>CM041729.1:7325007-12325007 GCA_023373845.1 Nibea coibor | reverse complement strand
ATCCCTCCACTCATCCCTTCATGCCACTCTGCTCTCACATTCATCGGCCATCCATGCCACCGTAATTTATGATCCACTGTCACTGCCATTTGGCCTGCCGCCAATTTAATTACCATAGAAGCTAACTATTAACAGCTAGCAGCCAGTGTCAAGTCACACATCAAATCTGTGGTCATGAGGGAGTGTATAAAGGCTCGGCTGGCACTGACTCATATTCAGGGATCGCTCCCAGAGCAGCCATAATAGATCACTGTTTAATGTAGAAGTAAGTAGTTGAGTTAGATTAGATAGTTTACCCATGATTGTTACCTTCACTAGTTGGAACAAGTTACAGATGACATGTAAAAGGGATTATTGTAATCAGATTACATGAAATGCTGATGATATCACTGTAAAGATTATATAGTTTGATGTTGGAGATTATTGTTATATTTGATTCAAACATGGTGTCAAAGTTTGCACTTTCTTTTTTACTTTAATTATATATAAAGAAAAATACATCAGTGTAATTACTTCTTCGTCCCACAGAGATAAATTTTGTCTGCGCTCATTCTGCCAACTGAATCTTGCGTTCATTTTACAGTAAGTACATAATAGCAAAGCACATTATAGTGCAGAATCTAAAGTTTTTGGAGAGCTAACCAAAAGATGGAAACACCCTAATCTTACATTGTTGAACGTCTTATTCCAAATTCACAGGACTTTATCAACTGCTTTACCAGCTTTTCCTCCCCTGGTAAGGTTTTTTATCAGACTTTGGAGCCCGCCTCCAGGGATTTGCTCCCTATTCAGCTGCAAGAGCATTAGCAAGGTCGGCAACTGATGTTGGGAGACAAGGTAATCCAATTAATCTCATACAGTAGTTGTTGGCTAAGGCTGAGGTCAGTGTTTTGTATGGGCCAGTGAACTTCTTCCACACCAAACTGGGAAATCCATTTCTTAATGGACCTGGCCTCATTGTCCATGTTCCTTATTACTCCAGAACTTACCTGTTAGTCTTCACAATCTAATGTTTTATTCATCTTTGAAATGAAGCAGTGATAGTCCTCTATGTAGCTGGTGCAAACAGGAACTGAGCTTTTAATGGTTCCAATTTGCCAAAAGAGAACAGCTATAGCATTTAAAAGTGCCGCTCATAGCCTACAGTGTTACTTAATGAGTCCATGGCAGGATTTTACCTCCTGTTTACATTGTCCAAAGGGATTATGGGAACTATAGTTCAGGTCCCAGTTCAGGGGTCCCAGTTGTGTCGATTTTGTCTGAGAGGGGACCCACAGAATGAGACTGTTCCAGACTAAATGAAACTGAATAAAAAGGCTAAAAGTGACCAGCCCAAACCATATGATCCATAAGATCATATGATCATACAGTGTCATCAGATTACATTAATTCAGCTCAGGACCATGTAATACGACTTGTGAATAGATGGCAAAATGTAGCTGAAATGTTGCGGCAGTGACATGAAAACAGCCCAAAATAAAACTCTCAGCAGACCAGCGTTACAATCATACAAATATATTAGTTTGTTTTATTCAATTATATCCAATAATATGTCTCCCTTGACTTTGTGTAAGTTATTATAGAAATAAATACAGATCATATTGCAAATGCAGAGACAAGAGTTTGGGATAATAGAGTGTCGAGGAAGGAGGGGGGATGGGTTAAGGGTTTAAAGGGGTTAAAGAGTAAATATTGGGTAAAGACTGTTTCTTTGAAGGTGTCCAGTAAATGATTGGCGCATGCATGCTTGTAGTCCCGCCTGTCTGTGATCCTCTACCTCAACCCAGGAGAGAACTGTTCTCTGTAGTCCCTTACAGCTCTTTTCTTCAGGTGATCCGTGGGCTTGGATGGCGTATAGTAGTTGTGTTATTCCACCTTGCCAGCAACAGGGGGAGTTATTGCACCCTAACCACATTTGCATTGATATATTTATATATAGAGATATATAGATATATTTTTTGCCCCATTTGTATATAAAAATAGTGTCATTGTGGCTTTGATAGCTGGAAGACTGAAGCACTCTTTGCATTTGGAAGACAGGAAGGAAAGTAAGATTATGGTGATTTTCTTAAAATCTTTTCTGGAAGACTTCATCACAATAACTTGGATCGTCCATGCAGTACAAAGAAGAGCAAAAAAAAAAAAAAGTCAAAAAATCCTCCAAGGATCGATCACAGAATCACACGCACACACACACACCACACACAAGTCGAAGATGCGTTTGCGTGTGTGTGTCTGAGGTGTGAGACAGACGGTGAATGAGCAGTCCACATGCTGCCGGTGAGCCAATTAAAATCCCGCAAAGAGATCAAAGGTCAGAGGTCAGTCAGTCGGTCTTTGATTGACAGGTGAGTGCTGGAGGATTGTGGGGGGGATCTGGAGGAGGAGGACCCCACAGTCTTGGCGTACTTAGCGTTTCCTCTTTTCGTAGACTGAGCTTCATTGTTCAATAGCCCACGTTATTCGATAGGAGAGTAGATATGTGTATTCAAACAGCAAAATAAACACATCAAATCAACAAACACACATGAACAGACCGACAATGATTCATAAAGGGCATTACAATGGATACCAATACTCATATTCCTCATATCATATCATTTCATTACACGTCACAGTACTTCCACTGAGAAATATCCAAAATACTGTTTGTTTCTGAACCAAAAGCAGTAAGTGACATGACAGTTAAGCATAGTGTACAATGTAAAGTCACCACCAGAACACTGTTGGTGCATTAGCTCGTGAGAGGTGAAGTCCCTCCATGATCTGTTTGTAAAGGTCACCCCACTTAGCCACATCTGCGCTGGCTTGGTGCAGGGTGCTCTCTCACTGTGTGTGTGTGTGTGTGTGCATTGCAGATGTGTCCAGGGATCAGGATGGGTGTGCTTTTAAAAACACAAGCCTGATTTTTTTTAATACATCAAGTTAATCTTTTAGTTAACAATATACAGGATGTGACACTCGGTGTTGGGGCTCTGGATTCTAATATGAAAGCACTTTATATGAGGCGGGCTCAAAGAAAAAATAAATAAATAAAAAGAGAGAGGGAGAGAGAGAAAATCTGTCCGAGGACGGCGTCACTCTTTTGTCACGTGAGCCTCTCTCTCTCTCTCTCTCTCTCTCTCTCTCTCTCTCTCTCTCTCTCTCTCTCTCTCTCTCTCCCTCTCTTTTTTGTGTTTTCTGCTGCATTGCAGATGTGGCGAAGGGACTCCACCTCAAAGTAATGCACACACACATATACACACACACACACACACACACACACACACACACACACACACACACACACACACTTAAACAGCAACCCAGCTCACAAAAAGGGCAAAATGTTAGAAAAATAAAAGCTCTAATAAAACACGCAGTAGGGTTCTATATCAATATTAATCCTTTTTTTTCACACCCTCCCAGATAATGTGGCTGCACCTTGTTAATGGAGTTTATTGCTTTCTGCCCAAGGACTCGTGCTCATTGATTTGGCCTCTGATTTATCCTCTATTTTCCCCTTCCTCTCTGCCTATACTTTATTCCCTCTCTTCTCAGATACACATAATGGACATACAGCGATATTCAATCACAGTTACACAACGATTACACACAAAGACCAAAGCTAATGAGTATGAATCTAGAAAACACACACACATTCACATACTGCCTCCAGGTAAAAGGGAAGTTGTGTTTGCAAAAAGGAATCGGAAAGAGGAAGTGGATCTTCAAAGAGAGGCTGCGAGGGTTAGAGAGTTAGCTCCACTGGAGTATGTGACACATGCCTCGCTCGCTCTCTGTCTCTCTCTCTCTATCTCTCGCTTTCTCTCTCTCCGAGTCCTTCACAACCCCGGATGACCCTCTCTGCAGTCGTAATTCGCTCTGTAAGCAGGGAGGGCCCTGACTCGGAAGAAATGGGAGAGAAGGGAGTCCCCCTGGGGAGGAGAGGTGTGTGTGTGATGTGTGAAGCGTGCAGCTGAATCAGATATACATCATTTAACCCTCTTCTATATCCACACACACACATTCGCACCCACACCTCTCCCATATTTCGCCCATATACTCCAAAGAAATGGAGATGCAAAGCCCTCTAAAGGGCCAATATTTAACATTTAAAGCTGAGTCTGGAAGCATTTATCAGCCAGTTAAAAGCAGTAAATTCAGCCATGGGGGGGCTTTCACTAATCAAACATGTGTCTCAGATAGACGGCCGGCGAGATGAATGGCAATCTTTACATCCTGTAATTCACACAGAATCGTTTGAAGTGAAGCCTGAAGGCCGGAGAGCAGACAGGCTGGAACAGAGGAGCTGATTTCAGGCTTCACAGAGGACTTACAGTGGAGACAAATGGGAGCGTGTGAGCACTGCAAAACACGCGCGCACACCAGAGTCTATGATATACACACACCCACGCGCACACATGCAATCATGCAAACTTTCCTATAAATGAAAATCGAAATCAATGACACTGCAAACAGTGGGACACACGCCTCCTGTTTTAAAGTCTTTACCCCGACCCGCTTCCTCACATATATTATTCAGAAACACCCCAATAACAGGTAACATCTAACTGGATTAATCTGATTACAAAAGATAATATCTGTTACAGCTTCAGCAAAGAAAAAAAATGGATGTATTAATGCAAATGTGTGTGAGACTATTTGTCAAAAACGTGTGGGCGCTACCACACTTTCCTGTAACAAATAGATGGTTAATCTGAGTTGAATAGCACGAGGATGAGTATTCAAATAACAGTCTGCACACTGGGATAAAAAGCTCTTCTATCAGCATCTTCCACAGAGGCAAAATGAACAGATACTGATGACTGATGCAACTAAAAGTGGCTGATGGATCATTTGTGTTGTTTTGCATTTAATCACGCACATATATAGCATGAATATTTCAGTAAACTCAGATATGAATCCATCACTCAGCAGATGACAGCGTTGACTGATGCTCAGTCACAAGATCTGATGGCTTGGTTTAATAAAATCTTGGCTCTCGTCGCTTTAAAGTCACTTTAACGGCGAGTTGGAGGCAGGAAGTGAGATGATTCTAGCCCTACAAATATCGTAAAACAAATGAAGTCTGAATTCATGTCCTCTTACTTACAAATGCCACCTGATGTGCTATTATTATATATATATATATATATATTTTTTGCATCTGTACAGGCAAATGCATCAACACAAAAATGACACAGCATCTGTTTTGAGGTTTAAAGGGGCTCTCAAGTAACTTAGGATTGCAATTCCAAAACATTGTGGCACAAAAAGTGTGGTCGAATTTGAAGGAGCAGAGACTGAGATAACCCCACAAGTCAAACTCCAAGAAATGCTGCATCCTACATTTCCCATAATGCATCTAATAGTTTTATAGCCTGCGTGCCTCATAAATGCTCACTTATTTTCAAATAAGTCCAGTTTGTAATGCCGGGTTGCTGTTCAAATATTTCAATATTGAGCCTGATCTGAAGCAACCTTGACGGTTAAAGTGCGTTCAAACAGAGGGCAAAATTTTGCAGCGATGTGAACGCAACCAAGAAGCATGCGCTGGGAATAAAAATTCTTCTACATAAGCAAATTCATGGAAATCTTGCACTTAATGAGTCAAACTGATGAAAAAACACAGACTGAAGGAAAATACCAGAGAGAAATCAAACGCAGTTGATCCGTTGCCAGCTAACGTACAGCAAACGTCTGTCCGTCTCTATGAATAAAAAACGACTGCAGGAACATTCTAGTGTGCTAATCTGTGCAAATAAATAGTGAAAAGGTGAACATTCGCTTCACTTTCTGTCTGAACACACCGTTTTGGAGCCACAGATGAACTGTTTTCATAACTGAGTAGCGCCCCTTTAACTCTTCTTGTGTGATTGATTGATACATTGCTGCATTGTCCATATCTCTACTCTGAACTCTAAATCTAAATCACAACAGACATACATTTTTCATTATTTCCACAGTCCGCATAAAAAGCTTGAACTAAAAATGTAGCCCTTAAACTTCTTTACAGCTGTTTTTTTCTTCCCTTTTTATTCCAACTCTGCTAAATCTCCGAAAAACAAACATGACACGTACATAAGAATATATATTGCAACATAGATTTCCCAGCCCTTAAAATACAGTAGTTGTCACAGAACTCACGGTTAATGTCTGTTTGCTGAATTCTTCCTCCCCTCCTATCTAACAGTATCTCTCTATCTAGTCCCAAAAGTCTTAATTCTATTCTAGTCTGTGCCAGCATGATTTAATTAAATATTTGCGTAATTGCTTTGCGAATGGTACTCAAACACTGTGTTCTGGATTTAGTGATCCATAGGGGATGACTGGTCAGACACACCAACCTGAGGGTCTATTTAACAGTTTAATTAAGGTCTTTAGTGTGTAAGTGAGGTTTTAATAGTAACCTGTGTTGAATACATTTAAAAAAATAATGGGAATATCTCTGTACTGGGTTGCTAGTCATATAACTGAAGTCTTCCCCTCTCGAACTACCTCTTTTCATTTAAAGTTTCCTTCATCTCTCACTTAGCAGATTACTTTGCTCGGCAGCTTGGCCCTGTTCTGCACAGGTTATCAGCTATTATTATTTACAACCACAGGTTAGAGGGGATCGGAGGATTATGCATGAAACGGGAATTGTGTGTAATTGTGCGCGTGTTCGGGGGACTCTCTCCACATTACCATAATTCCCTCTTAAAAACGCTTTCTGTTCTCATCACCGCAAATGATTTTCCCGGGGAAAAAAAAATCTCTCTCTTTCTCCGTCTTCTTTTCTTTGGTGCGTCCCTCTTTTCCGAGCCCTGATCATCAATCTAGCCTCGCCTCTGCCTCCTGAACACACAGGACTCCCTCGCTTTCCACAATACATAAACATTAGGCAGAAACAATTACCCTGCCTGGCATATTGTACCAAGAAAGTTTGAAATGAAAAATGATTGCTTTTCGTGTTGAATGGAAAATACAAATGGAAACACACAAAAGTCTGCTGCGCGAGAATAGTGAAATGTTTTAAATAGTTACTTTCTTTGCCATCAGACCAACGCTGGAAAAGATGTGATCAACGTTGTCTATATGTCTAACCCTTCTTACGTACCACAGCTATCAATCTAATTATCCATATATGACTTTGGTTTCTTATTTTTCCTCCTAACAAAACAGTCACAGTAATCTATGAACTTTCAATCATAACAGTACAAAATGACAAGTAAAGAAGGCTTGAATTCCTTTGCATCATAACCAAGGTCTCCAGGAGAGATTTATGGTAAAAAGCTGCTCAGTTGTAAGCAGTCAAAAAGAAAGTAGTGGATTCTTGTGAAGCACGGTTTTGTCAGTTGGATAATCCGTTATGTAAATGAAGTATTAAAAGGACCATCCCAGTCTTTTAATATTGCCATGCATAAAGTTGTGGGACTAGCAAAAGACAGATTGAAAAAAAAAAAGGTCAAACATGAAGCCAGCAGAGGCCGAGGTCTCCTGACTTTTAGCTTTAAAAAAAAACCAAAACAAAACAAAAAAAAAACCCACAGTATCCTACACTACCCATAATGCAATGTGATATAATCTTTCATTAGACCTGCATATATTTGATCTCTGCCTCCTAACCAGGTGAAGTCTGTTGTGTAAAGCTCAGGATTACACATTTTGTGACATGTTAAGGTGATTTTTACACATGAGGAGTACAACTGCTTACGTGAAAAAAGTGGCTCCAGGTCGAGCTGCCTCAAGTGAGTTGGAGCTGAAGACTTCGAAGGTTGAAAGTGAAAAGAATCTAGGGCTGTGGAGTAAACCACTTCTCCGTAGCCTACTCCCTAGCTCTGTTTGAGGAGGTGGTTTGAGGCTACGTTAGCAGCTACTAGGATAACACCCCCGAATCTCCAACCAGACTAGTATGAATTTGGGACACAGCTAGTGTTGCAAATGTGTAGGAACAGTCAGAAGGAATTAATCCCAACCCAACCCAAATGTCTCAAGTGATGTCACGAGAGGACTTTTTCAGACTCCTCCAGAGCCACGGAAGACACAATACAGCTGTTTTCACAGTGGTACTCCTCTTTACAAAACAGCCCACATACAGATCCATACAGCAGATTGGGACAGTGATGGGGTGAACTGTTATCTTGCAAAATATTTTTAAAAAATCATCAAAAGGTGTTAGCACAATATGGATGCAGTAATTAAATACATGTATTTTTAGACAGGAGTACCACAGTGAGTGATAGAGGGTCCACAGATACTGTGTGGGCCTCGGGGGTTTGTGTGATGCATGGCCAGCCACAGTGAAAAAAGCTATTGCAGTGCAATCACAAGCTACACAGTCAGGCTCCATCAGTACCCCATTTCACTGATGATCTCCTCATCATCTCCCACAACCTGCACACACACTCCCCACCACGTCAACATGTGCACTTGTGAATGTGTGTGTGTGTGTGTGTGTGTGTGTGTGTGTGGGTGTGTAATGCATGTCATCGTGTGTTAAGTCGTGAGATCATTTTCTGCGGTCGTCGCTCATGGATATCATGGTGCTAAAGTGTGTGCTCACAGTAACACACACCTCTACGTGTGTGTGTAAATGTCAGTGTAATAATGAGTGTGTGCGTGTGTGTGTGTGTGTGGTTACGCAGTGTGCCGAGGGAGCTCTTGGCCCCTCGTTTAAGGGTCGAAAGATTCTGATCAGCCCCAGACTCCATTAAGAGAGCCGGAGAGGACGGGAGGGGTTTTCTTGTGCCACCGAGTGGAAAATTGAGTCCGTGTCACAAACTAATCAAATCTCACCAAAGGTGAATGGAAGAAGAAGGGAACGCACACACAAACACACACACACACACAAACACACACACAAGCAGGGCTGACAAGTATCCAGGCCATCTTAGAAAGTCGCTGACACACACAGAAGATGTGGACTGAGCAGATGGCTGCAGAACAAAAGTCTGCAAGGGTCTGTGTGACAGCCTCGCATTAGCATGGCTCCGTGTCAGGCTAACATTAGCATGGAACCCTGTGGGGAAATAAAAACACAACCCATTTGTTAAGTGTGTGCTGCAGTGGGACGGATTTGACCGCTGCACCCGGAAGACTTTGTTCTGATATTTGGTTGGCTGGAAGGACGTCGCTGATGATGGCGAGTGGGCGTGTGGGATTTCCTTCCAGCACGGTTGAACGCGCTGTGGTGACATGCTATACGATGCTAGGTGACTGTTCACCTCTCCGTGGAGTTATTGCTTTTGTATCCCAGGCTTTGATAATCACAGAGGTTATTAAATAAGAAGGTGGAGGTCTGGTGTGGATGGGGAGTCTGTGAAGGTAAAAGGGGCTTCCCATTGGCCAGCTCCACTCTGCATGGACCTGCTGTTTTTCTCCAACTTTTACACCAGTGAATTATGGTACACAGAGTTCTTGTGGGGTCAGTGCTGCAGGTAGCAGGTGTCTGTGTGTCTGTGTGTGTGTGTTTGTGGGGGTAGCCCTAACAACCCGATTCAGGTGTCCGCTGGTGTCCAGTGCCCCGTGTCCTCCAACCCACCCTCCTCCCACCTGTGTCTCTAAGCGCTAGGAAGAGGAGGTTTTGGTTTTGGATTGAGCGTCCTTCTTGCCATTCTGGAGCACGGGCGAGTCACTGGAGGTCTTGGGCGTTTTCCTGGGTGGGCTCTGCTCAGCAACGTCGTGTAGAGAGGGCTCCCTGTACATGGCCACTGGGAATGGAGAAGGTTGCAGATAGTTAAGACTGTGTGAAGGCGACAACATAGGTGCAAGGGTTGTATGACAGAGCTTCCAAATGCAAAGTAACGTTTAAAGCTGCTATGATATGTCTTTGTTGTAAATGTGTGGATTAGACTATGTGCAGTAATGACCTACATCCTATCAGCCATTGTGTCTTTTATGATACTAGAGGCTTTAACAATGTGAACATGACCTTATTCCTTCAGCTCCAAATAGATAAGGAAACAGTTGTAGACCAAATAATGCAGTGGAGAAAGGAGGAGTATCCTGATGCTGTGTTATATACCAAACATTTCTAAAAGCTCGACTAAGGAGCATTTTAGTGTCTTTCAGCCAATTATCTTGGTTTTACCTCACTGTTTTGAGGTCACTTATGCCATATGAAACCTTATGTGTCACTGTTAGAGTTATATTTACAGCCTTTTTTTACTGCCCCCAAGTGGCCCCAAGATAAAAAAAAAAGTGAAAATCTGTTTTGTCTGTTGCAATGATGAGGTAAAATTCCAGAAATGCCCTTTGGCACAAACAATCGCACCTCAACATTGACTCTTTTTTTTTTTCCTCCTTCTCTTGCCAGCCTAATAATTCCAATGACTATTTTCAAGGTCAAGATGAAACTTTATTGCTTGAATAAATAATGATGACTGACAGTTCAGCAAGTTGAAGAAGTCTTTGACATTTAATAAACGTCCAATGCTGATCTGTGATTTTTCTGCAAATTCTTTGACCTACAGGAACTTCTTGCAAAGACAGAAGAGAGTGGTACCCATGACTGAGAACATTTAAAGGGAAACTTTTGTATTTTTTTGTTGTGTGACTGAACTAACATGTTAAAACAGCAAAGTCACACTCTGTTCTGCAATGTGAAATTACACTTTTAGGTTTTTTTCAGCGGGGTCTGGTGCCTTTGAACACCGTGATATAACGGCTGTTCCTGGTTAAACAAAACTCTTGCTACTTTTTTAACAAATGGTCCGTCTCTGTGGGCTCCTTTCCATCATGTTGTCAGACACTTATAAGAACAATCTGAGCCTGTCAGTGCCAAAAACAAGCACTTTTAGTGGACGTGCATTGCGCCAAAGGATTACACTACACAATTCTGGACCCATTTCAAAAACTGTTGTCCCCATTTGTCACTTAGACAGAAACACATGCTAAAATAGTGTTTGAAATACCTTGAAGTCTCCCTTTAAGGACAAAGATTTAAACACTTGGCACCAAAATAAAAGCACTGAGCATGTTACAGGACATCCCTGCTTCTGGACAGTGTGTGCAGTATGTATTAATCTGTAGTACCTTCGATGAGTTTGGGCAGGAAGTGCGCAGCTCCCTTCGTCTTCTTGACACGGTTCCCTTTCATGACCTGTCCGTCTCGGTTGATACCGATGTACCACGCCCGGCCCGACTGGGTCTGTCTGTACAGGATGGACGAGTAGGTGACGTAGTAGTTCTCAAACACGCTCTCCTTAAACTTACACTCCGGCGTGAAGTGTTCCTGCAAGACACGCGCACAGAGACAGAGACATACACGCATCAGGTCAGAGAAGAAGAATAACACATTTGGAGTGTCTGCCATTTTTTATCTGTTCTATTATTTATATATTTACTCTCCAATTCCACTGGCTCAGCTGGGAATGGGAGGAAATGGGCCCCACATTTCATCGTGACAGGGTTACAGGAGCATCTGTGGCTGCATCAACGAACTACACACACGCACACACACACACACACACCGACAAACTCATTCCAAACATGTGCACACGCCTATTTGCCACATGGACAAAGTGTTTCCAGAGCCAGGATACCATAACTCAGCCGGTTCGGCTTACCTGTAACAAACAACAATCAACTGGATCCTTCACCCCATCCATAGTGACCCCACCGTCGGCCTTCAGCACACACACACACACACACACACACACTGACAGACACGCATAGCTCTACATTAGACAATACGTCAACACCGGGACATCCCCCCTCCCTCCATCTCCATCTACTACTCGTTACAGCTCTCACATATTCCCTCTCTATCTCATATCCTGCCTCTCCTTCTCCACTTCGCTCCCTCCATCCCTCCGTCATTTGGTAACCTTGTTGAGGAACAAACCAATTTGCAGGATTGATTTGGAGCCTTGATGTGACGGGTGAGCAGAAAAGGCCTGAATAAGGAGTTTGCTCCCTCCCTCCCTCTGTCTCTCTCTCTCTCTCTCATTCATTTCTCACTCACCCTCCTCACCCTCTCCTCCTCCTCCTCCTCCCGCTCTCCGTCTGCTATCTCTTCCCTCTCACTGCTTGTGTGCCACACCGCAGGCGCAGGGCCTTAACGCCTGCCTATATCCATTGTACCGCACATAAACAAGCTAATTACATTGACTGTATTGCCCATTCTTTAATTACCCATCCATTCACTTAGGCAGCCATTCATTTCCTCACCCACCCATTAACTTAGCTCTAATAGCACAGAGTGAAATCCAAAGGTCTGGAGTCTCTTGGAAGGTGTAATCAGATTGCTATCATTAACTGTGTTTGCACTGCAGTGTGATGCGTCTCATCTTCTCTGCACTCTCGCTCTCAGTGTGTGTTTTTTCTGGAGGGGGTAAAGTGCGATCACCCCCTCCAGACAGTCATGCTGAAGTTCATTAATTGATTGATTACATGAATTAAACCGAGATCTGGTCGTGTAAGTGATGTTTGCTGCACGTGTTTGTGTGCGTGCGGAGGTTGTATCAGTACCAATCCATGACCAGCCCTGTGCAAAGGTGGTGTTTTTTCGATCAGTCGGTTATCAACCCTGGAGACCAAACGTGAGCAAACAACAGAGGAAAGATCTCTGAGTCTGAGAGCTGCAAATCCCAACTGAGAAGATGCAACTCTCAAATTTTAGTGCGTTTGTTTAAAAATATCATATCTTTCTCGACTTTCTGACTAATAATTGCTGCTTCAAACATTTACTTAACAGAACTTACCTTGTGACTCATTGGAAACTGGTGGACTAAGTATATGAAGTAGTACAGCCTAGCTCAAACAACAGTAAAATTCTGCATAACTGTAGGATTGTTAATGGCAATTACAGTTACAAGTTAAGCATGTGATCAGCTTTTAAAATATGATGCGCTTTATAGCCTGAAGTAACTCAGGTCAACTCAAGTTAGCTCCACCACTAAACATGCAGAGTATTTGTATAGTGTAGTATTACATCTTTAACTGATTTAAGTTAGTACTCACTTTTCCACCACTGAACAGGACAGAAGGTTAGCGAGTGATCAGTTAGAAAGTGGCACAGAAACATTTAACATTCTTACCTCTTGAAAAATTTGAATTATGTTTTATAGAAAACATCTCCCACATATCATATATGTCAGAACCAGAAACTCCCAGTTCAGTGAAACAGAAGCTAAATATTCCAGCTCATGGATCAAAAACTATGCTTTTCATTTATCATTTCCACTGTCAGTGTGAACTGATCCCATGAGGAGACACATGGCACACTCGCTCATGAGGAGGGACAGCACAGGAAATGAAGCCAGTCGATGTTTCATCACATTTCATCTCATCCTGAGCACTGCACACTTGCAGCTACACATTAATGCTTTGTTTACATGATCATATGTGATCTGAGCTTCCTCATCCACCGACTCATCGACAGTGTGTACAGTCCTGACAGGAAATAATCAGACTTCATGCTTTTGAGCACTTGTTGCCGTCAGTGTGATTATGCATAAGGAGGTGGCTGCCACTGTCTTGCATCACATTGCATCAGTGAGCAGAGAAAACAAACATCTGTTTTCAGGGAGGCGTTCATTTATGATTTCCCCTTGTGATGTACACCTCCAGTCTTTCATGCTGTGCAACGTTTAACATGCTGCTACTCTATCTGAATCTCTAGCAGCTTGCATGCATGACTGCACGAACGCACTCACTTCTGCAGAGCATACAGGGACTTATCCATTTTTGCATTTGCAACGTCAGGAAATTAGTCTAAATATTTCAAAACTTTTCATCATTATACATTTTCTTTTCATCTGGCATTTGTAAATATTTAATGATTTAGATCTGCTGCTCTGTGGGGAATTTCAGCCATCACATACTGAAATTAATTTTAATTAAATCAGTCCTCCTTCACTTTTGTCCCGGCCAGAAGCCAACCGCATGCACTTAGTCACAAACACACGCCCGGGGTGCCATCAGCAATGCTGCTTTATAGGATAACACACTATTAAACCGTCATTTATAGAGGCACATTATTCACGCGGCAGACACACAGGGGACAGATGCACATCTGTCTGCACAGCGTTTACTCAGAGTAGACTTCAGGCTGAGTTCACTGATCATTTCCTCTCCCATCAAAGAAAAAAAAGAAGAAGAAGAAGAAGGGACGACTTCCTCACACTTCCTCTCTTACATCGTCTAACGATGTACAGAAGTAGAGCCTCCTCTGAACGAACAGTGAAGCTAGCTGTCACCTGAGCCCACTAACTCTCATCCCCCCCTCATCTGAAAGACGACCCACACTTTGTTGTCACTGCTGCAGTTCCACTTGTGTTCAGCAGGGGCTGCTCCAAACACACAGGGGCTGCGTTCCCTCCTCCTCCTCCTCCTGGTGCTGCCACCGCTGCTGATGTTGATGCTCCAAAATGAACTCTCCGTGTCTACATGCCACTCCATAATGCTCAGCTCTTTCCAAGGGGCCTCTTCTAGCACGCTAAAAACCACTCCAGCCGTACAACAGCCTCAAATCCACACAACGGTTTCTGTCTGTGCATCAAGCTCCACTGTTTTGTATATTTTATGTAGAATTTGCTCAAACGTCCCATCATGTTGTGTTATGTGATCTAGGATGCAGGGGCGGATATAAACTTATATGATATCCAGGATCTAGAAGTTGATTTGAAATGATTTGGAAAGATATGAAGCTCCCAATTTCACCCAATTTCTTCACGTTCATTTGGACATGATGCATATCTGCAGTTTTTCATGTAGGCACAGATTACTCAGCAGTGTTTCATCAGCAAATTTGCTGGAATAGAGATGACAAACAAGAATATGGACATAGAGACAGTCAAACTCAGAAAAACAGACACAAACTCACTTATCAGTTGAAGTCAGGGTCAATAAAAACTGTCTGTGACACACTTTTTGACACTAAATTTACTAAAATCTCTTGTTACATACGGATAGTTGTAGAGGAGATGAGAAGATTGTGTGTGTGTGTGTGTGTGTGTGTGTGTGTGTGTGTGTGTGTTTGTATGTGTTTGCGTGTACATCCACTCATGTGTGTCTACTGTTGTGACAGAGAGACATGACAGATCCCTCTTACATCAGTGGGAGGCCACCCGGCACCAGATGACATGCATACACACACACACACACATGCTCACAACATCAACAGTGACGGATGGACCGGTCGCCTCCTTCATCACTCACTCCAGCAGACAGAAAAGTGAAAGAGAGGGATGGAGGGAGAGAGAGGGAGCGGCAGGAGAAAAGGGGAGGACGAGATGAAACAAGAGGAAGAGGAGGAAGAATGAAGTGGGGGATGACACGACAGGAGCGATGAGAAAAGAGGAATGTACAGTAGGACTCCAGTAATGACACAGACACACACACACACACACACACACACACACACACACACGTCTCATTTCTAATCCGTTGACACCTAAAGACATTATTCTACTCCGCTCGCACATGGAACACGGCTGCCATTAACCATTGAGCCTCCCGTGTGCTCAGCTTGGGAATTGATTCCATGTAAGACCTCTGTGGAAAGTCAATAGGCATTAGTGCAGAAAAAAACCTGGATTAGGCTTTGATTGGACGCGGCGACGTGGCGACGCAACCGAGTGTGAAGAACTTAAAACGACTTACAAGCTGCGATCGGGAAACCACAGGTTAATCCAGGGGCTCTAAGTCAAATACACTTATCGACCGCGTCCCAGAGGACAAATGTATTCCACGGCGTCGATAGGCCACATGTACTTGTATCGTACATGATGAGAGAAATACACGAGATGTGTTAAGTTTTCGCAGCTTTCAGTAAATGCTCTTTGCAGTTACGTGTGTCAGGAACCACGGCTGATCAATACTGCCAGGTTGGATGGCCTCATTCAGGCAAAATGGGCTTTGGGAGGCCGTTGCCAATGTTGGAGATCGATCGGGTAGATGGATATTCAGGTTGGTGAACTTTAGAATGGGCAATGGTGGGACAAGGTCATGGTTTGGCAAGTCGGAAGTTAAGTCTGGAGTCCACAGTCAAGTCCAACGTGTCCCAAGTGAAGTCCAATGCAAATCTCTGTAGTATTAAGAACCCTTTTCTACTGAAAAACACTTCACAGGATAAAATCATCAAACCAATGTGATAAAAACATAGAAGACATTGTTTTGAATATGTTTGGGGACTGAGTTCCAGAGGGAGGGTGCAGCTATGGAGAAAGCTCACCTTCATTATAAACCCTTCAACAGTCATTAGTAGGTAAATTTACGGTGCGCTTAATGACATTTTTACTGACTTCCTCAAGTACAGTACTTAATTACAATATTGATGTAAAGGTACTTTACTTGACTTTTTCCATTTCATGCTACTTTACATTTTGGGAAATACCGTACGTCTTACTCCACTAAGTTTATTTGACGGCTTTAGCTCCTGTTTCGTCGATTAATAACTTTTATGAGCTCATAAAATAGGATTTATTGATAGAAAGGTATTTATCCAACAGTATGTGAAATGGTTAAATTAGATCCACCTCAACTAACTACAACAGCAGCAGTGAGAGTGAGCCGTATCACATCAAATACACGGGTACATAAAACCAAAACCATGAGCTAAAAGATGCTAAAACGCTCTGTAGGCTGAGGGGACCTGCAGAGTTAGGTTAGACATTTGATGATATCGAGCTGTAGTTTCAGTAAAATGATGACAATGCATCTGTAATGATAACACAGTATTATCATTTATAACAGCACAACACTCACAGGGGCAGGTTCAGGGCTTTTACTTTTGATACTTTAAGTAGGATCACGTCATGACAAAGGTCACAAGGCCAAGTTTGTCAGTCAAGCGACTGTCTGTCAGATCACATCTTCAGCCTGCCCAGGTCTGCGCTGTCCCTCCTGTCTCTTCATCTCACAATCCAATAAAAAAGGAAACTGTCGTTAAAATATCCTGCGGGGGAAAGAAAGTGTAAAGGGATGGCACGGGTTATAAAAATATATTGGCTTGATCATGAATTGAGAGCTGTTTTCTTTCATCCGAAAAGCACTTCCTTCAGTGTTTTTTTTGTTTTTCTGTGATACTGTAGGCAAGTAATAGTAGTTTGTGACACGACACAGGAAATCAGCTTCAATGGCTCAGAGGAGAGATTTATGTATGATGCAATTATATGTGAGGACTTTTACATCATTACTATACATCTGAAGATCTGAGATGAGCTAGTATCAGTGTCATTTGATGTTATGCTACAGCCGTGAGTGTGACTGTGTGTTATAGCCTTTGTTAATGAAGCTGTGAGCAAAAAACGGGATCAGAAAATGAAGCTGCGAGAGTACAGGATTTTGGCCGAGGATGAAACAGTAAAATAAAGTGGGCCGTTTTTTTGTCCCTGAATCCGGAATGATGAAATATTTACCTGCAGATGCAACTCTTGTCAGAAGGATAAGAATCAGCACTAAAAGCACAGCAAGGTTAGCCTTACAGAAGCTTATTTACCAGCAAAGCTGATTATTATCTGAGCAAATGAGCAGGAAAAAACGACCTTAATTGAGGACAAACAGCTGAGGAAGCATCACAGGAGCGTCTAAAGATACAACTAATTATCATTTATTAATTTATGCACAAACATGTAGCCCTGCTGGCATTGTCTGTAGTGTTATCATCAGCACTGCTCTGAGTGTGAGTGTTCAGGGAAGAAAACAGGCTGCAAACAAAGTTCCATTTCCAAGCCAGCATTGGATTCTCAGGTGGATAAAGCAGCTGATGTGTTACATCGTCAAACTAGTTAGATTCTAATTCTGGGTTACAGCTGAACCACATTAACTTTAAGGTGGAGGAACCTGATAGTCAGCATGAACAGCTATAGCTAGCAGAAAGAGCACAGGATATGATGTAAGGCACAGGTGTCAAACTGTTCCACAAAGGGCCGGTGTGGCTGCAGGTTTTTGTTCCAACCAAACAAGAGCACACAGTTTGACCAAGAAAACCTGCAGCCACACCGGCCCTTTGTGGAACAGTTTGACACCCCTGATGTAAAGAAAAAGTGATTTCTGAATGATCTGACAGCTCTCCCTGCTCACCGTGAATCACACGGACCTCACCACAACATAACCGCTGCTTTTAAGGTCTTTCCCCCGTCTGATTTCCACCTCTCGGCCTCTCTGCGCTCTTGTGAACTCTCATGAGTGGCTGTGAGTTGCTGACCGACAAAGAAGAGGACAAAGTTTTGAGCAGTTGAGACGGAGAGGAGTCCTCGACTGTGCCAACATTCTGGCATTTACAGGGACGCCCTGAGGAGCGCTGGAGCTCGACCAGGGCTGATGCATTCATAGCATCCAGAAAAAACACACACACACACAAACACACACATAGACAAGCAAAGAAAATCATTTAAAAGCACATACGGTGTGTGAACACACATGTTCGTGATATCCGGGTGCGCAAAAGGACGACTAAACAAAGACGCACGCAGGAAACAATCCTTTGACACAAGCACACACAGACACGCGAGTGGAGATGAAAACACACACACGCTCATACACACACGCTGTAATGAGAACAGCTGGAGAGGGTGCAGGCGGGTGAACAAGGGGGAAGAAGCAGAGAGGGAGGGAGGGGATGTCCTCTGCTTCTCACCTTGACTGCCAGACCCTCGCTGTGCGTTTGGGGATTTTCCAAAGGGAACCAGAGATAACCTGCCTTACCTCTACACTGCATTTTTCATCTCTCCTTCTCTACTCCTCCCCAGTCTTCCCTCCCTCCCACTCTATCTTTCTTTTTTCCTTCTCCCCTCTTTCCCTCAGCATCCTTTCCGCCTTCCTCCATCTCTTCACATTACCCCCCTATCTCTTTCTTCAAGGCCACGTGTGTCTGCATGCCAGATCAGAGGAGGAAGGTGCGCTTGCCTGTGTGTGTGTCGGCGTGTGACAGGCAGGGGGTCGATCAGAGTGCGAGAAAGGAAAGGGAGCAGAGGAAAGGAAACAAGAATGCTGACTCAAAGAAAAAGAAACAAGCGGCTTCTGATTCGATGGGCGGGTGAGGAAGGTCAGAGGAGAGGAGTTGGAGGCAAGAGGAGGTTTGTGTGTGTGTGTGTGCGTGTGTGTGTGTGCAGGCAGCTCGGTCCTCTCATGTCATACAGGAAGAAGACTTTTTTGAAAGCTTTGTTGAGGGAACTGACTAATTGCCAGTTTGCCACCTGTCAGGTGTGTGTGCTTGTGTGTGTGTGTGGTCATGAGGATTGGTGCCCAAGGACTTCTTTATGACATGCTTACATTAAAGTAATGTCCAGTTTACATAGCGGCACTTCATTAATGACTCCAGGGAGGAAGTTATTATTAGATTCAAGACTGATGATGGCAATAAATACAGTATTGACTGACTTTTTTGCAGAATAAGCTGCTTTGAAACTGAAGAGTCTGTAATTATTATAAGAGGTGCAACAAAACTTACAGTACTGCTGTATCTTGGACTACCAGGTGCCATTTTATCCCATTTATCTGAAGTTAAAGGTATCCAGTGTAGCTTTTGACTACTTGTGGAGCGATAAAGCAATGCATTGACAAGCAGACCTCTGTTTTGTTTGTATTTTGAGTTCATTAAGTATACCCACAAAAGCATGGGTTGACTCTGTGTTCATGTGTTAATCTGCGTATGACAAATAAACCTGAAATCTGAAACGCTGTAAGGACGATGCACCGTGGCGCTGTCCGAGGTGCTGATCCCGATGCAGGAAGGAGTTCAGGAGCTATCCTTGGTTCTCCCTCTCCAGTGCACACATCAGTCAGAAACAGCTGGAACATTCAGGCAATAACTTATCATTTCATATCATAAAACATATATACTATATTTACTGGATATTATGATCTTTCAGCTATTTATTTATTTTTTTGGTTTTCTGGCACAAAACTTTACAGGTTTGGGATCTGTGCACTCAGAGCATCATTTTTGGATGCAGGCAGCTGTTTTTTTTGTTTTTTTTAAACAAAAAAACAACTAACTGTGTGCTTACCTGCCTAAGGCCAGGAAAAAAAGGACAAAATTTACTGAACTGAAGCATTTAGTAGCTAAAAAGTCAGACGTTTCCCTCAGGAGCTGGTGGTGACCAAAAACAGAGCTAAAACAAAATAAATAAATAAAATAAATAAATATTAGACTTTTATTCATAAGCTGGACACAAACACGACTCCAAATGTATATTAATCTTGTTCCATTTGTGTGAATATATAAATCTTAGCTAATAATTTCACTACATCCACTCAAAAAAATGATAATTTGTCAGTAGCCAAAACATTGCATAGTTAATTGTTTACATAGAGTACAAAATTGCCGACAAAAAACATGATTTTGGTGTGTCTGTGCTCACAGGGTAACAGAGAACTTAAAGGGAACACTTCTAAAAACTCTTCTTTAGGTATATTCCTGCATGAATCCTGTGACCTACTCTTCACGAGAACTCTGCAGGAAAACCAGTGAACTAAATATCTTGAAGAGACCATCCCCACACACATATATACACACACACACTCTCCCTCTCACACACTTTCAGTTCAGAGAAAGGACCTGCTTGCTGTTATAGAACACAGTGAGATGATGGATGTGCTAACTCTCTATATCGCCAAGGACCATCCATCCCAAATAACCGGTTTTGTAAGACATGGGACAAATCCACTCATGTAAAGAAAATAATTTACAGTAAAAAGCTTGTATACTTTTGTACCCATTTAGCTTGTTATCCTATAAAGTATCATATAAAATGGGAGTACGCACACACCTCTATATGCACCCCTGTCTCCTTGTGTGTGTGTTTATGGATTGTTAGTGCTGATCAGAATGCAGAACAGGGTTCTACCCTCTCAGCTCACTGGGACGATCGTAACTCTTGTCAAAATGCAGCAAGGCTATTGTGTTGGCTCTGGGTGTAGCTGCGGCATTCTGAGGTGGATATGAAATCCTGTCTCATGTCACCTCCTCCTCCACTTCCTCATCCTTCATGATGCCCCACATCTTCCTTTAACCATTCCCCTGCCCTTTCTCTCTCATCTCTTCCTCATACCTCCCTCCCTCTTCCCCTCCTCTCTGAGGTTGGTTATGTGAGCAGAGGTGTTCCCTATTTAGCGGCCTGTGCCTCAGTGCATCTCTAAAGGAGTCCCCAGTGGAGAGCTTAAGAGGGGCCACAAACAGTGCAGAGACCAGAGAGGAGGGAGGGAGGGAGGGGAGGAAGAAAGACTGAACAGCAAGCTGGAGTTGGAGGTATGGGAGGACTGGGAGGGGAGATAAATGTAAGAGGAGCACGATGAGAGAATGAATAAGCACAGAGGTAAGTAAGAAGAGAGATCAGGGGTGAGTGTAGAAGCACGTTCTTGGTGACATCAGGATCACTTGTTTACCGTTTGCAACCATGTTATACCTCGTACCACCCCCTTCTCTCTCATGGCTGTATGCAAAAGAAACCTTTCCTCTTTCAAAGAAGCAGGCTTAGATAACAATGAATTGTAAATACTTTACACAATCAAAAACAAAAAATAGAAATATGGAGATGACACAACTGCATCAGTCATTTCAGCAAGTGCCCCAAAACTACAGCGTGCTATACAGTGACATCGTCCTCTAGCAGCCATAGTAATTACATTGGCAAAGCCAAAGAGGAAGTCAGGTTGTCATAGAGAGTCTGCGCAGGAAGAAGGTTAGAATGGATGGATGTGTCAACTCAACCCAGTCATGTTGGTACCTTAAACCATAACCAACCAACCATAATGACGTTGTTGCTCATAAAAAGGATGAAAAACATGGACACGTTGCTAAACCTGATTTATCATTTAATCTTGAGGACTTTACGTGTTGAAACGTTTTTTAAGAGTTTTTTCCAATCAAAATCGAGATCATTAGATTGTGAAAGCCCCCTGAGACAAGTTGGGGTTTGTCTTGTTGGGCTATATAAATAAGACTCACCTCCATGAATCCACTAATCATTGCAGTTTCATTGAAGTGAATTCATTTCACGACAATGTTTTGCCATTATACATGCTGTCATGATCTGAAGAGAAACTAAACTGAGTAAGAGGCAGTCAGTCGTTCATCTAGTAATGTTAGTGATCTGGAAATAAAAGCACAGCTCATTTTAAACCTCTCTCCGTGCATTAAAAATAGAAAATTGTTACGTCTTATACATTTATGTTTCCACAGGCATCCCAACATGCCGTCGATACACATGCTGTAGCTGTGTTTGTCTCTCCTCTGCATGTGCAAAGAGGCGGAAATGGGTTTTATTTCTGCTTCCCTTCCCCTCCACCCATGATTCTCAGTATTGGGTCGCAAGTGGAGCTGTGTTTGTTCATCCTCTGAGTGTAGATCCACAATGTCATCCGGTGGAGTAAAGTTTTACTTGGCAAAACTTTCCCCTGTTAACTGTGGAGAGCTTGGCCAGAGCTGGTCCTGGGTATCGGAGTCCGGCCCAATTATGTCTGCCTGCCTCTGTCAGATTGTTTATACCTGGCTGCACATGTGTGTTTGTGGGGATGTGGAGGGTGGCTAAATTGCACAGGGGAGTGTGTGTGTACAGATTCATTTTTCGCTGTGTGTGTGTGTGTGTGTGTGCCTTTTACAACATCTCAAAACACTACACCACCCCCCCCCACCACCACCACCACCACCACACCGCCAGCGCCGCCACCCCAAAACCCCCCTCCTCCCCTCACCAACCACACATCACTCCTCCCTCCCTCTCCACTGCCATCTCTCTGCCCGGGAGGCTTTTCCAGAGCACACGGCTAATAAAGTGGGCCAGGTCCGCGGCTGAGCGCTATTTTTATCAGAAAGCAATTTTCAGGAGGTGCCCACAGGTAAGCGGGCCTCAGCGCCTCAGACAATGGAGCCATGACAAGGAGTTTCCCCCCCGCCATTAACCTCTGCTGAGCTACTCACAAACGCCCCGCCGCACCAGGAGCACTCCATAGACCCGATCCTGCCCCCCCACCCCCCCACCCCCCCAAAAAAGTGAAGTGTGCCTAAATTCCTGGAGATACACGACTGGTGATTTGTCAATTTGCCCTTAAGTGCTTCCTCAGTATGTATGATCTGACATTTGTAGGGTGTTAGACATGATGAGAGAGTGGCAGAAGGTGGAGAATGAAAAGTGCTGTACGGTGACCAGATGAATAAAGGTACTGCAGAGGTGAAGGCGACTGAGGGAATAATGAAGAGGAGGTGTGTGTTGTTGTAAAGACAGATGGATACATGCAGCCCATCTGGTCTCTCTCTCTTTGTACAGCTGGACGATCCAGAGCTGCAGTGAAGAAGTTTCTGCTTCTGGTTGTTACAACCACAGAGTCAGCCTCCAGGTAGAACTGATTAATATTAACACAGTGAAATGTTTAAGCGTATGGATGTAGATGGATGAGTATGACTGCACGGGGATCTGTCAGTCTTTCCTCAACGTCCCACGTCAGATTTCTTACCTCATGTGTCATTTCTCTTTATAATTGTGTTGTGTCTTGTTTGATTATCAGAGTGTTTTTGAAGGAGACAGAGAGAGATTAGGTAGGAAGATGATTAGGTCAGGGGTCCCACGGATCAATGAGCCAATCATCAACAAGGACACCACAGATGGAAACAATTCCAATTTCAGGAGTAATATGCCAGATCAGCAAAAACCATGACTCTTAGGTATTTCCATGTTCCACTTTCAGACACTCTGCTGTCAAAGCTCAACCTGGAAAGTTCTTATATATTTATATTTTAATAAACTGCTATTAACTGATTTTTTGGTCACTAGCGGGCAGCAAAGTAAGATTTTTGACATATTAACGCCTTCGAAAGTTGATACAGCATACCCATTAGACACAGTCATGTTTCTTATGATGGATTTAAGTTCTTTATTATAACTCCTAATGGGACTATCTGTTTTTTTTTAGTAGCTAAATGCTTTTTCAAGTCATCACTATGATCAACCCCATTCACGTTGCATGTAGTTATTTGATTCAACATGAAAAATAATGCAGCTTCATTTTAAGTTATCTTTTTATGCATTATATATTTTAATTGGTAAGGTGTGGTATAAAAATCTACATATTGTCCATCACTGATGGTACAGTACAGCTCCATGTGGCCCCTCCAGCTCACAGTGGGTCATATTACCACGTTACATCATCATGTTATCCCGAGGCCTGCCACCTACATGTGTCCTTTACTCCCGCATTATGCCCCTTGCAATTAACATTCACCTGGGACAGCTGTCACTATGTTGGCACGGCGACGGTTTTGCTGAGCCAGCGTTATAAGGAGGACATCAATTAACATCAGCTGATTGGAGTTCCTTTCAGTCAAACTATGATACAAAAGAAATGGATTATCCTTGAACAGGACGATCAAAAGAAAATCAGATTTCTCTGAGTGTATGTTGCATATATGGGCAAAAAAAAAAAAACGCGAGAGGGAAAAGGTTTGAGGGCGAGGAGGCGGAGGACAAAGGCAGAGAGGGGAAAGGAGAACAGAGAGGTAGAGGACAGAGCTAGGACAAGGACAGCAGATAAGGGACACGCCAAGACAGGGATATATATTCAGAATAAAAAGAGGTTCACGGGGTGACAAAAAAACAAGGGAGGAGGAAAGCAGTGATGGCGGAGAGGAGTGAAAAAGACAAACCACGAGAGAGGCCAACAGACACAAATGGCCGGACGGGGAGCGAGACAGACTGACAGGCGCGTAAAAGCCGTACAAGTGAGACAGAGGGGGGGATAAAGGGAGATAGAGGGGGGGAAGAAAGATGAGCGTGGTGGCGGTTGTTGCTCCCAGCGGAGACGTTATGTTCGCTACGAGTCTGGCCCTGTCAGGCCATCCTTCTATTCCTTTCTCCCTCCCAGCATCCATTGCTCCTCCTCTCCCACTCCCACTCTTTCCACCTTCCTCCTCACAAGACAGCGACAACAATCAGCCCTGTTTGTTATTACTAGAGGTAAGATCCAGCCTGACCTGTCAATCAAACTGACCTGACACCCCCTTATCCTCAAGGAGTTTGTAGAGCCGTAGCCTTGAATACAAATTCAAGAGTGTGTGTTGTATGTATACAGACAAGGAAGCTATACATTGTGCCAGAAGGTCAAAGATTTTGCATTTGTTCATTTCTTTTTTGAAAGAGTATCGGCTTTTCATGCTGCTTTACGCTCATATTTTAAGCTCAGGTGTCAGCAGGTGTCTCATTTTAAACCAAACTCCATTTCCATTCTGCACATTTTCATGTAAATGCAGAAAAAGCGATGCCTCGCCGTGACTCACTCCTCTGTTCTCCTTCTCACCTCTATTATCATCTCGTTTTTATCCTCCTGAAATAAGAGGCTCATGTAAGGACAAAAGGACATTCGCTCCATCATTTAGCCTGTCACCCCCCCCCCCCCTTTTTTTTTATTGATCCTGTGCACAACAGCTCACAGATTCACAAAGAGATAAAAGCGTTAGAAGTGTGCTATTTTCTTTACAGTAGATTACTTTGCCGTAACATATAAATCCAGCCTCTTCTTCCTCCGTCTCTCCTGAGTGCTAAAAGAAGCAGAACAAAAGTGTTACTTGGGTGATCCTTAAATATCTCTCAGGGCTAAACTGGGAAGTGTGGCTGCCTACTTCTTATCTAAGGTAGCTGCATTGAAGCTCACAACAGAAAAAAAAAAAAAAAAAAAAAAAGTTCAGTGAAGTAATTCCTGTTTATTCTCTTCCCCTGTCCTGGCGGATGCTGCTTTCACTGCCTCTGTGTTAAATGTGTCTGGAGGTTTAAGTGTGTCGTCTGGTTAAACGTAGCCAAAGAGGCGAGCTGGGGATTTACCGGGCTTGCGTGTGATCAATAATTCATGCCCCGTGTTTGCAGGGGAAACACCATTTGCAAACTAAAGCTATCAAACTTTCATTGTCTGAAAGTGAAATGTAAATTATACAACAGATATTGTGCATATTTTTTTTCATTTTTGAGGGTGATCTTTGATGCGCCGTCTCCGAGCTTCAAATATCTGTCAAGAGTTGCTGAAGGACATGCCTTCAACTTCCTCATGTGTTACTGTGATACAAGCTTCTCTTCAACAAGTCCAAACAGCATTCGCTATCAAGTGTTGGCGATTTAAACCATCTGTCGCTTACATCATTCAGCATTTGGTCGGCCCCACATGCTGTTATGTTCATAGCGCAGGAAGCCAGTCATCCCGGCTTGCTAAAGGTAGCACTGATTCCCACTAGACTCTTAGTTGATGTTATTTCAACACCTGCTGAGGGCTGCACTCAGTGCGTCAGATATTATATTAAAGATTCAGCTACCATTAGTTGTCTCTGTTTCATGGCTAATGTTGTGTTGACGGCAAATTAACATAGCGTGAGTCACAGCAGCGGTTAGTCCCATGACCTCAGCCTGTACGGGCGTACCAGAGGGAGAGTGCTAACGTTACACATAAGCGACTGGCAACAACACAGGTTGCCAGATGGTTTGTGAGCTAAAGTAACTAACGTTATGTCTTAGAAAAATACATTTTCATTTCAGCTCGTTAAAATGTGTGGATGGATGCTTCAAGTAAACCAGCACAGAGATTGAAGTCGGTCTAAAGATTACATTTCTGCATAGTGGACCCTGGTTTGAAACATTGCTCTGTCACTGAGCAAGAACGTAAATCTCTACAGGATGGAAAAGTGCTGTTCTGTAGCTCCCCCTGACCTTTGACCTCCCTGTGGATAAAGCAGGGAAACGATGCATCAGTTACTTTGATCAAAACTTGCTTATGGGACTTACATGGACATGGCGTAGTTAAAGGAATAATGGAATAAAGAGTGAGGGGAATAAAAATGTTTGAAATATTTATAAAAAGTTACATCATTAAATTAGGTTAGGAGAATAGATGAAATTTCAGTGATCCTCGCTGGGAAAATGAGTTGTGGCTGCAGAGGAGCAGAGAATATAAATAAGAATAGAACAAACAGAAACCACTGAAGATAATACAAAAGGAAAATCACAACAAAAGAGTTTTAAATGAGAACGATGCAACTGATAAATAAAGATAAATGATGGGGCTTAAGAAAGCCAAGCTGTAAAACTACTTTTCTCGGAGCCATTACTGGCAAATGTACAGCTGGGGGGAGGTACTTCATTTTCAAATCCTTTAAATAAGTGTTGTAATTATCTGCTTGTGTGTGTGTGTGTGTGTGTGTGTGTGTGTGGTTGCGGGAGGGAACACGTCTGCCACAGAGGCCCCATGAAAGATTAATGCTGAGTAGCCACTGGAACACTGCCGCAGCCGAGGTGAGCCTTTGTTATTGCTACAAAAAGGTAAGAGGGAACACCTCCAGCTTGGTAACATGTGTTTTGTTTTCTGATGTGCTGAAGAATATCCTTTGATTTCAGCTTGAGAAGGTAACTGGCAGCCTTGTCCTCTATGAATTACATTTATAATTCTACTTTGCGGTAAATAGACATTTGAATGATGTAATTATGTGAAACTTGTGTATTTGTATCACCGGCCAATTCACTTCATTGCAGTCACCTGGCATTACTGCTCCGTAGACAGTATAAAACATGGACATTGCATACGTGACATCACACACAGGTTTCTGGGTCAAATGGGTCAAGGTCAAATGTGGTGGCCTCTGCCGCCTCAACAAGGGTGCTCAAACAAGCCATGATGCATAACTTTAAGCCTTGATATGATTTGAATTTGTGCATTACATAAAAATTCACTGTCAGTACAGTACTCATGAACAGGGAAATTAACTATAGAAACATGTTTATTTCTGTTATGACGTTTGGCATTTAAACATGGGGGCTTATGGAGACTCATTCTGCACCCAGCCTCTTGGTCGCTTGTGAAACTGCAGTTTTTGTCCCCTTAGCATTGGCTTCATTTGAGTGATTTGATTGAATGCATATTTTTGTCTGTTCACACTGACTTGTATGTATTCTCACAAAGCGAAAGATTCACTTCACTTTCTGTGTGAAGACCATGGGCTGTAAAACCAAAAAAAAAGCTGAAAAACGCCAAAGGCTTTTTAAAGCCTTAAAAGTTAAGTTGCAGTGTAAGCAGCTTGTAACTTTCTGTGCGTTTGCAACCTTTTTGCAGATACAGATAGTAATTTGTTGATATAATATTACTGATTGTGGCAGCTTTAACAGAGAACAGCAGTGTCCTTTGGTTTCACCTCACCATCAGTTTGCAAAGGCCGACCCCTATCTCGTCACATTTTTGCTAACCTCACCCGCCTTTCTCTCATCTCCCTGTAACGCAGACCAAAGAACCACCAACAATCAGACATTATCTCAAACATCTCCCTCATTATAAATCTTTAAAGAAAGCACACATAAGAAATTAAACAACAACGGAGTTTCCCCTTCTTCCACAGTCCCACAGTACATTTCTACTACAGCAAGCAAAAGAAGATACTCATGTGACCTAAAATGGCACATAAATACTTTCTGAAATATCTACATGTTCACGTTAAAATTTAACATAGAGGTTGTTCATTTGTCTGCTTGCTAAAATTTCCCTGAGCCTTCAGGGGATGATGCAGAGGCCTTGTTCCCTGCACATGCAAACGGTTGCATAATAGGGTATTAAGGCTCTGCACTGCCTCTCTAAGGACCCCGAGGGCAACAAGTGCAAAACAGGCCTTCCTCCTCTATTTCTGTTCTCCGTCTTCTTCTCCTGCTCTCTCTCTCTCTCTCTCTCTCTCTCTCTCTGGCACTCACATTTGCACAGAACAATAGCAGAGCAGGTAGTTTAAGGTGAAAAAAGGGGGGAGAAATCCTCCTCCACTCTTTTGTCCTCCCTCCTTTCTCATCTCAGAGGGATTTTCTCGAACATTTTTCTCCTTCCGCTCTCTCTCTCTCTCTCTTTCCCCGTGGTTCTTTCCCTTAGTGAAAATGGGTCACCTTTCTTCTGTCAGGAGAATGCCTGGGTAAGTATAACCTTTATATCTGTGTGTATGTGTGCGTGTGCAAGGTTTTTACTGTCTAGGGGGGTTCCAAGCCCTGGAAAAGTCATGTACAAGGACCATTTTCTGGGGCTCATTAGGGGAAAAGTTAAGTTTTTTGGGGGGGAGGGGGTTGGAGTGTTAGAGTTAGGTTAAAATATGGATTGGGGCTACTTCTGACATTTCAGCAACTTGCACTAACAGTTAAAACTACACTAGTCAAGACTTAAATTCAGGTGATTTTCAACCTGGGTCTTTCTATTCTCATAATTGTGGCCGTTCTGTCCGTTTCTCCCCCTTACCACCTCTATTGTAGAGAATCAGGAATCATGACTCTGGTTAAAACTGTATGTCAGGGCAAGCAGGATTCCCCAATGCCTTTCAAATAAAAGTATAATGAAGCAGATAAAAATATTTCACTGGACGACCAATCTTGGAACAGGGCTATTGTCTGACATCATCTCTAGAACAGTTTCTCAAACTTTTTATACCAAGTACCACCTAAGTAACAGAATAAATCCCAGCAATGTAGGCGACCCTGTTCAGCTATGGACAGTTCATGCAGGAGGCAGGCAGATTTTTCTTTTTTTTTTTTTTTTATTGTTAGCGTTTATTGAGTCATGGACAGAACTGGTTCAAGAACCAGAGCTAATTTGGTAAAGGGGTTCTCTTTATCTTAATTCCTAATATTCCCTGTCTCAGAGCAGGCTGATGTTGAAAAAGATATTTCCAGAAATACAAAAAAATCTTCGTCAGTAAACATGAAGAAAACTTACATTAAGCCAACGAGAACACAGTCCAAACACATTTGCCAACTACTTTACTTCATGTTATGTGGAAGAAGAGGAAAGAAGGGATTCAAAATGTTCAAGAGATCTGTTCTGCCCCATTCAGTAGTGTCCATGATGACGTCTCACAATGAATGTTGAATGACGTACTGGTTGTGTACTAAGGACTGTTTGTGTTTATCAGTGTTTGGGTCTTCTTTCCAAGCTGATTTTCCATTGTTCCACCTGATAAAAACCCCGTATCTCCTCCCCTCGTCTCCGGCAGTATGCATGCGGGCATCTCTAGATGGACTTTGAAGTGAGCGCACCGATGCACTTCAAACAAGATCTCACACACTTCGCCTGTGTGCCAAGAGGAAAACGGCTGAAAAAAGAGCTTTTCTCTGCATCCTGATAGAGTGCACTCGGATCCGCCCGCCGTCTCTTCATCTATTCTCCTATCTACCTCTCAAATGTGTGGCTCGGCCGTACCGCTTCACTCGGCGCATCAATGAAATAACTCTCCGGAAACACCGTATGAGCTGTTTCACAAGTTGTAGCACACAAGTGCTGCTGTGACCGAGAGCGGGAAACCGTTTGATGCGCAGATGCATGCAGACATTACACACAGCCTCAGCTGTCACCATCTCTGTGAGTAAAAGGGAACCAGGTTTGGCTGAAAAGACTCAGATAGTCTCAGACGACAGCATTATGTCATGTGATACTGTGTGTGTGTTACTATATTTTTTTTTTTGACAATTATTTACATCCAGTTCTGTGTGAATTGAATTCATTCTTGATCCTGGAAACAGAGGATGGTCAGATGAGGTTGAGTAAAGAGTAGCAAGTGGTTAAGTTAAGCACGTTCTGTGCAGTATATATACGATTGTTTGTATACTGATATACTGTATATATTTTCTTCACTATTGTTGCATAATTTAGTTCAACTTGGAATCTTTTCTTAAAAACACAAATGCAGTGCATGCTGGGAAATATTTACAGTGTGTCTGGGGCATGTGGGTAAGGAACAGGGAGTTCAGGGCAAGCTGTGTGTCCAGCATGAGAGTAGTGGAGTGACTGGGAGCAGATTACATTATCAAGGTGTAACCAGATTCCAAAAACACCAGCCATGTAAGAATGTCAATTTCAAAGTCAAAATGGCTACAGAATAATCCGCCAATAATAATGTGATTGGTACAATCCACACTGAAGCATACAGAGGAGTGAAACAGAGCGGTCAATAAAACAGGTTTGTAAAAAATTGTGATTCACTCCCACCATGGGAGTTCTTTGATCCCATGGTCATAAAAGTCTGCAACAATTGCTGTAAAGAAGTATGCAAGGTTACCTGCAGACACACACATACACACACACACGTGACCAAACACACGATCCCCTCCCCTCCTAAAAAACCTAATTTGATAAATGAATGATCATTTGGTCAACTCATTATTATAAGTTACTGAACTTGTGATAAAACTGCGTGGAAGAGTTGACTTAAGAGAATTACTTTGAAGATTTTAGAGTGAAGCTTGGTCTGTTGGCACCACTAAATGCTCATAATGAATGAAGTCATGACTCGTGATCCTTATTTATACAAGTGAAGTTGCTGTTTTTAACATGTTCGTGTTGGCATGCTCTCCCTGTGTCTGCGTGGATTCTCTCTGGGTATTCTGGCTTTGGTTAATTGGTGACTCTAAACTGAATGGTGTGCATGTGAGCATAAATGATCGTTTGTGTGTACGTGTCAGCCCAGTGATGAATTGGCATCGCGGTCAGGGTGTACCCCGCCTCTCACCCAATGGGACTGGCTCCAGCCCGCACGACTTTGATAGGACAAGCGGTCATAAAAGTGGAAATGAATGCATTGTTTTGCTTGACAATGGCTATAAAGCATATTCAAAATGGAGTCTGGACAAGTTTACATTTTCATACACTGAAATCAAGCAGCAGCGCAGCAGTGTGACAGTTTGCAATATGGAGAATTCTTCTTCTTCCAGTACAGATTTCAGCTCTGAGACTGAATAATAAATGTTAAGACCTTTGTCCTCCTGTGACTTTTAAAGGCGACAAAAAAGTGTGTGTCAGAGGTTTCCACAGGTCGATTTCACATTCGTCTAAGCGACGTTGCCACACAGACTGACTTAAAAAGCTTTCATAACTGCGTGTAACTCCAGACATATTTCTGCATCGCCTCCATTTCAACAAACACTACAGCGACATTAAGAATGCATGTTGCTGTCACACACTGCCTGTATACTGTGTTTAATCAACTAAGTACAAGCAAATACAAAAAGCTAGCGGTGGGGGTGGCAGTTTGTCACCCAGGACTGGTGTAATGAAATCACAAATGAAGTTTTTGAAGGCTTACGGCATTACTGTACTGTATGTGCAGACCGTACCGAAGTGTAGAGGTAGCCCTCGCTGTTCATGGCAACGTAGAGCCCTGTCTTGGTGCTCTGGATGGCCACTATCCTGAGCCCCACAGGAATCAAGTTGAACTGCACTGCAAAAAACAGAGAGAGAGAGAGGTGGTGTTAGGGCGATCATTCTTTCTCTTAAACGCTCACAGTGCTTCCTCGTGGCATAAAAAGACAATTGCTTTCCAGCTGTCTCCTATTTCATCCTGCCTGTTTTACAGTATATCTGTCAAAGACGGGGACAGGAAGTGTGTGAAAAAGAGGGGGGGGGGATTAGGAGGGGCAGATTTGGGAGGAATAAAGTCTGGTTGCTGGTACACCGGAGGTCAGACGAAGATGGGAGTGACAGGATGGAGAATTCCCCTGCTGGAGAGAGAGAGAGAGAGAGAGAGAGAGCATGGCTTCAAGAATACAGTAGCATCTCCTGAGCCTGCTCTGAATTCATTTCCTCTGTCCCGACACAGCAAACAGCACTCTGTAATGCAGTTCTCTGAATCCCCTTCATATGGAACCTTGGATTTTTATGTGCATAGCTCTCTGTATAAACCAATTCAACCTGGTCACTGCAGCAGCGCTCACACTGTGTGTTTGTGTGTTTGCCTGCACGCTCCGCTTATTTGTTTAGGTGTCCGTGAAATACAAGTACACGCATTTCTTGCCTCTGTGCTGTGTGTGCACATGCTATCCTGTGTATGCACATGTGCGTTTATCCTCCTCCTGAGTTGAGTGTGCTCCATCTGAAGCAGTGCCTTATGCGATGTGACATGGTAAGCTGAGCGACGACAAAATGGCCTCTGGCTGCCAGCTGCTCTGTGGTCACACTGACCATATTGGACATGATGGCGAAACGCTAAAGTTCCTGATGCAGTGCCGAGAAACTTAAACACACACAGCATTTGAGACGATTGAACAAACAGCTATAATTTCATTATTTTAAGAATATTTCAACATTTTTGGAATATTTAGTTACCATGAGTTGGCAAGAAAATCAGCACTCTCATGTCTGTGTACCAGATCTTATGTGCTTATGTACTTCTCCCTGCTGACTTCATGGAAATCCGACCATCCTGATAAGGATAAGCAGTTTCAGGTTATGGATTTATGGATGGACTTCCTGGAAATTTCTAATCACTCTAAGGTTGCCATCCATCCACTTGAGACTCGAGAAGAAGTCGCTGCGGCTGGCCCTCTGGTCACCAAACTATAGTTACAACACATAACTCGTAACTTTTGATTTGCAGAAGTGTGTGTGAGCAAGGCAAACTCATTTCCCCGTCTTATTTGATATGTCTTGTAAATGTCAAACGTGTGTAAAGAACTTGGTACTGCCCCGCAGTTCAGAAGTGTCACACATAAACATGAGACACTAGAGTGGTATCAGTCTTCTCATGCCTTATCAACTATAGAAGAAGTATATATTTCCCAAAATGTTTGAACTATTCCATCAAAACATCGAAAACATCTCGTTGCAGGACACAACCTTTGCTCATCTTGTTCAAGTCGTGTAACTCCAATGAAGCTTTTGATAGTCACTAGCAGATAAGGCTGTGCTGGGATCAGTTTTTGTTGAGATTCTGGTCAGAAATACACAGAAAAGGACCACTGCAATGCAGCTTCAGAGTTCTATTGTGTAATACAAAGTGACAGCGTGGTTGTCAAGATGACTGATTTCTTACACAGATGAAATATTGAATCTCAGCAGCATGTTTTAGACTCGTGGAGCCATTAGCTGCTATTAAACAAATCAATTTCAAATCAAAAGTCCTGCCAACATAATGGATGGACGTTTAGTTATCAGACGGAGATAGAAAGTCAATGCTGGCCATGATGAGAAAACTTACAACTTACTTGTCAGGAGAATTTATAATGAAACGAGTGAGTTGTGATGTTGTTTTTCTTTTCAGTAATACACCTGAAACACGCTCTCTCACATGCAGCTGAAAAAAAACTGCTTTCATGCAGGCAGTGCATACAGGGGCATGGCACTGTACATTTTAGACTTTTACTAGCAGTGTGAACACTGTCATATTTTACAGTAATCTCACATTAAACAGGAGTCATGTCCACCATCCACAGCTTCAGTGGAAATGAAACTAAACACAGCAGATAGTGATGTGTGTCCAGTTTAGGTAATGAAAACGTCACATGCTTCTCACCCTCCTCTCTCTCTCTCTCTCTCTATCTCGGGCCCTGCTTCTATTTGCTCGATCGATCGCTGCATCTCAAACAGTCGGTTTCGCAAATGAACAAGGTGTCACCAAAGACCACAGCGGGATGACAAATAGAGCAGGGCACACACACACAGAGCCTCCTTCCTTCTTGCTGTTTCTCACTCTCTTACATACACCAGCACCCTCACTGTGGTGTTGATGACCCCATACGACCCGCTGCACATCACACAGACAGCAGTGTGTTGTCCTCAGTAATAAAATGTGGGATGAAGACAGGTTTTTAGCATACATCTTCTTATCTGTGCACGCTGAAGTGGTTCAAGACTTAGTATGTAGAGTTTGGATGGTAGTTTTCTCCAACGTCAGCGGGTGACGCCGCCCATTGGTTTGTGGAAAATAGTTTTGAAGCCTGAAGTTTGGCACTATGAATGTTGCCATCTTGGTGATTTGGATCCAGAAATGATCATTTTTGGATGAGAGCGTAGAGCTGGTGGCCCGCCTTGTCATGAATGTTCTTGTATTACAGCTAAAGTCAAGTCAATGCAGTAACAGAATAAACAGAATTGTTAAGCACTGCCTAGTTTGACAGTTTGATCTGAGTTTCCTGTTTATGCTGCACGGACTCACTGAGAATAAGTTGTCAATCAAAAAGTAGCCATGTTTTAATTCAAAAATAAACATTATGTTGTATGGATTGTTAGCAGCTCTGTTGGATTTGGGGATACAGTGTTATATCCACCAAGTTTAGTTAGTTAGTCCTAACCGAAAGTGAAGCATAAACCCAACTTGTCTGAACACAAATGCGAAGCAGCCAAACAGGTTGTGCTGGAACAAAATACAGATCATATTTACAGTCCAACAAACAAGCTCTATACTGTGTCTTTCTGTAAGGATGCTGACTTTTTGTCGAGGACACTCAGCCTAAGTCTTTTAGCATGATTTAATGTAGCATAAGACCCTTTGACAGGGTTCTGGTTGTCATTTTAGCCAGCAAATTAGACATCATTGGCTAGAAATGAAAAGCCTGCTTTTGTCCACCACTGTCCAAAACCATGGATCATTGTTTCAGAAATCCTAAGAATTTGGAGTGATAAATCTCCCCTCGTTATTGTGCACTATGTACAGTGACAGAGTGGGAAGCTTGACAAGCGTAGCAACAGTAACAAGCTTAGCAAACGGTCAATTATTTCCTACTTCTCATCCTCTCTCCATTGTCTTTTATTTCTTTCATCCCAAAAAAGAGTTTGCTTCTTTTCTCGTCCTCGATCAAAAAGAGCTGCTCTTATCAAATGGATCACATAACTTTATGTCTGGATAATAGAGGCATCCCATCTCTCTTTTGTTTTCCTTCACTGCCCTCCCTCTCTCTCTCTCTCTGTCTCTCTCCGTCCTTCTGTTTGACTCGCTTTTTTCTCTGCAACTCAGAGGAGGTCGCTGGATTAATCAAAAGTGTTTTGAGGGAAAGAGGGAGGGGAGGGAAGCGGAGAAGGAGGGGAGGGTGGAGGGTGTTGCCAAATCAATCCCACAAGTCAATTTGAGGCTTGAGATCTTCTACACAATAAATAAACAAGGGGAAAGTGGAGATGGGATGAGGGAGAGGAGGGAGGGAGGGGGGGCAGTAGCAGGACACAGAGTTAAGCTGTGCAGAGGGCATCTGCAGGCCTGCTCACTGTGCTGCCGCTCTGCAGTGTTGCATTGTGCAGCCCAGTTGTTCTCGGCTGGAATGAGGGGAGGATTACGGTCATCTGTGAGAAGTCGCGCAGAGTTTAACTTCTGGACAGGCACTGACGTCCTTTATTCCGCTCCCCATTTGAATGAAGCTGATTGTTTTTCACTCGTGTTGGACAAAAACATAGTTGGAGATCAACTGATCTGAGAACACTTTTGGTCAGTGGATCCAACAAACAAAACACAGAACGCTGGAGATGAAGCGTCGCTGTCACTGACAGCTTTTTAAAGCTCCCCTCACTGGTGACTGAAAGCACTGTTGTCAGCAGTTAGTTTGAGTCCATATACCCTGTCTATAACCGAGTACATGCTGGGAAAGGCTCTAAATCGCAGTAGTAGCCGTGACCCAGTTCCATAATATTAGACCCTATATACTGTATGCTAACCACACAGCCACAGTTTACTGTATTTCCAGTTAGAGTAGCATATGAAAAGATGTATTTTACAATCTGTTACTGACAGGAAGTGATGCCAAGTGTGACTTCTGAATTATGCTGCCAACTAAACTGAACAAAGCCAAATCTGAATGATGAATGACTTTTTTTTGCTTTCCAACATTGTATATATAGCATTATACATTATAATGATACATTATATAGCCGTCTCCGTACAAACCTAACATTGTAGTTATTTGAATTGTTTGTAACTGTGAGGCGATCTTTAATAGACAATAGTGTATATGTCAGGGTTAAAATAATAATGTTCAGAAAAATCTTGTATACATACATCAGCTTGCCCCCTTTGTGGTAATACTGGCATGAGTGCAGGATACAGTATGGGATGGGGGACATGAGTCATGTCAAGTTGATCTGCACTGAAGAGATATATCACATGTAGAGGACATATGGATATGAATTATGTGGCATTTAGACCATTTACTGTGCTCTTTGCCCTTTCTTACACACGGAGTCACGCTGAATATATCAAACAGTCAAACATAACGTCTGGGGGTAATGTGCTGTCAGCTGAATGGCTGTGTGTGGTCGAGACACAACGTGGCGATGGCTCCATCATCTTCAGTGGCTTGCACCACGCGGAGACGTATGTCGCGTGAAGTGGCGCGCACATCTTGCACTTGGCCCCAAAGTTTAATGTACATATGGCATCACATGGTTCAGTTCTGGCCTCTCCGTGTGTTTCCTGTCTCTCTCTACGTGGTTCACTGACAAATAAGGAAAAATGTAAACAAATAAATAGCTTGTAATCTTTTGCTGTTAGTGATCTGGTGTTTAATAAATGTCCACCTCAAGAGATTTATGTTCATGCGTCACATTAATCACAATTACTTGAATCAGCCTGATTCCCGTACAGCTCCAAGAACTTCTACAAGTATATCTTGCACTGGGATCAGCGCAGTGACACCCAAATTAATAAAGTTGTAGAAAACAAGTTGATTTGCATCGGCAACAAATGAAACATCCTCTCTCCATTCACAGCCTGTCATTTGTGTTGTAAAAAATGAGCTTTAAAGACTCAATAGTAGATTAAATGACTTGTAGCTGAGCTTCACGCCTGATTTCCCTGGTGGTCGATGACTCTGATGACAAGACAACTACCTTCACTCCGCTGTTATTTAACTTCTACCTCTTCCCCCAGGCTTTCCTCTCCATAACTGATTTCTCTCAGCTTTTATCTGTCTTCCTTTCAGTCCATCTGTCTTTCCCGCTTCTTCTCTTCTCCCTCTCTATCCCCGGTGCTTTCAGTCTTTTCACCCCGCCTTGTCATGAATTAACAACCTTTTTCTTATCTCACTCTGTTTTTTTATTCGTCTCTCCATTTTTCTTCCTTATTTGTTCCCTTTCAGTTCCCTCGTGGCCTGCTGTCGTTCTCTCCCGTCCTGTGAAACCAATACTTTTCCATCCGCGTCCATTCATCTTTGTCCTATTTTACCCTGCAGCCTTCTCCGCCTGTCTCTTCATCACTCTCTCTTCTCGTCTCAGCCTCACCTCTTTTGTATCCTCACCTCCCCTCGTTTGGTATTCTCCATGCTCTTCTTCTCATCCTTACAAGCTCGCTCTTGTACTCTTCTTCTATTTCTTTCTTTCTTCTTCTTTTTTTTTTTTTTTACCTTTTTCTCCTCATCTCAGCTGAGAGAGCTTTTGCTTTCTATGTTTTGACATTTTTCCCTCCTTGAATGCTGTGGCTCTCACGCAGAGTGAAGTTTTCCTCATCAGCCTTTGAATTTTTTTTCTCTGCCTGCCCTCTTGTGAAGAGGCCTTATCGAGCACTGGGGGAGAGTTAGACGGAGAGAAAGAACAGACTTGTTCCAGAGCGGAGACAGAGATAATGTAAAATTTCCCTCCCACAGTGGGAGATGGTAATTACAGTGGATAAAAGTCAGGAAATCAAGCTTCTTCCTCCTGGTTTTCCGATGTACACTCTCAGAGTCAATAGCTTTCATCTCTCTCTGTCTCTCTCTCTACCTCCATTTCCTCCTTTTTTTTCTTTTCTTCCCTCGTTGTCTGTCAAACTGTCTGTCTGTCTTCCTGTCTCATCCTCTGCAAGAAACAGAATTCAGAAAGAGACCGAATCCAGCGACGCTCACGGCAGCAGCTCTATCCATCATCACTTGCTCGGCGCATTTATTCCCCCTGTGCTTTCTTTTGTGTATTTTTTAATCTCCCTTCAGCTCCTCTGAGTTCTGTTTCCTCCTCTGTCTGTTCCTGTCTGTTCTGTCTGTTTAGTGACAGAGCCCTCCAAACCCCTGTTCTGTCTCACTTCTGTGACTGCTGTCACTTCATCTGTGGTTTTCTATCCTGTCTGTTTGACTAACCCCAAATGTGGCACTATCACACGCAGTTACAGACATTCAGAGGTCCTGAAAATCTGCTTTCTCTATCTACAGCTGCAGTGTCCATCAACACAAAACGGTCCGCCAAGTGTGAACAGTTTTGGTCATTTGACATAAGTGATTTCTAAATTTCAGGGCTCACATTTGGAATGTTTATTGCAGCAGTAGAATTTAGTTAGCAAGTTAGAATTTGAGCGACCGGCACTCCCGCAGATTTGTAAACGCAGAAATATGAGAAGTGGTGAGCAAATGTCTCGGATCCACGGAGGCTGCAGGTGGGTGCTGGGTTAGAGGTGGGAATGAAGAACAGGCGGTGGTGATGATGCAGGGCAGTGATGGCATTAACAGAGAAACTTTGCAGCTTAAACAGACTGCCAAAACCGGGAGGGTGTGTTTGGTGATGTCACTTCTTTAATTACTAATTTTCACGCACCAATCAGACTTTTGCAACATTTTAATCAGTCATTTGGTTATGGTGCCATCACTACCAATCAACCATAAATAAAAGAAGATGAGTGATTTGCTCATCAACATTTAATGTTGAAAACTTGTGGAATGTGGAATACTTTTTTATATTCCCTTAGTGTATGTTTTATTCCTTGAAAATATGAACCAGTTATCACTAAACTAAAAGGCCTTGTTCAATCAGTTGCTCCACTTTCATGAACACATGCGTACAGTATAATGTGACTGCAATAAAAACACACTTTAAATATTTCATGCTACTTTCAGGTCTGTGCAAGCTGCATTTTACAATGTAATGAAATGAATGGAGACTTATGGCTGCTTAGAACTTATTTAACTGCATTAAACTCTAAAAGTCTACATAGTACTTAGGATAATGGTTGTCAGAAAGAATAAGTGATTCATAATCCAGTGGCTAAAACAGGCAAAAAACACAGGTATAGTCCTTTAACGGCGCCTCGTACCTCAATAAATAACTCATGAATCTCATCTCCCTCGCCGTGCACCTCTCTCCTGCCTTCATTCCTCCTCCAGCTTTATTACATAACAGCTTGGAAGAGCCAAGAGCAGAGAAGGAGAGAGGAGCAGGGCGGGAGGATGGGGTGGTAGCTCCTCTGACCTCCCACCAGAGGGGGGAGACACAGTGATTGAGGAGCCATCAGCTGTGTGCCAGCTGCTCTTCCTGCTCCCCATCGCTCCCCCTCTCCCTCTCTTCCTCTCTATCATCCTCAAGTTTTTTTTTTATCTCTCACTCTCACTTCCTCTTCCAAACCGTTGTGTTCTTTTTCTCTCCTTGTCTCTGATCCTCTTATTCTCTGCTCCCTTCCTTTTGTCACTTTCAGTCACTTCCCGCTCTGTGACGACTTCCTCTATCGCCTTGTTATGGAAACCCTGAGGGAACTTTATTTTAAAAAAGTGATAAAAGGATTCCAAGGCCGTACAAAAGCCAAACTCGTCACTTTTTGTTCTGGTACATCCCCTCAGGGCTTCCATACCTCCTTCCAACTTTTGTCCCTACACCAACCTTTCCCTTCTGTCCAGGAGAACCAGGAGGTGGAGGCAGCTGCTGTAAAGCCAGGTAGACCAGGAGGACGGGTGACAACAGAGAGTCAGAGAGGCATCCAGTCCCCATGTGTGCCCATGCTCCCTCCTGCTCCCTGGATGTCATTGTTTCGGTGTCATTACACCAGGTCGCAGGTGTAAAGGAGCATCAGGAGAAGTCAGGGCCATAGAGGAAAAAAGAGGGGGGTGATGGAGGAAGTCAGGGAGGAGAGGTCCTTTGAAGGTCAACTGTACTTTGGAGAGTGTTGTGTTTACGAGTCGAGTTAAACAAGCACAAGTGTGTGTGCATGTGTACACACACACACACCACCATATTCTGCACAGATCAGTCCCACAGTTAGCCAAAAACTCCGTCAGGGAAAAGGCCTCAGATATGAATCACACTGCTGCGCCGTGAATTATTTATTCTCTGCTGATTTGGCCTTTCCTCAGTCTGGGGGTGGTGCATAATTACTGCACACACACATTTTGAGGGAAGCAGTAAGCTGACGTCAATTTCATGTTGTCTACATCAGAACTGAGAAGTACACATCAGTGCAGTATTACGTCCACCGGCCCAGCTCCACTGCCCCTCCTGAGCTCTAAGCCCTGAACCCTCACAGACTTGAACCGACATCACCGTGGTGTCTGAGCGCACGCCTCCACTCAGACGCTGCTGAGTCTCCGTTTGAAATAATGGCACCGCTGTGCACATTGTCAAGTTTTGTGCTTTTAGTGTGAAGGTTCTATCACAAATGGGACAGAACTTTGTGGCGTCCTCTTACCTCAGACATAAAATCTGGACCAAATTCACACCTTAAGACGTCACTATCATATCATCATAAGACAAATAAATTTTAGTTAGCAACATGTGTGGTTAGAAAACTCTTGCTGACTCTTTTTTAGTTAATTCCAATGAGGAAAGTGTATTAAAGTAAAGGAAAGTATATTGGCTCAGAATATATGTGCAAGAGGAAATATTGGAACTGATAAACTTCCTGAGACATCTTTGTCAAACAGTACATGTTGTATAGTGCACACTGTACAGAGACACGTCCGCTGCTCTCACATTCACCTCTAGATGAACTGCTTACAGTCTGTCTGGGTGGTTAACTGGTTGGGATTTGGGTCCTAAAACTACTAAACAAGACCTAAGTTGTCATAAATGAGTTTTCCTTTTAAGACTAATCATATAAAACTATAAATGGCACGTATCAGGGTAAACAAAAGAGATGTGTCGATAACTGAGGTGCAAAGCTACAGTAGATTACCAACTGGAAAAACAGGCAACTCCCCCTCAGGGGCCCTAAGTTCACTGTGGTAATTGGTTTATGGTAATGTGATTTATTATAATTTATATGGGAATACCATAAAAGAACCACTAAGGCATAATATAAAGTGACATGACATAAGTGCCTGTTTTATTACCTCGTCTTGAGACCCTGTCTTGAAGAAGGGCCATGTGTCAAAATCTAGTTTTAAGACCTACATTTAAAGTGATATTTTTCTTACATTCCTAAATCAATTTGCATTTAATCAAATTTGCACTCAGCAGTAAGGCCATGATGTATACAATGAGTAGAGAGGGAGAGGAACAGGGGGTTAATAGAAGGTATACTCGCTGTACGGAGCCAAAGAAAAGAGAGAGAGTGAGATTTTAGGGGGAAATTGGTGCTACGATTGAAATGGAGTGAAACCGAAAGCTGTCTGGTTCCAGGCCAGTTTGCATTATACTGAAAAGTCTCTGCTCCCGAGGAGACGACTGACTGTAGATAAGGCTGACAGTCGGCGTGTTACTGTACATGCTCACACAGCTATTTCTGCCCTTTCAATACTGTGTGCAGCCAGGTAGATGATTGTGCCGCTGATTGATTCACTTACAATGGTGTCAATCACTCAACGATTGCTGCGTGAATGCATAAATAATCGGACGTGGATACAAAAAAAAAGTGCACAATTTAGGAGTTTTACACGACTTACCTGTCAAACTCCCCCCGTGCTGTCCCCTGAGAATGCAAAGAGCCCAGGACAGCATTAAACCACATGCAGGGATTGATGGAATTATAGTTGTTACAACATAAACCATAAGTCAAACCCACGCAAACACTTTGCGGCGTGACCTCCACTCACTGATGTTAAATACCCCGACGCACCAGGAGCGCCGTTATGCAACGGTGGTCTTTACATCTGTCTGGAAATGAGCTCCGTTCGCCTTCAGATGTGCCCGGCGGTGTGATGTGATGAATATTTCAGATTGGACATGAGAATGTTTAAAGCTCAAAGTGCAGCGATGTTTGCCTCCGTGTAGGTGTGCTGTTATATAAGAAGGAGATGCGAGCGCAGGTATAATCAGTTCCTGTGGAGTTTTCTGGAGGTGTTGTGGGACTAATTTAACCAAACAGCTGTTGGAGAACTCACTTACAAGTTTTCCCAATACCCCCCTTTTTTTCCTTCTGTTTTTCTCGAGGGATTGTTCCTCAAAAATCTTTAATCATTTAGAGAACTCTCTTGTTTTACTCGTCCGGATCTAAATGAAGACAAACACGACTGCAAGTTTCCAATCAGCAAACATAATCCTGGCAATGTCCAAGTAACATAAAACATGTTGTTAAATTTTCTTTCTGGGATAAATGCCAAGGGAAAACTTCACAATAAATGCCTCAAGGTTATTCAAACCTAGTAACACTGCTGCTGAAATCTCAATGAAATGCTGAAATACAAACTTTACAGAGGGAAGCACGGCTGAGAGTCAGAGTGTGACTTTTTTCCCCCTATCTCTGTAGATTGGAAATCCAAAATTGTGCTGGCTACATGTTTTCCATCCAAAGTGGTGTTCTGACAGAAAAAAAACGCTGTGTTGCCACATCAGGGAAATCCTACAACATAATATTGATCTCTCTGGGAGGGTTGGAGGGAATCCAGGGACTCTGTGGGTCATGTGATATGATGTTTTTGGTCAGTTATCACCCAGATGATGAGCCCTCGCAGTGTGAGGTGTGTGTTAACATGGCTGTGGTGTGCACATCTGGCAACTCAGAGGAGGACAGCATGTTTTTGTATTAATGGGCAGAGCTTTAAGTTCTTTAAATTTCTACACCGACATGCTGAGCCACATATTTGAGTAGCAGCAAGGCTATATCTTACACTAATGCTCACCTTACACCAAACAACTGAACAAAGAGTTCACTGTTGCAGACAAATTTTCAGTGTCATTATAAAATCTTGTCACCTTGATCATTCTGGGTAAAGGTGATCATGAAAGTCTGAGTTGTCCTAAGTCAGTCTTAGTATTGTCTTGCTCTGATAAACATGTTTAACATTAAAAAAGGGTTTTAGTCTCGGCTCATGCAAAAGGTGACGTTCAATGACGTGAACAGTGTCAACAGTGAATAGGTGTGCTCTCCATCAGGAACAACTTGCTACACAGTAGTAAACATGGAGGGGACTCTGGGGAGGCAAAACAATGGAACAATGAAGTGTTGGTTCTCTTCAGTTGTGGAGTGAGCAAGAGTGCTTCTTTGACATCTCCTCCATTTTGTACCACAATAGAGCGGAAAAGGGAACAAAGTGGACAGAAATTTTCAAATGAATCTAGATGTAGCCTTCCATTGACACAATGTCTTTAGATGAGAGTGGCAGTCTTTTGTCTGTAGTTTTCTAGTGTATGGCAGGCGTAAGATGCTTCCAGGTGCTATCTTGGCAGTACCGGTTGCACAAACATGCCATCTGCAATAGCACCCACCTTAATTTAAGCCATAATACAATTTGATTATGTAGAAATTCAGCCTCAGTACAGTTGCTGCTGCTCTGAAGTTTGACATTTTAATACGGGGACTTTTTAAGATTGACGTATTCTGTAGCCGACCTCAAGTGGCCATTCCATGAGCTGCAGGTTTTGCCACTTGCTTGAGTACAGCCTGACAGAGAGGATGTGAACGGACTGTTAGACTACACATCTGTTAGACTAAAAAAGAAGCACACGGCAGCTGTTTGACTTTTTATCCAGGAACATAAGATATTACAGAAGGCAGCAGAAGACACCATCAGGCTCCATAATATTCATATTTGAATATTCTGCATCGTGATTTACAGTTAAATATCCTGTAAAAATATTCACGGCAGTGCCTGAGATAACCTGGGATGTTGGGAATATCATCATCTGCTGCTTTAGTGCACACATCTACTTAGAATACATCAGCCAGGCTTGACAGCACACACACACACCCCCAGTGTAGTCTATACAGTCACACAGATGAGTGACTCATACATGAGGCTTGTAACTTAAAGGTCGGGATGATTGTAAGCAAAACAATTAAAAACATGTGTTTGAAAAAGTCAAACTGTGCCGGCGTCCTGGACGTGCTGCGATATACAGTACGTGAACAAATCCCATTCAGCTGGCGTTCACCCAGTGCGCCTCGCCAAGTGTGCATACATTTTCAGCCTGAATGATCCAAGTGTGAATCAAACCAGAAAGCATGACAGTGTTATTGTGCATCCGTGTGCTGTCGAGACCTTTAGATCTACGACTGTCCTACCAGGATGCCCCTTTTCAAAAGTCCTTTGGCATGGATGCTAGGGAAGCTCCCAGTGCTGCATGAACTGGCAGAGCTTTGAAAAAGACACCTTTATCAAACTAGCTGACAACATCTGTGTGTGTGAGTGTGTGTGTGATTGTTCACTTACAGAAGGAGCTGCTTTCGTCCTTTGTGCCTTCCATGGTGCCATCCGGCAGCATCTGGAGGTAGAAGCCGTGTCTGCAGTAAAGCCGCGTGACGATGCCCTTCAGCTGGGGCTCTGCAGAGCAAACACAGGGTTAAACAGACATTAGCATCTGGGAACACACACGCGCACGCTTGTCAGTTTGCATATATTAATGCACACACCTACCTATGAGCATGCACATTGACTAAACAAGAGGAAGGTCTTGATATTTACACTGCGAAATAGTCAAACAGTAAAAGTGTGTGTGCTTGTGTGTGTGTCTGTGACTGTGGCCTTCAGCAAGATTGATGGGACCCTGGTGTCTGCTAAAAAGAAGCATCTTTCACGGGCAGGTTCAAGTGAGGGAGGCAAGATGGTGTGTGTGTGTGTATGTGTATGTGATGTGTGCTAATCGCAGCTGCCTATTACTCTACAATAGGCTGATCACTCACTAAGTGTAAACCAATGACAATATAAAGAAAGAACGGACAGCGCATGTGTTACATCATCCATTGGTGTTGGAAAATCCACCTCCTCGCTAATGTAAATATCGGCAGCTCAAGAAATTAAAGTTTTTGGCACTTCCGTATTGGCTTCATTGAGGTTGCTGCTTGGTGTAGACATTAAAATTTCAGTTAATTATGTTGGTAATACTAACATACTGTAACAAGAAAATGGGATTCTAACCGCTTAGCTACAGGCCACAAATACAGGAATCAGTAATATCAGCAAGACAAGACATAAGTTTGTTGAAATTAACGACCCTGTATGTCTAAACCTAACTAACTTCAGATAATAACAAGGGACAATAATTAACCTGCTTTAAGATAGCAGGAAAAAGGAATGTTAGCTGCTTAGTTATGCTGCTAATTTTTTCCTGAAGTTAGCTTGTCCTTTGTTGATGTCTTTGCAGTATCGAGGTGCATGAGTGACTAAACATTTCCTTTTTTGTTAACCCAGAGGATATGGGATGCTAATTGCTATAGGATGCTACTTAGGGTGGCAAGGTGGTGCAGTGGCTGGCACTGTTGCATCACAGCAAAAAGATGTATGGAAGATACTACTTCAGTGCACATGCAGTAGGTGTGGACTAGTCTCTTTAGCATGTGTGACTAATAAGAGACCGTCTGTGTGGACTGGAATCGCTATGCTGGATTCAAGATCAAATGAACCCCACAGTGACAAGGAAAGCTGTGTGGGTGCTTTGATGAACATTTGTGCTGGACTGTTACAAGGTCAAATAGCACTACTGGCATACTGGTCCACCCTCCATGTCGACCTTTTCCTAGGAGGTTTTCATTGTCCTCTCCTGGTTTCCTCCTGGGTCACAATTTTACAGCTTGAGTTGATTATGGGTTTAAGTTTAGCAAGTATGGCCAATGTCACCTGCTACTGCCAACAACCAAGGTGTCAACTAAAAATGAAACTTCAGTTATGGCAGTTGACTCTGCTGTATAGAGTAACTTTAAGGGGTTATTTAAAAGGCTTTGGTTTAAAATGTTTGCGTTGCGTAGTTATTTTGGTTAGCAGGTTGTGATCGTTCCACAGGGGTAAACCTGTGGGGTATCTGCATGGAAATATGACCCTAAAAGTCTAACCGCAGCACACACAGCAACTCTTGTTTGCAACCAAGAGGAGAAAGCTCAATTTCCTGCATGTTAGATGGAAAAAAACTGAAGAAACAAACAAGAACAACTTAACCGTCACACTGAAAGTTTAATGAACCATCTCCAATCGTCTGTTTACCCTGCTCTTGAATACCAACTGTTGTCATTTACTCAGTGCACTTGGACTACCATTTGTTTCTGTGAACCAATCAGACATCTGCCACCGCTCTTGAGATAAGTTGGCATGTCTTCCTCTAACCTCATGTTTCTCCGCACACGCATGACGGACTGCTGAGGGAGACTAAATGGTGGATCAGAAGGAATGTCAGAATGCTCGAGTGTTTCCACAATTAAGCTTTAATGAGACACATCAAATATGGATGAGGACAGAGAAGTACGGGGACAGCTGGCAGCGGGCCCTCGGTTGACAGCAGGGGGGTGAGAGAGAGAGAGAGAGGGAGAGAGAGGTGCACTGCAAGATATCCATCCCCACATTTACACTCAAAAAATCAATTAATTCTAAAATAAATTGATTTTTTCTGATGTAGATGGAAACTTTCTTTGACTTATATTCACCACCTATAAATCCTCCTCACATTTTGCCTCAAAGTGTACTCCTGCAATTTAGTATTACACTTCCAGTTAGAGGGCCCGAGACAGGACAGTAAAGAAGGGTAGAAAAAAAATAGAGTAGAAGTAGAATCAAGTAGAACAGGATTAAATATCCAGTTTAAACCCCCCAAACTGTATCCTAAACCTTCCATAGTGCAACCTCATTGTGTCTTTTTGTTTTGCTGTATGTGTGACATGCTGACTTCATGGCAAAAACAGGACAATATCACATTACTCCAACTTGGGAGACATCATTTTGAGATGACTAGCCTTGTTTCCATAACAGCTCAACAGAATTCAGCCCTAATAACCTATTTGTAGGTCCGATGTTCTATATCTGTGGTAGTTTGGTGACAAGTAATGTTGTACAAAAAGTGTAGCATCTTTCTTTATTATAAATCAGTTAAATTGTTAAAGTATTGGACATTATGCTGCTCCTTACTGTCATTTTCTGTTGCTTTTTCCCCAAAATGTCTCATGAAGAGGAGATTGAACATGATAGATAAAACCGGTGGAGTGCTCCTTTATATTAAAGCCTTAAAGTCAGTTACTACATCAATGCTTAATACAGTGCTTAAATATTATGTTGAATTATGTCCCTTTTTTACATAACATGTCATGTCATCAGCTTGTGACATAAACCAAATTTTTCGTGAAGCTGACGCATTTTTCTGCGAACGTGAAGTCATCAGGACGCTGAAGCTCATTAGAGTTTGAGTTAAGCCTTGATGTCTGTGAATTAGTCAAAGAAACGCTCGTGTGTAATCCTCCCTTTCATGCTGACAGCGTGACACAACATGTTTGGAAGCGTTCTGGCCTGAGTCGCTGTAACTACTACAAAGATAAAAGCTCATCCATCCATCGCTGGCTGACTGGACACACAAGGTCGAACGCGGGCGTGGTAATCTGTAATATCCTGAGTGTTAATCCCAAATTAAGCCTTAGACCACACACCAGGCCATGTGCTGCTTAACACATCTGCCACGGCGCTGAGCGACAAAACACACACACACAGGAAGCGGATCTTGACCCTTAGCGTGACCCCTCCTCCGTACATTTGTGTTTGGTAACGATACTCAGACAGAAGGACAGGTAAGACCACTGGTGCATGTACAGAGCTTTTACAAAGATAACACACACACACACATACTCTCACACACACACAGCATCTCTGACTCAAACCATGTAGAAGCAAAGGCTTAAAGCACAATAAGTTGCCTTGAGTCATACCTGAGGCAGCATGTAAGTTAAACTGAGGGTTCAAATGCGCAAACACACACACAGGCATTGTGGTGTGTGTAAAGTGTGAGTGTAGAGCTGCAGTGAAAATGCAGGAGAAATTGTTACCTACAAAATAAAACAGTGTCATCTTTTTTTATAACGTAGTTTTGCAAACTCTTTCTATTAAATGTGACTGAGGTCAATAGACACATTTCTCCGGGTTGGAGCCTTGTAGTAGTTCACCATATTCTATGACAGCTTGTAAAACAAGACTTTCAAAGTGATGGACGCTTTGTTCGCAGCAAACAGGGCCGAGAATCTGTCCTTTCAAACTCTGACATCCCTGTCATTCTGGCCAAATGGTGTCACTGGAGGAAAGCTGAGTGTTCCATGGATTCCTTTTGAGAAAAGGAATCCATGGAAGGGAAGGGAAACATGGGCTCGATTCTGTGTTGGGGGGGTCTTAAGACTCATTCTCTGTGGACAAGGACAGTTCATACCAAAGTCCTGGCAAACAGATGTTAATTCTTTTAAGGCACAGGTCACTAATAGGCTGACCACGGTCCAGACCCATTCTCTGCCCATATCATTGAGATTACATTTTGACTGGAGACTCTCTTCTGATAGTGTTTCTACCGTTACTCAGCAAAAGGGACATCCTTCCTCTGATTGGCCAGTACTCGTTGCCTTTGTGGGTTCCTGTTGGTTGGGTTTAGGCATCAGGACTGAGATTGGTCAAGGTGAGGGCAAGGATGGCAGCCAATCACAGGCAGGATAGAGCGGGCCTTCACTGAATAGAGCGGCAGTGACAGTGATGGAGAGAAAAATATGAAGGAGTGAGGAGACAAGAGAGAGAGAGAGAAAAGTGGCCAAACTGTGCGTCAGCGTGCCATGGGGTGTGCTAAACGGAGGAAGGTTGACACTGAGAACTGACTTTTAATCCGGAAGATTTCAGCCAAGTCAGCCAATAACTTATTATTAATATTAAAGTTAAAATTAAAGTACTGTTTTCAGGTGTTGATACAATGACAAGGCTGCTTTGATATATGTAAAATAATTGTAATGTATAACTAAATCATAATCCAACTTAAACATGATAATGCTGCGGACCTGAACATGAGGAACGTGTCTCTATGCCGACCTCCTGAAATCAGAAGTGACTTGAATTTATTTATATGGTTACAATCTTTTCCAGTGGGGTGACCTTCGTAGCTGCTTCAGCAGTCAGCAGGTCAGATTTAGATGGTATATCTGCTGGGTGGGTGATGCATAATATATGCAGAAGTCAAACTAGATTTGGACAAAAAGTGAACACTTGTCACAGGCATACAGAGGTGGCTTGGCACAGCAAGTTTGGAAAATATTGTAAACATTATCAACTCCAACTGCAACAACAAATATCTATTTGCATTTACGAGCAGAGCAGCCGCCCTTCATCTTTTAGCTGCTGCTGAAGTCGTCTGTTGTCGCATTGTTGAAAACAATGGAATCGTCATGTTACAATGGTCGTGCTGCATGAATATGATTGGCCATAAGCAGTCAGTTGATGAGTGAGCCGGCGATTGCAAAGCATAAAGGAGGCAGCTGATGCCAGGAAGCTAATGCAAGCGTGACTTTAGTGCTCTGCTTCAACAAACTCAGCGTCGGGTTTCGCGTGATGAGGCTTTGAAAGCTCATCCTGACATTTTGGGATTAAGATCTCACACACATGTTTTTATTATTTAAAATTACAGCTATGTCGAGTTTCCCCTGGAGTTCTAATCTCTTTAGTCTCATGGCATTAACGCCATGAGACTAAAACACATTCATGCTCATATAGACTTCAGTCTCACTGTCACATTAGAATGTATCCTGGGAATATTACAGCATTAGTCAACAGACAATAGATTTGTTATCAGAGTTCATCATATCCTAGAGCACCACAGCATGTGGTGCGTGCGTGTTTGTGTGTGTTTATGCGTGAAGAGGATTTGGTCTCATAATCCCACAGACATTCAACGCCAATTATGGAGTGACCTTAATAAAGAGCAGGATTAATTTTACTTATTAAGAATTTCAACCATTAAAGTCACCCTGAACCCTCCGGCTGCCCAATGGCTCAAGTCAGATGACAACTGGGCAGCAGTGAGTGTTATTTTCACCCCCATTACACACTACAATTCTTAATGTGTGTGTCTCTGTGTGTGTATGTGTGTGCGCGCGCGTGGAAACCTTCAACAGAATGGCTTTGGCTAAAGAGCCAGAGATGATCTGCCAAGGACAATATCAGTCTGTCTGTCTGTCACCACACACAGACACACAGTAGAAATATTTATATCTCCTTCCCTCTGTCCATCCTTGCCTTTTACCTCATAACTGTCCTCTCACCATTTGAATCACAGGAATCACATCCATATAGGTCAATTGTGAAAGTCAAAATGGTTCGCTGGAACAGAACTAGCTTCGTACTTCGAGCTATGATTAGTATAAAAAGGACTGTTGAGATGGTTTTCCATCACTTTTGGATTACGGTGATGTAATATATAGAAATTCTGTTCCTTCCGCTCTTGAATAACTACATGTGGACTGCCTTTCCACCCTCAGATTTATTTCTGGTGATAGTCATGGGACTCACCACTGTGTCCTGTATGACAAAGCGGGTTCTCCAGTGTAATAAGCATTGGTATTAGTTTACCCATGAATCCCCTGCAAGAAAGCTACTTTACTACTACTACTTATGTCCTGTTTTCTTTGAAATCGTCTTTAACTTGACATCATTGTTTGAACTTGGAGTTTAAATTAAGGTAAATTAATTCTGCAGGCCAATATTCAGTTGCAGTTAAGGTTGTTGTGAGGCCTTTTTATAGCGACAGAGGTTGGAATGGGTTTTTAACAACTGCGGCGTAATGTACGAGAGAGAATTAGATCATCAGCGTAAGCACTGAAGGTAATCTGTGGTTTTGGAGAATCACCCAGTACATACATCATGTCTGGCGATGATGTTGTACTGCAGTTTTCTCATTCATCAGTTCAATCAATTCAATCAAATATTTTTATTCTGTACAAAATGTGCTGCTCACATTTAGTCATCACCAAAACACTCCTCCTATCTAATGCTTGATTACCAACCGGGCAAGGCGGACAACTGCCCGGATCCACTTCAGGTCAGTTGGACAAGTCCTGCATTAAAATGTAGTTTGAAGTGCTTTACTGCTTTAGTTTATCTTGTACTCACTTGGCACATGTTCCAGAATAAAGAGTTTGATGAAATACGACCAACTCATACAAATGTAGTATCATTCATGGGTTGTAGTGCTAGTTACACTGGAGTTAATGGGATCACAGAGGCTTCATTCAGGGTACACGATGTACAGCAAACAGCAAAGGCCTTCTTGCAGATTAACCTGACCATGCCTTACCTCTGTCAGTAACTCCCACTCATTCAGCTTTCTCCCTTTCTCTCCTTCTCTATTCTTCACTCTCACCCTTTCCTTCCTACCTTCCCTTCTTTCCCTCCCTTGCTTCTTCCCTAAACTGCACAGCCAGTCAGCGGGGAAGTCCTTACTTCAGCCCGTTTCAAAGGATGAAGGAGTGATGCAGTGAAAAGAGGGAGAATAGTTCGAGCGAAGCATCAATAAAACGTCACTTCACAGCAGCAGCAGAGACAGAGGCTGATTGACTGACATGTCTGTCAGAGGAGGAAGGAGGCGGCAGAGAGTGGGAGGAAAAAAACAAGAGAGGAGGGCAAGATGAGGAAAGAAAGATGGAGAGTAAATCTCTATGATTGCCTTTATATGTTTCCCACAGGTAGTCAGTTCACTTCAGCAGCACTGAGATACACAGTCTTGATGTTTCATTTAGCGAGCGCACTAATTCATATGTTTTTTTTCAGCCACTAAAGTCTGTCAGACCCCACGAAGCTGACGGCACTGCGACAATAGCTGATTATTATACCTCCATCTGTTTGCCGACACGTCATCTTAAATGCTCTCTCTCTCTCTCTGTGTGTGTCAGCACAGACGCAGGCGAACTCCAGGGAGCACAGATGTGCTACATCACTGACGCATCACTGATGAATTATGGTCATTGTAGTTCACTAAGTGTTTCAGCGTTTGGCAGCGTTAAAGCTTGAAAACTTTATTTGGAGAGGATCAGCGGCTTCACGAATCGCAGCACCCAAAATGACTCACAACAAAGTGAGTCTCCAGGCTGCTGATACAGTTGAGGAAAGAGCATGCAACGAGAGTCATACTGTAAGACACTTTTTACAATGCTGGACTTTACAAATAAGAGATTTTAAAAGAAGAGCTCAAAATTCATTTTGATACTGCTACCTCTTCACCACATTTTAAGTACATATAGTCTATGTGTGTGTGTGCAGTAAGAGCCCCTCATAAATGAAAACAGAATTAAATTTCCACTGAGTGGTGAGACAGCTCCAGACAAATCATAAAAAACCCAACCAAAACAAAAAATAATTGCATTATATTGTAATATTTTTGGAAACTACTGCTCCCAGTCCTGAAACCTCTTTACTTCTATCCCTCTCTTCACATTTTGGGAGCAGGACACAGGAGCTGATAGCACACAGGGACCCCCATTCGGATGATCCCTTTTCCATTAAGAGTACATTCAGTCATGCAGTCAGCCACTAAGTCATAAAAAAACCAAATGACAAAGAGTCAAAGACTTTTTCCCTCTGAGATCTGCCAAAAGCGACCTCAAGTCTATGAACACTACATCTGCTGAATAGTATAATTTAATGAGTTACGATGGAGTGTATGACATCAGCACGACAAACTGCAGTATCTAAAATGACAAGAACAAGAACTATAGAGACATTATATAAGAATGTTAAAACCTTCGTGCAGGTAGAATTTATTGCAATTCTTGAATCCTAACCCTAAAAAAACATGAAAATAAAATAAAATCGAATGCAAAAAAAAGTTTGTATAGTTTATGGAATTTGGACACTCAACTCAACAGGTTTCTTCAAGTTGCAAGCTGATGCAACAGCAGGGCCATACATCAAACTCAGAGTGTTGTTTCCTTTTGGATTTACTGAAGAAGATGAACTTGTTTGAAGCCATCTTGTCATCACCTTTCACATGTTCCAGCATAAAGGAACAGATTCGGCTCGGCCATGTTTTGTCTTATCTTTGAAAACAAGAGCAACAATGAAATGTATGACAATGTATGAATCATCGACAAAGAGTCGATGATTCCAGCCAAATTAGATGCAAGTACTGCCCTACAATTTTCAAAATCACTGTTTCAACTGTTTCCAAGTTCCTGATTTTTTTTTTATTAAAACAGTTTCCTCCATCTAAAACATCTCTTGTTCAGGAGTTGATTTAGCTGCTTAACCTCGCCACTATTGCCAAGTGCTTGCTCATGGTGGGAATTGTTGGGTCTCTGTAAATATTATAACGAGCAGTGTCTAGACCTGCTCTATATAAGTGTCATCAGAACGCTACATAAATAAAATTGAATTGAATTGTATCACTGCTATTGATTTCTGTGGCTGTACTTTCAGCCGGCTGCTTGAGCTTTGCGTTGCATTCAACACCGGGCACAGCTGTGATTGGTTGCAGCCACTAAAGCTGGTCGTGGCCATTCTAGACAAAGCTTGTGATTCTACCAGAAGTGCAGCAGTGCGTTTCAGAAGCACCCCAGAAGGGGCTCTACGCAGCTGGTCTGTTTGTGACAGAAGCCGTGACCAGCTGCATGAAGCAGCACAGAGCTGACAGGAAGTCAGAGACAGAAACACGCTCAGTTTACAAAATAAAACACCTTGGGCAGATTCCCAATTATAAAAACAGTCAAAAAAGAAACACTTTAACTACGTTGCCTACTAACTGATGGTAGAAGCATGTAAATTAAAGAAAAAGACCAAATCCTCAACAAAAATTGGCAGCCAAACATGACAATGGATCAAAACAACATGACAGATGTGACACCATAGAGCTTATGCCTAGGCATAAGCTAAGGCATAAGTTCCAGATTGTCAACAGCCAAGCATCTAAATCTTCCTGTTGATGTTCGCCAAAGAAATAACACAACAATGTCTTAGCTTCTCCTCCAGGCAATGAACAGTATTTGAATAAAGTAGTAAGCGGAGCCTTATCTACAGCTGTACCCTCAAAATGCTTTGATGCATGACAAAACAGAGACTAAAATGTCTTTGTTGACTAAAACTAACAGAAATCACACAGTCAGGTGCCAAAACTAACACTGCGGCTGAGTCTGTTTCTTTCCATTCTTTAAGCCGTCAAGCAGCATTGAATAGGAATATTGTAACACAAAACTCTCAGTCAGCTGGCTGACAGATTGTTCTTTGTGCTGCCTGACAGGTGGAAACAAAGCACAGTTGAATTTTTCAAGTAATTACTCCTTGAGGCCGAGCAACAGAGCAGCGGTAATTTACAGTTGCATGCTGTTCATGCAGCAAAGGAGTGGAATCTCCCTCGCCCGTGCCTGCACGAGGGCATGTACCGTATGCATCTTCATGCACCAGTTTACAGTGTGTTCAGCTCTTCTGCATTTTGTTTTTTGTGCATATATTGCCTTAAAATCAGCCTCCTGCTCTCTGGTTCTCTCATCAGCCAGTGGGCAAAGGTCATTTCAGTATAATTCTCTTTTATCAAATATAGCACTGTGGGCAAATTCCTGCTTGGTTGCTGCTACTTAACATGCCATGCCTCTGCACACTGGTACCAGAAACACTCCTCAGCTTTCTCCGGAGTTAATAAGCTTGTTACTCCCCACTGACTCTAATATTGTCTTTCTCACCACTAGCACGAGAGCCCGAAGCTATTAATCCATGGACATATGGATTTTACAACTGCTAGTATTTCATCTCCCAGCATTTATTGCATCCACTGGTAAACGCTCGACGGCAGCCACAAAAGCAATAACATATCCTGTATTGAAATGAGAACAAGTGGAGTATGATATGTAGATTTTTTCCACATCACAAGTTTTGTTTCTGCAATCACAAAAACTCAAAAAAAAAAGCACATCTGGATTGAGGATGAGGGAGCACCACACGTGCTCTCGTATTTTCATAATACAGCACATTCACGTTAAGTGCACAGCTAAATTGCATAAAATTAGGGTCTCGCCGTGGCCCCAGTTGACAATGAATAATGGGGATAAAGGTGGGGAGAGCCTATACGGTAATGGCCATATTTACAAGGACCATCAATCATCTCCAAATCGCCAGTGGCCTCATCCCTCATAGGATGGAAAGAGAGAAAGGGGTGGGATACCTTCAAAACAATCTGCTTCTCCCTCTTTCCCATCAGTGCTCTCTCTCTCTCTCACTGCAGTCCAACTTTAGTTTTTAGAATCAAAAGTGACAAAAGTGACAAAGGTGCGGAAAGTATACCAGACTCTCATGATATTTTCACAACTTTTTTGGCTGTAATTGAAATAACCAATATGCAGGTATGACTCACTCAGCATTTACATAAAATGTGCGTGGGGCTGACAGAGTAGCCAAAGAGCGGCAAATACATTTGGCTTAAGTGGAGAAGAAAAATAACTGCTCAGTAAAGGGCGATGAAGTTGAGATTTGTGAAAATATCATTCTGATGTGTCAGATACTGTATTCTGGATGAGAGATCAGTGCCAGAAAACTATCATTAAACCATTGACAGTATAAAGAATGGACAGCGTATGTGTGACGTCACCCACAGGTTTCTGAAAAGCCGTTTTGAAACTCAGAGAGTGGTGGCGCTGACTAGCTATGGAGACAAAAAATGTTTTTTGTACCAGGCTGCTGTGAAGTTTGACATTTTAACATGGGGACTTATGGAGATTGACTCGTTCTGGAGCCAGCCTCAAGTGGACGTTTGAAGAACTGCAGTTTTTGGCACTTCTGCATGGACTTCACTTCACAGCCACAGAGGTTGCCACTTGATTTAAACCAACCTCAAAACTGGCTGTGAAAATATTGTAATATGTGTAACATTGTAATGTGGCAATGATCCTTATTGCCTGCTTTTCCATTACAGTGCAGGTATTTTTATGACAGTATGGGTAACCTTGAAACCATAATGATATATAATGCATGTGAAATGATTACATTTAGAAGAAACCACCGTCTTAAATTTCAGCAACTTTAGTTCCAAACAGAACGGTGATGTAAAATTTGTCAGGACACTACATACTCACAGAATAATTCAGTTTAACATAATGCTGCTGTTAATTTCTGTATGTTATTGTTGGTTAAATGTTCAGACAGGTTGTAAACAAGCCAACAGTAAAATGAAGTATTGTAGGTTGACTGAACTGAAGCTGAAACATATTCTTTTGTTATTGCTTCTGTTGGACTTTGTGCTTTACTTGGTGAACTTATAATTATTACTGCTCGGAGTGAAGAAACTACAAAGAGAGGATTCATGTTGCCCCAATGCTGGATTTCCCAAGTGTTTAATTCTACAATATCAAACTGTGGTGTGGTTGAGGTATGATTAGCCGAGGTTTATGGAAGATTGTGGTTACAAAGAGAACATTCATAGTTGTGATGGGGCATGACTTCCAGTCATTGGCATGAAAGTTGGATGCACTACACCCATACTTTAATGTTCACATCCTTGACTCTTCACCTTGTTACATAAAGGCAGACTTGCCAACATTTTTCACAGGTTTCTCTGCTGTTTCAGTGCCATGTCCCAGGGTCCTCCAGTTTTCTTTATGTTTATATTTTCTATGTTGTTATAAGTGAACTTTACTTAGTTTGTCTAAGATCCCGCTTTGGCAGATTGTCTCTGAAAAACAACACACGCATTTCATACATTTCAACACATCTGTCACTGCAACCTGGTGATCCACAACCTGCTTCAAGGGCCATGGGCACAGCAGTCCTTTGTGAAGGCAGACGGGATAGCTTCCACCTAAAATATCTAAATACAACTCTGGTAGTATTAGCAGAGTAGTTCTTTTAGACTGGAATGACCAATTTCTATTTATAACTACTAGAGGCTACACATGCATACTCAAACTTATGTGTTCGAGTGAGAGAGGGGCAGCGTGCCAATATGAAAATGTTGACTTTCTTTGATGAATTCTTATGTTACTCTTAATAATAAATGGACTTGTATAGTTTTTTACTGACCTCTCAAAGTGCTCAGCACACTGATGGCAGAGGCTGCTAAACAAGATGCTGTTCAACTGTTCATCAGGAGGGATACCACGCCAAAACGCCTTCATGATGATACGATACACACACAACCCAATGGCACAGTCAACACAAGAATTTGGGGTTTAGTAAGTAGACTGGAGGAGTTAGGACTCAAACCAGTGACCCTCCGATTATTATTATCATCATTATATTATTATCATGAATATTATATATTATACATAGATACCAGATCACCTGGAAATAAGAATTGTTAGAGATTTTGATATCTATAGATGCCACAGGTCCTTTTTCACAGAGTTTGTCGTGTTGCACAGCCATGTCTCTACAGTAACTCTGAATGGACAAACCAAACTCTTGTTCTACATAGAGACTGGAGTCTCTGTTAACGGTGACAACCAGACAGCTAGATCCATGTTATATATGCTAATGTCCCCTATGGAACAATGTTGGTACCCTCACTAGCATGCCCCACCTCTGCCAAAAAAGAATCCTGTATTTCTAAACCCAGTGTTGACAGATTCACATAAACAGCTGTGCTCGGTACACGACTGTACTGAGTTGGCATTAGCTCACCTCTTAGAGAAATTATGTTTCATTTGCAGCAGCAAGTCTGTTTTGAGAGAAATGTAATGCTGCCTGGATTATGTTTTCTCTCAACATAATGAGGACACATTGTTAATTAACACGTACCAAGTTGCAAAATGTTGATACTAAATGTATCATTAAAATATTCACTGACAAAGTGTTTCATTTGCATTTCTCTCCTGCAATAGAAAATCTGCTCCCAGCAACTAAAGCCTGATGATTTTTACAGTTATGTTTCTGTACTCGGTTAACTTGAAGCATTAGAAAGGACTTCTACTAGATTAACATTCAACCAAAACCATGATTTCCCCCCTTAATTCAATTCAAGTCTTTATGTTGCTTAATTTATATCTACTTAGATGCAGAAGGATGCAGAGCCCTGCCTTCTGCACTTTGAAAAATGTGAAGTCCCCCAAATACATATCCTTATGTGGGAAAATACATATTATTAGCATATAAACATGGGTTGCACTGATATAAACATAATTCCTGGATTTTGAGCTAAATGCTACAGATATTACAGTGGTGACACTGATACAGTCACCTCGACTGAACAAGCACACAATGTAATAATGTCCTTTTTAACAAGAAAAAGTGAACACCCAGACAGACTTATAGGTCGGACAGAGTGAGACATTGTTGATTAATTAGAAAAGCAACGGGTGAACTTTTCAGTCTGTGCTCTAAAGCTTAATGATTTAAAGCTTTAAATTAATGGCCTAATGATTAAGTCAGAGAGTGAGAGAGGGACAGAAACAAAAGCAGCTGTCTTAGATGTGAGATAGTGTATATGGAGAGGAAGATAAGGGAAAGGGATAAAGAACAAGATAGAAAATGGGATGAGAAGGAGAGAGAGTGAGACAAAGACAGTGGGCATAAATCAAGACAGGAGACCAGACCGAGGAGGGGAGGGAGACGACACGGAAAAGCTTAAAGAGAAATCCCCTTGGGGGTTGTTGTGTTTGTAATAGGCAAACAGACAGAGATGTGGAGAGAGACGGAGCAAAGGAATAACTGAAAAAGAGGGAGAGGTGCCCAGTGAGACAGGTCAAACCTGGATCAGAGAGGAAAAAAGTGGGTAAGAGAACAAACCACAGTACAAAAAAAAAAACTTACAACACATCAATGACAGTGAGGCAGGAAACAAGAAAGAGAGAGAGAGCGAAAGAGGAAATGAGAGTGAAAAAATTGTTTTAAATTTAAGAATCCAGACTACAACTCATTGTAATCTTGCCAACAAGAGGACCTAAAAGTTGTTTGCACAGTCCTCCAAATTGACCCTCATGATCATCTGGCACCCCTAGCAAGACCTCATGGGTCTGTGCCTTCCGAAAACCCTTAAAAATGACCATTTATTGGTCTGCAAACTCAGGTTTTAAGGTTTGGTTAAAAGACTATTTGGGACAAGAAAAAACACTACTTGACATTCATGAGGCTAAAAATCACAGGATTTAAACAAGGTATGCACTAGACACTCATTCATCCAAGAATATGGATTTGTAAACGGTCAACTAACCTGGAGGTCTGGCTTAATGTGTGTCAACTGATTTATATGAGCTCATTGAACAGCTGAGAGTATGCATCACTAAACCATTGTATAAACTGACATAATGAGGGCCAGAAGGTGGACCTTGCTTTATTACCTGTGTCAAAATCTAGTTTATTATTTGAGTTTTATGCTAATGTGTTGCATATTCCTGAAATTGCGCACATGATCAAATTACCACACAGATTATTTTTGCCCTGGGCTGGTCAACAGGTTGTGTACCTCAGAATTATGTCCATATTGGACAAATCTGCACCTCACCCTTGACGCTTCAGTTCCAATAAAGAAAGTATTGTACCTGTAGCAACGCAGAAGGTACAGGTGTGGAGGTCAGGGTGGAGGATACTGTAGGTGTATGTCATGCTCAGATGTTGTACAAAGCAAGAATAAAAAATCGTTGACATCCAGTGTTTGCTAGAATCCAATAAGGACGTTCTTGTCTGGGGGGTAATCTCCGAAATGTGTGAAATGTTTCACTTCAGCAAAAAGGTTGCAGCTGCTAGTTTTCTGGCGATAAAGGTCAACAAACATCACAAACACAGAAAATATTCTGTTCCAGTGTTGTATCTTTACGTGACAAAGCTTGTTTTGTAACAGAACACTGCAGAGGCCTGATCGAAGGAGGAAAAGACAAAGATAGAGAGCAGAGTGAGTCAGCCAGTGCAGAGGTTTTCAGTATCCCAGGACCCTCCTTTACTGATGTTAATTACAGTAACGATCAGTGGGGAGACCCCGCCCACCCAGTGTGGATCCAGGCCAGGACCCGATATCACCTGAGGGGGGAGGGAGGAAGGACAAAGAGACATGGAGATAGAGAAAGAGAAAAAAGGACTGGGTGGACAAGCAAGGAACGAGGGAAGAATGCAAGGTGGATAGGATGGAGGAGAGAACAGAGGACATGAGTTACACTAGATGGAGATAAGTTGAAAGAATATAAATGCAAAGATGTAAGAGGTTGAGAGGATGAAATACAGAAGGAAGAGGAAGAGGAGGAAAAGGATGGATTGTGGAAGTAAGGGGGTAGGAAGAGGATGGAAAATAAGAACTAAAGGAAGACAAGAGGAAGTAGGAGGCAGAGGGGAGTAAAAGGTGAAGGGGGGGAAGGGAAGGGAAGGGAAGGAGACAAGGAAGATAAGGGAAGTTAAGGTGAAAAGGGAAGAAAGGATGGAAGGAGACAGAGTGGAATGAAAAGAGAGGGAGGAAGAAGCGTAGATACAAACTGTGTGAAAACATTTGCAGATGGAGGGGATGAAAGCGAACGAGTGAATCAGCAAGAGATGAAGGAGTGGAGGGCGATCACAGAGGGGGAGAGAAGGGTGGGAGGCAAGCGGGGAGATCAATCACCAATGGCCCTGGTGTTGTAACATTGAAAAGAGTCAATGGCCAGGAACCAAACTTTCCACCCACACACTTCTTCTCTCTTCATCACTAACATCGCTCTCGCACTCTCCCCTTCTTTTTCTCCCCTGTACACTCTCTCAGTTTATCGCCTCCCTCCTCCCTCGCTCTTAACGACACCTTACATCTTTCAGCATTTTAACGCCGCGCTATATTTCTCCTCTTTGTGGTAAGTGCTGACCTACACACAGATAAATAGGAATATTCCCTTAAGAGCCATTAGAGGCAAATACAAGCCAATTTTCTGTCTATAGAAGCTCGCTAGATGACACTTAAAGCATATTATGCCATAACTCACAGCAACACACAAATGGAGGGAATAAATATCACACATGAAAATGCGAAGGAGAATACCCCAAAAGACACAAATTGGCCAAATTCTCAAAGTTTACAACTCCGACCGATGGTGTTAATTGGTTGAAAGTGTAGAACTTGCAAAAAATGTTGAGCTTTTAGTTCACAAAATGTAATAGGCGCTGGAAATACAGTCTTCAGACATCACACACAACAGAAAATTGGGACCCCAGAACAGTATACCTCATCCTAAGGGTCAGGTTACGCTGGAAAAGAACACGTTTGTATGACATGTTGTCCAACCATACAGCTGTTCTGAAAGGCCACACAGGAAGGCGCAATCAAATCTGACCATGTGGATACGCAATCATCATAATATACAGGGATAACAGAAGTCTCTCCTGGAAGGCAGTTATACTGTTGTTGCTCAGTCGTTCATGTTAAGCGACAGAAATAGATGTGTAAAGAGTAAATACTTAACTTAAAGTCTTTTAGTCTTGTGGTCATTCATGGCACACACTTTTTCCAGAAGTCGCAGAAATGTTCAAACTAAGAGGAGGGGGGGTTCTGATGCTATGCGACCACTCAACAGGCAGTTCTTATCAAGCATACTCACATCTTAAACGCAGGTAACCCACAACACACGTACTGAGCAATACTTGTCATTTATCCATACACATCGCTGTTCACATCTTCTGTGTCCACTCAGATCCACAAACACAGGAGAACCTGGCTGGAGAGGACTCAGCCTCAGGTTGAAAATAACTTTTGGTTTTTGGAACCCTGTTAAACTTTGTTGAACTTGCTTATTCACCCAACAGCACTGTCAAGGCACTTGATCAATGGTGCAAAGCCACCTGTCAGGGTTTACCAGCGATGCACATGCAGAATAAAATTGTCATCGTCCACACCCTCGAGACCAACAGCATTGTCTTCAGCAGGACAAAGTCATTTCTCTGTCTTCCAAAAGTTCAAGATAAGATCGTTGTTTGGGTTAAAATGTGAACTTTGTTAAGGATGGGAGACCTTGGGAAAAACAATGTTGACTGTTGGTTGGAAATAGGAAAATGACAGCAGTCTTCCATCTGATGTTTTATTGATCCATCCATCCGCAACCTCCCCCTTAAAGTACATGGACTTCTTTGAAAGGTTTGACGCTCTGCCCTGTTTCATTTCTGTTTCCAAAAGCACCACGCAACTTTGTTTCACCTGCGAGAGAACTGCAGTAAAATTCATTGAAACGAGTTTGATGCTGGTGTGACCGACTCCGTGTAGTTTTTCTTAAAGCAATGGAATGTAAACTCTGATTTTAATCTGACACTTTTTTCTCTTCACCTATTTTTATGTCATCCATCTGTCGGACGGGAAGGCAACAGATCCATGTGTAAGTACATCACGCATACATAACAGGCTGGCTGATGGATGAGTTCTCATACTGTAATACCAGACCACCTTGAACTGTTCAAGGTGTAGAAAATAAAGTATATTTTGACTTTGCATAACAAATTTCAGCATTGGATTGTTTTTTGCTCTCGCATCTACTTAGATGAGAACTTCAAATCCCTTCATGTTCAGCCTGAACATGGAAAAATAAAAGTCTGAACATATGATTGCAGGTAGACAACAACTTAATACTAAGATAATTGCTATAATTATAAACGTATTAATCTTTATCTTTTGACTTTAAGTTGGAAGAATGGAATATGTTCTAATGTTTACCTGCTGTCATTTTCAGGTAGCTATTATGGATGTGATCTAGTGTGTGCTTGTGTGTGTGCAGCTGTTATTCCTCAGTTGTTTAGAAGCAAAACGAGAAACGTTCATAAGCACTCACACACACACACACACACACACACAGGTCGTGACAAAAATTAGGTCATGACACTTGCTGCTGTCATTCTCTCTCTCAATTGTTTCCTGTGAGAGCGCAAAACAAAATTCATGTGAAAGTGACACCAGATGCTTTGAGGTTGCTCCATCTGTGTGTGTGTGTGTGTGATCATTGGCACTGCATAGGTATGTGTGTGTGTGTGCATGTAGAGTATCCACATGAGAGTTCCTACGCACGCGTCTCTCTGTATTTATGCTTGTGTGTGAGCGTGCATGTGTGTTCTTGGCTGACACTCTGACAGAGATGGATGAGGCAGAGTCGGTCCCGCAACGGACTCATGTGCTTTTGCGTCAATACCCTCTGACCTCGGCGAGGCCGGCAGCGGCGGACATGCTCTCCCACCGTGCATTAGTTAATGACCAATCGCTGTCACATAGGTGGGTTTCTCATCATCAAGAAGGGGCGGTGTGTGTCGGAGCAGATGGGTAATGGGCTGGAGGGAAGGGTGAATCGACAATGACTTGACGAATTTAAACAACCCAGAAGGACTCTTTGCTCAATTCTTCACTTGGATCACATCCAGAGTCGCTGATAGAAAGAGGACGAATCAATTTGCTTTCACATTATTATCAGACACTCTTCACAGCTCTACGTGTGGAGGATTTCAACATCCGGATATCATTCAGGAATTAATTGCGATATTTTAGGCAGCATTTCAGTGGATTTTAGATAAATATTAGATAGTTTTATCACTTTTTTAAAATCATTTTATTCTTTATAATATACTCTGTAGTATGAACATGTGTATTGGCCATATTCTGCAATTAAAAACATATCAGTATGCCACACTAACACACTAGCCGATGTTCCTTCATTACCGTGAACACACAGACTCTTGTTTATTTTGACTTAATCCCACATTAACCATTCTGCTGTATGGAAATACTCACTGGAGCATCAAATGTGTATTAATCCACAGCTGAAACTAGTCCCCCACAAAAGCACTATTTCCTCCTGTTTGAGTAACATTTGCTGAAAAACTACAGTGCCCAGCTGTTTCAGGAAATTACTGAGACGAATGCGAGAGAGAGTTTGAGAAACTGTGTGTGTGTGTCTGCGGGAAAGAAAGAGAGAGGAGACTTTACCTTCTCCTAGCCTAATTGCTTCTCTTTTCCCACACTGTTCTCTCCTCTCATTCATCTCTACACATATGGAGTGAACACCTCTCACCTCCTTTCTCCTTCTCCTTTCTTCTTCTCCTTCTTCCTTCATTCGGCAGATTGCTGAGACAGCACTTCCACCTCCTTCATCCCTCCCTCTCTCTCTCGCTCTCTCTCTCTCTCTCTCTCTTTCTCTCTCTCTCTCCAAGCCACAGCAGTGAAACATGGAGCACAATGCTAATCAGGCTCTCTCGCCATACGTGCACCACCCTCCTGCTTATTCACTCTCTCACACACACACACGCGCGCACGAGATAGGAAACCCCGTCTAACGAGTGTCAGGAGTCGTAAAAAGAAACAAACTTTGCCTCGCCTTTTATCTGCCTGACTTTTTCCCCTCCCCTCCCTCAGTCCCTTCCTCTCTTTCCTTTATTCGTTTTATGTCAGCATCAGCTCCCAGATGGGCCAATCAACAGCGGTGGAACTGTAGTCGTGTTGGATTTTTCTTCATATACCCATCATTTATGCTCTGTCCCTGTCCCTGTGATCGTGTTATTTTGTCTTTTGGGTCTACTACTGTGCTCTGATGACCACACTGAAGACTATAAGCTGCAATATGAAGGTGAAGGTACATAGTTATGCATTACTGTGTAGTCTCTCACATGGAAAAGAAAGATGAATGTCAACATCTGCCAAATCAGTCCTTGTCTAGTATTCTAAACCTCTGAATCGCCAACCACTTCAATTTCAGTTCAGTACAATTTTTTTATATAGCTCCAAATCACAACAGAAGTTATCTCCCTTTGTGTATTCCTAGTGTATTCCTTCATAAAGCAGGTCTAGGCTGTACTCTTTAATAATAAGTATTATTATAGCAGTTCCCACCATGAGCAAGCACTTGGTGGCAGTAGCAAGGAAAAACCTTCCTGTGAAAGGCAGAATCCTCGAGTGGAGACTGACTCTTGGTGGGAGGCCATCTACCGTGACCGGTATTTTGCTATCATGTGTTGCTGATGTGTGATTAAGATTGGGTATGCCATCTTTTTACATAGCTAGTATAGAACAGCAAAATTACAGCTCCTAAATCTGGATCATTTTTCAACCTTTGCCAACAACTAGAGTAGAGAAAGATGGTTAATAACATACATCAAAAAAATCCTAGCTTGACACAAATCAGGGATGTCGTGGCTCATTTTATTTCCGGTACCACCAACAGGGAACAGCCCACAAATGTCATGTGGACTGAAAATGACATTCATAATCTGTGCTAATTGTTTAAGGTTCAACCAAAACCCTAACTCTAACCCTTCCAACATGTCCATGATTATTAGGCTAGTCCTTTGATTCAAATTATAGGTCAACACAGGTCAAAACAGGGCAGAAAAAATGATGAAGATTAAATGAAAACACATAAACGTAGGTGTCACTAAGTCACTATTCCAAACTCTGCCTCTGCACATATCATTTCTCTGTTGGTTAGCATCGACTTGTGACCACTGTTAGGTCATCCTCTGTCTTCATACAGACATCTGCTTGATATGCTGAGTATTCTTCCCATTTTAGACTTCAGCACCCTGCAGTTACACCACAGATCTTTACAGCTTTGTCAGCTGTCTCATATTTCAAATGTATTTATCAAAGTGCTGATTCCTACACCAATGGGTTCTTTTTCTTATTATTATTTTCTGTGGCTGACAAAAGCATCTAATTTGTAATCAATCTCATATGAACCATGCTTGGAGCAGTGTTTGTGATTAAATTACTTTAGAGTTAACAGTACTATCCCTGATTGTGTTACACTATCCCTGACGCCCAAATTTCCCCTCAGCTCGCTGTTAATATTTTGAAACTGAATGAATTTCACAGCTTCCAGACATCAAGTATACTTTTACTTTTTTACATCTTTGTTGGCATTGAGCTCTAGTGATGTTGTTTTGAGTCTTCGGTCTATAAACTGGTTGAGAATACAGGCATAAAAATAAGCTTGTCTTTCATTATAAGTGTGTGTTAGGCTGCCATTACAGTCATTGTTAAACTCTAGGTTACCTCAAACTCTGACAAAGTCTGTGCGATGACCAATAAAACAGGAGAAGACAGTCGTGCCAGTGTAATATAGCTTGATTTGCTTATTCGCTAGTTTGATGGGACGAGCCGTACCACTCTCATGTCTGCACGATAAATATAAAGTAACAGTCAGCAATCGGTTTGCTTGGCTTAGTATAAAGACTGGAAACAGCTAGCCTGGCTGTTTGGCAATTTGCGTCACAGCTGGTACCCCTTCTTGTCATAAGAACTCAATGAAATGTTGGCACAGACATGATGCATGTATTTTCAAATACTCTATGACTTATGCTTCCACATGATATTACTTCCAATGTCCATCATGAATAAAAGTCCATACATAGGAGGGATAAAGAGTTTCCTTATATCTTCAGAACTTGCCTTAGAATCATCACAGTTTTCTCCAATATCAGAGTAATGCAGTGACAGCTGTCTATATATCCATACTGTAGGTATACTGCAAACAGGAAGTGCTAACAGCTAGTTCTGCACACGATTAATGCCAATTTGACAAAATGTAAACAAAAACAGTGCTGAAATTGGATATCAATATTATACTTCCTGTTTACATCCCCCAGAGCCACTAAATTATGGGAACTGTAGTTTGGGGGGTGACATTTCGTACATCTGCACATCTTTCTGTTTTTGTTCACAGCTTACGTGACACTGATCTAAATTGGCTGCTGGTAGACTTCAGTCAGACACTGCACGCATTCCAGGGTTAATGTGAGACAGCATTAATCACAGAATGTATAACTGTAATTGTAAATCCAATTTCAAAGACTGTTAGAAACACTGAGGATGAAACATGATTGGCTCTGAAACACTCAAACGTAACGCGGCCATGCAGCAAATGTGTTTTATTACATGACATTAAAAGAGTCGCCCGGGGTCTGAGAATTTTAGTCCTCACAGAGTGTGACGTGAGATTCAGTGTTATCACGAACAAGGGCATAGGACACACAGCAGTGTGTGTGTGTCTTGCAGCAGTTGCGTTGCATCTTGTCACCAGATTCTGTATGACACTACTAATTAGACTCTCAGTGAAAGACAGGCCGCAGAGCCAAAGATGCTTCACGCACACACACATACACACACACCCTGCCTGACTCAGGGGGTACCACATCGTCAAGACAGGAAACACCCTGGGTGTCGTGGCAAACTAAGGAGCACCATGGGGCCAGCATGCTGCGCATCACCACAGCCAACAACTACTCTGGGAGTCTGCTGCGATGTTGTGTTTTCTCTCGCCACCATTCTCTCTCTCTCTCTCTCTCTCTCTCTCTCTCTCTGTCTCTCTCTCTTCCTTTATCTCCAATCTGTGTCTCCCTCACTGTGTAATCATATCCTTTACACCATAGGCTCCCAATCTAATCTCATGCATCGGTACTCTTTAATTAAACTGATTTGCAGAGACTCTCTCTTCCAGTCTGTCCTCAATTCATTCATGCCCTCATACCAAAACACACACACACACACTCATGCAGTACATCCTCATTCCACTACGATCTCGTCAGCAGCTCTGCAATCAACCGAAATGCCACGTAGTTCACAAAATGTTGTTCCTAATTATTTCCCGATCTCATTGAAGCAGCTGTTCCCCATCCAGTACAATTGCTCTTTGATTGGTGACACCAAACGGCAGCGCCTCGACAACAAACAGTCGACCGGAATTGTCCTGGAATGACACCTCGGGGTGGGTGGGGAAGTCAAATTGTCACTGGCCGTTGTTGGCGCAGTTCGTTTGTCAGCTGAAATTGAACCGAGCGAGACGGGGTTATCCTCGCAGAGCAGCGGGTTTCATTTTTGAAAACCCGCTGCAGCTAATCATGGCAAACAAGAGAGAAAACACACACATGCACACACACACACACACACTTTTGTACAGTATTTCCTGTGCCCGTGAGTCAAATTTGCTGCACAGAGATAATAGAAAAAGTGAAGCTACTGTACGCTCTCTTCCCTGCTCGTCCTCCCTTTATAATTTCCTCTTTGTTCACCTGCTTATCTACCTCCTTCTCTTTCTCTCACCGTACTCGCCTTGGTTCTGAGGGATTCAATTTCCCTCCAGCTAGTAAACTGCACTGTAATTACACAAGCTGCTTTACTGAACTGGACGTGGATAATTCCCTTTATGCGTCCAGAGACGGGCCTCCCATTAAAACCCATCCGGGCAACCCCATCATCTCCAGCCGGCCCGGTGATCTCCTCCTACATCTGTCCATCTGTTCATCTGTCGTCTGTCTTCTCCCAGCCGTCCCTTTAGTACCTCTCTTCTTCCTTTTCTGTCGGCGGGTCAGCTTGTCTGGCTCGGTGCTGGTGGTTCTATTTATTGCCATCGTGTATCTCCATTACACTGCAGCAGAGCAGGGAGGGTACAGGACCCTGTGATGAAGCTCGGCACGGAGCTTGAATTGGTGAGACGTGAAAGACTTGGGTGAATTTGTGTGGGTGATCTAGTGACGTGTTCAGGTGCAGAGCAAGTATAGCCACGTGTCAATTTAGATCGTGTTGTGATCATGCAGTGCTGCACTGTACTGAATATAACAGTTCTTTTATGACACACACACACACACAAGTCAAAAAGTTAGAGACAGTTCGACACAAACCAGTGCACACATCTGACAAGAATTAGGCAGTGCTGTGTAGTACTCCAATCCGGTCCATTGTCTCGGCTGTTGGTCTCATTAAGTATTCTAGTTGGTCTTGACAGACTTTTTTTCTGAAGTAACACTGCTGTTGGCTGTTATTAGTTACATTTTTCCAGTGTCTGTCTGTGAGACGCTCAGAGCAATGATTTATTTTCATAATCTATTTTTATTTCAGCTCTTCACACAGTGGACGGCGGAGAGATGAGTCTGTCTGTAAGTTTAATATAGTCTGGTAAATAAGTCTGTGTAATGAATGGAAATGTGCATCAAGGCACTCTGTTTGGTTTTTGTTTTTTTACCTGCACACAGACAGTTATCGTTACTCCCTAATAAAAAGACGTTTATGATGCTGAGTCAATTAAATGTAAAAAAGTTGCACGTCAGCTTTATGTGACGTGAGTGAAACTGTTGTACTTAAAGCAAATAATATTTGCTCCAATAGTGTGCACCTGTACTTGTTTTTTGATCGATTCAATTAATAGCACAAAATAATCATCCTGAAATAGAAGATACTCTATGTCTTTGTCTCAGTCTTGACTTGTCTTGATTCAACAAAGGTGGTCTTTCCTACAGCACTAAAATCAGAGGTTTAAAAATGAATCCACATGATTTTTGTGGCACTTTTCTGTACAGATTTTATAATTTTATCGCTATAGCAGCTTTTGTTGTTTGTTATTGTAAACTAACTTTTCTGTGAGTTCAGTTCAAATGTATTGAACTAAATGACAAATTACTATGTAGCAACACTTTACCATTACAACCAATTTAAATGATCTAAAAAACAACTATTGATGATGATGTGACGCCTTCTCGAGTACATTGGAACATTCTTCTTTCTGTCGCATCTCTACAGGTAAGTCAGCGGTTAAGGTCACATACAGAGAGCATTTCGGGGAGTGACAGCATCTGTCTGTCTTTCTGAAAGACAGTCAAGGACAATTAAGAGGAGCAGATGCTTCCCAACAGGGTGGCTTAACTAGAGCTTACTTAAGATGATCTTCCAATATCCTCACGAGCAGCCAACTGTTTAAGGAGCGGTATGCAAAGGGTCTGGCAGCCACCTCACAGATCCACACCAACATGTAAAGCCATAATGACTATCGTCAGGCCGATCATTACTGTCATGCAACAGGGAGGCAAAACAGGACTAATTGCTTCCTTCCAAGGTCCCGGGAGATTTGCTGTGTACATAAATGATGGCTTCTAGAGGGGTGGAGTGGAGGGGGGGCAGAGGCGGGTTTTCAATAAGCTGATCAGCTTTCCCATGTTGCTTAGCTCTCTCTCATTTTCTCTCTCTTTGGTTTAATTGGAAGGAAGGTGAGGCGAGCAGGAGGCAGAGGTGGTGGTGGTGGTGGTGGAGGGAATCCTCAGCCATTTTGTCTATCTAATTGCTGCGGGTGTGGGAGTAAGGTTTTTGTAATTACTGTTAAGTCAAAGCCCCTTTAGGCTGCAGAGGGGTTGAGAGCAGAGAGGCTGAGAAATGTGGAAATGGAAAGGATATTAAACGCTCGCATTAGAGGGGAAGCTTTGCAGTGTCAGAAATATCACCTAGTAAACATCTGGTGCACTCTAAAGGCAGAGTGAAGACGCTCATCCGCTAATGACAAGAAGGTTAAATAAACAGAATACTGTTGCTTCATGCTTCCCTAGTTTCTACTGCAAAACACATGAGTGAGTAGAAATAGGTACAAAATAATCCCAACATGCACAGCTGCTGTCTGGCTAACTGGCCTACATGCTAGTCAAACAAACACTCAGCAGTTTGCATTTTGAAACCACCACCTCATGCACCAACACAATTCAAATTCATGCACTTAAACTGACATAATGTTCTTTGTAGAAGTTTCAGTAACTAATCTGACCCATATTTTGGTGACAATATAAAAATTTATGGTACATTAAAGACTTATTAAAGGACTTCAAAGAATGAAGACATCCGTGTTTGGGCTGAGTTGTCATGATTTGTCTGTCATGCCATCACACGCAGCCATGTTTGTTGCCACATCCCACTTGAACTTGACCCAATCTAACATCCCGTTGCTCAAATATGGATCTTGCTAAAGAAGCTACAAATGACATTAGCACGAATCAACCAATCAATCAATCAATCAATCAATCAATTCAGACTTCAAACAACAATCTTATTCAAAACCTCATCACAGACTCAATGTCCAGATTTTTTGGGTAAGGTTATTGAAAAGAAAACTATTATAATACTTTAGACACATGGCTAATCATGAGTTAACATGCTCATATATTTTTTTAAAGAAACTAAAGTTTGGGTTTTATTTTCATAGCTGTGGTTCTATTAGTTCTCATAACATTTAGGGATGTCAGTTGTGTCGGTTAACCATCAATACTGCAGTACTGTAAACTCATGACCCTCATGGCATACCATAAAACAAAAGAAAGTCACTCTGCATGCTCTGGTGATGCTGGAAAACTGATAGGCTGTGTTAAAGCAGTGATCTGATTGGTCAGCGGATATTGACACATTTTGATATGATACTCTGAGGTGAACCTGCTCCAGCGGGCCTCATATTCAGACTGTGTCTGCATTTGGATAAAAATACAGCTGCATAGCCTCGCTGATGAGCAATATATAACCCTTCTCCATTGACATCCATCTACATCTTTTGAATTGAGTAAATGAATGATCTGCCACCACATATTGAATATTGAATGCTGTAAGTGTACAGCATGTGGCCTTAAGTCTTAATTTGTGAGTCCATGACCTGAAGTTAAACTGTGAGTCAGGTTCCACATTCACACGAGAGCTGGCCCACAAAACAAGCTCAAAGCAATTGTCTTATTTTTCTATAACCATGTGCCATAAAGACTATTCTGACAAATAAATACATAAGGGACTTTAAAGCTGGCCTGCCAAGATACATTTAGCATTATCAATGTATATTTATTCATTCGACCCTGTCTGGCACTGGACGCTGGCAGTGCTCTGCAGGTGATGAAAAGTCCTTCTGCTTTTGGACGGATTACAATACCACAGCTTGTTTGGACGTATAAATTCAGACAAACATTGTGTGAGTCCACAAAGTCATTGTCAGTGGACAACCTCCAGGCTGTACATCATGTTGACATTACAGATTACAGTATGGCCGCTGTAGCTTCAGGCTTCCAGAGAGAGAGAGAGGAAGAGAGTAGTTGCTGGAGTGTTCAAGACTCTACGTAAAAGCTGTGAGTATCCTTAAATTGAGTGCCAATCCTTTTTTAATGGCATCCGCCGAACAAATTATGACGTCAGCGTTAAATCCATTTCCACAGCAGGTGTCTTCTGAGCAGCTCCAGTCCACAAAAGATGAAGGTAATCTTAATTTGAAACCTCTACGATTCAAGGCAGCTACTGTATTAGCATCAGAGTATGAGGTAACATGAGTTCTGTGCACGTGCCACAAGCCCGGCAACACATTTGGGCTCAGCCTCTCTCTGCATGGAGGGAGAATAAACCCCCCTCTTTTTTCTTCCTCAGCGTTCCCCCGTGTGACTCACTGCACGCAAACCCCTGCTTCACTTCACACGTGATCAAATGTAAACTGTGATCTGCACACACATGCTTGAACTTCTTATGTCACATCTGTCTCTGACATAAGCACTCCCCAGCTCCCTGAATGTCATCAATCTAACATTTATACTTCCGCTGCTGAAAGCCTCGCACAACACAAACACAACCCTCAGGCTGTGTGTGTGTGTGTGTGTGTGTCTGAGCTGGTTAATATTTGAAGGTGCTGTGTCTAAGGCTTGAGCGTTCACTTTACCTTGACATGTAGTGGGTGGAGGAGTACTCCGTATGTATAAGTCACGCCCAGCTTAATTTGCTGTATGTATAGATAGACTGTAAGGTGGCTTCTGTGTGACACAGCTTATTAGAATTCAGCTTGCGGTCTTTGTGTTTTTCTAAGAGTGATGCGTACACGAGTCCAAGTGCAGAGACCCGTTGGTGTTCCAAAATCCTCAAACTCAGTTCTTCTTTGATCACATGCGGCTGCTTGTTTTCACGTTGCCCGCGCGGATTTGTCCTTAGGTCATGTGACGTCACCTGACCGAGTTCCATTCGCTGAAGAAGAAATCGTCGAAAGCTTCGGCAAAACCTCCATGCTTGAACCATTTCTATGATTTTTTAGTAGATTTGGCCGACATTTTATAAAATATTAATACATATAATAACAATAAAACATTTTTCCATTACATGTCAGTGGAAAGACAATTCCCCTTGGTGCGTATCTCTGTTTAATTTTGTATTTTCTCATCCTAAAGTTCATCCTTTCCATTTCACTTCCATTCTTTCCATTCCGACTACATGTTAAGCAATTAATATATAATATATATGTATATGTGTGAGCATGTCTGTGAGAGTGTGCAGAAGTGTGTGTGTGTGTGTGTGTGTGTGCGTGCGCATGCATTGACTAATGCAGAGATACTGTCATTGAGGGTACAAGGGCATCGCTAAAAGCCCTCTTTATGCAAATGGAGCGGAGATGACAGTGTGTGTGTGTCACAGGCAGGACATATCTCATAATGATAACTTATCTCAGCCAGCAGATACGCCTGATATGGAATATGAGACACACACACACACACACACCAGAGACTGTGCCTCTCCGTCTTCACACACACACGTACATGCGTACAATTACGCATGATCTCCGTCTCTCTGCCTCTCTCTGTTACATGGAGTGCTCATTAACAAATTTATTAATGCCCTCTTAATTATGTCTGCTTATCTTCTTCTAAAGCACCGGCACTGCCCCCAGACTCCAATCTCAGCTTAGCTACACACACACGCCAACGCACACACACAGTATGTACATATTTACATAAAACCTTTCTCACACACTCTATGGACATAACTAATGTGTGTCTCTCCTACGCGGCGCTAAAATCTTCATTACACACACACCTACACACACACAGTGAATTGCTTTTCTCAGACTAATTTATCTGATGAAGGCTCCTGTGAGAGTCATGAATTGACTCCAGCTTCTTTCACTCTTTCATTCTTTGACTCCCTCTCGCTCTCTCCCCCCCTTTCTTCATATAATTGAGCGCCGCCGCTAGCTTCATCCTTCCCAGGCCTATCTCTTCCCCCTCTTCCCTCCATCGTTCTTCACCTTTTTTCCTGCTATTTTCTTTTTCCAATTCACTCCCCCTCTCTCTCTCTATCGGTCCATCTCTCTCCTGCTGCTCCTGACCCTCTTTACCTCCCTCCTTGCTTGCTTCCACCCACCTACCTCCTCTCTCCTCTTTATCCTTCCATCTCTCTATCACGCCATCTCTTCCTCGTCATTTTAGAGCTGCTTTTAGTTCTTGCTTCCTCTTCCCCTATCTGTCCATCTCTCCCTGGCTCTCCAAGATATATCTGTGTGCTCCCTCCTTCCTTACCTCCTTACCTCGCTTTCTTCTCTATCCAACTGACTCATCAGCTCCTGCAGAGTTATAGCAGTCCTTTTCAAATCAAATTTTATAATGAATTAAAGGCAGTCATTGGGGTTTTTTTCCCTTTTTTCCTGCACAATTCTCAAATATTGGTCCTAAATTTCAATTATTTTATTGGAAATCATCTTATTTAACCAACTGTTATGATACTAGTGATTCATCAAGGTTTACTTATACATACAGATTTCTGCTCAGCTGCTGGTTTGTGCTTTTATATTTCCAGACCCAAACAGAGATGTCCTGATATCACAGCTGTTTAACAACAACAACAACAAAAACTCCAAAAACTCTCCGCTTCAACGAGAGCTGACAAAAAGTCAATACCCTCCACACGCTCCCACTTTGTAAAAGAGACACCTGTAAAATCCAGACATGGCAAGCTGCAATCACAATAGACTTTCATCTGACCGCTGCAATACTCCAAACTGTCTGATTCATGCTCTGTGAAGTGATGCTCAAAACTACTAAACTTGTTTGAGTGTGCACATGTGCAAAAGTGGATATAATGGAGAATCTTGCCATCAAACTTCGATCTAGCATGCTCTGATATCATTTCTGTCTGTTTCTGCTGGTTACCTCCGGCTGGAGGTCAGACCTCACTCTAATCACAACATCTCCCAATTCACTTTTAGTCCCAGAAAGAGAGCTCTCTCTTAAAATTGTGTTTCCTAAAAGTGCTCTGTCAATTATTCACACAGGCAAACACTTCTCTCATTGAAATCAATGGGTTTCTTTTTGCCACGCTTATTTTTCTTGTGGTAACAAAGAGAAATCTTTGTGTAAATGGCCTCCCTGGATGTGTTTTCATGTAAATCACAACGTCTCAGAGGGCCGAATGGAAATGGCAAATGGTGATGAGCTTTCCTCACAAGAGGACGGCTGCTTTGCTGAAAGTGTGTGACAAATCTAACCACACTTACACTCAAAAACTGAGCAGACTAGTGCACATCGTGCCCTCTTATTTTAGTCAGCTCTGTGATGTTTTTCACAGACATGATGTCCATTTAAAGAGAACACAGCATGTTGACTTACAACTGTTGTTTCTCAGTGACTGATCACAAACATGTGAACAGGAATTCCGCAAGGTTCAACCGGGCTATTACACTTGTGGCTCCGCCTATAACACGCTTTAGTAGTGCTCACTCATCTTACACATATCTGTGGACAGCTAAAGCCATTATTCTAATGTTATAGCCCATAGGGCTTGAGATTTGATATCACATTGTGGTGCGTTCAGGTTGTTGAGGGGCTGATCCGCCATGCGTAGAGCACACTTCACTGCAGATCTTTGATGAATCTGAACAACTGTCACAGTCCAGGTGCTGGAGGCAGCTGCTTATTGTTCAAAGTCAATGTCCAACATCCTTTGTCCCAAATATGTGATGTGAAAAATATGTGTTATGATGGAACAACACTAATGTCAACGTTTGCTTAGATTTGCTCTTAAAAGCCACTTCAGGGAAAGATGGAGGAGGCCTTCGTCAGTACAGTGCTGTGGTTAAGGTTATGGACGGATCATGGGCCAATATTTTGTGACACTAATATACTACCTTTTACTTAAGCTGAGCCTGAACAGAGCTGCTTCAGTTTGCTTATTTAAGGAAAACTGATGGCCGACTTCAGCATAAAAACATACAATGACGACAATATTAGACTCTGTGGGGAAATAGTGACGGGAACCTTCCGGAAAGCAATAGAGAGCTGCATACAGGCCGATGGATGTAGGCAATAGATTAAATAGATCACTCTCTTTCTCTCTCCCTCTATCTTTGTCAGTGCCGGGGTGCTAAGATGGCATCCTGCCACAAAGTCCTTGTTCTCGGGAGCTGAGGCTTGGGCACGGTCCATCCTGCTGGAGGAGTTTAGCTTGGGGGACTTGAGCTGGCAGCTCACGGGAGGATCATCATGAGCCGAGCCGTGATTTGTGAGAAAGAGAATCCCACAAATCAAACACTTTCCAGCAGCATGTATGAATCTGTGATGGACCTGTCTTAATTGAGATCCAGCTTGTTCTCTGTCACATCCAATTTCAGCTACTGAGTGGCTCTACCTCTCTGTCATCTTTATCTTCCCACTACCATGTTCTAGCAGGGATCTGTGCGCCATCTAACATAAATTCATGAATTTAAACGATGAACGCTTTTGACGTAAAATATGCAACTAATCCTGAGATGCTTCTGTATAAAATGAGAGTTTATCCCATACACTTAAATCCAGATGTAAGCAGCGTCCTGTAAGGTTAGAATGACATCTTCTAATAAGACATGATGAAGTGATGAGTGTGACATGAATTTGTGATAGAAACTGAGTTGAATAAGTCATATCATCTGGTTTCATTATAAGGATTTAATGCTTCTTCCCTCCGTCTCTGCATGTCCTTAAATGGATTATGCGAAACACACGGAACATGCATACATATGTTAATATATCTATTTATGCATAGAGCACGAATTAAAGCAGAGAGCGATAGATGTTCTGTAGATATGAGTCATCGGGGTAGACAGCATCATGGGTTTGAATCTGTCTTGTGACCTTTGTGAATGTCAGCGCTCCGACCGCCGCTCCATCCCGTCACTTACCACTTGAAAACGTCTAATAAAGCTGAAATGGTTCAAAAATAATGATGATAAATATCTGTGAATGGCTGTCCTTCATGGCCCAATGGCCTTAAGGGGCTTACAACATCTCAACTTGCAAAGATTTCAAGCAGCACTCCAGACCCCCGCCTCCTCCTCCTCGTCCTCCTCCTCATCTCTCTGTCTCTCCTCTGCCCTTTCGCTGCCTGGTGCTGAGGTGATTCACATCCAGCATGAAACCGTGAGTCTCATAATTTGACATAAATGGATGAAAATTATTTCAACTGACTCCCAGCCAACGTACAGGACTTTGATCGCGAGGATAAGTAGGATTTAGTGAGACGCCCCGCTTTCTCCCAACATCTGTCAACTGCTGTGCAGCAAAAGACAAATACACACATGCAGCATAACCCATGTAACCTGTGAGTTCATGGCGAAAATTATCTTAAATGTTGACAAATAAGCACAACATCATGGCCACTTGCCTAAAATTGCAAGTCCCCCATTTGCCACCAAAATAGCCCTGACCGAGCCCTGATCGAGGCATGGACTCCACCAGACCTCTGCGGTATCTGGCACCAAGACGTTAGCAGCAAATCCTTTAAGTCCTGTAAGTTATGAGGTGGGGCCTCTGTGGATCGGACTTGTTTGTCCAGCACATCCCTCAGATGCTCCACACTCGCATCGAAGGCCAAGTCAAAAGCTTGAGCTTGTTGTCGTGTTCATCAAACCATTCCTGAACCACTGGTCACTGTCATTAGGAATACCATTTCCATGAAAGGGTGTACATGGTCTGCAACACTGCAGTGTATGTAGGGGGTACACGTCAAAATAACATCCACACATTGCCCAAAGCCTCACACTGCCTGCCTTGGCTTACCTTCATCCCATAGTGCAGTCTGTTGCCATGTGATCCCCGTCCATGGGATATAAAAGCTACTGTAAAGTGTGATTCATCAGAGCAGGATACCATCTTCGATTGATCCATGCACTGTTTTGATGCTCACTTGTCCATTGTTGGTGCTTAAAGTTCAAATCCTAAACATGCAGCTGTAACTTTTTCATTGTATACACACATACAATATATTCCTCTGTATCGTGTGTTGTAGCCTTCATTGATGCCGACAGGATCCAGGAGTTGTATACCCTTGCACCAGAGATTCACAGAAAACAATGCGTGCACGAACACAACAGCTGGTGTCAACGTGGAGCAACACAGCTTCAGTCGTGTGTCTTCTTTCTTCTACATGAAAACAACATGACAAGATAGATCCTCTGAGCCCGAGCTCTGTTTGGGCGCACTGTTAACAGATGGGAGACGTTCGAGGAACCAGTATGATCTGCAAGCAAGTAAACTAACCTGCTAGCATACACTGCTAGCTGACCACTGTTGGCTGTCGCAGCAGGTATAAAAGTGTTATCTGGTGTTCGACACTGATTTTGAATAAGTTTCACAGTCTCACAACATCAAACTTGCAGAAATACACCCCAGCACAGATGAGCTGCCTGCGGCCGTGGAGGATGACTGTAGTTGTGCAATAACTAAACCACCAAAACTGGATTTGAACAGCACCTACAAGCAGCAGAGATCTGATGACGCCCGTGGCTGATATGTTGTGGATGCGATGTCCCCATGATTGACTTTTACAGCCAACAGAAGACCCCCAGGTATAAAATCAGTTGCAACAGAAGTCGTTTAAAACGTTGTGTCACGTCATCATTTTGAGCCAGGTGTTCTTGCCACATTGCCTGTAACTTTTATGGATTCATAAGCTGCACAAAAATAGTTTGAAGTCGTACTAAGCGATTACCCTGACATACCTAGAGGTACACAGTATGAAAATGCAAGAATTTGAAGGGTATATGACACTCTTGCCAATTTTTGAGGAAGTTATATACAGCAATGTGTTATGATGTAGTTTAAGTGCTGGCAGAGAGTAATAAGTAAATGAACATTATTACTTTTGACAAGTGACTGCCTCTGGCTGCTAAAATGGACTTCTACTTACTACCAGGGTCAAAAAAAATCAGCTGGAAATGAAATTTTAAAGATTATTACCATTAATCCAACCTTCATTATTAGCATCAGTGCTAGTTTTCTGATAAAATGATGCGATAATTTATCATTTTTCCCAATAAAGAATACTGAAACTTCATCTTGATGTTAACTGAGTTATTGTTTCGTGATGTTTCGTAATTGTCAAAATCAGCATTACATTGTTTTTACTGTCTAATTTATTTATGTCTAATTAGATGCCTGGATTTAATGAACAGCTATGAGTGCTTTCCATCTCTGTCTGGCTCCATCTTTCTCTCCTTCCCTCTCTCTCTGTAGAGTGGGAGTCTAATTGCATGATGGGTATTTTAATGGCAGAGGTAAAGCCCCAGTTTTAGAGGAAGTTCTCCTCTTGTCTGCACACCGAACAGCAGACGTGTGTGTGTGTGTGTGTGTGTGTGTGTCTGTGTGGAGGGGGCTGGGGCAGGTTGCGCTCTGGCTCGTCTCCAGTTTTACAGATTGATGGCACATTAAAGTGAAGGACACGTCACGCACCTGTGCTTGTGTACCACGGGGGAACAACACACAGGTAGACAGGGGGTGCTGCAACCAGCAAGGTGCCTCCACCACCCACTACCACCCACCACCCTCCACACATACACACGTACAGACACGTACACACTCTTGGGACCTCAGAATCTATCTGCCTTGTATATTTTTCAAAGGGAGCGAACAGATGCCAAATTCTGACACAAATAACACATGTATGTGCCGTAGGTCCAGTCTACATGTGCCTCTGAAAGCACACATCATGCCCAGAGGGGGTTGATACAGTATAGATCACAGCTCTGTGTGCACTGTGTCCCCTTTTTATCATCACTGTGTGTGTGTGTGTGTGCGTGTGTGTGTGTGTGTGTGTGTGTGTGTGTGTGTACAAGTGTGAACAAGTGAACAACTGCAAATGTAAGCTGCACGCCTGTCTGTGTGATTTGCCACACAGCGGTGTTTGTACACACACACACACACACTGTGTGCCTATGCATTGTGTGAATGCCTGAGCAGTTCTACGTAATGAATTATCTCCGTACGGCCCAAACCCTCGCCTCTGCCGTCTGTCTACAGAAGCACGCGAGTTACATTATTCAGTGTTATTCATGTACCGACTCGGTAACAGCACTTTAAGTACAGTAAATGCAGCATGCATGTTTAAGTGCAGGAAGTGGAGGGATGGTAGAGAGGTGATGACTCAGACACGAGATAGATTTAGATAGAAAAAGGAGAGGTGAGAAAAGAGTCACACGCGGCAGACCAGAAGTAGGATTAAATACTGGAGGTGACATCTCAATACTTCTTAAAAACTCGACTAAATCTGGTTCTGCTAAAAACAGATGAAACAGTTCTGTGTGTTTGGTACGTGAAGGACAGTATACGTTTAAGAATTGTTGCCTTGCTTAACAAATATTGACAGATGCCATCAGAAACTTGCAAATAAAGGTAATGTCCTAATTGAGTGTTACTCAGAAAATATTCAGCTCATCATGACAGACGTTAAAATACAGTCAGCCCTGTCCGGCTGCAGACAGTTTACACAGCAGGGCAGGCAGGTTTATTCTCATACTCAGAAGATTATTAACTTAACTTAATCTTGATATCAGTTACAACATTTTAGCTTGTAACTAATCATGGATGTATGGATGCTACACGCTACCTGCATGATTGTGACAACAATAAATATCTTGCGGGAAATTAAAATATTATTCTGAATCACTTTTTTGTTATCAGACTTCTTGTTGAGAAGTTCTAGGAAGGAAGGAAGAGTGATAAATATACACAGGAAGTAGCATCCATGATGGATATATATTTTTTTTTTTTCCAGGGGGGTGTTTGTAACCATTTGATCACATTCCTTCAATTATTTCTGAGCAGAAAGTCAGTTTCTACACTTTGATTCATCCAAAATGTGAGGACAAATATTCAAATTTAAAGAGACAGTTCACCAAAATGACTAATAGTAAATAAATTCTATATATTTAATAATAAATAATTGTATTCTAATTTTTGTTTGTCTCCAATACAATGGAGGTGAAGGGAATATAATTTGTACATTTGGAGTCATTTTGGAATCCCATTGTGCCTCTCCCTGCTCTGGATAATCCACAGACTTTCCTTGGGAGCATTATTCACTTTTTACATACAAACTTTGTAAGAAGGAGTCCTTTAAAAGACTATAAGGCAAGTGAGAAAAGAAAATAGCTTTCTTTGGGTGAAACATCCCTTTAGTGTCTCACTTTTTACTCTGGCTGATGTAGAGTTTGAATTTTTGAGAGAACAACTATCTCGAGAACTGCCTCTGACTAGCCAGTCAGGCTCAGTTCCTTTGTAGAAAATACATTATGTGTGTTTCAGTGATCTCCTAAACAAGTCTGGCAGGTTTAGACTCATTAAAACTAACAAACCATCCAGTTTTACAGCTGTCGGAAGCTAATGATCTTCAATTACTTCACGTATCCTAAGCTGAAGAATTAGCATACTGCTGGAGACTCACACGTCCAGTCAAACAACTGCTTTATTTCCTCTTCTCTATTACCTCTAAATTAGAAGTAAAGTAATAATCATTTTGTTAGGCTATACCTCCAGTATCAAACAGAGAGACGCGGTGTTCTGATGTGTGTGCTGATCTGTTGGTCCGCAGCACCTGTCAGTAAATCCTACACCACCCTTGGGTGTCACAGTGTCTGTGATCAAAGTAAATTAACACGTAATCAGATACAGACGCAAGCAGGAAAGCATGCACACACCGACTTTTTTTTTTCCCCCGTAAGGCCGGTTTATTCTCGCACATCACTCGACAGCAGTGAAGCATTTGAGGTGATGTGTGTGAGAGGTAAACACACACACACACACACACCGCAGAGAGTTAGAGAGGTGGATAAAAATGTCATATGATTTAATAGTTTTCTTTTAGACAGTCACTTCGGTCAGGGACACTGAGGTTGTTGAGAGATCAGACTCTGCACGCATGACCGGAACACGTGTGTGTCTGTTTAGTGCCGCCGTTGGAGGTCTCTGCGCCTGTATGTCTCTACCCAGAAGGCTTTTGTGCTGTCTATGTTCTCCCAAAGTTGTTTGTGTGTGTGTGTGTGTGTGCACGCTCTGTATCCTTAAACTGCCATCTCCATGTGACACACGTCGCGCTCAGCCCTGCACACAAACCATGCGGCAAATTGATTGCATATAAAATGCTAATGCTGCCTTTACTGTCCTCGGCATGTTAATATTGTGATTTAACTATAGGGATTGATTAAAGGGACAGTGCGCTGTTTCGCTAGGGATTTTTTTGACATTGAGGAAAAGCAAGGTTGGTGGTAGTGTGTGTGTGTTTGTGGGTGGGTGGTGCGCAAGATGCTGACTCGACGCTCGATGGTCGTTTGTTACCTGGGCTTGCAAGACAGTGAATCCCAGCAGAGTGGAAATTGTCTGATGCAAAATAAGATGTTGAGTGCCGGTGTAGATAAATGTGAGCATATGTGCATACATGCAGACATGCTTCACCGCGTGGGTGTGTGTGTGTGGTAAGATCTCATATGGAGGTCATTTGAAGAGCAACGTTTCCAGATCTGAAACCCTTCGTCCCCACTGCCCTGCTCTCATTACACTTTGGTGTTCTCAGTGCTGAGCTGCGCCACGCGGTGCCAAGAATGTGCCATATTGGGTCCAAGCAGCTCACCTCATTCCTACCAGGGCACTGCAGCCTACATAAACACAACAACAGCAACCTAACACGTCCTCGGCAACACTCACACAGTCCAGACGTCAGTCTATTTTGTGGAACACACACACACACACAAGTAAACTTTTAGCCCACACTGAAACACAACAGGAAACACACACACACACACACACACACACACACACACACACACACCATGCACCAGAAATATTCTATTTTGTCTGATAATGATGATTGATGCCCATCCAAAAGTGCTCCGCAGCAAAACAAATGGTGGTCGGTTCCATAAATCAATCGGTTGGGAGGGGCGGCACTGAAAGCCCACATTGATCATCACACAGGCCAAATGTTAGCATCTCCGAATCATTTATTCCGGGCACCATTTCATACACAACATCTGCCGCACTGGCAGAGACAGAGGGCGGAACCTGTTACAAAGCACCAGAGTAATGCACGGTGTAAGGCACGTGGCAGTATTTCTTTAAGGTGATCAGCGGGGGGACAGCCTGTTGTGTGTAGCCAATGAGCAAAAGATGTCAGAGCCCGCACAAGTCCAAAATATTAAAGTAGCTTGCGGTTCGGACAGGACACTTGACACTAAAGGGGTCAGAGTCGGAGCAGAGCAGCGGTGCAACATGCTAAAATGTGAGGCATTTTTATGTGCAGTCTGGTGGACCTCCACTGTGAGAGCACTGTAAAAATCCTTTCGTGAGCATTCTTTCGGAAACAACGATGTAATGAAGCAATTTTAAATGCCCACTGGCTTGTAGCAGGTTAATTTACTGTGGTTTACTGTACAGCTGTTCATTCCTGCATCCTCACCGCACTGAGCAACTTTTAACTCTCTGAACTCTGCTTTGATTTCACTCCTTTTATCTGCGGGCGTGTGCTGCTGTTACTACATTGTTCCTGAGCTAGCAATAGGTATGTGAGGTATTGTGTGTGTGTGTGTGTGTGTGTGTGTGTGTGTGTGTCAGGATGGGAAAGCCATATGGATAAGGCAGTCAGAGCCTGGGTACTGTCAGAAAATAAATTGACAGCACACATTTTTAATGTATTTCTTCACCCTATTGTTTCTCTTTTACTCAGATATTTTCTGCAGGGATCTTATCATGCTTTGAGTCACGTCAAGTCTTTTTTTTAACCTCAGGTTTTGTCATAAATCTGCTCCATGGACAGTCTTGTGTTGTGCAGGTAATGTAGGTTTTTATAAATCCTGTGTTGTGTTAACTCACACTACAAGTTTTGATTGTCCTTTTCACAGAGCTGCAGATGTGTTATGTCGATGCTCACACCCTAGAGTTCAATCAGCCACTGACATTAAACAAAAGGCTGTTGCATCCTCCAGTTGTTGACAAAAAGAACAGAATAGACAGAAAGCCATAAAAAAAAGAAAAGAAAAACATGGAGCCATCGATGGAGATCCAGACCGTGTGGTTTATATTCTGTGAGCAGCACAGTCTCATTGCAAAAGTAGCCACAACTTCGGTTTTATTAAAAACAAACTCATTACGGTTCATAACAGATCTCTGGACAGCAGATGGCCGACCAAATTTTCCGACATGCCAGACATCTGATTGTCTGACAACCAGATCATTGATTGTTCAGGCAATTAATCAAGCGTCGCCACCCCCCTTAAACTGAGAATCAATCTGGCATGAAATTCATCCCGTATTAGTCAGGGGTGACCAACTCGGGCTTGAAATCAAGCTCAATTTGTGCTTAAGCTGCAGCTGTCAATTAATGTAATCATAACACCACAGTTTACAAAGCATTTCATCTTTGTGCCCTTTCGGCCCAGCCCAGTGTTTAGGTGAGGCTTGCACACAAAGCGATTGAACTGTCTCACTGCCGATCAATACATCAATAGCTCTGATTCTTATGAGCAAGATGAGTTATATCATGCTTGCTTGTGAACCCTCCTTGTGTATTATTATGAAAATAATACACAAGGAGGGTTCACACAAGGAGGGTGTAAGCTACTCTAATGACAGAGTAGCTTACTGACTAGTTGCTTTGATATTTATTAATTATGATGCTTTTGTAAATGATTCGCCATTGGCCTCTGTAAAGTCAGAAAGATTAGTTAGTTTGCAAATTTTAGCCTCTTTCATTTTTTTGGTTGTGTGGCTGAATTAGTTATATCACTGGACTGGCTTTACAGCTGGATAACTTTCAAATAGCTTAAATTACTGAGGCTGAAAACTCACTGTTACAGTGTACATACATAATTTGTTTTGTTGCACATTTAAGTATGCAGACCTGTTCTGGTAGACCCAAAATATAAAAGTATGAACCTGATAAAGAGCATATTATGTCCTCTTTGGCATAACATTTAGTGAAGAGTTTAGTATGCCTTAGAACCAAATGCCAGCCTCTGAGTCTGTGAAGTGAAGCCTTTTGCGGAAGTACCAAAAACTGCAGTTCCTCAAACGTCCACTTGAGGCTGGGGACAGAACGAATCAATCTCCATGCCCCCATGTTAAAATGTCCAACTTCACAGCAGAAAAAAGCATATTTACAGCCTGGTACAAAAAACAGTTTTGGTCTCTAAATGTCATGACAACTGTACTGAGGGAGATTTTTTTTCATAACTTACCTGTTTAAATTATATTATGGCTTAAAGTCATGCAAAATTAACAGTGTGTTTACTTTGAATGACAGGTTTGAGCACCCAGGCTTCATTCAGCCCACCTCCGGTCAAGAGACGATCCATGTCTTTGCCCATTTTTACATTAGGCCAAGATGGCAACAATCAAAGTCACCACATTCTGAGCTTCACATGCGGTTCTTCAGAAACCTGTCATGGATACGACATCCAACTCAAAGCTTATGTCATAGAATGTAACTGTGTCTTGCCTCTGCCTGTCTTGACTTGAGTGCAAAGAATTGAGACGTACTTGTGACTTCCAAAACAGTAACTTGTCTTGGCCCACGGCTTTTCTGTAATGAGCTCTCATATTTGATCATTGCAGATTTCTGTTAAAATGCATTTTGTAGTTCGGTAAATTCTAAAACTACAGCATAAAATCCTCCATAAATCTTGAATACAACTCTGCTAATCAAATAAATCTCCATTTTCGAATAGTCCTGGTTATTCTAAAAAAAGAGAAAACGTAATACATCCATATTTACAGTTAATCACTCTTTAAGAGGCTGACAAAGGGAAATAGCACAAAATGCAGTTTTTGGCCTCAGACTGAAAAAAAAAACATAATAAGCAATTTCATCATAATGTGTGTATTTGTTAGATTAATATAAATGTATAGAAATGGCATTCACACAGACTGCATTGTGTCTGCATCACGTATACAAACAAAGTCCTAGAGTTCCCTACATGAGACGTGCATCACGCTCGCTCCTGATCCATTAACAATGGAGTCAGGCATTACGTAACGTGGCAGCACAATACCTACAGTATCTCTGCCATTGTAGCACCCGGTGACTAACTGACTGGCCCAAAGACAAGATGATTAGACACAGTGGGAAAATACGGCAAGTGAGGAGAGACAGGCAGACACTGAGGGGGAGAAACAGAGAGAGAGAGAGGGGGACAGTTAAAAGAAAGCCAGATGTCCTTGAGAAGATAAGTGAGTGGTGTGGAAGAGAGGGGGAGGAGAAAGGGAGAAAGCGGAGGTGAGATAGAGAGATGGATTGAGGGGATGGAGGAGAGAGGGAGAACGCTGATAAAGAGAGAAAAGGAGTCAAACAGAAAGAGAAAGAGAGAGAAATATAGTCCTCCACCCTGGTGTGGCCCGTCCGGAGTGTCCGGTCTACGAGGCAGTAAATCGGCCCAGTCAATGTGTGCTCTCCAAACGCTGCCGCACTTTATTGATAAATCAGTGTGTGTTAATGAGAGGAGCTGGTGTGGCCTGATGAATCACGGCACAACAATGAGCTTCACGCACGCACGCACACACACACACACGCAGACGTACACACAGTCTGCTTGAGGTGTGTGTGCGGACTGCTGTCATGGCGTCATTTATCTCGGACACAAACGCACACATATTTTCTTCCACTTTCTCTCTCTCTCTCTCTCTCTCTCTCTGTCTCTTTCACACACACTCACACACTCACACAAACCAATTTGCAGTAGCCGGATGAACACTTGGCCCCCGTGCTGCAGCCACAAGTCCGAGTGTTTTTCTATCCTGTTAACAGAAGAGAGGAGGGCTTCCACAGCAGCTCCGGCAGGCAGTCAGAGGACAACACAAGCTATTTTGGTTTCGTCTTTGATATCCAATAGGCGGCTTAACATCCTCATTAGATCATATCAGCACCACACACACACACATGCAGAGCCAGGGTGAAATTATCTCTCTCCCACACTCCCCAAATTATCATGAAATCTTGTCATTTGTTTGTGTTTATGCGTGCGTGCGTAGGTTTGTTTTTAATGTTTGTATTTATGCAAGTGTGTGTGTTCGTAATTATAGATAATTGTACTTGTGAGTGTATATCTGCATTTGAAAATGTGTGTGTGTCTGCTAAGGCTACCTTGCTTGTGAGTGTGTGTGTGTGCGCGCGTGTGTTTGTGCAGGGCGAGCTGACCTTGTTATAAGCTGAGTGGGCTGTAGTGCTGGGGCATCATTAGTATGGGTTAGGTGAGGGTTAGAGGGTGTGTGTGTGTGTGTGTGTGTGTGTCGAGGTGAGGGGGAGACAGAGTGGGGAGAGATGCGGGATGACAGTGTGTGAGAGAGAGGAGGTAAGAGGGGGAAGGTATGTGGGTCAGGTCGGGACACACCAACACACGTCACCTCTCCGTCCGTCACTTAGAAGCGGGCAGGTAGCAAATGTTTGGGGACACGCGCACACACACACACACACACACACACACACACACACACACACACACACACACACACACACAGTCCATGCATTCATTCTTAAGTGCAACTCCTCCTCTCCTACAATAGCCTCAAATGGCCTTCAGTAGCACAAAGGGGCCCTATACAGTTACAAAGCAGTGACGCACAAGTGCGTGTGATACACATGATCACATTTACACACGTGCACGCACACACACACAGAAGCACTGCACATTAGTGTTGTCTGGAAAGTGTCACAACATATAGCACTTCAAATAAGGTGACACCGTTTTTGAAACCTGAGCAAAGGACCTTAGTGTTAAGGCTTGAACTCCTATTGAGGTGCAAAGGTCGGGAAACACAAACATGTGACACACACTGGGAGTGATATGAGGTGAAGCATGTTTGCAAGGTCGCAAACAAAAAGCAAAAGTTCAGACTTTTGATGAAATATTTAAGCATATTTCTAAAAATCTAAGCAAATTAAAATGTGAATCAGCTCCCTCTGACCAAATATAATCTTTAATTTATTGCAGCTTCACACCTACTTTTGTCTTTTTAGCAATAGGGTGACATTCAACCGTGCACCCCAAACTGGACTCCAACCAAGTTATGTACTCTCCTGACACCCCCACTGTTCTTGGTCTTTATTCTCTGGGCTCTCTGGAGGAGTGGAGGTGAGTAACAGTGAGTTACAGCACGACGAGCGAGTGCTTTTCTCCACCAGAAGAAGTAAAAGCAGGTACAGCAAAGTCAAGGTGTATTAGTTATTATATCTTCTCTTTTTCAACGTGCCAGCTTTTTCCACCACACTTTTCTTCTTCTTCTCTTCTGGTTCGAGAAATGCACAGCTGGCTGGAAACATATAAAGTCTGTTTCTAATCAGGTTTGCAGATGAAGAAGAATATACAAACAGTGGAAATCCCACAGTGTTCAGCAGATACAAGCAGAGGCTACGTGTAAGAGTTCCTCCAAACAAGAACAAAGGTTAGCAGTGTTAGGTTACTGGGTCGGTGACACAGCATCTATTTATTAGCAGTGGTTTCCTGACACCTCTACCTGCTCATAATTATTATTTTAAAGTCAAACCCAATGCTCTAATGTGTAGCAACCTATTTGCACTGCCAAAATCCGGCACTGTGGGTTTCCCTGTAGTCATTTCTCAATGCGCTCATATGCTAAACAATGTTGATGTTCCATGGAAGTCAGGTGACATATTACAAAGAACCATATTTGGTTGGATTTATGGGACAAACAAACACAGGACTTGACACCTCTTCCAAGATATATATACGCACGATACATAAGATCATCAAGGTCATGTAACTTACTTTTCGTAAAGCAAACTAAAGTGTGGCTGCTTCATAACGTTAACCACTCAAGCTTTATTTTGAAAGTCCAACCAGGCATTCCATATTTATTCATGGTAACTTAACCGCATAGCCCTGCAACAGAAACGACCCTAGATATTTTGAAGTGGCCCAAGTATGAACTGTGCGTGAGAACATGTTGTATGCAGTTAACCAAATGGTGAACAATGGAATGGAAAAACAAGAAAACCACAGGGCGGGTTACGTTACAACCAATACTGAGTCTGACGTTAAACTACTGACCCAGAAAGTTGTCCAATCACTGTTGGTTTTCTGGACACACTTTCCACAATTGATATTGGTGTAACCTGTGACCTGTAGGGCGATCATGTTGCTTTGGTGCTTTGATGTTTCTGCAGCAAATGATGACTGCCTTGTGACTGTATCTATAATACTGCCACGTCCCGGATATGAACAGTATAAATGTGTTGTCCATCTTCCATTATTAAGCCTGTACAAGTAGTGAAGCTGTAATATGTCATACTCAGTTGTCTGCATTGAAAACTGGGTGGAATTTTTATTTAGTTCCTCAAATCATATTGTTATTTTCAAGGTAACCATAGCTAAAAGAAGTCATGGCGACAATGGAAACCAACCAAAATATAAGACAATGCGAAAGACTATGAGCCACAGGATGCACAATAAGCCAACAGCAGTCAAATGATGCCAGTAGAAACAATGGAAGCCAGTTGGAGGCAAAGTGAACGCGAGCTGTAAGCAGGCAGCTCTGAAGTCCTGCCAGGAGGAGGAGGAGGAGGTGGAGGCTACGGCTCAAGAATATTCTAGTCGTTTATTCCTGGCCAGGGGTCAACTGTGGCCTCGGGCTGAAGCTCAGAGGAGGAGGGAGAAACTCACACACACCAGCTAGCGCACACACTCATGGCCAGGGGTCAACGGTGTCCTCCATGTGCTGAACACACACACATACACACGTAGAGACTCCTTGAGAGAATGATGAAGACGCACACTGCCACACACGGTACTTAACGCAGACCCCTGTAAATCACAACCTGCACTGGTGAAGCTGGTAATGCGTCTGTAGCCACAGCCTTCATACTTTGTCCCACGATTACCCTAATAAATCTGTAAGTGTAGTGAGAAGTACTGAAGCCATTAGGATGGAAATGGTTTCAAACAATAGGAATGGTGCATGTGTGGCCTTTCCCCAGAGAGGTGGCACCGCTACGACCGGCCCAACATATTTTACAACCCTAATTAGAATATAGAGAGCAGCAGCCTCTATGGCAGATGCTGCTTCCAATGTTAGAGGTTCCCCGAGTAATTATCATGATGAACTTGGCAGAGGTAATAAATATCACAGAACACACACGCACGAGCACACTTGCACAGGGTGGGAAAGGACACACACGTATGTAAGTTCAGGAAGGTAAATGTAGAGACAGGAACATGGACATGGAACAGGACGAGCTCATTCAGGGAACACACACACACACGAGGACACAATATATACTGCCATACTATAGAGTGAGCCAAGATCTGTGTGAGATATGGGAGGCGAAGCATAGTACGTGAGGTCAGATATGTGATGTAACTCACATAATGTACTTAATGTAACTTGCTTTTCCTCAGCCTAAGTCATTCTTCTGCCTAAATCCAACCAGAGTTGAACAAGAGAGAGCAATAAATGTAGTTTTCACTCAAGAAAAGCTTCCAAAAGACTTCCAAAAAATCAACAAAGGACACATGCAAAAAAGACTTTTGGAAAAAAAGAAAAATAATATAGATGATTGTTTAAAAAAAAAAAAAGGAAAAGAAAAAACACTGATCAAAAAAGAAAATTCACTCAGACTCCTCGAAAGCAAAAAAAATATGAAAAATGTAAAATTCCAAAAAGCCCAAAATCATTGTCTAAACAGAGGGCAAATGATGAAAGTGAATTATTATTAAAGTATTTATAGCAGTAACACTAAAATGGTCTCGCCTATGAAAGTACATTTTGTTCATGGACAGCTCCACTGGTGTGAGCTTGTGTTTTTACTGCTTAGTCCTGCCTCTAAATTTAGAAACGTATTCCCAAATAGATCCAAAAGGTTTCACCAAGACTGCACGACCTCTAAATAGCCATATTATGATAGTGCATCGACATTTAGAGACATTATCAACACTGTGGAGGAATTATTCTCAAAATTCAATTTGGCCCTCAATGTCGGAAACCATCATATAACCATATGCAGCACAGACACACTCATCACACAAATCAGGTGTCACTGTCTCATTTAGCTTCAATGAATAATTTTGCAATTACATTTAACATGCAAACACACAAGACAAATTAGGCCCCACTGTGTTTCACTTGCCTTAGGGGAAGCACAGGGAGAGTAATGGCACCCAGAATTGCAAATGAGGCGCCTCTTGACATTTTTATATCATAGTAAATCACTGAATGTATGAGCCAAGTTCGCTGTGTGCTTGCAGATTACCAGTGTGTGTCTGGTTGCGTTGACACGCACCTCAACAAAGTCATCACTACAGTCAGGACATGGGTTAGGTCGTGCCTCTGGTCAGTGGTACAATTCTGTGTGTATTTGGCTCTGTCCATTTCCTGTACTGCCATAAATACAGGACATGTTGTGTACGGCTACTGAGAAGATGGGCTGGGATGTTTCCCAGATTCAGATTAAGTCCTGAACTGGAAATTACAAGCTGGGGATGTTCTCTATTTAGGCTTTACAGTTGGGGATTAATCTGTAGTCTGGCAAGTCAACCATCAAAATCCAGTTATCCGGTACAGGCAGAAAACGGAGCAGAGAAGAAGGAAGGATGAAGAGGGTGTAGAAAGGAAGGAAGGTGAGATTTTAATAGGAGGGCCTGGGGGAACTCACCTGGTCTTTTCTCCATTTTTCTCCCTCGACTGCCACATAGTCGAACCTTCGATATTAATATAAGAATTTGCTTCTGGCAGAGCGACTTGTTGCTCTTTGGGCAGGGCTTGCGTTTGCTGGCGATCTGCCGGTTTGCCTGGGGGTCCTTGACCTCCCTGCGCTGGCGAATAAGGGAGCTGGCGAGAGCGGCCATCTTCCCAGCGCTGACCCTGCCGCCGCCTCACCAGCCTCTGGCGGCTCGGTGGCGCCCAGGTGTCGGGGGGTACCGTGGGCCACCCCCCTGCCCACTCACCCAGGGCGACGGAGCACCGCTGAGGGAGGGGTGCAGAGCGGAGGAGGGAGATTCTTTGGATGGATCGAAGTGACGGGTGGACAGGCAGAAAAAGAGGGAGAGGAAGGGAAGAACAGGAGGAGGTGGAGGAAATAAGGGTGGATCCCTGAAAGGCCCACCCAAAACTGACAACTGGTTCTTGTTGAGGTTTGGATTGATGTCCTTGATGTCCTTCCAGTTGTTTGTTTTCTGGTTAGGAGTGAGGTTCAGGTGAAGCCCCGATACGTCACAGTTCTTCTGTTGGGACAAGTCATGTTGTTATCCACCCAAAAACCAATGCACCGTAGCCAATTGTGTCCCAGTGCTTCTGTCCCAGTCCGAGTGTACCCCAGAGCTCCAGTGAAGTTTGACTCAATCCCGTCCAAAAAGGTTCAGCATCAGAGCCATTCGCTGCATGATGAAACGAGACCCCGAACAAAAATCACATTTAGTCCTCTTAGCCCGCTCAGCCCCACAGATCAGAAGACTGAATCAATTCAGGTGGGCTGAAAAACGTCTGAATACCAACTCTCCACAATCACAGAAGTGACACTGCCGGGGCACACTGCAGCTCCTTTTCTCTTCTGTCCCTCACCTGTAAAATTTCTCCATCCGAAACAGTGACAGAGAAGTCGAAGAAGAAGTAGGGACCGTCCGACCTGAGGTATCAGCTCCGCAAGCTGGGACGAGGACGAAGGGATGTGGATGGACGCTGCCGGACAGAGTGCGGCTTGTTTCCTCGCTGTCTTTCAAGCTCTCCTGGCATCACCCTTGCGTTCACCCGCACCCTGAGAGAAGAAGGGGAAAAAGACAGGGGCTTGATAAATCCAGCATTTCCCAGAGATAGAGGTGACATTCATGAACGAGGGAGCGCGGGGATAGAGAGACAGACAGGGACACAAAGAAAGAGGAGAGAGAGGGAAGGAGGGAGGGAGAGAGTGCAGTGAGTCTCTCTATCCCCCCTATCGGATCGGGCTCTCCAACTCTCTCGGCAGCGCGCTACACCACAGCAGAGCGCAGCGCTGTGTCCTTCAGCCACGCATGCCGCCTCACAGCTGGGGGAACGAGGGATGAATGAATGGAGGGAGACAGAGAGGGAGGGAGAGGAGATGAGGTGAAGGGAAATAGGGGAGGAAGAGGGGGGGGTGTGCTGGCAGGTAGCCGTGCCTTACGGTAGACGCTGTGTTGCCGCTGCTCATGCGAGAGTCTCCACTGGTGGGTGACAGTAGTCCGGTCTGGTTCTGTTGAGTCCAGCTGCACAGTGTGTGTCCATGTCTGTGTGTGTGTGTGTGTGTGTGTTAGAGAGAGAGAGAAAGAGGGGAAAAAAAGTGTGTCTCTCCCGAACAAGGCACCTCTCAGCCTCAGCGCACACGTGTGTATATGTGTGTAAAAGAGCGGCACAGTGTGAAGGTGTACGGGTGTGAGGGTGTGTGACAGAGGCAGCATGTACGTACGTGAATACGAGTGTGCATGTAAGTGTGTGTGTGCGCGTGTGTGTGTGTGACTCCCTCTCTTGCTTGTCCCTGTTCACAGTGCATTACCGAGAGAGCGCTGGCAGCGTGCTTCACATGCTCTCTCCGTCTCCCTCACTCTCTCTCTCTCTCTCTCTCTCTCTCACACACACACACACACACAAACACAGTCCCTCCCTCCCTCACTCTCTCTCTCAAATCTATTTCCCTAAACCCTCCCCTTTGCTCTTCATTCTCCCTCCCTTTTCTCCTCCCCCTCTGTCACTCTGATCCCTCCTTCGATGTCTGCGATTCAGAGTGCCTTCCTCCCCCGTCTCCCTTATTCTCTCCATCACCCCTCTCCGGTACGGTACCGAGCAAGGCTGAGCCGGGCCCGGGTCAGAGGTGGGGTGCCCCGCCGCCACCCCACTTCACCCACCCTCCCACTCTTAGACCCAACCCCACCACACATATCCGATGTGATGTTGGCTTAAAGAGACAAACTAAACAAGGTTGTCGGCTCTGTGCTCTCAGCTATGACAAGGACGTAAAGATGCTTGTGACAGTGTGTGAGTCAGTTGGGACCTCGCGTCATTGCCGTCACATCATCGATATGACAGTCACACAAACATACCATGCATACATGCAATACACAATCGAGTCAAAGAGGTTGTAAAGTTTAACGAAAAACCAGTGCTTGCACCCAAAATTTGGATAATAGACCCAAATTGCACAGCAGAACTGTGTGCAGGCACAACTGCAATAAGGATGGTAGGTCAAAGATGAACTACAACAGACAGTTGAGGTGATATTTTCAGGATTCGCCTCAATTTTTAATTCAAAATAAGTTCTGATGGTGCCCATCATGAAACGTCTGTGTGCTTTAAGTAGTGGCAGCATTCTTCAGTTTGACTAACAGCCAGACAGCAGCCTGCTACAAGTGCCTCAGACTTTGAACAACAACCCAGACTGGCTTTCCTGCACAAGTCTCCTTCTTATCTAATTTACAAGCATGAACACACATCTTGTCTTGCACCTCAGCTCGTAGCCACCAAACAAACAGAATCCTCCAAACGTCAGTTTGCAGGCAAGCTGGCTAATTAGCTGCTCAGCCGCAGCACATTAAACAGCATGTAAACGTACCGTACCTGCAAGTGACACTTTGGTCTGTTTCAATTCTGGTGAGGTCTTTAATACCACTGACAATGCTCTGCCCGTTGCTTTAAAGTCATAATGTGAATTTGTTTTTCTTTTTCTCTTGTTCCCTTGCTGGAGCTCAGCCTGCCGGCTAGTGTCAGTCAAACACACACAGTGACACACCCATCCAGCTGACTAAGAGGAAGTAGAGTGTGTCTGATATTTCCCCGAAGACCGTTTTCTGTCCTTTTAATATTAAATCAGCAATTCTTTTAAAATTCATTCACATTATTATAACAACAAAAACAGATGACTAAATGTGATCGAAAACCTTTCGGACCATCTATATGCTTGGGTTTCTTGCTCTGTTTGACCTTTACCAATGTCCGTCTGTCAGTCAGTCGGTCCATGACTTTGATCAGGATTGAAACATCTCTATAATGTTTTAATTGATTGCAATGAAACTTGGTACTCACGGTTCCTCTGAAGCCACTCACATTGATATTTTTGTTTTTTAGTGAAATAACTAATGGATCGCTACAAAATTTGGTTATCTGTGGTGCTCTTCTGATTTTGGTAATCACTTGACATTCCAGTTAGCAGGTTAAGGTTATCAGCTGAAGATCTGTGCATCTACTGGATGGATTTCATCAGTAGACTTAGGCAATCCGTTAGCTAATGCTGTAAGTAGTGGAATTCCAATTAGCCATAGATGTACATTGCAATTAGTGCTAATTGGCATTAGGGTTCCATGTTAACAAGCTATACTAGATGGTGGGAATGTAAACACTATCAGCTAACATTAGCATTTAAGTCATTGTGTTAGCACAATGACTATTAGGATTTGCATAGCCTCACAGAGCACCTAACAAGGCTCTCAACTCTGTCTTGTTTTGGCCCAGTCTACTATAAAAATAAGATCCACGTTACAGTAATAAAAATTCATCCTTTAAGTTATAAGCAGTGATGAGATCCCTGAGATTTCCTGAAACTTTGCCTGTGATGAAAAGCTAAATAAACGATGCATCCTTGGGGGCTGATCAATAGTAGATGTCAGAAAAAAAACAGTAAGAAATAAGTTTGATGTAATTCATCTTTTTGAACCAAATATGTCAAATACATTGGGTCCTTTAGTGGATGGTTGCTTGTGTTGGTCCATGTAACAAACTGTGCTGCCATTTTGGCCAAGACTCTTCAGCCCTCTCACGGAAAATACGATTTCAATCTCCAGAGACCGTCCCGGCTAAATTAAGGCCAAAATAAAATGAGTAAAAACAAGTAAAACACTACAGGAGCTTGGGCCAACTGCAAGAGGCAATACCAGCATCAAATTTAGCCTCCAATTTAATCTCCGGAGAGTGGTGGTATTTCCTCTGACTTCAGTTGACGGCTCTATATAACTTCTCTGTTGGCCTCCATTCAAACTGTGGTCCGTGAGGGCAGATTTGTTAATGCCCCAGGCTGAATAACACTGGTAATAAGCTGGCAGCATGCTAAGCTTTTCATCAGCCTGTGGCCAAGGACGTAGTGATGATAATGTGGCGATATGGTTAAACCACTTCAATTAATCACATCAAGATATCAATCTTATATCTTCCCGATGAGTCAATGCAACATGCACATGAAATAATGAATGTCCTACCAGGTAAAATATGCTGAAATATGTGTTGCAACATGCTGATCATGTAGCTCATCATAGGCTAGGTTAAAAACATTAAAGCTACGTCACAATTTAGCATCATCCTCTCTCTCTTACACAGCTAGTTTAGAGTAACATTCTTTTAGCGACACTGGACTGAACCGGTGTAGAAATACCAAGGGCAGTTCCAGCGCTGAACTGCCCAGAGCGCTGTCCAAAAAAAAAAGAAAGAGAAGAACGATTCCCCTCCGGTTTGTGATACAAGGTTTGCATTAAACTGTGATGACAGCAGAGCAACAGTTCCTCAGCCCCCGGAGCAGTCAGCGTTCCCCTGAGAAAGCAAATGTAAAATGATAGTGGGATTCTGTGATTGTAGGCAGACCTGCTGCTGGTTTCCCCCTCTCCGTTTCTGCTGGCCTAGCAGAGAGCAAAAAGAGAAAACCCTGCAGGATTCCCCTACACACACACACACACACACACACACACTCGCACACACGCATACACTCAATCACCTATCGCTACCGTATTGCAGTTTCCTGAGCTGTTAAATAACTTAATTATCTCGCTCCCCTTGCTGCACCGTGGCTATCTTTCCCATCTCCCCCACTCAAGGGCATCCCTCACCCCTCGCTACAAAACCAAACCACCTAGATTGGAAGTTACCTCACAATGTCTAGCTCCAGCCCCGCCTCTTAAATCACACACTGGGCCAGTGCTGAGGCAGACAGTCCACTAGACTGTGGGAAAAGCCTGGCAGCTTTAAAGGACACAGTTTCAATAAGCAAGAGGAGGATGGAAACTGGTACGGAGGCGAGAATTTGGTTTAGGGGGGTGTAGAGAAACAGACGCTGGTGGATTGCAATGAAGACATCACTCTGTACAGGCGAGCCAAGACATGGTACAGAGAGTGCCAGGAGGGAGAACAGAGCCGCCAAGGAGACAGACAAGAACACGAGCCAAGACAGTTACACAGAAAGAAAGAGAATCAAAAAAAAAAGGATGAGAGGGCAAGAGAATGAAAGATGTGTTGTTATTTTGTGTCTGCGTAATTGTTTTTACTTGTGCAACATCTGAGCACAAGCTTGTGCGTGTGTGACTGTGACTGTACACGTGCCGCTGCACCGACGCTGTCCTCGGCTGACTGGACATGAATCTGTTTCGTAAGCGAGTCAGTTTCCATTGGCAAACGCCTCTGTGGGTGACACCATGATCGAGCCTAATCATCAACAGGGCAGCCGCAGCATTGTTTTCCACCCCGCCCTCCCCTTCCTCCATTTCATCCCTCCATCTATCCATCCACCCATCACACAGACAGACTGTTCTGCATTTACCTCTGACTTTAATTCGACTCACAGGGTTCTTTCAGCACAGCATGGAGAGCTTTAACATTACACTAAATATAAAAACACATGCAGCAGCTCAAGTTAAATCTGAATTCATGATTACAGTAGCAACATAGAAATTTTTGAAGTGGGGTTGTATGAAATGCGTGTCCGTAGAGTTTTACTTGAAGCACATCCCCGGTTTGCAGAAGCATACAGTGATCACAGAGAAGAGCTGTGCACTGCTTTGGACAGGGTCAGCAGAAAAAGACACATCCTGAAAAGTGTTTAGGTTTACACTATATTTACAATATTTTCACCACTTTAGATTGCCATCGGACAGCATTTTTATTTGGCCTTGCGGAACTTACGTAATCCAACTACGCTGCACGATTATTACTCCACATTATTACACCACAGATCAGCTGTTTGGGTCAAAATTACACAACCCGCAGGAAAACTGCTGGGCTTTGTAGCTAAACTTTTTTTTTTTCCTATCCGCTTACCTTGCAAAAGAGCATCACAACCCTCTTCTGGAGTCCTGAAGAGCTGCACGATTAGACAATTTGATCCCCTTCATGTTAGTGGAAGGCTAAACTGGAAGTTAGCTTTTCGGCTAGGAGTGAGTGAGCCCCATGCAGTAGCATGTACAGAAGATTAAGAGATGTTATGCCTGCGTGTTTTTGTCTCCTTGGGCCACTAAGCCGTTTCCATAAGAATAAATGAAGCCCCACCTCCAACCCAGTTCTTCTCATACATAGAGGAGCGCAGCCAGAAATACACAAGCATACATCATCTTTGAAATCTTTAGAAACATAATGTTTCATCTCACAACTTTCTGATCCAAACAGCTGATCTGTGGCATATTGCAGCGTATGGCTGAGGGTTATGCGTAGAAACACAGAAATTTCACGGTGAGTATTCGAATATTTACAGCATTTGGTTTGCAATGCGTGCTCTACCACTAAACAGTTGTATAATTACTGAAGAGGATGCAGCAATTATCATCTTATTCGTTATCTCTTTGTCTTCCTTCTCTCCACATGTAAGCCAGCCTCCTCCTCTTCATGTTCCTTATCATCTTTCCCCCTCCCACCGTCTCTCCTCATGTAACCCTCTTTATTTCTCTCTCTGACACTGTAGAGGTGACTGCTCCTGTTTTGCCTCTCAGTCTAATCTCAGGCTCATTATGTAAAGGCGTGTTGGCTCATTTGTTATTTCTGGCTCCAATAACCCTGATTAAGGCTTTTTTCTTCTTCTTTCTCACAGCTTCCTTCTTCCGTCCTGTTATCAGTCAACATTAATGATAGCAACGCTGGCCCTCTTTGAGAACGGTTCCTCTCCCCTGTTCAGAAGTAACATAGACATTGTGATTATTTAATGAGATAGTGACTCACACATTAATCACTATAAACAGATATGAATGCAGAATCTGTAGGCAGGGACCAAGTTTTTGATACCTGGAGGGTGCTGGTTTACGTTTGAAGTCCAACTAGTGTTGACCAACCCATTGTCCAAGCAATCTCATGACCCATTGCAATGACTTCTACTAGCTTTTTCTTTTAAGTTATTTGCAATAATATGCAGATAGTAGTTTATACAAATTAGCAGAAATGTCTTTCACATCATTCTGGCATATTAAGTTGCTAATCAGACTGTAGAGGAAGCCTTAGCCTGGATATCCACTGGCTGCACCCATCATAGGCTGTTGCCCCCAGAGTCTAAATCGTCATCACACAATAGTCAATGGGTTTCCAGATTGCTCACACATTATCCTGCAAGTATATTTATAATAGTAATTTGCTAAATTGTGACATTTAGTATGTTATCATTTTTTAAATCACTTTAATTAAAACTGACAGTGCTGGGTGACGTTACGGCATGGTTACCAGTTATTTCTATTTTATAGGAGTTATTTTGTAGGAGTCATCTTTAGTGGGTACATTTTAACAGTAGTGGCTGTATTCTTGGAGGGTGCGTTCAAGAGTTCTCTGACGACAGTTAAAGGCTATGAGCTATACTGTAATAAGTCCTGAAACTCCAGCAAAAAGGACAAACTTGCAATGGTGTCTTGCAAAGGTTAATGTGAATTTTGTTGTTTCTTGCGTAGAAAGTTGCACTTTAACGGTCCACTCTCTACAGGGTGGAGCATCTGTGAAGGCAGCAAGGATGCAACAGCAGTTACTGCTAGCAACTGACCTCGTGAAGCAGCTAGAGTTGTGGGATGTGGTTGTCCAAACCACAGTGGTACGGACCATTCTGTGGTTCTATGAGGAGCTACTGGCAGTGGTTAAATGCTAGGTCTGTGTGATGATGTGTCAGAAACGACTGTTCACTCGAAAACAGTTTTGGCTGCTAAAGAGGTTAGCATAGCATAGATGCTTCTAGCATATTTTATATCAGAACTGAAAGAGGAGCAAATAACAGCACTAGAAAAGATGTTTTGCTCTTCTCCAGCCTGGCTTTGACAACATTTTATGGTTTGTTGGTTGAAATGTGGCCCGACACACGACTCCAAATGAATTATAATGTCGCTCTGTAACAGCTGGACGTGTCAATGAGCCACTGTTAGTCCCTTTCAGACATTGATTATGTAACATTGTTTGTTCATTCAGACATTTATAGGAAGAACCTTGATGCTCACACAATTGCTGCATCATTGAGGTCTTCATTAGCAAACACCGTGGATGTGAGGGACACTGAGGACACCGCCAATGAATTGATTTGTAAATTGACTGTTCAGAATTCATTGTGTTCAAAGTGTTACTTTCAAAGTGTTGTCAAACATCTGCTGAGAAAAGTCAGGAGATGTGAACCATTGATGGGAAGTCATCACGAAATAAAATAGCAAGGCCAACAGTGTAATGTCACCGGATTACTACTCATACATCAACTCTTGGTTATGTGTTTTTCTCCCTGTTACATATCTGTTACTACTGAAAAGGCTGGAGGGCTAGATGAGTGTGGATAGAGGGATAGAAGAAGTGTTGAAACCTGTAGCCATGATATAGATTAGCACAGGACAGACAGTCTACACAGATCTGAGGAGGTGAGGGCAGAGACATGAAGAGCCGACTGAATTCATCAGGAAAGACTGATGTTAGGGAAGAAAGTAAAGGAATAAAAATGAGATGTGACAGTTACATGATGAAAATGCACAAAAGTGTGTGCGCTTTATCACACACATTCAACCACTCGCGCTGTATGGAGAAGAAAATCACGCTTGTACCGTGTACACATAGCGATATAACATATAGCTCAGGATTTGTCATCTCGACATCAGCAATTGCACAGGGGGAGCTGAGGGCACTAACACATTATGATTTCATATATCAGCCCATGTCCTACCAAGACTTGGTGTCACAGATAAATACGCCCAATAAAGATAGAAAACACACACAGTGCATCTATAAAGCCACAAATGGAACCGCGTCAAAGCTGATACAATAGTGCATGTTAACATTTGCGTGTTTTATGAACTGTGTTGAACCGAGTTTGTGTCTGTCAGCTAGTTTGTGTGTGTGTGTGTGTGTGTGTGTCTGTAGGTTTTTGCTACATCTGTGTGTTACCCCCCGCTCACCTCTAAATCCCCCCGATACAGCTGTGGATTAGACGCTGCTAAATTATGGCTCAGCGGTGCTGTGCTGCTTCAAAATAATGCAATAATGCACCGTTCCTCTGTGTCAGTCAGTGCCTGTTAACCGGCACCAACCTGAGACAAATGGGTCCCAAATTGGGATTGATATGAAGGGCTTTTCTGTGGGGAACTTTAACGAACACATAATGCAGGTATCCACCGCTTGGGCCTCCCAAGATGCTGCAAATAAAACTCTCGGTGACAGCAAGTGAGAGTGGACCAGGGTGCTAATGTGTGGTTGGCATATTTTACTAGATGTTCTTCTTCCTCTGCCGAGGTGAGGTTCCTCATGAATTTCTGGACGACACTGATCCTCAGCCTGGAGGTTGTTAGATAATTATGGAGGAAAAGTTTATCTTGTTTTGGATACTTCCCCAAAAAGTATTTTCTGGTGAAACTGAATATTTGCAGTCAGTTGCCTCTGGGATTCGTAGTATTGTGGAATTTTCGACAAACTAAAAATGATGTGACCAACTCACATTTTGGCAATAGCCGTTAAATGTTTTTATATTCAGTCGTTGCTTCTCTATAAAGTTGTTTTTGTGACAGTCCATCTGCGTTTCAGGTTGCCGACCTAAGCATGATTTACAGGAAACTATGCAATGATGTAATCCCGCGCAATTTCATCTGATTAACACAGCCTCACTGTGTACTGTTCGCTCTCTTATACAGTCCAAGCTGGATTAAGTTACTGCTAATGCAAACAGACTTTCCTAGCACTGCTGTTTCACAGTAAAACTGTTCAACTGGCAAAACATAGAGGCTTTTATTGTGAAGGGGAGTTGTCAACAGTTAATTTTAAACTTTTGAAGTAAGGGAGGAAATTTTTTAAGGATCTTGCACAGTAAGGACAGGGAGGTAACACAAAAAAGACCATACCATACCATACCATATCATCGTGCAAATCATGGATCATTTCTGATGTTTTCCTAATCAGTTTGGTAATTTTTCCAGCAAAACAGCCAAACGTTTCCCAAGTGTTAATTGACTATCTTTAAGTTGGATTGTTAGTTGGACAAAAGACATAAAAATGTCACCTTGGACTTTGGGGACACCCTGGAAAGTAGGATGGACATTGAAATAAATGAAAATTGAAAAATAATAACAACTGGAATATCTACAAATAAACACTGAGTGTTATACAGTATAGTGTTAGCAGAGCCAAAGTTGAAGCGAGAAGATGTTTCTAAAAAAAAAATTGAGCACAGTCAAGAAATAAACTGAGATTATCTGCTGTCACACCACTGACAACAATCTAAACTGTCTCCTCTGAAAAGTCGAGTCAAATAATCAAGAACTGTATGATTAACTCTAAACTCCATCTAATCATACAGCCATTCGGGCAGTCAGTCAGTGATCCAAACAGCAGCCAATCATCCAACATGCAGCTTAACAGACAGCGAAACTTCCTGCCAACCAAAAACCTCACCAGTCAGCCATGTAAAACCAGATGCAGTGAGGTTTAGGGAGCTGAGCTGTATTTCCTCCCACATCAAAGCTCGCCAGCCTCAAAGTGCCACCAGCACAATAACGCCACATTACTCCAATGTGCAGAGTAAAGCTCACAAAGGAGGTGCAAAGGATTCAGATTGGGCTGTATTGCTTATTTTAAATCATTCATCCAGTCTCATCAGATTCTCTTTCTAATTTATGGCCGGGCGAGGAAAGGAAAGCCTGTTTTCTGCACACAAAGTGATTGTGAGGGTGCAGTAAAGCATTCCTCCTCTCGTTTATGTGTCTGTAGTACAAGACAAGTAACAAGACAGAAACCCACAGAAATGCATTAAAGATTCAATGAACAAACTCGCACAGCGGCGTACACAGCTCAGGGCTGCCGGCTGGAACCAAAATGACAGTTAATAGGTGCTGTTAGCTTCAGTTAAAGAGAAAGGTGCAAGGCGTGACATGCTAGCATGAATTTGTTTGACTATATGATTGATATGGTTTTTGCCATTCGTCTTCCCAAATTAATCAAGTGACACTGAACGTGTTGCTTGTCTTGCTTGTTCGCTGTAAAAACACAAGCTCGAGGTTTAGCAGGACCTGTTAGTTATGTACTTGTCATAAATATTACTACCGTCTGTCACCATTCACCTCAGAAAAAACAGACCTTGGACTGTTTTAGTGACATTGTATATTTACTGTGAGACAACGGTGTAATAATGCTTGGTCAAGGTTGTTTTTCCTGTGTGTGGCAAGTAGTAACCTAGCAAGCCAATCAGCTATCAGGATGTGGAAGAAAAGACCTGATAGGACGAAAGATTGTTCAAGACTGTTTTACCAAGTACCAAATGCTTTCAATGAATGTTTACCAATGTAATTTGGCCATTCAGACAGCAGAGGGAATGAATGGGAAAGGACAAAGAGGACACGGAACAGGCAAGGACACAGGAGGCATTTAATGATAAAGGACCTTCATTACAAAAGGACAAGACAGTAAATGAAACAGGAAATGACCCAACATGGGTTGACCCTCTCACAAATAAGTTCCAATCAAACAGAGCAACGGTAGCATCCTCCTTCTGTCTCCTCACTCACGTTTGAAAGAGAAAAAAACAAGAAACCAAAGACACTGTGATTGTTCGAGACAAAGTAACATCTGCTGCGTATCAGACAGTCTCAGGTGTTGGCAGGCGTGTCAGGTCCTGCAGCTTTAATAAGGCCGACTCACCTTTGATACAGCGAGACATAAAATTCTCATACTTCAACATGTCCTTCCACCGTTTGTTCAGTTTTCACAAATCACAGAAGGAAATAGTCGTTATAATTACATTTACCCACTTCAGTTGACAGCTTGTTGGCCCTCCTTTAGAGTGCCAAAATATATTGGCCTATTACAGCTTTAAAAGCCTCATTGTGGATGGAAGTGTGTTCTTCCTCGTCTCTTTAAGGAAATGCTGCACTACAAAGACACAGCAAACTACACAAAGGTCAAAAATGAATAAAGACTACAATCTGACTTCTTGACTTATCCTTACCATAAAGAAATATTCCACAGAAAACTTTGCAAAGTCCCCCAACAAACACAGCAAAGCCGAACTACATGAACTGCACTCTAGCTGTGCAGTTAGCATTTCATGTGAAGTGTAGCTCACTGGTAAAAGATGCCATGTGCATTCTGCATTAAAATGATAATGTTGTATATTTTGTTGCATTGTGAACCCCAAATGTGAAATATACAACTCAGAGAAACCTGTACTTTTATTCAGGTAACGTGCGTTTCCATACTTGCCTTCCTGGAGAAGGCAATGAGTGAGAAAGTCACATCAGATTTTCACCTCTAATAGCAGTTGTTTAACAAAGATTACAACAACTCCCATGATCCCATGTCAGTGCGTCATCAAACTACGCCTTTTGTTATTTTGCTGATGTGATAGACACCATAGCAACAATAATGCACATATACATTTAAGATAGTTGATGTTATGCTGCAAAGGCCGAGGGTAGATTCATCTAGGCTGCAGCTTTGCCGGGGCTGTCGATACAGAGAGTAGGCTAGGTTGGTAGGCTATGGTTCAAATTACTGGTGCACGGTCAGTATAGTGCTCTGGTAAATGGTACATTTATCTCAAACACAGCTGGTCTAAGGTTTGATTGCTTTCTCTGGAACTGTTTTATGTCAGATGTTGTGAGTCCTTCAGAAGTTGTAAAAGCAACTTTGCAGTTTGTATAAGTGGTACAATGATAAACTGGCTAATTAATTTTGTAATTTCTTAATCATTTTAAATGTAATTTTCCTAACTGGTCTGATTTTGATGATTCAAGTCTTAGTCATTCTGTTTTCAGGAGCTCCTGCTCTTTGCCTTTGCGGGGACCATAAATAAATAAATGCAGCACTTTGTATCTGTGCTCCCTCTGTGGATATGCTCTCATGTAGGAACACACACTTCAGGACAAAGGCTTGATGTACCTAAAGAATCAAGCCAATTAAAAAGGATCCTACGAGCTGCTACTCCCCCAAACCCTCTCTTTACAGCAAAATGAAAGTGACTCTGTTCAGAAGGCTCTTTGGCAATCTCTGAAACAATACACGGATCAAGAAACAGCCCTTTCCTCTTATCTGCAGTGCTGTGTGTGTGTGTGTGTGTGTGCTCCTGCTGCTGAGTATACTGTATGTCCAATAGTGTTGAGCTGAGCAGCAGTTGCTCCATCTGTGAACCAGTCACTCTCTTCAACACACACACAGTGCCATGCACACAGTCTATCACGCTCTTTTGCAGACACAACCATGAATATTCATGTGTGTGTACGCAAACACACACAGACAAGAAGTCTAGACTCATAAGCAGAGGTTCAGGAAGAGGAAGGGTTCGCTGAAGTTTTATTGAAGAGACAGGACAGGACGCGACAGGACGGGATAACAGAAGCAACACAGATCTGAAATAAATACAAAGAGGGAAAGCGAGGCAAGGAGACAAGAGTAGACGCTGACATTATGTCCAGAGACAGAAATATGCTGATGACGGGAAGAAGACATGAGAGGACATGAAAGGAAGAGATGAAAAAGACAGAAAGACAAGGAGGGGAAGCTGACAAGGGACGGAGTATTAGAACCACGCAAACCGACAGAGGAGAGGAGAGAAGAAAAGGCGAGCAGCTCTAAATACTTAAAGAGCCACAGCGGGCCGGGGAGGACAGAGAGAGAAGGAGAGAACTGACCCGTTGTCTTGTGGAGATACAACACCCAGCTGAGCAGAGTGGACAATCTCTCTACAACACAGGACTCAGCTCTGTGGCCTCCGCCGGCTCCGCAGCCTTCATTCTGTTCATTAGAAGTTTCTTTTACTTCCTCTGAGGGTTGTGGAGGAAGTTGCACACAGGCTATACATGTAAAACTTTCATTTTTTTTTTTTTTTTTTTTTTACATTTTTCAGTCCTTGCTTCCCCCAAAATGAGCTTTATTTCTTCATTTTTAATCAAAGCGTTTGATGACTTCTTACATAATGGCATTACCAGCAGTGTGTATGCAGGGTGTTTTCATAAACAGACAGCTGGGGAGACGGATGCAGCACAGATTAAATTCAGGGGTAAATTAGGACAATTTCAGGGCCAGAGGTAATGTGATTCCCAGAACCACAATTGTCTTCAGTGGTTGAGCTGAAATGGGTAATTCAGGTTGATTACAGCCTGAGTATATTTTCTATATTTTGGGGCATTGTTTGAATTACTATTCTCTTAATAACTCACCACATGTAAATGCTGAGATCAGGAAAAACTGGCAAGCAAGGAAACGGTTTATATGGTGGAAATTATATGGGAAGGAGTACAATAGGTATGTATATTATAATATCTCGCTGCTGAAAATGTATAGGTCAAGGTTTGATATAAACTCTATGAACTGATCACTAACAATGGACAGTTTGTGTAATAATGTTTTTGTTTACAATTGTTTTCTTGCATAACTTGTTTGAAACCTGTCTTTGTGTTCATGTTTAATGCTTCTACTTGGCCATAGCATGAAGACATAAACTATGAAACATATCAAAATAAGTCTACGGTCATGCTAGCAACTCAGTCAGGCTGTGCATAGTATGAGTGGTACTTTTAAGCTAATTGCTAATGTTAGCATGGCAACATGCAGACAATGACAATGCTAACATGCTAGTATTTGGCAGGCATAATGTTTGCCATGTTTACCATCTCAGTTTAGCATGTAAGCGAGCATGTCGCTAATTAGCGCCAAACACAGAGTACAGCTGAGGCTTATGGGAATGCCATTAGCTTTGCAGGTATTTAGACATTCAAGTTTTCCATCTTATGATGGATCTAGAGGAAAACTGAAAGGATCGCCAACGCTGTAACAATTTGTCCTGAGGCAGATTGTGTAGCAACTCACGTGTCAATCCATCCAATATTTCATTCAAAACCAAAGTGGTGGACCAGCAGTCTTTCAGTCATTGTGGCTAAAAATAGAGTGGTCATAAATAATGCAGGAAAGGTCAAGATGTCCTGACTTTTAATCCCTAGTACAGGTCAAGCTTCAAAAATGCTGAAGCCTACATTTCCTATAATGCAACTTGATAGCATCTTTTGTTAGATCCCACAGTGCTCCCAACTTTCAGACTTCACACACTTCAAACAGAAAGGCAGCTTTCTCTTTGATCCTCAGACTTTCAAAATAATATCAAAAAGCACTTTTATTATCTATTAGAGATGCTTTCGGCTGACAGCAGCTTGTGTTAAGTAGCGGACCTTTAAATTAGTGTACAGTGACTTTGTGAAGGGCACAAGTTTTTTTTTTTTTTTATGTGAGGAGAGAAGTTCTTGTTCATGTCTTGTCTTTTAGCAGCCAGTCTGGCAGTTCAGCCCAGGGGTATTTCCTGACACTGACCCGAGCAACTTCCACTTTACAAGACACAGAAGACAACATTACAATACAAGGTGATTTTTGAATCAGATCAGTGGTTCCCATCCTGAGGGTTGGAGCACACCCCCATGGGATCATATGATAAATCTGAGGGGCTGGAGATGATTATTTATGCTTATTTTTTCTCTCTTTGCTCTTTGCTAGAGAATAATTATACAGCTGAAGGGCCCAAAAAGTAGCGACATGAATATTTTCTTGAGCTGGCAAGCATGCTTAAAGGTATGCAATCTGCCAAAGGTTTTTAATAGATAATACAGTGAAGTGTTGCACTTGAATTCAGAGTTTTAGGAATATCTGGTGCAGGAGTGAAAATGGTTTTCAATTAAGTATAATAAGTATAATGATGATGTTGACTTGTAACAGGCATTTAGAAACTTCTTTTCTAATGTTTCAGTATAATTAACAGTCTGCAATGGTCAACAGTAATAAAACAGTGCAATAAAATAGAAAGAAATCAAGGTGCACACCTGGGAAATCCAACAGAGGCGCTGTTTTACAGACTGTGCTCACGCTTCCAGTAGCAGACAGCTTGGATAGAGAGAAAACACACACAGATACACAGATACACACTGTAACATCTGATTAAAAAAGTTTGAATTGTTCACAGAGGAGCTCCCATCAGGACCTGGTTCACTGGTGATGTATTAACTTTGAGCTCCTCAAAGTGAAACTGTCACTAAAAAGTGAAAAACAGCTTCAAATCCAGCCCATGGGGCCAAATCGCTGTGTGCCTGCGTCTTCATTCCCGTTGCTTGATCACGTTTAGCTCTTGTACAAATTGACATTGGTGCTAGAGGCCTGCTCAGCCTTCATGTCTGCTTGTTTTCTTAAATGCTCTCACTGTCATTAGGAAGCGGAGCGTGACACTTCAGTGTAACATGAGCTTCAAAGCAAACTGAATGTGTAGAAAATGACAAAATCCTGTGGAAGGGGACGGGGACAGGGCAAGCGGCGCAGTGACTGGGACGCACTTTTTGTAGCACGCGGAAAACCCCACTAAACCCGCGGAGTGCGCCGAGCGCCAAAGAGCTGCGAGCCGGTTGCCAGGCTGGCAGACAGAGAGAGCTGGAGCCAGCGTTGGGGGCAGGCGCGCCCAAAAGGCTGGCACCGCTGCAGCTACAGAGCTGTTGTGTGATATCACAGTGAAACAGATTGAGATTAGCGTGCCATGATCCACAGAGGAAGAAAAGAGGGATGGAAGAGGAAGCGAGGGATGGGGAGGGAAGTGGAGATAGAGCTGTAGAGCAGCTTTCATTATTTGGAAGGGGAGTCCTCTGAAGTAGACAGGGAGAGACGGATCTTTGCCTTCTGTTTTACATTCTCTACTCACACAATCGTTCTTTGGTTGCATCCCAGTATTACACTGATTGGACAATATCCACTATATCAACTGCAACACACACACACACACACACACACACACACACACACACACACTCATAGTTCTATTTATCTATTTCAGCTCTTTTTCCAACACTTCCTGTTCTCTTTATCTCCCGTCCTTTGTCTTCTTCTCTGGCTTCGCCTCAGGCTCTGCGTATATGTAATCTCACCCCTGCGCTACCTTGACAAGGCAGATACGCCTCCCAGTCAACCCTCGGGGTATATTAGACCTCATTAGAAATATGGAAGTGTCTCCCTGCTGTTCAGCCCATCTTCATTTTCTAATCCTAACAATTATGACATCTCCTGGTGTGAAACATCCCCTTCTTCTTCTTCTTCTTCTTCTTCTTCTTCTTCTTCTGTCTTTCCTTTCACTCCCTGCTCCCGTCATGTCCTATAGGAGGTGGCTCAGTGTATTCCAGCCTGCCTGGCACATGAAGAGAGACGGCAGAGTGGCCTTTGATGGTATTAGCTCTGTGCTACATGCATGTGTGTGTTAGAGAGGGACAGTTCTTCACGCAGCATGATATCCTGTGTGTATTCTATATTTGTTTCTATACCATATGAACTCCTGTATGGTTTGACAGCGGGGATTTGCTAAATTGGATTAGCCATTATCACTGAGGATTACAAATCTGATGGCAGTAGCCGGGGGACGATCCTCCATATAGAATGATTGACAGCTGATCGGCTCTGTCATGTGAGGCCCACGCACTGAGTGGGCCGTGCCCTGTGGCAAACAGCAGCCTGGAAAAGTTGCAAGTAGCGTCTGATTGGCTGGCTGTTGAAAGCTGAAGTGTGGAGATCAAATTCAAGTTTCAGATCTTGAGCATGTTTAGGATCAAAACACAAAGCTTTTGTCTGCTGGATTTGTTTGTTGCCTGTATGGATTTTCATTTATTTTAATCAGAAAACTTGAAGATAATTAACAATGATTTACGAGAGAGCAGCTGACTAATATTACTTACTAGTCCACCTAGGTGTCTGTGTTTCAGCTTTTTATTTCACAAAGCTCTCGCGAACATATGACAACCAAAAGTCAGTCCCAGATTTAGTCGTCTGCCGGCCCTTTTGCTCTGTCGCTCTCTTTTGTTCCTGGCTACATTGCCGACATGACCAGCTCCTGTTCTGGCACAACACCAGCTCCACTTCCCACCAGCATTCAACCTTAAAACCTTGTGACGTAGACACCATTTAACTGAATAAATCATTGCATTAACATGATTTAAAATCTGTCAGTACAAATTACTGTTACACAACATTGCCCCAGTACTGGTTGCAATATTTAAAATCAAGGGTTAGGGTTAAAAAATTGTACTGATAAAGATTAAACAAGTGGCCGTGGCAGTGGAAAGCAACCAAAATGTAGGGATACAAACAAATGAATAAAAGACTATGGGGAAATCTAAGTGTCTAGAGAGTGATGATGAGGGGGTTTTCTTGCCGATTCACAAAATATATCTTAATCAGTAGGCATTCATTCATAATTCATCCATCCTCCTTGTATACATGAAAAATAACATTTTGAACCGATTAAATTATTCCACTTCAATCTTGGCAGCCATGGACTTCCATAACTGCTGACCCGTCTGTTGGTCTGTGTGTGGTGGACGTTATAGTAACCCACTGCTTCATGAGGTAGTATCACCAAGAGAGAACAACACTGCACTTGCCCGTGTTGTTCCCGTTATCCCCTCCAGACCTCAGTAACTCCTCAGATAACTAGAAAACAAGCGTGTTTTCATCAGTCTGTGTCTTAATTTAAGTCCCAGGATGAAAAGAGCCCTTCAGGTCTAATGTAGTGTAATGAAAACAAAAGGACTAAGCAGGCGCTGTTAAATATAGTTACATTGTGCAGCTGCGGTGAGTCACAGCATGTCGCCCGGGCTGTTGGGACGACAGTCGGGTGGGTGCGGGTGGAGGGGAGGGCCTGGGAGCTCTCCGGTGGTTAAAGGGGTAATAAAGAGAAGGAGATGCAGTGCGGCTGTGACCTCTCAATCTGCTGCCTGTTAAGAGACTGACGGTTTGCTGGGCGGGGGTCACATTGTCAACCTCCAGTTAAACCTGAGTTATTTCCTCTGGTGTGTGTGTATGTGATTTAGTCTATATGCAACAGGCTGGAAGGGTCTATACTTTGCATGCATGTGTGTGTGCACGACAGTGGAAGAGATGGAAGAGAGGATGAGCGGAGTATTAAATCATGCAGTGCTGGGTTGTCATGGCACAGCGTGTATGTGTGTGTATGTGCTTGCTCTCTGGCCAGTGGAATAAATAGCACTCATGTTTTCCATGTGCATGTCACCTTCATTTGCACAGTCAGCACTCTCTCTCACACACACACAATATAAAAACACACGCATGCAACGTCTTTAACCTTTATTGAGAGGTTTAACTGCGGGGAGATGAAACGATTGAGCCGCCGTAATAAATCACGCTCATCAAAGTCCATTAAAAGTCAATGGAGATAAAAACTCACACACAACTCTACAGAAACACAATACTAATCTAATCAAATGGATCCAACTCTGCTGCCTCTGCCAGTCAGTAGAAACAGAAATAATCGTTTTAGTAACAATTTCCCCATCACGGTGGAGTAGGGGGTTCACTTAACTACATTTCTGTTGGACGTGCACGGCTGCAGAAAGTTGACACGTGGCAAAATTGTTTCGCAGGAAAAGGTAAAATCCATTTTCAGTTTGTGCATGAATTCACCTGCCTCTATTAAAAATATAAATAGCTTACATTTCAACACATAGGAATATACATAGGAATATTGATGAATAGATAATAGTGTATAAAGCAAAAATCTAAAGAATGAATGTATAAAACATCTGTTTTTTTGCACAAATGACTATGAACACTCTGTATTCCCTCTCAAGACAGACTTTTCTGTTTTAACTGAAGACTCTTGAAGCATCTTTTAAAAATCTAACAATTAATATAAATCACCATTCATATTTCAAAATGTTCTGTCCAATTTCATCTTTGTGGGTTTTAAAATGACTTCAGTGAACTCTTCTGATGAGTTTCTATTTTTGATCTTTATTTTCTCTTTGATGAACTCTGATTGATGTGCAGCCCCTTTACAGCAGCCCTGAGCACATATGCTAGAATGGGATACGATTGAGTTCAGTGTGATGACAGTAATGATGATTAATATTTGTGGCTTTTTATCGGCACAAATAAGAAATGAAAAGGTTAGCGAGTGAGCGTGACAACAATCAGTCACCGTCAGCTCTTCTTCAAATGTAAATCTTCACGGGATGTTGGTGATACTTTCACCACCACAATCAGCGTCACTTAGAACCAGTCCAAAATTATGTTACTGTTGTTCTCCCAAATATGCTGATCATTATGAACCTTAAATTTTGAACTACAGTGGACAAACACTGTACAGCAAAGGCTGTGAAAAGCACAGGTGGATGCCAAGGTAATATGAGTCAACAGCATTCACAGCAGTTAAATGTGATAGCAGCTGACATCTGCGTATGAAGCACAAACACATCTTAAAGTATTTCTATTTGAGCCTTATTGTCCAACAAAATGAGACTGTCCTGCTGAGTTAGGTGAGAGGTTTGATGGCGCTCTCATATCTGCCTGTTAAATATGAAGCCACCTCGAGCAGCTTAGCTTAGCACAAAAATTGGAAACTGCTGGCCTAGCTCTGTCCAAAGTAACAAAATCCACCAAGCAGCAGCTCTTAAAGGTCCAGTGTGTACGTTTAGGGGGGTCTATCTAGTCCATTTTCATGAGTGTATAATCACTTGAAAATAATAATTGTTATGTTTTTGTTACCTTAGAACAGACATGTGAAACTCAAGGCCCGCAGACCGAATCCAGCAAATCACACTCCCACAATGCACTGCAACAGCCACCACGCAGGTCAAGATACTGTCCTTGGTCAAGACCTGTGCACCCCTCACCCCGCTGCTTCAGCTGTTTATTGACACACTAATCAGCGGTCAGCAGATGAATGCCCGGTGACATTAATGCCGCCCAGAAAATGGACAAACAGAAGGTTGACTTTGAGAACAGGGACTTTCAAATCATGTGGGAGGCTACTGTGTGCCTCGTTGAGCTAATGTGTCCGTACTATGGTGCGCTAATGCCTCTAATGCCGCCAATAGTTCCTGCTTGGGACAGGAGGGTGGATAGCGGGCGTTGCAATGCACAACTACACCACTAGATGTCACTAAATCCAACACACTGATGCTTTAAAGTTTGTCAATCAGCATGTTGTATCTCACCATTGAATTCACCATTTTACTAAAGAATGTGTTCTCTATCTGGCAACTGGTCCCAGATTGAATGGCTATGGTTTGGTTGAGTTTCGTCAGCTAAAACTAGAAAACGATTAAAACAAGCTAATTTAAAAGGTTACGTCTGGTGGTGAAAAGACCAAAAGCAAAAGCAGCGCATTCGTTTGTCTCTCAGTGGTTTCAGCCTCAGAGTCATCAGAGATTTTGCAGCAGCGAAACAACATCTTTCCATTTCTTCTTCTGTGCTTGTACTCTCATAAGAAACATACTGTCAAAACACAATGATAAGATTACAGCACAGAGTAGTAACTGGAAGACTATGTGAACAGACTTACACACACCATCATCTATCAAGCAGGGATACTTCCTGCCAAAACCATACTGTATTTCATTCCATGAACATCCTTCAGCTCTCCAGAAATAATCCATTTATAAACAGTGTTCGGGGAGAGAAAAGATAAAATGTGTGTGCCTTGAGGTTTTAGCTCTCATAAAATATTGATTGGCTTTTTTTTTTTTTTTTTTTTGTCTGGTCTTCCCCCGTACTCTCGTACAGCTACATGTCTTCACGGTGCAGTGGAGAGAAACCACATCTCAGAGGCCGTGGGATCTGTGGTACAGTGCCACACCAAAACACACACACATGCACACACACACAGACCACACCGCCCAGCTGTTACATCTTCTCTACTCGCTGACAAAAATACACAGATAAAATGTATGGCTAATGAACACACCAAATCCAACTGTGAAAGCCCAGAATTCAATGAAATATTATGGAGAATATTCACACAGGCACGAGCGCACTCACACACTCACAAATATACAGGCTGTATAGGCAGATGCCCCACAGCGAGAGACCAGCTTCATAAATATTCATACATTCCCATGATTGCAGAAATGTAAATAAGTCAACAGTCGTGAAATTGTCGGCATCTGGTCACTCCGGAGGGAGCAGAGGGGAGAGCGTAGAAGGAGAGGCTGAAAAGGTGGAGGATGAAGTGCAGGAGGGTGAAAGAGGAAGGAGAAAAAAGAGTTAGTGATGGGGCAAGAAAGAGGAAGGCTTAAGCAAGAGGGGGGGAGTCAAATTACCCAGATTATTTTCCACTTTCAGCATAATGACTCTCGCTTGGATTCACGCGCAATTACTTAATGATAAATATCCTGGAGAGCCTATCCATTTTGTATTCTTCGGGTGGGGAGCAGCAGCTGTAGTGAGGGCTGAGGAATGAGGAACATCTGTTTTACATGAAGAGAGCTAATGCCTCTCTGTGCACCATCTCAAAGGGATCACAGGTTGGGACTCAGTCGCCACGTGCTGTGAAGCTGGAATGCAGTTTTACTTCCTGAAAACTGAACCTGAGTCTGCATTATTAAATCAGTTTAAAGCTGCACTACGAATATTTTTTGGGTTTTATTAACAGTGTATCAGTCAAAGTGACAAACCCACGGAAAAGTGCAAAAGGCTGCAGTTTGCGAAGAAAATGTACTTCAGCTGAAATTTTGTCTCTGAAACATTTCAAATGAAATACTGAAGCGGTTAAAGTTGCAAATAATACAGTTAAAATGGAAGAAGTGTAAAGCACAAAGGGAAGTTAAAATGTCAGTTTTAAGTGCAAATGCTGAGTTAAAGAAGCAATGAAAGCAGTTGAATTGTCAGTTTGAAGAGTATGAAAGCAATGAACGATGAAAGCAGGTCAAATGTCAGGTGAAGAATAATGATCCATCCATATGTCTGTGTTTAAGAGGCAAAAGCAATTGAACTGTCAGTAAATATGATAAAAGCACTGGAGAAGTTGAGGGGCAAGACCAAAACACAGCTTAAAGAACATAAACTAGACTCACTTTTACCAGGTAGTCAGAAACACAGGGGTTACTGCGTGTCTGCTGAATTCATACATTCATATATATATATATATATATGATTTTCTACAAACATTTCATTCATCATTTCATTTAAACTTTAAGCATTGAAAGCAAATCTCACAAAAACACAGAGTGAGGTAACTTTTTCCATTGTTGCTGGAAGATGATGACCTGCTGCTGTTGTGTGTCACAGGAATCTGTGTTGATATTGTTAAACACTGTAAATTAATACTCAATTTTCTTTGTGTTTATTGTTGATGTAATATAAAATATGGAATATAAAGATTTCACTTACATTTAATTGCTCTGAAAAGACTGAAAACAAGTCAAAGGTTACCAGCAATGGAGCTCAAAATTAAATTTCAACATTAATTCCCAAAACTTCAAAATAAATAAAACATAAACAAACAGCTTTTGACTCAGCTAATGAAATACAGAACATATAAATCTTTCACCATAATATGCTCCTGCTTGTCAGTGAGCATTTAATATCCTTTCTCATACTGTATATGCAACTAAAAATTTAGCTGACTGTACTGTACAGTGGTGTATTCATGTTTTATATTTTCATATTTTTAATACATTTTGGCTTCATGTTTTAGTCAGCTAAACACAACTCTAGTTCAGATGGCAAGTTTGGATTCACAAGACTTCTCACTGTTTATGCTATGGTGGAGGATTTTAATATTTTGAAAATATATTTATATATAAAAAAATTTGTATAGATAAATTAAATTATGAATTACCATACGAGTATTTGCTGTTATCACTAGAAGATGGCTTTTGCTTCTGCTAAGCTTGCAGCCCTGACCAGGCTATGCATGCATAAGTAACCGTGCTGCTGATACTGTGCTGGAAGGCACAAAGAAAACTCATATAATCTAGGCCAGAGCACTTATCATCTCTGTTTGCTCTCCTAGTTACTATGTGAAGTTTGAAAATCTCATGCAGCCCAGTGGCTAGAAAGTTTACTCTGCTGTTCTCATTTCATTTGTTCAGAGTGCTGTTAAAAGGTCATTTGGTAATGTTGGCAACATGCAAGATACTATGTATATGGAATTATATACGTTTGTTTGTGTTTGAGAGCTCTGCTGTCCTTTTGGCTGGAAAAACTGTCATATTCTGCCAGGAAAACGGAAAAGCGAGCAGAGAGTAATACCATATACAGCTCATAAAACACCTGAAAAAATTCTACGTAGGACCTCAGCTGGTTTCATTGCTCATTTATGAAACTGTAGTGTTAATAGATGGATGACCTTTAATGCTAGCTGGTCTTTCTTTTACACAAAATTCATTCTATACCTATAGCTGCCAAATCACACCATTTTCATCCAGCCAAGAGGGAATCTTAACATTTAGGCAATTACATCCAACAGGCAACCCAGACAGAAGAGTTTGAATTTCATTCTGAGATGTGTTTTTGGTCTTTATGACTTTAAACAACAGATTTCTGTCCCCGGTTTTGACAAAAACCACAGTTTGTTGATCAAAATCAGAGGGCATGAAATTATAGAAATGTGCTTAAATTAGCGCACAGTGGTGCAGTGGTAGCCTTACAGCGAGAAGATTGAAGGCAAGTCGGCTGGGGAGTTTGTGGCTGTGTCCGTGTGGAGTTTGCATGTTCTCTCTGGGTACCCCGGCTTCCTCTCACAGTCTAAAGACATGGAGGTCAATTGGTGAATCTAAAATGCCCGTTGGTGTGAATGTGACCGTGAATGGTTGTTTGTCTCGTGGCGTGTTAGCCCTGGGATGAACTGGCGACTTGTCCATGGTGTACCCCGCCTCTCACCCAATGTCAGCTGGGATCGGCTCCAGTCGGCTCCAACAACCTTGATAAAGATAAGCAGTCAGGGAATGAATTAATGTTTTCATGAGTGTATAATCACTTGAAAATAAGAATAATATTTGTTACCTACTATTGTTAATGAACCATTTATGTTTATAAATGATAGGTCCTCTTCCAAGAAGGATGTTGAACCACAATGTTTCTACATGAACCCAAATAAACAGACAAACTCAGGATAAAGGAGAACTTAAAGCAACCATCAAACTCACGCAAAAGACCTGAAACTCTCTCTAGATACAGTGCTCAGTCATCCATTCTAGGCATCAGGTGCCAATCAAAAAAATCTTATTTTTAGGTTATTATACATTCATGAAAACGTGAATATTTCATTCCATTTCTGCCAAAGCACCTTAGACACTGGACCTTTAATTGCTAGAACATAACATACCTTTGTTAAATATAGTAGCAATGTACACTAAAAAGAAGGTCACCTCTCGCGTCCTTGTGCTTTTAATATGTTCCACAGGGTGAGACGGGTTTAGAGAGGTTAGTGTGACTGATGACGACATCAGAAACAACCTTGATCTCTATATTAAATGATATGGCATTTTCACCTTACCAACAATGAGCCAAAATTAGCCAATCATTTGCAAGCGTTACCCACAATTACCACTCATATCTTCTACAATGACTAATATACCTCAGAAGCAGCGTACGTCAGATGATAAAGGAACGCGGTGTTTACCCATGAAAGGGGTGGCCACAGCTGTCCTTATAGAACATTATAGTCCTATAGTGTTAAAGCAGAGGTGTGTGTTCGTGTGTCCAAGGTCTGTAGTGATTGATGTTCCTTCAGAGCCCTCGGGGCTTTGGGGACCGCAGATATGACCTCTGCAGAGGTGAGTGGATCAGCAGCTCCGCTATGACTGACTGAGAAACACTCTAGATGCCTCCTCTGACCTTCTCCTGCATGGAATACACATGGGACACTTTGTATGTGGAGGTGAACTGTGTGGGTCTGTGTGCGTGCGCTCACACACACGTGGCCTAATGTACACACTAGCACACACACCTACGCATCCAAAAAAAAACATCCAGTGGACATTCCTTATCTTCCTAGAAGGGTAATGGACTGATAACCAAATTGCAGTGCTGAAGCCTCTAAAAAGTAGCCAATCACAGCAGAGCATTTCCCCTGTGAGGTAATTCTAACACAATCATTCGGATACATCTCGGGCTCTACCCACACACACACGCGCATACACACACAGATGAATAAAGCTTAGATCATCAATAACACACAAAGAGACGTGCAAAGAATCGGGCAAATAAACAAGTTAATCACTCATTTAAATAGTCTCCCACTTTCATTCACATGCATGTTCACACACACACACACAGACACACACACGCATGTGCGTGCGTGAGTGCATAAGGCGTGAAAGGCCGAGAGGCGGCCTGCACACATGACGGCGTCCCCAAGGTCGGTCGATGTGTGTAACGTTAGATAACTTCATAAGTTGTGAGTCTGACATCTGCTTTTCCCTGTGTGAGCCTGCATTACACCGGTGGTGAGAGGTAGACAAAGACAGACACAGTAAAGTAACAGCTAGCAGAGGGACACACACACACACACACCTAGGGTTGAGGTCCTAAATCTTCATCAGCAATGCCACCTCGCCTGAGGATCAGAGCAGGAAAACTCACTGATGAATGGTTCTATATTAGAGAGAGTGTGTGCAGAAGAAGTAGAGGAGTATATGTGTGTGTGTGTGTGTTTGTGTGTGTGTGTGTGTGTGTAGAGCTGCACGAGGATGTATGTTATTACTAATGTTCCCGCAGGGATTAGCTTTAAACCAATCAGGGACAGCAGTGTGTGATTAACCTCGGTGTGACTGAATAAACCAGAGACATGCACACCTCATGCACATGTACAAAGTAAATATCCTCCTCAAATAGTACACACATATGAAGACACACACACACACACACATCTCAGGGCAGTCAGTTCTTCAGGCATGGATGGCTTGTCACATTTTTAAATTTGAACCTATAATTACAACATTCCCTCAGGCCAATCAATGAGGAAAAACTCCCAAAACACACGCCTCCAACTTCTGTCAAATGTCAGTCAGCAGTGATTTATACGCTGTGTGCTGTGCGTGTATTTGTCTTTTTATGCCACCTCATCTCCTTTTTGTTCATTGCCTCGTAGCAGAGATTGATCCACTGTGTGTTTTTATTAAAACCTCTTCATTTTTCCTTCATAATACAGCTGCAGAGTGCGTAGAGGACGGGGGATCCCTCCTCTTGGAACTGTGAACTGAGGGGGATCCGTGCACAGAGGCCCAGTGTGTGATAGTCCATCCACTGACTATGCTGTAGCAACATAACTGTATTCCCATGACATAAATGTGGGGGACCATGTCCAGATGTTAAACAAGACTTAAGTTGTAGTAAAGTGGAATTATCCTTTAACACTTCCAAGTGTTCAAACTGGCCGTGATGAGATGCCATATTTAATCCCACGCAGCAACAAGAGAGCAGAAAACACTGAGTGGACAGATTGTAAAGGAATGTGCGGTCCTGTGGCTCCGACTACAAATGAGTCGGATCCATAGATCTCACTCCAGCTTCAAGTCTTTGACTCAGCAATAGATTCCAATTCATTTTATTGATCCTCCCCTTTGTTTGTGGTTTTGTCTTTTCCCACCTCAACAGATGTTACCATTGGCGTTTTCATATCGACAAGTCTGCTTTGATTTATTTGAATGCGCGATAGCATTCCTTTCACTTCCTTTGCTCTTTCTCTCTGACTCATGCCGTTTTTTTATCAGAACCCCCCTTCGGCAATGGATGTGAGGTGGTGAGCTGTGACAAGTGGCTTTATAAGTTATTGGTTAAAATAAGTGACTGATGGGTTGATTGATCCAGTTGTTGACCTCTAATTAAAACTTGTGAACGCCCAGAGGCTAAAAAAACACCTTAAGGAAAGGAAATACACCGGCGGATTATTCCATTTAAGACTTGAACAAACTCGTCACTGCAGCCTCGCGAATGTTCGAGTGAATGTCTTTAACCACATGTGGCAGAGCGGGGAAGCCTTCCCTTCCTAAAGCCCTCTCCTTCTTATCCGCTTATTATTTAAATTCCCCGACAAAACACAATGCAAAGTCATCAAAATATCAGAAATAATGGAGCTTCTGGAGGGAAGTAGATGATGCAAATCCATTATGTGGGATTTCTGGATTTTGTGTCAGTATAAGCTGCGAGTGTTTCATACAAATGCCTGGGGATAAGGTTGGACTAACAATAACCCTTGGGAGGTAACACCACAGGCAAGAGGAAGGAATTTTAGATAGAGTTTTGGTTAGAAGTTAGAAGGAGATTTACCTTCATTACAGAGGTAGTCCTTGTGTTTAGGCTTGGTCAAATGTAGTTTTTTTTTCCTGCACGCACGCAACTGCAGGCTGCACTCAGCGTGGACTATCAGTCAAGTCAAACTAAGTCAAGTCAGATCAGCTGGATTTATGTAGCCAAATATCACAAATCACACATTTGTGAAATCTGAAGCACACCGTTCACAAGGGTAAGAGAAAAGGAGCAGACACAAGGACACAAGGAGAGAAACAAGGTGACAGGTTGAAGATCCAGATCAAGAACATCTGGACTGAGGCACTGACAGTCAGGAGAGAGAGAGAGAGAGAGGTCCCACAACAGCTGATAATCCAGCCTGAGTGAAAAGAGAGGAGAAGGAGGAGAAAACAAAGGGGAGAGAGAGAGAGAGAGAGAGAGAGGCACACACTGGTTGGTGCTGGACAGATAGCGTACAGACAGTTTATCAAAGTTTGTTCTGTGGAAACAGCTGCATGCTGCATCTGGAAGAGACACTGAAGAAAGCTGTGAGCGTGAACCAATACAGCAACATTCTTAATGTCTTCAGACTGCGTTCACCACTGCAGCTAACCTCTTTCACATTACACACACACTTTCCTCTGTTAATATAAAAAAAAAATCTGATTATCACGGCTTTAAAGGTCCATTGTGTAAGATTTAGATATTTACAGAATATGTAATGTAATATTCAGAATCATGTTTTCATTGGTGTATAACCACCATATTTCTACAGTATCCCAGAACGAATAAACTCAACACTGGCTCTAGATGTGTCTTATTACGTAATGTAAAACATGTCTGTGGTATGAATGTGTTTTTCTGTATACAGTAAAACACAAACACATTCAAAGTATTTATTTATATGAGATTTTCAGGGAATTTATACAGAATAAAGTATTTTAGTATTTCATATTAGAGAATATTAATTATACAGCAAAACGCTGTTATTAAATGCCGTATTTTACATTTTAAATCACGGGGGAAAAAACATGAAATCAATCAACAACACATGTTTTTTGACCGTAATATAGTGTGAATACAACTGTTTTGGCAGTTACTACTACCTGCATTAAATCCCACTGTACACATCAGTCCTTTAAGTAAAATAAGCATCCTTTGGATCTAGTTAGCTGGCTGGTCTGGTCTAGTTGAAAAACTAAAACCAATAGTAACATCAGTGTAGGACCCTCAGTGATGAATCAGGATTTCTTTGAACACTTCTTGTAGCACTTTGAGAAAAGACAGTGTTTCAGCCTGGCTAGGACATGTTGGGATCCTTCCCCCTGACATCAGTGCTACAACTGTGCAGGACCGCATCGCCATATAAATTCACTCCACTAACTCCATGCGGTTTCTCTTCACGCGCTCCGTTCCCTCCCTCCTGCCTGTGACTGCCACTCTCCCCTCCTTCCACGTTCATTGACAGAATCTGAGGTAGACATCATGTGCTTATCTTTTTGTTGTTGTTGGTGGTGGTTGTTTTTTTTTTTTCTTCTCCCCCCTCAGTGAGTGTGTAACGCTTTCTCACCCTCTCACACACACACACACACACACACACACACACACACACTCCGAAGCCTCTCTCTGCAGGGGTCCCTCCCCATTCTGTTTCATTCACAGCGCAGTGCCGAGCGAGATGACTCATCCTACGGTGTGAAAAGACGAGAATTGCTCTCTGTGTTCATCCCAGCACTTGGTCCGCTTCCAGTCCTCCCTCGCTCTCACTGTCCTTCCCCAGCTCTCCCTCACTCCGCTCCCCTCTCTCCCCTCCGTCTATATGAGGCACTGATCCGTGGCTCGGCTCCGTCATACGCAGACGTTGATGGACAGGAGGAATAAGTGGCTGCGACAAAGGAGCACATGTTATATATGCAGATCGAGCTGTCCGACAGTCACCTCATGTCACCTCGCCACAACTGAAAGTCCACAATGATAAGGAGGATGGAATTATCTGTTGTCTTTGTGTCAAGAAGGAGAACCAACACGTAGACGACTGATTCATATCGCTTAGTGTTATTTTCCCAATTTTCACCACAATTAGCCACATTTTTAGAACGGAGCAGATCTATCTCCACACATGGAAACGTGTGCTAATCACAGTATATTCCGCCAGATGAGGTCCTCCTGTGGCAAGGGCAGTAGGGCTGTAGCAGGTAGAAAGCGGGGGGGGGGCCTCTAAAACAAGAGTAACTTGTTAACAAGTGGTCCTACAGAGGGACTGATAGCGTGAAATGTTCTTAGAGGAATACTATACTGTTTTAGCATTGCCCTCCTCTAACGTTGTTACACTCAGGACGGACAGTTGGAGAAAAAGAAAATCAAAATTGATGTAACTTGTGTAGCCTGGAGCAGAGATGAAGAGCAGGCTACAGAGGTCTGATATTGCTTCTTTCTAACTTCACACACTCGTTTTTTTTCATTTTCAGACTTGCAGTCTCCAACCGGACTGATGCAATTTATTAACTTTGCACAGGAAGACTTTGCACAGCTTTTTAAAACAGAATTTACAGAGAGCTTTGGTTGCAAAAAGATCACGTTTCCCTCCATTTTCTTATTTCTATCCCTCAAACACTCCTGGATTTGCTCCAAAAAACCTAAAAAAAGAATAAATGATATATAATCGTTGATTGACTGTTAGGTAGATATTGTCCTTATCTACAAGTGTTAAACAATCGCCCTTTGTGGGCCCTCAATTTTGAAAAAGCCATCTCCACCACTGGTAGCTGGTACTGAAGATGGCAAACCACATCTGGAACACACTGTGCATGGTAATGATTCGATCTCACACTTCCTTGTCTTGTCTGTGTGCCCTCAAAAGCGCTCATTCATATTCAATGTGAGGGATACATGTTCCTTTCTATTTAGAGGATGTGAATTTCTTCTGCATGAACGCTCCGACTCTGCTTTGATACGTCCGTGTTTGGTTAAGTGAGCCGCATAATGCATCATGCTTGACTTACCTGAGTGCAGACCCCTATAGGAAGACTTAGTCCGGGATTCAAAGGCAAAAGTTTTTACGGCCATGTCGAATAAACGAACGTGGGTTTGAAGAAGAGTTTGGTCAACTTTTGCTGACTTTGTTCAAATTAAAATGGCACAAATCACACAAACATCAGTGATGAATTCAAATGCCAGGCGTTTCTGCCATGATCGGAGACCTCAAACACGGAAGAGCGGAAACGTACTGTCTAAAACGTACGCAAGATTAGACCACATCCGCAAATTTAGGCATCTTCAAATGTTTTTATTAATGCCAAATAAAATATCCAGCACAAATTATATATGATAGACATAAATTAATCATTTATTTTATTTTAGACATGTTTTTAGTTTGCGGGACTGCAGCTTGTCACCTCTGCCGCCCGCTCCCGCATTGTGCACTCCCCCTCCCACCTGAACCCGCAATGAGCTTTCAAAATTTGTCCCGCGCCACACTGCTTTGGGTCGGGTCCCATGGGGGGAGAAAAGGCCTGCAGTGTTTGTCCTCATCTGGACTCTTAACTGTACATCAACATCCAGGAGTGTGTGTGTGTTTGTGTGTGTGTTTGTCACATGTTCATGTCAGCGTGTTGCTCCAAGAACATACAGTACAAGGCGGTGGGTGGGAACAGCATTCTGCACTTAGTATGCCTGAGATGAGTGTGAACGGCGAGTGCATCCGTGCGTGTGTGTGTGTTACAGAGAGAATTTCTGATATGTTTTGCTGTGGATCCATGTGTGCTGTAATTTCTGTGTATGTTTGCGTTCTGTGATTGCTTCGTACGAATCCTAAAATGATAGATTGCCCACAAACAAAACAACACACATGGAGATATGTATGTACACACACACACACACACACACATGCACTGGTCCCTCTGTTCTTGCTGCCGTGCTGCTTTAATAATAAGTTCACACCAGCGCTCCTACATAAAAAGTAATATTAGATTCAGAGTATTGCTCCATTTCATACCTCCACATTCTTCTTCTTCTGCGCTCCCTCCATCTGTTTCCATTATCTCTCCCCGGAGTACTCCCCTTTTCCTCCAATCAGCCTTTTTTTCACCCCCTTTCTTTCTTCACTTCACCCTACCATCCTCTCAACACAGCCCCCCCCCAAAAAAAAAATCTGTGTGTAAAAATGTATTATCTGCTTCTCTGAATTATTTCTGAAACATATTTCTTTGAGCTCAAACAGACACTCTGCAGGAGAAGCTTATAATGCAATGTGTGTGTGTGTTGCGTGTGTGTGTGTGTTTTGTGTCTGCAAATATGTGCAGATGTACACAGGCATACAGGCTTACATGTTTGATACACACACACCCTCTCTCCATTCACTTCTACATCCTTTTGTCCCGCCCTTAGCTCAATGTCAATAAAAGCCAGGATAACACACACATACACACATTGACCAAGTCCTGCATCACTCAGTCATTTTCTCTCTCTCTCTCTCACACACACACACACACACACACACACACACACACACACACATATCCACATCACATTATAAATCCATTTACCGTCACCACGTGTCTGATTTCATTCACATTCTGTGTGTGTTTGTGTGTGTGTGTGTGTGTACGCTTGAAGTACATGTTTCTGTGCAAATGTATAATTGATTTGTGTGTGTGTGTGTGTGTGTGTGTGTGCGCGTGTGGGGTACGTTTCTATTCATGTCAGCGAGCTCCTGTGTGCGTGGAGAGGAGGAGTGATGGAGGAGAGAGGTATGGATGGAGTCACCGTCATTTCCCAACACGCATGCACACGCACAGGTATTCTTCAGCGGCTCCCATTAAACTAAGTGCAATAATAATAAATACAGCTCTGTTGTAGAATTATTCATGTCTGTCCTCCTCTGGTTGGAGCGGCCTGTGGAGGAGGAGAAAGGGGCAGAGGGAGGATAATCGCTGAATGAAGAAAAGATGATGGCAGCAGGTTAGCCTGGAGGCAAAGACGATGACTGACAGCTCAAAGGTTATTAGTTCAGTCTGAGGCTGTGGCCACACTGTGAGCTGCTGAATGGCAGGTGATGACTGCAACACAGAAATGTAAACACCTAAAATTGGCTTTGACCTGATGGGATCTTTGATACTTTAATATCTCTCTCTTCCTTTATTTCCTGCAGAGTGCTTCAGGAATGACCGAAAAGATAGTCTATTAATTAACAATGATGGAGTAAGTGCTCAAAGAAATACCAAAAATCCAAAAGTCTGTATCATGTTCTGAGAATTGTGATACTAGTAAGTCAGCAGCAAACAGTTTATTACTGTTTATACTACTGTTTATATTATATTTTATATATATATGAGAACAGGGATCTGCTGTCAGAGGGTCAAAGATCTGATCTCACTATAGCACTGCTTCCCAAACTGTGGTACAAAGACCACTGGTGGTACTTGACTTTCCTGTAGTAGTATTTGTAGTTTAAAATAAGTTTTGCATTTCCTTAAATATCAATATTGGCCTGTTCATTCATGTAGTGCGAGCATATATTTAAATCCGCCGTGAGACAGAGAGTTTAAGCGGTGGTTAAATCCTGCAATCCTGGCTCCAAAGGAAAAAACCTTTAGCACCAAATTAGCTCTGGTTACTAACTTTGGGCTGGGCAAGATAGTGTCAAATGTCCAGTGTCATCGGGGGTGTTTTTAGGGGGCTCTAATGTTGTATCTGAAAATAAGAGTTGTTGTGTTTTTGTTACCTCAGAGACTTTTATATCTACAGACACCGTGGACATCCGTGACATCGCCATCGTGAAGCTCAGTGTGGCACATTGCCCATGTTGGTAGTCCTGCCTGTGCCGGCTCCCTGCTAATCTAAAAATTGGCAAAGATGTGGATCATTGGCGGACTTGAGGCGGGTCGAATGACACCTGGGTACTCAAACAAGCCATCTGCCACCTACCTGTCAATCAAAGCCGCCACGCTGTTAATTATGCATAACTTTAAGCCTTGATATAATTTAAACAGGGGAGTTATATTAAATTGAATAGATATCAAACATGTTTATTTGGAAATTTTTAAGATTGACTTCAGATTGAGTTCTGTAGCTAGGCTCAACTGGACTTCACTGAGGCAGCTTGACCCTCTTCCATTGACAACGCCATGTTGAGTCGCCATGTTTGACTCTAGGTAGGGCCTTTCACAAACCAAAACAATCACCTGAAAGGCACTAAAATGCTCTGTATGTCTCTGTGGGTTTGTAACTGTAACACACAATCACCTGTACCTATGAGGACATGTGACCCGATGTTAGTTGGTCCAGTACAATGTGGAATATTTAATAACTTCAGCAGTCTGCATGGTTTAACTCACCACACACCAGTGCACAACGACAGACTCATGGCTTCACATAGATGCCTTCCAGTCCCTGTAGCAGCTGATGAATAATTACAAGCTGTTTTCATAAATAAACTATAAAAGATGCTAAGGGGAAACATTTGCTGTAAGGTCGTGAAATGAGGACAAGCATGCCTTGATACTCTGCTACCGAAACAGATCGTCACACAATCTTCAGACCCCCCCAGTCTAGGTTTTTATTCTTCCGTGTCCTCACAGAGGGTTCAGATGTCAGGCTGAGCCGACAACAGGTGCGAGCCCAGGTAACTCAGTTCAAATCAGGAGTTTTTTTGACTCAAAGCCTCCACCTTTCCCTTCACGCTCTTACAGTGTAGCGTCTTTATGTTCTGGCAGTAAACTTTGCTCAAGTAATTTCACTTCAAAGATTTTGAGGCCGTGACCAATTTTTCTTACTCGCCTCAGATTTCCCTTCTCGACGACAGTAATTACACACGGATTTAATTAATGTGGGAACAGGAAGGGAGGAGCAGGGAGTTCTTTGAACTGTATGTTTGGAGTGTACGGAGAAAGAGATGGAAAAAAGAGAACGAGTGAGAGATTAGTGAGCGAAGGCAGAATGAGTTATTTTAGATCGCAAATGTGTGCCAGAGCTTAGGCCAAACATCTCTGGTGGATCCGTAATATGTCAGTCTTTCTTCTGTCAGCTCCTTTATCCATCTGCCTATTCTGTCTAGTCTTTTTTCTCGTCGGAAGTTTAATGCGTCCTGTTCGTCTCTCCATCACACGTGCCTCCGTTAGCTCGCCTTTGTCCGACGACCCCATGGGAACGTCGCTTCCCTCCCTTTTCTCCTGCTCCTTCCTCCCTCGTTGTCTTTACTCCTGGACTGCGGAAATGAGTGGAGGGAGGAGAAGAAGAAGAGAGAGAGAAAAAAAAAGCAGACGGCACAAGACAACTCCTCAGCGCTGCGTCAGCACCGGCCGCCTCTGGAGAATAATAAAACGGCGGGATAATTCAGCACTGACGAAGGGCTAATGAGGGATGGAGAGGAATGAGGGAGACGGAGAGGAGTTAGAGAGGAGGAGGTGGGGGTGTGCAGGTGGTCTGTCATTCAGGTGAGACCACGCCATAAAAATTGATAAGTCCATCATTTGCATATATTTCTTAAAGAGTCATTTCAGATGAGGTTTTTCAGGTGTGTCGTCTTCCTTTTTGGCAGCCATATTGAAGGGCCCTGTTTTAGAGCAACAGCAAGAGCTGATTTGTACCGAAACAAAACACCTTCATCACGCACGGGCAGCATTCAGCAAAAAATGCTGCATCAAAAGTGAGAAAGCACAACCAAATACAGAAAGTCACATGGGAATGAGTTTAAAACAAACAAACAATAAAAGCATAAAAGTTGAAATATTTTCAAACTATAAGTTTTCGCCACAAAGCGTGGAGTTGCAATGCTTGTCAATGTGTTTCCTTTTTGTCTGTGTTATTTTAGAAATATGAAATATGCTGCTCTTTTGCATTACAGTCGACAGTGACGTCATCGAGCACCTTCCGCCACAAGACACACACACATAGACACGTACATACAAAGAGAGAGAGGCAGGGACAGCAGAGGAGAATAGAGGAAGAAGTTTGTACAGTATAATGAAGGAACAGAGATGTGACGAATTCTGCAAACGTTCAATTCAACCAAAACCTCACACACACACACCGTGGCCTGTCATTGTACACCTCCTGAGACGGGACTGGTGTTTTTTTTTTTTTTTTAAACTACAAAACTAAAATAGTAAAGTTAGTTTTAAGGTCTTTTACAATTATATATAAGTTACACACAATTATGTTCATTTTGTTTTTTTAACACTTAATTATTTGCGGTTAAAAGATACAACATCTAAGTATTAAGTCAGCAATTTTACTTTTTTTAAACTTTTTTTTTAGTTTTGAGGTGTTTAATTTAACAGGCTAATCTTCACACTTAAGAAAGAGATCGAGCTCATTTACTGAGGTGTGTGTGTGTGTGTGTGCGTGTGTGTTGAAAGCTCAGTAGGGATCCTGCCTTTCTTTATTGCCCCTCCAACACAGAGCTCGACCTCAGCCTCTATCTCTCTTGACATGGACAGTCAAGCAGTGGGTAAAGACAGCATTTTTATGTTGATCACATCCAGTGTTTTGAAGGTCAAGGGCTCTCTCCTGCATGTAGTATGTTCATCACACACTAACGTGCACGCACGCGCTCACGTTCACACAGAGATGCAGCGGATACAGCAAACTAATGACAACCCCAACAGAAAAAGTGCTTATGTGAAGAACAGCAGGGGAAACACTCAGCGTGAGGAGGACGTACTTAGCCAGAAACTCTGTGTTTTTTTGTTTTTTTCTTCTCTCCTGAGTCTTGAGATGAGAAAACTTGAGGCTGGAGGCTTTTTTTTTTTCTGGCCAAGCCACAAAGTCAACAGTATCGACTGTAGTGTCAAAAATCAATGAGCACAAAAATCATTTTGGCATCCCTGCTTCAGGTTAGAGCCAAACATATGGTGCCTCATTTGTATAAGGCATTGATACCTTACACAGTGGAGGAGATTAGTTTTAGCTTAACACACACATACTAGGTGAAAATGTGACCCACTGATATTTCAGAGCGTTAAATCAGAGCTGCGTGCTCCGATGTGGCACAACATTGGCTGACGCCCCAGGTGTCCGGAAGAATTTAAAGCAGAGCTGACCTTTGATAGGAGCTGTAGCTTCCTGGCTGTGATTCCTGTCCAAATGTTGTCGATCGTCTGTATTAGCTGTGCCCTTTGTCCACACTGTAAGTGACAGAAAAAGCCTTTCACAGGTATTGAAATTATTGTAACTATGAATAAGGTCACACTTTTACCATCTAGATAAATGTGAAGAAGTCCAGTCTGGACTATCATACTAAGACTTGGATTTGGACAGGGTGTAGTGGGAGCTTACATTTCACTAGAATTGTTCTTTTATGATTATATATGTAGCCAAGTGAACATCGCACTCCTTTTGCCCTGTTTAGATAGTTATGTGTTAGTCAGTGACAGTATAAAGAATGGACAGAGCCTGAGTGACGTCACCCGTAGGTTTCTGAAACGCTGTTCTGAAGCTGAAAATATGTGACACTGGACAGCGCCATGGTGGCCGTCCTGCTTCTTCCACCTCCCGGCTAAATTTAAATATCGGCTCAGATCAGTAGACCTAAGGCGGGCCGAATGACACCTGGGTGCTTAATATCATCTGAACAGGACAACATTTGAATGAGTCTAAGTAAAGGACGTTTCTTGACTGTGAAAGGTAAATGCACAGGGTGCTGCCACCCTGCTGCTCTGTACGCTTTGTTAGCAAGTAGGTAACTTGTAGGTATGACCGTGCTGCCATGTTGAGTGGAACAGATTTGGAAGTAGGTTATTGTTCAGATAAACTACAGAGACAATGGACCTGGATGTTCCCCTGATGGAGTAAAACACCTTTAAGGCAGAGATTTTGCATTTTTGGTCATGTCCTACAAATCTGGACCTTTGGAACTTTTTAGCTCAGGTTCAAGCTGGAAGTAGGTCAACAATCACTTGGACCCAAACTCTTATTCTAAGTTATGATGCAGAGATCTGTTTGAAGGCTTTCTTGTGCATCACATGATCGTTGTAGCTCAAGGATATTTGAACTATCTGCCCTGTTTCATCTCTGCTGCTTCACCACCATAACGCCAGCAGCGTAAATCGCCAGTGCCCCCGTGATCTCTAAATGGGTACCATTCATGGGGAGGTATCCCAAATTGATCAAACGTCAAAGTCTCTTTTTTAAATGTGTCTTTAAGGATTTATATTTCTACAAAATGTTCCACAAGTACAGCAATTAAGGTGAAGTTTACTTAAGCAAGCTATGTTTTAGAACAGCTGTGCCATTGCAAACCTAAAACGTGCCGGAGAACACACAGTAGTTACAGAACAGTAGCCGCGCAAGCGGTTACATGCTCGAAAGAGTGCGTTAATCAGGAATTTTACAACAGCTTTAATGTGCGTCAGTCAATGTGAACTGCGAACTATCAGCTTAATGATGTGGGATTTACAATCAGCTATGACGGGCGCCGTTATAAGGACGTGTGGTTTTGCGGCTCAGGACCAGCTGAAGCCGGACAAGGGTAAAAAGGTGGGGAGACACCCGCAATGTGTGAGCTGCATGCTGAGATGGATGCATAGCTCTCTCCTGGTTGTCCTCCCTTTTCTCTCCCCCTCCAAACTCTTAATACACGTGATTCCGTAATGGAGATTAATGCACACTGGCACGGGAACAAGTTTAACACACACACACGCGCATGCACACACAGAGGGTTGGATGGCGAGGGAGGCAGAGTGAATATAAAACAATAGAGTGTGTGTTGAGGTGTGTGCTAGACGGGAAGAAACGAGGACAGAGATGAACGACAGATACAGGAAGTGCTGCATTGACCAGCCACCAGAAACTAACAGGGATTACACCACTGTGGTTCACATGCACACACACACACACACACACACACCTACAGATTGTGTGTGAACTCCATCAGGTAAGTGAGGCGGTAAGGAAGTTGCAACAGCCTGGCTTGCCTGCTTAAACGCTTCTAGGTCGAGGTTATGGGTTTATGATAGCTCCACTGAGCATTGTTTTGGGATTCTTTTATTTTTTTTCTCCCTGACTCAGGGCACGCACACACACACACACACACACTCACACGATGGCAGAGAGACACCAACAGGCACACACCTCTTCATTTATGCAGGATGTAACTAGGATGACAGGATGAGCTTACAATGGCCCACTGGCACTGACTACTGTTACGGTTGTGTGTGTGTCAGGTGAACACATGTCCCTGTTCAGCCCCAGTTTCTCAGTGACAGACAGCGCAGCGCTATAGCGTTACAGCCTGGCCTCATTCACACAACTTCATAGCCACAAACACACACAAAGTGGCAAGGCTGCCTGAGGGCTGAGGTTACAATGGCCTATTTACGAGGGAGAATTGGTCACAATTACTAGAGAGAGAGATGCACTGATGAGGACACATGCAGGTAGGATGAGGACACATGAATGCAATGGGGGAAGCAGTACCAATATGTTTTTATGGAGGGTGAATTTGATATATATATATGTAAAGCTGTTCAGCTGAAGTCCAGCTCAAGTGTAATACCACCGTGATGTCACGTCTTGGTTTGTGGGAACTGTTTGATCAGCAGCACTGCCAAGTTTGACAGTCCGGTCTGAGTGTTGTAAGCCTGGCGCTGGATGCTCTCACAAAGTAGCCACATCCTTAAAGCATGCCCTGTTTTATCACATATTGGACAATGAATGGCACCACAGCTTACAAAACTGCCCCCTGCTGGCCACTAAAAGGTTTAAGACACTTGCATGTTGGCTTCACTTGCTTGTCACGGAAGCTGATCCTGTAGGTCCTCTTTTGCGGATCCCTGGAGCTCTGACCCGTCGAGGCATGAGCTCCACTAGCCCTCTGAAGGTGTGCTGTGGTATCTGTTACCCCCAGGTGTTAGACCCCTTGAGTCCTGCAAGTTGCGAGGTGGAGCCTCCATGGATCAGGCTTGCCCAGCATATCCCGCAGCTGCTCGATTGGATTGATATTTGCTAACCTGAATCCTTCTTTGGACCACATTTGATAGACTGACCAGTGCAGAGCACAACACTCCACATGAGCTGCAGTTTTGCTTTTGTCCAGTCAGCTAGCCATCCGAATTTGGTCTTTGTCAGAGTTGGTCAAATTCTTGAGCTAAATGCTAATGACAGTAGGCTAACATGCTCAAAGTGATAACATTGCTGTTGTTTGGCAGCATGTTCACCACGTCCACCATCTTAATTTAGCATGCTAAATTAGCTGTAAACAAAAAGGATAATGGCACAAAATAAAAGAGATAAACCTGCAATCATTTCTTTTTTTGGCCTCATGGATCATAATTTGGCTATTGGCTATATTAGGGAAAAGTTAATTTGCACAGTTTAGACGTTATTGAATATCTGGCTTTTTAGCAGCTAAATGCTCCACAAAGTTCAACAGCCAGCTGCTAACTGTGTGTATTTCTGCTGTTTGGTGCTGAGCAGGTTGTGCACTGTTTTTTTTTTTTTTTTGGCAGCCTGTCCAGTCACTAAAGATACTAATTTGCATCAGTATTTAGTATAAAATATTCAGGAAGTGGATGGTATTTAAAAAAAAACTGAGAGGAAAAACACAGGTAGGTTCAAGTTTAAACCGAGGTGAATATGAGGGTTGTGAGACGGTACATATTTAATCTTCTCACTCACTCATGAGGTCACATCTGTAACTCACACAATCCAGTGAATTCCTCGCTTCATAATCCGCTTAATAGACAGCAACAGATTGCAGCTGTCAGTGCGTGCATGTGGTTTGGGGTATAAATAAAAAATGATATGATGTGTGTTTGTACCAAAAACATCTGTGCCATCATCACATAACTGATGACAGACAATGGCTGAATATTTCTAAATGTCAGGGATCGTCTGGGGACACAGGGAAATATGATGTTACGTCCTCGGCATATGCACAGGTTTTGATTACTAGTTCAAGATTTTTTCGAGGAAACTTAGCGAGGACTTTAATTGTTGCAACGTGTAGATTTTGTCCAAGACTCTCAAAACAACTTTCAGAATTAAGCTATTTATTTATTTAGTATTTTAACAGAATAAGCCTCCTATTGAATCACTGTGCAAAAAGCAGAGGGCAGGCAGGGGACAAAATAAACAGCCACAACATTACAACCATCTGCTTAATACTATGTAGTAAAACTGTAAAAATGCTGTCAATGTAGCCCTGATCCGTCGAGACATGGATTCTACCGGATCTCTGAAGGTGTGCTGTGGTTTCTGTTAGCAGCAGATCCTTTAAGCCCTGTAAGTTGCGAGGTGGAGCCTCCATGGATTGGACTTGTTGGTCCGGCATATCCCACAGATGCTCGATTGGATTGAGATCTGCTTCTCCTTCCTCAGACGACTTTTAACACAGACACTGACCGCTGCAGACCGAGAACACCCCACAAGAGCTGCAGTTTTGTTGAGATGTTCTGGCCCAGTCTGTCAAAGTCGCTCAAATAATCCTTCACGTGTCCGTTTTTGCCCAGGTTAGCTCACATGAAGGCTCTTTGCAGCTGAGTCAATAACACTTTTTAAGTAATGGATGCAGCTTTGCATCTTTGGAGTGCCACTGTGTACGGAGTCCTGTAATATACTAGAAGTGACTAAGAGGAGAGAGAAACTGTTACGTAATAATTTATCAGGGGAGAGTGTCCATGTAGCTCATCAGCAAGAATCTGTGCTGCTTAAGCATAAAAATGTAAATTCTGACCATGATCTTTGGTCTGCCCACGAACAATGCAAGAGAGAATTCACTGACTCATACTGTACCAATAACACGTTACATTATGATTATTCTGTTTTGTGCTGCAGACTGACCCCATGAGCGGGATAAATGAGATTTATCTGAGCGGTGCTGTAGAGATAAAAGTTTGGTCCCCAAAATAACCGAGAATACAGAATTTCCTGTATAATCTTTCATTCTGCTCGACTGTCTTAGCGGCAGTAAAAGCAAGTCGTGCACTAACATTCGCTGAGTCTGTGTTTTGGTAATGACAGCATGTGTGTGTGTGTGTGTGTTCTGTCGGGCCTGGAGCATCCTCTCACTCTCCTAACACAGTGTGACAGAGCAGAACCAGACTCACAGGTGAAGCAGCCCTGAGCGCAAACACTGTGTTAGAGCGCTCTCTGTTGGACTGAGCAGGTGTTGCAGCTCAGATGAAATCCTGAAGGTGAAACTGTGCACAGGACAAATAAACAAAAAAAAGAAAAAAACTAAACACACAGCGCACATAGTCAGCGTGATTTGAAATGTAGTGATTTATTTCATGCTAAAGCTTGATCAATATAAACTGCCAGAAATTAACAGTAATAAATACAGCAAATCAGTCGTGATATCATCATACAGAGAAAATAATTTGCACTTATTGATTTTAAAAAAAGAGAGAGAGAAAAAGAAGTAGTCATAAAACAGATATGAAATTCAATTTCTCAAACTGTGGAGTGATTCAGTACAGATTTTTATCTTGGCGCTCGAGCACGGAGCAGACAGAGTACATCTGTTCAGATAACGGTGAGAAATTAGATTTGACGTGTTCGCGAGTAGGGGACAGATTCCAGAGATATGGTGGATACATTCATTGTTTTTGGTCAGACGTTTATCCACGGGAGTCGTATGAATCTTTCAGAAGGTTCAGCACAAACAGAACGAGCAAACAGCCAAAAAACGGAAACAGCGGTGAGGAGCACAGAGCGGAGATTTGGGATCTGTGTTCCGTGCAATCCCCCGGACGGCGGACGGCGATTCCTCCGCCCACTACAGTAAATCTACACTGGAGGAGTACAGTTAGAGCAGGCGTGGTAAACCTTTCCACACGGGGCTGGATTGCATATCTAGAAACTGACACTATTGTAAAAACACAGGTTTGTTTTTCTCCACAAAGATTTCGTGTGTACAATTGAGGACAAATATTGATTGTTTCCAGTGTCTAGTAATCTCTAACTAGGCCCGTTAAGGTACAAAGTGACACGCTTTACACTTCCAACACTCAGAGAGCAGCAGTGAGAGAGTACCTCTACATTGAACTACACTTCCCAATAAATAAACGCTGCGTTTTCTCTGTGACTGTTCAGAACTCTCTGAGCTCGTCTTGGGAAAAAAAAAAGTGCTGAAAACACACAGCTGAATATGCACCTTTCACTTAGACATTCTGTACCAGCCCGACAACGCGCTTTGGTTTCCTCAGTTCTCACACACACACACACACACGCCATCATCAGTACAGACAGATGCTGTAAAACATTCATCCAGTAGTAAGCACGACATTTGTAGTCCAATAGAACAGATATACACACGCTGGTGGGAAGCGAAAAACAATCCACGAGCAGCTTAAATCTCACCGCGACGATGATGATGATCATATTTACGTAAACTTGTCACCAATCGTGTGCTAGTAGCATTTTATACCCTGCCTGTCCACGAACATTGGAAGCAGCATTTCAGTGCTTCAGCTTACCCGTCAGACTGTTTCAAGTGTTTAGTCTCAAATTCATGAAAAGAAACTAACATGGAAGGGCGAGTGTTAATGCCTGTGCAGCTCGTGATCAAATTGGTGTCAATAAGTTTGGACTTTGTTTTAGGAGCTTTGTGTTGCTTTGGACCTCCGGTACTAAGAGAAAAGAAAGATACCAAAAGACTGAAACCAGCAGAGGAAAAAAAAAAACAACAAATTAGGCAGAGAAAGACGGCGACAGTTCCAGAGCGAGGCGGCTGTCCATGCCTCACAAGACCCATCTTCCCTCTTCTAAAAACACCAGAGGCGGGACAGTCTCCCCCCTACCATCCATCCTCTATCGATCCCCCCCCCCCCCCTCGGGTGGACGGACTCCCCTTCTGGTGAGAAACGATAGGGCCCAGCGACTAACACGCACCCACTGAGGGTGTAATTCAATGGGCAGCATCTGGGTGTCTGTCTATGTCCTGCTGCGTGGTTCGTCTCTTGGTGAACACACACACACACACACACACACACACACACACACACACACACACACACACACACACACACACACACACACAAGCTCATTAAAAAAGACCAACCAAGCAGAGGAGACGGGGGACAATTATCAGAATCAGTCAAGTCAGAACCGGCCTCCAAAAAAAAAAAAAGAGAGAAGAAATCGAATGAGACATGCACAGCTCTAAGTTTCTTCAAGGAAAAGTTAATAGACGAGCTCACATGATGTGCAACAGGACGTGCTGGGCCCGCGGTTAAGTACCTTGATGTAGTCGTGATGGTGGTAAATAACCAAAGTCCTGACTCCACCTGTCTGTTTCTTCATCCAGACCTTTCTTACTTGATCGATACACTGATTCCTCACATCTCCACACACTGGTTATATTTTCTAAATCCCTTATAAAGGGTCTATCTTAACACTCCAAACACCAGGGACAAAATGTCCGTTCAGGCAGGAAACCTGATGACGTTTCAAGGACTTCTGAGCTGCAACAAAGACTATATCTTACATTAAGAAAACCACAGTATTATATAATAATTAACCAGTTCATTTAACATCCTTGTTAGTCTTAACAAAAGTTCTGGTCACATCACAAAGTGCAACAGGGAAATGAGCCTACGTCTGTGTGTAAAATATGTTCATCTAGAAGCTTGGCGACGCAGTGAAACTGAAAATGTACAAGAACCCAAAGTGACCAACAGCCTAAACCCCAAAATATATTCAATTTATGATATATATGACAAAGAAAAGCATCAAATTATCTGAATTTAGAATTAGAAAAATTAGAATTTATACTTAAAGGTTTGAGGGTAGCTCTGGTAGTGATAACTCACAGAACAACTGTGACTGCCGAGCTAACTGCTAAAACACTAGCCAACTAGGACATGCTAGCACTAGTCAAGTGCAATGCTTCATTCATTAATTCCATGTTCTCTGTGCGTGGCTGTTTTCTCCCTCTGACATGTTGTTCTCAAGATATTTTCATTCAATAAACAGAGGAGGGAGAAAAAAAAAGCAAAAACAGATAGCTAACTCATTAGCTCGGGCGCTAACTGGAAAATAAGTTCACTCAGTACTTTGAAGCCATATTTGTATCGTCAACTGTGATCTCATAACTTTACAAACCAGATGTTGTGAAGCAGGTTCTATAAACTTTATAGTGCAGTGTTGCACTATAAATGGTGCTTGATATCTAATAGCTTCCTCTATTTTGGAATTCTGTTCTTTACTTCACTAGAAAATGTTTACGTGCCACCACGATTCCATTGGAATTCATTGACTATGACGCAAATGTTTTAACTTCTAGTGTGACCTGTGATCAGAGGAGAAACAGTGACTTAACATTCTGACCACGCCTCATCAAGTTGGACTGTAATTTGATATTTAGGGATATGTAAGACATATATTTCTCTCTGCTAAACGGCTCAAAGGCAGTTCTTTGGTACACCCCGTTACCACTCTTAATGAAATGTACGTGTCCACTGAAAAATAGCTGAAGACCTTGAATCATATATATAAAAAAGGAGAAGTGTTATGAATACCTGAGAGATTTTTAAAAAATGAAAAATGTGACATAGATGGAGGCATTGGGATCAGAAAAAAAAGAAGAAAAAGAAGAGGGCCAAAAACATAGTTGACAGAGAGAAGAGATTCTTTGTTCAAAGACTCGGTTCTCCTCACATTACATTCAGTTACATCAGCCACACCTTGTTTTTCTTTTCTAATTCCGCCATCGCGCTCTCATCTGAAATAAAAAGCAGAGAAATGCAGCAATCACGGAGCTTTTTTCCCTCTGTCTTTAGAAGTGTAAGTAACATGTGAAAACCCTTAGGCGTACACACACACAAACACACACACACACACTGATTTCCACTGGACTTATTTCACATATCTAAAGCCGTCTTTATAACCATGGCTGATAAGTCTTGTTAAGGCCAGCTCATTAGGACAGGGGCGGTCTCCGTGGAAACAGCTCGGTGACATCAGGTCTGTTGTGCGACGGTCTGCCAAACTGGACGTCATTTGTCAGTAGTAGGACATTGTGTGTTTTTTGGTTTAAAGAGTCGGTGGAGCAGCAAGGCTTTGTTGCATTGTTCAGCCTCAGGATGGTGAACAGGACAGGAGGAGTGTGTTCAGTTCCAGGCCTCCGGTGTTACCAAGAAAAACACCAGCCTTATTTTCAGTCCCCGTTCCCTCTGATGTGACGTCTCAGAGCATTTTCAGAGTGTGTTTGTGAGCCTGACACAAACACTTTCCATGCGTCTTCTCTGCAGCATGTCTGCATCAGTAGAACTTGTCATCGATGCGGAAGTGCGGCCTGGTGACATCGTCGGGGTTGAGGAAGACGGATATGGATTTCCCAGGGTTCTCAGTGACCAGTTGCTGCAGCCGCTGTGCCAACTTGTCATCCGAAGGCGAGATGATGCCATTGGCTGGGTGGTGCCCGGGGGAGCCGTGGCCATTGGTGCTACTGGTTAGCTCCTTCTTCAGCTGGCCCGCCTGCTGGGCTTGGTCCAGAGCCGCACGGAGGTGCTCGCTGGGATCCGAGCGCACGTGGGCGAGTTTCCTCGCAACGAGCAGCGCCTGGCTGTCTGTCAGGTGCTCCAACATGTTGCACTGTGGCAGGAAGTAGTTTGGGCAGTTTTTACCCAGGATGCAATGAGCCAGGTCATCTAGGAGACCAAGGAGGAGGCGACCGGGAGTGTCGGCGTCAGTGCAGGACAGGTAGGCGGCAGGGAGTCGGTCACAGGCCCAGAAAAGAAGGGTGCGCAGGTGATAGAGGCTGAGGCCTGCACGTGGACGGGCCAGGATACGGGACAGCACGGCTTTGGCTGCTTGGAAAGCCTGAGCCATGGGGTAGGGGATGCACTTCTTCAACTGAACCTGTTTAGAAGAGAAACAAATTTAACATGAATATTCAGTAGCTAGAAAACTGGCAAAGAAACAAAACCAGATGGAAACGTTGTAGCGACGCTTTAAGGCTAACACAAAGTGTCACCAAACATGACACCAAAACAAAAGTTCCATTAAAAATCCCCCTCACCTCGCTGCGTGAGAATGCCAGCCTCCACTCCCTGTCGGGCCGACCACCCAGCGGGGAGCAGCAGGGCAGCAGATAGAAGCCAGATATGGCCTCCTCCTCTGTGATTTTACCATCCCAGAAGTGGTTGGCGGTCAGCCAGCCTTGGGCCACAGCAGGCCAGCCCCGAAACGACACCACAGGCAGCAGGTCGTACAACACCCGGCTGGAGCCCGCCTGCAGGGAGGACGGTGGCGGAATGTTAGAACAGCATCTGTCCTGAATTTTTATTCCTCTTATAAACATTGTTGCAGGGCGCTCTCGGAAAATTATTTAATGTTTGGGTACAATCTGTGTCATTCCACAAAAATGTCTTTAATGCATTTATAGAGTCTGACTCAGTAGATAGAGGCACCCTGTGGATATTTTGACCTCTAGTTGCACTGTGATGCTACACAGATGTAAACAATGCTTGATTTTAAAATCCAATATGTACCTGGAGGATGATAGTGGTGAGGGGTCCGTTCCTCTCCAGTCTATCCGGGGTCGGAATGCCTCTCTGGGGGCTGCGCCTCAGCTCCTCCACAGCCTCGCTCACCACCCCCCAGAACCAGTCTGTCACCAGGCTGGGAGAGAAGTAACATCCGTCCAGAGACTGAGGAGAGCCCAGAGAGGGGATAGCGCCTTTACCTGAGTAAGGAAGATGGGGGGGTTAATGCTGGCTTTCTGCATGCAGACCAGATTTACCAAACTCACTAGGCAATGAAAATGACAGCAGGGAGATTGTTATTTTGTAAACCAGAGAGCACAGGCGGACATCCAGCAGGTGGAGCCCGATGGGACCTGAGAGAGCTGCTGTTCCATTCCTGACGCACTTGTTTATTTGTACTCGAGCTGCTTCACTCTCTCGCCTGGTACAATACAATTGTTTTACACACTATCCAGAATTCCAAAAAAAAAAAAAAATCAATAACATCTATTTATTGCACAAGTGTTTTAATGAAAACAGATCCACACAGCACGAAGCACCGCAGACATCAAATTATAAAAATATACCATTGATTTTTCAAAGCTGTATTTAAGCCTTTTTTATATTTTGGTTCAAACTTGAACAAAAAGCAGCACCAACAAAATTCAGTGTTGGTATTTGTTTGATAATTTAGCCCTTTGTGCGGCATTCAATCAATAATTCTAAAAACTCCCGAAGGAACAATTATTTTGAAATGTCAGATTCCCAGTTTACTTTGCCATAATGGTTAAACGGGATCCCTTCAAACTTTTTGTGACTGTCTTAAGGCCTGTTGCAGTCCTAAATCAAACCTCTGGATACCTCATGCAGAGTTAAAATCTGATCTGAACTCATGTCACGTTTGGTGCGATACTGTCAACGCTATCGCTCCATCCTGCCTCCATAAATCCAGCAAGCAAAGATCCTGCTGGAAATGTTATGATACGTCCACAAAATGAACTGAATGCGTTTCCCAAATAGCTGAAAATTAAAGAGATCCATATCAATAAACGTCATTACTTTTTCTCATCTTGGCAGTTTCACACTCGCGAGCGCAGCGGCAGATTGATGTTGCGGTGCAATCTGGAAGCCGCCGTGTAATCTTGAACTTTTTTTTTTTCTTTTCGATTGTGGAGTTACACTCATAAATGTTTCAGCGTGTATTTTCCCGGGGAAGGCATTTTCTCGTTTCACCTATCTGAGGAAGTCATAAGAGCGGAGGACCTCTGCCGCAGCTTTGGGCGGGCAAAATTGCATCACAGCATCATGCATCAAATCATCTCAGTGAAACATGAACAAAATTCAATCAGCTCCCCTTCCTTCCACTCTGCACCGCTACAGTACCTTCATTGTTGTCTATTCCACTCCGGCTCTCGCTCTTCACTTAGCTCCATCTAGCTTCATCTTTCTTGTAAACTTGCTTACCCACCCTCCCTCCTCTGCAGCCTTTTCTTACATTCCATCCACATTTGTTCCCTTCTTTCCTGTGCAGGTCCTCCTCTGCCTTTCCAGTGATTATCACACTTTTCCTACTCACCCATCTCCCCTTCCTCCTCCTCATCCTCAGCGGGAAGTCCGTTCTCCTCCTGGCAGCAGATATTCCAGCGGGACAGGATGTTGGAGTCGCAGAGGCGCAGGCTGAGCCACGAGTGGCATGGCGGGGAGTGCCTCATGTCCAGGGTGACGGGTTGGTTGCGGTCATGGAGCTTGAGGGCAGGCACCAGCAGGGTGAAGTCCAGGTCAAAGTCCGCCCCTTTGGCGTAGTCACCCAGGTCTTCGGGGTTTAGGTCCAAGACTCCTTCCCGGGCTCCACCTGACAGCAATAGGTACTCATTGGCCACCGGGAGGCGCTGGTCTACCTTCTGGACTAAGCCTGGAAGGGGGTGAGGAAGAGACCCGAAAATGTGTTAAGAAAGATGCAGACACACACTAAAGTGCGTTTCATATTCAGACGCACGGACAAAAAACTAAAAACAGACAGAAAACGGCAGTCAGTGCGTGAGCCAGGAAATTTCCGTCTCGGTTTGCTTTGAGAAGGTGCTGCATATATTTATGAGTCTGAGCTGCAGTGATATTGACACAGGAAGGAGTGCGAAACGAGCAGCCTCAGCTGACCACTACACACTATTCCAGGTGTGCTCAGCCAAGCCTTCATTTTGTCTTGCATACCCAATGTACCCTCTACACTTCCTCCTGTTAGAGATCAGCAAAGGGAAACGACTCAAAGGGTAATTCTCATTTGGTTAGTTAATTGCTGATGTCTGGGAACACAGCAATATCACTAAAAGGAAGTCTAGCGGGGCCAGAAATATGAGTAATCGGACGATCATCTTATTATGTTCTTGTTATATCTTAGGCCCGACTGCACCATCATTTTCTTGAGTGCTAAAAAGCTCCCCTTTCTGGACAGTTTAGGAGTGAAATTTGAGGCTCCAAATCCCTTTATGGCTACTTAGCTCTGTAGTAAACTTCCCAGGCTCTTGGGCCCACGGGAGTCGCAGTACTGGAGTCAAGTAAATTACGTTTTTTACCAGCTTAAAAAGAGCGACAGAGAAAGGTTTGATCATATGGACAAAGCTGCGCTGGTCTGGAGCTGACTGCTACTGTACTTATGATAGGTCAAAGGTAAAGCATGAACACTTAGAAAGCCTTCACAGCAAGAGATTGTGAGAGCTTGAGCCCAAGTGTTGATCCTCTGCAGGGCAGTTAAGTGGCTGCAGGAAGCTGAAACGGGGGCATCAGACCAAGCCGGCAGGCCATGGCCGGGGGCACAAAGCTCCTAACATGATTTCACTGATCCAATTACACGGACACACAAGCATGGTGACATGTTTTCATGTCGAGGCATGTGAAAAAATAAGAAGAATGCCCGATAAACAGTGTTTGGGAACTAAAAGTGATAAAACTATGGTCTGACTGAGGAGAGCATCCCACCCACAGAATCCCACGTGCTACAGTACATCAAAAAGTGTAAAACAGTTTGACGGAATATAAAAAAATAGGTGGGAAATAGGAGGAAAAACATCCAGAGAGTGCAAATGAACGAGCGACTAAAGTGGGAGTCAAAGTCAAATGTGCTGACGAGCCTCTCTCCGGTGCTTTGCTCTGAAACAAAATGAAAGTGCCTCGTTTGACGCCACCACCAGCGGAGCAAAAAGAGTATGTGACGGCTCATCTTGGGATGTTCATATTTCTTCACAGAATCAGATCATCTCCCTCCACAAGCTCCATTCATCTCGTGCAGCGCGGTCTATAACCAGACCGCTAAAGTTCCTCAGGATCCTCAGTCTCTGAACTCTCTCATGACATTTGCACAACTTCCCTCAAGGCATCAAACTTTCAAATGTGTTCCACTTGGTGCAAGTGTTACTAATTTTAAGCACATACCTCAGTTGAGATCAGAATTAGTATGTAGAAGATTAGTTTGTGTGCTGTAAATCATGAGGAGGATGGGATGGCAACTTGTGATGATATGCTCCATGTTTTATTGAAATATTCGGAACATAGAGGCTTGTTCGGACTGTCCACAGCTCAGCAGGAAGCTCTGCACATTTTACATCTCAAGAGACTTCCCACGCTTCTCTGAATGTTTTTCACTAAGAAAAATCACCAAATCATATCATGTTTGGAGGTATGACCACAGTATTGTTCACATCTTTTTCAGCTTTTTCAGCCAAAGGCAATGCACGGGTCATCAAAATCAACACACCCGAGTGCACCATCACCATATTCCCCTGATTGAGAAGAGAAAGAGCGGGGAAGAGAAGGAGGGGAAAAGTATTCTTAGTAGAGATTTGCTTTGGGGAGTTTCAGGTTGAACTGTATGGTGTTTGGGTCCAGGTGGTAAAGATGGTTCCGGAACCAAAGAGGTAAACACAGGGTAGGAAGTTGTAGAAATTGCTGCAGAAGATCTAAATCCTAATGGTTATGGTAAGGCATGGGGTTCAAGTGGTTAAGGATGGGAATACGCATGTCTGAAGTATGCCATTAGGTCAGAGATGAGGGTTCAAGTGGTTAGGGTTAGGCAAAGACTCCTACAGCTACCTCAATTGCTCCAAGTCAAGATTTCTTCTTCAAGTCAGTCATGTCTACACCAGATCTAAAATTCAGCCGATGCTCTGATATTGTCTGGGAAGTGTTTCACTTCCTTGCTGTCTTTACTAAATAAAGATGTCTGAATGAACTTTGCAGACCAAACTTTCATGTCATGTCTCTTCAGCACATCCCAAGCTTGTAGCTTACTTATCTCATCTCTCCTCTGTTCTGAGGTGAGTGTTTGGTCACGGCACTTGCAAACCAAATTATGACTAATCAATGATCAGAATTTGAAATCTGTTAGGCTGGAAAAGAGGAGGAGAAAGAGAAGAGCGAGACTGGACGTGCGGATCAAAGAGAACAGTGTCAGAAGCAGGAACAGATCAGACGGCAGCTAAAGGGCATCGAGTTTGAAGCTGCAACTCCTCTGATTTGTTTGGTTTTTATCTGCCACTGATAAATTGGGTCAAATAGGCGAGGAGGAGGAGGAAAGGGGTGATGAAAAAAGAGAATAAAGACCATCTTATCTCTCCGGCAGGGGCCTCAGTTCGAGATGGGAGCGCTGAGGAAAAACTGTATCAATTAGCGAGGCTTCTTCAGTCTCCATGCTGGCTGCAGGAAGTTTGACGTTGTTCCAAGGAACACAATCTACTTTTTAATCCAAACTCTCAAATCGACAGTCGTGCGCTGCTTTACTGGGCGTCCGCCAGCAAGGAGGCGCACGCGCCGGGACGAGGCCTGTAGACACACACAGGCTGAGAATAGAGCTGGAATGGAGACAGTCTGGGCTGGTTTCACAGCCACGGATTAAAACTAATCCTCAAAGAAATGTCTCTGAATGTAGATTTCCATTAGAGGGAAGTTTCCTGATAAGAGCTATTTTCAGATGAGACCCAAATCCATGTGCGTGAATTGACTATTGCATGGCTATGGGTTACTCCATCAGTCCCAGAGTACGGTGTAGTAAATTCCACTCACCTTCCTACCCAAAATCAGAGAAACTTCCATCCAGCCACAGCAAAGTCACGAGTCAAACTTTGAAGGTTACAATTTATGTGTGTGCTGCAATCAGGGAGTCTTTGAAATGACCCGCCTCTGGAGATGGAAAAAGAAATTCAATATCTGATTTTACCATCAATAAGTCATCACAACTTTAATCTGGGGAGATAACTATGATTGCTGCAAACAAACAGCAGGAGGATCTGCAGCCTTTACTGCAAGAAATGTACAGGAATTTCACAGGTCTTGCCATGAAAAATAAACAGTAATTCTATTTCTGTTTTCATACTTCTCACTGCTATCATGCATTTTTAGTGTGGACAAAGGATGCTGCAAGCTATTTGGAAGATAAGGCAAGAGAGGACAAGTTAAAAACTGTCTTTTTGACGAAGAAGTCTGCACCCAGTCTCAAAGTATGAAAACATATCCAATGAAAAGATTATTTAAAAACTAATTTACCAGGATTTCAAAATCAATACATCATTTATCTGCACAAGAGCTCCATTCTGTCACCTGTCTTGGGAGTTTAACAATGCTGTTCCGTGCATCACTGTGCCGTTACACACAGATGCATTGAACTGCATCAATACAGTGTGGCGCCGTGTATCAAACATGCTGTCTGACTGCGATTTGCTTCGTTTTTATCACAAAGCTTTAAAGGTATAACAAAAGGTGTAGATATGCACGCCTAAACTGCATACAAACTATATGATACCCTCACGGGGGCATTCACACATGCCCGCTTTCAAAATGAAGCTACAAAGTGACACTGCTGAGAAATCCCCCTGGAGCGAAGCAGCGGCATCATGGGAAAGACGTCCTTTCTCATCACAGTCGGAGCAGAGAGAAAATATTCTGCCACACACCTCCAGTTTGATAGAGTCCAAAAATAGCTCTGTAAATCTCTCTGGAAAATGGGATTCCTCTAAATAAGCCAATACCTTCTGTATACAGCTGCTGGAGAGAGACCGGGTGAGGAGGGGTGGTGGTGGGGGTCTGAAACTGGGGCTGTGTTCAAACAACTAGGCTACACTAACAACTAAGATGCAGGCAAAGCTAGAGGTCACGTTGTTTGCATTTATTTTTTACATTTGTGTGTCTGCAGACAGTTGATCATACCCTCGACACTTGGCTAAATGTGCATGAGACTTGTATGAATGCAGATGAGCTGTGCCTTTATTCATATTGTGTCTTTATCCGCTTGTAAAAGCTACAGTGCTGAAAGACTGAAGCACGCAGAACAGAGGAAAAGATACAAACATGGTGACGGCTGACATTTAACCTTTTACCACCCACTGGTCAGCCGGCAGGACACTACCAGTACAACTCTCAATGGCTGCTAGAGGCGACACTTGTTGTAAAACAGTCATAAAGAGTTAAAGGGATAATTTAACATTGGAGGCAGTACATTTATTCACTTACTTGCTGAGAGTCACATGAAAAGATCAGTCCCACTCTCACATCTGTGTTACATATGAAGCTACAATCGGCCGCCAGTTAGCATAGCTTAGCATAAAGACTGGAAACAGGGGGAACCAGCTAGCCTAACTCAATTAAAAAGCAAAAAAATCTGACTACCAGCTCCTCAAAAGTGCACAAATTAAGCTATTAACAAGTTAGATTTCATTTGTTTAATATGTACAAAAAAACTGTTGACTAACTGTTTCTTGGCGTTTTCTCCTGCTTTCAGTTACTAAGCTAAGCTATGCTAACCATACACAACAAGACAAACGATTGAGACAAATGAGAGTGATATCCAGCATCTCATCCAACTCTCGCAAGACAGAAAATAAGGTGTTGAGCAATAGTTTATTTTACGGGTCTAACAATTCAAATTGTCTCATTTTTAATTTAGACGAACCAGCCTGAAAAGGGTTTATCCCAACTGGTGCATCATCTAGCTAAGTGTTAGCATAGTGATCCCTCAATGCCTTCTTATGATTATCTTATCTTATGTTTACAAAAGTCTGAACATGTTTCAATTAAGTTTCTGACAAAAGTCACTCAATCATGATTCAAGAGAAGAAATAACTTTCATTTCAAATGTACATGAAGCTTATCTAGTTCTCAGCATTGTAACTCCTGAAACAGTTCAGGATAAAGGTTCTTCTCACACATCTTCTACCTCTGTGTGACCTTTCTGTTGTTTTAGACAATAAAACAGCCACAGAGCACTTCATAACAATAATCTTAAAAAGCAGCCTCATCCCCAAAAGGAGCAATTCAATCCATTACAGACGACTCCTGCCTGCTATAGTCTCAACCGGATGTTATCAGTGCTGTTCAACCGACACTTCTCGCAGCCTCACCTCGCACACTAATAGCAGGATTAATCCCAGAAACCCTGCGCTGCTGAAAGGTGAGCCATTCCGCCTGCTCGCTGTTTATGAATTCATATCGTGGCAGGAGATTACCTCAAAAATAGGCCTTTTTGGAGAGGAGGAAAGGAGAAGCTCCAATTTAATCTGATCGGGGGAGGGGCACTGAGCTAGGTGTGTGTTAAATACAACAAACAGGGCTCAGAGTGATGGCAGGCGTAGTGTGTCTAAACCTCCTGCAGAGAGAGAGAGACAGACAGAAGGCAGGAAGCCGTCAGAGTCTTCCAGCTCTTCGCTGCTGCTTTGATGCCGGCTACGCTGCGATACCGCATCCCGTTAAATGACAGGCAATTATCACTGAAAGAGGAACGTGTCACTGCGGGTTTACTTTTACATTTTAGGGCAGTCTGGTCACCTGAGAAACCATGTAAAACTCATCCCGACCTTTCAGAGTCCCATTAGGAGATCAATTACGTCTCAAATTGGGGTGCTCACCTGGAAGAGTGCGAGTCCTATGCACCACGGCGGCCCGGGTGCTGCATGTCCCCCCGTCTATTAGTAAAAATGTCACCATTTGAAGTTAAGAATTCAGAGATGTTCCTTAAATGATTAGAAAGTAAGTCTGCGCCCTTCAACATACATCGTGAAAGAACATTTTTAGGAGCTGAACCATGACGGTGTGAGAATGCCGAGGTGTGTGCGGCAAACATTCAGTCTTTGTGTAAGACAGCTAAAGTCTGTACGAAAGATACCGTTATCAGCTGACAGCTGCAACCCAAACCATTCCTCCCTCCCTCCTCGCCTCAGGAATACTTGAAGTGTGATTATGAAAGAGCAAAAATCAGAATGTCAGCCTCGGTTATTAAATTGAGCAGCGCGGCAGATAATGTCATGCAATGTCAAAACACTTCATAGCAAACATGCCGTGTTCCTTAAGTCCTATTTAATTAGACACCGTGAAATACACTTAATGAAAGACGTGATGTGTGTCTGCGGCCACTGTTTAAATCACACACAGTTTGTTGGTTGATTTGTCACAGAGCCAGGTTGTGAATTAACATGGGCTAAATTGTGTTTTGCGTTGCGTTTCACTGATGCGCCAGCTTTCAAACAATTAAGATTTAACGCCGCTAAGTGCGAAAACAAAAGTTGTCAGCGAGCGCCGAGCGTCATTTATTCCAGGCGAGACGCGTCTCATCTGTGCTGCTTGGCACTGGTGTGTCTGCGCTGATGAAAACCGAACAAAGCCTCCGCTAATCAAATGCAAATGTTTCAGTCGTTTACTGTTGCGGTGCCACCGATCGGGCTGCGGCTGCCACATGAAGACAGGCCGTCAAATCAGAGATGGCATTAAGAAAGAATTAGTCAGCCAGAGCAGTCTTCAATGAGGCAGCAGAGGCGGCAACCAGCTGCGAGTCAGTCACACACCAGTCGACCAGCGTTAATGGGCTGGAGTGCGAGGTCGGCCAGCCACCCTGCCCATTACCGCAGGCCGGCAGCTAGCCTGGCTAAGTGAGCTGCTCTCCCAGGGGAGGGGGTAAAGTCAGTCACCACTCTGATGGTTATGGAGGGATTTCTGTTTGTCCGCCCCCTAAAGAAAATATGTTAAAGTGTGTGCAGCCTGAGAGAAGTTAGAACATGTGGGAGGAGAAATTTAGTGCCAGATAAACGCACCGAATATTAAAGCCTGCAGCGCACCAGAAAACTCTGCCCTGCTCTGACTTCAGACTTTTTTTTTTTTTTTTTGAAGGATTACAACGAAACAAAGCTCTGCAGGAAGTTTGTGTGTGTTTGTCTAATGAAATATACATAAATACCACAACATGTCAAAGCAGCTGTAGCTTTAAAAAGATCTCTGCTGCAGTCTATTTCTACATTAATGTGATGAAGAGCATTGATTTTCCAGCTGTCTGTTCAGTATATATAGGCTAATACAATATTTTATCCATACAGCTGAGACCTTTTAGGCTGACAGCCATTTTTTTTCTATGGCAGATTTGACCTCTAATGGCACTGTGATGATTTTTGTTGACGTCTTGTGGTTTGTAATTATCACAAAGATAATTTGGAATCTAGTATCTCTTCAAATTTAGTCCTTTTGAGCCACAACAATCGGAGAAAGATCTCTGGTGACACTGATAAATACGCAGGCCCTCGTGCAACATCACTCATACACCCCCCCACCACCACCACCACCACCACACACACACACACACACACACACGCACGCACGCACACACACACGCACACACACACGCACACACACACAGGTGCTCAGTCTGGTTTTGTTTTTCATTTTTCATCACAGCTCAAGGTGAGCTTCAGGCTCCTGCCTCTCCCCAGACTTGGAGGAGACGCTCTCGGGTGCTGATCACCGTCTAACCGCCTCCACTTATCACCGTTCGAACCCAAATGTGCATCAGGCTAAGTGGGCTAAGTGTGAAGAATAGCGGGAAACAAACAGGTTGATAGAAGAAGTCCCCAACAGGAAGGCGAGGCGTGGAGGTCACTGTGCGCTCTTTCCAGAACGATCAGAGCTCTTTAGAAACTTGAATCAAAAGAATCTCGCAGACATGACGGCAAAGACAAACTCCGAAATAAACTCTCTCAAACTGAGAAACTTTCAGATCTGAAAAGATTGGTTTCGGTCTGGGCCCTAGCACCAGATCCTCTCTTTCACCGGCAGCGTTAGGATTTATGCCTTCATCACACTTTGAAAAAAGATATATACAGTAGCCCCCACCACCCATGCCTGAAGGCAAACCACTGTGTTTACTCAAACGGAGGGTAAATAAGAGCCTCTTCTTGGATCTGTCAGGCTGTGGGTGCGCTTGTGTGAGTGTGCCAGTTTAATCTCTTTTCTTTTTTCCTTTTTTTTCCTGACAGTGTGCAAAAAGCCCAGTGGGGTTCCCTCTGCAGCTCGAACTTTAGAAAAGCCTGGCAAAAAAAAAGAGAAGCTAATCGCGTTCAGCATCCATCCACACATGCACACAGCGCACACCTATGCAGCTAAGGCGAGGCTCCTTCCACCGGGCCGGATGCAGGAACAAGGGCCCCCCTCCATCAAAAGGATATTTGCTTTTCAGTGCTTCCTTTCATCCTCTGCGGGGCCCAGCTCCTAATGCAGCTACCGCCACGTACTTAGCTTTATATTGCTCGGATCCGAACGCAAACCCGTCTGTTCCGTCTGTTGAAAGTGCCAAACTTTTTTTTTCTTTCTATTTTTTGCCTTCCTTTTCACAGTCAGAGCTGTCACAGCGGGCGGTGAGGCACAGGGTATAAAAAAAAATACCAGCAAACCATTGGTGATTATGCCGGAGAGAGCAGCCTAAAAATTGAAAAAAGTTACCGGGAGATTTTCAACCAAGAGCGAGAAAGAACGAGAGAGGGAGAGAGCGAGTGTGTGGGAGCAGAGAAAGAGGAAAGGCTTTGCACCAGATTCATGAAAAATCTAATCCGAACACTGGAAAAGAGTGAAGAGCTGAAAGAGAGAGTTGAAAGTTTACGCAGAAAAAAGGAATTTGTATCACAATGAAATGAGGAAAAACAGGCCTGTGTGCCATTGTGAGTTGGGTTATTTCTTCCTGGGTGCAGTGGCCTGTTTGATGAAGCTATTTTGAAATCTCCAGGAGCTGTCTGTCAGCCGGCATAACGCGACTAATTTGACAGTAACGGTATAACTGTGTGTAATGATTTTCCCCGAGCTGAGCGGAGCACAGACCTCATGTCAGACTCACAGAGGTGAGGCGAGCGAGGCGCTCAAAAAGACACGGGCTAGACTCCGAGGACGACGACCAAACATGCTGTGTTTCCAGAGAACATGGACAAGCTGATGGCGAGAGGATGGCAGGGGGACAGCAGGGAGGGGGGAGAGTGCCACCTATTGGACAAACAAACAAACTTCACTCTTTACCTATAGCTGACAATAAACAAAACACTTGAGACAGCTTAGCAAACTCTCAGTTCAGGTAGGTTACGAGCTTGAGTAACATACAGTGAATATGTGATGCATATACTGGATAAATGTCGTTTAGAACCACATTTGCTTGTGTAAGATGCCAAATGTGCACGTTTCAAGTCATTACATCCTCTCATGTTGTGCAGAAAACCAGCCGTGTGGTAATGTGTCTGTCAGGGGATTAAATTGAAGATATTATACCTGGTCCATCATTTCAAAGCAGGCTGCAAGTCTATAGTGTTGATCATGTTCGTCACGCGCGCTTCCTCGCAACCTGAGTCATATAACAGGTCTGCAAGAGAGAGCCGTGTCCCAATCCTGTTTGAATGGGATCACGCAGCTTTGTGCTCTTCGCCTAAATTAAATTTGGTGTCACATTTCTGCAGACGCCGCTGCAGATCGCAGAGAAAAATGAAAAATATCACTTTAAGAGTGTGATGCAAAGCAGCACGTGAGGCCGTCTCCAGAGAAGCTGAGGCTCGTCAACACAGGACCGTTAGCATTTATGTTAAGACTTTTCAATATTGTTTTAAAAGTACTTAGTGAAGTTCCCTCTCAAACTGCAACCACATTTGATGCCACAGAGAGGAGGATAATCACTGGAAAACAGCATGATGTCCTGCTTTAAATGTACTGTGAGTGCAGGCACGGCTCCCCTGCAAGTTAAGGCATGTTCAGCATCTGACTGCTTAGGCTGTGATTGTTCTTTGCAGCTTCTAGGGTAGGTGAGAATGTGTCTGATAGTGTGCGAGCGCGTGAGTGTGGAGCAGGGCGTTCCTGCTTTCAGTGACACGGCCCTGGGTAAATAAAGGGGGGAAAGAAGGGTGACGGGGGTAAAGAACAAGCAGACGTTTAGTTTCATCTGTGTTGAGAAAAACACGTGTTGCAGAGTCATACTGCAGCCGGCACACTCTCAGAAAGACACACACAAGACGGCGTCATCGGTGCGTGCAGTGATACGCTCATATCTTCCAGTATATTAATAGTTAATTTAACTCCAGGCAATAAATAATTGCTACCCCAGAGGCGTCTACTTACATTAAAATTACATTTCTATTAAAATTATGATGGAAAATATTACATAGCCTATCCTACTGTTACCATCCAATATCTAAAATACACTGTAACATATTCCACGTCTACCGCAGCTGGTGATTTTGATTCTAACCCCACACATACCTAGCATGTTGAAGATAAAGTCCTTGGCAGTGTGGACCTCTAAGGCGGTCTGGTCTCCAAATTCTCCCTGTTCCAGCACCACCAGCTCAGACACCTGGGATGACAGCTGGTCCAGGGTGGCCCCCGACCGGAAGTCCACCTCTGACAGTTTCTTGGCGGGGGCTGGGGAGCGCGGCGCCACCGCACTCATCAGGGACTCCATCTCTACAAACCACCACACAGCATGGGGGGGGGGGGGGAGAAAGAGGACAGAAAAATCATTGTGGGGAGTCTGCGATATCTCTGAATCACGACCGTTTTCACGGTTAACACGTAATAAGGGATGGATTATGCCGGCGCGGTTCCAATTAAAAGCAGCGCACAACAAAGGCACAGGGTTAGATTTGACCCGTTTACGGAGCTGTAATAATGCTCGCCTTGTTTGCAGCAGCCTCATGTGAATCAGGGGACTTGTTGTGGGCTAATTCTGGAGGAACATATGATATCAGGGAACGAGGAACATGAAAATTTAATAGCAGAAAATGTGAAGGCGATGTGGTAGCAATTACAGCTCTGACCATTCAACCTGAAACTATTAAATACTTCAGTATTTTGGATCAGACGACTGAAAGACCAAAAATACAATAACAACATGATTAAGGACATACGTTATGTTATTCTAAGACATATAACGTCCATAAAAACTGTGTATCTGAGCACCTGACTTCATTTATAAACGTGCTGTTAGCAGCCACAGGTACTGATTAGAAGGAGACAGGCCCAGTTTGTGTCTCTCATTTAGTCAGTGTTATTTTGAGACTTTAAATCACAGCTAAAGCACTGCTTTCATCAAAATAAACCTCCAAACTTTACAGGTTGTTGAATAAAACTTAAATAACCTCCTTTAAAGATATCTCATCTATCTTGTCGTGTCCTAGAGGTTACATTAGAGGCGTCGTGTCTTTTAAAAAAACGAGTTAAAAATGTGTTTTAATGTCGACCGGAGGGAATATGTTGCAGTCCAGCTGCGGAGTCTCAGAGGATTTACCGTCCGAAGTCCGTTATTTCTACCGTATATTGTTAAAAAGACGTGTGACATGCGTGTTTGTATGTCTAAATACTCGTGTGAAACAGTGTGCCCTCAGAGGAATTCGCCAAAAACTTGCCATGTAAACAAAGTTCAGTGGAGTGGAATGACAACATGGCCTCTGCCCCTTCAAACTGGGTCAATTAGCGAACAAGCTCCCGTGCTCCTAGCTGCTAAGCTAATAGCCGAGCAAATTAGCCAGCAGCCTGCCGCCAGCCTGGCATTTAACACTAGCTAATTAGTTAATTTGTAATAGATAACAAATGAGCCCTGGCTGCGTTAGGTAGGCTCGTGTGCCTGCTGCAGCGCCGTGTTAGCAGACTATTAGAGTTGCAGTGACGAGGTCGGCGTCGTGCCTCGACAAGTCAGCTAATTTATTTTATTAGCTAAATATTAGCCAACTAGCTTTATGAAATTAGCATGCTAGCTAACACGACAGGTGTGTGGACAGCGAAGACGAAGTGCGGCGACACACACACACACACCACACGTCCGCGCTTACCAACGCGCTCGCACAGACACATATTCACACCAAAAATCTATAGATACACACACACATACACACACACATACATACACTCAGTACGGGTCCCGTTAGCTTGCGAGTCGCGGACCGACAGTGAAATCATTAGCTTATGAGGCTAAAGCCGTTACATACAAACAGACACACACCCTTTTACACAGTGATGCGAGGTGTTTTCTTCGCTATCTTCTACGTTTACTGTTATTGTGATCCCTGTGCTTCAATCCGCCTTCTTTAGCTGTCATTTCCAACAGGTCCCAGGCGCCACCACCTTCCCCCTGGCAACACCGTCCCAGAAATCATGGTCCTTCTCTGAGGATCCAGGGATTAGTAGTATGTGTGGCACGCACGCCCCACATTACAGAACTACAAACGGATTTGTGAGGTCAGGTTTATGATTTAAAAAAATGTGCCCGTGTCCTCGCAAAGAAGATAAAGGCTGTGCCACGGTTTAGAAAGTAGCAGGGCAGGGCGGTTTCACGACTGCACACAGCCAGCCAGTGTTTAGATGCATGTGAGCCTGTCCTTTGTAAGTCCAGCAGCACAGCAGAGGTGTCCTTGCACCAGTGGAGTAGGGTGCTGCATGTGTGGAGGTGGATACTGATTCTACACCCTCTCTCCCCTCTGTCGATCTGCTGATGGATGCCTGTGGTTAGAGGTGGCTATGTGCACCGGACCGAAGTAGTCTGGTATAATAATAATGTTATTACATAGTGATGCAGTTAAATGTGTTCAGTTAAGGGGCAGCTTCTAACTTTGAGAGTGCGGGTTCAGTGTGAGGTTCAACAGAGGTCATATAAGTAGAATTATTAGTAGCATCACATATGGTTTTGTTTAATATCGGGGGATTGTTATTAGCCAGCTGGGAGAGGACAGATGGTGTTGGTGGTTGGAGATGTTGCATAATCTAAATTACATTACACATGGCTTCTGTAATGGTGCCGTGAACTACTAAATATGAAACATAGTTCACATTTTAGTGGTCACTCAGCATCAAAATTCTCCAACATGTCATTCTTTCTTTCCAGCTGGGTTGTACATGACGTTTTTTTTTACATGACATACAGATCCCATCAGTTAGTCATGTGACTTTACAAGAAATTGCAATAATGACAAAACATACAACACAACAGCTGTATTTCAATATAAATATTAGTTTCAGTCTGATTGTATTTGGCATTTTTTATTGCAAAAATAAGTAAACTTCTTCCATCTGTCTTTTTTCAAATGCGCTATAGCCACATTTCTGTTATTTACAGCTAGCCCTGACTGATTTCTAACTAAATACATAATTGATCACATACATAAAAGTTTATTACAAATTAATGAACTAAACTCGACAAACGTGGCTTTAATACCATACATCATTTAGTGCCTGTCCAACAGACTGTCCACTTTAGAAATCCAAACTGTCTCCCCCACTGAAGGAGTATTAAAGCATTTCATTTCTACATTTATATAAAGTAAAGAGACAGATTCTAAAACACACTAGTCAAAACTTGCAGCAGATGCTAGCCTTAGAGTCCAACAATGGAGCTACATCTTTATTAGGTAATAGTTCGGTGAGGGGTTACAAGACAAATCTAAGAGGATTTATTTCCCACCTGGGATGTTAATGTCTCTGACTTTCCTCCAGTCTTTGCACTTTCTTGTAAAATAATGTGTCATTTTACTCTCTGGGCTTATTTTAAAAGACGAAGCTCATTTAGACTGAACTTGTAACCTGTGACAAAGAGTCACAAAGAGATATATTCTTGACTGTTAAGTAGTTTGTCTATTCAGACTCTAGAGGGTTCCTCCAGAAGACCTCACAGGTGCTACATAACAAGCTGAATAGTACCTTTTATAACAAGTTAATGTTTGTGCTTCAGGATCAATCATTCTCAATATTCCTCTTTTTTATATATATATAAAAAGAAACTTTCTTAGTTTCTATAAATCTAAAAGAAGAGGCTGAATTTTTCTTACTGAATGAAATAAAACTTCTTCGCTGTGAAACTTTTGGTCGTTCTCCTGGGACTCCCTGCATCTCTGGTTGTTCCCCACAATGTGTGAACCGCTCCCTGTTTAATATACATGCATAAACCTCCTCGATTACTCCTCGAGTTATTCATTTCCTGCGTCAATGCTAAACTTCTTTGGATTGATAGCGTCTGGAATAACCTGTCAGACCTCTCTCTTAGCCTGTCGATGGATCATTACGGCCTCACACGCTGCAATCTCACTGACTGTGAGGAGAACTGTCCGTATACTGCCATACAGTGTCTGATTCATCAGCCTATTCTGTGCTGTAAGTGGAACATTTATCAAGATAATGCCGTACCAAACAGCAGTTGAGGGAGTGACACCACCCGCCTGCCAAATGAGTGGCAAGAGACAACCCTGGCCTTCAGCAGACACAGTGAGACACTTCAAAAAATGAGCGCAGTGTCTCTTAAGCTCGCTGCTTTGACTTTAGCCAGAAAGGGCAGAAATAGAAAAACATTACCAGCTCTTCTGACATCCCTCAATACATCACCTCTTCCTAGAAATGGTGCCGCCATAAGAATCCTCCTCTTTGCAAGTCAGATCAGGCTGAAATTGGAGGCATGTGGTGGAGGTGTTTCATATCAAGTGATGGTCTGATATTCAAAGATTCAATCTCTGACAGCAAGTCAGTGCTTGCTCAGCAGACTTAGTGAAGCAAAAGTGATAAAAGAAAGAGGAGAGGCGTCCTAATGCAGGTAAAATGAAAACAGGGAAAGCAGGACAGAAGAAAAATATAGTAATTTTCCTTATGCACAAACAAGAAGTCAGAAATAAATCACAAAGCTATCTTCCTCCCATCAGGGTGCTGTTTGGGGTTAGGGTCCTCCCCATATTTTCATCATGTCATGTGACTTCTCATCATCTTTTCAAAATAAGAATTTACACATTACAATATCTTCTTTTAGCACGTATGAGAGCTTTATAAGAAAAACCTAAACGTACATAAATACAAGATGTGCAACAGCCCTACAACCAATATGTCATCTTAACTCATCAATGGGCAAACAGGTTGTAGCTCTATTTTCAAAAATATAATATATTCAAATCTCTTCAATCTTTTCAATAGAAGGAAATCAGTTTGGAGCATTCACTGCTAGCATAGGATTGATTCAAATGGAATTTAAATCACTGTGGTGATCGATGACTTTTTATCGAGAACCATCATCATCTTCACTTCCACAATACTTCTATGTCGTTGACGAAATACCTGCAAAAACTAACATCAGCCTCAGCTGTTATTAGCATTGTGATTGCGTGTTAGTGTTCACACTAGAGAAGTGAGACAGCAGATAGTATGTGGGGTGCCCAGAAACTCATCTGGTAGAGAATGCGGCCCATGTATCAAGGTTAAAGTCTTAACTGCAGTGACCCAGATTCACTTCCAACCTGGGTCCTTTGTTGCATGTCATCCTCCCTCTCTCTCTCTATTTCTCTCTCTCTCTCTCTCTCTCTCTCTCTCCCCTTAATTTCCTGTCTATCTCTCCAGCTGTCACTATCAAGTAAAGCAAAAAATTAAAATTAAAATAATCAGATGTTATGTATGCCAAATATGGTTTTCGATTCTGTGTGCTGTTGGTGCACATATTCTCTCACGATGCCAGGCACAGAGGAAATGGAGGATGTGCTCAGAGCTGGAGAACATTAAATAAATTGTGGGTGGCAGTGAAAAAAGACAAATATTAAATCTTAAAACAGTTTCATGTCCATTTGTGAAGTTTAATTGGCAGCAGCTTTCCAAAGTCGTAGTTTGGTGTTTGAGAATTGACATCACACATATTGTATCATTCCCATTTCCTTCATTGGGACACTAGCTTTAGTCTGTATGTAATATGAAAAGATCACCGTGAACAGAAGGAAACTGTGTTGGAATAAATTATTTTAAAAATAGAAATGGGAGATTCTGGGGAATAAAACATGACATACAGATAAAAAGTTTAATGATTCACTTGGACTTGAAACTCCCATCGCTGTCTGTTCTCAAAGTTAGAAAAAAAAAAGGCCCCTTTCCCAAATAATTAGCCCCGATGAGCGAGTACTTAAATGTTACTGTGCTACGGTCGCAGGAGAAAAGGTAATTCATTACTTTTATTCAGCTTTTATTCTCCGTTGTAAAAACTTCACCGTGTCATTACAGACAGTTATCATTTACGCAGCGTAATCCCCGACCACAGCCACCGTCTACCGTCTCCCAGCCGGCTAATAACAGTTCCCAGACATAACATTACTCTGTGAGACGTCTGCCGCTGATAGTGGTGACGGTGATATGGTAACAATGGCACCCCCCCGGTGTCATCCCTTTAGCTCCCCTGATGCATGGCCGTCATCACGGTGCTGCAGATTGAAGTGAAATGATTGGGTATAAAGCCGTGAAAAGGGGGCAGTAGTGATGGGGCCTCGGTGTCCATTGAAGTGAGGGAGTAATCTATCTGAGGGTGTGATAGCGCTGACCATCATTTAAGTGGCTTGAAAAGGTCAGCGGAGGGACTGAGATGTGGGAGCGCTCGGGACGGCCATTACAGTCATTCCGCTTCACTGTGTGAGCTGCCGCCGCCTGATTGATGCCTGAGAGAGGATTTGGAGCTGCCGTGGTGTGTATTATACAGCATGCACTTTAATATATTGCCTGTGTGTGTGTCTGTGGCGAGATATTTGTGTGTCCCTTGGTCCATGTGAATGAGAAAGAGGAAGCTGTGAGTAATCATGTAAGATGGCCCGGGCAGAGAGTTTCATTCCAGGTGTTCAGGAGAGGGTCCGGATAAGCACGTCATTCCACAGTCGGCTCCCGTAAGCTCTCTATCACCGTACTCATTCATGACTGATGACTCTCAAACAACCACTCTCTTCATCTTTGACCAAAACAGACTCAGACCGAGAAATCAATGGAACAAGGAGCCGTTCGCCCCACAGAAGAAGCTGATGTAATTAAATCCGTCTGCAGGGTAAGAGAAATAAAGGAGTGGGAAGCTTGTGAAGTGCATGAGAAGTCCCTGGAGGTATAATTAACAATATCTACCGTTAGTATCCGTGCTTCTATTTTTCTGACGCTCACAACAGTACAGAGTGACGCATAGGTAAAACCCCAAGAAAGGTTTCTATCTGGATTTACAGATTAAACCGAAATCTAGAGAAATATGGAGTGTTTTTCATGTTTGATTGTTTTACAACATTGAATCAATGGTGAAACCTGAAAAGACACAATGAAAAGACCACAGCTGCAGACACACAAAGCATACATGTGTCTAAGGGAGAAAACGCTTCAGGTTCACGGTTACTGGGACACCTGAATATAATAATAATGGAACTATAAAAACCACCTGTGAAAAAGACCAAGGCCAAAGAAAAATTGTCATGTCATGTCAGCAACACCTGCACCGTGAAGGCAAAGGAACAACCCAGGCAAGTCTGCGACAAAGTGATTGAAAAGTACAAGTGAGGCAGATGGATACAAGACAGTTTCCGAGTCGTTGAGCATCCCTCGCAGGATGTTTAAATCAATCCCAACATGACAAATCTGACTATTTCTTGGCCTCGTATATAAACTTCCTAGTGTGCGTGCAGGTTTCCTGGCAACTGCTTAGAAACAAAGAGTCCAGCCAGCACATAAATTGTTGAATTGTTGTTTTCACACCTCACTTTTTGCACAGATGGAACAAATAAGATATATGGTGCTAATTAGTGAGCTTAAGATGCTCTGATAGGCTTATTTTGTTGCATTGGGCAGACTGTGCACCTGTTTCTATTCTATGCTAAGCTAACTAACCAGCAGCAGCAGATAGACAGACAGAGAATTATATCAATCTTCTTATCAAACTCTGCTTGGAAACTCTTCCTTGGCACAAGTATGGCTGAACTCCAAAACTGTGACAACCGTGAAGGAAAAAACTTGCATGACATCTGGTCTACTGTTTGCCAGAAGGGCAGTGGGAGACACTGAAGTCAGCTGGATGGAGCTTCCATGGTGTGATGAGACCAACACTGAGCTTTTTCAGCCATCAGACTAAACACCATGATGTTTGGCACGTCATAACAAATGTACCATCTCCAGCGTGAAGCTTGAAAGTGGCAGCATCCCGCTGTGGGGATGTTTCTGCTGAGCCTGCTGCAGACCCTGGAAGGTCAAAGTGGGTAGGTTTACTTCATGTCACTTGGTTTTTGGTCTTATATGAAAAATAAATTTTTAAAACCTTTACTATTTAAAAAAATCCTAGCTCAAGGTCCCTACAAGCCTTTTTACTGGAGATTTCAGCTGTAACACAGCATTCTTTGGCAGATAGTCTCCTCAGTTGTCATGGAGATGGATTTGTAGAAATCTGAGCTCAGTAGCTGTTTCTTAACATTTTATTTGTCTGAATATGGTTGAAAACAAACAAAAACACCTAGTACGTGGACCTTGAGTTGGTTTTGTCAAACTAGAGTTGCAAGGTCAAGAATGAACCTTCATGCTAATCCAAACTGTGCTGCTTGCTGTGCTGTGCTTGTGTGGTAGTAAGGAGCCCATCAGCAAATATTTGCCCCCCACCCCAATAATGCAATAGATGAACCCAGCCGTCCATTTGAGGGTAGATTGTACAATGAATGTAGCAAAATACTCACTTTATAGAGATCTTTCCTCACTTTCACATCCGATTAGTATCAATGTAACAACATTAAATTGACTTTAAAGGCACTGAGCGGTAGAAAAATGATGTCAAGTTAAGATAAGCACTATTCATATACATAGTGAGAGGACTGAATAGCGTTGTCTGAATCACCTGAAAAGTTATGGTAAAGAAGATTGAGGCAGACACGAGTGTCTCCCTTTATCTCACTCTCCATTTCTCCCCCTCTCTCTCGGGCGCTCACACATTAAATGTGGTCTGCCAGAGCAGAACATCGCGATCCAGTTGGATTTTAACACAAAGGTGCTGAGCTGGCAGCAGCAGCATCCACACATCTGAATGTCAGCAACGAGGGGGGGGGTCTAAAATAAGACTCCTGTGTGAAACTGGTCAAAATTTGTAGCTCACTTCTTGCCAGGGAATCACATGATTTTCCCTTCTCAAGTATTTCACACGTAGGTGAAAATTTGATGATGGCACTCTAAATGTGCACCCGACAGCACAGAACACCCTGTAACTTCCAGTCAGGTGTCTCCCATAAACTTTCAAATTGTGAGTCAGAAATGTGTGACTGGGTGTCAGAGCTTTCTCTGCGGAGTGATTGCTTGGTCCTGGAACAGCAGAATGCTTCCCAATAGCTACTTAATTCTAATGAAGGTTTTATGAGTCGTGATCAAGAGCTCATTGGCAACGTGTTCAGTCAATAGCGCCTTCTCTTCTGAGCAGAGCCACGGCTTATGTGCCGACCCTAGCAAATTGACCCGGAGATTTATACGGCTATTTTCTAAAGGTCCCCATTCGTGGGCCTACAGTCAGCAAGGCGAATTAGTGTTTCAATGGATTTCACTTTCAATTTGAATGTGGAGTGGTTGGAACACGGCCCCGGCAAAGGGGAGGCCATGGGTAATGAACTCTTTTGTGTTCTGCCACTTAGAGGATCAAATGCTTGAGGCTGGGAAGACATTCAGCACTGCAAGAAAAATGATTTCCCTCGGCTGCCATAGGTAGTGATTCCTATGGGTTTATACACCCTTTATGAAAACCACACATGTAGGGCCCCCGTTCAACTGGCATCGGTGTTAGTCTCTTGTGAATGGTTTGTATTTCAGGATTCTTACAGCTGTTAAGTCCAACTGAGATCCATGATACATGAAGCCAAATCAGCACTGGTGGTGGTATGAGATGATGGAGGAGTAGTGTACGAGTGGTACAAGCTTTCTTCTGTCCACATGGACGTGGGAAACACAAAAAGGCCAGAGCCAGTGTTTAGATTGTCCATTGTGGGCTACTGTAGAAACATGGTGGTTCAACATGGCGGACTCTGTGGAAGTGGACCTGCACTGACTGTAGATCATTCCACAAAAAACATAATGCTTCTTATTTTTGTTTATTTTAGTGTTTATACACTAAAAATGTAGTTATGAACATTATATTCCATTTCAGCCATTATATGTAATTAGAGGGCCATAACACACTGAACCTTTAAACATAGCAAGTAAACAGAGTAAAACAGCAGAACACTGAGCATGAGTCATAAATCAAAGTATTGGACCAGTTTAAACTTCGACCGATGGAAATCCACATGGTCACTTCTGGAATGTGAAAATCTGTATCAAGTATTATGACAATCCCTCCAAGATATTTCTTTAAAAAAAAGAAAACCCAGCAAGCCTATGTTAGTGTTAAAAGAAAGCAGATAACCAGCTTCTGTAGGATTCATCTTCTGGGGACCATCAGTGTCTGTTAAAAATGGCAAGGGTCTATTAGTTGTTGAGAGACATTTTAAGGCTGGACCCATGCCTAAAACTACTCATCACGCAAAATGGCACCTTTCAGGGTGATATATTATGTATCTTACATTAGTGGATCACTATTATTGATGTATTACTTTGTAAGTAGTGTTTTAATGCTGTAGTTGTCCCTTTTAGCTATTGCTATTGTACTCTTTTAGGCAGATTAATATGAACTAATGAATCATATTTTATAAATAGACCCTGTTTTGTCTGAAAAATGCTAACCTGCAATCTGTCAAGTAAATATAGTGCAGCAGACTATCTGCAATGAATTCCTGCATATTGAGCAGCTTGTGGGAAAAAATAGTCTCTTTCTGCGTGTTCGTTTTTCAAACGTTGATGCTACATGTTATATTTGGTCTTGGTCTCACTGACAGACAAACAAATGCTTCGATGGAGTTGAACGCACACTGCACTTGGACGGGTAATAAAAATTACCCATGAGAAGAAATTAAACAACACAACATCGTCTAAGAAAAAGTATTGATTTTATTTCATTTTAAATCCTTCATATTCATTTTAGTTTTAGTTTTTTTGACATACCTATTCTGTATAAATGTACAGAAATATACACTTTATTTACTGCTGTATTGGAAAATGTAGTAAAAACAAAGAAACAATATATACTAGTGTATAATTCACATTCATTGAATAGCATTGAGATTTTTATTGGTTCATTACTGATTTTCTTTGCCAGTGTAAAATTGAGATGCCATTGAAAACGTCAGATCAACTAATTGTATATGCACAACACACTATTTTCATTTGCTTATCCACTTTAACTCACACCAAAGAGTCAAAGGGCACCGTTCACAGACACTAATGTTAGAAAAGTGATAATCCTGTTGTGACCTTATCTCCTGCACACACACACAACCCTGGACAGGGGGCGGTCAGATGTGTGGCATAAACTCAGCACTTTAAACCTCTCAGCCAACTCTCACAAGCTCTCCAGTCTGACAGTTCAGTGACACACAGTTGTCCCGTGGAGGAGATGTGAACAGTTTCTGTTCAGAGAAAAATGGCCAGCCAGCCAGCGATCATAGCCACCCCCCCAATGGGAGCAATCTTGCGCAAAGCAGGATCCTTTGTAAGGGCCTGGTGGTACAGAGAGCCACAGAACATCCCCATGCCCGCTATCAGGAGGGTACCAGCCTGTAGAGGAGAAGAAAACAAGAAACATTTTTTAATTTGGTCATTTTAAACAGTTAACTGACCATTTTTGCTTTGATGTATCTCCACAGTCCGGTTTTTCCATTCAGGACAGTAATCCGTGAATTATCTATCTATCTATCTCTCTCTCTATCCTCATATATTTGTTCTAGTTTGCATTGCAATACTCCTACCACTTGTGACAGGAGCTGGAGGTGTTAACTTTTTCTTTTTGGCTTTCTCTACTCCTGCTATTTTTCCAAAATTATCTAGCTCGACTCCTCTGCGGCAGATGGTGTTCAGGTGTTACGGCTGACTCGGGTCGGTGGAGGTTTTGTCCTGTGTAGTCCGCCTGCTGTAGCTGTTCATTTATTGGTTATTGTTTTTTACTAGACCATAAATTCTACTTCTTCAAATTCAAATTAACCGAGCTACTCCGTAATCTCTGCACGTAGCCCCTTCTGCTACAGCAGAAGTACCCTTAGTTGGAAACGGCTCCAAAAGCTCCTACGAGATGTGACATCCAAGAAATCCTGATTGGATTGGCCACCACATAAATCACACCTAATCTGGCATGCATCTCCTTTTCACGCAGTTTGTTGATTCTCCATCAGATATTTTGTGGTAATGAATTTTTAAATAGCCTTTACACTGAAAATACTTGGCAGTGCAGCTTTTGCATATGTTCAAAATTCTATTAGTCGTAATGTGATAAGACCAGGACACACACAAAACTAAATCTTAACTACATTTCACTGCTCCATTGCCAGCTGTTAGACACAGGTTTGTTCCAAGCAGTATGCTTGATAATTATAGCTTTAAGGAATACTGATGTTCTGAGTGAGGACAGACTGACACTATCACACTAGCTCAATTTTAAGGAACACTCAAGTGCATCCAGCCCTGAGACACCGTATTAGGCTTCCACACTCACCACAGCGGGTTTGCCAGAGTGGGCAGCACCCAGCAGGGCCAGGCTGTGGTAGAAATGGTACTTGTTGGCGGTTTCAAATAGCTGGAGAGGCAGACAGAGAGGGGGGGAGAGAGGTTTCAGTGAGATTCTTCATTTCAGTGAGTCAGAGATTATGTGGTAAAGCCCGAAGAGGGCTACTACCAGACTACAAGATGATACTGAATGAGTCACGAGCACAAACGGGGATTGGGTCACTATCATGCACCAGTTACATCATTTTCCTGTCTTTTTGACAGAAACTGTTGGGAGACTGCGGCAGTGATCAAGTGGAAAGTTTAAAGAACTTTTAGTGTAGCACAATTTGCTCATTCACAGTAGTGTTTACGTACCACTCTCTGGTAGTCGTCGGGGTCACTCTCTTTGAAACCTAAAATGACAAATGTGGAACAGAATGAAGTAACTGATATGAAATATTATTTGACGCACGCTCAATCATAGTTGAGTTTCCCCACGCACTGCTATTTCACATTTTGACATGAGATGGTCAGGTCCATGGTGTTTCCAATGTTACTAATTAAGGTGCAGTTCCATTTATTGCAGCAGAGCCATTTCCAGCAGCACCCTGACTCTGTTTGAGCTGAATGGAACAGAACCTTCATTAGTATCATTGCAAACACCTGGGTTAACCCTATTCTAATGTCTCGAGGCTCTCTATTGTAAGTGCTTGTGAGCACTCGGTGCATTATCTCGTGTCGTCAGTCGTAATGAAGTGTAAATAATAATCTCTCAAGACAGACAGCGGGGTTAGTGCAGCCTTGATGTGAGCCAGCACTGTCTCCAAAGAGCCATTGTAAAAGTTAGCATAAAACTGAAACCACTGGAGCCAGCTTTACGTTCAGCTCTAACTTTACGTGCATTACGTGCTTAAACAGCCGCTCTTCCACCATGATACACTGTGGAGGCGTGTCACCTTGATTACACAAGTGTTCATTTGACTAAAGTAACGTGCTTCTATGTGTGTCATTTGTACGCCGAATTAAGAATTATCCTATTAAACATTAGCAGCGTATATGTGTTATTCTTGTAAAGTTATACAGCCGCGTAGATGAGGAAGTCAGCTTTAAATTGGCCTCTTTTCAATTGGAGGCTGGAGTGGCATGACGGTCTTTTCCCTAACTGCGTTTTAATATCCAGCTGAATGAAAAGGCTCATGCGTGAGTACGGAGTGTAAGCTAATGTAGAGACCCTACCGTGAGCTCCGTATGCCCCGAGTGCCACCGCCGAAGCCCCGGACAGAGCCGCTAGCCTTCGGACAATAACAGAAGCGGTCATGTTTGTAGCTGCGTGTATCCGACAAGCTAGGACTGACGGCGGTGCTGCCTTCACGGCCTTTATGTTAGCTCGTTTTTCTTAGAGTTCAAGGTTTAACAGAAATTATAGGAAAAATGTAAAATGGTATATAATACAATGTTTAAAACACGTTTTCATCCACTCATTGTTTATTTAATTACAAAATTAATTAGATATGCCAAAATAAATATGCAAGAACAGATTTTAGCTCTCTCACGTCTTACTTCTTGGGCATTACAGCACTTTTTTGAGTGGTCCTCCTAATTACGACATTCCAATGTGTCTTTAAAGGCAGCACCACCGGGAGATGAAACTGCATTCAACCCCGGGCTCCTGACAGCCAAGCACATCCGTTATCTGTTTGTATGCTTGAACCAAAATGGCGCTCGCCATGTCCCATTGTCAGTCCACGGGGCAAATTTCATAACTTTCCCAAACAGGCGTGAACTGACACTGGCATGACAGGCATCGTGATCGTGGATTTAGGCTTCGTACTTAAACTATGTATTTATACTCCTACAGCTGGACTTTCAAAACTCTAAAGTAGCACTGCAGAAATAAGACACTCTGCAACCGGGGCTGAAAGTAAAAAAGGCACTTTATTTGATTATTATTTTATCCCATTTTTGTGTTAAATATGGTGCTATTGCTGCAAAACTCAGAGGACATAAAAGGCTCAAACTCACTGTTACGCTCTGACCTCCACTTCGCAAATGGAAAAGAAAATCAAACACAGTTTTCATTTTTTACCTCTGCTTTGTTTAAGACCTCACATCTGAAATGCATTATTCATGGTGGGGCTAAATTATACTATTGTGCTGCTTTTGTATGAATAATTAATTTTCCTCACAGCTTGCCTTCAGAAAGGGGTTTATGTGGCCCCCTTTTTTTTCTAGCATCACCGTATGCACCAAATTGCCACATAACACTGGATGATAGGCTCTGCGGTGCAGTGGGTGCATTAGTGTGCAGCACTTTGCAATTTGTCCATCACTGCAATTTGTGAAACACTGGTGACTTTCTCTGCTTTAGTGAATTACTCCCAATGTTTGATGTGTTTTCCTGCCAGCAGAGGTGTGGGGGACTAATGCTGTTGTTACCCTTTGATGAAAATACACTAATCCCTGCAGAGAGGCCACCAAAAGGGGGTGCTGTATTGCTTTCTCATCTGGCAAAGTTTGTCCAGAGAGAGGGTGTATGTGTGCATGTGCATGTGTGTGTGTAAAGGGGGCAGGGGGACTTCTTCCAATTATCATATTGAAATTACACAGGGTCACACTGCATTACTGGAGAGTCGCTAAACCACAGTTTCCATCGAGCTCTGTCCTTAGCTGACTTTGACACAGCATTAACACAATGCATACAATTAACACATTTTAATGACCATGTAGCTAATTAAAAATAAGCCTTATGAGTCACAAGCCTTCATCATCAACTATGAACTGAACCTGTAGCCAGTGTGGGTGTTTGTGCAGAGGCTTCTGAGCTCCGACACACACTCCGCCTCTGTACTCGAGCATGTGTGGACTTTAATTTAGCATGATTTGCTGCACCGCCCGCGTGCCGGGTTTGTGTGCAGACGGATGCTGCACAGAATCCACTCACTCACTCACGCAAACATAAACACAGGTCATTTTCACTCTGGCCCGTGGCAGGTGGGACAGCAAGGACAACAATGAAGTATGGCTTTACATCTTGTTTTCACAGACAAGCAGCAAATTATCTCTAAATCCCAGCAGCCGTGCGCTGTGAGGTTCCTCCAAGAGCCAACATCCATCTCACTTCAGCCAGCCTGCCCGCCTGTCCCGCATCCCCTCCTTTTTTTTCAACTGGTGACTGCTTTACTCTGTTTAGAGTACGAGCGTGTGCATGTATGCGTCTCATCTCCTCAGATTGTTTGTCCCCAGCCCGTGTTGTTGGAGATGGAGCTGCCGTCCGAGGAAACAGACAAAGCGCGAGACAAGGAGAACATTACGAGGAAATGGAGGGAAGCACTTCCTGCAAATGGGAACTGGTTGTGCTTGTCTTGCTACCTACACATTTACATGACAGTTGCTGTTGCCTAACGCTGTATTTCATCCCGGCGCAACCTTTGCACAGGAGTATGACAGGGCAAAGGGGGGAAAGAAACAAGGAATGTTGCTTCCTTGACTTCTGTTTCCACATTTAAAAGCAAGTGTATGCACAGCTAGAATCTCACTTTTCATTCGACTTAATGTAGTGCTGCGGGTTGTTTTGAAAATCCAATTTTCTATTCGTGTTAGCTATATTGTTAGGTGTATCTGTTGGCGATGCATCTTTGTTCTGCAATAGAATTTAAATGCACTGCAAATAAAGTGGACACAGTCTATCTTGTCAAAAGAAAAATAAAGTTCTGCTTTGTTTTTAGTCTGCAGGTAACGAGATGGATGGAAAAAAAAAAAAAACACAGCCAGACCTCAGACAGTTGTCATTATTTGAAGAAAAAAGGCAACTCTCCGAATGATGCGCTGTGAAATCTCGCATGCTCATACTGTTGGAAATGTCCCAAGTGTCATCCATCTCCTTCAGTGTCACACACTTGACTTTCTCGTGTCACGGAGTAAAAATACAGCAAAAATCGAAAACAGGACAGCTCCATCCCGTCAGCGATCCCTTCTGTGCCGAAAGCTTTGTCGGTTGGGTGGCGTGCGCAACCAGCACCCCCCCAAACCCCTCCCTGATGCCAAGATTTAAAAAGAACCCAACATTTCTGAAATTCTCCATTAACCTTGATGTGTTTTGACGGTTGCAGCCCTTCACTGTCTCCGGCTCGCTTTGAGAAGCCGCAACCGCAGCCAATTATCTATCTGTTAGGGGCGCTTTCATGTCTCCGAGATGTTTAGTCACAAATGTAAGTATTGTGCCCCGGTGTCACAGCTTTTCATGCTCCTGCTCCGTCACTCGTCCATGTCATTACATCCCTTTCAGCGAAGAGGAAGGGAAGGAGGAAGAGAGGGAGGCTGAGAGAGATAGAAGAGACAGGCCTGTCGAGTGACATTTTGTCTGCGCGTCCGGGCTATTGTGTGCTAGGGGAGACAACACCAGTCACTGCCATTACACAGGCTGGCAGAGCAGCACACACACACACACACACGCATACACCGGACCAAACTGCCCCAGGTACACACACACACACACACACACACAATAGTATTTGTCTCCATTCTCATGTCAACACTTAAAAATATTGTTCTGTGGACGTTTTCAGAAAAAAAGGTTAAATTTTCCTTCCTTTGTTGACAGAACGGCAGGTTGTTCCTGAGACTGAGCATGTGCGGCTCAAAACAAAGCAATCAAAGCACATTCACGCTTATTATTAATCCACTGAATGGCATTCAAACAAAGTCACTCTCTTCTTAATATCAGGCTGTTTGTCCCCAGTATTTATGCACGTACAAAAACAAACACTCAGGCATGCACAAGCATAAAATTTCAAATATGCACACACGCGCACGCACACACACACACACACACACACACAGTTGCAGTTACAGCATGCTCCCCACACCGAGCGAGCATAATTAGCACACTCGTTAAGCTCATCTGCATCTCTCTTCAAAGGAGATCGATGCAAATGGATAGGATTTAGCCACTGGCAGCAATTAGGCCAAAAAAATATCCTAGCTGGAGAAAGTCGGTTACAGCGAGGCAAAGTCGGTTTCGTCGCAGGGAATAAATGCATTTTCTGCCCCTGTACTGAGCGCATAATAGAATCCAAAACGAGCGCTTTCATTTACTCTCGTGTCAAATCAAGTTCTGTTTAATCACATTTGGGACTGGCCCTCCTGGTTATCACATAATCCCAGGCTTTAAGGGAGAACCAAGTTTCATTAGCGAAATGCGACACCGATCACCAATTTACTCTGCTAACAAGTGTCGGCTGTGTAGCCACATCCCGATGTATCGTATTCCTCTGTGCCACAGAGCTTCATTATTGTCCAAACAATATTAAAAACACAGGAATGCGCCTTCATTACCATGAGAACGCACACACATTAGTTTGACTCCACAAACACTGTCCTGCTTCTGAAGCTTCACGAAATGCGTAAATAAATCTGCAGATGAAAATAGTCCCCAACAAATATAGCAATATTTACTCCTGTTTGAGCAACATTTGCTCGCAACTGGGAAATGACTTAGCTCTTTTTAAAAATGACACCATTTGAGATCAATCTTTATAGATTTACTTCTTCAATACAAACAAATGGGCCTGTGGCTGAGAGCCACAGACAGGCTATGGAAGTTTTAAAGTATTGGGGAAGGGATAAATGCATTATTGGTTTTGGTGTTTTCACAGGATTTGTTGATAATAAGTCGACACCAAAGTAGTGTAGGCATCATCCTTCGGGCTCCATAAAAGTCCAAATTTTACCAAATTTTACAGCAATCCACCCAAAGACTTGTTGAGATATTATTCAGTCTGGACCAAAGAGCCTTGGCCTAGCCTTGGTCCAGCCTGATATTACCATCTCTGGATCTGGATGCAGCTTGGGTGGCTAAAACAATACAGTTGAAAATAATGTCAATAATGTCACTAGGTCCATTCAGGTCAATGGTGATGAACGTATAACAGCATCTTCCTCAGCAAACTTTAACCCCTGTGTTTGGTTGACACTGGCTGTACTTAGTTAGTATATATATATATATATATATAACTATACAAATTATACAGCATTTCTTTGTTTTCATCTAACTGGCTAAAACCCAGTATTGGATTGAAGGTGAGAAAATGAACCTAAAGCATTCAAACAAGCCAGTAATATTCCATGTTTTCAATGTTCTGTGGTCCATGTATGAAGAAATGTTGTCTAGTGACACTTATTTCACTTGTTTCAGGTCAATTAGACACCAAACTCCCTAAAAGACCGCAAACAAACTATTAAATTCCGAGCTGAGTTCAGAATCATGTTTCTAAGCAGTTCTCCTAAAATTAAATCTTGAATTATCAAGGTGACAAAATGTTGTTAAAGATGCCTTAGTATCTGCAGGACACCAAACAGCACATTTACAAGTACAAAGACACGCAATACAGAGAAAATGATTCATGACTCACAATGAGTATTTATTTACAGCATTTAAAAATGTCAGTGCAGGATGCTTCCTGTGATTTAGTCCTCAGTGGACATACAAATGGAGCACGTCATGATCTGATCATGATCAAAAAACACAAAAAAAAGACTCAGATGGCTTCGCTTGTACCTGCAGTACCTCCAGCTCATCATCCGTATACACGATCACATTGCACTCAAGTCTGGTCGGACGACTGAGACAAACATCTGTGTGACCGTCCTGCTGAACAGCTGTGAAAGCTGCTTTCCTTTGCTCTTTCCATTTGACCATCTGAGCCAAAAGTCGCTCTTTAATTAGTCCCAACAGGAAGATAATGTAGCTGATTAAGACTGTGCTTAATCAAATTATACAGTTAACACTGAAATGTCACTCTGAACTCTGAAGAGCCTCCATAGTTTACTTACCAAGTTAGCCACAAACAGATGATTAATATCTGTATCCTCAGTTATTTAAGAACAACACAAAACAAAACATGGAACTAATCTTCAAATTATAGATTATACAACACAAGTACTGCACAAGTAGTTCCAACCAAGTGATCTGATGACATTCGAGGGTGCACTTCAGTGATACTTACGGACTTCCACTTCCACTGCTGTGCCAATAATGACAGTAAAGCACACCCTCTCATGTAATATTGCTTAAATCAAACACCAAATGGAGTCTAGCATTAGCCTTTTGCAACTATCTTGTATTGTTTTTTGAAAAGAAGGGGTCCACTGATTGTATTATTCTTCTGAATGTACCACAGACAGCAGTTTTAGGAAATATCCGTTTATTTGTGACCTGTGTTTAAAGACGTCAGTTGACAAGATTTGATGGTTTGGGGTTTTACACAAGCTTTATGTTGTGTAAAACATTTTTATGTTGTGTGATAAAACTGCATCACTTCACATAACATAAGCATCTGACAATGTCATCTGAGTCATTTCTCTTGTTCTTGAGTTTTATTTTGAGTTTTTACATTTTGCACAATAGAATCTTCTTTATGCCGTCCTTGGTCATGTTCATGATCAACATCACATCCTATTGTTGGATGCTTCCTCTCCCTTTGTCTGCCATTGCTCCATTCATCCGGTTTATTTTTATGTGAGGTACAGAGAGAGACAGAGAGAAGGAGTGAATTATCCAGCGAGCATCTTAATCAAGGCTGTCACACAACATGTATACCAGCCACATCCTGGCTTCATCCTAGCGGCTGATGCAGCTCAGGTCATCCATCTCATTCACTTTACCTTGCTTATTCCTCTCGTCTTTTCCGGATCCATCAGCCTGTTTTCACACCTCTAATGAGTCCCCTTCTGAACGCTTGTTTTTTCCACAACAACACCTGAATTTCCATCACACTGATGGACGTGCAGACGCCGGGAGCTATGTTCAAAAGCTACGGAGCAGGGAGGAGAGAGATGGATGTTTGTGTCCATAGGTCCAACGTTATGAGGCTTTTAATATTCCGACAAGGCAAATGTTGGCTAAAAAGGTGATCAGCATCCCTCCCAGCCTGAATCCCATCAGAGGAGTTAATTAGTAGAGGAGTGTGGCTCCGGCTTCTCTGAGGGCTTTTTTAGAGACCTCTGATATGGAAGGAGGAAACAGGTTATTGGAGGTTAAGACTTGCTGTGCAGCAGTCCAGTGGACAAGTGAAAAATGTAAATGGCCGCCTCCACAAGCTGCTACAAAGTTTTAGAGCAGCGTTTCTTCTAATTCTGGGCTGCATGAAGAGGTGAAAGGGGAAGCAGGACGCTGAACCAAAGAGGAGATGTGTTTCATTTGTACTCACGGCATAATGTAGACGAAATGCGACCTTTATTACATTTCCAGAGACATGCATTAAAACCAACACTCAGCTACACTTCCATCCATCCAAAGTTGTTCATTTTAATAGCCGTATGCACGTTTTACTCCTGAAGATTGTTTTCTTTTATTATCACGCTCTAAACACTCACCTTAAAATGAGTGCACAAACAGCTTGCCTTAACTATAAAGTTAATCTGTATGCAGCTTTCACAGTAAGGCTATTTTTTTTACTGCTGTTATCTATAATTGCAGAAAGGACATAATTACTTTTTGCCAAGTTTGGCACAGAAGACAGACAAATACTTTGAAAGTAATATTTTCAGAGTTGCACTTATTTTTGAGGACACAAAGGTGTGCGGGTTTGTAGAATATTTCATTAAAACAGATATTGTTATTCTCTGTTGCTACAAATACCCAGGGAAGGCTGGTATTGACGATTTTAAGATAAAAATGATTAAGCAATCAATAAAAAATCACAGATTTGTTGCTATTTTGTCAGCGTTGAAGCGGCTGCATATCATCAGCCTCTGTATTTTTTTAATCTTTATTCAAAAGTTTGCAGCAAATATAAAAACTTTTATGAAGTGCACACATTTAGGTCGAGACCAGCGGTTCTCAAACTCTTCCTGTCATGTCCTACTTTGTAAGTATAAGTAAATTTCATGGCCCCCTTTCGCCTTGTAAACCAATTTAAAGAGTTGGTTCAGCTAAATTACAGAAATACATTTTTTGCTTCTGAGCTGCAGCGGTATCTAACAATGCAGATATGTTTGGCTTAATTTGTGCAGGTCTGAGATATCTCTGAGATATTTATATCAATACAACAGAGGTAAACGGAATTTGCGGTGCTTAAAATTAAATTAATTAAAGCGTTTCTGTGCTTCCAACTCAAGATGAACTAGTTTACACTCAAATTCAGTCTTTTGAGGTCCACACTTAGGAAGGCTTCAGCTGAAACATGCGCGTAGAAAAGAATAAAGATATAGCCAATGTGAACTTTGAAAGTCTTTCTTGCTCCTGGGTGTGAATCAGTTGACCTTCAGTTGCACCAGGGGAACCAAGGATGAGTGCGATGATTCTTAAGTACATCACTCTGGATATCCACAGACCACATTTTCATTTGAACTACGTCCTTCTGATGCAATAATCTACATGAAAATGGCTGGCATTGACGTCTGTGGATTATCTAGCAATCCATGAACATTAAAGCTGTGCGGACACTTTATTACTTACTAATTGTGTTTCTAGCCACCTTTAAGAATTTAAGTCCAATACTGACCCCTTTTTGCTCTGATTTGGTCTCCTCCTTCTCTTTATCTTGCTAGATGTTGTGCTGTAGCTAACTTTGTCTGAAGTTTTGTGCAAAGCAGTTAGTGTTTTATCAACCTCTTTTCTGGGAAACAAGGATCATGAGAGCTTTGAGACTCAACAACAGAATTGTTGTAGGTCTTAAAACCAAAACAATGAGCTGAAAGAAGCTAAAAAGCTACTTAAAGTATTGCTATGTACAGCTTTAAATGTTTCCACTTTTACTCTGGGAAGGTACTCCCCTCCCAGCTCTACTTTTCTATATCCTTACATCTACACCCTCTTTAATGAACTCGCTACGGCTCCATCCCTCTATGTCCATTACAAATCCACAAAGTAATCTGTCAGCCATTACGCTCTGCTGTACAAATTGCATGTAGTATTATCTTCAGTGCTTTCTATTTGTTTAATTCTTATCCAGAGCCTGCTCTCTGCTACAAGCCCAGTTTCCCCCATGGGGACCATTAAGGTTTCATCTAATCACCTAATCTAATAATGCTGGAAAGTTCAAGTGTTCTACAGATTGCAAGCAAACTATTGCTTTAAGCTGAACGTCATCCATCTGGAACAACGATGCTGCTTGTGATAGAGTCGTTGAGATGTCTGTCATTTGGAGACTCTTCCCAGAGGAGCCACTTTCTGCTTTCATTATGTTGATTTAGCTCCGCTCCTTGTGCAGTCTCCGCATTTCCGAATGCTTTGCTCACAAGCCGCAATGAAAACAAAAGAAATGTGAGCAGTGGATGAATTAAATATTTCAAAAACAATTACAGTCAGCAAAATGTCAGGGCAGGATAAGCCTGCCTAATAACCTGTAAAATGATGCCTCATTCTGCGTATCATTAATAATGAAGTGCGCATGTGGACACAGAAACACACAAGTATGCGGGACAAATGAGGCACACACCAGTGTTTGTGGCAGTGTGTGTGTTAGTCACTGATACAGCATAATGCAAAGTGCTGCTTTATGGGTCCCAGTCTATTACAACTCAGATTTTATGTTTGTAATTTTGCTTCTCCTATTCTATCCACAACTACTCGTAATCAGATATTCTTATTACATATAACTCACTGAAAAGGTGTTTACATTCCATTACATGTTACTAAAGAACAATAGTAATTAGTGACATCACCTTACCTTAACTTCAATGACAGCACCCAACACCACGGTAATTCATGAATGTAATCTTCCTAGTGACTAGCTAGGCAGAGTCAACGCATAAATAAAACTTTGGAGTTACCAGGAAAAACATTTCTCATATTGTCATAGAGACTGCCCACAACGAGCTTGTGTCCTTGGCCAGTCTATCCAATGGTTAAAGTGATTGAGCAGCACCAGGATTCACAATCTATGTAAGTTTCAAATAAAAATCCTGGATACTGCTCAGAAGGTAGAGTTGGTCATCCACTAGCCAGATGATCCCCGGTTCCTCCTGTCTGCATGTCAAAGTGTCCTTGGGAAACCGCAAATTGCTTTCTATTTTGTGAATGTCTGTGTGCATGAGCAGTTGGAACCTTGCATGGCAGCCAGTGCCATCAGTGTATCAATGTGTGTGTGAATGGATGAATAAAATATGTAGGGTAAAAGCACCATGAGTGGTCCATTGCAGCCCATTTACCATATACCTTTATCACATTAGTGAAATTGGCTCCTAAGTAATGCGTTACCTGTAAGGTGGTGAAGTGTAGAGATCTGGGAAACTGGTGACAACATGATTTGTTTTAAACAGATCTGCAGGTTTAGACAAACTTATTTGGAAGAAAGGGCAAAAGTAAAATGAGAAGCCAAACAGTCCGTTGTAAATATGCATCACAGTTTGCAGATGGGCTTGCTGGCTGAAATTGTGATTCACTACACTTACCGGAGCTGCACACTGTGCACACAGTTATTACACCAAACATCAAACATCAAATGAAGCGTGTTAGATAATCTGGTTAAACTGCTGGCTTGTTAATAACCAGTATGAATGTCTGAACACTGACTGGCCATGTTGCCATTTTCTCAGGCCTCAGCACTGGCTTTGGTGAGTACAATACATCATAACAGATAGAAATGATGGCAAATAAACTGACATTTTCCGTTAGAGGATCAAACAAAGACATGGCTTCTAATCAGAATACCATTTCACCAGTTTGCTGTGTTATTTATGCAATGCTTAAAAGAGAAGAGAGAATAGAAGCCAACGATGAAGCAAAGCAAATCTGTTTGTATTCTTCAATAGGAAGACATAAAGGATCTAATTAAAGACCAGTGGTAGGTTCAGGCTATGATAAGTGAGTCCAACAACCTACAGTACAAATGGACTGTAAGACGTGTGTGATAAGTGTGTGAAAGGGAGGGCTCCTCCATGCTTCAAATAAACACGTCTTTGCTGTGTGTGAGTTTACTGTCTTCTTCCCATGAATAATACATCAGTCCTGAGCTCCTCTCTCAGCAGGATCCCACACATACACTCACACACACACACACACACACACACACACACACACACACACACCACACAGGCACAGGCACGAGTACAAACACAGCACATGAACCTATTAATGTTAATAATGACTACATGTGCATATATGATCAGAAGACCATAAACTGAAGTTTCTGGGCCAGGGGAAGTGATAAAAAATGCAAAGTCACACTGTGCAGGTCTATCTTCTCTTTCTTTGTACCTCACTGTGGCAGCCGGTATCGATGGGACATGTGGTGCTGCAATTAGCACTGGCCGATTCATGGATGTGGAGTCTATGCCAGCGCTCAGATGGGTACAATTAAAAGCAGATGTCACTCTAGCTAATGGGGTGTGTATGTGTGTTTGTGTGTGGTAGGAGGATGCTGAGTTATATAGACAGCAAGAGAGGGGGTGGCATACGATGGGAACCAATGCAAGTGGAGCTACTTAAGCACTAATCTGGTGGGCTCCCTGCTGCTGCACATCAGAGGAGAAGGATACGATCCCCATCCCCGAGGGGGTGAAAGCTTGCTGAGGAGAAAAGATATAAGAAAACAGGGATGGAGGAAAGCAGTGGTAATAGTGCAGTGCAGAGGAGTTCTGAGCCAGCCTGGAAAAACAAAGGGAGGGGGGGCTCGAGAGCAGGTAAAGAGATACAACCAGGTCACGTGCTCACTATAGTCTCACTTGCCGGATTGTTGGCTATTTGTTTAGTGTTTTAATGTCAGGTCAAGAATCACCACCACATGTAAATGTACCACCAGAACAAGTCAACCCTGGCACTATTTTTCAGGGGCATCGTCCCTGCGTCCTGGGCTTAGCACTGCCCAACACGACTGTGATTGTGAAGGAATACAAACAAGAATAGATGATAAAACAGAATGCCAGACGTTCCTCCAGTCCTGACGCAGTTCTATGGAGATGGTTCTGGCTATGCAGGACTACATGTTTGCCTGTGGTGAGAGTGAAGAAGAAGTAGAAGAAGGAGGGAGGTGAAATAGCAGGCCCACCGCCACATGGGAGTGGATGTAAGATAAGTGGAGAAGGTGGAAGATTGTGTGGAATCCACTGGGAGAGATTTGCTTATAGATGAGCTGCAGGCAGTGGACGAGGTAGAGGGCTAGTGTGAGCAGGGGTACTTGAAGTGCTGGTTTCACTGAGGAATTCTAACAATTATGACGTCCTTTTCTGGTGTTATTCAGGTTTAATCCACTAAACATCACTGCATTACTGTGCGTAATGATTTGAATGAAGTACTTTTCCATTCACTGAAAACACTGCTCAATCTATAATTGTCTTTGGTGTCCTAGGGAGGGATGTGTAACAGCTAATGCAATTTTAACAGAATACACATGGCAACCTTAACAGGAGTTATCTCATGACACTTTCCAAATAGAGCAGGTCTAGACCATACTCTTCATAATGATATTTACACAGACTCAACAATGAGCACTTGATTAAAACAGAGCTTTCAGTTCTTAAACCAAAACAGTAAAGCTGTGAAATAAAAATCAATGAGCTAAAAGACGCTAAAATGTCCTGTATAGCATTTTCTGTGGGTTCATCATTACATGCAACAGCTTTCACATTGCATGTAGTCATTGACCTATTTGGATAAAGATAAAAATATTGATTGGTGCTGCTTTAAAACAGATACTTTTAAAGTGCTAGTCATGTAGAGTGCTGCCTGTACTACACTTTCTGTGATGTCCTTTTTGATGCTTATAGCCCAGCGTGAAAATCAACTGAAGAAAATGGAAGTGATGAAAAATGAATGGATAAAAATAATGGATTCAAAAATGAGACTAAGTGTGTAAAAAATGATGTAATAAAAAATGGAGAGATACATTATCAAGTCATTTGATTCATTTAATGCCGATTAGATTAAAATAGTTGACAATGATATGATGGGAACAGAACCATGTTTCATCATTTTCCCGGTCCAGCATTCATTTTTTTATCATTTTCAGAAGCTCAGTTTTTAAGTTTTGTTATTTCCATACCCGTGCAGTCACCTGACTACAGAAACAGACAGATAGACAAAAGGCCTTCCCTACTGAGACCAAGTGGGGCGTGTCATTGTCTAGAGGGCAGTAATGCATCATTCTGCTGTCTGCCATTGAACCAAAAGATTCCACTCTTAAAGCACCCCACATATTTTACAAGAGATTCCATTAGTTTCATCTTTTCTCTCCATCGCAAAGATAAAGAATTACAAGGTCAAAGTATGACAAGGGGTCACCCCTGCCTGGGACTAACAACCACCAGTGTTTACTCCTAAATGTCTCTGTGCTCTGTTGAACTGCATAAGAGCTATCATTCTGTCTCATGTCTGACTCATACAACACCTTCTCAGTGTGCTTTGGCCCACAAAAGACAATGTTCCAATAAAAAACACTTTGCTCAAACCAAGTGACAACCTCCACGGTTGTGAAATGGAGCCAACACAGAAGTGCCAAAAGCTGCAGTTCCTCAAACGGCCACACGAGGCTGGCTACGGATCTCCAGAAGCTCCCATATTAAAACACCCAACTTCACAGCAGAAATAAACATGTTTATAGCCTGGTAAAAAAAAAAAAAACAGATTTGGTCTCTATAGCTAATATCCCTGTTCATGACAACTGTACTAAGTCTGGATTTTTATGTAACTCACCTGTTCAAATTATATTGAGGCTTGAAGTTATGCTAAATTACAGGCCACTTTGATTGAGATGTGGCCACTGCACGTGGCTTGTTTGAAAGCCTGCAAATCTTTTGCCCATTTTTGGATTAGTGTTGATCCAGTGCCAAGATGGCAGCATCCAGAGCCACCACAGATACTTCCATCCATGTTTTATACAGTCTATGGTTCAAAGACATAAATCCAACCTTTTGGTGATAAACAAAAAGGTTGGACACCAGAAGGTAAAGAGTCGGAAAGGAGGTGGGAGAAAAGTTGAAAGAGCACCAGTTTACCAATCTGTAGGTGGCAGGTGCCTCGTGATGCAGCAGGAAGGTGAAAGAAAGAATAAACATGAAGCTACAAGGAAGTCAAAAAAGCTAACTAGTGATGAAGTTATCGGTGAAGAAGGATAAATCCGTGTGAGGAATTCAAACAGGGTGAGATGTGCAAGAGCTTTGAAGGTGTGAGGGCGAGAACACGGACAACAAGATAAGAGCACAGATGGGAGTAGGAGAAAGGTGATATTTTGAACTTCCATACTGTACGAGTGTGAAGTGGTTAAAGGATAATCACTCCTGTAGGAACGGGAGCAGTGTGAGCACATTTCATTCGGAGTGTATGTGTGCCATGCAGTTCTCTGCCTCTCCCTGGCAAGCTAGCATCCAACGGTGCTAAAGCACCAGTCTCTTTTCGCCAAAACAGCTTTGTGAATTAAAAGCTCTGGCATCCTGTAGCTGGAGTTGGTTTTCATCTATTTGGAATGACATCTTTGCAGGCCATTTCTCCCTCTGGGGAATAATAGCCTCTAATTATGCGTATAATGTGTGCGTGTGCGCACAGGTGAGAGCGTACAATGCTACCTCAGAATTAGTCATAAACAAACAAATGCTTCTCTTTTGATCGTCTGTTTCAGTCTCTGTGACAGTGCGGGCTCTCGCAGCCTACAAAGTGAAGGATTTGCAGGCATGCTCAATAGGTCAGGTTGCAGGAAAAGTAAATTAGGCGGAGAGAAAATGGGCTTTCTGCATACTCTTAGACAGAAAGGTTAATGGCTTTATGAGATCGCAGTGACATATTACTGCAAACACCTCGGAGCAAACAAATTATTTGATTGTAATATTGCAGAATGTAGCCATTGTTAATGGAATATTAAATCCACGGGTGTGTATATGTGTGATAATGGCTCACAGCGGCACGGACATGTGTATGTACATACATGTGACAATGTTCGCTTTTATATGCTTATGTATGTCCTGACACAGTATTTTCCCCCGTGGGTGTTCTCTTCTGACCTCCTTTGAAAGCCGAGAGAAGTGAGCCTGTCTACAGGGGCCCAGGACCCCCGGGGCCTTATCAGAGAGGCCTTTTTACTGGTCATTTGTGCTTAGAACTGGGCTAATCAGGCAAAAGCCACGATAATGGTGTTCTGGAGGCATGAGAATATATACATAAACACCGCAGAGGAATTCTCCACAGACCGGCAGCTCCCCCTGGGGCTCCACGGTGGCAAACTGACCTCTAACACAACATATATCATGCCTGTGAGTGTGTGTGTGTGCTGCAGGGAGGGGTGGTGTGTGTTTTTCCTGTGTAAAGGGAGAGCAAAAGGGACAACTGTCTGTGTCATGATACATGTGTTTGCTACCACTTATCAATGTAGTCCATCAGGGGCAAGGAGTTGTGTGAAACAGGCAGCGAGGTGTGTATGTGTGTGTGTGTGTGTGTGTGTGTGTGTGTGTGTGTGAATGTGTGTGCATGGGTGTGTGTGTGTAAATGTGAATGTGGGCTCAGCTGTCAGGTCTCCCTGGTGGGCCATTAACGCTGATGCTTGGCTAGGGTCTATCAAGTGTTGGACATCAACATCACCCTAGTGCATGAAGACGCACACACACACACTGGCCCTCTATCTCTTCACCTTGGCCTGATGGGATATCACTGGGGGAATGTACATCCACCACCACAGACAATCTGTCTTGATAGCTGAGATCGTAGCCCCAAAGCGATCTCCCTCTTCCCCCCTCTCTCTCTCTGCCTCATCTTTGTCCCTCAGGTAGCTAGATGTGTCCAAAGGTAAAAAGCACGACGGGCTGACACTGTGTTTTGGCTGATTGACGACAGGCAGGCTCCCCACATGAGTAGAGAAGCAGCTTGTTTCCCTGCCTGGGGTTTATACGAGGAACCCAATGAATACTGGCACATGGATGTTTAAGCAGTAAATCTTCTCTACAATGAGATCTGGATGCTGCCTGAGAGCACACGGGGCGTCATTTGGATATGACTGGGGGTGGCACTCATTATGCTTCGGCTTAAGTGACTGCAGATAAAACAAGCAACGACGGAGCACAATTCAAAGTTGCATTTTTTTTTTTCATCCTGTGAGCTGGGAATTCCTGGCAGGCGCCAGCCCACCTACTGTGGATACATAACTGTGCAGTGGGAGAGTGAGTGTGGCAGATGTTTGGCTGTGTTATGACCCCGGTAATAAGACAGACATGTGGCTGTCCTGCATCCAGAGGAGCAGGTGCCGCCACCGCACAGCCATTACCATCTGCACTGATGAGATCAGGGACTCGGCCATGCTGGATGTTAGATTGTTATTATCCCTTCAAGTAAAACATAAAATTATAAATGTGCAAACTGGCGTAGTCAGCAGCCCACCCCCAAAAAACCTGAATAATATTCCAATATGGACATGTTGTGATGATAAGTGAGTGCAACAGCTAATCTTGCTGTATGTTATATTATTTTTATCTTTGGGGGAATCACTATAAAATTGATTTTCATTCTTATTTGGCACTCAAAATCCCCCCTGTGATATCCCTCAATGGTTACCATGGCTCACCTCCTATAGGGACTAACCAGGCAGAACAGAGAATGATGTTCTCTGAGAGGATAAACTATATATGATGGATGGAGAGACAGAGGGGAGCAACTGAGGTAAAGATGGATGCCTAAGGTGGCTGACTGAATAGTGAAGGGATGGTTGGGAAAAAAAGGAAAGATGCAGGGTGGAGGGATGGATGGAAAAAAAAGAGAGGCTAGTATCCCTTTAACGTCCTCTGACGTCATGCTGATGCAGATCTTCCCGGCTGGATGCGAGCGGAGGAGAGGAGGAGAGAGGGATGCCGAAAAAAATGAAACTCCTCAGCACTAATTTTTCACATCCCTCTGCAGGAGAAGACGGACACCATCCTCACCACACAGCCTCTATTCAAAGCAGCGGATTAATACATTTTCCCGCCACTGAGTGAATGTGAGTAGGCTGTCACAAACTGCGGTAAACGCAACACACACACATATATATATTTTTTTGAGTATAAGAGCGACCATATTGAGGTCAGAGGAAAGCGTTGCCAAGGCGACCAGCTTGCTAGGGAGGACACTGCGGCGCGCGTCACACGCCGGGAACGAGCGTGCCTGCGTGCCTGCGAGGGGGAGAGCACGTGCGCGCGCGCGTGCGACAGCTAGCCGAGGCGGTCGCGGCAGCCACACAGCAGCAGCAGCGGCGGCGGCGGGAGCAGAGGCATCTTCTAACAAGACTACCGGACGACCGCGCAGTCTATCCCCGCCGTTACCGAGACGAGTTAAATCAAGCCGAAGCTTGCACCGTGACTTGGGACCGGCGCTCGGCGGTGTCGGAGCTCTCTCTTGAGGGGATTTATTGAGGATTTATCGACGAAACGACCGGGGGGGAAAAAAACTGAGAAGCTACGACCATTGGTCAACACAGGTGACACTTCCTGGGCTGTCAAATCCACCGAGACCCCGCAGACACGTCCGAGGTTACTTGGCGGGTTGTTTTGTCGTATTAAGGCGTCGATAAAAAAAAACTAAACAGACATTTTTCTTGAGGCTAACCGGACTGTCAGCCGAGAAATTAATTAATATATCGCCGTGCTGAAGAGGACCGAGCCGAGCCGAGCCGAGCCCGCTCGGATGGGGATTCGGACTATATCCTGCTGTATGTGGTGTTTAATGCAGTAGAGCAGCTTTATTTTTGGGTGTTCAGTCTCCACTGTCAGTGTCTCCAGTCATGAAGTCCCACCTGCCGGCCCGGTTGGATTGAACAAGGTAGAGCTGTCGGGAGGGCATTTTTTACTGTTTTTTTAAATTTATTTTTTAAATTTATTTTTAATTCAAGCACTTTTTGCTCGCTTGACATTTTCCCGCCGCCCAAGGAAGGTTTAGTGAAGAGGACAAGGAGGAGGAGAAGGACGAAATCTCAGGAAAAAAAAAAAGCCCATCAGCGGGAATCTGGCACCCCACCAGCACCAGTGGATCACAAATTAACAGGTAGGCTGAGCTTTACACGGTCACTGTTCATTTCTACCGAGGAGTTACACAGTAAAATGTGATGTTTCAATAGATTATTTACGTTTTTAATTGTGTGTATGTGTGCTGGGGGACTGCCTTTGACACCGAAAGTGAAAAGTGGGCTTAAAAAAAGAGCAACTTGGTGCTAAAATGAGGGATTTTCTCTGCAAACACATCTTGTTTGTAACTATCTGCTGCTTTCGTGCGCTGTAAATTCAAAATAATCACAATCAGCATCCCACTGAGGGGAAAAAAGGCATTTGGAGTTGTTCAAAAACAATTCTAAATGAATGACATCTTGTTGTGTTTGAACACTTCTTTGCCCAATCTGTTGGATTCTGCAGCATGTGTGCGTATTTGCTGTGTGGCCATGTCAGACCTGTTGTGAATGAGTCCTTGCTTCATGCAGACCAGCTGCTGCTCCTTCATAACACAGAAGATGCGTCCTCCGGACCATAAATGGGGACCTGGACTCCTCTGAGCTCGTGGAATGAGAGAAACAGCGACAGCTATTCACCCGGGGCTGAGCTCATTTTTCTATTCTTGTAACATGAATTTGTGGTTTATTATATCATAATCAAAGTGCTGAGCTGAGCTAGACCAGTCATTGTGCACATGGCGACCAATGCGCGCTTCCTTAATCTTGTATTTGTCTGGAATATGAGTGGGATGGATGGGACTAGAAAGGGAATTTGCCAGCAAACCAGCCTGCGTGTTGCAGACAGATTGCTGAAATGATGCACGCACACTCACAAAAGTCTCCCTTCAGCAGTTCAATCATCCTTCAACTTAATATGAGCAGGAGCCTTTATACTCAAAAGACCCAGGAAACGCCATGACCATGAGAACATATTTCCCTAAATGCTCCCATCCACCAGCACACACACAAATGGATGCACACACACACAGCATGAAGAATGGAGCGCATTTATATGCTGTGGCTGGTGTTGTGGGGCATTCGGATCGGCAGGGCCTGCTAGATGATAGAATTCAGCAGGGACAAGAAGACCTCTGTTCTTATCTGCGGTGACGAGAAGGGGAAGGCAGCTCGGCACCGCTCAGCTCAGCTCGGCATCTCCTAGGTTTAGGCAGCTAGCCCGTACGCATATAGTAGATAGGGACATCTCTTCTGTGGGGAGAAAGAATTTAATGGAGGCGGGTGGGGGTGTGTGGAGGGGTGCAACTGCCCTTGTGCTAAACAGATGTTGTCACAGAGGAGTTGTTATTTATCTCAGTGGAGGCTGGCTGGAAACTTTGAAGACCTGTGGAGATGTTTAAGAAGGGATAAAGGTGGCACGCTAATGCTCTGTGTAGAGTGATTGCAGGCATTTGTGTGCATGCGTGCATGCGTGTGTGAGAGATATGTAGGCACAGGATGGGAGAAAAAATTGAGACTCATGCAGCCGTTCAATACGGCGTATTCTCTTTAGTCATTTGTGATTTATAAGTTTACAAAAACAGGATTGATCGCCTCGTCAGGGTTTGTTGCACGCAAGAACTTGTTTTGCAAATCCGCGTGTGTCCAAATTCAACGCAAGCAGGCAAGGCCCCCTGAAAACACTGCTCAACGCCATCCATCTCCTGCGAGGTGCAGCAAAGCTGGAGGCAGATGGAGCTGAAGCGTTCAAAGCGTGTTGTCGGGTAGATTGATGGCTCCCAACGCGGGTCGCTAAGCAGTCAACAGATGCAGGCTAGTGCTGTGACAGGGTGGGTTGAAATAGCCATCACAATCGCACTTTCACAAGCGTTAAAATCCCTACCTGTCCGTTAACCGCCGCTAATTTTATCCCTCATGATTTATTTTTACCGTAGATGAATCAGTGACAGCGTGTTTTCTGACTGTGGAGATGACAGCAGCTGCTAATTTTAGGTGAGGGATGTCATCTGTGTAAAAAAACAAATTCATGGCAGCTGACATGTTGACTGGAGAACCGGAGACTCGTCTGATGAATGCTGGATGAAATGTTTGTTTAGCAAAGTCGAAATGAATTAGTAAAGCCGGGGCTGGATGAAGTCTTCAGGGAGGCGCTGTTGTTCGAATCTCCAATCTGAGGTTGGAAGCGATGTGTGTCAGTTAATGCTTTGATGAAGGTGCAGAAATGTGTTTTGAGAACTGCTGGCATGATTTTATTCCCCCACCAGCAAGAATTTGTCTTCCACTTGTCAGCTCACCTAACTTCCAAACGGTACAGATAGTGGTTGTATAATTGACGAAATGCAATACCCGTTTGAACATCTGAGGTTCTGTTAAGAAAAGGTAACACACGCACTAAATTAACACCTTATTTATGGAAATAAATGTCTTGCAGATGTTCAATTTCAGCAGTGCGTGACCTCATCTGTGTTACTACTAAACTCCACGCAACCACCAAACCCTGTTTGTCTCTGCTCTTCTTGCAGAGAATAAAGCTCATTACACAGGATCTTCACAATGGCTGCTCTTTTTATACAGCAAGATTGGTAATTGACAACAGGCTATTCACAATGGGAATATGCCTCTCCTCCCTTGAGCACCGACCTCCCGGTGTAATCACCCATTCTTCTACGCGTGTTTGTTGACACTCCATACCTGTAAAAGAAACCGTTGAACTACTTCCCGCCTCCGCCAGAGACAGTATGCTTTTGTAAGACCATATATACTCCGCATGACTCCTTTATTGCTTTTATTCCTCCTTCGTGTATTCATTTGTTTCCTCCTTCCTCCATCTACTTGTGGCCGATTGTGGCTCATTCATTCAGTTCAAAAGGGGGAGGCCTGTCTGTAGTCTGCGTCGTTTCTATGGCAGCATATTTTGGAAAGGCTAGGCCTGGTAAAGTTTTTTTTTTTAACCTTTGTTTTGTTTATGTGTGCTCCATGTGTGTCCTTTATATTAGAGCTGCAAAATTAATCAGAAAAACTCCTGACATCTTCATATTGACTGCTGCAATGTTCAAATTGCTGGAGGCTGCATTTTTTTCCCCCTTTTATGATGAAGCCCAGCAAACAATGTTCTCTGGTGCTGTGCAGATTCCCGACATGAAATCGTTATGACCAAATATTTTATTGTGTTCAAAATGAGCAAACTAAGCATTAGCATGTCTTATTTACTCCAGCTTTTTGCAGCTGGGGCCGGGGAAAGTGTCTTTATAAGTTGAATGTCCAGTTTTTTGTAATCTTAAGCCGTATGTGGTGGTGAATGCTATTGATCTGGCAATTTTCTTTGAGAGTTATTGAAAGACTTAAGGTAAGAGATGATATTTTATTGTTGAGGATTGTACTCTGAGACAAGTACCTCCATCTTCCATGCTCAGCCTGTTTGTTTTGTTGAGATTCTCTTATAGTGCTGGTCTCCCACGGTCCCCCCACAGTTGGCCCATCTCTCTCCTTTGTCTGAGCCCGTCAAATAAGATCTTTGCACTCTGGGGTGCCCGATGGAGACGAAGGGTTAGAGCCATTACTTGTCTCAGCTCCAGTCTTCCTCTCTTTCGCTCTGCCTCAGTCTTCCTCTTTTTTTATCTATATTGCGGTACATTGTTTCTGTCTCTCATGTATTTCCCTCACACACTCTCTCTAAACACTTCTTCCTTTGTCTCCTCCATTTTCCTTCAAACCCCTATGTCAACCTGAGGCGTACAGTGCTGTAGCGTCCCCATTGGGCTCATTAAGGTTAGATCAAGGTCGAACGCCCTCTGACACATTTTGATCGAAAAAAAAAAACCCTGATGTTCGCTTCTCCAGTCTCCGGCCAACAATGGCGGCAACCTTCATCACATCACCAACCCCTCCCATCCCCTGCTAGAACCAGGCTGACCACCAGCCAAGATCAATGAACATTTTCTCCTCTTTTCTTCAAAGAGATAAAAGCTGAAGGAAGTCACAGAAACAGTGAGAAACCACCCAGAACACCCATCGGCCAGCTCTGAACTGCCGGCTCCCCTCTCAAGTTTGACAGCGCGGGAGGTTGGATCCAGCTGCACATTTCCTCCGATGATAGAAAACTGAAGATTAAAACCACTGTGGAGTGATTTCTAAACAAATAATTCCATTCATAATGGAGGTGCAAGGCTACAATGGGATTTCTTGGTCCCCTGTTGCCAAGTCAGGTCCTGAACAGAAAGCATGATACAGATTTGATGGAATCAACAACACTGGAGTCAGCAACAGCCGGGATTAAATACATCCTGCTTTCTGGCCAATCAGATTGACTGACAGTTGGAATCCATGCCGCTCTGAGCAGTTCAGCTCATCCCTCTGGCAAACTGAGTGACTTCCCTGTATTTCTCTGGTGCATCCATGGGAATTCTACCTGCATGCTTTGTCTTTGTCCTTAATACCCCTCTGCAATCCTGTTTATAGTCCGGAGATTTTATACACAAATCTCACTGCAACATAATTTTGGAGATTAATGTGTTTATGGATGTTCTGTTCCCTTGTTATTCAATACAGTCTCCTCTTCCTCTCTCACACGCAACATTGCATGCATGTTGCATTCTGCCGTTGACGGAGACGCAGAGAAATTAAGTGAGTTACGGTATTGACAGCATCTCAAGGTCAGGAGTAGCCACATCCTTGCGAGCACTCCAGAGTAAACCCTCAGCATCGCAAACAAGCTCCGGGTCAACGGGTCTGAAGACAGGCAGGTAGGCAGGCCGCCATTTCTGCCCTCTTACCCCAGACACAGAGAGAGAGAGGAGGAGAGAATGTGCTCTGAAAGTCAAGTGGCCGCGGATGTCACAAGAAATCGAAGAGAGAGCGGAGGTAGCGAGCTGAAGAGCAAACAGGAGGGGGGGGTTTAAGAAAAGCAAGCTATGAAGGAGCTTACTGTACAACGGGGAGAGAGAAAGGCAGAGGAATGCCACGTTACAACACCACCATCTCTATTTTGCACTCCTAACATCTGCTGTATGCTACCTCTTCCCTGCTGTTGCACAAACATTAGTATGGGCTGACACACCACCACACATATTAGTATGAGCTGTCAGCCGGAGCCCTAACAACTAGCAAGAGAAAGACCAGTTGAATGGTAATGTTGGCAAAGGAAGCAGCAGCAGTAGTGGCAGTGTTGGCCAACATGCTGAAGTGTTATCACTGTGGCTGCACTGTATAATGATGAGGGTTGTTAGAAAACACACAGTTTTCCCTCTCGCACTGGCACACACACACCGAGCGCCGGCCTCAGTCAGTCAAACATAATGAGCCTCCGTGGCGGCACAGCCAGTGGCTGTCCCATAGCACGGGCCAGGCCGTTATCCATTTGATGCCCATCTGTTGACATAAGTGACGGTGGGTCGCGGTGGTTGAGTTTGAGGCACGGCCAGATCTGCTGGCTAATGGCAGCACTTGAGAATGCGGAGATACCAGTCGCTGCTGTCGGTCTCCCAGGGGTTAGTGCTGCTGTTAAGAGTGCTGCCTGGGGGAGCTCTGGATGAGCTGTTCTCACCAACTTAGCCACTACATCCTCTGCTGCTAAGACATTTATTGGTAAGCAGTGGATGTGTGTGGGCACATACATGCATGCAGAGTTGCACGTCACCTCTTCAGCCTTACTCTAAGTATCGAGCCTCAGCCCTTCCACCTCTGAACAAATTGGGCATTACAAGTACTTCCGTGTGCCGTCTGGCTCCGGTTGATACATTGTTAGGCTGCTGGGCTTTAGCTGTCGTGATGGCGGACGCTAATGAAAAGAATAAGCCTGTTCTTACATAGTGAATTAGGATGTCTCCTCCTTGACAGCCCCTTGCTAGATTCTGGTTGTATTTTTGTGTGTGTGTGTGTGTTGGATAGGAACGAAAGCAGAGGCATGACAGTGATGAATGAGCACCAGAATGGCAGCGTTACACTTTCGCACTCGATGATGCCAAGCAGGCAATGATCGTCGCTGTTATTGTCACAATCAGCAAAGAAAACACTAACCCCGAGGATGAACAGGGACACACACACAAACACACGTGATGCACACACACGCAGCAGTGAAGGGTTCCGCCTTTGTGCACACACTATAGAGCAAGCGCCTCAAAACCTTTGGCACGCCTCTCTCCTTTGATTTATTTTAACCAGAGGCACTTTCTTTTTTTTCTCTTAATATTTAAGGATGCAGCATGTGTACCCTCCATCCTTCATAGAAAACAATGTGTGTTGGTTAAATCATTCATCTGTGGCTCTTCACAGTGTCTCTCAAGGCTGAAGCAATTCCTCTGCTGACAAATGGCAAAAGGAAAGAGGGGCTAAATTCCAATCTGTGCGGATCACTCCTGGGCCAAACACCCTGCATGAGCAGATTTTTGTAGACTTTACTTGCTCAGGTAGCAGCTCACAGCACCAGGAACATAAATGTCAGTGTTCTGACTCGTACCGAACTTTATTGAGTGCACTTATCTGCTACCCTCAGGCTACAGTATCTTGGTGAAAATGACTCATCTTCCCTGTGCAGTGCCCTTCATGCGTCCCCTCTGACTGTCTGGACTTTACCAAAGTTGTAAGGAAGAGGGGGAAGGGTAAAGAAAAAAGGATGTGTATTTTGTGGTAAAATTTTAGGAGGCGAGAGTGATCGCTTTCAAAATATTGACGATTAGAAATACAAGTATGAGAAGCATGGGATGTATAGGTGGCACGTGGGAACGGCTTGCCGTTAGAGGAATAAAAATAAGGTTGTGTCACCTTAATTAGTGAAGGTAAGGGAGTGTAACCTTGGTCGCATGCTAGTACTAACAACTAATGAGTGGTGAGATGGCTTTGTGGGATATACGTTGGCGTGTATTGCTTTTAGATGGCGGAACCCAATGGGGTTGGGGGTGTTTCTGTTAAGACGAAGACCTGGGAAGAAAGCAGCCAGAGCTCCCCAGGTGCCGACATGAAACAATCTCTTTCCATTTGGGTTTGAACTCCAGGGACGTGGAAATAAAAAAGGGAATAGGAGAAGGGGGCTGCGATTTAGAAGGCTGCAAGTCAGCAGGATTTCCTGCCGCTGGTTTCTCTCTCTTTTTTTTTTACTGCCTCCTCCTCTCTTTCCTTTTGTGGGGAATAAACACATTTCAAAGGATGAGCTCTCCCTCTCACTGGAAACCGTGCTTCACATTCTGGAAGACAGAGCAGCCATAATGATGTGTGATGTGTACGTACGGTTGCTTGACGCGCGTATTCCTCCTTTCGAGATTTTGTTGACAAGTAAATATCTGAATTGATTTTCTAAAGGTCTCTGAAAGACTGCCCCATGGATTGCGCTCTTGACATCTTATTTCGCAAGACTTTGACAAATCTGAAGAGGTGGAGTAGTATTGATTCAGATAGGTGAGCCGATAGTTCATAATCATCACCAACATGAAGATATTCCCATCCAAGGGTTATTGGATGGTCCCAGTCAATTTCGTTAAGCACACGAGGGAATTTGACTACCACAGTTGGCTCCACAGACCACCTCTCCTGTTATCACCCTCCTAACCTCAACACCCATTTGCCCTTCCATCCCTACCCCCTTCTTCTTTGCCACTGGCTACTCAGGCCAGCCCCTGCCCTCTCCATTTTCTCCTCTCTCCACTTAATTAACCCATTGATCAGGATGCTCATAAATTAGTCCTCTGGAGAGGCCCTCATAGAGCACTCTTCCCCTTCTCTTACACCCCTCAGCCACAGCCATTCTTTCTCTTTCATTGGCCACACTGTTACAAATAAGGTCCCAAGGCCTCCCCAAGCCTCAGTTGTGTCATCGTTTGAGGCTAAAACGTATTTTTCAAAAATTCAGTCGATTCAGCTGCTCATGGATTCACAACGGGGTAGCAAAAGCTGGAGAGTGTGGAAAGAGGAATTAAGGCAAGTCGGGAGCAGGGAGTTGGGTGGAGGTCAATGCTGCTCTTGTACAAGCCCTCAATTCATTAGACTCACATAGCTCAACCTTTTCATGGCACCCCCCTTGTGTCTGTAAATGTTTCCCCCTTCCTTCCGTCTCGCTCACTATACCTCTGACCTGTTCTCCAGCACAGGGTGCCTGGTGCCTACTTGGAGATTTGCCCAATTAGGTGGCTCTCAGAGGTCATTATGGAGGGAAGCCCATCTAACACCCCCTCCTCAGCACCCCCTGTTATTTCTTCCATTTCTGTTCTGCCTGTATACTCTTTTTCTTGTTCCCAGTGCTTGTAACCCGTTAACAAGTTTTATCCTAACATCATCCTTTACCACAACCTAATTCACGGTCTCTCTTTTCCTCTTACTGCACCTTTTTTTTCTCCATGAATCACCTTTCATCCTTTTGCCAGACATTGGACATCTTCAGCTTCACCAATACTGCATTATTTCTGTTATGTTTATCCATGCCCAGCCCCCCAGTGCGTCACACCCTTTTCCCCCTGTCTAGTTTCTATCCTTACAAAATGGAGCGCTCAGGGGTGCTAAATGGATCTGAACCAGGAACATTTGTTAACTATGGTCCAATTCAGGGTGGGTGAATGTTTCGACTTAAAGGCTTGGCTCACTGGTACACCATTCATTCATATCTCCAGGTCTTCTGCTGGTCCTCAGCCAAGGATTAGGATTTTAACTGAGCCAGAAGCTTGCGCTTGTGGAGTTCCGATTAAATATAGAATACTTTGGCAAACAGCAGAAGGGAATGCATATAGAAGAGAAATATTTCCTGTTAACAGTATAGCAACAAGAAGTTTGTCAGAGTGAAGCTCACATGGCGTGGGTGGAACAGAGGAAATATATCCACCACCACAGTGAACTGGGTGTGCTTTTCGGCTACACTGGGTGCTTCGTCAACACCTTCAGCAAGTACATCTAGGGAGGAAAGCCAGTCAGGGATTGTATCTTTGCTGCACTATAATAGCAGCTCCAAAAATGTGTATGTGGACTGGGATAGGACCTTGTTCCTCAGGTGAAAAGACACATAACAGCCTGCAGAGGGGAAGTTTTCATCTCGCGAGACATGTTTTTGTGGCTACAAACATTTTACATGTTTGTTGTTTGAAATTCCTTGTAACTTTTGCAAGTGGTAATTGTGTTCTTTATGAAAGGATAGCTCTTAAAATAGTAATAAAAACATACAGGAGCTAGGGCCTTCCCATGTGGCCTTCTGCAAATAAAATAGAGGCAAAGACAGTGAAGATTCAAAGGTGGAGAATGCCTCCGGGGCCAAGAAGAGCTGGACATGCCCAGGGGTGTGGAGAATGGATTCCTTTCTGCTCTTGTGGTGGCCCTCTATTGCTAAGGCTTGAGGGAAAAGGTTTTGCAGAAGATGTTATAGCCATGTGCAACTTGAGAGACCAACTCATGGGGTATGCCATGGGGTTATCTGTCTATCTATATATCCATCTTTCCTCCATTTTCTGCTGTTATCACAGAGGCAGGAGTAAATCAAACTGTGTGTGTGTATATATAGATTTTGAACATGTTATGAGGATGAGGCGCACAGCTTTTATGACCTGTTGTTAAATGTCTGGGCAAGTTTTAGAGTCTCAAGGTCTGCAGAGGTAAGTTATCCTCTCATTGCTGGACGGTTGACTCTTAATTGGCTGTCATAGCTCAGCCCATCACGCACATGCACACACGCAAGGACACACACATGCAGGTTTAGTAGCCCCAGGCACATTTCACTGTAACTGTCAATGCAGCATACGAGTAAATATGTTTTAGGTAATAATCTGATCTGCCAAGTGCCCTCTCCAGCTCACGAGTCTTTTCTCTACAACAGTTATAATGCTATTACATTCACTCTTGTCAAAGCCAGACTTCAAGGTCAGTCATGACGGACAGGGATTTAGATTCAGAGCTGAGCAGAGAAGTTAAACATTGTGGTTTTTACGCATTAGAGTGAAATAGTTCCCAAGGGTTCTACAAGTCAAGGTCAATGATAACATGATTACATGGGGCTGGGTAAGGGAGGTGGGGGGTGCAGTATTAAACACCACTCCAACTTTGTTCCAGCAGTGGTAGTCCGCAGATTAGCATACCTGTCAGCTCTTAATTCAGCATGATTTAATGCATCATGTTATATGTTTCTAAAATTAAAAATGAAAAAAATAAATATTGTATAAAGACAAGAATTATTATTTACTAGGAAATTGTCAGTAAGCATCTATACTATTTACATTCAGCACTGTCATCACCTGTGTAGTCACCGTTTCCATGGAAATACGATATCCTGCATATTCAGCTTTTAAAAATGCAGCCTTTAAGTTCCTTGTTGTAGTTTAAAGCAGAAACAGTCTATGTCTTCCAACATCAACACTGTAGTAGTAGTTTGAGATCCACCTTGAAAACACAACACTTCTAGTCGAGCTGTAAAGGTAGTTAGTGACACACAAATGAGTTTGAAGTATTGTTTGTATCCGTCCAAATTTTGATGGGTTCTCCTGTGGTCCATGCAAAATCGGACCAGTAGTTTTTCCATAATGCTGCTCACAGACCAACAAACAGCACAAGAAACATAGCCTCCTTTGGCAGAGCGAACTGTGACCTCTATAACACAATGTACATATTGAACATTTGTCATGTTACTCTGCCATAAGATGTTTATAAATGTCTTATCTCAAAGAAGACCTTATTTGGGAGCTATTGAGTACCTTGTACCGTGACTTGATGATGCATAGTTCCTCCTTGTACCTTAATCTCCACCATTATCCTCAACCTGGAAGCAGTGACGCTGTAGTAAATTACAGCTTGCCGTCAGTCATCATCATAAAGCTGATGTTAACCTCGAAACGTCAGCTGAACACCAAGTACCCAGACACAGGCCAGGGGGAAGGGCTATTTTCATTGCAGTCTCATCTCTCACTAGTAGTTCCCTTTCCTCCAACGTATTTGAGGGTGTCAAATCAAGTTTATTGTCAGATACACAATCATACACAGTGCATCGCATAGTAAAATCCATTCTCTGCATTTAACACACCCTAAGTATTATGAGCAGTGTGCAACCATTGTGCAGTGCTGGGGGAAATCTCCCGTTCTAAGCCAGTGGGTAGGGCACTGACAGGAGAATTAACGTAACATACTCAGCAGAGGAAACACACACAAACACAGAACATGCAAAAGCCACACAGAAAGGCCCTGCCCTGACTCAACCCATGATAGTGCTAACCACTGAGCCACTGTGCTGCCCTTCCATCTGCCCCTGTATCTCCAGAACCTTTAATACCACCTAGTTACAGTAGCATTTGATCTTTTTTTTTATTTAGTTCGATTTGTGTTTAGACTTCTTTTCTTTTTATTGCTTTGAAAGTTTAGTTTAGGAGTTCAGGTAAGACTTGGCCTGTCTGCTGCCAGCGCAGTGACACACTAAATTGAAAACAACATCCAGTCTATCATGTTATCTCGAACTGATGCACGATGGGTACGGGCTCTGGCACAAAGCAGGAATCATCATTCACTTGGCTGTCTGTGCCTGTGATGGAGTAGCTGCCGCGGCGCAGGACTATTGTCGGCTCTTTGCGTCCCATTATGGACGACAAGCGAAACACCATCCACATATAAACAGGTTCTCTCCATTGAGAACGAATGAAAGAATTTGAATGGGCTGGATTTGCATTTGTGTAACACTCTGGAACTTATGTACTCCATGGTTTAGACAACTACACACTGTGTTGTGCATAAACCTGCATGTTGCAGTGTCATGCTTATACACTTCAAACATTTCAAAAGTGCTTGTACAGTCTCAGCATTTCCACCAGACTGCCCTTTGGGAGCATGCATAGTAAGTTTTACTACACACACACGTTCTCACACAACATATACACACGGAATTGCATCATGGGAGATCATTTGAGACTTTGAAATGTACCATAAACGTATGCAGGAATGCTCACGCACAGTCTGTGCATGTTACACTCACTCAAGCATGAACGATACTTTCTTGAAGTATTATGTGACCCAAATTACCATACACACTGCAGTGAAGACCGGACACTTACCATAAGCACACATTGCACACTATTTATCGCTTTGTGGCATTAATGTCACATCAATGACTGGCTTGCATGTTTCTTGCATGAGGCACACTGACAAGATCAGGGCCATTGCGCCTCGGTACCTTTGTCGTCAAGGAGAATATTAGATCTTCTTCTGAAAGGTCGCCCTCGGTATCCGGCTCTATCGAAACACATAAGTCAGGGCTTCTACCAGATGTGGGGTGAAGTGTGATAATACAACCACACATTATTTCTGGTTCTCTGCGTACTTTCAGCTCTGTTGTCATCTTTAGTACTATCACCAATCTATTCCATTTTCTCCTGCTCAGTGTGGTTCTATAGTTATAAATAGTCCACTTGGATTATTCTTGAAGTCTCACTGATGGGAAATGCCTATCTCTCCTGAAGTATGGAGGAGCCTGTATAAGTCCTAACACAAAAATGGCAAACATTGGTTATTGTTCGACCAATATTCACAATTTCCCTTTGTGGTAATGCCTGTATTGACTCTTTTCCTAATAAGCAAAGGTAACACCAACAAAACCTGGAAGTAAATGGACTGTACTTCTTTGTAGTCTTCTGACCACTCTAGGTGCTATTACACTACAGATCTCATTCACCCACACACAGATGCCACTTTCAGAAGCAATTTTGGAAGTTCAGTTTGATTGAACCACCTGATTAGTGGATGACCTGCTCTACCTCCTGAGCCCTTGAACCAATCATCTGATTAGTCGTGTAGGTTCTTGACCATCACGACCACAGATGTTTCCTAAACTCACGCAATTACAGTAATTCTTCTTGAAAGCATCATCTAAGCTCGCCTCTACAGATGAAAACCAGAGCTTAACTGTAGAGGTGGAAGCTGAGGGAAGAGTCATTTTTTCATGGTCAAATTGGCCTTGTTCTCTGTGGCTTTAATAATTGAAGCTTCTGTTAGCGTCCACTCTTCTACGAGCAGTCAAATCTAGCTTCTTTTAACCATGACTACTGTCTTTGCTAGGCTTTAACTGTGTGTTATTTTTGCTGCCAAAACAGTGGAAATATAAAAACTAGCCACCACCGATAATGGCACAACTGTTGTGCCAGAAAGTTTCATTTAGCTTACGCACTTCCACACATGCACACTCACACACAGGCTCGCCCTCTTCCTAACTGCCCGATCCATTTCCCCTCTTCTTCTTCCTCTTTCATGCTAGCTGCTCGTATCTGTGTGGTCTCCACCTACGGGTTATGTAAGGCACGGGACCGAGCAGGTGTTGCTGAGAGATTGTGTTTTTTTTTTTTCCCCGAGTTATTTCTGGGCACAGGTGGACACAGACAGTCAAAGCAACACATCAACGCTCCCCAGACGATCCTGCCATTCGGGAGCACAGATGTTTCAGCTCTGGCAGGAACAGACCTGTGTGTGTGTGTGTCTGTTTATATGCGCGCATACTAGCGTGTATATGTGCATTACTTTTCCAGGCGCTTCACATTAACATTGCAGAAAAACCGCAAGTGCAAGGCAGCAAAATAACGTGATTGTATCTGAACATACGGCGTCTCAAATACATTTATCTTGCACTTAAAGACTGTTGTGACACTAGCTTAATAGCCTCGGGCTGGATATCTGCCGCTTGCGGTATATACAGTACGTGTTGCTCCATCATACCACACAACATACATGCTTCTTAGCTGCTGTGTAGGGAAGATAAACATCCTATAGGCGACATGTTTATCTGCAGGTAAATGCAGCGCAGCAACATTTGTAGGCGATAGCGGCACTCAGCCGATAAGAAACAAAATGGGATCTGGAGCGCAGCCGGGCCTTGACGATGTGACATCCGGGCCGCATACCCGTACTCGCGTGTCGATTTTGGCGCGTGAATGGCGTGTGATGCGCAGATTAGAGCCCTATTCCAATGATAAGGTTGGCTTTTAGAGAGTGACGTGGAGCCTGACTGATGCTGCAGCTCTGATGTAAAGGATTATCCCATTACCGAGACCTGGGCATTAGCACTCAGTCACTCACCTCAGGGAATGACGGATGGACAGAAAGGGAGAGAAGGGGAGAAAACGAGAGGGACAAGAAAGAGGGGAGGGAGGGAGGGGTGGCTGAATGAGGAAGAAAAGTGAAAGTGATGGAAAAGGGAATGAGAGGGAGATAGGAGGGAGGGTGAATAAAAGAAAGGGTTGAAAGAGCAGGGATGAAGTGAGAGACCGAGCTGTGCTGCATGGATGGAAATAGAAAGGGGCAAAAAGCAGCAGCAGCAAGAGAGACCAAGACAAGACATTACAAGAGCGGTGGAGAGACGGCGGGGGGAGAGAGCTGGAACACTAGATAAAAGCCGATGATGAAGATTTGATAGTGTGGCTGTGAAAGAGATAGAGAGTGCATTAGGGAACAAAACCATGAATGATGCATCAAAGAAAGGACTGTTTGAGTTATTGGGAATGGGAGTGGGATGGAGGGGGTCGCTTGAAAAGAGAATTTTATAAAAAGGGGAAAAGAAAGGCAATTTGCCACAAAAGAGAAGCGGAGGATTACTTCAGATGGCAGCAAGACGGAGAAAAGATGGAATGAGGGGGAAATATGGGAGATTAGAGAGGAGTTATTCCTGGACCAGTGTGACAGGAAGAGGAAAAAAGGATGAATAAGGGAGGGATGAATGAAGATGGTGGCGTGTGTGTGTGTGAGCAGCAAAGAAGAGCTAGAGGGGGAACGAAAGCGGAGATGGCTACAGAGAGAAAGGCTGATGAAAAAAAACAAAGAGGACAGGTCATTATTCTGTCAACCTCTTTCCTCTGTCGATTGATCTGGTGAGCTGCCCCCCCAGCACCCACACATGGGGGCAATAGACGTTGAACCTGCATTGATTTGATTGGGGTCCTGTCTGGACCAGTGTTGGCTGGTTGTTTACGAGTTCTGTGTACACCACTGTGGTTTACAGCCTGACTCCAGCATTGCCCTTGGGTGTCTCCATATTGCACAGCACAACCTTCCATGCCATGCTGAATCTATAAATATAGGGCTCTTATTTTGTAAAACTGACAAACAGAGGACCTTAAGAGAACTGTAAACCAAACATAAGATTACAGATATGTTTTATGGGGGTCACTTTCAGAAGCACTCGTATAAAACTCTTTGTTAACTATATTCGGAAGCTGTTTCGTTGCAATGGGGCATAAAACCAGTGTTACAGATGTTTAAAATTTAGTTACGGTCATGGGACAAGCGGCGGTCAATGCTTACGTGCTGTCAGCACAAGAACAAGCGCTTGGAACAACCATTAAGAATAGCCTGGAGCCCTGTAAGACTGAATATGAAATGATGGCTGCCACTGGGCTTGACTACGTTTGGCGATATCGTGTGTAAAAAGCTGAAATCTTCCCCAGACCATCTCAGTGTGTGTCAGTACAAACTGTTCAGCGAGCGCTTTTAAGGTTACAAATGCGCGCTGATGTTTGTTGTTTTGATTTGGATTCAAGCGGGTTGCACCTCAGTCAAGTATAGCCGGCAGGTAAAAACGCACACACAGCCTGCTGTTGTTTTTCAGCAGCAGCAAAGTGAATGCAGTAACACACACACACACACACACACACACACTGAGGAGGGATGAAATAACTTCTATTTCTCTGTTTTGTCTCTAGAAATTAAAGTAGTAGGTGCCGCCACCCAAACATGAGTGGGAGTTAGGTGAGTCAAACAGCCGGGAAGCACCGAGTAAATAAGGGGAATGATTACATTGTGTTTAAAGAAGACGCAATAAATATGAAAGAAGCTGTAATTAAATAGATTTTATCATTACACTATGATGAAATATGACTGATCATTGTGCTTTCTCTTAACTTTTTCCAAGGTGAAGTAAAAGCACTCTTTGAACATGTTACTGGCAGAACTCTGAGACATTGCATTAAGGTGTTGGCTGATAGTTCAACTGTAAAATGGTCTCTTTTTTTGACAGAAGTTGGCAACACTACTGTAAAGGCCTCTGGATCTTTACTCTGAGCTATGATGTCATTTACATCACTCTTCTCCTGTTTGTAGGAAATGGAGCACACAGTTTAGAGAGTGTTTCCCCCTCACGGGTCATAACTATGAGTGATGCAACGGAAGACATCACCTCTGTCTCTGTTAAAGTTGTTAAGTCTGAACATGACCAAAAGTCATCCACTGATATTCAGCTTTTAATCCTCTCTCACGGTGACTCTGCTGTTTTAAATGAGAAGCCCCCGGCCAGCATTTTGTTGGATTAATTCAAAACAGAAAGAGAGCAGTGTTCTTCCAACACTTAGAGCTTTCAGACTTTCTCAGAACGGCAGATGATGGAACGATTAAAAATGCCTCTTCGGAAGCGGAGAGGAGGGGCAATAATAAAGCTTGATTACCAAAGAACTGTTTTCTTCACAGAACATTTGGAGAAACAGAAATAGATTCACAAGGCAAAAGCATGTTAACATAACCAGCAGCAGGAAATGGGACAAATCATGACGTACCAAAACAACTTCAAATGATTGCTTAATAATACACTAATTCCATTTTGGGGGGAGAGAATATATTTTTAAAGGATTCATATATATGAAATAAATAGGATTTATAAAATAGTTTTAAACTCCTAATAAAGCACACACAAGAATCCTTCTGATAACACAGAGACAAAAAGACAAAAATAATATAGAATAAACATGATTTGAGTAGTAATATCAAGATACCACGTATATATTTGATTCTGTGTAGTCTATAACCTTTTAATGCAGAAGAGATACGTGCGTATGCGTCTGCACAGGATGTACGCTCTTTCAGATTTAATAACCTAATGTCTATATGTACACTACAGCAGGCTGCAGGTCACGATGTGTACAGTCAGGTCAAATAGTGCTACATGACAGGAGAGACAAATGGAACATGCAGCAGATGTCAGCCGAGTGATGACACTGCATGTTGAACTGCACATGCACGTTTAAGAGCAGTAATAGCTCTTATATGAAAAAAACACGCATGTCATCCGCTAGTTCAGCGCTCGCCAAGAAGGATGCTTTCCTCTCTCCCCGCTCCGCGTCCGCCTCCCCTGCCTCTCTGTAAAAATGACAGAGCTTAATTTATCTCTGAATTATCCCTCCCAGCTGAGCGCGCCAGACAGTTGAGAATTTGTCATTTTATGCCCAGAGAGGCAGTGCTAAGGGAAGGGAAGGGAAGGGCCCCGTCGGTAGGGAGCCGGTGATGCCGGGAAACCATCGTCCAATGAGGTTGATGCAATTAGAGCCATAACTTCAATCAGAGGATCTATTAAGCCATCCGAGGGACTGCACAGCGGGCTGTCTCTGGGGGCGGGGTGCTGCTTACAAAACAATCATATTGTGCCAGGTTGACAGTGATGAGAGAGATGAAGTGTGTGAGGGAGTCACAATATATACATACAGCAGCCTATACTGAACCCCGATCTGCCCAATCCTGCAGCTGGAGTAATATGGAGTGTTAGCTCTTCAGCTCTGCTAAGTGTCGGGTGTATATTTTAAGCCGCTAATTTCCCAGAGGACAATTTATTATCTAAACATTTTAAGAGAAGAGGAAGAAAGAGGCGAGGAATTGGGATATAGGGGAGCGAAATTGCTTTTGCGATAGCTCCTTCTTCTTCTTTTTTATTTTTTTACATAAAGTGCATCAACACGTTTAATGGAGAGACAAACTACGGCGAGATTGCGGTGTAACAGCAAACGTTGCAAAGTGAGTAGGTAATGTAAATGTTATCAAAAAATAAATAGGGACATCAAGTGGAGTGCATGTACAGAATGTGAAAGGCCACAATGAATGCATTAAAGCGGCGCTTCCCCCATCTCTGCTAAAGTGGAACACATTGAACGTGGAACACATTTATGATAACACGGAGCGCCGCTGTTTATTATACTGATGTCGGAGGGAAAAAAACTGCAGGGAAGAGCACTTTTATGTCAATGCGGCGAAACAGCAGATTGTACACACTGTAGTTTTTTGAACATCAGGTCTGTAAGCACAGTGTAGCTGTTATGTGAGCAGCGATACAGCTTAACATCAAAGCTTGATTGTCACGCACTGCGAGCTCGGGTATCAGACACTGCAGCATAGTTGCTGTCCTGTAACGGTGCTCTAAGTAAGATGGATAAAGGCACGACTTTGTGTGAATTTCTCTCATTCCTCAACCCAAGAAGAGCTTCGACCGTCGAACGAATTGGCACACACAAAAAAGAAATAGGTACATTATGCTCCATCTCATCAGGTGGGCCGGCTTCTTCATTACCCTTTTATTATCGCCGATATTAATTGTCCTGTTGCTTTACGAGTTGCAAGGCTCTTTGTGGCTCCGCTCTATTAAAGTAATTGGGCAGTGTGCTTTTTTTATGAGTTTTGGATGAGCCGACTCCGCCGGGTCATCGCCGCTGCGGCGCCAGGGAGACCAAATGCTGGTCGCTCCGACAATAACCTCACAATCGATCACAGGGCTCCGCGATAGAGAGAACGCTGGAGTGAGGCGGCTGTGTGAGGACAAAACACACAAATCTGAACTTGAATTTGAAGTGTGTGTTGCCATCTTTTTGGCTTTTTCTTGGCAGTATCCAGGTGTGCGGGTAGGTTTGTCTTTAATTCCGTGTGATTAAAAACGGGCCTCATAAAACAGATGTCTCCACACTGCGGCGTGGTGACTGGAGTGCCCTCACGGTGGCCCAAATGGAACCAACTCTGTCTGTCTTCATTAACTGCAGCAGAGCACCGTGGTGCCTCAGCCCTGGCAACAGACACACACTTAAAGAGGTGCTGGGAGGCCCTCGAGGGGTGCACAAACACACACCTACAAGACACGCATATCCTGAAATAGAACAGAACGTCCACAGAAAGCCTCACAAAATCTGCCGTGCATCGCGGAAGGGACGCACACGTATCTGCGTATGGCGATACACACCTGCACAAAGACCAACACAAATGCTACACTTCCCAAAACACACACACACACATACACACACTTACCTCTTAACCTGCTCTTCATGCCGAACCTGTCAGCCCACAAGTGGTTGAGAAAAAGAGTTAGAGAGGCTTGAAGTCAAGATGGGCCCCGGTTGATTAGGAAGTAGCAGGCGTTTACCTCCTTGTGTAAAGATGATAATGACAACTCCAGCAGCCCCTCGGGCCACAGCGGACCGGTGTCGAGGACCTGTGAAGAGGAGCCGAGTGGCTGGTGGGCAGAGGTTTGCCTCTTCAGGTTGAAGGGCGCTCAGCGATACCAGTGATACCAACTTATTGTTTAACAAGCTCTGGGCTGTCCAGGGCCGTCCTGGGAATACTGGAGGATGGAGAGGGAGAGGAGTCTGATGAAAATCTGATGAGGACAATTAAGGACACAGATACTTCAGTTTTGGCTGCATTATAGCCTACTGCCTGTATTTGCCACTGACAGCTTGTAGACAAACAAGTAACTTAATACATAAGTCAATAACAATCAAAATTAAGAGTAAAGTTTGCAGGATTCTTTGTTTTTACTTCAGTTTGTTGGAGGTTTGTCGATTGAAGAAATCTTGTGTGGTTTTTTCCTTTAAGTCGGCTAAAAGGAACCTGTAGCATTAGCAGTCTCATCCAGACTTGCAACATATTTCTTATTCCCATCTACAAAGCTCTGATTTGAAACCGGGAAAATCAGAAACATTGACAGCAAACGTGACGCCTGGGATCAGGGTCATTTAATTTGTTACAACACATCTAATTGAAGTGAGATTAAAACAAATGCGTTTTTTTATTTATTTATTTATTTTTATTATTTTGAATATTGAATCAGAAATGGTCCATGAAAATGTTGAATATGAGAATATGTCTCCTTCTGCCACAACAACAGCAGAAAACAAAGGCAGTGGATACGCTGGATAACCTTTTAGCCAGTCTCCAAGGAGTGATGAATTTTTCACTAAAATTCACCAAACCGGGTATTGTTTACCTCAGCTCTGGGATTAGTGTCATCCTCCTAAATTTAGTATTTCCTTGTAAATAAAACAGCACTTGGCTTCAGCAACTGGGAGTGCACAGCTGACAGTGAAGCTCAGTGTGAGTCAGATCTATGGCTGTTTTTCCAGGCTGCCAATCTCTGTCTCTTGTGCCGCTTTTTCGATGTATCGATTATCAATTTTCACACCTCTTACAGAGAATAGTGTGTTCTTATGTCTATTATCCACATTCCCTCAAAAATACATTGATATGTTTCCAGATTGTACCCCCCCCCCATCTTTTGAATGGAAAGAAACACTTAATATTGCTTAGAAGCTCAGTACAAAATGCCACACCACTCCTTCATGTCTCTCCTCTCTTGTGACAGGCAGCTTTTTCCTCCTCATCTTCTCGGGATGACTCTCTTATATTGCCAGCCCTCTTTCTCCCCTCTGGCTTCCATTTCTCCTGACTCGGCATCTCCCGGCCAGATATTACCCATAGTCCCCGTGTCAGAGCGCAATGTGGGAGTGAGATAAGCAGATATTAGCCGGCCTTGCCATCAGCAGAACGGACCCGGGGATGGGGTGGCGGTGGCGGAGGTGGTGGAGGGGGGAGGGGCTGGTGCAAGGCTTGGCTGGGCATCAGTAGGCACTGAAGGGCAGACACTGGCGAGGACAGCCGAGACCTGCTCCTGCCAACAAAGGTTTGGGAGGAAATTGATTACATGTCATACCGGGGCTACGGTAATCTGATTTCAGAAAAACCAATATCTGTAATCACACATATGCAAAAGTAATCAGACTAGAAAGATGAATGTGAACTCAAATCAGGTGCAGGTTTTGTAGAGCACAGCATTTGTGATTTTCCTTGAACATAATTGATTTCCAAGCATAACTGAGTTATGAGAGGTTATTTTTAAACATCTTATTATTCCAAAGAGTGTACAATAACCTGCATCAATAGGTAAACATGGGAACATAACAGCATCCTCATATCCTCATGTTTTCTCTCTGCCCCACAAAAAAACATGGAAATACCAAACCAAAACAAAATATAACATAAACATACTACATGCAGGAGAGAGCCCTTGACCTTCAAAACTCTGGATGTGATCAGCATAAAAATGCTGTCTTTACCCACTGCTTGACTGTCCATGTCAAGACAGATAGAGGCTGAGATCGAGCTCTGTGTTGGAGGGGCAATAAAGAAAGGCAGGATCCCTACTGAGCTTTCAAGACACACACACCTACACACTCACTCAAGAACTCAGTCAAGAGAGAGAATGCAAGATGAAGATTATCCAGCAATTAGAAGAAATTAAGAACGAGGACATCACCAGAGATTACAACAGCCTCCTCAGTTCATGCAATGAACTCTGTCAGGAACAGTGATTTCAAGAAAAAAAGAAAAGAAAAACAACAGGTGTCACAGAGGGACATGGAGTTGGAAGACCTGAAAAGACAACTCCAGGAGCAGACCTTAAGGAATGTACAGCTAGTTGCTCAGCTTTGCTCAGAACCGGAAAACCTAAAGGATCACATCCACCAGACAGAGGAGCCCCTGTCACAGGAGCCCGAACCTCTGGAAGAGTCCTCCTTCAGTGTTTCACAGAACCCTGAGCAAGTAGCTGAAGAGTCCAACTGTGTTCCACAGGACTCAAAACAAGTGGATGAAGAGACAAGCTGTACTTCACAAAACCCAAAACTGATGGAAGATTCTCCCTCTGTGTCTCAGGACACAAACCTGAATGTTCAGGCTAACGGCGGTGAGGAGAAGAAGCATTCTTTCTGGAAAAGGACCTGCCACTTTCTCGGCTTGAGAAGGAAAAAGAACAAAATGTGCAGCAGCAAATGGAGTCCCCCTCTGTTTCACAAGACCAATCCAGCCCCACGGCTGAAGTCCGTGAGGAGAAGGCTGTAAAGAAAAAACACCATTCTTTATGGAAAGGGCAAGAGGGCTCCACATGCAACGCTACCACAGTTTAAGTGCCCCGCCCCCTGTCTGTGTGGGTTTTCTTCCAAGTACTTCGGTTTCCCCACACAGTCAGAAAAAAAGAGACATTTTGTGTTTGACAGAAACATCAATTCCTTGGCTTGAGGAAGTAAGAGAAGCACAGGCAACAGGAGTCCACATCTCAAACGAACACCTGATTGGACAAGTGTCCTTCTGTGTTGTGCAGAATTCAGAGTTCATACAAATAATACGAAAAAGAAAAAAAACATCCAGCTGTAGCTGCAAATAACTGTTTAAAAAAAAGAAAATTAACATCATTCTGTGTAGCTTGTATGTATAATATATTTTATGAAACTTCACTTTATTCACCTTAGAATACCTTACACCACTGAGTTTTCAAACAGTGGACAAATGCCAGAATCTGAGGCATGGTTGTTAAGTTTAATGGCTTGTTAGATAATTATTTTTAGTGGTGAACATGGGGATAACAGATGTTGGTGGAATAAACAGATTCATTGGTTGTCTGATTTTGACATAATTTCACTCGTTCAAACCTCAGAAAGAGGCATGAAATGTTACAGCACATGCAGATGTCATTGTTTACAGTTCTGACTGACCAATACTGGCTTTTTGAGGCAGACACCATTATTGAAACTTGAAACTAAAAAAGAAATATGACAAAATATATATATATATATATATTTGGCTAACAATGTTTTTAGCAGGAATAAACAACAAGCTAAACTGTGACAGCTGTGTCACCACTTGCAGTAAAAGTGAACCTAAACAGATTTCTGGGAGCAAAACTGAAACAATGAGCTGATGGACACTAAAATGCTCAATTGAGCTGAGAGGAACTGCAGAGTTGGGCCATAACTGTCACTACAAGTGAGCCCTCTCTCAATATACATAGTGATTTCCTCCCATGTTATAACTATATTGATGAGAGTGGCTTTAAAGAATTGTGTCCAAGACCACACTTTAGTACTTTGTGCTGCTATTCATGTGATTTATTCTGAAATTATACAGGTTTAGTTTTTTATTCACAGTAAATCGGTGGCATGGTAATATCAGCTGATTATATTCCGATGTATCTTTGATTGATGTACAGTGTGTGCATGTGTTTGTGATAGATAGGATGTTTTATTTGAAGGCCCATATAAACAGTTTATCTAAAATAAGAACTTAATCAGAATAAGAACTACTTGCAGGAGTACGGTATGCATGTAAACACACTCATTACTCTTCGGTCGGCACTGGTGGATGAAATAGACTCGGAGCTGTGGTCAGCTGGCAGGGAGCCACTCTGAGTGGCACCGTGTTGCTTTGCAGTTCCTCCTCCGCTCAATCCCTCCATCTCTGCCTTCCCTTTCACACACACACACACACACACACACACACACACACACACACACACACACACACACATCTGTGTGTTCTGGGACTTATATGTTCAAACCAAATATTCCCAAATGGAGAGGCTGATTAATCCAATAAGACTATTGACTCATCAGCACACACACACCATAAAGATAAATAGACAGACTCGCACATCAAATACAGACACACACATCACGGTGACACAAACACAAGGTGCACGAAGGCCAAAGTCACACATACACACAGCGGCAGACACACACACACACATTTAATTTAAATCACCGCTGCACCCGCGTACGTCCCAACACTCCACTTTTAATAGACCTCTGCCTCTTTATGGCTTTCCGCCTCCTAAACCCATCAATCCTCTCCTCTCTGTCTCTCTCTCTCCTCACTCTCTCTCCTCTCTGTCATATCTGATTGGAGCTGTGACGTAACCTCCCTCTCTCATCCAGCTTCTGTCTTAGCCTGCTTCATCTCTCTCCTTCTTTTTTTTATGACAGACTGCAATCATTTTGTCTTTTTGTCTTCAGTTTTTTCTTCCCTCCCCCGTTCTTTGCGCCGTCTCTGTCCTCTCCCCACCACTTGCTACCCATTTGCACCCCCCCTTTCCACTCTGCTGCTAAGAAGGCTGGAGCCAATGCAGCAGTGCATGTGGAGAGGGATTAGATAAAAAGAGAGAGAAGACGAGAGAGATGAGTGGAAAGTGAGTCAGAGAAAGAGACCAAGGACAGTAAACAGAAGGAGACAGATCGACTCAGAGGCTGGAAATGAGTGTTGGGGATGGATGGATGGATGGATTGAACAAGGACGGACGCTGCGTGCCTTGTGGAGCAGTAAAGATGTGTGATTGTGTCAGATCTCAGCTGATCAAATATTTAAAATTCATCATTATTTCACTAATTAACCGCTGTACAGGTTTGTCTCATCTTGTTTCATTAAAATAATTATTAGCATATTCTAAGTAGTCATCGATCAATTGTTTCATTTATAAAATGTCAGAACATCTTAAAAATGAGTCCAGCAGAGTTTTCCACCTTTTTAATAGACAGTTTTTGTCTGACAAAGTTGAAAACTCAATGATTTTAATTTTACAGCAAATCCTCTCACTGCTTGATGAAGGACATTAATTGATTTTCATCTCAAATGAGGAGATCAAATTAGCCAGATCTATGCTGCCAATATGTGAAAATCCATGTTTAAAGAAAGAAAGGCGAATTTATCGGCTAAACGCTCTCCTTCAGCACCACTTGGTCTGGTGTGACCATTAGGTTATGGGGGCTAAAGTTAGCCTATGTTGTTGAGAAACTTAAGGAAGCTATAGCACTGTTAATATTCAGCAAAGGTTATATGGACTCACTTTTTGATATTACATATTAAAGGACAATCGCCTCACACATCCTCCCCTTTCCTACTGTGAAGGAGAAACACGGGCCATAAAACTTTGGAAAAATATGGAGCCAGTGTTGGGTTTGTTTAGCTCATTCTAAGGTAACAAATACACAACAGTAATTATTTTTACATATGAAAACATAGTTGAATATTATATTCCATTTCTGCCATAAATAGCCCTGAAATCTGACACACTGTACCTTTAAGAAAACAGTTACTTACAAATACTTACAAATGTAATGCCTAATGACCTGGTTTAAAGGGGACCCTTATGGGGGCTGTAATGAAGTTTGACTGTGCTCAGTTCCAGAGGAGTGCGGTGTCACACCCTGTTGGGCTGAGCTAAAATTATCCACGGGCAAATAAACGGGAGAGGGGCGGTGTGGTGCTGCGGCAGAGAGGGAGTGTCGGCTGGCTCAGGTGGCACGTACGGCAGGGGTCCTGGTTTAGGAAGCAGCAGGGCCTGACCAATACATCAGCACACCTGCACCCTGCCTCCCACGTCCCACCTCCTCGCTCCTCTAAACAACTCCCAAACCAATAATCACACAGCTCCTCGATAACAATTACTCCTCGCCTCAGCCCTCCTTTCCTCTTGTTTTGTCTTCACCCCTCACCACCTCCATTTCCTCACCCCCTCTATCTCTCCATCACACTGTCCTCCCCGCCTCCACTCCCATACCTCCAAAAAAAGAAAAAAAAGGATGAACACTTCACATTTTGAAACTTATTTTGACCTTGCACGAAAAGAAACCCAACAAATATTGAGTCTGCTTTGCTTCCATTTTCCGAGTTAGCAAACACATAAATAAATAATACATTTAGCTCATGAATATTTCATTTGAATTAATCCACCGCCGGTGATATCATGCACTTATGTCCCCAGCAGGGCTGAGTGAACTTGTTTGATGATTAAATCATTAATTGACAATGTGCGACGATGACAGCGGCTGAATATGAGAGGCTACTTTTTATTTCTTTTTTCTTCTTCTTTTTTTATTGTCTTTTTTATTATCGCTGAGCACTGTGATTTAGACTATCCCTAGACCTTCCCTTTGGGACCACCAGTAGGTTGATGTTTATGGTTTTAAATGTCTCCACTGCCTTCAGATCTATTGTGGTGCAATTTGGCACACATACACATATGTTCCCCTCTGGACTGCAATAACTTTGGTGAAGCATCAACTCCCATCTAGCGCCATCATCGTGTCATATTTAATGTTTTGGATTATGACTTAGATGCTTGTCAAATAATGACATTCCTGCCACCCTCGACTGTACTCTGTGTAAAGTGCTATTTAGCGAATCTTTAGCGAAGCTGATGACAATGTAAACATCATACTTGCTGAACATCAGCATGTTAGCATTGTCATTGTGAGGCAGGCCAATATTAGCTCTTAGCTCAAAGCTCCGCTGTGCATAATCACAGCCTCGCAGAGCCGCTAGCGTTGCCGTAGTCTCTCCGTCCCTGTTTGCTCAAAGACATTTTAAAAGCTTACTGCTGGTGGACGCTAGCTGACCATTTCAGCGGATGAACTTATGACCCCGGGCTACAGCCTCCATTAGAGCACAAGCAGCTGCGAGTAAGTGGCTCGGCCAGGTTGGTGTAGGGGGAATATAATTTCAAGCACTGTATGACAAAACCTGTCCGTCAGGCTGAATCACTCCATCTCTCTTGCTCCAGTTCTGAGAGAATCTGACACACGGGTAGACGCACACATGGGGTTTGAGGTGAACTGTGAGGCCTCAGTAATACCTGTGTGCACAGGGGTGTTTCAGCGGTGAGAGGAGTCCTCCTCCAAATAATAAAGGAATGGACAGAGGTGAAGAGGAGAGGAAGAGGAGGGCAGGAGGGGAGGTAGAAGGAAGAGGAGGGGGGAGGTAGAGACTAAAAATAGCAAAGAATCGCCTGCCTTTCTCCAAACAGGCTTTTGCGAAGTCACATTTGCCCCAAGCAAAAGATTCGAAGTCTCCTGGAATAATAGATTCACCATGCACTCTTTTCGTTCACAACATGGCTTTCTCTCTAACTACAAAGAGCTGCAGTGGAGGGACGGGAAGAAGCCAAATGTTTTGTCCATTTAGACAAACGTTTCTCCTCCAAGTTTAATTGGCAACTCGAGATCGGAGAATACCTTTTGTCATATTGACAGCATCATTTTGACAGTAATGAATAAAAACGCTGCATGTGCATTCCCGGACTATCTGTTTCCCAACTTAATGTCAGTATCATCCAAAAAACCTGCAGCTGTACAGCCACAGACTATTTTTAGGTGACTGTTATCCTGCTCGCTACACTTCCAAATTGGATTTAAGCAGACGAGCACATTGCAGCTCGAGCTAGCTGGGAACAGTTTGTAACAGTCATTCGGAGGTAAAGCACAACCTGCAAAACACACTGAACTTTGCTTTGCTTAATAACAATATAATGCAGTTTGCATTACACAATCACATTTGGTATAATTTGTCATTGATTTTAAAGAGTTAAAAAAAAGTTCAGTTCAGGTTGGATTTTTACGGTGACTCCCCCTCCTCTATATCCAGACATAACCTTAGTTGTACCAAAATGAGATATCCTCCATATAATTGTCTAAGTATTGACATTTAAATAGAAAAAAAAACTCAATCTGTATTGATCCATGTAGGGAAATTGTCTCGCTATACCGCTCCGTCCACAGTGAGGACAGAGGTCGGGACCAGCTGCAGAAAAAGCACCCTGGAGCTAGGCGAGGGATACAGTGTATTGCTCAAGGGCAATCCAGCAGATGCTTGCTGATCTGGGTCTTGAAAGGTTAAGGAACATCCTGCTGGCTAAATAATTGATAGCGAGAAATTTCAAACGAGGATTTGAAAGCAGAGGAGCTCATTTAAGCCCTTCATCTGCAGCACATCCTTCTGGTGCCATAAGTGAATTAAGAACTTACCTGCTAATGGAAGAAAGTAATGCCCATAGCATGGATTTATTGCATTTGGTTTATTGGAAGAATATATTTATGCCTAGTGTGGAGAAATAAATGTCAGTAGGATTTTCCAATAAGTGCTGATGCAAATAAGAAAAATGAAACAGGATACATGTATCTAACTGGATAGCCATGCTCTCCAGCCAAAATTAGGCATGGAATGTATCTCATACAAATTTGAAACTGGACCTGGAGCTCTACTGGGCAATCTTGGTCATCCACTGTGCAGAGTGAAATATTTCAATAACTATTGGCTGTATTGCCTTCAGACTGATACCAATATTCATGGCTCCCCTTTCATCCTAATGACATGTCATGAAATTTGATAGACAATATCTTTGGTGACACCTCAACCTTTTATTCAGCGCCATCATCATCAGTTCAGAATGTGTCCAGTACTTTGGTTTATGGCCATATACATAACTAATGAGACTCCCATCAGCCTCAACTGTATTTTGTAGCAGAACATGCTAAACTAAGCTGGTGACAAGGGAAAGATTTCACCTGCTAAACTTTATTATGCCTACTTTAGAATTGAGCTTGGAGCACTGACATGCCAAAGTACAGACTCACCAAGCTGCTGGAGTGCCTGTAGACATTTGTCTTACTGTTGACGACAGACTCAGGATTGCTACCACAATGGCAGGCCAACCCAAATACAATATGAATGCCAATCAAGAGATACACACTGAATGTTAACAAGCAATGACCAAAGTGCAGTAAGAGACGGATAGACGTATGAATCCATGAGCATATTTGTCATTAAACCACATAAAACTCAACCCTGCTTTAAAGAGTGTGTGTTGCTTGGCAAAACAATCTGGTTGGGCATTCTGTCAGGAAACAGGCAAAGCATTTGGGAGTACAGAGGCACCACAGTGGCACAAGTCTGTCTGGATAGATGCTCAGACTGAGCCAAAGGTCACCACAGTACCATGCAGAGGAAACAGGCAGATGTGTGCAGCCTGGACTCACACAGACGAGGTGATTTAAAAGGCGCCTGAGGTCATTGTACAATAATAAAAACTCTCATTGTAACCTTAACTCAACCATCATTAAGAAATATTTGTTACTCAATGCAGCTGAAGTTAAACTGGGGTCGCTTCGTCTGAAATGAAGTGCACGTTTTCTCCTAAAGTATGACAGAGACACACACACAGGAAACCCTGCGTACAAACATTGGCATAATTACCTGCTTAACTCTTGCCCAATAAATAAACACACACACACTTTCCGTCCCTTGTCTCCAATCCTGCACAATCCCCAATGCAGCCGGTGAGTTCGTGCTCGGGTAACAAAAGCAAAATCAAAGTGGTGTGTGAAATATGGCTGGGATTCATTATTAGGCGCAGGCTTTGTTTTTTTGCCCGGCATGCAGGCGGACTGGCGGGATTTAAGCCTCCCTGTTGGAAAGCATACAGATCAGCCAGAAGGGAAGCAGCAGCCGCGCGTTGCTGCTCAAGTTGGTGGCACGGTTGACTCTGAACGTATGATTGTGCTCTCCCCGGCTCCTGGTGGAGTGGAGGAAAAGTCGACCAACACCTGTGTGCAAAAACTTTTCAACCAAGGACGGAATATAAGCCAAGGAAATAAGCTGTCAGGTCTGTCGCTTTCAATACAAAGAAGGCATCACTGGAAAAAATCTAAACTCCCCCCATCACTATCATCATCCTCTCCCAGTCCACTGCGCTCAATTGGTCAGCTGGAGATGAAAGGGAATTACTCATGTGTGCTAATATGGATGCAAGAGGCTTTTTGAGACCCCCCCCCCCCCCCCCCCCCCCCCCTCTATTTTTATACACTGCATATATGTGAGAGAGCTAAAAGGAACCCCTAGCTCAAGGGCTCAAGGCTAGATGCATTGCTAAGTGCTAGCATGCTAGCACGCGTGCACGAACACGCGCATATACACACTATACACACACCGCACACGATGCACTCAGGATGGCTTTCGTGGGGGTAAGGCAGCGTGTCTTGTCATCTTTTATTCAGGGCAGCTCTATATGTCTATTTTCAGCTCGGCAACGCTCCGTATAGATGAGCTGCTCTCCACCGACGGGATTTAGGAGAACCGGATCATTTCAGCGAAATGTTCTCCTTCACTGCTCCTTTCACTCACACACAAAACTCGACACACATTCAGTGTAAATTACACATCATTGTAGCTGCTCTGCATATTCATAGAGGTGGTTTGTGCCAGAGCCGTGGCAGCATTCCACATCTAACAGCAGGGCGACATAGTCATTTAAATACTGCTCTACCATACTGCACTACATTCTGCTTTCTACTTACACCAATTTGCTATATATAGACATGCAATGACCATTTAATGTCAACGGGAGGAAGACAGGCTCAAGGAGGCAGACAGGGAAGCGCAAAGGGAGATGGGAGCACGGAGAGCACAAGGTCACGAGGAGCAACTACCGAAGGGAGCTGAGATGTCGGAGAGGGGGAATGGAGCTAAGGAGGTTCTGTAGAAGGAGCCAGAGCCCCTGTGGTGGCCTCGATGACTCAGCCCGTGGAAGCCTGAATAATTAGAGGCACGCTCTGGGTCCCTGCCATCATTAGATTGGCGCACATATTAAATATTCAATGAGACATTTTGGGCAGACGTGTACGGGAACAGGCGAAAGGGCAACTGGAACACTGGAGTACGTGCAGTGCGCAGGCAAAGATATGTAAACGCGCGCATGTGTGTATGTGTGTGTCCTCAGAGGGCTGATTTATGGATGTATGTGTGTGTTTACTTACACGTATGTGCAAGGCTGGCTCTTGAGTGGCTTATGCTAACGTAGATGCCAGGATGAGTTTGACCCTGGAAGTCAAGGACATTTGCACACTCGCAGAGGTTGTGTATCATAATGACAGCGGGCAGAACTTTGATTTGCACTTGTCGTGACTACATTTTCGGGCAGTATTACTGATGACAGAGCTGTTAATAAAATTAACATCAACAAGTTGGCACGGTGAGAATCACACCTGCTTTAAGCGAGGACAGCACAGCTGATCAAGCACCTCCTGGCGCTACACGCTACAGGCCTGAGAGCACAGGAAAGAGAACCTTGACACACCTGAAACAGTCAAAAGGGGCAGATGGGGTTCCTCAGGCACCTGCCCAGTTGCCCTATTTTAGAAGAAACTGCCCATTAACCTACATAACCAACAATATGGCCGCGTTGCTGGGTCATGTCGCGCCGTACAGCCAGACCAGATGCTGAAAGGGCTCAGAACACTGGCGGAGCGGAGCCACTGCAGCACCAAGGCTGTAATAAATGTGCAGGCTCATGACAGGTCTGCAGATGTTGAGGCATTTGCATGAGGAGCTCACGGAAATCACTGTCAGACACGATGAATGAACTGTACATACCGCTTTATGTCATCTCAGAGTGCGACGCACATCTTAATGAACCCGTTAAGCAGGTGGCTTCTGTTAAAAGGAGCGTGGCTAGTTGAAAACAAATAAAGTCAATGCGACTCTACATCTGTGACAGCTCTGTACAGTAGCAAATCACGTCATCTTCGAGCATTTCTTATCGCTTAAAGAAACTCTTCTTCTGCTTACTTCCAGTAGAGCTGCACCTGCTCTGAAATTGAAAAAAAAACACGCTCACTAATAAGACAAAGTACTGTAACAATTACGCAAATAAGATCACTGCTCGTTCAAATCTCTCGAAACGATTTGATTTCTTTTACAAACAAATGAAATTGTCTGCGCACCGAGAGCTGCTTTGTTTGTATAAGGAGAAAACGAGACTCAAATCAAGGTTGAATTGCTTAAAACGGGTAATTGTTTCGAGCTAATTGTCTTTGTAGGCAATATCAGCCGTTACCTCGAAGAAATGCCAAGTGCCCGGGACATCACCATATGTCGCTGATGCTTTGTTTATGTTAAATAAGGGGCTGGATGAAAATTAAGGGGCTGGATGAAAATTAGGGAGCTGGATGAGTTTCCTTAAGAGCAAAGAAGGGCATTCTCTTGTCACTTCATGGATGGTTAGAGTTCAGAACACACTTTAACATCCATCCTTGACAAATAGGTTGACATTGGCGTATGTTATCTTACATTTTTGATGCATTTCCTCTTTTAGTTGCTTATTGTTGCAGAAATTGCACACGATGAAGACTGTTTTATTTTCTGAGATGTTGGTGGGAGGAATTTGTCCAGAGAAAATCTCTACATAAAGTCCAGTCCTCCTTACCACCCTAAACATTTCCATACAGTCCCTAACCACCAATCTTACATAATTATCTACTTAGAAAGCAATAATGGCTACACAACAGTGGCTAAGAAAGTTGAGGACACACTTTTACCTTAAAGCACCGGCCCATTTCGAAGTCTGCACACAAACATCCCTTTTCTAAAAGGTTAGATCCTCCCCTTCGTCTTCTCTGTCATTTAGTGACATTCTGTTTGTGTATCCACCCTTTTTTTTCTTTTAATACTTAATTGGAGCAGATGTCCCAGGCTGCAGCATCTCCTATAGGTGTATATGCACAGCGGGCCTGAGGCCAGGCTATTTGGACGGCTCGCTCGCCGTGACTCAGACATGTTGGCGCGCTGCTGTGTGGAATAAGCACAGTAATGAAGGAAGAGAACAAATTCCACGCTATTTTCTCCGTCCGGTCCTGTTTGGAACAAGGCACCCGCCTGCTTGTTGCTGATGTATCGTCACTGTACATTGTGCAGCGGAGGTCCATTTGTCTCAATCAACAGATTCTTCTCTTATCATTCCAGCTCAGTTACTTTTGGGAATGTTACCAAGCCTAACAAATGTATAATACAGCTCGTATTCATTACACAAAGAGAATGTGAGACGCTCACATGCCAAATGGCTTTTTTTTTTATAAATGGTCCTTTGGCGATCTTTAAAGAAAGCAATGGTGCATTTAGCAGAGAATAATCACAAGCATCAATACTGGCATCCACACTAATGGCCAATGGACATCAACAAACAAACATAGCAGTGCAGTAATTGGGCCGCTACTATTGAAAAGTGTCTTCAAGGGCGGGATACTGAAGTCGAACCACTTTGTGTGTGTCCTTGGATTCAGATCTTCTCGTAGCACTACCGCGAAAAACACACAGCATTTTTTTTCTTCCCCCCCATCAGCCACCATCCTCCACCATCTTCCCCTCCCCAGTCGATAGTCTGAAACCGGATTGATGGCTGTTTATTGCATGCTTCTTTATGGCCCAAGGCGAGAGTGAGTGAGTTTGCCGTTCCGCAGAGAGAAAGAAAACAGTACAAGATTACACGCCAGTGTTCCACTCCTGGGCCGGGCTCTGTCACAGCTCACCTCAATCTAATAAACACATGTCTTTATTGATCTAGTCCGCACTCTTCCGTGTTTTTTTTTTTTTTTTTCATTTGCACTTCTCCTGATGTCTGCGAACGCACCGATCCCCCGGTGCTCTATTTGATCTTAATGCTATGAAAAGAACAGTTTTGTTCAGGAAATGTGTGTGTGTGTGTGTGTGTGTGTGTGTGTGTGTGTGTGTGTGTGTGTGTGTGGGTATCGTGATCAGAGCCCATGATACAGGCAGGCACAGCTCAAGTGGGTTGAGTTTGGTAATTGACACAGTGATTTTTCAGTTACACGAGTGAGTTTGGCTTTGTTTGAGTCTCATCAAAGTTATTTAAACAAAAACAAAAAGCCTGAAAGATGAGCCGAGTTATTCTGCTTTATCTGTCGGATTTTGTGTAGCTGCTAGTTAAATAATGGGACGGGGAGCAGCACTTCTGAGTGAAATGATTTTGTTTAATTTATGATTTAATTTGCCTGCGTCTCTTTAATTCATGATTCCTACATTAGAGTGTAATACCTAGAGTAATACAATTGGTTTCTGCTGTAAAAATAGCTCGTATAAAACATGCATTTAGCATTTTCACAGGCCCTTTAATTGATTATTGATCATAAGCTCAGTGTGTAGTCATCAAGGACGTTGCCATGGCTACGGCAGCGCAAGATTGTCGTGCATGTGTAGTCATTTTTAAGCGTGGAATCTTGGCTGAGGCGGGTGTGCGTGTGTGCGTGTGTGCTGACCAGGTGCTATCGCAGTCGCCTCTGTGTCGGCGTGTGTGCTGAACCACGACGACAGGGAAGTAGGAGAGGAAGGAAAGGATGCGGGGGGGTGGTAGGTGGAGGTTCAAGTCATGGGTGTTGTCAGAAGAGTAGGGAATGATGAAAGCGGTCACGGAGAGATTTAAGGCTACGAGGTAGACTGCAGAGAGGGTAGTAGGGCACAAAGCAGCGAGGTATTAGAGGGGATGAGGCGCGGAGAGGTGACAGATAGTGACGGTAACATGGAGGAAACTTGAAACTTTTCTTTTTTTTAGATTTTTGTGTGTTCGCTATCAGGATTTAGCTTGCACAAACACACACACACACATGCCCTTGCATTCACCCACCAATGACCACACACAGTCTTAATAATCCATCCGCCTCACACCACACTTGTTGTGTGACAGTTCGCCTCTGCTTGCCCTCCTCCAATTTAACCTCCAATTTTTCTCTCTTTATGTGTGTGTGTGTGTGTGTGTGTGTGTAACTGCCGAGTCAGCAGGCCCTGTCATCCGTCTGTCTCCACCGCGCTGACCAAAGTCACACACACATTGCATAGACAGAGACGGCAAAATCTGCTGCTGCTGCGGCTCCTCGTGTGTTATCTCACAGGGGTCGTTCGTAGTAAAGTAAAGCTCCTAAATGACCCCAGCGGTGACATTTCCCCCAATTAGATTCATCCATATCTGGCTGTTTTAGATCAGTGCTAAGTGGTTAGAGAGATAAGAGGGATGGTGCTGTCGCCGAAGCCGGCGTCTCCTGCAGATGAGCCGCACTCTCCTGAGCCGTGACCGCAGCAGTCATTTTAAACAGCCCCCGTCACTGCAGCCATTACACACCTCGTTGGATTAAACGTAAGCAGGGAATCATGCGGCGGCCAATGATGTGATAAAAGACAGAGAGAGTGTGGGGGGGGGCGGGGATGCGTACGAGCATGTGTGTGTGTGTGTGTCACCTCGCGTCTGCAAGGGGCAGGGCGGCGCTTCAGAACGTTTTATGGATGTGCATAATCTTCACGCCGTGGGTCGGCTCGCCGAGGAACATGAAACGGAATGAGAGTCACTGAGTCCTGAAATGTTTTTCCTTCAAAAGGAATAACAACGATCAGCGAAAAATCTTTGTGCTGTAAATCAGAATCGAGTGCTGACTCGTCGGATCTCACGCAATTTCCATTTAAGGACAAAATTATGGCGAAAAAATGACCGCTGGCAGCACTTTTCCAATATTTACATGGAAATGATATTCACCAATCTCCAATTTTGAACGTTTAATTTGATAATCAGAAATATGACAAAGCTGAAAATGGAAATTCATTAGCTTTTTTTTTTTTTAAAGCATGTTTTAAAGTATTTTACATCTCATGTGGTGGCATATTTAGCTCAAAGCTAACTGACAGAGTTAACCTCAGCGCTCACTTCCTTCCTCTTTTCCTGTACACTTTCTAGTAAAGGCGGAAAACGCTGCATCAATAATGAAGACGGGCGCACGTGAGAGAGCCTCGCGGCGTTTTAAACAGGTAGCAGCCTCGCTGCGTCAGCGCTGATGTGGTCTCGGGATGCATTCGGACGAGGTTATATAACGCATCGTGCTGCGTAGCTGGTGAGCGGCGTTGCTGCTATTAATAGAAACGCTTTTGATGGAACAAACTCTGTGACACACAGACACAAAAACATCAACCTGGATACTCATCTGTGAGCTGTGAGTTAAAGGATGTTTTTCTTAATGTTTCTCTCGGGACACACTCATCCACACAAGCAATAACAAAAATGACATCCAATAAGATAGAATTGCTAATTATCAGAGGGATGAAGAGGCTATATTAAGCTCCGAGGCTGAGGCGAGTAAACAGATAATCATTGATGTGTCCTGATCAGTCAGTCTGTCCATTCTCTCTCTGTCTGCTTCATCTGGATGAGTCAATCTTTCAGTTCGGCTCCGTCTGTCCGCGTTCTCTTTAGCGCGCACATACCTGAATGGGAGCGCACGCGTAGACAGAATACACAGCCACACAGTCTGCTTCTTTTGTTCATTTAAATACCAAGGAGTCCAGACAAAAAACCATTACAGGGCGCAATGTGGCGTGACGGCTTTTTGATCAGCTGGAGAGAGAAATAAGGGGAGAAATGTTAGGGGCATTACCACTCATTTTCTCGAGGTGCTCTGATAACGTTTAACCAGCTGATTGCTTTGTTTAGAGCCCTGCCAGACACTGCTGCATGGAAATGTAAAGGCGAGCGAGCGAGGCTCTGCCCACAGTTTGAATCATTACGCAGCTACGGTACGTACTGCATAAATTACTTTAATTATGAATTTATGGACATCTAGGAGTTACCATACTGAGATTTTCAGATTATCCAGTTTATCCAGATTGTTTTGGCTCTGGGGATGGCATTAATTAGTGTTTGGTCCACTTTGTCGGCCAAAAATAGTCAAAGGGAATGTATTTAGTGTTCACCTTCAGCACATTCTAGTCTGGAGACACTGTTGTCTGTTCATGCTAATGGAACGTCAACAGTTATCTATTATGTCTAGGAGGCCAACATTTCTTTGTTTCTCCGACTCTGGTCACCGGGCAACTCTGAGATAGGCTGGCACCTGCACTCCTCCAGCAATCCAAACAGCGGCCTTGCATGCCAAAGAGAGAGCCTTCTCTGATCTGGCTTAATGCCGTCACCGTCTATGACCCCAAGGCCCACGCGCGGCCCTGTGTACCCAAAGGATAGAAAATTCCATAACAGTCATCAGGTCAACTATTTAATTCTTCAGGTACTTTGGTGTATGATGAAATAACTGCAAAACAAACAGTGTTACCCGTAAGTACCCCTATGTTACCCCCATTCATTTTTCCCATAGACAGTGTTCCGTAACTGAACTCTTCTGATGTTGGAAACAGTGTGCAGCTCATCCCGGTTAAATCCTCAGTCAAACATATTTACAACTACAGTAGGAAACATCTGTTTCTTTGATTAAAAAGTAAAAGGTACAAGCTTGTGTAAAAGCGTTAGCTGACTCCCAGTGTGCATCTGCATGAAACAATCTGTCACAAAGCTTTAAATCAGTCACATGGTGACAACAGTGGATATTATGTTGTTGATAAAATGATTTTTGCGCCTTGAATCGGTTCACTTGCAATGTTGGGGTCAGTTCTGGATGAATTCACTAGTTATGGCGCCACGTGTTAACAACTGCACAACTAAACAATTGAGGCTCATGGGTTTTGTAGTCTTCAGAGTTACATTGAGAACATTGCTTAGACACTTCAGGAAGCATTGGCCCCTCCAAATTTGTAACTCTACACCTGCTGAACATGCGAACAGCATGTCATTGTGAGCATGTTAGCAGCTAAGATGAGCCTTTAGCTCAAAGCATCTTCACAGAGCAGCTAAAACCTACATCTCTTAGCTGGCTTCCCGTAGAACCCAACAGCACACACACGTTTATTCACCGAAAGACCGCAGCAGAGAGCCTCTAATCCAGGCTGCGCCGACTCTCTTACTCTTTCATGTCCTTGGAGCCACATGCTTTGTTAATTTCCCTCCATGTCCACCATATGCTACATTAGCTCCCCGCTGTTTAAAGATCTGTCTGTTAGCGTCAGCATGCTATGAACTTAACGGCGCTCCCGGATGTAGGCTTGGGTGCAGCCCGAGCACAGGCAGCAACTGCAGCATCCATCCAGCCATCCATCCAGCCATCCTCTGTGTTCCACAAAATGAAACTACCCATACAGAAAACAATCAAAACTCAATATAGAAATTGCCTTTTATGAGAGCCTATAACAATTCAGACTCCCTGCTTGCCAGTAGCTGTCACGAAGTCGTGATACCGCACAAACAAAAGCCTCAAACAGACAAATCTTGATAAGATATCTCAACAGCCGGTCATGTTATGGGGGACTAGATAACATGGTGAACTGGCAGCTTTGAGAAAAAGAACTCGCATCACTTGTTTTGCTACATTAATCATCTTTAATGCAGTCTCGTCCTTCTGGTGTACACATAGAGACAAACACTAGTTTTATAGAAATGATTTACCAGATGCAGAGAGAGTTTTAGATGTCTTTGTGTTTGAGTCTTTTCCAATCTGTGATGCATTTAGCCGAATCGTAAAAGCTGTAAATTCACAATTATTTTACTATCAGATTCCTGCCACTCTTGTTTTGATCTGAATGATTAAGAAGGGGGAGATAAACTGAGAGAGAGAGAGAGAGAGAGAGAGAGAGATATGAAGAGAGAGCGGGAGAGAGAGGAAGGAGCAGACATTGACAGCTGCCCAAACCGAGCCGCCTTTCAAGATATCAGAGCAACTGCAGCACCTCGGCAACCGAACAGATAAGACTCCAGCCAAGATATCAAACGGCATCAGCAATAAGCAACAGCCACAAACAAACACTTTTCCAGCCAGCCACGGGCCCTTCACCAGCCACTGCCAAACATCCCTGGGCCACCTCAGGAGGTGAGGAAAGGAGAGCAGGAGGAGGAGGGGGCGAGGAACAACCCAAACAAATTGGAAATGTCAAACGGTACCCCGGCTGACCTCGCTCCGCTTCTTAATCAAAACGTTAATAAAGAAAGTGAGATGTCACGGAGCGCAGACGCACGCTTTAATGTGTCTGATGTGTTGTTTTCGGCGCACAGGTGTGACGGCCGCACACAGAGGGGAGAATTTCAAATGAATGCGTTGCCCGTCATTGCATCATTATTTTACTGCCTTGACGATAGAACACCAGAGGGCGGTTAGAGGTGACGCCCCAGAGGGGTTCTCTAAAAGCCTGTTTATGCCCCGAGACAGCTGAAGCACCAAACCATCATAGAAAAATGACATTTTAAAGCACTAGTGACTGATAAGTGTCCTTAACATCAATACTTATTTAAGGCAATCACCTTGACCATTCAGAATTAAAAATGTTGCTCAAAAAGTCGTAGTAAAGTTTTAAAATTTTTTAAAGGCTTATTCCACGCTGCCACCAGCTCCACTGACAATGATTTAGACGATATCTACCAAAAGTTAGCTAACATTAGCCACCATAAACTAATGCTCATAAAAGGCTGTAGCAGCTAAACCCCTGAGTGTATTAAATTGAGCATGGGTGCATTTTATTGCTTATGAATTTAACTCCTGGTTTGTAAGAGGAAGGATGTCTACTTTCCTCCTTTACAACTTACATTAGGGGTGGGAGAAAAAATCGATTCACATAAGTATTGGCCTTTTTTGTTTACCATTTTTAAATTCATTTTATTTAATAGTTTTAAATAGTTTTTTCCAAATTTATTTAAAAAACGAAATTCATTTTTTGTTTATTTAGGTTTATTTATTTATTTGGGGGAAAACCTAAACAGCAAGAAGAAGAAAAAAAAAACCAGAAACTTGCAAAAACATTACTGCCCACCTGGCAAGACACATCCTGAGGCAAATGCAGAGCTAACAGCCAAATGAGCCACAGCGGCAAGCCAGCAGACACTCAAAGCAGCAATGTACATCCACTGACTGGGCAGGAACAGCTAAATAAATACTTATATTTACTCACTCACTTAATATACACAATAAAGTCACAATAGTACTCAATATTTTTTATATTATACATTTGTTTGCCTCTTTTACATGCAGTCCAGGCTTTCGAAAAAGAGTTTAAGTTCACATTATTATGCAGTATGTTAATTTTAAAGGCTCCTATTTGTGTTATTTGCAGATAAATCTACAGTAGAAGTCTACACCAGAAAGTCTAAACTTTTAATTCATTTTGTTAGAAAGGGTTCAGATGTGGAAAGTATAGCCCTCAGAAAAGTATATATTATTTATATACTTTTATTTTATTTTTTATTTTTTAACCTTGTTTACATCCAGTCCAAGGCTTTTGAAAAGAGTGTAAGTTCAAATGTAGCAGTTAAAATATATTGCTGCTAAATAAATATCAAAAACTGACTCACATATGATGTGCCTTTCATTTGGGAAATATGGTTCCTGATATAGTCTGTCATTCAGTTCTTTCTCATGGTTTGGTGTTAAAAAAAAAAGCAAACTAAAATTCGGCAACGTCGAAGTATCGCAATCTAAATCGAATTGGCATCCAAAAAAATCCTAAAAGAGTTCAATGGGGAGAAAAGCATATCGTCCCAGCCCTAACGTACACAGCCTGACTTTAGAAGTGTCAGTTTGCTCTTTGTAAACAACACAATTACTTTACCTGCATGGACTTTTGCGGGCCGCGCACAGATGTTTAACGCACATAGCAAAGCGTTACCACGCGAGCAACAGCTGTTAACACATCTTGAATGATATTGAGACGTAGCCTGCTGTATCTCCAGCTACACGGGACTCTTAAAAAATTAAATAAATTGAATTTTGAGGGAATGCTTTTACAAATCTCACCCAGCTGTTACATTATGACACAATAAAGACTGCAATTAAAGGCAAACTCTTGCTCTTTTCTATCTAGTGGCTGGTATTTCTATCACCCTCTTCCTCCGAGGATATTAATCTAGCTAAATGGGTTATAATCCAGTACTAATTTTACACAGAGAGCCTGGGTTCCATGTGGAATTTGCATCCTCTATACATGGAGGTTTTCAACAGTATGGTGTCAACAGTGTGTTAACATTTCTGTGATACACCTTACAGCTTGTTTTGGATGTCGGGTATAGTCTTAGTGTTTTATTGCGAACCGTGGACAATACGTGGCTGACGGCAGTAGATTCATCATCCTCCTCATAATGCCGGATATGAATCATGCTCTCTGTGTTGTCCCCCCGCTGAAGGAATTAGTTAAGAGTTGTGAGGCTGTCCCATTCCTCATCCATTTCCTCCGTCTCATTTATCTCTGTCGCACCTCAGGTTGTTGTTGTTTTTTTTTTTTTTTTTTGTTAACGCTCAAATTTATTGTCATCAGCGCAGAGGTGCAGCGCATATCTTACTTTACAAACAAGACGGAGATTAAGACGCACAAAGAGAAGGAGCAGGCAGCTGAGCCCATTATGGGAGGAAAATTAGATAATCAGCAAAACCACAGACGCGCCGCTTTCATTCCAAAATGAGACGTCCACGAGCCATTTACATACACAGGGTGGCTTTTTGGCACATGCTCCAAAATAAACAGACCTCACCTTAAAATACGCTGCATGCCACATCAGTGTGACAGAGAAATTTAGTTTTTACCTGGAGGGCATGGATTTATATTCCTGGACTTTTTTTTTCTTACTTCAGTGGAGATTACTGTTGCATGGCAACCAAAAGCACACGGTGTCTCCTGTGCAACACATGTTCTTTGTACCTGGTGAACTATCTCTGTTAGCAGCAGCACTCGAACCTGCGCCCACGGTTTGAACAGATCAAAGTCCTCCATCATTAGGAGTGTTAGTCTTTGGAAATCTCTTCATTCTTTTTGCTTCAGATATTCGGTGGGCACTGTGTGATAAGCTGTTCACTGTCTTTAGTCTGCTGAGTTGCAAATACGAAACATAGCTGTCAGTGAAGCACACTGGTCTTCTACTGTGGGGGTGAAACAACCCAAGAAATTACCCTTCATCTTAGAATTCACGGCCATTGCAAGTGTCCTTTCCATAGACGGTGTAAAACATGGATGTAGCCTCCATGAAGTCACCCACAGTTGGTGATACTCAGAATGTGGTGGCTCTGGCCCGACACTATTTTGGCCATCCTGCCTCTGCCGCCTCCGGCTAATCTAAAAATAAGCAAAGATGTGGAGCGTGGATGGAGCTGAGGTGGGCTGAATGATTTGCCTGGCTGCTCAAACAAGCCACCTGTAATGGCACCCACCTGTCAGTTAAAGCAGCGATGCTGTTAATTCTGCATAACTTTAAGCCTTAATATAACTTGAGCAGGTGAGTTGTATATAAATTCACCCTCAGTACAGTTGTCCTGAACGGGGAAATAAGCTACAGAGACCATAACTGTTTTTTGTACCAGGCTGTAAACATGTTTATCGCTGCTGTGAAGTTGGACATTTGAACATGGGGACTTACGGAGACTTGCATGTTCTGTCCCCAGCCTCAAGTGGACGTTTGAGGGACTGCAGTTTTTGTCTTGGGCATTGGCTTCACTTCACAACCACAGAGGCTGCTGCTTGGTCCTTGAGGTGAGATGAGAGTGAGATGAGAACTATAGGGGAGGAAGTTGAGGTAATGTGTTTTGCCGTGAAAAGAAAAAAATAAAAATACTCCAAAGCAGCATTTCATAAAAACTGTATTAACTTTACATCGCTGCCCAAAAGACATTTTGTTCTCAGGACAAGTCTTGACTTTCTTGTACCTCATGCTATGAACTCCTATCATGAGGTTTTATATCACCCCCCTAAAGGTGAGCCAAACTCTCTTTCATAACTTAACAGCGAGGTAAACAGAGCTGAGATGGAGTCGCCCTCCGGTACATTCCTGCTGCTCTCCTCCTTTAAATCCCCCTCTCAGAAGCTTCTTTATCAATCTGCTTTTTCTGCAGCGCTTTCTCCATTCACTTGCTCACTTCCTTGCCTCCTTTCATCCTCAAAACTCTATCCGTCTCTCTGACATCTTTCCTCCTCCTCCTCTTCTCCTCCCCGTCCTTCATTTGCCCCCCCCGAAAAACCCTCCTTCCTCCACTCTGCCACTCTGCTCATTCCCTCGCCTCTTCTTCTCCCTCCTCCTCCATCTTTGCTCGTGATTGCGGGGAGAAGAGTTTTTTTTTTTTTAAGCATGCCCGTGATGTCACAGGTGGAGTGTGTGTGTGTGTGTGTCTCAGAATGATATCACTCTCCTCTGGACCGTGTGAAAAGGATGATCCACCTTTTTTTGCGGCCTCCCTGCCTTCATCCTCTCTCTCACCACCACCACCACCCTCCCTCCCCAGCTCTGCCGCACACTTCCACTCACATAAAGGAGTCAATTTGTCAGAGATGTCAGGGGTGCTAACGAACAGCCAGCTCCTTGCCATATGCCATGCCTGTGTGTGTGTGTGTGAGGCCGTGAGCACGTCCGTACTGTTGCTGCAACATTGTGTGAATGAGTGTGTGCCAAGTGTACAAAGCAGACAAGTACACGTGTGTATATATATATATTTATATAGCTGCTCTGTGGAGACAGTTTTGCAGGTGTGACATAACGCGGATGTCTTTATTCAGCCTATAGAGGTGGTAAACGTGTTGATTTATGCATGACAGCTCTGTGTTCTGTATGCACCTCGTGCATATGTATTTATGTGTGTGTGTGTGTGTGTGTGAAGGCTCCTCTCCCCCTCTCCGGCGCCGCCTGAGGAGTGTGATGACCAGTCTATTTGACAGGCGTTCCAGTCACAGCGGTTGCCCCGTCACCGCGGTGACTGGGTCATCGGAGTTAATTATTCTCAGCGCTGGTCCATCAGGCCCCATGCCGCGGACACACATACACTCACACACACGGTGTCGCAGCCAGACGTGGAATAGAAACACACGCTCTCCTCGGCTTTGACCTGGTTAAGCATGATGCCTTTTAACTAAGGACTGCGGAAAAACACACACAAGGGAGCGTCACGGCGACCCAGCGGTCTAAAGTGCACACTGTGTAGTGTTCGGAGTTAAACACACACATCCACCTATATATGCAGACAGACTGAGTATGAATGACAGTGACTAATGTAAGGCAGCCTTCCTGCTAATTAAAGTCGAGTCATACATTAATTACCATGAGCTGCAGTATTTAAAGTTTTAATTGAGTGCTGGATGATTTTCCCTTTAACCTTTGCTCAACCAGGATTTCCCTCAGGATTACTTTGTCTTTAGGCAAAAGTTGACACCAAAGAATGATATATTCCTATTGTGTCTTTCTAATACTGAACTCCAGCGCTGTATTTGTCTGTGAAAGACAGCTACATTACATTGTCTGGTGTGGATGACACGCAACATCTTAATTTTAATGGGATCGCTCTTCATACTGCAGTTATCATTGGTGTCCAGTCGCGCTGCAGAGCTCAGCCGCTTTAATCATTTCTCTCAACGTCCTGCTAATCCCCGTTAAGATGGTTAATATTGGACTAGCTAGCTCAGTCGCTTGTGCCAAAGATGGTTTGTTTCCCAGGAGAACAGGGAAGAAGACGTTGGTACCAATTTGCAAATGGACCTAAAACCAGTTATTAAATAACGCAGGGTCTAAAGAGGGTCTTCTTCTGCAGCAGGGCATGATGATGAGGAGCTCGCTTGTATCTTATGTTTTCTAGGGATGGTGTTCAACACTTTTCTCCCCAAATCATTTTCATTTATAAGAACGTAACGGCCAAATTCCACCGCTCCATGATCGCAGCCATTCTAGCCATTTTTTAAAACACCACTGGAACTGCCGCGATCCATTTCCCATGCTTCCTAAAAGTGCCTCTCAGCTTGGTTCCACCAAGAATACTAAGAACACGCTATTTTTTTAGAGAGTAGCTCGAGCTGAGAGTAAGTTAGACACAGAAACGGCATAGAGAATTCAATCGATTTTCAAAATAAAGCTCCCAATCATAAAAACAGACAAAGGGGAAATAATTGAATTGCGTAGCTATTCATCCATCCCATCCATTATCTGTAACCGCTTGTCCTCATCAGGGCCATGCTGGGGCTGGAGCCCATTTGACTGTTGGTAGGCGAAACACTCCTGGTGGAGTTTGAAGTCGCATGGAGGACGGACCAAAACAGTTTTATTCTACAATCCTTAATTCAATACAACGCTCCATATTAATATACAAATACACAGTAGAGGAGTGATCATTTTTACAGATCTATAATTCAAAATTTGTGGCATGTGGTGTTTTAGACGTATCTTTCAGTGCGTGAAAGCGTGTTTTCCTTACCCACAAATCACTCAGCCCGCCATTTATTTTTAGCAGTGCAGCTTTAAACTTCACACTTTTCTGCCCTCTGGCTTTATTTATGTATATTCAGCAAAGCTGCCTTTGGCTACAGGAACTCCACAGAGGAGCCTTTTTAACAAGTGCCGTATACCGCTTTCAACTCGTCGAATGGAGCCGCACTGTTTACAGGATGTATTTATGGCTGTATGTTAACATTCAGGGGAGTTTTGGCTGAATGATTTGGAGCAGAAGGTAGCCATGTGTGAGTGGGCGGGGTGATGGCAAAATGCTAACGCAGATATACACACACACGCATACACACACACTCTTTGTAAGGCGTGCCATGCTGTTCAGGCACTATCTGAATTACATTATTGCGCAATAGTGCTCACGGAGCGGACCAAATGTTCCAAATGTCTGTGGGTCTGCCCCTCTCTCTCTCTCTGTCTCACTCGGTGTACCACAGCAGGATCACAGCAAAGAGGGAGAGAAAATCCCACAGCTAAAAACAGAACCCAAACAAGCACGAAAGCACGAAAAAAAAGGTCCTAATTTGGCAAAACAAATGAGCACACCCGCGACTGTGAACACATCAGGAGAGTGATATGCAAATGAGCGCTCCATGTGCCTTCGAGCAAGCGTGCCAGATGCTGGTGAGCCCGACCCGACGGGTGGGTCGTGAGGTAGATCTTACAGGCGGAGAAAGAGAGAGAGGGGGAGAGAGCTGGAGGGTGGGGACCAAAAAAAGAGAGGGGGGAGCAGAGGAGGTGGTGTGATTAGCACTGAATATTTTGGCAATTGCCTCCGTTTGGTGTGAAAAGTACATTTATAAGAGCCAGCCAGTCATTCCTCATGCAGCACGCGAAGTGATGCGAAACATTTTTTTTTTGGAATGTGAGAATGTCGGCACCTAAAAAAAATAAATAAATAAAAACGCATGTGGGATCTCGCTGTGAGGGAAACCTGTCAGATACGTTAACGTGGAGTCCTGGAAACACGGGACAGTTCTTACCCACGGTTACTGCAGAACTTCCATATTCCTGAGCGCTGATCAGCTGTTTGGGTGAGAAAGGTGGGAGATCAAACTGAAATCAAACAGCGCAACGCCGCTTTGGTCCATTCTCGACATTCTTGACTTCAAACCTCACCTGGACTGTTTTGACCGCCATACTTTGTTAACTTGTTAAAAATTGTACTGTATTGTAACTGTATTTGCCGTGCTTTTTGTGTGTCTGATGAGCTGCTCTGTGCACATTGACGTGGACTGCTCACTTCGCCCATCAAAAATCGAACAGCACATGTGCATGCGAAATGCATCGCGTCCATGTCCTCATATAAGATCTGCTGTGTTTGGTGCAGTTGGGAATGGAGAAGTTCTTTTGTCAGCGCCAAAAAAAAAAAAAGTGTACAGAAAGTGAAAAGATTCTGAATATAGCGTATTGTTAAACAGAAATGTTTTTATGTGGCTAAGATATTTTTTTTGTTTGCTGTCCACAGCAGGGCGCAGCTCTGCTTCTGTGCTGGGATCCCCGTCTGCTTCTCCAAACTGGGTGATGCGCTGACCGCCATCTGCTGTAGGTAATATATGTACATATGCATGAGCACCTCATACAACCTCACTTCAAAATACCCAAATTATCCCTTTAAGCTCAGTTAACAACTCCCTCAGATGCAGTAGTGGTTAGTAATGTAGAGCAAATATATCTGAAATGATACACACGTGTCCTATGTGCATTCTAGAGTTAATGATTGCTGGTAATATCAGAAAATATGCTGTATTTCTGATGTGTGGTAATTATTCACACGCATTCCCTTGCTGTATACTTTTCCCCGTGTTACCACTGATAGAAAATCTGTCTAAAAAGTGCGCTGCATTATTTTAATCAGCGCTCTGATTTTGAGGCTGCAGCGTTTTTTCTTTTTTTTTTTTTTAAAAAAAAAAAAAACACCAATTATAATCAGCAGAAAGAAGAAGGCGCTAACGACGAGCGGGCTCTCTGAAACAAATAAAGGAATGCGTAAAAAGAACACAACCTGAACGTAACAGGTTTACAGGATGCAGGCTGATGTGCCGGTGTTCATTATTAGCTCTTCACGTCATTAGCCGTATACATGGGATAACAGGAATAAACAGAAGTGCGTGCAGATGTTCAAACTGCACAGTAAGCTCGCACTTCATTACAGATGGAGGTAATAAATGTTGGAATAGATGCGTTCCATTTTCCTAAAAGCGAGTTTATGCAGACGTTGTGCATACATTAGCTCATAAAACAGTAAAATATGCACAGTGGAGCACGTAAACGTGTATAATCCCAATCATGTGCACATCCAGTAGTTGTTTGTATTGGTGATTACTGACTGTGAACAAATGATTAAATTTAAGACATTTCAGCACTTTGACTTGTTCCCATGACAGCAAACGCTGCAATCTCTCTGTGTACTGCACAAGCAGCTCCAGTACTCATATTTAATGCATCCTGTGTGTTAATTGTGTGTGTGTGTTTAGTGCAGCAGTCACACACATTCTCGTGTTCACATCTGTGTAAGAACAAGTACATCAAGATCAGATCGTTCCGGACCGCCGCCAACAAGAAACGGTCGCTCTACCTGAACATTACGTGCGCCACTGTGCACTCGTGTGTGCCACATTATGACCCTCGTGCACGCACTGTTTGCTCACACACCTGTTCACTCAACACGTGTGTACAACTTAGTGCCTGTTTTATACTCACAGAGCTAACCGGCCCCGCTGAAGTAAAGCAGATGAATCACGGCTCCACAGTTCGGTAAGCCCAAGAGGCTAGTGGCTGACGCTAGCGTATTGTTGTGAATCAACCACCCTGCCGGAGCACACTGTTCCCCCTTTTCCCTCCCTTTCCTAACAGCCCGTGTCACCCAGCTCCCTTGCCAACACCCACACACACGCGTGCACACACACACACACACTGAAAGCCGTTAGCTGCCGCAGTTTCGAGAGCAGGTGCTAGCGTGGCATGGCAGCGCCCGCAGGGTTTAGAGGCCGTAGACAGACACCAGATCAACCGCCAGTTTTCCACTCTCTGCTCAGCGACCGCTCGCCGGTGCCCGGCCCTAATTATTATTGGCCGCTGTAATTAATTACACAACCTCAGAGAAGCCGGCAGACACAATCCAAGATCACTCCACCGACTTCAGCGGTGCCTTTCGGCCCGTGCTGTTGTGGCTTCTCTCCACGAGATCGGTTGAGCGGTTTTGTACCGAGACGGCATCTTGCAGTGCTGCTCAATTGTGTTTTGGCACGGGAGCGCAAACTAGCATATGGTCCAAGGTTAGAATGAGTGATTTAGCTCAGATTTGACATCAAGTTATTTACCTATTGAATTAAGCTGTCAATTCAAAGTGCCCAATCAAAAATGGGACTCACACTTTATAGTCAGTGGTAGCGCCTACTGTTGGCCTGAAAGGGCAATTATTCTTGTCCGGTGCTATAAAGATTATGGGTTTATGAGCAGGGATTTGTCCTCTCCTTGTGGTCAGAGGGCCGCTGCTGCCTGCCCAAACACTAAAAAGGGACTCGCAGTAGACACACATACACACACAGCCGCCAAGATTTAGGAGAAAAGTAGATGAGTATTGAGCGTTGAATATATCTCAGTGAAAATTGCACTCGGGGGAGAGAGAAAAGAGGGAGTGAGCCCTAAAGCGAAAAGGCAAAACAAAAGGGAGGCAGCCTGCTAAAACAAAGCTGGACAGTTATGAGAGGGAAGCGGAGGGAGACGAGAGAGTGGCTGCCGTTGCACCATCTCGATTTGCATCGTCTTTCAGAAGTGAGTTTATGTTGGTACTCCTCGTACCACCCCTCCCACGCCACCCCCTACCCCCACGCCTTCATCCATCCATCTGAAATTACAGCACGGGCTGTGAGAGGGGATCAAACAAGCTGCACTGTCTTATTCATTTTTCATGCCGCTGTGCTGAGGACGCAAAGGAAAGAAGGAGGGAGAGGCACCAAAACTGGGGAAAAAAAAAAGAGTAACCTACTTTTTTTTGCACTGTGTCTCTGGGTGCATATGTTGAAGCTTAACGAGTGGCAAACACACACGCACACACACACACACACACACACACACACATGAAAACGTTTTACTTGTAATTGCTCCAGTTGGTGCACAGGAACAGCACATTGTGCATCCCAGAAGTGGAAGCTGAGAAACAAAGCAAAAGAAATGGGGAAATGTGTGTCGACATGCACACACACACACACACACCCTCACCTCCTGTGTCCTATGGCACCACCAAGGATTGAGCACCCCCCCCCCCCCCACCCCCCACCCCCCCCCCCCCCCACCCCACCCCCCCCCCCCCCCCACCCCACCCCCCCCCCCCCCCCCACCCCACCCCACCCAGCCCCTACCCCCAACACCAACAAGTCTCTCAGGCCTCCTCACTCTTCAGTCACTGGTGGAGCTGCCACTCTCTGCTGGCACCTCATTATTCCTCAGGAGCCGAGGGGCAAAGACTCCTGATTCCTTAGATGCAGAGATGGAGAGAGAAAAGAGTGATGAATAGAGGGTAGAGAGTGAGAGGTGGCGGTGGCGGCGGCGGCGGCGGCGGTGGCGGCTTTCGATTTCCAACTGTGCCTCACCACGCTGCTGTGACACCTCAAACATGTCTCTCACTCACAAACACACACACATTGAAGTACAGTAGCAGCAGCAGGAGGAGGAGGAGGAGGAGGAGGAGGGATGAAGAGATGAGGAAGGAGGTAAGAGGAGGGAACAGATTATAGGAGTCATCGCACGAGAAAGGTAGAGACGGCGAGGAGGGAAAAGAAAGCGTCTGAGATGGAGTCGTGAGGGAGAAAGCAACGGCTGAGAAGAGAGCAAGAGCAGAGGAAAAGTGTGGAAGAAAGACGGAAGCAGGAACAGAGTGAAACTTTGTGCAGGCTGTGCATGCAAACACTGCAGCTGACAGTCCAATTCAGTACTTCCATAAGCAGTCACACTAATGTTGATACAGAAATATACATGTGCACAAACGCATCTGCATTAGTGCTGAAATCATTTTGCAGTCAACTGACTTGAAGCTCAACCCCTGCTGTCTTATCACAGCTTAGAAACTGTTATACGTTGCATGTCCAGTTCACAAACTCACTGGTGCTCAGCTTCCAAGGTCAGGTTAGCCTGTCATTCAAGTGAGCCAGCATTAGCGTGATCTTTATGGATTTGGGATAGATAACACTCAGAAAAACCCAGACAAACTCATCATCTGAGATATTATACTGTATAAGCATTGTCCACATCATCGAAGCTGGTTCTTTAACATTACAGCTCAGATTATCAGTTACATCAGGGGTCCGTGCCCCCAGGGGGTCTGCAGAGGTACTGCAGGGTGTCTGCCAATTGTTATAATAATTGACAATTTTCACCAAAATAATTTGTAAGAATTAAAAAATATTAAAAAAATTATGATTACTATGTATATATATATATATATTTTATAAATGATTCCATTATGCATGAACGTTTATATCATAAACACATATAGGCTAATAACTCAGGATGTAAATAGGTTAATAAAAGGTGAATAAAGTAAATATAAAAGTTATTGTTATATTATTCTCAAGAAATCTAACTGTCCTGATCAGTCCTGCTAATTCAAGCTTTGAAGCTAAGCACTCGATCATCAAAATAATCTGCGCGATATCACATTTTACCGTGATGCTAGAGCTACCTAGCTCAGCACTAGCACTAACACCTTTTTCACAGCGCCCATTTTGACGTGAAGTATTCGGGTCACCACAGGTGTTACTGATGATAGCTTTATTAGCATCATTAGACACACCTGTGTTTCCCGTCCTCTATGACTGCTAGCAAGAGCGCTAACATCTCTGCCTTGAGCTTGTAAGTACAGCCTTAGTCTTTAAGCACCTTGATATATGTGGCCTTCATGTGCTAATTTAAGGGTTTTATGTTTCAAAAAGAAATTAGCTGGAGGCAAATAATGTAGCTAATGATAGCTTAATTAGGTACGTAGCTCATGCTAATGAAATCTGCCAGTGATTGTTGTCATATCAACTGGTAAAAAAAAAAGAAGACGGCACCTTCTATTAAAGCAAGCGTGGCTCATTATTTTAAATGAGTTTATTCCAGCTTCTCCAGTATGAGGATTTTCTGTATTTCCACTGCAGCTTGAATATATTTGGCCTTGAGATTGTCACTTTTCGACACTTTCCATGTAAACATTTTACAACTATTCAGTGAAGTGGAAAATCACGGTAATTGCATTTTCAGCCCTTACCAGTACAAACATGAACTATATAGAACAAACTGTACCGCAACATGCAGAATGCCCACATCAACATGCACATCAGATCCTGTGGGAGAAAAAAAAATAAAATCACCCAGTATACTTCATATAATCGTGCTAAACATATACAGTATATTTATGAGCACGTCTTCCTCCTCCAGCTCTACTCCAGCTGTAAAACAAACACGGCTCTTCTAGATGAGCTCAGCTATAGATTAAAGCGCCGGATGAATATTCATCGCTCACACAGAGATAAAGGGGGGAGGAAGATTCGGAGGAGAGAGGATGAGTGTTTAGCTGCTGCGAGTTGTTATTAATAATGCTGATTATAATCTGAGGATTATTCTCACCTTGCCCTTTCTTTTGAAATTTACCCCACACCCTCTCCTTGGCTCCAGCACTAACTCTGCGTTGAATTAATTGAACTAATTGGAGACCAAAATAGAGAGTGAGAGGAGGACAACAGCAACAACAACAGGGAGAGAGGGAATCGGCAACTGTTGACAAGCCCTCTTGTTTGGGAAGCAGTGATACACGTCAGCTGCTCACGTCTCACTGGCCATCTGTCAGGGGCAACTAGATCAGGATGGCACCTCTCCAAACACTCTTTCTTCCTCTCTTTATCACCCTCTGTGGCATTCATCTTCATGTATATCACTCTTGCTCAAGGTTCATAGCTGGTCATTACCAGTCAAATGACACTGACTTCATTTCTCAGTGTCACGTCCTCAGTTAGCCTCGCCATACTGCTTTTAGGACGACCTCAGTCTTCAATAAAATCTTTACTAGTCTCCATGACAATGTACCCACCACTATTACTAAAGATACAACAATAATAAAACCTTATTAATGTAGATCTGCAGCTATAACTTACAGTATATATGTATAAAGCTACGCCTACTTATATTAGTGTGTACTGCAAATATAAAGTTCTCTCATGGTAAAACCTTCCTATTCTAAACTGTTTAACAGGATCAGATATTTTTTTATTCCTTGATGTCTACCCTGAATGAACTATTCAAACCAAAGACTTTTATGGTTGCACTGATTACATTATTGGAAATATTTTAGATATCTCAAATTCTTCCTAACACTTGGTATCTTTGAAAAATTTTTGATTTCTGAGTTTGAAATATGGAAAAAATGTGTAAACAACCGACTCACCAAATGTAGCGCACAAATATTACGATGAAAAGTGAGTACTTATGGATAAATACCTAACATACTACAGCAAAAAAACTCATTCACTGACAGCAGCACAAAAAAACACAAAAAACTGCCATTAGCAGTAGCTCCAAGCTTGAATACAGCGGTGTTCTCCATATTTGCTGTATTGCACTCTACAAATACAGATTAAACTTTCAATTAATCTGTTGATGTCTTAATATCTCTTTTCTCTGGAGCCTCGATGGCATCTCAATTGGAAAATTACAGATTTCTGTCACTTTACACAACTTCTCCTACCTTCCTAATCCTCTAAGTCAATATTTTAATGGAAAGCTTTTATCTGTCCCAGGTCGTAAGTCCCTGCTCGACTGTAAACAAAGTACAAGTGCCTTTCTGCCTGTCAAGTGAGCCGCTGTAAGCTACAACTGACATTCGTCAGCGTGACTTTAGCTTGGCACGGGGAAACAGTATTTTGCAACCAACCACCCTCCCTTCCATTTGTCCTTATGTACCCTCTATTCTGCCACAGCTATGTGTCAGTTTCCCCAAAGCAGCATTCATTTGCTCAATTAGACCCCGTTCACCCCGTCTCACAAATACACTGTAGCTATTTTCTGAAGCTGTGTCCAACGTTGCCTCGGGCTAAATCCTCCCCATTTGTGCACCCCAGTGTCCCACTCACCCAATTTCAAAGGTGACCCTCCATTTACCCCTGTTTTGGGTTTTGTTCTCCGTTCACATCACATTACATTATTGACAGTTGGCAGTCAACACATGGCCACACCAGAAAGTGACACAGCAGAAGCCGTCACATTGCTTCTAGAAGGTCACGACTCGCAGGGCTAGTTGGTGAATTACTTTTGTTGGCGACCAACTAGCACTGCTAGCAAGCCAGGCTAGCACTCATCAGTGACAATAAGCTTCATTTCCTTTTTCTTTATTTACTACACCTTTTGATTTTGTTCTCGTGATTGAACAGAATTTAGCTTGGTTGCTGTTGGAACAATAACCTCACACCGTCATACTATTGACCCCTCTTTCTTCCTCAGTGCAACAAGCATATGAACTACAATAGCTTTCTTCATTTTTGGCTCTTTGGTACTCCATTTCCTCAAAAGTCAGCACTGTGAAAGCACCTTGCGATTGGTCAGTGGCGCAAATTTGTCCACCAAATTCGAACTTGACCCAAAAGATAAACACAGATTTACGTCTATCTGCAAGAGAATCCACAGGGATGGAGTAAATGTTAATGTGAGGACTTTACTGGCCACACAACTGTAAAAAAGTTGCCAAGAGGTCAGAGAAGAGAGTCTTTAGATCTGCGTTGTAGCAGTCATTATGAATGGTCTACTGTAAAACGGTTTGATGGCGTTTGACTATAAAAGAAGTGTAGCCGTAGTTGCGTTCTGTTAAAAAAGTTTAATTACCACTGTAAGAAACTCTGTTTTAAAACTTCGCTTGTGTCTCTCTGATACTCTGGTATAACCTACACTAACCCAATCCAAGGTCAAAACCACTTAGAAGACTGTAAAACATTTATGATATATGGAACGCGTTTAAAGGCTGTGCTCTGAGCCAGCTACCAAATCTCCCTCCTCCTCACGTTTCACTGAGCTGTGGCAGCATCCTCCAAGCCTACAGGAGAGCTCTTCCCTGTGGGGGCAGAACTACGCTGTCCTCTAGCTCTCCTGGACGCTCCCGGTGGATGATCTGTGGCAGCGAGGAGGGAGGGTGAGCGGCTCAGGAGCTGCCTTTATGCAAGGGGAATAGGGGAGATTTAGAACAGGTGATGTATGGCGCATGCAGACGAGGGAGGGGGAATAGAAAGAAGCAGGTAATCGGAGCATGACGACGGGGCAGCAAGTCTGCACGAGCGTGTGAAAAATAAGGCAGAATAAGGTAAAAGCTGGATGCGCTCATCCTCTTTGGGTGAGTGGAAAACGTCCAGAGTATTTTGCCAGACTAAGCGATGGGGCTGTGCATAGCTTGTGAACGTGTTTGTGTGTGGCGGCGAGGCTGTGCTGTCAGCCTGTGATTAATCTACCACTGTCTGTCTAATTACCACCCATGCCCCTCCGTGTTCCTCAGCTCTGCCATAGATGCGCTGACCCACACCGGAAACTCACTGCTCCCAATGCAAATTAAAGCCCTGTAAATATTTGCTTTTAACTCTTGCCGACACATTGTTTCCAATTTTGCGCTCTGGTGGTCCACAACCCCAACACCCCCTTCCTTCACACACACATGCAGACTTCGTACCACTTCGTCCACCACTATTCTGTGTGTGTGTACATCTCTGTGTTGTCAACATGTCTGCTGACAGCCCCTACACACTCCTCCTCCACTGTCTAGCCCACCCTCCGTCGCTGCATCCTCCCATTGTGTCTGTGTTGTAGCTGGCAGTCTATCAGTCCATTCTCCTCCACTGTCAGCCCAGTCTAGTCTCTATAATGACTGAATAGAGTCTGGGGATAGAAAGGCTGAATAGAACCAGTAAATTTTGATATGATGTCTTCAATAGGGCAGAAAAAGTTTTATACTTCTGTGAGGCACAAAAGCGTTGTCCTAAAATATGTTTGCTTTTAATAGCCTGTGGATGTTCTGAAGTGACTATAAAACATCTGTGCATATAGACTGATTTGTACTGTTGAGCTGCCATTACTCTGCTGGCGTCTCACATGTAAATCTACACAATAACACTGTCATGTATATAAATGATGTAACTTTTCAACCACTTTTGTCCTGTAGCCCCATAGAACCATTATCTGTCATCTAGATGTCCTTCAAACATTTAGCCCAGTTGTAAAGGGGAACTTTGATTTTACTACTACAAGCTTTAAAATCTGTGTGTTGAGTTAGAATGGAGGGAGCTTACCAGACCTCTGTAGCCCGCTCCTCATCTCTGCTTGAGGCTAGCAGCTCGAGGCGATACTGACCACATAACCCTCCAGAATTTTAAATGATCGTGGTCAAGTTTTATCATGGATAAGAGGGTAGGTGCCAGGTTTTGTTGAGAAATAATACATTGAATAAAAATAAGACACTATTGCCGGTCCATTCATCTGAAAGTCACCCGGACTGTTACTGTATCAGCTGCTCCAACAATAAACTCATCTAAAATAGAAAGCAAAGTTCATAAATATTTGCTCTTTGAATTCATTTTTATTTCAGTTTATCTTTGAAATCCTTGTGACCCATCTAAAACCTTTGCATGGTACAAAATTTCACTTCTTATTAAATGATGTATTTTGATTTGTTAGTTAGATTTTCTTCCAAAGCATATTAAATAAGTCAATTTGCCAACATTTCATTTGAAAGAGTTTGCATTAGACCATCTCTCATAACCATGACATGACACCTGTCATGAACATGAGGGATCTTTATAAACATTTACAGTCTTTATTTTAAAAATACAAGTAGCACACATACAGTACTGTTGTGGTAGTGACATCAAATAGCAGACTGAAGATAGCCTCCAAGATCGCTGGCAGTCAGCTAAGTGAGCTAACGGCAGCTACACTTAGCAGGTAGCCTACTTTACAAACTTTCCATATAACATATCATGTTATGACAAGTACAAATGGAACCACATGAGTTGAGGTCAACTGATCTATTAATGACACGGTTATAAAAGCCTTTGACAGTGCAATAAAACTTACTGACATCTTCATGATAAGACCAAATGTATCACTTTACTTGAGGTCGTGACAGAAGTATAATGTTCTCATGATGACAGTCGAACCACAGCAAGTTTGATGCATAGACACATAGACATGCTCTTGCATGTTTATGACTGCCTTGGTTAATGTCAAGTTATCATAACAGAGACATCTCAAACAATGTCAATCTTTATTAACGATGACAATTAACCCAATGACACTTCTGAACATTTATAGACTCCTTCATGTTTGACATGCCTTACGTCGAGGTTATGACGGTGTTATGTAAATCGTATGCACACATCCCTTCAAATAAAGTGTCCATACAATCATAATAAGTAAAGTGCATTCAGCTGGACTGTGCCGCTGCGGTAATGGCAGCGTTGCTGGAGTGCAACATGTTAATCAGCCAGCAAAGAAGTGTTATAATTGATGTCAATAATGTTGCTTGAAATTTTTAATAGTAGATCAGAGATGGTGTCGTGCGTTCTGCAATCTTATATGAAATTGATCATTTGAAAATGCTGTACATGGAAACTAGATAATGACTTATGTGTAATAGAGTGCATGATGATGAGCCGCCTCAGACTTTAGAAGGATGTTATGTGATAGTTTAATCATACAGCAGAAAATACAACCCCAAGACTACAAGTCTATTCCATAACTCGTTTTTCTCTCTCTTTTTGCTGTAACAGTTTTCCAGAGGAGCTAAATATTGATTGATGTGTCTTCTCTTTACATTCCTCCATCTTAAAATACCCCGTCATTCAGCTCAATCTGTTAAACTCTGCCCAGAAAGAGAAAGAAAGTGTGATGAGAAATAATGAAAATGAGGGATTGACAGGAGCCTGAGTGAGCATTGACCTGCGTGCCAACCCTTTTCTATTCAGAGCCCACACAGAGGCTGTCAGCGGGCCGGCAAGCATACAAACATAAACACACAGAAACACACACCCATGTCCACCCCATCTACAGGCATTAATGTGGCACCTGCAGAGATGAAACAGCCATTTTCTGTTCAACTGCTCACCATCTACTCCGGCGTGCCCCTCAAAATTACTTTGCGATCAACACATCAAAACCGCTGTCACACAGATAAAAGCACACACATTTCAGATACACACAGAAACTCCAAACAACATCCTATTTTTTGAAAAATGTATACAGATATGTGCATGGATACAGAGAGAGAGAGAGAGAGAAAGAGTCATGGGGGCACATTGACTTTCAAATGTCCAATTTTCATGTCTCAGCCTTGATGTATTAATTAGCAAATGTGAAAACAAATGAACTGCACTGATTCAAATACTGTCAGCCTTTGAAAGCCTTGAGATGATAACGAGCATAATGTGTTTGCGTGCGTGGGCGCATGTTGGTGTTCGTGCTCGGCTGCACACGGACGTGGTAAATGCACTGTATTTGTTTGCGGAGATTCACTTCGTTCGTGCAGCTGCTTTGATTTGCTCGTCCGTCCAGCAGCCCTCATGCACTGAATTCCAGCTATTGGACTGCGCCAGAAGCCTGGCAAAGTCGGCTTATTATCTATCATTAAGTTGAACCCAATGTACTGACAGACTGACTGGCAACACAATACAGAGAGAGAGGTGGCAAGCAATTACAGGAGAGGTCTTAGTGGGTGATTCTGCTACTGTATTGGAGTAGAATTGGGTGGAATTGGTTTTAGTGGGATTTAGATTGTAGTCAGTAAGCTATGTGGCAGAATGTTGATGGATTCGATTCTAAGACTGTGATCTCCAGGCTGATTTGTCCACTGGAGGAAAACTTTTTTAGCAAAGAAGTCACATTGAACTGATGGAAGCAAATCAACAGTCATGTGTCTAATGAGAAAAATATAGAAGAGCTGAACTCACTTTCATCTTGTACAGAGTACGGTTAGGATTAGGAAGAGTTGGGTACATGTAAGTAGTCTGGTGCAGTCCTCTTGGTTTCAAGTAACTGGATCAAGACTAAGGAATCAAACCGTGTTCAGTGTAAATTGGGTTCCAGTTTATTGCCATGAGTCTCGGCCTGCTGTTTCTAAAACCTGAGCGGATTGCTCCCAACTTTCATCAAGCAGTGTCATAGGAGTGTCATAATTATTGCAAGAGAAAAATGTCTTCAAAGTGAGACTGGGAGCATGAATGATTAAGTGCTGAATCCATTGGCACTTTTTTTTTTTTTTTTTGACCATGGCTGCTTGTTGATTGGTGAAATGTTCTTCTGTTATTGGTTCTGCTTGGGTCCGATTCAATATCAAACTGATTCTGACTTTCCTTTGGTCACTTCAGGATCTCTGTATCTCTCTGATGTTGGGTGTAGGTAGCTGTTCATGGGTCTGTTATAGATTGGGCCCCAAAAATGTTTAATTATAAATATCTTTACATTTTGTTTGTCCATTGAGGTGTACCATGTTTTGGATGGGGTCTGAATATTCTCTGGTCTATTTAGAGCTTGTTGTGTCATTTTTGGGCATAAATATTTGTGCTTGTTTTTGCAGTTTTGTTCTTAATCCTGTCCAAGATTGAAGAACTGAAAAAACCTTCATGTCTGATCAGAGTCATACTTACTACTTTACTAATGAATTAATTATCTGAAAATTAAAATCACCAGCTGTGCAAGCAGGAGTACAGTATGATCTAAAAAAACTGAAGCATCAAATCATGTTAAGCAGTTCACCTTTTTGATGTATGTATGTCAATTACAGAACCTTCATCTAATCTAAATCCCCACTCAGCCCTTGGAAACATAAAGGAAGACTGCTTATTTCCTCCCATATGAAGAGCAATTTCAATCACACCCGCTGATCACACTTCAGTCACCACGAGCGGCGACATGACCTTCACGCGGAAGATTAACGGCAGGTTAATTGGAGGAAGCCTCTCATAAAAGTGGTACCGATCACTCCTCGCAGCAATTAAAGATAACAAAGTAGGCTTGCTGTTAAAAACATGAAATCATAAGCACTTTGTGAAATTCTTGTCTTGATATGAGCAGTGGAGCAGCTCTCCCCCTCGTGGCAACAACATCAAAGTCTGGTGTCAGTTTTGAAGTAGAGATCCGCAGAATAAAGGATGAGTAATAATTTGTGGAATACCATCTCTGGTGAGACTTGCTGTAATTAATGAGGGAGAAAATTGTTCACATACATAGAAGAGAAAAACACAATAATAACACTACCTGCAAAGTGTATTGCAGTCTAATTATCCAAGCAGTAAATTGTAAAGCTTTTAATTTTTACTAGGACTGTCAACTAGATATTTCAAATCATAGTTTGCAGTCTTGTGTTGCATTTTATTACTTCATTATTGTGTTCTTGTTATTTAAATCAATTTTTATGTAATATATAATTCACAAGTGTCACAAACGCCTTCACAACATGGCAAATCTTCCACACACCTCCTCGCAGCGCTTCCTGATCGATGCCACCGTAAAATAAAATCACTTTCTCTGTTTTCGGGAGGCTGGATCATCCGTTTGTTATGACACTACCCCACAGAGGACTCACATCTTCCAAACTGTGTCAAATTAATCTAACCCTGCGTAATTACCTCACCGCAATGGGTTCATCCGTTAGAACGAAGAAGAGTTAAACGAGCATTATGCTAAGCAGTGTGCCTCGTGTGACTTTACATAAAGAAACAGCTTGGGGAATATGCTGGTTTAGATGAGAAGATTGATGCGCAGTTACCTTCAGCTCAATGATGTCGTCGTCGTATAGAATCTATATCGAGGACTCAATGACAATGGTTCCCTCTCACATAGCATTTTTTCTGAGCACCTATACAACTAGGTTTTTCTCTCAAGAGTTGATTGACACCAAAAATTTTACTAAATACAGTAAATAATGGAGTATATCGTCTGGAGACGTGAATAGAGATGTGAACTGTTTTAGGTTTAAATATAAAGCTACAATCAGGAACACAGTTAGCGTAGCTTAGCAGAAAAAACCTTAAAGGTGCTTACCAAAGCTAATAAAATCCATCTACCAACACAAGTTCTATTTTTTGGGTGCTGGACTACTTGCTTGCTGAGCCCATGTTTAGCATACACAGTAGTGGACTGAGGGACAGGGGCGAAAAAATAAAAAAAAAGGCACTCTAGAGGTCAATTTGTCATGTCTTTATATATCATATGCTCCCCCAAAAGGGCATTTATTCTGTTTTTTATCAAACATTGGTCACCAGTAAGTCCACAGTGAGTGTACAGATATCATCAATATCAATCTTCTTATTGAACGCTTAGCAAGGAACAATATATCTTCCTTCAAATGGATCCAAAGCAACAGAACAAAAGGAGTATTCCATTTGTGGCTACATATTCAGGTCCTTGTTTATTATCTCTACAGTGTGACGACTACTATTTCTACAACTTTATTTTGAAACTTGCTTTTAATGAACTGTTTTCTGTGGTTTCCTGTCTCGCGAGCAAAAGATACACCTTGTATTGTTCACCTGTTCCCGAGTCGTACATTGTTTTGTAAACATGCATTACCTCGCCGAGCTTGCAAGCTCACGAGACACTAAGCTGCCTCGTTTCCTCCCTTTAATTTAAGACAATCCCGTTAGCGTAGACTTGAAAATGGCGTCAGATGTGGTACTCTTCAACAGACTCCCAGCAGATGAATAACGTATTTCGCTGTCCCTACTGCGTTATATGCTCAGCATTCACTGTCGACATTCTCCATTTCACAGCGCCCACCCCCCCCTTTTTTAATTTTGCAGCAGGAGCAGCAGAAAGGATATCGACTCTACTGAGCAATGGTGACATTGTTATGGCCTAGCTAAGGGCCTAATAATAAGAACATTAACTGCACCATCTATTGGAATTTGTTAACAGGCAGGAGACATTTCAGGTCAACAAATTAAGCAACAAAATTGTATCACTTACAGATTTGTGGTTCAGATTAAAGAGGTTGACAGGCTGGCTCTGGCCCTGCAGCCCGCGGCCTCACTTTAACCGTGCTTTCTCTAAATGATGAGGGCTACGAGAGCAAGAGGTTACAGGTTTGAGTCCTGAAGCATGATGCCGAACTCCTCACTGCTTTCAGATCGCATGTTGTTGTGCATACAAATGTGTGCTAAAAGCCCAGTTTCTACCTAATTTGAATAATGTTTAGTCATGGAAAACATTTTTACTATTGTTTTGCATCTTTTTTTGTCCTAATTTGCAATGATACACAGCCCTGTAGCAACTCAGCCACCACTAAAATGCACTGGTCAAGAATTGAAAATAGAATTTTTTTTTTTTTTTCGCATTGCCTTGTCCTCCAGAGGTTTTTTGGCACTACACATTCAGATGAGAAATACCAAGTGAGAGCGAGTGGGAGATAAAGGCAGAAAAAGATGAGGTTTATACTGATGGTTTGCCACTGCACGACCTGTGTGGTTTCCATCTTTCTCTCTCTGCCTCCCGGGATTGAGGAAAAATATTCCCCTGATGACATGACTCATGGATGCATCGTATATATGCGAGTGTGTGTTGCATGCTTGCACAAAGATACAGTATTGCTGCCGTTCCTGTTCCTTTAAATCAGTGTCTGTAAGCGTGATAGTGTGTGCTTACCTGCATTCCAAATACCACACACTCTCCCATGGATGTCTCCTATATGGCTCTGTTGCCATGCTGCCTCCGCCCTTCGTCTCTCCCTCTCTGCTTCATCAATCACTTAAGCTCTCCCACTGCTCACAGCAAAGCTGGACCTATTAGGTCCTCTAATTGAGCCAATTAGCAATTAAACACTCAGATGCACCCCGAAATTCTGTAGGTCCCTCCAGGCATGCACGTGCCTGCCAGGGCCTTGGATTTTTACCAGGGATTCTGGCTTGTGCAAAGCCTCTGCTGCCCTCTGTGCCCATCTAAGCTTGATGCGCAAGTTTAGGGCAGGATGACACTGTCTTTGGATGTTGGTCCACTCCTCAGAGAGACTTCAGGGTCAGAGAAGCAGCATTTCATGTTGCTCTTGCTGGAGAACTCTGAAGGGTCTCTGTGTTTCATGAACAGCAGGACCTGTTTCCTCTTCATCTGTATCCTCACCATCATCTCTTGTTGGTACATCTCTGCCTCTCTATCTGGCGGCCTCTTTTATGTGTTTTGGAGGATGAAAGTGGAATGGTAGATGTTGGTGCGCGCATGTGTGTGTGCGTGTCGGTGGAAGGTTCGTCCCTGCCTGCAGTGCAAAGCAGCGCTGGCCTCCAGACTCTCCATGGTTTAATTAGAGCACACATCGTACTGCCCGCTCCTCCATGAGAGGGTACGCTCCCAGATGCACACATGGGCGCGTGGGCAGAACAACAAAGTCCACACTGAGAGGAACAAAGGCAGACACCAATATATAGAGGCTGAACGCACTGTACCAAAAGAAGACAATGAGCGATTACAGACGCCACGGATTTGCTCGCAATTACCGCTCTCTGGAAGAATACAAATCTGTTTTCGCCGCTGTTTTCCCCCACAAGCCAGAGCATGCTCCCCTCAAAGAGCTACAGAAGAAACTTTATTATTACATGAGTGATTCTGCTTATTTGTATGTGTCACATCAGTGTGAGCGAGACCGCTCGCCTGCTCATCAGCCTATATACTCTAATTATCTGCCGCTCTTGCTTCGGGACACTTAACTCCCATACTTTCAAATTTAAATGGCTTCATTGGCAGTGGGAGAGGGAAGACAACAAAAACACAGAGGCGCTTCAGTGGGTGCAGGCGATGCAATAATACGGTTAATGACGACTAAAAATAGGACAATTACGGCATGGTGATAAAATAAGAGAGACAGAGATGTAACGGTGAATTTTTAAAAATCAGATAAGACTGAAATAGTTTGTGTGAGATCTTTACTTCTATGGTGTGTGTCCCTTACCGTTACGTAACACCACCCGACAACGTTATGACTGTATAATCTCCTCCGTGCCTCATGCATTTCTGACCGGGTATGTTACATGAGGATTTGCACATTTGCACAGTAGATTACATGAATGAGTGTAAAGTGTGTGGGCACTTATTCATGCGGGGGTCATCTAAGGCTGGGCTTTTATAAGCTGCTTACAGGCGCACATTACTGACCTTTGACCTTACTGGGCAGTTAAAGGCTCACCCTGATCTCTAGCCTGTACTCTTCATCTGAGAGGGGTACTATACTTCTGTGTCCAGAACCAGCACTTCCGGTTTGTGTGTAGGATTTAGTGGCTCCTAGCAGTGCGCAGATTGCAACTGAATGAATACATCCTCGCGCCTCAACCTCTCCTTCCAAGTGTGTAAGAAAAACTCCAAGAAGAAAAACAGGCCGTATCTAGATCAGGGTTTGTCTGCTCAGGGCTACCGTAGAAAAATGGCAGTTCAACATGGTGGACTGCATGGAAGAGGACCCGCTCTCACTGTAGATATAAAGGGCTCGTTTTCCTGCCAATAAATACTCTGCATTTTACACACTGGACTTTTAATAAGCATAAATATGAGTGTGTTAGGGGTAAGCTGGCTGGTTAAAGAGTTCACCAGGAGGAGTTTGGCTCACGTCCTCATGCAGGTCAAACCAGGGCGGTGTAAACAAATTCAGTTTAGTTGTTTTTCATCCATAATAGAGAGTGGGAGTCGTGCAGTCAACATGGAGTGAACACGAGATTTCTGCAGGTCAGGCTGTGTTGCAAAAACCAGAGAAAATAAAACGTGTTCACAAGTTTTCTCAACAAGCCGCAGAACTGTGTTTTTCAATCAGCGATCGAGTGAAGCGAAACGCATCGATCACAACCTGAAACGCTCCTAAAATAAAATCTGTCAACGTTTTCTCAGTCTGTTAATACTCATTTCGTTTGCACTGCTTTCATTTCAGGAAGTATTTTTTGCTTGGCAACAGTTGGAGGGAACGTGTTGCACTGACAGCAGTTAATGAAATATATTTCTGTTTCAGATAAGCTCTAATCTCTCTCATCTTTCTCTCCCCCTTCACACCCCACTTCCTCCACCTCTCCTTCTGTTTCTCTCTATGTACCACTTTCTCCTCCCCCTCTCTCGTTCTTTGTCTCATTCTGCAGAATTCAGCTCTTCATATCAAATGATCTGGATTATAGAAGACCAATAGGGATGGAACGGAACAGAACCATGGCTCGGGAAGCGTTTCGAATCGCCATTGCTCAGAATCAGCACTGACCTGGCACACACACCAAGGTCTGACCTCCTTTGCCAACACCCTGAGGACCCTTCTTTGCCCATCTCACCTTCTCCACAAGGCCCTGGTCTGGATCAAACCTCCAAAAAAAAAAGCTCCTTTTAGTCTTTTGTTGTTTTAATCCCCCTCTTATGCTTTACCTTCCAGACTGTTGGTTATAATCCACATTCCCTCAGAGAAAGTACTCCGAACAGACTAGAAGCAGGTGGCTGAACAGTATGAATCCAGTCATGTACCCCCTTCCACTTGCTCTATGTAAACAAAGCCGGAGGGGTTTGTTGCCCAGGACACGCCCCCTTAGTCTCATGACAGACTGGTGCCTAATGGGTGTGCTAGGCCTCATCCTGCTCCTCAGCCTGGCCTCGAGCCAGAAGATAGACCCCTCCAAACACCCCATAGTCACTACCAACTACGGCAAGCTCCGAGGCATCAAGAAGGACTTGAATAATGAGATCCTGGGCCCTGTAGAGCAGTATCTGGGCGTCCCCTACGCCACAGCACCCATCGGCGACCGTCGCTTTCAGCCACCAGAAGCCCCGGGATCCTGGCAGGAGATCCGCAACGCCACCCAGTTTGCCCCTGTGTGCCCTCAGAACGTCCATGGCGTGCTCCCGGAGATTATGCTGCCCGTGTGGTTCACCGACAACCTGGACGTGGCTGCGGGCTACATCCAGAACCAGAGCGAAGACTGCCTCTACCTCAATGTCTACGTGCCCACGGAGGATGGTGAGTGGATGGTATTACATGAAGGGTTGGTGGAGGTTGGGAAATGAGGGATTTAGTGGGTAACATAGAGATCAATGAATAAATAATTGACTGTTCACTAAGTCCCGTCCCCTGAGTTACTATAGCTATGCCTATAAAGCTTTAAACACTTGCTGAGTTTACCAGATTGAGTTTACCAGATTTACCAAATCTTAATAATTTTTGCAGCAACAGATCGCTCATTTCAAACAGAGGTAGAAAAAGAAGACTTTTCATTTCTGGCCAACAACCATTGATTTTTGTTGGCTGAAATTACAACTGACAGCTGGCAGATTTTCCGTTACCTTCTTGATTTGATTGGAAACGACTGACTCGCACTTTTAATGTTTCCAGCTGGCTTGTTTTTAAAAATTAGAACTCTGTAAAGGGATCCTAAATAATCACTTGATGGCTGCATGCAAGATATCATGCTTAAAAAACAGAGGCGAAAGCTATGTATCCTCGCAACACAAAGTCATCCTCAGCAGTTGATGATCCATGGAGAAGACATGGAGGTGAAGATTCAGAACTAGAAGCCAGTTGAATGTTCTAATTATGCTGTCAAATGAAAGATCAGATATATTTCTTAGAACTCCTCCAATGGGCGCTGCAGAGTCTGCAAAGAGCAGCTCCAGCCGCCAGGATGTCAGACACAGGAACGGCGTAAGGAGTCCAGACAATTTTCAATGTATAATCTTTGTCCGATCATAAAAACAGCTACTTAGCATATTTACATATTCAGAACCACGTGAACCAAAGAGAAATTACCAAACTTGAGCAAGTTAACAAGGTCTGGTGGGCAAATGCTTCGCTTCTTTGAAGTGACGTGGAGAACGGTGACATGCCCGGTTGGGTTTCCCATGTGGGCCACTTCAACATGCAGAGAAATCTAAAGCTTGACTGGACAGGCACTGTTCAGGGGAAGGGTTTAGCGAATGGTCAATAATTAGGCAGAGGAGCTTAGCGTGAGAAAACTCTTTACATTTTTAATCTTTTCAAGGTTCATGCACGACTTTAAACACCATAACTACTGCATAATGCTCTTTGTATATAGTGAATGATGGGCGTCTGTGTAGGGCGACTTATATATGTTAAAAGAAACAATATTCAAAATATTCCATCGAGGGTCAAAGCTTTTTTCAATTACCCATACCTGGTTTTAAAGTACATCCCATTCAAGGTGTTGTAAAGCACAAGAACAAAGGCCAGGACTGAAGCAGCTTCCAGGTGCTTTATGAAAAGGATTAGGTGACATTTGACTTTTCTTACTCTTCTTACTTTTTTTTTTTTTTTTTTATCGTCAAGAACCCTCTTCACTCATCTCAGATCATACAACGGACTCTTTTGTCTGCTTGGCCACTATTAAGTGTGTGAGCAATAAAAGAGAAATATTTCCATTTTGTCGGCAGGTGCGATATGAAGAGTAGAGACTTCCAACACCCCTCTTTCTCTCCTTGCCTAGGGTATTGTAAGACGTGTTTCACATTTGTCTTTTCATTTTTATATCTCCACTATAAGCCATTCAAAGCCGACACCTTTCGCAGAGAAACGGCTGTAAGAGCCGCGTGTCGCCCGGTTTCACATACAGGAGTGTTTTTTTTTTTTTTAAACATGCGCTTGGTTTGACCTGAATCAACCGGAGGTCGTCAGGAAACAATTTTTTAACTAACAGGATCTGTGTGTTGCAGATTAAAGTTTCTTTTTTGTAAGCACACACACAATTCACCAAGAAAAGAACACCCTATCACGTGCTTTGACTTGAACGTGTGTGCCTTTATGTTTGTATTCATGTATCTCTCTCTTACCGTCTATGTGTACACACTGGTGTGCGTATATGTGTCAGCGCAGAGACGAGGCACACTGATTTCCACTCTGAACTTTTTCTTCACTCTAACACATTTCAGTCTCCCTTTCAGCACTTGACTGGTCTTTTTTCTTTCTTTTTTTTTTTTTTTTTTTTAGCCCTTCACAGCTCAACACCCTTCCTTCCGCCTCTCCACTCCCAACACTGCAGCCTCAGCCCTCGACAGCCAGCCCGTCATTGCCACTTATAGCTCCTCGGGCACATATAGAACACTATACATCAGGTCTTGAGTCATTTCACACTGTCACACAGTTTTTCTTTTTCTTTTTTCTTCCACCCTGTTTTTCCGAGATGTACGACTTGGTGGAAATGCAAGTGCCACAACACAAAGAGATATACACACACTCCCACCCGGCTGCTAACACACTGTCCCGTACAGTGCACTCAGTGGAAATGTCACACAGGTGTAAAATACCCTCCAATAATGACCTTCATTCATCAACATGAAACATCACCCGACATGCACCCATGCACGTCGTCAGCATAATACTTTGTGCTGTCAGTCAAGGTGTGGGCACATGTTTAATGATTAAAAAATATAATACCAACATAGCACATATGTATAATCAGGGTAAATATGTCTTCATTTATTATTGAAGCATGTAGTGGCAACGTATGAACTTCATCATCGCTGGTATATTTATGGTGATCAAGTCGAGCATGACATTGCTAAGCTCAGCACTCCTCGAGCAGCCCCAGGGTTGTCTTTCTCTTTGCCCCTCCATTTCCTCGGCTTCTCCTTCCTCATTGATTTTAAGTCATTTTTTTTCCACATGTGCTGCTCAGGAGGGAGGGGTGGTGAAGGAAGGAGGAAATGAGGAAAGCAGGGGAAAGGAAAGGAAAGGAAAGGAAAGGAGGGGAAAAAAGATTAGAGAGGAGGAGAAAAGAGAAAAACAAAAAAAGGAGAAGAAATGAGAGGTAACAAATAAAGGAAAGGGGAAGAAACAAGGAGAAGAGAGGAGGAGAAACAAGTAAATTGGGGAAACAAGGTAAGAGAGGAGAGGAGAGAAGAGGAGAGGACAGGAGGGAAAGCTTTTGGGCAGCAGATCAAAAATCAGCCACATCTCGCTGTCCATGGGGGCTGTCAGCTAAACTCATTGTCACACAGCACAACAGAATGTGGAATATGCTCGCAGAATAACACACACACATGCACACACACGCAGTCATCCTCTCCCAGCTTGTCTTGCCTTGTCGTCAATTCTTCTTCTATTCTGAATTTTGATACGTGAACACTGCATCTCTCCGAGGCTCCCAAGGCCTCTTACTTGTATCCATTTTTTAGGGCACCCTCAAGACAGAATCCTTAAAAACCTCATCTAATTTTAAGTGGATTAAGGCTCCAGAATTACTTCTTAATGCTGCCATCAGTGCAAATGGAGGAAAGTGGGACACTCTGACATGGATGTGCGTGTTTGTTCATAGATAAACAAACGGGCTAACATTTGGTGGTTACTCATGACTTCTTAATTAATACTTAAGTACTTAGTAAATTGCTAAGCTAGCAACATGTTCTCTTTTTTTCATTAGTTCCGCGGCACTCAAGAATAAATATGCTTCTGAATTTGTAATTCTTCAGGAACAAACCCAGAAAGGAAACTAATCACCTAATGGTAATAATACATAATTACACTTGTTGCTATGTGATTAGCAGAAGCTTAATCTAATATGTAAATGAGGGTTTTAATGCTTTTAGATTTTATGACTTTTAGGATATGAATATTTTAGAGGCTGGAATGGAATTTGTTGTTTTGTCATCAGTCTTAAGTCTTAATCGTTCTTCACACATGTGATGAATGGATTTTTATACATTGTTATACATGCAAAAGTTGTGACCCTTTCACCTCAGCAAGTTCTATAAATGAAGTAGTTTTCTATATTAAATTAGGAATAATCCTGGCTTTTCTTTACAAGTCCACTCCATAAAAACTGATGCTCATCGGCGTACCACTATAATGTCAAGTGTTTACTATAGCTCAGGTTGTTTACATGTTCCTCTGGTAGTATAGAGTGTCAGGCCTTAGGACCCAGGGGAACTGATTTTGCCCTCCGGCAGGTTGCTCCCTCAACCAAAGGGAGGGAGGGGCTTTGCCAGTTCCCCTGGAGATGACATCCCATAAATCATAGCGAGAGGTTTTCATCTGGCTCCTGCAGAGTCACTGTGGATCGATGGAAGGGAAGGACCGACCGCCGCCGCTGCTGCTGGTGCCTCAGGCCCACAGACAAACCACATGCTTCTCTCAGCAGTCAGCAGCCATTAACACAGAACGAGGCTTCATGGTAAATAAGTCCGAGTTGCGGAACTCAGCAGCTTCAGAATGGGAATACAGATCTTCTATAGTTTTGCTCCTTCTTGCAGTTCAGCAGAGGGCGTAGAAGTGATGGAGAAACAAATGGTCTATTTTGACAGATGTTAGTGAAAACAGGACTTAGATTTGTGAATGAGGCTCATCTTTGTCAGAGCCAAAAACACGTTTACACCAGCCATGTACTGTAGCGTCTATACTGGCTGAGTAGCGCCTTTACGTACTGTGTAGCATTTACACCAGCCGTGTAGCATCTACATCAACAGTACCTTTTAGCACTTCTATCACTTGACTGGACTTGTTTTTAGTTCCTCACAGCTCAACACCCTTCTTTCCACCTCTGTAGTCCAACACTGCACCTTCAACCTTGGACTGTCGGTCATTGCCACAGTAACAGTTTTACCACTTTTCCATCCAACTCTTTACTCTTTACTCTTTAGGTTATTTTCCAGCATTGAGAAGTAGACTTGAGATGCATCATTTCCTGAAGGGAATTTTTGCATTGAACTTTTTTTTTCTTCGTCTTCAAACCACTTCTCACCCATCTGTGTGACACTCTCTGCTTCGCTTAGGGCCGTTGCCCTTACGTTACCCTTTAACCAACCACTACACTATCTAATATGCACGTCCCACACCTCAAGACGAGCTTTCAGATGACATTTTCCATAGGTCAACTTCACAAGAAATCAAACAGGGCTTCAGACGGGCTTCTCTGAGGCATTGGAATAGTGCAGTTGGTGCGCACACAGAGGAGACTAACATGAGTCGCTCAGGAAATGCTGACTTCCTGCTTGTGGCAACATTTTAATAATAATTCCCAAATTAATGATTGAATTCTAAAAACAGACTCCACCACACTTGGAAGACGCTTATGGGTGGCAGGCTGGGGTTTAACCCTGATGAGCTGTTACAAACTGCCTTTTAAGCTGCTAGTTTTATTCAATTAGTTCTGTTTGAGGAGGATATTCATCGGGTTTGCCAGATATTCCTCCGGGATTTGAACCGCTAACCTCAGCGTTGTCAGCGCCATGCTTCTTTGGATGATGTGCAGGGTGCGAGCTGGGGGCCCTATAAATTATTCCATCCCATACTTCATCTATCCCCATGCATCAGACTCAAACTCCCACATCTCTCTGTTCTGCAATATTTCAATTTTCTGTGCAGATTCATCAAGAAGCGTTCAATACTAACACAATATTGCACGTGGAGACCGAGGGCTACGCTGCGACATCGGCATCGCCAAAGAGCTGGAGATGAATAAATAAATAGAAGATAAATAAAAGAAATAAACCCCTGATTATTTTGATCGCTTTCCTTATGCCGCCTCTATCTCCTGCCAAAACCAGTTGATACCCAAAGAACAAGATAAGAACAAAAAAAGAGAGAAAATAGATCGCCATCTTTCTACAGGCAGAATACACTTCCCCCTCCCCAAGAGACTCATGAAACTCCATCTTTCTCTCCCTCAGACACACACACACACACTCTTTATCACATACCCAAAAATGTTCTTTGATGTGAGCGTGCTTGCCAGAACTGAAGGAGACAAAACAGAGTCCTTAATAAAAAGACAGGGACGGAGTGAGAACTATAGTCGGATTGAAGTCAGCCATCTCGAGATACCCGAGCCTCTTCCAGCATGCCCAACACTCAAAAATCAAATCTGACTGAGTCCATCTTTGCTTTTGCATCTCCTCTTATGTTTCACCTCCACCCCACCCTCTCTCCTCCTCCTCTATTTACTGTGTTCTTCTCTGCTCTGTCCTGAGGCGCCGTGGAGCCGTGGAGCAGACAGCAACCGGCCTGCTTGTCCTACGGCTTTGTCTTACTCTGGGAGGTGGTGGGGGCGAAAAGAGAATCAAATCAGCTGTGGTTGGTCTCTCGCTTTGAACTTTTCCATTCATCTATGATAGTCTTGTACCTACCCAGAAAAGGCCACGGACAGCCACAGGGTGTTTACTAGTTGATGAAAAACTAAAATTAAGAAATGATTTAGGTCTTCAAAGATTGGTAATCCTGTCATTTTATGCATGGGACTGTATTTTCAATCAAAGTAGAAATTATTTCAACTGAAGTAGACAACAGAATCCGGCACTACAGTGAATCATCAGGTGCTGGTGGTGTGTATTTATGCTAAAACAATCAGGAAATAACTTTTTATTTCGGCTTTCTAGATGCGGGCGCTCCCTAACTCTCATTCACTGTTCATGTCTTCTAACTGATGTTCACTCTCTCACTCTCTCAAACCAATGGAAAACAAACTAAAGGAAACTTCTTTGTGTCACTATTTTTGCAGCATGAATTGCAAGCCAGAGACAGATTTATGAGCTTGGTACATGAAATAAACAAAGCCACACAAAACAACAGGTAGAGTATCAGGATTTACTCCAGGAATCCACCTGGATAGACTCAGTTTCAATGACATTTCATGCTGACTGCTGAGAGGTTTGACCGATTTGAGTGTCTGATTGGCGGCTACAGCGTGATTTTGGGCTGCATTTTTCCAGAAATTTGACCCAGCTTCTCCACCACAGGTCTGCGTTTTTTGGCAGACATCCCTGGAGCTTGCACTGCTATAACCAAAAATGACCACCATTAAAATGAGTGGAATAACCTGCCTTTTTGCCACAGTGCCAGATCCCGTCTTAATGCAGCCTTTTATGTAACATGAATAGAACTAGATGCAGTCTCCTTAGGCCTCATCACATCAGAATTGCCCACATCCCAGATTTGTTCAGTGTGTAGATCTGTGCACTTTTACTGTTGATTCAGACGGAGAAGCGGGAGGTGGGTTAAGAATTGGAACATTATCCTTGTGCATATCCAGCAACACAAAAATAATGACCATGTACAGAAAATCCCAACTCTTAAATCAACATCTCATTTGTATTCATGTGAAAAATACTAGAGCAGCTTTTATGTTGTCTGAAAACGACATGAGTGAGTCAGATGCATTGCTGGCTATTTATTGTAAGAGCAAAAGAAAATAAGCCACTGAACATGGCTACATTCGGATAATTGGCCTGCTATATGCCAAACACAATTATCACCTGTGCTTTCATAAACCAGGACTTGGACTTCCTGTGATGTGTTTTTTTTCCCATGTAGCTCCAATTTATACCTCCAAAGCTTTCATTCATAAGTGTTTCCACTTGGTCTTTAGCGTCTGTAATTGTTTTTTTTAAATTGGTCTCAAATTCCAGGTAGCATTTGAAGGTCTTAAAAAGTATTACACTCAGAGACCTGTAGGTAGTCCCTTTGCATAGTCACAGTGTTCATCTTGATGTGAATGCACGTACATGTGTGAAGTAGTAATACTGTTGACAGTATGTTTAGAGCATTAAATTATGTTCACCAGCCGATAAAGATCTTCATAATACACACAAAAAAAACCTTGATGATGATGACTTGATGTTAAGACAGGGTAATCAGATTACATCTGCCCCTGGGAAGCATCTTGTATGAGAAGCGTATGATGGCAAAAACAACTTCAAGACTAAAACAGTAAATCCATTTGCCTTTGTTGTAATACCCTAGACACATGAAAAATGTGAAACGAAAAACAAATAGATTGTGATTGTGTTTCACTTAATGACAGAAAGTGTTCAACATGTCGATAAAGATGCCAAGATGGTTTCCCAGGGAAGAAAAATCTTTCACTGTAAAGATCTGGACAGTAACATCAGTCCTTTGAATACCGACGTGAAAATGAGAATGAGCTGAGAGGAGGAGAGGAGCAGATTTTTAAATTGCTAAGCTGGTGTAGCCTGTGGGTTTGATGGACTGTTGGAATGGCGGAAAGGTTATTAGAAATGTGTCCGGGACTACCGTGGCTGATGTGTCTTACAGGACAAATCATAACTGTGCAGAAGAAGTTGAGGAGAACCCGTATGAGGCATGAGAACGGGAGCGTGTGTGTGAATGAGCCCTGTCAAGAATAGATGACTTAATATGGTGCAGTGTGTGATGGATTGATTTTGAAATCTTGAAGGGTGTGTTTGGATTTGAGAGCAGATTATGTGTGAAATTCCTGCTTGTGGGATGCAGTCCAAATATATATGTTATGGTTTTAAAGGTTTTTAAATCCAAAGGTCTGGACTAAGATTTCACTTCATTAATGTTGTTTGAAATTCAGCATACTGAGCCGTCACCAAATTTCTGCCCACTGCTTGAACCTTGAGGGCAGCATTGGAGATGTGCTGGTCTTCAGAAGTATCTTCCCAGTGGATTGTAGCTCTCTGGCTTTATTTGGCAAGATAAATTCAGAATATAGTCAAAAAATCAAACAGAAAACAGATACACATGTTCGAGAATACACTGAGGCTGATCTCAGTACACTTATATCGGCATGTTCTTCTGATTTTCTGATTTCTACGCAGTGAACCAATTTTAGGAGCTTCTTTGGAGTGAATCATTGTTCAGGTGGAGCTTTAGTTCAGAACCTGTACTCAAACCTGCCCTGTCTCCTCTTTTTAGTTTACTTGCTTAGTTTCGGTCAATCCTCGATGCCTCATGATGATGCTGCTCAATTCCATAGACACTCAACATTTCAGCCAATGTTTGATGTTCAACAGACTACACCAAATATGTAAAAGAGGTCTGTCCTGAGGGATTTAATAGTTTATGACTGAGAAAGTTGCAACAGCAGAGTTCTCTAAAACTACTGAACTACATATTTAACCCAATTACACACATTTATGCTGTTCTGTGTGATCTCCTTTTTATAACTAATGTCATATTGTTTCACTTCTATTCGCTGAGCATCCCCTGAAACTGTTTGGGCTCTCTGTGTGGCAGAAACCTCTGGTTTCGATTCATCCTTGAGCCTCTTTTGGGCTTGGAATGATCTTGGTCTTGACCACATTTCAGCATGAATGAGCCTTTGTCCACGAAATGCTAAGAGCATTTAAAATGTAGCTGTGTTAAAATCATCTCTGCAGTTATAAGTAATGACTCTAATTGGAGGAATTATTTTTGCATATCCCTCTCAGTGTCTTTACTTACCGTGGGTGTAAGCGAACGCAGCGGTTTCACAATACAATTACGTGACTGAGACGGAGTACACTGGCAGATTATGATATTGATCGCATTTTGAAGCCTTCAGTTATCCTCTGAAGGAGCAACAGCATAGTTAGTGAGCGATGCTGAAATGAAGAGAGGATGAGAACCAGCGAGCGAAGGAGGGAGGGAGGGAGGAAGGAAGGTTTAAGGAGTGCAGAATTTAGATTGAAGACACAAGAAAAAAAGGGGGAAGTGGGGCGGAGGGGTTGTCTTGGCAACCATCCACCACTTCCTGTATCTTTCTGTCAGGGTGCGCATCAAAGGCCGCATGCATTTTGCCTTTCCACTAGACTCTGAATGAAGGAATTAGCAAGGGCTCAGTTCCAGCTATTTATAGCCTCTAAGCCAGAGAGATGGAGAGAAAGAGAGGGAATGAGGAGGGAGTGTGCGGATGGATGCATGCGTGAGTTGGTTTTAGTGGGTGTGTGCACATCACATGATCCTAATAATCTCTGCGGTGTGTTTTTACTCCTTTTGTCGCATTCATGTGGGTCATGTGTTTGATCGACTCCCTGTCCTCCCCCATCTCTCTCTCTCTCTCTCTCTCTCTCTCTCTCTCTCTCTCTCTCTCTCTCTCTCTCTCTCTCTCTCTTCCCTCTCTCATTCAGCTCCTCTCTTCTTCATGCATTGCAACCCTTCCCTTTGCATTCCCACCATTTTGCCTCTGTGCCCTTCTCCCTAAGCGTCTCCCTGAAGCACTAAGTATTCCCCACCTCCCGCCTGAAATTCTCACAGCGTCCCAGTCATCACCATACGCCTTGGATGAGCAATGAAGGCAGAAATAGGATTTAGCTGTAGACGGTCCATTTAAATGATCATTTTAGCCTCAGGAGAGTGCATTGACTTTACAACAGTACTTAAATAATAAGCTCTCAGGCTTTGACTAGCTATGTTTTTTGGCTTGATGTCTGCAACACCGCTCCAGCACAATCTGGGATATCATCTGATTGAACTCACAGATAGATGAAGTACAGCTAATGGATTTGATGAAGGCTGATGCACCCCGTCCTATCAATTAAACATTCCATTATAAATAGATCCAGCCCACAGGTAGCAGTCATGTTTCTGACATGAATTACTAGTAGAAACCTTCTTTTCTTTTCTCTTTGAGTGTCTCAACAAGAATCTGTCCAAACTTGTGTTAGCTTAAGCCTTTAAGGCTAAAATCTGCAGTGTGCCATTTTAGAGGTGCTCTAATCAATACTTATAGATTGATATATGTGAAAGCGTCACTCATAGTGACAAAGCAGTAATTATCACCTGACTCAGCAGTTCCCCTCAGGTTTATAGAGCGTCTGAAAGCATTTTGGCTCATTGTTTTGGTTTCCAAGCCTGTTAACTTAGTGTTTGGTTTAGTCTTTTTATTAACAACAATGTGGTTAGCACACTACAGGGGGCAGTTGTTTTCAGCAAAAGGAACTCTGCTGCTTGTCTAACAAGTACACCACCAGACAAAGTTAGCTGCTAGCTAAATGTTGTAGAACATTTATCAGCTAAAGAACAATGTCTCTCTCAGGAGTTAACCTAAATACTGAAACTAAAGCAGCTAAAAGGAGCGTGAATGTGCTAAAATGAGGTGTCCACAAACATGACTACAAACGAATGCTAATGTTGCTCCAAACTATCTGGATGTGTAAATAGGCGAATGCTAATAAAGTGATCATATGTTAATGTTTACAACATCACCCCCCAAGTGCCCAAAAACTAAATAAATACAGGTATAAATAACACATTGTTAATATTTATGTATGTAGTCTGGTAAACACCTAAAAGCAGTTATTTATGGACATACATTATACATACACATGTACATTATACAACTAGCTAACTAATCTTTGTTGTAGTTTGAACTAGCCGATAGATCACGGCTTTCGTTATAAAAGACATATTGCCTGATGAAATATCTCCTCATAACTGTTTCCCCCTGTTTGATAGCTGGACCTTTACTTGTCTGTTAGAGGCATGGTTATTTATTTATTGCGAAAATATTATTCCTCATTCTTCTTTGTTGCTATTCGTGTATTGGCATTGTGGGTATATTTGTAGTGCTGCTGTGATGCTTTTTCAGCATGACCTCAGCGAGTTTTAACACTTAAACAATCCGGATAAACAGGTTTGTCATATAATGTATAGCGGGAACGGAGAGTCATAAATTGTCTCCAGCTCTGAGTGTATTTGCCTTTTATAATTAATCCTCGGGTTTATTGATACAGTTCACATTCTGAACTGCTGAGTGGGCCGTTTCAGGCCAGCGTGGTCAGCTATCCTGTTTCCACGTTGTTGTGCTGTGAAGTCGAGATAAGCTCGGGCATAGAAAGAGGGTAGTGCAGTGTTGCAAGAATTTATTGAATTGTAGTATCGAACTGAGTGAAACTGATATTCTTATTTTATTTTTTTAAATAGGAAGCATTTGTTCTGCTTTAGTCTGGATATGAACTACTTTCACTTTAATAGAAGAAGCACTCGGAGAGAGAAGAAGAAAAACTGCTAGTTTTTGAGGGATTAGAGCACAGACTGGACCTTCAACGGGATCATATCTACCTCTGTTCCCTTTTGTCCGTGGAAATTGGAAACAGATTGCGTTCTCAGACTGCAAGTGCACTTGTTATTAAAGTAACCTTGAGGAAATAAGATATAGTACGTTCAAAGAGCCCAGCAACCTGTGAGGCACACTGCAAAAAAGCAGATCTCAGCTGTTTGGAGATTAATAATGACTCTAGTTTGCCCCAAGGCTAAGTTACTGATGATACACATGTATGCAAACACACACAGTCAGAGGCAAACACTTGTTGGTACATATACGCACTTAGTCACACGTAAAAACACACTTGTTGGCACAAGGGCGCTGCACATTCTGCATTGTGAGGCCTTTTTCCATTCTTTACCTACCTCCTACTGCCTCTCTCTTCTGCTCACACACACACACACACACACATACACATACACACTCCATCTCTTTCAATGCAGCTCAAAGGGCCATCTCTTCAGGGCTTCTGAAGCTGAGGTGGCCAGTGGCAGTGAATGCAAATTACCCCTCCTGCACACACACACTCACACACATACACACAGCTCCCTGTGCCAGGTCCCACTGCTCACAGTGCCTCCCACAGCACTGAATAGTAAGGGCAGAGAGAGTGAGGGAGAGAGAGAGAGAGAGAGAGAGAAGGGGGAGATTAAAAGAAAAAGAGGCATGAAGGAAGAGACAGAGAGAGCAGGAGGTTATCCAGAGGTAAGACCTCCTCCTCTGGTGGAACAAGTGCGCTGATATGTTCACAGTCAATGCATCGCTGCCACGCAATTCATCACTAGTTAGCGAGAGAGCAGCTGCTGCTGCTGGGTTCGAGCTGATTCCTAGTATTAATGACTGGAAGTTCAGTTGAATCCACAGGAGTTGTGATTTCATCATCTGCGCTGCTCCAACACCTGGGCCACTGCCACACACGTAAACACACACACACGCGGCGTGTACTTGCACTTGTTTTAACACACAGATGCATATACATGCTGACGCAGACACACACAGACAAGACACACGTATGGAGTGACGTCTGTAAGCTGAATCACATCTTTACAAAAAGGAAACACATGACAGCCGACTACCCAAGTGTCCTGCTAAATTTAACATAAGCAGAGCTGCCAGATAGAGACTCATGATTTGTTCTCTCTGTGGACGCTTCGTATAAGGCCAAGTATATTAGAAAGTCTTTTTTTGGATTCAATGATTGATCTTTATTTTGGTCTTGAATTTGATTATGCATTTGTCTATTACATTACCACGCAGGTTTAGTTTTTACCCTTACCCTGCTTCTGCTGAAATGCATCAGTTTTTTTTTTTTTTTTTTTAAACATGTCCGCAAAATGATCGTACGTTGCATGGTAAAAAGCTGCTTGTTTCTCGCATGAGGTAAATGAAGCCATCAAGAACAGCAGCATGCTCTGCACGCTCATGTCAGCTCACATTTCAGGACCATGGACAGAGTCAGAGGAGGCAGGCCTGACTCATGCTCACTGGATGTAGCGCTCAGGCTGCTCCTTCATCCAGCAGAGCGTTAACCCACTAGTTAGCTCTGTAACACTTTTTTTTAATATACTGTGGAATCATTTGAGTTCACCTCATAAGAAAAGGTTTCCAACTACTGACACTATAAAGAATGGACAGCATATGCGTCATGCCACAGGTTTCTGAAGAGCTATTTTGAAGCTTGGAGTGTGGTTGCTCTTGCCGCCACCATGTTGGCACACACCATGTTGGTTACACTGTTAATTATACATAACTTTCAGCCTTAATATCGTTTGAACAGATGAGTTTAAAAAAATTCTTTTTGTTTTTGTACCAGGCTGTAAACATGTCTATTTCTGCTGTGACATTTTAACACGGGGGCTTATGGAGTGACTCGCTCTGTAGCCGGCCTCAGGTGAACGTTCGAGGAGCTGCAGTTTTTGTCTCTTCCTCATAGGCTGTACGTCATAGCCACCGAGGTTGCCGCTTGTTTCCAACCCCACAAGGGGTTGAAAGATAAATGTGAGGCTTTCGCGTGATGATTAATCGAAAAGGGAGGCTGCTAAAACCTTCTGCCTGCATCACAAAATGATGCCGTTCATTGTTTCCTTTATTTCTGCCATTTTCTACTGGATAACAGGGTACCTTTACCACTTAAAATACAGCACTTAGTGATTTAACTTGTCACAGCTGGTAGACCTATGCATCCATTGATGAAGGCTTGTGGGTTGTGGTAAACAAATTCACATCATAAAATTTAAAGCTTGAAAGTGTCCAGTAAAGTTTTAAAAATTAAAAGAATAACCTAATAGACAAAAATGAGCCTTCAACTCAGACTCAAGTGATTCTACAACGACATCTATTTTTCATCAAGTGCTACATCTATGAGACGGTTTATTCTTAATCACGGTTGTTTTTTTATGGAAACATCCAATCAAAAGTCCACAGAGCCGCTCCTAACCTGATTGTACAGTAAATGCAGTCTCGAGGTGACACAACCGATTACGCCGCTGGTGTTTTGGTATGATGTAGCTCGGGGGAGATGAGGTGGCTTGAGAGAGAGAGAGAGATGGCAATTGAAGTGTCCAAAAGCATTAAAATAACATGTCTCCTGTTATATCACTGTTGTCAGCTCTGCCTTATTTCCCAGGAGTCCCCTTTATTTTTGCGTTGAGCTTTAACAGGATTTCGATCCCATTTTAGAAGACCTCAGTGAGAAAAATTTGTATAAATGGAAAATCTCTCATGATTTCATAACTCAGCGTGAGCAAACATATTTAAGGGCAGTCTTTTCCTTTAATGGGCAATGCCCAGCTGGTACCCATAAGGACACGGACAGATGCAGAGCCACGGGTGAATACAAAGAAAGTTAAAAAAAATATATATATGGACATGTGTTTGCATCTTGTTGTCCCTCCTGGGCCTTTGACCTAAATTACTCCCGTCCTCTGTCTTGGCACTCCCTCATTGTTCCACTCTGTCAGCATTAGGAGCTCTGCCTCATCCTCTCACTGGTTAGTAATGTCCCAGCGCTGCAGCCCGCGGTGGAATAAGCTCTTACAAGGCTGCCCTGAGAGGAGGAGATGGATTTAGATGGTGGGGGCTGGGAAGAAAGATGGCAGAGGGTCAGCCCTAAACAAGCTTTGTGCTCCACTTCTCTGTACCCACTCTCCCAGTCGAGTCTTTGAAACGCATTCAGGTTCTTTTATAGAGACACGCTGATACTGCTGTTTCCACTGAACGTGCCCATTCTCAGTGTTAAACTGTCTGTAGAGGATAATATCAAGTACGATGTCTTTTTGACATTTGATTCTGCTGACAGTGGCGGATCAAAGCCTGCAGCTTACAATGTGTGCAACAGCAGAATCTTTAGTGCACTTCAAGTGACACTTGTAACTTTTCTAAGGACAAGATAAGACATTCTCTTCTTACAAATGAAAAGTTGAACTAATTAACAATAAAACTAACCCTAGTTACATTTAATACACACAGGAGTTTTCCTGCTGCCGCCTTACTTGATCTGGTATGACCAGTGGCTTATGGGGCTACCTTCAGATCAATGCTTCTTTATAATAGATATTATCCAGGACATACTCTGACTTTGAGACTCTTCTTTTCTAAAGATATTATTATATATACTGCTGTGGTTTGAGGTTGTAGCATCTGACATAGAAACGAACTGCATGTCAAGGTGTCCTTGAATAAGATACTGAACATCACATTGATTGACCCCAAGGAGATTTGTTTTACCAAAAAACTCCAGTATTTTAAATTTGTATTGATAAAAAAAAAATTAAATTACAAATTAAATCATCAACAGTGGTTCAATGATTCACTCAATTTTTGATTGAAAAATCAATATGTAACGCTAATTTGACTTAGCTGTGTGCAAAAAAAATCCCCAAAAACAAGGCAAAGACAAACAAACTTTTTTTTTTTTTTGCTTTTTCATATTCAGCCGTTTATATTGAAGCTTCGTAAAACAAAAAGGCTTATAACAGCCTGGCATCTGATACCATTAGCTTCGTTGTGCGTATATTAAAATATCCAGCCGAGAAAAGAAGAGGAGAGGGGGAGGGAGGGAGCGCAGAGGGGGGTACGAGAAGAGCACAGAAGGCCTCTTACATGTGATAGAAAGTGCTTTGGTGTTAAAGCAGCCGAGGAGTTCAAAGCCCACATGGACGGATAAACAGCGACGTGATCTTGGATCATACTGGAAGGTTATTGCACAGATCGCCAACAAGCCTTTGTTGAGGGCAGAAATAGCCCAGGGGTTGAATGACTGTTCAAACACACAAACACAGATTGGCTCCTCTGTGCTTCTCATGGACAAAGGCAAGGAAAGACAATATGCCGCAGAGATTACCTCTGAGATGAAATACAACACGAAATGGCAACAGAGCAGCTGAGCCTGTCACCATTTTGATAGCTCAACATAACAAGCTCACACCATATTTTTCTTGTTTCCCTTTACCTTCTCCACCTTCCCCACATGTCAGACAGCATAAAGACTCTTTGCTCTTCAAAGGTTAGCCCAATAAAGAGCACACACAGCTCTGCTGACAAAACGGCAAATGTCAGAATGGTTAAAAAGTGGGCTTTTCTGAACTTGCCCCTTATCTTTTACGTGAGGAGGCAAACAGCAGGCGCTGTTCTGACAGACCCAGGGTATCGTGGGAGATGGAGTCTCTCCAGCAATCTATCACCTCTGGAGCAGAAGGAATCACGCTATTGAGACAGGAAATTGACTGGCGGAGCACACACACATCCTGACACTAGGGCTGAAGAATATGAGGGAAATAGCTTAATATGTTTCAAATTGTGATTTTGATAGATATTTTCATGACAACTATTTTTATATAATTACTCAATCCCATCACTATATATAGTGATCTTATGTTGTCATGGGTCACCGCATTGGAGACCAGACACATCACCATGTATAAATCAATGTGTTGAACAGGGAGTGTTTTTCATTAAAAGTTGTGCGCAGTGTTTACACCGGGGATTCAGCACAACATATGGAATAGTGTAACTATTGGATTTCTTCTCTCTGTTTGGTCACCTTATGAAAAGTTAATGCCGGAGCTCACAATCTCAAATCGTGTTCAATATACTTGTTTGAGAGGAGCAGAATTTTATAGTCGACGGTGTGAGAGGTTGCTGGCAATCTTATAATAATTTTATAATGCCTGTGTAGTAATAAAATCCTGTCGTAATTCTGTAGTAAGTGTATAGTAATCCAGATTCAGACTGGAATTTAAACTCTAAAGCAGACATTTGTTGGCAGAGTGTATGCATGAACGCATGAGCAGATAAGTCTACGCGAGCGCGTGTGTTTGTGTGTGTGTGTGTCTGGCTACATGGGGAGAAAATGGCTTTAACCTTCATGCCTACTCGATCATCACCACTCCGTAAATGTCAGTACGTCTGCCTCCCCGCCACTCTCTACATCTCTGTTTACCGCTTTCTATCTGCTTCACATAATCTCTCTATCATTCTCTTTCTCAGTCATCTATTTATCTTCAGGGTTTTTAGGTATACCTCTTCCCTCCTCTTCTTTTTCTCTCTCTCTCTGAACTCTTTCTCCCACCTTGTTTTCACCTCCCATTCCTCTGCTGTTCCCCAGAGAAAACCTGGCCACACTTTTCTCCTCTCTCCTCCTTTTTCCAACATTCTTTTCCCACACACACTTGACTTTTTCTTCTCCTACCAGCCTTGATACATCAACAAATAACACTCTTTCTCTTTTCTGGCTTCACCTTTCTAAATCACGCACTGCTTTAGAAAGGAAGTTCTCTTTCTCCATCTCTCTCAATCGCACATTATTCTGAAAACCCCATGTCAGCATCCTCTCCATCCTTCTTTCTCTTTCCCCTTTCAGTCTATTTAATTCTCTCCCTTTAGCCAGGTTGGAAAGATATTTCTCAGGCTCACAGTCTGGAGCTTGAGAATGAGGCAGCAGGAGAATGAAAAAGGAGAGAGAGTTGACAGAGAGAGAGTTAAAAAATGGCATACAAAAAGGGGAGTGGGTGTCAGGGGGCAGTAGTGGGAAAAGAAAGATAAATTGTATAAAAAAAAAAGCAAGACAGAAAGAGAAGGGGGGGAGAGGGTGAGGGAAACAGAGCAGGGGGAGAAAAAGTATAAATAGAAATAGATCATAGTGAACACCAGCTGAATCAGTTATGATTGAAAACTGTCAATACACTATTTAATATTTTAGACTCATCACCAACAACACCTAGGTAGCCACCTTTTGCTTCAACGGCATTCTCTCAATCAACTTCATGAGGTCGTCACCTGGAATGATTTCTCAACAGTCTTGAAATTAAAAAGAAAATAAAGAAAAATGTCCTTTTGCTCATTCAAGTTCATTCTGCCCTGCGGTCTGTAGAAGAGGAGTAAAATCAAGAAACAGGAAAAACAAATTCTGCAGTGTGTAGAAAAAGACAAATGAACTGCTTCGTTAAATATTCATTTTAGGTCAGCTGCCAATTATCGTGCACTTCTAATGCTAAAATGGCAGCAATCAGCTCCAGCAGCTGAGAGAATGCAACGTTGCTCAAACTCATTACACAAAACATGACATATTAAGCAGCTGTTGCTAAATACACCTAAATACATGCCTCAAAGCGACGCACGCCTTTGTCTACCTACAGAAATGATTCTGGCAACAGTTATTTCTTCCAGTAGTTGATGCCTCAGAAAGAACTCTTCTGGTATGCAGATATAAATACATCTGATACATTTGCAGAAGCTTCCACACATATTTAATTTATCCTTTTTTATGTGCAGATACTCCCAAGAGAAGAATGTAGAATGAGACTAAATCACGGCAAAGCAGCTCAACCACAACAGATCTACTTCTTATGGCCCAAAACAAGGAGGGAAAGCAGGACTGAGTTCGCACTTTTTGAAATTCAGAGATGGGCAGCATAATCCCAGAGTTATCAAGCACTTCTAAAATATGTAGATGTAACCAACATTTTAATGTATGCAGTTTCACTTCTGCTGCGGTTCTTTTTTTGTTTTTTTTTCTCTCCAACTTTTGAAACCTCAAAAAAAAGACCTCAAAGAAATGTTGAGGCAAACAAACTTCAGTTGAAGCTAGACAAGACAAGTGCCCACAGAAAGTGATAAATAAAGTTCACACAACTATTAGCTATTTAGCTCCTATCATGGCTTTGTTGCCCTCTGGTAGACCTGCTAAACTTGTTGTAGTCATTTTGCAGCCTCTGCTCCAACAAGCTGGGACAGCATCATGACAGTCTCATCTGTCTTCTCCTATAACTTTGAATCCCCCCCCCCCAAAATCCTATTATTCAGCTAATGCTGCTACAGGCAAGGTTACTGTGTATTAAGTGAGATGGACAGGCTAGAGGGAGAAACCCCCTGTAGTCCTCATACAAAGTCTTGTGAGTCAACAGGAGCACAAAGTGAGCAGAACACTGTATCATTTAATTAATACGAACAGGAGACATATAGGGTGCGTGCACAAGGGCGCGTGTTCTATTCTCGGGGCTCGAAATTGATTTATTTAGCGACGCTCCGACATTAAAGATAAATGTAATCACGTGCCAGTTTAAAGTGCCTCTCATTTGCCAGCTTTAGGTTTTCACATTTTGTATTCCGCAGTGTTGTGTGATGAACGCTCATGCAAATCACGTCATTTAATTGAGAGAACTGAATTGAGACTTAATGATACAAGAGCAGCAGAAAACTAATTGTGACAGGGTGACTAATGACGACTATATATTTCCATTTAGAATATTTCTGAAGGGTGAACGCCGAGCATCACCTGAAAGGGCGCCGCTTCCTTTTTTAACTTCACAGTTGTTTGTAGTGTAGTCACAGCTTACTCATCTTAACTACTCATCTGTGACCTGCCCACACACAGCGCATGCACAGTTTAGTGACTGAGGGAGCAGCAGAGTGTGACAACGAAGCAGAAGATTGGCACCGTAGTATTTCTGCTTGTCTGCCTGCCTGATTGTCTGAACGTCTAACTACTCTCTCCGTCTCACACACACACAGCAGAACTTCTACTTGCAATGCGTGAAAGAGACAAAGTGTGTCCGGGTGAACGCCTCTCACAGCGGCGGTCACATCTCGCTCATCTCAGTTACTCGTCTACATCATGCGCACGCGATCGTGCACAAGTCTTATTGAGTTATTCACCGCATTTCTGCTGCAGTGTTTTAGCTCTAGGACAATGACAATGTCCCCATCGCTCTGCTCTCACATCCACACACACACACACACACAGTCCTTTGTACAGCTCCAAACAAGCGTCCATCATTCATGGTCGACGCTCACTCACAAGCTGTCAGACGCAGTTCCATTTCCTCGTAGATCATGGCGGACTGGCACACTTTGCCTAAATGAGCTACTCAACACCTACTTACTGCTGTGCCTGTGCACAAACATTTGTTACACGCAAAACACACACTCGCTCATATCCATAAACGCAGAGAAATGAGCCTCTGTTTTGTGCATGAGCTGCCGTCTGCCTCAAACACATAATGGTACCAAATGAGACGAATCAAAATGATAGAGACAGAAAGCATATATATATATATATATGTATATTCTACAGCTGTGATATCTAAGCCTACTATATGTGGCCATTATGTCAGTGTTGTTATGGAAAATTCCAGTATTTATATCAAGACATGCCAAACATTCAGCATATATGAAATGCTATAAAATAATTATACACTGCTTTATCTCAGACAAACTCACCAATCAGAACAGCACCTCTTATCATTGGTGCAACATTTTAAAATATTTATTGCATTTAAGAACATGATCCTGGAAACGAGGCCAAGACACAACAGTTTGCTTATTAGTATATGGAAAAATACATAAATAATGAGTAAAATAATAATAAAAATAATTTTTAAAAAGTTGAAGGCCCTTACCTAAAATAATCTTTCCCTCATGTGTGTATATATATGTATAATATGTGTGCATGTGCTGACTAATTATATATATTTTTTTCTTGAAGGTCTGAAGACCGACATGTTATTAAAGTGATCCCGGCCTGCAGGACTCTTCAGTTTGCTCTAATTAATAAAACATTGTAACATGATGAGCTGATTTCATCTTGATATGATTCTGCAGAAATGTTCAAAATTAGAATATTGACTTAACTGGCCGCTTTAGTTCAGCTTTTCGTAAAATATAATTATAGACTCTAGATTTAAATTAAGGGTACAGATCAGATCTCCAGACAGGCGACATATGAAAAGAACAATCTGGATAAATGAGTGGAGAAACACAAAGGGACACAGGTCACAGGGGCTCGACCAATGGTTTGATGCTGTTGCCTTCACAGTCACCAGATATCATCTACCACTGACACTACACACTAGAAAATGTATGACAGGAATACAGAAGGCTGTTTTGGAGCCTCCTGGTGACTCAACACCTCATTAAAAAGGCTCCATGTTGTTTTTTTGCCGTACTTTGTCATTCATACAGTAAAAGAAGAAACAGTGAATGAGAAACACTTTCTCCATCCTGCTCCCTGTTTTGATTGAATGTAGACATTATGTGGGAGCACACAGCAGGACAGTAAAGGAAAAAGTACTTTCTGTGTAAGCACTGATGTCAGACACGGCTGCGTGAAAAAAGTTCAGTAGGGGCATTAAGTAAAAGTACCACAAGTATTGATTCTCTCCTTCGTCTCTCTGTTGTCTCTTTACTTCAATATTTTTTGCCGCACCTCGTCTGTGAATGTACACCTTCACACCTATTGCATTCCAGTCTGCGGCGTGTGTTTTGTAGGCGTGTGCATTAAACAATGTCTATGTGTGTGTGTGGGTGTGTGTGTGTGTGTGTGGCCGTGGGGAGAAGCGAAGCCTTACGTAACCCCCTTCAAAGTGAGCCGCAGTCGGCCGGCGATACAGGCGTGGAGAGAAAGAAAAGTTTCACAGAGAGGAGGATGCGAGGAAGAGACTGTATGAAGGAGGGAGAGGGTAAACAACGTGAGGCCGCAGATATGCTTTAGCAGCTACTTTACGCATGGCGAACGTAAGCACGGGTGATTGGCTGCAACATCGGGAAAAGTATGTGTCATACAGCCGCTAAAGTCTGATTAGCCTTATTTTTAGTTAATAAAAATAAGTTAATAAAAATAACATGTTTCTTTTTTATTTTTAACGTGCTGAACAAATCAGGCAGCTGTCTATTCCGAGTCTATTCTAATTACATTTGTGTTAGATTTGTCATCTACATTTAGAGGTGTGTGTGTTTCTGAGGTGTGCAGGGGGTTGATGGGAGTCGGGGTTCGGTTCTTTGCACATGCTCCTGTCGGCCTGGCTCCTGATTGGGGTAAAGAGTTTTAAAATGTCAAGATAACCAGCTACTTTTTTTTTCCCTCTCCTCTCTCGGCTTGATTCACAGTGCTCGGCTTGTCGCCCACTCATTGCAAGAAGATGTCAATCAAGCACAGTTTTTACACTTTTTCTCAGCGTGTTGCCGGTAATGGCTGCTTGATTTTCGCTCTCCTCATTTTGCCCCCCCCCCCCAAAAAAAAAAAAAGCTAGTCTGCTTTCTTTGATGGGCAGGTTATCATTAAAAACAAACTTTTTGGTAAATGGTTTTGACATGTTTAAGTCAATAACTTGTCCCTGTGGTTGTTTGTATGACACAAACCTTTTGTAATAATCAATTAGCTGATGAGGTGTTTCAGTTCAAAGCCAGTTCTGATTTTTTAAGACTGTAGTTGCACATAATTCCTACTTCCAGTTACCTGTTTGAGAAAAAATCTCCACTCCTGGTCCTCTTAATGCCTTCCCACTAGAAAGAAGAAAGCAGTTTCAAAGGATTTTTCATGTATTAAATGCTGCTGATGAATTCCATAAACCTCAGATCCAACCTCTGCTTTCTCATTTCTGAATATCAAAATCAAAAATATTCCAAACTCCAGAATTCAGGTTGTAACTACCAGAAAACTCACTTTTTCTGTTAGAACTTTCTGTTGCTTGTCAAAGTAAAAGCTTTCATCCCATTACACACGATAAATCATTTTAGTGAGTGTTACTGCAGACAGGTAATTCCAGGAATTATTTCAGTACCTGAATGCAGCATTTGTTTCTAGATGTGAAGGCTCAAAACATCCAGGAGAAGTCTTTTGGAAGAAGCAAGGCTGCTTTCATGTCCAAATTCACCTCCGAGAAACAGTGTACTGTAGCTGCTTCACCCGTCAGCTACGTGCTGAAGTATCAAAAACATAACATTTTCAACAAACAACAAACACTTCATCTGTGTTTTACTTTTTAATATTCACCTGGGTCTGAGTTCTGACTTTCTGGTCATTTTTAACTACACTGGCGTCCCACTTTAACTTTCACAAACTACATCTCAACAAGTATTGGGTGGATTTTCATGGTATTTTGTACTGATATTCATGATCCCCAGAGGATGAAGCCTAATGACGTTAATGATCCTTTGGTCTTCAGTGCTTGCTGGATTCATACTGATGACAAAAAAATTGCCATGAACATCCATGGCTCCCAGACAATGAATCCTTAGGTTGAAGCCCTGATTTTTTCCCTAGGTTCACCTGCAGGCTGAAGACTCTTAGTCTTGTTCAAAAGTAAAAGCTAACCACCACATGCAGATCCTCGTCTCAGGTGTTAAAGGTCTTTATACCCCTGCCCGTCTAACAAAACACCTCCATATGAAATCTGTGTTACAAGAACGTAACATCCTTGACTGGAAAATCTCTCCAATGTATATAAAGATGTAGTAAATCCATTTTCTGCTAAGAATTTAGTAGTTCATGTCTTTGACTTTAAGAAGACCAGTCGAGTAGGTGTAACAAGTAAAAAAAAACAAAAACTTGGCAGTGCTGAAAGACTCCACTTTATAAAACATGAAAAGCACTGAATCTTAACTCAGGGTCAACTTTACAAGCTTTCTCTAAAACTTTCACACACTATAGGTCTTCGTTTTTTATCCTCATTGTATGTAACGTTATGTAACATCTCGTCCTGTACTTTTATTTTGAAGTTTCTGTGTCGGGGGTGTCTCATGCTTTTTAGATTTTGGCTGCACTGAGTAACTGACAAATATTCAGCCATGTTGTAGGCTCTGCCTGTACTCATTCTGTACAAGACTCTTCCAGGAAAAGACAGTTTGTGTTGTGTTATGTAAGGGTTTTTTTTTCACAGATTCAACTGAATAAAATCCAGATTCTTTGCCAAACCCCGAGTTCCCAAAGTGGATTTATCAGATGAAAGCCAAAAAAAGCGATGAAAGGTGAAGAGCATTTTTGCACTCTGAATACTGGAACAGAATGAGGTGACAGATGAGGTGTACATATATATGTATGTAGAGTTTTTTCCTGTCTCTTTTCTATGATATCAAGAACAATAAGCGGCGTGAGGAGGGTAAAAAAAAGATTGAAGCTGATTTTGTCATGTTTTTCTGGGACGTCTCACTTCCCGATTACGAGGAAACACTGGAGGGTTGAAGGCTCAGAAAGCACTTGGTCACAGTCAGGTTTCTTAAACGTGACACGAGCAGCGTATCAACAAATAATAAATAATAAAAAACCTTTAGAGATGATGACAGGAGGAAAAAAAGCGATGATTTCTTTCTTTGTTTCCCCTCTGTGCCTCTCTCTCTCTCTGTCTCTCTCTCTCTCTCCTACTCTTTTAATTTACCAAAAAAACAGCCAGTGGGCAGATGGAGATCAAATTACATTCACCTTTTACCTGCACTCCTCTGCGCAATTAGCGTCACGCTTACTTGTCATTTCAAATTGACACTCTGCTGTTGTGCTATGTAATTATTTACCCGCCTGGGGAATAGCTCTCTGGTTTAACCAATAAATAATGACAAACACACACACACACACACACTTCAAAACACAAAAGCACCTGTGCTCTGTTTTTTATCTGAAACATGTATAACATGCCTTTTAGCATTACAGGGTCGTTGTGTATTTGCTTCTCTAATTAAAGGTGTCTTTGTGTTCAGTGTGTCTACCTAAATCTGATGTTGTGCAACAGCCCTTTAAAATGCTCTGTGTGCTTTCACTGCTCAAAGGTCGGCGTTAATATTTTGGGGGTTTGAGCATCAGGACCCAAACCTTACATTCTTCCCATAGGTGTCCTCTTCTTTGCCTGTTCTTTCTCTTTTTTTTGGTTCCTGGTCATGGTGGGGAGGAAAGGGCTGGGTCCTGTTCTTCAAACCACAGAGGCCTTATTACTTCCACAATCCCCACTTTTTCCCCGTCCTCTTCACTAACCCCACCACCACCACCAACCACCACCTACCAACACTTACCGCTCCCATCCGGCTTCCGAAAAACAAGTCAGGTTCAGGGAGCAAACAGGGGTTTGAAGGAGAGAGAGGGAGAGAGAGAAAGAGAAAGAGAGGAAGAGGGGACCTTAAACAATGGCAGCCATTTTCTCCTGCAGGGGGAGAGAAGGAAATCACATCCAAAAAGAGTTTTCTTTGATCTTGTGTCTTTTCTTGTGATAAATCTGTGTCTGTGATGCCTTTTGTTTTTGCTTTTGTACTCTTTTTAAAGGAAAAAAACAAAAAAAAAAATCAGAACAAAACAATAAGCAACCATGAACTCTTGCTGATTTGTCCTTTTTGCTCTTTCTTCTTTTCTTTTTTTGATATTCTTTTTTTCCGTTTTTGCCAGTAATCTTTTTTGAATTTTCTCTTTTCTCTTTTTCCCCCCTTTTTTTCTTAACCCTAGGTCCGCTCACAAAAAAACATGATGAATCTTCAATGAACAAGCCTCGAGACGAAGGTATTTTTGTTGCATGTTTTTCCTTTTTTCTTGTTTTGAAGTCTTTTTGGGGGATGTGTACACATACAGTAGAGTGGAAAACACACACACGCACGCACGCACACACACACACAAGTCAAACAACTCTTACTTTGGTGGGACTTTGGATATGAGATGCATACCGATGTGTTGGTGTAAGTGTATGTGCTGACCGTTGCAATTAAAAAGTTGTCTTTCCTATGCAAATCATTAGCCTTATGTAACCTTGGATGAGCATAACGCCTGGCTAATGGAAACCAAATACCCTTCATTATAAAGTCATCTACAGGCAGGTGTGTGTGTTTTCCAGAGGTCCTTGTCTGGCTCTCGAACAAGAGAGAGCCTCGGACATCATCATCACCACTGTGCCCTTGAAAATACATTGGCCAACTAACAGCATTGTCACCGAACAACAAAGCACCTATTGAGACCCGCTCCCACAATGAGGTGCATTACTGTGGTGCCTCAATCCCCAGCTCAAGGATGAAATTGCTATTGAGTAAGGACCACAAATATTAAGCTAGCCTTATTCCAAGTCAATGATGATAACATCAAATCAAGCAAGACAAAAAAAAAAAAAAAAAAAAAAATGGGGACATCCAAGGACACTTGTGCCCCGCTCTGGAAGATTTTGGGTTTAATCGGCTGCTACAATAAGGACACAGAACTCACAGCCTGCTGTTAATTTATCTCCTACCTGCAGCTCATACACTGTGGAGGTGATTTTATCTGCACTTTCATCCCCCACCACCTCCTCCCTCCCCCCCGTTCCTCTCTTGTTCTTTTGGACTTGTTTCTTGGAGAAAAAAAAAATGACTGATGATATTTTGATACATATTTCTCTTTATGCTATTTTGAGGGGTTGTGCGGGTGAATCTTTTTCTTGCTCCGTGATGCTCTTTGATTTGGGGTGTTTTTTGAAGTCGGGAGTTCGGAGGAAGTTTGACACAGGAGGATTTTCTTGGTGATCAAACGCGCTGGCACAGACACAACTTTTTGAGCTGCCTCAGTCAGCGTGCAGTTCGAAGCAGTGGAGATGCTTTCGCCCTCCTCCTTAATATGTCTGTCATCCCTCATCATGATGTACAATTAACCTCATTTGATTGGGAACTGCTAATCCCATTACACTAACTCAACAACACGAGCCCAAAATGAAATTCAGGAACAGGAGGTCAGTCAGTTAGATAATCTCCTCTGCATAAGACTACAGATACAATAATACAGTACAGGTAAGCTGTTCCCACAGAATAATGGAAAATGTTTAATGTATCTAATGCTGTTTTAAAGCTGTCTCCACACTCCCAGGATATGATTCTAGTGAACAAATGCCTCCAGTCTAGTATATATTATTACATATTTTATAAATTTAGCCAACACAGAGTCAAGAAACATCACAGGGGGAGTCAATCACAGTCTAGTATGTAACTTACACGAGAGTGATGTGGAAACCTCCAGTTGAAACACAGAGAATGGACTTTTCAGTAAAGCTGGACACATCTTATGTCCAGTAGTTAAACTTTTCAAATAATAAGTCATATCAGTTAATAGACACAAATTATTATTCAAAGCAGAATATTTCCATGGATGTTCAATATAAGTATATTTCAAAACTCGTCCTTCAAACTCACCATTTGTGACTGTAGCATGTAGAAAATAGAAACTGCATTGAGAGCATGAAGTGTTTCCTCATCGGCTGCCGTGATGCTGCTGGTGATCACTGTAAGTCTAGTACAGTATGTTAACAACTGGTTTCAGCTAAGTCATCAGATGAACATTATTTGTAACATGCAATCTAAACATAAATATGGAGCAGGTTTCTTTTCTTAGAGAACAACATTTAGATGCAGAAAAAGTGCGTTATAAATCAAGAAAGAACCCAAAGCAAAAGTGGGACTGCTCCCGTACAGTGGCTGCATTGTGTAAAAATACAGTAATACAGTGCAATGGACAGCTGTTTGCAGTATGGCCTGTCTTTCCCCTTTGCTGGAAATGACTCAGCCTGTGATACATGCACTCTGATGCCATGCTGCTAAGCCTTCACACGTATGATCTTCCACCCTAAGGCGATGTACTACCTGTCAAAGACCTGCAACGGTTTGAGTTGTTCCACAAATAAAGATTTCAGTAAAAGAAACCAGATTCAGAGTGCAGGAACTGTTACAATCGTACATCAATCTGGAAAAAAAACTCTGTTGACTCCTTAATTGTTTTCAGAACTAACAAAATAACACAGCAGATCAGTTTCAATAAAGAAGCTAGAAAATAGAGCATGGCCAGCTTTTATGTGATAGCCAGCACTGTCAGTTCATTCATTTCGTCCACCATTTTGTCCTCATTCTTTCAGCTGTATATCAACAGCCTTTTCAAATTTGGCTTTAAAGTGATATATTCTAGGCCATGCAGAAACCTATTCCGAAGTGATTCTGTAAGTAAGAAGTACATACTGTACACTAAAAAAAGGTGATTTAAAACAGCGTCCTCCACCCGGCGAGATGACTTCATTCAGCTGCAGCGCCTTGCTCTCTGCTCTGCATCAGGTGTGAGAGCAAAGGCTACTGGGCCGCAGTGCTGCTCAGTGTCGCTCTTCAGAAAGATTGATAGAGCTAACAGCACAGCTCTGTGCATAGGTGTGTGTGTGTGTGTGTGTGTGTGTGTGTGTGTGTGTGGAGAGAGGGAGGAGGGGATTACAAACCAGAGCGAGATTGAGCTAAATCAAGAAAGAGACAGGGAGAGTGTGTTCCTGTGCCATCCTGTGTGTCAACTCTGATCAGAGACAAACCAGAGCCACCTGAGCCCCAAACCTGGAACATATTTCTGCCAGGAAACAATGTCACCTCTCTCTGACAGACACACACACACACACACACAGGAATCTAAACAGGACCACACAATACAAATGGACATGCCCTTAAAAGGAAATGTTCCATCAAAACCATGTTGACAGACACAGATGAAATACACTTGATAGCATTATAATTTATATCACATTGCATTAATAAGAAATGTAGTGCAGTGTACGCTGCCAGAACTCCTGCTTAGAGTGACGTGAGAATAAAAGTCGTTCTGATAAATGATGTGAGGATATAAGGACAAAAACAATATAAATTTAATCACTAAATGACACATTTTTATATTAATGCAAGACTTAATGTGTAAGACATGTTGGGCAAATTACTTTAAAACCTTACATCTATCTATCAGATGTTAAATCATCTGAATTTAAAGGTCTAGTGTGTCAGATTTAGGGGTTAAATAGAATATGGCAGAAATTGAATATAATGGTCAGAAAAGTTTTTCAATTTAGAGTATAATGGTGTAATCGTAAATAATAAATTGTTATATTTTTGTTACTTTAGAATGAGCCTTTTCTCTACATGAAATTAGAGAATTGAAATAGAGGCTTTTGTGTGGGTTTCACACCTACTATGGGTTCCCCTACATGCTTGGAAGGGTAGGGTGAGGCGAGGGGTATTCATTTTGTTCCAATCTGCACCCTCAGGCTCGATTTCACTTAATCTAAGCGCTGGACCTTTCATTTATGAAACAAGGCATTTAATAAATAGGCAGTCCTTCAGTCTATCCAGCAGCTAGCTTAGCTTCAGTGACTGCTCACCATCGTCTGGACCTCCTGACGTTTAGCTGCGTGGTTCTCAAACCCTCTAACTCTGAACAAAACTAGGACTCAGTCTTAAATGAAGGTGGCTAACATTAGCAAACTAGAGACTAACACACCATAGGTCAGTAAGATGACTTAGAAATTAGCCAGAGTCGCCTTTCTAACCAAAGTAGATCAACCCTCCATGTTACTCCATGTAAACAGACCTTGAGATGTCTGTAATTTAAACTGTTATGTAATTACTACATTTGAAATTGTAATCCCTTACACTGTTTGTCACTGAAAAAAGGTTATCTCATTACAAGTAATATGCCACTGCTAACACTGGTTATAAGTTGTGAAGAGAACATAAAACATGTAATTATGAATAGTTATCTTTGTTAGATTAGGCGTTATTTTTCATTCATATTCTGAAACAGTATAACAATCAAATAATATCTAAATTACATACATGCTCACAGCACAGAGGGGGGGATTCAATCAATGGTCTTCTGCCGTCCCTTCAACTCTCCACTGCTTCATTAATTTTATTCTAAAAAGAGGCCTGAAGGGGAAACTGGAGAGAGCTAGAGGAGGTTAGTGTTTGAGAGGCGAGCATTATGCAGTACTCCATTAGGTTCTGGTGATCTGCAGTCTGGAGTCAGTCACTTTAGGCTCCTCATGTGCTTGGTTCCAAAAAATGAAGAACTCTCACCCCAAGATGTTCATCTTTTTCCTGCCCACTCGCTCTCTGAAACACAAAAAGAAATAAGGAAACTACCTGTTGTGTATGTTACTGTGCTGTCACAGAAACCAGTACTTTTAATAATGTGAACATTATTTCTTCAATATCTGATTTCAATGTTCGTCCTCCTTTCACAGCCAAGTGTCACTCATTTTTCAAACATGAAGCCTGTAAATTATGTTAAGGATCGAAGGAGGCTTTGGCTTTTTCCAATAATGCAGTCAATTTTCTTCATGACTAGTGATGATAAGAATATGAACCATCCAACTGGGTATTTAATTACAGTATTATATTGGGACTCATCAATCAAACAGCAGTGAAAGGCTTAGATTTTTCTTCAATGATTCTCTTAGCTGGTACTGCATTTCTGATAATACAGTACTAATGATGTTACACCCCCAGACTGCAGGGGTTCACTTGATTTTTATATTTTTATTTTACAGTGCTTAGCCTGTACCACTAACACATGAACTGAATTAATAAGGTATAAAGTTTATTGATCAAATGGAGTCTCTTTTTGGAGATGTGTAATACAAACAAAGGAGAATACAGAATACTGACTTTTTATGCAAGGCAGCTGTATTAATGCAGTTTCTCACCCTTTCTTTAGACAGAAATATCATTATTTGTAATGAATTGAAGTACCTATAATTTCATGTGAGTGAGGGTATCAGTGTTTTTGCAATAATGTAAATTTGTAGAAGAAACTTGGAATATTTAGAAGGAAATTGTAGGCATTTCTCAGAGGATGCACTGAGGTAAAAGTTCTCTTTAATCAACAACTGTTTGGTGACCTAAGTAAGTTTTTACTCTTCATATATGCAGCTAACCAATATCAGCTATGTCTTGTTAAATAATAAATAATAATACCTGAGTTTTAGCTTGTTAAAGGGACAGTCCTTGGGCTACCACCAAAAGAAGTATAAAATCAGATCCTGTAATTGATTGATTGGGATATTTTAGTAGATGGGCTTGCATATATTTATTTATTATTTATTTATTTTATTGTTATTATTTTTATTATTCAGCTATAAATAAGAGGATACATGTAGCTTAGAAGAGGCAAATAGCTTTAATTCCAGCTGTACTTATTCCGCCATCTGAACTTGAACTGGTGTCGTCGGTGTTTGATGACCTCAGACTAAATTGTTATACTCTATCTTTGTGTAGCTTCTGTTTGATTTGAAGCTATGCAGTATTGATCTTGAAAAATAACTGGCTCCAAAAATGAATTGCTGGGACTTCAGATTATGTTTTGGTAGACATGATGGACACTAAACTGTAGGATGGATAAACAGTGTTTTAGGTCAGCATGGGTTCAATGCTGAGCAGCACAGACAGCCTAACAGACAGTTGTACAGTGAGAGTATGTAGGCAACATCAACAATAAAAGCTCACAGTATTAATGTTACACAGCTCTGCAATATGTGGAAGAAAAACTCTCACTTGGTATGACCGTGATATGATAATATATCCTATGGCACGACGTTACTGATTCTTAGTATAGCTGAAATATAATGACTGAAATTATTATTACAACAATAAACAGTAGTCAGTGTTTACAGCTCAGCAGAGCATTGTCAGCATTCATACTCATTCTCCTAATAAGGAAATTATTTATCCCATCCAGGACAGCATATTTGGAAAGAGAATCTTTCTAACTATGCAGCAGGCAGGTTTTGAAATTAATACAGACCCAGCAGCAAACGCTTGTTAAACTTTATCTGTGAAAGTTGCTGTCCCTGCTGACCGCTGTATTCTCAGAGCAAAACAATGGCTCTGTATCAAACAGGCTTTTGATTAACTGCCTGTAACACTGGCTCTGCAAAAAGTGGTCCTCCACCGGCTGGATGAGTGAGCGTGCTTTACTGAATCAGCTTTTAATTAATGTCTTTTAATTGAATGTGTTGCATAATAGCTGAAAATGGCCTGGATGTCACACAGTATTCCCAAGAAAAAAAAAAAAAGTATATTCTGGGCTGCCAGAGATGATTCTCGTAGTGAAGTCTGAAGAAAGATGGACAAAAAGACGTAAAGGGCCATTAGTGTGGAGTGATGGGAGCACTGGAAGAAGTCGTGTCTCGATGCTTTGTGTTTGTCGATGGCGGCTGGATGAAAGACGTCAAGAGAGCTGGAGTGGCTTCATCACGGAGTCACTTTAGCAAGAGACAATATGAGACATTCACAGTGCTCTCTCTCTCTCCTAGATGGTAGATGATGTGTAGGAATAATAAGAGTTTGTCTGCAACAGATACAAGCTTTTGTCTCCACTCTGTTTTGTCTGCATCAATGTATTTTTCACAATTTCCTCCTCTTTTTTCCCCTCTTTCGCTCCCCTCTTCTTCCTCTCTCTCTGTCTCTCTGTATTATGTGGTGTTTCCACTGTGGTTATAACTCTGCTAACAGATGCTGGCCTCTGGGCAATGCAGCATCTCTCCATATCGGCTTCTCTGTTCGTGCTCTCAGACGTACAGATTCGCTATATAACAGTTCCAGTAGCCTCGTTTTAAAAACAGCACCATGCAAGGACGGAGACTTGGCACCTTTTATCTTTTTCGTATAATTAGGAGCATGCAGGAAGGTGCTTCCCTGCTAAATCTCTCCATTTCCTGTAGGCTTGTCACCATGGGCGCAGCGTACTATTCAGTGTACCGCACAATACACATTCTAACAGCCCCATCTCTAAATTGTGAAATACAAAAGGACAAAGAGGCCATGAGCAATCAGCAGTGAGAAATGTGGGGGCCAGCATGCTTTCTATTATTTATTTTACCATTTTCACATTCTCATGTGCTGAGAACAAATTACTTTATAAGAGGATTTTTAATAGAATGAGGTGGCGCGGGGACAGGATTGAGTAGTATATCGAAAAATGATGAAAGGAAAGTGGATAGAAAAAACGGCAAGTAGCGAGAGAAGAAGAACAGAGCCGAATTCAGCGGCTCACTGTGTGCAAATGCTAAATAAAACAACAAAACAGGGACAGCCGTGTGCAGAAAAACCACACTAGCTGGCATGACAAAGGATAAAATAGCACAGTACGGCACGACGCGGCACAAAAGAGCTCGGCACAGAACAGAATAGAATCTTCTGCAGGTAAAGGAACAACAGTACTGTCAAAGCAACTTTATTTTAACATTACTACGGAGAGTCAATCTCTTGTCTCTTTCTATCACTCCGATTCTCGGTGGGCCTGTCGGTTATTTGCTGCTGCAGCTCCCTGCCTCCCCATTACCCCAACTCTCAGCCCACGTCGTGTCAAGGTTGTGTCAATATCATGTCGAATACACCTACTCCATCGCTCGCTGACAGATAGTATTTTATTGAGCTTGAAACCCTTTGACAAGACAAAGAAAGTGAAGAGGAGTGAAAGGAGGGAGGCTGAGGGAAAGATGGAGATGAAAAGGAAACGGAAGGTACCGGGAGATGGAGCGGGACTACGGGTGAGGAAGGAAGAGGCTGGGAAAGAGAGAGCTTGGATTGGCGCTATGTCGCCTGTCAGCTAGCTTAGTGCTTGGGAAAAAGCTTTTTTTTTGTTTGTTTTGTTTTGCTCTTGGCCTGGGTTTATTGCCATGTGTAATGACTATAAGGGACTGATGGAAGCAACAGTGAAGGCTGGCTCAGCTCCTCTTTTACTCCTGGAACTCATTGAATACCCCGATGCTGGCTTTGAGCTAGCCAAGAGCTGTTATGGGTCTATTTAATCCGAATCAATAAACTTTAAAGTGCTCACTGAAACAAATGAAGTTTGGAATTGTCAAATGGTATTGCAGAGAAGACCTCCCAGCAGGCACGGGTGAGATCAGTAATATTAGAGAAGGATTGCTCACTGAGTTCTACTCTAGGTTAAAGCTTGGTGTGCACAAAGACAACAGCACCAGAAAGTATAAAAGTACTGTGTAGTTCTACTTACTTACAACAAGAGCAGGTCGCTGCATTGTTAGGGGAAGATAGCTGATAATTACGACATGTGACATCTTCAATGGCAACTGTTTACAGAAATTAATTAATGGATGTCTAATATTAGATTTTTTAACAACAATGCCTGGCTTTTATTTGAAGGTGTTCTTCTAACAGAAAGTATGACTATAAAAAGATTACAGTGTAATTGTAAAGGTATTGTTTCATTCTGTGCCTATTGTGCACGATGTTTCACTGCTCGCTTTTGAAACAGATATTTGCACCTCTGAAATAACGTTTCCACACAACCAATTTGCAACAACATCCACGTTTAGAGAGAAACACAATGCCACCTGGATTATGTTTTTATCGGCATGCGGAGGACTCGTTTTATAATTAATAAAAGTGTCTGCCAAGTTTCTGATTCTCTCAAGATGTCTCTGTGATACAAGAGAACTCAAAAGAAACAAACAACAAAAAAAAGATGGAACCTAGTCCAGGTAGCAATTAAATTTCCCTTAAAACGTATTTGACAAAAGTAATTAGTCATGTTGAACATAACTTCTAGGAGAGAGTGCTGGTACTTGATGATGCCTGAATGCCTCGATTATGTAAATGAATTCGTCGTTAACTGCGATCTATGGTACTGCTGGCTGACATAATCAAAGTAAACAGTGTAAAATAATTGTCATCTGAGTAAAGTAATTACACTAATATACACTGGACCAGCAGTTGCATTTGAAATGCTCTTTCTCCACTGCATGAATGTTAACTAGACCAACATTAACTAATGAGTAAAAAAAAAAAAAGAATTAGGACGATGTGACATTCAAAGAAATTGAAAACAGGAAGTGATGTAATGGAGTGATTTTGTGAAAAATAGAAAATATTCTAGAAGTACTTAAAGTGTTTGGACTCTGGATCATCATAGGAGGCAAATCCGATCATGTGAAACATGATGAAACTTCCATATCATATTCCAAGATGATTTTAAACACCGGGATGTTGATGTTTGCCAGCGGTCATTTTGGTGTAGTTGCATGGCCACAAGGGAAATTTGGCCGTGGCAAATCCAAGTTGCAAAAACCAATCAGAGCTGAATTTATGTAGCAGGGGTAGAATTTCCTTCCCTACCATTAGATTGACTGTCAAAACAGGCACGAGATGAATGTCCACTGATAATCCATATTCCACCTCCTGCGGTGACACGGAGCACAAACACGGAGACCTCCACGCGTGTGGAAATGTTTGATTACAGAAGAACGACTGCATGCTCACGTCCACATCAACACGCGCGTACACACCCTGTGGTGAGAAGAAGCCGGGCTCCTGGCATCCTGTATTGCCGATCACAGAGATCACAGCTCTGCATGCCTAGTGAGGAACGCTGCACTGACATACACAGCTGGAAAGATAAATCCTGTGCACACACTCACATACGTGCAGCTTTAATGTTACATGTTGAGCTAAGCTGTTTTCTTAAGTCACAAGAAAAATCCACTCGCTGCCGTGTTTGTGTGTTTCCACCTGGACTGTATTGTGACTGTCGGGGTAGCATTCCAATTAAGGAGGTATTGTTATATATGAGATGGAGAGCAGTGGGTAGTGGCAGAGCTGCCAGCATCGCTTAATGGGAACGCTGGTGTTTGAATGGAGACGACAGTGGAGACTCTCTACATCCAATTTATTGTTTCTCTGCTACTCCTTCCGGAACTTATACACTCACAAATAGAAAAAGAAGACAGTACATATACCAAGTAATGCATCTCTCTCTCTCTCTCTCTCTCTCTCTCTCTCTCTCTCTCTTTTAATTAACATGGATTGAGCCTGACATCACTGCGGCTGCTAATCAGACAATCAGACCGGTCAAACCTCCACAGTCAGCCTAAAATGTCACTGAAACTGGGCCTACCCTGGTGGATTCATGGACTAAACTCTGATACTCTACCATCATGTACCCAGCTTCTGAATACGTGTCTGGGGGTGAAGCAAGCATTGGTCGAAAGACGTAGACAGTGAATCAGAGTCAGCGAGCGTTAGCTGCGACAAAGCCGGTTGATCAGTGAAATAAAAAGTTTTTTCATGATTGTTTCACAGAGGTTTACATTCTGCCCTCACCCCAACACATGGCTGCACAACCCCTGCTGATTTAGAAAATCACTAAAATAATCCACATTAAAACACCTCTATTGCTCACGGAAAGAGTGAGAAAAGCCTGCCGAACCTAAAAGCTCGCACACAATTTAAAAGGGGTCTTTGTCGAGCAAAGCATACATGTTAGTTACAAACTGAGAGCAGTCACTCCTCATGTTGTGCAAATTATTATTTTTTTTAATATTTACCAGCATAGAATTCCCCTATTGATGTGGTTTGAACAGAAAAATCAGAATGACAGAGGTGCTTTGTGACACTTTGCAGTCTTTTTCTGTGAAATTGTGTATTCTCCTGCATGCTGTCATACTCAGTTTGACAAATTGCTGTAGCTATGGGTGGGCAATACAAAACATACACTTGTACATTTGAGTGCATTATAACGAAAAACAAGAGTGAAGACTTTAAGTGCACTCAAAAGTCAATTGTAAAATAAGCACAGTTTTAGTATACAAACTCCCATGCATGTGTGTGTATGTAAAGACTCTATAGGGGGGGATGCCCCAGGATCCCAGTCTGTGCCAATGAGGCTTCACAGCAACACACACTCACACTCATTCAGTTGCAATTAGACCCCGGAGACCCCATGAAACCAGGGCTGGAACAGCAGACCCAGTAATGACCAGATCGTTATAGGAGGGAGGGAAGCAGTGAGGGCAGAGAGAGAGAAAGAAGGAGGGAGGTGGATTGGGGATAATGAGAGGTTACATGAGGGCAGACGAAGAGGAAGATGAGGAGCGTTGGATGTTGTATTTTATTCATAGAAATACAGAAACTTGTAAATGGAAAGGAAAGAAATGCATGTTCATTTATACATGCATGACTGCTTGAGAACCATTCATTCCTTTTCACTGAGGTAATAACATTCAGCATGGACTCCATGTAAGAATCCATACTGCTTCGGCCTATTAGTGATTCAAGGCATTCAACACAATAGTGTTCAACCTGGAACCAGTCCTGATTGTTTCTCTAAACACATACTTCCTCCTCACATCTGATTCACATTCACATTTTAAATTTTTTTAACCCTTAAAGTGGAACTTGTTTTCTTTGTCTTATCATCATGAAGTCAGTTGATTGTACCGTGGCTATACAATACTACAGAATAATGACACCATCTTCTTTCACTCAGCAATACTGTCTGCTGTCAAGCACAACGTTTTCTGGAAAATATATGTTCTATTAGTTTGTCCTAATGCTTTCTTCTGGCATTAATGTTACTCCACATTTGTCTGTTTACACTTCAACTCAAGGCCTAACTTAATACAGGGGGCGTCTGTGGCTTGAAGGTAGAGCAGGTCGTTCACTAATCAGATGATCCCCGGTTCGATCCCTGGTTCGATTCCCTCCAGTCTGCATGTGGAAGTGTCCTTGGGCAAGATACTGAATCCCAAATTGCTCCCGAAGGCTGCGCCATCGGTGTGTGAACGTGTATGAATCCTTAGCTCCTCAACTGGCTCCTTGTATGGCAGCCAATGCTATCAGTGTATGAATGTGTGTGGATGTCCTGTAAAAGGACATATCTCATTCAGTGGTCGGTACCATTTTACAGTTCTTGTAGTTGTATTCATTTTCTATATATTCGCGTGAGGGGAAAGGAACATTGTTGAGGAAAATAGTTTAGACACACAACAAAAAGAGAGATGTACAAAAGTCTACAATTTTTTCTAAATGGAAGGTATCTGCTTGAACAGAAGCAAGAACGAGATTCCCCTCGATAGTGAAAGAACGTGGAGATACACTTTGGAACACAGAGAGAGATTTCTGTAATGTAAAAAATGTCCTGAGCAGTGTTCAACAGCCTTCACAAGCACATGACTTCTGCACGTCAAGACACTGGGTTGGTCTTGGTTTTGTTAAAGTCTTTAATTGTGAGTCTCTATTGAACAGTGGTGTATGAGTGTCGGATAGCAACAATTCAGTAGCATGAAGCACAACATCAACAAGATATGTTTAAATGATTTAACGAGTGTGGACTCTTAATACTTCTTCAGTCTGTCGCTGCAGTGTGGGGAATCCACTGTAGCAGAACCCTATGAAGAGTAGGACGGATGGGGAGAAATGGGAGAAAGAAAGAAGGAGCTAAAGAGCACAAGAGGGTATTTATAGAGATGTCGTAAGTGGCGTGGTTAAGGTGTGGTCCTGCTCCTTAAACACTATTTAAAAGCTTCACAATGTTCGGTTAGTTTCTTGCAGCAATAAGAAGTTGGTTTAAGAGTTAGGGTTTAAGCCTGGATCAGGCTTGGATAATGTCATGCAGTCAGGAGTTGGGATAGTCTTAAGGATGCGTGACCAATTGTAATATTAAATTTAAAAATATGGTGTTACGGGGTCCACAGTGTAACCACGTCTAACAAGACACAGTAATTGCTGAGACTCTGCTATCTTAAAACGATCAAACAAACACAGACCCTCACGTTAAAATGAGCCAATTTCTTAGCTCAAAGAATTTGGAGATTAAGCAAATCTAAAAGGAAAGGAATGGAGGAACAGAGGAAGGAAGGAAGGAAGAGGAGTGGGGTCAACTGAAGTCCAAAAGGCTTAAGGCTGAAAGAAAGGGATGTGGAAAATGGATGAGAAGGAGAGAGAGAGAGAGAGGCAGCAGTGGGAAAACAAGGACAATGCTTGTGTTTGTGTCGTCTTTGTCACTGTGGCATTTTGGAGGACAGAGGGGCTGTGTGCCTGGATGTGTGTGTGTGTGTGCGTGCGTGCCTTCGTTTCCCCATCCACTCAATTTGTGGAATTGATCCGCTCCCTAATAGTGAGCAAAACAAAAAGTCAGCCTAATCCAACCATTATTTATAACACTGATGGGGAGAGAGGAGAGGGCGAGAGAGATAATTTAACAGTAGGAGTGCAACAAAGTCCTATGACAGAGAGATGAGAAAAAAGATAGAGGAAGACAAATAGAGAGAGAGAGACAGAGAGAACGGGGGGGGGTGGAAGAAAACTGGAATAAAAACAAGTTGGACATGCTGGGCTCGGAGTCGAGGTGCGAGGGAGGTTACAAATAGACTATCACAGCGAGAGGCTAGCCAGTGGTAGATTAAGACAGAGGGAGAAAGAGAGAGCGAGCGAGAGATGAAAAGGAAAAAAAGGGGGGTGTCGCAGGGAAAATGGAGATCAGAAAACAAACAAGTGGAGAAGATGAGAGGGGTGTCCGGGTGGAGGAGGAGGAGGAGGAGAGGGGCATGTGGCGGCTGCTGCTGGAGGACGAGTGCGAAGAGTGAAAGATAAAGAATGGGAGATAGATCAAGAGAAACAGGAAGCGAGATAGGGGAGAGGGAAGAGCACTCGCTGGTGGCAGGAGCGAGAGGCGACGAGGTGGTGAGAGAGAAGAAAGGCCGATAGATGGACAGGGAGAGAAAATTACAGAGGAGTACTTGTGATTTTGGAGACGTTCGTGGGCCTAATAAGAGCATATTGTTTTAAGATGGGCCAGGGGGGCTGTTCTTACTCCCACTGGTCCTACTCGTCTTTTTTTCCTCTCTCTCGCTCTCTCTTCTGCACTCTGCCTCTTTTTTACCTCACCCACACTTAATGTGCTGAGGGAAACAAGCACTGCTGTCTGATTTAGGGGAAGGGGAAGTAGACACAGGAGGTGTTGAGCTCCAAATCCAAAGAGAGTAAAGGATGCAGATGTCCCGGCACATCGCAGCAACCACAGTAATAAGCTGCCCGCTACATCTAATTGCTCGACAAAGAGCCATTTTGTTTCTTGTTTGTGGGTGTAGACTGCTTTTCTAGGTTTGTAAAATGTGCTTTCCTGACATTAAACCTAAGCCAGGAACTCATGATAGTTGTTACACAGTACTAAATAGATACTGTAGATACACCGAGGTGAAGCTGTTTGCTTGTTTCGAGGCTGGAGTGGTTCTCGGTTCTGAGCGTTGCGAGCATATTGAGCTGTGTGGTGGGTGTTTGCTCGTTGTCGCAGGCAGTGAAGTTGGTGTAGACAGAAGTACAAACAGAACAGCAGCTAGGATCATCCAAACTCCGTGCCGCATGTCCCCACAGCCTCAGTGTTATAAGCTCAAGCAGACAGAGAGAGAACAGAGGCAACATGATGTGTGTGTGCTCACTGTGTGTGTGTGTGTGTGTGTGTGTGTGTGTGTGTGTGTGTGTGTGTGTGTGTGTGTGTGTTCCCTCAGTCTGTGCACTGACCAGCCTTTAGCTTAAATATGATTTATTTTCTTTGAACTGATCATTATCGTGAAATCAGATTTGAAATCTTCATTTTTTGCGGCTTTTGCTGAAGTAGGAACATTTTTCTGACTAACACAATGCATTCCAAATAAAATATTTAGGATTTTAACACCACACACACACACACAAACACACACACACACACACAAAGCCCTTATCATTGCCGGTGCCATCAAACAAACTGAATTTAGGTTGTAGGTAAAATCTGCCCGTCACTATCCACTTACCTGCTCTGTGTGGGTCCCATGGCTCTACAAGCTGTTCACTTCTGTCAGCGCATGTATCTATTCCACTTAATATGATTATCCCATAAAACCTCGACAGGCATTACAAACCATATGTCCACGCACGAAATGGACCGCAGTGGACAGATTGATGCATCCAGTGCCACATCAGTGCCAAGGAACGTGTCAAAACGGGGCCGTTTGTAAGGTTTTGATACTGTTACAATCGTCTCGTTTGACGCAGAAAAAAAGTTCAAAGATGTAATAATCTTTTACAAGGCAATATAATTGTTAATTATCTTCATATAATTATGCACACTTTAATCAGGGTGTTAAGAGGCTCGCAGTATTCTGGGGCCGACACTCGAGAGTCAGCTGCCAAGCAGCCATCTTCCAATTCAGGAAACACAGCGTCCCCCAGGTTCTTGTTTGTATGTTGAGATTTCAAAGCAGTACCTGGAATGCATTTTTATGCTGTGTTAATGTATGTTTGACAAAAAAAATAAAATAAAATGAATAGGATGAATAAATAGAAGTGACATGGTGACCTTTCCAAAGCGACTTTCACAGCTCTGCTAGTTGATATTCATTCTGTATTGATGTGAGATGGAACCTGGCTGCATGGCAGCTACAGCAGGATAGACACACACATCAGTCTGTGTGTTAATGAGTAAAAACACACACAAATGCTGTCATTATATTCCTGCTACCAGTGTGAATTGATTCATTTTAAAGTTAGGCCTCCGTGAAATGACCTGACTTCACCTGAAAATGCTTATTCCTCGCACCCAAAGCCAATTCTCATAACATTATAATACCAGTGCATGGACACACACATACATCTGCACACACACACACACATGTCCCAGATGCAATCAGCATGGCCTTTGCCTTGATCCATTGTGCTCTAACGATTAAGCCTTAGCCCTGCTCGGTGGCCTATAGGCCAGCTCTGCTGCTGTGCATCTCATCACATCCCATTCATCACCCTGTGTCTGTATCCACCTCCAGCCCTCTATCAGCCCTGCCATTGACCTCCTACTGACACACACACACACTCATTTGAGACGGGCAGCCTCACAGTTAGTTGACAGCACAGTTTGCAAGTATTATTATTATTTTTTATTTTTTTATGCGGTTTACTTGAGGTTACTCAGGACTTTCTTAAATCCCTGCTATGAGACAAAACAGCTTCAAGCCGGCATTCATACAGCCCGGATATATCAATAATATTTGGCACATAATCTGTAAAGTAAAAAACAAATATAGTTGTGTGTTTTCTGCAGTTTTAGCTCATCAAAAATATAAAGAATTCGTTTTTTTATGTACAAAGAAAAACTCTTTTGAGACTTTTCATCTCAAAATGCAGCAGATAAGATTTGCATGGATAGTTAGAGCTTCGTTTTAGTCTCAAAGTCAGATAAATATTCAATAAATATTTTCTTCATGAGGAGGATGCGTTGCATATTTCGAGGGGGGAAAAAAGCCTCAGTCCAGAATATATTTAGCCATATAAATCTGGGATGTATATCCAAATATTTCTTAAACAGCTTGACTTGTGCACAGAAGATAAGCTACTTGTAATAATTCCAATCCGTCATGACTAAAAATCCAAAGTGTGAGAAAAACAAAAATATCCACAAATGTATTCCTTTTATTACACCGTTACAATATTTCCACCACTCTGTAACCTTTCTGTTAATTGGACCACTAGTACAAAGAGCCTCTGTGTATTTGCACACAGATGACAGTTCATCATTTGCTGTGAGCAATTTCCCTGTTATTACAGCTTGGAACCTCAGCGTTAAAGGTCAATATTTATCTCCACCTCACACCCACATGTCCTTGTGCACACACACACACTTGCCGGCCTCTCCATGCTCATGCAAATGAAGGTAGAAGTGGTGGGAAAAAGTTGAGTCTACACGCGAAAAAAATGGAAATGCAAATTTGGAGAAGAGGAATTCCACGCGCTGCGCTTGTTCGTCCTCGCGCTGTCGTTTCACTTCGACGCGATTCAATATCTTTTTAATTATGGCTCTCGGTGAGGACGCTTCCATCTCTCCGCGCTTTAACGTACAGGAAGATGATATCTCAGCAGGCCTGTGCGCTCTCTTTTCTGTTAAAGAGTAATGTATGCTTCTTAAACGCCGTGTCCTGCACAAGAAGCCTTTGTGCGCCTCTGCTGTTGTAGCAGGAATGTGCTTGAGGTTAATCCTTGGTTTACCCTCAGCGGTTACTGAAAAAATCAACGAGCAAATTATTAATGTAAGGCTTTTCATCTGTTATCCTTCAGCTGCACCACTTATCGCTATTTCCTCTCCGTCTCTGCTGGATCTGTCAACGATACCTGACAGCAGACATCAATCCTCATAAAATCGACACCTGACAGTGGCGCGCAGAGCTCGCCGTGCCACGCTCCATCCCCGTGAATAATCAGCCAGCTGATAATGTGATCTAGACTGAAGGACCCCCCCGTGTCTCATTGGGGAAGACCGGAAGGTGGTGTCTCTGGGGGGGTGGGCAACCAGTGGGCGGCGTGCTAAACTGGAACACTCAACACAAGTTTAGGCCTAATCGTCTCATTGTCTCTGTTCTGCTTGAAAGGATCAGCAGCCACACTAAGCTCCTCAGGGTACCAGCCCTCAGCTGCTCTCTGCCATCTTGCTTTGTCTGTGTTGTTGTTGTTGGTGCTGTCTGTGTGCGCTGAGCAGGGCCAGTTTTTTTTCAGTGGCATTGTTCGGTCACCTTTTCAGTTTTGGTTTTTAGTTAATCGTTATTTCTCCTTTGTCTTGGGTGATTTCTCTTGTTGTTGAGGTGCTGTTATAATAATGGCTGACTCTCAGCTAATAAGTATTTCTTGTCGGTAATAATTGACGTCTGTCTTTGTGCACCAGCCGCAGTGGTTAGACGAGTGTTCTGATTATTTACTTGAGTAAATGCTGTAAAAAGACATGTGAAAGGCTTTTACTGTGAAAAGTAGCAGCAGCAGCAGCGTTGGTGGCCAGTGGCAATGAGTTCACACTGTAACACTGAAAATGCAGCTGTGTGAGAGCCGCCAGCGATTGACTGATGTCAGTTAGATACAATTACAAACAGTAAGTGATTTTCCATCCATCTGTTTTTTTATGCACATTTCCAAAACCACTTTAATAGAAATACATAAAAAACATTTTTACTCTTCACCATGCAGAAAACTGAAATGGACACAGACTTATGACGTGCATGAAACAAGCCGCCTAAACATCAGCTGATGCTTCAGCGATAAGGAGACCGTAACCTTCCTCACATGTCACTTGAAACGTCATATTTCCATCATGCTTTCTACATTCGTTCCAGGTTCGGCTGGTTCTCTTTTATGTAGGTCATCTCGTTGCATCCTTTTCATCTGCGCTGGTTTAATGACGCCACCAGCTGTTAATCTCGATGAAGCAACAGTACGGCATTCCTTTGCATTATTGTCCTGCAGATTTTCTTCAAATGTGCGTTACATTTGGTTGGACACCAACTAGTAAGACTGGAGTGTATGCCAAGCATTTTCTATGATTCCCTCATGAACACACGAGTCACGTGGTAATGGTGGACCCCCACCACTGTCAATGAAAACTACTAATTAAAGAGGCTAATGTAAGTACATCGAATGGCTATTGGAGAAAAATATGTACTAGGCTTATATTTAATATAAAAAATCAGTCTGATAAGTAAGATAATGAAACTCTTCAGTATCAGTGAATTGCATCAGATTATTGTTGCAAAATGGCTACTTTCTCTACTTGCAGCTGACCCTCTTTGGGTTAGTAGCCCATCTAAATAAAATCAAATATCGTAATGAATTTTGACATGAGGTTTTCAAAAATGTATTCCACTGTCAGACGGCATTCAAAGACGTGAGACACCAAATATTTAATGACTAAGAAGGTGGAACAGTGGGTGATGAAAGGTCGAACGCTTTAGTTAAATGTTAACGGTGTTAATGAACTTTAACGTTAAATGAATGTTAAATAATGTATGAAAAATGAACTCGTAGCTACAGCTGTCAGACAGAAGGCAGCGGAGAATAAAAAGTATTTCCCTCTGAAAGGCTGCATGAAATGAAATACTGACCTGGTACAGTACTCAAGGAGACTTAAAAGTAACATTCCGCCCCTGACTAGCAAATTCGTTTTAATCCAACGGGAAATTATGAACTACAGTTCTTGGAGAAAACACAACTCGTAGAGAGAAATGTGGGAGTAGAGCTCTCAGTCATGTCTTCCCCTCCGCTGCTCCTTTGGTTAGACATGTAAATAGCAGTTCAACACACTGTCAGGATGAATAAGCCTCTCCTTGTACAGCCTCAGCTCAAGTGTGTGTAGAAGTGTTTACCATCTGCTGATAATCTAGCATAGGATGTCCAGGATTTGTTGTGGCTTTGTATGTATAGTCTGTCCTATTTCCCAAAGTGCCTCTGCGGTGCAGTGCACAGTATGCAGGACAATGGGTTGTATACAGCACCTGTTCTGTTTGTCTGCAGACGTGTTATGAACATGAAAAGCAAATGAAATATTATACACACAGTATAGCACAGGTTCTCCCAGTAGAGCTGATGATCTGATTAGTTTTCTTTGAAGCACTTTGCTCGCTGCATAACATTTGCATCTTTTTAAGAGATAAATGATGGAACCCTATAGGTCTCTTGGTGTTTTTTTGTTGTTGTTGTTGTTGTTGTTATTTTGACATCTTGTAAAGGAGGTTCATCCCACATGGGGGTCCACATGTGACTCCTAACCAGCCGTCCATCTCTGGGCGTTGCATGCTAAACTTTTTGTTTGGTGGAAACACAACAAAGCCGGAGGCATAGAGAGACAGAAAGCTCTAGACAGGAAGAGAGACAGAGAGAGAGAGAAAGAGAGAGAGAGAGAGAGAGAGAGAGAGAGCTTGTTGGCCCTGAGGGCCTTAGTCCTGTCTGTCACTGTGCCAGAACGATTCGCCCCGTAACTGATCCATGGACGCAGAGTCTACAGGTCAACTGTGACAGCCTGCTCGGCGTGTGCGTTTGTCTCTTATGTGGGTGTGGGTGGCTACATCAGTGCATCTGCATTCTGTCTCCCATGATGCCACTGGCTGTCAGTCTTCATCTCCCGATTGCAGAATGCAGAGAGGTGCATGCGGCCATTTGCTAACTAATGAAATGGGATTCGGGTAGAGACGTGGCAAAGGGCATCGCAGGGTTAGAGATGCACAAGAGCAATATGTTGCTGCGGCAACAGTCAATGAGACTTGGTCCACGTGAGAGTGGATCATGTAGGGAGAGTGAGAGAGAGAGGAGAGGCAGAGAAACAAGTGGAAGTGAAGCAGTTGCCATAGCGACTCTCCATTGCAGCTGCCTGTAAATTTCTCTCTCCCCAGTGTGAGTGTCTGCCTGACTGATGCACCGGCCTCAGTGTCATGGCTGTATATTAAATACACGCCGTATGTGTGTGTGATAGACGAGTGTGTCACTGGTGTTTTAGGGGGTGTGTTCCATGTGAAACATGACGCACGTGTCTGCAGGTATTTCACATAATGTGTGTGTGTTCGTGTGTGGGTGTATAAGCAGGTTTCAAAGGGAGTCAAACAACCTCCATCTTTCTTCACTTTTACCAGATGCTGTAGTGGTTATTTATGTTGTTGATTGTGCTCTCATATCCCCAAGCTTACGCACACACGCAAACACACAGAAGCCAACAGGGGCTGTCACTGTGCCACACTTCTAAGCCCTGTGTGCCATATGCTACCGTAGGCTCCTGGCAGGCAGGAGTATCATCGCTCCCAATCAGCTGGGAGGCTGGTTCAAAGGCCAACGAGGGCCCATCAGGGACTATAATACATGTGCAGGGCGGCATCGTCGTAGCAGGCATATGTCGACGCGTGAGACCGACTGAGTGGATGCACTTTGAAAAGTTCGGCATGCATTTTTTAAAGGGTGATGGCAGAATTTGTCATCTTGTCATCATAGCTTTAATAAATGATAATTCAGTTACCGAATGTTACCAAAATCTCTTTATTTACAGGGTTTCTGTCAGGAATTATAGTTTATTTTTGAAGTGAGTGGACAGTTGACGTGATTTGATGCTTTTCAGTTGTGTACAAGAAAAAATAACATGTATCTAAAGAGCACTCCAATGAATCAAGACGACAGCTCACAACAGATGATTTTCAAGTCAAGTCTAATTGAAATCACTTTGAAAAAGAAAATGTTTTCCATCCATAGATGTGACATTCACACGGAACTTTCCGGATATCTTTCCAATTTTTTTTTTACCTCAAGGCAGAATCCACTAACAAGTTGTGCCAGTTCAAAATGATAGGAAGCAAAAAACAAAACAAAAAAAAACAGTGTTTTCTCAAGATTCCCCACAGGGGATCTGACCTAGAAATAGGTTGATATAGTCGCTGCAGCTCAGGGCGAGTTGCAATTTGCATTTATGGGAGTTCCAAGGTGCAAAATGAAATGAGGAAATTATGGAAATTCATTGCAGAGATGATATATTAAGAGCCGGTGGCCTTTTATTATCTGTTGATTGCGCACAGAATGTTCCTCCGACATCCGCTTCACTCCATGCAGAATTGGCTTTAATGTGGCTCCCCATGTCACACCGCTGCTTTTTTTTTTCCTAACCTGTAAATTGCGCGCGCGGTGCCCGGTGTGTTTGCTGTGTCGTCCCAGAGTGCCTTTTCATACCCTGTTAAAACATCGCTTCTTTGCGGCGGAGAGCTCTTTGGGGTGAGCTTTTGACACAAAAAAAGTTGCCGTCACATTTGCACATTCTCAGTTTGAGCTAATTACCTGTGTCTGCCGTCTGCCCCCGATTTCCGTGCTTTCATTTAGTAAATGATATCACAGTGTGCACATTTTTTTTTTTTTTTTTGCGTGCTGAACGATCTGGCCCTCAGTGTGAAATAAAGACAGTCAGAGGCAGTGACATGCCGGTTAGATCTAATGTGCTACACTAGTAAGTGATCTTCGAGCATTGTTGCTTTAATCACCAGGAAACATTTGATTAGTTACTTGTAGCGGTGTCTCTTGTTATTGCCTGTTGCTGGAATCATTGCCTGAAATCTAAATTACCTCAAGCTCATTTTTTAAGAGCTGACATCCAGCTGCAGGGAACGGCGCACTTCTCAGGATCTGATGCAGTTCTGTATTTTCATCCAGCCATGCAATTTGCTGTTTGCTCGGTATATTATGGTCTAACACAATATGTGATCAAAGAGAATATGAGAGGCGTAAATACAGTTATTGACTTTTTTTTTTTCTGTTTTGCTCTCTGTTCCCTGCTTTCCCCTCCTGTGTGTGTGTGTGTGTGTAGATATCCGTGACCGCAGGAAGAAGCCGGTGATGCTGTTTATTCACGGAGGCTCCTACATGGAAGGCACCGGAAACATGTTTGACGCCAGCGTCCTGGCCGCCTACGGCAACGTGATTGTGGTGACTATGAATTACCGGCTCGGTGTGCTCGGTAAGTGACCTTTATGATAACCGTGTTAAGAAACCAGGCGTCATAATAACATATTCAATCTAAGATCTTCCCATTTTTCCTTTTCGCCCCATCACGAAACACAAAAACAAGTCGTCCGCGCGCATGTGCGAGTCGATTTCACTCACGCTCTCCTCTTCTATTTTCTGAATTGATTAAGTCGGTGATGGATGACATCGATAGAATTCATCAATCTAATGACAAGCAGTGCGGGCACTGATCATGAGAGCTCACTTTCTTATGGATTTCCTTTGTTGATTAAACACTCTGATTGTGTAATTGTTTCGCTTTCTTCGCGAGCCATGGTTTCACAAAAGAGCCGCGAAGCCACCCTCGCACTTCAACCCCCCTCCAACAAAAACACCCTGGATTCATGTGGCTGATATTTCTACACGAACTAAACAACAGAAAATCTTAAATTTAGTTGAAGTGTTTTAATTGTGTCTTTTTCTGTCAGCGTGTTGTTTTTAGATCTGGGGCACCCTGGTAGCTAAGCCTTTGCTAAATGTCACACCCCCCCTCTCGCTCTCCCCACGTCCCTGTCACTCTTTAGCAGCTACTATTAAAAAAAAAGGCCCTAAAAATAATCTTTAAAAATGTCTGTGGACTAAAAATGAAAAAGAAAACTCCAACTTGTTATGAGCAAGAGCTTAAAATGTTCTGTTTTTTCATTGTTCTGATAATTATTTTATAAGTTTGTGGTACCAATAATAACCCATGATCCTTTCACACCTAAAACTGCATCAGACAAAGGTCACAAAGTGCTGTCAGTGTTCTATTTTATCAGTGATATCAAGTCATAACTTTATACTTTAAGTAGATTTATAGTCTTGCACCGCCTTTGACCTTCTCACCATGTGACCAGCACACTCTTATTTGTTTGGCTGAGTTCTTCATTCAGTCTCAAGTCACACTTTGCCAGTAACTCATAGAAAGGCCTTTACGAGAGGGGACAAGCATGCAAATCAGATACAGATCTGGCATTTTTACCGACACAGAAATGCACCTCACAGCTCCTCATTTTTAACTGCATGCCCTCGCCCCGGCGTCTCCAACCTCAAGATGTCTATATGGCAGCTGTATAATTCATTCCACAAAGGAAGGATCCCTTTACAAAGTGTTTTGGTAGGAGAAGGAATGGTTATGATGCACCTTTGAGCTGTTACACACAGACACATCACGGTGAAAGTGAGGGATTTGCGAAGTAGTTAAGGCGGCTTTACAGGCCGAGAGCAGTAAGTATAGTGTAACCTGTCTGCTCGGGTCGCTGTGAGATCCCTGCCATAGCCAGCTTTGGAAAAAAAAGACTATCATCTGTCACCTCAGCTCTCCAGCACGAGCCCCTCATCCTTTTGCCTGAAAATACACTCGACTTCTCCTCTTTGTTACTCACCTCTGTCTCGCTCCATTGAGACCAAGTAATTTAGCTTAGAGAGGAGGAACATGCCTCTAAGGAGGCAGGTGCTAACTAAAGGAAACTAAGTGCATTAGATATTTCATTAGCCGAAGAGAGAGTGGGCTGCTGGAAGCTGTTTCAGAACCTCACTTTGATTTGTTTGGTTTCTCTTTTAAAGGACGTTTCTGTGTTGTTTTTTCCGAGCACTTACACAGCCTTTACAGTGATGACAGATTTTCATTTGCATGTAATTACCTAAAGTGTTTGCTTTTCAATGCCTCTTTATTGGGTTCATCAGCATTTTTGCTACGAGTGGAGTGCTACGAGAATGCAATCTAAAATGTGACTATTGCTAGAGATCCATGAAGCTGCCAGGAAACGTGTGTGACAGGAGTGTGTTTCTTTGCTTTTATATCAGAACCTTTATTCAATTAAAGGATAATGAAGTTATTTAGGATTTTTTTGTCCTTACTCTTGTAGACAGAGCTCATTTTTTACATTTACATTAACATTTATATAACATTACTGAGAACCAGACTTGTTCGGCGGCTCTCCTGCTTCAAGTCTGACCCACGGGACTTACCGTTACTATGCCTACTTCATACATTTTTAGCAGCAGTCACAATCTGGGTGTGTTCCCACCTCCGAATGACCTGATTTCAATAATCTGTTGCCTTGTTTACAGCCTGTCAGACATCATGTGTTTCTTGCCTCGTCTGACTTCGTTATATTGCTGCTGAGATCTCATATCTAGAATTTATACTTGGGTGATTATAATGTTGTCACGACTGATAGAAATCGTGGCCAAAAATGAGACCCAAGTTGAAGTAATGTTCTGTTCTGTTTCTGTTTATTACCAGATCCAGTTGATTATCTAATCCATTTGTGACTGTTGCTAATTGCAACAAATGGGTCTTATGGCACAACTCAGTCCTACTGTAGACTGTTTGTCTTTGTAGTGGAGTCTTTTTATCCCCGCTTGAGCCCAATATGTAGAGTTTTAGATGGAAAAAAAATAATCCTGTTTAGAAGGAATCCAAATAAATGGATTACAAACAGAAGTTTAGTTTTCAAAGAGGATGAAATGAGTCAGAAGTATCAGCAGCTAGTCCAAGTTATTTTATTTTTTTACTTACTTTTTACTGAATTTGAATGAGATAATAGATAAGCATAGATACTCTCAGATTATTACTGTCACTGGATGTGTATTAAGTAGGACAGGATCTTCTTTATCTCCCGAATTTATACATTTCATCTCAGTATCTTTACATGTCTCTCTCTCTTTACTAGTCTGGTGGCATCTGTTGCATTTTCTTCTTTCCTCGCCTTCTCTGTGACACCATCATCAAGGAGAAAACAAATTGAGAGGGAGACTGTGTCGTTTGTATGCAAAGAGAAAGTCACAGCTATCTCCCAAATATGAGAGCCATCCAGTGCAATTTGTCCATGATTGGGAGAAATGTGAGTGATCTCTCGCCCCATGCATCCTATATGATGGATGGCATTCTCCTCTGACGGAGAGAGACACGCAGAGAAGTCGGTATGACGGTTAGAAATGCGCGTTTGTGTGCTCCGGGGTGGTGCGCGTCAGACTTGTGTATCCGCACGCATCCATGCATATCAATGCCGGCTCTGTGGATACACCGCATAGGGTTCCCACTGTGTTTGTGTTCTTGCTTCAGCAATCTGACATGCTGATTTGGAAGGGCAGTGCAGGAATTATTGATACAGGAGCGAGATGTGGTCATGTGAAATGCAAACGCATTGCAGCGTGCCTGTCAGACAGAAATGGTTATCTTTGCATGAGATTGTGTCAGAGCCTTGCTACACAGATTGGATGTTATAGGTGTGTTTGTAAGTTTATTGATATGGTCTTTTACGGCCTCTGTCTGCGGTGCAAAAACTTCATTTTGAGGTCCTGGTTTATTAAGCCTACCACAAATGAATGCAAGGGTTGCGAAGTTTTGCTTTGCCGTATGTTTTCAATTTAGCAGGCTATTTAACAACCTTGATCATGTAAATGATTACAGCTGGAGTTAATTTGAATGCACTGCTGCTAATTAAGACTTAAAGCTGGCCTTTTAAAACGTGATTTGCCCATACTGTATCTGGGAAGCAACAAATTGAAAATGGAAGTCTGCTACTGGACTTTAAATCTGGTCGTAGAAACTAATGAACATATTTCAGAGCTGAAATCACACAAGATATTTGTACAGAATAACTAGAAAGAGAGGCCATATTGAAGAGTCTGAAATCAACCAACGATCCACAGGGAGTGTCTACAGTATCCATGTTTGTTGTGATGAGGAAACAGCGGTGCGTCTCATATATTTTTAATCACTCTTGTTTAAGTGTTCTTGTAAGTGACCTCTGACCTGAGTGTTGAGTGAGGTGAGACAAAATATCCCTGGTACAGGCTGAATGCTGCTCTACCATTCCTTCATCCCAGACTCCAGCCCTACTCCCTCCTTTATTCCCTGTGCTCGGTGCTTTGCTGCTTCTGCTGCCTCTTTAGGACCCCCCCCCAATCCTCCTGTTGGCAACTTGGCCATCAATCCATCCATTCCAAATCCTTCACAGCATCCCATTTGGTGAGTTACAACCCCAGCCAAGACTGTTGCTTCCCTCCCGGTGGCATGAACAGCTCCAAGAATCGTGTCTTGAGAGAAGGAAACAAATTCTTTACTAGGATTCTATACTTCACTGTAGATACAGTATATGTATTATTCTCTCTGCTAGTCTCCTCTTTGTCTATACAGTATGTTTGTGTCAGTGTATGCGTGCATTGTCCTTATATGAGGGCATTCAGGGAAAACAAAAAGAAATCAAGCATAGAAAGACAGGAATGACAGTAATAGAGGTCAGTGAAGAGAAATCAGCCGTCTCAGTCTTCTTTTTTTTTTTTTCTCCATCTGGCTGATTGAGAGACGTGATCTTTTCTCTCTCCGTCTCCACTGACACCCTTATTTAACAGCCGCCTCTCCAGCCCCGCCAGCGCTACACAAATGCTAACCACCGTGGAATCATTCGTATAGCAGAACACGCCTGACTCTGTCCATATGCTAATGTGGAAATTTACCTGTCTGCACCCAGACAGGCGAGTTTCTCCGGCAGCAGACTTGGCTGAAGGGGCAGCCGAAGAAGGAGGGAGGAGGACGAAGCAGCGGGCAGTCTCCGGAGAGGTCCCTGCTGGGAATTCTGCGGCGTTCCATATGTAATGAAAAGCTTCGCCGGGCCACTGAGCACTTGACCTTGCCATGGCTGCCTTGGCGACAGACATGCTTACAGTACATACATCACCTCCAACCCGAGTGAGCTTTTTATATCCCTCCGCCGCTGATGCGAGAGCCGGGGGAGGGAGAACAAGAGCGTGAGAGAGAGATGAAAGTGAGACTATGCATTCATTCAGACATTAACAATGATGATGAGAGCAGGGAGGTGGAACAGCGCGGTACAAAGCGTAGTGCAAAGTGTTTTTTTTTTTTCTAGTGCTGCACAGACTATGTCGGCATACTGTACGCAGCATGAACGCTGCGGCCAAGATAGGCACACAGAGAAAAAGGGTGAGAGATTTTGAGAGATGAGGGAAGTGACAGTGGGAGAGAGATGGCAGAGAGCAGGAGGGGGCACAGAGAGAGGAGGGGGGAGAGAGGGGGAGAGGGGCTGCATTTGCCTGTGATGCTAAAAATAAAACCTGCAGAGCCGCTTCTGAGTGTGCACTGGAGCAGACATTCATCTAGAGCACAATTATATATGCTCTGGGCTGCTGTCTGTGCACATGCACGCAGGCGTCTTCGGCTTTATACGCACGCACACACACACACACTCTTGAGCATGCAGGCTCCAATGTTTTGCACGAATATTCCCAAAAATGGTTCTGCCTCACACACACACAGACACACACACTCAGGCACAGCTACTTTGTAAAACTGGTGATTTGGTATTCAGGGAGTGTGGAGTGAAAAACGCCTTCTCAACGCTTCAGTGGGGGGTCCTCACACTGTGTGTGTGTGTGTGTGTGTGTTCAGGTTTTTTTTTTGTGTGTGTGTTCTGTCCTAAGACCAGACAGTAGTGTGAAAGGCGACCTGACAGGACCAGAGAAGATATTAAGACACACAGATACACACACACGCACACACACCTCTCCCAAACACTTGCACACACACACACACTATTCTCAGTCTCCATAGCAACCTCCGGCAGAATTGATGAGCAAAGTCCTCTTGACTCTACGTGGGGGGAGAGAAAGGGGGACTGTGGTGTCTTAAGTGTGTGTGTGTTGGGTGGTATACAGTGTGACTTTGAGAAAGAGGACAGGCTGGTCCACTATTTTCTGAGCGGGGATTAACACCTCAGCTGGCCCACATCAGACACACACACACACACACACACACACACACTCACACACACATTCCCATGGGCAGGTGGGCTGCACACAGACGCCATCCTGCACTGACACACACATTAACACAGACACAGACATGCAGTCAGACAGCTCTCGCAGCTTCTCTGTCATCGCTCCCCAGACGTTGTTTCTCCTCTGTTTGTCCGTGGCCTTGATACTCTCTCACCTGACATGCCTCCTACTTTCTCGCCTTGCTCTTATTATCTCCTTCTGTGTCACCACCTTCCTTCCTCTCGCCTCCTACAGATTCACACCACGAGGAACTGGTAGAGTTCAGTGGAGTATACATATACTGCAGCTGTCTCTGTCTATCTGTGTTGGACTCATCCCTACATTCCCTTCCTGGTTAAGAAAGAATCCTTGGTATATGTATTCTCATTTGAATGTCCTGTCTTAAAAACATTCCAGGTTTAATGCACAACAGAGTATGTCAGTTAAACCTAAATATGGTGTCTCCTTCAGAGCAGGTTTGCAGTCCAAAATACAATAAATCCTTGAAAATTTAGGTAAAATTCCAGTATTTTTCAATTGATCTCTGTTGGGGAAAAACACAAACAGGCTCCTTTCTAAAGAACCTTCAGTTTTACATAAATCAATTCAAATGCTCGTCTTTGCGTGCGCTAGATTAGCTACTGTAGATAACAGCATAGAAAGCTTTAGGAAGCTCTGTAGATTTTACACTTGTTTTCCCTGAACCGTGTGTCTCACCTTCCTGCAGCGAAGGTGTGTGGTGCAAGTTGTGAAAGCAAGGCCAAGGTTGAAAAAATCAGGTCAATGCCTATGATCTCATTTGACTAGTCTTGCATTAATATACGGCAGGGCTCTTTAGAAAGCAGTGAATCATCACACTTTTTGTTTTCCTCCATTTTCCTGGACAGAGCTGGCACCAATTCAGTGCTTTTTATATATCATTTAAACATTTGAAACTTCACACATCCTGTTGAGGCAGTGAAATGCATCTCTGTGTGATATTTGAAATGTTAAGTCTGGTGTATTAAAGTTGAAGTAGCTGACATAATGACATGGAAATTAATTATTAGGCAGGCGTTCCAGTTTGGTTCACTGAAGATCTAAAAAATGTTCCTTTTTCCACTGAAGTTGTAGTACTGGAGTTTCTCCTGTTTTCTCCTTGTTTTACATCTGCCTACCTGTCTTTCCTTTCCTCAAACAACTCTCGCTTCCTCTCCCTTTGACCTGCTCATCTTCTCTTTCATTTAATCTCCACTTCGCCCACCCATTAAAAACTGAGTTATGGGCCAGATGATGCTGATGCATGTTTCACATGTCAAACAATCAGCTTTGTAAGTGAGGAACCATGGGCTGGTAATAGCCGGGGATGGATCATCATTACAGAGAGGTGACAGCCGTTTGAATCATCGCGCTGCGCCACGAGGCTAACTGAGGAGGCTTAGTTCGTCCCCTGGGGATGTTGCGCAGTTGTTTGGGGAGCCATCTTTACATGCAGATTGACACTCATAGAGACAGACTGTTAGTGAGCGTAAATACAAAAGAAAAGCAGTCAGCGTTTGTGCTGGAATCTGCTGTGACACGATGGGATGTTTGCACGTGTGTGTGTGTGTGTGTGTGTGTGTGTGTGTGTGTGGACTAAAGCTAACACAGCCTTTGAGCTCTCTCTGCATGCAGCCAACACACACACACACGTACATAATAAACAACATATGGCATCAGGATGTTACAGTGCTGCTTATTTAATATTCGGCTACACTGGAGGCTGTGTGTGTTTCCCCTGATGTTAGTCACACAGACGTGTTTGCTGTGAGCACCTACAGCTCCCAGACACATGCTCAGGTGTAAAAGATGAATCACACCGCTCGATTTCATCAATTAATAGTATTATCTCCTATATAGAGAGGTGACATTTTTAATTTGTATTTACATTTTTCTTTCTCTAACCCTAACCCTTTCTTAGGTTCAGTTTTCTCGAGTGACTTCCCGCATTTCCCCAAACGATGCCTAACAATCCTGAGAGAACGGCTGTGAAGTTGATGCTGTCACCTGACTAAATTGAGAAGTTTTCCGTGAAAAATGTGCCTCATTGTGTCACTTTATTTCCTCCTAGTCTACTGAGGCTGCTGTCGCCGCTGCCTCTCCTGCAGTGGATTTCTACCTGCATGTGGCTGTTAAATACCGCCGCTGTCAAAGTGTAGGGAGCTCAACAACCTGGGGCTATATTCACTAAGCCGTGGTCTGAGTGGTAAAACTATAAGAAAATTCAAGACGGTGATGACATTTTCTTCAAATTTTCTCCTCAAGACTTAAGATTAAATTCGGGTAAAGGTAAAAAGCTGCCAACAAATTAACTTAGCCCTAAGGGCTGCGCCTAAGGTGGAAAACTGTTAAGAAGGCATATAAATTGAACAGTCTACTCGTGGCCAATAGGGTGACAGACATGGACATTTAAAGGATTGCTTGCTTTTCCTTCTCCTCTTTAGATTTGTTTTGGGTTGCTAAGAGTGTGTTTTTAAATCCACAGTTTTTACATTTATGCTGCAAGTGGTGGATATTTTGAGACAGATATACACAGAGATCTCGGACACCCGAGGTCACCTCTGTTGTGAACACTAACTTTTACTAAGGTGGTGTGAAACATTCATCAGTACAGAGGATCTACAGCCAATAAAGCAGTTTTTTTTATATGTTTGCTTTTTAAGAAGCAGATAAGAAAATGACTGCATGATCCCCACATTGCTGATCGCTTCAGTCAAAAGATTCTGTAATAAAAAGTAATATAATCTGTGTATGTTCAGGTCAGTACAAAAAAACAAGAAAATCTCCTGGTAGAATAGGAAGGTAAACACTAACCGAACTGGCCAGAAACAAACAAATACTTCTCTTAATCAGGCAGAACAAACTTGAGTAGGAGGAGTTTGGCACCTCCAAGACTCAGCAACCAAGATCTGGAACAACAAGGTGTATATAGTGAGCTTGGCAGGTGAGATAAATATATAGGTATATAGGTCAGTTAAAGCATCTATTGGCGATCTCTGCTGTGAATGTCTGGGGAATGTTCCACATTCAGCACACTGGCCGTGACAATATTTTTCATTATTTGTCTGGAAGTTTCTTCCTTCTTTTTTCTCCGTTGGGTTTCCACCACAGTGCACAAAGTATCCCTGCTTATATTCGCATCATTTCCTCATTGCTCCCCTCACTGCCTGCTACTACATTAGCCCATTACTCCAGCCTGTCCCTCTTCTCAGTGCCAGGCTGCTCTGCTGCCACATCCCTTTGGTTCCAGAAACACCGTGTCCTCCTGGGGTACAGCTGGACACCGTGGCCCATCTGCCCTCTTCTTCCCTGGATACCCACTAACCCTCGCTCCTTCACATTTCCACCCCACCATCGCCACTACATTAACCCATCAAGCCTAGCTAACACAGCACCTGGGGCCAGGAGGCTGTGTGTATGTGTGTGTGTGTGTGCCTGTGTGTGTGTGTGTTCACTATAACATAGATACACACAGGCAATATGAATGGTAATAAAAGTCATTTGCATTATAGGGAGGGTGAGGTCAAGGACGGGACTGCCTGGTGTCGACCACATGGTTGGCCAGGGCATCCGTGATTGACAGAGGGAAAGCATGATAATGTCAGAGGCGATAGGACACCTGACATGAGCAAACACACACACACACACACACACACACACACACAGTTTGTCACGTCGACACGCATAATAAAACGAGACAGCAGAGGGCCGAGGGAGAAGGGAGTTGGACAAAGGAAAAGCGAGGAGAGCAGCGAGAGAAATAGAGTTCACTCATGTGTGCAGTTCACTCTTCTCCACTCACACACATGCACAAACGCGCACATGCCAAACACAGGCTGGCCGTGGTAACTCACTGGCCCAGTAACAGATGCTGTGAGCAGTATGAGAGCCGGGCTACACCTGCTCTCCTCTGCTGCTCCACCTCCTCTATCGTATGCGGCCCCTCATCCAGACCCAGAGAGCCAGCATTCTCGGGCCACCAAGCCACCTCTCAGCCTGGCCGCTTTCCAAACCATGCCCCCCTCCCCACACTCTTTTTCTCCACCTGGTTTCCTCTGCACAGATGCCAAGCTATAGAATCATGCACCCTAAACATACACAGGTATGCAAATAAGGTGCTGTTAATTTACTTAAAGCCAAGCTGTGTATTTAAGAGCTCAAATTTCATGCTAATATTGATGAACTACCATCAGAAAGACCAACGCACACTTATACTTTGGACCTGTGACAACATCTGGCCGATTAATTGAAAACCTTACATGGTTCTCTAAGGTTTTTAATCTGTGTGCGAAAGTGCATTTGCACATATTCCCCAGCTCAACATATTAAAGAATGTATGTGGGTCAGTTCATGCTGTGGTGATGGAATGGGGGGTGTAGGTGGGGGAAGTGTATACAGTTCATGTGTGTTATCCACCTGTGCTCCTCCAGCTCTCCTCCACGGATCAAGGATGAAGCGGTGCGGGCATGTCATTAGGAAGCTGCTGGAGTTAATTAACTAATTAACCAGCCTATCCCGGGGAACCAACCCTTTTGCCAATCAGAGGGCCTAAACGGCAGCGGAGGGCTGTGAGTCTCTCCTCCACGAGCCGCGTTCGCTTTCTGCAACCCTGACATGCCTCGCACGCACTTGGCTGGGCTCAAACAAAGACGCGTTGAAAATAGTTTGTGTTTTCATACGGAAGGCTCTGTAATCTGTTGAGCTTTGAATGAGGCAGATGGTACCTTGAAAGCGGTGCCACGACGAGCTCCTGTGTCAAAATGTGCCGTCTTCTCTTTTTTTTTAACGCTTCTGGAGCGTAACGACATTTCAAAGCTCACCAAATGAATGACTGCTCGAAATTGTGGCACAAAGCCTTGTGGCTACGCAATTACCATGATCTGTGCAACATGAATGAAATACAAAAGTTATTACGAGCTTTGCTTTTATAATAAAGTTGAAGCATTGTGTTCGACTATAACCCTGACCGTGCTCATGTTCGCACAGCACTCAGAGTCTGAGAGTGAAGGGAAGGAATGAGGGTGTGTTTGTGATTCGTGTGCATGCATAGCCCTCTACAGCATCTTATGCCTCCTCTAGTGCCCTCTCCTAGCCTTTTGTCAATATTTGTACATACAACACTCTGCCAGTTGACTGTTGAATTAGTAATGATTACAGTTATGAAGTCACTTCGTCCTTGGTGTGTGTTTTTGCATCTGAATGCGGGTGTGTTTGTGCAGGAGGCTCATCCCAAAATTCAGTAAAGTACCACAGTACCAGACAAAACAACCAAGTGGAAAGTGTAAGGAACGGATTAAACAGTGTGTGAAGTAAGCCATGCATTACACACAGCTAACTATAAGTAATAACCTCGTGTTACAGGATTGGGCATGTCATGTCTTAGCTTTCTACTTTACTTTGTGAGTTTCCAGGCTATCCAGTATGGAGCCGAAGATGGTTGGAGAAATTACCTCGGCTCTCTCCTCCTCTTTATTTGGTTTGGAAAAGTTTAGACTCCAGCAAGTCCAGCCAAGCGGAGACAGCAATAAGTTTGCCAAACCCATCAGTAATCCTCTGTTCTATAATTTTTTGTAGGAGGGGAAACATATTGTTTGAAAGTACACTGAAGCATAAATCTGACCACTCTATTGCTTGACCAAGTACGTTTCTCAATGGTGAACATCTTGGTTAGGGTAGAGCAAATAGCATTTTAATGATGTTTTTAGTTATTTGTTCTGTATCACAGGAATTAAATATGTTAACCTAATGTGAGCTGATGCTCTGTGTGTTCTACATGGAAATAAACATGGATCATCAGCTGGTCAGGAGGCTTTTTGCCTTGTCTTAATCTTGTTGAACACTCTAACTTGAGTTTTAGCTTCAGTGTCAGGTTTAGATATTAACTGTTGACATTTAGCCAGAAAAGACGATGTTCCTCAGTTATTACTGAGAAGCCTGCCTTCCATGTGAGATCGAACACCCGTCGTTTCAAAAACAAATGCATATTTTGATGGAAAATCTGCCACGCAGCAGTTACTTAAGAGGGACAGAGTTTATCAAAGGGCATACTGACTTGAAGCATGATAGAAACAGTATCTCTCTAGTCAAATTTTCTTTGCTGGATGTGTGTTCAAAGAAATTAAGGCCATGTTTTAGTGAATATCTGCTTTCACACACGTCTTGTGATTCACAGCCGTCCACTGAGACACAGCAGAAAGTTGTTTGTAATGTATTCTAGCCTGCAGCTATGTGACCATCCATATACATCGCTGTCTGAAGCATTAGTGCTCGGGCACCCCGGGGTCTAACCCAAGAGAAGAACTTTGTTATGTATGATCTCATGACTGCCGCACAGAGAAACAACACAGAGAACGGCTTTCCTCTTTGTGGGAACGTCACTGATTAAAGGACTAGCCTCTCAAATATTTGTTCTCCGAGCAGCACCTAAAAGTGGGAAGAGACTAATACACTCTGTGGTGTTTCAGAATGTGTGTTTTGATACATGTTCTTAACTAGTTCAGTCGCTTCATCTTTTCCCCTTCTACACACAGTTGGTTCTCTCTCCCCTTTGTGCTTCCTCTCTTTTTATTACAACTCTGGAAAATAAATTGCAGTCATTTGTGGTTTGGGGTGAGAGTGTAATTATGTTTGCAGAATACACACTGGCCCCCAGAATCTCTTAATTGTTGTTCTTGCTCACAAAGCGTGTCTTCTTCTCATGCCTCTTCACATCGTCTCCTCGAAGCTTCTTACCTCCTTCACTCCGTCTGACCTCCCTCGCCACCTTGCACGCTTCCCCCGTTTGCTTCTGCTACTTTCTAATTAGAAAGAAACAAATGTGCTCATTAATTGGCCAACAATAAAGTAGATGAATACAGGAAGGGCAAAAAAAACATTCAGTTCTACTGATGGGGGGAATTGGATGAATAAAACATTTTGTCTTGCGCACGTGCACGGAGATCCTTGCGTATGAACAAAGCGTCGAGGGTGTTTGAGTTTTTTAGGGAAATAGAATAGGATCAAACGGCGGGTGTTGCCTTACACATGTAAACATGAGATGTCTGGGTGACTTTGCGAAAATGAGCTGGCTGAGAGTGGGCTTTGAGCAGATGTGAGTGGTGGAAAAAGCAAATTGGAATTGGCACCTGATCTGACAACTTGGCAGTGTTCTTACATCCCATCCTCAATATGAGTGCGGTAAATTGAGTGCAGCCCAATATGGGAATAAGATGAGGGGATTTGTTTATTTATTTATTTATTTAATTTATTTTCTTCTTCTTCTTTTTGGCTCACTCGCAGCTTTGTACGTGTCAGCAGATCCTCAATATACCGCTACCTTTGGAGTTGGAGAAATCTATTTCTGATAGCTAATTAGAGACGGGACATTTTACCGCCTGCCTTAATTTCAAAAGAGCTTAAATGCAAGTCCATTCTAGAGAGGGTTGCACAGGAAACACACACACACACACACACATATTCAAAACTAACATGACATAAACCATTTAAGTGTCATATGCAGTCTGTTTTACTTCCATACACTTGCTGCATACGACACACTGTTCAATTATGCATTGGATATACCATGGATAATGCATAACATGAATATAGCTGGTGTGAAATACTCCAAGGAGCCCCTACACCTATAATATTATTCATATACTGTGTGGGCCGTGTGTGTGTGTCTGTGTGTGTGTGTGCATTCACATTCATGCCATGAGAACATCTTGATTTCCAAACTGATTTCCTACAAGGAGCTTTCAATCACTCCCCTCAGCTCTTTGCTCTACACCTCCCAGGGAAGATGGATTCAGCTGTGCGGTGTGCTAGCTAAGAAAGTACCGCTCTCTATTCACATGCTTATGCAATATTTCCTCGTGGTGTATCCTGGTAGAACTGACGTTTGTGTGTGTGTGTGTGTGCAAGAGGAAAGACAGTGGAGGGAAGGCTTTATGTTCCTTCTCCTCTGTTGTGAGGAACTGCAGAGAGCTCCACCAGGAATTCCGTCAATTCCAAGCTTCAGTCAACTCCACCCAACACTTTGATCCTGCAGCCAGCCCAGCCTCCCGCTCTACATCCTCCTCCTGTTTTTTTTTATTCCTCTGTGTGACTTCACACCTTTCTATCGTTCACCAACTCTATCTGCTCCCTTCCTTGCTAGATCTGTTTGTCTGTAGCTAAGTAACTCCAGCACCCCTTTCCGTTCTTCCTCCTCACTGCGAAATAAATAATCTAAATTCTCCAGATGCCTGGTGTCTCTGCTGAAAGAGGAAATTAAATACAGCTCTGTCATTTTTGTCATGTGTTTGTAATGTCTTCTACAGTCATTAGTTATACTGGAAAAATGAATGCCTCACTCTTGTTATCAGCCCCCATAAATACCAGAAAGGCCAACAATAAATCCAACAAGCATATCCCTCCATCATCCTCTAATTTAATTTTCTTTAGAATGACTCATTGTTCTCTCAGTTGATGCGGCACTGAGCTGTTTCACAAAGTTAGAAAAGTTAACTTGTTCCAAGTTGAATTTGGGGGTAACAAATAGATTTTATCGAGTGAAAGGATGGCAGCGACATGGTGGTAAGTTGTCAGTTAATTGCAGATAAAAAGAAAAGAACAATCTTTCGATGATGAATAAAACCGTGTCAAAACTCCTGAAGCTGCTGCTTTAACAGCATGGGGCAAGTTTTTAAAAATAAAGACGGAACTGTCAGCAGATTTGAATGTTTAATGCAACTGTTTTATATCAAGTAGTATATTGCAGCTCTTACTGATAATTGGAAGCAATTAGTGTTACTGAATAGAACTCATATTATCAGCTGATTCTAGCCCATAATTGGGCATATCAGATATGGTTAATGATAATAATATTATAATAGAGCTCAAATAGCCCAATTTTTAGGATTATTTTCAAAATATGACTATATTGAGGTTTAGATAGCTACAAGTCGTGTGTAAAAAAATCACTTTTAAAAGAATGAAAATGTTCTCAAACAGCAGCCTCTTCAGTCACATACAGATTCTAGATATGTTACATGTGGTCCCACGTGTGCAGTGTACCTCAAATAATGTATACATTTAATATCAATTAGCTTTTTGTGTGACAAGATCATTCAGTCTCAGATGTCTGCTTACTAGCTTTTGACTGCATCACACACTTTCCTGCCTGAAAATCTCAGAGGTCACGAGTGCGCTTTCACGCTCACATTAGAACTTTATTCGTACCACTGTCCCATTCCCACCTCTTTTGGTATGCTTCATGTATTATTAGAGCCGGCAGTGGTTTTACTGATGTTGCCGTTGTGGAAATTACCTCATTGTGGGCCACTGCATGGAGCTCATCTGAATTTGATGATCCACTGGAGGGCAAAACGACTCTCTGCACCTTTGTTCATCTTTGATGACACAGTGCGTTGATAGAAGATTCCCTAAAAAGACTCAGCCGCTGATTACCAACAGATTGATCTAATTAAACAGACAATACAACTTCAGATTAAACTTGTTAGTTAAAGAAACAGTTATATTATGGAGGTTCTTTTCATTGCAAACAGACATGTTAGATTATATAACTATATGTGTATGTGTCTATATCGCTGTGAAGTCTTAAGCAGGTCAGAATAGTTTTATATTGAATCCTTCTCCTCTCTCTCTCTCTCTCTCTCTCTCTCTCTCTCTCTCTCTCTCTCTCTCTCTCTCTCTCTCTCTCTCTCTCTCTCTCTCTCTCTCTCTCTCTCTCTCTCAGTTTGCCTCCTCGCTTCCATCCCCATCCTCACTTTCTTCTCCTCCATCTTCATCTCCACATCCCTCCCTCCATGTCCTCCTTTCATTTCACTACCCCCTGTGTCCTCAGCACTTTGGGTCAGGCCAGTTCAGAACATCAGGGTGAGCAGTCAGCTCCCGTTTTGACAGCCTGTCCAAGTGAATGCACCTTCCTCCTCCCCTCCTCTGACCCCCCTCTCCCTATAAGGCAGCTCCTCTCAACCCTCAGTCCTTCCTGATCCACCCCTCACTCTCTCACCGTGATCGCACTCGTGCCCTCTTCACCGTCCTCTTCCTCTTCTATCTCGTGCTCCCATCCAGCCGTTGTCATCTTCTCTTCTTCCCCTGTAACCCTGCGTTGGCCCTTCCATCCATCACCGGCTCTTCCTGTCCTCTCTTGTTGCCATGCATATGTCTCAGGCCCTAATAGCTGTCCCTCTGTCTCCGTCTCTATCAGTTCATCTGTCTCCTCCTCTCTCCTCTTGCGCCACAACTCTCACACACACACACACACATCTGTCACTCGCCTCATCATTTTTTTTCCCTTCCTCCTTTTCTCTCCCGTTTTCATACTTTTCCTAATGAAAAGATCTGTTCGTTCTGAACCTGGGGATCGTTCATCTTCATTTTTTCTGCATTACAAGCGGCCCGTCTGTTCATTAATCTTTAGCACTCCCCCTGTCCCTCTCTCTCTTATCTATAATCTGTCTGTCTCTATATCTAGCTACTCCAAACTTCAAACCACTCTTTCTCAAATTAAACTCATTCCCATCGGAAATATACTCCCAATCGATGCACCTGTACGTGTTTATTTGCAGGTACTGAGCACTAATGCTTCTACAAGGGTTTAGCCTTCAGCAATTAATGAAAGGAAAGGATAGAACCTGGTAAAAATAAGCATCAACCCACATATAATTGCATCCAATAAAGAGAATGCTTTTACATGGAATGGAATCACTGTTGAGCTTAATTCAATACACTTTGCAATACAGCCTTACAACATATTCCCTATGGAGATACTTTGTCTTTCTCACTGAGCTTTTAATGCAATCAACAGCAGAGAACATACTGTAATAACTGTAACCTATGATTCTTACGATTATCATTAACCATAACAGAGCGAGTGAATCATTTACATGTACGTTTCAATAATTCATTTGCACACTAGTAAACATTGTTTTTAATTGAGTAGCAAGGTGGTTGTGATTTCCCCAGTGTGAATTTCAATTGAAATGCTTTCTCTTCATGACATTCTCATCATCCTTAACACAGAAACACAGGTGATGCTATGAAAATGTAGCAAAACTATAGATTTATGCTAAGACCATCACTTCTAAAGGAATATTTTTATTCACTTTCACCGAAAAGATCAATATCACTCTCGAGTCGGCATAAAGTTGCAGTAGAAGGCAGTAAAGTAAATAGTCTGGCACATAACCCCCTGTAAAACCACAGCCTTTGTTTTTTGTGAAGATGAAAAACTAAATATGTCATTTTAATTTTAGAGGTGCTTTTAGGGTAATGTTTTTAATGTTCAACAGTGCCAGGTTATCTATTTTCCCGTTTCCAGTCTCTTTGCTAAGTTGACCATCCCCTGGCTCCAGCCTCACATTTACTGGAATTAGAGAGTTGTATAGATCTAACTCTTGGGCAAGAACCCAAATAAGCATATTTCTCAACATGTACAACTATTCATTCATTATTTCATCTGTTTTTTTGTTTTTGTTCAATTATTTTCAGCTGTTTCTCTCTGCCATATTTGTACTGAGGTTGTGTCATACTATAGCAAGCAAATTCAGAATCCTTGCAAATGAGAATAATCAAAAATCAAAAATTATCCAGAATTTCTCAATCAATTATTTTGCTCAGTGCTCACTGTGCAGATAACAGAATAGATTTGAGACAGTGTGATTGGATGTTTCATCACAAAATGCTCTTTGGGAATAGTTTCATTTTTATCTGAACTCGGACGTAGCTTCTGTCAAAGAACCAGACATTTTATGTTCGTCCTCGCTTTGGAAGTGCATCAGTAGCCAGACATCTTTAATTGTACATTCAGAAAAGTTCTGGGAACGCTGAATGCCAAAAATAACAACCACCGCCGCTGCCCTGTGTCAAGTCTAATCTTCCCTCTCCGTTAAACATTCCATGATTAAGTGATAAAAATAAAGAGGTTGTTTTGTACCTGACCCTGACTTCTGACCTTTTTGTTGGAGAGGGCAACAGTAAAGAGACTTTCCTTCGAGGAATCAATAACACATCACATTATGATTGTGATCACAATAATTGGTGTCATCCATCCAGCACCCATTATTAAGCTAGTGTTATCTAATTAGTTTGCACAGTAGCACTGGCAAGTGTCACATTTTTCCTGCTTAAAATGAATAGTTAACACACATTCAGATAATTTTAATTATCTATCTTTACCAGTTTGTGTTAGCAATACCAGTTTTCGTTGCTTTGAATTAGCAGTTAGTATTAGTCAGGACAGTGCTAGGTTTTCCCTCTTCATTGGTTTGCATTAGTGGTTAGCGAGGACAGTGCTAAGGTTTCCCTAGTCATCTCCCATTAGCAGCTGTTTAGCCTCAGCCTTCCCTTCCCATTACTGTGACTGACAGCGCAGCCGAGTGGAAGAGAGCCAAGCTCTCGGAGGACGACAGACCAGTTCACATTTCACTCTGCCTTTGTATCTAACACACATAAACGCACACCAAGCAAATTGGCCACACTTGTAGATGACACACACAGGAAGTCACTGCGGTTGTAATACAAATCTGATCACATCAGCATATTATATTTACGTGATATTCAGGTGGCTAACACTTCACAACAACTAATATTAGCTTCCTTGTCCCCTTCATGCACAGACTTTCTGACCATTGGCGAGAAAAGAAATGACACATTCTGTCTGATCCAGTGACAAATCGGCCTTTCGGTCAGCATATCTGGCTAATGAGACATAGAGAACACATTGGATCAGTTGCCAAGTAAGCCTCTGCTATGCTATTCTTGACAGCTACTACAAGCCAGCAGACACGTACGTGCGCACACACTGATGTATACAAAAGGATCAATAGTCACCAATGGAGCTCGGGTGTGAGCCTGCAGGAGGCAGAGTGTATCTTTTAGCCACTGTTTGTGGGTCATGTCTCTGGTCTCCATGTGTTGATGCAGTGGCTGCCAGATTGAGTGCCCCTGTGACTCCTCTTCATTGCCTTAATGTTCAAAAGATTTTGATTGTTATTTTTGCGTCACTCTTGTTTCTGTTTTACTGCAGCTATAATAGAACTCACACCTGACTCACGCTCGTAACGTCTCTTTAACATTACCTTTGAAAGCTTAGATTATTATACTTATGATTAATATGTTATGAAAGAAAACCAATACCGTATTGATTCTACTTTCCCACAGTGTATTGGGATTGTAATATGCTAATACTAATATTAAACAATGAACAAAGACCAGTGGGAAATTGGTCCCTGCACATTGGTCGCTTAATTGCTTTGCAGACAAACTTGCATTGGGGGAATTTCTTCTTCCTCTCTGTAGATAAGAAAAATGCAACAGTTGTGGTGGGAGCCTGAACTCCATTAAAGCTCTTCAAATATAATATTGTGTATTAAATTCAAGTATCTTTTGAAAGGCAGAATTTCCTGAAGTGACCCACTATTTAGGTGTGGAAACTAAATTCAAATCACTTGTTTCAGATACAAAGGTTCAAACGATTATTCCATTTATTACACCAAACTGCTACTACAGTGATGCTGTACTTGTCTTACTGCCTTGTCTTGCACATGTGTACTTCAACAAACCTCACCAGAAATCCAGATAAACATATCCTTTGCCAAAAAAGCGCGTTTCTTAAGGAGAAAGCTAGCTGTGTTTAGCAGGTTTCCTGTAATCCCTGGATTTTCCAGAAACTATAAATGCATTGAATGAGCATGTGGTGGAACAGCAGCACTTCTAAGAAGCTCTCTGCTTTGTGTCATGAGTCAATGTTGCTCAATGGTCCTTGAGCGTTGCGAGCCAACAAGACGTGAGAGACCACACAGTTAAGGGATAAACAAATCCACTGTGGAAAGAAAGACAGAGAGAGAGAGAGACAGAGAGAAGAGAGGATTGGAGTGAGTTATCGGTTAATGTGATTGCAAAGGAAAAGGGGTTGATGTGGGATGGCATTGAGAGTAAGAGAGTCGGAGAACAGAAGAGTGTATGCGAAGTATTGGAATTGACGAGAATGGAAAGGATGGATCAGGCAAGCGAAAGGGACACCAATCAACACCTCCTGATTGCCTCAGGTGTCCCAGGGAAAGATCGATCTATGGGGGAAGGATGGGGAAAGAGATGAGAGGTAGTAGGACGGAAAGATAACTGCTCCAGACACGTGTCAAAGAATACAAAGGAGTGTCATATCTTCCTCTGCCTCACCATCTCTCTACAGGCCACTCAGGAGAATGAGCCGAGATGGCTTGGTTCAGTTGTCGTTGACAGTAAATAAATGCTCTGACAGTCCTTTCCCAAATGCATGTACTAGCCAATCTGTCCACCCATCAATCATTCAACCTTTGTGTATGTAACTCATTACCTAAACCAAATGCAATTCAAAGTGGTAAAGTGGAAGAATGGGAGAATGATCACACATTGCCAGCGTGACAAGGACTTCCATTTTTTCCTTGTTAGAAATGTGTTTGTGGAATTTTTCCTCATCTAAATCAAATTCAGGATACAAGCATATGCATATAAGGATAGAGGATGCCATATGCTATACAGACCATAATGCCCCTTTAGGCAAATTTCTGAAATGGGGATACATAAATAAGGGCATTCTTTGTTTACAGAAAGACATCATTTCTGCTGCAGATGATCTTCCTCAGGTTTTTCACTTGAAAATAAACAATCATGTTGGATATGTGTGAGATGAGATGTTTGCCAAGATGACCGATGCTGCAATTTTTCTTGTTTCCATGGTTCCACTCATGTAGGAATATATTCATAGTTCAGTGTTATATTTCACTTGTTTATGGGAACATTAAATAGATGTCCATTGTCTGAAAATGTTCTTTGATCATGTATCCTAAAATTTTATCAGCTTTTGCAATCAAAAGCCACAGAAGAGTTCCTTGATAGAATCTGTGTTGAGATGTTTTTGTTGATTTCTTTTTCATAGGCCAAGAGTGAACTTTCAATGTCAACTTGCTTGATATATCATTCTTATTCTCATGGTTATTCCATGAACCTCCAATGCAAAGCCATCTCAGAACCAACATAAGATGCACGATACACTGTTACCTCTTAGACACAATAATAAATACAGGTCATGGCTGTGGAACCTAAAGGATTTAACAGCTCAGAGTTTGGCTAATTTAGTCGAAGGACACAGACATGCCTCCAAGTGCTTCTTAATCAAAGTTCAGCCATCCATACTAAGAGTGGGTGCAATAAAGGGGAAAGACTGACCCAATTATATGTACCTGCTGATTACCTTGTCTTGGAATCACAGAGAGGCACTCAGTCTATGTCGTCATACAGAGCACTCAAGCTGAATCTCTCCCACACACACATTGACTCCTTTTCCACTGTGACTGCTAATCACAAAGACAAGGCTGTGATGTGAACTAAACCAGCCATAGCTGTGTCACGTTCATGTTCAGCTGACCCTAACATGATTGAAATCAATGTCCTCTAGCCCCTCACAACTCCTCCACCCTCATTCTTTCACTCCGTCCTCCTTTCTCTCATTCCCCCATCACCTCCGTCCCCCCTTCTCAAGGTTGCTAATGAATTATGAATCCCTCTAATTCATATCCTCACCAAAGTCCTACATCTCTCCAGCTTCAATAGCTCACGGTGGCTCGCCTCGCTTTCATTGAGAGTGAAGGTGGCAAAGTCAAGGAAAAGGAAGGTTACTTTATTGTTGTGCTTTCTCCCTGCTGGCATTTAGTAAATACAGATGCAGATAATAGAATGAGTCATCGAGAAATCTTCATGGGAAGTGACTCAACAAGGAGACTGACCGAGGTTGAAGAGCTGTGTTTGTTGACTTTCCATAAAGACTCCAGTATGTTGTTCTTGTTCTTGGGCATTGTTAAATAAGATCAAACAGGAGGAGGTTCACAGTTTCATGACACCTTCTCTGGTGGTGATAATTAACCAACCCTCCGCTGTTCTTGTCTTAACATGTTTTCACAGCTGAGATAATGGTGTTTGTGTATTTGAGTACTTGTACTTGTACTTGTTATTTTAAAATTCTGTTACCAATGCCTTTAATAACATTCATCATGCCACTCTATAAAATTTGAAATAAAGAGGTAAAGACTTTAGTATGCTTCAAACAAAGTTCTTCTTGTTGGTCTTAAGGTGCTCTGCTGGACCTCATGCAGATACAGTATGTGCTCAACCTCAACAATGCAACTACACGTCAGAGCTACAGCAGCTATGGAGAGAGAGATTGTTCATAGTGCAGACAATGATAAGGACGTTCACGAAAGACTCAATAATCCGCTAATAGTTTTACTACTTGGAATGGATCAGTGCTAGTTCTTGGCAGGGATGATTTTTTCCAAATCATATCAGTTTGGAGGCATTATGCCACACACTATAGTTACATGACAACGTGAATGAAACGAGGTTCAGTGTACAGCAGCCCGTTCTCTGCAGCTTGTGTGATCATTACACAACATGTCTTCAAAGGAACGGGGTCACCCTCACCAGAGAAGATGTATTGGGAATAATTATTTTATTACTTTTCCTGCCCGTGGACGCAAGGAAGAATAGCTGTTGCCACGGTAACGACTAATGGATCGTAATGAACTCAATAAACCCTTTCAGCCTTAGTCACTGGATTAGAGGTCCACTCATGGCTTTGAAAAGGCAGCGTTTGTCATGCAGTTGACATGCAGTTTATTTTGGATTATATCACATCCTGTAGATTCACAGTGAACTATTCAACGTCACACTACCAACGTAATCCTGGGGAGATGTTTATTATTAGTTTGCTTTAATTAGTGAATTCAGTCATTTCCTATCAGGAACACAGAGTTCTCTGTCCCAGGACAGTGAAATAGGGTTGCAGTTTTGGTGTTCAATTTCAGTTTGAGAACAGAGTTTAAACTTTGCCCTCAGCAGCTGACCTCCTCACCCTTTGTTTAAGAGACCTTCAAACAGAGGAGCAGAGGACAGGGATTTCATTAGCCGTTCAATTAACAGTGTGTGCATGTTTATGCGCTTGTGTGTGTGTGTGTGTGTGTAAATGTGTAAATGTTAATGACATAAGAAACTGAAGGATGGCTAAATGAAAGTTGTGTAAAATGTCAAAGAACATGTATGTGTGTGTGTTCTTTAGTTTGCATTATTGCTCCCATCTCTTTCCCTCTCTCTCGCTCGCTGTCTGTCTCATGCTCTCGCTTTGCAATTATAACCTCCATTAATTATGAATCAGGCCCTGGATGAACAGGGCGAAGCTGCTGCCACTGTCGATCCAGCCAGGCGGCAGAGAGACCTGGCAAACTCCCGAGCTGTTGACATCGCCTACGGAAGTCCCGCGTTTTAATTTTTCATTTATTAATTCAGGTCGCTACTGGTATGAGCGGGGAGGGGTAGGGGAGAGGAGGAACGAGGGAGGGAGGTGCTGGAGGGACGGAGAAGGGGTAGAGCGCGATATATGGCTACAATTATCCCAGATTATTAGCAATGATAATAATATTGCTGAGAGAGAGGGATTTGTTTGCCCCTCAGCCTTGTCCGTTGCTTCATTTCAGAACGTGGAGCGATGAATTAATAAAAACCTTTCCGCTGGCTGGCTGTTTGAGTGGCATGTGACATACACTTTCCCCATCTCTCTTTCCTGCCGTCTTTCTCCAGGTGTCTGGCTCCCTTGTTCACAGAGACCCACTTTGAGGGGAGTGAATATAGGGAAGAGGTGTAATCACCAAAATTGAGGCAAAGCACTGTACTTTGTCCACTTCAATTCACCAATGACGAGCAGTGTGCATTCTGACATTTCACCTGCCTGTGTGTTCGTCGACAAGGTGACTGCCTCATAATCAGGGCAGAGAGCGCAGACAGGTCGGAGTGGGAAACGCCCTGCACTATCTGTCAAAATTTCATCACAATACGCCACAACCAGACGCTAGATCACCCTAAGCAGCGCTGCGTGACTTGACAAATAGAGTCTTTTAGAGATGTTTATTACAGAGAAGGTGATCATGAAAATACCACCTAGAGGCAAGAGACTCTAAAAGTCTCTCTAAGGTCGGAGATGATGGTTATTTTGGAGCGTTGAAAAAAGAGTAAATGTTCCAGAACAAACTGCAACAACTTAGGCATTAATGTTTCCTAAAGTTGACATCAGAAGGAGGCTTTTCAGGTCAAAATACTTTCCTAATTAAGTCCCAATCCAGTCTAACACTCTGATGTACCGCGTCTGAAGCACTTTGTTTTGCCGACCAAACTCTCTAATCCCAAGTGAGTGTGAGAGTTGACAGTGTTCAGCGCAGGCCCATCTTGTTCTGTTCTTTCTGAACCTGATGAAGCTTCTCTTAATGAGACACCACTATGTTTCCTCTTCTAAACTCTTAAACTCTGAAAGGTTGTTTTTTCCCCGCCATGGCAGGTCTTCTCATTAACAGACATGTTCTCCTTATCTCACTTTCGCTTGTTCCTCGGTCTCACATCCTGATGGCTTCTCTCCGTCTCCCTCCCTCCTGAGGCCAGTCATGTTGTTATGTGTTGTTGTCGTTTATAAAACCACACATAAGGAACCCTTGTACTCCCCATTGGCCTCTGCTGACAGATCGGATGCTAGGAATGAGTAGACAAGTCGAGTCGACAAAAGCAATTAGCACTTTGAGGGACTCTGTGTTGTTGCACTATCTAGTCCATCTTGCCAGGACCAAGAGGTTATTCATCTTTCAAAGAGAAGGAGACATGTGCAAGTCTGTGTGTTTGAGTGTGTTTGTGCCCCTTCCAAGGACAAATGAAAACAAGTTTTTCTTATTTTTTTGTAAGTTATAGCCCAGGGCCCTAACTTAAGGTTGTCCCACTGTCCTGGGGATGGAAAAAATTGATCAGGCACAATAAAAGAACATTTTTTGGTCTGAAGGTAGACACGGCCTAACAAAAGGAAATATAACTGCCATGCTGCTGTCACACACCCTGTGCCACGCGCACAGCAGAAGATGAACAGCAACTGTGATATCTGAAAGTAGTGTAACTGTCAGGCGGATACGGTGGTGGTGGGATTTTGCACTTTCTGATGTCACCGGGGGGGGGGGGGGCACACCAGCATAATATACCGCTCTCTCTTTCTCTCTTTATCACAGTGAGACTTGTCAGAAGTGTGCATTAGTTTAAGGTTACATAACAATAATAACTTTGTTTGTATAGCACCTTTCATACAAGAACACAGAGCGCTTCACATGAAGAAATGATATGGAAAATAGCTGGTAGCTGGTCAAGGTGGAGCTAGTTTTACTACTTTATTAACTGTAAAGTGTGTTTGATACACTGGTTCTGAGAGGAACTGCTATAGCACACTATATGTTACCACCTGTACCAACTTAAAGGACAAATGTTAATAAGCATTTAATTAACAGTCTGATAACCTGTTATTATTATCAGTTTCTGGGCTCCACAGACATCTTCAAATTGCTTGTTTTGTCTCACAAACAGTGTTAAACCCCCAAAATGTTGAAATTTAGATGAATTTAAATTTTCATATTTTGCAAAAGCAGCGCTGTTACACCAGATTTGAAGTCTCTGCCACCTGCCAAATCCCACTTTAACCCCTGTGTATAGGCACTGTAATTTCAGCCACCGGTTTCCTGATGCTTTTTCATCCCCTTAGTTTGAGACATAAAAACCTCACACCCACAAAGAGACATTCACCTCGTCACGGTCTGTGCTCTTCTCCTGGCCACAATAACAATTAGCAAGTCTAATGGCGCATCGACTGCCTTTTCCTCCTTTCGTTGGCTCAGCATCTTCTCCCTCGTTTTAGCATGCTCTGTTCGACATCAAAACACACATTGCGGTGAAGCAATCCATACAGTGAGGTCATCACTCTCTGCTACAGTGTCAGGCCACAACGCAGGAAGTGTTTCATCCGAGACCTGTTGCGGATTAAGAACGCTCGTCTGGCGGTGCGCAAGATTAACGGGTGTTGTCACAGGCCACCGCCGACAGACGGCTAGGCTATCATTAGCATCTTAATCATTGTAGTTATCTGCTGCAGATAGCCATCGCAGTGCGGCCCAATTTCAACAGCCATAGTGCTGAATAGCCAGCTGATCTTTTCACTGACAGGGTCACGCTGAGCATCAGTCCAACTCCGGAAATGTGTGGGCAGGAAATAAAAATATATATCATCTATCACACATTAGCATCACTTTGTTTGTAATTGGAGCCCCGCTGTGTCCATTTAGAAGAAACTTGTAATGCAGTGGCAATGTCAAGGCGAGCACGCAGTGTAATCCTATGAAACATGCCAGTCAAGTCATCTTATCTGCACTGACATACCATCCACACAACACCTAATCCTGCTTATGCGCTAATGGAAACGTGGATGTACATTGTATCGGTGCAAACTCCCCAAAGAAAACAACAGTATTAAGATGGCTTAAATCTCTCATCTCTCTCTCGCTCTCTCACAAACACACACGCACACACATACAAACATACATACACATGCAGAGACACAGGCACGCACATAACACCTCCAGTTCTGGTCGGTGAGGGATATTATTTAATGGAATCATGCTTTTTTTTTTTTGCTCTTATCTGCCTTTCCACAGACACCCTGTTTGCCCTGCCATGAAAACAATGAGAGCACAAAGCCTTTTGTTAGGACGAGCACCCTGCATTTCCACCTCCGCCACCCACCCATCCCCAAAAAAACAACCCACACTGCATTCACACCTCCCCAATGTTATCTCAGTGTTGTCCTGCCCACCCTGCTTTTTGGCAGCATGTCCACGGCAGCAGTTTTTTTTGTTTGTTTTTTCTCAGCACGGTCAAGATGATTCGCTTATCCTGAGATGGGGTGGCAGGGGGGTAGAGGTGATAGAGAACGTGAGAGGGATTAAATGGGGCATGGAGCAGGAGAGTGAAAGGAGGGAGGAAGGACTCTGCTCATCATTATTGGTCGCTGTTAACATGGTGACTTCAGCAGGATGGCGAGAGGGAGATCGACGTGCAGATTGTATGTATTGTCTCCAGCATGTAGTGTCATCACACTTATTTCACATGATTTAGGACTGAAAACATAACACATAATTTCTGATGTTTCTGTCTCTCACACACACACACACACACACACACCACGTAAGCCTCCTTTTCCATTAACACTCCCATCGCCAATAACATGGAGACTGTCATTAAAACATGATTAATTTCCTCCGAGCGCCTATTACAAACCTTAATCTTCCTCCCTTCACCCATTGTAGAGACACACCGTGCTAATATCATTCCAGCCTCACATATATGCACACACACACACACACATTTACAGCACAAATTATAGAATTTTGAGATAGCAAACCCTCATTACTATATGGGACGTCTGTAACTTCAGGGAGAAAGGTGTGTGAATGTGTGTGTGCGAGCGTGTGGTTACAAGTGTTATTCGGCCACCAAAACATTAGCCCGAGACCATCAGATAAAGATTATTATGTGTGTTATGTGTGTTTTTTGTGTCTCTTTTGTGTGTGTGTGTGTGTGTGTGTGTGTGTGTGTGTACATGTAACCGTCCCTCCTCATGAATATGGTAAATGTGTAAGCCCTGCCAATGGCCAGGATAAAGGGCCGTGTGTGAATAAACTTTCTATAATTACAAGCTGATTACATCACCACAACCAATCTGCTACCCAGTCCCAAGGCTTTAACGCACACTCTCACATATGTACTAAGTGTATATATGTATATGTATGTGTGTGCTCTGTATTGTCTCTTGGCTTCACACGCCTTCCATGGGGATGTTATTAAGCAGGGTAATGATGACTTTCTTAGGATGGTGCTTGATTTTTTTTTCTTTCTTTCGCTAAGTATTCTTGTGCGACATCAAAGGTGCGGCTCCGTGTTCGTTGTTTTCTCTCGGTTCCTTCTCTCGGGCCGACTACTATCGCTTTTGTCATTCAGCATCCTCATCTCTGTCTCCCTTCTTCCCTCTTTTATTTTCTGAAATGCTCCGTCCCATCCGCTCCACTTCTCCCGCTCTTTCTCTCGGCCCTCGTTCTCGTCGCGGACCAATCAATCCCATATTCTATCTTTAATGCGCTCTATCATCATTTTCTCATTATAATCAGAGAGTGATTGGATTCTGGGGGTAAATGAGGGATTCTGAGAGGTAATTAGCAGACTAATAACTCCAAGTTCTGACATGCTGAAATAAGAGACGGATGGAGGGACTTTGAATCTCTCATCTGCGCGGATGAGAGGAAGAAGGAGAAGGAGGAGGAGGAGGAGGGAAATCAGCCTCTTCTAAAAGCTCTCTGCACATATACACCAGTAGCAAGCTCAATATTTTCCTGTGGTAGTGGGAGGAAGGGACAAGTGTGTAACTGTGAGTGGATATATTTGTAGAACAGCAGGCACGTTTTGTCTTGAGTGATTGCATTAATTCTCCCTCTTCTTCCTGCTGCAAACAAAACTGAGAACAGACGTTAGTAATACTGAAACACAGACACCCCACACACACACACATAATGGCGTCTTGTTGCGTGGAGGTGAGAAAGTAAGGCAGCTCCTTCCTCTTCACTTTTCATTTGTACAAGCATGTACAAAACCACAAACTCTGTCGACCTGGATTCAATCAGATGTGACACCTATGATCCACTGAATCTGTAATGTGTGTCTCCACCTTAACACACACTGAAATCTTTACACTTTTTCTGCTGCACACAGTTGCCAGTGCACGTTCTTGGCACTGCAAATATTTGCAGGCTTACCACTGGCCTGCATACATGAATCCATTACTGTCTCAACACATTAGTGTATACAGTACCAACAAGCACTATAGGTTTGGTTTATTATAGTACAGAGTGGTGCACACTTGTCCTCAGGGTTGTATAGTACCTGTTACAGGTGCATGTGTCCATTGGCCCGCAGGTGCCTGTGTCCCCACCAGCGGAGCGCGTGATTAGCCAGCACTGCCGGCCATCCATCTTGGTTGGTGGAGAGCACAGGAGGGGTTAGGTTGACAACAGACCTGGCTGGCCTGGCCCTCGGGATACAACTCTGTCTCCATCCACCCACTGACCACACATACACACACATATATACACACATATATACACAGCAGCATCACCACCAAGCCTGCAGGTTAATGGCTTTGACTCCTGTCTACTCCATCTCTCTCTCTCTCTCTCTCTCTCTCTCTCTCTCTCTCTCTCTCTCTCTCTCTCTCTCTCTCTCTGTCATTTCTTTGTCCTAGTTAAATGTTTGCTCTCTCCGTCTTAATCTCTCTGAGTCGTCTCCCATCGCCTCCATATTCTATGCCTTTCCTTTCCATTTTTCCATTTGTTTTCCTCCATTACCTTTCTGTCTCCTCATTTACCTCCCCCCTTCAGTTTTCTTTCTCTTCCCTATTCTCTTTCTCTCTCTCTCTCTCTCTCTCTCTCTCTCTCTCTCTCTCTTACCTGGAGTGTGTGTTGCATATGTATGAGGGACATGACAAAGTGCTGCCCTCAGCGCAAACACAGCCAGGCATCCAGAGAGTCAAGTCTGTTTGATGTGGAGAGAACGATGAGGAGAGAGGGGTGGGAAAGGAAAAGAAAAGGAGAAGGAACAAGGATAGAGGAATGGTGGGAAGGAAGCAAGGAAACAGGAATGTATTTAGTGAGGAATAGAGAAATAGAAGAGAGAAAATGTTACTTTATACTTTGTGTTGCAGACATAGTTTCTGTGTCTGGACTGTGTTTTGAGATCTTTTCTCAGTTCTTCGTCATTTTCTTTCATTATCTTTAAAAACACCTGTCGCACAGTTTTTCAGCCCTTTAGCAACAGGCCATGTATCATTCCAGCTTGTGATAATTTCAGTAGCATGATGAACAGATGTGCCACAAATGTATTATATACAATAAGCATCATTGTCATAATTGTTGATTTCCATTTACTATATTTTAATGTCTTCCATCCTGATTCTTGCAAACGGTGATTACATGCAAACACAGCATCTGTCCTGTGCTTTCTGTATAGCAGACCTGTCACAAGAGTTTCAGGGTTGTGGAAGGAGAGAGGAAGTAGAGCATGAAACAGGCTGGAGAGGATTGTGTTTGTGTTTGAAAGAGAAGGAGAGAAAAAAAATTCTGTATAACAAAAGGAGGGAGAGAGGAAGGATAATAAGACAGCAGTAAACAAATACAGCAGCAAAGTCAGAATTTATAGCAGGACAGGATGTGTTCCTGTGCTTCCGTCTCTGGCACAGGCTCAAGATTTAGTTTTACATTCACTGTACATAAAAGATAACAATAGTCTCCCATAAAAGTAGGTTAAGCTGCATTGCTGTTCTTGGGTATTTTCGTGTTTTGTTAGTTATATGAGATGTTTTAAGTTTAAGTAATTCAATTTCTGTTTACTGGTGTGAGTCGCTCTCTGACAGCTCTACAGCATAGACTGGATAAAACATGGATATAGTTCCTGTCACCATGTTGACAGTCTTGCCTCTGCCGTCTTTCAGATAATCCAAATGCTCCAATGAGCAAAGATGTGGAGCTAAGGAGGGCTGAATGAAACCTGGTTGTTCACATAAGCCATCTGTGATTATGCATAATTATGCATAACTTTAAGCATTAATATAGTTGAACAGGTGAGTTCTATAGAAAACTAGCTTTAGAGCAGTTGTCATGAACAGAAAAACTAGCTATAGAGACCAAAATCATTTTCTGTACCAGGCTGTAAATGTGCCTATTTGTTCTGTGAAGATGGACATTTCATCATAGGGGCCTAAGGAGGTTGTCTCCTTCTGTAGCCAGCCTCAAGTGGCTGTTTGAGTAACTGCAGTTTTTTGGCTTCTGCGTGGGCTTCACAGTCACAGTCACAGAGGTTACTGCTTAGTTTACTGTTATCATTGTCTCATGTTTCATTTTTACCCATACACAAAAAGTCTAAAAATAACTTGAAGGCACCGTGCTAACACTTTTTCCTGAGTGACTGTGAAAGCCCACAAGCAATATTTTTTGAAGCAATGTGAGGAAAGCAGATGGAGGCCAAGCATCGGACTGCAATGACAGTGTTTGAAGACAGCAGGTTGAGCAGGAAACTGATAACAAAACAGAACAGGAATGAAAGAGGAAGAAAAGACAAATAGTGAGACAGACAGACAGACAGGACTTCGTCCCTTTTGCCATCTCCGCCAATGTGCTACCTTTGGCCAGTTGCCAGGCAACAGTGTGCTTGACAACAGCCGACGATGAGTTGATGTGGCTCTCCTGTCGCAGCGAGGAATCGTGGGTAGCCAATGTCAAACAACCTTCCCCCCCGACACACAGACAAGGTCAATAAGAGGGGCACTTATATTTTACCAAGGGAAGAACAGAGAAAACAGCTCGGCAAAGTCATTTCTCTTTTGGTGTGTGTGTATGTGTCAAGAATTACAGTCTTTTGACGGGCTCCACCTGAGTGGGACACACACACAAACAGACACACACTAAAGGAAAAGAAGTGCTCCATGTAGCCGGTGGGTGTTAATGTCAGCGAGGCTGTACATAACTTGCAGTTACGCGTGTGTTTGTGGGCATGTGTGTGTACTCCTCCACACTGCCTCATGCTGTGTCCATGAATAAGTGAGTATCTGTGCATCCCACTGCGTGTGAGCCCACCTGCTCGTCTTTTGGTCCCTCTTAGTCCCCAAGCAAACACCTTGATAGAGACCTACCACTGGTTACACCTGTGGCTTATGGTAATACTACCATTGATATATACACATACATACACACATAGAGACACACACGCCTACAGTGGAAGTGGAGAAAAAAGACCTCCAGCTGCTGCACCAGTAGCAGCAGATGAGAGTTACAGGAGAGTAGAAAGAGAAAGGAACATTAGAAACATCTACAGTCCTTAAAATGTCAGGCAGCAATGATCAGGCAGAGCAACTTTAATTTGGTTTAATCTAATAACAATAATTTATTCAGTACAATGATGAAAATTCACTTTCCATCAAAAATCTCACAAGTGCACCAAAAGTGTGTTATTCCACAGGTGAAATTTTGCTCCTATATCAGTGAGTGTTTGCTGAAAAACTACAATGCCCAGCTTATATGGAAATGCACTTGACAAAAATAAAAATATTGAATAATGCCCATCTTATTTTCTAACATTTCCTGTCTAAATATATATAACTATACAGTAAACAGCTATAACATATGTTGTGCTCTACAGATGTTTAACATATAAGAAAATATCCAAAGGCACAAGATGACTCTTCACTGAAAAGTCCATTCTCAGTGTATGTGCACTGGATGCCTGAGACTATCCAGGTGGATTCACAGACTAAACTCTGATAGTCTGCTATATCTGTTGCTTTGGTTTTGTTTATTTCATGTGTGCAGCCTCCAAATCTGCGTCTGACTCGCAACCTTTTTAGCGACCTTTAAGTTTCCTTTTGTTTGAGACTGAGAAACATAGACAGTGGAAGAGAGTGAGAGAGCGGCGGCATCTCCAGAGCCGGTTAATAGCGAAATAAAAAGTTACTTCCTGATCGTTTCACAGCATTTAATTTCAACACATATGGACACACTACGTGCAGCCTCCCCCTGACCCCACACACAGAGCCAGACAACCCTGTGGTGAATCACCGCAGCGACTCATCCTGTCTGAATGCTCCCTTAAATCAAGATTTAAACTTTAAATTATATTATAAAACATTACATAATTTGTATTTAGATAGGACTATTATGACAGCATGAGTGAAACCCAAAAGGAAAATGAACAAGGCCACAAGTGAGGATGTCCTGAAAATGACTGCACTGCAGCCGCCAGTCATTTACCAATATGTCAAGTTTCTCAGTCATTTTTTTTTTTAATGCAGAGCTGAATCTCGTCATTTTCCCCTTCAAGTTTCATTCATTCAGCACCGTCTCAGCTGTCGCGTGTGACAGATGAATGGATAAACCGACAGACAAATGAGCAGACAAACAAATGTCGTCGCAGGGGACAGAAACAAGAGCAAATGAAACCAAACTAAGTCTTCTCAGCAGCTTCATTTCTCTCATATCCTTCTGTGCCGCGTCTGCTGCTGTTATATGTTACGCTCCATGTGTGCTTGCTTGGCCCCTCCTGTGCCATGTTGGCGGTAACTAGTGGCAACAGAAGCAGGAAGTACTCCGTTATGCCCGGCTGCCTCCTCTGCTTTAGAGAAATGGTGCGTTCACAATAATGCGATAACGCTGCTCTGATGAGCTGTCAGTCAAACACGTCGCTGCTGAAACAGATGATTATTGTGCTCATGCCTGTGTGTGTGTGTGTGTGTATGTGTGAATGTTTGGGTGTGGGGGTGGGGCTGTAATAGGTGTGTGTATGTGTGTGTCTTCCCTCATGTTTATGCTTATTTACAACTCAGTATGTCTGTTCTGTGTTATCAGCAAACCTGTATTGTGCTGCATTATTGCTTGTGATTTCGAGCGTGTGTGTGCATGCGTGTCAGTACGCGTGTGTGCATGTGAGAGGAGTACCAGAGTGTGTACTTGTGTGAGTAAACACATCTCCTGTGTGAATGTGTGTGCGTGTGTGTGTGTGTGCATCTGTGTGTTTGTGTGGCATTAATTTAGCAGAGCTGTGGAAGCGCACAGGCAGGCCAGTCTGTTAGCGTAGCCGCTCTGCCACTACTTATTAATCAACCTGGCAGACAGACATTGGTGGCACTGCCCCTCTGCCTGCCAAATAGGGAGCTGGCCTCACTCTGATAACTTTCAACACACTACACCCACTGCTCTGAGGCTGCCAAATTAGGAGCAACTCTGGCTAAGATAAGTCTAATAGTCCCATGCTGTGGGAGGGTGATAGACTGCGGCTCACCTGAAAGACTGATGGTTTTTTGGTCGCGGCTGTGAGGTGGGGGTTAAGAAGAAGAAAGCAAAGGTTGCGAGGTAGAGAGTAGAAGAAGAAAACAGAAGAATTGTGAGCTTCTTTTTCTCGTTTATCCGGTGAGAATTGGCTCCTGCTGTGTTTCAAACAAAACTTGGCCCGACCCGGATGCAGGAAGTATCCACGCTGAGAGAAATCGCAGGTTTGGCTGGATGTCAGTGTGCATTCAAAGTGGAGCGTTTTCTCTGCCAGCAGAGAAGATGATGCTTATTTACAATCTTCATTCATGTGGCGGTCCAGCAGAAGCGATGTCGCTGCCAATCTGTGCTGGCAAAACTTCCACCAGGCACAAAAAAGCAAATTGATCGGCCAAACTGTGACTTTGGATGGGTCAGAAGATTTAATCCCCCTGCTCTGTGCTGAAGTGTAAATAATTGTCAAAACCTCGAGTGCAGCAGAGTGGAATCTGTAAGTGCATTTTTGTTAATTTGATTCTTTTATGGTCTGCTAAACTTAAAGACTTCATAGCTTGGTTTTTGATTAATGTTTTTTGGTGATTTAAAATCATCTGAATAATGGATATTTCTGGTGTACGGAACCATAAAATGTGTTGTAAAGAAACTGTTACACAGTGAAGGGTTTCCAGGTTGCCTCACATCTATTTATGTTGTTACATGAATTATTCATCGAGGCCTTGGACATCTTTCATATCAGTCTGTCTGTAGATTCACACACACATACATTAACTTTGACTGCTCTCTCTTTTCTCTCTCTCTCTCCATCTCATCCTATTTCTCTACAGTATTTTAACTACACGCTCCTTTGAATCTACTTCTTACTTCTGACATTTCTTCACTCCATTACAGACACTCGAGGCATTGTTTTACAATGGAGCGCACACATTAGGGCTGCCCACCACTCGGATTGTATACGTAGTGTGCACTGTACTCAGAGTTCAAAGTATGAGTCTAAACCCTGTTTGCTGCTGACCTTTCAAGCATATCCAATGAGATTACAGGAGGCTGAGAAGCCTAAACATGAAGGAAGCATCTTCCAGAGATAAAATCACCCCCGATAGCGCTGCCCTGTGATTTTGGTGCTGTAGCCACAATCAGAACTGAAGGTCACCTGTGAGATGGTCTAACCAAAGAGGTTTTTCCCATATACTAACACACTGCATGTGTGTGCCTGATACTCTTCACACACCTTAAGTATTGAAACTTTGAGCAGCAGGTGTTGGTTTAATGACCTCATTTTGTATTGGAACTGTTTTATTTTTATTTTTCGCGTTGTGAAAGTGAAACTTATCTGAGAAAAAACGTTCAGCTTTGAAATAGATTTTGTCTGTATTTCTTTCCACGCTGACTTTTTCCTTGTTCTTGAAAATTAATACAAGTGCTGTCTATTTGAAAAACAGATATTATTTTCAACTCATCTCAAAACGCTTTATCCGTCAGTCAAGAGGCAATTCGAGGCAAGCAAGCGAGCATGGAGTTTAGAAGAGAACTTGAATCGTAACAATAATGCAGACTGTCACAAACCATTTACAAAAGAAACAGAGAGGAAAATGTCTCACAAATGACTCCTGCATTATTGTACTTTTACACAGTAAGGTGCACCTTTAAATCCCTGTGAAGTGTTTTTTATCATATATGTCTGTGTTATATATCACCAGTGTGTGACCCCACAGTGATAAAGCTGATGTTGGTGAAACTGGATCATATTTTATTCATATTTATATTTGCTGCTTTTCCCTCTGATGTCCTCCGACTGCTCAGCTTCAACTCTCTGAGCCCAGTTCTGGCAACAGAACTGTTGCCAGGCTGGACTGGGTTCAAGAGCAGTCTCTGGGACTGAATGGGGAAAACGTTACACTACCGGGGTGATTTACAGACTTTCATGATGGACAGATTGCTAAGTAGCGAGCCGCTAACTATTGTTAGCTCGGTCAACCATGTAGCTAACTGAAATGAGTCAGCCCTGCTGTATTCCCTATTGTGTTTGGTCTCAGGTCCAACCATGTTCACTGGAAGGTAAACACTGACACTAGTGGTGTGAGTGTGACACACACTTAGTGCTGTTGGCTACAATAAACATCAATCAGTATCTGCAGTCCCCTTCACACTCTTGTTCCCTCAACAGGAAACACAAAAAAATCTGAAGGATCTTCCCCAACTATTATTTTTACATTTATTCATATATAGCACATATCATTTTTTTTCAGCGTCACAATTTGAATCTTCTTCTGATCACAGCACATCACTTGACAGAGGGTGACGGCTCTGTCAGACATATATAGGCGGCCTTGCAGTTGAGCCGTGCTCAGAGAGAGAAAGGAGCGATGGACAGTGAGATGAACAAAGAGGAGAGGAGATTACATCTACTCTACAGCCTTGTTACTAGAGTTGTGATGTCAGAGGCTCAGGGACAGTCTCTGAAATACCACTATACTGTAACCAGTACTGACACACACACACACACACCAAGTTCCATTAATACATAGGCTTGTCCAGGCACAGCTGGCTGAATTGGAGAGAGGGGAGGCAGCGGCGGACAGATCTGCTAGATAACAGAGAGAGAGTGGAGGAAAATTGCAGGAATAGATACACACTGCCTATCAAGGTACACTACGTACTGCCGGCTGACAGGTGCTTTCTCTTTGTGCCTGTTCGCTCTGCAGATCGTTCAGTTCTTTCGTTGTAGTCTGTCGGCAGAAAGGACATGAAGACGCTTTTATTAGTTTTTCCTTGAATATTCTGCTGATGAGTTTAGTTTCTGTCGGGCCCCTGGCCACTACCCAGCTGTGCTGATAACTGGACTGTTATCATATGTGTGGCTTTCTCATACAGGAATAATCTAGACACAAGGGACATCATTTAGTGTGTGAAGTGCAGTATGTCTTATCACTGCGTGCTAATACATGGATTTGTATGATAATGTGTGCAAGACTCTGGCCTGCTCACACACCACAGCTGATGGTCAAAATGGAGAACTGTTAATAATAATGTAATGTACTAATGGCCATTTATTACTTATTTTTATTATAGAATATTTGGCTCATAACTGCTTTACTGGGTGTCATTAAATTCATAAAAAATGCATTTAAGCATGATTGAACATTTATCTCAGTTAGAGTTGTGAAAAGGTTTCAGGTCAGCAGTTAAATCGTGTAAATGGTAACACTGAGGCTGATTATAATTTGTATAAAATGCTGTTTGAGGACTTGGCAGATGCTGCATTATGCAGGACATACATTTTTAAAGTGGCACAATACTGCCTGCTCTGACAGCAAAGTCTCAGTTTGTTCTGTCTTAGTGACTTTAGCTCTTCTTATACAGACTGCTGATGAATCGGGGGCCTCTGCTGTTTGAAGCAGAAAATGTTACGGATTTACCCCACAAGAGATATTTGTCCTGTGAGTGGATCATTTTGCAGACGAGTGTGGCCTTCGTCCTCTCCTTCACAGCGATTTCATTCAGGGCATTACCTCCGTGCATTCAGAACACTGACTGATACGACAAAGTCCCGGGCGCAAATCAGAAGGTTGACCAGCCTTATCTGTTATCTGGCTTCGCACACGGGAGCAGTTCTCCATTTTGCATGTGATGGTGTGAAGAGAGCAAACAGCACCTCTGACACAGCCGTCAGCGTGGTTATTTGTTTTGTCTTTTATTGCATTCTGAAAAAGATGATAGCTCAGTAGCCTTTGGCTACTCCGCCACTCTGTCACCAACCATGTGTCATCCTGTCACTGTGATGGAGCCTTTCATAATCCAGGTATGCTTTCAGGTTTTAGTGCTGGAATGAATGTCTTTGTACATTGTCTACAGTCCAGATTTGATATTTCAGTATTAAAAATGAATAATATACATCAGTATTTTTATTTGATGTTTCTTTATACCTCTACTCTAACTCGTAGTCACTTTTTTCCCCACTGCATTTATTTGCTAGTTACTTTTCACAATATGTTTCACACGAAATATGTAATCATTTAATATGAAATATTAATATAGATTAGACTACTCTCTATATAGATAGATACAGCATTCACACACTCCTTAATGCATCAGTAATATTCAATCAAACACTTTTGACGTAATGATTATTTATATTTATTGAAGTAAGAGACGTAGTAAAGGCTCTGACTGCTTCCACCACTGATGTTATTTATAGACATCACTGTGGGAGGTGAGAGAGAAGTTGCGGCTTGAGTGTGGAGATTATAGTTCATAATTCATAAATAGCACGCATTTTGTTCTTATTGTTATTAATTACTTATTGAAACGGCCATGATGTGAAGACCATGTTTCTGTGTCAGTGGTAGAATTATTAAAACATAAAATGGATGCTGGTTGGTGGGAAACTTTGCCGCCCTACAAAAATATGTAATATCAGCTTTTCATGAACTCAGAGAAGCTGCCCTGTGTTTAGCTTGGTGAGTGTGTGTTTTTCAGATAATCTAATGTGTTCTGAAATACTTATTTTTCTCTTAAAAAGTAGGAGAGTTTCCCCTTTAGTGCACCAAAAAAATAAATAAATCAATCAAATTCTCCTATGGTGACATCATGCGTCCTACCCATAAAGGAGTAAGGAAACCTTTGGCACACCAAATAAATAAATAAATAAATAAAATTCTCCTTAATTTGAGGCACATGCTGTCATCATGCGTCCTCCACACACTCATGAGGTGGAAGTCAGATTTGTTTGTTGCTCAGACTTCTCTGTCACACACACAGGCGTTTCACATCCACACTTTTGATGTGCCTTATCTGACAAAAACTTTCCAATACTAGAGACATAACTGACATTGTCACCGTCAGAGTGAACTGCATTTCATAATATCATTTGCATATTTTAATTACACTGCCATGGAAGGAGAAGACATCGTCTCTGTCGTCTCCATGAACGTCTGCTCTGCTGTTTTACTTTTGATGGACAGGATCACCGTGCAGATATGCATGTACAGCTGAGTGTGTGTGTGTTTGTGTGTGTGTATGTGTGTGTCAATGATGTGTGTGCTGAGGTGGTGAGTTAGCAGTGTTGAGGTTGGTATCAATCATTCAGCAGAGAGCAGCATCTAAGCGAACCTCCCCCAAGCGTGAGGCCGACCCTGTGAATTGAGAGGGAGGTTAGCAGCTGAATGATGAATCCAGACACATCAGCATGTTTTGATATGAAACTGGCTTTCTGTTCACTCAAAGCAACATCATCTAAGATTTGATATTTTTGCAATTTAGCGCCCCAAATTTCAAAGTGTGGTAAATATAGACAGCTGTACACGTGTATTTGTTACGATTATATAACTTATGATCAAAACCCAGCGAGTTGATGACTGTCCAAACATCAAGCAAGTGCAGCACGCTAATTTTACTGACTAGACCGACAGTAAGAAGCCCAGCTCAGCATCTTTCAGACTTTTATTTTGCAACACTTTCTCCGATGACTACAAGCCAGTTTGAGATTTTATGTTGCACTCACCTGGAATGAGCACTAGTTCTGATGCCCCGGGCCTGAAAATCTTCTCTTCCCTGATGTTCTGAGCTCACAGTCCAAGCAACCCAGGTAACAGCAGCTATCATTCACAGCAGTTTACTTTACTGTCCACCAGTAAACTCTGTAAATCACAGAGAGCTGATGCAGGACCTCAGAGAGAAACCAGAAAGTGATTTCTTCATTAAATATGATCCAGTTTCACCAAAATCAGTGAAATCGTTTGCTTTCTTGTGGGAGATGAAGCACAAGAAACACAATGTTGGCTTATAAGCCCAGTTTAGCCCGCGCTAATTCATTAATCATTACAGAAAGACTTGAAGAATATAGATTTATACAGGACCATAGGAGATGGTTAACCAAAATAGAATTTCATTGTCATGTTTTGAAACTTCCAAAGTGAAAAATGACAAACTAAAAAAAAAAAAAAATAAATAAAGTAATTAATTAATTAAATGATGCCAAACAGCATTAGCCGTGCCAGCTGAACAAAACCCATGCTCAGCTAAACTGCGCCACGCTGCCTATATTCAGTGCCATGCAAACCGAGTGCTGCGTGAGAAGGAGTTACAATATCTAGGCCAACGCAGCACGGGCTCTGTTTGAAGTATTGCAGCGTTTTGCCAGCGTGTAGTGGAATAGCAGAGGTCTACTTTTAGCTCCAGAGATACACAGACACAACCGCCATTCATTCCAGCAGCAGCCACGGAAATCAACATGCATATGTTCACAGACGCCCGCACACCAACATGTGCGCAGAAACATACAAATGAGAGACCCGTATGGAGACAAACACACACACACCCCTGCAGACGCACAATGAGCATTTATTCATTTATTTTTGCAGTTTGTTTGTTTTGCTCAGTAAATCCTAACCATCGCACAGCTGCTACTGTTGAAGCAGACACGGACGGCGATTTGGGAATTCATTAGCTCTTGTTTTCTTCCCTCTGGCCCCCCTCCTCCACCTCCGTCTCCTTTTTTTCCCCTCCATCCCTTCATCCTTGCTCAGGAGTACTGTATAAATGGTTTATTGTAGGGTTGGACCATGATATTGCTTTTCTGGGGCTGATTTTTGGCACCTTTTGAGTGTTGGATGATCCACCAAGTAGAGTTTTCAGTTTGGGCTCAGAGAGGTGGAAAATGAGGACCAGCCACCTGCCAAATGTTGGTAAAGTATGGAAGTGGCTGGTCTGTTTCAGACACAAAGTGACTTTGGATGTGTATCTGTCAGTTGCTGGTAGATGTTCTCATTCTAAAAAGTTAATTTCCCACCCTGGCTTGGATATTACCATTTTTGAATTAAAAACTTTGCATCTTCGCAAAGTGGGGTCATGTGGTAATCTGTGGACATCCCAAAGAGAGTTCAACAAAAACGCTATGGGTTAAATTATGGTAAATGTAGCATCCAGTGTCTTTGGAGCTTGACGGTTTAGCCGTTCCAATTTGACCATTCTTTATTTAATATGGTAAAGTGCAGCTGAAAACTTGATTTGACAGAAATGTGCAACAAGTGAACATTTGGAAGTTTTGCATTCTTCAAACTTTAACACGTAAAAACAAATCTGATCGACTTTAACAGGACTGTGTGGGTGTTGTTTAGAGTCAGTGTTGGTAACATAAGCACGACTGCCATCAGATTCTGATTCGAGTTTTGCTGAATCGTGATTAATAAATGGAAATACTTTTACCAACTGAGACCTGTCAAACCCCAAACAGAGCCATGAAACAAATTTTAGAAGAAAACTTTGTCACCTCATCACTTATAATAAGGCAACGAATGCAGAATCAGCTACTGAACATGTTTTTATTATTTTGCCACTTACCCACAGTTTTATATAATCATTCATACTTGGTTCAGAACCCCTTTCAATCAGGCAGCTACTAAATGATTTAAAAAGAAACAAATCATTTCAAATACAGAGACAAAATATGATGTACTCAGAGTTCTGAACGTCCAGCCACCTGCAAAGCTCAATACCTGACCTGACCCGCTGTCCGCAGCAGTTGAAACTGCAACCCAAATTGTACCCATGGTCAAATAGGGTCACAGCTGGCTGCTGTATGCAGTCACAGCTAAGGGAAATGGAAAATAAGGCAAATAAATAATGCAGATCTGTGAATAATTTGCAGATTACAAAGGCAAAATCATGACCTACATTTCACAATTAATTGCATTTTTAACTTTTTAATGACATTTAATGGCGTGTCACGGTACCCGGGTAACAACCTCTGCCTTGTGGACTAAAAATCTCTCTCTTATGACACTGTGAGTCTCACAGGTAAGATAAAACACACACATACAGCAGTAATGACCCCTTCATCATATAAAAGCATCACAGGAGGGGCTCATGTCTTTTTAGTTGATTTAAAACACAGCAGTGACTTAAAACAATTACTTTTTCTTTGTGCTAGTGCTATCCACACACCAACACACGTTATGCCATACATCGTGTCCTATCTGGCCCATGGCACCCCTATTTCACCCGCCATTACCCTCTGACTGGATAGAAGCCCCCGGGGAGAGGAACACCTGAAGGGAGCCAAATGATGGATAAACAGGAGTAAAAGAGAAGAGAGGAAGGAACAAATGAAGGCTGAGATGAGGAAAATACAAAAAAGGAGTGAGGGAAGGTGAAGATTTTGCAATTCTGAGCACACACACATGAAAAGGCTCATGATGGGAGTGTGTGATCAGGTCAGTGAGCTATTGTTCCTCAGAGCTGTAAAAGTGTTCACAGGGCAACAAAACCTGATCGATAGACACACACTGCCGCTCTATAAAGACTCTAGTTAAAGAGGGGAAGTGAAATAGATACTGGCCCTTCTTCTTGTCCCTGTGGACACACACACACACACACACCTGACCATGTATCATCTCACTTCCTCTTGGTGTTTGTCCCTTTGTGACTCATTCTGTCTCAGTCAGCCGCTCTCGTCTTTATTCCTCTCTGTCGCGTGTGTGTGTGCGTGTGTGTTCTGCATTTCTTTGACACATTTGGACTGGCCCGTGACATAGTCAAGAACAATCACACTCCTCCACGCTACACACACACACACATGCATGTGCAGATTGGGGCTTTGAGAAACACTTTGTGTGCACACGGCCATACTCTGCTGGGAGCTGGCCTGGTTTCGCACTCACACACACATATTTTCTCTCTCTTGCTGTTGCGGCATCTCTGTCTTGATGTGCCACACAAGCACAGCGCATACAGTCTGACAACACACAGTTTGAGACGACATCAAAACACACTGATGCGAATGCATGCACACACACTCACGCACACACAATTGGACAACTCACTTCATTAAAGGGGGAGCGAGAGAGTGACAAGGCTTGAAAGAGAGTCCACTGACAGTGCACACGCAAACCTCCAAACACACACGCGCACACACACATGCAGAACAGGACTTCAGAAGCTAGCAGCCTCAGCCCCCAGACCAATCCCTGAAAGAGGGAAGGAATGAACCACAGGGGACCAGGGAGATAAAAGAATGAAGAGCGAATGAAGGAGCATCCATGAAAAGGAAAACCAGTAGAAGAGAGAGAGAGGAAGTGGTAAAAAATATGAGGAATGTTATAATTTCAAATTGGACATACCAAAGTATTTTCTTTGAAGTTGTATTCCTGGTTGATTTGGCGACACACATGGTCTCTGCTGGTAACAGCAACCACGCGTTCATTTTACTGGAAACACTTGTTGAGCGGCTACTTCGTCTGAAATGGACGTGGTGCGTTTAATGTGACTGCTTCAGAATAAAAGCCACCCTGTGTTCTTCTCCACTGGAATGCTTTTAATGTGAAACAGTGGCAGTAGGAAATGGATAAGCCTTTTCAGTACTCGTGCAAACTTATCCAGCACGCTGGGTTACATGCATCCAATACTTCCTAGGAATCACTTGTTCATTGGTAAGTCATTTGAATCTGTCGGGGAATGGTGGACCACCAGCAATAAAAAGTGCTATATATAGCTGCAAATACATACATACATACATATGTATACATCTGTTTATCCACTCTAGGGTCGTGGGGGGGCTGGAGCCTATCCCAGCTTGGGGGTATGCCAGTTCATCACAGGTCACATAGAGACAAAAAACCATAACCACACTTGCATTCACACCTGGGGCAAATTTTGAGTTACCAGTTAACATGTGAGTGCATGCCTTTGGACTGCAAACTCCACCCAGCCAAGATTGGACCCTTCTTGCTGTGAGGTGACAGTGCTAACCACTGCAACACTGTGCCACCTAGCAGCAAATACCAGAATATAAAATATAAAGAATGGATGGAATGGAACAAATCTGCTGAACATAAATAGTATCAAAATAAAGTTGTTGTTTTTTTTTAAGGACCATACCTTTAAACTGTGAGGATGCAGTGTCACCACAGCATCATTAACACACTGCTGTAGTTTTCTCTGTTGAACACAAAGTCAGTGGTGACTGTCACAGAAAGACGTAGATGAAAAGAAGATGTGGAGGATGGGTGAGAGAAAAAGAAAAAGAAATCTAGTAAAATGGGGAATAGGTGCTGACTGCTACTGACACCAAGCAGGTCTCCCTTCCCTTCAGCTGATTGTTCACATCTTAAAATGCCATTGTTTTTCTGCTCACAAAAGGGTTTACATTAGACATCGCCACACACACACACACACACACACACACACACACACACACACACACACACACACATTAAGAGGAGTCCTGCCCAATTTGAGGGCATAAAATCAGCATAATTTCACAGATAATTTGGTTGTCACAGTCAGGCAATAGTAATAACAACTTTAGAGACAGAAAGAGCACAATAAGAAAGAAGGAGGAGAGCGGAGCAAATCACCCAAGGCCAATCGCTGTGTCTAAGCCAGAGTGGTGTTTGTGGAAAAAAAGCCTCTTTTTAAGCTCTCTGAGAAAAAAAAAAATGGGGGAATGTTTCTTATTTTCCCCATTTTCCTCCCTTGCGTCATTCAGCGTGACTCTGGAAATGGCAAAGAGTTCAGCGTGGCGGTGGGATGATAGCGGTGGTCCAGCTTTGGCAGCGGTGGCACAAACAGTGAGGTACGCTGCTGTAATTATAATAATAGACTTAGACACCGTTTGGAAACGTGCAGCCTATCTAACAAGCAGGTGGCTTTCATCACCTTCGAAAGCACTGGGCACAACCTGAGGTGTGTGCGTGAAAATCTGTGTGCGTTGAAAATCTGTGTGCCCTATACATTATTCAAATGCTTCGAGCCACCCACATCTGTTCGTTTTCTCTGGATGCACACACTCCTCTGATCGACAATAATTACTATGCTGCCAAGAACACACACACACACACACACACACAGCTCTGGCACCCATGTCAACCTCTAACAATGCATTCACATGGGACACAGTGTGTTAGAAGCACCGTTTGTCACCCTGCAGCCACACCGTTCAAACTCAAATCATAATCACATGTACGGCTGCGCTCTGCACACACACAGCAAACCTGCGCTAGGTTCTATAAGCACAATCCCCCGGCCCTCTGATGGCACATAAAAACCTCATTGCTGCTTCATTGTGACTGCAGGATAAACAGAGTTTGCGTGTTCGCTCGAAAATACACGCTGGAAGTGGACGTGAGCCGCGAGTCCGTGTGGGCGCTAGCATGTGTGAATGATTGCACATGGGCTTTGTGTGTGTGTGCGCACATGCCCAGTGTTTTTACATGTGCGATGAGGACCGAAAATGTGTTTGCATTATTCCTGTCTTTGTACGCTCACATGCGTACAAGCCATGTGCGTCTGTTTGTGTGTGCGTGCGCGTGTGTGTGTGTGTGGAAGAGAGAGGGAGATGGAGAGAAAAGGAGGCAGTCTTCTGACTCTGTAGTGTCACCCTTTGATCAGTGTCCCTGTGTGTGTGTGCATGGATATCTGTAATGTGTGTGCATGTGTGAGCCAACCCCTGGTGTCTTGGAGGCAGGATGAAACACTGTGCCTCTATCCGGGACTCACAGAACACCCACTATCCCTCTCTCCTTTTCCTTTGCTCTCTCCCTCTCTCTCTCTCTGTCTCTCACCCCCTCTAACCACCATTCCTCACCACAGCCATTTTAAAGGCTATTCATGCCGAGCCGCGCTTTCATCTTGCATTGCAGCGTTTTAACCAGCTCCTCTGTTTTTTCAAGCCTTTTATCAGATTATAGAGGGAAGGGGAGGACGGGTGAAGTGGCCCGCTGTTGTACACTGACTCACAGTCAGATGGACGCAGCGTGAAGGTGCAGGAGAGACAACGGCTTTGGCTGTAACTCGATAACGTTTGGATCTTAGGGCTGTCTGCTGGCTCTGTGCTCAGTCGCTTTGGTATTTTTATGTCCCGCCACTTCCTCTTTCTTTTTTTTTTAAAGAATAGCGACTGAAACAGCGGCAGATGATGTTGCTTGACAAATTTAGACAATAATGATAAAAAACTGTTATTATAACTGGACTTTATACAAACACTGCTCCCATATTTTGTGCACGGAACCTATGCTGACATTGAAGTATTGTTATGTATTGCATTAATTACCTTAATTAATGACCTCATAAGCATAATTGGTTATGTTTAATATATCATGGTGATTACAGTAGGGTATTAGGCAGCTTATTTGCCTCTTGTTTGTGCTTGGCTTTAATTAATGCATCCGAACATGCAGCTTATTTATGTGTTTGTGGTGTTTAAAGAGAAGCACAAAACCACTGATATGTGCTTCCATCCCTTTTTGCTCTTCACGGGTCAAATAAATATGGATTGATTTTGGTTGTACTTGCAGGGTGAAGTAAGAAATGATTAGGTGATGTTGTGAACCACATGAGTGAGTACATTTGGTATAAATATGTGTATTTGCAAAACGGGATTAGATCATATACCCAGCATGACGTTCACATTTCGCACTCTCCGTGGGCCACATTCAGATGGTGAGCCTCCTCTTCCCCCTGCAGTGTTTTCAATGTGAGGAAGTTTTCCAGTTTGATCATCCAGTTTCAGTGTGTAGGTGTTCCTCCTGCACATGTGTCCATTTTTATGCCGTTCTTGTGTCCAGTAAGCACTGTATATCAACCACTAACTGGAACTACATCAGAGTCAATAATTCACATCAATTCAGCCACTGCGTCTTCATACTGTGTTCATTCCATAATCGTACACATCCACCTGTGTGTATTTCATTGTTGTGCATTGCAGTTTGCAGCAAATGTGCTCTATAATATATCGATAATATTCAGAGTGCAGATTGTCTGCTGTGTTGTTATCCACATGCAAAAGTCTTATTAGTTAATGTACTTTTTAGCGAATATGGTGGCCATATTTTATATATGATTTCAATCATTTTTCTTGCTATTGTTGTTGTTTATTTACATTCTGACTTACATGTTATAAATTCTGCACACACATCCAGAGACATAGACTCACTCACATATGCTGAAATTACAAATACAAAGTTACTGGACTGAACACAACCCCACTGACAGTCACATCTTACCCAGCTACCGACTTAAACTTCTTTTGCATTATAATTAGCACTGAGCAAAGGTGTAGTTCATTGAGAAATACCTGTGGCCTCATTGTGAGTTTAATTGGAAATCTTGATAAAAGATCTTAAGCACTAATCTGAAGCCCGTAGTGGACAACATGCTGTAGCTGTATACGAGTGTTTAACCTCTACTGTATAGGCTTAATGGATGACCTTTACCATGCACCTGCCTTTAATAAAGCTCTAATTAGGAGTCCCATTAGGATCTGAGAGGCTGCCAGTTAATGGGTACTTAAATAGAAAAGATTTAGGTCTTCGGTGGAACAATCGAAGATACTCAGCAGCAATCATGGGAGGCAAATGTCAGCTAACAACAGAAAGGGTGAGCTGTTATTACGATGCTCTGATGAATGAACGATTGTCTTACAGAGAAGCTTTGAGGAACGTTCGGTGCTTTATTATTCCACAGCGGAAATTTAATGTGCAAACAGCTTTTAGTGTCACTTGTAAACACATAAAACAACAATAATTACGATGGGGGGGATTGGCATATTAAACTCAATAAGGTCAGACAAAGTATTGAGCAAATAATAAATGTACTAACAGTCCACATTACATATGCAAATTAAGCTTCTGCATTATATAACTCACAAGCAAGTAAGTACATGTAGACTGGGATGCTCAGTTCAGGGTCCTGGTATACTGGCTCATTACATTGCTACATTGCTTTTTCTGCTGCGACAAGTCAAAGTGTCTGCTGTTGAAGTGCGGCTCGCTCTGTTTTCTAACAAAATGTCACGTCCCTAACAACATTGATGAAGGACAGCTGCTTTGTTCCGCAAGAGAAAATGAAAAAGACATCATACAATCCTAAAGTTCTAAGCACAGTGTGTCATCACTTGTAATCCGGTTATGGTTGTGATTCAGATTAGGGTCACCTATATTTCTCGGGGCGCAGGCTGCTTGTACTGCGAGTGGCTTTGTGTAGAAGTCCCTGCTCAGTGCCATTAGACAGAGTAAACGTCATTAAGAGAGGAGCTGAAAAAGCAATTTCGTCTCGCGCTCCCTTTGCTTTCTCTGTTTACCGTCTGTCACTCTTTGTTGATGAGTGATGGTGTTGCACACACGCACGCACACACACACACTCAAACTCACACACACACCTGTTCTCTGCAGTCATGCAATTGCCTCTCAGTCAGAAGCTGATTTACAGGCCAAAGTAGGGAACATTTGCCAGACAGGTACTAAATATTAAAGGTACTGATATTAACGCTGTCTTGTCTCTCTCTCCTCTCGTCTCTGCATCCCTCCCTCTTCTGTATCCTCCATTACTTTGTTCTCTCATGTCCCCACCTTCTTCCTACGTCCATCTTTCTTTCTACAAATACCCAGGCTTCCTCAGTACCGGTGATCAGTCCGCCAAAGGGAACTACGGCCTGCTGGACCAGATTCAGGCCCTGCGCTGGCTCAACGAGAACATCGGCCACTTCGGCGGAGACCCAGAGAGGATCACCATCTTCGGCTCCGGAGCTGGAGCATCTTGCGTCAACCTCCTCATCCTTTCGCACCACTCAGAGGGTAATTGAAGACTGCTGCATTGTGTGGTTTGTTAACTTGGCACAGCATCCATTCACTTCTTTCAGTCGAAGCATTAACATAGACAGAGAGCTCCTGCACATCATGGCATTTCTGCAATATCATGATTTTTTTTTTTTTTTTGCGATTGCTAATAGCCTGGATCACTCATGAGCCATACATTTCTTCCCTAATGGGTCGTGGCTGCTTAAATGAATTCCACCTGCTCCAATAATGTTCAGCCCTCAGCTCAGCTCATTCCTCACTAATCCGTGAGTAGCCACAATGCATATTTAGACACCATCTCTGCATGTTTCTTCTGTATATTGGCTGGAAACAGATGGTGATGCACCTCTGTATGTCTGATTCAACCTTTGAAACTCTCAGCAAAAAAATGTGTGTTCCTGTCTTTATTGCTGGAATCTGTATTATGCTCTGTGCAGCATAAAGTACATGTTCTTTATCCAGTGTAAAATGTAATCATAGCAGCAAGGTCCTGCTATACCCATGTGGTAGCAGCATCCAGCACAGAAATCATTCATTCCTGTGGCGTTCACTTGACACCTCTACCCTCAAAGGAAAACACTGCTTGTCCTGTGAACTGAAGAATTTAAGCAGACATGTGGGTAATGAGCGAGTCCAGCTTTTGATCCAGGTTATGTCGTTCATGTCTACGGAGGATAAATGACACTGGAGCTCAAACGTTACCCCACATTACCTGACTTGGCGAGCGCTCCTGGCTCTGTTAACAGTCCACTGCTCTGCAGCAGAGAGGCTCTCTCTCCATCACAAAAAAAAAAAAAAAACCTACATCCATCTGACCTCGTGCTCCCCATTACCAGCAACACACCCCAAGGGCTAAGTGTTAACATTGCACCACCAAAAGAGAGGGGTCCACAGACCAATCGACTTTGATCTGAATTGAGATCAGTGTGGCTGACGACCCGCAGCCGAATGGTCACGCGGCCGCTGCCTTTGATCATGCTGTTCTTGAAGCTGTCGTCCTCCAATCGTAACTTCTCTGTTCTCTACGCCGCTCGAGGACTCCCCCTCAATATTTCTCTCCTCTATTAATTTTCCGTCTCGCACACACAAACTGCAAAGGACAGAAACAGGGAAGCAATGGTGGGTGAAAAGAGAGAGAGAGATTAGAGAGAGCGTGTTCACACAACCACAGATCTGTTCCAATCACCACTGTGTGTGTGCGTGTGCGTGTGTGTGTGCAGACATCTGACACGTCTCTAACTTTGACTCAGTCTGTCTTGCATAGATGTGCCTTGAGAACAAATGTGTATCGTCAAAGCTTGAGTGAACATCTGTGCACTGCTGCCATTTAACACCACCTCTGTAATTACCACTGATGTCTGTCAGCCCTTCATATCAACCCAGGCATGCCTAACCTTTTTCCCTTATTGACAGGTGAGCAACTTAGTACTTAGTGGAGCATTTATGACTCGTGTAAAGTGCAAATACAAAATATGTTGACTGAAAAACCAAAAAAAAATGTATTTGTACTTAGAGATAGATAGAGCAGCATTTGTCACATACTTTAATATTTTGGGGGAATGCCTGATACCACTGCTTTAACACTTTCTTAGCTATTAATTCTGAATTTATCTATCCACCCTGTGCTTATCAAACAAACCAGATCATCAGTCATGTGTTAATTCTTGACAGAGCCGTCTTATGCTAAGCTAAGCTAAATACCACTCATCCAACTCCGGATCTTTAACACATTGACATGGTTGCGGTATTAATCGTCACATCTAACTTTTAAAAAGTAAGTGTTCTCTAAAATGTTACACTTCAGTTTGCGTCATTTTATTCCTTTTTGTACGCTGGCTGTTTGTCTGTTTTTTCATAGAATAATAGTGTCATTGCAGTTTAATCATGAATTTTTCAGGGGGGCACGCTTTAGCAGCAGAGGGACCCTCTTAGTGGGGAAAAGCCTGTATTAACCCTATGTCTCCTGTTCCTGACTACCAACCCCCTTCACACCGCCACCTGTCCCTTCTCATCCCTCCGCTTTGTCGTCACCTCATCGTCATCACCGTCCTCGTCTTCATCAGCATCTAACGGTGTAACATCAGCCCTCTAGACGCCGCCTGTCTGTCATGCCCCCCCCCCCCTCTTCCCTCCCGCCAGGGATGCCAGGTAAGGAGTCTGTCATCCCCACCCTTAAGGCACACCAATCATGTCAACAACACTGTGTCACAAATCAAGTCCGACAGCAGAGATGTACAGGATGGATGGCGGGATGGAAGTGGCAGACAGGATGGGGGGAGGGACTGTAAGTGATACTGATGTGATGAAGGGTGGGGAATAGAGAGGAGGAAGACAATATTCATGGTGTCCTTTTAGCTGTGTTTAAGGTAAGGGAAGTGAAGTGAGGGAGGAAAACAAGGAGGAAAAAGAGGACAGAAAATCCTCTGTCATGGCACACCAGAAAAGAGGCAGCCAAATAGAGGAATGTAGTGAGAAGGCAAGAGGCACTTAGGGAGTGACAAAGAAACTGATTTTGAAGACGAATTAAATAATACCTACCTCCCACCTCTCCCAGTCTCTCCTTCTGCCTCTCTTGGTGCAGATATGTAGGTATAGCTGTTTCCAAGCTACTTCTTACTATAATTGATTTCCCAGGGAAAGGGGGCTCTGCGGCTCTGCTTAATAATTAACTGACCAATCTTCAGCCCAGGAGAGTGAGGAGAAAGGGGGGAAAAAAAGAGCGGGAAAGGAAACGAGTGAGGCAAGCAGCCCCGTAACGAGCCACTTGAGTGGTTCAAACAGCACAGGACAGGCAGAACTAAGGAGACAGAGAGGGAGACAAAGAGGAGGAGAAGGGAGGGAGGGAGGAGAAACACAGCTAGAGAGAGAGGGAGTGTGAGAGAGAAGAAACAGCCAGAAGAAAAGACAGAAGAAAATGGCTCTTTTGACATCTCAGATGAGCTTATTCCCACTCCTGCCCTTTTTCTCTCTCACAGCTACAGCACCATAGCACGCTCTATCTGAGATGCTCTGGGTCTGTCCCATCCTGTGTCTGCCAGCTTTGTTACAGTGAGAATGGTTGAGTGGGAAGTAGGAAAAAAAGGTCAAAACTGGTAGCAGTAGTATTTTTTTTTTTATAAACGGGAAAAGAGATTGGAATTGCAAGTAGTAGTGTCTGTCCATCCTGTCTGAACTTAAGTCAGACACCATCGCTCCATCCCGCCCGCACGGTTACAGGACGCAACATTTAGTGAGATCACCAACCTTCTACATGTATTTAGGATGATAAGTGGTCAGATTTATCCTGTCTTGCAGTAATATAGACATCCACCTGCTCTTTCAGGTCTCTTCCACAGGGCTATAGCCCAGAGTGGAACTGCCATCTCCAGCTGGTCTGTCAACTACCAGCCGCTCAAATACACCAAGATCCTGGCACGGAAGGTGGGCTGCACCTACACAGAGACAGCCGACCTGGTTGACTGCCTGAGGCGCAAGAACTTCAGGGAGCTGGTGGACCAGGACATCCAGCCAGCTCGTTACCACATCGCGTTTGGCCCCGTGGTGGACGGAGACGTGGTGCCAGACGATCCTGAGATCCTCATGCAGCAGGTGAGAGTCTGGGACCAGTATCAAAGGTGGCACTCCAAACATGGTTGTTACTGGATTTTACTCAAGTAAGTCTGACTTGCGGTGATGACACACCAGTCAGAGGAGAACATGACAAACTTGTTGCAGTAGGTGTGAGTGTGACCTTTCCACAGAGTTAGGGTCTGGCAGTGACATTCAGCAGCTGGTGTGAACTCACACCCTGTAACACAGTGGAAAACAGCTGCGGTGTTGATGGTGTACGCTGCATTTTTGCTTGAGATCCCATACATACAAAGGACTGTGTGCCTGGAAACCCTTTGTCACAGCACGTTTTAATATCGCTTGCACATACTGGGTCTGTTAACCTGCTCTAATGATAATATTAGAGATGCTGAGGAATAGTTTTCTGGTGTTGTTCAGCTAGCAGACTCTTAGTTGCCCCAGACAATTCATAATCTGTGAGAAATAATCAGGTGGTGAACATCAAAAGGTTTCTGGCTGATTTGATGGGAAAACTTCGCCACATCCCAAGATAGAGTTCCCTAACTTTTTTTTAGCAGTGTCATGCTTGCAGTGATTTTAGATGTGTGATGTGTACGGAGACTGAGAACTCTGCGCCCGGAACACATTTTCAGCACTCAACGTGTTCTTCCTCTGTTGCACCACCAGGGGGAGTTCCTCAACTATGACATCCTCATAGGAGTGAATCAAGGAGAGGGCCTGAAGTTTGTGGACGACAGCGAGGACAACGACGGCATCTCCGCCGCAGCGTTCGACTACACCATCTCTAACTTTGTCGACAACCTCTATGGCTACCCGGAGGGTGAGTAATGCCAACATTACACTCCTTTCAGGCTCTAAAATCTACCATGTTATGTCCTCTACTGCCTCTCAGATGACAGAACATTCCAGTGAGTCATGACTCACTGAAAAAGGACATTTTTCAAAATAAAGTATATATATAGTTATAAAATATTAATAATAATGACCTTTACATATGACATAATATGAAAAATATGCTCCCATACCTGAGCTAGATGTGACATTGCAGCCTAGAGGAAAAAGCAGTATTTCAATTTTGTTGCTTGACACAAAGTACATCAACAACTTCACCAAAACTGCAGCTCACAGTGGAAATACAAGTATTTAAAACATTATGTGGGCAGAGAATGAGAAAAGAGATCAAATGTGAGCCCAGCGAAGTGTATCAACCAAGACAGGCATACTAAAGAGATTGCCTATCATCGAGATTATCTTTCACTGTGGTGGGTCTGTGCTCTGGCCTTTGAGGCTCTGTGGGCACTAATGCCGTCTCTCATCATCCCCCAGGCAGCCAGCTCCCAATCACAGTGCTGTTGTTCCTAACAGATCAGCCTGCAAACCCCTCACAGCGGGCCACAGTCAAAATACAGACACATTTGGATAATACAGTCACGCTCCCTCTCGAGTGCCTGTCACTCACTCTGCTCTCTGAGAGGCGTATTCTCTCTTTTGCCCTTTGTGACGCTCAGTCTGTCCTTTCACTCTCTCTCACCTATATCTCTCACACATACAAACACAGATGCCTCTTTCTTTTTTTATTCCTGTCATTCAAGTTCCTCTTAGCAACATATACTTATATCTGTCTCCACCCTGTTTCACGTCTCTTGACCGCTCTCAAAATGAAATGTTCTATCCCTGTCATTACTTTCTTTTTAACTTATCACAATTTTCTCTTTTTTTCCCTTTCTCTTTTTCCTTTTCCGCTCTGCCCTCCTGCGTCGTGTCCTCTAGGCAAAGACATCCTGAGGGAGACCATTAAGTTCATGTATACAGACTGGGCAGACAGAGACAATGGCGACATGCGAAGGAAGACCCTCTTAGCTCTGTTTACAGACCACCAGTGGGTGGCGCCGGCAGTGGCCACCGCTAAACTCCACGCTGAGTTTCAGTCGCCGGTTTACTTTTACACGTTCTACCACCACTGCCAGACCGAGACGCGACCTGAATGGGCCGATGCAGCTCATGGAGATGAGATACCGTATGTGTTCGGTGTACCCATGATTGGTGCCACAGACTTATTCCCGTGCAACTTCTCGAAGAATGATGTGATGTTGAGCGCTGTGGTCATGACTTACTGGACCAACTTCGCCAAGACTGGGTAGGTGATGTTTTGTTTTATTGAATTTCACTGAGTCTGTGTCTTCTGGAGATTTTGCTTCCCTGTTAATAAGAGTGGTGGTTAGGGTCTATTCTCACTAACCAGATTTCAGTAGAGTTGCTGCTGTTTAGCCTCCTCTCACTTTGCTGTAACAAAGGGTATATTCAGTGTTTAGATGTGAGCTCAATGAAGAAATCTTTGAAGCACATTGATTAAAACCTTGACTTGAAACCTGTAACTGAGCTGTCCTCACTGTCTTCCACTAGGGACCCCAATCTACCAGTCCCTCAGGACACCAAATTCATTCACACCAAGCCTAACCGCTTTGAAGAGGTCATCTGGACCAAGTTCAACTCCAAGGACAAGCAGTACCTCCACATTGGCTTGAAACCTCGTGTTAGAGACAACTACAGGGCCAACAAGGTGGCTTTTTGGCTAGAATTAGTCCCCCACCTCCATAGTCTGCACGATGTCTTCCCCACCACTACCCGTTCACCGCCAGGCCCCGGCCCAGGAGCCCACAGACCCTGGCCCAGAACCCCTGGCCCTCGCACCACTCGTCACCCCTACCCTACCTTTCCTTCTGATCCGGAGCCCGAGGGTTCAGAGCGTCCACACCAGGACCTCTTTCCAGGAGACACCCGGGATTACTCCACTGAGCTGAGTGTGACAGTTGCTGTTGGGGCGTCGCTCCTCTTCCTCAACATCCTGGCCTTTGCCGCACTTTACTACAAGCGTGACAAGCGTCACGAGATGCGACGCCACCGACTGTCTCCTCAGCGGGGCGGACCTGCCAACGACCTGGCTCACAGCCAGGAGGAGGAGATCATGTCCCTCCAGATGAAGCACTCCGAGCATGATGCTCACCATGACATGGAGCCACTCCGGCCACATGACATCCTACGGCCCGCCTGCCCACCTGACTACACACTGGCGCTGCGCCGTGCTCCCGACGACGTGCCGCTGATGACACCTAACACCATCACCATGATCCCCAGTACTATCACCAGCATGCAGCCTCTTCATGCCTTCAACACCTTCCCCTCCACCGGCCACAACAACACCCTGCCCCATCCCCACTCCACCACCAGGGTATAGTAGGGACTGGCCCGACACAGTGCCACCTAAGGACCAGGAAGACTGGCTCTGCCACTGATCTAGAAGGGAGGCCTCTGGATGTGGGCCTTTGTTCTGTTCTCTTATTCTCTTGTTTCTCCAACAATAACTCCACCTCCTCCATCGTGTGCTGTCTCCACCGGTGGCGCGTGGAGAAGCAACTGAACTGCACGGCAGCAGATGATCAGTTTGGGGGTGATTTAGATCTTTCAAAGATACTGTTTTCAAAGAAGGTCTGCTGTTTCCAGACTAAAGCCCCCTGACATTTGTCAAAGGGACAAAAGCTTTTGGTCCCTTGCTGTTTTTTACTTTGGTGTCTTTCTCTTTTTTCTGTCCCTGGTATGTTTTGTGCATATATCATTCTCTTTTCTACATCTGTGTCTTATCCCTGCTTTGTTCCTCTCATTCCACATGTGATCCTCTCCCTCTCCCAGCACTCCTCCGCTCTACGGATTGATAAACTGAGCTGCAGGAGAGGGCATAGAGTACATACAGTAATCATATAGCTATGAAAACGCTGATATCTGATACTTTCATTCTACCAGCATTCTTGGTGCCAAGTATGTACTACTGTGTTTGCTTTCTCATCGAGGGAGAAAAAAAGTAAAGAAAAATTCTAGAGTATTCCTATTTACTGTCAATTAACAGCTGTGTGTTCTCATGACAAAGTGCCAAACTGGCCCTTGATTGTGTTGTTTTCTTTAGTTCATCATCTGTTTGTTTTTATTTTCAAGCATTTGTTTAATTGTTGTTTTTTGTGGAAAGATTTTTTGCTGAAAATATAGATATAGAGAAATGATATTATATATAGTTATATATAAATGTGTACAAAGGAGAAAGTATATAAATGGGTTTTCTCAGTGGGGATCTATGCATGAATTATTTTTAAAGATGATGACGGGGGAAAGGACACTGTATCTGTCAATGCACGTTTCCCAAATCTAATCAAATCATATCGTCCACTCTGGAGATTTTCTTTGTTTGGTTTTACCTCACACAACATCAAGAACATCGCAGAAAACTTTGCAGGAACCCAACAAAATCCTCTTCACCTCCAGCGCCAGTTCACTGGAAAACATTCATTTTAACGAATCCCACAAGATGTTTAGGGTCAAAGCAACAACTGTGAACATACACTTCTGTTCATTTTCTCCTTTATGAGGTATTTCTCCAACCAGGCAATGCAGCACGCCAACAGCAAGCCCATCATCCTACAGCAGCTACTTTTTCTTTCCCTCTGTACGGAGATGATTGTTTTCTTAGGGTACGCCAGGTACCGATCTGTTGCTGTAGCTTGCCTGTACAGAATTATTTTTGTATCTTGGTGAGGGTGAGAAACAAAGCAGAGACAGGCAGCTTTAGCTCTTTTACATACACCCTGCCTTCTCCTGTCTGCGCCCCTATTTCCAGCACATCCATATTCTGTTCGACGTGTGCCTGTGAGAGAAAGAGTATGTGCGCGTATGTGTGTGTGTGTGTGTGTGTGATCTCAGAACTGCTTCACATGGGTATAGTTGGACCCTAATTAGACAGCAAAGAGATAGAGAGGCAGACAGGCAGGATCACCCCCGCCCCCCAAAACTTAGACTCCAAAATGAGCTCCTTCCTGCTGCGTACCCAAACACCCACCCCCTCCATATCAACATCACTTCCTCCCTTCGTTCTCTCCCTTAGTACAATAGCTTTGTGCTCAAGACTGACGCCCATATTGCAGCGATCACCCAAAACTCCCCCTCGCTGTGACCCCAAAACGCCTGACATCACCGTGTCAGCATCGTCCAACGTACTTTCTGACCTCAGTTCAGCTCTGCTATTATCCTCACATTTAAGGGTTATTTCGATAAGCTAGTGATTTTTTGTTTTTGTGAGCTCATCAGTTGTAAATTAAACTCTAAGCACACTGAGGGTAACCAGTTGGCCTTCATGGCCTGCGGCGCCGAGCTGCGAGACGAAAAAGGGGCTCAGATCTCCTAAACAGGGTAAAAGCAACAACTGATGTCTCTGATTCGACTCTTTTCTTTCGGGTGGGAATGTGCGGGCCTACAGCTTGGCGATGTCCCCCTCCGATTCTCTGCTAATGATCTCAGACACGGATCAAGAGTAACACTCTGGTTGATACAGTATGTTAACTGAAGTGGTATGTTGTTTGAGCCCACGGGAACACACATGGTAGCCTACATCCAGTATGAGAGAAGTTAGTCACCGGTGCTGTCTTTGCTTGTGCTCTAGCTTTAGCCTGTTTGTTTGTTTTCTATTTTATTACTGCCTAACTGGGTGATGGGGGAGGGCTGGAAGGGGAGAGATATACCTGGCTACTCCTGTCGGAGATTTTGTAAGCCCACTGAAAGGGAAATGTGCACAATGTAAAACACAAAACGACTGATTTGGGTATGCTGCAGGTGGATAAATGCTTCGGAGCAGATGATGGACAGTTGCAAGAGAAAAGGTGCACGCTGTGGAAAGGAGACTGGAAAAAGACTCACAGCCTTAAATGTAGAAATCAAAATCAAAGGAGGATGAACTGATCTCTAGCAATTAAGGACGTTCAAAGGCATGGCCACCTTTCTACCCACAATGTTTGCCAGGAGGATATCTTGTTGATCTGCCCCACGGAGGATCTGCTATGGCAGATCAGATCCACATGAACCCTTTTGTACTCACTCCTGTCGATATGGAGGCAGTGAGGGGTTGTGAAATAAACCTCACCACAACACAGCTACAAAGACACCACTGGAGGTGAGAACAGGAACAAGGGATTTCGTTTGGTCTGTTCTTTTTCCTTGTCTATTTTATAAGCTAACACTGGAGGGCGCCATTGTGACAGATTCACTGCAGTCTGCTCACTCTGAGGAAACTGGATGTGTGAAGAAAAATACCAAACTGGGTGGCAGGACAGAGACAGACACACAACATCTGGAAGAGGATGAAAACTGTACATTTCTAAGTGTAAGAATCAAACAGTCAAAATATTTGTAAATATTAAGTTTCTTGTTTGTTTTTCTTTTTCTTTTTTTCTTTTTTTTTGGAGGGAATGAATGAAAATTATTATTTTGTGACAACAGAAGACAACAGGTGCAGTTTGCAAAAAAAAAAGATTTCAATTCATTGGTGAGTAAAATGTACTTACCACAGATCACTCACTCATGCTGTTAGAAAATGACTTTCTTTATTTGTCTTCTCATGTTGCCCATTATCACATGGGCATCCTGTAGCATCATGAAAGCCTGTGGCAGAAGTTCATCTCCACTGCGGAAGGCTGAAGATACTGTAGTTGCTAATTTACAGTGAATATTACATTTTGAAATTAGATCAGGGTTGTAACAGAACAATCAGCTACTCTGGATCTTGATTCCATTGTTTTCAAGCTCCAGCAAACTGATTTTGAAATCATGATTTAAGTATACTCCTGATGAATCTGCTGCCTGATCTGTGTGACATCAAAGTATTTATGAAACATGTCAGAGGCTGAGAGCACTGATTAAAGACAGTGTTGTCCTGCTAACTCATGTAATGATGGTGCAGAGATTCGTGGACATTAAACACAAGTGCAGTCAGTTAAATGTCCGCTCACCTCACATGTAGCAGTGTTTACATGTAGCCGCTTAATCACACGTTGGACAGACATGAGGGCTTTGATACCATAAGATGCCTCACATCCTCACAGAATAATGAGATCACACAGGTGGTCTGACTTTTTCCTTCCACACACTGTGTTTGTTGCATCGCTGGTGTGGAGGTTCGTGTCGACCTTACAGTGACGTGATGTAGCAGTGAAGACGTTCAAGTCCAGCGCACCTTCAGACTCTGAGCATGTGTGTGTTTGGCAGTGGATCAGACTGGATGTTTGCGAACACACTGAGCTTTGTATCTGTTAGAAAGTGACTCACTGCAGTCCTGTGGTTCTCACAGTTGGGGCTGGATTTGGGTGTATTCTTTTTTCAATATGCCCAAAAACTGCAGTCAGCCAAGAGACACAAGGTGACTTCATATGACTGAGGTTATTTCAAGATCCTGTGTCAGGTCGGTGTTAACACCAAACAATGGTGGACATACACGGACACACACACTCACATAAATCTCCAGCTTGGTCTGCGTTGCAAAGTTGCACCTGTTGTCTTGTTTTTACATTCTTTGTTGAATTCAGAAACTTGAGATGAAGAAAAATGTTAAATAATGGAATTTTAAAAAAGATGATTATTAAAAAAAGTATAGTAAAACTATATAAATAAATGAGGTGATGATATTTCTGTTTACTTTAGAAGTTATTATACACTGTATGCTGTGATTCTGATCTGGGAAACATTAAAGACATTCATAGCCAGTCTGTCCATTTTGTCTCTTTATTGAATCAGTGAGCAGGAGTGAGTAATACATGTTGACAACACTGCATATACAATGAATGATCTATTTAATTCCTTTAAAGGTGGGGTCGTGCTGGAGAAAGACAGGTGTTAGAGTGTTAGAGGTCATTCCCAGCACAAACACTGCTTATTGAGTTGTGTGGCTTCAAGCCACTTTATTTGTTTCCCATTTAGCATAACTCAAAATGTCGTTATTTAACAACCTGAGAATGTGACTCAACATCAACTATGTTTTTAAAATATTACTAACCCCACTTTTAAAGGATCAGTGTGTAGGATTTAGTGGAACCTAGTGGTGCAGTTGCTGATTACAACACTTTACCTTTGTCATGCAAATCACATAAAAATGTGAAGGATCCCACCCTGAGCCAGGGTCAAGTTGACACACTGGATCCTTAAAAATATATGTATATAAATATTTTGACTCTTTAAATATTTTAATATTTTACAGAAACAAAAGCAAAGCAGAAACAAAAACAAACAAAAAAAGATAACATATCATTCTGTGGATATGGAGGCAGTGAGGGGTTGTGAAGTAAACCTCACCACAACACAGCTACAAAGACACCACTGGAGGTGAGAACAGAAACAAGGGATTTCGTTTGGTCTCTTCTTTTTCCTTGTCTATTTTATAAGCTAACACTGGAGGGCGCCATTGTGACAGATTCACTGCAGTCTGCTCACTCCTTGCCAGAGACAGACACACAACATCTGGAGGAGGATGAAAACCGTACATTTCTAAGTGGAAGCTTTTCTCTTTAGCTTGTTTTGTTGGTGTGGAGGTTGTGTTGACCTTACACCGATGTGATGTAGCAGTGAAGACGTTCATGATCTGGATGAAATGTTGAGTAAATCTGAGTAAATCTCAGTTTTGTCTCTTTATTGAATTAACAGTCAGTAATGTATTTGTTAACAATCCCACATGCATGATACAATAAGAGATTCTGATTTTAAAAAAATACAAATGATACTCAGTTATATAAGGAAAACACATGTTGGTACTTAGACTGAATGATCATTTAACACAATGAAATATATATTTTTTTAATTTTCTGAATTACAACAATCACATACCATGCTTTTTTGTTGACATTACCGCATGCAGACTGAGTGATGTAAATGTCAATATGTATATGTGAATATTTCTCATCAGAAACTTGATAAAAACAGAAAACAAAGCAACAAAGCAAAACAAAACATAATGTCCTATTATGACAATATCACTATCTTTGAAAAGATGAGCATGTAAATGTTTGTCATCAGAAACTCACAAAAAAGAAGATTGCATATGACATATTTGATAAGGAAAAAAACATCTTTTCAGTATTATGGCATTCATCGTTATCAGACAAAATCATATTTTCAAACTCAGATTTATTTTGCTAATGTGTAAAGGAGCATTTCAAAGTTTTAATGAGGTCAACATGAACATACATTAAAAGCAGATTATTTCAATAGAACATGTTTCTTGTATGTCTCTTGTAATCTCTGAGGTGATCACGATTCGTGGTAATTTACTCTCATGTTCCCATTGTAGTACATCCTCAGCCTTATATACAACATGTTATTGTCTGTGTTCTCTTCAATTTCACATAAAAGTAAGATCAAGATCTATGTTGTCCCAACTTGGAAAAAAAGCGAATCAAGACAGTGTTTATGTCAAACATGTTGAATGACTTTTTCAGACTCTCCTCTGCCTGCTTGTTTGTGATAGATTTCCAAGTGTCAGGAATATCAGCAGGCTTTGCATTGTATTCTTTGGCAAACTCATCGTTGAATGTTGCCAGTACATGTTTCCAGTAGTCTGATGCCTTAAGGCTCGCATCTGGAGGAATGTGCCAGTCTGGGAAGATTTTTCTGTAATCTTTGTAAGGGTGATATTCACCATTTGTAGCACTGCAGTGAAAACGACTGTCACTGCACACTGAGGAACTGCATATGTCAATGACAAGTTTGTCTGTGCTCTTCCACCTGAATTGACCCAGACCCTCTGGCCGATGTAGTGAAGTGAAGTGCTCTTTATGTTGCTGTCCTCCTGCATCACAAGGTGATTTGCAGAATGGACACTGTTGACCACATCCAATCAGTTTGGTGAAAAGCTTGTTCTGAGGCTTCACATGAAGAGTTCTTAGTTTCATTTGGATGTTTGTTTCTCTAAACCTCTCTATGAGAGTTTGTGCCATATCCTTCACACACTCAGTGAGCCAATTAGCAAACTGTTCCAGGTCAGAATTGTTCAGGATCATGAAAGCACCAAGAGCATCCTGGGGAATGACCAGTTTGTTACCAAGTTCCTGACACACATCTTCAACAAATGTCTTCAAGTTGCCTTTCTTCTCTGTTCTGGCTTTGTTGATAGCATCATTTATGCTGTTGATACTTGATTGGAGATGTTTCTCCTCAAATTTAAATGTTGTCGTCTTTTTTGAGAAGTGTTCTACTATTTTGTTGAGGATCCATTTCTTTACATAATCCTCATATGAGTTGATATAGCTCAAATACTCTTTAAACTTGTTCTTTGAGAGCAAATCCAGCAAAAGTGAATACTGGAAGGACATTCGTGTGCTAAACTCAGAGCGCGTCTGCATTTCACCAATGATGTCAGGACCCAAGGAACGGTTGACAAAGTCTTCAACTGCAGGCATCAAGCAGCAGTTTGTGAATTCTTCTGCCTTCTTCTGGCACTGGTCTTGGCCATGGAACACATCTTTGAAATCAGCACAAAACTTGTCTTTGTTTTGATTCAGACATCTGTAGGGATCATTCACACGAAGGAAATCTTCGTGCATTTTCTGAAACTGTCTGGCTGCATCTGCACAGATGTGCTGTTTTAGAGAAACTTCAAACTCAGTGTCTATCTTAACATTCTGATTGTTTTGCAGCCTCTTGTCAATCATGTGTAGGATCTCCAGGATGTAAGTGTCATGGTAATTGTTTTTTCTTTCCATTTTTTCTGTCACAAACTCTGTGCAAGCAGTTATGATGCTGTCAGCGAGTTTTTGTGAAGCCATGAAATGATCTTCATAGTTGAGGATCTTGCTAACTTTGTGGGTAAATCTGTAAAATCCTTCAGCTGTGTATTTGAAAGGCACCTTTCCACAATCTTGCAGTCTTTTCTGACTTAATAATTCACAATAATAACCCCCCTTACGTGATAGATTTTCTCTCAGATAGAGGTCCACCTTTGTGATGACATCTGTGGGTTTTTGTTTCGGACATGATAGTTCTTCCAGGGTTTTATTCCACATCTTATTAAATTCTGCATCAAGCTCTTTGTCTGTCATCATCACTTTTTTTTTGCGACATTCATCAATCAGTCGGTGCACTCTCCCTTCTAGTTGTTTTGTGTGGTTCTCCTTGATTCTATCAATTTCTGTCATTCCCTGTCTGATGTCAGCTGCTGCTTTGAGTTGATTAAGAACAGAGCTCTCCATTTCTCGTCGAAGGCTCTTTGCGCTGTTTGCAAAGTCCTCTTTGTATCTTTCAACAAGATAGACATGGCCCTCTGTTTGCTTGAAATACTGTTCCAGATTTTCAAGAAGATTTGTCTCCCATTTAGACAGCTCTGTGCAAGCTTCACTTTTCAACTTAGTGAGAAATTCTTCCATGTCAGATATCTCAGATTTCACAGCAACAGTGCCAAAGTTGGAAATTTTTGTTTCAGCAGTTGTAACCCATGTGTACATTTCTTTTTTGAAATCCCATTCCCATTTGTTGAATTCTGTGCACAGCCTCATATATGCATCAGCCACAAGGCTGTTTCTGAAACTGAAGATGAAGTTCTCATGCTTGACTGCAGTCCACAGGCTTGTAATCCACTCTGTAAACTCAGAGATGTTATTTGAAGATGACACACAACTTCCCAAAATGTGGATGATGTTTTTCTTGAGCTCATAAACAGCCTCACTGTACCCTGCATTGACTGGTGCCATTGGTGGGTTTCCATTCCAGAGTCCAGGTATGTACCAGTTCCCAGTGTCTGGACTGTAGTCCATCACATCAGTGAAACTCTTGTTCTCCTCTTTCTTTTCCATTTTGGCTGCTGCTTGGGTCATCTCATTTAACTGTTGCAAGAGCAGTTTCCTGTCTCGTAAGTTCTTCTCATGTGCTGAAACATCTGACACATTCTGGTGGACAAACTGACATTTGGGCTTTTTGCCAACCTCTTTCATCCTGAGAAAGGCATGCACAACAATTTGTAGGATATCCTTCATTTCTGTTGAATTTTCCATTGCAATATTGATAATGGTGATATCACTCAACCCCACAACAAGTGTTGCAAGCTCATTGTCGTGCTCATGGCTATCATCTAGTTGTGCAAGCTCTGGTGACTTTAAGCCCTCAGTGTCAATGATCATCATGAAGTCACAGTTGAGAACCTTTTTAATATCTTCATTGATTCTGATGAGCAACATAAAGGCACCTCGAGTGCATCGACCACTGCTGACTGCAAACTGCACTCCAAACATGGTGTTGAGGAGAGTGGACTTTCCTGTGCTCTGAACTCCAAGAACTGTGACTACCAATATCTTGCTCTTAGGAGACACCATGCTATTGAGCTGAGAGAGAACATCACTCACCCACCTGAGAGGTATGTTGGATGCATCTCCATCTACAAGCTCAATGGGAAATCCATCAAGCAACAATTGCGCACATAGTTTGGGCAGATGCTGTAATTGTTGACGTGATGGGTCTGTTTCTGGCAGAGAAACTGATGCTTCATAGATCTGACCCATTTCACGGAAGAAGTGTTCAGTCCCCAGTGAGCTGTTGGAAAGTTGTCTGTCGATGTCTTTGATCTCCTCTTTGTTCTTAGAGTTGTATTTCTTTTTGTACTGTTCCCTGAGGACAGACAGTTTTTCTCGAGAGAGGTTATCAAGGTTCATTCGCATCCATTTCAGGAAATAACACCTCTCTATCCCTGGATTTGATATTGCCTTGATGAAACATGTCATTGCCTTTGACATGTCATAAGAATTCTGTCTTTCCCGAAGTTCTATTTTCTCCTTCTGAAGATCACTTTTGTACATTTCTATGTTTTTAGACCCAACTTTTCGAAGCCGGTATTCTTCCTTCTCTATACGGGTCAGCTCCTTCCATATTTGGCCTTGCAAGGGTAGCTCAGATTCTTTGTATTTTAGAATGTCTTGAATTTCTGCAGTGATGGCATCTGCATTTTCTTTGGCAGCCTGGCAATCTGGAGAGTCTTCATCAACCAAGATTCCTAATTCATGAGCAATGTGAGCCATCTGCTCAATTCCCATCTTCATCTTTGGGTTTTCAACTACATCCCTGACTGTGTTCCGCATTTTTTTGACAAAGTCTGCATCATTCATTTGCTTAGTTTTCACAAGGATGTTGCTGTTTGTCAATCTCAACTGGTTTGCCACCTTTTTTAGAGCATCTATACTGGAGCGATTGCTTTGATGGTTACCCACCAAGAAGATCTGTGCCTTGTGGTTTTGGTTAGTGAGCAGTTCACACTGGGAGTCCAAATTGTCAAAGAAGACAAAAACTGCTGTGGATGTTAGACACAAAAAAGAAAATTGTGTCTCAAATGAAGCAATGTCCCCACGAAGGTTAGCTACAGCCACTGGCTCACTGAAAACATCCATGTTTTTGTTCCCACAAGGAAGGTACCAAGTAATTTCAGTCAGTCCATTGGATATTTTCTTTGGACTGTCACCACACTCCATGTTACGGTGAACAAAGGTGTCATGGTACTGCTGAGAATTGCTCAGAAGCTTATTTAGTATCTCTGACTTGGACAAGGAGCACTCACCCAGTCTAACAAAAGATATCATTGGAAGTTCAGAGACAACAATTCTGTCTTCAATAAAGCCCTTGGATTCTGAAAGTGACTGAGGTCTGTATTTTTTAACAATGTCTCTCAAGGCCCAAAGCATGAGTGTGCATTGCTTTGTGTCACAATTAGGAAGCAGCAGAGGCACAGAAAACTGACACATAGACATTTTGAGTGCCATTTCCTGCTGTACAAATCCATCAGAACACAAAAAGAGAGCAATGATTATGTCAAGAGGGTTCAGCACATCACCTGAATGTAGACTGTCAAACAGATTATCAAAATCTAACTCTGTTTTTTCAGATGTAGCACCACAGGGTGATTCATTTACAGATGTGCATTTCATGTTTCTAGCTGTCACATTAACCATCATCAGTTTCTTTAGAAAATAAAATGGAAGATCTGAATTACTCTTGGCAGGTTCATCACTCATGGTCTTCTCATCAATCTGAAGTACTGTGCTCAGTGACAACTTCTCTTTGTAGTGCCGCTCCAAGCCCAGATCCTCCAATAAACTCTCCAGTTGTGTGCCTATGGATATGAAGATATGGATGAGCCAATTATGTGTTCTAATAAAACATGGACACTTTTACTCCCTATTAGAACAAAAATTTTACAATAAAATGAGAATAATGTACCTTATTTATAACAAAATATATAACAGTATTTAAATGTTTTTAGTATAACACACTGCATATATTGCTTTACATTGCGACGAAAAAAAATGTATTGATTTTTTTTTTATTACTCTCGTTTTCAGAACTGTTGTGGCCCTTTACTCACTTGTTTTTGCAGATGTTTGGAGAGGCCCTGTCAAGTTTTCCACCCTTGGAACATGACAGACTGTTGTCTTCAAAGGAGGGCAGGGCACTGAGGAAATAACAATAATAATGTTGATAGCAATGTTTGACTTGCAGAGACTGCACATCAATTATTGCCTTTCTGATGAATAACAGATTCAGTAAAACTGATCTTTACCGCTTGGTGTTGGAGTGTCCTCTAATTCATCACGGTAAAGATCCACTTCATCACCGGTTCCCTTAATGAATGACAAAAATATTGTGTAATGAATCAACTCACTATCCCATACATATTACTTTATAGACATCATTTACATTTAATTTTAGGTATCTTTTGAAGTTGTGTGAAGCAGCAGTTTACCTCCTCCATTGTGGATGTAGACATCCCACACGTCCAGATTATTCAAACAGCTCCTTACTGAAAGTCATTAAGGGAAGTGTTATTTCCCAGTACTATAAATAGTACTGGGATAGTAGAAGTAGTACAGTGTTCTTAATAGAGTGTAACTCATATTTCAGCTAAAACATACCAGCCTGTATCTGCTGACGTGAAAAATCACATATCCTTTAGACACTATTTCATTAAAAAATAGCATAAACACAACTTGTCACATGTTGAAAGTGATTACATTTCCAGCAATGTGTTTCAAAAAAGTTGGGACAGTAGCAACAAAAGACTGAAAGTTTTGAATGTTTTGAATTGCCAAAATAAAACTTGTGGTGGAACATCTCACAGTGAAAAAAGTTAACTGACACATGTTAGTAGCATGAGGTATAAAAAGAATATTCCAGAGCAGCTGAGTATTTAGTCTTGTGTAAAGTAAAGATGAGGAGGGGTTCACCGCTCTGTGAAAGACTGGGCTGACAAATAATGCAATAATTGCAAAGAATCTGCAATTCTCTTAAAAACAATCACATTTCTCATTTTCTACATTTGACATTGATCTTATTTGGTTATTTTAAATTAAATATGGGCTTACAATGTTTTGTATTTACATTTTACACAGTGTGACAACTTTCAAAACGGAGTTGTAGCAGGATCTTTAACTGTCCGGAATGCATAACACCTGTTTTGTACTTCACAATAACATCTGCTCTGCAGTACTGAACTGTACAGCCTTCAACCCAGTGGCGGCTGGTGAAAAATCTTCTAGGTGGGGCTGTGCCATAATTAGAGAATATACCATACCATACCATCCTGATACAATTTAACACATACTGCAGGATACCAGTGCTCTGTGAAATAATAAGTAATTATTGAATGCCAATATGAGAAATTTGAGGCATGCCTATACAAAAACAAACACTGCACAATCCGGCAAAGCCCTCCTCTCAAACGGATGCAGAAGGAGTGATTTTACCGTAGTGGGAGTACCGTTACGTTCGCCATTGTCATGAAGAATAGCGCTTGTACGTAACGGTGCTGCTGACTCCAGCCGTGACTGGCTTGGAGGGCTAAAAATAATCGCCCTTTCCGGAGTAGATTTGAGGACGCTGATTGGCTAAATCGTATGTCAAACGTTTATACCTTAAATTAGCGATTGGTTTAACTGCTTCATAGACCCGCCTTCTCAGGGTGCTTTCTCGAGCGCCCCAGAATAGCTGAGACATGCAGACAAGGGACAGCATGTTGCTGCGCAGTGGATTTTCTATCATATTTGCACATATTAATGTATGTATAACATTTTTCAAACACACAAACGTTGCAAATATGAATTATTTAATATTATTATGATTATTTTTATTTTTGTGGCTTAGTGGGGGCGGAGCCCTATCGCCCTCTATTGGCCAGCCGCAACTGCTTCCATCATCGTTTTAGAGAAGCCGTAAAAAGTAAAATAACTGCAGTGATAAAGTTTTGTTTTGTATCTCATGAATCATTCATTGTACTAGCCCGGTGAATGAAAAATAGAATGAATAATAATAGTTTGAATAACAGTTTATAATTTACATATAATTACATATCGCATTACATTAATCATCGTTCTTTCATAGTACCCGCCTAGTTTTCAGGTCCTTCCGTCAGACACATAACGGAAAAAGCACTGACAGAACAAAAGCATAGAGATGAAACTGACCTTTCTAGAAGAGGTGTGTCCATGGAGAAATTGCATTCTTTTATCCGGGAGATATTCTTTTCAGCTCTGCAGTATCATCAGCAGTGATTTGACCTGTAGATGAAGCACTGTCCTTCCCGCATATGCCAATGCAGCCCCGCAGTGCAGACCCCTCCTTTTATTCTGCTGGTAAAAGTCACTTTCACTTTTGGTTTCCAAAAACGGTTTGATGATCACGTGGTTTCTGAGAACCAAAATGTCGTTTTCCTGTAAATTGGATGATAACACTGACCTCAGATGACTGAGTGTTCAATGAAGTTTCCTGCAATAATTTGATATACTACTGTTCTTTTGATTCATTGAGATTTCATATTAATATGTCGTTACCCGGCGTCATAAGAGTAGCGTAGTTCCCTTGGGGAGTGAGTAGCAGGGACGAGCGGACGTGTGTGTGTGTGGCAGAGCAACAGAGCAGATTAGCGGTAGAAGTTCCGTTACAAATAAAATCCTTATAAATAAATAAATAAATAATAAAAGTTGTCCTGGTGGCTCAGCTGGTAGAGATTTCTCTCTATATAAAGGCTGTCCTTCCTGCAGCGACCCGGTTCTGACTCCGGCCTGTGGTGCACGGACTTTCCTCATTTGTCATTTCCAGAGTTTGCAGAGTTTTTTTGGGAAAAGGGTTTGTTTACTGATACACATCAGATTATATGTATGTATTTACTATGGTTTATAAGCATCACTGTACATATTTATCCATCACTCACCAGATTAAAGGATGGATCTTTCTTTTATAGAGGATCTTTTATAGGACTATATTAGCACTTGTAGGATTTGTAAAAATCATTCATGGTGAAATCTTACATGATTTTATTTAAAAAAAAAAAACGGTGAATCCTTGGAACCAAGAATTCGGTTTTCAGTAAATGATGATAAAAAAAAATCTCAGATATGTGTACAAATCAAATAGATCTACAGAGGACACCATCACCACCCCAGCTTTCGACACCGCCTTCTACCACCTAGACCTGAGGAACATGAGTGAGACAATGAGTGCTGTTAGATAACTATAGTTTATAAATCACTATCATTGTGCCATCCAAGCTCTGAGGGACTGAACACTAATATGTGTGACTAGATCCTGAACTTCCTGATTGACAGTCTATGTGGATAGATACTACCACATCCCACATTGACAGTTTCTACAGTATGAGCAGCAAAAAAAAAGAAAATGTAACATTAAAATACATAAGCAGAAACATATTTTAAAATGGTTCAAGTAAAAGCCAAGTTAAGTATATAAGTCTTAAGTTAGCTCTTAAAAATATGAGCAGTCTCTGATGCCCTCCGGTCTTCAGAAAGGCTGTTCCACAGATGTGGACCACAGTGAGAAAATGACGCCTCACTGTGGGTTTTCGTTCTGACTTTTGGTATTATTAAAAGGCCACTCCCAGAAGACCTGAGGGTCCTCAAGGGTCAGGTCAGATCAATCATTAAGAGATTTATAAACAAGTAAAAAAAAAAATCTTAAAATCGACTCTGAAGTGCACAAGCAGCTAATGCAGAGACTTTAAAATAGGTATAATGTGTGCTGTCTTTCTGGTCTTCATCAACAGACCAGCAGCTGAATTTTGTAGTAACTGTAGTCGTATGTCACACACCTAGTTTCCTACTATCATGCACATAACTGACAAAACAAAAGCATGTAGAAACCTTTTTGGTATAAATATTGATCATGCAGTTTCTCTGAAATGAAATGATAAAACTTGACAGAACAAACCTCAGATTTTTGTTTGTTAAGAAATCTATGTTTTGTCAACGTTTATTACACATTTTTCTCATACAGTGACGTATGAAAGTAAAGTTCAGGATTAGATTTGAGGTTATGCCGTCCCCTAACCAAACTAAAATCTCTTCCTCAGAGGTCTTTCACTCATAGCAGAGGGTGAAGTTTCCCTTTCAGTCTTATGTCTAGTCATAGAGACCAGTCACATATAGATAGAAGTACAGACGTCTGTCCACATTCATATTCTCTCTCTCTCTGACTGCCTCACACACCAGACCTTTTTGACTCAGATGCTGTGGAGAAAATAAATTCAGAGTTTCAACAAAGATAACATATCATTCTATGGATATGGAGGCAGTGAGGGGTTGTGAAGTAAACCTCACCACAACACAGCTACAAGGACACCGCTGGAGGTGAGAACAGGAACAAGGGATTTAGTTTGGTCTCTTCTTTTTCCTTGTCTATTTTATAAGCTAACACTGGAGGGCGCCATTGTGACAGACTCACTGCAGTCTGCTCACTCTGAGGAAACTGGATGTGTGAAGAAAAATACCAAACTGGGTGGCAGGACAGAGACAGACACACATCTGGAGGAGGATGAAAACTGTACATTTCAAAGTGTAAGCTTTTCTCTTCTTTCGATCACCTCACATGCAGCAGTGTTTACATGCAGCCACACGTGGGACAGACATACACAGTGTTGCATTCTGGGTGTGGAGGTTGTGTTGACCTGACAGTCACGTGATGTAGCAGTGTAGACGTTTATCTCCGGGATGAAATGTTGAGCAAATCTGAAAAGTCCAGACTCTGAGCATGTCTCAGTTTTGTCTCTTTATTGAATTATTAGTCATTTGTTAACAATCCCACATGCACGATACTTCATGAAAAAAAAGAGATTCCGATTTTTTTTTAAGAGTTTTAAAAGATTACATATGATACTCAGTAGAAGGCAATGAAATATTTTGCATCAGATACAGAGACAAAAACAGATTGTAAATTCTGAATTAATAATCACAATCATAATCATTTTTTGTGAAACTTTGTTTCCTGTTATTACTGGATGCAGTGAGTGATGTACATACATTACACATAAATATATGAGATCAGATATTTAAGAGAAACAAAAACAATATCTTACTAAGATAAAACAAAAAACAATGTCCTATTATGACATATCACATCTCATATCATTATTATATCACATAATCACAGTGTGATCTTTCAACAATACATCTCAATATTTGAGATCACATATTTTTTTAAAAAGATCACATATATATTTGACAAGAGGAAAAACAAGAAGAAAACATTTTTTTCTGTCACTTTGTTTTCTTGATTAACTGTGTACATCTTTTCAGTATAATGGTATTCATCTGTCTGACAAACATCATAAATTCAAACTCAGATTTAGTCAAACTGGAAACATCTTGTGTTTTCATAACATATAAAAAGTATTTTAAAATGTTGATGAGGTGTACATGAACCTTGTGAACATGAAGTGAAAGCAAATTATTATGATAAAAGACATTTCATGTCACATCTGAGGTGAACACTTTTTTTGTGTTTGCAATTTGCAGTGATTGTAGACCATAGTGGCAAAATGTGTCTGAGACTTTGACAACATCTTCAACCTTGTCATCTTATGTACGATATGTTACTGTCTGTGATTCTCTTCTATTTCATACAAACAAGATAGATCAAAATATCCATAAGTGGATGTGTACCTCTGTACACGCAATGCAAGTGAGGAGAGTTTTAGTCTCCTTTCATGGTGAATGACTTTTTCAGACTCTCCTCTGCCTGCTTGTGTGTGATATATTTCCAAGTGTTAGGAATTTCAGCAGGCTTTGCATTGTATTCTTTGGCAAACTCATTGTTGAATGTTGCCAGTATATATTTCCAGTAGTCTGATGCCTCAAGGCTCACATCTGGAGGAATGTGCCAGTCTGGGAAGATTGTTCTGTAACCTTTATAAGGGTGCCATTGAAATTTTGTGGAAATGCACCTAAAACGTGTGTCACTGCACACTGAGGAACTGCATATGTCAACAACAAGTTTGTCTGTACTATTCCACCTGAATTGACCCAGACCCTTTGGCCGATGTAGTGAAGTGAAGTGCTCTTTATGTTGCTGTCCTCCTGCATCACAAGGTGATTTGCAGAATGGACACTGTTGACCACATCCAATCAGTTTGGTGAAAAGCTCGCTCTGAGGCTTCACATGAAGAGTTCTTAGTTTCATTTGGATGTTTGTTTCTCTAAACCTCTCTATGAGAGTTTGTGACATGTCCTTCACACACTCAGTGAGCCATTTAGCAAACTGTTCCTGGTCAGCATTGTTCAGGATCATGAAAGCACCAAGAGCATCCTGGGAAATGACCAGTTTGTTACCAAGTTCCTGACACACATCTTCAACAAATGTCTTCAAGTTGCCTTTCTTCTCTGTTCTGGCTTTGTTGATAGCATAATTTATGCTGTTGATACTTGATTGGAGATGTTTATCCTCAAATTTAAATGTTGTCGTCTTTTTTGAGAAGTGTTCTACTATTTTGTTGAGGATCCATTCCTTTACATAATCCTCATATGAGTTGATATAGCTCAAATACTCTTTAAACTTGTTCTTTGAGAGCAAATCCAGTAAAAGTGAATACTGGAAGGACATTCGTGTGCTAAACTCAGAGCGCGTCTGCATTTCACCAATGATTTCAGGACCCAATGAACGGGTGACAAAATCTTCGACTGCAGGCATCAAGCAGCAGTTTGTGAATTCTTCTGCCTTCTTCTGGCACTGGTCTTGGCCATGGAACACATCTTTGAAATCAGCACAAAACTTGTCTTTGTTTTGATTCAGACATCTGTAGGGATCATTCACACGAAGGAAATCTTCGTGCATTTTCTGAAACTGTCTGGCTGCATCTGCACAGATGTGCTGTTTTAGAGAAACTTCAAACTCAGGGTCTATCTTAACATTCTGATTGTTTTGCAGCCTCTTGTCAATCATGTGTAGGATCTCCAGGATGTAAGTGTCATGGTAATTGTTTTTTCTTTCCATTTTTTCAGTCACAAACTCTGTGCAAGCAGTTATGATGCTGTCAGCGAGTTTCTGTGAGGTTTTTACATGATCTTCAATGTTGAAAAGCTTGCTAAATTGGTGTTTGAACTGTTTGTACAATCCTTCAACTGTATATTTGAAAGGCACCTGTCCACAATCTTGCAGCTTTGTCTGACTTAATAATTGAGAATAATGACTCCCCTTACGTGATAGATTTTCTCTCAGATAGTGGGCCACCTTTGTGATGACATCTGTGGGTTTTTGTTTCGGACATGATAGTTCTTCCAGGGTTTTATTCCACATCTTATTGAATTCTTCATCGAGCTCTTTGTCTGTCATCTTGACTTTTTTTTTGCGACATTCATCAATCAATTGGTGCACTCTCCCTTCTAGTTGTTTTGTGTGGTTCTCCTTGATTTTATCAATTTCTGTCATTCCCTGTCTGATGTCAGCTGCTGCTTTGAGTTGATTAAGAACAGAGCTCTCCATCTCTCGTCGAAGGCTCTTTGCGCTGTTTGCAAAGTCTTCTTTGTATCTTTCAACAAGATAGACATGACCCTCGGTTTGCTTGAAATACTGTTCCAGATTTTCAAGAAGCGTTGTCTCCCATTTAGACAGCTCTGTGCAAGCTTCACTTTTCAACTTAGTGAGAAATTCTTCCATGTCAGATATCTCAGATTTCACAGCAACAGTGCCAAAGTTAGAAATTCTTGTTTCAGCAGTTGTAACCCATGTGTACATTTCTTTTTTGAAGTCCCATTCCCATTTGTTGAATTCTGTGCACAGCCTCATATATGCATCAGCCACGAGGCTGTTTCTGAAGCTGAAGATGAAGTTCTCATGCTTGACTGCAGTCCACAGGCTTGTAATCCACTCTGTAAACTCAGAGATGTTATTTGAAGATGACACACAACTTCCCAAAATGTGGATGATGTTTTTCTTGAGCTCATAAACAGCCTCGCTGTACCCTGCATTGACTGGTGCCATTGGTGGGTTTCCATTCCAGAGTCCAGGTATGTACCAGTTCCCAGTGTCTGGACTGTAGTCCATCACATCAGTGAAACTCTTGTTCTCTTCTTTCTTTTCCATTTTGGCTGCTGCTTGGGTCATCTCATTTAACTGTTGCAAGAGCAGTTTCCTGTCTCGTAAGTTCTTCTCATGTGCTGAAACATCTGACACATTCTGGTGGACAAACTGACATTTGGGCTTTTTGCCAACCTCTTTCATCCTGAGAAAGGCATGCACAACAATTTGTAGGATATCCTTCATTTCTGTTGAATTTTCCATTGCAATATTGATAATGGTGATATCACTCAACCCCACAACAAGTGTTGCAAGCTCATTGTCGTGCTCATGGCTATCATCTAGTTGTGCAAGCTCTGGTGACTTTAAGCCCTCAGTGTCAATGATCATCATGAAGTCACAGTTGAGAACCTTTTTAATATCTTCATTGATTCTGATGAGCAACATAAAGGCACCTCGAGTGCATCGACCACTGCTGACTGCAAACTGCACTCCAAACATGGTGTTGAGGAGAGTGGACTTTCCTGTGCTCTGAACTCCAAGAACTGTGACCACCAATATCTTGCTCTTAGGAGACACCATGTCATTGAGCTGAGAGAGAACATCACTCACCCATCTGAGAGGTATGTTGGATGCATCTCCATCTACAAGCTCAATGGGAAATCCATCAAGCAACAATTGTGCACATAGTTTGGGAAGATGCTGTAATTGTTGACGTGATAGGTCTGTTTCTGGAAGAGAAACTGATGCTTCATAGATCTGACCCATTTCACGGAAGAAGTGTTCAGTCCCCAGTGAGCTGTTGGAAAGTTGTATGTCAATGTCTTTGATCTCCTCTTTGTTCTCAGAGTTGTATTTCTTTTTGTACTGTTCCCTGAGGACAGACAGTTTTTCTCTAGAGAGGTTATCAAGGTTTATTCGCATCCATTTCAGGAAATAGCACCTCTCTATCCCCGGATTTGATATTGCATTGATGAAACATGTCATTGCCTTTGACATGTCATAAGAGTTCTGTCTTTCCCGAAGTTTTGTTTTCTCTTTCTGAAGATCACTTTTGTATATTTCTATGTCTTTAGACCCAACTTTTCGAAGCCGGTATTCTTCCTTCTCTATGCAAGTCAGCTCCTTCCATATTTGGCCTTGCAAGGGTAGCTCAGATTCTTTGTATTTTAGAATGTCTTGAATTTCTGCAGTGATGGCATCTGCATTTTCTTTGGCAGTCTGGCAATCTGGAGAGTCTTCATCAACCAAGATTCCTAATTCATGGGCAATGTGAGCCATCTGCTCAATTCCCATCTTCATCTTAGAGTTCTCAGTTACATCCCTGACTGTGTTCCGCATTTTCTTGACAAAGCCTGCATCATTCATGTGCTTCGCCTTGACAAGGATGTTGCTGTTTGTTAAACCTAACTTGGTTGCTGTAGTTTCTAGAGCCTCCAAACTGAAGTTCTGATTTTGATGATTACCCACCAAGAAGATCTGTGCCTTGTGGTTTTGGTTCGTGAGCAGTTCACACTGAGAGTCCAAATTATCAAAGAAGACAAAAACTGCTGCAGATGTCTGACACAAAAAAGAAAATTGTGTCTCAAATGAAGCAATGTCCCCACGAAGGTTAGCTACAGCCACTGGCTCACTGAAAACATCCATGTTTTTGTTCCCACAAGGAAGGTACCAAGTAATTTCAGTCAGTCCATTGGATATTTTCTTTGGACTGTCACCACACTCCATGTTACGGTGAACAAAGGTGTCATGGTACTGCTGAGAATTGCTCAGAAGCTTATTCAGTATCTCTGACTTGGACAAGGAGCACTCACCCAGTCTAACAAAAGATATCATTGGAATTTCAGAGACAACTATTCTGTCTTCGATAAAGCCCTTGGATTCTGAAAGTGACTGAGGTCTGTACTTTTTAACAATGTCTCTCAAGGCCCAAAGCATGAGTGTGCATTGCTTTGTGTCACAATTAGGAAGCAGCAGAGGCACAGAAAACTGACACATAGACATTTTGAGTGCCATTTCCTGCTGTACAAATCCATCAGAACACAAAAAGAGAGCAGTGATTATGTCAAGAGGGTTCAGCACGTCACCTGAATGTAGACTGTCAAACAGATTACCAATATCTAACTTTGTCTTTTCAGATGCAGCATCACAGGGTGATTCACTTACAGATGTACATTTCACATTTCTAGCTGTCACATTAACCATCATCAGTTTCTTAAGAAAATAAAATGGAAGATCTGAATTACTCTTGGCAGGTTCATCACTCATGGTCTTCTCATCGATCTGAAGTACTGTGCTCAGTGACAGCTTGTCTTTATAATGCCGCTGCAAGCCCAGATCCTCCAATAAACCCTCCAGTTGTGTATCTGTGGATATAAAGATGTGGATATTAGCCAATCATCTGTGCTTTAAGATACAGATCCAAAGTTAATTGACACACAGTTATTCACTCATGTATGCTGAAACATCTGGAAATGGTGCATAATGCACAATTTTTCAACCTTCCTTTGCATTCAAGCTGAAGTAACTTGCAATCCTCAAGAAAATTATTTTATTGTTGTTGTATTGTATTTCTTTGTTTTTTAGGGCCTGAGCACCGAACAACATTCAGACAGTGAAAGCCCTATTGTATCCTTTGGAGTTTTAGGGCCCGAGCACTGCGGTGCGAGGCCCTATTGAATTTTGAATGTTTATTTTTTTTTTTTTTTTTTTTTTAGGGCCCGAGTACTGAGGTGCGAGGCCCCTATTGAAGTTTTTATTTATTATTATTTTTATTAATATTATTGTTATAATTATCATTTTTTTCTTCCCCAAAGTAAATCACATTTTAAATGGTTTATATGTACTTGAAAACTCACAAAAATTTGCCTACCCTCCCAAAGCGTAAAATTACGTATTTTAGGGGTCTTGGACATCTTGGACACACAAAAATGGCTCTACAGCACCACCTACGTTTATGTTTTCGAAAGGGCCCCTTGACACGATTTCATCCACATGTACGAAATTTGTAGGGAGTGTGTAACAAATCGAGTGTTGGGCTTTCATTTACTTTCTCAGAGCTGTCTGAAACTTCTTGTGGTTATTAAGACCACTATTATGCAAATGTTGGATGCATACTTAATTAGGGGGCGGGGTGAAATTGCTCTATAGCGCTCTATAGTTATGAAACCTCAGCCAGATTCTGGGACATGGCAGGACCTACAAAAAAGTCTCTTGGAGCAATGGGCTAAAATGAACAGGAAGTGAGATATTTAAGAATGAAAATCACAATTTTTAGTGTTTCGGGCTGGTTGAGAAGGGGTCCTATTTGAACGAACTCCTCCTAGGGACTTTATCCAATTGACTTCAAACTTGGTAGGTGTAAAAGTTATCAAAATTTCGAATTTTGATCGAAAATTGTAACTCCATTGACTTTTTGGCTGGTTTTTAAGGCAAAAGTGTTGAGCTATCATATACTTTCTCAGAGCCGTCTGAAACTTCTTGTGGTTATTAAAACTAATATTATGCACATTTCAGCTGCATAATTAATTAGTTTGACCATTTGACCGAATTCTGCCTAATGTGTGTGTTCAATTTGAACAAACTGCTTTGAAGGCTTCAAAGGCTTGCGTGTTTTCTGCCTGGTGTTCTACCCGGATTAGCTTTACCTGTCCATAATTAGTTTTAACCGGTGTCTTGTCATCTTGTCTTCACTTTTATATTTAGTTAGTATTTAGTGTTCCTTAGTGTTTGTGTCAGGTGATCTGTATCTTTTCTGTGCTGCAAACCAGACAAGGCTAATCTTTTAATGGACACAGTTTTTATACATAATCCAACTTGGACCAGCTTGAAAACAGGATGTTTCTGCTGTTTTGTCAGATCAATTAACCACCCAGTGAGACCAGAAGTAGAGGGACCCCAAGGCGTTCCCAGGCCAGCTGAGAGACATAGTCCCGGAGGGACATGCCTGGAACACCTCACCAGGGAGGCATCCAGGAGCCATCTTCACTAGATGCCCGAGCCGATTTGGAGGTGCTGATTCTCATCCCAGCCGCTTCACACTCGGCTGCGAACTGCTCCAGAGAGAGCTGGAGGTCACGCTCCGATGAAGCCAACAAGACCAGATCATCTGCAAAAGGCAGTGACCCAGTCCTGAGGCCACCGTACCACAACCCCTCAACCAGAACCCCATACTCCATAAGTGAACTCCACATGGTCGGCTTATTCAGTTAAAGTTAATGCATGTTCTGATATCAGCAAACTAGTTATTCATTTAGTGTTAGTGTGAAATAATCTTTTCTGCTCACACTGGATGTTGGATTGATCTGACAGAAACATGCTGTTCTTAAGCTGGTGCATGATTGTATGTTTTTTTCTGATTTCTAGCTAATGTAGGAATGCAAAATATTTTATTATATTTTTTATCATTTATTCATGTATTTCATTATTTACTTATTTTACTGCATTATTTATTTATACATAGCATTTTTGTGCATACACATAATAACATTCAAAACGTTAGTCAGTGGATTTTTATTATTTTTTTATTTTATGAAAAAAAGAAAAATCATAGAATGCTTTTTAATAATTCAAACATATATATATATATATATATATATATATATATTATATATTCATGTAATGGTAATATGGTAATATAATGGTAATATAATGGTAATATATATATATATATATATTACCATTACATGAAACAAAAAAATATTACCATTACATGAAACAAAAACAGCCTATATAGTCTGTATCTGCTGGACAGTTTGAAGCATTGAGTGACTCAATCTGTCAGGTGATGATGGAAGTTACATGATAATGTAATGATAATTTATATTAATTAAAGAGTTGAATGTATATTTAGGTTATATTTATTTAAATTAAATGTCATAATTGAGTGTCTAATTAATGTATTTTTCTACAGAAAACTGCACATTTCACAGTCCAAGACTCACCTGTGTCATGGTCATGCTGTTTAATCAGCATCTTGATATACCACTCCTGTCAGGTGAATAGAATATCTTGGAGAAAGAGAATCTCTCACTAACATGAATATGAACTAATTTGAGAGACATAAAGCTTCTATGTGCAGAGAAGAAGTCTCAGATCTTTTACTTCAACTTATGAAATATATCAAAGAAAACAAAAGAAGTTTGCATTTATTTGTTTGTTAATTGTGTATTAATTAAAGTTCAGTTGTGGTTTGGGCCAAGCCCACATTGCTCTCAGAAGATCTTTGTTTATCAAAGAATTTAAGACATCTTTATCTTTGATATCAAAACTATATTTGTTTTTATCTAATTTATTCCTATTTTATTTGATTATTTTTTGGAACCCTTTGTAGAGTCATGGTACATGTATATTAATAATGTAATGTTTGTTTATTCTTCTTTATTCTTCTTCATTTTTTATTGTGACTGTGATTTTATTTTACTTACATGTTCGTGCAGATGTTGAAGTTGGTTTGCTTCTTCTTCCATTCTTAAGTTGTGCAGAGACCTGGAGCGAGTAACACATGCCTGGCTTCAGGTTGCTGAGAGTCAGTTTATTTGTCTCTGTTGTGAACTCTTGCACAATTTCTCCCTCACTGCAACAAGTCACGATGTAACTCTCCACTTCACCAGCAGGAGCCTCCCAATGCAGAGCCAATGACTCACTGCTGACCTGACAGACAGCAATGTTACCAGGAGGGCTGGGCTCTGTGGGAATGAAATAATAGTTTACTTATAACTGGAGATTAAAGACACACAATCACTTCATGCACTTAGAAATACAATCTACCACCTCTTATGTCTCAAACTTTATAACATATATTGAAAGCACACCTTGGTGTAAGAAGTACATTTGTCTAGGTTAAAAGCCCAAATACCATTCAGACAGCACTCTCCTTCATGTTTGTTTTGAGATTTGTTTGAGATTTACCTGTGAAGACAGATAGCGTAGTTGATTTGCTTCGATTTCCATTGTCTGCAATCCTTGTGATGCTGAAAGTATACTCAGTCCCAGGATTCAGTCCCCCAACCTTCACAGTGTCACAGTCCTGTGTGATCAAACTGCTTCTGTGTATGTCACATGAGTAATCTATTTGCAGTGTACACCTAACAGAGTGGTCAGTCAGTGGTAAACCAAGAGAAACAGTCTCCTGGTCAGCACTCAGAACTGTTACTTCTCCTGGTGGAGGAACATCTGTCATCAGAGAAGAGAAGTGCGTCTCAGTATCTACACATCAGAGCATGTATACAGTCACTACATTGGATCATTTACAGTATAGAGTTACACTTACACTGTGGTGATGGTTGAGTGTTCTCTCCTTCCTCACAGTTTATTTCACAGAAGGAATCGTATGTATCATAGAACTCCTTAGTAATTGAGAAAAATATGCCGTTTAAAATGTATTTCAACAGCAAACATCAGCATGTGCTACATATATTCTTTCTTTTTTATTATGTTTAGAATTAAAAACAGTTTACCTCCTCATCTGAGCTTTCCATTGTGGGTACACTCTCAGCCATCCCACACTTGACCCAGATTATTTAAACTGTATCTCACTGAAAAAAGAAAGAGAACCCTGTAACAGACTAGACTAAAGTATAGAACAAACCACAGATAAAGTACTGTAATTAGCCCTCTATAGAAGGGATGTCCAAAGTACAGCCCGGGGGCCAATCCCGGCCCGCAGTCAGATTTCATGCAGCACAAAGCTTCTCTGGTTGACATATTGAAACATTTGAATGAACCAAAAATGAACCTCTAAGGACATAACTTCTGGTGTTATATATCTGTGATGTGACAAAAAATAGTACTTTCTAAAGGATTTTGTTAAAGACAAGAGAAAGAGTGATATGTTTTAAACTTAAAGATTAACAGACTTTGCATTACTCATAATAAGTCATGTTTAAAATGAACATGAGGTTCGAATTTGTATCAACTTCATGCAAGTTTAACATATTCCATACAATTTATTCTTTGTTATCTGACTCCAGATATGAAAGAAAGGAAGAACTGGATTTGAGTTGGATCTGCACTATAGCCTCAAAAGACAGACAAATCTATGCTGAGTCATTCTTTTGTTTCAGTCTATGGAAAGCCTACATTTGATTTAAAAGAGGACAAAAAGAATGAGTGACAGAGAAATTGCAGCCTACCTTTGTAGATTCATTGATGATAATGTGTAGATCCAATATTCTGTTATAAGTATCTGCACTGAGCATAAAGCTCTGTCCTTATCTGTTGTAGGCGTCTCCTTTTATTCTGGGTGTTGTCACTTTCAGTTTTGTTTCTCAGAAACAGATTCTGGTTCCCAGGAAAGCAAAACTTATTTGTCTGGTATGCCCCTTTACTGAAGGCAGGAAGCTGCTGAAATAGAGGAACTGATGGACTGTGGGCATATACTGAATTTATCAAAGCATTTTTGAAGAATATATGTATAATAAATGTCTATTGTCCTGAACACAGACAGACATCCACTGTAGCACAAGAGTGTGAGGATGAGCTGGGTACGCAGACTGAAATAAAAATAGCCAACATGTGCTCAGCATAAATGGGAACTCCACCAGGACTCCTTCATTTTGGATGCAGACACTTTTTCACGAAGAATTCTGCTAGAGTGTATCCAGTCCGAGACAAGACCAAGACTTCGAAGGTCAAGAGCAAGTCATGACCAAGACTAAGACCAGACAGTATGTAGCCCACTTAGGTAGCTAACATGTAGCAAATATTGGCCAAATCTCTTTGGGTGAGGTGTGGTCTCAGCCTTGTCAGTAAGTGTATTCCAGTTTTGCAGATGAACTCAGATTTTATTGCAGAAAGTTTGACTGACGTCTCCTCCCTGTCAGCCACAGTCACTTTCTTGGAGTGCTTGTGTAGTGTAGTGTATTTATCGGGAGGTAAAATGTGCAGCTCTCTCTTTTCGCTGTGACCCAGTCAGTTTTCCCTCAGGATTCTTCAGAGCATTTCCCCCTGGATGATGAATTCATACGTAGAAAAGTCACCATGACCTCGTCAGTCCTCCCTACTGACACTACGGTGTACTACCTCCCAGAAAACAGCATCTGCCTAAGAGTGAGCGTAAGAGCCGGGTAGGATGGTAACTTTCACAATGTCTTTGTCACTTTTCATGAAACAACAACTGGTGCAGTTTGCCACAAATCATCACAAATCATGTTATTTGTCTAATCATGTTGCCCATTATCATGTAGGCATCCCGGATTATTATTATTTCTAACTAGTAATAGAAATTCATTTACACTGCAGATGGACTAAGATATTGAATTGCCACTAATATTTAATCAACATTAGATTTTTAAATTAGAACACTCTCTGTGGTCTGTGGTTCCTTTACTCTTTGTTCTTGGGTTATAGTAGACGGATCGACTACTCTGTCTCTCAACAATAAACTGTGACTAATTCCACCTTTAAAGGGTCACTGTGTAGGATTTAGTGGTATCTAGTAGTGTAGTTGTTAATGGCAACAGACTTGTTTCACCTTCTCCATCCAAGTGTAAAGGAAAACTAAAGTAGCTGCAAAACACATTAAAAAATGTTAATTGCCCCATCTAGCCAGTGTTGAGTCTGATACACCAGCCATTTTTGACTCAGATTCTATAGAGAAAATAAATTATGACTTTCAATAAAGATTACATATTCTGTGGATATGGAGGCAGTGAGGGGTAGTGAAGTAAACCTCACCACAACACAGCTACAAAGACACCACTGGAGGTGAGAACAGAAACAAGGGATTTAGTTTGGTCTCTTCTTTTTCCTTGTCTATTTTATAAACTAACACTGGAAGGCGACATTGTGAGATTCACTGCAGTCTGCTCACTCTGAGGAAACTGGATGTGTGAAGAAAAATACCAAATTGGGTGGCAAAACAGAGACAGACACACATCTGGAGGAGGATGAAAACTGTACATTTCAAAGTGTAAGCTTTTCTCTTCTTTCGATCACCTCACACGCAGCAGTGTTTACATGCAGCCACTGAATCACATGTGGGATAGACCAACAATGTTTTTTGTATTGTGAGTGTGGAGGGTGTGTTGACTGACAGTGACGTGATGTAGCAGTGAAGATGTTCATGATCTGGGTGAAATGTTGAGTAAAAATCTGAAAAGTCCAGACTCTGAGCATGTCTCAGTTTTGTCTCATACTTTCTGTCCTGTTATGACATTACTACAGGAAGAATGAGTCATCAGATATTTTAGAAACAAAAACAAACGTATATCTCAATTAATCATCAACAACAACAACAAAACAAAAACATGAAAAATGAAAAACAAAACAAAACATAAATGTCATAAAATACTGTCATCTTCTAATCGCCGAAAGGACGTCCAGTGAATCAGTGGTCTCTGCACGAGTCATTTTTAATGCTGATTTAACAAATTAAGTGTATGATTCTGGGCTCAAGGTTGAATTGAAGTGCAGAGACACATCATTATTAGGAGATCAAATAGCCTAAATAAGTTCCTATTGACAAAAGAAAAAAACGTATGTACTTTTACCATTTCACTGTTTTTAAAGTAATTTACAGATGCATCCAGAAGGCTTATATATTAATCTTTACATTATACAAAGTAGAAATTGGTACTTTGCGTGATTTCGTGCCCCAGTATCGGGTGCAATGCCACATTATATTACATATGATCAAAAAATAGCAAGTTGTCATGTCAGCCAAACATCAAGCAAGTGCAACAACTTCAGATAGAGCAGCCAGCAGTTTTTATTACTTGCTAGTTCAACAGTAAGAAATCCAGCTCAGTAGCTGTCTTTTATTTCACGAAGCTCTCACCAAGTACTAAAAGTAATTCTCAGATTTAATCTATTTTTTTCCCATCTGCTCCATTATGCCCATAGAGGTTACACTAAGTCTGATTACATGGCCTGCTTGCCCAGCTCCAGTTTTGGCATGACACCAGCACCCCTCAGCACTGTCACTGTCCATCCGGAAACTCTGGAAACCAATAAGAATTGATGCCAGAGGCTATCAGAGGGAAAACCAGAATATATTTTCTTCATAAAATATGATCCAGTTTGACCAAAGTCAGTGAAATAGTTGCTGCACAGCAAATGTGCCAGTGTTATTTTTTTTGGTGTTGGTGTAAATGAACAGGTGTTACTATTAATTTCAGTCACACGTGATCAAAGCTCGCTCCGCCTGGAGTCCGTTCCAGGTAGAGTTCACGTCATTCTGAGAATCACGCGCTCGTTCGGTTCGTGGCACACACCGAGTCAACACGCGACTGCAGGCGGACTGAGCTCGTCCAAATCTCTGCTTTCTACGGTAAGTTTCGCTCGATATAACTCTCTTTCGATAGATACTAGCGTTTCTTTTTCTTTTTCTTTTTGTAGTTGACTTTGGCTGCTAGCCAGCTAGCTGGGCTGCTAGCTAGCCCTGGCTGGTCCAGAGTTTATCTGACTTTAGTTCCTCAAATGATTCAAAGAGTCTGTGAAGGATGTTTGAGGCTTTTTGAGTAACAGGAATGTATTGAAGAGGTTGTACACCACACGAGTGTAGTATGACAACATAACACATGTGCCAGGCTCGTAAAGAGGCTTCCATTGTGTTTGGTAGTGTTGGTTAAATGTGGTTTACAGGGTTAAATTGTTCATTAGTTTTTCTTTTTATTTCGCTGTTCAACTTGCTTTCTGCTCCAGTTCAGTTTTAGTTCCTTCAACAAGCGATGAGTTTAGTTTTTATCTGGTCTCAGGTTTTAGGAGAAAGCCTCTATCAGACCTCTGAAGATGAACTTTTTCCCTTTGAGTTCCATCCCATAATGTTCCCATCAGTCCTCATCATTTCATTCACTCTCATCTGCCTGTGCTCGTACTCTGTCTTGTACCATATTCAGCTGTGGCCTTTTTCTTCTGCAAAATATTGTAGTTTTTATTTAGTTCTCATTTTTATTTCCTGTTTACTAAATCATTTTTCACTGCTAGTTTTAGTTTTAGTTAACATAAATGAAATGTTCCGTTTTTGGAGGAGTGATCTGTCTCTTTTCAGGAGCTCCCTGAAGAGTGGGACTCTGAGATGGCCGCCGTCCTTCTGCTGCGTCACCTCTTGCCTCCAACAGTGAAAGTTAAGAAGGCCGACAAGAGGAGTGCATCGGAGCTGCTAGATGTCTGATCAAGTTGATGAAGGTATTTTCTTAGGACTGTACATCACTGATGCAAGGTTCTCATGTCAGCTGATGTGAGATTTTCAGGAGCCAGTATGGCAGGGTAATTGGAGGGGAACAGTTAAATAGTGTTTAAAAAGTCATCCATCCATTCATCGCACAAAAATAAATGAATGTTGTGCACATTCATAGATCCATCCCTGAATGATTACTTGTGTACATCGATCTATCAAATATTAATTCATCAAGTTGTGTATTGCACACACCCACTCATACAGTCAGTCGAACAAGAATTAAATGACTTTAGTAAGAAACATTTTCTCTCTCTCTCTCTCTCTCTCTCTCTCTCTCTCTCTCTGTCTTTCTCACACACACTCACTCAGGTGGGGTCAAGCATGGAGACCTTCCTTAAAGACAAAGACTTAAAAAAACAGCCCTTTCTTCTTGGTGTCGGAGAAAGGAGCCACAGCATCCAGGGTTTCTACATCATCCTGGACCAGAAGGCCATAGTTGCTGCCTTTGATGAGCTCTTCAAGGCGCATTATGTTTTTACTGTGTCGTATGATGATGCGCTGTCCAGCTTCTTCATCTTCATCCAAACCACTGTGTATGGCATCAACGTCGGCAGAGTGAAAGAGAGTTTGAAGACTGATACATTTTGACCAGAAATGTACACGTTAAATTTGCAAGGTACACCACACCAGTTGTTCAGTATTATTTAGACATTTGAGGTTTGAGCCAGTTGATGTGGATCCTCCTGTGAGGCTCACTACACATCTTCCAGTTGAAAAGACAAATATACTGGACATGTGCAGCTCTGTTATTGCTCTGGTTCAAGCCTCAGGTGTTCCAGAGAGTACTGTGCAGTGTTTAGTTAGCTCAGTGGAGGAACTGGTCAATGACATCCAAGCTCACACAAAGGAAGCTGTTGTTAATTGTTTGTCTTCTGATGCATCTAGAGAAACTTTGGAGAGAGTTGTTTTGATCAACTAGAAAACCCATTTTCATGTCTTAACACAGAATCTAAAAGGATGAGGCATGTTAAAAAGAGATGGATTGTAGTAGAAGCTGTGGAGCACGTTCTGGCTGTCCGCTTTGATGTAAGAAGAGAAAGAATTACAGGCAATGTAAGTACCTATCCGAGGGTCTCTCTCATCTATGTTTAGTAACAGGGAACTCTGTAACAGTTTCCAAGAAGCAAAAGTATACCAAGAGGGATTTTACAGATAGAAGTGATGGGTCCTACTTTACAAATCATAGTTTATTTTCTCAGCAAGAACCCGCTCTTCAGATCCAGCTCTACTATGACGATTTTGAAACTGCCAATCTATGTGCTCAAAAAAGGGAGTGCACGAACATGGATGTGTTTTTGTTTTGAGAAATTTATCACCAAAGCTCAATTCTGTGTTAATGAATTTTCATCTTGTCGCTCTCTTTTCTTAAGAAATATGGGTTTCAGCCAATTCTGAAACCACTTATTGTTGATCTTAAAATTTTGGAGACTCAAGGACTATAGTTGCCCTTTTCTGCTACACCTTGAAGGGTTCAGTCACTCAGGTTACAGGAGACAGTTTAGCTCTACATGAACTTTTTGGTTTTGTTGAATCATTCAGTGTGACGTACTGCTGTAGGTTATGTTTAAATGAGAAAAGTGATTAGCAGTCAGTTTTCATTGAAGATCACCCAGGTTTAACTCTGCGTTCAAAAGACCTTCATGTTGAGCATGTTTGTGTCATCCAGGAAAATCCTTCTTTGAAATCAACATTTGGTGTCGAACGAGACTGTCCACTCACTTCCCTCCAGTTTTTACAATTATGCTGTAGGCATAATGCATGACCTGTTAGGAGTGGTGCAATATGACTTACAGCTCGTGTTTCAGCATTTGATCAAGAATTCAATATTCCTGAATTCATTGTCTGAAAGAATTGTTAGCTTTAATTATAGATACACACAGAGAAAGAACAGGCCAGGTGAGCTGTTACCTGTTGCCAATTGTTACTCCTTTTAATTCAAATTGTGAACATTGTGTTTTCACCAACTGTAACTCCTGCTGTGACGTGTTATGTGAAACATTTAATTTTTGAACATCACAGACTTGTTAAATCCATCGTCCCAGAGCACAGTCTCATTCCAAAACATCACCCTGTGAGCCACTACCCAAGCTGTATTAGAAGGATTGGACCACTCATCAACATTTGGTGCATGTGATTTGCGACATATGAAACGTCATTTCATAATTCCTTCAAGAAATCTGTTAAAAATTTCAAAGACTCTGTTTAAAAACAGCAGGCTCAGTTAGCATTTCATTTTGCGAATTTTTATTTCCAAAGTTTACAGTTTGGTCTGAATGCTGGTCAGCAGCAGTATCGAGGGTGGAGAGGTGCTGAATGGAGCTTTTGATGTGTTGTCACTTTCCACCACTTCCTGGGTCAAAAACTATGCCACAGAGTATCAAGTTGGGAGGTATGTGGTTACAACAGGATTGACAGAATTGTTAAAGACAGCAATGTCTATCTTTTGGTTTGTAAAGTCTTGAATCATTTTTTTGGTGATTATTTAAATGCATTTGGTATTGAGGAGAAACACAAGGTTTTCATGTAATCTGTGTGAATGACCTGGTGTATTACAGACCTTGTGATAGGCAATTTTCATGTGACGCAAATGACCAAGTGTACCTTGTTCCATACTGTAATTATGAATCCAGCAAGACTATTAATTGTTAATGTGGTAGTGGCCATTTAATGAGACTATTTTTATTTATTTCTTTATTCTTGCATTGTGTGTTTTTTGTGATAGGTTTGTCGGGTGTTTGTGGTTGTTAAGGGGGAGGTGGGTCACAGTCTGTGTAGCATTTTATTAAAATGTCACGGGTGTACCATTGACACTACACATATTAGCGAGTGTTCATTTTGAACTTCCTACAATCTTGAAATAACTTGATCGTGTCCGGAGGACAAAGCTACGTAGTGCAGAAACAATCCGAGTCCAGCGAGACATATCGTGACATGCATACGCTCCTTTTACTTGCAGCATCATTCAGTTCACTGCTAAAGGAAGTAGTTACACCTTTAGTGGACGTTAACGTGTTTGTGGAGGCTTGTTTGGTTTTACCTGGTGGGACTGGGCAGGTTTTAGTTCAGTTAGAGCACCCATTGCACACGTGGAACATGTCTGTTAGTTTCATTAGATTAGGTGTGCTGTCATTGATCTGTTTCGTTATTGACGGCATTAGTTTAGATGGTGAGTTTTTGCATGCATGACACGCTGTGACATGCATACGCTCCTTTTACTTGCAGCATCATTCAGTTCACTGCTAAAGGAAGTAGTTACACCTTTAGTGAACGTTAACGTGTTTGTGGAGGCTTGTTTGGTTTTACCTAGTGGGACTGGGCAGGTTTTACTTCAGTTAGAGCACCCATTGCACACGTGGAACATGTCTGTTAGTTTCATTAGATTAGGTGTGCTGTCATTGATCTGTTTCGTTATTGACGGCATTAGTTTAGATGGTGAGTTTTTTCCTTTCTCGTTTTCTTAAACCCATAGGACCCTGGGTCGTGTTCACCAGAAAAAAACACGTATGTGTCCTTGGCATGTGGGAGGCTGACAGCAAGTGAGCTTTTTCCCCTTCTCGTTTTCTTAAACCCGTAAAAATATGGCTCGTGTTCACCACAAACCCGCGTATGTGTCCTTGGCATGTGGGAGGCTGACTGCAAATCATGGTTATTTTCAGTGCATGTCAGATAAGCGCCCCATCCAACATTTTGTCGGTTAATCGCAGTACACTGAATTCAAACGTAACGCTGCATGTACAGGAGACTAACAAGAGACTTCAAATTGCTTGGCCCGTTCCCGTTTCGGGGCCACACAAGGCTGTCTTTGTGGAGACACGGGCCGGGTGCTGAATGGACAGCATCTTTCTTCCTCGCCAGCAGCGCAAGCCTAAATGTCGAAATAGCGCCTCCGCCATCCCATTTGACTCCACGTTGCGGCTGAAAAGGGTACTGCAGCGCATCTCCCAGCAGCGCTTCCGGGCGAGGAGCGGGCGGTTATGACGTAGCGGGACGGGCGCAGGCGCATTAGGGTTACCCATGATCCCACGGGGCAACTTCACAGGTTTTAAAACGCTGTAACTCAAAAAGTAGGGCATCGTAAAACCTGAAACTTGTTTCTCGTGACTAGACTTAACGTGTGCTACCGTGTCGGCGTGGTAACAGACAAAAAGTTCCCCCGCACCCTGAGTGAAAGCCTCTGCGTCCCGGAGGCCTTTAAATACCGAACGGACATTTCCCTTTTGCTCGCGCGCGCTCAATGCCCAGCGCAAACACCCGGCTCCACTCAGCTGCTGTGGACCAATCGGCCATAGCACACGCTGCCAGCGCCAGCGCTGCGCTCTCGCTGACTTTTAGTCATTACACGTATAACAGGGCATTTTCTGACTTTGATAGAAAGCTCGCTTTAACACTTTAACAACGAAACGGTTGGCGCTCAGAACGCCGTCTCAAAACAAGCCCCCGTACGCATGCGCGGAGCCCTACACGTCCGCTGGTTGCGAGTTCGAGTCCAGCGAGACACGCTGTGACATGCATACGCTCCTTTTACTTGCAGCATCATTCAGTTCACTGCTAAAGGAAGTAGTTACACCTTTAGTGAACGTTAACGTGTTTGTGGAGGCTTGTTTGGTTTTACCTGGTGGGACTGGGCAGGTTTTACTTCAGTTAGAGCACACGTGGAACATGTCTGTTAGTTTCATTAGATGAGGTGTGCTGTCATTGATCTGTTTCGTTATTGACGGCATTAGTTTAGATGGTGAGCTTTTTCCTTTCTCGTTTTCTTAAACCCATAGGACCCTGGGTCGTGTTCACCAGAAAAAAACACGTATGTGTCCTTGGCATGTTGGAGGCTGACTTGGCATGTGGGAGGCTGACAGCAAGTGAGCTTTTTCCCCTTCTCGTTTTCTTAAACCCGTAAAAATATGGCTCGTGTTCACCACAAACCCGCGTATGTGTCCTTGGCATGTGGGAGGCTGACTGCAAATCATGGTTATTTTCAGTGCATGTCAGAAAAGCGCCCCATCCAACATTTTGTCGGTTAATCGCAGTACACTGAATTCAAACGTAACGCTGCATGTACAGGAGACTAACAAGAGACTTCAAATTGCTTGGCCCGTTCCCGTTTCGGGGCCACACAAGGCTGTCTTTGTGGAGACACGGGCCGGGTGCTGAATGGACAGCATCTTTCTTCCTCGCCGGCAGCGCAAGCCTAAATGTCGAAATAGCGCCTCCGCCATCCCATTTGACTCCACGTTGCGGCTGAAAAGGGTACTGCAGCGCATCTCCCAGCAGCGCTTCCGGGCGAGGAGCGGGCGGTTATGACGTAGCGGGACGGGCGCAGGCGCATTAGGGTTACCCATGATCCCACGGGGCAACTTCACAGGTTTTAAAACGCTGTAACTCAAAAAGTAGGGCATCGTAAAACCTGAAACTTGTTTCTCGTGACTAGACTTAACGTGTGCTACCGTGTCGGCGTGGTAACAGACAAAAAGTTCCCCCGCACCCTGAGTGAAAGCCTCTGCGTCCCGGAGGCCTTTAAATACCGAACGGACATTTTCCTTTTGCTCGCGCGCGCTCAATGCCCAGCGCAAACACCCGGCTCCACTCAGCTGCTGTGGACCAATCGGCCATAGCACACGCTGCCAGCGCCAGCGCTGCGCTCTCGCTACCTTTTACTCATTACACGTATAACAGGGCATTTTCTGACTTTGATAGAAAGCTCGCTTTAACACTTTAACAACGAAACGGTTGGCGCTCAGAACGCCGTCTCAAAACAAGCCCCCGTACGCATGCGCGGAGCCCTACACGTCCGCTGGTTGCGAGTTCGAATCCAGCGAGACACGCTGTGACATGCATACGCTCCTTTTACTTGCAGCATCATTCAGTTCACTGCTAAAGGAAGTAGTTACACCTTTAGTGAACGTTAACGTGTTTGTGGAGGCTTGTTTGGTTTTACCTAGTGGGACTGGGCAGGTTTTACTTCAGTTAGAGCACCCATTGCACACGTGGAACATGTCTGTTAGTTTCATTAGATTAGGTGTGCTGTCATTGATCTGTTTCGTTATTGACGGCATTAGTTTAGATGGTGAGCTTTTTCCTTTCTCGTTTTCTTAAACCCATAGGACCCTGGGTCGTGTTCACCAGAAAAAAAACACGTATGTGTCCTTGGCATGTTGGAGGCTGACTTGGCATGTGGGAGGCTGACAGCAAGTGAGCTTTTTCCCCTTCTCGTTTTCTTAAACCCGTAAAAATATGGCTCGTGTTCACCACAAACCCGCGTATGTGTCCTTGGCATGTGGGAGGCTGACTGCAAATCATGGTTATTTTCAGTGCATGTCAGAAAAGCGCCCCATCCAACATTTTGTCGGTTAATCGCAGTACACTGAATTCAAACGTAACGCTGCATGTACAGGAGACTAACAAGAGACTTCAAATTGCTTGGCCCGTTCCCGTTTCGGGGCCACACAAGGCTGTCTTTGTGGAGACACGGGCCGGGTGCTGAATGGACAGCATCTTTCTTCCTCGCCGGCAGCGCAAGCCTAAATGTCGAAATAGCGCCTCCGCCATCCCATTTGACTCCACGTTGCGGCTGAAAAGGGTACTGCAGCGCATCTCCCAGCAGCGCTTCCGGGCGAGGAGCGGGCGGTTATGACGTAGCGGGACGGGCGCAGGCGCATTAGGGTTACCCATGATCCCACGGGGCAACTTCACAGGTTTTAAAACGCTGTAACTCAAAAAGTAGGGCATCGTAAAACCTGAAACTTGTTTCTCGTGACTAGACTTAACGTGTGCTACCGTGTCGGCGTGGTAACAGACAAAAAGTTCCCCCGCACCCCGAGTGAAAGCCTCTGCGTCCCGGAGGCCTTTAAATACCGAACGGACATTCCCCTTTTGCTCGCGCGCGCTCAATGCCCAGCGCAAACACCCGGCTCCACTCAGCTGCTGTGGACCAATCGGCCATAGCACACGCTGCCAGCGCCAGCGCTGCGCTCTCGCTGACTTTTAGTCATTACACGTATAACAGGGCATTTTCTGACTTTGATAGAAAGCTCGCTTTAACACTTTAACAACGAAACGGTTGGCGCTCAGAACGCCGTCTCAAAACAAGCCCCCGTACGCATGCGCGGAGCCCTACACGTCCGCTGGTTGCGAGTTCGAGTCCAGCGAGACACGCTGTGACATGCATACGCTCCTTTTACTTGCAGCATCATTCAGTTCACTGCTAAAGGAAGTAGTTACACCTTTAGTGAACGTTAACGTGTTTGTGGAGGCTTGTTTGGTTTTACCTGGTGGGACTGGGCAGGTTTTACTTCAGTTAGAGCACACGTGGAACATGTCTGTTAGTTTCATTAGATGAGGTGTGCTGTCATTGATCTGTTTCGTTATTGACGGCATTAGTTTAGATGGTGAGCTTTTTCCTTTCTCGTTTTCTTAAACCCATAGGACCCTGGGTCGTGTTCACCAGAAAAAAACACGTATGTGTCCTTGGCATGTTGGAGGCTGACTTGGCATGTGGGAGGCTGACAGCAAGTGAGCTTTTTCCCCTTCTCGTTTTCTTAAACCCGTAAAAATATGGCTCGTGTTCACCACAAACCCGCGTATGTGTCCTTGGCATGTGGGAGGCTGACTGCAAATCATGGTTATTTTCAGTGCATGTCAGAAAAGCGCCCCATCCAACATTTTGTCGGTTAATCGCAGTACACTGAATTCAAACGTAACGCTGCATGTACAGGAGACTAACAAGAGACTTCAAATTGCTTGGCCCGTTCCCGTTTCGGGGCCACACAAGGCTGTCTTTGTGGAGACACGGGCCGGGTGCTGAATGGACAGCATCTTTCTTCCTCGCCGGCAGCGCAAGCCTAAATGTCGAAATAGCGCCTCCGCCATCCCATTTGACTCCACGTTGCGGCTGAAAAGGGTACTGCAGCGCATCTCCCAGCAGCGCTTCCGGGCGAGGAGCGGGCGGTTATGACGTAGCGGGACGGGCGCAGGCGCATTAGGGTTACCCATGATCCCACGGGGCAACTTCACAGGTTTTAAAACGCTGTAACTCAAAAAGTAGGGCATCGTAAAACCTGAAACTTGTTTCTCGTGACTAGACTTAACGTGTGCTACCGTGTCGGCGTGGTAACAGACAAAAAGTTCCCCCGCACCCTGAGTGAAAGCCTCTGCGTCCCGGAGGCCTTTAAATACCGAACGGACATTTTCCTTTTGCTCGCGCGCGCTCAATGCCCAGCGCAAACACCCGGCTCCACTCAGCTGCTGTGGACCAATCGGCCATAGCACACGCTGCCAGCGCCAGCGCTGCGCTCTCGCTACCTTTTACTCATTACACGTATAACAGGGCATTTTCTGACTTTGATAGAAAGCTCGCTTTAACACTTTAACAACGAAACGGTTGGCGCTCAGAACGCCGTCTCAAAACAAGCCCCCGTACGCATGCGCGGAGCCCTACACGTCCGCTGGTTGCGAGTTCGAATCCAGCGAGACACGCTGTGACATGCATACGCTCCTTTTACTTGCAGCATCATTCAGTTCACTGCTAAAGGAAGTAGTTACACCTTTAGTGAACGTTAACGTGTTTGTGGAGGCTTGTTTGGTTTTACCTAGTGGGACTGGGCAGGTTTTACTTCAGTTAGAGCACCCATTGCACACGTGGAACATGTCTGTTAGTTTCATTAGATGAGGTGTGCTGTCATTGATCTGTTTCGTTATTGACGGCATTAGTTTAGATGGTGAGCTTTTTCCTTTCTCGTTTTCTTAAACCCATAGGACCCTGGGTCGTGTTCACCAGAAAAAAACACGTATGTGTCCTTGGCATGTTGGAGGCTGACTTGGCATGTGGGAGGCTGACAGCAAGTGAGCTTTTTCCCCTTCTCGTTTTCTTAAACCCGTAAAAATATGGCTCGTGTTCACCACAAACCCGCGTATGTGTCCTTGGCATGTGGGAGGCTGACTGCAAATCATGGTTATTTTCAGTGCATGTCAGAAAAGCGCCCCATCCAACATTTTGTCGGTTAATCGCAGTACACTGAATTCAAACGTAACGCTGCATGTACAGGAGACTAACAAGAGACTTCAAATTGCTTGGCCCGTTCCCGTTTCGGGGCCACACAAGGCTGTCTTTGTGGAGACACGGGCCGGGTGCTGAATGGACAGCATCTTTCTTCCTCGCCGGCAGCGCAAGCCTAAATGTCGAAATAGCGCCTCCGCCATCCCATTTGACTCCACGTTGCGGCTGAAAAGGGTACTGCAGCGCATCTCCCAGCAGCGCTTCCGGGCGAGGAGCGGGCGGTTATGACGTAGCGGGACGGGCGCAGGCGCATTAGGGTTACCCATGATCCCACGGGGCAACTTCACAGGTTTTAAAACGCTGTAACTCAAAAAGTAGGGCATCGTAAAACCTGAAACTTGTTTCTCGTGACTAGACTTAACGTGTGCTACCGTGTCGGCGTGGTAACAGACAAAAAGTTCCCCCGCACCCCGAGTGAAAGCCTCTGCGTCCCGGAGGCCTTTAAATACCGAACGGACATTCCCCTTTTGCTCGCGCGCGCTCAATGCCCAGCGCAAACACCCGGCTCCACTCAGCTGCTGTGGACCAATCGGCCATAGCACACGCTGCCAGCGCCAGCGCTGCGCTCTCGCTGACTTTTAGTCATTACACGTATAACAGGGCATTTTCTGACTTTGATAGAAAGCTCGCTTTAACACTTTAACAACGAAACGGTTGGCGCTCAGAACGCCGTCTCAAAACAAGCCCCCGTACGCATGCGCGGAGCCCTACACGTCCGCTGGTTGCGAGTTCGAGTCCAGCGAGACACGCTGTGACATGCATACGCTCCTTTTACTTGCAGCATCATTCAGTTCACTGCTAAAGGAAGTAGTTACACCTTTAGTGAACGTTAACGTGTTTGTGGAGGCTTGTTTGGTTTTACCTGGTGGGACTGGGCAGGTTTTACTTCAGTTAGAGCACACGTGGAACATGTCTGTTAGTTTCATTAGATGAGGTGTGCTGTCATTGATCTGTTTCGTTATTGACGGCATTAGTTTAGATGGTGAGCTTTTTCCTTTCTCGTTTTCTTAAACCCATAGGACCCTGGGTCGTGTTCACCAGAAAAAAACACGTATGTGTCCTTGGCATGTTGGAGGCTGACTTGGCATGTGGGAGGCTGACAGCAAGTGAGCTTTTTCCCCTTCTCGTTTTCTTAAACCCGTAAAAATATGGCTCGTGTTCACCACAAACCCGCGTATGTGTCCTTGGCATGTGGGAGGCTGACTGCAAATCATGGTTATTTTCAGTGCATGTCAGAAAAGCGCCCCATCCAACATTTTGTCGGTTAATCGCAGTACACTGAATTCAAACGTAACGCTGCATGTACAGGAGACTAACAAGAGACTTCAAATTGCTTGGCCCGTTCCCGTTTCGGGGCCACACAAGGCTGTCTTTGTGGAGACACGGGCCGGGTGCTGAATGGACAGCATCTTTCTTCCTCGCCGGCAGCGCAAGCCTAAATGTCGAAATAGCGCCTCCGCCATCCCATTTGACTCCACGTTGCGGCTGAAAAGGGTACTGCAGCGCATCTCCCAGCAGCGCTTCCGGGCGAGGAGCGGGCGGTTATGACGTAGCGGGACGGGCGCAGGCGCATTAGGGTTACCCATGATCCCACGGGGCAACTTCACAGGTTTTAAAACGCTGTAACTCAAAAAGTAGGGCATCGTAAAACCTGAAACTTGTTTCTCGTGACTAGACTTAACGTGTGCTACCGTGTCGGCGTGGTAACAGACAAAAAGTTCCCCCGCACCCTGAGTGAAAGCCTCTGCGTCCCGGAGGCCTTTAAATACCGAACGGACATTTTCCTTTTGCTCGCGCGCGCTCAATGCCCAGCGCAAACACCCGGCTCCACTCAGCTGCTGTGGACCAATCGGCCATAGCACACGCTGCCAGCGCCAGCGCTGCGCTCTCGCTACCTTTTACTCATTACACGTATAACAGGGCATTTTCTGACTTTGATAGAAAGCTCGCTTTAACACTTTAACAACGAAACGGTTGGCGCTCAGAACGCCGTCTCAAAACAAGCCCCCGTACGCATGCGCGGAGCCCTACACGTCCGCTGGTTGCGAGTTCGAATCCAGCGAGACACGCTGTGACATGCATACGCTCCTTTTACTTGCAGCATCATTCAGTTCACTGCTAAAGGAAGTAGTTACACCTTTAGTGAACGTTAACGTGTTTGTGGAGGCTTGTTTGGTTTTACCTAGTGGGACTGGGCAGGTTTTACTTCAGTTAGAGCACCCATTGCACACGTGGAACATGTCTGTTAGTTTCATTAGATTAGGTGTGCTGTCATTGATCTGTTTCGTTATTGACGGCATTAGTTTAGATGGTGAGCTTTTTCCTTTCTCGTTTTCTTAAACCCATAGGACCCTGGGTCGTGTTCACCAGAAAAAAAACACGTATGTGTCCTTGGCATGTTGGAGGCTGACTTGGCATGTGGGAGGCTGACAGCAAGTGAGCTTTTTCCCCTTCTCGTTTTCTTAAACCCGTAAAAATATGGCTCGTGTTCACCACAAACCCGCGTATGTGTCCTTGGCATGTGGGAGGCTGACTGCAAATCATGGTTATTTTCAGTGCATGTCAGAAAAGCGCCCCATCCAACATTTTGTCGGTTAATCGCAGTACACTGAATTCAAACGTAACGCTGCATGTACAGGAGACTAACAAGAGACTTCAAATTGCTTGGCCCGTTCCCGTTTCGGGGCCACACAAGGCTGTCTTTGTGGAGACACGGGCCGGGTGCTGAATGGACAGCATCTTTCTTCCTCGCCGGCAGCGCAAGCCTAAATGTCGAAATAGCGCCTCCGCCATCCCATTTGACTCCACGTTGCGGCTGAAAAGGGTACTGCAGCGCATCTCCCAGCAGCGCTTCCGGGCGAGGAGCGGGCGGTTATGACGTAGCGGGACGGGCGCAGGCGCATTAGGGTTACCCATGATCCCACGGGGCAACTTCACAGGTTTTAAAACGCTGTAACTCAAAAAGTAGGGCATCGTAAAACCTGAAACTTGTTTCTCGTGACTAGACTTAACGTGTGCTACCGTGTCGGCGTGGTAACAGACAAAAAGTTCCCCCGCACCCTGAGTGAAAGCCTCTGCGTCCCGGAGGCCTTTAAATACCGAACGGACATTTCCCTTTTGCTCGCGCGCGCTCAATGCCCAGCGCAAACACCCGGCTCCACTCAGCTGCTGTGGACCAATCGGCCATAGCACACGCTGCCAGCGCCAGCGCTGCGCTCTCGCTGACTTTTAGCCATTACACGTATAACAGGGCATTTTCTGACTTTGATAGAAAGCTCGCTTTAACACTTTAACAACGAAACGGTTGGCGCTCAGAACGCCGTCTCAAAACAAGCCCCCGTACGCATGCGCGGAGCCCTACACGTCCGCTGGTTGCGAGTTCGAGTCCAGCGAGACACGCTGTGACATGCATACGCTCCTTTTACTTGCAGCATCATTCAGTTCACTGCTAAAGGAAGTAGTTACACCTTTAGTGAACGTTAACGTGTTTGTGGAGGCTTGTTTGGTTTTACCTAGTGGGACTGGGCAGGTTTTACTTCAGTTAGAGCACCCATTGCACACGTGGAACATGTCTGTTAGTTTCATTAGATGAGGTGTGCTGTCATTGATCTGTTTCGTTATTGACGGCATTAGTTGAGATGGTGAGCTTTTTCCTTTCTCGTTTTCTTAAACCCATAGGACCCTGGGTCGTGTTCACCAGAAAAAAAACACGTATGTGTCCTTGGCATGTTGGAGGCTGACTTGGCATGTGAGAGGCTGACAGCAAGTGAGCTTTTTCCCCTTCTCGTTTTCTTAAACCCGTAAAAATATGGCTCGTGTTCACCACAAACCCGCGTATGTGTCCTTGGCATGTGGGAGGCTGACTGCAAATCATGGTTATTTTCAGTGCATGTCAGAAAAGCGCCCCATCCAACATTTTGTCGGTTAATCGCAGTACACTGAATTCAAACGTAACGCTGCATGTACAGGAGACTAACAAGAGACTTCAAATTGCTTGGCCCGTTCCCGTTTCGGGGCCACACAAGGCTGTCTTTGTGGAGACACGGGCCGGGTGCTGAATGGACAGCATCTTTCTTCCTCGCCGGCAGCGCAAGCCTAAATGTCGAAATAGCGCCTCCGCCATCCCATTTGACTCCACGTTGCGGCTGAAAAGGGTACTGCAGCGCATCTCCCAGCAGCGCTTCCGGGCGAGGAGCGGGCGGTTATGACGTAGCGGGACGGGCGCAGGCGCATTAGGGTTACCCATGATCCCACGGGGCAACTTCACAGGTTTTAAAACGCTGTAACTCAAAAAGTAGGGCATCGTAAAACCTGAAACTTGTTTCTCGTGACTAGACGTAACGTGTGCTACCGTGTCGGCGTGGTAACAGACAAAAAGTTCCCCCGCACCCCGAGTGAAAGCCTCTGCGTCCCGGAGGCCTTTAAATACCGAACGGACATTCCCCTTTTGCTCGCGCGCGCTCAATGCCCAGCGCAAACACCCGGCTCCACTCAGCTGCTGTGGACCAATCGGCCATAGCACACGCTGCCAGCGCCAGCGCTGCGCTCTCGCTGACTTTTAGTCATTACACGTATAACAGGGCATTTTCTGACTTTGATAGAAAGCTCGCTTTAACACTTTAACAACGAAACGGTTGGCGCTCAGAACGCCGTCTCAAAACAAGCCCCCGTACGCATGCGCGGAGCCCTACACGTCCGCTGGTTGCGAGTTCGAATCCAGCGAGACACGCTGTGACATGCATACGCTCCTTTTACTTGCAGCATCATTCAGTTCACTGCTAAAGGAAGTAGTTACACCTTTAGTGAACGTTAACGTGTTTGTGGAGGCTTGTTTGGTTTTACCTAGTGGGACTGGGCAGGTTTTACTTCAGTTAGAGCACCCATTGCACACGTGGAACATGTCTGTTAGTTTCATTAGATTAGGTGTGCTGTCATTGATCTGTTTCGTTATTGACGGCATTAGTTTAGATGGTGAGCTTTTTCCTTTCTCGTTTTCTTAAACCCATAGGACCCTGGGTCGTGTTCACCAGAAAAAAAACACGTATGTGTCCTTGGCATGTTGGAGGCTGACTTGGCATGTGGGAGGCTGACAGCAAGTGAGCTTTTTCCCCTTCTCGTTTTCTTAAACCCGTAAAAATATGGCTCGTGTTCACCACAAACCCGCGTATGTGTCCTTGGCATGTGGGAGGCTGACTGCAAATCATGGTTATTTTCAGTGCATGTCAGAAAAGCGCCCCATCCAACATTTTGTCGGTTAATCGCAGTACACTGAATTCAAACGTAACGCTGCATGTACAGGAGACTAACAAGAGACTTCAAATTGCTTGGCCCGTTCCCGTTTCGGGGCCACACAAGGCTGTCTTTGTGGAGACACGGGCCGGGTGCTGAATGGACAGCATCTTTCTTCCTCGCCGGCAGCGCAAGCCTAAATGTCGAAATAGCGCCTCCGCCATCCCATTTGACTCCACGTTGCGGCTGAAAAGGGTACTGCAGCGCATCTCCCAGCAGCGCTTCCGGGCGAGGAGCGGGCGGTTATGACGTAGCGGGACGGGCGCAGGCGCATTAGGGTTACCCATGATCCCACGGGGCAACTTCACAGGTTTTAAAACGCTGTAACTCAAAAAGTAGGGCATCGTAAAACCTGAAACTTGTTTCTCGTGACTAGACTTAACGTGTGCTACCGTGTCGGCGTGGTAACAGACAAAAAGTTCCCCCGCACCCTGAGTGAAAGCCTCTGCGTCCCGGAGGCCTTTAAATACCGAACGGACATTTCCCTTTTGCTCGCGCGCGCTCAATGCCCAGCGCAAACACCCGGCTCCACTCAGCTGCTGTGGACCAATCGGCCATAGCACACGCTGCCAGCGCCAGCGCTGCGCTCTCGCTGACTTTTAGTCATTACACGTATAACAGGGCATTTTCTGACTTTGATAGAAAGCTCGCTTTAACACTTTAACAACGAAACGGTTGGCGCTCAGAACGCCGTCTCAAAACAAGCCCCCGTACGCATGCGCGGAGCCCTACACGTCCGCTGGTTGCGAGTTCGAGTCCAGCGAGACACGCTGTGACATGCATACGCTCCTTTTACTTGCAGCATCATTCAGTTCACTGCTAAAGGAAGTAGTTACACCTTTAGTGAACGTTAACGTGTTTGTGGAGGCTTGTTTGGTTTTACCTGGTGGGACTGGGCAGGTTTTACTTCAGTTAGAGCACCCATTGCACACGTGGAACATGTCTGTTAGTTTCATTAGATTAGGTGTGCTGTCATTGATCTGTTTCGTTATTGACGGCATTAGTTTAGATGGTGAGCTTTTTCCTTTCTCGTTTTCTTAAACCCATAGGACCCTGGGTCGTGTTCACCAGAAAAAAACACGTATGTGTCCTTGGCATGTTGGAGGCTGACTTGGCATGTGGGAGGCTGACAGCAAGTGAGCTTTTTCCCCTTCTCGTTTTCTTAAACCCGTAAAAATATGGCTCGTGTTCACCACAAACCCGCGTATGTGTCCTTGGCATGTGGGAGGCTGACTGCAAATCATGGTTATTTTCAGTGCATGTCAGAAAAGCGCCCCATCCAACATTTTGTCGGTTAATCGCAGTACACTGAATTCAAACGTAACGCTGCATGTACAGGAGACTAACAAGAGACTTCAAATTGCTTGGCCCGTTCCCGTTTGGAGACACGGGCCGGGTGCTGAATGGACAGCATCTTTCTTCCTCGCCGGCAGCGCAAGCCTAAATGTCGAAATAGCGCCTCCGCCATCCCATTTGACTCCACGTTGCGGCTGAAAAGGGTACTGCAGCGCATCTCCCAGCAGCGCTTCCGGGCGAGGAGCGGGCGGTTATGACGTAGCGGGACGGGCGCAGGCGCATTAGGGTTACCCATGATCCCACGGGGCAACTTCACAGGTTTTAAAACGCTGTAACTCAAAAAGCAGGGCATCGTAAAACCTGAAACTTGTTTCTCGTGACTAGACTTAACGTGTGCTACCGTGTCGGCGTGGTAACAGACAAAAAGTTCCCCCGCACCCCGAGTGAAAGCCTCTGCGTCCCGGAGGCCTTTAAATACCGAACGGACATTTCCCTTTTGCTCGCGCGCGCTCAATGCCCAGCGCAAACACCCGGCTCCACTCAGCTGCTGTGGACCAATCGGCCATAGCACACGCTGCCAGCGCCAGCGCTGCGCTCTCGCTGACTTTTAGTCATTACACGTATAACAGGGCATTTTCTGACTTTGATAGAAAGCTCGCTTTAACACTTTAACAACGAAACGGTTGGCGCTCAGAACGCCGTCTCAAAACAAGCCCCCGTACGCATGCGCGGAGCCCTACACGTCCGCTGGTTGCGAGTTCGAGTCCAGCGAGACACGCTGTGACATGCATACGCTCCTTTTACTTGCAGCATCATTCAGTTCACTGCTAAAGGAAGTAGTTACACCTTTAGTGAACGTTAACGTGTTTGTGGAGGCTTGTTTGGTTTTACCTAGTGGGACTGGGCAGGTTTTACTTCAGTTAGAGCACCCATTGCACACGTGGAACATGTCTGTTAGTTTCATTAGATTAGGTGTGCTGTCATTGATCTGTTTCGTTATTGACGGCATTAGTTTAGATGGTGAGCTTTTTCCTTTCTCGTTTTCTTAAACCCATAGGACCCTGGGTCGTGTTCACCAGAAAAAAAACACGTATGTGTCCTTGGCATGTTGGAGGCTGACTTGGCATGTGGGAGGCTGACAGCAAGTGAGCTTTTTCCCCTTCTCGTTTTCTTAAACCCGTAAAAATATGGCTCGTGTTCACCACAAACCCGCGTATGTGTCCTTGGCATGTGGGAGGCTGACTGCAAATCATGGTTATTTTCAGTGCATGTCAGAAAAGCGCCCCATCCAACATTTTGTCGGTTAATCGCAGTACACTGAATTCAAACGTAACGCTGCATGTACAGGAGACTAACAAGAGACTTCAAATTGCTTGGCCCGTTCCCGTTTCGGGGCCACACAAGGCTGTCTTTGTGGAGACACGGGCCGGGTGCTGAATGGACAGCATCTTTCTTCCTCGCCGGCAGCGCAAGCCTAAATGTCGAAATAGCGCCTCCGCCATCCCATTTGACTCCACGTTGCGGCTGAAAAGGGTACTGCAGCGCATCTCCCAGCAGCGCTTCCGGGCGAGGAGCGGGCGGTTATGACGTAGCGGGACGGGCGCAGGCGCATTAGGGTTACCCATGATCCCACGGGGCAACTTCACAGGTTTTAAAACGCTGTAACTCAAAAAGTAGGGCATCGTAAAACCTGAAACTTGTTTCTCGTGACTAGACTTAACGTGTGCTACCGTGTCGGCGTGGTAACAGACAAAAAGTTCCCCCGCACCCCGAGTGAAAGCCTCTGCGTCCCGGAGGCCTTTAAATACCGAACGGACATTTCCCTTTTGCTCGCGCGCGCTCAATGCCCAGCGCAAACACCCGGCTCCACTCAGCTGCTGTGGACCAATCGGCCATAGCACACGCTGCCAGCGCCAGCGCTGCGCTCTCGCTGACTTTTAGTCATTACACGTATAACAGGGCATTTTCTGACTTTGATAGAAAGCTCGCTTTAACACTTTAACAACGAAACGGTTGGCGCTCAGAACGCCGTCTCAAAACAAGCCCCCGTACGCATGCGCGGAGCCCTACACGTCCGCTGGTTGCGAGTTCGAGTCCAGCGAGACACGCTGTGACATGCATACGCTCCTTTTACTTGCAGCATCATTCAGTTCACTGCTAAAGGAAGTAGTTACACCTTTAGTGAACGTTAACGTGTTTGTGGAGGCTTGTTTGGTTTTACCTAGTGGGACTGGGCAGGTTTTACTTCAGTTAGAGCACACGTGGAACATGTCTGTTAGTTTCATTAGATTAGGTGTGCTGTCATTGATCTGTTTCGTTATTGACGGCATTAGTTTAGATGGTGAGCTTTTTCCTTTCTCGTTTTCTTAAACCCATAGGACCCTGGGTCGTGTTCACCAGAAAAAAAACACGTATGTGTCCTTGGCATGTTGGAGGCTGACTTGGCATGTGGGAGGCTGACAGCAAGTGAGCTTTTTCCCCTTCTCGTTTTCTTAAACCCATATAAATATGGCTCGTGTTCACCACAAACCCGCGTATGTGTCCTTGGCATGTGGGAGGCTGACTGCAAATCATGGTTATTTTCAGTGCATGTCAGAAAAGCTCCCCATCCAACATTTTGTCGGTTAATCGCAGTACACTGAATTCAAACGTAACGCTGCATGTACAGGAGACTAACAAGAGACTTCAAATTGCTTGGCCCGTTCCCGTTTCGGGGCCACACAAGGCTGTCTTTGTGGAGACACGGGCCAGGTGCTGAATGGACAGCATCTTTCTTCCTCGCCAGCAGCGCAAGCCTAAATGTCGAAATAGCGCCTCCGCCATCCCATTTGACTCCACGTTGCGGCTGAAAAGGGTACTGCAGCGCATCTCCCAGCAGCGCTTCCGGGCGAGGAGCGGGCGGTTATGACGTAGCGGGACGGGCGCAGGCGCATTAGGGTTACCCATGATCCCACGGGGCAACTTCACAGGTTTTAAAACGCTGTAACTCAAAAAGTAGGGCATCGTAAAACCTGAAACTTGTTTCTCGTGACTAGACTTAACGTGTGCTACCGTGTCGGCGTGGTAACAGACAAAAAGTTCCCCCGCACCCCGAGTGAAAGCCTCTGCGTCCCGGAGGCCTTTAAATACCGAACGGACATTCCCCTTTTGCTCGTGCGCGCTCAATGCCCAGCGCAAACACCCGGCTCCACTCAGCTGCTGTGGACCAATCGGCCATAGCACACGCTGCCAGCGCCAGCGCTGCGCTCTCGCTACCTTTTACTCATTACACGTATAACAGGGCATTTTCTGACTTTGATAGAAAGCTCGCTTTAACACTTTAACAACGAAACGGTTGGCGCTCAGAACGCCGTCTCAAAACAAGCCCCCGTACGCATGCGCGGAGCCCTACACGTCCGCTGGTTGCGAGTTCGAGTCCAGCGAGACACGCTGTGACATGCAAACGCTCCTTTTACTTGCAGCATCATTCAGTTCACTGCTAAAGGAAGTAGTTACACCTTTAGTGAACGTTAACGTGTTTGTGGAGGCTTGTTTGGTTTTACCTAGTGGGACTGGGCAGGTTTTACTTCAGTTAGAGCACCCATTGCACACGTGGAACATGTCTGTTAGTTTCATTAGATTAGGTGTGCTGTCATTGATCTGTTTCGTTATTGACGGCATTAGTTTAGATGGTGAGCTTTTTCCTTTCTCGTTTTCTTAAACCCATAGGACCCTGGGTCGTGTTCACCAGAAAAAAACACGTATGTGTCCTTGGCATGTTGGAGGCTGACTTGGCATGTGGGAGGCTGACAGCAAGTGAGCTTTTTCCCCTTCTCGTTTTCTTAAACCCGTAAAAATATGGCTCGTGTTCACCACAAACCCGCGTATGTGTCCTTGGCATGTGGGAGGCTGACTGCAAATCATGGTTATTTTCAGTGCATGTCAGATAAGCGCCCCATCCAAAATTTTGTCGGTTAATCGCAGTACACTGAATTCAAACGTAACGCTGCATGTACAGGAGACTAACAAGAGACTTCAAATTGCTTGGCCCGTTCCCGTTTCGGGGCCACACAAGGCTGTCTTTGTGGAGACACGGGCCGGGTGCTGAATGGACAGCATCTTTCTTCCTCGCCGGCAGCGCAAGCCTAAATGTCGAAATAGCGCCTCCGCCATCCCATTTGACTCCACGTTGCGGCTGAAAAGGGTACTGCAGCGCATCTCCCAGCAGCGCTTCCGGGCGAGGAGCGGGCGGTTATGACGTAGCGGGACGGGCGCAGGCGCATTAGGGTTACCCATGATCCCACGGGGCAACTTCACAGGTTTTAAAACGCTGTAACTCAAAAAGTAGGGCATCGTAAAACCTGAAACTTGTTTCTCGTGACTAGACTTAACGTGTGCTACCGTGTCGGCGTGGTAACAGACAAAAAGTTCCCCCGCACCCCGAGTGAAAGCCTCTGCGTCCCGGAGGCCTTTAAATACCGAACGGACATTTCCCTTTTGCTCGCGCGCGCTCAATGCCCAGCGCAAACACCCGGCTCCACTCAGCTGCTGTGGACCAATCGGCCATAGCACACGCTGCCAGCGCCAGCGCTGCGCTCTCGCTGACTTTTAGTCATTACACGTATAACAGGGCATTTTCTGACTTTGATAGAAAGCTCGCTTTAACACTTTAACAACGAAACGGTTGGCGCTCAGAACGCCGTCTCAAAACAAGCCCCCGTACGCATGCGCGGAGCCCTACACGTCCGCTGGTTGCGAGTTCGAGTCCAGCGAGACACGCTGTGACATGCATACGCTCCTTTTACTTGCAGCATCATTCAGTTCACTGCTAAAGGAAGTAGTTACACCTTTAGTGAACGTTAACGTGTTTGTGGAGGCTTGTTTGGTTTTACCTAGTGGGACTGGGCAGGTTTTACTTCAGTTAGAGCACCCATTGCACACGTGGAACATGTCTGTTAGTTTCATTAGATTAGGTGTGCTGTCATTGATCTGTTTCGTTATTGACGGCATTAGTTTAGATGGTGAGCTTTTTCCTTTCTCGTTTTCTTAAACCCATAGGACCCTGGGTCGTGTTCACCAGAAAAAAACACGTATGTGTCCTTGGCATGTTGGAGGCTGACTTGGCATGTGGGAGGCTGACAGCAAGTGAGCTTTTTCCCCTTCTCGTTTTCTTAAACCCGTAAAAATATGGCTCGTGTTCACCACAAACCCGCGTATGTGTCCTTGGCATGTGGGAGGCTGACTGCAAATCATGGTTATTTTCAGTGCATGTCAGAAAAGCGCCCCATCCAACATTTTGTCGGTTAATCGCAGTACACTGAATTCAAACGTAACGCTGCATGTACAGGAGACTAACAAGAGACTTCAAATTGCTTGGCCCGTTCCCGTTTCGGGGCCACACAAGGCTGTCTTTGTGGAGACACGGGCCGGGTGCTGAATGGACAGCATCTTTCTTCCTCGCCGGCAGCGCAAGCCTAAATGTCGAAATAGCGCCTCCGCCATCCCATTTGACTCCACGTTGCGGCTGAAAAGGGTACTGCAGCGCATCTCCCAGCAGCGCTTCCGGGCGAGGAGCGGGCGGTTATGACGTAGCGGGACGGGCGCAGGCGCATTAGGGTTACCCATGATCCCACGGGGCAACTTCACAGGTTTTAAAACGCTGTAACTCAAAAAGTAGGGCATCGTAAAACCTGAAACTTGTTTCTCGTGACTAGACTTAACGTGTGCTACCGTGTCGGCGTGGTAACAGACAAAAAGTTCCCCCGCACCCCGAGTGAAAGCCTCTGCGTCCCGGAGGCCTTTAAATACCGAACGGACATTCCCCTTTTGCTCGTGCGCGCTCAATGCCCAGCGCAAACACCCGGCTCCACTCAGCTGCTGTGGACCAATCGGCCATAGCACACGCTGCCAGCGCCAGCGCTGCGCTCTCGCTGACTTTTAGTCATTACACGTATAACAGGGCATTTTCTGACTTTGATAGAAAGCTCGCTTTAACACTTTAACAACGAAACGGTTGGCGCTCAGAACGCCGTCTCAAAACAAGCCCCCGTACGCATGCGCGGAGCCCTACACGTCCGCTGGTTGCGAGTTCGAGTCCAGCGAGACACGCTGTGACATGCATACGCTCCTTTTACTTGCAGCATCATTCAGTTCACTGCTAAAGGAAGTAGTTACACCTTTAGTGAACGTTAACGTGTTTGTGGAGGCTTGTTTGGTTTTACCTAGTGGGACTGGGCAGGTTTTACTTCAGTTAGAGCACCCATTGCACACGTGGAACATGTCTGTTAGTTTCATTAGATTAGGTGTGCTGTCATTGATCTGTTTCGTTATTGACGGCATTAGTTTAGATGGTGAGCTTTTTCCTTTCTCGTTTTCTTAAACCCATAGGACCCTGGGTCGTGTTCACCAGAAAAAAACACGTATGTGTCCTTGGCATGTTGGAGGCTGACTTGGCATGTGGGAGGCTGACAGCAAGTGAGCTTTTTCCCCTTCTCGTTTTCTTAAACCCGTAAAAATATGGCTCGTGTTCACCACAAACCCGCGTATGTGTCCTTGGCATGTGGGAGGCTGACTGCAAATCATGGTTATTTTCAGTGCATGTCAGAAAAGCGCCCCATCCAACATTTTGTCGGTTAATCGCAGTACACTGAATTCAAACGTAACGCTGCATGTACAGGAGACTAACAAGAGACTTCAAATTGCTTGGCCCGTTCCCGTTTCGGGGCCACACAAGGCTGTCTTTGTGGAGACACGGGCCGGGTGCTGAATGGACAGCATCTTTCTTCCTCGCCAGCAGCGCAAGCCTAAATGTCGAAATAGCGCCTCCGCCATCCCATTTGACTCCACGTTGCGGCTGAAAAGGGTACTGCAGCGCATCTCCCAGCAGCGCTTCCGGGCGAGGAGCGGGCGGTTATGACGTAGCGGGACGGGCGCAGGCGCATTAGGGTTACCCATGATCCCACGGGGCAACTTCACAGGTTTTAAAACGCTGTAACTCAAAAAGTAGGGCATCGTAAAACCTGAAACTTGTTTCTCGTGACTAGACTTAACGTGTGCTACCGTGTCGGCGTGGTAACAGACAAAAAGTTCCCCCGCACCCTGAGTGAAAGCCTCTGCGTCCCGGAGGCCTTTAAATACCGAACGGACATTCCCCTTTTGCTCGCGCGCTCAATGCCCAGCGCAAACACCCGGTGCCAGCGCCAGCGCTGCGCTCTCGCTGACTTTTAGTCATTACACGTATAACAGAAGTTTTCTATCAAAGTCACAAAATGCCCTATCAAGAGATCTGCTGGTTATATCTGCAAAAAACATTCTGTGGTTATTTGACAACCTGAGAATGTCACTCAACATTAACTATGTTTTAAAAACATGACCAATCCCACCTTTAAACGATCTGTTTGTAGGATCTAGTGCCATAGTAAGAAATTCAAAATTCTGAGTTTCAATAAAGATAACATCATTCTGTGGATATGGAGGCATTGAGGAGTTGACCTCAGCAGAAGTAAACCTCACCACAACACAGCTACAAAGACACCAGTGGAGGTGACAACAGAAACAAGGGATTTCGTTTGGTCTCTTCTTTTTCCTTGTCTATTTTATAAGCTAACACTGTATGGCGCCATTGTGACAGATTCACTGCAGTCTGGTCACTCTGAGGAAAATGAGTGAAGAAAAATACCAAATCGGGTGGCAGAACAGAGACAGTCTTGCAGTCTTTTCTGACTTAATAATTCACAATAGTAACCCCCCTTACGTGATAGATTTTCTCTCAGAGTAGGCCACCACTGTGGGCTTTTGTTTCGGACATGATAGTTCTTCCATGTTTTTATATTCCACATCTTATTAAAAACTGAGATGACAGAGCTTAATGAAGACATCAAGCTCTTTGTCTGTCATCTCAGTTTTTTCCCGACATTCATCAATCAATCAGTGCACTCTCCCTTCTAGTTGTTTTGTGTGGTTATACTTGATTCTATCAATTTCTGTCATTCCCTGTCTGATGTCAGCTGCTGCTGTTAGTTGATTAAGTACAGAGCTCTCAGTTTCTCGTCGAAGGCTCTTTGCGCTGTTTGCAAAGTCCTTTTTGTATCTTTCAACAAAATAGACATGACCTTCTGTTTGCTTGAAGTGCTGTTCCAGATTTTCAAGAAGATTTGTCTCCCATTTAGACAGCTCTGTGCAAGCTTCACTTTTCAACTTAGTGAGAAATTCTTCCATGTCAGATATCTCAGATTTCACAGCAACAATGCCAAAATTCTTGTTTCAGCAGTCTTAACCCATGTGTACATTTCTTTTTTGAAATCCCATTCCCATTTGTTGAATTCTGTGCACAGCCTCATATATGCATCAGCCACGAGGCTGTTTCTGAAGCTGATGATGAAGTTCTCATGCTTGACTGCAGTCCACAGGCTTGTCATCCATTCTCTAAACTCAGAGATGTTATTTGAAGCTGACAGACAACTTCCCAAAATGTGGATGATGTTTTTCTTGAGCTCATAAACAGCCTCGCATTGACTGGTGCCATTGATGGGTTTTTGCCAACCTCTATTATCCTGAGAAAGGCATGCAAAGCAATTTGTAGGATATCGTTAATTTCTGTTGAATTTTCCATTGCAATATTGATAATGGTGATATCACTCAACCCCACAAATGTTGCAAGCTCATTGTCGTGCTATTGTCTAGACTAGACTATTGTCTAGTAGTCGTGAACATGACAATGAGCTTTTTGGATTTGCGAAAATCCTTTTATGGTAAAATATTAAATGATTTTATTGATTTTATTATAAGTGTGAATCCTGCACGACTCTTGGAGAGTACGGTCACAATGTAGTGACTTGGTGTCAGACAGTGAGGAAGCAGCGCTACAATAACTCTTTCCACAGTCTGTGTTGCTTTGCAGCAGTCGCTCTGCTCCTCATGTAAAATGACATAGGCAGTATTTGCCCCCTTGATGGTACTACTTCCGGGGCACGCAGAAAATAATTCGCTAGTTTGGCTAAAGCGAATGCCGCTGTGAGAGAAAAGCACACCCCACACACGTTAACGATGAGATAAAGCACATTCGTGACTTCAAGTTATCTTGTGAAGGTAAGTGTGTTCATCATATGTATGGAAGACTCAATGCATTGACACCTCGCCGTATAATTAGCTTAGCTTACCCACTGTTTTTGGACCGAGCAGCCTTAGCTAGCTAACGGGAGGACTCATGGTGTATGGTTTCTATTGGATTTAAACGTTGTTTTACCCCAGAATAATTTTGAATCACTCCTCAGACACAGGAGGCCTATGTTAGATCACCAATATATACATGAAAGTCTAATTTGCTGCTGGATAACAGGCATAACCTGTGCATCTACAGGTTCTTACCGATGTTTCGGTTTAACTAGCGACCCTGTTAACTGGTGACCTTTAGCCGAATAACATATGTGGTCGTCGTATCAGGACATCTATCGAAACAGGGAAAGAACACGTAGCTGTCAAACAAAACACCAAAGGTCGAATCAGGTATGTTTGTTTGTGACAAGAGCACCTGTCATAACTACGTAAACCCGAGACGCATTTGGCTAACGGTCACATGTTAGTATGGTCACTCGTTAAACCGCAACACCGGCTGAACTACCGAGGCATTCACTATTTTCTGTACTAAGTTCTAAGTTGCCACTTTCTGCTGTCCCACAGTATCGTAGCATGGTATTAATATTAGTGTCGTGTTTTACTTGTGTAATATCCATTTTATTGGGGTTACAATGACCACTTTTATTATGATCTAGCCTGCTGATTTATTTCTTTGGTTTGGTCTTTAAAATGTGAGAAAATAGTTAAAAAAAATCCTCATCACAATTTTGCTTTTGCTTGTCCATGTCAGTGTTATTTGGATAGGATCTCTGTACTTTAGTGGGGAGGTTTTGTGTATCATGACCACATTTCATCTGTTTCTTTCTTTCAACTTTATTTCCTCAGCTTCCTTGTTTGCTGCTTAAGCATATACATCTACGGAGAACCATGACGGAGCCACGCAACCCAGGCATGTCCTCTATCCCTCAGGCAGCCCCAGTGCACACTGACTCCACCTCTCCAGCTGTAGAGATGGACCCAGTGGAGTACACCCTTAGGAAGCGCCTCCCCCGGAAACTCCCAAAAAGACGGAACGACGTCTACGTCAACATGAAGACTGATTTCCGGGCTCAGCTAGCTCGCTGTCAGAAGCTGCTGGAAGGCGGGGGTCACAGGGAGATCTGTGTCCACGGCCTGGGCCTGGCTATCAACAGGGCTATCAACATCGCACTTCAGCTACAGGCCAGCAGCCAGGGGGTGCTGCAGCTGGCAGCCAACACCTCCACGGTGGAGCTCGTGGACGATCTGGAGCCTGAAGATCCTGATGAAGCTGGGGAGCCCATGACTCGTACACGCAACAACTCGGCCATTCATATTAAGGTTTTCTACCCTGACCCACAGTGACCTGAAAAGAGGCGTGAGTCCTATTTGGTCTCTTATAAACCAGTAGAGAACATGTTTTCTGGTGGGCCTATGATTACAGCACTAGAGCACTCTAAAATGGAGCAGACAACAAACAGTGTGCGGGCTGTGTGTTTGTCAGTGAACAGTGTTGGAATACTTAAATTGGGACATCTTTAGTTGACTAAATACTGTGCACTACTGTGCTCTTTTGTCATGTGTTTCGTCAGTTGCAAATTCTTGTTCCTTTTTCACTTTGCATGTCTTGAAGCAACCGTGTTGTTTTACAGGTACAGGAAGCCTCAGTGAAATTTAAGTATCGTTGACATGGCTGTGCCAAATAAATGTACATGTGTCTTTAATATTTTATTTGGCTCAAAAATCAGACAGAGTGTTTTATTTTATATCTGTACATTTTCAAAGATATAATAAGAAAAACTGAAGAATCCTAAGTTTTAATTTCATGTAGGTGTTGTTGCAGCAAGTCTCCACTAGATGTCAGTAGTGTATTTAAATTTCCCTTCAAATCCCTGAACTGCTGGTGGTGACAATGTATTTAATTTGACTAAAATAAAAATTTGCTTGAATGTATCCTGAACTATCACCTCTGCATCAAGGGCAGCGGCATTTGATCATAATTAAATGAATGGCTCATTTAAGCGGTGTAAGGTCTGTGATAGCAGCTTGCATTCAGCCTCTGAACTGCAGAAGCTTGTTAATGCCACTGACGTGAACAAGATGAAGATAATGAATGAAATGGACAGACTTCCCCTTGTTGTGTTTCCATCTATCCTTTCTTTTTCAAGAATAATATTTTGTATTTAAATAGCAAATTATACAGTGATGGGACAAAACGACACAGAAATAACAGGAAAGAAAACATGTACAAACATCCTTAAAAACATCTTGCTCTTGCAAAACAAGATTTAAAAATACGGAAAAAAACAAGGAAGAACACTTAACTCATCTGAAATAGTTGAACATCCATCTTATAGAGAGCCTCAAGTTCCCAGGACTAACTGATTGCCTGCTTGCCGTTTGATGACGACAATAGAGGGAGGGAAGAGACAGCGTTAGCGTCAGATTCTGGAAAACTATTTGCAATTACAGGCTCACAGGATGTTAAATTGCAAAGGCCAAACAGCATTTTCCCAGTGTGTAGAGACTGGTTGAGTGTTGGTAAGGCAGCAACAAAATCACAGATAATATAACAACTTCACAGTTCTCATGTAAGCCTCCACCCTCCTCCTCATTGACCTCTTGCTCCCTCGTTCACTGTAACAGAACCTCTGCATCAACTTTTTAGTCCCTTGAACATGTAACGTGAAACTAACAGGTAGTCTGGTACGAACTTTCTATAAAAAGGAAGACAGCAGCGTGCCATCGCAAATGATGTTAAACAGCTTTGCAAATGTGTTCAGTGTTACAGAAGAACATGGTAACGAGAGCCCAACTAAAATCAACACTAAAAATACAAAGACTGGAGCTTAAAAGTAGAAAATTTGTATAAATAGCAGTTACACAACTTTTAAAAAAATATTAAAATATTCATTGAAAAAAAAACAACAGAAGAGACTTGTGTCAGTGAGGCATGGTTGGAAAAATGTTAAAGGCTTGTGAGGTGAGGCATTCATTTTTGCAGTATTATTGGAAATGGATGCTCTGTTGTAACCCAACAGTCCTCCAATTTCCCGGTGCAATCAATATTTTCTGGGTGTTTCACTCCACAAATCACTCTAAAGGGGTGAGTGTAAGGACCAAACTCACTGGAAACTCACACATACACACTACGTACAGATTTAAATGTGCAGACTAACATCCACAAACAAAGTGCAAGAGAGTGCCAGTAAAACAGCTATTGGAGCAGTGCTTCCCACAGGCTTCATTTTGGTCAGTGTGTGCTTCACCATGTCCATGTTTCACATCTACATTTCAAGGTGCAATAATCTCCTGTCCATCCAAAGCCTAGCTGGTCCTGTCCTGTCCTTTCCTATCAGTATCCTCCTCTTATGTGAGGACTTTCCTTTCTTTCCACACCACTTCCAGCAGCCAACGTGCAGGTCAGCAGTGTCAAGTCCCTCCACTTGCCCTCGAAAACACAAATTAGCTTCGTCTGGAGTAGGGAGATCAGCTGATCAGCTGACATCTTGCTGACAAGCCTGCGCATCCAAAAGGAGGAGGCGCACTTTGCCTCGCAGGAAGTTGACATGGACTTGAAGCAAATCTGTTGCGGAGGACGCTGTCCATGTTCCCTCAAGCCCTGCAGCACTTGCTGGTGGGGTATATTCCTGAAAGAGAACACAAAGCAACTCTTGTCTTAATTTGGAAAATGTGTCTTTTTTTTAGTCTTTTCTCAGTCTTTCCTTTTCAATGAAATCTCAAAAGCCTGCACTGCAACAAGCTACATTTTGGCCTATAATGTTACAGACAAAATAAAAAAAAAACTTTAGACAACCAAATAATCCCACTATAGCAAGCTGATCTCATCTTGGAAAGTACTGAAAATACTCTTATGTTGATTATTTCTTTATATCAATGAGAAAAAATATTGAATATTTCAAATCTTTCCAGGCAAAATCTGTCAAGGTTTTCATGCATAAGAAGCATGTTAACTGTTCCCATTTAAAATGATGAAACTTTGATTTCAGTGACCCTTGAGCCTGGACACAGGCTGCTCATTCAGCTTTAGTTTGTCTGTCCACAAGGCCTCAACTTGGACCTGAATCATTTCAAAGGCTGTGTTGCCACAAATTCAGGACTCTACGAAAGGCTTATGGTTACACTTCTAGAGAATATCCCATGACATCCCTCAGTTTCTCCATTACTGGAGAAAACACCATTATTTGATTACAAGAAACTTAAATTGATATAGCCTTGGTAAGACCACTAAATCTAAATAGAGGGCAAAAACATATTGGTTGTAAATACCTTGGCCATTTTTCCGCTCAAATATAATGAATTAAGATAGATGAGTCTTACATAACTGTTGACTCCGTGGCTACATAAATGCAGGATAAGATCAACAGATCATAAAAGAAACCAGCAAAAGTATGGACCTGTGTTGGTATATGGATTTAGAAGAGGTATTGTTTTTTTTTGTAACTCACCTGGATGTTGAGGCTACGCAGCACAGCATTAATGCTGAGCAGGTTTCTGATGGAGTTATCTATGTGGCTGTGCAGTGCTGTGTTGGTGACTGAGGTCCGTAGCAAGTTGAGGGCCTGTTGTAGGAGCCATAAACCAGACTGGACCTCCTGGGCTTGCTCCAATGCCTTGTCAAAAAAAAGTAAGAGATCCTCTTCAATTAGAAATTAACTAGATTACACACCAACAGGCAGCAAACCTCCACGAATGTGTTTTACATATTGTAGTTTTACAGTACATATTGCAGTTTTCAGTGGTTACTTACATTTTTCTTCTCCCAGACATCAAATTCAACTCTGGTTTGGGGAACAGTGACAGACTGTGACAGGCTACATCCTTCTCTACATGACTTCTAAAAATAATAATAAAAATAATAATGTTAGTATATTTTTATCCAATGATGTATAAATATTTAGCATAGGTGATTCCAGGACTACAATATCTCTGCAGCAAGCATCACTTGCACTTATATCTGCATACATTTTCCTCTCACCATAGCGACTTCTGCGTCTCGTGCTTCCTTAATGAAATGGTTCAGGACCCTCAGGTCACAGATTGGCCTCAGCGGTGATGGTAGGCTTGGCCGGGTCCACTCCAATACTATCAACAGCAAGGCAAGCAATCCTGCATATACAAAAAGTCAGTCACTCAAAGGCTACCAAACAACAAAACTGAATGAAAAGTACTTTGTGTTAGCAAATAAAGAGATTTAATTTAGGACCGATTTGAACAGTCTATTGATGTGATACACAACATGTCAACACTGTGTCTCAGGCTGTCTCATCTATCCATAGAAACTTACTTACAAGTCAATATAACCCTTTCCACAAATAGATGAACTCTTGTTCAATAATCTTCTTAGTGTAGTCTCATGAAAACACATGATTTAAATATGCAAGAGATGCTTCATTGACACTTGAATGGTCCTCTCACACTGAACTTTGCAGAACAACCACTTCTATGGAAACCATCAGTGAAGCTGGTTGTCTTCCATTTGTTTCACTTTTCATCTTTGCGTCATGTCTTCTTACAGACTCTTCTTCCACAAACAGTATTCACTTTAACATACTATGAAGACAGAAACTGTAGTGATAACCTTGATTGGACTTAATTGGGCAGGACCCCTCTGACCATTTATGTGAGCATACTTTTTCTAGTTTGAACAATTGACAGATTGGGTCCACTTTGTCTGGGGGTTAAACTAATTACCCCTGTGACAGCCATGAGTTCTGAATATATACTGCATCCTGCAGGGCAGAACCTTGTCAGGAGCAGCTCAGCTTCAGACAGTAATTATTAATATTAATTCTGATAAATTTAAATTCCACCAGCTGGACCCAAAGCAAAGACCTACTATATATTTATTTTCAAAAGGTAAAACATTAGAGTGAGAATGATGACACTTATGATTTGTTATCTTTATTAACATTTTAAATGTATGACAACCTCATAACCTTTAGAACAAATGTGTCTTTTGTAATACATATGCCCTTGACCTCATCTATTGACGTCAGTCAAGGTCTTTCAACATGATATATGTGACAATACATCTGGTTACTCTTCCGAGTAGTTCCATGAGTATGTATGGTCTAAAACCTTCAGGAATGTAAAGATATAATTTGACATACTTTCAAATGTTTATCACATGACAAAGTACGTATGAGAACAATTATTAATGTTGCAGATGTCATTAGCAAAATAATATATTTGTTTACTCACTGTGATGAATCTAATACAATTTTCTGGATAAATTAGTTGCTCAAGAATGAGTTTTAATAATATTACAATAATTATGATTATTAGGGCTGTAGCATGTAGAATCATAATGATTCAGCATGATAAAGCACTTCTCATTCACATTTCTATGTTTCATTTTTACATCTACAAAGTCATGTGATATCCAGATTTCTGAACAGAAACCTGCAGATTTCATGACATTGCAAAAATGAAAAAATCTTAGCTTAACCTTTATTTATAAGAGGGTTGCTCTATAACTTAACCCTTGAGTCAGCCCTATTCAAAAATGTAGATATTTCTGCTAACCCTTTCTCAATGAAAGACATCTCTAACATCCATTGAAAGCACTCCCTGAACTCTAATGATATATTTGGCAATTAAAGTGGTTCTAGTGTTGTGGGTCATGTGGGCGTTTTGCCTCGCTCCTCTGTGCCACATGCTGAATGCACTCTTTCACAACGGCCTGGATTGTGACGCAAAAGGATGATAGGAAATACAAATGATCTTCCCAAGCAGACAGGTCAGATACAGGCTAGATTAAGCTCCCAGACTTCCAGAAAAGTGGTTTGCTACTTCACCACTAGAATTAATAAGAAATAATGTCAAGAATTTAAATACCATTACCAGCAGTACATTAGTAGATGTCCTTTAACAGGTCCATAGTATAATCAGCTTAACCTCCATGCCCCCTTTTCTGTTGGGCACTATCATGGAGGATGACACAAAGGGGTCAGACTGTGTCTATAAAACTGTACATCTGACTCACACCACCCCCATGTGGTTCACAGAAACCTAATGCAAACTCACAGAGGTGCACAGTGTCACACAACTTCACAAGCTACCAGTTGCTCCATGTGCATTAGTAACAGAATTGCAGCCTCCTTGTTCCCCTGAGCAAGCACTTATAATCTCTGCATATTGCAATCCAGTGAATATCAACGTGCGCACACACTAAACATGCACACAAATGGTGTCGACAGGTGTGTAACATTCACTGGTGCTTATGGAGTCATTCAGTGAAAGTTATTGTTACTAAGAGAAATACAAGATGCAAGCATGGTGGGAAATGAACACTAAAAGGAATTAATTACAAAGCATTTCAAGCAGGGAATAAATCCCTCGAGAATGGGTCTTTTCATCCTGTTGGCTCTTAAGTGGCTGCTCGGCTTCACTAAGACGCCGATAAATTAACTAGTAGACTTTTGTAAAGCTGTCCCCTTCAAAGGAACCACAAATTTTAAATCTGTGCCCATATGGTCTTTTTCAGACCCCCTATGATAACTTCCCCGGAGGTCTTTCTACATTACCATGATAGAGTAAAACTTCAGATCAACAATGTGTCAAGTATATTTAACATATACAAATGTGTGTAGTAGTTTCTGCGGTAAAATGATGTTGCCACAGACAACTAATGGCACTCCTTATTTGTCATTTTCCCAAACGCACTCACTTTGAGTGAGTGTGTGACTCAGCTTAAGGATTATCTGTGACCCTTTCACCTCCACCATTGCCTACGTGAGAATTCATCAATCTAAACTGTGTGTAGACACACACACACACACACAAGCACTCTCTCTACATTCTCACCAAGGTGGTGGAATTTGCAGTCCTGCAGGACTGTGGCCAAACTTCAAGTTAACAGCTTTGTCTGCCAAAACCATGTTGCTATTTTAAATCGGAAGCAGTAGACCACAAGTGACAGTGCTTTGGATAATGACAAGCTTCACTCCAGGTATGTGACAAATCCTTTTGGAAAGGTGGCTGGATGCTCACGTGAGATGGTGGCTTGGACGTGTGCTATTTTAACTAACCATGTCAAACAGGTGCACAAAAATATCAGCAATTGAAGCCAACTAGTCAGCATGATATATTAGCACAGCGGCCTGATAAGATCATTCTATTTGAAACACACCTCTGTGCTGGAGGTGCTTTGCAACCTCCTCTATTTTAAACAGATGTGACAAAGAGTACAGTTGTAAATAAGTAGCTATCTGATGACACAGTGTGATATAATTTCCTGTTCAGCTTCACTGGAATCCCTGTCAGCCTGTGATAACCTTTTGCTCTTTTCTGCTGACATTTGTATGAAACGACTGTGTCAAGAACTGCAGATTCAGCTTTTGCATTCAGTACCCTTAACTTTCCAGTCTGCTGAGTAATGCTAGAGAAGAATGACTCTGGACATATTTTCCCAGTGAACAAGACAGAAAAACAGACCATTTTATCTAGAGTGGCTTAGAGTTACAGGAAATAACAGATCTTTAGCATGAGTGGGAATCAGTCCAGCAGCTCCAACAGATTTAGTGCCTTGCTCAACTCAGAAAGGTTGAGTTAATATGACTTAAATCAGCGTCAAAATGAGTCTTTGAGACTGAATGTTCTCTATTCCCACCAGTGCTCAGTGCCCATCACTAGAAAGCAATCTGGCTTCATTTAGAGGTGAATGTTAAATATCTTATGATTAATATGCAGTGCATACACCTTCTAGGAAGTGGCATTACACAATCTATTCCCATGAAATGTAGTGAATAAACACAATCCTGAAGCTTGCAGAGACATTTCAGTGCGTTAAAACGTTAGAAGGTCATGTTGAGTTTAGAAGAATAGAACAGAAAAACAGACACAACATATGGCAGAAAGCATGACTATTATTTCCAGAGAAATATTCTCAACATCCCATATTCACCTGTACTCACGAGCTGTTTGAATACCGCATAACTGCACGCTACATCAGCACCCCATCACCGGGATAAACGTGTTGTAAAATCCGGGCATATATATACTTCTCCAGCAGACAGGTAATTCACACCAGGCAACGCACTAGACCAGATAACATTACAAGCGCTCTTACCTCTACCCGTTTTCTGCAACATTCGCAAACAGGTGCCGCATCGTTTAAAAACATTGTGAAATAATTAGATATATGCACACGCTTCAAGGCTCAAATTAAAGGCACCAGTCAAATCCAGAAAGTCCAACATGCAACCAAGTGCGCTCGTCCCAGCACTTGTCCAACCGGCATGTAGGTCCGTGTCAAAAAGATCTGTGCTGCTGGTGAGAGCAGTCACCTACCACACTTTGCATCACTGCTGTGCTTTGGCAAAACCTTTTATTTACCCCCCCTAAGGATATAGCGATAACGTGACGAAAAGGACGAGGACGCGCCTTTTTACGCACCACGGCGAGCGATTAAACATCAACCCTAACCCGTGCATGCAGTCCCTCATGCGTAAAGCGTGAAAATACACTAACTACCAAAGCAGTGTACAGAGAAAAAAACACGAAGGCATGTCCATAACTCACTGGGAAACTCCATAGCGGTATCCGCATACCCCTCACAGGGTCCTCGCGGTTTGGCCCATAGGTCCGTCTATTGCCCATTAATTGGAAACGAAGCTCTTTTGTGGATCTCCTGCACTTATCCGGTAGGTGTTTCTAAAAACTGATGCTGTTTGATTTTTTTATTGATGACTTTGAAAATAAAGTTGCATTGTTTCTATGACGCTCGAAACTACATCCCCCCCTTAAGTCAAAATTGTTTTCTTTCATTGTTGTCCAAATAATAGGCAATCCCTGTTTATAAAACATTTGGTCTAAAAGGTAAATACTGTCTCAAAAAAAGCCGTGCGGAGACTTCCCATCCATTGTTCAGATGATTTCGAGAAACGGTTATTACCGTAGTATACTTTCAAAAGAACTGATCGTGTAAATATTTATAATAAATGTCAAATAAATAGTTTAGCCCTGATTCTTAGAATCATTACGGTTTTTATAGACTATAACTGACATCTGTCATGTGCCAGGGCGCGTTCACTGTCCACAGCTGTCAAACGATGCCACATAGAAAAGATAGATAAATCGATGTTATTCTGGAACTTTTCAACAATATGAGATTTAACTTTTAGATGAAAAATGTATGCTGATCGCAGCAGATCAGTATACATGTGTGCTTGTTAATTGTGGCACAGGTATTTATACCCCCACTTCACACACATCCTTCCATATTTACAGTTGGTGATCATCCAAAACTTCCCCTTGGCTGTCTTTACCCAGACATCCATGCATGTCAAGGTCGTGGGAACATCGAGGCAGATTAATTAACAGCTCGTGATGTAAAAAGTAGTTGTGACTGTATTTTGTGACTAAAGGAAAAACATCATCAGAGGGAGGCAGACAGGAGAGCATAGACAAAGATGAGCCAACAGAGGAAATAATGAGGAGAATTATTTCTACAGTTATCATCTGACCACAGATGATAAATTAAAGGAAAAAACAAAATAAAGTATTGGAGAAACAAAATGAATGCCAATGCCTTTATACACTGAATGTTTTAATGGGTATTACAGTTATGTCATGTCACGTGCAGTGACTTTTGCAGTTGTTGCCTCTCAACCCAGTTGTCCATCCATGGGACATTTTGGAGCGACATGTTAGTGCTCTCCATCGTCATCATCCAATCATCAAGTGAGGGAATATCTTTTGAAGAATATTCATCCCACCAGTGCAGAGACTAGACAAGACAAGCAAAGAAAAGGAGCACGGAGACTGTTCAGGAGGCTCATGATGGGACAGCGTCTTATGACACTTTGTTTAAAAGTCTATGAAACAGAAGTGCATAACAGAAAATAAGTAGAACAGCATGAAAAAAAGCAAACAGGAGTTAGACAAGAGCTAGGCTGATGAATGAAAAACAGAAAAGACACAGCACACACACAGTACAGTACAGCAGAGTAGTGATGATGGAAACCATGAAAGCGCTCCTCTAGTGGTCATGACAGCTCAGAATGAGCTATAAGTCAGTAAGAACAGTAAGTAAAAACTGAATTTCTCTTCCCAGGTCCCACATATCAGTGGGAAGGTGTGAGCACTTACACCTTCTATGGCTTCCTCTGGGATTTCCTGATCATTATCAGTTCTGATAAACAGTATGTTGGCGAGCTGTGAGATGTTCTCTGTCAAACATCTAGTTGTGGTCTGGTCTGATGGCCAGTAGACACTGGCTCAAAGAAAACTTCAGCTGTACTGAAGTGAAAAGACACCAACTTCTCTGACTCTCTGAATTTTTCCACCAGATGTTCGATTCTCAATATAGAAATATATTGCTGATCTTAAACATTACTGTTTCATCTGGAAGATAACTAACTAATTCAGAAATCACATTACTGAAAGTCCCCACCTCCTCTTGTGAAATCATACTTCTAGTAAAAAGACATTTCAGTGAACTTTATGTGACAAAATGACACTGACCCCGACCCAGGTACATGGTGAGTAGCAATGGAGGTGACTTTATTTGGACAGTCTGCCTACAGATAGGATAGAGAGTATTTGTACATTTCAACTGTTTTGCTCTGTCTGTAGATGTTTAACAGATAATATATAGAGTATATGCAACAATTTATGAACATATCCTGAACAAGATGTTTTTACCACTGTGGTGTCATATCAGAAAACATTTCTATTTGTCAAACAGTTGAATTGTTGACTCTACTAGTATGTAAATGTTACAAATACTCCATAAATCTGTAGTATCTATCCAAATAAAGTGTTACTGCAGTGGCTTATCCATGCCATCATCAAAACAAAGTATCTGCTACAGGAAGATGCAGGTTATTTCAAGGAAGCATGTACAGCTCAAGTGTTGGAGTCCATCCATGATAACATTCTTAGAATAGTTTTCTCTCAATTTGACTTCCTCGTGATACAATGAAACAAATGGGTCTAGGACAAACATGGGAGCCAGGATGGCATTACAGAGTATGTGCATTTCATTACATTTATTGATGTGGTTAGATGCAATTTCATGAAAAGTTAATATTATGTAATGTGAATTATGAATATCCAGTTAGAATCTATCTATCTATCTTATAATCTATCTTCTTCCATCTACGGAAGAAGGGAAGAAATAGTCAAAGATTTCTTACAATAATTCTATACTCTGCACATGTTTATGTCCCATGTCCTCACCATGACCCTTGACAGCCTTTTTGGAACCAGGGTCATAGCCAGAGTAATGGAAATATATTGAAATTTCCTGGAAGTCTCCTCTGTGTGTCATAGGAGGGGGGAGGTGTCTTCCAGAGGCTAAAGGAGGCTTTTCCACCAGACAGGAAGTAAAAGTATGTTTGCATATGCAGTACCAGGAGCTATCATGCAAAGTGACACACATAGCTTTACTCACACAAATACTTGGAAACACTGATAACAGATGCCAAGTTTACACATCTGCATGTTTAGGATTTCATAAGCCTATGGAAGGTTCATGCATGGAATGCACGCATACATGTGTACACACAAATAGTGTGTACAGAGAGTGAAATAGAATAGAATTTTATGAAAACTACTGACCCAACAAGTTATTACAATTTTGTTGAAGTAACAAGTACTATTGAAGTAACAAGTTATTACAATTTTGTGTATGATGTCAATAGCAACAAGATTGTTGAATTTATCTATGCAATTATTGACATTAATACATTACCTACTAAACAAGAGCCATGATGAAATCTTTATCAATAGTTCTGTGTTTTTACCCTTTTTCCCTTCTAAGAATTGTAGTGCCATACTCCTAAAAATGTTGCCACGTGATGCCCTAAATGGAGGACTAATATACCTTTAATATAAATTGACGACAATGTTTTTTTTCTGGTATTTACATACTCTAATCATATTATTGATGATCATTTTTTAAACATTCTTTTATAAGTTTACAAATTTAAGTCTACTGTCTTATCATATCTACTCTTATGAGTCAGCTTTAATAAGACATGGTCACCGCATGTTAAGCTAAAGACAGTGTTGACAGATTGTTGCACTGTTTGCTTAAAGGGCTGTTTGCTTAGTCTGAGCCAACATGAGAGAGAGAGGAGAGGGAGACAAGGTACGTGCTGCGAGCCATGCTCCGTGACCAGGGCAGGGGATTGGGGTGGGAGGTGAGGGATGTGTGGGGAGTGCGGGGGCAGGGGGGGTCCAGTCACAGTGACTCCTTGGTTGGAATGGAACACAGTTATTGAATTTAGGATGATATAAAAGAGGAGGGGTGATGTAAAGTTGGTGATGAACCCAAATGATCTTTCCCTGTGCCTCACACCAGTTAATAAACAAAGGCCAGGGGTGATGCAAACAATCAAAATATAGTGCAGTGCACCGCTATTACGTTGTAATGTGTGTGTTTGTGTGTGTGTGTGTTTCGCTTTCTTATCCAGGTTTTGGCTCACAGCCAGCTAGGTCTACTCCTCTGGCGCGACACAAGACAGGAAGCTGACATAAAAGAATGGGGGGACTGACTGTGTGGGACACGAGGAGCCAAGGCAGGAGCCAAGACAGTAGACACTGACGAGGTCGGAAGTATTGTTTCAGTTTACAGGCATCCACAGTGATGTTCCATAGGGTGATAAGAATCTTATCACCCTATTGAACTTATTATGATCCCATGGTGATGGCCTTAAGTGCTGAGAGCATTCCAGGACAGGAACCTCATCTACCCAAATGCTGTCATTTGGCCCATGAGTAAAGCATTTAACCCCCTAAATACTCCAGTGGACCTGCTTGCTGGCCAACAATGCAATGCTATGAAATAACACAAGGTGTGTAACTTTATGGACCAAGGTGAAGAGATGTGTTTCAATTTCCCTGGCTAAAATTGGATCACAGGACTAAGGGTCTCTTCCATTTCCCACAAGTCTATAGCAATGCTAGGAGGCATTTCAACAGTTTAACCTGCTAGTCAGCAGGTGAGGAAAAAAGCTATGGAGTTCTTACAAATCATTCTGTCATGTAAATGGCTGAACCAACATTTAAAGAAATCCATCCTCATACCCATGCTACATTTCCCATGATAAGTGAAAACATTTATAACTGTAAACCACGCTTCACAAGTGAAAACCTTGCCTACACTCAACATCCTTTGAAATTATGGTTCATTAACAAAGCATTGCTCTTGGCATGAACTGAACCTTCTGACACCAACAATGCCATATCCCTCTCTGACATACTGCCCCTATTTTACCACCCCTGAACATGTCCCATAGGTCTTCAGATAGTCCCCTGTTCTCCTGCTGCCCTGTGACCAATTCTCTGGCTGTATTATCAGTTTTCTTCTTTTATCTGGTATTCTCCCTGTTGCCAAGCTGCCTTGTGTGGTATTTTCTCTGGCTAAGCTACCCTAGCCTCACACCTTTTCTTATCCAGAGGGCCTCTCATCACTTGTCATTTCCACTACATGCTCTTCAACCCCTTTTTGGCTGTCCTGTCTGCTATTTCTTGGCCCTGACTGTACTCCCTGCACTGCTTAAAACGGCAGGTTTAACATTCCACCTCAACCGTTCACCTACATTTGTATTCGAGTTGTGCATAAATAAAAACATATTGTACAAGTCTCTTTAGATTTGCACACATACAGATATGATATATCTGATATATACTCTTATTCATCCTGCTTGGGTTATTTACATATTCATGTTCAACAGCAATAAAAAAATAACTTATTGGAAATACAAGCCTGATAGACAAAGGGACAATTGTCTAACATTAAGTGATAATCTGATTATTCTAGTATATGTGTGGTTTAAAAAATCTAAAGGTCATAGGAGGTGGAGAAAACACTAAAGCATTATTCTAGGCTCAACATCTCCCATGGACCTTGCTCTAGTTTACCCCTTTTCCATTTGAAATGAAAGAAAAACAATAAATGCTAAAAACGCACAACCTCACTGCTACTGCTGCGGACTACATTGTCTTGTTTAGCATCCAATGCCATTTGCTTGCTTATCTAACCAACCTTGTTTTTCTCATACTGCAACAACTTGACACTGCTTGCCTGCACTATAAAGGAACATGCTCACCATACTAATTTCAGACTTACTAAACACTAAATTTGACTCAGTAAAGAATTAGCAATGGTTTCATTTTGACCACTTTTTCTTAATAAATGAACACCACACCACTCCCTTTGAGTATTTAGTACTATTCTTTTGTACCTTGTCAGAATGCACATGGCTCCCTGACACAGACACTTATCAATCGGGCAATGAAATAATTGGGAGTTCCCAATAGGGAATATTGCCCAGAATAGGAACGCTGTGGACCACAGGGAAGAGAAGCAAATAAATGAGAGGTGAGTGATCCAGTAGCAGTAAAGAAATATAATAGGGCCAGATGCATTTCCCTGGTCATCATGTGAGAGTCGTTGGATTCACATTAGTCAAGGTGTTGATGGGTCTTAAACTGCCTGGGAAGAGATTTCATAACTGGCATGGCAAAGAGACTAACAAACCACACATGACCCCAACCACAGTGAGGGTGAGACAGTTGTTAAAATCCAGGGACTTCCCACTAGTCATTCAGAACTGAAAATGCCTTTTACACAAGAAGCAAAAGATCTTCAAGAAAAGGAAGCAAGGGAGTCCAATTGCCTTTGACTACGAGCATGTGGTTTGACTACTGACTGCAGTTTACTCTGAATTACTGCAATAGTGTTTGTAGGCCATTCAACCCAAGTTACTAGTCAAAGCTGTGTTTGTATCTTTGTCCAAATTAATCTAGACTCAATTGCTCCTCTTTGTGACATATGAGAGCCCTAGCATTATCAGGGCAAGATCTTTTTTGGCTGTCCCATAAATAATAAAGAATGGACTTCAACAACTGAGGAGGACCTTGATGTTGGAATGTTTTCCGTTCTATGTTGAAAGGTGCCAACCAATGGAGACGTCAAACCACAAACATAAAACATCGCCTGATCTACCGCGCCAAGACCAACACTTGCATCACAGAACATCTAATAGAACAGAGGAAAGCACTAACCATATAACTAACACCATACATGAGGTACAGGAAGATGAAAATGTGCTTAATACCTAGAAACGTAATTAAGAAATGATTTATCAAAGTCAATGTAAAGTAAGGTTTTCTCAGCTCCAGGACTGTGGAGACATGTCTGCTGAATGCACTGAAAACTGGTGAAAACTGTTATCTATCTATATATCTATCTATGCTTACAAAACCCAGAAAATTAAAACAAATAAATAGCCACTGGGGAACACTAATCCCAATACTGCAATGATATTCTCTTTGCCATTTCTAAGCATAACTAGAGTGATGAAGCTGTTGAAACCACAACCTCACAACATACCTTACGCCACAGAAGTTAATGTCAGTTTCAGCTACAGAGAATAACACTGTTCTTAACTGATCTGTAGAGTTTTGTTTCCTAAAGATTAGGTTTTTGGCCTTTTCAAGCTTTATTTGATAGAGACAGCTGAAGAGTGACAGGAATGCGGGGAGAGAGAGATGGGGAATGACATGCGGGAAAGAGCCACAGGTCAAATTCGAACCCTGGGCTTCCAAAGCAAGGACTGAGCCTTTGCATATGGGGCAGCTGCTCTACCAACTGAGCTAAATGCCACCCCGATCTGTAGAGCAATTTTAATAAAATCATTTTAGATGAGTGAAATTATAAATCCAGAAAGGATAGACCTTCTTTGGAATTGTTTATTACACTACATAGTTTATATTCAAGAATACAGATCAAGCAGTACTGTGGTCCTGAAATCTACAAGGTTTCCCATTTGGTCTGTCACGTTTCCTCTCACGGGACTAGACAAGTGTTTCTAGTGCAAATAGGGGATGTACAGCATATACAGTCCATGTCTTGCAGCAGGCCCATTCTTACTCCAGTGTCTGTTTATTCTAGTGCGCTTGTTGCCTCAGAGATATTTTCGGTTCCATTGTAGTTCCTTGAGCTCTTTGTGGAAATTCCTCATGGGTTTATTTTCATGGCTATCAATTTTCATGCCTGAATGAAAAACCACCCATTCTTCAGTCATGATGAACTAACGGTGTGTCTCAGATGAGAGTAAACAGGATTTCTTACTTCATCTCAAAGACATCTAAAAATGCAGAGATAACTAATGAAAAATAAGTCTCCAACCCCTACTGTACTGTATATAGTCTTTAGTGTACAAAGATTTCACTGTGCCTGTGTTGTTTTGTTTGTTGTTCCTGGGGTCAGGTACAACATCCTCAAAGTAAGCATAACCGACTGACCTGATGGTTTAGGAGCATCCTCAGTAAAAGCAGAACAGCACCGGGTCACAGCACTGACATGTAGCATGCAAGACATGTGAAGACACTGGGATGGTTAACACATAGCTCTCCTCCTTGCATGATTTTATTCATCCCTTCTGCAAACATATTCTGTCTGTTCGCAGTGGCGCATGAGGGAGCTTTTGTGATGGCTTTAATGAAATACCGCTGAAAAAAAACACCGGGTTGTAAAGTAATCAAAGAATAAATCCCACATTTAAATGGCTTTTGAATTTGCCTAAAATATAAATTAGTAGAGCCGGTTTTAGCACCCATTGCTTCAAACTATACTTTTTTATAATCCAGAAAATCCAGATATATCCACATATTGGCAAATGAAATGAAACTGCCATCATTATAACCCAAACTTCACAACAAGTTATGAGAAAATGATATGTGATAGATGCTTTATTGTCAAAGACCTTGTCTTGGTTTTCACAGTCTCTGTACCCACCTATTTGTAAGTTGTAAAAAGACTCGTTAATGAATGACTGACAGACGGCCTGTCCAATGGGAGCGTGGTAGGGTGTAAAGTGGCCCGACTTTTGTGTCCGCCTCATGCTTCTTTTCTGTCAGAAAACATATACAACCTGATCAGTGACCATATAACTGCACAGGCTACTGTACTGCTACATACATCAAATACATAAGTTGCTACGGCCATGCTATCATTTTAATTCAGCACGTCTGGTAAAAATAACCACCAAAATGTGTAGATAGTTCTAAAGGGCTGAGCAACCTGCATTTGGTTGAGGTGTGTGTCCAGTGTGGTCACTACTCTCTTCAGTCCGTCTAAAGCAGTCCTCAGAGTCGCAGCACTTACACAGAGCAGAGTCTCCCTCTATGGCACGCCAGCTGAATGACACAGAAACATTTTGGTAATATACCTCAATTGTGATGCCCCAGCTAACAGAATATACTTTACATCAGTGAATGCTATACATGACCTGATTTAGCATCTGAATGTCACTAGGAGTTTGTCAGTCTGACCTGAATGTGGGCCTATGGAAGAAGCAGGCTTTATTGAGGTGGTTATGTGAGCTTCCTTTCAGAACAGCTCTAAGGTGACAGCTGATGAACATCTAGAAAAAGAAAGCCACATCACATTAACACGTTTAACACATTTAATCCAGCACTACAATGATCCATTAAAAATACACATGTTGAATGGAGAGTAATAAATTAGCTCAATAAATGCAATGTGACTCCGAAGACAATTATCATTCAGAAAGCAATGAACCAGCTGTTGAACAATGAGGAGTTTTTACCTGTTCCCCAGCCTGCTGGTTGAAGTGGAAGGCTTCGACACTGAAGCAGAGTCTGTTAACTTGCTCTCTAGGAAGGAATTTAGATGAGGACCCTGGCAATACACTGTCCATAAGACATCTGTAATAGAGGAGTAATACTTGCTGAAATTATTCCACAAATTGCATCAAATATAGACATGATGTGTAGTCAAATAAATGTTAACTGTATCAAAAAATGGAATCTTGAATCTTGGAATCCATTTGAATTCTCAGATTTAGCACTGTGCAATATCTTAAGTTCTTGATGTGACATAAGTTTTATGTACTGAACAGTTCACAAATTAGTATTATATTAATGAGTTAGTTATTTGTTTTTAGTCAGAAGGAAAGATTCACCCATGCTTAGTGATAAACTTGTAGCCTGGCGAGGAGAGAGGGTCAGGATTTAGCGTAGCAACACAGTAGTCGACATATAGAGTAAGAGGAGGATGCAGTGGGGCCTCCACACTGGCCTCCAAAAACACTGCCTCCCCCTGCTGATACATTGAGGAACTACGTAAAGAGGTACAACCACCTGCAAAGCAAACAATAGACAGTTTTCAGTCCAAATTTCAAATGAATTCCTCACTGTTGCCTAGATTCAATGGGATTGTGTTTTCACCTGCCATGGTATGAAGGGAGAAGTTCAGAAGGCCAAAGTTACTGACAGTGGATGTCATGGGTAGCCAGGTTGGAGTTAATGGTTCTCCACTCACTGTCTGCTTTCTGTGCTCGCACAAAGATAAGACACACAACTCTAGACTTTGTTCCTATACACGGTTATGCAGCATTAGAAACCTGAACCGAGGAAATTATGTACTCTGTAGCTACGCTAAATGATGATTTCTACAGTAATGTGGCATCAGCCTTACCTTTTATAGTGGCATTCAACAGGTATGACAGTAGTTGCCCCTCTAACTATCACACTGCCTGTAAAGATGGGAACCACAGCAGGGAGCAGTACCACTTGGTTGGAATACACAAGCCACAAGCCATGTACCTGGATAGTAGCGGGTATCAAGAAAGAAATTAATTAATAATAAAAAAAAAACTTCCTTAGGGCAACCATGTTCTATTTCTAGTATTATGATTGCAAAATAAATGGTATGAGGGTAGCACACACGAGTTAAAGCTTAAAGTGGATAGTCTAATCTTGAAATCTGAAGTGTTGCATTATTGTTATTAGACACACTATAATTATTTAGTATTAAGCTGAGTTTTGAATGGGGTGTGTCCTAACTTCTCATTGTACCCCCTTCTCTTACACTGAACTCAGTCCCACATTCTTGTAGACCTGCGGAGATGACCATTTCAGATTCAGACATGGGTCCGTTTGGTCCACACGACCTCTGCTGTGTTGAGTTTGCTCCAAGTCGAAGATACTCAGGTTTGAAAGGAATTCGTCTCTCCTCGAAAAACTGTCGCTTTACGGTGACTCTCACTTTGACCTCTCCGCATTTTATTTCAAGTCCGACAGTTTTTTCAGCGAATGAAATTCCGCACACATATAACAACAATGCGAATAAGGAGGCGAATGGTCTAAATTTAATAAGAGGTGCCATTTTTTCGAAGAAAAAAAAATCAAGCTAACGTTTTATGAATTAGCTAAAGTCGATTACAACCAGGTGTGTGGAGATGTCTTGGGCTCGCGCGCACTGAACAACACCTATGCCACCTTCAGAGACTGCTAAAAAACAATGTGAGTCTGACACACAGAAATAAATATAATGCATGTATGCAAATATAAATGGAATAAAAATATAAACGTATAAATAGTATATGCTAGGACTTGAAACAATTATATATTTTATTATAATGCAAAATTTTATACAACAAAAACTCGTAATCTTAAAAAAGAACGTGTTGTGCTACGTTTTGTTTCCACAATTAAACCGCGAACACTAATTCAGACATTTCCAACATAAAATAATATGAACTATTTAATTATGGTCAAAAATAAATTAGCTTTCAAACTAGTAAATCCGGCAACAAGTTGTATTTACGTGCATCAAGCTGAGCAGATGAAACGCTCATGAACGTATCATCGTGGGAACAATGTTAAGGCGGAACTGAAGCGTCTAAATGTACCGAAGGGACAGTTATTGCAGTTGCAATAGACTACTGTCGGAGGTGTTGCTTCTGAAATGAGCAGCTGGGAAACATTTTGAAGCGATATGTATCAGGTAAAATGTGAACTCAATGCTCTCCAGAGTTAATTTGTAAAAAAAAAAAAATGGATCAAGAGGTTGTAGCTTCTGAATCTGATCAGATTGACTGGGGAGGAAGTAGAGCTGAAGAAGGGAACATTATGAAGAAGAGCAAAAGCTTATCAAAGAATGTCCACACCGGTCTTCCTGATCCACTCACAGGTCCCGTGAAACGTTCTCTGATAAAAGGAGACTACCTCTACTTCCACTATGGCTGTGATGGACAAGATGACAGAGGCTGGGGATGCGGCTACCGCACCATTCAGACTATGGCTTCCTGGCTTTGCGGAAACTGGTTTCCACTTCAGGGTAAACACAGACCTCCACCAAGCCTCCCAGAAATCCAACAAGCCTTGGTCACCATGGGGGACAAACCAGCCTCGTTTTCATGCTCCAGGGAGTGGATCGGGACATTTGAAGCCTCTCTGGTCCTTGACTATTTCTATGATGTTCCCTGTAAGTTGGTGCATGTCAGAGGTGGAGGAGCAGAGCTGGAGCATGTTGCAGTGGAAGAGCTCTATCAGCACTTTGAGAAACATGGATCTCCAGTCATGATGGGAGGGGACAGGGACAACTCCTCTAAAGGGATATTGGGGGTTTGCTCTGGGGATAGAGGGAGCTACTTGCTTGTCGTTGACCCACACTACTATGGGTGTCAGCTGGAGCAGCAAGAGCTGCAGAAGCAGGGTTGGGTGGTGTGGAAAAGAGTATCATCTCTGGATCAGTCTTCATTTTATAATTTGTGTATGCCTCAGACTGCCAAAAAAGGAACATAAACTGAGACAAAAAAAAGACATATTTCTAATTCAGACATGCAGATGAATTATTGTTTGTTCAGATGAACTTCAGAAAATGGATTTTCTAATTTGGATGTAATATTTTATTAGGGTAGAGGTTGTACTGCAGTGTCATCATTGGGGCTGTAGTGTCATCTTGTGTGTGAAATGAATGATTATGATCCATTAAATCTCAAAGCTTCTTCGGCATGTATCAAGTGTTTCCCTCAGTGGTTTCTGCTTCAAAAGCAAATGCTTTAGTTAGAATTTATTTGTATTACACACAGTTCTATCTATGATGTCAATATGTAAACCAAGCTCAGTGATCAATAATTCATTCAAAAACATTATTGGTTTAGTGAGAGTGGTAGTATCAATATTCACAATCAGTATTGTTAATATTTAAAAATAAAAATCACCATTACCACATTTGTCACATTGTATTTTATTGAAGTTATTTTTCAAATGATCTCAAATGATGGTGACAATACTCTGGTAACAGCTTCTCAAAGATTTGCAGCTTTTGTAGAAATCTTTTGTGGTTGTAAACAGAATATCTTTATCATTTTCAACCATTCGTGTGACAAAAAAAGCAATCTTTAGACTGAGCTATTGTGATAGATAGTTTTAGATAGATCTACCATTTCTTGACATTTTCTGGAGAAACTAACAATTGATCATAAAATTAAATGGACATAAACAGACTCCAATCAATTCCCCATTTTATTGCTTAAGATATCTAATTTAATTTGACAGCACATCTTAGTTCTTCTTATCTAATTAAAACAGTGATCACACCCACTTTATCTCAGTTTTCTGGCACACAGTCATTATAGAAAATCTGAAAGTTCTTGTCCACATCCATCCTAGCCTTGAGAAATTTCTCCAGGTTTTTGAGAGGAACTTCCACCATGTGGTTGTTTACACGATCATTCAGCCCATAAGCTGCAAACACAGGGAACTTATAGCGCACAAAGTATGGTGCATTTTGGTCAAACTCAGTGCAGCAGTAGGCTGACCACATGTATTCAGGTACAGCCACTCTGTCCAGGTTGTTGCGACGGATGGTGTGCCCAGAGGTCGTCACCCCAGTGACCACAAAGGCTTTGCCACGGCAGTAGTTGTTGAGACGTTTGCGGATGATGTCCTGGTGTTCTGCCCAGGGACCCATGTTGAACTCCCTGATCTGGGGTACCACATTTGTCAAGGTGTAGGTGGAGGCTTTGTCCAGAGGGTCAGCCTGATGCTCATCAGGATTTAGCTGGCCACGTTCATACTGAACGACATCAGCATAGTCATCCAGGACTGCCTGGCTGTCTTCAAAGTTCATATGCATGTTTGAAGATTGGGGGAAGGGCTCCATGTTACTGCTGCTTTTTTCTGATGCCAGCTAGAAAGAGAGAGAAGAGGAAGCACAATTGCACAAAGTTAAATGATGCAATAATTGTGCAATAGAACTGTTTTCACAATCAGGCAATTTGTCACATCCACAAAGGAACACAAAGTGGCAAGTGCAACATTTGAGTGACAAGTGACAAATTTGCATAACTACACACTAGACTAGAGCATAAAAGGGCAAGGTAACATTATCTCATTGAAATATCATTCATAGCCAGTAAAGTAGCTTATCTCAAGCTTACTAAGTTGCCTGTAGCAACAGTAAAATAAGGTGCCCCAGCTCTCTGAACTGCTTGTTCTGTGTGGATATATGGAATATTTCTGGTTCTATGTCTTACGTGTCTAAAGACATAAAGGAATCCTTGATAAATGCAAACAGATTTACATGTTGTATGTTATGAAACTGTAATATAGCACAATATAAGACAGAAGTATGTCGTATCTATGCGTGCAGAGAACACACATCTACCTTGAAAGGATTTGTTTTGAAACTCAGACTCAGTAATAATTCTAAAGTCACACTTCAGCTTTGATTAATCTTGAGAGAACACTCACCTGGGGCTCAAACATCCAAGGGAAGTCCACCTTCTTCTCCCCGTCTGACTTCTTGAACGTATAGGCAGAATAGATAGGAATATGATTTTTGGGGTCGTATAGGGTGACATAGCGGGGTTTGTCCTCGTATCTCTGGCAGATCTTCTTAAAGGAGTTGCTAAGGTAGCCTCGGGGTGGAGTGCCCATGTACAGAGAGTCCTTACAGCGCTCAGCATGGTTGAAGTCCGTCACCACTCCTGCCTGGACCCCCTGCAGCAACACACTGGTCAGCACAGTCACAACAGCTGCCAGGGTTAAGGCACAGTTTTCTGATGTGGGTATCATTACGAAAGCTATCTGTTCCTCACACTTACAACGTCTATGTCCTTTTAGAACTCTCTAGGTCCACTCATAAGTGTCTGTCTCACCTCTAACACACCACTGCAAATATAGTCTCTAACAAACTGGACTCCCTTTGTAAAGTCCTTTCCATATATTCAAAGTGCCACAAATGTCGTAGCAGTAATTCAAAAGAAGTGAATGTTATCAAGCATCCAGAGCGCTTTATTACTGTGCACTGCAGAGGAAGGAAGGAAGGAAGGAAGGAAAATGACTTTACACTCTGCTATGAAAAATGAGTCCTTATACTTGGACTGTCCTTTTAAGTAGTGCACAAACAGCTTTAGAAATGATATTTTGCATTCATTCTGTTTTGTATTGAGACAGGGTTACAGAGAGAGATTGAAAGAAATTTAAAAATATAGATCAGGAAAAAACTGAAAGTATGGCAGTGTCAATCTTGTGTTTGAGAAGAGAAGGTGATTGGATCTCTTATTATACACTACAGTTCTTTTACACAAATGTAAAGCAGTCATCTGTTTCATTTGTGTCAAGTTTTTTCCCTTCAGTCTGTTTTTCCAATGATCAAGAGATTGTTACAGTCATAAGGACTACAACATCAGTAAACTCATGAAAAGTGTGGTGAATTTTACTGAGAACAGATGCTGGTGCTATAGTTATAGCACGTGATAATACAAGGTTTGCGTAGGTATACAAGTGATAAATATGACATCAATACCAGAAGAGGTCTTCATTTTATTGTTATTTTGTGACTGATAAAAAGTTATTAAACACTAAAAACTTAACATATCAGAGGAATGTTCTTGAATGAGTCAAAATAAAGCTTCAAAGACAGTTTAATTACACATTTCAAATATTTTATTAGTGCAAATTAGACAAAGCATTGAGACTAATGTTCACTTGCATTGTGTGCTTAACTAGTGATACTAATTCTGTGTTTTGTATGGCTTAATTAAGCTCCTTCCATATACTATAGACCTTTGTCACATAAGCATTTTTTGTCATTTACAGCAGGAAAGGCAGAGGTGCTTACTGGGACACTTGATCAGAGCTATAGTTAATGTTATCAGTAACATTTTTGCTTTTCTTTTGATGACAAGTCAAAATGTGTGCTGTAAAAAAAGCATGACCAAGATGGCACAAAGCTGCCTCATAGCTAAATATCTGTTTATCTAGCTCAGCTGGATGCTGGAGGGATACAGTCACCTACAAAGATCTGAAAGTTCTGATCAACAAAAGTTGTCTTCTTGAGAAACTCTTTCAGCTTCTGGACAGAGATTTCCACCACCTCGTTGTTCTCTTCTTCATTGAGGCCATAGTGAGCAAAAGATGGGAACTTATAGCGCTCATTAAAAGGTGCATTGTGGTCATAGTGAATACAGCAATAAGCTGACCACAGATATGTGGGCACTGCAATACGATTCATGTTTTCCCGGCGGATCATCTTCCCCGAGGTGGTTATACCTGTCACAATGTAAGCTGTTCCACGACAGTAATTGTTAAGCCGTTTGCGGACGATGTGCTCCTGTTTGTTCCAGACTATGTTGTTTAAGTCAGGCACCATAGGCACGACATTGGTGAGGGTGTAGGTGGATGCCTTGTCGTCAGGTTCGTCCTGATGCTCGTCTGGGTTGAGGGTGCCACGCTCGTAAAGGATGGCGTTTGTGTAGTCATCCAGAACAGCTTGGGTGTCTTCAAAATTCATGTGCATGTAACCACGTGGGAAAGGCTGCATCTCATCTGTATCAGATAATGTGGAGAGCTGTGAATGCAGACAGATAGATTGAGTGCATGTGAGCAAATGAGGATATGTAAAAAGGAATTACACAACATATGCATGAGTAAAAGCTTTTACACACAAAAACAGTACAGAAAAATGAGCATGCTGTTCATGTTAAAAGACTAATGCTTATGTCCAACCTTATTTTTTTTTCTTTACCTGTGGTTCATACATCCATGGAACATCCACGCATTTCTCCCCATCTGAGCGTTTGAAAGTGTAAGCAGAGTAGATAGGTATATGGTCCACAGTATTGTACAGCGTCACATAGCGTGCCTTCTTGTTGTAACGTTGACAAATGAACTGAACTGGGTGGTGCTCTAGTCCACTTGGTGGTGTTTCCATGTAAAGGAATTCTCTGCACTCCGGAGACAGCTCTTTTTCCACTTTCCCTCTTACTGCTGATGTCATTATGTTGACAAGCAGGAAAGCCATCTGCGCCCAAAATGCCATGTTAAAGCTTTGTTTCTGTGAGCTTCTACTGTACAAACGATGGAATGCCTCTCTATGGAGCTCGGTAAAACAGCTAACTCAGGCTTCACACTCTGCTCTCTGTAATCAGGACTCAGTATGCAAAACAGTGCACTTCTTACACCTCTACAGATCCACCCACAGTAAGAGGACCAGCTACTGTAGACATCAGTGTTTCTCTCATTGGTAGAGAAGGAGGTAGAAAAGCTATCCTATCTCACACCCTGCAGTCAAGAACTCATTGAATTCATGACATTTTATACAATTCTGGTCTAGAATTTTATAAAATTTGCATTGCAGCAGCTTTGATTGAAGAATGTCAATTTTAAATATTATGTATTTGAAAGAGAAATTTAAAGGAGAATATAGGCACAACATAGACTGATGGGAAACATTCGAAAAATGAAGGAATGGCATGCAGTTATGTTCCCCTGCCACATTCAAACCAGGAAGGTTGTAACATACAGTATGCAAAATAGGGGATAAGAGAGACCATACTATGAAATTTTGTATGGAACACCAGTTCACTCCAAGCCACATATCATATTATGCATGAAACTAAACAGGTTTTTACTTGAATGTATTTTATTCTTGTTTTTACAGATGTGTTAAAAAACATACACACACATACAGTATGAAAACATTAGTTAGTCAGTAATTAGTTACCTATATTTACAATTCCACAGTTTTAGTAAAGATAGAAACATTCTGACAGTAAAGTTTATTTTATTTTATTATTATTTTACTTTAATTTTAATTCATAATCCAAGCTAATCACAAACACAAACCCTAACTTAACCAGCACTCTACAATGTCATGCATGAAGATGCAGTGTGTAAAGGCACTACTGAGGGCCAGAAAAATTCCTGACATGATATATTGCCTACACTGATCATCCTGTGAAATGCAGAATAATGACTAATGCAGGGTAAACTACAGAATGTCAGAGGTTCTTATGTTCAAACTGCTAGATGAGACAAACTTGCAAAGTTGAGACAAAACCAGAAAGAAAATGTTTTCAGAGAACTTCTGGCCAGTTTGTGCGGCGCAGTTTTATAAGTTTTAGCACCTTTTCCACATGCAGTATATATAATTTGTTTGGTAGTAAGAAAAGATATCCTTCTCTATTTTTTTCTTTTTTTTATTCAGTTAGCTACATATTGAAGTATTCAGCAATGTCATGTGTACAGTGATACACATACACACATGAAAAATGTATTAATGCGCCACAAGAGGCAACATGAGGTAGTTATAATGTAGCTTAAACATCTGGAACGTGGAATCCAGATAGCCAGGACCTAGTCTGATTTAGCCTACATGTGGACTTTCTTCTATATGAAATATACATGACATGGATGTATGAATAAGAGTGGGAAATGTAGGATGTAGAACTTTGGGGAGGTTTGGCTGATACATGATACTTGAAGTCAGGATATCTTAGGCTCTACGGCTTTGATTATGATCCTCAATATAATTCTAATTTAGTCCAAAACGCATGGGAGCAATTTCATAATAGACTTTGTCCATGACTGTGAGTTCAAGGTGTCCCTTTATCCTGAAACACTTGTAAGGTCTCTTTTCTTCTTGAAGGTGTTTTCTGACACACAGCCCTTGTAGAAAATAGTGAGATCACTGTCTGTGTCTGTCTGGCTCTTCAGGAAGCTCTCCAGAGTCTTCAGCGGGACTTCCACCACACTGTTTTCAGTCTGTTCATTCAGTGCATAACCCCCATAACTAGGGAACATAAACCTAACCTCATATGGAGAGTTACGGTCAAAACGTGGGCAGCAGTAAGCCAACCACACATGCTTTGGAATTGCCAGGCGGTCCTCGTTGTCTCGTTTGATGGTCGCACCAGAAACAGTCACTCCTGTCACCATGAAAGATTTGCCATGGCAGAAGTTGTTTAGGCGACGGCGGATGGTGTCCAAATACGGGTACCAGGAAGCGTCCAGGAAGTCGGTAAATAATGGCACTACATTGGTCAGAGTATATGTGGAGGATTTGTCATCCGGCTCTGATTGAAACAGGTCAGGATTCAGTGGGCTACGTCTATATTCTACAGCATCTGTGTAGTCCTCCAACACAGCTTGGCTGTCCTCAATCAGAGGGGGGGTGTCTTCAGTGAGGGGAAGTGCTCTCATGTTACCACTCTCATTATCAGAAACCAACTGTAGGGAAAATAAATGAAAGGAATGTGGTGTTTATTTCAAAGGCTGAGACAATGTAACTTAATATACCACTAATACCACTGATTTTCCACCACAATGTATGGTGTCAGCACTTTTTTAAAATAAACCAAAAAATATTCCAAAGGAGTACAGGACATTTGGGGAAATTTACTTTACAGGAGTTAGATAAGAAGTCCTCGTGTTTGAAGTGTCATATGAATGTTTTGTTTTGTGCTAAGCTAACCAGCTGCTGGCTCCACATATTTAGCTTAAAGACATGAGAGTGCACTCCCACTTCTTGACAAAGAAGTGAGTGTATTTTCCAAAATATCATTGTTATAGAGAGGTATGCACATGGGGTATTTTGTAGTGATTGACAAGTGATGCTTGTTTGACCATACTTTGTACCTACTTTTTACCACATTCTGCCTCCAGTACCTAGCCTGAAATCCAAGCTTCAAAATGTCCCCTTCACCAATGCTATTTATTTTCTTGTTTGGTTTGTGCTTTTACGTGTGCTGATTCACTGTCACTGTTATTGGGACATTTAAAGGGATATTTTGGGATGTCAGGTGTGGGTTTCTTTGAGGTGTTTATGCATAGTCACCATCTACCTACAGTAGTCAGCAAACCCCAGTTTGGAAAAGCAAGTACCTCACACAGCCCCCCTTAAAAAAAACAAAACTCTGAACTATCGCTTTAATGGGACTGAGTCACCTGTGTTCATCCTTTAAGGAATCAAAATGTCTGTCTCCAGTGAAATATAAGCAGCTTCTCCTAAGTTTAATTCAAAGTGACAAATACAACACATGTATTGGTTAAGCTCTCTCTACCTGTGGCTCATACATCCACGGTGTGTCAATCCTCCTCTTCCCATCAGTCTTCTTAAAGATGTATGCCGAGTAGAGGGGGAGGTGGCAACTGCTGTCATACAACGTGGCGAAGCGAAGATTGTCTGCAAACTTCTGGCAGATCTTCCTCGGGCTGGTTCCCTTTATCCCAGCAGGTGGTGTCTGCATGTAGAAAAAATGGCTGCAGTCTTTGAAGCTGTTCAACACACTGGCACTCACCAGGGGGGACGCCATCAGCAGGAAGGATAGGACACTGGAGCAAAACGGATCCATCATCACACAAGTGGACTAGATGAAAATAATAATAAACTTTTCTCATCGTCTGGGGTTTGACACGCCACTATGAATGAAGAAATTGCATGTGGTGTTGAATATGTCAGACTGTGTTCATAATCCCGTAAAGTACACTGACTGTTGGACAGAGACTCAGTATGCAAAGCAGCAGCAGCTCAGAGTCTATTGGCTGGAAAACTGACTTATCTGCTCCCACAGTGTCTGTGCAGGCCTGCATCTCTGCACAGGCTTCTGTCAGGCTGTGCACCTGTGCTAACTTATCTCATAAATTCACTCTGTCAGTTGTAATTGCCTTATTTTTAAGACAATAAAGTAATGAACTGGTACATATTTATGCATTATATACACTACTTTCTATTATAAACACAACAGGGGAAATAGAATCCCCCCAGCCCGAGGTGTAGATCCCATCAGCTACCTTATTGGTGTCAGTAATCAAAATTGGATTGTTAGCTGGTTGTTTTATCACACTTTAATAGCACAGCTGTGTTTTATTTTTAAGGGCTGTGTGCCCCTCAACCAAAAGTTTTTGTGCCCTTCCTGCCTCCTGCAGAGGTGGCCTGTGGCTGTGGATGACTGGAGGCACCTGAAACCACACATGACATGGTCCGCCACTCTCTATGAACCAAATCCTTGCCAGTCAGTCCAAGCAAGGACAAGTTCAGTCTCCTTAATCAAGAACTGTGGAGCTCCAACTATGCATGAGAAATGATAGATATTTATTAGACTGATAGATTGCCTGTGTTGTTTTTACCTGTGAGGACATGTATACCTTTCTTTGAAACAGCAGTGACATCTGCTAACATTGTGTTAACAGTTAAACAGGTTAACCAGTGGTCGCTCTAGGTTAATAAAACCATGAAAGACCATACTTGCTTCATTAGAATTGAAAACTTTATGGGTGTGGTTTCGTCATGACCTTTATTAAATGAGTCCCACCCACTTCAAACTAGTGAGAGGAGCCCAACAGAAATACAGAAACGTGACATAACCAAAATTTTTGTCATTTGTCTTACAGTCACAGGGGGGAAATGATAATATATCATCCCCTAAAACATATTAAGGTTATTTATTTATGTATATATTTATAAACTGTAGCTATTCTGTAAATGCTTTAATGATGCTCAATAATAATAATAATAACATAGTTTGAAGCACATACAAACATATCAGTGGTAGTTTCCAGTATTTTGTTATCCATTCATTCATCATAGGTACAGCTGTTGATCAAATAATACAAACTGATCATGAATGTTTATTGTCCTCTAGTGGTCATTTTAAGCAACTACAATTTTACTTCTATAAATTAATATACAAACATTAATATTCATAATCAGTACTATTTTTAGATTAGTTATTCCAGTTCGCTATGCTCTTTATGTTTTCAAAACACGCACTTACGCACATGGTTTTAAAACAACATGAATACCATGTTAATTAATTTAGTACAGCTGTCTTGCAAAATATGCTCTTTTTGTAAAGCTTTTATCCACCTTGTCCACATACACATGGGTCAACAGAATATTACACCCACCTCCATTGTAAACTTGATGGTGGCCATGAGGTAAAAATGGTGACCCTCTGTTCAGCCAGCCACTGTCTGTTCATTGTACAGGTTGTACATGTAGCTACGTTATACATTTAAATACTACACTCTTACACTCACACTTCAAGATTAAATTAAGTAATAATTCAGGATCTTCCTAAGACTCATACTGTTTCAGTTGGTGGGGGAGTTGTATAATATATTGATAAAATGACCACAAACCAATTGACACAGAGAGAAACTGGACTTTTGGGACCAGAGATCTTAAGATTAGTACTTATTCACACTCTGATGCTCCTACACTCACAGTTTGATATGTGTTTTTAATTAAAGGTCACGCCACAGTTGTATTTGTTTGTGTGGATTTGTTTACTACATTCTTCTTCTTCTTCCTCTACTCTATAATGTCTGTGATGTTGGTTTTCCTCAGTTTGTCTTCTTGTGCTCGACTAGTTTGATCACATGCAGGTTCAGACATGTATCTGTAGCTCCTCACCACACAATGACATTTCCAGTTATTCATTCCAGATTGTATATCTATAAATGAGACACTACTGGACTTTTAAATCCGCACATTTTCTCCATATTTTTATTGTTCAATCTCAGCCGTCTTTTCGAGAGCGCATGGAATATATTCTTAGATTAGTCCCCATGCATGTTTACAATAGGCGAAGAACAGCCCCAAAAGAGAACTATATGTGTACGTCCACAATCATCTACTCCTGTATATTTATATAGTGTCACTGTCGCTAAACAGCGCCCCCTGCTGGCTAAACCCTGTACTGTCGTCCACAAACGTATTGCACATGCTCAGTTCGCATTGCCGCTCTACATGCCCTGCTAGTCATTCGGTTCACTTTCAAGGGTATAGCTAATACAGGAGCTAATGACTCATAATATATCACGTGCAATTCAAGCACGATGCAGTTTACTGCAAAGTTCACCAAACCACTTTGCCACAAGTTATTTATTTCGTTATTTTGTCACAAACACGTTGCTGCCTCGCGAATCTATAATACGCTGGCCGCTTTCGATGTATACATCCAGTACAACCCCATGCTAAAGCTGGCCTCACGCCTCAGTGTACGTGCTAATTAAACCCACAGAAGTACGACGCTGTGCATTTGAACATGCCGATGCAAAGTGTGGTACACATTACTGCCCCGGCTAGTAAATAGGGGTGTGTTTGCCCTGCTACAACATTGGTTAGCGGCTTGTCAATGTCCAGTCACGTGGTATCACACGGACGGCCATGTTTCCGAAACACAAACAACAAGAAGAGCAGCGACTAGGAGCCAGCAGACACATACTGATACGCAGCTGCGACCGTTGGAGGAGAGGGAAAAATAATAAATAAAATACAGAGCGCGACTTTCTGAAAGTACGATTCTGTCGAATGAATACGTTTACAGTGTTTAAAGAGACCAATGCATACGATATATTGGCTGTAGACACGCCGTGCAGACAACCAGTCTGGTAGCTCTAAAACAGTGAAGGTAAGCCATGGTTCCTCTTTGCAGCTTGTCTTTCAGCTAGCTGGCTAACGTGAGCTAACAGGCTAGCCTCAGCTCCTGCAGCTCGAATGGTTTGGCTTTATCTGTCGTGGGAAGGGCATTTGCGTTAAGTACTTTTACGGCTAAAACCGTTGTTTCCATCGTTGTGTTTGTTTTGTTTACACCGCCTTAGCACTAGCTTAACAGCGACAGCAGTGGAGGTGGCCGTCCGCACATTGGCGGAGCAGGCCGGGGAGTCTGATCTCAACACTCCGCCCCCTCCGCCATCATATCTGGTGTCATTTGAACCTACAAGCGAAGGCCTTTACGAGCAACGCATACCTTGTGCTAGGTTAGGTAGCACGCTAGCTAACCTATCTCTGTTATGCAACAGAAATATGATATTGTGGGTCAAATTCTGTTGTAAATATTGATTTATTTTCATGTCACCACAAATCGATATGCGGCAATAAGCCTGAAATACGAACAATGTGGATGCTAATGTAACCTAGCCCGCTACCATTGACGGTAGCTAATGTCAACTCGGGCTATTTTGTCTATACGTTAGCCATCTTTACGGCCAAACAATTCAGCATTTTTCAGTGTGTTAAAGTTACAAATGGATGTATATTGAATGCCAGCTTTAGCATAGCTTCACAGTCTGAATAGCCACAGCGTCAAAACATCATCCCGCCACGTTTTTAAGTGCATAATAATTTTGTAATATTCAAATGTTTCCATGTTTAAGATGCAATCAAACGTTATTATTCTGTGACCTTGCTAAGTGCAAAGTTAGTAACGTTACTATATCTGAAAAATGTCTATTTAGATACCAAGTGAAGATGTCTGAAGCTATATTCAAACTTCTCAGCTTTCTTCCATTATTGAAATTCAGCTAATGATATGTATTGATTGATCTCACTGTAATTTAGCTGATTTTTAATCAAGAGTGTCATTGATTAATTATCTAATGTTGAATGTCTTCTTATTTTGCTGCTTTTAAATTGGTAAATAATTGCAGAGTGCCTGGGTTTAACGTGACAATGCTCACTGAATTACACAACATTACTCTGGTTAATATAATATTTAATAGTTATTAAGCCATTCTCATCAGTAGCTGGAAGGAGTTAATCAAACGGTCGTGGCAATGAGAGGTTTAATAGAAATGGATTTCTGTCAGATAAACCCAAAATGAATAACTTAACCCAACACTTCTGGACCTGTCAGCATCCAATTTTACACTCGACTGTTGTCTTAAACATGTGTATTACAACATTGCTTTTGTTATTTTAAATGTCCTTTGAGCTCCTTATAGGGTAGGCTAAGCACTCTGCTGCAGTCTTGAAACAGAATTCTTTGTCATAATTTGGTATTGACCAATAGCAGTGAATCATAAATTGCAAAAGTTCCAGCAGTAAATGGCACAAAAGACCTCAAGACAGCAAAATCCTCTGTTGTTAATTGAATTCGAAAATGCTGAGAGAACACAGTGCCACACTTGCACTAAAAACTATTTTTTTCCCCTCACAAACATATCAAAAGACTTTCCAGTTAACTAAACAGTGATATGTTGGCAATGTGTCTTAGAATTTTTTTTAATCATGTCACAATAACCGTTGAGGGGCTTCATAAGAGCCCTGTGATTTGAGCAAATAGTGCCTAAGTATTTTCTGGCATTTTGACAGTGTTGATATTTGATGCTATTTTAAGCATGTCTCACACGTGAGTGATTCACAGTGACACATTTGTTGTCAGTGTTCTTCTGAGTAGCGCCAGAGTTGAATGCCTCTTCTTTTAGAGTGATTGGCAAGCCTGTACCTACCACAAACTTTAAAACATCGGGTACATAAAAACTATATATTACAACATAATTAGAAAGCTGAATCAAATGGAAAATGGTCCTCAGCTGGCGTAGAAGTGGTAGGGGCTTGTACGATGCAGCTGCAGAGAGGTAAAACTGACCAAGGTTGGAACGTTATGTGAACTCAAAAATAGAAACATCTGTAAGTTAACTAGATGGATGGATATTTACATTTCAACATAGGAATAGCACGTAGTATGTGTATCGTTTTTAAATTTACATCATGCAATTTAACTTTGTGCCAATGGGTGCGAGCACAGTACTTCAGATATTCCCGCTGTTCCTGCAAATTTGTGTCCATATTTTAGAACTTGCAGTAGTCATTAAAAAAAAAACATCTAAAGAGGTTTTGACTGATATGCCAAAGGATAAGATTCATGGCGGAGATAGGCAGCACAGATAAAATCTTCCTTTGATAGCTGAATACCTGGAATGCAATATTTGCATGCATCCACTGATGCAAAGTCTCTCCAAGTCCAATATAGCCATAAGGAGTACGGCTAATTTTCATCATTACACCCATCGGTTAATACAGCCAGAGATAGTAAAGAGATTGACAACTTTATATTATCTCACATTATCGCCATCACCAGTCCCCCGACCCTAAGCAGTGAGTCATTTTTATCAACATGTAGTTTGCAGTTGGGTACAAATGATAAAATCTGATGGAGATGTTTTATTTATAACATTGATTCAAACAACAGATACATTTCAGTTAAAATTCATGTGAACACAACCAGATAATTGGTTCAGTTATGGTTTAGAATGTAAATTGTTGTTCATAAAGTTATTTCATGTGGAGATGAAATAGCCCTACCAGCATCTTGCATGATAAGTTAGTCTTCATGTAAAGTTAGTGTCCTTTGGATTAGCCTGCAAAACCCCGCAGTCCAGAGCAGAGTGTTTTTTTTTTTTTTTTTGAAACACAACAGCAGAAGCTAATGGTAAACAGTACGTGGGAAACATAATCACTGTCATGGCACATGATGGCATGCTGCCCACACATACAGTGTTTAATGGATATGTGTTTAATCACTTCAATGTTGAATTCATCTAGTTCAGACAGTGTTGGCCTGAGAGTTGTGGATTTGAGAGCAGTGCTCTGTGGAAATGAAATGTGAAAACTTAGAACCTCTATGATGACAAAAAGTAGGAACATACGGTTTAAAATAAACATAATTAGCTTCATAAACATTGGCATAACATGTGAGGGCCAACATTCTTTCTGCCAGCCCCTCATCACTTAAAGTACTCCTGTATCATGAACATAACTGGAAAGAAGTTTTAACAATGTTTGAATGCTTCGTCCATATGAGAGTAGCACTGACTATGTATGAGCATCAACTGTTGAAATATAGCTGCCTAGATATTAGTTTGGTTACCATGACATTTTCAGATACTATCCCCAACCAGCTGCATGGTTTTAGAAACAGCTGGTTTACAACATCACTGAAATAGACTCCCTAGATTTCTGGATGGAAAATCTCCTCTGAGCAGCAGCAACCCTGCACTAGACAACAAATAGTTTCATTTATTTGTGTAGGGATACCACGTTGTTTTTCTCTAAGCTCAGCGTGCTGTAACGGATTGATCAAATTGAGCTGGTACCTTTCAGTGAGTCTAAGGCATGCTGTGAAAATAGTGTGTCGTGGCCACACAACGGAAAATCAGATTACACTTCCTTTCCTATCAAAATATAGGCGGTCTGCCAAGCTGTGAAAATGCGTCTCCCCGGCAGCTCATTTATTAAGTGCACACCTCTAATATTATTCCTTCCATCTTTCTTTTAATTGTTCAATTTCTCTGATTCCCGTCTCTCAAACTCTGCTTCATTTCCAGTGGTGCAAAGGGAGGAGGACAGGAAATAAAGGAGTCACCTGGAAGGTCTCCGTCAATCCACATTTCAGTTGGAGTGAGAGGAAAAAGGCACAGAGGGAGGGAGAGAGAGAGAGAGTGAAAGGAGAAGAGGAGTGCGAGTCGCGTCTGCTCTTGGCAGCTGTTCCAGCAGCCTGTTTCATTGTTTTGGCTGTTATTTCGTTCCTGCGTTATCTTTTTTGATGAATCAGTTCATATTTTTAACTTTAATGTGAGATATAACTGCTGTACAAAAAAAAGAAAAAGAGAAAAAAAAGAAAACCTTATTACTAGCAAGAGTGTTTTATTTTGTTCCATTGTTAATTTCCAAGGTTCTTTTTGTTTCTTTTTTTATGTTTAACAACCTTTTTCGGCTGTGAGTAGCAGGAGCTTCCATTCTCCAAACTATCGTCGAACCCCCTTCCTTACCTAGTTAGGACCTGATAACCTGGTATTCCTCAAGCACCTGAAACTGGCAGCTATTCTCTTTGTGTCTGTGTGTTTGGGGAGCTCTGTGACCACAGCTTAAGCACCACTCAGCCTTCTAGTCACCTAAGCCTAACTAAAGCAAGCCAGCTCTAGCCTGGTCCAGCCCAGTCCAGCCTGCTCCGATCATCTGGACAGGGTAAGGCACGTTTCTTGTTCATAGATTTAGTTGCATTTTTCAGAAAATAAAACTACATTTATTTGTTTTGTTTTTTTTTCCCTCTCCCTTCAGATACTCAGTTCTGTGTGGACGTGAGGAATATGACTGCTGAGACTCTTAACTTCGGCCCAGAATGGTATGTGATCTGATTTCTTTACATTATTAAGTTTTTAAAGTAGCATTAAACCCAGCAGAATTTTCTGAACTTGCTCTCATTATGTAATCGTTGGTAAGTTTAATTAAGTAAAATGTGTTTTTTTTAATTAATTCATTCATTTTTAAAAAAAGATGACTTCTCTCTACTTTACTTGCTTGTCCTGGAACTTTTGACTGTATTGCCTGGCCTGCGTCACTTGATATTTTACTCAGTCATGCCATGACTGTAGATGTTCAACATTTTTAGGTCTTTTCTCCATTGTTGTTATCAAGGAATCTTAAAACTACATATTCTATCTAGATGTTAAATGGTCCCCATGTATGTGCCATTAAGTTTATAGCAATGTTGAATGTGAAATAGATATTTTCGCCAAACAGAAAGGTCAGGAAGTTGCTGGAAAAACTGGGATTCATCGTCTGGAAACTCCAGTATTCACTGTGGATATGATGGAAATCTGGCCTCCACTTTTTGAGATACCTGTCATGGACCAAATCAGGAGTCATACTCTGGGATTGTGCAAAGTATATTTCATGGGAAAATGGCCCTTACTTTGAGAGATTAGCACAGAGACAGTTGTGTGCTAACGATGATTTATCAGTTAGTCACTGAGATATAAAGATGGTAATTTTTAAATTCAAAATGGCCACGATCCGATTTTCTGGGTTCAGCTTTTGGCATTTGTAAATGTGAGGAGTTGCTTGTTGTCTTGTAGTAAACTAAATGTCTTTGGCATTTGGGCTGCTAGTTGAACAAAACAAGATATTTGAAGACGTCACCCGGGGCTCTGCACAATTTGTGATTTTTCACTTTTTCCTGGCATTTTATAAACACAGAGAAAATAGACTGCAGATGAATCGATAACCATTAATTGCAGATTTTACTCTTGGCTAAGAGACCAGAGTCTTTATACCCCCTTCATCAAGGGTGGGGATGGGGTGGATGTAGTGGTAAAGCAGCATAACTGTCTACATGGCTTCATTGGGTTTGTATGTGCAATTTAATGTTTTCAGTCCTCTGTTTCTCCTTGTAATCACCAACTGTGGTAAACCTGAAGTCAAAATGTTGGTATTGTCCCAGCGGTGTTCTGTCCATCTCTGCCTGTCTCTCTACGGTTTCTCCTCCTCCTCCTTTTCAGTGTATGTTTGTGTAACGATTAATGGTGGGGGCGTAGTCTCAGTTTGGTAGCACTCCATCTCTAACGGCCTGTGACTGCTGTGTGCATTCTTGATGCAATGCCAGCCTTGCAGAATATTTCTCTCTTTACACATCTGCAGCTGCTTTCCTCTCAGTGGCCCTTCTAGCCCACTTTTATCCTCATACCCTTTTTTTTAATGTATCCGTGTAGCGGCCAGTTCATGTGCTCACCACATACGGCTGTCTGGCCAGCATGTTTACAAGTCTTTTAATGCCTGCTAGCATCACAAAATTATTTCAACCATTTGAGGTTTTGTTGGCAGCAGAGTCGGCAAGTATGCACTTAGTCACTGCAGTCGAATTCAGAGTTAAAACCTTCTGCCTAGTTTTTTAGATTTATGTAACAGATATCAGGCCAACCTTTGCTCTACATGACTCTCACAAAGCATTATGAATGTATAGATTTAAGTGAGAAGATTTTTGAGATTTCATGCATTGTCCTGTTAGGGAGGAAAGCTACATTGTGCTACAGTATATACAAGAGGAGTGGATACAAATATGCAAAAATATTTCTTAGTACCCCACCCACTGGCATGCTTCCTCAGCTCTCCTCTTGTTATGCTTATTAGTTGCTTCGCCACTTATTTTTATCCTCTTTGATATGCCACATGCTACCAACCAGCCTTTTCATGACAACCCCCCCCCCACACACCTCTTGCACCCCTCACCCACCTCTACACCTCTCAGAGTTGCATATGGTTTTGATGTGGGGCTGCGAGTCAATGACACACTTTGTAGAGGCATGTGAATGGCGCCATTGTTAAACAGCAGGCCTTGGAATCTGGCCTGCTAGTAATAGCTTTTTAAAATGAAATCTTGAGATTGGAAAGCTAATATATCATCCGTGTTGAGCCAAGTGTATTCAGGGGGACCTGCGTAGGAGGATGGTTGATTTGTTACAGAACATTTAGTAAATTCCTTTTTCCCTCCTGCAAGATGGATGCCATTAGATATTTTTCTCCAGTTAAGATTAAAAGGAATTCTATCGTGATTGCTTAATAGCTCTATTTTTTAATTTCTGTGCCAGCAGGGGAATTTACACTGAGTTATTTCTAAGTGATTTCTTATGTATTTGATGAATATTAAAAGTTGCAAAAACATTCCTCCCAAGTTATGCCTTTGAAACCAAAGACTGATCTGTCCTGATGAGAGAAATATTGATTTTTAAGTAATACATTATCCTTAACGATTCCTGTACTCTTCCTCCCGCAGGCTCCGTGCACTGTCCAGTGGGGGGAGTGTGACGTCCCCCCCCCCTTCCCCCGCCATGCCAAAGTACAAGCTGGCCGAGTACCGCTACGGCCGAGAGGAGATGTTAGCACTTTATATCAAAGACAACAAGGTTGGTGGGAAAACTCTCCAAAGTCTCTATCAGGACTGTTTAGCGGGAGGTCACTGGTGCTAAAAGTGAGAAGCACCAGCATTTCTTACTTCTTACTTTTAAACGTTTATCTACTTTCCCCTCCTCAAAAAATAACAACCCATTTCTAGGTCAGTTTATGAAGTTTATGAAGTCATAGTAAAAGTTTTGTCTTTGTAAGTGTCCATTGTTGTCATTTTAGGTCCCAGAGGACATGCAGGATAAGGAGTTTGCTGCTATTCTGCAAGATGAGCCCATGCAGCCACTGGCACTGGTGCCTCTCACTGAGGAGGAGCAGGTCTGTCCCAAACACACCCGCTCACAAATACACTAATACCTGCAAACATCAAATTGTTACAGCTCGTCATGTGATATCTCAACGTGATACGGCCCCAATTCCAAAGCGAGCTGTTCTGTCGGTTGACAAATGTGCCTGTGAGCTCACATTCCTCACATTCCTCCCTTTTGCTCTTTCCATTCTCTCTCTCTCTCTCTCTCTCTCTCTCTCTCTCTCTCTCTCTCTCTCTCTCTCTCTCTCTCGCTCTCTCTCTCTGCAGAGGAACTTCTCCATGTCTGTGAACAGTGTGGCGGTGCTGAGGCTCATGGGAAAAGGGGTGGGTGGAGCTGCCCCAGCTGGAGTGGTCCGAGGACGAGGGGCCACACGAGGCGGCCGAGGTAAAAAAAGTGAAGGAAAAAAAAAAAAACTCCCAGACACCCATTAGAGGAGAAAAACGGCAACAAATAAAGTATAGCATTGATTCAGCCTAAGTGCACTCATGATAAATCCACAACCACTTGTGCTAAAGCTAACATGAGTCCAACAGCAACAGAAACGCTGCCCAAAACCCTTGGCTGAAACTACAATGGCTGTTATCCAGGGAAAGTAAGGCAGTTTATTCAAGCCAGCCACTGAAGTGTTTATTTCCCTTTTTTCTTCCACCATCTTGATGCAGCACACTTCCTCTTGGCCTGTCTAAATAGCTCTCCTTTTGTCCAGCCACACCTGTCTAAAACCACTGGGGCTTATGAACTCACCTTGTGCACACACCGCACTCTACGCATATGAATGGCCAATGTAAACATGAGCCGTCCGGTTCAGGACAGCCGAGGAAACAACCTAGAAGAATGATTTTGTGTGTGTCTGTGTGTGTGTAAGAAGGGGATACAAACTTGTTAAATGGTGGCACAAGACATTTTGTGACTTACGTTCAATAAAGGAGGATTGTGTGTGTGTGTGTGTCATCAGGACGAGGTCGTGGTGAAGGTGGATTCTACCAAAGAAGTATTGAAGAAGCGGAGGTGGGTTTCGGCCGCAGCGTCCGAGAAATACACCGCAGCCAGAGCTGGGATGACCGGTAAGAAACTGAAGAATGAACTGAAGATGAAATGAATCATGCATTACCCTGCTCTATTGCAAAGTAACTGTTATCCAGTGTAATGAACTCAATAATCCTCTCTGGTATCTTGTTTACTTTTGCTCTCTTGGGACGGTTTATCTTATTTTTGCAGGCATCTTCTCTTATCTGCCTAGACTGGGCTTAAATATTGTTTTGTTGTTTTTTCTATTGAATTGTTTTTTGTTTTTTTTTTGTTGTTGTTGTTGGTGAGACAGGTTTTTGCTGGACATATTTTCCTGACTATAAAAGCTTGTTAATGTTTCGGGCTTTGCGTTTTCCTCTGTTTATCACTTCACTGACATGAATTTCTCTCAATTTCTCCTCCTTTCCTCAGGGGTGAGCGTCGTTTCGAGAAGCCGCTGAGGCGGGAGGTTGGGCGTCCTGGCTTTGAAGAATCAGCAGGTCCCGGGGGTCCAGGGAGGAAGGAGTACACAAGGGCTGACAGTGATAACTGGCGCTCCCTCCGGGAGGAGCACGACGAGGAAGAGGGGGAGCCAGGCAGCAGCTGGAGACTTACTGGATCCCGCAGGGATGGTATGATAAATACAAACATTTATGTACTTATTGTAGCGCTGTCTCAAACTCTTGTTTGTGTTGAAAATGAAAGCTACACACGAGAAAAGGAAAGGCTTGTTTATTTTCCTTTTTTAAGATGCAGATAGGCAGTCCATGCATCCTTTATGGTTTTATTCACGAGTATGAAGGGACTATTGCTGTTAGATTAGCTTAGCTGCAGCTGAGAAAATGTTTAATACATGCTCCTTCCTGACATGAGCCTCTAATATGAGTATTCTTAATATTGAACTTCAAACCACATAAGTTGATTCATTTTTGCTCAAGCTCACGTCAGACATGATTAAAGTTAATAATGTTTTAGGTACTAAAATGGCCTGAATAGGAGAGTATTTACATTGCCCCTTTCTCTATGTTATTATGACAATACGTTCAGCTGGTCTAACTTTAACAGTAGATATAGTGACATCTAGTGGCAGTAAAGTAATTTTCTACAAGCCACAGTAGCTGTGTTTTGGCTGCATGACCTTTTTAAACTCGTCTTAAACTGACAGAGCAGAAGGTGAGATATAACACGTGATTGTTTGTGCAACTCCTGTAGACAATGTGTTTGTCTTATGATACGTTCTTTCTCTGTGTTTTGAAATGGGAACCGATTCAGTTTCATTGCTATTTTTATGGCTCCTCTTATTATTACTTGTGACAGTATCCTCACTGATGGCCGCCCATTTCTTTGTCAGATGGTGGTCCTCGCTCAGCAGGCTGGCGGGACCATGTTGGCCCAGGTGAGAATCGCCGGAGGAAGTTTGATTTCGACTTCCGGGACTCTGAGGGTCACGGTGGTGGCCGCCGGCGTGCAGGCAGTGATGGACTAGAGGATGACAGGGACGGCCTGCCCGAGTGGTGTACAGACGAGGAGGACGGGGAGATGGGCACTTTTGACTCCTCTGGAGCTTTCATGCCTATGAAGGTGTTTATATTTTTCTCTCTTTTTTTCTCTCTTGTCTAACATTCGTTTCACTCTTTGATTAACACTACTTCTCTTCGTCTTCCTCTGTCAGAAGGGTGGCAAGGAGACAATCCTGGAGGAGGAGTTAGAGTTTAAGGGGATAGAAGAGGAGGAAGAAGAGGAGTGCCTCGTTGACATCGAGAGGAACAGTGCTGAAGGAGACAAAGACAAGGGTGAGGAAAGACTTAATCTTTTAAGATTTTCTTTCTTCTTTGCACTTTGTGAATAAAGTTTTTTCCAAGTTAAGCAGAATTCATTACTAATTATTGTTGCATCCTATTTCATGTTTTTTTATTTCCTCCCTGTCACAGAGAGTAAAGAAGTTGGCTCTGCTGTAGGGGATGATGAGACAAAGCCAGCATCACCCTCTGCCTCTCCTCCACTCCACTGTACTCCTCCGTTCCTGGAGCCTCGACCCAGCAATGCTGGCCCATTGGTGGACAACCCTCAGCTGAATAACCACCCTGTCAAGGCCAGCAGCACATCCAGTGAAGGTACGCCTTAATCCGCGTGTTTTATGTGTTGTTGTGCTCCCCACAACACAAAGATGGATTCACTTAGCAGCAGACTCCCTTAATCTCTCCATTCTAATTACAAAGAAAGCACAAGAAACTATTGTGGAGGCCCAGAAAGGTCTTATCTAGAGCCTGTCTGTTGTAGGCTACTGTAGGCTACTGTACATGGCAGTTTAACATGGTGCACACTGTGGGAAAGAATCCACAGTCTCTGTAAATATAAATGCCTCATTCTCTTATTTTCACATGATTAAACAAAAACATAGTTATGCATACTAAATTCTATTTCTGCCGTATTCTGTAAACAGCTCCCCAAATCTTCCACACTTCACCACATGGTCTTTTACACTGGACGATATGAAATATGATACAAATTTCTGCATGTGGTATCAGTCTCTGCTTGTAGTTGACTTGTGTACTGGAAATTAATTTTGAAACTTAATCCATCACCGGCACACGTTACAAATGTCCATTATGGATTTAGAGCAGCTTTGTACTGCCCAATGAGATTGAGCTCAGCTGACGGAAGTCTTCAGTCTATATGCTTGTTTGTGTGACTTCAATATACTATACATCCCAGGCTTGTGTTAGATTATATTCAGTGTTAGGGTTTAAATTGTGAAAAATGCAAAATGATTATTATTTTTAACCTTTAAATCTTTTTTGGAAGCACCTGAACAACCAGTACTATATGTATTTTTTTAAAATGAAACCTCCTTAAACTGTTTGGACTTTTTCGTTTTGGACTAGAAAATCTGAGGCGTTGAGAGTCGTGTCCTGCCTCTAACTTTAGAGCTTTTGGCTTCTTGCATTCAGCCAGGCGCTTTTAGTCTCAGGACAGAGTGTGTGTGGGAGGAAATTTAGCCACGTTGATATTTTGGTTTGATACACAATATGTTTAGCCCCAGTCATTTAATATCTTGTTTACTGAACCCGCTGTTCCTGCTGTACCAGATACAGAGCCAGTCAGTGCCCCCACACCCCCTCCCACTCCACATCCAACACCATCATCCCTTAAATAGAGATACTAAAAATAGGACCCATTGTTTTACTAATGTTGCTTCTTCTTCGTGTTGTTTTTGTGTCAGACATGGCTCCGGTAGGGGGCTCCAAGACCCAGCTGAGCCCCAGCATCGCCTCTTCCTCCAGTCTGCCTCCCCCACCTCCTACCTCCGCTGCTCCTCTCCTCCCTCCATCTGGAGGAGACACCGAGGACGACGAGGGCATGAAGCACCTGCAGCAGGTAGGAACAACAGGAGGCACATTTCAAGAAGCTGTCTCCGAAATATTATGTAATTATAACAGGAAAAACATTTCAACTGTGTGTGTGTCTACGTGTGTGTAGGAGGCAGAGAAGATGGTGGCATCACTGCAGGACACTTCTTTGGAGGAGGAGTGTTTCACCCAGGCTCTGCAGCAGCAGCAGGAGAGCAGGAACACAGCAGCTGCTCTGCCACTGTCACACGAGGCCGCCATGAAGTGGTTCTACAAGGACCCACAGGGCGAGATCCAGGGTACACACTTATACACGTACACTCATACATGCAAGCATAGTTAGGTACACACACAGCTGCATAATCACAAGGTTTGCATTGTTAATCTGTGCCCTCCCTCTTCTCCTCCAATCACCAGGCCCATTCACCACAGTGGAGATGTGCGAGTGGTTCCAGGCTGGCTACTTCACCATGACCCTGCTGGTGAAGCGTGGCTGCGACGAGGGCTTCCAACCCCTGGGGGACGTCATCAAGATGTGGGGCCGCGTGCCTTTCGCCCCAGGGCCCTCCCCGCCGCCCCTGCTGGTGAGACAGCCACCACCAACGCAGCGCCCGCAGCCCAACCGGGGGCCCGCCGGGACTGTGAGTCAGAGCTCAGCCAACGTAGAGGATGGGGAAGGGAGGATGCAGAGGAGAGGGAAGATTGATAGACAGGTCACGGTAAAAGACCAACAATTAATTCAAATTCAGTTAAACATGACGGGCTGCACAAGTTTCAATTTCACCTACAAGTGTCATTTTAAATATCTTAATCCCCTCCTGTAGGAAGTGGGAAAGAGGCATCCAAATTTATACCACAGTCAAAAACATATTTTGCAGCAGCCTCCTGTAAAACTCACTGGTTGCATGTAAGTTTCAAACTAGTGGAGCAGAACAGGGCAGGTTCCATGCCAACGTTTAATGATGTAATGCGACATACACATACACCATAGATACAGATAAGTCCTATATGGTCAATTGACACCCAGACTAGTTGGTCAGTGGTGACAAAGACTGGACAGTTCCCTGATGGCTGCATGTAAAAATACAATTGTAAAAACCTACCACATTCTTTTCTTACACTTTGCCCACTATGTATGAAAAGCTGTGTTTTCATGTCTCTAGTTTGAAGATGCTTTTTTTTTTTTTGACCGGTGTTCACTCTTCTCGTTTTAGGGAAACCTGGACCAGGAGCGCCTGAAAAAGCAACAGGAGCTGGCAGCAGCAGCTCTTTATCAGCAGCTCCAACAGCAGCAGCTATTCCAGCTCATTAACAGGTAGGCCTACAGGGGGGGATACAGGTTTCACCTTACCTGTTACAAAACTTTGTGTTTGTATCGTCGGAGGAGATTTTGACTTTCAATATTAATGACTCCTTGCTTTGTGCATTCCAGGTGCAGTGAGCAGGGTATGATGCCTTCGATGAACAGGTCGATGTCAGTGCCAGATACAGGGTCCATGTGGGACATGCATACCTCAGCTCCACAGCCGTCAGGTGCGTTCTACACTGCAGCTGGTTGCATACGTGCATGCAGCGACAACACATGAAAACTGTATCTAACGATGCTAAAATAACCCAACTGTATGTTCATGTAGGCGGTGAAGCCAGTCTTTGGGACATAACAATGAATCCTTCTACTCAGGGTCCAACTCTCGAACAGCTTCAAAAGGTAGGTTTAATTGTGATATTTTCAGCCTTGGAACACAAACAACTGAAACATTTCAACTAAAATGTTTTAAAGCATGTTTTATTGCTAGGTGGGTAAACTGTTAGCAAAGCTAGCAGGCACAATAACTCACATTTAAAGTGGGGATTCAGACCTTCTTCTGTTGTTTCTTTAACTCTGTTAAACTCCTGATATTTGCCCTTCAGCTCCAGCAGGAGAGGCGAGACGCTGAACTCAGGGCGAAGCGTGAGGAGGAGGAGCAGCGTAAGAGGAGGGAGGAGAAGAGGAGGCAACAGGAGGAGCAGAAGAGGAGGGAGGAGGAAGAGCTCTTCAGACGCAAGCAGGTGAGATGAAGAAAGCAGTTATGTTTAATTTTTTAAGTTTACTTATCTATGTCATCAATTGGTTATCATATTAAATATAACAGTTTGAACATGAATGCAAAAAAATGGCTGCACAGTGGCTTTGAATGCCATTGACCGATTTTACTCAAGCTTATAGGAGAAAATGTTGACTTCTGTCATGTCTTTCTGCAGTGTCGTCAGCAGCAGGAACTGATCATGAAGTTGCTGCAGCAGACCCCCCAGCAGCAGGGTCCTGGGGCAGGTGGCTCAGGCTGGAGCGGGGCTCCCTCCTCTGGGCTCACCAAGCCAGGAAAGCCCCCGGCTCTGGCTCTGCTGGAAATGCAGCAGGAGGCAGAGAGGCTCCTGAAGCAGCAGCAGCAGCAACAGAGAGCCCAGCAGCAGAGAGACCGCGTGAGTCTCAGCAACTTAAATTATACGTTTGAGAGAGAAAGTCAGAGCCTTGTAGGGAATATAAATAGAAGAGAAAAGAATTACATGTCATTTGTCATAATGATTTCTCTGCTCTTTCTGTTTCCAGCACTCCAGCATGTCAATGGGGAGCTCCTCCATGGGAGGGCAGTGGGTGGATGGTGTTGGCATGTGGCCTGGAGGTATGGAGGGTAAGGGTGGCAGCGGAGGCTCTTCAGGCAGCATGGGCATGTGGGACGAGGCTGTGAAGAACCAGTCCGGCCTGCGTGGCAACAGCAACAACAACATGGGCTTGAAGAACAGCCGCAGCAGTCCTTCACTCAGGTACATGAGACCAGATTAAAACAAGTTAAATGCATATTTATGCACCCCAAAGGTTGGAAGGATATTTAAAAATACTGCACCTTTGCCCTTTTTAACACCTACTGAAGCTGATTCTAATAATCTATATGTGTATATCTTAGAGTCATTAGCATAATTAACATGCACTGAACCATGTACGTCCTCTGCAGTGATCAGTACATGATGCGTCGTAAGAGGACGGAAGAGGAGGAGAAGCTGCTGAAGCTCCTGCAGGGCATGAAGCCTCAGGACGGCTTCACCACCTGGTGTGAACAGATGCTACACGCTCTCAACACCTCTGCCAACAACTCCTCCTCCTCTCTGGATGGTAAGCTGCTCAGCTTTTACATATTTAGCAATATCAAAGGTGAGGAGGACTCATCCTCAGCTTAGATAGTTGATTGTGATGTGTAAAAAATTCAACATGTTTGAATATTTATGTACTTAAAAGTAAGTTAATCTCAGCAGTGCTAATCATTTCAACTTAATGTCTTTTAGTTGCCACAATTGTGGCATACTTGAAGGAGGTGGAGTCTCCCTATGCAGTGCTGGACTTCATCCGGTCCTACCTAGGGGACACAGTGGAAGCCAAAGAGTTCGCCAAACAGTTTCTGGAGCGACGTGCCAAACAGAAAGCCAACCAACAGAGACAGCAGCAGCAGGTAGGCCTGAGCTCAAAGGATCTTTTATGTTGAGCACAGTAGATGTCAAAAATATAACCTGCTGGATGCACGGCGGTCAATTCAGCATCCAGAACCAAACAAGCAAAGGAAAAGGACCACTTGCTGGCTGAACCTCTGACTCTAAGGACACAACAGTCATTCCTCCTTCCGTACAGAACATAGTAAGAAATGATCTGATGTGTTATTTCATTATGTTTGAGGATTTCTTTTTTTTCCCCTTCATGTGTCTCAGTTATCAAAGGAAGTGGCTGGATTGAACATGAACTTCCCTCTGCAGGTAAATGCAGATACGCCTTTGTACTAAACTGATGGAGTTGAGTTGTGTTGTGCATGTTTGTGTTCTTTGTGTCTTCAACTGGTACAACAGCATAAAACTGGATGAACTCTGGTTTAATTTTGTCATAGCTGATTAGAAAAAATACTTTGGTGCCATTAAGAATGCCTAGACATTTGTATAATCGCCTCCATTTTTCTTTCCTCTTCTTTACTTTCAGGACTCAATGCGAGGTATGAATCCAAGCACCCTGCAGTCTATGTTTCAAGCCAACCACATGGGCAAGGCTGGTCTCTATGACAACCAAGGGGGGAAGATGAAGAAGAAACAGCCCATGATGCTGCACTCTGACCCCAGCATCTTAGGTATGTGACCACCATTTAATATTTCAACCTTTCTCACTTAATTTATCCGTGAATGGTCTATAAATAGCTAGCTTTAAATGGCTCGGAGTAGCACTTTGATTACACAAAACACTACCTGTCGACAACAGCTACACAATTGTTCATCAAAGTGAGATTTAATACACAAAACAAGCCAAAAATGGAAATAGTGTTCATTGCCCAGAATCAAATGGAGCCTGAGAAAAGCAAAAGAGGAAGCAGCGCAGCCTTCTGAGGCAGCAGCAGAAAGTAGTGCGTCTCCTCGATGACTTGTTTGCACCCTCTCCAGGTGGTGAGTAGGAGGTGCTCATAGGATGGGCTTATGTCTGAAGTGTATTTACGTGCCCGTGAGCTGTTAAGCGCATAAACACCGGGATGGAATATAGCTCGCTCCTCAAGTAGATATAAAAGTGGTGGACAAACAAATGTAATATTGGTAAAAATGGATATTGTAATCTGTGGCATGGATGCAGCCTCGTTATTCTGTTTGTAGAAAATAGATTGTCCACAAAATTTCACAATACCGAAGGTATTTGATAGCCATTCCTACCACTCTCTACTTTTTGAACCTTTATTTATGTACAGTACATAAACAGACGTAAATGTAATATTCATTATTGCTTGTGATGAGCTTCTTCTCATATTTACAAATAAGATTTTTTTCATTCCTGAGGGATTCTTATAAATAAATCCTGGCTTGCATCTTTGTCCCCTGCCCAAACCGTCTGAGCCAACTTCTGACTCCCCGATATCCCGTCCTCCTCTGATCTTACTCTGCTCTCTCTGTGTCTTCTCTCTGCCCTCACCCCCCCCTCCTTCCTGCAGGGTACTCATTCCACAATACGGGCGAGTGTATGGGCCTGAATGAGATGGAGATGGTGGAGGATTACTGATGTGACGCAGCGCAGCAGCAATAGCTACCTGAGGCCTTCTGTCTTTTAATCAGACAAACCTGATGACGAATGTGCACTGCTGGGGGAACCAGGGGCAGGGGAGGGTTTTGGGGGTAGGAAGGGAGCGAGTGAGCATGATGGGATGGTGCGGGTGGAGGCGCCTGGATCTGCGCCTCCCACTCTTTCCTTCCCTTTGGCAAGAAAAAAAGGGCTCCCTGCTGCACCAGTTGATCACTTGAGCAGGGGAGAGGGGGGTGAGGAGGGGTGAGGTTAAAAGGAAGATGGGTATCCTCTGGCACTCAAAAGATTAAGCACCTTATACTGAACTAATGCACTTTATTGAGATGGGATTTGAATAGTTTTTTTTTCGTGTGTGTGTGTGTGTTGGGAATCAGTGCGCATACACATAATCCGTGTGCATGTGCATCGGAACTGGAAGGGGGTGGTGAAACAGTCGGTGGGGTGAATGGTCGGGCTGTTAGGTTTTCAAAGTCAGGGGGACCTTTAGTTGAAACCTTATCAGAGAGCAAATCCTTTCTCGAAAGACAAACACTGTTGATATTTCTCTTGTTTAGCATTTTTTACGTTTATATAAAAAGTAAAGCTATTGAAAAATGGATTATAAAAAAACTTGAAGATTTGCACTTGCCTAAAAAAGAAATAACAAAAACAACAAAAAAATTTCAAACAAATGGGGTTAGTTATAGAAGTGAATATTTTTGTGAATGTGTATGAATGACTGTGAGAGTGACTGATGTGTGATGGTTGGTTTGTGTCAGTAATATACCAGTCTGCACAATGTTTTTTTTTTTTTTGTTTGTTTCTTTTGTTGCTTACCAAGACGTATGAAACATAAGAGGCCATTTTTGTCTTTTTTTTTTTGTTCAAATGGTAATTTTGTATTCTCATGTTTAGAGTGCATGTTTCCCTTCTCCAAACAGGGACTTGATCTGTATGTTTTGAGAGCGTGAATGAATAAATGAGAGAGAGAGAGAGGGCAATTGCACAACACATCCTTTCTCTCACCAGCTCTTCATCCCCAGATAGATGAAATAGAAATGCATACATTTGTAAATGTTAGCTTTGCGCTCATCACACGATGACCACCACTAGTTTATTTCCCTTAGCTTCTCCATATGGGGAGCTGTCTCTAGACCTGTAAGGACTAGCAGACAGGGCGAATCATGAGGGACATTACTGTGTGTGCATCAGAATGAGACTGTGTGTGTGTGTGTGTGTGTGTGTGTTTTCAGTGTGCATGTTCATTTACTGTTCATAGAAATGAGTTAAGACTACAGGTACTCATTTTGAATACATGTGCTTTTTTGTATGTGTATGAATGCACATTTGTGCCTAAGAACTTGGATAGGGTGCGTGGCCATTGAGACATTAACTCTTTTTTGAGAGCGAGTGTGACGTGTGTCAGTGCTCAGCACAGTGTATGTAAAGTATGTAAGTTTATATCGTAAATATTTCTAGTTCAGTCTAGGGGTGATCCATCGGAAAGGTTAGTTCAGTCTGTTTTCCTGGGGTGTGATCACGTTGCCTTTTGTCAGCTCTCGAACTTGTGAATGAAAGATGTCGAGTTTCTGACTCTGAAAAAAAAATACAGCATCTTAATGTGCAAGTGCACAGAACGGTGCATGAAATGTTAGCATATTGTGTTACTTATTCGTTGTTGCAATTTGATAATGACGAGTTTTCTTTTTTTAATGAAAAATATATATGAATATATACATTATATACAAAGTTTAAAAAGTATTTGGACTAAGATGATGAGCACTTGGGGCTGCTATTTTTGTTGTGTGTTTTAATTTTTTTTTTTTTCCTTAATTTGTTTTTCATTTTTGTTTCATTATCGCCATGTGAAGTGTGTGTATTATTTCTTTCTTAAGAAAATATTGAATGTATTCCAAAAAAAAATGACAAGAAACCCGTGCTGATACCAGATAATATTTTTTTTCCTCAGAAGATTTCAAAAATGGAAACAAAATACAAAAAAGCTTCAAAGAGTTTAGCGAGGACTTTTTTTTTTTTACACGGTGGAGAAGAAAAAAAAAACTCGGGATGGATACAGTTGAACACACTGCCTCTACAATCCTGGTCGTACAAATAGTGACTAAGAATTAAAAGAAAGGACTCTTTCTATTCCATACTGGAGCTTTGGTTGTTTACAAACCACATGGATATCTGTGGGTGCAGTTTTTTTTGTTGTTGTTGTTGTTGTTTTTGTTTTTATTTTTAATTTTTTGTTCCCACATAAGACGGGTGGGGTTTGCAAGTGCGCTTCTGCCATATGGACATTGAGTGGTGTTGGTTTGAGGAAAAGTTGCAGGCATCACAACAACATGGACAAGATCCTCTAACTGGACCGTTGTGTGTGGTCGTGGATCCTGAGACTTGATCAACCATGGAGTGGAGGCGTGAAAATCAAGGATGGGCTCTGTTTGGCGGCGAAAAGAGTGCGGGGCTGCATAACCAGAGAGGGAACTGAGAGGGCGATCTGAGCACACCTGGTTAGTGCACTTGTCTTCACCTCAACCCTCATGAGCACTCACCCTGCCCTCACCAACTCACCTATGCACTTTTGTTCATTCAAGCTGTGAGGTACCATTTTGGGGATGGGAGCACAATTACAACAGGAGGATTGCAACGACTTTGACAAAGTCACTGAAAAGATATTCCCAAACTGAAATAAGAGACTCGAGAAGCACGTCTTCTCCCACCTCCTGTATATAACCATATTTTTGTATTACCTTTCAGAGTAGAAAGAAAAAAAAATTGCAAATGGATGAAGGAAAATTCATGAGACATTGATTATATGGAGTGAATGTTCTTCAAGAAAACCAATCTTTTTGAATATAGTTTGAGAAAGACTCACTGTGAGTTTCCTTTAGTTTGCCAGTAACCCTGAAATATTTGGGGATGGAAAGGAAACCCACATGGACTGAGGTGTAGGACATGTGGCTCCAAGACTTGACTGATAGTTACTTATCAAAGACGGATGTTGCAGTCTCTACAAAGAGTCCCACCAAGAGTGTTTGATCAACATGCGCAGTAAAAGAGGCAGACATGGGTTTGAAGAGCTGTTGGCAAGGACTCTTCTACTTCATCTCCCATCCTGATGACTTGCCTTGAAAGCTGTAGAATGACTGCAGGAGGAAGAATCCTCGGCATTGGTAAGATATTCATGCTTAATTTCTTCTTGGCGCTGTGTACTAATGAGATAAATTGATCCATTTTGTCCTGGTTAATCTTGTGGCATCTTGTTGTGGGCGTTTTTTGGACTGTTGGGGTGATGATCTTGTGCTATTTCTGTCTTTACACAGGAGTCTGGCTGTGCTTTATTTGCTGCCCTCTGCAAGGAGGATCTAATCTACAGCCAACCCATGAACCAGTTAACCCTAAACATGTCCTTTTTGAACTTAAACCCTAAGAAACTTTTCTGTCTTGACCTCGGACATTGGCATTATCAGTTGGACAGTTACCAGATGACGTTACAGGTTTATCGACCATGGATCCCATCTGTGTTGGAAGTGTTAGGCTTGGGATTTCATCAGGCGCTCTCCAGCGAGGAGGAGGATAAAGAGGCACGTATTGCCCAGATGTCATCGCCCATCTCAGCCTAAAACTCTCAGATGGCTGTGTGCGGAGATCTTCTAACCAAGAGGACAGAAGACTTGCCCTCCTGCCCAGACGTCGGAGACTGAGAGCTGGGTTGGGTTTCGGCAAACGTGGCTGGATTTCGTCAAAGCCACCAGAAATCCCTGCAGCTGTGGAACAGGATGAACTGAAAGAATTGTATAAAAAAAAACAGACTTTGAAACAGGACAAAACACAAACACATAGCGACATGTCACATAGATCTTAGAGTCCAAAGGAGTTGCAGACACACTACATGCACATCTACAGCAAACACAACGTACACTCAGTTACATTGGCTCTCCTCTGGAACCACGTCTGCATACACACCAGGGCTACATCAATATCAAATCACACAGATACAGACACACAAGCATCAACGCTCATCAGTATAAACGTTGAGCTTTGTAAATAATGTAAAAGTTTGTGTTTTGATTTTTCTCTCATAGTGGATTTTGCTTTATTTCTCTGTTCAACATGCCTTAAATTGTATAGTTCAGTCTTGAATGGCGAACTGAAAATGTTCTCAAAATGATGACTTTAAGTTGGAAATCACCTTGTTGACTGTCCTAACATCAAAGAAAGAAGAGCTTTCTTCAAGACAGTTTTCTGTTAGCTAACAGAACCCTCTGATCTGTATTAACCTGATACATGTACTACCATGAAATGTACTAGTTAGCTACAGAATAGAGCAGCACGCGGTCTTTGATTAATCTGATTTTGCTGGTGGTTGGCTTTTGTTGCCCTTTTGGATACCTTAAAATGAAGAGTGGATTTGTTCAGATTTCCTGTTTAGATTATTGCTAAAGGTGCAGGCTTAATAAAGGGCTGAAGTCTGTACTGTTCAGAGCTGAGCTGACTGGGTGGGATGCACAGGATTGGCTTAAAGCACAGACATGTTGCTGTGTCATAACTATTGTTGGATATACTACTGAAGCAGTTAGTGAGTGACAGCTCGTCCTCCGATTTAGATGCAAGTTGGGGCTTTCTTCTGTTTTTTTTTTGTTTTTTTTTTTCACACTGGGAAACTGAAATGTTTTGGAAGCTACTAGGTACTTTTTACAGTTTAGAGATGTCAGATCAGGCTTGTATTAGAAGCAGGGTTGTATGAGCAAGCTTGCGTGATTTGTAATAATTGTGGGTTTTGACACTAAACCTCAAGTCGGGGTCACAACTTAGCCCAGATTGCCTCTGCTTTGTCTGTGCACCTGGTAGTACTGCTGACCATCCCTGATGGCACTGAATAGACGAGGAATCGACCAGTCAGTAGTGTGTTGTCTTGAGAGGAAATTCCATGTGCCGAAAATTTAGGAAGTGTCTTGTTCCATGTATGTATATCCACTCGGATTTGAGAGATTGATGCTTTTAGTCAACCAGTAGTTATTTCATACCCTTGATTACTAGACAATATGCAGTTTTTAATCCAAATTGTGACTAATATTCATTGAATACCGTCAGCTTATATTTGAGATACATGTCCATTTTGTTTAGCTGAGGTGTTGGTGGATAGTTACTGATGTAGCTAACTGTGTAAACTGAATTAGCTACAGGTAGGCTCCAGTATGTCATGACTGTTAATTGATATTGAATTAATATTAATGGTTACTAAGTTTAATGCTGTTGCAATCAGTTGCCAAAACGAGGACATTGACTTTAATCACGAGTATGCTATCAAGTCTCTTATTTGTGAATGACTTTAAAAATACCTGTTTGACATTTTTTTTAAAAAGCTCATGTTGTGTGGTGTCAGTTGTCGGTGGATCAGTCTGTCTTAAAAGATTAATCCAGGGTTGTTTGCAGTTTATTTTACTGCACTACGCATGCTTTTATGATTAGATATAAACCACAGCTTTGTGTTGCCAGAAAGCCCTGGATGTTTAGTTGCAGCCTTTAAAGATCCTGTCACGGCCTGTCTGCTCGGCGGTATGAAGTTGATCGTCTGGTTTTGTTAGAAACTGTAGTTCCAACAATAGTTTGAAAGAAGAAAAAAAAAAAGATTATTATATCCCAGTCAGCTCAGCTCCTTTGCTTAATGAGGCTTTGAATGTTGTTAAAATAACAGCATACATGTAATGAAACTGTTTTGGAAAAGAACAACTGAAAGATGTGTAAATAGTTTGGCTTTTGTTTGTTTGAAGAACAAAATAAATACTAAATAAATAGCATTTAGCAGTGACTGACTCAGTGCTTCTCATTGATCTGTATTATTGTGTGTGTGAGAGAGAGAGAGACATTAACACACTGCTGTGCCTCCATGTATTAGGAGGATCCCTCCATGAGTGTGTCGCTGGTCATCAGTGTAACTCTCGCGATAGTTCGAAACACATGGCCGCCCACAGTGTTTACAACTTCTCGTGATGAACTGGTGAATAGAAACGTAAAGTCCCGAAGTAGAAGGACGTCGAATAGTTTTCCACACTATTCGTGCTCTCCGGCTTTGGGTGAAACTTTGATACCGTCTAGGAGGAAAGAGTTTATAGGCAAAACGCGAGCAGAACCAAAGGCCAGGCAAGCCACAACACAGGTAGGTTAGCACAGGCTAATGCTAACAAGCGCTAACGTGAGGTGATTGCTGTTTCTGTTGTGGATAGACGGTTAAAGGAAATTACAGCGTTTAACATTCTTCACCAGCATCATTCACGTTATAAAACGACAGCAGAGCATTCATGGAGTGAGACGTGTAAGTCTTTGTCGTGTCAGTTGTAGCCGGTAAGCGTTCACTTAGCGAAATGAATGCTAGTTTGAAGTCACGTCACGACTAGCCACAGGTGTCTGTGGGTGTCAGTTCCTCTGAACAAACAAAAGTCACGTTTACTTCTCTTAATTGACAAACGTGTTTAGGTTTCTGCAAAGGTGCTCCTCCATGTTTTCTGTCTTTCACCGTCTTCTATATTGACTCTCGCCTTCTTTGTCCCCTTGCCTTCATCTTTGCCCGCCTCACTGTTCTCTAGGCTAGTGGGTGCTGTGATGTCCTCGACCCCCAGCAGACTCAAACACCCACACTGCAGGAAGAAGCACTACCCCAGTAGCACTTACCTCACCCACGTCTGACAGCCAATCACCGGACACAAGGCACTTGGACACACATAGAAGACCTGACAGGAATTGATAAACAAAGAGAGATGTCTGACTCAGCTGAAGGTGGTGAAAGCGGAGGTGTAGCAGGCGTGGGGCAGGACGCAGAAGCGGACAATGAGCCCCCTCAACAGGCGCCACCTTTACCCGAAGGTGACAGCTTAGAGGTGGAGGAGACGTCAGAGGATGGGGCACCTCCGTCTGCCAAGCGGCCAAGAATGAACGAGAAGGAGCAGGAGCTGGAGCAGGTCGCAAAGACCGCCAAGGTGCTTGGAGAAAGACCAGTGCAGGCTGGCTTTCTGCAGGAAGACGCAGACCCACCAGCACAAGGTAAAAGTATCTGCAGCTACATGTGTCAAATAAAACCTAAGAAAGGGGAGAAATATATCTGTTCAAGTAAAGTTTTTGGATGCATATCGGAGGTTATGATTCAGGATTAGCTTGAAGATTAATCAGTTAACGTGCACATGTTTTTGGTTGCAGAAACTCTGCAATGTGAGGAGGAAGATCAAGAAGGGGAAGGGGTGCCGGTCAGTGGGGGAGGTAAAGCAGAATGCCATCAGAATGGAGATACAGGGCATGATGCCCCCTTCAAAGAAGAAGAGACGAAACCAGAAGAGGAGCACAACGGAAACAGATCTGCAGACAGCCCCAGTGAAGGACAGCAGTAAGTTGAGGAAGAAGTCAGGTTTATTTTTAACCTCTGTTTCCACATAACTTGGGGTAAAGATACAGTAGACACGCCTTCAAGTGAGCTATTCCAAGCAGGGTCTTGTGATGGGTGGAGATGTTACGTAATGATTATGAAGATGTGTTAAACACACGTTTCTGTAAATAGAGATAATACTTTATGCATGTACTGAAGAGCAAGAGGTTCTGGTAACTGAAAGACAGCCATATAGCCTAAAAAAAATCAAGTAGCTCAATGAAGCACTGCAAAAACGCCAGTGTTTCTTGATCATTAGCTGCCACCACAAACACTTTTTACACCTGTTCTGCGCTGCTTTTGTTATTATTACTTGTTATTTTTCTTATTTGTACCACTTTTTGCTTGGCATAGCTTTTCACACAGTTCAGTACACACTCACAGTGCACAGTGACCAAAGCAGATTATGACTGTTGAATAAAGTGTGGAAAACAAACGAGGGGAAATGTTTTCCACTTTCTCTAAAATTTCCACTAAAAATGATCCACTTCCACTAAAATGATCTAAAATCTTATTTTATGTTAGAAATGTTACATATTGTTGCTTTAACTGATTAAATATTTAACCTGTTTATAAATTAATAATCAGCAATATAAGGAGATGATGAGACAGGATGAAAAATGATGGCGTTAACCTGTCTCAGTACCAGGGGTGCGCTTCCCATTTGATTGACATGCAGTTCTGTACCATCCTTGAACCTTTAAGACTCCTGAAATGTAATTAACAACCCTCTTTAATATGTAGTGACTCTCTGTATATGGAGCAGTCATTAACGGTGAAATGGTCAAACTTACTGTAGATCTTCCTGTAGAGTTTCATGTAAGTTGATGCTGCGGTTTATGTACAGCAACAGTTTTGTTCCTGGCTAGAGTCAACAGATAATGTTTCACTTAATTAAACAAATTTGAAGCAGAACTACAAGTCACAAGTCAAGGTTGTGATCTTGTTCATTCCAGTAAATTAATTCCCTCGAGGCTAGTAAGATGGGAAATTCTGCCGTTGACTTTTTTTGTGCGATAGTTTTATTCCTGTCTTTTAAACTCATTAACTCAAGACTTGCCCTTCTCTCTATCTTGCTTCCAGGCTTGGCCTAGATTTTACCCAGAACCCCCAGATGCTGACTGGTTCCTGGACTGAGTACTCCAGCCTTCCAGAGAATTACCTCAAAGGCTGCAAATGGTAATCACTTCTAAAATTAACGTGACATATAATACACCACAGGGATGAGGTTCTGAAGGTGCTAAGTATGAAACGATAACATCATTGAATATGTGAGTCATTAGTGTGATTACCATAAATAAGACCATTACATTCACATCTACAGATCTCAGTGTGTTGGATTACTGTGGATTCTTTAAGTGCAGATGAAGTTAGGAACACTGGTGCCAAACATTTTTTAATCTTGTGACCAAGTACAGTGATGACATTTGTTTAAATTTTAGTTCGCACTGTGAACACAAACTTGTGTACATGTTGTTTGGTTCCTTGCATCTTTTTCCTCATCCTCCCTCCTTTTCTGAACTAGGGCCCCTGATGGTTCCTGTATCCTGACAAACAGTGCAGACAACGTGCTCCGTGTGTACAACCTCCCTCCAGAGATTTACAGCTACAACTGGGACTTGCTTCCTGAGATGGTGAGCACACAGACGGCTTACCATCATGTTTGTGTGGAGGCTGGAAAAGGTAGCTGATAATGGAACATTGGAAACATTCAGAAAACCTTAATTTTCTTTTCTTTTCTCTTCAATGGGGTTGACCGTTATTATACGATCAGAACTTGTAGATACATAAATCCTCAATGTGCCTTTTTACATGTCTGAAATAGTTCCTCTAGTGCCCCCATCAGGACCAAGTCAAGGTTACTTTTTGAGTTTTCAAATGCCATAATTACCTTTTCAGTTGGATTTCAGTCTCAAAACTTGGGTCTAATTGATGAAGTTGAACTTTGGACATGGATAGTGTAAAAAGAACATTAACCTCATATAAAACAAGGAGAGATTTAATGTACTTCGTTTTAGCAAATTGCCTTTACCACCTTTAGTCCCTGGGCAAGTCGGTGAAATGTTCAGAAAACGAGACATTAAAAAGAGTACAAAACACTAAGTTGGTCAATAAAAGTGTACGAACGCAGTCACCCCCAACCCTGAAACAAAGCAACCTTCACTCGCCCTTTGAAATTTAGAGCTAATAAATACCTACATAGATAAATAATTTAAAGTGTGAAGTTATCCAGTTTGCCTGCAGATGAGATTTCTAGAGACTCATGTTCTGCACCAATGTCGACGTTTTTTTTTTCTTTGTTTTTTTTTAATGCCTTAATCGTGTTGAGAAGTTTTGTATTTCTTTCAGACACTGTCTGAAATATTCTGATATATTTCCAGTAGAGAAAAGATCATCAACCTGTTGTGTGTTGTCTGACCTTTTCAGACAGCGTCCTCAGACTCGTGTTATTACTGAACAAGATTCTTGCCTCTATGTTGCGCTAAGAATCACCTACAAACAAAAAAACACCTCTCAATCATTTTAAGGCAGCAGCTTGAAGATTTAACAGTTTGAATAAAATAGTCATTCTGTTTTTTAGGATTTGGGAAATATCAAGCAGCGAGCCAGTCTCCTAATTATATTACAGGCTGGTAGATTGGGATCACTGAACAAAAATAATTGAAATATAATCCATTTTCCTCCATTACAGAGATCTCAGACCGTTTGTGAAAAGGGTAGGAAATTGAGCTTTGATTGCTCCATTTCTCACTTGGCGCCGCTGGCTTTTGATATTGAATTTCACTACAATGAAAAGCCTTTTGATATTGTCTTCTAGCTGACTATTCAATACCAGCATGTGCACTGACGGATCCTATCGCTCATCACAAGTTTTAAATACTGCATGTTTCTGTCCTTACAGCCCTGACCTTTTTCTTTGTTTCTGTGGCAGAGTCCGGTGCTGAGGATGGCAGAGGGAGACACCATCTACGACTACTGCTGGTACCCTAAGATGAACTCTCTGGACCCAGACACATGCTTGTGAGTTCAGCTCAATCTTTGCCAGACCGTGCCCCGAGCCTCCGCTCTTAACAGCTGGATAGATGAGACATTTAAAGTTCACTTTGAAGGTCAAGCTGCCAGATGGTGAAATATGTATATACAGGAAAGGTACTGTGTTGTTTATCGAGGCTGGTGTGAGTCAGTGATTGGTGTTTTTAATCTAGGTCTTGGATGGTGAGAGTGTATGCATGTGTGAGTGAGTTAGATTTTCGGTGAGTATCTAATCGACTATCCGAATATAGGAGATAGTGTGTGACTCATCCTTTGATCCCTGTGGTATCTGTACTAGTTGTGGGGGGCGACTGCCAGCATTGAGGGGAGCTGTAAGACCTTTGTGATGTCTCTCATTATGACTGAAGAGTTGGCCTTCGTCTCGTCTGCTTCTGCCTCCATCACAATCCGCTCGGCTGTTTGAGGCCCACAGTGCTTTTCGGCATGATTCAGCCCACTAACAGCTCTCTGGAGTCTAGACAACACCTATGGGTCTCGTGATTCCCCGACTTCTCTTTTCATCGCGTTCTTTCTTCTTTGCAGTGCGTTCTGAGGCGTGCGCTCTTGCAGGCTTTTTAAATGTGGCGATTATGACATCACCATGTGTTTGTGTGATCACTGTGAAGCAGAGCCAACATCAGTAACACCCCGTCGTCACAGTGGAGAATGCGTATCGTCTGAGAGGTACGGCTGTGCTAACGAGCTGAGGTCAAGTTGCCAACAGTTTTCACCGCGTATATACCTCCTCCCACAGCTCCCATCATCCTCCACTTCCAACCTCCACCCTCTGACAGATCCCTCTGATCAAGGCCCAGCGTTGGCACCACTCCACCCCAACACCAAACAGCCTTCAGTGTGTAAGAGGAGGGGGTGTGGGGGTCAGGAGCTGCATGTCTAAAGATGAGAGTTTTGTAAACAGCACAATGATCAACAAAGGCCTCATGTGGACGATGAACCACTTCTGAGGCCGTCTGCCAAAGCCGTACATAGACCTGCCTGTCATGAGGACGAGGATGCCAGCAGGAGACGGCAGCAGGAATGCTTCATCATCTTCGCATCGCTGGCACATATCGGAGAGGAGCTCCTGCCAGCCACAGCCAGGTGGTCCCACAAGCACAGAGTAAATTGTTAAGGGCCAAGGCAGCCAGATAAAAGGTTATGTTTGTGATTATTAAACGCATTTACAGCAAACCTGTTTTTCTAGTGCCTTCCCTGTCTCCCTCCTCTCTCCACCTCCCCCCCTTTTCACATCTCCCATTTTGTTTCTCATTCCTCCCCCCGCGCTCCTTGAACTCGCCGTCTGCCAAAAGCCGCGTGTTGTTGATGCCCCTCCTGTAGAGAGGGAATAAGGGCCCCTGTTATGGCTCGGTTAAGTTGCACTGAGTTCTAGGCATTGCTCCAAGCTAGCAGCGGTCTAGCATTATAATTGGGCATTTCCCTGCTCTGGAATAAAGCTGCGGCTCAGAGGGGCCATAACAGAACACGGCAGTAGTGGTAGGGGCTAATTTCCTTTGTCTAATTGAGCCGCAGTGATGTTTCGGCATTTGTTCAGCGCCCAGTAATTAGAGTTAAAAAGGCATGGCTCAGTCTTTGGCCCTGATTTGAATCAGTAAGAATGTGCTGTGGTCTTATCCCCATAATGAGGCCTAGCACAATGCTGTGTGTTTGTTTTGATGCATGGATACATTCAGGTGGATGTGGAGCAGCAGAGGTCAGAAAGAAAGAAACAAGAATATTTTTTGTCATACATAATGTACTTCAAAAGAATCTCATCAGTCTGTTTCATTTGAACCTGTTCTGTGGCTCTCTTTATTTATTTATTCTTCTGTCACAGTGTATTCATCCTCTGCAGGTTATGTTTTTATGTGTTGAAAGCCTACAATGAGTCATTTCTTAATTGCTAGATGTAAAACAATGTCTTCAGGCACAACACAGGTTGACTCCATGTAGTGTTCTCAGCATTTATTCACCCGTGTTTCATAATGTGCATCGTTCACTCTCTTCCCTTCTCTCACTCCCCTTCCACAGTCTAGCCAGCAGTAGCCGCGACAACCCAGTCCACCTGTGGGACGCATTTTACGGGGAAGTACGAGCCAGTTTCCGACCCTACAATCACCTGGATGAGCTGACGGCAGCCCACTCCCTCTGCTTCTCGCCCGATGGAATGCAGCTCTACTGCGGCTTTGACAAAACTGTCCGAGTCTTCTACACCGAGCGTCCTGGAAGAGACTGCGAGGAGCGGCCCACTGTAGGTCAGTGGATTGAGATTTAATTTCTATACTGGGGCCTTTGCAGGATTTACTGTGCTCTTATAGCTATATCAGTTAGAGCAAATAATGAATTATGAGTCTCATAAAATGTGGATTATTGAGAGCAGGGACTGTTTTGAAAACTCTCCCTGTTGTTCAAGAGTTGCATTCACAAGCTATGTTCTTGTAAAATCAAACCCACGAGACAAACAACAAGCAAACCTTGTGGGAAGGATAAAGTGAAGTCAGTTGTTTCTTGTATTCAGAAAGTTGCTGTTTGACAACTGGCTGTCACATCTCACAGCCAGAAGTGACCTTGAACAAACTAAACAAAAATGTTTTATGTACTTCTGGCAAAAAAAAAAATAAAGGAAACTAAATGTTTACTGTGATGAGTTCAGTTTTCTGGCAGGTTTTTGTAACATTCTGAACTGAATCAGTGTCCGCCTTTTAGTTTGTATTCCGAAGCACCAGAAGGATCCTTGAAATTCAATTCAATTCAAGGGCTGCATTTTCATAATTTTATTATTGAGTAGTTTTAGGTGGTAACAAACAAACCTGATAAGAAATACGTGCCCCAAATAAGGATTTCTTTTAGTAAACTAAACCACAGCTGTACTACGCTGGCAACTCACCTCTGTTGATTGTTGCTTTCTGTGGTTTCTTGCCTCCATCAGTTCTGCTTGATAATTAATAGCTGCAAATTATGCAGAAGATGTATGGTTAATCTCAAAAACAGGATATGTGATACATGTGAGGACTGTGCCAAACCCTCGCGTCTGCTCATCTGTGCCAAAAACGTGCTAAAAGCCTTTTTTAGAGAGTGAGAAAGAAGATGATTGGGAAAGCAGAAAAAAAATGTAAAAAGAAACAGATGATCGAAATGTGAGTTTATATGTGCATCGTTGAGAAATATTTTCCTCTCGGAGATGTAATCAGGATATGAGCTGCCAAAAGTCAACTTTAAGTAGAAGTGATTGGGAGTTGGGAGTCTTGTGAACCTTTTTAAAAGGCCGACAGTCCTGCCAAATGCCACTCTCTTGTCTTCACTGCAGTGAAGAAACAGGGCCAAAGTGGCATCATCTCCTGCTTTGGCTTCAGCCCCTGCCAGTCTGTTTATGCCTGTGGCTCTTACTCCCGCTGTGCTGGCCTCTACTCCTGCCAAGACGGCACCCTGCTGGCTCTGCTGCCGACCCGCCACCACGGAGGCCTCACCCATCTGCTCTTCTCCCCCGACGGCAACTACCTGTACACCGGCGGACGCAAGGTGAACACATGCGCGCACACACTTGCATACAGCAGCATGCAGAGAGGAGGCTTGAGGGTAATAATGCTGCTTCATTTGAGCAATCTCACACACAAACACACACACACCCCAGCAGAAGGCTTGTGTGTGTTAAGCAGGTGACAAACGACTTTGCTCTATTGCCTCAGAAAATTGGTTTACAGAAGTATTATCAGGGCTGTCGGATAAGAGCTTTATGTGCTAAGTTCCTGTCTTGATGGCATGAGTCGGCATGGAACAAATGTGATTAAGCACTATGGCACTCCCCCAAAAGTGAAAGTCAAAAGGATTCAGTGTGTTTCACGAGGGTGCTGCAGAGGTTAGCCGTCACAGGACCTTGCACTTATTAGATTTTGCATTTTTAGACGAGTGAAGTCACCACCATAAATTTGGTACCAATGACAAACGCGTCTTCTCCTAGTTAGACAACTCGATGCACTGAGACTTCATAACCATGAAGTGTGATTTCAATGCCCTCCATTCATGTCTGTTACCTTACGTCACCCTGCTCAGATCCAATATACACAAGCTAATCATTCTACAAAGTTACTCTGCAGCATGCAGCTCATTCTGCCAGTTTTATTAATCCACAATTTAGAAAGGAGGTCAAGAGTACAGATTCACTGTACCCTGCAGGTCTATGTGACATTAGCATCAAGTGATCATAAACAATACAAGGAAGGTCTCAATTCAAATTTGAGATGGAATTTTGTATGTCCTACTCCTACATTTTTTATTTATTTATTTTTTTAACTTATGTATTAAAAAAAGAACTCTGGACTAATAGCGTATGTCTGTGTGTGGTGCGTGTGTGAAGGATCCAGAAATCCTGTGCTGGGACCTCAGAGAGCCAGGCAAGGTCGTGTTTTCACTTAAGAGGAATGTGGCGACTAACCAGCGCATCTACTTTGACCTGGACCTGTAAGTTTACTTCACTCACTAGAGCTAGTGAGAGAGCTTGAACCTGAACATTTTGTTTGGCGCATGTCTATAAATGTTGATCAGTGATCACCTGTTGGTACTTTTTTTTTTTATATATTGATTGTGTATGGATCTGTGTTTCTGTATAGATCCGGCAGGTACCTGCTGAGCGGCGACACAGAGGGAGTGGTGTCAGTATGGGACACCCAGACGGCTGCTCCAGATGGTAACGAAGAGCTACTGCAACCTCAGCTCAGGTTCCAGGCCCATTGGGACTGCACCAACGGCATCAGGTGTGATTGCTAAAAGATCAAGCCCATCCCACTGGCTGATGATGCATAACATGTCTTTGCAGTGACTTGCCATGATTGAAAAATAAATCTGATAAAATGTAGAAACTAAAACTGCTCATTGGCCCGGATCATGGGGTGTCTTGTCAAGTCAAATAGAACCACACAGGAAGAGGATTAACTCTAAACTAACTATTTAAAAAAAAAAATCCTATAAACAATCACAAACATAAAGAATCCTGAAAGATCTTATTGGCTGTCCGTACAATCAGAACACCAGCTGTGTATAGCAGAGTGAAGACAAGCAAGCAATCATAAAACGTAGGTCCTTCAATCGTGTTCAGTGACTGTGCTGTTGTTTTCCTGCCTGATTGTCCTGCTGTGTTATACTGTTTGAGTCTCACAATCATTCACAAAAAAGCAGATGCAAACAAATCATCCAGAATATTTGGAATCAGAGAAGAGACGGCTTCCAATTTCAGCGTTGTAATATAACAACATACAGTGTTGCTGCTTTGTGCGAGCCGAGAGCAATAAGTACAGCTTCACTATGCATTTATGAAAAAGCCAGTAAGTGCATCTGTTGCTTAGTAGCATTCCATGTAATCTAATGTTGGTGTGTTCTGTGTGGAAGAGATGAACTGGCTGATGAGCTCCAAATTAGATATCATGGCTGTGAATATGCGGCACTTACAGATTCAATCGGGACTTCAAAGGAGTCACAGTTAATTCACTTGTTTTAGGTCTGTGAGATACATCATGTATTAATATCTAAATGTGTTTTACAACACGGCAGTACAAAATCAGTTCTATGAAATTTTGCATTACACCCTTGTCACCCCTTCCATTTGTCTGTCCCTCCACCCTTCTCTTCTACAGTATTCATCCCTTCATGCCTTTGTTGGCAACCTCCAGCGGCCAGCGGCAGTTTCCGTGGCCCGGCGACAGTGAGGGTGACTCGGCCTCCGATGCCGAGGGAGGCGAAGCTGTGATGTCAGCACAGGAGAACCGGCAAGACAACACACTTAGTGTGTGGTGGGCCGGGCCGCTCAGCCCTGCTGCAGAGGGGGACCCAGAGAAAAGTACAGAGGTGGCAGAGGCCTGAATCTCTGTTAGTTCAGGCAGCTGACACAAATTGAGTTACACCTGCCATGTGATATTTATTTCAGGCGTATTTTTGTAGGGATAAAGTTTGTTATGGGTCAGTCAGTTCTCTTTGCCATCAGAAACATGAACTCCTGAGGTGGGAAAGCATTTCTGGATCACTTTTAATCATCCAGTTACCTTCAACATTTACAGTTACGTAAATTTCAACATATCGCATTGTTTACAACATTTACAGTACTCGCACTTGCAGAGTTAAAATGAAAGGATTATCAACACAGTGCACATCAGGTCAGTACAGAACAGATCAGGGTTCTGTATTTGAAGACCTCATTATTGTAATGCCAATTTGATAAGTAAGAATTGGAATTATATGCAAAGACTGATCAATGCTAAAACCAAGGAGGTTTTCTTTGAAGCCTTACTCAGGTTCAGACATGTGGGTTGCATAAAGTATAGATTTGAGCCCAGTATTACTTCATTTTGTTATTTAATTAGAAAGAACAGATGTTTTAATCCAGTCAAGATGAAATATAATGAATCTTTTATTAAACTTCTGTTTTTTATTTACTTCCTAAATTGGATGAGTTTGGTTGAATTGAAAGCCTTGACTGCGGTGTGAAGCGGCCCGGTGTCCGTCTACTGATCTGAGTTGTATCTGTGGGAGTGTTTGTATACGTGTGTATGTGTGGCTGTAATGCTGCCCTGGAGATTCCTAACTGCTATAGTTACAGTAAGTGCCATTTGTTCTTGAGCTTTGCTTTTGTAAACTGACGGGATCTCCTGTTTTTACCTTCTTTTTTAAACGATTGGACGCACCAAGTGTTGTGTCGCTCAGTGCATGCCCACAAATGTATATTTTTGTAAAGCCGTGATGATCATTCTAATTTTCTGAATGTATACTCTGTAAGCAGCTAGCTTAATTACTGTAACCTCATAACAATCTGTGAAAGTCTTTTAAGTTGTGGATGCACCTGGAAAACTGGGAGTACTGTCTTGATTTATTTTTTCTACAGATTGTGCTCGGATTACATTTGTACCTGTGTGAGTGGATGTGGCAGCACAAAACACATTGTATTTGTATTATTGCATTAATAATGTACTGCGGTGATTTGCTTTTGTTGCCGTCAGTGGGTGTGTGCTTTGCTGTAGGGTTTCTCCAATCTAAGCCTTGTACCTTCAGACACTGAGGAATCCATTTTGAGGTCTGTGCTGATTCAAGGTTCACTTCTTGGAACTCAAATTTGTTGCCAAATAAAATCAATTGAAACTTTCACACAATGCTACATAAATGTGTTCTACCAGGAAGCATTAGGAACCATGTCTGTCTTTTTGTCACATAAGTCTCTAGATGGACGGCTGTGTCTACGGCAGGTGGATTTCTGGTGCTTTTATTCAAGCTGGAATGAATTAAAAGCGCCTCTTCAGAGGTTCACGGCCTCATTCATTTTTGTCCTTTCTGTTTAAGGCAGTCCAGAGTTGGATTCCCTGTAATAAATCCCCGATGAATGCAGGATGATGTTACACTCAAGTCAAGAGGCAGCTCTTTAAAGCTAAAGGGACTTTTGGCTTTCGCTTATGAGATGGAAACTATTCATAGCTTTCACCTTTCCCACACACATTCTGTATGAATGCACGTACACTCATGTATTTGATTGTCTGAAACCACAGGGGCACACAGAGCAGAGAGCCAAGTTGGAGCGCTGCGCTGTTGTGTTGTGCACGTTGCTAAGCGACCGTATCCGCCTTGGGAGAGGAAAGTAGGTAGCAAGACGACAGGAAGGAAAATTGGGGGCAGAGAAAGAGGAAAAAAAAAAGAAACCGAACAGTGTAATAGATAATCCAGTGGTGAAGTGATTGCTACTTGTTTGTTTGATGGTCTGGACTCATCTTAATCTCAGTCCTACCAGAGTGAAGTGTGTGCGTGGTGATGAGTGAGATGTTTGTCATCTCTGGATGTCTGCTCTTTGCCATTAGGGCCAGAAAGTAGTTATGACACAGAGACGCTGTCACCAATCAAGTCAATGTATGGAACGTTCTTTGGTTTTGATGTTTAGCTTGTGTCTTGTTGTTTGAACTGTGAGACCTTTTACAGACACGTAAAAGCTTTTCTACATCATATCTAGCCATTAGAAATTGCCAGAATCCAGTCACTTGATTCAGCAATGGATCAAAGGGAACAAGATGCACCTAAGGCCAGTAAATGTCAGAGGAAAGGTCTGAAGTTTAAAGCCGCTGTAATCAAAAGTTTTTCTATGAAAGGATGCAATTACACACAGCGTTTCAGCACTTTGTAACTCACTGTTTGGGTTTCATGGTCCACAGCTTTACTTAAATGAGCAGTGTGTAGGATTTAGTGGAATCCAGTGGTGTGTCGTTGCTTATTATAACCTTGTTGCCTCATCCTCTCCTTCCTAGCGTGATGGAGAAACTACTGATGCGAAAAACGCTAAAGGCCTCACCTCGAGCCACTGTTTTGTTCGTTCATTCTGGCCTCTGTAGAAACATGGTGGATCAAAATGGCGGACACCGTGGAAGAGGAGCTGTGGCGTCTGTAGGTATGAAAGGCTTATTCTAAGGTAACAAAAACACAACAGTTCTTGCTTTCAGGTGATTATACACTAAAGAAAACCTAGTTATGCGTATTATATTCCATTTATGCCATATTCTGTAAATAGAGACCCTAAACCTGACATACTGGACCATTGACTTCTCACTTTCACTAAACAATCCCTGATAAAGCAATTGTAGGCTACCTGCCCAGCACAAGACAACAAAGTTAGCAATTAGCTGGTGAATGTAGCGGAGCATTTAGCAGCTAAAGAGAGCCTTTTTTCCCCTCTAAGACTTTGTAGAAAGACAAATGAACCTAGAAGTAGAGCCATGGTTGGACTTTAATTAGTCAGACAGACATGAATACTAATGTTGCTCTGTATCTACTGAATGTGCATAAGGACAACTCCGATTTCACCATATCATTTTTAACAAAACATTCTTGCCTGCGTTGTGTACAGCTTGTCGCCCTGCCCCCAAGCAGCCAAAAAATACTATCAGTGCAGCTTTAACAGTTCACAAGCGCTTTTGCTCATTATCTTGGGTATACCAGGTATAGAAACCAAGCGTAAGGTTTCTTGCCTCAAGGCTAATAATCCACATTCAAACAGCACTTTTTTCTTTTTTTCTTTTTTAGCCACAAAGTTGAATCTCATGACAAATGTGGCAAACCACATCAGACCGACCTTGCTGAAGAACTTGCCAAATATACCTCTAAAATGCACAGCTATTTCCAAATTTGGCTTGTATTCTAATTGTCAAAACATTTCCCCACAGGCTGAAACCACACTAATTGCATATGATATATACTGATTTCAGTAATAAACGTAGTGGTTTCAGTGTTCAACTTCCATTGTCTAATGATTCTTCAGAGGCTAATCCACCTTCCCAACAATGAAATTCTAGAGGTTACACTGAAGAATTATCATCTTACAAAACATCTGTCACTAAGGTATTTGTATGTGTATCTGTGCTGCCTCCAGAAAGCCATGTCGACCAAACCTCAGTGCTGTCACACAGTTGACAGCGGAGCCATTATCTTCATCCCAAGGTGGCTGCTGTGTAGTCTTTCCACTTGTGCAGTTAATGAGCCAATCCACATCAAGTGTTCTGTGTTTCTGTGTTCCGCGCTTCCATTTACGTCGCATCCTGAGTGAGTCTCCATGGCCTTGCATAAGTGCCTTCCATTAGACAGGCGCACCACACAAACTTAACAGTCCCAGCGCTCATCACCAGCGAGTGTGCAGAATAGTAAGTAATGGGATCTTGATATTAAGAAAGACATTTGAAAACAATTATTCAAATGGCTGTCTGCCTGTTGAATCGCCTAATCCCACAGTGAAGCACTCAAGCAAACACTCAGCGGTGTGACCCCGGCTGAATTAGCATGGAGGAAAAGAGGAAAACACAGCTCTGAAGTTCGAGATGCTAAAATGTCTAGACTTCTCTCTGGTTTGTCACTCTCACGCTGCCTTTGAAAGGAAAAAGGCTTTTTAAGAACATGAAGCACAGAGAACAGATTTGCTGTAGCTTTTAGAGACTGTCATACATGGCATTTCTCAAAATGTCATAGTGACAGCTCCTTTATCTCAGAAAGACTTTGGATGTGTTTGGCAGGCGCTTAGCACAGGGCTTCACACTGACCCATCTCTGACACACCAGTAGAGTCGTTACAGCCAGTTTTCTTCAGGCTTAATGGGTTATGTGCTGCATATACACAGCTGTCACATTATTTGGTACACCTCTCACTTTACAGCTTTTAGGAAAAAAAAACTGTCACCTCAATAAAGTGTAAAGCATGAAGACAGCTCTCAACCTGATCAGATGTGGTCTGCAGTGAGACAAGATTCGAATCCATACTTCTTAGATTGGGTTGGGCTGACAGTAATAGTGGACTCCATCTGCTATCACTTAATCAGTCATCATCCTGGTCATCAGCCTTTCCAACACCAAGGAGGAAGGATTATCTTCCTGTGATAGCTCCTGAAATCCCAGACATGAGACAGGTTTTCAACCTGCGTGAGTCCAGTCAGAGCAGTGTGAGGTTGGAGACACAGGGGTGGCTTTTAAAGGTACTGCAGCAATTTAGTTTCAACTTTAATAAAGTTGAGGGAGTAGGTAGAGACAGAGTAGGAAAAGAAGTATCCTGACTTTTTAGGCCATAAAGGTGATGAGAAGTTACAAATTACTAGTCGTGTACAACATTTAAATATTATGTTGAAGTTTGCACTTTTATATGAGTATTTCCAGGAGGAAAATAATGTACAATTAACTGAACTGCATTTATACGACTGATATAGTTACACTTATGCAAAATGGATTTTACTTTAAAAACTACAATTAGAATGCTCTTAATAGAGTGATGCATCATTAATAATATTATATAGTATAAAGGAATATGTGTAACACCAGTGCCTCACTGAGTGCTTCACTTTGATACCTTCAGTACATTTTGCTATTTAATCAAATAAAATTATAAATACAGGTTGAGCAGTCCTCCACTTTATTCCAATATGTTAACAACTATTGGATGGATTACCATGACATTTTCATGGCACCCAGAGGATGAACCCTTTTGTCTGTTTTTGGACTGTTTTTGTGAATGTTTTGATACCTTAATTTCTCATCGAGCGTCAAAATGTTAACATCCAAATGTTAGTGTGCCAGTTAGCAAATGTTAGCATGCTAACATGCTAAACTAAGCAAACATACTAACTACTACACTTACTTACGTTGGCATGTTTGCAACGACGATATGAGCATGCTTGTGTGCTGAGGTTAGCGTTTAGCTCAAAGGGTCGAACAGTACAGCCTCGCAGAGCTGCTAGCATGTCTCGTTTTAGCAGTGTCTTGTTTTCCTTTGTATTTCTGTAGTTTCAGGCTACGTGCGCGTGCTACCTGCAAATGATCAATGACTTCATCTGTTAACGCCAGTTAGGAAAGGAGTTTAATCTCAAAATAGCAAGTGTCTTCACGAGCATGCATCAAATATGAAACCCCTCATTGTTCACAGTCAGTAGTAGAATGTAATTTTCACATCGCACATTTTCTGCTCATTATAGACGGGCCAGTCTGAAGTTCAGATGAATTGAGGTTTTCCTTACAAAGCCTGAATCTGCAGGGATATTTTTATAAGTCCCTACCAACCCATTTCATCAGCCGCCAAAATAGCCGCGCTCCTATGAATACATCCCATTTCCATTCCAAAAGGCAGCAGTGGTGATTGACGTGTCCTTGTTCTCTGGTTTACATTAGATGTGAAAATAATTGGCACCTGTATTCCTGCACATGCTCTGAAGCCAGGGAAAAGCTCAGCACCAGAGATTTCATTTCACTCTGGAGTCTGATTCCTTTTCTATTCACTCCAGATGTGGAGGCGCGCACATGGACATCTATCTGAAATAGCTGGGAAGATTAATGCAGAGAAGAGATGTGTCATATCCTCGTATTCTACTGTTGCTGACAGGTAGAGACGAGTAGCTCTGCATTGATATTTCTCACACGAATATATAAGCCCTAATACATACAGAATATCAACTTAAGATATGTACTCGCATGTGTGCCAGTACCGTCCCTCTATCATTCACCTCATCCTCTTCTCATCATCTCATAGTGCTCTCTACACATTCCCCCCGGCGATCCCCGTAGCTACTTATCATGAGGGTGAGCCTACTGAAGTACGTTAAGCATCCAGTATCCCAGCCGGCCCTGACAGATTGGATGTGATCTTGGCGGTTTAGTGGGTTGTGTGATGCCCAGAGAGAGTAATTGCTTGCGTAATTGCACTCTGGGGAAAGGTAGAGCAGTAGGACCTAAATTCATCCTTCTACCTGCCCTCGGGCTGCATGGACAACTCTTGTCCCAGCTTTAGTCCATTCTTTACACCTTTCCATAAACACCCTGCCTCCCTCATTCCCCATTCTCCACAGTGGCTGGAGGGGAGGTTTATGAAGGAGTCAGCGGTTGAGAAGGCTGGAGGCAGAGTGGTGTTAGGGGGGGTTAGCAGGTGGAGCAGTGGGCCAGGTCAGAGGAGCTCTGCTAGGAACTGAGGAGACAGATGGAGGAGGAGATTAGGAGGAGGAAGAAGGCACCCTGTTGATAAAATGAAAAGGGAGGCAGAGGAGAAGGGGGGGGGGGACACGCAGAGGATATGAAAGCAAAAGTAAAGAAAGATCTGTGTGTGAGTGTGTTTTTGAATCAAATATTCTTGTGAGGATAGGAAGACGAGGAAAATACTCCTGAGTCGACACGTTGTGGGTCCTATGAGAGGCCACTTTAGACTGAGGACTTTGGGATTAAAGGCAGTGTATGGGTTAAGTCGAGCCTGTGATTTTAAGACCATTTTTTTGGCACCTGGTTTCACTCGTGGTACAGAAGGTGAATACAGTTGACTGCAATTACTGTTAATGTTTGGCACAACTGAAAATCACTGCTGTGTCCCAATTCCATACAACTTATCACAGTATGCAGCAGCAGAGCACCTGGAGGTTAAAACTCCTGCAAGAAGTTTGAAGAAGAAAAACTATGTTTGCTAATTCAGTTTAGTTTTCTTTTATTATTACTCTTATTTTAATGTCTCTAATATTTGCTTTTTAATTACTACACAAGAAACCAATGTACCGTAGTGTTTTTACAAGATGGAAAACACAGTTTTCAGCAAAGAATTCTCACCACTTAATTGGTGTGTCTGAAGATTTCAGCCACATTTTGTAGCCTTCCGGTCATAGCCCTCTCTCTGTTCAAGGATGAACTCTGGCATCTGGTGTGAATGACCTCCTTCATATTTCTCCAGCCTTCCAGTGACTCTCAGATAAAGGTTTTGACTTTCTGACTTTCTGACTTTCTCAGTTGAGAAACATACAAGGGGGAAAAAAAGAACTGAGTAAATATATTATGATAGATGCACCGATGGACATTTCTTTTAATACTGCTCATTTTCTTGTGTCTTGTCGCAATTCCCCAGCTGCAAGCAGCTTCTCAATTTCTGTGCATCGCATTGCAGCATATTAGTGTCCAACAGCGTGCTCATAAATCAAGCAGATTTAGTGAGCCTGTCTTTGAGTACACTTTATTTTGTCACTTCTCTGCAAACACACAGTGTACTCACAATCTGTTTAGAATCGGTAAGTATGGAATTGGGACAGAGCTCGGCAGTAAATCTGGGTTAGGGTTAGGCTACCTTCTATGAGTCATGATGTCACTAATGTAAATGTAAAATGTATCTTTTCTCAGTAGCTGGAGGGAGGTGGAGGTGGAGGTGAAGATTTCAGGTATTCATACACATTCAGCTGCACCTGCATGCACTGTGCACCTGGAAAGTTAAGGTTGTTTTTGAGTTAAGAAGAGGTTAAGGGGTAGAATTAGAACTAATTTGGGTAAATTAGGAGAAGGGCTTGCATCAGAGGTTAGATAATGATTGCAGTCAATGGAAAATCCTGGTAAGTACGGCTAAAGAAGCACACACACACAGGCTGCTTATGTATGCAAATGTAGGTAGGTGTGTGAGGAGGATCAACAGTCGGGTACAAATTGTTTACTGATGCAGAATCAGTGAGTCGCTCGGCACCGTCCATATGTGCGATCTGCACATCACGTGTTGCACAACCCCTCACCTCTTCTCATTTAATCCCCCCCCCCCCACCACCACCTCTTGCTTCTGTTACAGGAAGATACAAGAGTGTGTATGTATGTTGGCAGCAGAGTTTGCTGCAGCACCCTCTGTGTGTGTGTGTGTGTGTGTGTGTGAGGAAGAGGAAGAGGAAGAGGAGGAAGCTCAAAGGGACAGACAGATGCTGAAGGATAAAGACGTGCAGCTGAGATCTATCAACTGCAAGGCGGGTGAGGGTGCCATGCTCTGACAACGACCCACACCCTCTCACACACACACACACGCACACACACTTCTGTACCCCCCTCGGTGTGAATTTCATTCCCATCAGGGTGCATGTTTTCCTGTCTGAGGTCTTTGTGTTGCAGCCTGCGTGGGTGTCTCTTTGTGCGTTTGTGGATGTGCGTGTGTCTATCCTTAACCTTAACCCCTACCACTACATGCATAATGTTAACCATGCACTTACTGTAATTGCTTATGTGTACATGCTGTGTGAAAGTGATGCTTGATTTTGTGTAAATGTGTACGTGTGCATGTGTGTATGTGTTTGTGTGTTGAGGTCTGGCAGCTGGAGCAGACTGTATCCGTAGTCACCAGGGAGGAGGATGCGGTTATGGAGAAAAGTTGAAGGTCGATGCTGTAAATGAGGTCAGCGTGTATAAATAAGCCGTGATAAACGCCGACATGTGAGCGTGTATCAGGCAAAGAGGTGCGTCCTCACACTCCTTCCTTCCATTCATATCACTACAGAAAGTACATTCAGTTATTCAGCCTTGTGACAGATCTGATGTAGGTGGTATCTTATAGCTCTGCAGTTTTAAAAACTGAGTCATCTCCGCCACACACAAATGCGAGCAAGAGCCACAAACCAGCCGGTTTTCCCACACAGATAGATTCCCAGACAGAGCAGAAGGTTTGTTTTTCATGCCAGCTCCACCTCTGAACTACTGTTGTCTCTAAAGCAGTCTGTCTTCCTCCACTACATTTAGCTCTGTCATCTGCCCTGCCAAGGTTTCAAGAGGTCAGTGCAACAGAAACTGGCTCCATCTCTGCTCTCTTTTTTTATTTTTTCTTCCTTTCTCTCGCTCTCTCTGACCAGCTCTATAAAATCTCTGTGCTGTATTTGTTTCTTGTTTGGATCTCATAACCTGCAATTACAATTTTTGGTTGAGAGCATGCTGTAATTTTGCATCGCAGAGGAAATGTCTGCACTTTTGTCTTGCTCACAGATTATCCTTCAGCCTGCAGACCCTGGTTTGATCCTCTGTAAGATCGCTCATCTGCTCTGCTGAAGTGCCTTCGAGCAAGACACTAAAGCCTTGCCAACTTTGGGACTGCTACACTTGCAGGCCTGACTTTTCTTTCAGTTTTGTTCCTCCTTTCCTCCCTCTGCTCTCTCCTCTATCTGTCTCACTTTCATTTTCTTCCTTTCTCTCCCTGGCTGTGCAGGAGCCAGCGGGAGGTATGCCTGCTGTATCGTATTAAAGGTCTCTTCCCCTCTTTGTTTCTGTGCTGCGCTGCAGCTACAGTTTGGGGGAGAAACATTGCCTGCTGGGCTGCATGATAAGCTTTTGCAGGATGAATTTCTTAGTTGAAAATGTCACATGGGCACTACTCACAGTCTGAGGAAATGTTTCCCCTTCTTGACGTGGCTTAAGAATAAAGTTTTGTATCAGTTTATGTTTGTTAAAATGTATGGAAATGAACATTTTTATTCATTGTGGCACTTTTTTTTAAATAATACAATTCCCATAATCCAGTTTCATTGGCTAAATTTCTTTAAAATCCAACTGCTCCAATTTCTAAAGCAGGCTCATTGGTTAATGATTATTTATTTTCTCCTTTTTAAGTCTCAGTTGCAATGTTGATGACATCACTATGGCATCCTCAGTTTATTTATTTTTATTTGGAGCCACAGTATAATTCATACAACTGTTACAGGCTGAGGAGTACTGGACGTGTAAAACTGATGGACTGTTCCTTTAAGTTTTTGTCTCATCATCTCGCTGGTTTGATTTCCAATGTGTGACCGCAGCGTAACATCTGTTGTTCCTCAGGTGCAGCTCTGGAAAACGGCACGATCACAGACAGCGTGGGGCAGATAGACAGTGCGTAAAACTCAAACGTTTAATGGCAGACCACGCCATCCCTCTGACATACAGTGAGGTCAGTTTCATACACTCCATCTACCACATGGGGGCAGTACAGCCACAGTTTTGACAGTCCTCCATTCCTCACCTCATACATGTTTCTGTGTGTGTGTAATAGTGTAAAAGTGAATCAGTGTCAGTGTTCTTGGCGTCAGGGGGCCTCCATGTAAACACTGGTGTGTGTGGCCGTCAGTGGGGGCCTGTCACCCGGCTCGTCCTGCACCTCATCAAGCTGAACGGGGAACTTTGAAGTGTTCGTGCTGGATGCTGGACTCTTCCTCTGTTCTGTCAACTGGAGGGGAGAAGGAGAAAGAGAAGGAGAAGGCCACATCCTCCCACAGAGAGAGAGGATTCTTTTTGTTTAGACTGGGCTGCAGACTCATGAGGTGAGTCCAGTCCAATGCTCATGCTCAGCCTTCATTCTTTTCAGGGAAGTTTTTTTTTTTCTTATATGGTTAGCTATGGTTTCCAGAAACATGCCACTTCCTCACAGTTAATCTTTTAAAATACTCTCACAATGTTCCTTTAATGCGCCTGCAATGATCTCACAGTGAACCATGAGGCATATTTCAACAACAATAAAGCGTATATACTCCTATAGGGGCTTATAGCTTTGCTGTGACATTTGTGTAATATCCTTCTAACATTTCAGCTGGATCCTTTCAATGCAATCCTCCTTCCAGCGCCACATGTGAGGCCCTCTAAGTGCATGGGGGCGCTCTTGCTCTTCCATCGTGGCACTGAGCAGAGGAGGGCGCCTTCATCATAGTTTGGGGGGGGGGGTTCTTCTTCTGGGTTTGAAAGGAGGCAGAATAGAGCGCCAGGGAGTCCAGAGGTCCGAGTCGGGGGGCCCCTGAAACTCAGAGAGGAGGAGGAGAGAGGAGGTGCTGAAAGGGACTCGATACCGCCCCCCCGAAAAAGCCTGGAAGAATTGCGCTCCGTCAGTGCGCCCTGCTGCCAGTCGGAGGATGGGGATTTTTTTTCCATTCATCCACGTCCCCTTTTTCCCTCCTCCTTCTCTCAAACAAGCCAGTCGGTCTGTCAATGTGCTGCGCGCATTAGGGCAAGTCAAACCAGTGGGATTTTGAGGCAGAGAGACGGATGAGATAACGAATGAAGCGCTTTCCCGTGGACGAGAAGCGACGCGTCCAGCTCTCCAAATGATGCGCTGCATCAGACAGGCGTCAATTTCCAACAAGGACTGATGCTCACAACTCACATCTTATTTTTTAATCACTTCACAAGTTTCACGTTGGCCTTTGTGCGACATTATTAGAGTGGGGATGCTTTTCTAGATCTTTGGTTTGTTTCAGTTTTCTTGTGTTTGTAGCTTGAATTCTTGGACTTATCATCGATTTTGGATTTGTTTGTTTTTTTCTCTCCCCCTTTTTTAAATTCTCAACGAATCCTTTGCTGAAGGATTTGCGGATTTACAACCTGCGTGTTTTTACAAAGCGGAGAAATAAGGATCGTAATGCGCATTGACTAAGCCCACCGAGCATCAACATGTCTTTATGAGGATGGAGCTGTGGACACGAGTGACATCTTTTCCATTTTAAAAAACGCTTTACCTTCACTGTTTTTGGCCTGATCTCGACTGCTTCCTTCCAACAGACTGACAATATTTCTTTCTCAGTCCTGCCTGATATGTTGGAAGGTAGATCTTCTTGCGAGAAAACAAGGTAATGGGAGAGAAATCACACAGAGTCGGCACAGAGAACAAGGGAACATTGTTCGGAAAAAGACAATTAGGGCGCACCGAAAGGCATCAGAAATAGCTTCTGGGTGGCGATAAATTTCAGAGAATTCGATTCAGTGGAGTTATATTTTGAAGCCGATGAGCGCTGGTTTTGGAAAAACGAGGACTAATGAGAAATTAAGGGGAAAGTCATGGGATTGGCACTGAAATAGTACGATCGTGGACGCGCAGAAAAACCGTCGTTTTTTGGAGATCCTGACGCACGGATTGAACAAGTTTCTCCTGCACATTTCACAGCCTGCTTTTGGTTCGATCCACTACAATTTGATGAATTGTGGATCCATGTGGTTGTGTACAGCGGGCTTTCACTCCACACTTTGACTGCCTCTACCTATAGCCTGATCGGCTGTAGTCGCACATCCATTGTTTTGAGAGTCGCCTTGCAACAGCATTGAAAAACACAGAAAATATTGCCCATTTTCTTTTAAATGGGGCTGTATATGCTGGGTGTCAGGGTTGAAATGGCGTGTCGAGGAAGTGGGAATGGATTGTGGATCCTGCTGATATTCTTACTGGATTTACTGGGGACGACGGCCAGCAATATGGAGCCTATCTACTGGAATTCCCTGAACGAAAGGTAAGAGCAGTCCTCACTCGCAGACGTTCACATTTTTAGTGGTTGCCTTATTGCAGGTTTGAACTTGAAGTTTTCAGTCCACACATGAGAGGTGGGGGGGAAACAAAGTGAATAATTTAATTGCATGTTTGAAATGTGGTAGAAGTTGTGCTGAGATTCAGGCAGCATTTAATGAATGCAAGTGACTCCATGTGTGCCTTCTGGTCGTGCAACATGCCACGGAAAACGCCATAAAGTTCGATAAGGGCAGAAATTCAGCTCAGAGTCCACGCAGGCCTACCGCAGAGTCGGTGCGTGTGACAGGAGCATATTCATTATTTTTGATTTTCCAATTCCTACTTTCTTCCCCCCAAAATCACGTCGGTATTGTTTACAATCTAATAGATCTCCAATCCCAACAGTGTCATTTGATAAACGTGTACACTTGTAGCTGAAACAGGCTGCTCCGTCTCACAGCTGTTCTGAATTTGTCACACTCACATTGATTATTGTGGATAATCCAGCTGCAGCTCGCCTTATTGGTAAAGTCCCTGTAAGCCAGAACAGATAGAGGCTGTGTGTAGGATAATAAAGACGTGTGTGATGCTCTAATTGCTGTTGCTGGGTGACCTTGATTAAAGTCTAGGCCCCGGCCTTGCAGGCCTCTCAAACAAACCCCCCGTCTGCCCACCCGGCAACGCTCATTTGCATTTTGTCTTTCCTCTGGAGAAGGTGTCAGGCATTAGCTGAGGAAATGTCATTTTAAACACCTCTCGGCCGTCCGGCCTTAACGACCGACACCACTTTTCTCACACCTCTGCCAATTTCCCAGTGTCTGAATAGACGCCCGGTAGCGGTGAGGGAGAGAGAGGGGGGTGCTGGAGAATAACAAGGCGGCTTGTATGGAGGTGACACCAGGCTTCATTTCTGCAAATTCTGGCTACATTTCTGGGGACAAACTGGGACAATGATGTTTCTCAGTTTAATAAATAGTATATGTAGGCCACCAGGCTATCAGCTTGAAGGGAGCAGGACCAGAGTAGCTCCCATTTCTTCTAACTTTGCCTGCATTACTCACTTTATGATACAAAACAAAAACAAAAAACACCAAAACCAAAACTACAAAAGCACATTTTGACTCACTTAGGCTGAACCTTAGGCAGCCTACCAACCCTTGCCACCTCCATCTCACACACCTATACCAGGAGCTTTTTCCAGGACTAACAGGTTTTTAATGCGTCCATGTGCTGTGCTGTGCTGTAGGCTATGGCCTGGCAGGTTTCTCCCCTCTCCACAGATGTGACTGTGCGTGGGCCCCCGCTGTGGAGCCAGGCATGAAGCCCTTAATGAGGGCTTTTTGTCAGCAGTGGGTGGATTCACCCAACAGGGAGTAGAGTTGGACACGGGAGGGTAATTTTCACTGAGAAGCTAACAGCCCGGGCTTTTGAGGCCTTACAGGTGATTCCACGCCATTGTCTCCTAATGGAGTTTAGTGTTAGGTGGGTGTCATGGCTCAGTGAATGGGCCCGGCTGGCAATTAGAAGGGTGGTGCCTTTGACGCTAGTCTCCATATTCATTTCCACATTGAGATTTGCTCACTCATATATTCAAAATACAAAGCCTATTGTACACTATGGGGCTTATTCATGAAGCTTACTATTCATAGTTAATCAGCTTAGTCATTCCTCCTGTTTATTTTCTTGGCCCTTTTACACACTTCCATGTACTTGTTTCTCCTCTGTCTCTACATGACAAGAGCAGTACTTTAGTTTTAGCTGCCTCAGGGCAAATAGGTTTTGGCCCTGGGCTGAAATCTGTTAAGAGCCCCTGCTTGTCCAAATAGTGCGCATCTCCCAAGGACAAAGTCCGGAGCCCACACACATGTGGTTTGTACTTCTGAAATGAGGTGAAAAGTAAGCAGAAGCAGTAGTCTGTATCAATCAGGTGCAGGAGCGCATGTATGGTTCACATCTTGTCTGTGTAGCAAATGGACTGTCACGTTGTTAACCTCCAGACCTCTGCTGGATGTGCTGCTTTGAAGTTTAGACCGTCCACCTGCAGCTTCCCTCCGCCTTGCCTCCCGTCTTCCTTTCCGCCTCTGTGAACAATCTCCAGCTCATTCTCCTCTCCTCGCCCCCTCTCCTCTCTTTCACACCTTTCACCCTTCCTTTCTTCTCTATCTCCTCTTCTCGTGCTGCCTCTGTTTTCAATGCCCTTCCTCCGTCCCTGCTTCCTCCACCACCAGTCCCCCCGTCCATCCATCTCTGGGTCTTTTTCCCTCCTGTCACTTCTTTTTTCATCTGTCTGTATCTCTATCTCGCTCTGTCACTCCCCCCCTCATGCCCAACCCACCTCCAGTGGGTGACCAGACGTAGCAAATTGGAAACATGTGTCACATCCAGCCACTAATTATAGCACTACAGAAGCCACTGACGCACTCAAAGATGTGTTGGAAGTGACAGAGGTGAAGAAAAAGGAGGCACCCATGGGTGTAGCGGAGGATAGGCATGCCTCTGACTCTACAACCTGATTAATTCCTGGAATACATGCTAAATAAAATGATTAGGCTGCCATAAGCTATGAGAAAATATAGTATCAAAAGGCTCACGGCCATCAAGTGCTGCGTCCGCCTCTTTTATTGACTGCTCCATCAGTTGAAATTACTGCAGAGAAAAGAGACAGGGCTGTACATTGAGGAATATAAACAGAGACAGGTGCCAGAAGGTGAATGAGAAGCAGAAGGTGCTGTAGGGAGAACAGCGTGGGGGTACAGACAGTCCTAACCCTATAAGTAAATCAATAGCAGTTAAGTCTCAAGTGCCAATACAGGTTCTGCTTGAGGAAGAGGGAACTGAACCAGAACGATCACCTTGGGAAGAGCGTCCCTCTCAGACATACATTATCCTTATCTCAGCATCTCCTATTATCGGCCTTACACAGCCGCCCTAATGAAAGATCGAATCTTACATTACTGCTCGGGAGTTTGGGGACGGGTTGAAGTGGAGCGGGTGCTTGGGTGGCAGGTGACCCATACACACACAGACGCATCCATGGAATGAACAACTGTAGGTCAGATTGGTGGCCACACACACACACAAATTGAATTCAAGTAGGGAGAATGTTGGCTGTGGTCCTCTGATCACAGCATATGGAGTTTTGTAGTTTCTGGCCCTTTTGCAAGTTTGATTTCAGCATCTGTTCTTAAGGCCAAAACCTCTCATTCACCCCTTCCTCTGCTCACACTTTCTCTCTTCCTCCTTTTTTTTCTCTCTCTTTTCATATTTTTGCAAAAGGCTGTAGATTATTGTAAACGGCTGCTGAGGGTGGGCGTCTCCTCGCTCAGCGCTCCCGGTGACTTGTAATACAACTATTCCCCCTAAGATCCACATTAAAATTTAATCCCCCCTTCCCGTTTCTCAATAATTCATTAATCGCCAGCTAATTGGCGCCGGATAAAAGACTAGCTAACTAGGCTAAGTGTTTCAAGTACAAAAAACCAGAGAAAAGACTCCAAAAAAAAAAAATCACTAGAAATCTTCTCTGCGAGGGCATTCTGGGACCGAGCACAGAGAGTGGAATAAGTGTTAGTGGGTCAAACAGGGTGTCATATCAAATGAGCATCATTCCAGCACCCGTTTATTGATCGCCTGTATGTTCGAAACTCCACACCCGGTTTCAGCCACTCCACCCCCATTAAAAATCCGCCCATAGGTTTCCCATTCATGAATAATGCATGCATGCACCGAGGCTTTTCTGGGCTGTGTGGATAAGTAAGCAGAAGCCTGGTAAGCCTACACGCATCCTTAGGCTAAATGATTAGAGAATATCCATTGGGTAGTTTTTTTTTTTTACTTTATTTTATTTTAAGAGTGAGGGGGTGTGAAAACAAAAGATGGAATGTAATGGAGAGAAAAAGAGACGGAAAGAATATGAACCATATTGTTCGAGCTGCCTGTTAGAACAAGAAAGCAGCAGCTTCTCTCCCCCCCTTCTCCCTCACCCTCTTTCTCTTCCTACCTCCCTCTCCCTTGGTGAAAAAGAGGAGTGTGTGTAAGTTTACGAGCTGAGAGCAACAGGAGCTGTGAAAAGAGGTTTCAGCTGATGTGGCAGAATGGAAAGGCCAGAGGAAGGAGAAGGAGAAAGCAGCCAATCCGGCCAGCGGCTGGGATCCTTTTCTTCCTTTTCTTTTCTTTCTTTCTTCCTGTTCTGTCTTTCTTTGGGCAGGCAGATGGACGCACAGGTATGCAGTCGGACTGTGAAAATCCAGACATGCGAACAGACAGATCTATTGCAGCCCGCACGTTCTCAACAGATGTCCGCACACATGCACGTAAATGACCCCCGGGGGGCTCGACCTCCCCTCCCATCTATGTCGGACACGTGTGTAAAGAGTGTGTGGTCCTCATGTATCTCCTTTGTTGCGTGTGCAAGTGAGCATTAAACACACGCTGCCGCAATGAGACAGTAAACACTGGAGGCCAGATATGTGAGCGCACAACCTCACACACGCACGCACCGGAGAGGTGAGGGAATTGGCAGGCGTCACGGGCTGTTGTTCCACTCGGAATTCATTCATTATTTTATCACTCGATTATAAGTTTATTTGGCAGGGGCAGTGCACATTCATCAACATCATAACAGCTATAAAGCGGTGTTGTAAATATGCTGGGGTTAGCTAAAGAACTAATTTACTTCCCCAGTCCCAGGGGCTTTAGAAGTGACTTTGGGATTTTGGTAATTGTTAAAAGTGCTGATGATTAGTATGAAGGAGATTAAAAGCGTGTGGCTGGCTGAGCTAGCTCAGAATGTTGGAAACACAGGCAGAAACAAGCAGCTTTTTGCCCTGGAAACATACGCATGCACAGAAACACACACACACACACCCTCACACACATTCACAATGGTAGTAGTGGTAACAGTAATCCAGGCCGTAGGTCTGAAGGGGTCACATGTGTCCCAGCATCACTGGGCAGATTGCCTTGGGTGGCTGAACCTAGAGCCCCTTAGCAAAGCCAGCCAACACACATACACACACACATACACGCACTGGCCTCTCATTAGCTTGCTTCACAGCACACCCTGCCTAAGCAGGATCATCCAATCCTCCTGGCAGCATTTGGACTGGGCCAGGTCAATCCTCCTCCCCCGGGTGACACAGAGAAGCGGACTGGTGGGATGAGAAGCCAGTATGAAAGTGTGTGTGTGTGTGTGTAGACTTTATAGGCCAGAGGGTGTGTGCAGCGCAGAGGCAACCTCTGTCACACTGTTCATCACCTTCTTTCTTTCTTAAACTCACATTCCAGTCTCTTAGCTCTTTGCCCTGCTCCTCTGCTTCCTCCTCACTCCTCAGTCTTGTTTAGGCTCAGTATCACGAGACTCCCACCTCTGCTGCACATCTCCACAACATTGGGTTGGGCTTGTATTACAGCAGCTACTGAAGCTTCGGCATCATTCCAGATAAACGGGATAGCAGCGGGAGGGAGTTCACATCGTTTCATGTGTGTATGTGTGTGTGGATTCTGGTTTGTGACAGAGGATGTGCAGGCATGTGTGTGTTTGTGCTATGAATACTAAAATGTGTGTTAGGATCTCCAAAGTCTAAGCTGTTCTGATGTATGCCATGTTCACTTGCACTTCAAAAAGTCTCCTTTTCATAGTCTCCTTTTTTGTCAGTGTTAAAGTCATATTTTTATAAAATCTTCAGAATCAGAATTCCATATTTCAACCTTAAAATGAACCTGATTCAGGTATTTTCTACAATTATGCACAGCTGGCTTACTTAACATTCTCTTGATTCCAGTGCAGTCATCTGCATTATCCTCACTTGTTTCACACTTTTGAATGCAACTCTTGAAAAATGTTGATTTCCACTGGTAAACAACTTGATTTTTTTCCCCACCTTTTTTGAAGAAATAAACAGGATTTTAAGACCTAAATGACATTAGACGGAGGTGTCAGCTCACCTGCTCTCCCCTCAAGTAACATTACAGTGGAGTCCTCCTTTGCATAGCCCTATACGTTATGCAGAACTTGCAAAAATGCAAAACAAAAGACACGTTTGGTTGGCTTATTTCCAAGTCACATGCTCAGCAGCCAGAGTTCATTCCAGTTTTAGCCTTTGCTTTCCATCATTTTCATCAGCAATCAAACTCCATCATTCTCCCTTCATTGTCGGCCTGTGGATGTCAGCACTTGATTGGACACTGGCCCAAAATGATTTTGTAACTGAATGTTAAAGAGAGACAGTGTGTATGTGTGTGTGTGTGTGCGTGTGTGTCTACACAAGAGAGACAAATGAGTGGGTTTGCTAGTGGACAGCTGTGCCTTGTCACAGCTGAAGTTTTGGCAAACATGTTCGACCGATATGAGCAGAAGGGCAGAAATAGAAGAAGTGGGTGTTGTCAGGGTGAGATGAGGGAAAGATAGAGGAGACAGGAGGAGAGCAGAGAGATGGCAGGGTCAGCGAAGGACACAAAAACCATGAAAGAGAGTGAGGGAAGGCGAGTTAAGAGAGAGATGGATGGTTTGGGAGCGCACTCGGGTTTGACAGCGGTACTGGCTGATGTGACACAGCCCAGACAGAGAGAGTGACTGATGATCCATAGGTCACCACCATGACTAGCTGCTTCCTGCTCACATACAACTGAGCTGGCCCCTCATTCCTCATTACTGACACGTCCCATAATATTTATCACTGTGAAGTCCAGCATGAAACCTGGTAAGCTTTAAAGGAATTCATTGACTTTTGGGGCAGAATGAGCTCTTTGATCAACTTAGCGTGGAGCGATTAAAAGACTGGCAGTGTTTTCTCCCTCTCTGTATTTACCACAGTCCATCTTTATGATAAGATGAGACGCTGCAAACACACACACGTACTTCACACACAGTATGCAAGACTCACAGAAGCAGAAATGATGCCAAATGCCTCGGAGCAGACCAACGAGTTGATAGACTTAATTTGCCAAAAGCTAAATCAATTCCTTTAAAAGAAAGCTCTACTGTCCCACTGCATAATCAATATTTGAAGTTCATTGCACTCCAGGATGAAGTGTTGTAATTTACATTTAATTGTGAACCCACCTTCGACTGCATTTAATCTACGAGAATGTGTTGCTATCAGTTGTTTGTGGGCAAAAAGAGGGCCAATAATACAGTGAATGGAAGACACCATGTTTTTCTGAGTCAGTGTACGAGGTGTGCTGCTTATTCAAAAGTCAACTTTCATTCTAGCCTATTGAGGCTACAGTCAAACAGCTTCTGCCTCGTCTTTCTTGGATTTTCATCTTGTGTGATTTGTTGGTGAATCTAGGAGTCTTTGTTATTTGATTCTGCAAAATACACTCCAAACCTGACATTTACCTGGATGCTTTTCTTTTATTGTGATCCACTGTAGCTGGGGTGGAACAGAGTCTCTTTTATAACAGAAAATACACCGTCAAACAACGAAATGGACCCAGAAACGCGAGGCGTAATGCTGCTTGCTGTATGTGTACGTGATGAAGTGGTTACAGGTGGCGTTTTCTTTAAATATCTCATTTTGTATTTATATTTTTGGCATAAGAAGTCATTATCCAGAGATTTTCAGAAAAACACAGAGCCACAAAAGTAAGCATACATGAATCACTCTGCCTGCAAGGAGCCTGGTAACAAAGCAGAGCAACTATTCACTGCTCAAGTACAAATACGATACGTGGCTTTTATTTGTGTGGGGGCTGGTTGGAGGGGGTGTGGATCCTCCTGGCTGTTGGAGTAGATGTTTGGTCTCTTGTGTGGGAGATGTGGAGACCTGTTACTCCAAAGCGTCTTAGCCTTTAGATAATCTTTACCCATTTACTTACAATGGGTCAGCGATGATCCTCATGCTAAGAGGCTTTAGTGGGAAACCTTGTCCTGCTCTACCCTGCTACAATAACATCCAGTCATCTTGAAACTTGGCTTACTAATAAACAAACAATTTATTACCCCATATAAGCACAGACCGATTGCTCTACCTCAGATCTTTTGTAATATTCTCCGTCACTAACTCCCAGCACCTTGATTATTTTTCCAGACTTCACGCTTTCTTCTCCTGATGCTTTAGTGTGTGTGGGTGGGTGTGTATGTGTGTGTGCACATATGCATAGTTCTAATTAGGAGGTAAAAGACCATACAGTGAGCGTACTCCATCTGGCTTTGGCATTAGCCCATCATTCTTACAGTCTATGGGGAAACTGACCTTGGCTAGCTGTGCAGGGAAAAATCATGCTCCATTTCCTGGGTTCTGCATTAGATATAATTTAAGTAGGGCTGATGTTAAAAATGCAAGATTAAGATGGAAATGTAAGATTAAGATAAATTCTTCAGCCTGGGATGCAGAAGGTTTTCTGTGAGGTAGCTGTTCTCAGTTTGTAGAGAGTACACACTGAGGTGGAAGGAAGCGTATTTCAAGTGTTTCTGTTTAAATTGCTTTTGTGATTTGAAAAATTTTCACTTGTGGTTGAACTCTGTAAACTTGTGACTCAAGGTTTCCTGCTTCTATTTTTCACTGATGTTGAGAAGAGAAAAGAAACTGTGAACACTTTTCACATTATATATTCATTTAAGGATCGACATTAGCCTCAGAATATTATTCTCTTTAAAGGAACAATTCAACATTCTGGGAAATATGCTTAATCGTTTTCTTGCCCAGGGATAGACGAGAAGATCAATACCACTCTGATGTCTTTGCATTAAGCACGGAGCTGGAAACAGGAGGTGATTATCTTAGCTTAGCTATTATCTTAGCTTAGCATAAGACTGGCTGCAGAGGGAAAGAGTCAATCTGGCACTCACCAAAGTTTAAAAATCTACCTACCAGCCCCCCTAAACCTAAGTATTAAACATGCTGTGTCCTGTTTGTTTTAATCACACCAAAAGGAACGTAAAAAAGATTACAAGTCGGCATATGAACTCTATCGTTTTAAAGTTTGCTACTATAAGCCAACATCAGCCACCATAAACTAATAGTCACATCAGACAAAACAAAGGTGTAACAGCAAAACCCACGAGTGACATTTGTGAGTAAGAAAGTGCTATTTTCTTTCTCTTAAAACGCGGCCTCACTTTGATATCAGTTGAAGGGTTATATTTCTCTCATTGGGCTGAGACAATCCAGCCTTCTGAACCTCTTTTCAAAGCTCCATTGTACAAACTCAAAAATGCATGGTTGTCAAACTAAAACAAGGCTGTTTCTCCCACTTCCTAAAAAGCGGACATTTTGCCGATAAAAAGTATTTCAAACTGAAGCGAAGATTTAAGGCCAAGTACATAAGTAAACTAGCTGACTGGCTCCAAATGATTGTTTTTTTGCAGTGTACGGAGCGCAGAGCAGTGCTTTTGTTGTTTAGGACAAGTAACTCTAACAAGATCCATCTTGTATAGAAAGAGCGGTGAAGTGGGTTGTTGTTGCCCCGTCCACATGCCATCATCTGATACCCCAGCACTGGCTATAATAAACGACTCAGAGCTGCTTTTTAGCGGTTTTACCCTCCTTTACTTACTGCCTCTGTCTTTCTCTCTCTCTGTCTTGCCTTTGTCCTCATGTCTTGCAGTCAGCCTCAACACACACCAGCATTCATATACACTGGCAAACACAGCCAGGCATGCATGCTCACAGTGGATAGCTTGTATATACACACATACTCATGCATGCACAGACGAAAAATGTTATTGCTCTCGGTGCTGGAAAAAGTCCAAGTGAAGGGGTTGAGTTTCTTCTGAGGTACCCCTACCCCCACCTGCCCCCACCCACTCCGTCAGTAGCGTATCCCTCACTCCTTCCTTCCATTCCTCCTTCTCTGCTCTCTCACTGCGCCCTCCTCCCTCTGCTCCCTATGAACAAAAGAGCCCCCTCCCTCCCCCACCAGCACTTCCACTGAAAGCCCTCACACACACTCGGCTCTCTGGCTTCGCACTCTCCCACACGCACTCTTACCCCTCTCGTAGTCTGTAAAACCAGTCCACTTCTCCGCACTAATCCCCCCTTCATTTCTTTTGTCTTTTCCTTTACTTTCTCTCGTACTTGTTGCCTGGCTCAGCACCGGTGTAAATTTCCTTCTCTACATATCCAAGCCGTTATCATGTTACAGCTAGTTGGCAGACAGTAAAATTTATTCCCTCTTTTTTTTCTCTCTCTTTTTTTAAATTGCTCTCATCTTTCCTTCTCTTTTTCTCCCTCTTCCCCCCACTCTCGTCCGTTTCGTCTCTCTTCTTCTTTGTGGGTGGGTTTTTGATGTGCAGTCTCTGTTTCTTCTCATTCGCTCATCACCGTCAAGCAGTAAATAGGTCCTCTGTAGTGAAGACAGGATGAATAATCATGATTGCCTATCACTACGGTGTCAAAGTAATTTGGGAGGGTCTGTGAACCAGAGCTTGGCCTACACACGCACACACACACACACACACACACACACACACATGTATGTGCATGAGCAGATGTACCACTCCTCTTTCGACATTCTCTGGAAATCAGGAAACCATTCCCTCATTAGCTATCCCATCTTCTAACCTCCTTTCCAAAAATCTTTCTGTCTTTCTCATTCTTTATCAGCCTTGCTCTTGATCGGAGGGCAGCTGTATTGCAGGTCCCCAGCCGCAGAAGAAGGAGAGGGAAAAAAAAACAGATGGAGCACCCTCCTTTCTTCCCTTCTTTCACCCTTTTCTTTTCTTTCTTCCCTCCTTCCCCACAAAGAAAAATCAAGCCAGAAAGAATGTTGGTGCGCAGGGGGGTGGAAAGGGGGGAGATGGGACAAAAGCCTTCCTTTTCGACAGTCTCTCTCTTGTGTTCTTTTGGTCTGCAGTTGATGGATGGGTGGCATGACTGTGGGTCACTGTGCCGTACACGTGCAGTCCTGTACCTCATGTGGGGATTTGCACATTTGCGTGCAATGCTCATTCCCGTTATTTGCGTGGCGCTGATAACTCTCTGGCACTTTGGTCTTTGGGCTTTGCAACATACTCCTGTCCGTCCTTGCTAGCTAACACACAGCTGCTGTGGTGTTTGTGTTTGGCTCCCAATTTTGTGTGTTTCAGTAAAGCCACTGGTCCCAGTTAGGCCTAGCCCATCTGGAGCCTAAGTCCTGGGTGGCCGTTATATATGTGTGTGTGTGTGTGTGTGTGTGTGTGTGTGTGTACACAGCTGAGCACTGCAACAAGTCCAAACTCTGAGGTGTGTGTTCTGGCACTTGGTTAATCACACACATTATCTGATTTCTCAAAGCCGTAATATGGCTGCTGCAGAGCGACCAAACAATGCCACTATCGGGCGTAAGTGCTGTAATTCAACTGTATTTTTTTTTATGTTATCTCCTTTTAATCAAAACCTTTGCTTTCTCCTTATGTTTCTTCTTAAATGTAATCATTCTTGTGATGGGTGAGCTAACTCTATTATGGCGGTACTTAGCTAGAACAAAAGAATTCAATCAAGGTCTTGTTTAAGTGCTTCTGTATCCTCATGGTGCCCTTGCATGCTGAACAGAGTGAGTTTTATGTGTGTGCGCGCGCGCCTGCTACTTGTGTGCTATTGTGTGGATGTCAGGCATGCGTCATGCGTGGGTGCATGTGCTTGTGTACATGCCCTGCGTGGGTTTGTGTACACCCCCCCACCACCACCACCCCCCCCTTCTTCCCCTTCCATCGCCACATTAAGCATTATTTGCAAAACAACACAATCATGGGAGACAAAGCGAGGTTTCTGGGCGTGCGTGAAAAGAGGAGAGAGTGAAAACAACAGCAACTGGCCTGTACCACTTGACCCTATCAAGGGGGGAGGTTGTGGGGAGGTGATGAGGTGGTGTTGGGGGGGTGGGGGGGTGGTTGGGTGGTTGTAAGCCAGGGGAGAGATAATCCCTCCAGTCATGCCGGCCCCCGTGTGCTCGGGCTCTAACGTGGCGCACTGGGCTGTCAATCACTCAACAAAGCTGTCTGTAAGGGGATTATGAACCCGCGGACCCTCCCTCCTCTCCCTCACCCCTCTGTCTTTCTCCTCCCATTGCCTTTTCCTCTCTCTTCTTCTCTCCACCCCCCCACCCATCTTTTCTTCCAGACCATCGCTTGCACCCTGCCCCTGTTTTCCACCTTCAAACCTGCCCATCAGTCCCCTTGTCCACTGTCCTCTCACAACAAAGTGCATCTTTCTCCCAGCGCACATTTTGCTTCGCTGTCTGAAGCTTACTTTATCTTCAGCTTTCCATCCGTCCTCCCTCTGTCCTCCGTAAGCCCTGTTTCTCTCTCTCTAAAGCCCTTCCCGCTCTTTCTCTATCTCTTCGTCCCACCCGTGCGTTATTGCTCACCTAGACAAGAGACAGGTGTTTGTGTGTGTGTGTGTGTGTTTTTTAGAAGGTGACAGATGTCCCATACTGTGAGACTGAGGAAATCGTCCGTGCCCCTACACACAACAGCAAGAACTGGAAAAACAAGGAAAGATGAGCACAAGTGCAAATAATAAGTTCATTCTTGCACTTTTTATTGTCACAGTCATGGTTGGTCTTTACTGCATTCACTGCATGTATTCTGGCTGTTTGCACATTGACAAATCTTCTATTCAAAGAAAATATGGCAAATAAACGTGTAAAAATTCCTAAAGATACAGAATTTGATGCAAAATACCGTCTTTCTTTGCATGCAAGCCTCGACTCACACCCTTTTGAAGCCTGGGCACACGCAAAACACACATACACCGCCTGGCTAAATGTCACCTCTCCTATAAATGTGATGAATAGCTCGCAGTCCTATCTTATCTCTCCATTCTTAAGCGTGCTGTTTTAAACCCGAGCCCCTCCTCCCTCTGTCACCGACCATTTAATTCCCAGTTTTTCCTCGTCCACTATCTCCCCATCTATACGTCTGTTAAATGTCTGTTTAACTTAAACGTCTGTCAGTGCTCCGACGAGCTTTCACTCCTCACCTCCTTGAACCGGTTTGCCCACCTGTAGTCCTGCTTCATTATCTCGCTCGCTCCCTTTGTTTTTAACTCCACTCCATTTCGCACATGCTATCGCTCTTTCTCTTTTTTTTCTGACTGGTTTGCCCAGTAGGTCACGTTAACTGGTTAATCTGCCCCAATCCTATGAATAATCTCACTGCTTTAATCCAACCTCCAGCAGACAACCCTGCACAGGAGAAATCAAGATTTGTCTTTCTGGTAGTAGTGAAAAGGAGATGGAGGGGTCAAGGTTTTATCAGTTCTAAAGCAACTTTTAATTAATCTTCAGTTCATGTTGGTATTAAAGGCTCCCATTTATAGGTCAGTAGGTTAGTTTCATCCTCTTTTAATGTATCTTTATAGTATTTAATACGTATTTTTTTATGTAAGGTTCATCCTCTTTTTCCTTTTCTCTCAAAAATACTTAAATTGTATTTTTACTGTTTAATCCAAAAGTGGTTTTCATGGCTGGATTTAGACTTCTTGTTAACAGTAATAACCCTGAAGGAGACTATGATGCAAAGAGACTTCAATTATAAATACCCCTCCCCTCCTCCAAAAAAAATTGATGGAGTGATGCTGAGCTTTAACAACCATTCATTTCACCATTAAGAGAGCGAGATTCGACAATGACGAAGAGTGAAAGCAGGGGAGTGGGGCAGATGAGGGAGAGAGAGGGAGACTTAATGTGGGTGACAGGGTTGTTATCTAGCAGGCGGCTGATGGTTTTAACAGCTGTATTATCTTGCGTATCTTATATTGGATTAAGCCTCATTCTCTTACACGCGTCGCACTCTGATTGACACTCTGATTAAAGACATCCATTGGCAGAGTGGGGGAGAGAAATGAGAAAAAGGGGTGAGGAAGGGGAGAAAGGAGGGGGAAGAACAGGGTAAGGAGCAGTGCTTCAGCTAGGCCAGCACCTGCTGAGTACCTAGAGTACCATTTCTGTACTGTATAGATGAACATAGGTGCTGTGAGTATTAAGCTATTTTTCTGATCTGAAATGAGCATCTAAATATGTCCACATCAGATTATGTAGATCAGTAAGGCTTCTGTATATACATGCCTCACAGTAGAAGGCTCCCACTGGCTTGGTATAAAACTTTTTAATGTCAAGCAGCAGGAAAAGTTCCGTTTACAGTTTATCTGGCCTCATCGGGGGAGCCATACGTGCGTTGAGCCATCAGTTTAGTGCAAGACGCAGCTTGCTCGAGGGGGTTGTTGAAGTGTGCAGGATCCCAGCAGCATGGCTGTCCTCTTGCTGTAGCACGGTGTAGTGGAAACGCTTGCGTTCACGGCTTGGCGAGCTTTGACACAATTAAAAGTGGGCTAACCTGTTCGCGTGGAAAAACAGTATAAGCGTCGGCCAAAACGTCCTCGTTTCCTGCCCAAACAAGCCACGAGAGGTGAAGTGCGAGAGGTGAGAGGAGGTGTGAGGTGGAATATGTGGTCTAGCTGCTGGATAAAGGCTTAGATTTCTCCTCGCACCTCTGAAATCTCCTGGCCATAAATGGTGAGCCCAGCAGGTTATTTTTGCACACAAAGTTCTACCAGCGTTATTTTTTTATTATTATGAATTAGAAATGTATTCCCCTCCAATGAATATTTTTTGCACATAATTCATAATTTGCTGCACGTGCACCTGGTTAAGAGTCCTTGTAGCTTTTTTTTTTTTTTTAATTCCAGCTCAAACACTGATGAAGAGTAAAGACATAGGAGAGATGAAGGAAGAGAGAATGGAGGGTGCAGCACTGTAGAGGGAGGAAAGAGGGTTAAGAATATAAAAAAAAAAGAGAGAGAGAGAGAGAAAGAAGAAAGGCAGGATGAGAATGTGTCATACCTCTTATTAGAAACTGTGACTCTGATCTATTTGGTCTCATCTCACACCTCCGCCTTTGCACGTCACTTTCTCTCTCTCTCTCACTTCTTTTCTTACCAACTCTCCTCCCGTCTCTCTCCCATCCTCTCCGATTCTCTCCTTTTCTACCTCCGTCTCTCCCTTTGTCGCACTTGTATCTATCTCTCGCTATTTCTCACTCTTTCGCTCTTTCATACCCTGCAGTCTCTCACCAGCAAAAAACTTCTCATGCTCAGTTTGGTGTGCAGCCTGTCAAGCTTGCTTTGAATACACACACTCTCTCTCTCTGTCTCTCTCACACTCACACACACACACACACACACACACACACACACACACACACACACACACACACACACACACAGTGTATACTTGTATAACTCTAGCATACAGCCAAGGGAATAATAGAATCAAGGAATACTCCGAGATAAAGCGGAGAAGGGGGGCGAATAAAAGGATAAAGCAGACTGAGAGGGATAGAGAGCTTCATATTATTAATTTAGCTGGAGAAAGAGAAAGAGAGGGAATTTCTTTCAATCCCTCCCCCTACACCGCTGCTTCCATAGAGCTCTATAGTGGCACACAATGGGGAGATTGGAGCAGGAGGGGGGAGAAACAGAGAGGTAGATAATCCATCCTGCTCTATAAACCATGGAGTTAACTGTTTCATAGCACTGGCTTTTATCCCTCCGTCATCATGTGCAACGATCTGATTTCTGTCCATCTTTTCTTTGCTATCTTTAATTTACTTTATCTCGATCTTTCTTCTCTCCTCTCCGCCTTTATCTCCATCCTCCCATCCCTCCTGTAGCTCCTCCATCTACCTCTCTGTGGGCTCTCTCCCTAATCCTCCGACATTTCTTCCAGACCTATAGACTAGAATAAACCTGCCCACACCCAGCCAGGCATGTGCGAGAGTGTGTGTCTGCGCACACACACACACACACACACAGACACGGCTCTTTGTGTCCTATACGCATGCATCACATGCCAGTGTATGATTTCTGTGTGCGGTTGAGAGTGTATGTTCGCAGTTGGCAGCCCACTTGCCCCTTGAATTTGGCAGAATATCTCCTCATCTGGCACAGGAAGAAGGGAGGGCGTCCCATAGCGAGGGATTACACCGACTTACACACACACACATACACACATTTATTGGCACATATTTGCACATTAAGAAATGCAAAGCCCCGCGCTTTCAGCCACACGCGGACTTATTTGGGGTGGCTTGCTCATTCAGACACTGGGATATCGGTTCCTCTAAATTTATTAGCAAGTATTATGAGCTGAGAAAGTTTCAGTTCAGTCCTTCAAAAAGAAAATATGCACCCACAAAAGCGCACATCACTCCTTGAGGCTTAGTACGTTGGAGAGAGTAAATATTTTTATCCACGCGCGAAGAAAAGCCGACACTTCTTTATGTTGCCATAAACCGAGCTGTCTCGGCAGGATGTGTCTGGCGTTGGGAAGCAGCTTTCTAGCCTCCGTGCCCAACAAGAAGTGAAATGCCAATGAAATGCATTTCTGTAATGGGCGTGCTGACAGTGCAGCCGCTACAAGCACTGGGAGGAAATAGTCTCCAGAAGCCTGTTACTGTAAAGTGTTTCTTTGTCTCCGAAGAGAACTGGTGGGAGGTGGGCCGGAGGGGGGGGGCTAGACCAGGCCCTTTGTATGAACCTGATTGATAGGTGTGTCTGACCTTTAGCACCTCTTGAGAAATCCAACAAGTCATTCTCTCACCTTATATTTAGTCCCCTCTGTATCTGCTTCACACACATGCGCAATCACACACACACTTTCAGACAGGCCCTGGATGGAAACCTAATTCTGTCTTTTCTTTCTCTCCTTTTCAAAAACCTCCCAATTACAGCCACTCCATTTTCCACCTCCCTTCCTCTCTCCATCTCCCCCTCCCTCCTTTCTTAACGAGCAATCTCGTTAATGTCAGAGCGCCCCCCTCTCTCTCCCTCTCTCTCCTTCTTTCTCTCATTCAGGCTTTTAGCCCATGGAGAGAAAGAAAGATATGAAGAAGCAGAGATAGAGAAATCAGAGCTCCGCTGAAAGAACAAGTGCTGGACGAGAGTGGCAGAGGGAAGGCAGGGTGTGGGCAGAGAGAAGCCAGAGCCTCCATAATAATGGCCAGACAAGTGTTTGAGATTACTGCCCTGGTTTCAGGGGGGACATAATTATATGCTGCACAGGCTGTCAGGAAGAATGAGATGAGGGGGGCAGTATTTAGTGTTGCACCAGTGAGAGATTGGTGAGGCGAGGGCGATGACTAAATCTGCACCACAGTCTGTGCAGTTCCAGACCTGTGTGTGTGTGTGTATGTTCGCGGGAGGAGTAATGTTAAGCCATTGAAAGCTGTAAATTATTCAGAGGCTTCATGCATGGAAACGTTATAATTCCATGTCTGAGTGTGAATTACCCTCCGCTTTACCCCCAGGCACATATCTCATTCTAGCCTACGGCCTCATGGGAGATTAAAGGGAGTAAATACTATGGAGGCTGGACCAGCATATAAACCACATAGAGTGGCCAGATATCCCAGCAGGATGTGGCACCTCAACTGCACCCCGAATGGAGTCAGTTTGAATCCATCTCACTGCTTGTTATCTCTGTCTGCTCCAACTAGGAAGAAATGACCAAATTAAAAGCAGGCCCTTCTGGTGATTGGTGTTGGGTGGTTAAAGCCTGACCTTCCCGCAGAAGGCAGGGGAGGTCCCCCATTCATCCAGTTCAATTACTGCAGGGTCCACACACTGGGAGTGTTAGTTACTGTCTGCGTTGCTCCTCCTTGCATCTTCTCTATTTGAACTCCTTTTACTGGAGCAGATCTCTGATGAGAAACTTAGTGTTTAATTTTTGGATCATTGGTAATATCCACAAACTGCTGTAGAAAATAGACAGCTAATTCTGTGGATTATCTGTATTAGGCACTGATTCCGAAAAGAGATGTTGAATTTTAAATGCTCTGAAAATGCTTTGAGCATCATAATTGAGATTCCAAAGGTGCATCTCTTTGAATAAAAATGAAATTTCAAAATAATGAACATGCATCACCCCAAATATGCTTGTGTGTATTAGTTTAATTTGTCATTTTCTAAAACACTATAAAAAATCCCCTAATGCATAATGATGTTTCATCTTACTACAATCACTTAAGCATAAAAGCTGAATAATTCATGAAGTGAACGTATGACAGTCCCCCTCTCATTTTGGAAATATCTTAATCTTCAGTTTTTATGTTGACCCTGATAGCTACAGGTATACAGCTGTAAGCAACAAAAAAAGCTGGTGGATTTTGAGGTTTTTCTTTGAGCCCGTTCGATGCTTTTGCAATGCTAGCGCTTCTTTGTCCTCCTGCAGATAGTGACAAATACATTTTTATGGCCATTGTTAGGGGCTGTCAAAATTCATTGTGGGAAATGGACCGGAGTTAACCACTAACTTGTCTTGTCACGACAAGAAGAGCAAATATAAGTTGACCAAAGACTTAAATTACAACACCAGACATTAAACATGGCAGACTGTTCCTTTAATCTGCAGCTGGTGGTTTATTGTCACATTAAAGCTTTTTCTCACAAGTCTGTCTGCTCCTTGCAGGATCTGAAGTTTGGTACGAGCGGGTTTGGAGTTGCAGGGTGTGTGTGTGTGTGTGGGTTGGAAAGTGTTGGGTGTGAGTGGGAGGTGAACTAGCATGCAGCATTAGTTCTGCTTGAGCTGATGTGTTAATTAGCCAGCCGGGTGCATAGATAATTAATGAGAATCATGATTAATGACTGTACAGTATGCATGGCTAAGGCGGAACGCAACTCACTGATAAGGCGGAAGGAGGAGGAGGATCACTGGCTATTCACCCTCTGCTGAGTGCCCGGGGTGTGTGTGTGTGTGTCAGTGCGACACATTTGCTTGCAAGTGTTTGCGTATCTGACTGGGGTGTGTGTGTGTGTGTGCGCGTGTTGCCAGGCATGGCCGATGATGCCAGTATGAGTTAGCACGCATGGCAGTCGGTAGACCTAATAACAGACTGCAGCAGGTCAGGGGGGCATTTAACACTTCTAAACACACTGGCAGAGCTGCCCACTGATGCCAGATCAGAAGGACGACCTCACACACAGATCAACAGTGGAGTGAAGGACAACAAAATTGATTTGTTGTAGTTCTACATTCTTTCTTTGGCTGAATGTTTTTCTTTGGCTTTTACACTGTAGAAACTGTCCTCAAGTCATATTTGTCTGTAATCAAGTCTTTAAAGTCTTACAAGTTCTATAAACTGTCATGGTAGCAAGATTATTGCAAGTGGCCTCCAATTTTTTTTTTTTTTTTTTTTTTTTTTTTTGTGTGAGCTTATTTTTCCAAAGTCAAGTCTAATTCTCTAATGCAGCAACTTTTATTGGCTAAGGATACACTTGCAAAAGGTTTAAGGACCCAGTTTATGCAGAAAAGACTTTCTTTCTTTCTTTCAAAAGTTGATTTTTTTTTGGCAGAGAAAGTTTTTAAAAACACGAAATAAAATATAAAATAACATTTGAAACCGTTTGCTGATAAAGTTAATGTGATATAATTAAAAGCTCCAGAACAGCTAATGGACCACGTGGTGAGATTATTTTGTCAAAAGAAAGATTGATGCTGAATTAAAAACTGTTATCCATAGCCCAGTTCAAAATGTAATATGTCTCTGAAACATTAAGTTGTTTATTTGTGTAAGCAAATTAACAGAAAATGCGCAGCAATTCTGATAAGGAATTAATCCTTAATTGATTACTTATCAAAGGAAAATGCTGAACATTTTCTGGTTTCAGCTTCTCAAATATGAGGATTTAGTACTTTTCACTGTTTCACATTTTATGCATTTATTGTTTTTGCGTTTTGGACTGTTGGTTGGTCAAGATGAGCAATCTGAAGACATCAAGTTGAGCTCAGAGAAATTAATTTATGACCCTTTATAGATTAAATGTCACAGAACAATGATATATATATATATAATCCTTAGTTGCAGCTATAAGAAGTACTCCTACCACTACCTTGATGTGGATCCCAGGGTGGTGAGGACAATTTCCCACTGAGGAGATGTAATAAAATATTACAGTATTTAAGATGATAGCATAAACTGAGTTTGCATACTAAGTCATTTTTTAATCTTATCTTTAATTCCCTCCCAGTGCAGTGTCAGACTAGATGACTAAATGAAATTCATTTACAGTTAAACACCACCCAGATAGCATTCTTCTAATTCTTATCGAGTTTAGGGACTCACTTGAGCTGAGCTCAGTGCAGAATGGGACTAACACAAGGTTTAATTTCCAGCTGTGCTATATTAAGTATGGATAATAAGACAAATGTGTATTTGGCGGCTAGAAGTATCCACTAAACGGCAAACATGACAGTCTGAGATGAGGGAGAATGCACAGAACAAACAAAAAAATCAAGCCGCAACACCAAATGACGCCCCGGCGTTTATCTCCAATTTGTTCACTATGAATACCATCTCGGCAGTGACATCACCGCCCGTGGCAAGAGGTGGTTTGACCGCTGACCGCATGCACAATCGAGGCCTTGACCTCCCATTGGTGCAACCTGCAACTTATGATACTATCTCACCCAATGAGGCCGAGGCTTGGGAACAGGCTGGGAGGGAGGTGGTGGGGGGGGGGGGGGGGGTTAGAGGGGCGACATACCATTGCTCACCCTATATGTGTGTGTGAGTGTTAATCTGCTTTGTCTGGCAGGATGCACCATCAGCACTCAAGCGTGACCCCTAACCTCTAACCCCAAATAAGGGAGGATGGGGTCCCCCCAGCACCCCCACCCCTTTTACACACATTAACAGAGGGCTAGAGCATTTTAGATCCATGGCACGGAGAGGGAGAGGAACTATGTTTAAGGGTGTTTGTGTATCTGTGGCAAGGAATGGGAGGCGGGTGGTGGTTTTAAAAAAAAAAAAAAAAAGTGAGGGTGAGGAGGACAGAGATGAGAAGCGAGTGAAGAGGAAAAGACATGAGGAACAGTGTGTAGGGTACTTTCTCCGCTCTCCTCTCCCCTCTGTCTGATGAGGAGACAAATAGCTATTGTCATCTAAGAGATGCTGGAAAAAGCAGCTCGCGCTCACGCTCCCTTTGTCTTCCGGCTCTGTGTTTGAGAAGGGATGACAAAGGCCATTTTCATGCTCTGCGTCTATCTCCGTCACCTCCTCCTTCTCTCCTCTCACTTTTAAACCTCTGTCCTCCAGGCTGCCCTCCTCCTCTCTTTTCTTCCCTCTCTCATGCTGAGCCTGCCATCTCTTTAGTCACGCCTTAGCCTTTCCCTTTCTTTTTCCGCTTTCCCCTGCTATGTCACGGCGTCCTTGCCTTCAACCGCTCGCTTCTTCATCTCCCCACCGACCATCCATCTTTCTCCCTCGTTTTCCCTCCATTCGTCCTTTCACCTGCCACACTCCTCTGCCGGGGGTCGGCCTAATTATTCCTCACTCAAATTTTTTTTTCCATCTCTCTCTCCGTTTTCTCTCCTATCACTCCCCGGCACACACACCTGTAACTCAGCACGACATCTCGCAGTCTTTAATCCGTCCCTCCTTCTGTTCACGACTCTCTCCTCCCCGGTTCTGCGTCTCCTGTTTTCTCTTTCCACCCCAAAGAAAAATTTCATCCTATTTTTCACTCTTGCACAAACTTACATAAGTAACTGAACTCTCCATGTTTTTCTCTAATTCCACGTTTGCTCTCTTTTCTTCTTTTCTGCTTTTTCCTCACCGTATCTGATGTTGCACCTGTTTATGCGCCTGCTGCTGCTGCCTCTCTTTCTCACCATCTTCCTCTCACTTTCAGCTGTCAGTCAACAAGTCTATGAGGTTTCCTTTTGGTGCCAAGAACATAAACATGCACCCAATTTGAACCAGTTGCACTCAATCCAATTTATCGCTTTGAAGAAAAGTGTTGCAATCCAGAGATTTGGGTGGCTGTAGAGGGAGATGTTCGTGGAAAAGCAGATAGGAGGAAAACTATTTCTCCTTCCTCCTCTTTCCCTCTGTCAGCCAGCGGTCTCTCTGGAGTTTCTCCCAAAACAAAGGGAGGAATAAAACAGTATTTTTAGACCCTTTCATTTTTCATTACCATAATGATTTGGGCTTTGTAGAATCTTTTCATGTATATTTGACTGTGTGTGTTTGTGTTTGTGTTTGTGTGTGTGTGCGCTCAACAGGGTGTGCAGGGTGTTTCTTTTGCTGCACTGCTGCTCTCTTCACTCGGGAGCCCAGAGGTTGAAAAAGAGAGCACTGGCGCACACACACACACCCTGCAAATCAGTCATACTCATCCCCAGCCGTGCCTCCTGTCTATTTATTCCTCGATTCATCCGATTCTTTATTTATTTTACACGCTGCTTCCTAATGCAAATAGGTTTGTCTGCTCCCTGCCGAACTGTAGGAGCAGCATGGGACCTGGAGTGTGTGTTTCTCTTTGTGGTGTGTCTGTGTGTGTGTGTGTGCGCGCGCACGCAAGCAAGTAAGTGAATCCGTGTGCATGTGGGATGATGGGTGAGAGTTTATGTGTGTGTGCATGTGTGTTTGTGTGTGTCTGTGGGACCCAGTGAGTAATAGAGCCAAAGTCCTTATCTGTCACCAGAGAGCTGCCTGGCTCTCTCTCAGCTGTCAATCATCCAGCCCTAGAGACAAACACTCTGCTTCAAACACTATGAGAGGCAGAGTGAAAGAGAGAGAGGATAGAGAGAGAGAGGATGAGGGATGGGTGAGGTAAAAAGAGAGCAGTTGGGGGGAGGTGGGGAGAGAAGGAGCCGGGAAGAAAAGGAGGGATGAGAAAAGATGGAAAGAAAGAGTAGAAGTGCAGTGAGGGGAGGCAGGTGTGGAGGGACGGGAGGAAAGTGAAGGACAAAAGGATAGAAGTTGTGATAAAAGTGAGGGAGAAGGAGGGAGGGGAGGAGAGGAAGTGTTATTTCAACACCTCTGTTGTGTGTTCTTCAGGCCCCGCAGGTAAACGGGGAATGGAACTTTAAAACACTTCACCTGCATGAATTAGACAGGCCCCCTTGAAAATACCCGGGCGACTTTTGAAAAAGCCACTCTTTAGAAAGTAAAGTGGAAGAGAAGTGGCGAGGTACGTGCACGAACGTGCTGAAGCACACACCCACACACGCCTGTGCACTCTCACATTCACATATTCAGACACACACACTCACACACACACACACACACACATTCTGGCAAAGCTATCAGGACTGAAATATTGGCATGACACACTTCAATATCCTGACGGGAGTGAATAGGATTTTTGATGACCTGGAGGCTTTCTCTTTCAGCATGTTTGTGTGCGGGCATGTGTGTGCCTGTGATTGCACTTATGTGTGTCTGTTTGCAATTGAGGCTAGCCCTAGACCCCGTCTGTCCTACTTTCATGAACGCATCCCTCCCTCCCTGGTTGCTCGGACTCTCTGCTCATGCAGCGGGGCTAACTGTTGATTTTACCGCGGGGCTCCAGCACCCCTGGGTCGAGCCAGGACCGCCGCTCTAGCGCTTTCCCCTAAGCCCTTAAAGCTTCCTTCAGCTGAGAACGGGAGGAGGCGTTTGGGTGGGTTTGGGTGGTGATGGGGGCTTGGAGAGCCAAAGAAGGGGGGGGCGGGGGGAGAAAGGGAGCTGCAAAGGGTTTGAGCCCCAAATCGCTTCAAGATGCGTTCCACTGGAGTCGGAGTAGCTGAGTCTGGGAGTCGGGTAGCGCTGCTCGGAGCCTGTGGGGGAAACCGAATGGAAGCCAGGTTCCCATTTCAAATGGTGGATTAAGCACTGCACAAGGCCCCTGTTGGGATACACATAGCAAACACACACATATCATTGGACTTATATACTTATGAAGACCATCTTTGAGTATAAGAATTCCCTTACCATAAACAAACCTTATCCTTAACCTAAACATGGAACAAAGGGCAGAACAGAACAACAGCAAATGTTCTCACTTAAAGGAATAGTTCACCATTTTGGGAAATGCTGAGTTATATGAGAAGACCAATACCACTCTCATGCATTGTACAGTAAATATGAAGCTAGAGCCAAAACGAGGAGAAAACTGCCTCTCTCCAAAGTTGAATCAATTTCTTACCAAAACCCCTAAAGCTCACAAAGCAACATGTTCAATCTTGTTTTTTTAATTTGCATAAAACCGAAGAGTAAAAATTACAAGTTCTGGTTTCACAAAGGGTTATGTGAAATTCTGAGTCTCTGCTGTTTGCCAGACAACCTCACAGTGACAACAAGGCGCCAAGAAATAGCTGCTACAGCAGATTGGAAAAGCCAGACTCGCTGGCTCTTCCTGCCTTCAGTCTTTATACCATGTTGTTACACCGAAACATACCTCAAACCTTTAAAAAAAAAAAAGTCCTACAAAGTAATCTGAATTTTCAAAAATGCTGTCTCTTTTAAGGAATAATGCTGGGAATATTCTACTGAGAAGTATTGTCTGTGTGTCCAATCCTCATATCTTTTTCCTCCGTGTGACTGAGCGCCATTGTTGTCCAAAAACTGTTAGAAACACATCAGTGAGTCACAGTGTTGGGCTGGCTGACAGTGTCCTGCAGTATGATGCTCATGGGCACTGTAGTTCAGTTTATTTTTGCCTTTCTACCAGAAATGCCAAATGTGTATTAATCCACAGTTGAAAATAGTCCTCAAAATGCTAAATTTACTCATGTGTTACTAACATTTGCTACAGTATCCTGCTGCTCTAGGGAATTATTTAGTCTTTAACTTTATATGTGAGTGTGTTCAGCTGGAGCTTGGAGCTGAGAGGACATGGTAGGGGGGTTGGAACCTTTTAGGTGGAAAGACTAAGCATTTTTAGTCTTTTGATGGCATTTCTTGACACTATAAAATGCATACTCTTTCTTCTCACACACTCAGCAAAGTAAAAAAAAAAAAAAGATATGTCCCTGGAGCCCTGCATTCTCGGTGGCCCCCAGGGACCCCCTATGGATTACACTGCTCTCCTGACACCGTGGCCTGACTGAGCTTAAGTTGAGTCGCCTGTAGCTAAAGTTTCAGACTCCCTGCACCCTGTGGCCTCTCTGGAGCAGAGTTGAGCCCGCCCAGGTCACACATGGGGAGAGGGGGACCCTCCGGAGTATGTGCCTACATGCATGAACGCATGTGGATGCACTCAAACACACATACAGAGAGCTCTGGATGTGTAACTGACCCACACTGTGGCAGGTCAGCGTCTCACCTCACTCCTTCACTCCCAGAGGGACGAGTCTCGGATGGTTCTCTTTCTATGTATGTGTGTGTGTGTGTGTGTGTGTGTGAAACATAAAGAATGAGAATGAGAGCCACTGCATGCATTATAACCTTCATTCCTCCAGAGCCCAGGGTGCCCTAATTAAATTAGTGAGGTGGTTGAAGCGAATGAGTTGAAGCTCAAAGACTTAAAGACACCAGGCATCAACACCAGCTGTCACTATCATGTATGTGTGTGTGTGTGTGTGTGTGTGTGTGTGTGTGTGTGTGTGTGTATGTCATCATAAGCTATATATGCTTAAACACACAAAAGACCTCACTGGGAGTTTGAGGAGGTCTGTATCATGTGTTTGTGTGTGGGAGTCTCAAGGGTCTCCTTCAGCCTCCGTTGAGAGGTTCACATGTGTAGGTGTATCCAGTTGTGAACAGGGAGGGGGCTTCTCAATTCCTTCTGCTCTCTTTCTCTTCCTCTCGTTCACACATACACACAGTGAGCTGTCAGGACCCACAGTGCTCTATCACCACACACCTCCACTAAACCACCTTAATGGGACCAATCCAGACCGCTGCAAATCATCCAGAGTACATGCTGAAAAACGTGGAGAGAGGGGGAGGGCAGGTGAGAGGAAAGGAGACACAGGAGCAGGAAGAAATGGTGGTTAAAGAGACGGTTCGGGAGCGTGGACAGAAAAAGAAGTAAATGGGGAATAGTGTAGCTATGAGGAAGGACGTCAAAAGTCTGATTTTAGGGTTTATGTGATCCCCCAGAGGAATGTTTCACTTTCGTTGTGGAACAATTCCTTCCACTGTGGCTTTATGGCTGCTGGTTAGTGCATGTCATCATGTTCATTTTCAGACGGAAGCGTGAAATACTGCCAATGCAAACTGACACTGTGGAAAAATTACAAAAACTAATATGCCACAATTTAGCCTCGAACAGGAACAGACAACAGTTCTGATAACTCATTAAATAAAGGAATGATCTTTTTTTGTTCCAGCTTCTTCAGTTAGGCTCCCTGCTTGATATCATTAAATATCCTGAATATTGAATATGAAATAACATCTTGTGTTGTGGATTGTTGATCCAAAAGAAGATGTTATATTGGGGTCTGGGACATTTGGATGGGAATTTGTCATTGTTTCTGACATTTTGACTAAAATAATCGACAAAACAAAATCCATAATTAAAATAATCATTCTTGGTAGACATAAGCATGAGAGAAATATGTTTGACCGTTGATTTAGTGGTAAATCTATCATTGCTGTCCAGGGAAACACATGTATCTTTCAGATAAAGTGAAAGATAGTCCTTTTTTAATGGGTATTTTCAAAGCTAAATAAAAATATATTTCAGAAAGCTGGAAACAGAGCCATTTTTTATAAAGGCGTGAAAAATTGATGTTTTGCAGACGCGTGGTTTTCACAGAACAGTGATAACCTTGACTTTATTAGGTCGCGTCTCAGAGATAAGTGTAAAAACTACAAGATACTAAACAAAAATGCAAATGAATATACACCAAAATACAGTATAAGTAGCAAGATGTAATACAGAGAACAACACAAAGTAGGACATTAATAATAATATAAACTATAATAATAAAACTAAGTGTAATAGACATCACTTGTTTAAAGCAAGTACATAAAAACACTGAAGGCTGTTCCTAAAATCTCCCCGAGGGTACCATACTGTGGATTTTAGAGTGCATTATAAATGAACATATAATTATTGCACCATTAGGCTTTTAGTCACACTTTCCTGGCTAATAGTTATATCTGTTTTTGCATTATTCAATTTCTGTAGCACTAAAGTGTTACTGAAGAAACTAAAATCAAAGACAAAACTGCGACCAAGTGAAGTTACATATGGTTGGCTGGAGAGTAAAAAAGACGGGAAGGAAGAAAGGTATAGAGAGGTGAAGGAATGAGAAATGAAGCAAGAGGGGGAGGCTCAGTGAGACACCAGAGATTGAATATAGCGCGTTGTCTCGAACTCCCTTCTAGCGAATGTTTGGAGGAGTCAAAAGAACAAAAGTTCTAAGCTGGAGATGCAGGAACAGAAACATGAAAAAAAAAACAGGAACAAGGATGCAAATGAGAAAGATGAGGAAAAAAGAGAAAGATGTTTGCTTGAGAAAAGTTTCTGTTGACCTGAATATAGCTGCGTTGTTCGGCTTTGTTCAAAGAGGAGACGAAGTGTTTCTCCATAGTTGTTGGTTAGTCAGTTCTAGTTTCTCTTCATGGTGCAGCTACAAGTTTCAACTGAATGTGACTTACTTACGCTTATCTGCTACACTGTATCATATGGAATGTACTGAACACAGCAGGAGCACAGCAATGAGGGAGATGAAGGGTGTATATGTGTGTGTGTTTATAAGACAGACAAACTGTGTGTGAGTGTGAGTGTGTGCACTTTTTGCAAATGCCAAGGCATCCAGCGTGCCTCCATCCCGTGTCTCTGTGGTTATGTTGGGTGTGATATGTACTGGATGTGACACCGACGCTGCAGCATTCTGGACCGCCTCCGGACATGAGTGTGTGTGTGTGTGTGTGTGTGTGTGTGTGTGTGTGTGTGTGATGACAAGGACACCGTTACCTTCAGAGTCCCATGATGCCAACTAACTATTCAAACAAGGCTCTGCATCCCTACCTGCTAACTGCCACCTCTCTTCTCTCCCTCTCTTTCCCTTAGCATCGCCATTGTCTCTCTACCTTTCTCTCCGCCATCTCTTTTCCTCCCATCTCTCTCCCTCTCTCCCTTTTCCCTCCCTTGCTCGCCATATGGAAACTATTACAGCCGTTGTCGTTTCTCACCACTAACATTCCTGAGGGCTTTCCAGCACTCACCGACTTTACATCAACCTTGTGCTCCTCTCTCCTTGTTCACACTGCTCTTCATAGTCGGCTTATCTCTTGTTCTTTCTCCTCTGTTTTTCTTTTTAACCCTTTAATATCCAGTACGCCTTTTTACTCCCAGATATGTGGCTTTAAAGCTGCAGTGATTGAGCTTTGTTTTTTGGCCTGTTACAGGACAAACTGGAAACACAGCATTGAAATATTAAAAGCTTGTTAAGTTAAATGTGTGGCAAACTATTTTATATTTAGTCATGTTTGATCAATATATCCAATACGGCTAGTTGGTGCTACGCAGGTAGTTTGGTTATTAGAGCATCTTCGCTGCTGGAATAGGGTTGGTGAGGGTGATCAGAAAACCAAAACAAAGAGTTAAAAGATGCTAAAAGGCTCTGAGGAGGGAAAGCGCAGAGTTGTGAATCATTCTGTGTGGGTTTATGACTGCAAGCAGCCGTTACACATAATTATTAGATCCACTGGGTGTACAAACAGTATTGATTAGTGCAGCTTTACGGTTGGAAAAATTTCACACTGTCTGACTATCATATAAGCTCTTCATTGAAGCTACAATATATGATATTTTAAAGCATATGCTGGTTTTAAAATGTCTTTTATGACTGCATCATTCCATCTAATGTAAATATTTTTCATATTTTGTCATCATGTCATGTCATTTTAGGGGGGGGGGGGGGGGGGGGGGTTGGGGGGGCTCCAATAGAATTTAAAAATACATTACTGTGGGTTTGAGCAGAGTTTGGCTGTACAGCAAAAGTTTATGCTGACTGACCCACCAGTGGGACGGTGAGGTTGAGGGTAAGCTTGTTTTTCAATATAGAAAATAATCGATCAGAGTTTGCTGTTTACATTCTTTTTTTTCTAACTAAAGGGAAGATCATTTACAAAACAAAAGTTCTTGGATGGAAACCAAGCTTGTAACTTTCTTCCCCCCTCTCCCTCTCCTCGTCGAACTCACATCCATTCCTCCATTACATCCATAATAGAAATGTTCGGAGGTATCTGGGCCATGCCTTCTAGAGAGACTCAAGCGCTCATCAATTTACATTATAGCCCTCTCTTTCTCCCTCTCTGTCTCATCCTTACCCCTCTCTGTCTCCCTGTATCTCATACAAATGTATCTCTATCTCTCTCCAGCTCTATACACACAGTCAAAGACCACTTTCTGCACTCTTCTCCAGGGTATATGGTTCTTTAATGAAGACAGTAATAATGATTATGGATATTTTAAAACGGTCTGTCTGCCCTGTGCAGAAGCAGAAGCTGCAGTGTCTGCTTGCAAAAAGTCCTGTCGGATGATGCTAAATTTCAAGTAACTAAATTATGATCATTGATTATTAATTCCAAGAACAGTTCAAGGTGACAAATACTGTGTCAAAGCTAATACAGGAATTAGATAATTCCTTTAACTTGAGTATTGCATAAAGCAACAGTAGGGACTTCAGGTAATTTATACTCTCAGACTGCTATGACTAAATAATTAAATAAAAACCTGAATATAGGTGTAATTGAGGTATATTTCATCAGGTGACCTCAAACACTGATACAGCTCCAGATAATAACATTTCTTGGTCCAAGGACTCAAGTTCAAGTTACAAAATGGGCTTCAAACAGGTTTGTACAAGCACTGAAAAGGCCCTTTTCCATTACAGAACCGATCAAAGATGGGGTCAAGATAAAAGAACACAACATGAGTAAAATTTAAAAGCTCCTGAATTTTTCATTGTAAAAGTATCAGATGGAGCAGCCGGCAGAAGGAGTAGGTGAGACGTGCCGAGCACAACAGGTCAATTTGATGGAGCTGCTGTTCCTACAAATACTGTGTCAGAGACGGATTGTGCATTAGTTGAATTCATGTTTTATATACTCCCGAGCATATGTTTTACATTATATATATATAGTTGGTGGTTCTGGGCTGTGCAGCATAGAGGGGTACTGATCGCTACAGCAGAACAGTGGAAAATGATAGCCACTGCAGTCCCTCTCTGTGTGGGTGCTCTGCGAAAAATCTCCATCGTAGCAAGTGATTTAATCCAGCACTGAGGCTTAAAATAATATTTTTCTTGAAGTAGGTAAAACAGTCTGTCAGTAGAGTGAGATAATTTTACATTTCCAAATCTCTTGAATCATTTTCTACATGCTTGAAGAATTATTTTTTTATTCTTTCAAGACTTTAACACTAGAGTGAAAAGGAAATTCATTAAAGCAAATGAACGTGCAATAGAATAAAGTTAATTATGGCTGAAATTTTCACTTCAAAAGGGAAGTTTAAAGATTCCATGTGGGCTTAAATGACAGCATCAAAAATGGACACTTTCCGCTGTGTGTGTGTGTGTGTGTGTTTTTTGCTCATTGTGGCATTCTTTGGAAAGCACCTCTCCTGCAAATGAGACCCAGCGGATTTACTTTAGACAGCTACTAGATGGCCTGCAGGTGTTGCAGCTCAGCGGGTGTGTGTGCGTGCACGCTTGTCCCATAGAGTGTGTATTCCTCCCGTAGCCGATCGGTTTGCTACTCTTTAGTGTGCGTACTCCCCCGCCGAGCGTCTGACAGCATGTGTACATTAAAAGGGAGGGGGGGTTGGATGTGAGCGCTCACGGTCCCTGTGTGTGTGATTACGTTGTGTATACCATGAGATTAGTGCAGACAGCTTTATGCGCAGGGCCCGCCATAAATCTTCTCCACCACAGAACCGAATACCGCCATCGTTTATTATTCCCTAATAGATCGGTCCTTTGCTGTCTCTCCTTGGCTTCCCACTCACACCAGGTTGTGGTGAGCTCAAGGACAACCACCCCGCCAGAGGATGGAGGAGGTCAAAGTTGATGTGGAGTTTCGAGTAAATCCGCCACGCTGATTTCATTTTCGTTTATTTTGTGCTCTCGGCCAACCTCAGTGTCCTTCCCTCTCCCTTTGCTTCATCCTCCTTCTGTCTGTTTTTTTGCACTTGAGTTAATTTTTCCACATTGTGTTCTGTTGCAATCTGTCCAACTTCTTGCTCTCTCTTTGTCCTTATGTTTGTTTTGATGCTTTATCCCTTTGAATCCCACCTCTCTCTTTTGTCTCGCGCCTCATTCTCTCCATCTCAACATCTTTTGTCTGTTTTTTTTCTCTCTCTCTTTCACGGACTCAGCGCTCATACTTGTCTGCCCTCCCTCAAACCTGCCTCTGCTTCATATTCTCATGTTCGCACAGACGTACACCCGTGCACAAACATACACACACGCACACACACAACATCCCTTGTCTCTCCCCTCGTCGGCTGCACCTGTGTGCCCGGCTTTGGTCCGGACACGGCTCGGGTTGCCGCTGTGGAATCTGGGAAATGTTGGAGCTGTCCGATACGCTGCCCAAAGCAGGTACAACAGCAGACAACATGAGGATGGACAAGAGAAAAGACAGAAACACACATGCATAAAGCTCGAGAAAAAGCGCACACAGAATCCAGGAGGCTATCGCTGACTTTTAAATCTCTTGCAAAACTACATGAGCTCAAAATTTTCCAATTGATTGGAATTATCCAAATATTACAAACCATTTCTTAATGACGTGAAGTTAAAAAAAGTTAATGTGTTAACAACAGCACATAAAGAGTTGGAGAGAGTGGTGGGGGAGGAGTAGAGGGTGTGAGGCAGGAGGTGTAGGAGGTCATGGGGGAGGTCAGGGAGACTGACACTTGAGTCTTCTCAGCTCTGCTCGGGGGTCGTGGCGGGGCGACGCTTGGGTTGAGAAAATGATGTTTCTGCACTCATAAAAGAGCTGCGCAGAAGAAAAGAGAGGAAAGCTCTCCCCTCCTCCAACTCCCTCTATCCCTCTTCTTCCTCCTCCTTCCCCCTCTTTCGACCCTCTACCCCCCCCCCCCCCCCCCCTCAGTGTCACCTCTGGCCCACTCCAACCCCCCACGCCATGTTTCAAAGTGTGGCCACATGAATAGCTCTATTGTTAACGGCTGAGAAAAAGGGAATGAGAGAGAGAGAGAGAGTGGACAGCAAAAGAGATGAGGGAGAAAGAGAGAAGAGAGGAAAAGAAAGAGACACTCAGAGACAGAGAGAGTGTCTCTCAGAGCAAACTGTGGCCAGAAAGAAAAGAGTAAAGGGAAAATGTAATGTTGCTCTGGGCTGTGTCTGAATGGGATGATTTATTTAGATGTGGTCACAGATGAACTCCATAAAGCTGTTTATAAGTTCACCTCACTTCACTTTCCCCTGCTCTCTTCTGCACTCCTCCACTGGAAGTGCGCTTCACAGCATCCTGGCGTCGCCGACTGAGAGATTCACAAGGCTCGCAAACTGTCCTACACTTTTAGAGCAGACTTTTAGGGCAGTTTTAATACATCTCGTTACAGAGAAAAACTGCACACGAGTGGCTGAATACTGGACGTGTGAATTCAGTCCGGGTTTGTTGACGCTGACAGAGGAGAATCAAAGTGTGAATCGAAAGATAAATATGCGCTATTTTTCTTGCTCTACCACTTGATTAGATTTAGACAAGGTCTCCCTATCCCGTCCTGTTTACAGTGCACTCACACACACTATCATTCACCCACACACACTCGGTTAACCAGGGTTAACTCTGCAAATCTGACACCCTGACCATGGAGCCTATCAGAAAATTGAGTTCTGTGGCAGGAATGCGCTGGAGTTCACCGCCTGTTTCTATCTTTCCTTCTTCCCTCCTTTCTTTTTAAGTCTTCTTTTTTTTGTCTCTTCCCCTCCCTCTTGTTATATTTTAAGGTCTTTCCCTTTTTGTGGAGTGTTTCCCCCTTTGTCTCCGTGTTTCCTTTCTGCTTGTTCACCACATTTCTTTGTTGCTACATACCTTGCTTGACATGTTCGATATTTTTCCACTCCCCTCTCTCTCACTGATAGCACCATGGTGCACAAACGCACAGACTCTCTCTCTCTCTCTCTCTCTCTCTCTCTCTCTCTCTCTCTCTCTCTCTCTCTCTCTCCACTGATTTCTCCCTCTTTCTTCTTTTTCTTTTTTGAGCACTGCACCTGCCGGTGGCATTTTACCTTAACACTCATACCATCCTCTCTGTGTGTGTGTGTGTGTGTGTGTGTGTGTGTGTGTGTGTGTGTGTGTGTGTGTGTGTGTGTGTGTGTGTGTGTGTGTGTGTGTGTGTGTGTGTGTGTGTGTGTGTGTGTGTGTGTGTGTGTGTGTGTGTTTGCTCTGCCATTCTGCAATGCAGCTCGACTGTGACTCAGGGTACCATCAGATACCACTCACAGAATGCGTCATGCAGGAAGCAAAAGGTGCTTGTTTTTAGAAGAGAGGGTGTGCGTGTGTGTGCGTGTGTCTTTCAGCGTTCGTGTTTAGGGAAAACTAAACCTGTGTGTTTGGACGTGGGTGGATGTGTTTGGGCAAACCTTTTGTGTTTAGCAGGGGGGCATTTCTATGGGCCTGTGTGTAAGTATGTGTGTGTGTGTGTGTGTGTGCGCGCGTGTTGAATAGATTTTTATGTTTAGACTTTGCTGTGAAGCCTCAGGAACCACCACCATGTTTACAGTTCATAATAAAAATGGTGTGAGCGTATGTGCTCGCCCGTCTGAGGCCCAACAGGAAGGTGAAATATGTGTGTGTGTGTGTGTGTGTGTGTGTGTCTAGGTGTTGAGTGAAGTTGAGTGCCTACCTCTCCAGTCTGAGTATTGCCTGATAACCCCGAGTGACCTGGGTAATGAGAAGTGGAACAGTGGCTTCCCAGCAGGCCTTTGGGCCCTAAAACTCTTCCGCCATTCAGTCTGCTTTCTCAAGTTCCCCTCTGGTGTACGCCGACAGCCAAACACAGCAACAGATAAAGCTTACATCTCAATTTACAGCAGGTGTAAGGCTGTTGGCTCACAGCGCTAAGAGGTAGGGTGTAGCGTGTATCAAAATCCCTCCGCCTCTTCCTTGAAGCTCTAAATTTGGTCTTTATTTATACATATTTTCTTTTTTAGTCACACTGAATAATATTCAACTATCAAGTCTTAAATGCATGCAGGCCTAAGCCTGTTAGGAACATAGCATACCTTTAACATTTGTGTACCCGCTAAACATCAGAGTGTTAGCATTGTCATTGCTAGGGTGTTAGCATACTGATGTCAGCATTTAGCTCGAAGCACCACTGTGCCTAAGTGCAGCCTCACTGAGCCGTTATCATTGTGGCTGTTGAGGTTTGTACTTGTACATGTAAAACTGTGGGGCAAGTGCCTCTAGGTGGTTATGGAGCCATTCCAGGGTAGACACGCAAGACCAGGTTGAAAAATGTGGAGCCAGAAGTTGAATGAATCGTTTGTGTGTGTGGTGTGTGCGGGTACAAAAACAAAGATTATCTGATAGCAAGGCTAAATAAAGCGTATCTTTTTCTCATGCTCACTGTCAATATTGTGGGAGAGCTTTGTGTGTTTTCTGCCTCAAAGTTTTGGCACTTCAGTAACTTTAAAGGGGCATTGCGCCAGTTTTAACACGAGGATCAGTTTACTTCTCCTGGTTAGTACTACACAGACAGCCTGTGGCTGTGGAGGGAGATTTCTAAAGTCTGAGAAACGGATGTCATCATGATGTCATCAAGTCATTATCTCATCTTGTGCCTGTGGAGTGTGAGTATTTTAATGGGATGCCTGTGTTAAAACTGGGAGAGTGGTAATTTACAGATTGGGGTATTTAGCAGGCAGTGAGGGTCTAACAAAAATACTATAAAATTGCATTATGGGAAATGCAGGCCCAAGCTAGAGACTAAAAGTCCACCAATGAGAGACATATATGAAAAAAGAGAGAGAATGTTTTCCAGATGAAGTTATTACAACAGAAATCAATTTGGCAGCTTCAGTTATTTAATATTGTAAATAATTAATTAGCACAGGGCCTGGAAGAAAATGACATTTGTTTATTGGACAAATGAAAGTGTAATTTGTTGCTAATGTGACATAATTCAGATTTATTTTGTCTGTTAACGGTACAGTTATGCATCTGTTCATGCTTTGTGATCCTGTATTGTTTTTTAATGGTCAAATTGTCTGACAGCAGAACAGAGAGAATAATTAAGCAGGTTTGAGTGACTCCCAAGTGTTCATGTGGATTAGTTGGAAACAGAAACAACGTCTGAGTCAGAGGTAACAGAAAATGGGCTTCTTAACAGTACAGGCATTTGCTTCCTCCCACTTCCACATCAAAGTGTCACTTAAAATTCTGTGAGAATGCTAACGGAAGAGAAAATCCAGCAAATCTCCTCCTACTTTTTATTTCTTAGCGCTATAAAACACTTTCCTTCTTTCTGTCAGCAGTTACATTTCTTTTAACCTGTGATAAAGTCTCTATGGGTGTGCATAGACTACTTTCTGTTTCCACTGTTAGCCAAGCATGCTAGCATGGAGCGTTAAAGTCATCATAGGCCTCAGGAGCTAAGTTGATAATTCATAGTATTTGGCCTTATCAGCAAGAGATGGCCCTGTGCTGTGAGGGAGAATGACACAGTCTGAGTCATTTGTTGAGTTTACGCCCCTGAGGGTGCTGTGTTTCATGTTCTCTGCTCTGGAAAGACCTCTGAAAGCTGTGCAGCCACAGTGAACACACCAGAACCCTCTATACTGCAAGAAACACTTTTCATGTCTGCTTCTAACTGGGTTTTGACCGATTTGAGTGTTTGCTGGGTGCATCATTTTCATGTGAAATATTTTCCTCAAAATCTGCTCAGGAAAGCCATTTAACAACATTAAGACCATGTAAAATCAATGCTGCTCACTGATAGTAAAATTTTAATAATGGTGATAATAAACCATACTGGCATATTTTGTTAAATATAGTCAAACTGTTGCATTAAAATTACTTCAGGCTACAGGTTTTCGCTAGTTAGACTATAAACAAACAGACTGCACATCATTCATATCACAAGTGGATGACAGGCTGACATCAAAACAGCTAATTAGCAAACTAATTAACTGTACATACCTGAGATTTGGCATGGTAGCTCAGTTCTGCTGATGTGCCGCGATAGTTGTCTGCCTGTTTCTTCTTCTGCGGACATGCTTCAGTTCTCACTTCCAAATATGAGGGATGGGGGGAAAAAAGAAAATGAGTTCTGCGAGAAAATTTGCATTGCAAAGAAAAAAAGTAAAAGTTTTTTGTTTTTTTTTTAGCTGTTTTGTTTACAGTACTCCTCTTTCATTTCCAATGCACATTCACATGTGAATACTTTGCAAGTCTTTTTGTTTACTTTACAATATTTTTTGTTTCTGTGTAGCCTCAAGCAAACTCCAGGCTTTATTTTAAAGGCAATATTGCTCCTGCTCCCACACTTGTGAGCGCCTCAAGTTTGTTTTGCATACATGACTTCTTAAGTATGTGTTTAGTGTTTAGGTTTAGTGTAAATCTCTGAACTGAAGGTCATTTCTGTGGGGTAGTTACGCTTTTCTAATGACTGAATGATTTTTGGCCTGAGATTAGTGTTTTTCTTTTTTCCTCTGTACGGATCATCAGCTAGTGGCTATATTTCCCTATGTTTTTCCTCCACCACCTTATGTAGTCATCAGGGGATTGTGTGAGCTGGTGAAAAAATATTTGTGCAGTTGAGTGCACAGCAATTCGTCTATAAAGGCACCTGTTCCTAGTGAAAGGAAGCAAACTAAGAAAGAAATGGGTGAAATAAGAGAGTTAAAGTGCCCATCTATTGCTCATTCAGCAGCAAGAACAGGTGGCTCTGAACTGGTTCATATTGCAGTTGAAGGAAGCAAAAGATTTTAATTAATGAATTGCATTTCTTTTCTCTCCTGCCTCCAGGTTCAGGGACGATAAGGGCTACGTCCTGTACCCTCAGATCGGGGACCGGCTGGACCTCATCTGCCCTCCTCTGGACACCGCCAGGTCCACGCCGGAGTACGAGTTCTACAAGCTCTACCTCGTGTCGTCGCGGGAACAGGCAGACCGCTGCGAGGTGACCGGCGCCCCCAACATCGTGCTGACGTGCGACGAGCCCACCCGCGAACGTCGCTTCACCATCAAGTTCCAGGAGTTCTCGCCCAACCTCTGGGGGCACGAGTTCAAGAGCATGCACGACTACTACATCATCGGTGAGTCAGGGGAAAGGGACGACAGGAGATTAGAGGATTGAGTGTGTGTGTGGGTGTGTGTGTGTGTTTGGGCATGTGTGTGTTGAGCTTCATTGCAGTGTGCGTTGGGGGGGGTGGTGGGGGTTGTTATGATTGCATGGCTGATTTCTGATTGTGCCTGGAGTGTGTTTGTTTATTTCAGTGATGATGGTGATGATTGGGCGGGTGTGTTTAGAGTAATTAGGTTTGAGAATTGTGTGTGATCCAGTCCGCGGGTGGATACAGTGCAGGATGTACACTGCAAAAAATGACCAGAGGAGCTAGTAATCAAACCCTGCTGTGTCTTTAGGTTATTTGACTTACTTTAATTAATTTCACCTGTTCAATTGTTTGTGAGATTAAACACACTTCAGGTGATGAAAAGTAAAAATTACTTCCCATTGTTTACATTTTTTGCAGCATGTCCCTGGATTTGTCCTTCTTTGCCACTTGTATGGGATTTTGTGTTTAGTGAAGTACGGTTACATTTGACACAAGGCTGTGTGTGTGTGTGTGTGCATTTGCGTGTTTGTCATTGCTGTGTCTTTGTCCTGCTCGGCTGCTGTGCTGGCCCGGGGCCTGTTTATTGTTACTGCCAGCCTTGCGGTGACCACAAATGGCGAAGCACAGTTTGTTTTGGTTTATTCAGAAGGTTTGTTTGGACTTGTGTGAAGACCTGATGAGGTCATCAAGTCGAGCCTGGCCAAGCGTTTGTATCGGACGGAACAATCTCCAAGTAAAGGTCACGTCAACCGAAACCTGTGGGTTGTTTTTAAATACAGACCAAGAGCCAAGAGCATTCAGCGTTCTCACAATTGGAGTAAAGCACGCAGCGCACACTCACATGCATGTATGCACACATTGTTACACACACACACAAGTTTCCAATACAAACATGAGCACTGTAAAAACACCTCAGGAGTGAGCGAGCGAGCAGGGTAGACAAAGAGAGAGTGAGAGACCCTGTTCGATTCCCATAGCTCTCCTCCCACGCACCTGCAAGCTCTATTCAGTCAGGTGTGCAAATGCTCTTTTCACTTCTTTTCATCTGCGGCTATAGAAAAATAAAAAAAAGATGGAACGAGTAGAGCCAGGAGGAGGAGGAGGTGGAGGAAGCTGGGACAGAGATGGAGAGACAGAAAGAAACAAAGAGAATAGAAGATCTCTCCAAGTCTGTGAAGTCCCTCATGTCTCTCTGTGTGCTCTGTATTTGTTCGCCGGTTTCAAGTGCCCTCAGTTTTCACTATCAGCCCTCGTACCTGGCGTGTTTGTGAAGAGAGGTGAGGCACTGGGCATATTTCTCCTGCACCCTATACGTCAGTATCAACATACAAGTATTTCTCTCAGATTAGATATGAGGCGTGCGAGATAGCGTGAAGTGGTGGTGCAGTTTGCCTAGGGATAGAGGAATTTTGGCAGAGGGAGGAATATTAATGTAATGTAATACCTGCTCATACCTGATTCAGCGAGTGACAGATGTCAAAAAGCAGAACGTGAGCAGCCACTTCAAATGTGGCTGCAAAAAACACTTGCAGTGAAAACGACGCACTCGTAGCTAAATCTCTTCATTTATGTCATATCTTTACATCAGTGTTATGATATTATTATCCTAGTGCCTATGGTGTACTAGAGTAAAGATTTTATCAGTCTTGCATACATCTATTCTAAGCACAGTATATGCTGTATCACTGTGCAGTCAGTTGACAGCATTTAAGGAAACTTATGGCCTACAGATGGACTAAGTTGTAAATATTTGAGGATGCCAGATTTTAGTTTTGTCCATATTCAGAATTTAGACAACCCAAACAAAAACACAATGTCAGCATGGACGAGAATCAAGTCCAGGAATCTGCTACAGGGCATCCATAATTTAGAAACACACCATAACACAACAGGTTTGAAGCATCCAGACATTGTGTTCATATTGTCATAACAAAATTAGGGCTTTTAAGCCAGCAGGTAATCAGCAACATACCGGACATTCAGCATCACCACAACATCTCCAGCTGCCCCAGTTTGTTTCCATCTTTTGCATTGTGCAGGATATTCAAAGTGACCTGCGTCCAAATCTTACATGATTGCACAGTTACTGATTATGTGCCCAGTTGAGCGCTTATCGTGCAGGAAGCCAGCGCACACTGCAGAGCTAGGGTCGATAAATAATTTGTGTTTTAAACTTGAGTTTTGTTACATTGCAGCAAAGCACTCGTAAAACCGTTTGAAGGGCTGAAAATCTGTAAGCAACGATCCAAATGTGGCGCACAGTTTCAGTTTTGCCCACCTTCTGTACTCCCACCTGGCAACAGGAGTGTCCAGAGATAGAAACACCTTTATCTCCACACACAGACCAGACTGATCGATTGACAGCTCCAGCCCAATCAATGATGGTTGCTACACAAGGTCACACACAGACACACTCTAACACACACACGTGTATTCACACATTTGAAGAGTGAGAGGTGAAGAGACAAGGGAGTAGCTGATCTCGGAGAGCATTTGGTACTGATAACTTATTGATAACGTCACCAGATAGCTTGTTTATAGCACGCAGTGTGTGTTTGATCGTGTGCTCTTAATGAAGCCTTGTGTTTAGTCTCTCTGAGCTTCTGTGTACTTAATGAGGCTGTGAAATAATTAATAACTGTTAATCCTACTGCGCACATATAGAGCCGCATATGTGCAGTAGCTTGCATGCGCTAACTGGCTCTATAGGGGGGGGATTTCATGCATGCTGAATTCACAGAGGAGTGGATGGTCCCTGAATTTAGTTACAGTGAATGCATGTTTGTGCATGTGCGTAAGGGCACCAATGTATGCGCAAGCCTCAGGGAAATCTTGTTTTAATTAACCTATAGCATAGCATGATTTAATTTGCACACTGCAGACCATGCTGGCACACATAGAAAGTGTGCAAGTGTGTGTGTGTGTGTGTGTGGAACAGCAGGAGGAAAAGAGCCAGTGGAGGTTAATTTCAAAGTTAAACCTATTAGAGATTACCAGTAACTTGCTTAAGGTCCACTGGGTAATCAGTTTCCTTTGCATCCATGCTCTTTAGGATTTCATTTCCACATCATGATATGTCTTCATCAACAAGTGGTGTCATAGATCATATCTAGAGAAAACAATGTTTGTGACTTGAGAGAATCTTGCAAGCAATCTGAAAAAGTCCAAGTTCATTTTTTCTTTGTTGTTGTTAATGTGGCACAGATGCCACTGTGTTGTAATCAGATTACATGAATCCCATTAAATGTAATTCTTAACTTCTGCTTCCTGTGGAGAGGAGAGAAAGAGTGGGGAAATTGATTAGTTCTACTCATTGATTGATGTTTTCATTCATAACACGAGGTCAGGGTTTATGTAAACCCATTTCTCACTCACTCTCACTCTCTCTCCATCTGTTTTGTCTGTGTCTCTCCACCCTTAAGTTCCTCTCTCCTCTTTTCTTTCACCATTCCAATCCCATCACACACACACACACACACACACACACACAGACATGCTCAGTACATCAACCCAAACCGCAGATCAAGCTTTTAATGAATTCTTTGAACACAGGCGCCAGGGCCTGCTGTAACACACACATTTTCCGTGCACGCAAAGACACACATGGTCATCCACATTTACAATCAGTATGCGGTCTTGATGACGTGTCTTTCTTAATAAGAGCTGCTCGGTGAAACCATCTCCAGGCAGCTGATCTGTTTTACAACTTAAAGGACAGTTGTTGTTCAAACCAGTGCAGGGTTCATCATTATAATGAGCAACAGCAACATCTCTGGAAACAATGTCCTTGTCACTCTGATAATCCACAGGGCCTCACTGTGAAAAAGTAGTCCCTAATACAGCGTGTATTGTGGATTATCCTTAGGTCGTTCTTCTTTTTGTAATTTTGGTGAACATATTGCCAGACATGTAGCTTTTTGGGAGATTTATTTTTGGTCACACGGGGCAGTGTGTTATTTCTTCATATTTCCTAACACACAGTGTTTTGCAATATTACAGTAAATGTGCAGACCAGGATAAGGGGAGAAAAACGAGAGAAGGAAAGTAATCAGAAAATGTGCTAAGTGGCTAAATTTCAAAATAAAATGGTTCTAAATATTATTAAATTGTGCCTTAACATACTTTCCTACAATTTTCTAATATTAATCATGTTAAGTTAATGGTCCAAAGTGGCAAACACCACCCAGCTTCTCCTAAAATGGTCTAAAAACATAACGTTATAAGTAATAGGCCTGGCCAGCAGTCAAGTCGATGTGTTTTTCACTGGAGGTTGGCTGATGGAAGTGAAGGCTGGAAAGATCCAGTGAGTCCCAAATGGGAGACTCAAGAGGGGGGAGGATGTGGGAAAAGAGTGAGAAGGAGTTAAACAGAGCATGTACGGAGATGAAAGGAAAGGAAAAGGGGGAGGAAAAGGGGGAGAAAAAAAGTGAGAACGGAAAGATGGAAGAGGACGACAACAGACAGAGACAGGTGTGTCTTTTTGTATGCAGCTGATGTGAATGAGATGTGAGTGTCGGTTGACACACAGACATGTCATCTCATCTGCAGGGTGACACTAAAACAACGCGGTCACTTTCAATCAGCGCTGTTGCTTTCAGGGGAATGTGACACACACACACACACACACAAATGTATGCACACATACATACATAGATACATATTTGAACACACACCAACTGGCAGTGAATGATTGCAGGCTCACAGTCAACGCACATATGACCTCATATGTGAGTGATCTCCTCCTCTTTTACTCACACACACACACACACACACCCGTCAGTAATTTTCCTTGGTGCTCACACTAACATATGCATGCTCACATCACCATACACAAGGGCTTTCTCATAAATATATGCACTCACACACACACACCGGCATACAAGCAGGCTTGCGGTTGCGAACGCACACAAAATAGTCTGAAAATAGCTTGCGTGCACTAAGATTGGTCAGATCTGTTGTGGTGAACGGGTCAGTCACTGTGGGACTGCAGTGTTGTTGTTGTTGCGTACTGAGACAGATGGCAGTGTGTGCGTGTGCGTGTGTGTGTGTGTGTATGTGTGTGCGCAGATACAGGTATGAAATCATGTGTCCGCGCTGCATGCGTGTGTGACTATGCGGCCAGCATGTGCATGTATAGATATGTGGAACGGACGTGAAGGTACTTCTCTGTGCTCGCGTGTGTACGTGAATGACTCCCAGTGGTGTGTTTAGGGAGCAGGGCCCCAGGGGCTTTGCGGAGAGCCTGGTGCTTGCCGTCGCACAATGGCAGAGATAAACAACCCCCACCCGACTAATATGAATAATAGAAGAGCTGACTGGTGCATGAGCACCTAGAAAAATAAATCTGTGTGTTTGTGCATGTTTGCATGTGTGTGTCTTTGGGTAAGTTTATGAGTTTTGGGCAAAGTTAATGGTGTGTCGGTGCGTGTGTTTGGATGGTAGTCATTTGCATACTATGGTGTCTCAGACTGTTTTCTGCAAACTTTATTTTCTCTCTCTTTGACTCTGCATTGTTTTCTGTCTCTGTTTATCTTTCTTGTCTTTCCATCTGTCTTTTTCCCTCGTGTGTCTTTTTTTTTCTGTGCGCATATTTATATGAATGTGTGTGTAACCCTTTCAATCTTCAACAGCAAGTTTTGGTTGGTGTCTCTGCGTAACTTGGGACAGGGTGGGGCCATGTGTGTGTGTGGTCTAATTGTTGGACAGCACAGGGCCGGCGCAGCGCATGCAGACAGCGATGTCGAAGTGTTCAATAATGCAGAAGTACTCACTGGTTTATTTATCAGGGTTAAGCTGAAATAAATGACACAGAATCCAGATGGAGGAGAGGGCGGGAGGATAAAATGAGGGAAGAGAGGGAGAAAAAGAGTGGGAGACAGATTAAGAGGAAGAAAGATGGAGAATGACAGCAAAAAAAGGAGAGTGAAATAGAGGAGAGAGAAGAGACAATGGAGGAGAGGAAGCAGAGAGAAACACTGCACTGCAGCCTAAATGAGCTGCACCTCTCCGCCACTCTGCGTTAGTTTATGATTCCCCATGTGCATACGTGCGTGACTGTTGTGAGCGTGAGTGTGTATAATGTTTGTGTGAAGCACACAACTTTTGTTTGTGACTGCAGCAAGGAGGGCAAAAGTGAGGGATTCAAGGAAAGGCCGGATGGAGGGAGGGATGGGAAGCAGCTGGGTGGAAGAGGTGGGGAATCCAGGGACTCTGAGAAATCTATATCTGCTGAATATTTGATCAAGTTTAAGCCCTCTGATTTGAGCCTCCTGCCAGGCTCTAAAACAAGGAAAGACACAGGGGAGAGAAGAGGAAGAGCTGCAGGAAGGAGGAAAGAAGAGAGGTTGAAGGAGACACATGATGACCACAGTGAAGAGCTTAAAGCTTGTTTTATTTGGAATAATTCCACTGGAAAATGCTTGTATAGCAGTACATATCCTATCTTGTTGAGATAAGCTACCTGTTGTAGAAGTGATCATGCATCTCATGTAAACCTGGAGAGTATTAGAGTCTCTGTATTTAAATCCTTCACAAGTGGCTAATTCTTTGCACGCTCGCTCTAAAATGACATCAAGTCATTGCTCTTTAACTCATGGTCACTTCTGAAAGGCAGCTCTTCTGAGTTTTCTATGAAACACTCAAAAATGAGTCACAACTGACACTAAACAACTTCATCATGCTCAGATGTGGTAGAAAGATTATTTTTTTTACTGTTGTCTTTTCTAAGCACTCCTGTTACAAACTAAGCAGCTGTTGTCGAGTGGTGCTGAGATATTGAAAGGCTTCACACAGACAGAATACTGAGAATATAAAATTTGTCAAGGTTGTGCAAGTATTTGTGCCATCTCTGTATCAGAGTGGCTTCATGTCAAGGGTGTAATCATTTCACAATTTCATCACTGAGAATGAATCAGAAATCCCACACAAAGTCAGCCACTTGTACTAACTTTATTTAGTGATGACATTTTGGCCTGTAACATTATACTTGCCTGATGAAGCTTGAGGAACTCAAACATCGTGACTAACTCGAGTGATGTTCTACCCGCTATGTTCTAACCTGTTAATGTCTTCATTACAAATTACAAAAGCGCAGATGTGGTCCTCCTCATCCAAGACCACCATGAATTTGTGTTACGCATTTTTTCAGCTTCAAGTGTGCTAAGGCTTTCACATCTGTTTTGGCCCTCGGGGGACATGCCTCAAGTTCGCTCCAAGCCAGCCACCGACAACTATTTTGAGGTGGACCTGAGACTGCTTTTCTAGCCCGCAACACATTTTTCACACTCCACTAAACACATCGAATTCTTGGGGCGAACAGCCTCAGTTAAACTCTCATGTGTGAAAATAGCTTCAAATAAAGTGCAAAAGTGGAAAATGGAATAGAATAGGCCAGCAGGGGTTTGGTGCAATGGATCCAACTAATATTCCCTCCAGAGATAAAGTTTATCTGCATCTCACAATGGATGGGAGAGAACGGGCAATAGAAAAGACAACTCTATTTAAAAGGATGGTAGTCAACTCAAGTGTTTTAAATGATTAAGTCTGAGATTCCCCTGAGCTTCACTGTATTATCTTCATTATATGCATGAGGACAGATCACTGCAAAATAACTCTAAATATGCAACATAGTGTACGTTGACACCTATACTGTGGGATACAAATGAGGCCAAAGCATCTCTGTAAAGATAATAAGGCAGAGTAGAGGAGTGGGGCGGGAATGAGCTGATGTAAAGTGACACTCGGAGAGAGCGAGGGATATTTGGGCAAGAAAAAAAAAGTAGAGAGAGGCTGAAGAGAAAGAGGAGGGAAAAAAAGATGAAAAAAAGATGTGTGCTGAGTGTGAGTAAGAGAAAGTGACAGATCGCCTGGCCGATTTAGGTCAGCAATCAGAGCCGCACTACTGTCTGTGAGATTGGCTGTGTGTGTGTGTGTGTATGATGTTGGTCGAGTGTTTATGTGTGTGTGTGAGCATGAGCGGAGGGTGCATTGTGGGTGCGTGCTATCCCATGTTTGTGTGTCTGTTTTTGTGGAAGGCTGACTGTGTAGTTTGCGAGAGTTTGTGTGGGTGCGCGGTTGTGTTGATGGGGTGGGGGTTGATTGCGTGAGTGAGTGTGAATACGTCTCTCCTGTTAAAGGTCAGACAAGAAGAATCCCTCCCTAATTGGATTGCTCCTGGTTAACATTGTATGATTCATTTAACCTTCCTACACTGTCGGTCTGTCTCACTCACACTCACACACACACACACACACACACACGCACGCACATATACGCAAACTTTTCTCGTGCCCATCGCAGCTTGACAGACAAAGGCATCATTGTGCTGCTGCCTTCTGCCGAGGAACCTTTTGCAGAGGGATGTGTTTCCCGGCAATCAGACATGGGGGAGTTTAAAACAAGCGCACCTCTCGGCTGACCCCTGCCATCAGGAGAACGCATTAGCCTACTAATATAGCTTTGATTTAGTGTCCAGGTTCACGCAAACATGACCCCTGATCAACATAATGAACACATTCACACAGACAGATGCGCGGCCCCACACACAGACAAGCAGACATGATGTGTGTGTGTGTGTGTGTGTGTGTGTGTGTGTGTGTGTGTGTGTGTGTTTGCTTACACACATTGACGAACTGTGTTCTTGATAAACCATCTGTCTTCTCCTTTTCATTTCAAACTTTTGAGGAAATTTCTTTCTTTCTGAGTGTTGAGTGAAAAATGGCTGCAATAAGGGCATGGTTAGCGTAGCTTAGCATAAAAACGAGCTATTTACACAATGTTTTGTATGTATTTGAAAGATTTGCATTTGAAAAGTGAGTCGAGAAGATAACTGGTGTTAAGCTGTGCTTAGCCTAGCTTAGCATGAAGACTTGAAGGACCCTGACTGTCTAAACAGAAAAAATATATCCATCATGGTCTCTAAAGTTTGTTTATTTACACAAATTACTAGTTTGTTTAACCCATCCAAGAATAGAAATGTAAAAACAACAATTTTTCATTTGAATGTTACATCTTGGGGTTATTTTTTGACTTCTCCAACCAGCAGTTATCTCACAGGTACAGTTAGGGAACAGAAGCTTTGATTTTGGTTTTGGATGTGGTGGTGGAGGTTAGAGATGTCGGTAGGTGCATGTTTGAACTTTGGATAAAGCCAGGCTAGCTCCATCTAACCACAGCCTGACTCCAGATCTGTATTTAATGCACTAACATGAAATCTTCTCATCTAACCTTGGGAAAGAAAACAAATGAGTGTGTTTTCCATAATATCAAACTGTTTCCATATATATATATATATATATATATATATATATATATATATATATATATATATATATATATATATATATATATATATATATATATATATATATATACACACACACACACACACACACACACACACACACACACACACACACACACACACACGAGAATTGTTTATAAGTAACAGGCATGATCTCTGCCATGTGCAAGGGAGATTATGGTGTTCTTGGAGTCGGCAGCTGTTCGGTAGAAGGAGATGGAGAGGAAGAGGAGGAGCAGGAGGAGGAAAAGTGAGAGAAAGAGTAAATTACAGGGAAACAGATGAGCTAGAATAAATTTGAGCCTGCAGAAAAGGAGAGGAGAGGAGAGCAGAGAGAGGAAGAAGAGAAGCAGAGGAAGGGCCGGCTGTGGACGAAGCTGATGAAAGAGGATTTCTGTGTGTTATGAGGAGACAGTAGAAGAAGACAGTGTTGACACTCAGTGGAGCAAGAGGGCCCACGGCTCAAAGACACAAGGACAAACAATCAGCTGCAAATCCTTTTTAACCGCCATTTAAGCGGCCCTAATTACCCCAAAAAACTCCACAAAGAACATCATTATCAGTCTTCACTTGTGCACGATGTGTGCGTGCATGCACGTATACTCTACTTGTTTATTGAAGAGAGATTCATTAGCGGACTGGCTGTTTACTTGTTCTTGACTAATCGTCATTGTTGTGAGATACTTTGGGCACATTTCACTAATACAACAAGGCATTTTCTGCAATTTTTACCCCCCGCCTCTCGCCATCAGAGTCCAAATCCTTCCCCTCCCAACACACACACACATGCAAACACACACACATTCCACCTTTATTGGCTGGAGGATCGCTCTGTCTCTCGCTCTCTCTCGCTCTCTATCTCTCTCGGCCTGGCTTTTTTTTTACTCTGGGGTCAGCTCAAGCCAAAAAAGCTTAATTTGATGCATGTTGTCCGCTATGGAGAGCCAAGGGATTTTGATAATTGTTTAGAATGCGCAAAACGTTGGAGCCAAAAAAGCTGGGAAGTGGAACAGGCGGTGGAACTAATGGCTCTGATGTTGTCATGATCTATGTAAGTCTGCGTGACGTGGTGCATGGGCCAGACGGGGGCGAGGCTCGATGGTCGCAAATCAGCAGCAGGGTTTGGCATCTTGAATGTCACAGGGAGCCGAGCGCTGAGTAAGTGATACAGTGAAGAGTTTCAGATGAAGAGTGCTTCAAGTAGTCCCTGGTGTTCTAATATTAATCCTCTCTGTTCCCTCTGGGGGGGCTTATCGTCCATATTAGTACCACACATCTGCTGCTGCTGTATGTGCTGATTATATATTGATGAGGGGGGAGTTGGATAATTGAATACCCTCATCATGGAGGGGAGCGCTTGGTCTCATTTCTCCACTTCAGACCACGTCAAGTGGGTGGGGGAAGGTGGAACTTGTTTGCCACCGTGTGTGCGTGCATGTGCTAATACCCTTTTGTCCGTATGTACCCACCCCCGGCTCCAGCTTTAGATCCAGGCCCTAACCACGGCTCCAGCCCTGCTAACCACTGGTTTAATATATGCAATTAAGAAGCTAATTAGAGTAATTAATTCAGCCAGGGCCAAGGCCCAGCCTGGCCCCTATTCACAGCTTTGGAACTGCCATAATCCCCCTTCCTCCACACACACACACACACACACACACACACACACACACACGCACAAACCACACAAAGAATAACACACACTCAGACACCGCTATGCCCTCATTATGAGCGGGGTCTTTGTTGGCTGTGTGTGTGTGGTGCCAGAGAAGTCGGAGATGAAGAAAAGGGTGTAAATAAAGACAGAAAAAGTGAGGCAGTCAGTTCGGCATAATGAGTGAAAACAGTGAACTAATTCATTGGCACCTCCAGCCTCGCTCGGTTGCTCTCTTGGTGACGCTGCGAGGAGAAGAGGGGCCCGTTGTGGCAAATAGTGTCTTACCTCATCTGCAGCAACAGTCCTGCTGTCATTGCCTCTGGAAGCCGGCCGGCTGGGAGGAAAGACAAGGTTTAATGGAGAATGGCCAGTCTGTTTTATTGGTTTAACCTTTATTTATCCAGGTTTGTCCCTTTTGAAGATTTAAGAACTGGTTTTACAAGCTTGACCTTGCCAAGAAAGCACTATTACATTATTGCAGGCCCGTTTCATATTATTTGAAGCTTTTAATTAAGAATAAAGTCCTTTTTTTCTTGTATTTTACAGTATAACAAGATGGACAGGGTAGTTTGTTAGTCTTTAGTGATTCATACACACACCATAAACCTTTGATAGCTTGCATTTGGCTCGGCTCACGTTGTACAGAAAGACGAGAGTAAGTAATACCAGGTTTGTTATTTTTGGAGCGTGATTAGGAAATGTGTGATGAATTGAAGATTAGAGGAGCAGGACAGATTTACGGCACTTGGAGCACACTGCTTTAAACGGATTACTGATAAAGTAATCGAAGAAGTTTTGGCGTCGGCACTCGGGAAGAAAAAGGTCGCTCAACCCACAAATATGACACCGAGTGACAAATTAGTCATAGTTTATTTAGGGCTGGTGCGTTATATGAGATGCTAACACGATTCTGCCTGTTTGCTTGGATTTGTGCTGCCTTTTTTTTTTCTATCACTGAGAACTCCCGTGGAACTGATATTTTTAGCTAAGTACCCCTCATTGAAGATATTGACGTTGAAGTGCACTCTTTTTGCTCCCTGAGTGTAGAGAGTACATCACACACATCAATCCTTACACCAGCACCAGAATCAGTTCTTGTTATGTGAGATTTTGTCAGTCAGTTTGTGAGTTGAAAATGTCTCCCATCTGCCACGTTTTGGCATGCTGTGGCAGCTTTTTTTTTTTTTTTCTTCTCCTTTTTCCTTTGAAACCAGGCCTTTTAAAAGAGCGTCTAGCAGTCCTTGGAGGTGAGAGTAGTGGGCTTGTGATCCTACGGGAGCTCAGTGTGTTCATGTGCTGTGTGTGTGAATGGCACGTTTAAATTATGAATTAGCCCAAGCTGTTTTTACACCAGAACGTCACACTTGACCCTGTTAAAAGTTTCACTCAGGTGGGAAACTATTTTTCTCTCTCTCTGCAACTCTGTCTAATTCTCTGTTTCTGTCATTCTGTATGTCTGTCACTCTGTCTCCAGCTCTCTTTTCCCCACGGCACACGTGTTACTCTTTTAGATGCTCTCTCCCCTCTTTCGGTTCCCTGCTGAAAGCCCAAGACAGCACAGTAAAAGTGAGCGGTGGAGAGATACATGCATTCCTTTTGCTATCAGATCTAGCAGAATAATGACTTTTCCACTTGCAAATTTCACATGCATGAGTCAGAAGATGAAATCAGAAAATGATTTTTTTTTTTTTTTTACTATAAGTTTCCAGATCAGGACTTAATGATCATTTTGAATCATCAGAACATGGTGGAAAAGTAAAAGGAAGTTTTAAAATTCTTCATATCTGCTTCCTCGCATAAGTTCCACGTTCTGGTCAAGTGCTTTTTTTTAATACCCTGCTTTTGATTTTCGACAAACGAACTGCATGTGAATGAGCTTGTGTTTTAGCAGGTTGACTTGGAAGAAAAAGATACAAGCATCCAAGTGCCCTTGAGCGAGACAGTGAGTGTTTGGCAAAATAAAAGCCCTATAATCAATAGAGCATCATATTGTCATTCATGCGTTTAGCGGATGTTTTTTATCTTCATGGTGAGTGAACAGATACAGTTCTCCCTCTGGACACTTGGATTGGACACATGAATCAAACTAAATGAATTGAATGTGTTGCTTATTGTCGGAATGAGTCAGAGTTTCACAATATTTAGTTTTAATTTTAGTTTGCTCTTAAACAAATATAATAGATTAAATATTTGTGGCATATTGGAATGTTTTGCTGAACTTAGCAAAAGTTGCCGCACAGGTCTACTTTGCACACTTGTTTTTCTCTACTTTGACAGTCTTGGCGTTGTGTACTTTACTTTGGCAGTTGGAGAAGGATCATAATCAGGCTAATAAAGCTTGTTGAACTAAGGTGACAGAGGGAGACTGACAGATATCTTTCAGCCGTCACATGAAATGAACTCTGCATCAACCAAGAAATATAAACAACACCGGGAGAAACCTTGCATTAATGAGCACACACTCAGCCGCACACACAGGTTTTTCCAGTCCCCGCATGCACGAGATATCCATGGATGAATTCACTAAAGCAAGCGAGACCAGGAGATTAGTCGCTAAAACGCACATTTGTGGAGGTAGACACAGACGCACAGCAACACGCACACACTCAAATGCGTCAACCCTCAGATACACTCATGACGCGCAAATAAGATTTACGACACACATACAAAAGTGAAGACAGACTGACACATTCAGAGTGCATACACCCCCACGTTTCTGAAAAGCAGAGACAGGCACGAGCATGCATGTGCGCACACACACACACACACAACAAACAGCCATACAGCTAAGCACGTAGCTCCTAGCAGGCTTCTTTAATCACAGAGAACTAAACAAACACAACTGTCATCGCTTTCTTTCTCTCACTGTTTCACACATATAGAAATATACACTGACACACAAACACTGAGTTTATAACGTACGCACACACAAACAGTATATAATTGCCCTATGCTTTTTCTGCTGTCCATCATCTTCCCCTTCATGTCTCACCCTTCTTCTTTCCACTTTCTCTCTCTCTTCAATCTCTCCCCCGAGCAGTATGCAGGCACAGATGTCAAGATGTATTATTTCGGCTGGCTGGCTCCCATGTTTTGTGCATGTGTGTGTGTGTTTCTCCTCCTTTCCTCTTTTGGAAACAAGAGTAACAGTGGGGGGTAGTGAGGAAGAGGAAGGGGCCTGTACTGTTAAAGATCAGTCAAACATTTCTGAACTGCAAGGTATATGTCCATAGAGGCTGAAGCATCCATTACAAAACAGCACACACACACACACACACACGTACGCGCAAACGCACGACTCGGTATTCAAGTATTACAGTCATGGTTCAAGGACTTTAAAGGCAAGCATACACACACGCACACACTGCCGCATTGTGTCGAATCTGTGTTGATCCATTATAAGGACCTCCATGCTCGTCAGGATTGTGTAATAGCACAGTCTTGGCTGGTGCATTTAAACACTAAAACTGAGCCAGGTTTAAAGTGCTTCTGTGTGTGTGTATGTGTACACACAATGTCTACAGCCTGTGACATAGCTCCTGGTTGAAAGAATGGCATGCAATGAAAGAAGGAAACTTGAAGGAGAAAGAAAGGAGAGACTGTTTCCCCCCCCCCCCCGTGTTTCTTGATCTATTAGCTGGGGCCCTAAAATGGATGGTGGCCCCCTGACATGGAAAGAAATAATGCTGGTAAAAGCAAAGGAGTAGGACTAAGGAATGATAATAGTAGTGATATTTAAAATGTGTCACTGCCTTTAACAGATCTTCTTCATGCAAAGAAAAGAGAGTTTTAACTAAAGAGTAAACGGCAACCAGGAAGTCAGTTTGAAACTGGTTCCAAGGTTGAAGCTATAACGTTCAGGAGCCGCATTGATTAACATTCAAAGACTTTCTGTGTATCATACCCCGTCTCTCTGTCCACTCATTTCCAGTGATCTCTCTCCTGTCACTATCTAATAAATGTATGAAATGCCCAAATAATGCCCAGTCATTTCTCAGAAAATGAGCCAGCGATGTAGCATTTGATTGAGCTAACCAGCTGTTCGGTGAAATACCAGAGCTGGGAAATATGATATTCAAAATAGCTACACTACCCCTAAGCTAGTGTTGCTACATATATCATCGCTCCTTCCTGACATCATATTGTTAGTGATGACTGCTAGTACCTTTCCACTGGAACAAATGCTGCTGCTAGAGCTACTACATGATAATAATGCACAAATTTCTGGACTTGTACTGCACATTCACATGAGTTAAGTGATAAAATCTTACACACTTCAGAGGACAGTAGATATTTAGCACCACATTTACAACCTGACCAGGATAACAAAGCCAGAAAACATGTTTTTTTATTCGGAATTTGGATGAACTGACCCTTAAAAAGCTCTACAACAGAGACTGTACTCTGTGCCATCATTGTACATGAGCTCGCCCACCCAAAATCAAACAACATTTGATTGTGGTTATTGCTCTGTATCTGCCACTACATCAAGACCTAACATTTTCCCAGCCTTTGAATGCAATCTATTTTCCTATACCTGGCCAGCGAGCAGGAGAGTGCAGCCAAGAGTCTTAGCAGCCAAGCTTAATGATGTATAATGTAGATTAGTCCTCTGTTGTGAAGTATTTCAGTTAAATCTTAAATAAAGTTTTCCTTAATGGCAAATCCAATTGTTTGAAAGGTCTTTCCTATAGGTCCAATCATGCTTCTGCAGTGGGCAGGGCTTTAACACTTCATCACCATAGAGAGGGAATGACAGGAACAATTAGTTCTGTGTGTGTGTGTGTGTTGCAATAGGAGATGAGAGACCCTTACAGGTATGCATGTTTATTAGATGGTGGACCTCAAAGCTGCACTCAGGCTCATTAAAATGTTTGATTGTGTTGGCGTTTATGTGCACGTTCTTCCTTGAGCGCATCATTTATCACACACGCAAACAAACACGCACGTTTCCCAGCGGCTGGCGGTTTTTTGTCCTTTCTGAGCTCTCATGGAGTTCATTAAAAGCCTTAATTAGACTGACAGTTATGTGTAATTACAGTCTTTAAGATGTACAGCTCCTCTGCAGGCCCACTCCTTCACTGCCTCCTTTCAAAAGTCATTGTCTGAAGGGAGAAACTCTGTGTTTGAGAGTGTTCATACATGTGTTTGTATGTGTTTTTTTTGGAGACCTTACCTCCTGTAAGTTCTGGGTCTTTGACATTTGCCATTAATATCACCCAGAAAGGAGTGACATTTATGAGGCTCTCTTCTCTAACCGCTCCTGCCTCCCATGGACTCCTGCCTTTTCCCATCTTTTTATCTCACATTTTCACCCTCACTCTTCCGCCTCCTCCTCCTTCACACCCTTCTGCTTCCCTTCTTCTTAATTTAGAAACCCCTCCCCTCTCCCTGTCGCCATCTTCCCACTTGCTTTCACTTTCTTTCTCTCCTGCTACATGTCACAGATCGCTGTCACGTTCCTCCCTTCAGACCGTTGACCCACTTCCCTCTTTTTTTCTTCTTCTTCTTCTTTTTTTTTTGCATTGTTCCTCGCTTCTTGTTTTACCAGACGTTTGTCCTTCAGTCGAGCAACTTCTCCCTTTTCTGGTCCCCTGCTCTGCCAATTTCTATTTTACCAAAAGAAGAGTAACCTACATATCAAATCTCCCAAAAGCAAGAAACAGGCCCGATGTTATTTGACCGCTTGTCCTTCAGAGAGGTTTTACATAACCTCAGAATGACTTGGCCTGTGATGTTTTAACGTGATGGTGCTTTTTTGTTTGCTTTCTTTAGGCTCTCTTAATACTCTTGTGTGATTGATGTTATTAAAAGTGTATATTAGCTAGTGTTGGTTGGATGGACATAATGCAGTTCAAAGAGCTGTTTAAAATGTTTTTCCTACAAACTAAAATACCAGCCAAGAAATGAAGCCAAAAATGGTCATCCAAGCCTTTAATAATCATCGGGGTCAAACTATATTCTCAGTGCTCCCTAAACTGTATTATGCCAACTTTTCAGCAATATCTCCATTGTCTAAAAGTCACCATCAGCTACAAAGTTGACTCAAAGTCACTTAAATTAAGAAAATATGACAGCTTAATGTCCCAGAGGGAAGTTTGTACTTCAGATACATTTCATGACTTGTTTTTCTAGTCGAAAGGTTTGTACCCCGTGGCAGAGCAGAACGCATGCGGCGAGGGTCGTCTCCTCTGCGTCTTCGGCATGTTCGTGGCGAGGTGCCAACGCTGTAATCCTGCAATGACAGACAATGTCACAGCTAGGCTCTGCCTGAGAGGAAGCCCCTACAAAGAAGAGGACTGCAGGAAGGCTCGAAAACATAAAGGCAATAATTGAAAGGAGATGGAGAGGGAAATGTTGGAGAGGAGGGAAAGCGAGCGCTACCGGAGGAGAGAGTGATTTCTGCAACAGACGGCAGCCCCCGCCCCCCGCCCCCCGCCTCTCCCATAGTGATGAAAGTATGACAAAGTGACAGGAGATGTGGAAGTGCGAGTTAGGTGTAGTTGTCTCCTGTTTTCCTCTTCGCTGCACTGAATTCATGCTTAGATTGAGACGGTAAATCAGGCTAATGTGAGACTGAGGGCTTTTATTTAGTGATTGTGTGCTCACACAGGTGTATAAATGTGCACTCCCCCGTGTTTGTGTGTGGGAGTGTGTGAGTGCGTTGGTGGAGAGTGAAGGGGAGGGTTTTGGGGACAACTTACTGGGCCAAAAAAAGACAACAGGATGAATGATAGGGGCATTAATGTAAGAGGGAGACGTCCCTCAAGTGCTATTAGTCATGAGTATGGTATCCTGTTACCTGTGATGTGCCTCCCCGTCTTTCGCAACAGGTATGTGCATATGTGTGTATGTGTGTGTATAAATGGGACCAAACTGATGAAACACCATGAGCTACATAGATTTACATAGACACAAAGACACCAAGTGAGCTGAATAAAATGTTCTCTGACATGTTTTCAGCTGAGACATACGATAAATTAGTTTTTATCAAAAACATCGGCATTGATCACAAGACCGTTTTATCGAAACTGTTTGTCTTCATGACTTCTTCAATCTAAATGTCAGGAGATGGCAAGTGGAAGCATGCTTTGTTTACTCCACACATCTGATGTCTCATTTCCTCTCCTGAACATCCATATCATTACACTGTATGTCTTCTTCCTCGACTGAGATTACAAGATACACAAGAGGAGAGTTCTTAGAGTTTCTTTATCCAACAAAAAGAAAAGAAAAGAAAGGAGACAGGAAGGAGGGGAAAGAGGGAGTGAGTGATGGACTTGGCTGGTTTAACCCAGATCCAGGCAGCCGCAGGAGGAGTGGACAACCGGAGGTGTTTCGTTTTTATTCTGGGAGCGACTTGGGAATAAGAGAGGCTGGGAAAAAAAAAAAAACATGAGCACGGAACAGGAGAGACAGTGAGAGGGAACGACGAGGCTGGCGCTGACCCATTTCTCCAGGCCTCCAATCTAGTGGCTGATATAATGCAGAACGGCTACCCACATGCACACACAAACCTTAAGACGGACACATGCCGCAAGACACCAGCAGACAAGGACACGCACAGACGTGCATGCACACCGCGGGTCTGCAGGCAGTCAGATTCTCTGCGATACCGCCAAGTGTTACCTCATATTCTGTGTGACTGCGGCGAATCCGACATCATCTCAGCCAGCAGTGGAAAATATCACATTCAGATAGTCAAACGTGACCATGAACTTGCCGCCCCGCTCAGCCTCATATCTCCTGCCCCGTCAGCGGCAGGCTGCGTCACGTACTGAGCCACATCTAAAAAGGCTTCGTGTTGGCTCTTAGAGCCTTTAAAAAAAAATCTGTGCTGTAGAAGTCGCTCAGGGATTCACTGATAAGTATTCATTAAGTATTGATAAGTAGTCATTGAAGTATTCATTTAATATGCATGCAGGTCCACTCAGAGGTGCACTTGACAGTCATTGCAGGGATAGCAGTTTGGAGCAGGTTGGTGGAAGTTGGCGGTTAGATACTCGCTACACGCACACGCTCAGAAAAACCACGCAGAATGCCCTCGCTGCCCCAGGACGGGAACATTGACCCAGTTGTAAGGAACATTGGTCGTGACTGTCCTACATGACTAGCACTTTACTGACGTTACACAAGGCTCATCCACCCAGTCACTAGGCCTCTTTTTAATGGCCTTGCTCTCTCTTTTCTTTTGCTTTAGCTTTCTTTCTCTTTGTGCCTCTCTGTCTTTCTTTTGGTCCATTATGCATGTCTATGCTCTGGCGGTCACATTTATTTGGCGTGGATTATTTTCCCAATTGGGCGGTCAGACTTATTACGTTACCTTATTACTCCTCCACGATTTGTTTCTTATTTAATTAACGACAATGAAAGGAAAGAAGCTGCCTCTATGTTTATGGCTACTGATGCCTACTGATGACCTTATTTATGCCCCCCTTTCTCTCTCTGTGGCAGTGATAATGACCACCCTCCTCCCCCCTCTTGGACCTATATATATCTCTTATAGAGGCCATAAGCAGCTTTGAGAGGTTGTGTGTAGATTGTTTATTGATGCGCAGGGACACAGTGACCATACTGTGTTAATGTTGCAGTTGACAGCCATCATTACCCTGCTGTGCATCAAACCAAATTATGAACCGGAGGGGTCTCTCATACACACACGCACACTGATGTACTGTATGTAAACATTAATGACCTATATTTGTGGTACACGAAACATTTAGCCATATGAGAATGCACAAGTAAGGTCACACACACATACGACACGACAGCTGGATTATTAGTATGGCGCAAGCTGTCTAATAAATCATGATATGTATTTAGTCAAAGGCAAACGTGGTGACAGAAAACAGACACATTGCCTCAGAACTAAACCAGAAAATGGCAGCGGATCTGTCACAAGCAATCAGACTCTCTCTCAGCGCCTCGCGTGCATGTGTGTGGTTGTCAGATGTGGAGATCAGGTGCGCTCCGCACTCTAGTCCTCCTGTTTGGAACTCTGATGGGTGGTAGGAGGGTGGAGGCTGCTGTGCCTTGGCCCAATTTTGTTGTGTGTGTTTTGGTACTGGAGGTTAATACGATGTGATTCTGAGCTGCCCCCTATCCCCAACCCCCCTCCTTCAAGCACACGGGACATCGAAAGATGGAGAAACGGGGGAGGGAGGGTGAATAAAGAAGAGAGGGGGTGATTGTAATAGAATAGGATGGATGGAAAGCGAGTAAGTGCTGAGAATTAAAATGTCATCGAGCAGAAGGGGAGATCAACCGCACGCAAGCAAAGACACTGAGATCATTTTCCCCTGGTGGATTTTGTGAGTGTGTGTGTGTGTACAGTATATTTGTGAGTGGCGCGTACAAGTTGACATCTGGGTTTTCAGGTAATAGTGTCTCCTCTGTCGAGGTATGTGTGAAATTGGGGGCTTGCATGAGATTCCTCTCTGTGAATTTATGTGTGTCTTTTTGGTCAGCATGTGACATATCATGTGAGTTCAGCCTGTGACCATGACTTGGCTCCCAATGTCAGCTAGTCCAGGTCCTGTCGCTTCTGGATCCCTGTCTCACAAACATGTGCTGGTGCTCGCAAGAAAAGACACCAGTTGCATTAGTAAGTTTATTTTTAGACACATTTATACAAGGACGAATATCATACTTATACTATCACATTAATACAGAATACAAATTATGCAGAGTTCCCAACAGAAATCATTCAATTTGGTTGCCAGCAGAAATTATAAATATGGCTTTAATTTGTTCATGTACTTTAGGTAGTAACATAATTTGATTTATGTTAACCTTTCAGTCTTGCATGGGAGAGATAAAATGTTCTCTCTAGCTAATAAAGTAGACTTTTAAATAGTAATTAGTAACCATAGTAACCAAAGTACCCTTAAATGCCAATTTTTGGTGCTATTTCCACTCGACGCACAGCACATAGCAACATATATTGTTACTTTGGCCACAATGTGATCATAAATAGAAATAAGTGGACATTTTCTCCATTTAACAAGCCAACATTTGAACAATGCGGGTCTTTATCAGCACAAATTTCTTCCCATTCTTGCATTACCTCATGTGACAAACACATACTTGTCCTGTCTCCAAACCACATACATACCGCCATGTCATTGTGCAGCAGAGACACCAAAAAATGCAGACATCTCTCTGTCCTTGTTTGTAGCCGGTCCCATTTATGGATCAAGGCTACCGCAACACAGTCAACAGTAAGCCTTTGTCTGCAACAATAGAACAAAAAAACCTGAACTCCGCAGAAAAAGAAGTTTGGAAAACCTCATGCTATGTTGGAAGTAATGGTGTGTTGTGTATTTGGAGGTGGAATGTGAAAATAATACTCGGCTGGTGTGTTTTTTCGAGGGGGGAACTAAAATAATGCCCGTTCTGTTTCAGTACACAACTTAATGCCTTTTCCCCTCCTTGCCGCCGCCGCAAGGTAATGGCTTGTGATAGCTTCGTTAATGCGTCATAGCCAGGTTATAAAAGCGCCATCAGAGATTTATGAAGACGTTTTTAGTTACAGGAAATTTCGATGGCGAGATCCAGGATTTTTTGGTGGAAGCTAGGATGTGTGGAGAATGAGGGAGAGAGAATGAATCCTTCAGCTTCGCCTCAAGGGAGAGGGGATCAGGTTATATGCTCTTCATCATCTAGATGACACACATGGAGCTCATAGAGCCTCTGGAGAGTGAGGCCTACAAATTTAAACAGGAAGGCAACTGTAAATCCCACCCCCAAGTCCCCTCTGTACCCACACACACAGACAGACACACACACACACACACACACACACACACCCAGTCCACCCGAGTGACAAACTTAGTTTCGTGGTTGTTTTCGGGGAATGTGGTCCAAAAGCCAAACAAGTGGAACTAAAAGGAGGATTTTAAAGGCAAAGCTGCTGTGAAGCAACACATTGGTTGATTTGCACAGATGGGAACACTTTGCACACACACACACACACACACGCACACACTGACACAAACACACACAAGGACAAACACACTCAAACCACTCCAGCCCTAGCATGCATCAGTGTGCCCGGAGCGATACAAAACACCCACTTGCTTTTGCGTCGTTCACGTTGCATTTGCATTCGTGATTATTAAGTTCCCTAACCTGACACACTCATGACACGGCTAACATGCCGTCACACACACCAGAGGCTAGCGGGGGCGCCGCAGTGCTCGTGGAACGTGAGACAGCACGAGCGAGCGGGCTTTGTTCCTCTGCGGCCTTTGTTTGCTTGTTTATTCATTCCGTTTGTTGTTTAATGTGCTCTTTTGCTGCACGCCACAATCCCATTTTTGCTCCCTTTAATCTAATTGTCATCAGAAAAGATGTTCCCACTTGGCGCTCGAACCATGTGTGTGTAATTTGTGGTACAGTAGCTAACTTAGACTGTTGCAACAGCTTGGCCACACGTACAGTATTTATGCACAACATCGATACTTAGACAGCCCCACCTCAATCTTTTTTATCATAAAAAAACCTGCAACTTGACACGAGAGACATTAATCTGCCTGAGGGCCCTGGGAAAAATTGAACTGTGGTCCCTCATTGACCGCCCCTCCCCTCAGTGAATTATATGTCCTGTCATCTGCAAGTAAAACGTATTAAATACTACGCTATGCTGAAATACTGCTCTTTTCTGTCACCTTTAGTTGTATGTTCACAGCTTTAAGCTTCACAAGAAGAAGAAGGATTGTAATTTTGCCCCAGGTTTTGACTTTCAGGTTACATACAGGTCACTCTCCTGAGGAAGACCAGAGGCAGTAAAAGGGTTTTGTCTGGTGTGTTAGCCAATTAATAATTTGTAATCCTTGAACCACCATAAGCCTCTGACATCATATGTTTACCCTTACCTCTAAAATCGAACCTACATCCTTGGATTCAAGGACTCTCAAGAAGACAGGGCCAGCTATAGACGGTTACCTTTTCAGTTCATACTGCAATATGTTGGTGGATATTCTTAAACCATTTTTTAACTTTTGGAACCGCTGGGGTTGTGGGGTCATGGGGTCTGGTTGATAATCCAGCCTTAGATTCAGCATTGCATTTTTGATTTAAATGCCCAAAGAGCTCCGTTTCCATTTCCAGAAAAACCACATTGCACCAAGAAACTCGAAGAACATTGCACTAAACGCTGGAACCAGAAATATATTAAATCGGGCAGCATAACAGCACTTCTTGTGACTTTTGAGCAAAGTGAAATGTGAGTGGTGTCCCAAAGTAGGCAGAAGGAGCGTGATGGAAATAACAACATCAGCATGTACACAAATTCACATCACTCACATAGGAGCAAGTGTTTTGCTGCGGGAGGCCGGCTGTCACTCAGCATGTGTCGAATATATAAGCAGGGCTGTAAAGCACGCCACAGGAGGGCCGAGGAATAGAGTGGGAGGGCAAACATCGAGGTATGGACTGCGTCTTGCAAATGTGATGCAAATGAAGTAGCATTACGCAGTCCACTGCAGCGAGTGTCGGTTGATGTAGAGCCGAACGCATGTCAGGCGTCCATGAATGAATGAACCATGTGAGATATGATTCCTATGGAGTGATCTTTGTCTTTTACATAACAGTGCACCAACTTCAGCAGCGATAATGGAGGCAGAGAAGAGACTTGGCCCGGCACTGACCTTGGTAATAATAAGAGAGACACAGAAAGATTCTCATCCACTTTGTGATCTTTTCTATGGACTAGATACACACTCCCTCCCTCGGCCGGCCGGCCGCCCTGCCTGGCTGCCTGCCTCCTTGTGTGCAGAGCCCCGGTGCTGTGCAGTCTGATTGAGGTTGACTGCAGTATTATTTCATTAATTAAGTTTTTCCACTTCCTCCGCCTCTCCCTCCTGTCTTCCTGTCGAATGAGGGTGGCGGAGCGACGCCCTTCCTCTCCTCTGTCCTCTGGCGCTTCACATCCCCCCCATCACTGCTGATCATTGTCTCAATTACTCATCCCTCCTCTCCCCCTCCGTCTCCCTCTTTTCTCCCTCGCTGTTCTTCCTCCTTTATCGTCTTATCTCATCCCAAATTGTTCTATACACTCCTCCCCACTCTTTTTTTCCTCTTTCTCTCTCTCTCTCTCTCTCTCTCTGTCCTCCCAAAGTGAGGTGGGAAAGATTTGAGGCATGCCATTCCTACATCGCTTCCATCTTTCCCGCTCTCATCTCTGTCTGTCATCAAGATTTCACAGATGTTCTGTGATTATTTCTACCGTGATTCGGTGATATTTCACCCCCCCCCCTGCTTCTTCAAGTCCAAGGAAACATTTTCAGTGTTTAGAAATCAAGATCAAGTGGGGGAATATTTTCAATCCAAGGACAAAGCAGCTGTGATCTCTTTGTTCGCTTTGTTCCTGTGTGAAATTGACATTCACAGAAATAGTGGCACCTGTAACACGTCTAATGGATTGAAGAGGATTTGTCCTGATACAGTTCACTGTTTCAACAAAAATTGCCTTTGTGATATTTGTGACCTGTTGATTATGATGTTAAAAAAATAACTTACATTTGCAAAATCACATTTGTGGAGGCACTCCTGGTTCAATTTGGTTCCATTGCTCTTAGTGTCTGTCTCTCTCCGTCTCCCTCTTCTTTGTATCCATTACCGCTCCACTTTTCCATAATGGAGACATTAGGGTCTTTTACCTCTCTGCTATCTATCATGTCATTTAAACTCTTTCCTTACTTTCTGTTTTTAACTTCTCCACTTTTTCTCTGTCCTACCACTTTACGTTTTTTTTTTTTCTTCGAATCTTGTCTCCCTCCCTCCTCCTCCCTCTTCCTCCTCCTCCTGCCTGTGTCCACTGGGCTCTGGGTCATCTCTATCGTCTCACATAGTCTCCTGTCCCCATCATATCACCCAACAGCTTGTCACAGGCAATCAGTCTCCCTGCCTCGCTTCCCTGCGTGACTTCCTCCTCCTCCCCCTGTCCTCACCCTCGTCTTCCTCACCTCCCTCGTCTCCCGTCACCTTCTTGTCCTCCTTCGCGTGTCAGCAGTTATTACTCTCAGAAATCATAGTCTTCCGCCCTTCTCTCTCAGACCAGTTGTGAGGGTATTTATGCCATGCTCAATCCATTCCTTTAATCAGGGCTGCTGCTCTTGTTTTTTGCCCTACAGCTCATCTTTATCACACTGTGTACCCCCTGCACAGGGATGTAGTTAAGGCTAAAAGCAGGTTTTTAGCTTTAAGATGATTAAGATAGATTATACATTTTAAATCATTTAATCATTTTGTTTTCATACACTGTGTCCCAGATAAGAACATGAGATTTATAATGTTAAAAAACATTAGAATGAATAAACATTGTTTAAAAATGTGATTTAATGCAGCTGTATTCAGCTAGTTGATGAAATGATTGATTGTGTACAGAATTCAATACAAAACTCTATTTTGCAAGGGTCAAACTAATTCCTGACTTTTATTTACTTACTTTTATTTACAGGGAGACCGTCCCACGCAGTTACAGGAAATATTTAATGTATGATGCTTTTTTAAATTTTGTATTCAAACAGAGGCTGAAAATACTGCCAATGAATATATTTATCTCTATGTTTCATATCATACGAAAAGAATACAGTTCCCTTGTGGGTAGCACTTTGCTCTGTTTGAGTGGGTAACCAGTGAATATGATAAATGTCCATTTTATTGTGCTTTCATATAATTTTAGTGTTGTTATATTGTAGTTTTATGAAACTTATATAACGGTCTCTTCTTTAAGAGATTAGACAATTTGATTTATTTTAATGCGGTTATAAAATTAAATAAGGCAGAAATGAAGACAAAAAGGCATTTTGTTTTTTTGTTATGCAGCGTGTTTCAACATGTTTCATTCAATATATTGGGCCTTGTGCAAGAAAGTGTTTGTGTTTTTGTACTAAGCCTCTCTCACCCTTTTCTCTGTGAGGTTTTCAGTGTTCCAAGTCGCACTCACCAAACTTTCTTATCCGCACAAACTCTGTCGTGAATGGCCCGTTTCAACCTGATGAATGCCACCTGTTCATGATTGTGTGGACTAGTTTCATTCACCAAAAATGTTACCCAAGAGTAAACAAAAGAATTTCACACCACGTAGAGCTCCAAGGCCTGCTGTCAGGAATCAGCAGATGAAAACACAGCGAGCAGAAACAATTAGAGAATATTAACAGTAAAGCTGCAAACGAGTCATCAGAGCAGACACAAAGACAAACTGTCTGGTGCCAAAAATGTCTGTATAAAGCTTGCGTGGCTCGTATGATATGTCTGGACCACTTGCAAATTTCATTCGTACCTAAGAGATCATTCTAAGTGTGAGAAAATTTGCATATTTGCATAAGTGGTTCAAAACATGTTGGTACACCATGAATCTGAGTAGACACAGATATAAAAAAAAATATATTAGGAGTACAATGACACTTGTAAAAGCCCTGATGAAACCACAGCATACTTAATTTGGCACACTCCGCTTATTTTCATTTGTTTGAACTTCATTAAAATAAATTACGTTCTCCTCCTGCATTAGTCTCAGAAAAAAATACTATGTTGATGTTGTGACACAACAAATAGTAGGAAAACCTGATGAACCCACAAAGTTTTCACAGCACTTTATTTAAACCTTTTTTATATATATCCCTTCATCCATCCCTGTCTGCTGGCTTTCCCACCATACTGCTGCTCGCCTTGACCTCCGCCTGCTTTTCTCCTCCTCTGCTTTCACACTCTGCGTCCTGCAGGGATGGAAGGAGAGACAGAGAGGGAGGTGTTAGAAGTAAAACTGCCTCTTTTTCACACCTCTCTCTCTCTCTCTCTCTCTCTCTCTCTCTCTCTCTCTCTCTCTCTCTCTCTCTCTCTCTCTCTCTGTCTCTCTCTCCCTCTCCCTCTCCCTCTCTCGCTCTCTCCCCCTCTCCCTCTCTCTCTCCGGAGCCATCCGCCATCCCTTCCTTACTGCTTCACTTCAGACAGGCTAATCTATAGCCTGAAGCGAAGTGGCGGGGGGAAAATTATTTTTTATATTTCTTTAAGGAGACAAGGTGAGGGTTAGCCTAGGGGCTATAAAGGCAAAAATAAGTATAAATGGGTGGTGTGGGCCTGGGGTATTTGAGCAGGTTGGTGGAAGGAGGAAGAATATGTTTACTGTCTTTTTTACTAGCCACAGTGGCCACATATCAGTCCTCTATTACGTTAAACTTTAAAACCAAAGATAGTTTGAAGTCTTTAAAATGAAAACTGTTTTTCAAATCTGATTGGGAGGACTGAAAATGGAAGAGAAACCTCAGGAAGAGAAACAAAGGATTGATATGGACAATCAGAATGAAAATTCTAAATAGTTCACTGCATCCTCATATCTCTAGCCCTCCACTTTTATTTCTTGATTCTTCCATCCTGATTGCTCCCTCCTCCTCCTCCTCCTCCTCCTCCTCCTCCTCCTCCTCCTCCTCCCATCCTCCCCCAGCCTCTGTGACCTGCAGACCAGTGATCTTTAATGCATTCACTGATGTGCTTTATGTAAGAAGAAGTGTTAGAGTGCTACATGGATTCATGCTCACACACCCTATTGCCTGCACACTTTGTCAGCACTGCTTGACCTCCTTTGGCCTCCTTCCTGGCTACAGCAGAAAAAAACAGGTCCAGAAGGGGTTAGGGTTGCAGTTTTGATTGGACTGTTGCAAATACAGCTTTTCTAGCATCAAAATGTATATTAAATACCTCATTGCCTGTATCAACACAAGTCTGATTTTTAAATGAATTAAAAAAAAAGAATCTCTTAATTAAAACATAAGCAGTGGTAGTAATGGGTTGCTACCATTTTGAGCTTCAGCTCATACATCACAGTCTGTTTTCTTACCAATCAGGTCCAGTTTCTCTCTACACTCAGTGTTTTGTGTCTCGGGGGCTCCATTTTATTTCATATACACCCATGATTGGATTACCATCCCTTTTTTCCATCAGCCAGTCGGTGCCTCTCTAAATTACCCCCCTCTCCTGTTATTTCTCCAGCCTGAGCAGCAATTGCAGTTGACTGAAAGTGGTTGAGTCCATGCAGTGCGGTGGGGGTGTTAATGAATTCCAGCGGATTGCTAAATGAGGACTTATTAAAGTGCTGCCGCCTCGTAGTTTGACATTTCAGAGCTTCTGGTGGAGTTTTAAATCGCTGCCTCTGCAAATGTCACTCTCTGACTCTCTGGAATGGCTGACCATATGAATAGAAGCTATTGTTGGCGACGGCTATAGATTGAGAGAGAGAGTGAGTGAATTTGTGTGGTTTTAACGGATGGCTTACCACTGTGTGTGTGTGTGTCTCTGTGTATACCACCCTGCTTCTTGGCTAATTATGTAATTGTTTTGTTTCCATCCCTCCAGCTACATCAGATGGGACTCGCCAAGGCCTGGATAGCATGAGAGGCGGAGTGTGTGCCACGCAAGGCATGAAGGTGGTGCTGAAAGTGGGGCAGAGTAAGTCTTCTCACCTGTCTCTTCCACCACTATCTCTTTCTTACACACACACACACATATATGAGCTCTTCAATAAGTCCTGGAGTCCACCGCATATTTTTTTTCACACACTCTCTTACTCATAACACACACATTGTTATTCCGGCATCACACACAATCACTCACTCAACACACTGTGACTAACACACATTGGCTGCAGTCCACCGCATCTCACATCATCTCCCATCTGTACAGTACAGAGCACAACACGTTCATTACTGCACCTCATCTGACATGCAGCCTTTTCTTCTTTTAAACCAACTCTCTTATCTTCTTCTTTCCTACACACCGACAAAATGCACACACACACACACACACACGTACATCACTTCTTTGTGAGTGTGTGTTCTCACTGAGCGTATTAGGTCTCGTTAAGTGGCGAGAACAGCGGAGAAGTGTGGGATCAGTCAGCTCTAATGAGCCCTGTTGACTCCCCTCTCACTCTGCCTTTTAACTACTACCGAGCCATGCTGGACACACACTCTCAAACACACACACACACACACACACACTGAAATGTGCATATCTCTGAGCAGGATATATATTACAGGCATGGAGATTAGCTCACACATGCAAAGACATGACTGCATATGGGTGGTGACACCCTAACTGAAACGCCCTTGCGGGCATTTGGACACACACGTGCACGTGAGAACACACACATATCCCCGCACAGCAGACCTGCACGCCAAGGCGCGATAACAAAATGACTCCATTCAGTGTTAAAGCACACAGTCAGTGATTTTTAATGACTCGAGGCTGCACACAGTTCTAATTTGTTTGGAAAATATTCGCAGGTAATGACCCTCACATGCAGGCTTTTCAAAAAAAAAGGCCCATTTAAGCATTTTCACTGACCTGCGCATTCCTACACATAATGGGCACCTGTCCTTCATACGACCCCCCCCTCTGTCACACACACATACACACACACACACACACACACCTCGCTTTTCCACATTTCAATTTCTTTAGCCTATCCTGTGTTATCACGCCTTGTGTATTGTAGGTGCTCTTCATCAAAGAGGCAAGTGGTGCTACTGTGGCCCTATCAGCCCGTGACATCAGCATAGTCAGCTCAGCTCAATAGAAATACCACCACACACACACACACACACCTCCTTCCCCTTGGCTTTTTCACCACATGGGCAGTGGAAACCTTCCTGACACACACACACACGGACAACACACTGTCACTTCTACACAGCTCTATGAAGTTTTAAGACACACACACACGCATCTTTTTTTTTTTTTTTAGTGTCATCTTTATTTCCCTTTTCTCTCTGTCCCTGTTTCATCATCTGTCTTTTTCTTTTCTCTTCTGTCCTCCCTCCACGTCTTCTCTATTCTCTCTGTATTCGCCTGTTTTCTCTCGCTCTTTTTAACCCCTTTTCGTTCAGGCAACACTGCTTGCTTCCTTTTCAAATTCCCCTTTTCCCTGTCCTCATCACTTCCCTTTCATTTTGCATGCTAGCCCATCTCTCCTTACAACTCTCCCTCTCAACCCCCCCACCCCCCCTGTTATTTTCACTCTTTCCCTCTGTCACCCTCTGTCTTTCTGTCTTATCTGCTATGTGGCTGAAAGGTCACGTCTGTGTTGTTTGTCGTCTAAATAAGCGGCGTGCCGCTTCTTGGTGATCTCTGATGAGATATGCCGCTCTTCTTCGCGCCAAAGAACACACACACGCACTTGTAAAAAACACACTTGCACCTTTGCCCCACACACATACACTGACCTGTCTTTTCTTATTTAATTCTTTATCTATCTTGCTTGCTCTTTGTCTCTGTCACACACACACACACATACACAAACACACACACACACACGGCCTGAACCTGCCTCCACTGGTCCCTGCTGACCACACAGCAGTTTCTATTGATCCAGACAGCACCGCCCCTAACTTCTGTTTGGTTGACCGTCATGAGGGATCTGCCAGCCAATAGCTTTACACTTCTCTAAATGTCAGTGTATATAGGTTGATGGCGGTGCGTGCACACACACATTCACTAGTCTGTGCGATGCAGTGTGTGTTTTTGTGGCTTTACCCATAAGCACCCCATGGTCATATCAATTTTGCTCTCCCCTGCTGCTGCAATGACCAATAACAGACTTTCTTTTTAAAATGTTGCATAAACTGCAGAGTTCAATAGTCATATCCCGATATAAAACTCTATTCTTGCAGCCTACTGTTAGCCAGATGGCTCAGAAGCGAACAAAATTAGTATTTTCTGAACCATCTCTTTCAGCGATGAGGAGTGGCACTTCTACAATAGCTGCATCTGTGCATGCGTGCGCGTGTGTGTGTGTGTTTGCATGTGTCACATAAACGCACTTTAATGCCATCACCATTACTGAGGGCTTGCTAGACAGATGGCCTGATTTAGCGACTACAGATTACAAGCCGTTATGGCCTTGTGTAAATTCACTCTGGCCAAAACAACAAACGGCCTCTCTTTAGTTTCCCATTCAAACAAATGGAAAAGTGCTCACACTCGGTACATGGAGGCCCAATCAATATGTGCTCTCCTATAATGGGAATGGAAGGGAGGGAAGCCTTTATTAAAGCTCCTCTGTCTTTATTTCTCTCTCTGGCTGGCTCTCTGTTTGCTAATGTCACTTATTGGTTCCAGTACCGAGAGCTTCGGCTGTTCTAGCACATAGAGGCTGTCTCCGTATTTCTTTCATTCTGCTCATATTCCACCCTTATTTTTCCTCCACAGGCCCATATGGGCTCCCAAAGAAGGACCCGCCAGCGGGACGCACCACCAACAGAAACCCAGGTAAGCAGGAGACCAAATGGAGATAATCCTCAGTGGATCCATCCATAAAATTGATGGAGAGAATAAGCGAAGACTGGTAGATAGAAAGAAAAGCAGCAGGGAGAGGGAGGCAGGAGGCGACAGATGGAGAATGTGCAGCGGTGACATCTGTGGATCTCTCTATTCAATTCCATATCTTTTGCTCTCTCTCCCTGTTCTCGTCGTCGTCTCTGCACCCAACCCTGCGAGCTAAGTGCTGCAGGCGGGGAATGGATGGCTAATAGCTACCTTGGGAGAAGGACAAGAAAAAGAGAGGGAGGAAGAAAGAGGAGAAAGGGATAGAGGGCAGCAGGAGAGAGGGCCAGACCGCCGGCGACATTTCAGAGAATTATTATTGTCATTACTTGGGGCGGCCTGGATTCAGTTCCGTCAAGAGAGAGAAAGACAGAAATGAGAATTACGGAAAGATGAGGGGAGAGGGAAGAAGAGACATAGGGGAGTGATGGAACAGAGTGGGTAGAAGTGGGAGGCACATAAGGAGGAGAAAGAGAAGAATAATTGAAAAGCAAAGAGGAAAAGGGAATAGAACAAGGAGATGGAGCTGGAGAGAGGCTTAGACTCACGCTCTTGCTCGCAGTCATTCAGTGGAGGAGAAAAGAACATCGGTTGTGTTCATTTCTCTTTTTTTCCTTTCTGTGGTGAATTTGTGTACTATACCCAATGTGTGAATTGGGACATTCACACATTGTCCAATCACTTGTCCATACCTCACAATGGTGAGAACCGCATGTGTGAAATAAGCAACAATGGTATGCATTGTTTTTACTAGAATGAGACAAGACTACAAGACTGATTTACATCTTGCACATGATGAGGGATTTTACACATTTCTGACTATGTGGATGTGTTCGCATGTGGACATATTAGCACACACTTATCTGAAATGATTGTTTTGACTCCTGACACAACAGTTATGCCAGGATTTGAAATCCCCGTGTGAATACACTCAATATCATCCTGGCTAATAACTGAAATGTTGCCGGTGATTCACAGTTGCTCATTTTGTCTGTTTGTTGAATCTGATCCTCTCTTGGGATGTAAACAAATACAGTATTTAGATATGAACAGATAATCTCTCTGTGGACAGCGCTTGAGTTTTTAACAGTCTGAGAATTTACTGCAAAAAATACTTCTCAGGGTCATAAGTTAGTCAAATAACTAACTCACACTCATGGAAGGATCTCAGAGTTGCCAAAATGTAAACAAATAGCCTGAAGGCTTAAAGCATGGATGTGTTTTCAGTTCCATATTTAGACATTCGTCAGGGTTCATTCTCAATAAAACAGGATAAAGCTGACTGTTGTTGCACAGGTGTTATTTTTACTTCGTGATATTAAAGTCTGGCACTGCGTGCAAGTTGACGGCAAGAAGACAATAATATAAATGGCAGTCGATAGGTTTAACAGAGCAAACAAAGCAATCTAATGATTAACCGCTTCCAACCACCTCCATTATAAACCTGAATATAGATATTTGTGTGAAATGAAAAGATATAGATACAGATTTGATAGTAGCTTTCAGCCCTAATACACCTACATGCTGGTGATGACAATCTGGATTTCAGTTCTATTGCCAGTGTTAATGTTGGCTTTATTCACCTGTATTGTGCAACAAAAAACAACCTGAGTGAAACCACCAGAAATATATTTTAAAAAGTAATGAAAGGAACAGCTTTTTCTAATGCGCGGTCTCTGCATCTTTTATCGTTAAACAAGCTATTCATGCCGTTCTGTCGCTCCGTTAGAAAGCCAACAAAAACAGAGCATTGTGTCAGGAGTGTATGCAACCTCAAAGTCCCTGATCCAAGTCCACAATAGGCCCCTTGATGCACATGAAGCCCCTGTCTGTACCACCACAAATAAATTCATACGAGAAACAGGATAGCAATGACGTGCCATTATGCATCAGAGCCTCTGGTGCTCCATTAATTATGTAATCTTTTCATATGCTCTTGAATGTATTCACATAAAGGTGGAAACACGCATTGGTTTACACATGCAAAAGTGGAATAATAACTACTGTGTGTGTTCACAGTTCCAGAAAATAGGAGATGATGATAAGAGCAACTACTTCCTGAAATGTAAAGTCTACAAGAAATAGAAGGCGAGGACAGCTAGCTCAAAAACAAGGATAAGACTCTGTTATCACCTTGACCTGTTTTTTTTTTTTCCTTTTTTTTCTTTCTCACCTGTTGGATGTCTCTCTCCAAGGTGAAAATCACTAATGAAATAAAAAAAAAAAAGTGAGACAAGGGGCAAAGAAGGCGTCCAAGCCTAAACTTGTGTGATAAAAAAGGAAACACAGTAAGGAGTAAGCAGTGGAAAATAGGGGGAGCGAGAAGAGAATGCGGAGGAGGAGAGGTGAAGGTAGAGGATATAATAAAGAGAGCTGGTGAAAGGCGGCGATCATAATGGAGATGGAGAATCAGGGATGGTGGGTTAATGGAGGGAGGAAGAAAGCGGGAGGAGGAGAAGGGAGTGTAATCGACGTCCAGCATTAGCGCTTTGCTCCCAGTCAGTCCAGCGCAACAGGGGGGCCTAACAGCAGGGGGATGAGGTGTGTTTGCATGGATTCACTTGCAAGGATGTGTATGTCCATTTCTTAGTGTGTGTTTGTCTGAATGTGTGTTGTGTTGCTAGGCACTGAGCTCAGAGCAAGGTAGGTCATTACAGCTACAATAACCCGAAGACGGAGAGAACCACGGAGCAAGGGAGGGCGAGGAAGCGGAGGAGACGCAGGAGAGAGACAGACAGGGAGAAAAGAAAGGGATATGTGCCAAGAATAATGATAGCCCAATCCAAAGGCTCTATATAGCAGGGACTCGCATTACCAGTCTTAACCAGTTCGCCGCACACAGTCACACGGTCCGGTGCCAGAACCATAGCTCTCTTCCCTCCCCCACTTTATAAACATACACACATATATACACACTCATACACTCGTCCAGACCATCATCCACCTGCTGAGTTCTGACCTGACGTCCTGCGGTGAAATCTGTGAGCTCCCAGTCTGTGAAGATCTTAGGTTTCAGACAGACACACAACAGACAGAGGGAGCAATCGTCCGACAAAACAGAAAGATAACGTGACAGACAGTTTGATAAACAGGAAGACAGATAAAAAAGACAGACAGGCAGGCAAGCGGGAAAGCCAGCAGGCAGGCGGAGTGTGTGGTCTGGTGGTAGGAGCTGAGCGGTGAAGCTCTCTTCATGTGGCAGGCTGTTATGCCAAGTAAATACAGTTGTTAAGGTTAGGGAAATAGAGTGTGTTACCTTGATCCACACTGTGGCTTAGCCAGGCTGTCCACAAGAGTATATACTATACAGTGCTCTCACACTCACACACCGAGTCTATGGACAGCCCTCTCCATTTTATATGCACTGCTGTCCACTTCATTACATCAATAAAGAGACCACATATAAGCATCTGTGAGATTTGCTGCATACTTACTGCATTCCACTGGGTTAAGCCTCTGCAGCCTTCACTAGCAGAGCTAAACCAGCACCATTACTCATGTTTTTGTGGTACAGAACCATAAGGATTGGTATGTTTACTTAAAAGCTCATGAAAACACAAATTGTGAGAGCAAGCTGTGTTATTGCCCTGGTATATTCCGGATGATTAATATGCATATATAAATCAAACGGAAACACTGAAAGCAGCTTGTGATAGTGTGGATGTTGGAGTAAGGTTGTTCTGTGATTTCTTTCAGGCGGCACGGGGAACTCCACCCAGTCTCGAGGACCCAACAGCGGTAACTTCGGGAACGAGGGCAGTGGTGAGAATGGGCCCCTTCAACCCTCCAACATCGCCCTCATCGCTGGTGCCGCAGGAGGCTCTGCCTTCCTCCTGCTCGTAACCGCCGTGATCTGCGTGGTGTGCTACAGGCGGCGGCACGCCAAGCACTCGGACACCCACCACCCTCCACTGTCACTGTCATCGCTCACCAGCCCCAAGAGGGGAGGAGGCGGTGGCATTTCCAGCTCCAACAATAACGGTTCAGAGCCCAGCGACATCATCATCCCCTTGCGGACGTCGGACTCCGCCTACTGCCCGCACTACGAGAAGGTGAGCGGAGACTACGGACACCCCGTCTACATCGTCCAGGAGATGCCACCTCAGAGCCCGGCCAACATTTACTACAAAGTATGAGACGGCCACTGCTCCGGCCGACTGGACACATCCACCTCCCTCTACCCATTACCAACCAATCCCCTGCTCCAAATGAAGCCACAGCAAAGCTCGCCATCACAGCTCCGACCCTGAACCCCTCAATACTACCAGTATTGTCCCATGGACCCCCCACTCACTGCCCCGTGAGCCCGGCCACAGTTGTGTTTCTAGCTGAATAAACCACCCCACCCCATTCTCACACAACTGGGCCACCAAGTGTGCGTTAAGGGCAACGTCGTATTCGTACATAGCCCTTCTTAACAAGGCCCTCACGAATGGGCAAGAGCCTCTGAGTGCCCCCTTCTTGTTAACTCAGAGCTAAACGAGCCCCACCCGTGCTGAATTGAAGAGTCGTCCCCGTAACGCCAGTCTGTGTGTGTGTGGCAACACACTTTATTCTAGGAGTATGGACCTGGCCTTGGGACCTGAGATGTTTTACAAAAGAAAAAAAAAAGAAAAAGACTACAACTAAAAAAAAAAAAAACTACATCCCTGATCCCACTTAGCGCCGGAGAACTCTGATTCCCAGAGGCCATACATGCCTATCTCACCGCCCCACCCCTCAGAGCTCCATCAACCAACCAGAGACCAGCCCCTGCCACTAACTTACCAATAGGAATTCTAGTTTGTTTGTGTTTGTTTCTCCTGAGAAAAATAGGGGCCTCGGACTCACCCAATCAGCAAGCCCGGGCGGCGGTCACGTGACTAGGCCCAGGCCTGAGGAGGTCCTATGACCAATCGGTGACACTCAGAATCTTGTATATTTTAATAATGTGTGTGCGTGACTGTGCGAGTGTGCATACGACTTGGATAATAATTATGGCGCTGCTGCTCCACATTAGACGTGTGTGTGCAGTTAGTGTGCTTCAGTACAGCAAGTTTGCATATGAGTTTGCATATGCGTGCGTGGGGTTTAGTTTGTGTGTGCGTGTGTGTGTACGCTTTGTGTGTGAGTGATCGTGCGTACGCGTGCGTTCTTTAGACTTGTCTTAAATACCAAAACACAAAATAGTGAGCGAATATCAAAAAAGTGAGATTTTTTATCGCTATCAACACTTATAGATTATATATATGAATATCCAGTAAATAATTTCTAGATGTTTTTTTCTGTTTTCTATTGTTTTATTATTTTTACCCACTCTGTTAAACTACACTTCTGTTGCTAGACATTTTTTTATCTGCTGTTTTTGTTTTTCACAACTTAGAATGACCTTGTTTCCTTCCTTTTCCCCCTTTTGCGTTGTATATTAATTTAATCCTTTTTTTTTTTTTAATTTTCCTGGCGAACAGAGGTTGTGTCTCTCTTCCTCTCTTCCCTCCCTCATTCACTCCCTCCTTTCCCCTCCTCCTCCTCCTCGTCCTCCTCCTCCTCCCCCCTCCCACCCCTCTAGGGTCTCTGAACTCTGTGTATATTTTTATAGCTCCTTGTACTATGCTGTAGTTTTGAAGTTTAGACCTCGTTTGTGGAAGTGTTGAGGTAGAACCATCTATGAAAGTTTTTTTTTTTTCCAAACGCTTTTTTTGAAACGCAGAAGTGAAAAGAAGTGAGGGGAGGGGTCGATGGCAGGGAAGGGGTGGTGGTGGTGGGGTGGGAGGGGTGGGCGCGAGAGGGGATGAAATGAAAAAGAAGAATAAAGGAAAAAGAACAGGGCGAGAGAGAGTGCTGTCTGGGGAGGAGGAATAAAGCGGCGTCTGAATGCAGAACTTTAAAAAAAAGAGAGAGAGAAAGAGAGGAAAAGAGGGAGGGAGACAAAAAAGAGAAAAGACTGTGAAGGAATTGCACACTAAAGAAAAAAGAAGCTGAGGGGAGGGGAGGATGGGAGCGGCAGGAGTGAGAGATGAAGGATCCCAAGGATGGAAGGAAGGATGGAGGGAGCAGATGAAAGAGTGGCTGACGAAGGAGAGAAACCTTTTCTTTGAATGGAGTGTCCGAGCCTCCTGAACGGAGGTGATGGACCAACAGCCAAAAAAAAAAAAAAACGGATTTCGGAACAGTTGAACTTTAACCGCGAAAAGGAGAGATGTCATCACACACTCTCTCTCTTTCTCACACGCACACACACACATCTACTGTGACTGGGTCACACGTTACGTTAACGTGAGCTGCCACATTTCAGATTTGCGCCTCTTTTCCGCCAAAATTTGCGTTGAAATGCATCTCTGCGTACCACACACACACACACACACACACACACACTCTCATTAAGGCACACACACAAGAAAGCCCCGGGCAGTCAGTACACTCTGTTTCTCTCTGTTTGACACACACACACACACACATCCTCCCACACGACCTAACACAAATTTCACACCTTTTAATGACTGTCACAAAGGCCTACTGATTGCATTGAGGGACATGCATTCTCTCTCGCTCATGCTTGCTCTCTCTCAAACACACACACTTTCACCCACACTCGACAAATATGCTGATTGCTTTCATATGACTCTGTACTTCTGTGATTAAGACTAACCCGATGGACATGGGAGGGATGAAAAGAGCGTTTGTGCGCGGTGTGTTTTCTCCTCTCTTTCACACACTTACACAAACACACACTCATGCAAACACGCTAGTGCCCAGCGCCTCGACCTAGAGGGCAATAACACGACGCTGTGTTCAGAGGTGCAATATGTTCACATGTGCATACTAAAAAAAAAAAGAAAAAAAGCTGTTTTGTGTTGCTCAGACATGTTTATGGCTTCTGTGTAAACTCGGTTGCAGTGGAGAGCTTAAGCTTTTATTTTGTTTTTTCAGACACGTACACACACACGCATAAGGCCTCCAGTGATGTAGCCATGTTTTCTGTGTGAAGCCAGTGTTAAATCTGGACCTTACGACATTTCTCAACTGTGTTTTGTATCAGTATCTAACATCATATAATGAGATATCTTTCATTAAGTGTCACATTCGTCTGAAATGACTTTGTTCAACATACGCTGATGATATGTTTTTATACCATGGATCAGTTTGGATTGTATTTGACTGTACTGAAATTGATTTCAAAGATGAAATGAGAGGAAAACACCTCAAAGTTCTTCTTTTTGTACAACTACCGACTTGTGTTTTTTATGTATGCTGTTAAGTCTATGTCTATTTAAACATGCTCAGAGTACCTAAAATATCCTCCAAGCCAAATGAAGTGTCTGTTTCTCTCTCTTCAACAACTTCTGCAACTCTTTGGAGTACTCCAATCCAAAATGACAGTATTTTTCTCAAAAATGGCTGCTGCCGCGAGGGGGACAGCAAAACTTCTCGGACTTTACGGCGCGTCGACTCCGACAAAGAAGCCACTGCCCTGTTTTCAGTCCATTTCGCTCCCTCTCCCCCCTCCCCCTCAGCAGAATGTCAAGTATCTCTTGGACTCCAAGTTTTTTTTTGTTTGTTTAGTTTTTTATTGTTTGATTTTCATGTCGATGTTATTTCAAAGTTGTGTCTCTGGCTCTCACTGTTTGTGTTTGACTGGTCGACTCAACGTGTTGGCTTTTCTAAAAACCACGGACACAGCCACTGGTTGTCATGTTGAAAAGAGAAAGAAGAAAGTGCTGTTTCTATGGAACGGAGGGGCAGAGAGAGGGAAAAAAAACAAACAAAAAAAAACAACCGACCGCCGCCGAGCTCCCTCACCTCTCCGCGTTGGTGAAAGTGTGTGTGTATGTGTGTGTGAGTGTGTGTTTCTTTGTGCCAATAGACAGCAAGCGGAGGCCGCCAAGCGAGATGGCTCTCGTATGTAATGTGTTGAGACTTTGTATTTGGGACACCTCTGTGTGAGAAGGGTTTTTTTGTGTCCTCTCCTCCTCTTCTTCTCTGCTCCTTACCCCCTTGTCTACTCATCACGACGACCCCTGACCCCCCCACCCGACACCCTCCTCCTCCCCCCCCCCCCCCCGTTCCCTTACCCCTCCCTCCCCCAACACACCTCTAAAGAGAGGAAAAAACTAGTACATTCCTGGTTTGGAAAAAAAGGTTGAATAAAAAAACAAACAAAAATGTTTAAGCACCACTCTTTTGGTCCCGTTGTGTGATTCATTATTGCGTGAGGGTCTGCTGAGGTCTTTTGTTCTGCTACCGTGTGTGTGTGTGTGTGTGTGTGTGTGAGAGAGAGAGAGTGTTCCTGAGGCCCACTGGTAACCCTGCCTTTAATAGAAGGTCTCTCCCCTTATCTCTGCTTTGGGCTTGTCTCAGCAGGGGCTCTTTCACTGCCTCTGCTAATAACACTGCCATTTCAGACATGCACACACACACACACACGCACATACACACCGGCTCTTCCACTCGTGTTATCAACAAGTTATCAAACCCGGCTTCGTTAGTGTTGAGTGTTGCTTGGCAACGTATTGACAGAGCTGATTTCATTCTCTGTCTCCCTCTCTAACACCCCTCTTCCTCCTCCATTCCCCCCTTCTCTCCCTTCTAGCTTTCTGGCACGTTTCTATAGTAACGGTTAGCGTCTTTTGCCCCGTTCCAAAATTCGTTTCATCCGGTTGTGTGTGTGTGTGTGTGGTGTGTGTGTGTGTGTGTGTGTTTATAAGGCTCCTCCATAGCATGGTGTGCCACCAGGGTGGCCTAGGTTGAGATGACCAAGCAGCTGCTTTTACCCTTTGATCTGTGATGTGTGAGGGTAGATTATATGCCACACACACACACACACACACACACACATTCACTGACCCCACTACACAAACACCAACACTTGCATCCGTATGCAATTATGCGCTGCCACACACACAAACGTGGCGGCATTGATCCTCGTAGGCTCTTGTCACTGCCTCTACCATGACAACCTGTCACTGTAACTGTGAGGCCAAGTACAATGACGGTTGGCAAACAGTAAACATCCTTTCACCAGCAACCTGCTAAAGCTGCTAATCTAGCGAACACCTTCAGTCATTGTCACCACTTCCTTCTGCAGCAATTTCATCATTTTTCTTCCCTTCCCTTTCCAAACACATTTCAGCAGTCGGTTTTCAACCAGAATGTCATAAACTATAATCATAACCTGCCTGTAAACAAAACAGGTTATTTACTCCGACTAGGGTTTGGAAATGAGGATGGTTTCTAATTAGACCTGTGCCAAATTTAAACCAGTTGCTGTCATTTCCTGCAGTGTCTGTAGGCCATTTTTCGCAGCAGACATTGTAATTTGTCACAGTAGGTAACGCACAGGTGTTACTAATAACATTAACGATGGCTCTGTTCTATTTAACTGTCCCAGCAAGCCATGACAGCGAGTCAGCACGCATGATACCAAGACCCTGACACTGGAGCAGCCAAATGGAATTCAGCCATGATACATTACATTATTTACACACACACGTTCCCTGTAGAAAAGACCCATTTATCTAACGCTAACGCTTGCTGTCATAACTTTATTTCACTCCTCAGGACTGTCATGTTCAAACTGTGCTTGACTGACACCTATTTCACTCTCCTGCTACTATGTTACCGCTGTCTGGGAGGGTTACATCTACCATGCTATATTTCAACATGGAGTGTGGTGACATGACACAAAACCCTGCATAGCTCCACCCAACTTCTACCTGACTTCAACATCAGCATCTAATCAGCAAGAGTGACTCATAATATCTGCGTGGGTATGCGGGGTCTAACAGAACAGGATGCACTATTTTGTACAATGAAATGCTCTAAGTATAGCTGTCAATGTAACTGAAATGGATAAGATTAGCATACTGTAGCTGGTACTTTTATTTAGGCAGCCAAAAACTTACCTTGTTTTCAAAAGTGATGCAACAGAGTGCAGAGTGGAACCCACCTAGGCAAGCAAATAACTCACGTTGGATCAGCCTATGAAGATAATATAATAATATTCCTACCAAAAAGTATATCATATAATTTTTGGTGCTTATACTGCTTATATATTCAGTTTGTAATAGTCTTATTTGGTCTATTTTTATCCCATGATAATGCCACAGCCTTCCTATGATCAGAAAAATGCAACTGAGCTTGTAGTCGATTAACTCTACCTGTGGAGTACCTGGTATGTATTTCTAATCTGCAAGAACCAGTCATCACTGCCATGTGACACGAAATGGGTAACAATAATGAAGCTAGTAGCTGCCAACAATTTGCTAACTCTAATACCAAACCAGGAGTGATAATGTTTCTTGAATGGCTCACCACTGTTGCTAATCCATGGAAACCAGCAGCAATATTCCCTTCAAAGAGGAACTAATGCTAATCTAATGGCTGTTAAGCCGTAATGAGTTTGCTTGCTTCTTTCCAGTCGGGTTTAAAGGAGGCCTGTTTAGACTATCGGGACTGCTGTGGTCTCCTTATCATTACATGCTCATCATTACTCCTTGCTAATCTGTTCTGCTCAATGCACACACAGATGAATATTAATGCCATGGAGGATGATAGCCGTGTGTGTATGAGTGTGTGCGCGCCGCATGAACACACAGAGACAGATGCAGATAGGCGGCAAAAGTTGGCGCACGAGCACACAAAGACGAACATGCACACTCTTGCGTGCTCTCTGTGCTTTGCCAAGTGAGACGGCTGAGCCTCCTCTTCAACTCCGCGGAGGAAGGAAAAGCCTGATTCGTCGCACACACAGAAACACACACGCCGCTTCCTTCCCTGATACTTTATCACAGCAGCAGAAGGATGGAAAGAGAAAAGAATCAGTTTTAAGTGAAATCAATAGAGAGATAATCCCCTAAATTAGATTTTGAAAAGCTTCGCCGCTGACGCGCAACTTAAAACCCAAGGATTGGCCCACTTGACTTACCAACGAAACAATCCTCAAGTGAGACGCAGTTACCATGGGAATGAGCGAAGGTCAAGGATAAGAGGAGAGTGGGGGAGAAGTGGGGAGAGAGAGAGAGAGAGAGAGAGGCAACACTCTAAATCAAAGAAATATACCCAGGAATCTGCATAGTGAATCAGGGTAAAACTGCTGTGATTACAATGTCACTGTGATTAATGTAGTGTAGCGCCTTAACACCCTGAGGAGGAGAGCTGCACAGAGTGCAGGGAGGGCTTGCACCTGACAGACCTGAAATGTCATGTCGTGATTGGAGAAGAGATGAAGGGTTAAAAGGTCAAGTTGTTTGATTGGATGCAAAGACCTTTCCGTGTGTGGCCAGACCTGGAGGCGGACAGATAGCTCTGGCAGAGAGTAATTAAACCTCAGCAGAAGAGGAATATCAGTAGAAAATCCATGATTTTACAGTACTGATGCTGGCAGCTTTCTCGCTGTGCCTCAAGATTGCTCCCATTGCCCTCCCTCTCTCTCCTTCCTCCACTATTCTCTGCTCTCTGTCTAACTCAATCTCTCTCCTCTTTCACCACCTGACTCTCACTTGTCTTTTGTCTTTTTTTTCTTCCCTCCTCCTACTCCTGCTCTCTCTCTCTCTCTCTCTCTCTCTCTCGCTCTCTCTCTCCCCACGTCCCTGAATCTTTCACTTTCTGTACCTTTCCCTCCATCTCAGAGTGAGAAAAATGTTACAGTTAATAAGAGGCCTGATGACAAGTGCAGCTGCGATCTGCAAATGCAGATCTGATGGAGTGAGGCAGAGGAAGAAGGAGAGAGGGAGGGATGTGAAAAACGGTTAGAAAATAGCTTGGTTGCGCAGTGGGTTGGGGAGGTAGAGGGGGGAGATTTAGTACATTATGAGTTTGGCTTGAGGATAACAGCGTTAATTTCAGATGATTAACTTGTTAATATTCCTGAGTGGATAGCGCCACTGAAGCCCCCGTTGTTGGAGACAAGCAAAAGTTCTGTAACGCCTCTTGCTTGTCACGCAAACAACTCCCCCAATGTCCCCCACCCTCTCTTACACACACACACACACACACACACACACCATTATGCATACACACATTCGAGGCCGCAGGAAATAAACAAAGGAGGTTGTGTTCAATTAAAAAGCTTTGCCTCTAAATTTGATCCTCAGCTGCTTTACAAAAATCTCATCATTATTCCAGACTGCTTTCTCTTTCTCTCCTCTCTGTGCATATATTTCCAACCATCAAGATTGGATATTCTGTTCCAAGGAGTGATGGCATCAAATTGACCGTTTGCTTAACCCCTCCCCTGAACAATGATTGTCCAATCATAACTTAGCAGCCATAAATGGGCACAGCAGGCCTGTCAAGCCTTGGATGTCTTCACATGCTGAAGCCGGGTGCATGAGGCTCCAGTAAGAGCGATACTCTCTATTTCGAGTTGTAGTAGCGCCTTTCCAAAAATAAAACCACAGCAGCGAAAGTAGAGTTTAAAAGAGTTTGTCTGCTTCACTGTAAGCTGCAAACATCATCAAACATATAAAACATTTCCAAGACCAATGAGCACATCATTAGCTAACGTTACAGTATTTTGTGGCAGTGCAAGTTAGATTAATAAAAACTGTTCAGACCTGTATGGGAATCCCCAATGGGAGAACCTGACACGTCAAACCAACCAAACATTTTACACACCGTGGCCAAACACATTGGTTAGCCCTTGTCGTGTCTCATAAAAGGGAAAATACATCAATTTAACCTTTGCTTCTTGTTTTTTTTCACGGTGAAGTAAAAGTGTAGCTGGACAGACTCTAAGTTGGAAGTAACTGTCTTATCATCATCAATCTTATGATTGTCTTTCATACCACGCTGTAACACTAGGGCTAACTAGATATATCCTGCAAAAAAACAAGAACAATGCTGCTCTTTTATTTCCATGCACATGCATCATCAGCTGGTGAGCAGGCTGAACTGACCCTGAACTCTTTAAATTGCTTAATCTTTTAAAACGATTCACGATTCCAAGACCGCATTTTCAGCCATCTCACAAGAGTTGGCAATAATTAGCCAGCTAGCTATAGACGCTCTGCAAGAAACAGATGTAATTTCTGAAAATTGCCAGTCGCCAGCTAGAAAGGAGAAGCCTTCTTTTGTCTGGGTCTGTGTGAAATCAGGGACCCGCTGCTTCAGAAATAAGCGAGTTATAAACATGCACTGTTCCATGCAAGGACAGCTCTACTGGCACAGAATAGCATAAATCTAAACTAAATTTAGAAGAGTAATTATTTGTGCTTGTATACAATGATAGATTCCACAATGTATTTTTCGCAGTGGGGTTAATTAGGCTAATTTTATTTGGTCATGCGAAGGATTCAAATGGTAACTGTGAAGGTAATCTGGTTATAATACCTAAAACTGGTAGATTATCTCACTGATTACCCTTTTTATCCAGGTAATGTCAGAGATTACATTGTGAAAATACTTTTCCAGGCGTCACTTTCTCTCTCTCACACACACACACACACACTCACAGGAACAATCCACCAGTCCAACACAACAGGATATTGTGCACAAATACATTCCACACTCACACACAGACACCCAGAGCAGATAAACAAACCCGAGCAGACTTTACATAAACCGCATTCTCAGAGAAATTCCAATGTAACCCAGCAAAATAAACCCTATACTGATGTGCGGGGTGTGTCATGATTGAAGTTTATTTCCAAAACACCCTCCTATTGTTTCATGTGCCAGTTTACCTCATTTATAAGAAAAAAAATCTACTAAGATTTCAAGTTCATTGTGAAACTGAAGGAATGCTTTTTGACAAAGGAGCTGTGTTGCTGGCGTCAGGGTGGTCTTGCGGTTAAGGAGTCCCACAGCTCAAGGATTGTGGCTCCTTTGTTCGCAAACATCTAACCTGCTGAACTGTCCTGTAGCACAAGACACAGGAGCCTCGAGTCACTGACGGTTTGTGCAAGGGGGAAAATTCCCAATCGACCCGATCGAAAGGTATAGAAGTATTTGCATCCATTGTGAGGGTTTCTTTCACAGTGTTACACAACTATTGCACATACCTGGAGAAGTGTTCTAGCTGCTAGTTGGTCTAACTGCTCCTTACTCCACTGCTGTTGTACTCTTTTAAAGGAGAAAATTTATGTGAAGGGACACAAAAGCCCAAGGCACTGCCAGTCAAGTAATGATGAAACAATCACTGCATATTGAGCACCGTTAAAGATTTAATGTACAAAAATAAGCATTTGTATTATTAAGCGTGCATTACCATAACACAGCTATTGGAAAATATTTTATTAAAATGAAAGTCCTTTGAAGCCAGCCAACACAATTCTGTCTGTCATGCTGCCTACACTGGTTTATAGTGTAGTAACTCATTGTATGTTTTACTTATTGAAACCTTATTCAGTCAAGTAAATTTGCCATATGCAGCAGAGTCAAAAACACAATGCTTACCTCCTCAAGGTGGTGGATTAGAACAAAGTCTTTTTTTTTTTTTGCTCGTTTAAAATGTGCCAAATGACTTTCCACCTCTAACACTGCAACATTTGTTATGGCCAAAAATGGCATAAAGTCCCCTGTGCAATTCAGAATCACTCTTATCGTTCTAAACCTACATCAGAAATGGCTGTAGAAACCTTGGAAAGGGTTTTCCATCTTATATTCTCAAATCAGATCAGAAAAAGCTCCAGTTACGTCGGGGCTTTAGGGTGTACGGGTGCCAGACTTGCTGGATTAGTCTTAACAGCTGAAGCACGCAGTTTGCTCGATTGGTGATGAAGGGGGCTTTTTGGATGAGCAGTACTCGTCTTCTAGGGTTTGTTTGTGCCACAACTTGATTTGCATACATTTCTGAGACTGAGATGAAAAATCTCCACTTATAGTTCAAGCTACTGAAGCGCAAAAAATATGCAGATAGCCCTCGCAAAGCATTCTTGGTGATTCTGGAAGTGAATCTCTACCAGCTGGGTTCACTCTTCTGTAGTACAACCTGATTTCAGACCTTACTGCTGCAGGGGAGGGAGAAAAAAACAGATTTTCTTTCCCACAATAACCTGCTGTATCTCTTCTTGTTACTGTATTTCATTTCAAGTATCTCAGGAATTTGATTGGAATGTGCTGGAACTTTGCATGCTGTAAAGCCAAACTAATTAACAATGAAAGGCTTGTTCTGTTTTGCAAAGAAGTGTGCAACATGCAAGATACAGAACAGTTTTCATCATACCAATTGCTGCATGTCACACCTATTTCAAGTCTTTAATGCATCGCTGCCGTGAGGAAGTGTGTGCATAACAAGATGAGAGGTTGCAGAGGAGCCAGGAAGTTTTTCATGTTAAGTTCAAAGTTTAGGGCTAACCACAGGGAGGTGGGTTTCTACCTGCACACCTTTCCACGATCAAATTGTGTCATGAGACCTTTCTCTAAATGATGCCGGGCAGAGTTCAAAGTAAATCCTGTTCAAAGGAAATCTGATTTAATTTTCACTCAGTCAAGTCCAAATGTGATCATGCCAAAGTCATCCTTGTTAGCACCACACCCTTTGAGATGCTCAAGAAGGCGAGCTTTTGGAATCCCTAAAGACACTTTTCAATCCATCAAGAAGGATTTCACACCGCTTATGCTGTGGCAGCCTCCCATTAGCTTTTGCAGGCAGTAGCAGTCCGTGAGAGTAAAATTTTATTCAAAATGTCAGTCTTTTTCTCTTCACACTTCTCTGGCTCATTCCCTTATTTTAGAACTCACAGTCCTTGGCTGTGCTAGGTGTTTCAAAAGATATTAAATCAAACATACTTTACCTTGAGTAGAATTCCATTGTGTTTTTTTATATTAAATATATCAATCATTGTGTGAGAGCAGCAATTTTGAAAAGGTTAATGTGTCATTTTCAAACGTCCACAGACAAACTGTCGGTCCCTGTAGGAATATTACAGAGACTTTTAGTGAGTTAAAAAGGCTTTCTGGGACAAATACTCTTGAATAGATCCCAAATGACGCAACCTACGCTTCTGCATTACAGAGAGATTACTTACGTTTTAATTTTATTTTATTGTTTGGTCGAGCAGGCCGTGTGTTTGAAGAGATTGGAGTGTCAGAGCTGATGTCATGCATTTGAGGAAGGGTCTGTCTGATGCAACAAACCTGGGAGATGCGAGAAAAGACCACATCAAGAGGATATATGTAACAATTTAAGGACATTGCCATCCACCATTTTACCCATTAAACAAAATCCCTACCAGCCATACCAGCCCCTGTCAACAGTGATCATTGTACAGAGTCCAGTCCTGCAGTCACAGGTAAGCCAAACCTTTTTTCCACCAGCTCAGGGAAGCAGGACCTGCTCATAAAGGACAAGGATTTCTGCCACGCACCAGTAAAACATTAGAAATGACACAAAATACATGCACAAGACAAGAAGGGGACAGGAGAAGGGCACATACTGAACATGACTGGGTCAGCAGTTCAATAGGCCTTTTTCACAGCAGACATTTTGACTTGGCACAGGAGGGAAAGCGCAGGTGTTACTAATAACATTTAGGATGGCTCTGTTCTATGCAAGTGTCCCAGTAAGCCATGACAGTGCGCCAGCGAGCCAGCTTTCTCAATACCAGGACCCTGAAACCGAAGCAGCAAAATGAAATTCAGCCATGATGAATTTTATTATATACATCTGTGCTTTTCCTGCAGTGTGATGTGTTAAGATGTCTTCCATACAAAAAGGCCTATGGACAAGTTACATGGTGTATCTCCATGAAACTGACTATTTTCCAGTGGCCACCAAAGCCTCTGTCAAAGTCTTTGAGAATATCTGCTATGTTTAAGACAATCTTCTGGCTACTGTCTCGTGACTATTTAGCCTCTAGCAGCCAGTGTTTCATGACGTCCATAGCCAGTTGATAATATCTGGGACAAATCTTCATGTGCTCCCATTCCTTCTTTACAGTCTGATTAGTAGCTTGATCAGATGGAGTTGAGAGACAACAAGTAGCCTGTTTACAAAACTAGGAAAGATGATCACTGATGGGTTCCAAGTTATTTCCACCAAAGTGCTCCACCTTTTTTACTCTGCACATGGATATAGACAGATTCTGCACTCATCTGCTGATATGTTTATAGAGATTATGTACAACAGAACAAAAATAGTCCTAACCATCTATTTATTGCTGATCTAAAACTCAGCAATTCAAAAACAGCAACTAATGACATTCTGTTAGTGTCAGCAGTTCCTCGAAGAAAAGTGATCCACCACATCACTTCGGTTATTGATGAATATCTGGGTTACACGATCATATTTAGGGGATCAAGTCGTGGACAACACAGAAATTGCAGGTTTTACAGATAGCTTTCAAGCAGATGCGGTCAGATAGAAATTTCCATCCACTGGATGACATAACTGACTGTTATCTGATATTACACCGAAAGGCCAATATCAACCCCACAAATCAGTTCAACACACCCAACAGAGGAGGATTTTGTCCGTTAGCCAACAGCATATCCAGCATGTTGGTTGTCATAAATACAAAGAAGACACAGCCAAGGATCCTTTTCTGGTAAATAGCTGTAACCAACCGCTTGTGTTTACATCTGCTTCAGCCAAAGAGAGTAAACAGAGCTCGAAAGAGGTACAACAGCCGCTATTACAAACGCTGCGAAAAACAAGCCAAAAAACGAGCCAACCTCCTCTCCACCCTCAAACCCTCACAAACACCCCCCCCCAAAATACCCCCCCCAACGCTGATGCTCTAACTCTCTTTCTACCCACTGCCGAAACGGAGGAAAGTGAATGAGTCACCCGCCTCCCTCTCTATTTCTCCCCCTTTCTCCCTCCCCCATCTCTTTATTGAGGCAGCTGCACCCTTTGACCTTTATGCTTGTGGAATGTGTGTGCGTGTGTGTGTGTGTGTGCGTGTGTGTGTGTGGTGAGGGCCGGTGGTAAAGGGGAGTAGATGGGTGAAGGCAGGCAGGACGAGGACAGAGGAGGAGGAGGAGGAGGAGGGGGAGAGTTAGTGAATTTGGGAGATGGAGGGAGAAGGGAGGAGGGGAGAGGTCGCTTTTTCTCCCTACTACAAAAGCTGTCAGGGGGAACAATAAGCATGGAGAATGGTGTGTGTCCAGGGAGGCACTGAGCCGTGTTAGTGTGCGAACTGGGCAGAGAGAGAGGGCATAAGAAAGAGAGAAAGGGTAAAAAAGAGAAAGACAAATGATGGAGATTGAGGCTAGATGAGAGGATGGCACAGGAGGGAGGAAGATGATGAGATAGAGAAAGTCATATAGAGACATAAGGAAGACGGGGGTGGAGGGAGGGGTGAGAACAAGAGGGTGAATGATGGGAGAGAGGGAGCGAGAGACAGAGGAGTGCAGAAGGGTATTTGTTTTGTCTAGCAGCACTCTTAAATACTGAACTTCCGTTGCCAAAGGAAACAGAACACAAGGCCCAGTATCGGGACATGTCTGTGTGTGAGTGTGTGTGTGTGTGTGTGTGTGTGTGTGTGTGGCCAGCATACCAAAGGGGCCCTGCTCCTCACTGTACCAATGACATCAGTATGGTTAGCGCCTTACATTCACCAAGTCCTCATTAAGTTTATCTGTGCAAGTGTGTGTGTTTGTGTGTGTGTCATTGTGTGTGCGTGCCTCGCCAGCTCAGACCGCACATATCTCGGACTACACACCGCGCAGCTGGCTGCAGACAAAGGTGTTCATCGCGCTTTGTTTCAAAGATGTGGGTGCGAGGGTGCGTGAGTGTGTGTGAGTGTTTGAACAGTTGCAGGGGCGGAAGAGAGCGGGGGTGATGGTAGTTGAGTGGAGACTTTGAATGCAGTGTGTGTGTGGAAGGGGGGGGGGGGTTCAATGATAGGGTGTTTTGCTTTGAAAGCAAACTCGGGGGACAGCAATCCCCCACCATCATTACAGCCACACACACACACAGAAAAAGTATTGATTTTCGAGCCGGTGTGTGAGGTGTGGTAAGTGGTTGGTAATAGCAGGAGAAGAGTTTTGTGAAGTGGTGCAGGTTAAGAAGTTTGGCTGCTGGGCAGAGTTTTTATCTCGGCGATGGGGGCAGCGTTGATGGGATGAGATGGACGAGGGTCAAAAAACACTCCAGTATCTCTAAATGGGGGAAAGAGATTTGAAAAGCCACTAAAACCACTGAAATATAGCATCTCCACAGGCACAGTTTATACGCACTGTATGTCCAAATGTGACTAATGTTGGAAAAACATTACACACCCTGTGAGCACAGACATGCGGCACATCTGCAATGCACATGTACTTTAATGCATGTATTCGTACATACAGCACATTATGCACACACACACACGTGAAGCACGCACCTCCACAAAGTACTTAAGCACACTTAAACGCTAAATACACTTGCAAGTACACTTGGTTGTCAGTGAACACACAGACACGCATTTAACTACAAGAAGAAAGAAAAAACACAAATGCTACACTGTTGAAGCAAGGGAGTATTATGCTGCTGTGCTATCAAATACATTATGCAAAAACATGAACATATTACACAGACACTTAAAGTATGAAGTAATTACATAATTACATAGACACACCTGCACGTGCTCATTCAAGCTAGTGTGACACATTAAGCACACACAGTTCCTTGTACATACAGACACACGCGAGTAAATATTTGACACATCCAGAAGGCATTGTCAAGAGACGGAGACAGAGGCAGACCTGAAAGATCTAAAAATACTAATATGTGAAATGGAGTTCCATCCACACGTCCATTATCACATCTTTTATAAAAGCTCACCATTCACATTAAAACCACAGATGCATGAAGAGAACTGGATACTCTGTTCCAAGGTGGTGCCCTATTCATTTCAATAAAAGTTGCACACTTGGGACGCGAGCCAGTTCATCTGGCTTTTGCAATTTTGGGCTCAGGACCTTATCAGATCTAATGGGTGAAATTGATTTGTGACGGTCAGAATGCAGTCATTGTGTTTAATTTCTTTTGTAATTGTTGTGTATGGGGAAAAGTCTTTTTTTTTTAACCTCAGCCAGCGACCTGCAGTTCTAGCCACTGTGCCAAAATCACCAATAGGGAAACAATTTAATCTTTCAGGCTTCATTCTGACACCTCTGATTATAATACTACGCCCATTTCTGTTTCAGAACACATGATAGATCTTTTGTTTTTGGTCTCAGGCAAGCATAACATTATTTCATCCTAAATACGTCATGTTAGCACTGCTAAATGGTCCATTCAGACTGAAATAAGCTCAGTGTTTAAAGAAAGCAATTGGAGATTTGCTGTTTTGTCTGTAGTCGTGTTGTTTCAGGTACCGGTGAGGAACCTGAACAGCCAAAACACTGTACAGCAGTTTATTTCAAGAGATGATTTTCCAACTCTTATCTTTCAGTGTTATGATCACCATGTAAACAGCAGAAATGCTGTCTTCCCATTCTAAATGAAGCAACCAGGAATGTGCTAGATGATGTTACGGTGAAGGTTGGGTCAGTTTTACTTGCCAGACATTCTCTTTGCCGAAGCCCTCTGCATTGGCACCCCTGCTGCACGAACCCATTGGCCTCATTCAAGTAATTGAGGGGGCTGCATTTTTTCGCACAGGGCTAATGTGTGTCTAATAGTGGTTTCTTGGTTGCTGCATTAAGTCTTGTGATTGGCTTTATTAACTTAGAAAATGAGCTATAATTAAGACATTTGGAGATGGCTGGAACCTGGTTGCCACAAAGAAGTACCTAATCCTGTCAGGTGAAAGTTTGCAGCCTTACATAGGTGTTTTCAAAAAAGCTCAATTTCCCCGATCCACACTACAATTTGAGTTTATCCACTGTGGAGAGTGGAGAGGAAAAGCAATGTTTTCGGAGGTGGAAAATGCCAGCTGAGCGCGTGTGGAAGGCCTCATTCAGCAGACCTGCTGCCAGCGGTAGTTAAATAGGGACAGAGAGGAATAACATCCTTAAGACCTGTGAAATCCTCTGCTGCTTCTGTCCTTGTTTGCCGACATGCTCGATCTATGTTTTTGTTTTTCCCTCTGATGAAACAGGTGGTCTTTGTATGGATCCGACAGCCCACCCCCCGTTCTCCTGCGCACACACACACACATACACACACTCCTGCTCCTTTTAGGTTCTCTCCATAATAGCTAAAGGATGCTTTTCCTCCCCGATGCTTTCACGGCATCCCCATCTCCCCCATTCCCTCTTCTCCTCCCATTCTCCTGTCCACCCCACCCTCCCTCCCTCGCTCTCCTCCTGCTCACCCCTCACCATTACACACAACAGCTGCCAGTGTCCTTTGAAGGAAAAATGATGCTTGTCCAACACAACTGATTTCTCTCTCTGTCCTTCTCCTTTTCCTCCTTCACTCAGACTCCGTCTGTGCCCTCACCTCCCCTCTTCTATCAACCAGTTACTCCCCCTCCACCACTACCACTACTACCACAACCATCCCTTCCCCCTTGCGCTCTCTCTTCCTCTCCATTTGAAGCGTGTAGCACATTACAGTCAGGCAGGCAGGCAGAGGACAGTGGTGATGGGAGATTTCCTGTCTGCCAGGCGTGCACATGTGAACGTCCCAGGTTGCCTTCATCATCTCGTCTGACAGATACACTGATAGCACCATGGTGCACAAACGCACAGACTTTCTCCCTCCCTCTCTCTGTCTCCCTCTCTGTCTCTCTCTCTCTCTCTCTCTCTCTCTCTCTCTCTCTGTCACACACACACACAAAGGGGCATTCACATGATTCTCAATGCTTCGAGAGCAGATTCTTTAAATTAATGACCGGGACATTTTTTTTTTCCAGACAAATCTAAAAGCTTAGATGTGCTTCTGACTCCATGTGCCTATCTTCATAATGAAAGTATGAGACACACGTCACAAGGCTATTCACATGTAGTTCTGGGTAACTGCAAAGCAGAATATTATTGTTGGCATTGTCATACTGAGAAAAACAAGTATCATGCAGAAGAGAAAGCACACACTCAAACACATACACAAGAGCTAACAGTACCTATAGTAACAAAGTTTCAAAACCTCTTGCGTGGCTTGAGGTACAATCAAAGGTCTAAAGGATAAGTGTGCATGTGTATGTGTGTGTACTTGTGTTGTATCCACCTAGGTGTTTAAAGGGTTTGTTAAGGGTCTTGTTTTATTTTGTCCTCTGCGGCGGTGAGATAGTGGGAATTTCATTATGCAAATCTATGTCTCTCTGCTGATGAGCATGCCCTCAGGCTTCTGTCTCACACACAATGGCACTCACACACACACACACACACACACACACACACACAAACACTCTGTCTCTGTCACACACACGCTCATGCATACACTCGTACAAATACTCCCATCCATGCAGTCTGTGGCTCTTCCACCCACGCACGCACGCACGCACGCACACACACACACACACACACACATACATGCTCAGACACTCATGAAAACATGCGTGACTGTGCCGCACAGACACAGTCACGCATATCATGTCTGAGACTAGGGGCACGGCAGGGGAGTGGGTGTGTGTGCGTGTGTGCGTGCATATGTGTGTGTGTGTGTGTGTGTGTGTGTGTGTGTGTGTGTGTGTGTGTTGAGGTTAAAAGGGGCTGCTTAAGGTTACAAACCATTTCAGGGGTTACAAACCATTTCCCCCAATTCTCTTGTATGTTGCTACACTGGATACCCCTTCACACACACACACAGAGTTGGAGATAAGCACTCACACTATCTGCCACATACAGTGACACACACACAAATATATTTTTATTAATAAAAAGACAAAAATTGGCGTACTTGCGTATACACACACACACACACGCACACAAATAAGAACCATGCACACACATGATAAATAACACACAAATACATATGTGCATGCAAAAGGTCAAATTACACACACGCACACATACACACAAAAACAGAGCCCTACCCCATGTGGATGTGACCCAATGACCCTGCTGTCACACACAGTGCCCATCTGCCACAGAGAGGCACAGAGGGAGGGGACACGGGTGGGGGTGTCTTGAGGGAGGAGAAGGTTGGATTTAGGAGTGGTGAGGTGGGGGGGGCTAAGTGCTCCGGGGGCAGTGGGGGGCTGGAGCAACTTAGGACGGAACGGAGGAAAGAAAGAATGCGTCTTCACGCTAATTTTGAGTTCACTTTTGCACAGATGTGCTGTTTGGTGCCCAAAAGTTTTAGTGGTTTTGCCCCCCAACCCCCATCTATTCTTTCTCCATGTCCTCCCCCTTCTTTACCAATACAACACACACCAACTCACACACACACACACACTCAGAAATACCTCAGGAACAAAATGTACTCCTGTTAGCCTGGGGCTGATCTATCCAGAAGCCCCCTGTTCGTTGTCTCCTTAAACCTGAAGCCATCTCAGGCTTCCTATGGTAAATAAGGAAAACACTGAAGGAAGGAAGTAGCCTGACTACTGTCCTGAATGTAGAACAGATGAGAGACAGCATCAGGAGAGGCAAGAGAACGCTGATGGGGGAAGGAGGAACCTGTAATTGCCATTCAAAACGGGGTATCCCCACATTTGGTGAGTCTTCTGCTGATTGTATTAAATCAACTTAATTATGCAGACTTATCAAATGTTTTAAAAATGTTATGGTTCTGTTGTTTAATACAAAACTTTTTTAACCTGAAAATCACGCTTGTTTGTCTTAGTTTTGTAGATATGAGCTTTTGAGGTGAAAACTTGTAATATTAATAGAGAATCTGTTTTGGTTGAAAGGAAAATTTGGCTTCATGGATGTTTCATGGAAACTTCTTATTGCACACAAGCATAGCCTGTGAACAGAAACAAAGACAGCGAGGATGGGTCTGTCATGCAAATCTGGTTATAGTTAAGCAGATATATGATCTGCCATTACATCAGGCAGTTATTGCTTTTTTATTACATATCATATATTGGCATCCACTGCCAATATGATGGCAGTTCCTCTCTGACCAGAGCTGCCTGCAAACAGCCTGTAAAACCTGCAATAAAGTTTTATTTTCTGCACAGGCTATGTTTCATTATTCAATTGTTCAGTTTTTTTTTTTTTTTGTGAATTAATTTTGCATTTAAATGCTAGCAATAACTACACAAAATATGGGGCACTGACATATTTAGTTACAAAATGCCACTACAGGCCTTCTAAAACTGCTAAAGATGATGGAAAAGAGGATATGGACAAACAATGGAGGAAGAGATGGAGAAGGACAAGGAACGGGAGAAGGAGACAAAAAGTGGGAAGAAAGCACCCAGACTTCCTCCCCAGAAGAGAGGAGCGGGGGGAGTGTAGGCAGGTTGTGCAGGAGAGCAGGGGGTGCGAAGGATATCCAGAGGGGACCAACTGTAGTGGTGTCAGACGCGGGTGCTGCCAGCACGCATCCTGCCAACACACACCAGGAGCCAGACACACACACACACACATGCACACACACACACATACCCCCAGGCCTGGCCCTAAGTGTGTGAACAACCCTGCCAACTGTACCCCCACCATCACCACCCATCCACCCTCACCCCCCACAACCCCTGAAGACCCAATCTGGAATCAGTGTACAGCGACAACTCTGGTGCCAAGCTTGCCCTGCTGCCGGCCCTGCTCGTGTATATTTCACTAAGTTAAAAACCTGAGATGACTGAGCTCTCGACACAAAGACTGATCGCACACTGCTTAGAGGTTGAAATCATTTTGATGCTGTGAATTGTTTGAGAATATTTGTATTCTTCTGAAATGCTGGAGCAAAATCAATTCATCTGTATAATGCGGGAGCAGTAAGTTGCGAAGAGATTGTTTTCCATAGGCAACCATTAGCCTTGGAGAACCTTTGTGTACATACCTGCAATTTATTTACTCCCGAGAGTAAAGTGGTGATTCAGTCGACATATGTAGTACCATTTAAAGCTGATGTGGATTTAAATTCTGCTCACGACCTTTGTTGCATGTCATCCCCTCTCTCGCTTTGCTCTGCCTGAATCAAATGCATGCTATGTTAGGAGAAATAACTCAAAAAGCATTGTTAGAAATCCCATAATGCATCTTTAAACCTCTTCTCAGCCCAGCCCCCTGCCTCCAAGCGACGCTAACCCCTAACCCTCTTAATTCCCTAATCATGTTTATGCAAATATCATTTGTATGTAGCGTGTGTTCATAATGGATGTTGCTATCACCTATGGGACAGACCAGCCTTATATATATATGCAGGTTTCTCTATTACAGGAAGGCTGATAAAGATTATATATGGGCTCTGCAGATGGAAGGAATGTGTTTTTTATATTACAGGCGAGCTAGACTTCTAAATCTGATTATGTAAAGACTGCGCTGTAACCTGGGGGTGCTGTGTAGGTTCATATTTAAAGATAGGTTGGCAAAATAATCATGCTGCAAAAGATTTTGTAAAAACATTGCAACTGAATCACTCTCATTAGCTCTTGTCACAAAGTCCTGAAATGGTGTTCTGAGGTGTGCTGAGTCTTTGCAGTAATAAAGACCAGGCAACAATTAGCAGACTTAGAGTCTAAAGCCATGCAAACAGCTACATTGGCAGAGTGGTGTTTTGGGTTAAATGCTAATGTATCTATGGTAACATGCTCACAATGACAGCACTAGCATGCTGATGATTAGCAGATATAATGTTTAACATTCAAGATTTAACAGTTTCAACACTAATACACATGCAGTTGAGGCTGAGCAGAATGTCATGTTTGGTTGTAACAAATTAAAATTTTGGCCTCATGATGGCACTAGATGAAAATTCAGAAGATCCCCAATTTGATTGCAAATCATCTTGAGAGGGACATGAATATCCAAATCCATCTGGTAGATATTGAGCTACTTCACCGGGTAAGTGAATCCAAATTGACCTGCCAGATGAAAACTCAGTGTATCACCAAATTAAATATGATTAATCTTCTTGGGACCACGAATCTCTGACCGAATTCCATGGGAAACCATCTAACAATTGTTAAGATTTCCATGAGCAAACCAACATTGCAATCCATAGAGCCATACCACAAGCCATGCTAAAAAAAGGTAAACAATGTATGGCAGAACAACAAAAAAGGCATTTAACATAGGATCAGGAACAGATGTTCAACAAATGTCTGAACAATTTCATACTGAAACGAAAGCCATGAATAATTCCTGAGTACATGCTTACAGTGCTAAAATGAATTGTTTGTGCACATAAAATAAACATTTTTTTTTATTTAATTTTGCTTCTTTTTATAGATTTGCATGTAGAAAAATCAGCTTTAGGCAAACTTATAACTAGTGTGTATATATTCATGTGGTTGTCAACTGTACACAGTATAATGTAATGGATAAGATTCGATTGTAGAGAAGTTCATGATGATGTTGAATAAATTGTTCTCCTCCAAGCTTGAGATGTATATATTGGGATGTCTCAACAGCAAGACAAACAAAACCATAATCGCTTCGACTGAAGCTAACATCGGAGCCGGCATCCTACAATTTGCTAAACAAACTCCATCCCTTTTGCCTGTAAACGATTTCCTATTATAAACACATGTTGGAGATGAATCACTCTTTAGTTCAACTCTCAGAGAGGACATTTCAGACAAGTTCCCCCTCCTGTTTTCCATTTGGCTGTTTAATTGTCTCAGCGCTGTCAACAGACTATCAAGGTAATTAGCCATGACTGCAAAACAACACAATCAGACAGACAGGAATGAACTGCAGCCTCTGAACATGATACTTAGAGAGGGAATGGGTGGGAACGACTTAATGTGGGCGCACGTATGCACACACACGGGTGTGCACACATCCGGGTGCACATGTACACCGATACACACAGCCTCTCATGCACAGTCATTACCGTACCCTGAGTACATAGTTCCATGCCACACATTATATTTCCTTCGCCAACCATAACCCTCCACCCACCTCCTCCTTAATCCTTCTACCTCTTACAACTCGCTCACTCTCTCTCTTACACACACACACACACACACACACACACACACACACACACACACACACACACAGTTACAAAACCAAAACCTCATTTCCTCTGTGCCTCAAGCTATAGGAGCAGTGTTAATTGCGAGAAGGTGGGGAGTGAGCAAGGGTGTGCTTTTGTGTGTGTGTGTCAGTCCATGGGTTCATGAGCTTTATAGGTGCGTGTAAGCCACTGCATCTGTATATGTGTGCATTTCTATATTGTGTGAGTGTGTTTGTGTGTGTTCGTTTCTTTTAAGTGTGTAGGCAGTCTCTCCTATGCCAGTCTGGGCATCGCTCCAGGGTTTCCTGCACCACCTGGGCATCTGTGAGTCCTAGTGCCTGTCACTGGGTACCGTCCCAGCTGGAGTGTGTATTTCTTTTTGTGTACATGTTTGTGTTTGTGTGTGCAGCTGAGGAGGGGCCGCCCATGATGAGCCTTTAGTGCCAGCAGCAAACACCATTGTCTTATCCATGTCTTATCCTTTGAGCCACGGGGGCCCATACACAAACACACACATACTGTACACACTCATAGAGTGTACATCTGGTTCCCACCTCCGCCTACTTCTCCACTCACTGAGTGGTTTCTTCCCTTTGAAAAACATTACCAATAAAAAAAAAAGACACAAGGAATTAAGAGGGGGGGAAAAAAAAGAATTCGATTAAACAGCCCCCATTAAGTAGCCAATGAAGCTGTCTGCGCCAGCTTGCTTAGACTATACATACACCATTAGTTGATCAGGCCATGGCGGACTTAAAAGTACCCTGACTCAAAGGTCATCTACCTCCATTGAGCAGAGCTAATATTAGATTAGCTCTATAGCACTATGTGAGTAAAATAAGAAAGGGCAGCCTGGGCAGATTGGAAAGCAAAAGATTATATTGACTGTGTAGTGGCCATTGTCTCTGCTCTTTTGAAACACAACTGAATTTACAGCTATGATTTATGTTTTTATGGGAACATTTTGTTTAAAAAAATGTAATAATAAAGGCTGTGAGGATGGGTAAACCCAGCAAAACATGCCAGTATATTACATATATGGATGGCTTTACTTTAATTCATAATACACACGAACAGAAAAAACATTAAGGTGGTGTAAAAAAACAGTCACTGGTAGAAACTGTGTTTTTGCCCATGATAGTTAAATAAATGTTGTTTATCTGCTATTTTATTAACCACAACACACTACCACACTTGCGGACATCACTGGCAATAGGCAATAAAGCTAATAGCCGATAGAGGTAATTAGTAGTGGAGCCCATTTTAAAGTAAGTGATAAGGAAACAAAGTTAAAAGTCAATACGTTATAAAGTGCTAATATTGCTGTCAGTAGGCATGGGCATTAGTAACAGAAACAAAGTTAATGAAAACACAACAAAAAGGCCAGAAGAGAAACTAAAGTGTAATAAAAGAACATCTTTGGTCCTCTCTGTTGGTGAAATTGCCCTCAAAGTGATGCATTCTCTTTAGATGATGATGGGAAACTGTGTCAAAGCGTTGGCGCTGAAAACAATTTAAAGAGCTTTCAGGTAGCGGTCAACAGATCCCGTGTACAGAAACACTTCAGGGTTGAAACAATACACCCAGGCCCGGTACAATAACACTTCTGGCCTCGGGCATACACACACACACACAAATACACGCTCTTATGTTTCCTGCCCACTGTTGCCCCAAGGTTGAAACTCTAAACCTAATCACTCGGTATTCAGTGGAGGCAACACTCCCGCACTCTACAGTACCAACCTAATCCCTTCACACATTTCTTTCTTGTGTGTGTGTGTGTTTTGGGGGGTTTAGGTGTTTGTGTGCGTGCTTGTATATAAGCAGATGCTGCCCTGTACCTTTACATATACAAAAAATGAGCTCTTCCACTCTTGTGTGAAGATATTAGAACTGAGGTGTACTCAAGCGTCAAAGCGAACTGCTGCCTTGTCTGCTTAAATACTGCATGTGCTTTCCTATGGGTGAAACTTCCAGTGCATCTGCCTGTATATGGTCTTCATCTGTGGATATATAGTATATGCTAGTGTGAGTTAAGTACAGACTAACATGCAATGTGCCCTATACTCATCATTAATCAAATAATAATCATAATCAAATCATAAAAATGCTCTGATACTTTACATATTATACAGGGATATAAGAATAGAGAACAAAAACGAACAAAGAAAGAAATAAAGCAAGAAACTAGTACAAATTTTTATATGCATAATTAACATACAACAATATACAGTGTCTTTTAGCAGAAAGTTGTGGCATTTTCAGACTGACCAAAGTTTGGAGGCAGTCCATTTCTATTGATGTACTATGTGGATTTTCGGGAGGTTGTGCATTTTTACGTCCATCATAATCCCTCTTTATTGATTGGTTCCGGTTGGCCAATCAAAGGGCAAAGGTCACACTGGCGGGCCACTGTTTGAGGAAGTTATCGCATGTCACCTGGACGGGTTTAAGAAAATGATGGAGCGAAGATAAATGTAGAAACGACAACAATAGTAAGTGACGCGCGGTAAACATCTACTAAAACTGATATTTATTTGTTTGTTTTCGCTTCACCGGCTGTCACGTTGGAAGAAAAATGCGTTGACTTCTAGAGAGACTGTCAGCTCCGGAAAGTCAATTATTGAAGAGTACAGCACGTCTAAAAGGTAAGTACGGCATTTTACGGACAGTATGTGAACTGTTCCTGTGTTTTCGAGCTTTGTTACACGAACATGATAATTCACACTTAAAGACAAGCCGCTGAACGGTATGTCTGAAGTGTTTTCACTGTTTTTGTTCATGGCGCCATCAGCCTCCCTGTGCGCGCGCGTGGGCATGCACGCGGCCCTCTCACGCTGAGCTGAGCTCCTCTTCCGCTTTTATTTTCGGGTTTGACATCGTGTAGATTATTTTGGCTGAGGGATTCTGCATTCTGTGTTTTGTGCGAGGCGTGGTAAAACTGAATTTAAACAAACATGTCAGCTCCTTCAGTGTCCACGCTTCAGTCTTGTTTCTCTCTGCGCCTCAGCGTGCACTTGCTTTGTTTTTGTATGGTAGCAAAACTGTTCCAGTATCATATACTCAGGAGCTTTAGCATGCAGTTTTTCTGTGATCTGTTGGCGTGCCATTTCTCTTATGGAGCAGTTGTATCATTCAGTAATGTATCATTTCAAGGTGTATAGGGCCTGGTAATCACTCCAGCCCAGTGGCCCCAAACATCTTAAGTACCCCCCTCCTCAACCCCCCGTGTTCTGTCCATTGTATACAGTACATGCACTTTATCCTTGGGATGTTAGTTGAAAATTGCTTTTTGTTTGAAATTGCTATGTATTTTGCAACACATCTATTTTGTCTTTTTTGTCTTTTTATGCCCTACAACGACTTGCACTTGTCGACAGCACATATTTAAGTATATTTTTTGCGTGCGTGTGTGTGTGTGTGTGTGTCTGTCTGCGTGTGTGTGTCTGTCTGTGTGTGCAATAGGTTTGGGGAGTCAGCAGGGGTCCCGCGAGGCTGATTAGTGGACCCTACCAAATGTCATTAGGGTATAATGAAAAAGCAGCCCTGGTACTAATGCATAATAAAGTGAATGGGCTGTTACATTACCACAGTGTCCAGACTACGCCTGTTGGCACATCAGCACTTCATTGGTTCGTGTGTGTGTGTGAGCGTGTGTGTGTGTGTAGCAGCTCTACATCAAACGTCTGAGGAAAAGATGACGGAAACAGAGTTAGCGCTGACAGAATGCCAACATAGTGAATGTATGTGAGAAAGAGGAAAGAGTGAGCAGGACCTTTCAATTGTGTTAGAGATCTCATATGGGTGCAGGTTATTTGAAGCAAATATGGAGTTTGCACAAAGGTTAATGTTTCTCTGTGTGCATATTGTATTTGTTTATATATTTGTGATCATATGAAGATCCATCTATCCATTTTTCTGTATCAGTTTATCCTTGTCAGCGTTGCAGGGGTTTGAACCAATCCCAGTTGTCATTGGGTGAGAGGCAGGGTACATCAGCTCATCATAGAGCTGACACATAGAGTCAAACGACCATTCACCTTCACATTCACACCTATGGGCAATGAGTCACCACTTAACCTATTAACCTGCATGTCTTTGGACTGTGAGAGGAAGCAGGTGTACCCGAAGGGAACCCTCACCGACATGGAGAGAACACCATGTAGTGAGGACACTGTGCTAACCACTGCATCACTGTGCTGCCATCGTATGCACATACTGCATGTAAATATCATACAGTACATGTGCTTGAGTGCATGTATCTGTCTAAAAGTTATTAAGCTTGGTTGAATCTATTTGTGCGTGTGTGTGTGTGTAATGGCTGTGTGACTCCATCTTCCAAGAGTAATATCAATGGCAGGACCAAAGGAAGTGCTTGCATTTAGTGGTTGATACAGTAATCACAATGAGGGAGAAGTAATAACTGTCTACTATGCCGCCATTTAACTACTGTGGCCTTGACTTCGCTATTGACTGCATTAGAGGCATCACATTCAGCTTCGTTACACACTTGTGTGTGTCTACGTGAGTGTGTGTGTGTGTTATGGCCTTATGAGCAGCGCTGTGAAGCGCAGTGACTGGTTGCTTATTGTGCCAGCAGTTAAATGTAAGAAGTGTATAAGAAAGCTGCGTCGCTCTGAAGCGCTGAACGGCTGTCTGTCTTCCTTTTCCTCGACAGAGACCACAGTGAAGGGCGAACGAGGATGCATGTGTAATCCATCCCCCCTCTTCTCTCTCTCTCTCCCTCCCCTCCTCTCCACAGTGTCTGTCACAGCATCATCTTTATCTTTCTAAGTCTCTCCAGAATGACTGAATATTTACTATCATATTTAATGCTACTGTCCAAAAGACATCGGGCAACAGAGACACACACATATACACAAATTCTCACACTCACAGTCTAGTCTACCCATTTAATTAAGCACTCTATGAATAATTCAGTTTGAGCCTCTGGGCTGAAGATAATTATAACGATCAGGATAATAATGTTTATTTTGCTTTTTATTGTATTAAGACATCAATATCTCTGCAGTGCAGTGTGGACAGTTTGCAGCTACACTTCTAATGCCTGAAGCACCACCTCTGATATCCAAGTGCCCGAGTAGTTAATGGTTTTTTTTTTTGTTTTTTTTTTTAGAAACTTTATTAATCACGTTGTACGTGAAATTACTTCTCCGCATTTAACCCATCCAGGCTGGCACCTGTTGAAGCACACACATGCACAGGGTGCGTGTGTGTTTGGAAAGTCAGTCAAGTTATTATAATTGGCCATGTTAATAAAGCCAGACACAAGCATATGTAGGTGTATATCATGGATGTAACTACAGATTGATAATAATGCCAATTGTCGCTGGTTGAGTCCCAGCGCTGCCGCAGTGACCTTGAAAATTGCGACTGTTCTGATTCCCAGTAGAAATATCAGGAGCTATAATCCTCAGTTTAACAGATCAATAATATATAATATGATTACAGTCAGGCTCACTGGGCACAGCAGCTGTTCTCCGCCCTATGTGGCTTCTATCAAGTTCTGATTAGTCAATGATTGTCTATTCTTTGCCGGGCATATGGAATCAGCAGTCTATTCGCTGTCACTGTATAGTCATTGATTAACCCTGGCGACAGATGTGGGAACAGTGATTGTGCTGTATTGTTGATCTGCACCCCGCCATATTTCAACACACAGGGTAGTCTTTTCCAAATGGCTGCAATTTGCTATTCTTTCTGAATATTATTGTAAATCTTTTCCTTTATTCTGCATCCGAGAGGCTGACATGGCGTGATACACCACTGAGTCATGAGCTAAATTTGATCCTGTGACGTAGTATTTGTATTTGGGATGTGCTGCGGTCTTCTGTTATCTGATTGTGTTTGTGATTTTCTTTGTTTCCACACTCATGTATTGCTGCTTTTAAAGTTATCGTCATCATCGTAGTTATCTATCGATCCTACCCTTCTATCCATACCATATTCCTATCCATCATCAATTGTTCCCCTTATACACAATAAACCTCACATCACATCCATTAAGCCTAAGATCCTTAAAGTCTACAATTGATCCTTCTCCCTGTCACTCCTCAAAGCTTGAGGGCTTCTTTCCAGACACCCTGCTTCTGTGAGAGGCCTGGCCCAGTGAAGGCCTCTCCCTGTGGGCTTCAGCGGCAGGGAAAAGTCCATCTGCGGAGCTGGACCTGCTGGAGTTAACCCATCAGTCACTGGGGCTGATGGATGGCCAAGACAGACAGGGAGGTTGTTGGGGTCCGTGTAGACACACACACCCACGCACACACAGAAGCAAATTGAACAACAGATTGACAGACTGCTGTGTGTGTGTGTGTGTGTGTGTGTGGATGCCTAAGAAATCCAAGAAACTTGAGAAACTTTCAAGTGCCTCTTGTGTCCCCTCAGCATCCGCCTCATTTGATTAGTGGCCTTAAGGGGTTCTGTGGATCAATAACTGACATAGGTAGCCCCCTGCAGCTTTGCACGCACACAGACACACACACATGCATAGGGCTCTGCAGCAGTTCATTTAGGCCAAACCGTCAATCATCAAAGTGTGGACAGGTCCAGTCTGGCCCTGCCTATCTAGGACGCTGGAGGGGGCTTATGTTCGTGTGTGTGTGTCTATGCGGATGAGATATAGTGTGTCTGCTTGTCCATCTGTCTTGTGCACGTGTGTGTGAGTAGCAATTAGTTCATGCTCCTTGTTAGCCCTGCCAATAATGGCACGCTAATATGAGCAGGTTGGTGAGCATCAATAATCCTGAAGTCAGACAGAGTTTTTTCCGCTCATTTAAACAGGTGGATAACTTCAGAAACACTACTTTGCCTTGTAGGTCAACTACTGCGAGAACAGTGTACACACACAGACGGGATGATGTCACTACCCAGTACGACCACAATCCCCTACCACGAATGTGAGGTTAACTGCTGTTCTCAAGGGCACTTTGACATTAATTGTGTAGAGAGGTTAAAGCATTTTATCATCCAAATTCTCCCATGTGGTCCAGTAATTGGAACGGTTGGAACAAAAGAACCATTAGACGACCTCCTGCAGCTTTATAAAGTGGATAAAAGACAAAACAGCATCTTTGAACACGTTGAATATTTAAATAAACACAACAAAGGCTTGTGTTTAATTATCCCACAAGTGGTATGTCCACTTCTGAGACAGTTTGAAAGGACAAAGTATATTATTTTAATATCCACGGAGACACATAAGTTGCGCACCAGTAGGTCATATTTGCAAGACTAAGACACAAATCAGGAACTTTTTTTTACCATAATCTCACTCTCTCTTCACTGTCTGTTCTACCTGCATATCCTCGGCTCCACAGTGACTTACCTTGTCAGATTGTATATTCACTATCAAAGACTCTCTTTCTTCTTAAAAAAAGAAGGTTGAGTGACAGTGAGGCAGATGAATAGCATCCTTCCTGTTTGGTGACAGGAAGCGTCAGTGTTATTGTAAAAGTGGTGCTGATTTAAATATTCTGTGCAATATAGTGTCAGGCTGCCTAACATCAAATAGGTCTCAATTAGATTAAATGTTTAACTAATATGGATGACTGTTTACTCCTCTAGGATGTAAAATTTAAACACGGTTAACCCTCTGGTTAGTGATAAAACATGCGGTCTTACATAAAAGATTCAGCGAGGATAAAAACCAAATCCGATAGAACTTAGGAAAATGACATTTTTCACACCTTGGTTTTTGAGTAAGCAGGCTTCAAGTCAGACTGAAAGGTGCAAATTCATTCCGACTGAAGTCGACCTCAGGTCTCGGCATGTCACAGAGTGGTCACCACTCAGTCCTAGTGCTCATATTGGTGCCCTGTGTGGTCTGCTTGTCCAAGCTAAATGGAAACAGAGTGTTCGACAAACAGCCTGTCCACCCACGGGCGTTTTTTTTTCACTGACAACCTTGTAGACGCCACCGCAGTTGACCGTATTGCCACAGACACTCAATTTCACACACACGCGCACTTAAACACACACTGTCACCTTCCTTGGGGTGCTCTCCGGCCACGAAAACACAGCCCACCGCCCACGCCGCTGTCACTCACTTGTAGCTCCGCCCGTTCGCTCTGCCTTCCCACGCATGCGTATACACACATACACACAGTCATTGGCCGCCCACACGTGCCAGTTAACCTCCTAATGAGGCGGCATGGGTCGCGTCGTGTTCCACTGCCCCCACGGGGCCGGCCGACCTGTCTGCGTGTCAGTTTTTTCCTGCCCACGCTGACTGCCTGATGGACTGCCTTGCCTAATTGACTGACTGAATTACTGACCGACTGTGTGGATGACTGACTGGATAAACATGTAGCATGCTGGGATAGCGTGGGCGTGGGAACTCGAAGCAAAGCACGTGGGCGTAGGCTGAAGTGCGAAGGGATGAATAGCGGCGCTGTAGCTGTGAAAGCCATTTTTGATATTTTATTATTATATGGAGTCATAGTATTTTGTAATTATTGCTGAGTTTTGCTTTTGCTTTCTATCACAGTCCTTATTTTTGATGTAATGTTTCCTGTAGGTGCACCGTTTTGCTGTAGTACTAATATTGTCTTAAATGCTCGGTTAGACGATTTCTAAAATTCATTCTGTCCTATTAAAAAAGGTATTTGTCTTTATAGCTTCACAAAATTTCGTGTTTTCATATAGAGGATTTGAAAAAAGAGGCTTTAACAAATTTAATAGTTGTAAATGTTACAAGCCCCAGAGCTGTATTTTTCACTGTTCCTTGGTGTTTACTCGCTTCAAATGTGTTGGCAGTGCAAATTCTTGCGCTTCTTTGCCGTAAGTGTGATAGTGAACACATTGTCAGCAGAATGTAATAGATCAGTGTAGGAGAAACAGTTTATTCAATTAATTTCCCCCACATTAAACATGTTACACTCCTCCTGTTCTCACATAGTTAGAATAATGGTCGGGTGTGCTCAGGCTTCGATGAAACAATTAAAACCAAATGGAAGTTTGTTGTTTGCTATGCACAACTGACGGACAGTCATTTTCGTACCAATTGATATTCAACACCTGTCTTGCTTTCCCTTTGAGTGAGTGTATGGTGTCATGTGTTTCTGTATATATGTGTGTGTGTGTGTGACTCATGCCAGTCCCTTGGTGATGATCATCTATTGTGAACGTGGCAGCAGCCCGAACACTTGACTGCACAACTGTTAATTTCTCTCTCAGTGCATAAATTAATAGTTCATAAATAAGCGAATAAATTAAAGAATGGATGGGAGGAGAGAGAGAGAGGGGAGGAATGGGGGCAGGAAAAACTTTCTCATCAGAAAAATTTAATTTCTCACTCCGACACCCACGAGAATGGGGGGAGGGAGGCTGGGGCGGCGGGTAATGGATGTGAGTGCGTGTGCGCACGTGTGTGTGTGTGTGCAAAAGGGATTCATTTTCAGCTTTTCTATCACACCCCTCTGAGCACTGACATGTTGGCATGTTTTTTTTTTTTTTTTGTCTTTCCCGAGATCCACATTCGACAAACATCTGTGCCTATTACCGAACACGCACACACATAAGAGGCCTGGCAAAATTGGTTTCTTTTTATTATTATTATGAGGAGCCATAATGTATCAAGGCACTCCTCCAATTTTGAGTCCATTTGCTGATATTTCGATAACAGTAAGTCAATATGACCTTATAGCCATGTAGCCACTCCTCTGTCTCAACTTCACAGACATCTGGAAAATGTCAAGCAGAACAGTTGGTTAGAGAAGGGTGGGGCTGGAAGGTGGAGGAGCATGGTGTTCACCTGTCTTATGTCCTGGTCGAAACATACAAATGTGCTCCATGAGTAGCCCAGCAACAAACACAAGACACACGGGAGAAGTGTTATTTCAGTCCAAAATATCAGTTTATCATTATGGCAAATCCAATTCACCTCGGTGCAATCACTCCATTCAGTGCGGGTTTACTGTCAAATCACAATGCTATTCTTTTCTTGGCAACCCAGAGGCACCAACCTCAAGGGGTAAAAGACACTGTTATTTTTGACAGCATGCTAGTTCACGAAGTATGTCAGAAATAGTGATAAGGTCAAATAAAGGTAGGTGAATCAGCTTTCAGTGCAGCAGTGGTTGGCAGCAGCAGCAGCAGCAGCTATATCATGAATTGAATATAATAACTGAAAGTTTGGATGGTGAATTTTTTTTTCAGCTTGTTTGCTAGCCAATGGCTAGTGTATATTCATCAGTGAATGTGATTCGCATCAGTAATGCTTTAAACTGAATAGTATGCAGTACGACCATAGGCTTGGATGGTGGGTGTAGTGGGTTTCAGCTTTTAACACAGACGCCGCCCCTGGAGAGTAAAAGTAGTTAGCAGCAGCAAATATGGAGATCGATGTGTTGAATATAACATTCTGCTGTGGGAATATATGGATGTGGATATACTGCAGAGTGTTAAAACTAAAAGCTTCTCTGCTCCATCTAAAATGTCCCAGCATTAACATCTAATGAACCGAGCTTTAACTGCAGTTAAGTTAACATGACATCATATCCCAAATTTGTATCCATTTTTATCATTTAAGTAGCTATAGCGCCGCATGGTCTTGTCGTCACAAGTTGTCCAGACCTCAGTGAGCTTGAGGGTGGTTGTACAAGGTTAATATGGCTTGGTGGGCTCTTGAGGGAAGGAAAATGGCTGACATTTGTGTTTAACATTGATCTTGTTGCTTAAATCATCTTAGATAGGGTTAGGGTCAGGATACATTATGTGCAAAGCTCTGAGTCACTTTTAATATTTGCTATGTACTAAATAACCACTTCCTCCACATTATGTCTTACCCCAGCATCTAGTTTCAGATGGAAATATATCAAATAACAGAACCAAGGCAGCGCCGCATGGCTGTTTTCTCGTGACTTTAAGGAGAATACAGCCTGATTTTTGAATAGCTGCAAATCAAAAAATAATGTGCAAGCATCCACAATGTGCGCTAATGCGTGTGGTTTAGAATTTGTAATATGCAAAAGCTGATTTCCCTTGCTAGTCATTAGTGTTTCCAATAAACTGCGGATTGGCCCAGTGCAGATACTTGGCCAGCCATTTGGGCTTAAGGATGACTCCTTTGGGTTGGAACGTGGCCATGCTGGTGAACAGCTATGTTGGTTTGTTTGTTTTGATCCACTCCCTCAGCACAGCATGCTGTTTGGAAGACTTTGCCGAGGATTACATATACCATGAAAAGCAGTTTACTACACTCACTGGATTCTGACCAAAGGCTGCTGAGAGATGAGGTCTGACGAGGTCTGCTAAGAGTACTCTGCTTCAATTATTTATCTTGGCGCCTTGCTTTTGAATGTAGGTCTGTGCGACTGAGCGAATTCCAGAGACGCCCCTTTGACTTTTCATTGTCCTGAACCAGAAATGATCATATGCTTCATGGAAAAGAACAGACTAAACACCTTGAATCAATTACAGAGACAAAATAAAGTAGATGTATTATCGAGTTAGCCAGATAGCTGTGGAGACAAAAACACAAAAAATGTTTTTTTATGGATGTTTTGCAGCCATGCCCTGCGATGACCTCTCTGTATAACACACTGCTATCTCTGGGATTTTTTTTCTGCGTGGCGTTTCCAAACTTTTTCTCTGTGTGATTGTCCTGAATGTGCCCTTGAAGAGAGCAGCCGACAACAGACGCTGCAGAGATCCTCCCTGTAAAAGTGTTTTTAATTATTAATGCTGGCCCTCCATACTGGCAGAACTCCAGGCTGCCTGTGGACGGCCACCACATTTCACTCACTCACTTGCCATGAATTATTCTCACAGAACATGCCTGTACACAAACACACACATGCAAGAGCGCACACATGGAAGAAGCATGAGACCCACAGCGGACATATGGAGACAAGTGTGCTCACCTACCTTTATAAAATATGACCACTGTGTACACACACACACACACACACACACACACACACACACACACACACACAAAATGCTTGCTAGTGACACAGTGCATCCAGTAAAACACAGGGCACTTGCAGTATTTATCATGTAGGTAAACACACACACAGACAGAGTACTTATGCAAGAATGTACACAAACCTGCGCACAGAAGCAAGTACGCACTTACACACACACTTCCATGTCCCCTCTGTATGTTATCTGACACATTACACACACATGCACACACTTCACCAGAGACACAATGGATCCGGGAGCACATACAGGCCATTTGCAGTATTTCTTCTATTCAGTGTATCCCGTCCAGCTGTCAGCAGGCTGTCAGTGTGTTCAGTTGCCAGGCAAACAGCCCCGCCTCCTCCCAATAATAAAATATGCCTTTAAAATGTCACTCACTCCCGACAGAGCAAAAGCAGAGGCAACAAATCGATTCACATTAGTTGTTCAATTGACTTTGGCTTGAACTCCCCTTTTTGTCTCACCTATGTTCTTTTTCTTTCTTTCTTTCTTTCTTTCTTTCTTTCTTTCTTTCTTTCTTTCTTTCTTTCTTTCTTTCTTTCTTTCTTTCTTTCTTTCTTTCTTTCTTTCTTTCTTCCGTCAGTCATAGTCTACCTGCTTCTCCCCTTGTCCCCACCTCATCACCTGCTTTTTCATTTAGCTTCTTCCGTTTACAGGTTCACAGATCTCTCAACCTCTCCTCCTTCTCCCATCTTTGTCACCTCTTCTCTAACCCCCCCCCCCCCCCCCGAGCTAATTTAAGCGAATGAATGCGGTGGAGGTGGTGGCGGCGGCACAACTCCTATTCACTCTCCCCGCCGACCACCGCCGTGGCAGCACTCATTTCAATTTTCACCTCGTTTTAGACTTATCACATTGACATCATTAAGGCTCCCTCTCAGCGGCGCACTCATTCGTTATCCTCTCCATTTTACACCTTTCTATCTCTCTCTCCCTCTGTTTGTGTGTGTCTCCCTTTCTCTCGCTCTCCTCTCTCTCTCCTTATCTGTCTCGCTCATTGTCAGAGGATTTAAAAGGCTCTCTATTTGAGAGCGGTGAGTGTCTGGGCTTTGGTTTTTCATCCCAGTGACAGAAACCTGTTGGAGTCTCCTTATTCAGAATGAAAGAGTTGGACATTTTTGCCTTTTTAACAGGGATAGCAGGGAGCTGTGTTGGGCTTGTAAATCTTAAAAAAGTGACACATAACTCATTCTGTTTGCTCATTTCAAACGTCATAATATTGCTTTTCCAAATGCAACCTTGTAGGAATATTTCAATTTTAAGAACCCAGTGGAGTCTGACTGGTATTTCTGAAGAAAGAATGAAAATTCAGTTATTTGGATATTTGAAATGGGAAACTGCTGCAATTCTGCACTATTAGACTTTAATACTCATATATCAAGACATCACCTCAGGCTTTTGAAATTTCAGACATTTTGTTGACTAAATTATGACTCAAACCTAATCGATAATAAAAGTAATCTTGTGGATGTACTTTTTATGGCTGTACTTTGCAGTAAAGTACATCCCAGTTTGGCAAAAAACAGTCTGCTTCAAGTAAAAGCTGAAATTGAAAATGATGATTAATTCCTGTAACGAAGTGTATCTTGTCATGTGACTGGCCCCAAGCTCTTCCTGCAGCACACTACTGTACTCTGTGTTTATGCATACAGGCTCGGAGCTGTATGTTTGCCTGACTACTTGCACCAGCTTATCTTCCAGCCAGAAGCATCTTGTTATCTGCAACTTGCAAAGAAACACAGTCATAATGTGTGGTAGTTTGTTCATCTTATCTCAGTGCAATGTTTTCTCAAAATTGAATCAGTTTTGCCACAGTGTTGATACTTCACTAGGCTTATCTCATTGTGTTGTCCACATTAGAGGAGGGTTGCTGGCTCTCTGAACCCTGCTGCAGTTTGCAACGTTTGTATGTTGTCTCCTGTTTGGCCTGGCTCTCTCGTCAGCTTATCAGACCTGTGTTTTCACAGACGGCGTTTGACATGGAGGACCCTACCGTTGGCCGGGTGGAGCTTACGGGTCAGGGGTCAAGTGAAGTGAAACTGGCAAAGGGGGAGGTCAGGAGAAAGAGAAGAATAGAATACAGAGAAGGGAGATGGAGGTGGAGGAAGGTTAAGACCTCACTGAAAAGGAGCCCAAAGTTAATATTCGTCGTCGTCCCCTGTGCCTTAACCTGGGGCTAAACTAATATGGCCTCTCCTAATGAACAACAGTGGCCCACATCTGTGTTGTTACTCAGGAATCTTCACTGCCATCTTGGATCAATTTGAGGGCAAATAAAATCTGAGTGCCAGGGCCATTTCTGGGTCTCCAGTGGCCTGCCTGCCACACCGCAGACTTTCACAAGGTGGGAGTCACAATGTAAGAGTGTGCACAAGAGAGAGAAAGTGAAAGCACACACACATACAGAGCTCACCTCCCATCTATAAACAGAGGCCTAGGGTAGGGTGCGGTCCTGCGGCGAGTGTTGGGGTGGTGTATGGAGGGGAAGAAGGTACAGGTTACAGGCTGGTGGCGACAGTGGCAGCGCCGCGGTGAGCCTTACGAGCTTGGCGTCATGCACCCAGCGTGTCGCACCTCCCTGCCATGAGAGCCTGTAAAGACGTTTTTAAAATCCAACAGCCCTTCTCGACAGGAAACTGAGGTTTTGCTGATGGAATTTCTTTTTTCTTTTTATAAACATCAAAACCAGCACGTCCTAATTAGCATCCGCTGTGCGTATGCATATTTGAGCTTCTGTGCATGTGTACGTACATGCTCAGATGCATCTGTACGCCTGTCCAGCGTCTATGCGCTCACACTTGCGTCGATGCGTGCTCTGACTGATTTATTTTGACTGTGCATGTGCGCACGTGTGTGTGCATGTGTGGGTGTGATGCTGTGATTAAAGTCAAAATAAGGCTGCCACATGGGATCGTTTATCTCGCGACAGACCACTTCTGTCTAATTAGTGTGAAACAGTAGAAAAATATAGGCAACTGTAATTAAAGTTGGGGATCAAGATGTGTGTGTTGCACATATGGCACATGGGACGTGTGTTTTCCACACAGTATGTGCTGTATGTCTGAGTCCCTGTGGTGCTTCAGGTAAAGCTATCACTGCTGTCAGAGGTAATGTGCTGCATATGTTCAACAGTTTTTTGCTCACACCCCACATGTCTTCTGTATGTAATAAGCTGAAAGATTAAAGATTTCCTGTTGTCAACTAAGCCTGAGACCTCATTTTCATATTGGATGAGTCACTGGGATGATTTAGGGCGCGTTCACGTGGTGTTTGCAGCAGCTTTTATTTGAACTCTTGAACTCTTTAAGTGTTTCACTCCAGGTGAGAGCGGAGCGTTTGAATTTACAGAGATACCTTCAGAAATGCAACTCTCGCTCTCTCCTCTTCTCAGACAACTGCAGCATGTTGTGGTAGGAGTGAGAACATAATCTGAACAGGAAATTGCTCTGGAACGCAAGGGTTTATGGGTATATGGAGACAGATTATAACGTCTTAAAGCCAAGTCACTGATGCTTGGAAAGCATAACAGAAAAAAATAACCGAGGGCAGATGGAGTCTGGGCTGATGCTCAGATTCTATTTTCATATGTATTTTTTTTACTGTTTTTTAGAGCAGAGAAGGTTAATTATAAGAACACAAACCCATTATGCTAAGCTGAAGGTTAAGGGACTAGAATTGGATTTGTTTTCTTGTCCCCCAAGGTCCAAATATACAACCTAGTAGGAAGTTACCAGAAGCCTAATAGATAGGATATTTAGTCTGTGTTGTTTTTAATTGTCTGTGAACCCTGGTTCACCTGTAATTAGCCAGTTTATACCAAGAAAAGTGCATAGAAAGAAGAAAAAACCTGTTATATGATCATAGACATGTATGTCTGTTCATATCATATCTAATCCAATGCACCTTTAAGCAGGATATATATATATATATAAGGTGCTGCACAGTCTGGGACTATATCTTGATATATTGGTTGTGTAGAGTCACACTCTGCTCTCCGTTCTTCTCCTGCACATTGTGACATTTCGTCTTTACCTCATCTTTACCATTCTTGTTGTGTTGCACGTCGAGGTTTTGGGAAAACAATTTGTCTCAGCATAGAATGTGATAAATGAAAGCCATATGTCTTTGCGAGAACAGATTGAGCCCTGTGTGTGTTGACAGTACATTTTGTCCCAGTGGGGCTTCCATCGAAGCCCTGACATTTTCAGACAATATTGCGGTGTTGAGCCACAGTTAGGATTTCATAAGTCAAGCTAACACTGGAGACGTTTGTGTGTGTGTGTGTGTGTGTGTGTCTGCTAACACTACGATCATCTCTCTCCCTGTCTCAGTGTTTCAGCGTCTATGTCACAACACTTATTACTTTCTGCAGCGTGTGTGTACATGTTTGCGTGTGCGTGTGTGTTTGCGTGCATCTGTCTTAGAACATACTCAGAGTCTCTGAATATGTGTTCCTTTGAATTCCTCTCTCTGTCACTCTGTTTGTCCTTTGTTTCATAAGCCTTTCTGCTTGTTGTCTGGAGTAAGATGATGACACATTATTTTTCAACATTTATCTGTCTGTTTTCCCCTATTGTTGTCTTTTATCCAGTTGTTTTTGCCCAGGTATCCCTGCCATTAGGGCGCTCAGTCTCCAAGGCCTTGATGCTATCTGCCGCATGATATCTGAACTAATGCTGCACTTTTGTACCATCCCCACGAGTGCTTGCTTGGTAAAAAAAACAGGCTTTCCTCTCTTTTTAGCTGTCAGAAGTCACAAGGAATAGCCTGATAGGAGGCTGGAAGAAGCTTCAGTTTTATATTTCAATATACTTATCTGTCTGTACTGCCTCTACTATACAATACTGAAAAGAAAAAAAAATGTCTGCAGTACTAATGCATTATAGATGCAGGAGAATGCATGAGGTGGGATTTCTACAGTAGCTACCAGTGTGTATATGACTTCTTCGATTTATGGCCCCTAAGCTATATGTCCTGGTCTTTCATATGTTTTTATTAGAGCTTAACTGATACTGGACATTTAAGGCTGCTACTGATATCATTAAGTTAAAGTAGCTGATGGTGATATTTCCTTTTTAAAAAAATAAACAAACTTGTTCTGATAAAAATCCATAATATTCAGGATTGTGATCATTGTGATGTGGCACTGGGCGGAGTATTTCAACTGCGTAACTAAATTTCTGTCCTCAAAATTGATTTATACCAGCAGTCGATGTTTTGTGTAACTGACGGTTCAAAGCAAAAAAGATTAATCATCATTGAAGGCTAAGAAAACCAAAACCAATTCACAACTGAGTTTCTGTGGATCAGCTAATTGAGCAATTGTCTAATCGTTTTAGCTGTAATTATAATTAAATGATCCAAACCTAACATATTTAGTTTCTTGACAACATAGCAGACGACCGGCTTCCTATCCAAACTTTTAATTGCATGAATATGTGCAGTATCATCTTAGCTTTGATTGTTGTAGAAGTTGCTTTGTACACTATATACATGTATATCAGGCAGCTTAGTAGCCACTCGGTGTATGCTTTTCATAAAAGTTCCTGTACAATGTTTAAATGTTGGTCTCTGTCCTATATATTACTGCATAATGTTATGTGTAGCACATAATATTGTGAAGAGCTTTCAGCGATGTGACAGTGTTTGTTCATTCTGGCGGAAACACAACAGAGGGGAAAAAGGGAAGAGGCAATTCTGCACTTTATCCCCCTTTCAATATATAATGCTCACTCTGGGAATTCTTTGAGCCACAGCCACAATCATAGCCAACCTCTACCCTCTCTCTCTCTCTCTCTCTCTCTCTCTCTCTCTCTCTCTCTCTCTCTCTCTCTCTCTCTCTCTCTCTCTCTCTCTCTCTCTCTCTCTCTCTCTCTCTCTGTCTGTGTGTCTCTTCCTCTCTGTACCCATCATACTGCACTGCTTGCTTTCTTCCCCCCCTTACAGACTCCTGTGTGTGTGTGTGTGTGTGTTTTGTGCTACCGCATCTGCTATGTATCAGCACAGCATGTGTCTCCTGTGCGAGTGTGTTCCTCAGGTTTTATGCATATATATATTTTAGATGTCTGATTTCTACGCTTCTCTTGATAGCCTCGGTTTGTTTGTGAGTGTGTGCATGTGTTCCACTGTGTCTGTTATGAATCTGAACAGCGTGTGTCGACATTGTAAATCTCATGCATCTGTTTTTCGTCTTTAGAGCTTGTGTGTGTGTGTGTGCACGCGCACGCTGTGGTCTGCAAGTGAATTTCCTATAAATATGGACATAAATGTTATAAATCTACATGTCCTTTTATCTCTGTGTTATACATTTCTGATTTCCACTTACCTTTATAGCGTGTGTGTGTGTGTGTGTGGATGTCCACATACGTCAAGAATCTGTAGCACATGTCTATTGTAAATCTCTTGCACGACTTTGATGTTTAATGTGGAGTACAGTATGTCAGATTTTTCTGCTTGTCTCGCTAGGTTTTGGCTTCACAGTATGAGTTTGCATGTTTGCTGTCGTGTGTATGCTTGTGTGTGTGTGTGTGTATGTTTGCCTGCCTGCTTGTGTATTAATATGCAAGGGAAACAGCTGGCGTGGCTAATGGCTGTCCCTCCCCACGTCCCTCCCAGATCCCATTCTCTCCTCCACACTCTGCTCATTCAACTGAACACTGCCTCTCCTTCTTCTTCTGCTGTTGCTGCTCTTCTCTTCTCCTTGAGGCTTCAAACACAATCAGGTGTGTGTGTTTGTTGGAGGGGGTGATACTGAAGCATAAAGATAGGGGGAGCAACTGTAGAAAATAAGGGACAGTTGAAAATAGGTGAACGTGGGATTAGTGGTGAGGAATTATTTACAGTAATGATGAAAGAACGAAGATTGCATTAGTCTATGGAACAGTAATGTAATCACCATGCAAATTTAAATTAAAGCTAACAGCACGGTCTTGAAGTCCAGAGAGAATGAAAGAGGAGTGGAGGAGTAGGAGGAAGAGAGAGGTTCAGCATAAGCGAGTTCAATTAGCAGAATTTAGCCTATTAATTAGCACTATTAGCAACACCACGCTGGGGTGTTACTTAGTGAGCGTGTGTGTGTGTGTCCGTTTGAGATTTGACATGAAAGTGACTTGTTAAGAGCCATAAACAAGAAGCTTTGAAATGCCAGAAACAGAAACACACACAGAGCCACACACACACACACACACGCTAACACACAAACGCAGGTTATGGAGATGTGGTTTGCATTAGCATTTTCGAGTGCATTCCTGCTAGTTCCACAAACACACATCCATACTTGCACAGAGCATTTGTAGTGTGTGCAATGGTGCAGGCCGCTTTACCCCTGGAGTGTGTGTGTGTCTGTGTATGTGTGTGTGTGCCAGCCTGTCGTGAAGTGGGTGCAGTTCGACGTCCTGGCTTGCGTGCCTTTTCTTCATAAAAATGCCACTCAACTCCCCCACCGAGGAATCAGGAGCAGCTGGCGGCATTTTCTCTCTTTTTCCTTTTCTCTTCTCTCCTTTTTCAGGCCACTCTTGTTGCCTGTCTATTCCTCTATTTTTAGTTTCCTGCATTCATTCGTGCATTTCTTGGTTCATATGCTCACTGTCTGCCTGTCTTGTGCTCTATCCATGATTTTTTTTTTTTTTTTTTTGCCTTGTTCGAAAAACTCACTGGCTTCCCCCTGAGTTCCAAGTCCAGGCGCTTCACTTTTCGCCAACCCCAAAACACATGAATCATTTTTATTCATGATCAGACAGGCCTCTGAATGACACTGCTGGGGGCTCCAGGGGCCAACTGTGCATTTGAGTTCTGCGCAATGATCGATGGTGAGAAACGGGGCTGTGTTTTTGTAACGCTTGAAGATGATGTGAAGCTCTTGAACTATTTTCAAGTTCAGGTGCAAATAATTTGCGAGGCAGAGGTCATTATCAAGCGGATGCACTGCCAACACATGTACAATCATCTTCCCCTGCAGTCATACACATATCGTAGTGAGGGAGTGAAGGAAAATGATGGAGAACTAACAAAGGAAACCTCAGACCACCCTCTTCTCTCCTTCCACCGAGTCTGAGAAGCTCATCAGCACCCTCTGCTGGCAGTACGCGTCAGTTCACCTGGCCACTTGTTGCCTCCCTTCCACTCAATTGCTTTAATTGTGTTCTTATTTATATATTTCACCATTGATTTCTCTGTTGAGGCTGACATGGCTCTAATCAACAGCGACTGGCTGTCATGGTGTGATGGATGGAACAAAGCCAGTAAGCAAACACAATGCAAGACAAGTGTGACGTGCCTTTGTGTGTCTGTGTGAGTTATTGTGTGTGTTTGTTTAGGTGTGTGTTTGTGTTTGCACTCGCATTTCCATCAAAGTGTGTCTGCGTACAGATTTGCCACACCGTCCGACCATGTGTGTGTGTTTGTGCGTGTGTGTGCACGTATATATGAAGAGCATGTGGTACCTGCTGAAGAAAAATGGCAAGAAGCAGGACAATGTGTCATAATTACGCTCAGGGTGTCACCGTGAAAACAGTGTTAAAGCCAGATGAGGCGGTGTTTACCAATATGAACATTCACTTAGAACACCATATTGGTGTCAGCTATCCCCCTCTCACTTTCACAACCCCCCCCCCCCATCCCCTGTGGCCATGCTTCCCTTGTCTGTCACTTCCTGTGTGTATTTATGGTTGTGTGCCAGTACGGTAAATGTATGCAGTGTCTGCCCCATTTCTTTCTCTAGCTTCAGATATGATAGGGGGGGAGGGGGGCAAATGAGAAAAAGTCCCGCAATAGAGCCAGGCCTGGAAAGAAGGTCAGTGTATTACTTATCAAAGAGAGAGAAACATAAGAACCAGAAATAAAGGAAAGAGAGCTTGTAGAGAAGCAGACGGTATACTCATTAGATGATAATCTAATATGGCATAAACATTAAGGAACTTTAAGAAAATGAAGTCCAAATTCCAACATGAATGTAAGTACAGGACACTAAAGATCTGTGTAAAGGTAGGATTAGGTTTAATAGCATTTTACTGAACCTGCTTCTTAAATCCAAATCCGTTCAAATCCTTTTCGAATCTGCTTCTAGTGTGTATTTCAACTTTTAGAAGTAACTTGAATAAAAGATCACAAAAACTCAAAGATTCAAATGAAGTGCGCAATCAGTTTTTCTCTGGTTTGGAACTGGTTTGGTGAAAAATAATTAATTACAACCACAGTATACCTCACAATTCCAGTCCAAGGACAACTTATAGTGCCAGTGCAGGTAGTTGTAAAGAAGAAAGTCAGGGTGTGGAAGTCCAGGTGGTAGATGGGCTTCCAGACTCCAGACAGACCTGCAAAAAACATTAGTCCATTTATCAAATGGCACCACAATCTTGAGTCTCCAACCTTAAACTGTAATTTTTGCATTAGATGTAAAAAAAATAAAAAATCATCTCAGGTTTTGCAGGATGGATATGGCCATTCTTTTCTGACAGTAGGATTGAAACAGCAGCTAAGACTTTAATTTTGGTTACTTAGAGAATAATGTTAATTAGCTGCAGCTGAAATAATCTGCCACTTGCTACATTTGTCTTTTTAACCTGTGAAAGTAATGGTCAGCGCCAGCTAAAAATGAGAAGCCTGGTAGCTGAATATTTTGAGCTTTTTTGATTTGGTCATAAAAAGGAGCAGGAAACCATTAAATATCCATTGTTATCCTCAGAGCTTCGCAAATCTACATATTTTGCCAACATTGAACCAGATCCAAAATGGAACCAGTTATCTGAGCCCGGCCTGATGGAAAGGTGAATTAGGATGGCATTGAGACTAAAGAGAAAGAAGCCAGACAAAAAGGAGATAGTAGTCTCAAGAGATGGATGAAGGGCTGAGAAAGAGGATGAGAAGACAAACAAAGAAGAGATTCAATTTCAGACATTACAATTCAATCAAGACTATTCCTCCCCAGGCAGCAATAAGTGCAGGAATGCATTAGAAACACATAAAAAAACATCACAAAGATTATATTATGCATTCCAAAGGTCACGACTGATTCAAGAAAGTGTGCCACACCTATAGCATATCATATCTGCAATGCAAAATGTATAAGTGCATTAATGCTGGAAGAGTACTGGACTGACGATGAAAGGAAAGACAAAAAGTCTGTGTGTGATGTCTCCGAATGAGAGTTGGCAAAATGGGAAGATTGACGAAAGGGAAAGAGGCTGTTAAAAAAAAAGACCGTACTTAGCAGAAGGAGGCAGGAAAATGCTTGTTAAGAGGATGGAGCGATAAAAAATGCTGATAAAAGGAGGGGAATATGCTTTAGCTGGAGTCTGTACGAGCGAGAAATTATCTAAAATGATATAAAAGAGCTTTATGCACGCTCGCATAAAGGAAAGAACATGCTTAATGTGCGGTACGCACTTTCCTTCCCTGAATCTCCCCGAAAAAACATTTCCTTAAACGTCGTCCTCTTTTGTCGTTTACTTTCAAGCTCCAAATATCATAAAAGGCGTGTGTGTGTGTGTGTGTGTTCGTTAAATGGATGTTATCATGTGTCAGGCCGTGTGTGTGTGTGTTCGAGAGAGCGCATGTTTGAGTGTGTGCAGTAAGTGATGTTTGCTATAAGCACTCCGCCAGCCATGACAGTGAAGTGGTGTAATGTGTTACAGTCCATCCAATATCCAATATCACCCTAATTCCACTATTGAGCTACATGGCTGCCAGCTAGTACCAGCTAATACTAGACACACTCACACACACACTCACACACACACTCTCACTGAGGTCCACAGTGAAAGTGAAGTTGTTTTTTTGAACATTATTTTGGATCAAATGGTTCAATGCCATGTGGTTCAGTTTAACTAAAGTAAACACACACATTTTAATTTACTAGTAAGAACTATCCTCGCCCTAAACCTGTACTTTTAACCCTAAAAACAGACATTTTTCTAATAAACTCCAGGATGAACGACTCACCGGAGACCACTTTTTAAAGGCTATCTGTTCCCATGGGGGGCATTTTCGGCGTCACAGGATAGTAAAAACCCCGTCCACTCACACTTAGACAAACATACACAGACACCGCACAATAAACAAAATTTACGGTGGTTGAGTTTATGCTGTAGTTCCATGCACAGCCGCACACAGCTCCGCGTAGGCTCGTATTTGTCTTCGACTTCATCCCATTGCGTACGCCCCACAGTTTGCAGAGGAGGCGTCACATAAAATTAAGTCATAAAGTGAATCTCTCTCTGATGTCATCATACAGAAGCATAAATATTGTTGCGTGTAGCTGCACAGAAAACACAGGAAATGTTTGAACTGGGGGGATTTGACGGACAGCTCTTTGCGGTGACGTCATGATGACCTCAGGAGGTGATGCCACCAGCAGGAGCTAATTATCTCATCGGTCACATCCTAATTGATCAACCCTTTGTGTCTTTTCAACCTACATTAGGCTGATGAGTTTCCACAAGATTCTGAATCACAGAAGCTGCCATGAGCTCACCTTCTACCATTTAAAAACTGCAGGAGTTGTACATTCAGATGAAACTGTCGTGCGAGTACAAAGCACAGCAGTAAACAGATAACAGTTACAAATGCGTTACACAGGTCCGTCCCCTTCAAAGTTTGCCTGCAGTGAATGGCTGGAAACAACAACAGCAGCTGCAAATGGAACATTTTTATCTCATTACCTACTGTGGAGCAGGTAGACACGACGCCGCAACTGATCATTTTATGGAGCGTTCGTGTAAATATTTGTAGGAATCAACACTCGGATTGTTTTCATGCTTTTAAAAAAATATTAGTCTTTTTGAATAATTTCTTGGAAAGCGCATTATGTTCACTGAAAAAAGCAACCAACATTAAAGTCAAGTTTTTATAACAATTTATACAGCGGTGTCGAAAAAATGGAGAAATCTGGGCATCATGCGACTAACAACAAGCAGTGTAAACAAAACTCATTTTCTTCTTCCCCCTTTAAAACAGCCTATCTTCATATAACTTGCAGCTTGTTTGATGTAGACCACAAATTTATCCCATCAATATTTATGTCAGCCTCTGAAGGCGAGTAAACTCTATTCTGCAAGTAAAAAGCAGCACACTGAGATTAGGTGAGTTTCATTTTGATGTGTGCAATGTGTCAAAAAGCTGAAAATGGCTTCCACCCCCCCACTGCCATGAAACACACACACACACGCACACAGCCGGTCAGTGTTCTAACATGGAAAATGACGCAAAAGGAAGCAAATGTGCAGGCTGCAGCCAGACCTTTTCTTTGTGCGTGGTCTTCTCTTGATGTGTGGATAGTGCCATTACTCGTGGTTTTAGACAGAGCGAAGCCCGGGGTGGCTCAAAAAAAACATATTGTTTGAGTGGTAAAAGGGCTGAGAGACTGAGAGAGGGGTTTTGCACACATCTCGCTTTGGCCTTTAAGAGGCGGAAGCTGTCTCTGGTTTGTCATTTAGTGATGAGCACGTGAACAGAATAGGGTCGTGACTTCAACAGAATACTAAGAGAGACAGACAGAGAAAAAGAGAGGAGGGAGAGAGGGAGAGTGAGAAGGATGAGAGGGAGGATGGAGATAGAGGAGAGGCTGTAGGAGGGAAGGAAGGATGGGTTGTAAGAGAAAAGGGGGAGGACAGAAGGATAGAGAGAAGGGTTAAAAAAAGAAGGGAAAGGGCAGGACTGAGTCATTTTTGCGAGGGAGGAATAGGAGGACTGGAGGAAGAATGGGTGGTAAACAAAAGGACGGATAGTGTTGATAGGAGGATGTTGAATGGTGCTTCTGCTCACTATATTTCACCACATGGATTCTGTCAGGGCAAGCCACTGTGTGTGTGTGTGTGTGTGTGTATGGAAGAGAGATGGTGTGTGTGAATTAACAAGATTGATCAACAGTATCACCAAGAGACAGATGTGAGTTCACACACTTGAATTGAAACAACAACACATCTGTATGACACCCACCCATACACACAGACACACACACACACACACAGTATATACACACACAATTGATGAGCTCATGTGGCATTCACACACACAGCCACATACTGTAAACCTCACTCTGTCACACAGCTCTCTCTCTCTCTTTTACACACACTCACACACACACAATCAAATGAAAGAACACAGTGAGCGTCCCGCAGCTGGGCGTTGATGACAGAGAGAGGGAGAGAGAGTGAGCGAGTGAGAGAGAGTGAGGGCGTTCGGCCTGCTGTGTGAACAGGCAGTATTTCCATACAAATCAATGGAGCGTCAGGCTAAGCTCGGGGACACATCAGGGGACAAGCCCGGTCGCACACTCAATGAAGCTGCACACACACGCACACACATCACATCACGACATGCAGGCACAGGAAACCGCAATCACCTGCCCTTTACACTACAACGTGCACACATACACACACGCACACACCAACACAGCCAGCTGGCTAAAGGAGCACATCTAGAGGTTGGGTGAGCAGGCAAGGTTACTTTCACCGTAAAATGTGCCCACTGATTACTGATTCAAATGTGTAAAAGATTTCATCAAATCACACCAAACTGTTCAGATTGCCCGATTAGGTTGATGTAAACTCTATGCCAAAAGTATATGACATAGCTATCTGCATTCAAGGTTGGGGAAATCACTTCTTTTATTTCTTGCCAAGAGTTTCAGATGACAAGGCCGATACTCTCGTATCTGTCCCGTCAATTTGGAACAACAGTCAGCAGCCGCTTAGTTTAGCTTGGCATTAAGATAGGAAACATGGAGCTGGGGTGGGTGTAGCCACACAGACTCTGTCCAAAGGTAACAAACTTTGCTGACCAGCACCCACCAGTTATGGTGGGTCATATGTGGCACTATTTCTTCTGGGAGTCGTTTTCTTGTTTCCAGTATCTCTGCTATCGCCTACTCTTTGTAAGAAATCGTAGTCCCTAAAATGTCCAACTATTCCTTTAAGAGAATGATTCTCATGTCATATAGTCATTCTTTATGCAACATCCAACTTTCCCCCCCATGTGGTTTCACCGACTGTGAGTCAGGCCTTATTGCCCTCCATCATTGCCCAACCTCACTAATACTCCTCTGGCTGACTGAAGCAAATGGTTGCGCAAATGGATGTTCCCCCATCAGATTTTGAATGTAATATGTAGCCATAAAGTGTACATTTGATTTTCTTAGTTTATAGAATGTAATATACAGTAAACACACCACTGCTCTTCTTTTATATCTGCTTTATGAGGCCTGCCATGGAAGCGCATTCGTGTATGCAATAAATATACTTTATGTTTCAAGTATTGCTGTATCTGCCCTCATCTCTCTGTCTGATACCCACTTGGGTTGAACAAGCGCACCAGCTTGCTGAGAACCAATTCAGACCTTTGATGGAAAATGAGATATGGTTCACAGTTTAATTAGTTTCCACATGTGTGGATATGTCTTTTTCTTCACCATCATCTTTGCTTGCAATAGAGGTTAGTGTCACATCATCTTCAAGCCACAAATGAAACTCTGGGAGCAAAAGCTGGATACTTCTTATCTTTTTTGGCCTGAAGACTGTCAAACGTAAAATGAATTTCAGCCCAAATACAGTCTAATGGAAATGGAAATGCCAAAAAATACTCAAGTCTTTTTTCAAAAACCCATAATGTTCAAACCCTACTGCACACCAATTTTATCTGCCATCATCTTTCTTTGTGATGGGGAACAGGAATTAACTATCACATTAGAGTAAGCATATTAAAAGGATAAGAGCATCACTACAAGCCCGACAAAATTGTCCAGTGATGAGGACAGAAAAGGAGAGGGGGAGCAGAGCGGACGGCGATAGGTGAATGCTGTAAAAATGAAGAAAAAAGGGGGAGAGGAGGAGGAGGTGGTACGAGACTGATGAAGGTTGAATTACGCTGAGTGCCAGGATGAACAAAGACAAGGAGGAGAGAGTCCAAGCGGGGTCTATTCATGGTCTGCTGTTTGGTGAAATAAAACACAAGGATGGGGAACGAGTGAGATGAAGAATTAGGAGGGGTGATCAAACAAGCGGGCAGAGAGGGAAATGAGAAAGAAAGCAGACAATTCATTATTAAACTGGGCAGGCTGGACAGCCAAAAAACAGGATGGATGAAGGGAAAAGAAAAATAGAGTAGAGAGAGAGAGAGAGAGAGAGAGAGAGAGACATAGTAAATGAAAACAAACAAGCCATCATCCATCCCATCCCTCCATTGTTGCTCAGTTCCCCATAAAGGTCGCTGTGCTTTTCTTCTACCAGTGTCGACAGGAGGGAGGGAAGGACAACGACAGAGTGGAGAAAGGACGGGAAAAAATGGTGAAGATTTATTTATCGAGGGAGGGGAGGAGTGGCGGCGGCGGCGCTTCAGAATTCTTGATCATCGCCACAGCGACCAGTCACCTGGCAACCGGGTACACAATGGCTGCGGTAGCCTTGGCAACAGCGTGGTCTCCGCCGTATACATGGGGAGGATGATGAGGCGGGCATGCAAGCAGGGAGACAGGTAGACAGATGGGAGTGATAGGGAGAGAAGTGTGAGATGGAGGGGCAGCAGGGTGAGATGGAGCAGGAGAGGGAGGAACAGGAGGAGGAGGAGAAGGAGCAGGTGTGAACAGAGAGCCGGTATATCACACCTCAACAGGTGCAGAGGATCGGCCAAATGTGTGTAAAGACATAATGAGAAATGTAATGAGCTACTGACCAGGAGAATGGCCCACCATATGTGACCCTGCATGAAGGAGGGATGTGTTTGTGCACCTTATTTGTGTGTGTGCGTGTGTGTGTGTGTGTGTGTGTGTGTATGTGGGCGTGTCTAAACGAAAGGCAAGTAACAACTAGCTTGTTTTCTAGCTTTCACATGCACACACCTTGCTTTTCACAGCAATTTCCTTTTCCATGTTATATGTGTGTGTGTGTTGGGGGGATGTTTTCCCTTTGGCATCTGCGCCAGCCACTTGCTCAAGTCCTAGGTTATAAAGCGACTACAGATGAAATCCCCGCAATTGATTTAACTGTGCTTTAGGAAGTCACTTTATGAGTCACGTGAAGGTCCCCAAACCCCCAAAAAACACAGACTATCCGGCTCGACAGAACTTTTTCGGTGATTCGCATGTGCTGTACGTCAGATGAAAGCTTATATTGCATATTCATATGAAACGCCCACACGTGTTCACGCACACGTCATGATGCAACACCAATGCAAACTATGATGAATAAACATGCGGGACAACAAGAACCAAACAGCGTACCTACACACACGCGCTAAATTGATTACAAACATAGTGGAGCAATACATCACCAGCACACACATTCTCCAAATTAGTCCGTTTTTAATTTGACATTCTGCATGAACATGATTTAATAGTTAACATTTCAGATAAGACTTATTGAGGCCTTCGGGCCCACCATTGCAGAAATTTAGTTATTTCGTGGGTGTGTGCGTGCGTGTTTGGAAGGGCAAGTGAGATTGAGTTTGTGTTTGTATCAGTGTGTGTGTGTGTACTGTAGTACAGCCTATAAGCCCATTAGCCCCAGGTTAAGTGATTTACAGCTTCAGCTTTAAGCCCCTCCTGCAATCTCATCCCCAACACCCCTGTCTATCTGCTCACTCTATCTGCCTACCTTATCTGGGAGATTACACACACACACACACACACACACTCACACACGCACACACCTGTCAGTCTGCTCATGTAGACACACTGCCAGACACAACTCCGTACAGATAGGAGCTCGCCGTGTACAGAAAACAAATATAAGACAAGAAATCTACTAATCAAACACATTGTCGTGCACACACCTTCGCATGCACCTCCTCATTAGATGGTGTTGTGCTCCTGGAGCCAAACACAAAGGAGGTGTTTCATCTGCTCTGTATGTTTGTTCTCATTGTGGATTCCCTTTGATATGGGCGTCCTCATCAATGCTTCTAATAGCTCTGTACACTCTGTCTCTCTGTAATGGTGAGTGTATTTGTGTCTTTCAAAGTATGCGAGTGCTGGGGAGAGAAAGAGTGGGAAAAGGAACAGCCACGGCTACAGCTGTAGACAGAAAAGTGTGTGTGTGCGTGCTTGTGGGTGTGCGTGATCAACCTAATAAACTTCACGGCTGCGCTCTCTCACGCAGCCTCCAACCTCAGAAACAAAAGGAAATATAGAAAGCAGCTCTAAGGACAGATAAAAGCAAGAGAGGGAAGTGCTAAATGATTGCTAGAGCTCCTGCATCACCCCTCTTCCCCCCCTCCCTCTCCTACAAACCTACCTCCCTTACCTCTTCTTCTTCTTCTTCTTCTTCTTCTTCTTCTTCTTCTTCTTCTTCTTCTTCTTCTTCTTCTTCTTCTTCTTCTTCTTCTTCTTCTTCTTCTTCTTCTTCTTCTTCCCCGTCTGTCGGCCCCCGTTTTTTATTCTCTATTTCAAAGGGACAAAGAGAGAACCAACGGCGGCAAAGCAGCAACTCCACTTACAAACACGCAGGCACTATAATGGGGCGGCCGCGCCGTTGCCACGACAACACACAGGGAGGTGAGGGGCGGGTGGGTGTGGGGGGTATGGCGACACCGCGGCAGAGATGGGAGAAAGGAGGAGGTAGAGTAGGTGGCAATAAAGAAAGAAAGAGATGGAGGTTGTTATCTTGGGTGTATTTACCTGTAGCTCTCATGGCTGTTTGGCGGAAACGTCTCTCCGTCTCGCCACTGATCTTCCGTGTCAGTCAGCGAGTCGATGTGTTTATCATGCTGCGTTTTATCGTATGGGAAAGACGGGCAGATGGTGTACGAGCTCCCTGTTTGGAAGTACAGCTCACATGTGCCTGAGCTTAAAGTGATATTTTTAGTTTGAATAATAATAATTGTTACCATGCAAGTTACTTTGTCGCAGCTACTTGTTGGAGTTTAGTTGTTGACACAGCAGTGTTGTCCAGTAATTATTTAATGTGGAATAACTATAAATCTGTCTGGCAGAACTGATAATGTTAAATGGAAAAATGTGAGTTGAGATCTTGGCTGCTGTCTGCATTGTTTTGTGGAATCTTGGCTCAATAAACTCCCTGACATCAGTTTACAACAAGTTTGAAGTTTTGTATTAACAATTGCCGTGCCACAGAGATTCTAAAAGAAGATGTTGTGCTTCTTTGTGAGTATTAGGTTCATCTCTCTGTATATGCGCATGTGTTTTCAGTGTGAAAAAAGTGATCAGGAACAGCAGACGAATGTTTGGCGATAGGGTCGCAGGGCAGGAATTATACCACGGCTAAACGGCCAAATGGCCAGTGCTATGGATGCCCCGGTGCGTGGCTGTAATGCTACCCACACGGCCAATTTGGCATGCCTTGGTTTGAACTGGCTATTGTGCTCTTAAAGGTCCAGTGTGAAAGATTTAGGGGCTCCATTTACAAAATATGGCAGAGATGGAATATAATAGGCTTAACTATGTTTTCATGTCACCTGAAAATAAGAACTGTTTTGTTTTTGTTACCTTAGTCTTTTAACTACAAACGCTGCAGAAGATGTGGGTCAAGAACGATCAGATGACTGATCGAGTCTTCTCGTGTTTTTTTTTTTCTGCCTTGGTGAAAAATGCAATGAGTGGTAGTTGCTGAGTATCTGGTCTATCACACACACAGGTTACTCATAAGGCCACCTTTCTAAAGGCATACTGCACCTGAGCCTTCCCCTTACAAATACAAATACCAACCACACTGTGAAAGTCAAAGATCTGCATTCTGGACGTTATTGAGGTAGAATTATGCAAGTATGTTGGCAGTTATTGTGCAGTGAAATGGTTCCTGTTTATGCTCTACTATTATGTGATATTTCTGGATTAATATTACTATAAAATGTATTTATATGTAGCATTTTCCTACTGTAGTTTGTTTGTTTGTTTAATTTGCACGACTTTATATACCGTTGGGTAGTTTTGACCTTGGTGCCCCACATTTTGGCCGTGATGCCCCAATAAATTTGTATTCATCAAAGGTGAAAGTGGCCTTGCCCTAAAAATGAATTAATTCCAGGCCTTGGTCATGCCAACAGTTATTCAATTAATATGAGATTGAAGCATTAGCCTGGCTGCCTGTACCTCTGACATGACTAACTGTCTGTCTTCGTAATACTCACTGCTCACCCACAGAATAGAATCCCCTCTGGGTATAAAGGTGAAAGCCAAGAGCGTGACACGTGTTGCAACCTGTTACCCTTTGCTATTCGATGCTACGGCTGTAGTACTTTCATCATTGATGATGTCAATCAATAGTGTAATGTGGAGTCTGTTGTAGGTGGAGAGTCTGAGTCAATGGCGTCTCTCATTCTTCCTTTTGGTGCACAGCAACAGTCAAGAGCAGGAAAGAATCCAACAAGACAGAGGAAGAATGCACTGTAGATCATGTCTACTCCAGTGTGTCATTCAAGACTTGGAGTGTAGAAATACTTTAACTCTAAGATATTATCAAGATATTATAAGAGGGACTGTCTGCAACAACTAATATAGAGGGACTATGGTTATTAGAATGATTGGACTACAACCAAATATGCTATAAGTTAGTTGTTCTGGTTAGTGATATAATGGTTAGACCCACCCGTGGTTTAAGTCTTAGTATGGATACGAATATAGATAATTTAGTTGCTTGAATAGACACAGATAATCCCTAATAATAAGAATAACCATTTTACATTAAATTATAGCCCATGCCTACTTTATATCATCCTTCAAAACTGGGTAAGATATGGGCAAATAACAGAAGTTAGTGAACTATTTTCAACCTTTCTCTGACACAAAGCATAGCCCTGATTTAAGCCTGCACCTAAACAATTCTAGTAACTAATGCACCAATAAGAACTAAGACAACTAAACCATAGCTTCAGCTTGTAGCAGTACAAAGCTGAGCCTCTGACACAAAAACAAGTTGCAGAAGCTCAAAGCTGTATGAAAAAGGGTTTATGTTCTTTCTGGTTTAAAGTATAGATGTCTTCCAGAGAGGTGGACAGACCCGCCGTGTTTCCTATTGACAGTCTGTGCATGGATCAAATACCTCGGGCTGTGTTGACTGAGACAAACAGGAGATGAACACGATGTCTGAATGTCAAGTTAAGGCTGTCAGAGGGTCAGAGAAGTCAATGATGGAGCCACTGCAGTCAATGAAGGGAGGAGGAACAGGGGAAGGGGGGGAGGAGGATGCAGTCGGTGCAGCGAGAGCCCTAAGAAGAGATGGATATAGAGAGTAGAGAGAATGAGTGCGGAAAGGCATAAACTTACAGCATACACTCATACCCGTGTAGGATTGGAAAAATGATTCAGATGGGGAGTTGGAGAGTGAGACGGAGTGGAGTGCAGGAGGAGGCAGATGGAGCTGGTTAAATCCTTGTCCCGAGTATTGTACCAATTGTGGCAGAGAGGCAGACACAATAGCTGAGCGGTCTCCTGTCGCTTCCATAAACAAGATAAATTGATGGGGCTCCCCCGCCCACTAACATCCACAGTTTGTTTTTATTGCCTTCCAAGAGATCGGAATGGAAACCTACTCTGGTTAAACAAAAAGAAACCCTCCGCTAAATATTCCTTTTCCGCTCTCTAAGGCTTTCTCAATAGCATCATGGATGAGTGGCAGCATTTGATGCCATTGTCTCATATGAGTAGCTTTGGCTTGTATTAGGATGAGGCTTTTGCAGTCTGGCTCCCATGTTGCTGAGAACAAACTAAAAGGGATGTAATTCAATCAGTTAGCTTTAAAGAGCCACCTCTTTACAATATGATTTGATTATAGTTTTTTGACTTTAGATAGACAAAACATGATGGAGCATAACAAGTATTGATTTTGACTACATTTCGTCATCTTTGATGACCCCAGGGATGTTTTCTCTAAACGGTATTTTATTATGATCGACAGAAATGTTTTGCACAGACACAGCAAGCTTGGAAGAACACATAGCAAAATATTCCAAATGGGATTTGTCAGTCAGTAAGCAGTGAGATTACAGAATCTTAGAGAATGGATTGTAGTTTAAGAAACTGGAAAGAAAAGTACATTAATAACGCACCAGGACTTTGTTGAACGTCTGTATCTAAGACACTGTTTTCAAGATATGTTAATTTCATCCAAGTAAAATCTCTCAAGAGAAGAACAGAAAACCTGAAAAGAAAGTGAAACAATCTTCATCCAAACATTAGTTGACCTTTTAGAAACTGACATTTTAGCAGTGAGAAATCAAAAAAAGAAAAACATGTTTATTAAAGTTGCTCTCTGTCTCCTCTGGTATTTATTCTGTGCTTGTCTACTTGTTGATGCAGTGTTGTTAGCGGTGATCTATGCTGCCTTCAGTGGAGTCTGTGATTTACCACGGGCTCTGACTCTGACACGGGCTGGGGAGGGGAGGGAGGGGGTCACTTTTAATGGCTGTCTGACCACCATCCATCTTCCCACTCGATCAATGACGCCATTCAGGCAGATTTATCCAATCAAAGTAGGCCTATGCATCACATCGGGATGTGAGTGGTGCAGAAAGCCTGGTTTGCATAGACAAGTCCAAACCTCTGCACAAACAGATTATAAGGAAGATTAGAGACCATCTGGACAACAGTGTAATATACCTACCAGTAATGCAAAACACACTTCTGAAACATCTCCAACACAATAATAAAATGCACTTGGATGCAGCAATCATAAACCGTGCACTAACAGGCAAAATATTTCCAAGTACAGTTCACAGCATCTACATGTCTGTACAGCAGCAGTTCATTTTTGTTATATTATGTCATTTTCTGTAATGGAGCCCTCTCTTAACCCTTTTCAGACTTGTAAAGACAACATTGCTGACTTCATCTGTCTGGTAAAATGATTGAGAATGATGACTCTTTTGTCTTTTGCCAGACATAGGTGTTTAAGCTGCTTTGCTTGTTCCATATTTTTAACCTTGGGCTGTCATAGCCTTTACATCGTAGCAGCATTATGTAAGGTTTTTTGTTTAGATTTGGCACGCGCAGTTAGGGAGTACAGTTCACTTAAAGATTGCATCTGTAAATATGGACAGATGTACATGTGCATTTGTCATGATTCCTCATCTTCAAAAACGAGCGAGCCGACAGCTTTTCTAACACAACATTAAGCAAGTGCAAGAACACAAGACATACCAGCCAGATAATATTACATACTAGTCCAAAAAGCAAGAAGGCCAGCTTGGCGTCTTGTCTTTCAGTATTTTATTTAATAAACCTCGTGCCAACAACTAAAAGTCATTCCAACATTTTGTCTTGTCCAGCAGCTTTACTGTCATTTTCTCTTCTTAAGTTCTTCCATCATTGTTCTCTTCATTGGTCTCTTCGTCTCTGCCATGATGACCATTGAGCCTGTTGAGCCTGATTACATTGTCAAATTTAGGCTCTAGTACACTAAAATGTTCAGCTGTAATGAATAGTTAATTCATGGATTGGACAATCGACAACAAAATTGGCAATTATTTTTAAGAAAAAATACCAATAATTTGGATTATATTTTCTGTGTCATACATGTTAGCAATCTATCAAGTTTTGGACTGTTGTTTGGACAATAAAGACATTTAAAGACATCACCATTGGTAAATTATATGGGGAATTGTCACTGTTGTCTGACACAATAAAAACAAATTTTAGACATAATGGTTAGTTGCAGCTCACTTAAGGTCCACCCCAGTGATCAAACCACCTCAAAAAGAATGGATGGACAGCTTAGGAAAAGATATGAATGAACATATGAAGTGTCTTGCAGTTTGGCAGCCTACAGTCAAGTTTCCAATGTCAAAGTTTGCCTGAATGCATCAACAGGGAAGAATTATGAGCGCAGGAGTAGCTCACAACTGCATTAGTAGAGATGTGGGAAATCAATCTTCAAACTTACATTGCGCATTGGAAAATGGTCAGCACTGATGTGAAGTATGCAGTATGTGATTTGTAGTTAATGGACTAAAATGTGCAAAACTGCCAGTATGGTCTTTTAAGCTAATAACCCCGCTGAGAGGCGTCCTTGTCAATCTCAAGCTCATAATCCATCTGTGTGCTCTGAGTGGCTTCTATATTATTCATGGCAAAGTTTCCCTGTTCCTTTAAGGTAATTTATTTTTGTCATTCACTGCGAGTTTCTGTGTTGGGGTTGTTTTAGTGGCCTCTGTGGAAAGAATTTCTGTGGGAACAGACAGTTTTTGGATGTCTTTATTGTGTTTTAGATACAGTATAAAACTCTGTGCTTATTTAAAGTGTATAAAAAAGTAGCAGTACATTAAACCAAATCTAAAAAAAAACAAAACAGCAAATGGCAGATTTAAGAAAAATAAATTCTGTCCAGCATCTAGAACCATGACTTACATTACCTAGATCATATTTTGAGGCCATGTGTGATTAGCTATTTGTCAAAATATGTGGCAGTAAGCAAAAAACAAATATAAATGGCACTTTCTCCATCATATGTTAAGGACTCCACAATGACTTTTAATATTTTCCAAGTCACACACAGGCTTGTTGCCCAATGTCCTTGCTTCAGAAAGTAATCCTTCCCTTCAAAGTCAAGCATTTACCTCAGAAGCACATGGTCAGAATTGTAAATAAATCATCAAGTTGGGCCCAGACATCCCACCAAGAGGAAGCCACACACATCTAGCGGTAAATGATTGGTGTTTGTCTAAGCCAGGCTTCTATAGAGGAGGTAAGGAGGCTACTGATGAATGAGAGTCTGTGGTTTAACGAAGTGTGTTTATTACTGGGCGATCAGTGGTTAACGGACAGACCTCCCTGGGTAATATACTTAAAGTACATATAACAGAGAGATAGACAAGGTGGAGGGAGACAGATGTAAGAAATTGGATGGAACAGAGAGGAAATATGTAGTGACAGAAGAGGAGAAAAAACAACCTCAGAAGACGAAAACAAAGTAGAAATACACTAACTCAGTTTAGTCCATATACAAGCACACACTGACATACAGACAAAGGGGAGCAGTGAATCCTGGCAGTGCCCACTGTAAATATCTAAACTACAGCATTAGTATAGCAGGTCTTCATATCATTGCAACAGTATCATCTAGCATTACACCTGGCTGGATATTACACACACACAAATAGACACATAAACACACTCTGTCAGCTCGTCACTTTCAGTTTCATTGTTATTTTATGTACAAGCAGTTCTGGGAGTTCCTCTCAAGGTCATCTTAATAGACTTTTGCTTTCTCACACATACTCGCTCACAACCATATACTACCCCCCGGTGCCATAAATCACATTCACACACACACACGCACATCCATCACTGTGAGCGAGTCAGAATGACAAATAATACCTCCAACAATAGGTCCTATTCATCAATATGGCCATATGTTTTTCAACAGTGAAAAATGCTGAAATAATGGAGCAAAACGTATTCAAAACAAGCACGCATGACAAATGTTTGAAAAACTTCATCACAGGCCAAATTGGAGCTGACTATTTCCGGAGACGGGAAGTCATCTACTTTGTATTATATATAACTGCTCTGTGTTACTGTACTCTCAAATAAAGCAAATGTACATTGAGAACTGCAGTGTGTTATATAAGCTGCAGAGAGCTGCTTCACATCATTTGAATCAGTGCTATTTATAGAGTGTACGGTTTGCGGAGGATATACTCTTTAAAGAATAGTTTATTACAAGAGTGTTGCACTTTTTTCCATCCTGCCGATGAGTAATAACAACACCGTAGGCACAGAGTTAATTGCTGAAATCTGTTATTGCGGCAACATCACTAAAAAGAGGTCCGAGGGGACAGGAAACATGAGCAGACCGACAATTTGAAACCTCCAGGTTAGAAATACGTGTTCGGAAGAGAAAACAATAAAACACAATAATTTCATTGCCCATTTTATGGCAAAAACTATGACTGTAAGCCCAGAATTATCAGACAGAAAAACTATCCCTTTGGAAACGGTATGTTATGGGATATCAAGCAAATTAATAATATTAACCAATGTTGCTGTGTAAGCTGTACCAGCAAAAATAAACCTGTTGCTCAGCTGCATTGTTAGCACCACCACCAATCAAAAATGTACCTTTCACAAAGAGATTTATAATCCCTACAATAGCCTCTATCATTTCCTCATTTCAGTGAGGAAAAACTTTAATCGTTACTTTAAAGCCATCTTTTGGGCCAGGACCACAAAACCTTGTGTCCATTTTGTCAGTAGACGTTATGTCTGTACACTTTTTATTCATTTACACAACAAGACATGATATGATATGACATCATACTCACTTTTAATATTCAGTGGTTGTGTTTAACTCCTGCGCAGTAGCTCGTTAAAGTGTGAGCTTAACTGTCTGCACAGATGACTTTATACCAGAGGCGCATACAGATGATTTTGGTGTTCACTGACCAACCATGTGACTCCCTATTAGAATCCATTTGAATATACTCAAGCAGAAATGTATAAGACCAAATAAAAGCTAGATTGGGGCTCTGATGAGGTTCATAGTGTTAAGGCCACCTCGCCATCCAGCCCTGTTAACAATCTGCATTCAGGCACAATGCTGACTGATTACTAATCAGAGACACGAAGAAACAGCCAGCTGCTCAGCCTATCACAGCTTTGAGCAGACACACACACACATGCGCGCATAAGAGTGGAGCAGAATACACACAGCGAGCCAAAAAAGTGTGATTGCATCTAGGTAAGGAAGCAAGTATAATGCCCATGATGTATGCGTTTGTGCACACACAAAAGACACTGGCGCACATACTCTTTCAACTTTTTCCCTGTGTGTCACACACACATACACACACGCGTACACAAGCATATACACTAGCGCAGACCCTGTAACAACCTCCAATCAGCAGCAGTGCCATGCAGAGATGAGAGGACCACACCTCGTTCTGAAAACAACTGAAATCAGTTTAAGGACACGTATTACCACAGTGCTCCTTGTGTGCTTCCATCCTCCTCACCCCTTCTCCCCCCCTTCCTCACACACTTTCTCTTTTTCTCATGCGCTCTCTACCTCCTCCCCTCCCTCCACCTGTCTAACTCCTGCTTTTTATTTTTCATCGTGTACCACCTGAGCTCTTCAAGGTTGCCGCCACAATTTGGGTCATTCAGCTCGGCCCCATTTCAGCCACCCCGTACAGACACGCACACACACACACATATGCGATCACACACCTCCCCCTCTGTGTATTACCTGACACCGCCAGGTGGGAGAGACTCCATTACCGAGTTGAACTCTGACCTTGCTTCGACTGCCTGGCCAGAGAGGAGAGATGTGTGTGTCGTGTGTATGTGTTTATGTGTATGTGTGGTGTGTGTGTGTGTGTCAGAGAGAGAGAGAGAGAGAGAGAGAGGAAAAAAAGACAGAAAGGGGCGAGCAACTGAAATGAGGCCAGCCTAAATGTTTGTGTGTGAATGAGCGTTCACATTTGTTTGCATGTGTGAAGGTGTGTGTGTCTGTGTCTGTGTGTGTGTGTGTGTGTGTGTGAGTGTGTGTGTGTGTGTGTGTGGGGTTGGAGGGCTGTGCATGTCTCAAATGACACCCCTGGCCGTTATTAAGTCCACTTTATTCTCCAGCCTCTGGCATATTTTCTACTCTCCATATGTTCACATTTTTCTCCTGAACCCGCTTCTATAACAATGCTCACCGAGTTTGCACACACACACACACAAACATCTTATTAATATTCAAGAAATCCAAGTAGTGTATAAGTTTGGGAGTTGGCTCACACAAGCATCAAATCCCACTCACAATATCCAGGAAAAAGCCTTTATTTTGATTATGAGAAACCACAATATATTAGTTTTGTATGTTGATATTTGCCAGCAGGCTGACTCATAGTTTCACCTCATCCATTTATTTTTCTGTAATAAATGCTGTATCAAGTTAGAATCCTGTATAGTTTGCCCATTAATTCATACAGACAAGAGCACATTTAAAGGGTCAGTTCACCCAAATTACAAAAACATATTTTCTCACTTAACCACAAGTCGTGCTTAGCCAACACAGATTGGTTCAATTTGAGATATCAGTCTCTAAGATTTCTGCTTCCACCTTAACACAGTGGAGGTAAGTGGATTTTTTTTTTATTTACCAAATAAATAGTTTCTTTTAGTGACCTTTTTTTTCTGTTGATTATCCAGAGTAACAGAGAAAGAGATTAATACTCCTGCGTTTTTTAAAGATTAGTTTTCACTGCTGTTATTGCCACAAATGAAATCCCATTCAGCACCGTCATTTTGCCGGTTCAGAGGCATAAATCTCCACCCTGAAACGGCCTTTAAGGAATCATCAACAGCATTTTCTGAAAAGTAACACCTGTTGATTCCTCATGCTCCTTCTTGTGTGTTGTTTTAAACATGATGGAAATAACGTAGCAGCGGTTAGTTGGGGAATAAACATGAAGAAAAGCGGGCAGTAAACATGAGAGGTGATAGATGCCACGGCTGAACAGCAAAGGGAAAATCTCTGATGGAAAATCAAATTTCATGAGCAGAAACTCCAAGAAAAAAGACGTGGCGACCGGCTACTGCCAACGCTGTTTGACTGACGAGCAGGAAATGTGAAACAACACAGCGTTGTTTATTTTAGTGCCAAAGATGGATAAAAAACAAAGATATCATGTATTACCAATCTAATCAGGACAGGAGCTGCTTGCCAAAATGTTGTGCCTCTCTATGTAACACAGTACTCCTCGGCTCCGCTTACAACAGAAAGCCCCAAAGCAGCGCGCTATGATATGGGAGAGAGAAGAAGAAAAGAGAAGTGGAATTTTGGCAAAATTTGGGTGTGAGCTCTCCATCGAAGCAGAGCAACAGCCCCCTTCTGTTTTCTAAATGTGGCCTCCTGCCTCCCTCTACGGCATGCCAAGGCTGCTGTGGTGGGCGGAAAGAGGGAGAAGGGTTTCCTCTGTGTGTATGCGTGTGTGTGTGTGTGCCAGGAGAGGAGAAAGCAGGAGAGATCTGCTGCATATGGATGTATCTTTGCATGTCTTTTTCATTATGCATTCTGCATCTCTGGGTGTTTGTGCATTTGTGTGTGTGTGTGTGTGTGTGTGTGAAGTTGGGGGAGGTGGCTGTGTGACAGAGCGCATTTGACAGAGGCAGGCAAAATGGTAGTCAGATCAGTCGCCGTGGTAATTGGGCGCTCTTGACGTTGTCATTTGCAGCGCCTGGAGCTGCCATTACAGCATGTGTGTTTGTCACTGAGTGTGTGTATGTGCGTACACATGCAGTGTGTGTATGTGAGTGTCTTGACTGACACTTCACATTAGGCACGCCCCCCAAAGTTAAATATACACCTTTTGCGTATAACTTTACCTTAGCGAGGATGACTGTGATGTGTGTATAAGTGCATACACACTTGTATATACAGACCCCTGCCCATCTCTCCTCCCTCCCTCTATCGGTGTGTTTCATAATGTGTGTGTTGAGTTGACATTTTGCCGTTCTCTCAGTGCTGGGCGGCATCTCTCGCTCTGCACCCCTCAGTAATTTCCCCACTGACTGTCTGCTATCTTCCTGTCTGTGCCTTCCCCTGCTCTCACTCTCTTTCTGTCTCTCTCTATCTCTGTTCTCCTATATGAGATGGTATGCCTGAATCACCTCCATTTTGTCACCATGACCTCAATATAGTTTGTCCACGTCCATATTTCTGCTGTGTATATGTATGCCAGTTCTTCCTGTTTATACAGTAAGTGTGTGTTTAGTTGGGGCTGGCTGTCTCTCCCTGCTCTCTGTCTGTAATGATAATGATGAGTGTTGATCAATTCATTACTTTAACTGACCTTTACAGACACAGACTGTTAGTCTGGCGTCACTGGATGGAAAGGAATCAATAGTTCTTCATCAGTGATTGAATATGAAAAAAAAATAGAGAGCAGGGTGGAGCTGCTGTCTTTTATGGCCTATACCAAGCAGCCAATAGCTGATATTCACTACTTGAAATCAAATCAAGATTCAGAGATTCCCTCAGAACTTTACCCGAGTGGAAATGCCTCTGAAGCAGAATTAGATACGGTCCACTGAAACTTCCTGTGCTAAACGCACTGATACAGAATGATAATCATAATAATAATGAATTCATGCACAGTTCTGATTAAAAAATTACATTACAGCTCTGTTGAAGGTGTACATTTCTACTCTAGAGGTTTATTCTAAAGGTTTTTCCCAGGTTACTTATTACCTATTATTTTTAATCATATCAGATAACCTAGGTCCATAACTCTGCCTCTAACCTGGGTTAACTGTTGGTTGGGTCAGTTTTGGCGCATAGTCATCTTTCTTAGGGATTAAGTTATCTTAAAAGGGAAATCCATTGACATCAAAGTCTGTTTATAGGTGTTGGGGAGTTTTACTTCATATGTGAAAAAACCTTTTGTGGCTCCAAAGGGAGCTGTGTGAAGTCTGATAAAGTTGCCTAAAAATCAAGTAACGTCTCGAGAGTCAGCATCAGTTGGGGCTGAAGACTTTGAAAATGGAAAAAGTCAGGGGGTGTGGAGTTAGACAAAAGTTAGCTTACCAAAACTCTGTAACTCGCTCCTCATCTGTGCTTGAGGTTAGCAACCCAAGGTTACATTAGCCACCACTGACTATAACATACCCAAATCCCCAAACAAACTGTTGGGTCAAGTTGCATTGTGGGTAATGTAGGCAACAGTTTCTGAATGGATCAAGTTCAGCAAGATAACTGTGGTTCTACTGCATCGGCTTATTGAACTTCAGTTCAGTATAGTGTATTATATATTGTGTGTGTTCTTCTATAATATGTAGAATGTTAAATGTGTACTATTGTAACACCTAATAGACCTTGTTATATCATGTCTGGGCATGGATGTCATATATGACGTTTTACCATGTTTTTTAGGTGCATATTTGTATGCATGTATTACAATCGCTCTTGTTGATGTCGCACGTCTCCAAAACAACTTTTTATGAGCTATAAAAACAAGCCTGTTTTCAGCGTTGCGCCAGTGCAGCTTTCAGATATTCCAGTGGATTTTATATGCTTTTTTTATTTAGTCTGGAGATTTTTTTCCAGCTCATTAAGGAATATTTAATCCTTCAATTGGTCCAAAAGGTCCAAAATCACTTTGTGTCAAATCGATGTAATGGGTTTATAAAGCCCATTAAGATGTTGAATGAGATATTGGGCTATAAAATAAACCTGACTTGACAATGTTATCCCAATCAATACGAATGTGTAATCAATTATTCAAATATTGAATCAATCAAACTGTCTCACCCTGAGATAAAGATGTCACTGAAAGGACTGAGTCAAATATCAGCAAACCAATAATCAGTCTGACCTCAGCAGAGGGTGTTTTTAATGTCCCTGTTACTGGTTATCCATGTTAGCCTGGTACCATCTCCCTCTGCAGTATCTCATGATATCTTGAACCCCGAAGTTTCCATCTTTTTTTTCTCTAGTTTCAATCTAGTTTGGTGTATTTGCTCCTCTGCCTGTTTGTCTCCATCTGTTTGCATTCTGCCGTTCTTACTCTCTGTTTATTGACCTTTGCTTTCTGTCTGTCTGCTCATCTGTCTTCCATGTTGTCCTCTTACCTCTCCTGTCTGTCTGACTCCAATTTACTTTCTGTATCTGTAGCATCCAATCACACGCCTTCACATTCACACATGCCTTCCTTAAACCTACACCTATTCTCCGCTGGGGATGAACCAACACACGGGTCTCCTGCTATAGTCAGTGGTGTATAGATGTGTGTCTGTGTGTGTGTAGCAGGAGTGTATTCGTTGTTAATTAACCCCCTTCACCCTACCCAACCCCCCCAGGAGTGGCTGTGTGCTGAGCTCGATCCCTGAGCCCCAGTCTGCTAATCCACACCTGAGTCTTCCACATACACAAACATACACACAACCACACGCACACACTGATCACACAGTGAGTCGTTTAAGGTGCGAAAGATATGTAACTTGTGTAAATCTGTCCTTGTGTGGGAACACAAAAGCATATCAGCACCGCAACACCTGTGCAATAGTGGTTGCCGTGTGTATCTGTGTGTGATATCACACGGTCTGAGCTGGAACACATTATACACACCTGGGAGAATTTCAGACTCATAGTTCTGCCACATTGCTACACACCCAATCACAAAAAAGTAGACATACACACGCCACAACTATGCAGACACACACTCAGACACACAAACAGTCCGGGCCAGGCGCACCTCTCCAGGCCTGAGCGCTAGTTGTCTGGCTGTCACTGTGGCATGTTGTGCCAGAGAGAAGAGGGAAGCAAGGCTGAAGCGGGCTGTTGCGCAACCCACCAAAGACGCCGATAGAGTCTCTTGATGACACACACATACACACACATGCACACACACAAACACACAAACCCATCAAGGGTTGGGTCTGGATTACAGCTCTCTGCCTCTTTGTGTGGATACCAGACACTGGTGCCATGCTGCCAATGCAAATGCCAACCCAGATGCCAACCTGTGTGTGTGTCTGTGTGTGTGTGTGTGTGTGTGTGTTTGTAAGTGTGTTTTGGGCAGGAGAAGAGTGACGGCTACAATGCACACACAAGTGGCGTGTGTTTGATTGGTGAGCAAACAAGCAGACTGGCATGCATACATACAGCCGGCTGCAATGCATGCACAGTCGGACACGCACACACACACACACTGTTGGCACATACGGACAGCCACGCAAACATACATGAGAGCACACACACACAAACACACACCTACTCCATTGTGACTTTATATGCAAGAGCTAATTGTCTCTCTGGTGCTTTTTGTTTTGCCATTATGTGCTTTCTCCCTCCACTCCCCTGTTTAAATGGAGATACTGTCCAACACTGTGTGTGTAAATGAGTGTGTGCGCGAGTACAATCACGTGTGCCATTCCAATCCCCTCACTTGGATGCCCACATAAACGCTTGCCCTGAAAGAGTCCTGCTGTTGATGTGATTGTTTTATGGCTGTTTCCATATTTGGGCAGATTCAATATTCTATTCTACTGTCTCGCTTGCCAGCAGCTTTGACCACGCTATTTGCCTTTCCCTGTCATTCAGGAATGCTCGGGCCCATTCAAACCTAAACACAGCTTGTGTTTATACCACCAGCCTCGTGAAACACTGGGCCTGTTAATACACTTGAGAATTATCCTTAAACAAATAACTTTCAATCGTCAAGGTCAGGGGACTATGAAAATATGTGATCCCCTGCGTTCCTCGGTGGCGATGTTGAACATTATGAGCTGGGCTAGCAGTAGAGCATTTTATAGGGCCCATATTAGGGTTGGACGGTGATCAGGATGTTATTGAATGTGTGTCTGGCCTGCTAAATCCGTTGACTGGACGACGGAGCCAACACCGTCGGAGAGGGCTAAACGCTCCTCAAAAGTAGATCTTGCTGAGCCGCAGCTCTTTCTACACTCAATTTCACTTCATTTTAGAACGCTGCGCCAGCACAAGTGAAAAGACATTGTCAAGTGGGAATAAAGGAGTATATTACTGCGGCCAATCACAGTCCAGGGAGGTGTCCAAAACTGCCTGCTTTATGAGCACACTCTGGGAAACTATCCTCTGTTGAACCTGCACTGACCAGGCACAGGTGTCCACGATTTAATGAAGAGACTCTGAATGTGCTGGCTAGAAAATATCGAAGGAGCCAGTAGAGTATTTTTAAAAATCATAAAATAGAAAAGAAGGGCTCCAGCATTTGTGAGTATTTGAACAAGCCTGAAGAACTCCCAGCATCCAACAGTGACAGAAAACAGTCCACCAGCTGTTAGCTACAACGATTCTAGAATTACCATTTTCTTTTTGAAGACGCTTTTCCTTTACTTACTTTGATTTGTCTCGCTAAACAAGCAGCACACAGGATGGAGTGTATTAGGAAGCACTTAGCCACTTAGCAGTAATAGCTTAGCCACTCTAGAACTGGTCTTTAACATAGTTACAGAATATTGGACAATACATTACAGAGAAGGGCTGCTGTTGTACGAGCAGCTGTGACTGTTCGACTGAAATTGGTTTAGTTCAAAATGGAAGCAGCTTGTTCACCATGTCTACAAGTATGTTCCCATGTGAAGTGGAATCTTTCTGCGGTTATGTTACAAACAAACACACACACACACACACACACATTTTTGTTTTGTATTTGTACAGCTAAAATACCTATCATCATGAGTATGTGTGTTTTCCTCTTATATTAAATGTGTGTATTTTGCTATAATGATCTCCTCTATCCACCTATGGAAGTGCTGGCAGCCCTATAGCGTGACCCCATCATTACGTGTGTGTGTGTGTGCGTGTGGCCATGACTCTGACACGTGGGTTAACATAATAACTGCTATGATAATGAAGCAGCAATTTCCCCCCAGACCCCATGCTGCTCTCAGGTAAATGCCGTGTTTACAGATAGAAATGTTATGATGTGTGAGGGGATGTGGTTGCGTCTGTGGAGTTTGTGTGTGTGTGTGTGTGTGTGTGTGTGTGTGTGTGTGTGGATAGCTGGGCGGCTATGTTTGGACAGTTGACAGTTGAGTGTGACAGATGACGTCTCTATCCTACCATTATAGAGAGATGAGAGCGAAGGACGAATGTGTGTTTGTCCATGTGATTTACTGGAGGTGGGAGGGTAGCTTTCAACCATCACCCGCACACACACATACACACACATTTCAGCCAGCGCGTGTTCGGGGGCACCCGTGCACGCACTGGCATACACATGCAGTTTGGTGTTGTTGTTGAGAAGCGAGGGGCGTAAGCTGACAACCGTGACAGATGATGTCTTTATTCAGCTGTTTCAGAAGACTTTGTACTATTTGTGTGTATGTATGTGTGTGTGTGTGTGAGTTTCAGGGTCATATCTGCCCAGAGGCATTTTGGACCTGATTCTACTAGGGCGGGATAAAAGGGAGGGGTTGGTACAATTCACACCCCAGGAATGTCTGTACTCATGTCTCCTCTTCTGGGAATTTCCTCGTCTCTCACACTCTTCCCTTCCTTCCCCTCTCTTTCACTCATTCCTTCATCCCTGAGGTGACAGGTAGAGGGAGGAGGGAACGCCAGATGCACACCTGGTTTATTTTTGTGAAGAGAGGGAGAGGGAAATGGAGAGGGAGAGATAGACAAAACAGAGAGAGGTAGTCCTTGAGTTAGTCCTCTGCATCACTGGTTTATTCATTCAGGATCTGCTGCAGAAGTCTGTGTGTGTGTGTGTGTGTGTGTGTGTGTGTGTGTGTGTGTGTGTGTGTGTGTGTGCACGATCCCATGTCCTTGTTGGTTTGTGCATCACTGCGCTTACTTATTTGTCCTCTATCTCGCAGGCCTACACAATATATGCATAATATCCTATTTGGTGGGACACTTTCATCCGGAGTGCACTGTAGTAGTATGAGTGATCACAGATTCACAGCAATGTAAGCATAAAGTGCAGTAGATATCAGAGCTTTAAGGAAATGCAGTACACATTTAAGTTTTGTTTATTGCAGCTTGGACCCCCGCTCTTCATGGAACTATCAAAAGATTTCATTCTCACTGTTTATTCCCAAACGCTGTGTCCAAAGCAGTAATAATGGGCTATTTTTATTCTCTTAAATTTGTGGGTGGTTGGTTGTGCTGGATGCTTCCTACTGTTAACAATGCTGGACAAAACAATGCTCATCCAGCCAACTGTATGGGAAGGTTGTTTTAATCTGTGAATAGAACACTGACCTCATCACTCCCTCAAGCATATGCTTAAGACTGTCTGAGTGCAAATAGGGTGTGACAATAAATTTTCCCCCCTTCAGGGGAAAACTACAATCAGAGCCAACAGGTGGGTGTTGGAGTGGAGGTGGGGCTGATAAAATGTTAATAGGATTGGAAGACTTACTATGAATCTGAGTTATATACTGTAGGTTGAATTTTATAAAGCCCATCTGCAATAAACTCAAGGATCATCGAATGTTTACTGTCATCTTAAACTACAGCTGTTTGGCTGGGTAACTCCGCTATTGTTCACAGTGCAGGAAAGACTCCAAGCTAATATAAAAGGCACATAGAAATATGGAACATGTCATTTTGATTTGATAAATGTGTCAGCTAAGTATAATATTCAGAATTTCATTATTTTTCCATGTGAAGGTGTAACCATAGTGTGAAACGTGTTGCTCCCAGTGTACTGGCTGTGCTGTCAACTATGAAAGATGCGACCCAAATCAGCCAACATTTCTGCAGGACATCTCTACTCAGGTTAATGGGGCGCTCTTTGTTTTATGAGCCCTATATTCAATTATATTAATCATGACAGTTTAAGCTCTTCCCTACGTCCACGTCCTGCCTCCCTGTGTCTGTTTTCTATTGGCTGTTAAACAGCCTAATTACCAAACAAAGATGGAATTTAAACAAGCAGAAGAAGAGGCTCAGAGACTCCAACGCAGATTTGTTATGTTACGGGAGAAACCTAGGTGACTGCGGACAAAGCCAGTCAATTTTCGAATATCACACCAATTGAGGAAGCAATCAATTTCTTGCTTCTTTTTAATGGCTTGCAAAACATTTTAACTACCACTTAACACATACCTGTCAACATAACTGCAATGGAAATAGGCAGTAGGGTGATGTAAAGCCTCTAGGAATCAGTGTAACCTGTGATCACCTGTGACTTCTCGGTCCTTGAGGCACCACAGCTCTAACACGCCACTCTCAGCTCCGCTGCAGAACACTTTCGAGGTCAGCCGTATGACGTCTGAAACATAGCAGACAATGAAAGTTACCTTGCTACACTGCTCCCCAGCGTGATTGCCACGTCTCCCGAGAACACTGGAGCCGGGAAGCTTGCTCCGCAGTGCATCAGCACAGCGTTGCATCACTGAACCAAGATTACAACATGCGCTTTTTTTTTTTCTTCTTCTTATTTTGTTTGGTGGTGTGACGGTCCATGAGATTTTCCTTTCATGGCCCTGAGACTCCAGCTCAGACACAAAATGTGAGTTTCACGGGTAAAAACGAAGACTTGACAGATATGTCAGTGTTGGGGCTGAGTATCTAGCATGCAGGAATTGTTTTATAGGATATTGGATGGAGCACTTTACAGCAAGGCCAAGTTTGTGTGTATAATGCCATTGCACTGGAAAAAAACAGAGCAAGAGACAGATTTGCATTTGGGTAAAGGTGCACATGTACCCTGGGCTATCCTGTCCGTTCTGTGCATGCAGTCTGCATCTGATATACTAAATTACTAAAAGGTCAGTCTTCTTACTTTCTGCTGCTACGCTATATCACAATAATCTTTTAACAAAAAGGCTGACCTTGGGAAAATGTGGGAAAATGTTATATTCTATCAGGTTATGCAGTACCACGGGATGCACAATATATTTGTAGCAGAGCACCTTGCATTTGAACATGTCTGGCTGCATTGATGTGGTGGCTGAATAGAGTCTCTGTGTTTTCTTTGTGCAGATAAGTGGCCAGGCCTTGGGCACTTGTATTTTAATTAGCATCAGGTTGTATGAACTCGAAAATGCATGAAACGACGGTGTAAGATCTGTCCTTTTGCCGACTGCCTTATGAAGAGGCTTTGTCAGAGACAGCAAAATGGCCAGGGCAGCTGAAGGAGAGCGAGCTTTGAGCAGGAGAAAACAACCTGAAATGGCGGAGTCTGCTGGGTTCATGGCCAGAGTGATGTGTGTGTGTGTGTGTGTGTGTGTGTGTGTGTGTGTGTGTGTGTGTGTGTGTGTGTGTGTGTGTGTGTGTGTGTATGCGCATTTAGCAAGAGACATACAGAAAAAGAATAGTACAGAGGGTGGACTAAACACAAGGCAGCAGAAAAATACAACCTGACAATCACAAGTATTGATTTGAATGTCCCCTGTCTCTCGTTTTCTCCCTCTTCCCTGTTTTTCTCCTTTGCCCTCGCCATCCCCCCAGCTTTTATTTCCTTGTCTCTCTGCCTTTTTTTTCCCTCATCTAGAGAGCTGCTGGAGGACTTTATTTTCTATCCATCTTGAAGTACTGTAAGGATGGATGGAGGACAGGATGGAGGGGTGGAAAAGAGGACGAGGCTTGTAAGAGGGAGGCAAAAATGGATTGGAGAAGAAAAGTGGAAATGGAGAGATGACGAGAGAGAAAGAGAGAGAGAGGGGAAAAATGGGGCCGGTAGTTGTTGAAATGAGTGCAACCGGTGCAGCTGAAATGGAAAGAGATGCTTAAAGTGGAATAGCTGTGAGAAAGAAAAAAAAAAGAGAGAGAGAAGAAGAATAAGAAATGGAGGGCGCACAAGACAGACAGAGAGGGAGAGAGGAAGAAAAGGGGAAGAAGACGAGGTCTAAAGCAAAGGAGGAAGAGGAGGAAACAGGGAGTGCTGGAGCAAAGGATGCTGGGAGAGGTAAAGGTCTCGTCTGCGCGCCCCCCCCCAACACCCCCTCGTTATCCCTATTAGCACCTGCTGGGTTAACGAGGGCCCCGCTCCCCGTTGCCAAGGCAACTCCTCACCAACCTTCGCTCATTCTTTCTTCCCTTCTCTCCTCAACCCCACTCGCCTCACCCCCACCCCCCCAACACACACACACACACACATACACACACCTCTAACTCCAGCAACCACTAACTACCTTCAATCTCAACCTCCTCCTTCCCTCCGCCGCCTCCTCTCCAGGTAATGAAAGGAAGATATGAAGCGGGGGGGTGGGGGGAGGTGGCACGGGGAAGGAGCGGGGGACTCTGAAAGGGAAAGAAAGAAGATTTGAAGTGAACATGCATTATACCCTGTTTCCCTTCCCTCTGCCATATTATCTGCTGCTGTATCCTATTGACTATTCAATGCATTCAGATGGTGTACTCATTGATGTAATGGTTGGATGTGGAGTGGATAATGTTCCCTGGTTTTATTGCAGGAAACCAATGAGAGAAACCCACAAACACAGAGACAGAGCTAATGCGGTGCACGCTGCCTTTCAGTCCACAGCGTTAGCCTTCACTCATACCATGTTAGTTATATTAGCCATTATGCTTAGCTCACCTATTGGCTCTTTAATACATATCACAGTGTATGCACATATTTATTGTCCAGTCTCTCTCTTTTGTTATAGATTATCCCGTTGGCTAATATTAGATTAATTATTAGCATCTAAAAACGTGAATGAATGAGATATGTAAAGGCTGGAAGACTAGAAAGGTGCTACATAAATACAGTCCATTTACCATTTACCAACTTTAGTAGTTCCGTAAATATACTTAGTTACTTCACTGCTGGTGTTCAGTGCCACAGTGACGAAATTAGAATTTTTGTGATCGACAAAAACCTTCAGATATGGAACAACATATTTTCTGATATCGATATCTGCTTTCAAAAACCATATTTGGAATAAAAACCCAGCAAAAGCATCGAGCAGAGGGGAGGCCTTGCTGTTATTGCTCACAAAAGACCATTTTGTTTTCTTGTTCTTTCCTTCCTCATTCTCTCACGGCCCTCCTTGATCGTTCAATACTTTCTCCGGATCTCTCAGAGAGATGTCTCAACAGCCGCGCTCATTAATTCATGAATGTGCTGAAAGTGCTCACTGTTGTGGAGGACTGCAGGGATACAACCACAGCGAACACAGGTATACATAATCACATGAACACACACAAACATTAAGGGTTAGGTCAAAAGGATTTCAGTTTACTGGGATTAGAGTAATCTGATTACAATACATAGCACATTCGTTCAGTAGTTTTTAAATTGAAATGTTATCTTCCTTATAGAGTGGATTTTGGACGGAGGCAAGCCCAAAATAACCAGATGGCTGCATTCAGCTTGAGAATCTCTACCAGACTACATTTAAAAAGTAATGTACTCAATACTGCATAGACACACACTCTCTCGGGCACACACATACACACAGCCACCCACACACAGAAGGAAGTGGTTGCGAATTCACCGTGTGTCCAGTAAGTGCTGATAATGAAGCTGTCTGTGGTGATCAATAGAGATCAGCTCTCGTCACTTCTCGCCGCTCTGGCCCTCTCTGCTTCCCTCACCAGCCTTATCTCAGTCCTCCCTCTCCATTCCCCTCTGCACCTCCTCACTCCCTCTACTGATTTGTGTTTGCTCCATCATTGCTCACTCTCCTCCTCTCCCATCTCCACCAACACCATCAGCCTAGAAATTTTTGGCCCAGCTAGTTCCTCTCTGAAGGATATTGCTTCTCGTGGTCTCCACACATGGACTGAATTGAATGAAAAGAAATACATAAAAATGAATTAAGGTCATTTTTAACAATGTTTTGGTTATAGCAGTATTTCTGAAGTGGTAATCCTTGAAATCTTTGTTGATGTTTGGGGGCCGTGGTGGATATTCAAAACAACAACAGTGAGTTTAGAGAAAATATCTGTTCTATCTATCTAAAGCTATTAAGCATTTTAAAAGACCTTGTAGTGTATTTTTTAAGTTCCACCAATCAATGCTTTCATATCAACACTGGATCGACTGACTCAGTGTAATCTGAAAAGGGCCATTTGTAGTGAAGGACCCACTGAGAATTGTCAATCAAATCTCTAGTTTCCTAACCTTGTGAAGCAGCTGGAGTCTCAAGATTATGAAACCATGCTTGAATTCATCCTGCTAAGCCAAGCTATACATTTTTGTCCGTACCACAGTGGTTATGGACCAATCAGCACCCCGTGAGGAACTACTGGCAGCTACACCATAAGCTATGGCTATGAGATAGTAAGACACAGATGGTTCATCCAATCATGTGACCTGTATTTTTTGAAAGGGCTGTCATTTTTCCAAGCAATTTCCGAGGATGGCTTTCCAGATGGTTTAACAAACCAGCTGGTGCAGTCAGGTTAGCAGTTACTCTCAACTCTATGAAGCATTTTAGTGTCTTTCAGCTCTTTTTGGGGGTTTATAGCCTGCAACTCTCCAGATTTAAACAAGGCTAAAAGATCATGAATGTTGAACATTCATCAGGTGGACAGAAACCCGATACCTAATGAGAGCTAATGTTGCATCATGTCTGCTGAATGTGTAAATAGACAGTTGCTTGCTAAAATGTTCAAAAACAGGTGATCGCACGTGAATCTTGTTATTAACATTCTGTTTCTCCAAACTAGCTTTAATTAAACCAAAGATTGCAGCTTTGAAGAGCATCCTAATTATTGAAAGCCATTTTTTAGCACTTATTTAGAAGTGAAATTAAAGTCATGAAGATTATTTCCCAAGCTGTTTGTTTTGGTGTTTTGACCTGATGTATTTCTTTTTTTTTTTTGCAATCATAATTGGCATTGCTTTTACTGTACCTTTTCTTTTCACTGCCAAAAAAGTAATTTAGTTAAAGTCCACATGGTTCCATGTCCTTGCAATTAAACCAGTAAATATTATAAAAATGTTATAATAACTGATAGGAGTAAAGAGCATGTTTTCTGCCATCAATTGCATTCTTGGACTCGCCATGCTTTTAAATCAGTGGAGCACCCATATTATCTGACAACAGAAGTGCAACAAATTCTGTTGAGATCACAATTTAGCTTAATTAAACCAATCGAAGGTAGACTGTGATGTCAAATTTCACCAGTAACACTCACTTTCTTGATTGTTTAGGACAACAAATGGAGAACAAATATTGATATTTCAGAAATGCTGCAGATTATTACATTACCAGTGTTGTCAGGCTCAAGTGTGACCCGTTTATGCAAAAGAAGCCTCAATCAAAATCAATGCCAGTGCCATCAGCACCCATGAAGTCCAGTCAGTTCCAGTCTTAAATGTCAAGCAGCCGTACTCTACCATCAATTTCCTTAATCTTCCTCCCTCTCTCCTCCTCTTCATGCTCTCTACACCCTCCCTTTCAGCTCCCGGTGAAGATCTTGGTTGATTGCTGTGGTTGATGGCTGTGAGGAGAGAAGGAAAGAGGCGAGATGGAGAGGGAAGATGAGCGGTTGCGGCAGAGAAATGACGGGGTGCTATTTGCCCCCTCGCACAAATTTTGGATTTAGGGTTTTCAGATGTTCACACCACCGGCGCAGCTGCGAAATGGATGAGGGAGAGAGATGGGAGAGAGAGAGAGAAAGCCACGGACAAGTAGAATGGAGTGAGAGAAAAAAATAACAAACTGATATAAAGCCGCGAGTGCTAGCAAAAATAATAATAGTTGTAGCAGACACTGCAATTGTTGGGTGGTGGTGGTGGTGGAGGTTGAGGATGTTTTTCTTGCATTTCCTGCGGTCGTAGCAGGTTCCGCTATTTTTGGTGGTATTTTTGCTACTAGCAGTGCTGCCGTGTGGGTGGTTGTTATTGTGAATGCTCAAGAAGAAGTTTAGTTGCTGTTATAGCAGGTGTGATTCCTCTTCTTGTTGGATGCCTTTTATTGTTGTGATTGCTGTCCCTGATGCTGCATGCAGTTGTCGGCGGTCTGCTTTTTTTTTTTGTGGACATCTCGGTTGTTTATATTTGTTGTTTTTCTTGGAGCAACTGTTGTCATAGTTGTCGCTGCTGTGGTGGCTGTTGTTGTTGCTGTGCCTCTACTATTTTTCATCCATGTTGATCCAGCCAGCTGGCTGCTCATTCTGTGGCCCTGTGTCAACAGATAGGCCTGAGATGGATGCCCACTGGTCTTTTGTTGGAGAGAAAGAAAGAAAGAGAGGGAGAGAGGGAGCCCCACTAATGCCTGCCCTCCCTTCTACCATTTTCTGTTTCTCTCTTTTTTAATGTCTCCCTCTGTCCTTCCAGTCTTTCTGTTGCTGTGATTTGTAGCAGCAGGCAGTGATAGGGGAGGAGGAAACTGTAGGGTAGGCTTGTATTAACGGAGGGGAAGAAAAAGAAGGGACGGAGGGAGAGGCGTGGAGGGACACAGGACACATCACTGGGTACATAAAGGGATGTGAGTTGGGTAGGAACAGTTTGTCAGGCCATGCACGCTGTGCCAAGGCGTGTGCGAATGTGTACGTGTCCACAGATCTCCGCTTAATCAGTAAATCTTTATAATGCGTGAGTGTGTGCGCATGATAACACACATGCTCCGCGGTGAATGTTCTCACAGATGGACTGTTGCAAACACACAGCAGACCTCATTCATATTAATGAGCCAAATCTATACAATGAAAATTTAATGCCAACAATTTGTGACTCGGTGGCCAGCGTATATCTACGTGCACAATTAGTGGAGCACTCGGCATGTGTGAGTATGGGTGACAAATTAAAACTGCCTCAGTGGGGTGTTGCTCCACCATGAGCCTCCAGAATAGCTTCAGCGCTGCTAGTCATAGATTCTCCACGTCAGCTGGAGGGGTGAACAGCTTTCTTCCTCGAGACAATCCCTCGTTTGATATTTTGATGACGACGGTGTCGGCGGAGGGAAAGCTCCCACGCTACAGGTGCTCAGTTTGGTTGAGACATGGCGTATGTGAAGGCTGGAGCATGTGATTCACATGAATGTACGTTCATGGTCATCAGCGTTCATTAACCGCATGGGGGCATTTGCATTTGTTATGCTTCATTCCCCTCTCTCTCTCTCCCTCAGCTCTCAGTAAAGCCAAATGCCAAAAAGTCTCAACGTATGCATGTGTGTATATAGAGTTTAGTTTGCGTTAGGGCTGAGCCAGAGCTTGATTGAATGTGATGTGTGCAACAGTGTGATGAGAGAAGCACTTCTTTTAAAAACCAAATCAATAGTGACTGTTGTCATTTATTTCTGCCCTCAGGGGGTGATTGTGCTTATTGGATGTTAGTGCTTACCAATCACCTGACAGTCATTTAATGCACTGCAGCTGTTTTATCATGATGTACTGTATTATTTCTTTAATATCAACACTGGAAACCAGAGGCTTGTTTTCACAAATGTGAGTCATCCATAGTGTCATCACAATACTCACATGCCATGTTTATAACTCTGTTATATTTAGGCCAAGGCTGAGAAATAATTATTCAGCTCAGAGAAGGATTAGCAAACAAAACATTTTGAATCAGTAACATGAGCCACCTGTAATACCACCTCAGTCCACATTTGTGGATATACATTATGTGGAACATATTTCTTTTATGATGTGTAAATATTTATAACATTCTGGGTTTTATGAGATGACCCTTAAATGAACTTCTTACAGGCCCCTCAGCCAACTGGCAAAAGTTGAAGCATAATGTATCACGATTTTTTTGGCGAAGTGAATTGAAAGTGCCGACGTCAGGCGGTTCGTGCATCTGTTTGTGTGCATGTGTATGTGTGTGTATCTAGAAAATGTGTGGGATTTTATTACATTTCCCTGTTCTTTCCCATAAGGCCTCAGCTATGTGTCACTGAATCACCATCTTTCTCCCCCTCTCCATGCAAAAATATCACCCAAAATAAACTGTCAGAGAGTTGCTCAGATGAAGAAATATGAAGTGAAAATATTGTGCGTGACTGTGTATGTGTGTGTGTGTGTATGAGAGTGTAAGCATCCCACCTGCGTTTGTTCTTGCCGATGTGTCATACCACAGTACGCTTATGCAGTTATTTGGCAGTGATGGTCGCTCCCATGTCAAAACACACGCGCACACACACACACACACACACACACATACATACCTGATACCTAGTCCAATATCAGTGTAAATGAGACAGGAGGACCACTCTTACACCAGGTGCACACAGCACTCAGTGTCACTGTCACCACAGGAGAAGAGAGGGCGAGGAAGCGGAGAGTCAACAAGATCGAAAAAGGGGGATAAAGGGAAAGGAAAGGCGAGGAAGGGGAGGGCAGAAGAGTGGTGGATACTGCTCATTGCCATTGTTATTCCCCCCTGCAGAAAATGGCTACCTCCATTAAGTCACTAATGATCCCTGCATTGTGCCACGACAGTGTCGGAGAGAGGGACTGAAATGTCGGGGAGCCGGGGAGTGATGCAGAGCAAAGGTGAAATTATGGAGTGAGTGATTGAGAGGGTAAGGCACAGGGAGAGACATAGGAAGGGGAAGGAGAGGGGGAAAAGAGGAAGTGGTGGAAGAGTCAAGTGAAAAAAAATGAACAAAGCGGTGCAGGAGGTTGAAGGATGGCGCTGCGGGGAGACTGAGCGAACACAAATGTGACATGCGTTTTCCATATGGCACGGCTTCCTTTTCCTCGGTACCGTGCCAAACGCTGCCGTCTGATCCGTCATGTCACCGCCGCTGAAGCATAACATTAATGGACATGCATGGTACGAATGGGCACATGAGAGAGCACATACACACCCGCATATGCCCATTCGCAGAAGCACTGAGGCGATCTATGAACACACATGCAAATGCAATTTTTTTTTCTTATTTTTTTGACAAGAGCACGGCCAGATTCTCCCTCAGAGGCTCACGCACATGACACGCTGAGTATAAACACATGCATCATGGTCATGGGAGACCTAGTGGAAGAGGCAGGTATGTCGTTGATAATCACTCTTGAAGATGAAGCAGCGCAGACACAAATGTGTTGAGGTTGACTTGCTTGATCTTGAGCAAGTTCTGTACACAGACAAACTCACCTGTGTTTGCAACTCCCCGAAATATCCTCAAATTAATCTCCCCCCCGTCTATGCCCCAATGAACACTGTAGTCACGCACTCCTGTCCTCCAGCCAATCACCAGAGAGATCTGCTTATTGAAGAGCGGGCGAATGCCACAGCTAGTTGTTTGATTTGAATTTGAATTTTAAAACATCTCCCTCATTACATTTTCCATTATTTAATCAATTATTCATGAAATCCACAAACGAGCAAGGGTGCTCAGATGCCGAGCAAACACTTGGACAGCCCTGAACTTGATTCACTGTTTCTCCTTCATAACCTCCAAGAATATGAGCCCCTGCCTCGCCTACAAGTGTCTCCTAAGGACACTCAGAGAGACGGAGGAGGAGGAGGGAGGAGAGAAGGGATGTCTGACAGGAGAGAGGGCTGCCATAGACAAAGAGACTTGGAGTCAGAGGGATGGAAGCAGAAGGGGATGCGGAGAGGGGTGGCAGATGGAGGAAGATGAGAAGTGAGGCGCTTGGGAAAGGCAGAAGGATGGAGGGGAGAAGAAACGGAGAGGAAGGGAGACGCAGACACAAAGTGGAAGAAAGGCAGACGGCAAGACAGAGGGCAAAACTGAGTTAAAGCAACCAAGGCAACCGGCAGCATCTGTGATCAATAATATGCATCCAATGTGTGATGCGCAGAGCAGAGCACCAGCCGGGTGCTCAGGCCTTGGATATGTTGCATCACTGCCACTCACTGCAAAATACCACGCCTCCTGGAACAGGATATTGTGCTTAAATAATAAAATAAATCACTGATATTCCCTTCTCTTCACATCACTCTCTGTCTTTTTGTCTCCTCATCCCTCGCTCGGTGTCTCTGTGCCGGCAAGATAAATAAAGACATGTAATGAGGAATCTTACAACCTTGTGAGAAGCAGCTATTGTGTTCTTATATTACAAGTCGTGAATAGTAAAAGGCCCTCGCTGTCTCGCACTAGTCAAGACACAATTCGGGCAAAGACAAATAGCCACTTGGATAAAATAAAAGGTGAGACCAGGGGCCTTGAGGATATTGAAAAGCAACAAATGACCTTCTCCAAGTTTCATCTCTTCCCCTTGTCTTCCCCTGCCTCCGCCTTGCCATCGCCCTCTTTCCCACTCACTCACTTGCTAATGGTTATTTACCTTGTTGGAAAGGGCTTTGCTTTCTCACCGGAGAGATCGACAACAGGACGTGAGCGAAAGCTGAGCAGCCTCTGTAAAAAGAAAGAGAAGAGAGAAGGAGCGGGCAGAAACGGGAGAAAAGAACGAAAAAAAAATATATCATTCATGTCGGTCTCCCCGGTGACACAGACTCTCACTCCCACTCTCCCTCACAGCTGTAATGGAAGTGAAGGTTTGGCCACAGACAGAAAGGGGAGAGAAAAAAAAAGAATTACATGTCAATATTTGTTCCCACTGGCTGCCTGGATAGAAACAGATACATTACATTCTCTTAGTCTTTTCCCCCTAAAGCCAATTCAAGAGCTCTACCTTTGTTTGGGATCAAGAGGACTTCGGGGGTCGCCTGGGAGAAAGCAGACATGGCAAGATAGTGAACGAGGACACCAAGGAAAGGTATGAGTGTAAGGGAAGGAGGGCGAGAGGATGACTAACGCGGACAAACAATGATTTTATGGCCAAAGAAAGGGAATAAGCGGAGAGTGGACATTTCCCATAGCAAGTCTTTGGAATACAAACAATGAGTCAAATCATTGTGCAGGCTGGCTACTTCTCTATCTCATTGACTACAGGCTGTATAATCAGTATGAGCAGTTATTGCTCTTGAGCCACAGGCTGTCCCTTACTTGGAAATTGCATTGGCTATATGAATAAATACTACCAAGAACAGAAATGTTTGCTGCGCTGCATGTTGGATTTTGTGCTCTTCGGAATAAACAGGAAGACTAATATCACACCTACAGCTTGCTTTCTGCGGTCCAGACCACAGTAGGAAAGTTTGCTTCGTTATATTTGTTTTGTTAAGGCTAACAATACCTCATTACCAGTAAGCTGTGGCTTGAAAACAGACATTACACCACTTTTATAAAACCATTATTCCTTGCCTTAAACTATTCTGCCCGAGTAAACCCACAGGCTGTTGTCCTAAGGAACGGCGAGAATCCTTATCTCCTGCTGAAAACAAGTCAAACAGACTAGGAGCTGATTTATTGGACAGTGTTTTAGTCATAACTCATCCAAATAAATCAAAGATTTTGGCTTGTGTTGATGGACCTGTCTGTGCTTGTTGCCAAATTGTTATTATTTGGCAGCGACACCATGAAAATATGAAAGAAACAGCATGATAGGAGTATCAGTCCAAACTGTAGTTTCCAGTCTGTCTCCTTTTATGTTAAGGAAAAGAAAAAGGCAAGAAATCTCTGAAGTCATTAGAATTCATTGTCTGGAAACCATGAATGTCTGTACAAAATGTTGTGCCAACTCATCTTTGAGTTGTAGATATTAACCTGAATAAGTGAAAGGACCTGCTGCTGGCATGAAGGAAAAGTCAGTGGGGTTCATCCACTGGGCACCGTGAATGTCCAGTAGTAGTACAGATACTTCAATTGGGACCAAAATGACGGACCGACTATCAAACTATCAATGCCATCCCTCAAGCCTTGCTGCTAGCATAGCTAAAATGCAGGAGGACATTTTGTGTGTATTGAAGGCCACAACAAAGTTTGCCTGGAAGGTGACTTGCATGGTATCTTTGTAGTTATTTCGTGCCGCCAGAATTTGATTGTCATTGTGGCAACAAGACCGAACAAAGCGATAAACTGCTTCACGCTTGTCGAATCCCAACACATCATGTGCACCAGCTCATTCACCACAAAGGGCACACATAGAAAAGGGTAAAACTGGCTAATGCCCTTCTGTGTGCAACAAATTGACAACCTAACTGTGTCACATTCGATATTTCATTATGTTAATACACACTACACTACATGAGGCCCCAGAGCTTGTAGAACAGTATTTGCGAGTCAGTTTGTGTGTCAGGATTGATGCCATGTGTGACACCATCTAATTAATTGGCCAGAGGCAGTCAGCCCTTCCTATCCACAACCATTTGTAAATGCTTTCTACGCTTACAAACATCACCTACAAATCAATGCAGTGTTATCTAACAATGCTTACAGCTAGCGGAATATTGAATTAGACGGATATTGTTAAGGTCATGCAGTGTTGTACAGTGGGCCCAGAAGCCAATGTCTGCTTTAATCGTATGTCCCTCTCGCACTGAGCAAACATTTCAAAAGGTAGTTAAGAGTTATCTGAAGCAAAAAACTACTCTGGGAAAAAGTAATAAAACAGGCATGGAATACCCTTTAGTGCTCTAGGTTTACCACAAAGGAAGCTGGTGTCACATTTTGTTGCATCACTGTCAAATTATTAACCTCATCACCGCCTTTCAGTCACGTTTTACACCACTAACAACTACCCTCAAACCTCTTCAGCATTCATAAGTTTTCCCAAAGTCAAATCCTCAGATCCAAATCAGGAACGCGAAACAATGATGTTGATTGTCACCGAGGCAACAATTTTCTTGCGGCACCAAAGGCGTTTGATTGTGAGATTGGAGTTGCAGTCATTTACACAACCTGAATAAAGGTTAATTGTGGCTGTAGATAAAAATTATCATGCCATTCAAACTAATCTGTTTGGGAAAAAGTTGTCTATTTAGCATCATAATAATTTGCTTTTTTGCGCAGAAGTTGCATCACCCCGGGCTAGTGTGGGATTTCTAATAATTGCACCAGCGTTTTTAATCCTGTAGGAATCTTCCATGTCTAATCTGTAAAATTCCATCATAAATTACAACAATTTGCCAAACACAGTGATCATTTGATAATTTTGCCAATGTGAATCTGCATCCAAATTGGAGCCATTTCATTTTCCATAAAGATTCCTTTTTTTAAAGTATGGAGGCAGCTGTGGAAATTTCTAATGAAAGCTGGATAGTAATTTGGGTGCAAATTTAGAAAGCTCATCAAGCTACTCAGCACGAGTACCTATTATGAGACCTATTATGTTTCTGTCATCTCCAGAGATTATCCTTGGGATTAAATTAGGGTGAAACGCTGACTTTGTTTTGTGGCGTAAAGGCAACACATGAAATTCATATGTGGATTAGACTCCTAAATCATACAAGGGCCCCCAGGTATGCCTGTGCGAATGAGGCAAAATCAAACATGTGGAAAGAAATCATATTATGCTGCATATGTGAATTTATTTTTGAGGCAAAGTAGTCCAAATGTTACTGAGATCAGATAAATTATCTGCTGGTTGCTGATTAGCATTTTTGGCATGAAATCAGTAATCTGTGATGGATTATATTATGAAAGGATCCCTGCAGTTCCGATTACATCAAAGTTGCATGTTACAGTCCATCTTTTTTTTCTTTCTTTGTTGTACATCATATTTTGAGGGTTCTGTTGAATTCTAATGAGTAAAACATGTGCGCTGCAATACAAAACAGTATTAAAGTGTACCTGAGGAAGGTGAAATTCAAGAAGCACCCTGAAATGACACCTCTAGGTCAAGTCAGAGCAGTTGGTTTGCGGTCTTGCACTTTGGCTGAATACAGAACTACTGTATGTGGCATGGAGTCCTGAAAGCCCTTCATTCTGGGACAGTGTGCCCTTTTTAAATAATGTAACCTTCAGAATGTGAGAGTTGACTGGTTGTGCTATTCACTGTACTCATTTTAAACGCTCACTTCAAAACATGGCCCCAGGGGCCTCATTTGAGTATGGACAGTGCTTCACAGTCAACATTTGACCTTTAAAGCCCCAAATGGTTTTTCCTCAGTTATTTCACTGTTGCATATGCACGTTTTCCCAAAGGATATGGATTGCAGATGGCAAATAGCTTTCCGGATTGTTTTCATTTAGGTTTTCCCCAGCGCTTTCAATTCAGTTCAAAACTTGATTTGTAACCTACTATTATCAAAATAAGACAAAATGGAAAGCAGACTTTTCGAACTTCAAAAAAACCAATTCAAACTTGTGAGTCAGTTTTCTTACTGACAGTCCTTCTCATATGAGGCAAGTCAATCTCTGTGAGAAAGACGCTCCGCATGTTTTTTATCATCTGTGACATTGTCACGCTGCTTCCCACGCAATTTGTGCCGCATCCATTTTGTCTTGTTTTGTCGTTTATCTTCTGTCTGTGTTCCCTGTAATATCAACGCAACTGTTCGACACAACAAAAATTGGACCACACACTGTACTGGATATGTCCGCATGGAGGCAAACACACCTTTTAAAAATTGCACTTTTAGAATGGAAGGAAAGCATAATCTCTTTCTCAAAAGTCAGAGATAATCATTTTTTCTGTCAGGGAAGCAGATTGACCTCTTCAACCCTTCCTGGCATTTTGGAGGAAATAACTTTTTTGGCTTATCACCTCAACCCTAAAGGGATTTCCACCCTACTGAGCCCATGCGACCATATGATTTCAATCTCACCCGATATACTGATAGGGATGAAAAAAAAACACATTACACTTAATATTGCTGCATCCTGTAGCAATCACATAATACCGTATGTACTGTACTGTACGTACTGATGTATTTCCCCACACTGGGGCAAAAGAAGCCACCGTCACAAGGGAAAAAAATAGTTCTCATAACCAAAGAAGGTGTTTATTACAGATCTGCGTGGAGGAAAAATGCATTTACACCAGCCATGGCTGAATCTGTATGCTAATTTGTCTCAGAGCGTTAGCGTGAGGGATTCTCTCAGGCTGTGTGAGACAAACATCCACCTACTCCCGATGGCCTCGATGTACATTTTACGCCACAAAAATAGCAACACTTCACCTAGCGGCTAGAGTTCGTGGCACGGACACATGGAGGACACACAAAGACACAAAAGGTAGAGAGGAATACAGTTGCTAACACAGACTGAAGTGCATTTCTTTGATTAAAATATATTCATAGGTAGAAAGGTGCCTGTACAGAGCACATAGTTGGCCATGTTGTGTAACTGTAGAGGAAGGCCTGTTAAAAGTTTCAGTTCACAGAAATTATATGAAATAATGTATTTTATCTATACTTTGACTAGTATTCTGATTAGTTTAGTTTCAACTGCTAAGGTTTTGAGATATACACCACTAAGATTTCAAACTACACCCCAGTAGAGTGAAAGTGAATAAAGTTTCACTTGTGTTGCCCATAGAAAGTAAAAAAAAAGATATAATCTACAGACCTCACATTTCAAAAGAACTCCCTTCTACTGAAGCTCTATAAAGCTGTTGTCACTTTGGTCTGTGGCTTGTCCTCGGGCAACCAAGACACTTTTTCCGGTATCATGTTTCTGGTTTTCTGTCAGTTGTTTTTATATGTATTCTTTTGAAAGCCGTTAGCAACACAAAGAGTACTTTATCCACCCCTGTGTGTTGGGGTGAAAGCAGAAATCTCAGACACAGACATGTCCAAACCTGGACGAATAAAACCAAAGTATCAGCATGACTCAGTACTAGTTGTCATTTGGGTGAATCGACCCTTTATTTGCAGGTCAGTTGCTTTCTAATGCCTAATACATTGATTGTCACCATTATTATAAAGCTCAGGTGCCACATGACAAATGACTGATTATACCCCTCTGATAAATTTGCAACAACAAAGAGTTATTGAAACGTATTGCCTATAGAATAACACTGATTGGCAGACTTATTAAGAAGCTCAGGTGCGGGGTGGTAGTGTGCTTAATAAATGGGCCCTAGCGATGTCAGATGCCCGTCAGGGTACAATAGAGGGGGGTGACAGGGCTGGGCTGTCCCATCAGTCACAGTGCGGCGGGGGGTCAGAGGTGACCCTGGCACCCCATCTGGTTCAAAACACACAGATAGCGGAGAGGAGGAGGGGGGAGTGTGATGTTGCCAAATGGGGGGTTAGGCACAATTATTTCTTACAAAGATAGAAACAGAGATGTGGAGCCTGATGCAAGTGCACCAGTGTGTACATGTTCATCGGAAGACACACGTGAGCACACTCTACATCTGTAGTGTGTAACTCGAGCAATCCACACGCATACATACATTATCTCCCAGAGGGGTGGGGTCAGATGTGATCTGTCACACAACCCGCTTCAATTGTAACAGATGGACGCACACACACACACACATGCACACACACTTCCAGATACACAGTCTCGTGTCTCAGTGAGGCTGGCAGGGTCCTGACCCGTGTGACCAGGCTTGCAGACCAGGCAGGCATATGGGCCAGAACCCCAGGGGGGAGCGAGATAGACAAAGAGCTGTTTGGCACTGTTAGAGGATAAACACACATAGTTTACCCAGCTTTTAAGTCGGGAAATGAAGTTTACACACCTTTTTTTTGCACAGCAAATTGTTGGTTTTTTTAGATAAGTTCTTTGCAAATTCTATCAGCCTCCTTTTTACTACATACTGTTCTTGTTTTCTTTAAAAGAAGAAGTCAAGCACGACCCGATGCTGATATGAAAGTGTTTTTGTTTGTTCAGGCTGGGACTGGGACGAAGCAGGTGCTGGTGGTGGTTGGCATTGTAAGCTTGGACGAGGAAGGGCATACATGGGTAGGCATCGCTGGATCCAAATTAACATGGGCCGGCTCACCTGCTGCAAACTGTGTAATTTATATCCCACATCAGTGAGTCTAATTCCTTTGTACTTCTTTTTATATATAGTCATTTTGTTTTTGCCGCGGGGCAGTAAAATTGGCAGATGGCTGAAAACAATCCGTGCCTGTTTCTCTCTTCATGTTTCTCACCTAAAGATGCATATTCATGCACACGCACACACGACAGTACGGGGACACGTGAAGCTATTTGTATGCCTGTTTTGTCTTGTTGGATATGTCGCCATAAAACCTTAAAGAAACAACATAGCAGTCTAACCAGTTCTGCTGGTGTTCTAGAGCTCTTTGTTGGTCCAAAACAGTTGTACCCAGACTTAACAAGAGGATCGTTTTTAGAACATTTTTTTTCCTTGATGAAAGCTTTTGTGATTCTACGACTAAATAAACCGATTAGCTTAGTTTAGCATAAAGACTTTGTTGGAGCTATGTATTGATTCCTGTTTGTTTTAGTCCTCCAAGCCACAGGGAGTGCAGGTAATTCAATTTCGTGCCAATGTCACCAGTTATTGCTAATTTGGTAGCGAGGCAAACACTTTTTGGTTGTGCATCATCGTTTGGCTGTATTTATTTTCATTTTTGCGGAAAACTTATTGGAAGTGACAAACACTACAGCATATGGACATCAGAAAGAAACAATGATATGATATTATGAAGTATTAATAAAGGCATCTTCTTGAACATCTAAACAAAAACAGCATTAAAAAAAAAAAGCACAAAACAGCATTTTGTTCATTCAGTGTACATTTGATTTGAAAAGCTGAGTTGCATTACGGAAAGTGTAGGATCCTGTGTTTCTTGAGTTTGCTTTTTTAAAAGGCGAAACCAGTCTAGACACCCAGTGTACAACACTCTGCCCTGCAGTTTATTTTATCTGGTTTCATTTGTACATTGCTTTCCCAAGTGCCTCCTGCCTAGATTGTTTTTAGTGGACCAGCCTGTCTGCATTCTACTGATCGTCAGCAACCTTCACCTGTGATCTTATCTTATCAATAGAGATTAGCCTTCTCCTCACATTTACCATCTATCACTCCATCTATTCACTGTCTCTCTCACACACATGCAAAGACAACACACACACACACACACACACACACACATACCTATCGCGACATGCGATTTACGCACAGTCGATCAGCTTGAAATCTCTTCACTCCCCATTTACTCCTGACTCCGTGTGTATGCATGAATTTACACACACACACAGACCTGTGAGATGTGCACAGGAACAAATCACCAGCTGCCAGCGATAAATGAAGATATAACCACTCCTGGCCGCCATGTACCTCCAGCAGTGCCACTTAATCCTGCCGTAGGATCTAATGTGGATGGACTTTCAGTGATGGAGAAAGACATGCGCTAACAAACACATCCACTCCAGCTAACAGTGATTGACATTAGATGGCACAAAGCTTCGTCTGTTCTCTTTTTAACATGTATGAATAACACAAACAAACAGGCCAAAATGTAGAAATGTACAAATCTCATTATTAAAGCTGCATTCACACTTTCTGTCCTTAAATAATTAAAAAGATTCCTAGTTTTTTTTTCAGTTGCTGCCAAATCTTTGATGTTTTGATCACTGGATTACATTTTGCCAAGACAGAACTTTATGATTCCATGTTCATGACGCATCATACAAACACACTGAATGAATGGATGGTGAATGGATGAATGAATGAACGGACCTAAAGCTTATTATTTATTATACTCATTTTAATTTAATTTAATTTTATTTTTATTAAATTGAGTTTTCTAGTGAATGCTAGCAGCTCTTTAAGGCAGAGTGGTTCTCAGAGCTAAATGCTAACACTAGCCTGGCATCATGCTAACATACTGATGTTACACAGTGTAACATTTACCCTCTTTACCATCTTAGTTTAGCTTAGAATGCTAACGTTTGTTCATATGTACTAAACACAAAGTACAACTGGGGCTGTATTCAACAAACAAAAAAGTGGTTAAAGATTAAACTTTATCTTCTTCTTCAACTTCTGTCTGTTTTCAAATTTAATGGCAATCTATCCAAAAGTTCTTTAGGCACTCAAAACAACAAATGTCAAGCTCACTGTGGCGCCAGAGAAAATGTCAGATGATCGTCAAAGTTATTAGGATACATCATCAGGGAATTGTGGATGTTTCCACACATCTTTTTACCAGTCCATCTGGTACAGCAGATGATGAGATACTACACCTGATAAGTGAAAACGTAGACCTGCTAGTGGTGCTATTTGAAAAGCCAGAGGATCACCAAAGTCAATAAGATTCACCCCCTGAGGATGTGCCTGCACAACATTTTCTGTGAGTCCATCCTACAGTTGTTGAGATGCAGTGCAGACCAAAGTGGTGGACAGACAGACAAGTAGACAAACATCTCCCTCCCCAGAGCCGCTAGCATGGCTAAGAAAGCTCACATGGATCCTTCTACAATGTCCTCTCTCTCTCCCTCTCTCTTCCTCCCTCCCTCCTTCTCCCTCTGTCATTCTCTTTTGTTCCCTGTCCTCCCTCTGTCGGGGTCTGTCACCATTGCCTCCATCTGCGGAGAGCAGTGATCATCGTTAATGACAGGCGGGCTTTAATTAGCCAAGAGTAAACAATTAACACAACAGCACAAAAAAAAAACAAAAAAAACATTTCAATGCAAATCACATCCTCCGATGATAAAGTGCGGCAACAATATCAATGAATACATTTGCCTGTAATTAGGAATACCTTCTAGGTTATTTCTGCTTGTATGTGTGCAAGCATATGCATGCAAATTGTATATGTGTGTTGTCTTAATACATTCCCTTTTCCTTTCCACTTTGCTGGCCTTTTGTGTGACTCAATCATTAATGCTTATAGAATTGCTATTTCAGTAATGGATGTCTCAGAGTAAAGCCATAGAAACTACAATCAAATGAGGCTGAATGGGCTTCAGATGAATAGGAAAACAGCTTTCTCTGTATGTCTATATCTCTTTACTCGACATGTTTTTAAACGCGTCCTGTTTATTATATTCAACGTGAAGAAGACAGCTATCTGCATTTAATCAAAGAGACAGTTCATGACAGAGCGTGCAAAATGAAAAGTGGCCGACTGCCAAGAATAGCACACAATGACACAAGTTTCATTGTATGTGAAAATACATCCAGCCTTGAATTGCAATTACATTGTTAAGAACAGGACAAAGAATTACAGGCGGAAGGAATTAAGTCGTATTAGTCCATCTGTCATTTATGGGTTGTCAGACCCCAGAGAACATCTTCTCTCTGTTGGTGATTTGGTATGATGAGCCTCTCCATATGCATCACACTCCCCAGATCCCTCAGTCACGGATGAAATACTGGACTGCAGCATCCCAATAGCGTAATATGATGTCTGGCTAACAAATTAATGACAGACAAATGGCATCGATCCTTGAATTCACTGGCTTTGTGTTAATTGCTACAGAGTAAGTAATGGGTCTTGGCTAAATCTCTGCTAAAGGCCATTTGCACGTAAATGATCAAAGTTCCCGTGTGGAATGAAACAAGGGACTACGCTGGTGCTTTTTCACTTTCACTCTTCCTTCTTTTAAAAGAGGCTTTAGTAAATGGCGTCGAGTGAAAATGCTGCTGTTGACACAATAAATAATTTGTCATCTTCAGGCGGTGATACTCCGGGTTTTACTGCAAATAAATTGAAATGCCTTCTCTGGTGTAGCAATACAGCAGCTGATAGACCTGTTATAAACCAGACCCGAGCAGAAATGTCATTCCGAGAAAATGTTGCTGTACTTATCTGGGTCAATCACTAACATATATGTCACCTTGTTTTGACCTGTAATAGTAGAGCCTCCCTTTGGGCCAGTCATCGTGATATAAAAGGCAAAAAAAAAAAAAAAAAAAAAGCTACAGCCAGATGTATAAATGATGTGTGTGAGCAGAAGAGGAATTCGATTCCACACAGAATCTGGTATTTATTGTTAAAAATGTGCATACCTTCACGCATGCTTCACACCATGTGTGACACTTCATTTGAAACCACAGACTTTTCATGACATCATCGCTTTCAACAACAGCCTAAACTCACTTTCGATAACATTTAGAGCTGTGTGAATAAATACCTCTTTCTACAAGCTTGATTTTACTCCAGCTCCTACCGCCCCCCCCAAAAAAAATTATACAGTGTCGTGAGAATAAAAATAATCATAAATTTGACCCACTTATGTATCATTATTCTTATTAGTAGGCTGTTACGGATCGTAGGATACGGTATACTGATACATATGGCTGTGTGTAACTTCAACATCTACAATGCCAGTGCCAGATGAAGAATGGAATGAGTCTGGGTCATGTCCAAACAAGATTAAACAGGGAGTGTTGACATAAATAATTTTGGGAATGGGTGTTAGGCTTTCACAATGACTCACACGCATAAATCTGCCACGATGATTAGATATTTCAACTCTTGTGCATATGCAGATGTTTAGTCTTGAATAGTGTTTTAAGCATCTGGCCCCAAGAAAAACAGCGACGAGGTGTGTCGTTGTACAAATCTTGCCTGTGAAGGTCTATGTCTAATATGAGTGCGTGGATCATATTTCACCTTTCATCATTGTATCATCTTGAACCAAAAAAACTGTGTTTTATCTGGATTCCTGAGCCCAAATGGATTTTCTGCATTGTCAAAATTAGCACTTTGATTTCGGCCCGCATTGACTCCATCCCTTTAAGGGCTAAAATCACTCTCCCCTTTCTTTTTATTCCATGTTTTTCATGGCATCTCCATTTTGGCCCTGTTCTCCCACCACACCCCAGCCCACCCCCCTCCCCTCTCTCTCCCTTTCTCCATTCTCTGGAGTAATTGCATTGATAGTGAACAGTGCTGCTAATTAATTATGCAACAGCCGAAAATTGAGGTGAGAGCGAGGGATGAGAGGAGGAGAGATGAGGCTTGTGCCAAATGGTCTACAGTAGAGAGAGACAGGGAGAGTGTATGAAGTACTTTGAGGGGGGAAAAAAAGCCAGATGGGAAGCAGAACAAAGGAAAAGCACAAGAAAATGAGGAAAGGAGGAAGATGAGAGGCGAAGAACGTAACAACTGAGAGGTTATGTTTGTAACGAGGATCTGTCAAAACGTGAAGATCAACAGTGCGGAGGCAAATCAGGGCTCTCCTACAGAGGAAGATCAGAAGGATGGATGCAAACACTGGTGAAAAAGTCAAAGGGGGAAATTTCACTGGTGAGAGGCACAGATGTGTTTCTCACACTTAACGTATGTCCCTGTACTCCACAGAGAAAATCCTCTGAGACTGCTAGTTCTGACGGACTGGGGAGGGCCAGGTTGAATTGCACTGGTACTGATTAAACACCTGAGTAAATATATTCTAAATTGAAGATATTCCCTGCTCTGGGGATTAGCTGAGTTTTGAGCCATTTAGCAGAAGTTTCCAGTAGCATGTGACAGTCTAACTATTGAAGCTACTCATTAATTTGCACAGCCCCAGCAGCAGGAACTGGCATTTAAATTAATTAACTGTTTAACTTACTCACACTTATACTTTTTATAATACAAGAAAAAGATTAGAAAGATCATCATTATAGCAGTTTATAAGAAATCACTTAAAACATAAAAAAATGGATGTCTATGCTATTTTTTTAACCCTTATTTCTACTCATCCGTTTCTTCTGGAATAACATGTTCTTGCAGTTATTGTTTAGCTTCAGCATAGCTGACAAAAAACATTATTTTCTACTGTGTCTTTTGTTGTCCAACAACAAAACAAGCCATTTTCCTGTTATAGAGGACAAAAAAATATTCACACAAGTTTTTTCTTGATTAATCAATTGTCAGAATAGTTGGCAACTAATCATGGCAACTCTAATCTTGGATTAGAGTTCACTGAAGCAGACTCTGAATAGGTCGCCTTTGACTTTTTGACAATTGCCTTTGACAGTTTTAGAATTGTTTGCGTGTTCTGAGAAATGTTGGTCAGCTGTCTGATTACGCTACATGACGGCTGTCAAAAGTTGTGTCATAGTGAACTTGTTTTAATATTACTGAAGTAGTATTTCACTTGAAGCTTTATTTGCAGTCTTCGCTGAAGCTGCTGGGATATAAAACTTCACTGAAGATGAGACAACGTATTGTCTGCATCGTCCAGCACATCTGCATCTCTGCGTACTTTACATTCATAGTAGAACTGCATAAAATAATGCTGCCCTTTTCTCTTTCTCACATTGATAAATAAGCATAAAAGTTGGCTCAGAGTTAACACAACGTATAAGATTAATAAGAATGCAGTGTCTGCACTCGTTCGTGGTCTTTATCAACAGATAGTTTGTTCATTTATTCACAGGAAAATTTCTGACCACGTTTAGGAGGTGTGACCTCTTATTTGAAAATGTTAACTACTGTTGATGTAGGAAACAATTAAATATTGAACCTCTAATCATCTTTTCAAATTCAACAATCTCATTCTATTAGTGCAACTGGATATGCCTTTTACTACACTGCAGGGCATATCTAAAATGCATTTGCATGCCCTGTTGCCCAGTGATTCACTTTACACTTCACTTTTTTGTCTTTACAAAGTGGAGGAAAAAAGCCTTTTGCTTTCCACACTGTAGGTGGAAAACAATAAACAGAAATGGAATTAGGCTCTTTGCTGACTTTCTAACACACAAGGGGCTTACAACGCCAGTTTGTCACACTAGAGATACTAAATGAACCAAACAACCTTAATTACACTGCTTATTGTGCTCGGAGTAATACAAAATAATGAATTGTTAGATCAAATTCGTCCAAATATATATATTTTGAAAAGTAGACAACTTTATCTGCTGTTGAAGACCATTGGATACAGCTGAAAGCTTAGAATGAAGTATGATTTCTGCATGAAGAATGAGCTTCAGTAGAGGGTAGTGATGCACTGTTTTGAAATAGCTCTCTCTCAGTGTTAACTTTGCTACAGCGAGACTCGCTGTGTAGCTGTGTAGACTTGTTGTGTAGCTTCCAGTGTTCTGACTGTTCAATAAAATAGCCGTACCATAATATCATATTTTACATTCATTTGGACTGACATTGAACTAAGCTGCCTCTTGCACATCACCATTCGGTAATTGCTTGCTGTGTAATATTGAAAAGGATTTCTCTGAGTATCTTTCACAAGTCAAAGTCAAGTTTTTTGAAATAGAGTCGGAGCTCACAGGAAAAAAAAGCGATAACCTGTATGAATCAGTCTGGCATAGACAGAAATATGTTGTCCTCCAATCAAAAAGCTCTTAATATTGCCTATCTCAGATCTGTCTGCCCCGTGTGTCACTAATTCTCGGCTTTTCAGTGTTACACATATTTTATATAAAATACACGGCATTGTCAGTGTTACACTAATACATCACTCTACTTTGCATCCACTCGCCTCACCTCGCTCCATTCCTCCTTCCATTTTCCTCCAACCCCCCCCCCCCTTTTCTCTCCCACTGTCTTCTCCATCTCTGCCGCCCTCTCCAGCTGAAGTGCTGGCTCGACTAATTAAAAGCCTTAATCAGGATTCATAATTAGGTCTAATCAGTGCCTTGTACATCATTCCCTTGCATTCCTCCTTCGCTGGTGGTGAAGGCCGAGATGCTTATGAAATAATTTTGGCAACTTAATGCGTCCAAATGCGGAGCTGGGAGCAGGGCTTCAGTGAAAAGGAAAGAGAGAGGAACATGATTAGGACCAGGCGGCTGATTGCTTCCCCTTCCTCCCTCCCCCCTCCTCTGGTTCTCTACTTCACACATTTAGATTTGTTCTCTCTCTTTCTTTCCCCTTCTTATCTTTCTGCTCTTTTTCTCATATGTGTGTGTGTGTGTGCGCGTGTGTGGTGCCCTCGTGACAAGACAGCGGGGTAATAAAGCAGACAGCCTTCCAGATTACAGCTCCCTCCTCTACCTCCGCTGTATCCACCTGCTTCATTACAGCTGAGGCCACAGCACACTAAACCCTGCAACAGCCTCTGTGCTCTTTACTGCCTTCTGTCCACCTGAGCTCTCATCTGTTAGGATTAACGCCCAACACAATACAGTACAGGAACAGAAAATAATTACACTGTTCATTATGCAAAAGGCCTCAGCATAGCTAAGACTACAGCCTTCTGGTTTATTACCATGTCTCTGTGCTGCTCTCATCACTCCTGCAAAGTAGGAATATGATCCCACTGCAAAGGAGCTGCTCCTTTTGAATTTCACTGGTGTGTATCATTGCAGCTCATAGAGTCCTGACCGTGCAGAACGTTTCTCTTGTGCCTCTGTGTCAGCCTCCTGCTGTCTGAATAAGAAATTGTTAAGGGGAGGAAAAAATTTAATCGCCTTCAAAAAGAAAAACAGCAAACAGTAGGAGTCTGAGAAAAAGCTGCATAGAACACATTTCAGTATGGAGCTTAATCTGCCCTCTTTGTCTGTGCTGTCAGAACCAGAACATTGAAAAAATATATACCAGGTGCCCAGGTACGTGCTCACGCTGCGGTACACACATGTAATGGCAATTATGATGACAAGGATTTTCCAGCGGGCCATAGAGAAATTCGTCAAAATGATGACATGCATTGTTCTGTCGAGCTATTAGGCTTATAATGGAGTGGTTACCTTGACGACCGTAAATCAAGCCAGATAGTGCAACAGGATGAGGGTTGTTGAGGGCAAAGAAAAACTAGAATTGGTGCCATTTTCTAAAAAGGTTGCTTTATTATCCCAGGGTGCCATGTGATGTCCTGTAAGGTGGTCACAGGATGTGCTTATCTACTGTACAGAAAGAAAAGCGCAGCTCAACAAATACACATCAGATTATAGTTCAGTTTCCTTTCACATGAACCATTATTGAAAATCTATTTCATTTTTAATTAGTTTGTTGTAAAGCCAGCTATAATCCAGCCTATTTTAATGGAGGGAAGGGCCATGATCATTCCATTGACGGTGTATAATTAGTGGACAGAGCTTCTGGGATGCAAAGCGAAGCCAACACACAAGTACCCTAAACCTGCATCTTATATAATGTCCAAAAGGGGCATCATTATTGGCCTTATGGAGAAATGATCCAATGTCTTGCTTGATTTATTACCTCGGTTCCCTAATGAGTTTATGGTCTCACTCGCTAGTTTCAAGTCTTCTTCTATACAGCATGATGTTCATTTTGTAAATGATGGTCCCATTTGGAGTAAAATAGAAGTGTGTGGCTACATTGTGATTGATTACCTTGAAGTCATTTTCAGTGAGTCCATGCAACACATGAAAGGGCTCACGAAACTCAGATCAGACGTTCAAACTAGGCACTGCTGATCAAATCAAGATTCTCTAACTGTATTGCCCATTTCTTGCCTCAAATGTTTCCAGAAACATACTTTAGTGAACTGGAATAACACGAGAACACCGTTCATTTTTCTCTGCTGGAAAACATTCAAAACCAAGAGTAACGGCCATCATGCCAAACTCCAACTGTTGTCAAAAATGGTTGTCCACAAAAGGGGGTGATGTCACAGTGGGTTTGCACTTCATTACCAGTGCATCTTTTATGCTTCTGGACTGAACCCCCCCAAAAGAGACTTCAAGTCACAGGAATTCTACCACAAGCCATCTCTCAATAGAAAGGATCTCCTGCAAAGGAAAACAGGAGCTGTCAATACCACCATTTGCAGCAGCTATAGGAAACACATTGGTAAACCAGCAAGGGACCTGGGCAGAATAAACACCACAAGCAGATAACATCAGCTGTCTGTTGAACACAGAATTGACTGGGACGGTGTCAAGGTCATCGACCAGCCATACAAAGATCAAGAAGGCCGAGACCATCCTTGAACTAAGAACGGGGTTACAATCATCCCCCCCATCATGTGACCACATGATGGTGGAGGTTCTTTCTTTTAATCATTGATCTGTCCATACCAGCCATTAAAAGATCCCTTGCTAATGTGCTTCCACTTGAAGAGATGGGGGACAAAATCCATAGAACTTTTTTTTTTTCAAAATACATTCCAGTGGGGGTGTCGGTGAGCTCAGCCCTGCCCTTTGCTGCATGTCGTTCCCCATCTATCTCTCCCCACATTGCTGTCACTCCTCAGCTGTCTCTGTCAAAAATAAAAGCTTGAAAAAGGCCAAACAAACAAACAAACATTCCAGTGAAGCTAATGCAAGACTTCAAGCAGTCTGAGTTAGCCTTTTTAGCTTCAGATAAACTTTAAAAAGAAAAACATTTTTGCATGAGATTTTGTCCCAATTTCCTTTCTCTGTTCTTTTCTTATTTTTCTGGCTTTTTGTTCTCATTGGGTAGAGACTTCTGAGGAGAGACAGGAAAAGGGGGAGAGCGAGAGGAGTGGAATCGAGACCTGTGCTGCTGTGGTAAGGACTCAGCGCATGGTGAGCTACCGGGGTGGCCCTGTCCCCTATTTCTTCCTTTGGAATCATGATCACAGCAAGCAAAAACTGGTTTCATCTAGACTCAGGCATGTGAGAGTTGCTTTACAACAGACTTTCAAAAAATGTGGTCCTTTTCCTTAAGGTCCTGTGATGAACAAGGAGTCAGCTCCATTTGCTGAATGATGATGAAAGCTCCAACATGGAGCAAGTGCACCTTTGAGTCTCGGTTCTCTACTGCATCCTTTTTTGATGATAGGTCCATGCAGAGATTTCACCTTTGTGCAGCTTACTCACTTCTGACTGGTTACATTGAGCTGGAAAGCAACATACATTCTATTCCACCATATTTGTCTGATGGTTGAAGTTACAAGTTACTTTGCCGATGAAGATTTTACATGCAAATAATAAGCTCTATTAATAAGTATAACTTATTAATACAAGTTAAACTACCCAATAGTATCTAATAATATCTTAGATAAATGTAGCTCTGCAACATCACATTACATTTTAATGCATCAATGATCTAATACTCCTAGGGACTGTTCTTCAAAATAAGTGCATTAACTTTTGAAATGTAACTACGTTTTCTTATGCTTTTACTTTTAGTGTGGGACTTTAACTTGTGATAAAGTGTATTGTATATATTGCTCCTTTTACTGAAACATACTGATTTTTTTTCCCACCATTGGTCCACTGCATTTATTAATGAAATGAAAAACAGAACGTCTGGAATGAGAACTGGATGGAGCACAATGCAGGGCCACTTCAGGCAAAAGAAATGAATCAGACCCAATCAGATAGCTCTTGTGACATCTGTTATAGCTTGGTCGAAAAATGTCATCCAAAAGCTATAAACTTTTCTCTCTTAAGTGGTTGCATTCACGCACGGCTCTAAAAAACTGCCTCATCTACAGATAATAATTAATACATGGACGTGGAATTAATGCATAGAGTACCTTGGTATAAATGCTGTAATCAGTTGAGACAATAGCAGTGATGACTGGAACCCTCCATCTCATGTCACAAGTATTTTTAGCAGATGTCCGCATTTTCCATAATTGTTGTTTCTTTTTGTTGCAAAGATGATGTATTGTCGAGCACAGAGGCCAGTAAAGGCTGCCAGTCTGCTCAGCTGTGGTGTTTTTTATTTATGGTAATTGTTTTTATGTCCTTAAAACTGAATTATTGATGGTGAAACGTTCCACATGGCACCAGTAATCTGCTATTGTTCTGATCAGTCCCAAGAAGAAAAGAACGTATAGGTTAGACCTACAATACACTGCATGCGTTTGCTGTTAAACTCGCCTCTGTGGGAAATCTGCAAGAATTTGGATGTGGTGGACAGTGCCCCTCCCATTAAAACCCTGTGTGTGAGTCTTTTATTGCTCCTTGCAGCAGGAGGGAGAGACATGAACTGAATCTGCAGAGCGGCATCACGACACAATGCAATCCAACAGTTTAAAAATTTAAATGTGCTTTTAATAAATGCATGAGGGCTGCACCTGTGGCCACTTTGGAATTACAGTGAAGTAATATTTACAAGCCTCTCGGTGTACATCTTTTGACTTCACGCTGGGTAAGGCTGAAACTAATGTAATTTTGATGAATGCGAACTGAATTAATGCGCGGACGCATTTTCCCCCCATAACACACACACACACACACACACACACACACACACTTCTTAACTAAATTCCATTAAATGTCTTTTTGTCTTTTTTTTTTTTTAATCACTGTGTTTGTAGTTCTTTAGAGAAAGTAAAGGGCCAAAGTGGAACCATAAACTTGAGGTTTGGCTGGAGGCTTGCTCAAGTGCAAATGAATGTCCCAAAATGTTTGTTTGTTGCATGTGTGTCGATAGATGTTGCTGAGTCCCCAAAAATGATTTGAGTTTAAAGCCTGCGTCTGATTTGAAAGAGCCGTCACATGACTCACTGCAAGGTGGTCTCATGGCCATTCGATGTGACACAGGCGCGCGCACACACACTATGCAGCTGTCTGAGCAGTCATTTCCAGGGATATTAGAGGCCCTATAACACGGTGGGCCATTAACAGCAGAATAATATCACAAGTTGACCCTTGACATTCATAGCAGCTTATATCTCCTTGCTGATAGACGCAGGCTCTGCATATAGCTCTCTGTGTTGGAAATGAACCGACATGGAGTGAGAAGAGGACAAAATCCCTCCATCTTAAGCCTCGACGGAGCAAATAGCAGAGCGGCTTAGGGGAGGTGGGGAGCGAATGGGGGGAGACAGAGGGAGAGCGAGAAAGAGAAGCTTTGATAGAAACTGGAGAGAGAGGGAGAGATGATGGGATAATGAGAATGGAGAGCAGATTTTTTTTTTCCCCGCTTTTACGAGTTTGCAGTTACACTCCCTCTCCTACCTCAACTCCGTCGCCCCAAACACAGCGTGACGGTGTCGCATTCAACCAGATGACATCACCTGTTGATTTGGTAGCGGAGCCACGGTGATATACAACTCCTTTTTTTTTGCTCTTTTTCTCTGCGATTTTTCTTTCTTTTTTATTATTCTGCCTGTGCATGCCACTCACCTTGTCTTTCATTACTGCACCATTACTCATGTGCACCCTCTCGCTTATGCCTGTTGCTTACCAGAATTCCCCTATTTTTAGATGTACCATTATGTGTGTTCCTGTGATTCCCCCACGTCTATGCCACCCTCCACCTTTCCGAAGTGAAGTGATTAATAAAGCGCTGACACTCTTCGTTTGCATCTCTCAGTTTCTCAAATCCCCTCCCTTGCCTCATACTTTGACCTTTTACCCTTTCCCCCTCTGCCTTGCTTCCCTTTCCCACATATTTCAGCTTCCTCCCTCCATTAGCGTGCCCTTAAGCGACGGTGTAACCAGTTTCCCATGAGGCTGAGTGGCAGTCTGACCGACAGGCTACCTAACTTCATCTCTACAACCCCTCCCTCCCCCCCCAAAATTTTCCACCCATTTTTCTTCCATCCATCCATACAACTCCCAACACCCGCAGATGACTCAGAGCCCACCTGCCCTGCAGCCATCATCTATCAGTCAGTCTGAATCACGCACACACACACACAATGGATCTCTGTGTGTGCTCCTTTGGAAACACGCGTACAGTAACCGCTGTGAAGGACTAAAATGACAGCTTCAGCCCTCAGGGATAGGTTGAACTTCTGTGCGCATGTGTGTGCGCGCGTGTGTGCGTACATGCTCAGGGGTGTCCATGTACATGTAAATGTAGTTATCTCTATAAATATGTATGGTAATGCACAGGCAGTGGTTGTGAATAAAACATGTGAACAGGTGATGGTAGCTCTACTATACTCTTTATGGATGTTAATCTCTGAGGTTGTTACCCGGCTGTGATTGTGAGGACTTCACAATATCCTGTCCAAATGTCAATGCTTTCTGCCGTTATGCTAAAGTGAATCTGTGCAGCATTGCAAATCTTTATGTTAGGAATTACATTACAATAACAATGATTTTTGAATATATGAATATTCTGTCTGCATGACGGATATTTAAAAGTCCCACAATATATTTTAACCATCAACCATAAAAAACTTTACAATACAGTTTTACTATAATTAAAAGGCAGCCATTATTCGCCTTGTTATAATAAAACTTTAAAACTTTGCTGAGGGTTATTCATATGCAGCCCAATTACTTTTGATTCTGGATACATCACTCATTTTTTGGTTGACGCGTGTAAACAGCATAACCTGCTTAAAATGACCCAGATAAGCTCCCAGGTATGAAAAACCTGATTAACATATTTGAGATACATCAGTATCAGCTTTTTTTGTAAATTTTTAGATAACACAGAAAATAAATAAGATCAAATGTTTTTTTACTTACTTACAAATGAGTTGATTTAAGATTTTTTTGTCAAAAGAAGATATATATAGACTAAATGCCTAATGAGTAAATGGTAACTAAGGAATTCATTTTCAATTTATACAATATTCAAGTAAGAGTAAGAGCAATAATAATGGAAAATTGAGAGCAAATACCCCACAGATAATGTTCGTTATACATAAATTGTCTACTGCTACTGCTACTACAATACATACAGAAACTTTTAAGAAGAAGCATTTTTAGTGATAGGCGCATCACTGCTATTGGATGGTTTGCCATGAACTTTGGTTCAGACATGAATTTTTAATAACTTTGGCTCTCATTTCATCTGCTTTTCTTCTTGTGCTGTCATCAGGTTAACATTTGAATATGTCCAGTACTTTGGTTTATGTCCAAATACCAGCACCATAGCATGCTAAGATGTTCAAATAAGATAGTGAAGACAGTCAAAATTATACCTGATAAACAACATGAATTGTGAGCATGTTCGTGTGTGGAAGAAATATTGCCTCACTTCTCAGCACGGAGCTGCTGATGTGGCTGTAGACTCTTAATCTTGTTTTTATTCACACAGACTCAACACACCTCAGACCACGAGCTTTATTTTTCTTCCAAATAACTTATTTCTGGAAAAAATGAAAACAAAATTGAACAAATTGGACCCTATTTCATTCAAGAGAAACAGTTGCATTTTGGTTGTCTTCATTACTGAAACACTTCACAGTTCTGTATGTGTGTTTTAGCAGTGTGTAGGAGTTTTTTCACTTTCTTCATCAGACATAACATCATTCCCCTTGACATCTGTCTGCATGACTTAATGATGTGCGAGGCATTTCTTTGTCTATAGGGAGCCAAACTAAAGAGGTAGGTAGCTTGCAAGGCACTTTTGGTATAACAATATTAACTTGTATCTCTAAAGACAGCGCAGATTGAAACCCATTAAGTTGTGTCCCACAGACAATATGTCTGTGTCCCCTTAGAACTTCTAAAAAAAAACACACCAACATAGCAGTTTGAAATGGGAGAATTACACTAGACGCTGTATTTCAGTGACCATTTGTACAATTAGACAGTTGGTTTGGCATTAATGTGATCTATGACCTTTATCAGCCTCTATCTATGTGGCCATTAATTCTCCCTACTAACAAATTCATGCTTCCCCTTTACCAAGTAAGAATTGTGTGGTCAGGAGACAAATTAAGACATTGTAAAATGCTGGAATAATAATACTAAATAGTATTATGTTTTTTTGGCTATTTGAAGTGTGAGTTTGTTTTTGAAAGCCAGAAATCACATAAGAATATGCAGAATAATTGCTAAGTGATTTGTCTTGATCAACAGCGTTTTAATTACGACTGTTTTGTTTTGCAGGGCAGGAAATATCGTCCTCGTTTCCCTTTTATTAAGAACAACATGGCTTACACACAATGAGACGCACTGGTTCAAAAATATAAGCTCTCATTTATCCAAAGCGTCAGTGCATCATTCATCACTGATCTGATCATATTTCGGGAGGTCAGCTGAGAAAAGAATGCAGCGACAGATGAACAAAAATGTCCTGTAGTTTAAAGGACTGGCATGAGGAACGGGGAAACTCCCTATGGACTCAAATGAGACAGTGTAATGAGTTGCCTGGGTTTGATACAGTTTTCCCGATCTTACTAATACATTCTGCTGTAGACATTTTCCCAGCTTGCCTCCCTCCTTCCTTCTTTCCTCTCCCGGCCTCATCTCCGTCTCTGTCTCTGTTCCAGCCTATCAGACATGACAGTACCAGCTGGCTGCTGGCAAACTCACAGCCAGAGGATATAAGTTGTGTGTGCGTCTGAGTGAGTGAGTGTGTGTGTGTGGGTGGTTGAGGGTGTCATCATATTTGGAAAGTGTGTGTCCATATTTCTGACAGTCTTGGGTGTGTGTGTGAAGCACATTATATATGAGTTTACATGTGTGATGCATCAAAAAGCGAACATTTAACGTCTGAGTCACAGGTGTGTGGCTGTTACTTGGGGTGTTGTTAAGAGCAATATTTAATTCCTATAAAGATAGTTGTCAACACTTGCTTGAAGCAGCTGTGTACTCACGTAGGTGCTTGGCATTTGCCTTTCTGCCTGACTCACCGAGCACATTAAAAGCCACTTATTTGCCTTTCTTGCTGTGCGGCTGTGTGTCTGTAGAGATGTGTACCCATGCTTTTGTACTTCTGTGCATTGCGCTCAAGTTTGGGTAATTTATAGAAGCCTCTAATGAAAAAACGAAAGGTGAGAGACCACCTATTTCTTCAACACACACACACACAAGAGAGAAAATCAACCAACCCCCTTCTGTCTTGGCAGCTCGGTGCACTTTCACAGGGCTGCAGGAAACATTTAAAGCTTATTGGGAACATTCGAGATGAACAGCAGATGTGTCTGTGATTTTGGCACTGTTCAACATGTTCACCCCGACCCCAACCGCCACTGACCCTCCTCACCTTTCTGCTGCTGAAGCCCCCCTCTCTTTTCCCTGCATCGATTAAATACACATATTCCCTTCTTTCCATCTGTCCAGCCATACCTCCTGTTGCCTTATAAAGTTTTGTACTAGATTTAAACTGGGGGGGGAGTCTCTGTCGGGGAACACACTCCACTCATCTCCCACTCGCAAAATCCCGTCTAAAATGTGTATTTTTAGATCTTCAGAAGAACAGACCTAAACAGACTTTTAATTATTGTTCTCTGTTTGCACTTTCAGATTTTTACTTTTACTTTTGTCTCATTTGTTTGCCTCCATCCATCTTTCTTTTCCTTGGCTGATACGCATTGCAGCAGAGAACAATATATAAATCCGATGAGATTAGCAGCTACTGATACTAAAAACTGCAAAGGTCAAGGTCCTGGTGACCTTTAAATAATCCTGTCAGTCCTTTTATGTGTTCCTCTTTTATTTATGGTCATGGTTTGGCCCAGGATCTCAAGCCAGGATGAAGCTGGAGTTAAGGTACTGCCTCAGTTAAAATGATGGCTGCAGCTTAGCAGCTTGGCCAGACATTAAGTAAGAGCTCTAATTTGAAAAAAACCCCACAAGGGAAGTTGATGTAAACCAACAGGACCCCACGGGCCTGTCCAGACGGGGTATGAACCAGCCCTCTAGTAGTTGAAACGGGCCAGAACTGATGACAGACAGGCAGACCAGAACTGAGGAGAACAGGGGCTCACATGTTCCACGCTGTTTGTTCTGTACAGACTCCAAAATCTGTGAGACATGGAGGGACGGGGAGAGAGTTGGATGGCTTTGGAAAGGGAGAAGGAGCAGAGAAAAGATGGGAAAGGAGTAGGAGGATGAGATTGAGAGGAGGTGAGAAGCGGGGAGGAGATGGGTTGACAGTGAGTAAGGGGAGGTGGGAGAGGAAAGAGCACTGTGGGAGGGCGTACATTCACAAGAAAGTTTGAGTTTTTGTTTTTAGGTAAGGTTTATGGTAAAGGGGTTGTGTCTGCTTTATGTCCTGTCTTAGAAATGTCACTTCTCTTCCAGGAAAGGAGAGAGGAAGAAATAGATTCAATATGAGTGTGTGAGAGTGCGTCTTTGTGTGTGTGTGGGGAGCCCCCAGAGGTAGGAGGGGTATAGAGGGAACTGCTAAAACCTCAGGCACAGTAGCATGGAGGGATAGATGAAAAAGGAAAGGAAGAGGAAGAGGAAGTTATGGAGTGAAAAGGAGTCTAAGGAAGCTGAGCTAATGTAGTGCGAAGTGAAATATCTCATTCTGAAAAGAGCAAAGGGGAAGAGAAGGGAGAATTACATAAACGCTACAATATGTGTGAAACGGTGAATGTGTGTTGAAGAGAAACAGAGAGAAAATGAGAGCAAGTATAGGGCATGGGGAGGGAGTGGATATAGCTCTAGGCCAGTTGGCAGTGACCATAACGGCTTTCATTGCGAGGTGTTGATTCTGTTGCCGAGCTCTTGAGCCACGGGCGTTTAACCTCAACAACAGCCAAGAACAATGGCTAACAGCCTCATGAACAGATAACATGTGAGGTGAAATAAAACATTTACTAAGACAATGACATCTGGAGCAGGAAAACTGAATCAGAGCGGCTCGAGGATTGGACAAGGTGCTGAGAGGTGAGGGCGAACAGGGCAGGGTGCAGGTGGGATACAATGCTGAGGTGCATTGTGGTCAAAGTGAATCCCTTTATAAATCCCCAGATGCAAAATCCGCTGACTGAGGGGCTTCTCAGGTTACCAACCGGTTCCCCTGGGGACTCGTTTAACTGCGGCGTAAACCCTGCTATTTATGAATCTTCTGCAGTCTAATGTGTGTCACTGCTCATTACTGACAAGGCTTACTGTGATGTGGCGCTGGGGGTGTGGGGTCCCAGAAGGGGGGTGGTGATTCCTCTTGTGAGGGTTAAGACCTCTGAGGTTGTACACATTGACTCATCACCATTGACACAGCGTGCCGATGCGGCCTCGACGTCATTAATAAATGTGTGTGTGATGTGATTTCATGTTCCCTGTGCTCTGACATAGGCTGTTTAAATGTTTCTTTTTTTCAGTGTAGATGTCCAATAATTAAATGATTTGTGTCTTTATTTCTGAGGAAGTGTGATAACTAAGTGTCTGCGAGGGAAATGTGTGTGTGTTTCCAAAAGAGACAGAGTGAGAGTGGCAGCGAGCAGAGTGCTCAGTGTGTGTTTGTGCTTTCTGCTGTGAATGTGTTCCAGATAGTGCCGCTGATGGTTATCTTTCGGAGAGAGCTCTATTGATTTGGCTGTGGTAAATAATTGGTTGGGTCTACAAGCTGTCATGTTCGGCCTGATTGCTGAGCATTGGTGGTCTCGAGCAGTTATCTTCCTTCATATCCCTCTCTGATCCTTCTCTAGCCTCCTTAGTCTAGTTCTACATTTATTGATTAGGACCCCATATGACCATTCTCCATCCTTCAATTTGGGCAATAATCCTTATCCCGAAGCCATGTGTTACAAGTTATCTGCTCTCCACTCCCTGTTCTGCCAAAGGGAGAGAGGGCAGGTACAATTTAGGAAGGCGGAAAACAGGGAAATGAGGAGAATACAGAATGAGGACATTTGGAAGGGTCAGACGTAGCCCAATACAGGCTTGCATGGTCTGCCCTACTTTTCCTTGACAGTAGACTACATTAGTACAGCCACTGCAAAGTGAGGTGGAGTGTGTGGGCGAGCGTGCGGAGGTCCCCTGCAAATTTAATTTCATTAACTTGCACTAAAAAATAAAATAAAATGATCGAAATATTTTCAGCGCAAGTGTTTCTGTCCCATTCCCTAATGAACGCACCGAAATGCTGACAGATTTAACACTACATCATAACTAAAAAAGAAAAACTCCTCGGACGGATTTGCCTGGACCGACCCTCATCTTCCTGCTGGCTCTGTGGTCTATATCCTATCCACCGGGAGGGCTGGATGTCAAGTTTGGGAGGCCCTGGCCCACATGCTGCAGCCTCTGGCAGGGTCACTGAGCTGAGGCGATGAGAAGACCATTAGCGACCCCGCTTGAATGGCTTTAGGAACTACAACCCCCAGTGAGCCAAGAACAAGAGGGTTGATTATCCAAGCAAAGCCACAAAGCGCTCCTTTGAATGTATGGAGAAACGCCTCATTTACTGCCACTGGAGGATTTATGTTCGTTTTAAAACTTATTCCAGGCCCAACATTACATGCACATATCCTGCCAAACTCCTAGAACAGCTATAATATATTCCTACAGGGACATTGTGATATTTAATTATGGTTTTGTAGAGCATAAATGCATTACGCCTGCTTAAACCAGTTGGGTACAGATACCACAACTGACTTTAAACCGAAGTTAAGTACATTTTTTGTCACGCAGCTGTATATTTAGCTGTGATATGTAGTAGAACTGCAGTAAAACGGGGTTTCATACTATTTTGACTAGGGGCGATATACTCCGCTTTGAACACGGACTTTTATGGTACTTTTACACGGTGTGTTACGTTTGAACTGTTTTCCCTTTTTTTCGTACGAACTACATCTCATTGTGGTTGTAGAGGTATTCGGCGTGATATTTCTTCCGCCTGTGTTGTTTTAGCCCACTTTTATATCACCTCACTGCTTCACTGGGACACCTGGAAGTGTCCCGAGAAACAGAAGCGATAACCCGGGGGTAAAGTTGAGGGGAGACGGTAAACTTCCTCTGAGAGGTGCCACGTCTGAGCCCAGTCCCAGCCCCACTTCCTCTGGAGCACATAGTTAAAAGGACAGCGGCGGAGGACGGGGGATAAACGTGAATTAATTTACGGTAAATTTGCGCAAATTCGCCTTTCCTTCTTTCCTTTTCGCCGAGAGAGTTCCCGGGTGTCCTGACGGAGTAGGCTGAACTAGACTGCAGATGTTTCCCGTCACCGGCACGACGAAACCAATGACTCAGACTTTTTTGTGAGACAGAGATAGATTGACGCGTGTTTTATTTTCTCCTGTTCAATCACTTGCTCGGTCTGAGACTCAAACGCTTTCTTTTTAAACTTCATCAGAGTTAATTGTCACACTGTTTTGGGTGAGATAATAACCATGTTTTCAAGTGGGGAGGAATTTACAAGATCCAGTTTGCTGCTGTGGCTCTGTAGGAGCAGAGGCAGAGATGTTTGCACAAGTAGGAGTTTTATAGCAAAGGGGGAACCCTTAGGCTGTGTTTATATTGCTTTATCTCAAATATGAGCAGTGCAATAGCAGCATGAGCAGAATTTCACTGTTAAAAATAGGTGGAAATCTATGCAAGTTATATTTCTTGTGTTATAAGTGAGAAGGATGCATTCCACTCTGCATTCCACTCATTGTCACACTGTACCTCCTCTCCCTGCTGTGCTTTCCTCTAGATCTGCCATGCTGCCCAGGCTTTCTGTCTACATACTCATTTCTTTGCCAGTACTCCTGGTGCAGGGCAGCACTGCCGATAAGAAGAAGAGCCCTGCTACCCCAGCCACCCCTCCACCCCGCCCACCAGCTCCTCTGGGTGACCCCAGCTGGGCTCTGGGTCTGCGCCTGTACCGGGCCCTCCGCTCCGACTCGAGCTCGGTGAACACCGTCTTCTCCCCTCTGCTTGTGGCATCCTCACTTGGAGCGCTGGGTGGGGGGTCAGCGGGCACCACTGCCAGCCAGTTCCAAGACCTCCTCAAGACCTCATCCCCCGCCAAGACTGGAGCCCATGCTGGGGAGCTTATGTCCAGGGCGTTGGAGAGTTTCGCTAAAGCCAATGGGACCAGCTTTCACCTGCACACGTCCTCTGCTCTGTTTTCCAAGCAAGCTCCTCCAGTCAGTCAGGCGTTTGTGAAGGACAGCCAAGCCAGGTTCAGAGTGCAGCATCAGCCACTGGGGAAAGGAGACTCCAAAGCTGACCTGAAGCAGCTCCATGGCTGGGTTAAAGCTGGGCTTGGTGGGCTGGAGGGAGCTCCTTTAGCGGCTGAAATCCAGGCTAAGGCTGGAGCTCTGATACTGGCCAGTGCTCTGAGCTTTAAAGGTGAGTTGAATTACACAATTAGTTACTAGTGGGCTAGTACTGAAGTCATCTATACTCAGATCACCATGGCAACTTTGGTCTGTGGTCACAAAACAATGGAAAATATGACCTATTGTTTGAGAAATGGGATATGGTATGCAAACATGTCATCATTTGTCAGTGTGTCCAAAACAGTTCTGGATGTGACCGCAACTCTGTAGCCAGCTGAATATTTCATCATGCCGAGTATCCAGTGGCATAACTGGTTAGCTGCAGACACGTAACATAGCAGCTAGGCTGGTCTGACTAATGCTGAATGAGACTGTTGTGCTTTGTAATTGTGGAGTCATTTGCAATTATGCAACGTTTCCAAATTGAAGTTGTGTGCTGCACCGGATGAGAAGTCTTAGAATATTAATATGGCACACATGTGTACTGTTTCCAGTGTTCAGGCAACACTGAGAGCCTGCACGCCAGTTTGCCCACTACACTCTACACACCAGCATGCCCACCCTCGTGCAGTGTGCATGGCTGTGTGTGTGTGTGTGTGTTCCTGTGTGCGTGCGTGCAGTGGACTCCAGCTGGTGGACACAGCAGATAAAGGATGATTCTGGGGTCTATCACTGAGAGCTTATTCATCTTCCATTGGGGGGTGATGTGTCATCTTAAATAATTGAGTAACAAGTGTCCAGACTCTCTCCCTCGGTGTCATGCCTAACATCTGTGCTTGGAGCGCTCCAAGTCTGCGGCAGCACAGCTTGGCTCAGATCTGTTCTTTGTGACGGGGTGCAGTGGTGGAAACTAGTCAGTGTGTCTGTACGGATGCATTTAGTTAGAAGCCCCATCTGTGATCGAACAGTTGCATTCCCAAAACATATCCCTATAATCCTTATCTGCATTTCATTGTTTGTCATTATACCCGTTTACAAACAAGATTAATTTCATTTTTTTTTTTTTTTGGCTGTTGAAGGATTCACGAGTACTACTACTATTTATTTCAGAGTGAAAAAAGCCCAGCTTATTTTCCATTTTCACGATAACTTTTCAGGAATGTAATCTACCATCTCTGTCTTTCTCAGAGCACAGCGAAGATTTGCGTGCCTGCTGACGTCGAATCTCACTCTTATTCGCAGTCCTCACAAAAGATGATGATGTGTTAAATATATCCTTCTGTTTCGCTTGTTCCTTTTGTGGCGTTAGTCTCTGTGCCTTTGTCACTGTTTATCGCATGTCTAATCTACCCCTGTCTCCTCTCCCTCTTCTTTCCACATGTCTCCTGTTCACGTCCTTATCTGCTTCTATCTGCCTCCGTTCGCTCTGTTTCCTCCTGCAGGTATTCTTCTTTATTAGGTGCAAGGAAGGCAAGGCTGCTGTGAAAACAGGTTGCCAATAGATAGACAGCCTTTTGAAAATAACATTCCCTGACAGACTATACATTGATAAGCATTTAATTAATTTTCTTTGTTTGATGTTTTGACTTCATTACAAAATTAGTTTTTCTGTGAACCGGCCCTCGTTGGTTGGTTCATTAATTTTTCGGAGGAAATATACAAATTAGATTATACAGCAGATTGTAGCACACAAATTAGATTACGGAAAATTGGATTCCTTTAGTTTTGATTCATAATTTAAAAGTGGTCGATAGTTTGCTTCTTGGTCTCTCATTTGTTCTAAGTTTTTTTTTTTTTTCATTTGTCTTTGATTTCAGGGTCCTAAGGCAATTCATAGTGTGTGATAATGTAATGGTTTCAGAGATGGTGCTGGAATTTCTTGTGGCACTGAATAGGGATCTGCTTCTTTGCCTCTTTTTTGTTTGTTTCACTTTCATTCCCATAAGTTAATTATTGAAGGGGAGAATTAAAAAAAATCTCTTCATTGTCCCTGCTTCCCAGGGCTGTATACACCATTCAAAGAAAGGGAAGGTCAGAGGCAATTAGTAGTGGAACATGTTTATAGTAGAGAGATGTTAAATGCAAAGAGACTGGTGAGAGGACTGCAGAGAAAGAGCAGCGCAAGGGGAGATTTCTGGGTGGGAAGGGGACAAAGAAATGCAGTGTAAAATTAATGGGAGAAAAGTTAAGGGCAGAAAAGAGAAAAGTAAAGAGAGGGTGGCCTGCTGAGAGAGCAAAATAGATTGACAGACAGTGGAGGGACGTAAAAGGCCTACATTGGGAGTTCCAGTCCACACTAGTTAATTAATTCAGGCTTTGTTCCTGTTTTAGACAAACAAACACTGGAGACGGAAAAAGAAAAATAAGATTGTGAAGAAGGGGGAAGAAAAAAAACAGCAGAGAGAGAGAAACTTCGCCAGAAGATAACACGACAACATGGGGAACTAGAAGAGAGGCGAGAGAGAACAACAAGACCCCACATATTTAACCTGTAATAATAGCTTCTGAAATACCACAACTGCTCGTAATCAAAAGTTGATGAGGGAGAAGAGGGAGCCGGCCTGTCTCATTGATTCTCCTCTGGTTTTTGCCTGAAGTTTACAGTATGAATTGATAAGTCTGGGAGTGATTGGATTTCTTAACTGGGCATTTGTTTCATTTTTTATTGTTGATGGATATTAATGGATTTAGGTTTCAAGTGATCTCTCCGTCTCAGCGCTGTCCTACTGTAGAAAAGAAGATAATGCAGCGCAAACCCAAAGCGGGCTGGCTCGTCTAAACACATGCTCACGCAGCCACACACACCGATCAACAGAGTCTGCTGTGCAAACTTTTGTGGTCATTAGGCCCCTGCTTGATACAGCTTTCTAGACTTTACACACACACATGTACAAATGTGGAGGAATTATTCATCGTTAGGTCATCTTTACAACAACACGTCTGCCACTTCAAGTAACCTTTGGCCAGTTGTTTTTGAATTCCAGTGCGATCATCTTTCACTCTCTGATGTTATGGGAAGCGGAGCGAATGTCTGTGACTTGCACTAACATGCCTGGGAGTGAGAATCACATGTCGTTTTGCTGTGACTTGTGATTGACTGAGGTCCAATAGAAGCGGGGTGGTTTTTGGGAAAGCCAACCGTGCTGCTGAAACAAATTGATTGAAATTCATTAATTGATCAGCAGAATCAGTCAATTAAACAATTTGAAGCGGCACCGATTTTACGCGATTAAGGGTTAGGGGTTTGGTACAGATTTTAAATGCCCCCCACCGCCTCAGTTTCACAATATTTAATTCTAATTATGAATGTTAAACGATTGTGGGCATGCTAAACATTATACCTGCTAAGCATAATGTTAGCATTGTCATTGTGAGCATGTTAGTATCCCACTGACAGCACTTAGCTCAGAGCACTGCTGTGCTTCAGTACAGACTCTTGTAGACTCTTGCTTTTATCTGTCTCCAACTTGACGGAAGTGTAATACTTAATCTAGACTACCTTGTTCAGTCATTTCCCCGTAAAAATGCCAAACATTCAAATGAAAATATTTGACATTTCAGAAAAATGTACTGCCTTACTCTACGATAACTCTAACTTGAATATTTTAAATTGTGTGGAATTTTTTTCGGAATCAGACAAAATCTCAAGATGTCACCTTGGCCTCTTGGAGCTTGCAATGGGTATTTTTCAGTACGTCCTGACATTCAAGACATAATTGATTATCCATTATTTGAAGAATAGAAGGCTCTGCACACGTTGTCCAAAGAAAGTATTTAACGATAAAGCCAGTCAATCGGTCTTTCATCAGGTCAAATGAGCCATTCGATATTTTCGGACTTCTTTCACCTTCAATATTGTATCATGAGTGTGGTGATCTTTTCAAGCGATTAATCGATAATGAACGTCATCATTGGTTGCAGCCCTAGCAGGCTCCGGGTGTCATTCACAAAGAGTGACATAAGTACATGTTATAATCGGTCGACCTCGCGCTCCATCCAGTGTCCCCCTGCTCGGCCTTGAATGGACTGGTGGCTTTTGGAAAGTGTTGTGAGGTTATTACAACAGTAATTCCACTACTCTCAGCCCCTCCTAAATTGACAGCTGTCAGAGGTTTAGTAGGGTCAAGTGGTATGTGGTGAGCAGTGAATGGGACAATGTGGCCTTAAGGACCTCATAACTACCTCAGTGAAGCACTCTCAGCTCAGCAGCTTTGAGAAGAGTAGACATTTTTTAATGGGCAGTAGATATTGATGATTCATGAGCAATGTCAGCCAGTGTCACCATGTATCAGTTCTCTATGTATTTATGAACATGGCATTGTTTAACCTAGTGTCCACCTTTTTCACCTCCTTCAATCATTCAGTACTTTCTTCCAGTCTCTCTGTGTCAAGCATTTTGTATTCAAAATGGCTCTGTCCTCTCTGTGTTTGTTTGGCTGTTTGTTCAGGGCTGTGGGAGAGAGAGTTCAGCGAGGAGAGCACAGATCATCGTACCTTCTTGGGGAAGAAATACACCAAAGTGATGATGATGCACAGAGCAGGTAAAAAAACCCAGTCTGTCGTGGGCTGTACTCCTGCCAGCAAATAAATGCAGTGAAAAGCAATTTGAGTTATAAAATGGGTTGAACATCTGTAAAGTCCAATCTGCTTCCCTCCTATTTATCACAGTGTACCTTATGATTTATTTAACACGCTTTTCATATTTTATGTATCGTCTTAAAACAACAACAAGGCAGGGTGAATTTCTGCTCTGCCAGCAGTAAAAGATGTTGGTGGGATATATTGTATTCTGTTTAATGTTATATTATAATGTCATTTCCAATTCATGGAATAGATTACTTCAGTGATCAATTGCCATTCTGTCTAAGGTTACATTCATAGTATGTCTGGAGTGTTTTCTGCTGTTCAGTTCAGTTAGGCAGGTGAAAGCTCAGGTGGCACCAAATAACTGCAGTGACACAGCGGAAAAAGCTAACAGGTCTGACCTAACTTCCAAGAGAACTGCTGTAGAGAGCTCCTGCTCTGAACTACTGCTGAAAGGCAAAAGTGTTACACCATGGCAAAGCTGCTCCATCTCTCCTTGACCTAACCTCAACCTCTTCCAGGTTTGTACCGCCACCACGAGGACATGGAAAACATGGTGCAGGTTCTGGAGGTGCCTCTTTGGCAAGGCAAGGCCAGTGTGGTGTTCCTGCTGCCCTTCCATGTCGAGAGTCTGCACAGGTTGGAGAAACTTCTGACCCTCGAGCTGCTCTCCAAATGGCTCGAGAAGACGAATATCAGCAGTGTGATCATCTCGCTGCCCAAGGCAAACATCACCAGCACTCTCAGTCTGCAGGTTAGTAAAACAAATGTCTGGTTTCATCCATAGTGCATGAAGATACCTGGAAATATGTTCTTAAAAGTGAATACTCAATAATGATGCCTTTAGAGTTATGGTAGATAAACTTAAGGAAAATTTAAAGCTCACTATTGTGATTGTAGTTATAGTTCACATTGAGGAATAGATAGAATAAAGAATAAAGTTGACCTCAGGCTCCATCAATTATTCATCATCAACTCAATTTTTATACCTTGTTGCATGACTTTATTCCACACTTTACACTAATAAATAAATCACATTGTAATGTTTTTTCTTTCCGTAAACTGAACGGCATACAGTTCAGGCTGTGTTGTATGGCAGGCAGAGTAGTATCTCTGAGGCTGACTGCTCTGAAATGTTTGGATAAAAGACTTGACTGATGTCTTTTCCTCACCTGAGAAGCTGTGAAACTCTTCCGAGTGCATTATCAGGGCTTCGGTAGCTTTCTTTATGTCACCAACTCTACAATGTAGACCATCTGACACCCTATTCCATTTTAGATCATGTCTTTGTTCAGGGTACATCCTCGAGGTCTGTGGTTGCATCCTTTTTTCCTCCTCTCCCTGTGGTGCACATAAGGCTGCTCCTGAATTTCCCCCTAGGGCCTTGGCTGGCTCTGGCAAATCCTTGGAGTGAGTGTGAACAACCAGGTGCTCCATCCCCACCAGACGCAGCCCATCTTGAATTGGCCTAATTTCCCGAGTCACCTCACCTGCCCTGACAACAGGGCTTTGTGGTGTTTTCTTTGTCGGGGGATCTACAGGTGTGTGTTTGTGGGGGAGTAGTACTGCTTAATTCTTTTCGGTTTGCCTTTTTGTACATGACACAGCAGACTGAGGCGATGCGCTTCTACAGTACATTAAATGTGAAGCAGAGAAGTGGCTGCTCAGCCTTTTTTAAAAGCATAGTGAAATTTGACAGAGAGAATCCTACATGCAGCCTCAATTGTTTCTTCTTTTAGTTTCTATCTTTCATTCATTTCCTGTGTCCACACACTGCATCATTTTTTCTTCACCTGATATGGTTTCTCATATCTCCAAAAAATCCACTCATCATTCCCATTGTTTCTTCGCCTCCTTCATCCTCTTCTTTGGTTTTTATGTCTCTTCTCCTTTGTTCTCTGCTTCTGTCTTGGCCACCTCCTCTCCCTTAAGTGCACTCTGCTTATCTTGGTTCTCTTTCTTTTCCACTTCAAGACCATTTCTTCCTCTATTCATATGTCATTCCTCTTCCTCCTCACTTGGTTCTGTCGCCTCCTCTCTCTCTCTGTTGTCCCTGTGGCTTGCTGCACTGCCTCCAGGTTGTGCATTTCCTCCTCCATGCATTCTTCACCTGTACCCTCTGTCTCTTGCCTACTTTTCTGTCTCCCTCTTCCTTTGCCTCTTTAGTGCTCTAAGTAGCTAAAGCAGTGGGAGGCCTGTCTCGCCCATTCCAGTTCAATGCAGACTCTGACTCAGGTGAGTTTGAATGTCACTCCTTCCCACACCTTTCCTCTCTCTCTTGAGGTGATGGGCATCCAGCTGTACACCCAACGTTGGGCATAACAGCCTTCAGCCAGAATCAAGCCCTGGCTGCTAGGATGCTAAGAGAGGCCCAAGGATGACCATGGCCTCAGTGGGCTTCAAGAGCCTCCCTGTAGACATCCTTTTGCAGGAGCACAAAGGTCATGGCCCAGCCCAGCTGGTAGTATGCCTGTCTCTCTGCTCCTTTTAACCTCGGAGCCAGCAGGTAGCTGGTCTAAGTAAGGCAAGGGGAAGCCAGGAGGAGCACCAGGCAGACAGGCAACAGCTTAGTGGCCTCTGGAGCGAATGTGAGTGAATAGGGGTTGTTCAAGTTCAAGCAGGCCAAACTGGAGGCTTTGTCCTGCTGCTGACTGCAAGGTTGGAGAGTTGTCGAGCTAGTGGAAGAGCACGTATTTGACCAGGCCACAGGGGCAAGGGCACAGACGAGTTGCTTGAATCACACAGACTTCCACATCTTTGAGATTGTCCTGCTGATGTGAGTCTGGGCAAAAAGAAAGTTTCATTTTCAAGATTGCAATCATAGTTGTACAGGTTAACGGCTGCCAAATAATGTACTCACTGTCTCAATCAAGTATTTGTAAAACAGGTGCAGCCTCCTAAATATGGGACATCTTACTTTTTTACAAGCTGCTTGAGCCAAATACTCATGGTCCTGGTTCAGAACTATAAAGCTGATTAATATTGTCAGACTTATAACACTCTTATAAATGATATAGGATCCACTTGTGACTGTACAGTGGTGTTATACTAAGTGGAGGTTTTTCCCCCTCACAGATGATCTTTGTCTGAGTACAAGCATGACCTGACAAGAGCCAATTTTAAGTCTGGTCTGTCATCAAGTTACTTTCAGAGTTCATGTAAATTAGCGACAGCTGATATGACCTTTAAGAGCAATGTTGCCATTTAAACTGGCAAAAGTGGCGGTCAGCACCACCTCAAAATGAGAAGCTGCTTCTGTAAGAGATTTTTGAGCTTGTTCATTTGCATGTGCATTGAAAATGCTCAAATTCTTTGTGAATTTGCTACTGTAGAAACATGGTGGTTCAACATGGCAGAATACATTCCTGTAGCATCTGTAGATATAAAAAGCTCATTCTAAGGTAAAAAAAAAAAAAGCAAAAGAAAAAAGTATTTGCTCACCTGCCTTGACTCGCATATGAATTTAAGTGACATCCCATTCTTAATCCATGGAGTTTAATATGACGTCAGTCCACCCTTTGCAGCTATAACAGCTTCAACCCTTCTGGGAAGGCTGTCCGCAAGGTTTAGGGGTGTGTTTATGGGAATTTTTGACTATTCTTCCAGAAGCGCATTTGTGAGGTCACACACTGATGTTGGATGAGAAGGCCTGGCACTCACTCTCCGCTCTAATTCATCCCAAAGATGTTCTGCTCTGTGGCCAGTCAAGTTTATCCACACCAAATCTCTCATCCATGTCTTTATGGACCTTGCTTTGTGCACTGGTGCACAGTCATGTTGGAAGAGGAAGCGGTCATCTCCAAACTGTTCCCACAAAGTTGGTAGCATGGAATTTCTTGGTGTGCTGAAGCATTCGGAGTTCCTTTCAAAGGAACTAAGGGGTCAAGCCCAGCTCCTGAAAAACACACTGCACAAACACCATGATCCCCCCTCCACCAAACTTTGCATTTGGCACAAAGCAGTCAGACAGATGATGCCGCCCCATATGTGAAAGCTCGCTGTGCGGGCCCAGGTTCGAGTCCCGACCTGTGCGGTCCTTTCCCATGTGTCAATTCCCCATCTTTCTCCCCACATTTCCTGTTGCTTTTCAGCGTCTTCACTGAGCTCCTGAGAGCGACCCATTCTTTCACAAATGTTTGAAGAAACAGTCTGCATGCCTAGGTGATTAATTTTAGACACCCGTGGCCATGGAAGTGATTGGAACACCTGATTTTGATTATTTGGATGGGTGAGTGAATATTTTTGGCAATATAGTGTATATTTTGAATTGCAACATTACAGCTTGATATGTCAATAAATTAGAGGATGGACTTAACTGGTTTGTTTTTGTAGAGTGTGAAGTTTGTGTTCTGACTGTCAGAAAGTGCTAGCTGTAACTACCTAGCAATGTACAATGACCTCTCTGTGGAGGCTGTTTGCATGTTACAGCTCATACTGACTCATCAAAACTCTCCAGAAACTCCAACTTTTTTTGTTATTTCCTGCAGTGTGTCTGTCAGTCCACTTCCTTTCTCCTTTTCAGATTATGAAGTGGAGTCACACAGCCTTGGAATCAGCACAATCTATTTTTATTAAGTTTAAACATTTTCAGATTGCATGGATGCGTCTTCACCTTCACCAAATTCATGTCTGTTTGCAGCTCTTCAGACTTTCCACTGTGATGCGTCACATCCTTTGAGTCAGAGAGAGATACAGTAGCTACCGGTATAACGGTTGTGGGTGTGTGACAGAGAAAGAGAAAGAGAGAGGGGTTAGTTTAACTTGACAGATACAGAGGGCATGCCAGTAAAACCCATTTCCCCAGTGCCTGGTACACTGTCTGGAACCTAATACCATGTCCTCTTTACATGTACGTTGTAACCTCATCATGGACTGATGAAATCCACTTTGCCCTCCTTTTTAGTTTAACAAACATCTCTGAAGAGTTGTGCTGCCATGTTATTCTGCTAGCCATGCCCTGAAGAACAAGCTTTTGACATTAACATTGTCAGGACACTCTTGGGAGGAGGCAGTAATCTAGAACTAAAGCTTGAAACAACTCCTTTTGACACGGCAATGACTTTGCCAGGGAAAAGCGCAGAAAATGTACTGTAACTCAAATCCCCTTTTGTCTCTGCAGGAGGTTTTGCCAGACAGAAGAAAAAAAACTCTTAAATAACTAGAATTAGTCGTACTTTGCTATCATTATGTAACCTAATTGTGGACAAGCACTTGAATGCTTTGACCTCTGTTTCTCTGACTCGTTTCACTTCGTTCTTGCTCTCAGAAAAGGAAGTGCATTTGAGGAACCATTACGAGAGAGCTAAGGCTCTAAACAAGCCCTCAACCCACTCTGTTTGCATTCAGTCTTTCTGTCCAACTCCTCTGGCCAGTGACAGCCTGCTGTGTCTTCTCTGACGTTCATTTTTCCAATTGGGCCTGGCAAATAATTGCTCATCACTGTGCATTAATACTGTTTACCACTCTGTCAGTTAGTGCTTGGGATGGCTGAGATCTGGACAAACAGAAGATCATAGTAGTGTGTGTGTGTCAACCCCAAGACTCCTGTGCTCTGAGTAAGGCACAAATAAGCACAAATAAAATTACTCACCTCTGAGTCATTGCATGGATTTACAACATCCAAATGCACCCATTCCCTCCTTCACCCCCGTCCTCTTTGTCATATTAGTCCTGGGGATCTAATTCCTTTTTGTAGGTCTCACGTGTGATCGTAATACGCCATCACTCAGCATCACATTGGTTCTGCTGACCTAAATAGGAGTGACATTCGGCAGGCAAGTGAGCAAGAGAGGTGGAGGAGGACGAGGGGGGTCAATGATTGCTCGGGGACAAGGTGGAAAGTGTCTCAGCGATCTATAAATAGCTGTGGAATTCTGCCTTTTTCTTTCTTTATGTCTCCCTATTTGTGGTGTTCTCCTCTGGTGAAGGGCAGACTATGTCGGAGTCTGTAGCCAGAGAGACGGAGAACCCTCTTAACAAGCCTGGCCTAGAGGTCACTGAATAAACCACCCTCATCGCTCTCTCCCTCTGTCTCTGATCCAGTGCTGACCAGGCCGCACACACACACACCTATACACACTAATGGTCGAGCTTGAGCTCCATTCTGGCTATATCTCCAGTCGGTGACTAAGACATATGAGTGTGCACCGGAGAGCTCACTCAATCACGGCTAATGAGGTCAAAAGGCCATCAAATATTTACAAGAGCACACTCCACAGTATACAGTCAAGGGACAGCTGTTTTAACACAGCCCCGCATCATATGAATTAATAAGATGTGTTTCATGACCATTAGCTTTCCTTTGTTTATTTTTTTCAGTTGTAAAATTGCCCTGTGGAATAAAAAGCGGTTCATGTATACTGTGTGTGTGAGCAAGTGAACGAGACACAGAGTGCATATTGGCCGCGCACAAGAGCTAGAGGTCCATGTAAATAAGATACCAATAGCAGTTTTTGCTGATGAGACTCAATAAAGAGACGGAGAGGCTTTGAAGCCTCAAGAGAGCTGATAGAAAGAGAGAGGGTTTTTTTTTTTTTTTTTGCATCCAATGTGTCCATGAAAGCTGTGATGATGCCAATGCTACATACTGCATACTTGAAACCACCCACACAGGATGTTGAGGGCAGTAATGAATTAAGCAGAACATGTCTGTAGTTTGTTAAAGGTGGCGATGGCTTAAAAGAATCATCTGGCAGGTTTGATCACTAAGCCAGAAGGAGCAGGAGGTATAAACCGTGCAGGAGCATAGGATGTAAGGATAACAGATGACTGTTGGACTGATTATAGCAACGATGGCGGCATCACAATTGATCTGATCTGTTTTTTTTTTTTTTGTTTGTTTTTTTTTTTTTCCAGTGGGTCAGTTGGCGTTGCCAGTGTGGAGATGAAATCATACCATGTGTGGTGACTTCTGATCCCATCGATGCCCAACACTATCATTAAGATTTTTACCATTTTAACCTTTATTGTACAGCAGTGAAAAGGCAGACCGAAAACTAGGGGGGAGAGAGGGGAAAGATTCCCATCAGGGTCGTTGGTATTTACAACTGGAACTGAGATTGTTGACGTCACATGGTTGGAGAAACGCTAAGAAGAAAAGTGACAGATAATTAATCTGAATTTATTTTTATGGTTGAGTATTGCTTTCTACCAGAAATACCAATTGGTTCCTAGCTCCAGCTTCTTATTAGTGAGGATTTGCTGCCTTTTCTCTGCCTTTTCTGCACAAATTGCAGCTACAATTAGCAAGTTAGACTATTTTTGACTGATGTCCATTTCTGTTTTGGTACAGGAACACAAATGTTCGTATTCTTGCAGAATAGAAGGGGAAAGAATATACTTAATTGTACCTTGGGGAAAATTGTCTTGGCTCATGCATTTCCAAAAGCAGTAAATGTGGCATGCAATTCTCAGACATAAAGCATCCCATAACACAATCAGTCAAAGAAGTATGAGAAATGGTTACACAAGGATACGCAACCATATGAGATGTTTCATGGGATTTCAGAGGTTACCTAGTGATATGCATTGAATCATTTCAGTATGTGTTCTTTGAACAAAACATATCTGTCACCCAGTTCAAGTCTGATGGTTTTCAGGCAGCAGCTTCTATAAAAATAGCACTGTTTAGCAGTAGTCTCCATTTGATCTCTGCTTTTGTTCTCATTGTTCTTTCCCCCGCCACTGACGTTATTAAGTCTTCTCTGTCTGTTAAGATCAGTCACAGTGACCCTTCACAGACAGAGCTGTAACATGTCCTGGCTGCCACAACCTATCCACTTAAAACCCCCACAGGTACACCCAACAAGCCTTCTTAGTGGGCTCAGCCATCGAGCTGAAATAATGTGATGCAGAGTGCTGCATGCCTGAGGGTTGATGCCATGCTACCTCAGGCCTGGTTAGACTTGCACGGCTGTAGGCCAAGTAAGTCTTACACACACACACGCACAGAGGAAGCCACCAGCTGACAATGCCTGTGGCTCTCACTTGCAGACAAATAGCTCGTTGATGCTGTGTGTGAGACATCAGCAGTCCGCCCAGTGCTGTTCCATCTAAGATTCATGTGGTGCTTCAGAGAGAAAGGGCAGCCAAAGAGCACCTCCCAGAGGCTTTTCTCCCCACATAATGCAGTGCCACACCTCTGCCGTGCATGAGGCCTCCATAGGCTCCTCTGACACCTCTGGCCTGTTTCCCGGTGTGCAGCCAGGGTCCCTTTAATTTTTAAAGACTTCAAAAAAAATTAACCAAGTGTTTTTCCTTGACAAGCAGAGTAAGAGAGTCACGGAGAAGGGCTGGGTCATGTGGGGTTGGTTGGTACTATTTATATACTTCATAGTGAAACCTGCACTACTTAAGGCCAAGTGAGCCAGGTCCTGAGGGGATACTGATACAGAAAGATGGACATGAGTGACAGAGAGACACAGAAACCACCTGCTTTTCCTCACACACGCACATTTGAGGAATCTTCCGTCTTAAACACGTTTCCGTTTCCCACGTTAGATAAAGAGCGGAAAAACCTCGAAATCATTTGCCGGTGAAGATCGAGAAGCTGAGGGAGCAATGTATACCGGTGCGAGCTGGCCTGTCAGAGGAAAGAGAAGGATGAGGCGGGGAGGAAAAAGACTGAGTTAGGAGCAGAGAGAGAGAGACAGAGTGGGATAAAATAGAGGCACGTGGGGCAGATGAGGGATGGGGATGCCAGGCAAGTGGCAGAGCAGCAGAGGGAGACAGTGATATAGTGGTAGCGGATGGAGGAAGAGAGGAAGAGAGGAGGAATAATGGATGAGGACAATAGAAGTGCATTAGAGCAGGAGGTGGTGTGTATGTCTGTGTGGAGACAGAGCTTTGCATGAAAACACTGGATATGGAATGACAGATGCCTACAACCACATATACCTGTACACCTGCTTATTTCATGTTTAGCTGTAAGCCGACATGATCCAGTTTAACTTCTTGTTGCGTGCACCTCTTAACTTTTAAGTAGACATTCTACATGGATTACATTACAATTGTCCATTAGCACGATGTTTTAAGAGAGCCAAAGTCAGCACCCACAGAGCATTCCCAGAGAACTCATTCAAATAATTCTGTGTCCTTGTCAGCTGCTAAAAGATATTTGCGATCAGGAGTTTAATCAGCTAAAGTTTCAACAATGCCAGAAAACAAGATCTTCACCCACTCGTCTTCCTCTGCAACTTTTGTCTTCCGCACATCCACACACAAATCCGCACAGTCGCACACTCACACCCACACATGGTCTCATCTGGCCCCTGGAGAAGCCTGTCACTGTGAGTGGCCCTCTGCCATGGGAGGATAAACTACCTGTCATGACGACGACTTTCTGTGGAATTCATATCAGAGGCAAAACAAAGGAGGTGCTGAGGTCGCGGGGCATCACTCTTAAATTATTCATCCTCTGCTTCCTCCTTCCGTCTCCTCTCTGCCTGTCGCCCACTTTGTTCTGCCAGCTCACAACAAGGGCAACTGTCAGCCTCGTTCCCATCGCAAATTTTTTGGTATAGAAAGTAAATAAACATTATGGTGAAAAACTCCCTTAGAAAAGTTACTGATTGACTGTTTCAGAGGGCATGTTTATGTTTACCATGAGGCGAGGTTCGGGAAGGGCAGTGCATGTTTCCCACTCCTGAAGGTCACCGCATCATGAAAATTTAAAATCTGCTATCCCTCCTACTTGTTGTTTGGTCTTCTTGCGTGCATAATTGATCAGTGTCCTGGCAGCTGCTTGTTCGCAAACCCTTGTGGGACAACTCTATATAGGATGCTGCAGGAGAACTGATTCAAGATAGTCTGTGAGTTCCATCACTCTGTGAGTCTATTTTGTTTTTTCTTTTTGCAATTTCAGAAGCAGCTGTCTGCTCTGGGCTTGACTGACGCCTGGGACCAGAATGCAGCCGATTTCTCCGGGGTGTCAGATAAGAGCAAGGGGAAAGTCCACCTGGGTGCAGTTCTCCAGTGGGCCTCCCTAGAGCTGGCTGCTCAATCTGGGAAATCAGATGTAGATCTGGAGGAGGAGAACATAGAAAAGCCCAAGCTGTTCTACGCCGATCACCCCTTCATCATCTTTGTCCGAGACAACGCTACTGGCGCCCTGCTGCTGATGGGAGCTCTGGACCATGCAGAGGGAGAGGCCCTCCACGATGAACTGTAGCACCCACTGACATCTATCCTTTACGCCTGTCTTTTTTGGCTCTGTCTCTCACACACTCCCTCTCAAAGACAACACACTGGTTTCTGAGACATTGAGACATTGTCATTCACTGTGGCACACTATCACATCAGACTACAGCTGGCTGTCATACATTGACACTGCATAGTTTCATGCTGACTGACACTGACACTGCCATACCCAGACACTTCCACAGTCACACACACAGGCCGACACTTACATGGCATACATAAATGAAAACACTGTACAAGACATTACCCACGTTGACGGATACTGAACAAACAGTAACTTAGAGAATCTCCCTGCATTTTCTGTCTCCCCCACACACACTCATACACTCATACATACACATTCAAGGCTTCAGTGATCAAGTCAACACAAAACAAAATGACAAACAAGAGTGCACTGACAAACACTAACATGCTGACAAGCAGAAGTGGTTACACTGACACATCACTTAGAGCGGCATGAACAAAGAGCTTTAACCAAAGGAGGCCCGCACTGACACTTGAATCCTCCCTGTCAGGCAAACATCAGGGCGAGTGAATGTATGTATGTGTGTGACCGTCAGATCAAGGGTGTCCATGAAGTAGCAGGCAGGGGACCTATGCTGGGGTCCCCTGGGCTACATCTGAGGAAGACTGATGGATCAGCCAAGTGCTTATTGATGAGCCAGCTTAATGCTAATGGATGTAATGAGTCACAATGCTTGTCAACAACACGGAGAGGACGGGGGGAGCCTTTTTAATCTCTTAATACCATCAAGGATCAATGACACCGTTACACTGCTGGAAACAAACATGACTGACATCGCTTGACTTAAATGTAACCGCTTAATACTTAGGGTGATTACAGCAATCCAAAGAGGTATTGATTTTCATTTGTGTATTTGTTTTTTATAGCACCAGAGTGGATGTCGAGATATGTGAATGAACTAACTACTGCTAAAGTTCATGTTTGACATTAGATAAGGTGCATTTTTAAAATAAATACTCCTTTTTATCCACTTTTTCACTCGAGCTACAGTATATTTGTCAATGTCTTCACCCCATGTTGATTCAAACCAATCAATCATAGAAACATGTTCTAGTAATATATAATACCTGTGCCACAGCTCCATCTTTCTTGACAGCACTGACACAAGCTAAGACAGTGCTTCTGCCCTGAACCGTACTGGCTGACATTGAGCCTCAAGGGTGCATGAAAGCAGATTTAAAACCCTGAACTAGCATCAGTTATTAAATTTTGAGGGGCAACACAATGGGCTGGCAGTGTCTAGAAAGTGCAGCAAAAACTTTGTCAACACCTTCATCAGATGTTCAGACCCAACAAACAAACAAAGATAAAGTGAGTTTCTTCCCTTTCCACCAATGAATAACTAATAAATAAGTTATGAGAGGGAATGAAAAGAGTCCCTCCTTGCCATTCCTCTTAAAACAGTGGCAGCATTTTGGTATTTTTGCTGTTTTATTTAAGGTACGTTTCTGTCCAACTGCAGAGGTGCTTTTGTGTTGCACTGGCTGTACACACACAACAGCACTGGCTGTTGTGCTACTGCTCTGTGCAGTATTTCTTGAAAGTAAAAACGTAAACTTGTGCTACATCTGTCCCCTTGGTACAAAGTAACAGTGTCTAGACACACAGCTGGTCCGTCTGATGCACAGAATTCACCAAATCTGTTCCAGTAACACTCAGGTATTACAGCTTTGTTCCTAATTTAGCCCTCTGCACAGGTCTGCTCAGCAACAGTGTGTGTCTGTGTACGGATCGCATGTGCATTCATGTGTGAATAAGGCTACTACAATGACCTCTCTGCAGTGGCCTCCTGTGCAGCAGAGACTTGTAAAGGGCACTATACTGCAGGTATATTCTACACTGAATAAACCTGGGAGCTCAATTTAGACAAGCCGATGATGGATCCGAGGACGTCTGCTGTGCGCACATCAATCCTGCTCATTCCAACACCGGCTCCCCACTGACTCACCTTCGTATTTTATTCAGTTCGGAACACTTACAAACAGATGCATGTCCACATCCGCTCACAGTTAACCAGCCATAATCTGACTTGCAAAGAAAAAGTATGAAAACTACTCAACGATGCATAGAGCAGCCACTGTTTATGCACAAGTATGAGGGTTAGGTTTTATATTTATTTTTATAAGTAATAATTTATTATGCTTGAAATATGGATGAGCTTCTTTCTATCCTGTCTTTTGGTACCAATGTTTATGTTTTGCCACTCATGAGAGATTTGTGATTTAGTACTTGACCATTTTATTTTATAAAATGGCTCAATGTGCAAAGAATTTGCTAAATTTAGCCAAGGTGCAGTATGTAGAGAGCGACTAAAACCTAGTGTTCAGTTCCCTGCAGTGGATGTATTGCAGGTGTAGGCTGTTTTTCCAGAGCTCCACAGTCACAACCAAGTGCATTAAAGCCATGGAGTGAGCCTTAAAATGCACACAGACACAAACTTACATAAGATGTAACTTGCATTGCTTACACAAGCTGTAAGTTTGCTGGTCTCTGTCTGTGTTTATTTAGTAAAAAACACGAGACTATTGATTTGATTTTTGTAATTGGCCAGTTAACCTTCATATTTGCTCATAAGGAAATAATCATTTTTCTTTGGATTACAGGTTTTAGAATATAATTTCCCACACAATAATAAATATGTCTGCAAAGGACCCTGAAGCCACTGTGCTTAATATATTCCAAAATGAAATCCAGTTGTATTCACAGTACTTTTTGAGACAGCTTTTTTTATATATGTCTGTGTGTTTGTCTCTCTTGAGCACACACTGTGTCTAGGAGCACTCTGTGGCGATAGCAAGCAGCAATATTTTGGACAGGTAATTGAGGTGAGCTGCTTTATGAGCTCTCTCTGATGACTTGACACTATCACCAACAGCAGAGCTTTTCCTCCACTTTCTCTCAGTCCCATGAAATAAAATTAAAAAAAAGGTTCGAGGGAACTTAATGTTTCATCTCGGTTTTTAAATAAAACATGCTAAAAGAGGGATCGTGAACTTCCTGTCTTTCCTGCTGCTGTCTATGATGGGTTCAACTCTTGGACAATCCAAGTGGCAGAAAAGAGGGTGAGACAGCGAAAGAGCACTCAGAGCAGAGTCATACCAGTTACAGTACAGTACTTACCCTTTAGAGGAAGTCACTGAAGTGGCCTTGCTCAACTGGGGGTCAACTTGCTGTTAGGGATGCCACAGAGGCCTCTCCATTTTCGCCTTGCACTTGTTAAAAGCTTGAGATAGGTCAAAAATAAGAGGCAGGCATGTGATACAAGGAAAACAGAGATGTTTCATACTTGTGTTTGACCGTAGGGACATCTGACTAACATTCCTCTTCAGACCGTGATGTGGATTTAAACCTACACGGGGAATGGGGGATGGGAGTGTAATGAAGATGCATGTTGTCGGCTATTTAAATAACAAAATGGCCTCCAGACATAAATAAACCTAACATAGCTTTACCAAGTGTTTACCAAAAGCCTGCCTTCCTGGTATGGTTGCTGACTCGGGGAAAGCCTAGTTAATTAAAGCAAATCTAGTTAATTTTGTATGAATTAGTGTAATTTTAGCAAATATGTGTTAATGAGTTAAAAGCCTCCAGAGATGTAAAAAAAAATAAGATACTGCCCTGAAAACCAAAATGCTGAGTGAGACAAAAAAAAAAAAAATCCTGCTAAAGCAGACTAATGACTGAACTGAAATATGTCAGGATGCTGTTAATGTCTGAGAACAATGGCAGTTTCTCTAAAATTTTGCATTAGAGGAAAAGCCTGGTTAGGTCACATGAAGATGGACTTAATGTTGGCTTGTTAATACTTGACTATAACTTGGGGGGATGTGTGTTAAATGGACAACGCCTGCCCACTAGAAGCAACTTGGGCTTCAGGAACACTTGACCAATACCCCTGACGTGGAGACTAACAATGGATTGAACCAACTCCCAATAGAGGGACGACCCTCTGTCTGCTCTGTTAACTTCAACATCAAGCCATGGTAATTATTGCATATTATGGAGTGATACCAAATGTTATTGACTGACCAGCTGCCATTAAAGTATGTCATATTTACCACCCATACATATTAATAAAGGTATCATATTTAACGACACGCGTCTAGCCTACCAGCAGATGGCGCCATTATCGTCGTACCTATATTAGCGCTAACAGACTGTCAGCCAATAGGAACGCAGTCCTGGCAGCGTTAATATTGTTGGTGTGAGTATTTTTGCTGCTGTCACAGAAGAAAAAAAAAAAAAACATATTGTTAACTTACAGAACTTCAACCAAAAAGCTGTTACTCAGGAGCCATAAAAGGTACATGAGTACATGACTGTTTCTAAATATTTTTGTCGTTGCTGCGTATAATATATAGGCTAATTAGCTAGCGTTAGCTAGCCAGTGTCGGCTAACTGTGGCCACAGCTTGAAGCTACACCGCGAGTCAATATTGGCTTCACTTGATAAATGTCCAGACATAATGTAACATGAAATGTACGAGGCGTGTAATACGAAGATAAATGTAAAATAAGGCATGTCAAGCAATTAAAAAAAGATGCGCTAGCTTAAACCACATTAAATGTGGGCCTATAGATCTACTTCATGGAAGACATTTGCGCAGGTCTAACTAATAATATTAATTATGGCTCTGCTTCACTTGTGTATGTCAACCATAGAAATGTCCAGCATGCACTATTCCACCTTTTCACAGCAGATACAGTGACATGGCATTTCATTGCAGGTAAAGCACAGGTGTCATTAATTACATAGCAGTGCAATACATTTAGCCCGCTAGTTCCAGCTAGTTGGTATTTTGCATGTAGGCTGATTGACATGGCTTACTGGGACACATAGTGCAACTGAGCAATCCTTAACAACATTTGTTTTACCTGGACTGCTATGACAAGTCAAAAGGTCCGCTGTGACAAAGCTGGAGCGTTATTATGGATCCCACTGCTTTGCCAGGCAGGACGCCGTGCTTAGCATTCAAGATTATTGGCCAGCAGTCGTCGCTGGTTAGGGTTAACCTTAATGAAATACAGGCATTATTAACGTGTATTATTTTTGGTTAATAGTCAGTGTGCCAACCAGCAGAGAACTGTATCGTGTGGCTCAAGATATATGCATGAATCCTGTGCTCTTTATGACTGAGTTTGGTTGCATATCTCAGGAAGGAACATTTCTTTGCTGCTGTTATTGCAGTGAGAAGCCCCCTGAAGACTTTTCATCACATTCAGCTCCAACTGATGAACAATAACTTCACCGAACAATGTCAGCACTGTTCTCACAGTTACAAACTACTTTTTGTCCCATGTTGCTTGCTAATTTGGTGGAAAACCACAATGCTGCCATTGATATAATCACACTGGGAGTATCTTTAAGCAATACCATTGACAGGTTGGGCTAACCTAACTGGAGTAGTTTGCATAACAGTCAACACTCCTTTCAGGAGAAGTTTACGCCTGTAAAAGGTTTTGCATGTGTCAAACTGTTTAGACTATGTGATTTGGTATGAATGCATTCTACTCCGGCCTATGTACTCCTGTGCAAACTTTAGAAGCATCAGTGAGAAGTAAGATCATTCTGGAAGAATCACAAGCCTACAAAAAACTTTTGAAGGCTAAATATCACACAATAGCATTACTCCGTCACTATTGTCTATTGTCTTTCTCAGCAGCAGATAGTTAATCTGCCTGAAGCAGACTGTCTGCAGCAGCCCATATTAATGTTATTGATCATTGTCAACTTTTCTGCTTCCTGCGTCCTCAGATCACACTGTACTATGGGGTTTTCTGCTTTTTTTCCTTTCCAGTAAAGGTTTCTTTTTTCATTATTCCCTTTCTCTGTTCTTCTCCCCAATAACCTGTCTCCTTTATTGCACACAGTCCTTAGAAAGTGACAACTTGAGAAACTGAATCAAAGTTTCAATAAAGTCTGGACTGCTGTGGGCTTTGACAAGTGAGGTGGCTAGAGTGGAACAGTACAGAATGAGACTGAAGGAGAGGACATATCGGTTCCAGAAAGATAAATAGTTCATGAAGCTGTTGACTTCACCATTTTATTACTTTTGTCTCAGAATTTTCTGCCTGCCTGCAGCTCTTTCTGCCCACAAATTATTCATCATGCTCCCCACAGGCCCCAGCTGTCAATCCCAGGATTAGGAGTTGGTTGGGAAGATGGGAGTTGTAAGTTTGTCATGAGCTCAGGTGCATGGATACTTTGATCAGGATCTTGATAAAACTATAAAAGCTATCATGACACCATATAATCATTTCAGCTTTACTTAGAAAAAGACAAAGCTGCAGCAGTGAAGACTCTGAAGTGAAGATAAGGCTGCTTCTTATTTCTTTAATGTTTTCCACTTAGTTCTTTGACCTCTCTGTCTCCCCTCTGTTTTGTAGCTGACTCCAGGGTTGGAGGACACCCCGAAGCCTTTCTGATGGTCTGAAGTCTCTTATTGTCTATGGAAGGTCCATCCTGAGGGTAAATTATCATCATGGCAACACACAAGGACATAAATACTCCATGTGTCAAACACAACACACATCTTACAGATCAAGAAGAGATATGTGTATATTTGTGTGCACATAAGGTGAAATAGTGTATGTCTTTCCTACACTTTTTCTTTAAAATGACAAAGCATCATGTAATTATCCTCCATCATTCTCCACCAAAATGCCTAATTATGTAATTATGTGATTACCTCTGGAAGGAAGAAATTGTGTGATTTTCTTTTTCCTCTTGAGTTTTAATTTTCTTTTAGTTTCATTTATACAATAGCAAGTCTCTGCACAATTACATCAACCCTGAAGTCCAGACTACTGTCAGAAGTTATGATGGTGCTCAAAACAAAACAAAAAAAGAAGGAGAATGATGAAGCGAGATTATTCTGACAATGTGAAACAAAAGTAATTATGAAAATGTGTGTCCTTCAAAATGTCACGGCATTTCAAAGGTCTATTATATTGTGTATGTCAGTGGATATACAGTATTACATGTCTGTAAACCACAGAGAAACTGAAGTTGAATGCAGTGAAAACACTGATTGAGGAAGAAATGCCAGACTGTGCACCAATTACCTGCTAAAATCATCAAGTTAATGGAAACCATGTCAGCAGTGAAGAATTGATGGCCAAAGTCTCCCAACCACTGACAGTCACTCTGCATGGTTTGAACTACATTATCTGCATTGCAGATGTTTAAACATTTGACTGGAATATCACTCAACTCAAGACATATGTTATTCTTGTGTTCTACAACAGTCCGATCAATGTTTGTGAACATGAACAACTGTCATCATAAGCAAAATAACCAAATGACTTCCAGGACTCACCTGCTGTGTCATCCAGACTGACTGTCTTCAGAGAGCTTCATAAGCAGTGAATGGGAGGTGCACTCTGTGAGCCACCAGATGTTTATTTTAGCTTTTAGAATTGGAACGTATTCCCTATTATACATATTCCTTGTAAATCATTCATGCTCTCCTAGCCAATCTCCTTGCCACTCATTTTCCCCCTCTGATATACTGTACAAGGCGTGACTTGAAAAGTTAAATGAGAAAACTTTTTCCTGTTGTCACCCTGTTACATAACCTCTCAGTAATACAAACTAAACTTTTCTGTTTGCATGGGAACAACAAATGTGTTGAATCTTGACATTTTCTGTCAACTCTGTTGACACAGTTGAAATTCGTTTTGGAGCTCAGGTTTGGTTTCAGCATGGCAGCAGGTTATTAGGTCAAGGCAGGGAATTGGATGAAGCATGTAAATGTACAGCAGCCTGCTGCCAAATTCTGATCGTCAGCTTATTTAAGGTTAAACAGTATATTCCATTAAAGGAAGATTAACGCAGTTGTGTTCAGTTTCAGTTGGATTTCAGATCAAATTAAGCATTAAACAACCCAGTAAGTAAGGTGGTGGTTTAACAGCCAAATGTGAATAGACTAAAAGGCACCGCAATAGTGTCATTTCTCAAAATAACTTTGATATTCATAGTTATCTTTCTTTCCTCACACAACACTGCTGTTAATACAATACTGTTGCTGCCCTGTCTTTGTCGCTTAAATGTGCTCAGTTAAAACACCTTTAGGACACATAGGTTAAGTCTATACATGGTCAAATAATTAGGTTTCTGCTCTAACTGTACTAAGTGGTTAAGTTTGCCTTAATCTTTTGACCCGTTGAACAAAATTAGACTTTTCCTTTCACATGGTGTTTTAGAATTTCAGAGACAGCTTAGAACCAGAACAACTGTGATTACTGAAGTTTACAAAAAAAAAAGCACAGAACCCAGTTAGTGCTTTTTTTTCATCTTTTACCCGTTTCCCTGTTATTTTCCTGTAATCTCATCTAATTTACCTAACCTTTTCATTTTGTAGTGTGAGTCAGTCCTTTTTCTTTTTTTTCAGTTGTAAAGATTAATTTTAATTTTAGTGTGGTAAATATCAGAAAAAGAACACATTTGGAGAATATGGAGAGCAGGCAGAGATTGCTGTTGTGTGTGCTCGGTGAACCTGCACAATCACTGTCCTCTCATCAGTTGAATTAATAGAATTAATTACCACTCTCTGCCTGGGAACAAACTGCTGCCATTTACATACGCTGACCCATAGTGCTTTCTGCACAGTGTTTATGTATGCTTTAGAGTGAGCATGGGTGTGTGTGCATGCACCTTCTCCTTGAAAATAACAGCTTCTGGGCATGGGCAAAGATCACACACACACACCTGCAATCACAAACTGGCACATGCACATTTTGCTGTACCTGCCTGTTAGCGTTATTCGACAAGACAGCTCCATGTATAATCTGCATAGTGATATCATTTGGGTAATATTGGAGGTAGCTGAGGGACCACCTGCTTGTATGTTTAAATTTGGAGAGGAACAGTACCAGGTGGGTTGGGGGTTGGGGGGCTTCACAGAGTTAGAAGACAGCCTTCTTCAATTATGATATACATCGTTATAATTGGGGCGTACATGTCATTGGGAGTAATTGCACAAACTTTTCCTGCTGTTCCTCTGGTGTGTGCACAGTTGCACGTTGACATTATCACACAAAATAACCACCTTTTTTTTTCCTCTCTTGTCCTTGGACCCACCATCCAGCAGAAGTTGTTATTAGTTCCGTGGATCATTCCTGGTGTAACCAAGGACTTGTGGCAGAAGGACGGAAAGAGGAAGCTGGTTAATTCCACCGAGGACACTTCGATCACAGCCATGGCAGCTGGAATCCTCCGTGCCCTCACAGGTACAGCCGACGCCCCCCCCCCCCAACCAAATGTAGCTGCAGTGGAGTGCTGCACCGGCAGATAACGACTGAACCCCAGTGAGACATGTGTTATGGAGCCCTTAATGAAAGAGTTGTGCCCCATTGAGCCCTATAATGAATGTTCTGACATTGAAAATCCCAGGGGGGTGCTGCTTAATTCCTATGAGTATGTTCAAGTAGCTAACACATTTTGATAGAGAAAATTATGCTGAAAGTAGAGATGGATGAAACAATGTTAAGTTGTGTTTTTTTTTATTAGCATGGTGCGCATGTACCTGGATGTCCCCATCAGAGAGAGGTGTTTGAATGATTTTGTTCAAGCTCTTTATGCAGCCTTGTCCAGCTTGTCTGATACCTGTTTAGCTTTCATCCTGACTAATGGAAATGTCAAAAACACTGTAGAAAAGCTGGACTGCCCATTCTCCTCAGAAGCCAAAAGATGTGAAGCAGAGATTGCTGCCAAGCCTTGTCAAAGACACACACACACAGCCTTGCACATACAGACCCAGTGCTATGCAGTATTATAACTGATAAGAGCTTTTGTAGATTTTGGTAATGATGTCCCTGAATACCAAGCGAGCTGCATCTAAAGAGACCCACAGGAATTAATAAAAATGTCTCCCATTTCATGGCTGCAGTGGTTTCCTGCTTTCGAGAGATCACAAAAGGGAATCGCTGAATGCCATAATTTAATTATGTATTTCTGGGTGTCTCTGCATGTATTGCGCCTTTTGGAAATTTTTCATTCCCATTATGATCTTGCTCTTTGTCTCTCCCCTGTCTCCCTTTTCTTCTTTACTCTTTCATTTCTCTTTCTTTCTCTCTCATTTCAATTTCTTCCCTTTTTCTCATTTGCCCATTTGTCCACTGCCCTTTCTGTCATGTCTTTAATTCGTTCACCCCCTCCCTTTTATCCCTCTGTTCCCTTTTATACCTCTCCCTCCCTTCTCCACTGCTCTGATTCATTTTTCCTCTGCTTCACTCTTTTCCGTGGACAGGTGGTAGAGCAGCTGGCCTACTACATCCATGTGTCAGAGACGGTAATCACAGAGGAGACGTTTGATGCGGCCGAACAGTTTGGCACAGTGCAGTGCGACCCCACCCAGAGCTGATCAGGATGACCTGTTTGCATGCCCCCTTGGTTCCCTTCAGCACCTACTGGGAAAAGAGCATCAAGGACAACTACACCACTAGCAGGTCCTGCCGCCTCGTCAGCCTCACAGGTGGGTACCTCAGTCAAACACAAAGAGACAGTTCACCACCAAACAACAATAAACTAGGTTGTGGTTCTAAAAAAAACTTCCCCACTGCTATAAAACAAATGTTTATGCGTATCTTTTGCTCCACATTAACTAGCCACAGGTATTCATCATCTCTGTTAACATTTTCTCACCTCCTCCTGAAGCTCAGTTCTGTCTTTGAGTCCTGCCTGCTACTCTGCAACTCAGCAACTTGTTGTCTGCTAGAAGTTTTACATTGTATGTGATATTGGCTGATATGGATAAATGTAACACGGCAAGATATTCTCTGACACTTCTGTCATCAGGGTTTTAAAAATTGAGTTTCAAAAATATAGCATAGCCCTCTGTTTCACCCTCCCTTTGTGGTTCCAAATCCATCAAACTATTGTGGTTGAACCTTTGACACAGTGTTTTATTCTTTCTTTCTGTCCTTTTAAAAGATCCTATATCTCAGCCAAAACCTTCATAAACAGCAGCACTTTTTATCAGTTTCACTAAAGCTACAGAAGAATTCCTCGTCATATGTACAAAACATTCCATTTTGAAAGAAGAGTTCATCACCATCAAGGTTATAGTGCTATTACTTGTTACAAAATGTCAGTTTGACAGCCAAGAATTGATCCGCTTCATGTGGAACAACGGGTATTTTTACAATTTGGACCAGTTCTTTCATGTTGCAGCCAAAGAGATGCTCTCTGTTGTTGCAAAACTCAAAAGGTAAATGCTGACGGACTAGTTGAATTCAAAGATACACAGGAGTAATCACACAGCGTCATGGTAAGTTGTGATGGTTCAATTCTCATGCTAATTATCTCAGTCAGTGTACAAAATGCCACTGCTTTTCAAAGAAGCAACACACACTCCACATGCAAGCACAGGAACACGTGTACACACCCATACTCGTAGTAAACAGAAACTGCACACCCACAATTACAAACCTCCTCTACCTGACACAGCCCCATGTTTCCCGGATAATCAGACAAAGATTGGATAATCCTGACAGAAATCCTTTTCATTCCCTCAGCCTCCTGCAAATTCTCATTTTGCAATATCGTTTTCAGTCAGTACACCAACAATCAAAAGCCTTTCAAGGATTTAAAATTCCTAGACTCTCAAATCAGGCCTGCGGGGTAAACATTTTTTTTATACTTCCTCGAAACTTTATTCTAAACTTTCAAGATTCAATAACAATGAAGTCATGATGATTTGCCCCCTGTGACTGCACAGCATAAATATGTATGTAAATGGAGAACACAGGTAATTCTATAGCTCCCGGGTATACAGATTTCACTCCCATGTCAGACTGAGTGGTAGCAATCATGCAAAGCACTTATTTGGCTCTGAGCAAGGCTGCAGCTCAATCACTTTGTCTCCATGCATTCACTTCAGGCTCACAAAGGTTAAGTGACCAGAGCACCTAGACACACGCATTGAAACACGCACATTAAAACATGTCCAGAGAGCACAAACAGGTATACAAGCAGTAAAACAATACCCACTGGCTGGCAAAAGAACAGATTTATGTTATGTACTTTTTAGCTGTTTTGCTCACCTTCTGTGCTCTGAGTTAGCTCATTATTTTTCTCTTTTCTCCATCGTTTCCTGTCCTTGTCTTGTTTAGCTCCTCTGTTTAAAGGCTAATGGAGGGTTGCGTGTTGCTGCCGCTGGGTATGAAAGTGTGTTTTGATGATGCCCAGCCATCTTCTTTATGCTGATCCTAACTTTTCCCTCAGTGAAAACTGATAACAAGAAGCTGTGGGCTCACCAACACACTGGCCTTTAAAGTCCCTCATTACTCTTTATGATCTTGCACACTGTTTCCTGCTGCTTTCTCCATATGAGGGATGGGCGATAAGGCCGTAAAATAATATCATGATATTTTATTCCATCATACACCTGCAATAATGACATCCTTGACGATATGGCGTAATATTTTTTGTTGAGCTTTCCTCACAGGATTTTGGCTCTTCTTGTCTTCCCCTCAGGTGCTTCTGCTTGAGGTAGTGAAAAAAGTTTGTTTTATTATTCCATTTGTTGTTACGTTCTTGCACTTTGAATACTGCTGTGGTTTGTTGTACGTCTGATCTTTTGTTGCTCCCTTTTTTGCTCCTTCACTGTGGAACCATTAGCATTATTACGTTCACTTTTAACCGTGCTTGTTGTTGTGCAACAGCATGATGTCTTTATGTCAAAAAGTTGGACAGTCTGAATTTTTTTTATCATATTATATAATACAGTACATTAAAATCATATTGTGAATGATATGGCACACCAAAACTTTGTATATATTGACTCACAGTATTCCATTTAAAATTAAACTGCTATGTTGGAGTAGAGGGACGTTTATTTTTGGCTTCCTCTTGTCCATTACTGGCTAGGTTGTCAACACTTTTTATTTCTCTCACTGAAGGTTGCAATTCGAAATCCATTTGATTTCAGTGTAAAAAGTGAGTTGCATATTTCATTCCATGCAACATAACAGCTGTTTTCCTTGTGCTTTGTAGACACAGAAAACCTGAGAGTGCCACTCTCTCAGTACTCTCCACTCTTTTAACCTTGCACTTTGTAGGCATGAAAACCTCAGAGAGCAGTGCTCTCTTGAGATGATATATATGACTATACTGCATCTGCTCTATTTTGAAAGGAACACAAACCTTTTTTCTGCATGATTCACAAGTAATTCAGTGAAACCCTTGATGTAGCTGTGTGATGTGTAATGTTTTTTGCACAGATAATAGTTAGTAATAGTAAAGAAGGTGGACAACACAGTTGTCTACATCCCAAAGGAAGGCCTACAGCGCAGCCCTGAGGAGGCCAGCAAGGACAAGAAGCCAGTACAGAGAATGGAGAGTAAGCCTAAGGGGCTCTGTGAGTGTGTAAGTGTGTGTGTGTTTGTGTGGGTGTCTTTGTCTCTCCATTCGTCTCTCTGGGGATGCTGTCTAAAAGGTCACACAGACTTTATCTTTTGATCTGTGATTCTCTGTTCAAAGACCATTGAAGCTCCAGCATCTGCTTCCTGACTCTGACTCTTTGGAGTTTTTATTTAATGAGGCACTGGACTCGCCACCTCTCACCTTCACCTATACACATTCTTCATCGTTCTTTGTCTTCAGCTTTTTGTACCTCCATCATCTCTCCCCTTCCATTTCTAAACATTGTCTTCCGATCCATTGTGTCCTGTTTCCAACATAATTTCAACCTTTCCTTAGCTCCCTATACACTGATTTGTTTCACCTCTTCCTCTCCACATTCAGTTAGTCAGTTAGTCTGCATTGATTTAAAACTATTGTCAAAACAATCAAACTGTCATTTCAGATAAGTTAGCTGTCACATCTGTGCGTCAGACTGCTTTTTCTCAACTTTCAAATCGTATGCAAGGTGTGGCTTGCAGCATTTTGCAGTATGACACAGCATGTATCTTGTCCAGCACAGCATATTGGCTGGTGTAAAGCCATCATGGAGACACAGAATGATGAATTATAGGAAAACAGAGAATATTGAGGCTTTATCCACTGTGCTTTACAGCTCTGAGTTGGCTTAGCCATCTAAACAATCCATTTAACACTGTAGGGCCAACTCTGCCCAACAGTACCTGCTTGGATGTGGAATTGAGGCTCTCCGTGACTGATGACACTGGCTAATGCTGAAATAACAGAGTTACCTTGCTCTATACACAACCATGATGGCAGTGTTTTGAGTTTATTTAATGTATTTAGATGGGAAACGGAAAAGGACATGAGGGGGTGAGGTGCTGAAGCCAAAGCAGGCTGTAGGACAGAAGCACACTACACTCTATCAATGTATCTTTTTTATGTTAAATATGGAGCATAGCTTAACATTTACCGTTTATCAACTGGAGATGCAGTACAAAATATTTGAAGATTAAAGCCCGCAACTGTCCATAGAGATCGAAAAGAAGAAAGACGTGTTTGAGATGGATGGGGATGGACAGTTACTCATGAATGCTGCCAGTGGGTACTCAGATTTGAATGTTTTTCTTTGTGTGTATATGTTATGTCCTACCCTACTTGTCTATAGTGAAGAAGCTCTATAAAGAGCTTCGCCAGTTCAAGCCAAGCCAAGTTGCTCTTGAGCTGCAACACATTGTCAGTCTCACCTGCATCATCTGGGACAGCTCCAGCCACTAAAACACCAGTGAGAGGATCAGTGGTTTGTTGTACAAGGTACCTGCTTTTCACCACAGTGTCTTTGCTTAATCGTTGTTTACTTTGTCTGTCTTGGACTCCCATTACTCTCACACATACCTACATGCTGAGCATCCACAGCCTTGGCCAACGATCCAGCCTTAATATTTCAAACATCTTTGTTGTAGATAATTAATAGACGTGCTACTTCAAGTTCATTTACACAAGCAATCATGTATTCCACAGATAAGTCAGTGGAGCAACATGAACAGATAACCTTTCGCTGTCAGAATGTAGACCAGCTCTCCAGTTGGATTAGGTTTTTGTCTTATTCTGATAAAGCATGATCATCCCTGAAGCCCGCCCCCACTCATCCTGTTTGCTCAAGCATCAGAGTTAGAATATGAGAGTGAATGCACTGAATAAAAGGCCTGATCACTTGTTTTCATTACCCCAGCTCTTTCATTTCAATTGACAGCTCCACAGGCCAAGGGGAAAAATGTTTAACCTTAAATAATTATTTTTCTGAACCCTCATTGTTACAATCATTTGCTGCCCTGTCACATTACTTTTCTTTTCTGTTAGTCTTTTATGTGTCCCTCTTTTTCAACATCTTCCTCATCATCTTCCTCTGCCCTGTCTCTCTCTCTCACTTATTCCTTTGATAATACATCAAGGCGTCCTGGCTCAAACAAAACACTTGGTGTAATTTTAAGTTTGGATGTGGCTGCAATGATCTGACAGTCAAAACAGTGTTAGGGTAACGCTTCTGAGGTGCATTTAAACCTTTTCTACCATTAAATGTGTACCTTTAACCCAGACCAAAGACATCATAAAGCACTTTATTTTTGGTCCTGCCACCATGGACTTTGTAACCAGGGGAGTTAGTCGGCTTGTGGAGTAGAATTTCATTAAGCATGTTCATCACCCTGTCTGTGCTGAGTAGGCCAGCAGACCTGCTGACTACTGACATGAATCTATGCTTGTATGTCTGCATATTGTGTAATTACACAAATGTATGTGCGTCTTGGTGTACGTGTGTATTTTTAACAACTTGCTTCCCCTGCAGTGGTGTATGTTGTCACTGACCATGCAGGAACTTGGAAACCTGTGGCTCTCTGTGTTTTATACATCTCAGATGGCCACAGCCTCTCCTGCAGCACTGCTCACTTTATGTTTTCCATCTCGTCTCATGGTTGGGAGGCTTTCTTCCCCCCTCCAGTTGTATGAAATAATAGAGATGGAAAATGTCTTGTTTATTTTCTGCAGAGAAAAGGATTCCATCAGGCAGCAAGGCCCTCTCCTTCTTCTCTGGAGCAGAACCAGATCACTGATGTGGTTTCCATTTGTGTCTGATGTTTTTTGGCTAATACTTTCTAATCAGAGTCCATTTGTGTCATGGTAGCGTGTGTGGTTGTCTACATCTTTTTATGTGTGTGTGATGTGTAATGCATGCACTTAATGTGTCCCATTGTGTGTTTTCTGTATACGTGTGTGTGCATACATCTGCGTCTGTGCGGGTCTGCGCTGTATTTCAAGTCTGTGTGTGTGTGACTTGCCACTGCCCCCTCTCTCTCCTGCAGGGCCTCAACCATTTTCTTCATTTGTTGCAGCTTTGTGTTTCTTCTCTTCTTTCCCATCCTCTTCTCTTTTGCACTGGGGAACACAATGTCTGGTTTAATATCATTTTCCAATCACTGAAGGCTGCAGGGCAGGGACTTTTGACTGAGCTATTTCGTTCCAGCTAATACCAAAGAGAGGGGAGAGAAAATAATAACCCTAGTGGTTGATAATAGCTGCAGTGATCATTCTGCAGTCATTTGCCTCTGGTGCTCTCTGTAGCTGCAGCTGATGTTGTCTTTGTTTTGTTACTCCCCGCTACACGGAGCTACACCACTATTACAAGCTGTCCGACACCCTTCGTCTCCTCCATGTCCATCTGAGATATATTCAACACCATCTGGTTGTTTTTACAGAGGGAAAAGACATGAGATGCGTAGTTAGAAAAGAAGGGAGAACAAAAAGTCCAGTGGATATGTACTTTTTAAAGTCAAGACTAGCCTGTTGTAATGCATGTTTTTGAAGAGGTCCAGATTCTGAGGAAACTGATTATACAAGAGCTTAGGGGGGAATCTCTGGAGAGTTAAGATTCAGGGACATATGTTGTCTTCATCTCCATCCTCCTCCCTCCACTACCCATCCTTTTTTTTCTGAGAGAGAGGGAGGGAGTCAGACTGAGAAGGAAAGGAGGGAGGGAAGAAAAAATCATTATTAACTCATAAGCTGGTTAATGCTGTAGCACTCTCAACCTTCAGCTCAAATGAGAATTTCCGTCATTTACATATCAATTTAATTTCCTGTGTTTCCCTCTCCTCTCTCCCCCTCCTTCATTAAAAGCAGCATTTGCTTGCCACTGCAATCAGCCTGTACAACACATTTTCCTGGGCGGTGAGCACACACGCACACACACACACACACAACACAACACACACTCTTACTCGTCCTACACACACGTATATACACACACACACAAACAGTAAAACACACAGGTGCACATGAAAAATGGTGATATTTTGACACAAGCAAATACAGAGTTGCACACACCTACATTTAGTTTGTGTCATCCTGTCACATGCACACACACAGATGTGGGACTACACACACACACAGATATAGAGGCAGTGTGTTGGAGCCCAGGCAGGCAGACAGAGCAGCTCCGTGGCCCGCTGTAGCTCTGTCAGGATTAAACCAGTGATCAGAGAAATGAAAGGGAAGCTGTCATTCCACATAGGCCTCTATACACATCATCCTCAATAATTACACCCTCTCCTTCCTCCGCCTTGCTTCCTCCTCTCTTATAACCTCGTACCTGTGTGTGTGTGTGTGTGTGTGTGTGTGTGTGTGTGTGTGTGTGTGTCACAGACTGCATGCTTGACTGACACCCAGCACATCAAATAGGGGCTTTTATGAAATGTGCGCCTGCTTGAATTACACTCACTTTAAACCTTAGCTGTTTTTCCCCTCTGTGGTATAAAGCCACACCTGTGTGTGTGTGTGTGTGTGTGTGTGTGTGTGTGTGTGTGTGTGTGTGTCTGCGATTTGTGTATTTAAGCATGTAAATGTGTGTGCCCACATGAACATGTATGTGCGAGCGTCTCCTTCTGAATCAATACAGATGTGCCTCGTCCTGCTCGGCCCACATCTGGGGGTTAGACTAAACCTGCAGGGGATATATGCAACTAACTACTTCAATCTGGGGCTTTAAGCTTATGAATGTGATCAAATATTCGGTTCAAGCAAAGTGTTACACAGCAAGGCCTCAAGTGTAAAGTAAGTTTAAGGTCTGTCAATTGAAGCCAATGCCATATGTGACCTTTAGTGTGAAAGTCAAGAGGTACCAGATTCAAGCTGTCATAGAATGATCCCTTTTATTTTTTTATGACTATTTTTATGGAATTTCCATTTTCACTGGGATTAAAGGGAATACACAGAGGCTGGAGGCTTGATTCAACCTATGTAACGTCTCAAACACGGTTTCGTGACAGGGTCAGCTGAGTAGTGAATTCTTTCAGTGTAGGTTGTTACAGTTACACATTGTTTTTTGTTAATTTTCATACTTTGAGTGTGATTTTTAAATTTGTATATGTATATGTGCTTTTTTGTGCTGTGTGTGTTTGGTTTATAGGTGTCTGTAGAAATTAGATACATACATCATAAATGCCTATATACAGTACAGATTACATATGTGTTGTTGATGTATGTTGTATTATGTATATAATTAGCGAGCTGCTATTGCAAAAGGGACTACCATTCTGCAGCTAAACAGCTAAACTGTCTTTTTCCATTTCAGTGTCCTGTGTCAGACTTTTCCTCTGCACTGTGGTCTCAGTACAGTAATGATCAGGACAATTAAACTGTAACAGCTGTGGTGCATGCAGCCAATTTAATATTGGATTTATTTTCCCAGTTAAACAAAGTTAATTATTCATTTTCATTTTGGTTTGCCTTTCATATGATGTTTATGTGTTAGCCATTTTAGCCAACTTTAAGAACTTTAATCACGAAGTAAATTGAGCTTCTCAGTGGACTTCATTGGACCCAGAGCCAGAAATCACACTGAGACAGTCCACTCCAACCAGTATAATACTTCTGTCTCTTCAGCTGAGCTTTATAAAAACCAAAACGTGTGCTGTGGAGCGAGTAATGAATAAGCTAATACCTTGGTTTTGCTTGCTGTTTGTCCCCTTTTTGTAGCTAATGACTTTGTACTGTAAGACTACTTCGTATCCGGGGTTTTGTATAACAGTAACTTGTTATTATAGCTCAGCACTTGAGCGTGTAATAAATGTAAATCTCAGTGTCTGTAACTTGGTCCCCCGAAGCTCATTATTTGTGACAAGTGTGTGAGACAGTGTTTGTTTTCTGCTGTGTTGCAGATGAGTAATGAGATCATTCGCCTGTGCTTCCAAAGCATCTCTCTGGACAAGATCTTTAAGTGCTACTAGATCTCCAGTAAGCAAAACCTCAGTGACTGTATCCAGTGCTGGCTGTCCTGGAAGGAACTTACTTGCACGCCTCGCAGACTCACCACAAGTAAGAAAAATATCCATATGTGTACCCAACTCACTGACGATTCCTATAAAAGGTTTAGATTAAATTCTATAAATTAAAAAGCAATAAATTTAAAGCAATACAGAGAATTGCAGTATTAAGTGTAGTAATTAGAGATCTTAATTTTTCAGGGTTGTTTGAATTTATCTTTAGATTCTTAAGAAAATCTTTTAGATTTTTTTATCATTAGATTTAATTTTCACACAACTGTAAAACGAAACAGATAGTTGAGGCAGAGTTGGGAAGTCAGCCAAAAATAAACCCAGTTAAATCCATGGTAAATCAATGGGCCTGGCTGTAGTGTAGATTTATTTTCTCATCCTCCAGTACAGTTTATTAGGCTGGAAATACACAAGACTTATAAAATCCTAATAAACTCTGAACATCACATTTAATGATTGACCTTTGCAAATCACAGTTGTGGTCAGAAATGACACATTCAGATTCCAGCACAAACTACACAATCACATCCAAATGGTCCATTTCAGCTAATTAAAATCTTTTTTGTTAAAGCTTAGGCTGGTCTGACCCAAAGTTTACATCAGAAAATATTCATCAGAGTGCATCGAGTCGATTGAGACTCTGACTCAGTTATGAATTAAAATGCTACCTGAATGCCAAAAGCCTTTATTTAGAAGTCACATCTTTGAAATGTCAGAAGTACCACAAAAACTGTTGGTGTTGGTATAACAGTAGTTTTCAGTGTGAGAAGACGGACAGACTGAGCATCATTTCCTGAGGAGATCTGTATCTGAATATACAGGCAGAGTTAATGCTGACTATCTTTGACCCTGTTTTGTGCAGACCAGTACAGACTCTATAATCTAGAAAGTCATAAGAGCCAAATTGAGTTTACAATGGGATTTTAAATAGTGCGTTCCCAGCTGCACTGCATTTTGGGTTTCTTATGTTAAGTTTAAAATGCATGTCCAATCCACAAGGCTGGTCCAGTCTTAGATGAGGTCAGACAGGGTAAATACCACAGAACTATTCTTACATATGCTGTTTATTTATTATTTCAAAACTTTCATTAACTGTGTTTATTCTTAAATAATTCACTTTTGCTTTGTTGTGTTCTCTAAAAGTTTGGAAGCAATCAAATCATCCATGAGATCAGTTTACCATCAGTACACAAGGTGCCACAGGGAGTGTACTTGTGTGTCGGATTAGCCAGCTTCAACTCATTCTCTAGAACTAATTTTAATTTAATTTTCTACATGAGACACAGCCATGTTTTCCTTATTGCAGAATAAAATACTTTCCTGTCAGTAGAAGATTCAAGACAAAGTGTTAAGTGGAAGCTTAGATTAGGAACTGAATTTATAGCAGATGAAAGTCCCACTTCACACAATAGAAAAGCGAAAGGAACTAAAGGTTATTAGATACATTTTTTTGTTTGTTTTGTTTATTTTTTTATCAATTAGTCCTGCATCTAAAAAGCTTATTTGTGTTTTATTGTTGCATTCTTAACAATATCACCTCTGTGGAAAATATGAAAGTGCTACTGATGCTAATGACAATAATGACATATTTGTCTCACTAATATAGATGTTAATATAAATATTACTCTTTAGTTATGTCTCCATAATAGATCAGTTGTGTATAATTACAAAAGATTTGTCTGCTTACTTTAAAGTAATAAAGAATGTACTTTAGTGACAGCATATCACTGAAAACATCTGCTATACCTGTCAGCTAGTTATGATCCTCTGTCTGAATTTACATGCACTAGCTGTTCTAGTACAAAAAACTGTATGCCCAGACTGAACAATCCAGGTATTTCCCACAAAAGATGAATACGAGTAAAACAACAGAAAAAACAGCTTTTTTTTTTCTTGGGCCAAGCAAGAAACTGTGCTTCAAGTTATTTGTTTCCTTCAGTTGTCAGTTAATCAGTGGGTCATTGGTTTTCTGAACCACAGATTTTCACTTCATTACTATGATTGCCCTGAGAGGGAGTCTAAAGGGATCTCAGTGTTTTCACTGGCTGGCACACATACACATTCCAGGCTCTCCAATACCCCTTCAGGCCTCTCGCTGTCTGCACGGGCAATCGACCTCGTCCAACCAATTAAAAGACGGCGCTTAGTTCCTGATCGATGGCTGAGGTTGGGGTGGGGCAGGATGAGGACAGCAGGAGAGGAGGAGAGCTATTCAAGAAGATCCACTTCATGACCCACTGAGAGTTTTTATTTGGCCTCCTATCTAAAGCTTCTCACCCTGAGATCACACTTAATGTGCCAAATGCATCAATTGCTCTCCCTGGTGGAATACATTTAAATAAGAAAATCAGTCATTGTAGCATCACTTTGTTGATAAAGCTGTTGCACATTTTCTAATTAATTTACATCTAAGTTAATTCAAATTAAATTAAAATATTTTGTCATTGAATCAACACATAATACTCTTTGTATTATATGTTATCTTTGTTTGTGGAACACACTACCCGTTCCCACCAAAGCAGGGGCATCCCTCTCTACCTTTTTTAAAAAACTGAAAAGAGTACCTCCTCTTTTAGCATGAGTTAAATGACTAAATGTAAAGGTAAATGTAATACTGCAGTTCATAATGATGTATCAGTTATGTTTTCTAAGTTATCTGAGTCATTGAACTCTGTACTGTAATGTAAATGCATTACTAACCCCAAGGTCAGGTTTATTTTGTACTCCCATGCAGAGGAATGCAGAGACTTGATCGTCGTATATCACTGTCTTTGCTTCACAGTTTGTGTCTAAGAAAGCCTGGCTGATATTGTATGTAATGACGCGTAGGAGAGATACATAGGTTTGAAAGAGTCATAACTTCCAAACAATCAGAATCTGAATTCTTTCCTTTTGCATCAGTTTTCTTTATTTATGGACTTTTTAAGGGACCTTGAACTCAAAAAGGCCTTTGGAGAGAGATAGCCACCTTTTGAAAAATAAATGACTAACATTCCCTTCTACAGTATCTCTGGTCAGTCCTTCCTTCATCAGCGTCTGGTGAGTGAGGGAGGGTGTTAAGTAAAGAGACGCTGATCTGTTTTTCTCCCCTTCAGATATCACACCAGCGAGCCTGTCACCCACACAGCCAATATCACAGTCAGTCCACACACTGGGTTCAGTCACAGGGCAGGGAGAGAAAGCAGAAGGGAGGCAGGATAAATGAAGAAAAAGAAGAAGAAGAAGGGAGTCAACAAGGGTAAAGATGTGTGACTGTGGGGACTCAGAGCAATAGGGTACATGCCATATGCTTACAATGCACTGTGTTTTTCCCATTCTTCCAACTTTCCTACTCAGTGACAATGTAGTAAATACATGCACAATAAATAAATAGAGACAAGTTGTTCACACCAAGTGGCCAACAGAAAAGAGTTATGAAATGAAAAGAGAGATGAATGGGAGTAGACTGAAATAGAGAGGGGGAGAGACGAATAGGACCAGTAGTGCTGGATAGGCTATAGAAGGCGGCATAGAAAGGATGCAGCATAAATAAGCAAAAAAGGACTTTTACATCAGCATACACCTCACTAGCTCTGACATGGGTGAACCATACATATTTGCAGCAGTGAAAAGCACGATCCAGCGAAATTGGTGAAGTGCTGTGAGATGCAATGTCAACACAACAATACTGACAGCTTGGAAACCCATTTATTAGTCCCCCAAGGATCCCACCATCTCTGAATTTGTCACAGAATTAGGTATCAGCCAGGGAACGCTGCCTCCTCTGTGGTAAATGGAATAAGCTGCAGAATAAAGTCATAAATTGAAAGTCTCCTGGCAAATTGTCACTGGCACCACAGTAGCCAGACTGTAGCATTTGCGTCCTTCTCACCTTTCTGCTCTTAAAGCACAGCTCCAACTAATACACACATCATTCTTCACACGGTCACTCCCACGCAGTATTAAGTGCAATAAAGTGACAGAGTAACAACTGCAGAACAGGCTGTAATTGCAGTTAAGTAAATCTTTTTGATGTATGAATGACCATTTCTTAAGAGCTGACATTTTAACTCACTTCAGTCAGCTTTCCTCTGTTAATAAATACTACTGTGTAATCATAGATACAATATTAAGTAACATCCTGGAAATGGGCACTAATGTTTTGTCCGTTTTGTATCTTATTTCTCTCTATTATTCGGACTCTCAAGAATTGTGGATAGTCAGGAACTGTATTGATAATTTCTTCTGGCCGTGGGAGTTGTGGAAACAACAGCTTTTTCAGCCTCGTCGCACAACACCTCACCTTCGCAAGGTAATAAACCAGGTGTTGAGACCTCCATCTGACTCAAACTATTTCTCCTTTTCATTTCCCCCCTCCTTTCCTTTTGCTTTCTTCACCACCTCCTCTCCTCTGCCTCTTCCCTTGTCTCCTTCACCTTCCTCTTCTCCACGCACTCTCCTGTTGTCTGTCTCTCACTCAACAACCAATTTTCGACTCAAGGAGACACAGGAGTGCAAAACACTATCACAGATCGATCAAAGTTGAGACTTCACCATGAAAACAGCTATGAATCACAGTTAGCTTCACCGCTCTCCTGCAACTTCTCCGTTGCCGGACATATATGTTTATATTAGGCGATACAATATGTGCATGCAGCCACACACTGAACAGTTTATTTAGTTTATATAACCCTCAGGGGTGGTAGTTGATATGGTTTGTTTCTGTGCTCCGTATGTGTGTGTATGGTAGTGTGTGTGGGTGTGGGTGTGTGTGATACTAGATCTATCTTGTATGTGAATGTAAGTGTTGTATGAGCATGGCGTGGTGACACATGATAAATGTGAGGTTGGCCGCAGTCTGCCCTCCCTCCCCCTCTGTCCTCACGGTGGCCTCTCTGTTGCTTTCTTTTTCTCTCTTCCTCTCTCTGTAGTTCTCTCCATCACTGTCTCTCTCATTTTCAACCTTTTTCATCACCCTCCTCCTCTCTCTCCCCTTTCTTTAGGACCACTTCCAAGCACTGTGTTCTTTGCATGTGCATCCACGCAGCATACGCAATGCAAATACAGTCATGCACATACACCTCTCTGTCTTTATTTAATCATTGGCTCTATTACAGGGGATATTTTCCCAGACAATGCCTCCAAAGGCGGTAAGCCAGGCAGGCCGAATGAGAGGGGGAGATCTCTCTATCCCTCATCACATGGAAGCCACAGTACTGGCACTCCCACTGACTGAGATGAATGAATTTAATATATCTCCCTTTTGAAGCACAGATGACCTCCTGATATGGCTCTCTGTCTCTCTATCGCGGGAGGCCTTTATTTTTTATTTTTTGCTCTCCCCGTGAAATCTGAAAACGCACAGGAAGACATCTGAAGGGATTCTGACAGAGACTAATTTGTTTTTTGGCCTGACGTGACTCATGTATATCTTTGTCCATATAGGAGCAGACCCCCAACCCCACCCCCCCCAAATGCAACACTTTTATGATCCTTAGATAGCTTATCCTGGAGTTTTCCTTATCATGGAGTTTTTGCTTGTGTGCAACCATAGCTGTTTATAGCAGAGGCAACACACTGTGATTTTATGCCTTTGGGAAATATTGTATTAAAGACAGTTTGAGCTGCTGCAGCTTATGATATGATAATGGAGCAGTGATATAAAAATGAGAAGGATGGACTGCTCAGCTTAAAGAAATGTTTATGTCTTGTTTTTCTAATTCCTGAAGGGGAAATTATTATTTCCTCTCTGTGAAGGGTTAGGGGCCAGCCAGCTCTTGTGATGTCATAAAGCGGTCAAAAATCACTCAGTGCACTTTTAATCCTGCACCTTTGGCCCCTAAGGTCTGTCAACATTTCTGCTTCCTTTGCCATATGGTTAAGTATTTGTCGTTATGCTGGAGCCATGAATACTGTCTGTGTGTGTGTGTATGTGTATGTCACTCTATTCTGATGGTTTCATACTAAAGTAAGCCACAGTGACCCCTCTTTTATTTCCATCCTTATTGGATCTAGAGCTCTCCTGAGACAGCAGAGACGTTGATGCCTCCGGTCATTTTTTCTGTCTCTTATAACTGACTGTCCCAGTGTGCTATGTAAGTCCCACTTAATTAGGCCCCAAATTGGATGGATTTACGCTCATCCAGACGCCAAAATGTCTTTTATTGGGTATTTGTCCCAAGAGGTTTGGGCCACACTGATCAAATTACACTGATTCAGCCGTCTGCATAGCCTACTACTCTGCTAAGTACAGTATGCTCTGTGTGCATGGAAGAATTTCTAGTGCACACACACACTGCACATAAGTCCTGACCCCACATCAACCACATCTATCATTCAGCACAAATGGAAGTTATTTGATTCTAGAACAAGAGCAAGGGTGTTAAAACCCCAATAGAGACCCCTAGAGGCCAGACTTCTTTCTACACCCAATCAGACCAAACCATCTGGAAGTAAATAACTGATCTACCACATATGAATTTAATTTGGAGATGACAGCATGTAATCAAAATGTTTCAATTTTAAGATCATATAAACATGACACAATTACATATAGAGATAGTTCTATGAATATGGTGGATCTACAGCCTACTACTGTTTAATTACTTCTATGCTTCTAAATTTAAATAAAAGTAAACAGAAGTTGCACTTTCTGCAAGGTAATTGACAGAGCCTCCCTCCTGCTTGGACACGCGTCACTATTTAGACCACTATGATGAAAATTCTTGCAAGTAGTCATTTTCACTCTCCATAACAAGTTTAACATTTTTCACAAGCATCATCAGTCATTTAAATTATAATCAACCTGCTAAATGAATGATTCACCATAATGTTTTAATGGCATAATTTAAGAGTCTTGAACTCCTCCGGTGAGTGAGTCAGATGAGTGAAAAGAAGCCACAGTTTAGAAAAAGCATTATGGCCCCTGATTGGGGAATACAGTTATAGAAGCAATGGAAGACATATTCTTTACATACCTAAAACACCTGCATGTCTTGGGCATTTATTTGTGTGCATGTATGTGTGTGAGCGAGCGAGCGAGCAAGCGGGTTTTGCGCACACACCGAGCACCAGAGTGCTGTTAATTTCCGCCCGAGCAGAGGAACGGCCACTAAAAGTATCATTGAAGTGATGAATGTGCTGCTAGGCACAGGCATCAGTGTTTAATCTGAGTCATTGGAGAAATAGCACCACATCAACTTCAAACGACTTCCTTTCATCTGCAGTTAGAGACGGATAGTCACAGATGTGGACCCTCTCCCCTTCTCCTTGTTTCATTTCTCCTGCACATTTTTTTAATACCTCATGTATTCTCGACTGTTAAAATGAATGTAAAACCCCATCCTTCATACCCCGACCTTAAATGTATGTGCAGCACACCTATTTGCCAAGGCGTCTGTGTGTGTCGGTATATGTGAAAGATAGGATGGATTAGTTATCAGATGACATGATCATCATTTCTTTGCTAATGAACTTCTTCAATATAAATATTATTCTTTAGTCAATCTAAAGTGAATCATACAAGCGGCTGAGTAAATTAAGCATAGCAACTCAAATTGGCTATATTATTGCATCTTATTAAATACTGTATATTACTCTTAAGTCATCTGTTTCCTACTAGTTGTGCTGACGTCTGGTGTTTGAGTGCAGCCTCCCCTGAGAGTCGACCGTGTGCTTGGTGTAGATTTTGTTTTATTTTCTTTTATCACAAATGCTAAATAAATTAATTCGATTAGTTAGTAGATTCATGTGACAGGGGGCCACGAGTGTAAAAAGCAGCTGTTGGGTCCCTGTGGTCGTCTCACACTGAAAATTGTATGTGTACGTACCCTGCCTTCTCCAAATACCCATCAAGTACAGTGAACTCAGCAGACCACATATGCATGGCAGCTTTGTTATATTTTGCCTTTTGCAGAAAAAACTGTATTGCTGTCTGGCCTCGGCTGTGTCAGTTTACGGTAGTTTCATTAAACACAAATCTATTTAGAAATATGCAGGGACAGATTTACATTTACATGTAGCTTGTTATTGTATTTCCTTTGTACTTGTGAGCAAGGTTTGTTTCTCATTTACACATGGTTGTATTTTATTGTTTTTCTCCATTTCTTTGCATTGAGGTCAAAGAGAGAAAAACATTGTTGTTCCTAAGCAGAAGCAGCAACTGTTTATTAGAAGAAAGAGAGCATGCAGAACAGCGAGACACCAGTGCAACAGCCAGACTACCATGGTGACTCTCCACCATGGAGGCAGATAATGGAAAAGATTCCAAAAATAATGATGAGGATGGTGACCATGACAACAGACATGGTCTCAACAGTGTAACAGAGGATGAAAGAGGGAATGCCCACACAACAGACAAGGTGCAAAGGGAAGAAGTAGTCATATGACCACAACAGGCTGGAAGATGGGAAGAGAAGTGAAATTGTGTTGACAAGATGGCCTGGACTAGCAGAAGATGCTGGTTCATGGCTCATGGCAACCAGTAACCAGCTAAAGGGAAAAGGATGGTTAACATGGTTAGTTAAGATTTCCAGAAAAAAGTGGCATGAGTGTTAGGGCCTCTCTCAGCTCCTTCATTATCACTGATTAACCATCCTCACAATAGGCTTCAGCTGTGTGTTAGGAGGTACCAGGATGCTCACCTCAGATGTAAATTAACTTCCTTTTCACCTTATTCAGAGAGAAGTCTGCTCTGATCCCACTGATTTTGCCTTTGTGGACATTTTAGTCTGCATTGCTGTGCTAGCCCTTTATTATTAGGGCCTTTTTAAAGTCTTATTGTTGTATTTTGCTTTTCTTCATCAATCAGGTGACAGTTATTTTATTGTTTAATGTTTTAAATACCGTCATTTTGGCTCCAGATCCTGCTGTGGTGCTGTGCTGTGGTGTGGAGGTGCAATATCAGGTGTTTTCCCTCTGGCCAAATGACTACTGAATATCCACATTTTACAGGATCGACCAGCCACTTGAATATATTTTATCAACATCTGGCTGGTGGATAATGCTAATTTTGAGCCCTGCCCAAGTGCACACATTATTTTCTTTCTAACCATGTGAAATAATTGTATTTCAAAAGAATCTTGTGACACTTACATGGCTGACTTTAGATAAGTACAATATCAACTAAAGTGAACCAAAGGTCAAGTAAATCTATAGAGAAGATCTTTGCCATTTTTAGTTGCTGTAGTGTGCATATCCTTAATAATGATAATAATAAATTAGCAAAATCCAATAAGGCTTGGTGACTGGGAGAGTTGCCTGTTTACATTGAGCCTTGATGCTATACATATTTGTATTGTTATGCAACACCTTATGTCAGCCTTAAAATGTGGTGTTTTTCTCTCTGTGTGTAACTATAGCATAAAAGTTTATAGACACTCTGAGCTGACAGGCATTTTAGGAGTTCTTGTATTTTGCACAGTGACAGTGTAGTGAAGAAATGTCCACTTTCCCTGTATGCCATATTATTTTGCTTGGAGAAACAGCTGTCATGCTACAAAGCAACTAAAATATCTAACTTGTGCAAAAGTTTCCCCAGGTTAAACAGAACATAAAAGATATAATAAATCTTTCAGTATTTCCTGCTAAAGCACTCCTGGATTTTGGAGAAAAGTATGGGCGAAAAAAGGTCATTAACTTCTGTGTTAGTATGTTGTTCTATTACTGCCAGCCTAGGAAAGAATTCTCACTTTTTCCAGATTTGTTTAGAAGTCACATCTTGTATCAAGTTGCTGAGGTCTCATGCCTGTACTAGTCTACCTGTTGTCACTTTGACTCCACCTGAAGTACATCTTTGTCCCCCTCTCCCACCTTTCCATTTCAACTGTGAGCAGAAACTATAAACTTTTGTGTCTTCAGGATTACCTTTCCATCAGGGGAAGAATGAAGTGTGAAAAGCAATCTGAAGAAACGTCAGGCCACCGATACACAACTTCAGCGGATGCAATTATGCCAATGACAGATCATTTTCTGACCTTTATCCCTCAGCTGTATGGATGGCGGTTTGCCACTGTGACAGCCTGCTTTTTGTTTTCATGCACTTTACAATTTTGTGACAGCTGGAGACCCAGCTCTAAAATGCTGAGGTACTCATCTGGTTGAAAGACAGCTTGACTTTTTGTGCTGCTCTTTCTCCTTCACTCTCTATTTACTTTTTTGTGTATGTCTTTGTCAGTGCAACATTCTCATTATTTCTTTATCGGTTCCTCTGCCACAACTTCTTTCCTCTCGCTCCCTGTTCATCTCTTCTTCTCTCTCTCTCTTTCTCTCTCTCTTTCTCTCTGTCATCTGTATTTCCATCAGGCTTTCTCAAAGGCTACATCCTGGACCAAACCAGCACTTTTGTTCTGGCTGACGCCATCGTTCAAAGGTTCAGAGACCTGCTTGAGGTGAATTGCTCTCACACACAAAGAGCCATGAATACATATACAGACGCACACCTGCACACACAGAATTGGAGACCACATTCTCAACTCTCGAGGCTTGTACTGTTGGAATAGGTGTCAGACGTATTCAGTGCCATCCACTTCAACTCATGTTTTCATGCTGCTGTCGCCACTTGTGTCATCCTCCTGAATATATCTGAAACTCTGTCTGAATGCTTGATGTTTCTTTCTTATCTCCTCCACAGTTTACCCATGCCCATACCTTTTTGTCATACAAACTGTGGCTATCTGTCACCTCTCCTGTGGGAATGCATTGTCTGTTTTGTTTGTCCTCCTCCACTCCTTTTGTTGGTGTGACATTGCTGTGACTCTGTCCCCTGTCCTGCAGTGCTTCACTTGCAGGGCTCCAATACATTATATTATATACATTATATTCATTAAACAAAAAAATCTTATTATATTTTAGTTCCTTCATTTTAATATCCCAGTGTGAATGCTCTACATTAAAGATGGCATTTTAGCGAGTAAAAAATACATTTAATTTAACATTAAATGTCAAAATACATTGTTCTGCAGCCTTTGAAAATGGCCGCTTGGCCTGAGAAAAAAATGTTTTGATTTAATTGATTGCAGGGTTATGATGCAGCTCCATTCACCACCGCCCTCACAAATTGGCGTGTCTATGACCTTTAACATGTTTTAGCTTAACCTTTGGTTGCTTTTTCTCATTTTGTTTTTCAGTTCTATTCATATATTTCACATCTCCTCGCTAGCCCTGCTATTGTTGACCAAGCCTCCCTTTGGACTTTGGCTGAAGATATCCTTGAATGCAGATACCCTCCTTTACAAATCCATGGGATGTGACCTTGAATACATTCAATCTTCAGACCATCCAATATTCTCAGTTCTTGTCGCATATGTACAAAACACATAATGCTCTTTTTTCAGCATGTATGTGTTCATTCCTTTCACATCTATTCCACCCGGCCTTTTTTCCCTGCTGCTCTGTGATCCACCTGCAGCTATTTTACATAGATTATACTACATTATACCATGCAGAGCAGTGTTGCTACTTAACATCTTATTCATACTTGTCCTTATTTTAACCTGTCTCTCCATAACAGCTTTGCTATGTGGGATATCATTTTCGCTTGGCCACGTTACTGCCGGTAGCAGCTTGCCCGTTGGGAGGAGGGTCAACTGAGGGCCCTGCCGTGCTTCGGCAGGCGCCAGGGACTAGAGGTCACCCACTGCCTGCTGGAGATACAGAGCAACCTCCACCGCTGCCTACAGAATCTGAACTTTGTTGGCACAGGCATCCTGGATGTCGAAACACCACCTGGCACAATTATTACAACAGGTATTGCTGTTTATCTTTAAAGGATAATTCATTTTTTCCCCCTGTTTTCTGTTTTCTTTGTTTTTTACTTGCATATGGGGCCCGGTGACTTTCTTGGCCTGGTGGGTGTCAGTACTATTATTAGACTGGCAGGAGTTGTCAAGGCTCATTTAGAAGTATCTTGGATCAAAGCTGCGTGGGTGTGTGTTGGGTATTATTAAATTTAACTAAAAATCCATTAAAACAGTCTACAACTCGGCATTTAGACCGACATGTGACACCGATGCTTTTCTGCTGCAGCCAATGCTAATTAAATTCTCTTAGTAGAGTAAAGTACCTCTACAAGGGTGAGGTCAGTTTCTTTACAGACTACCTCAAATTAAGCTGCTGTCTTAAGGTGCTTACTGTGTGGCACTGGAGTGCTGTCTGTGGTCAAATGCGTAATATAAAAAGATATTCTTGCATCAACAATAAAAAGGTTCCTTAAGCAAAAACACTAAATTACAGAAACAATACATGGAGACAGTGCAGCTACTCATTTACTGTACTCTTGCTTAGATTTTGATCAAAGTTGCAATAAAATAACCAAAACTGTGGATAAACACCTGTTCTTCTTAGGTCTCGAAAATATACTTCACAGTGTATACAAAGTACTTTTTACTCGATCTAAAAGCATCTGACGATGATTTAGTCTTTGGGGGCCATGGTCAATTTTCCTGGACTTCTGGTGTAGCCAAAAGTACATGCAAGTCATAAGCTCAGTTTGCTTGATTACCAAACATCCTTCCAGGAAAAACATGATGTTAAAGTGTTAATCAAGACAATGAGCTCTCAGAAGGCCAAGAACATTGTGCAATTAGCGAGAATGAAACACAGTGGTTCGCACTGAGCTGCAAGAGCGAGGTACACGTCAGTGAATGTGCATGTCAAAGACTGAACTCTATAACTGTATTTACTGTATTTTTTGTGTGTAAATGTAATACTGTATTCATGTTTGTTTGTGTTCTTTTAAATGAAAGTAAGTATACTAGTGATACAGACACATTTACAAGGTGACTTTATTATAATTGGTGACTGTTCCAAACACTCATGTATAGTTGTAGTCCTTCTAAAGGTCACAGTGGTAGATGAAATAGGAGAGAGTGGCTACCGTGGGATTCAGCCAGGCTTAGTTCAAAACCACTGACTAGTTATGTGCTTGACTTTTGAGGTGTTCACTTTCAGGGGTTCGGGTGTTAGAATGCCAGGCACAAGCGGGAGAGGATGTCAAGGGACTTGAACACGCATCACTACTAAATTTAGGAGTAAATAAGGCGGTCTCGCTTGTGATTTCTAAAGAGCAGGTTGGAACACCGTCTTGTGCTTTCTGTTGAAAAAAATAACCAACTTTGAGCAAGGAGAGCGTTAAACATTTGATATGAGAGGATCATGCTGATAACTGGTATAAAATCCCTGGGCTGTCATCAGTAGAATTTAGATGCCTGGTGTTGCTGGAAGTAATAGAGATAAATGCGGCGTGGCTGAGAATCTATCTTGTTTCTTCCCTCTGAGTCAGTGCCTTGCCCTGTGAGCCAGGATAAAATATCTCCTCCGTTATGCTAGTTCACACACATGCACGCACACACACACACACACACACACACACACACACACACACACACACACACATCCCTACACACACAAACGTGCACGCACATTCATCTTTTTGTCATTTTTCAAGTAATAACAGGTTGCTTTACTCAGTTGTCAGACAGGACAGGAGTTAGCTTTCTTCCCTTTGCATATGTATGCAAAACATCACACCGCCAGTGTCCGGCAACATCAGTATTGTCCATTATTATTTTGCTCATATTGTTTGTGGATAAATTGGCCGTCATTGAAGTTAATTGTTGTCATAGATAGTTAGCTGTTTGTTATCTATGCTGCAGTGTGTAAACTTGTCAAAATGAAGATACAAAAACAGAACAAACCTGAATCATTCTTTTTTTTTAGTTGAAAAAGGCCAACATAGAAGTACTCAAATCAAAGTACTCATATGAACATGCAATGCAAAGAATAACTGATTAATGATAAAAATAACATTTAACAAGCTCTAAAATCTAAATTTCACATGCACTGAACTATACACACACATTTCTGTCGCACACAAACACACATCGCTGAAATGTTTGAGTCCAGAGGTCCATATGGACTAATGGCTGCTGTCCATTGCTTGAAACCAAAGTGCATCAAATTAGTGTTTTGTCTAGACAGCCTGTCCATGTGGATGTGTGTGTTCATAAATTTGACATTAAATGCATAGTTAGTATATGTCTTCCAGATAAATGAGCGTGCAATGCTACACTTCTGTGTGTGTGTGTGTGTGTGTTTGTGTGCACATATGTAATTTATCTGTGCTGGGGCCTTTGCTCTCCCAGTGGCGCACGACAGAAACGCCCCTTCATTATAATTCAGAGTTGAAAGGGGCAGCAGGTCATTTGACATCTTATCTGAATAACATGATCAAAGATGGATGTGCGGCGTGTGTGACGTGCATGTTTGTGGATGTACTTGTGTTTGGGTGTGTGTGCATATATTTATATATGCATCTCCCTTATGTTTCAGAACATACAGTATGAATGTATACATGCACACCATACATATTCTCTGTATGACTATCTGTGTGTGTGTGTGTGTGTGTGTGTGTGTGTGTGTCTGTGCAGTTCCAGATTAAAGTCATGAAGGTGAAGACCTGAGCCTCCAGGGACTCATGCTCACACTGTCCCTCTCCCACTCATCTGACACATCACTAAAGGTCTTGGGAATCTGCTGGCAGCATGTGTATGTATATGTGTGTATGTGTGAGTGTGTGTGCGTGTGTGTGTCTGCAATGTGGATGATGGATTGGGGTCATGGGGGGTTGCAGGGTTGCAATGTTTTTGCCAAGACAAACAGCTGCGCTTGTGTCTGGGGCAGGTGTTTCATAGCGACTCAGCACATTGAAATTAGTCAAATCAATACACCCCTTCCGCTTGTTTGCATATTTGTATGTGTGTGTGTGTGCGCATTCCTGCTTTTAATGTGTGCTTTTGATATATTTAATCACTTCCTCTATTCCTCTATTCCCAGTTTATAATTATGTGTGTATCTTCTGTCCATTTATGCAGGTTTTGTGTAGTTTGGTTTGTAGATGTTTTTATACACCACTTCTACCCTCTCTCTCTCAATGTTGTAACTACGGTTACCTGACTATAAATTGTAGAATGCCTATTGTCTCTGTAGCTTGCGATGGCCCACCTACACCAAAGTCCATTTTCTTCTCCCAAATGGACCATAGAGAACTGCCCATTCTATCACTTTAATACACAGAGAGCAAAGGCACTTTTCCCACAATAGTCTCGGTGTGTAGATTATCCACCCTCCGTTGATTTCTGAGCTTTCTGGGAGCCCCGAGGTCTGTCTCAGCTTCCCAGTGTGTGCTGCGTTCACTGTGAGCTTCTTTCTCACGCTCAACCAATTTTATGTATTCACCCATAGATATAAACACTACTCTCCTGAGTAAAAACTCATTTTTTCCATTGTCTTGCTCTTTTTGTCTCTGTATTTTTTATCCAAAACACTTACTTATACTTGTCCTGTGTTATTGTCCTTTTGAAATGATTCTCCCATCAAACACACCACATAAGTGAAGGTGGTGGACAGTTTACAGTGTTGTTAATATGAAGCTGCATCAGAGGATAAAGGACATTATTTAGAGAGAACTGTGACGATGAGGCAGATACGGTAATCTGATCCTTAGTCCTTCATCAAGTCAAGGTGAAGTCTATGTTGAGTCCAATCAGCCAAAAGTAACAGACATAACTCATAGTGACCTTCGATCGGTTCCCTTTTTAACACTTGTGTAGTCATCTTACAATAGAAAACATAAAGGTACCTTAGTCAGTGATCTGCATAATGTGATTGACTGCAGTGAAAAGCAAATTAAACTGTCACAGAAAGCATCAGAGAGGACAGACAGATGGTTTTATATTCTGCCAGAAACAAGCCAAGACATCTATAGCTATATTTGTATTAGCCTCATATCTGAAGTAAATTTATGACAGGAGGCAGATAGGCATGGGGTAGTAATTTGTTCATAAACATTCCCATCTTTTTTTTTCATTCATAGCGAGAACGTTAACATCTCTTCAAATGCAGATCAAATTAAAAATCATCACAGTTTGTTCTGACTTGTGTCACAGGTGGTGGTGTTTCTTTTAGATGCAAATAAAATCAAGACAACAGGAACTCTCCCACTCAACAACAAACACACAATATATTGTATGGATCAGAGTGTAAGGTTTTAACAAATGTATGTCACATTTATATCAACATCACAATAAATGGTTAACTGTGTGTGTGAAGCAGGGAGTAGATAGTTTTATCTGTAACGTTACATGTCTGCCCAAAGCCACAGCTAGTGAACTTAGTTTGGGTGTAAAAGTATAGTCAGTCACATCAATTCACATCATTTGGAAAACTTCACGTTGCTCAGCGCCACAGAATTCCAACATGTGATCTGCCATGCTTCCTGCACTAAACTTTTTACCAGCCCAATTTGTTTTCTATCCAGTTCTTGCAGAATTGTGCACTGCATATAAATATTGTTTTTCTCCTTGCTTTAGTATTTTTATGGTGAAAATCAAGTCACATGAACATGTTTCTCCTTTAATAGTTTTTGCACTGCTCAACACTATCCAGAGGTCAGCAAGTCTGCTTCTGTCAACTTTAATAGGCTAATTAGACTAATTACCTGTAAGTCAGGCATCAAAGATGCAACCCAGAAAGAGCCTGTAATTAATATTTTGACTTTTGTCTGTCATGAAACGACTCCTAACTGTTGCTTACCGTTTGAACCAGAAAATGAGAATCATAAAAAAGTAGAAACACCAGCCATAGTTGCAAACTCACAGTTTGGGGTTTTCTGTACCTGGACCATCTCATTTCTTTGTCTTCATTTAAATAGAAAGCTTGCATACCTAGCCCTCCAAATCCAAACAAGCAACGACATAACAAGAAAGAAAACAACAAAACTGTAGCACAGCAACCTGTACTTGAACCAGAACTGCGAAGAGTCAGGATGGATTCATGCTCAAAAGTGAAAATTAGTGGATGCACATTCACTCACCCTTTCCCTCCTCCACTCTGTTCTCCTTGTCTCTCTTTCGCACAAAGACTACACACATACAAAATGTGGAGACTGTTTCATGTAAACTGTTATAACAGCTACAAACAGTGAGAGATAGGTCAGTACACTACACTCAATAACAAGTCTTCTCTCGCCAGCAGACAATAGAGCTCTTGAGCAAGAACTTCAACCTGACAAGAACATGTTAGTCACATCTCCATACATGGGAGCACTGGAGAGCAGAAAATGCCTTTACTCAACATAGTTGAATGTGGTTACTGTTTAGCCATTATTCAGTGAGAGGAATGAGCTGATGGTCCACTGTCCAAACAGCCAACTGAGGCTAAGTAAGGCCAACTCACGCATCTCTTTGTGAGCCAGGTCAGCACTCAGACCATCACAGAGCTGTTTTGGGTTTTTAAACTTTGTGTCTGCCCAGACCAAACCAGACTTATCCAGGCCAGACCAAACCTCCCCCCAACTCCCCCACTAGCAGAGTTCTGTATCTGTGGCTTTGGTCCAGCTGTGGCCTTGGCGGCTCGGTCACTATTAGACACAGCTGTAGCCGCCTTGCCTCTGGGAACATGCACACAAATGTACAAGGGTACAAAAGCAGTGAGCACTCATACTCTGTTTACCATTATGATCTCCATCCGGATACCAAAAGAACAAAAATTAACAACAGTAGGGTAGCTTTAATTGTACTCAGATATGATTGTGTTGCCCTTCATTTTAATCATACATTCTCCTCGGAATAAGATTTTCCTCTGTTCTTCTATTAATGTTGAAATATGAGACAGGAGTGTACCACAACACTAGCAACAGTCTCCTGTGGACAATAAAATAGATAATCCTGTATGCGGCTACCTCTGTGAATCTTAAATATAGTATAGATTTTTGTGCTCTGCTGTTGAGGGGCTAACTTAAAACAACCTTCCCATGATTAAGAAATAATTCCCCTGGTACTGATCCTCTCTCAGACGGTGCTTTACAGCTCCGCATTTTTTTCTTTCTGAAGGTGATGATACTGCACATACTATGGAGTGTTTTATGCCTCAGAGTTAGACAGTATTCTCTTCGATAGTAAACCTGTAATCAAATTCAATAGATTGAGATATGTTTAATTTGATTATGTAACACTTTCAGGAACAAATTGACATGTGATGACATTGCGATAACTGCAAGGGAATCTCCACATGGAGATCAGAAGCGATGCCGGAGTGTAGAGCAGTGAGATAGGATCTGGAACAGGAGTTTGTAGATAGAGCTTTTTACAGTACCAGCCACAAAAATGAACGTTTCCACAAACAGCATGTCTTCATCATATCCTCTGTTAAACTCACACTGTGACAGCAACATTAGACGCTGCGCTGGATTAAAAGCTGGTTTTAGTCTGATGTGTTATTTATTTCTGCCACTCCTCATTTGTTTTTGTTTTGGTTGTTTCTTTCTTTTCCTAAGAACAATTTAAATGCAGTAGGCTGTCTTTAGGTGCTTTCATTGTTGTCACCGACTGCAGCAAAATGTGTATCCCTGCCCTCCAAGATGCTTCCACCATGCAGTGGCTTTATTAGAGTAACAACTACTCTCAGCTTTTTAACAGTTACTTTTGCTATTTTTAGCTTGAGTGTCATGGCTGTCATTGCATTGAACCTTACCATACTCTTATTTCCTCATCGTTAGTCTGCTGACAACAGTAGAGTCAAAATGTAGTGCAGGCTGCAGATTTGATGCGTGGAGTTTCTACCACCATCAACATGAAACCACACTCATACTTTGTCAGTGCTGACAGTAATTTAAATGTTGATGATCCATAATTCAGACATTCTTTCTTGGGGGCAGTAAATGCTCTTGATCCTAGTTTCTTCTTAAAAATCTCCATTCATTAAGCTGTGTTGGCTACATACCTGTTAACCCACAGTAAGCTGATAGGCTCCTAAATGTCACACTTAGTGCCGAGGAGGCCCAGGAAGTAGCTTGACGATGTTATTGCAAGGCACTGTTTCATATGCTCCTATTTAGGGAAGAAAGAATAACATGATTCCCAAGCCTGTGGCATTTAAACTAAGATGGAGTCCATCTGGGCCTGTACCCTTGGCACTGAGTCAGGCCGAATCAGGTGTTGGATCCAAATCAAAGCTCTCGTGTGAACTCCTAAAACGATAAACTCCTTTCAACTTGAAAGCACCAAGTTCTGCACAAGGAGCCAGGCAGTGTTTATTCTGAAGCACCTGCTTCTCATTGTCTTTGTGGCTTCTTCATATTTACTTTAATGTAATTTACAATAGTTTGATGAAAGCACAATACTGTGAACATGCTTTGTTTATAGAGCTAGTCGCTGTTCATGGTCTCAGCTGCATCGCTCCTTTACTGACCTACTCCCTTTTCTCCTCCAGGTGCTGGAGAAGCTTCACTGTATGCCAAAGACAAACAGCATAGAGCATCATCAGACAGGACAGAGAGAGCACAGCTACTGCTAACAGGTCTGACACATACTGTACTGTACAAACAATACATTGAAATGAATATAAACACACCATATTAGGAAGTGTTATTCAGATTTATAATATCAGTATTTTGTAATATTGAATAATGAAGGAATCAGTATCAGGCGCTAGCATTATTACAACCTTCATACGGTCACATAGTTTTTGTAGTGGTGACTTCAAGGTAGCTTTGGTAATTGGGGTTGCACAGCACATCGTTTGAAAATTCCAGACTTCCTCAACCTCTGGTGGAGGTAGAAAAAACAAAAAAAGATGTGGCAGACTACATGCACTCTGATACCCCAAGACTCCATCCCACCCATGCTATAATCACAAACATTTTATAAACAGAGTATTTGACCAAAACAAGGTAGACTGGAGGGCAGGAAAGTGGATGACAGTTCCTGAGTCAACAGTAAAAGAAACAAACTTCACCTACACATTCACTAACAACCTCATCTTGCGAAGGTAATAGTGTTGTCTGACAGCACAATGCAAGTGGCAGCGGAGAGCTCATATGAATACAGAGCTGGGACCGTTCTAAGCTCCACACATACTTGTCTGAAAATTAGACCTCCACGTCTGAAGTGAAAGTGCATTTCAATCTGTGTGGGGGTGTGTGTGGGTGTGTGGGTGTGTGTGTGTATGTGTGTGTGTGTGTGCCAGTGAGCCAGCACAAATCTAGCCAGCCGTGCATGCCTCGAATGTTCATAACCCAAGAAGAGCCTCAGTCTAAGGTCAAGTGGATGCACAAACACAGCTAATGCCGTCAGGATTTTGCTTGATATTTCTGCATAAATGAAACAGCGGACAGCCTTTGAGACATTTGTCAAATACATTTGTAAATAGAACGAGAAAAAAGATGGCTTTGGAATGGTTTGCTAGAATTCACAGTCTGTCAAACATTTCCCACGAAGCATTTTTTATTCTCTCAGCTGGCAAAACAAGACCTTACATGGCATTTTTGCAAAGTGAAGCTGCACACGTACACACACGGTGACAGACATGGACACACATTTGCTGTGTCAGCAGTTTTACTTATGAGATCATCTTGCCTTCTCCAGTAATACTCACTCACTGTCAAAAATATTTACACACATGTGACTTGTGTAGACGCAGATCTGTAATCTGTGTGAGTATAATTGGGATACTATATCCTGACACGTTGGATGTTTTTTAGAAGCAAATTTGTTCTTTGGAAAGAAACTCACCGCGCTCCTGTGGATCTGTCCCCTGCACATTTACAAGCTTGTAACACAAGCATGTGTACACTAATATTGCTAATGTTTTAACTATTGTGTCTTAGTATGTTTCTGCTGCAGTGGGTCTGCTTAAGAGGTCAGAAATGATGTTCATCAGTTTAATCTCCAAGCGTGTGTAAACTGTGGTTGTATTCAACAGCCGCCTGGGGAATACGTGAAGAATGTAATAAAAGCATGGCTGATAGTTAATCTGTCATGGATAGAAAAAAGTTGAGCAGAAGTTCCCGCCATAAACAATAAGGTTCAGATAGTTCAGTGGTCCTCTTGAGAATAGCAAAAGGAAGCTGTGTGTGAGGTGGCGTCTGTCTGTGCTTGTGTTCAATAAACAAGCGGGACAACTTGATTAAGTCTAGTTTAGTGTGAAGACGTGGGCCTAATGAGGGATATTGGTTTCAATGTGCTAAACAAAAACAATGGCATTAAATAAAGAGAGCCGAGTGTTTCATAGTGGGGGAAGCTCATTTGATGAAGATCATACTGAATTATATATTAAGCATATTACATTAAGCATTTATCATCTTAGTTGTCAAGCTTGGTGTGCAGGTGCTGTAAAAATGCACATATAGAAAACAGATTCAGTCCCAGCAGATTGTGAAGCGGAGGATATAGGAGAGCTCATAAATTAAGGTCATCGTGCATTGGACTGCGTGCAGGGTATGGATTCATTGAGAAATGCGTACAACCCCTCTGACCTTGCTGTGCTGAGCAAAGCTCTAACTTTAACTCTGTAGTAACACAATTTGGATAGAGTTACACTTTCCCTTTCCCTCCATCACTCTATTTCGCATCATATTTCTGGCTTCCCCACCTGTATTTACATTCTTGTTCTGCTCTTATTGTGGTCTCTCCCTCATCCCATTTATCTAATTACCTCTTTCATTCAGTCACTTACTCACCCATACTCTCCCGTGATTTTCTGGCTGCTTTGCTGTCATCACTCTGTCACCTCCATTTTTAGACCTATGTTGGAAATGAATGCAGCAGAGTGGAGGCAGACTGGCTGCAGTCCAGGACGTGATGCATAGGCTGTTTGGGGGGAGTCTGGTATCAGACCCCACAAAGGTCATAAAATGGAAAGATGGATGCAGTGCTGACTTCCAGTACGGCACTCAGTTATGACCAGAGGGGGATGATGTGTGTGTACGGAACACATACGTGTGTATGTGTCACTTTAAGCATGTGTGCTCAAGTGTAAGCACGTGAATATGTTTGTCTTTTCATCTGCACTCATTTAACAGTTCATCAGGGAGCAATAGGCATTTATTGTTAGAATGGAAAACTTATTGGACATGACAGGCACATAAACACAGATAGATACACTACATGTATGCACATACACACTGTGGAGCTTCTGTACATGGGTTGCTGTTGGCCTACAGTTCAAAAACAATAATAAAAGCCTTGGGATGAGTTGCCAGGGGGCAGCTAGAGCCACGGCAGGTTGAGCATGCCTAATAAAAACTTAATGCTCATTGGCAGGGATTGCCACTACGCTCCTCTCCAAGGATTTAAGATCACGCCGACATCAAGCCAATGTCAAGATCTGTGTAGCCCAAAGTCAAAACCCTGGCAGTGCGTCTCTGCATTTCTAGGTACACAGACAGAGAGCGTGAGAGAGACAGAAAATCTGCAAAAGAGATCTAAACCAGCTCAGAACAGTCACCCTCCTTCCCCACCAACAAAATTCCTCTCTGAGGCTTATTCTGCACGCCGCGCCTTAGCCCCATGAAAGCCATAAAATCCGGAGATTGGCGCTTGGATCTGGAATTTTGAGTGAGAGCAAAATTACTCTTCATAGGAATTAGGTCCAGCAGTGCAGACAGCCAAAGCAAGAGAGAGCGAGAGAGAGGCAGAGAGAAGTGAAACATAACTGTATAGAGACAAATGCATACAGGAAGAGTTGCGGAGAGTGGCAGAAGCATGCTGAATCTCGGTGGGAACGTGCTGCCACAATTTGAATAGGAAAGCTCTGGATGTAATGTTGGCCGATGCTGTCTGGATAAGGCCCGTCTACAGTAATTCAAACCAGAGAGTGAGGCAGAGCATATGAGGCACTCTTTTTGTATCTGATGATATCCCTATGTAATGAGCTCCCCTCTGATCTGCAGAATTGCAGAGAGACAGGAAGGAAGGGAGTGAGGGACTGGGAAACAGAGAGGAAGAGATGTTGGAAGAATGGAAACGAGGCCTTTGAGGGCTGGAAGAAAAGTTGAAGTGCTGTCAAACCTGGTGGAATTCTTTGTTTTTTCCAGAGTCCTGTCTTCTCCTCTCCTTGCATATACTACACACACTCTTACTTAGAGCAGATCCAGTTGTTAATTATGTCTATCGCTTATGTTCAGTTAATTAATGACACACAACATATGTACACATACATACATATATGTACTACATACACCTAAAATGGCAAGCAGAACACATAGTACTACCCAGTGTGATCATGTGAGATTTATATTTCATTCTATGTTATCTATATCATTTTAAAACATTTGAAACATGGGGTGTGCAATTTCTGTTGTGTACTCTTTCAAAGGCTTGTATCAGAGTAGATTGCTGGTTACCAAACCGGTACAAACACCACAATCAGGTGACGTAACACCGATTTGTAGGCACTTTTTTGAAGTAAGTGGTATATTAAATATTATTGGAGTAGCAGTGTATTCTTCATCTGTGCAATTTTCCGTTCTTTTCTATTTATCTTGCTTTCTCACAGCTTTGTTGTAAGAGGTAATGGTAAACAACTTGAGGCGAAGTGCTTCAGGCAAAAAACATTTCTTCATGCACTGGTCAATTTTGAAATTTTGGGCTGTTATGGTAGCAAAACAGCCTCAAATCTTCTTCTCTCTTCTTTCAGACAAGTGGCAAGGCAACACGCAAAATACACATTTGGTGTTTATTTTACAACATTTTGTCTATATCACCTTGTCACCATTAGATGTATTAATGCAAAAAAAATAAACCTTAATATAAATAATTCACTTGGTGAAGAATTTTACAATGCAGTTTTTTCTCATACTTTTCATACTTTTACAGAGAGATTTGTTCATATATCATTTATGGCCCGATTTATAGAAAATTTCATTCCTAAAACATGGTGAAAACAGATTTTATGGCTATTGATGGCATATTCTGATTCATAGAATGATGAAAAGAAATATCCAAAATTCCCTCTGTAAAAACTTTTAACTGTCAACAAAATAAAACAAGAAATTTGAACTTGGCTTCATCTAATCTTCAGATTTCTGTTCTGAAAATGCATGCAACATTTAATTTATTTTAATTTAAATTATAATTAGATAACACTGATCTTACTGTAAGTAATAAAAAGGGGACATTGATGTCTATAAATTGAAGTGTTTATCCTATTCACGTGTAGTGTCTCCGTCTTCTTTTTAAGAGCTCTGCTCTCACTGCGATGTCTCTGCTTTTCTAGAAGTTGTCTGAAGCGGTGCACATTGTTTGCCCATGATGCACATTGGTTTTATTGTTTTCATCATGGGAATTTTTCCTGTTGTTGTTCCAGCGGAGTTGGAGCTTGAGGACCACCTAGAGGCTTACCAGCAGAGCAGAGTGTGTACAGCGGTGTTGATCTAGCTCTGAAATTCCTTCTTGCCCTGCTGCCTGCAAAACTCTAACAGCAAACATTGTTCCGTCTTTGTGCCTGTGTGTGTTTTCTGGATATAGTCCATTGAACGATCTGACTGTTTTGAGGAATGACATAGTAGAGCAGTGCCACAGATGTATGCCAACAGCAAGGGTTCTACCAGCTGTTTAGAGTGCAGTCCAAAAAAATCAGGATAATGCCGATAATACATTTTCCTAGTGTCATTAAGGATTGCGTGTCCTTTCTCTGCCACTCCAAGAGGACTGTAAGAGGTTTAGCCAACTAAGTCTGTGGCTGAATCTAATGAGTTGGCGCTCTCTCTGTGTGTCTAAGCTCCTGGAGCAATGGGTGAACCTCCTGGAGAAAGTGTACTGCACGTCTTCAGGGTGCTCACTACAACAAAGAGTCTCCTAGACTCCATCAAAGGTAACTTTTTCTCCAGCTGGGCCATAGCAATCATACATATATGTTCGGTGTGTTGACGTGCAGTAAGAGCATATTACATGTGTTGCTTACATAGCGTATTGCTGCAGTAGCCACTACTAAGCCGGCTTGACGAAAACTCAAAAACCACATGGTGTGTTTCACAATCTCTCTTTTCATTTACCTAACTCTGTTATTCCCTGTTTTTAAATTACATGTTTTATTGTTGTCAGCAGTGATTTGTCTGCCAGTCATAAAATATTGCTTCTTCTACCTTTCCACAATTTGTCAAAAAATAATTTTCCAGAGCAGCAATTTCCCATCCAACATGTTGCTTCACTATATTAACTTTGATGAAAGCATTATAGCATTTGGAAACATGCAGAATAACGTGAATGTGACCTAAATCTGTCAACACACCATGGTTCATTAAGTAATAGCCCATAATAAGCCATGCTTCCTATTGATTCTGGAACAGTCGAGATAAGCAGAGTTCCTGTAAACCTCACTAGGTGTCCTAGAATTACTGTAAAGCTTAATTAGCTTTGACACATGGCCTTGCATTTAAAAGGAAATTACACAAATGTTGAATGAGTCTCATTTAACATAATTAGATGTTATTATCAACCAAAGAAAAGCCATGATTTAATGAAAGATATCATAATATCCAGGCAACGTCAAGATGAATAGATGATGAAAGGGGAGGGAACGTGTTCCCATGCATCACTTTGGACCATCTTTTCTCCAGGAAAAGTTTTATGTCGAGGAAAATATTAAACCATTTGGTGTTTTTCAGGTGATTATATAGACAGATATGATAGAGGGCATAGAGAAGCTCACACAACATGTGCAGTGTTGCACCGCAGAGAGTAGATAAGATACTATGACACGCTGACGCATTATCACGCATAGTCGCTGCAGCAGGAAAATTTTGCATAAGGAATTCAAAAGAACAACAGGCAATAACAGCATGAGGGGAGATCTTTATTTATCTTGCTCTGACATTTACTTCAGACGGGGGAGTTCTACTAATATTATTCTTTCTCAGACACAAACACATACACATATACAAAGGGAAGAATTTCATATTTTTGGGCTGAACAAAGTCATCCATCTTCCCTGCGTGATGCCCTAGCTTTGTTGCAGTTCCAAGGTCTGAGTCACATTGAGAATCCCATGCAGACAGGGCAACACCTTGTATACAGCATGATAGGATAGGGGAATAGCCATTTGTCCTTGTCATACAGCTCAGAACACACACAGACAAAAGCATGTACACAATCCTTGGGTTCATATGGAAAATATCTTGTAAGTAAACATGCAAACAGACACTCGCCCATGAGGTAATACAAAGTGAGATGGCATTGTAGATCACAGAACGCAATCCTGTCTGCGCTGCTGTAGGGTGTAAATCAGGCCTGACATGTGAGTCATGCTTTATGCATGTTGTTTGACTGTAGCCTGAATTAACGAGACACAGTATAACACACATCACAACATATTAACTCAGCTCGGTGTTGAGTGTTCTAGACAGGCTGGCCTTGGTAGAACAATATTGGCTTAGAGAAGAAGGAACCTGATGAATCTTTATGTCACAAAAATCAATGATGATGTCAGAGATAGGAGCTGGAGTTTGGATTTGGATTTTTTTGTAGTGAAAAGGAAGCAGACTTGTTCGACTAGTCCTGCCTCAAGGCTGAAAACATCGATCCTGTGCAGGTTAATATTAATACCAATAGGGCAGGTGGTTGTGTGTGATAAAATCAGTTTGGGTGTAGTCTTTGTTTTTGTCCAACATGCCAGAAGCTAGTTCAGCTCTTTGACACCGTCTCAGACTCTAAACGGTTCCTTGGTTAGAAAATTACTTGAACACGTTTTTCGTTTAGGAGAGTTTACAGAGAGTGGCAGCTTGCACATCTAGGCTCTTCTGACAGGCTGTTGGATAAAAGCAGACCAGAAGCACAAATAGAAAACCGAATTTGTTCACTCCAAGCTCAATTCTTGTTTGCATGTTTTTAATCAATATTAAGTCAACATTCATCATGCAAATCAGAACTTAACACTGAAGTAAAGGGATTGCTTGAAACCAGAATACAAGTATGTTCATGACAGTTGTGATCAACTCATCACAGCACACTGCAGTTTTCTCCAGACCCAAAAATGGAATTCTTATGTTAAAAACAAACTCACAAACAAAAAAAAATCAATCTCTGCCTTTCACAGCCTTCGTGGGGTCATCCGGATGGTCTGTATTTAAAAACCTAACTCGTAACTGTCAATACTGTTTTTCCTAGAGCCACATTGGGATCTGTTAACATTCTTTCATGACTTTTATAAACCTTTGAATAGAATCCAAAGAGAAATGGCTGTTTGTTTTCCACAACCATTTCCAAAATGGATTTTGTTGGGAATGAGATTTTTTTTTTTAATGGGAAAACGACGAGATGACAAACAAGCCAAAAAAAAGAGGAGAAAAATTGAATAATTGCCAACTGTAGTCGGCATTATTGGAATGTGTTGAGCACATATTTGACCAATCATTCACTGTAATCCCTTTTCCAGTGGCCAACTGTTTCTCTTGTTCCGTTTCATCGCTCCCCAGAGTCCCCTTCCCTCTGCTTTTCACCTTCTCCGTATCATTCTTCTATATTTTGTTTTTGTTGTATTTAGCAGATTATTTCTGTGACCTTTTCGCAGAGAGCCAGTGAGTGTTCACTTTAATTCAGCTGATTTTTTTCAGATGTCATTGAAAGCTAACCTTTAGGGCAACAACATATATTTTTTTCCATTCTGGTTTAACAATCCATCTGACCACATCTTCACTGCTGCATCTGTCTGCTTCATCTTTTGCTATCCCTTCTCGTCTTCTCCTTGTCCTTTTAGTACATGTAAATTTTAGGATAACACTCGAGTGCAACAGTGTACTCAGCTGAATGTATGTATTTATGTATGTAAGTATGTTTGTATAAGTTACTTTATATATTTAAACAGTAAAGTTGCTTAAAATTAGAAGTAAAAGTTAGGAAATGTTACTTAATTCAAGCACAGTGTTGGTATTCCTCCTACCTCTGCTGTTTATATACATATTTATATTGTGCTTGTCCGCTTTAGCATATGTTTTTACTGTACACATTCAAGTTAAAAATATTTTCTACTGTTACTGAACAGGAACAGAAATTAAACCATGACTGGTAAATTTAATCATGCGAATGCAAATGCGCCAGACACCAAGTTAAAATGAGGTTGAAGTACAAGTGTGTGTGAAATGTAGTCAGAAACATTCATGAGGCTAGATCCAGGCGATCTCATCTCTTCAGTCAGTTCACCTCCCCTTTCCCTCCAAAATATTCACTCAGTGACCTCTGCAACCTCTGCCAGCCAGTTTTTCCTTCCACTGATCTACACCTCTTTATCCTCCTTATCTTAAAACCTGGCCATTACTCCCTTCTTCATGCCACTTTATCTTTATCTCCCTTCTTATTACTCTTCCGCCCTTCCACCTATCCATTTTAACCAAGGCATCAAATGTGTCTGTGTGCAATGCATACATGACCATGCTGTGTGCTGTGTTTTCACATATAATGTGTATTTGCTCAGATGGTCATTGATTACAGGTACCTACTGTATATCACATGTAGTAAACGCATTAGAAAGCAGCTGCAGGATGTAAATAATGTGTGGATATATGCTTTCAACACGATATACTGTTTGCCTGAGGCCCATCATGAAGTTCATCATGAAGTCTGTGTTGAGTCACTGAACTTTGTCTGTTTGAGGGCAACTTTCTGCCAATAAACTTTTTAAACATTTTAAACTTTACAAGTTCAAAATAGAACACACTGTTAATTTTGGTCTCTCTGAGGCTAGTTGGTCTAATTCAGGGAGGACAAGCACACTCAGCTGGGTTGCAGGTCCTCTCAAGGGCATAAGGGACTGCTTTGGAGAATCTAGTCCTTGAAATGGGACATATATGATTCTAGAAATCAAAGGATGCTTGCTTCATATTCAGTTTAGTTCATGCTGGGTCAATATTTTGTTTTTTTTTTATATATTTGTAGTTAATTAGAGTTATAAAAGCAGCTTTGCAACTTTTGTGTGTGGTTTAAATCCTGATTGCGGTCTTCTACATGAGAATGCGAATGACGACTGAGAACACAGCACATAAATAGTACATTACAAACCACCTCTTGAGTTTTAATGTTTATTATTGATAGTCTACAAGCTGTTTTGTGCAAAAAATGTGATATGAGGTAGGAGGTAGTAAAAGTAATTTCGCAGCATGCAGTTTGTCAGAATGAAAATACGCAAGTACGCTGTGAAATATCACTTCTACTGTCGTCCATTCAGTAGATCCTGCTGTGTGCTGAACACCTGCAGTGTGGGTTTAGATTTAAAAAGGTAGACGCTGATACAAATTCAAATAAAGAACACCGGCAGCATCGGTATGCAGAGCGATTCACAGATAGCCGTTGAGCAGTCAACACAAATGAAGAAGTGCAGTCGATGTTTGAAGAATGAGCAGAATAGCATTTGCGAGCGCTTAGAGCTGTGCCACTATTCACACTTAAGCACACCTGGCCAGCTATCAGAGAGCTTTCCAACACACTTTGAGGTGTGCAGTAGGTGTAATGATTCAGAGAGGAGAGAAAGTGAGAGTTATTGGTGAAAAGTAAAGAAACAGGGAGGCTAAAGCAAAGAACACTGTCCTTGTGACCTTGGTGGAATCTATACGCTGAGGTCCAGTCACACAGTCAGTGCAAACATTAAACTGAGCACTGCGCACACACACACACACACACACACACACACACACACCCATACTGTACATCCACAGTGCAAGTATGCATTATTGCCTTATGGATTTCTCAGAGGCACTGGTATGTAAATGGTTGGAGTGTCAACACTGTTCTACGTGTGCACACACAGTAACCTGACTCAGCACTTTGGGTTTTACACCCATGTTGATGCCACTCGTCCATCAGTGAAACTAATCTGATTCCTCATTGTGCAAATGAAGTTTGCATTGTATTGCTGTTTAAGGTGTTTTGTGGTATTGGTGTTATTAACCTAATTATAGGATAGTACAGGTGGTTGTGTTTCTTACTTAGATTAACTTTTTTAAAAACTCTTTCACGCAGTAGGTGAATGTTTTTTTTGACAAAGCATACACTGTTGTCTGAACAAGTAACTAACTAAATTTGTTTTGTATCTCTCCAGACTGTCTCTGGTACTTAACCTCAGGAGCAAGATTTGATTAGATTTTAGGGGTTATCTTTAGACTTAAAAATGTTGTTGGCCTCTATTTCTGTTTTAAAAAAGCAGCTTATTCACATGCAAAGCGACACATTATGTGGGTCCCATCTATTAGGTACACCTAGCTAAAACTAATGTAGTTCAAGAAAACAACCTTGCAAAAACCCCTAATGATATTTTTATGATGGTGGTCCATGTGCTGTTGAACATTATATACACAGGCATTATTCAGCCGTCTCTGATTGATTGGGATGGACAAAATAATAGAAAACTTCAGTTCAACAGCAAACTACACCCTCGATAATTTCAGAAAGGTATTCTTTCCTCATAAACAGGCATCTGAGTGTGTATTCTCGTGTGTTTGTTCACTTGCTTCAATGTTCTTCTCTTTATTTTGTAATTAAACCACTCTGATCTCTCTCTTATGCATTACTCTTTGCTTCTTCTGGTTCGCCCCCAGGCACACAGAAAAGGCCAACAGCATTCATCAGGAAGAAATAGCACCGAACATCCAGTTTGTCATGCTGGACTGCTCAGCACTCATTGCGCCCTCGTTTCCAGCACTGCAATGAGTGGCAGAACAAGTTCACTCAGCTGCCAACACCTGCCTCACAGAAACCACAAGACAATGCCAACAGGTTAGGAGTGAAGGGAAAATTACCCATGTACCCAGCACGTAATGTCAGGAGCTAGCTAACCAAGTTGTACGGGTGTCCTACAGCTCAAATAACAACTGACAGGTTTTGAGAAATTGAGTTTTGTAGGTGAGGTTTGTTTGCATTTCTAATATTGGTTTGTTTGCACCTATATTTCAGATGTGTGTCTCACTGCTGAACTAGTTCTTGTGTCTGGTGACCTAAAAGTTTGTATGTTGTGAAGAATTTAGTTTTGCATGAATCTACTGAGATTCCTTTGGTATTCTGACCTAGAAGGAATGAGGTAAATGACAGTTTGCTCTTGATGCCTTTCTGTCTATATAAGATAATCTCTAATCTTCACGATTAAAAGCTAGAGGCAGGCCACGTAAATTAATTTTTTGTCTGTGGTTAATCAGTTGACAAACTTTAATTTGTCTTGAGAGCGTGACACAGCTGCTCGGCATCCTGTTTGTTTGGATTCAAAATATTCCAATATAAGCTAGTTTTTTTCAACCCTTTCTGGAAATATCTGAAATGATCAAATTAAAGAGTGAAATGGAGAGTATCGGTGTCTCTGGGCCATGTTGTATCTTAAAAAGCTTTGCTGTCTGATGCAGGCAGGCAAGCCACTCCATGTTAGTTCAGCACTAGTGTGAGCCACCCCTTCACACACTGGTAGAGCTCGGTGAGAGCCTGAAGCTCTTGGAGACTCTGCAGGGTGATTTGGCCAAGACAGAAGATCAGAATCCTCTCATCCATGAACAGATTGCTATCCTGGGCAAATAGGAAGTCCCAGTAGAACAGGCAGCTCACTGATTAATACAAACATACACACATTCATAGTAAACAATGCATATGGGCTAGTGGTTGTTTTATGATACTGAATACTGTTATACATTCTAAACATGTCATAGTTAGAGAGAGATGGTGCCTTCCATCACTTTTGAATATTATTTACAGAGCGCAAATTAAAATGCCTGTCATACTTTGTACTGCTGATCGTAGTAATTGTGCAGGGATGCAGGGAGGGAAATTACTCATTTGCTCTTTGATAGAAAGAAAGATGTGACCCAGTAACAAGAATTTGGTATATAAATATCATTTCACCTTCATGTTAATTAGGCTTTTTGACCCCTCTGAAGTGAAATAATGAAAACTGTGTGGGTACACTTTGAGGCTTCAACACACACACACACACACACACACACACACACACACACACACATTAGGATGTCACTGGTACAGAATATATTATTATAGTAGAAAACATTCTCATCATGACTCTCATAAAGATTTCCATCCTGCAGCAGGAACAGGACGTGTGAGGTGCTGAGTCAGGAGTTGGTGTGACTCTAGCAGGTGTTGACTGACAGCTCTCTCATCACAAGGAAGTTGAAGAGAAGCCTCGCCCTCTCCTCTTATTAAACAAGATCCAGAGCACAGGTTAGAGACTATCTCACACCCTTTTACTCTCTCTATCTCCTTCTGACCCATATGTACTGTATGTAATACACAAATATGTTTGAGAAAAAAAACACATAAATAGTGCTAAAAGCAGCTTCAATGCTCATTGGCTATTGTTGTCTCTGGAACTTAACTGAAAAGAATATAATCATTCTTCCTGTTAGTTGAGGACGTCTCTAGATGTCTCCTTGGTTTGATATCTGGTGACTGTGAGAACAGTATAGATAAAAAGTGAGGTAATGGCCATTTTCTTCACTCACTTCATTTTTCTTTTAGTTTGTCACCTGCGCATATTATTCCTACATGTATAAATATTTGCACATTATTGGAATTCCTGATTGCTTGATATATGCATGAGTATATTTTGTGTCTGTGTGCATGTCTCTGTTTCTTTTTGTGTTTGTATTTACTTTTCACGGTCAGTTCGCATTAATCAACATTAGAGCGAAAAAGTGGCCAACTTAGCAAAGATTGACTAATTTTCTTCCTGTAGTCCCTTGCCAGAATGTTAAATCAGCGCTACCTGCAGCGATACGATGAGCCTCACATATTAATTGCATTCAGACACATCACATTTACATTATACATTGCAGAAGGGACAAACAGATTAAAGAAAAAAAATCAACAAACAAGCTGAAAAGCCTTTATTAAAAGCACCCAGGCCTATCTGTGCATGTGTGTTGGCATCGCTCCGGCACACACACACACACACATATTTTTCTAATCTTTTCTGAAGCATGGTTTTATGCTGTGTATGTGCCTATGTGGCACGCTTGCATGTGCGTGTCTATGCACATTTGTATCTGAAAATACTACCACATTCAAATGACACACAAATCATTTTCACAGATATTTGCTCTGTAGAACTCCACTTACCAATAACTATGCTTCCCCATGTAATATAATTTGCCTGTGCATATTGGGAATCTACTTTAGTGTTCCAACACTGAGAGCCAGCACCTTACTGCTGCCCTGACTGTCTCTCCCGCGCTCCTCTCGTCTGTCCCTGCTGAGCCATTGCTGATCTATACGAGGCCTCATCAGAACCAATAGCCTGTATCTAATCTGTTCCTGCTCCCCGTGAGTTCTGACTACATGGCTGCTCCCTTCCACAGTATAAGTGACTAGTCTGACTGGAAGACACACCATGACTGATCCCCTGTCCCGTCATCATTCCTTACTTCCCTCTCCCTGCCTCTGCCTCTCTGCTCTTCTATCTCCTCTTCTGTTTCTGGATGCTCTCATCTCACCTCTTTCCCTCCTCTAAGCTCCTTGTTCCTCCTCCCTGCTCACCTCACCTTCCCCTGTGTCTTCTGTCTCTGCCTCCCCTATCCTCATACCCACCTTGTTTTGTGAATAGCTGAATGTTTACTTCATGTCAGCCTCATCATCCATTCTGACTGGGCCTCTGCTGGGAGGATTTGCTCCTCTCCTTCGCATTTTATTTGTTCCCTTATTTGCTGTTTCCATTAAAGACGAAATTGAAATCTCCTGTGCTAACAAACACACCAAGGCATACACAAACACACACGCACACCGGCATCACTTTGCACGCTGCCACACGCATCGACTAACAAAACAACGGCGTGCTGTGCCAAGGCATATGAAAGAGCACAAACCTCTTGTCCTACTTTTGCTTTACCTGCTTCTTATCCTTTCGCTCCACTTCCTCACTTTCTGTCCTCGCCTCCACCTCCTCTGCTTCCTCTTTAGTTGTTGCAAGTGCAGTGGGAGACGATGTGATCTGTGTTTTGCTTTTGTGTTGTATTTTTTATTTTATTTTTCTCCCTCCTTCATCACAAACTAACTGACTTTTTCCCCTTTCTCCATCTGCCACTTTTCCGCGCAGTTGAAACCTCCTTACAAAAGTTTTTCACACATTCAACACCTTTCACTTCACTGCATTTCCTCTTTCTGAGCCTTCCTTTACCTGTGACTACATTTAGCATCAAGAAGAGAGACGTACTACTCCACTTACATGAAGACTACCTCCTCCTGTGTTCTTTTCCCAACACACACTGTGCTGTTTCTGCTGCCACTTGCAAGCTTCTTGATGCTGCCTCGTCTCCATCCACGGTGTGATTTCGGAGAACCCCTTTGGACAGGATGTAGGGTGTGTTTGGAGAATTGCTGAGGAAAACAAAGGCAGTCTTCGGCAGGTTAATGAGGCCAGGAAGCAGCTTTGTGCTGAGCTTCGTCAGTATTCAGCAGACCCCCCCCCCCACACACACACACACACACACTTGCTCTCCTTATAATATCCCAGTCATTTGGGTCAGCCACATCACTGTGCCTCAGCGAAGGGCACCCACACTCACACAAACGGAAAAAGAGAGAATTTTTTGGCAGTTTAATAGAAATACAGTCTCATCAAACGTTCACCTCCTCATACTCTCTAATCATTAGCTGCATCCTACGCTGCCTCTTTCTTCTATCCATTTTCCGCACTCTATCCATCTCTTTCGCTCCATCCCTCCCTCGTCTCTCTGATTCTCTGCTACTCTTTCTCTCTTTCTACCCCCTCACACACACAGCTCCTTCAATTAAGATAAAGTGCCTAATCATATATGAATTACATTAACATCTTTAACAGCTACTGTGAGTTATTGGTTCCTCATTAGGACCCCACTCGCTTCGGCATAGGCCAGCTTCCAACACCAGTAAGAACAAGAAGTGCAGTAAAGGGCCTAAGTGAAAGCAGATATGAGCTGCAGATGTGTGTGTGTGCTTCTCACCGGGGCCTGGGAGCTGGGACCTTTCCACCAAGCAGCATGTCTGCAGTGACTCCAGGTCCAGACTATGGGAGGAGAAGGAAAGCTGTGAAGATCAAATATCCCGTAAATCAAAGCTGTCGCACAAGCGAGCCGGGCCGTGGGAGCCCTGGGTGTGCGCGCACGTGTGTGTGTGTGTGGGACTCCTGGCCCGAGCTGCGGGCCAAAGAGGATACATGGGCTTCGAGCCAGCTCCTACTGTCCCTCATGTCTCTCCTCTCCCTTTTGTATTTACTCCTTTTACTTTCCCCACATCTCTTGTATTTTCACCCCTGGCTTTTTCTCCTTTAATCTCCACCTCCCTCCACCCTTTTTACTGTACTGCAGCCTCACACCTTTCTTCACCACACTTTTCCTCCATATTTGATTTCACTCCTTTCCCCTTGCACTTACTCTCTTTCCATTCCGTTCCTCACACCAAACCACGAACTCGCCTTCGTTTTCCCCCTGTCTCCCTCTGCCACCCTCCCACACAGCAACATGGCTGCTGTTAAAACTAAACATCACATAGATAAACATCTCTACTCACAATGTTCCAGCTCCTCCGCTGTCTAATTATTTCGCAACTGTCGCTGAGCATGTTGTCACAGAGGTCTTAAATTAGCGGCTCGGCTTAATGTCGCAAGCACATGTAATGTGTCAGATCATTTAGAGTGTGTGTGTGTGTGTGTGCACGCATGAAGTATGGGTGTGACTTCATTAAGATGAGTTATGATATTAGATATTTTTCGAACATCTCTCACTCTCTACTCTTATTAATTTGTGTCTGTCTGGATGTTGTTGCTAGTACATGCAAAAGTAAGTGTGTATTCCTGCTGACTCCTTTAGAAACGCTAGGTTGTGCGTGTGTGTGTGTACACCTGCGTACATGTTGCATGTGTAGGTCTGGTTGACAGTGTTCTGAACAGCCTTGCAGCAGATAGCGGGGCTCTGCAGCAAACAGGAGGAGATAGTCTTGTCAAGATCGAACTGTTCCCCCTTAAAAATAATGTGATTGCTGGAGAAGGCCTTTTTCAGCGCCAAGCTCATGGTCCTAACACACTGTATTGTTGTCCACACATCAGCTGACCTTAGTCAGAATCCAACAGCAGAAACAGTTAATCCACAGAAGGAAACACTGTGAATTTGGCAAGATCTGAGCAGGGTGAACCATTATTTAGTAACACTTTCCCTGTGCTGTTTTTCTCCCCTTCCGAGCATTTGTTTAAACTTAGACTGCGGGTATAATTATTGTGAGTGAACCAACACTTTGTTTGTTTTGCTTCACATTTCACATTTCTAACAGGCAGAATTCTGATGACAAACATTTGTCTGCTTTTTTTCAGATAGTAAAACATGTAGAGGATAGCCGATTCTGAAAAAAACTGAGCACTGTACATGTTAAACAACATTGCTAATTAAAGATTGTTTGTCAAGATGTTCCATTACACCACAGATTGTGTAATGGAATTACATTGTACATTACATTGTAGTTTCAATCAGGTTATATTTTTATTTTATTTATTTTATTTCCTACAATAAGAAAACAATTTCTTAGTGAGCAATTCCAAAGTGACAACAGAACAAAAGATGGAGATATTAAGTTTTACTCTGTCATCCTTTGTTGGTGATCAGCTCAGTTTTCATATTATTGTGCAGTGTAGCATAACAGTTAGTCTGTCTTAACAATGGCTGCATAGATATTTTAGCCATCGGTTCTGAAAGAATAGTTTAGTTTTGTGAATGAAAACAGGCCCACATATATTACCATTGAGCTTTACTATGCGTGTGTGTGTGTGTGGTATATGTGTATATTGCACTAGAGTGCCAGCTGGAACATCTGGAAAGATGGTCAGTTTGCTGCGTTGCAGACGGAGAGTGTGGAGGGGCACAGCACACGACATGTTCAACAAACTCCACAAACTCCAGAGAGAACTAAAGGTCAGCTCTGCCACACAGAGTTCATTAAATAGCTGCAGAATCTTGCTTCTTCCCACAGTGTAATGTATTACCTGGGTCACGTTAGGTTTTGTTTTATGCAAATAAAAGATAAATGCCAAAAGAATTAATTTGCTTGGTACAGTAGCGTCTTAAAATTGCACTTTGATTGTGGTCCCTGCAGAAAGAACAGAGAATTACATTTTGTGTTCATAATAGATACAAAGTTTGCAGACTCTTTGGGGACATCATTAGAGGTATTTTTAGATTTGGACCTACAAACTCTGCCTAAAATGCATATTACAGTGACAGCTCAAGGATTTTATGGCGTTCCCTCAGGATGCACAAAATTTGGTGCTAATATCATAAAATGCACAGATCCTCCAAAATAAAGTCCTCAGCAGATTTAACATAAACACTACACAGTAGTGAGGAGCTGTCTGACAGCAGGATAAAGAGTGGGACATGTCTACAGTCTGCTATTACATGCTGTACAGTGTCTCACGTGTCCTGTAAATCTCATCACTTAATTTTTTTTACTTTAAAATGCTGGGTTTGGTTTTTCAGAGCAGCACCATGCCATCAATGCTGTTAAGGAATGATGATGATCTGGCAAATGTCGACATGTCGACAGTCCCATAGAATAAGTTTATTGCCGTGGTTAGTCCAGTCTGCTCCTCCTGAAGTTTGTTCTGCTGTTTTTTTTTTCCCAGGGTCCTCTTCCCAGTCTTGTTTCCCCTCATCAGTGTCTATAGCTTAAATCCCAGAGGACCATCCAGACCTTTGCTGCTCCTCACTCTGGGAAAAGTGGCGCCACATTGGAATTCACTCTAAAGAAAAAAAATCCCACTTTTTTAGCACCAGCATCCCTGTCCTTACTCATCCTGTCCATTTTTGTCAGAATTGGCACTGGCATTGGCAAAAATATGATTGGGTCGGACTCCACATGGATTGTTTTGACAAGAAGCCAAGCATACATGAGTGTGTAGCGATGGGTCTTATCATCAATGATGTAACTTTTTGAAAGAGCCTTCCTAAGTCCGCTGCGCTCAGGAAATGAATGAAAATAAACAGATGACTAAATCTCAAGCTACAAGACAAAACAACAAAATGAGAGGGGAAAAAAAGGCAAAATAAAAGAGGGATAGGAAATACATATTCCTTTGCTCAGTGTGTCCCCTGGTTGTTATGGTAGGTACGGTGAAGGTAATGAAAGAGACAGAAACACATTGAGGAGCATGGCAAGGAGTCTTGTCTGTATTAAACATGGGTGTGTTCGCCTTGTGGTTAATGTCAAGTGTGGCTAAGGTACCTGGGTCTCTAAGGGGTTGCCGAGTGAGAGCACTGTTGCTGTGATTAAAACGGTGGAGAACAGCCAGAGGGTGATAGTTGGCACAGTTTCTTCTCTGTCTCCTCCCCCTCTATTTCACCCTCCATCCCTCTCCTCTCAGTGCCAGCTGTCAGTTATGTCAGTCAGTGTGCTAATGATGCTCCCTTGCAGAGCTCAGAGCACCGTGATACATCTGTCATGCCCAGATATCTCTCTATTCATGTAAGCACTCCACAAATGGCCTAGTTTTGTATACTCTTGTTTTTACACAGGATAAGCAATTCATGATCCATAAACAGTTACTTTTTAGTACATTACTGTTGCCTCTGTGGTATTCTGCGGTCATTAATATCACTTTCACACAGACCCCATGTCTGACGCAGGATAACGAACGTATTGACCAACATTTGACCCATTCCTGCCACACTGCTGAGACAGGTGAAGCTTGGGTTGTTGCTGTCCAAACAAGACCCAGATCTGCCCGCTTTAGCTCCAAAAACATCACGACTAAATGTGTAAATGCACAGTGTTGCCTGGTCATTAAAAGTGGTTGCAACATTTACACTTGAGATCCAACATGCCAAACAGACTATCACCTGTCTATTCTTCTTTTCTTGGATGTTATCAAACCTGTGAAATGTGCAAATAATGTGCCTTCCTAGTTGAGCAGTGTTCAATCTCGCACCTTACATCCAAGTTTTCACACAAATTTTCTGATAGCTCTGTCGTACCTTTATTCTTTGCAATTTCCACTATGTCAGATTGCATATTTTGCAGGTTATCAGCCTCCTAATAATTTAAATAACATTATTAAAATGTCATGTTGTTACATTCACGTACAGAATGATCAGAGTCCTCTAGTGTTACCTAGCAAATCAAATAATGATGATTGCAGTATTGACGCCCGGTGATCAAGTGCTGAGTCACACAGCTCTAATCACTTTCAAAGGAGCAAATAATTAGGGAAAAAACAAAAAAAAAACTTTACAAGTACTACTCAGGACCGGAAACCAACTGAGTCAAAGTCACTCAGATATGTAGTGGTTAAAAGTTAGTAGCCTAAGTTTGGAGTGGAGCTGTACTCTAATGAAATCTAATGAGCAATTTTGAAGTTAAGAGTGTTTTTCACCATTCATATGTCAAATGACCATCACAAGAAAAGTCTCACTGCCGCTTTGACACATTCTTTCAGGAACTGGATGCAGACCTGCAGTGATGCGTGGTGCTCCTTTGACCAGACTAGCTCTGAATTCACCCTAGTGAAGATCATATCTCTGGGCCTCGACAAATTTGCTGACAGGATCTGCAAGATCTCCAGAGCTCTCCGTAGAACAGGTCCAGTCTCTTCCCCTAGACTGACTCTCAGTTGGTTTTGTCTTGCTATTCCTGTCTCCATTCACTCTGACACTCACCTTTGTTCTCAAAAAAGGGACACAGAGACAGCTGCTGTAATGCAGATAAGTGCAGATGCAACTATTTTTAGGTTTTTGCCTGCTATGATTTGAAGCTCGTGTTTTCCCACTGCCTCACAGATTTATTCACCTTTCCTCTCATACATTTTCCCTTGTCTTCTTTCCCCATTTGTCTTCATCCCTTTCCTCGCACCTTTCAAAAGGTCACCAGCATTAGTGTTTGAATTCTCCATGGCTAAGTTATTCATTTGACCTTGTAGTAGTGCTGTACAGTACTGCTCTCAGAGGTCAGCCACATGAGGCTTTTGTTATGGTTCCAGGGGTCAGAGGGTAAAATGGATATCCCTTCAAATTGTATTTACCCCACAACCCTGAATTTTGCGTGCATATATGTGTATGTGTGCCTGTGCCTCTTTCATACACCATTAGAGCCAGATCAGGGTATCAAAGGTTGCAGTGCTGCTGGGAATGATGAATGGCTGCCAGGTGCTGAGGTCCATGTGGTGATCACCTCAGCTAAGGGCTTTTGGCCCTGCTTGCAGGGGAACAGAAAGGGTTAAGTGACTATGGCGGCTCATAGCTCTAGCCTCGTAGCCCTCCATAGCCTCGGGCAGCAGCTCATCAGCTTATTCTCCAACATTTCCAAGGGCCTGTGTGGATGAGCCCTAGAGCTCAGACAGGGGAGCGTTGGGGGAAATGAAGACAAGACGTAATTTCCTCCAGACCAGAAGTGGGGAGGAGAGTGAACGGGCCGACTGGCTCCTCTGTTTCCTTCCTCTATGCCTCTAGGCCTGCAGTCCTGGGGCAGCAAAACCAGCTTGTGGAGCAGCCCTGTCTGCTTGTCAACCTGTGTCAACATCAGTGCTGCCCTTTGCCCCTCTCCACTTCCCCGCCATGCTCCTCAGCACTCACAGAGGTTACACGAGTGCAGATTTGGTGTGCGAGTAACCTTGGCCTAAGGAGGTGTCAAAGGCGTCTAATTCAGACCTCCCAGTAACCCCATACTCTGTACCCCAGATTTCACCACAGTTCACTGACAAGTCATGTTGTGTAGAGGGAGGGGAGATAGAGAGAGAAGAGGGAACACATAAAAGAGACGCCATTGCATGCTGTCATCACGCCGTTTTCTAAAAGGTTCTCACTCTCTGATGTGCGCAAGCTGCGGCACTCAATAGCTGCTAAGATCAATGGTTTCCTGCCTCTAGTGCTGCCTCATATCTTCATAAAATGTTACCGTTGGTCTTGTGTAAAAGAAACAAAGCTCTCTCCTTTTGCATTCTCTCTTCACTGTTTCCACCTGAAGTGTTTTCCGTCTGTTAACGTTGCACTTTGGCTTTGATACCGGAGCGTCTTATGGGAATGGCAAAGACTGGGCAGCAAACATTCCTGGACAGTGAGGGTCAGTGCTGGCCGAGGTGAGAAGAGAGGCTTGATGGCATGGTTGAATGGAGGGTCATGGGGTCAAAGGTCAATCAGCTTTAAAGATCAAGTTTCGTGATAGAAGAGATCAGTGGTTACAAGAATGTGTTGAAAATCAGGTGATTGGTTTTGTGTTAATCTCCTCTCTCTCGGGGATTAATTGAAAGTATTTGTCTGCGTGTTGATTTTTAATGCCGTTTAGGGTAATCATCTCTTTCTCATCATGCTTTTTCGTCTTTTAAAATGAAAATCATTCATCAGTCATCTATAAATACTCCAGCCCTTCCAAAAACACTGGGATTTTACCAGCATTTAGGGAGATGAAAATCAGCCACTCTGCAGCAGAGAACACACAAGCTTCTACTTCTGCTGTATTCAGACTGACACAACATCTATAAATAGTCACACAAACACAAACTCACTCATTCTCTCTCTCTCTTTTTTTTTTTCCCTCTCTCTGTCTCTCACTTTCTGTCTCCTGCTTCCTCATGTGGCCAGACACGGGCTTCGTCCTCTCAAAATTCAATTTGCAGTCTAATTCCAAATCAAAAACATGGTCAAAGCTGTGTGTTTGTTGAGCATGACACAAACAAGCAAGGACACAGTCTCAGCGTGGCTCCTCCCGCAACCTCATTATAGCTCTGCCCTCAAGTAACAGATTTGTCCTTAATTGGTGAGCTGTCCTAATTGACTTTAGCTAATTTATGGATTAGATTATTTTTACCCTCTTTCCTAATTGAACCATAACTTTCATGCATTTCCCTGGCTGGCCGGGTCGTCTGTAATTGGTGCTGAGTGCTTTGAGTTGTGCATGTCTGTGTGGAAGCTGTGAGTTTTGCACCATCACATTCAGTTATGTGCATCATCCATACAGAAAATGAATCCAATAAGTGCGATGTGGATGAAAAAACAATAGCAATACCTGAGCAGGAGTAAACAGCAGGAACGTCCATTTCTCAGGCTGATGGAGTGTAGCGCCTTGGGGTGCTAGTCCATCTAGGAGCATGTAGGTTCTTGGAGTGTTTATGTTGGTGCCATTTCTGTATTAGCGTAGCTCAGTGGATCTGAGGTACTGGGCATGAATTGAAAGAGACCACAGGGGAGAGTTAAAAAAAAAAGGTGAAGGAACTTTAGCTTTTAAGAGTTTTGATAAGTGGGGACTAAAATCTGTGGGCCTCAAAATGCCTGTCGCCATCCCATGTCACAATGGGGCTTTTGTCGCATCTGAAACATTTTTTTGTGTGGAACTTTTAGGAAAATCTACTGGCAGAGATTGAATACAGTATTTCTTAGTATGTTTTCATTAGTGTAAAATCATCTGAAAATGAAATTGTGTTTATGTTAGCTTAGAACAGGGGTGTCAAACTGTTCCACAAAAGGGCCGGTGTGGCTGCAGGTTTTCTTTCCAACCAAGCAGCAGCACACCAGACTTGACTCATTTAATCAACTGATCTCAGTCTTCAGAGAGTTGATTGGTCAAACTGTGTGCTCTTGGTTGGTAGGAACAAAAACCTGCAGCCACACTGACCCTTTTCTGGAACAGTTTGACACCTGTGGCTTAGAATGAGCTACACAGGACGTGGGTCTGCCATGTTTCTATGGTAGCCCAGAAGTGACAAATCAACACTGGCTCTAAAGAGGGCCTTTCACATTTTTTGTGAACTTCTCAGCCACCACAGGTTTACCAGCAGTGCCTGGATGGCCAGGGTGAGCTGAGGGGTTTTCAGTTGGTTGCAGTCTGAAACCTCACTGCTAGATACAGGTAAATACTACACGCTGGACCTTTTAAGTGTATGTAAAGAGCTTTCAGCATTGATTCATGACCACTGAGAAACAAGTCCAAAAAATTTTGGTTTGGTTTGAAATTTTTGTTTTTACTGATTATTTACATAGAAGGCCTCAGGCATGGCTGCTGCTGCTGTTCTGTACAACTAAACTATCTATTGTGTGTTCATTATAAATACCCTATGAAGTTTTGCTGATGTTGTGGGAATGGCTGTAGGAGGCGTTGCATATCTTATTGACAGCTGTGCTCTAATTAAAATTATTCTTACATTTGATTTATTATCATTTATTCTGTGGGTGAGACTGCAGATGTAGAATAATGAACTATGCTGAATGAAAGTACCTCAGCTGAACTTCTATTGTATGCATGATTGTAACAATCAGCTCAACGAGCAGTACAGAAACATGTTGTATACAGAGGTAGTAATGCTGTCTGTCTCTTACAGGTAGATTTTGCTGCATTCTGTCACTTGCTTCTGCGTATACTGTATATGCATGCTATTTTTGTCATGTGTATGAGAGCATTACAGTATACAGTGTGTGACTTAAAGTCCATGATGGTGAGGAAAAGAGGTTGAGATGTGTCAGGGATGAAAGTGCCGCATCTCTCCTTGGGGCTGTCAGCCTGTTACCAGGTGTCACTTCAACTCCTCGCCCACCTGCTTTCCAGCCTCAGCCAGCCCGCAGCCCCCCCCCACACACACACACGCACACATACACAAAAGCTGCAGACAATAGCGAGATGAGTATAAAGAGAAAGCTAGAGATGAGAATAATCACAGACAGATGCTGTACCATAAGTCCTCCAATAAAAGCAGATATTTAAATGACTGCTTAAATGCTGTTTACATTTCCATGACATTAGTTCATCAGCACAAAAATATAGTTATAGTCATATTCACCACTCTTGAGTTTCCTTATAACAGAAATACTATTCTATTCACAGATTAATGTGATGCAGCTATTCATTCTCACACTGTTATCTGCTGTAAAGCTGCTGTAAATCAAACTCAACATATCCTGTAGATGCTTCACAATAAAAGCCTTCCTGAGAGGGGAAAGGATAATGTTCTCTGAAACGCTGAAAAGGCTGTAATTTGAAACAGATGGAGGAAGTGTTAAATTTGCATTAACAGCAAAGAGCAGCAAGATGAATTAACATGGCAAATGGGGACAGAAGCAACATCAGGGAGGCTTCTTACATAAACATGATCAGATTTACCGGAATTAGGAATAAAGCCCTGTCTGTAATTCTAAGCCTGTTTGTGTCTTCCGTTGAGTGAAATAAAGGACAATAGGCAGGCAGTGCTACTATTGAGTCTAAATTCCTGCTACCTTTGCAGAATCATCTTTTCTCACAGTTCAAGTCTGCTTACAGTTAAGACAGGAGATGTTGAGTTTACAAAACATGCATCAGGCAGCTAAAACCCAAATAGATGGTGAGGTTTTAGTTCCACAACAATCACAAAAAAAATACTGTAGTTTGCAAAGAAATGTTCAAGGGAGACAGATGGGCTAACCACACTTGTGTTTTGTGTATGCATTTGTGTAACAGAGAGGGAGGGCTGATGGAGGTGGAGGTAAGGAAGTGTTGGATAAGAGCAGCAGAGAGTTGAAAAGGAAGGGTTCGGTATCAAGAGCCAATTCACATTTGGAAGTGATAACAAAATAATTGGAATTGGAACTGATATGCCAGGATTGACAGGCATCAATAGCTTCTGAAACGCTCCATTGCTTCTATCACATTGCTCATTTAGCTACTCTTTGATAGGCAGACATCATCACTACTTCCATAAAACATGAAAAAAATGTGCAAAATGTAAATATATAATGACATTACTGGAGATCATGTACATGTAAACAGCAGTATGCTTGCTATGAAATGTGAAATTTCACTCTTTCTCTCACTTTTCTTAAAAATGCTCCTAATGCCAACTGATTTGGAATAATATCAATGGCAGAAAGTAGAAGAAGGAAAATATAGAGTACAGAGCTTTAAAGGGTCTCAACCCCCGTACATCAGTCTTTTTCCTATTTATAGAGGCTTAGTATAGTCTGCTTCTCAGCTCGGAGCTCTCTCATTGTCTCTCTCTAACTATCTCTCAAGGTTTCTGTGACTGTTTCTCTCACGCTCCCTCTCCTAAATCTGTATCCTTGTTAACACAAGAGGTTTTGCGTAGGAGGAGAGAGATTCCATCCATCAGGTTTTCTCCTCTCTTCTTCCTCCTCCTCCTCCTTCTCCTTCTCCTCCTCCTCCTCTTCCAAACTGACTCACAAACAAGTAAATGCACACAACAGGAACAATTTCCCCACAGCCTTGCCTTCTAGTTGTTCTGTTGACAGAGAGAGAGCGGGAGAGAGAGAGGGGGAGAGAGAGACACCTCACAGCTATTTGCAGAATTGTGGAGCTTCACACGCTGACAGCCCTTTATCATTAGCTTTCATTCTTCTGTCTTGCCAAAGGAGCATTTATATTCTGAGCCAGCCTCTGTGTGTATGTGTGTGTAGGGGGTGGGCGACTAAATCAATTCCAAATTATTGCACCTCTCAATAACTGATGGCCACGTCTGGGCGGAGGAGAAATGATTAATGATGATACTATGGACAATATGAGTAAGACACACGCTGAGACATTATTGCCCGCGTGCCAACAGACACACACTGAATGAAGACATAACTGTACAGTATGCGTCTGTAGTAACTGGTGGTGAGGATTACTAAGGAGAAAGACATTGCCGCTCTTCATTGTGCAGAGGAGTTGAGAGTTCAACTTGTGTGTATGTGTGTGTGAGATCAGAAAGTAGAATTAGCAGGTGAGTCAGGTGGAAATCATAGGTTAGCTCACAAGACAATACCGTCAAGATGTGGTGTGTAACCTGTAATAACATGCCACCACAATTCCAGTGATTCTGCGCCACACAGCACATTGTAATTCATCAATCAAAGGCCCGTAATCTGTAGCTGAAGATCATCATACCTCTAAAATAGTGTTAAAGTGTTTGGAAAGCCATTAATGCATCATTTTTTAGAGAATTTGGAGTGATTAGTGAGTTGGGAGAATTAATCATGATTTTAATGAATGATTTTGTTGAGTAATTCATTGTTGTAGTTGTTTACCAAGCAAAAATGCAAAACAGAAAAGTCCTTTTCAGTTTTTTGAACTATTGGACAAACAAAAAAATGTTTAAAGATGTTGCTATGTTCTGACACTGGATCTAAAAGTTTAACTGATTAATAGGTTCTTGTGGCCTCTGGGTTAGCGTCTGTTAGCGTCCAGCTTAGTTGTAAGTCCTTCCCCATCCCTGTCACCTCACTTCTTGTTGTCTCTCCTCTGCACAGTAGTATTTCGAGGTAACCCTAACATCAGCATTCGAACACGCTCACAATGGTTATGTAACCTGCTGATTGTCAAGTATAATGTTTGCCATCTTAGCTTATCATGCTAACTATGCACAGCTGAAGTATAGCTGAAGTTGACAGGAAGCTTATTATTCGTGCTGGTATTTGATCTGATCATATATGTGGATTTCTGCTTCTGGAAAATATTCATGTACAAGAAAATCCATCCAATTTTTGTTACGACATTCTGGGCTGACCCCAGCTTGTGCCTCTCATCTGTTCTCATTCAAGTCACAGATCTAAGCATCCAGTTTTCTGAAAATATACACCCAGCTTTGTTTGGAAAAACCCAGAAGGTCGTTTAACAATGTTTGCTGCAGTTCTGAAGGTATTTCCAAAATCCTCAGACTCTTTTAACCATCTGTATGGTGCATGATAAAAAAAAATATGTTTTTTTTCTTAAATGTATTTCTCAAATTGCAACTCTTGGTCAGGTACTGCTTTTTCACTGAAACGGATCCTCACCTCTGTGACTTGGATGTAAATACCTAACACACTGGGCTAAGTCTGGAAGAAAATGATGGACCAAGCCCACCAAAGTGACACTGCCATTCCCTAGATAATGCTGACCTTATTATGTTCATTCACTGTGTTATGAAGTTCTTTTCACTTTGGTCTCAGCTACAAAGTGCAACACAAACATATAGCAACATGTACGTGGTAAGCACTCATTCACCTCACACAACAGTCAATGTGACAACAGGCTGAACAGTCCCAAAGTTAACAGGTCTGAGTTAAAGGAACAACACACCTGTTTCAGTTTCACAAGATACAGCACTGTTGGTGTGAGTGAATCAACAACATATTGCAAGTGAAAACTTTGCAGTGTGTTGCTGGTGTATTGTTGTTTTTTTTAGACCTCAAACCTTGTCTGTCTTTATTTAGCGCTGCATATGAAGCTGCATTGTCTTAGTCTGTCTATAATGAGAGAAAGGCAGGATGCACGGTGCACTACCCACATCACCTGCAATTACCACCCACAGTCTCCATTTATTTCTGACTTCTCTCAGACCGGCACACAAAACACACAGAACATCCATAGAGATGCATCAAAATAACTACTTGTGCTCATACATTTGGGCAAAAATGTATAAACACACTTGCTTACAAATCTAAGATCTTTGTACAAAGAGCTACTGTCACGCCCACAGCCCAAATGGCTGTTTTGTGTTGTCAGTCATTTACTCCCAAAACATACACTTACCCGCTCTGACAAAGAGTTCCATCTTTTATTATCTTGCCGCACAACAAAGCCCAAATTCATGTGTGCTTTCTATCTTACTCATAATCTTCCTCACAGCACTCAGGCTGCACTCTGGGGAGTCATCTCAAAACAGTAAGCGCAGCCCCGCGCAAGCATAAAGTACGCTGTGTTTGCCCGCGCACTCACGTACACACAGCATTACACACGCGTGCGCACGCTTCCTGATGCCTCGTCCCCGGTGCACTTGATAGCTGGTGAGAGTAGCCATTGTGAGAAGCAATGTTCCCCATCTCCGTGTTGTGCTGTTATTACATTAGCAGCTCTGATTTTTATCCCCTTCTCTCTTTCTTCAGTTCTCCACCGCTCTGTTTTATATCGCTCTATTTCTTCCTCTATCTATCCATCCATCTATCCATCTACCTCCCTCTGTTCCTCCTTCCTTCCCGCTCTGTCTGTTGTGATTTAGCGCTCGCAGTGTTTACTCTCCAATGAAGCACCAGAAACCAGGGAAATTATAAGTCTAACCCAGGCTGAGTCTCTCTCCAAATTATGACCATTGATTTGTGTCTTTATTATGTCTTCAGTGGAACCTTGTTCACCAGCATCACCGGAACCTAACACCCAGTGCAGCTCAACACTGCCATCCAGTGATGGCTTAATTTAGTGATGCTGAACAAAGAGAGCAGAAGCTGATGTATGTGTACGCCTGTTTATATACAGTATGTGTCACATACAGTGACTGGTCTCCATGCATGTCTGTGTACAGGAGGCTAAATGTATATCGCAGAGAGCATAGATGAAGTATGAGATGGGTTTGTTGTGGCTCAGCTGCAGTGAACTCAGTGAATGCAGTTGAGGAAAAACCAGAGACCTAGCAAATTTGTGTGTAACCTCAAGGTGACTGAGTAAGAGGTGACTCGCTCTTTCTGTCTCTCTCCCTCTCTCCCCTCTCTCCGTGGTGGTTTACATTACCCTCGGCAGAGCAGTGTGGAACAGAGTGGCGGCCCGCGGCCGGTTGAATGCAGGAATGCCCCGGCCATCTGCTGCACATTAGAATTAGACCTCCAGCCCAATTCAATTAGCAGCCCAAGCCAGTGCCACTGATTGGGCAGAGGGGGGAAGGATAGAGTCAGCCACTGGCCCACAGTAAACATGATGGAGGGAGGTGAGGAGGGTGAAAGAGGCAGAGGGGACTGTGGAGCCAAGAGGGGAGGAAAGCAAAAAGCAAGAGCAGCAGAAAATGGAACAAATCAAATGTTTGTTCTTTTGAGAATTTAACCATGGGTGGAAAATATCTGATAGCTAAATAGAAGCAACCTGCAAATGCAACATGAACGACGGCTGGTGGATGCGCCTGAGGTCATGTCACATGTTTGATCAGCAGTTTATCACGCCACAACAAAACCCACCAGAGATCATGATCAAATAAAATAGTCCCAAATTGTCAAGGAGCTGTAAGTGCATTGTCTTTTACTGTTGCAAATCATGGCAACACAGATCCAACAACAATCACACTGGGGAAAAAAGAAACAAAAAGCTTCCCAAAACAAGACATACGCCAAGTTTTAAGCAAAACAAGAGGAAATACAAAAGCTGATTGAATAAAGGAAAAAAAAAAAGTCCATACAGATAAGCATCTTGTTCTCCTTCATAATATTTGGACTAAGACAGATGGGTCATTGTCATTGTGCAAAAGCAAAACTGGAGTGGTGCGACTATTTTCCTAACTTTGATGTTCAAATTAAACATTGAAACACACTTAAAGTGTCAGAATTATATCCAAGTAAAGAGGCACACCTGTAAACGATTCATGTTTTCTAAAATGAGCCAAACTACTTTCTAATGACTCCAAATCAACTTCTGTTGCAATCAGTGTTTGGTAGGTCAGCAGTGGTTTTAATCAAAAACAGTGTATTAGAACGTCCAAAAATCCTCCGTGCAGTTTTTTCTTTTATTTGTTTGACCTTATTCTCAAACAACAAGTGATTGCAAACATATCCTACCAATAATTTAGAGTTAATGGAAAGAAGAGAGTGTGTGTGTGTGTGTGTGTTGTGTGAATAATCTACTGGCACAGACCTTGGTCTAAGTGGAAAACAAGCCTGGGGTTATACAAGATTTCTACAGCATGGCACACACACGCGCACACACACACACACACACACACACACACACACACACACACACACACACACACACACACACACACACACACACCTACATTTGGTGATAACTGTGGCTTACCCACCCCAAATCCCAAACTTATACAAAAACACACACATAGTTGTACACAGACCTACCTGCCTAATCTGCCTAATCTCCAGAACATACACACATTACATATCCATGTACACAGATTGACTTTGTGGCAGCAGGGCGCATAGACCCAGTGGAACACAGTTTCTCATATGTTCTAGATGCTGTCAAATATGCTCCGAGCCCTTGGAGACATAATGCATGAAAACATTGGCTCATATAAACAGTGTGCTGTGTGGATATGTTCCCAATTATCTGCTGCATATTTCTCTGATTTTTAACTCATGCCAGACTGGCATCTTTGGAAAATGGAGACTTTTAAACAATTGCGGGTTTGTGTATTTTGCTCAAGCGAATGTTCTGCACAGCAGCATTTTTTTTTGTGCTAGAATAGCAAAATATGTTGAACAGTATTTGCTCTCACTCATTCCCCCCCTCTCATATAGTGGTGTGTAAGTCTGTGTGTGTGTATCAGGATGTGATTCCGTTGATGTGAGTGCAGGGAGGGCATCTTGTCGACTCCCTTTTCTCATCTCTCACCTGTTCCTCACACCACAAAACCCTGCAGTGGATCAGCACATCGCGCCGTGCAAACATGCCCTCAGGCAGGTGCCACACACGCACACACAAACACACACAGGTACACATACAAATCTAAGTACTCAAAGTAACAAATACACATAGGGCGGTAAACCCCAAAAATATCATTACTCTTTAACAATCTAAAAGATCCCCAAAAAACAACAATAGGAACATGAAGCCAAAAGAAATGCTGCAGAGACAAACGTTTGGTGCATCACAGACATACTCATCAACCAAAGACGTTCAGCAGATAATGCTACAGCGCTCATGAAGCACTTCAAGCCTTTCTGTGTGATGGAAAATGCACACACAGACACAGCAGGCTAAACAGCATGGCAGTAATGACTGTTTCTCATTGGACATCTGCGTGCGTGTGTGTGTGTAATCTCCATCTCCCCATTGCTTTGCCCCTTGGCCAAATTCAGCCACGAAGCCGGTATTATGGGCCAACAGGCTAAACCTTGGCCTGGTGTGCTTAAGTATCCAGATCAATAAGTGTATTACACTGCATGTGGTGTGTACACGTGTGTGTGTGTGTGTGTCTGTCGGTGTGTGTGTGTGTGTGTGTGTGTGTGTGTGTGTGTGTGTGTGTGTGCTTGTGTGAGTTTAAAGCAGGACAGATGAAGCTCCATGTGTGCACAGAGAGGGTTCTGGGTCAATAAGTTTGTGGCTCTCAGAGTTGCTGCTGTAGCTAGCAGTAATTATAGCAGCTTTTGTGTTCTTATGTCTGTGTGTATTTCATCATGCTCATAATCCTCAGGGGATTTATACCTGTAAACCTTTGCAATAATAATAATAATAATAATAATAATAATAATTCTGAATTGTCCTGGTCGTCAGTGTAATGTGGGTAGATAGATTGCATGCTCATAATTTGGGTCATAGCTCACCACTACAGTATATGTAGTGAGTCACAACATTGAGTCAACATCTTCTTACTACAACTGTGTGTGTGTGTATGTCCGGCTGGGTTAATGGTGCTGTTTTCTCTCGCTAAATTCAAAGAGCTTGACCGATATAACAGTTGGCTGATATTATCGGCCAATATGGGACTATCACAGATCAGTATCAGCAATGTTATCTGATAAGTGCTGGTTTAAAAAACGTTTTTTTTCCAGTATATAATGCAGAAAAAAATGCTTGTTTATCCCGCAGTCTGCACTGTGATTTAGTAGCACAGAGTAAGAGAATGGAAGCAGCTCTCAGCAGTGTCAACTAGAATTGGTTTTATGTACATACATATATATATATACATATATTTATGCAAATCCACGTATATGTAAAATATTTAACCTATTAAATAATATATAACTTAAATATTCTTTAACATAAGTAACATTTCATGCTCAAAAATTCACTAGCTCATCCACTGTATTTGTAATTTGTAATGTGAATTATTGTAGGTCAAAGTTGAGCTCACCCATCATAGATGTAAGGGCTGATGATATTTAGAATTAGCCTTTCATTCTCTCTTCCAGATAGGGTTGCTGTTGAGACAACGTACACTCTAACACGATAAATTTGTACTCGGTAGCTTGCCATATTGGATTATTTTTTCGGCAGTCAGGGGAAGGAACAGATTTCATTTATATTTTATTAAGTGTATGACATGACATATGCCATGAATTTTTTCCCATCCCTTTATATTTGAATGTTTGCAGCTATAACCAGGAAAGAGATATTAATATGTGATGGCTAATGTAATAATTGAGAGTGTCCTCCATGTATAAATACATAGTAGTGAATTTGGCTGACTGAATAAACATCGGCGGCCTTGAGGAAGGTACAAGCGAATAAAGAAAAGGAGATTTCAGCCTCATCCCTTCATGCTATGGACACGCTGGAGGTCAAGTACCACATTTCTCAACCTCAGTCTAACTCAAGGGCCTCTCTCTTTCTTCGCTTGCTCTCTTTTTTTCCTTTCCTAGGCTGCCTTTTTATGCAGTCTTTCTTCTCTATCAGATGCAGACAACAGATATTCAATGCCACAGAAAAGCTCGGCTACATACACCGCTCAGACCACTATCTTTCCTTTCAGCCGAACACACGTGCATACTGTACGCAAAAGCCTTTCTCTCTCACACACACGGAAATCAGGTTTTAAAGCACACAAAGGGCAATAACAGGCTATCATTCAATCTGAAATACACACACACACACACACACACACACACGCACAGCCCTACCTCTGTGTCCTCTTTGCCCTGTCTGAAATGTATTGTTTAGGTAAATGAGTCTGTGCACCCAGCGGGGGAATCAGCATGAATAAGAACCTGAATGCATTACCCCATTACTCTTCCCTCTCTCTCTCGCTTTCTCTATCTCTCTTGCTCATTCTCTCTGTGTGGCCTCTGCCTCGCTCAGCATCCACAGTCCTTGAGAGCTCAAATTGACATTGGAGACCTGGTTATTAATATGTTGCTAGTGTGTGTGTGTGTGTGTGTGTGTGTTTTTTGTCAGTCTGTGCGTGTGTGTGGTTCTTTGAACATGCAGTGGAGAGTGATAGAGTGCTCTTGTCAGTTGCGTGCACTATAGATGTGTGATGTGTGTTGAGAGAAAGATGAAGATGTGTTTGTGTGTGTGTGCGTGTGCCCCCCATGCAGACAGTCAGACTCAGGCAGGCTCTCTAATTAGATAGACAGAGTGAAGCACACAGACTGAGAACAGGGGGAGAGGGATAAAAGAAAGGTTGCCTTTCTATACACCCGCTGAAAGCATTACGCTGTGCGTGTGTGGCATTACACTGTCCCTGCCGTGCCTGTATGAATTAGTATGTGTATGTCCTGCTGTTGATCCTGTTTATGCTCGCACGTACATGCCCTCGTGCGCATCCCAGCATGTATTTTTACCCACTCGTGTAAAGCTCACCTGCATGCTTTTCTTTGTTCCATTTTCCTTTCAGTGGCTCCCTGCCTGTGTGTGTGTGTATATATGTGTGTGCATTCGTCAGGTGTCACCCAGCGAGTCTGATCCCCACAGAAAGCTGCCGCCACTGTTGGCATGGTGACGGCTGCAGTACCGTGAGACACTGCTGCCATGGTTTCCAGGCACGCCAAGAAGGGGAGAGGACCAGTGCTGCATCACTATGTTTCCTTCCTCCTTTGTGTGTGTGTGTGTTCGTGTGTGAGTGTGTGTGAGAAAGAGATCCCCTCCTCATATCCCACATTCCTTCCCCTCAGTATCTCACAGACCTCTTTGTTAGGCTATGGTATTTCTCACCTCTCTGATGTATATGTTTATGTGTCAGGAGGTGCACATGTGTTTTGATTTTGTCAGACTCTCTTTGTGTTTTATTTGTTCACCGACAAATGGATCAGCAAGCCATACTGTGCTCAGGGCCTATGTGTCCTATTCTGGGCCGCTGTAATGTTTACATAAAGGATATTCATCTGAAACTTGTGTGTTGAAAGACGTTTGTGGTGTAGAGTGTAAGAATGAGTGTGTGCGTACGTCTGTTTGCATATGCATGCACATATTCTGTATTCCATCTGAAATATTCCTTTAGAGTACACTTGAGTCTGCAGGGTATTCCCTTTTTAAATCAGTGTTTTCTGCAGTTAAAAGAGAGTAACACTTTATACTATTTTAATGGGCTTAATTATTTTCAAGGAATCAAAGGGAAATGCAGCTTTACAAGTTATACTATATCTGCCTTCTACAAAAAAATCCTCGCTTGTGATTGTTTTTCTCCTATTTATATTATTTTTGGGATATTCCGATCAATTTTTTTTTAGCCTTAATTAGAGTTCTTTAATATTGGGTATCTGCCGATATCAAGTCAGGTACTTTGATCCAAATACTTTATGTCCTAGTTCATAAATATTTAATTGTCTATGCTTAAATTATTGATTTGATATGAATAAAAGTTAAATTGGGAGGTTCCTATCCCTGAAATCGATCTGCTAGAGTGAGCTTCTTCTCACTACAGAAGCACTAATTGTTGAACAGCGGTGCTACAGAGTGAAGTTTGTTCCCCCATAAATAATCTTTGATGGAGTACAGACAGCGGCTGCAGAGAGCGCTTGAACTCAGCATCAGACAAGCTGAATGTTGTTATCAAGAAGTTAACATTGCTTATTGACAGATAAAAAGACTCGCCTGACATTTAAACTGACCAAAGTGACGGTCAGGGTTGGATAAAAAAAGAGAGGCTGCTGCCCAAATGTTTTCTAAGCTGCTTTTTGCTAATGATAATTAGTAGGCTTACTGTTTCAGAGACTCGGAGTCAAATAAAATATTTTCAGATCAGCCAAAACACATCACAGTAACGGGGTCTTACAGGATAGGTCAGTCATGTGGACCACATTTATTAGACGTCATCGAGGACTATTTTATGGGAATTGAAATGAGAATTCTAAACAGACATCAAAACACGTGTGATAGTAGGGTATGTCTGAAACAATAGACATTTACAATGGAGCTCTCCAAACCAGCGAGGAGCCCTGCGCTCGTGGGGAGGTGAGAGCCCCTGCCTGAAGCTATGGCAGCTGGCTTGGGGTTATCTGAGCATGCCCGCCACCTTTATGTCTGATGAATGTCTATCTGTCATTCTGTCCGCTTTGCGCTCTCTCTGTGTCTCGGTTGCTCCTCATTTCTCTCTTTCTCTTTGCTACTTCTTTAGACTGCTAATTTCATGTTTGTCTTTAACTGTTGTTATTAACTGTTGTTTAATCCATCAAATAATAAATGTAGTTCTTGTCCCCAGCTGCGGTGCACAGTATGCACAGTTATAACACTATTACATTTTAGTTTAACCTATCATCTATTAGATTACAGTCTCAGCAGTCACTCATACTACGCAGACTACACACACATAAATTATCTACTTATGACAGACTCCTGCCTTTTCCCTGCATGTAAGATGGGTACTACATGTACAGTGAATAACTGGATCAATCATTTGTGTAACCTGCAGGAACAGAGTAATAGGTGCTGGTCTTATTGATGCTGCAGCTTAAAGGGATGGGTGAAGTCCGTGCTTTAAGAGAAGGTTAATGTAACATTATGAATCAGCAGACTGTGATATGTGCAGAGGACAGGAGACTAACTTTGCATTTAAATGTCATTATTATAGAACCTATATGTAAATAGAGCTCATTAATACCTGATTAGATTTAGAAAGTGGCTCTCGATAAGCACAAAGCCTCAGTGGACATGCTGCTAAGATTGAATATCTTACACTGAGACGTGTATTCAGCATTGTGTGGATTGTTGGGGTGAGTGAAGTAATTCATAATAAATTGTTGCTGAACCCAACATTGTACAAAATATTTACACATATTACAAACAAACAGGCTCAGTTAATCCCCTGAACATGCTGTTAGCCTCTCTGTAATCTGCCCAGCAGTGTCCTGAAGCACATTTCACTGGTTCTAATGTATGAGCAGTGATGATCTGAAGTGTTCAAGCAACCGCGTGTGTGTGTGTGTGTGAGTGTGCTGCATTTGTGAAGCACACATTGAATTTATCTTATCTGGTTTTGGTTTTCTTACATCCATTTGCTCATCCGTTTGATAATTTGGTTTCCTTTTCTTTCTGTCTTTAATTCCAGCAGCCTTCCTCAATCTGTCTGTCATTCGTCTTATTCCTTTCTTCTTCATCCTTCCAGAACATTATTCATGGAAAGGACATCAGGGAGCAGCTGCTCATGAGATAAGACTTTGGTAACATTACCTTTGCTTGGAAAATCACCTTTGCTTGACTCTTCTGAAGTCTTCAGAAGTCATATTTTCAAAACACAAGGGGTGAAGAACACAATTAAAATACTGACAGAAGCATATTCTGTTTAAAAATGTCAAATATCATGGAAATCAAGATTGTGGTGGTTAGTTCAGTTTAGAACAGATTTATTTGGAGTTGAAACAAATTATGTCTCTAACCCAATGACATTTATTACTTAATGCAAAAAAAGTCATCTTTTCATAAACCCTGTACTAAATGACTCAGGTTCTGTGCCAGGATTTATCTGATTTTCCACCTGAAGGCTACATTTATTGAGTGTGCCAGAGGAGCAGGACTGCTGATCTAGCCCCATTTCAGCATTTTGCAACATGATGAATCAGATGTTCAGAATGAACTGGCCTGATACTAGATCAGCAGGAAGACTCGGGGTACATAAGAACATAATATTCACCTCATGGATGCCATTTATTAAGATTTAATCAAGTCTCTCAGAAGAGGTGTTTCCAGGCACTAACACAAACAGATCCAAAGTCGCCCCTTTGGGCCAGATGTGACCTTTATTTAACCCACATCCGCCCACTTTCTGCTTATCAACAAAGTGCACTGATAATAAACTGTAAGAAGTTAACCCTGCATGCATATTTAAATCATCAGTCATCTGATGATGTATTTTTGATGTGTGGGATCAGAAGATTAAGATGGGGATAGACCACTAAGTCAAGATCTGCTGCACTTACTATTAATGATAAGAGGGTGATGTTATGATGATAGATCTGAGTGTAATCATGATGACATTGGTGGTAATGGACACATTATGGTGATGAAGATGTATTGTTTGCGTGTAGATCTGGCTGTGTGGTGTCGAGAAGATCACATCTAAACCACTGATAATTAGTTATGGCAGGACAGAGACATACTCAGAGATTCACTTCCCTTTTTTTCTCATTCTACTTTTGCATTTTTGACATTTTGACAATATGGACTGAGACTGACGCAATGACACGCTCGTCTTCCTCTCTCTGAAGGTCATCCAAAACAAGCTGCATTTTAAAGCCATTCAAATGGATTTTCCCATTTTGAATCCAATTTGATATCCGGTATATTTCATCCTTGTTCGTTTCTTCCTGTATAGGCCTATTATGCTATGCTCCACAAAGATTTTGTCACAAAATCTCATCCCAGCTGAACTAAATATTACGCCTCTCAGTCTTCACTAAATCGTTATTTGTCATCACTGACAGATATTAAGTACTTTAGATTGAAAAGAAGAAAATGAAGCCTAAAATTATGGAAAGTCAGAAACATTCTTTTACACACTTAAATCTTTTCCTAATTAACAGAGCTTTGGAATAAACAATATGGGATCCTGAGCTGCTGCTGAGCCTTAGCTGCGACTATCTCCCTCATGTTTTGATGCTGCTTAAGGGGCATCTGTGAGGTTTGTGTTTGGGATGTCAATGGAAGCTAAGCAAGCCAGGTTGATGTTAGTGATGTAAATACTAACAGTGTGAGGGTGAGAAGGTGGAAATATATTGAGAAAAGAAACGCACTGAGGGAAGGAAAGTAAAAAATATTATGAACATAAATTAAGTAACAAATGTTGATGGAGAGCAGGACAAACAGGCAGGAATTGGAAAACAGACACCTAAAACTGATACCTCTGAAAGCGGTTGTTAATGTTCATTTAGAGGTTTGTTTGACGGGATGACGGCTGTAAGCCATGCAGCACAAATTAATCTTAAAAATCTCCGTATCGCTCTCCACCACTGCTATTTAATGACATTTAAAATCAATGGTGTGATGGAGCAAGACGTTGCAGATTAGTCGTTTCAGGGATAGTGGCACACTAACACCCCCTCTCTGCTTCACATTTGTTCCCCATATTATCAGCCTTCCTCTCTCCCCAACACTCATCGAGCTGTCGGCCTGTCTGACGGCAGCAAGGACAAAAGACAAAAATGCAGATGCCTGCGGACAAGGAGAGCTGATAGCGCCGATAAGGTGATGTTGTGATGATAAATCCGAGTGTTATCATGATGACATTGGTGATCATGAACACAGTAAAGATGATTATGGTGGCGAATGGAGTTTTGTGTGCATGAAGGTTTGCCTGTGTGGTGTTGAGAAGGCTACTTCTGAACATCCTCTGCTTGTGACAGGAAGACAAAGACAACAACCAATCTACCTGTCCATTTCCCGTTTTGTTTGTTCTTCCAACAGGATGGAGTGGCATTGCGTGACTGAATAGCCACTTTATTTATTCAGTCTGACATTGCCTTGTTGTTTATGTTCGCAGTTAAGTTTTTTTTGGTGGGAGGCGGATTTGTTTTTGCCTCAGCCTATCACCAGTGACATGTTTGGTCTCTCTTTCAGTCAAAAACGAGGCTGTTCCCACGTTTTAAACAATCTTACATAGAACAGCAGTCAGTTTGGAGACAACATGTTATGTCCAAAGATCTGGACAGCTTCCCATTGCTCAATTTACTAACAGGTGTCAGCATGACATTTAATCAATTAATGGCACAATCAAGGCGTACTTCAACAGCCTGTCACAGATCAGTCAATTGATTAACCCCCTTAGTCTGTGTCAATTCTCTTTGTCAGGCCAAAAATCAGGTAGTAATCCAGTTTATATAACAGAGTGTACGTGCTGAGTCCCAAAGTTTCTTCTGGAAATCCATTATACAGTAGATTTGAACTGTGATTAGTATCATTTATAATGAACAAATGACTTTGAGAAGACAAAAAAACAGCATGAGCATTGTCAGTATAATCACCAGTTAACACCCTCTGCTTTGTGCGCATACACTGTCCAAAAATTAGAGCCACCATTAGGTAAATTAGCCGTTGTACTCCGTACAGTAGTGATTGCAACTAACTGTTCATACTGGAGAGAGCACACCAGAATGCACTAATTCTGGTCTGCCACTGGTCGGAAGGAGGATGAGACTGACAATATAGATGACAGAGAAAATGACTGATGATTAAAGTTAATGGCAAGATAATGATTGATGATTATAAGAGTGACATCAATGCTAATATGATTGAAGAAGAGCTAAAATAGTGCTCGTCGTCTTAAGTGAGGACATACTTACTGTACCAGCCAGTATCTGGCACAGATGTTCCTGAATTTGGATGGAACACCTAATACATCATATTCCTTTCTTTATTTGTTTAATCTTATTTCATGGAAAATGACTGCAGTCCACTGAAAATCATTTTGCTCTTCCATAAAGTATGAAACTAGTGATTTTTATGTTTGAATAAGCAATGTATTTTTTATGTTTCATTTCCCAAATCAATAGTAAACACGATATTGCTGGATAGAAGCCTGGCGTCTAAGCATCCATTTGTTTGATGGGCATAAGTTTGTCCCAACCAATATTTTTGGGAGACAGATGTGTCCTTACCAATATTTCTGTGAACTCATTCGGAGAAAGAGAGTGAGAGTGAAGAGAGCTCTGCAAGCTGCAAGCAGCTATTTATATTTGCCTCCCCCTGCTGAATTTGACAGAGAATCATTAATAAATTCAAAAACATTTTGTGGCACTCTGCTAGTGCTACGCTCTTATGTAAGTGCTCAGATTAATAACTGTATTCTTTGATTCTTTCAAACACACCTCACAAGCGCCTCATCACCGCACTTCCCAGCACCCTGACAGTGCTTTTCTGCACCAGAGAAGAAACGTGCCATATTGTTGTGTCCCTGCCAATGTTGAGACCAAACCTATGCCCTTGATTGGTTTGTGTTTGTTTCGGAACAACAGGAAAAGGAGCGAGCAGAGTCTTGAAGCTTGTTTAGAGTCTATATTCCAATGTGATGCACCACATATACAAACTTGCTTTTGTCACGTTCTTATTTCTTGTAGTTTAAAGTTCAGAACCATTTGAAATGTCAGCCACTGACTTATGGTGTGTTCATGCGCTCAGTGCTTTCTGAAACAATTGTTGTTCCATTACAAGTTGTTGGACAAACACAAGCATGGTGCCATGGCGATTCTGCAACAAAACCCTGTTTTGGCTCCTCATTCACCCTGCTGGAACAATGCTGGGAGAGTATACACTTGTTTAGCTAGGATTGGTCTGCTGGATGTAGGCCAGCAACAAGCGTTTTCATTTTCGTTTTCATTTATTCAGAAACACAGAGTTACTCTATGCAACTATAAGGATACTTCATTTCAACTGCATCTGTCTCTCTTCTCAGTAACAAGGCCTTGTCTTTATAGTGGATGTATCCGTTTAATGAATTCTGTCTGGGTGCTATTTTTACCCTGTACACAGTTCTGAATACGCACTGATTTCTAAAGTATATCTTGTTGAATTATCGCAGCCGTAATGAAACATCCCCGCTTCTTTTATGTGAAGAGCTCAGGCAATCAGCAGATGAGATTGAGTTCTTCTACACTGATAGAGATGCAATATCATCAAATCAATCTGATGGATTCAATTAAAAATACCCTGCTTGCCTTTTCATGTCAAAGTTACAGACTTGCCGACTTTTTTTGATAGATTTACATACTGTTTTTTTGGGGGGGGTTTTTCATAGTTTTCTTAACAGACAAATGTCTACCCGGTCATTGTCCCAACTGAAATCACTGTGATTAAATAGATTGTGGACAGGAAATGTTTGGAGCCTCAGCTGAACATAGATCAGTGGTGGGTGTTGATCCATCTGTTTCCCCAATGATTTCAAGCTCCTTTAAGTAGTGAGCACTGCTCTGGGATCAGTGTCAGCGTAGGGTTTGGTTTAGGGCCAAGGTGTGAGAGGATTAATTTATGTGTGTTTGTGTATGCGCGTGTGATGATTTTCACACACAAGATTCTCTGCGACCAGAGCTGAAGCAGGATTACTGCTGACTCACCAGGGAAGCTGCGACTTCATGTGTGTGTGTGTGTCTGTGAGTGTTCCAATATGAGCCATAGTGCGCGTTAGTGTACAGGCTGTTTTTGTTTGCCACAGAGTGATGACAAGAGGTGATGGCGGTGGTGTGTGTGTACGTGCCTCCTAACCCGAGTGTGTTTAACAAGATCCTAATTCTGTCTTGCACCTGAACATGAACACCTATTTTGCTCCCTGGAGACTTCAGTAAAAATCCAACACTGCCACCCACACAGACAAACACACATACTTCCCATACTACCTTCACCAACTTTTGCAAAACTTTAGCAAAACAGCAGCCTCTCTATTACTCACAGACATATTCGCATGCACACACAAAGACAGACGTAGGCACACAAATATACCAGGCTGAATGCTAGCGTGGCACCAGTCTTGCCATGCTGGATCCTGTTGGGAGCTGTAATTATGTGCCAGATAGAGAATTAGGAGTGTTAACCAAGCAGCAGTGCAAACAACAACAGATTAAGACTGAAACAACACAGCCACTCAGTACCCGTTGTTAGCTGAATACGGTGGTGTATGAGCTTGATTATTTTATGGGCTCCTCCAACAAGGCTAACAAACCTTCTCTCATTGGCCCAAATCCCCATCACTACATGCCAAGCTATTACCTGGTGTTAAACCTTATCCTAATATTAACCTCAAATTCTTATTTAAACCTAAATTATACTAATAATCATTTCATTGTCCAGAGTTCTTTTTGTACACACCATGATTCTGTTGTTTCATAAAATGCTCAAGCTTTAAGATCAGTCTGGAATTCACTGGCTTAGACAAACACATATCCACAAACAAACTCTGAAATACACTCATGTATGCTATTAATACACTCACCCACTAGTAACTAGATGCCAAGTGCTGACAAGACCAGGATTTAGTCCTTGTTAGTTGAAAAAACAACAACTTGGCACCGCGGGAGACTTTGGTCGCAGGACTGGCCTACTTCGCTGTGCTTTGGCCTGGTTTAGGAGCACTCTGATTACTCTTTGAGCAGGAACAGAACGGAGGTGGATTTGCCTCCCACAAGCCCATCATCTGTGCCGCCTAGTATGACAGCCGTGTTGTGTATGTGTGTGTGTCTGTGCGCACGTGTTGTGTCTCATGAGCTGCGTGGAGCAGGTTTTTGATGAGAACAAACTGACATAGTGGCCCAGGAGTCCTGCACACTGATTGAAATATGTGTGAGAGTGAGATTTCTCTTTCACTCACACACACACACACACACACACACACTCACACAGTACTGCTTCCTGTCTTTGTTTACCCCGTCCTCAGGTACACAGACACACAAACAAACTGTTTGCATAAACAAAATATGTAGTGATGCCATGTTTAATGACACAAATCTGTTCATGTATTTACATGACCATTAGTTCTCAGCATTCTTCTTCTTGATACTCTTTGAATATCTAGTGAAATATTTTTCAGGTGTTCCAGGTAATTGTGGAATAGAACAACGCATTTTTAGTCCGGTGAATGTTAAATCTGAACTAGAGTATGTAAAAACAGACATATAGACACTCAAATAGGGTTTACACAACTGTGACAGGCTGGGACATCCTGAGTGGATGTCGACCTACTGCGCAGACAGACACACACCCCACATGCTCAGTTCACATTATACGCTTCGTGTTGCAATACGAGTGGCTGTATGGTTGAATGGATGTCTGATTTGAGACCTGTCTTTGAAGTCCGCCGAGGCAGGGAATGGGAATTGATGGATTTATGTTTCATGACATGCTTTACTGGCACACTGCCCTCCTCAGTCACCCTGGCTCATCCCCGGTTTATACCACAAATTTTAATCCTATTTATCCAAAGCTGACAGCCTTGTATAATTCATGCTCCTCTTTCTATATGTCTTCTTTGTCTCTCTTGATTATTCTTTTTCCGTTTGCGTTTGTATGTTTCTATGTACGTCTGCATGTCCGTTTGCATGTCTTCATCCCTCTCTCACTTTCCCCACCTGTCTTTTTCGCCCCTGGCTAAGAAGACTTTCGCCCTGTACTCCCTGGCGGTGCGGCAGCTGTCTAAACAGCACCACTATGACTTTTTGCTTGCGTGCGCTCACCTCCTTGCTCCACTATGCTGGAAAGATGAAGGGGTCAGTCTCTCTTTTCTACATGTAATGGAGGTTTGAACACTTGCTTCAGGCACATTACAACCTTTATCCGTATGCATAAAGGTTGTTCACACACTCTGAGTTACTTATGCAGTGAAAATAAAGCAAACTCTGGTTATTCAGTGCTCTTGTTTATTATGTGTGAACACGCTGATGGAGGCTGGGCAGGCTTTGGTCTCCAGTACCAACTCCTTCAGCCCATTCAAGGCTTTTTATGCCAATATAATTAAAAAAAGCTTTTATGTCTATGTTTTTACTGAAGCAAGGAAAACAGGTAGCACGCCAGAGTTCATCTGCAAAAGATTCATGCCATGTGTTGATCTTTTGGATTAATATTTTGTTTTGTTTTTTATAATCAATGAGCTTATATTATCCACTAATGTATCTGGCTTGAAGCTCTCATCTATTAATTAAAAAAATGTTGCTCAAAGAAAGTTTTTCTCCAACTTTTATATTCCAGAGGGTCGCAAAACTCCCATAATGCATTGTTATGCCCCTTCCAGCAAAACACAACAAATTTGTAAATATCTTGTTTTTTGGATCATAAAAGCATGGTACTGTTGTATATACTCATATTACAATGCGATTGTACATGCATGATCATCAGACACAGCTCTCTTTCTTGCATCACATATCACACTTTTCTGCAAAGTTTGAAACTGAAGCTGACACTTGCATAGTGCTAAGAATTCTGGCTGTGCCACTGTGGAATGTAGCAACAGCGACTTTGATTTGACTTTGCATAGTTCAAGCTGTCTGCGATTGAGGAATTACGTAGGTAATGTAATGTTTTGGCCTGGAGGGGATGTCCAGATATCCTGTAAAGGAAACAAATTACAGCTGCATTTATCCATGATCTTATTCTTTTGGTCACAACCCAAATTGTGTTGCCAGAGGTGAGCTCCTCCCCTCCACCACAACAGCACCTGCACGACTGCAGACAGTTTGAAAGAGTGATCTCATGCCCTAGTGAGCAAACCAACATGATATGTAAACTTCTTTTGACCTTCACCACCAACCAATAGAGACAATCCACCATTTATAGGTTAAATATTGTGTGCTTGGTCTTGAAGGTGCAGACTGTCATCCCACCTGCTTCAAATTGTGCAAGCTGTTCCAGTGCACAGTGATGCTCACAGCCTGACAGATCCAGCAGGAACATACCATCATCAAGGGGCAGCGATGCAGCGCTGAGGTCACAAACTGGACACTCTGCACTCCTCTGCTGTGCATTAAAATCATCAACAGAACTGGTGCAGAGCCCAGTAGCCATCAGGAATGCACTCGACCTAGTGTTGAGAACACAGCTTTCCCTCTTGCTACACAAGAACCAGATGTCTTGGAGCACAGCCCCATACTTCCTCACCCACAAAATCTATGCCATGTTGCTGAAAAGGACTCCACACGTCAGTTGAAACACTATATGCCTATACCATGCATGTGAGCCAGTTGAACTCTGTGTCATGGCTAACCAAATACAAAGGAAGCCGCCCCCAAACATAAAAAAACACATGATAACATTAAGATGTCTGTTACCCAGCATTTACTTTGGCTCCAGCAAACTACCAAGCTAAGCTAACCTCATCATTCAGGTTGCATGCCTCTGTCTCACAGACCAAGGAAAGGTCTCACAGGCAGTTGACACCTGCAGAATGCAGTGACTCTCATCTCTTATCCGACCTCATATTCTCCACCTTTGCCAGTCAGACTCTCTACTACACCCCCCTCCCACTGCTTCCTCTTCCCCAACAGTCCTCCAGGCTCTGTGGGAAAAGCGGCCTCCACACACATAGCAACATACAAATGCGCACGATTGTGCACACTCACTCATACGGGGAGTTGATGAGACGGTGTCTGTAGATGAAGGCTTGACACCAGGAAAATGTGTGTCTAACGCCCCACAGGGGATCTGTCTGTGATCAAAAATGTATCAAAGAGGGGATAAAACTTGAAACGGCAAACCTGAAAAGACCTCATCATTTTGTACCTGATAACAGAATCTTTTCTTGAGGTTCTTCCCAGGCCAATGCAAGCCAACGGTTCACCACAACAGCCACCAATTGTCACAATCTTAAGTTTTTACCCCCAAATATCACCATTGTTTGAAAGCCTATTAGCTTGCATTTCAAAGCAAGGTTAGTAGCAAACCGCTGCCAACCTTCTCTCTGTGGGGTTGCCCTGATGGCTGATGGGTCTAGGACAAACGTGCATGGGAATAGCAGGGAGTTGCTGTGACTGCATTAGCTGGAATGTGAACCCAAGCTGTGCTGTCATCTCCCCTTTAGTGCCCTGTCTGTCTTCACTGCCAAATGCAAATATAGGTGAACCAGCACCTTCTAAGCCTACAGTGGCTGCACTAACCGTACAAATGAACCAAGCTCTGGTCAAACAACGGGAAGTGAAATTATGTTTGACTCTCTGCCCTCACATCCTGATAATGGCTATAAAGGACATGAACTTTGAAATTGCTAAGCTGACCTTTTCTGACTTGCCACTGTTCAGTGGGATCACCCATTGGTAGGACCTGTTCCCTGCTGTGGAATCATCCATTATAGACTATGGCAAGGTAAACTCATCTAGGCCAGCAGTCGAGAGCAACATTCCCGCAGAGAACTAGTGTGTTGTTGTGTTCTGACTGCGTGTTATTTCCTCTTTGATGGCAAAAAAAACCCCAAGAAGGTGAATCCTCTTCTGAGACGGTATGCAAAACGAACACAGTTCAAATGTAGTTCATGTGCCCCAGAGTGAGTCCTGAGAGCTGTCAGCTCTTCATTGTAGCACTAAAATATACATAAACAGCTCTTACCAATACTGAAACTTGAATGCTCAATAGAGTTAGACAATATTTAGACACTGCTGCTGTCACTGCAACTGCTGTCTAACTTTTGTCCTTGTCTCTTTGACTGTCTGTCTTTCTACATGGTTGTTTCTTTAGTTTGCATAGGGTTGTGTATGTCTGAGTGTGTTTTGCAAACACAGGTGATAGATGAGTAGCTGTGCATTATCACATGCAGAGCACACACAGTCTAAATTTTTTATGCAGCTGTGATATTGCGTATTTCATCTCCGCTCCGTTCCTCATCTCTCCGTGCTGTGAAAAGCAGATGGCATATTTTGAGGTGGCAGTCATGTGTGCAAAAGGATGGATAGATGGACAGAATAGTCTGCACGTTTTTGTCTTCCTCTCTCTGTCTGTCTGTCTCTCTCCCCAAATTCAGCCCCTCCCCATGCATCATGTCACTGCTGTGTATGTCTGTTTGATGCATTCCTTGGAGGATGTAAGAGAGGACACAGGTGTTTTTTTGTGTGCGTGTGTGTGTGATCACGCCTGTCTAAGTTTTTGCAGATGCATGCTCATGCATGTTCAAATGTGTGTGTGTGTGTGTTTGTGCATCCCAGTCTACACAAAGGCCCAGCCAGAGTCCATTGGCTGGGCGGGAGCGCGTGCAGCGTAGTAATGAGGGCGTCATTAGTTTGGCTGGGAGGCTCCTCTACTATTAGCTAATGGTTTCTGAGCCATCTGCTCTGACAGGCTCCACTGGTTACTCATTTCCACCTCAATCAGAGTGTGCTACTGGATACGTCTTCCCTCTCTCTGCGTGGAGGCTCTGGGAGTGGCTGAACCCCTCCTGCTGTGTGGTTCAACACCTCCTGTCTGTTTATATGGCTCACTGTCAGGCAGACGCTGGTCTGTCTCTGTGGTCGGTTTTGTACCTCCATCAGCATCTGCACCGAATCGGCTGAAGATTCCTTTTTCAACTTTTCTGGAGCATAAATACCTGGGTGTTTCATTCTATTGTGTGATGTTGTCCTTAGCTGATGTATTTACCTGCCAGGAAAGTTGTTTTTATTATGTACAGCCTCACAAAGATACAGTATCTCAGCTACAATTGGTCTTTCTTTCTTAAAGGTATGATCCTGAGGCTCCCAAGGTCTGCCTTGACAAAGACCAAGTGTATTTGAAATGTCTGTTATAATAAAGTAATTGACTGCAGCTCTGTGACTGATGACCTTTTTTTATGATAAAGGACATCAGAGAGATGTTAAACAAGCACAAATGGGCAACAGGCTGGTGCAGAGTGCCGTGAGGTGGCCAAATAATGATCACAATCACCCAAAAATGCATTATAAAAGCCAAGTTTTCTGCCTGGGGGAAAAAACAAGTTCTTGGAAAAGACAATGTGTGACCTATCTTGTCAGCTTCACTGGGAACTGACCTCTTTCTTCCACTCGATCCAGAAATAGGTTGTAGGCCTATTGCTGGTGGGTCTCCACAGGACACTGTGTGTAATAGATTTTAAACAGACTGGCTCCCAGGGCTGGAAAATAAACTAAACCACCTGGGATCCTTTTGGGAAATGTGCATGAAAACCTGATCTGTTTACCTGCAGTGTAACTACATTTAGTATTTACAAGTACTCTGCATCAGGACAAATTTGAGACCCTCATACTTTAAAAGTACTAAAATATTCCCCTTTTTACTGCACTGCATTTATTTGACAGCTTATTTTACAGATTAAGATTTTTACATACAAAAATTGTATTTAAGTCTAAATGTATTGTAAACAAGTACAACTAACAGTATATAATATATGATTTGTTTTTCTTGACGGATTATTGACACTTTTTTTGTGTGGATTTACTGAGTTGCTGCTCCTTGCCGTTGTTTTAATCATTTACATTTCTGGAACTTTATTAACCAAAAAAATTCATCAAATCGATCACTCAAAAAGTAATTCATCCTTAAGGAAATTAATTTGGTGCAGTCTTACACAAAATTGTTAAAATCATCTCCACCTCAATTAACTACAGCAGTAAAATGCTGTTTAGATGTGCATGTGTCAGAAATAATACTGTAATGTAGTACACAAACACTCATTTTTCTGCATTTGGTACTTTTAATTCTTGATGCTTTAAGTTCATTTTCCTGATTTTACTTTTTATTTAGGTAACATTTTCAATACCTGAAACCTGTTTTTACAGTGTCATTTATTTGTACTTTTACTTTTGTATAGGATCCTCCACTTCCTTTAACACTGGCTGTGTGCCACTGACTCTATTCTATAATTTTCTCTCTCTGTGGTTTTCAGTCAGTGACTTTTATTAACATTCTTTTGAAATGCCACAAAACATATCCTCCGATCCTGACAGAATGAATAGAATGTCAAACAACACGTTATTAACATGTTATTTATCCATATATTTAAGGCACAAACTGTAGATAGTAGAACACAGTATCAGACAGTAAACATACATATTCAGCATCCACTCTGTCGTGCTGATTGGCTGTAGATTACAGCTCCTGACATTAGCTTAGAGTAAGTGTCTGTCTATTTGTTTTTATCTGCCTGTATTCCCAATTCCCCCATGATCCGCTGTCTCTTTCTTCTTCTCTAACACTGTCCATCCATTTCTCATTTACTATGAATATCAAAACATCCGTCCCTGAGGGGCCCTTCCAAGAAATTACACACCCTTCGCTTTGACACAGATGTGTTGGAGCATTTATCACACCTATCAGGATGTGTCTTCAACATATGATCGCATCCGCTCTCTCAAGAGGGGGGGGGGGGGGCTATAGATCATCCAGCACACACACTTAACACACATCATATACAGACTGCCAAACATCCAGATGTATCTGTCAGCTCTATAAGGCGCTCATCTCTCTCTCTTTCACACACACACATCCACACAAACCCACAGATATTACAAATCTTCTTCCTCTCATGGTTTTCACTTCCTACTGGTTTAGCATGGCTCCCCTGGGCACAGTAGAACCCTATCCTGTTTAATTGAGTGTATCTCATCATCTGCAGTGGGCCTTCCCTTCTCTAATGAGTTTTAAGAGCTCCTTTGCTTTCCAACACCCTTTGCGCTTCAAGGGAGTCTAGCACTCCGCGCGTGTGAGTATTTGTGAGTGTTTTAAACCGATCTGGTAGGCTAAGTGAGGAGGATTAAAGCACCAATGCGAATCATCTTGTTGACATGGAGTCTAAGAGAGTGTAAGTGAGGGAGACAGACGAGGAAGTGGCACACCCTGACGTGCAGTGAGTGACTGAACTCAAGACGAGAATACGCCTCCAAGAGTCGTGATAAACACAGTGGGGTGTTGCAGTCGGAGGAAAGGTTTTTGCACTTTTCCTTCAAATAAGCCCTGAAAAAAGGAGCACATTGACTGGTTAAAGCCTACATGTGTACATCACCTTTTAAGAAGATTTGAGTTGTTTTGCAGGAGGATAAAAGTGACTCTCTCTTTTCTCCGTAATGTCTCCCCTGCGTGCTTTCTTTTACTCGCCTCTCTTTCCCCCCTGTACTTTTTCTGCACTGTGTGATAGTCACTTGTGTTGATGCAGCTTTATCTGGACGTGCTGTCTCTTTGGGTGCTGGGACAATCAAGTCACACACAGACACACTTGACTGGATGATGGTCATGCCTTGTGGTGCTTTAAGTGGGCCCCAGAGATATTATACAGGCAGACATGCATAATCAATTGTCATGTTCGTACACACGCACACACACATCGTAAATATGCATATATGCGCCGGTCTTAAGAATCTATAGAAACAAACACACTCAAGTTTACCAAAACACACACCTTACAGGCCCCATTTATTTAGCAGATTTCCCTTTCTCGCTCACTTTCTCACAGTCACACACCCATAGTTGTATTAAATGGCAGTTGTCACTCTCACACACATCCTCACAGACAGAGCATGAACATCCTGCAACAGACAGCTAATTACTGCTGCCTTCTAGTGACAATATGTTTGTGACGGTGCTGTCAGACTGAACTATACTGTTAGCTGTCGCCTCAGCTGGCTGCTGGTCTGGACTGATGCCTCTCTAGGGCATACACACACACACACACACACACACACACACACTGTATTCTAACACTGCTCATCCCTCCATGGTCTTCAGCACCTCTCGCAACTCCAGGTGCTGGTATAAATAGAGAATGGTGTTCATAACAGTGGTAGGTGAGAGGATAAAAGTGATGAGAGATAAGAAAATGAAAGATTAACCTCCTTTTTAAAAGAGTGTGTGTGTGTGAGTTTGTATACATCGAGTATGCATGCCAAGCTGAGTGCTCATCTCTCCCATGTTGTATTTCACCTGCTTAACCTCCACCTCCATCTTCAGCTCTTCTTATTCCTTCCTTTTATCTTTCATAAGTACTCTTTGCCCTTGCTTTCTCATTCCACACTCGAGAAGTGCATCACTACATCACGTATGCAAAGAGATCGTGTGTGTGTGAGATGCTCCCTGTGGTTCCTGCTGTAATTCTCTACGCTTTCAGCTTGTTCTAGGTTCCCAGTGTGACTCAACCTCACATGTCTATTTGTGTCTCCTTCTCCCTCTCTGTCTTCTTACTCCCTATATCTTGCTCTTAGTAACTCTTCCTTGCTTTCATTCTCTAACTATTTTTCCCCACATTTTCTCTCTCTCCTGCTTTATTTCCCACTCTTAATCTTTTTTTCACATTTCATTTCACATGTTCTCCTCTTGCCTCTCTCTCTCTCTCTCTCTTGCTATCTCTCTCTGTCCCTCCATCTTTCTTATGCATTTTCACTCCTCCTCTCACTTTCTCCCCACTTCACTCTCTCTCTTTCTCCCCTCCTCCTTCCATGCCTGCCATTTCTTCTTTCATTTTCTGACTCAACACCTTGCTCTTTGCATGTCTATTTCTGGTTTCTATCTTCCTCTCCCCATGCCAGCATCGCCTCCCCCTGGTTCTCATTATCTGTCTCCCTCTCTTCCTCTCTCCTGCCTCTGTCTCTGCTTAGATACCTTCTATTCCCGAACCTGTCCCACCCACATGTGCAAGTGTGCATGCACCTGTACCAACACACGCGCGCACACACACACACACACACACACACAAACACACACAGATGCACGTTTTTTAAGGTGCAGCATCTTCGGACCAGTCATTTTCTTCTGTATTCATTTGTGCCTCTGGGAACATGAGAAACATGCTAAAACTGCTTGTTAAAAGGAAAAGTAACTGTAATATCAAGACAAGCCTCATCAAAGATTGGCTTCCTTTCTCCCTCAGATCCATTTCTAGGATTTGCTGGAAGCAGTGTAGGCTTATAAAAAAATATACACTGAGCAGAAAAAACATTTTTGAAACTCACATGTTGAATTGTTAAACTTGCACCATATTGTGTTTCCATTCTTTGAAAGTTCACGTCTGCATACTATAGGTACTATGCAGCATTCTTGCTTGTAATATTATATACTCCAGCAACTGTCGATATTAAAAAAAACTCATAGGAACAGACGGCAACCTGCCAACGAAATAAAGCATCTGTTCATGAAATGTGTTTTTTTTTTTTTCATAAGAAGCGAGTAATCAGCAGTATGATCTGAAAAAGACAATCTGTTATTAGAAAACTGGCAAACGCCTTTAATAATTTTCCCTCTTGCTGCCCTCTGTTCTCTGTTCAGCTTCTTTTTTTCATCATGAGCTCGTGTTTTTTCCACTAATGATCCCCACTCAGTGCAACTTGCAGACAAAGCAGAGCAGATGTTGCTCAGATAGCTGCTGTTAAATTATAGCGCATTATATTTTTTGTCATTCAAACCTTAGTAGCTAATGAACAAACCAGTCATCATCGATATGATCATACCACAACAAACATTTGTGGAACTATCTCTACACCTTTGACTTTTTTTTTCTTCCCTCTCTCTGTGTCTCTCTCTGTTTGCACTGCTTTTGTTTGGCACATTGTTACCGTGCCCTCATTTCTTTGTCACTTCCGTAGTATAAGACGCACACCCCCTGCTACCCTCTGATAAAATGGAGCAGATGTTCATTTAAAAGCCACCGTGCAATTATAATTATAATACTTTTTTTTGTCATGCAAACCTTGATAGATGACAAACAAGAAAGACATTTGTAACATGATGTGCCAGAAACGAGCATTTGTATCATAATCTCCCGTAATTACAATTTCCTCATTGTCGGTTAATGTTTTATCCGTGTGGCCTCTTTCCTGTTGACACATTTTCACTGTGCGCACTGTTTTTTTTTCTTCCCTCCTCATCTTTGCCTAGATCCTCAGTGGGGAAATGAATATATCCTCTGAACTACATGACAATGAGTCTTGGAAAGCTGTAGGGAGAAAACGACCTCTCCACCAGCAGGTGAACTGAGTGCTTTCTTTCCTCATGAGATCAGCCTGCACAGGTACAGTTACTAGAAGCACACAGCACAGCTCACACTGCAATACATGGAGTCGAACTGAGACAAACACTTCTTTCAGTGGCAAGTCACATTTATAAACTCTACACAGGCTCTTCTTTCTCATACTACTTTCATAAGGCAATGGCTAGTAACCATGGCATTACTATAAAACAGTGAAAACGGGCAGGCACCTTATGTTCATACTCATTTCTCCAGCTGTTATTGCAAACATTAGTTGCAGCCTTCCACTGTGTAATCAGTGCATCTAAAATTATCGTCCACAAAACCTAATTTTCTTTTTTTCGCTATGCACACCGGGATAAGAGTTTGTTTTTGGCACCAGACCCACAGGGCTTTTGTTGTCCTGACTATTATGATTACATTCGGAATCTGTGTGGAGGAAAAAAAAAAAAAGAAGTCCAAGCAGAAAAGTGGGCTAGTGGTTCAGCTACTGGCTTATAGGCTGTGCTAGTAAAGCTGCTGTGAAAATGGATTGATGTGATCCAGCATACAATGTTGTAGACCCATTATATTTTTTTTACACTGTGCAAGTTGACCATTCAGTACACACACCGCTACACAAAAAAGAAATGGTGTTCATTTATACGCTTGCTTGTAGATACTGCTACATCTGCTGTAGAGGCTCAGAGATGATGGGATTTTCAATAGGTCCGTGCTGAATTGTGCATGTGTGAAATGCCTGTGGTACAGTGAAAGCCCTTACAGGCCAGTTGAGAGCTCACTTGTAAGAAATTAAATGAGCTAGTCCAGATGTCAGTTGTGATCCAACCTTACAAGTAACGTACACAGTAATAATAACACCTCACCTACATGAATGTGATGGAGTCAGCAGTTTTAAGTAGAAAATGCTCAGCTAAACACACCACACACTATCTGTTCAGCTGAACAGACAAAGTTAGCAATTAGTCGGTGAACGCAGTAGAGCATTTAGCAGCTAATGAGCTAGATATTTCCCTCAGGAGTTGGTGGAGACCAAAAGCCGAGCTAAAAGAGAGTGGATGTTGGACACGATGAACGTTAATGTTGCACCACATGTACTGGATTTGTTAACAACACAACAACTGTCAACTGCTTTCTAATAAATTGGCCCACAACTTTATACGGTTATTGTTAGGTTCATAGTTACAGTCACCAAAGGGCCAAAAGCAAATAAATGAATTCTATTTTAAAGATGTATAAATTCAAAGTTAAAGATAACTTCAGCATTGTATAGTCGGGCTTTGTTTGTCCGTGTTTTTCTACACTGACTAAAAGGACTTGATTTTCTTCTGACAAGCTCAGGTTGTTATAAGTCTCTGACAACATTATGGAAAGGATCCATACAAGATTCATTGTTGAAACTCACCACTGTTTCAACAATCACCAGATCTGGCTTGGTTAAATAAAACTCTTAATACAAAATATTTTGCCTTTACAAGCTGTTTCTCTGCTGATTCCCAGCCTCCTTTTGGCTCCTCTCCCGATATTTTCACATAAATCTGTTACGAGGCAGCCAGCTGCAGTGCTCTCTCTCAATTTGAGACAAATTTCCAAAAATTGTAGTTCCCATTAGGCACAAAAGAATCAAAAAGTAGGACTCAGTTTGAAAAATACAGTAGTTACCCTTTAATAATGTCACAGGATATTACATAGTTTGAAATATCTGTCATAACTCTCACTGCTGGAAAACTAGTACGAACTTAGTTCTCACTTGGGTAAAGTTTTTTGTTGTTATTGTTTTTCTGGTGCCCACACAGTCCAGTGGAAAAGTCATTTCCAAATAATGCTGACACTGCTCTATATACATATAACAGTTGTATAGTACACCCCGGCGCTTGAGAAATAGATAGAAGCTGCTGTGTTGGGATGGAAATGGACACTGTGCTCTTTCTATCTGTTAAGGACAACTGCATAAAAAGTCTTGACCAGTGTTAAAAAGAAGGAGGTCAGAGCTCCAGTGTGTAGGAGACGAGAGCCGAGCTCAAATAGAGATGTGTTCATACTGCTTTATTGTGAACCAATAATGCTGTGGGGAACACAGAGTGACATTTGAGGGAGAGAGGAGACCTAGAAGCTCTTCGGAAAAGATTAAGAGATTTCAAGAAAGGTGGGAAGAGGCAGACAGAGAAATAGATTGAGATAGAAGTGGCATGTTGACTGAAATTGGAAGTGAAGTATCTGCAGTATTTTGGACACACACACACACGCACACCATAATCATTTGACAATGAGGTGGAGAGTGTGTGGAGGGGAGACATCTCTCATACAGCTGTGTCCTGTTGCCCATCCCAGTTATATGCCCCCTCCTGCTCTCTTTTTTCTCTAAAACCGTGTCTCTGTTTAGCCCTCACACATCATTAGCTGGAAACCCCATTGCTTTCTCCCGAGTCCTTTCTTTCTTAACAGCCTCTCTTTCTGCCCAAACTCATTCCCCCCTACTGGATGGAGAGAGGGAGAGTAGCAGGAGGTTGGTGAGTCAGAGGCAGGTGTCTGACAGCCGGCCAACCAGCTCAAGAAATTTCTCATCCACTACCTCCTGTGTTTTCTTCCCATCCACTTCTTTCTCTGTGGTCTGTTGAGACCCAGTGCTGCTCACTGGAGATACCACGACCCACAAAGGAGGGCCAAACTCCCCCAACCCAATCTCTCTTCCTCTTCTACCCTTTCTATCGTCCTCATACTTATTTTCCTTTTCTTTTTTTTCCCTCATTCTTTATCACCAAAACATTATTTTTTTTATATGCAGCTGAGCATTTCCCTCTCCATTTCCTTTTCTTTTTCATTTGGTCTAATGTCCCTTTCAGCCAGTGCTTCCAATGCAGGCCTTTGTCCAGGCTTCTCAACCAGCACAGTACTGGCACAGAGCAGTTTCCTGTTGGGACATCACTCACAAACACATATGTTGTGATGGCCAAATGTTCTCTCACACACTCTTATATATCTGTATATCTCTATATACAGATGTACATGGACTCAAAAATGCACAAGAGGCCCCTGTGGGGGAAAAAAAACACATTTATTTATGTGCCTGTGTGTTTTATCATCAAACATTCACCTTGGAACATCAGTTCTAATCTCTCTGCTCCCTCATGTTTCAGTTTGTCTGGTAGACATTCTTTGAGCCGGTATCTGATTGGTTTGTTCTGGCCCACTTTTGTACCTGGCTTTTGTTGGTGGTGTTTTCAGACTCTGATGTATGTGTCCTCACCAGGTTTGCTCCCCTTTTACCTTCTCTTCGCACAGACCACACTCACTTTGATGCGCAACCACACACACACACATACACACAGTGCATGTATAAACATATCCTATTAGGCTCTGTCCATCTATGGATATGGATCTGCGCCAAGCCATGCTTCTATATCTGTACATTCAGCTCACATCTACAAATACCAGGGTCATCCTGCTGTCTTCCGTGTCACTGAATTAGTCAACAAGTAAAATGTGCAGTGGTTTGTAATGTCAGCCATTTCTTCCTGTGCGGCTGTGATCTCACTATTAGGAAGTACAACCTGGGTGCTGATAACACAGTAAACGCTGGTTGAACATGCTGGCTGAAAAGGCTGAAAATGTACTGTGTGGGCGGTGCATAAATTTGTGCAATATCTGCAAATTATAATAGAGATCCCAAAAGGAATGCAAATTTGATTTTCTTCCCGGTTTATGTTGATTAAGGTTAATAATCAGTTGAGTCATTATTCTATGGAGGAGCATAGTCCAGTGAGATTGCACAACTCAGTCTAACTCCTTTTTGGCAGTGTTATTTTATTGATTCAGAGAGTTGTCAGTAAAAAAAAAAAACACAACACTCACAGTGTGCTTGAATCGTACTTAAGTTCTCTTCGTTTGGTGTGATTGCTGAATCATGTGCATGTTCTTTTAGCTCTTCGGCAAATTCCTATTCAACTTTAAAAAAGTTGAAGTGAGGGAGAGGACATTTAAACCCAGCTCTCAGTGAACCCTTTTGTTCTGCACATACACATAATCACCGCTCTATTGTATTTCCCCCTCAATCAAGAACTTTCCCCACAAATGCATCGTTATAAAAGTTAGAAAAGTGTTATTTAGAAAGTACGTGTTCTCTCTTTAAATTTATATCGAGCCTGTACTACAAGTCAATGGCTGTAAGTCAACAGAATCAAGCAACAAAATAATGGTAAATTATTGTAAACATAGTTCATATTCTTCTCAAGTATGCATGACCAAAAATGGCTGGCCACAGCTTTTTCTGGGCCCTCAGTGAGATTTTGCCATGATGGTCCGACCCAGTTGCTCCTCCATGGACCAGTAAGTGGAAACCTGTAAATGGATTTTCATTTCTTTATTATCCATATCACTCAGATTAGGACTATGGTTATGTTGTGGTTTGTGGATCCATCAGAAAGCAATTTACTGTACGTGGGTGGAGAGGTCATGTGAGTGAGGGCTAGTACAGGGCTAGTGTTTTTGCAATTGCACGCGGTTTCCTCTGTGTTCTGGTCTGTGTCACTGTGGCTTAGCTCCTCTATTAGCCTGGTGAGGGAGCAGACAGACACGTGCTACCTCCATGACACATGCGGCACTGTTTTCATAAACGAGTCCACGAAGCGTAGCCAGGTGTACTGTGCCCAGTGCGCTGACGTCTGCCAGACCTTTTGATGTCACGATGTTTAGATGTGCAAGCACACAACCGGGAAAATCTGATAGTAACCATTACACTAGAGCAAATGAAAACACACTGTAGGTTTTGTGCGCACACTCATATACACACATACACAGACACACAGCCATCCATTTTCACTGCATCCATTCATCGTATTCATCCCCTTAACACCCCTTATTTCCTCCCTCCTTTCCTCTGTTCCATTTCCCCACCTCTAATTGCTCTGCCGGTTTCTCTTCCTTCAAATTCATTGCTTTTCATGCCTTCCACCTCTTATCAGAGTGACTCGATATTTATCTCTGCACTGTTCTCGCTCTGATCACCTGTTCCCCTCTGCCTGCTCCCAGCTGTGTTTGTGCATTGGAGTCCATGAGATGAGATGAGATGGCTCGAACAGCTGAGACACAACCACCAATCTATCTATAAATCAATCATGCTATCACCTGCTGGCACTTCTATGTGTACGCGTGTGTGTGTGCGTGCGATTGCATTCATGGGCACGGCTTTCATTTGCCTCCAGTCTTTATTGAATTCTAACTCTGTCAGGGTTTGTGGAGTAGTTTGGTCTCCTTAGTGTACCATCTGCTTTGTTGTTTCTCCTGTCCTCGTGTGAACATGCATGCAGGTGTATGAGCAGACACATGGGTGTATATGAATGTGTGAGTGTGTGATTGCCTATGTCTGCTTGAGCGCTTGACTGCACCTCCTTTCAGCGCGACTTGTTTATCTTTCCCTCCTACCTTTATTTACCAAAAGGCTCAATCCCAGAAGGCTTGTGACAGTTTTACTTGTCAGACGTGTGTTTGCATTTCCTCCTCCCTGTGTGTGTGTGTGTCTGTCTGTCTTTCTGTCTGTCTCTCCTTGTTGTTGGTTTAGTCTCATTCACATGTCACTGGGACTTGCCTAACTTGAAATGCCAATGTGAGATGACTACTACATGAGCAGGAAGTGAAGTAATATGGACAAAATTAAGGACGCAAAAGGTTCCTATTATGATGGACATTGACCAACATTTTGGTCCTGTTTGGATGCACTAAATATGGAGACGTCATGCCAAGAGTTTTGCAGGAGGAGTTTTAGTTAATACTGATCCTTCAAAATGTTCATTTGGGGCGGACTTTCATTCATACTGACATTTTGATAATTTACCTGACATTTTAGAGAATCCTAGTCAAGTCTGTTTTATTATATATCTCAATATCACCAATTTGCCTCAGGGGGCTCACAATCTGTGCAGCATGACACCCAGGAGCAACTGAGGAAGGATCCCTCATCCCAAACATGTATTATAGATTGGGTCAAAATATAGTGCACGTGTGATCAGGTACAGGAAAAAAGAGGTGGGACCGTGCTGCTTCTTCTCTTTGTTCTTTAAACAAGGAGCCAGATGAGAAGTAGATTGTGAGTGACGGACCTCAACAACTGGAAAATCTCAGGTGAGAAAAAAAACAATAAATGCTGTGTTGGGTGCCAGGTTTCACCACATAGTGCATTTTGTCAAAGTGAGTACACACTGACTTGATTTCTCTTGGACAGCAATTAAAAGTTCTTTTTAGGAAACAAACTGAAGCGGTTTTGGTTTCTGTCTTGCAAATCCGACAAGGCAGAAGCACAAAGACGGGCCGGGATTAATAGCCCAAAAGAGAAAAGCAGCCAGAACATCCAAGTGGCTTGATCCATTTAGCTGACAGTCTGGCTCACATTAGAAATGGAACAAAGTGACAGCCAACAAATCACTACCATGTTTGTGTGTTTTACATGATGAAATGACGGAGGGAGTATTAAATCAAACTCCTTACAAAGTCGCTAGCTTAAAGACACTCCTTTCTCAATACAATAACAATTTCTCCACATGAGCGAGCATACATTGTTCAAAACACAAATCCATTACTTGTTGACCACATGTGGTATTTTTAAGTTGGGAGTTTCTTTGAAAGGATCTCAGCATCACAACTGTGCAGTTAAATAGCTGCTCTTATCTTTTGTTTGGAACTCATATTGGACTACTGTGCTGGCTTTTTTATATCAGCAACACTGCCATTAGTCATGCACTCATGCCATTATGTAATAATTCAGTTCTACATATTTAACAGCCAGAATAATCACATTACTCCCAGTTGATGATGTTTAGTCTTAATTTGCATTAATCTTGATTGTCACCTCATTGTCTCCTGCCCAGGGAATGCAGGAAAAAAATGATATTTTGTTGCCGTGTCCTGGTTCATTTGCTGTGACAAAGCACGGTCCCTGAGCTCATATACTAAAATATAGCTTAACGTCAGGGGTAAATATCACACAAGTAAATCAACACTAAAATTTTGAGAAAATGATGTTGCTATATAGGGGAATAACAGGACTACACATATAAAAATGTGAATTAAAAAGTATACTATGGTGTCACATATCTGCCATTGTACCAGATTTTTTGTAGTGGCTATAATAAATTCTGCCTGGAAAAGTGATCTATCCCAGCATGTTATGTTTTTGTTCTTTTTTTCTTGGCATCTTGCTGCCCCCTTTCCACCACCTCCCCTCTCTATTGCTCTCTCCGGGCTGAAATGAGAAATATTACTAGACTATTCTCCATCACTGAGTGCTGTGGATCATCTCTGTCTGCTCCCTAGATGGCATTTCATAGAACTGGATCAGGAACATAAAATGTTGTGACTGACTCCATCCCACTCCACCCCATTACTTTATCATTTGCGTCATGCTGAACATCTTCCCCTTGTTATAGCTGTGAAGCAGAGATAACATGAGCATCAATTGTTTGTCGTCCAGCTTTTATGCTATTATTGTCACTCATGTCACTGTCTGCTTCCCTTAACTGAAAACTTGAACTTGTTTTGTGGTTAATTTAAGCAGAGAATATAAGGAGATACTTTTTTGCTTCATAGCTATGTATTTCTTTGTTTCCATGTGCTGTGTGTGTGTCTTTGATCCCATCAGTGGGTTAGTAGAAGTCTGCATACTTTGGCAGTTCAACAAAGACATGTTGAAAGTTGTTTCACTTTTTTCTCCACATGAGGTGCTCTATTTGCATGCCTCTTGCATTATTATTCACATTGCAGCAGTGCTGCAAACAGAACTTGCTGAAATGATCAATATTTTCACATCAACAATGGGTCAGATCGCTACATGTACATGAAAGGTGTAGCTCCTAGTGATGAACCCACAGAGAATTTTCACCCACCTCTGCAGATTTCTCCAGTTCTCTGGAGCTTTTCGACATCTCTCAGCATATTTTTTTGGTTTTCCCAATTGTATTGTCTTGGTTCATTCTCACTGAGCTCATCTGAGTATTTTTCCAGCTGCAGCAGGCAGTTATTTCAGTGAAAAACTCACTGTACGTGACCTGTCCAGGACCAAACGATGGACAGACAAAGTTAGCAGCTAGCTGAAAGACACAGTGTATGTTCATCAGAGGCTGGTGGACACAAAAGGACAGCAAATATTTCACTTACAATCATCTACACAGTCAAATGACAGAAACCAGAGCCTGGAGAATAATCTCCATCCATGTGTTTTGATGTTTTTTCGATGGATAGATATTTGTGCATTCCCTCCTTGTGGAGAAAGTTAGTTCATGTTGTGAGTCTCCTCACAGCCACTAAATGTTACTAAAGAGTGAAATCTCACTGATAGCACGTGAACAAAGCACTGGCTAAGAATAATATACAGCTTTGCTGTTGCCTATTTACCCAGCATACTGAAATCCCTCTTTTGGCAGGCACCAACATTGTCTGAACTTTTTATGCATTGAACTCTTTTATTCTGAACTCTTTCAGGACACTATTTTACCCACACTATGTGGACACTGAGAACAAAACGTGGTCCTCTTTTGAAGATAAGCTGCCAAATGGCTGGTGCAATGCTGCCAAGTGAGTAACCGTCTGGCCCTGTGTACCTGACCTCAGGTGCTGTACACATATGTGTGTGACTCTGTGTGTGTACCTGACACTATATATATATATATATATATAAAACCAGCCAGCCACCTGCTTCCAGGCTTGCTCGCCTACAGCCGCTAACCATCATACACAGAATAACATCCATTGTGTGTGTCTTTGTACTGTCTGTAGAACCTCTTACAAATACTGTCATTTATTATATAACACACATTTTGGTTTAATTTTAACTACAGCATGCTGCATGGGACTTAAAGTTACACATACACATTTATTGTTTAATATGGGGCTTAGAAAGAAAAGAATATGTTCCCACTCAAAGGTAGTAGAGAATCTGAAAAACTTAAACACATAATTTTACATTGACAACTTAACCTAAGCTTAGAAATAATAATAATAATAACTTTATTTAAGATTTATGGCAACAACCAACCAACAACACAAAATCCAACACCACGTCCAAAGTCAAAATTATACTAAAACAACTAACTAAAACAATCTTGCAAAGCCTGTAAAATATATAGTGATATTGTGGTTTTAACTGGCTAAGTTTAGCCTGCTTGCTAACACAGACAAATTGCTAGCCAGCTATTGTAGCAGAATCCTGTGGGTGGATAACATCAGCTAATTCATCCAAACTCACTGTGATGTTCTTGAATGCTAAATTAACTGATTAAATTAAATTAATTTTCAAGCTATGGTGTCAGCTGGCATTGTAGTATCATTGGGTTCTAGTTTGCTGGTTAACCTTTGCTTGTTATCGCTAGCAAATGACTATCTCAATGGATATGGTAACTTCACCAGCTTCACTTGCTTTCTGCTAACAAATAGCGATGCAAGGTGTTGCCAACTAGCTACCTGTAACAAAGCTAAGCTGTTGGCCAGTCGGCCTTTCTGCGTGGAGTGGATCTGGTGTTTGTTTCCTCACATCGTGGGCTGATCGATGTATGCAAACAGCAAGCTGATTAGTATCATGAAGACAATGATCCAGATGAAATATCGGAACATTATAGATAGTAGCGTTAGTTAATTGTAAATTACTTTCCAGGATTTCAGTGTTTAGTCTCCTGTTTAGCACTTTTGGCCAATGGCCAGAACACTAGCTTGTTGCAGTGAGTGCAAGTGCAAGCATGTGCAAGATGATGCTGACTGCAGTTTACTTAACAGCCAAAAGTGTCTTTATTAACAAGAGTTTACTGAATGAACCTTTAAGTTAAGAAATAACTCAATATTTAGAGAAAGAAGCCTTTAGTCTAGACATGTTTTGTTTCTTCTTTGCCTGTAATATAAATCATGGGCTAGCTTGAGTAGAGAAAAATAAGCTGTTTTAGAAACTATAATTTAAGTTGAGTTACATTTAGAGTGTTAAAGTCATATCTTCCTTTCATATTTATGTTTCTGAATGAATATTGTCAGATTGATTTGCCTATCTTTGTTTGCGTTCAGATATGTTCTGTCTGTCAGGGTTGTGTAGATTGTTTTATTCTAATCCCCTGCTCTTGCTTTCCTACCCTTTTCACCCCGGTTTAGTCATTCCTCTGCCATCCCCATATGTATCTTGCTATTCTCCTTTCCATCTTCTCTGCTCTTCCTTCTGTCTCTTCTCTCGTTATCTTTTCCTTTTTTCTCATTCCACCTCACCTCTGTCGCTTCATCATGTCATCCCTGTTACTCCCCTCATGCTTTCATTGCTCTCTCTATATTCTTACCCTTCATCCTTTATCTCTTCTGTCTCTCTCCCCTGTCATGCTTTCATCCCTCCCCTCTTATCCTTCCTGTCTCATCTCATCCCACTCTCTGCTCATCCTTTCATCCATTTCCCCGTTTGTCACTTTAGTTACTTTACTGACTGCTTATCATACACAGTTTTGCCTAAACAGTGTACAAAATGTCATTTTCAAAAAAACCAACAAGTCTCTGCAGTCAAACCACACTGAGTTTCTAGTTTGAAATTGGAGGCACATACATATTATGTGATAACATCACAGACATCTACAGCCTGTCCTCTGCTCTCTGATACAGATTTACATTCTATAAGATTATGAGTGAATTGGAATCTATTACATTACAATGAACACAGTTCACTACAACTTCTCAGTTGGAGCTCTGGTGTTGGGTCAGAACAAAATGCTGCTCACTGGGCCAGTGGGCTTTGTTAAACCTCAGTGGTATCCTAGGGATTGGATAACTCTAATGGGCCACCCACACTGTCAGCATGTCTTCATAGGTTAGTGCCTGTGTATGAGTTGTGTGTGTGTGTGTGTCGGTGTGTCGGTGTGTGTCAGGTTCATGGTCTTGCAGAGAAAGGACATTTTTTATTTCGAAGTTTATTAAGTTACTACTTCAGCATTGCAGGCCCTGTGCGCCTATGATACGCCAACACATCACTTTTTCTGGATGATTAGACCTCTTCTCAGGTCTGTGTGGGTATGTATACACTTGATTGACACATCACCCTCTATCCTGTTAGCTATGTTGCACCTGTTAGAGTAGAACAAATGACACAAGTAGCGCAATGAGGGAATGTTTTACATTTTGTTTGTGTCATGCACAAGGACACACGTGGGTGTGATTAACATCCTGTCATTGGCTTTGTGCTATTCTACTATTTGACAGTTGGTGGCAGTAACTGTAACGCCCAAACAACAGCTACTACTGGGAATTATATATCGTTTTATTTGTTCGTCTTTTGTGGGAAAATAAAGGAACTCAACACCTTTGTTAGCCTGTCACGATACACAATGTGTCCTGATGAAAAATGCGCAGGGCACCTTGAAGGTGTCACCTGGTGATGTCATCAGGATGATTTCAGTTGAATAAAACAAATAATAATATAATAAAAGCCTGTGTTATAAATTAGAGGAATGAGGTTTGAAAAATGTTATCAGATGTGGAGGCTCAGACAAAGTGATGATACTTTATGCATTTTGGGAAATTCATTATCTCAGATCTTAAAGTAGCTCTTATTGCTTGTATTCATCCACTTAGCCTTACCTGTGTGTGATCTTGTCTTTCCTGTAATACCACTACATAGAATTCAGTGTGACACACTGAGTCATGGACAAATCTACAGATGCACATAAATTCACCCACATATGCACAGGCCAGCACATCTCACCTGTCAGCTAAATCTAACTGTGGACAAGCCGCCCTCATTCACAGCAGGAGATGCTGCCATGCAAAGGTGAACAAGGTGTTGGGGTGTGCATGTGCTCCTTCTCTTAGTGTGTGTGTGTGTGTGTGTGAGAGAGAGAGAGAGAGAGAGAGAGAGAGAGAGAGAGAGAGAGAGCGAGAGCCCCTGCCTCCACCTGACCACATGGCGACTCTGAATAGCCTCCATCTCGGCTTCACTACAATTAGAGTAAAAATGACGTGTTGCTCCAAGGTGCCGCAATTAGGCTGAGTCACGTCAGGGCTGGACAGCTCTGAGGAAGGGCTATTAGAGACCCAGGGATGATGGAGCCCCCCCCCCACCACCACCACCTTCACCACCATCACCATCATCACCATCCGTCACCACAACCCCCATCACATGGCCCCCCACCCTCCTCATCCGCATCCATCACTATTACCACCAAACTTTCCCAGGCAACTAGCAAGAGTCATTCTAACCTGGCAGCTCTCTCCCTGCCATTTTTCCCTCCTCTCTTTTCTGCATCTGTCTCATTTCCTGCCACGGATTCATATATATTTTGGGATAAGTGCTCTCCATGAATCTTACACCTGCTCTCTCTCTCTTGCTCTCTCTTGCTCTCTCTCGCTCTCTCTCTGCCTTTTCCAACTTTCTATCCTTCATCCACTCTCCTTCCTTCTGTTCATTTGAGCATCTATTCATCTTTCTCTCTTTAGTCTCTGTGAGTGCGTCACTCACCCTCTTCCTTCCGTTTTTGTTTTTTTTTGTCTTTTAATAGCTCAATTTCTCTTATTCTCCCCTTATCTTCACCAGTTTGATGCATTTCACCTGGCTTGAATCATTTTGCTCGTATCAATCCATCTACTCCTCCTTCAGTCTACTACTCTAGCACCTATGTTTATGATACTCCAGCCTCTATTTGTCTCTGAAAATTATTAATATTTGTGTTTCTTCTGTGAACTCTGACTTCCTGAAGAATTATTATGAATAGAGTGTTGGTGGTACTATGTGGTAAGGTCTGGATTGATTTTCTTGAGTTGTATTAACTCTATGAGGGAAAAAAATCTAGCTATCTATATATTTACTTACTGTAGTTGAACTAACAAATTATTACAATTGACATTTTTGTAACTGAACAAGTTAATGACACATTGATTAAATGCTGTTTTTTAGTTCTTAAAATATTTGTTTGAATTCAGATTTGGTATTATGATTACAAATATAGATTTTAAAAGAGAGTTTACTGATTTAATTATTTGACATTTGTGGTATTACAATAATAATTATATGCAAGAAAAAAGTGTCTAGTAAATACAAACAAATGCAGCATTCATTAACAAATGTTTTCTGTTTTAGTTGTAACATGCACAATAGAGGGGTTCAATCAAAATAATCAATGCAGTATTCATAATCATCATAAATTCTAATCAAGTCTCACATGCACTTGTGAAAACGTGTCATTAATTAGATCAGGTAAACACTTCCATGTGGACTGGGTTGTCATTTTTAAGCTCAGTTCAGTCTTTAATTTCTGTTGCCATGAGACTAGTGTCCAAATCACTCACTTCAATTCACTATGTATTTGTCGCCAGCAGCTGGCTTCAAATAAATTGTCAAATATATATATCTATGTACAGTAAGTGTGCAGAGTACTTAGTAACTACCCAGTTTTAATTTAAGAAACCACGGTGCACAGTCAGTTACTAAGAAACCTTTTACCTTCCAACAATCATAGAATAAATAGCATAAACACAAACAGCAGCTTTGAAACAATCCCAGGAATAAGGCGAGTATCATAACAATCTTAGCTGCCGTTCCTGTGTTAAAGGGAGGTAATGTATCTGGAAATGTTTCAAGCATTTGTGCAGTTGAGTGTTGGAGGGAAATTCTACCTAATGGCAGCTGTCCAGCATACCTCTTGTATTCATAGTGAGGTTAATTGTTTGTGCTTCTTAAGACTATAATGGTGCCATTATACCTAATTACAACAGCTAAGATCAACTGAATACCTTCTTCTTTCTCTTTGTGTCTCCATCACTATTCAGACCACCTCTAATAACATCCACGCTATAGTGGAGAGCTGCATAGAGAACCAAAGGTGTGTTTTTGCCAGCAGGCGAAAAACACCTGCTGTGCCTCCTGGACGACCTTAACATACCGCCACCTGACCACTTTGGCTCCCAGCCACTGCTGGACCATGACTTCTGGTGTAACCACCAGAAACAGACCCTTAAGTTTGTCAAGGTAAGAGAGGGCATTTTGGTTGGCGTGTAGGAGGAGTGTTGGATTTAATGTATACAGGAACCTTGTATGAATACTGAATACTTCCTTTCTGTGGTCTTATATCTTTACATGTGCATAAAAGTATGTGTATGTGTCTGTTCCCAACAGAATTTTGCTGCTTCTTGTGTGTATATGTGTGTATGTGTAGTTGGGACATATTGTCGCTGGCATCCATGAGGCCCCCTGGTGGAGGGAGGACTCACATCTTTGGTCAATGTGACCTTCCTTCATGTAAAGTCTCCTCCTTTCCTTTCAGTGCTATTACAACTCAGTCCTCTCCTTTACATAAATTTCCACTTTTCCGATTTAGCCTCTTCGACATATAGCCATCATTTCATAATGTCTGGAAGTATTATACAGTCTGATTTGTTATATCACATATTCATTTGTGGCCTTGAAAGTTCTCCAGCACTGTTTGTTAAAGAATTGTATTTTTTGTACGTTTCTTTTATGTTCTGAAACATTTGTACATTTATTACATTTTTATCTGGCTTTATATTTCAGTGTAGTAATAGTACTAGTAGTAGTATCTAAACTGCAGGCAGTCGCAGTTTTACAATCTGGGTAATAAGAGGGTTGTTTCAACAGGGTCATTAAACTGAAAGGGTTTCAGTGCTCTCCCTCCTTTCTGCTCTAGCCTCCAAAAATCCTTATTATATTATTCTTTCATTACATTGCCTTTGCTTTGTGGTGCCCTGAAAACTAACATTATTGTTATCAACACAGGCTTTGAAAACCTGGTAATTGTGAGTGTCTGATTTAATTAAAAGAGCCTCATGCTCATTTTAGCAATCTGTCTGTTTTCTACACCCTCCTGTCCTTCTTTCATTCTCATCCACCTACTGTATCACTGTGTATTTCACCATGGTTACACCTGGTAATGTCCTTGTTCCTCCTATCTGACATTTTATCCTCCTCCTTCACCCTTTGCCATCCGCCTTTCCATCTCCCCACACTGGAATTACCCTGATTATGATTATAGTCGTGATGATAATGATAACCACTGCAAAATTGCGCTCTCTCTCTCTCATATCCAACACCCAGGAGATTATGATTGACTGAAAGGCTGCCTGCAAATGTTTCCCTCGTCTCATTTTTTCAGCTTTGCTCGATCTCTTTGTTTCGTCCTCTTCTTTTTTTTATTATTTATTTGGCTTTTTCATACTTTCCTTGCTCTCTCCACTCATTGCTTTCTCCCTCTCCAGCTCACCTCTTGTCTCTTTTTAGTCTTTTTCAATTTTCTGGCAGTCTTTCATCTCTGTTGTTGTGCTCCTTTCAACCTTTCCTGGTCCATCTTACCTCCGCCACTTGTCCCTGGCTCTCTCCCCTCTAAGTCCTAGTTTTCAGTCCCTTATTTGTTCTCTTCTCTCTCTCCCCCACTCTTCTCCTCTCATGCCTACTTATTCTTCCGCTACAAAGAAACAAGATAAATTTGCTTTTTAGCCATATTTCATTCAGGAAAATAATTATAGAGTTGCCTTCCCTCTTGACTATGTGAAGTGGACAACATGAAATGGCTTTGTTACTCTCCTTCATCTTTCATTGATGCATCTGCTTCCATATTTTCTGTTCTTTCTTGTTTTTAACAGCACAATACTGAAATATATATCAATGTAGCAATAAATAGCAATATCTCATTGCTATAGCAGTACCACGATCATCCAAAGCTACATCGGTGTAAGGGGTAGGTAAAGTAGAGGTTCTGTTCAGGCCATGTTAGAGCTGTATTCTGTTAAAAGATGTTTTCTTGACATTACAGCCAAGATACACTACCTCTTCATCCTCAGACATATATTATGTTTCACACAGTAACATGATGATGGGTCATGGATGCAGATATACACACAGCATACATATATATGCACTGTAAAATGTGCTCAGGTAAATGGAAATACCCCTGTTACAGTGATCGGGAAGCTCAAACCAACACCAAAGTCATTTTGTCTAAACAAATTATTTGAAGGTGGGTTTTTTTCTTTTTCTTTTTTGCAAACCTGAATTTCAGCAAAGAAATTATAGAAAATTACACCATTTCAGTAATCACAGTATTTTTCAAAATTAGTTTTGAACTCGAGTGTACCCTAGCCTGCAGAAATACTACTCCTTCTTGCTTGGCTTGTAGCACCTGTGTCTGACATCAGCACTCTACAAAACTTTATAAAAGTATTGATTCACTTTACCATTGCATTGTCAGGATTTTGCTAATTTCTTCAGATTTTTCTATGTCTGTGACTAGCCTTTCAAAATCCATAATTATGGTTGTAACTTTTTTGTGTGTCTTTAAGTGTTAAATAAGTGAACATATGGGAACTAAGTTACCAGTTTTCATAACTTTTTCTTCTACATCATGAGAAAAAGGGCTGAATGAGTCAGTCAGACATAAATAGTCAGACACATAAGACAGCGATTGGAAAGAGAAACTACCCCAGTGCATTTTTGTAAATTGTAGATGACAATCTGTAGTTCTCCAGACAGCCATCTAGTAAGCCTCATGAGCAAAGGCAGAACAAGTGCCTTTACTGCCTGCTGTAAACCAAAGTAAAAACTGACCCAGACTTCACTAATACCAAAAACTCCATCACGACAGAGCCATCAGTGGTTCATGTAGCCAGCATCTCTGTCCCTCTCTTTTGTGTGTTACTTCTCCCTCACTCAAACAAGTTGTCTTACTGCTCTCCTTCCCCTTACTTGACCCTCCAGACTTATCAGCTGGATATTTGAATATCAATACGTTGTGAGCACTGCAGTCCTATCTCTCTTGTATATAGTATCTTAGTTATTATCCAGTATACACGCATGAATTACACTTATTTTCTACGTCTACAATAACACATAAATACCTCTTTATAGAGGATGATATTCGTGCATAATATTGATCGACACGTAGAGGATACATCAAAGCTGGGTTGACATTTTATGGCAAATCTGTTGACTCAATCTGATGACTCAATTAAATTCCTTTGCAAAGTTATTACATTTTCACATAATTGCAGCTTGAATTGTCAAATCATGGTCAAATCAATGATAGTAAACAGGCCAAAAATGAATGAAAGTGACGCAAATTAGATTTTTTTGTTCACTTTAAGTATTCATTTAGATTTCAGGATTCTTTTTGTTAATCTGTGTGAGAAAAAGAAAAACGTGAAGAAGTCCTCATAGCACAGACAAGCCCATCGGATTGAACGGATGCTGACCTGTCTCCAGCTTATGCTTGTACTGCGGTGTCCAGTTGTCCCATTATGAATCTGGCAACTGGAGAGATATTTGATCATTTTAATTAAATGTGTTGCATTATGATACATATTCCACATTAAAATACAGCCTTGAATGTTTTTCTCGCAGGCAGTAATGTGTCTGAGAGAAGCTTCTTGTTATCAGCCAGAAAGATGATTATGATTCTCTGTAAATGTCAGATTGTTTTTCAAGCAGGAATATAAAGTCCCCCTGCTCAAGTGTTTTATTCTGGTTTATTAAGATCTCAAACCATCAGACATTCTCATCTATTAATGCATTTGCCATGCTGTCCTGAAACCAGGCAAATTGTTGAAGGGTTATACGGGTGTGTTTGCATCCTTGGCTAAAACTTGCAGTATCACTTCATCACATTGGTAATTTTTCCATTTTGAGGATATCCAAGTAATTATCATGATAGCCACTTGTTTTTTGATTGTCATTTGGTTTCGGTTGTCTGTGATAGCGGTGATAAAGCATTTCATTTTGATTTGTTTGTGTTGAGGTGAGAAGTTATATATAAGCAGTTATATATAGTCAATTTTTCTATCTGAGCGCCATATTATTGATTGCATCTGCCTTTCCTCTTTTTTTCACCATCATATTTTTTATCATTCTACTTAAACATTAATATTGTGCAAATAAACTTCAGGCTGCAGTAGGCAAGATCTTAATGCAAGAATAAACCCACTTGATCAGGCCAAATCAGGAACAGGGCTGCAGCAGAGAAGAGCATCCCATCCCCTAAGTGAATTGTTCCGTACTCACTCTGATTGCCCAAATGGAATTCTGCTGTCAGGTTTGTTGCTCTGTGTAGGTGGAAAAGATTATATTTTATTGGTGTACAAAGAAAAAAATATATATATATAAAATATTTCTGCGTGGAATGAATGATCACAGTGAGTAAACATTAGTGCACTGCGTGTCGTTTACTGACACGGACTGGCTTCATGATTTCTGAGTTTTATAAAGTTAAATAATTCATGCGCCTCTTGCTGCCATTTGCAAGAAGCACGATGCAAAATTGCCAGGGTACATCCTCGAAAGGAAGATGGTACATTGCAGGGAGTTTATCCTGATATATAATACATTTTTAATATACTGCTTGTAACATTTGAGATTTTACCAAGGCCGTGTTTATGGTACACACTTGCGAATAGAATGAAGAGAGCATCTTGAGCTGTCGACATTTACTTTAACAGAGAACATGGAATAGGAAAATAGGCAATAGGTTTCCAGAAAAATGGAAAGATGGGACCCTTTGGGTGTCAAGTACGCGTGTGTGCTACAGTCGTCTCAAACATGGTTTAACGACATGTGACATCATTCATAACATATGTGCTGTTGTGAATACACCGGATGAGCGTCTCCAACTGGCTGAGTCCTTTGTTGCTTGCTGGGGTAGAAACTGGGCTCACTCTTTGACCCAAACAAACAGCTGCCAATATTTGACCAGTACACACACACACACACACACATACACACACTGATGTCATGGTGTAACGATGGCCTCACAGATAAGATGATGGATTAGAGGATGGACTGCAGTTTAATAATCGTTTGAAGAATCGATCAGTTGTATTATCTTGGCTGTCAGATTGATGAATACAGCAGGAGACATGACCGTGTTTATGTGTGTGTTTCTGTGTGTCAGGCGATTTCCAGAGTGAGTTTTGTGAGGGCCTAATGGACATGAAGGGTCTCAAGAAGCTGGAGGACAACAACATGACACCTGTTGTGGCTCCTGTGAGCCTAGTGCTCTTTTCCAAGATACCAACAAACACAGTGCATCTGAGAACACAAACACACACGCACACACTCACACTTGTTCAAATTGACACAGTGCCCCTGACGCATCAGCCCACAGCGTCAATTCCACCCGTCCCACTCTGTCCAGTCAATCCAGTACATTACTACAATCAATTTAAGAGGCCCTCATCTACTCTGCTCCAGTGTGTCTTTGCTGTGTTCACTGTTTTCCACTTTTATGATTCAGACCCAGTTTGAAACTCCTTTGAAAAACGCAGCATGTGGCGCAGCTAAAAGCTCCCCTTTAGCTGAAAGAGAGAAGGCCTCTCAGCACCAGGCTCTGCTCTCTACACACTGCTGTCAATGTGCCACTTTACCACATGCCACTGCAAATCAATAGCACTACATTACTACAGAAACAACATAGATCAACACTTCACTCATGTTGTACAGTACATTTGTACTGTTGCACATTTAGTTTGTGCATGGCTTTGGGTATTTGGGGTATTTTGGGGTTTGCGTTGGTGTTATTCATTAACACAGATGACAGTCTTCTAAAGAATAAGACATCTGATCTGTTTTTGGGGATAAAGAGTAAAAGATTGGAGACTTTTAATCCTCTATATTTTAATCACATGCAAATGATCTTAGAGCATCTATAATGTCAATAATAATCATTTGTCAGTCGTGCAGGCTGCAGCTATTCTGCTTAAGATGTTATCCACGCACAAGGGCTGTGAATTCCAGTAGTTCCAGCAGTATTTTGTGCTCTTTAAGCATTCAGTCTCCAGTTACAGCATTAAAGGCAGAAAGGCACTTGGAAAATCTCTTGGAAAATATCCCTGGGCATAGGCATTAGTCAGTGCGCAAGTGTTTAGTTTTCTTTCCATGTTTTCAGCTGCATGCTTGTGTAAGCGTGTATTTATCCATGTGTTTGTGTGTGTGTCCTTCCCTCAGTCTGGCAGATGGAGCCTGTCTTAAGATGGCCACCTCTATCTGACAACCAGGTATTCCGGGTGGAAGTCACTGAGCAGCACAGCAAGCGCGGGTTTACATCAGTACGACATCAGTATCCCATCTACAGGTGTTTGAGATAAGACGTGCGTATATCTGATGCCTTCTGCTGAGGAAATCACCCGAACCTCTAAGAAATTAAAACAAGGAAAACTGTAACCGAAGACGGAAATTAAACAAGATTAGATCAAACCATGGGCTCATAGAGCTTCCATCAGTCTTCTGTTACAGACCATAGCTCCCCTCACACATTCGTCATGCTGCTGCTTCACTGCGTATTGAACCGCAATAGTTCTCTCAAACGAGATCATCAAAATCACAGTTTGATGATCGCAGAGGAATAGAGGTTGTTGTGTCTCAGATTCTGTAAGAGAGGTTCACTTGTGCATAATTGCGGTGAATTATATTGCCGTGACTGTCTGAACATTAAATATTAATTGTCTCAGACTGCCGCCCTTATGTTGCTGATCTCCACTAAATGGAACACTTTACACTGATGCCATTTGTCACAGTTATTTGCTGTCATCTCATCTTTGGTCCCCAGCTAAAAGTAGCTCCCTTCTAACTGCATCTTTGTTCAAGACTCCCATATCAACAAAGTGACATTTTGAATGTGAAGGCAGGCCATAATTCTTATTTATTAATCTCTTTGGGACAATCAAGCTTTCTGCTTTCCTTCAAATTTTATTTATCCAGGAAAGGTCGGCTGAGCACACTCCTGCAGTACAACCACACGTGGCTGCAGAGATGTACAGTCCTGTACCTCGTACAGCCAAACTCGTCTACTGTTGGAAGCGACAAGCTCCACCAGAGTAGTTAGAGAATCTTGCTCAGCTTCTTCCAACTAGTTCAAGGTACTGACAGTCCTAAGTTCCATAAATAGAGTTTGTTCTCCTGTCTGAAAGATCCATGAAGGACCCACTCAGTAGACGCTCAATGGACACAATGTGTAGTTAATGACTTCCACAATTAATTTGTGAAAAACAGGATGAAGTTTGGCTTCTGACTTAATAACCTTAATTACCATTTTGATTAATCATCTTGTCTTTGGACAGTTAGTTCTTTTTGTCCTCTTCAGTCAGCTACATTACAGGAGCTGATTTTTGTGCCCTTGCCTTTAGAGAAGGAGTTTTGTCTTTGTTCTTTAAATACAGATCATCATTTCTGATGGAATAAAAGTTGGATTTCTGTAAGGTGACTAAAATCTTCTGAACCAAACTGGGCTGGAGACTTTTGGATAGCAATTCTGAGTTATTAGCAAAGATTTCATTTAATAAAATGCCACAGAGGTAGTCAACAGGTCAGAATAAGACTTCGCTCAACTAATCATGCAAAATGCAGTTACGTCGTTCAGCACAAATTTAAGGAACTGACTGTTTTTATAGAAGGCCTTAAATCAAAAGCAGTGAGCGGTGCTTATTGCTAAAAATTTATAGGCATCAGTGTGACTCATATTAACATGGTCAGCTGCAAATCACAGACCACCTTAGTGTTATATACAATCAATGCTGCATTCTTGTATTGGTCCATCAGCATTATAGAGTTATAGCTGTTATCAGTTCAGTTTCATTTAATGGCTGAAGATTATCACCAGCCATTAGTGAGTATTGGAGGAGATCATTTAGAAAATAGGGATTAATACTAACTTTGTTTCTGTTGTCATTAGGTATGCAGTACTCTGTCAGAGTCTGCCAGGAAAGACAAAGTGGTGGAGAGTCTTTGTTCAGCTACCTGATAGAGTGAGTCAGAAACAGCCTGTGCAAAGTTCTCTGTATGACCCCAGTGGGAGAGTCCTTCAGGTAGGCTTTGATATTGTTCCCTGCAGCACACCATGACCTATATCAGCTGTGTCATTAATGCAGATCGTTCTGTCTGTCGCCGCAAAATTTTTGCTTCACTTATTGTGAGCACATGGTTTCCTGTAATCTTTGTATAGTGTCCTGTAGTCATTTGTGTGTGGGCCTGTTTATCTGTTGTGGCAGGAAGGTTTGGACTGCATTCAGACAGCCTCTCTGGTATGAACAACATGTAATTCAAAGGCAGCTTTCAGGCAGCCGAACTTAAATGTGGTCATGAGTGATGATTCATGTAGTGCAATACCGATGACTAAAGTAGACTACATTTACTTATGGCTGTTCTTGCACAATGTAACTTTGTGCTCCGGTTACAATCCCACAGCATTTTACAGCACTAAGTCACACACCACCAACAATATCTGTTTTCTGTTTTCCCCTCTGATGTTCTCCGCCTGCTGCACCTCAACTCTTGTCTTGATTTTCTTGTTTGAGTTTCCTGATGGACAATAAAGTAAACTGCTGCAAACTGTAGCTGCTGTTAGCTAATATTAGCTTGGTTATTTAGCCAGTTAGGCTTCCCAGTCTGTGAGCACTGGGAGTGGTAATGTTTTGGACCATTTGGAGGAGAAGGCGTTCAGACCCAGGGTGTGAGGGAATGCAGGCAGTCAGCAGAGCCAGGGTGATGCCAGGTGCAGAGCTGGACAATGTAACCAGGCTTAACAGCCTCTATAGACGTAATGCCAGAGATGAAGACACAGAAAAGAATGACAGAGCTCAGAGGAGCTAAGAAGAGAATAGGAGAGAGTTACCAAGCAGGAGGCCACCAGATGAGAGGGAATCTTAGACTCACATTTAGTCGATGGCGTGAGCTTCATAAGATAAATGCAGACAGACGCCATGCTGGGCTTCTTGCTGTTGGTCTAGTAATTAATATTAGCTGGCTGCCATGTTTTGTGCTGTTGCACTTGCTTTGGCCGTTACTGTCTACTTTCCACATAATGTTGCTTTATCTTTATCAATTCCTCCCTGAATTCCATCCAACAGTATCTATACAATTAAATATGTAAAATAAAATGAATATCAACAACAGCTACATAATTCCCTATTATTGGTTTTAACGAATAATGAGAGCTTGAAGAAGAAAAAAAAATACTGTCTGGAATACATTTTCCTGCCTCCACTTTCTTTCTGTTTTTTTCCTTCTCTCTTTGAGAATCCTGTTCTCTCTTGTTTCACACTGTTCTGACCTGCAGTCCTCAATGGGTACATTAACACAGATGAATAGCCCTGCTTGTACAACCATAATTAGAGCAGAAAATTTCATCTGCTAATGTGTTTGGCTAGGTACTCACTGTGCACATACACTAACTTCCAAGCCGTTGACACACTGGTTTATGAAAAGGAGCACAGTATGAATCACACTGCAGTGCTTCTAAACTGAAGAGACTCAACACTTAATGGCACTCTTCAGCTGCTCGCTAGGAGCTGCAAGTGAATTGTTACCTTAATAACAACGGATTGCATACACGTATTGTATATTTCTGATTTATTATTATGTGGTAAAAAGTTTACTGGCATAACTAACAGGGGAGTTATGCGGGCACCCCCAGAATATTTCCAAGGTTGGTTTTCTCTGTACTTGAAGAAACAGGAAGGTGAAGTTTTGCTGTAATTTCGGATCATGCATGCAGCCTCTTTAACTGCCTTTCTTTCCTGCTGTCGGTACATGAGGACAGGGCTTAGCTAGAGGGTGAAGCCAGCCGAATCGCTTGATATTATTTTTTTAATTTGATGAAGACTATGCTCATTACTGAACAAGAAGAATTATTTATCCAAACACCTGTTCAGCAAGTATAAACTTAAAGCTAATTGTTCAGAAAAACATGAACCCAAGCTTTAGGCCTAATTAGCCATATAGCTTAAAAGTTGCCGCATTCTTGTTGACTTTCTAACTTAGATGGTTTGGCTCCTTATCCAAAGTTGTGGATAGTACCTTAATTTGGTACAAACATGCACTGCCACATGATTGTGTTCAGAGTTGCATAAAACGCAGCAGCAGTTTTTAAGTGGAAACAGTGGTTCATTAAATGTTCTGGTGTTCAACTTACATTTAGCTTTTTGCAGCATTTCTGTCATGCTGCTCCTGAACGTTAGTGATTTTACTCCTAATAATAATAATAATGCCCTTTTAATGATGTAAAAAAGATACAATTGAAATACGCTGTCTAACATCCCTCAGATACATGTAATTATGTCTCACGGTTCCTCTCAGCGGCTTCTCATATTACACTGAGGACAGTGGGTCGTGTCTCTCCATGATACAGTGTGTTAATGGCTGATTGACGCACGGTGTTGAGCAAATGAGGTCTAGTAAGCTGGGTGATGCTGTATAGCAAAGACCTGAGGCTCGCTGTAATTGGAAATGACAGGGTGGATGCTGTGGCGGAGAGGGGTCAGCTTCTTGCACGCACGGACGTAACACATGTGCACACAGATTTTTCGTTCTTCATTCTCTCTCCTTCCTGGTGTCATACTCTCTGTCACACACACACACACACACACACACACACACTCTTTCTCGCAGAACACCTCTTTCTCTCTTTTTCTGATTCACTCACTCACACTCATGGCCTGGTTGTAATTAGTGGCGCAGGGTAGTGGTCACACATAATGCTGCTAATTGGGCTGGCAGGCACCATTACCCAGAGCTAATCACCATTCTCTGGGTGACGAAGTGTCCTGGCCCTCTGACCACTAGCTGCTAGCAGGATCCATATCACATTGCCAGAGCTCAGGGAGCCCTGCTGCACCAATTAACCAGCTAAACTCACTGACTCACCCTGTAGGTCTTGAACATACTCCTCCTTACCATATTTTTAGGTAGTGCTTTTTAAATGGGTCCTGCTGTGTAAGGCTAGCCAACTCATCTGTGACGTCTAACCACTGCAGGATCAGCTTTGGGTAAGACACGTACTTTGTCTCTACCTGTAACACTTGACAAACTCGTCTCCACAGGGCAATAATGGGAATCATTATCACCATTTGAATAAAATGAGATGTGTTTGTGCACAGGAACCAACGCCTTCAGTACCAGGTGCTAGTTTCACCAGGCTGGTTCTGTTAGTGACCCAAAGTTGTCTTGCATTTGTCCTGAGGTTTTAGTAGCTGTAACTAGAGTCTCCTCACCCTTCCTGTGACACGATGAGGCCTTTAAGGGTCCTATGAAATGCATCAGGCACATCAGAGCCTCGGGGCTAGCCAACCTGTGAGTGGAGCAGCCTCTGAATAAGAAAGAGAGATGGAGGGGAGAAGTGGTGTCTTGAATGAAGGCAGTAACCTGAGCATTGCTTTTTCCTCAGTTTTCTACATCAGGAGGCTTTTATTTCTGTGCCCATTTAATAAAACTTGACTTTGATCGCATTTGCAAACCTCTGGACCAGACCTCGTTTTAAATGAGCCCTTTTCACGATGCTTGATTTAGCTTTGGTTGTTGTGTTAAGTCAGAGAGAAGCAGCCCTCTATGTTTATTGTTTTCATAATGGTTTATTATAAGTTTAATATGCCCTTTGTATAGAGTTGATTTGTACTGGAAACATTTTCATTTACTAAGATTAGGCTGTCAGTCAGTTTTAGGACTTTGAATTGTTATTGCTACCCAAGTGATTGTGTCTTTCGAAACAGCCTTGAAGAGATGGACATTATTAACAGAGGTTTAAGGGGTGTTATGTGCTGTACTATTCTAGGAAGACTCCAGGTAGGCCCAGGCAAGAAGTAGTCCCACACAAATTCCTCTGTAAATGGTAACAATTGATGTGTTTACACTTTGTTTTGTAGAGGACTAACAAAAGATCAAGCAAATTAGTTGGTTGGTATCAATTTCATCTATGATAATTATTTTATTAGTGTTTCATTATTTTAGAGAAGAGCACTGCCACTGCTCTGCTTCTCCTCCATTTGTGTTATTCTAAGAAAAGATCAATACACAGCACCGGTGTGAACAGGAATGATTACTGCAGCCAATAACTCTTCTTCCAAAGTACATATGGGAGTGTGTGAACATTGTATCATGACAAAAAAAGGATGCTCTTAGGCTTCCATAGTATGGTGTAAAGCACTTGCCGATCTTTTCTGAGCATTCAAAGTATTTAACTTTTTTGGTCTTATATTTTGTAGATGTACAAGTGTACATCTTTGTAAGATGTACTTGGAGTGTTATATATTATCAGGCTGGAAGTTAACTGAACTTACCTGGTTTATACTGGATGACAGAAAATCTCTTCCCAATCTCTCTTTTCTCTGGCTTTTTGCAGTCTGAGTTCTGTCTTCAGTCACTTTCCGGTCATCACCTGTCTGACCGCTACTAACCGTCCACTGTGGATAAATGGCTTTGTTCAGTTCATAAAAAAAAACTGCCTTCAACCTGCCTCTCTCACAATCACCATGTCACTCATCTGACTGTGTGTCTGAGTGAGGCAGAGAGGATAGTGTCCATATAGGCTGTTGGCAGAGAAGTGCAGTGAATTGGGTGAACAGGTGAGCAAGCAACGTATCAGTCTTTTCAAGATCAGTGACACACGGGAGAAGGTGGAGGCCATGTCTGTAGTGCTGGAGGAGGCAAAGCAGCAGGTGGCCGAGTTCCAGATTCAGTGTGACGAGAACTTGTCTGTCTCTGTAAAGCAGAAGATAGAGGGTGACAAGCAGCCGACGGTAAGCACAAGTAGCACAGCTACCATAACATGTTTGCTGTCATATTTGACAAGGAGACGAAGTTACACAGAGAAATAGCATTGCATCAGTTACTATGGAGCACCCATCATGTTCTGCTCCTAAAAAAGTGTTCACTATTAGGAACTTTGTGAATGTGTTTGTCTGCACATGTGCTCTATATGTCTAGATGTTTTTTCGCCACGCTAACTCTGTTGGTCCGCCACTTTGTTACAGACTGAAATATCTCAAAAACTGTCAGATGATTTGCCATGGAATTGAACATTTTGAGGTCCACCATTGCTGGAGGATGAATCCTAAAGACCTTTGTGAATCTCTGATATTTTATTTAGCACCACCAGAAGGTCAAAGTCTGCATTTATCCAGTGAAATGTCTCAACCTCTATTCTGCGGATTGGCAAAACAATTGTACATGCACACGTCCCACATTATATCTGCTAATCATTTTGGTGATTTTGGTGACTTCTCTTTGTCCAATGAACTTCTGTATTATTATTCTTCCTTAACTTTTCATGAAGCACCTTCATCAGGTCATCATTTTAATACTTTAGTTTGGTTATGCAAAATATTTGCAAAGTTTATGATATTCCCATTAGCCTTATCTTTAGTTGGTGCTTATTAGCAAATGCTAGCATTATAACATGCTAAACTAAGTAAACACAGTAGGCATTATACCTAATAAACATCACCATGTTAGCATTGCCATTGTGAACATTTTAGTATATTAACATTAGCATTTAGCTCAAAGCAACACTATGCCAACATACTGGCAAAGCCGCTAGCCACTCGCTGTCACTCCTTTGAAAATACAACACAAAACAGCACATTCCATATTTCACCTATCCTGTCTCATCAGGTAAAGGTAGCATAGTCACTCAAGCTGAGAAGCTCTAAAAAGATTTGTATTCATACACAATGTGCTCAGCTCTGCATGAGAAGCCGAGTAATGAAATGTTTTTTTTCTTTGACAGGGTGTTAGCAAGGGCAAGGCAAATCTGTGAGTCTTTGTCACATTCTTACGGAGAATCCTCTCAGCATTCAGAAAGACAAGTCTTACAGATACAACCATGAATGGCAAAAGGATTTCCCTGTAACTGACAAGTGGCTGTCCTCCTCAGAGGTCAAAGAAACCAAAATGTAAAGCGTGGCCAGCAGCGTTTGTTCATTTAAGTGTCTGGCTGTTTACCAGAGAAAAAAAAAAACTTAAATTAAAATGTGACTCACCAAGAGTGTACTCTGTACATCTATTCACCTATTTTTTGTCCTTTTCTTATTTGCTATGGAGTCTCTGGAAAAAATTAATATGACTAAGATCAAGTCCCACGGCTGCCCCTCAGCAATGGTGCAGACAGTGATGCAGGCCATCATGATCCTCCAGGGCAAAGAGCCCACCTGGGTGGAGGCCAAGAGCCAGCTGGGAGCGAGACAGCAGCAGGATGAAGGGATGAATAAAGGAAGGAAATTGAAAGGAAATGCAGGAAGGCAGAGCTATTTGTGCCTGACAGAGGGAAGACTGGGAGTGTGGCAGAGAAACACACAGAAGACTAAAGTCTCCTAAAAACTAGCAGAGTCAAACCTGACACGTACAGATTATGTACAGTCCCAATTTGTTGAATTGAGGCCATTATCTCAGCCAGAGGAGAAGTCAAAATGTCAGCTGAAGGAATGGCTTAAATTAGGATTGCATTCGTTGAACTCTCAACACAAGCAATTTGTCGATACATGAAAAGGTTGAAGTGTTGCATGCCAGAATGGGAATTGAGTTTTGGAATATTGGTTGCATTAGCTTCTAAATAAATAGTGTACCACCATTTCTCTGACTTTCCCAAAGTGCCAGTTTTCAAGAAAAATTTTTTTAATGAAAGACACAATAATGAATAAAAGAGATTAAAAGGGCATTTGAGTCAAAGCACAAAACACTTTTACGAGAAGGCCACCACCCGTAATACTATAACTTTCTCTGTACACACCTCTCCTACAACAACATTTGTCCTTGTTTGACACACAACAGGTTTGAATCTTTAAAATGCTCCTTTCCTTCTGTTTGCCTGTGAATTGGAGCCACAGCTTATTTTTATTCGGATTTATATTTTTATTTTTGGTTTTTCAAAGAGGATTAGAGCAGGTGAAAATTCACTGTAAAGACGTTGAGACTCAATGTCACACATTCACAGTATCTCCGTAAGTTCATTTTTTAATTAGATGGTGTTGACAAATGATGTGATTTCTGGAGAGAGAAAAAATATAATTTTCTCAAGTGCTGCAAAGTATAATGAAGTTTGCGAGCGCACAGGTGAAATGTCTCCCCTCTGACTCACTGAGCTAAATTTTCATCATAATGATCACAGTCCTGTAACGGTAGAGCCGTTGGAAAAAAAATGATAAAAAGCCATAAAACACAAAGCACTAGGGTGATTTGGGGAGATCATAAGGAAGGTCACAAAACAGGGAAACATTGCTCTCCTTACAACAACAAGTCAGATTAAGAAATTAATCAAACGGATAGTTTTAAAAGAAAGTAACTGTTCTCTGTGTGCCCTTGAAATGTATTTGTTTTTATTAAACTTTGACAAGAATATGTTGGTCTCCATACGTTAGTTAAAGACAATAAGTCAGAATTGTTTGCCTTCATAGCACAAGTAAACAGAATGTGCCATAGATAACGCATACATGCAGTACACACACGTAACTGCCTCCTGCTCTCTCTGCCCTCTCCTCAGGTACAGAGTTAAGGATCCCGTGTTCAATGGGATTCAGTTTCCTGTCCAGTGCCACAGCAGCAGGTGACCGTAACATCCAACACATTCTCAACCTGTCAGTACATTTACACACAAGTTATAAAAGGTCTATTGACTGAGATAAGCTGTAGTCCAGTGAGCACACTAAAGCAAAGACGCTTTCAAATTGAGCAAACACTGCACCTGCTGTTGGACTGAGCGACTTTGGCCTTTCTGCATTTGTTGTTAACAATATGACTGATGCTGATAATGATTTCAAACAGTTATCAGCGGAGCAAACAGAGGTCCAGAGTCCTTGAAGTATTCTCTAGTTTTCTGTCCTGGTGACTGACAGCACACAGGAGAGGTGAACAGAAAAGAAGACAACAAAACATTTTCATCCTTCATTATTAAATAAGTTTAGACTATATGTTTGCTTTTCTTGAGAAATTGTGTTTTTTGCTACATATGGCTTTGTGTTATAAACAAACATAGGCTGCTACGATCAAGTTATGTAGCTATCTCCTCTTTCAAGATGGCGACTGATCCCTCAAGGCCAAGCTTTGAAGCGTATCAGTAATATGGAGATGAAAACAAGTCTTAACTCGGCCAGTCTGCTAATTAGGCCCGTCTAGACATGACTCATTTTCTTGCTATTGTCTTTACTGTAGCAAACTTGTGAGCAAGGTCATGCACAGAAGTGTCCACATAGGAAATGCAGAAGTGAGACCGTGGACTAAAATATCATAATCAGTCTATTAAATGGTACCCATTTTTGTACCATTTTGTTACCATGCATTCGTCACCACGATGATCTTCTTCATCCATTTCTGGACATTTAGCATTTACACCAGCGGTGTGGGTAAGATGTACAAGGAGGCTGGAGCTAGTGTTGAGTTGGGTAGGGGGGGGCTGACAGCAGCCTTCTGGAAGTCGGAGCCTCTGTGTTGTCAGTGCATCCCATAAGCCTACATTAAAATGATGTTCCCTTGTTGATAGTGCAGCACTGCTGACTAAATGTGTGTGGAATCCATCCTCTGCCTGGCGGACAGTGTTTGACCACCCGTCCATCAGGACAACCTGCTTTATGTTACGTTGCTGCTGTCAGACAAGAAACATTTTGACATGCACAGCTCTGTCTGTGTCACATGTAAACTGTCTGTTTGCCTCTGGCGGTACATTACTGTTGACTTCCTATGCATTTCTTTACTGTGTGTTTTGCTTTGCCTTGTGTGATGCAACTGAAGGGAATGTGCTGCATTTGTGATTTACAAACCTAGAGCAGTTTTTTTTTTTCTTTTTGAGTATGAGTAAGGAGCAACAAATCGAAGACCTGGAGCGGTTCAGGGTTTATACAGAATGCTTTGTGCACCGAGCAGCTTCAGTTTCAACCCGCTCCGTCACCACACTTTTAACTTTCCTCTCTTTGAAGCGGTTTACGCTCAAACAGTAACAGGTTGAGAAACTTAATCAGTGTATTGAAAACATGAGGCCATGTACGGATATTTATTATGGAAAACAGATTGTTCTGAACTGTTATCAACCGGAGCATTGCAGTGAAATGCATTGTGGTCGTATTTTAGGAAGGCTCTTGATATTTGAAGGGATTTACTTTGACTGGATATCAGATAAGCCATCAGCAGTGGAAAGCCATGGAAAGCTACAAAGGAAGTTTACAGGAGCTAATATATCCTTCCTGTTTTCCTAAACTACTGTGACTTAGATTTTCCCTTTCTTTCTGCACTCTTTCTAAACTTAACTCTTTTCATGTGTGTGCGTTTGTGTGAGTCAGTGAGTGTGTGTGTGGTCTGTGTGTCATTTCCTCCAGTCTCTGGAGCAGTTTATTTCAATTTTTACAATCTGAACAAGAGCTCAATCAAAATAAAAAATGCCTCATTAATTCAAATTATCTCATTTTGAAATTCCTGATTGTGAAATGGCTGGTTTCAAGATTTCACAATTCGTAAAGCAAATTAAAATGTGTAATTTCCAATTATTTTCTGTTGTCACCTCTCTGAAGATTTCCAACTGATGGCAGGTGTTTGGCCCAATTGGTGTCTCCACAACTAATAAAACAGCAGATACCAAAGCAGTAAAATAGAGTGTCAAACACACTGTTTTTATCATTAGTTTGCTTTAGCTGGATTGCTGATTTCTATCAGAGATTACTGACTACGGGGCAAGAAATGGGCCAAATTGGGATCCCAGTGTAAAGAAAAGAGTCGTCTGATCTTCTGTCCCTCTAAAGTTGATTTAAATGTCTCTTAATGCTAGAAACAGCACATATTATCTTCTGATGCTGTTGGTGATCAGGTAGGACAAGCACACAACAGTTTGTAAGCGACCCTTTAGTGAGTACATTTAGCTGAAATTTATATAGTTATTTCATTTTGGATGAAGCGATGACTCATGCAGCTCTAGACTACATGCGTTGTCTGAGAGAGAGGTGGCTGCAAAGATGTATGTACTATCAAAGAGAGAGAATAAGAGTGTTGGGCAAAGGAGAATGAGTGAGTAAGTCACCTCACTATTTTTCCATCTTGATCTTTAGGTCATCGTTGTTCTCATCCTCCAGCCTCTTTTCAAAACGTCCTTCATCTCCACAGAACCTCTCCTCTCCCTCTCCTTTCTTTTCTCTGGCCAATTTCTCCCCAGTGTGTGCCATTCAGACAGTTTCTTCCTCTTTCGCCTTTCTGACCTTTCATTCTCTCTCTCTCGCTTTCTCTCTCTAGGTCTTTGCTCTGCTTCATTGCTCCCACTTCATTCAGCTGCCAGTTCACAATGTAGCCACAGCGTGACATTTAGGGACAATTGAGTTGTGGCAGTTATAGATTGCGACTGCAGCGTCTCAGAGTGACGCATTTGTCTAATAGCCAAGTCGTCTGTTCCTTCTGACTTGCCAATAATCAATAACCCTCTCTGTTTCTTTGTTCATCCATATACCCATCTATTGCACTAAGAGCAGTAGTAAAAGTATTCCTGCAACTCCCACGCCAACTCATCTGATTATGAAAATGAACACACTCCACGGAGGCAAACCCTGCTGTGCTTCACATCAGCCTGTCCCATTGTGAATTACTCCTCATTACAGATTTCCTGGTAAATCCATTCAACTTAAAACTTTTCACTTTGTCAAAGTTGAGTGTGTAGGGTTTGGTGGCATCTAGCAGTGTGATTTCTGCACCCCCTTCGCCCCACCCTCTCCTTCCTAGTGTGAAGGAAGGAAAAGGCGAGAGGCCCTGTTTAGTTTTGTGTTTAGTTTGTCCATCCTTGGCTACTGTAGAAACATGACAGTTGAACATGGTGGACCTGCAGTATCTGTAGATATAAAAGGCTCGAGAGTAAAGCTAACACAGAACTACATTTATTCTTATTCTTATACTTAAACCTGAGACATTTGTATGACTTTGTACAAAACTTGCAGTATTATATTTTTCTCGTTCAGTATCAAAGTGTCAAAGTGGCGAAGGGATCGAGGGAGGGTGACAAGGAGGGGGTGAGGAAGAGAAAGAAGGAGTATTGAAAAAGTTGCAGAGAGGACAAGGAGAGGACAGAATAAGAGAGAGGGCTGGTAGATTGAATGGCAGGAAAGCTGCAGGAATTGGCCGAGAAAGAGTGAAAATAGAAGCAGGAGAGGGAAGTGGGGGAGGAGAGGTGGAAGAGTTAATAAAAAATGTCACGTTAGTGGATGACCGGAGGGAAAAGTTTGATGAAATGAAAGAGACTTGGCAGGATATCATCCACTCCTTTAAAAAAAATATGAATGGACGATGTGTCTGGGTAGATAAATTCCTGAAAATTGTTTAAAATTAATCAGTTTAAAAGTTTAACATTTTTGTTAATGTCAAAATTAATTTCATCTTTATATGCATATGATTTGATTATATCCAGTGGTCTGCAAAAGTTAAGTACGCTCAAAAGTATATACTGCTAATGCGCCAGCGTTGGCTGTGGTATGTAATGTGAGTATGTAAGTGATAGTGGGATGCAAAGAGGATTGAATATTAGTCTTAGTGGAGACTAAAACAAAGATAAAAGAAGAGTGTTTTGGACTTTAATTCATCTGTTTGACACAAACATGATTCCAAGTGAATGCTGCATATTTGCTACATGTGTAAGTCAGTAGCTGTTTGCTGCCAATCACCTATAAGGTAATGTGCTGATTTGATGTGATACAGGTTAGGGTAGTTCTTTATGATTGTAATTACCTATCCAGATATGATCCTTTTTGTATTTTTCTTTTTGTCTGAATTGTATTAGATTGATACTGTGAGATAAAGAGGAAGATATATAGTACAGGGAGATGAGGATCTTGGCAAGAGACAGTAGGAGGACAGCAAAAGATGAAGGAGGAATTAACAAAAGAGGGGCTGACAGAGGGGTGAACATGTAAGGAGTATGAGGAAAGGAGAGAAATAAGGTAAGGGAGGGAGGAGGAAGACAAATAAGTGAAGGAGGACAGCGGGCGAGGGAAGGCAAGTAGCCATGGCATGGCAGGAGGACATACGGGGAAAGAAGAGGAATGAGAGAAAAGAAAAGGTGGGGGAAAGGGGAACTGATTGAAGATGAAAAGGAATGCTGAGATCAGTGGAAAAATAGTCGAGGACAGAGACAGAGAGGAAGAGGAGAACACTGGATCTGTAAACATTTGATAATAAATTTGTAAGACAATAACCGTAAATCTCTGAACAAATGAAAACTCTGTGTAACATGGTGCTCTGTTACAGAGTGGTACATTGTACTTTTTTTAAAAATAGACTTTTCTTATATAATAGATACACTCCCCAAACTATAAAATAGGAATTGTTCCACTGGCTTAAAACACATAGAACCATATAAACTATTGACACAAAATGAAAAAAAGATGTGCATATTCTACAACCAAAGAATACAGACAAAGAAGAGCATTTAGCACAACTGGGTATTGTAGAAGAGCAGTGTGGAGGTGGAGAGTCGACTAGAGCAAGACTAATTTCCACTGCAGCAATGCTGACGGATGGACTAAAGGAACCTTATTTTACCCCATAAATTTTTTATTCCTAGATCCTCCAAACTATTAGCTGCTTCCCCTTTGTTCCTTTTCTTTGCCTCTCTACCTTTCCTTCTTTCCCCTCACTCAACCTCTCCTAAGCTCTCTGCAGGGATCAAACTTTTAGAATAGCCCTGACTTTGTTCTAAGTCAGCTTGTTCTTAAAATTACAGCAGAAGCTTCGGCACTGGTAGTGTGAACTTACACCCACAAAGAGCACTATGATTAACTTTGGGCAGTAATAATAACCCAAATGCATAAACATGTGTTGAAGTACTACATGCCCCATTAGAGGCAACTTGTCTGGGGGCAATTGTAGTATCAGGCTTAAGATTATTAAGCATCGTTTTTGACCCTGGATCAGGTTTGCCTCGGTTTGGTTTGGGTTAGTTTACTTTGGAGTAGTTTACCTTTCGAGGTGGGTTGTATTATATTATGTAGCTGGATTGAGTTCAGACGTCTTAGCTGTAGTTTTAGTCTTGATTTCATTCCTATTTAAACAACCAAATCTAACTTGAAAACTTAAAAGGTTTATTTCTGAAGATTGCTCAAAATGTAATATTCACTGAGACAAACGGCAGCTTGGTGTACGCTTGATGCAGTAGCAAAGGATTATGTCTTTGATGAAGAAGTTTTGCATGAATTATGACTTAGAGAAAAGGAGTCATATGAAATTAAGATGTTTCAAATATAACCTTAGAACTGTGGAGCATAACTCGTATCCTTTGAACTTGGAAACACTGTACAATGTGCCTTTGCAGTAACAGAACATGCAGCCTATGTATGCAGCTATGCTAGGCTGAATAGAATATGCCTTCAGAAGAGATACATGTCATTCTAGGACTCCTGTTCCTTAACTTTTTTTAAAAAATGAAGAAATATCTGCTCAGAAATGGACTCATTATTGGTTGTGAGCACATCAACCAAAGACTGATGTGTAAGATGTAAAATTATCCAATTCTTGTAGGAAAAAGCAAAGGGAACAGTAACAGAATGGCTGTTTTTCTGTTGTGTTTAACATTTCTTGACAGCTCAGATTCATCTTGTGACCCTTTCTGGGGGCTGGGAACACCACGGTGATTCTTTGGTGTTACTGTAGCTAACACTGTGCGTGCATTTATCTTCTGCAGGTACACATGTCGTGGTCTGTCTTGGGTTTATAAGCTGCTCTTCAGCTTCTAGGAGGAAAACACAGAACACGCACAAACATCTTGTTTTCATCTTGTTGGATTTGAGATAATCCAACAGGACAAACCTTTTATTTCCAAAGGCTTGGAACAAACCTAATGTCCCAAAAGGCATTCCACTGTGAATTCAAATGTCCAAACTGAATACTGTTGTGCTTCCCCTCAAAGACAGACCCCTCATTAACACTGTTAGAAGATAACTTTTCCACAACTGCCTTTTTTGCCAGTTCATTTCTCAATATGCCTCGGACAGTTACAGCTTGCTGTATGATTGATATGTTGTTTGTTTGATCTGTTCATTGATAAACTGATGGATGGATTGTTGGGACCACTTGATGCTTGATAAAGCCATTCAGATAGACGGTAAGCTGGGACAACATCATAGAGATGGATAAGCTACCCGACTTCCGTATTTTTCCACCCGCTTCCACTGTCGAACAGTACCCCTGAGGAAGCCAGGTATATGTTGGAGTTTTGTATTGTTGCTGCAGCGAGAATATTCTTTCAACTAGTAACGATAAAGCTGAAGTGAATTCAGGTGTGAGCGCAGGTGTGCGAGTGAGAGTTTGAGAAAAGCAGATTGTGTTGTGCTGGTTTGTCTTCATCATGCTTTTCCTTTTGAGGCTTTGCTTGAGTGCAACACTGACAATTGAGAACAACTACACTCTTTCTGTATTTGATTAAGAAAATACACCCCTGCCGTGCGTATGTATTATATCCTGGCGATGATGAATATGTGTCTCCTTCTTCTCTTTTTCTGAAAACTGAGCATCTATTCGTAGCTGCTTGACTGAGGAGACAGGAGAGCAAGAGAGTGTGTGGGTTTGTGGATATGTGTCACTCACTTGTGTTGGTTTATTCCATCACAGGGAATTAGATTTGACAAAGTTGAGCTCAATATTAATGCGATCACAGGAGGATTTGGCTGCTGCCAAGACTTCTTCTCCCCTCAGCTTAGAATAGAGTCTAGTGTTTATCCAGCTAAATTAATGATGTAGGGCCACAATTCATGACTTGTGTTAACTCATCCAGTTTGACAAAAGTTTCACGGTTACATGTTCTTGATGAAAACATATAATAAACCCTAATTTCTTACCCATTACCCACTCTCATTCTATTCCTTATATTATGTATTCTTTGTCTGTTCCCCTTAATTTCTTCTCAGCAATCTTCACCTACTCTACATTTCCCCCCTTATTTACTAAGTGTGTCACCCCTGAATTCCACGCTTTTACCCCTCCACTGTTGCACCTCCATGATTGCTAGAATAACTGTAGTGAGCTGCAGAAGATGTTGGTATCCTGCATCAGAACCGCATCTTCTCCTGCATCACCTCCTTCATGGTTAACAGCATCGGCTGTCTTTGCTTTGTGAAGCCTCCCGCTGTTTAGTGCTCTTCAAGCTTTGAGTGTCAGCTGCTACCCCGTCAATCCCTGTTGCTTCTTCTGTCTTGTTCTTCTACTCCGACCGTGTGGCTGTTTCTTTTTCCATCTCCCTCTCTGTTTCTGGCTGTCTGACTGAACTCTTCCATCCACCCACACTCCGCCATAAGCTCCTCTTTGATTAACTCTGATAGTTAAAATGGCCATCAGAGACTGAGGCGATGCCACGATGGTGCTGAAGTTCTTGAATGTCAGGTTTAAGGTGATAACGACCAATTTTGAATTCAACAAATGTTTCATGTAGAATTGGCCAACGTCGGAGATTGTTGGTCACTTAGAAATTTCCATCTCACAAAATCCCATTACAGGTTTACTATTAGGTGTCAAGAGAATTACACCATGTTGGCTCATCCATTCTCACATCCTCTGTCAGGATGTGGTGGAATCCACCTGTAGGACTCCTCTGATCTTTCTTCTGTCTCCCGGGGTGGACCCCACAGGAGCCCTGCTGCAGCTGGCTGAGGCCTCTGGCAAAGACCTCCATGCTTTCTCTCTTTGGGCCAAGGATAGGCCCCCATTGCCAAGAGGAGGCCATCACGAATGGTACAACAGCATCTTTGCCCTGTCTTCCTGCTCTTCTGTCCCTGATTCATTTTGTTGCTCAGCAGTGTTGTTTTTTTTGTCCCACAAGTGTTTCTTTTAGGCTCAAGTGTCATTTGTGCTTGACAAAGTGCACAAAATTCTTGATGAATATTTGATTGATTTGGCTTATTCAGATGAATCTTTCACTCTGCGTATCGACCCACTGTTCCCCTGCTCTCTCATGCTCATCACCATGATTTGCAGCTATTTATTATTACCAGTGGAGGCCTGACTGTCAGTTTCTATGGTTTGTTGCTTTTCAGACACGCCTCTCTGTAACTAGGGAAATGTCACTGTTATACATCAAGCAATTTGTTTGTTTGGGGAAGTCGATTTTTATTGTCTTTGCTTTGATTCATTTTCATCCTTCCATGTCCTCCCTCTTATTTGCCTTAGAAGCATAACAGCCATAACGACCTGGGTACAAGTGGCTCACAATCAACTGTTAGTTCCATAAAGAAATCAATTCACCCACTGCTGGCAAAACAACGGTGACCTGAAGCTGGATGTCATGAACGCCTTCTTAAAGTAAAGCACCTCATGTCACTCAAAAACATGCATGAAAATAGGAAGGCTCGGTGGCCCAGTGGTTCAGACACATACCAAGCAACAGCACCAGGTTGATCCTGGTTGGGAACCCTTGTCACACGTCATACCTCTCTCCTCTTGTTCCCCATGTTTCCAGTCTGTATTTTCCATTCATTGCTATGTGTATATTAGAGGTCATTTCTGCACCAGGAGCTTCCTGTACTAAGACCAGTCGTCCCTCTGTATGCTGGATGCCTGAGACTGACAAGCTGGTGGATCCCAAAGAGATAAAAAAGCCCTCACCAGTGGACATCAAGTGTCCACAAACCATTAGTTACACACATCTTTACTGTCTTGTTAGTTAGTTAGTGTTAACACTGCCCCCTGTCAGCCTGTGGGTATGAAAGCCAAAGTGAATGAACATGACTGTGTCCTTATGTTATGCTCTTAGCATCCGGCTGGAAGAAAAGACATTTCTACAGCTGGACCGGAACATTGTCAGTGGCATCTGATTTTAAGTCTTAATCTGATACTGAAGGAAACAGTTAAACAGTGACAGTTATTGGCATAGCTGTCGTCAGATGGACTGTCATCAGCGCAGTGAAGATGTTGGTGAACTACTGAATGCTTGAGTGGAGATGACTGATGTGGTTGTAGTTATGGCAGTAATGACTGAGTGGAATTTATTCATGGCTGCTGCGTTCTTTGTCAGTAATGTGCTCAAAAGCACAAATATGGACTTGGCCATTTTTATACCCTGTCAGAGTGATGGCCAGTTAGACTAATGAATAATGACAGTCTAGTTCCAGATGTAAATGTGAGACTGGCTATCCCTTTTTAACCTTTCTTCCTTTGCGTCTTTACTTTTTCTGTCTACATCCTGCGGCAGAGCATGTTTACTTGCCCTTGGTCTGTTAAGATCATCGTCTTGACGCCTCCCTAGGTGAGTGAGAGTCTGCTGACACTGTACCTTGATGAGTATGTGAAACTTCCCTGGGATGCACTGAAGTACCTCAATGCTGGGGCCATCTGTGGAGGTCATGTCACAGACGACCAGACCTTCTTCAAGTGAGACACTGTAACACACGCAGACACGCATCTCTCTCTTCAAATCAGGCACACGTCGGTGGACACATTCAGAGGTGAAGAAATGATGAACTGTGTTTTGTGCTGTAGTATAAAGGTACTATATTTAAAATACGCACAGCTTTACTGTAAATAAATGAAAGTATGTATTTGTGTCCAAATGCATAAAGTCCCCCGTCGTGGAAAAAAAAAACCCACAATTTTCTGTGGAAGCGCACTGCGGCTGCACTCAGCTGGCAGAGGACACTTCAACTCCCTGCTGAAGCTCCTCATTGTAGCAGAGCACCAGCGCCACCAAGTGGGTGCTCGGATTATCGCAGTCTGGAAAATATAGACACAGTGCCACCCTGATGAACAGTGACAGGAACACTTAGTCCTTGCTTTTTTTCATTTAATCACTTACACAAATGCACACAGGCACCCGTGTCCACTCACTTCATTTCCAACCAACCGTTCTGAAAGAGACTTAATGCTGGGGCATGCCGGTGGCAGAGCAGATAAAGTGCCATTTCTTATTTACAAAAAGCCAGCTGAATGGAGGTCTTCAGGATTTTTTTGTTACTTGATCCATCTGTTATGACATGATTAAGGTGTAAAGCCGTCTGAATAACCCAGCTCCTGAAACACTGAAAACACCTCATCATGCACACCGTAATATTCAGATGGAATACGGAAACTAGTTATTCATTTGACTTATTCGTTACCGTATTTATTTATTTATTTCATTCTACTCTATTGTGTACTTTTACCAGAACCAAATAAATGATCAAATAAAATGTGAAGATTGTCAGTCAGCCAGGTGAAAGGTTCTCAGTCCCAACATATATTTTAGTACATATATGGATCTGCTTGTTTTTTAGGAAAAGCTGTCTGTATGAGTGATTTTTTTTTTTTTTTTTTTTTTTTTTTTGCGTTCCTGTCTTGACTTGCCTTTGTGTGTTGGAACTTTTCAACCCCATATTTGTGTATTCAGTAAGTGTACAGTTTGAAAGTTGTACTTGTAGGCATGTGTGCCACATGCTGTCAAGCAAGGTAAGAAATCTTAAGATCGATGGAATACTCAATGGTCGGTTTACGCAAATAAAAGTAAACAACATTAATAATTCAGGACATGTGGAATAATGTTGGATATGTGAATGTGTCTCTGAGAATTGCCAGCAGTTACTCGAGTGGCAGAGACCATAATTATGTCTTGTTTGTGCTTTAACTGTTTCCTTTATTTCAAAAACATTAATGAATCATTGTACTATTCCAGTAGATCCGGATTATACAGGATGACAACCCAATTTCCGCTATAAATGGGGGTTAAGATGACAAATTGCTAGCTGAAATTGTTTGTGTGTGTGTGTGTGTGTGTGTGTGTGTGTGAGAGAGAGAGTTTGTCCCTGGTGGATAGGAAGAAAGTGATCAAAGGTGTCAATATCACCAAGTTTGAAGGGGATATTCTACTTCATCTATGAAGCCTGTGTGTCACTGTGAGAGAAGGTGCCAGACCCACAATACACACACACACACACACACACACTCTCCTCTGACATCATCTTCCAAACTTAGTTCTTACAAGGCGACTACTTTTGTGTTTAATTATTTTCCAAATCACAATGTGTAAATTTCAGATTCTCTGTGATCGTACTGATGCACTGCTTTACTCACTGCCTTCCTTTTTTCTCGCTTCATAAAGTGGGCAGACGCAGACTTGAATGGAGAAGTGCTTGGATCAATAGTATTGACACAGCTTGGCGAGCGAGTAGTCTTGAATAAAACAAGAAAAAAAAAAACAAAGCTAATGCTGAGTCAGGATTTAAAGTATTAAACAACACTCCTTTGTTTCTATTTTCAACAGACTGACCACCAGAATACTTACACTTTATTTAAGCACCACAGACTTATGTAATGTGCCACCATTATATAGCATGTTATTTTTGAATATTCAGGACTATTCTATTAATCTTTGTGATTGTGATCTGATCAACAATTAATCTATTTTGCTCCCTTCACCCCGTCAAACAGCTGCAGGTCTGTTTCTTTACTGACTCACTGGTCTGTTATTAAAGGTGTATTTATCCATCACTCTGCCTGGCTGCACAGACACACACTTATTGTTCTCTTCTATCCAACTACACACACACACAGGGTGATGGGGCCCTGGCAGCATTCCAGCTGTAATTCTGTCTGGACTTCCATTCTGGCTTCATTATCACTGGACCTCTTTACAGTGGGGAAAGAACACAGGGTGCTGTCGACTCGGGTCAAGGGGCTAGAAACGATTCTGGCTACTGTGCGTGTGCGTGAGGGTCATTCAAGGCAGTATGTGTTTATCTTCAACTGTCTGATTCTGTCCTTGTTATGCGCTGTGCATGAAAGCATGTATGCAGATGCGTGTGTGTGTGTGTGTGTGTGTGTGGGCGCGCGCATGTATTTATGAGTAGCTGTTCATCAGGTGGAGCATACCTTGGCCTACGGTGGCTGAACAAAGCCAGCGTCTGTGGGCTAATCGTAGTGTAATAAGCAAAGTAAACCTTCCAAGGCCTGCTCCACTTTCCTAAAAAGACTCTGAGCTCATTGTGCTCTAGCCAGCGGCTTATTACTGCTGGATGTACCGTATGTGCATCTGTGTGAGGGTGAGTGTGCGTATCTATTTCCTTTTATAGGAGTATTCCACGACTATTAGGGCTGCTGCCTCCAGCTGATCTCTTCTATTCTGCTGACCACTTCTGAACTAGACAGCTCTCTGTTTCTCTGTCTTTTATTTTTAAGATTTATGTTTGTTTGTGGCTCTCATCCATCCCCCCATCTTTTCTCATTTTACTAAGTGAAGCTGTATATCTTCAGATCCATCTAGTGTAAGCAGCAACAACAGCCCCTCATAGACTCTTTGTCCTGCTTATTCATCCCTCCATCCCTTCATCCCTCTCTTCTCCGCCCCTCCTTGGCATGGCAGCCTGTCATTAGTTCTGAGCTCACAGACTCATGGCTTTAATTTTGGCCTGCCTGCTTCTCAGTCTCTGGCCATTTTGTATCTGGTTTCATCACAACGCTCTGCTGTATGTATGTGTGTGTTTGTCAGTGTGTTCAGTGGTTATGTGGCATAAGAGATTATGTCTGTATTGAATGCTTAGATGTTTCCATCCACACGTCTGTATGTGATTGTATCTAATATGTTCATGGTTTTTCAGAATGGAAGGTCAGCATACTTGCATACCTCTGTACAACCCCCAAACCATCATTTTCTCACTGTATGGCTGGCATCACCTACCAGAGAAATGGTTTGGCCGCTGGGCAGGCAATTCACTGTAGTCACTTGGCATCGGCAGGATCAATTCTGTTGCCGGGAATATCAGATATCTGAAGCACAGAGGAATATTTTCATTTGCCGAAAATTTGATTCATTCTTAATTTGACACCCAGATACACAGAAACTTGCACAGAGTAACACACACACGCATGCAAACAATGCATTTAATCAAGGTGAGGTAAAAGATATTTTTATGCTAATACACGCTTCCCCCGAGCTGAAAAAGAGGACAGAGGGAGGGAGGGAGCGACTGAAGGAGAAATGAACCTATTCAAATAAATGAATTCTAATGAAGCTTCACAGACAAGACGTTTGGAGTCAGTCAGCATTGTGTGTGTGTGTGTGTGTGTGTGTGTGAGAGAGAGAGAGAGAGACAGAGACAGAGAAGGCCCGGACTTCTCTACTGGAAAGAACTCAGCCCAAACTCCTGAAAGAGAAAAACAAGAGAAGGACCCTGGAGAAAGTGAGCCGAGAGGAAGAATGGTCCAGTAATGAGAGAGGGGGGCGGTGGTGAGTTCAAGGTTGCATTCAGACGTAAGGATTGTCCTCCTGAAAGACTGAACACAGACTTCCTCAGGGTTTAAGAGCCTCTTTATCAGACCCAGGTCAGTGTGTGTTGGGTGTGTGTGCGTGTGTGTGTGCATGCACTAGTGGTCTCCAGTTGGGGGGGCGGGGGGCAACCTGCTGAATTCACATTCAAATTAGTTTATTCTGGTTGTAACTTAATATCAGACTTGTGAGGTGTTTTTATGGATAAAAGTTCAGAACTAGAAGGATGTAAATTCTCTGTAGACGCCTGTATGCAAATGTCTGTAACTTCAGTAGAAAAACGTGATAATTGTCTGATTGAAATGGTTATTATACTGTCTGACTACTGAATGCTTCATCAGTGAATTTAACCAAATCTTCAGTTTGCTGGACATCATTTCTGACATAAGCCTCAGGCGCCCCTAAGAGCCAAATGAATCTCGGTTTTGGAACTACTTGATGGGTTTGCCTTGTGCTTTAATTTTTGAACCAACCCAATTATACCCGGCATGCTCTTGATCCAGTTTTCAGTTTCTTGGGAAATGACAAGGACCTGACAAAATTACCAGACATCTCCAAAGCACAAGTTTTGATTCCTAAAGTGGCTTTTTGCTTTCAGTTAATACCTTCTTTACGCTTGAACCTGATAGGAAAGATTGGTGAGATGTAGATTTCCTGTACCGGAGAGAGATTTACCCACAGTAACTTGCAGGTATAGATCAGGTTAATGGTAGTTAATGATGGAATTTGGACAAGATGTGTAGTGTGTTTGCCAGTGAGGATGGAGGCAAGCAGTTAATGTCTAAGACTGAAAATAAACTTGCATGAATAGACAGATGAAATGAGTTAGGGAAGGAAGGGAAAAGGAAAGAGTTATTCACTGGGGTCAGATGTAATAGGCGCTGTGTTTCAACAGTGTAAGAAGTGCACAGTATTCAGGGACTGTGGGCTCTGGTCATCTTGGACTTATTCCTCTGAGAAATGTTTATCACCGTGAGTCACTATGGAAGCCAATGTTTAGGAGTAGTAAGCTCGAGCTACTGGATCTGCTGCTACTTTTTTCTTATTTATTAGATGCATGCTTCGGAGGGGGAAATGAGCTGTGCAATCATTAAGATCATCATTTAGAAAGGCAATATGACTGTGCAGAGATGCAAGAGCAGTGATGAGTCTATCCGTCATACCTTGCCCATGGGCAAACACATCCGCATTTTCTCAGCCTCCTCTGTGATCTATGTGCGTGTACAGCAGAGCTTCCCATGTCGACGTTTGCACCTAAACACGTTATGGATGTTGAATAAATGTGTTTTTTTGTGAGAGTGCTTTGTTACCAGGCCTTCTAGGCAGCATCATCAGGGGAAGAAGCACTGTGGAGTGGAAGATTTTCCACTAATACAATATTAATGTTTTAACAGCGAGCATCAACACAGCACCTCCCGAGCACAATTTAGATTGCACATAAAAGGTAAGACAAACAGTTTATCAGAAGCAGAGCAGAAGCACCATGAGACTATTAAAAAATGAACATTTAACTATATTTCAGTTTACTGTAATTCAATAAAGTGTAAACAGTTGCAAGAGCAGTTAAGTGTAAAATGGTTTGTTTTCTCTAATTCATCTTGACTTTTTTTTTCATTTCTGCTTTTCTAGTGGAATGTCAATCTCTTCATATATAATAATATAATATGTAACTGAATTGCATGGTTGTTGGGTAATCTGAGAAGTGCTTCTTCAACTTTTTCAATTTGACACTAGTGGTAAGGTTATATTTTACGTCCACATTTCTGTCCCCTTTTGTCCCTGCAGCACTTTAGTCCCACTGCCACTAGATGGAGACCCAGAACAGCTGTTATTAGGTAAAGCATAGACAGAAGACTCCTGTTGAATGTCTGCAAAATTTCTGCAACCCATTCAGTCAATCTATAAATGAGTAATAAGTAATATTACTACAAGTTTTTAAGTGTGAATGTGGTGAATTCCTTTCTAAAAATGTAAACAAACATGTTTCTTATTATGTTTACTAGAGGTTACATTTGATCATTTGGAATGATCAAAACATATTTAAATGCAACTGGTTATTTTTTTGTTTGCTTCAAAAAAATGTTTTTTCTTCAAATGGCAGCCAATTTTAATCATTGTTGTGACATACGAACACACTGTAGCAAGGTCCATCAAAGAGTCACCCTACCTATGACTCAACAAAACTGGATCCAGTGCACAATACCATGATATCATTTAGGGAAGTCATAGGGCTAAACCTGCTGGGACACTCTGGATCAAGGCCTCTGGAGGGTCAGTAGCACATGGGGACATCTATGTCATACTTAAATGTATGGCATTTCCATGTTTAATTTTATTAGCTAGAAAACGTCTACATCAAATGCACCACACTGCTCTACTTCACTTGTTGGGAGGATAAACAGACTCATGTCTTCTGTGGCAAATTGACTTGTCTGAAACTGCGTTTTGACAGAGTTTAAGAAGTTTGTGAGTCAATATTAAAGAGTTCATGTACTACAATAACTGTTGTCATTTTATGTGTCAGCGGAAGCAAAACTAGAACACGCTGAGTCCATTTTATCTGTATGGCATGTAAAGAAAATATAATAATAAACAACAAAAAACATTCCTTCATCCTGATACAGTCATTGACCAGAGCCCGCGCGCTTACCGCGCTCGTGCGCGAGCTCGTCCCTGCCCCTCTGCGTGGTCACCTGGGCAACCAAACGTTTCCATGGAGACATGCACACATGCTCAGCCACAGAGTTGACTGAAGCGACACACAAACGAAAAGTTTTAGTGCAACATTTACCCGTAAACAGTGGTTAATACTTATTTACAGAGTCTGTCCGTTCTTTACACTGTCAGTGGGTTCAGCTCGTGAGGACTGGAGCGGCTGCCACTTATTACTTGAGAGGTGAGTAACCTAGCTAGCTAGCTAAAAGTTTGTTAGCTGGCTAATGCTACATGTTTAACATGTTTCCTCCAATGTTAACATTAACCAATCTAGTTTTAAAGCTTGATTTGCTCATTTACATAGTGTCTAAATAAGCTACAAATATATAAACAAAAGTATTGCGCTAAAATCTGAAAATGAATCATTTGACATTATAGCTAAGACAGTAAGCAACAGATAATTGTTGCTTAAGTTTAAAATGGATCTTGTGTGTTTGTCTGTGTGCTTACAGACTTCATTAACCATGGACAAAGAAGAAGACTTTGAGGAGGAAGCTCTGAAAGAAATGGAAGAAGAATACTCTAAGACCATTCGTCGGGTAAGGCCGAGTCATTCAGTAGCTTTTACCGTTTCTTTCATTATCATTCCTTTATATCACTAATTAACCACCTGTCTCTCTCTTCCTCACTGCTTTTCTTCTTGAACCCTTCCTTCCACCTCTCCATCCACTCAAAGTTGTTTATCCGTTGCGTGGCTCTTCCTGGTGTAACTGAGGAGTTGTGGTCAGAGGAGAACAACAGGGCTGTGGATCAATTTATTGTGAACGACTCTATCACAACCATGGTGGTCTACGTGGACGCCTACGCCAGGCTGCGGGTGGAGTATTCCATGCCTTTACCGGTACAGAATACTTTACTTTCCACTTTTGATCCTAAAATATGATTTGATTTTATATTTGTTTAGTTTTATTTGATCATTTCAGATAGAGGTGTTTGGATTTGTTCACGCTCCTAAAAAGTGCTCTCTTCTGCCCCTTCACAGTATATTTCATTTTTAATTAAACTCCATCTGTATTTTTTCTCTCAACACCCCACCTTGAAATGTCTTCAGGTGGTAGAGCAGCTGTTCTTTTTTATCCGCATGCCAGGATCCATAATCACAGCTGAGACATTCGATATGGTCATCCAGTTTGGCACAGTGCGGGGCGACCCCGCCAAGAGGCTGCTTCATGACATGACCTGTGTACATGCCCATGCAGTCGCCCTCAGTGCCCATGGGGAAAAGAGTATAAAGGACAACTATACCAACCACATGCACTGCTACCTTGCCAGCCTCACAGGTGGGTAACCCAGAGGACAAGTGAGAAAGAGCTGTTCTCCTCTCTCCTCTATACAATATGCCATTAAAGAGCAACATGTGCTGCAATGTAATATTTTTTTTCATCCTTTTGTTTTTTAACAGATGATGTGTATAAAAAGGTGGGCAAGACAGTTCTATACATTCCACTGGAAGGTCTACAGTCCAGCCCTGAGGAGGCTATAAAGAACAAGAAACTGGTACAAAGAATGGAAAGTGAGTGTGTGGTGCTCTTCTCTCCCTGTCTGTCTCTGTGTGACTTTTGGTCTGTTAGTTTCTGTTCAAAACATCAGCCAAACTGCAGCAATGGCTTTCCGTCTCACACTCTCACACACTTTGGATATGTTATTTAATGAGACACTGGGCTCATAACCTCTCACCTGCATCAGTCCAACTTGTTCATTGTTTTTGTATTCTGCTCTTTGTCCACACATTATCTTTCTTTCACTCAAATTCTCTCTACTACTTTCTCTCATCAAATCTCTGCTTTTATTACAACATTTCAACGGCCATGGTCAGACACAATGATTTACACACCACTCCAACCACTGCGCCTTCCACCATCTTAGTACTTTCATTTTTATCCCTCCCTCCCTCCCTACTGTTTTCCTTTTCTTCCACTCACTTGTTTTTCCTGTTTTTAGCTGTCATGATCCACTGGACAGATCAGATCAAAGAGCTACTGAATGACCAAGAAATAATGAACACAAGGGACAAATGTGGCCCGCTGCAGGAGATAGAATTGTGGAAGAGTCGCTCTGTCAAGCTGTTGGACATCAGCAAGCAGTTGCAAAAGCCCGGGGTCAAGCACATCCAGAACATCCTGCATCTCTCCAAGTCTCTCTATGTACAGCGCTTCTGCAAACTGGCCAAGGAAATACAGGTAGTCTGAAATATTTACTTTACAAGGTTACAATACAGTCAGTGTCATAACTTAAACATTACTGAGTTTTGTTGCAATAAGTTGTAGTTCCATGCCACCAAAAATATATAAACTCTGATGGTGTATGGTCAAATTCCATTTTACTCAAAAGATCATTTCACTATCTTCCTAGCTAGAAACTGGAAAACATTGACATCAAATCTTCACTGAAGATGACTGAAGCATTAATCATAATAATAATCATTCATCATCTTACCTTTGTTGTGTTGCCCAGGATTGCTCCCTGGAGGCCCAATCAAACGTGTCCTACCTATCCATGTTGAAGAAGCCCTGTGAAGAGCTAGCTCAGCTAAAGCCGAGCCAAGTTGCTCCCAAGCTGCAACACATTGTCAGTCTCATTCGCATCATCTGGGTCAACTCCACCCACTATAACACCAGTGAGAGGATCACTGGTCTGTTCCGCAAGGTACATACATTTTATTACATCAGAATAAGGGGGAGTAGTGTATTCATGCCATGTTTCTTTTATTGACCTCTGCTCTGTTTCTCTGAATGAAAAGACAGTTATACAAATTCTATTCAATTTCTGTCATATTCTGTAAATAAATCTGACACACTGGACCTTTGCACAAGCAAGCATGCACTCCACAGATAACCTTTTGCTGTCAGAATGTCCTTTTAGTTGTAGATCAGCTCTCCAGTTGGATTAGGTTTTTGTCTTTTTCTGATAAAACATGATTACTATAAGTATGGGTGAATGCAGTTTTCTTCATCCGATTTTTTTTTAATTAAAGTCGACAGCTCAAATTTAAAAAACGTTAACCTTAAATAATCATGTTGTAACCCACTATCATTTGGTTCCCTGTTGCATTACTTCAGTTTTTCTCGTTCTATTATACAGCAAGACACTCATTTAGATATTTTCCTCATTTTTTTTCATCTCTCTCTCTCTCTCTCACTCACACACACATGCGCACACACAAACACATGCTGTCTAATGCCTTTGACATAAAATGTTACATGCAGACAAAACATCAAGTCTAATTATATCGAGTGTGCGCTTGTGGCTGCGGTGAGCTGACAGTACAAGCACTCCTGCGGTTGTGCTACCTTCAGATCGGCTGAGATTTTCTTGAAACCTGTAGCTGCACTTTTAACCTACATACGTGCAATGTAGATCACTGGGGAACACAATGTTTAATATCATTTTTTCAATATAAAGGCTGCAAGGCAAAGACTTGGCTGGGCTCTTCTAGCTAATAACAAAGAGAGGGAAGAAAAAATCAGAACACTCGTGGTCGATAACTGCTGTGGTGACCTTTCTGCCTCTGAAGCTGTAGCAGTGTCATCATTGTTTTGTTTACAATCGTATTACAAGCAGTCTGATAATCCTTTGCCTTCTCCACATCCAGCAACAGTCTTTTATACTACAGGGTTTAAGCTCATAAATGTGATTTAACATATATATGTTAATGAATGTGAATGTGTATATGAATCTCTCTAACTTGGTCTCTCAATACTTACTATTTACTGCCGTGTTGCAGATAAGTAATGAGATCATCCGCCTGTGCTTCCAAAGCATCTCTCTGGACAGGATCTTTGAGGGCTACGTGTTATCCAGCAAACAAAACCTCAGTGACTGTATCCAGTGCTGCCTGTCTTGGAAGGAAATCTATCAGCATGCCTCACAGTTTCACCACAAGTAGGAGAAATCTCACATGTGGAGGGGCACAAACCTCTGGGAAAGTGAATGTGTTTGATTGCAAATATTGTAATACAGTTCTTTATATAAGCGTGTGTGTTTCAGTGCAGAAATAAATAGACCCGTAAGATCATTATCAAAAAAGCTTTGATTTAGGGGCGGAGTTTAACTGAGTGGGTAGAGCAGCTGCCCCATATGTGAAAGGTTGCTGTGGAGGCTCAGCTTCGAATCCTGGCCTGTGCGGCCATTTCTCGCATGTCATTCCCCATCTCTCTCCCCACATTTCCTGTCACTCTTCAGCTGTCTCTATTAAGAAAAAGGCCAAAAAAATAAGCTTTGATTTGAAAGAGATTATAGTGTATAAATTATACACATGAAAATATACTTGTGAATATTATATGCAATTTCTACATTCTATTTTTACCAATAGATAATTAAATTGTACACACTTGTCTAGCCTGGTTTCTTTTTTAAATTGGTGTAAGTTTTCAATTCTCTCCCCTTCTCCCACTCGCTGTCATTGCATCAGGTATTCTCCAAAAGGCTGGGTCCTGGACCAAACAAGCTTTTTTGTGGTCATTGATGCTTTCATTCAGAGGTTCAGAGACTTGCTTGAGGTGATTTTATTTTCTGACTCACACATGCAGACATTAACATGTACATGTACAGATACACAACTGCACAATGCAACTCTCGCTCAGGTATGCGACTGCCAGTATCAGTTTGCCCGTTGGGAGGATGGTGAGCAGAGGGCTCTGCCATGCTTCAGCAGTTGCCAGGGACCAGAGTTCACCCGCTCCCTCCTGGAGATAGAGGGCAACTTCCATCGTGGGTTACAGAAGCTGGGCTCTGTTGACAAGGGCATCCTTGATGTTGAGAGCACCACATGGTGCAATGAATTCAACAGGTAGGTTTCAAACTAAGACTAAATATAATATTAAGATTGTCTGGATGCATCCCAAGTTGGTAGAATAAGTTGGTGGTTACATAAATACAATGCTCCATATCAGTGTATATTAGTGTATTGGGTTTTATTTTACTGAAAATACTGTAGGGCGAAACGAAAGAATTGCACAAGAACAGTATTTTTACATATTTAGTGATGACGGGTGTTACCCCAAACCAGGTGCAGCCAGCTGCAGCTGGGAGCAATGTGGAAGACAGGCTGAATACATTATTAATAGGAGGAAGCCAAATCAGCAGGTGGGCTTGGGGCTAATGACCAGTCACATGAGTGCCTAAAAGTTCATCCACAACATCCCAAATATTAAATATTAATATACAAATATACTGTCAACGATAGAATGAACAGCTCATTTTTATTGTTCCACCAGCTGCTGGAATATGTGCTAGTTGCAGTAGCACAAGAACTTAATAAAGGCTAATTAATTTAAACTTATAAATGAATAGATAAGTCATATTTGAATAGACTAGAAAACACAACATGCAGTGTGCTTCGGCCTCCCCCCTGCATTATCAATGCATTATTATTTATTTTGGTAATTAGTTACCTGTCCAGCAACAGCTCTGAGCCCACAGTGTATTTCATTGAGTCAGGTCAGGTCTTTTATTAATGAGTCGAGTTGGGTGTGGAATTGATTTTGTCAAAATTGCTCTAACTGAGAGGTTTGTGTTGAGCTTTGCCAGCGCAGGGCTGGGATAGGTTTGCAAACTAGGCCCGTGCAGGTACAGGTTGTAGTTTCATGAAAATGTTTCTGTGCACATAAACTGCATATCCGGGAAATATTAATAAACATGAGTGGAAGTGACAAAATGGAAAACATGCTGGGTTAAAAATCACATTGATGTGCAAAAAACTGACTTGGATTTTCAACTGTCGCTTTTAATAAAAACGTCTAAACTAATTTGATTCAAGATTTGAATGATTGTGCTGTTAGACTAGAAGATTTAAATACTGAATGAAGCACTGTTGCTCCATCCATGTGTGAAATTTCATACAGCTGCTTTAAAATCAGAGACTGTAGATGAAACATGCTTCAGGTGTTTAATCAACTGCACAGTGGAAAAGATCTGACATTCCAAAACTCACACATCAAACATCAGTACTAACATTTTAGCTGAACTCCAGTCACTGGATTACATTTATGTAGATGATTGGTAGGACTCTCCCTAATTCACAATTTGCTATACATTTCAATCTGCAGTCATATATTTGTACCAAAATGAGTACCCAAGATGCATTGCAGTACTTAATCAGCATAAACGCAGCTTCACTGTCCTTCCCTTTGGCGCAAACATGTTGATTTGGAGCCAGCAAATTACAAAACAGGTGCAGATACAAAGTAGTTCACTATTAATCTGTACCTGTGTATTTACTATTGTGTGTGTGTTTTCATGGTTTTGTGTGTGTACACAGGTTTCGTGCATTGATAAAGGATCTGGAAATGATGGTGCAGAATCTGATCAGTTCAGTCTTTAAGACGGTGTACACCGTGGAGGAAGGAGTTCGCCTTCTGGACATTTTTAGGCCCATTTCTACTCGAGAGGTATCTCTAACAAACACACACATACACACACACACATTCAAATTCTCAGTTTGCTTTTACATTACTTACTAAACTTGCTTTTCTCACTAAAACATATTAGATCACGTTCAGTTTACTTAAAACTTTCCTGTTCAGTCAGCTGTAAAGGTTCATCATTTGATTTTATAGTGGCTAACCCAGACTTATTATGCCTAATGTGTAGTATATTTATTTATGTTGTATTTAAATTTCATTTATTCATTTTATTAATCCCAGGCTGTTAAGCTGACTACAGATGAGAAGGTGGAGGAAGTATACAACATATTTAACAAGGAGCTCAAATTGGTCAAAAAGGAGCTGAACCAGAAGTCAAGGTCTTTTCCTGACCATATGCCACAGAAAGCAGGCCAGGCCCACTGGGTGACGGCCCTCAGACATCGCTTAGAGAGACCCATGGAGGTGAGTTTATTAAGCTACACAGTGATGTTTTGTCTTGGTACTGGTTAACTTGCACCATCACATGGGAAGTGTGCAAAGTAAAGAACAGTAGTTAGAACTCTTGCTTTTGCTTTTAACTAGATGTTGATTGTGAACAGATAGCATTCATGAACCCTCTTTCCTGGACTTCCTCTCTTTTGTCTTCTTTTCTTCCCATCCAGGTGCTTCAGAAGGCCCATTTCATGCCTGAGTCAGACAGCCGCAAGCAGTTAGTTTTGGCCCATGGCCAGATGGTCCAGGTTTTGGATGACATGGTGAGGAAGTACTACAGTGAGTGGAGCCAGAACCTGGACGGGCAGTACGTCAAGAGACTGGAGCTGCCACTCATTGTGCGCTGCAAGGACAAGACTGGCAAGCTGGACATCAACTTTGACAAGTGGGTTACCTAAACACAACTTAGTCACAAGAGACAAAAGGGACAAAAGAGTCTAAACAATTCAACACAAATACATACAGGACACATACATGTTCTCATTTTTGATGCTGTGTTTTTTCCAGAGACCTATTGAACCTGTTCTCTGAGATCTACTACTGGGAACGACTAAAGTTTGAGATCCCTCAGAGTGTGTGCAACATTTACCAAGACAGAGAGGAGCTCCGAGTCCTAAGGGAGAGAACGCTGCTGCTGATTAGGAACTATAACAGGTCTGACACACAAATACATAAAGTCATGCATTAGAATTTGTGCTTCTCTTTTCTATCAAGGTCAGACTTTACAGGGGATTTAACACGAAAACACACATCAGCACTCACACTGACACACGCTTTTTGTCAATTTGTCTGCTAAATAAATATATTTACATCATGCCCTCCTTATCTGTGTGTATATCAGGATCATTGGAATGCTGTCTCCTGATGAGTTGGGTCTGTTTCGAGACCGGATTCGGTTCATGGATAAAAAGCTTCAGCCAGGGCTCACCAAGCTTGTGTGGTTATCTAAAGGAGCTTCTAATGTATTCATCCGAGACTGTCTCCTGCACATAGACAAGGTTGGGGCACAGTTCATCAATTACTGATGTGGGCATGTGCACAGTTTTATTTTTGCTATGTGAAGATTTTTGTTTTCCAACTGTCTTTTTATTCTGATAGCAGTCGTGGTCTGTAGGTTTTAAGTGAATGGAGAATTATGTGAATTAAAGAAAGACCCTGAATGTTTTTTCCTGTTTACACAGACACAGTTATGACAGTTCATCAGGCAGTAGTTCCCTCAACAGATCTGAAACTTTTTCTGGTCCACTAAGAAAACCATATTAGATTGTCGTCACTGAGGAGCTCCTCTCCTCTTCTCTCCTCTTCATTACACTCCAGGTCCAGTCCATAGTTGATGGATACAAAGCATCCAATCTATCCATCTCCAAGCTCTGTCGCCAGATTAGTGAGACACTGCTGGTTAAACTGGATGGAAAGACTGTGTACAGGTAACAATTACTGTGTGATTCCTTCCTCATTGCATTGAATGCCTAATACAGTAAGTACACATATAACGCATGATATGTAAGTGTGCAGATGTTACTTATAACATTTCACTTTTTTTATTGCACCTTGGTTCCAAGTGATGCACAGTGGTTTCCTTTGCTGGTTGCATCTTGTGTTTTTTTTTCCGTAGGAACTTAGAGTTTGAGGATGACCAGAAGGCCCACCAGCAGAGGTGTCTCCAAATGTTACGCTCAACACACCACAATATTGTTGATATCATGACTGGCATTCACAACATCTTCTCTAATGATGGACCTGAGGTCTGTGCTGTTTTTTGTTCAGTACTGGTAGCATTTCATCAAAAATGTGCCTGCACTTTGTTTTTGATTGCACACGAGTTGCAGTCTGGTACATGTATGCTATTGTTATTTTAGCCCACATATACTGTAAGTATGCAGCGATGAGGCAGAAACGTAGAGGATAGAGAAGCAAGCAGTTCACTTATAAAGTTTAAAGCAAGGAAGGTGGATAAACATGTTGATCCACATAAGTTGTTTACCATGGTGTTTAAGGTCCAGGAGCACTGGGTGACCTACACAGAGAAGGTGGACCACATGGTAGAGGAGGCTCTAAAGAGCAACATCAAGCAATCCATGAAGAACCTATCCAAGGCCATCAATGGAGACAGCAAGACATCACCCAATCCGTTGTTCAAAGTCCAGGTCGCACTGCGCCAGACAACACCCCAAACCACACCAAAGGTACCTGCAACCCCACTGAATCCAACAAGGTCATGTGGCAGTGATTTGTTTGGACTTTCATACTATTCAATTATGTTCACAGATGTTAGGATGTGTCAGCTAGCTTGCACACAAGACAGAATTATATGACATGAAGTGGTTTGGCTTGTAGGAACCATAAAACTAGCCCGTTGTGTTCTTACTCAGACACACACAGTGATGCATTCTCTCACTGTGCTGCTCGTTTAAATGCTGCTTACCCATCTGAGTCAAACCGAGTGTCTGTGTGTGTGTGTCTGTTTTGACAGGTCGAGTTCTCCCCGACACTCGGAAAGCTTGCTCAGATTGTGAACATTATGCCACAACTCATCATCACCATCTCAGAGTTTAAACGATTGCCTGAACTTTTCACCTCCAAACAGTCACAGGGAAATCCCATACACATCAACATAGGTTCTTACTATTTTTTTAATATGGTCTTTCATTTTATTTTCAAATATTATTTTAAGGTTTTCCGTTTGCCTGCTTTTTTAATGGTTGCTGAGCAAATTTAGACCTGATGTGTGGATTCTAAATATATAATATATAATATATAAAATACAGATTTACAGACATTGGTTGCTAAGCAGTTGTGTATGTCTGTATTTGTGATCATGTCTGTCTGTGCTTCCCCTCTTCCCCATGTTATCACCCTGGTCATCTTTGATCCTTCAGAGCAAGACGAGGAAATAAGAAAGATTCAAGCTGCAGTTGCTTCAGGGATGACAGCCAATGCCAGTCACCTGCAGGCCTATCTGAAGACCTGGGACAAATACAGGGATATCTGGGAGATCAACAAGGACTCCTTTATACAACGCTACCAGAGATTAAATCCACCAGTCACTTCTTTTGATGCAGATATACACAGGCAACAAAAAATATTTCTAAACATCATTATACATTGTTTAGGAAGAATGAATGTATTAATCTATGAAACTTATCATACTGCTGCATATGTGCTGCTGTAAAAGTAATGGAGTACCTTGTAAATGGATTTCAGCTGTTCACTGTGTACAAAGAAACTTCCAAGTGGAAAGCAAATTGTCACCTATTCACACAGACCTATATTCAAATGTGTTGTTTTCCGTATTAAACCATGCAGAAGAAGTTATGTTCAGCTTTTCTGTGTCATACTCCCCCAGGTACACAGAAAAGGCCAACAGTGTTGAACAGGAGGAGACGGTACTGAACATCCGGTTTGTCATGCTGGACTGTTCACCACTCAAGTCCTCCTTGGTGCAGCACTGCAGTGAGTGGCAAACCAAGTTCACTCAGCTGCTCAGTCACGTTGCCAGCACCCGCCTAAAGGAACTTCATGCCTCGCTTGAAGATAGTACCAACAGGTGGGGAGTCCAGTCAATTTGTTTTGTAATGTCTTCATCAGAGACATTCTGTATCAAGCAGTTTATGCCAGATGGATTTTAGTGAAGGTGGGCAGGAAGAATTAGTTGCATAAACCTACCTTTTACTTAGTTTGCAGTTTTTGTAAAAGATTAATCAAAAAAAAAAAAAAAAAAGTTGAGTGATCAACAGGAAAGAGTTATGAAACAGTTATTTAGTATGTGTGTGTGACCATGAATAACCACACGATTGTCAGTGTTTGTCTGCCCAAAGCCTGTATCACCAGCATCTGCTGCAGGTGTTGTGGGACGACAGGCGTGCCAACACTGTGGATACACTGTCTACACACAGTGTAAACACCAGCTAGAGCACCTGCTATTTTCATAGTTTAATTTCAGGTGAAAAATAAAAAATGATTGATTTAATCTTTTTGAATCTCTTTAATCATTGACAGACGATGAAGATGACAGAGATGGCGAAAGAAAGGGAGAAGTTTTTGATTCTGTAAACATCTGCGATATGAGTTGTGAAACAATTAGTGTTGTTTTTGTGTGTGTCTGTGTGTGTGTGTTTAGGCTGAGACAACCCCCACAGACACTGTTGGAGCTTGATGAGAGCCTGAAACTCTTGGACACTCTCCGGGGTGATTTGGCTAAGACCGAGGCTCAGATTCCTCTCATCCATGATCAGTTTGCTATCCTGGACAAATATGAGGTCCCAGTGGAACAGGCTGTAAGTACCTTACTCATTAGTAAAGAAATATATACACACATACAGTGACCGTGATCCAGGACTGTTCTGCTATGAGAACCAAGTAAAATACGTGTCATGTCTTCTCTTGTATTCATGGGTACTGTGTATTTACATGCAACATTCCTTCTCATCATTATTCTAATCCTGCCATTTGGCTCACCTACAGGTGCAGGATATGCGTGAGGTGCTGAATGGGAAGTGGGTGTGGTACCAGCAGGTGTTGATTGACAGTGACATCATGCTGCAGAAGCACAAGGAGAAGTTTAAGAACAGCCTCGTCGTCTCCTCCGAGGAGTTCAAGAAGAAGATCCAGACCACTTTAGAGGAGTTCAACAGCGCAGGTCACACATTCACTCTCTCTCACACACTCATATACATTATCAGCAAGTGTTTCATCACCGTGGTGTGTGCACCTTAGTGATGCTCTGTCTGTTTCCGTCTGTCCCTACTGAGCCATTACTGATCTATGCAAAGCCTCTTTAGAGCCAATAGCCTGTATCTAATCTGTTCCTGCCCCTGGTGATTTATTACTACAGCACTGCTCCCTTCCACAGAATAAGTGATGTCTCTGACTGGAACACACATCATGACTGATTTCTTGCTCTATCATCATCCCTCACTCCTCTCCGCCTCCCCTCTGCCTTTCCCACTTCTTTTGACCTCTTTTTCCTTCTATCATGTATGTTTTGTTGTTTTAACAGTAGCAACTTACTCTATTTTGTGAGATTTATTGAACATTCAGTTTATTATGCATGAACTGCATACATAGGTACAGTATACTAGGAAAGGTCGTTTTATTGGATGTAATATAGTTGTGAATTTGTAGAAAAATCAAAAGAAATGGCTTTTATGCAGATTGACCTTCTTGCTCAGTAATTCAAAATTGGGGAACATGCCATTAATATAAAGAGCTTTCATTTTTATTATGCCATTATAGGTCCATAATTGAAAGGAGCTATCTTATAGAGAAGGATGGAAATGTTGGTTTGTACACAGAGGAGCAATATGTTTACATTTTTAATGGACAGCAAATCTCAAGCAAAGTATTAGTTTTGTGTTTTCTTTTTACTCTTTGTATGACAGAGCTGACAGCTGGCCATCCATGGTTTATATGATGATTTCAAAACACATGCGAATCTGCTTTTTCTTGCTGACCTATAAGATACAGTAACATTGTACAGTACGCTTTTCCCTTTGTTTTTTGTATGGACGTGTGTGTGTGTATATGTGTATCCAGGTCCATTTGACAGTGCGCTGAGCACCGAGCTGGCCTTAAATCAAATAGCAGAGCATCGCAGCCAACTGGAGATTCTAAAAGAGGAAGAGAGCACCATCCTTCACGGACTGGGCTTCTTCAAAATAGAACAAACCCCTTCCAAAGTCATCCGGACGCTGGAGAAGGTCTGACGCAGAGCTCGGCTCATTGTTCTAATATAATGTTGTCTTGGCATAAGCTTATACAGATATAATAAGCAGTTAATCCAGAGCTCATTCCTGTGGGAATCATGGTTGCTGCAAATGCTAGCCTTGATAAATAATGTAAGGTGCATTTATTGATTTAGCTTTTGTCTGTGCTTGTATGTTTTGCACAGGACATAGACTACCTGCAGCAGGTCTGGGAAATCACGCAGGACTGGAATGCCAACTGGAACATCTGGAAGGTCGGTCAATTTGCTACGCTGCAGACGGAGAGCATGGAGAGCACAGCACAGGACATGTTCAAAAAACTCCACAAACTTCAGAGAGAACTAAAGGTCAGTTCTGCCACACGGACTTTATTAAATAGCTGCAGATTCTCGCTTCCTGCTACAGTGTGACAGGCACAGTTCAGCTGTAATAAATTACCTGTGTCAGCTTAGGTGTGTTTCATTGAAATAAATTGTAGATAAATGTCAAAACAATACATTTCATTAGTAATGTACGATCTAGAAGCTGTGCTTTGGCGAACACACAGGGACACTTTGCGTTTATAATGGATACAAAGTTTGAAGACTCTTTGGGGACATCATTAGAAGTATTTTTAGCCTGAGACCCATAAACTCTGCCTAAAAATGCATTTAGAGTGACAGCGAAATTCATGGCTTTCCCTGAGGATGCACAAAATGTGTTGCTAATATCACAGAATGCACAGCTCCCCTAAAATAAAGCACCTCAGCAGCTCTCACATTTACATTACACAGTAGTGAGGAGCTGATCTTTTTCTGATTGCAGGATAAGGAATGGGACATACTAGATTTCTCCAAGAACAAGATTGACCAGTTCAAAACGATCATCCCTCTTATTGCTGATCTGAGGAACCCAGCCATGAGAGACAGGTACTGACAGAAAGCTATATATTTACTTGCCATATAATACTTGTCATTTCAGTGTATTTTACAGTCTGGCAATAGTTACAATGTGCAAGACATGGCAGGAAGATGAAGAAATCTGTCATAGTTAAGCTATAATTAATGCTTTACTGTCTTTGTATTTACTGACTTCTTTGGCTGTTGCTCATGGGATTTTTTTACAACCATGAATGAAAGGATGGACATTGTACATGTTGCTATATCCCACAAATACCCTACTTTTATATACTTTATACTTTATACATTTAGGATAAGCACATACATTTACTTTAGTATATCACATTGCAACAGTCATTATCAAGAGATGTTTATGTCCTTCAATCAGAAGTTTTGCACTCCTGGATGCAAACAAATAGTGCAGAAGTCACTTGGAAAATGCTAGCATTCCCCCTTCACTGTTTTTTTTATTATTTCATCTGACCGACAGGGTAATTTTTCAATGCCACCTTTCTTTCAGGCATTGGAAGCAGATCTGTGAAGAGGTGCAGTGCTCTTTTGACCAAACCAGCACTGAATTCACCCTGGAGAAGATCATACTTCTAGGGCTCGACAAGTATGCTGACAAGATCTGTGAAATCTCTGGAGCCGCCAGCAAGGAACTCTCCATAGAACAGGTGCTGTCTCTTCCTCAAGACTGATGCTTAGTGGGCATTTTTATAGCCTCTTCTGCTTCCATTCATTCTAACTAGGGCCTGGCCCTGCAAATTAGTGAGCAGAAATTGAAGTGTAACTTACTGGCACCCTTCCACCCTGCCTTTAGGCATGCTGTTCTTACACAGCACAGCCAGCTCATGAAGCAAAAGTGTCTGTCTCTTTGTGAACATCAGTCCTGCCCCCAGCACAGACTTCTATACTTTCTTACCATACATCCCAGCACTTGCAGAGGTCACATCAATGCAGTTTCAGGATCAGATTTATGGCACTGAGAACCACAGTGCCAATTTGTTCCCACGCCTTTCAATTTGCAATTGCAGTCTGTGTCTATCAGGGGACAGACAGGGTGCAGTTAGAAACTTTCTAGGGACAGACTGTGATGGAGAGGCTGAAAGGTGAGGTCATGTCATGGGATTTATTTTATACAGAACAAGAAGGAAAAGAGTGCAGAAGAAGAAAAAGTATACTGTGTAAAATGAAAAAGAGAAATATCCATACTCCTCTCCATCTCTTATGTGTGCAGGCAATAGAACTAGAAAAGTTTAGGTTCACAGTTTCCTGTCATTAATTATCAAATCTTAGCTTGTGGAAAGAGAAAAGAATAGAAATGTTTCCCCCTTTTTTGACACCTCTGAGTGTTGTGCCCTGTCTGTTAACATTACTCTTTGTGTTTGATATTTCAGGGTCTAGAGGGCATTACCAAGACATGGGAGGAAACAGTCCTGGACATAGCACCTTACAAAAAAGGCCACTACCGGCTGAGGTGAGAACAGGCTTGAGCGGAGCACCTAACTCACTCCGACTTATGGTCATAGTTTGTATCTTCATTATGTCTTATTCACCTGCTTTACTAGGTCTTACAGCTCAGTACAGCTCAATACTGCCATCTTGTGATGTCTCAATATAGCTTTGTGTATTGATATATCAATTACCTCAGTAGTATGGCCCTGTAGTAGAGATTGTATACACTATGACGCTGACATGAGAATGATCTCTCGGTTAACAGCTTTGTTGGAGAAGTCAGAAAAAGGGAGTGAGTCAGCAGAAGAGTTAAGTGAGTGACGCCCTGGCTGATGAAAACAGGATTGTCCAGGCCATCTGCTGCATAAAAAAAATGAATATAGTCAGACAACAACCCAGTCTAATTAGCATCCCAAGCTATTGCCACTTATTCAGTCAGTGGGAGGAAGAGGTGGTGTGGGAGGCTTCTCAGTCAGAAACAGGCCCAGAGTAAACATGATGGAGAGAGGCAGGGAGGGAGAGAGACGCAGTGTGCTTGTGATACAAAAGTATCGGTAAGTCAGGATAATGAGAGACACAGAAAATTGAACATGCTCCAAACAAGAACACCGTGTTTTTTCTAATCTGTCTACAGCTGACACAAAGTAGGCCTCCACAGTCATGCAGCAACAGCAGTGAAACATAGTTCCCTCTGTCAACAGACTAATGTCTTAAGATGTCTGCCAAACCAGTACGAGAAAGCTGATGAAGAAGAGCCAACAAATAAGCTTCTTGTCCATCTTAGTAGTAAAGTATTTTTTCTAAGACAATACATTTTTATTTTGCAATTGTAGCTAATCACAAACTACTCAAATTATCCATGGAGGTTTTCACTTTGATTATTTGACTTTATATAAAATCAAATAATGACACAGGATTTATTCCATAATGTTCACAAGAATATTAGACATCATCTCAGACATAACATCTCTTAATATTATGCAGTCAAATGTAACAGTTATTACAGTCTCAAAACTAACTTTTTGGCACTGTTTTAAATTAACATAGTAATGATCCTCACAAAGATGGGATTTACTGCACAAACTATATAACTATAAACTATTAACCTAAGTGTATGCTTCAATGACTTTCAGCCATGTTTAATCCTCCCTCCCTGTCTCTCACAGGGGCACAGATGAGGTTTTCCAGGCCCTGGATGACAACCAGGTTATTCTGTCCACAATGAAGGCTTCTCGCTTTGTCAAAGCCTTTGAGCGGGAGGTGGACAGCTGGGAACGCCGGCTGTCCCAGGTGCTGGAAGTCATTGAGATGATCCTGACTGTGCAGCGTCAGTGGATTTATCTGGAGGTACAGGAAAAACTCATGTGATGTACTATGTCATATGATTTATTATAAGACATGGATATTCTTTGCTTTATGGTCGACTTTGTCCACTGATTGATGTCTGTCACAGCTCTCTTCTTGCTGTTTAATTATAACATCACCTTCTTTTTTCAGCTGCTTATACAATTAATGTCTTCCACTGCTGCAACCTTTCTTTGTCACTTTCCATTTTTAATTTTTTTTAATCCCTATAGAACATTTTTCAAGGAAAGGACATTAGGGAGCAGCTGCCTCATGAGTGCAAAGAGTTTGAAGACGTTAGTTCTAGTTGGAAGACAATAATGAGCCGTCTCCACAAGGATAACAATGCCATACGGGGGACACACCACACTGGTATGACAACATACCTCATGTTTCTTTAACAAATACGCTATTGTCCTTCACATCTCTCTTGTCCAGGTGTGCAATATTACTAAGATGGAGTAATGCTGCCCAGCCCACCCAAGCTCAGTGGCTGAAGGATTCAACGTCTGGCCTAGACCTTGAAAAGAAACACTGCTCTTTTGTAACTCTAACAAAAAGTTCCAAAATGTTATTTTTTCTCCTTCAGGTTTGCCAGAGAAGCTGTCAGAGATGAGCACCAAGCTGGAGGAGATCCAGAAGGCCCTGGACATGTACCTGGAGACCAAGAGGCAGATCTTCCCAAGATTCTATTTCCTCTCCAATGATGATGTGTTGGAGATCCTGGGGCAGTCACAGAACCCAGAAGCCATGCAGCCACACCTGAAGAAGTGTTTCGACAACATCAAGAGCCTGCGCATCGAAAAGGCAGGAAGAATCAGTCACAGGCACACATACACTCAATGACCAGTGCTACACTACTACTGAGGAAGAGCCATTTAAGCCTATTAAGTCAAGATTAGATTACTAAACATTCTACATTTACATACATACATAAATATCCAATCAGAGATGATGATGATTCCACTTCTTTTGCAATCCACTGAACTCTTATGATGAACTGGTCTTAAAACACGCTGTGCTGTGTATGTATGTGTTCTACAGGAGGGCAGTAAACCTGAAGCCATCGGCATGTATTCTGCTGATGGGGAGTTTATTACTTTCATCCATCCAGTGCAACTGGACAGACCTGTGGAGGTACAGCAGTGATGATTATGATCATGATCATAGTGATGAGTGTTACGTTGATAAATATGAGCGTCGTCATGACAGCATTAGTGCTAATGAATGCAATAAAGAGTGTGTTGCTTTGTGTCAATTTGCTTTGTTTCTGTAGGTTTGGCTGTGTGATGTTGAGAAGACCATGCGTATCACACTAAAGGACTGTCTGAGCAACTGCCTCGTAGCTTTGAAGAGGATGACAGGGCAGAGAGACAAATGGGTCAAAGATTGGCCAGGACAGGTACATTTGGGTCTTTGGGTTTTTCTCTTTAATTGCCGTCCTGACTTTTACTGTCAGTGGAGCTCATGAAAAATAAGCCGCATTTTAAAACAATTTGAAAATTTGCCAAGTTGAAAACCAGTGCATAATAGCAATTATTTTTGCTCCATTTATAAATCCCACTTAATGACACTGAACTCTAAACCTCTCTCTCACTTTAATCCATGTCATTGAGTTGTTGTGGTAATATGCCTGCAGGGGGTGGAGCTGGAGTTAAAATATATTATACTTAGGAACAGTAGTACAGTATTTTAGTGTTAACTTCAAATTAAAATAAAGTTACTAGGTTCTTTAAACTGAAGGTTTCATTTTTCTCTAAATGTGTATTTGTTGTGTGTCTGTTTAAGATGCTGATCACAGCCAGTCAGATCCAGTGGACCACTGATGTCACCAGATCTCTCATTACTAGCAAGGAGAGATCTGATAAGTCCTCCCTCAAGTCCATGAAGAAGAAACAGGTTTGAAATTTTGTTACTCCATACAGAAAGCTGAAGGCCCTGGTCAGAATAGTGACATGGACTGTGTGTGTCAGAATTGAATGTATTTTTATTATTTTGCACAACCTATGATTAAATTAGCTTTGCTTTGTTCAATTCATATATCAGCCTTTTCAGCACCATGGATAGCTAACCTAATTATGTTGAGATTTAAAACTTTAGCTCTTGTGCTTAAGCCATCTTTGTTTCTTAGGTCTCCATGCTACAGAGCTATTCAGAGATCATTCGTGGCAATCTGTCCAAAGTGCTGCGCCTAAAGATTGTAGCGCTGGTCACAGTGGAGGTTCATGCTCGGGATGTCATTGAAAAGCTGGCGAAGGCAGGCTGCAATGACGTCAATGCCTTTGAGTGGCTCTGCCAGCTGCGACTATACTGGGATAAGGTATGCTCTGAGAGGGACAAGTAAAAATGAAGAAGGAGAGCATATCATTAATGAAGCCATAATTTCAGTAGAAAATGTTAGTAGCCGTCATGGTTTGTATGATGAAGGCTGGAGTTTTTGCACATAAAATACACCTTAATACAGCTTACCATTTATCAGAGTTTTCCCATCACTGACATTTAATTAAATTTACTCTAAGCTATAAAGCTGAAAGCAAAATTCTTGATAGAACAAGTGGGTATAGACAAATAGTTTTTAATGATGCATATTGATGTGTGATATATATCGATATACATATATTCTCTCTCGGTTACGTTTTTTTTTTGTCCATATTATCAGTATTTCTCACTAGGCCTGTCTACAGCAGCGAACTGAGCTGAGCTGAGATGATTTGGAACAAGACCTAGAAAACCTCCACTAAACCTGTTTCTTTCTTCTTTTGTTTGTTCTCTCAATAGGATGTGGATGATTGTATAATCCGCCAGACCAACACGCACTTCAAGTACGGCTATGAGTACCTGGGCAACTCTGGACGGCTCGTCATCACTCCGCTGACTGACAGGTCTCAATCAGTCATCCAGTCACTTTGTGTGCCAACCAAACAGTGCATCAACACATCAAGCAATCTGTCACATCTCTATATTTAAAATGTTATTTTTATGTTTAATATTGATGCTGATTATCAGACAACTGAATGATTGCCCCACTCTGGTGACTGAAGTCAGATTTTCACCGTGATTAGTATTTTGGGTAATTAAATGTCAAGTAAATTATATGAGTCAGGCAGAAGCTATCATTAGCATTGTTACTGTAGTATAATCATCAGATTACACCTTTGCTCTTTATGCATTCACAGATAAAAGGATAAGTGCCAGTTATTATAGTAATTGCAGTGGGTATTTTAGGGATTGCAATATGTTATATATTAGTTCATAGTGGAGACCTGAAGCATGAAAAGCTAACAAATGTAATGTATTTCTATTTTGGTCCACAAAGATATATTAACCAAGTCATGCCTTTCGTGTTTTATCCAGCTTGTTGGCTTAAACATCAAATATATTCTGATCATAATTGTTTACATATGAGGATGTATTTTTGCATGAATAATTAAATGAATAAATGTCCGTGTTTGACTCTGTTCAGGTGTTACATGACCCTGACCACAGCGCTCCATCTCCATCGAGGCGGCTCTCCCAAAGGTCCAGCTGGTACTGGGAAGACAGAGACAGTGAAGGACTTGGGCAAAGCTCTTGGCATGTACGTCATTGTAGTCAATTGTTCTGAAGGACTGGACTACAAATCCATGGGGCGGATGTACTCTGGCTTAGCACAGGTAGGAAAGAAAAGGGATTACAATGGTGATAATGATGGTGATGATGATGATGATGATGGTGGTGGCGACTATAGTTAAAAGGTTTCATATGATTGATGTGATGTAACAATATATTTTTACTAACTTTACTAACACTGCTCTCATGCTAGTCAAGATCAAAAATTTTCCAGGTTAGTAAGTAGTAATAGTATAGTAGTAGTAAGTAGTAAGTAGTTTAGTAAGTAATATTTTAACATTTTAATTTGCACATTTTAACATTTTAATCTGCACATTAAACCCATGATAAATTGGCACATTGAATGTTAGTCAGCTAGGGGGAAAAAGATATCAGAAATTGCATGTTGTATGCATTTGAGTGGATTTTTTTGTCTATGTGACTGAACTTTCAAATTTGTTTATATTTCACTGTGTCATTCCTGAACAGACAGGGGCATGGGGGTGCTTCGATGAGTTCAACCGTATCAACATCGAGGTGCTGTCAGTAGTGGCCCAGCAGATCCTCTCCATCCTGTCCGCTCTCTCAGCTGGACTGTCCAAGTTCCATTTCGACGGACAGCACATACGTTTGGTGTGGTCATGTGGCATCTTCATCACCATGAATCCTGGTAAATCAGCAGTAGTGCAAATGCGTACACTATTCCTAATGTCACCATAAGTTTGTTAAAATTATATCTGATTATATAACTGGACAGACAAGAAATGGATCATGTTGCGTTTGTAATTAGAATCTTTCCCTTCAATTTGTATTTTTTCTCAGGTTATGCTGGTCGTACTGAACTTCCAGACAACCTCAAGTCCATGTTTAGACCCATCTCCATGGTGGTTCCAGACTCTACTCTAATTGCTGAGATCATACTGTTTGGAGAGGGCTTCAACAACTGCAAGGTACTACCACTCAAGGAAAATATATACTGGTAGTGCTGGAAAAAAAAGAGTAAAATGGAGTGTATCTGTATTTGTGTATCTAAAGTAATATCTTACTTTCAGAAATCTGGATAAGGTCTTATCCTGGATTTGAAAAACCTGAATATATTACCCCAAGTATTCTGATTCTGATTCATTGGTCTGCTGGGTGTAGGCCAGTGACAAAGAGAGGAAAGATTCAGGAACATGAAGACATTGCAACACTCTCTGTAGCTATAGGGAACTTAATTTAAGTCGCACTTCTCAGTAAGGCCTTGTCTTTATAGTTGATATATCAGTGAAATAATTTCTGTCTTGGTGCTGTATTCACCCTGTACACAGTTCTGAATACGCACTGATTTTATGTAAGAGCTCATGCAATCAGCAGGTGAGTTTGAGTTGACTGATACTGTAGCTGCATTATCATCAAATCAATCTGATGGATTCAATTAAAATACCTTTTTATGTTATACTTGGTACAGTGCTGAGAAGAGGTGACAGAGGTGTGACAAAGGTGTGACAAATTTAACATACACTGCATATGCTCAGCTCACATCATTCTCTATTGCTGCAGTGCAAACTGGTTGTATGGTTGAACAGCAGTATGATTTAAGATCTGTCTTTAATATCCACTGAAGGAATTGATGGATTTGTCTTCACCAATGCGCTTTAATGGCATACTGCCCTGCTAAGTCACACATACTCATATCCACCAGATTGTAATCCTCAATCCTATTTAAGCTGACATTCACCTTTTACCTTTTTTATTTTTACCTTTACTCTCTCTCACTTTACCTCTGTCTCCGTCTTTGTCCTTCTAGCTGCTGGCTAAGAAGGTGTTCACCCTGTACTCCCTGGCAGTGCAGCAGCTATCCAAACAGGACCACTATGATTTTGGCCTGCGTGCTCTCACCTCCTTGCTTCGCTATGCTGGAAAGAAGCGCCGCGCTTGCCCCAACATTCCTGATGAAGAAGTAGGTTTCTGTGCCTGTGTTGCCTAAGATGGAATTTCATACTAAAAAGACTTACATGGGAACAGCAGGCAGTTGATGCAATGATTGCATGAGCTAGAATGTGAGAAAGCTGTGCTTTGTCTAACTACAATGTCACAGGAGCACCATCACCTGTAACTTTGACTGTAACTGCTGTACTTCCCTGCAAATGAACTAAACTAAAGAATAGAATAAGAAGTGTGATTGTGAGTGAGTCTGCCTCTCCCCTCAGGTCCTGCTAATGGCTATGAAGGACATGAATATTGCTAAGCTGACCTCTACTGATCTGCCGCTGTTTGAAGGCATCATCCAGGACTTGTTCCCTGCTGTGGAAACACCCATTATAGACTATGGCGAGGTAAGTCAGGAGTTGTTTGCTCTGAATGTATTTCCCAAATAGCAAAACATGCTTCATATTAATGTTTTACCTGTGCAAGTAGATCCTAAAGAAAGTACAGTTCAGCTTCAGTTCATGTATCCCTGTGGTTTTCCTGAGAGCTGTCAGCTCCACTTAATATTCATTGTAGCACCAGTATAGACATAAACAGCTCTTACCAATACTGGAACTGGAATGCTCAGTAGTTAGACAACATTTAGACACCACACTGCCAATGCGTCTGGTCTCTGTCTTTCTACATGGCTGCCTCTTTAACCTTGGTGGAGTGCGTTGATAAACAGATAAATAGATTAATATGTTTAATTATCTTCTCAACTTTTATTTTTAACGTAATGAACAAACTTAATTGATCCTAGCATATCATGGTCCATATGTCACAATCACTCAGGGTATCACCATCACTTACTATCTGTCTACCCTTTTTTTAAAGTTGAAGAAGGCCATAGAGGAACAACTTCATCAGAGTGGTTTGCAAGTGACTCCTTTTACCATGACCAAAGTCATCCAACTTTACGAAACCAAAAACTCCAGACACTCCTCCATGCTGGTGGGCAAGACAGGCAGTGCTAAGAGTGTCACCTGGAGGACCCTACAGAGTGCCCTCACTGCCCTGCACCACAGGGGAGTGCCTGGCTTCCAGCTGGTCCAGGTGGGTGTGTCTGGAGTACACTGTAATTCATTGACCAGTGTTCTCGCTGCTCTGTCCTTATTTATTACCGCATGTGTAACCGAAGTGTTAGTAAACACAAAAAAGATGTTTATCCATGACACACAGTCTTCAGTAATTATGATCTGACATTATAAGGCATGTTTTATCTCTTTTTATCATCTTCTCTTTCATTGCTTGCTCCCTGTGGCATGACAGGAATATCCTCTGAACCCCAAGGCCATGAGTCTGGGAGAGCTCTATGGAGAAAATGACCTTTCCACCAATGAGTGGACTGACGGAGTGCTGTCCTCCCTCATGAGATCAGCCTGTGCAGGTTCTGACGCTAAAAGCATACACTGCTGTTCATACTACATGTAGTATCAGTGAATACATAACAGGAAGGTTTACCTACCGGTATATGCATATGTCACTTTTTCTGTGACACACTGTATCTCCTCTCTGTTCTTTAGATGAGAAACCAGATGAGAAGTGGATTGTGTTTGACGGGCCTGTTGACACACTGTGGATAGAGAGTATGAACTCTGTTATGGATGACAACAAGGTGCTGACACTCATAAATGGAGAGAGAATCTCCATGCCTGAACAGGTGAGGGCATTTCATTGGATGGGATGGCATAGACTGCCAAAACCGTGAACTTAGTTCATACAGTATGTTTCAGCATGTAACAACCAGGTAACGACTAGACATTGCCAATTAGTGCAGTAAATATGCATTGACTAAAATATATTTTGTTGTGGACAAAAGTAAAAGGAAACTAGCTGGGCTGTTTTGGTTTCTTTTTACTAAATCCTACAAAGCAAAAAAAGCACAAAGATGGGATAAGATTAATAGCTTAAAAAGAGAGAAGGAACCAGAGCATTCAAGTGGCTTAATCCATTTAGCTGGCTCACGTAAGAAATGGAACAAAGTGACAGCCGACAAATCATCACCATGTCTGCATGCTTTGCATGATTAAAAAAGGGAAGGAGCTTTAAATAAAAGTTACCCTACAAGCTAATGAGCTGGAAAACTGTCTATGCTACAGATGATAAGCCAAAATAAGCATTAATACACACGATCAAAAAGGCATTGTTTTAAGTTATTACCTTTGCTTTTTATTTGGGATTCATGTCAGCATTCTGTCTCTGGAGCAGCAGTATTGTTTGTGGTCCCAGATAAACTAATAACAAAACAACATCACATGAATGATAATATTATATTACTGTATCATGTTCACATATTTAGTTTTGTCATAGGTGTCTCTGCTGTTTGAAGTGGAGAACCTGGCAATGGCCTCTCCAGCTACAGTGTCTCGCTGTGGGATGGTCTACAACGATTACAGTGATCTGGGATGGAAACCTTTTGTTCAGTCTTGGCTAGTCAAGCGACCCAAGGTACAATACACCTACTTTTATTAAAGAGCACAAGCATTAAAACTCTTCACTCCATCTATTGATCTGTCCACAGGCTGAAGCGGCCCATTTAAAGCTTCTCTTTGAGAAATATATAGAGAGCACACTTAACTTTAAGAAGAGCAACTGTAAGGAGGTGATACCCATCACTGACCTTAATGGAGTAACGTCTCTCTGCCGCCTCTATGACTGCTTGGCCACATCCAGCAATGGGGTATGAGTTCAATCTGTAACCTCTACTGCACATTGTAATTCCACCAACCATTTTCCAGCACACCTTACATGTTTATCCTTAATGGCAGGGGAACTGTCTTAAGACTTGTGATTGGTTTCTAATTACGTTATTCAACTGCTAAGCATCCCCAGTGTGCAAAACAATGTAATTCTGTCCCTGTCTCCAGGTGAATACTTCAGACACAGAAAACTTGGGTAGGATAGTGGAGCTCTGGTTCATCTTCAGCCTTATCTGGTCCATCTGTGCCTCTGTTGATGAGGACGGACGCAGGAAACTAGACAACTACCTACGGGAGATTGACGGAACCTTCCCCATCAAGGTTGGCTGTAGAGCATATTTGTTTACACACTTATGACATACAAAGTTAGTCAAATGACACTCAGCACTCACATGCTCTGGCAGGATATGTGGCTACAATGATACTGATGGACAGTTGAATGATGCTTTTACTGAGTATCTGTGACAAAAAAAAATTAGACCACAACAGCTGATATTGAAGAGGCGGCAGATGGATCTGTCTTCGCAGGCACCAACATTTTCTGAACTTGTTTCTGAAAATTCTTTCAGGACACAGTTTATGAGTACTATGTGGACACCAAGAACAAAACTTGGGCTTCTTTTGAAGATAAGCTGCCCAAGGACTGGCGCTACAATGCCAAGTAAGTAATCAAGCAGTCTTATGTACCTGACATCAGCTGCTGTAGATGTATATCTCTGAGTGTACTTGTAATTTGTGTGGTTGTCTTATCCATTTCACTCTCTGCCAATTCAGTTACATAACTTTTAAAGAACCTCCAACATCTACAGTATCTCCCTCTGCCCTCTGTTGCAGTGCTCCATTCTATAAGATTATGGTTCCTACAGTTGACACAGTTCGGTACAACTTCCTGGTTAATGCTCTAGTGTTGGCTCAGTATCCAGTGCTGCTCACCGGGCCAGTGGGCATTGGTAAAACCTCAGTGGCCCAGAGTGTCCTGCAGGGATTAGATAAGAAGTGGTCCACCCTCACTGTCAACATGTCTTCACAGGTTGGTGCCTTTGCATGGTCTGTAAAGTGATTGTAAAAACGACTTTGCCATGTGCCCTTCTTTATTTGCATGTGTGTCTGCCCTCTTTTCTGTCCATGAAGCTTAAAGTTAGAATTGGAATAGTCCAGATGTGTCCTCCTGTGCCAGACATCCTTTGAATCCTTGAATTGGTCTCATTAAAGGGAAATATGAGACATAACTACCACAATATGAATATATTTATGGAACATCGTGTCCACTAAGCTGCAGCACATATGCAGGACAACCTTTAGATACCTTATACTCACCCACATATGCACTGGCTCTCAACTGCCCACTAAATATAACCGTGGATGGGCTGCCCTCACTCGCAGCATGAGATGCAGTCACACAGAGATGATTGAGCGCAGGTGTTGGGTGCGCTTGAGTGTTTTTTTTTCTGCATGTGAGTGCAACTGCCACATCATGGCTTTGAATAACCTCCATCTTCACTACAATTAGACTCAAAGTGTTTGCGTTGCTGCAAGGCGGATATCAACGCTGGATAGCAGTGATGAATGGCAATTAGAGAGCCAGGGATGATGGAGGCACTCATCAACCCCCCACGTTTCACACTTTCACCCTCACCATCACAATAATCACCATCACCCCCACAGCCTGGCTCAAGTCTGGCAACTCCCACCATTTTCCCCCTCCTCTCTTTTCTGCATCTGTCTCATTTATTTCATAAATGGATGCCCTACAGTGTTTCTTCTTCTTCCCTTATGTTCCTCAATTTTATTCATATCACAGCAACTACATTGATAGAGGCTACTCATACTTGCTAAATTCTGTTTCTGCATCATAATGGCATTAATTACATCATTTGTAGTGTCACCAGAAAAGCTGAACTATTTCTCCATAGCAAGATTTCCAAATCCTCAATTGTCTGTATTGCCAGTAGTTGTCAAAGTTTGACCAAATTCCATATTTCAATCCACAATACACTCATTACCAGCAACAGGTTTCATGATTTGAAGTCACTGGGTAAGTGTTACGATTTCCCTCCCTACATGTCTGAGCCACATAAATAACATCATAGAGATGTAGAGCACATTTTGGGTGAACAGACTTACTTAATAACTTTATATTTTGTGACTTTTATTACTAACACAAGAACACAACAGAGATGAAAATATAAATACAAGGAATACTGTAAATGTAGTGAGCGGGAATGCTGGTCCATCGGCTTGGACTTTTAAGTCTAGGAAATGAACAAAGGATGAGAAGCACGAGCCAGACAAGAGAGAAGAGGACCTTGACCTTCTTGTTTTAAAGTCCTCTGTGAGAAGGGGCGGCAGGTGTGATGTGTCAACAGCATGACCTGTAGACTCTCACTCTGTCTTGTCCTAATTATTTCAGATATATCAGAGTTGCATCCTGTAGTTAACTGTGAAGAACTGATACCCAAAGGGTAGACTAGGGGACATAGGGCTTTTTCCTAAATGAGGCACTTGTCACATCCCTGGCATGGCTGACTTTATGGCCCAGAGGTGTGGAGGAGCTGGAAGAAATTTCAGAACTTGAAATTGGAACTGTGGACTACTTAAAAGTCATTATCATCATTAGCCGACACAGATATGGGAAGTGTTGAGTCTCTGTAAAGAGTAGGGACCTGCTCTGTATGGAAAGTGTCACAACTTCTTTTTTTTTTTGCCTTCCAGACCACGTCTAATAACATCCAGGCCATTGTGGAGAGCCGCATAGAGAAAAGAACCAAGGGTGTGTTTGTGCCAGTGGGTGGGAAGCGCTTGCTGTGTTTCCTGGATGATCTCAACATGCCAGCCAATGATCTCTTTGGCTCCCAGCCACCTCTGGAACTGCTGCGCCTCTGGATCGACTATGGCTTCTGGTATGACCGCCAGAAACAGACGCTAAAGTTTGTAAAGGTGAGAAAGGGCAGGAGTTTGATGAGGGCAGGAGTGAGATCTGTTTCAAGGCGTGTGTGACATTTCTTAGTGCCTCCTCCATAGTTACCTCTTGATTATCATTTGTTTGCAGTATATGGGACAAGAGCTTAACATTTTAAGATGTTTAATTTTATGATTTGTGTCACTTGGAGGCCATTCAACTACGTGTGTGTTATAAAAATGAGTCTGTGTTTCAAATGTCTTAAATCATGAGATGTGTACGTGAGTTACGTGATGTTCTGTTTCCACTTCTCTCCTATGACTATGTTGCTAAGGCCGGGTAAGGTAAAGTCCGGGTTAATGTGTAAATAGAGGAAGTCTAGAAGAAGTGTCAGGGACCAGTCAGAGTGGCGATATTTAGATTGGGGAAATGCTAACTATTAAAGGAAATTAAACTAAAAACTTATGATGCCATCTGCATCTTTGGGCTGGTGTCTGAGACTGCATTTGACACTTTTAACAGTGTGTGTGTGTGTGTATGTGTGTGTGTTTTTTTTTTAAAGGATATGTTCTTGTTGGCATCCATGGGGCCCCCTGGTGGAGGGAGGAATCACATCTCTGGACGCTTACAGAGTCGATTCAACCTCATCAGTATGACCTTCCCTAATGTAAGTTCCACTGACCCCCTTAGTGTGCCATTCTCTCCAGAAGTCAATTTTGGATTATTCCATATTGAAGCTGATTCTGCCAGGAGGAGAGATGATCCTTCATTTTTATGCAAATAGCAGCCAGATATGCCTGCTGTGAGAAAGTATTGGATTCTGGATATCAACTTTTCAACATTTCCTCAAATGGATCCTATGCCCTGAATGGGAAATTCAGTTCTTCCACTAACTCTAACCACAAAGGTCTATTATGTCTACATGAGAGAATAATCTGGCTACCCATAAATGCTTCCTGTTAAAGTCTCATATTAGGTCATATTAAGTCTCAGCCCCTCACATTCTATTTCAGCCTGTAGTCTTGTTAACGTCATCCTTTCATGTTCCCAGCCCCCAAAAATTCCCTGAACATTTTATCTATAGTCTGGAATGTGGTCTCTGGTACACTCAGAGGTAACATACTTAAATGGTGTTAAAAACTGAAAATTGTAATAAATTGTAATATTGAATTGTAACACGTGTAGAATAAGAATCACAATACAAGTACCATCACCATTTATCAACAACTTTTTTTTCCTTTTCTTTAAGTCGCTTTGGATGAACGCACCTGCTAAATGACTAAATGTAAATGTATCTCACCATATAGGAATTATCTTTATTCTGAATATATTCATCATAGTAATGATAACTGCTGAAATACTGCGCTCTATCTCTCAATAACACCCAAAAGATTATGATTACCTAAAAGAGATGCTGCTAATTTTGTTTTATTTGGCCTTATTGTACTTTATTTGCTCTTTGGATTTATTGTTCCTCAGTTCCCCAGGTCACCTCTTTTCTCTTCCATCTTTTTCACTTATAACTGTTGTTGTACTTCCTTCCCGGTTGATCTTTTTTGTCAGCATTCAGCATCGACAAAAAAAAAATCTGCTTGAAAAGGCAAGGCAACTTGCCAGAAAATACAACTTGAGTCGTACTGACAACATAAAATAGAATTGTTTAACCTTTTATAAAATTCCTCTTCTGTTCTGTTTTCTGTTGACCAGGAGAACTTTGTACCTTATTTATCATTTACGCACAAAACTTGAACGGACCTGTCTTCTCCCGACATGCAGGACTCCCAGATCAGACGGATCTACAGTACTATGATCAACCAAAAGCTGCAGGGGTTTAAGGAGGATGTGAAGCCCATTGGAGAGATTCTGACTCAGGCCACCTTAGAACTGTATTATGCTGTTTCAGCTTGTTTTCGCCCCACTCCAGCGAAGATACACTACCTCTTCAACCTCAGGGATATCTCCAAGGTAAAAAATAATACATAAAGAGGGGTAGAACCACAGTAGAGACACATATATACAATACCTACAATCTGTTTTCCAGAAAATACAACTGGAGCAATGAACAATGAACAATGTTAACGTTTTTTTCCCGAAATTAACTAAAGGTTAATTTAACCTAACCTGTTTAGTTACGTGTTTTATAGCGCAATGTAATTGTTTTTTTCCTCTTTCACACCTTCTAGGTGTTTCAGGGTCTGCTAAGAGCTCACCCAGACTTCCATGATACCAAAAACAACATTACACGACTGTGGATCCATGAGTGCTTCAGGTAACCAGATTTACCATAGTCCTAGCCTCATTATGACAGTGTCATTATGCATCATTACCCCTAGGCTGAAATTGTGAATGCTTTTCTACTTTATTATGCATTAACCAAGACTGGGGATGCAATAATTATAAATTTTGACTCATGTGAGTGTTACAAATGGTGCAATCCTCCTTTTTTGTTGTTTGGCTGAAGCACTCAGTGTAGCTGAGCTAAAGAACTGTGACGTTTTAAATTTAAATCAGTTATTCGCTACATCCCTAGCTAAAACATACCGGTGCTTTTGTTGTGTATATATTGGATAATGTTTGCTGTTTTGTGGTTGATTTCAGGGTTTTCTCAGACCAGCTTGTAGATTACAGCGACATGGATGCCTTTGTTGCTTTGCTGGGGGAAAAACTGGGTTCATTCTTTGACCTCACGTTTCACAGCATCTGCCCAACCAAACAATCACCAATATTTGGTACATTTATCACTCTAAACACCCATGCATGCACACAGCAGTATCAGTGCACAAGCCCATTTGTCCTCTTTGACCACAGATGTTAAAATACAGTAGTGTAAGCCCACCCATGTCAGCTATAGTTTATGCAGGAGGAGGGTTTGGATGAAACTCTATGTTTGCACGCAAACCAGAGAGTTGAATCAGCTTATTGAGTTTCACAACCAGTGAGGAGCTTTCCAGATTGGTGCAGGGCTGGTGGCAGGAATCCAAGATGCAGGTGTGGAGACGAGACAGGGCTGGATGTGGCAGGTGAGTGGCCGGGAAAGTTTTCTTTTCCTGGAGCACAGGGAGATCGTGATTAGATTAGGTAGGTTTCGACAAGAACAGTTCTTTCCAAAAAAAAAAAAACACCATAATGTTGCCTGGGAGGTTGACGAGGCACAGGTAGTTAGGCGCTTAGAAAAAGCAGACAGAGGCACAAGGGCAGGGGAAAGACAGGAAAACACTGAGAATGAAGGAACAGCCTCCACATGACATAACTAATGCTTTGCACAATGACTTTTTTCCTCTGTCTTTACGATTATTAACATTCTGTTTGGGTGTGTCAGGTGATTTCTTGAGTGAGTCTCATGTGTATGAGGACTTACAAGATATGAAGAGTGTCAAGAAGTTCATGGAGACCCAGCTGGAGGACTACAACCTGACACCTGGGGTGGTGCCCATGAGCTTGGTGCTCTTCCGAGACGCTATTGAACACAGTGCGTTTGAGAGCACACACACATCCACACACTCTCATACACACATTTAAGCAGACAATACACAGTGCATGAAGTTTCCCTGTTGCATCAACCTACGGCATCTATTATCCTTGTCACATTCTGTCCAATCAAACCAGTACATTACTACAATATGCTGTGTGGTGTGTTTGCCAGTTTTATGATTCAGGCCTTTGAAAAATCCAGAGTGAGGCACAGCTAAAAGCTAAGAACAGACGGCAGCTGAACGACAGAAAACAAAGCTCTGCTCTCAGCACACTGCTGTCAGTGTGCCACCTTTCCACATTCCCTGGCATATCAATAGCACTATATTACTACAGAAACAGCATGGAACAACACATGCACTATCTCTGTCAATATTTTGTCCCAGCGACATATGCTGGGTATTTTGGGTGATCCTTTGTGGTTCCTCCACAGTAACCCGGGTAGTACGTGTGATCAGTCAGCTCAGGGGCAACATGCTGCTGGTTGGTGTTGGGGGCTCTGGTAGGCAGAGTCTGTCTAAGATGGCCGCCTCAATCTGTGAGTACCAGGTATTCCAGGTAGAAGTCACCAAGCAGTACCGCAAACAGGAGTTTCGAGAAGGTGAGTTCAAACACTCTACTATTACATTCACAGATGTTTGAGAAGGGTGACTGTGTCAAATGCCTTCTATTCTGGAAGTCAAAACAAAGATGAAAATTAAATTTAGATTTTTGATAAATGTTTTTCTGTTCTTCCTTTAAGATATCAAGAAACTGTACCGTTTGACTGGTGTGGACAACAGGCCCACAGTCTTCCTGTTCAATGACACCCAGATTGTCGACGATTCCTTCCTAGAGGACATCAATAACATCCTGAGTTCTGGAGAAGTTCCTAACCTCTACAAGCAGGATGAGTTTGTTGAGGTCTTTTTGCATATTTATTTTTATAAATTCAACAGATAATACACTGGTTTAAATGCATTGAATTTCAACCAGACAGCAATGAAGAAAATGATCTGTTTGAACTACTTGATTTGGCTCAATTGACTCGTACATTAGGTGCTGTCCTTGGTCAAATAAGTGAAACCTTTGCTGGGCAAGGATTTAAGTAGCACTTTTAACATTTTGTTGATTTTCTTAGTTTCTTAGTGTGTTGAAATGAGCCTCAATCCAAATTCTAAATATTGTTTTTTGTAAATTGAATTGGACATGGTTACGTTGGGCATTTACCATGAAAATTCAGCAAAACTTGTGAACCAATCCTAAAATAAAATCCATGTCAGTCATCCACAAACTATATCTCTGCACACTAAAAAAACAAAAAACACTCTCATTCAATCTGCCTCCTCTGACTCTGAGCCCACATCCTGTCTGATGGTAAACTAAAACAGTGAAAATATTCTAAATCTGGAGTACATTTGCATGTATATAGATTTTTTAAACTTGGCTGCTGCCCCCGTCCACGGCAGTACATTGCCTAGCTTCCAAGCTGGTGTCCAGAGGGAGATGGAAATTGTGTTGACATCATTCAAATTCTTTATACAAGAATCTTGTTGTTTACTGCATGTTACAAATTAACCTTTGACAACCTTTAAAATCTTTGACAAGTAACACACACCCTCTAATATTGACTCATACTGTACGATCATGTGCATCTGTTTGTGTTAAAGTTTCTCTTCAAACATGTCTCAAGTGAGAAATCCTAATTCTAACTGTGACAACATGTTTCTGTTGCCGCTCTGCCTACAGGTATGCAATGCTCTGTCAGAGTCTGCCAGGAAGGACAATGTGGTGGAGACTCCCGACTCTTTGTTCAGCTACCTGATAGAGCGAGTCAGAAACAACCTGCACATAGTTCTCTGTATGAGCCCAGTGGGAGAGCCCTTCAGGTAGATTCTGGTTTCCTGCTGCACACTATGTCCTATGATATATCGTGATACTGTTTTCTCCTCCTCTCCTCTCTCTCTTTGTGTTCTTGTTGTTGACACGCACATTCATGTAAACAACACAAGAGTCACTACTTGCGCAAATATGTGCATTGTTGCCATAACAACAAGGGATTGAGTGAAGAAGAAGAAAAATTTGATTTAATTTCATTGTCATTTTATCAAAGGCTGCTTGGTGCTTTGATTGGGGGACTCAACAGCAAGGGCATGAGGCTTGAATTTATAGTGTGGTTGCTGTAACAGAGAGGGCCAGCTGTCTGCACACACACAAATGTAGTTTACATTATTTTTGTTATTTATTCTCTCTTTCCCTTCTTACACACATTCTTCGCCCAAATCCCCTCTTCAAGCATCCGTGGCCTGGTTGTAATTAGTGGTGCAGAGTCGTGGTCACACATAAAGCTGCTAATTGGGCTGGCAGGCACCATTACATAGAGCTAATCACCATTCTCTGGGTGACAAAGTGTCCTCACCCTCTGACCACTAGCTGCTAGCAGGATCCATATCACATTGCCAGAGCTCAGGGAGCCCTGCTGCACCAATTAACCAGCTAAACTCACTGACTCACCCTGTAGGTCTCGAAGATATAATGCTGTACCATACTGTAGAAAGCTGCTTCAAAATGACTCTATTAAGAGATTTTGTGTCATTCTACCTAAAGATAGCCAGTGTTATTAACATCTATTTTAGGTAACCCCTCAGGAAAGACAGCAAAAAACTGCATTACTTTGAACGATTCTAAAGCGTGTCCGCAATGGCTTCATTCAGGTTGTTTTTCCTTAATGTTTTGTGCCGGACTTACCCGGACTTGTTTTCAGGCCCTGTGTCCACAGGGTTATAGTGGGAATCATTATATCAACAAATTCTATCTGAATAAATATTTGCCAATAGGAACCGTATCCTCCAGTACCCAGCCCTCGTCAACTGCACCTCCATTGACTGGTTCTGTGAGTGGCCCAAAGATGCTCTGCTGGAAGTAGCTGAGAGGTACTTGGATGGACTGGAGCTGGGCTCCGTGGAGGGGGTGAGGAACACACACACACGTTTGAAGATCTTGATCTCACATTACAAAGTCCTGACTGATGAAGTTGTGTTCCTATTGTCTGAATGTTTGATACATTTTTTTTTTTTTACATATGATGAATGATGTAGATCCAGACAAAGGTCGCCAGCATCTTTGTGACCACACACCAGTCGGTAGCACAGGTGTCCCAAAGGATGAAGTTGGAGCTGCGGAGACATAACTATGTGACACCCACCAACTACTTGGAGCTGGTGTCTGGATACAAGAAGTACGCACCTGCAGAGTTGCTCCTTCGCTTACTCCTGCTTCTCTTTTCACACCACCGTCTAATGCTTCATGTGTGTCTTGAGGGATTGTTAACAAAATAATGTGCGTATGTGTATCCATCCAGACTGTTGGCAGAGAAACGCAATGAGCTGGGCGAACAGGTGACCAAGCTGCGTAACGGCCTTTTCAAGATCAGTGACACACGGGAGAAGGTGGAGGCCATGTCTGTAGAGCTGGAGGAGGCCAAGAAGCAGGTGGCAGAGTTCCAGATACAGTGTGACGAGTACCTGTCTGTCATTGTACAGCAGAAGATAGAGGCTGACAAGCAGCAGAAGGTAAGCACCACAGACATGTTTAAATGTGCAGAAATAACTAAACACATATGCAGACACCTGACTGTGCAGATCATCTGATTTGACCTGAAAGTTTACGTTAGTGGTTTATTTTATTGGGGTATATTTTTTGTGTTTTCTATTGAGGCGGTGAGCGCTAACAGTGAGAAAATTGCAGCAGAAGAGCTGCAGTGTAAAGCCATGGCTGAGAATGCACAACGTGACCTGGACGAGGCCCTGCCTGCATTGGAGGAGGCCATGAAGGTAGATCTCTGACCCGTTGAGTGTTTTAATCCTGCCGGTCCCTCTGTGTGTTGATTTTTTTGTCTTTTTGTGCTCACTGTGTTTATTATCTTGTCTGGTTCAAATTTTTATTTGATACTTGGAAATCTGTTTCCCTCCTGCACTAACGTAATTACCTTGTCATTTGACTGCATGCTTTTGTCTAAATATAAATTAAACATGACTCAGCGAGCTGTGTACTTTTTCACATTCTCTATTACTTCCTGTTTTTGGACATAGGCCCTGGAGTCTCTGAATAAGAAGGACATGACAGAGATCAAGTCATATGGGCGTCCCCCAGCATTGGTGGAGACAGTGATGCAGGCTGTCATGACCCTTCAGGGCAAAGAGCCTACCTGGACAGAGGCCAAGAGACAGCTGGGTGAGAGATGGCAACAGTGCAGAGAAGTTACTTTATTTAGATTTTAATGGTTCACTGAAAGTATTGAGTAGTGAGCATACAAAAGCATTGTTTTTTAATGGTTTTCTGACACATCTGACCTTGACCTGTGTCTGGCAGGTGAGTCCAACTTCATCAAAACATTAGTTAACTTCGACAAGGACAACATCCCTGACCGTGTGTTGAAGAAGATCGGCCAGTACTGCAGACAGGTGGACTTCCAGCCAGAGATCATCGGCAAAGTATCACTTGCTGCCAAATCCCTCTGCATGTGGGTCAGAGCCATGGAGGTAAGAGGGTGCCTGCTGGCTACCAGCACACACACACACACAGTTACAGATACACAAGCGCATACATATAATTTTGTAATTGAGTTTTGTTAGTTATTTTGTGCGCTTTTGTATGTACGCTCTTTCTTCAGGTTTACGGGCGTGTCTACAGAGTGGTGGAGCCAAAGCGGGCCCAACTAAACGCTGCTACGGCCCAGCTGGCTGAGAAACAATCCGCACTGGCTGAGGCCCAGGAGAAACTACGAGAGGTATAGAGCCAAGTTCATCTTGCAGCCAGCCCCATAGATGTTCAGACACAAGCTCAAGTCAAGACAAGTCGAGTTTATACACGACTACAACAGTAGTATTGTAGTAAGTTAAATTTAGATATGAAAAGATCACATTAATAATTTAATATAATGCTCATTGTGTTTGTGTGAGCAGGTGGGGGAGAAGCTAGACCAGTTGAAAAAGCAGCATGGTGAGAAACTAGCCATGAAGGAGAGTTTGCGGAAGAAGTCCGAAGAGATGGAGGTGAAACTGGACAGAGCTGACAAACTGGTGACTGGACTCGCTGGAGAGAGGATTCGCTGGGAGGAGAGGGCTGCTGTAGGTCATACACATGCACACACAAATAACAGCACAGGTCACACAGTACTCAAGTACACAGTAACACTCATGAATATCCATGCCTATGTAATCTATGTGTGTGTGCTCTAGGGTCTTGATGAAAACATGAGATACCTGGTAGGAGACTGTTTGCTAGCAGCATCTTTCCTGTCCTACATGGGACCTTTCCTTTCCAACTATAGAGATGAGCTGCTGGCCATCTGGATGAAGGAGGTGAGACACACAGATACACACACTTCATAAAAACATGTCCTGATGTCCAGTAAAAAGCTCGCCATATACTGATACTCCCTTCACTGTTACTTGGAGAAGCGTCCTCTTAAAACATTCAGCTGAACTTTGAAATGTATACTTCTCTTTTTCTTTCTTCTCTTACTCTTTCTTTCACTTTTGCTCTCTGGTTGCCCTCAACTCAGGTACAGGACTCAGAGATCCACTGCACACCAGGGTTCAGTTTCGCAGTTTTTATGTCTAAACCTACAGCAGTGAGGGACTGGAACATTCAGGGTCTGCCTTCTGACGCATTCTCTACTGAGAATGGAGTTATCGTCACCCGCGGGAACAGGTCACTACATGCCGACACACATGTTGTTAAAAGTTTATTAACTTAGCTAGCTGTGGTCTAGTTAGCATACTATTCTAAAAATGCTTTGGGGTTCGTTATTCTTGGATCGGTTGTGTTCACTGTACAAAACATGTCATACTGCACATAGTTGACTTTCTTTCCTCTCTTTCAAGATGGCCGCTGATGGTGGACCCTCAAGGCCAAGCTCTGAAGTGGATCAAGAATATGGAGATGAAGAGAGTAAGTCCACCTTAATATCAGCCAATCGTATTCTGATTTCTGTTCATTAAAATGAATGCATTTACATGTTGTTTCTCATCTCTTGCCACTTATGATAAAAATTTAAAATCTTTTTCATTTCTGTACAGTGAGTATTGATATACAGCTTTGAAACAGCAGCACAGATACTGTAGGGCTTACTATGTACAAGTTTTAAGCTGCTACTTTGGCTTAAAATATAGAAAAAGGATAAAGACCCTTTAACCTCAGCTTTTCACAGATCAAGAAAGGAATCAGTGTATTGAAGATCTAACATGAGAACTTAAGACCCGTTCAGGCCTTAGTTTATTTTTTTGTCCACATAATAGACTTTACCAAACTACTCTGACTGAACTTTTCTTTTCTCTCCATGGCACCTCTCTCACTCTACTTTCTTTTTCTGGCCAATTCTTTATTACTGTGTGCTATCCAGAGCAATTTTCCCTTTTTGGTGTCTCTGACCTTTCACTTTCTTTTTCTTTGTGCTCTGTTGTCACTGCGTGACATTTAAGGATAATTGAACTCCGGCAATAAAACAGCAGATTGCGAGTGCAGTGTTTTTGACTGCTATTTTTGTCTTGAAGACTATTCCCCTTTTTATAGCCTTTCTCTGTCTGTCTATCTCAATCTCCTTTTTCCTCCCAAGTTCCTTATTTTCAAATCAAACTTTTTTTAACAGTAATTTGCTTGACTTTCCACCTTACAACACCTTACAATTCACCACTGTCCCATGTGTTTCATTACAGGATATTAGATCACTATGTACTATATATATAAAAGTATATATAAAGTATATACAATATAAAGTAGTGCTCACAAGCAACAGGAAAATAACTACACCATATGACTTTTGTTTATAAATGTCTCCTCATGATGCTGCTGAAATATCAAAGTACAGTTCATCAGATCAGATTCCAGGATGGAATAAATCAGTACTTAGGGAGATTGCCTTCCAGTATTTTGCCTAATAAAATATACTATTTACGTGTGTCCACATGTGCAGGGTCTGAAAGTAATAGACTTTCAAATGTCAGACTACCTGAGGGTGCTGGAGAATGCCATCCAGTTTGGGAATCCTGTTTTGCTGCAGAATGTCCAGGAGGAGTTGGAGCCCTCTTTGAACCCAGTTCTTAACAAGTCCCTGACACAGATAGGTCAGACACACACACACACCCCACACACACATATGCACAAATTCACAAATTGGATTTCTGAAGTATATCTTCAGTTAAATGTGAAGGGTGTGTATGTGTGTACATCCGTGTGCACTTTTTCCAGGTGGCAGACTGCTCTTGAAGCTGGGTGATAAGGAGGTGGAGTACAATCCAGAGTTTCGTTTCTACATCACCACCAAGCTCTCTAACCCCCACTACACTCCAGAGATTTCCACAAAGACCACCATAGTCAACTTTGCTGTCAAGGAGCAGGTGTGTGTGCGACACATGTATGTCTGTGACTGAATGTGTCTTCTGCATGTCTTGTCTCTAGTTTATTATCGTGTAAATCTCTACCAGTGTGTGTCTGTCAACAAGGGGCACATATAGTTTGAGAGTATGAGCTGCTGCCTTAAATTCTTAAATTGTCTGTGTGTGTATGTGCAGGGTCTTGAAGATCAGCTACTGGGAATTGTGGTGCGTAAGGAACGTCCAGAGCTAGAAGAACAGAAGGACTCTTTGGTGATCAGCATTGCTTCTGGCAAGAGAAGTCTGCAGGAGCTGGAGGATGAAATCCTCAGGTTGTTCAGCTGTTTGTTTCGGAAACACACATAGATTATTATTACATATTTGTACATGTGATGGATTGGACTGGATTTATTTGTTTAGGTTTTTTATGCTTTGTGTGTGTCCAACTCTACCAGGCTGCTGAACGAGGCGACTGGCTCACTTCTGGATGATGTGCAGCTGGTCAACACCCTGCAGACAAGCAAAGTGACAGCCACCGAGGTTTCAGAGCAGCTGGAGAGCAGCGAACAGACCGAGATCAAGATCGACTCTGCTAGAGAGGTCAGGTTGAAGGGATTGGGGATTTTAGGCTTTTAGGTCCATTGGTAAGACAAAGTAAGCAATTACAAGCCGTCACTGGGATTTAAAAATGATGATTTGCCTTTCAGTGTACATTTTTAGTGAGTAACTGATCATGAAAGTAAAAGTCAAGTGCTCTCTCTTAACAGGCCTACCGTCCATGTGCCCAGCGAGCTTCCATTCTCTTCTTCATCCTAAATGACATGGGCCGCATTGACCCAATGTACCAATTCTCCCTGGATGCCTACATTGACCTGTTCAACCTCAGCATGGAAAAGAGCAAGCGCAGCCACAAGCTGGAGGAAAGGATTGCCAACCTCAATGATTATCACACATATGCAGTGTACAGGTAAGCAAGAGCATTTAGAGAGGCCCTTTTCATGAGTCATGTCTTCATGCAGAGTAAGTGGGAATCAGTCAGAGGTTTAGCGCCTTGCCCGGCACTTTCACATGTGGACTGGTGGAGGCAGGGATCAAACTGCCAAATGTGCATTTTGTGGACAGCCTGAGCAAATATTTCAAATATCCAAATATGGTGAAAAATTTTTGAATTTCTGTGGTTATACAGTATTTAGAGGTTTAAAAATGCAATGTACACTGCACCTCAAAATTAACTGTGGACGCAGACATACTGTAGTATCATAGCCCTTAATGTTACAGAAAGGAACTTACCAGTTCACTTATGAAACACAGACTATGTCTGTGGAGTAACTCTAGCTAACCCTGTGTCTTATCCTCTGCAGGTACACGTGTCGTGGTCTGTTTGAGGTTCACAAGCTGCTCTTCAGCTTCCAGATGTGTGCCAAAATCCTGGAGGTGGCTGGCAAACTCAACATGGATGAGTACAACTTCTTTCTCCGAGGAGGACTTGTAAGAATACACAGAACACACACAAACATCTTATTTTGCCCAATTTGATTTGCAATGAATTCAACAAGATACAATGTTTTAATTTCAAATGCTTAGAGCACACCTATCTCCCTAAAATACATTCTGATATGTATTTAAATTTAAATTAATTTCTTAATATCCCCTGGGTCTGGTCTGATACTGTCTGACTGATGGAAGGATAGTTTGACTACAGATTAATTGATAGGTGTTGGACATTTTTTAGGTACTTGATAAGGAGGATCAGATGGACAACCCCTGTACCAGCTGGCTGGCAGACTCCAGCTGGGACAACATCACAGAGCTGGATAAGCTGCCCAACTTCCATGGCATCATGGTCTCCTTTGAACAGCACCCCAGAGACTGGAACCTTTGGTTCACCAGCGCTGAGCCAGAGAATGCCACACTACCAGGTCTGTGAGCGGGTTGTGGGAACTTTTTTTTTTTCGTTTGTACTGTGTTACTGAAGAGAATTCTTCCCACTGGGAACGATGGGCCTCCTTTACCAAGTCTTTAGTCCTAAGAAAAGTCAGCTTCATGAAAGCGAAATGAAAGTAGAAATTAGATTTGACAAAGTTCGACTCAATATAAATTACATTTTGCCAGGGGAAAATTTCTTTCAGCTTCATTTATATCCTTTGTTCACGACTATTTTTACTTTCTGTTTTGTCTCCTCCTCCTTAATAATCCACGTCATGTTAATCATATGTCTCCTTCACCCCTCTTTCTCTGGTTTTACCCTTCCTCTCTGTGTTTTTTCTTTTCCAGGTGACTGGGAGAATACCTGTAATGAGCTCCAGAAGATGCTGATAGTGCGCTCCCTGCGCCAGGACCGTGTCTCCTTGTGCGTCACCTCTTTCATCGTTAAGAACCTCGGCCCTCAATTTGTGGAGCCCCCTGTTCTCGACATGAAGGCTGTGAGTGTCACCTGCTATGCATTTAATCCCTGTTGAGTCTTCCGTCCTGAATATTGATTGTGAAGCTTTCAAATTTAATGAAAATAATGTTTTATACATTTGATTTGTATAATTTGATTTGAGTGTCAAGTGAGTCACACCACGCTGGCTTTATTCACTCTCGCTTTCTGTGTTCTCTCCACAGGTTGTCGAGGAATCCACTTGCAGGACTCCTCTAATCTTTGTTCTGTCTCCTGGAGTGGACCCCACAGGAGCTCTGCTGCAGCTGGCTGAGGCCTCTGGCAGGAGCAAAGACTTTCATGCTCTCTCCCTGGGTCAGGGACAGGCTCCGATCGCCAAGAGCATGATAGAGGAGGGCGTCAAGAATGGTACAACGTTGTTTGTTCTTTAGATTCTGATTTATTCTGTTGCTGAGCAGTGTATGTTAGTTCGTATTTGAATGCCACCTTTTACTGTGCCCAGGTCATTGGGTGTTCCTTGCAAACTGCCACCTCTCTCTCTCATGGATGCCTGAGCTGGACAAGTTGGTGGAGCAGCTACAGGTGGAGAAGCCCCACTCAAACTTCAGACTCTGGCTCAGCTCTTCACCACACCCTGAATTTCCCATCACCATCCTGCAGGCTGGCATCAAGATGACCACAGAACCACCAAAGGTGCATGTCCCAGACTTAAGAAATCTTAAAGACATAAATATTTGCATGATGCACATGATGTTGAATTTTATTTGCTTACACTTACACATCACTGACCTCTGTTGTCCTCAGGGTGTGAAAGCCAACATGAAGCGTCTGTACCAGCTGGTGACGGAGGCTCAGTTCGGCCGCTGCTCAAAACCTGTCCTCTACAGGAAGCTGCTCTTCTCCCTCTGCTTTTTTCACAGCATCCTGCTGGAAAGGAAGAAGTTTTTACAGATGGGCTGGAACATTGTCTATGGCTTCAACGATTCCGACTTTGAGGTCAGGACCTCTTCTGATACTGAAGGAAACAGTGACAGCTGTTGGAAAGAACAGAGCAAAAATAGAAAGATTACTCTCTTGTTCAGTCCAGAGAAGATGTCTTCGGTGTCAGGACGTGGTAGTGGTTATGATGGAAGTGACTGACTGACTGGAATGTGTGGCTGATGTACTTATCAGCTATAAACGCTCAAATTACAAATATAGAGTCATTCAAAATGTCTTATACCATGTCAGAGTGAGGGCCATTTGGACTAATGGATGATGATCATAACATTTCTTCCTCTCCTGTCTATTTATACTGTTTCTGCCTACTTTCTACAGCAGAAAATGTTTACTTAGACTGACTTAGACTTAGACTCTTACACTTATTGATTGATTGTCTGACTCGCCCCTAGGTGAGTGAGAGTCTGTTGAGTCTGTACCTGGATGAGTATGAGGAGATTCCCTGGGATGCACTGAAGTACCTCATTGCTGGGGTCAACTATGGAGGTCATGTCACAGACGACTGGGACAGACGTCTTCTAACAACCTACATCAATGATTACTTTTGTGATGCTGCCATAAACCAGCCCTTCTTTAAGTAAGACACTGTAACACACACACACATGTATTGTACCTCATTGTATTAATGTAAACACCATGAATTCAGGTGTAAGCTGCTAATGATTAAGTTTCAATAAACAAAAGTATATATTTCAGATGTGCAATGTCCAAGACATTTTGGTGGACATTTAATGTGGTGACCCTGAAAAAACTTTTTTCCAGCTTCCACTTTAACTGCCTTACAGGTCGCAGTGTGCCAGCACCATCATGTGGGCAGCCAGATTATTACATCTTGTGTTGCATTGCATTTAAACACTGTCAAAAACAGCAAAATACATAAAAAGGGTCAAAATAATGATCCTAATAATTATGGGATAGGGCCCAACCCCACTACCCTGATGAGGCTGAAGTGGTGACAGAAATATGGATCAACAAAATAATGAACAGACCCATACAAACCCATACAGACAGTCACATCAAATAATCATGTTTCCTTCTAACCAACCGCTTAAAATATTTAAGTTCAAGCTCAAACCAACACAAACCATACATGTATACTTAATCAACTTAAGAATAGGTTTTCTAGCACTGCAAGCAGAACAGGTTACAGGGGTGTTGTTTGCAGCTGTGGTGAAGGACAGCGAGTGTCCTACACTGGCCACTTCCAACAGCTATCTTATCTTAAATTGTAAGGTCTTTGTAATGCTCTATTGTATTTTTCCATCAAATTACATTTGGTGAAAGGAAAACAGTCGCTACGGGGAAAAATAGGTCACTGGTTGTTGCACTGGCAAAAAATAATAGCTGTAATATTGTGTTCCAAAAGATTTACCAGCCGTCTGTCAATGAAACGTTATTGACGGTAATGAAACAAATGAAGACGCACTGTCTTTGTATGTTGTATCACAGGTTATGCAGCACTAGCTATTTATACTATTAGGTGTCTGAGGAAAGTGTGTGCTCATGTGTGCTGCCAACTGCTCACATGGTAACATTTCTATATGCAGATTAAGTTAGTCCAGAACATTCGTATTATTTTTAAAATTCTAATTGGTTTCATTGTTCTTGTGTTATATTATTGCTCGACCAAAATATATATCTCTGACTTTGTATTCTGTCACTCCCCGTTATCTGTCAGGTTGTCCCCCTTAACCTTCTATTACATCCCTCGTGACGGTCCCCAGTCCTCATACATGGAATACATCAGCACGCTGCCGTCCACCGAGCACCCTGAAGTGTTTGGCCAGCACTTTAATGCTGACATTGCTAGCCAGATCGCAGAGACCAGGACGCTGTTTGACACCCTGCTCTCCCTGCAGCCCCAAGTCACCAATCCCAGTGCTGCGGGGGCCAGGCCCAGTCGAGAAGATAAGGTGAGGGAACAAGAAGATGACTGAGTGGCATCCTTACAACTTAGACTAGACAGCCTTATCCCCACCATAGTTTACACCTCACAAGTGTCATTTTTATTTTGAGTATGTGAGGTTTGTTGTTTGAAAATTCTCTCTAAATCTAATAATTGTTGCTCTTGTTGGTATTATATTTGAGAATATGTAACTAAATCATCTGCTTACAACTGTAACTCTCTTGTTTTATAAGTATACAATTTGAAGATGAATGTATATATTATATAAATATATAGTATGTAAGTACGAACCAAGCCACAACACAACACAGAAATATCGACACTGATACCAGTAGTCTTAAATGTTTAGCAATGATGTCATATCATCGTCGAGCTTCATAACATTTACAACATTTCATCAGACTTCACCATCACGCCTTCAGTTAAATCAGCAACAGTGAAATACTTCTCTCTCACAGTGGTGTGGACTTCAGCCAAATGTTCATTCCAGCCAGGTTCAACATGTAACAGTACCCTGTTTGCTCTGCAGCTACAAGGTGGCTTGTTTTATCACCACTATGCCTGACACTGTTTTCCTTTTCCTATGTTAGATTAGTTCTGACCTGCGGCATTTGTGGTTGTTTTCATCATGCTCACCAATCTGGGTACCAAGTTTTTCATATTTCGACATGTCACCTGTCAACCCAGCTTGTTTTATACAAAGATGTAATATATTAGCATTGAGGTCAGGGGGAAACCTGGTGGCAAAAACACCCAGCATCTTGATCTTAACTTCAGGTGTATTCCTCACCTCTCCAGTGCTCAGGGTTTCTTCTTCTTCTTCTTTGTTTGGAAGGGGCTTGTGTGGGTTAAACATTTGCCTACACAGCAGCTTGCTCACATACTGATCATTCTTTTCCACCACTGCATATAACATGCCACAAAGAGTCTGTGATTCAAATGTTCTTGGCATGGCTGTAGTCATGGCTGTAGTGTCAGTGCCAAGTCTGTTTTTGAGGCAGACCAGTCAATACTCAGAGCAATTAACTTGAATGGGATCTCTTCATGAAGCCAATGTTTATATTTGACAGCTATTTCCCAGCAATACTGGGACATCCATATGGTTACATAACACTGACAGATGGTCATCAGTGTAATAAGATACAGATCTATGAATCTGTGCTTCTGTATGGAGATCAGGACAGGTTAGATGCTTCGGAATTGAAAGTTAAACTGAAATAATAAATGTCAGGACATTCTATATGGAAGGATTTGCATTCAGGTGTAGTTTTATCTTCTACTCTATGTAGCTTATAACCACCGAGGTCAAACCAGATATTACTGTTTTGTTTTGAGTTTAACGGAACATTATTTTTTCTGGTCCCTCTGAAACCATCACCAGTTCTGCGTTCTCTATTCAAACAAACTGGCTGTATAACAAAGGCTCGGATTTTTCTCAGTGTTTTAAATGTTACAGTCGTGTAATGGAGCAGACAAATTACATGTAAGTGGTCCAGCTGATGACTTTCAGCAATGCAGTCTCATCACCCAGCTCATTTTTAGTGGTTCTTGTGGTTGTTGGAGTATGTTTGAGTGTGTCTGTGTATGTGTGCGTGTGTGTGTTTTGGAAAAGATGACTGTCAACAGTCACAGCCTGAACTATTGTCCTTTATGCCGTTCCATGATCTGACTCTGCAGTTTCTTCGCTGCAAATACTTGCTGACACGTGTGTGTCAGCAGTGCCTTTGCGAGTTAACCTGTCTCATCTGCTGTTGTACGTCTTTTCATTGGTGCTTCCAGGTATTAGAGCTGTTGGCAGACATCCGTGGAAAGATCCCAGTACTGATTGACTACGAGCGCACCAGGTCGCTTCTCCAGGACAACCCTTCGCCACTTAATGTGGTCCTGCTGCAAGAGATCCAGAGATACAACTCTCTACTGGACACCATCATGTATGAACTCTGTGCTTCTATGTGTGTGTGTTTCAGCTGGCCATATGTGTTGTAGTAAGCGTGCCTTTATATGTCGAGGAAAAGAGGACTGTACATTCAGTGTCTTGGGAAGACATTAGCTTGTTTTCCAAATAAAATGAACTGCAAGCGAGAATTTATAGAGGTAGGGTCAGGAATTCATGATGTCTGCTCAAACTCTTCCAAGATGATTTACCAACATTGTGGTCAAACCACTGGTTCCCAACATCTTTCCTTAAGTGACCACTTTTCTGGCATTTGGTGAACGATTCCTGACTCAGTGACATTTTTATATATTATATGTAGAGCACAACAATAACAATAGAGAACAACTGATGAAATTACCAAATAGTAAATGAAATAACTGTAAATTTGTGTGAAACGAGCAATTTGGATGAATTATTTCTTGCAAATTTTGCATCAGATTTTCCTGACTACTTTTCCTGATGTTTTTATTGAATTCTCTGTCTATATAATGTTTTTTTAACAATCATAAATACTCAATAGGGTTATTATTGAAAAATTCAATTCAGTTTCCTTATTTTTTTCCTGCTTTGCCATTGTTCTAGGTTGTTTTAAATACGTTTCTTGAACTTTTTTTCTTTAACTAACAATAAGCTACAAATAACAGTTTCATTTAGCCCTATTGTATATATATATTATTTTTTAGTTTTGCTACTAGCCTTAAAATCACAAGGGTCTCACGACCTCCCATGAAGCTAGGTGGGCTCTAGACTCCCAGGTTGGGAACTAGTGGGTTCACCTACTGTAAGTGTATTTGATTGCAACACAAAAATGAAAACAAACCAGTCATTTTCAAGAGGCGCAACAGCAGGGAGTAGAGAAATGTTTAACTGTATACAAATATCCTGGCAGCCACAACTCAAGCAAACTACTACTGCTTGTGTTGGCTCCGGTATAAAATGAACATGCTGCAGAAAACAATCACTCAATCATCAGCCTGTTTGTTTGTGTCACTATGTGTGCATGGTACAGGCTGGGCAGCAGTGACTACTAAACACATATAGAAGAATGGGCTAAAAATGACAGGTGTGTTGCTGTAATTGTGTGTGTTAGTTTGTCCCTGGCGGAGCTGGAGAAAGGGATCAAAGGCTTGGTGGTGATGTCATCCAGCTTGGAGGAGACCTTCCACTGCATCTATGACGCCCGTGTACCACCGCTGTGGGAGAAGGTGCCAGACACACACACACGCACACACACACAGTGCATCCACAATAATGCATGTCATCATTAAAAAGTTACAGAAAATGTAAACGCATGTGCAGTAAATGTACTTTACTGGATTCATTTCTTCTCTGGTTTTCTCATTAGCATAATTCTCAACTTCTTGCCTCTTACAAAGTGTAAATGATGCACATACACATACTGGAAGTGTGATGCACATGCAGTATGAGGTGAGACCTGAAGTGAGGCTGCACCTTCTGCCTTCCTTTTATCTTAGTACATAAGGTGGGCAGACGGAGAATGAAGAAGTGCTGCAAGGATCAATAATATTGAGACTGAGGCTGCTCTCTGGGGAACTGAGTGGACTTGAACAACAAAACAAAAAAGGCTATGCTGACTCAGGATTAAAATTATAAAAAGAGTGCTTTGGAAAAGGTAGCAAATCAAGAGCACATCCAAGGTAAACAGTCAGACAAATGCAGCTTTAATTGGTTTGGCTGCACCGTGCTGTATGATCAAGTATTAACCAAGCATGTCTCTGTAAGGTTCACAGATAATGTTTCAATACAGACAGACAGCCATGTTTATTTTTCCATTACGTATTCTGACTTGGTTTTTCAGCTACGTCTGTCTCTCTCTACAACAAGTACGACAGATTTTTGTGGTGTGCTGCCATTTAACAGAGCATTCAGTGTTACACTGCAGTGTATTAATCGTTGTGATTGTGATCTGATCAACGCTCACTATCTATTTTGCTCCCTTCACCCCGTCAAACAGCTGCAGGTCTGTTTCTTTACTGACTCACTGGTCTGTTATTAAAGGTGTATTTATCCATCACTCTGCCTGGCTGCACAGACACACACTTATTGTTCTCCTCTGTCCAACTACACACACACACACACACACACACACACAGTGATGTGGCCCTGGCAGCATTCCAGCTGAAATTCTGTCCGAACCTCCATTCTGGCTTCATTATCACTGGACCTCTTTACAGTGGGGAAAGAACAGAGGGTGCTGTCGACTCGGGTCAAGGGGCTAGAAACGATTCTGGCTACAAGTGTGTGTGTGTGTAGTGTATGAGTCAGTGGAATGTGTGTGTGTGAGCCGGGGTTATTCGGGGTAGTTCGTGTTTATCTTCAAGTGTCTGATTCTGTCCTTGTTATGCGCTGTGCATGAAAGCATGTATGCAGATGCATGTGTGTGTGTGTGTGGGGGGGCGCGTGCATGTATTTATGAGTAGCTGTTCATCAGGTGGAGCATACCTTGGCCTACGGTGGCTGAACAAAGCCAGCGTCTGTGGGCTAATCGTAGTGTAATAAGCAAAGTAAACCTTCCAAGGCCTGCTCCACTTTCCTAAAAAGACTCTGAGCTCATTGTGCTCTAGCCAGCGGCTTATTACTGCTGGATGTACCGTATGTGCATCTGTGTGAGGGTGAGTGTGCGTATCTATTTCCTTTTATAGGAGTATTCCACGACTATTAGGGCTGCTGCCTCCAGCTGAGCTTCTCTATTCTGCTGACCACTTGGTGTGTTTCTCTTTTTGTGTTGTTTTACGTCGGTTTACTCACCTTCCAATTAACCCCCGTCTGCATCTTGTTTCTTTTTCATCTTCCATCTAGTGTTCCCTCTATTCTGCTCTCTTCTTTCTGTCCATGTCTTCATGCCTCATCGAGTGTAAGCAGCAACAACAGCCCCTCATAGACTCTCTGTCTTGCTTATTCATCCCTCCATCCCTTCATCCCTCTCTTCTCCGCCCCTCCTTGGCATGGCAGCCTGTCATTAGTTCTGAGCTCACAGACTCATGGCTTTAATTTTGGCCTGCCTGCTTCTCAGTCTCTGGCCATTTTGTATCTGGTTTCTTCACAACGCTCTGATGTATGTATGTGCGTGCGTGTGTTTTTCTGCACGACAGTAACTGTATAGAATATGTGCATGTAAAAAAAAAAAAAAAGACATGCATATCTTTTATGTGACTGTTTGAAGGGTAATGATATGTCACCGATGCCATGGTCATTTCCTCCTGTGTGGCAAACATGCTTTGATCCTCTTGATCAGTGACATACAACAATTAATTGTGAAAATGAAACACAATTAAGCAAATAGTTGATCTCAGTGATCTCACCCTTTTTGCTGTGTGACAGAGGACCACACTGCCAGGCTGACTGTGGAGAATAGTGAATTACACTGCAGAGAGGAAATGCCTAAACCAGACAATACATGCAAGCATATAATGAAGATTATTACACACAAGCAGCTGAGTTATTTTAACATTAGCATGTTTTTAATATTATGTTGTTAAAACAGTGTCTTCACAGTAGTCTGGATTGCTCTCATGCACATTCGACATTTTTTTGTGCGCTACCAATGCTGCTTGAGGCTGTCAGTCTAATTGCTGTTCTGTCATGTGTCTTTGTACAACCCATTTTCAAAAAAGTGGTCACGCTGTGTAAAATTGAAATAGAAATAAAATGTGATGATGTGAAACCCCATATTTATTTGGAAATAGCACAAAGACCGCTTATCAAATTTTGAACCTGCAGTTACTGATAACCGGCGACAGGTTAGTAACATGATCGGGAATAAAAAGAGCATCCCAGAGAGGCTGAGTCTTTGTGGGGCTCACCAGTCTGTGAAAGACTGGGCTGGCAAATACTGCAACAATTTAAGAACAGTGTCATACAATGAATCTGGGCATTTCATCCTCTACTGTACACAATCTCATTAAAAGATTCAGAGAATATGAAGAAATCTTTGTACACAAGGGACCTGGCCGAAAAGCAATATTAGACATGATGTGCAGGCTCAAGGAACACTTCTAAAAACTTTGCATGTAAACAGAATGTATTGCTGCATCCTCAAACTCGAGCAGAAACTACCATGCAAGAGGAAAATGTATATTAACGCTGCCACCTTTTGTGGGCCCAAGCTCATTTAAGATGGACTGAGGCAAAATGAAAAACTGCCCAGTGGTCTGATGAAGTCAGAACCTCTGCTTTGAAATTGTGGACACCACCTCTGGCCTGAAGACAATGTTTTGCTCATCATCACATTTTGTTTCTCTTTACATACATTTTATACAGTGTGCCAACTGTTTCGGATATTCTTTGTACTATTTAACTGTCACACAACATATGCAGTTTTAACTTTTGTCAAATTGTAACTGTGTCAACTGTGATTTTGGCTGGCTCATTACATGATAATACTACATGAATACTTAATGATTATTGTGTATAATGATAATTATTAAGCATAATTGATTGATTGTTACATATCATCTTTTAGCTCTGTGGCTCTCTACAAATTATGGCAATATCAGATCAACCAAAGGGAGCAAAAGTTGCCATATTAGAATTTAAACATATATATTAACACCTGACTACACCCAATTTCTCCCCACACCATCTCTGTACATGTGTTGATAAGACTGTGCCCTGCTGTTGCTCTGTCCTGAACTCGTTCCCATTATGAATGGATGCCAACAGCTGGAAGCATGAAATGACTGTAGATTGGCCATGTCTCGTTCTCACTCTCTCTGCGTCACTCTCTCTCTCTGTCCACTAGGCGTACCCCTCACTCAAGCCCCTGGCAGCATGGACCAGGGATCTTTGCCAGCGAGTCAATCAGTTTGCACGCTGGGCAGAGACGGCCCAGCCCCCCAACTTGTTCTGGCTGTCCGGCTTCACCTTTCCCAACGGTTTCCTCACTGCTGTGCTGCAGTCCTCTGCTCGACAGCACAACGTGAGAGTCCACACAATCACATGCACATTGGCAGCAAGACAGTTATATAATGAAACGCTGCTTGTATTGTCTTATTTGTGATTGATATATAGTTGAATATATATATATAGAGATATGTATATATAGATGTTCACCAGACCCAAAAAACTACACGTCTACAACTTGAGATTAAACTGGGATAGATGAACAAAATAAGAACTACAAGATGTTTGCATGACAATTCATAACTTTCAGTGTCAGTTATGTTCTGTTTCATTCACAGCACGCATAGCACACATACAAACACCCTGGGAAACACACGTTTTTTTTTAGATACACACTGCAGTCACTGCCCTGTGCTGGTTTGGCAGACCCAGCCTGCTGAACACTCTTTTCTCTCACTCCTTTGAGTCCATACATTAATCTCAGCCTCTCAGCGTCTCACAGCCAACAGCCGCCGCACTTAGTGTTGTACATTAAGAAACTTGAGCAATATATCCAACAGATATGCATTCATGCCTGCCAGTCACTCTATTCATACCAGACAGCTGTGTTAATACAGCTCTACTGCAGCTTGCACTGGTGATAATAACAATATTTAACATGTGAAACTCTTCTTGCAGATATCAGTGGACACGCTGTCTTGGGAGTTTATAGTGTCCACTTTAGATGACAGCAACCTCCTTTACCCGCCCAAGGTGACTCCCTATATGCACATTTCCATACAGATTTCCATAAACTAGCCAGTTTTCTGAGCCATTAGCTTTCAGCTGTCAGCGCCACTTTCCATCACATTTTTCATTTCTGCTCAAACATTGACTCTGTGTGGTCGTTCCTGAATTTTCATTCAAAGCAGCGCAGCACCGTGTGCCACTCTCTTCCCCTGCCTCGCAAATCTTCTCTTGCATTTTAATTTGTCTTTTTACAAAGTTCACAAATTTTGGCATTGCAGGAAAATGTTTTAATTTGTCAGATTACTGCCACTTCAGAATCTCATCATTGTAATTCTTTATTCCTCACTCTCTTCATCCTATTTTACTCTTTCTTCATATATCATCTCCTCTGTGCCTCCCCTCGCTCCTCTCCTTCTTTCTCCATTTTATCTTCCTCTGCTACTCCAAAACCAGTGCACACTTCCAGCCCTTCCTGTCTTTTGTGCTGCTTCCCTCTTGCTTCTTTTTAGCTCTCTGACTCTGACTCTACTTCCTTCTGTCCAAACTGATCTTTCTTTTTTTCACCTCTCTTCCCCTTTCTCTGCCAATCTTCTACTTCCCTCCCTCTTTCTTCGTATGTCATGTCTCTCCTCCCTCCTCTAACTCCTTTTCTTGACCATCTTTCCCCTTTGCAGTTTTTGCCCGATCTCTACCCTCACTCTGTGCCACCCGTTTTTTTCCTCTGCCGTTTCCTTCCTTCCACGCTCGCTCCTCTTTTCCTCTTCCTCTTCCCTTGTTTTCACCCAGCCTCCTCTTTCCTCTCTCAGTTTTAGTACCTAATTGACAAGGCTGTTTGTTTTTTCATATTTTCAAAGCTCTATGCAGCATGTCACTACCAAACAAGTATGTCTCACCTTACCCCTCCCTGCCTCTTCCCTTCCTCCAGGATGGCGTTTTTATCAGAGGTCTGTACCTGGAGGGGGCTGGTTGGGATAAAAAGAACTCCTGTCTGGTGGAAGCTGAACCCATGCAGATGGTCTGTCCTATTCCCACCATCCACTTCAAACCTGTGGAAAACCGCAAGAAGACATCCAAGAGTGAGTTCTTTGGGACATTTTTTTTTTCAGGAATTTCTTTACTCATCCCTCCGTCTCTCTTTCCATCCATTTTGTTTTCTCTTGTTTTATTCTATCTTTGGTTTCTCTTTATGTTTGTTTGAGTTTGTGATGTCATGCCCTGTGGTTTCACTATCTTAAGCTCTGTCTGTATTAAACTCTGTCTCTCTCTCTCTCTCGTGTGTGTGTGTGTGTGTGTGTAGGTATGTACCTGTGTCCCTGTTACTACTTCCCGGTGCGTTCAGGTGGGGCAGGCCGAGCATCTTTTGTGGTCAGTGTAGAACTCAAATCCGGAGCTGTGACCCCAGACCACTGGATCAAGAGAGGGACTGCTCTTCTCATGACCCTGGACAACTGAAGGCCTTAAAACACACACACACACTGGCACAATATTATTTATTGTTTTAACTGTTTCTTACTTTATAAGCTGTTTATAAAATTTGATAATCCAATGAAGTCTGTGTGTTACTTGTGAGTTCCATGAAACAGGTATTCACACCTGGGAGTGCACTGAGTCACTCCTTAACTCTTTGAAGTCGCTCTGACACAGTTCTGGTGAGGTTTCTTCCACCCCTCTTTCTTTTTTGTTTCCCCTTTCTGCCGTCATCTGACTGATTATTCACTCCTTTACACAGACACGCATCAGTCTTTCCATGCTGACCCCTTTTTTACCCAGCTCACACATAAACACACTGACACACACACACACACACAGAATCTACAGCGAAGTGTTGTGTTTTACTGGAAACTTGCTTCTTCAACATCTGGATCAAGTGACTGTCTGGTCATGTAAGTGGCCGCTGTGCTCGCTGAATTCGATGGTAATCTGATGAGCTGTTATTCATCTATTTTGTGTTAACATAACAGAACTGACAAAGCACTTGCATGAAGACAGTCCTAATTTCCAAAGTTATAATGAGGTCTGTAATATGTTACTTCCTGGCTATGACCACACAGTCCTGGAAATACAATTCAATTAAAATCTGAACAAAACTACAGTTCCTGGTAGGTCCGCGTCTCTAAGTGAAAGAATATTTTTACTTTGTGAAAATTCGATTCATCCTTGATTTGACACACACGTGCAGGCACGCATGCAAACAATGCATTTAATCAAGGTGAGGTAAAAGATATTTTTATGCTAATACACGCTTCCCCCGAGCTGAAAAAGAGGACAGAGGGAGGGAGGGAGCGACTGAAGGAGAAATGAACCTATTCAAATAAATGAATTCTAATGAAGCTTCACAGACAAGACGTTTGGAGTCGGTCAGCATTTTGAGAGAGAGAAGGCCCGGACTTCCCCACTGGAAAGAACTCAGCCCAAACTCCTGAAAGAGAGGGAGAGAAAAACAAGAGAAGGACCCTGGAGAAAGTGAGCCGGGAGGAAGAATGGTCCAGTAATGAGAGAGGGGAACCAGAGAGGGGGGGGGCTGAGTTCAAGGTTGTATTCAGACGTAAGGATTGTCCCCCTGAAAGACTGAACACAGACTTCCTCAGGGTTTAAGAGCCTCTTTATCAGACCCAGGTCTGTGTGTGTGTGTGTATGTGTGTGTGTACACTGGTGGTCTCTGGTCGGGTGGGAGATGGAGGGGGGCTCTCAGCAACCTGCTGAATTCAAATTCAAATTGGTTTATTCTCAGGCCTGGTTGTAACAAAAATATGAGACTCGGGAGGTGTTTTATGAATAAAAATGCACCAGAATGTAAATGTGGTGTTGACACAGTTTAGATGGATTCATTAAGCCTCCTGCCCTACATGTGAATTAGATTTGTATTATCGTATTGTAAAGTTTTATGGCCGCTATGCTTTCTTGAAAAAGTTCAAACTTGAAGTGTTAATCGTTCTGTAGGAGGCGGTATCTCTCCATATTATATTAGAGCCAAGCTTTTCAAATTCTCCCAGTCCGCAGAAATATTCACTTCTTGGGGGCATCGAAAGCCAACTTCTTCCATCTGCTTATCCACTCACACACTGTAAAACAGTAAAACTTGTAAAATCCCTGCCTTTTGAAGAAATGTAGACATTCATTGAGTATCTGCCATGAGGGGATCCAGACTTCTCCATGTATGAACATATGACATATTCTCTGCAGGCCTGCGCATCATCGATGGGAAATGTCTTATCACATTGAATGTATTACCAGTGAAATTAAATCAATCTGCTAGTTTGCTAGGGCCCCCCTGACAACACTTGAAGCACCCTGGGGAGCCAGGCAAACCTCTGTGTGAGAGCTACTGGCCTTGATCGCTTTGCCTTGTGCTTTAATTTGATTTCCCAACATGCTCTTGCCCTAGTTTTCAGTTTCTTGGGAAATGACAAGGACCTGACAAGATTACCAGACATCTCTAAAGCACAACTTTTGATTCCTCAAGTGGCTCTTGGCCCCCTTAGAAACCACCTCCAACTGAGAGTTTCACTCTTGAACCAAATAGTTCTAGAGGGAAAACCTGGGGTCCAGTTGTTCTCCATTGAATAGTAGTTAATAATGGAATTTGGACAAGTTGCACAGTGTGTTTGCCAGTGACTATGGAGGCGGGGCAGTTAATGTCCGAGACTCTTCCACCGAAAATAAACCTGCATGAGGGAAGAGAGAGAAGGAGAGAGAAAGCGAGAGGAGGGAGGGAGTAGGAGGAAGGGAAAGAGCCTTTCAACGGGGACAGAAGGGAAAGAGTCTCCGTTTCAATGGAATAAAAACTGCGCAATTTCTTTAAGGACTGCCTGCTCTGATCGCAGCGGACCCTTCCTCTCTAGGAAACGGATATCAGTTTGTGTTTTTTGGGATGATTAGGGATTCCGTGCCCGTTGCAACACCCGCTGCCTCACGGGAGCTGGCGATTTTTTTACCAGATGGTCTTCAGAGGAGGAAACGAGCTGTGCAATCATTTAGAAAGGCGATATGACTGTGCAGAGATGCAAGAGCAGTGATGAGTCTATCCGTCATGCCTTGCCCATGGGCGAACACATCCACATTTTCTCAGCCTGCTCCCTGATCTATGTGCGTGTACAGCAGAGCTCCCCGTGTCGACGTTTGCACCTAAAACGCGTTATGGATGTTGAATGGATTTTTTTTTTTTTTTTTTTTTTTTTTTTTTTGGGAGAGGGCTTTTTTAGGGGGCTGCGTCATCCGCGGCTGAGGAAAGGAGATGGAGTGCTTTGCAGATTTTCCCACTATTGCACTGTTTTTTAACAGCGAGGAGTCAGCACGGCACCTCCCCAGCACATTTTGGATTGCACATAAAAGGTAAGCAGAACGCACGGTATGACTCTAGCAGGAATACATGCTGACATGTGAGCCCTGTGCAGCCCGTGTTACCTAATTGTAACAGGGGAACCAATCGGACTCCGCTGAAAACAACCTGAACTACAGTATCATCACCCTGTTATAAATCTTTAAAGAACACGACCAACATATCGGCAAATAATACGAGCCGCTACACATTATTTGTATCTCTGGAGGCGGCTTTGGGAGAGTAACCTCGAGATATAGCAAGATAGAAACACTATGCAGCTGTATTGTGATTTTTTTAAGGAGGTGATGTGATCGGATTATATAATATATGCGTATACAGTCTAATGGGCTACACAACTCTAACTTTACATGAATAGGGCCCATAAGTTTCCATACTGCAGCAGTTTCATGTTTCTGTGTTGCTGACTGCTGTTATGTCCGTTTCCCCCAGTTTCACATTGAACCTGGCGTCGGTGATGTCATGTTTTTGACGGTAAGGAAGGAATAGTTTACGGGAAGGTAGGTCTGGAGTTGGCGATGTCGCAATCGCCCCTGCGTTCATCTCGGTTACACGTTTATAAAAATGCACGCAAAAGGGGGCGACGGATCGCGTCCGTGGGTGTGATCCACAACGCGTGGTCGCGATATTTCGCCGCTTTTCTGGGCTCAAATCGCGGATTGTTGAATGAAATGCGGGCTCGCTGGTGTCGGAGGAAGGAGTGTCGCATTTTCTTTCTGAAATGTCATGTGGTGAAGTTGTGGCGGGTTCTCTACTATTTCCAGGAAGAGCGTTTGAATTCTCTCCCCTTCGATTTTTTTTCCCTGTCTCCACCCCTCTCCTCGCTGTTCCCCGTGCACTTCGGGGATTTGACCACTGGGTGGCGACCCAGGACAGCGGATCGGTGAGCAGGTTTACCTGCCCGCGCGAGGAGCAAGTGATGGGACGGGCGGCGCACCTGTGGCGCACATGGAAATACAAGATTTCCATTTGCGTCCACACGTTTAGAGTAATTACTAAGGAGGGCGTGTATGCAGTGAGACAACGTTAAATCATCTTTAATGTCGGCGTGAAGAATGATTCCTCTTGTTCTTGGCGTGTGCTGTTGATGAAGTTTTGTCCCACAATGCAGCGCAACTCGAAAATCTGCTCACAGCTGCAAAAAATTAAGACTAATTGTTGGCAGCGGCGGAAAAAGGAACAAAAAAAAAGACGTAACTGAATTTTTCGATAAATACGTAGCTTTATTTTTGTTATTAATTTTCCAAAGTTCACATCTTTACAGTCTCTTTTCAAAGCCACAGACTGAAGCTCTTCAGCGGACATTTTCAAGTTTATTTCCTGAAATTGCATCAACTGTAACGATAGTGGGACAGCAAACTAGACACAGAAATGTCTCTGTCCAGGTAAATATTCAATTCTTGGTATTTAGATATATTTGAAAGTCTGCTGCTCACATAGCCTTAATGCTATTTGTTGCTGGTTTGTTTTTCAGGTTAACGTACTTAAGCTAACTAATACTGTTACACTGGCTGCATTAAAAATGTTAAACTATTCTGCCTCTGCGTCCACACCGTGACTTTAATGTTGAATTACAAACTTGAAAAACGGTCCTCTATATCTTACAGTCACACCACTGACATGTAACCAAGTCTGGACATGTTAAATGTGACGCCTCCTGCAGTGCCTCTTTTACTGTGTGAGCAGGACGGTGCCACTTCACTGTCAGGTGTGCTGTTTAAGGACCTACCTGTTAAACATAACATGGCAGTAGGCCTGGGACAGGGAAACATATTAAAACTATGTGTATAAAAAGCATTTGTACACTGAATAAAGAATTCGTGGTGATGAAATAAATACGGTTCTGTACAGCAGATTGTAATATATACATGGATATTTCAGTATTATCATATATCTCTTCTTCTGTGATAGACATTAGTTTGAGGAGTGAAATCAGTAAGGCAGTTTAACATAATGAAACATCACATGCTGACACTGGAGTGCAATTAACTGCACAAATTGGTGAAGCGTAAGCGTGTATATTCTCCCCTAGATGGCGATACACCCCAGTCCAACCCTGACCTGTGTCTGTCCTTTGTGAACAGCTGTTCATTTCTCAGGAGCCCAGCTGTGCTCTCTGAATATATATTGTTGTTAAATTGTCTGAATTTGACTAGACGATAAAACCACCGAACGTTATATTACGTAAATGGTCGTGCTGATGTACATGATGGACATACTGAGAAATACTTTCCATATCAATGTTGTTCTTGATTACTGCGTCAAATCCCTGATCAAAAATGTTAATATACTGTATACCTCTCCTGTTTACAGTGATGGAGTCTGGAACATGGCCAAGCGTCGCTGTGCTATGTTTGAAGAACCACCGGTGCCTGACTGAAGCCATAAGTAAGATGTCTTACTGGGCGTCTGACCTACCAACCTAGGCACGAATGGGCAAACGTTAAATCAGCAGCCTAGCTTGTCAACATGGACTGCACAGTCTGGGAATGGAAAACACTGATCCCATCCCAGTGTGATGGTAAGCCAGCTAATATTTGGATTCATGGTTGTTTTACTCGAGCTGGCTTTATACACAACTGTCACACAAATTGCTTGACTTCCTTTTATTTCATGTTTTCAGGTTTGTTAATTAGGGTGGAAACAGGATAGGTTAGTTAGCGGACTGCTAACTCTTTACCTAGTATTTAATTCATAGTATCTACTCAGAAATATGAAAGATGTTCTGAACAAATTTGCAATACTTTCGGTCAAAGAGGTGAACGTTCACTAACATTGAAAGTTTTCCCACGGTTTCCCCCCTCACTCTGACTGCTATTACTAACACACTAATTGGACTGATCCATATCAGACTAATTGTTTGCATACTGTTGTCCTTGCAGGGGCATCTTCTTCATTTTGCTGCAAGCACCCACCTGCCCAGGTAAGACTTTTGACCTCTTACCCAGACTTTGACCTGCCTGCAGTGACACATGGGATGTGCCCATGACTTCACTTTTTAATCATGTCAGGATGTCTGTCATTCCTGTTTTGTCTGTCCAGTAGATGTGTTTGTCTGAGCTTCTTTTGGAACAATGAAATGTTTGTTCAGATGCTTTGAAATATCCAGCAAATGGGTACAACATGTTCACATGCAATCTCTGATACGGTGATCAAACCATGGAAGCTCCTCTTCTTTGCTATTTCCATATCAGCTTCCTTTGCGGTTTGAGAAAAGAAAACATACTTGGGGTATTTTGTCTCCCTTTCTGCTCAGAGGATACAAATCTACTTCAATCATAGACATTATAAAGGAAATTCCAACACTGTTCCACTGTATTGGATCATTTTTACTTTAATAGTCTGGTAGTTTTGATGTCTACAGTGTATTTGGGGTATTGAAGCCACCTCTGTGAAACGTTATGCACCTTACATGGACTGAACATGACTGAGAGTCCTGGTTTTCATGCCTGATGACTAACTGACCCACACATTTAAAATGGATAGCCTGATGAAAAGTTTGTGCTAGCCTGCTGTTTGCTCAAACATGTGTCTTGAACCAGTTGGACTTGTTGTATTTTGTCTCCTCACAATGTGATTAGACCGTGCAACCAGTTGTTTTAGTTTCATCTTCCTGCACTGTGGGATTTAATTCATGACTTACTGACTATTGAAGATTTAAATGTTTAACATGTACTGTACGTCTGTTTTTGTGGGCACAAGTATTTCTCTCCCTGCAGCTATTAAATTTATTGGGGCTGAAGCCAAAGACACACACACACACACACACACTTAAATTGAGCTGTACACATTCGACACCCTTTCTGAGGTGTATACACACCTAACCCAGCACCAGCTCTGTTTCATTTTCACACACACAGTCCTCAGTCACTCTCTCACACACATCTCAAACACCCTAACACCCTTCTCACTCGCTGTTTTGATCTCTCTCATAGGCACAAAAGACACACACACTCTCTCTCTAATGCCGTCGTCTCCCAGGACCTTGCTAAGTCTCACACACCTGGGGTTTTCCATCACTTACCCTGCTCAGCTTTATTACATATATTTACAGCTGGTCATGAATCAGATCCATTATACACATAAATGCAGACGCACATATACACACAATCCCTACACTAGACTCCCTGCATTATGCTTATAGACAGATACACAAACACATACCTGTGAGGCTGTCTGACTGCAAGCTTTTCTGTAAGAAGAGACTGAGCAGAAAGAAGGAGAAAGAAAGGACGGATTGTGGGAAAATTAAAGTGTTGTTGTATTTAACATAAATCTCTACAACGTTACTATTAACTATTATAAATCAAGCAGCCCTACTTTGCATATGACAGTTGGTGCATATTTATATTCCATCCATTGATTGTGTTTGTTCCATCGGGACATAAAAAGTGAGAGTGGTTTGTAGATGAATCTGTCATGTCTTGCACATCATTGGTCCCTGTGTCACCACACACACACAGCTGATGCTCATTTGTTTAGTGGAGGTCAGAGCTTATGAATGACTGAATATGTTAATGTATTTGTGAGAGAAAGAGTTACTGTACAGAAGGACAGCCAGTCAGCTTGCATCTGTCCCCGACACACACAGACGAACCCTCTCACCCTTTAGACACGGTGCCTCATGTCACCTTCCCTCAGGGTTTGAGTGTCACAGTGTTTCTCATCTAATACTAGCTTGTAGATTTTTTTTGTACAATGTGACAAAGATGAATGCACCACAAGGCTGGTATTGTATCCTGGTGGCCAAGTAAATGTGTTATTTATTATGTGCCTTAAATGTTGTAGGTTTGAGTTCACAACCTTTTTGTGTGTCATTCCCTGTAGCATTGTTACGATTCCAGAAAGTCAACTTTAATACTGATAATAAATCTAAAGCTATGATGATGTCATCATTCTTGGAGGGCTTGGCAGCACCTTTTGCCACAGGGTTTTGATGTTGGCTGGTTGTAAGTGAAATAATTCCATATGCTGCACCTGGAACTAGTTTTGTCAGATGGTTTATTTGGACAGGGATCTAGTTTAAGACATGGTAGATGAGTGGCATATGTTCAGCTGCACAATTGTGCTTTGCAGAGCAGTAGGAGTCCACAGACTCCAGTAAGTATCCTGCAGATGTTGATCAAAAGAGTAACTCAAATTAAATTTAAAAAATGGGTAAGGCATGGAAAGTTTTAATATGAGAAAAATAAATGATTTTCAAAAAATGTATCTAATCTAATTTTATGTGCAACAACAAAAATTGGTATTTTTGTGATTTAGCGGCCCCACTTTCAGTCTTCAGTTTCATAAATATGGACAGTTGCATGCATCTATTTATTATATGACTTGATTAATGATCTAAAAGATTTCAGAACTTTTCTAACAGCCAAACATCAAGCAAGTACAACAACACAGGACATAGGAGCTAGCTAATATTATTTACTAGTCCAACAACAAGTAGCCAGTCAGCACTCTCGCCTACGACTAAAAGTCAGTCCCAGAATTACTCTTGTCTGGCAGTTTCTTCCTTGGTTACTCTCTCCTTTGTCTTCTTAGCTTCCTCTGTCAACGTCGAAACGAAATAAGTAACATTCAATTCTCCTACTGTCCAGTTTGTATTATGCCCTGTTTCATACAAGCAGGTGATAATTTGTAAGCGTTGAGTGTGGGACTATAGGACTTTGCATCTGCTTTGTCTACATTCTCCTCCTCCTTTTTCTTCCTCTTTTTCTTTGTAGTAATCTATGTGCCATCCACATGTGTCACACACCCTGTGGAGGCAGCACAGGAAAATAATTTTAGAACATTCAGTGGTGTTTTAATAGAAAAAATCTTCCTTTGTTTATTTATTAAATTCAGTTTGTCACAGCAGTCAAAGATAAGTGTGGATATAATCGTTGACAGAAGTGTGAAATGGCTCCAGACCCTGAGAATGAAGGGCATGGGATAAAAAGAAAGAAGTGCTTTTTGTTCAGATGAAAACAGATTTAAACTGAGGATATGTCGAGAGAGACTGAGGAAGAGAGGTGTTGAGAGCTGACTCAGGATGGCCAGGGGGAGGACAGCAGGAAGCAGTGGGTGAAGTGGAGGACAGGAAAGAGAGGGAGGGAGACTCCTCTTCATCATCCTCCACCTCCTCCTCTGTCATCATCAGCAGTGTCATCGATTTTAGGAGTGGCATACAGAGGGAAGGAGGAGAGGTGGAGCTGACATCATCCACCTCCTGGAGGTCTGTGAGGGCGTATTACCACATTCTCCCTGTTAAAGCTTTTAACGGTCACATTTATCCCATCAAAGGCGCTTTAATGCATTTAAAAACTACAGCTGGAAAGGAGAACATTCTAATTCAAGAAATGCTGAATCCATGTAAAAAAAGAACAGAAGTGATAGAGCTAAAGCTAGGACAAATGGAACGATGTGATGAAAGAAAGAGGTGTGCAGCAAGAGAGCTCCTCTGCCTTTCTGGTTATATAACTTTCCTGCAAAAGAGGGCATTGGGTTTGTGTGTGTGTGTGTGCGTGCGTGCTAGTTCTCATGTGAGCTCCCTTTGTTGGCTCTGTGCATTTGTGTGTAAGGGTGACAGAGTTTGCAAAGAAGAAGATGCCCAACATGCCTCCTGTTCTCTGCTGTGCTTGTTGTTTGGCCTGCGTTACCCAGCTGTCACAGGCCTCTGTTGGTATGCTGTGTATTTGTGTGGGTGTATGTGTTTGTAAGGTGTATGTGTGTGTGTGTGTGTGTGCTGGCACATTTACTAGTGTGTGCGAAACAGTGTTTTAATAGTGCAGCTATGTATATACTCTGACATCGAGTACTGTGATGTGTTTCAGTGTTGATGTGTGCACCTGTGTCTTAAGGCCCCACAGAGGTTTTGGAGACAGTTAGGGGAGGTCAGATGGTGCAAGATTAGTATGGTTGTGGTAATTGTGGAATGAGGTGTGCATGTGTGTGTGGCGATTTGAACAGGGTGTATTGGTGGAAAAAAACTATACAAGTGACGTTGCTTTTTAATGTAATACAACAACCTTTCCCTCTGAACAATCCAGGGAGAGTGGTAATGTTAGAGGGAAAACAAAGGTGATACACTCGAGTTATAATGTTCCAAATGAGTCTTATCACAAACCAGACAGTCTTTCTTCTGGAGTTGTAGAAATGCATGAAATAAATAATAATCCAAATAATTGTCCTATTGATTAAAGCTAGTCCATTTCATACTAAACAGCCTCTCAAATATGGATATTTCCTGCATTTCTCTGTTTTATATCATATCAGTTAAATATCTGGGTTTTGGACTAACCAAATTAGACATTTCTTCTGACACTGGGCAGTGTGTGACTGAACATCACCTGACTGTGTGTGAGTACCTCCCAGTGGGCCTTAGTGTTTTCTTTTTCCACAAGTGAAAGACCAAAAAAAAAAAACCTTTTCATGTTGTTAACTCCCCTGGCCCCCGTCCCCAGTTTTTCAAGCATATTCTCATTATATATCCTGAGCTTATGAGAAAACTCTTATCAGATTCATAGTCAAAATTGTTTGGCTAGTTTATTACATGAACATGGACATTGCAAAGAGATAAACAAGACACATATAACTACTGACTCAGTATTTCTTCTCAAACATGTGCAGAGCCAGATGGAAGCTGGCTTTAATCTTCGCAGTCTATTCATATGCATCTTCTAATGGAAGACATGACATGAGGTGACATGAGGTGACTTGAGGCAACCCAGCCGTCTGTCATGTTGGCACTAGTTCTTTGAACTTGGGATTGTGTGAGAGACCTAAAGTCTTGATGTCTGGTACCTTTTTAAAGCAAGACACCAAAACCATGAGAACTTGAGTCATACGGAGTGACCTAGTAACAGGCAATCAAGATGGAGTCATGAAGTCAGAAGTTGGATTTTTACATTAGATTTTGGTTTTCCTACTGAACAGTGGTCAATCTGCTATTATCTTCAGCCCTACGCAGTCTGCAGTGTATAATAAACAAAGCCTGTGTTTATGTCGATAGCTGATTGTAAAGGTTTTACACTCAGCTACACATGCTAAATGTGTGACTTCCACATGATGTAGACACAGATGTAATGTGTATGTAGCCTATGTGTTCATAAAGGTACGTCATGACTTTAACTGTGCAGTGGACTGGCTAATCTGCTAATCTGTTCACAAATTAGCACCCACAGAGTGATCATCTTTAATTTGTCTCAAATATCACTTGATTAGTCGTATCATCTAGTAGACAAACCAGTTTTCCCAGGAGCTTGGAGAGAAAGATTTGTCTTTGTAAAGCGTAATACAAAGCTGTAGAGAGTACGCACACATTTGTCTGTCAGGACTTTCTTTTTTGTCAAATTTTCCTCACACTGTAAACATATTGCCACCTTCTGCCCTCTTGTTGTGTTATGGAAAGAAAATGTAGATGCAGTTATTGTTGCTCTAACAAGGAAACAGGACGGTGGCAAAAAGTGGTGAGTATAACACTTATACAGGCTTCAGCAGATAGAGGATGTGAGAAATCAAATCCACTGCCAGCCGCCCGTCAAAGTGGAAACAAAACAAAACACACACACACATTGCTGCCATAAGCTGTCTTGTGTTGTTCTCTCACCATCACTCCCCATTTTTCTATCCCAGCTCCTGTTTTGGCTTTCTGACTCTCAGGTTTCTCCCCACCCCCCAGCCCTTTACACCCCCATGGCCCCCCTTTGACCCCCTGTTACCCTCCATCCACCCCCCTCACCCTCCCTCTCCCCAGGGCAAGCCCACAGCTCCCAGCTCTTTGTGCCTGCCTCCCCCTCCCTCCTCCTCCACCTCTGCCTCCTCCTGCCTTTGTGTGTGAGAGGCCAGCAAAGGGAAAGAGGAGAGAGGAGTTAGCCTATAGATCAGATGTGAAACTAGAGTTTGAAGCCTTTTTATTTTGACATGCTCTTGATGATTTTATATATATATTTATATTTATTTATATATTTATATATATATATATATATATATATATATATATATATATATATATATATATATATATATATAGAGAGAGAGAGAGAGAGAGAGAGAGAGAGAGAGAGAGAGAGACTTATTCACCACTGTATGCAGATTTCACAAAGTGACAGCAACATTTAAACTTTCATTTCACGCCAAAGAAAGGAATATTATGTTTTTCATTGCAGCTGCTTATATCTGGTGAGAAAGACCAAAGTTTTACTTTAGCTACAGAATAGCTTTTCATGGTGGACTTGTTTTGACTTGCATGTGGAGCCTCTGTGTGTATTGTATTGTGCTCTCTCATACTAATATTAAACACATACAGTGCAAACACAAATGATAAAAACAGGATGTCAGGGAGAGACACGGAACTATATGCCTTACACACACAAGCATGCATGATAGGGTTGAACTTTCACACATTCATGCATGCATTTATATTTATATATTTAGCAAAAATACAGGGCATACAAATGTTCTTACTGTTCCCTGCGTAAACTCACACACTGTAAACACACTTAATGAACCTGTGGATGAGCTGCAGTTAAGGAAGCGTGTGTGTGTGTGTGTGTGTGTGTGTGTGTGTGTGTGTGTGTGTGTGTGTGTGTGTGTGTGTGTGTATATATATCCACTATATTTTATGTTTACAGTATGTACAAGGAGGATTCAATAGGGGGCGATACAGAGCAGTACAGATACAGTATACCAAAGTCACAGACAGTGTAGTGGTACAGGTTAATGTCACATTGTACTGTGTCCTGAGAGAAAACACATGCTGAAGACGATATTCTTGTTAACTGGAAATATAATTGACAGCACTATGTAGTGTCCAGTGATTGCATGCTGATGTCAGTTTTGGTTTTGTGTTTCCACTGTACTTTAAAAATCTATTTAGTTTAAAGAATGTGTGATATCAAATATGATCAATCCACAAAATGATCAAATTTTATATTTCATCAAATATTGTCAAATAATAAAGTACAAATAGTTACTTATTTTGGAGCAACGTCTGTTCATGTGGTCTTCAGTCTTTCTGTAGACCAATTCACATCAATTCAATTCAAAAGCATTTTTTAAATGGACTGAGACAGATCCCAAGTAGCCTAGTTTAGACAACAAAAAAGAGCTTTATGTATAAACACATTCAGTGCAGATGAAGAAAACTGCACACTGCACAGGTCATTGAGTTCAGACAGTGGAAAGGAGCCATTATGTGTCTGAGAGGGCTTTAAAGGGTGTGTTTGTGTCCAAAAAAGGTGGCCAGACATGGAGGTGTCATTCACCTATTGACCTACCTATATGTCAACACAATAGACAACACACACATACAGAAAGAGTGACGTGTGTATGGGAGGAGGGTGTTAAGAGTGTAATAGAGTGGGAAAGAAATACAGTGGCTTGCGAAACTATTTGGCCCCCTTGAACTTTGTGACCTTTTTCCACATTTCAGGCTTCAAACATAAAGATATAAAACTGTAATTTCTTGTGAAGAATCAACAACAAGTGGGACACAATCATGAAGTGGAACACACTTTATTGGATATTTTAAACTTTTTTAACAAATAAAAAAACGAAAAATGGGGCGTGCAAAATTATTCAGCCCCTTTACTTTCAGTGCAGCAAACTCTGTCCAGAAGTTCAGTGAGGATCTCTGAATGATTCAATGTTGACCTAAATGACTAACGATGATAAATGGAATCCACCTGTGTGTAATCAAGTCTCTGTATAAATGCACCTGCACTGTGATAGTCTCAGAGGTCTGTTTAAAGCGCAGAGAGCATCATGAAGAACAAGGAACACACCAGGCAGGTCCGAGATACTGTTGTGGAGAAGTTTAAAGCTGGATTTGGATACAAAAAGATTTCCCAAGCTTTAAACATCCCAAGGAGCACTGTGCAAGCAATAATATTGAAATGGAAGGAGTATCAGACCACTGCAAATCTACCAAGATCTGGCCGTCCCCCTAAACTTTCAGCTCATACAAGGAGAAGACTGATCAGAGATGCAGCCAAGAGGCCCATGATCACTCTGGATGAACTGCAGAGGTCTACAGCTGAGGTGGGAGAATCTGTCCATAGGACAACAATCAGTCGTATACTGCACAAATCTGGCCTTTATGGAAGAGTGGCAAGAAGGAAGCCATTTCTTAAAGATATCCATAAAAAGTGTCGTTTAAAGTTTGCCACAAGCCACCTGGGAGACACACCAAACGTGGAAGAAGGTGCTCTGGTCAGATGAGACCAAAATCGAACTTTTTGGCAACAATGCAAGACGTTATGTTTGGCGTAAAAGCAGCACAGCTCATCACCCTCAACACACCATCCCCACTGTCAAACATGGTGGTGGCAGCATCATGGTTTGGGCCTGCTTTTCTTCAGCAGGGACAGGGAAGATGGTTAAAATTGATGGGAAGATGGATGGAGCCAAATACAGGACCATTCTGGAAGAAAACCTGATGGAGTCCGCAAAAGACCTGAGACTGGGACGGAGATTTGTCTTCCAACAAGACAATGATCCAAAACATAAAGCAAAAGCTACAATGGAATGGTTCACCAAAAAACATATCAAGGTGTTAGAATGGCCAAGTCAAAGTCCAGACCTCAATCCAATTGAGAATCTGTGGAAAGAACTGAAAACTGCTGTTCACAAACGCTCTCCATCCAACCTCACTGAGCTCGAGCTGTTTTGCAAGGAGGAATGGGCAAAAATATCAGTTTCTCGATGTGCAAAACTGATAGAGACATACCCCAAGCGACTTGCAGCTGTAATCGCAGCAAAAGGTGGCGCTACAAAGTATTAACTCAATGGGGCTGAATGATTTTGCACACCCAATTTTTCATTTTTTATTTGTTAAAAAAGTTAAAAATATCCAATAAATTTTGTTCCACTTCATGATTGTGTCCCACTTGTTGTTGATTCTTCACAAAAAATTACAGTTTTATATCTTTATGTTTGAAGCCTGAAATGTGTCAAAAGGTCACAAAGTTCAAGGGGGCCAAATAGTTTCGCAAGCCACTGTAGAAGCTGGTGTGTGAACATACAGATACCCACAGCACCACACATGTATTTTTAAAATGCAGGGAACTCAAAGCTAGGTTGCACTACATGTATTTGCATGTGCGTGTGTGTGTATGTGTAAAATCCACTTGCAGGGAGTGCATGCTCAGTAGGAGAGTGTATTCCTGGAAAGCCAGCTGCCACTCCTGTTATCACAGCTAACTCGATTAGAGGAGCTTCTGCCTCCGAGCCCTCTGCTCTGAGAGCTACAACTTGCGTGAGCACATGCGCACACCTACACATACACCCAGTGGAGGACCCCTACACTCGATTCAATTTAATCAGCCAAAATAAAGTACATTGAATCGCCAACTAATGCAACATTAAAACCATTGCACTTAAAGCTTGTGCCAATAAAGCACCATGACTCACATGTATTTATGTACACTATATTATACAGAGAGTGTAAAAACTGCCTGAGACATATACAAAGCCAAGAAAGCTCAATTCAGCAATATTCGTTTGAATTAAGTAAAAATATATTTAGTTTGGTTAGCCATAAAAATATATAGATTCACTGTTCACATTTCAGAGGAATTAAGCCATGAAAAATATGACTCTAGTCTTCAGGAATGTTTGGACTGGTGGTCTTTAATGCTGCTGCTTACAATGTAGCCTCCAGAACCCCCCTAATGTGTACTTTTATAAAACGGTAATAGAAAACAGCACTTTGCTAATGTTGTACCAATTAACCACAGCATAGCAGAAATGTCAGCTAGGCAGCCAGCCTTTCATGTGAGGTGCTGACCTTTCCCAGTGATCATGCTAATCATTGATCACTTAGATAAACACAGGCTACCATAAGAGCCCATTATTGCCCCTCCCAGTGCCTTCCTATGGACAGCGGTTATAATTAGGCCCTGGGGTAATTGGCTGACTAATTGCTGTTGGTGGGATACATACATCGCCTATCGTCAAACCCAAGGGGAAGCTCTGCTATTACTTTTAATTACCTGCTGTTAAGTTTGACAACTGACCCCAAGTGCTGTTTTTGGAACTGATGGTTGCATTTCGTCTTGTGGGAGGGGAAGGGGATAGTGGATATCAACCTCCAGCGTGGACACTGCCACAATGGCCCAGATGGATCGCTTCTGTAGTTACACACACATACTCGCAAACACACACACGTGCACACTGTGGGGTGAACAGACACATGCTGTTTTTTTGGGCAGCAGACTCATTCATCATGTGTCTGTCCGTAGAGGAGCTGCTATTCATTGTCTCTCCTCCTGCTTATTCTTCAGGAGCCAGCCTGTCTCATACATCTCTCTACCTCTCTCACTACTTCCCTCTTTGTCTTTCTGCCCCCCTCCATCTCTCTTGTCTTTATATCTTTGATACTCTTCCCTCCCTCTCTCGCACCCTTTATACATCACGTCTTACTGAGAGAACAAAGAGGACATAGCTAGTTACCTTGTCTGTGTCTGCCTGCCTGCATGTCTGTTTGAAATGTATGAAGCGTGATGTTAAGGACTCATCCAGGTAAGCTAGTGTCTGACAGAAATCACTTGAACGGGTCTTAGTGTTTTATGGATTACAGAGCACTAAGAAGCCATAACAGACACCGGCTATGTAGCCTGCTGTAGCCTTTCAGTTAATATCAGCTCAAACTCATTACAGCTGGGACATGCAGTAGAAACAGAGCAAACAGAGCAACTGTATACACACAAAATACGGATAACATCATCACAATCATAGATTGATAGCTAGATCTCTTGTGTAATTCCTGTTGTGGTCACGTACTGTAAATGTTGGACTTGAGTAAACAGTTGTTTTTACTTGCATAAAGAGCAGTAAGAGTAAATGCAGTTGTCAAATAACCTTGATGGGATGTAACCTTGAGTGTATGTTTATTAAAGGACTTACTGAAATGTCACCAGGTTCTGCAGGATAACTGCAAGAGAAACTTTTTACAGGAAAAACTAGACCTTTTAAACGTGAGTTATTTACAGATCCATGTGTGAGCGAAAGGAATTTTTTCAGATTAATGCTTCAGCTTCTAACCTTGAGAGTAAATGTGAGGGAGGACTGCCAGGATGCTGTACTTTCATTTGATGATGCAGACTGACAGATGGATAAACCCAGAGTGTGACGGTGTGTGTAACACTTCGACACATGCAATTACACATTCACAGGTGTGGAGTCACAGCACAGTTAGCTGTTTGAGTTAGCTTGTCTGCCGTGTGAGTTTTGTTTATAACTCTGCTGCTTTCAGAGTGATTGATTTGGCTCATCAAGAGTTGGTCATCATTGTACTGTATGTACAGTATGGACTGTGTGTGTCTAAATATATATGTATATGTGTGTGTATACACTACATAGGCCACATCCAGGGCCAAGAGCAGGGTTGTGTTGCCATGGTGAAAATGAAATCCAAAATGCAGAGTTGCAAGGAAACCTGTGATTGGCTGAGGAGCCATGCATGGGATTGTGATGCATGCTGTCAGCTGGCCAATGGGATGCAGGCTGAGCCAGGGCTGTTGCTAAGGGGAGTAGCTTGGAACAGAGTCAGCTGGGTTTTCTCTCTCTCTTTCTCTCTCTCTCTCTCTCTCTCTCTTTCTGCGTCTCCCAGTCAGTTTCTGGCTTGCTCGTCCTCTCTCTCCTGCTGCTCGCTCTGCCTTTGCCCTCATTGACTCCTTCTCCCCCTCCTTCCTGTCTCCCCATCGCTCTTCCCCCTACATTTTTTTTTTTGCACTTCTACACGTGCGAAAGGGGAAAGAGCACATGTTGAAAAATTCACTGAATATTTCATGCAGCTTGTTGTGTGGGGCTGGGGCCATATCCAAAGAAGCTTTGCACACAAAGTTGTGTGTGTGTGTGTGTGTATGTGTTTGTGGGTGTGGGTGTCTCTGCCTGCCTGCATGTAAGTTTGCATCAGTTTGTTTATTTTATTGTGTGTGTTTTCTTAGCATGTGCCTCAGTCTGGGTTCATGTCTTCATGCTAATTTTGTGTTATTTTCTTTGTACCTTTCTCTTTATGCTTATACCTCTCAGTTTTCTCTTCTGGTCTTTTAGGTGTGTGAAGGGGTAGTATATTTTTGTATGTGTGTATGGGTTCATGTCGGCCAGCTCCCCAGGGACTTGGGGCTCTCCAACTAGAGTGGGGTGTATTTGAACATGAGCCAGGCATCGCTGGGTATGCGCCTGGTGTCACGTAGTGCTGAACCCCCTCCATCCTCTCAGCACCCCATACCCAACTGCTGGGTCATTACCCCTATTCACTTCACACCCTCAATGTACCCTACTGAACACAACTGCTTACCCCTCTAGTACAAGTTAAGTTATGTCAGGTCTATAGGCATTTTATTACTAGAAGATAAACTAATGGTATAATGGTAGTGTTCAGAATAATAAATCATACATCCATATGTATTCATTGTAAATCCTTAGCTTCAAAGTAAAAGTATGGCTTCCAAGATGTGTAACATATACAGTACAGGATGGCTAGGCTCAAGAAATCTGATGACATGTCAATGCCATGTTTCAACTCATTGCTGTTGATTCCCATAGTGCTTGGCTCTATGTGCTTTATGGTTGCTATGCCAACTCTTGTACACTCTTGTTTCTCAGGTTTTTATTGTAGCGTTTCATGCATCCTGGACACCAGCTTTACTGATACACAGCACATAAGAATATTTGAGTAGCATATTAAAGCTATAACTCTGTGGTTTTGTCATTTTTCATATCGCTTGCCGTGGAGATTTTCCAGGTGTAATTATAAGAATGTCGTTCAGATAGTAAGGCTCTGACACAATTTTGTAATATTTGGCTTTATAAATGAAAATGAGTCTCTTGCTGTTTAATGTCTCACCCATTGAACATAAAATCAAATTACAGTAGCCTCAGTTTGCCTCCAGAGCCACAGTGTGGGTTAATGTCCCACATTGTGCATAGGAGTAGGAGTGTGCATCCACTCATGAGAATGTGGGTTAGCATCAGTCACATAGACTCATCATCAATTATTAATTTATGGCACAATTGCAGGGGTAAGTTGTAAACTGACTTTTACTTGTGCAGCATTTGATTTGCTAGTTTTTCTTCAGGCAGTGCTAGAGTTTAACGTCTTGATCAGGCTTGACGAATAAGGAGATGTGTGCTATAGCACTGACTCATGTTATACTCAGTGGTAGTCAATGATCAAACTTTGCCAAGAGGCAGCAGCAGCACAAAGAATGACCTTTTTGTTCGTTTTTGGAAAGGCAGGAATATTGTACGTCACCTCACAAGTGGGCAGAAACAGAAACAAAGCATCCGCTCTGTCCACACATTTTTCTGTCTCTCCCCCTTCTGTTTCCTTCCTCCTCTCATTTCCTCCTTCCACACTTCCTGTTTCCTGGCTCTCATCCTCTCTTTGTTCAGCTTTCTCTCTCACGGGTACATTTTTTTTCTCCTTCCGCTGTCTTTTTTTTTTTTAAGTGTGTGTGTGTGTGTGTGTGTGTGTGTGTGTGTGTAATAGATCTATTGTGCCGACAGCTGCCAGGGGAATCACTGAAGTGAAGCTTCCTACTTATGAATCAAACTTCGCTAATAGAGCATGGCTGGCTTTGGGATGACATAACACACATACATACACTGTGGCCATCCCATAGCCCCCAATCATTCATTCATAATAATCCACACGATCAGTTATTCAGAATGAGACATGAAGGGAGAGGAGGGGTGAGTGAAAAATTGGGAGGGAGAGGGTGCCACTCACTCACTTCATGTGAAAACAAAGCAATTACGGGCATTATTAGTCATGTTAGGTGTGTGTGTGTGTGTGCGTGTGCGTGTGCGTGCGTGTGTGCGTGTGTGCGTGTGTGCGTGTGTGCGTGTGTGTGTGTGTGTGTGTGAGGAGATGAGATCAAAAGCAGGAGCCCCAGCTGTGGCTGAAGCTGAGCTCTTAGCTCTCCCACTGGTTTCATTTGGGTTATCACCATTGATACTGTGCGATTGTATGTGTGTGTTTCTATATATGCATTGTGTGTGTATGTGTGTATTCGTATGGTATTAACAAGTTGAAGTACAAATATCAAGAATACGCAGGAGTGAGAGCATTTAGGCATGCTTTCGTAAATGTAGGTGTGTTTTCAAGAACACTCACACACAGGTGCACATGGTTTCCACATCTGTAACAATGGAAAACATTATACACATGTGCATGGGCAAACAATCAGAAAGTTTCCTAGTGTGCACATGTGCAGCCAGTCGGACCTACTGGAAGAGAATCAAGTAGCCAGCCTCTGTGCAGTGGTTTAAAAATAGAAATCACACACACACACGCACACACTCAGACACACTCAGCTTGCAGCTTAGAAATAGAAGAAGCAAAACGCATCTGAGTTGCAGAGCCCAGTCTCATTCCCCTTTTTCTTCTCTTTTTTCCTCTGTTTTTTTCTTTTTCCTGCTCTGTCTCATTTGTCCTTTTCTGGCTTTTTCCGTCTCCCCCTTTGCTCACTGCACAATCCGTCTCAGACAGAAAACAAAGAGAGGCAGCAGACAAGAAAGAGCAAAGACAAGGTAAGAGAGCAAGAGAGAGAGAGAAGTGTTAAATGGAAAACAAGCATCCGTGGGAATCACACATGCCAAGTTTGTATCACCGCAGTGCCACGTGCATGTGTTTGGGTCACAGCCACATGCAAGCGTGAGTGTGTTTGATGTTCTTCAGTGTGTTGCTGTGTGCATTTAAGCAGCAAAGTCTGCATATGCTGAAATGTCTGTGGCAGGATTTCAGCGATATCTCTGCTACACAGGCTCAGATTCAGATGGAAGGAGAAAACAAAAAATAAAATTTGAGTAAAAGATTGAGTGTGAGGGTAGAGCAGGTGTCATGGTGAATAACAGAACACACTGTTACTGCCAATATTTATCTGTTTACACAGAAAAGTTCCCTTCACTCTGCATGTTTTTCCATCTTCTCTGTGTGTTTTCCATGCAGCACAGTGACAGTTTAATATTCCTCTGATCACTTCTGACTGTCCCTCCGTAGAGAGAGAGAGAGGGAGAGAGAGATGGGGGGTGGAGGAGTGATGAAGAAGTAGAAATTTGATGTCAGACGACAAAGGGAGGGGGAACATGAAGCGAAGGGGAGAGAGGAGACGATTATGGAGTTTAAGATAATGCTGGCTTTGAAGAGAAGAGATGGAGATAAAGAAAGAGGAAGTTAACACAAATGAATTTTCTTTCTTTATTCCTTCTCCTGCACTCATCCTGTCCTCTTCCATTTTGTACTTTTACTTTCTGTGTCTCTCTGTTATGGAGTTATTTTTTATCTCTGACTCTGTCTGGCTGCCTGTGAAAATGTTGAGCTATATTTTACAATACAAATGTAGATGGCAATACTTCTTTTCCCAAATGAGTGCCAGTGAAGGCGAAAACTCTCAATTCAAGTGCAGATAGATGAAACAGGATGAAACACTCCTCACTGCCTCTGATGTGCTACTATCATTACAAGTTGAGCTGCACAGGAATGACACAACAAAAGGCATAAATATAACAGTGGCGGTAGAAATGTTTCAGTGACACATAAGTTGCAACCAGGGTAATAGTTCTCCTAATTCACACAGCCGCCCACATATGATTAAGCATATCAAAACAGAAATGAACTCAGTCAGTCTTTTGAGAAAAGCACTTCAGTCTCGAGATGAGTAAGGCAGCAGAAGCTGTCATATAACCCGTCATTAATAAGCAGTTTGTGGAAATTAGACCTTTTATAAGGAAAACATATGTGAATTCAGAGAACAGATTGTTTACTCACTTCACTAACTCTCAGATCAGATCATCTATTTATTTCCCAAGGCATGTGCAATATTTTACTCATCTTTACTTTTTTTGTTGTATGTAATTATTATTGTCTCTTTGGTTTACCACTATACTGATTGTTGGCTACATATTGTATTTCAGTTGATTGCAGATGTGTGTATTGCCCAAGTAAAATTTTCCTTAAATAGTTTAGAAAAAAAATACCACAAAGAAAAGCATATTTCTTATTACATTCTACTCTCATGACAGTCTTTGTAGATATAAGTCACGATGCTAGCCGCTATCGCCTCCCATCTCAGCGATTCTTTATCATACGAAGTGCTATGCCCAAAAACCTCTTGTTTGCTTTGAGCACACTTTGGTGCCTCTTCTACTGTTCAGCATGGTTCTTATATCAGTGATAAAAGGGGCTAATGGAGTTTGGGTCTGTTGTGGGGTTTAGTCTATGGCAAAATTTGCAAAGTAGTCTTATGGTTTTCTGGTCTATGTCAGAATTTTCATACACAAACTATAAGTAGTCCTACTTTAAGTTAGGAACTTCGTCTTTGGCTTCATGGGTTGTCACGTGGAATTATTTTGCAACAGTTGTTTCTATACATGCTGAGCACTCGTTGTCTGCTTTTTCTTCACTTTGCCGTCCAACTCATCCCAAAACTCAATTGGATTTAGATCGGGTGATTGTGGAGACCAGGTAATCTGATGCAGCACTCTCACTTTCCTTCTTGGTCAATAGTTCTTACATAGTCTGGAGGTGTGTTTTCAGTCATTGTCCTGTTAAAAACAAAGGATGGTCTCAGAGGTTCAGCTGAGCACTTCAAGACCACGGTGATCGCTGTAACACTTCTACAGATAAATGTTTATCTGTACAAATGTATGCTATACAGTTTGCATTATGTCAGCGTGTGTGTGCGCGCATGAGAGAGAGAGAGACAGAGAGAAAAACACAATGTGAGTGTTTCTTGTAACTGTGTGAGAGACAGGAAGGCAGAACAAGCTTCTCATCAAGTTGCTTTTTCTTGTAATCACATACTTGTCATAGTGATACTGACATATTGGAGACCATGGACATGTAGGCTGAATCAAAATACACATTTTCCTCTAACTTGTGCACATATATAAACAGCATTAAATTCTGGGTGAAGGAAGTGGGTGGTGTAGTTTTGAGCCACTTAAAATGGGTTAGGAAGCAGGTGTTTGTCAGCTGCTCAGTGTTACTCAGTAATATGAAAGACTTTCCGTTCATCTCAAGTTTGAAAGAATTTCCTCACATAACGAAGCCTGAAGTTATGTTTTGTGCAATAACAAATGTTTTGTGGAAGATTTACTAGATAGTTCAGCAGAAGCTGGTTTTGCTGTTTTTCTCTCTCCTTTTGTCTCAATACTTCATGTGTGCTCCTTTTCCATCTCCCTTTCTGTCACTGAGATATGACCTCTTGGCCAGTGACCTCATCAATAAGGGGCTCATTTGGGGGAAGGGCAGGGTCAGGGGTTCGTGTGTGTGTGTCTCTCTCTGTTTGTGTGTGCATGACCCTGATGGGGCCCCTAGCATAGTTCGATTAAGAGAGGGGGAGACAAGCAGGGAGGGGACCTATGGGCCCCCCATTTTCCGCCATCTTAGGTTTCCGTCTATCTATTGACTGCTGTGGCTACCCCAGATCTTATGTCTCCTCGTGTGTATATGTGTGCATGCACTGTCTGTATCTCCTGTTCATTCTATTCATGGCAACCTGCAGGTGGACAAGACAATCACTCATTCTCATCTGTTTCTCCCTCTGTAAAATCTCTGCCTGGCTGTGTGCATCTACTATCTCTCCACCCTCCACCCCCCATTGAATTTCTTCATTCTTTTCCTTTTCTCCCCCTTTCTGTCTCTGGTCTCTCATCCTTTTATTCCGTCCCACCCTCTGCCTTCCTCTCTTCCTCCGGTCAGGTGAGAGGGAGGTGAGGAAGGAGGAGGAGGAGGAGGAGTATTAGCCTCACTGTCTGGAGCCAGTGGTAACCTTATATCTCAACAGAGAGAGACAGAGAGAGGAAGGGTTGGTAGTAACTTGAGCTTTAGTGATTGTACATTCAACACAGAGGTCATTTTTGTAGACATTGGATATGAGTGAATGCACACATACACACACTCGCAGTCTCCTTCCTGTGCCAAAATGTATGTATACATCCAACAAACACACACTGGAAAAGCATATTTTCTCCCCCCTATCAGTGATGTAATCCCAATGCAACGTCGTCGCCGTGGCGATTGTCCTCTCCCATCCTCCGGAAATAGAGGCTCTCAGGTTCATGGCTGATTGGCTTGTCCATGCAACTGGAAAATGGAGTTTAGTCAGCTCTGTGCCCTCGGGCTGCTCCATGCTCTAACACACACACACACACGCACACAAATGTACATACAGTAAATGTACTCAACACAGACAGATGAGAGAAGGAGAAAAGGGAAATGGAAAGATTCATTAGAGGGATAAACAAGCAAAGCAACAAGGAGAATGTGCATGTTTTCATGATCTCAGTTTATAGCTGTTGAGAATTATGTATCACTATTACATCTTTTTAAACCAAATAATAAATATTTTAAGCTTAGTCTGAATAGAGGAGACTATTGTTTGTCAGCTTTTAGAAGGTTTGTCACGCAGCTTTGTCAATGTGTTGTATAAGCAGTCATACCGGTAAGTGAGTTACTGAATTGGAAACAGGAAAGAGAGAAAGATACAGAGACGAAACAGAGATACAGAGAGTTTAAAAGGAAATGAAAAGTTCACAGGAAAGAAAACTGAAAGCATTGTGTAACTCTAAGAAAACTAGAGAGGCTGATATAAGGGAGGTTTCACTGGCTTTTAATCATACCAAGTGTTCTTAGTTAGTTCTTCGTTGAGCTGAATGCTGCAGTTGCTTTCTCACCTGATCTGATCTTTTCATGGGCTCTGCTGCAGCTTCTGAACTAATCCCAGTCTGATATATTTTCTGGCTTTGATTCAAAGACATTTACTTTTCACTTTTTCACTCATGTAATGTGAAGTTTGGAGACGTAATGTGAAGTCTATTTAAGTTGGCCACGTCTGCCCTGATCCCCAGAGTTGGTTCGACTTGACTTGTTCAGCACATGATGATTCTTAGACATGAGGTGTTCAGAATTGAATCATTAAGTTTTGTTGGAAGTTGATGTAAAATGTCCACTTAGTGCACATCTACTGATCACAGAACAGTTTATGCATTTAAACTGTAACATAACACATACACACATCTGATGTGCTCACAACTAACTGCATAAAATGATGCATGTCATGGTAGGCACAAACAACTTTTTTGCTTCAGATTAATTTGACCATAAGTGTTTCAAGTGCTGATTTTAGAATCAGAATTTTATTCTTATTTTTTAGAATAGATGTGGGCAATTTCCACAGATGGTCACAGTGGTCGCTTGCTTCCAATTTCTGTGTGCTCAGCAGCTTTGTTCATAACTGCTCATGATATTGCTTTCTCTGCTTGGTTTAGACTCTTTATACTGGACCAACTGCTGTTGAAGCGTTTGTATATGTAAGTATTACACTTACTTAATCGCACAGTGTGGAGCTGAAATGTTGAAAGTCAATTAAGTAGTCAAATTAATTAAATTCATAAAAAAAAATAGGGTTGATGCAGCCCTGTACACTGGAGATTTTAAGCACTAGTGGTGTTTTCTTTGTGTGTTGCATCACTCACACAGGAGCACACTGGTGATGCAATGCACGTTTTACACTATTTACTACCACCAACAGTGCATGACGGTGATAATGTGCCAAGAAAAGTGGCAATACAACAGCAAAAGTTGGGAATGAAACATTTAACGTAAACATAACTGTTTGTTTCCAAGAAAACTCTTCAGGGTACTTTTGAATTTGACTGAATATTGCCTAACTTAGTTGCCAGTAATCACCCATAATTTAAAGCTTTCAATTGCAATATTGTGCTGTAGAGCCAAAAGTAATTTGGGAGCAAGTATTTACTCCTGTGTCTCTATAATCAGCTCCAGGCCACTCCAGTTCACATTAGACAACAGACAGGTTTGTAGCCCCACAGCGATAGCACAGTGCCAAGGTGAACGAGTCCTCATCAGGCGGAGGGGACCAGATGTGTCAAGTGGTTGAGCTGGGGGCACAATGGGCCCCCTGGGGCCTGTTGAAGTGCCTCAAGGGGGAGAGACTGGACTTTGGGTCCCCCCTAAACCCCCTGTCCTTCTCAGGCCAGGGCTTTTCCTGGGCAGTGTGGCACAGTGTGTGGCCTGGCACTATGCCAGAACAGCCAGTCTGCCTGCCTCTGCCAGCCTCCCTCCCCTGAGACCAAAGACAAAGCTGGGACACAGCCAGACACTCCACGCTCTCTGTTTATCTCTCCATCATTCCCCTCCTCTCTCTCTCTACACTCTTTCTTTTCCCTCTCAATCATTAGGGGTCATTGGAGCCATTTTTTCTTTCTGATTTTTTTTTTCCTTCTTCATCATACCATCCCCTCATACTTCTTCTTTTTCTTTCTTTTCCTTTTGTCTTTCATCTCTTGGCTTTGTTTATCTTACCATCTCTCTCTATCTGCACCGCTCCTAATCTCTCGTCAGTGTCCAGAGTTTGTCACACATCATGTCACACATCGTTTCACACACGCACTCTCTCTCACACACCCAGTTATTGTTCCATACATCTGCACACTTAAGGCTCATAGGCAACACACACACACACACACACACACACACACACACACACACACACACACACACACACACACACACCTTCTCCCTCTCCCACACAATTTGCAACCAACTTTACATTTACACACACTCTGTCTCTCTTCAAACCCCCACACACAGATGTACTGTTGCAGCTTTCCCATATAAACATTCATATAGCCCAACTCAACACATCCCCTACCCACACACACACATACCCCCCACCTCCCTCTGTCTGTGTGATGTGTGTGTGTGTGTGTGTGTGTTACAGTGTGTCTGTCATCCTGTCGCTGTGTGTGGGCTCCACATCAAACCAGCTGCCTAACCAATAAAGGCTAGTGTTAGCCACCAGGCTCAGACCAGCTAGCATGCATCACTCTGTGAGTGAGTGTGCGTGTGTGCTCGTGCTCCGTCCTCCACAACCACCCACAGTGCTGTTGCTAATAACTCTGGTTGACTCCGATACTTTATGGGGAGATGAGTGTTTCTTTCTCACTCTTCCCTCTCCCTTTCCCTCATTCATTTTCAACTTTCATTTATTTGTTGTCTCTTATTTACGCTCTTTGGTTTCCCTGCCTCTTTCTTTAACACTGACCTTTTTTAATCTCACATTTGTTTACTCTTTTACTTAAATCATTCTCTCTTCCTGTTTTCCCCTCTCCCATAACTTTCTAATTACCACTCTGTCTGTCACTCTGCTGCTTTCAAATTGACTCCGAACCACAAACTTCACACCTCACGTGAGAGAGTATGCACACACACACTCACACAAGCTGCTGTACAAAATTTAGTGTTCACACACCCACAGTTATCTCACACAGCTCGCTAACTTATTCCTATACCTATATATATATATATATATATCTGGTGACATTATTTCTTAAGGTTAAAGTTGTATTATCTGCATTGTACCTGATTATTTTTGCAGCGGTATACTTTTAAACTTAAAGTCCATGTAAAGTAGTAAATAGTAAATAGTAAAATGCAATAAATATGTTGGAAAATAGTTGATGAAAACATGTGAAAAGACTTTGAACAATATATTATTGAAATGTGGAGTTAGAGGTTCAAACAGTTTTTCACCAGTTTTCAGTCCAGGATTTTTTTGGGCGGTGCTAATCCCCTCATTGAATTGCAATGTACAGCCATTGCTAGCTAACTCTTCCCCCCAAATCCTGAAAATGCATCTTCCCTGGGTGCCAGAATGTGACAACAGCTCCTTACTTTCCAAATAATGAAGTGATGAAGAAGAAGTGGATTGTGAAGAGCATGAAAATAATACAGCAATTACAGTAACGTGATTTTACATTGTGCATAATCACATTAGGGTTTCTCATTATTTTCATGTGTGTTATCTAATGTCAGTACATGAAACGTTTCACTGCTCTCTTTTCCTGAGTGGAATCCAGAGGAAAATACACCGGTAACGGGACACGGGACGTCTTGTATATGGAACAGAAGCTTGTTGCTATGACAGGGAATATTTGTAGTCAGGTCTGAGTTTACATGTGTCGGTAACGGCACACACGGACAAGAGACACCTGCCTGGGTCTGACCACCTGCTGGGAGCGCCATGCTGCTGGTGATCCCGGTCTGACACACGCATATTTATTTTGACTTTACACGGACTTTAAGTGTCCCACTGACAAAATAGTGTGTGTAAAAGGGCTCAACATGCTTCAAACAATGTGCTTATGTGGCAGTCAAATGATGTCTGAAACCCCCTCCCTGAGACATTTCTGACCTCGGGAGGGCTGTGTCTGACAATAGTGTAGCTTTCGGGAAACTAACAGTCCAACAAGCATGCCTGCTTCATGCAGTGATTGAGGTGATAAGAGAGTGTAGTGCAGAACCAACTCGCCTCCATTTGAACAATTATCAGGGCTCCCCTATCACAACACCTTATTAACACTTTGAACTTTGGACATGATCAGAAAACCCATCATACTGACTTCTTCATTTTGATCATAGCCCAATGTTGACTGTCTGGTGGTTCTGCTCACTGTCCAAATGTTCTTGTGCAAAACATTCAACTAGCCAAGAATAGCTGCACGCTGGAAACATTGGTGATAATGGGCAAAAGTTGCTAGAAAAGCACATGTGCTCAAAGTCAACTTTCCTGGTGTAAGTGTTTAAAAATGGAGGAATCCTACTAAAGATGTAGAAAAACGTGGAGGAAGGAAGAAAATGTTTGTCCTACACAGAGCCCTTCATGGATGTGTGAGTAATACTTTGTCACTCATGCTCACAAACACACTCCTTCAGTCACAAAACACACAACTATTGCTAAGCCTGCATTCCTAACTGTGAATTGATGTGGCCCCCATCACCCTCACCTTGCAACCTCACTTGCCCCTTCTAACCCTCACAGTTCCTGATTAAACCTGAAACAGGCTTCTGTCACAGCCGTTTTTCAAGAAAAGAGTTTAGGTCCTGTTTTTGTAGTCTTGGACATGATTTTTATCTGGTATAGTTGTTCTCCTCACCAAGTATAAACTAGTCAACAGATCAGACAGATTATTTGACATTAATTGTGACTTACTTTATTCCCCGTGGAGTTTTTTTTTTTTTTTTTTTTAACAAATTGCAAACCACCTGGTATCAAACTAAATCATAACATACTAGTGGATCTTTAAGATATTTTTGTGTATGCAAAGTGGTTCCCTGTAGAGACTGCATAGTATAATATACTAAACAGCAGCCATGCATAACTCTAACTCAGACACTTCTTCCACTGCCACACTCAATTCATGTCACAATACAGTACTTACACATTAACACAGGGACCTACAGTTTCACGGTGTACTTATAGTTAAAATGAATTGAATTATATGGTTCTGTATTAAAGGCTTCAGATGGATTCTGTTGAGGCTAATGTAACGCCTCACATAACGTGATTCTGATGCTGTCTCTTTTGGAGCTCTCACTAACTTACTTGGGATCGCTTTCTGTTGCTTCAGGTCAGTATTTCTTTACAAAGCTGACTGATGCAGGGCTGCTTTGGGATCAGTTTTTAAGTTACTTTACAGACAAAAGAGAGATTGACTACAGGGCAGATAACAGCTCTCTTTCTAGCTCTGTCTTTTTTGTTTTTTCTGTCTTTCGCTGAAGGGCATGCTGACCTGTTACCCCCTGATAGTTGTTGTGGGTCTGTGTGTGTGCACGTGCTCTACCAGAGAAAGAAGTGTGTGTGTGTGTGTGTGCGTACGGGGGAGGTAATCTTTTTAATTCTATGCAGTGTTTGAAGTTTTCCTTTGGTCGGCTCCAAACTTTAACATCAAACACTCAGATCACCCACCCTCCCTTCATGTCTGCGTCTTCCTCCTCCCATCAACCCCTCCTCTCTCTCTCTCTGTCTGTGATCTGGAGAAACTAGCACAGGAGTGTCCTGCAGATAAAGTGGGGGCAAGTAATATTAGACATACTGACGCCCCTACACACACACACACACACACCGACAAGTAACAGTGTTTGTGCAATGAGCTGAGACAATGATTTTATGGAGCGGTGTGCATCCAAAACAATATGTGTGTAAGCAGCTGGTACAGCCAGTTGTTTCATCATCACTCTGGAACCATGTTTGACACACAGGGCTATTTTTACCCCAGTCAGACCCGCAACCCGCTAGATGACTCACAAGTCACTAGGAGCCAAACACACACTCACTCTCTCACACACACACACACACACACATATGACCTGAGGATTTCCACTGAGAGGCACGTGGTGGTGAAAGTCTCACACCCTTGTCCACTGCCCAAGTCACAAAAATATCTGTTTGCCTCTGTTGTTACTGTGTGTGTGTGTGTGTGTGTGTGTGTGTGTGTGTGTGTGTGTGTCTGTCATGTGCCTCTCAGGAAGATGCTGAACAGCTGCATGTGGTTTGTGTTTGTGTATCTGACAGCGTCCGGCCTCTCTATCCTCTCTGGACTCATGGTGAGCCCTCCTCCTCATTCGCCAGCTATCAAAGCACTGACCAAATGATGAACACACACACACACACGCACGCACGCACACAAGCACACGCACAATGCCACATTCACTACACATACTACTTCTTTTGTGTCTTGGTCTAAGAGGAGCCAGATGCGAAGTAGCACATGCACATGGTTGTGTTCCCCATGGTGTGTGTATGTGTGTTCCTGTGCCTTTCTGCATTTCTGTGTGTCTGTTCCTTTGTGTTTGTAGGTTTTCTTTGTTCCTGGGTGTTTCTGTAACTGTATGCACGTTTCTGTACTTGTGGGCTTGCAGTTTGTCAGCATACTACTTGTGATCATGGGTAAAGTTTTGTGTGTGTGTGTGTGTGTGTGCTGTGCGTGCTGTGTGTCTCTTGGTTACAGGGCTCATTGTTTTGTCTAAACCTCCAGTCTTTTCTCTTTTGGCGTGCTGACTCAGCTGATCTGGAGCATTTAATAGGGTGTGTGTTGCAGATCCGGCAGCGTTTAATAGGGTCTGTGTGCTTTCTGGGCTCAGATTCATGGCCCAGTCAGCCAACAAGACTCTGAATACTCTGTGTGTGTGTGTGTGTGTGAGAGAGAGACTCGTGTACACTGTGATACCATTTTAACACGAATCATTACAGTATATGTGTTGGCAGAGGTATCCTAGAAAAAGTATTTACTGTATATGTGGTCCTTCTATAGGTGGACTGAAGGGGTGTGTGTGTGTGTGTCTATGCATGTGTGCAATAATGTACTGTATTGACCTTGTCTCTCATTGCTAGTTCCCAGAAGGTTGATGAATAAATAAAGGCGTGACGCCTCCCCAGTGAGCCTGTGTCTGCTGCTAGCAAGACAGAATGACACCACAGACACACACACACACACACAAACACACACACTATCTCCCACTCTGTTTGCAGGGCTATATTTGCACAGTGGAATAATGTTGGTTGCCTGCGATACTCTGACCCAGAATTCTACCTTTTTCTGTACATCTGCAGCCATGTACATTTCTAGATGTATATGTGTGTAAAAGATTCCCACCCAGTCTTGGTGACCCCATTGCCTGGACCTTGTTTTGTGTCCCATAGTATCCCTGGTTGTGTCTTCATACTGCATCCAAGACTCCTGCTGCAGATTTTTATTTCAGAGTTTAACACTGTGCAGCTTCACATGCTTGCAGAGAAACTCATAACCAACTGTCATGCCTCTCATGCTGACACACACACACAAAATGCAGTGCATATCTTAGAAGTGCCCACTCTCAATCTGTCTCACACCACATACAGAAGTGTGGTGGAAGTGGTCGGTAAGATGAAGTGCCAAACCACAGCTGAGGTCATGGGGTTAGAGCTCTGTGGGGCCAAAGGTCAGGCCAGACAGTCAAGCCCTCGCACGTGCCTAAAGCAGGTGTCCTAGCAACCAAGCCAGCCAGAGCAATGTGAAGACGTACATGTAAACAGTAAGAGACACATATTTCCTTAAAAACACATTTAGAACCTTTATGCAACACACAAGCCAACATATTGAACACAGTTGTGGGATTTTACTTCTCAGTGTGATTTAATGCTTTTGCGTCATTTGGTCGCCTCCACCCACTGATTTTCATTGCATTCCATCCTCTAATTAGAACAACAAAAAAAGCATCGTTCACAGTACAACATCATCCACTGCATACTCATACAGTCATGTGACATGCCATGTTGCAATGACAAAACTAACCGGACACTATTTGGCTTCAACTTCCCCTGAAATTGAGTGAAAACAAATGCAAATTTACTTTCATCTAATTTAATATTTGTTTCTTCTTAGAAACTGATGTTGCCGTAATGTGCCTTTCACACTCTGAAATTCAATTAAAAGTAATAAATAAATTAGATTTTTACTTAAATTTAATTTGTGTTATAGAAAATCAGGTCATTGACTGGTCATGTTTTTGTTTTTTGCCTTTGTCTGCATTATTTCACTATTGAGACCTAGGCCATGAGTAAAGACACTGCTGCAGCGCTCTTATTAAGACCACCATAATTCATAATAATGACTGTCATGAACCCATGTGAGCTTTGCAGCCTTATTAGGAAGCATAAATCATCAGGTGGTAGGTTACTCTTGTCTCTTGTGTATTTATAACTCCTATTCATATCCCATAATTAAATTACATACATCCCGACAAAGACATTTGCTTTTTCCGTTACTATTTTTTTCAATTTTGGCATTTATCCACAGCTTTACTCTACCATGAAATGCACGAAAATAGAAAGTTTTACAGCGGCTTTCCACCTAAGGTGTCTTGTAATTAGTCTTGACATTTATGAGAAGTGTTCAGTCATTTATATTTTTCAGGTTTACCCAAATTTTTATACATCTTTGCTCAAAGTGTGCATTTTCTTTGACACTTTATTTTTCTTTCAGGAACTTACACATGGTATTCATAAGGGGATGTTTTTTTTCTAATTTAAAGAGAAAGTCACCACATGTTGTACATAGCAAGTAGGCAACTTTGATGTGGGCTTACAGGTTTAAGGTCACTATGATTTAAGTAAGCAATAAATTCCTTCATGCCCTGTCTATGTCCCTCTCAGACACACATATAATGACTTGTCCCTTTTGAGGTCAGAGTTGCAGACATCAAAGCCAAGCAGACAGCCAAGTTGGTAGCCAGTTTCAGACATGCACTCTTCTCAGTTGATGTGCTGGCAATTTTATGTGGCCACGTCATGTTTGAGTAATTTTTATGCAAGATTCACCCTGGAAATCTTACCAGGACCCAAGGACATTTCTTGGAATTTAATGCAATTACAAATGGGGTACAGCACAAACAACTTGAGAGATAATAGAGAGATATTGTTCACACATCTTGTTCTACCCCAAAAAGCATTTTTTAATCATTTCTTATGCATGGGGAAATGAAACCAAAACAGTTTCTGTACTACTTGTACGAGCTTATTTAGGTATCCATGCCGCATGTTGTTTGGTTGCATTCCACAGGCACCAAGTTTTAATATTTCACTGTCTGTCAAAGATCAGTATTTTAACTTTTACTTTTTTTAAATATTGGGATTTGAGATTTAAATGATTACTCTCATTCGACCTGCAGTGCTCTGTCATGTTTCTCTCCTTTTCATATAGACACAGATTTACCTTGTCAGCAGTATATTCTCTCTCCCATCTTCATCGATTAGTTAATCTCTAGAATGTGGGAACCCTCACACTAAATCCTTTTTCTCACACTCCAGACCACCCCTACATATTTTCTACAATGTCTGATTTGTTCAATACAGTAATTCTAAAATCCAGAAGATTCAGTGAGAAAAGGTGCAGAGTGAAGTCAGAGAGGAAAACAAATCAGCAAGACATCAACGACAGGCGACTAAAAGAGATGGAGTAGATTGGAGAAGAGACAAAGAGAGAAAAGGTGACAGAGAGATGAGAGCATATGGATGGGGGAGGAAGAGAGAGAACTAATTAAAGAAAGTAGAGTTTTAGTTGGGTGTTGATTCCACAAGGAGGAATGGTCCCAGGTGTGTGAGATGAGGGGAAACAGAGGAGATGAGGAAAGGGGAAGGAAACTAGGTCCCCATATACCATATGTTCTCCATCTTCCTCTCTTTCTTCTCACTCTCTTTCATTCCCTTTCATTTCTGGCTTTGCAGTCGCTCACTGAGAAAAGCTGTTCTCAGATTGTTTTTCCCCTTGTTACACATCTTCCACAACATTCCGTCAGCTGATGCTGTGCACTGCAGGTTAAGTAAGGTGACAGTGGGATCGAGTGGGCAGTGGTGAGACGGAGTGATTGTGTGGCTGTTTGCATATGTTTTCGTGAGCGAGGCTCAATAGCTTCCACAATTTGTCCTCACAATCTAAGGTGTGTTTATTGGGGATTTCTATTTGCTGTTGGTGTTGTAGATACGGATTTCATTATTTGTCTAACACATTTTCCTTTTTTCATTGTTTAACTTGTTTACATTGCTTATTGTTTGAAAGTGGATTTCTCAGTGTACTTTGGGTAAGACTGCAGCTTTGCCAGAGTTCAGCAGGTTTGGTCGCTGTAGGTTTGCAGGTTGATCTTAGTGCTACAGACTTGTGAGTACAGTACACGTCCACGTGTACTAGTGTTTCATTCCTTGACCGCAGTACAGGAACAGACCACAAGCTTAAAATGACATGTCATCTAAAAATAGCAGCTAAACTCATTCACCCTTCCCTCAATGTAGCCCCACTCTGGCCAGATAACCACCCCCCTCATCACAGACCTCTCCACCCCGTCATGAAATGCAAGCTGCTCCCACTGTACATTCCACTCAGTGGAATGAGACAACTCCCCTGTAAATTAAAGAGTGGGGGACTAGTCATTGTTTTCTGCCAAACAAAGGCAGTTAGCAAACAGGAGTGGAGCAGCTTCCAACCTGTGGTTAGTTGGGCTTACCGGCCGGGGGCCCGGAGGGAAGCTACTGCTGCTCTTGTGTCACCGGATTGGAGTGCCTCAAGGCTCAGTCCCGGGGCCCCTCTTTGGTCTCTTTTTTTTCCCTCTCTGTTGTGACTGTGTTCATGTATGTCTGTATGTGTGCCCATGTGTGGGCCCTCAGGCTGTTGTCAGGCAGTTCATGAGTGCTGTTGTGAGTTAGCCCGGCTGTCTGTGCCTACCTACATGCCTCTGTTCCCTAAAGAAGGAAAAAAGAAAGGAGGAGAAGGAAAGGAGGGAGATGGGATGGGAGGAGGGGGGTTACAACGCAGGGATGGAGTGAGCGCATTCCTCGACATGCACAAAACATGTCCGCAGGGGGAACTGCAAGCCCAGCAAGATTCAGAGACATCCAACTTCTTAAAACAAGACCCCCCCCCCCCCCCATCCTTGTCCTCCACCTTCCCCTCCTCTCCTTCTCTTTGGCCTGTGGCTTGAGCGAAGGGATAATCTGTGGAGGAATTCCAAAAGGCAGGAATCCAGGGATTATCCATTGAGGAAAATGGTAGATGATGGAATATTTGAGGGCTTACTTGAAATAATTGCTTGGGTTTTTGGCTTTGGTTGTTTGAATTTCAGCTTACAAATAAGGTGATTTAAAAAAAAAATAATGAAACAACATATACAGGCGGTGGTGGCTCTTCTCTGAGGTACTTACACTATACGTTCAATTTTCTAAATTCAGGCTTCATTCAAGTGTTAATTCATTTTTTCAATACCCCTATATTTTTTAGCCTTTGCATTTATTATTATGTTTTGTATATGCGTATTGAATATGTAGTGTTTTTCGACTACTACTGTACAATCCTTCTGGACTTCACTTGACTGTATATGGCACAAAAAACCTGATGGTGTTCCATATGTGACTACAATAAATATAGGCTGGCAGCAGCACCGTGTTTAAAATGCTGTTATCTGTGTATGGCTGTGTTATTGTAAACAAACTGCATCTTTGGGGCTAAGCTTCTCCTGTCCTACTTAACTGGTCGATAAACAGGCTTTAGCTTTAATTATGGTGATGTCTGATATTGCACCTTCTTACATCATGCTGGTATCTTGTGTTTTGTCTGGCCGTGTGTGTTATTTATGCGTGCATTTGTGCGTGTCCGTCATAGTTTCTCCAAGCGTGTGTGTTTTGGATGTCTAAGGATATAATGACGGTGGGTGTATGTCTTGTCTGGTAGCTGTAATCACTACCACTCTGTGTGGTTGGTCAGTACATTGGGTTCTGTTTGCCTTAGAATCTGTCTGTTTTCATATGTACAAGGAGAATTGCATCAGATCCCGTGTATTTTTAAAATACCATTGCATACTTTCTGCTCTATTCTCTGTATCCTTATGACTGATTAATATTTTGACTGTGTACATGTGTGGCATGTGTGTCATCAAAGTCACTCATTGAAAGAAAAAGGAGGAAAAGGAAACAGTGCTCCCATTATAGCTGTTGTTTGCATTGATTTGAATAGAAGAATACAGAAATAAGCATTGAAACTGATTTCTTAACATGATATCTTCAGTCATGACGCCTGAGCCAGTTTGCCATGATATCAGTGATGATGAGGTAGAAAATGACATTGTAGTACGTGATAGACTATGTAAGCAGGTTTCATCCCTGGGCGTTTTTAACATCTTGTCTACAAAGCAAGGAAATGAGTCTGGTGTGGGGAAAAAATTGAGCTCTGACTTCATCCCCAACTCCTTTGTAGATGAACTGGAGCACCAACTGTGAGCTGTGCCCTATTACTGAACATTAGTGCTGTACCTCACCAATGCTCTTGTGGTCGAATAGGATTTGTTCCTGGTCTTGGTTCCAAAATCCTTCCCAAAAGAGTGGAAGCTGTTGTAGCAGTAGATTCATACATATGGAATGTCCAGTTTATGCTACTTAATATTTTTACCACTATAGTCCAGATGGAAATATATATTTAACTTTTTACTCCATTTGACAACTACAATTACTAGTTGCTTAGATTTAAAAATATGTTTATAACATACATACCATTAAATATTAAAATAGTGGCTTCCAACCTTCTTGGTTTGTGACCTTACCAGCAGCGTGTTGTTGTTGTCGAATTTTAGCTAAAATGAGCTATATGCTTTTGACAGTGAACGTGCAGCTCTACACATGACACAGACGTGTAACACAGTAGATGTTGCTGGCATTTTACTAAAGCATATATTTACCAGTGCCACTGATAAATGTTGTACGTATGATTTCTTAAATCTGTGGTGTGCTTGCTTTTCAGGTAGAGCAAATATCTGGCCCACCCAGTTACAGTCAGTACACACCCAAAGTGTGCTCAGCAGTAGCAGGTAAGAGGAACAAGCATGCCCGTGTGTATGTGTGTGCGTGTGTGTATGTGTATTTCTACCCTAATAGATTATCGATGCACTGCTGGGTTGGTTGGCTACAGCAGACAGTGGAAATGGGCCTGGACTCCCCTGAGGAAACAAGATATCTCCAATACACACACCGCTAACACACACATACAGTAGCTACAAACACAGGCACAATGTGACTTCATAAAAAGAAAAGCTCTCATGCGCAGGACTTTAAAGCACATTTTGCACACGCGCGCACACACTTACGTACAATTAGACACACCACACACCTGCTAGGTCTTTAGAGGAGGCTGAGCTCCATTCTGCCTCTATCTGAAGATGAAAGGACAAGAAGAGGAGAGACAGGCAGGAGGGAGAGGAGGAGGAGGAGGGATTAGAGGAGAGGAGGAAGAGCAGGTGGAGGAGGAGGGAGATGGGCAGAGAGGTAGAGGACAAAGAAAGAGAGCAGATAAAGAGGAAGAGGAGGAGCAGGGATGAAGAGTGATAGCCAACTCTGCATGTTCCCTCCTTTCCTCTCTTCTTCTTTCCCTCTCCTTTGTGAACAGATGGGTGGAGGTATCAGATTAAGATGAAAGCCAAAGTGTTGGGATGGATGGACAGATAGACACATACATACTGCACATACAGCTGCACACACACACTTTCACTCCACTAGACAGATGCAGTAATTTGCATGCCTAGTTGCTCCTCATTTTCCCATACGATCATATTTACATATGATATGATTACACTTCCGTGTGTGTCTGTTGTGTGTAGTGATCATGGTAAGACTACAGGGTTCTGCAATCTGATTCCTGCAGTGAAGGCACTGCACACGCTGTGCAACAAATCTGAATTGAGACCCAGTGATGTAAATGTTTTTTCCCTGGACAGAGAGACGGACACAGAAAGGGAGGGAGAGGCTCCAGGCACATGATGAATCAGATGAACAGAGGGAAGAAAGAGATAAGGCAGGATGAAGAAAGAGTAGGATGAGAGGGAGAGAAAAAAGAAGGCATCAAACTTGTGAGCCCTGTGGGTCTTTTGCTCGCAGAGGGGTGGAGGGCAAATGGAGACATGGTGGAGAATTCAAATGTCCGTGTCAGTGGGTTCACCAGCAATCTGTGCTGAATCCATCACACATCACAACATACAGTCCTGTGTGAGCTTGGAACTGATGAAATTTGTGTTTGATGTGTGAGCATTTTTAAAGCTGCACTGGGGGAGTTTTCTGTGTTGGCAGCTTCAGATATGACACAATGGTAAGAGTTTGGTATTTAAGAACTTCATCACCTTAGCATATTTTCATCAGTAAACTGTACATAGTACACTTTTCTACTCAGCTACACATTCTGATCCATACAAGTAGATAACAGATGAAATCAGATGGATTGTTGGATAAATGGACAAATGGAATATTTGAGATGCATGTACAGTTGTGGATACAAATATTAAACTAGTAATAATAGTTCTTGTACTATAGTATGCACATAGTCTTGTACCAGAGACAATAGTTAGTACAGCAGCAGCTGGATGTTTTCATGTGATCAAGCATAACCTAGTTTATAAGCTATAAAATGAGCCCACAAATTCAGCTGTGAAAAGCTGAACTCCGTTTTTAAGCTAATTCAGCTGATTGTCTCTTTTACATGGTGATTTCTTACTTATGACAGCAGTATTTCTTTAAGGCAAATACGATGAAACTGCAGGAGTGTTCACTTTAGGCTGACAGGTTGGCTCTATTTCATGCAAAACTGTTTCAACAGCACTTGCAACGTGGCAGTTTTTCTTGCTGTTGCCTTGTACTATTTAGAAGACAGATGCAGTTTGGGTAAATTGGGCATATTTTGTCAAAATAAGTGCTTGTTTCTCTAATAGTGCAGCAAGAAGTAGTCTGCATGGTGAAATGTGTTCAGTCTGACTGACCACAAGTTACAGGTGTGTGTTTGTGTGTGTGTATGTGTGTTTCTATGGTCACTGAGTCTATACATTGTGAGTTTTCTGCCGGTCATGGTGGTCAAATGTACTGCCAGCTTGAACTCTGTGCTCTCAGTCAAACAAGTTTAGTTTGATTTACTTTTTTTTCTGTCCAGACCACCCTCTCTCTCAAATCTAGCTATGTTTACATCCAGCTGTCAAGTGAATTTTATGCAAACTTTTAAAATGTTACAAAAAACTGGAATGCAAAGAGGTGTTTTTACATCAGTGAGTTTGAAGTGGAGAAAATAAGCTTCCTGAAACATCCACTAGAAGGCTGGAAAGTCTTTCAATAACAACTGATTAGTATTGCCATTTCTTGGACATGGTATCTTAAAATCTTTCAGAACCTCCAAACCATCCCTTAACTTTACAACCATTAATACCAAAAAGAGTCCACAGAATAGTTTTGACATTTTTGGAAATGCGCATATATCATTTCTTGCCAGAATTTGGATCAGAAGATCAATATTTATCTCATATCGGTCTAGTAAACATAAGGCCATATTCAGACTGCCAGCCAGACAAAGATGGAGAAGATAATGCATGAAATAAGCCAAACCAGAACACAACAGGTAGTGTATCACAGTTTATTCCATGAACTCCTCCTGGATAGCCTCAGTTTCAGTGACACCAGTCTGACTGGCCACCACAGCAAGTTTCTCCACCGACGGTTACTGCTTTTTATTTTCAGCACCACCTGTTGTCAGCTCAGTCACAGCCAAAACACACTACGCCCACTCAAATGAATAGAAACCTGCATTTTTGCTGCATTGTCGGATTTGGTCTGAATTGGGCCGAAAGCTACGGCCAGTAGTGGGTTGCCGTTGCCTAGCATAAATGAAAAGCAACCAGCAGAGACTTCACAAGGTCACTGCTCCAAGGAAATGGTGTGGGACATAACCTGTGTAAAACCACCGCTTGTCAATCTTATACTTAAAGCTTTTTACTAAGAAGCAAATGTGCTTAATTCCCAAACTATTGCTTTAAGGATCTTATTAAGTTGATTATCCACAGACATTTCCACGCTTTTTCACAGAGATGGATATAACGGGTAAAAATCTTAGCAATGCATTGTGCAGCCTTGCATGTCAAACAGAGCTGACTGGTTGAGCCAACTTCCTGTCGGGAGGCAGCTCCGATGTGGGATGGGAAAAACAGGTCAACACTACACTCAAATTTATATAAATATTTATATTCAAATAAAGTATTTAAACAAGCGCCCATGCAGACAGCTCCAAGCAACACCGGGCACATCCACCTCAGTGCAAACTCAGACAAGCATGTTCCAGCCGTTTTCTGACAGATTTACGCATCCTTATTGGAAGCATTTTGTCTCTGACTAAACAGTGCTTCAAGTTTCCACAGTAATTGATCGAACGTTGCTGTCAGCCTCTTAATTTCAATAGATCAACCTTTCTTTTTCTCCCCACCTCCCTCGAGTAAGATTTGCTATAGTGAGGAATCAACAGCAGAAGGGAAGAGGGGGTGAGATATTTGATGGAGGGAGAGAAGGGAGGGGTTGTCGGCAGAGACGGTGCCTAAACCAGTGTTAATTGAACACAGCTGTACCTCGTTAAACATTAATTGGCAATTAATCAGCTCACACCTCCCCCCTCCACAGCTGAATGTAACTTGAATATATCTTTTAAAAGAGAGAGAGAGAGAGAAAAAGAGAGAGAGTGTGGGGAATAAAGTAAATTATTCACAGTAGCACAAGGAAAGCCTGTTCTAGCTCAGCCTCCCTCTCCCTCTCTCACTCTACTTTTTCTCTCCTCCATCTTCTCACTCTTTCTCTCTTCTCTGTGCTCCATTCAGCCCATTAATCTAGTTTTCTGCCTTTATCTCCGCTTCTCTCTACTCACCCGTCTGTAGTTCATCCAGAGACGGAGAGAGAGCAAGTGAAAGAGAGATGTCACAACAAGAAGGAAGTGCCAGAGGGGAAAAGAGGGATGGAGGAGGAGGAAGGAGAGGCCCTGATGCTTTGGCATGAAGGGAATCATGAGGAACAGGAATACCAGTGCTATTCACTGATATTATGTGTGACTATGTCCACGCTCAAGTCAGCTCATTGTGCTCATGTTACATGTGAAAATGATGTGCATCCCACAGGGTTGTGAGGCTGTTAGAAAGAAAACTGCTAAAGTACGTATTCTTTGTCCTACTTTAGTCCTGCAAGCCAACAAGTAGCGGACAGACATAGCCCAGTTAACTGTCCTAGCTTGTTAAACCTCATTTCTGTCTCCATCTGCTCTCCATGATCATCCACACTGTGTTTTAGTACACCCAAATCCACAATAAGTGGTTGAGTTGTTCTCATTTACATATTTTACAAGTCAATAAGCAGAAATTAGGGATTTCACAGGTCACAGGGCATACAAGCTAGCCCCAACCAGGTCTTTGCTTGATGTAATTCTTTTCCTTACAAAAGTCTGTTTTCCTGAAAGATACTAGTTTGTACGACATGCCGTCCTATCACGTCTATTCCTAACAGCCACTCTAAAAGGTGGGGTGACAGCCTGTCATACAGATAGGTGAGATGCAATATTCAAATAGGATAAATGTTGGGCTCTGTTATGAAAAGTCAGAAATGATTGCATAAAAAATGGAGAAAAAGGAGAGCTTGACCACCTGACCAGTCACTGCATGAAATGTACATGCATGTTCGACTGTGCAACTAAAAAAAATGAAAAGATGCATTCCCCCACGGCCCCCCAAGCCAATTCCAATGTCAAAAAGGTGTGTGGAGAGAGAGCCAAAACTTAGAGAAACAAATTTAGCCAGCTAGTGTGGCTGTACTTCTGCTGTTGAAGTTTATACCGAACATATGTGGCCACAGGCACTTTGTGTTCTCAGTGTTTGAAGACATACTGTGTGTGCAGTAAACCCAGTCTGTCCTGCAGATCCACTGTGTCGGACTGTTCTGCCCAGTGCTGCTGGCTCTTATATAACAGGACTGATTACAGCAACAGGGATAACCTGCAGTGCACTTGCTGACACACTTTCTTTCTCTCCCGCCTTCCCTCGATCTGTCGCTATCTTTTTATCCCTGCTCTCACTTGCTATTTCCATCTCGCCCAATTAAGCGCTCTCTTAAACGCTTTGTTTCCTTCTGTCTCTTTTCATTATTCAACGCTACTTCCTCTCTCTTCACTCTCTTTATCTATGTCACTTTGGCTGCATCCCAAAATTCCCAGCCTCTCTCTCCTTCTACCTCTTTTTCTCTCTTTTTCACTGTCCTCTCTATCAGTCGCCATCTATCTGCCCTCACCATCGAAGTCTCTCTGTCTCTCCCTCCCTCTCTCTGTCTGGGCTCCAGCTCAAATATTACAAATGCTATTGCGTACTGGCTAGAGGCCAAATCAGCAAGGCGATAAATCAATACAGCAAGAGAATTATGTAACGTGCCACCATATTGACCGGCCTTCTCTCCTCCTGCTCCCTCCTCCCTGGGTGGTTTCTTCCTTCCCTTACTCTCTGTCATCACCTCACCTTGTTTTACTACCCTTTGTTTGCTTTTTGTCCTCATTTAACAAGATAAATTGTCAAAGTCCTATTTGCAGCTTTCGCCTCAGGGTTACTCTTAGGGTGAAGGCATTTTCTGTACGCTGACATGCAGGTTCATACAACTACTGTCAGCAAACAATTATCGCCTGTTGAAAGTGATAGGGCAATAATTACCAGAGAATGAGAAAACATCTTAGTGTAAATGTGATAAACCTGACAGCGATGAGAATCATTAAAAAGTGCAAATTTAAAGCCAAAGTTTTTCTAAACTTTTAGAAACCAACCACTTTTTCGAGAAGGCAACAGTATTGTGATCTTTGATTTTTACATGCTCCGTGTTAGGATGGTTCATTTGTTATTGTGCAGTGCTTAATTACAGTAAAACAGAAACATGGAAAAACATGAACTACCGGCTGGTGTATATGCTCTAGAGGTACAGTGAGTTTGTGCAAAATCATCTGCAAGATTATGTTGTGAGTTTAAGCCTCACCTGAAGCAACAATGTTATTGCCCAGTGGTGGCCCAGAACATTTTTCTAGGTTTGAATCTTGGCTTTGACCTTTCTGTGTGAGGTTTACAGTTTCTCCTTGTGTTTGTTAGGGACACACTCCTTGACAGAAGTGCTGGCTTCAGCCTGGAGCTGGTCCCAGTGGGTGGAGAGCTCACAGCCTGCTCACTGCTCCAGGGGTCTGGTGAATAAGAGTTAGGGTGGGTTAGATGCTGTCCAAGCAATACTTCACTGATTTTCTAACTTTATAGGTTAGGGTCTTCTACCCCCTCATATTTGTCATGGTGCACCAGTGTTGTATGCAGTTTTTTTTAATAATTTAATGTTTTAATGTTTTAATGTTTAATGTTTACATAAATCCTGACAGAAGCCTGAACTCAATATAAAAATGTAACATTTTACACCCTGTGATTCCTAGACTTTCTATGTAAACAGACTATAATATAAAACCATTTCATAATTGCACTCCCTCAATCATGAATGCCTCCACTAGTGCCCTTGTGTAGCTGTTGAAGGGTTGTCAGCTTACTACAGAAATCTCAGTAAAATGTCTAGGAATGTCGATACTAATAAATTATTCATCAATACTACAAGTAGCTGAAATCTGTTTTACCTCTGTAGAACGTAAACCTTTGAGTGATACTTTATTTCTACATATATTCCATAAAATGTTGAATGACAAATATGAACTGAATGCAAGAAGCAATGCACTAGATGGAAAATAAGTTTTATCATTGAGTGGGTGCACATCAGATGAAAACTGACACAGCATTAGATACCAACAGCTTTACCAGCAGGTTAAAAAATAAATCAATAATACATTTGTGTTAATGCAGACTTCAAAGTTCAAGGACTCAATCGTATGCGATCAAACTAATTAGAAGTGGCTATCAGCTGTAATACATTTCCATTGCAGATGTTCCCTGATGAAAGGTTTCACTTCAAAAAGACAGCTTTTAAACATGCATGCATGCTATACAGCAGGAACTGAAATTAAATTAACCTCTTTTTGAGGGCAGCACATTCAGCAACTGGCACAAACTCAGCTGTTGATTTTATGGAAACTCCTTCGTTTTGCCTTTGAGGTTTTTGTCTCAGTATTCTCTGTTACCTTTCCATTCTGGTCATGCAGTCTGCAGCTGTGGCTCCTGGTGCCCTGGCTTCTTTATGGAGAGAGGGGAGGGGGGCAGTCTATAGGAGTCAGTGAGTGCAGTAATAGTGCCTATATTTCCTCCAGCCTATGCCCTGGTCAGAGAGTGCAGCGGCTCCATGCTGTATTTTCCATACCGTCACCCCCTACCCGCCCTCCCTCTCTCTCCCTCTCCCTCTCTCTCTCTCTCTCGGCTTTCCGACTGTACTTTTTCTCTCTGCTCTGGAATTCCATCTTCCTGCACGTGGCCAGGACTCAAGAGGGCATGCTGTGTGTGTGTGTGTGTGTGTGTGTGCGCGTGCATGCTGGTGTGCATGTATGAGGGTTTGTGTGTCTGAACGCAAGCTCTTGGTGAAGAAAAGGAAACATGAATGCATTTTTGTGTGTGTATAGCCTGCTAACAAGTGGGCACTACTTGCTCCACTGTCTCCACAGCCTGATAGCTCTGTAGAGCTCATAGTTTTTGTGCCCACTGTAAACATAGTACATTTTTTGCAGACACATTTAGTGCAGGGCAATCAAAAGATTATTTGTAAGGAAACATTATATTAGACTTACTAAATGTCATTTTGAGTTCATTTGTCTGACCTCTCAAATCGCACGCTAAGTAATATTGATCTGGAAAGCTTTTTCTTTGTTCCACAAATGTCAAGTGATTTCCTTCAGGAGACAACTAGAAATCACCCACTGATAAATCAGTGGAAGAAGGGGAAAAAATCCATAATGCCATGCAAAATGAACTGACAATCATCCTCTTAAGGGATTTTTTTAACAACTTGGTTCTTACATTCATAGTATTCATATCAATAATTTAGAAAAAGAGGTACAACTGAGCAAGAAACATGCACGACAACCCCTAAGCCAGCCAAATGTACTTGGAAGAGACAAGGATGGAAAATGGAAACAATACCCATATTGCTTGTCATAACCATGCAGTTAACAGTGAGCAGTCGTGACATTTTGGGTGCAATCACTTCTGGTTTCACCTCCAAATATATGTTGTCATTTTTCCATCTCAACAGTTACTCTGGTAAGTACAGTGTAATCATGATTGTCGTAATGAACCGGAAACTGACCCAAAAAAAAGTCCACAAAACTCAGTTTGCAAAGAGGAAGCAGCAGTAATCATCTAATCTAATCCATTTAATTAGAAACAGAGAGTACATGTAGTAAATCTAATCAAAACATTAAATGCATGCTGACAGAAGTGAGGAAGTCTTCCACTGGCTATGTCATACCATATCTGGAGACGGAACCTGGAAGCCATTGTTCTCATCGTCCCACTTGTTAGCTGGTTCTTATGCTAAACCCTTATCACTGGCTTCACACATCTGCTGGTGCAAAGATGTTGGTGTAATAAATTCACATCTGCTCAATCACAGATCTGCTGCAGAGTTTTATAACCCTGATCGAAGGTTATCTGCATCCGTATCGATTCGTTTAGTTTTCAGAAATCATCAGTGTGTGTACTGTGGGTCAAAGCATGTCTCCATTGGGCTTACATCACACTAATGAAGAAGAGAAATTGAGGTACAGAGTGAACACACAGGCTCCTTCTGCTCTCCAATCCCATCTGTTTGACACACAGAGGTAGGGAGGGGAAGGATGTAGAGAGAGAGAGAGAGAGAGAGAGAGGGTGAGAGGGAGGGGTGGTAGACGAATGAGAACGAGGCCAGATCAGGCTGAGGGAGGGGTGGGGGGGGTAAGGGGGGAGGTGCTGTTTAGAGAAAGGCAGGGAGTGAAAAAAAATCAGAGGGAGGGAGGCAGGCTGGGGGGTTGGGCTCCGAGCCTGTGCATGTGTATGTGAGAGAGAGAGAAAGAGAGAAAGCAGCACGCGAATGTGTGTTGTGTATGTCTGTGTGTTTGTGCGCGTGTGTGCGTTTGCTCTGTTCCTTTCCTTTCTTTGTTTGACTACTGAGTGGGAAAAAAGCGAGACAGAATATAGAGAGATTGAGAGAGAGAGAGAGAGTGAGGAAGAGAAACAGACACAGGAGAAGAAGAAGAGAATCTAAAACGAGAGTCACTTTTTTTTAGAAGAGAAAGGGAGAGAAGAAGAAAGACAAAGGATTTCTATTTTGGTCTTTTTATTTTTTCCCCCCTTGCAGGTTGTGAAATAAGAAAAAATATATACCAACAACAACGACAACAGCACTGAATGCTTTTGACAACAGTGTCATATTCAGGAGCAGTGTGTGTTTTGTGTGCAGGCTCGGTACGCGTGTGTGTGCGTGCACTGAGGAGGTGGGGGGAGGCAGCCTGTGCAATTTAAAGGGAAAATACAAGGCACACACAAAGCTGGGAGCGCAGGCAGGCAGGCAGGCAGGCAGCAGGAAAGGCAAAGCAAGGAAAGGAAAAGGTAGTGGAAATCTGCTGAGCTGGCTGACGCTCTAACTAAGAAACCTCCTTTGGATTTTACTCCACCGAGCCGACCCTGTCTCTCCCCCTGAGCTCAACCTGAGCCCGGCCACGGTAAGACAAGCTCTCAGCTGTTTCGCCGCTACCGCTCTGCAGACAAAAGCAGGAGAAAGTTGCTGTGTATGTGTGTGTATGTGTGTGTGCAGATGGAAAGGAGCTAAGCTAAAGGCTGAAGCTAAGGCTAAAAGGCGTGAGGAATGCAGCACAAAGGGAGCTTGTGTGCTCCAGCTGGGGCTGTGTGTATGTGTGTGTGTGTCTTTGTGGACGGGCTTGAATGTTTATGTCACGGGGCTTCCCAAACTTTTGCATGTGAAGGATGCCCCAAAATAGACAAGCAGCGGACTGCAGAGCTCTTTTTTGGTAGATTTGTCCTGTCCTGGCTGATTATGTGCTGCAGATGGAGAGAGTGAAATCTCCTCTCAGATTAGTCATTACACAGTGTCTGCTAGCGCTGCACATGAAAGCAGATATTGAGAAATTAAAGCAAATGTCTTTTACTGTGGAACAAAAGGAAACCCCATCAGGAGGAGTCTTGAATGTCCCAGCACGTTAGTTTAAAAACCAGTGGTTCATGTCAGAGCAGGGCGATTTAAATACCCCTGACGGCTCCGCAGCCAGCTGGCTCACCGGCGCGGAAAACAAAACACAAAAGTAGTTAATTTTTACTTCTCATTCTCTTTGTCTCCCTGTTCATTCCTTTAGCGCCCTTCTGCTGTCTTTTCGCTCTCTTTCATCATTGCCCTTCTCCACTGATTTAAATGCCAGTTTGCACAAAAGATTTCTCTCTTTCTTTCCCCTCCTCGTCTCCTCTTTTCTCTCCTTTCCTTTTTTTTTCATCAGTATCTCGCCTCTCTTTTATCTCTCCATCGTGAAATAGACAGGTGACTGTATTGAACATGGGTCTTGTGACTTTGCTGCCTAAGCATTAATCAGTGACTGCCTATCTCATCTGCACAACACACAGATGCCGGCTCCCATTAGCTTCTTACACGCAGTTAAACACACACATAAACACTGAGAGACCAGCGCTACAAAGTGTGTTGTCCCGTCCAGTGGGCTGTGGTCTGGGAGCTTTCAGCATGTTCTTTTTCGCAGTGTGTTCTGCGGTCGGCACCCGTTTTGTAAATGCATGTGCTCGTGTGTTACTGATGTATAAAGAGCTAATAGGAGCCGGCTTTCTCATTTGTGTGTGTGTATGTGTATGTATGTGTGCATGTGTTTGCATTCTCCTCCCTGCACGAGTGTGTGAGAAACACAACACTTGTGCCGACGTCTGCCTGGAGCTAATATTGGTGTCAGTGTGTGACTGTGTGTGTGTGTGTGTGTGTGTGTGTGTGTGTGTATCCATCCCTGCCCTAATTAAGTCCATGCACCCCCACGCCCCCTCCTTGTTTGAACCAATACAAACATTCCTCGAATAAAAGCCTCACTAGAAAGACATCTCACGCGTACTACTGTAAACTGATCCCTACAGCACTCCTCCACACACACACGTGAGCGCCCGGCCGGCACATGCGCACACACACACTTACACACATAGGGCAAAATTACTGTTACTATTCCATTTGCCGCCCCCACCCTTCCTGCACCCCCCACCCCCACCCCCTCCAGGGAATTTCCTCCTTTCTCTCTTTTCATTAGTTCATTACCAGCGGAAGAAGAGCATCCTCTACTCTCTGACATTTCTCTTTTCCTTTTTTTCTTGTCTTTCTTTTTTTATGACTCCACCACTTCCTGTCCAGCTGCGATTATCCAATAGTGGCATGCCAGGCACGGTTCAGCCAGGGTCGCCTGCTGTGGGCTGAAATACATCATAGCTGCTCGCTCACTACCTGACATAGCCTTGCCCTGATTAGGAAATACTGTATACAGGACACAGCCAGCTCTAATGCTGTGCTAATCTGTTTATACTGGGCTGCTGGTTCCCATGCTGAATACAGAGTGTACAGTAGTGTATTACAGGAGAATATGATGTGACATGATTTATTATTATGGTATGGCAGAATTGATTATGCTACGATGGACTACTTTTTGAGTTGGAGTTCTGTATGTTTGATCAAAAAGTGTAACTTCATAAAATGTTCTGAACAGTTAAATAGATTTTTATTATATGATACAAAGCTGTTGACTGAAGTAGAACATAACTGATTCATAAGTGAATACAACAGACATTTATGTTACAGAAGGGAATATTATACTGTATAATAAGAAATTATATGTTGTGATGAAGAACATATGGCATATAAGAGAACATTATGATGTGTGGTAGTACTGTAATGGTATGTTTAGCAGGAAAGACTATTGCAATGGAAATTCATTTTTCATTGTTTGTTTTTATTTCTGTGTCCTCATTTCATGTTTGACATCTAGTGGTGTCTCATAATCCCATGTGGTACATAATAAATACATACATATTTCTATATACTTTCCAAATAAATCATGTCTATGTGCATATATTGCAAACAAATGCCTAAAGTTTATCCCAATATAGTGCTTTTTATTGTCTCTTCTTCTGTAGAAAACAAAACAATATAAAAATGTGCTGGTAGATATAAGATACAGCATAAAACAAAGGGGTTGTGTTTTTAGTTAGACACAAAGTATTACAGTATAATAGCATCTATAATGGGGTGAGACAGATTCCATTATTTTCCCTCATGGCTGCTCTTGTTTTTTCTCTGTAGGCTGCAGTTTTGCATAGTCATTAGTTGGGGGAGGGGGTGACCCGGCCCAGCTGTGAGTGAACGTGTGTGTTTTGCCGATGCAGATAAAATATGGGGATGTGGCCCATGATGACAGTTGATTCTGGAGCTGTCTGTGTAGCAACAAGCCATTTCCTGCACTGAGAGCCATTAGGACGCCACCCAAGCCCACCCCCGTCTGTCACCCACCATGCTCCTGTGTTCCTCTGCAGATGTGCACACACAAACACACACATAGAGAAGAGGTTGGGGGGGAGTGAGTTTTTGTGATTGAATTTGTGTCTGCATGTGTGCTGCTCTCCTCTTTACCCCTCCTCAGCCCCGGGGCAGCCCCCCCCCTCCCACGGCTGAAGGGGGGAGATTGTGCATTCATTGGAATGGAGGCTGAGATGGCAGGGGGGAGGAGGAGGGTGAGGGTGATTGAGTGTGCTGCCTGGAGAAGAAAAAGGGAGACAGAAAGAAGAGAGAGAGAGAAAAGGAGAGGGGGAGGGGTGGTCTGCCTTGTGTTAAAAAACAGGGAGAAAAGGGGGAGGAGAAGGAGAGGAGCAGACAAGCAGGAGAGGAGATTCAGGGGTGGAGGTGAGGGGAGGCTGACTGGCTGGCTGGCTGGCGCCGTGGCTGGGTTGTGTCTGTGGATGGAGGGGCTGCAGCTGGGCTAAAAACAGCTCATGTTCAAGTGATAATTTGAGACACTTTGATGTAAATAAATGTGTGTTTGTTAACGTGTATATCTGGTTGACTCAAGGCTATATTACTTCAACCTGTAGCCAGCTGATGAAAGCTTTTTCTGCAGCTCTGAACTTTATGGTATGATGTAGAGCCTCCCCATCCTGCTAAACAGGAGCTGATGTGTGTGTTAAATATCTGTTGAAAAGTTGTTTAGCTACCTCAGGTTCTAGTTGATCTCGATCTCAATCTCTTGTTCTAATATGTAGTACTGAGTTAGACCTTACCTCGCTGTGACCACATTAGAGCCATGATGGCTACTGCTCTCAAAGCCCACCACAAAGTTCTTGCTTTGTTTATTATACCGGTACTTCTGATCAGGAAATCTAAAAACTTTAGGAAAGCTCGTATTCTCAAAGGGCAGATGAAACAGACATGTATCTATATTTAGATCTTGTAGGTAACTATTTAAACAATGTGGTCGAAGCAAATATTGGTTATAATGTGCAACACAAGTATAGATTGATGTATTTTGCATTGGTGTAGGACTGTGTTGGCGGTTGGTACTAAAATGATATTACGCAGATGTCCAGTATTTATTTAGTTTGGAAGGATACATGCATTAGTGAACTGTGTATATATAGTGGGTGGTACCAGCTGGCTTGTATTGTCTCCAATACAAGATTTCCAAGGTGCAATGTGGTGTATTAAATGCCACATATACATTGGTGTGACTGCTAACAGCGTTCAACAACAGTCAGCTGCTCAGAGAGCACATTTGCCAGAATTTGTGTGAATTCCTTTAGGATCCAGGCTCTGTTGCTCAGCATAGATTTCTGCAGCACACAGACATATATTCAAACATTTATATTTATCTACACCAGTTTTACATTTAAGAGCTGCGTTTAATGCACAGAGGGATAAAGCTTAGGTGGTTAATTCTATTATGCAGGGTCAAAGGGTTCAGGCAGATTAGCTTGGGCCTTGAAGCTAATATCCACCATAGAAACTAGCCTCTGTATGTAGCTGTATATGATTAGCTGAGTGTAAGACAAAGTGAGCAACAGAGACGTGCTGAAAGATAGACAGAAAGACCAGGCAGTTTGGTGGAAGGTCAGATCTACGTTCTGCAGCCTGACTTCCTGATTTATTCCAGTTGCTCTGGATCTGTGCTGCAGTCAGAGAAACAAGACACAGGAAAGAAAAAGGTCTGGACAAGCAGAGATATCTGGGAAAGTGGAAGAAAAATAGCAATGCTGAGACATTTTGAACGACACACACACTTAGCCGTTGGCAGAGGTAGTATGCTGAATGTGCACATGGCTTCTTTGTGTGATGGAGACGGGCTGGGGTTTGTTGATTTAAGGTAATGGCTTCCAGTTGTCTCAGTCAGTAGAGGGCTGTGTCACTACTGCTGGGGATAGACAGGGGATTGGCAGGGTGCGTGAAGTCAAAATCCTTAACACACATACACACACACACATGTGAGTGAACACACAGAGATTGTGTGACTATTATATGGGTTTCTTGTGTTGGCCTCTGTACCATGGAGCTTGTGACTGACTGAAACAGGTGTGTGTGCCTGCGTGCGCGCACAAGTCCTCGTTTCATGGCTGATTTTATCACTGCTTGGCAAAGGTCAGTGGTGGAACTGTGTATGTTTATGGCATCTCTTGCATAATATGTGTCAAGGGTTGTAGACTGTTAAAGTGTGCTTGCTCTGTAATGAAGGATGCAGACTTCTTTATAGCTCATGATGAAAGGGGAGGCAATGAGGAAGAGAAGAAGAAAGAGACATGTTGAGGGGGGTTAAACACTTGAAAGTGTCTAGTTTTTCTATGAAATCTGACAGGTATCTGATTGTGCATGACTCTTACTAGACGTTCTGTCTCCCCTCTCCACCAAGAATGTCTTTATTTCCCTGTTAATGATGCATGAATGTTCCCAAGATAAAGGAATGCGTTCTTCCCCCTCTGTTGTATTACTTGTATTCATTATTGGCTGCTTGTGTTAGCGATATCTGCATCGAAGCTTATCTTACTGTTGCATTCTGGGTATGAGCAGCTGTTAAACGCCTTTAAATGTAAACCACATAAAATAGAATGTATAACAGAAGTACACAAACACAGCCTCACATAAACACACACAAATTGGCCCATGCTCTGTGTTTTTACTGCACTCTGTAATTGTGCATGCAGCCAATGTGCATGCTCTTTGAAGTGTTCTGCTCTTATCCCGTTCTCCTTTTTGTTGTCTCATTTGTTTATTTATCAAGTAATGTGACCATGCCCAGCTTCTCATTGTGTGTACATGGGATGTTATTTCCATACTTGAGTCAAGGGGATGTGTGTGAACTCGGTGTATTAGGTTTTGCACTCGTGTGTGTCTGTGTGCGCGCGCCTGGGAATCTTTGTGAATGAAAGAGGTGAGTGTCTTTCACAACCTCTTTCAGGGCTGAGTTTGCTGAGGGGAATATGTTTTGCTTCTGCTGTTAATGAAGCATAACTCCTTGCCTGCCTTATCTGGTCTCACTGGTTTTACTGGTTTAATGTAAGCATGTTCAAGTTCAAGTTAAGTTTAATTGCTACATATTATCATACATGTAAATCCTAGTGTGAATGTAATATCAGTCCTACCTGTTATTGAAGTAAAACAGTAATAAAGAATAGAATATGTAATATATAATGTTTTTTAAAAACAGCTGATCAATGATGTGTGCATGAGAGAGATAAAACTGCCATACACACAAGTTAAGTTCTGCATCTGACTCCAGTAATCAGATTAGTATACGTGTGGATGCTCATTAACGTCTCACGTGAATCAAACCCCCCCATCCACACACACACACACACACCAGTTATCAGTTAAATGACCCCACAGTGACCTCAATCGATCCAGCTGACTTACAGTAATGCATTAACCCGATTATGTTTCTAAGGAGATGGAGGGTTAGTAAAAGGAGATGAAGACGTCTGTGTGTCTGTCTGGAGAGTCTGACAACTGTAATTAATTGATTAACTTGGCTTCTTATATCGCTTCTTTGAATCGTTCTTCCACCCTGCATTTCCTCTCCGCTCTCGTTCTCTTTCATTCTGCTTCTTCTTTCCAGTCTTACTCTATGGCTCCACCTGTTCCTCATCCACCCGCTCTCTTCTTTTTTTGTTAATTCTTTTTCTCTCCAACCTGCTACCCCCTCTTTGCTGTCTTCTCCTCCCTTCTGTCCCTCTTGTGTGTTACATCGCCTGTTTCTTTAACCCACTTGCAGACTGAACCCTGACCCTTCTCACTTGTGTAACTTCTATGATAACTGCTTTTGTGTGTGTCCTACAAAGTCTGTCGCTCCACTTTTTTTTTCAATATGTGAGTCACAAATCATAGCTGAGCTGTCAAGATCCACTTGAAACTATCAGATTTATTAACAGCCTCTTTTTTCTGATTGTGTTTTAACAGATTCTTGTGTGTGTTGTAGACATTATTTCATACTGCAATTGTCAGTTATGCATTTGTGGAAATGACAGGTGTGCATTCAGTGTGTGTGTGTGTGTATAAAACAGAGTGTGAGAAATCAAAGCTGTGTCTGTCTTGGAGTGTTTACAAGGATATCTGTGTCTCTGCATGAGTGTGTCTGGAGGGCAGCGGGTGCACTGTGACCTTTATGGGTCTGTGTGTGTGTGTCTGTGTGTGTGTGTGTTTGCCCCCAGACCTGTAACGTGATCTGTCTCGAGGAGTTGAGCCCTCCATCCCTCCTCTGTCTGTCTTCACCCTGCCTTTCCTTCTCTCTCTCCTGTATCTGTTCCTATCCATTCACAGCCGTCTCTCCTTTCTGTCTGCCCCTTTTCCTGTCTTTCATCCCTCTTTCCCTCAGCATGTCCCATTTTCATCCTCCTAGCCTTAAACTTGTAAATCTGTGTCAACCAAAGTCTAGAAATACATCCCTCCCAACCCTTTTGGCTTTTCTCATCTCTGTGTCTGTTTGTGTGTGTGAGAGTCAGAGAGTGACATACTGTGATCAGATGGCTTTGATTGCAGAGATCAGAGAAGTTGTGTGCGTGTGTCTGATAGGGGGTCAGTGTTGGTGTTGTAATTGATTTTCTCTGTTTCCTTTGTTTGACTAGTGTTAGATGTCTGGAAACACTCTGGTAGCTGCTTATAGTGTACTGCACTGATACGATATGGTATAGATTGTGAGTGTGAGAGGGTTGGGTGGGGCAGGGTGATGGAGGAGGTCATGAGACAGGCTGACTCTCTCCCACAGGATTTCTATCACTGATGTATAGAATTACAAGCTTCCCAGTGTGTGTACTCGATCTCCTCTCTGTCACAGGGTCAACACTACATATTCAGTCCTTCTCTTCCTTCTCTTTTCATTCAGCAGACACATCGAAAATCTGCAGAAAGGAAAAACTATGACCTGAAATGTATTCCTCAGGCATTAAACAAAAACAAGTCCATGCGTTCAAGTGGCATTGGGAGTTGAAAAGCCTTTAATAAGAGACGGCTAAGACATTAAAAACTCCTACATTCATCAGCTGATGGCCACAGGCCGGCATGTGTAGGTGGTTGTAATATATTGGAGCACTGTTGTGGTTCTAACGAGCGTTACAGCCCAAACCATAGTCTTCCACCCTCCCACCGCCCACTGCTGCAAAATATTCTCTCCGAAATCTGTTTTTGCTCTTTCATACATTTTAGGCTCAGACCAACTCTTCTGAGTCTTTTATTCAAAGTTTCCAATTAAACTAGAGCTTTAATACGAGGCTGAACATGCACTGTGTGCTGGTTGGGCAGTGTTTTTTTTCCAAGAGCTCTGCGTGTGTGTGTGTGTCCTGTACTCTGTTGCCATATGGCGGCTATATTAGCCCACAGTGTAAACACAGCTGGCTGCCTCCCGTGGCTGCATGGGTGAACAGCAGTCTGCTTGCAGATACAGAAAGCCCTAATAGGAGGATCACATTCACTGCTAGTACATTAATATGGCTATTAGGCACATTGGGATTCATGGTGTGTTATTTGTAAGGCACATTAGTGTCGATGTTGCAGCCTGATATCCAGACTATTAGTGATGTTAAGCTGGTGGTTATTAAGTCTCTCTATGGCTGCTCACATTACATTGCTGCAGGGAGAGACATTTTCTTGTGAGTATTGCAATATTAAGTGATTGTTACTGTTTATATATTTTTAAATGCTGCTGTATAAATCTGCGAGGGTAACAGCTGCGTTCCTGTGTGTTTGTTTTTGCACAGAATATATGCAGATACTATAATTTCTTTCTGTCCATGTGTTTGGCTGATAGAGGTATTTATCAAAGAGTAATGCTTATGGTCGCCTGAACCAGAGACACAAAGAGAAAGATAAAGCAGAGAGGAGAGGGCAGGTAGTGAACATTGCACATCATAAATAATGTCAGAAACACTGGTGCATGCTAGCCAGTGCTCAGGGTAGCGTGAAATCTGCTCCTGCCCCCTCCTTTCTTATCTTCCCTCCCTATCACACACCCTCTCTCGCTCTTTGTGTGTGTGTGCGTGTGTGTGTGCAGGGTAATTGAGGTGTGTGACCTTGCTATAGGCCTGGCAGGTGTGAAGGGAGGGATGAAGGGAAACAGGGGATGAGATGAACGGGAGGAGACAGTGAAGGGATGGATGGATGGAGGGAGAGAGGGAGAGAGGGGAGGGCTCTGTTGTTATATGTTGGCAGACTGATATCCTGCCTGCATACATATATGTATGGTAATGTTTGGCATTCTGTAGTGAAAAGAAATACAGAGATTGTGTGTGTGTGTGTGTGTGTGTGTGTGTGTGTGTGTCAGTCAGTGTGGGTGGGTGGAAGCAGATTCTTGTGCTGTAAGGTCCTCTACATGAGACTTGGAAATTAGATCATGTGAGTGGGTGTGTGTGTTATCAAGCAGATGAGATGGCATATATAATTTTCTGTATGCCGCAACTTGTGCGTCTCAATGTGTTCTGCCTTAAAATGGTCGTCTATAGCATTTCTGTCACATTGTAATATGTCAGTATAATTACTGTAAACCAATCAGAGTAATGGTGGAGATGATTGGCAGCCTTTATGTTGCACTGTTTCTATTACTATCATTAAAACTACATTTCCTATACACCCTGCCACAAAGATGTTGATAAATGTTATTTCTTCTTTCCCTGCCCCTCCCTGGTGTTTGCTGAAGCTTTAAAGAGCACTATAAACATGTGGAAGGCAATTTTTCCTTTTGAGACATGCACCCGTTTATGTCAGTCTGTTGGCAATTAAATATGTCTGTCTGCTGTCTAAATGAGCATCCCAATCACTTCTATATAAAAATCAGTGTTATTAAGTCTTATTGTGTCCAACCTAGTAACATTTCTGTAACACTTCAAAGACGGTGTTGAATGCGGTCAAATTAACATAGCAAAGATGTCCTGGAGCTCCCCTGGAAGAGCACTACAAGCTGAATCCTCACCACAGCGGCCCATGTTTGTGTCCAGTCTGTCTCCCTCCCTACACAGTCTTTCATGTTTCTCTCTACTGTACTGTCAAATAAAGCGAAAAATGCCACAAAAAAAGAGCATGCAAGTTTAAACAGAGATTTCAGTCAACATCTCTAAGCACAAATTCAGTTTAATACTAATAAACACTTTGAATGACAGTTTAAGTTGATCTTCTCATATCAGAGCCAGTTTCTCAGTTTTCAGTTCTGACCTGATGACACACATTATGAAGCCCTTGGACTGCTGATGGCGATGGTCACATTTATATTCAGATTCATATTTTTTTTAAAAAAGGCTTAAAATGAGATTTAGCAACAGTGTCTAAACTCCAAAACTGACTATTGAGGAGAGCATCAGCATCAGTGATGATCTCATCTCACTGAAATAGTTGAAAGTCTAGCAGCTGTGTCTTGGACCAGGTGTACAGTAATTATATTAATGAGCTGATGTTACATGTAGCTCATTTAACATGAAAAGACACATTTTCATGTCCACAGTGAGCCCACCACCATCTTCTCCACAGAACAGTGTGGAAACAGAGCAGAGAGGCAGCAAGCTCGCACACACCCATCCCCCCACTCCTTCTTCTCCTTCTCCACTCTCGCTCTATACCCTCCTCCCCTCTGCTCTCTGCACAGTAGCACACTGCATCTGTGTCATGTCACTGGGTTCTAGCGTCCCAGAGTAACCCCCCTCACCCACCCTCCCATACCAGTGCTCTCTCTCTCTCTCTCTCTCTCTCTCTCTCTCTCTCTCTCTCTCTCTCTCTCTCTCTCTCTCTCTCTCTCTCTCTGTCCTTGTGTGGCTCAGGCTGTCATCCCCGATCTCTTCATTATTTTCTCTCCATCCACCTCATCCCTCTCTCCTGTCTTTGTCCTAAAGACGTCTTCCCTTCACCAGTCCACCCTGTCCCCTGTACTTAATGTGTGTCACTCTTTTTATGTCTCTTCTCTCTCTCATCCCATAATGCAGCACAAACCCAAATACACATTATTACTCTCTCACCCTCTGTCTCTCTCTCTTTCTCTTTCTCCCATTCCCCCCGCTCTCATGAAGCATACACAAACATAAAACTGTCTCGGTGCATACATTAATAGATCCACGCTCCTTAGCTGCTGCTGCATGCATAATCTATCTGCTCATACAGAATGTGAACAGCACACTGAGCAGTGTGTGCGTGTGTTTGTGTGAGGCCCTAGGCTCCTCCCTCCAGAGAGACAGACAGACAGGTGTGGACCAGATTGAGTTCCGCCTCATTTCCTCTGCCCTGTGCAGCTGGTCAAGGACACACATCTACACACACACACACACACATACAGGCATGTCTTTGACACATGGTTATGCACACACACACTTCAAATACAAGGACGGAGACATGCATACTGCACACGCTTCAAATAAAGACACAATCCAAGATGTAGAAGGATCAAATGTGGCATTAGCATAAACTAGGTGTGTGTGTGTGCGTGCGTGCATTTATGTTCATAAGGCAGCCTTCACTTGAATGCCTATGGAGGATTACAGCAATGATTACAGCACAATTGGCTGAGTATTTCCATGGCGACGCTGACAGATTTGCAAATGGTAGAAATCTGCCTTGAGTATAAAGTCGCTTAAGTCCCTCCCACTGACAATGTTATGTTCATACTGTATCTCACACACACACACAGAGTACCTTCACCCCATTAGAATATTTATTGCTGTCTTAGGGTATTTATATTTGACATGACAGAGCTCATACTGGCTGTCCATTTTTCATGCTCATATCAAATCTATCAACACTGGAGAAACATTATGAGCATGGCACACACTCATGAACACATACACACACACCACTACCTCCCGCTGACATCAGCAGCTCTTATGTTGATGTCAGGGCACAATTTTATAAGCCTCAGGAGGAGTTGGTCAAAACAATTCTAGTACTCCAAGCATTTTCCCCACTTTAATTTACCATTTTTATTTCAGGCAGTTAGCTGATTTATTTAAAGTGCTACAGTGGAGCGAAATTCAGCCCTTTTATCACCAGTATTACAGCCAACAGTACGGCGTGCAAAGTGTTTCCAAATGAACTGCTTTGTTTCTGCTGAGATGTAAAAATATAACAATGTGGTTAAAAAGGCTGCAAGATGAAATCATTGGGTCACATTTCTCTTCAGTGTGAATAGAATGAAACCCTGGATTTTCTAGAGCCAGGTTTTATTATCTTCACGTATGTTCTCCAGGTTTGGTAGGGTGAGATAGAGGATGTGAGATGTCTTTCATCAACACCATGAAATAGATTTCTGTAAAGCTTCTCTCTGTTTTGTTCTGTTCTGCTTTCTGTCGCCTCACTTGATTTAGTTTCTTTATGGTGTTTCCACCTTGATAGATATTGCACGCTGAATGGTGACAAACACACACACACACACACACACACAAACCCTCCATTGTTGGTAAACTCTGTGTTCTATATATGTGTTGAGGTCTGTTGTGTGATTATGGTTTGATCTGTGTGTGTGGCGCCTACCCAGTGCAGGAAGTATGGGGTCATAGTGTCTGGAGGGCAGCCAGACAGTCTCCCGCCCCTTTAAATGCCCAGACACCGATACTTTGCCTTTAAGACCTCTACCTATAGGAAGAGACGTACCATAGGAGGGCTGCTATGTATACATTATGGGGTTTTATGCTTACTTGCTCATGAAAGTGATTGAGTGTTTGTCATATTGCGTGTGTGTGTGGTCCTGTGAAGACGGTATGAGCCACCATGTGGGGATCACGTGTGCCACAGCAGATAAAGGGTGTCTTTGTGAGCATATGCAGAAGATACAGCCCAAGCGCACACACACCCACACGCATTATATACATACATACGCGCACACACACACAGAGTAACCTATATCGACACACTCTGCTGCTCTTTCACATGATGTTTCTCAGGTCCTCTTTTGCTTGCAGACACGCACTCATTGTTAAACTCACCCAGTGTGGCAAATTAGAAATTTCCATTTTCAGCCTTTTGTATTTATTAGGTATGAAATCATTGTGGTTTGGAGCGAACACACACAGCGGTGTGATTTATAAAGGCCTGAGTCAGTCTTTTTGGTATGTGACGGTTAACTTAAATGGCATTGTGCAACTGGATAGTACAGTTTAGCACCTCTGCACTGGTATGTGGGCTTGGCAGGGCTTGCCTGACCACTCTTCACACACACGCACACCCAGAGACAGTGCATCCTGAGCTAATGCTTACAACCGTAAACACACCTTCCTCATAAATACATTTAATTCCTTCTCATGTTGCATGCACATACACACAAAACACACACACACAGTGTTCTTCAAGGGTGCTGTTGTTATGACTGAGTCCTACCACTTATCACCACCAACAAAACGAGCATTTCTTTTCTTCTTTTTCCAATATGTTTGTTTAGTTTAGCTTGTAAGGGGATGCCGCGGGCCACATATCTCATTGCATGTGTGTGGAGCGAGTTTAGGCATGCTGGCTGCCTGCTCCCCTTCATTCTAATGTTGTTGTTTTTGAGCTGCCAGCCGTGTGTCAGCATACACAGGGAGTTGTGTTGTGCTGTGTTGCTGACGACAATGTAACCTGCGTGTCATGAACTTTAGTGATCTGCATAACAAGCTGCAGCCCCAATATTTTTCTTACAAAGTCATGATTCCACCACTTCTTAGCCTGTTAAAGATGAGGCCTATTGTAATTTATGCAGCCAGATGTGCATTTTTAGATTTCCTTTGCTGGCAGGCAAATAAAGCAAAGTTTTCTCGAGGGTTTCAACCCCTTTTGAAGCATGAACGTGTTCAGCAAATTTCACAGGAGCATGCTGCAACGATTTATTCTGTAAAAACTTCACACCTCAAATGTTGAATGATTATTCCTCTGTACAAATGGAAACTTGGGTAGCAAAAGAAGTATTCAAGTATCCCGCTGCTGTGTTATTCATGTTTTGTCAGAGAGGTTTGTGTTCTGCTCCGTGTTTCTGCACTCGGGTAAGTTAGATACTGTTTTTAGGGATGGAGTTGACAATTTAGAGTTTCAGGCTTTGACAGCAAAGCCATGTTTAATTTTGGAGGATTGACGTCACAGCACTGTGCTGGCGTCAACTGCTGTGGCTCTGAGTGCTGTCTACAGCTGTGAGGGACGCGCTCTGCTTGGCTGCTGTGGCGAGGTTTCGGTGTGTGTTTGTGTGTGAGAGAAAGAGAAAGGACGGCAAGGGTAAAAACATGACAACAAGTGTTAAAAAGGTTATATTCATCAAGCACTCATTTACACATGCTTGCACAAATATATCTCCCTAAAACACTCTCTCACAAACACACACACTCTCTCTTTCACATACACATAATGATACTGTTCACAGGTCTTGATTTTGGCAGCAGCCAGAGCCGGCTGCTTTCATTAGCGTCTGTCTAGACGCGATTTATTACCAACTGTTCATTCTTGTCTTTTCTCCTTCTCTGTCTGTCTCACCGTCTTCCTATTTGTTGGCTGCTGGATTTTTCAGACTGTCTCTGAGCGTGTCTAGTCGTTGAGTCTGTCTGTCACTCTCCTCTTTAAGTGGGTGTCATTTTCCTGCCTGTCCCCAAAGAGGAAGTCAGTCTGTCTGTTAGTTCCATGTAACCATCTATGTCTTGTGTGTAGGAGTCAGAGTGGGTGTGATGGTTTTTGAGCCAGGCTTGGTTTTGACCATGACCTTTTACTGAAGCCATGTGGCAAGGGTTCACTGAGCCAAAGAGCCCCAACCACAGTCAACCTGACACTCCTCCTCACTGTCTGTAGCTCTGCCAACTCTGGCCGCGCAAACACATGCATGTTTGCAGGCAAATGGGACAGAAAACAGACTTGCTGCCTCTCTCTCATGCGTACACACAAGAATAATACATTCTCCACCCAGTTTGAACCAAGTTTATTGGGCTTGAGTGATGTGGCATTTGATGATTAGCCGAGTAGCTTTTTAAAAAAAATAGTAATAGATCTGAAAGAAAATACAAAGACAGTCTTAATGTTTTCAGTTTTTGGAGGTTTGTAAGAGAAATATGGAAATACATGAAGAACAGTTTTAACCAACCACTTGAGGGAGGAAAATGATCACCAGCACTACATGGATTTTTAACTTAATTGTCATCTAAGCAACATGAACAGCACTACCCTCTAACAAATGTCTACCCACACAAGTTCAGGTTATGGTGTGACAGCGTTCCAAGGAGATCTAAAGTTGTTTACAAAACAAAATGTTCTCGCTCGTGCTTCACTCCTTGATGTGTGCATGCTGATCAGCGCCTGTACTGAAGCATACGCCAGCACGCTGCTGACTTCACTACAGCTTCATTTAAGGATTGAACCTGTCCCGAGAGACACACAGGCAGACAGTGAATGTAGACTGAAAGACACTGAAGGAGAAAACCCTGTCATTTATCACCACTCCTGCAGCAGCCTGCTATTGTGTGTGTGTGTGTGTGTGTGTGTGTGTGTGTGTGTGTGTGTGTGTGTGTGTGTGTGTGTGTGTGTGTGTGTGTGTGTGTGTGCGTGTGCACACGCGCATATGTGCAGGTATGAAGCTTGCTGCCCTAACTTGAAGAGACACTACTGAATCACCAGTGACTAAGGGCTGGAGCAGCCCAAGCATGGCTACTCTACTCACGCCATACAGGCTCACACATGTTGAGGAGATATGTGTGTGCATGTGGCTTTGCCGTTAGGTAAATATGTTGAGCTGTTTTTATTGTACTGTAGGTGGATTTGCACAGCACACAGCAGTTTGTGCAAATATAAGCCTTTGCATCCATTCAGAAGTGTGTGTGTTTAATTGCAGAGGCACAGCATGTACAGGTTCATGTGTGTGTTTTAGGGGTGTGAACACCTGGGTGTGTAACCTGTAACCTGTCGACTGGTTTTTTTTTTTGAGAGATGAAGTGTGTTGGCCTAATGACCTGGATGGCTGTGTATATTTTCGCCAGGTGGTTATTTTGACAGTTTTAGCAGTCCTCTGATTGGATCATTTACCTAGTGTCCATGTACATAGAGAACTGTTCTGATACATGTTCATATACATTGTAAAGGTTGTTTACAGGCTGCCTGGTAGCCAGTGTTTACAGTGCAGACTAAATTACCTAGTCTAACCTCAGACTTTTGATGGATACTTCTCTCTCTCCTCTTGTGTGCCTCGTCACTATTTGCTATCATAAATAATGAAATCACAGAAAGACAGTAGACAGAAATGCCCCAAAAATCAATTAAATTTAAAGAAGGTTAAACTGAAGCTTTTCATTTGTTTTCTAGTTATTCAACTACTGGATAAATAGGACTGAAACATAATCAGTGAACAAGGCCTGTTCTGACAAATGGTAACACAGCATTAAAAGAACAAAGTCCCTTAAATTATTAGAAAAACACACCATGTCTTGTAAAAAGGTTGCAGGGTCACGCTGTGGCAATATCCAGAAACTGCCAAATGTGTTGGCCCTCAAATACAAGCCCATTTCTGATTTCTTTGTTAGATGAACTGTATATTTCTAACCTTGTGGCTGAGTGACTTCAGGCTATGTCATATGTCATCTTCTCTCTGCACCTTCAGCAATATAATTGCAGCAGAACCTGTTGCTTTTAAATGCAGTGCTGCTGTTCATTCTAAATGCTTGAAGGTTTTAGGAGACTCTGCACAATCAAACACTAAATTCTCTCTTTCCTTCATCTGTCTCTGTCAAACCAGTCTTGCTCTGTTTTCACTCTCTCCTTATCTCTCTCAGCTCATCTTGGTTTTTCCTCCTTCTTCATCACCCTCCTCCTCCTCCTCCCCATCCTCCTTCTCCTCCTCCTCCTTCCATCTATCTCAGATTCTACATCTCCTCTGCTCTCCACCTCTAGGCAGAGTCTCTTTTGCTCCACCCCTGAGTATCTCCCTTTGACATTAACCAGCACACCGAGAGTGAGACACCCACTGGTTAACCTTTACACCACTTTCTTTATCTTTCTGTCTCTCACTCACTCAGACTTTCATTATTTCTCTCACGTTCTCTGTCACACACTCTCTGTCGTCTTCTGTCTTAACACAATTGTAACTTCAAACTGACATTTTGTCTTCCTATAAGGCCATGCCACACTCCCCCCTCACCCACTCGAGGTGTCTGTCTCTCTTTAACTATCTTTATCTTTCTTGTAACCCTCCCCCTCTTTTTCTCCCCCAACAGTCCAGATATCGATCAAGGTCAAATGATTATGTCAAAGCTCATGACATTTATTCGATGTGTCATGAAAGAGTATATTCCAGCCTCCCAACAATTCACACACTTGCTCTCTCTGCTTCTTTTAAGGTGGCCTTGCTCACCCACACACTCCCTCACGTCATGCACACACATGTTACGAGTCCACCTTTACAGTGTGGGCAGCTGTAGCCCTTTTAGGGGGTGTAACCTTTGACTTTGAGTTCAAAGGTTTGGGGCCTTAACCACCAGGCTCCAAGATCAGTGAAGGCTGAGCCAGCTATATCTGCCTGCTATTGACACAACTGTCACACACACACACACACACACACACACACACACACACACTGCCTTAAGCTGTGTGTGTGTGTTGCGTTGGTTTCTGTGCGTACAGGCTCAATAGAGAAACATATGGAAGCCGCCATGTGTGGGCGTGTTTTATGTTGCCGCCCTGCAGGTAGAATATCAGAACAAGACAAAGAAAGACAGGAGAGGAAGAAAATAGAAGAATAAGAAAGGAAAGATGAGAGGAATGAAAGAGCAAGAGGTTTTCAGCTCAGACAGATTGGTTTGCAGGAACAAACACCAAATTCATCCATGGGGTTTTAGCCGATCATTCACTTTGCTCTTCCATGCTTACACTTAGCATGGACATTAACCAACTGGACAGTCATCAAAATATGTGCGCATTCTTAATGAAAGCAAAATGAACATGTGTATAAGTCAAAGGTCGCCAATGTTACAGAAGGAGAGGGGACAGGTTGAACGGTTACATGTGAAGGGTGAGTAGGAGGACAAGAGAGGTGATGACATTTAGGCTGGGACTTGTGTTAACCACAACTATCTGTTTAATACATTTTTTGTCTAAGAGTGTATAGGAGAGATAGAACGTGTGCGTGCAAGTTGTTCCTCTCTTTCTGCGGTGTGCATGGTGCATTTGTGTGTAACCATGCTCGTTTGGGTGTTGGAGCATCATCACAGGTGCTGTGTGTTCTCAGGGTGCAAGCGGAGGTGTGTGTGTGTGCGTGTGTGTTTTTTATGTGTGTGTTGGGGGTGGGGTGGTACACCAGAGTGCCACCTGTTCTCAGTCATGTGGCCCAGCACTGACACTGTGAATCACTGAACAGGCGGCACATGAGGAACACACACACACATACACACAGATGGCCACATCACTGGTCCAGGCCCTGCTGTGCATTTTGGCTGACACAAGCGTGGTTTCATAAGCCATACCGAGTGACATATCGACGGCATCATGACCACAGGACAGTCAGCGGACGTCACGCATGCATGATGAAACAAGCGAATGGAAGAAAATGAGCTCTGGTTCTCTCACACAGGCAGAGCGAGGTGTTGATCTCGACTAAAGTGCTGATGAATTGCTGACCACTGCTTCAACTCACACAGGAATGTCAGACATTTTTGACCTAGTTTTGACAAAAGGTGACAACAGAAACTCTCTTTCATCATTCTCAAACCACACCGCTGCACACAGATTTCAAACCACAGATTGGTTGAAAAAGTTGTTGACTAAAATGGCTGAGTATTGTTTCCTGACGTTTACTGAAAGGGCTTAATTGACTTCACTTTTGTGTGTGTGTTTGTATGAATGTTGGTGAAGTAATGCAACAATATGCTTTTGAAGTTGTCCTGCTCCTTGGTCGCTTGTTGACACTGTTTGACCTCCAGACTGACCTTTGTTCCTCCATGTTGTGGTTTCAGGAGGTGGGACGTGTCATGGTGGCCTGCTGAAAGAGACGGACTACACTGCCCAGGTAAGGCTCTCTTTTAGCATACAGTTCACACTTTCTTCTCCTCTGATTTCATCTTTCTTCCTCTGTTTGTGCCTTACTGTCACTTATTTCAGAGATACAGCTCTGTGCCTACACATATACGTACTGCAGTGTATGCTTTTAGTATGATTTAGTACCGTTTCATGTATTTTTTTTTTTCCACGGGTAATACCTAAGTTGATTAAGCACATGAATGTTCAGTCGGTACACACACTCACACTGACTCCATTGTACATAAGGTAGGTTCAACAGGTAGAGCAACACGGCAAGATGTGTCAAAATAGAGTGAGTAAGTCAGGAGTAGGAGTAAAACACAGTACATTTCTAACGCACACACACATTTATTCATTAGTTAAGGAGGTAGTGGGTTGTGAAATCATGGGTGTGAGTGGACAGCGGCTCCCTTTCTCACAAAATCAACAATGCCTTTGAATAATGTGTCCTTGTTAAGTCCTAAAAGTGGAGTTGTGTACTTTAAGCCCTCTGAGTCAGATATCAGACTTTCACCTCTTTGTTCTTTAAAGGTGAGAGTGAAAAATAAAAGCATGATCTGTAGCAGTTATAATGATAGATACTTAGTCCATGTCATAGTCACCTTTTAGCTTCAGAGTTGTTATATGTTTTTATACATGTTTGTTGCCACAAACACAACACACAGCCTTTTCATAGTGGAGGTATAGTTATGCTAAGCTGTGAACCAGACACTCCAGAACCATGCAGATGACCTAGGCCAGTTTTATTTAAGGACACAATCACTAATGAAGCTCTGCTAACTTGTGATCAACACAGTTAGTCATCTATAACTTCTTCACAATAAAGCTCCTTTAAGTGCAGTTTATTTTTTCACTGTGTATAACTTTGGGAGAGTGAGTATATTAAGTAGGACTGGAGAGCTTAGCTTATCATAGAGCTACAGTCGGGATTAGTTGGTTGTTTGAGAAACTAGAGGGAAAGCCGGGCTCCCTATCGGCCCCTCTCTCCTTGAATTTAGTCCCTAATTATCAGGGCTGTAGTCCTCCATTCATCCGTCTACATGGCTGCTATATGTGGGTGTGCTAAGCCAGTCTGTCTGTCTGACTGCCTGTGTGGCTCTCTGTCTCCTCGTGGTGTGACTGTGTGTGAGTATGCTCGTGGAGGTGATTATTATCGTGTCTGTCGGTCTCTCAGTGTACCCAAAAGGCTGACTCATGGTATGCCACATGTACACACACACACACACACACACACACACACACACACACACACACACACACACACACACACCGTCCCACACACAATCCTACATATCGGAGGCCGAGAAGTACAATCTGTACCATGGACACAGTCTCCTACGAGTGCAGAGCGCATTCACTCACTCGTTCACATGCATACTTTCTTTCTTCTACTGTTGCTCTGTCTGGACCTCATCAGTACATGATGTTTATTTTTTAAACGCGTGTGTGTATGAGTGTGTGTAAGTGGAGTGTGTGTGCGTGCGTGTGGCTGGTATGACAGGAATTTTGGGGCTCGTACCCATGAGAGAGCTGCTAAATATATATATATGGAGTGTGAGAACTGAGCCATCCTTGTCCCCAAACTCTTTAATTACACATACAAAGTCCCTAACACCACCACACACACACACGCCTGCCTCCATGCACATGAATACAGAATTGCTAGCCATTCATATGAGCTGTAAGAACTTAAACACACAGTGCTTCACAGATCTTTTTTCCCCTTTATTGTCCCTTCCTGCCACACACACATTTGCGACCCCTGGGACAGACTGTAATGCCTTAGCTTCCCTTGTTGTGGGAGAGGAAGGATAGGAATTGAGCTCTGAGATACATTCAATTTTCTCAGACCATTATTATATACAGTACAATACATCTATGAGAGAAACAGCTGGAAGACGCTGTGTGTGTTTGGGGCCATGTGTGTGGTAGAGTAGTCACACCCATGACCACATCAATCAGCACTCCTCTTCCTGTTCAATTTTGAGGGCTAATGGTCTCCCACCACACACACTCATGCCTAAAGTCGAGCAAAAACTTGAGACACTTTCTCAACACGCCTAATAGAAGATGTGGTGTAGTAGTGTCTCACACTGGAAGAATAATGAGAATACAATAGCAAACAAAAATAGAAAACAACTTTATACACAGAGGCATAACATTTACATAGATAATACTGTCAGTCTATTTGTGTGCAGAAGAGACCTGTGCAGAAATAGAATGGACGACGTACACAACAGTGAGAAGCAGATGATATATAGTCTACATACAGAATGCACTAGTTTACAACTCTGTGATAGGTAATTAAGGACTGCAGCGATTCAGGGTGTAATAGCTTCCAGATGATGTTATAAAAAGTCTTGGGCTTCAGCTGACTTGATGTATTATAATATACATACTGATTATAACATTATGGCTGCAGGTTTTTTATGAGTATGTAATTATATCATCTGGAATTTAATTACCTTTAAGAGTTTGGCTTTTTTGACAACTTCTGTCCATTTCCAGAGGAATTGTACTCTGTAGTAACATACTAAGAGGACTTTGTTAGCGGCTACAAGCTTTTATTCCACAGTCACTCTGAAATGAAAGTGGCTGCTTCATTTTTGCCCTCACTTTTTATAGACACACTAGCAGCTGCAAAGGCTTCCAGTTTGCCCAGCACACTTACAGTTAAGCTTACTGTACAGTTCTATAAGAAGTGTATGTGCTGATGTCTCCACACAGCCTTTAACAAACAAAAACAAAACAACCATATACAAGCACACTGCTCCCAGTGTCATAAAGACCCCCACTGTGCTGTGTCTCTCCTCTTCTTCGACACAAAACACATTATTGAACATTCATTGTCACTTGACAAGAGACACTAGATTCTTCCTGGTGGTACATACCACACATGCCATGCACTTACTTCATCAGGGATTTGAATCTAAGACACACACACACCTCTTGCCACTTTTCACTGCAAACTACCAGAAGTAGAAATGCCTTCAGTTGCCATCTGATTTTATTGTTTATGTTGTTTTTAGAATTGTTATGACCATAAATAAACTGCATATGTGTGTATCCTTATGTCATCATCTCAGCATCATCCATGACACACTCCCATCTTCCCTGCCATGGCTAATTTCGCCTCCCGTTGTCTTGCTGAGACAGAGCTTTCTAAATATAACTGTATGTGTGTCTGTGTGTGTGTGTTTGAGTGTGTGACACATACTGTTGGTTGTACCAATGTGGCTCTTTGGCGTTATTACAGAGTACAGGATGGTTACTTTGGCGAGGAAAAGCTGGAACAAATGTTTCCGGCCTTAGAGAGGACCCATTTGTGTTTTTCAAAGCCTTGTTTACCCCACACAGGATGTTAGCTGGCTGCCTCTGAGCACATATAATTCTTGTACTTCTATTCATGACAGGGAAGATGTTAATGTCACCTACTGGACAGGAGCAAGAAATTTATTAGTCTCATAACTCTGGCTTTATTTACAGTCCTAACCACACGTACTGCATTGCATTCAGACCTCCCACATGTATTTATCGGTCTATCTATTGGTCTGCCTGATATACATACGCTCTGCACTGTGACCACATGCACCATATAAACACAGTGTACAATGTGGGGTCATATAGTACATGAACATTATGTTTAATCCATACACAGACCTCACAGTGGGTTATGTACCTCTTGATAAAATGTTATATTCACTCAGATACATGCAACACATGTATCTGAGTGTAGTGCATGCATGCAGAGTAAATATAGGTCCCACTCTTTATAAATGGTTTATAAGCTGTCACTAATGGCTAATGAATTATTTACTCATCGTTGTAGATCGCTTATAAGCTATTTATGAGAACAACTTTTGGGTGGGCATGCAGGTATGAAAAATCCTTTAGACTTGCGGAAAATGATGCATTTCATTAATTATTAACAGCTAACACATTTATTAATAAACACCAGCAAGAGTGATCATTGACCAACCTAAACACTGTTCTTATATCACTATCTTAATCAACTAATGATTTAAGATTGAACTATTTTTAAAAAGTAAGTGCCTTAACTAAATATACAGCAGATATTAAATAATAAAATACCTTGGGCCCAAATCAATAACATCAATCAATCAATCGATAACAGTACACCAAATGTGTTGGACAGCGTCTCCCTGCTTGGATAAAATCTTTCACACTGATTAAAAGTTTTAATATGATTTTGCAAAAAAAAAATGAAAAAGAAAAGAGTTGAAGCAAATCTCTTTGTATTTATAAGACATATATGTCTTACAGTGTGTGTGTGTGTGTGTGTGTGTGTGTGTGTGTGTGTGTGTGTGTGTCCTTTATTAACCCATACACATTCAATCAACAGAGAAGGTTTTATCCTCTACATCAGTTTATTTATATCCACCTGGGTCTATTAATAGTCCACTAAATCTAATCCTAACACTATGATACTGTATCTGTCTTCCTGTGGTAATATGGCGTCAGGGGGTAATACTCCTCCAGCCAAAAATAGCCGGTCACACGGAAATATGCCGCGGCGCTGTTCACAGAGTCTAACAGCCGGTCACGAGTCTGCCTAAAAACAGCTCCGCTGCGAAATCCGACAAAAAGAGCTCCAAATGAATGAATAAACCTATCAGGTTGGGCAGGAGGAGCAGCTCCGGTACCGTCAGTCTGACTCGGTGCCAGTCTGCGCTGTCAGGGAATTCCGGGCCGTGCGGTGACGTCACGCGCGTGTCTCGGTGTGCGCGTGTTGGAGTGTGCGTCGCTCTGTCCCTTTAAAACAGAGCTCAGCGCAATACGATCCCTGCCCGGCTGCTCCTGTGTGTGTGAAGCGGAGGAGAAAAAGGAGCTCGACGCGGAGAGACACAGAGACCCGAGCGAGCGGGGCTGTCGCTGCACGGCTAGAGTCAGCCATCAAACGGAATAATAAGCAGAATATAAGAGAAGAACGAGCCTATCACGGACAACACAGAGGCTCTCCGGCCGTGAGGCGGCTCAAGTTTCACGGCTCTTTCGAGAGGAAGCGACAGAGACAAACAGGATTACAGAGCTGCGGCTGCTCTCCACTAAGCCGGCTGGTCAGGAATTTCTCTGCAGGCTCGGAGCTCCAAACTTGCGGATACAAGGACTACAAAGGCTGCCGTGGACCCCAAGGAACCGGATACGTATTTTTAATTGGAATGTATTTTGTTTCTGGAGCGTCCGTCTGAAATACTTGAATGAACGGTGAGTGCAGACGCTGCTGTGTGAACCGGGAGCTTTGAAAAGTCCAGTCGAATGTGTTTTGGTGGCGAGGCAAGTTAGTGATGATGAAAGTCAATTTGAACATGGTATTCCTCTTTGTGCAGAGTTATATCATCAGTACATATACTGTATGCTGCTCCGTTCTTGTTGCTCTCAGTCTGTTCGGTTATAATTAATGAGCGCAGTGAGTGAATTATTGTAATGAATTAAAGAGGGGCCGTTGATCGTCTGTAATCGATGAGGTGGGGGAATTTCGCTGTTTTTTTTTTTTTAAACCACAGGTGACTGTAAACCCACGCGCGCGTCTCAATTCGGCGAATTGTTTTCCTCATCCCAACATTGATCATCTTTACCGAACATGTTTAATCATCCAGTGCACGTGGATTAGAGTCATTTCTGTAAATTGGCTTCGATGTGAATTTGGGGTTCGTGGGGGGACAAAAAACCCCAAATAATCCCCCAAGTTTTGAAGTTTAGTATGTGTCTGAGAGTATTTCTGTTTAAATGGCTGATAATGACACTGGCTAGAGTACAAAGTAGTAGTCCTAATACACCTATTCATGAAATAGTGAAAATGACCTAATCCTCGTATTGCTTTGGGACACCCTGGGTCCTGGTTTGGTCATTGTTGCCCTGAAAACTCATGATCATCCCATGTCTAGAAAAGGAAAGGAGAGTTAGAGGACAGGGAAAGAAAATTGCCTGTGTAAGGAGATCTCACGCCATTGTGTGTGTGTGTGTAGGAGTAGGTGGCTCTGCTGGAGTAGGAGTGGGGGGTGGGCAGGATCACTGAGGTCGGCAGCCGTATAAAGTGAATGGCTAGCTGCCACCCCCATCACCCCCAGTCAATCCTTACGCACACAAAGAGCCGGATTGAAAGGAAGTGATTTGCATCACCTCTCGTTTTGGGGGGAGGGGCGGTGTTTTGGTGCTGCCCTTTAGGTCTGGGTTCCAGGGGTAGTCGGTGCACACAGTCTGACCACACAGTATTGTTTGAGCAACGTGATCGGTTATCTAATGAATCCCCTTCAGAGTAACAGTAGTTCGGAATGACACACTGAAGTGACTCTTTGACTTTGAAACACATTCTGCTGCTCTTATCTCGGTCCGTGCTCTCGGTGACGTTAACAAAGCCGTCAGAAGTCAGCTGGGTTGAGTTTGGCAAGTCCCCAGACCTTTACGCACGCGGCGCGCGCACGCATTTGATCCGTGCTTTGTGTGTCGCTTGCACCGAAATTACGTACAGCTATGAATAAAATAGATCCAAAGTGTGGAAGATAAACAAGGACAAAGCGGGGGCGTGGTCATGTCTTTTCGGAATATAATCATTAGTTTGTTGATATTGGTGATTGTTGTCGCCTCACCGCCCACAGACGGTAAACGTTAGGCTCCTTTTTCACTGCTCGTTGCGCAGAATTTGTAGCGGACCGGGGGGAGAGGGGCTTATTTGTCACTTTATTGCCCGCAATAAACGAGCCCAGATCAGGAAGAGCGGAGTGTGCTGGCATGGGGTCGCGAAGAAAACAAAACAAGAAAGACAAGAGATCCTTTGAAGGTTCACTTCCGATCAAACACATCGATGGAACCAGCAGCGCGTTTTGTCGCCGCGTTTGATGTCGGAGGTTGTAAAAAGTTAAAGCTCGATGTGTGCTGCCTCAGCGCTCCTCCGCCCCCGTTTGTCCCGTGATCTCAATAGGAGCGTGCGCGCGTGTGTGTGAATGAACAATCGCCGCCCATTTTACTATGCGTGATGACGAACTTGGAGGAATATTTAAGCAATACACACACGCGCCAGAGTAAAGAGGCAGAAATGACGGTGGAAACCAGGCTGCTAACTCAACAATAGTGCGTGACTCACACAGCTTGAGTAAGTAGAAGAGGAGTGTGTGAGAGTCAGGACAGTTTCCCAATCCCACCCCAACCCCCCACATGTAGCTTTGATGGGGGTGTTGCAGGATGTCCTGAGCAAGTTGAGGATTACTTTGATCTAATTAGGACCTTAATGTGTGTGGCTGGCATGGGAAATGGGTCAGTAGGCTGGCTTAAAGTGCTTACTCATCTAACACTGCTTTGACAGTTGACAGTAATGAAACAAGAGCTGTGTGTGTTGGCTGTGTGACAGTCCAGTAAGTTTTTGGGGAGTTTTTCTCCCTTTCAGCGATCTTTGCTGCGTGTTACAGAAAAACATATACAGCCAAGTGTGTGTGTCTGTGTTTCAGAGGGAAGCGGGTGGAGGAAGCGTCTAGATGGATGTCATCATGAAACGTGTTTTGTATGACACCATTCTTTTCCAGTAAAGGGTGTTGTTTCTCCTCTAGAGAGTAACACAAAATGAGAGAGAGGGAATAAGGGAGGTGTGGGACAACATTTGCCCACGCACCCCAACAGGTCAGGTGTTAAAACTTGAGTTCCTCAACGTGTTAGCACAATGATTGGAAACCAGTTGGGGAATTTCCCGTCACTTCATGTCAGCAGAAATAGTGAACATTTAGAGGGACACTGTCATAGCTATCCCAACCTTCTCCATTTACTGATAGGCATTCAGTACATGAGTATTTAGAGTACAGCACTGATTGTTGCATCACAGCAGGGCGTAGTGCTGATTGGCTGCTCTCAGTAATGAAGTGAAATACCTGCCATTTTTTTGGTCTCCTGCAGTTCATGCAAACACTTCAGCCTGCAGAGCCTGTCCAGACAGCAGGATGAAGGTTTTAGAGTTTATTCAGGGGCAAGAGGGAGAAAACTCAGTAGTCAACAAGTGTGGAATTCCACCATGCAGTGTGAGACTTCTCACTGGATCCTGGTTTCTCACAGCGGGTGTTCGGCCCCAAAGATGGGAAACTGTACCATAACCTGTAAACTGATGTTTGATAAGAAGCAAGAGCCATAGACTATAGCGGTATACTGTTATACTAAGCGTACTATTTACTATAGAATATAATGTTTTAAGTTTTAATGATCAGTGAAGAAATTTGTCACTGCTGCAGAAATAAGGTTGTGCTGGAATATAAGGTGCATAGAAAGGCTTCTACATATATATGCACATAGAAAAAAGGTTTTTAGGTTTGAAATATGGAAAAGCGGTTTGTAACACATTAATCACTAACATGTATAGATGATGTCATGGTTCTTATTACATATTTCTCATTAGTTTCCAAGGACCAGCAGGACCCCGCTATACTGCCAGCCAACCACACGGCTTAGACGCCCATAATTGTAAATATTGGACACACATGCAGCTGTGGTCTCACTCCCGGTTCTGTTATGGTGTGTTTTGGACCGGGGAAGGGTACAGGGGAAAACAGATCAATATAAATCAGTCCAGAAGTTGAATGAAGTTAATGGGAGCTTTTACAGGAGCAGACAATAACTTAAATGCCACTAGCCAAGTTAATATTCTAATAAACACATGGCAGCATTTTGAATAGAGAATCAACAATGGTATGAGAGAGAAGAAGAATCCATCCTGAGGGAGTGAGAGGGTAACAGGGTGTTTACTTCCTGTTTGCCTTTTCAGCCGAGTGAGAGTTAAAAAGGGAAAGTTCAGTTCTGCTGTTATCTCTGGCTCTTTGCCACTGCTGATGATGCCACAGTGGAAGGGTGGTGTTCAAACCTACATACTGTGCGTGTGTGTGTGTGACTCATACACACAGTTACACACACTGTCACACCTTGGAAAGAATTTTCTTCCTTCCCTTTCTACCTCCCCTCACCTCCTGTGACTACATTTCACCACCTCAACCATGCTGGCAAAAATAAATGTTAACTCCAGCCAGTGAGTACGCCCATGTGCATCATGGGAGATTTGTTGAAAAAAAATGTTTAAAAAGTCAACGGCACAGGCATTTGAGGAATCTGTAAGCAGGCCTTGGATTCTTTGGACTAAATGAACAAACATAGCCATAACAAAGGTGGTCAGCCTGCGTCACAGTTGTTCTGATAAAGTCAAAATGATCTGTGATTAATTACACCCACTGTAAGAACAACACTGCAGCGGCCATCTGCACACATGCTGTCATTAACTCTGATGCATATAGGACTCACACATGCCCATGTTGTTGTTCTTGTTATTCACACACACACACACAGAATGCTGATGGTACCAAATGTTATGAGTCCAGGTAGGAAGAGGAAGAGGTCTGTGTGTGTGAGGTCAGCCCGTCCTGTGTGTCAGTAAACATGTTGATCAGCAAAGACCTCACGAAACCCTGTTCCTCTCTGCGTCTATCTCTGCCTCTCTAGCTTAGTTTAATAACTGTTAGTGAAGACGCGACTGGTTCCATGGCAACTGTTACCAAGGGAGCAGAGTCTCTTGTCTTGTTTAGTGCATTTCTGAGCTAGTCAGAGTGCGTGTGTGGTAGTCCTGGATGTGGAATAGAAGCACCAGGACAGAGGCAGAGACGTATGAGGGAGGGGGATTTACTGCTCTAATTTTGAGTTTTTCCTCTGAAAAGAGGCAGCGTGATGTTCTGTTTTTCTCCTGAGCTTTTTGTGGCTTTATGAAGAAGCAGAAAGTTTGGGGGCTTTTGAGGTTGCTCATGTGTGGAAATCGAGAGTGACGACGATGAAGCCACTGTCAGTTGTCAATGAGACACCCACGTCTTTTCAGATTTCCGGATTGTCGGGATTTACACATCGTTTTCCTTTCTTTATAGTCACAAGCCAGGTGTTGAGTCATTCTTGTTCATCGCTCTCGCATTCATACACACACACACACACACACACACACACACACACACACACACACATCCATCTGATAGCAACATGCACAAACGTCTGTTGAGAAATCCAGACTGATGTTTCCTCTCTAACAGAGTTTCTGTGAAAATAAAATGGGTAGCACCAAGTGCCTTGGGGGAGGAGATTCTCAGTACACACACTAACACACTCATTGTGCCATCATGTTTGTCAGTCACTTTTACCAGAAACTAAAAAGGGGGCAAACAAAGCAGTTCACTGAACATACAGGGTCAGAGCCAAGTAAATGCTTTTTCAAGTCTTTTGACTGTTGTTTTTGTTGACGAGGCTTGTGTGAGTCATGAGTTGGACACACGTGCCGTTCACACGAGATGACTGTGTGTCTGAGGTGTATTTTAGGAGCCATGACTGAAACCTTTGATTTGAGTCTTTGTTTCACATCTGCAGACACTCATATTAGTCACATACGTTCACTTTAATCTACTTTTAAACAGTCAAACGGCTTTTGCAGACACAGTAAAACACACGTACAGTTTATATCTATTCAGCAGGAAGCTCCAGCCTTCAAACCCCTCCCCAAGGCCTCTCTCTCTGACACACATACATACACACACACCCCTCAGGGAGGCCAACTTCCTGTGGTTGTGACGACAGCTTCCTCTCCCCTCAGAGCGCTGTTCCCCTGCTCTTTAACGTCACACATGTGCATCTCGTATGTGTGTGTGCGTGCATGTGTAAGAGATGTACACCACAAGAACCCGGTTTGGTGTTGTCATTCACAAGCCCAGATGTCAGGGTGGTGAGTGCAGGAGACAAAAGGGGCCTCATGTTTTTCTATCCCCCCTCCTCCTCCTTGTTCTATTTCTTTTTCCACAAACAGATGAAAATGTAGGCTAACTGTTTCTTGTCAGTGTGTCACTGCTGGTCCGGAAATGATCATTTTATTCTCTTGCATACTTGCCAAAGTGGTTCTTTAGATTAACGAAATAGATGGAAAAAGAGGCGGTGACAGGCCAGCTAGGATGTTGACAGGTTGACTACCACCAGCCAACAAAGGAAACAGCTTTTGGTTGGTTGTTGTCGCCAACCAGAATCCTTCGTTGTTTCAAAATCTCCTGAATGCTAAAATGAGAAGCATCAACCCAGCAGATGTTAAATGTGAATATTTTGGACCTTTCTTTCCTTTGGTTTCACAGCCCCTCTCCGCAGAGCAGATGTGAGGGAGTTCACACATAAACCAGGGGGAGACAAGACAAATAAGGGCCTTTATCTGTACTGTTTTCCCTGCTGCCAAGCATAGAGATGACCTGGGTGCAACCGAGTGAAGAGTTAGGTCAGCGCTCTGTCCCCTGGATGTTGTGTTATTGCGAAGGATGCTAGCAGGAGATAATCGTCCATCACGGAGGTCAGATGCTTCTGTGTTTGTGCTCAGGAACAATGTTTGCTTGCCGTGTCCTCGGATGACCCACACTGCCCAGGGTGTGCTGAATTTTTCTGTGTGTGTGTGTGTGTGAGGATGTGGATATCATGAAGTTAGCCTGCATCACCATGTTGGAACGGCATTCACTGACGTCTGCACACGCACAAACAAATAAACACGCGTACACGCACATGCAGGGAGCCTGGCAACGAGGTGGGAGAGGACGGATGCAGGGGCTGGCTGTTCCTCTGTGGGTGTGTGTATGAGGGAGAGAGAAATGCACAGCGTTTCCTTCAGAACACGATCTCTATCTGGGACTGATTATGTAATGGCCAAATGTAGTAGAGAGGGCGAGGGAGGACAGAACAAGACAGACAGACAGACAGGAGGGAGGGAGACAGGACCATGCATGGCTTTTCCGTCAGAACTTTTCCCCTCGCTTGCGATTTTCTGTTATCTGCCACTTTCTTTCTCAGCCTTATCTGTTCATTTCTTATCAGACAGACTCCACTGTGACTTACATAGGACAGTAACAGTCTCCAGCTGCCTGCCGTTAACCCCTCAAGCTTTTAGTTTTCAGTGGTCTCACCATCTGTGGTTGTTCATATGGTACCCTCAGTGTTAGCTGTCTTCTTAAGTGTCTGCCTCTTGCTCTCTCCCGGGGCTATATTGATTAACAGTAACATGCTGCAAAAAATCAAAGGGAATCTTAAATCTGCTGTCAGCATTAAAACAAATCTTTTCGAAGTATTACGATGCAGGAAAGAAGTAGAGTTTTTTTTACACTTCAGTGGATATTTCTTGTAGTGTATGTTCTCACTGCCTCCCCTTGTATCTCTCCAGTCTATTTTCCTCTCATGGCCTCAGTGTGGTTGTCTGGCTGGGGACCAGAGTAGGCCAGTGGTTGGCAGAGAAGGGTGAGGGTGAATAAATTAAGGCTACAGCACAGAAACACACGCCATTCTGAACACATGTTAGTGACTGTGCGCAGCCACGAGCTTCTGACAGGTTTGTGTGTCATGTGGGATTACGGTCAATTTTTTTTTTACTTGTTTCTTTGTTAGATGCCTCAGAGATTTCTTTTCCTTGTAGCTCTTTGGTTGGCGTGGTTGATGACGGTTGGCACAGTTTTGTCTCTTTGCCAATCCTTCCTGCTTGGCCCTGCCTCCCAGCTGGTAGCTGACGTTACCGGGACAATAACTAACTTCTGCAACTACGACAACGAGGGTGTTGACAGGAACAACCCTTTTGATGTCTGATGTCAATGGGGGGGATTTCACGATCAAGATGTACTGTGGGGGAATTTTTGGTGTAGCAGTGAAGTGTGTCATCGGTTTGGTAATAATTGATAAGTGAAATCATAATTGATAATTCGCTGAGCAAGACAATAGCAAAGATTCACTTACTGCAACTTTAGAGAGGAGCACTACAGCGTGTTGTGGTTAGATTAAGGAAAATGAAAGCAAAATTTCTCATAAGTTCACTGAGTGGCACTGAAGCTAAAGTTATGAACTACCTGAAGTTTACGTGAATTTGAAACAGATCGATCAAAATGCTCAGAGAATTTGCCGCATCATTTCTCCTAACTTGTGGTTTGGTAGCATTAGCTCACCATCACATCCTGTTTGCCTATGTAAACACACACACACAGACACACAAACAACTCATGCGGCGCACTTCATAAGAAGCTGAAATTACATCATGTAGTCCGAGAAATTCCCGGCGTTGTCACATCTGTGACGGCACAGGAACACGCCCCCGGTCACCTGACGAAGTGATGTCCCAGGAGGGCGGCGTTTAGGGTGAGCGGTTTGGGGTAAGCCCTCTTTCAGGACGCTGAGTCATCGGGGGGTTCCCCGTAAAGTGAAATGCGTAATACTCTCATACACTTCAAGCTTTCTCCATACACTTGCAGTACTGAACACTAACTCATAGCTGATGTAACAACATTTCATCTCTTTGATATCTTCTGATAGAACCTGAGCCGGTATGTAACACTGCCTCCCATCCATGCACACTATCTGGTTTCAGAGTACTAAGTTTCTCACGCTGTGCTGGTAGAGTGGCTGTGAGCAATGTGATAGCCAGGGTAGCGACTGGAATAGACGACCGTTTGGTCACAACAGACATAAACACACACCCTCTATAAAAGTGGTAATTACAACCTCGCCACTGTGTCCCTGTTTGCACTCACCAGTCACAACTGGGTCTCTTGCTAGATAATGTCTTTATCGCTCTTTCTTCTTTTTCAGAATATTAACTCACGCCCTGTCACACTCTCCTGTTAATGCCACATGTTTTCCCCGCGCTGCTCTTTAACATGCGGTAGTTGACTTAGCCGGCCCGGCTCTTCCTGTTAGAGTGAGATCACCCTTGTTGTTGTGTCTGCTCGCCCGTTAAGCTGCACAGTCAGTCTCACATTGTGTCTGCACGAGAAGAGAAAGAAGAGAGCAAGCTAACAAGCGCCCCCCTCGCTCCCATTGTGTCGGCCTCCCTGCTGATTTACCCCTTTGCCTCTGAGCCACCTTCAAGTTTTCCACACTGCTCTGAAACCAGACGTCACCTCAGAAGTCATGAAACCAGGAGGGGTGAGAGTAGTGACGATTCGCTGTCTAGAAAGTCAGACAAGAGGCACAGCAGGACAAAGAGGTTGTCAGTTCATATTAAGAGCAAAGACCACCCTCAGCCTTGAATTATATCATGCGCCCGGAGCCTTGAGGTTTATGACAGTTGTGATCATAACTCAGAGTATCGTGTTTAGCACAGTTTCATGTTGTTTTTGTGACAGCCTGACTTGAATGTTTTTGTCTTCTCTGTCTTTCAGGGTTGTGGAGACCCCAGAGAGATGATTGGCAGCCGAAGCTGAGACTTAACACAACTGTGAATCAATAACTTGGTGCTACTCTAAAAGGTACGCTCAGCATGAGTGTGTTTTTGTTTGAGCTAATGCATGTCGTATGCAGTCTTGACAGTTGGCCTATCTTCACAAAGCAGCAGAGCCTGGTGGCTGATGATCCCTGTGAAGCTAAGCGGAGAGATAGAGGGTGGTGTGTGTGAGTGTGGCACTGTATAGTACTCCCCCTGACAAGCTAAAAGTGCACCATGATTGAAATATCCCCAACTGGGCTTTAAATAGAGACAGAGAGATCCAGAGTTGGTGGGAGGAAGAAGGGAAGAGAAGAGGAACTGGTGGGAGGAAGGACTGCGTATGGCCGGAGCTAATTTCAGCAAACTGGTGGAAGAGTGCAGTGCTGAGCAAGAGAAATGAATCATAACCTGTGTGTGCCTGTCTGCTCTCTTAACTTCTGCATTATACATCGCTTGTCACGTCAAAATGTTATCATTACTTGTCTTGAACATTTGAAGCTTTGGAGATTATCTCGTCATTTTCTAATTGACGTCATCCAAATTAGTTTGAGAGGAGTCATCAAGAGTTTGAGGTGTGATCCATCTTCAATCTGGTATTAAACAGATGAGAAAACATGAGGATTTTAAGAGATTTTACATCCTCGGTACAAGTATGTGATTCTTAACATTAGTTTTCAATAGCAGAGCTGGATGTGTAGGTGTGAATACATCCCACTCAGGTTTTGTCCAGGATCTCTTTTGTTGTCTCTTTTTGAATCGACGTACTTTGAAACACAGACTTCTTTGTATCTTGACACCTTCTGTCTTTTGTATTGTGTGTTTGTGTGTGTCCGGTGTTTGAGAAAGCAGGGAGAGGAGGGAGTTATCTCTGTTTCTTTTATGTATTTTCCCCTTAACAGCTTTCCTTTGTGTCGTCTTGGTGTATGTGTGCATATGTGTGTGTGTGTGTGTGTGTGTGGGAAGGTGTGTGGGCGTTTTCATGGCACCGTTCCTACTCTCCACTCCACTCCACCTCCCTCCATCCCTTCCCTCTCCTCCATCTCCATCTTTTCTCCTTAATCTATCTTTCCATCCTGTTCAGACCGTCTGTCGCTGCTGCCCCCCTCTCCCTCTCCATCACGCCTGCTGTAATGAGATTAAACCTTAGTGTATCCACCGGGCATGCACACACACGCACACACACTTTATGCACACACTCTTCAGAGCACTGCAGCACACAGACACACACAATCATCCACTTAAGAGAGCACACTATTCTCTCTCCCATGCACTAAATCAGCACAAGCCTGACACGACCATGCAGCTTGCACACTTGGCATTGCTTCCAACACCACACAAACACAAACACACACACTTGGCATGAGACCAAGGCCTCTCACTCTTAGTCTTTCCCTCTGTCTCTTGTTATCAGGAGGCCCATGGTAAGGATTACAGTAACCCCAGGTCTGTCCTCATAGGTGAGCTCCCCACTGAGCCATCTGGGCCTCAGTAATAATCCTGGTCTGTAGCGACTGGCCTACTGGCTCCTCCTACAGACTGACTCACTCATAGCAGCCTGGTACAGACAAAGACGTCCATGATGTACTGAGACTTAAAGATAACTAAAGTTATACTAATGCTACTTGGGAGAGTGTTCTAACTAGAGCCAAAATAGTGGTCAACAATTGTCAGCGGTGACAGTTGTAGATTTAGGGTTTATTTCAGGTTCCTGGTGCCTCTGCCGTCACAGCCCTCCACTGCCCTATATTCTACTCATACCCTCCCCTCTCTGCTGGCAAGCTCTACACATACACACACAACTAGCCTATATAATAGAGAGCCCACTGGCATTTATTTACTTTTCAGTGTGTCTCTGTCTTGGCTCGTCCTCATAGTAGCTCTCCTGTTCTTTTTTTCTTCTCTGCAGCCAATAGGCTTTTGGGTTCTTGGTGCTAAAGCCAGAAGATCGGACAGTAAAGATATTCTCAGTGTTGAAGTGAGGCCCTCTCTGTGCTGCAGTGGAGGGCTTCACAGACACAGCTAGTTTGGTGAGTAAGAGCTCTAAAACTCACTTTAACTGAATTTGGTGTAGGTATATGACATTTAAAAAAGGCTATGGCTGTACCAGCAGGGAATCAAAATATGAGAAAAACTGTATTTAAGTTGAAGGAGAGATAAGAATTTTATAAGTAATTACATTTCTGAGTATCTCTCAGTTATAGCCTGTAATTTTGATGGGCTAGCTAGTAATTCTGGTGCAATAGATTTTTAAGGCAACCCGTCAAACCCTGGTGTTTGTTGCATAATGACATGTCTGCCATTTTACCACAAATCCACCTTAGATGTCATAGTATTAAACAGAGCATGGCACTTTACACAGTATCACACAGAGTGATTGTATTTTCTCTGTAAAGATATTTCATAAAGTAATTATCAAATTTTGGAAACAAATGACAAACTTGTTTTTAGTCCACATGTGTTTTTCTGTATGTAAGCATGTGAGTAAACTAAACTGACTGTATTACTAACATTAACAGGCTGGATGCATCACGCAGTAGAGCAGTTTGGCGGGCGTGGCACACGGGATTCCTTCCCTCTGGACGGACTCAACCGGGGACCATGGGCTCCCGTGGGCGGCCGCGCCTGGCAGCCACCTGCCAGGTCTGTAGCCATGGCAACACATACAAACAAACTTTTAAAACCTGTTTGTTAACCTAAACCCATCAGGTTTAACCTGTAATTAGAGCAGTTAAATTGCACGTCTTTACAGCAGAACTGAAGTGAAAGCACTAATCTACTTAACAGCATTGGTGTAAAAAAGAAACGTCATCTGACTACTGTGTGTGCTCTCGGTTCCTCGACAGATGTTCGCCTGGAATGAACCAACACCAACTCCTTTCCCATCTACCTCCTGGTCCTATGGGCGGACTGAACCATCCCAATAAATTCTTTAATGGGTAAGACATGCACAATCAGTAACAGAACTAAATTTAGAAAGTGGAGGTGAAAAAAACAAGCTTGTGAAGTCACATGTGTGTGTGTGTGTAATATTGTTTAACCCATTTCTTTGGCTGCACAGGCCTATGCGAGGAGGCGAGAAGCCTGACCTCCCACAGCCAATGCTACCAGGTCTGCAGAGGGAGCAGCAGAGACCTCCTCCTCATCATCATCATCTTCATCCTCCACCTCCCCACAGAGCATGGGAGCAACTAGGTCAGCTGTATGAATCCCACCTCCCTCCTCAAGGGCATCCTGTTGTGCCCCTACCCAATGAGCATTCGCTTCGTCTCCATAATGGAGGATATGCAGGCGGTGGTGGACCTCCGCCCAACCCCCACCATCCCCACAGCAGGCCCAATCAACTGCTGAAGGTGAGTAACAATGTGATTTTTTTTTTTTTTTTTTAATGGTAGATTTATGCACTAGATTTAAACAGGCACAAACTGTAGTCACAAACAAAGATGATGACTGCTCACTGTTTCTGTGTTGTCTTAACTGTCATTACTATTTGTTTTAGTTTGGGGGTCCTCAGGAGCAGCACGTTCCCCGGGGTCCACCACTGCTGGGAGATGAGATGTGGGCTCAGGTGCACCAGGTAGGAGCTCTGTAATTGGCTATGATCATATTTCATCATCCATATAGAAAGAGAACAGTCCCTATCCTGTCCGTCATTTTTGCTACGACAAGACGATGAAAGACAGACTGCGTTCAAAGCCACTTCAGCTCAGTTTTAGCAGAGGAATGTTTTTGAACTGATGCTGCAATTGTTGCACCAGTTATCCTCATCTGCCATAACACTGATCCATTTTATTTTTCTGTTCACAGCAGAGGGGCTACCCAGGGAAGATGCTAGGGGGTCAGCTGAAGAGACCAGGCCCTCCACTGGGAGAGCACTCTGTCATCCAGCACACTCCTCCACCTTCACTGCACCCGTCCTCTCGCCCAGCTGCTGAGGACTGTCCCAGCCCCAGCAAGAGGAAAAAGAATTCAGATCAGGTACAAGACGACCAAAAACATCTTTGATTCCAAATTTGTGATTTCTAACCTTTCTAACCTTTGTTTTATATTTTTACTGCATTTTTGTGTTTGTCATTCTTGTTAGTTGGATCTTTAAATAATAAATATTGTAATGTGTGCAGGTATCCCACCCTGGGCTGCAGCGTTACCCTGGCCAGTCTTTGTTATCTCAGCATCAGTCATCAGCCCACCACCTGCCTTCAAAATCTGCCTTCTGGAACCCCCTTCACAAGAACAACAGCACTCCCTGGCAGCCCCAGACTTCTGACCGCAAGAACCCTCCACCCCAAGAGTTCCAGGTCCGGACAGTAAGAAAACATCCCTTCATTAGCCAGAATGGAGCCAGAGATTAATATTTAATATTAACTGTCTAAACCTGAGCGTTGGCTCTGCTGTGTGTTTCATATCACCCTAATCATCCACTGTCGCTTGTCTTTTTTTGTGTAAACAGGAAACCAACAAACAAGGAATGGGCAGCTACACCCAAAAGTCCTCTCCTGCCTCTTCCACCCCTTCAAACCTCTCCCCTCTACCAAACTCCTCTCCAGGAAGCTACAACCAGGGATGTGCTCCTCAGCTCCAGAAAGACACATTCCAACCTCAGGCTGTAAACCAGCAGTCTCCTCACTCCTCCTACCCCAGCCCCAGCTCCAAACTGGGACTAGCTCCACCCTGCCAGGCCATGGAGCCTCGTGGTCATCACAACCAGAGAGGCCCTCTCATTGGGGGCCAAGGTGGCAGCCACGCTACCTCCCACACTGCATCTACCCCGACTAGGGGAGAAAGAGATCAACACCTGCATGCCCAATCGTCACCAGCAAACCCTCCTGCAACCAGCAACAACAGCAGCAGCAGTGTGCCTTACAGCCACTTCCAGCCACATCCAGGGCTGGGGCACCAGGGTCCCCCTCCTCCAACTCCTCCTGCCAGCAGCACCTCAGTACCTCAGCAACAGCAAAGTGGGCCCCATGAGGCCTGGAGATACCAGAGTAGACCCAGCAGTCATTCCCTAGTGAGTACAAATCAGTTCATTTGTACCATATCACAGTTAGGAGTTTTATGCTTATTTCATAAAACACAACAGTTGTTAAATTAATAAATAAAAAAATGTTCTGTGTCTTTTCAGGAGTCGGGCATCTACAGGCCTCCAGGACTGCTACCTCAGCGCCAGCAGAGCCACAATCAGGTCGTGGACAGTCGAGCTCCAGGTCCCTCCCAGCATCACCATGTCAGCCCTCCTCTGCCCCCGACCAGCTCCACTCGGACACCTGTCATCACCCCTAACCTTCCCATATCACAGGCCTCCTGCTCCATCACTAGCTATAGCAGTAGCTCTGGAGGTGTAACAATGGCTGGTGCCTCCTCGCTAACCACATCGCCCCCTGCTGGTTGCCCTGTGAACAATGGCAGTAGTAATAACAGATGGCAGAGAGGAAGAGAGCCAGTACCCCAAACCTCCACCAGTGGCATCACTGTCCCCACCTCTCAGCTGGATGCTCTGCTGCAGCCAGGACGTCAGAGAGGCCAAACTGCCCCTGCTGGCCAGTCTCACCGTCAGGGGCTGCCCAGACAACAGCAGCAGCAAGGACCCACCAAGTCACAGACCATGAAGGAGAAGACGTCGTACTATGCTCATGCTGAAATGGAGCAACGTCCTGCATTTTCATCATCATCTTTGTTCTCCTCAGGGCCCCAGAGAGCAGGGGACAGTGTGATTACAAGCAGAGTTCCAAATCCTCTTCCTCGCTCTCCTACTACTTATTGCTCAGCTCCTTGCTCCACTGTCAGCTCTGCCCCTCAGTCATCTAATCCAGCCCTCTCCTCCGGACTGCGTCATCAGCCGCAATCTGTCTCAACACAGGCGTATTCTCAGCCCCAGATTCGTCCACCAGCTCCAACCTCTGTCACTCCATCCATCGAAGAGGCTCTAGACAAGCTTGATGCAGAGCTCGAGGGTCACATGCAAGCTGAAGAAAAGAAGAAGAGGGACAGAGAGGAGCGCGAGAGAAAAATGAAAGAAGAGGAGAGACGGAAGAAAGAATGGGAGATGAGACAAAAGCGGGAAGAGGAGAGGAAGCGGAAAGAGCTGGAGAAGGAGGAAGAGAGGAAAAAGAGAGATCTGGAGAGACAGGAGGAGGAGAGGAGAAAGAGAGAATGGGAGAGACAGGAGCAGGAGAAAAAGAGAAGGCAAGAAGAGGAGAGGAAGAAGAGAGAAACTGAGAGGCTGGAGGAAGAGAGGAAAAGGAGAGAATGGGAGAGGCAGGAAGAAGAGAGGAAAAAGAGAGAATGGGAGAAGAAGGAGCGGGAAAAGAAGAGGAGAGAGTGGGAGCGTCAAGAGGAGAAGAAGAAGAGAGAGGCAGAAAGACAGGAGCAGGAGAGAAAGAAGAGAGAACTGGAGCGGCAGGAGGATGAGAAGAGAAAACAAAAAGAGCTGGAGAGGAAAGAGGAGGAGAAAAAGAGGATGGAGCTAAAGATGGAGGAGGAATTAAGCAGTGCAAAAGGCAAAGAGCAAACTGCTATTGAAAATTTGGAAAGACTGCTCTCCAGCCACTCTTCCCCAACACCCCCACCACCTCGCCTGTCTTCTGTTGCTGCGCCTCCTTCAGGTCCATCGCCCCCCAACTCCCAGGCTTCACCCTCCTACCCTTGGCTAAGCCGTGGTGGCCAAACATCCACCACCACCACTCCCACAGAAAGGCTGCATCCTCCTCCTCTTACACCTCAGACAGAGTATGCCCGAGAAAAGCAGAGACAGAGAGAGATGTGGAGCAACAACGGCGGAACGACTTTCATTCCCTCATCAACAAACAGTACCTCAGGGATGAATCAGTCAGTGTACCCCAAACCCCCGGCAATGCAAGCTGCACCCAACCAATCCAAAGACTCCGCTAGGGAGAGAGACAGCAGCCAACACTGTCTCCCTCCCTTGGCACTTAGAGAGCCCCCCAAATTGTATCAGGCTTTTCCCAGAGAAAACCTTCCACCACCACCTTTATCCTCCACCTCCAGTTCCAGAAGGGGGATCCTCAACAAGCAGGTGACAGGAAGAGGTTTGGAAAATGCTGTCAGCTGCGCCTCTGACTCTGACAGTGCTCAGTTTGAGGAAGAGCCCCCTGAGATGTCCACATTGCTCCCTGATGGTCTGGCTAACATCATGGCCATGCTGGATGAATCTATTAAAAAGGAAGAGGAGATGTATAACAGTGAAAAGACTGGATCCACAGGTCTTCTTGATAACTTTTCTCCCAGTGTCCAGCCTATCAAGAGCTACCTGTGTGCCCCAGACCTCATTCCAGCAACAAAGCATCAGCCCAACCAGGAAGAGTTTGGATCCAATCAGCATGCTAGCCCTCCTGTGCTCAGCCGCCAAGGCTCTCTGGCATCCCCTTGCAGCCGTACATCTTCTCTGAACGAGGAGGATGAGGATTATCTTAAACCCTCTCCAAACGTCCCTCTTAACCCCAAACAGTCGATGGACATGGGCATGGTAGTAGAGAACACCAATTACCGTCACAGTGACCTGGCTAAACTTTACGGCCTCCCTGAGCAAATTAAAAGTGAGGCTGATGAGGAGGACGATGAAGAGGATTCTGAGACACCATCTTGTTCTCCACCACCCCAGAGACCCCACCTCCACCAAACAGGTGTAAATAGCATGTTCAAGTCCCTTGCAACAGTCTTAGAGAGCCAGAAGTATGCTTACCGTGGAGGGCCTTTTGGAAGACCACCTCCATCAGCACTTGTTGGTGTCAAATATTCCTCTTCACTGTCACTGGGCCCTGACATCTGCCGCCAGCAGCAAGGCAATTCTCCCACATCAGATTCAACCAATCCACCATTCAGTCCAGCTGTGCCACCTTTCAAGTCCTCTCCTCCCCTACTAGAAGACAAGAAACTGAAAATAGAGGATGCTGATGTCTGGAGAGACGAAGAAACAACAAAGGAAAGAATAAACTCTAGCAAAAAGGAGAGTAGCCCCATGATAAATCCTCTCAAGGTGGTCAAGGAGGAGCAACTGCTGACAACGATCTCCGAGTCTTCTCTAGCAGAGCTGGGCAAGAGCTGTGAGGTCATGCTGAGTCGACAGTCGCTTCCTAACAAGAACTCATCTGATAAACCCGACAGTCATGGCAAAGTGGAGGACAGACATAAATCTGAGAAAGTAAAAGAACACAGAGAGAAAGACAGAAACAGAGATAGAGAGAGGGAGAAAGAGAAGAAAAGGAAGCATGGTCACAGCCACAGTAGCAGCAAGAAGCACGAAGACAGGAAAGAAAAGAAGAAGCATAGAGAAAAGAGAGATGAGATGGCCTCCTCCTCCTCCTCTTCATCATCATCTTCCACTCATTCCAGTTCCAGGCACAAGCGGCACAAGGATGGCAAGAGCCATAAGGAGAAAAAAGATCGCAGAATACTTGGTGATCTCAACCTCCAGAGCAAGGAGGGTTCTGACAAGAATCGGAGTCATTATGACACAGATAAGAAGAAACGCAAGGAGGCATCCAGTGCCAACTCCACAAGTGAAGGGGAGCATGCAGAATGTTCTTCTGAGCACAAAATGGGCTCTGAATCTGGTTCTTCACTGGGTTCAACAGACTTCTTGAAACTGAAAGCACTGTCAGATGGGCCACCCAAGGAGCTGAAGATTCGCCTGATCAAGGTGGAAAGCGGGGACAGGGAGACATTCATTGCCTCCGAGGTGGAGGAAAAGAGGATCCCACTAGAGGAGATCAGCATCAAGAACACTGCCAGTGAAATCATCAGGTCCTGCAAGTAAGTCACTGTGGAAGATGTTCCTAAAAATACATTTAATGTGAAATTTCGCAAAGCCTTTTTGCATAACTCAGGGATTCGTGAGTTTTAGATCATGAGCTGTGAGGTAGCATGTATGTTTTATATTTCTGCATCTGTCAACATGTTCTTTTCTGTTCTGTTTTAGGGGAGCCAGAGTGAAAGGGAAGTTCAGAGAGTCCTACTTGCTCCCAGCCTTCTCAGTGAAGCCCATCATGACCACAGAGGAACCCATTCCTAGAGAGAAACTCAACCCTCCTACACCCAGCATCTATGTACGTCACTGTCCATTGCATTTCATACACGCAAAAACGTTCTTTGTCTTTGTCATTTCATTTCGGCACTTACGGGAAATTAACATTTTATTATTATACATGACAGTAAATAAACAGCCAGGGGTATTCTCAATCAACCAACTTTAATGCTTAATCAAAAAGTGCACAAAACATACATTATTGTAGTGTACAGTGAAGATAGTAACACGTGCTGCCCTCTTGTGGTGATTCACTGTGCATGAAGACAAATAAGCAGAGACGCTTTCTGTACTGATGCCTTTTTTCTTCTCTGCAGCTGGAGAGTAAGCGGGATGCCTTCTCCCCTGTGCTGCTGCAGTTCTGTACCGACTCCAAGAATCCAGTTACTGTCATTAGAGGCCTGGCTGGATCGCTCAGACTCAGTAAGTTTACACTTTGTCACTTAACTATTTACTTTATGCAAAACTTGTAAGCTCTCCTTCTGTGTCTGGGTCATACAACTATCTAGGCATCTAGATACTAAAAATACTCCGGCCCAACGTTTTAGCTCATTAGTCACAGACCATCATTGCTGCTCCATAGTCTAAAGCAATTAGGTATATTATACATGTCTTCAAAGTGTGTGCCTAATGTTCCCTCTCATTGTTTTTAGACCTGGGGCTGTTTTCTACAAAGTCACTGGTGGAAGCTAATGCAGAGCAGGCAGTGGAAGTTAGGACTCAGGTGCAGCAGCCTGCTGATGAGAACTGGGATCCTACTGGGACAGGTCAGACATGGCCCTGTGAGAGCAGCCGTTCCCACACCACCATCGCAAAGTACGCCCAGTACCAGGCCTCCAGCTTCCAAGAGAGCCTGCAGGTACATGTTCTCCTGTTTTCTCCAGTCTTGTACACTGCTGGCTGGTTTTGTCATGTCTTTACATCTTGTGCTGTGAGCCAGTTGATGACCATGTCATCTGTGTCTTCAGGAGGAGAAAGGCAGCGATGAGGAGGATGAGGATGATGATGAGAAAGATAAGAAACCATCCAACAGTTCTGATACTCCCAGCAAGGACAGTTCTAAAGAAAGTAGCAGGTAAGAAGAGTGTTAAGAGCAAAGAAAGAGTTTTATTAAAGACGTGAGTGTGTAGATCTCAGTAGCCAACTGGACTTGCTTTGTTTCTTGAAAACATGAACTGAAGAAGCCTCTTGGATGAGAGGTGAAACATCTTGATTGAACTAAGCAAGTCCAGCTGTCTATGATAACCTTCAACAGATAAGACTTGAGTGTTTTGGACTTTGTATTAATGCCTCACTGTTTGTTTCCCCTCAGTGCTGAGCAGAAGGCAGTGGGGAAGATAATTAAATTTGGCACCAATATTGATCTGTCAGATCCTAAGAGGTAAGCAACTTCAGCATATCACCATAAACAATAGTGGCTTGCATGATGTACATTGCCCTCTAGTGGCCATGTCTCAATACTGCAGCATAAAGCTCCCTTCACTTATTTCTCACTACAGCTAATCCTCATACACAACAAAAGACAAAGGTTGATAGTTTTGACCTTCTGTGTCTGTTCAGGTGGAAGCCCCAGCTTCAAGAGTTGCAGAAGCTGCCAGCATTTATGCGCGTAGCATCCAGTGGAAACATGTTGAGCCATGTCGGACACACCATCCTCGGCATGAACAGCGTCCAACTCTACATGAAGGTTCCAGGAAGTCGAACACCAGGTATGACGCTCCTCTGTGTCTGGAGTTAAATACACAACACAAATTACTGCCTGGATTAAGATCAATTTAATCCTAAATTAAATATATTCTGTCATCATTCAACAGGTCACCAGGAGAATAACAACTTTTGTTCGGTAAACATCAACATCGGCCCTGGAGACTGCGAGTGGTTCTCTGTCCATGAGAACTACTGGCAGGCCATCAGTGACTTCTGTGAAAAGTGAGTAGACGGAGACAAATCTGATGTACCATTATACCAAAAATAATTGCAAGTAGGCGTGTAGAGGTTTATTTAAGCTGCTAAGCCCTAACAACTTTTCTATCAACTTACAGGCATGGAGTGGACTACCTGACAGGATCCTGGTGGCCGGTGTTGGAGGACCTCTACAACGCCAACATCCCTGTGTACCGCTTCATCCAGCGGCCTGGAGATTTGGTGTGGATCAACGCTGGAACTGTTCACTGGGTTCAGGCCGTTGGCTGGTGCAATAACATCGCCTGGAATGTCGGACCTCTCAATGGTAAGGAGTGTACCACCTAGTGACCGCATAGAAATAACTTCAACCATTGCAATAATATTTAGTAAGACAGTGTTTGATTTATTCACTGCTGTTTAATGTGCAGCTTACCAGTACCAGCTGGCCCTGGAGAGGTTCGAGTGGAACGAAGTCAAGAAGGTCAAATCCATCGTTCCCATGATTCACGTGTCCTGGAATGTGGCCCGCACTGTCAAGATCAACGACCCAGACACTTACAAGATGATTAAGTGAGTACAGGCAAATGTCACGGTTTTAGTTTGATTTGTAGTGTTAACACTGTAAGGACTTAAGGTCTTAATGAAATGTTTTATTACAGTACTGTTACTGATACATTAAAAAACTACAGCTAAAGAAATCCAAATTTGCAGATTAAAACAGCTGATGGCAGTATATATATTATTATTAATGTTTGTATGTTCATCTTTCTGCCAGACACTGCCTGCTGCAGTCCATAAAGCACATCCAGATCCTGCGGGACCAACTGGTGGCTGAAGGCAAGAAGCTTTCCTACCAGAGTCGGGTCAAGGACGAGCCTGCCTACTACTGCAACGAGTGTGACGTGAGTAGCACTGAGTCATTAACCATGAAAACATTAGAATCACCACAAAGTAATACTTATACACACTAACACCTCTCCAAAACTGAAAGTAGGATTCAATGTATTAAACTTCACTGGCTTTAAAAGGTACCCAATAAACTAAGAATTCAGTGCATCATTCTACACCAAGTAGGAAAAGGAATCAGAAAAACATTACAATATGCAACAGAACATTTTCTAACCATTTCTATGGCAGTCAACTCCCTCACTGTGGAAATTGTTCAGGTTGTGTTGACAGTGGATAGGAGATAAACAATTTTAGAGGTTTATAATATTAAAAATGTACATATATATAAACTACACCTAGTGGAGTCTAAATGACTACAGTCTAAATGACTACCATGATAAGATGCAAGGCTGTTTTAGTCTACATGAGTGCTAACGTGCACATATTTAGTTTAATTGCAGTAACCTCCAGTCACTGTGATACCACAGATTTACAACAGGAGTATTTCTTTTAGAAATTTGGTGTAGTCAACCTTTTCTTATTACTTGTTCACTAATTCCTTGCAATGCAACCATGCTGATTTTTCTTACCTGTTCTCTCATCTGTCACAGGTGGAGGTGTTCAATTTGTTGTTTGTGACGAGTGAGAACAACAGCAGGAAGACGTATGTGGTTCACTGTGAGGACTGCGCACGTCAGCGTAGCCCCAACCTGAACAACGTAGTGGTGCTGGAGCAGTACCGCATAGAGGAACTCATGAACACATACGACTCCTTCAGCTTGGTGAGCAGACACATACCTCTGTTCAGTATTCCCAAATGGCTGCCGTCTTCTTCTGTGCCATTTCTCATCTGAAATAAAAAGAACTGTTAATGAAACATTTAGCTTTCATTCAATGATTTACCTCTGTGTGTCTTGTCTCACCAGGCGTCCTCCCGGTGACAGAGCCCTCCTGCGTCTCCTCAGCCATAACCAAAACTCCTGCAAGCCAGGACAAAAGACACAGTTTCACTTTGGTTTTCAACTTACCCTTTCATTATTTAAGATCATTTTTGCTACTACTACTACTGCTAATACTTGCCGAACAGCCAGTTGAATACGTTTACTCATCATTACTGTTTACAAAAAGAAATACCAAGCCGCCAATAACATACCAGTTTACTCAGATGGTGCTTTCAAACAGAAACCCTGGCAACCGTGAAGTTGAGAACCAGGGGGCAGTTGGTGCTGCCATTGAACAAACTGTGGAGGGTAGTTTATGGTTTCAATGGCGTGTTTCTGTCAGTACCAGAGAGAACTTTTTTCTGTTGTTGTCGTCTTGAATACTGAAATTTGTACATGCTGTTTGCAATTTTTGTGGGGTGCTGTCTTTTTTAAAATAATTTATTGTTTTGTTTTTTCTAAACTAGATCAGTCTAGATATATACCACATTGGCCTTGTATTTAGAAAAGAGAGAAAATGAAAAATACTAATAATAGAGATATGAACATTTTTCTAAAGCATTAAGAATTTTAAAAAATACAAATGTTTGGAATGCTTCAAAACATACGGGTTTTAACAACATTGGTTGTTTTGGGGGGAATTTCATTTTGTCCTTCAGATTCTTGTATGTGTTGTAAATCTTGTGTTTGTATGAATTATACTTTTATTTCCTCTGGAGATTCAGTTGACACATCATCAGGTGTTTTGGTTCATTTCTTCCATCTCTGTATGAACTCTTTAAAAATGAAAGAAAAAATCATTGTCATCTGGTGTTTGTGTGTTGTACCTCTGATTGTTTTTGTTTCAATATGCAGAATTAGTATTTCCTGGATTTTTTTTTTTGGCATTGTACATTTAATTTAAAATGTTTTCTCTATTTATTGGATATCAACGTTCTCCCTTTTTTAATAGGGTTGTACAAGTTTGCGTTTTTCTTTATTTTTTATAGTGACCGATTGCTCTGTAAGAACTGAAATGTGGGGGTTGTGTCCACAGGAGTAGAGGCTGCTGTTTCTCTGGTGCTTGCCTCTCACGACTCCTGCCTTTTTCTCCTGATATATATTAAATGATATCTTTATCTTGAATATAACGCCACCTTTCCTGTAGACGATAGGCACACTGCTCACGTAGAGAAGATGACTAATGGAATGCTGTGTTTGTATGCTCATTAAGGAAAAAAACAAGAAATGAAATGTTAATTTTTTTTATTATGTAGGGGGCTTTTAGACGAGAATTTAATGATTTTATGATATCTGTTGAATATGATAACGGGATAGATGGTGCTAAATGTTCTCTTTGAACAACCTTTTTTTCTGTTTGTCTTCTTAAAATGAGAATTCTATTTTTCCTGTTGCAATATTACCTTACCCCTTTCCTTCTCTTTGTGGTCATTTATTTATAACTGCACTGTTTAGAGAATTCACACAGACATACTTGCAGACACACACACACCAAACTGAGCCAGACATGTCTTAAACACTTGTGAATTTGTGTGACATTACTATGACTATTAATAATAAACGCTTTTTGATAAATGCATAAGTGAAAAGCATTCGTCTGATTTTTTTTCAAATGACTTGATCACAGCATAGGTTCAAACAGTCTGCCAGTACCTTGAATAAATAAAATCACCACTGAGTTCCTCATGAGCCTAACGTAAACAAAGAGAATTTAAGGAACATAAAATAAATGAGGTCCTTTTGATTTATGTTGGTTGGTATAACAGTTGTTATAAAATGTTTGGGACCAACACAAGCAGCATACAAGGCCTTAAACCTGCACTTGTTTGCTTCCTCCATTCCCAAAGGAGAAACCTTTTTTTCACTTCATACCAACTACACACTTTCCACCTTTGGTAGCCAACTCACAGCCCACCTTAAATCCATTTACCCTGCATGCCTACAATAACAAGTCATATCCTCTGGCTGTGACAAATGTTTGGCACAGCTTTGTCATTCACGTCCTCAACTTGAGCTTGCTATTGTTAGAAATGCGTGTGAAAAAATAAGGCTGAAGTTGATAGAAAAAATTTCCATTTAGACATCGGCATCCAGGATAAACTAAGGAAGGAGATTGTACTTGCGACAAAACTCACAGATAGCAGAACAGGAAATAGCAGGAGCCCTAACAAGACTGCGCCGACTTCAGTTTCCTCACTGATAAGTCAATACAGGAGTCAAACAACACTTTTATACACTAAAAGTAATGATCAACATCACTTTCATGATCACATTTATGACTAGCCACCACGCAGTCTCAATGTGTAAACTGTGTCACACCACACAACTTTATTCCTTTATGCTGTACCTGAATTGTACAGTATGAAGGAGTGAAAGAACATGCACTGCATGCTTTACTTTGTCCTGGTCTCATATAGCATCCACCTGACCGCAGTCTGATATAGACTGTAGCTCTCATTTCCTTTAAACAAACAAACAAAAAAATGAGTCACATTTGCCAGACACGAGCACAGTATGCATTGATGAGAGGTTCCCACATGGAAAGCTCCTATAGTGTGCACTTTTGTCCAGTACTACACATCAAAGAAGCCATTCCATTAGAAGGGGCTCCGTGTCCATCACAGTTTCTAAACAAGACCTCCATTTTCTTGAAAATGTTTCAGAGAATTATTTAAACAAATAACTTCTGTAATTCCAAATATAAACTTAGCTTGTCAATATTTATATTCATGCATAGTTCATGCTTCTCAAAAAGAAGCTACTTCGTTGGTATGAAGCAAAAAGGCAGCAACCAGTGTCTCCTAAAGATACTTTAAAGCAAATGCAGATCCAAATATAATCTTAAATATTTGTTTCTGATGTTTTTAACTGAAACAAAAGGCGGCTAACTTCCCTGCACATAAAAAGAATAAATGTGTGTAAAACATAAATAATTACATTTCCTCTTGTGCACGTCCTAAAAGGTCTGCCGCTTTTGTAACCTCAGTGCTCCAGAGACGAGAGAGCACTGGCAGGTCACTGTGTCCTCAGGTCAAGTTAGAGGCCATGAGGCCAGCAGAGGGACAGAGCACTGCTGGACACACTGAAGGAAATCCTGCTTCAAACCACACAGGAAGACGACCTCCGTCCGTCCGTCCGTCCACCCCGCTGCAGTCAGGTGGTGATGAGGATTAACAAAATCCTTCAGCAGTCCAATCACGACGATGTAGGGAAATCATGATGGACAACACTTTGAAGTTTGTTTATGCTGCTCTTGTTGAACATGAGGAACGATTACGTAGGAACTATTTTATCTGTAAGGACAAGTCCCCCAGAGGAGGGCTGAACTCTGTGACTCTGACAGTACATGACAATTTCAAAGACTGCGCTGTCAACAAAGAAATGATAAAAATCACCTAATGACAGACGTACAAGTTCCTCACCCTTCAAACCACCACGCAGCATGTGAACATCAAGATACTGTCACACTGTGAAACTAAAATAAAAGAAGGGTATGCATACTGAAGGGCTGCAAGTAAATAAACACCACGAGAGGAAAAAGGCTAGAAAATCAGGATCAGACAAGACTAATTACTTTGCTTATGCTCTGATCTTTTATCATTGAGCTGATTACAGCCTTCCTCAATATCTTTGTTCTTCTCTTTTTCTAATCCTGTATTCTTGAGAATCCAAGCTTTTATCCAAACCACATCTCCTGATAGTAACCGCGTACTACGTCACAACAGCGGGCTGGCGTCTCTTCCTCGGCCTCACAGCATCTCATATCTTTACATCACAGAACCGCCACAAGGCCCTCTGCTGCTCATCTGACTAAACCTCGCGTTTGAAACGCGTGGTTTCTTATCCTCAACGAAATCCACTCCCAACCTCGCGATTAATGAAGGTTTATGAAGCCATTAGCTTATTATTCACTTGTTATTCAGTCTTAAATCATCTACCTCACCTCAATACAGCTGTACCCCCCTTCAAAGCTCAAGGTTTAATGACGTTCTGACAGGATGTTTTAGAGCAGCAAGGTGACACAGCGTTTAGAGACAATGTCCTAGAAGAGGAGGAAACACTGTTTCCTCTGCTTTAGATTTCATTAAGTCAAACTCTTTCAGTTCCACACTCATTTCCCTACAGGTATGAATAACTATTATTCAAAAGGTGTAACAGTCTATGCACTACATCTTTGCATTGATTCATTTAGTGCATTTTGTACATTCTTATATTTACTGGGAACAAGCAAGACTGTAGCTGAAAACATCAGCAGCCTCTGCAGACGTACTGAAAAATCTGCTGGATTGTTTTACAGCCAGTGAAACCTATCACTGAAAACAAACCAAAAAACTCTTTATTCTTGTTCCAGCACTAGACTCTTTCTTTCTTTCTTTCTTTCTTTCTTTCTTTCGCCTTTTCAAGCTTTATTTGACAGAGACAGCTGAAGGTGACAGGAGATATGGGGACAGAGAGACGGGGAATCACATGCAGGAAAGAGCCACAGGCCGGATTTGAATCCTGGGCCTCCGCAGCAAGGACTGAGCCTTTGCACATGGGCCGGCTGCTCTACCGACTGAGCTAAATGTCGCCCCTAGACATTAATTTCTTTAAAAGAAAAAAAACTTTATAATGGAGGTTTGAAGCTCAGTAAATCTGTATTCAACACAGCATCAAAACGCACGCTACACTACAGTATGTGACAGGAAGAGGGCGCTGTTCTTCAAAGCTAACAGATGAAGTTTCAAAGTTTCGGGCAGATGTTGGGCTTAAAGGCCCTTTGTGGGAAATATCACCATTTTCTACATATTACTCTGAGAGGAAAGTAACAAGAACCTCCCTGTTGCATGAAACACTAACAAATGTCAAATGAGAAGAAATAAAGGCCACTGACAAACCGTAACTGTGATTTTCTACAGACCAATTATGCCTGCATATAAAAAAAAACACAACCATCTCACGTAAACTAAGGGAAGATTCACCCTTGAGAAAAGCAAAGTGCACAGCAATCTTTAAAAGCTGCATGATAAATAAATTAAAAAAAAATTCATGAATTGTTTTTTTGAAGATTGCTGTAAAAATAAATTCTGCTCCGGTTTGTTCAACACTCAACACTAAAGCAGCACATCCGAGCTCATACAACTGCAGATAAAACAACCTGAACGTGTTCAGCACCGTGGTACCTCTTCTCTATTACTCTTAACTCACAAGTCTGTCTCCGCCGCCCTTCCCCCTCATTTTCTGCTCTCCTGAACCTCAACTTATCAGGCAAGCCGCTTCACTCTGACCCCCAACACGCAACACCCAGCCCCCACTGCAACAGGGACAGGGTAAAGGGAGGTGTAACATGTCCTGGATATGAGAGGTGGAATGCATGTGCTGAGAGGAGATGTTGGAGAAAGGCAGGGGGGCTGATAAGCCTGGTGGGTGGAGAGACAGAGTGGGATGCAGGGAGAGCGAGAGGAGGGAGGGAAGGAGAGACAGCACTGCAGAGTCTGGGGGGGGGCGGGGGGGGGGGGGAGGACAGACAGAAGTTTGACATACTTAAGACAAAAGACCACAGCAATTGGGAGTTCAGTTGTTTTTCGCCACCACGGATCTCTGTGGTACTACTCCACCACAACAGCACAGGAATTTGATGCCACTTGTGGAAAAGAAAACAGAGACTCTGAGACGTAATCAGCTCCACTGACAACTCTGGATAGTGAGGAGAAGAACCAGCAGGAGACCAGAACTGCAGGAAACCAACATACCAACATACCACCACAAACTAGATAAGGCTTTAGGAGGGAACCTCCAGAAACACACCAGAGCTCGAGAACACTCACAAGAGGAAAGGAGGGGAGAGTAACCCTGTTTGAGCTGAGGGGATAAAAAGAAAAGGAACGTGCCAGGGGAGGACTGACTGGACTGAAGTATTCTCAAGAACCGAGAAAAGCAGCAACCAATCTGGAGGACGAACAGCAAGAGGTCCACCTAGCCCCACAGCACAATGTGAGTACAAGAGAAGCTGCACAACGCAGACCCGTTTAAATCATACTATTGTGACTCAACCACTGAGGAGTCTTCATGGAGTGAGGAGGTGGTAAAAGACCAGATTTATTGTTGACGGTGCTGATACTGAAAAAGAATTAATTATTGCAGCTGCACAGTCCAGACAAGAGATTAACTAATAGAAAATCTCCCTGCAGCATCCAAGCATGACCTAGCTGAGCATCTACACGGTCGCTTGCACATCGAAGGGTTTAAAACCAACCAAGAAGACGTATCAGGCAGCTGCATGCCACCATGTGGCATCTACATTAACTTCATTGCGTAATAATCCCTAATTTAGAATGTCTTAAATTAGGTCAGACAATGACATTACGTGGTATTCTAAGAAATGCTATGAAAAAATAATAAGAACTGTGAGTAAAATGGGTGGAGTACCTAAATGTATTTTCAGTACGGGGTGCCGTGTGAGTCATCTCACACACATGCATGCACGCATACACACTTTCCTGCCAGTCTTTCCTGCGTGACCTTCAACCTTAAAACAACACTTAAGATAACAATGGGAGACAGGCGTGGAAAATAAACAGTAAAGCAGCCAGGACAGCATCGTAAATAATGTCTACACTGTCAGGTCTGATGATCAGAATAAACCCACGACATGCAACATTACATTTTCAACTTCAAGTGAACATTTACCCCCCAGAAAACACCCAAACAAAGCTGCTGGACCTCGTGCGAGCCAAACTAACTAACTGTCAAACACCACCACCAAAACATCAGAGGGTCCTGGAATCGTTCCAAAAAGTGACGCTACATGTTAAATCATACAGTACACCAATATGATTCTTTAGCAGTAATGTTACTGTGGTTTAAGAGAACAAATTACTTTGCAGGTTTCCCACCATTACAATAAAACACTCTTACTCATGCATGACCCATTGAAAGCTAAATATCTTCAAACTAACAGGAACATAAAAGCACCTGTCTGTTGTGTTGCCGAAAAGGAAAGACTGGCAGGTTGACTAAGTCATCCCTACTGGGATTTTTCCATTGTTGTATTTTTTTGGCTCTGTTACTCACAGATGTCCCTCGTCTGGCTGGGGCATCACTGTCTTCTGACCTCTGAGAAATGAGGATATCCTGTACCAGACACAGCTGTGTACCACATAAAATCTGTCATAACACAGAATGAACACAGACTAAAAGGAGCTTGGATCAAAGCAGACATTATGCGGAGGACCTGACTTCCCAGTTTGAAAACATGAGCTTTAAAAGAGAGAAAATGTACAATTATAAAACAAAAGGCAAGTTCAGCCGCCAGTGTTGCCATAATCACGTCATCTAACAGTTTATGCCTCTGAGGCCAGTGCTTATTGATGAGTGTGTATGACATAACTTTCTTAGCATTATAGCAATGCTGGAAGTTTCTAATATAAAATATGAATGTACTGAGGTGGTTCAAGTTCAGCATCATGTTTTCTTACAGTTAAATCCTGACAGTGGTTACATTTGAACTCCTGTCAACGTCACACACAGGCAGGACAGCATGTAAACACAAATGCACGTGCAGATAACACCGACTACACAAACAGACTTTGATGCCAGTTAGCCTTCATCTCTACTACACAGACTACATATAGCAATTATGGGGCCCTTTACTTTTGACCAATCAGCTCTCTGATAATCATCACCTCACGGTCGGGATTACACAGGGCTTCCTGATGGATAAAACCTCTAACCTCTGAGTGAACCCACAGCCATCGAGCCTTTGAAAAGTGAAATTTGATTAGGTTCAGTATTGCGTAACAATGGCGCCAGACTACTGTACTCATCCAGTCTCCCAACATGCTAATTGGGGCTTCAAAACATCTCTAATGAAAGGCATAATTCTGATTCATTCCACAGTTCACTATGAGTATGTCTGGTACTCTAGAGAAGGGGGCCCACCATCAGCCCTTGGACCTGTCTGAGGAACTGCCACCTCATCATCACCAGATTCATCATCAGATTAATCATCACCAACATCTTCACCACTCCAACTCCTTGGCCTCCACCACCGCTGTGGGCGGAGGCAGAGAAACACCTTCACGTGTGGTCGTACCTCCTCCTTATTCTGCAGCCGAGAGCGGTGGTGGGGGCAGCGACGCGCCTCTGGAGCTGCGGGGGTCTCTGGATTGCTGGGCCTGCTCAGTGCTGGTGACGGCTCAGAACCTGGTTATTGCCACGATCAACGCCTGCCTCGCCGGACTGGTGTTTGGGACCATCCTGATGCCAGCCACCGTCATGGTGGTGTTTGGCTTCCTGTGCCACTCTACAGTAAGAAAGGGGGAGAGGGCTGATGAGCGAGTGTGAGAACTGTATGTATGTTGAAGGATTTTGATGCGTGTCAAAAAAACAAGAACATTCTGGGTCAGAATTATCTGAACAAGAGCATTTGATGCAAAATATGTTGTTCTACTGTAACTGGACGCAATTTACCCCTGGTAAATAATTCTACAGAGTATCAACAGTGTACTTGCTCTCAGAAAGTTTTCATTCAATTAGCAGTGACGGTAATGTACCTTGCTTTTGTCCCACATCCAACAGACATGTGAAACCAGTGCAGTTTGGCACATGGGTGAAAATATACATGCGAGAGTGGAATGAGGGATGGGTATGAAACATTTCAAAGTCCTAATCTCATAACTTTGATCCAAAAGTTTGGCATAGTTGTGCCTGGGGTTTAGGGTGGGGCTTGGCTCCATCAGTGATGAGGTTTTGTAATCAGATAAGTCTGAGGTTCTCATAGTTTAGTTCAGTTTATTTCGAACATGAAACAAAGTAAACTGAAAACAAACAAATCTAATAAGAATAGTCAAAACAACAATAACAATAATAATAATGTGAACGCAACATGTCTGAAAATGTTGAAGATGTTGTTAGATGTTGAAGAGATTGATAAAAATGAAGGGTCTGGAGTCCAGGCCAGATGTCACAGCAATACAATTGAACACTGCTTGGCAGCTGGTTGTTAGAGAATAAGTAATATGAAATATAACAGATGACATGTAATTCAAACAAAACAACCTATTTGACCCCATTAGTCAGGAGGCATTATCCTGTGCTACCCTTAAAAGTCATCATGGTTCAGGGACTCTGAATGCATACCGATGGCATGTCTGTGGGCCGACGACCTCCTTAATGACCAGGGAGACCAGGATTCTCTCTGTTCTCCTGCTCTCTCACAATTAGACCTCATGTGACAGCAGCTTAGAGAGGGATTAACCAGAACCTGGGAGGATGGAGAGAGGGGGAGAAATCAACAGAAAAAATGAAGTGAGAAGAAAAGCAGAAAAAAAAAAACAGATGGGTTCAGTATTTAGAGTTCTTCGAATAGAGCAAGCAACACTGAGCAGAAACAAACACAACAGGATTTTTCATGAGAAAACGACAAACGTAGTAATAAAAGGGCTTTCTCCATAAAGGCTGGCTCTGATCTGGAGCCACACAAGAGGCCTCACCAAGTAAAAACAAACATGGGCATACTTGTCTTATCTGTTACTACTCCAGCCCTCAAAGCTCCCTTGCACCCTCCTTCGACCCTTCACCTGTTTAAAATCATCTCTCTCACAACCTCCCTCCCTCCATAAGGTTTTGCTTTCCCTATCCTGGAAAAGTCTGGAAATTTTTCAAGTAATATGTATTCTGTGTTGCACTAAATGTATTATACTATATAGCTTCTAAACACGATGCACAATCAATGAATCAAACCAAATCTTTGGCTTTATTGGAGCTCCCTTTATTCCTGCAAACCTTTTAACTCTCGGCACTTCCCTCATGCACTCAAATGTTCACCTCATGTTTCATGGGAGATAAGGATGATTCAGCCCTTCTGTCTCTCCATTCCCCTCCCACACTCTAATCCTGACCCACTCCCCCAGTGTTACTGCTCTACATGCTTTGACATATTATAGGATAAACCGGTCACCATCTTTGAATCAGAGGTGCTAATTATGGTTCAGTCATTTCTAGAAAGTCCATAAAAGATTTATTTATTTCATTCATCAAAATGAAGTTTAGCAGGTTACTGATGCAGCTCAGAGGTGTGCATGTGTGAGAGAGGGAGAGAGACTATCAACTGGTGTCTGTCCTCACTTCATACACACATACCACACAGAGCACGTCATCCGTGGTCCTTATCCGTTTTTTTCCTGCACTTTACGCAAGTATTTAAATCACTGATGTTCTACATGGACAAGGACAACTCAAACAAAGTGTAGACCAGTATGTGTAAATGCAGACTGGGAAAAACTGTACTGTACTCCCCTGTTACCATGCAACTAAGCAATGCCTGTGTTCCTCTCTGAAGCTACCGGGGTCAGATTTAAAAATTTGCCACACTGGTTTAATGTCAAATATCTCTCAACAACAGCCTGCCGCCATATCATTCCAAATACCATCTTTGTCCTCGTCTCCCCAGGTCCGCCCTCATGGGACGACCCCATACTGCTCGGACCTGCTGACTGACGGAGGCTGCGTGGCTCTGCTGGTGGTGGGCTTCCTCCTGGTCACCCCTCTGCTGGTCCTGGCGCTGGCTGCATACTGCCGCCTGGCCCGACACCTCCAGCTGGGCCTGTGCTTCATCCCGTACAGCCGGGCCGTGTACAAGAACCTGCCAGCCACCCAGCACCGTGGACTGGGCAATGGCTGCTGCGGTGGCCGAGATGGAGTCGATGGTAGTGGGAAGGCAAAGGTCTGGGTGTGAGATGAAGGTCAGAGAAATGGGGAGAGGGAGGTGGGGAAGACCGTTAGATGAATAGTATGAAGTGCTGGTGTGTATCACTAAGAAAAGGCCATGGATGTAAGAACAGTAGAGTAGATCAGAGAAGGGAGGAAGTTGTAAAAGGTAATTACAATAATGACCAACTTCCTGAAAGACAAGTTACATTGTTTTAAATACTGACTTATGACTTACTCCTCATGACTTCACGTCAGGACATTATTAATTGTTCAGATAAATAAGAACATGATGTACTAAATCATTTTGTTGGTTGGTATTATTCCACTGGACCTGAACTGTCCCATTACAATGTGCAGTCTCTGAGTACTGACCAGAGGCCCGAGTGCTCAGCCTGTATTCTCTACAAGACTTAGGATACATCTCCACATGTATAGTGTAAACAATCATAGAAATAAAACCACATGGTAACTAAAATGCAGATTTATTCAAGTCAATGAAAATAACAAACAAAAGCATCTAATTAGACTTGTATAAAACCTTAACTGTCCTTGATCAGGAAAACTGAAAATAGCACAGAAGGAAAAGTTGTACTGACACTAAACAATAATTGTATCTCATCACATTTATGTTATGAAAAATAAATCTGTTAAATGTAGTTTTCTGTTGAGTTGTTACAAACTGTGACCGCAATTTCTTGTGTTATTTGCTTTTTATAAATAAAGTGCTTTGCATTCAGCTGAGGTGGTGTCTGTCCTGTACTGGTATGAGGAGAGATGGGTTGAATCCACTACTAGGAAAAAGGAAATGATTATGTAAGACTGTTCCCAGTCAGAGCGAACACTGGCCTCAGTAGCAGCCAAAACCGGTGCAAATGGTACACACAGTTCAAAGACACTGCTGGGTGGCACCAGAGATAAACAGCAGACCAAGGTCCACGAACTGTTTCCGTGGTCACCATTGTCCCTGAGAAATCAGGTATGAACAAATAACTTCAGTGGAATTTATGAAATGCATGTTCGTACAGCAGGTCTGACAGTTTGTAGTAAATGTCTCCCTCAAGTGATGAAAGAGTGGAATGACACCAGACAAAACGCTGGGACAAAGAAGTACACTACAATAACCTCATTTTTCAGGCTTCTTGGCTTGTGATCGCATGCAAGTGGAGGAATGGACACACACACACACACACACACATATATATATACATAATGCACATTTTGCTTTTCTATCCTGTTAAGCATGTTGCAGCCCACACACTGTATAACCCTGTCACCATCTCTCATTAAATAGCAAAGCAAACTGCAAAATGTACCGTAACACAACATCAGTGCAGATAACTCAATAACACAGTGTGTATCCCAACATACACCATGTCCATATAATCCACCTCACTGTTATTCACAGCTTCAGCCTGCCAAGAGTTTTACTTTTTACAAATGATCAGGGGAGAGCGCGAACGCAGTCCCCCACTACCAGAAATTATGCAGTCGAGATTCCCACATTTGGGGAATTCGCAGGGGTCAGCACAACCGGAGTGCAATGGCTGAGCCTCGCCCTGGGTGAACCACCTTCTTGATCATGGTATCTCCCCTGCCAGGTAAGTATGAGTTGTACACGGCGGATGGAGGGGGGTCATTCAGCTACATACAATCCTGACTGATGGTGTCACAGAGATCGCCGACACAGTTTTAGGCAGAACGCGATGGTCACATGATTTAAACCTTGTTCGCTGGTCGTACGACCTGAAGTCTGACGCAAAAAGCACATAATTTAACTAGTTTGTGCGCTTGTTTTTCCCGTCGTGCTTTGTGGCGTGGTGTACGGGGTCACGTGACTTCCGGGTTTTTAGTCTTCGTAGACAATATTAACATTTACTCTCAATAATCCATACACATGTTTTATTCTTCAAGTCTCACTTGTTATAAATGTTGTGCAACAAGGGAGAGTTCAGTTTTTAGCTTTGGTGGCTGCATAGGCGCACGTACAGCGACACAACAAACTATTCCTCGGAATACTGCAGCATAAACAAAGTCACATGTCCGAAATTCACTAAAGTGAGCGGAATTAAATCGGAGTGAAGCAGACGTGTGAGCCTTCAGTGACACTGACGGGGAATACAACGGCTGTGAAATAAAGAAAAAGCTGGCGCAGCGAAGTGTTTCTTTTTATACGGCCATTGTTGTTTATGAGATGGCCGCACACAGTGAGCTTTGGCGCCACCTGGCGGAGAATGACGCCAACTACAGCGGCTGCAGAAAGGCGTGCACGCTTCAGAATACAGCCTAAAGCGGTCTGTAGTAAAAACGTCCATTAACGCATAAGCTTGCTTTAATTAAGACAAGACCTTAACTTTTCAGCTGTCTTAAACGGGCTCTAAGAGAAAAGTGAGTGCACTGATACCACAATGTGTAGCTTAATATATTCCTATAAATGTCACCTGATTAACATTAAGATGAAGCGTTGTACTTACCAGAATAGTCCACAAGAGTAGTAGATAACATGGACAGCACAGTGATGCAGACAATACGTGCGGTGGACATTTTTCTGCGCCCTGCTGAACTGTTGCTAGTTTAAATGTCCGCCAATTATAACAATGAACTAAAATGTCGAGTTTTAATTAATGCACGTGCGTGGCGCCGACGGCGTGCAGGTGAACCGGAAGTAGAGGTTAAAGGACAAACAGACCATAATAATTATGTTGTTTTGGAAATAATGGTTAATTTAAAAGTACTTAAACTGAATATTGATGTGTAAAAAGATGAAAGTAGGCACATATAAAAAACAAGTTGGACAATAGTCACATATTGTTCACTCAGCTCATAATGTAGCCTACAAGACAAATTATTGTTGTAGTTTTTTGTTTCAAAGAATACACAATAAACCTTAGAACATTACTCAGGCTATTCCAACACAATCTGAGTAAATAAATCACTAGAGCAGCTCCAAAAGAGCATTACAAATACTTCAATCAACATCATCAACAATCGGACACCCAGTGCAATCACAAAGTCCTCCAAATGAAAACACTTTAAGCTGGGGTTGGAAGCAGCACGAAACTGACCTCCTGAAGGTCACATCCCTCACACTGCTGCTCCACGTTTTGCTTTCTAATCGCTGGCTGCATGTTTAGCCAGGTAATTACCTGTTAAGCCTCTCTGATGAAAGGCGGTCAAGAGAAGGAAATACAGGAAGGACCTAATATTGTGCTGCCATTCACAACACAAGCCGAGCACTACTTAAGGAGGACGAGAGGACTTTGCTGATCGACGTCTCATTGTTTTTGTTTCTCACCATCTAGGAGAGGGAATTAAGGTAAATAACTTGAAGTTAAGTGGCTGGATTTACATTGAAGATGTTGGACATAGTTGGGAAATCTAAATACTACTAATATTAAAAAACAGGGTTCTCGTCCTGCATCAACCTTTCCTCATCACTGAAAAAAGGTTTTTATGTTTGAATGTTACAATTGGATACACAGTGTTTGCCTTTGTTTATCCACAGCATGTCCCAAGAAGGAGAGCGGAAACCATCTACAACTTCTACAACTTCTGCAACTTCTGTTGAATCCAAAGATAGGTAAGTTTAGATTCATCTTCACAGTATTTATCTTTCACATACCCTGGGTGTATTCTTTAATTGACCTACCACTACATATACAGTAGAATCCAAGAAAAACATGTGAAGTGGTGAAGGTTTCTGGTCTGTAGCAGGAAAGTTCATATGCCAGTTCTGCTGATATGTGTTGAGCGGTTGAGAAAACGTTTCACTGCATAATGAAGGGTTTGACATGTAAGATATGCATTTGCCCCTTGACTGCTCATAGTTTTATTTTTCCTCCTTGCAGCAAAGATGGTGCCGCCAAGGATTCCACGTCAGAGTCCGTCTCTGAAACACCCAAGAAATCATCAAAGAAATCCAAGAAAAACACTGAGAGCATGAACAAAGTCTACAACTCTGTGCTCGATAGTGTTTTTGGGGCGGTAAGTAGCTGACTTTCACATTTGTCTGACCTGTACCTGACCTCACGTGGCCCTATGCTGCAAAAGGTTATTGCTCTTTCAACATTCATTTCCTCACTAATTTAAAAACACTTTGATTCAATAAAAAAAAAAAAAAAACACAATCTTTTGATAGCCATGATCTAAGAGAGGTTTCATTTCAACACTATCATTTGTATGATGATGATCTAAAGGCATAGATTTCCAAAGTATGCTCATTACCAGTGAAAGGTGTGGTATGTCAGACATCAGTGTCAGAAGTGAGGTGAGAGTCAGGCAGTGTACTCACAGTTCTGATCCTGATCTTTTTCAAGCTGCTATAACTAAGCCCGGGGTGTCTGTTGTATTAGCGGCTCATTAGTTGAGGCTTACTGCCACACTTCGTTAGAGTTATCCAGATGACAAACACTGGGCTGATTCAACTTGAAAATATTCACATTTTCCTTTTGTACATAATATGTTGTAATAATGGAAACTGATTAAGTGTACCCTGTTTTCTGTCATTTTATTATGTCCACATCTGATGCATAACTTTTATATGCATGCTTAAAATGATATTAAAGGCAACACTGTTGCACAATTAGTATTGTGCAGTGTTCATTCATCTTAATTATAAAAATAGATTCATATTTCAACATGTGTTTTATTACTGTTTCTGCAGGACAGAGAATTAGCACAGGCTGAGTTGGACGGTAAGTGTCACTGCCACAGCTCACTGTTATTAATGTTAACATGCTAATTACTAACATTACTAGAGGATTTAGGGTATAGTACCATTTTGCTCTGATAAACCACTAGTTGTATATTGCAATCTCTTTCTGACCGCTTACCTTTCTTATAGAGTTGCAGGAAGCCTTCAAAGAGTTTGACTATGATCAAGATGGATACCTGAACTACAAGGATGTGGCTGAATGCATGAGGACCATGGGATACATGCCCACAGAGATGGAGCTGCTGGAGATAGTACAACAAATCAAGATGAGAAGTGAGCTAATGAGAAACCCTTTAAAATATATAGAAAGTGCTTATAAACTATCCGTTATGCACTGAATTAAGTTTGTGTTTGTGAATTTATTTATCAAAAACTCTCTGATTTGAACACTTCACATACAAATATGCATACTTGTTTGGCTGTTTTTGCCACTCTTTTCCATGTCATGGCCCCTGACATCTCTCCTCTTCACAGTGGGTGGGTTAATGGATTTTGAAGACTTTGTTGAATTGATGGGACCCAGGATGATGGGAGAGACTGCTCACATGCTGGGACTCAAAGAGCTCCAATCTGCCTTTGTGCAGGTCAGTCAGCACCAATCAGCTATGTCAGACCTAAAAAGAACTTAAGCAAGGTTGTGCATCTCTGTATCTCAGTGTTAACAGACATCATGCTGTTCATTTGTGCAGTCTCCTTGCATGTTTCCTGCTACGGCTTACCAAAAACTTCCAATGTGAAAGAACCCCTTCTCCCTGCTGTGAACCCATTTTCATCACTTACTCTGTTTTTAACAGTTTGACCTTGATGGAGATGGAAAGATCAACCAGGATGAGATGAAGGAGGCGGTCAAGTCACTGCTGGGGGAGAAGCTGAAGAAGGGAGAACTAGAGGAGATCTTAAAAGAGCTGGACATTAATGCAGATGGAAACATCGACTTTGAAGGTGAGAATAAGAAGTTCAGGCACCCACATATTTATATATGGTTAAATAGTTATATGCATGTGTGTTTCACATTTTATGCATATGTGCTAAACATCTTCTCTCTCCTCTTCAGAGTTTGTGATGATGCTCTCCATTCGCTAGCTGCTTAAAGGACTGAGCACACGCACAGGATACGCTAACACCTCTGAACCATTCCACACAAACTTAATACAAATATCAAATCTTGACAATCTGGTAATGTTTTAACGTAGATATAGATTTCTACAACATAAATTGTGCCTAAATCTGTAACAACTGTATAAATGACAATGCTCTACGACTTAAAGGTGGGGTAGGAGATGTTTTCTGGAGCATTTTTGTAAACGAATAGAGACCCTTCCATTACTTTGAAGGCGTGGTTTTGAGGGGAGGTCTGAAGAAAAGGCATGGGTGTGTATTTTCAAAATGTAGGCACCACTGGAACCGTTTTCCCAACATCTCCTAGCCCACCTTTAATTATGGAACATTTTGTCAGGAAGAGATCCATGAATGTTATGCAGTGATACAGCATGTAAATAAGACTTAAATGGTTTGCTATTTTAATAAAGAAATAAAAATGACGTGTTTTCCAAACTTGTGTTTAAATTAAACAACATGACACTGCAAGTAATTAAATAGACTAATCACTTTTAAACCTCTCAAACAGACTTTATTCCAAAAAAGAAATCTTTATAATACCTCCAGGTCATACTCAAACAAAATGGAAATGATAATGTCATTATCATCTAGAGAATATAAGTTAAATATAAATTAAATTCATTGTCAATTGTTAACAACAATGCAGCTTTGAGCTTTGTCAGGTCTACTGTCTTCGGAGTTGAAGAAGTATTTGCACATCCAAAACCACGGTGAAGGTGTGTCCGGAAAAAAAGGTCACATTTCAGAATAAAATCCCACATCAGGCCAACATCTGATGGTGGCACAGGAACTAACCAAGCAGAGCTTATCTCCTATTTGAAAAATGAAAAGCTTAACACTACAGGTAACTTAATCTGATTATTATTATCATTATTATTATTATAACATCAAACTATATGTGCACACAATTCAGAAAGATCTGCAACATGCAGCACATGTAATCTGCTGAAATTAAAGTCTTGTTGTCAGACAAGAAATAGAACATAGGAGAGATACTCGGCTCCTAGAAAGCGTAAAAGTCACATTGGAATCAGTGTTTCACAGGAGGAGAAGAGATGGATGAGGCCCCACAGTCACAGGAGTCAGGAAGTGGGCCTGTCTGAGGACTGTTGATATTTTTTTCCTGCACAAAACAGATTTGATAAAATCACATTTATCTTGTTCACAGTTGGTCACAATATAATTGTTGTTTTTTGTCTGCCTTCGATTATTTCTTCCAATTCAATAGAAAATCCCAAGCATAGGCTCTTCTACTGTACATGCAGTGACAGTGCCAACACTAAGAACACAAAATAACACGTCACATTAAATATATAACTCCTTATTTTAGCCAGCACGTACAGCAGACTGTCAGCATGCATGTGCTAAAAGGGACAACTCCAAAAACAGTTTGTCACAGCCTGAGTACTGATGTTAGCCTTACCCCTCTTCTGTACCTCATGAATAGCTGAAAAGTAAATAAGGAGGCTAAGTGGTTGCTCTTACTACAGCTAATAGTGAGGCACTGGACAGGGAGACCAACCCTACCTACTACTGTTGGTTCATTAAAAACTGCATCTATGCAACAACTGGGGCTCTAGATCAAGGAAACCAAGACAAGCCTGATGTGCATGATTCCAAACAAAGCCTTACAGTCCGTGTTAGACTGGGATGGGGATAGGATTAAGAGGATCCAGGGATGGGGGAAAACATTGGTATTTTTATATGTCCACATATGTGTATATATGTGTGTAGCTTTTATCTTTTTTATCTTATTTTTTTTCTGTTTATTTGTACTTGTGTTTTTAGTCGTCTTCTTCTTCTTAGTCTTCTTCTTCTTCTTTTTTGACCTTTGTCTTCTTTTACTTCTTCACCATCTTCTTCTTCTTCTTCTTCTTCTTGTTTTTTTTTTCTTTTGGGAAACGCATTGCAATGCCCTTTGCGTGAAGGTTTTGTCCTGGGCAAAATAAAGGCTCTTTACTGTGAATCGCTGACTCATCCACTTCTTCTCCTCTTGGGGGAATGTTTGCTCTAACTTCTGTAAACTTTATGACGCTCAAAAAAACCCCAAAAAAAACATCCAAAAAGCAGATTTTGTAAACAAATGCATAATAACTCTGTCTAGCATGTGAGAACTTGTTGAGTTAATTTTGAACATTTTACGCACTTTGCATGGTGCTCACATTGGCAGGGTTGAGGGTATTCAGGCATCTCCCCCCCTGGATGACACTATTACACACTACAACTGGATGCACTCACGGTACTGGAGGGTAAGATGCTGCATTGGTTTAAAGCCCATACCGAATGGTGTAAGAATGCATGTTGTATCATTTTACACAACTTTGTGAGGCTATTCGGACAGATTCAGCAGTTTGTTACTGTATGTTGAAGGTATGTTTTGAGTATTTGTTGTAAGTTTGGACCAACATCATGCATGGGTGTATCGTCCAATAGTCTCACTGCAGTCACTCAAAATCACATCACAACATCCTTCAATGTACAGCCCAAAACACAACAAGCAAGTGGCTACAACACCTCTTGTCTTTCCATTAATGCCAGTCTCTACTTGCCATTAAACCCCTCAATTTCCCTTCTTCTTACAACCTGCATTTCATCCTTCTTCCCGTCCGACTAAATGGTAGATAGATAGAGATGTCCTGTTTAGTCTATCCACAACTCACAGTGTCTTCATTAAGCGACAGGACAACACTCGGCTAGTAAGACTTGTCGACGATCTTCTGTTGTCTACAGCTCGTTGGTCAGCTCATCAGCAAATTCGGCCATGATGTCATGCACCCAGATGTCCTTTTCTTCCTGTGATGTGTCAACCAGGAAGACTGTCAACTTCCTGTCCCAGGGGTTAGTGGCTTCCTGTATGGCCTCCAGCTGGGCCACGAGTGGTTTCTTCTCCACATGGTTCCTGAAAACGATGGACGCTTCCTCTGACCACTGCCTTGGTTTTAATCCTACAAAGGATGCACAAATGGAGGTTACTTTAATGTTAATGATACAATAGCATTCAACGCTACTGTACATAAAAGACATGCCTGGTAAGCATGAGGGTCATAGCAGGTCTGACCTTAGCCATCAGATTGTGTACGGATGTTCAACTCACCAGCTAGCTGAGCAGTGATTCCCTGGAAAGGCAACTGTCTGAACTCTTTGATCAGAGGTCTGAGCTGGGTGCAGCTGACCAGCTCATGTTTACCATAGTCCAACTCGTACACAGACACCAGCCCATTGGTCAGAACTCCCTTCACTAACACACGATGCCAGCTGAGATAAGAGAGGGAGGAAAAGTGGATATTTTTAAAACTGTTTCTGCTTTCATTATCGAATATCAAGACTGAAGGCACCGCAAACACTCAGAGTAATAGATATGGTCAGTTGTGTCCACTGTTTTCATATAATGAAATGAAATCATTGCTTAACTCACTTGTTCTCCACTTTAGCAGCATATATCTGATTCTTCTCTATGTTGAGTGGTTTTTGCTCAGTTTTATTATAGTAGAGAATCATCTCTCCCATCAACACCACCAGTTTGTACATATCTCTCCAGGGCTGCAGCACAAAGTGACCCGGATGGCACGCCACTGACACATAGACGTCAATGTTGTTTCCTGAGAATTAAAGACACATGAACATGTGATTTCCCAGACTACAGTACATGGCTGATTTCATGACTTTTTGGTCTTAATAACTAAGATCTTCATTACCTGCTGGGGGCAGCTCTAGTAATGGTGGCAGCTGGAGACTGGATGAGGGGGATGAAGGTGTCTCTGGTGGGCTGGAGGTGATCGTGTTGCCCCCTCCACCCCCTCTGGGTCCTGACAGAGCCCTCCTGAGATGAGGCTTGGCTCCGACAGAAGATGATGCTGGACTCCCATTAGTGGAGTTACTGGTGCTGGAAGTCTTGGAGGATAAAGTGGGTGTGGTGATCTTGGCAGGGCTATAAATCAAATGTGTAATTTAGTGAATTAAATAAACATAGAACTTTTAAATGAACATGGGCTGGACAATGAGGGGATGATACAGATGAATGTAAAAGAAACAGGAACCTGTGGCTTGTCAGGAAAACATCTGGTCGCTGTTTGAACAGGTCGGATTGGGCCATCTGATGGTTGAGGCTGTGGGCGGGGTCGTGGAAGCTTTTGTCGGTGAAAAGGTGGACGTAGATGCAGCGTTTGGTTTCATCTACCTTGGCAACCTTAAGGAGGGGAATGTCGAGGTGAGTGTGGAGGTACATGAGGAAGAAAAAACAGAGGGAGGGAGGACGCAACAAAGCAAACACAGAAATAGAGAAAAGTACTATTAATGGTAGTCAGAGTAAGTGAATTAGATCAGATTTAGTATTTGGATTTTGTACAGATCAATGAACAGCTGTCTCTGGTTAAGCAAAAATGATCTTATCCTTTAATATTTAGCCGACATACATTGACGAGGATTACACTGAAATTGTTGTGTCCATTAATAATTTAGACTCAAAAATATGGGAAAATCAAAGTTATATAATACAGAATTGTCCATTCAAGGAAGGACAGGCAGCAGTTTACCTTCATGCTACAATCTGTGGTGTTGAGCACTTTGTCTCGAAGCCACTGGACAGCATCTGGAGTCCAGGATCCAACACTGACAGCCAGGTCTGCTAGACAGCACTTCACAGCCTAAACACAGGTTGTCAGATATCAGCTGTCGGAATTCTCAAATAATCTGAAGGACTGCACAAAGAAGCTGCCCTCACTACAACAGCACATTTCATCACTGTTGAGTGCTTCTCACACTCTCTACTTTGAGGACATAGACGTTGACCTGTGGTGGGGTGGCCATGAGGTCACGGAGGAATTGCGGTGGGATCTCTCTCAGCTCAAACACTTCCACAGAAGCTTGCACACCCACATCAATGAACAGGATGTCCAGCACTCTGCTGCCGTGGAGGTTGGTGATCTGAAGCCAGAAACAGACAGTAAAATTTTTTTTTACAAAAGCATAGATGACACACATGCAATAATTAAAATATTTTCCATGTGGTGTATGGAGGTTAAACTATAAACTACAATGGCTGTTAGATGCTTTGCCAACATCAAATTATGTCTCTCTATGTTACTGTTTGCTCTTTTTGATCTCAGCTCTCATGTTAGCTACACCTGCCTCTATTGTGCAGTCATGACTTCACTCTTTTTGTTTCTTTTTGTCTAACATCAATCATAAGTGGACTTGTTTAATAATTCACAGTCTGTGCTGCAGGGAGCAGTGCCATCTTACCTCTACACGGGACCATTTGCCTTTGTAGCGAGCCAGACATACTTTCCCACAGAAGGGTTTGGACACCAAGAACTCTGATGTTACCTAGAAGAGAAATGTGTTTCACCAAGGAACCATTATCATCATAAATCAGACTGTACTTTATGTGTGTAACCGATGCTTTATGACTGCAATAAAATGATACTTTATAGGCTCACACAAACATTTTACACATCCAGAAGAGACATATCATCATCCTGCTTACCAATGTTACCAACACCAGCAGAGGGAGTTAAGCTTACAGATAAAACAAAACACAGTTTGTTGGCCTGGACTATGAATCACCAGACTGCCTACTGAATGATGAAAGCTATTCTCTGAACTTCTGTGAGACTAAAAAACAGATCCAGACCATCCTGTTTGTTGAAGGTTGTGAAAATCATTTGGATGTATGAAAGTGGAAGTTATAAACATTTTATTACCTCCCTGCATGCTTGTTGATTTCAAATGCCTGTGGACTGATGCAAGATTGCAAGAAATCTCTAGCCTTGGCAAAAATATATTACCACACCGCACCACACTGTGTTTACCTAAACACTGACGTAAAACGTTACTGAGCTGCATCTGTGAGCTTTAAAGGACATACAGTGGCACGCCTAGAAAAAGCATCAGCTCCACTGTGCTACTAACAGATTAAGTGGCTTGGCAATGTCTTAGCTCCGGATTATCACCCTAATCTCAATCTGTTCACAACACGCCTGAAAGCAGCAACGCAGCACAAATGCATTCACAAAAGGCTTTTACGATCAATGTGTTAGTCTGAGGCTACTCTGTTAACTCCCTGTGGATATGACGGCACGGAGTAAAAACAAAGTAATTCCATGACAATAAATACATAATATACAGACATGCTGATGCAATTGTTTCCCCTACTAGATTTCAAAAACTTGACGTGTAACTGCACAAAGCAAAACTGGGATGAAAAGAAGACAAATGAAATGAGCTGCGAGATGATTTGAAGACTGGAAAAAGTATAGGGTGTAGGTCTATAATTATATCAACACCCTGAACAGAACTACAGTGTTTGTTACATATCCAACTGGTAGAGGGGTTATCACCCTTCACAACCCTCCTGCTATGTAGAGTTTACAGTAGAAGTCATAGTCACAGTAATTCTCTGCCAGCTGCCATTGTTATAGTCTGTGAGGTTTTCTCGTATCTTGTGTATCAGTATATAAAATAACAATGACAAACTCATAACTTCATAGCTATGGCCTGATTTGTTAACATAACTATTTTTGTTTGCACTTAAATTTCTCCATAATAAATATAAATAGTGCTGTTCAAGGATAAGGCTGGTGTTATTTTGTATTTTTTCATATTGTTAATTTATACCAAGAAAACAGTATTCCATCTCTCAATATTACTAGCTATGTCTTTTAGGACTCTGAAATATATAGTTCCATTTTCTAAAAGGACAGAATAATGTAGTGCGGTGTTAACCTGTGAGTGGAAGTAGGTCTCTATTTTCTCCAGTATCTCATTCAGCTTGGCAAGGCCTCTGGAGGGCAGCTGGCAGTAGATGGTCCCATCTGAGCAGACGCTGCTGACAGTAACGTTCATATAAACACTGTTCACCTGAGGAGAGCCAACAATAAGAGTTTAGTCTGCTGTACACACACACACGGTGACCAAACCGCACACATGCACAGACTTTACTGTACCTGTAACGGACTGGCTAGAGTCTTGTCTTGCAGAGACTTCATGCAGGCAGCGTTAATGTTGACATCATCATCCTGTGACGTGTCGTACAGGACGACAAGAGGGGTCTGCCCTCTCTCTAGGATCTCTGCCAATAAGATTCTCCCACTTGCCATTGTCTCAAATTTCTTCAGCACAGCAGGCTCCTGACAGAATGGCTCCAAGCCTGGATACATTTATACCCAGACATATATAGTTACATCAGTTTTAAGAGATCACAGAAACATGGTGTATGAAAAAAGAGGCGGGTAACAGATGAAGAATATCGCAAGAAACTGTTTGTTTTCCTCCTCCATACTATTCAAAAATATTTTTTAATGATGTGTTGATTTAGTTCAGACTCACCTGCCAGTTTGCACTTTGTTGCCTGGAAAGGAAGTTGGAAAAACTTCTCATGCAGCTCAAACACTTTGGTTTTGCTGATCACCTCTGAGAAGCCATGATCCACATAGTGCACCTACAGAGCCAATGTTGAAGACCACAGGGTTAACTCATTTTACTTCTCATCTTGTAACCACACAGTTCACCTGCTAACCTTCCATCCATTTTCTGTAACTGCTTATCTTCATCGGGGTCATGAGAGGCTGCACCCTATCTCAGCTGACTTACAGTGAGAGGAGGCCAACCTACCCATATCTTAATAGCCTTGGGTGACTAACATCCTTGGTCATTTGCTTGACTTCTCACCTTGACCTTGTCAGCCGTGACCTCGCAGACTTGTGCCCTCAGAATCTCCTCCTCTTCCTCTGCTCTGACCGCAACGAGTTGACCCGAGGATGGAGATGACAAAGTAGAAGGCTTGCTTTGGTCCAGGCCATAATACTCCCTCATTTCATCCTCCATAGACTCCTGAGCCTGAGAGTAACCCTCACCAATGTACCTGAGAGAGGACGAGAGACAGACAGTGAGAGATATATGAACTGAATCTCACAGGACATCTACATACATAGTTATCTCCTACCTGAGTATAACTCCATTGGTGTTGGTGGCCTCCACCACCAGTACAGAGGGGTACTCCTCTTTGGGGATCTGGAGAGAAGGCACCGCATGGTTACTGAGCCTCCTCCCTAGTTCCTGCCTCACCCTCAGCTCCTCCTCACTGACAGAAGAGTTCCTCCTGTTACAGTTCTCGTCCTCTCCTTCTCCACCTTCAGTGCTGCTCCTCCTGTACAAAATGGCCCTCTTGGGGTTGTCGGGCATTGGGTAGTCGATGGTGCAGAAGTCAGAGAGGAGGTGAAGGTTTTCCAGAACATGTCCGGGCAGTTTGGTCTTGTAGAAAAACAAAATAAAATATTTAAAAATATATATTTCCAGAATTTGGTACTGACATTAATATGATAGTTTTACAAAGTGTAACTGACTTTGTAGGTGTCCTGGAAGAGTTTGGGCAGGGCGTGAGCCCACAGGCCGTTGGAGTACTTCACCAACAGCTCCTCCAATTTCAGCTTCAGGTCGGGACTGAGGGTGGCAGGGGAGGAGGGAGGGCTGGGGGATGAGGAGGACAACGGTGGAGACTGAGGAGAGCGAGAACCAGAGCGAGTCAGATGGGCGCTGCGGGGTCTCTGCTGGGCTGGGGAATCCGAGGGTTTGCCTGCAGGGCTGTCTGATGTCGGGGCAGAGGTGGAGTTCGGGGTGGGTGACGGGGAGGATGTGGTGGTCTGTTCCTTGGCAGGGTAAAGTAGCAGCTCTGATGGGTTGCTGCTGCAGGTTTTCTCTACCTAGAAGAAGAAATGGATTCTCTATAAACAATAATAGTATAGTTTGTTGGTAAAATAGTCATGACCAGGAATTCATTACCTAAGCATTGTTCACAATACATTTTTTAGGATTGTCTCTACCAAGAAACAACATCTATCTTTTGTGAATTCTCTATAAATAAAGGCATTACCACTTTAGCTTTATAGCTCCACTTTTGCCACCTTTGTACAGTTGAAGGGAAAGTATACACTCCCAGTCTCACATTACTTATGTTACCTCCAGATTCAAGATGACATCTTTACAAATATATCAAACTTCGAGTCAACTCCACTCCCCATCAAACTGTATACTCTTATGAAGCAGGCCTCTGATTCAAAGAGAGTCGCCTTTCATTTTGTTGATCTTTTCACAGCATATAATCCGGTTTCCACACATTATTTATAAGAAGCCTGGGAAAAAGACCTTGGCGTGATGATTAGTGATAAAGGCTGGGAAACTTGTGAACTTAAAGCCGTTCACAGGTGCTCTGTAAATATCAGACACCAACTTAATCAATTTAAAGTAATTTATAGATCACACTCTCACCTCTCTTTTTACTCTCCTGTCTCTCCAATTTGCGTAAAATGTAAATCAGGGCCACTGCTTTCGGTTTTGCCCCAAGGAGACATCTTTTAACCCTGGGGTGGGTGACTGATTTTGTAGCTGTGTTGCTTGTTTACAAAGCTGAAAATGTATAAATAAGTAAAAATGCTGTAAAACAAAAAAATAACGTATACAGAGACATACAGTGCATATGTGCGTCCAGGTCTCCAGGTCTTTGATGGACTCAGTGGGCAGGTCCTGTTTGTACAGCTCTCTGTAGATCTGAGGCAACTTCGATACCCAGAACCCATTACTGTACTTCCCCAGGATTTCTCTGATGCGGCCCTGGACCTGCTGAGGGTTGTAGGGTTTTCCTTTCCCTGAGCCGGGACTCTCATTTAGATTCAAGGGTGCTGGATAATTGGAGGAAAAAGGAAACTTAACATTGAATTTTGTCTATCTTTTTGTAGTTTAGTTACACCAAAACCATCAAACTGAACTGAGTTGTACCAGTGTCTTTTATTTTCATTTTCTTCTCCCTCTCTTTACACACAGGAAGCGTAAGCTCTTAAACCAGTCAATATCAGACTTTACTAGTCTCTTCTGTCTGTAGGGGGCTGAAATAAGCATTTCTGAAATACCCTCAACGTACTTTCAGTGCTTTCCCTTGAGCTCCACAGGCCGGAGCCCTTCTTCAAAGAGGCAACATGACAACAGTTGAAGTAAAGACTGGTAGCAGAGGAGGGAATGAGGCTCACACAGACAGCACAGACACCTGGGAGCTGATTTAACTTCAAAGCTTTTAAAATACAAGTAATGTCTGCAGGAACCTCTGGGAACTAACCGAGATGAGGTTGCTGTTTGTTACCTTTACAGATCACGGAATAATAAAGGTCTGCAGGAGATGACCGGACATGATCTGTTACTTCAACACAAGACAGCACAGCATGACACTGGAAAACTGTGAATCTTAAATATAAATGTCCTCTGGTGGTGTTAGAGCAGCTGGCTAGCGCTTGAATTGTCTGAAGTAATAGAGGTCTTGGCAACATTTCTATCTGTTTAGAGGACAAAAAGCTACACAAAATGTATTTTTAGTGTAATAAAATGCAGCTTGTTCTACTTACGACTAGTCTGTTGGGAATTTCTAGAAAGGTGAGCATGCACCTCCTTCTGAAACCGTGAAGGGAGGGTCATCCTCTTGTCTGATCTGGACACAAAAGAACAGAACAAGAAGGAGGATTACATTCTATGGGCTGTGGAGGAGAAAGAAAACTGTCGGGAAGGCAGACTTGTTCCCATCAGAAGAAAAAACATTGTCCATCATTCCTTTGTGCAGTTTCACTTCTGACGTCAGGCTCTGTCCAATCCTTGATCTCTAATTAGGTAAAGCATATTCTGAATCTGTAAACAAGGACTTTGGTTAGCATGTCAAGGTCTAACCAGATAACCGGTTTAAGTTCAGATAAAAACAAGTCTTTTTCGTTTTGTCCTCAGTACTAAAACCCATTAATCAAACTGTCTCAACCCCTGTTGGTCTAGAACATTGGGTCGTGAGATACAGCACACTGCATACTGCACTGCACTGTGTAGCATAGCAGACGCTACTCCTCAGGCCTAGTCAGAAACAAGCTGAAAATGCATGGAAAGACGCCTACACTTTGTAAAATATCCATCTTTTCATGTACAAAAGTGACGTGATTTTGATGGCTGACTGGCGGCTGGTGACTGATTTAATCTCGTAGGTCAAAAATAACTGCTTTGTTTAAACATTTCTGGTTGCCCTCTTCTCGTCTCTCTCTTCTGTCACAACCCCTGCTCACCCTGGCGCATAATCAATGATGGAAGCAAGCAATCAATCAATCAACAGATCAAAAAGGCCATTTACTCTGTGACTCTAAATGTCTATCCATACATAGATCTGATCACTGCACTGACCTAAATCCTAATTCTGTTTTTCTTTGTGGCTGCTGGAGGTGGTGAAAGGAAATTACAGCAGGATCAGCCATCGCTCATGATTCTCTGGACAGCACACAAACCCACCGCAGCTCAAAGACACATTCTTACTTTACTTATAGTTTAGGCTTCAGTTCACCACTTCCTCAAATAAATGTTGAGAATTACATTAATTGCAATGGAGAGCAATGTCTCTACTGGAAGCAAAATTTGTATTTCTGTATAAAGACATCGCCACTTTGTGAGTGCAAAAGGTTTTATACTGATATGTCTATGACAGAGGACTGTGATATGACTTTGTTTTGTTTCATTGTTTTGTTCCAGAAACTGTGCACGCTTGTGACTTTTGCTAGAGTTTGGTATTGAAAATCACCCAAGAGTCTCACCCCGCATGTCTCACAACCTCACCCTCATACTTTCTCTCCCCAGGTGGAGGCAACATTTGCCTGAACGGCCACCAGTCAAACAAACATCCTCAAATCATTTCTCCTGACACTATTTAAATAAAAGTCTTTCAACTGTCATTCTATGTTGGCTCTCTCGTTTTGTTTGCTGAATTTACCACTTGTACTGCCAGGCATCCCATAGTGCATCAGCAGGCACACACACAAATGATGACTGTACTGTCCAATGGAAGATCTAGAGGGATACAGAGAGATGTGCTGATTCACTCTGTGTCGGTTTAGAAGCGTTAATCTACCAGAGAATAGGGCAGGGATTAGAAAGGGCTCACGTCCCCCCTGCTCTAGGCTCATGTCCCCTGCCAGCACACCGGGCTTCCCACCCTGATGCCCCATTGTGCTGGAGAGGGTCAGCAGCACACTGGACACCCATGGAGACAGTGACAGAGGAGTGATGTCAGTTGTTTTCACAGTGGACGGACGAACAGAGCATCAGTCAATAAGCTGAATTAATCTTGATTTACTGTTTAAGCAATGCGGATAAATAATATCCTGCAGTCGATCTTCACCAAGAGTTAATCAGATTTTTAATTCAATTCAGATCATGGTGAATAACTCTGAAGCCAAGGTATACAGGAATAAGTGCTGATTTTAGTAAAAGAAAAACAGATTTGAGCTAATAACGAGCAACAAGGAATATACAAATATAAAGAGCAAAAATAAAAATGTGCCAAACCCATAAAGAGGCAAAAAGAGGAAGTGAGACAGTGAAGAGAGGAAAGACAGAGACATGGAGAGAACCAGAATAATCTAGAGAGCACATCATCAGTCCAGTGCTGAATAAGCAGCAGCAGGGAGGCTGTTTGCACTCAGAAACCATCCAGAGTTCAACCAGGCTCCCATTCACCAGCAGCCTATTCTGATTCAGCTCAGACCACACAGGTGGGAGGGGGGATGGAGGGACCGTGGGGGTGCATAAAGAGAGAAAGAAAAAAAGAATGAATGGGGGACATGTAAGATTAACATGGATTTTCAGTGACTTTTGGCTGTAGATTGGACTGGATGGTGGAGAACGACAAGAAACTATAAGAAAGTAGTTAGTAAATGTATTTCAGCACAAATATTGTGAGATATTGTTACCCCCAGAGATAACATGATGATCTGACAGCTGTATTGAATTTTAAAATCCTATTGCATTACAGAGTGAAGCTAAAAGAAATGTTCTGCATAAGATCTACATCTAGATTCTTCGATCCTTCGACTGATTTCCTAAGCACCGCCGAGGTCTGGTTGGTAACTTCCACATAATTCAGCCATAAAATACCACAAATATGTGAAGCATCAGCGTCGGGATGGGAGCTACAGTTGTGTTTTTGCATTAAAGGCCTACAGCAAATCACATTTTGTTGTAGATTCTTCTGTGTTAAAAATATCTTCAAAGTGATCAAATGAAATCTTCTAAATTCATAAACTTGTTTGAAGTGAATAATTCTGTTATGAGATGCGTCCTGTGTCCAACTGCTTACATCTAATTAGCGTCTAACCACTTACTTCTCTGCAGGTGGGTTCCCTTTCCTGTTGGGTGTGTTCTGATTGGACATCTTATTCGGATGCGCCCCAGTCTTGCCCTCTGATTGGCCATCCCTCACGTCCCTCGCCTGTCTAAAGTCTCCATGTCCTGTCCCTCGGCCGCCGCCTCCTCCTCTACCCCCGCCTCGCCCACGGTGGTTGGGCTGCCTCAGAGAGGTTTGAGGTTTTGCTACACAGAGAAAAAGAGAGCAAAACAAAAGTAAAAGTATGGACTTAAAATACACACATACACACAGGCATGCACACATGCACACACACACCCGACTCAGCTAAATCTGATGCCGAGACAGGGCGGTGAGTCTGTCTGGAGGGCACAGTGTCATCTCTGTCTCATATCTGTAGATAAATGCAAGCAGCAACAACACAACATCGTAAATTTAAAATGTCAACCTTTTCGAGAAATTGAGAAACTCTCTTGTTCCTACATTCATAAATTCCCAATTGGATTGTGTAAGTGGGTATGAACGGTGTGCTTGCTTGAGCTGATACCATTCTCGTGTCACTGAATTAACCATGGAGCTGGAGCAAGGACAGCTTAGCTTAGCATTAAAGACTGGAAGCAGGGCAAAAACAGGTAGCCTGCCAGCACCTCTAAAGCTCAGTAATTAACTTGTCTGGGAGCAGACAAAAAAAAAAGAGACTCCAAGAACTCAAATTGTTAGCTACAGCCTGTGAAACCATTGATTTTTTTGTTTTTTGCATTACATGTTGTTTACAGATTATGCAAACCATGATATAACATGCTTTAGAGGTGCTAGTTTGTGTATTTTTGAATTTTGAAGACAGCTAGGCTCTCCACGCCAAATTAACCTGCCTGTAGCAGCTCGACAGTTAATGCTCAGTCATGAGTGCTATCATTCTCCAAATGTAACTCTCAGCGAGAAAGAGAATACCTAAAACAATTAAGTATTCTTTTAATACTTAGAATAAATAAAATACTTAAAATAGCATCCTTCTATATGGGTCTAATTATATTTTGTGTGACTGTTTCCTATCAGCAAAGTTCAGGAGACTATTCTCACACTACAAACATGCGAGCTAAATTTAAGTATATGTGTAAATATGAAGTAGGGCTATGCTGGAAAAGAGCTTCCAATAAAATATAGCACACAATATATTCTATATATTGACACCCAATTGAATAAAAATTGTTGAAAACTCTTGCAACCCTTACTGTATGATTGATTCTTCAGTAACAGGTGCCATCACTACTTACGGAGAAGCATACATAAAACACAGGATAGCAGGATTACACTGATATGATGACAGAAAGCAGTAACTGTAATCCATGACAGTCAGTGCATGTTCAGCAAAAATCAAGAGTCAGACTGCAACCATCCTGACACAACACCTACCAGTCCAGCCCCTCATCATCACTCTGATGTTGCATCATTCAAGCACAACATGACATCACATTTCTGCGAAGTGACATCACCACTATACCTTGTTGTGCATATCCCTTAGTCATTTCCACTCCCACACTGCCTCCTCTCTTTCAGTTCTTCCTCCCACTGCCTCTTCTTTTACCTTTGCTCAATTTTTTTCACCTTTCTTTTTCCTCAGCAACATCTAGAACTTTCTGCTGCTTGCTCATCCTCTCTGTTCTCACTAAATATCATTAAATCTTTCCGCTGACAAATAACAACAAGCAGCTTCATCAGCCTGTATGTCATCAAAAGTCATCAATAAGGCAGTTTTCTTATTTCCCTCTTAGTGGATATGCTACTTATACCTAATGAGCTAACTGGCAGTCAGTCAATTAATAAATCGCCCAATGAATGTATCAATACAACTTCCAGTAACGCATACATTACAGACACACACAGGTAAGCACAAACTGCTTAAAGCCACATGCAAATATAGGCGAGGACAAGCATACGCGCACACACACACACACACACACACACAAAGTCAGAGCAGACACCGCGTCACCTCACCGGCATGGACACACAGTCCCTGGTCTGTCTCTGCCTGAATATCAATATCCTGCTGAGGCGGCGGAGAAGAGAATACGAGGAAGAGAGAGAGAGAGAGAGAGAGAGAGAGAGAGAGAGAGAGAGAGGAGAGAGAGAGAGAGAGAGAGAGAGAGAGAGAGAGAGAGAGAGAGAGATAGAGCTGGATTTGTGAATCAGCTGCTCTTCGCTTGCAGCTGACTCTCAGCTGCTATAGGCTGCATTAGCCTCAAATCTCAACACTCCACTCTCTCCCCCCTTCTCTTTCTTTCAGACTCCCTCCTTCCCTGTCATCTGTCCACCCCCTCCCTCCTTCTCATTTCACCATCCCTCTTCTTCTCTTCTCTTTTCCTCTGGCCTTCTCGCTGCCACTCCTCCTCTCCCTTTCCTACCTCCCTACACAACCACCTCCCACTTCCTCCTCTGACTCTCTGGGAATATTCTGCAGCATCGCAGTCTAGCAGAGGTGTATGCACTGAAAAGAAATCTGCGTATGCGCGCGAGTGTGCACGTGTGTAGGGGCTGATGAGATTGCATGGTTGCATATGTGCATGTATGGTAGTTGTGTGTGTCATTAGAGCAAATAAAGTCAGAAAACATCTTTGGTCATGTATAAACCTGGCACATCTCTCTGCTTGAGTGCACGTGTGTGTGATATTCTTAGTGGCTACAGAACTGCAGGTCACAACAGAGCAACAGTTAAAACAGGCCAGTCATTCATCCACATTGTGGCTGCACCAAAGAAAGCATTTGCTAATGTTGCATTGTCACAGAGCTGATACACTTTCTAGTTTTCTCTTTCTGCAGTGCTGCTTTAGCACGAGCCCTAAGAGGAGTCTGGAAAAGGTTTGCTATGGATGGACATAATAAATATAAATTTCCAGGATACAGTTTACTTTTGTTTTGTACAAATGTGTTTAGTTAGGGTATTATAAAAAGTTATCCAGATATTATTGACTCAGAAGAGTTAAGACACAAGGGGCAGAAAACAAAATTGCTCTGTCATCACCGACATGTAAACAGAGCAGATTTTATTCAGCAAAAATATGCAGTCAGTGGCCTGCTGGCCAAATCCAGTTCCTGTTGTTTGTCTCAACTTGTCAGCAGGGCTATAGCTACCACAGAGGGCACTGGTGTCATGTCTTGTCTCATGTCTTTTGGGTGCCTTAGAAAGGTTTTATTAAGCTTTAGAATCGTTCATTTTATTAAGTAAAGTATAAATATGTCCCATAAACACATTAAAAAATTAATCCTGTAAATGCAGGGGAAGCTTTGAAACAGCATTTTGCATGTTGGAAAATGTATGGAAAATATTAGAACAGAGTAGAATTTTCTTTAAAAAACTTGAACTAATCTCTCTTTCTTGAAGAGGAGTGCCTTGGACTCATGACTCGTGACCTATTTCTAAACTCCTGCCTGCAGCCCTGACTGTGAGTGCACACGGCCAGTTAAAGTGAGCATGCACAAAATATAATCAACACACACACACACTGACTATAGCAAACTCTTATGTCCTCTCACGTTCTCTGCATTTCTGGATTGCTACAGTAGATTTGCAGCCAAGAGATGGTTATCCAGAAAGAAAGTGATGAATACAACTCCAGAGTAGTAGGACAGATACGTTTTTGTTTGCACTTATTTTTACCATGCAGAGAGAACATAAATAAATAAATAATATCAGGCTCTTTAAGACATTTCACTAAGACTAACATTGCTACGGCTACTGACATATTCATACTGTTTCTCTTAGATTCTCTAATCTGACCACTTGCTAAAATATATTTTTCTATATTCACAATAATAACAGGGCTTGTAGGAAATACAATGTACTGCATATCAGCGCTGATATTCATCCAAAGTTCTCTTTGCAATGTTGTCAGACACGTTTTAAATAGTGCAGCCAAGTAGTCATTCATTCCCGCCTGAACATTCCTTTATAAATGCATTATTATACGCCTTTTATAAACATGTATTGTTCTATTCCAGTGTTTGTTACACACAATGGTCCAACACACACAAGACACCCAACACCAGTTCTTCTTGCAGTGCTACAGTGCAAACCACTGAGCCACAGAGCTGCCCCATATTATCTGCAGGAGTTTAGGAAGGCATTTGTACTCACTTAGAGATAAGTTATAGAGATATGCATTTTAGCAGGAACCGCAATGAGGTTTAATCCAAAATCTGACTGCTTTAAAGCAACTTGTGACTCAAAATGTACGGCCAGTAACAAATTGTGTAATTGGATAAAGCTAAATGTGTGTTCCCTAGAAGAGGCTGATAAAGAGAATGTCTATAAGATTATACATGGTATGTGTAGCTGCTGAAACTGGATTATAGCTTCCTGTTGAATACTGTAATGACAAACTCATGAGATCCAAAACCATTGCCTTGTCAATGCAGTGCGGTGCCAGTGCAGTCTTTCACAGAGAACATGTTTTTCAAACCCTTTAAAACTGATTTAGTTTGGACTTAAGTTGTTTAGCCAAAATAATTGACTATCTAGCCTAACGATTTGAATGTTTGATATCATTATCATTATTTATGATCATTATTTGTCCGATAAATGTATAAAAACAGCTGCGTAGCTGAAAGTGGAAATGAAAACTTGATGAAAATGGTAGTCCAAAATCTTACCATTGAGGACGAGTGGAGCAGCTGGTTTGACCCTCATCTGAGTGTTGACCAGGTAGGGTCGGCCTGTCTTCTTGGAGCTGCGCTGGCGAGCCACCACTTTGGCTGTATGGGCCGTCTCATTGGTCCCTGAGGCAAAACACACCGTCTGGAGAGTAGACAGACAGATACTCAATAACACATTGATCCCGACGTCATTTATTTAGGCCTATTAACTTCCAGGTGTGCATCTTATCAAAATCAGCATGCTTTGGATACATGGAGTGCTTCAAAATGTGCTTTACTCTAGCTACATTCATTGGTTCTTATTTAATCATGGCACACACACACACCTCTCCAGAGCGGTTGCGCTCCATGCGGACTAAAGAGGGCATACTGGCTAGAAGGGCATCCAGGTTGTTGTGTCCCATATGTTTGTGTGGTATCTGCTCCCCGGTCAGCTCCTTGTACTCTGACTGCAGACGGGACAATGACACTCCACCTTTGTTAGCCTGGAGGACGGCCCGCAGCATCTTCTTCACCAGCTCCACGTCAGCCATCTGAAGGGAAAAAAAGGAATTATATTAATAAGCAAAAACAAAACTGATGGTAAAATAGATAATGATGAATGGATGGAAATAGCTCCACACCGGACATCTATAAATTACTAAAATGGCAAGAAATTAGACATGGGATGAAACCAGCAGCAAACATGAAAACAAAGACAAAACGTGCTCAGAATTCAGTTGTTAATTTTCCCTGAACCATTTAAGGTGCAAGTCTGAGTGACAGCTGCTCCATTCAGGTTTGCAGCAGTGCACATAGATTGTTCATCCCATGTGCCAGTGGCTGACTGGTCAGGCAGGTTTTTATTAACTGTTAATCAGATTTCAAAATCAGAACTTCAAGCAGGTTAAAACTGTTTCTCAGGGGGGGAAAAGCTAACTGTTCTGTCTCATAAGCAGATATTTAACTCAATGAAATGGCCGATTTCCTCTCCTCTGTACAGACTGTTGCATTCCATCTCGATGCAGACAAAAAAAAAGAAAAAACAAAAGCACTTTTAGTTCAGTCACACCAATCCACCCTATAGAGGAATTCACAAAACTCTGTAAAGTACAAACCTGAGCCATTATCTTCCAAGAAAGTGTAATAACGCCAGCATCTTAAGATTTCAGCAAATATTCGGCGTGACAGAAAAATGTGCACTCTTGCGGACGTGGAGACACACCCTCAGCAAGCAGCTTCAACTTTACGCGTCCTGTCCAGTGTGTACTGCTGCACACTGCACTGCAGTTTGAACAACATGTGGCCAGCCTATGACCGCCCTGTAACATAGTAACACTCTAAATTTCACAGATGGTCTTTGGTACTTGTGCTTTGCTCAGTGCGCACGAATGCACACACTGCTGTCCATGTCATGAATTTAGCATGAAGTGTTAATAATGTTTTATAAAGACACCACTGATTGTGATGCAATTACAGCACATTTTAAGGCTTTGAATAAAGAACTTAGAAGCGCACATGCAGGTTATTGTATACAGAGGTAGTGATGAAGGAAAGGGTGAAAATAGTTGCACTGTAAACAAGTGACATGAGCTAATCAGATGTGCCTGACTAGCTGTAAAGAAATCGTTTGATGAGGTTAGGCCACTTGTTGATATGGCCACTTTGTGCCGCGCAGACTACAGACGGGACAGGGAAACTAGGATGACGTAACGCGTCACACATCGACTCCACACCCTCCATCGGGACCAAACTATTTGGATGAAGTTTGTCTGTCTTTTTTTTCGTTGCGTCAACTTAACTGTCAGTAAATCGTTCTGACCTGTTTAATGACACCGGTTGAATGTACCAAGCCCGGTCTACGGTCCAGTCAGGCAACTATACTGTGCGTAATATCGAGTTAAATCCTCCTGCCACCTCCAGGACAGCGTCTAGTCAAGTTAGCTAGGGAGTGCAATCAAAAGACCCGAAACAACTAAATGTTGCCTTCATAATAAAACTCCAAAGGCTCGTTAAATTTTCTTGAATAGGCATTTTAGTTGCACTAGTTTTTATTTTGAAAGTCACTACCGGAAATAAGGCCCTGCATCCTAGCTAGCTTGAAAGCTGTCGACCCATCCTACCCTGGAGTATAACAGGCAAAATAGACACCCGGCAAAACTTTGGGAGGAGTAAGTGTTACAAAAGTGCATGTGAGTCAAAATAAAAGTTACAAAGCATTCTACCTTGCTTTTAACGGACTGGGTTGGTGAAGTCAGGACCTGGTCCAGTCGCTGTCAGTGCTGTCACCGCCACGGGGCTGAGCGGCGGCCGGAGCTCTGTCCCCGGAGTGTCTGCCAGCCGGTCTAGGCACAGCCTCTCCTCCGCCACCTGATTGGTCGGCTGTGTATGGGCTTCTGGCTAATTACACGTCAATATATGCATCCAGGGGACATCTCATGACTCCTGTCCAACCCCAACGAGACACCCTTCACGTTTTTATGTATTATTTTTGTTTTTTTGTTGTTGCAACGTGTGCTGATCCTGTAAGTTTAGTAAATTGTGCTTTCAGTTAACACACACATATTTTCCTCTGAAAAGACCCAACAAACACTATACTATAATTTAGGAATGCTTCCAAAATGTATTCACATTGCAGGATCAACGAACTGTTTAGTCTATAAGACTGTGTGTGAATAATGCCTATCATATAATTATCTAGATCCAAACCCATTTCTTTTTAATTGATTCATTTATTAATAAAGTAGTTGGGAATTTGGTATTTGTCAATCAGCTATTCTATAAATCAATTAATTGCCACAGTAGTATATAAATAAGCTTATGTTATTATTAGGATATTCACACTATATATAATATTACCAAAGCATGTTTTATTTTTTATATTCCATTTGTTCATTTATTGTCTCATATTTAGAAAAAGTATTTCCTATATATTTTGAATTTTATATATATTAAAGACATTTATCTATTTCCCATTCCTATTCATATTTTTCCCATAATGTCTTCTCTGTCATTAACATGACAGACCACTCTGCAAGGCTAACTTTGTTTTCCATTTAATAGTCAAAATGCTGTTTTAAAAGCTTTAGGTAATATTAAGTATCTTATTGCCTCTTATTATCTGTCTTGCTTTAAACAGTTTTTCTCCAGTCACTCTTATAGGAGCTGAAATTTCAATAAACCAATAACTACTGAATCGCTTATATGGTCTTTCAGGTCAGAAACACAATGACAGTGTATGACCATAAAAGAAACAACACCCACTAGCCTTAGGTCCTTAAGAAGAAGAATAAGAAACTCCCATGAAGAACTTGTAAAGAAAAAGTCTGTAGATGTATAAGAGGGTGAGGAACTAGTTTTTTCTTTATTTAAGAGTGGGTGCAGCCACTGGGGGCGCTAATTCACGCACTTCACTTCCTCTGTGGCCTGTCAGGCCGCCGGAAGTGGCCTGTCAAAAAACGGAAAAGACTACCGGATTTCTAAGCTAGGTGGCCAAAAACACATCAACAGAGAGTCATTGTGTGTCTGCATGAACACCTCAAAGACCTGCATTTAAAGACAGGAATCTCTGTGTATGCCAGGTAAGCTAAGCTACAAAATACAGCTGTTGTGCGTGTCAGCTTCTTGACAATCCTTTTCTCTCTGACTCGGTTGCTAAGACGAACCGGTCAGCTTTAACGTTAGCTGTAAAGCTAAAGTAGCTAGTTAGCTTGCTTTTAATTGTGACAAACCGGGGCGGCAAAGTGAAGCCTGAAATGATTTTGTGTGTAGCTATCTGCGTTGTTTTAAACGTAGCTCAAGCTAATAATGCAGCAACGTTGAAACAGTATCGTGTCATCGTGTTTCATGACGTTTGTCCGTCTCGCACTTTGTCCACCCTTTTCTGACGTGAAGCTGCTGGGTCCTTTTTATTGCACTGTGTATATTTCAGTAACATACTTACATACATACATATGTGTTGTTTCATGACATAATAAAAACAAATAGCACCCGGGCCCCTAAATAATAATATTGTCTATTGTTAGCCGGTTTGTTTCCTGACAGGTTGACTAATTAAACGAGCTTATTGTTAACATTTGTAAATATTACGTTAGGCTATAAAAGTTACTGAATACACAGGTATAATGTATCTAAGACAGGGGGAAACATACATTACTACTTCTTACGCGAGTGTTATAACTATATAAATGTAGGCCAGCAAATTGATTGTCACCACACCTTTCAGAAGGCTCCATGTAAAGTACCTAGCTGCCGTCCATGTGTTTTTCTCTGTGAGAATACACAACAGCAGACACTCCTCCCTCCCTCTGTCAGCTCAAATTAGTTGTGACGTCTCCCGATGCTCCACATAGGCTCCCTCCCTGATTTTACAGTCTTGTATTGTCCTCTCCTCTCTCTGGAAAAGAGGAAGACACGTGAAAGTGGAGACAAATTAGCCTTAGTTTTGTACTGAAGGGAAAAGCAGAATCCAGCTTGATAATGGCTCTGAACAGGCGACATTCTTATACTCCTCGGGTGAGTAACACGACACTTAATGCTGAGCAATATCTAATATTGTAAAAATGTAACACTCACCATGCAGCTGATGTAGGATCCAACTTGTTGCATATTGACTCTTCATCAGATTAAGTGAGTAGGAATACCATCTCAGTAATTCCAGATATCCTGACAAGATCAACTTTCTCTAAGGCAGTGTTTTGTTCGCATCAACCTTTAGTAATGTCTTCTGGAGAGTTCTGAAAATTGTTCTTTCTGCTTCTCTGAAAATAACAAAATCTTGTTACGGCTTCAGTTTTAAAGCTCTGATAAACTATTTCTATCCAGTTTTCTGTGGTTTAAAACTGAATTCACGTCCCTGCAGCTGCATCAAGAATTAGACTCTACCACAGTCCTACTTTGTCTCAATGAGCATCTTTGTGTGAGCAAGGCAGGCATATGGCTTTTTTATTAGGACGTTTATTGTGTTCCAGGACATATGACTGTGAGCATGAGTGTGTTTCTGTGCTTTGTAGCCTCAAGACTCAAACATCTCTGATTCCTATGACTGCTCTGAGTAGCTGGAACATGAGAAATTAATGTTGCACATAATACAATGCTGTTGTTTGGCTCTCTCTTCTTTTGCAAGTGGACAGTGTTAGAATTTTTTCTCTCATATATGCTCTTTTATATCTTGTATAAGATCTAAAAAGGTACCCTGTCTGAGAAAATCTGAAATTGAAACAATAAATTCTCTGGTATGTAATGACCTCAGCCCCATTTCACCCCTAATTCCCATTCATAACCAGCTTTCCTTTACTCTTCTCCCCTACATTTCCACATTGTTTCTCTTCCAGCTGACCAGCCCACTGATCAGCAAAATGAGCAGCGCGGGAACGGTGGAGAGTAGTAAACCTCCAAAGGTAGGTCACTGTCCAATACAGACAGAAGAAAGGAAATGCAGAAATTACTTTCAACTCACCGTCGCTCATCCTCTTGTCTCTCCTAGATTGGCTCAGTAGTGGAGGTGATAGGGAAGGGTCAGCGCGGCACTGTTGCCTATATTGGCGCCACCCTCTTTGCCTCTGGGAAATGGGTGGGCGTCATCCTGAATGAGCCCAAAGGCAAGAACGATGGCACCGTGCAGGGGAAACGCTACTTCACCTGCGAGGAAAATCACGGGATATTTGTCAGACAGTCCCAGGTTGGTGACATAAATGTGATGTAAAAAGATGAAGGTACATTGTGTATGAGTGTTGGAAAAGGGCGTAGAGCCTCCTGTGTCTATGTAATCTTTCTGATTACTTGAATAATTACCTGAAGCTATGAGGATAGGTTGAAAGGCTTGGCTTCATGTCTAGGTTGCATCACATCCCTGAGTCTCTCTGTCCCTCTGTACAGATCCAGGTGGTGGACGATGGCTCCAGTGCCACCTCACCAGATACTCCTGAATCAGGTGTTGCAAAGATACCCAGACAAAAAGGTGAGTGTGAATTTCACAACTGGAACAATATGAAATTCACACCTTTTAAAACACAGTAACAGTAGATAATAATCCATTTGTTTCCTTTAGACATTGCTGAGACTCCCAAAACATCCAAGCAGGTAGGCGACCATTACTTTCACTTATTTTTATTAGTTTAGTAATCTTTTGTTGTTCTGTGACTTTGGAAAAAAAAGTCCCCTAGTTTTTTTTTCTTTTCTGATGAATGTGAATTCCTGTTTTGCCTCATTTTTGTTTTTCTGAATACTTTGTTGCAGACACCTGCGAACGTTAAGAAGGTAGAAAGATTTAAATTCAATGCGTTTGCTTTTGCCATGGTTGTTGTTAATCCCACTAATGCAGCTACTCACCTTTATACATTTAAGTTGCCCTTTTACATAACAGGACATAAAGACATCACCTGTCACTGATAGATGTCATTTCCACTGTATTTCTCTTGGTTTTCTCTCGCTGTACTCCATCTTGTACAGCAGAAGCTGTTGTTTGTTTGCTCACTTTTGTTTTGTGTACTTTTTGGCTCTGGTAAAGACACCCAGCGTACACATCTAGAGGACAACAGTATGACAGTTTTATCATGATGGTGTGACTGTTTTAACACCGTTGCATGAGTTTGCATTTTATCCTGCTCCTATGGCTTGAATCATCGAGAATCCCTATTCTCTATTATGCATGCAGATGTCAAACTATGATCAATTTATGTGAACTAACAGTGGGTATGATTCTCTGCTGCTAATCTCTTATCTTGCTTCACCACTGGATGTGTGTGTGCGCGTATATCTGTGTGTGTGCGCGTGTGTCCATCCCTCTTTTTGCAACTCACCTCCCTCCTCCAGTCCTCTACCCGCCGCTCTGCCAAGGTGAGCTCGTCTACAGTGGACAGGAGAGGTCAAACGGCATCAGAACAGGATGTCTGACAAGCAGATAATTTTGAGAAGTTTTGCTATTTAATGTTTCACCTTTTTCAGGCTGTTATACAAGTTAGATCAAGGGCACAGCTTCACGTGTTTGGAATGTTTTCAAAGGCCATGCATGTTTGTGAAGCATGATAAGAAGTACATACCTGTCCTCAAACTACCATAGAGATGACAGCCAGGATTACATTAGTATGGCATGTGTAACATTGAGACTATTCAGTAAACAAGTCACATTTTTGCCTGTAATGAAGGTCCTGTTGTGTAGTTTTAATAGTGTTTTAATAATTTAGACTTGGCTGCAGAGTTGGACTATTTGGACGGGCAGTTTTGTAGGTGGTCCATTTCAGCTGATGATTGGAAGTGGCAGTTGAGGTTTTAGGAGTCAGTGTGTTGTAACTAGCTTGACTGTACATGCCATTAATTCACAAAATGAAATGCATAATTAGAACAACCCAATTATAAGTAGGCTGATTTTATTGGCCAATAGTGGTCTATGACATTTATTTGTCACATATAATCATAAAATTACAATTATCATGAAAAATACTTCTGTGAGCTCCTATTATAGATTCTCAATGGAACTAAATAAGTAAAAAAATAACTGTTATGCTAGCATGATAACGACAATAATAGCAATAAGTAATAAATAATCCTGGCAGTGTCCTGATGGACGAAGCTCTTCCTGAGCCTCTCAGTGCTTGCCTGGTGTATCTGGAGCTTTCTCCCTGATCACAGCAGGGGGGAGGCTGTTATCCGGGTGGTTGGGATCCTTAATAATTCTCCTGGTCTTACTTATTGCTAGCCTTATTCAGTTTCAGTATAGTGAGATCATTTTAGACTAGAATATCAGTTCAGTGAGTATTATATTGAATAATGTTAAGGTTGTCTGGAGATTATGTATTATAATGTGTCTTTATGAGGGTTTGTTTGTTTGTTTTTTTACTTCAAACTTGAACACATGTAATAAACAATATGAGCATAATCAACACAGGTGGTGGAGCAACTGACTTAACAATAACGATGTTTATGGCTGAGATAGAAGGCTTCATTCTGTAGAGTTTTACAAATAACTCTTGAGAGTCCTAACACAGTTTCTGTGATCGTTGCAATGTGGCAGTGGAGCACTCCGAGTCGTCTCACGCCTGCCACCTCCCTCCCCTCCCTCTTGGTACGACCCACCGGCCGCACCAGCCTGTCCCTTAGGGTATGCTCTGTTACATCAGGGTGCCTCTGTTACCTCACGGGGAGTGGTGATGTTTGGTGTACCGGTGCAGGAGGTGAAATGTGTGGTGCTATAAGATGCATGAAGTGGGGAATATTGGATTTTTATCACATAGACCTCTTCACTCTTCAAAAGGAGTTCACTGTGGGAGAAGCTCTTGTTTTGATTATGCAATTGATTGTGACATTTAAGTACTTAACACCTCACCATCTTTTCTTTATTCCTCTGTTTTATCCCTCTTCTTCTCCCTCCATCACATACCTTCGTCGGTCAACAGGCATCTCGTGAGAGCCTGGCGTCCTCTCTGTCTGGTGATGTAAGTGAGGCAGGCCTGTCCTCCCACCAGGGTGCACTGGGGGCTCCTGTCATGCCTCAGCCCAGCGGTTCGCCTGCAGCAGCAGCGGCAGCCTCGGTCACAGCTACTCCAAGCAAGGTGGGTCACTGACAGTGACAGCCAATCATACTGTCAACATAATGCCCAGAAAGATTAAGAATCAAAAAAGTTTGAGTCTCTCATTTCATGCTGTCATGTGGAATTCATCAGCAGCACAAAAGATCAACATCTCCATCATCTTTCTCATTTTAATGTGGTTTCATGTCATCCGTGTTGTCATTGTTCGACCAGGTGGAACCTGCCATTTCCAAGCAGGTAGAGTTTTCTAATGGCTACATGCATGCTGCTGGTACCTGGCACGAGTTGACTAACAGACTCATAACATCAGAGGGCAAAATGGCCCTCTCAGTATTTCAGTATGGTTGTGATGTCCTCACAGTGGTGTTGATGCATGATTTAACTCTCTGAGACACTGAATGAAATACTCAGTTTCACCATGTGTGTTTGGAGGGAATGCATTCATCTTCCTTTTGTGGCTCTATAATGTTTCTGAGATTCTTTTTGAGGCAGTGAATTCAAGGTTTAAAGTCCATTACTTGAGGAAATCATTTTCAAATTAATTTGGGACCACATTTTTGACAAACATTGTTTGGGGTTTTTGGTGATGGGATTTAATCAGTCTTTATGTCTTGTTTATATTGTCTTAATATCTTGGGACCTGAATTAAATCCAGTTAATCCTCTAAATTTGTTAAAGGCAGCACATTTAAACTGTCCTTATGCTTCTTCCCTCCACCCATCCATCCAACCTTCTCAGGAGGAGGAATCACTGCGAGCTCAAGTCAAGGACCTGGAGGAGAAGCTGGAAACGCTGAAGATGAAGAGGACGGAGGACAAGGCCAAGCTGAAGGAGCTCGAGAAACACAAGATCCAGCTGGAACAGCTACAGGAATGGAAGAATAAAATGCAAGAGCAGCAGGCTGACCTACAGAAGCAACTCAAAGAGGCCAAGAAGGTACACAGACAAATAAATGTACATAAATGTACTCTACTGTCAGCACAGATGACTTTCTAGAGTTTCATTTTGTACCTCCTCCCCGCAGGAAGCCCGTGAGGCACACGAAGCCAAGGACCGCTACATGGAAGAGATGTCTGACACGGCAGACGCCATAGAGATGGCCACGCTGGACAAAGAGATGGCTGAAGAGCGTGCAGAGTCACTGCAGGTGGAGGTGGACACACTGAAAGAGAAAGTGGAGGAGCTCTCCATGGATCTGGAGATCCTTAGGCATGAGATTTCAGAGAAAGGTCAGTACTGACCAATCCATAAAAGCCTCTTCATGCCTTCATATCTATGTTACCCTCTTTCTTCCCACTGGTCATGTCTCCTTTATTTATGTGTTGCTGTTCCTGACTGTGTTGTCCTTTTCTGTTTCTCCTGCAGGTTCAGATGGAGCCGCCTCAAGTTATCATGTCAAACAGCTGGAGGAGCAGAACAGCCGACTAAAGGAGGCGTTGGTTCGGTCAGTCAAATGTCTGACACTGTCGGATTAAAGAATAAACACATTTCTAAAAAAAAGCCTATATAAAATTTAATTGTCCTTTTCTCCCTCAGCATGCGTGACCTGTCTTCTTCAGAGAAGCAGGAGCACGTGAAGCTGCAGAAGCAGATGGAGAAGAAGAACACGGAGCTGGAGGCTCTGAGGACTCAGAAGGAAAAACTGCAGGACGAGGTCAAGCAGGCGGAGGCCACTATTGATGAACTGAAGGAGCAGGTAACGTCAGCAAGACACAAGAAAAGAAGATGAATATGATTACAGAGAGGAACGGATATAGGTGGAGGTTCTTAGTACTATGTGGATGGGCTGTTCTTGTCACTTTGACATCAAAGAATTTAACTGAACTTATATGCTTGTTTATGTGTGTGCCAGGTGGATGCTGCTCTAGGGTCAGAGGAGATGGTGGAGACCCTGACTGAAAGAAACCTTGACCTGGAGGAGAAAGTCAGAGAGCTGAGAGAAACCGTCACTGATTTGGTGGGTACCGCTGCATTTGTGATCACTAACTAAACGAAAAAAGAAATCATATTTATCAGCTAACATCTCGCTTTTATGAACCTGACTCTAACTCTGTCCTGTAACAACAGGAAGCCATCAACGAAATGAACGATGAGCTCCAGGAGAACGCCCGGGAGACAGAGATGGAGCTGAGGGAGCAGTTGGACCTGAGTGGAGCAAAGGTCCGAGAGGCTGAGAAAAGGGTGGAGGCTGCCCAGGAGACAGTAGCCGATTACCAGCAGACCATCAACAAATACAGAGAGCTCACAGCCGGGCTACAGGTGGGTGAAGAGGAGGGAACCACGCATGCTCAAAGGAAAAAAATCAGAGGTTGAACTCTGCATAAGGAGGCATTTAGTGACACTGTGTGTTCTTTTCTCTGTGTACCAGGAGGCCAACAGGGAGCTGATCAGCCAGCAGAATGCAAATGCTGAACAAGTTCAGCAACCTCCTGCTGAGCTATTTGACTTCAAGATTAAGTTTGCAGAGACCAAGGCTTATGCCAAGGTAAATTGCGTTATCGTGCCAGGAATGATGACTGAAAGGAGCAAACCCATTTTACACCTCTGACACTGTTTCCATATAATCTGTGTGCCTAGGCCATTGAGATGGAGCTGAGGAAAATGGAAGTGGCACAGTCAAACAGACAGGTGTCCCTCCTCACCTCCTTTATGCCGGACTCCTTCCTCCGTCATGGTGGAGATCACGACTGTATTCTGGTCCTTCTGCTCATCCCCAGGCTCATCTGTAAGGTACGAAGCTCTGTTTGCGGGTGTTGAGAAGCGGACAAATGAGTACAAGCTTCTCTGTGTTGAATCCTGATCATTATTGACTTTACTTGAACTGCTGTGCTTAGTTTGTCCCTCTAATTAATGCCTCTGTGTGTCTATCTGTCCTTCACCTGATAGGCTGAGCTGATCAGTAAACAGGCCCAGGAGAAGTTTGACTTGAACGGCAACTTGGCCCAGGGGACGGGGCTCAGAGGGCCTCCAGGAGAGCAGCGCAGCTTTGCCTCAGGACTGGTGTACTCCCTCAGCCTGCTGCAGGCCACTCTGCACAAATATGAACAGTAAGCACTGCAGCTTCATCACTGATGTGTCAGAAATGATTTATTATAATATTTCTTACCAGACCATTCTGGCTAAAGAAAAATATTAATAATTTTAGATGAATCTTTTGTTGCTGTTCTAACCATTTTCCTCTCCTTCAGGGCTCTGAATACCTGTGACGTGGAGGTTTTTAAGCGCATGGGTACACTGTACTCTGAAATGAGCTTCCATGAGCGCTCTCTGGATTATTTCATTGACCTGCTGCATAAAGATCAGTTAGATGAGACCGTTCAGGTGGAACCTCTGACTAAGGCCATCAAGTACTATCAGGTAACTAAAGAATATGAAAAGATCCTTCCCAGGGTTGTATCTAAACACACACATCAACATTTAAGCACATTCATCATTTTTAACTGTTTCTCACTGTCGTTCTGTCTTCCAGCAACTGTACAGTGTCCATCTGGCAGAGCACACTGAAGACTGCACAGTGCAGCTGGCTGACCACATTAAGGTACTTCAAGCTTCTTCTTCCTGTACTTACAAAGCTTGTGACAGTTTCACAAACTAACAGAATTCTGCGTTCTTAAAGTAAGTTTCTATAAATAGTAGCATATTCAGATTCATCAGTTATCAACGTAAAAAGTTCTTTCATCTAAGAAGAAGAAAATAAGACCCCAATGAGGAAATGTGGGTAACAAAGTAAAACAGAAATGAGGATGTAGTAGTAAGGCTTTCTAAACCCATTCCCCTTTCTCACCTCCAGTTTACCCAGAGTGCCCTGGACTGCATGGGAGTGGAGGTGGCTCGTCTGCGGGCGTTCCTGGCTGCAGGTCAGGAGAGCTCCAGTCTCTCTGTCCTGCTAAAGGACCTGGACACCTCTTGCTCTGATATCAGACAGTTCTGTAAGAAGATCCGCCGTCGCATGCCTGGAACAGATGTGGTTGGAGTTCCTGCCGCTCTCAATTTCGGTCCGCAGGTGTGAGATACAGAAACAAACACAGACAACGTGGATCTATTGACACACCGTCTAATGATCATTGAGCCATTAAGGCACATACAAAAATGATTGGTCTACAGCATATACCTGACTGACATGTTGTTTCTCATTGTGGAGGTGTCTGAGACGCTGACCGAGTGTAGGCGCCAGCAGACCCGTGTGGTGGCTGTGCTGCAGGAGGTGGCTGCAGCTGGAGCTCAGATGGTTGCTCCGATGGCAGAACAAGAGGGGCTCAATGCTCTCAAACTGGAGGATATCGCCTGCAAGGCTGTGGAGCAGGTAGTTCAACTATCAATAATCATGCACCATTTGCCCGATAGTCTTCACATATAAAACTACATAAATCTACACTCTTTTATCCAAGGTGTATGGCTCTCATGGCCTCAACGGCCCAGAGTGTCTGCGTCAGTCCTGCAGCTCCGTCATCACCACCATGAACAAGATGGCCACGGCCATGCAGGAAGGAGAGTATGATGCCGACAAACCACAGGGCAAGGTATGTGAATGCATTAACTTTGTCAGATTTTGTTCACTTCTACCCAGTTCCAGTACTTACTATTTGATCACATCCTTAGACTGCTCCAGTGGAGATAAGAGCATCCACTGTCAGGGCCGAGATGACTGACGCTGAGGGTCTAGGAGTTAAACTAGAAGACAGAGAGACGGTCATCAAGGAGCTGAAGAAGTCGCTGAAGATCAAGGTAACACACTCAAACACCTCAGCCAAGTTACTCAACCATTTCTTGTGAATTGTTCCACCAGTCCGACATTTTTAAAATAAATTGATCAGAAACAGGACAGGCATAATTCACGTGACTGTACTTGTCTCTCTCCCCAAGGGTGAAGAGCTCAGTGAGGCCAGCGTTCGCCTGAGCCTGTTGGAGAAGAAACTGGACACCTCCACCAAAGACGCAGATGAACGAGTGGAGAAGATTCAGACCAAACTGGACGAGAACCTTGCCATGCTGAAGAAGAAAGAGAAGTAAGACTCACAAACTGGAGAAATCCTTCTTCATTATTTTCCTGCTCACTCACCTTCCTCTCTCCTGTTTTCCAGGGAGTTTGAGGAGACGATGGATGCTCTGCAGGCTGATATCGACCAGCTGGAGGCGGAGAAGGCAGAGCTGAAACAACGCATTAATAACCAATCGAAGATGACCATCGAAGGCCTGAGAGGCCCACCTGCCTCTGGAATTGCCTCTATTGTTCAGGGATCTGCCGGAGGTGAATAACTCTGTGGTTATAGTCACTTTTTGTAAGCAGTTTCAACCTGCTTGTAATCTTTTGTCTGCAGTTGGTATAATTATGGTACTACAGCAGCAAATGTCTATATGACAATTCCAATTCTAAGGAATCACAAAAATGGTCTCCGTTTTTTGGGAAAAATCTGTGAAAAGAGAAGCACAGGGTGTCGTAGTGATTGAATGTCTCTCACTATGCTCACTACTTTGTAGGTTTGCCTCCATCCCTGGCTGGACCAGTACAGGTGGTGGACTCTCCTCTCCTCAGGCAGCAGGTTGAAGCCCAGAGACTGGGCATCAAACACCTCAAGAATGAGAACAACAGACTCAAGGTACACTGGTGTTTTCATTAGTATATTTTGATAGAATGCTAGCTGTCTAAATGTAATATTTACCTGGAGTATATTTGACTTGCAGGCGGAGAAGATGAGAGCCCAGCTGGCCTCCCTGCCTCCGCTCTGCCCTCCAAAACTACCACAAGTGTCCAAAGAGAGCTCCATGCCACCAGAAGGACTAAACACGGGCATCTATCGCAGGACTGATCAACTGCTGGCAACTCTGCTCAAGCTGAGCGCAGAGGTGAAAGTGGTGGACGTCACTGGGAAGACAGCAGGTGTGTTTCAGTTTTAAGGCTTTCCTCTCCTCTGTGCGTGTCCTTATTGCTATTCTCAGGAATGAGGTCCAACAGGAATGAGTGTTCTGACTGATTGTGTATCTTCCAGTTAGTGCCAGTGCACAGCTGCTGGAGCAGACTGCTCGACTGCAGAATCTCAGTGATGCTCTGGACAAACTCAAGGTGACGACTACAAAATCACATTTATTGTTCTTACTGTGTCAATAAGTTGGCTGCAATACGAACCCAAATGTTTGATCCTTGTGTTTCAGGGAGAAGTAGCTGAACATGTCGTGTCATATCAGCCTGGAGCAAAGGCCTCCTCTGACTTTGCCACCTTCCCAGTCTCCTCCTTTGTTAAGGTAAAACCACACAGTCTATATACGCTCTACAACTGAACCTTTCTTGTCAGAAGAATACTTCACATGTACTTTTTTGTGTTTCCTAGGCTAAAGAAGAGAAGAAGGGAGGAACAGTGTATGTAGGTCGTGTTGCTATTCCATGCACCCGTGGACAGGAACAAGTCCATCGCCTCGTCCTATCACAGCAGCAGCTGCACCAGGTGCACCGCCTCCTCATGGCCTAAGGCGGCATGCCACTCGTCCTCAGCCATGGTTAACATGAAGAAAGTTTTCCTTTATTCCTATTCCAGCTTCCACTTCACTTCAACGTCCTTTATTTATCTCTTCTGCTTTTCAATATTCTCAGGAAATTGTATCCAATATCTCCATAAGTTAACACTATAGCACTAATAAGACTGAGGCACAGTAATGTCTTTACATTGACGTAACACAGATAGGTGTGTGATCAGTTTGAAGTCCAAATGGTTTGATTCCTGAATGCCATGTTAGTCATTTTTTTCCATCATTGAAACTGTTTGTATGCACAAATTTGACCAACTCTGTGGAAAAAGTTAGCACCAAGTCATTTTTACTGTACTTGCACCTATTGAGTTTCTCTTTGTATCTTTTGTATTTGTAGTCAGTCAGCCAATAAAAGCAAGCAATTCATTTGAGCATCTTTATTAATGAGCTCATGTCAGTTTTGACTTAAGAAACTTTGCCTGTATATCTGTACTTTTTGACAGACATGAGCTGTTTACAGTCTAATATTAAAAAGGTCCACAGCCAGTTCACGTGTACATAAAGTGTCTAGATGTTTTTGTTATTTGAACAGCAGGTGTAGGATTTTTCCTCATTTAAATCATGTACAATTTAGGGTACCATGTTGTTTCAATCTCAGTACTATATTATTTTGAGTTTGGCATGGATATGACTGCCTCCAATCAGATGGGTCTTATTAAGAAATGTCCATATACACCCACATTAAACCTTAGTTATCCTATGAAATGACTCCCAAGTAATCCATTTTGTTTTATTAAATATGCATGTTTCCCTCCAGCATCAATTATTAGAGCTTGGTATACTAGTGTTGGAATGAGAGCTCTACAGTTCCAGAGCCGTGGGACTGAGGTATAAGCAACTCATTTTTAAAGAAGTCAAAAACTCTTGGAATCTCAGCACAACCTTTAATAGAATACAGCACCTGACGTGTGCAGTGCAGAATTAAAAAAGATTTAAAATTAAAAATGTTTTGGGTCTAAAGAACAACAACAACTCCAAAACTGGACATTCAGACAACTAAAAGTATTAATTTACAATAATAAAAAAGGGCCAAATGTGTGTCTAAGAAGTGCCAACTAAGCGGTTATGGGGAGTAATGCTTCCTTCTGGTTAGAAGCCTGTTTTGTTTGCAACACAAGAATTAAGTACAAAGGACGTCGAACGGACGTGGAAGTAGATAACAGTGGAGTTTGATTGTGTCTGAATCTTGTACGCACTGGCTCAGTAGTAATGGTCACGATGGGCATAGTGACTGGGTCTTTGGTGGGTGTATGGAGCATAGTGGTTTCTGGTGTGCCGGCTTCTCATCACGTACTGATGATGAGGCTCGTAGTAGGGCTCGTAGTAGGGCTCAAAGTGGTAGAAAGGCCTGAAGTTGAAACCTGCCAAACATAAAGGACATGTTAATAGGCCCTAGAGTAGACAGGGCAGCTCGAAGACCCATAAATACTTTGGTCTTAAAAACAAATCAATAAACATGAAATTTGATCTGGGTGGTCTGGTTAAAGGAAAATACATCATCTTCAATCGGTTTGTTCATTGCTACATTGTCTGCACCCTTACCATTTCTATCCTGTCTATGTTTCGGAGTCCTGTGAACTGGCGGGTGATATTGTGGTTGGGGGGCTGATCTGTAAGCTCCAGCAGCTTTACGGCGATTTGACTGTGGCTGTGAGTTGTTCTCAAAGCTCAAGTAGCCAACAGAGAGGGCATCACTGAAGAACTCCTCCTCAAAGCGGTCGGAATTTCCCTTTGATTGGTGGCGCTCTGTGAAAAGGAGACGAGACAGGGAGGTGAGGATGGCAGAAAAGATAGGAAAGACTTGTATGCACAAGAATCTGACATTTAATGGTTGATGTTTAAGATGACAAAAACATGTTTTAGATTAATTAAACTGCATTCATGATGCATTATGTGTGAGCTAGATGTACATGTTTGGCTGTTGATTCAGAATGACAGAAATTGCTTAGAAGACAACAAAAGTTATCAAGTGGCCAAAGAGCCGCAACCAGTATTTGCAAGTATTTTAAGCTGTTCATCAGAAATTTCTTTTGAACACAAATGCAGCTACTCTTTATGACCCATATTTGCTTATCGGTTAATCCAACATGATAAACAATCGTAATCAGCAAATCATCATCCTCATCATCTGATGACTTACCTAAAGGTTTGGTAGCTTTTTCATGGACTGCCTGCTGCTCAGTAACCTCAGTATGCTCTAAAGAACAAATCAAGTAATCAAATACCAGCGCCATTATACAGTGGGCTGTATATATTATACAGTGTGGTATAAATCTACCCGTGTGTGTGTTTGTGCAGTTGTACCCCTCACCAACAGTAGCCACTGGACAGGGCAGGATGACACCCCAGGCCTGTGCGCTGTGCTGTAACAGCAGAGAGGTTATCTTGCGGTGGGCGATAGCATTCCAGTGGACTCCGTCCATGGTACGGTGTTGCAGGGAGAAGCGGAACTGGAAGTGGAGGTCTAACACATCTATCCCATAAGAGTTTGCCAGAGTCCCGCTGTAGAAGTTGGCTTCGATCACATCCTGACGCAGATGGGCAGCCTTGTGCTTAATCTGAGGTGAGGGGGGGAGACAGGTCACAAACGCAGAGACAAATAAAATTAAATAAATAATTAAATAAATAATAAAGAACAATATCATTATTCTGATTCTGTTCTTCTAATAGAGTCTACATTTGTCTGTTGAATCTCTGAGTTTGTCCACCTGAGCGCTGCAGACAGGGCAGTAAGTTGGTGTGTACTGAATGAACATCTCAGTAGTGGATACACACCACTGATTGTGCCTTTAGTGAATTCCCAGTAAGGTGCAATTTGTCTGGCTTTGATGCAAATGGTGTGGTGGGCAATGACGTACCTCGGGCACCAGGAAACCACCTTTGATCCTCTGTCCTAAGGGCATGGTGAGGTTCCACACGATCAGGGTTTTGTCGGGGAGAATGCTGCGTAGCTCTTCAAAGAACTTTCTGAGGTGCTCCTGGTAGTCAACAATCCAGTTGGAGAAGTATCTACAAAACCCAATCACAAATATAGACACACCTGCAGAACAAATTCACTATACACAAACTAATTCTCCATCTGTCTCACTCCCAAATCATATTTGAAGAGTTAAACTTATGTATCTTTAAGAATAAAGGATCCACCTTGAAATATCCCAAACGCAGGAATTTACTATGACTACATCCGGTTTCAGGCCCCGACGGAAGTCCTCTAGGATGCTCTGCATGTAGCGGGAGTAGATGCGCGTCACAAAGTAGAAGCGGACCAGGTGGTGGTCGGACTGAAACTGCCGGACCTCCCGGTACTCTATCCCGTTGTGCATCCCATCTAGACAGCCCCCTTCCACCAGGCAATCCTGTTCAAAGCTCATCTCACCCTGGAGGAGAAAGATGTGAGCGAGGACACCATGATCACGTAGAGAGGGAGACTCAGCATTGTTTTATGCAGTAAACCTGGTAAAGGTTAGCCCTCTTAAACATCACTTACTTTGCGTTTGAGTTGTGATGAAGAGAGATATTTCTCCTTCTGCAACAGCAGAACAAGGTCCTTGTACACAGACCTCTGAACTGAGGATGACATACAAACAGCACCAGTGTAAACAGATGCCCAGCTCATTTAAGAGCAATGAGATAAATACGCTGCAAAAATCATTTGCGAAGGTGCGTTTGGGTGACTACTCACTGGAGTCTCCCAGGACCACAATGAACTTGTTATGGAGCAGCTGAACGGCCTGCTGGTGGCTCACGCACTTCATCGTCTCTCTCTGTTAATTACAAAGCCAAACATTTTGCTGTTAAAGAAAATGTGAACATTAACCATTTCCCAATGATAAAAGAGCATCATCTTTACTAGCACCACTAGGCTACGTTACAGGAGCTCAGCCTCGACGTGCGGCTAACAGACTTAAATATTTACACGTTAATTAATTACCATTTGCATACTGGACACTTAACTTGGACTAAAAATAAAATAAACACTTACCATTTTTGAATTGAGGGGCAAATTGTGGTTGTTTGTCCGTTAAAGCTAACTCCTGACGCTAGCCGTTTTTAAATTACCTAGCTGTTGGTGCGCTAAGGTTTTAGCAACTTTAATGGAAATTAAATCATAACAACATGGATGTTTTTCCTCCCTAAGACCGACTCAATGGTGAGTAACCCCACCAACACCCCGTGGATTTACTTTCAAAGTTATTTAACAGCTCGACCGAGCTCCAAGTTGACTTTATAACGGATTCTGCCGTTACTCGGACACACCGCAGGTGTCCCCAATTTAGTGACGCCTTCAAGGGCTCTGGGGATTTTCAGGCACAACTTTCCCAAGGCCACAACATTAAAATAGTAATAATCATACATTTTACATATTGCAAATTTAATGAAATATCTACAACTGAAAAAAAATCTAAATAAATTTGCTTAATGTTTTGTAGTCTGTCTTTCAATGATGAATTAATAATTCAAATAGTTTTAATTTAAAATGTTTCTTGTCATATTATTTGTGTGTCATATTCTACAGAGGCCTCCGGGCTCAAGTTATCAAGTAGTACACTCAAACAGAGACAACAGTACTCCTATGCTGGATATAACACTGCCTGACAGCAGCTTTCCATGTATCACTTACTATAGTTTGATTCAATTAAACACAAATTAATGAGCTCACCAACAATGTCTGTTGTCAGGCCCTTCTAATGATATATTTCCTGAAATGACAAATTATCAGTAGTAAAGACCATCGTCAGTTTAACACCACTCCACTCCAGTCTTGGCTCTCATACATATAAAGTCTAGAAATAATCGATTTGAACAAGTAATTAAATGTTACCCTCAATTTAGGATTTGCATGATTTTGAAGAACAATAACACTTTTTTGAGTTTTTTTTCTTTTTTTGTTTTTAAAGATACTGTAAATCAGATACATGTTAAAAATGTACGGGATAATAAGGGGGGATGTGGACATCATACTCACAAATTTCACAAATAACCTTCAAACAACAGCCTGGAAAGTCTTTCAAAAGTAACTCTTTATTGTAATGATTTGAAAATATTGAAGAAAAGGCTAAAATATGGCTCCTGTGTGCTTAAGACTGTTTCATACAGAACTTTCCTCATCTCATACTAGTTTCTTTCAGTAGAAGTCACTGTCATCATCATCATAATTAAACATTTTTATTGGATGTCTTTTCTTTTCTTCCTCTTGCTTCGTTCCTTCCTTCTCCTCCTCCTTCTCTTCTTCCTTCTCCTCCCCCTTCTCCTCCTCTTCCTCCTCCTCCTCTTCTTCTTCATCTGTCTCGTCTTCTTTGCTGCTCTTGCTTTTCTGGTGAAACTCCCGGTATATCCCGGTCAGAGCTTTTGCTGCTTCCAGAGACACTTTGAGATTTCCAATCACCTCCTTGTCTTCATCCACACTCACAACTGGAAGAAGCAGAGACACAGGGACAGTCAGACTGTAAGAAAACTTCACTCATCATTTTAAAATAAATAAAATAATAATGCGTAGTGAGAGGGCTGCTACATTTCAGCTTGTGCAACTTTTTCTTTTGCAAAGAAACACAAAGAGCATTGATATTGCAACACCTACTGTCAATTTGTTGTTCATGGACATTATTTCCTGTGAGGAGCAGTTCCTGCAGGTCCAGAAAAGCATGTCCGACATCCACACACTCCTCGTCATCGTCCATTGGTTCACTGACCACTGTGAACTTCAACCTTGAGCCATAACACAGAGTCACACACACACTTGAATTTCATGGTTTGGGCCTAGAAACATTCATAAAGTGTAGACACATAAACTGATGTATTCCTCATAATTAAAAAAATGACACTACCTGCCCTGGTTGGGGTCACTGCCCTCCAACATGGTGTACAGATACTGTCTGAGTGGAGCTGCCTGGGAACCATTCACATAAATCACTGGAGGAAACAAAGAGAGAGATTTGAGGAGCTTTGGAATCAAATCTTTCAAGAAACAAGCACACACAAAGCTCACCCGTTCTCACCTCGTGTGAAGTTATAGTGAATTTCCTCCCCCTCTCTGGGTTTGCGGAGGGACATGGGCGTTTCTGTCGTCTCCATTGGGACCCCCAACAGCCGATATTCAACATAAACACGCTGCACTGACTTGTCCAGCATGACGTGTGAGGATGGTTCGAACGACAGGGACAGAATCTCCACTCTCAGCTTGTCTCCCTGCAACACAATGACATCCTGTTCAGTCCATAAACATTTACTGCAGCAAGCGACATATTTATCTCTATTTATAACTAAGAGAAGGACAAAAAAAATCTTCATAGAGTAAGTATTTCAGGAAAGGTTGCCACAACTTTTTCAGTTCTTACCTTCCTCATTTTTCGTTTTGGTGGGATGATGACAATGTCGCTTTGTGAGGAGCTTGACTCTGAGGACTCTGGGGCTTCACTGTCTGCTGCAGCAGCTGTACAGTCAACACATTTTAACATGAGCAGAACTGGATTTATTATTTTATTACAAATTTGACTGGCTGATAAAGGTTTATTAGCAGGTTCTCATGTGTTTCAGGCACAACAAATGTCTATATTTTATGAAGGTTTAAAGGTCAAACCATTAACTAATTTACTTAAATAGAGGCTGAGGCTGAGACTTCAGATTACCCAAAGAAACTCAAAGCAGGTGTTAAGGCCTATTGTGTGTATATGAATAGTTACCGCTCTCAGTCTTCTCCTCTTCCTCCTCCTGCTCTTCATCCATTGACACCTGATCTGCAGAAGGAAGTTCCTGAGAAGAACAAGAAATGAGATATGAGCCTGTTCTTAAAAGGTGCCTACTAATTCTGACTAGTCATGTTTGTGAGCACTCCTACCTGAGTTTCGGCATCGCTGGCTGAGCTTCTCTTCGGCAGTGTGATGGATGAGTGTCTTGAAGACGTTCCCTCTGAAGATCTTTAATAAAATTACAGTGTTTTTTTTTTAATATGTTCTCATTATTTTATCTCATTTTGAAGATTTTAGTGGAAGGTAAAAAATGATACTAAGTAATAGCTACACTATGAAAGCACAGAAAGCTCATTTAATTATATGGTGTATTTTGAATGTTTATTTTTCAAACATCATCAACTTACTTCCTTGTTGTCGACTGAGAGGGCGTGGTCAGTCTCGGTTCAGGTGTCAGATGGGGTGTGCGCTGGTGAGGTGACCTCTTGTTGGATCTCTTCCTGTCTGTGGACTGGCGAGTGGCCACGGAGGTGGGTCGCTCTGGTCGTATGTTCTGTGAGCTCTTCTGTTTGAGGGGTGGAGGCTGAGGCTGCAAATACATAGAAACAAATTCGTTTTTACGCTTGAATCGACATGAAAAGACACAGTTTAGTTGTGACTTTGCTCCTTTGTAGGTGTTTAAAAACTTACTCGAGCTTTAGCCTCTTTCTGCACTGCTTTGGTTTCTTGTTGCTCAAGTAGCTGGGCCTGTGGTAAAGCCACAGAACAATAGGTACTAAGGAACAGACCCAAAAGTCCAAGACCATAAATGTTCACAAATGTGCATAAACATGTACAGATCCCCAGAGTAATCCCCAAACCTTTTAGCACACAAGAATGTAAAATATGACCTTTACTCTGGGCTTGGCTATAGGCCTTTGTGGCACTTCAGCCTCCTCTCTCTTCCTCTCCTCCCTCTCAGTGCTTTCCATTGCTCTGTCCTGTCTTCCCTGTCTATCTTGCACAGTATCCACCAAAGGTTGGAAAGGGTACTTCCATTTCATCATGATCCTGACCATGCCCCGAGGTCCACCTGCTGGATCCCTCAGAACATAGTCACCTGGCAGGACAGAGAATGTGTTGATTGGGATACAACTCTGAATCTAAAATGCAGACGGTAATGTTTTACAGAAATCAGCTCTGTTAATTAAGAAGGTATACACCAAAGACACCAGAAATTTATATCAGAACTATGATATGATTCTTTCTGTCTCACCTCTGATCTCCTTGCCTGTAGCAAGCACTCGCAGTGGGATGGGGGTCTTGGCCAGATAGGCTGGCGGTATCTGGTCATCACTGTCATCAAACACATACACCCACAGACTGCTGGACCTGGGCAAGAGTGGAGTTAAAAGATTAGAGTGAGACGAATGGATAATTATGTAGTAATTTGGCCAAAGACATCTGCTAAAAACCAAAACAAGACTAAATGTAAGAAGAAGTGAGTCCTTGTTGATATCTTCAACCTCATGCATCATACCTCAGGTAGTGCAATACGTCAGTTGTTACTGCTAGTGGGTAGCTGGTGGTATCGTTGAATACAGGGTCAGCAGTACACTGGGCTGTTTGAGAGACGTGAGGCGGCAGGTCGTAGAACCTGTACGTCAGGTAGGCATCAGGAAGAATTCCAGGCCAGCGAGCGTTAAGGCCGACGCAGCGTTCCAACATAATCACCAACTCATTGGGGATCCCCCCACCGTAGTCATGTAACTCCTGAGAAAAGTTTTTTTTAAAATAATTATCTTTAATGATACACATGTATCCATCCATCCATTTCCGTCCACTCATGCAGGATTGGGTTGTTGATGCAGCAATAAAAAAAACTATGGTCAATAAATCATTATCTTTTACCTCAGGTCCAGCATGTTGCCAGCCAAGAGAGACCTGCACAGGACTCCTCTGTGTGGCTGTTCTCCTATCAGCCCTTCTCTCTACCACAGCGTTTACAGGCTCTGCAGGATCAAACAGGCGCACCCAGAAATCCACAACACCAACAATTTCCCCCTCATTGCCTTGGGGAGAGACAGACAGATTATTAGACATTGGTAGAAAAGTGGTATTAAATATAGTATATTACTTTTTATTTGTACATTTCTACTCACCTGTGATATTAACACGTCCACCAATGCGCTCCGCTCTCCTTTCCATGGCACCCATGAGGGACATCTGCGCACTCCCATGTGTCACGAACCTGACCCCACCTAATGCCTGGTGGAGCTCCACTCTGACCCTTGACCCTTGACCTCCCAGCCTGCCAAGATCTCGGGCTGTTAGAGCGTACCGGGACGTGAAACTGTAGTTGGGTTGGCTGCCTGACACCAGAGGAGTGGAGTGCACCTCGAAGTCTAAAAGGCTGTAAGTGCAGAAGGTCACAAGTTCCTCACCTCCGTCCACTCTTGGACGGATGCTGCTCATAGTGCGTAGCCCTGATGGGCTGAAGGTGGCAGACTGAAGGTGCAAAAAACAAAAAGAAAAACAGATTTCAGCTTCATGGGAAACATGAAAATGACTTTGAATAAAAAAACAAAACATCACATTCTGGTACAACGACGGACCTTAAGATGGATTTCCAAAAGCGACTCCCCAGCCCTCAGCTGAGAAAAAGGCATGTCATCTTCAATGGGCTGTTCCACCTCCTGGTCTCCAGCTGGCCAGGTGTACTGTATCGGCATGGTCCGCTTGTAGTTCCTGGGGCTGTAAGCTAACTCTTTCAACTGAGCTTCAGAGTACAAACAGAAGAATGAAGAGTTTGGGAGTCTGAAAGTTTGATTGGGATTTATGTTGGGTCTCTGCCGTTACTGTGGAACTGAGTTGTTTTTCATACCTTGTAAAGTGTTGATCTGAAGAGCTCTTTTTGATAAAAGTTTGTCTTTCTCTGCTATCCTCCTCCTGCTCTCTTCCCTCTCTCTTTCCATCTTCTGGTTGATTGTGTTCAACTCTTCCTTTAGAAACATTTAAGAAAAGCTGAGAGTGACATCCACATGAGTATTAATGCTGATTACAGTTCTGTGATGGGTCCGTGTATTTGACCCCATGTGCACGTACCTGTAGGTCTTTACTGATATGGTGCTCCAGCACAAGAAGGTTTCTGGTTTTCTGTAATTCTAGCACAGTCTCAGCATGTGACGCCTGGATGTTTGTTAGCTCACGGGGAGAATAATCCTCCACCTTCCCATCAGCCCAGAGGAAAGGCAGCCCCATCCTGCTCTCCTGCTGGATCCTAAATGCCTGAAATTAGAGGGAAAACATGCAACAAGGTTTAAAAGCTTTTTTTTAGTCTTTTTTAAAAAAAAAAAAAAAAGTCCTAGGAGGGGTGAAAAAGTGTGTAAACCTTGATCTGCACAAGAGTTTCACTGAGATCCTCAACACTCATGTCAAACTCCTGGAAAAGAGAAGAGAGAAACATGCTATAAACAGGAAACAATCACAAATAAATAACAGTCGCAGTTTCAGTTCTTCATCACGGACCTTGGTGACAGAGTCCAGTCTGTCCTGCAGAGCAGAAACCTGCTTTTTGTACTGGAGAAGCTCCTGCTCCAGATGTTCTCTTTTGTCTGGCCTCATCACAGAAAACTCTAAATGGACACATACACAAATACATGGGATTGTAAATGTACTGTATATACTGCTTTATGTTGTTACTGGACAACTTTCTTGCTTCTAAGGCTTCAGGTGTTCAGTGGAAATGATGATTAACTTCATCAACTAACTTCAAATCCATCATTAGTCAAAGTGCCGCAGATGCAGTGCCAACATGCCGAGACTCCTACCGTTTTCTAGTCCCCTCTGCTCCTCTAACTTCTCCTTCTCTCGTCTCAGTCTCTCCTTCTCCAGCTCCAGCCTGCCTCTCTCTTCCTTCTCTGCTTGCAGCCTCTCCTCCAGTCTCTGGATGTCCGTCCTGCAAATGTTTTCTCCCTGTTTTTTTCCCTTCTGGTCGACTCCTCTATGTTGGTCCACTCGGCCATCATGTTTGCTTTGCACAGATAAAGTACTAGGAAAGGTAATAAATAAAGGTAAATATATTAATGTGTATCGAGAAATCGAGACTTGCAAGTAAAGTCATGTCTAAACAATTTGTAAGACTCACTCTTACCTCTCTAATAGACTGTCATAGTTTTCTTTGATTAGATCCCTCTCTCCTTCCAGGTCTAGTATCCTCTCCTTTAGCTGAAAGAGAAAGTGTTCAGTCTTTTAAAAAAAATGATACATGATCTCGTCTTAGTCTGGAATTGCAAATACAGCAAATACAGATGTGGTACCTTGTCCAGGGTCTGTAGAGACAGGGTAGAGGTGGTAAGTTGTCCCTCTAGTGCCAGAGCTCTCTGTCTCTCCTGCTTCAGCTGCTCAGTCAGCTCTTCCACTTTCTCCAGCAGAGCTCTCTGGGTTTCCTTCAGCGACCTCTGACTCTGAGGTGAACACAAAACACACTCAAATATGAGCACTGAATTCATTTGTACCTAAGTATTAGATTACTCGTTTGTGTAACAGAGTATTTACCTCCTCCAGTTGTTTCTCATATGCCTGGAAGGACAGAAAGGAAGATATTTATTTTTTGAGGATGAAGTATAAATGAATCTGATGGAATCAATGATTACTGAAATGAATGATTTATAGGCAGATTGATTGATCTGACCTCTTGCAGGTTCTTGAACTTCTCCTGTGCGACTCTCAGGGCGGTGCTCTTGTCTGAAAGCTGCTTTTGCAGACGAATCAGATCCACATTCTCTCTGATAGTTATTCTGGAGAGATAAGATAATGCAGAGGTTATAGCTTTTATTGACATGGCTGTACAAGCAGTTGTATAAGCAACAGGAGTGGCTAGCAGTGGAAAAGGAATGTCCTTCTTGTGGAGAAATGTAAATGTAAATGCATTTTAAATAGACTTGGTAGCAGTACTGTAGCAAAATAGATGGAAATGTATTGGTGATTTAAAAATAAACTCACAAAGAGAAAGAACACACTTTACACTTCAAACAGTATCATGTCTAGTCTTATTATTTCTGCCACCTGTGTCTGTCAGCCTGTTGCTTCCTGATATCTCTCACTGTTCCTTCGAGCTCTTTCTCTTTGTCTCTCAGTGTGTCTCTGAGCGCCTGGGCAGTCAGCTCCAGCTCTGCGACCCTCATCTGCTCTGTCACACTGGACCTGCTGGGAGGGGGAGACAGAAAGCGTAATAATAAAGCACATTTTACTACTTACTTTATAATAATACAGAAATGAAATCTTTCTCCAATATGGGACCTTTCTGTTCTACTCCATGCTACGTCACACACTTACAATCTCTCCACATCTGCCCTGGTGTCTTCTAACATGGGGCCATAGCGGGGTGGGGCAGTTTGGGCAGCCCTCCTGACTCCACCCTCTATTTCCATACTTCTACCTGACAAGAAGAAGAGAGAGAGAGGGAGGGAGGTCAGAGATGGAAGCGGAAACAGTACTCACCCTGCCTCCATTAATGTACTGTATATTTTTTGCACAACACACACACCTTTACTGAACTTGTATGGCGTGCGCCCACCAAGGTCCATGATGTGCTGCTTGGCCATGCTGAGTTTGTTCTGTAGCACCCCTTTCTGGCTCTCCAGCATAGCAACACGGGCTTCCAGCTCCTGTATGGTGTCCTCCATGTCTCTGTCCTTCACACCGCTGGACCCAGGACGGGCCTGACGAAGACGCATCAGTCTGGTAGACATCCTGAGGAGAGGAGAATCATCCATATTAGGGGGATTTTTCTTTATCATATATCTTGTCCAGGTATTCACAGCTATGGCATATTAACATGCCCAATTCTACCCAAATGTCAGTCTTTTGGTTATGTTGTTTCTTCATTAATGTGTTACCTGCGTAGCCTCTGCTCCTGTGTACGCGTGTGTTGTCTTAGCACACTGTTTTCCTCTTGTAGTCTGAGACACAGGTCCTCCAGGTGCTCTCTGGGAAACCGAAACAGGCGCTGAGGATCTGAAGAGAGAGGTAGACAGAGAGGTTCTTTTGTCTGAAGGAGTTAAGTTGAAGTGTGAAAAGATGAGTTTCGTAAAGTGGTTTCACCTCTTGTCTTCATGACATGATGCTTCTTCCACGACTTTACATCACGTAGAGAGTCTGCGGGAAACAGCACGAAGGTGACAGGCAGATTTTGTCAAAACAGTTGTCACCGTGTACTGTATTCACACGCAAATGCAAACAAATGCACTTCTGTTGCAGGAATCACAAAAACCTTTGAGACAGTTCATTTCCTAAACCCTTAACCCCCACTCTCACAAACCTGGGACAGTTGGCATCAGCCCCCCCTTCATCAGTCCCACATCTCTGACTGGGAGGTCCCCTGCCGTCTCATCCACCACTTGCGACATCACACCTCGTCACAGACTCGGCCAATCAGAAAACTCCAGTCTATAAAATGTCACAGCAGCAAACTTGTCATATCGATATCCACTGCTGGTTCACTGGCCTCCGTCCAGGTGAAGTTACAGACTGGAAATGGACACTACAAAGGGGCACCTGAAAGGTTTGTAGAACTGCAGAAACAAAGACAACACTGCATATTTTATAGTATAACAACAGGAAAGGATGCCATTGGATGTGTTTTTTTAGTTTTGAGGAAACAGGGTGGTCAAGATCCTCCAATACAAACAAGCATTTTATATATTACATTATATCATCAGTATAGATATTATAATTCAATCTCGTGACCATGAGTTGTTACATTTACATTAGTGTAATTGTAGAGCTTCCTTTCCTCTTTCTTGTCATTGTGGTGATAGACTTTAATACTCTGTACACACTGTGTATAATCTGCTCAAGCCTGGAGAAGCTGTCATCCACAGGAGTTTTAAATCTGCCATAAATTCTAAACGATATAAACGATAAAGGCCAACATAGGAAATAAATGGAAATAAGGAAATAAATGATGAAAATGATTTGCAGTTCAGGTCAACATTGTTCCACAGATAGTGATAAACACCAGGAATCACACTTGCAGGACAACGGTTTTCATTCTGATATTACTGCAATAACAGACATCAGCACTGAGAATATATCATAAAGACACACAAATATTTGGCTTACCGTTGTCTGTTGGAAATCCAAAGCCCTCTGGTCCTCAAATGTGTAGAGTTCTGGCTTTGGTCTGGTATTCAGTCTAACTTGTTGGCTCTCTCTATGTGTGTGTTTCCATCCTGGGCTTGCATGATATCAGTTTTAATCCCTCTTCATCCCTTCCTTCTTTCCCCACCCCTCTGAGCTCTCTCGTTACAAATCCTATCTGACTGAAATTCTTTCAGCAATTTAAAACTGTTAAATGACTTGCAATGACTCTGTGTCTGTGTTTGTTTGTTGTCATTTATTTCAGTGACTAACCTGTGAGTGCACAGTGTGTGTGTCTTACGCCTCTTCCTCAGACCCAGTGCTCCAGTCTGCCTCCTCACTGTTCCATCTGCCTTGAGGCTAATCCTATCTCTGTGCTAATCTGATTAGCATCAGTCAGGTCGTACAATCTAAGATGTGGTCTGAAGTCAGTTTCGTGGCCAGCCTTTAATGGCTGCCAATAGATATTCTTGGAGTTAGGCAGGACTACGATCTGTTCTACTTTTTAAGAGTGCATGAGTAAAGGGAAGAGGAAAAAGGGGAAGATGGAGGAGAGGCCAGCAGATACAAGAGATACAAACAGTTTAAAATGCAGAAAGGAAAGGCTTTTAAGTCAGTAAGAGGAGGTATGATCCATGTGTTAAAGTTTCTGTTGGAATAATTTATTATTATTTATTGCCCAATATATACAGTTTCATTCTAAAATTACATAGCTGTGATTTCAGATCAAGGGTTGGCAGAATACTATTGCTTGCTAATATAATAAAAGAAACCTACTTCAACAAATTCTTTATGAATCATTTATGGTAGCAAATGGTGTGCTGTTGTGGATTTGAAACAGGCAGTTGAGAGAATGTTGTCGATAAAATACAGTGACACTAAAGATACATTTCACTTCATATTGTAATGCCATCTAAGTCCCCCCCTCCACTGACCGCACTGACAGGGCGGATGATAAGAGGTGATTTGTTGCTGCCACTGTCACTCATATCTGGGTTAAAAAAGGGAAACATGGCTTCAGTAAACTGGAAGTGTGTAAAGGAATAGATGTGTGACTTGGCTTCTGCATCATAAAAAGACACCATCCCGTCCTCGTAATCTAAAAAGACCCCAACAACCTGCAGCCTCTGAGAGACACACAGCAGCTGTGCTTGTCCGGCGCATGCCCGGTACTCACTGCCCTTCCTTAAACAAATAGTCCAATAGCCATCCTCTGGACTCAGTGTGACCAAACCCTTCCTGCTGACTGACTGTTGAGCCACACCCAAGTCCCACGCTGTTTTATCTCCAACGTCTACCTCCCAGTAGTGCCTCCCTGTGGTGAAACCCTGCATAGCAAAAGAGGCTCAGGTCACTGTTCCTTTCTCAGAGAGGACAGGAAAAAATTACATTCCTACAAGGGTGCACGCATATAAACCACATCTACATTTACCCTGGTGGAAAGGACACATGGTGCTGTATCAAAACGCTCTGGACTGTCCACCAGATTCTGTTCGACATCTCCATCCCAGACCTGTTTCCCATCCTGTGACAGAACCAGCCAAGGGTTGGCTGTCCTGGGGTCCAGATGAACATCAGCTGGTAGACAGACATACAGGGAAGTTAACCTCCATAAACCTTAAATCATTCTTTTATATTTGCTATAAGTGACTAATCAAGTAGTTGATTGTCAGAAAATTAATTGGCAATTCAAAAAACAAAAACAAAATATGTAATTTGAAGACCTTGTCCTTTCTGATGATAAATTTATGTTCCAAAAGGGGACAAAAAAAAATACAACTGTACCTTCATACAGCTGCATCTTCTCATGCTCTATAATTCAATAAAAATATATGATCAAATGTAAGCTGGCGTTTTGCCACAGAATGCAGTGATATGCAGTGAGTAACAAACTTTTTAGAAGTTGACCTTGAATGGAAAGATTCTTCAAAGCTGATTGGAGCTGCTGTTCAATTTCGGTCACCGCTCTCCTTACAATCCCCAAACATGTGTCTGAATGGACAGTGATGTCAGGGCAGGTCTTGGTAGATTGAGGAGAACTCAGAGCTGGAAACCTCTGATAAGTCAAATGACAGAGAAATGCAGAGAAGTCAGACAAGATGAGATGGGAATAAAAGACAAGAACAAACACCTTTTTACTACCTAGGAAACTCCACTTGTTATTAAATGTCAAATCTCTGCAATGAGACAAATTCTGACCTGCAGAAGATGGAGGTGGTCATCAGTGTGAGAAAGCTGCTCCATCTCACTTCTCTTCCTCTGTAGCTCGGTGATTTCCAGCTCCAGCTCTGTGATGTGCCTCTCCGCCCTCTGCTCTGCTGCCGCCTGCTTCCTCTGGATCATCTCCACCAGCTCAGCCTGACATCTCTCCATGGAACGGACCAGAGCAGAGAAAACCTCCATGCTTTCCACTATGTCCCTCTTTGAGTTATTCTGAAGACGTTGGATTATGAAAAAAAGAAAAGTTAATTGTGATTTGAGGTGTGTTGGCCCTTTGCTTATATTGTTATACACTGGCTGTTGTATCTGCTGCTGCAAAGGCCCAACTCACTTTGCTGAGCTCCACAGAGTGTTTGATCTCCTCCACTTTCTGCAGTCTGTCCTGGATCATCTGCTGAACATCAGCCGTGAGCTTTTTCATCTGTGCCTAAACATCAGCAGCAGGAATTAATACCACACCTGGAATCAAAGTCTAAAGGCTGACATGATGACACAATGATGAGGAGGAGTTCTGGACCTCACCTTCTTCTCCTGGCTCTCTCGTTCCACTGGGACGATGTTGTGACCATGGTGGTTGGTCTCGGTGCACAGCACACACACACACCTTTGGTCGCTCCTGCAGAACAGCTCCAGGAGCCTTTGGTGCCTTTTGCAAATCCGGTTTTCCAGTGTTGCCACTGGTTCAATTAGCTTGTGAATCTTTAACGTGGCAACTCTCCTGTGTGGCTCCAGGTGACTCTCACAATATGAGGTCAGACACACAAGGCATGACTTCAGGGCCTTTGTTTGCTTTCCCACACACACATCACAATATATGAATCTTCCTGCCACTGACGTGCCGTCCTGCCTTCTTGCTCGGATCTGCTCTGACATTTCCTTGGCAAAAGAGTTTTCACAAAGTTCTGGGCGGCCCTCAAAGACTGTCTGACATTTGGGACAGCTAATGGCAAGGATGTCGTCCCAGTGTGATGTTATGCAGGTGAAGCAGAAGCTGTGACCACAGGGGATGGAGACGGGCTCAGAGAAAACATCCTGACAAATGCAGCACTGAAACTGCACCTCTGACAGGAGAACACTGGGGGAGGCCATGACTTCAAATGAAGACGGAAAATCAGTGGTAACTGATTAAGAATAAGAAATCAATCATTTACATTCTGAGTCACAGAGGAAATGTATAGACTTTAACAAAACCTCAAAAATAATAAGAAAAACATTCAGTGCAGGCCACAAAGCTTTTGTCTTCATTGTCTTTAATGCAGGCACTATAAGCAGTTTCATTAAAGCCACAAACATCTAAACTTCCTTATCAACAATTCCCATTCAAAACTGGCCACTGTCAGTGCCAAAGTCCAGCTGCATAGTTCAGTGACTAGTCCTCTCACTCTGCAAGCTTGAAACATGGATTAAATACACCCATTACAATTCAAAGACTAACATGTATCCCTCTTTCCACCCAGCAGAATCATAATGCAGGCATTTGAATGTATCACATCCCGACTGTATATTTTACCTGTCTGGCTGGAAGAAGAAACATTGAAAGTATTGTATTATGTAGATGTTTAATCAAAATGTCGCCACACTCCCATGTGTTAGTTTGTCTAGGTCTTACCTTGTCGCTGCATGTGAATTGTGACCTCTGAGGTAGCAAAGGCAAATGCTGGCTCTGCGGTGTGAAACCAAAGTCCTCATATCGCTGATACCACTCCCTCTGGGACTATTTTTCCTCAGAGAGCTACCGTGTTGTTCCACGGTGGGAGGAGTAATGTTTAGATCAGGTGTCTTACTTGGTTTGTATTGTGCAGCATGTCTTTGTATTATATTATATAATAATATTGTATTTGTATTAGTTTGTATTGGACTGATCAAGAACAAAGGAGTATTTGAATAAAGCTCGGTCACATTCATCACTTCGCAATTCAAAAGTTCTTTACGTCAGATGGAAGTATACACACAAAGTATATTCCCATAGATTATAACAGAACTGTAACAATGAAATCTAAAACACAAATTACACAACTATAACCATTTTTGTAGCATTGATGTTATTACTGAGTTGTTGTAATTAGAACATATTTGTTTTGGAAATTATACCACAGCTACATAAATTGAAAACATCACATTAAAATAAAATAACAAATGAAATCAAAACCTGGACCAAGTAACTATCACAACGTGTCCAAAACCCATAATACACACTTTAAACAGGCTTTGAGTATACTCATAAAAAGTGACAAAAAAGAACCATATATATAATATGCACAGTAAATACAGTAGAAACAGATAAATAGCAGAGCACTCAAGTTGCAGCTATGTATATTGTACCAACAGTCTGAAGTGGTAGGTTAAACTGATAAAACATGTTCATTTCAAAGAAAACAATTCAAAATGTACGTCTAAAAAACATGCTTGCAAACTTGGATTTCAGATCCATTTTCTTCCATTGCATCTTATCTTTCCTCCACTCTTCTCATGGCTCAGCAGACTGAACCTTTACAGACAACAACTGTGGTGGCAATCCATTTTGTCTGAGGAACTAGATAAAAAAAAAGATGAAAAACATGTTAATACAGGACAAAATAATTTGTATATTATTTGAATTAAAACCGACACAGCAGTTAGTCTCACCTCCTCCAGCACTTTATGCATTTCTGATTCTGACAGCTGAACTGATGACTTTAATCTGATGTCCATTGCAACGACATAATCTGTTGACATAAATAAACAATATGTTACATTAAATAATAGACAGGATAATATACATGATAATGTGTTTGTAATGTGTCCATTAATGAACCTTTCAAAAAGTTTTCAGAATACGTTTTAATATGACAACTATAAATACTGACAGCTTAGTTTCTGTTTTAGCAACCAGTACAAAAACACAAGAGGTTAATATGATTATGATAAGGATAGCTACTATAACTGATGGAAAAATGAAGTGGGGACAGCAAGGCCTCAGAGAATTTAATGAATATAAAAAATGTATTGAATGCATGTACTTACGAGGGTCTATTGTTGTAGAATGCATGGTCACAAAAGGTTTTGGTGAGATGATGTTTGTTCACAGAGAAAAAAAGTTAGAAGGTTGATATTTTGTTAATGTATATATATATATAAACTTTAGTTGCATAATATTGAAGAGAGAGAGAACAAGAGACAAGAAAAGTCAGCAAAAAATATTAAAGAAACATAAAAAACAATAACTATGAACTTCAGCCCCCCCCCCAAAAAAAAATTCTGTAATTCAAGAAAACTGTCATAAAACAGGGCAGCAGGGTTGTTTCAAGTGAAATGCACATTAATCCAATCATATCAGGTCATATCAATATCTCACCTGTGACTGCAGTAACGTTGACTCCACTGCTTCTGACGTTCTCAAACACAGAGAATAAAGTGAATGTGTATGTAGTTCCAGCAGTGAGAGACGACACTGTGTAAGTAATTGGTCCATCTCCAACTGGTGCAGTGATGTTTGTCTCTGTACCATTAAACTGGAGAATGAAGCTGACATTGTTGTTCACTTTATTCCACTGCAGAGTGATGCTAGTCTCATTATGTCCTATTGGTCTGAAGCTGTTTGTGTTTGGTGGAGCTGAGGAAAGAAAAAAGAACAATTGAATTTTTACCATACCATGTGAATAAAAACAAATGGTGTGGTTATGAGGAAAGAAAAAAATCTCTGCATTAATAAAAAGGCTACGGTTACCGCAACTTCTCTACTTGATGAGAATATATAGTGAAAAAAAATCAAGTGACATATCTTACCAGTGACTGCAGTAATGGAGACTCCACTGCTTCTGACGTTCTCAAACACAGAGAAGACAGTGAATGTGTATTTAGTTTCAGCAGTGAGAGATGACACTGTGTGATTTATTGGTCCATCTCCAACTGGTGCAGTGATGTTTGTCTCTGCACCATTAAACTGGAGAATAAAACTGACATTGTTGTTGATTTTATTCCACTGCAGACTGATACTGGTCTCATTTTGTCCTGTCAATCTAAAACTGTCTATTTTTGTAGGTGCTGAGAAGAGAAAAAGAGCAGTGAATGATTTCAGTTCAGATCCTGAAGGTATTTATATGATCAATGATTTGCATTCCCAAATGTTTTTTTACCCCTTAATAGCGGTGCTTTTCAATTGGGAATGCAAAGCACCGCTATTACTAGGCCTCAAGAGAGGAAAGATGGCGCAAAAACATCAGAAGATTTACTGATTAAGGAAGAGAAAAGTCACCCACTGCCAAATAATATAAGGTAACATATCTTACCAGTGACTGCAGTAATGGAGACTCCACTGCTTCTGACGTTCTCAAACACAGAGAAGACAGTGAATGTGTATTTAGTTCCAGCAGTGAGAGATGACACTGTGTGATTTATTGGTCCATCTCCAACTGGTGCAGTGATGTTTGTCTCTGCACCATTAAACTGGAGAATAAAGCTGACATTGTTGTTGACTTTATTCCACTGCAGAGTGATACTGGTCTCATCTTGTCCTGTTGATCTGAAGTTAACTGTGTTGACAGGAGCTGAGAAAAAGAGAAAATACATATTTCTATCAGGTTACTCATCCTGGCTGTCAAAATGATCCATTTTGCATCCCAAATTCAAAGGAAATTGTGCATTTGAGCAACACATGTTAAAAAGTGTTTGCATTAGAATTATTTGTTCAATTTGTTGTCTGACAGGTTGTGCATCAATTAAACAGATAACAAAATATCTGAGAACACATATGGTGTCTGAAACTGGATCACTTTGGTAAAAATAAAGGTTTTAGAGTTTTATCAAATACAGTATAAAGATAATTCTTAAATGGAGTTATTACAGTCTTACAATAGGGCTGAGTTGCTGTACTGCATAGTAAGGAAGTGACATATCTTACCAGTGACTGCAGTAATGGAGACTCCACTGCTTCTGACGTTCTCAAACACAGAGAAGACAGTGAATGTGTATTTAGTTCCAGCAGTGAGAGATGACACTGTGTGATTTATTGGTCCATCTCCAACTGGTGCAGTGATGTTTGTCTCTGTGCCATTAAACTGGAGAATAAAGCTGACATTGTTGTTCACTTTATTCCATTGCAGACTGATACTGGTCTCATCTTGTCCTGTTGATCTGAAGTTGAATGTGTTGACAGGAGCTGAGAAAATAGAAAAAAATGGTGATTTTTATCAGGTATCTTACAGTGGTTGTAAAAATGATTCATTTTGCATCCCGAGTTCAAAAGTAATGGTCCATTTGAGTAACAAATGTTTACATTAGAATTACTTGTTTGAATCCTTGACTTAAATGTTGTTCATTAATTTATCAGATAATAAAATAAATGAGAACAGAGATGTTGTCTGAAATTGGATCATTCTGGGTAAATAAGGCTTTGACTGTTTTATTAAATACATTCTCGAGATAACTTGGAATGAAAATGATTCAGTGAGCAAATATGCTAAAAATCAAATATATCCTTGATTTACAGTAGTGCTGAGTTGCTGTACTGCATAGTAACAAAGTGACATATCTTACCAGTGACTGCAGTAATGGAGACTCCACTGCTTCTGACGTTCTCAAACACAGAGAAGACAGTGAATGTGTATTTAGTTCCAGCAGTGAGAGATGACACTGTGTGATTTATTGGTCCATCTCCAACTGGTGCAGTGATGTTTGTCACTGCACCATTAAACTGGAGAATAAAGCTGACATTGTTGTTCACTTTATTCCACTGCAGAGTGATACTGGTCTCATCTTGTCCTGTTGATCTGAAGTTAACTGTGTTGGTAGGAGCTAAGAAAGGACAAAATAAATAAAATTACTTTCATGAGGTCACTTACTCTGGCTGTTAAAATAATTCATTTTGCATCCCCAGGTCAAAGGGGATGGTGCATTAGTGCAACAAACGTTAAAGAAGTGTTTAAATTGAAAGAAGTATTTGTGCAATAATTCAAAGGATCACAAAATATCTGAGAACATCGATGTTAGGTGACCATTTTACTAAATACAGAATGAAGATAAATTAGAATGAAGATTCAGTGAGTAAATATTATAGCAATCAAATATATTCTTGTTTAACACTAGTGTTTTGTTTCTGTACTACATCATAATGAAGTGATATTTCTCACCAGTGACTGCAGTAATGGAGACTCCACTGCTTCTGACGTTCTCAAACACAGAGAAGACAGTGAATGTGTGTTTAGTTCCAGCAGTGAGAGATGACACTGTGTGATTTATTGGTCCATCTCCAGCTGGTGCAGTGATGTTTGTCTCTGCACCATTAAACTGGAGAATAAAGCTAACATTGTTGTTGACTTTATTCCACTGCAGAGTGATACTGGTCTCATCTTGTCCTGTTGATATTAAGTTCACTGTGTTTGCAGGAGCTGAAAAAGAAAACAAACAAACAAACAAACAAACAAAAAATAACCATATTCATCAGGTTACTGACACTGTTTGTTAAAATGATCCATTTTGCATCCCAAATTCAAAATCAATGGTACATTTGATTAACAAATGCTTCACAAGTGTTTAAATTTGAATTGCATTTTTAATTATTTTCTTATATGTTGTGCACTAATTAAATAGATGACAAAATATCTGAGAACAGAGATGATGTCTGGCATTGGATGACTCTGGGTAAATAAAGGTCTGACTCTTTTATTAAATACAGTTTGAAGATAAATTAGAAAAAAGTTTCAGTGAGAAAATGTTGTACCAATTAAATACATTATTGTTTTTCATTAGTGTTGTGTTGCTGTACTGCATAGTAAGGAAGTGACATATCTTACCAGTGACTGCAGTAATGGAGACTCCACTGCTTCTGATGTTCTCAAACACGGAGAAGATAGTGAATGTGTATTTAGTTCCAGCAGTGAGAGATGACACTGTGTGATTTATTGGTCCATCTCCAACTGGTGCAGTGATGTTTGTCTCTGCCCCATTAAACTGGAGAATAAAGCTGACATTGTTGTTGACTTTATTCCACTGCAGAGTGATACTGGTCTCATCTTGTCCTGTTGATCTGAAGTTGAATGTGTTGACAGGAGCTGAGAAAAAGAGAGAAAAAATAATGATTTTTATCAGGTATCTTACAGTGGTTGTAGAAATGACTCATGTTGCATCCCAAGTTCAAAAGTAATGATCCATTTGAGTAACAAATGTTTACATTAGAATTACTTGAATCCTTGACTTAAATGTTGTTCATTAATTTATCAGATAATAAAATAAATGAGAACAGAGATGTTGTCTGAAATTGGATCATTCTGGGTAAATAAGGCTTTGACTGTTTTATTAAATACATTCTCGAGATAACTTGGAATGAAAATGATTCAGAGAGTAAATATGCTACGAATCAAATATATCCTTGATTTACAGTAGTGCTGAGTTGCTGTACTGCATAGTAACAAAGTGACATATCTTACCAGTGACTGCAGTAATGGAGACTCCACTGCTTCTGACGTTCTCAAACACAGAGAAGACAGTGAATGTGTATTTAGTTCCAGCAGTGAGAGATGACACTGTGTGATCTATTGGTCCATCTCCAACCGGTGCAGTGATGTTTGTCACTGCACCATTAAACTGGAGAATAAAGCTGACATTGTTGTTGACTTTATTCCACTGCAGAGTGATACTGGTCTCATCTTGTCCTGTTGATATTAAGTTCACTGTGTTCACAGGAGCTGAAAAAAGAGAAAAAACGGAACGACTGTTATCAGGTCACTCACTCTGGTTGTAAATATAAACAATGTTGCATCTCGAATTCAGAAGTAATGGTCCATTTGAGTAACAAATGTTAAACAAGTGTAAATAAATTGGAATAAAGACAATTCAGTTACTAAATATTATCCCAATCAAATATATTCTTGTTTAACACTAATGCTGAGTAGCTGCACGTCATAGTTAATGAAGTGACATATCTTACCAGTGACTGCAGTAATGGAGACTCCACTGCTTCTGACGTTCTCAAACACAGAGAAGACAGTGAATGTGTATTTAGTTCCAGCAGTGAGAGATGACACTGTGTGATTTATTGGTCCATCTCCAACTGGTGCAGTGATGTTTGTCTCTGCACCATTAAACTGGAGAATAAAGCTGACATTGTTGTTGACTTTATTCCACTGCAGAGTGATACTGGTCTCATCTTGTCCTGTTGATCTGAAGTTAACTGTGTTGACAGGAGCTGAGAAAAAGAGAAAATACATATTTCTATCAGGTTACTCATCCTGGCTGTCAAAATGATCCATTTTGCATCCCAAATTCAAAGGAAATTGTGCATTTGAGCAACACATGTTAAAAAGTGTTTGCATTAGAATTATTTGTTCAATTTGTTGTCTGACAGGTTGTGCATCAATTAAACAGATAACAAAATATCTGAGAACACATATGGTGTCTGAAACTGGATCACTTTGGTAAAAATAAAGGTTTTAGAGTTTTATCAAATACAGTATAAAGATAATTCTTAAATGGAGTTATTACAGTCTTACAATAGGGCTGAGTTGCTGTACTGCATAGTTAAGGAAGTAACATATCTTACCAGTGACTGCAGTAATGGAGACTCCACTGCTTCTGACGTTCTCAAACACAGAGAAGACAGTGAATGTGTATTTAGTTCCAGCAGTGAGAGATGACACTGTGTGATTTATTGGTCCATCTCCAACTGGTGCAGTGATGTTTGTCTCTGCGCCATTAAACTGGAGAATAAAGCTGACATTGTTGTTGACTTTATTCCACTGCAGAGTGATACTGGTCTCATCTTGTCCTGTTGATATTAAGTTCACTGTGTTTGCAGGAGCTGAAAAAGAAAACAAACAAACAAACAAACAAACAAAAAATAACCATATTCATCAGGTTACTGACACTGTTTGTTAAAATGATCCATTTTGCATCCCAAATTCAAAATCAATGGTACATTTGATTAACAAATGCTTCACAAGTGTTTAAATTTGAATTGCATTTTTAATTATTTTCTTATATGTTGTGCACTAATTAAATAGATGACAAAATATCTGAGAACAGAGATGATGTCTGGCATTGGATGACTCTGGGTAAATAAAGGTCTGACTCTTTTATTAAATACAGTTTGAAGATAAATTAGAAAAAAGTTTCAGTGAGAAAATGTTGTACCAATTAAATACATTATTGTTTTTCATTAGTGTTGTGTTGCTGTACTGCATAGTAAGGAAGTGACATATCTTACCAGTGACTGCAGTAATGGAGACTCCACTGCTTCTGACGTTCTCAAACACAGAGAAGACAGTGAATGTGTATTTAGTTCCAGCAGTGAGAGATGACACTGTGTGATCTATTGGTCCATCTCCAACTGGTGCAGTGATGTTTGTCTCTGTACCATTAAACTGGAGAATAAAGCTGACATTGTTGTTCACTTTATTCCACTGCAGAGTGATACTGGTCTCATTTTGTCCTGTTGATATTAAGTTCACTGTGTTCACAGGAGCTGAGAAAAGAGAAAAAACAGAATGACCGTTATCAGGTCACTCACTCTGGTTGTAAATATAATCAATGTTGCATCTCGAATTCAGAAGTAATGGTCCATTTGAGTAACAAATGTTAAACAAGTGTAAATAAATTGGAATAAAGACGATTCAGTTACTAAATATTATCCCAATCAAATATATCCTTGATTTACAGTAGTGCTGAGTAGCTGCACGTCATAGTTAAGGAAGTGACATATCTTACCAGTGACTGCAGTAATGGAGACTCCACTGCTTCTGATGTTCTCAAACACAGAGAAGACAGTGAATGTGTATTTAGTTCCAGCAGTGAGAGATGACACTGTGTGATCTATTGGTCCATCTCCAACTGGTGCAGTGATGTTTGTCTCTGCACCATTAAACTGGAGAATGAAGCTGACATTGTTGTTGACTTTATTCCACTGCAGAGTGATACTGGTCTCATCTTGTCCTGTTGATCTGAAGTTGAATGTGTTGACAGGAGCTGAGAAAAAGTGAAAAAAAAAATGTGATTTTTATCAGGTCACTTACAGTGGTTGTAAAAATGATTCATTTTGCATCCCAAGTTCAAAAGTAATGATCCATTTGAATAACAAATGTTTACATTAGAATTACTTGTTTGAATCTTTGACTTAAATGCTGTTCATTAATTTAACAGATAATAAAATAAATGAGAACAGAGATGTTGTCTGAAATTGGATCATTCTGGGTAAATAAGGCTTTGACTGTTTTATTAAATACATTCTCGAGATAACTTGGAATGAAAATGATTCAGAGAGTAAATATGCTACGAATCAAATATATCCTTGATTTACAGTAGTGCTGAGTAGCTGCACGTCATAGTTAAGGAAGTGACATATCTTACCAGTGACTGCAGTAATGGAGACTCCACTGCTTCTGACGTTCTCAAACACAGAGAAGACAGTGAATGTGTATTTAGTTCCAGCAGTGAGAGATGACACTGTGTGATCTATTGGTCCATCTCCAACTGGTGCAGTGAGGTTTGTCTCTGTACCATTAAACTGGAGAATAAAGCTGACATTATTGTTCACTTTATTCCACTGCAGAGTGATACTGGTCTCATCTTGTCCTGTTGATATTAAGTTCACTGTGTTCACAGGAGCTGAAAAAAGAGAAAAAACAGAACGACTGTTATCAGGTCACTCACTCTGGTTGTAAATATAATCAATGTTGCATCTCGAATTCAGAAGTAATGGTCCATTTGAGTAACAAATGTTAAACAAGTGTAAATAAATTGGAATAAAGACGATTCAGTTACTAAATATTATCCCAATCAAATATATCCTTGATTTACAGTAGTGCTGAGTTGCTGTACTGCATAGTAACAAAGTGACATATCTTACCAGTGACTGCAGTAATGGAGACTCCACTGCTTCTGATGTTCTCAAACACAGAGAAGACAGTGAATGTGTATTTAGTTCCAGCAGTGAGAGATGACACTGTGTGATCTATTGGTCCATCTCCAACTGGTGCAGTGATGTTTGTCTCTGTGCCATTAAACTGGAGAATAAAGCTAACATTGTTGTTCACTTTATTCCACTGCAGAGTGATACTGGTCTCATCTTGTCCTGTTGATCTGAAGTTACTTATGTTGGTAGGAGCTAAGAAAGGACAAAATAAATAAAATTACTTTCATGAGGTCACTTACTCTGGCTGTTAAAATAATTCATTTTGCATCCCCAGGTCAAAGGGGATGGTGCATTAGTGCAACAAACGTTAAAGAAGTGTTTAAATTGAAAGAAGTATTTGTGCAATAATTCAAAGGATCACAAAATATCTGAGAACATCGATGTTAGGTGACCATTTTACTAAATACAGAATGAAGATAAATTAGAATGAAGATTCAGTGAGTAAATATTATAGCAATCAAATATATTCTTGTTTAACACTAGTGTTGTGTTTCTGTACTACATCATAATGAAGTGACATTTCTCACCAGTGACTGCAGTAATGGAGACTCCACTGCTTCTGACGTTCTCAAACACAGAGAAGACAGTGAATGTGTATTTAGTTCCAGCAGTGAGAGATGACACTGTGTGATTTATTGGTCCATCTCCAACTGGTGCAGTGATGTTTGTCTCTGCACCATTAAACTGGAGAATAAAGCTAACATTGTTGTTCACTTTATTCCACTGCAGACTGATACTGGTCTCATTTTGTCCTGTTGATATTAAGTTCACTGTGTTTGCAGGAGCTGAAAAAGAAAACAAACAAACAAACAAACAAAAAATAACCATATTCATCAGGTTACTGACACTGGTTGTTAAAATGATCCATTTTGCATCCCAAATTCAAAATCAATGGTACATTTGATTAACGAATGCTTCACAAGTGTTTAAATTTGAATTGCATTTTTAATTATTTTCTTATATGTTGTGCACTAATTAAATAGATGACAAAATATCTGAGAACAGAGATGATGTCTGGCATTGGATGACTCTGGGTAAATAGAGGTCTGACTCTTTTATTAAATACAGTTTGAAGATAAATTAGAAAAAAGTTTCAGTGAGAAAATGTTGTACCAATTAAATACATTATTGTTTTTCATTAGTGTTGTGTTGCTGTACTGCATAGTAACAAAGTGACATATCTTACCAGTGACTGCAGTAATGGAGACTCCACTGCTTCTGACGTTCTCAAACACAGAGAAGACAGTGAATGTGTATTTAGTTCCAGCAGTGAGAGATGACACTGTGTGATCTATTGGTCCATCTCCAACCGGTGCAGTGATGTTTGTCACTGCACCATTAAACTGGAGAATAAAGCTGACATTGTTGTTGACTTTATTCCACTGCAGAGTGATACTGGTCTCATCTTGTCCTGTTGATATTAAGTTCACTGTGTTCACAGGAGCTGAAAAAAAAGAAAAAACGGAACGACTGTTATCAGGTCACTCACTCTGGTTGTAAATATAAACAATGTTGCATCTCAAATTCAAAAGTAATGGTGCATTTGAGTAACAAATGTTAAACAAGTGTAAATAAATTGGAATAAAGACAATTCAGTTACTAAATATTATCCCAATCAAATATATCCTTGATTTACAGTAGTGCTGAGTTGCTGTACTGCATAGTAAGGAAGTGACATATCTTACCAGTGACTGCAGTAATGGAGACTCCACTGCTTCTGACGTTCTCAAACACAGAGAAGACAGTGAATGTGTATTTAGTTCCAGCAGTGAGAGATGACACTGTGTGATTTATTGGTCCATCTCCAACTGGTGCAGTGATGTTTGTCTCTGCACCATTAAACTGGAGAATAAAGCTGACATTGTTGTTGACTTTATTCCACTGCAGAGTGATACTGGTCTCATCTTGTCCTGTTGATCTGAAGTTAACTGTGTTGACAGGAGCTGAGAAAAAGAGAAAATACATATTTCTATCAGGTTACTCATCCTGGCTGTCAAAATGATCCATTTTGCATCCCAAATTCAAAGGAAATTGTGCATTTGAGCAACACATGTTAAAAAGAGTTTGCATTAGAATTATTTGTTCAATTTGTTGTCTGACAGGTTGTGCATCAATTAAACAGATAACAAAATATCTGAGAACACATATGGTGTCTGAAACTGGATCACTTTGGTAAAAATAAAGGTTTTAGAGTTTTATCAAATACAGTATAAAGATAATTCTTAAATGGAGTTATTACAGTCTTACAATAGGGCTGAGTTGCTGTACTGCATAGTTAAGGAAGTAACATATCTTACCAGTGACTGCAGTAATGGAGACTCCACTGCTTCTGACGTTCTCAAACACAGAGAAGACAGTGAATGTGTATTTAGTTCCAGCAGTGAGAGATGACACTGTGTGATTTATTGGTCCATCTCCAACTGGTGCAGTGATGTTTGTCTCTGCGCCATTAAACTGGAGAATAAAGCTGACATTGTTGTTCACTTTATTCCACTGCAGACTGATACTGGTCTCATCTTGTCCTGTTGATCTGAAGTTGAATGTGTTGACAGGAGCTGAGAAAATAGAAAAAAATGGTGATTTTTATCAGGTATCTTACAGTGGTTGTAAAAATGATTCATTTTGCATCCCGAGTTCAAAAGTAATGATCCATTTGAGTAACAAATGTTTACATTAGAATTACTTGTTTGAATCCTTGACTTAAATGTTGTTCATTAATTTATCAGATAATAAAATAAATGAGAACAGAGATGTTGTCTGAAATTGGATCATTCTGGGTAAATAAGGCTTTGAGTGTTTTATTAAATACATTCTCGAGATAACTTGGAATGAAAATGATTCAGTGAGCAAATATGCTAAAAATCAAATATATCCTTGATTTACAGTAGTGCTGAGTTGCTGTACTGCATAGTAACAAAGTGACATATCTTACCAGTGACTGCAGTAATGGAGACTCCACTGCTTCTGACGTTCTCAAACACAGAGAAGACAGTGAATGTGTATTTAGTTCCAGCAGTGAGAGATGACACTGTGTGATTTATTGGTCCATCTCCAACTGGTGCAGTGATGTTTGTCACTGCACCATTAAACTGGAGAATAAAGCTGACATTGTTGTTGACTTTATTCCACTGCAGAGTGATACTGGTCTCATCTTGTCCTGTTGATCTGAAGTTACTTATGTTGGTAGGAGCTAAGAAAGGACAAAATAAATAAAATTACTTTCATGAGGTCACTTACTCTGGCTGTTAAAATAATTCATTTTGCATCCCCAGGTCAAAGGGGATGGTGCATTAGTGCAACAAACGTTAAAGAAGTGTTTAAATTGAAAGAAGTATTTGTGCAATAATTCAAAGGATCACAAAATATCTGAGAACATCGATGTTAGGTGACCATTTTACTAAATACAGAATGAAGATAAATTAGAATGAAGATTCAGTGAGTAAATATTATAGCAATCAAATATATTCTTGTTTAACACTAGTGTTTTGTTTCTGTACTACATCATAATGAAGTGATATTTCTCACCAGTGACTGCAGTAATGGAGACTCCACTGCTTCTGACGTTCTCAAACACAGAGAAGACAGTGAATGTGTGTTTAGTTCCAGCAGTGAGAGATGACACTGTGTGATTTATTGGTCCATCTCCAGCTGGTGCAGTGATGTTTGTCTCTGCACCATTAAACTGGAGAATAAAGCTAACATTGTTGTTGACTTTATTCCACTGCAGAGTGATACTGGTCTCATCTTGTCCTGTTGATATTAAGTTCACTGTGTTTGCAGGAGCTGAAAAAGAAAACAAACAAACAAACAAACAAACAAAAAATAACCATATTCATCAGGTTACTGACACTGTTTGTTAAAATGATCCATTTTGCATCCCAAATTCAAAATCAATGGTACATTTGATTAACAAATGCTTCACAAGTGTTTAAATTTGAATTGCATTTTTAATTATTTTCTTATATGTTGTGCACTAATTAAATAGATGACAAAATATCTGAGAACAGAGATGATGTCTGGCATTGGATGACTCTGGGTAAATAAAGGTCTGACTCTTTTATTAAATACAGTTTGAAGATAAATTAGAAAAAAGTTTCAGTGAGAAAATGTTGTACCAATTAAATACATTATTGTTTTTCATTAGTGTTGTGTTGCTGTACTGCATAGTAACAAAGTGACATATCTTACCAGTGACTGCAGTAATGGAGACTCCACTGCTTCTGACGTTCTCAAACACAGAGAAGACAGTGAATGTGTATTTAGTTCCAGCAGTGAGAGATGACACTGTGTGATCTATTGGTCCATCTCCAACTGGTGCAGTGATGTTTGTCTCTGCACCATTAAACTGGAGAATAAAGCTGACATTGTTGTTCACTTTATTCCACTGCAGAGTGATACTGGTCTCATTTTGTCCTGTTGATATTAAGTTCACTGTGTTCACAGGAGCTGAGAAAAGAGAAAAAACAGAATGACCGTTATCAGGTCACTCACTCTGGTTGTAAATATAATCAATGTTGCATCTCGAATTCAGAAGTAATGGTCCATTTGAGTAACAAATGTTAAACAAGTGTAAATAAATTGGAATAAAGACGATTCAGTTACTAAATATTATCCCAATCAAATATATCCTTGATTTACAGTAGTGCTGAGTAGCTGCACGTCATAGTTAAGGAAGTGACATATCTTACCAGTGACTGCAGTAATGGAGACTCCACTGCTTCTGATGTTCTCAAACACAGAGAAGACAGTGAATGTGTATTTAGTTCCAGCAGTGAGAGATGACACTGTGTGATTTATTGGTCCATCTCCAACTGGTGCAGTGATGTTTGTCTCTGCACCATTAAACTGGAGAATGAAGCTGACATTGTTGTTGACTTTATTCCACTGCAGAGTGATACTGGTCTCATCTTGTCCTGTTGATCTGAAGTTGAATGTGTTGACAGGAGCTGAGAAAAAGTGAAAAAAAAAATGTGATTTTTATCAGGTCACTTACAGTGGTTGTAAAAATGATTCATTTTGCATCCCAAGTTCAAAAGTAATGATCCATTTGAATAACAAATGTTTACATTAGAATTACTTGTTTGAATCTTTGACTTAAATGCAGTTCATTAATTTAACAGATAATAAAATAAATGAGAACAGAGATGTTGTCTGAAATTGGATCATTCTGGGTAAATAAGGCTTTGACTGTTTTATTAAATACATTCTCGAGATAACTTGGAATGAAAATGATTCAGAGAGTAAATATGCTACGAATCAAATATATCCTTGATTTACAGTAGTGCTGAGTAGCTGCACGTCATAGTTAAGGAAGTGACATATCTTACCAGTGACTGCAGTAATGGAGACTCCACTGCTTCTGACGTTCTCAAACACAGAGAAGACAGTGAATGTGTATTTAGTTCCAGCAGTGAGAGATGACACTGTGTGATCTATTGGTCCATCTCCAACTGGTGCAGTGAGGTTTGTCTCTGTACCATTAAACTGGAGAATAAAGCTGACATTATTGTTCACTTTATTCCACTGCAGAGTGATACTGGTCTCATCTTGTCCTGTTGATATTAAGTTCACTGTGTTCACAGGAGCTGAAAAAAGAGAAAAAACAGAACGACTGTTATCAGGTCACTCACTCTGGTTGTAAATATAATCAATGTTGCATCTCGAATTCAGAAGTAATGGTCCATTTGAGTAACAAATGTTAAACAAGTGTAAATAAATTGGAATAAAGACGATTCAGTTACTAAATATTATCCCAATCAAATATATCCTTGATTTACAGTAGTGCTGAGTTGCTGTACTGCATAGTAACAAAGTGACATATCTTACCAGTGACTGCAGTAATGGAGACTCCACTGCTTCTGATGTTCTCAAACACAGAGAAGACAGTGAATGTGTATTTAGTTCCAGCAGTGAGAGATGACACTGTGTGATCTATTGGTCCATCTCCAACTGGTGCAGTGATGTTTGTCTCTGTGCCATTAAACTGGAGAATAAAGCTAACATTGTTGTTCACTTTATTCCACTGCAGAGTGATACTGGTCTCATCTTGTCCTGTTGATCTGAAGTTACTTATGTTGGTAGGAGCTAAGAAAGGACAAAATAAATAAAATTACTTTCATGAGGTCACTTACTCTGGCTGTTAAAATAATTCATTTTGCATCCCCAGGTCAAAGGGGATGGTGCATTAGTGCAACAAACGTTAAAGAAGTGTTTAAATTGAAAGAAGTATTTGTGCAATAATTCAAAGGATCACAAAATATCTGAGAACATCGATGTTAGGTGACCATTTTACTAAATACAGAATGAAGATAAATTAGAATGAAGATTCAGTGAGTAAATATTATAGCAATCAAATATATTCTTGTTTAACACTAGTGTTGTGTTTCTGTACTACATCATAATGAAGTGACATTTCTCACCAGTGACTGCAGTAATGGAGACTCCACTGCTTCTGACGTTCTCAAACACAGAGAAGACAGTGAATGTGTATTTAGTTCCAGCAGTGAGAGATGACACTGTGTGATTTATTGGTCCATCTCCAACTGGTGCAGTGATGTTTGTCTCTGCACCATTAAACTGGAGAATAAAGCTAACATTGTTGTTCACTTTATTCCACTGCAGACTGATACTGGTCTCATTTTGTCCTGTTGATATTAAGTTCACTGTGTTTGCAGGAGCTGAAAAAGAAAACAAACAAACAAACAAACAAACAAAAAATAACCATATTCATCAGGTTACTGACACTTGTTGTTAAAATGATCCATTTTGCATCCCAAATTCAAAATCAATGGTACATTTGATTAACAAATGCTTCACAAGTGTTTAAATTTGAATTGTATTTTTAATTATTTTCTTATATGTTGTGCACTAATTAAATAGATGACAAAATATCTGAGAACAGAGATGATGTCTGGCATTGGATGACTCTGGGTAAATAGAGGTCTGACTCTTTTATTAAATACAGTTTGAAGATAAATTAGAAAAAAGTTTCAGTGAGAAAATGTTGTACCAATTAAATACATTATTGTTTTTCATTAGTGTTGTGTTGCTGTACTGCATAGTAACAAAGTGACATATCTTACCAGTGACTGCAGTAATGGAGACTCCACTGCTTCTGACGTTCTCAAACACAGAGAAGACAGTGAATGTGTATTTAGTTCCAGCAGTGAGAGATGACACTGTGTGATCTATTGGTCCATCTCCAACTGGTGCAGTGATGTTTGTCTCTGCCCCATTAAACTGGAGAATAAAGCTGACATTGTTGTTCACTTTATTCCACTGCAGAGTGATACTGGTCTCATCTTGTCCTGTTGATCTGAAGTTGAATGTGTTGACAGGAGCTGAGAAAAGAGAAAAAAAATAATGATTTTTATCAGGTATCTTACAGTGGTTGTAGAAATGACTCATGTTGCATCCCAAGTTCAAAAGTAATGGTCCATTTGAGTAACAAATGTTTACATTAGAATTACTTGAATCCTTGACTTAAATGTTGTTCATTAATTTAACAGATAATAAAATAAATGAGAACAGAGATGTTGTCTGAAATTGGATCATTCTGGGTAAATAAGGCTTTGACTGTTTTATTAAATACATTCTCGAGATAACTTGGAATGAAAATGATTTAGAGAGTAAATATGCTACAAATCAAATATATCTTTGATTTACAGTAGTGCTGAGTTGCTGAACTTCATAGTAAGGAAGTGACATATCTTACCAGTGACTGCAGTAATGGAGACTCCACTGCTTCTGACGTTCTCAAACACAGAGAAGACAGTGAATGTGTATTTAGTTCCAGCAGTGAGAGATGACACTGTGTGATTTATTGGTCCATCTCCAACTGGTGCAGTGATGTATGTCTCTGTGCCATTAAACTGGAGAATGAAGCTGACATTGTTGTTGACTTTATTCCACTGCAGAGTGATACTGATCTCATCTTGTCCTGTTGATCTGAAGTTGAATGTGTTGACAGGAGCTGAGAAAAAGAGAGAAAAAATAATGATTTTTATCAGGTCACTTACAGTGGTTGTAAAAATGATTCATTTTGCATCCCAAGTTCAAAAGTAATGATCCATTTGAATAACAAATGTTTACATTAGAATTACTTGTTTGAATCCTTGACTTAAATGTTGTTCATTAATTTAACAGATAATAAAATAAATGAGAACAGAGATGTTGTCTGAAATTGGATCATTCTGGGTAAATAAGGCTTTGACTGTTTTATTAAATACATTCTCGAGATAACTTGGAATGAAAATGATTCAGTGAGTAAATATGATACAAATCAAATATATCTTTGATTTACAGTAGTGCTGAGTTGCTGTACTGCATAGTAACAAAGTGACATATCTTACCAGTGACTGCAGTAATGGAGACTCCACTGCTTCTGACGTTCTCAAACACAGAGAAGACAGTGAATGTGTACTTAGTTCCAGCAGTGAGAGATGACACTGTGTGATTTATTGGTCCATCTCCAACTGGTGCAGTGATGTTTGTCTCTGCACCATTAAACTGGAGAATAAAGCTGACATTGTTGTTCACTTTATTCCACTGCAGAGTGATACTGGTCTCATCTTGTCCTGTTGATATTAAGTTCACTGTGTTCACAGGAGCTGAAAAAAGAGAAAAAACAGAACGACTGTTATCAGGTCACTCACTCTGGTTGTAAATATAAACAATGTTGCATCTCAAATTCAAAAGTAATGGTGCATTTGAGTAACAAATGTTAAACAAGTGTAAATAAATTGGAATAAAGACAATTCAGTTACTAAATATTATCCCAATCAAATATATCCTTGATTTACAGTAGTGCTGAGTTGCTGTACTGCATAGTAAGGAAGTGACATATCTTACCAGTGACTGCAGTAATGGAGACTCCACTGCTTCTGACGTTCTCAAACACAGAGAAGACAGTGAATGTGTATTTAGTTCCAGCAGTGAGAGATGACACTGTGTGATTTATTGGTCCATCTCCAACTGGTGCAGTGATGTTTGTCTCTGCACCATTAAACTGGAGAATAAAGCTGACATTGTTGTTGACTTTATTCCACTGCAGAGTGATACTGGTCTCATCTTGTCCTGTTGATCTGAAGTTGAATATGTTGACAGGAGCTGAGAAAAGAGAAAAAAAATAATGATTTTTATCAGGTATCTTACAGTGGTTGTAGAAATGACTCATGTTGCATCCCGAGTTCAAAAGTAATGATCCATTCGAGTAAGAAATGTTTACATTAGAATTACTTGAATCCTTGACTTAAATGTTGTTCATTAATTTAACAGATAATAAAATAAATGAGAACAGAGATGTTGTCTGAAATTGGATCATTCTGGGTAAATAAGGCTTTGACTGTTTTATTAAATACATTCTCGAGATAACTTGGAATGAAAATGATTCAGTGAGCAAATATGCTAAAAATCAAATATATCCTTGATTTACAGTAGTGCTGAGTTGCTGTACTGCATAGTAAGGAAGTGACATATCTTACCAGTGACTGCAGTAATGGAGACTCCACTGCTTCTGACGTTCTCAAACACAGAGAAGACAGTGAATGTGTATTTAGTTCCAGCAGTGAGAGATGACACTGTGTGATCTATTGGTCCATCTCCAACTGGTGCAGTGATGTTTGTCTCTGCACCATTAAACTGGAGAATAAAGCTGACATTGTTGTTCACTTTATTCCACTGTAGAGTGATACTGGTCTCATCTTGTCCTGTTGATCTGAAGTTGAATGTGTTGACAGGAGCTGTGAAAAAGTGAAAAAAAAAGGAATGATTTTTATCAGGTCACTTACAGTGGTTGTAAAAATGATTCATTTTGCATCCCAAGTTCAAAAGTAATGGTCCATTTGAGTAACAAATGTTTACATTAGAATTACTTGTTTGAATCCTTGACTTAAATGTTGTTCATTAATTTATCAGATAATAAAATAAATGAGAACAGAGATGTTGTCTGAAATTGGATCATTCTGGGTAAATAAGGCTTTGACTGTTTTATTAAATACATTCTCGAGATAACTTGGAATGAAAATGATTCAGTGAGCAAATATGATACAAATCAAATATATCCTTGATTTACAGTAGTGCTGAGTTGCTGTACTGCATAGTAACAAAGTGACATTTCTCACCAGTGACTGCAGTAATGGAGACTCCACTGCTTCTGATGTTCTCAAACACAGAGAAGACAGTGAATGTGTATTTAGTTCCAGCAGTGAGAGATGACACTGTGTGATCTATTGGTCCATCTCCAACTGGTGCAGTGATGTATGTCTCTGCACCATTAAACTGGAGAATGAAGCTAACATTGTTGTTGACTTTATTCCACTGCAGACTGATACTGGTCTCATCTTGTCCTGTTGATATTAAGTTACCTATGTTGGTAGGAGCTAAGAAAGGACAAAATAAATAAAATTACTTTCATGAGGTCACTTACTCTGGCTGTTAAAATAATTCATTTTGCATCCCCAGGTCAAAGGGGATGGTGCATTAGTGCAACAAACGTTAAAGAAGTGTTTAAATTGAAAGAAGTATTTGTGCAATAATTCAAAGGATCACAAAATATCTGAGAACATCGATGTTAGGTGACCATTTTACTAAATACAGAATGAAGATAAATTAGAATGAAGATTCAGTGAGTAAATATTATAACAATCAAATATATTCTTGTTTGACACTAGTGCTGAGTTGCTATACTGCATAGTAATGAAGTGACATTTCTTACTAGTGACTGCAGTAATGGAGACTCCTCTGCTTACGATGTTGTCAAACGCAGAGAAGAGAGTGAATGTGTATTTAGTTCCAGCAGTGAGAGATGACACTGTGTGATTTATTGGTCCATCTCCAACTGGTGCAGCGATGTAGATGTATGTCTCTGCACCATTAAACTGGAGAAAAAAGCTGACGTTGCTGTTCACTCCATTCCACTGCAGAGTGATACTGGTCTCATTTTGACCTGTTGATCTGAAATTGACTGTGTTGTTAGGAGGTGAGAAACAAACAAACAAAAAAAAAACAATGATTAATGAGTTAATCTGGTCATTCATTGTGGTCGTTGAAGCGGCCCATTTTGCACCCCCACATGAAACTGTAAACTGTCAATCTTGATCTTAAATCGTGTGCATCAGTTAAATACATCAAAACCCATTTTAAAAAACAGACGTAAGGACTCTCAAACTTGGTAGGATCAATCTACTACATACAGTTATGGTCAAATGTCGGCGTACACTAAATGTTCTTTTGGGACTAAGATGTACATGCTCCAATCATTCCATCACAGAAAAATAAGTAGAAATCATCGGAAGTCAAGATTGCCATGACATACATGTTCATGTATATTCATGTATAATAAGTGTATTTCAAACTTTTGACCACAACTATACTTTTTCATATTATTATACCAGTATTATACTACAATATTCAAGAAAGTCATAGTGTAGGGTTAATGTTTTTCTCCCCATTAGTCAAAAAGCTAACCAAAATCCATTTTCTATCTGATATTGATGTTAAGACTATCAATTACAGAATATTCTTGTTTCTGCTTTAGTAATGGTGATCTCAATACTGTGTATAAGCAAATATATGTCATATTATATATATGCTCACGGCATAATATATTTTTGCAAATATATATTGCAAACTGTCTAAATCCAACAATAAATTCTCTCTATACAATATGTGAGCAGAAATAAGATGCATTACTTGTTGCGTGACAGATGAATGGGAAACTGTGTGTGCAGTTATCATCTGACCACCGCCCTGAGTCATTGAATGCTGTGGTGACACACTGTTCTTGGCCAGAGTTTGGTTGCCCACTAGCCCAGTGTCGAAATAGAGAGGTGCTTCCATCAGACCACAATTTTTCCCGGTGCAGACCGATCCACACAAAGTCATTGCCTGTTAGGTTTGTGATGATGTCATTCTCTGTCTGATTTCGTATACTGAGAGAAAAACAGCGACATATACAGATCAAAGTAGAGTCTAACAGACACAAAAAACAATGAACACTGAAATACATTGTTTATTTATTTTAATATAATGTGGCTTTGTAAGGATTTGGTAACGTATTCAACAACATAGATGTGGCTGTTTAATGAACAACACTTCAGTCAAACATAATACAATTGATGTATACATTTGTTACTGCTGTACTCCTACAAGTAATACCGGTTGTAATTATCATAATCATCATCATACTAAAGTGACTCAGCTCGAAGTCCCTTACAGTCATAAAAAATATAAATAAGTAAAAAAGTAATGTAGTTTAAAAGTAATTAAAAGATAACAAATCACAAGAAGGGGGATTAAAAGTGTTTATGAGACCATATCAACAAAAATCCTGATTTCATTAACAGAACAAGTCAAAACATAAGCAGCTGGTTCAGTACTGTACCTGGCTAAATCAACATGATGCTCCCTGCAGTATCTCTGAGCGTCGGTCCAAGTTGAAGCATTGTTGACCTTTACAAAGGATACACTGCCATTCACTGTACCTGGAAATAAATGTATGAGGAGAAGTTGGGACATGGCATGACTTGCAGACAGCCGTCATTTTGCTACAAACTGTGCTGGAGTATCAGTGAAAAGAAAGTAGGACCCTAAAGATTTTGATTCATTGGGATAAAATATTTATCATGTCAACTTCACATAAAAATTACATAAATGTGGCAAGATTTATATGGCCCTTCGCTCACCGCTGTAGCACACAAAGGGTCGTGTGGCATTGCACTCAGTGTCTCCCCATGTGCCACGGTGACTCCCACCAAAAAGCTCCACACAGTACTGTTGTCCATTAAGATTGTTGGGCTGGTCAGACTGCCAGTTTCTAAACTCTGTCTCTCTTTCACCATAGAAGCTGCTGTCATTCAGGGACCATCTCCAGCTGTTTAGTAAATCATCATAGAGACCTATCCAAGCTTTGCCTGTTCAAAAAGATGTTCATTAGATAAAACAACAGGAATTTTAGTTACCATGTAAATACTTTTACTAAACATCATTTAAATTATGTGTCTCCTGTATGTTTTATTACTATTATTTACTAGTGTTATATGGCTATACATATATGTACATTATGTGTATGCTATGTATGTTACTCCAGTATCAAGAACTTGCCTGTGGAGGGTGATGTGGTGTTTAAAACGGCAGTGACGTCATCTGTGTTTTCTATGGTGGCCAGGTCAGTGAAGAAATATCTGCAGGTGACCTGAGCTTCAGTCCAATCCTGTGGAATTCTCCAAAAGAAGTACTCACGAATTTGGGCAGAGGCAACATTGAGCAGTCCTCCTAAAACAAAGTTCAGTTTTGAGTTCAGTTCAGTTTTAAATTATTTACTTTTGTAGCCTTTATACGTTCTTTTGTGAATATGAAGAAGAATTATGCATCAGGTCAGCTCAATAACGTTGCTGTAGGTTTTTACAAGGTTTCATCCTCATTGATAAAATCTTTTAACTCTAATCTGCAAGCGGTTTGACAAGAACAGTAAACAGTCTTTTGTAAGGAGGTGAAATGTTTTTTTTTATGCTGTTCATATACTATGAACCTGGTGATCTTAGACCTATATAAGCAAATGTATTCATAGTTAAATACACTGTGAAACAAACAAACAAACAAAAAAAAACACCAGCCAACACCACCACCTTTTCTGCCACGTCGTTGAATGTGTTGTACTGTATCTTGACTACTGTTCACAGAAACAATGCATGCTTCACTGAGCTTAAACCAAGCTGTCTGCTGCTGGCTGTCTCATCTCTTAACAATTTCTCCACTGCAGCCAAAACAAGTTTCAGTCTGTCACATTAAATGACTGTTCATTTTTCACTGCAGATGATAAAAAGAACCAGTTCAACTACCCAGTGATGCTGGCAGACACCGTATGTGCATGAATGGGTGTATGGTTACATTCGCAGTGACATACAGCACACACCTTCCTCTGTCCCTGTTACCTATTGATTAAGTGTATGTTTTTGTACCATAATCCTAATTTAAAAAACTATGAGTTAGGAGTGTGCGTTATATAAAAGAGCAGATGAGTGAACACATTTATAACTATTTGGTTTAATTAACTAACTAATTCCCGAAAACTGTCTCAGTCCCGCGGCAAAACACAAGCGGCAGCCACACAAGCGGAACCCAGAATAATCAAACGAGGCACCAACCAGTGAAGACAAAGAAGATCAGCCAGTAATCCATGAGGTGAACCTTTGGAAAAATGTATTTCAGAAAATGTTAATACTTCTCCTTTTAAAAACCAAGTCCATTCATCTTTTATATAAGATACATGTAGAAAAGTGCCAGTACATACAGTTCACTTCAAAACAACAAGAATTTTAAAATATGGTACAGTTATTCTACTTACCAGTATTTTGTGATCCTCTTCCTACTTAAAAATACATGGCTTCAATTGCCCCTGACTGTCAGGGGAGATTTGTACAGCAACTTGGTTGTTTGAATCGTTGCTCAGCTGCTAAGTGTCTGAGCGTAAAGCCCTTAGTCATGGGTGTAGTTAGAATTTAGTACAGAAAACCCCTTCAGTGACAAAGACAACCTTGGTGCAGGAATCAGGAAGTAAAAGAAAAACCTGTCAATGTACTGTCTTCTTTTTTTGTCTCTCTTGACATGTGATTGCAAATCTAGTCACACCCAACCTGTGTGGTTGCTCTCCTTTGTGTTATGCTACATAGCATAGAGAATTGTGCTTTGTTTATGCATATGTGCATTTATTTGAAAAAAATATTTTACAACTCACTCTAACCTTCAAAGTTTGAAGGATAGTCTATAGTGGTGGTGACATTTGTAAAAACATTAAAAGGCCCCATCTAGAACCAGTGTTTAATTTGTCTTTTCTGGGCTACTGTCATATTCTGCAACAGATGCCACTAAATATCACATACTGGACCTTTTACTGAAAAGCACTGTTACAATACATACCTACTTCAATGCTTCCTCTTTGGAAATGTGATTCTGACCTTATAGAAACTCAGTAACAATTCCTGCTTTTCCTAAGAAATGATTAACCTGCTGTTTGTCTCCCCCCCAATGTTCTGAGTGAATGCTTACAGGAGGATTTGTGTCAGATTCATTTGGTGATTTAGAGGAACATACATACATAGACATAATCACTGTCTAATGTACTAATATCAGATTTGATTCAGATTCATATTTAGTGTTTTGCCTCATGATCTGATATAACTTGCTAGATGTCTAACAGTGTCTATAACTGTGAACATATCTTTACAGTACACCCTGTCTTTATAACTGAATCTATCTAGGCAACTGCATTAGAAGCAAGTAGAACAATACAATAATAGAATAAAACAAATGTCTTTTAAGTCTCTTCACTGTAAATTACAATATATTTTCTAAGTGAGGTGAAATGAAAAACTAAAAATCTAATCTGAGCACAATCGCTGTGCTGTTGCTCCACTGCCTCTTGTGGTTAGAACTGAGACTTAAATTTGACTGGAAGACTTGTTTTTGGGATGCACTGTGCCTGTTCACCCCCCGCAGGTAGCATGATAGCTTCTGTCAATGTGATTAGAGGAGTGCCTTCTCTCCTGTTCTCATAAAGTGAGAGGTCAAAGGTCAAGGCCAGCCACCAGATTCCCCTAAGGCTTGAGGGGATTCACTCTGGGGTTTGAGCAATCACCGATGATTGCAAAAGCACAAAAACACTACTGGACGACTAATTAGGTTAACTCATTCATACAAGGTAGACATGATCAATATTCTTTCATCCCTTTATAAAGGCACCTGCGAAATGTATGCTTCTGTTCATACAGATCATTCAGTTGAATGCAGAGGTTTCTTTAGAGCAAGTTGCACACCTGTTTTTGCTTCTTTTTGAGGTATGCATACCTTTTCACGTGGGACATACCAAGTCCCTGTAGATACTTGATCTGGGGCATCTTGAAAGTCAACAAGTTTTTGTAGTTGTAGTCTGGCTGAAAGTCAGTGAAAGAAAGCACCAGCACTCTATACAACATAAGTGAATGCACACAAACTTCCAAATCATGAACAACACAGTGTAACCATGCTAACTGTATGGTAATTCACTGTTATATAAAATATAAATCTGTAAATATTAAAAATACAAATGTGTATACAGTATTGAATATACTTAATGTGTGTTTTGTGGTTGTTTTTTGGTCTGCTGCTGGCTAATATGTTGAAGTCAGCAGATTAAAAATAGTTGGCGTTGTAAAAATCAGTTTCATCGACTGCGCATAAATACATTTTAAAGTAAATATATTGTATTGCAGCTGTTTTCACAGACCAGGTTTCCACTATGAGAAATGCACCTGACAACCTATCAGTTCACACTGTGATGTGACACCGGTGTAATTTAATTTAATTCCAGCAAGGGGTGCTCAGAGTCTGATACATACAGCAGCCTTTTAATTCACAGTGATACTATAGGAGTCGTACAAATAGATATACACATATCACCCCGCGTATGCATTTGTGTGTATCTATTGTAAATGCAATAGTGCGTCAAAAGTTTTTTGAGCACACAAACACACCTCGCTCCTCTTGCTTATCCTGCTTATCCTCCTGAGGCCAGTGCGCCTGCGCGGATGGAGACGGGAAACGGAGGTAGATGCTGCCTTCAGGGCTATCAGAAAAATGTGAATTATGTGAAAAAAACACTGAAAGCACAAACAGAGCCAACAGAAAGAGTAGGTATGTGCACTGAGGTATTTACAAAACGTAATACAAAACTAGTTGACATATATGTCCACTGTCACGGAGAAGTAAAGAAGTAAAGCTTTTGTGTACAGGGTGATTTTTTTTTTTAAATTTTATAACAGAGAACCAATTATAGATGTATCTGTTTCATCAATTAACTAATAATATATGAAAACAATATTTGATTTATGTTGAATATGTATTTTAGAAGTAAAATTTAAAATAGATGATTATTTGAAAAAAAAAGAAATTGACAACAACTTATTTCTACTTAATTTCCACGAGCTGTCGCAGAGAAAGCTTCTAGTGTCTATATTTATTTATCTGTACAGTTTAAAGTTAGCATGATGTTACCCTCTTCTTCAAGTTCCTATGTTCTTATGTGAAATAAAATATCTATAATTATATAATCTAAAAAATACTTTTAAGTCTACATTTCATAATGTTACATTATGTGAGGAATTAGCTAACCTTTAGTTGCTACCTATAGTAGCTACTAAAGGTTAGCTAACCATCTTTTCTCAATACTTTACCTATACTTTACGGTTTTTAACACTGGTTGCAGTTGCTATGTTTAACAGTTCATGGAAAAGGAGGCGCTCAGTAAACATAAACTCTACATACACAACCCTCCCAACATTAAACCACTGACAAAGTTAGCAACTAATGTTAAGAAAGCAGGAGGAAACTAACGTCTGCTAATGTGACATTAATGTCTGTAATTTTCCCTCAGGGGTTGGTGAGGACCAAAAAAGCTCGGTCAGTGAATATTGGACTTACATTTGTCAGGCGGACAGAAAAACAAATTCAGCAGGATGATAATATTATTCTGTGTAAGTGGACATGTATGTAAGAGTTGACTAGCTAACTTCAACGATGACAGGGCCGTGTCTGCCCCGAGTATATCCACTTGTCTTTAAGCTCACAGGTGCAATTAATTAATATTAATAAAGGAACAATGGAAAATCTTTGTCTCGTTCAATATGGCGGCACCTGTGGCGATGAGCTGTAATTGCAGCTGTGTTTTTGACACACACTGAATACATCGTTCAGTGATAGATAGAAACTTAACAAACATTTAGTTAAATACAAATGTGAAAACTAGTTTATTGAAAGGTCGACTGTATTCCCAGTGAGGCAGCAGACACAACACCAGGGTCACAGACGTGACTTACCTAAATGGAATAGAGACACCTGTGCTATTCTTTCCATGGAAAAATGTCTGGCATAAAAATATATTGTTCCCCTGAATTTCCTAATGAACTTTTACAGTCCCAGCAGTTTACTCATTTAAATTGTGAATATATGTCCCTTCTTCCTGTTCTGCCTTTCAAGAGTGCTCGAAAGCGGGAGCTTTCGCTGAGCACCTGAACGCACCACGAGAGCTCCAGCATTGTAGAGCGAAGAAGGGGGAGAGGAGGAGGAGGAGGGGGTGGAGGCAGACCGAGGAGAAGCATGAAGAATATCCGCGGTACCTAAGCTGACAGACGGGGAGAGCATCTCGTCTTCCCTCGCTTGTTAGGGGCCGACTGGAAGCGGAGGGTGGCAGCGGGGACGAGGACAGGATGGAGGAGAAGAAGCAGTTTCTTTGTGGGGTGGTGGAAGGTAAAAACGGCTGACTTTATAACTGACCTCCTGTCAGATCATGTGATTTTTCTTTTTCTTACCTCGGGGAGATGCTTTTAAATAGACCTCCGTTTGACCTAGATTTCAGCATTGTTTTGTCACTTACTGGAGGTGAAGGGGGGCGTGGGAGTGGTAGTATGTCTATGAACACTGAGGTAGCAAGGATGTTAAGGTCTTTATGAGATGATGTGCTGGTGACCAGCCAGGCTTGAAGTGGAGATCAAAGAGCAGGCGATGAAAAGCATTCAATAATGTCTGGTTCAAAGGCTGCAGCCTGAGGAAAGGAAACGCTCTCGATAATGGCTGATTGCAATGAAGATGATGATGCAGATGATGATGATAATAACACTAATAGAGATGAATCTGATGGTGATGGTGGGGGTGAAGATGATCTCATGATATTGATAATGATTCATGGTGAAGGTGATCTTTGATTTGATGATTAAGGTGGACACGATGACCTGTGGTGACAGGAGGTGATGATGGAGATGCTCTGAGGAAGAACACCGGTGATGATGAGACAATGAAAGAAACACAGCGAAGAAGAGGAAGCATTGTGAGCCTGTGAATGACAGTGGAGAGTAGTGATGATGTTGGAAGTGATGGGGATAATAGTGATGATAGTGATGAGGATGATACAGGACAGGTAATTGTATTAGCAGTGGCGATGAACGATGACTACAGCTCGGGAAAATGACAAAGCACACGCAGAGTAATCACTGTGGAAAATGGTGAAAAAGAAGAACAACAAGAAATTAGCAAGAATAATTAATGGTGGACATACCTGTACCTTCACCCACCCTCTCACCACACACACAAACACACACACACACACACACACACAATCAAATATTTTCTTGAATAAATGATTTTTTTTGTAATGTACTAGTCTCTCAGACAAGAGTGAAAATGCAACAGAGCCAGATGTGGTGTCTTTAAATGTTTGGCTTTGTCTGACCACCAGTCCAAAACACCAAAATATGCAACTCATAGTGATGTACAGACATAATCACATTTCAGATGGTGGAACTGGCATTTTTGCTTATTAAAAGTCAGTTATTGGTTGTTCAGATTGCTGCCAACTTCTGTGAGCTGACTAATTGTTTCAGCATCGTTCTGTTTGTCTGTCTGTCTCAACTTTGCAGCTCTAAAATTCTTGGCCAGTTCGGTTTCACAGCCCTTTGGGGTGCGTTTTTGGACATTCATATGGCAATGATAATAAAAGTATAACACGTCATGCAGCTACACACACACACACATACACAGCTTATTATTAATTCTTGGAACCCCTTAAATCAGTATGATTCTCGGTCCCATGCGGTGGCATCCAACAGAGTTGGTAATTGGGTCTGGCTTAGTGGGAAGCAGCACTCTGCATTACACACACACACACACACATACACACACAAAGGTATGTCATACACATGCACATCAAAATTCACATTCCCCACGGGCATGCAGGAGAAAGCCGTCTGGATGTTTTGTGGGTCCGATTTACTTCTCACTATGACCCACTTACTGTGCACACATATGCGCGCACACACATTGCAGACTTATACAAAAAACACACACACACACACACAAAGGAGGGAGAGGGACACTGGAGATGCTCTCATTTCTAAAAATAGAAAATGTGATGGAGAGTGTAGCTGGAGATGAATTATGCCTCTGCCAAACACAGAGGGGATGTGACCAAGTAAGCAGTGGAAGAGCTTGCATCCGTTTGTGTACCCACACAGTACTGTAGCTGGATTGTCTCTGCATAGTGTCCAGTAGCTCATAACTGATTAATTGCTGCAAAGCTGAATAAAAAAACATAATACAGAGAACAAGAGCCATATGATATGATGTATCCAGTGGAATGCTATGGTGCATATTCAGTGATAATGCACATGTCTGAATATGAAGTGTGGGAACATTTGCAGCAAAAATCAGGAATACCACCCTTTCTGAGCTTACAGTATTTCTGTGTTACACATTTAATGATAATTATTATTATTTACTGATAATTAAAATCTTATATCAAAAAGATTAACACAAACCATTCGAGCCTATCATAGTGAACAGATCATTTATAGAAGCCTTGTAGAAATTCACTCAATTCATTCTTGTTTTTTCTCTGCAGGTTTCTATGGGAGGCCTTGGTCTATGGATCAGAGGAAAGTCCTTTTCCAATGGTAAGTCTGCCACCACTCTTTAATGAAGCATTTAAACTGAAATGAACTACAGCTTGCATCTACTGTATTCCATATGGGAGCACACGCATACGAGGAGATATTTTTGTGTTGTGTGTCGTTGTTGTTCACATGAATAGCTCAGGAGCTGCTGACCTGACACCTGTGGGCTGAACCCAGTTGCAGCCCTCTATTTCAGTGCCAGGTAGACTTGAGAGAAATCACTGACGCAGAAAGACTCCATAGCAAAGGGGAGGCTCATCCTCAGTCCTGAGGCTCAGCCATGGACGACAGGAGGAGAGAGAGCAGATATAACATTTTATTGTAGTGGAAGTATAGAGGGAGGATGATGAAGATTGGATGTGGATCATTTGGTTCCATAGATGTGGATCTGAGTCCACCATTAGGTGTAAACTTCTTTTTGTATTTCTACTGTGTTCCTTTACTTTGTGTTTAGTGCTAATAACAAATATATATGTAGCATGCTAACAAACTAAACTAAGGTGAACATGTGAAACATTATATATGCTAAAGGGCAGCATTCACCATTGTACATGTGAGCATGTTAGCATGCTGACATTAGCAGTCAGCTCGGTGCACCACTGTGCCTAAGAAGTGTCTCACGGAGCCACTAGCATGGCCGTAGATTAATGTCCAATGTCAGTCTATTAATAAATGCTGTTACAGACTTTTTAATGTTCAGTTTGTCCATTTACTGGCACAAATATTAAAACATTTACTGTTTCCCCCAGAATGTTATGCTCATCTTAAACTGGACTCTGTATATTTATGTCCTGCTAATACAGAATTTATGTGTGCGGGATGATTTTGCTGTGCCCATGACTCTTTATTTAGCAACAACATCTTTTTTTCCATGCAGAGACCTTCACACCAGGGAGCTGCTCAGCACAACCACACTCTTTAGTTGTTGGCTAAAGAGAGTGTGGAGCGATACTAGTGTAGCGCCAACATAAAAACAGTAGACAAAAGACGTTTATAGCAGAAAAATTCAAAATTCAAGATATGAAATCGAACCAAAAGTAAATACAGAGTTTCCCAAGAGACAGTAATCCAATATCAAGGCTGCAGGTTCATGAACTAAAGCTCTCTGAATCTCGACTAAAGAAAATCAAAGCAGCCCCTTTATTGAGACTGCCACAACGGATTCCATTAACAGTTTCATCAGCTCACAAAGAGACACACACTTTTTCAGCTTTTGCAGCTCTTTTAGTTCACAGTGATTTCCATGACATTGAACTATAGTAAATTTCTAAAAAATCATCTCCAAGTGCAAAAAACACACATTCAAAGTGCCATTTAAGGCACCAGCAGGCCATTTAAGAAGATTAACAGTGTGCTAAATATGAAATAAATATACTAATGAGAGATGTGTCATTCCCTTTTCATTTACCCTGTGTGTATACCTTGTAGTTAGTAGACAACCAATTAATTCTCGATGACACATCTTACAAAAGAGAAATCTGCATAAATGCCTGTTGGGAACTCTTGACACAGTTTTGTAGTACAGCAGCCAATAGTGACAGTCGACGACATCCCAAGAGATAAGATGTTCCCTCTGCTCTCAGCTTTCCACTGCTCTTAAATATACAGACCACATCATTAGAGAACACTGTTTCTGTTCCTATTAGTAACCACGATATAATGTGTCCCTAAACATCAGGTGGATATATTGTGCTTTATGACGCCTGTAGTCCACACAGATGCAGCAACTAGCAAACAACACTTTGTCAAAGAGGCCATCTCTGCTTCATGATTAGACTATGAGGATGAATTTGACTTCCAAAACTTTGTCACTGTAGCAGCAGCTGAGTGTGTGGGATCCAGGTTTATTTATAGACCGGCTTTTTTAGACTCAAGTGCGGAGTGCAGGCAAAATTCATACGCTGAGTGTTGCATAAGTTTGGCAGAGTAGGGCTGTGGATGCGCGTACAGTATGTAAGCGCGTGTGTGAGTGTCTGGTTGTGTGTTCGAGGGAGGTAGGTTGCAGCTTTTGTGGAGGCGACTTATGCACCATCTGTCCAGGAAATGAAGCAGTGAGAGAGTGAGGACAGAGTCCACCCACAAATGACAAGGAAGACAAGAGCTGGTTCATGTCCAGAGAAAGAGAGAGAGAGAGAGAGAGAGAGAGAGAGAGAGAGTAATAATCATGTTTTTGTGTATGTGTTTCATGCAGATATTGTTTCACTCCTAGTACTATGCACTATTTATAATTCAGGAGGTCATTTCCTGTAACTGAGGCAGCCATGTAGCCCCACGATCAATACAGTGGACCTTTTCTTGCTGCTTGTAGTGTTTCTGTTTTTTTTTCTTCCACTGCTTATGTCCTCTCTGTCAGCTTCTCAAGTTTCTCTACAGGGCTCCTAGAGTACACGACAAAGCTAAAGATATGGCTTTAAATTGTGAAAGAGATTTATTAATGATATTATAAATAACATTTGAAAGTTGGAGATTTGGAAAATGTAAAGCAGAGCTACAAGGTTTTTGCCCTTGTTTTGTAGATAAAACCTTTAGTTAGTTTTATCTGACTTTCATTTTCTTGTTGCAGACTCTCAGATTTAGTAATAAAATGACTTAAAACTGCTTTTTCCTCCTCATGCCTCTCCTGACCATGCCTTTTTGTGCCAGGATGCAGCACTGGGGGTTGAACACGTACCTGTACGGCCCAAAAGATGATCTTAAACACAGACTGTTGTGGAGAGAAGTCTACTCTCCCGAAGAGGAGGGTAAGAACATTCATCCATCTGTAAATCTATCTATTTAGCACCGCCAAGTCTGTTTGCAGTTGTTGGGGAGAATACTGATAAAAGTGTCTCTTGAGTCAGGATCGCATCGAGCTGAAGACGACACGTTTAAAAATGAAAAACAAATCTGGGGGTTTGAAGGTAGAAAGTAGTGGGCCTCATCTCTGACGAGATGATGTTAGCTGCTTGATGCTACTACCAGCAAAACACACATGCATTGTGGGTAACGTAGGCGTCATGTTTTGGCAAAGAAGAAAAATGCAAGAAATTAGAGACAAAATGTTTGGTTGTGCAGCATGCTGATCCTTTTTTCAGACTGTCCATCACTAATCCGACAATGCTAGCGCAATGCTAAATTGTTGGAGTGCCCCTTTAATTTTTTTATGGTGTGAGGCCAAAGACTTGAACTAAATGCTACAGACTGGCTGCAGACTAGATTAGACTTGTTTTGGGATCCGATCTGCTCCAGGAATTGAGTAGGAGGGCATATTTCATTAAAAGGCTTCAACAGTTTTTATGTTGCCCATTATATTATTTTTATAGTACCCTGGAAGACTGTATGGTCGTTTAGAGAAAGCTGAATTCCCACAATGACACATAAAACTGAGATCAGAGAGACGCATTCGTGTTTTATGAGGAGTCTGCTAGTGTTTATTATTCTCAGACATCTGTAATTGTTTAACACTGGATAGGCCAGTGTCTCAACATTTCTCTCCTCCTCCCCTCAGGTCAGTTGCGTACTCTCATAGTAGAGGCCAAGTCAAGAGGGCTGAGGTTTGTTTATGCCCTCTCTCCTGGTCAGGACATCGTCTTCTCTTCTTCCTGTGACCTGACACTACTCAAGCGCAAGCTGAGACAGGTATATGACACAACACCATACTGTAACTTTTCCTCATTTTCTAGTTGAGCCTCTGCGAGCTGTCTTTTCCTCTCTGATGAACAACCTCATCTCTGCCCGCAGGTATCAGACCTGGGTTGCCAGGCATTTGCCATTCTGTTTGATGACATCGATCACTCCATGTGTCAGGCCGACAGCGAGGCCTTTTCTTCTTTCGCCCATGCTCAGGTCACTGTAACGAATGAGATCTATCGGTTCTTGGGGGAACCACCTGTCTTCCTATTCTGCCCTACAGGTACGAGTGCCAAACGGAATTGAATTGGACTATTTGTAAAATTTAATAGGTGACATTTTTACTTGGCCGTCCATGAATCTTGATGATGAAGTATACTTCTCTTTATTGCTCCCCGTAGAGTACTGTGGTTCTCTGTGTTCTCCCAGCGTATCAAAGTCTCCCTACCTGCAGACTGTTGGCGAGGACCTGCTGCCCGACATAACCGTAGTATGGACAGGTGAGATACAAACAGCATAAATATGAAATCTTTATTTATTATAATTGATAAGAAACATTTAAGGTGTCTTATTTTACTACACAGTATAAAATGGCTGTATTTGTGCAGGCATAAACCACGTTCTGTCAGTTTCACATTTTTTTCTCTTCTGTTTTTTAGCCTCATTAGTTGACCTGCAATCTCTTGCTTAGTAACAGCACACACACACTGGCACACTGGCACACCTCGGCATGTACACATGCAGGCACAAAACCACACAAATCATCCTCCGAAGATGATTTAAGTGCAAATCCACCCACACACATATGGAAGTACAATAGGTACACACATGTACTCACATTATCTCCTTCTCCCGTTTAGTTCAGTTTCTGATTGTGTCTTTATTTTTCTCCTGTCAGAAGCTGTTCTCTGGTAACCGCTTTACCGCTCTGAAGCATGAATAAACATTTACTTTTTCATTAACATGTATGCTTGTTTTTTATGCTTGTTTTTCCTACCACCATTCTTGAAGGTGATTTCATGCTTCTGTTATTGAAAGCAATGTCGTGTTCCACAAATGAATGAATGTTGCTTGGAGATTGCTGATTAAATTGCAAGCACAGGTCATGCGTATGGTGCTTAGAGTGACTTGAAAAATGTGTCAAAATGAAGTTGAGAGGAAATAAGGTCATGCTGCAGATTTAGTGGCCTTGTTTTATCTGGTCCAAACACAATTAGTTAACTTTGTTGCATTTCTATGTAGTTTCTTTGGATCTGCAACCTTTCTGTGATGAACTTGTCTGCTATCCAACTTTCCATGACCTCTTTGCTGTGGGAAATATGTCAGACAGTGACATATCTGTGGTGGTTTTGATGGCTTTGATTTGATGTGAACAGAAGCACTTACAGGAATCCTTTTTGAACAAAGACAACAGCTCGGCATGCAAAATATGTAAGACAACACCGGTGTGAAAACTGTGTTAGGAACATATATGCATCTTGTGACACCTGAGTTTCCACCTATTCCGAAAAAGCATTTTTTCTCCTGGAGAAGCCAGTTCACCTTGTTATACCACTGCAGGTTCTCAGAACACACGTAACTTATGGTTACCTGATATGTTGTTATTAGTGGTATTATGTTTTTATTATCATTCTTGTCTAAAGAACCATAAAGGTAACTCCAAAGTTCAAACAGGTTGGTCTGAAAGTGCCTTAGGAATAAGGAGAGAACAACAATATTAGTCTCCTGTTGTCTTCCTCAGATTTAATTACACAAAGTCTGTTTATTAAACCTTTAGGCTTCCATTTATTAACCTTTTCCCTTTACTCTCCACAGGCAGTAAGGTCATCTCCAGGAAACTGTCTGTACACTGCCTGGCTGAGGTGGAGTCTGTTCTCCAGCGCCCTCCACTTATCTGGGACAACCTGCACGCTAATGACTACGACTCCAGGCGTCTCTTCCTGGGGCCTTTTAAAGGCAGAGAGCCTCAGCTAAGGAGCCACCTCCGAGGCCTGTTACTCAACCCCAACTGCGAGTTCGAAGCTAACTACATCCCTCTCCATACGCTCGGAAGCTGGTACCGAGCTGGAAAAGAAGAGCGGAAAGGTGCGGTGATCGGTGAAGGGAGGGATGAGGCAGGAAGGCAGTGGGATTAATGAGCAGTTGGAAGGAGCAAGGAAGGAGCTGTGATGAGACAGGAGATGTCCCCAGTTAATAAACTAAGATTGGTTCTGCCAGACCAGAGCCATGCACAGGTTGTCCCATTGCTTCCTGGAGAAATTTTTAATATGCCAGTGTTGCTTGGCAACTAACACAATTTTAAACACCAGGCAGAAACGTTGTGTTATATTAAAGGTCCAGTGTAAAACATGAAATGCTCTGTCAAGAGCTAGTGTTTGGTTTGTCCACTGTGGACTACTGTAGAAACATGCCAGTGCAACATGGCAGACTCAAAAGCATGACGTGACAAATCTACTCAATAAACCTTCAGCAAAAAAATATTAAAAATTCATTGCATTTATTTTGCCGTGACAGTAAAATATACATGAATACCACCACAGAAAGTAAGAGCAAACAAGGCAGTTGGGTGGAGAGAAAAGTGTGGAGTGTGCGATGCTGTGGTGGTGATGGAGGGATAATTGTGTGGTATGATGAAGGAAGAAATGAGAAGAGAGGAAAGTCCCTCGGTGGAGGCAACAGGGAAGTCATGAGAGAAGAGATAAAGGGCTGAAGCGACGTGTGATGTGGATGGAAATAGACATGGAATTTTAATGGTGGCATGATGGGGGTTGAGGGTGGAGGAGGATGATACATCAGTACAGTTTTTTAATTTATCCGCTCACGGCAGCACGAGATAAGTCGTCTCTGAGTACGATGTATATCTTTTCTAGTGTACACATATATTAGAGATAAAGAAGAGGCATGTGTGCACGCAGGTTTGCATGTCACGACAGGTCAACCATCGCAGACTAAAGATATTCACAGTGGTTTTCTTCACTGGGCTCTGTATGAACAGGAGTAATTTGTCTCCTCATGTATAATACACAATGTTTTTTATGTTCTAGATGAGGAGGGTGAATATTGTCCTGATAGAGCTCTGTCTGCCGCACTACGTGATTGGATGGAGGAACTCAACCAACCACTACAAGCAGGTAAAATGTTATGATGTGTTTCTCTGCTTGTATGGACCAGTTCAATCAATTTATAGCAGTTCATTATTGGCGGCAAATTTCGAGGTTTGTCCAACAAAAATGTCTCCTGGCCACAGTGTTATATGTGTACTTAAAGCATAACATGTATTTTTTTAATCACGACAGGTCGGCAGAGCACACGAGCGGACCAGCGTTCCTCTGCTACGGCATCTCGCTGCAAAACTCCTGACAGATCTGACTGCCCTTCCACTTTGAGAGGAACCTCTACCGTGGCCAAACTTCCTGTGTTCCCCCTGAACTCCAGCTCACCCCCATCGTCACCCACTAAGGTTAACGGGGAGAGGGAGGCACAAGATGGGGAGAAGAAGAGGTCAAACCAGTCTAGTCAACCCAATCACCAACCTCCAGGATCCAGGCCCGGAGCACCTCCAGGCGGAGGCAGAGGACAGAAGGCCCAGGGTCGGGGAGTCTGTGGTGGGAAGGGCCTTCTCAGTGAATCGCAGGTGCGGCTCTTGGTTGGTCTTCATTATCTGCCTCACGAGCACGGTCCGTCTGCTCAGAAACTGCTGCAGGACCTGACCTGGCTGAAAACAAACTGCCACCTTGTCGGCACGAACAGCAAGAAGGCGCCGCCTCAGAAGGTCAGTACTTTTCATGTCGATGACATTTGAATTGTTTGATTGATGAATGTGAGTGAGAAGATGTAGATGATCTTTGGTACTTAGCTATTATGTGAACGTGTCCTCAGATTGATGAGTGGCGAGGTCGGGCCTCCAGGTTCCTGTCCCTGTGTGAAGACATAGCACAGCTTCACTGCAGCGTGGTGGGTGGGGCCAACAGGGCTGTGCTCTATGACCTTTACCCTTATGTGTGGGACCTGAGGAACATGGCTCTGGTGGCAAAAGCATTCATATGCTGGCTGGGTGAGTATAAAGAGAGATGGAAGCAGGAAACTATGGGGATACAGAATAATTTAATGTAATATATTATTGTAATATAATGTTCTATTCTACTACTGTACTATGTTTTGATCTCAAACTGTATCTTGTGGTACGTAGAGGAATTAATTTAAAAACATATACTACAACATTGTGATTGAAAATAAACTGAGATTACTGAAATCTAATTTAAGTTTCTTTTAATCAGCCTGCAACATAGTCACATTAATTCACATAGTGCACATGCATATATCCATTATTATTTACGAGCTAAACTGTGACACATGTCTTGTCTTTTCTACTGAATTAGCTCTGGTTGTTCAGGATTCAACAACAGTAAATAAATAAATAATAAATAATCTTTTTTATTATGAATACACCCATTATATTATAAATGTTAAAAGGATTGTACTTATATAGCCGCTTTTTAGTTTTTCACTACATCACATATCTCATTCACCCACTCACACACACACATTCATACATTCATGGCATTAGCTGCCATGCAAGGCGGCAACTGCACTCAGTATTTGGGACATTCATATGCATTCACACCCCGACGGGACAGCCGGGAACAGTTTGGTGTTCAGTATCCTCAACATGCAGACTACAAGAGCTATACTTCTTCATTATGGGGCTTGCAGACACTATGTGATTTGGCTGCGCTCGCTGCTGGGTTCAGAGTTCATTCTGGTTGAACGCTGTGCTGCGCACCACGCTGTGAATAGCCGTTGTGGCGCAGTGCAAGCTATTGGAAATAATAGGTGTGAGAGCGCTGTGCGCCATTGTCACGTTGTGTCTGAAAGACTATACGACTATACTATATACTATAATCTAACATCCCCACCCCCTCACTTTTTCCACTCAGATGGACGAGTGTTGAGCGACAGCTCCACCCTGGGCACCTGGAAGAACTGCTTCCACTGTAAGTAGACATGAACTCTAAGCTCTTTGTCTTATCTTTGCCTGAAATATCTCTTGCCGTCGCCTCTGCTAGCTTAGTGGAGTGCAGCAGATAAGAGTGCAGCGAGGACTAAACCACCAGCTGTGCTTCAAATATTTATGGCGGCAGCATAAAAACTGAAAAAAAAAAAGAGTTAATTTTAGCCAGCATGTCTTGAGGCACGTTAATGCTATAAAACACGGAACTTTTATGCCGGCATGAATATTTAAAGCTGATTTAACGGTGTGATCATTTTACATTTGCACTAACAACCATCTTGGCATTTCATTGGCTCTAACCACAAAATGTCACCAGACTGACATTTGGGTCTTGTCTGTGGTAGGGTGTGGAAAATCCTCAGGGGCGGACCTACTGGGAGTGGAGTCAGAGCCATGGGTGTTCAAAGGGGGTGTGTCTGGGGAGGTGCAGGTGTGTTTGTATCATATTTTCTACTAATACTGTAAATAACTCCTCCTGTTTTGTTACTGTGTATGTGTGCAATTCTTGATTATACTGTATGTGACATTGAAATTCGGACCTCATATTTGTATGATATGTGTGTGTTTGTCTTTGTGTGTGTACTGTGTGTGTGTGTGTGTGTGTGTGTGTGTGTGTGTAGATGCTTCTCCCGATAGGCAACAGCAGTGAACTCTTCACTCATCCTCCTCCTCTCTTCCCTACCTCTCGTCTCTATAACATCAGGCCCTACCACAGCAAGGACAAGGTAGAAGATACACCCACACATGTTGTTGTTTCACATATAATGAGAGGATAATTCATGGATTATCAAGTCAAAGTGGTGCATCTAAGATAGGGAAGGTTGGGGGATATTTGTGAATATTTGTATCGCTACAGAATACACACTCACTGCATAAGACTTTAGTGTACCTGCTTGCGTTTGGACCCTGATTGTTAGGGATTGTTAGATGAAACATATGGCCTAATAGACTGGGCCATGAAATCACAGCCATATCTCTACGCAACAGTCATTTTGTTTGTGTGTGTGTGTGTGTAGGTAGAGTTATATCGGATGGTGCGCCAGCTCCACCTGAGGACTCAGGGTGGCCAAGAATCCAATATTGCTCACCCAGATATCATAGGAGACAGGTGAGGGCTTGAGAGCAGCAATCACCTGCCTTGCTAATCATATTTATCACACCAGAATACTATATCCACATATATTTTTTTAGATAGTAATGTCTTTTCTTTTCTATAGATGCCTCGGGCCGTGCCTGGCGTTGTGTCCCGAGTACAGCTTCATCCTGGAGGATGAGCTGGGTGTGTGTGGTTGCGTGCTGGGAATCTTAGATGTTCGCTCCTTTGCCAAGCGATGCCAGGCCAGCTGGATGCCTGCAATGAGGGACAAATATCCACACAAAGGGGGCAACACACACCCCAACACACAGGTGAATGCATGCAGAAGAAGTCATCTTTCTTTATAGCTATCGTGTCATTCTGAAGAGCACAGGAGGATTCACACACACACAATGTTATCGATGCACACAAATGTTTAGACATATCTGTACCTGCAGTTATACCATCTGGGTCCCTCTGTGATGGATTAATAACCCACTGGGAAGTTGGTGGCACACTCAGGTGAACAATGACACACACACAAACAGATTAAGCCTCATGTACACACAGATTGGACTCTTTTTTTGTGCAGGGTAAGCATCCATCATGGCCAGTCAAATTATTATTTTCCTCTTGATTTCTAAGTCACATTAATAACAGGAGGTAATGTGCCGTGTTGTTGTTGCCCATGATGACAAACAGTTGAGTGATCTTAGGCAAAGAGACAGAACCGGTGATGAGCAACAGGGATAGTCAGCCCTTGACATCTGTGGAGGATTCATCTGCCCACTCTGTGCGTCATGGTGCACACTGAACTACTTTGGATGACTATCATTCACACTGCAGCCACAGGTGTATGAAGGTAGAAAAAGTTTTCTAGTGGAGTGGTGTGTGTTCCTACTTCATTAAACATGGGGACTTGTTCAGACCATAGGTTTATCGCTGATCAAACTTTAATATATAAATAAATATATTACTTTAATATATGTTTGATGGCTTGAAAACTAGGTAGAGAAAACCGCCCTGCTTGCAAGTTTCATTCCAGGAAAAACAGACAGGAAGTACATTAGACTAATTAGAGTCGCCTACAAAATAAAACCTGCAAGTGCTCTGTTGATGTTATGAGGCATTGAATGCATGCTCAAAATCAATTGGTGAAATTTGCATTTATGATGATGATTAGTCTTTAGGCTGTAATTATGTTGTTAGGTTGCTTGGTGACTTGAAAGTCTAATGAGGTATGATCAGTCAAATGTGTCCCATTAGTAACATCTAGTGACCGCTATTTGAAACTACAACAACATAGGACTATGAAATCAAAAATGATCTTCCAGGACGTAACCCATCGTCACATTGTGAGAATGTCTTTGTCTCTTTGCCCTTCTCTGTGTAGGATCTGATCCAGCTGATGGAGGAGGACCAGGGTGAGTACCCAGACTCTCTCCTCTATCACTTCCCCTCTCAGCTGCGACTGGACGCCCTTCCTGAGCTTGTGGACATCAGTGTCAGCCGCACCCTGCTCACCGCCCTTCTCACTGCACTCAAGGCCAATGGTGAGGAGGAGATTGTGTCGAGTCATTGTATGAGTGTGCATTATTAGTTTTAAACTTAATGCTCAAATCTGACGTAAAGCAGGGATTTACTGCTGAAGAGCTGATCAGTTCTTGATGTTGAAATCCTGAAGTTTTCATATTATCTGTGACAGACTACCTTGTGTATAGTTCATTGTTTTATACAGTATGAGTACCTGATATCTGTTTTGTGGCCATTCCTTTCCATGTGTTTAGGTTCTCAGGGCGTCTTCTGTGAGGTGCAGCCGACAGACCGTCAGAGGCTGGAGTTCCTGACAAAACTGGGCTTCCTGGAGATCCTCAGAGGAGAAGCGAGGAGCAGAGAGGGAGTGGTGTTAGGGAGGCTGCTCTGAACATGAACACACACACACACACACAGAAGAGCACACAGTCACACATACACACCACCAGAAACACATAAAGACACTTACACCCATACAGTAGATACACAGAGGCACTTACACACAGAGAAAGAGGCTAGGAACACACTGCGTACGGCACAGATTAGAGACGGCTAAGCTTTGCAAAGCAGGATCTGTATTTGCTCTGTCGAGAGAGGAAAAACTTTTTAAAAGGACAATCCCAGATTCCCTTGAGTCTGTGCAGCAGTAATCGGGATGAACCCAGAGATTTCTGGGAGATTTACAAAACACAGAACAAGCTTTGCCAAACATTCGGCAAAGCTGTGCTAATCTTTCTCAGATTCTACTGCTGGCTCTGGATGATAAGATTTAGTGAAGTTACAAGGAAGTCAACAACAGAATAGTTTGAGATGTGAGCAGAGCAGTCAACCACAGCAGCTACAACGTTGTCAAATCGGCTATAATCAATATTTTACCAAATATATGACCAAAAACAGCTGAAAGGAGAGTTATTGGAGTTACATACAGCAGGTGGCTAGAAACACAAATGCTAATGTTGCTCTGCACCAGCTGGACATGCAGCTGTTTGCGAACACATTCCCCATATCACCTGTACAAGATGTTAACATGTCATTGACGTGTTCACGGCTTGTTTCCCCAAGTAGCCACAAAAATCAGTTCTTGCAGATTCAAGTGAAAATAAGTGGGACGAGCGTGTGATTACAAAAACTATACAGCATCATATTTCCAGTCGTAGAAATCAAATTATCCCTTGAAAGATAGATGATAGATAGATATAGATGTATTAGACTATATAGACATTTTATTCATTTAAAACTTACTAATTAAAATAAGAATGCCTCAGAGCTGCTGTTTTTGGCTGACCTGTAGAGGGGCACGTCTTAAACCTTCAAAAACCAAAGTGTAAAAACCACATGTTGTGATCTTACAGGAGGTTTCGTCCTGGACTTTTTCTCAGCCAGGCACACTAACTTCCTGGAGTTGTTATCCTGTGGTTGCCAGGCAACCAGTAGAGACACAGTTATTTGTACAGACTAATCAAACGAGTTATAGCGTGGTCATGAGCTTTAGAGGTGTTGGTAGGCAACACGTTACCTTTGGACAGAGCCAGGCTAGCTGCTTCCTGTTTCCACTCTTTGTAGCGTCATATTTAGACACGAGAGTGGTATTGATCCTCTCTCCTGACGGCAAGAAAGCAAATAATTCCTTTAAGCTGACATGAAACAATCTCCTGCTGTGCACAACCACGTTCAAGCTGCTCCAGTTGATCTTGTACTCTGCTCCTTCTGCTTCGTTCATAACCGACAGTTATTTTCTTAAAAGTTAGGATGTTGTTTTTCTAGCTCCCGTCCTGTCGGTTGAATAGAGTCTGTGAAACACCAGACCGGACCCAGGCACGGCGTCACTGTTTACACTTGCTTAGTTTAGATGAATGTTTTTATGCATGAAGAACAAGAAAAATTGTGTGACTGTTCACAAAGTAGGACTACATGTATACTGACATAGACACAAACATGCATTTATGATTTTAATGGAATGCTCTAACATGGCTACATTAATAAAGGTTTTCCTTTCATTGGACCTTTTCTCCATTATAGCTATAAAGTGTTACGAGGAAACACAATGCAAGTGCATGCACTCTAAACTTCAGAAAACTATTTATTTAGGCAGATTTCTGTGCATGATGACAATCATGCAGACAGATAGGATATATTAAACACACACACACACACACACACTACACTTATCTGAAGTTTACACTGGGTTCAATTGGATATAATAGATACCTCTCCTTCATTTCATTGTCAGATACTATAAACATCATGAGTATGTGTGGGGTGTGTGTGTGTGGGTACAGTGTGTGTGTGAGTGTGTGCAAACATGCCAACTAAGACAGCTGTGTTATTCTGCCTTTATTCTAAACCATAATGAACACAAGCAGACACACACACACAAACATAGAACCCCCCCCCCCACAGACACACATTCACACACACACACACACACACACACAAACATAGAACCCCCCCCCCACAGACAGACACACACACACACACACACACATGCAGTCATACTAAAAGAAGCACAACAGCACTCACAATGAAATCTTCAACTGAAAGTAGAACTATGAATGTTCATTATTTTGTAACGCAGCTTAAAAAACACAAGTACAGTTTGTGCAAGTATTTATATTTCTACTTTTTCTTTTCTGCTTTTTTATTTATTATTATTATTATGCTTGATCAATCACAGACTGACAGCCACTTTTTGTATGTTTCTTCTTGTTACCAACCTCGTCTCCGTTGTCTGTGAGGTATCATGATAAAAGAATTTAGTCCATGAAGTGAAAATGATGTAGAAAAAAAATCCTAAAAGCACTGAGCTTAGAAATGCATGATGTAAAGAAAAAATGTTCAGAGAAGATGCCGACGTTTGTGGCAGAATGTGTCCCATCATCTGTATGACAAAAAAAAAGGAAATAATCTTTTTAATATGTATCATTCTTTAATGGCTCTCGACCGGGGTGTGTGATTTGTGTGTGTGAATGTAAACGTATGTTTGGGAATATAGATGTTGATGAGAAATATCCATAAAAACAATGAACACAGGCAACATGAAGCAATGTGAAAAAAGACTAATAATGAACCACGGCTAAACACCTTTACTATTTCATTTAAGAGAATCTGTAATAATAATAATAATAATAATAATAATAATAATAATAATAATAATAATAATAATAATAATTCAGACAGTTGCCTTTTGCCTCATGGCCTAAGCAGTTGACCATTAACAAACACATTAGCTGTCGTCTGCGTGGCCTCACTGTCTCACCGTCTGCCTGGTTTATGTACAGTCTGTTTTTACAATGAGTTCCAGTGGAGTCCTCTGTATGTAGTACGTCTTTGCGGAGTAATGAAGGGGTTCAAAAAAAAGAATTACTGTTGAATTCAGTCTGTGTTTTTATTGATGATGACAGTTAAACTGTCATTTTAACAACGAATGATTTTATTGAATTGACTTGTTGATTTCATGCCTATTAAATGAAGTTTTCTTTCCCTTTAAACTGCCTGTCGTTTCTTTGTTGGTGCGTTAACACTGAACACAAACCATACACAAAACTAGGTTGGAAATTTTATACATTTAATAAAAATATTAGATTTGAATACACAAACGTATATATTTCAGCTCTGGATACTTCATTAATATTTTATTGCTGCACATACATTGCCACCTTGTGGACAAAATGCTGTGTGACGACATTCGACTTTTTCACAGTCCCTCCGACAGTAAGCCTGATGTTGAAATGGCAGTGTATGTCTAAGAATCTATTTATAAAGTCTTTGTATTAAAAATGTATACATGTTATCCAACTCAGAAGTACTGATACAGTACTCTGGGTGAGTGTGTGTGCATGTGTGTGTGTGTGTTCTAGTGTTACACATCAGTGCTCTCCCTTTCTTCTGTGTTCCCAGCTTCCCATTGGCTGCGAGAGCGCAGGTTGTGTTCAGGGGCCCTGACTTGACGAATAGGGATGCGGTACGCTGCTAAACTGCCAGTCAGCAGCAACATCAGTGTGGCTGTCAGAGTAGCTGCCCAACTGCATGCTGGGAGACCAACCTAGGGAAAAAGGAGGAGAGAGTTTTTAATAATGAATAAGACAGTGAAGTCAGACGCTTGAGCAAGAACAACCTCACAATAATTATTAGATATTTTTTGCAGTTATAACTGTTGCCTGTCTGTTTTTCTACTGAGAAAAATATGGAAATATGATTTCATTATGAGGTCAGTTGCAAATTTACAAAAATGTAAAATGTCTAAAGCCTTGGAGAGAGCATGGGAGATAGACTTTTACCAGGATGAAGGCTTATTGAAGTTTTTCACATGAAAAACACTAGCTTTATATTTTTTTCTGCATGATGCTTTTTGTGGGGTTTTATTCTTTTGCACATACGATAGGCGTATCAGTCCTCTTCACTGTGGAGTGACAGGTCTACAACAACAGCCCAACTGCCTATTATGTGAAACTGCTGTTGGGTTGACCAGTCTGAATTAAACATTAAACACCAGAGTGTTCAAACACTGGTTGGAAATCCAGCAGAAAAGTTTTTTACATCCCAGAGTCATGCTGTTTAAAGCAGTGTACTTCATATTTCACCTGGACTGGAGTGTAGCAGACACTAAAATGATGCTTTTCACACTAATTGGAAGCTCAATGTTGTTCTAAAACAGTGCTATTGTATTGAATTGTGCTGAGCAAATGTTGAGGGCTTCGTACGCCCACATGGCACGAGGTGTGTGCACTTACAGTTCCCAGCAGATTGCTCAGAGCGATGTCAGCATACGCAGAGAGGAAGGCTGCGGGCAGAGGAGAAGAGATTAGGCTAAATATATCCTCAACACACTCACCCTGTATCTTTCTCCAGCTTGCTGGAACAGAGTTTGGCTGCAGTTGGTCCTGATAAGAGATAGGCTGAAGCTCCAGTGGAGAGCAATTTCCTAATGTGAGTCGGTTAGCTTCCTGCCAGAACTGGACAGCACTAATGTCCACAGCGCATCAGCTACAATTTCAGATGTAATGCGTAAGGGAGATAGAGCGTGTGCATAATTTTGTCAGATTGTTTGCATCCATGAATTGAAGCCTTGTCTAAATACGTCAATTAAATCCAGCTTTGAACTGACAAAACAATTTATTAACCTCCTCACTGCAATTACAGCCATTTGGCGTGAGTAAAGGACGTGAGATAAGTGGGTTTAGATGAGGGGAGAGATGCAAAGCAGCTTTCTCAGATTGAAGGCAACTGGGAGTTAACTGAAGGGGAGTTTTTTGGGACCAAAGTGAAGAAATATGCAGGAAAACAAAGTCCCTGCAGAGAACAATGAGCAGGCTGAATAAAATGCTATGTTGTATTCACCTCCTAATTATTTTAAGCTCCAATGATTCAGCATGTGATTGAGCCAGCCGAGGAACTAGATCACGATTTACTGAGCAGGAGTAGTGATGTCGCAATTACTCAGAGGGATATTTGGGCTGTTTAGGAACTAAGAGCCTTGTTTGACCAGCTCCAGAGCATGAAAAGGAAAAAAAGTTTGATAGGAACCAATGTGTTAAACAGTGAGCACCTACCTAGACCTACCTAGACCAATTTGTAGAATAAAAGCTATTAAAGCTATTCAACAAAATAACTAAGTAAGTAAAATTCAATATCACCTGGTTGAAGGCTAGAGGTTTCAGGGTTTTAAAAGGGTGTCTGTTTGAGGTTTCAGTGCACTGGGTTGCATTTGAGGGTTTCAGCACCAAGGACAGGAACAATGATAAATATTACATTTGTTTCAGCACCAAGGACAGCGCATATTAAAACTGCATGTTTGTTACTGTTGTCCTCCAGTGGCTGACCACCGTAATGGCAGGAATAATGACCGAAGCAAAAAGATTTGAATTTATTATGGAGTCTGTCTGAATATTCCGACAAAATACAAGTAAGGTTAACTCATATAGTAGTCACAAAAATATTTAAAAAGTATGTATGGCACTGATCCATATTATTATTATATTATATTGATGAAGGATCGCAGTGTTAATGTTACTGGAGGAAAAACGAGACAAACTAAATACAAACAGGGTGAACAATATGATGTAAGAATAAACTATGTAGGAGCAGCTATGTGTTGTGCATTCTTAAGCTTACCCTTGTGTACACAAACAAACATGAATAATGTGTGTGAACGTGGTAAGCAATGTGTTTTACCCTTTTTTGTACATGAAATTATCCCGATAAAGCTTTACGTCATTTATTTAATCACTAACACTGTCATTATGTACTTGTGTTGTACAGCACATTTGTGTGCGTGTGTGTTTGTATGTCACCGCTGGCGATGGCTAAGAGGTGGGTCCTCCAGCTGAAGGTGAAGAAGAGTCCTCCAATAGCCATGCAGCCCAGAGCTCCATTAAAGCCAGACAGACCTGAGTACAGAGAATCATGACGCACGGCCACGGATAAACCTGCGCCGCAAGCACAAACACAAGCACACAGTGAGAGTTTAATCTTCACTTGAGTCATCACTGTCTACATTTAGGAATCAACAAATGCACAACAAAACACACACACACACACACTGATATTTGTCTGTTAAATCTGCTGCACTAGAACTATCCATGTGGTGGTGCTAGACACATACTGTTGTGCGGTCCCCTTCAGTTCAAATTTTATTTTGCACATGACCTTATAAGGAACTGTGCTGATTTTGCCTTTCTATCCGCCCATATAAGGAATGTGACTATCTGGTCCAACGTGGCAGATGAGCTTTTTGTTAATTACTGGTATAAACATTTGATTACAGGTCTGCTAATAGCAAAGTATATAAAGTCTTGTACCAGTATTTAGAGGATATGATGCATGTGTGTCTGCTCTGTCTCTTGGATTTATGATTTTTGCACTTTGTGATGATGGTGTGCAGGGATGGGTAGGAGGAGTGCTGACAAAGACCCTGCCTGTCTTACTAAAATATATTCTTTTATGCTTGTGTATGTGTTTCTGTGATTAGATTGTAAAAAAGGAGACGTGAGAGAAAGAGAAGCCTGACCACAAGACTAAGGAGACTTTTTAACTTGCTATTGCTATGCTATTCTCCTTTTAATTTGCATGATAATGATATTCATTTTCATGTTTACCAAAATGTATTACACAACAGAACAAGTCCTAACAACAATAACATCTCTCTTCTCCCTCCCTGCCACAGGGTATTGATGCAGTAGGTGGACGAACACCAGGTCAATGTCTCACCTCTGACTCACATCTATACTAAATAAACATTATACTCTAAAACTGAAGCTATATGCAGACTGCAGAGGGGGACATGATGGCCTAGATAAATCTCTATGAGGCCAAAAACATTGACCTTTTCTCTGCTGGCCTTCAGCAGCAGCTGCACTGGGTCTTTCAACCCACACGTGAGGGAGAATAACAATAAAGCTGCAGTGACATCAGGGGGAGGACGGCTACTGAGGTCAGCTGCAAAGGCCAGAAGGCTTCAGTCAGAACCAGCGAGCAGCATCATGCTTTGCATTATTACTTAAAACCAGTAAATAGTTTTTAATTTGCCCTCTCTGGCTGAAGCTTGTTGCACCTCTGGCAACAGTCAGCGTCAAAGTTTGGGCGTGGCCCAACACAACAGTGATGTCACAGTGTATTGACACACACTGAAATCCTCGTCTGTGCCACTGCAGCAAGGTGACAAGTTCAACCACTGGAGGTCAGCAAAAATACGACTTACATATCCCCGGGAGAGCTGTCAAGGTTTAAAAACAAATTACAAGTCAACAGGCTTCATGAATAAATCAAGACGTATATGGAGCATGACCTAAACATCCACTGAAGTGGACGAAAAATGTCATGTCAGACATCAGACCTGTGTGGAGCTACGAGGAGGCTGCGAGTTTCCTCTTTGTTTCCATTAGCTTGAGATCTTGTTGCAATTTCTTCTTCTGCAAGAATTAGCACCAGCTTCAGAATGCGAATATAATTCATTCGCATTTTCTTGCTGATTTTCTGGAAATTCAGTTTAAGTTTGCATTAAATTTGGATGTAAACTTACTCTTGCTACATTATCTCTCATTATAATTATAATGCACATTGTAATCTACAACAATAGGATGTATTACAGGGCAATGTTTGTGCATTGCATCAAATTGTACAGCTTTTGCAACAACGTTGTCAATTAATTACACATTTTATATCAGCTTGGATGTCTGCTTCTTGCTGCACACCGACTGCATCCCTTTGTGGGTAAAGAGAGGTCATCAGTCCTGTAGCCCCACCCAGAGCTGCTGCCACTGCTCAGCTGTGGAGAGAAACAAGCCTTAAAACTGCTTACTGACTGTTTCATTGATATATATATACACAGCTTATGTCTGTGCAAGCACGAACTCTGAAGCAGAACTTGTGTATTTTTTTTACCTTCCTGAGTACGAGTAATATTATTTTTTAAAAATATACGGAACACTGTCTGTGCAGGAGAGTGCTCACCAGTATTTGCTGTAGCAGCTATATATTATTTACACACACAAGCTGAATGTGCTCCTGGGTGAAGGAGAATGAATTATCCTTTATTCAATTCTGGTTGCATTGTCACAACAAAATGCTGAAATGCACAGTAGTCATGCTGAAAATGCTAAACAAAAGATAAATGACTGAAATGACAACAGTATAAATGTTGTTGCAATTCATGTCGTTAGGCATCGCTGCAGCTGCCCCACCCTCCACCCTCCCTGTATTAATACTGCAGGATTTTCCAAAGAATTCATCTGCAGTAACAGTAAATTTTGGAAGCTCCTCTGTGGACAAATGACCCTGGGCGTGTGCTGTGATTGATTTCCTCATTACCGGGCATTGTGGGCTGCAGTTTAGCAAGTCTGCTCCTGAAGGAGACTGGCCACACCCCATTGCTGCCTCCTTACTCTGTCTGCTCGGCCACTCTGCCATCCACTCCCTCTGTTTGCTTTTGCTTTGTCCTTAAATGCTCCAGCTCCCTCCACACTCATTTTGTCTCTTCCTCGCTCTACACTTCATTATCTTGCCCTCCATCTTCCAATTCATTGTCACCGTTCCTCTTTCATTTCTTGTTCCCTCATTGCCTTCCGCTCTCCCTTCATCACACCCTCTCGCTCTCCTCCCCCCCTTCCCTCTCCACATCAGGGTGTCATTAAAGACTAATGGCAGTGTGGGAAGGGTGCCCCAGAGAATCCTAAATTTTTACTGTTTTTATACTATGTATGTGTGTGTGTGAGTCACTCCCAGTGTGATGCTGTCTATGCTAATAGAATGACTCAGACAGCTTTTATCATAAACCTGATATCTCTTCTCCTCTTTTCCAGTTGATGTCTGCATCAAACCACAGTCACTATCTGCGCACTAAATGGAGGACAGTGCAATAGGTTGGAATGAACAGCTGAAATGAACTGAATATAATGGCTTGTTTTCCAGTGTCTCCGGGTAAATGGCCAACTTTGTATTTGGGTCTCTGCTCTTCATTCAGCTGGTGAATCCATCATTCTGTCCTTTGATGCCTTCGAGGGGGGAAACTGTTTGTGGATGCAGCTAAATGGATTGCTGTGTATGTGGGCTCATTCATTAACTCTGCCCAGACATCAGCAGGATGAGCTGGAGAGGGACACTTTATACATCTATCCCCACTAACGCTTCTCCAACTGAGCGCCTCATTTCAGACGCTGCACAGGCCTATTTCTACAGCTCTTTGTGAATTCTTCTAATCATATGCGTAACAGATTTGATGTTTGTGATTCACCCTGCTAGGATTAAAGCTAGGTCAATGAATGTCTTTTCTCCTTTCAGAAGTTAAACCCTCGCTGCTTAAACTCTGTGGCGTGGGTTAAAATGGTATTTTAAATAACACGCCTAAGAGTGTAGAGCTGTGCTATTGACTCTAAGAGGCTGCATAATGGCACAATAGTGCTTTGAGCTAAATGCTAATGTGCTCACAATGACAATGCTAACATGCCTGTTAGTATGCTAACAACTGCTAATGAGCACCAGCTTTTATTATTTTTGCAAATCATTTAAAAAAAACATATTTTTGCCAGGAATATGACACTTTGAAAAAAAATAGGATGAATAGAAAGAAGAAAAGATACTTCATTGATCCCTCAAGGAGATTTTTTTTCACTAAAGTTCTAAAAAGTTAGACATTTTACCCAAACACACACAAATGCCTCACAGACATGCAAATGTGGAGAGATGGTGGAGTGATGGGAAGCCACACAGAGCAGTGCCCTGAGAGCAGTTAGGGGTTTCTCAAGGGCAGTGCCCAGGAGGTGAACTGGCACCTCTCCAGCTACCAGTCCACCTTCCATAGTTTGGTCCATGCTGAACTTGAGCCGCCAAAGCCAAATCCCTACAGCTCCCAGGACGATCAAATTGATTATAGTACAGAGTCTGTACTCTCTCTAGTGTCTCTAGAGTAAAAGTCAATGGATCAACAAAGGATTCATCCTCTATGAGGTTCACTTGTTAGGGTCGATTGTCTGGCTCAAGATAACAGTGTCATAATGTTATAGTATGTTATTTTCTGACATTTCTGTGTAGTATAGGTCAGAAATAAACATCCTACTCTTGAAAAATACTTTCTTCCTGAATATGAGGGCAGACTGAGAGCCCTCTTCTTCTTCCTCCTGCCTGATGCTGTATCTACAGTATGTCACAAGAGAGATGGCAGATACGAAATTCTTCCTCGAAAATACCTTGCCTGCGTGGCTTCACATCCTAAATACAAAGCTATTTAAAGTACTCCGAGTTAAGCAGTGAACCCCAGTTGACATCTCCAACTGACTCACAGCCTTCCCCTCCCTTCTCCTCTGTTTGATCCCACTTTAAAGCACTTCTGCAATTATTCTCCTGTAACATGAATGCAGCCGTAGCAGGAGGTGGAGGCTCTGGCCTACATACAACCCCTGATCTCTTCCCCTGGAAACCCCTTATGGGGAAAGTTTCCCACAGTGGTTTGAGTGGCAGCTCTATATATGGCCTCATACTCTGTCTGTCCTAGGCGAACTTCCTCTCTCAGTCTGACCCACACCACTGTGTCTCTCCGTCATTCTCGCTCTGTCTCACAGACAAAGTAGACGTTAAGAGGTGATGATTAAGAGGCTGATCGCATATATAAAGCCACAGTGGTTTACCCTGCCTGTCATCAGGGATCCACACATGTCTAAACATCTGCTCTCTGCCTCATTGGTTTCTCACCTCAGTTTTTACAGTGGAAAAAATTAAATAAATTAATTACAGCAGCACCAAAGTTGGAAATAAACGAGACAGTGACGGCAGCAATGATACAGCAGTCTAAAATATTCTGATAGGAACGATTATCATGGAAAATCATGCTGATGTCAATGAAAATGACGAACATGACGATAGTAAAGGTAAGCAAAGAGCTAAGGATGAAGATAGCTGATGACCATGGACAAAAATACAAAAATATGCTACTATCCTGTGTGGCCTGCTACTAGCGTCAGCTAAGGCTAAGGTTAAATTTTCTGAGTTGTCTGAAAACTTCGGCTAACTTTTTTTATATTTCCAGATGATTTGTGTTGAAACAAGAAGCCTGTAAAAGGGTTTTTAGAGGTCGTGGTAATCAGGAAACAGCACCGTTTGTGTTTTTGTTGTGTAGATGTAATTAGCCTTCTGGGGTCTAAGCAATCACCTACAACTGCAACAGCAATTGATAGGACCACAGAGGGTCAAAGTGTAATTTGCTCTAACATAACCCAGGGATGCTTTGCAAGTTTAATATAGAAAAACACAATTGGACTAGCCACACAAAGGTTAGATCTAATCTTTGAAGTTTGAAACAGTACGGTTCATTTTTACAGATATGAGATATGCTGGACAACGTTTTGCAAATGCAACACTAACTTATCTAAAGCAAATTTGGCAGATGTTGCTCCTCAGGACAGGGCTCCTAACTGTTACTAAACTCAGATATTCTAGCACTTTGGTGCTTATGAGTTAGCTTTGGTTAAAATGCTAGATGCTGTTAGTCTAGGTAGTTAGCATGGCAGGCTATGTTTGTAGCTTACATTGGATTTTTGTTACACTTTCTTGCTGTATTGGTTTTGGGTTTAAAAAGTTGATTGAAGGGTTGAAGGGTGCAAACTGAGACACTGAGTATAGCTTTAACTAGTGCCCCATGTATGACACTACAGCCAGTGTGGAAATCCAGGCCTGCTGCGGCTAAACCGTTTCACTATGGCTGAACAACAGTCAAGCAAACAGTTAATAATCAGTGAGAAAGGTGGTGATTATGACATGACACATATACACACAGTACTGAAGGATACAAGAGAAAGAACAAAAGAAGAAAGGATGAAAATAAGATTGAGAAAGAACTAGAACCAAGAAAAGAGTGTTCATGGAGGGGAAGTAAAACAGATGAAGAAAGTAAGAGCCAACTTGTCTGTGTGGACAGGAGGGTGTCAGTTTAAGCACATTTTCAGATCTCTTGATCCTTTATGGTGACATCTTTTCTTCTCTGATGCATTCATCAGGATCTTTCTTTTTTGTTGCTGTTGCTTTTCACTCTGGCACTTCTTTTTGGTCTTTCCCTCAATGTATTCCCCTTGCCTTTTTTCTGTTCCCCCACTCTTCATCCCCATTTTCCTCTTTCAATCTTCATCTGACACTGACTCCGACTCTTTCGTCTCCTGACACTGATCCTTCTTTTCCCCTCGGGGTCTCTGTCAGGCAGGATTAAGTTTTGACTCTGACCTTGTAGCACTTATTCACCCTCTTAACTCTCTCACTGCGCCGCAGCTTCATTTGTTTCTGTGCGTGGGTGAGTGCGGGCGAATTTACATTTATTCAGGGCAGCTGGTTCACCGAGCTCCATGGTAAAAATATGTCTAACAACACCAAATGTTCAGATTCTACTTATAATAACAGCAACAAAAGTCATTATAACAAACAACAAAAAAGAAACACCATTAAGAATAAAAATAAATATGAAGTACAAGATAAAGATAGTTGTATTATTAATATGAGAATAAATATGTGGGAAAAGAAGGGTAAAAAGCATACAATTCCCATATGGCAGAATTTGAAATGGCTGATTCATTTGATAATTTTTGGACACTTTTCAAAAACAATTTGAAATCTGACTTGTTAAACCACCACCACAGCACTCATCAGTCCATCTCAGAAGAGTTTGCATGGTGCAGTCTTAACTTTTTTTGTGGATGCAGCAATGAACTGTGTCTTCCACAACTTTACAGAATCATGTTGGTTTTTAGTGCCGTGGCGCCTGAGGGATCAGTGTTGCTTGGATTCTCTGAATCTTCTAATGATAATTTGGCTTGTAGATGGTGAAATCCCTAGATTTCTTGCTGCTGTAACTGTGTGTTTGAAATGTTGTTTTTAATTTGTTGCACTATTCTACACAAGTGGGAAGCCTCACCCCATCTGTGCTCGTTTTCGAGGATGCCCCTTTCATATACAATCGCATGTGACCAGTGAACCTGTTTTAAAAACAGAGCATATTGCAGGAATCAAATTTAAACATTAACTCTATTATCTTTGTACTGTATTCACTTGAATAAAGGTCAAAAGGTTTGTAAATCATTGTCTGCTTTTATTTATATTTCACACAGTGTTCCAACTTTTTTGCTCTCAGGATTGTATGGAATATCACAAGCCTTATCCTTCAGCAACAGTGACAAAATCAATACTTAAACTCAGCCAGGCAGCCAGAGAAGAAGAGCCAGATTTATTTTTCCCCTTGGAATGAGTTAAAAAGCTAACAGCAGCAGAAAGCTGTGTCTGTTGGAGCTCTGTGTTACACTGAAAGAAATGAAAACACGGTTGACTTTTTCAGCGTCAATAAAGATACAAATGGCAGCAATAGAGACCCTGATTGCCATGTTGCACTCACTCGCATTTCCCTGCCTCGCTCCAGCAGGCTGTTTACTCTCGGCTCTGTTGCCTACACAATCTCATTACAGTCACATCTCTTTGATTACTTCCTCGTCGCACTGTTGTTCTTATTGCAGCAGTGTGCGCGTGTGTACGTACCTGCCACTGTTAGCGCCTGTCCACGGGTTTGTGCAAAGTGTGTGCGTATGTACGAGCTCAGCCCCACTCTGCTGTCTATTACAGTATGACTCATCGATACAAACACACACACACACACACCAAATTATTTTAGGACACTGTATTGTACTAGCAGCAGAAGGAAGGAGGGGGCTGAGGTCTTTTTAACTTCTAGCATTTCTCACTCTCTCGCTCCCTGAACAGAGTCACAGCGAGGCAGATGTAAAAGGCATACACAGCCAAAGGCCTGTGTGTTTGTGTATAAGCCAGTAGTTATCAATGCCTCGGCTAATTGCTCTGTGTCTCTTGGAGCAGCTGCCCACAGGCTGCTACTGCTGCTGCTGCTCCCTGTTTCACAGTTTCATATTCACATGCGCTGCTGACATTCTGTCTTATTGCCAGAGGGATTCATAAAACGTAGCCGACTTTAACCTCGTTAAAACATATTGTAATTCAACATTTGCCATACAGGGAGCCATCAAGTTGAGGTTCTGACTCCTGGTTTCAATAAATGGAAGATTTATACTGCTACCTAAGACAAAGGTAATGATACTGCATTATGTTGTTAGCTCAGGTGCAGTATGGTGATTTGTGCATGTCGGTAACAAATAATGAAAGTTTTTCCTTGCCACTGTTGCCAAATGCTTGTTCATGGTGGGAATTGTTGAGTCTCTGTAAATAATGCTATAAAGAAAAGGGCATAGACCAGGTCTGTATGCAAAGCATCTCCTTCACAGTTAATGGTGCAAAGAGATGCAGGTTAGGTTAATTGTGTGAATGTGAGTGAGAAGGGTTGTCTCTGTGTGTTAGCACTGTGACAGGCTGGCACCTTGCCTAGGGTGTACCACGCCTGTCACCCAAAGTCAGCTGGTCAAAGCTTTAACACACTGCGATCCTGCACAGGGCAAGTGGAATGACAGAATGGTCAAAATCAAAACAGCAGATGCAGACTTAGTCAGACTTCGAGTCCTTAGAATGGGTTAAGCTCTCAAGACACTGGATTCTACCTCAACATAATGCAACCGGTACCATCTTGCTCTTTGATCCCTCCTGTGTGGTAAACATTTTCCAAACCACAAACTGCATTGCAGGCCTTTTGTTATGAATGTTGTCTCCGAGGTCCTCCACAGCCACAGAGGACTTACTCAACTGAGCAGCACTCCTCATGACTAGTAAACTCAGATACTGGCGCTGAAAATGTGTGTAAGAGTCAATTTGAAACTTCAACCCTGACTAATTCAACCAAATGCACACCCTGGTGTGAACATGTACAGCATAAAAAGAACACAATAATATTCCCACTTTACTAACCCTTCCAGTCCTCCCACATGGACACACAGACGGAGACTCACCAGCCAATGTTCCAACGGCAGATCCCAGCAGAGCGTGGACAGCCAGCAGGGGGGAGTAAAGTAGAACTGCTCCAAGGATGAGGAGGGAGGGACCCAGGGCTCCACAGGCAAAGATCTGACCCACACCGAGAAGGATGCCACGCATTACCTAGACAAAAGGGAGAAGTTGGAGGAGGGTATGTTTAATTATGCACAGGTTTGATGTTCAAATGTCAAAGAGCAGAAACACAAAATGCACAAAAAGCATAACGGCAAAATTTATTCAGCGTCTCTCTTGCCAGTAAAAATCAACCATTCTTTCTCTCTTTGCCCAGTTTAACACATGTAGACACAAACACACACACTCACACACACACATCTTGCTTTCCCAACAGTCAGTGAGAAGAAGTGAAGAGTTTCCATGGCGACGTGATGGGTGTACCTGCCTGTCGCTGATATATACAAATCACAAACGTCCTTTAATTATATTGCTCTTTGTTGTAGTTTGAGTTGTACACACGAGCGAACGTGTGTGTGCACGCACATGTTTATATGCAGAAAGATTAAATACACTGTCGTGATGGGGCAGCCAGAGCGCCATCCACGGCAGAGTGAAAGCTGAAGACATTAAATATAAATAGGACCGACGTCATCAGCGTCTCTGGAGAGGAGCAGGGGAAAGACAAGAGGTGGAGAGATGGAAGGAGGAAATGGAGATGGATGGAAGAAAAGGAAGGAGAGCAGGAGAACATAAAACACCTATGTAAAGGGGGGAGGGGGAAGACGAGGGAAGACAGAAGAGAGGGGATGAGATTGTATCACATGAAAGGACATAACCTATGGATGAACTTAACTGGCCATGGGGACGTGGTTACATATCCATGTCATTTATTGTTGAATTAAAAGGTGGGAGAGCAAAGGAGGATGATAAAGACAGGGGTGTTTGAAAAAGCGCTGAAGACATATGTAGAAAGTAGGAGAAAGAGGAAATTTACAAAGCAAAGCAGAGAAATGGATAGAGACAGGGGAGGAGAGAAGAGAAGCAGAGAGATGAAAAGGAAGATTTAGAGGTTTCAGATCTCCCAAGCAACAAACCAAAGGGAATTTATGAAATGAAAAGGACAGCATTTATAAGGCGAGACAGACCGATGGAGGGAACCAGGAAGGAAAGATACGGGTTGAATATTAATAGACTGAACGAAGGGAGAGAAGTCTAAAATATAGGAAGAAACCAAGAGAGAGGGAGAAATAATCTGAGTCAGGGGGCTGAAACTTGTAGAAAGTAACGATTTAGTGCGACGGACACACTGTGCCACAGGGTGTGATGCTTGTTAATAGAATTGTGTATAAATCTTGAATCTATATTCAGGACACCTAACAACGCTGAGAGGGCTTAGGCAGCGTGGCTAATCTAGTTTTCACAGTCAGTTTGCAGATCATCGTGTGCAGAAATATATTTATACGACATCCTTGCCCGCTCTTGGCGCCGTGCGCTGAAGACATCCAGCAACTTTAGACAGTGTTCTTTATCAGATCAGATTTCCAGCTCATTGTTTAAACTAAAACCAGCCTGATTTTGTATAAACTGACTGGCTTATTATTACCATGTTATCTCCAGTTGTGCCAGGTCACTCCACTGGTTCTCCGAATTAAGGCATTTTATAAAGTTACTTTCTTGCACACTTCACAATAGAAACACGTTTACCTGTTTTTCCCTTTAACCTACATTGTAACCATAATTACAACAAATCACAACTAAACCTAAATACCTCCTAAACAAGATTAAGTTCACCCCCAACCTCTTGGAATAATCCAGTGACATCACTAATTATGTCAGCCAAGGTATAAATACAGGAAGTGGTTGGGGACACTTCCTCCTTTTGTCCCTGGACCATATGCATAACATTAATTTGGAGTTTTTCTTGTGAAAGGGCAAATATAGGTCCAATATATACTACTTATATACTTATAAGTCTGGTTTAGTCTCCACCAGTGCCTGAGTCACGAGTTACTAAATGTCTCCACAGGCAGTGGGTTGTTGAGAGTGGCTAGGGGACCAGGCAGTAGAGTCATGGGCAATAAAACCTAAACAATTAGCTGAATGATGCTGAACCACTCTGTAGAGCTCAGAGGAACTGCAGAGTCGGGCAATTTCTCTCTGGGTTTCAGCACTGAATGACTTCTACAGAACACATGACAAAAATATTGATTGGTGCAACTTTAAATGATCTCATTTAGATGTACTGGACATAATTTTAGAAATGCTAACAAATAAGCTTGATGTATATTCATTAGATTTGGAGAAGAAGACAGAGCTTGTCTGAGTCGGAGGTTCTGCCTGCTTGCAAACAAGTAGATTAAAATCCAGTCGCTCTTCAAGCATCGAAACGCCAGCTGCTTCATGGAGATCAAAAGCCGACCGCAGCAGCTGGTGAGAGCCTGGGTTATTGTGCCAAAGTTTTGTAAGAAGCAGCTCAAGGCAACTGCTTTTCATTTAAATTCAGTGGTCGAAGTGAACTCTCTTCTTTACAAGATGTTCTGTGCAGCACCTTGCATTCTAATCAAGTGGATTTTCAGTAGCATAAATTTAGGCCTGAAGGTTTGATTGCCGTTTTTCTCTTCCTGGCTATACAAAGCTAACAGCAGCTATAAAATAAATTGCCCCCAATGTTTCCTTCCTGGAAACCTTAGTGACACTACAATGTTCACCACAAGTTGTGAATATTAATCTCTAGTAGTAACTGAACAAAATAACATTTTATCTTGAATGTGAATGTGACATCTTAACAAAAGCTGCCATGAGTTTCAATCACTAAGCATCGTTAATTAAACCAGTTTTTGCTGATTATAATTTCCAAACAGGAGCTCCATCAGTGACTGTTGCTAAGTAACTGGTGAGTCATAGCTGGCTGATCTTTTCCATATTGTGCTTCTATCAGTGACTTCACTCTGGAGACCGAGCTGCAACGTGGCAGACACACACAGTAACTCTGGCATTAGTTCAGCTTCTGTTCTCCTCCAAATCTTAATTTCTTAAAATTATTTATCCCGTCTCTTCTAATAGTTCTCTTTGAGACTACTAATGATCTGCACCTCTGTTTAAATATCACTGCAAATGTTACCCCGACAGGTACGGTCATGATGAAATGCTGAAGGGAAAAAATGCAAATTGAGCCTCAAGTATTCTTTCTTTTCTATTGGAGCAGAACCTGATACAAAAATAAGAATAATAGAAAATAGAAACATTTATTCCTTAACAATTAACCCCAAAGATGCTTTATGAATAAAAGTACATTACTTTTTTTTTATAAAAGAACATTTACCACTACCACTTTACATTGTAACTGTGTTGAATTGCTTTTATATAGTTTCTATTTTTGCATACTGTATTATAGTGTATTTTATACAGTAGTAAAATAACCTGTTACTATACGTGCATTTACTATAATTAACAAAGTTGGTCAATTGTGATTGGAGAGTTTGCTTTTGAACAGTGACCTGTGACCTTCTGTATGATTTAACAAACAAACAAAGCTCATTTAATTCAATGGTGGGTCTTACCTCTACTGCAATGAGCTCGGTGCCGTTGGTTTCCGGTGCCCCTGGTGGCGTAGCGGGATGGTGCGGGAAATAGGGGTTTTCTGGGCCGGTGCAAAGGAGGTAGAGGACTATAACTGTGTTGAAGGGAAACACGGCGGCGGGCAAATCCCAACGGTCCAACAGTGAGGAGAGACCACTGAACAGAAAGACACTGGGGACGGAGGGGTGAACGTGGAGGTGTTGATCATTTTTAAAGAAATGGATCTTATTTATGCTATTTACAGAACTCTTCTACGTGATGCCACTTGGCATAATAATAATACTTGGCATTACTGTTATGAGAGCTTGGAAATACGAAAATATAAAATAGCTGGTTCACGTGAAAACTTCTGGTGTGTTTGCACTATTTCGCAGTATAAATGTCGTTCTTGTGGCATATAGTATACGAAGACTCACTGGAACATGATCAGTATTAGTCAGTTGCTAAAATTGTTCTATTAAAGTGCTCCGTTGTAATTGCTTTTTATCAACTCATGTATCGTTGCCACAGAAAAACGTGGGGAAGTTAGCCAGATGTAGATCTGCCAATCCAAGCAGTGTTTAATGGATAAATGGTGAAGAAGAAATCATCGAGTCCAGTTGAGATGTTTGCTGTGGTGGTGTGTTTATTATGAAGCATGACGGCACACTGGTGAACTGACGGTCACAAAGGGTATCTGAACCAGTGAGTTGACCCAGAGCAAATGAAGTGGAGTACTTTTATCAAAGAATATGTAAAAGAGTAGGGGCGTTTGCATTAAGACCTGAAGTCATCACGGAAACAATAGGACTAAACACTAGGGGCTGGTAGATGTTTCTAGATGGCACCTGATTAACGAGTCTGCACTGTCCCCAATGTGTATTGTGCTGATCAATGAACCAACCCAGTAGGCTTCCCTGAGATATTGCTTGATTCAATTAATATATACTATGTTAAATGTGTATTTTCTTCATCATAGGATGATTAAGGAATTGTTGGCCGCATGTCAGGAGTGTTGATACAGAGTAGAAGTACTTTGTGTGTCTTACCATGTAGCTGACCCCAGGCAGACGGGCAGCAGCAGCCACCAGTACCAGTCTCCAGCCAAGCTGAACACTCCCATCAGCAGAGACACCAACATGCCGTTAAAACCATGGAGACCTCCTGACACCTCAGCACTACACACACAGAACAGGAAGATACACGTATAAGAAATATTTTTAATATGCGTAATGACATATTATACTGGTATAAATACTGGGACTAGAAGAAGAATTGCCAGGCAGTGGGTGTGGATTAAGACAAGGCCATCAATCATGGAGCTGTTATTGTCATGAATATTAAACAGGACCGTCCATCAGCTTTAGTCATAAGGTCAAGCAAATTAGAGGCTCGTGTTGCATGGCCGGCTTCCAGGCAACAGACAGCTTTTTATTGAGGGTTTAATTATTTAAAGGCGACATTTTTCTGTCGTGTGGTTTTGAAGCGCACAGATCATTAGCTGTGTACATACTAATGTGCGTTTTTTTTAGGCTTCTATACTATTTGTGTGTGCCTCTGTGTACATTCATGTCATTCCACCTGTCTTGCCCCACGACAACAGCTGTTAGCGTAGAGGCCAGTACACCCAGAGTTCCCAGCAGGCCCTGCCAGGGGGAGGCCCAGTACAGTGCAGCCAAGATGAGAGCACCACTCAGCGGGTTGTTGGCTAGAATCACTCGGGTCACCCCTCTCAGACCCCACACCGCCAGCTGCAGCACAAACGGCTTGTCTGAGGAAACAAAGAAAACTTTTTACACATTTTCCGCCTACCTCTTTGGGGAAAATATTTTCAACTTTTTTTTTTCTTTTTTTCCAGTGAAAGTGTTACTAAAGAGGAAAACTGGAGCACGTAACGTGTTTCTCGGTTGCGTTTCTTCATGCAGATTTTAGACAAAGAATCAAGATGAGAGTTTAATGATGTTATGTCTTAGGTTGGAGTGCAGCAGCATTCATCGTGGGAGACGTGTGGTGATTAAATCTGCATATTTGCAATGCAGTGTAAGCATTTCAGACTCATTTATTTATGATCATGGCAGTTTAACAGATTCAAGTATTTGAGCGCTTCTTTTCGAAAAGTTCTGTAATTAATCACATTATGAGAAAGACTCAGACTTGATGAATTATGCATTTTCCAAACACATTTGATAAAGGTCATTCAGTATATTACATTCTATACTGGTTCAAGATTAGAAGTGACAGATGTTTTGAGATGCAGCAGTGCATTGTGAGAGTTTTCCTACCCTGCATGTACTTATCCAAGTGTTCCATGTCCCCAGTGCACAACATCAGACGGTTAAACACACGCCGACTGAGGCTGGCACGGCTCCTGCTGGCCTCCTCCACTTCTGTTTTGGTATCCATCCACATTCCTGCAGCTGTTGGACCACCCCACCACTATAAATGTGATGAATCTGTTGTAATAGTGTTGGATAACCTCAGTGTTCCACTGTACTTTGTGGTCTCTTTTTGTTCTTCTCTGTTTGTTCCCCTGCTGCTTCTCTCCTCAGTCATCCCCTTCTCTCTCTCCTCTTCAGTGCAGTTTAAGGGGATGACTTATAAACCGATGCACCGCGTAACGTATTCACTCAGCTTTCAAGCGACCAGAGAAGAACAAAGTCTAACATCGTCCGGACGGGTCAAGGAGAGAAAGATTGGCCCATCCCTTTGCTTGGGCTCTGTTTTCACATGTCGCAATCACCTCGTTCTCCCGTCCTCTCTTCCCCCGTTCTCTTCCAGCCTCATTGTGACATCTCTTCACCTATTGTTTGTCCATTTAAGCTACTCATCCACTTTTTATTGCAGGATGCACACAAATGTTCGTCTTTCCTTCATTTGTAAAGCCATTAGTGGGCGTTGTGTTATCTCAAGTTTTTCCAAAAGGTGTAATATATAATCCCGTTATCTCTGCTGCTCTGCTTTCTTTGAGGAAATGGATGCAGAAGAGTAAAATATTGTTGACATCTGATTCTTCTAAAACTTCTGAGAGGGGCTCATTTTTATTTTGGATTCTTGTTGTCATCGGTTTTAACAAGCTCCTCACACTGCTCCTGTCTTTTAAGGATTGTTTTCTTTGATCGTGTTTCCACTTTAAGAACAAGTGAGGGCACTTTGAATTCAGAAGCCGTGTGTGTGTGTGTGTGTGTGGGGGGGGGGGGGGGGGGGGTGTTTGTGTGCATGCATACCTGCAACTCTCTGCCTGTATGACAGCTTTTCTCAGTTTTGGAGTGACACATAACTCACCGAATCACCCCCCAAAAAACGAAAAAAGACTTTGATTTTACTTCCACTTGAGAAACAAAAAGATGTGATTTCTGAGAAGTGTTTGCATTTTTGTGTGCGCACACGTATGGCCATTGGTGCACATCCATTACCGTGCTCAGAGTGCAGCAAGTGAAGGCAATAACAGCATGTCAGATGCCATCACAAAGAGAATCTTTTCTGTCTGAGCCGGTGCAGCAGGGATTCAAAGGCCTTGTTTTTGCAGGTTGAAATTACCGTGCCATTCAAGAACCCCTGACGGATCATCTCTCTCTCTCCCTGGCTCTATCCATTTTTTACTTTGCTTCAATAAATACATCCGCCTCTCTCTGCCTGTCTCTGCTGCTTGGCTCATTCCATCAATCACAGCCTGTGCAGCTAAGGAAAGGATGCAGGTAAACCTTGGAAGATTACAATTTGACCTGAGAATGTGTTGGTTTTGTTAAAGCAAGATATACAGACACATACAGCCGCACATATATACCACATAAACATAACGACCACACTGTAGCTGCAGTCACTTTTAGTATTCATGCTGTGTGTCTGTTCCATTCTCCTTCTAACACATGGTAAAGCTCACTGACTGCACAAATACACATCATCATTATCATGCACATTATCTGGCATCTTGTTTTAGCTTTTCATCAAAGCTATATAAAGTGAAAACTAAATGTTACGTCAATTCTTCAATGCTTTGATTGATTGAGCTGAACTATTCTATTAACTTGAAATCAGTTTAATCCAATCATGGTTATAGAAAACAGATTTGTATTATTTTATACACTCACACCCCCAACAGTATGTGGTATCCAGCACAGGATGAGTTTTGACTGGTCCACACTTATAGCATCACTGGAGATGCTCGGGATTGAACCTAGGACCTTGCACATGGAGGGCACATGCTCTACTACTGAGCTACACCCCTGGGGTGACGTCATGGCTCATATTCAAATTGAGCTAAATCAATACATTTAATCATGTCTAATATCTCTTGAGAAGGGTGATATACTGCATGACTGCAGTGCACGGTAGCTGGTTCCAAATATAGCAATCAACCAAATCCACAAGAACAAAATAACACAGAAATACGAGCAAGTGTTCAGACTTTCAGTTGGACACAATGCTATTTGCAGGCATCATTGTAACCTCATTAACCCCAGGCTGATTTTAAATAATGATAAAAAACAAGATAACAATCACAACTAATGAGCATTTGGATCAGTTCACAGAAAACTCCCTAAAGCCACTGAAATATCTAATTACTGAACTGGTTGAAAAAATCCTCTCTCTAGAGCAAATGAAGCATGAGGACCCAATAACATCACAAATGAGGTGCTGAAATTGCAGCCCATCTGGACTTCAAGATGCAATTTTCACACTGTTCATCGTGGTACTTAGCTTTGGAGTCTTCCCAGACGTCAGTACTAAAGGGCTGCCCATCTTAAAACAACTCCTTGCTGTGTAAACACTGAAATACGAAAACTTCACAGAAAAAAAAGACGTGGGGTGTGAGAGTGGAAGCACGCATGAAACAGACTGATGGCATAGGTGAAGAGGACAAGGAAAGTGAGCAATCATTTCCTTCCCTCACTTTCTTCCTGTCCTCGCCTGCTGTGAGATGCATGCTGGAAGCAGAAAAACACACGTAATTTTATTTTGCCACTTTAGGTTAACATGATACTTGATAATTTAATTCACACAGCACTGCAGAGTCAAGGTTAGCTGCTCAACAACATCCTGCCTTCACTGTAAAACACTGAGACATTAAGTCTGAAGCACCATTAGAGCCAGCAGACACTTCCTGTCTTGAGCAATAGTATTACTGTCTGCACATACCGAATAAAATTCAGTTTTCACCACAAATGAAAACTAACTTTTGCCCTCTCATACTGTATTTAACAGAAAGAGCTCAAGAAAAACATTAAAGCCACCCTCCACTCAGTGTTTTGCTTATGGTTACCGTCCTTCATTGTGTATAGATGTGCGTAGTTGGAAACTAGAAGACTTTTTCCACGTTCGTCTGCTGAAGGAGGAAGTTCCTCTGTGCTCACCTTAAGGCTTTAAGATGTGTAGGTGTGAGTAATTTTGTGACATCACAACAAACCAGTTCCAAATGGTCCAAAATCTAACTATTGTCCAACCAATAGACCAGTGTTACGTCCGGGAACCGAGGGGAACCGAACGCAACAAGTAAAGGGCGCTCCCGTTTTTCCCCACTCCCAAGAATGACCAAAGGCCTCGGAGCAGCAGTCCAACAAAAGAGCATTTATTTAGTCTTGGTAGCATTGAACTTTAGGGTGAGCATGGCCCAAAACAAACAAAACATTCTGACCCAAAATTAACTTACCTAACAAAACAAAGAAAACAAATTTCAGGCTTCTAACCTACCTCCCTACAACAAAACAGGAGAAAAAGAGCTCAACCAAAAGAGCTACTCACCCCTACAACTACCTGGATTGCTAACCTAAGATCTTAGATAATGCTAAACACAGGGTCACACAACGCAGTGCTACACAACAGGACCTGGTGCAGTTGGAAGTAGGTTAAGAGAAGAGACAGAATGGCTCAAGTGGCGGCCATTTATAGTCGCTCCACCAGTCCATCCACCAATCGAGAGCCAGCCCCTGGAGAGACATCACTGATGGTAGCACCACCATCAGGTAGGGAGGAACAACAGCACAGAAAAGATAACACAATATCAAGATCAGAGTATACTACTTATGAATCTGGGTCATACACCAGTCAGGTCCACATTGTGGATCATATAGCAGTTTTTATTTGAAATCCCTCATTTTAGAATTAATAAGTCGAACAGTGAACCCATAATTACAAATCAGGCAACCAGTGAGTGTAAAATAAGTGATAAATTGAGCATGCATTTCATCTGATGAAGAATAAAATAAAAAAGCCCTGAAAGAAGAGAAGTTGTCAGAACGTAATAGGATTTTTACAGTCTATCATTTCACTTACCATAATTCCATTGGTGTAGGTTTGCAATTTGCAGATGACCTCTCTCAGAAACTTTGCTAGTAGTGACTTACTGAAAACTAGTGTAACAAGAGGATGAAATACTTTATGTCACATAGTATACAACGCAAACAAGCTAGCTATTGTGCTAAATTAACATTCAGTCATTGCCCCGAAAGATATGCATTGTCTGCTAATGTGTGTTGTTTGACTAAAGCAAATAGACAGCATTTTAACCTCATAGTCATTGTACTAGTGCTGCAGTAGGCCTACGGAGCCAACACAACAACAAATGGCTCATTTTCCTAATACTCCCTGACTGCACTGTAGATTAGTCGTCCTCTACCACCTTGACAATTCAACTTCTTGTTGGAAACGCTGACTCTGAACTATGCAAATATGGACACACAGGGATAGGAACCATAGTCGAGCTGATCAGTGGAGCCGGAGTCTTGCTCTGGGTTTTTATTTGATTCATTTTTGTTGGCCTGCTGGGATCTGACCATGACCTGCTCTTTGTTCAAGAGGGTTTATTTGATTTTGTTTGTCCTCACCACAAAGGCATCTAGAGTATTTTAAAAGTCAAAAGTTACTTAAGTTCTTGAGTCATGGAGAAAGGCCTGCAGTTTCTTTATGCCATGCCAACACACACACAATTCCCTCTAACCCAGACCTATGAACCTACCAGATCTAATTATGAATCTGAAACCAAACAAAAAAATTGCAAGAATGTACAGATGTTTTTTCTTCCACATCCTAACCTCTCTCTGTCTTTTTACCTTTCTAGCATTCAGAGTGCGCGCACACAGACAGCAGCATCTAAATTAACACTGACTTCTAAAGCACGAGTATCATTGCAAAAGCCTCTCCTTCTTCACAGTCTATTGGGGAAATCATTGGAGAGTAAAAAGACACAGAGGCAGGAGGAGGTAAATGACTGATGGAGGGATCATTCATGCTGCTCCGGTGGAGGGCCCTCTGGGTGATGAGTGGAGCTCTTCTCTCCTTCATGGTCTTCTCACCATTCCTGCAAATCACTCTCTCAATTCAGTCCTTGTTTCCACTTGTTACCCTTTATATATATATATATATATATATATATATATATATATATATATATATATATATATATATATATATATATATATATATATATATATATATATATATGCATGTATATATAATCCCCATACACACACACACATCACACCAACATCTCATTATCTCATTTCACAGATGCATTTTTATTGAGGCAATGTCAAAGTGAAATTGAAGTGACACAAACTTGCAGCAGAGCCATTATCTGTGAAGCCCTAATGGACCACCACAGGCTTTTGAGCGCTTGTTGATGTGGCAGTTCCATTCTGAAATGTTATAACCTCCACATGTTTGACCATAAATGAACGGATTAGAGCTAAACAATCAGGCACTCCATCAAATCGTGCACATGACTGCTAATAAATCAACTAACAGAACTGTTGTTCCTCAGGGGGAGCACTTCCTCTTGGGTCCAAGCTTTTGATTATGGAAGCCCATTTCTGACAAAACAAGTAAATAAAAAATAGAACTGGTGTAACTTTGCATGCCAGAAACCTGGCTTTACGTAGCCGGTACATAACACAGAAGCGGCTTATTTGCATTTAAAGGGACAGTGACTTGAACCGTGTCTTCTGAAGAGGCCTGTTCAGTAGATAGAAGGCTGGTATTTTAATCAAAGAATGTCAGAGACTTCACTGGGAGCCTGGAGATGCTGGGGATTGAACCCAGGACCTTGTACATGCGAAGCACACGCTCTACCACTGAGCTACATCCCCCCTGCTGGTGATATGGTTTTTTTATACGAAATATGAGCTAAATTAATAATTTTAATCATTTAATATCTCAGTGATATACTACATGATTGAAATGTGTGTTAATTGGTTCCAAATAAAGCAATCTACTAAAAAGCAATACCCATGAGAACAGCACAACACAGAAGAACCAGCAACTGTTACAAAGCAACAAAAGAATAATAAATTATTTCCACTTTCTCTTTCTATTTCATAATTTAAATAACTTTGAGTCATAACTTTAATTATCTGGTAATGTTGGCTTATTAATAAATACATCATTTTGTTCATTTTCATTTAATTCTGACTATCTCACTGATTTGACTACTTCAATCCATTTTATTCATCTCATCTCATCTCTTGCATAACTCACCATCTTTGTGAACTCAAACATCAACAGTTAGCTGTGATTTCTCTCTCGGCAGACACAGTGACTTATGATAATCAAATATTCAAAACATTCAAACAGCAGCCCTTACAACTAACAGCTATTAGTCACTGTGTAGCTACTTCCATTGTGAAATCTCTTTCTTTGTTTTTCTCACTCACACAGACACACAAAGAATATCAACTTCATTTATAAAACTGGCTGTTTGTTACTGATTGGTGTGTGTGTGTGTGTGTGTGTGTGTGTGTAAGTTGCAGTCAGCAGGCTTATGTACAGGCACAGTAAACACAGTCAGGTTTGGACAGCTATGAGAAGAGTTTTAAATATAGCCCTCTCTTACTTTCTACTTCTCCGTGCTTGTGCACGTCCATGTTTGGACGTGCAGAGATGACAACCAAGAACCATAATCCAATCAAATTAATATACAACGCAAGAGGAAACAGACAACATGGAGGCGGTGAGTGACTGTTGTGTGTTTATGACTCACAGACTGAGTCCACTGAGCTCCTCATCAGGCATTGATACATCAGAGTGTGTTATGCATGTCAGTGCAAGGGGGATTTATATAGGTCTGAACCTGTTTAACCACGGTGACATCAGGACTGATGACAGTTTGACATTTGGAAAATACTTATTTACTAAGCCCTGATATAATCTCACAGATAAGCGAGTGAGATGAGAAGGCAGATATTACTCTCATATCTGTGAGCGAGCAACTTGTTAGCTTAGCATAGGGGAGCCACCAATCCTGGTTGAAGTACAGTGACTTTCTTGATGTTTCTAAATGATGATAACCTGCTAATCAGTGAGCTTTGGAGGTGTTAGGTGTAATTTGTTACCTTCAGACAAGCTAGCGGTGCGCCTTTGTTCACAGCATTTCTGCTAAACTAAGCTGCAGACAAACTTTAGAGTAGGATTAATCTATCAAAGTTCTGCAAACTTCTGCAAACTATTTCACCCAGTCGTCATTTCATCTTGCTTCCAAACAAAACCCTTTATTGGACACTCACACATTGTGTTTGCTCTCTGTAAAGAAAGAAAATCAATCCCAAGTTGTTATTTTTTTTAGCAACTTGCAGTCAATTTAGCTCTGTTTATATAGTGAAGGAATGGCATTAAAGGTTAGAATAGGAAATAATCAGAAACGTGCCCATGTATAAAAACAAAGTTGACCCTGAGAGAAATAATCATCTTCTCTGTTTGACTTTATCTAGTGCTGAAATTGAGCTTCTGCAGTAAAGTTAAGACTCCAGTGCGCTTCCCAGCAGCCAAATTGAGCCAGACTCTTTGAGACAGTTTCCAAAATCATTTCCACTGAAGAGCCCCTGAGCTAACACTTAACTCCATCTGCAGAACAATATGTGTTTCTTGCAGCTTTGAGGTGTGAGCACTAAAGCACCATTAAAGCATAAATGCAACCCATAATGTAAACCGACTGTCAGCTAAATCGTTCTGAGTCATCAAGGTCTCAGATATCCTGATGGTTCCCCGCTTCATTTGCTCGCCTGGGAATCCCAGAGTGGATTCAGTTTCCATCTCTTTTATCTCATGTCCTTGAACATGACACCAATCAAAGGTACCATGACCTCCTCGGTGAAACCCATAAATGTTTGATGCTCTGTGGAATTGACCACAAAGTTTAATTTTTCCAACGCAGCGCTCAATTAAAAGTTTACTGTAGTTTTCCATTGTTTTGTTCTACGGATTGTCTTTTCAGTACGTTTGGAAGCAGTATCAGTAGCGTAGCCTGTAGAAAGTTGTAATTCTCGTCCTTGTGCTGCTAGCATGTCATCTCTACCATTTATCTCTCTATTAAAAGGAATATAGGCCGACTGGACAGACTGGACTTTGATTGAAGGTTTATCCTTAGAAGATCTATGCTGTTAGAAATTCAGTCTTTTCTCAATCTAAACTTTTTATGCTTTGTCAAAAATATCCTTCCATTTGGCCTTTCAAGGCTCCAACCCTTGATATGAAGCCCTTGATCTTAAAATAGTTTTTTTTATTGAATTTATGTCAGTTGTTTGATCTCTGGCTGTGAAAACAGCAGTTTTTAGTGAAAGCTTGACAGGGAGTTTGGGATGCTTTTCCCCAAAACGGCTGCATCTTAAATCAGCATTTTATCTTCTTTCCTCTGAGCCGCTGCTGACAAATAAAGCTGAACGGAAATAAATAAATAAAAACTAACATCTCTCATTTTGGCTTTTACTTTATGTTTTCATGTTTCAGCATTCATTTGGCAAACAACTTGAATCCCGGGAGACGATACGAGCTGTTGCCTCTAAAATCAATTTCTGTTCTTTATTTCGAAACCCACAAAAGGACTGGAGGAATTTGAATTTTATTACTGAGGATTATTGCCACAAGAAAATAGCCCAGATTAATCATAGTTACAGTTAGATCAGTAGTTAGATTTACACTCACATTAGTTAGTTCAAGTTCAGGCGAATCTCTCATACAAGACATATAATCAAACTTTCAACTTAGTTGAAAACTAGACCATAAATACAACAAAAATTCTTACAGCCTCAAGTCAAGTGTAGCTGACCCTGTTCTGGACTGTCTCGTTCACTGACTGGGAGAAAAATCCAAGATGCTTCCAGAGAAATGCTCTGGGAAGCGGCTGCTCTTTATTGAGGTTAATTTGCCAAAACATCCAGTCAGTCTTGGTCTTCGAAGTCTTTTCTCTTGTAAAAGTGAGGTTGTCCAAATAAGTTTTCTAATACTTTGTCTCATGGTGCGACCAGAGGGTGAAAAAAACACTGGTACCTGACACAGCTGTAGTGGCTGTTTCTCTCCCAAGCTGCCATGGGGCAGCAATGACTGCATTTAACAGTCCAAAACAAGCTGAATGTTTTGAAACTGTATACTGAGGAGAAATTTGTTGATTTAGGGGCAAGATTAAGCTTTATTTTTTACACCAACTTTTACTTTTTGAACCTTCAAATGACTGTCAGTAATAAATAAAAAAAATGACTTTTCTGATCGTTATAGATCTCATTTTCTAGATTTGAACACACCCCCTAGAAAAATGTGCCTTTTTCTTTCTAACTGATCTCAGATTACACATCTGATTAATCCCAGTTTGTGTTACAGTATCTCAGTACTCATGTATCGTAATCCAGCTGTAAATATCACATACGGTCCAAATTCTTTTAACTTTCTCACTTGGCATGACTTAGTCAATTTACAAAGACGTCACCACATTGTGACATAGCTTTAATCATTTCTGCAGAACACCAAGAAGACATGTCTTCATCTTGCCGTGGCCCGACCTTTTGCCTCCGTCGAGAGCGATGTGATTGAGACAAGTGACACTGTTGTGTTGAGCCGGTCGATAACCTTCCTTCTTCTTCCCTCCAGCGGCTGAGCAATTAACCAGCAGCGCCACATGAAGACAAGAGATCATTAGGGGGCTAAGCCCTAACAATCAACTGGGCGTGTGTGTTTGCGTGTGTGTGTGTGTATCTCTTTCTGTGTGTCAGTAAATGTGGAGGTTGAGCTGCCATCGACGTAGAAAATCATTAGACCCTGCTCTGCTTCTCTAACTGCAGATTCTCTCCTCTTGATGAAAAGGTGGAGCCAATGCATAGTTAGAAAGTAATTTAAAGTGTAGCACTAAAAATGGCATATGGCGTATTTAATGCCATCAGACTGCATCAGGAGAGCAAGGCTGAGCACATTTCAGCGCATGAGTAGGAAAATGCTAATTTCTCTCTTTTCAGCACCTCTGGGAAACAGCTTCAGCGCATTCGCACGCACAATCTGTCAGCCCTGTCTCTGTCTCTGCACATTCAGTGGCATCATGTTTGTACTGTCAATGTCATTTGTGCTCCAGACAAACCAGCCCTGACCCTCTACTAAGCCCACAATAGCTGCCTGTCTCTGGGGCTCTTGGCCCACACTTACCCCCTCAAATCCAGGTTGCCTCTGCTAAATCTGGAGAGAGATGTGGAGGAGGATAGATTAGTGTAGTCAGAGTGAGAGTTACCTGGAAAAACTACCAATTGGTAGCCTAATTTCATATTCATGCACACTGAGAATTTTTTGGTTTTCTGATATGTGATAATAAAATGTAAACAGGCTGAGTTGTTTAACCTCAACGTGAATTTTTGTGCCCGGGCTGAGCATAATGTTTGAAAGTTCACAACCTTGTTCTCTTTAAATTCTGTGCACATTAACAAACAGTCCCGTTGCAAATAACTAACACTAATTGCAATAGCATGCTTCACCTGCTAATCCACAGAGCCCAGCACCCGTAAACCCCAAAGAGACATCTCTGATCTGATCTGACCTCCATCTTGTCTGACCTCTCTGCAATTAGTTTGATGGTTGTGATTAAAACACAGGAAGTCTTTTAAGGATTAAGATCATTCAGCACAAAGAGTGCAGGATGTGCTACAGTCGTTTAGCATAGCTTGTATTTTCCAGTAGTATTGACAATAAGAAGAGAAATAAAATTATTTATTTGTAACATGTGGCCATCGATGATACACTGCTCCTTAAATGAACTTTGAGAGAAAGTGAACTTCAGTGTCTTTTTAAAAATTAAGTACTATAATATTGTGAAATTAATAAATTCAGATGTGTGCGTCTGCTAACATAATCACACCATCTTGTCTGTAATGGAGGCTAAATAAAAGTGACCATTAAAAGCTTCAGTGATTAAATTTAATAGAGGTTTTCATGTACGGAAAATTAACGATTCGATATCGTAAATTTACTTTTATGACCGTTCGATCTGTAATGCAATTAGCTGTGAGAGTATTAAAGCTTTCACTGTTTCTATGGTATCCGCACAAAACACACCCCCAGAAGATATTTAATATTTAATTACACACAACAGCAAACACATGCGCACACACACGCACACAACACTGTCACTCGCCTCAATCACACGCACAGGAAGAGTGACAGGGAGTCAGCTAAAGGTTAAGCTGGTGATTACACCGAGCTTAGCTTTAACCATGAACAGAATGTAATATGTGCAGAGCAGTGTGTGTGTGTGTGTGTGTGTGTGTGTGGCTGTGTGTTACATCCTATGTTCCTCCCTAAGGTCATTTTTGACAACTGAGATTGTGTGTGTTTATGTCACTTGTCATGCAGTGCACCGTCTTGGTAAGTGAGTCATATTGTCAGAGTCAATACATCCCTTTACTTTATTCATTCATTATTTTTCAGTATCATACTGTATTGAAATATTTATGTACATAGAGTCACGTGAAAAATGACAATCGATTGAAGATATATGAACTCTGTGGTTTTACAACATGGCTGCTGGTGGGAGAGAGAGCACAGTCAGATCAAGGGTGTGTGTGTGTGTGTGTGTGACTGATAGCTCTCCATGGCAGGCCCCTGCTGACCACAGGCACTGTGGTGAGAGGGGGCAGAGAGAGCAGGGTAGACGGCCGGTAACAAGAGTTGCATTTGAAAGGTGATGCAGCGAGAAAGAGGAGAGGATGTTCTGGGAAATGTACGGGGAGAGAGTGGTCGAATGAGCACCATAAATAAAAGTGTAGGAACGCAGAGAGGGAGACACTGAGAGAGGTGGCGATGGAGGAAAAACAGGAGAAACAGGGGGCGGGATTGGAAAGATCAAAAGGAAGTTTTCTCACTGCCTTCATCTGTCGCCTTGGGCTGTAAAACGTCTGTTAACAACACACGAAATTCGCACCAATCTCACACGCCTGCGCGGTCCTCCGCGTTCAGTTTTGGTTGCTCTTTTGATCTTCCTCTGCCTTCTGCTGAGCAGACCATTAGCCAGGAGACCATTAGCCTCCACACCCCCTGTGTCTGCAAGCAGCTGTGGAAATAGAAGGCGATAAAGATGATGAAGGTCTGCCAGACTGAAGATTCGATCTGAGAAATAAATTCAGCTTCACATTTCGCTCAGAGGGAAGTTTGTAGGGCAGCTGATTCTAAAGAATTTGAACACATTTCTCCAGACATGTTAAAAATACATTTAGATACATCGTCATGCTGTGGATTTCTATTTATTTTTTAACTGGACAAGCAGAACCAGGAAATAGATGGCATAAACTGTCCAATATGACTTCCCTCTGATAAAAATATCACAAGTCTTTTGAATGTGAAATAACATCTGATCTAATCGCTGAGGAAATAATTGCTAACTGACCAAATGAACACAGGTCAACAAAGTAGCCTGAGGTTGATGTCAAGCCTGGTGCCTGATTTAAAACGATTTGTACTGAAGGACGCTGCGAGAATAAGGAGATTGAGAATGATGTCGAAGGACTGTGAAAGACTACAGTGTTACGTGCTGCAGGTTACACCTTGCAGCAAATCTTATATCTTATCTATCCTCAAGGCCAAGGAAAGCTGCATGACTGACAGAACTTGTTAAGCTGACGCACGTGATGGATTATTCTCACCCAGGGAATATACACAGAAAAAATCATTTCATTTTGCAGGTCATGTACAGTACACAATATTTTCACTCGAAAATAAGTGTTGTTAATCTAAAGAATCATCATCCAGGGAACTTATTTGTCCAATTGTGCTTCCAGAAACTTCTTGTCTCAAAAATTAGACCTTTTTTTTATATGTGAAGCACCTTGTAGTTTGTTTTTGACCTATATAAATAAAGTTATTATTAATCACATTGAAGTTATTATTAATAATATTGTTAGACAACAGGTGAGCAAAACTCTGACTTTAATTTTGCACCGTTCATACATTCCAGGATGTGAAGATGAACAGGACTTCAGCTGGGCTTTGATGAATATAGATTGAAGAGCTGGCACCAATAGTTTCTGCCATCATTTATTACTGTTAAATATGATAATTCCCATGCTAAACATTTATCAAGAGAGCTGACACTGCCTTCAGACCGACGTGGAGCTGCGTAACAGCACAAAGCCTCATATATTAAACTGTCCCATGTTCCAAGTGCTGCATGAACTGTCTTTAACAGCTTATCCGTCAAATGCGTTTTCACTGTAAAGTTCGTTCCTCCATCTAAGCTTTATGCGAAGGCGGAGATGGAGATGTTTCATCACTTTTTGCTTTCTCTCTGTGTGACTGTTTGTTTCATGTGCTGTCGCCCCTGCAGGCAAGACGCCAACAGAGAAAAGTGAACCCAAGAGACTCTGTCCTGACCTACTACTGTGTTGTTTAATCCCTCCACTCCTGTTTCCTCCCATTCATTTTTACTTACAAACTTCCCCCTGCTATTTCTGTTTATTTTTCCATTGTACGCACACTGTATATGTTTATGTTTCATATATTCACGGTGTATATTGTGAAAACAAGGGATCGGCCTTCAGAACTGCAATCTGTCAGTGAAAGCAAAAAATTATCAGTCATGCCAACTGCTCCCTTTCATTCCCATCATCTCAGGCTGCCTCCTTTCCATTTCTTCTGCCGCCTAGCTGGGCTGACAGAGTGAGACCGCTAAGGCTGGCCAATGAATCCACCCCCTCAGTCTCTCCTGCCCACCTCTGTTTCCCTGCTCCATCAATCTCCTGCCTCCTGCCCGACATTCCTCCTCCTTCCCTTCCAACTTATCTTCCTCCATTTGTTCTCCCCTCTCTCTCGGTCTCTCATGCTTTCCGCTTCCCTGCTTACCTTGGAACCACTACAGCACTCTGTTGCCATGACAGCAAAGGATACGTCGATTCAAGAAAACAGCGAACCTGTTTTTAACCTTTCGTTTGTACATGCACACACACTGCAGCCCCCAGGTGGTTGTAGTTTTATAACCCGTGTCTCGTAAACCCAACAGGATCCTGTTGTCTATCTTGTTTGCCACCTTTCTCAAGGATAGGCACCTGTGGCCTTCATGCCGTTGCTATGGTAACCTATATGGGTCCTTCACTCAGTCGTTCATTGGTTGAAATGGCCCAGGTTGTGTCCTGATTGGTTGGATGGCTGGAGAGGGAGACAGTTGTCATCAGTCGGGTTTGTTAACAGTGCTATGCAAGATTTGTCATTAATTATGTTTGATAAGCAAAACATTTCATCTTCAGCTGCAAATGTTGAGGAGAACTAGTATAACACGGAGGACTTGTGTCTGTAAATCCTTCACTTGTCCAAAGAAGAACATTAACTTTACTGCATGTCGTGTGCTTCAATCCATTTGTCTGGATAAGGATGACATTTCTTTTTTAAATAAACTAGAACTGTTGTTTAACTCAATATTTCTGTTTTTAGTTGCCTTGAACAAACACCATTCCCTGTAAGCCTGTGAGGCAAGAGAACTGAAAGGGGGGTAGAAGACATGAGCAAACACGCTGGGTGAAAGGAACAGATGCATGCGGGTGTAAAAACAACATTTCCTGCATTATTTATCAACACTATCATAACATAAACTCCCACGCTTCTTATAACTCTACTTTTCCTTGAGGGTCAGGTCAGAATTTTCTTGCATGACATGAAGAAATGCCAAAATGTACGCTTCAGAAACCCGCTAAACACATTTAGCACTATTTTTGCAGCCATACAGAAGCAATACATTTTTGCATATGAATTTTTTACTGTACTGTAGTGGGCCGCTCAGAGTCTGTAGATTTTCCTTTCAACCAAACACAAAAGCAGCTGATTAGCTCCTTCTTGCAGGGCCGTTAATCAGCCAGACTGCGTGCCGTCTGGAATGAAAGCCGGCAGACCTTCAGCCTTCCACAATACACGACTGCCTCCTCGTTTAAGTACATATTCAAATGTAGCCGTTCCATTCGGCTGTCATCACGGTGACTAATTAAACATGACAAAGTTTAAAAAAAAAAAAAAGATTTAAAGGGACTATTTAAAACAAATGATTTAATGTGCAGTGACACTCTTTTCCTCGCAGTTTGCATGCCCAGCTACCCAAAAGCAATCGTTTGCTCTCATTAACCAATGCCAGCCTTTCCCCCTTAATGCCTTCAGCCTCTAACTAATCTATTTCTCTGCGCTTTCACCAAATGACTAATAGGCAGCCTTCAGTCCACATAAAAATGAGGTAATTACTGTGTGCTGTGTTTTAAGCACCAGATATGTGGCTGGCGCTTAATGTTATTGTCACTCGGTAGATCAGGGTAGCTCGTTACATGCACTAAAATTGTGTGTGTGTATGCATTACGTGCTGTATGCTCCCCTGTGTGTTTACCAAATGCAAAGGTCTCAGTGAAACTTGTTTAATTGTCTGTCGTGAAGGTCTTCTCCACAGTGACTCATCCTCTTCAACCCACAGTGCACCGGGGACAAGAGCGACAGACAGACAGATGTTTTCAGGAAGAAGCACACTGTCAGATTAGACCGGTTCTAGAGGACAAGACAATAATGACTGTGACTCAGAGTGGGGTGAATCCTGCAGTGGAGGTTGCTGAGTTCAGGGCAAAAACAATTAAATCATCGTCCCTGAACACTCTCACTAGTACGTGTCCATATTGTGTCTGAAGGGATTTCAGTAAGGAAGTTAATGAGGTGAGCAACAGAGAAAGACTTTGTCGATTAGGCTCCATAGATGTTAAGCACCTTTACCCACAACAGGAGGCAGGACGGTATTTACCAGGAGTCTGGAAACTGAACTAAATGACCAACCTGGAGCTCATGGTGGTGATGTGGAGGTGTGACAGCAGTCAAGAAATCAAATGTTTTGAGGAATAAAATCTTGTATATATGATATAATACGAATAAGATCCTTGGTAATATACAGTGACGTTGAAAACAGAAGTGACAAAAGAGATTCGAGCAGAGAGAAATAGCTGAAATTCAAGAAACTCAAGACAAAACAGGAGAGAAAAGAACTTCCTTAAAGGCTTCCTTTGAATAAGATATTAGCATACTCATAACAGTGTGCAATTTAATTTAGGCGGATAAATGGTATACATCTATATGATACTATTATCCAGGATGAATGTGTTCGAGCCACAAAACACAATATTACATTATGTCTGTGAAAACATAATATCGAGGCTATTATCTTTCTGCTGCAGTGCTCTTAAAAATGTTAATGTTACAGTATATAGTGGGATCACATTATATATAGGTAGCAGAGTACTCAGCATTTTGCCTCACAAAAACAAGATCCTGGGTTTGTCTCTTATCTTTGTTCCTTCCTGCGCTCTACTCTCCTCCCACAGTCCAAAAACATGAAGGTCGAGTGCAGCCGGGTCAAGTGATCTGGTGACTCTAGTGGCTGTCTGCTAATAGACTGGTATGTCCTCACAATACATGATGAGACAGACATAAACAATCTGTCCAAATTGCCATATGCAAAAAGCAAGAAATTCCTTTTGGTGGTCTTTGCTTTGCAGCTCAGGGTGAACATGCAGTTATATTTGCAGCGCTGTCTGTGCATGCTGTTTTTGTTGCCCCTGAAGTGAAGTGAATCTGCCGTCTTACAGTATACCCCCTCGGTCTGTGATTTGAAACCAGTGTTTAGCTGTACGGAGGCAAACACTCTCTAACGTGGAGTCTTATGTAAGGATGTTGTCATCATTAATGATTCATTGGCCTCCTTTGAAGCTTTGTCACCACACATATGCGTTCCTCTCCTCCTGCTCTCACTCTCTCCGGCTCTTTCTTTGCCGTCGGTCCTCTCTCCCCCTCCGTGCATTGATATGGGGCGCCCCCGGTAACGATACAGCGCTGATAACAGGTTATATAAATTTGTCCTTTCTCCAGAGTGTTAGTCACGCCTTTTTGTTTCTCCTCTGCTGTATTCTCAATAGAGCGACCTTGGAGGGAAGTGTTATTCCATATCTGAAAATACTGTCCACACCTCAACCCTTCATAATATTTTGCATAACTAAGATGACAGAATGAAAAACGCTTTACAGTGCATGGCAGCACTTGAGAAGCAAATGGATGGGAAAATGTGTGTTTTGGGAACACATGTTTGTGTAGCATTAGGAATGTTATAAGGTATATTACTTTATAATTATTACCAGAGGATAAAATAATGACTATATTAACAGTGAATATAATGTTAAATACAGATAATTGATTGCCTTTTGTGTGTCATTTGTCATCCATAACTCAGTGTGTTGATGAGATCTTTATTGATTTTGATTTATCAAACCATACCCCACGCATACATTTGCAAATATGTTAGTTGATTATAAAATTAAGCTAGATGTATGACTAAGTTATGGTTACTAGAAGCTAATTTGCTTTTTTTCCTCATGTTGTAATCAGAGTTATTCTTTTCCTCACTCTTTCTGTCATTCACCTTTTCTTCGAATCGTTGGATAGTTCTCTCAGGTTTAGGACTCAGCCATTCTCTTTATCCTTACCATTCTTGTTCTCTGCTGGTTTCATTATCTGCAAATGACCCTCACATATCCAGTTAGACGAAGGTCCGGAAACACGTCAGCTACTCACCTCACAGTCTCCCAAACTAACTTTCCCCCGCTTCATCTTTCTCTCCCTCTAGCCTCTGCTTCATATCTCAGCATGGTGCTAAGTCATCCCTCTCCACACCTCCTGTCAGCCTGTGTGACACTTGTCTCACCCCCTCCTCCCTCCGGCCATCTATCTACTTCCTCCTCCACTGCCGCAATCTCAGTTTGGAAACTTTCCTCTCCTCATTCCCTCACTTCCATCTGCAGATTGATATTTTTAGGGTGTGCTTCAGAGGAGTATTGTGCATACTTAACAGCTGGAGCTTCAGGTGTGGCTTTATAAGTTCAAGTTAGCTCAAACTTTGCTCAAAATGCTGTTGAATGCAAACTGGTTATGATTTTAAATGACAACTTACAAACAAAACTTAAATCTCAAAGTACAAAACGTACAAAACAGGCCAAATGACTAAACAGCGCACAACATTTAGGTTAGCAAAATCACGCCTTTGCCCTCATTCTGTTAAACGCTACGATTGCAAACTCCAGAACACACAGTTTATTCATATACTGTCACAACTACTGTGCATTCAGAAGTTAAATGTTAAGTTTAATGAATCACTAGGTCTGTTATTTTTTGACAGTTGTCTTATAACTCAAAAAAACAGTGACTTCCAGTTCACACTGTTGATTGTCTTTCACTGAACAGTGCTTCAAAGATTTTCTGGCAACACATTTTTAGTGTCTTTACCAGCTAATATAAGTTTAATTGGTGCAATGCAATTTAGTAAATCAGTAGTTTAGATTTTAGGAAGCACTTGACATGATTAATGGTTTTGCGTAAAGCTGGGGCAACCCAGTTCAGACCGAATATTTCACTCTTTGAATTCCCCTGGGCTCACTCTCTAATTTACTAAAAATCTAGCCTATTGCAGCTTCATTTGGTAATTAACAGTGACGCCTCATCTTCTTTTTATCAGTATAACATGAGGCCACGGCAGCATACTAAGATGACTTAGAGCGAGGGGATTGTTGCTCACCCATGGTGATGAGAGGCATTAATAAGAACAGAGATATTTAATTTGGTTTATGTGCTCTCACAGAAGTTCCATAATTAGGGTAAATCTGTCTCTTGTACACACACACACACAGATGGACACACAAATGCACACACGCGTACTCATCGCCTTCTCTGTATTCTAGACAGACTCACACACAAGGCTGTAACTGATTTCATTTCTGTACCCGTCTCTCTGAATCAGACTGACTTGACCCCACCGTGACAGATGTTAGGATCTAGACAGGTTACATATCGATGAGGCCACGTGTTTAGGAGTGTGTCTGCACGTGTGCAACAACAGCATCGTGTATAAAGACTGCACTGAGGAGAGCAGGGATCAGGTTGTGCATCACAGAAGGTGCTCTTTGATTAGATCCTGAGGGACTAACTAACTGCTGCACTGGACTATCAATGCACACACACGACCATACACGCAGCTAGCATTCTAACATACTGTATGCTGTTCATCCACGTACAGAAGTCTCTGCAGCTGCATCAGTTTCATTAGTGGTTACAAAATATTTATAATAAATGAAATGAAATCTGAAGGACATCTGCAGGTCTGGTTTTGTCTGTGTGAGTCTTTATCTTTTGCCAAGTTGTCATTAAAACAGCTGAGTGGTTTCTAAAGGCTGATAAGGCGGCTGCCCTTGCACTGCCTGTCTGATTCTTAAATCAATGTGGAAAAAAAAGCCCCCCCTCCAAAAAAAAATGACACCTTGCATCACTGAAAGGCCTAAAAACATTCATTGTTTAGCATAATGAAACTGACATTTGCTGTCAGAAGAAAACAAAAATTCTCTCCTTCACTATTATTATTCTCATCTTTTGTTTGGGCGAGATATTGTTCTGTTTTTTATTGATTCAGCCTTTACTTCTTTTCATAACAACATTTCATCCATCATCCTTTTATTACATTTTCTCGTCTAGTTCTGGAAACATAAAAATGTTACACAACAATAATTCCGTGCTTAATAGAACGGACAATGGCCAGACATCTAAATTATACTTTCATCCGCATAAAAGGAGAATTTTTAGGCCTTTTTGAATAAATGCTTGAGGTACAGTGTGTAGAGGATTTCAAAAGAGAATTAATAATCAAACTTAACTAACAAAATTGATCTCTTTAAAACGTTGAACTTGTTAACTTGTTTGCACATCCAGCATACCTGGAGCGACATTAGCATTAAAATGAAGTCATGTTTTTATCCTCCTTGATAATGCAAGTAAATTATTCACTCTCCTTTAAGCCTTGCTTTTATCCCCACCAGCTCTTAAGAGAATATTTTTTCTTAAGCTGCTAAATATTCATCATTGGCTATTGTCCCTCAGCTGTTTGTTGCTGGTCAGTTAGGCTACAGTTGTTTTTTCAAAGCTAAAATCAATGACAATAAAGTTGTTAAATTTCTGCATTGATGCAGTGACAGAACATAATTAGTAGTTTGCACGTTTTCTTATTACATTGCACTCGCACGCTTGCATTAAATCGAGGCCACAAGGCTAACGGAAAGTCTTTGGCTTGCCAATGCTAATGACAAAGGGGGCAATAAGAGACACATCTTGTATTTTGAGAGCAGACTTCTGGGCATATTTTGGATTCTACAAAGTTACTCGCAGCATGGACTCGACAAGGCGCAGGCTGTACCTCACACAAACTAAATGGTTTTTAGTTATACAATCTTATTTCAGGTTTTTACCCTGAGCTAACGTCTGCAAGCACACAGAACACAGCCAAGACCTGAGGAGGCGCTGGAAACTTGCTTCAAACTATTTCATGTATATATAATAATTATATAAAGCACCTTTTAACTGATAACAGAGTTCATATTTATCTGATTGCTTGAATTAATGAATAAAATAGTGGCAATGTTCAGTAATATGGAAAATTTAGGATTGATACATTTTCAGGATGCAAAATTAACCTGACACTGCAATACATGTTCAAATTCACAAGCCATTTTCACAGTATTTGGCTGGCAGCTGGTGCTAACTTACCATCCTGATTGAGATGCAGCAGCAGTACCATTGCATGTCTGAATTGCCGACAGATGAATCATAATGGAATCCGATCCAGGGCAATGAAGAGTCACACCTCTAGCTGAAAGATGCTAAAATGTTTAACACAGCTAAGTATTACTACAGAGTCTGGTTTTAATCCTCTGCTGGTTCATTATACATTATACACAAGGATTAGTGCATCATTAAACAAATAAGACTTTTTGATTCATTCTGTAGTCTTCACTGTTGATTCATTTAAATTCAAGACAACCAGTTCTTCCCCCTGAAATGAGAGATGTTCACCTTTCCAACCTGCTAATTATAAAGTCCTAGATCACTGAGAGTGCTCAAAATATCCTTGAACAAACAGTATCAGCATTTCGCTCATAGGTGGCTTACTCACAATTGGCCCTAGGAGTTGAATAGGGGGATGGTAGTGATGCTGTGTGTTGCGCAGGTGTGTTATATTGCTTCAAAGATGACAGCAGAGGTTTAAAATAGAAACCAGTCCCAGCAAGCGACCTCACAGGTCAGAAGCACAGAGGAAGAGTGGAGTGACAGAACATCCTACTCCGTCAGAGGCTTCACCTCGAAACGCATGATGCAACGCGGTGTAAGATTAGACACTGGAGAAAAGAGGGAGGCAGAGGCAGGGAGATGTTGTATAGATCCGTCTTAGTTGTATTTGTATGTTTATGAAATAAAGAGAAAGAAAATGAAAAGGCTGGGATTGAGCATGCTGAGCCAGCTGCCCTCCTTCACCGAGCCACTTAGCTGATATTAAATTCAGCCATGATGACTGCATCCCGGTGCACTTAACCACTCAGCAATTATTACATCATCAGACTTGGAAAGGGGCCCGGTGATGTCATCCCCAGGGTGCCCGAGATGACACACACACACACACACACACACACACTATTTATTGTAGTGTTATAATTTTGAAAGATGCTTTTACCTGGAATTTACATGAAATGGAGCTGTTGGGTGTGACACATTTTATTAATAAATGTATCCAAAAAACAACAAAAGAGCTAAAATGCTTCTCCACACACACACACACACACACACACACACACACACACACACACACACACACACACTTCATATACTCATGAAATAAAGACTACAAACACACTTTTTCTCAGAACTTGCCATATTTTATAGTAAGGTACATACATTTACACTTCAGCTGTCTTTGTGCTCACAGTAAGGGGGACAAAACACCTACAGTAAACAGTATGTGGCTCACATCTTTTCAGAGTCAACACACACACGTGCACCCGTACACAAACAGTCGCATCAGCAAAAGCTCTCTCATATCGAAACACACACGCGCACACACACACACATAAATGCATCCACAGTTAACTGTCCCCAGTGCACTCAGTCTGTCCCAGTCTTTTTCTCAAACCACCTAATTTAGGCTTTCTTGTACTTAAGTAATGATATATGAAATACCACTTATACTTACAAAACATGTTCAACAAATCAACTATAAGAGTACAAAACAAAAACGTAAATAAAAACAATCTACATCCTTATGAAGAAAACATTGTCGTTATAAAATAAACTTTAATAATCCACATTTTTTACAGCATTGTCAGATGTGGTTCATTCTGGTTTTCATATGATGGACTAGGTTACTATTTATAGGAGGAAGAGCTGAAGAAAGAGAAGAAGAAGGAGCAGAGGAAGAAAAGAAGAAGAGTAATAGCGACATTTAAGACATTCTGCACTGCACACAGTTACAGTGACAATTGGTTGCCATGGAGATGATGTTGCATGTTACCAGGTGATTTTCGGTGACAGTCTTTGGGATCATTTAAAGCTATGGGGTTCCCTTTGTCAGGCCCCGCTCTCCCCACTGAACCCCGATAACTTCAAAGATAAGTGAATGATTGATTGAATGATGACATCACTTCAAATGACCCTCCCCATAACATCAAAGTGCCCCCCCCCCCCTCCCTTGTTTCCCACCCACCCTCAATGAAAGTCCAATGGGTACTGGCTAGAGGGATGTTAAATCCCGCCCATCCTCATTCCATCCCTCTCGTGGTTGGACCAGATCGGATATGGATGACAGAATCCATCAACACCCCGGCGTCCTAATCCTCCGACATGGCGTGCCACTTGGCAATCTGGCGACGTGGGTGGTCGCAGATCTCCCTCCAGTGCTCGCCGGGGGTGCCCGCTGCCGACGTTCCCAGCACCAGGCGCCCGAGGATGGTGTTGGGGCAGCGTGAGTTGCCCGTGTCTGAGTCCATCAGCAGCAGCTCCACGCTGGTGTCCCTCAGGCCCTCGTCGGAGGGTAGGTCAAAGACAAAGAGCTCATTGAAGACCGGGTTGGGGGTGCACTTCTTCACGTGGGTCTTCTTCTTGCACACACGCTTCTTCCCATGGTACATGTTCACCTTGACGTACGGGTCTAGAGATGAGGAATGACAAGAGCAGACAAACAAAGTAAGGACAGAGGCAAAAGGGAGGCGTGGGGAATATCTATCCCTGCAGCAGTTGCAGAGAGGCATATTATTCCTAAGCCAAATCAATACGACAATCGATAGAGCGGAAATGATGGATGGATGTTAGTGATGAGGACAAAAGAGGCTGGCTGTGTAAACACTGTGTGTGTGTGTGTGTGCGTGCTTGTCACTAAAGTGCTCTCTATCACATCCTGATCAGATTACTTTAGTGCGGTGGCGGTGTCATTATTGCAACAATCACAGTATCCAAAGTGGTCTGGGCTGTGTGACCGGAAGAGGTAAATGATTTTTAGTTTTATCTGTTTATGGTTATGTGAAGGAAATGCATATATGCTATGGACTGCATCTTGAAAGGCTCAACTGAAAATCTATGTACCTGTAGGTCCATTGTTTTCGGTCTTGGGCAGGTGGCGAGCTTTGAGGACGACCACGGTCAGAGTGTTGGTGGTGGACTGGTAGCACAGGGAGAGCAGCAACTCGCCTCGGCCTGAGGACTTCTGTGGAGAAGGTGGGGGACAGAGGAAAGGGTGAAAAAAAGGTGATGAAAGAGGTTGTAGGAGGGAAAGGAGACAGAGAAGGAGAGACTTTCAGACATGTTATCCAAACATACTTAAGACAGCAGACCTAACAAGCCAAAACACATTTATATCTTACTCTTAAAGTGAACCTTGCACTTATCTTGACATGATCTACTGACACAATGGCTGCATGCAAAAGAACCTCTGTCCCATCCTTCTGTATATACATCATTTTATGCACAAATAACAAAAGAAAAAATGGATTGAGTATCACTTAATAGGGTGTGGCATATGGCAAATGTATGTAATAATACATAACAACGATGCTGTGTTGAATCCCGCTGCTGCTTGTATTTTAACTGGTGTCGACGCTGACTTTTAAATGGCTGTCAGCTAAATAATCATCACCTGCTTATGGGGTGTGTTCTCATATCTCCAACCAACGCAGACGTGCCGCTGAGAGGCTCCCTAATCTGCCCCGCGTTAGCGCGTTTCGACGCGTTAAAAGTTCTGCAATCTGTGGTACACGTACACATCTGTGTGTGTGTGTGTGCCCACACCCAAGAGAGTTGGCGCCTCAGATGCTGTGATCACACCTCGCAAAGATGTCATGCCTTGGCTCGCGGTCGCCGTGGCAACGAGAAGTAGCACACAGACAACTTCTATCCCTGACCTGATGGTTACGTCCCTGAAAATACATGTGAGTGTGCTGCCGATGTATTTCTTCATAATTTCTCCGGGGACATTGTAGATGTGTTATAAATGACGAATAAGCAGTAACTAATATTTCTTTATTTTGCAGTATTTTTCTGGAAAAAGGGCGATGGCTGCACTGCTTGAAACATGCTGTATCGATTCCATGGCTTGCTGTGTGCTCACACACACACACACAGACCCACGCAAAGCAGTGAGACAAAATCTATGCCATGCAGACAAAGAGAGCCACCACCCTGTTAGCGAAGGGCTGCTTCTAATCAGAGGGAACAATGTAGACAGCTCCTACTGAGAGACTTCAGCAAAAAATCATTTTAAAACAAGTCTCGCTGCATGTCAAACAAATAACCACATGGAGATATTACATGCTGGATGCAGTTCTGAATAAACTGTTTAATTCACTGTTTTCCTTCCCTCCGTAAAGCCATCAATCAAAACAGGTTATTTATATAAAATGATTCAGGAGAACTATTTTCTTCAAATAAAACACTTGAAATAAGCACAGCTGGCACACAGCAGACAGCCACGGTAAAATAGGTCGAGAGCAACATCCAATTCAACAAAAGAATCCAGAAGAAGCACTCTAAAGCACTGCAAAGCAATTCCATGGATACTAAAACTAATTTTCGATTGATTGCCCAAAAATAGTGTTCAGGCACAGCAGACTCCTCCCTACAGCAGAGGTTTATGAGATTTGTTTCTCCTGCGACCCCAATGAGAATTGGAATTTTAAAAAAATATGGTCTCTGTCAGCGTGGAGAGAGCCAGCAGAACATATTTTAAAAAATATCATCCTCTTGATGATAAAAATATAAAGGGAACTCGGCTGAGAGGAAAGGAGGGAATGATTCTTTTATATTTCTCAGAATCAGAGCTGCATTTCTGAGCACTTCTCTGGAGAACTATATCGTATCAGAGATCTTTAAAGATATTACAGATACAGCTTACATCCCTCTTGGGAATGTGGAAATGCGTGCGAGCATATCTGCTCCCACCTTGTAGGCTAGGCACAGTGCTTTTATTTTAGCAGAGGTCTGCAGAGTAGAATAATAGCCCACAAATCTATAATTACATTGATATCGTCTCACATTCCATCTGTAAATGGACAAATGCTCATGTACAGCCAAACCACCGAGTACCAATCCAAAGAGCTGCTGTATATTAGACCACAAAGATATGAAAAGGATGGAGATATCATCTTACACTCCTTTAAATACACAGATAAACTGAAGGTAATGCAGCTAACTCTGCTGCTGTAATCCATAAAAGTTTATTCCAAGCATCTCAACAACTGGTGCTGATATTACAGTAGCGACATTCCTCTAAAAGGAAAAACGCCCTACTGGAAATGAGTACATTTGTGGTCCTCCAAGTTGCCGGGAACAGCCAGTCTGGAGCAGAAGTCCATTGACCACCAGCCCACAGATCCATAATGGTGTGGTGTGGATATCACTCCATCTATTCAATACACTACTGGAAATGTAACAATGTCTATGTGATAGCCTGCTCCTTTTCAAACTGGCCAATCCCAACAAAATTATGTCAACTCTGATGCTGTTTAGATATAAAGATCTTCACTAAATTGTAGACAAATTAACCATACTTAATATTATTTAATGGTCTAAGCCTCGTTTGCTAAGTGGCTCAGAGTAATCAGATCTTGAGGAAATTAGCAAATGTCGTAAAAAAAACTAAATAAAAGAAACATCAGAAGCATCCAAAAGCACAGCAATCCATTTAACAATAACACCAGATCTCAATATCATCTTTCAGATCCATAAAGGAACTTGTCTCTCATCTCCACAGGCTTTCTGCAGTGGCCTTATTTAACATGAACACTTCTAACTTTCTAGAGATAGATGCAATGAAAGTGAATTTCTTCAGGGCATTTGCAATATATCTTATTTGGATTCACATTTTAAACGTCCATTCAAGATGCAGATTAGGTCGTTAAATTAACACTTGAAAGCAGTAAGAGCGATTTTAGTGTGATTTCAAGAACCATAATATGATGAATTTGCATTTAGTGAGTTAGAGAAAGCTGCATGATTTAAATATCATTATATTTTAATAAGTAAATGGATTTCAGGATGATTATGTGCTGATTTATGTGCTGGTTAATATTGTAATAGTGGAAGCACTTTGCTTTTAGGCATAATGCAGGCACGGCTGTTATAACCAGGAAAATGATGAGTCATTATCGGAGCAGTTTAGGATTTTGTGGTTAGTTTAAGTGTTATAAATACAGTGTGTTGCACGCTGTCTAATCAAATCTCAGTGACTGACAAAAAAAAACTGATAACAAAAGAGATAACAGAAACAAATATAAATGTGAATTCAGAAGCTTCAAACATCCAAATGGTTCCAGATCTTACCTTGACATTCTTCTTGATGATCTCTCGGCTCATCAGGACACGCCCCTCTGATAAGTCGATCCCAGACAACGGTACAAGGGTCTCTCCGATGACTTCATCACGGGAGAACCTATCAAAACTCAGCACCATGAAGTGAAGGGCCAACTCCGACACTCGGGCCAGCGGGATCCCGTAGAAGCTGAAGGTCTCATCAAAGGCGGGGTCCAGAGTTTTCCTCAGGACCCTGGTCTTCACTCTGTGCTTTTTCTCCGGCAGCAGGGTCAGCTTGATGTAAGGGTCAGAGGTCAGCGACTGCTCATCCGTTGGGGTCAGGCCATGGGCTTCCTGCATCAAAAAGTCAAATGAGGTTATCAGTCAAGAATGTGTGAAACCATTTTATTGAAATTTCTATCAAAAATTTGGAGGCACACACAACTAAACACCAGGCTAAACACAAGCAGTACCTTGATATGGACAATGAAAGCCTTCCTCTCATGTTGGTACTCCAGGGAGAAGTGAAGGGTCCCTAGCCCACCCTCCCTTTCCTCTCCCTGGGGCTTTTCCACAGCTGGGGTGGGCAACTGGCTTGAGAGAGTGCTGGATGGTGAAGGGAGGTCACGGCGGTCCATTACCCCAGGCTGGGTGAACCCTGCGTGGGGAGAGGGCAGCTCAAGATCCGGGGAGCTCCGCACCTTCTGGTGGTGGTGATGAAATGGTTTGGTGGTGAAGTTGCCATTCAGATCCCGTTTCTCCAGATCCAGATGCAGAGCCTGTCTGGAATCACTTGGACTTGATGCCAGTTTACCGGTGCCAGTCGGACTCATTAGTGACGTAGTGTGGCAGTTTCCATTGACATCAGTTTTACTGGAGTCGTTAGCTGTGGTGGCAGGTGCAGCGAACTTCTTCTTGCCGCTGAGGCTCTCAGGGTAGATGTCAACCCCTTTGAGCATGTGCACAAACTTATAGGGAGGTGTCTTCTGGGATTTGGTGTTTTTACGCTGGCAACAGATCCACGCAAAGGCTGACACAGTGAAGACAAGGCCAAAGACACTCACCACAGCAACACCGACTGGCACTGCCACTATGGAGAAGGACAAAGAGAAGGGAGAGAATAACTTTAATTAAAAATCTGAATCTGAATATGCACCCCAATAAAGAACAGTAAAACAATCAGACATAAAACAATTGTGCAGCAGAAGCTCAACAGATTTAATTGTTACACTGAGGCAATTGAATCCATTTTGTGAGTCTGAATGACGCAGGCTGCAGTCGACTCAGAGAGAGAAGAAAACAAGGCAATCTGTTCAACCCTGATGGAGTACCATCAGTACTGCTCATATTGCAAACATGGTTCCAGTAAATCAACAGGAAACAGCTGGCATAAGTGATGAACTGCTGGGAAAACCACATAACACCATCGTACAACTGGTTGACAGTTTGATGGCAGGTTTTTAAAAATGGCTGAACGTAGGAAAGTAACAAGACCTCAGCAAAAATGTTGCAAAAAAAGTGGTCAGTTTTTCTGTTTTGGTATCGTAACAATCATTACGATGACAGACCTATGATGTTAACAAGTTAGGGAAGAGAGATTTTTTACTAAAGACCAGGCTTTTAAAAGAAACGTCTTAATCATTCTGAGAACAAACACCAGCTTATGTAACATAGAAAAACAGATTCTTATAGATTTTATTACATCTCAATGCTGATATTCCCAGAGATTTGTGATTTGTGCCCTGTGTTATACTCTTATATTCTTCCTACAACTGCTCACAGCATAGAGAATGGCCAGCACGTTTTAATCGCATTTTCTTTTCACCTGTAGTGGTACTTTAAGGACTTTATTCCTTTCAATTCCTTTGTCTCCTATAGTATCACTAAAATGTTACTATGGAGACATATTACAAGGACATTTGCCACCGAATGCTTCAGCTCTTTGTTTCGTGATGTTGAACTGTGACTCAACAGCAATCACGCTGCCTTCTCATGCAGTCTGAGTTAATAGGTCTATTTCAATGGAGGAAAACACAGACCATTTCCTGCAGTTAAGAGGGTGGCCTGGTGGAAAAGAGCTCAGGTTAACACCCATAGAGAGAGAGAGAGAGAGAGAGAAGGACAAGGAGGCAGAGAGGGGAGGAGGAGGTGGGGGGTTTAATGACCCCCCCCCCCATCACTCGTCTTTTGAATCTTTTTCATCTGGTCAGATCTACTGTAGTTTCTAAGACATCTGCAACATCTTTGATTATTTACATACCTCATATAAGAGCCTGAGTGACTGACACTTAAAGTGTCAAACAATAAATGTAAACAATATGTTTTTCTACTTCTTTTGCTATATTTGACAAACAGGACTTCACAGGTAAACGGTTATGTTTCATTTTCTGCTCTACATATATGTGTGTGTCACTCGTATTTCCTGCGGTGCTATGCCTATATATTAATTTCAAGTGTATCTACTGTGGGACAGCTTTGCTGTGATAGCTGTAGGCATAGCATCCATCTAAAATTATCCCTAATCTGGAGGGACTGCCTCTCATTCTCTCCACGGAAATGAGCAATAATGTAGTAAGTAAGCTCATTTTCGAGTTTAGATCACGGCACTTGTACATAGTGTTTCCTTCTCATGAATATTTCGGGCTGAACGCCCTGGGTGGACTGCTTTTTTTTTCCAAGGCAACAACAACAGACAGATGGATGTGGCGACGGGAGGGCGGCGAGGGAGCCGCCGAACCGACAGGAAATAAAGAAAACAAACAGGTGCTTCCCGGGCTTCACCTGTGCTCCACCAACACCTCCCCAAGTCCAAACTGTAATATCAAATGAACTCATTTAATACTAGTGTCGTAAAAAAAAAATTGTCCCAAAAGAACCCCCACCCTGTCGGGTAATTAGCTGCCGCCTTTAAGCTAGGTGCAAAATGGAGGCTGGAAGTCTCCTCAAACCCGATGTTTGAGGGAGTAAAACAAGGTGAGACAATGTTCACTTGGAAATAAGCGTGTGTCTTCACCAACACACCAGCAGGGTCAAATTCAATTAGCAATTAGCTAATAAAGCTGATAGTTTAGAGGAGAGTCAGGTGAAGTGATTACGCCAGCACACCTGTGTGTCTTCCTCTTAATGAATGAGGCGGGCTGGACTCACCGAGCTGAGCTCCGTCCTCCGCCATAGGAGCCATGGTCTCTGTCCGAGGTGCTGAAACGGTCCGGTCTGCTTTCACGCCGAGCTCTCCTCTCTACGGCCAACCCGCTCTCCTGATGTCGAGGTGCGGCGTATCTCCGTAATATCTCGGCTGTGATTGTGTTTAATAATGCACGAGCTGCGGATGATGTTAGGGCTTCAATAATTGAAAAAGAAAAACAGCCTTGCTTTCCCACGGAGGAGGATGGAAGGATGCTCTGTCCGTGCCCCGCTGCTGTTCCTCTGTGATGCGTGAGCGTGTCTCAGAGGCGGCAACACCCCGTTTCCTCTCTCTCTCTCTCTCTCTCTCTCTCTCTCTGTTCACCGACTCCTCCCCCCTCCCTACCGGTAAGGCTGAGCTCATCAGTGCTGACGCAGTGGTGACGGAGGCTGGCTGTGAAATCAGGACCCCCGGTGTAGCAGCACAACAGGGCTGCCAATTTCCCTGATTAACTGTTAGGGAATGAACGGCCCTCGTCTGTATCCATCACCTCTCTCTGCCTCTGTTTGTGTGTGTGTGTGTGTCCCCTTTCGATAAGACTGACGAATTGATGTGTTCTGTGGCGTTATCATTAATTCAAGTGGTAATTTGGCTGATAGGTTTGTATGCAGTGATGCTTTCCTCAGCTCAGTTTACTACGACCAATTTGTGCAATCGTCTACAGTGTGTTTATTACCATAGGCTCTTTATAGCACACTTTATCACAAACCAACTCAACAGAGAGTAGTACAACCATATGTTGGATACCAACTAGACTGTATGTACACATACACTCCTTTCACACACTGACACATCATGTGGATCATTGCATCCTAAAGTGCACTGTTGAGAGTATGATTAACATACCAAAGCCTATATTTAATTTCAAAATTGATAATAGTTTTTATACGATAGGACTGTGGCTTTTGCAACTTTTGTAATGTGTAATCTTAATTTAATGTGTCTAGCTGTAATAAATTGGTAGATCTCTGTGCAGGTAACCCTTTATCCACAGTCAGTTACACTGTAAATCAAATCAAATACATATAAAACACATAAATGACTAGTTGAAATATGATTACATACACAAGCCAAAGTGTACTGCATTACTAACAGGTTTAATATTTAGTACAATCGAATACTGACCCCTGGTGTTCATAATACAGATTGCATTTTCACCTAAAAAGACTATGCCAATAGTAAGTGAAATATGGGGGACATTTGGAAAGTAAGTAACATAAACCATGAAGTCATCACACACAATTTTCCTATCTTACAGAAGATGATTTTTTTCTTTTATAGTAATCTTGAAAAAGCATCAAAATGACTTTAACTTGGATACAAAGCAGGAATCTTTGCACATGTAACAGATTTTAATGAAACACTCTGGAAAGCAGACTTTTTTTTAGAGATATGTGCTTCTCATAGGACGGTGCGAACAATTCAATTTGTCATTCGTTATTACTATATTACTTACTTTTTGAGTTTATGTCAATTCAACCTCAGCATTTGAAATCAGAAAATATGTGAAGCAGGTTCAATGCAGCACATCTTCTGCTTCATCATCTTTATGAATCTTTAGTTTGGCGTAGCAGAGCTCCGAAAACACAAGTCAAACAGCTGTTGCACCGTGACGCATCTGGATCAGACTGTAAGGTCACTGGACACGCTTGAGCTTTTATGATGAAGTGATTGGCGTAGCAATGCTGTTCGAAATGGGCCTCAACAGTCCATCCAGAACTGGAGTTCAGATTAAGAGATGAATGTTTCAAGAAGACAATTTGAAGCCATAAGAAAGTTTTTTTGTGCTGCATTAAAACATCAATGAGTTGTACAGTTCGTACCAGGGTTTTGTCTACTTGTGGAATTTGTTTGTGAAACAACAATTTCTATGATACAACACAACATTCATAAAAGATGGAATTGACTATTGCACAAAAGATAAGATAAGATTTCAGTGATAATGATCTGATGATGATCAATACTTTTATGATCCCACACCGGGAAGTTCACATCAGTATAACATTTACCAGAAGTGTCCGATGCTTCTTCCTTCTTTTCCTGCATCTCTAAAACAGGCTCTGATACAGGTAAAGACCTCTGTGGAAATGGTGCCAGAGCTGATGAGGCTAACACTGGAAGTGCTGCAAATTCATTTATGTGAGTTAAAAGAAGTACTAGAACCCCTCCTGTAGATTAATTAACATTTTAAGCAATGTGTTAATTGACAGCAGGTGACTAGACTAAATTGTTCAGTAGGCCTTCAATCCGTTTCAGTTCCACACCTGCAATGTATTGTATTCTGTGCTGTGCTGAGTTTGTTTTGCATTTCACAGTACGTGCCTGTGATACCAAGTGTTGGTACATTCCCGTAAATTGTGACTCCCAAATACTATTTCTGTGAAAGAGAAACTAAAGCGAGAGCAGCAGTAGAACAGGAGTAACTTGTTCTTCACATTTACACATAATAATGGCTGAAACGCAAAACCTTCTATCTGCAAAAAAAAAGAATGCTAATTGTTGAGTGTATCCAATACCACACACACTAGACTGTATTACTACATTATTATGTTAACAAATACCAACTACAAATACCAAATACAGATTTTTTTCCCCAATGTTTTTTTTTTCCTTTTAGGAGGTTTTGCGTTTCGGCCGTCGATAAATAATTCTGATACATTCTGATCCGTCTTTTTCATTTTACTGAATTTGGACCGAAACTCTTCATTACCATTTGTTCCTCTATTTCATGAGGTACACCTGTACAATCCAATGTGATCCAAAGCAACAACTCTGCCATAAATCATACTTTTACAAAGCTTATGATGTATCTGATAACATAAGGAGCTTTGGACCTTGTCAAAGTCCAAACTTCAAAATTCCCTCCTTTAATGGTGTCTGATTACAGGTATGAAATCATACTTGGTACTGGTCCATACTGTGCCAGGCCTGCTCTTCTGCGACCACTAAAGTTTAGCTTTGTTCCACTTCTTAAAAAAAAAAAAAAAAAAAAAAGAAAAAGAAAAAAAGGGGGAAAAAAAGCTTTACTTCCATTTTCTTAGATTATAGTTGTTTTCAACTGCATTTTTTGAAAAAATGTTTTAACTCAGTATTGTAACAATCAACAAACAATGATACTTATCTGGTGTGGTACAATCTTCATCAAACTTGGTTACACATGTTTCAACTTGATTAATGCAATTCACACACTTTAAATCAACTTCAACTCAAACCATGATGCTCAGTTTGTGCTCCAATCATACAATAATAATACAATCTTTACTCAACCATATATGTCAGGATAAAAATCAAACTTGCTCTACATAAAGCCCATTTTGTCTATGCTACTAGATAAATGCATAAAATTAATTTTATACTACACTGATTTTTCATTTTTCAGCTTTTGTTGACACAACATAGAGGTCATAATTCCAACTTATGTACCTTCAACATCTCAGTCTAATAATTCCCATAAGTATGTTGCATGAGAAAAATGCAGAAGTTCCTACTTCCAAATAAGTTGTGGTTCTAGACATGTGAGTCTTATTACAGGCTGCGTTCAGGAAGTTCATTTTTTCAGTATGTTCTTCTGTTTTGTTTTCACACAGGAACAAACATCAGAAAGCAATAATAAGAAAATAAGAAAAATAAGAAAAATAAAATAAAAAATAATTGTCTTTCCTTTCTAGGAAATTATTTATCTTTAAGTGTTTATATACACATAAAGTAATAAACTAATGTTAATATATACTGGCAAATACTGTGTATTTCTGTTACACGGATTACTCTGAATTTATTGTTTCATTTTCCATGAGGCACTTTTACCTCCTGAACATGAAGGAACTCTAAAATGAGAAGTTTCCACAATAGATCATGTGATAAGTGTCACTGGTTCTTTTAGTTGCAAATTTCTAAGGGAATAATAACTCCTGTGTCTTGCTGATAAAATAAAAAGGACAAAGGACAAATAGAACACAGGTGAGTAAAACTTACTGGACAATGAAATCATTGTCCCTCGCCTTTAGCCACAAGTGTCATTTACTCAGTTTCATATTTGTAATTTCTTGTAATTCTAGAGTGTTTCATATGATGTTTATATGGCATTTTGTTGTCTAGGAGTTTGCTTTGTGTTTCGTGTAACAACACCAAGTACTGGTGGTGTTTTCCAGTAAAGCCAAATGAAAGTAAAACTGTCAGGGAGACAAATGGAAATGTTTTGTCACGCATGAACACACATTCCTATCAGCAATCACACTCCATGGCTGCAGGTACATTTGCATGGGGGCGGTGACTTCAGGAGTATAAAGCACTTTGTCGTGTGTCAGTGTCATCACTTGTTCCTTCATCACCTGTACAGCAGCTCTCCTTACCTTCACCCAGCAGGTAAGTTTATACTCTAGACCTTTAAATATTATAATTTTAAAAAGCTGCAGTTTGACTTTTGATCCTTTACGCGCTGTCATTTTTATTTAGAACAGTGATGGCAGCAGCAGCAGCAGCAGCTTTGTCCAGTGGCAGAGGAGCGGCTGGTGTCAAAGGCCCGTTCTTCATCTTCACTCTGCTGTGTCTGGTTTGCTTTGTGAGTTCACTGATTGAAAAGGATAAACTGGTAAATATGTTTCTGTTTAACTTGCCTTTGCTAAACAGCTGCAACAAATTCAGATTAATTTAGAGTCACAACAAGCAAATTCTCAATTTCTGAATTCTGTGATTACAGAAAATGCTCAAACAAAAGGTTCAGAAAGTAGAACAAGAACTGGACTGGCAGAAGGTGAGTCAGTTCGAATCAGTTTTCATTTCTTTTCACAAAAAATGATCAACTTTAGTCACGAAAACTCATTCACAAGTGACTTTATGTACTACTTTGGACATGACATAATGGAAGAACATAACAAAAGTGGTTTAATTTCTACCCATTAGGCACAAAGAGCCATGACTTCAGAGATCATGGAGTATTATTCAAAATTAATGGATCCACTGATAGCATTGGTGAAGAAAAACACAAAAGATTTACCTGATGACTTTCCACCTCTGGGGGGACTTATGGACAACCTCAAGGACTTCGTGGAGAAAAGCAAGACTTATGTAGATGCGGAATTTGCGGAGGTAGATGAAGAAATAGAAGACACTGAGCAGAGACTGAAAGAAATGAAGAAATTACTCAAATCCATTGAAGATTTTCACACTGAATTGTAACTTCCATGTCAGTCAATGCCTGTATCTCTGTGAAGTTCCTTTTTTCTATTATGTATCTTAATGTCTCTCATGAATTCCTTTAAACTGTTTAACATAAGATCTGAGGTTAAAGAAGGATTTACTATTTACTGAATATATTATTGACAAAATTATGTTCTTGTTTTCTTGTTCTAATTTTCTTTCTTGTATTATATTTATAAATATTGTTCATAAATGATGAAACTGAACTATTGTACAGGAAATTCAGCATATAGTGGACAACTGCAATAAATTCACTACATGGGAGTTGTTGTTTTTTTTTGGCTTTTTTTGCAATCCTAAAATATGAAGCTGTGAGTATAAGTATAATCTGAAAAGTATAATCTGTGATTGGCTGTGGAGTAATTTATCAGAGCAGCTTTGGTAACAGGATTTTACCAATTAAACACAAGAGAAACAGATCTTAGAGATCCCGAGAATGAATAAGGGGAGAATAAATGATGAGCAGATTGTGGAGGACTTTGCAGTGCACTACACTTACAGCCATTCAGATGGTGAGTACAACAAACTAGTGCATATAAAGATGGACTCTCCACATCCTACCACAACACAAAAATGAAGCCAGGAAATATTTGGGGTGCGCAGTAATGACTGATGGATGAATTAATGACAAAATGCAAATTTAACTTACTGAAAAAAACTGTAAGTGTGTCCATCAGTTTGTCTCACACTACTGTAGTACTCCATATTATGAAAGAAGCTTGTAACTGAGAGAAACGACAGTCCACCATTACTCTAAAACATGAATGTCAGTCAATTCGGCAATTTTCAACAACTTAGAATGTGTCAGGTGCAGCCGTATAAACCATCGATTGAAGCTTAAAGTGGAGATTCCCAAATAATAACCCTGGCTGCCACTCACAGATTGGGGCGTGCCCATGCCAACATTGAACCATGCCAACATTGAGCCATGCCCCCCCCTCCCATTGCTTGACTCCTTTTCAGGGGCCATCTGGTGGCAGAGACTATGAAAGGCAAGCGGCCACTCTGTGTAAATATTTAAAAGGAGTTGTTACACTGACTTCAAACACCAGAGGTCAGGAGTGCACAGTTTGCATGCAGTTGAGCAAATCCACGACAGCCAAATCATTTTCCCTGAACCCGAAACTCATGGAACACTTTCAGTTAGCTGGAAATCCTTCATGGGTATGGAAACATAGAAAAGATGAACAAACAATGCAACAGTTAAGAATATAACAGTCATAACATTAGTCATAACACTGAAATATGAACAACAGGAAACAGATTTGGGTGGAACTGTGTCAGAGGGTTAGACGGGGATGTTGGCTGGACTGTGGACCATCAGGGCCTTCTCCATCAAAATGCATTTCCCTTAAATAGAGTGCTTCCATGCCAAATTGGAGAAGAAAATGTCAATGTCAAGAAGTAATCTGAGACAAGACAACCCCAAACTATGCTGAGGAGGAGTCAAGGTGAGAGATAGGATAAGGTAAGATTTGTGTGCGTGTGTGTGTAGGTCTAGGTGTATACATGCAGCATGGCTTCTGCCTTGCCTCTACACCTTTGCATCTCTACTTTTCAGACATATACCACTGTCAGCGTGCAAGAATCAAAGGCACAGAGAGCTCAAGGTTAGACATATATCACAAAACAGATTTCCAAAAAAAGAGTACACACGTGGCTGGTAGTAAAATGCACAAACACTGGAGATGAAGTGAATCTATGAATAAACAGAGATCTTATGTGGACACAGTTTAACAAATCGACCTCCTTTCTCTACAGCTGCCCTCATCAACGACACAAATGTGTGTTTCACGACAGAAGCAGCCGAGGCAGACACGCGAGGTTGTGGTTAACCATCTATGAAGACAAAACTGTTAAAGTAACAGGAAAAACAACAGGAAGCTTCTTCTTGGGGCACACGGGAAGCCAGCTCTGGTCTTCTTGTCTTATGTTGTAGTTAATTCTTTACCTGTTGTACAAACCATCCTCATACGGCTTATGACTGAAAACTTGGAGGATTGAGCCTAATCAGAAGAGCTGTTTCATCTCGAAAGACACGACATTTTCTCTACAGTAAAAATATTTAAATTACAACTCTTTCCTATGTAAGGGCTGCAAAGAAACACATTAGACAACAATGCTTTATATGTATTGAATTTATTCAGTTTGCCAAATATGATTTACATCAGTTGAATGTGTCATTGTCACATTACACATATATAAACCAACAAAAGAACACAACAAACCTCACTTTAATGTAGGAGCCAACTTAGTAACAGTAGTTCATTTTGTGTCATTTTGCATAAACATTGTTTCCACTTCCCAAATTGTGATGCTTAGACATCATCAGTACATTTGTTGACGTATTCATTAACACATTTCACATCCCTGTCAACAGAGAGTCCTTCTCAATCATCTCATTTTATGTCAAATAGTTAAAAGGAATTAGTTAGAGGCATTAACTGACATGGAAGTTACAATTCAGCTTGATAATCCTCAATGAGACGGATAAATTTCCTCATTTTTTCCACTTCCTGTTCAGTTTTCTCTATTTCTGCATCTGCCTCCTCATTGTCTGCATCTACATAAGCCTTGGTTTTCTCCATGTAGCCCCTGAGGTTGTCCATAAATTCCTTTATTGGTGGGAAGTCAGATGATGCTTCCTTCACGAGTGCTGCCATTGGCTCAATGAAGCTCATGGATTTACTCATGAGCTCTGAAGAGGAGGCTCTTGCTGCCTAAAAAAGACAAAACAAAAATATGTTATGTTGTTACATTATGTTCAGTGCAGTGCACAAAGACACTGGTGAAGAAGTTTGTCCCATCTCGTCAGAGTATTTATCATTTAAGCATCTTCAAAGCAATTTTTGTGAACAACATGGAAACCGACTGAGTGACTCACTTTCAGTTTGTCGAGTTTTTGTTGTGCTTTCTGAATCCCTTCCTTAAGCTTTTCCTGCAGGGTGACAATTAACATGCAGTTATGTTTGGTGACTTTAATACAGCACATACAACTACAGAGGAAAAATGAAGAGAATTTCGTCAGTGTGGCTGTGGGCGTCCACATTAATATGAAATTGTTTTCTTTAGCAAAGGCAGGTGAAACAACAACATATTTACCAGTTCGTCCTGTTTCATCAGTGAACTCACGAAGCAAACCAGACACAGCAGAGTGAAGATGAAGAACGGGCCTTTGACACAAGCCGCCCCTCTGCCACTGGACAAAGCTGCTGCTGCTGCTGCCATCACTGTTCTAAATAAAAATGACAGCGCGTAAAGGATCAAAAGTCAAACTGCAGCTTTTTAAAATTGTAATATTTGAAGGTCTAGAGTATAAACTTACCTGCTGGGTGAAGGTAAGGAGAGCTGCTGTACAGGTGATGAAGGAACAAGTGATGACACTGACACACGACAAAGTGCTTTATATACACTTGATGTTACCTCACCCAAGAGAGAGAGAGATAGTGTGTGTGTGTGTGTGTGTGTGTTACTAGGTATTTGCATGCTTGTACATGCAGTGTGGCGTCTGCCATGCCTATTCTTTGTACTTCCGGCTGTCTCTTAAGTTTCATTTTCACAGAAATACTATGGTATAAGTTTTACTTTTCAGAAATATACTTACATCCGTTGGTGTTGGTACATACTGTGAGACACAAAACACTCCTTGATGACAAACCAGTACAAGTACCAGCATGAAATACGGATTCAGATTCAACAACAGTAGAATAAATTACAAATGTGCCTCGCTTGATCTTCTGATATATTTGAACAAATCTATCTCTCTCTCTATACATATATATATATATGATGTTGGATGTGGAGACTCTATCCTTACATACGCTATATTTTGTATTGTACTCACCTATCTGTCTGAATGGCATTCTGTAGGTCTTGTTCACTGTGAAGTCTTGCAATCTGATCTTGGCCCAACTTCTCTCCTTAATCATTCTCAGGAGTCCACTCGGCTTCGAGTGGTCTGCAGTCACAATGTGTCAGTTAGTAAACAGCAAAAAGGCCTCACATACCTCACTGAAGGTAAAAGTTGCCAAGTCAACATAGAAATCACAGCTGGACGAGCCACTGTGAGCATTTTAGCATTTAGCATTTAGCAGGACCCAGCGTGCACTTGGGTGCGGTTGATTTGAGTCACTCAGCGTGCTCAACAGATGCTCAACCGTGAAATAAAGCAGAGGTCTATGGAACCTTTTTAGCATCCTGAGGTACAGTAATGCTAACTGGAAGCAACTTAACATGTTGCCAAGTGTAAAACTTGTGACAAGAAGTACTGAAGTAAAAGTAAAGTTGCCTATTTAAAAAAATACTTTAGTACACTTACTGTAACATGAGTGAATATAATTTGTTACATCAACTACTGAGTTAGCAACATAACGGTTGAGAGGTGGGGAGTTTGGCCAGGTGAATATTTAATGCTGAATTTTCATGTGAAAATACAGTTTAAGAATCAGTCATGTGAAAGTAAGGGACATTACACAATATCAAACAAATTTTACACAACTACACACAATATTAATGAACTGTGTATGCTGGTGTCAAGGCTATTGATGAAGGCCCACAGAAAACCTGTTCTCTTTCACATCAGGAGAAACTGTCAGCTGTTCAATTTTAGTCAGAGATGTCAAGAAATAAGCAGATCATTTTGTTTGGAACACGAGGAGCATGATGCTGAGAGAAATAAACATACATGAACACAAACAAGTAAAATTTGTCGATGTACAATTACAAAATGAAGGACTGTGTGAAAGAGGATGCTGAATTTCATGTGCAATAGTTGAATGTCATCATTTATTAGCTGTCTCTATAAAGTACAATGTGTGTCATTTTGCATGGTTGCATGGCTGGAAACAAACATTGTGCAAAGAAAAAAAAAGATATCAAACAACAACAATAGTTCCCATGTATTAGATTTATTTGGTTTGCCCACATATGCTGAATTTCATGTGCAATAGTTGAATTTCATGATTTTTAACAGCTCAGGACTCTTCCCAATATTTAGAAATAACAGTAATTTATTATATAACCTTTTTTTACGGTACAGTAATGTCAGAGACAGAGGCACTAATTTACATGGAAGTTACAATTCAGCTTGTTGTTCCTCAAGGAATTTGATTAATTTCCTCATTTTTTCATGCTTCTTTTCAAGGTTTTCTATTTCTGCACCAAGCTCCGCATACTTATCATCTGCGTAAGCCTTGGTTTTCTCCAAGAAGCTTTTGGTGTCCTCAAGTTGTTCTTTCAGTGGTGAAAAGCCAGGCACTACATTCTTCATGGATTCTGCCAGTGGTTCAAAGAGGCTCATAAATGTATTGATATCCTCTAATGTGGTGTCCATTCCTGACTTGTAGTCTGCCTAATGGGGAAAAATAAAATAAAAATAAAACCACTTTTTGACATGTCAGCAACTCAGTTTGTTATATTGTTACATTATATTGTGTTGCTGTAGTACACAAAGTCATGTGTGAACACAGTATTCATTACTAAAGTGTGAGCAACACTGAAATGGGCTGACTGACTCACCTTCACTTTGTCCAGTAGTACTTGTGATTTCTGATAGCCTTCCTTGAGCTTTTCCTGCAAATACAGTTAGTTACATTTGGTGACTCGTAAGAATGACAACAAATGTATTATAGCACATAGAACTGCAGACAACACAATTTTAACAGTTTTCTAGCGAAGACAGGTTAAACAACAACAAATTTACCAGTTCGTCCTTTTCAATCAGTGAACTCACGAAGCAAACCAGACACAGCAGAGTGAAGATGAAGAACGGGCCTTTGACACCAGCCGCTCCTCTGCCACTGGACAAATCTGCTGCTGCTGCCATCACTGTTCTAAATAAAAAAGACAGCGCGTAAAGGATCAAAAGTCAAACTGCAGCTTTTTAAAATGGTAATATTTAAAGGTCTAGAGTATAAACTTACCTGCTGGGTGAAGGTAAGGAGAGCTGCTGTACAGGTGATGAAGGAACAAGTAATGACACTGACACACGACAAAGTGCTTTATACTTCTGATGTTACCTCACCCAAGGGTGTGTGTGTGTGTGTGTGTGCGCACGCGTGTGTGTGTGTTACTCTGCTACTTCCGGCTGTCTCTTAAGTTTCAGCTTCACAGAAAAGCATTTCAAAGTTTCACCTCTGATCAATATACCAACATCCGTTAGCGTTGGTACATCCTATGAGTCACAAAACACCCCTAGGTGGCAAACCAGTACAAACCTGTGTGTACCACAGACTCTAGAACAGCAGAGAATAAATTACAAATGTGAAACAGAAAATGATTTAGGCCTCATAGAAAAATGTGTTCTGATCTCTATTTATTCTGATACATTTGAACAAATCTGTCATACACCACACACACAAACACAACAAATGATGTAAATCTCTATAGGATGCAGAATGTCCATACAACTGATAATAAAGCTTTCTCTGTATAGTGTCGCTAAAATGAACTGGAAAAGAGGGCAAAACTCAGACAATTAAAGGAATAGTAACAGAATAAAGTCTGCGGACATCAACAGGCATTAGTAAGCCACATCAATTCAAAAGGCTGACAGCTGTTATAAAATCAACAGTAAAGCATCACCAAGGCAGACAGCACAGAGCTGCATAATATAACAACATCCAATATCAGACTAGTTGCTATTAAACTGAAAGTCAGCCTAGAAATAGAAGAGAGTTCTTAGCTGAACAGTTTTGTTTGGATTAGTCAGGCTTTTCTCATTTATCATGTCAGAGGTTCTGTAGTCACACATTAACATATTAATATTTAATAAAGACTACAAAGAGTTCATCTTCTGACACATTCACAGCTAAATTAATCTGTCATACTCTCACAGACAAATGACATAAATCTCAATGGGATAGAAAAGAGTCCAAACCAACAATACATGTCATATAGACAACATTTTGCAGCCTGTGAATAAAAGTGATTATTGATTATAAATATACATCTTTCTTTGTATAGAGTCACTACAATTAACTAGAAAAGAGGGAAAGGAAGAAGAAAGGATAAAGTGCAGTAGTGATGTGTTGTTCGCAAACAAGCTGGCTCTAAGAGCCCGAGGACTCCTGCTCACTCAGCTCTGCTGAGAAACCATACAGGCAGGGGCAGCCAAGCCACACCAGGGTAAGACCATACCACTATGTGAAAGGAGGAGGTGAGCGCAGTGGTACAGGCCAGGTACACACAGAGCCACAGAGATGCGGGTTAGCTGGATTTAAGTGTGCGCATGTTGGGAAAAAGTAAAGAAATGAGCAAAAACCGAAAAAGAAGATGCAACTGGCTGCATTTCAATACTGCATAACACACACACACACACACACACACACACACACACACACACACACACACACACACACACACACACACACTTAGATACATAGGGTGCTATATGCTTGTGGCTGCACCCGTTTAACTTGTAATGTTCACTTAATGTTTAACTTAATGTTCATAAATAAATTAATTATCCTGTTGTTCTTATGCATATTACTGTATGAATTGCTGGTTTTAATAGTCAGTGCTCGGATTCACTCCTTCACTGTTCACTTAGCGTGACCCCAGCATGACACCAGCATGTCCTGAGTCGACCCATTTTTGAGGGCCATAGTGTTTGTAATGGGCTGTTACTGCCACGCATTTCAGCCTGAAATAGATCCACAGCATGCTACCAGAGAGACTGTTACTGCCATGCATAGTAGTTAGCGCACAATACTTTCGAAACTTTTGAATGAATTGAATGAAATGGATACTAAGAAAAGGGAAAAACCAAAATAGAGGATAAGATTACTAATAAAAAAAGACTCACTCAAAAAGACTCAAAAGAAGAATTCACTCCACTAGGAGGGGAAAAAAAGACTATGACCTGAAAACTCAAAACGCTCCCAAGGAAGGAAAAAAACTATTCTCTGGTATTGAATGGCAAAAAAACATAAGACGCACTCCTAAAACCAGAGGCTCACCTGGACTCTATGACCGAGACAAAGGGAGACGCAGAATATAAAACAAAATTGTGTATTGGAGAACAGGTGGACACAATCAGGGCAGGAAGTGAGGAAGTGTCCCAAATAAAAAAATAAAACAGGAAGACAAAAACCCAGGACAAGGCAAAACCTCGCCGCGGTGTGATACAAGGTGAGTGATGTTATGATTATGCATGTTGTATGTTTATGTTGTGGCATCACTTTATAGGAGATTGAATATAATGCTTGTCTCTACCCATAGATTATGTTTGATTCATTTAGTTAGAATTACTTGATTTAAGAACACTGAGGTGTGTGTTTTGCAGTAGTTTTGGAGTGTATTTTCGACTGATATATTGTAGTTAATTAGGGAAATAAATAAGGGATGAAGCATTTCAACCTTAATCACCCAAGTGTCCTTAAGCCTGAATATTCAATTTACCTATATTGTTTCTGGTTCATTGATAAGTTGACACACTGTAAAACTCCAGCTACCATGGCAGGATACAGAGGACCCCTGCTGCTCCTAGGATTCATATTTGTCATCATGGCATATTACCAATGGGACATGTTACCACAAAATAGAGGTACAATATGGGTGTTTGAATTTCTTACTGTTCCTGCTCTATGTCCTCCTCCTGGTTTGTTTAACTAATATTTCATTTGTATTGTATGCTCCACTGCATGTGAAAATGTTTGGGTGTGGATTAGTGAAGCGTGACCTCACCCCTGATTACTTTTGGATTTAATGTTCACGCTCATTTCTTTCTCTGCACGGGGTTTTGAAAAAGACAAATATTTGGCCTTTGACTTTCACCCCTGCCAATAACCTCTGCAAGAGAACGCTCACCCTATAGTTCTTATCACAGCAGAGAGGATCCATCAGCGACAGGAACTGAGAAAGCAGTCGCTGAGAGAAATGTGTGGAGACAAAGAGGCGTCTTCTGAGGGAAAGCACGGTTTAGATGACCTGAGCAACAAAGAGTTGGAGAACCTCATTGTGGATGACAATCATGGCATCATTTACTGTTACATACCCAAGGTAATAAAGACATAAACATACACAATTAAATTACACATTGTGGACATACTTAACTTTCTTTTGCAACTGTTTAAGAACATCCCCCCAATATTTTTATGATTTAGTGGCATTTGTACTGTTGTTGCACCTTATGGCCCACCTCTCTCCAGCTACCTTACTAAAGTGGCCACAACATGAAAAATATTCGCTGAACAGAGCTTCCTGAATCTTACACACTGGACCTTTCGCTGAGCATTTCAGGCCTAAACAGTACTTGGTGAACTGGATATTTGGTTTTTAGTGTCTCAGGTCACATCTTACAAATCAATTGAACAATCCACATTGCACTTCTTAAAAATCATTTGAGCTTCAGCTATGCTTTGGGCCATGCTCTAATTAGAAAATGTTAACATGCTAACACAAGAAATGACAATGACAAATCTTGTACATGTTCTGTGAACATGTTAGTATGTTCACTCTGGCTGAACTGTCTCAAAGGCCTTTTGACATGTTTTTACCTACAGGTTGCGTGTACCAACTGGAAAAGGGTATTCTTTGTGCTGAAGAAAGGTGAGCCATATCCTGATCCCATGTCCATAGAAGGTACAATGGTACATATCCCCAACGTGCTCCCTCGCCTAAACAGCTTCCCAAGAACAGAGATGAAGGTCGGTTCATGCAATCACATCTGTGTCCTTGAAGTTACAAATAGTACCTGTATCCACCTGTGTTTGAGTAGTTTGAACTAACAGACATGTGACTTTCTTTGTACCTTTTGTAAGTAATCTTAATAGTAATGTCATGGAAGTAAATAAGTAATAACAGTAGTAAACCTGAGCTCAATACTCATTTGTTGACTACAGGCAAAGCTGAAGCAGTACACCAAGTTCCTGTTTGTCAGGGACCCATTCGTCCGTCTCATCTCTGCCTATCGAGACAAGATACTGGGTTACGATAAGAACCTTGAAAACTATGTCTGGGACATTCTGCGCCTGTATGGCAACCAGCCTGATCCACCACAGTTAGTAGAAAAGGCATTTCGATCCAGAATACGTCCCTCATTTTACAACTTTATTCAGTACCTGCTGGACCTGAGGACAGAGATGAAGGAACCTTTTGAACCCCACTGGAGGCAAATGCACCGCCTGTGCCACCCCTGCATCATAAAGTAAGGCCATTTTTACCAGCAGGGCTTTAACTATTAAAGTTGTGTAAGGAAATCTGGAGGCTTTATTGACCTGAGAAGGAATAACCATTCCATAAATTACACATGGTGATGACTGATATAATTTTGCCAAACTTTTTTTGCCAAAAAATTTTCTTTCATGACCTGCGTATTTCTAAAATCCTGGATATAGCCATTCCTGAATCAAAAAGCTGATTTATCCCAACTCGGGTGTTTTAATTTCCATCCTGTTCATTTCCTGGTGATATTTTAAAGATAGAGAAGTGCAGCTTGACACTGGTTTGTTTTACTTCACAGGTATGATTTTGTTGGCCATCAGGAGACTCTTCAGGAGGATGCTGAACACATATTGAAGACCTTAAAGCTGGAGGATGACATTAAGTTCCCTCCTTCTTACGAAAATATGACTTCCACTACTTCTGTGTTGGACTGGTTCAGAACAGTGCCCCTAGAGGACAGGAGGAAGCTGTACAAGCTCTATGAGGAGGATTTCAAGCTTTTTGGCTACCAAAAGCCAAGTGAATTGCTTGATGGTTGAGATCAAGTCATGATTTGGACAACTTCACTTTTTTCTATGCAGCCAGTGAGTGTATAGAAACTACAATATTTACTTCTGAGCAAAGAGCAATCACTAAAATTTTATGCACACAAATCATGACAAGGATATAACAAATACTTGACTAAAAAGGGGGGCTATGTAGTATAAAATTTACATGGGTTTGTTTTTGCATTTTACTCTGTGATCAGCATCCTTTCTGTTATAGATAGACTGAAAACATAAGTCAGACAATCAAAGCTATAAGTGTGAAAATCTTTCACTCATTAAAACTCTTAAATTCTTGTAACTTTCAAGAATGCAAGGTTGAAACTTATGAGGCAGGAAACAGACAGTGGAGGGTCAAGGACATTTGAAGGTTGAACAAGGTAGGGGCCGGGGGTGAGCGCATGCTATGTCAGCAGTTTTGATATATGCTATATCAATGCTATATGCTACATGACTCAAGATCCAGACCTCTGACACACAACACAAGGATAAAACAAATATTTGACTAAATGGCTTTGTCAAATACAGGAATCTGTAAACACTGTTACATATTAGCTGTGTTCTGTCCAGCTATGTTTGTTTTAATGCTGGAGATTTTCAACTTGCGTGTTTCTGGACACTGTGCTGTTTGATATATTACCAGTGTAAATAAAAGCACAGTGATATAAAAGGTGCCATCTGCTGTGATGAACTCAAAGAGACTTATCATGTGACTTAATATGGAGCCTGTTATCCTCTTTCAGCTCATTGTTCTGGTAGCGTTGGTTTACTGTTATCGTTCAGTGTCAGTGCTATTGTCAGTACAATGCAGCCCTTTTAAGTGAAATAGCTCTGATAAACCTCCTATATACTACCTGTGACATATGTCACTATAGCAAGCAGACAGCTCAGCTTAGCATAAGGTGTGTTACTGTCTTTTTTACATTTGGACAGAGCTAGGCTAGCTGTTAAAGGTGGAACATTGGGTGAGGTGCAGGAGTACAGCCTACACCTGACAGGTATTGCTGTTACTCACCTGGATAAGTTATTACTGTTTACCACACCAACCTCCTCATATATGGTCCTTCATGTTGTAAGTGCACAACAACTTAATTTGAACATGCTAAGCGTCCTAAGTCAAGCACACCCAGGCTGGCTAAATGATAAATGCTAAAATGCTCACAGTGGCTCCTCCAGCTGTGATTTCTGTGTTGACTGCGTTTTATCTTCAGTGAGGTATGTGAGGCCTTCTTGCTGATTAGTCCCTGACACATTGCGACTGCAAAGCACTGGAGACCGAGTGGACTTGTTATGTTACTTTTGAGAATGAATAAGGAGAGAAGCTGAATTGTGTGAATTCCACTGGGTGGTAGCAGTGGGTCAGAACGCCACCTTACTGCAGAACATTCCACTGTTTCTCTCACAGGAGCCGGTCAACATATATATTACTGCCCCAGGTGCACATTTATTCACACACATATTGTTAGCACACAGTACTTTCGCAGTTTACTGTCATGTCAGTTCTGGGTTTGCCTTACTGGCTCCAGTTGGTGGTGTCCACTTCAACCACCAGATGGTGCTGTAGCAACTCCTCCTCTACAGGAAGCTACTCAATAGTATAGGCCACCCCATTATTTGATTTAGGTGAGTGTACCACCAAGCTACACTAAGGTGTAAAACTATGCAGAACTTTGTAAGGCACTGAGCAAAGAATACCCTCTTTCTGATGAGATTGCAGCCATGGTTGCAGCCTCCCAAATCAAACACTCTAGAAAGGAAACTCCTAGAGACGTTTGAGGCCTGTGTATTTCCAGGGTAAGATTGCTCCAGGCTTAGAAGGAAACCAAATCTTCAAGTGTTTCTCTGAGCAGAACCTGCATCCGTGTGTACGCCCACACATTGCGCTTTGGACTCGTCCGGATAACCCCTAAATGTATGAGATCAGGAAGAGAACGTAGTTTGAATGGGAAACTCGCCACGCCAAAGAGAAACCCACCAAGCCTGCCAGCTCAAACCTTGTAGCATCTCATGGATGTCCCTTTTCAAAATCTCACAACAGCTCAGAGGGGGGTGACAGGAAACATCATTTGGACACTGTGCCTTGAGATAGGCATTCTAACAACAGAAGTTGTAGGAGGCCATACTCGGAGATTCTGGCCCAGCAGCATGACTAACCAGTAGACAGTTCAGATGATGACAATTGCATCTCTGGACACAATTCAGACAGTGACAGTGTCTCTGGATCTCTCTCTTCCTCTGGCTAACCAGAATATTATAACTGTGGGTCACGAGTGAAGAATAACTAGAGGTACAGGAGCTCCAGAGTTCACTCATCATGGTCATAACTAACAATACAGCTCACCGCTGCACTGACAGTAAGATAAATGCTGCCATGGCGTACCTTATTCTCTTACAATTACATAAGCAATCTTGGATTTGTTAGCGGCCGCAGAAAACTCAATTATGCCTGAATTCTGGTGTTAAATCATGTCATCTCTGTTTAACTTGATGGTATTTTATCTGTAAAGATCACTTGTGCAACCACCAGCTTAAAACGCACCACATATGACAGTTGTCAACAGAGAGTCTTTAGCTTCCATGTTGAATGTCTCAAGTTCCTTGAGGCGTTGCCTTGCTTGTTGTTGACGATGTCTTCTTTGAAACAGGCAAACTCCTGTTTAAAGCTTGTGTCAAGAGCCGTTCTGTTGTTTTTCATTTCTTTATGTTATATACACTTACCACTCTCTGTGATATATTTGAGGTTACTGTGAGGTGATGGATTACTACTGAACTACAAAAGTCAAATTCATGGTGGCACTAGAGGAAAAGTCAGAGGATCACCAAAGTCAGTATGATTCATCCTATATGGACCATGAATATCTACACAAAATGTACTGGCAGTTCATCCATTGATAACATATTATCATATGAATCGATATTTCAGCCTGGAACAAAGTGAATTGGCCATCCAACCCACTGACTTTGCCACTGATCAATCCGTGCCACTGACATGACAAAATGTAGAACAATGAATTCAAACAACATCAGCAAAACAACATTATTATTAAACCTTTATTTAACCAGGAAAGGTCCCATTGAGATTAAAAATCTCTTTTTCAAGGGAGTCCTGGCCAAGACAGAACAAGTCAAACCAAAACAGACAACTACATTACAGAATAGCCTTCATTTGACCTCACATTAAATGATCGGGAGGGTCATGCCCTTAAGCCTTTGTCAGTGAATAAGCAAGGAGGTGTGTCTGAATTGTACAGACTGGATCAGGCCGTTGCAGGGTTAGTACAGGCTGCTGTGCCTCTCCACTGAAATGCTCATTTTTGCTTTGTCCTCTGCTTCACAGAGTTCCTTGAGTTGTAAAGTAAAGGTCTCGGCAGAATGCAGACAGTATCCAGAGATGTATTTGTAGTCTGAGGTACTGATCAGTGCTTTTCTCTCAGAGAATCAGGTCATCTATCAGAGAACTTTGCAGCAAGGTGAGTGATGTGATGATTGAATATGTGTGATTTTATTATGTGTTTATGTTGTGGCAAAATCAATGTATAGGAGACTGAAAATGATGCTTGTCTCTACCCATAGATTATGTTTGATTCATTTAGTTGGAATTACTTGATTTAAGAAGACTGAGACGTGTGTTTTGTTGTAGTTTTTGTGGAGCTTGTGTTTGTTTTTGTGACTGATATATGGTAGTTAATTAGGGAAATAAAGAAGGAATAAAGGATTTCAACCTTAATCACTCAAGTGTCCTTAACTCTGAACATTCATTTTACTTTTATTGTTTCTGGTTCATTGATAAGTTGACACACTGTAAAACTCCAGCTACCATGGCAGGATGCAGAGGACCCCTGCTGCTGCTAGGATTCATGTTTCTCACCGTTGCATACTACCAACTGGACATGTTACCACAAAAGAGAGGTACATAATGTGTGTTTGAATTTCTTACTGTTCCTGCTCTATGTCCTGTTTGTTTAACTAATGTTTCATTTGTATTGTATGCTCCACTGCATGTGGAAATGATTAGGAGTGGATTAGTGAAGCGTGACCTCACCCCTGATTACTTTTGGATTTAATGTTCACGCTCATTTCTTTCTCTACACGGGGTTTTGAAAAAGACAAATATTTGGCCTTTGACTTTCACCCCTGCTGATAACCTCTGCAGGAGAACGCTCACCCTTAAGCACTTAATTTAGCACTAGTATTTTTACATATGCAAATAATATTCCTATTCTTCTTATCACAGCAGAGAGGATCCATCAGCGACAGGAACTGAGAAAGCAGTCGCTGAGAGAAATGTGTGGAGACAAAGAGGCGTCTTCTGAGGGAAAGCACAGTTTAGATGACCTGAGCAACAAAGAGTTGGAGAACCTCATTGTGGATGACAATCACGGCATCATTTACTGTTACATACCCAAGGTAATAAAGACATAAACATACACAATTAAATTACACATTGTGGACATACCTAACTTTCTTTTGCAACTGTTTAAGAACATCCCCCCAATATTTTTATGATTTATTGGCATTTGTACTGTTGTTGCACCTTATGGCCCACCTCTCTGGTTCTTACTGTTTCAGGTCACAGCTTACAAACCAATCAAACAATCTAACAAATCAATCAAACAATCCACATTGCACTTCTTAAAATTATTTGAGCTTCAGCTATACTTTCGGCCATGCTCTAATTAGAAAATGTTAACATGCTAACACAATAAACCAATGGTAAATCTTGTACCCATTTAGCATTAGAATGCTAGCATTGTTCTGTGAACATGTTAGTATGTTCACTCTGGCTGAACTGTCTCAAAGGCCTTTTGACATGTTCTTACCTACAGGTTGCGTGTACCAACTGGAAAAGGGTATTCTTTGTGCTGAAGGAAGGTGAGCCATATCCTGATCCCATGTCCATAGAAGGTGAAATGGTACATATCCCCACCGTGCTCCCTCACTTAAACAGCTTCCCAAGAACAGAGATGAAGGTCGGTTCATGCAATGACATCTGTGTCCTTGAAGTTACAAATAGAACCTGTATCCACCTGTGTTTGAGTAGTTTGAACTAACAGACATGTGACTCTCGTCGTACCTAAGTAATTTTAATGTCATGGAAGTAAATAAGTAATAACAGTTGTAAACCTGAGCTCAATACTCATTTGTTGAATACAGGCAAAGCTGAAGTATTACACCAAGTTCCTGTTTGTCAGGGACCCATTCGTCCGACTCATTTCTGCCTATCGGAACAAGTTCCTGTTGCACAATAAGTACTACTATGAAAACTTTGGCCGGGACATTCTGCGCTTGTATGGCAACCAGCCTGATCCACCACAGTTAGCAGAAGAGGCATTTGCATCCAGCATACATCCCTCATTTTACAACTTTATTCAGTACTTGCTGGACCCGAGGACAGAGATGAAGGAACCTTTTGAACCCCACTGGAGGCAAATGCACCGCCTGTGCCACCCCTGCATCATAAAGTAAGGCCATTTTTACCAGCACGGCTTTAGCTATTAAAGTTGTGTAAGGAAATCTGGAGGCTTTATTGACCTGAGAAGGAATTCTATAAATTACATGTTCACATGGTGATGGCTGATTCAATTTTGCCAAACAGAATTTTCTTTCATGACCTGAGTATTTCTAAAATCCTGGATATAGCCATTCCTGAATTTACTGAATCAAAAAACTGATTTATCCCAACTCGGGTGTTTTAATTTCAATCCTTTTCATTTCCTGGTGATATTTTAAAGGTGTAATACAGTGATAGAGAAGTGCAGCTTGACACTGTTTTTTTTTACTTCCCAGGTATGATTTTGTTGGCCATCAGGAGACTCTTCAGGAGGATGCTGAACACATATTGAAGGCCTTAAAGCTGGAGGATGACATTAAGTTCCCTCCTTCTTATGAAAATATGACTTCCACTACTTCTGTGTTGGACTGGTTCAGAACAGTGCCCCTAGAGGACAGGAGGAAGCTGTACAAGCTCTATGAGGAGGACTTCAAGCTTTTTGGCTACCAAAAGCCAAGTGAATTGCTTGATGTTTGAGATCAAGTCATGATTTGGACAACTTCACTTTTTTCTATGCAGCCAGTGAGTGTATAGAAACTACAATATTTACTTCTGAGCAAAGAGCAATCACTAAAATTCTATGCACACAAATCATGACAAGGATATAACAAATACTTGACTAAAAAGGGGGCTATGTAGTATAAAATTTACATGGGTTTGTTTTTGCATTTTACTCTGTGATCAGCATCCTTTCTGTTATACATAGATAGACTGAAAACATAAGTCAGACAATCAAGTGTGAAAATCTTTCACTCTTAAAACTCAGTATAGAGTATGCAGTATAGAGGTTGAGCATGCAATGTCAGCAGCTTTGATATATGCTATATCAGTGCTACTGTAGGAATCTGTAAACACTGTTACATATTAGTTGTGTTCTGTCCAGCTTTTCTTCTCTACACCATCGAAATATGTTTGCTAAAAGCATCAATTAAATGAGAATCTGTTACATTTTATTATTTTTTAATGCTGGAGATTTTCAACTTGCGTGTTTCTGGACACTGTGCTGTTTGATATATTACCAGTGTAAATAAAAGCACAGTGATATAAAAGGTGCCATCTGCTGTGATGAACTCAAAGAGACTTATCACGTGACTTAATATGGAGCCTGTTATCCTCTTTCAGCTCATTGTTTTGGTAGCGTTGGTTTACTCTTATCGTTCAGTGTCGGTGTTATTGTCAGTACAATGCAGCCATTTTAAGTGAAATAGCTCTGATAAACCTCCTATATACTACCTGTGACATATGTCACTATAGCAAGCAGACAGCTCAGCTTAGCATAAAGTGTGTTACTGTCTTTTTTACATTTGGACAGAGCTAGGCTAGCTGTTTCCACATGTTCCTAGTCTTAAAGGCGAGCTGCTTTCACTCTTTAAGCCTAGCTAACCTATAGGTAATAGGTTACTGCTGCCTAAAGCCAGCTGTAACTTTCAGAGTGGTATCAATCTTTCCTAGCCTGGGGACCACATGAATCGGTTAAATTGCAGATAATGCAAAGCTAGGCATTTCCTAAAATGTCAAACTGCTCCTTTGAGGAACTTGTTAGTGGAACTATTGGAGCTATTAAGTCAAAGATAAAATTTCAAGTGCAAGTGGGCAAAATGGATTCTTAAAGTATAATCAGTGTGTTTTATATGTTTAAGAGTTCACTCATAACCACAGACAGCCAGATTAACATCAACTTTTGAGGCTTTATTACAAAACAACATGACAAAAACAATGCATTTTTATGTTTAAATCCACACTCACAACACAAGGTGAAGGTGGCTCTGTGTCTGGTAAGGTCCATTCTGTGAGACTGAAATGAATTTCACTTCCAGTTGAAAATCATTTGCCTCCCGTCTCAGTAACTGTGTGAACAGTGACAGATGCGGGCAGCTGTCAGTCACTTCCATCAGCTGTACGTCTTGAGCTTCCCACATTGTCACACATCTCATAGGTGACCTTCATCCCTATGATCCTCTTGACCTCTGTGGCAGTGTAGACGGGGACAGCCCCGTCACGGTCACTGTAGCCCATCTGAGGGCTGTGCAGTGAATTCATTGTTCTCAAGTCTCTGACAGCACTGGTGCAGTCTGACTGGCAGTCTATGGCTCAGCAGTCCTTTGGTGCCTTTGTGCCGATGCAGGTCTGGGATTTGAGTGGTGTGTCAGAAAGGGAAATACAAACAGAGACATGGAGAGGTGCCGAGAGATTCAAAGTGCACTTCTTTTTTTTTTGCAGTGCCATGAGGAGAAGAGAATGAGAGCGCAAACAACAGCAGAAGTTAAGGAGAAAGACAATATGGCTTTTCAATGTCTACACATGTAAACATTTCATCTTTGATTCTTTGTAACATTTAAATTGCGTGATGTCACACTCAGCTTCATGTCCACAGTGAAGTTCAGACTGCGGATATTTACATTTTATATTTACACGTGACACATTTATTCAGCTGTGGGTGTCATCCTGAGTGACTCACAGCACTTGAATATGTTTTTTGTCTCGCAGTTCTTTCCACACGTCTCTCACATGCTTGGACATAAACTTATCATATATTTCTCATATATCTCTGTAGTCTCTCTTCATGCCACGGCTCCCATTCAAAGGCATTTGACAGTAGCCATTTTGCAATCCTTCCCAGCGGTATTCAGTTTATTTTGCAAAATGGTGCAATCAAAAGTGCATTTATCACCTTATCATATCGAACTTTCTTCACACTTAGCCAGTGGTGCCGGCGATTTAAACATGGGAAAGCTGGCCAGCTCGTCCTCTAGTCCTTTCATTCCTTGCTCTACTCCATCCCCCAGCCCCTCATCCACATCGTCCCCCTCCCTCTCTACCCCATTGAGCCTCCCCTTCTCCCTTTCCCCTGTCCTTCCATCCAGCTTGTCTGCGGCTAAAATTTCGGTGAAATTCAGCCCGCTGCTACTTGTGTTGCAGTTGGCATACAGGGAATTCCCATGGCCATTACTGGGGTTGTTGTGGATCAGGGTGCCGCTGTAGCTGTTGCCATGGTGACCGCCGTTACCCTGGTTGCTGAGGAGTGTTGTTGACGTGGTTGTGGTCGCAGTCCCGTTACGTTTTTCTGTCAGTCTGAATCCCTCAGACATCAGGCTGGCACTGCTAGGGGACTGTGGTGTGGCTGAGGAGCCCAGCAAGTCCCGCCCCTTCTCTGATGATAGCGAATTATCTGGCAGGCGGTGACCCTGCCGGGCAATGCTGCGCTGACGGTTCACAAAGTAGATAAGAAACACGCCAAGCGCTAATCCCGCACAGAAGAAAAGGATGTAGATAGCCAGGACATGACGACCTCCTGCTGTGGCCACTGTTCCTCCAGAAGTGGGGTCTTCAAGTGTCAGATGATAGGCTGCTCTGCGGCAAGGGGTGGGCTCTCGGAGACCTTGTCCAGCCTCCTATATTAGAGCAACGTGCCAGAGAAAAAGTAAGATAGTTATTTGAGCTGTTTGAGTTCTCCTTGTTGTACCGTTAAGCAAAAATCTATAAATCTATAAGTTTTAATATGTTTTCTCTACCTGGCATGTGCAAGTGTATACTCCCAGGCTGTCCTCTGTGACAGTCACCTCCAGGTCAGAGTGATGCTGCCTGGTGTGTCTGTGGGGAGGATGCTCCCAGCTACAAGACCGTGGAGACAGTTGGATGCATGGCAACAGGAGGCGCAGACCTTTAGAAACTCTCATCTCCCTGATAGACGGGGTGCAACGCCCTGAAGGAGACAACAAGCAGGGGAGGAAAGTTGAAACGGACATATATGCAGTACATGTATAGAATATAGAAATACAGGCAGAGAAACAGACATGAAAGTTGTGTTTGCGTAGTCTCTGATCTCTAAAAATGAGATTCACTTACCCTCTTGTATATCACACTTTCTTAAGGCGTCGTCTATCATATCACCTGGACCAGGGCTGGACACACACACAAAATAGTCACACTTATTGTCATGTTTTAAAGGTTCAAAACTAAATGAGTAATGAACATGCTATACAGAAGAGTGTGTCGGTTTTTACACATAACTAAACCATCTAACCCAATACTGCTGCTGTCTGCCTTTGCCTATCATCTTTGGAAGTTTTCCAGTTCATTGTGATATTTCTGTACTACTCACTCTTCAGTTGTGGGCCTGCAGGCTCCTTCCGTCGTCCACACACAGCCCAGGCCTCTGGCTCTGGCACATACCTCACAGCTGGGATACAGAGCGCAGCCTTCAGCCTGGACATGAGCCAGAGACAGTGGACTGCCCACCAGAGCCCGGCCCTGGAAACACACGGAACCATTACAGAAATGCTATTTATGCCTTGCATGTCTTGTCTTGCATGTGTTTCTGCAGTATATGTGTGTGTGAATAAATGTGCAAATGCTGTACCTGGTGCAGTAATATATTGTTGACCGGCTCCTGTGAGGAAAACAGAGGAATCTCCTGCAGTAAGGTGGCATTGTGACCCACTACTGCCACCCGGTGGAGTTCACCACGGTCTGCAACACACACAAGTTTTATCAAAAAAGTTTCACAACTTTCTTTTGAATTAATTCTTTGGACAGCCAGTTTCAGTTTCTCTCTTCACATTTTCTGCCCTTCATGTCCCTTCCTTTCTTGTTGTGTCTGCCTCTTTCTCCCCTCACCTGTTCCAAGGTGCAGCACTGCTCCTCTTAGTCCCTCTTCACTGCCTGTCTGGGTTACAGCCAGCTTGGTGTATGTGATTCCCTTCCGAACTAGCAGAGGCGCTGCGGTAACACTGTTCTCCATCAGTGGGTGGTCCCTCACAAACGTCAACACCTTGTCAGGAAGTTTCAGGGAGGACTCGAATCCTTCAGCCTTCAAAGCGCTGTTCAAACACTAAAATGAAAGAGAGGTAATGTCCAAGTTTATTGATGTAGTAGAATGTAATGAAAGGTGCTGCATAAAGTAGAGGTAGACATATGTAGTTATGTGGTACCTGGCCAGGCCTTGGTGTGGGGACAGGTTCATGGTTAATCCAGTTCTCGCAGGTTTTCTTCAGCTCTTTAAAGGGACCGTCCATCACTTTGCTGATGTCCGACAGACTGAAAACACACACTGCTGATACATCTTCACGCTGCCTAATAAAAGGAAAAAGAATGGTCAACATTAAACTTTGAGAAAACACACTTGTTCCCTTTCTTGACGAAAGTTAGATGAGAAGGTTGATACCACTCTGATGTTGTGCAATAAATACAAAGCTACAGCCAGGAGATGGTTAGCTTAGCATAAAGACTGAAAATGGGGTGAAACAGCTACTGTGGTTTTGTTTTATAGCGATACCACAACTTGGATTAAGCAAACAATAAAATACATGTTAATTAGGGAGCGGTTCTGGTACTTTTGGACAGAGAAACCAGCCATTTTCCCATGCATCCAGCGTTTATGCTAAGCTAAGCTAACCGTCTCCTGGCTGGCTTCAGCAAAAAAGCAAATATAAATATTTCTAAAAATGTCAAACTATCCTTCACATATCACTCTGACGCACATGAACAGTTCCATAAACTACCTAGAGTTTAGTTCCATCCTTTAAATAAACCATACAATATACTCCTATTTGTTCCTTAGCTTACCACTGGGAAGTGAACAGTCCGTAGAAGTGTGTGCTGCTGGGGTCGCCTGGGGTGTGTTGCGTGGTGAAAACATCAGTTAGGATGTTGTAGCGCTGACCGCTGGGTTTGTCCTCACACACCAGCTCAGCCTTGAGGAAGGTCGTCCAACGCCGCTGCAGAGTCTTCATCCCACCTACATCAGACTGAATAAACAGGGGCAGGAAGATTAAGCCTGATGGTGACTTCATACAAGTTGATCTATCATTCATTCAGTTGAGGCGTTGGGTTACCTTGCAGACTCGTGCCACCCTGGGCACTTTGACTTTGGTGTAGAGGTCATACTCTTTGGCCACCTCAGTGAAGAAGAAGTAGATCTTGTCATCGTCTCCTGTGGGGTTGCTGTCTGCAGACTGCTCGATGAAGGCTGAGCTCACAAACTCTGGGTCTGACAAGCACACACACACACACACGGTTTTGTGTTTTCATGTGAAAGTGTCTTAGTGCTGGAGTGTCTGTGTATGTCAACATAATGTGAATATGGGGGTTAACAAGTGTGTTTGCATGCATGCGTGTGTGCCGTGTGTCTCACCACTCAGCCAGTTGATGGACCGCTCAGTTCGGATGCGCTCTTGCTCAGGCCCCGTTGCCCTCGAGATGTCGAACAGCGTTCCCAGGAAGTTACTGGTGGCTGCTGTGTATAAGGTACCACCTAAAGAAAAGAGAGATTATTATTTGAGTTTTATTTAAATAACACACAGTGCATCTTTGATTAGACTGACAAAGCAGACAACAAACAAAGTGCATCAATCAAGGAAGTCAAACATTCATCAGTGCTGCCCCACCTGCCATAACAGCGGTATAGTGCTGACTGGGCTCAAAGGGACACTTGCCCTTCCCCGTCTCCATCTTCACACCCCCATCCTCGGACTTCTCCAGGGTGAAGGAGGAGCGCTCCTGGAGGATGACAGGAAAAGAGAAGAAAAGTTAAAACTACAAGGGAAACACACAAACAGAGTGAAATGTATTTCCATATCTATCTATCTATCTATCTATCTATCTATCTATCTATCTATCTATCTATCTATCTATCTAAAATTGTTATAATGGAAGCGATGTGGGTAAGCAAGAAAGTAAATAAATGACTATGACAACAAGGCTAATGGTGATTATGTAGATCATTCTTTTTCACGGCTGTCTTGTATTCTATTATCCTCTAAATTAATTGCAGTGAATTAATTTGCTTTCATTTTACAGGTTGTCACTATAACTGACACTAATTACGCTAAAAGCTTCAGTGACTTCTGTGCTCCAATACCTTCTAGAAAATGTCACTTGCAATAAAACATCCAAAACCAACCAAATGTAACTGAGCAAACTTGTGTCAGTGGACCACTGGTAGTGGTAGCATAACAATGTGTGTGTGTGTGTGTGTGTGTGTGTGTGTGTCACAAAGATTCATTTGCAGCTCTTGCTGTAGGTGCAAACACACACAGACATACAAACTTACCAAGAAGGCACACTGGGGGTCGAAGGCGTAAGTGCCACACACGTAGATGCGTCCGTCGCCCAGAAACTCCAGCAGGCGGATGTAGTTGTTGCAGTCGGCCTGTAGGGGGAGACATTAGATAGTTTACTTAGTTTTAGAAGCAGACTTATGTCTCTTTGTGGTCCCCTATCAACCGCACCGTGCTTTAGGAGAAAGGTTGGAGTGGATTCTGAGAACAGCTGGAGTATCAATGATACTGATTGGAAATTGGAGACCCCCCACTGCTGGCATGGACACATGAGACCCCCTTTGCTACCAGCAGAGATCATCCATGCTAACTCACACAAGCTGCAACTTAAGACCACTCATTTTCACGCACCAATAACACGCACTTACATGCTCCTTTGTCCGTCTCATGAATACACAACATAGATGATGTAATTGTTGAGCTCCCTCTCTTTTTTAATCTCTCCTCTCTGTACACATGCATATTTAAACAACAGAGGTTATGGAAAAACAACCCTACTGTCCCTCTCCAGATACCGTGAAACCATGACGCAGGCAATTTTTTTTTAGTCAGCCTGTGTGTGTGTGTCTGTTTGCATGCCAGGCCTGAGTCACCTTCTCCCCAGGGACCCGATCCTCTCTGATGCCCTGATCATGTCACCCACATCAGCCCCCCCCACCGACCACCGCACTGTCAGCCCTCACGCTGGTACAGCTCCACGTGAGACGGACAGAGAGCCAGAGAGAGAGAAAAAGAGCTCAGGCTGCTGACAATGGGATCAGCTTGGGATTAGCTATTTCATCGGTCCAAATTAACCTCATTCATAATAATAAGGTTCATTCACAATCTGGCAGGGGGTGAATGACTCTATTCTATTTAATTCTATTCTTTTTTTGTCTACTGAGTCTGCGGGATATAATAATTCTCGTGATTCCTGATGTTAAAAGCTTCCATGATTTTAAAGCTCACTGTGAAAATTAAATGCTCTGGCAGGTGGTGAAAACTTTTATGCTAACTGACACTTGAAACTAAGAGCAAGAGGTGTGTGTGTGTGTGTGTGTGTGTGTGTGTGTGTGTATGTGTGTGTGTGTGTGTTTGTGTATGGCAGTTGGTAGTGACAACCCCTTCGCCTGTATGTAGCCTTTTAGCATCATTGTTTTGGTTTTTGGGCCTGCACCTTCACTCTTTCAGTCCACTCTTACTGCTTTTCAGCTAAGATAACTGCCCTGCACCAAATGGCAGACAGTCAGAAACTAGACGGTGAACATGGTGAAGCATTTAGATACTAAAAGCCTGACATTTTACATTTTAGGAGTTTGGTAAGTCCAAATTAGAGCTAAAAGTGTGTGAATCTTGGACTTGGCCAGAAAAACAACTGAATGTTACTGTGAGTCTGCTGCATGTGTCACAGCAACTGTTTTCTAGCGCATTAGCCACAACATTTTACGAAGCAGTTATGTGTCAGTGTTATTTTTATAGCTTGGTGTGCTGCTCCAAAGTGGCCAAATAGTAAAAATGAACGACATAAATGTGGGTTTAAGGATGAAAACAGATTAATAAAAAAAAAAGCTGGCAGCCAAACTAGCTCCTGTTTTTCTTAATGTTGCCACAAATGAAAATTGAAGTGCTCTGAGTCAAGTTTCTCTGAGCAGAAAAACAAATCTTGTCCTGTGTGTCTATCAGTCCACACCTATCACCTATCTACTGTAACAATTAGTGCTGAAAGGGCAGCCCACACCTGTATCTACAGGTAAACAATCAGTCAACACTAAATAATACTCACTGATGAGTCAACAGTTTCTGAAGATATATATTTTTGACCTTTTTCAAGCTTTTATTTTTGGACAGAGATAGCTGAAGAGTGACAGGAGTGTGGAGAGAGAGAGATGGGGAACAACATACAGCAAAGGGCTGCTCAGCGTTCATACATGGGGCGTATGCTCTACAAACTGAGCTAATCGACACCCCAAGTCAAGTTTCTTATAGGCTGGGATTTGATGGATAGGTAACACACTTAAGCTCAGTAGAACAGTTTTAATCTACCGTTTTAGTCTCATAAAGAGTATAAATTCATGATTGATGCAATGTTGACATTATTCTTTTACCTCATTACAACAGCCCTGATTCATTATGTTTAGCAACATCCTGCTGATAACATAAGAGCATTGTGTGATGTTGTGCTAACTTGACCTGATTTGTCCAACTGACTCAACTTTTTGCATGATTCACACTTAAACACACACACACACACCTCTCTGGGTTTCTTGTTGGGTCTATTGCCTTGTCTTAAATCCAAATCAGTTGTTTTTATCTCCTGCACTCACTCCATCTCTTTCTCTCAGTTTAACAATGTTCCTCAACATTTCTTGCCCATTTCCATCCATATTCTCCCTCTTCCTGTTTCCTTCCCTCTCTCCTTCTCCTTAATCCTTCTGACTCACATGCAATCTTCTAATTAATGTTTTCTCAGAAAAAAATCCACAGCTCTTCTCCTTCCTGCCTTTATCAGCCTTTCACCGCTTTATGTCCTTCATAGTGGAAAGCAGAAAGCTGTGTTGATGATGATAAAAATGGATAAAATGGGTAAAAACTAATTGCATGTCCGTTCTATTAATATGCTGACCTCCCATTAGCTTTGTTTGTCTTTTGATTTGACCTCATTTCGCTGGACTGAAGGCATTTTTCCAGCATTACCAGGTCATTGGAGTGCATTATGATGCTAAAGCTGGTACTGCCGAGTAAACGGTCAAAACCACTGAATCAGTAAGATGTTACTCAACAAATACAGCTCCAGTCTGCAGTTAGTTTACTGTAAGCAGCTTGGTTAATGTCCTATTGTAGTAAAAGCATAATAAAACGTACAGCTTGAGTGTACGGGATGCTCTATTTAATCAGTTTCCACAGACAGTTACCGGACATCTGTGACTTCACATACACTCTCTCTAACTCTATTTCTCTCTCACACACGCGCACACACATACAGGCGGGCGCACACACACCCCTGGAGAGCTCTTGGCATGAATCCCAGAACTTCCCATCCCTGATGCCAAGCGGCACAGGGTTGCGACACACACATGCACATGCTCGAGCACATAATGTAGACCCATGAATTCACACATTTTGGTTGTCTGAGGCAACTTGAATCTAATAAATTATCTTAAAATGAGATGGCAATATTTATATACTTGGAGTTGGGAAGTGATAGCTTTTTATGACATCTAAAGCTATCAAATATCTTTAGGTTTAGCTTTCAGTAAGTTTAGTAGAAAAGTGTCTGAATCATTTAATATCCAAAGACTGACTCAAAGATTCATATGACGCTGTTTCCGTGCAGCGTCATTACAACAAGGTTGTAACAGGATTAATAAAGGACAAAGCTCATGTAGATACTGTGAGCCACTGTAAATCACTTCACATGCAGGCATCAATGTGCATCGATGGTACTTTTCTCACAGATCAAGGAGTGAATAAAGACACACAGAGTTGAATTAGACAAAAGAAGAAGGTGCGTGAAGAGGAAACACACACACACACACACCTCTGTCTTTCCCTTTGCCACACAAGACTTCCTCTTGTCCACCGGCACATCCCAAACAATCTGCAAGAAAAGAAATGAGAGAACTGGGTAAGTCATCATCGCTTGCTCATCAGTAGCTCAAGATTAGAAAAGTGTCTAGTCCTAGTAAGTAGTAAGTAAGTAAAGTAGATCCACAAATATGGATCCAGACCATCACACTCAATCCTGGGCCAAGAAATGTACTCATTCGTCTTTGAATGGTGCAAATCTCATAAATGGAGGCCAAGTCTGAAACTTTTTCTGTTCTCTCTGATCAATTACCAGCTTTGAGATCCCTCGAAGGAACAGTTTGAGTTTTGGGGAAATCATAATTATTCATTTTTTGCCAAGGGTCAGGTGAGAAAATCAGCCTTGCTAATGTCTGTACATTAAATAGGAAGCCACAACCAGGAGACAAAAGCTCATTAATTAAGCTCATCACCTGCTGGCTTCATATTTAGAAGAAGATTAAGAAACTAATAACACCCAATGACACACACACGCTTCCTACCATTTGTGGTGGTTGGGTCGGTTTATTGGTGTCCACAGCCAGTATGGCATCCTTGGCACCCAGGTACAGCACGCCTGATGATTGGTCCAGTAGAAAGGTGCTGAAGTTGGCTACATTCCTGAACTCCTTTGGACCGAGAATGGTGTCTGTGGACCAAAAGAAAAAGAGGATGGGGGTGAGATTTTCAAGATTTCAAGAGAAGTTAGTGCAGCTGTCTGTCAACCAACAATGACTTCAATGCATGCATGAGCTATACAGGAAACCGTGCCGCCAGATCCAAAGATAAATATGTTCGGTGCCTTCGATGAGGGTGTAAATGCGAGAATAAATAGTTGACAGGATGAGATAAATCACCACCACACCATATTGCCAGCATGGGTTTAAAGAGATGAGGGATGGAGGGATGAGAACACGCTGGCGAGAGATGAGAGTAACCCTTGTTTCACCCTGCCCTCTTTCACACAATCAGAGCTGCAGATTAACTCCTTTAAATCGCTCTCCGTCTGTCTTCATCGCTCTTTTCATCTGACAAACATCAACTCCACTCTGTTGCTACTGCTATCCATTTTCCTACGTATATTAATATAGTCAAATCCACTACTGAGGGAAAATACAATAAACTAAATTATGCACATGAATCTTAAATCATTCATTAATTTTTTGGTGTGTAATCTCAGCTACACTTGGCTCTTTAATCTCAAAAGCTATCATATGACACGTATCCCAAAAGCTTTTGAATTGTGTTCCAACTCTCCCTCCTACTCTCACTCATCATCCACTACAGGACAAAGCATGTGTGTGTGTGTGTGTGTGTGTGTGTGTGTGTGTGTGTTCATGTCCCAGCTGCTGAGAGGAAAGAGCACAGCTGTGTACTGAATGTCTTTTGAGGGCTCATAGGAGAGTGTGCGTCTCTGTGTACACAGGCGGCTACTTATGTCTGTATGTGTGTGTGTGTGTGTGTGCGTGTGTGTGTGTGTCTTCCAAGTTGTACTACATCCCAATCAAACGTGCACACTACAAAGAAAAGGAACTCATTGTGCCACCGATTAACTCATCAGGACACAGATTAAAGACTCTAAATGATTAAGGCACGTGATGTTTTATTTAACCTCAAACAAACCAAAGCGAGCACAGGAATACATTCCATATTACTCACTACACAGCGTAATTGCACAATCAAACAATTAATGAAACCTGACTAATGACAATAACAAAAGCCTACGCCTATGTTTGCTCACAACTCAACACCGGAAGAAAGACCTCAATGTGACCACTGAAGACTGAAGCACTGGATGAATCAGCTGGGCCTGTATTTGCTTTTTACCTGTATCATGTTGGCGATAACTAACAAGAAAGATACGTGCCGAAATGTGAAAAACACACTGTAAGCTGTAAAACGATTACTGTTCTTTAACAAGCAAATTTAAATGTAAGTTTGTTATCTAGTTACAACTACTTTCAAGAATTATGTAACATGATCTTAATTTCTGCTGTTCATTTGTAAGAGTTTACATAGTTACAAAGATGTTTTAGCATTTTATCTCTCAAGTAGCCACAGCAACAGTCACACACGCTGTGCTCTACTTAATGTGCAGGCGTCAAAATGAGAATAATAACCCTATAAAGTTTGGAGAACAAACGGCATTATTCTTGGTAATGGGCTTTTCTAACTCACCTGATAATACGAGAAACACAAGAAAGGGAGAGAACAAAAGCACTCCCGCACACACCCTGTATTATACTGTCTGCAAGTAGAGGTCAGGAGGTGGCAATGTGACACATGAATCGAGGAGTGTATTCAAAAGCAAAAGAGAAAGGTGAAGAAGTTTGATGCAGTCGCAAACAAGTTGAAAGCAGCATTTATTTATTTATTCGCCTTAATCAAGATCATTACTAAAAGAAAGGCTGTGAACCAATAATGACTATTAGAAATTAACAAGAAAAATTCTATGGGGAAATCCTTTGAGGAAAAATGAACCCCCAATTTGGCAGCTGTCGACTAAAAGATTAATTCTGTTCCTGTTATGGTGGATGGGACACAAAGTACCCTGTCAGGACATTCTGATAAATGTCACTCGGCGGTGACATGGTTTTCCACTTAGAGCCTGTCTGTGTTGTTCTGTGAAAAAAAAAAAAAAAACACTCTGACATCTGTCTGTAACTGAATCACAGACATTTTCTCTGCCCCTGCCTCCATCCAGACCCCCTCATCCAGTCAGTCTGTGTCTGTTTCCCGTAATATTTCGCATGAATGTCATTTCTCATTCACTAAGGAGCCATCTGCTCAGCTAAAAGCCTCCAGATAGCGGGCCGGGCTCTGATTTGCTCACGGAGGGGCTGCACTTCCTGAAAGTCGGCCAATGCGAGGAGAGAGATGGAGGCAGATGCACACGACAGACAGAAGCAGACACACACAAACACACATTTGATCAACTCTGATGATATAATTTGACCGCGTCTGTGAAGTTTCTCTGTGTGTTAAATAAAAGCGTTTGGAGTATCTTCCACTTTTACACCCCGAGCTAACGAAATAAACACAGGCCTCCTCAATCTGTCAATCAAAGCTGGCTTGCACTGAAAGACGGAGATGTGACGCCACAAAAACATGAACGACCTCGCAGTTTTCTCTCCTTCAGCGTCTTCTTATTTTCATATATGTCACTCCTCATCACCGACCCATCCATCCATCCATTCTTTGATCACCCCGCAGCCTCACATCGCCTTCTTCTTCAGACTCACTTCGTAGCCTGTGTGTGTCCTTCTGCTGATCTGATACATGCATACACACAAACACTCAGCAAAGCAGACATGAGTGTTAGTGACACAGGCCCAAGGCAAGGTCTGGAGAGATGTCCTTGCACACTGGTCCTCACCGGCTGTGTAGGACACGACGGCACATACACATATATGAACACGTGCACATGGGGCCACCACCTGCTGTGCACCCTAATGTAGAGAGATGATTCCTAGAGCTACACCATCTGCCCTTCACACACACGGTCGCACACACACCTCTAACCCTACACATTCAGGCACACGCGGGATGCACATATCATGCAGTTTCTTGTTTTTCGCCTCCTGCTCATCTTTTATCTTCACGATGACATTCAGAGCTGTTTGTTAGACGCACTTAATGAATAAATCTGATTTGACATGTGCCACACGGGAAGAGAGGACGCTCCGTAGGCTGGTAAATGCCTTCTTCTTTGACAGCAGGAGCCTGCAGCCCGCAACGTATCAAATATCACCTCCTGTCTGCGTGTCTTTGTGGCGTGAACATACTGTGACCATTCATGTGTGATGTGTGTACGTGGAGATGTGTAGAGGTAATATAACCAAAAAGAATGGATGTCAGGTCCTAACTCATTTTAGCTGTTTTTCTCATTTTAGCTTTGCTCTCTGAACAAAGAGCGTTCTAGAGCTAAAGCCAAAACTGCTCCATCACGTTTACATGTCGCTAGTCGCTGACTTTGTCTGTCTGAGTTTATCGGTGCTATTTCACCTCGCACCGCGGCTGAGAAACAGAGCGGTGAAACTGAACCGAAACACTAAAGTCGCGGGCCAGAAAACCGAAACAGTGAGTAGAAGGATTTCAAATCTGGTTGTTAATTCTCTTTAGTCGCATTCATCGCTATAAGAAACCCTTTTTACCTTTTGAAACAAAAACATACATTAGTGCAGCTTTAAGTATGAATATGAAGCCAGGTGTTCCTGTGCAAAATAATAATAATGTAATCCCTGGATGAATACAAATTAAAAATAGAGCAGTGGTTATTAAAGTGCTTTATTAATGCTGTGACATAACATGGGTGTAACTGGGACAATAGACAAAATGCAGGATTTACCAGAATATGAGCTTCGAATTAAGAATTATTCAGATGATGCGTCTTGGAAAACCTGGTGACCTTATACATGCTGATAAAAAAAGGAAAAAAATGACACCCAGGGTATATTCTAAAAAGCGACTGGTGTGACTATAAATGAATAAGTAGTCCTAAAATACAAAATCCTCTCCCCTGCCATGAATCATTCATTCATTATACATTAAACATGACTGAAAGGCAGCCAGGGAGAGAGGCCAACTGAGAGTGTGTGTGTGTGTGTGTGTGCACATGTGTGTATGTGTGTGGTGTGTCCATTAAGGGTTTAATAAACTGGCTTTTGCTCCTGGGGACCAACCCTGGTCTCTGGCCGCAGGGCATTGTGGGATTGGACCAACCAGGAAGTGATAAATTATACACCTCCCTCCTTCATCTGTCAATCAAAACTGACGGGACGAAGAGAAGTGATGTGTAGAGGCACACACATGCTCTCCCACCCCCACACATGCACACACACACACACTCTCAGCACCTACGGTGAGACAGGACACAGCTGCACGATCAACATAGTCCCACACTCTGCAGAAACACACACATTTATAGCACTATCATCCACACAGCTCAATGCCATTCTCCAGCTGCGGTTTCCTCTGAATTGTTCAGCAGCAGTCAGACAGATGTACGTCCACAGGTTAAAGGGCTGCACCAGCTTTTGGCAGAGTGTCCTATTAGACGGCAAACCCATTAGCAGGCTCCCCTAACACTTCAGCGTGCATTATGATGAGTGATGGCAGACAACGGGCTTCATCCAGAAGTGAGACAACCCTCCTGAGGGTTACCCTCCCTCCATTTATACACAGGTGTAAAGCTGAACTGTGTTTTTTTTAAATAGAACAGAAATTATACAAAGATAATTATAGTCAGGGCCGACGTTGTCAAGATTGTTTTAGTATTTCAGGTGAACAAGCTGTCTCCAATCTTGTGTGTCATATTTCATATGAATTCTATCATTATTCCTACACAAAGCATGGCTGAACATCAGTGTCTTATCCTGATAGAAGCTCTGCTTTGTGACTTTCTACCAGCGCATACCTGGACAGGCAGCCGTGACACTGACACTGACGAGTGTCAGTGTTTGCACACCTCCCTGCTTACTTTGCATGTACCGTTCTTGAGAATTTCCACTTTAACACAAGTGAAACATCAGAACGTGGTGAGGAGGTTAGAATATTGTAAATATGTAGATCATGGCAGAAAAAGCAGCAAGTTGCATCATGGATTAGCTTCAAAACTTCCCGCCATTATTGTTGCCCTTTGTTCAAACCCTGCAGCTGAGCTTACTTTACACCTTGACATGCTAACTTCATTGTTCATACACTTCACTGCATCTTGCAGCACGTGTAGCAACAACTTCGGAGAATGCACACAACCAGTGCCCCGAAGGAAGGCGGCCACCACGAGCATGTGAATGCATAGTTACAATATAAACATCATACCCAGTAGCTTAATTTGAATATAATTTACAACACGAAAAATACAGTGTCTGTCGAGCATCCAGACAATGAAAATGGTTACTAAGATTGTGCTTGTGTGTGTGCGTAAAATGCTTGGTTAACCCCTTCTTATTGTTCTTAAGTGGCTCATTGTCTTTGCTTTGATTGATGACAGAAGTCAGCTATTCAGGCATATCCTGTCCCAAGAGCTGTTTCTAGAGTGGGTTAAGTACGAGAGAGAAGTTGAGCGAAGGGTGATTCAGGATGTGAAGTGAAAATAGAAAAATGAGAATAAACAGCTTATCCTGCATGTGCAGTTTAGACAAAATATCTTCTTCTCTAACCTTGGTTTGACAAAGCATCACATCGTCTCATTTATCATCTGTGTGCATGCGTGTGACAGACATCAAGAGAGAGCAAGTGAAAAGAGGAAGACAAGCCTCCTCTTGTAATGGTCACAGTCAGTTTCAGGCCTTTTTTCAGTCGATAAAGGGACTCACAAAAGCCTCGAGGCATCAAAGCTGTGTGCTCATTAGATCTATAGAGAGACTGGTAGTCATTTAGCTCCCGTTAGCATCGGCCTCTAAATAGAAATGCAGCTGAATGCTACAAAAGGCTAAACCATGTACCATGTGTGTGACTCTTTTGTATGTATAGACTCACTTGAAGTCAAGTGAAGTGTTTGCAGCTGCGGTTTGGTTCATTTACTTGTAATCATGCAACAGCGAGCAACATCCAGAGAGACATACTGAAGACAAATAGCAGCAGCCGATCTTATAGATTGGCTTTATGAAAGCTGAAAGTAAGAGCAGTCACGTCTCAGTAGGAGCAACATTAGACCACAAGATGAGAGACATAACCCACCAGTGAATGCATTATAACCAACATTTGACAGCATGCAGAAACAACCTACCACAGCAACAAGGTCACTCTTAACTCACAGCTGAGTTCACACATGCATTATTGTCCTGTAGCAAGGTCCTTCTAACAGCCTTTTTTCCTTCGTGTTAGATTTATTAGAGCCACAGTAAAGGATTTGCCTGCGTGCCAGTGTGTCTGCAAATTTCATCAAGTCATATGTAATAGTTTGTAAAAATCTTTTATGGACACTTTAATAAAACGTAAAAGCAATTTGCCCCCTGAAGCAAACATTGAAATGAAAAAAACAGCTTGTCCAATCGGAGTAAAGTGGCAGCGTGTGCGTGACTGAGCTGATTTCTCACGAGGAAAAGAAAAAGTATATAGAGAAAGCACACAATTGTTAAGACCATTACAAGTGAATCGGGGGACTTAAGTTATGTTTAACAGCACTGGAGATGGATTTGAATTGAAGCTATTCAACCGCAAACATCTTCAGACTGTTTGAGGATGTAGAGAGAAACTGGTGCACACATTTTATTTAATGTAGGGGCTCATGGCAGTGGTGACAGAAGCCATGATACACTTTAGCACCAATTTATAATGAGACACCCATTATTAAGTGTTAATATAATACAGTGTAAATAATGGCTTTGTTAATTGTTTGTTTTATATATCTATCGGATCATTAATAAGAAAAAGGTGTTGAGTCAGAGTGTACAGTAAAATAACTCCTCCAGCTGCTCATCTTTTCTGTTCGCTAATAATACACTTCTGTGTCACTTTTCTGATAAGCCTTCATGTCTGCGGTTATAACAGCTAATATGTCAAAAAAATAACAGTCCTGTCTGCTGTTGCAAATGTTAGGAAATTCGACTGGAGTGTTTTTCTTGATGTAATTGAAGCACCAAAAAGACAGAGCAAGCGTGGGGGAGGATAATGACAAGCTGGTGGTATTCATTTATTTATTTATTTATTTTTTACAGATTGGTAACACCTTATAAGTCTTATAAGTGATCCATAATGCATTAATAAATTGTTTATCAAGGATTGATAAAGCCTAATAAACCTTATTACAAAGTGCTGCCCACTTCATATCTGGCCTTCCTCCTCTCCACTCTGAGGTGAAGACATCAAAAACACCAAATGACCCTGACACACAACGCTGACCTCTCCTTTGAGGTTCTGCTTCACTGGGAGCACACACACACACGGACCCACACACACACACACACACACACACACACACACACACACATACACACACAATGCAAAAGTCCTGAGGGAAGCGGGGGATTATCATGTATAAAGAAAAAAAAAAACGGTTTAGAGAGGAAGAAAAGGGGAAGGCTGGTGAAGACGTAGGAGGGAGGAAATAAGGCATCAGAAAATGATACAAGGATACAGAGAGGGGAGTAGGTTTGCAGGGGGGAGGAGGAGGAGGAGGGGGAGGTCCAAGGTTGCAGTGGCTGGTCGCCTCCTTTACTCTTCTTCTTCATCTGTGTCTTTTTATTATTCAGTGTCCTCCCGGGGTGTGTGTATATTTGGATGATCTTACATAAATAAAACAGTAATATTAATGGTACAGAAAAACAAACCCCTTTGTTTGAATCCTCAGAGCTATACATTCAGGTCTCTCACCCCCTTCTACCAGCTCCCAACCTCCCACAACCTCTCCCACCTCCAAACTCTCTCCCACCCTCTCTGCCTCTGTCTCTCTCTGGCTCTGGGTGATAAGCAGTAGCACTACTAATCAGGCTTGCCCTAAATTCGCCCATGCCCTGCAGGATTAGCATGTGCATGTGTGAGTGTGGGAGCGGTGTGTGTGAATGCGTGTGTTGGTTTAGAAGCTGGTGCCTGCAGCGTTCTCCAGCCCCTCGCACATGAAGTGTGTGTACATAAGGCCCAGCGTGCACGTGAGTTTCTGTATGAATGAGTCACTGAATCAACACAATCCTGTTATTTTTATCTTACTGTAAGTAAAACTGTACTGCTCCATATAATAAAGTCATCCTGTTGCATAATAGAAATATCTCAGCATATTATCCAACAGAATCATGAATCATTTAACATAAAGGGATATCAGGCCTTTTAAGAGTCTCTGCATTAGGAAGGAAGAGGCAGGATGGATGGAGATACATAAAATATATCTGTGTATGTTCACCTCTAAACATGTTCCAGTATAAACCCTGAAATCTTTGAATCACACTGACTTTACAAGTATTAACATGGCTACTGGTTACTTCATAACAGAGTATCATCTTTCACACAAAGCAGCACATTCACAGCACTCACCTGCCTGGCTGTGTTTAAGTTGTGGCTGCTGGATTCAGACTAAACAGTGAGACTGTGTGTATCTCCTTAAAGCCAAAGCAGAGCTGGAGCAGCCATAACATCTGTTACACGAGGACATGTGCTCTGTTCCCTGTCCTTTTAAGTAAAGGACAGTTGAGGCTTTGAGGCTTTACTTGTACATTTTCATTTTACTTTAGACTTCTACTCCACAACATGTCAGAGGGAAATATTGTCACATAAACAAAATAGAGTTGCTTGCAGATCCACCAAACAAACGTCTCAGTTTTCTTTTAATTATTATCTGTTTGAGACTAAACTACCAAACCAAATATAAAGTACAGTGGTTAAAAATAGCCTCATGCTGGTTACACAGTGATGTATGAATATTAATAATGCCATAAAGATTAATACATCATTCACAGGAGACATCAAAGTACTTCTGATGGTAACTTTTTCAGATGGTACTTCTGTATTGTTTTTATTTTACCCATTTTTACCTAATTTTATTGACACTTTGACTTAAACGTCCTAAAGCAAACTGATTATTTCTTCCACCACTGAGAAACTGCCAACAGAGATTTGCTATGAGGAATAAGATTTAAATTACTTCCTGTTTAACACGGGCAGAATGAATCATTTTAGCAGAAAAGATGCCATTTAGAAATACAAATGATCTCTTTTTTATAAACTGAGGGAAGTACTATAGTTTCACTTCCATCTACAATTCTTTGCATTTGTCACCACAAATCTATTTCTGCATGTTTCTGTGCTTTGGTGACGACTTTGTGTCCAAAGTGAGAGAATAAATGTAGTCTAGGTAGATGTTGAGAGACTATGAGAGACTGAGACTGTGCTGAAGAGCAAGACACTGTTTTACTTCAACTGTAGGGCTGACCTTTGACCTCCCACTGGAGGGATAGAAAAGAAAAGAGATTTATCTTCAGCGATCAATCACGTATGTAGTTTCTAAAGTGCTGAAAGCTTAAAAAGATGTGCACAACTATGAACGTCACTCCTTGCAATGAGTTGCAACGAACTGACTTCTCCAGAGAATTTCACAGACTTTTTTTTCTTGATTGAATGACCACACAGCTCTTGCTTGTGTAATATTGCTGCTACAGATGTTTCCCCTTGGGATTAGTGTAAACGACAGCAAACTGGGCAAAAAAGAGAGAAAGAAACAGAGGTAAACAGTCAGAAACAGCATGAGAGAGAGGGATCTGGGCAAAAACCAAATGGCGTGAGATTAACCCACTTTTGCCAACACCACAGGGACCTTTAAGCACAAACACACACACACACACAACCACACACAACCACACACACCAACAGACATGCATCGATGCATGCACACAGACAGATGTTTATCACCTGATGTGTTTGGCGGGTGGCAACTCTAAATTGTGGGTTTCAGTTTGTGCTCACTATTAGATTCTGGCACAAACCCACACCCATACACAAAACGCACAGCGATACGCACTTTTTTTGCTGCGACTATGAGCACTAAAAGCACACAGCACACTATATCCCTGTGTAATTGGAAAAATCCCGGCGACAGCTTTTATTTCTTCTGCAGTTCTTCTCGCCTTAAAACTTAACAACGTGTCTTTATCCTCCGCACGCACACAACCACACAGAGACCTCACACATTTCTCATAAAACAGCAGAAACCATGCGGTCCTAGCAAACATCTGCATGCGGTGGCACACTCACACACACACAAGGAATGATACCATATGCAAGTGCTGAAGCAACAGCTGGTCATTGTCACATGCGTGTCACTGGTGACCTCCGGGGGTCGAGAGCCAGAGGTCAGTTTGCAGGTTGAGAAGACCTAGAAGATAAATAGGACCTAAACCCATATGCACACACACCAACACACACACACACACACACACACACACACACACACAGGACATTTGACCCTTTGCAGAAGAATAAAAAGTTTCCGTCGTCGGGTTTTCAGCAGAAACTACACCACACATCATCACCACAGAGTAAGCCCACATGCAGTAGGTTCTGATAACATGGATAGGGGGTTTTGACTGATACTATAAGTCAAATGATGACTAAGAATGGTGTGTGTACGTGTGTGTGTGTCATTAAAAAAAATCCCATGACTGACCTTAGGTTTAATAATTAACAAAGCACCAGCTTCCTGTCTAGTTGTTTGCAATGCTGATAAACTGACAGAGCTGTCCACCACAGAGGCTTCTGATGTATTTCCACTCCCACTTTCAGCCACACAGACACAGATGGTTCTCACAGTTTCACGTCCTATTGTCTCAGCGACTTCATGTACATGCAGTTAGTCTGTAAGCACATTACATTACAGACAGAGGACAAAAAGAGTGAGTGAAAGGATACTCGCTCGTTGATTCGTGGATCAGATAGTAATTGAGGCTAATAGGAAGGAGAGACGGGGCTAATCAATAATAGATACGTCAATTAGCCTCCTGCCGGCCTAAATGGCTGGGAGGAGAGGGGAGGAGAGGAGATGGGTTTTGGTAAATGATTGTGTTGACATTGCATTAGTTTCTTATCTATCGCAACATAACAACTATTTGTCATCATCTCCTTTTCTATTCTTTTCCCACGCTCAACTCTGTGCCTCATCCACTCTTCCTTCTCCATTTCGGTCCTCCTAACGATGCCATCGTTCACGCACCGAGGCATGAAGAATCAGAGGTTAAAGGTCACGCCATTAATAGTGATTTGATTGTGTCTCGCACAGAAGCAGAGAAGTGGACACAAGAGGAAAGGAGTGGGCTGTGGAGGCGTCAAGCGCAAGTGGGAAGGGTTGGTTGAACGTCAACACTAATGACAGATATGTGTGTCACAGATGAGTCTGGCACTTAGACACACAGATAACGCAATGGCAAGACTACAAGGAACCATTTAAATGGGAAAAGGAATGCAGGGGCACACACCAGTCGTGCACATGTCTCATTAACATTAGTAGAGACGATGGAGGTCTACCTCCCATCTGTTAAAAAAAAATATCTTCCATCCGCACAGCCCCCATGACAACCACAGAAACACACTCACATACCAGGTGACCCCACATCCTAGATACCACAGCCTAACCCCGTAATCACACTGCTAAATGTTCTCATGAATGTCTACCACCAAAAACCACATTTGTTTCCATTCTGTCCATCGCAAGTCATCTTTGAGAGCTGGCAGAAAAATAGAATTGATAAAGGTTGGATTAAGATGAATGTCTTTTGGGTTCTCGCTTCCTACAATATCCACGCATGGTGACTATGGTGTGGTCAGGGAAAGATTGTGGTTATAGAAGAAATACTAGGGTTAAAGTTAGGGAAGGTTACAGTCAATAAAACGCATGGAAGCCAATGAAAGCTAATGCTTGTGCTGTTTCCTGCATTCGTACTGACCATTAGCACTGGTCATAAATCGCAAGGTGCAGAATTATCTAATATGGACGCAATTCTTCAGGATGCAGAGCAATAAAAATCACAACAAACCTCTCTTTAAAAGCTCAGTGTCTCCTCCAAAACACCCTTTGTGTTCCAGATGTCTGGGGCTGGGTCTATTCTTGTACAACAGAACAAAAGAAGCAGTGTGTTGAACTGAGTTTGGCCACCGACAGAGACCAGAGATCAAAGCACCCAACGCTGAACCACCGGCCATTGACTAACCCTGAGGGGATGTTTGTTTGCGAGGGGAGCTGTGCGTATGCCAAAATGCTTTCAGCCTTCACTGCTGCCATCTAAACAAGTACCCAAGTCTGTGTGTACATTTGAATGATATGCAGATTGAATGACCCTCAAAAGTCTATTAACGCTCTTTAATAGAAGTAAATCTTTCTCTCTCTCTGGACTTGCTCCAGGTAAAGTAGTCAGTATCCTCCAGGAGATTCTGCTGGAGCTCTGTGTCCCATAATGGCCCATCATGAGTGGGGAAAGATGCTCTCAGCGCCCCCTTCTTCACCCTGGTTCTCTGCTACTCTCTTCTCAGTTACATTCAGTGCAAAGAATAAAGGACGCATTGTTACCGAGACACAAGTGACTCTACTGTATATGTCCTCTGTGTCTGTCTGTATGTCCCTCAGTCTCACATTACCAAAATAACTGCCTTCATCCATTATAGAGTCCAAGCTGCAAACTCAGGGCCAGAATCATACAAACACACACCTCTCCATGTGGCTGCCGGCGTATTTATATTGGAGGTTCAGCTCGAGTAGTTCTCACCAGACACTGACACAAACATGGCAGTCTCTTTGACCTGTGACCCCTCTCTCCACGCAGCCGATCCTTTCACACACTTTTAGCACCACAGAACTGATAACACTTTGGGATCAGTGTGAGTGTGAGTGTGAGTGTGCGTGTGTGTGTGGTGGTCGAGGCAGGACGATGACCTTGCAGCTGCAGACAAACCAGTCTTACCAAACAACACAATGAAAACATGGAGAGTTTCCAAAACAGAGAGGCAGAAAGACAGAGGATGAAACATTTCCTTGTAGAAAACTCTCTTTCCTCCTCTTTTTGGCTGCTATCCTCCTTTCCTTCCATACTTGGCTGATTTATCAAGGTCAGCTGGATCATAGCTCGTTTTGAGGCTCCCTCAAATTGCATTTGTTAGCAGTTCGCCGCCGCGCTCTCTCAGAGCGTGGGTGCGTATGTGTCTGAGAGTGTGTGTTTGTGCGGTTTTTGAATCTATTAAACATAGCACCGAATCACACAAGAGGAACTCCAGAGGGGGAAGAAAGAGAGAGGGAGAGGGAAAGAGAGGAAGAGGCATAGGGGAATCTGAATAAATAAAGGTACTATAGAGGGTAGCGATAGGCAGGAAGGAAATGGATGAGATGGAGAAATGAAGAGAGTTCAGGTAGAACAAACACAAAAAAAGCCGTCTACGAGTGCAACTGAAAAAGTCTTGCAACTGATGTACGATTTCATGCGTGGGTAGGGGCAAAAAACTCAAAGTAAATGTTAAGAGCTGACAGTGTTTGTTTGCTATATGACATAATAATTGCTGCACTTGCTGCCTTGAGTCCCGACAGTGAAACTGTAATGTTAAAAAGTGACGTTAACAGTCAATTTGCTACAGTTCACACTGTCGCAATATCAGGTGACACCTAACTCAGGTGGCAGGCTCTGGCCATCTTATAGCGAATCTAGAGGTTGTATGTATCAGAGGAACAGCCTGGGAAAAAAAAGACTGCACACTGATCTGAGCTCTGTTTGTGTGTTATGGTGAGATATCTTCTCTGGTTATGAGAGGGTAAGCCATCAGACCCAGCTGAACAGTGTGCAGATTCTCCTTTGTTTATTCTGACCCTGGCATGTAGCTAGGTACTGTAGCTAACGCTAACTAGCCAGCTGTCAGGCTGAGGTGGAGAAGCACAAACAGCAGAAACAAATGAAGTCTTATACAGACATTAAGTGCTAAATTTGACATCTGTGTTTTTAAATATTAATAAATGACCTGCAGGTGGTGCTGGTCTTGTATTGTTTTTGCTTAACATGTTATTCCAGCTAAAATAGGATGTTCTTATATGATTATCTCAAAAGATCAAGATGAAAACCTTTTTGAAATCAAGAAAGACTGGATCGATTCGCTTGACTTGACAGCAATCTTTTTCTCTCTCTTTGCAATAAGATAAGAACTCACTGACCCGAGAGAGAGGGAGATGGAAAGTGCAAGGTGGACAGATAGCCTTGTAGTGTAACTGGGGCCATTTTCTGAGCCCTCTCTTTATAGGAACGGCTGCAGTGGTTCAGTGTGTTTGTGTGTGTCTTAGGTGATATATAGCAGAAAGGGTCGACAGGTTAAGTGCTCTGTTCTTGTGAAATGGTTGCTGAGGTCCGCTGTGTGTCCGCTGAGCTGATAGCTTTATCTGTCCTGCAGGCAACTCTCAGAATCAAAAGACCAAACTGAAAGAGCAGATGGAGCATCGTGCACCCTGCATATCTGGTTCAGGCATCAGTCTTTTTAAGTCTTGTTTATCTGGGCAAACAGACAGTTATTAATAATCAATAATCACCGGCCTGGTGGTAGTTGTTATGGGTGACAGATTTGATGCATTTTGCTTGCTGGTGAACTGTAAATGCTCAGCGGTTAAAAACTTGGATGAAAAATATGCTGTTGGTTTCCAAAATGTCAGCTTTCCAGGAAATTCATGAAACACAGCTTTTAATTTGGCCGGACATCCGTGCCCTTTTGAAAATTATTTTTTTGTGGATTTTCATGAGCCCAAAGGTTATTAAACATAAACCTTGTCCCTTAGTCTCTCAGCTAAAACAAAAACATAAATGAAAAACTCATCAGCCGGGAGGCATTTTGGAGATTTAAGATAGAGAGAGAGAAAGCTGTGTGCGTGTATGCTAGTTATGAATCTCTGACCTCAGGTCATTGTCTGTCTTTGGTTTGTTGTTGAGTTGAATGACCGAGGAGCCACACCTCTTACACACAGAGTCATGCATGAATAAAACATTTGTGAAAAGAGAGCAAGGGTGTGTGTATGTATATGTCATTATGTGTCACAAACAATAGATCACTGCAGAGTCACAAGGGATGAACGCCCTCGAACGTGTCTGTCCCATACAGAAGGCTTTATTTATTCATTGTCTGCCATGTTCAAAGGCTGCTGCATCAGTCCTATAGTATGGCAGACTTCAGAGCTGATATTCATCTTTAAAGAGATAAGTTAGTGTTTATCAAAGGCTTGAGCTGGAACATTTAACAAATTAATGGACTAGTGGACCGACAGGAAGTTGAATCCTCAACTACTTTGATAACTGAATAACATCCAGGAAAATCCAAACAAAACAAAAGGTTTTCAGGATGGACACTGATTTGGCTTCTCTGAGACTTTGCAGGAAGCTGTTCCGGAGTTGTGGAGCAAAAACAACATATTCAAAGGTGTCACCTTTCAGGAAAAAAAACATGGCCATGATGCACTGTTTTCTGACATCTGATAGCATAAACCAGAGGTGTTCAAGCTGCGGAGCACAGGAGAGTAGAGGGTTTGGGGGGGGGGTTGAGGCGAGAGTCAAAGACACTACGTGAGGTGAGGGGGACAGGTGCATGCCGATGTTCTAAAAACAGCCAGAAGGTACTTATTGTTGTTTGGATGACTTGGCCCACTCATCAACACAGTCAGCAGTTAGAGCATGAGCAGCAGCTGTGACAAACAGCTAACGGAGGCAATTAAGGTACTCAGCGCCCACTTGCTGCAATTAGCAACAAACGGGACAGAAAATCATAGAAAAAAATGATCCTCATTATAAGCCAGGAGCTTGAGAGTGAACGAGTTTTCTTCTGTATCAAAGTAATCCAATAACAGTTGTCAGTGTCAAACCCTGACCGCCTGTGCACCCTGCTGCCATCTGGCAAGCTATACAGAAGTATCCGCTGTCGTACAACCAGACTACACAGCAGCTTCATTCCCCCACCATAAAAAATGTTTATTTTTATGACTTCCATCTCCTCCATAAAAATCTGTTGTGAGCAGCATAAAGGAACTAGAACTTGAATTTCGTTGTGCATGATAAATAAATAAACCTTGCACCTCGTAAAGAAATCATTGACTTACACAGATGGTTTTACTGGACTTACTGGGACACACCCTCCACCACATCCAACCAATCAGCGCAGTGACCATTCTTGATTTGACACATCAATGCCTTATTTCATGACTACAATAGCAAAAACACAATACTGTAACTTAAAATAACTGAACACTGTCGACAGACAAACTGCATGAGAATATAGAGTGTGTGTGTGTGTGTGTGTGCACGCGTGCGTGCGTGCACGTGATCTCAGTACTTGTGAGTTTTAAGTCCTTCCTTAAGTCAGTTTGTGTTTGTGTGCAAGTGTGTGTGTATCAGAAAATGCTTCAACAAAATGTTTCTTACCATCAGACATGCTGTCATAATTCACACTGTGTGTGTGTGTGTGTGTGTGTGTGTGTTTGTAGCAGGAAATGCTGGTAACAGCGATGCGAATCTTTGTTAAGCCATAATCTTCTAAAGAAAGTAATCTTAGACAGGTGAGAAAGCAACATATTCTTATGCAACACACACACACACACACACACACACACACACACACACAAACACACACACACATGCACTCACACGTGACATTTTAAATACAATAATGAGAGCTTGTGGGCCGCCTACACTCTCTCTCGCACACACACAAAGACGTGCAGGGACACTTCATTTTAAATAAATGATGCATTTTATTTCCACATGGCCGAAGCTCCTGTGCTGATTCACTGCACTGTCAGTGTCACAGCAGACTTCTCTAACATATGGGTAAACAAACACAAACACGCACACGGAGCATGCACACACCATTAAGTTCCACTGAAACATGAAGCATGGTGTTTGTCTGAACTCAAGTCTCAGATGTTAAAGGCAGTTTTCGACACAGAGCAGGAGTTAAAGGGTGAGGCTCAAGTCAGGGCAGATTATTTATATGAAACATTTAAAGCGAGGCAGGATGAGGGCTGAGGAGTTCAGCCAGCGAGCAGCCACTGCTCTGCGAACTCTCAGGCCTGCTGGAGCTTCAGGAGGTGATGAGTGGCTGTGGGCCACGGTAACTCAATGTTTTCTTTCTAATTAACCGAAAAACAAGAGTGATGCTTAGGAAGCGTTGTCACACCAGCTTTTTACACTCACGGATAACAGGAAACAAATAGAGGATTGAGTTTCATGGGATGTTTGTGTGTACTGTAAGTATTAAGTTTAGCTCCCTGCAGGGTAAAACAACTTCTAACATGGAGTACGGTACAGACTGAGTTTGATGGTGCGGTGTTTAGCTCAGCAAAGAGAAGTGTACTGTGCGCTGTACCCTTGTCAGTTTCCTGTTTGAAACACTTGTCACTCAACTTGATTAGATGTCAGCCTGAAATTGCCTACAGCCTGGAACAAGAAACCAGGATCCCTAAACCACTTCAAGCGGTGAAGTGGAAGGGGGCAATATGTCTGCAACGACAACAACAACAAAAAAAGAATCAATGCTGTTGTTGAGGCTGTGTACCTCAAGCTTAGGTTGGATGTTGTTGCTTTAAATTTCTGACTGCATTGCCTCTTGTGACTGCCAAATCCCAAATCACTACTAGCTTGAGAAAACAGTTGCATAATGTAAACTATGGAGAGCTTTGTCAAGTCCTCAGAAGAATAACCCTGATGACATCATCATCTCTGCTCAGGCCGTGAAATCATAACAGAAAGTTGTGTTACAAACGTTGGTAAAGTATGGATGTGTAGCGTTTTAATGATGTTGGCATTTACTAGAAAGGAGGCAGACTAAAAACAAGCTTTCGGTTGCATTGTGGGAAATGTTGTTTTAGAAAAGGAAGCTTGATCCATAGCAAAAGTAAGAATATTTCAAGCTCTTCTGTTTTAATTTGGACCCTTCTTTTTAAAATCTAACTCATGCGAGTCCTTCAATAATAAATATTTAAAAGAAAAATAATGAAAGCATTGAGCACCTGTTTGGGAAATTCATTTACAACAATATCTGCATTATGCAATGAGTTTGTCATTTGTCATTTTCAGAGTGGTTTTAATCTTACGTCTTTAATCGCATGTCCTTGTATTTTTATCTCAGCTGGGTTAATGGACATCTTAAGATCGTTTTCCAAGTTCTTCAACGATTATTAAAGAGCTAAAACAACGAACCTATTAGTCCACTGACAGCAAATTTATTGGCTAGTGGCAGCACTGACTAAAACCAAAGGCTGCGGCTAACAGTTGTGTGTATTTCAGTGAAAAATGAACTGAAACTTTAAGCCATACATGTTCAAAATGCAAAGGCATTACTCAAGCTATGACGCTCAGTAATTCCACGGATCAATAGATAGACATTATCTCTCGCTCCTTCTCTCTCCGTCATATGATTAATGCCTGACCAGAAATCAATACTCTCCACTCCCACATGTAGGACGAAGAGAGTGTGGGGTTCTTCATTTACTGCGTTTGTGCAATGCACATGCTATGCACATGCTCCGTATGCACCACTTACAATCTTGGATAAATGTCTGTAACTTAAAGTCTGACAGTAAGAGCTGAAAAAAACACACTGACACTTAGCTGTTTGTTTCCAATGCCCTTTAGGACATACCTACTTTCACCTTCTCTGCTATGACACACACACACACACACACACACACATTAGACTAAATAAATCCTATTTGCCTGCAGGGCTGAGATAATGTAGGTTTGACATTTAGAAAATATCATTTGCAGAGAGGAACTGAAGAAGATAGACCTACACATATACCACACACACAATGCTGTGTTAGATAGATTGTGGGTTTCACACCTGATTCCCTACAGACTGCTTTACCCATAAGCTCCCTCCCTCCCCCACACTCAGACCCTGTGTACAGCCTGATAACTATATACTTATATCTACCTCTGCTTACTCGGCTCTTTGATGACATGAGCCAGTTTTTTAATATTGTGTATTGAAGAGTGTGCCCCCCCGGCCATAAATACACTTCTGCTTGTTGGGAAATTAATGCCAGTCTTTCCCCCAATGTGAAACTACTGTCACTTTACACTTCCTGTATATGTTTTCCATCAGAAGTCTACGATTAATGGGTGAAATTCATCCTGAATTAATGAAGACAAATTGCAAATATAGAGGAAATTATTCATGGTCTGAGGAAATATTGAAACAAAAACTTTAGAATCAGACAGAATATGGCACAAACGTCTCATATTCTCTATTTTCATCAGTGTATAATGACTTACAACTAAAATTTGTGTCTTTGCCATGTTTCTACCGTGGCCCAGAAAAGGCAAACCAAACAATCACAGATATCACCTTTCACGTTTTTCACAAGTTTTGTGGCCACTGTAGCATCGTCCACAAAAAAATAGAACAGCCGCGTAGGCTGACTTCTGGGACCCTTCTGAAATGGACTTTGAAACATCAGCCAGAACAGACATGATTAGCTCCAGCAGCCACATGGGCCCATCACTACACCTTTACTTCTTTAGCCATAAGTAGTAAAGGGTGAGGTGAAGAGTACTCAGTTGGTTGCAATCTGCAACTTCACCACTAGATGCCACCCTGGTCCTTTGGTCCTTTATGATATCATATACAATGTACGAGATACGAAGGTCATTAAGGTCAATATTAGATGTATGAGCTGTAGCTACCAAAGTCATTGTGTGCACTATAATACAAGCTTTGCAATGCTAACACTATGATTGATAGAGGGTGCAAATGTTGGAGACAATACGAGCCATTTTTTATGCACATTTCTGCTGAGTGTATATTCATCATGTGCATGTGGCTCACTTATAGTTGATCTACAGTAGATGTTGCTTACTGTGCACAGCAGCGGTTTGTTTTCATGAGATTCGATTAATGTTAATAGAATCCTGACACGTACGGAGGTTAGCATCAACACACACACACACACACACACACAGAATAAATACTTAAACACAGTATGTCTAGTCGTTAATCATGTCAGATAGGTTGCTTCAATCCATTTATCTATTCTCTCTCTCTCTCTCTCTCTCTCTCTCTCTCTCTCTCTCTCTCTCTCTCTCTCTCTCTCTCTCTCTCTCTCTCTCTCTCTCTCTCTCTCTCTCTCTCTCTCTCTCTCTCTCTCTCTCTCTCTCTCTCTCTCTCACACACACACACACACACACACACACACACACACAGTGACAAATTGCTGACATGAGTAAAATATTCCTGTGTCTGGAGATGAGATTCCCAGTCCCCTGAGTCCAACCCCCTAACCTGACTTCATATATCTACTTCTCTTTTTCAAAATCTCTCAGGGTCACATACACACACACACATGCACGCACATGCATGTGCATGTGTGTATGTGCCTGCGTGCATTTTCGTGTGCCAAGGTCTAAAGGTCATTTCCCACGATGCCCTGCATCTCCAGGCACCTCTGTGACGTCATCGTCACTCTGGGCGACAAGGGGAAATAAGGAGGCGGGGCTTTCCTTCCTGACCCCATCTCCAATACAATGGAGAGGCACAGATCCACACACACTGTTTTGGATAGTGCAGGAAAAGCTCTTACATGGGTTTATGCAAAAGTCTGTGTGTACTGCATGTAAATGTGTGTGTTTGTTTTCGAAGCTTTATGAACTCCACTCTGCTATTCATGTTGTGGGGGAGAGTCATTCAGGAGTTAGGCTCTGGATTAGTCACATGAAACAGGAAGGAGAACTGAATCTGAGGTCCAGGTGGCCTCAGGTCTGAAAGCAGGAGTTAAAGGTTTTGGTTCAGTTCACGAAACCATAATAGTTCACGTAAAGGTGTCCCAGAACAAAAAATACTGAACCAAAACCAAGAATAATGTCTGACAGGGGAAGTAAAATAGACACAGTAAAGAGCGCTTTAGTACCAAAGATGAGGACATAAAAATAAGCACAAACTAAGAAATTCACTTTAAAAAAAAAAGATATCACTGACAGAGAATTCATTGAAACCAACCTGCAGACTTCCAGTAAACTGATCGCAACAGGTTAACAGAAGGAAACAAGTTTGGCTGCTCTGTTGTGCCTCCTTTAATACATTTGAGCTGGCTCTACTGAGAAACTTCACACCACAGCGCAGGAGTGCCAACGTGTGCGAGGTCACACACTCAAAACACACAAAAGGAAATTCATTGAGAATCGGTTGTTTTTGATTCCACATTGATTTTCTCAGGTTGTTGTTGTCGACTTGTTGTGTTTCCTGCTGCAAGAAGATGCTGACCACTGGAGATTAAACGAGGCTCTCTTGGGACGAGAACAGCTCTCGTAATCTTCCAGTAATAAGATGGAGATGGAGAGGAAAGAGGAGAGAGGGGAAAAGAACGCAAACACAAATGAGCTGCTGATTCTGCACCTCAGAGTACCTCACAAATAAGTAAAAGAAGAGAAGAAGCTCGACTACAAAGCGGCTGCATTCTTTTTAAAAACAGATATTCACCCAGATTTAACAACAAGCCTGTTTTTAGTCCAAATAAACATTTAGAAAATCCTTATATAAAATAACTTCAAGTATGATCTGCATCATATATACATATAAAGGCAGAGAGAAGGAGACACATTCTCATACATACATACTGTACTCTTGCCTTCAGGCTGTTATGGAGAACCCGTATCCCCAGGTACTATCCACCCCCTCACTATTTCCTGCCAATCACACACACACACACACACACACCTGCAGGACCTGCTCCACGACTGATTAATGTGTGTGAATGTGTGTCTGTGTGTTGCGAAACACTAAAAAATGGGTCAGCTAGAGAGGTCAGTCATCAGCCACAACCCGCCAGCTTGTTGCAGTGCCCAGAAACAAGATGAGGAAGAGAGAGAGAGAGAGCGAGAGGGAGGCAGACAGGCAATGTATGGCTGCGGTGATCCAGGCGTACTACAGTGTAAGGTAATTGCATTAGTCTGAGTCTTTTCCTGGAATGCAACCTCTACAGTGGCAACATCCTCCATGTGTTTCCTCCCAACTGCCCACTGAGTGCCACACATTCAGAGGTTGGATGTGACCTCCTTTTAGAGTGCATCACCCTCATAAATCTAAGTTCGGCACTAGGGTGAGATCAGTGATTTATGTGATCGAACGTATTGATGTATTTGTTGCACATTCAGTTTCACTGATGTCAATCAGTCGTCCTAGATTCATGCTGTCCATCACGCACTGCACTGCGGGTGAATCATCATGAGCGCTCTAAGATCAGGGTTTTTAACTTTGCATACAAACTGTTTAGAGCATTAGTGACTTTGCCAATGTAAACACGCTACATCCTCATACATAACAGGATGTATCTTCAGATTGCCGCGGCTGAGCCGTGCACAGCCTGAGAAGAATGCTGCAAACACCACTTAAAAAAATGGCAATCTCTTCTGTGTGAAATTATTAGATAAAATTTTTGATTCATGAGCAAAAAAAAAAAAAAAAGTCTACAAAGCATTCCCCGCTGCTTATAAATCTTATTGCTGTCAGAGTGAAGATAAGAGATAACGAAATGAGCTTATCAGCATTTTTGCAACTTCCATTTGAATTATAGCAGCTAGATTGAGAAGAGCTTTTGTTTAGTAAATTAAAAAGAAACTATAAAAAATAAAAACTGAGGGGTGAACGTCCCTCCTGTCCTCGGAGGAATGTTGTTTGTCCTATTGGTTAGCCCTTGAGATAACACTTAATCATCAGATTCTTTCTATAAAACTGCAGGGAACATCAGCTAAATGTTTAAACAATCCGGCGACATTTTTAGTCGTTAAGTATAAGAACATTTTGCTGCTTGTTGACATATAAGCGTGCAGCAGAGCATGTTGCCTCTGCAGCTGCGCTCAACCAGCATGTTGCGCTGCTCATTAACCCGTTTTGCATGATATCACTATGGTGCCAAAGATCTTCATCCGATTGGCCCCGATGGTTGTGTACTGCTTCGCTGGCACACAGAAGAGTGAGTCAGCACAGTGCAGCATCACAACACAGAAGATTTACGTTCCCTTCAGCTCCCTTTCCACAGCCGCTAACTACAACCCATAAATCCAGATGAGTGAGAGGAGCTCACCAAACTGCAGCTAGGTGACTACAACCAAGACTTTAGAAAGTGCCGAGAGGACGAGTCTCATTACATCCTCTCTTAGCCCGAGGAGACTCTGTGCTGCATCAAAAACTCTGCAGAGCTGCTATGTGATTACGTAATCAGCACTAAAGATCAGTCATTCATGTGTGAGGACAGTTTGTCGGGTGGGGAGCAGAAACACACAACTAAATGTGTACTTCACAATGCATCAAAAGGATGTGCACTAAGCACATGCCTCAGACACACAGAGCGGTGCACAGTGCGGATATTGACATGGACGGCATCGGCTTCCACTGCACATCTAATTGATGTTGACCTTCCAAACAAAGACAGCAGATCTCTGCTGTCAACTGTAATCAAAATGAATTCTCCTCCTGTTTTATTGCTGCCACCTCCGCGTCTCCCTCTGAGGAAATACATTTTTTCTCCTTAAAGTCTTAAGTCTTTCTTCTGCCCTCCCTTTAGTGTGACTTTCCCCTCAGCCACCTCTCTGTCAGCGGTGGCTCCATCCACTGTGTAAGCCAGCAGGGGTGGTCGCTCTCATCTAATAAGCCCCTGTCACACAGATTAATGCCCGCTGGTGATAAATCCCCCCCTGGAACGGGTCAGACCAACTGTCTGCTTGATTAAACCCAAAGGGAGAGAGAGAGCGGGTCGCACAGAAAGAGAGCGAGGGAGGGCAAGACAGATAGAGGAGGAAAAGAAAAACTCTTTTCATCTCCCCTCCTCTCAGGCTGCCATCGGTCTACAGGACATGACAGCTCGTCTTGACTTCCTGCCCTTAGTTCTCATCTTTCTCCTCTCTTACCACCTACTTTCACCCGATGACGGTGATGAGAAAATGCCTTTTTAGCCTCTCTTTGCCGCTCTCTCCGCACTTTTTCCTCCGATTCTGACCCCTCTTTCCACGAACGCACCCACAGATGTACATCACTGAAAACAGACTCTTCCTTCTCATTTTCACATCTCCTGTCTACCTGACCTCCCCCTTATCCATTCTCACTCTCTATCTTGGAAACACCTCACCATATCATACTACTACTAAGTGTATATATTTTTCATATACTTTCTTCTACGGTGATTCATTCTCCCATTGTAATCCAAGGCATAAAATACCATATAAATGTTATAGACAACATATTTGGACCAATTTATAACATGCATATAGATTGAACTATCAAACAGTATATGAAGAAGTGAAACACCTGCACAAGCTACAACATAAAATACATCAATAATAATATAATAATGGAGCTCTACAGGGGCGACTCTGCGTCATTTTTGAATGCAGAACTTTTACTTGCAACTGAGTATTTTTTTATTTACTTTATTTACTTTTTTTATTTACATAAATCTTTTGAATGCTTGTTCCACTGTTACTTGTTGGCCAAACAACTAATACCAGACATGGCAGTCAGGCTCTAATGAATAGCTTTAATAAGTTAAAAAAACAACAAACAGTAGTGTGTGGTTAAATGTGTGTATACGTGCAGTGAGGATAAGAGGGGAAACAGCTATTTTAATCTTCTGCACCCCACTGCCTTTATAATCACTAAAAGGCTTCAAATCCTCTTGTTCACTGCAGTGGCTCCGCAGTGTAAAATCCCTGTTCACCACCAAAACTTCATCATGGCAGGTCTGACTTGTTTTTGTGTTTGTCTTATGCACCGCACAAACACGTAGAGATGATCAAATACTCACATTCAAAAGATGAGTGACCCAAAACACTCAGGAATTTGGGTGCACCACCCTGTCTGGGTCTACAACACACACGCACGCATGTGGTTGCACCTGTATGTGATAACACACCTGGAGGGAGGAGCTTCAGAAAGACACTGAACAGAAATGAGACGAATGAGAGACGGTGTTAATTTACAAGTGAAAAACAAGACGGAGGGATTCTAAAAGACTCTCTCAAAACAGAAAGAAAGATTTGGACTGTTTATTTCTTGTGCCTGCCAGCTTGTGTGCGCGTCCATGTGTGTGTGTGTGTGTGTGTGTGCTTGAGAGTGTGTATACATCAGTGTGTATGTGTGTGTGTGAGGGTGAATTTGGTCAGTTTGCTCAAAGGAAAGCAAGATTAATGGCCCTTAGCTCATTCCTGGCAAATACTAAGATCAATGTGTGTGTGTGTGTGTGTGTGTGTGTGTGTGTGTGTGTGTGTGGTTGACCTAACAAGGAAAGCTTTGTCCATGTGATGGATTTTAGCTGCACCTCAACCTGCTGATCAACTTTTGTATGCATGTGTGTGTGTGTGTGTTTGTCAGTGACTGGGAAAAACTATTACATAATGTATATCAGCACTTAAAGGTCCAGTGTGTAGTTTTTAGTGGCACCAAACAGTGACAGTGAAGCATGGAGAAGAAACAACGGTGGCTGTGAAAAATATGAAACACCTGATCTAGAGGTTTGTCTGTCCTGGGCTACTGTAGAAACATGGTGGATCAACATGGCGGGGTCTGTGGAAGTGGACGAGGCTTATTCTAATGTAACAATAGCAGCAACAACTCTTATTTTCAGGTAATTATACACTAAAGAAAACATAGATATGAATTTTATATTCCATTTCTGCCAATAAGTCCTAAATGTTACATACTTGATATTTAAACTGTATCTCAGCAATCAGTGACACATCAGTGCAGTGTACTGTCTAAAATAAAGCTTCTATGTCGCTCAGACCGACAGCTTCCTCTTTGGTCTAGCAAGTTATTTTCATAACATTAGCAGTGTGTGTTATTTGACATCTTTATCAGGTTGGCTGATAGCTGCAAGGCCAATATAACAGCAGTGACTGCTTCACAATGGTTGGGTTGGCCTGCTGACAAGGCATCAGCTAACACACACAGGCACGCACTCACACACAGGCACACACACACACACACACACGCACACAGATAAGCAAAGAAACAAAAACACTGCAAGAAAGAACACATGAACATGCATTATAGTGTGTGTACAGTATAAAACATTACACATCATGCATGAACACACCTCAAAGAGCTCATTAACATATCCTTCAAAAGGACTGCATGCACAGTAGCATGTATGGCTCTTGTGAAACTAGAGAAGTACAACAGAAGCATCTATCTGAAACAATGATGTGGCACAAAGGAAGTAAAGGTGAATTTGTCCTTAATCCAACAACAACTAACCAGTGCACGTCTTTCCATCTTCAAAAACGTAACACTTGATTTTTTTTTTTTGTATTGTCGTCATCTTGTATCTGCCACAAAGTCACAGATTCCAGCTTTAAAGGCAACCTAAATGTGGGATTTGCATTTACAAGCAATACACTGTGCTCGAGAACAATTGTGACATGCAAAATGACTGCACATTCTCAATGCAAAGCAGTCCGGGTGTAAAATAAACTCCTGACGTTGAACGTGCCATGGAATACATAAACATATGTAAAGAAACGGAACAAACAAGACGAATCAGTCAGACTAACTTTAACACTTTAGATTTCAAAAGTTCAGTTCGGTTCACCCCGTCACTTTGTAACATGCACCAGCTCAAATGCTAATGTGTTAATTCCATTCTCGGTTAACCTTCAGGCATGTTAGCCTCTTCTCTATAATGCTCCACTATAAATATTGTCATAAATGACTTTTATAGAGGTTATTAATGGAGCTGTGCCTTTAAAACTAAATGAGTGGAGCACTTTCTGTGCCCCGCTTTTCACCTTCAACTGTCATCACCACCACTGACGGTATGTACTGTATGCGTATGTGTGTGTTCTGTGAGTGTGTTCGTGCATGAAAAGACTCATGGGCAGGGTTGGAGGCACCTGACGGTGCACTGTGCTTAATACCATAAACAGACACCCGTGTATGCTAGAAAGCACACACAGGAACTTTACTGTATGAATGCAACCAAACGATGGGAACAAAAAGACCTGCATGCAGGAAAGATGTGTGCAAATGTTTCCCAGAGTGCTTGGTACTGGAAGGCAGACTGAGAGAGAAAAAGAATGATATTCTCACATGAGCCAATAAAGATTTTCACAACCAATAACTTTTTTTCTGTTATGAGCACATTTAGTGACTTATTAAGCTTTAATAAGTTTAAATATAGCAGTTTTACACGGTGTACTTCTGTAAATCTGCTTTAACTGGTTCCCAACATGAGGGTCCTGGCCCACACGAAGTATCACCAAAGTTTCATGATGGGTCGCAAGACTCTCTTGATTTTAAGGACTGTAACTGTTTTTTTGTTGTTGTTTTTTTGTTTGTTTTTTAATATACAGCAGGCCTGCATGTCAGAATTGTATTCATTTCTGTGAAATCACGGCCTTGAGAAAAGTGAGCAGTTAAAACAACCCAAAAATTCATCAAAAAAAACATCAGGTAGAGGAAAATTAAATGTATTGAAATTTTGATAATAAACAAAAATAATCTATATAATCTGCATGAAATTCGCTCAAACGTCTTGCAATCACTACTTGGGTAAACTGTACAGATAAAATGTTTTGTATTGACTATAATATAAGAGGAGTCAGTTAACCCTTAAAGAAAAGGGTTTGGAAGCACTGATTTACATCCTTTTGTTCTCGTGTAACTTCATCAAGCCACTCGGCCTGTTGAAACATGACTTAGTAGTGCTTTGCCTTTCACACAGCACACACGGTGAGCCCATTGTTGTGGTTGGTGGAGATTATTTGCACAGGCAGGTACATAAGAGCTCCCTGGGCTCAGCGAATAAGCTATTAATACTGTTAATCATTCATCAACACTGAAACTTAGAGGCAACACCAACAGCTCAGCCTTCTGTGTGTTTTCTAACATGTGTGTAACTGGGTCACCTGGTTAAGACCGTTTCCTGTTCTCACACACACGCTTCTGTAAGAATAGGACACACATGGACACACTCAGACAATCATAAGGAGAACATAAACACTCTGTCAGTGGTTCTTAAAGTAGCCACCTACCGTGTGCATAATGTCATCAAGTACACACACAAACACAAGCAAGCCTTAAACGAACTCATTATCAAAGTAATTCACATTAGGGTCCAAACTACAAGCTTATTCCCTCTTAAAAAACACACACACACACACACACACACAGTTTGACCTAACCCATATGTCTGAGTGGGATAAGTCCACATCACCTCTTAGTGTCTCTAATGCATTAAGCTCTTTCTTTCAATTCCCTATTAGTGCAATAGCCAGGCTCAACGCAACAACACACAAACACACACACACACACACAAACAAACAATCCCATTAACAGATTGCTGCCCATTCAATACCTGTTAGTTCAGTGACTAAAGGCCTTCATGAACTAAATTTAAATGGATGCAGGCATTCATGCATCAAGCTGCAGTCGAATGATTGGTCTGTACAGGCAGATTGAGGAAGTATTTCAACAGTGATGGAATGAAAAGGTTATTTCAGTAAATATGAACACACTCTATGCACACTGGTAGTGTGGTTTTTTTTTCAATTTTGTGATGCTCATTTAGTCTATAAAGGTCTGCTTTCAGGGTTGGGACAATGCATTGTTACGATCATTTATCTTACTGTAAGTATGAGAGTTTTGTCAGTCCATAAGAGAACACTTTGACCTTCAGTTTAGCTGAAAAACCACCACGTCCCGAAAAATCACTTACTCAAGTTACAAGTTTGAACTTGCGTTTTACTGACATTCAGTTGCATCATACAGGATGAAATGGTTTATCCATTTCAATAAATGTCCTGACATTTGTGCTAGCAATATATCCACATACATTTGAACATGTTTCCTCGGTGCCTTAGTGGCATATCAGGCAGCAGATATTAATCTAATCTGGACTGCGGGGATCTCATTATCATTCTGTCCAATGGGGACAAGGGGTGCTGTTATATAAAAGCACTTAAGCTGATGGGATTTCTTATAAGAAGCAGTGATGTCATCTGAATGGACACTCTGTGGTATGATGTCACACTGGAAACTTCTAACTTTAACTCATAATGGGATCAGTGTATTGTGTCTGACTTCACAGGTCACGTGATGTCTGACAACGTTTCTGTACAGATACAGTGCTTTCTTGTGAATCCTATTTATTTAATTCAAAGAGCCCAACATGCACTATGCCTTCTGTCATTTCCTTAATGATCGCTGATTAGCTTTCATCCGCTCCGTTCAAACAAAGGTTCTTAGAGTGATGCCACGGTCTCTGTATATGAGGGCCTGTGTAGTGCTTTGTAATGTCGACATGCTTTCTAGATCAGTGCGATAAAGCTTTTAGGAGCTTTTGCCTGCTTTAGTGATGTTACACACACACACACACACACACGCACACACACGCACACACACACACACACACATTTTAGGCAGTCTGTCTTCCATTGTAATGTTGAGCTAAAAGATGAAAGTATAGTGTCTGTCTGGCTCTCTCTCTTTTTCTGTATTCCCTCTGGACGCACACACGCACAAAATACACATACAGGCTCGGCAGACACTTCAATTATGATAATGTGGATCAGCATTAATGTATCCTTACAGCACGGCTGGCTTTCAACAATTTGTGTGTGTGTGTGTCTGTGTGTGTGCGCGCCAGACAGCAGGAGAGGAGGGGCAGCTACTGTATCTCATTTAACACAGGTTACTCCCTCCAGGAAAGCAAAATGTGGAGGACTTCAGCATTTGTACCGTCTCATACAAACACAACAAGAGAGAGAGACTGTACACACTGTAAATGAAAGTTACTCGCGAAGGTTGCAAAGGGAAATATGGACAAACAGAACGATAAGAAGATTCATGGATCTGAATCTCTCTGGTGAGAGGATGGCCAAGTAAGACAGACATAGGGTCAGGACAAGAGAAAGACATTGAAATAAACCAAAACGATGGGAAAAAGTGATTTATTTTGAAAAGCAGACAGGCCTCAGCGAGATGAACCTCATCTGTGTTTTTCTGTCTGTGTGAATCTGAGCGGCAGCCAGTTTCAACAGCACAGATGGCCTCGAACTTGGCCAGAAGAAACTCAGATTATACAATCTAAACAATGTAAAACATTCAGAATACATTATAATTCACTGACAAAGAATGTGCAGTGGTGCAACAGGGTCTCGGTAACTTAGATATCCTGGGAAGGGACCATTTGAACATCCAAGCTATTATGAAAACACATCTCTGTGAATGAGAAAATTAAAAACTCCACTCGTTTGTCTGCACCAAAAAATCTCTGCAGCTCTTTCATCACAACCCTGCTGTTTTCCTCCTCCTCCTCCTCCTCCTTCTCCTCGTCTTCCCTCCTTCCTTCTCGCCCCACCCCTCCTGCCTCCTTCCTCCTCCTCTCCCAGACTCCCTCCCTCCCTGTAATTACCACCTCAGACTTCAATTAAAAGAAACCACAATAAAGAGAGCAGAGGACGGAGACCAAGGGGCGGTAAGGGAAGGAGAGAGGGGACGGCGGAGAGAGGGAGACAGAGGGGGGAGTTTAATGAGAGGTTTGTCCATACCCACATGCATACACACAAACACACACACACACACACACACATATACTTACATACATGAAGACATACACCCCAAAACTAGCAGCATGTGCAGGTGAAACAATATTTAAAACATGCATTTTTAAACTTGAAACAACAAGAGACAAGCATAAATAAGAACAAGAATTGTGTGTGTGTGTGTGTGTGTGCAAATCTCCATGCATAGGCATGTATGTGTAAATGTCTGTATACATGTGAATTTGTGTGAGTGTGTGTGTGTGTGTATGTAAGAGGGACTGCTGACAGTTTTTCCTTTGTGTTCTGCCCCGGCCTGTTTCCTCCCATTAAGGCTCCCAGTGCTTCCCTTAAAAGCACACATGCACGCACACACGCACACACACATGCCAAATTGAAAAAAAAAGAAAAATTAAGAGAGGAGAACAGGAGATCAACAAGTCGTGCAGACAACATACAGAGAGAGGAAAGAACACAGTCAATATTTTCTGACCAAAGCACACACACACACACGGAAACACACAAAATATGACCAAAGGAACTCTCTGCAGCAGCGGAAGACACTAACAATCAATAAACACAAAGTAGGAACAGCAGGGTAGCCCTTACTGTCAAGCTGTCTTTGTGTGAGTAAGTGTGTGTATGTGTGTGTGTGTGTGTGTTTGTAAGGAAGAAATGGGCCTCATGGTTGTGTGCCAACCAAGACTGCCAAAAACACACACACAGACACACACGCACATGCACAAAAAGAGTGAGAGAGGAGTGCAGAGAGGTGGTTAGATTTAGTAGGCTGCCAAAGAGAGAGAGCGAGCACTATATACAGAGAGGAAATAGATATCTTGGTTCATTATACACACACGCATGCACACACACACACACACACACACACACACACACACACACACACACACACACACACACACAGTAGCCTCAGACAGCCTTATCGCTTTATCCTTTTTATTTAGAAGATCCATTACTCAGCTTCTCTTTGAAGACTGCGAGTGTGTGTGTGTGTGTGCTCCAGACAGGAGTCACTGTGCTGACTTTATGACCAGGTGTGTTACCTTGATCATAGCGGGAGTGGTAACGTGCTCTGCGTGACACACCAAACACCCTGCAGAGGGTATATGTGTGAGCACACACGCTTGTTTTCCCAGCTTCAGTGAACTGTGAATTCATTAGAAACCGTATGGCTCGCTTCTGTTTTCTCTGGAAACCGGTTGGACCGATGTGTGTCTTGTTTACAACTGTAAGCCAGCTTAACCTGACGGTCCGGTTCTAATGAGGTGAAATTTCAGAGCAGCTGAGTGTGTGTAATTATCTCTGTGTCGTATACATTTACTCTGTTATCACCTGCCTAATAAGACGTCCATAAATGGCTGGGTGGAGGAAGCTATTTATATTAACTGTCATAATGTTGTAATCATAAACAAAGCTACATGTACTAGCTTGTGCTTGACATGTTAATGAATTCAGACACTGCGAGGTTAAACTGCTGAAGGTACACGAAGCACATATTAGCTACCAGGCTCAGATTTCTTCCACTTTTATACAGTTGCTGAACCTGGTCCCAGATCTGCTCGATTAAATACAAATGAATTCAGGAATATGGAATAGAGGAGAGCCCACCACCTTAAAACCTTTGATGTTACGGTTTAAGAGGTGCATATTCCCAAACAAGAACACACAAAGCCTTTTGGGATCTCAGGAGATCCCCATGGGGAACTGCCCATTCTGCCCAGCTGGGTAATCCCGCCTTAAAATTTAGACCACCAGAGGTGTTGCAAAAACAATTTCATGCACCTAAATGTGTCAGAGTTAAGCCCCGTTCGTACGCGACACCACCGCAACACCAGATGGATGTACCGTACACAATCAGGCCTGATCCTGCTTTAATTATGCCACAGTATGGTTTGTTGACATTCTTTCATTTACCGTGTGATATAAATTGACGGTGGGTTACGCACGACTGGCGTTACGAGCAGGTAACTTCTATTTTGAGACGACTGCCATGCAATCGCCGTGTTTGCAAAGTGCAGATGGCTTTGCGAGTTGTTTGTGGTTGCCGAAAGGCAGCAGATTAGCGAGCCTTTCTTCAACTTCCTAAATGTTGTATTCACTATCAACAACTGAAAGCAGAGAGCAGCCCACACAAGCGGCCTAATCAGAGTTTTTGCAGCGTTGGCCATGGCCACATTGACTCCTCATTTAGTTCTTTATACAATTTAAGTTCGCCAAGGACAGCATCTACCCAATGTATGTTATTAACCATGGCACATCCATGACAACGAAATGAATGGACTTTTTAAAATACTTTGCTCCACTCACATCACTGTACATCTTCACTGCTCAAATACTTTGCACAGAAGTATCACTGCTATAAGAAAGTAGTAAAACCGGAATTTACAAGACATCCCCTCTGCACTCAAACTCAGCAGTCTGCACACGATGGATTCTTCCGACTGTCACTGAGAGTCAGTACAGCCAGTGCAGCGCTGGCGTGAGGAGATTCACCACAAGATGAAGTGTCCAGCTTCTAAACAACCTCTCCTGACACAAACACTGAGACAACAGCATCATAAAGTACCTGAAGTTTTCTATTTGATTGTGGCCGCTGGAGATCAATGGCCGAAAACAAGAGATGAAGTGTGTGCTTGTTTGTGTGTGTGTCTGGGAGGAAAGAGCCAAAGGAAGTATAATATTCACCTTAGGAGATGAGAGAGGGTGTGTGCCTGTGTGTGTATGTGTGTGTTTCCTTCCTTCCTCCCAGCCCCCAACACTTCTCTCCTTGTCTTTATGCTGACACGGGTCCTGTACAAAGAGCAGCACACTCATTAATGTAAACAAATTCCTTTCATTAATAAAGATATTAATTAAATGCCCATAATTCCATAATTATTAGAGGTATATAGATGGAGCATGTCTTTACATTCCACTCTTTTCATTATGGACACACAGCAGACAGACACACACACAGACTGACGGGTCAATCGATTGATGATTTTTGTTGAATCCTGACTTCCAATCAGTCTGGATAAACAGCCACCAACTCTCTGAGGAGGTTCTCATTGTGACTGCAATGTGTGTGTGTGTGTGTGTGTGTGTGTGTGTGTGTGGGTGTGTGTGTGTGTGTGTGTGACCTGGAAATAGCTAACAGGTCAAGTGGATGCTGTCAGTCCCTCAACGTGAACAAGATGACCCTGTGTGACCTCTGACCTTGTCTTATACCTGCAACGCCCATCACCTCCTGTCTGTCTGGTTGGTTTTGTCCTGGACCAAACAGATCAATTACACTTCTTTCATCAATCACTATTAGTCTCTGCCCCCTTTTTTCAAAGCTTATCAGATCTGTTGTTTCAGTTTCTTTTAATTTTACCCTTTCCTCTCCTGCTTTTCACCACTTTTTTCTTGGGACCCTCCACCCAAATATCAATAATCAACCATGTACAAAAGCCATCAACTAGTCGGCCCCTTCTCATTCTCCTTTACCTCACCTTGAGTCTCCTTGAGTGAATAATAAAATCAATACTGACTGATATGATTGACGATGATCCCAGTCAGCAATGCTGCAGTGTGACCTCTCAGACAGGACACAGTTCTCAAACTTAGTCTTGCTTTCATCGCATTAAATTACGTTTTTAATTCATAATGCCTCAGGGATTGTCCTGGTTTGATTAAAATATTAAAAAGTCTTCACTTTAACTCGAAATTAAATATAACAGAGAGGAGAAAAAATACAAGCCTTCAGCTTACTGTAAGTGTACCTTCTGTGTCTAAATGCTGAAAACTATTATTATTATAATTGGTTTCAACCTGCGTTCTATCAGATGGGATTTTCACGCAACAGAGAGCTGGAGGGGAAGGAGATGAGGGCAGAAATGAGTTGATGATATATGCTTGAGCACTGCAATCATCCGTACAGTGCTTTTGCACATCTAGCAAGATTTTTTAAATCGATGAGGGAGTGAGAAAAAGGCAGGAAGGAGGAATGAATGCATGAAGGAGAATTCCAGAAAACTACCTACAACATTTGTCAACCATGTCATGACCTTCAAGTGCCTTGCGTTTAAGCTGTTCACAGTGATCACGCGAGGCGGGGGCAGACGTACCGGCGCAAGAGATGCAGAATTAGGACTGGGCAAAAAAAAAAGAATCTCAGTCATTACATCCTCCTGGGAATGCGACGAAGGGGAATCTGCTTGCGTCGACTGTGTGTGTGTGTGAGTGTGTGTGGCCTTTGACATCTGACTCGGCTTGACCTTTACGCTGACAAGCCCCAGTCACAGGAGTGCCTGTGTGGGCTGACCATTTGCAAACAACGTGGGAGAGTGCACTGACAACCATGTACGTGTGCACCGCTAATGTAATTCTCAGAATCAGAGAGAATGTCTGGGCTTCATAGAGAGTGCATTATAAGCAGAAGCGGATGAGAAGCTAATGAACTTTGCTGACGAATGTAACGAGTGAGAGAATATTTTCTGTAGGTCGATGACAGCTGAGAATTTACTCCTCTCATCATTCTTTCAGTCACTTCCTCCTTTTCACCCTTAGCATGCAACTCATTTTTGGTTAAAAAACCCGCTAACACCAGCCCGTTGCCTTTTTTTTGTGAGAGGCTTTAGCTTAGCTTGAGATTTAGCTTTAGTGTTAGCTCAGTTTTGTTTTCTCTGAGCTTAGCGCCAGAGAAAAAGGAGAACAGGGGGGATTGGGAAGATAACAGAAAAGAAAAACAGGCAAATAAAAAGAAAGAACACCAGAGACAGAAAATAAAAAGGTACAGCCGCAACAAAGAGCGATGCTAGGTTTTGAGACAGGAACTGACTAGACAAGCTATGATGGAAACATTTAAACCACACGAGGTATTTCTGAGAATACCAATGCGATATTTAGATAGAACAGCAGGTTTTAAAATGCCACAGCTTTCCGTTATGCACTCAAGATAGCCACTAAAGAGCTGGGGCTTATGAGACAACACAAAAAGAAGTGCTAAGAGCATGTGTGATGCCGCTCTCCATTCCCATGGTACCACTCAAGTCCACTGGGCCCCATCAACCATGCGTAGACAGAGAGAGATGAGGACTAAACTGCCTAAGAAACAGAGAGAGAGAATAGGATGCAGGGATGATAAAGAGGAAAGGCTGTTCTCCTTTCTTTGGGAAACCACTTTATATTCCCTGTTGGGCAAGAACAATGCAACCTCAACCCAAAACACATAATCTACTGTAGTCCACATGTATTCTCACAGGCGAAGCCCACTTCAGACAGCTCAGCGGTTACAGTCTTCCTGGCCTAATCCCAAGGCATTTCTGTGACATGAAAATATGCAGTGATGAGAATTTCGCACATCATGATCCCTCCAAACAATGAATATCTTTGACCAGATTTCCCAACAGCGGCATAAAAGGCCCATATCACCACATGGAGTGTCATCATGAAGACAACACTGTGCGTCACACGCATCATGTTAAAAAAACAAAAGTCTCTTTCAGGATGATGACGGTGTAAAATTCGAAATAAACATGAAACATCCACAGAGTAATAAGAAGTATAATTCCTGAATGGTCACTGTATTAACGTGAAATGATCATTCGAGTTGGAGGTAAAACTTGAATGATCGTTTGAAGACCTCCTCCATGAAACATTTATACATTCAATACATGAAATAAACAATGCGGCCATTGTTTACTGCTTACGAAATTGATCACAAGATGAGATGCTTCAGGCTTAACATCTGAGCCAACTATCTGCTGAAGGAAATCCTGATTCACTCTTCATCTGAAATCTATTCCTTTTTGAAATTTTAACTCTAATGCCTGTCCCAACGACTTGAAAAACTGCTAATACTGCCAGAGCTGTCAGATAAATATTAAATACACAAACCCCTTTAAGCGCTCAAGCACTTTTACACCTCAAGACAAAGGGAGAACGGGCAGATAAGCAACTGGGAAAATTCAACTGAATTCATTTGAGCCTGACGGCCAAAATCTGCTGGCAGCGGTTGCACTTTTCACACTCGTCATTTCCCATCGTTTGGAAGATTCCTTGATTCCCAAGTTTCACTTAGTGTTAAGCTTGAATAAACAGTTTTATCTGGCAAGTTATAGCAAGTAAAATTCACTAGAAGCACAGACGAGATCAGACAACAGCCTCCAGCCCCACCCACCACACAACAGTATGAAATCAAGGCACTAACGGTATTTTCCAGCCTGCTGTGATTAGTTCTTGTTATAAGGGTCTCCCATCCATCCACCCACACACATAGTTCACCGCTAGCCAAGTGAGTAATAAATCTTCTATCACTGAAAGCCACTGGAGTGAGAAATGTTTGAATAGAGATTCTGTTGAGCTCCTGTTGACTACAAACAAAGAAAAAGTATAGTTTTGGTGAGCAGGCAGGGAAACTGATGCTGCCAACCAAGCAGGTGGTACAGTGGATGGACACTGGGTGGCCTTATAATGCTGTACCTGCATAGTTTCCGACCAACCGACCTAATCGAATTATACACAGCTCCTCTCTCCCTCACTGTAAATGGACGCTGATCCATGCAGTCGATGCACCGCTGGGAGCCAGACCCTCCCTTATGTGCCGACACCCTAATGAGTTTCATGTGAGGGGCATTAGAACGGCTGGAAGACCAGTGAAACTGACTGGAGCTGGCAGAGGAGACAACACTAAGGATTTCTTCAGTAAAAAAAATCTAGATAGAAATGTGAACTTTATGAATATGATTTGTGTTTTTTAATTGTTTGTAGAAACACAGCTATGGCAAACTAAATAGGCTTGTTTCTGATGTCTTTAAATGAAAAGCCCACACACTGCTGGTAACTTCATTATGTTGCGGGTAATTTCAGCCGAGCAGTTTTATGACTTCACCCCCAAACACTTAACCAGACAGTTGGAACAATTCCACATCAGGCTAATTAGCCGTCCTATCATTTAATATTACATCTCACGAGCACGACAGACACATGTATCATAACTGCAATGAGGCGGTGAGGAATAACATCTTCATGATGCCAAACAGATGGATAATATGGACCAAACTGACTGTAAAATAAACATACCCTGAAATAAAAACCAGCGTAGGTTCACTGTCACACAGCAGAAAATAAACATATTGAAAAAGGAGAGAGAAATTCTTCAGTTTGTATTAAAGATTTATTTTCAATACTTTCAGCTGAGGCTGCTCCAAACTGATGTGTTGAGCAAGATTCGCCTGTTGGTGGCGCTAGCTGTAAATCCTGTATCTATGTTAGATGCTTTCATGTGCTTTTAACAGGACTGCATCTGAAGGCAGTGAGCATCAGCTTCGACACTCAGCTGTGCAGGTTGTCACTTGGATATTAGTGCTCACGCATACGCAAGCCTGACACACAAAAACACAGTCACAGACACACACACACACATCACCTGACCAGTTGCTCATAACGACTGCACTGTCTTATATAAGAGTCTCTCCTCGGTTATCATAACAGACATGCAAACACACATGGAAGCATGCACACACACCCTGGAGAGGATGGCAACTACTTTCATCTACTATCTATACTTTACTTTTAACACTTTGCAACATCTGATTTAACTGCAGAAAATGTTAGACAGACGACGCTGCTGCCAGAAATACAAAACACTGACGCACCGATGCATCCCTCTGTCACTGTCTCGTTGCTATTTGTTGGCAGTTGCTCCAACTGTATTTGTCTTGGGGCCAGTGTGCCACAGGCCACAGTTGCATAATGACACAGAAAGAGAAAGAGCGGGCTGACTTACAGACACTGCATTCATTCAGCAAGTGAGCGAGACTCAAAAGCAAGCAGCGACTGTCTGAAGTAAGAATTTAGACGTAGGCCGATCATAAATTGGAGATACAAAAGGGTTAAAGCACAATGAGCGCTGCCGCAGAGTGCAGCAGTGGAGCAAAGCCCATTAATACAGTCAGGTGGCTGGAGTACAGGCGAATGGTCAATGGACACACGGTGATGCAAGCTAAGTCTTTTCCACTTCACTGCATCTGGGTGTAAACACCATCACATGGTAGAGAGAGAGAAAGGACCAAGAAGAAATAATGAAAAGGGAATGAAAGAAGAACACACACTAGGAAAAAACAATAAGGTTAAATAGAGACAGTCCAGATAGAGTTATTACCCCTGGAAAGAAAAAAACATACATTCATGCAGATATATAGAAACACTCACAGAGACAGCAATGCAATCTCCAAAGGGTCACAAAATAGCTCTGTGTGACTATTGCCCCATAAGCCTCTTATTATTTTGTTGTGATGGATGTCTCCTCTCATTTTATGTTTTCCATTTTAGCTGTCAGCCAGTTTTCAGAAAACAGGAAGGCTGGTGAGTCTGTGCTGCTGACCCCGACAGCCCCGGCACAAAGGGGGAGCTTGTTAGGGAGCTGGGCAAGTCTTCCATTCACTCCTATAGCCACCCCGATCTGCGTCTGCTCCTCTTTCCACTCACTATTTTCCCCACTTATCGTTTTTGAATTATAGCTGTGAATGTGATTCACACAGCCACTGTTCAAGAACACTAAGGGCTGTCATCTTGGAGCTCCACGGTCCGAAGCTTTTCACGCTCCCTGCCTGCATCCACTCAGCTGTTGTGTCCCTGAGCAAGATGCTGAATCACTGCCAGCTTACTGGAGACTGATGCTGACCTCTGCCTCCTCTGGATCAGAGCAAATGAAAAGACAAAGTCCCCACATGCATCAATCATTTGAGTGAACTGTCCCTTTAAGTTTGAAAGCTGCTACGTGTCTGAATGAAGCACCAGCCCGGTGTTTCTGTCCAATCTGTGCACTTGTTGTTGGCATGAAGCAGACAAGTCTGGCACCTGCTTGCTTCGTCAGCATCACCATTTATCAAGCTACAATAAAGACAGAAGGGAGCTCGTTGGCACCGCGCCCCGAGCGCGTAAAACAGCAGCGCAGAGCAGAGGTTAATGGACACAAAAGCAGGTTAAAGTTCGGGTTAAAATGTGTTTTGCGCCAAGCACGACCAAAGTTATCACGTGTGCTTTGGAGTGATCATCTTTCAGGTCTGCATATAATCATATTTTATGAGGAAACAATGCAAACTAGTTGGAGATGTTGCTCCAGCCTCGCACATGTTATTGTTTTGATGGCTGACATCAGCAGCAGCAGCTACCCAACCTTTTTATTTGCAAATATATACTATAACAGAAATTCATCACAGAGCGTATCAAATTAAAGAAAACAGATCATTTCAGTTTGGATGATCACCAATATTTCTAATCCTGACTTTTTGTTTTCCTTCCCGGTTACACTCACCTCCCAGTCCGCCCAGAGTCGCTGCCCAGGAAGCTCCCCAGAGCAGGCATAGCACCGGGAGCAGGATCAACATCGCACCGCCAGGAAGCATCGTGATTCGGCTCCTGCCCTGGTCCAGGAGTGAGTTGGAGGTCCGTCCGATCTGATTTCAACACCAAAAGTCCCGAACTCGTGCTTTCAGCTGCGATTCATCATAGTCCTGATCCGGGCTTCACGGGTTTCTCTGAGTTCAAAAAGGTGCAGGGCTTCGTCCAAGACAATGCTGAATAATTTCGGGGTTATTCTAAATGAAATAAATGCTTCCTTTATTAATTTCTTCTGTTATTCTGCTACAGGTTTCTGCTCTCCCCGCAGCTACAATCTGCACAAAGCGCGCAGAAGTCGATATGAGGGCTTGTGTTATCCACTACAAGAAAGCGGCATGCTGAGAACCAGCAGATAAAATACTACACTTATATTTACGGTGTACTCCAGTCACAAACTGTGCGTCAAAGTAATCCAAAGTACCGTCCTCTCGTGCAGGAATAATGTCCGGTGTCCTGGCTTAGACCAGGCTGGAGCCTCGCTCTTATCCCCGCTCTGTGCCCCGGTGTCGCCGAGCCTGTCCCGCTGCTACAAAATCAAACCTCCGCTCGTCTTCACTTTAAAATGATCTAAAACAATAAAAAATCACGTGTGTGTCCGCGTGGAAAAATAAAATCCCGAGCGCGCGCTTTGTCGCCGGAGCTCGAGCGCTGGCACGGGGTGCACGGTGATATGGAAGCCAGTGACCGGCTCGTGGATGTGCTGCTCTGAAGCTCGAGCGCTGCCTGAGTGGAAACCAACCGCCTCGCGCGCCCCGCCCTCCGGAAAGCCAGCGCGAGGGCATACACACACAGGTAAGAGGATGATGTCACAGCCGACAGGTGCGGACCCATTTCGTCCTTCAGAAACTCTACAAGTGATTAATACCGGACCTTGGAGGAAAGTGGAGGCGTCTTTCTTTTGAATTATGAATTCATTTCTCGTGTGGGAACACGAGCAGCGGGGTCAGAGAGTAATTACAGTTTTCTGACCGCTACACTTATCCTATCATGCCCGTTCCGCTCCTGTCATCCAAGCCTGAAGTGGTTCAAGTGAAGCCTGTCATTAGAGTCCTAAAATGCAATTTTCACTCACTTTAAACAGAGATTAGCTTATCTGGAGTGTGAAGATGAGACAGGTCGTCTGCAAATTATGTTACAATAATATACAAATAGTATATTAGTCATTCAGTATGAGTTATTTGCAGATATACTGTGTTAAATGTAAGTCACACTCTTTTATTCTTTATTTTTTTAAATGGTTTGTGTTTGTGTCTATTGGCCAATATCTAACCTGATTTTTAATCTATGAGGGTATCAGAAATCCAGTATCAGTGAGGTTATAATAGATAATATGAGCCACCAAATCTCCAGAGACTCACCCTTCCTGTGAATATTATTGAAATCCATTAAGAAGCTCAAAACTTTTTTTTTTGTCCATCCATCTAAATTATGAATGGAACGTTTTCTGTGATGTTTGTTTTATGGTTTTAACACGTTTCATTCAAAATATCTATTCAAGGAAGGCACGTTTGATTATAGATGTTCCCTCTGCTCCTTTTAAGGTCTGATTTCCTTAAGCCACCTGTCAATCATCTGACATCATGAAGGGGCGGAGCATCTAAGATGATTAAACAGTAGCTGTAAGGTCATGGTCTGGAGGCCTTAAACACACTAATAATCCACAGAGAGGTTGTTCTATACCATGGGCTGTTCATTTCTTTTGATATTTACTTTTCAGTCCCTCAAAAATATCATCCAGCGTGACAGTTATTTGAAACAGCACAAACTGCTGCTTTGCTAGAGCCTGCGTTGTAATTTTAATATCAATCGTGCAGCAGCCATTTGCAATAACATCCCGCCCCCTCTCTGTTTCAAGGAGAGCAAGAACGGCTGGCAGTGCTGGCCAGCCGATTTCACGGGGCGGGGGTGCAGACATGTACCCCGACTCCTTAACAAAAGGGAGGGGTCACAGAGGAGCCTGGATTAAAGGATTTTGTAAGAGGGGGGGAAGGAGGAGGAGGACAGGGGTCAGAGGTGAGGGATCGTTGATAAAGAAAAGCCAAATGGAGCAAAAGAAATGAGCGGCGCCGTCTCTAATCGAGCCTGATTAAGCTCACACTGTGCGTGTCTCATCTTTACGCGGCCAATGACTTTTGAACGACTAAACATCACTCAGAATCACAATGGATGTCTTCATCAGCGGCAGTTGTAGCGGCTGTTGGAGATGAGGGCACTTTTGAAAACCCCACTGCGCCCTCACCCATGACTTTTAGGTGACCAACATATTCATCACTGTCAGTGCGGAGGTCCTCATCCACGTCTGGGTCAGTTACTGTTTAGACTGGACGCGGTGCATCAGGGATAAAGCAAATAAGGACGGCGTTGACACTTTCCTTCAGGCCTTAGACTGTGAGGTGTAAAAAGCACAGTATTTTGAGCTCAACCCAACTGCTGCCCCCTTCTGGACAGGTGAAGCAAGTCCTAAAAAAGATTCAGCATAATGCACTGAAAAACATGGGCTGCAAATGAGGACTGGTAGACACAAAGACAAAGCGACATGCACAGATGCAGTCAGTTTGATTGAAGCCTTCAAACTATTCCACACACACACACACACACACACACACACTGGTTTAAATTGAAACTAAATTTGCATAAATTGGGCATAAATTAAACAGAAGCACCAACCACAGAGGAGTACGGCCTTAAAGGGATTGCCACGGCTGCTTATTTGCACCCCCCCACATTAATATTCAGACCCTGATGTAAGGAAGCTGCAATCCGTGACCCTGCACTCCTTTGGTTAATGTGTGTGTGTCAGTTTGCATTGTCACAAGTCTGTAAATGTGTCAAGATGTTGTACAAGATGTGTGTGCATGTTTGCAAACACTGTCTGCACGTGTATGTGACACTGGGTTAAGGCCAAAGGTTTTATACGTGTGTATTTGTGCATGTGTGTGTGTCTGTGAGTGTGACTAATGGTTGGGGACCACTGGTTGAGCTCGGGGGAGGTTGTTAGGGGCGAGGAGGATGACAGAAAAGAAAATCAGACAGAGAAACGGGATGGAGGGAGACAGAAATCAGCAATCAGCTGATGGCTCGAAATCAGCAATCAGCTTTAGGCCAGGCAAACACACACACACACTCATGTGACATTGACCCTGTCCTTGGACATCAGGGCAAACAGGGGAGCAGTGGCAGAAAAAAAATTAACATATTGTTTGTGGTGAAGTCTTGTGGTTAAATAAATGAAATTAGAAAATGTGTGACTGATCTATGTGCTGCGTGCAGTCATGGCTTTTAATTCTGTTCTCCCACTTAATCAGTAACAGCCCGTGGAAGTCTGTGTGTCTGAGTGTGTGAGGGAGACAGAGGGGGGTCACAAAAGGCCTCTTCCCCGAGGAGCAGAGGGGCCACGTGCACTCACACACACACACACACACATGCACACACACAGAAACATTAATTTAGTTAACAGCTTTCACTTCTCTAATTAAACCCAAGATATAGTGCACTCTGATTTTTTGGCTCCCTATCTCTCTCTCTCTCACTCTCTTCACCCTTAAAACTCTCTAGCCCCCATGTCCTCATTTCCCATCACACTTACCACCTCTCCCCGCTGCATCTGCGCACACAGTTCCCCTCCCTCCCTGCATCTAAACGTATCAGTCAAGCTATTGTACAATCGAGTGTGAGCATTTCACCCAGAATGTCTGACTCAAACAGATTACAAGGCGAGCGTGGGGTCAATCCCCACCCTGTGTGATATTCACTATTTCATGTACGTATCGCAGCTGGCAGGTTTCCAACTGATTTACCCCCCTCCCCATCCCTTTACCTCTGCTGGGGAGGAAATGGAACAAACAGCCCAAGACCTATTCCACTAATCCCCCAACAATGGATTCTGCTGTTTTACAGAGGCTGGAGACGGAAGAGATTCAGGCAGTGCGTCTGAAATGTTGTACTGAGCCCAGGTAAGCCTTGAGATTTGGATCAAGCCTCAAGTTAAAGCATTTGATTAGTTTCGTTCCACCCAAATGACCCACGAATGTGTGTATTTTTGTTCAGGTTACTCAAGACAGTCAGACATGTTAGCCTGCCACTAGATGTGAATGATATAAGATTTCACATGGTGGATACTAAGATGATAAATCACTGAATCCATCATATTATACTTCAGAACCAATAGATGGATTCAGCTATTCTTGCCACGAAAGCTGAACAAACAGGAATATATTTCACAGAGTTGAACATCTATCTATCTATCACATCATGTTTGTTTTAATTAGAGATGGGTTCAGAAATGGACAGGAGGCAGTTCATATGAAGTCCTGGGTTCAGTCTCAAGCATCTCCATGTCTTATCTACAGAGGAGTTCTCATACTTCCAAACATTGAGATCCCTCTGGGTCACTAAATACTACATGATATTCAAGCTTACAAAGGCTCTGCACTGCCTCATAGGTGATTGATTCCACCAGGCACGGCTGCAATGCGGCTATCCTAGACAAAGCTTGTGATTGCACCAGAAACACGTTTCAGAAGTGGGGAATATGTGTGTTATTGATGGAAGCAGCATCAAGCAGGGCAGAGCAGATTGAGCTGGCAGGAAGTCAGATACAGAAGCGGCATGGAGAATCCAGTCAATTTTCAAAATAAAACACCCAGTGCAGACTCAGTCCCAGTCATAAATACAGATGAAAGGGAAACAGTTTAACTTTGTAGCCATTTTATCTGTGGAACATATACATAAATTAAGAAAGAAATGACTAAATCTGAGCCAATTGCTGCTGAAAACAGTGTCATTACAAGACGTGTTAGGTTCCTTAAAAAAATCATTCATGTCAGAAATGATAACCTGCCAGCAGAGGGTTTGAAGATAATTAATTTAATAAGCAATCCTGTCATATTTCACTGTTTATTTGTTAGTAGTTGGAGTAACTAGAGGTGAGTTCGACAGCTTTGCACAGTAAAGTGAAGCCAAAGAGCAGAGGGGATGTAGCTCAGTGGTAGAGCGCATGCTTCGCATGTATGAGGTCCTGGGTTCAATCCCCAGCATCTCCACCTCTTACCATTCGTCTCAGGGTTAGGGCTTCTTTGTGCGGTAAGATGTGGACCCGATTGCACATATACACCTATGTCAGACAGACACTGTGTGTGTACGGGTTTGTTATAATGGCATTGCCCATGAATCTACACTACACAGCATCCTTTGCTCTGCTGATGTACTGTATCTGCTGAACATATCGCTTTCATGTCTATGCATTAACTAGAGCTGGGAGGTGAGTTTAGCCAAGCTTATCATGAGAAACAGCTAACCTGGCTCTGTCAAACTTCAGTTCACCAACTAATAAGTTGTATCTCCTTTGTGTCAACATTCATTCATGTCAGAATCAACAGCACAACATGAAATTTCAAAAAGTGGAAGATATGCAGTTGGATGAGAGCTTCTGAGGTGATGTAGCTAGGTGGTAGAATATGCATGTACATGTATGAGGTGCTGGGTTCCATCCTGGGTTCTCATCCTTAAACACCTTGTGTCACTGCATACTACTACAACATTTCACCACATTGCACTGTATCCAGTGTGAGTAACTATAACATAGTGCTGCTCTTGCATATCCTCCTGTGTCACCACTTTTGCCACTGCACATTCCAGCACACAGGCTGAAGACTGCCTCGCCTCCTTTAAATGAGGATTCTATTATAATACAGCTCCATCACCAAAGGGGATGTAGCTCAGTGGGAGAGCGCGTGCTTCGCATGTATGAGGTCCTGGGTTCAATCCCCAGCATCTCCACTTCTTGCTGATAGCTGTTACACTGCTTACATCTCGTTTGGGTCACTAAACACTCCATCACGCACACTGTACGGGCATGTCTCAGGTAAAGTCTGTCACAAAAAATCTGTTGTAACCTTGCATTACCTGCAAGGTGACTGAGGCACTTTGCCTATCTACGGAGGAGCAAAGCAGGGATTTTGTCAGGGTCAATCAGTTTGAAAGAGTCCACATTTTTCTTTTTGATAGGAATGGCTTAGTTGTCCTCCAACATTTTTTTTTCATTCAGTAGATAAACTGAAGCATTATGGACACAGTAACATGAAGTATTAAAGATTTTTGTTCAATGTCATTTTATCTTAAACTTTTCTCTGTGTCTATGTTCATGTCCTTCAGTTTACCTCCTCTCACTCGTTCCTGCAGGTCCCTCCTTTAAGCAAAGTGATGAAGGGATCAGTTTTGCTGCATGCATCCTCCCCAACAGTGAGACAAGTAAGAATGTGACATTATTTCTGTGGTTTACCTCCACACAGAGAAGGCTACTTTTAGAAACACACAGATTGTTCACTTCATATTGCCTCCTGGCTGTATTACGGGTATGTCATATTGGATGTAACATAATTAGGAGCAACGAAAATATCTCTCATATCTGCCCTCTAGTGTCTTTAAATTGATGAGTAAAAATGCTCCCAGCTTTCTCAAATTGCATTAATCTGTCAACCTGTTCTTTCACTTATTTCCAATGTGACATAAACACAACATGCCCGATGCGTCCAAGAAACACATCCAAGATAGATGTTGTCGAGAGGCTTCTCCTGCTCCAGCTGCACCTGCCGAGGTGTTGCAAAGCAATGCTCGGCAAAGGAGGCAAAGCCCTTTCGTGTCATCACACGCAGTACATTGCGAATGTTTTCAGTGTTAATAAAAGTTTCCTAATCTCTCAAACATTAGCACATTTGCAGCCACTTCCACTTTCAGGCATCCATGAGGGAGAAACGTGTAGATAGCACATCCATGGCTGTGATGTGAATTAAAGATGTTCAAACAATGCCAACCAATCAATTATTTATATGTTGTACACACATAGACAAGCACAAACACATACACAGACTCACACATAGACGCACCGTATCCTATTAAACAGCCCTGTCTAATTAAAGGGATCATTTCAGCCATAATTAGCCTCTATGTCTGTGGTGTAGCGATTCTTTAGAGTGAGCTGAAATATAATCGTTAGCCTCATCCCTCAAAGAGCAACTAAGAAGTGCTTCGTAAGACACACGCTGCTATTCAGCAACGGCTGGTTATTTTAATTGAATAGAGCTAAAGCTAATCACCCATGTAATGCAGAGATTGGAGGTGCAAAGAAAAGTTGGGGAGCAGTCGATTATAAAAACAATAATTATAAAATACAAATGAGTACATACAGAGTCAGCGACGACACAGTGTGTAATCATGTAAACAGAGAAACAAAAAGGAGGATACATATATGGTTACATGGCTTGCTAAAGGCAAATAATAAATGGTTAAAGCATCCAGCTTCTGCCACCAAACCAACTGAAAATTAATATAAAATATTATATTAAAAAATATATTAAATATTATATTAAAATATTATATAATCATGAATAATCAAATATTTAGTTAAGCTTAAAATCAGTGTAAATGAGCACCTTTGGAACATGCAGGTACCCCACATATCATGTTCCAAGTAAGGTGGTGGTTGACTTCATCTGTCAGGCCAATGATCTAATGATGCTGATGTGCTGAGGTCACCAGGTCACATGTCTCACTTTCATACGTGTATGCGTGCATTACACTGGACTGTGTGAGTTTTTCCAGATGAACTTGGCAGCAGAAAAGTGTTAAATCTAGTTATCCAGATTTCTCCTTATGGCAAAGAAAGGTAAAATGGAATTACCCAGTGTTGCTGTCAGTCTAACCTAATTCCTTATGTGACATCCTGGTGGATTGATTCCACAGCAGATGGTGTTATCAATTATTGAGTCTGCGAAGACGACGCTGGCCTCAATCAGATTAAGCAGATTATGCCAACATCAACTCCCTTATGATCAGACTCAGTGTCTTAGATCAACATTGAACATCAAGATGCACAACCCCCAACACTGCCTTCTTAACCAGCGTTTATACAGTGTCAGGCACTTCATACTGGTCTTAAGTAGTGAACATCCTCTGGGTGTATTTGTGTATGACTTAATGTATGCATTTCTCAAATCTGACCTAAATACACTCGACACTGCTGAACGTCATCTGACGACATACCATGATGGAGTCACTGCCAACATACTCAGTGTTCTACCCAACCCAACACAAATGTCCCCTTAATCCTGTTAACCCACTCACACACTTGCTGCATGGAGAAGCAAAGACTACGAGAAAGCCCGGGGCAAGTTTGACATTGTATTCCTCCACCCTGCTGAGATCTAATTGAAGAAACAAGTGTTCGGTACGAAGTGAAGCTCCTTGACTCACGGTGTCATTAATACATGAGTTGTGTAAAAAAAAAAAAAAAAGAAAGAAAGAAAAACTGTGATCCACAGCGTACAAATCTGAAAAACGGGATTGTGAATGTGGGGGTGCATAGGAAGAGGAAGCAAATTTAAACACCAGCTTACACTATGTTTAAGTTGGTTTTTACAGCTGCTTATGTAGTGGATCATGTAATCCACAGGCGATTTACATGGAGTCCAAGAACCCTGGATGGTTGAAGAGAAGTGGATACAATGTTGGAGGCATGAAGCCAAAAAAAGCTAGAGCTAAAATGTTCAACTAAAATGGTTCCATGGTAAACATTGTACTTATATTAGTATTAGCAATGATAGAACATAGACTCTAAGTCTTGTTTTAACCTGAACCAGAAGCTTCTACATGCTGTTTCAACTTTCTTTAAATGCTTGTATTCTCAACAAGGTTTCAAACAAAAAATGACCTTCCAATAATCTATCCACAGTAAAAATTTGAACCCATGGTCACTATCCCAAATGTTTGTGTGTTAGTCTGCGGTGTAGAGTGGTAAGTGACAAGCTGTTCTTATAGATTTGTGTCACGTGAGATGACTCGGCTTGTTGTTTCTTGATGATAAAATCTGACCTCTCAAAGCCTTTTGTCTGCTAAGCTGTTCTTGACATCATGTTCTGACCCTCATCCAGATGAAAATATGGCTTTAGTGCACAAGGCATCATTAGGAGCAGTTAGAACCTCTGCATGTTTTACAATATTACATTTAACTATATTTCAGGGAGGAATGACATTGAAGTTACACCACTATGGTAGATTTTATGGTAGTTTGTTTGTGTTGTGAGGTAAACTGTTGTGGGTGTCTGATAGCAGAGACATTTAAACCCTTTACAGATTACACACTAGCTTTCGAGTCTGACTGGGGTAGCCTCTGTTTGCTTTATCATTGTGCTGCAATGTGGGCCCAGGCAGATGTGGAATATTCCCATTTCAGGCAAGAGTTGCTTTGCTGAAAATGTTCAAGGTCTTTCAGTGTGAAAGCATTTATTGTTTGAGGGAGAAGAAAGCTTTGGCTGTACTGGAGTCAGATCTGTAAAACTGTGAGTCGAGTCTGATACCGAGACTGGTTTTCTCCAAATGACATGCGTTCATACTCTGCCCAGAACTGAAAACATTTCATTTGGGCCCCCCACACAACATACCTGATTGTGTCCAATGGTTTGTTACACAGAACCATCTGGGAGTCATTGTTGGAAACAGTTTGGAAAAGGCCATGATTGATTGGATGAACCATCTGTTACTTTCTATCATGTGGGAACTTGACCCAAGCCAGCTGAGAGAAGACAAACAACTTTTCTGTCAAGAAAAGTCTTCAGTGCTGTTCTTGGTCCTTCTGTCAATGAAGACAATCTCTGTACTGTAACTGATACTAGCAGCATCTCTGCAAACATCTTTAGTCTGCACCATTGTTGTTTTCGACCTGAACAGTCTTCACACAGATACATCGGATATTAAACGATGCCCATAGCTCATCTGTACTTCCTCACAGGACACCGATTGGTCCAAACTACTGTGGTTTCGTCACTATAATGCATAGCTTGAAGCCTGGCAAGATGGATTTTCATGTGTATTCTTCAGCTGCCATACAACTATGCTCTTCCTAAAGATAAACCTGAGTTTTTAAGTGCTAGCAGCAGACCTAAAATTAACGACTTTCCCATGAGCTTTAGACATACTCACTGTTAAGTACTCGTTAGCAAATCTTAGGAGCACACTAAGCTAAATTGTTAACATGATAAACATTATGTAGCATGTAGCTCAAAGCACCACAGATTCATAGAGCAGCTAGCATGGCTGCAGATTCATTCACACTGCCTATTTTAACCAGGTTTAACTTGAGTTATTTGTAGCAAATGAACCTGCTATATACAGATAGTGCATCAATAAGCTCAAACTGTTCAATTAAAAAGCATTGTGAGTTTTAAATCAGCGGTATAGTGTGAAGAAATACGACCTGATTTTAAGGCTTGCATACTCAGAGACAGAAAAAAATACATAGCAGCAGCCAGACGGTGTAAGATCACATTGGAATAATTACATAGCAGCGAGTGTTGAAAGGATAAGAGATTATGATTACATGGATGAAACTGATTATTTCATTCAGTTGATTCAGCAGTTGATTACACAGATTATTCTGCACTATAGATCACTGATTAAATGATTGTGCATATGTGTGGCTGTCTGCAGTTATAATTATCCTCAGTCTAACCTGCTCTCCAGTACTTAACATATTACTTCTACCTACAGACATTTTGTGGAAAAAAAATAATGAAATGTTTGTCCTGTTTGACAAAAACATGGCAGGGTATAAGTGCACTTGAGACCGAATACATTTAGTGTAGGTAGGTTTATTTATGTAGCTTGAGATTGAGTCAGACCTATTTACTGTAACATACAAGCATACCAGGAGACCCAACTGATACAGATCGGCTCCTGTCGGGACCTGTAGTTATATGCGAAAGATTTCAGAATAAGTAAAACAAGCTTTATTTATGTTTTGTACATAAATTAATTAAATGAATTAGTTCATTAGTGCTATACACGTTCCTACTGTCTATTTAGTGCTATGTCATCGACGGTTGAAGTAATGTGTAAGTAAGCAGAGCTGTGTGCAAGCAAAGTCAATGAAGAAGATCACTGGCAAGCAAGGGAGTAAAAGAGAAATTTTAAACACTGGACCAACAAATAGCATTTAAGAGTCCATTTAGCTCAGCAATAGAGCACATTGCATGTATGAGGTCCTTCAGTCCTCAGCATCTCCAACTAACAAAACGATAATTCTGTTATCAGTTTGTCCACGCTCTCCTTTGGGACACAATACTACAGAATACAGATAACACAGTGCACATCATACACCAAAAATCCTTGCACTTCCTAATAAGGCTGCTCTTACGACAAAACACATGAATTCTCAGAGGCGATAGCCTTGATCGGGTTAGCTGACCCCGGTTGTCCTCCAAATCTTTCGTTCACCGCAGAAAATGTGGAGTGATGTGTATGCAGTAATATGAAACGTGGGCTTTATGTAATGATTCATCGTTATTGCATTCTTTGGTTAGATTATTTGTTTGTACTGCATCTCTATTATTCTTCCTATTCTCTTATGTCCCTGTAAGGCCTTTCCTTAAGCAAACAGAAAAGAGAGGGCCCATGACTAAATAAAGAGAAGGGGGTTGAAACAGGAGAAAGAGGTCGACGGAGAGGAGTGGGGGTGGAATAAGGAGTACAAACACTGAGAAGGGGGTAAATTAGTCCGACCGTGGACAAAATGCTTGGATGGATGAAAAATGAATGTTAGACTGAGAACACACTAACATCACATCTATTAATAAAATATATGGTTGAATAAACAGCACATGAATATTGATTTCATCGGGAGGGAGAGCAGGTTTGTAGTATGAACATGGGAGGGATGAATCCAGCTGGGCGTCTGCTCACATGACAACAGCTCAAAAAAAGCAGTTTAAGCTTTTGCAACCGGGGATGGAAAGAAGAGATTCCGAGGCAATTAAAGGAGAGAAGGAGTGACAGGAGGACAGGAGGGAGGAGGAAGAGAGTGGCGTTTGTGCCTCCCAAACATCTGCTGACTGATTAGCAGGAAGAGAGGAAATAAAGTTTGTCTGAGAGCTCAAAATATAAAGTGGATAGATCAAATAAATCACTGTGTGAGATTAGAGAGCATATTACTAAAGTGTAAGTCCCTTTTAAGAAAAAAGGGTTCATCCATCATTGGGTGAGGGATCATGTATGTGTGCATGACAGAGACATACACAGACAACGATAGCAGTACTGCACTATAGTACTGTAGCATGTGTGTCACATCTTTCTAATAAAATCATCTCTTTGATAACGTACCACCTTAACAAATGAGCTGCGGCTCTACAAATCTCTGTCTGTTGTGTCTCAGTCACCCGCTCTCACAATGATCACAAAACCACTTAATTTCCTTGGTTTCAATGCTGCCTGCACTCTATTGAGTTGCCTCAGATGTTGTCAACTCTACAAAGCGCAGTCGAGTATATGATGTCGTCGCTGCGGTCCTGGAAACACACAGGAGATGAAAGCTTGACAGCAACTTCCAGTAGCCGCCGATGTTTGTGATACACTCGCCTCTGCTGCATTGTGATGGCAGTTTGTCTCCCGTGAGAACAAGACTGAACCAGATTTTTTAGACAACGTCAGAAGCAATTCTGTGTTTTTTTTTCTTCTGAGCGCGTGAACAGGTAGTTTCTCTGGGGTAAATTTAACCTGACAGACCTGGTTGCCGGCATTACCCTTTGGGCAAAAAGTATAAATCTGTTCGGGAGGAAAGGGGTGGGGGGTTGTCAGGAAATATTTTCATCAGTTTAGCCAGGCATTCACTCCATCTATATCACATCTTGTCCTGAACTTTTCATGAGGCAAACACAAGGAAAAAGAAATATGGCATTGTTGAATCATACTGTAGGTGTATTAGATTGGCTTAATTGCTCAAGAGGTGATGGCAAGTTCTTGATTATAGACACTATAATATATTACTTTTTTCACTCTGATATCCTCCTGATCTTGTGTCACAGTTAATAACTTTCTGACCAACTATTAAATATCCATAGATCACATTACACAGCCGTTTTCTCCCATAGTTAATAGGGCATACCATGCGACGTGTTCTTTAGTTCTTCAGCACTCTTGCGTGACAGAAAAAGACTAAACCGGTGTTTTAATGCATTAATGCTGTTATTCGTGACACTGGTCACACAGTCACTGCAACAAGAAACTGATTTGCTCCTGGGCTCCCTCATGCAGTCGCCTTTTTATCTGCACACTCTCCATTTTTCCCCCCCATGTCCTCATTCCTTCCTCCATCTCTCCTCCGAACACCGAGTCTCTCCCAAGCTTCTCCTTTGAGCTCCTGCAGCTCCCCGAAGACAGACAGACAAGGAAAGCAGGCTTTTGGTGGTGGGGGGGATGGGGGGATTGTGGCGCTGATGGGGGGATGGAGAAGAGGGTGCGAAAGAATAGTGTTTCCAGAATGTCAACACCCACACATGTGCGCATCGACTTATAGGAACACGCACTGGAACCAGCTCTCTAACCACCTTCCGCACTGGCACACACGTCAATACTCTGCCTGTCTTTCCACCCAAACCCCCCTGTGAGGCCCCTCTGTGGTTTAATTGGTGTAATTATATTTGCATAAGGCTGTCCTCTTTCAGCTAACACACACACATGCACACACACACACTCCTGACAAGTTTTAATAGGCAGGATAATTGAATATGGTCTCCCCCACCCAGTAGTGCCCTGAAGGGTCTATCTGTATACCCTGCAAAGGATCAGCACTCCATACGTTTACTTAGACAAATATGAGCTACCCGCTCATCTGTTAATTATAGAAGGTTAATGAACTTGATGGGAGCGTTTGAGGTTGTGACTTTAAAGATGATTAACAGAGGTAACGCCCCGTGTCACACACAGAGGCTAAAACTGAAAACCCGTTTTGATTTTATCAGCCCAGTAACAGAGTGCAAAAGGAAAAAAACTGCTAATGAAAAAGAGCAAAAAATAACAAGAGAAAGGGCTGAAGTAGAAACCAGCTTGACATTTCCCAAGTGTAATTTTCTTCCCTGATTATTACAAGGTTACGGCTCAATATGTGAGACTGAGTGAGTGTCTGCTCCTGCAACAAGAGCCACATAATTGCCAGCTAAGCAATGCTGATGAAAGTGGTTACAAGAGACTCTAAGTTGTTTTCTTTGTAGCTGCAGTAATTGGAAGAAGCCTTGAGGTGGCCCATTAAAGGAAGGATGTATTCTCTGGATAATTATATATCATACCATGAAGAAAATTGTAATTTTATGATAAAGGACAGGACATTTGTGTTATTTAAATTAGACACCCAAATCAGTTTTGCTCATGGATCAATGTCTGAATTTCTAAAATATCAATTTAATCTAATTTTAAGGCCACATGCTCAAAGTAATGTAATAAATGTAAGCATACAACGGGATAAACTTACTGTAGATGATTCTTAAAAGCATGTTTTCTTAATCAACTTTCAGCATTTTTAACTGTGCAATTAGTTTAGAACAAGCTTGACAAAATATTCCTGTAATACATTCAACTTAATTATTCATTATTCATTATTCATTAAAGAAGAAGAATCAAGTTGCCATCCCCGGCTGTTTTTCAATGACGTGATGGACTTCAAATGACTCCTACAGTAGTCTGCTGAGGGACGCTTTGTATGACGAAAGTGCAGCGTGCGTTTGGGGGTGTTGCATGATGTCAGGGAATTTTCACGATGTGAAGAGCCCACCACTCGCCTGCCTGATGTCCTTTTGTAGGTGTTGAAAAGACAGTCACTGATACAGATGGAAAAGTCTCTGCCACAGATGAATGGAAAGGAGTCATCGCATGAATAATCCAAATAAAATGTCACAGCTCTGAAAATTCTCCCAGTGACCTTTGCGACACCCACTTTCAGTCAGCAATCAGTTAAACTGACTCTACGAGGTGCGACCACCTCAAGCCAAGAGTGTTGGTTCTGTGTCATCATGTTTCATAGCTTTAATGAAAAAAAATTGGTTTAAGGAATAGACAATTTCGTGTCGCAGAGACTTTTTTCTTCCTCTCTCTGTACTTGTTAATCATTTTGTGTCCTCTCACATTTATCTTGTCAGCTTTCAAGACGTCCCCTTTTTAAAAAAAAAAAAAAAAAAAAAAAACAGCCAGTGAAGATGAAATCTCTGCAGTGTAAATGAGCATTTAATATAATGGTTATGGTTATGTGATACTAAGACTAATTAAAAGATTCTGTTCAGAGCGCCTGCGCTTAATGAAACTGTGAGAAGATGAAACAGAGGAGCATATACGTGGAGGGAAGTGATGACAAGGATTAAAACCTATGCCATCTTATTGTGTGTGTATTATTCTGTTTGACACATATTTTGTCGAAATTACAAAAGGGAAAATTAAATGGAATGGACCTCAATGTGGAAATGACATAAAAATATAGGATATCGTTATATTTGAATGATTTTTAGAGGTCTAAGAAGGCAAAACTCATATTTCTAAGCAGTATTTCATAAGTAAAAGGCTAAAAGTCCTTTACTCGCTGTTCATGTCATGACCCATCACATTTATTTTATGACACTTTGGGAGTTTCCAGCCGATAGGTTGGATACCACTGCTCTAGATTCTGTTAGCGATAAACAAGCTCATGCCTCACACAAGGCAACATTGTGGGTTCAACTCTCAGACTCCTGTCATTATTATTCCCTGTCTCACACGTATCACCCCTGGTACATACTGTGCACACTGCTGGTGTATCACATACCAGTATTATTACTGTGAATGACATGCAGTGAAGTGCCTTACAGATATCTTTTTTTTTTCATTAAATTATTACGTCTTATACCTTCTAACAATACAATGAAACACATTTAAAATGGTCTTAACGATAATAAAATCCAATCTTCTGCACCCCAAAGTGAAATGACTCTAATTCTGAGACACCACCTCTGGCCACGCTGCAGTTTCACATAATGTCCTGTTGCATTTTTTTTTGCCGTTTAGCCTTTATTCACAGAAACCCTTTACATTTTTCTTGCTTTGTTAACTGCATCTCCCTTCCCCCTCTCTTTCCCTCTCTCTCTCTCTCTCTCTCTCTCTCTCTCTCGCTCTCTCTTTCATTTATGAACTCACCTCACCTACGCTATCCATCCCCCCTTCTCCTCCTCTCCCTCCTCCTCCACCTCCTCATTTTCCACACACACACAGACACAGCAAAACCCCTCGCCTAAAAATGAAATCTGATTTTCCTTCCCTCTCTCCCTTTCTCTCTTTCTCTCTCTCTCTCTGTGGATGAGGGTCTCTGGGTCTTTTGTTCATCCACCCGCTCATGTGGCCTCCTCCGGTTGCCACAGCAACCGGGTGTATACATACTGTTGCTCCAGGAGAGAAACCGAGATGGAAAAGAGAATGGGATTCAAAGAGATGAGGGAGGTTGAGATGGAGTCGGAGTCAGACAGAGAAAGAGAGAAACGGCAAAAAGGACAGAAAGAGGAAGAAAATGTGGAGCAGTTAAGAACAAGAGGAGGAAGTGGAGAAAATGGGAGAACAGGAAAAAAATGGGAAGGGGGGACAAAAGGAATGAATGCAGATAATATTTTCCTTCCTGCTGCATGAGCAGCATTTTTTCTGAGCTCAGAATGTTCTCCTCTAATACCAACAAATGTGTACATGTTTCAGTGCTCAGCATTTCTTCATTTCTTCAATTTGTTTGGCAGAAGATAATTGAATTTTTTTTTTGACGCACAGCAAAGTTTTTAATCTATTCTTGTGTCTTGGAACTTATCTTACATGTTTCACATCAGTGTCTGACTGTAGTAGAGTAATTTAAAAGATACTGTGCTGCAGTTGCACATCTTGCAGAATGCTCCAGATCACAGCAAAATAGTTTTAATGTAAAATGGACTGCAATGAGAATGCAAAAATGTAGAGAGAAAAAGGCAGCACAACCCTCCCTCCTTTCTCAAATAACCATGAAAATTATAAATTCACTTCCTGTCTTATTCTCATATGGTCTGTTTCCAATAGAACATCTTATTTAAAGCAACAATGGGAACAGAAAACACAAAAGGGAAAATGTAAAAAAGAGAACATGGAATGGGTGGGAAGAACTAAAAATGAACCATTCAGGAGAGAATCAAAGGTAAGAAGAAAAAAAAGAGAAAGAGACACAATAAATATCAGCATCCTCATCCGGGCAGCATCTTCCTCCACCCAGTTGTCTGTGTTTGCTGTATTAGACGCCCTGTAGGAATCCAAACCCTGCAGACAAGCAGCCATCTGCCATCTTGGCTCCAATCCAATGCTGCTCTGTGGAGCCAAGATGGTGCCCAGTCACACGCATTCAAAAGAATTAAAAACTCACAGTCAAACAAGACATATTTTATAACACATTAACACAAACAGGCAGGCAAAGGCATATTCATTGCTATATTTTTTGCTACACTGGTTAATGAGCTACATAGTGCATTGCGGGATAAGCGTATTAAAAGTTATCGTATGTTCAAAGATCAGCTTTTGGCCATGAAGCTAGCTACAACCAGCTAGAGTCAAACAGACTAATCCAAGATGGTTTATTGTGCCCATTCATGGCATTGTAATCACACCAGATGAAAAGTCTGAATTGTTCATTCTGAATTAACAACAGATGCAAACAAATAGCATAGCTTTCATCTCTTTTTTTAATCCGCTGGATCAACTTGACAGTGGAGTTTGTGTAAAGATCCTTAATGTAATATTTAGGACATTCAATATAATATGCATAACTATGTTTTCATTAGTGTATATCTTATATGTTTGTGTTACATTAGAGTCTTTTACATCTACTTTTCTATGTTGTGTCGGTCTAAAACTGATCTTACTGTAGTCGGGAGATGATGTAGCTTAGGGGCTAATGCACTATGAATATAATTACTGCTGGCATTTCAAACTTAGCAGTTTCACTGTATGACTTGTAGTAATAATGTGTATTGTAGGCTACATGCTTGACCTTCTGCCTGACTACATGGGATAGGACACAAACTTGCAAAACGTGTAATATGTTCAGGCAACCACACTGCTAACATGCAGTGCTGTACGAACATATGCTAGCAAGCAACTCATATTTATATGGCTATTTTTAAAGCATGTGTTATAAATTGATTTACAGGACAAACGGCAGGAAGAGGGAGATACAAGAGCAGCTGGATATGTGGATAAAATCCAAAAGAAGAATGGTTTCAGCTGCAGCTTCTTCTGCAGAGGGCAAACCAGGGCACAAAGTGACCATTAACACTCTGTGACTTTGCCGTACAGGCGTCCACTGACTGGCTGACATGGCTGGTGACCTGCGTGTATCAGGACTGACTGTCTGAGCAGCTGATTAAGCAATAATGTACAGAGACGGAGAGACATAGAGGAGCTCTCGTTATCGTAGCGATTAACCATGCCAAATGCACATACATGCACATACGCATACAGAAATGTGGGATCATGACACGACTCTCTGATCTCAAGCTAATGCTGATCCAGATTCATTGGCATCAATCCATCTCTCTCTTTCTCTCTCTCATACACACACATACACACACATACACTCCCTCTCTTCTCTTCTGGCAGTTTTCCATTATAAAAATGGCTACTGCCTTTCATGCATATACATACCCACATGCTCAGAGGCCACCAGAATATAACACCCCACAAAATTAAATTGCATCAAAGTTGATCTTGTTATGCAGATATATTTGTATTTTTATGCATTTAAATATTTTCCTGTTAGAAAAAATGTTGTATGATTGCTACTAATTATAATTGATGGCAAAAGCTGTGAAAGAGCAGCTGAGCTAGTATGAACGGTAGGAACAGTAGGAGTGTTACAAGTACCTTGAAGTGCGTGATGGAAGGGAGAAAGAACCTGAAATGAGTTGAAGCGTTGCTCTGAAAGGTGCTGAAATGCCAGGTGTGAGCACGGAAATGTGCAAAAATGTGCTGAAAGAAGTTGGACATTCAACTGAAAAGAGTGTAAAATGATTAGAGGAGAAGAAATGAAGTTAAAGTTTAATGACTGAACACAATCAGTTGACAAGTAAGGAAGCAGTGTGAATGTTAGGAGTGATTGCTAAATGTCTGCTATAGTTGTTACTTGTGGTTTCAAGTTGGTACCAAGAGCTTGCCATCTTTGTTTAATAATTAATTTTTAATAGATATAGAACACACAGAATAGATCGATCGAATAAATGCATCTTTTGAATAAACCTTGCAAACTTATTGTCCCATTACCACCCAAGCTAAGCTAATAAGTTACCGAGTTTGCTAAATGAATGTTAGCAAGCTTGTTAGCTCAGAGATCTCTCCCCTGTTAAATAACTTTAAAATAACAGCATATGAACATATTGGTGTATAATAATGAATAAAATACCAAAAAGAAAAGTAGATCTGGATCTGGAAGATAACTTGTGAAACTTGTTAAGATAGCCTCGGTGGCTAGCAAGTTAGTGGTTAGCTCTGCAGCTACAGCAGTTCACCCACTAGCCGTAGCCAGGAAGTAGGGAGCATGCCCTTGTATAAAACTCAGTAGCCTAGTTAGCAAAATAGTGTCTTGCCCAAATGCAAAGAAGAGGGCTAGGGTTGCTTTTTCAGCAGAACATAGAGACCCTCATAACCTTTACCACCATCGCTCCTCTGAGCTACATTATGTACATTTCATTTTAATAAGATCTGGAGTTGTCACTGATGACATAATCTACATTTATCTTTGAGCCTATCTCTCTTTACAGTACCAGGTCAGGGGGATTACATGTGTCTCATGTCCAGTGTCTATTTAATTACAGATTACACGTGATTACACAACACACATACACACACATGTATCTATTTAATCCTAATATCATTCTTCTGACATGTGGTGAAGGTCAGCATATTTCATTCTTATGTCTAATGACTGACAGATTAATTTGAGTATTTAATCACCTTGGTAATTTGTGTACATTTGTGTATAAATGTGAGTGTGAAGTTGCCTCAATCTAACAATATATTATGAGTGAGGTTGCTGCTGGGTCAAATGCTGCATATCGATGGTACATCTGTGTGTGCAGGCATTCATGCATCAGTGTAAGCATGGACATTTTATGCAAGGATGAACATTACTGGACATTATGAGAATGTGTGTGTTAATATATGTCTCAGCTGGTGTCATTATAGGCAAATGCTGATAACATGTTTTATCCATGAGTGTGTGTGTGGGTGTGTGTACTGCAGTCAGGGGGCTATAATCTGCAGGATTAGTGCCTGTGGATTGAGACTGAGATTAAATCCAACACCAAGCAGGGGACCGTCCTGCAGATTAATGTGTGTGAGGTCATATGCTTTTATTAATGACATCTCTCAAGTCGTAACCAGGACAGAGACAACATGAGAAACATTTTGTCTGCCCTCACTTAGAAACAGTGTGAGAAAAGCTGTTGGACCTTGATTTAGACATTCAGTGATTACTGTTAAGTGGAGCTAAGCAGCAGTGTGTGAATGCATTTATTTAATAGCCTGAGAACTGCAGGAGAGAACACTGAGACTAAGTAGATTCATCTTATCTGTCTACATTTATTTGAGCCAAACACGTCCTTGCATCATCAGTACCTTGATCCTCAGCAAATACAAAGAAGAAGACATGATCTTACTCATATGATGCAACTTTACAGGCTTTTCCAGGCGGCAAGCCTCAAAGAAACTCCAACCCACGAGCAACGTCACTCAAAAGTACAGCCACACAATTACACACACACACACACACACACACACAATATATATATATATATATATATATATATATATATATATATATATATATATATATATATATATATATATATATATATATATATATATATATATATATATATATATATATATATATATATAAAAATATATAATTGCAAGAAATCAAAGCTTTGGACACAAGCTTTTTAAAGTTTATACTGGAATATACTCTCTTCGCTCTGGAGGATCCAGACAAGACATTTTTCCAAAATCATCCTTCTATGCCACACACACACACATGCCGAGCCCCCCTCAGTTTTGACCTTTAAATACACTGTCAGGTTTTTTTTTATGTATCTTTGTCGAGACACAAACAAAACCTGAAATCGCCTGTGGGCTCCTGCTCACAATCTCACAATCAATGCTTTTTGACATTTAGAGGGGGGAATGCGTGTACAAAAGAGTGTACGCATGCATGGGTGTGTGTTTCACCGTGTCCACAAACCACCCACCAGATAGACAGGTGAGGTCAAATTTACTAAACTCCTGTTCTAAGCAGCACCTGCTTCCATGTATTACAGTGCGCATTTCAAAGCAGCCTGCGTGGTGACACTGTAAATGAAACGCAGCCTTGTTGTCACTTTCCTATTCTGTACCACTGGTCTGTTTGAACAGTGCAATTTCAGCGAAGTCAAGATTCATTTTCAATTTAATGTCGACAAAAACAAGGTGGTGAAATCGGCTGTTAGGAGGGCTGGCTCCATTTTCCTCTAGGAGTGTCCTAAAATGTATGTTTTACCCGTAAAAATGCTCTTTTTAAAATGCTTGACAATTACAGCAAACTCACTATAATGCACACATGCAAATATTTTAAGTATAAATAGTGTATGATGCTGAAAAGCCATCTGATTACACACACACACACAAAAACACTGTGCCAAATCAATACCCATCTGATCTAGCCATCCCAGCTAATGGAGGGCAAAGTAGCTCAAAGTATTGACAGTATGCGTACAGTAGCATTGAATCAATATAAGCCACTCAAACCATAGAAGGACTTCACATCAATAATAATTTTAATAATAACAAAAAACATAGAATAAAGCAGAATAAACTGTGCTGTCAAACTGATACAAAGGAGGGTAATTCTTGGCTCAGAAACATTTCAACTCATGACCTATTGGATAATTGAACAGGCCTCCTGAATAGTCAATCTAGTGCAAAGCACTGCAGAGGCAGCTCTGTCAATACGAGTTGCTCTGCACTCACACACTCATGCACAGGGGTAAACAATTTGACATGGCTATTCTCTGGATCTGTGGATAAAGCCAGAGCGTGCACTGTTTTGTCAAAACACACACACACCCATTTTTCCTCGTTGTGATTCTTGATTTGTGTGCACGCTGACAACCTGTTGCCTCATTTCCTTGAGTGCCCCGGCTGAAACGTTCACACTTGCGACTAATTATATACCAGCGTGATTGAGTGTCTGTCCAACTGCAGCACGGTAAACGCCACTTCACTTCAATCAGCAGTCAACAACATCATCGTCCCTGTCGCTGCGGGTTTAGGACAGAGGCCTGTGACAGCTGCCCAAACTGTCAGCCCAATGAAGGACACGGTGAGGATGAAGACGCCCTCCAGATGCGGGTATTTGTATCTCATGCATCTGTTGATTTTGACACAGATATATGAATACAGAGAAGGTGTAGTCAGGATAAAAAGTTAGGTATATTCTCTGTCCTCAAGATGAGTTTGAAGTGTGTCAAATGACTGATATCGTGTCTGCTCATTGGAGGGAATTTAAAATGAAAATGTACAACCGGACCAAAGGTCTAAGATTATGTTGCTTTACAGCACAAATCAGTCCACTCTGTCTTGAAAACAGTCCTCTACTTGCCTCAGGCTGTCCTCAGAGTCTTTACTGGTTGACCACTTAAAGGTCACGATTTGCTCTGGGGCTGAGTTCACCGATTAGGTGGAGGTCAAAGTACAGGGTCCATCTGACCCAGTTCTTTGTCACATTGCATTGCATCTCATGCTGCTGTCTTGTAGCCTTGTTGACTCCATAAAAATGTCAAGGTTTTGGAAACATCAGGAATCATCAGTATTTTGACGGATCCTGTTTTTAAAGGCATTACTTCTCATATATTTGGATTGAAGACAGTAATCCTTGAATTTCCCTCAGCATTAAATAGAATATCTGTAATGTTATTAAATTATTTTGGTTTAACAGAACATAGACACATCTAACATAGAAACTAAAACTATCAGCATACTAATTCACACGCAGAAATCTACTCCATCATAATGCATGTTCTGTGTGAGATGATTTTACCTGGACATTTAAATGAATGTGTGATCATAGAAAGGAAACCAAAGATCAATGCACATTTTGCAGAAGTTGGTGTGTATCTGTGCTTATGGAGGAAACTAAAAAGAGGAAGTGAGCTGCTATACTGACACAAATCTGTTCCATTACATGGCATAGCACTAGCATCATGATGACACAAAAGAACTTGAAATCTTGAAAGTCTATAAATATATAGAGCATATAAAGCAACAATGAACAGCCACAATGGCTATATAAAAGTTGAGTGCTGCTTGTGTAAACAGGAAGGATGAAGAGTGCATAGTGCACTTTCAGCTTTAGCTCTAAATAAAGAGGCAAACTTCACAAGGGACCTTTTATGATTGATGATCTGAGAAATTAATTTATCAAATTATCAAGTTACAAAAATAAAATCTGAGTTATAATATATATATATACACACACTCACTGAGTCGCAAAATTTAATTTGGATAGACTTGGATCGGTGTGTCTCTCTAATCAGATGGAAGAAAGGTTGATGTGACAGTGACAAGGGAAAACTGTCTTAAAATGACAAATTCTCCAAACTGAGCCTTGCCAGAGTATAATAAGTGAAGCAGAGTAGAGTAGAGTTATTGGGATGTGATAATAGTGTGCTGTCAGGAACTAAACTATTTAACAAATGACACTGTGTTAAGACTGCCCTTAATTAAAAAAAGTAGCAGTTAAGTATGAACAGCAGCAGATCTCAGCCACCATTATCCTGAGATTTAATCTGTTTACAACGTGAAACATCAGCTAATACTGTTAAAAATGCACAAAGCTCAAACTGACTCCACACAACATCAAACACAACAATTGGCTTCAAGGTATTAGTGACACAAAGGAGCACATCGCGACAAATGTCATCTGTCTAGACAGGATGAGAATCACCAAAACACAGTGACACCCCAAAACCGGTCAGATGAGAGACAATTATGTCCTAAGGCCAAGATGCCTCATAACAATGGGATGAAAACAGCATTAATACCCCTGTTCAAAAACAACTCTCCAACCCCTGGCATCCCTTTCTAATATCCTCTTCCATGATTCACCCCAAAAACATATCCCAAATAATCAGCTTAAGAGATAAGACTGGGGCTTTTTATTTAAGTGCACTATAAAGGGCTGCAGTGACTTGTGTTCCTTTACTACAGTAAGAACTACAGCTGGTTATGAGAGTAAGAAAAATTTAATAAAATTAAATGTAGATGTCAGATTTTTAATATCAGCTTCATTGTCTGTAACTCAGCCTTTCAGATTGTACTTGAAAGCGTTCATTGCTTTTGCGTGAGTCAGCCAGAACTTAGTCATATGAACAATAGCCTCTACATTTCATTCATTCAAGCACTGGGATTGTGATCCATCTATTCCAGTCTATTCCCTTTTGTTTGGAGCTTGAATAGTGTTTTATTAATCCCTCTCACGGTTCCACTTGTATCTGTCGTTGACTCTGATTGGATCAATGGCGTTGATTAAATTCACAGTCAGGACAGTCAATACCTGTAACTAATGCTAATTTGGATGTAAATGATAGCAGCCAAATAAAACACACACATGTCAAGGTCATGTGAGGACAACGGGTGTTTCAAATGGAATCATGGCAGTGGTTGACTAACAGGAAAACAACAGCACAAGCAATGCAAGTGGTAATGGAATAGGTTAGCATAGAAATGTAGTCATTTAGTCAAAAATGAATGGAAAATTTAGACGTGATGATGGTGCTAGTAAATTATTGGTGTACTATATGTATTTACTAGCCAAAAGAGAACTTGTTTGTGGCTGACATTATTACACAACCTTGCAAGTGTCAAAATTTCATATAAAAGTCAAATCTCACACTGAGCTGATGAAAAGATAACTAATGTATCACAGGCTGCTCTTCTCACAGAAAAAATCTTTAAAAATAAATGCAAGGACGCTTTAGACCGGAAAGAATTACCCACATATGCTGACATGCAGCATAGGTAACATTAAAATCACCCCACCTCCCCTAGAGAAATAAATGCAGCCTGGCTTTAGTGGGACTCTGGTGCATAATAAATATCTAATGGGCTCTTTCTCACCAGTTGCCTCTTCACTTATGACCAGAAGCATCTTCTGAGCTCAGGATTGCATACATGTTGCATGAGAACTTCGTTTACAGTAAAAAACATTGATCAGTTATTGGTCGCTCTTACAGTAACAGAAACATACTTACACCTTTTGTCTCACAAATCAAGCCTTAAATATTACCTGATAGGGAGATGTAGATCTCTTTTAATTCCTTCCAACCTTTAGCCATCTTAAAACACTATAGGTGCCAAAGTAATTGAAATACTAAATGATGATCATTTCTACAACAGCGGTCACCTACCAGCCACTTATACACACAGTAATTGCCCAGCTGATGCTTTGGAAAGATAGTTGCTACTTCCACTGGGACCTCTGTGGTCACTTTAATGGCTTAGCTGGCAAGACAATAGCTAACACGCACCATATTGCATTTGAAATCAGCTAATACGTTCTGTTTGACAAGAGTGGCACTGAGGTAACTGATGTGTGTGTGTGTGTGTGTGTGTCTGCATGTGTGTGAGTGAGCAAAGCATCCAGCCACCAGCAGTGCAACCCTTTTTGACCTTAAAACACAAGTTTAATCCCCTAGGAGAAGACTCAAGTGTCCTGATACATCCTCCGCAGGCAGATGCATAACAGCTCACTGGTCATGAGATGCACTCCCTATGGTGTGGGAATCAACCCTCTTGAGCAGACGGAGGAGTGCTAAGGAGGGGGTGTGCATGCGTGTGTGTGTGTCAAAAGTGTGTTTGCGCAATTGTGCCCTTCCGTTGCTCGCTCAATCACCTGCATGGATTTGATCATTTCTGCGCGCGCGTGTGTTTCACACGGGAGCTCAGAGGACAGCCGTTAACAATGATATCACTTCAGCCTCTATAAATCTCTTTCTACCTCCCAGTGGGCGAGCAGTGGTGGGAGGGAAGAGAAGAAAACAAGAGTGTCAGGAATGAAAGAGAAGTGTGTTTGCGCCTGGTGGGTGATGAGTGTGTGAGGGAAAGAAAGGGAGGGATGAAGGGGGGAAAAAAAGAGATGACAAGAAAGAAGTGCTGCTGTTGGTATGGTGCAAGCATGTAAATCAAGGTTGAGAAGAACAGAAGAAAGACTTTATTAAAGGACAGAGATCAAAAGAGACTCAGACTTCCTGTGTGTTTCTCCCTTTGTTACTGTCTTTCTTCCTTTGAGGCTGTCTTTAGAAGAAAAAATATGACTGTAATTTTATGTTCACCTAACAAGGTCCTCCAGAAACTGTGTGGAATTATCTCTCAGATCCAAAATGGATGACATGTAATGTTGATTGACTGCTGCAAACCGTAGTTAGCATTAGAGTAATACTTAACGCATGTTAAGTAGATAAAAGTAATACACGTATCAGTGTTGTTTTCTTTTAACCATGATCACAATCTCTGTTGCACCTTCAAGCTATAGAATTCAATATTTTATATATGAGCAGTGGATTTGTGTCTGAAAGGGCTCATTGGAGAATTATTGCCCAACTTCCTGTCAGCTCTAGAGAGCGTTTTAGCATCTTTTAGCTCATTGTGTTGAATTTACAGCCTTCTACTTCCGCCGTTCTGGTATCATCTCACCGTTTTCATCTCACTTAATTCCAAATAAAGCAGGCAGCTAAACAAAAAGTTACGATAAATCAAGTGTATGTTAGTCGGTCACCAGCAAACGGCAAAAGCTGTGTAATTCACATACTTCCACACTTTGTGAACACAGCATATTATGTTGTTGTTGTTTTGGGAATTACTTTGTTTTATTCTGTTGAAAAAAGTCTCCTTTCCTCCTCATGTCTTCTGTTTTCTGCAGGACTGGGCATCTTTCCTGTTCTGGACAGGTGAACTGGCAAAGCTCTAACAACTGAGCAGGTGGCACAGCCCTGACGGTGCAGATGTGACAGCGCTGAGACGTATGAATGTAAAGTCCTTGGTCATCCCGTCCTTTCATCTTTGTCATCAGGAGAACAGCGCATGAAGCTCCCCAGGAAATGGAAATATTAATTTCATTGGACATGCCACATCAATCCTCCACTCTCTCATTTCTACATTCTCTCCCACTTTCTCTCCTCTGTACCTTTTCTCTCTTCTCACCGTCTTTCATGTACAGATCAGAGAAGCCTGCCAGTTATCACAGGACTCTGGAGAGCCTTTCCTATAAAAGCTGGTGTTACATGCCTGATTTAACAGGGCACACACACACACACACACACACACACACACACACACACACACAACGCCCTGATTGTTTCTGTCCCTGTCCCTGTCTGACTTTCTTCATCACATTCCTGTTTGTAGGACATCCCTCTCTCAAACACACTTTCTCCACACAGAAGTAATGTCGCTCGCTCACACACGCACGCATGCACGCACACGTTGGCTTGCCTCAGCTCTTATTCTCTCACAATGGGATTAGTGGTGTGATTCCTCCACTCCTTTTAAGTGGGCACACAACCAATCCACTTAAGATGGACTCCACAGAATGCTGAAAAGAGTGGAGAAGAGGGGAGGAGAAAGGAAGGGATGGGGAAAAAAGAGAAAGGAGGAGGAGGAAAAGAGAACAGAAGATGAAAGGACGTGTGGACGGGCAAGGAACGGAGTGAGGGAAGATGAAAAGAGGAGATGGAGCTCAGAGGAAACGGATCACGGAAAATGAATCCTGTTTCTGTGTTTTTAAAAAAACAGCTTTCACAGGATGGACGGAAGGAGGAGGACAGCAAGAACGAGCAAAGAAAGAGAAGAAAAAGCATAAAAGAGAATTGGAGGGCAAATTTATAGCTAGAGGTGAAGCAATCACTCTAACAAGCACACACACACTCAAGAGTGGACCTGTTGCCAGGGTGACAAGAGGCAGCAAAGGCCCCGCCCTCCCCCGCCGCGTTTCACACAGTGATGTCATCGGTTGCCGCCGGCACAGGGTGGGCCCTCGGCCAATGGGACAAAGGCACCAGAGGGCGCAGCCTGTTCTTGTCTGTTTTTTTCTTTCTTTCTTTTTACCCTCTCACTCTCTCTTTCTTTCATCAGGTGCTCTCTTAGCCCGCCCTCTCGTTTTCTACCCCTCTTTCTTTTTGACTTATTCAACTCGGCCAGCGGGCGGCCGCAGAAGTTGAGGCTTTAGGTCTTTCACCGGCGATGAAGAATGAAGCTGATTAGACCGGCTGGGAGAATATTTCACGGCAGGAGAGGCCACAGTGACTGTTGAAATCCAGTAAAAGGAAGGCCATAGATACACGTTCGGTTGTGCCAGTGGTGCACTTCCCATCAGAGTATTTTTCATTTAAACAAGAGTCTTTTGCCATGTTAGCAGCTCTGCGAGGCTGTTACATAACTGAATATATAGCTACATAATTAAGTTCATTCTTTGGGAACAGCATCTGTGATGCAGCTGTCATTTCAGAGCTAACAGTGCACTGTCATCATTCAAAACTGCATCTCTGACTAACCACCATCACTCTCCTCGCCAAATTAGGAGATATAAATGCTGCACATCACATTTGAAACAGTGTTTTCTTTGACTGCTAAACTCACAGACAGTCCAAGATTTTCCTCTCTCTCCTCCTCTGCAGCGATGGATGCCTTTCCCACTACACACGCGACTCGAGGAGAGCGACTCGCTATCTGCTGTCAGAGTCTGGAAACCTCACTTGTCAAGAGACATTTCCCTTTCACGCACTGATCCTGCTCAAAGAGATAAAAAAAACAACTTATTTCTGCAGCTAGAGTACTGCACAAGGCTGTGTGACTTTTATTATTCTCAGCGTTTTAATGGCTATTGTACTTTTATTTTGAAAAGCTGTTTATCATGTAAATGAACATGTATGAAAACCTCATTACCAAAAGTGCACCTTCCATTTTCTGTTATCTCTGGAGGTTTCCTCCAATGTTCACATGCTCCCGCTTCTCTATTCCCCTGGTGTATTCTAATATGTTTGTGTACTTGGCTTAACCTTGTTTTACTCTCAGTCTTATGACAGCTTGTCCCCACTTCATACCCCCTGACTTTATTTGTGCATTCCTACCACCGTAATCTCATTTCATTGTGATGAGTCTCTCGCCTGCGCCATTATCTCGCACTTCTGCAGAGCCTTTTGTCAGGAGGGACGACTACATCCAGAGTGTTGTGGTGCTTTGTTGTCCCAAAGCTTGAGCCTACAAGGACTCTTCACGCCAGATAAGAACATCCACTGTGTGCGTGTACCAGGTTAGTGAATGGAGGCGTCGGGGCGAGACTGATTGCTAATTATTGCATTGGACATTGGTGGCATGTGGAGAGGGGATGAGATAATAGAAGGAGGCTGTCAAAGACCTGTACCTGACACGCACACACACGCACTGAGAACACACATTTTCAAACCAGATTCCCCTGTTCATACATTCTAGTGCACGTGCAATATGAAGCAACTTCCTCTGTGTGTTTGTGGTGCTAAAAGATACAGCTCAAAGACAAACAGATGTGATATGACAGAGTGGTTTGACCTCTAACAAAGACAAAAACTTCAACTTACACACCAACGACATCACTCTCTTGTGAAAATGTGCCATGTTATGTTGTGTTACATGACAAACAGTTGGTTGTTGACCCCTTTGACAGTCCCTAGTAACACTTTCCTCGTTGCTAAGAGGAGACAGGAAGCAGGTACAGCAATGGGAGACCCCGAGAGGACCTTCTTCCTGTTTGGAAGTTAACAAAAGGTGAGGTGAAGTTGAGTTAATTCTCATTGCTTGTTTTCCTGATACCCATCCTAGCCATAAGAATTAGTGTGGGAAATCTCAAAACTGACAGTAAGGTCAACGTGAAGGCACATCCTGTGAGGAAATAAATACTGTTATCAAATAGCCCGTTTTGGCCTGTTGGTATTGTTTTTTAGCCTTGAATTGCTGCTGAAAAGGTTGAAAGGATTGTATGGCTTTAAATCAGCGCAAGGTGTTCTCTTTACATAAGCAGCCATGTTGTGGAGGTGTGCATATTCAGCCTAAGATAATGGCATGGATAAATTATAATAACTCGGGACGTTAAAGGGACAGAAGCAGCAAAGGCTGCAAGGAAAACAAGGTCCAGAGTCATGTGGAGGCGGTTTGCCCCCCCCCCCTTCCCAGCGTTGTTGCTGTCGTTTTTCCCTCTCCAAGTGCGTGTATCGTGACTTTCTGTGTGTCTGTGTGTGCGTCGCTGGGCATGGCCTCAATTGCCCTCTCACCTGCCAAATCACCTCACCACCTGTTCCTCATTCACTAATCAACCACTGCAGTACAGAAGGCTGGCTCTTTCTCACAGACTCTGCCAGGTTGTTTGGTCTCCGTAGTGGTAACAAGAGCTATGGCCAACTCTGTTCTTTTGTAACTTAGCTCTTTTGTGATTTTTGACTAACCTGATTTTGTCTGTTCCTCGGTAAGACCCCATCTGCCATCCTCCTTCCAAGTCAGCTCTGCACTCTTGGACTCGTGCCACCACCAGCCGTACCCTGAACACCCTTTTCTGTGGATCACCTACTCGCTGGCACATTGTTCCTGCTGTTCACAATAAATTGTCTTGAACTGATTCATTCGCTTGGGTGTATTTGCATATCGAGCCCATAACCAATCAGCTTTACATTTGGTCTTTTTGTGTTTCCATTTCTGGACCGTGTAGCAATGTCTAGAGGCCGTTGAATTCACAGTTGACTCAACTTACATACACTCAAATTCTGTACACAGAGACTGTATCTTTAAAAGAGAAAAGTGAGCACATTCTTCCTCTCTTGGAAATAAAAAGCATGATTCATAACCAGTAAAACACACCATTGCTCAATTCCCCACACTCCTGCTGCGTTACCTGGTCTGGTATAGCCAGTAGCTTAATGTGGCTAATGTTTGCAACCGCTTTCATAGATATTGCTGCAGTACGCACCTTACTGGAACATTACATCATCACTGGCTTCGTGAGTCATCTCTACTTGGCCTATTTTACTCTGTGTTTTAGAGAGAAAAAAACATTTGCTAAAATATTCATAAAATATGTATTTTATTAAATTTAATGTATCATGAAAAATGTATGTATTCATTTATTTATCAAATTAAAAGGCTGAATGAGAAAAGCATTGCTAACAGACTGACAAGGATTTGTACTTGGTAAATTATAGACAATTTGTTGCATAAAAAGTGAATAAAATATTGCGCACGGTGAAGAAAAACAGCATTTTTCCAGAGCTTGAAATCAGTTAGCTGAGCTGTAATCAGAGGCGGATGAAATTATCCATTTAACCTCATGTTCCCTGTGCTCTGAAGGCGAGGGAGACCAATATGATTATGTTATTTATTCCACAAAAACCTCTTTAGAAGATGAATCCATACAGTGAGCACACTGTAATCAAGACGTGAATATGTGGAATTGTGACATTTGCTGGAAAAAAAGTCAGTGTTTGACAATATTCACAAACCCTTGCTCATTGATCACGCTTGGCTGATAAAATTAATCAGATTCTGAAATGACATGAGGATCACAGTACTGAGCTTCTCACTGGAATATTACAGCTAATTGCATTTTGAAGTACTTCTCAAAATTAGTGTCAAGTTTGATGCTCAACTGTGTGAATGAGATTCGAAAGTAAATTAATAATAATTTTAAAAAGGTCAAATAAACATACTTGCATTAACTCTCAGTACTGGTAAGAGGAAATGACTGACACGCTGCAGACAGGATGGAGCCTGTCATAATGATGAGAGGTCGATCAGTGAATGGACAGGAAACAGGTAAAACTGCACGTGTTGCACATGTATAAGAACTGACAAAACTATGAATGAACGAGTGTTATATATAAAGCTTCTTTCGTACACAGAATGCAGCACAAGTGCTGCAGGAAAAACACCAAAAACTCACACAAGGGGAGGGAAAACTACTTGTCAATGCTATTTCTAAAATAGCATTGACACGGTCTCTTCAGAAAAAATAAAATAGACAGCTGCAAGTTAGAGGCTATTTTTTTAAAAAGACATGTTATTTAAAACTGTCCACTGAGTCAGTAAGTCTAACAGTAAAAGGCAGAGTGTGCCATAACTAAAATTTCTGTGGCAGCCTTTCAATAAGACTGAAAGGCTGTTGTGGATTTTAAGGTTCAGTTCTCTCAACCTTCAGATTCTTGGTTCGTTTTTGAGTCTGAAATATTTTAGCTTAACATGCTGGTTCAGTGGTGGTCTCACCTTCACTATATTGTCCAATGCGCTTTATCAATAAGTTAAATGGGCTGTGTTCTTTCCGATGTCCGAGTTTAGCAACAGCTAGGATTCCTCTTTTTTCCCAATCATATGATCTGTGTATCTTTTTCCAACAAACAAAAATGAAACATGAAACGAAACAGAACAGACGTTGTTTCACAAAGTTAAGACAAACACGTTTCTTTGAAACATGATTAGAGATTTCTGTCTCCACTTGACATTAATCAAAGTCTGCAGACTCGAAAAACAACATCATATGACAGTGATAGTGATACATGCTGTGCCAGTATCGGAACCGCATCAGGAGCTACACCGGAGATAGCATGACTCATCGGGAAAGAGGGGAAAACGATAACATCAAGAAAGGAGTGAAACAAAGTATTGGAAAGTATGTCTGCTTTTTTTTTTTTTTTTTTGCAAAGGTGAAAATGTGTAGCAGTGTTTGTTTGGACTTGAAAATGCTATCACTATGCTATGCCATCACTGAAACTGTTTGAAACATTTTACATGATGTTCTGAGAACAGTTTGAGTTCAATATCCGATCTCAACAAACAAAATACTATCTGATCAGTTCCTGGTTACTGGAATCAAGTTTGATTTTAATCAAACATTAATTACAGTTTGTGATCAGAGACTGCGTGCACACAATGTCTATCCTACAGTACAGTAACTGTAAGTCACAGATCAAACAAGTGAGACAACAGCCAGACCGGATTTTTAAAGATTTGCACGATAGCGCACCCACACACACACACACACACACACACACTGATTTCTGTATTCGTATAATTAAGACAAAGTGCCTCATTAGTTCTCTATTAATGACTGGAACAACTACACGTCCAATCAAGTGATTTGGTCCACTATTCATTTTTGGTTTCTATGGCAACAGACCTATTGAACCTCTCGACGCTTGATTAACAGTGAAGAGTGCACACCATACATAATGTACTCCATTATGACAAACTCCATCCATTGTTAATCAAGAGGAAAATGAACAAGCTACATATTAATAAAGACAAAGAAACAGTTTATTCAATCCTCTGCATCTTCTTTCTGTCTCAGTCGCATTCAAATCAGTTCAGTTCTGTTTAGTTTGCTAGTGCAGGATTTCAGTTGTCTTACACATTTGTGAAATAAAGACTAAATGAGTCTTTATCTCAGCTGTTGTTAGTAATCACAAAGTACTAGCCGGACGATCGTGAAAGAAACCAGGATACTGAAGCATGTGAGCAGGTGTCTGATGACTGATTGTGTGAATCTTTGACTCAAGTAACTTGCAAGTTAGTGAGACTACAGGGATGCTTGCTGCCACGACTACTAAAGACAGTGGAGAAATCAAATCACAGTGTTGAAATGTAATTGTGGCAAACTCTGTGTCCTACAAATTACATTATATAATATGAACTGGTTTGGCAAAAATATGTTTTCACTAACTGGCGTGTACTCAGGGTAATTAAACCCTCTGTTTCTGTGGAGGTGGAGTGGATAGTTTGGACTTTGGTCATCTTGACTCCCATGTGTGCTCAAATACTAATAAAGTATGTTGTGGCTATTGCTTCTATTCGCTTTTGCCTTTTTCGATGTTTACTCATGACTCATGACTCATTACTCATCTTTCCTAACCATAACCAAGTTTTGTGAGTGCAAAGCAAGTGTACTTAATCAAATTTAGTAGCTATTAGCCAATATTGTATTGCTATGGGGAATATTGTAAGGAAAACAAATCAAATAAATGCTTAGAGAAGATTTTGTGTTCAGTAAGAACATTTTCCAACTTGGCAGATGCATTAATTACAGATTTGTCAAACACTATTCAAGTATCGTTACATTGATAAACTTAATTTTAGATGAAGGATTGCTATACACCAAAGACTGCTATACTTATAAGTAACTAAAGTAATTTCAGAAATAACAGAAATTCACTTTGATAGCGAGGTGTCAGACTACAGAGAGTGATGAGAAATATGTGTGATGTTCTAATCATGCACACAGGGATATGATAAGTAGCTATTAGCTGTTAGCAATGTGAATAATAAGACAACTGTAATTGTACTTAGTGTCAGACAAAGAAATGTTGCCAAGCAGAGAAATCATTGGAAAATAAACAACATAACTTCCAAAACAAACCCATAAAATGTACTATATTGTTGAGAAGTGATGAGTGCAGTCTGGGGTATTCAGAAAGACTTAATCAGTAGAGCGGTCCTTATCTCTCCACACTCACTCTCTGTTTCAGTCCTAGCTGGCCAAGCAGCATCATTACCAAAGAAACTAAGGCATTCAGCTCCGTCTGTTTTGAAATGGCTAAGCCTAGCCTAGTTTTTCTTTGTGAATTGAGCAGTTTTTAGCCCAAAGCAATTAGGCAAACTCACCAGCCGTCTCAGCAGATGCATTGAATGCAATCCTGCATTGAGAAATGAACCACTGCTTCCATCCCGTCTCCATTCAACACATCTTTTTTTTTCTTTGTGCTTCTTTTTTCCTCTTCTGATGAAATGACAGAAAGAGTGATTAACTGCTGAAATCCGCTCGTTGGCCCCCTCACAAACACACGCACACACACACAGTGTGACACACATACAGTGACACACATGAAAACTCAAATTCATCATTCATGTTTCATGTAAGGCGCGCTGAATAGTGCCGTTTGGAGAGACCAATTTCCATGACAACAGGTCTGAGGATTAGGGTGAAAAACTGTCATTCCAGAGCAATTGTCAGAGCACCTTGATTCAGAAGAGCACTTAAGAGTGAAGGGAAGGAGCAGAAGACGGGGGTGGGAACGGAGGAATTTGGGTCGGTTGGAAAGATCAAGGGAGAAACGGAGGAACTAGGAGGAAGGTAATGATCCTGCTGAAGATCACTTTACCTCCACGTCCTTACTCATTGTAAGTCACTATGGATGAGAGGTTAACACCTAAAATGTAAATGTGTAGCAGGATCGTGAAAAGATGAGACAGAGGTGAAAAGAAGAGGTGGCATTGCAGAGGAAGAAAAGGGAGGGAAAGGAACTCATTAGAGAAGCATCCAAAACTGTCCGACAATCCCACCGACAGCTGAAGCTTTCCGGCTTTGCAACGTGGCTCAAGGTGCCAAGACACTTGTATGATGTTTGATTGTTTTCTGACGGTTTACTCCTGGTATCAACATCCATCTTTGGTGGTAATCCAATCACAAATGGACAATTATAACTAGACGTGAATGCAGCCAAGAAGACGTTTTGAGATCTGATCGCTCAGACCACATTCCGAGGTTCTGGGCCGCATTCATTCAGCCAATGGCATCGTATTAAAGTGCAACACAAGTCACAACAGTAATTTCCTTTTGGGCTGGAGAGGCGGTACAATGGACACTGGATGATTCTTATTGCAGCTAGAAATGGTAAATGGTGTCCATGTTTATTTGCATACAGAGCGGAGCAGTGAGATCTATCACTCGAGAACGTGGAGTCGCATTCTAATGTCCACATGAGATTGGACAACCCAGGACGCATCTTAATGCCCGGTGTAAACAGGGCCTTTGGTTTACCTGTGTTTGGATTCTTTATGGTTTCAAGCTCTTTATTTTTATTTATACATTTAAAATATAGAATATTTCTTTTGTTCTACTTGTCTTGTGTTTCAACAACTGCTGCAAAATGAGGTTCCACTGATGAGACAGTTAAATAACAATGAAGGGGCAGTGATGTGAAATAAAGCTGAAAAAGACACTTTTAATTAACTTATTCCTGTGTATTAAAATGTGTGTTGATTCATGATGAAGGTAAACAAACTAAAATTCATTCACTAAAATTAGAGTTCATGACTTGTTTTCTCTTCTTATTTTTAATTTAATTCACACTCATGTTCATATATTCACGATTGACATCTGTATTGCGAAACATCTGAAACTGAAATTTAAGATGATATAAACTTTATTCAACACGGTGAAGCTTAAACATCCAAGTAAAGTAGCTATAAGCAAAATTTCTGAGTAGAGCAGGACTTCAAAAGTTACTTTGATAAGATCATCCCTCCTACAATAATAACGGTGAAGCGATGATTGAACTTTTAGCATTCATCCAACATTACATATAGTTGAAAAGTGACTGAGGCAGGTTGATGATATTCTGCCTCAAAACATAACATGACCATGAAGAATTCTCAGCAGCAGAAGTAATTTTAGGGATGCTACGTGAAGCTGGAGGGGACTGGAGCTGGCTCAAGGAACGCTTTGACGTTTTGAATCCTAGTTTCTTTTGCTTCACCTAATCTTTCTATGACAGAAGGATTCCCACAAATTTCATATTCACATTTCAAAGCTCCGCCAGAATGAAAAATCACCTTGTGTGTTGCATGTGGTTTCCACCATGGCTGCTTGTCAGTCTTTCACTTTTCTAAAGTTCATAACTAGCTTTATATATTTTGAAATTATTTTTTTTATTCATTTATTAATTTGATTATTTCATATTCATAAGATCCTGCTCCATATGTTTCACTGCTGTTTAAAAGTGATTTTTTTCATTAAGCACACATTTCCAACCCTCCCGTGAAAGTAACAAGACAAGTTGCTTGTCATTCAGCACACTCTCTTCTATGATGATCGGCTTAGAACACTGTTTCCACGGGTGGATGCAGCCTCCCTCCAATTAGTTGTTCCTGAGCTGAAGTTAACAGCCGTTCATGTTCATCTCAAGACATCTGCTGTTTTTTGGGATCTAATAAATACGTGATTTTTATTCTGCTGCAAAGCTGTGCTAACTACGTCTGTCTGTAACTTTAACATCAGGTGAAAATATTAGAAATTGAAGGGATTTGAAAATCCACATCTGCCAGCAACTGAACACATTTTGCACTGACGTTTTACAATACATGTTGAACATTGTATCAGTTCATAGGCCTGCAGGAGAAACCTAAATTGCACACGGGAGACAATGTTAGCATTCATTAGTGTGCACATGACATGAATTTTTAAATTATTATCAACAGAAAACAATTCATGAATACGTTAACAAGCATCCCCACCACCCTCTGCGAAAAATTACTGTTGATCCATGTATACACACACACACGCATACAACACAACAGTGAGCTGTTATTATACAGCCCTGAGGAAGACAGTCAGGACGGAAACACAGAGGGAAAGCGGTGACATCGTTACCATGATGTACTCGGCTCCACTGTCATCACATGTCACCTCATACACACAGGACACTGTGTAAAGAATGACCAGACAATGGCTGTCTGATCACATTGTATAATATTGTCATGTTATATAACATATGCACCAACAACTGACCTCAGGTACAAAATGTCAGGATTTTAACTGGATCATCTTCATGAGCTACAGGCTTTTTGTTCTCTCGACTGGCTCTGCAGGCCATTTATTAACCTGCATAAACTCATGTGCTGAAAATGATCTACTGTGTCACTGGTATTAGTAAAAAAAACAACCAGTTCATGGATTTTTGTGTCATTTTTTAAAAAGTTAAAACAAATACACAGCCTTCAGATCATTAATGTCAGGTCAGCACAGCTGTTCCAATCTACAGTCTGTGCTGTTGCTTGTTCCTGCTCTCAACGTGGAGTTGAGAGTCATGGGAACAAAGAGCAACAATAGAGTGGATTGTTGTTGTGTCACATGGCACATCGGCAGATCCGATGGGACCGTGTGGTGCTGTAACTGTTACAGTACGGAGCTATACTCTCTATACCGTCCCTCGGCAGAGATAAGCAGGAAGTGCTTCCTGACATCTTAACATCACACATGTGGCAAGAGGACACAAAGGAGACCAATGTCTGCTTTTGTCTACATCTGCATAAAACATAAAAGTCCGGCGTGTTTGGGCACATCGGGCCCAGCTCACTGTGCGTGCTGAGATTTCTGAGCTAAAATTGTGTTTTTGTACTGACTTGAATCCCACAGCATGTGGTCTGAGAAAGAGGTAGATCAAGATCAAGTCAACTAAACATCTTGAGGGCTAATAGAAAGATCTTAAACTCATCTAGAACCTTCAAAGGCCACTTGGTCTTGTATCTTGATAATTATAAATACTCACAAGGTGCAGTGTTCTCCCTGTGTCTGTATGGGTTCTCTCTGGCACTGCGGCTTACTGTCCAAAGACTTGACTCCGTGTGTCAACCCCGAACTGTTGAACTGGTGACTTGTTCAGGCTGTAGTCGTCAGTTGCGATAGGCCCAAGCTCTCCCGTGACCCTGATAAGGATAAAATATGGAAGGTTACGAAAAATGGATGGATCGACAGAACAATTTAACAGCATTGTCAGTGTTGATGCAACTCAAATAACAGCAATGTCTGCATGGGATCTTCAGATTGTCCCTGTTATTAGTGATTCAGCTTGCAGTAAATGCACTAAGCTTAAAAGGTACCACATCACTAGACTGGTTACATAATGGTTATATTACAAGTCATAAGGAATCAATGAGATCATGAGACATACAAGACCTGATCATAATAACATCATAACTCTTTAAGCATTAGCCCTCGAGATATTGATGTCCAGTCTGTGATGAGTCATCCATGTTCACAAGGAGGTTTTTCTCCAGAGAACATCACTCCTGTCCATGTGGTACATTAGAAACACTGACTTATTGATGAAGCTGCAGTCATAGGATCGTCAGGAGCTTCTGTTGTTTGGTTGTTTCATCTGCCATTTTGTCACGCAAACTGACGCAAAGCCCCCTTAGAGTGAGCTCACAGTTAAGGTGAGGTACCAGCTGACTTACTGGAAACAGATCTTCTGAGGATGTTTTGGTGATGTGGTGCATACTGGAAGGGAGTCTGCCTGTTGGCGAGTATCAGTTACATGTGCATGTCAAATTCTGAGCTAACATGAGGGAGTGGCATCAACCCTCACATTGGTAAAAAAAAAAAAAAAACTTCATCCATCATCACATTAGAGAAGGAAGTGTCCCATTTCAAAAACAAATTAGATTGCCAATTGATATGTAAAAGATAATTACATTTAGCAGTACTTGAATGATATCAGTTACATGCTGAATCAGCTGGGCGTAGGACTGCAGAATGAATTGCTTTAACAGTAGTGAGTCTGCTACCTGCCTTTTTACAAGAAAGAAAGAAAGAAAGAAAGACATGTTTGAGAAACTGAGAAACGAGCTAAATAAACCACCATAAAACCTTTTGGGCCACTTGGGGGCAGTGTTTTTAAAGTTTTTTGGCCTTTATTTGACAGAGATAGCTTGAAGAGTGACAGGAAACATGAGGAGAGAGAGATGGGGAATGACATGCGGGAAAGAGCCACAGGTTGGATTTCAGCCCTGGGCTGCCGCGGCAAGGACTAAGCCTTTGTACACGGGGCGGTTGCTCTACCGACTGAGCTAAATGACATCCCAGTGTGAACAGCTTTTGATACTTGTTAGCAAACCGTTGCCTATTTACACGTTGCAACATTAGCCATCATATAGTCATGTAGTTTTGGACTCTGGCCTGCTGGTGAATGTTGAAAAGTCCAATATTCACTCTCCTTTTACTTCCCGTTTTGGTCTCTGTTGCTTCTAAATGTTCTATTATGGTCACCAGCTAGTTGCTTACTTTGTCTGAGTGTGGGTTGTTGCTGAGCAGTGGATTCATCAGACCTTTTTTGGAAACTGAGAGTGAGCCAAAACAGTAAAGTTGTGGGCCAGAAAAACAAAAGAATTAGCTGAAAGACACCATAAATCTCCGTGGAGCCAAGAAAAGTTGGGTGATGATTCTTGCGACCTCTTTCGCATTACACACAGTCATTTGATTAATTGCTAGCATAAAAATATTGATTAGTGCAGCCTTAAGAAATTCTGGTGGGAGGTTTCTGACCTTTAAAGTGTGTGTTCTCTGGCCTCACTGTGGCGCCAAGTCATACGCTCATTACTCTTCATTTAGTTATGTAAATCTCTGATATGTGCTCATGTGTAGAGCACCACTTAGTAGCACTCAGAGAGACATTAGTGGCCTCTCTGATGACCTATCTATTGGTAACATGAACTCTAGATCAGAAAAAGAAATAGATCTTCCTGTTTTCTGGGAACTGTCTGAGCTGATTTGTATCAATACAGACCTCCTTTCTACTTTGAATGTATGAAATTAAGCAAAGCAACAAGTCATCCTTTTGCCTATAAAGACCGTGTTATCTGATGCTGATGCTCTCTTTGACAAGGAAGACGTGCTCCATGTCACAGAAAGCAGAAATCCCATTAGACCCTTAAGCCATAAAGGGGTTGCATTCCCATCAAGGTAATTGACCATTACTGTATATACATCCACCCTTTTAGCTACTCCTGCCCTGTCATGTTCTCTGTAGTAGCAGTAAACACAAAGAGCCGCACAGTAAACAGGTCTGGCTTTGTGCTCTGACGTCCAAAGCCTTGCTTCACATCCGCCTGAAAATGCACAATAATACACACACTTGGCATTCCAATGAAGTAACTTTCCCACCAAGATTACTACAAACACTTAAAGTATTAATGCATACCATCGCTAAAACCAAAACACACGCAAACTGCTGAAAGCAGCTCCTATAATACTCACCATTACACGATCTATGTAACAACAGGACAAGACTGGCTCTCGGTCTCATGTGGATAAAAAACTGTGTAGTTTGTTGCTACTTGTATATCTTAGCTACAGCGGATTTAATTGAAATTTTTCATTTTTTAGTACACACACATCCACAGAGGTTCAAACTAAAACTCCAGCTGCCCTGAGGGTTCGCAGTTTCCACCGTTTATAAAGCTTGTGATACTTTTAATTTCACAAAATATGCAGCCATGATTGCCTGATTAAACTGCTTGTGAAGTGGCACTCCAGCAACAATAATATATCATTTATGAACTCAAATATTGGCACTCTCATGTCTACAGGTGGCATAGGTAAATCCCATTTGTGGCATGTTTACACTTGTGGCTTACATGTCGGGTACAATTTAGCAACTATGAAGTGGCAACGTGCATTTGTGGCAAATATCTTCATCTTCTCAGTCATTAGAGCTGCTGAAGCTGCTCTATGGTGTGATTGTGAACACTTCCCTCTAGTGTCTTTCCATGCAAGTCATAAAGTCTTCAACATAACAAAAATAAATAATCTCTGAAAGCGCCCTGTGAGATTTTATTGGCCCTGACGACGAAACCAAGCAAGCAAATACCTGAAGTAGTTCAGTGGGAAGCAGACCTCTTGTGTAAAGACGGATGTGTGAGCGGTGTTCTGTGCTAATACTGTACACAAGCCATTTTCACAATCTTTAGTTCTTTACCTGCTCATACAGACCGGCTAACATACTTAAACAAGCCTTTTGTTTTTACACTGAATTCCTGTGTGCTCATCATCAGCATGTCATAATCAGGGTGGAAGTTTCTCTAAACACATTTTTGGAAATACTTCTTTGCTTTTTGTCCAGAGTTAGATAAAAGAATGAATACCATTCTCATGATTAATATGACATCTGAGAGCAACACAATCCACCTATCACCACGTCTAAATCTAACTACTAAAGATGTTATAAATCTATTCTTTTAGATTAAACCTTATGTAAAAACCACTACACTTTTTGTACTGGTAAAATATTGAACTATCCCTTTCAGATTTATCATTTGTAAGCTCCAGGCATATGTTAGGGATGGGGATTTGTAAGCAAATGGCCTAAATAATGATGTGAGTTTGAAACAAAAAAGTGTGTGGAAGTAGCACAAAATATAATGCGATTGGACGCAGCTTCACTGTCAGCTCATTAAAAAGTTTTTCCTTTTTTTTCTTCTGCCTGCTATCCACTTCTATCTGACCTTCTTCAACTAAAACTGCCAGGATGTACTGAGGGGATTTTCTAATTTCATGCTCCTGTTCCCATCTTAGGGTATTAAAGTCAAACTTCTCAAGGCAGCAAACAACTTAAGGCAAACGATTTAACATTAATCTAACCTCAGAAAAACAAAACTGAACCCGACAGTAAAAGTCAAAATGGTGCAAAACCCATAGTGGACTTTAAAAAAAGCAACTAGTGTGCAAAAGTACTGGACAAACTTTCCCCCAATCCCCCTGAGTAAATCAAAAAAGGCATAGCGGATTAGTGCAAAGCTTCTGTTGACCTAGAAGCTGTGTGTGTGTGTGTGTCTATTCATCACAACTAAATTGGGAAACACTTTGTGTGTTTTATTACGCGAGTGATTAAGCTCCAATCATATTGGTGCACCTAATCCCTTTACACGGGCTTTCATATGTGAGACAGACAGTATATACAGTAAAGTGCAGGTAAAATTAGAGATTCAAGCACTGACAGGTGGGATGTGGAGGAGGAGGACGAGGAGGAGCGAGACGTGAACAAATGAAAGAAAGATAATAATGTGAGAGGGAGCAAGTAAGCAAGGAAGGAAGGAAAGATAAAGAAGGGAAGGAGGAAAGATGGAAAATTGCCAGTGCCTTCAAGAATCAGATTTGGGGAAGGAAACTTGCTGCTGTTCTGAACATCCCAACCAGCAATATTAAACCCTGATCATCACACACACACGCACACACACACACACAGGCTGTGCTTTCAGATCAGGATTTCCACTGAGCACCAGGTACAGAGAGTTGGCAGAAGTTAGTACACCTCGTCTTATCTCCCGTACACAGATGTGGTGCATGTTCCACGTTTCTTCATGTCAATCTCATGCACCCGACACACAGTAACATGTTCTGTGTGTGTGTGTGTGTGAACTAGAGAGAGTCAGAGAGAGAGAGACAAAACAGCAATGTGACTACGCATAAGTCAGCTCTCATTTTGCAACCCAGACTTCACCAAAGCCTCTTACACAGACCACAGCCCTCTACAGAACCCCTTCATACACCACACACACTCATCAAAAATCATAGATTTCCTCCATCTCCATTCCTTTCACATCTTGATTGTCCCCTCGTGGCTTGGACGGTCTCACACACAAACACACACCGACACACCTGCACCAACTGTCTGAAAGCACTTGAATCGAGCAGACCGACCATCAGGAACTCATTTCCATATCACTCTTTCATTCTGTGCCCGGGTTCCCGCACTTGGCTTCTCATTAATCTTTCCCTCTATTCATCTAGAAATAATGAACAGAAATAAACACATGGAAGGAGGACAGGACGAGGTGCAAAAGTTTTTGAAATAAACTTTTCAGAAAACCATCTGTGGATTTTTTTTCTCCCCTTTCTATCATCGAGAGAGAAGCAGGAGTTTACTTTGAGCTGTGGTGTTTGCTGTGCTTGTCTCTGGGCAGATGCTCAAGGCATCCTTGTGAGCACTACTAAATATTAAAAACATTGTTTTATTAAAACACAACAATTACTATTTAACTAGTCACTGTTCAGTCGATTCTTTCCACAGTTAAATGACTGCTCAATTGGTCAATAAAATACATTTTATCTGAGATGGTGGAGAATGATTTGCCAGCTCTGCTTGAAAGATGAGTCATCTGTCAATCAGCTAACAATTAGCAGATAAATGGTTCAGTTATTCAAGAACATTTTAAATTTATGTTAAAAAACTTTACCTCAAGCAGCCTGTAGCAATTACAGTTCAGTCCTCTGGACAGACGCTGTCAAACTCCAATTTTATTCAGCTTGTTAATTAATTAAAATGCAAATGGGAATTGTATCATGGTGTTTATGGTGTTAATTTACGAAGTCTGTTTGAGGTATGGCGTCTTTCGTCTTACTAATAAACAATCTTTGGAGATCATCCTCGCGCGAGCAGGCAGCACCAGACAGACGCTGCGCGCGTGAGACTGTTTACAGGTAGTTCGCAGGTGTTAGCCTGCATTAGCCACCGTTAGCCAGCTAGCCGGCGTTCGCGTTAGCCAGTGATAGATTAGCTATTTATCTCGTTAGCTTTAGTTGCTTTACTTGTCAGATACTTTCAAGAATATTTAGTATATTTGCAGTTTTTTTTATATGACGTTAACTATTCCTGGAGACGTTAATCGAAGGGGATAAACACCTAGCTAAGGTAACAGTTAGCTATAGTTAGCTAAAGTGAAAATAACAGCTAACGTCTCATGAGGTTATCCTAATCCAACCTGGCTGTATGTATGAATGTAATATTTAGCATTTTGCAGCTGTTTAGTTGTGTTGGTGATATTTCTTTCCACCATTATATTGTCAGCTCTGGCAGCTCTTAATTCACTGTGCTTTTTTGAGCTTTTTCATCTCACAAACACTCTCCATTTGTTTTAGACACACTTTTAACTTTGCTTTATAGATATAGCCAGCATGGCTCATGACACACACACACACACACACTGTCTCTTAGTTTATACTGTTTGGGTAATATTGTCTCTCTGATGTATGCATGAAGAAATTCATCCGAACAGAAACCAAGTCAATAAGGTTGTGGTAAACAGAGGCTATATTATTTAGCTGCTGGACTGGATCTGATTGAATTTATGAATGTTTACACAGAGAGAGGTCTGAGATGATGTGAGATCAAAGGTGTGTGGGCGAGAGACGTGTGATCCGGGCGGTGAGGAGGACAGACTTTGACTTAGAAGAGGAGAACTGAGTCCAAGACAGATGAGAAGGGCAGAAGATCAAACAGCACACGCACTTTCACACAATATGCCCTTTATTACCGGTAAAATAGCCCTTTTCTGTGAAGATCAGAGCAGAGCGGGGTTTCAGGACAGTGGATTTAACAGCTGGATTGATAAAGAGGGCTCAGAGCTCGGCTTTCGATCGCAAGGGATTAGTTCTGTCAGTGGCTTTTGCTCTGATAAGAGTGGTCCGGCTGTATTTAATACGACATGTTGTTATTTCTGCTCCTATTTTAGAGTTTAAATCTGGTGTGCTTTGGTGCTGCTCAGACTTTGTTTGTGGACATCAGCAGACCAGCATGACTGTTTCAATCTTGTGACAGGCATGTAAGGCAGGCCCAGTGGCAGATTTATGGCAAAACGATGGCAGGAAGTTGAAATATTTCATCCGCCGTAAAATTAATTCATCACTCAAATGCAAAAGGTAATTTATAAACAAACTTTCCCTCTCTTATTCCTTCAAAATGTAGTCAGTTATATTTAGACCCAACATGTTATGCTTAAAGATGGTTTCAAACTTAATGAAATAACAAAAAGCCCCCAAACCTCGCATCATCGTCTCATGGAAATCATAGAGTGATCTGCTGCCTTGTTTCCTATTTCAGTGGTTTCCCCCACACGCCTGTGGTCGTGTCTGTCCTCGCCCAGCGAGGTGTGGAATTTAAGTGACTAATTGTACTGATGTGTGTCACAATAAGGGGTCATTGATGTTGCTAGATGAAGGGGTTTCCCTTGGTAACGCTGATGCCCGTGACCAGACACAAAGCGACAGATTCGCACAGACGCACTCTCTGTAATGACGGGGTTTCAGACGGTGCGATTGATTGTGTGAAGCGTGAGGGGTTTTCCTCTCTATGTCCTACGTCCTGTGGTTCATGAGTGACTCTCGCTTTATGAGCTGATTCCATCTGACGAAGCTTGTGAAGTTATAAAAAGGAAAAAACAAATAAAATTCCTGATACACTTTTTTAAAAGTGCAACAATGACTTGATTAATGGATTGGCAGAAAAAATATCGCCAACAATTTAGATTGTTTGAGGCATTTTCAAGCACAAAAAATATTGTATTATAGGATTTGCTCATTTCTTCTTTAATATAACTGTAAATAAATTTGTCAACTCTGGACTGTTGGTCCATATGCGCTGATGTAATGATCCATTTTTCCCCCCAGTCACACAGGGTGCTTGGTTTCCTTGGCCTTGAGAGTTCATACGGCTGTAAATACTGAATGACAAGTTAACAGTCTTCATTCACAAAGTGAGGACCTTCTGTGCATGATAAACTCTCCTGGCATCTCGGGGATGGCAAAATAAGATGTCTGCTTTACATACGCCTTACAGCATACTTCTGCTACAACCTTCCAGCCTCCAAACGGATTCTCAGCGCTTCATTTCAGCCATGAAATTGTCTTTCACAACATTTATTATGCACAAAAAAGTCACAAAAAGTGTCACATTAGCCTCATCGAAAGTCAGGAAGTATATCTATAACTGAGAACTTTTATTTATAGCTGCGACTTCATCAAAGCCTGTTTATTCATGTTCTGTTTACAGTGGTGCTGAGCCATCATGATTATGACAGCTAATGTACTTTAATGTTGTTGACAGCATGGGCTGATTCTCATTACAGGGCGCTGGTTTGTTATTATGTCTGTGTTTTATGCTCGTTTTGGTAATTACGGGTTCCCCTCCTCTTGGTCTCGCAGCTTTGAGAGGTTACACATGAGAACATTACATGAGAGCTCACTCAGGTTTTCAGATATTTGCACATGGTTCGTGTTTGTACACACAACAACATTTGGACTCTATTTCAGCACGAAGCATGACACATAAAAGCTATTTTTCCTTTTGTCATTCAGCCCTGTTGTATTTTGTGTTTGTTGTTTCTAGATGTTCGCAGACAGAAAGAAGTCAGCAGGTAACTGCAGCTCTGGGAACGTGGTTTACTCGTCCTCCTCGTTTCTGCGCCAACCAGCGAGGGTCCTGATCATAGAGGCGCTGCCCCCCTGTTGGTCAGAGACTTGTTCGGTGCTCTGTGATGCTCTGGATAACTTCCTTTCTTTGGCCTGCAGTCTGGATGGACCTTGTAGGATACCACTACTCAGCCTGTACGCTATCAGCAGGCAGCAGGAGTGTCTACTGCCATTTGTGGTAAGATAGATGAGGGTGAGCCGTTACTGCTTTTTCCCTTCTTCCTCCTCTCTCATCCCTCCTCTCTTTGTTGCTTTCTTTCACTCAGATTATCACTCACTTTTATTCCTTTTTCTTCTCTATGCCTTTTCTTTTCTAGCAGGTCCGCGGTAACCTCGCCAGGCTGCGTTCCTGTGTCGAGGAGCTGAGGTCTATTCCAGGTGAGGGTTGTGTCAGAGGAGCGGCCAGAGGAGGCGAGCTGCTGCGACAGGCAGTGCTGGACAGTCTGCAGCAGTTCAAACAGTACATCAGACACACCAGTACTGGCAACCAGGCCAGCAACAACACATCTGTGGAGGTGAATATAAACACACTTTCTATTTTCAAATCATAAGAAAGCCGCTGACATTGAAGAGCTGCTTTTACAGCGAGGAAACTGACAAATCAGCACTTAGCCTTCCTTAAAGTGATGATACATTTAAGCACCACTTCAGTCAAGTAGTGGAGATGCTGGGGATTGAACCCAGGACCTCATACATGCAAAGCACGCGCTCTACCACTGAGCTACATCCCCATATGCAGCCCTCCCGCACACCTAGATCTATGGGATAAAAGCAGGGGTGTCCACAAGAACACTGCCCACGTGAAAACATCTAAAAAATAAGAAGGTCTGAAGCTTTTCTTTGTCATTCAGTTTCAAAGACATCAAAGAGTAAAACTGTGCAACACCAGCAATAAATGAGTGTCAGCTGGTTAAAACTCTTCTACTTTTTACTCTTATTAACCATGTTCTGATTGTTTCGCAGAAGTTACGTTCTAAAGCACACCGCCCTGCAGCTGATTTGGTGTGTGTCGTTAATGTAGTCTTCAGTTTGCGTTAATGTGCTTTAACAATGATCGCTCGCAGCAAAATGTCTGAGTCCCGAATGATTTGGCGAAGCAAAAAGTGGAGATGCTGTGGATTTAGCAGCTCTCCATGATCACCTTGTGTTTTTGGGTTGCAGATCTAAGGCCACATTCAGACAGGAACAGGGAAACCTGATTTTTGTCCGATGATCCACCTTAGCTCCCCTCGCCATCGGTTTCTCTGTTTCTGTTTGAATACAGGCTTAATGGCATTAAAGCAATGTCTTATCATTTAGGGAACCAGTGAGACAGTCTACTATTAATGGAGATGCTGGGGATTGAACCCAGGACCTCATACATGCGAAGCATGCGCTCTACCACTGAGCTACATCCCCATTCTTTTCAAGAGTGCCTCTGTCTCCATAATCGAAGTTTGTTGTTGAGGAAACACCAACAGGAATACAGCTGAATCTCTTCTTTCTTAGATTATTCCAGTTGGAAAACAACAAAAAAAATCACCAGGATGTGGTCGAGAGTGTGACTTTGTTGCTCTGCTAAATCTCAGCTATCTATACTGTTTTAAAACAGCCACACCCTGCAGCTTCAGATGATGACCTGGCTGATTAAAGTCATTGTTTTCCAAAGATCCACACTTAGCCAGCATTTTTGCTTTATTCACTGCAGAGAGAAGTTCTGAAAAGGAGTGGAGATGCTGGGGATTGAACCCAGGACCTCATACATGCGAAGCACGCGCTCTACCACTGAGCTACATCCCCTTAGCAGTAGCACTTGCAGTGTCATTTCAGATTCTGTGAATTAGTCTGTTACTTTGTTTTGTATAACTTTATTGTTTTTGAAGTAATTTCCACCAAATATTTTGTCTGTCTGTCCCTAGAGATTCATTATAAAGGAGAATCTCTCCAACTGCAGATCCACTCAGACTGAATAGACGCCTTTGATATTCGAGCTTTGTACTTCATGCTAATGTAGGGAAGAGGCTCCACTTATGTCAGTTAAATGAGCTCTCTTCACGACCAATTTAGTGTATTTAGCAGCTGCGAAATCATATTGAACTGGGAATCTAATTTGCACCTTTAAAAGCTTCAAAAAAGTCTTTGTTAACAGTTTCATTTTAGTGGCTGAGATCTCTTAACATCAGTCAGTCCACTTAAAACCAGCTCGTGTACATTTCAAATGCAGCAAACGGGCTCCACTTATCTGCTGCTGAGCCATCTGTCTAGGAGGAGTAAAGCTCAGTAAAGCTTTCACTTCTTTCCTGCTAGAATATCCAGCCCAGCTATCGCGTTTAAGTGGCAAATCCTGACAGTGCAAATCCTTTTCGAAAGGTGTTCCACTCACTGCAGTGGATGGAGGTGTTCAAATCATCGCTGTCACTTTAATAAATGTATTTATTCCTATTTATTTCATGTAATTCAAAGCCAGCCTCGGGCTAATGTCCAGCACGTGCTCCAGGCCCAGAGCGTCTTAGATGTTAGCAAATGAAAGTTTAGAAGAATGGAAACGTTAGCAGCCATTATTAAAAGCATCTCATTTGTTAGACGTAAATGTCGGGCATACGGGGAGGCAATTGAGAAACGAGCCACTCGCTGTCCTTGTTAAATTTGAACATCATGTCCTCTGGGTACAAGGCTCGGGGTTGTTGACGAGGATTTCTCAAATCCAACCAGCTTTATTAGGAAGCTCCGGGCAGATGATTACACTAAGACTCACTGTTTCCGACAGCCGCTATGAATAGCACTATTAAGAGACAGAGAGACACTAAGCAGACATGGCCCTGTGTCTATGTGTGTGTGTGCTACTGATCCACTTATACAAAACGTGTTTTCATTTATATATACGTTTCTAGCATTTGTGTGTGTGTGTGCGTGTGATATACGTCAGGCTTCAGCAGCTGATTCTACTTATGGCCAAACAGCAGGAAGCAGAGAGCGCAAGCCATTAATAATCCCATTATAATCTTCATGTACTGTTAATGTGATTCAGTAGGCTGCTCAACATTAGCCTAGCATTAGTTTATCTCCGCCATCTTCCTCAATTAGCCATGTAAAATCCACAGAAAACTCATTTCATCTCTTCCCATCATCAGGCAGAGTGACTGCATTTATGTCTTTTATGTAAATCTGCGCCAAAAATGTTCATTATCCAAAAAATAATGCATGAGCAAAAACACATTTTAGAGTGCATAACCAGAAGTTTTTCTCATTCACGATGGCATGACGAGTAAGATAATGGTAGCTGAGTTACGGGAACATTAAACGTACAGATCATAGGGCAAGAGAGCAGTTAAAGCTCCATTTTTTCTCATGAAAACATATTTTCTAAGAGTAGACTTGTGTCACTTTGCTTCATTGGGACTAGGACGGCAGCTCTGAGATCATGTGTTTCATTTAGAAACAGTGATTTACATTATGTCATGTCGTGTCCCTAAAGTACACGAACAGAAACACAACAGTCACACACAAAGAATGCCTTGCTGTGGTGATGTTGCGGTTTGTTCTTCTAACGATACGACAGCTTCAAACACTAGCCTCGCTTTCACATCGCCAGCTGTAACGATTCAAGAAGTAAGCCTTCGGGAAAGAGTTGTGGGACAGAACAATTATGTGGCTTTGCAAAATTAAAACTGATTTTTCATTGTTATTAGGAGGGAATAACAGTGTTGAGTTGTAGCTGGGATTTCTGTCCTCCCATCAGAGGTCCTCGAAATCAATCAAGCAACTGTCAAAATTGTTGCCTTAGTTTCAAATACATTTTGCGTCCGCTTCAGAAGAGAAGATTCCACATTGTGTTAAGTGGGAGACACAGTGAAATGCACGAATAGAGATAATGGTGCATCCCTGCTGTTTTACTCCTACTTTTTCAACTCCATACACCTGGCCAGTCACAGCCAGTGGTTGTGAATGTAAGATTGCATTGTCGTACACATCCTGTCCTATTACAACGTCCTAAAAGTACAGATGGGAGGGAATTTTAGAAGCTGTTTAACTGTCTGTCAAGAACTTCCTTTGCAGCATACTGACACCTTTATGTGTGCCCATTAGGCCCAGAACCTATGCCATAATGCTGGGGTGGTTTGCTGAGGCATTTTCCTCTTGCTATATTCACAGGTTACTGTGGTGACCAGCCAGCCAGGGCGGAGCATTGTTCGCCAGTTGGAGATGGGGCTCAAAGATGCTGACCTGGTGTCACTGAAGCGGCTCCTGGTGGTACAGATCTATAACGCAGTAGAATGGGGCCAGGACAACCCCTCACCTGAGGCCACGTACGCTGAGAGTGAAGGTGGGAAACTAAAATACACACACACACGTACACACACGGTCAGCACACAAAGTTGATGCAAGGTTGGTAAAAACAAAGACACTCGCACCGTGAGTATACACGGCTGTGTCTAAGCAAACAAGCGAGGAGCATTAATACAAAGAGTCAAACAACTTGAAGGAGGTCTGCTGTCTATTTCCTGAACCAACTCCACTCCCCCTCACTTTTCACATACTTTCCCCCTGCGCTTCCTTAATCATCTTCAGTCGAGTCGTGTAGCGTTGACCCACTTAATACTGCATTTCTTACTGTTTGTCACAGATCTACAATCAATACTCGAGACACATGTGACAGTTTATAGAACGTGGCCACAATCCAAACATTTGCCAGCCTCCCAAAGACTAATTTCATAATGATATGTCACTCTTTCTAATTACTGAAGGTTCAAGTGGTGTGGTCTGAGTAAGTAGAGAGTACAGTGATGATTGGATAGAAATGAAGGGCAGGAGGAGAGGAGACGGAGAGAAATAGAAAGTGAGAAAACAAAATGAAGAGAAACATACAGCACAGTGAGGAAGGAGAGAAAAATGAGAGCGGGTGAAAGAGAGAGGGGTGTGATAAACACAGAGAAGTCTTCCCGTAAAAATATTTATGCACCGACTGAAATATTTATTCCGCAATGATAAATCTTTTAATCTGTATGGAAAAAGTAGTTGAACTGACTTTGTTTTCCCAGAGGTGTTTGAGATGTTTGAAACACGATACTAATGATGGCATGAGTTTCAACTTACCTGACACAATTATGTCAGTTATGTAATCCTTCCTTATTTGTTGTCACCACCCCCCTTCTCTGTTATTTTTACATCATATCCGAAGTGAAATGTTATGCTTATGTCCTAGTTTTCGCCATTAATCCATGGCCTTGTCCCCCTTGGAGCCACTCCTTGTTTGGACCGGGCTTTTAGTAGCGGTAAAACAAGTCCTGGACTTTGTAGTTCTATCCTTGAGAGGCAGGATGAGATGTAAATCTTGTTTTTTCCCCCAACTAAACTAAATTAAAGCAGAGAACATAGATAAGGGATGGCCACAGGGGTGTGGAGGATCTGCTTTTGTTGTTGAAACCAGATGGTATCCACTTTAATGCTGCTGTACTGCCTTATATTAGTCTGTCTTTTGTGGGGGTCCTTAAGGGGTCCCAATGAAAATCCTTTTTAATTACAGGAAAGAGAAAGAAAAGAATCTCTGACTCGTGATACATTCACAAAATCCTTAAAATGAAACCACCGTAGTAGGAACATAACTTTTGTAACTGCTGTAATGGTTGACTTTGCTTCATTTCAAGGGGTTACAAGCAAAAAAAAGTAAACTATTGGCTAGGTAAGTCTTGATGCGAAGTGCAGCGAGAAATATTCCAATATTGTTTACAAGAAAATCAAACCAACAGGAATCAATAGTTACGTGTCCCTGCAGCAGCTGCTTTAGTACAAGTCCCCTAGTATTTATTCTATTCATCGATCAATATGAGTGATGCGTTTCCTCGTCTCTCTCCAGTGTCTAATAAAAAAGCAATGCCTTTGAACAGAGAAATGTTTGGAATGGAGCCTGGGAGACATGGCTATGAAGTTACCACAGCATGATGATAGTGAGGTCAACACCCTGTTTAGCTGCTGGGATGCCACTGGGACCAGATCACTGTGTTCCTCCACAGTGTCTGCAAATGTTTATAGTACTGAGAAACATAATAATCAAGTTGAGCTCTTCGATACTACGGCCGACACCCTCTTAATTATGTCAACAGCAGCGGTGCTAGACCGCAGGAAGCTGTATCGTTACAAATGGGTCTTTCCACAGTGGAGAAAACATGATCGTTGCTACCATAACATCTTCATAAACAGTGGCATTGGTCACACAAGCATGAAAGTGGTTTACAGCGTAGATCCTGATTAGTTTCACAGAACTAATGTTTTTCTGCCTACTGTGTAACTGAATTGTCAGTTTGAAGATGTATATTCCTGTGTTCACTGTCATTTTGAGTTTTCTCATGAATGCATCATGTTTTGACTCAAAGACTTGGAAACATCGTACATTACATTGCTTCTTTTCATTTGCTGTGATATCAGTTATCTAGGAACGTGCTTGAAGTCCGTGAAGGTTCTCAGTGATCCAGGTCATCTTTCTTCAAGAAGGTTAAATCTGGGGCAACCACAACTGCAGCTGCAACTGTCTATAACCAGGGGTGTTAGCAGCTTAGTGTGGAGGGATTTGGCTTGGTGGCCAGTTTAAGTCCAGTATGGAAGGTGGACTGGTAGCTGGAGAGGTGTCAGTTCACCTCCTGGACACTGCCAATGTGTCCTCGAGCAAGGTACCTAACCCCCTAACTGCCCCCAGCATGCCGCTCTGTATGTCTGCCCATGACCATCTCTCTCTCATTTGCATGTCTATGAGCCCTTTGTGTGTGTGGGTGTGGTTGTATTTTGGGTAAAACTTGAGTGATAAAAGAATTTCCCCTCAAGGGATCAATAAAGTATCTATAAAAAAACAGAAGAAAAAAGTCCAGTTGCTCCAGATTTAACCTTTGTGAAGAAGGTAGGGAGGTGTTTGTTTGAAAAAGGTGACAAAATAACCAGTTCTTAAAATATCTCCTTGTATATGGGGCCATATAAAAACCAGTGTCCTGAATGTACTCTGTATGATATTTCAATGTGTGACATTACTCACAGTAAAACCGCAAACATTTTGGATGAAGTTCTGAAAGAATCGGCCAATACAGAAAAGGAAATGAGGTCAGCACTCCATCCAAGAGCTACATAGATCTCAGAGATCATCTGGCTTTAATCAAAGATAAAAAAAAAAAAAGTTCATCTGTCTAGTCAATATGAACTCTGCTCAAAAGGTTGCAAAGGTCCAAAAAGTAGTTCAGACACTGTTACATGTAACACCCTTGTGAAGTTCAACAGTAGTTCAGATACCTGCCGTTGGGGTGTAACCCACAAGTGCCTGTGTTTGAATTTGCATCTGCATTCATTAGCCAGTTTTCCATTTCCTTTGTGATTCATCATCTCTATTTTCATTTCCATGACACTTTGTAGTGAAACTTGGCTTATCAGGCATGGGATGTAATGAGCCTTTTTGAATGGCTCATTGACCCGTTGTCTTATTTCTTCTTTCAGTGTGTAAAACTCTTTGTAATGGACGTGTAACTATATATCCCAAACCTAATACGGTCAAATTTAGAAAGCAGTGTTTACTCAGGGAATACTCTGGAATCTGGGTGCGTTGTGGAATCTTAATCATGTCCGTATGTGGAAGCTGCTGGGAGGAAACACTCTGAGAGACATTGCAGCAACTTTCTCACTGTGTGTGTGTGTGGGGATGGGTATTAGTGGGTGTGTGTGTGTCCGTGGAGTATATTATCGGAAGTGGGTGGAGTACCCCTTTTTTGCACAAAGACTTTACTAATAACTTCCCTCACTTTTTGTGTCTCATCTTTGTCACTCACTTATCTAGTGACAAGAAAAGAGGTCACAGCTCTTATCTTGAATAAAGAAATGTGTCTGTGTGTGTGTTAGGAACAAATACACACACACAGTACAGCGCAGCTACTTTATAGAAACATCAGTTAAAAACAACAGTTATGTAAATGCTGTATTTTTTTTAAAAAGCTGACAACCGCTGTGCTCTAACTGCATTAATGTGTGTGTGTGACTAAGATGTAGGAAAAATAAAGATGCAACATGACTGTACTGTGAGCTCTGGCGTGTGTGCTTATCCTCTCATTCTGACTGGTTCTCACTTCTGCAGAGTTCTGTTCAAGTTAAGGTTAGGTGAGGATAAAGGTCGAGGTTAAGGGTGAGGAAATGCTTCACGTCAATGAGGGTTCCCACAACTGTAAGTACAAACGTGTGTGAGTGCGTTAAGGCCAACGCCTTGATAAGTATCCTGTTTTGTTGCAACTTCCTCAGTGTATCTTTGAATCCCCGGCCTGTGGTGTAATTGTACAGTTGAGCACCAGGGAGTGGATAGAGAAATGGGTCACAGGGCGAGAGCGAGCAGAGCGAGACAGAGACGAGGACGATTATGGCACCAGCGGTTTTGGTGTTCCACCTCACAGATGAGCAGCCATGGTGTCGACTGTAACCCACACTGAATGCAGCAGGTCCTCTGAGACAAAAACTATAAATTTCAATTGTTTAGATTTATAGGAGGAAATTGTAATTGCATATTTCTTTAGAGAAATGAAATTCCAAAAAGCTGTAAGTGATGCGTCAAATGCAGAACAAATAAGTGAAACTAACATACATTCAAACATAAACTAGAGAGCAGGTACTCTTGGGACACCTCGGTAACCCAGTGGTTAAGGTGCGAACCACGAGCAGTAACTGATGGTTTCAAATCAGGAAGCCATGTTGCATGTCATACCTCTTTCTCTCTCTCTGCCTTCATCGTTATAAAGAAAGCAAAAAATTATAATAATCTTTTATTTTTAAAATAGCATCTGTTCTCAAAACATCTGTCTCAGTATAATTTTGCGATGATCTCAGTATTCAAATTTATATTTTCTCCCAAAAGAAACTGCGTTTGTCTGCATGGCAGACAGGATGATGTCATAAAAGCCAGACAGATAACCGCTGCAGACATAACATAAGTTCTATAAATGCTTGCTTATTTTTTTTTATGGGGCATTCCCCAGGGATGTGGCTCCTCCACGCTTGTAGACAGTGCCGAGGAGTTTTTTCTTTTTTTAACCCCCATGATGACATTGAGGCCACAGTTTGTTAAAATTGGAAGAAATGATGCAGTTCAGTCGTTTAAAAATAACGTCCCCGGGGGGTGGATATATTTTTCAGGGTTGACACACTGTATTTAGTCTCTGGTGACCTCTCATCGTGTTCTGTTGAAGCAATCAGTTAAATGCCACTCCATGGCTGTTGGTTTTACAGCCATCGTTACCAGGAATTTTCAGACCTCAATGACAAGAGGAGACGGAAGCAGAGGTGAAGGAGTGGAGGCAGACGAGAGAGGGGCGGAGGCAACAATGCCTGTTGGAGCAGAGGGATGGAGAGAAAGATACAGGAATACAAAGACGTGCTGATAAAGAGTGGAATACAAAAATAAAGAGAGGAGCAGACTGATAGACATGAAGGCCAGACAGGAACGGTGACAGACAGGTGTTGATAACAAATTCTCTCTGGCCCATTGCCTGATTGAGGCCAAGGAGATGGGGTGACATCACCTGAGGCTGACTGTAGCGCTGGCATTAACCCAAATATCCTTTCAGCTACCAGAACTGTTTCTGTGCGCTTATGTGTCTCCTCCTTACCAGAAACAACAGAAATCAATCCATTTGAGCTGTAACTTAGACCAGAAAGTTACCAAAACCAGCCTTCAATAAACCACACTGGTGACAATGCAAAGGTTGGAAGCCAAGCGAATAAAGAAGTAGAGGCGTCACTGAAAAGAAACTCTTATTTCCATGCAATTTTTCAAGTATTTGGTACTACACTGTCAGGAGTGTGCACTAACAGCAACAGTGACACATTTTGTAAATGCCCGTATTAAAGGAGACATTTATACGAGGTGTTACCTTCCTTAGCTTCCTTAACTGTTTTGAGTCAGGTCCAAAGCTGTGATGTCTTGCTGATATAGCATGTTTTTAACTGGATCCCAAGAAGTGGGGATGCAAAGCAGGGGCTTTTCTGTTTCTTTGAAGCTGATGACAAACCAACTATAAATGGAGATGCTGGGGATTGAACCCAGGACCTCATACATGCGAAGCACGCGCTCTACCACTGAGCTACATCCCCTCTGCCCTTGTAGCTAATGCATATTATACAGCCACTAAAGTCCCCGTAAGGTATTCGCCTCACATTGGACTTGTACATGAGACAGCATAAGATGAGACTCCAGTCATGCAAATCACTGCACACAGAACTGTATAACCAAATAAAGCATGTTTTAATTTCACATCTCCGTTTCTGTGCATACACACAAGCTCATACTCCTTCCTTGCCAGTAACGAAACATTTAAAAGTAAATTACCAGCAAATTAATTCTTTTGTCGATACTTGGCGAGTCACGTTGTGCCAAGAAGTAGCCACCGAGTTGTGTCGGGGGAGCAGTTTCACATGTCTTTCCACCACTTCCGAAGAAATCTATTGCATTTTGCTAATGGGAGCTAATAATTAATGTCCCTTATGTATGTCAGACATTATACAGTTGTGTTTCTACCAGCAAAGGGAGCTAACCAATTAGCTTTTGTTGCTGTATAACTTGGAAGAGGATAGGGAAGTGCCAGCTGTGTGGAGTGTGGAGCAGACAACACGATGTACGATTTGGTTCCACCATTTATTCTACACGCCAGAGGACGTTCCCTCCAGACATAGCAGTTTAATACTTTCCTCCCTCCAGACTAGAGAAGTATGAACTCTAGTCCAGCTTTCCAAGTCCCTCTGTCTGCCTCTTCTGCTGTGTGTATGTAGGTGTGTGACATGAACACATTACAAAGAGAGTATCTCTGTCTCCATATTGTGAGTGTCTGTGAGCAACCTGTCGCACGTTGATGCTTCCCATTCAAGCTCAGTTTCCAAGTCATTATTTAAAGTCATTTTCTAAACAAGCGTCATATTTCAATGCAGCTTCTGAGCATAGGTTCTGGCATCACCTGAGTACATTATGTACACACTTTGATGCAAACACACACTGGACACAACTTATATTCACTCTCAAGACATCATAAGCTGTAAAAGGAAGCATCTGCTTTGGGAGTGAGACGTGTTATTTTTGCACAGTCATGGTCAGCACCAGAGGACACCCACTGTGACAGACAGTCATGCACACACACACACAGACACACCCATGCACACAAGCACCGTCTGGAGCAGCTACAGAGATTTATCACTACTGTCTGACTGTCTTCCACGAACACCTGGACCTTTCTCCCCTGAGCTGCATCTCTCTCTCTCTCTCTCTCTCTTTCCGTCTGTCAGAGACTGCTTCAGCCCGAACAAAATAACACGATACAGATAAAACTGGACAAGAATTGAATCTCTCTATTTTTTTTTCAAAAATTTAAACAGAAATAGCAGAAACAGATGGTTTACTGTCACATGGTTAAAAGCACCAAACATGCAGTGAAAATCTTTCATATCCCACAGTACTTCGATTTAGATTTATGCCCTTAAATGTCATCCACAGACAGGTCCCTCTGTGGATATAGCATGTTTTTAACTAGATGGATTTCAAGAAATGAAGATGCAAAGCAAACCTGAGGTGAAAGCTTTCATCAGACCTGTGTTGTACATGCGTCTGATGTATCCAAACTGAATATCATGGAGGGTCTTAGAGAGGGGATGTAGCTCAGTGGTAGAGCGCGTGCTTCGCATGTATGAGGTCCTGGGTTCAATCCCCAGCATCTCCAATGACCGTTTGAATCTGGTGTTTTCCTTGGCCTCTCTTAGTTGAGGAAAATAACCATTCGTATAAAACTCTCCAAAATACTGACAAAAAATGTGCCCCTGTTGCTGTTAGTGCAGACTGCGGTATAGTTTTTACTGATAAACCACAGAATTACGTGGAATAAGTCAGAAATGAAGTTAATTGCAGCGAGACCTTGGTTCTGTATCCTTGCCGTCCTATCTTTGCAAATATGATTGATAAAAGACTGGTTTAGGTCATTTTCTAGTCTAAGTTGCAGCACAGATGGACTAATTGAGTGCTATGGAGGAGGCACATACATATACACAGAAACAGTTATGGATATTTGAGTTAATGTCAGCACTACAGTCAGCTTCAGGCAATGGGCCACAGAGCATTTGTTCTCAACACCTGTCTGTCACTGTTTCTGTCTGGGCTGATCCGCTCTTTGTTTTTGTATTTCACACTTTATCTGCACTTCCGTACCTTTCTCTCTGTCCCTCCGCTCCAACAGCTCCGTTACTCACCCCCTCAGTCCTTAAGTGTTGTTCTGAGTCAGGTCCAAAGCTGTGATGTCTTGCTGATATGGCATGTTTCGAACTGGATCGATTCCAAGAAACGAGGATGCAAAGCATGAGCTCTTCTGTTCCTTTGAGCTACATCACCTGATGTGATGTGAGATGCTGTTTCTTCACCTATAAATGGAGATGCTGGGGATTGAACCCAGGACCTCATACATGCGAAGCACGCGCTCTACCACTGAGCTACATCCCCTTTGGAAGACTGCTTTAAGCTATTGAGGTCATAGCTGTAATGTAAGGCTTTGGCCTGGCATAATCTCAAGTTTAGGGTTATGTATAAATCATTTTTTAAGGATTTGGCATTGCTCACAATATTCGTATTTCTTCAAACTGCCAGCTTGTTTCACATGAAAAAGGAAGGAAAGGTGGAAAAAATCAAGCTGCCTCAGAAAAGGTGCTGCACTTTGCATCTTTGTAGGCAACAGTGGCACGTTGGAGGATGAGAAAAGTTAAGCTTTTTAGAGTAATAGACAAGGCATGGAGGGACTTTAGTGAGTCAGCTAATGACTAATAGGTAAGTAGAAGGTCGTACCATATGTACATAACTGTAATAACCAAAAAGTCAGTCTGTAATTGTACAGGGAGAGTGACCCAGAGGCTCATATTCGACAGATTAATACATGTTAAGCTGTTAGCAGTGTCTAATTTTAGATTTGTCTATTTCTCAGAGGCTCATACGCTGATGAACTGAAAAACACTGAAATCCTCATTGATTTGACTTATGGAGTGGATATTACCACAGTTCTATAAATCATCATTTGCATTGTCAACATAACAAATCTATTCTGATAAGCTGCAGCGTAAAAGAAAGGACATGTCTCCGTTACTTCGTCTACTGTGTAAAAGATATATACTGTTTGTGTTAATGTGTTCTAAGCTTTCCTGGGTGTGTGTGTAATGTTTCTAATAGATTGATTCATTGTCCATTTATCTCAGCTTGGTAGCAGCTGATATGATAACAGCTTTGTGTATTCTTAGATAGCATGCTGCATGGACAGTTAACATCTCTAAAGATGTAATACCGGGCTGTGGCAATAAAAGGTTAGTCCAGTCACACAATGTCTTTACAGTACTTCAAAACTGCCCAGAGACACCTCTGCAGCAGAAGCATAGCTGCATGAATGTAGGCTTGTTGAAGCAGATCTCTGAGTATATATGGAGTTTGCATGAATGATTTCACTCCTAAGAAGTTGCTCCACCGTCAGAAATAGATATTTCCACTGAGAGACTTCTCTCTGATAAGAAGCTAATTTCCACACCTGACAAACCAAATGTAGTTTCATTGACTCGTCTATGTTTTAATATCTGAAATATCTTGATATATCACTGAGCTGAAGTAGGCCTGAAAAACCACTAATGCTTCGTGTCACATTGCTTTTAAACTCCTGTAATAGAAAGAGACACCATTCCCCCACAGGAAATGTCATCATTTGGTCTTTTATTAATGATAGCAGCAAATGTCTCAGGCAGTAATTCAGGCAAGTTCATCTTCTAGCTGATGTTACACTCTTGTTCTTTATTGTTCATCAGCAGACATCTTCAAAATGTCTTTTTAATCTTTGATGCCGTATGAGCATGAGGTAGCTTACGGTTGAAGTTAAGCTCACAACATGTATTCTTATTGGGTCAGGGCTTGTTATATATAGAAATCCCATTGCATGGCTTCCTGCAAACTAACTATTTTTGCATTTGTCTGCAACGTCACGTCCAGCTGTGGTTCGATTTGCTCTCAAGCAATTTCAAGCACCACTGAACTACATCCTATACTCATGTGGCCTTGCCAGTATGTTTTATACCTAAACGTATTATTTGCCCATCCAAGAAATACTAATCACGACCTCTATTAAGAACACAAGTGGAGATGCTGGGGATTGAACCCAGGACCTCATACATGCGAAGCACGCGCTCTACCACTGAGCTACATCCCCTTCCTGTACCTGCCCGCATGATGGGAAGCAGTTCCTCAAACGGCCACTTGAGGCCAGCTACAAAATAAGCTCTTGGCTCATGTTTACAGTCTGGTACAAAAAGCAGTTTTAGTCTCTATAGTTAATGTCATGGTTATTGGGTGCTGAATTTTTATATGTAACTCATCCCTTCTAGTTCTATTAAGGCTTAAAGTTATGCATAATTAGGTGCCTGGCTACTTTGATTGACAAGTCGATGTCCCAATGTTGTTCCTGAACAGAACTGACACACTACCTTTAACAGATTGGGTTATAATGAGACTGATGTCATGTAGGCTGCCCCGACTTTAAACTCCACGTCTCACTATGTTATGTAATGACTGACTTCTCACTTTATGCTCTGAATTAGCATATGCATCTTATGAAACACATCATCTGACGTTGTTCTTTCACCTATAAATACCTGTTCCACTCACCAAAAAAACAAACACTTATTCAGCATAACTATGTGTGTGTGTTCATTATATGTCTCCCTTTTATACAAGGTGCAGTATTATGAAAATCCATGTGATGAATGCTTCTCAAAACTCTGTGTAAATCCTTTTTAAGAGGCTGACAAATCTGTTTTCACATCATAATATTTTGAAAGATATTCAGTTGAACAGTTTAAGTCTTTTTCACATCACTTCCCAGCTTTGTCAAAGTATTTACTTCCTTCAGATATCTGCTTTGCAAATGCTTCTCAATGCGACAACACTGTCATTCCATCCACACATACTTAGTCCTAAAAGCCAGGTTTCAAGTCACAGCCCTTATTCTATTTAAACAGCATCCATTGAGATCTGTTGTGGAGGTTGTGTATTATCCCACTATTGATCTGTCCTCCCATCCATCCACCCATCTGTCTCACACCAATAACCTCCTTTATTACTTCTCTAGTTTGGCTCTAAGCTTTGAGGTAAACATTATTTGCTCATACACACACATACCAACGCAAACACGCCCAGGCGGTGTGCTCCTCAAAGAGGATGTTTGCTCAGCTGATAAATGCTGAAGAAGCGTAAGATTATATAAGACGTTAGGGATAGTGGATCATTCGTAGCATGTTTGCGGTCCATTTAAGTGTTACAGTAGATTGGTGGATGGCTGTCTATTTTTGTGACAAAGAGATGAGAGACTATATTTCCAATAAGTGGCATAAAGGTAGATTTTGACTGAACCAGCAACACAGTGTTATATTTAAGTCGGGTTTCTGACCCTTTTTTTTTTCCAAAGTTACCAGGACTGCAAAAGTATATGCAAGAGTATATATTAACAATATAGAAAAAAATTCTTGTGTTCTTGTCTCCATCTTTGGTGTCTATGATTCAACTTTAATATAATTAGAGTAGCTTTAATTATTACCATTATTGTGACAATTTTCTTTTTCTCATCGATAGTGTGCGACGATGATGAAATAAATTAGAGGATGTTACCGTTGTTGAAAATATTATCCATATTTAAAGGCCCAAACAAAAAAAGAATATTACTCATGCATGTGTTTGATTGGTGATGTAACATTATTGCTAAAATTAAACCGCATTAAATAAACGGATAATCTCAAGTGCTTTTTGTTTTGTTTTGCATGAGACATCCAAGCTGAAGGTAGAAGCGGTGTAAAAGCAGACTCATATCTTGGACAGATAGCTCTCTCAAACTGACACCCCATCAGCAATTCTTGGATCAGTCCCGCAATAGAAAAGGATTATATCCCATTATATCTCCTCTAATCCTCTCCCTCTCCATGCAATCGCTCTCCTCCTTCTTTCTCTCTCTCCTCTCAAACAGTCCACAGAGCTATATTGGTGTTTTCCTGCAGATTTTCCCTCCCCTGTCTGCCTGTCCACAAGATAAGCTCACTTTTACAAGAGACATGACAGTTTTTGTGTGAGTGTGTGTGTGTGTGTGTGTGTGTGTGTGTGTGTGTGTGTGTGTGTGTGTGTGTGTGGGGCCCTCACCGGTGTAATTTTCTCATATAATTTTCACTTTTCTTCTAATCATACTCCGTTACACAGGACCTGCCTCGCTTCATCAAAGCATGGCAGAGAGATGAGAGGACTTTCTCCTCTTTCCTTCTCATCTCTCTCCAGCTACTTAATTACGTTCTCCTCCTCCTCTGCCTCCCTTTTCCTCTTCTATGTCTCTTTTTAGGCGGGGAGAAAATAAATTCTCTGGCATGTTTTTGTCTTCAACTCTCTCTCTCTCTTCCCTTGTACTCTTTTTTTATTTTCTCTGCTGTATCCCTTTTTCCTCCCTGCTTTTATCTTGTTCTCACTTCATCTCTCTTGTATTACCATAGATGCATGATGTATAAACCTAGATTTATTGTATTCCTCTGCTTTAACCACATGCAATTTTCTAGCGTTGGTTTGCATAGATTTAAACTAAACTCTGAGTTTAAAAGAAAAACTTTGAAATATTTACTTCAAGCATGAAATGAGGTTGTGTTTATCGGCCTAAAACTTGCTCTGTTGTGTTAAATCGGGATGTTAAAAACACAGTGACGGGTGCCTGTTCTCAGCCTGTACACTCTGCATCAGGTCACAATTGGATACATTTTGCTGTGATTGTGGGTGTTCTGTGTTGTGTAATCATATTAACACTGCCTGCGGTACTGTGCTTTTATATCTTTGTGACTGCCACCTTGAATATGAAATGCTCTTTTTGTTTAAAAGGCTTTTCCTTCTCCTTGTTTGCCTCCTGCAGAACACTTAAGCCATTTCCACACCCCACACAGTTGCACTTGGATCAGCATACATCCCGCAAATCCATTCTGAGTCGCAAGAATAATGACTCTGAAAATGTCTGTCCCTTGAGAGGAGGATTATAATCCACTGGCCCTCAGCCAAGAATTACAGAAACAGTAAACCATCCTGAATGCTCACAATGAGTCATATTTCTTGTATCACATTACAATAATAGTGTCAAATATCGTTGATCCCCAGAGGCAACTCCTCTCCACGGGTAGTCAAGGCCTGCCGAGAAGAAATCCTGGAGCTTTTTCAAAGATGCACTGGCAGGGTGCTTGTGGACATCTGGACAGTGAACGGCAGAAACCTGACCCCGAATGAGCCTAAAGCCTTAATCTGCTCAGCCTTAAAAAAGATCAGTCACACACTGAGGTCCAAATATGTGTCTGTGTCTGCTCCAACTTATCATCAACTTTTCTTGCTAGCAAGGAAAATATTTCATGAAAAGTTTGGAAATAGTCCAGCACATAACCCCACCGTAAAATGTACGATTTGTAATTTCTGCTATGCTAGCTTTATGCTAAGCTAGGCTAAGCTGTCGGTGATAGCTGCCAGATATGAGGGTGGCAGATAGAGAAGCATATTCCGGAAAATGTTGAACTATCGCTTCAAAGGAAAGGTTCATCATTTTTTGAGCCTATTTTAAAACAATAATCAGGTGCCTGCACTTCATGAACTTTGCAACAGGTTTTCTCAGCTGTAATCTCCTGTTCTCTCTCTCTCTCTCCCTCTCTCTCTCTCTCTCTCTGTCTCTCTCTCTCTCTCTCTCTCTCTCTTTCGATCTCCTTTGTTCTTACCAGCTATTATAACACAGACTTGGTCCACACTCCTCCTGCTGTGCAGAAATGTATTCAAAAGGTTATGTGAAGTTAATATTAGGCCTTCAGAGTTGAAACACAACCACAAATCAAGTGGTTCTTCTTCGGTTCAGTTCTTCAGTTACGGCCTTTTAGTATAATGAACAAATGCTCAGAGGCTGCTCAACAGGGAAACGCTGTGGCTGTGTTTTATTTTATTACAGCAATTGAAATTCTTGGACATTCCAAAACTTTGATATTTTCAGTAGTAGTTTTACTTCATCAAAATGTTTTAATAAGTTTAACAAATATGTAATTTCATCTTGATAAATTGTCTTTTATGTTGCTTTGGGAGGAACTAGAGGACAACATTGATGTTCGTGACCTTTTCAGTACATCAATGGCAGCAACTAACTGAACTCAACTCCTGTGGGATGTCAATAAACACCATTCCCGCATTTTTGTGTAATTGGTTCGGTGTGAAAACGGCAGACTTTTCCTTCTCAGCTTCTATTCTAACCACACTCTCTCTGTCTCTGTCGTTCAGTTCATTTTCCGTCACAGTCAGCTAATTCGCTTGAGTATGAGGTGGTTAAAAGTGCAGAGAGGTGCTCAGGAGGAAACTCCACCCAGACCTGCTGACATACTCGCATACATCCAACTGCAGCTACTGCAAAATGTTGACACAGACAGGAAGCACTCCGCACACGCACTCAAGATTACTTAGCCATAAATTCAAAAGCGGGAATGACAGCATAAGAGAGATTAGGACCAAATATTCTGTTCACACCATTGTTTTATTTCTTTGCGTTTAACATGACTGATGATGAAGATGCATGGATTTCAGGAGTGCAAGTTTTTCATCTTGACACACACACAGTGCCAAGGTCAGGCTGTTCACACCTCTGTGTGACGTTAGCAGAGCAGCAGGTGGTTGTACAGATGGAGAATGGTATCACTCTTCACACCAGGATATGGAACCTATTAGTCTCACACTGAGAGATGGCTTCGCGTCATGTGCACACGCAACTTTTTTTTTTTTAACTCAACCCCTCCTAAAAAACTTCCATCAATCCAGGTGATCTTTTCTATTTTGCTGTTTTCAGCCCCGTTTGTGAAAAATGCACAACAAACTTGAAGTTTTAATGTATTGACTGCTTCATGCACTAAAGGGTGGGGTCTCTGAGGGTCTCTTATTTCTTCTGGTTGCGTTTTACAGATATATATATTCGGAGAGCTGTTTCAGTTATCCCTCTCTTCCTGTTTCGTTTTTTTCTTTCCATCTTTGTGGTTCAGAACAACAGATGGTGGTTGAAGAAAGAGTGAGAAGCATAAAGAAAACCAAGGGACGGGTGGTTCACGGCTATTAAACACCCAGAGCAGCAACACCCACTTGCACTTTCTGTTCTCTACTCTATACTACCTGCATCTGTTTGCTATTCTCGTCTCTGTCAATCTGATTCCTCTTCTGTTTTTATCTCTCTCCACTGAGAAGGGAAGGGAGTATTTTAAACATGCACCCCTGTACGTTAATGTGATGGCAATGTCATCGACTTCATCAAATAAATCATATGCCGAAACACACCGTTAGGGTTGCTCCAAAAGTTTTCATCCTCAACCTGCTAGAATTGTCTTATCATCACAAAACAGAAACTTCTCATTTCTGTCATTTTCCAAAGGTAAATTTATGTCTCAGCATTAAAATGAGTCTCCAAACTCTTGATTGGAACATCTAGAAAACATCAGTTTATCTCCAAAATAGCCTCTGCATCCAAATATCACTCTCCCAATTACTGCCTTCCTTTCATCTCTTCTGTAATGACACACTTTCTCTTCTTCCTCTCACTTCTTTTTCACCCAAATTTACTGTCTCGTACTTCCTTCTCTATTTTCATCATATTCCCTCTCTTCGCAGTGCACCCTGTTTCTCTAACCACCAGTTGAAAGAGGACAAAATTACTCCTCCGTGTGTCTGTCTGTCTTTCTTCCTGTCTTTTTTATCTCTGTTTGAGCATACTCAGATAGACTGTGTGTCTCTCTCATCTTGGCTTTCAGGCCACTTAAGGAAAATAAGGTCCTTCTCTTTTGAGAGGTTTGTTATTTGCTATCACCTCTCCAATCTCTCAGCCCCGCTCCCATCTCCTCTCTGCAAAGGGCTCTCTGTCTTCTGTCATCTTTCTGTCTGTCCCTGTTTAGTTTTTGTGACAGTAAACATCTCTTGAAAATGTTGGAGTCAGAGTCTGAGCTTTTGTTGATTAATTAATGTTTTAATCAATCAATCAGTCAGTCATGTTTTTCAGGTTTACTTACTTTAAAAAGTTGACATCTGAAATTTTTCATCTTTCCTTCTTTCCTTTCTTTCTCTGTAACCCTCTGCTGTGCCCTGATGAATACTGTCTGCGGCGCTCCTCTCATCCTCATCACTTTTTCAAGTGTTTCAAAGAAGTCATCAGGCTGCCATCCTCTCTGAGCGTATGTGTCCTTCTCCCTCATCTAACCCTCTTCTATTTCTCCATTCTACTTGAAACCAGGCTGCTGATCTCTCGCTGTCATTTTACTTCGCCATCCTGACATAGTTGCAGCTCATCTTCCCCAAAGCCAAGGTTCAGAGCTTGTTTATTATTAGTTCGGTGACAGGGCATATTTTTGTCATCCTGCAGAAAATGTCATAAAAGCATGAAAATGGAGCGATTTATTATGTTGAGAAAACATATTTTTATCATGTGTCCACTTGTGCATGTAGATTCAAAGTATCGAGAATGTGGTAAAAGGCTCTCCCCGTGTTTTTGACCTTCTCCCATCACTATATTGCTTCTTTTTTCTCCTCTCTTGTTCTTCGTCCTCTGTGATTTCAGCCAGCTAACAGTACCGTTGTTGCCCTCTCGTCCTCTTGCCCTTTTCGAGTGTCACCCTGCTTTAATTATCCCCATGACCACATTGCTTCATGGCTGCAAAGCAATTAGGTCACACAGCCGCTGGTGTGTCGAGTGCCTGTTTCAGACCAGATGATCAATGTCCTATTTGTCACAGTCTCAAACTACATCAATGAGCTATTCATCATTAATGCTCACACAGACGCACTGATAGACAAGGACAGAGTGTGTGTTGTCAGTGTCACTCTATAAGTGAAACGTAGGGACAGGAACGTGTCATAGGGAAATCCCAGAGCCTGAAATTAATCAATGTGTCTTTCGTCTTTATACTCTCTTTGGTGTTACATGTGAAATTATCCTTTAATGAAGAGATCAACCCTTGCAAGCGTCCACTTACATCTTTTAACCTCATTTGATGTTATTAGTAGAATGCTATCATTTACATGAGACCTTAAATTGGATTGAATTGGAAATTGGATCAAGTAGTCAATCATGCTGAACACCACATGAACTTATGATGAAAAAGAATTCCAAACTATGTTTTAATGCTGTGAACTTTCACAGAATAACAAAATAATCTCCATTATTTTGATCTTTATGGAATTAGATAATGTGATCATTAGGTTTTATGAAGATTTCCACCATCACAGAGTTCGTTATCTCAGTAAATCTAATCCATTCTTAAATGAACCAGCAGTGCTCTGCTTTCTCTCCTGGCACTACATTAGCTCACTGCGTCGCTAATATCCCCTTAAGCTAATGTATGGGGAAATTAGTGAGCTCGATGGTCATGAGAATGATGCATTTCCTGTTGCACAGAGTAAAAGGAACCATTACTGGGCGTGGACCAGGGTGGGACAGAGGGAGTTTGAGGGTCAGGGAAAGAAAAAGTTTTGTCCTTCCTCACGGGGACAGTCAATTAGAAGAAGAGACTGAGAGGGAGAAGACGGTCATTTGCAGAAATCATCTATCCTGAGTGATTCATATATTGTTATGTTAGTTCAATTACAAACCTGCAAAAATAGGGCCCTATCTGAATGACAGTATTTGGGGTTTGAAGAGATGCATCTCTTCATGCAGGGCTGCTTTTTTTTTTTTTTTTTTTTCTTTTAAATCTGATTTTAATTTGAACACACTTGTGAATTCATTATTACAGAAAGTGAAATTTCAAATTAAAAGTGACAGACCTACCCCAGTGGACAAAATGACCTTCTCTGATAACACTTAAAAGACATTCATTTAACAATCATTACATTTTCATCCCATCAGTTGGTGTTGGAGGTGAATCACAAGTTTGCCCTTCTCAAATTGTACTTTAAGCAAGCAAGAATGCCAGAGATTCAGCAGCAATGCAGCAACACCAAGGTGTCAACTAGTGTAAACATAGTCAAATGCTTGTTGTCTCTTAGGTGTGCAACATTACTGAACATCTGAATTCATAAATTCCTGTCCAAATGACTTTGGACAGGAAAAGCTCTCCGGTCATTAGACAGGTGGAGGCAGAAGAGAGATGCTAATGTAAGTGTAATCAGGCGAGGCATTAGCAGCAAACTTTTAGAGGGTGTTTGTTTCTAGAGAAGTGATGACTCAGCAGTAGTAACTGATTTCCTGCAGTTGAAATCTAAACTGTATGTTACTGTCTGACTGTTGCAACAGATGTGATGCAGAGGCTCCAAGGCAGTTTGTTGACCCTATGGTAGAAGAAGATATACTGTAACTGAAAAGGCACAGGTTGTACCCAACAGCTAAGCTGCTTCAGCAGATAAAAATAGATGTTAATGTGTTCATATATTCCACTTTATCATTTAATGAGCAGAATAAGTTGTAAACATTAAAACCTCAAATAGTTACAGTAATATGGAGGTTTTACTCTTTCCTGTTTACATCCGGCAGACAAAGAGCAATAAGAGCATAATGAGCCATGTTTTTGGTCACCCGATGAATGTGGGTCTAATATTTACTCCACCTTCAGCTATTTTGGTCTCCACCAATTTCTGAGGAAAATACCTGGCTAAGTTCACTAGCCTGTTTCTAACTTTATCTGCTGCTTGGAGGGTGGGCAAGTGTAAAGGGGGTTTCTGTTGAAAACAGCTGCTTCTGCAGCTGGAAATTACACAAATAAGGGCATCGATAGCAGGCAAAATAGTAAAACCAAAACAATGAGCTGAAAAACGCTCGGATGAGCTAAGAGAAACTGCAGTCAGATGGTAATGCGCCACACTGCAAGCAAAACCTTACTTTGCCATTACTGTTTGTTTTTATAATTACATGTTTTAATTCCAGTTTATAAGGCATTTTATAATCATGTCATCAGAATGTTTATGAGCATGTATAGTTCAGTTCCAGTGTGGCAGCTGTGTCTCAGGTGGTAGAGCAGGCTAGCTGTTCAATACGCGCTTCCTGCCGTCCTCGTGTCAAAGTGTCCTTGGGCAAGACACTGAACTGAATCCGACGTAAAAAGCCTCTGCCAAATCAAATATGCGGATAACGAGATCTCCATAGGCGGGGCCCACTTTACCAGTGAGATGGAAACAGATGATCTGCTGTGGCGACCCCTACAGAGAGCAGCCCACAGAAGATAAAACGAATAAGTAGATGGTCTGGCTCTCTTACTGCTCTGAGTTATTGGCCATTAGCAAGTGTGTATGTACACAGACACACGTACTTAATGAGCTCTGACTGCCACCTTGCATCCTTACCTCAGCATGTGTGTCACACTTTATCTTCTCACATATGCAGACGCACAAACAGAGGACATGCTAATGAGAAGCAGGAGAACAATTACCCTTGTAGGTCAGAGGGACAGAGCTCTTGGTCTGGCTGTAGATCAAGAGAACTCAGGGGAGACGGGTGATAACACGTAATTGTTTTTTTAATCTTCCAAACCTACTCGAAGATTCAGAAGGAGAGGCATCTGTAGGAGGGTTTAACTGTGTAAACACATTCTTCGCAAAGTCAGATAAGCCCGCTGAGGAGACACAGACGGCATCGCATCACTTCAGCTCCACGCTGTCTCACTGAACACACACGTCGAGGTTAACTGCTCTCACCTATCACCCTCAGTCAGTAATGTATCGCTTTCTGGAAGCCATCACGACACACAGGCGCAGACGATGGACCGTCTTGAGTTTATTTATGCTGCTGTGAGACGCAACACACCTCATTTTGTCTCCTTATCTCACGCGCACAAACACACGCGGATACACACTCCATCGTCTAATTACAAGCTTTTCCGACAGTGTGGTCCATCATCCCTCACCCACCATACCCATCCATCTCTCCTCTATCTCATCTTCCCCGGTGTTCTCTCCTTCTTCCTCCTGTTTTTGCTCTCTGTGTAATTTATACTTCCCTCCTTTTCTATCTACTTGCATGTGTCTTTCTCTCTACAATCCTCCTCTCTCACTTACTCTGTCGCCTCCTCTTTCCATTCCTACTCCCCAGACAGACATTATCTGAGGGAATGGCGATTGATTTTCTACAACCCGTTTTCCTCCATCTCTGTGCATCTCTCAAGGATTTTTCTCTTATCTACGCATTACAGTCTCCATGAAGACGAGCACACATCCTTTCTTCCTCCTTCCTGTCCTCCTCCTTTGCCTGCACGTCTTTGTAACGTCCTGTTCCTCAGCTTTTACTTTTCTGTCTCTCTCTTTCTAACTCTTACTGCAGCCACTATATCTTTGCTCAGAAAGGTAGCAAAGATATACAGTCGGATGCAGGTCTTATTTTACCGCTGATCCGCAAGCATTAGAAAACCAGGTCTTTAATCCAAATAAAGAGCAAGAGTCAGAATTGAAAGTTTGACTTTACATTGAGCTTTTTTTTTTTAAAACTTGTGCCATTAATACATGTTTGTTATCCTCTTTAATGTCTTTCCCTCCTCTTCACTCTTGCCTCCACCCAGCAGGGATCTAACTGCAAACATCCATCAGCAAAAAAAACACAATTCCTTCCCCTCAGATGAAGTACTTATTTCTGGATGAAGCACTTTTGGAAACTTTGGCCCAGAACCAAAAATAGTTTCCGTACTGTAGCTACCTCTGACAGATGAAAGAAGCAATGACACATTTAATTCTAGGAATTTAAACTTTCTAATTTTCTCCCTCAAAGTTTCGGGCAGGAAGAGTTCAAATACTTTGTCTGTTCTTCATCCATCTTCTCAGCTCTTTTCTCTGTTTTAGCCCCCTCTTCTGTCAACCCTCCCTCGCTCTTACGGTGCCTCCCAATCCTCTCCTCTCCCTTTAGTCCCATTAGTTATCTCCTGATGGGTCATTAACTATTAAACACCAGATAGAGGGAACAGGAGAAGAGGGGCCCTGTGTGAGGTTTGTGTCTAGTTTGCAAGAATAAATGGAGGATAGGGGGATGACAACAGAGAGAGCGAGGGTGGGGCAGCCCATAGGGTCTCTTTTTCTTTCCTGTAATGATGAGTAGAAATCAGTGGGCAAAAAGAGGAGAGCTGTGCGGCTGCTTTCTTTCTGTCCTCCGGGATGAATCGCTGTAAGTACAGAACATGAAAGAAGAGATACACATTCACATTAAAGTCTCTAAATCAAGACATCAACAAGACAGGCGGCTTTTTCTCTGTGTCATGTCTTCTCTTAAAAAAGTTATTTCACATCCAAAATGCAGCCGTACTTCTTCCCTTCAGGAAATCAGAACATCCAGTGAAGCTTAAGAAGTTTTTTTTGGTCAACCCAGAGACAGTGAAGCTTTCTGATGGCGACAAGTTCAAAGAGTCTTCTGTATCTGTGGAGTCACTGAGGACACGCGTAACGTGAATGTATTTAATTTTGCTTCCATCTAGTGGTCATAGATGGAAATTGTTGATTTTCCCCAAGAACACACTTTTGTTTCGCTTTACCAGTTTTCAGCTTCTCTGTCAGCAGAGTACACCTTTGATCCACATGCTAACGCATACCCTCTGTGTCCATCTTCAGACTGTCTGATGTTGGGAACAGAGGTTGACCTGCAGCAGGTGGAAAACAGTGTCTTCGCCATGGAGATGGTGTTGAAGGCGTGGCTTCAAGAGCAAGGAGGAGACAGGGAGCACCTCCACCTCCTGCTGCCCAACCCTCTGGATAATCCCATTCCAGGTACAAACATACCTACATAGATGTGTGTCGCCTGAGTTTATCCACATCATGGATGTACATGATTTCAGATGTCAATAATGACGCCTGTGTGTTGTCACCTGTGTAGTGTGCGTGAAGTGTGACATGCAGGAGCGTCTGATAAGCCCCGCCCTCATCCCACTCAACCCCAGCCTCGGCGTGAAGACGGAGAGCATCCGGGACTTTCTGCCTGTCGCTAAGGGATCAGCCAATCAGAGCCAACCACCACAGAGACTGAAAGTAATTAAGTAAGAGATGGGGTTGCAGGGAGGGGCTTGTTGCTGAAGTCAGCCTGTTGCTTTCAGCTCACATCTATCCACATATCATTTTCCCATGAAAGTGATTAGTCAAAGTCTCAGACTGCTCATAGGCCAAGAAATGTGCTGCATAGAGTAACATGATGATCAGATGGCATTAGGGCTGGGTAGTAAAAAATACCAGTACCAAAACCATTAGCCTTTAGTTGATACAGATACTAAGAGAGTACTTCCTCTATTTTGGTGGCTTAAGTTTAAACGTTAAAGGGGTTCATTGATATTATTTCTGTTTTTATCATCATATTTTCACACTTTTTGTGTTATACATAAGTCCATAAAGCAAAGTGTCCTGCCTGTCTATGAATGGCTGCATTCTGACGGCAGAGAGTAGTGACATATTTCTTACACGAAACTCTCCATCACATCAGCGTCTGCTTTGTTTTCAGCTTCATGCCTGAAATTTCCAGTCCAGGATTTTCCCCAACTTGTTTATATGTTTTTATTTTCCACCAATAAAAACTCACGTGGTGACAGTGGAATACGAGATCCAACACACGATAAGTAGGCAAAACTCAGCAACAAACAATAACTGTAAATGTTTTATCATGTTTTATAGTATCCTTTTGCTTTCACTATATTTTCTTGCATGGCAAGTGTATTATGGCAAAATGAATGTAGTTATTCTGAGGCAACAATCATTTTAAATCGTAAATGTACATTTGAATTTTATTCCCTCCTTCCCACTCCTTTCCTTCTTTTTTTTGTTATAATAAAAATCCATACACACATTCCTCAGCATATATTGCTATTCCAACATGTACACAGCGTCAAAATACAATAATAATACAAAAATAACAGAAATCATCAAATACAATAACAGGAGGGAGCAATACTAGAATACATTCACAGGAAAACAAACTATGTTTATTAATCTTAATAAGCTCAGTGTACTCTATTGGGAGACTCATCTACACACCACGCTGATAAAGAAGATATATATATACAGATACACATCAAGCTGAACATGGAGGGTCGAAATCATGCAGTACACAACATGATGTTGCTTTGGATGCATTATGATTTTAAGAAATCACAATTTACACAGTCCTCTATAACATATAACTTAATTATACTGTACGCAAACACTTCAGTTTTTTCATGATGAATCAATAATCAAATGTTACACTGTTAAACATTAAAACAAACTAATTCCAGTAAGATTTGTCTGACGAGTCAAATCACAAATTGCAGCAAACTGGAGTGATTGTGTCTCCGGCTTTTATTTCTTTGATCCATGAGTTACTGTCGTCATGTGTTTTTATAAATTCTGACAGTGTCCTGAATAGATTTTTAATCTCGTGTACCGCTGGTTGATGATCTATAGACGATGGACCCATTCTGGTATAAATAGCTCTGTTGTTCAAAAGTTATTTCTAAAATACACACAGGCACACAGATAGCTCATTACATACTCAAATGAGTGCTGCGTGTGTTGTACGCGCACACACTTTCTCCACTGATGATAGAAAGCAGACATTAAAGGCCTAACTGAGATGAACGTTTTTTCCTCTTCCCTGATTTGCATTAGTTTTACATTTACAGGAGCTGCAGTGGGATGTAACGTGTGTGTGCATTTGTTTTGCATACTGTACAGTCCCGAAAGTTATTACGCTCCTTGTGTGTGTGTGTGTGTGTGTGTGTGTGTGTGTGTGTTTGTGCTTTCCATACTGATCAGTAATTACTTACAGCAGTGACATTTAAATGAAGCTGGTCACAGGGATGATGCCGTTCTGTTTTACCCGACAGTTTCCGTGGTCACGCAGAATGTTGCCGTGGAGGAAAAATAAAGACATCATGGACATGTGTGTAACTAAAGTGTGTGTGTGCGTGTTGCAGGACTCTGCGTGCAGACGGAGTGTGTGAAAGTGTGTTATATGGCTTGCCGCTGGTGATCCGCCCCACCACCTGCTGGCAGCTGGACTGGGATGAAATGGAGACCAACCACAACTTGTTCCACGCGCTCTGCCACACACTCAGGGTGTGTGAATGTGTTTGCTGTTCGTCTCTTCATCTTTTTATCAGCAGAGACTGTTTGAATGATATCAGTCATATTTCTGTTCAGAGGAGAAGAAAACAGTAAAAGAAAATCAAATCTGCATGACAGAGTAATTATTTTGATCTCTCTCTTCTTCTTTTCTGTATCGCCCCTTCTGATTGGCTCTTACTTTTTGCGCCTTGTAACATCAAACACTGAAACTGTTTGATGTTTTTCACTGTTTCAGAGTCGTGACTTGTTCCTGCTTCTGCAGGTGGAGCCCGCACAGAGGTCCACAGCTGGAGACTCAGGTCCATAAGTGTGTGTGTGTGTGTGTGTGTGTGTGTGCGTGTTTAGACACCAGTGTGTGAAAGTGTGAAGTTATCAGTGAGTGAGTGCGCTCATATTCCCTGTGTACGTGCACAACACAGGTGTGTGTTCCCACTACATCCTCCAGCCAGCCCCGTCCCTCTCCCTCCTCCTGAAGCCTGTGGTCTCCAGAGAGCTGCTGCTGCCCTGCTCGCAGCCCGTCTCGGCTCAGCAGCCTGCACCTGATGCCGTGCAGGCTATACAGGTTAGGTGACAGATTGCAGAAGTGGAAACAGGTATCCAGAACTCAAAAGGAGAAATACATGTGTTTTAAAACACCAGCGCACACGCTGATACCAGGAATTGAGTCGGGCTGATGAAAAATTCCCACCTTCAAAACAGTTCCTCATTGGATGGGCGCAAAGCCAGATTCATTTCATCACCTACACTTTATTTAGTCTCACTTGTGTATAGCTCCTTCTCACTAACTTCGATATCTGCATGTTGTTGTTTTTTCTGCATGTCTCTGTCAGGCTTGTCTCGCTCAGCTGGACGAGGCGTTCCTGTTGAACCCTCTGTCTCTGAGCAGTAACCTGTACCAGCACCTCAGGAGCAGAGGCCTGTTCTCACAGCCACGATACCCATACAGGTCAGACGCAACAGAGGATGAAAATGTGATGCAAATAAGTCTTTGTATCACTCGTCATACTGTAATGTGAAATCACTGGGCTATATTTATCATCATGATGTAATGGATGTAAAGGTCAACGATGCAAGAAGATGGCAGTTTAGGTTACTATTTTAATAAACAAATATCACATATTGGCCTTGAGGCGTATTACAGTATGTAAAGAGCCGTGTGTAAGGAATATAGATCTCAGAGGATGTCAAGCAAGTTCAGGTGCCAGATGAAGATGAAGGTGATGACTGTAATAAAGTGAGATGATACATATAAGTGATATTTATCAGGACGTGATGTTTAATTCCAGGCTGCAGCCAGCAGCGCACAGAGACCAGTCTCAGCCACCAGAGGGCGCTAAATCTACAGGCAGCAGACAGCCGCGGCAGGTAAACACAGCAGCTTTATGACAGAGCAAAGGTCACGATGTGCCGCTCATATAATGAGCACCGTGATTAAGTTTACAACATGTGCTGAGAGCAATATGACAACAGGAGGGATATGTTCATGATTCTCATTAAAGCTCCATGCAGGGAGTATGTGTGCTTTACTGACACAACTTCCTCCTCCCCACTTCCCACTTCCGTATTTACTCAATAGATGGCAGCACCTTGTTTTTATGGAAGTGAAGAGGTGGATAGATTTAAAGTAACCTTACCTTGATGTTTTAACTGTTTTCTGGCCCTCATCACTGGCAGCATACACAGATTCATCAGCTTAGATAATCAGACATGACCTTAACCTGCAGCGGTGAGACATTAAAACCAGTTCTTATATTTTTTACTTGGTAAACGTATAAATGCCACAATGTAGAAAACTGGGGTGGTAGAGTTAGCTTGCTACTTGAATTTCTGATAGTTCTGCAGGGTAAGGCCCCTGCAAAGAGTCACCACACACATACTGATGATTGATGGGACCAAAAAGACGATTCTGACACATAAATGTGTCATCATTTATTGTTTTTTGTGAAAAATATTGCATCATTTGAACAGTTATTTATGTGAAGTTTAGAGGGGAACAGTTCATCAGCTTCTGACACATGACAAAGAGCCCATTCACAAGCTGAAAATGTTTGGATCAAGTAGTTAATCTTTAACAGTGTTTAGTTTTTTCTAAGCACATCGTGTTTCACATGTAAAATCTCCATCTGTGAAGTAACCAGAGTGACTAAAGCTGAGTTAAAAGCACAATATTTCACTCTGAATTGTTGCACTAGAAGTGCTTGTACTTATCTACATTTCACCACCCGATTATATGACAAGAATTATCAGGGCTACACATAAGAACGCATAAGAAACATCTAAATATGGAGTGAAAACCTGGACCCCCAAATAAACTGTTAACACAAGAAAAGAGAGAGATTATGTCAGTAAGTACATTTTTAGACAGGAGCACATCATGTGTGAGTCATTCTTGTGCTATATATTTTTTATTGTGAGTCATAAACACTGATTAAACATTAACGTCACGCACAAGGACAGGTAACAATGCAACCAGAGGAAATTACTCTACACACGTCTCATGACTTTATGCCTAAGCTTCATGATGTACACCGGGAATCAGTTTTTTCAGAGCGAGTGTCCATATTTTAATTTTATAATTGTCCAAAAAAAAAAAAAAAAAAAAAATTCTGTGGCACCGTCGCTGAGGCCGGCTGCGACCTGAGAGCGTGTAGCTGTTGGCCGTGTGACTCATCAGGGTTGATAAGGCTGCTGACATGCAAATAGTTCACTACGGCAGCAAAAAAAAAAAAGAGAGAGACAGAGAAAATGTTCATCCGCTCTGCTTTTTGTTTTGTTCTGTTCTTTGGCACGCTCTCTCTTTTTACTCACTGCGGTGGAACTTAACCCTTAACTCTGAACATAATGTTTGTATCTTCCTCTTCTCACCTTCTCCCCTTTAGTTCTTTATCTCTCTGTTGTTACACCTCCTTCAGAGCCTCCCCCTCCCTCGCATCTCACTTTCTTTTCTCGTCTTTCACCCTGTCAAAGCTCACAGCATTGTTTATGTTGGTTAAATGACATTTTAAGTGGCATTAAAAAAGTGTTTTCAAAGCTTATAAAGGCCGTGTGTTGTCTCCTCTCACACAAAACCAGGGTCGCCAACTGGGAGCGAACAGCAAGGCCAGGGCCACTGTGGCTCCCTTCCCCTCTTCCTCCTCCCACTCCTCTTCCTCCCTGGGACCACCTCCCGCTAAGGCCTCTCGACCAGCTCTGGCGCTCCTCAGCAGCAGCAGCGGAGGCGGCGGTGGAGGTCGTCGGGCCCCGGCCCCAACTCTGCAGGTGGAAGACGACGAAGATGATATCTCCATGTTAATAAAGTAAGAACGTTGGAGGGTGGGTGGAAGAAGAGTGGGCCGAGAGAGCAGCACAGTGATAGGGAAGTGGCAAAGAGAGAGAGAGAGAGAGAGAGAGAGAGAGCGAGAGAGGCGGAGTAGTACATACTCAACAAGCTATTTAACACACTTTGAAACCCCTCCTGACCTGTCACTTCAAAGGATTACAGTGATATACAGCAGGTCAGCCAGAACACACGCACACACCAGGCTAATCGCTCTCCATTGTAAATTTTGTGAGTAATTAAGCAGCTCATAAAGGCTTTAAAGTCTTTGTAAAGGAGGGAAACGTACACACTTTTGCATGGAAACTTACACAACACACACACCAACTCTTCTGTGCCACACACGGGGAAGTTACAGCCTCTTTTGTCACTTCAATTAGTCTCTATTTATTCTCACCACACGAGCAGCACTAGAAAGATCTGACTTGAACAAGCCTCTGTGTGTGTGTCAGAAAGGAAAGTTTCGACTCGCTTTGACACACGGCAGATCGCTGAGGCAGCAAAAACTTCGAAATCGCACGCAGCAGGACAATGAAAAAGCAGGACGACGAGATGAAAAGAAGGGAAACAGCAGGACAATGGAAGCCTGGAAGAGTCAAACATTTAAAAAAAAAAAAAAGAAAAGAAAAGAAAAAGGAGGGAAGGAACAGAAAGCTATAAGAAAGGTGGGTGGAGCGGGAGATCAGAGGGAGATTAAAGGATGTGCAGAAAACCTCGTCTGCATGTGGCAGCACACAGGCGAGCACGCATGAGCCGTGAAAAAGTCATAAAATTATGATTCGGGCATAATAAAGCAGCTACAGTCCTGCAGTGTATAGAGACATATAGACAAACACACACATATGCACATTCCATTTCCATTTTGCCCTTAAGCCCCGGCCTGAACACAGCGTCACTGTTTTAATGAGACAGAGAATAAAGCAGCAGACAGAGGGGCCTCTCTGCTCTCCTTCACCCCCACAGCACTCTCTGTCTCTGGGGCTTGAAAGGCACCATGAGCAGGGTGGGGTGGGGTGGGTTGGTGGTGGATGGAGAACAGAAGTTAAAAACTTCAGTGTGATCTTTAAAATAGCGATGATGACACACTGAAAAAGAATTGCACTGAAGGAGAATTTCCCTTCCATGTTTGGGGAGTCGATTCAAGTTCATTCAGTGACATCACCGGTCCATTTCAGATCATAGTCATTCATATTTTATTGATGATTCACGCTCATACGCACATTGGTCAGCTACACACATCCATCGTCACTATTATGAATTAATTCAGAGTAAGGGAGCTTTGTCATCCACACACACACACATACACTGACAGGCTTAATCAGTATCCCGCCATTCCACCCCCTTGTTGAACCTTGTAACATTATAGAGACTCCCGGAGTGGCTTCACGACATTATGATGTCACAGGACTTCCGCATTCACGAATTACACCCACAAGGATCCTTTTGTCCCCAGAGAGAATTTGACCGGACCTCCAAAACTACCCACTGACATTTTACCCACTTCTCCTCTCGCTCCCTTCGTCCTTTCCCTTTCCTCCCTCTCGCGCGCTCAGTACTTTCTTTCCAATCCACCCCGAGCTCAGAGAAGTTGAGTCAACGTGTGTGTATTTCATAAATTTGTTCAAATAGAACAACAGCAGCCTCTCTGTCTGCAAGAAGGTCAACAGGCTGAAGCCAAAGTTCTCCTGTTTGACCCGGAGGACAGCGTGCACACTCCTCTTTAAATGTCACAACTGTCGGAGGTTAACGGGCGGTGGCCAACCGTCAGCACAAGTCTCCCTTTTTTGTCTTTGTGGATTTGTCCGGCGCCTCGAGACGCTTCAGGTTTTGAACCCATCAGCTGAGTTTTGTTTTTTGTTTTTTTTTCTCAGAAAGTTCTTTGTTCATTGTTATTTTTATTCCATCACTTTCCTATCCTTAAACATCTCATAGCGTTCGCTTGCTCGTGTTCCTGTTCAGCGTTTACGTCGTGACTGTTTTTAACACACAGACTGATGTCATATGTTCACTCCGTTTTGTTGTTTTGAGAACTTGTACGTTCTACATATATAATATATTCATCGATGAACTGTCTTCAAGTGACATTACAGTGGGAGGATTATTAAGGTAACCTTTCAGTGAGGTAAAGATGTAGAGATTCAAAGTAGGCCATCTAACCACCTTGAACCATTTACCGCCCACTGTTCCACCCACAGTGTGATAGCACTATTTAGAACTTTTTCAGACTCCTGTTGCTATGAAAAGATATGTGGATATGAACACATGGAAGTGTGGCATATTTGTGGCTTCTTGCAGGTTGCATGTGTGGTTAGTTTGTGTCAACTTCTTCTTCAGCACAGCAGTGTCACAGTAAAAACTTTTAACTTTGAGCACTGATATGTTGGGCGACAATGGCGTTGGTAGTCTTCTCTTCAACGTACGCCACGACCAGCAAGTCGATCTTAGGCCTCCGTGTCGTTGATCCGTGCTCGTGCCTCAGTAGTTTGAACACTAATTCATATATTAGCAGTAGTTGTTATTTGAACTGGGACACGATACTCGCGTCAAAACTATACTGTGAGTTTTCCACAGAATTCAAACAGATGCTGAAGCTTTTAACATCGCTAAAATAAAGTGAAAACGTGCTTTGTAACGAGTGACACAATGAGAAGACAGTGAAGAATTAACACATTGTTGCCGCGCGTAGACACAGCGACCGTTCACCACCGTCCAGGAGACAGCTTATCTCCTACTTTTTAAGTTTTGATTCATCGCTTCCTGAGGGAGGCGAGGTGACCTTTCTTTGCACCATTTTGTCTCACTTTGCAGACAGTGAATACTTGTCTGTGGACAGGGCACCGTTCTGTTATGGTTCCACTTTGGCCGATAAGTTCTGTATTTTTGTACAAGGAATTTGTCGGCTTCCTGTTTCTTAAAACTCGGTGGCATTATTTTTCCATTTATGAATGTTTTTTTTTTTCTTCTATTTTTCCATTCAGATATTAAAAAAAAATTCTCTAAAAGTGCAATAGTATTTCTTATATGTCTCATCAGTTTCTATATCTGAGTCAGGATAATATTAGTGCTGTGACTTCCTGCTTTATTCTCAATGTACCATTTCCTTTGCTGCAATCTGCAGAAGAGAAAAAAAAAATCCCCGTCAGCCTCTCTATCAGCCTTTTACAAACTGTCTCTTTCCTGGAATTGTCTTTACTGGCCACAACGAGATGAACACAGCAGGGACGCACACGCGAGTCATAATTCATATCCAGGTTACTTACAGGCAGAGAATAATTAACTCTTTCACAAGCAGAGCTGAGTGAGAACAGAAAGAGGAAGTGCATCTTTGCGTTGAGGAAGTGAGGAGGTGAAGTCAGGACCTAAACCAGAGTCATGCTGACAGAATTCTGAGAGATCTGCAGCTCTGGGTCGGCTCTTCACCAAACCTGGTCAATAAATGCAGATCTGAAAAAGTATGGAATTATGAGCTCAGTTTGGTCTACCCCGCAGACATGGCAGTGGTATTGGTTCAGCGCTGACGCACAGGAAAAAATCACTTCATCGCCACACTTTACCTTTATGCGCATATTCAGCAGAGCTTGTTGTTTTCAAGGCAGTGGAGCCTCAATCTTAAACGAGAAACTGTCATTTCCTTTACATTGCGCAGAGAGCCTAGAGAGACTGAATGAAACCCTCTTTCAGATGTATATGACTGAATGGGCTCACCCACGCAGAGCTAAAAATAAAAGCCGGTGGTCTGCAGAGTCAAAGACGAGAGGAAACCAGACAGCTTCAGGTGTGTCTGGGGGGCGGGGGGTGCACGACTCATCATCAGAGAAAGGGTTCATATGTTACATACTGCAATTTTAAAACAGAATGAGGAAACGCGGCTCAAGTTTGTTTTATATTGAGAAGTGCAGCTGTCAGGTGTGAAATCTTCACAGGATTGGAAACTCTGCATGATCGGCACCGAAAATGATGAGCTGCCAGGTCTCCAAACTTTAAGAAACTGCGCAGAAAAATGTCAAGATATTTGATATCTGTCGTTTCTTTTAATGTTGTGTCTCTTTAAGATAATTTATAGCACTGTAATGGGAAAACTAGTGTCAAATTTGAAGCTGACTTGAAACAGATATGCTGTAGGAGTGTGTCCGTGTGATTTTGTTCAACTCAGAACTCATAAAAACTCAAATTTATCCCCTCCGCTCTACATCTAAGAAACAGATTCCTCGAGTTTTGCAATGTGCAAGTTTTTCATCACATCACATCCAATTGTGCCTCTCCTTTATTTTAGAAGCAATGTTTTGTCTTCAGTCTTGTAAAATCTTTGGTTCCCAGAATGCAAAGACACCTGTTTATGTGAAGCGTAGTTTCGGTGCCTCTTGTTGTTGGACTGATCTTGTTCTCTTTCTGTAAGTCTGGCATGACCTTTGAAAAAAAAGCGAGAGACCTTGATGGGAAGAAGACAGCCACACAATGTCGAGGATAGATAGAGAAGAGGACAATAAGGCCATGACTGACATGATAAAAGTTGAAGAGAAGCAGAGAGTCTGCATGTGTGTGCATGTGTGTGCATGTGTGTGCGTGTGTGACGGCTACATGCAAAATACAGAAATGCTCAGACCTCAGACCTGCAGATAAAGCGTGTCTGGCCAAAGATAGCATCGTGTGGCTCAAGACCACATTAACACACACACACATACACTTACACAAGTGGAGGCGAGTCTGTCAGTGTGTCTGTCTGTATCGAAGTGGCCCTTTTCGCCTCCTGTTTAGACACTTTGAATCCACTCTTTTTGTTCTTTTGGTGCCGTGTGCTCCGCAGCAAAACATTAAAGAGCTTCTTACTGACCTGACATTTCTCTAAAAACTGCGAAAACACACAGAAGTTGATCCGAAACTATGAAGTGAGGCCTATCATATTCTTTCAGTATGAGGCTACCAACCTCGGTCACACACACACACATAATCGCTGAGGAATGCACACAAGGTGATACGGCAGCGGTGGTGGAACATATGCAGCCCCACACTGATAGACTGCGAACCGAGCAAGCCTGGCAGCAGCAGGCCTTTTTGTAGGCTCACATGTAGCTGTCACACACACACACCCGCACACACACATGGACGACCAGGCCGTCAGTTGAGCTGTTCTGCAAATGTGCGAAAGGTCAACGCCAGATGAGAGGAGAAATGCGATGAAGGAAGGAGGGGAGGTGACAGAAAGCGCACGCACGAGTTTTCAGTAACGCTGAAACAAGATGCGCGAAAGAATTTAACTTGCGAAACGCGGGTTGGGTTTTATTCTGAAGTCAAAAATGCATCGACAGCGTGTCATTTCAGCATTTCGCAGGCAGTAATGGAACAAGACGGAGCGGCCGCAGTCAAGTGTTAGATGAAGAGATGCAGGCGATAGGCTTCACACCTCAACGTCTCAGCAAGGAAAACCAATGCCACTCACTCTGCTACGCTCTTTGCACACTCATGCCGTGAGCAGCAGCAAATCAGATCAGAGTCGCAGACAGAGTGGTGGAAAAAGACCAATTATTGCATGCCTACTTTATTACACAATCATTAATTGTGTGTGTGTGTGTCACAGCATGGTGCACACACACATATGTATATATTGTGATATTCCAATGAGGAAGTGTTGAGAAGCAAATGTTGACAGCATGAAAACAACACTGTGGGTTGTGTGTGTGTGTGTGTGCGTGTGTGTGTGTGTGTGTGTGTGTGTGTGTGTGTGTGTGTGTGTGTGCACGCACAATGCTTTTCCCCCCAATAAGTTCACAGAGTTTAATGAGAAAGACAGAGGTTTGTCGTCGCTTTCTCTTTCTGTTTTTCTTCCCGTTCTGTCTGAAAGAAGAGGGGAGGTGGGGAGCCAAGCGAGGAAATTTACCTCAAAATGTAATCCAGTTACTTCTAGAGAACTTTCCTATCCAGAAAAGTACTCCAGCAGCAGGTGGGGAAATAAAGAAAAAGAGAAAAAGAAAAAAAAAGAGGGGGGATAACGAGGGTTGACGGGGATAAAATGCAGCACAGGAGTGACGGGAACAGTCTGTACCTGTTATGCAAGCCAACCAGACATGGACAGGTTCATCCAGCAAGCATTCATCATGTCAGCATCATTTTTCTCCATCTTCAAGCCCCCTTCTTCCTCGCTTTCAAGCTCAGGATAAACACCCACATGTTCCCCTTTCACTTCAGCATTCTTCAGCATGTCAATTAGCTGCCCCCCCACCTCACCCCTCCTTTTTTCCATCTTGTATTCCTGCCCTCCTCTCACGGTATCTCTCTGCAGTTAAAATGCACAGCGTGTCCGACACAAACCAGCCGCCATTAACTGTCGCCGGAGCAACCGAACAACAGTATTTTATGCAGAGAGGGAGTAAGGAAGGAAGAAAGACAAGTAAGAAAGAAAGTCTTTGTTTCCTTTTTTCTGAGGCTCAACTTTAACGGTGTGATTAAGTGGTTGGAAACCGACTGAAACAACAAAAACAGAGCGTGGCAGAGCGAGAGGAGGGAAGTGGAGGATGAGGTCAGACTGTTTTACTGTCCCGTTTGGTCCAGAACAGAAAGTCTTTGAAACACTAAAAACTGCGCCCGATTGGCTCCTGATGGGACAAACACACTGAGGGGAAGTGGTCGTGCAGCAATTAGAGGAGTTCTCTTGTTCGCAGAAGTTTTTGGGAGCCATTTTTATTATTAGTTATATATTTACAGACAGCACAGCTGTTTCTGACACATACATACACAGTGACACATTGCATGGGAATGATTAGTTTCATATTTAGTTTGTCTGTACAGAGAAACATAAAAGATTCAAATAATATTATCTTGTGCAGGAGTTCCAGGAAGCCACATGAGGACCACGTGACCCCATTGACCCCTTTATAGCCCATTTATGTCTGTAGGGTCTTAAAGTCCCACTTTTCATGCTTCCTCCAGAACAGTAGCATCAATGTTTCTGCATTCTCTGATGCGCCCACATCGGATAACAGTTTCCCGGGCTGAAAATCTCCCAGTTTCAGAGGGATTTAGGGTATTAAATCAACCCAGAAAACACAAACAGAAATAGATCCTCTCCTTTTTGGTCCCAGCCTTAAAGACTCCGCGCTGTCACATTGTCTCATATTGCAGAGAAACACAAAAGCAGCAGTGAAAAAAAAACCCAAAAAAACAAAAACATGTTTCCCCAGTCACTTCATAAGCACGGCAGACATTTTGTAATAGAAGAGCCAAGCCGCTCTCTCAGCTTGTTAAAGTGAAGCCTAGGCCGAGCTCCTTTTGGCAAACCCCAACAGTTTCTCTGTGTGTTCAAGTGAAGTGGCTGGTTCCAACCACACTGTGGATTGGTACTCGAATTATGGGTTTGACCACGCAAACACTCACTCTCTCTCTCAAACACACACACACACACACACAGAGGGTGGCCCTTCCATAGTTTTTAAAATGAAGCCGTAATGTGGTTTCTTATAGTTGTGAGCGAATCGACTCCCAATGAATCGACTGTCTTTAATAATTATTCCAGTCTGCAGATTGAAGAAATGTGCTCAGCCCTTACAAAAACTGCAGGAATAAAAGTATCGACCAAAAGTCTGTTCTTCAGCCTCAAATTCTCACAGAGGGGATAAATGTTTCATTTCAGTCCCTGTAGAAAAAAGAAGGATGTCAAATATCTCCCAAGTTGTCATAGATGATATCAGGAGCTCTCAGTGGTGCTTGGCTGTACCACGAAGTAGAAGATTGAGATTTCGGTTTAGATACTTTGCTGTAGAGCTCCTTGCCCCCTCCTCCTCCGCCTCCCCAAATATTGTTGTTGTTATTCACATTATTGCCAGGGCCTCCGTGTTTGCCGGGGGGCAGCGGCACCGGCTCCTTCCGTGCAAATGGGCTCCTGCTTGGCTTTGGGGCAGTGGTAGGTTTGGGCCACTTAGGAGGTTGTGGCGCGCCACGGCTCGGACCGAGCTGTGGAGGAGAGTGTCTGTGGGGTTCCGACAGCTTTCCGTGAGAGGGGGTGTTATAAGTTCCTTCCATTCCTGACGGAGCCATCAACTCTTCCTGTTTCCTCTGGCTGTGCGGCTCCAAACGGGCTTCGTCATAAATACTGATCCCTAAACTAGCGGGTATACAAGCACCTCCTTTGGCGCAACCCTCCGGTTCATCGTATATGTGCTCTGGAGGAGGAGCAAGAGGTGATGATGACCCTTCTGCTTGACCTCCTGGGGGTCGCCTGTTACTGTTCACCCCCCTTCCTCCACCTCTTCCTCCCCCTACAGCCCCGTTGAGATTCAACGCGCTCGTTTTCTGGTTCAGCTCCAGGCTGATCCGGTCATACACATGGGAGTACAGGTCTGGTGGCTTCCTGTGGTTGCTGCCTACATTGTGATGATCCCCTTGGGCGCCACCTCCCGAGGCGTCATCTCCTACCGGCCGGAGGCGAGGGGTGGGCACTGGAGGGGTGGATGGGTTGCTGGTTTGATTTTGACCCTTGATGGTGTCCACTGGGTCAGAGTAAAGGCAGTCAGAGGCCGCCAGGGGCAGGCGGACGGAATCTGCTGGCTCCGAATAAAGACCTGCTTGTTCATCAGCTGAGGAGTGACCTTTTGCAGCCGCTGCCCCCCTCTGGGTCCCTCCTCCTCCCAAACCCAACAGAGCTGGTGGTTCTGGTAAAGACCTGCCTTTAAGTCCACCTGCTGCTCCTTGCCCCCATCCTCCTCCTCCATCTCCACCCTCTCTCTTCCCAAGCACACCATCAGCCGAGCCCGGTTTGCTGCCGCCTGAATCCCCGTCTGCCTCCCGACTGCTGTTGCTGCTGTTGTCTCCGCTCCCCCCACCCATTCCACTAGAAAAGGCGTTGCGTATGTGCTGCAGTGACGGAGGGCAGTCTGGGTCCAAGCTGGGGCAGCTGAGGTGGCGCTCCTCCGCTTGTACCTTCTGCGACTGGATTGCCTGGTCCACCAGCGTGAAGATCTCGTTGCCTTGCTTGGTCTCGAAGGTGAAGTTACCGGGGCCAGAGTCGCAGCGGCGACCCGCCTCGAACGAAAACATCACCTGGAGAAAGAAAGAAGTGTTTAAATGTATTTACGTGTGAAGGGGATCGGAATACATGCTACAATGGGATTGAAGTGATGGAAACTAGTCAGAGCACTCCTTTCCAGTTTATCATCTAAAAAACAATGTTTGCTTCCTTTTTCTGCTGAATTGAATTTTTCACTTTTCTCAGCATATCAACATTACTTCACAGCTTTGTTTACTGTTAAATCCTATTTTATATACACGCTTTCATTTCCACAAAAACCTACACATGCGCACACATTAGGTCACATCCTCTTTTTATCTTGTGTATACATCATCAAAGTTAGTTCTGCCTTCGTCAGGGGCGCCCTCAAAGAATTTTTTGTGACATTTAAGACGTAAAAAATTGAATAAATAATAAAATAATTCAACGGACACCTCGTCCTTCACTAGCCAGCAAAGAAGCAGAGTAGTCAACACGACTGACTAGAGCAAGTGATGATGATGTAGTGTGAAAAATATTGGTTGAGATAGCATCAATTAGACCACACGATTGTTAAAACGGTCATATTTCCATCGTGCACAGCAACTGTAGTGTCAAGTGTTTGTTCTTTCGCGTGTTGTGAAGGGTGCTGTCAAAAGCTCCTTGTATCGTGACAGGCACATAAATAAATATGTGCATTTGAACCAGACAGATTTTTTAAGGTTTGAACTTTGAAGCGTCAGAGTCCCCCAAAACAACCACAGACTAAAACTAAACGTTGTCTGTGACCACACGCACGCACGCTGCTGCTAAAAGTATTACTTGCACTTCCTAATGAATCAGTCATCACAGCATGGCTTTATATTTAATACACCAGACTTTCTCTGCTTTGAAGCATAAGAACTCACCCGGTCTCGCCCATATCTCCTCAGCAGTTTGTAGGGCCAGACCAGGACGTTTCTCTTCGTCTTTGGCTCCTTCAAGATCAAGATGTCGCTTTCCGCTTTCAGCCAGTAGTTGCCCGTCAACCCGCAGCGCTCCGATGCCTCCGTGCGCTGAACGCTCACCCAAAACTCGTTCACTGCAAGGAGAAGACAGGAGAGGCGTTTATGCCGAGGTTCACTTCTCTTCATTCCGGATGATCTTCTGTAGGACTTGTCTGCTTTGCGTTCGTACCCTCCTCTCTTGAGTAGTAGATGAGGTTTTCAGACATTTGCAGGTCTTGTGGTCTTCCATTAGAGTCTACAGCTGTACTGTTGCTGCTGCCACTTCCTCCCTGTTGACAAACACACGCAATGATGGCCGACCAGCTGACACCAAAGACACCAGATTACGATGTTCATAGTATTATATTATCTAGTAGTGGTAGATGTTTTGGTTCATGTGTTGTACTTTGAAGTGTGCTCGAACAAAAGGAAACCTAGAGAAACTGGGAGCGTTCCAATATAACAACTGGGAGGATAGGGCGGCTGAAGAGTGAGTGAAGAGAAAGAGAAAAAGACTAAAGAGTTAGAGAGGCTGAGTGAATGAAGCGGATGAAGTCTTCCTCCTGGAAACTCCCTCTGGCTTCCTCTCTGCAAATATCTGTAATGTTCATGTTGCTGTGTGTGTGTGCGTCTGTGTGAGTGTGCACAATAGAAGCTGTAACCTCTGTAGACACTCCAGGGGCATGTGGGAAATTCTGGAGAACTCATGTACACACATATAAAAAAGAATCATGCTGCAGTTCCAGTTGAAAACTAAATATAAACCAGCAGTTCATGTTTTCCCATCAAACTAAGGAGATTTCTTTTAATTAAAATATTTTTGGTTAGTTGGACAGCGAGAGCCAAAAACATTTCGTAAACATTTCGTATAGATATTCGAAATACAGACATAAAGGAAGCTTGTACCATAAAAGTAACACATCCACCCACGTCTGATTCAAACACTGTTTCCCTAAAAGACCCAGCTGTGGGCATTAGTCACTTTCGACACACAGAAAGTGCAAAAATACCTGAAATGCGATGTCACACATGGTATCCATCCACTCCTTGGCTGTGTTTTTCTCTGCGGCAAACACATGCGTCTTGTCGTTGGTCTCCACGCAGAACGCCGACATATTATCTTTGGGGCAGCTCTCCGTCAGCGCCGGGAGGATGGAAATGCACTCGGACAAGCGGATGATCTTCTTGTCAAGCTTCCTGGTTTTCTCATTGGACCCGCTACCCGAGCCCACGCCGCCTCCGCCCCCTCCCGAGTCGTAGAACTCGAGGCGGGCGATGCCGTTCTGGCTGGCGGGGTACAGGACGAACCAGTTCTTCTTCCATTTCTGAGGAATGGAAAAGAAGGAGAAGTTACAGAGCTGATCTCTGACCCACAGATAAACATCACGGACCTTGTAGTTTCCATATGATGTCCAGAGGGTGTTAGTGTCTTTTAGCTAGTTGTTTTGGTTTTAGGGCCTGTAACTTTAACGCTCTGGTTCACTCTGTGGGCACTTTGTTAAGAAAGACGGTCATTTTCTCTCACACAGTTTTCTTTCTTTAATTTTTAGTTCCAATATCAGCTAATTAAAGATAAATAAGAACGAAGAGCAAATTAAGAAAGCCACGCATATGTGTCTTGTTCACTTTGTCAGCTCTCCTTTCCAAAGTTCTGACCTTTACTGCTTAAGTTTAGATGTACAAAGTTTTCTCTCCGTCTTTTCCTTTGTTTCATATTTGTTTTGGAGACTGCAAATAAAAGTCTGCCTGTTTTTCCAGCACACCTCCCTGCCAGCATGATGTTTTCTCTTCCTCGCGTTGTACCACGCTACCCTCCATCTCACTTAAAACATTCTCACTGCTGGTGAATATCGTGGAGCATTTAGCAGCTTGGTATTATCAGTGCATCATCTGTAATGTTTCCCCTCGTAGCTTCTTTTGAACATTTCGAGATCTTTTGTTATTTTTTTTCTGCACTTTTTTCTCTTATGACAACAAGCCGCACACATTTTGTTCCATTTAGAGATAAGCAGACCAACATTTCATGTAAAAAAAAAAATAAAAAAAAAAAACTACTCAGAATTAAAACTGGAAGTAGAAAGAAATATGAAGCACGGTTGGACGGGGACGGCAGGAAAAAGGAGAGGTTGGAAAACAGAAACAGAAAATCTGACTCTTCCTTTTAGTGCAACACACATCTGTCCTGTTCACATCTGTCTGCGGAGGGGAAAAACAATTTGAATGTGGTTTGTACAGGCAGCGATGGGGGAAACGCAAAATGCAGAGTTTGCCGCAAATAATCAAAAACCGATGAAGAGAAAATTGGTGAACATTTGAAGGCCGCAGAAGATGTGAGTCAAAATTACATTTCTCTTACTTCTCCTCCACTGACTGAGGCTTATGGTGGGAGGCGTGCGGTGACAAATCTAATGCAGTTTGACTTAGACCGGTTGCTCTTTCATCTGCTATCAGTCAGCAGTAGTCTAATTTAGATGAATCTTAATCTAGATATATCTCATCCTGTTAGATGATTAGTTTAGGATAATGAACTCATCACTGTTATTTTAGGTGTAGGCAGTCACTTGTTTCACATAATCGCCATGTCTTCATCTGTCTAAGCTACTAACAGAACTAATCATCCTGAATGAGTCAGATTTAAATAAAGGTCTCGTGTTTTTGTTGGGGGTTTTTTTAGAGTTAGGGGTTATAACCCTGTTCAAACTTGCGGACAGGTGCATCATCTCTTCGTGAGGACGGCAGCGAGGAAGCAGCAGCTAACAATGACCTCTTCCTCCACAGGGACAAAAAGGGACATGACCAAACGACACGACGCGACACACAAGACCGAACAATAAGACGCACAGCGACTCCAGATGTTCAGTGCGAACAATGGGCCTGGTGATACACTACGTGCAGCCGCTACAGAAACTAGTCTAGGTGTGATCAAGGTAACGCGGTACGAGACAAGTGAACTCCGCACTTGTTCGGGAATTCCCTGTCGTCCCTTGTACCCACTCCCTGGACTGTGTTTCTGGCTACCCAAAAGCCAGAAACACAGTCTTCACGGTGTGTGTTTCCCCTACATTCACTCAGAGAGCTGAGTTTGTGACGGGAAGGTCAGCAGTTTGAAAATCCGGCGGGGGAAATCCAGCTAACAGGAGAATGAGGCAAACTGACTCCAACTACAACAAGTCCTCAAGTGCTCCTTAGCACGGTCACAGCAGTGTACAGATACCGTGATATGAAAATGAAGTTATCATACCATGTGCATTTGCTTATCTAAGGACCTGAGTTCTGCTGAATAAGTATTATTAAGAAATATAGGACGTCATATTTTGTGAAATCATCATACAGTGTAAAGTGAAACCGTGATATCTGTCCATGGGCAGTGATCATAGACAGTCTCATGCCATTGCTACCCTCCTAATCAGTGAGAATGTCTTAAACTACAGTATGAAACGTTAAAGTACCGCAGCATTATCACTCACAGCATGAAAATAGATATGCGAGTCAGTCTAAAGGCGTCATTATATTAGAGGACTGTGTGGCCAGTGTAACAGCAACTACAGGCCGATATCAATATAGATTGGTTAAAAAAAAATCTGACGTCGCCCAGTACCACTTTCATTTTTTATTACCAGTTTTATTGTCCCCAGTAGACATGACAGTGTGACGGTGGTCCAGCATGCTCAAAGCTGGCACCCTGAAATGAGCAGCTAAATGGAATTCAGCCATTCAGTGTGTGAAAAAGGCCTATAAGTAAAAATTTAAATTAATAAAATTTCATTTCACTGGAAATTAAATTATTATAAATGTTATGTAAAAATAAACAAATATATTTCTATATTTAAATCCATAAAGACTGCCGTCTTCTCCGGGGGGTAACTGGAATAGGCTCCAGCCCCCCTGTAACCCTGATAAGGACAGGCAGTTATGGAAAATGCATGAAAATACGGGCTATAAAGGTATGTAAAGTAGGTTTTGCGATCTCCAGTTGCACATCTGCCGAGATAAACACTGGCTGATGGTGTCAGCATGCCAATAGTCAGTCAACGGCTGACAGCAAACGACTCCGTCAGCAGTGGAAGGAATATTCAGATGATTTGTTTGACGAAAAGTAGCAGCACGACAACAGAAAACATACTCTACGTCATTTAATGCTGATGATATTGTACAGTTTATGACTGGATTATTGGTTATATGGTTTAATCTATTACAACATATCGTATTTTACAAGCTCCTCATATGTTTTGTTTGTCTAATGGAGTTACAGACAAACAGTTCCTTCTTCAGTGCAGACAAGTTGCAGTGCTGTGTGAAATAGCATACAATGGAAACACTCACAGCATTATCACACACACAGGACGAAAATAGACGTGCAATTTAAAGGTGTAATCATGATATTTGCATGATGGGCCCGATATAACTGCAGCCACAGGATATATACGCTGCACGCTCAAAGATTTAACCCTCACTGCAACTCAGCCAAACATTCAAACACAGAGAGAAACAGAGGTGCACGCATACATACAGCCAAATGCATCTATTTCTAACACACACACACACACACACACATCGGGTTTCATAAGTCAACACATGCACATGTGCATGCGTGCACTACAATTAACTGCCAGAAAGGACAGGAAATGTGTGGGATTGTTATTACCCAGGATTCTCTTTGCTTCCTCCTTCTGCATCCAGGTGTGTCTCAGTGCGCGTATGTACACATGTGTATGTGCGCCTGTTGTTTTTACGATTCCCTCGGTGCGTTCTGGGGTTCGTCTGTTGCTCTGCACGAGTGCATGCATGCACGCACACACGCGCACACAGGCTCTGAATGTTCGGTCCATACAAACGTGATTGTGCAGTGTATCTGAGCAGGTTGTGAAACGTTTTCCCCTGTTGCAATTTTGGTCCTAAAGTGAGCGTGTGCATGTGTCAAACAGCTGCTCCATATAAGGCAACAGACCGTTATCACACACTATTACACTGAGTGGAAATTATGCAAAAAGGATCCTGACAGAGAGTGAGACTTCCTCAATGCTGTCCTGCCTGAACACAGCAGAAATAACTACAATACAAGTGTGTTTATGTGTGCGTGTGTGTGCGCGCGCATGGCCTTTATTGTCATACTGACTTTTATTAGCCACCATGTTTAAAATGACGTTAAGAAAGGCAACACTTTCCTTTGTAAAGCTAAAAACAGCAGAGTTTCCCTCTTTGACAGAAGACACATTAATATAACAATAAGACATTCAGTCCATTTCCATTGGATTTCAGTGTCCTTGAGCAAAAGCAACAAACTATTGCTATTTGTTATAATCTATTGTTAATTTGTGTCCACAAAAGCTATGACTAAAAACGTGCAAGCAGCCTATTTTTCACAATCAAGATTAAAACTGACATCTAAAACAAGAACTATTCATATTTTGTGTCAATGAATACTTAGGACATGTACAAAAGAAGACGCTGCGGGATTATTGACTGTGTTAACCATGTTTCGTGACAAGTTAGACTTCTTTTTACCCAGCTTAATGTTCATTAATAGAACAAAGCATGTCATTGTTGATGCACCCGACAGTGTTATAAACATGGGACTCTAGTGTCATGCAAAACGATGTCCATCTCACATCATCGTGAATTTGAATGTACACACAGGTTGCTGTCTTTTGTAGTCCTGTCATGTTTCTATTATCTGTGTCAATCAGTTCATAGAGGATGATGAAGCCCGACACATTTTTAAACTTCAGAAACTCTGGTGGCCTTCAGCGGTTCAGGAAGCTGTTTTTCCTGTCATTCAACAGTGAAGGTGACACAACGGCAGTTTTCATTTTGTATAAACAACAGTGACGCTATGATGCTAATTCTGTCTTCAAAGCCGCCATTGTGTTCATTTGTTTTAATTTTGCATTTTACATTGTATCTACAATTGCGCCGTTTTGATATTCTGTTTCTACATAAATCAGAACTCCAGTTTGAGCACATTTGTTTACTAAAATATAATTTAAGAAAAAAAAATCTTTTTCAAAAGTGTGAGTTAAGCCATCAAAAGCTGTTGTGGGAGCTTAAGACTTAAGTTTGTTATGTCTATTAGCTCAGTTGGTAGAGCATCCACGCATGTACGAAGGCTCAGTAGCGGCCCAGGGTTCAAATCTGACCTGTGGCCCTTAACTACATGTCATTCCCCATCTCTCTCTTTCCCACATTGCTGTCACTGTTCTGTTGTCTCTATCAAAAATAAAAAGCTTGAAAAGGCCAAAAAATATTTTAAAAAAGACTTGAGTGTGTATGTGTGTGCGTGTGGCGACCGTTATGTTTGACGGATAGACACAATAATCCACAAACAGGATCCTCTCTATCATGTTAATTTCCAACCAAACCACTCGACCATGTTCCCACTGGCCACAGACAAACCTCAGGGACAGATGCAGGAGAAGTGTGTGTGTGCAGTCGTCTGTGTGTGTGTTCAAGAGGGTAAAAGTATGTTTGTGTATCGGAGCGTGTCCGCTCTCTGTCGTATGTGGGGAAGAGGGAGCCTGAGGAAAAACAGAGGAGCGCTCTGTGGCTGCGTTTGTGTGTAATGTGGATTTAGGAGAAGGAGATAATGAGGGAGAAGACGAGTGTGTGTCACAGAGCGAGGCAGACCGCCGCTCTGACCACAGGTCTGCTGCCATAACCTCAGTCCTCCGCTGTGCCTTCAAAATAAAACGTTCAAACCAGAGGAAGTGTGAGGAGAAGAGTAGAGTAAAGAAGATGTTCTTTTGACTACGTGCAAGGCTCGACAGGCAAAACCTACATGCCAACATAAATACATTTTCAAAGTGTGTTGTATTAGTGATTTACAACTGCGCAGTCTTATAATTACTCGAAATACATGGTAACTCGGCCGTATTTTCAGTTCCCTAAAGCTGATGCCTGTTCACCAGCTTCACCACCGTGAAAAGTTAGTGTAGTGCAACGACCCGAAACTGATGAACCAGAACTGAGACACCTAACACATGAAAATGATTGGATTAAAGAATATCAGCTTTGTGTTACTGCAACGTGGTGAGTCAAACAGAAATATTCCACGTTCTCAGATAATCAAAATACTATGTGCTGTGTATTCTTGGAAAAAGTGCTAACGCATTTTATGTGATATGACTCAGGTGCAAAAGAGGTCTGAGTTAAACCCAAACTGCAAGTAGAGCTGCAAGTGACTGATATTTTTGATTAGTGACTCATCTTTTATCATTAAATCATTGTATCAGTAAAATGTCCAAAGCTGCTGACATCATGAAACTGCTTGATTTGTGCAAGCAACAGTCCAAAAACCCAACAAAGTTCAGTTAAGGAGAGCGTAAACAAATTCATTTTCTGTTGATTGACAGAGAGAAGAGCGGTCACTACCGATCACAGCAAGCAGCAATGCTACAAACATAATTCAGGGCAAAGTACAGTCCTTTATCTTGAATAAATTCACTGCAATACAACTAGATTACACCACATGTCTGCTGTTAAACATGTGCCTCAAAGTTCACCGAAATCACAAAAAAGATATTAACCTGCAGTTATACTCACATGTACTAACCAAGTAAGACTGACCAAAGACTGTAGTAATACAGTAAAATAATAATTAGTCGTTGTAATGATTTTAGGTATTGAAAGAAGTCTATTGAACGTGACAAAGCTTTTCCATCAGCACGATATACCATTTGACATTTATGCCAAAACAGAATCACAAAGTTCAGCTTCAGTCCGCTGGTGAACGGTGGTCTTTCCATGCTCGAAATGACGTGCCAAAAAACAGAACCGAAAGTCAATCAAATCTAAACGAGGCCCACTTTGACTGACTTGGGGCAGGGGCTTCGACCATGCACTGACCTGAAAATGTTAAATATGAAATTTTCTGTTCACCATACAACAGGCTCGTGATGGGGCTGACTGTTCTCTGTGCCCACCCAACAGTTTCCATTCTGCGGCCTTTTATTTTACGCTCCTGCAACCAGGTCACAGCTACACTTTTGTCTGAGTGAATCACTCGTTTGTATCATGAGAAGACGCCGGTTATCGTGAGGAAAGTAATACGAGGAGTTACATTAATTCACAGTGACTCACAGGAGGGACAGAACGTCAATAAAATGTGGGAAAATGAGTGCTGATGTGGCTGAAATCGAATTAAACACTTAGCATTACCAAATCTTACTAAAGTTACGTCACGCTGCAGAGTGTGTGGACTATTACACACTTTCTTACGTCGGGTTCCTTGTACTACAGATGGAATGATTTCTTTTCTGAGAAATATGATATAGCGTCTGCGGTGCGGCCAGTGATGAGCAAATCACAATCCCATTAAACCGGTAGGCAGTCATTACGAGGCGTGACGTATTTTCTACCCTCAGGGTGTGTAATACTTTATCCTGACGCGCCATGTCTGTTTAGGTAGCTCCTGTCTGGAGCTGCCTTCATTATCTACCATGCCCACATGTGCAGCCTTTACTTGTAGTTGGCAAACTGCTGCCAACAACACCAACCTGGACGCTTTCCGTAGCTCCAGGGTGCGGAGAAACTGCGGACAAAACTGCAGGTCAGAGCATCTTGGCTCTCTAAAGTGTGTGTTTGTGTGTGTGTGTGTGGCAGACAAGCAGATGCATGTACTGCACAGACAGCTATCATCTCAATAAATCACGCACACAATCGCATCAATCTGCTGGCGATGAAATGAAAAGACAAGCTGTACAAGTGTAAAAAAACACTAATCACAACAGCAGAAAGTTCAGGACTCTTTCATCACGCGCTGGGTCGGCGCATTGTGTGCCGTACGCATAAAAGTGTCAGCGGCAGCTCAGCGTCCGCGTCGCCACAAATATTTGGCATGCGTTACACATGGCCATTGTTTGGACGCAGTCCTGATTGGCCGGGACGGAGGAATGCCATGCTTTGGATGTTATGAATACCTTTGTAATGTTGTGCGTCAGACCTCAGAGGGAACAGCGGATATATTTTTATCAAGTGTTTGATAGGGGACTGGGACGCTGATGTGAAAGTCCCATTAAATTAAATATATATATATATATATATATATATATATATATATATATATATATATATTGTTTAAATTGTTGATTCATTTTTTTTGCCCATCGTGAATGTGCGCACGAGGAGCTGAACCAAGCCTGGATGGATCCGAGCTATTAGCAAACTTGACGGCTCTTTTGGTGGCAAGACCGCCAACCTTGACAAGAGTTTGTCAGAACGCGTGAAGTACAACAGAGTCGACAGATTTTTGGCAGTAGGCACAAGAACTGTCACGCCCAAAGATCGCTTGTCAATCCAAATTTTCTTTTTCACTAATTCTCTCAGTCGACAGAGCAACAATTCTGGTGGTTTGGCTGCGTGAAACATAACTGGAATAACCAAAAAAAGATGTTATTTAAATACATTCAAATGTATTTATTTATTATACTGTTAACTAGATTAGATACGCAGATACTTGAATCTTAGACTCTGGACATCACATGGTGGTTCATCCTCCAGCCTGCTGTATGAGCTCTTGTGGGTATTACTATGCACATCCTAAAACAGCAGTCAGAAACAGAAAGCTGGGTCAGACATAGCCGCTGCACTCTTAAGTCACATTTTCCGACCATACACGTGGGAACCAGCCTATATGAGTGTGTGTGTGCGCGCGCATGTGTAGGTGTGTGTGTGTCCACTGACAGCTCGAGCGATTGCGTAACTTACCCAGCAAACCACACACCAGTTTCAACACTTTCAGATCAGCCGACACTCAACTTCCTGTGCTATTCTTCCCTACTCTGATGCTTTTTTATCTCCTCCACTTTTTGAATACGCGAACATTTAGATTGTTCTGTTCCCATTGCGTTTCCTGCTGTCTATGGAAGGCGTCGACGCTGTGTTTTGGGCGTATGAATATCTATTGTGGAGCGGTGATTTCAGGGCAGGAAACAGGGCCCAGAACGTTTTGTTGATCCATGTCATATGACCGGAGAGAGACGGAGAGACAAAGACGCTCTTACAAATCTGAAAGAGTAAACGAGTTCTTATCCAGCGGTGCTCTGAGACCAAAGGCGAGGTTGCACGGAGGCCAAGGACTGAAACAAACACACACCCACAAACGCACACGCACAGGTGTTATCGCTGACATTTAATTCGTCGTGCCCGGCCCTGCTGTGTGATCAAACTGAAATGAGTGATCGGCGGTGTTTGCAAAGAGCTGCATCTGCAGATGAAGTGGAAACATGTCTGCCACCTTCGTGAACTTTCCGGCTCTGTCACTTCTCCGTTGCCCTCACGGCGCAGCCTGTTTTAATGTGGAAAGTTAAACTGCAATCAAGGCTGCAGCTGTCATCATGCTGCTCTTCGAGCTCGTCTAATGGAGTGAGGTGTCAGCTCACACACAGAGACACACACACACAACCATCAACCTATCCTCCTTATTATCTTGTCCGCGTTTGCTGTAGTCCACTCTCTGTTTGCCTGCATTGTTAAATTTACATCACTGTCACTACAGAGTTTTACCAGCTCGTAAACATGCACATGCACATGCACATCACACACACACACACTTCCAAACTACCACATCAAAACAAGGCCAGATCACTAAAACACAAATGTGACAACTTCCCCTCTGTCTCTCCATCTCGAGCAGGTTAGTGTTTAAAGCCACCGGGCACACACACACACTGGTGTGTGATCGCAGCAGTGTGTGCTCTTATTTGTTTGTCACGGCGTAAAAATGCTCCTTTCTGTTTCACGAGAACACTTAACGTCACTCCTGTGAATTAAAAAAACATGCTGAGGACTTTAACGGGACGCTGCCATCTACATGATTAACACACAGTGCTGCTTTGAGGGCTTGTGGTGTAATTTATCTTTACCTAAACTGACATTAACAGGCTTTAAATGTCTCATAAATATATGTACTACTTTATCATTCCTAGAATCTTCCTGCAGAGAATAGTTTGAGTACTTTAGGCACTTATAACATCATTATTTCATTTCTATAAGGACTTAAAGGCTGTTTGTGACAGGCAGCAGTGACATTAAAGTGGTTTTTATCACACTTGCTGTACTAGTTTCCTGATTATACTCCAACAGAGACGTTTTATGTCTGAGAAACATTTTAGTAAGTCACTTTAAACAGCTCTGCCTGCTCAAATATTACTACTTTTTAATATTTCTGTGACATTTCTTATCATTTGAAGTTTTAAAGCATCCTCAGAAGATTTATTATGAACTCTCTGGCTGGTTATTTCTTCGTTTTGATCATTTCTGACAACGCCACAGCCGTACTAGTCAAATGTTTCTTTATTTCTTGGACTTACCTTTCCAAACTTTTGATGCTGCACATAAAGCTGTCCCTCCTTGATGTGGGTGTCCATGCCCCCAAACACTCCAGGGCCACCCTCCTTGTGGAAAGACGGTGATTTGATCTGAACTTGACGCAGGAAAAAAATCACTTTTTTTTCGGGGGTTTATTTTTTCCTATATCCCCTAACAACTTCCCCCTTCTCTCGCTTCCGCTCCCCGGCCGCTGAAAACGCGTTTATCGCCGCGCTCCCGCGCAGTTCAAGGTGTCATGGTGGGGATAAAGAGGTCCAAACACTCTCTGGGTGGTCCGGACTCTGTTAAATAATGTCCAAATGTTGTCTGTGGGTCGCCTATCTGTCGCCCCTCACTCCTCCTGTAGGGCAGGACCAGTGGAAAGCCGCAAATAACACGAGGCTTCCGGTTAGCGCCTTCAGAATAAAAGTCGAAGTAACGGACATAAGTTGGCACAGTACAGTTACAGGTGTGTGATTACTCCAGTAGGTAGTAACATAGAAGAAAACTCTAGATTAACTCCACTTAAGTCACACCAGGACAAAACTTTGTGCGTTTGTGTGTTGTTACTGACCTTCCAGTTTTACAACCCTTAGTGCATTATATGCATATATTAATAAGTGGATAGTAGTGGTAGAAGTCTAATTATTATGTGGTAAATTGATGCTATATGAGAAAAGAAAACACAAATAATCAAGGCTTATAAACTGGACTTAGAAATTCAGAGCCCTTCTTCAAGACAGCGCCTCAAATGCGTCACACATAACACTGTGGTTTTAGAGGATGGAGTGCATCATATATGATCAAAATAGGGTAATTGGGATAGAGAAAACCTTTGAAACCCTGAGTTTGATTCATATTTTAGCTCTGGTTGGTTTCTGGGCTTGTACTTTACAAGTCTGAGGCAACAGGCTACATACACATTTAACAGAAGGTGTATATAATGGAGGTGAGGGGGTTATTATGAACCTTTTTTGTCCCAGGGACCTCTATCAATAAAATTACCAATCCTAAAAGCAAGCTTGACATGTCAGACTGAAGCTGAAATATCAGAATATGACATCTCCAGTCACCAACTTGATTTAGTTAATCTGGAAAATGATGTAAAAGAAATTATATCACCGTCAGGAATGACATTTCAGAAACGTTAACTCTTTTGTGAAGGCGGTATCATACCTTGCAATGCTTTGCCATGCTTTGTATTATGCAAATTATTATTATGACTGTGTGAAATGTCAGAATTTATTAAACTTTATTATCAAAGAGTTAAATAGTAAAGAGAGTTTGGGGGGAGTTCATCCTGTGTCCGGCCTTTACAAAGTTCTAAAGTGAAAATAAAAAATGAAATTAATGAATCTGATGAATGCGTTAGTTTGTTTTTTTTAAAAGTGATGTTTTTATTTTGAAATCTTTATTAGTTGACATCCGGTATTAGAGTAACTCCGCGTGACTTGACGCAGCTGTCTGTGCAGGAGTGAGCAGCGCGTGGTGAGCGCACCGAGACGCTCTCCTTCTTCTTCTTCTTCTTCTTCTTCTTCTTCTTCTTCTTCCCCCTCCCACCACCTCACTCTTGTGTAACATCTCTGTTGGTTTCAACACACAACACACTTTTTAACGCAAGTTGAAACTATAAGCAGAATATAAAGTGTGCGTAACAACATTAGGACAGCACAGCAGGACAACAAATCTGTGAATCAGTGTGAAGTTTCTATGAACTCAAGACAATTTGCTGAGAGCTTAGACGGACATTTCGAGTGGCAAAACAATGGTAGTTATTTTTTTATGGTGGCAAAGAGAGCCTGGCCCCCGAACTAATGTGTTGCAGATGCCTCCTGCTGGCTCCGTGAAGCTTCAAGTTGTTGTGCCCGTTCAGCCTCTAACCAAACTGAGCATTTTTAGAGCATGAGTCAAAGCACGTGATACGTTTTTAATTTGCCAGTGTTCCTTCACGAGACTAAAAAACCTCAGCACCTTTCATAAACAAACACTTCCTGTCGCACTGCTGTGTTTTCCTTAGATATATATTTTAAAAAAGAAAAAAATCATCATTCATACATTATATGACTGTTTTCACTGAACACAGCTGACCCCTACTGGTGAGCGGTCGGCATTGCAGGTTTGGATCAGCTGCCACTCTCGCGATATCTGCGCACTTTGACTTGGACCATAACAGGAAGCGAGACATGGCAGCGGTGTACGGCGGAGTAGAGGGGTGAGAAGGAGTTAAAATATTCAACAAAACGTACCTGTTTTTACTTTTTTCAATTAACAGTTAATGATAATGTGTATAGCATTGTTACCGGGTCTTGTTTTCGCGGCTGCCATCTTGAAATCTCTGCGTATTAACTTAAACTTAGTTTCATTTTGACCACACTGGTCTCGTGATCGCTTCCTCTTGTTGGACAGTGCCTCTTGAAAATTTTGCAACAATTTATACAAAAAAAAAAAAAATGCGTGTTAAAGTGCACATGAACATAAATTAAGTGTTTTTAGCTTCTGTATCACAGCAAATGCATATCAGTTTATTATTGATATATATTCACTGTGTGTTTCTGTGTGTCCAGTGGAGGGGGTCACTCCATTGCCTTGTTAGTGTCAGCAGATGGAAAGATCCTGGCAGAGACGAAGGGACCGTCCACCAACCACTGGGTGAGGAGGAGGAGGGATGGAGGTAGTTTGGGTTGAACAAGTGGAGAAATGTAGCAAACAAGTAAGAAGAGCGCAGAGGAATAATGGATGAATGCAGTGTTGGGGGTTCATGCCTTGCCTTATGTGTTTGCTCAGCACATTGGAGAGTGTATTTGATAGTTTTGTTTTGTAATTGAAACAAATGTCAAGGAGCTTCAGACCTGATGGCAGACGTTCATGTGTTACAGTTGGTCGGGGTGGACAAATGTATTGAAACCATCAACGACATGGTCCAGAGAGCCAAGGTGGAGGCAGGACTGGATCCAAACACGCCGCTATGCTCAGTGGTCAGTCAGACACTCTTGTCGACTTCTTAATGAAGGTTTTTGATGTAGAAATAAGTCTCAGGTAGAAGATTGTAAATGCTGTGTGTGTGTGTGTGTGTGTGCGCAGGGCATGTCTCTGAGCGGAGGGGAGCAGAAGGACGCCATCAACAAACTGATCGCGCAGATGAAGGAACGCTTCCCCACTCTCAGCCAACACTACTTCATCACCACCGACGCCATCGGCGCCATGGCGACAGCCAGCGATCAGGGTAACTAGTCTTTTTGTGCCGTTTCAATGTGCTGCCGTCAGGTATTGTTGAGCTTTGCTGTAAATTCATTCACACCACGTCATCTGCATTAACATTTGGAAGACACTCATAGTTTCAGAGAGTTGATATCGTGACCATAAAATCTCATAACAGGGTGAGGCTTCAAACTTTAACCCCTTAGGTGTATCTATATAAAAGTGTTATCGCGTATAGGTCGTCTTTCCAAACTTTATGGCTTAATGAGATCAACACACTCATCGTTTTTATCATATAAGTCCAGTCAGCTCTGTTTCCTCTGCAGGAGGCGTGGTGTTGATATCCGGGACCGGCTCTAACTGTAAATTAGTCAATCCCGAAGGCCCACCAATCGGCTGCGGAGGTTGGGGTCACATGATGGGCGATGAGGGATCAGGTAACCATGGCGATATGTACTGTGTATGAATCCTTTCTGGCTTTATTGGCTGGATAAAACATCTGTTTATCTCTCAGCATACTGGATCTCTCATTTGGCGGTGAAGACGGTGTTTGATGCCATAGACGACCTGGTCGCTCCTCCTCATGACATCACACATGTCAGGAAACTCATGGAGGAATACTTCCAGGTAAGAGAGAAACGAACGGAGTTGAGACCAGAGTCTGAGCCGAGAGGCGTCGGATTTAGGGAAGTCACATTTCTCTCTTCTGATGTAGTCTGTTTGTTTATCTCAGGTTACAGATCTGATGGGGATGCTGCCGCACCTCTACAGGAACTTTCAGAAGTCCCACTTTGCTGGTTTCTGCAAGAAGCTGGCTGAAGGTACGTGGTGCATCACTTCCTGTTTGGTTCTGTAGAGAAAAAAAGAAAAGGTTAGAGCGGAAATGAAAAGTATTTGTGTTTGTGTGATTAAGGTGCCGAAGCAGGAGACGCTCTCTGCAAGTACGTGTTCACTCAGGCTGGAAGAGTCCTGGCAAAACACGTGGAAGCAGTCTTACCTTCAGCACAAGAGGTAACGTGTGTGGTTTCACTCATTTGTCCTAAACATTCACGCTACATGGATTTTTTTTTTTTGTAATGTCTTTGTTCATGTGTTGTAACAGCCTCTACTGCGCGGTGACCTCGGCCTGCCCATCCTGTGTGAGGGCTTAGTGTGGAGGAGCTGGGAGTTCCTGAAGCCAGGTCAGGGTCCATTAACTTCTGATCGTTTTGACTTTGAAAGAAAATGAAGTGAAAGTGTGGAAAGTTCCCCTAAAATCTCAGTTTCCTCTCTTTGTTTTTCTCCGTCTCTGACCAGGGTTCACTGAGGTCTTGGACAAAGTGGCATCATCCGACAAGTTCAAGGGCCGTTTCCATGGCTACAGCCTCCTGGTTTTACAGCAGTCTTCAGCCCTCGGAGGCGCTAGCCTGGGAGCGCGGAGCATGGGCGCCACCTTAACTATGGATTACGCAGCCAACACCAAAATCTTCTACAGACACACTTTTAAGAGCAGCCAGTGAGAGTTCAGCTGCACAGTCAGTAGATCAGCTCAAGGGAAAATGTAATGGTTATTAGCATCTTTGCTAATAAGATTATGATGATAATAATGATTATGTAATGTTGCTACAGCACTTGATTTGATCCCAGTACATCATTCAAAGAAATATTCCAGATTTCCAAATCTTGTTTTTTTTACAGCTGCGTACACAGTGGTGTAGTACAGGACATACATTCAGTTGGCATCGCGTGTACCCATTTCTGAATCATCATTACATGTTAGAGTGGACGGAGTGAATACTTCACTCAAAATTCTACGTTATGTAGTTGTCTCGCTCGTCTGTGGCTCAGTATGTGCTGTAAAATCTGCACCTCTTCTGTGGCTGATGTTGATTTCGTGATCATTACTTCCTGAAGTCAAGCAGCAAAAGTTGTGACAATGTTTAAAGACTACTGGGCCATTTTTAGGTGAGCTAACTATGTAAGAGTAGCCTCGTGTGTCACTGTTTCTCTTTAGCTGGGCACTTTAAAGGAAACTGGCACTATAAATTAAATGTACATCCACTTCTCCAGTCACTACTACACCACTGTGTACGGGATATTCCAGTGTAATTTCTATCAAATTTCATTGCAAATCTTTGCACGTTGAGAACACTTGCTTACATTTGACATTTCTCATGAAAAGATGATGACAGAACTTGAATAATCTCTGATCAACAGGATAACTGAAGTTCAATTTAAGCTCTGATCTGAAAAAACAACATGGTGACAAAGTGACCAAAATATTATGAAACCTTCAACACCAAAGTTACAGCACACTGCGGGGATGGCATACATGATTCAGCACTTTGTATAAACCAGTGATTCTCTCTGGATGTCTCTAAAAAGGTTTCGGACTCCTTGACTCCGTTCTGCTCTGTTTGTCAGCATTACTGTACCTGGCTTGTATCTAAGATGCAGCAGGACTGATGGGACAGAAATGCAGGAGAGGGGTGTGTGTGTGTGTGTGTGTGTGTGTGTGTGTGTGTGTGTGTGTGTGCTGCCACATGCACTAGATTAAACATCAATATAATAAAAACAGTTTGATTAAAAACATTCCACTGACTTCAGTTTAGCTTCACTGGGGTTGGATGGTGCACTGAGATTACTCTGCCAGAGAGGAATCAAACAACCACCAGATGATCCCCATGAAACACCAGAAGGTAAAAAAATATATATTTGATTCATCTAGTATTCATTTTCTCTCATCTGTGGGTTGAGTTTTGCAATAGCGTGCCTTGATTTTTAGTTTTTTTTATCTGGTATGTTTTGAATTGAAATGAGGAGGTAAAACACACTGCCTCTGCTGCTGCAGCTGCTGCTGCATCTTTTATAACCGCTGCACACAGTTGCTGACCTTTTTCCTCTCTTGTACATGGAGTCTGCAGCCTGGAGGGAAACTTGTCACCCTCCACAGACTGCACCATTATGTCAGCCAGCATTACTATTACAAAACCCAAAACTCAGCTCACGCAGAGCAACTTTTCTCTTTATATTTCGACTGCTGATGATGCTTAAGTTCTGCTTTTACTCTGTGCAATGATTTTCCCACGATCTGTACAATTCTATACAATTTCAGCCAAAATAATAAGTATAAGTTTTGTAGTCATGACACACTATCAACAGTGATTTACTTGTACAGTAAGTGCAGATCAAATTGTTTCTTACTATTAAAAATGCAAATGAACAGCAGGTTGTTTTGTTTTTTTTCCACTAACGATGCAGTACACACTCTCCTCAAACTTATAATGTTTGGCCACATGAGGGCAGCAGAAACAAGCTTTGAACCCCAGACTGGCACACGGTACATTTTAGCAGCCTTTAGTTAATATGGTGAATCTAACAATAACTTTATACATCCAGCAGTCACTCAAAAACTTAAATGATTCATATGGAGTCGTGTTTTTGGTTAACTGACGAATGTAAATTAAATATTCACGTTACTTTGAGCTCCGTTTTGGACAAAAATATGTAGCTATTAAATTGTTAAATGCTGCACTGTGTTCCCCAGCTAGCTGCTAAGTTGATGTCAGGTAACTTTAAGTCAGTTTTTAATATGGTTTGTTCTGTTGGAGCTGAAAACGACACGGTGAGAGTGAATTAAAGCCCCAAAACCAAATTATTTAACATGTATTTAACATGTAAGACATATAAATGATGTGTAGCTGAAGCTAATTCTTTATGGGTGTTTAAGGCTAATAGACAGTGACCCTTTTACGCAAGCACAGTTATTAAGAATGAAGAGTTTTACTGTACTTTACTGAAGTTTTTATATTTCTTGCTACTTCACGCTTCTTGTTTTTATACAGATTTTTACTTCACATTTTTCAGTTACAGCAGTAAAAAGCCACTTAAGCTAATGCATCAATAATAACCCAGTTATGTGTGACAGTATAACACAGTAGGAGCTGTTTTTACTGAACTGAGTACTGTTGCTAATGATATATTTACCCTAAAGCATATTTTTTTTTATTTTGAAGTACTTCTACATTTTTATGCTTTGCCTGGTTAAACCACAGACCTTTTTGACTGCAGCCATTTTGACATGAAGTAAACACAGGTGTTACTAATTAAGGTTCAGCTCCATTCAGGTCACACAGTCAGGGTGCTGCTGTGCTGGAAATGCTCTGCTACACTGAATGGAATGAAACCTTAATTAGTGTAATTGGTAACACTTGTGTCTATTGTTCCTGATACTGTGAGGTGTGAATCCTGTCTTTGGGCTAACCTGCAGTATTACGTATGACCACACACACACAGTGAGTTTCTGTCACAATGCGTGTTTTTCACTTTCAGTCTCTGGGGCCGTTGCCTTGGGACCCGTTTGTCACCACTTATAGCAGTGACTACAAACCCTTCAATGAGCGCTACCCAGAGGTCACCCATTGGAAGCCCAGTACTGAAGCTAAAGCTGCTCCTGCGTTTATCAACCCACCTCAGGTTGGATGTATTCACGGATGGATACACACACAGATTAATTGATGTACCAGCTGACTCACTGTCGAGTTGTTTTCGCAGACTGATCGTGAAACCTGGCCTACGTTTCACCGTTACTTTTACAAGACAGCTAACGGTGCCTACGGCTCACCGTGCTGTTCACGTGTGAACACACACTTACATGTAGTAAGTTCACAACAGTGTCCTTTATTTCCTGGTAACAGGTACCGCCGCCATCACCCCTCACTCTGTCTGTATCTTTCAGCCTCCCTGTTGGTCCCCCTTCCCTGCTTTCTTGCCTACATTTGGCACCTTCGCTCCTTCCATTTCCGAGACGTCCGGGGTTGTTGGCTCCACCCTGACAAAGGAAGCGGGAGTTGCCAGAGGGATTGGGCCTTCACTTGGCGAGGAGAAAGGCCAGCTGCACTATGTTTTTGGTGGAAAGAGTAAGGACGTGTCTCTATGTCTCAGACACACACTCGCTTACTCACAAACACACACATCTTCATCACCATTTACTTCTATTGACAGCTAATGTGTCGGAGCAGCAGGAGGCAAAAGATAAGCCGCTGCAGAAGATTGATATTCTCTACGAGGAAGGTTGGATTGTTTCTTTTTTCTTAATTCAAGAGTCATTCATCAAATCAATTCTTTACTTCAGTTGCAAATTTCAGTAAGAGAAACTATTTTTGGCCTATGCACTCTCAGATTCATCACTGTCTTGGCCTGCTATTGTGTCAACAGCCTGCAAACTGCATTTTGTTTTACTTTACTTGTGCACTTTAAGGCGTGATTGTGATGGCATCTCATGTTGGCCCAGCCTGCTGCGAAGATATCCTTAGATCGGTCTGCAGAGAAGCTGGACTGCTGCACTTTCCTCTCGCCTGTAGTTCAGTTATCACAATCAATGGTAGACCAACTCTCTGACAGAAACACACTTATCCAATGATGCAGAGTCTTTAACTCAAACCTTCTAGAAAAGGAAAAAAAACACTTTTCTTTTGATGATTGTAGACACAGGAAAGTTTTTTAACTTCAAGTAATCGTGAAGTAATTTTAGAATTGTACAATACAGGCAGCTCCAAGGTCGTGCCTAGACACAACAGTACTCTGAGCTGAATGCTAACATCAGCATACTAACACTTTCACAATAACAGTGCTAACATGCTGATGGTAAGCAGTTATAATATTTACCAGTCAACACTGCAGTTCAGCAAAACTCGACTCAAAAGTTCAGCCGAGGAGTGTCTTCAGTTTATTTGGTTATGAGCTGTATTCAGAGTTTCGGGGAAAAGATATTATGATTCACCCTGAATGAATGAATGTGTGTAAACCAAGTTTCATGCCAGTTAAAACTTCAGCTAAGTGAAGTGCTAATGCTCAGTGCTAATGCTAAGCTAGCAGCTGTTAGTGGGTGTACTGTCGCTCTCTTGATTAGATGCTGACAGTTGGGGTAACAGTGCCTTCCTGAGTGGCTTCAGACCAGCTTTTGGACTGAAAACCAGCAACTTCGTTCAGCTTCCTTCTTCTAGTCAGTGCAGCTGGTAAGCCACAGATATTATTTTGATTTTCTTCTCGCAAAACCCTCCTGTGCCCCGTGTGTTATTTTCTGACCCTTTCTCTCCTTTCCCCTCGCCGTGTGCCCGAATAGTTGTTGCTTCAAAATGCAAACCTCTCCTCCTGGCATCCCTCTTGGCAGCGCACGATCTCTGAGCCATGTGCAGCCGGCTGGCTACAGAGCAGAGCCCTGCACGACGCCGTGGCAGACAGAGTACCAAGCCAGCTACACTGCTGGGGTAAGGAGAGGAGAGGTCGACTGAGCGTGTTTGTGTCTGACGATCACCAAACTCTAGCCCTGTTTACTGCTTTTTTTTTAACTTCTTGTTTCTTTGTCCTTTCCCGTCCTTTCTTGTGTTCTCTTAGTAGGCCCAGCCTAAGATGCAGCAGTGAGGTTCGCTATCATCATCATCCTCATCACTCGATACCTCATGCGTCATTCCAAACATCAACTTTTGTTTGAATACACAGCAGACTGAAAGAAAAGGTTGTCTGCGTGTCCTTGTCAAACGTGGTGAACGAGTTAGAAAAAGCTGCACGTCAGCAAAGTAAAGTTTAAAAAGTGCTGCTTCTCCGTCCAACCGCCCACAGGCAGAGATCCACATGTGAAACATACTTCCTGACTGAGGTAGTGGTCAAGCTTGCTGTCTGTGATTCTCAGTTACCTTGCCTCGGGATAGATGAGGAAGCTGACGATGAGTCATAACACAGCAGTAAACCATCTGCTGGCAGTCGCCCAAAGGAGACAGTAAAATGTGTGAGCCCGCTGTCATCGTACTGTTGGGGAGAGGTTTAAACATCAATGCAGCAGTGCAGTGGTGGAAAATGTATCCGGATACTTTATGTATGCAAGTAAAAGTTCGACTCCTGCGGCGTATGGGCGACGCAGCTGTATCTGGTAGACGAACCGGGTCCAGACCCTGGTGGGAGTGTCTGGCTTTTTTAAACTAGCCAGCCAGACACAAATCACAGCTGGAGCAGTAGCCGTACATCTACAGCCGCAGCCACACCAATAAATACAGCCGGCCACAGCATTAGCTACAACCAAAGCCACAGCAAAGGACGCACCCACTCTCTGGCTACAGTCGGAGCTCAGCTTTGCGCCTTAATTGCACTCTTCAGGTTAGCACACAAATATCAGAAGTGGCTTTTTTTAGACTGCTCATAACCACACCAAAATGTTAAGAGCCCAGCTTGGCTCATTACTGGTTTAAAACTGTGCCGTGACACACACCAGCATGAATGTTTCATGTCAACACGCCAAACAGAGCGCTGCCATGGTGAACGCGTGAAGAAAATAGGTGCGCCCCGCCCCCCGCCCCCCCCCCCCCCCCGCCCCCCCCCCCATCGTCAGACACCCTGAACCAGTCCTTCAAAGTGTTCCACAATACTGTACCTCAGTATGATGACAGGAATATTGCATTATGTTGCAGTCCTGCCTAATGCCTGCAGAGGTCATCATGACCTGTGACCTCCTGACCGAACAGCAGCACGAATCCTTCTCAACGTCCTCGTGTTTACAGACGGTCTGTCCTAACATTTGCCACTGTGGACTCACTCGTTCTTTGAGGTGGCACTGCAGTTTAGGCAGCGGGATGAATTTATTATAATTAGAAATTATTAGTTAGTTAGAAATCATTTCTAATAATTAGAAATTATTGGAAATAGAGAAGGTTTTGTAATGTTAGTTCAGCTTTAAAGGAAAGTTAAATACAGAGCAGACATGCAAGACCCCAAGCAAGCAAGAAAAAAAAAATGACATTCTGCTTTTGTTGACAATATCAGAATATTAATTAAGATTAGACAGACTTAAATGATCCCACAACAGGGAACTTATCACAGCAGCTCTGAGTGGATCATCAGTTTGGCTAATTGAGAAGTGTTAAGTGTTGTTCTTCAGCCTTCAGACAATTTGGTGCTGAAACCTGTTGGATTAGTCTCAATTTAAAATATTTCTATACTATTAAATTAATAATTTTTATTAGACCGTGTGTGTGTGTGTGTGTGTGTGTGTCAAACATACCGCATCCAGGTTTGTCTCCAAAAACCAACAAAAGACAAACACAGAGCAATTTGTCTTTAACATCTTTATTCATCTTTTTTCATTATTTTTATTTGTATTGAAATTCATACTCTGTGTCTTCTGGACCTCTCTTTTTTTCCAGCGGCTTCTGTCATCTAACTCATCTAAACAAAATCACCAAAAATGATTTCATGTTGTACAATCCACCTGGCGGACATTCCTATTGGCTTCACCAGGGTGCCATTCGACAGCTGTGGTCCAACACTGCGTGAGGAAGTTCCATTTCAACCAAATTTCTACTGCGCGCTTTAAGGACACACTTGACGACTTGTTGGGCTGAAAAATCAGAGACGCTGCGTGGATATAAACACAGCTTTCAAGCGCCCAAGTGTCTACTTAACACTAATACAGTCAAATACACCAGACATTATTGTCACTGTTATTACCACAAATGAACAGTGGCATAAAGAAGATTAACGTTCAGATCACAAGACTTTCCCTCATGACAATACTGCCTCTGCATTTTTAAGCCAAAAGGCGGCTGAGAACTAGAAAAACAGGCCAAATTCAGGATTTACGGTTGATACAGATCTGGGTTTCCTAAAAAGCATCTTCACATATACAACTGTTTCCTATTGGCTCACAACTTAACGGAGATTATACTTGCACCGAGGGGGGCAATGCTTCAGGGAAAGCCAGACCACAACACACATTTTAATGGAACTTCCCCAAAAGAAGTCAACCTACAAGGAGGAGGACAGAAAGGAGGCCACACCGTGACGATGCTGCCCCCCTTACGTTCCCTCCTGCAATCAGGACTGAATGAACACCACAGGTTACTGTACCCAGTAGAGACACAAAATGCCTCATCCTCAAAACATGGAGAGAGGAAAACAAAAAAAAAAAAAAGAGGAGGAGAGGCTATTTGAAAACCTGATTTGGATATGGAGACTTGATCTGATGCTAGACAAACCAAGCTGTTCCGGCAGAAAAGAGGCAGTGGCATTGTTCCAGACCAAATACTCCCCTGTAACAAGGTTGTTTACTGCACCCCGTGAATCCAAATTGAACTAAAGGATGAAGAAAAAAAATAACTGCGGCTCGAAAAGCTCCAACCTGCCCTCTATATTTCTGGCTAAACTCAACTTGGTGCAACTGGGCAAACTCATACCTCTTGTTCTAAGCTGGACAAAAGATAAACATGGACTTCCACATAAATTGGGAAAATAATTTCTCATCCATGATAACGCCTGTCCACTTCTGTTAAGATCACTTCCGAAGAAAAAGAATGAAAAAAAAAATCGGCGGGAATGGGCGGGAGGGGGGCTGAGGTCTGTATTTGGTTTGGAACGGAGCACTGCAGATACAAATATGAACCCGCATTTCTAGATGAGCAAGAGCTGTGATGTCACGGGGAGCGCGTGACGTCAGCGGAGCAAACGTTAACGGGTTTGACTGACCGTGGTGACCCTACAGAGCAGCGGCAGAAGCCCGCCGAGTCCCCTGAAATGTTAGTCGTTCTCTGATCTCAACGTCAATGGAAACCCTCGACCTACTGGTGGTGTTTTTTATTTATTTTTTTATTATTTTTTTTATTCCTCAAATTTGACAGCACAAATTAACAAGCATGTGAAGTGGTTTTAAAATTTCGATGTTATGAATTAAAGTTCTGTCCTGGCATCACTCCTTGGTAGCTGCCTCGGTTCAAAGGGGACACCGATGGGATCTGCGCGCTCTGTAAACATCAACAGTGTCATCTGAAATGCAATGATGAGCTAGCGCCCGCAGTAGGGCGGTGCTGGTATTACACCCATCCCCCACCCCTGTTCCCAATGTCCCTCAGTTTACAAGAAACAAACAGGAAATAAAAAGATTAAAGAAACAAAAAAAAAAGAAAAGAAAAAGAAATCCCCCCACCCCCCGACTGGGCCTGCCAGCACGCCACTGACTTCAAGTGTGTTGGTGTGTGTGTGTGCGTGTGTGAGTGCGTGTGAGGAAAAATCAGTGTGTGCGCGGTCGTGGCCGCCAGAGTCTCTGAGAACATGTGAGGACTGCTGTGTGTGTATGTGTGTGCGCGTGGAGGCTCCATGGGGGTGAGGGGGACTCCTAGTATTTCTTCCCCGGGACGAACTCCTTCGCCTCGGGATTCAAGACGCTCTTCCTCTGCAGGAAGAGACACAAACAGTAAGTCACAGATTCCCTTTAACCCAAACTAAGAAAAATAGTTATGAAACTAAACGCATCTCTGACTCACCGCCACTTCCTCCAGGTTGCTGTGGTGATCGTTGACCGTCAGGCCGTTGAGCTGCTGCTGCAGCTGCCCCACACCCTGGTTGTTGAGGTCGCGTGAAGGGATGAACCAGTCTTGGTCCTCTTCCTCCAGCATTTCCTGGAAGCAGCGCTCCAAGAACTCCTGCTCCAACAGCTCCTCCTCCACCTGGGACATCGAGAGAGACATGAGTGAAAATAAAAGGCGAGAGGATGGATGATTTGATTTGGGATCATTTGCATGACAAGTAAGTGGAAAGTTTCCCCAAAGAGTAATCTTCTCAGTAATGTATGTGTTCTCATCTCATCTGTGACTCATCCAGCCAAGCAGGAGAAAAAGACCCGAGAGCTGAAAGGGGCATTAAATATTGGAAGATTGATTTGTTAAAATGGAAAAAGGTAGTCACTATTTATGCAGCTCAGCTGATTAAAATTGGACCGAAATAACTTCAGATGCATCCAGATTCCAAAGAAAAACAGGAGGAGAGGACAAGAGAGTGAGGAGCAAAGGCAAAAATGGGCATGTTTGTAGGGAGAGGAGGTGAACAGCTGCCCTGAGAACCTGTCAGGGGCGTGGGGAGCGCAGAAGACAAAAGAAATGCTGGAGCTGAAGGTACAGGAGGGCAAGCGGGGGGGGGGATAAGTATAACTCAAGAGCAAACGTCTCATTTTCCTCAGCAGCCTGGCAAAACCACAAATCTGTTGCGAGATCACAATCTGGAAAAGCGTGTGCGGGGCGCAGAGACGTCAACGTTTTATTAATGCAGAGCCAGCTACGTGTTCAAATGTGAGAGAGGCTGTGTTGGTGTGGGCATGCTGCTGCAGGTACTGGTGAGAAAAATCAGGGACGGGCAGGGCGACCGGGAAGAGCGAGTTTGTGTTTGTCCGTTCTCAAATAACAGTCAGTGCACAAACAATACTCCAGGTCCAACTTTAGATCCATGAGTTAACACTGCACAGTGAGGTTGCAGTACTTCAAATATTCATACTTGATTTTTTTTTTTTTTTTTTTTTTAGAGGAAGTTACAGATTTGACCTAAACTATGTCAGCTGTTATCGTTTTTTCCATAAACACAAAATAAAACTGTCCGTTACAGTTGTTTTTCTTCAAAGAACTGTGACCTACATATGCACCCAGTGGGACATTTCACAGGGCTATAAACAAATCATGTCAGTGCTCTCTGGTGGACAAACCATGTAATGGAGACGCTGTTTCTAACTGATCTCGAACATATCCCTGACATGTCTCAACTGGCCAGCGCAGGCAGATGACGTCGTGGTTTAACTTTTTGGCTGGACATGCCTGTGTTTTCTGCCAGAGTCCTGAGTGGCTCCACCGAAATGAACGTGGAGAAGAAAGTTGTGACGGTGCTGATGGCGCTCGAGCGCAACCTCAAGGATGGTATCAAGTTAAGAGCCTGCAGTACGAGAACCTGGAGTTGGATTAAATCTTATTTCATCCTGCTTAAATTATCCAAGATGACGCGGCGTTTGAAGGAGGACGGCGATAAGAGGGCGTGGGGCAGAACGGAGAGACGAAATGGGACTGACACCAAATAGAAAGAAGGGATGAGAGTCGAGCCAAAAATCTGTTGAATCCTCAGAAATAAAAAGTTCCCGTGTGAGCTTTATGTCTGAACAGTCTGCGCACACACACCTGTCTGTTATACTCCTCTTCATTCTCCATCCACATGTACTCAGCGAAGGGGTTGGCGTCATTGCCCTCTCCTGCGTGCCCATTGGCCACCGGCTCCTTTCCCTCCTTGCCTGGAGCTCCTCCTCCCGGTGTCTTGGCCACCTCTGGACCGCTCATCTCAGCCGGCTCTGCATGAGAACAGTTACATAAGCGTAATAGTTAGAAAACTGGTCATGTCGTAAAAACAGGGACACAAAAACTTTTTAAAAAAGACTCTCAAACATCAGAACTTTGACTCTAACTATTCAGCGGCCCTCGGCTGCGTCTTACAGGCTGTTAAATTTACATTATCTCGTCTGAATTGATGCTCCCAACGTTCAGCCTTGGATTCAATTTGAACAAATTAGCAGCGTCTCAATTACATTTTAGCTCCAGCTGGAAAACTGCTCCCACGGGTAGGGAAAGTCTTCATCGGGTCTCGCTGCACATAAACAATAAAACCGTCGAAGAACAATTGATCTGTATAAGAAACAGACCTGAGGACAGCTGGGACTGATCCTGGTTTCCAAAACTACTCTGAAGTCTAAAACTGTTCTTACAGCAACCACCCAAATGAGTCTGAAGGCTTAATGGAGTCGTTGACATTTTACGACGGCAATCAATAGTTGTTCAGCTTGGCGAGTTGCGAGGCGGCCGCAGCGCGTTAGCATTAACCAGGAAGACGCACAGGGGCCAGGCCGACGTGAAAACACACAGCAACATCCACAAGCAAACAAACACCAAGAGTGTTAAATCAGCTGGCTCGCACTAAGAAAACACTGCACAATGTCAACTTCCTCGTTTCCACGCAGTGTTTAAATACAGTGTGGTGAGTTTTAAGTTGAAGGGAAGGACGGCAACGCCAGCAAACTGCACAGAACTGTAAAGAAAAGCTGAAGGGAGAGTGGGATTGGTTCAATCAGTGAGTCATCGTACATGAGGATGCAATGCAGGTGCTGCAGGTGTGAACTCCTGCCGCTTTCAGATGACTAACAGTTATTAAAAAGCAGGAGAACTCTGTTATGAGTCTTTCAATCAGTGCAGATTGGAGCCACACCAATGTTAAATTTGTACTTTTGGTGCCCGTTATTTAGAGAGATAATCTGTGCTGAAGGAAACACGGCCAGCCGCCACGCAAGCACAAAAACAGTTTGAAACTTAACTTTCTTTAAAAAAGGTAGAGTGTCCAATAAAAAGTAAAAATCCGATCAAACATACCATATCACACGTAAACTACACTCGGCCTAACTCGGACAAAAGGTGATCATACATGACTGGTCAGCGGCAGACGCAGAACTCCTGCTCGGTTGATAAATGCCCACTATAATGACATAATCCTCAGACTGCCAGCCAGCTCCAACAGACTTGTCATGACTCAACTGCGGCCTCGCAGCGAGGGGAGAAAAAAAAGAAAAGAGAAAAAAAAAAAAACGATGATCTCAACTGAGCCGTGCACACAGCTCCAGGGTCAGCCTGACGCAGACACATCGCTGCGATGTTGGACTGGCGAGGGCCAACTTTACTTCATTAAACTCCCAGCAGCGCCTGATTTCTACGTTCCAGGCGTAATGTTTGACACCTACAGGCCGCCTGTTTTTTTTTCCCTGACCTTGGCCGATGTAACAGACAAATGTGAGTACAGTGTGACCCGAGACAGATTGCTGTTCGCTGTACAGTGACAGCGCGGACACAATGTCCTTTAGAGGAGTTCAAATAAACGTGTAATCTAAGTAGGTTAGTAGAGTAAGGAGGTGTGTCTGCCTGGCTCAAAGTTGTCGGTTTGTCTGTCAGTCTATCTGTGGTCAAAGATAAAACCGTCAGAGGGTAAGACAGAAGGTTTGAGAGCATACGACAGGTCTGAATTTAATTCTTTTGGTGTCAGGATGGTCAAAGTGTTTGAAGCCTGCGTGTGTGTGTCAGTGCTGCCAAAGTTTACTGACACCTAAGGTGTGTCGCACTCAGTTTCAGACATCAGGTGAGGAAGTTTGAAAAAAAAAAAAAAAAAGCAGGCAGCAATGAAGTTTACCCCAGAGGTCCATCAGCAAAATTAGAAATATACTGAGGTTAGTTATTCTTCAAGCAAAAAGGCTCCGCTAATGTCTTGTTCCAGCTTCTCAAATATTTTTCCTTCTCATAACATCTTAAATTGAATATCACAGAGTTTTGAACAAAACAAGAAACCTGACAGGCAATCATCACCATTTCTGACATCCTATAAATGAATAAAATACTACATTAGCAAACAAGATTCAATAGATTAATCAAAATCCTTGATTTGTTGCTCAGAGTCACTGTAAGCATGCCTCTGCTCAGGAGACCTCAGAGTGCACAGCAGTTGATCCATCACAAATGAGGAAAAGTGAAGACAGCGAGCGCTGTGCCATTATGTACTGCACGTAGCACTTAACATGTTCATGTTGCGTAACCATGTGTTGGTCACCATGTAATATTTAGTTTGCGGAGTCGAGCATCCTCCGTGCCTGCGAGCAGAGGGTGAAGGATGGACAGAGGAAAAGGTAAAACGCTGCTCGGCTCTCGGACTGACAGCTGGATTCAGAGAAAGCTAACAGAAAGGGCAAAATGACTGAGCTCTGAGTCAGATGACTTTATTATTCTGTGACCTGAAACACTTGAAGTCACACTCTGGATGTTCCTGTTGCTCCTTGATCATGATTTTATGTCACTGCAAATCCTCAACATCAAGTCTATATTTTCCACTGACGGTCCTGCTTACAAATACTGATATGTTGTATGTAAAAAAGTGGAATCCACATTTTAAATGACACAGTAGGATCCACTGTGCACAGATCCTTCCAACACAGATACATGGGGATTTCCTTTGAAATGAACAGGTGGTGCACTTCTGTTAAAAAGTGAAGGAAAACCCCTGAAATGTCTGTTAAACATGTTATTTAGCAACCACTTTAATAAACTAGCAATCAGTTTAGCTCAAACAGCTTCTGAGCATCTGAAAAGGAAGTATTGTTATTTTGAACAAAGACATTTGAAGTTACACATTCAGCTGTGTAGACCTATGATGGACTTTACCATTTAATGCCACCTTACAAACTAAAATCTAAAATTTTAAATTTGATTATTTGATTAATTGTTTCAGTCATTTACCAAGCAAAAAAACAGTAATGCGTTGCCAAAAAGAGGATTTTGACATTTCTCTCACTTTAATGTCATTTTTAACCGCTGGACAAAGAAGAAAAGCAATTTGACGACTGGACTTTTTACTCAAGAAAATCAGCGTTCATTCACTGATTAATAAATGATTGATCGAAGCTATGAAACTTAATGAAAACATCAGCTGACGTCTCCGATTCATCCTGAGTGTGAACTGATTTGTAAACAGGAATAAGCAGGATAAGCCTCGGTAATAAAAGCGTACATTTGATATTTAAATAGGTCAAAATGTTAAAACCCAACGCGTGAAAATCTGATGTCAGTCTACTGAGGTGTCCGTCCTTTTCAAATGGTTTGTTCATTCCTGAGAGGAGCTCGGGATACTTCGTGTACCTACATGTGAAAAATAAAATCTCAAACACAGATCTGATCCGAGGAGCGACAAAAACAGGAGAACACGGCGATAGTATGTATAACTGCATTTATATAACTCAATTAAGTGTGCCTAATAAGTGCACAGAATAAACAGCTACATAACAGATTATGTAATATAACAGTTAGCGAGCTGTGTGTAACAGGAGCCGTGTCGTAGTGGCTTATAGCCCGCTAATGTCTTCAGAGGGCTAACAGGCTAAACCAGGTGTTCAGGCCTACCTGGAAAGTTGGTAAAGGGATTGGACGGTTTTAGCCGAGGTAATGCTAAAGGGGGGCTACTTGACGGCTAGCTAGCAGGCTAACAAGCTACACAGGCACACATAGCTGTGCTGTCAATGTGCGGGCCTAAGGTGAAAGCTATCCTAGCAACAACAAAGGGTAGCGGGCTGGGTGGCTGATAACAGTTATTTTCATCAAAGACGCTGCGCGCGTTTGCGTGAAAACGGCTCACGCGCGAACAATGCAGCGAATTAAAGACGAACCGTCCGCTATTAAAACGTGTGAAACGAGCGCGGAGGTCAAACCCCGTCCCCGTTAGGATGCTTGAGGCCAAACAAAGTCGGCTGCTCTGCTCTGCTATCAGCTAGCACGCTGCTACAGCATGGCAGCATCAGCGAAGCAGGTCAACAAAACAAGCCTCCGCTTCTTCTTCAGGGGGGGGGGATTACCAAGAGATACATACACGAGACAAACCGTCAAATTACACGGTTTTAAAAAAATAAAACCTTAGAGTTACCTGGCATCGTGTTCTCCGCGTTCGCTTCGAAGTGTAACGTTACACAAAGTTATTGCAAGTACACGGCGAGGACTGCGTGTTCGTCGTTCCTCCAGTTGGGGGATTACTCTGCGCTGCGATGCAACGTAGCTCGAGTTAGCTAAATCCTGTTAGCCACCTTGCTAACGTTAGAGAGCTGGGCCGGTCACGTGGTCTGGTGCCGCATTCACGTCGTCTTAGGAATGTGGGACTTACAAGTTAACTTCACGTGGATGCGAAAAATGTGAAAAATGCCCACAATTTCCCCACAAGGTAACATCTCGAGAGGCCTTGTTGTATCTGTCCTAACTCCAAACATGTTTACAGTTATAGATATATAGAGAAAGAAGAAGAAAAATGACACATTAATGTGAGTAATGTAATAAGCTTTTGTTTAACAGATACAGTATGAACAGTAATGAACAGTGGAATGCAGTTCACTGCTTTTTAACATTAGTTTGATGTTATGCACCATATTGCATTTGCCACTACATGTATAATGTATATTGAAAAATTCAGTTGATATTTCAATATTTCAACCACCAGTCCTATTTCAAATATCTGTATGTTTCTAAAGCTAGTGCTTTATGTGGGCAAGCAACAATATTCAGAACATGCTGTCACATACTGTATGCAGGAAAACATGCACATGGAGAGAAAATGGAAAAACAAACTGACCAAAGTTCTATCAGAAAGACTTGATGTTTGTTTATTGTGCAGAAAAGTATTTGCAGCGATGCACAGAAACAGATGTGGCCCGGATATGCAACCAGCTACAGCTACACACAACATCTTGTTACATCCCACCACATTACTTTCATTCCTACCCATCCCAAGAGGCTAATAGTGTGTGATTAGATGATGGATCCAAGACTGAATAAGATCCAGCTCTGATATGCACCAGGGCAGAAGAACACTTTGTCTTCCCTCTGCTGGGGATTGTGATGAAAAAGAGCCAGGCTTTGTGGATAATGGCTTTTTTTTGTTCTGTTTAATCACGAACAAATATCATAACACTAAAACAAACAACACAAAGTGTCAACGCCTGAAATAGATACTACGATTACTTTGTTCTCTGGTTAGACGTTGTAGTAGTTTGTTTTGTTAGTTACACTAACTGAGTGACTGACAGCAGCTGACATTGTGGGACACTTCTCTCTGTAACTTCTCTCACTCAGCCTTGTTGCTGTTTTATTGCATCATGATAATTGTTTCTAACATTTGGTCCATTATTATCTCAATAAGTGTGAACATTTTAACCTTCACAAAAATAAGCTTTAAGGGTACTGTATTTGACTACAATAGTTTTAGAGTGTAAAGAACACATTTTGTTATAGAATGTGTTTTGTTATTGCTAAATAAATACATTATAAGGGCTGCAAGTACAGCTTTTCATCATCAATAAGACAACTATTTTTAAATCTAATTGTATCATTGATTTAGTTTATCAAATGTTAGAAAACAGAGAAAATGCCCGTCACAATTTCGTAGAGTTCAAGGTAACGTCTTCAAGCTTAGTCCAAGAAAGAGCCAAAATATTCAACTTTCAGTGATATATGAGAGAAAAGGATTACACATGACAACTGGAGCCAGGTAGTGTTAGTTATTTTAGCTTTTATACTGACCATAAATCAGTTATCAAAGTTGTTGCCAATGAACTCAAGTTTTTGGCTTCTAACCTGGGATTCAGGATAAATGCAGGATATACTGAAAATACGACAGTAAACAGAGTCTTTGACACAAACTGTGCTTAATTTGTCAGACTTTAAACTAATCTTTCTTGTAAAATGGTGGACAGCTTCGCTTCTCTGCACCTTTGAAACGATTTAAGCGCAACCATCTCACAAGGGAGCTGTTAACAACTCAGAGACATGAACAATCCCCAAAGCCACGATTTCACAAGGGGACATGTTCGCTCTGGAGGGTCACGAGCTGAAAAGGTTGGGAACTAATAAGGTCATTTAATCATTTCAGCGCGACGCGTCACAGTAATGTCGACACGCTGAAAATCGGGGGTCAGAATGGGCACTTGAACGCAGCATGCGAACAAACATCCCTCCACCTCCACCACTACTCTCTTTACTCTCTTCCAAAACACAAATGCCTGCGTGGCTTCGGAAATAAACGCATTTCAGTGCATTAATGACAGACAAAGTAACTAGTTACACTTTAATTGACGTTTATAAGGAGGACTAAACGACTGTAATGATAAAGAACCGGCCACAGTGCTGTTCAAATCAGTGTGTATATAGTAACACTCAGCCTATAGCACTGATAAAAATCTACAGACTCCATATTTTCATAAATTTGACAGTCTAATGATGTTTTCTATCACAAAACAACTATTTACAACGTGAGTTAACACTCTTAACTTGTTTTACCACCTTTCAATAACAGCTGTCTTCTTTCCTGATGAATATCTGGCGACTTTAGTGGTGCTACACAATAAGCAGCCAGCCGTTAGTCGTTAAAACTGGTATAAAATATAAAGAAATGGGCTCCTACACGGAAAATAACCTAAGTTAGTTACTTTTTAATTAACACCGTTGACAGTTAGACCTCCACGTTGCTCTTTCTGTGTGTCTTTCTTTCTTTCTTGCAGGAAACAGCTAGCTTCCCCCTTCACTCCAACAACAACAACAGACTCACCACACAACTTCAAGTGCAAACGGGGGGGATCCGCAAACCAGCTGTCGGGGGGAAAACGGCTCTTTTCCGGTCCCGGGTGTCACAAGAAAACCCCACAGTGAAGGTTTTTCTCTAATAATCTCCAATACGATAAACATACACGTGTCTCCTTTGACAGTTTGTTCGCGTTGTTGGCTTTAAAAAAAACGGATAAATCCACTGTTTCTTTGCCTGAACGTCGAGGGGGGAAAAACGTTGTGCCGTGGTACCGTTTGTCCAGCTGCACGCTTCAGGCATTGGTTTGAACCCACGTCAGTCAACGCCGCCTCGTGATGCTATTGGTCCGGACGACCAAACGCCCCGCCCCACCCCTCCATTCACGTAAGTAAACAAAATAACCCATTTTTTTCTCGTTGCCCCCTTTTTCTAATCAATATGACCAGTTAATGTTTGACAACGTGGCCGTGTTATGCAGGTCGGACCCGTCGTCAACAGAGGAGGCTCTAGTTTTATGTGAGGAAACGAGAGAGGGTTTAAAGAGAGTAAAAAGTACAGGAGATGACTAAACAGCGTGCACATGATTTTCACGAGCTTGTGTGCCTGATCTATTGCCATTTCACTGGAGTCAAACCAGTTATAAGAAATAAGTATTATCACAGTCCTAAATACCGCCACTGTAGGTTTGTGAAGTCTGGATCCAGAGACAGAAGTCAGACCAAACTATGTAAGTCAAAAGTTTATTCAAATGAGTGTGTAGGTGAAGTGGAGCGAGTAGATCACGGGCTGGTGGCAGCTTAACTGGTGAACAGGAAAATCCAGATAGCAGATGTTAAACCTGAAACACACACAAAGACAAGACAATACAAGAAATAGCGAGTTGGTCGTAGCATGTGTGGGTAGTGGACAGAGTGATCTGGCGGGAGCAGATATACGGCAGAGGCTTGATTGGTGGATGAGTTGTAGGTGTGCAGGTTGCAGTAGGAAAAGGATAATTGCATGGCCACGCCCAGACACACACACACACACACACACACAGCCACAGTGAGAGAGATACTACTGACAAGAAATATGAGGGGAGGGGAAGACAGGAAACAAAAGGAAAAAAGAGGGAAAGGCTCAATCAGATCATGACACTCAGAGCAATGTGAGTGAGTATATATATATATATATATATATATATATATATAGATATAGATATAGATATAGATATATACTCACTCACATTGCTCTCTCTCTCTCTCTCTCTCTCTCTCTCTGTCTCTATCTATCTATCTATCTATATATATATATATATATATATATATATATATATATCTTTCTTCTTCTATTTATACTGTGTCACCATTCCCTCGTGCCTGTATATAGTGTGTGTCTGTTGTAATGCTGCTGCAACAAAAGAATTTCCCTTCAGGGATCAATAAAGTACTCTATCTATCACAGGCTGTTAATAATGATAATGTAATAAGCTTTAAAGGTCCAGTGTGTAGGATTTAGTGACATCTAGCGGTGAACTTTCATATTGCAGGCAATAAATACCCCTTGCGGTTCATTCTTTTGCCTCACCCTCTCCTTCCAAGGGTGTTGGAGAAACTACGACGGCGACGAAATTCACAAAAGGAACAGCATCTAGAGCCAGTGTGCAGTTTGTGCATTCTGGGTTACTGTAGAAACATGATGGTGCAAGAGGACCTGCTGCATCTGTACATATAAAAGGCTCATTCTAAGGTAACAAAAGCACATCGATTGTTATTTTCAGGTCAATATACACTAAACACAACCCCTTTCTGACATATTCTGCCATTCATTGATTACATCTTACACACCAGACTTTTAAAAGCACACTCCTGTGCTGATCATGTGAAAAGAAAACCGTAAGAAATCACAATGCAAAGTGTTTTTGCTCACAAATAAACAATTATGTGTGTCATTCCTGAATTGAAACAGGCAGAGCTGTACCTTCCATTTTAGTGTCCTCCATATGTGTCTGGCCATTAAATGCTACATTATTGTGTATGGAATAATTAAATGATAGAAAGGAACTTCAAACGGAGTTGCTAATCATGATTTTTTTAAATACTTTCTTTGAGGATTACAGACATATGTTGGAGTTACTATTGTTCAACACTCTCCTGGGTTACCAGGTGTTTATATTTCAGAAAACAAAAGTGTAGCTCTTTGACTCTATTTATAATACATGAGAAGCATGACTAAATTGAGGTTGTGATGGTTGAGTGGGTGTCCTCACTTCTTATTAGGTGAGGTTATCTTATTGTTTTTTCTGTGTAAAACAGTCCAAATATAGCTCTTTAATAAAAAAAAAATCATGAGTGTCATTATGTGGTGCCATGTACGCTAAGTGTATTTTTTTTTGTGTGTTGACAATGTAGTCATGATGGAAAATGGTGAGACAGGCTGTGCCACGACGGCATAGCCAACATGCTGTTCACTTAAAGCTGCCACCTCGCTTGCATCAGAGCCTTTCTTAGCTTCGGTGACTATTTTGTCTATTTTTGGTCAAAAACATAAAAAGCTCAGCTTCACCTGTTTCCACCATCCAAGGTTGGGGAGCTGAGAACATTTTTCAGGAATGACACTGAATCTGAATCAGAGACTCAGACCTAAGTAACATGACGACAGTGATGATGTTGGTATACTGTATGCAGGGAGAGATTGAATGTTTCAGACATAGTGAATTGCCATTTCGAATGAAGTCATTGTCAAGTTGTCTTCTGAAGAGTTCCGGTAATTTATTGGAAGCACCTTCTCATAATTGAGGCCATATACTTAATTAGTTTTTTGGCACATCTACACATGCAATTCCAACATCTGCTTAAAGAACCCATACCTCATTTCTGTTACATTTTCAAAATCCTCATCCAGCCTCTGCCCTACGCACCTCACGGCGACTGAGGTGAAATTAGCACCAGCAGCAATCCAGCCACCCTCTTGAAAAGACTCCTATCAGGTCGCTCAAGAAGGTGCATTACCCTGAAATCACAGCGGAGGGCGACTGTAACACACAGTGGGGTTGTTGGGCAATTATGTGTGATAGTGTGTCCATTGGCAGAAACATTGTTATTATGTCCTAAATGTGGATTGAGGTCATATAGCTGGAAGTAAGGATGTAATATAATGCACCATGAGCCTACTCCCACCTCCATAACCACTCATGTGAAAGCGCTTACAGTACCATAGCTGAACCTGCCTCTCTGCTGTTTTTCTGTAATCCATCTTTGATGTCACGACTTTAGATGGCAGTCAGCGCAGTGCTCGAAATTTCTGCACCAATTTCTGTTCTTTTGTCCGTAATACACAAGTGCATTTAAAGTTGAATCACACTGTGATTGACTTTAACTGCTTTGCACGCTGACATTCACACAACAGGGCAATTAAATGCAGCATATTGAGAGCTAAGTACTGTATGTTCAATGGGCAGTGAAAACAAGTGACTTTGTGCATATTCTTAGGTGTACCTTCCTCACCTATCGGTCAGATCTGCTCAGCGTCACCATAAATCATCCCTGTAGCGGATTTCCAGTTTGCTACATTATTTCTGCATTGTCTCAGCTGGGTGCAAGATGCATGGTTGCGCATATGCGTTGAAAAGGAGACGGGGACATTAAATCAGGGCTCAAGAACGCCAGATGTTCTTTAAAGTGTCAGTTCGTATCTACGTTTGTGCGTGTCTGCAGTTGATTTATCCATACTGACCTGTGGGGAACTCATAAAATGCTGCATGAGTGGCAGACACACATACAGGAAGCATCCAGACGGAGACCAAAATAAGTGGCACATATTTCGATGACTCTGAAACGCCTCATACTGCAGATTTAATATACAGCCCGCGCCCACATGGGAGTGCACGGCGATATGATGCATGCACACATACCAACTATTCTCACAAACGCTATTTGGTTACACACAAAAGGAACCACTCCACTATTTCCCCCTCTTTCTTTCTCCCCACTTGTGTTACATGACATCCCCCTCCCTCCCCTCCCTCTCATTCAGCCCCCCTCTGCTCTAAATTCCCCCCTCCGTCTTTGCTATTGAATCATAAATCATAAAGTCCCTTCCTGTAGCTCTCTCTCCTTTTCCCTCCCTCGTTTTTTATTACACAATAGCCCAGACTTGGTGTCAGAGGGCAGTCATGTTTAATACGTGTGTGTATAAGTGTGTATCTCCTACCCCAGGCTTTCCTGTGGCCCTGGGTCCCCACCCCAGTCTTCAACGGTGAGATTGTCCAGTGCCACTTTGTACACAGACAAATGCACGTGCGCACACATACTGGAACATATGACACACCCTCACATGCACACTGACAGGAAGTGGCACGTTAGCACGCACTCAAAGGTACAATATTGCCTTTATTATTTTTCTGCACAAACTCAATATTCCTGCACGCAGAAGTGCTTATAGCCTGAGGTCCTGTTAACACTCACCACTTAAGTGCTGTTAACACTCCAATAAGCAACAGGCCGTCAGTATGTTCGATTTTAACAAGGACTTTGGTGAACATGGAAATGTATTCCTGCTACACATTTGTTCCAGAAACTTTAAAGAAAACAAGGGGTCACACAGTACATGCAGATATTTCTACTGCACTCCCCCTCTAATGGTTCCCCTGTGTGTTTTACACTCGCATGTTCAGACTCTGGGCCCCTCGTGTGTTTAATATGTTCGCTTGAAAAATGGTGCAAAAAGTCATGCAGCCCTTGTGCAAGAAGATTTATTTGTAGAGAGAGGTTGGATAATTGTTACCCGCTTTATGCCTCACAATACTATGACTTAATAATGCGGCGGTAAGTGGATCTGCATATTTATGACCACCATTTACCGTGATGGAAAAAAAAGGATGAACGATCACAGAACCAGATTATTCTTGACCTTAGGAACAGCAGTCGACAAAACAAACTCTCACATACACTTGACCACATCTCGTCTTCGTCTGCTGCCACTGTAATGGAATTACAGACATTCATGATTTCCGTTACATTACATCTTCTCATCTATGTTGATCTAAAAATTCAAAAATGTCAGAAATAAAAGATAAATACTGTTAAACTAAATGACAGGAAACGCGGCCAAACCTATACAACTGTATCTAACCCAAAAAGTCTAAAAATGTATACAGAATTGCAGCATATAAAATATACTTAGTTCGATAAAAATATATTACTCTCCTGTCTGGATGATAAATGTGAAACTACAGCCGGTTAGATTAGCTTAGCCTAAAGACTAGAAACAGGAAAACAACTAGCCTGATTCCAAAAATAAATCTGTCTGCCAGCACCCAGCTCGCTAATTAAATGTTATATCTTATTTGTTCTGAGGCTAAATATGAAGCAGCCTCTTAGCTTAGCTCTAGCACAAAAGTTTAGCCTGTTAAAGAGTAAACTTTAGGGGTGATCTTGCAGATTCCACTAAATTACCAACATGTACGAACATGGACAAAGTAACATTTGGTTTAATGAAAACTCTAAGATGAGGGAAACTAACTGAGAAACTAGTTTCTGTCTCTCCTCCCTCAGACACGCTGTTTGTTTCCTCTTTGGTCCAGTGGGTATCAAAGCATGTCTCAAACTGCATTTATTACTTTAAGGTGCTGTTGGAATCAAAATCCTTTCATCATCAAGCATCAAGTCACCCTCTGCAGCTCCTTCTTGCAAATGGAAGTTATTAAAATCAGTATGAAGCTTTTGACACGTCGGGTCAATGAATAACTGTCACTCAAGATGTGATCGCTTGCACTGATGAAACATTATTCCTGAAATTAGATTAGATTGTATGTTCATATTTCTGAGTGAGCAGGGTGGTGTTGCAACTGCAGAGTTTGAAAGTGACTTTTAAATAAACAAATAAAATAAGAATAATTCAAATTATTTTCATTTGATTTAACATTTATCTCAGAGAGTGAACAAGTACATTCCCCCAAAACATCAAACTATTGCTTTATGATACACATTAAGCAATAGTAAATGCATGTTGTGGTCAACACCATTGTGTGTAAAAGTATCAACAAGATGCAAAAAACTAAACTGCTGTGACAATAAAGAAATTGCTAGTAAAATCGTTGTTATGTGCTCCTCGCATGAATAATGTGGTGTTTGATAATCAGGTTTTCATTGAGATCGTGGCCGACTTAGAGGAGCTTGTGGAAGAACAGTGTCTTAGATGGTGTATGTGTTTGCATGCACGCTTTCGTGTGTATGTTATGGGTGTGTTTCCGTTGCTCGAGGACTTCCAGGGTCTCAGAGATAATGTGGAATTCATAAGAGGAATGCCGCACGGGGGTTCCTTCCTGTCACCTGACTCCATCACTTCCTGTGTTCGACTTCCTGCGTCTGGGCCTCCAAGGAGAAGGGTGCGGCTGCACCTAGAACGACGACTCAGGATCCACTTTTTTAATCCAGTGATCCCGAGGTGATGGAGGACCTTGGAGTCTAATGCAGGCTAGGATGAAAATGGGTGCCGAACAAAGGGTGTTAGGCAAATGGCAAAAAAAAAAAAAATCTGAGTCCACTTGTCATAGCAAAGCTGTTGAAATGCTGCCACCCAACTGCTAAGAAAATTAACTGGAACAAATGAATGTGGGTAAGAGATCCAATAAAATGCATTAAACAAAGAAAGATGCAAGAGAAAAGAGAAGATAATGGCCTATAAAGCAGAGATGGGACAGATGTAGAACAATAAAAGGGGCAATAAAGTGAAAGAAAGGAGAACGAGAGGGGTGATGGCAGGATCCATATGGGGCCTCTTGGTTTTTGGGCAGCAAGGGGAGACATGCCAGGTAATGGCTTCCAGACACACACACACACACACACACACTTACACCCTAATTCGATTTAGAAATCTGACAAGGAGACTGAGTGTATGTGAATGTGTGTGTCTGTGTATATACCAGAGGCCTTTTCTTTCACATACTCAAGAGGTCTGACTTCCTCTGCCCATTGGGAGTGGGGCCAGTGAGTCTTAGTGTGTGTGTGTGTGTGTGTGTATGTGTGTAGTTTCAAGCGCTGGGGGTTAATGTATGCTTTCAATCACAGCTCTAGTGGGGAAGAAATCAGATCCCCGCAGCATTGATGTGGACTTCGAGATCCACACAGACAATACGCTCACTCATAAGACAACACAGATATCGAGTGAGAGTGCCACACGCGCTTTTATCTACACTTTATTTATTGAATTAAAAGTTCATTTAAAGGAATAGTTTGCTTATTTTTCTTCTCCAAGATTGAGGAGAAAAGTTTGACACTCTCATGTCCATGCGAAGTTTAGCTGTAAACCAAGCTGGCTCTGTCCAAACTGAACTGAAAAACTTGGTGTGAGTCACCGGTTTCCCTCCCCTCCGTGTATCTCTTCAAGGTGTTCACAGAAAAAACACAGATGGAGCAGTGGAAGTTTATCATTTGTTTTAGGGCGACTGAACACACCTGCCTGCTTCCTGCTTTTGTCTGCGAAGTTACAAAGTTGCAGATAAATGTTACATAAAGTTTCACAGTAGGAAAGTAAAAGGGGGTAAACGTGGAAGGAGACCAAGAAAGAAATTAAGAGAAAGCAGCAGCATGTGAAGAGGTCAAGATGAAAAGAGGAAGACAGGAAGAGATAATTAAACAGAGGAAGGATACATATGGAGGAGTGGGAGGGGAGAGAAAGGGCAAGATGACTTAACTGGGATACACTGCCTGTTCAGGAATACTCCACCCTCAGTCTCCAACACCCGCACACACACCCACACACACACACACATACATATACACACAGCAACTTCCCAGCGAGGTAGATCCCCCAGCATTCCCCCACTATGTGCTGTCACAGCCCTCCCACTCCTGCAACTTGTGTGAGTGTTTCTCTGACATTCCTGTGCAGAGTGGAGAGGCGGTGAGCTCGGCTGCGGGGACACAGAACTACAAATCCAACTCAGAAACCTCGTTAGGAAAAGCTGGGATTTTCTCAGAGGGAGAAGAAGAGGTTGCAGCTCGTCCATCACGTCTCGTTGTGAACCTTTCTGAGCGGAGGGAACTCCAGTTTTGGGGGAAATCTGTCTACAAGTCAGCTGGGAAGTGTTAAATTTTTTAACAAGGGATTTCTAGAAAAGCATCCTCTTGTTTCCAGTCACAGTTTCCTCCTGTTCTTCTCCTCTCCATCTCCCTCCCAGGAGGCAGATTCCAAACTTTGGACTGCCAGCTTTTAGAGTTTAGGAATACTTTGGAGAGGCAAAAAACAGGACAAGGGCATATTGTTGCAAGAGCATACAGAGAGGTGAGTTAACATTCTAAGAAAACTCCCTTTTTAGCTGTTTTGGACAAAATATAACATAAAACTTCCATTGTCTTTTGATTTATGCTTCTAAACTATCATCTTTGTACTATTTATATATTTGTGCTATTTTGCATTGATGCATATTAACTGTCAAAGGCAAAGCTGCATGGCAATGAGCTCTACTAAAGCTTGTCTTGCCTGTGATGTTATGTTAGAAATTTCTCCATACACTTCAAAGCTCTAATGTTAATGGTGCATAAAAGTGGAGTGTGTTGCACAATCTGCACCTAATGTAACGTCTCGGGGGAGTTAGAGTTGCTTGTTCTGCTGATCCCCTGCTAGATGGAAGTCGTGTGTCTGAGTGGGACAGAGAGAAGAAAAGAACAGGCGGGCAGAGGGGGTGTAAATCGTAAAGAGATGACGGGAGCAGAGGGGAAAAAGCAGAACGAAGGAAAGAAAAAAGTGTGTGGGAGAAGATGAAGCAAGGGAGAGATGTGGAGTTTCATCCTCTCTCTGGTTTTATCATCAAATTGCAAGGACAGACACGGGGAAAGAATGCCAGGGATGCACACAGGCGGACGCTTCATATTCAAGTGTTCCGTGCTTGAATAAACGCGCACACAGATGTTGCATGCATGTACGCAAAGAAAGGATGTCAAACAAACTTACGGTCCCTTCATCTCTCTCTCTTTCACACACACACACACGCCAGCACTCACAGAAAGAGATTTAAACAAACACATCTTTGTTTCATTGCACTCGTCCATTCAGTTTGCTCTCGCCACAGATCACAGATCCAATGAGTCCCAGCGCTGCAATACAATACACACAAACACACGCAAGCCAATGAAAACAACACACACACATGCACACAAATGAGATGCATGCGCAGGAGGACACACTATACACACACACACAGATGTTTGTCTCACATTTCATGCACACACACACATGCTTTTGATCATAAAATGTGTCAGTTATAAATGTGAGTCTTCATCAGGTTGCATTTCTTGTTTGTTTAGTTGCTTTACATTATAGTCATATGGTATCGGTATCTGGCAGGTCTTCAGATAAACCTACATGTAAACTTTCCCATGCATGCACTCATTGTTATAGTAGCTGGGAGCTGGAAGTACAAGTGTGTGGCTGTGAAAGATGGCTGGGGTGTGTCTTCTTCACTTCCCCTCCTTGGCTGATAAATATCTTAAGTGTGTCCAAAATGACTCCCTTTTCTCTACCTAGTGTACTATATTTATTTCATTGCATTCATGACATGAATGCCTAGTTTAAAATATGGGCTACAACCCGTACTGATGGAACAATAATGAATGAATCATTAGTGTCCCAAATTTAAATTTACAGCTGTATGAGTGAAGAAGGGAGTGATACCGCACCGGTCACAGCCACCGTCTTTAACTACTGAGCTCACTTTCCCTTTTTCATAGTGCTTTTATACGTGCATGAGATGTTTGGTACCATCCAGTAGAAATAATGACTTAAAGCTGTGCTAATTGTATTTTCATGAAAAGAAAATTTATCCTCAACCCTGTTTCCAGCTGCAGCATGCAGCTGTTTTTAGCTCTGATAAACCCACTGTGCAGCTTCTAACAGCAGACAATCAAAGTTAGCAACTAGCTGGTGAACATAGTTTAGCATGTTTCAAACAGGAGTTGGTGGAGACCAAAAACAGAGCTGACAGAGAGTGAATGTGACTTGTGTTCATCACCAAATAAATGCTAATGTTGCCTCATATGGACTGGATGTTTAATTAGGCAATAATGCTAACACATTTGCTAACTCTAGAAGGTGTTAGCATTGTATTTACCGTTTTTGTGTTGCCCCCAAGTGGCCAAAAATAAATTCATATGTCAGAACTGATTCTGTATCTATATGCATCATGTTGGGGGTTTGTATGTTTCTCTGCAGATCCTGGCTCCTGTAAAGATGGCTGACGTGGTGCAGCCAGACCCAAACAGTCTACAGATACCCGGTGAGATATACACACACACACAGTTTATACACATGCTTTGTTACTATGGAAACCTGGTTAAAAAAAAAAACACGTATCTTCTCTCTCCTTATCTTTTGGAGCATGAACACGTTGGCCTCTCCATGTCCCTCTCCCACTTGGGAATATTACTCACATCAGATTCCTCTGACATTCCACTCGTTCCAGTTCACTATAAATGTGCAATCTCACAGGTCAGGGAGCTTCAGGTCACAGTGTGCTCACACCCTTACACGCTCATCTCCAACACTGAAAAATAAGGTGTTTTCTGCATGTGAACATGTACGTTAGCATCATCAGTTGACCACCGTCCAATGATGGCCACTTCCTTGTGATAAGAGAGTTTTCCCACAGCTGCACATCAGCACAAACACACAGATACACAGATTTGGAGATGCGTACGTGTGGCATATTTCCAGTGCCGAAACATGCTAATAATGAGATTTTAAACGTTAGCCACAGCTGCATATTGTTACATGCATCTTTCTCTTCTCTTGTAGGTGATAATTTATCAGCCCCTTCGTCGCCTGCCACAGCTAGAAATGACTGCAGCATCACCCCTCTCACACCCTCACCCTCCCCGGTAACTATGTACACACACACAGAATTACCACGGTCACTCCTACACATCCTTTCCTCTCTACTTATTTTCTTTATATAGAGCTCTTAAACAAGACCTGTAAACCCACATCCACTTCTCACTGTTATTAGTGGTTTATAATAACACTTACACTCACAGTTTAAAGTGAGGAGTAGGATTCAAACAAGTAACCTATAAAGACCACAGTCTGTGGTAAAGAAATATATACATTGGCACTAACTCTCATGAGTACTAAAGCAGGAGAAGGGAGCAGGGAAAGTACAGAGAATTCAACTTCTAATTTCAAAGTTTCCCCTCTTAGAAACCAGTCATTGGTTTAAATCCCACTTGTGCTTCCTTTCCAGACAGAAATGATAGTCCACGTTCACTCATTCACTGTGATGTTTGTACATGGTTACAAGTTCTGAGAATTTCTTCCTTTAGGTGTTGACTATAAACAAGTCTACGGCAATGTTAGCAACAGTGTGAAGCTGTATTTAAATGCTAACATACTGATGTCCAGCAGGTACTAAGAACAGCTAGCATTTCCTAATTGGCACTAAACAGCTGAGGATAATGGGAATAGTAAATACTTTTTAAAGTCTTTACTCATGAAGCAAATCAAAATTTAGATACGTTGATGTTGTCTTATTTCAGTTACTTTAGTTCATCCTGAGGAGGACATGAATGCCTGTTCCAAAGTTCATGGCAATCTATCCAGTATCTGTTGAGATATATCGCTAGAAATAAAAACATGAAGCTCATGGTGGCATTAGAGGAAAGGTCAAGGGCACAGAGTCGCACCGCCAGTGTGGCTAATAAAAAACAGGACAGTGATGAAAAGGAGATGAATCAGATGAATCTCCCTTTCTTGCTCTCACAGAGGGTGGAGGTCAGACCTAGGATGTCCTGTCCATTCTCAGTTGTCGTTGCGATAGACTTTGGGACGACCTCCAGCGGCTACGCGTTCAGCTTCACGCAGGACTCAGAAGCCATACACATGATGAAGTAAGAGTCTGCGTTTACTGTCTCCAATTCTATTCCTATTCCTTGTTCTATTATTTTCTTTCATTGACATCATTTTCCCCCAATCCATCAAGGCGCTGGGAGGGCGGCGACCCTGGAGTGGCCAATCAGAAGAGCCCGACGTGTCTGCTGCTGACTCCTGATTTGCGGTTCCACAGCTTCGGGTTTGCAGCCCGGGACTTCTACCACGACCTGGACCCAGAGGAGGCGCGGCACTGGCTCTACTTTGATAAGTTCAAGATGAAGATCCACAGCACGAGTGTAAGAGACATGAGAGAGGTAGAAGGATGTACGGCTAGTAGTGAAAGAAAGCCTGAGATAATAACCCTGATGATGTCACAGTGATGTCATCAGGGTTAACGTGTCTTTAAAAATTCAAATTCATAACAGAAAACTCTAATGAAGGCTCTAATGAAGAAACTATCAAGTTGCATTGTGGGAAGTGTAGGATGCAGTTATTTTTAGGATTAAAAATCAGGATATCTTCTTGCAGCAGTGTTTCAGCAGTTGTGACTGTTTTTGCTCCAGGACCTCACCATGGAGACAGAGCTGGAGGCGGTCAACGGTCGGCAGGTTAGGGCCATCGAGGTGTTTGCTCACGCCCTGCGTTTCTTCAGGGAACATGCTCTAAAGGTAAAGGCCCAGCTTATGGGTTGCAGTATGATGTTTATACACTGTTTACATGTGTGTTATTTTTATATTAGTTTTGCAAGCCAAGATGTTGCAGTTCTGTAGCTCATGAAGTGCATTGATTTGTTTAGGTTTGTTTTGACGGAGGCCCGTATGTTGAGTTTGACTTTACCAGAGAAAGTGTTTTCACTGATTCTGTTTCAGGAAGTGAAGGATCAGTCGTCATCAGTGCTGGAGGGAGAGGAGATCAGATGGGTAATCACTGTCCCTGCTGTGTGGAGACAACCTGCCAAACAGTTCATGAGAGAGGCTGCGTACCTGGTAAAACACACACACGCCCATTGACAGATACATAAATCTATATTTAAAAAATTACAGGCAGGGAGACACACATGTACATCTTGATTTGTGAGTTGATGAGTTGTGGTGTAGTTTGTTTTTTTTTACTCTTCCATTTTAATCATTTTTGTGGCAGACACATTTCATTAAACATAGAAATCAAATTTCTACATATACAACTATAACTTGTTCTATGCATGTTGTATAACTGAACCACACACACGTGTGAGTGTGTGAGACAGGGAGAGAGGAAGAACAACGAGAAGATGGAAAGAAAGACAGCATATAAAGCATGAGATAACAGCTGTCTGATTAATGTTCCCATGGAAGATCAGTTACTATTCTCACACACACACACGCGCACACACACACACTCTCCCTGCATATCTTCCCACCAACATACACACTCCTGCTCGGCGTACTATACGTGTTACAATGGGTTGTAGGAAGTGTGCGTACACAGACAGGAATGCAGGGCGTCCTATCACAATATGTATCAATGGGAAGGGACCAACCTATATGTGTGTATGTAGGTGTGTGAGTGTGTACTTGTGCATTACATGTGCAATAGTTCATGGGAAAGACTGTACAACCTTTTACTTTTAATGTCACGCTTCCCTCATTCCTGTTCCCTCTGTTTAACACACGCAGCACAGATCAATTTGTCAAATATTATCTCTCATCTGCCCTTCACTCACCCGGCTACATACATAAATAGTCTGATGAATACACACTCATCACATGCACGTTGACATTATACGTACACACACCCTGCGCCGCCTCCCAGATTCAGGCCGTCGGGGTGTGTGTGCTTCCTGCTGATGATGATGTCATCAGAAGTGAACAATGAGGGAGACCGGCGTACAAACACAGGAAGTGGTGTCCAGACCCCCGCCCTGCACACACACACACACACATCATTCCAGCCACTCAACTTTACTCCCAATACATCAAGACTAATGCTTTTATACCAACTCATTTCCTAGTGGCACTTTATAAGGAGAAAAGCAGAATTTAAATGTCTGAGAACTGTTTTTTTTTATACTAGTATGTCTCATTTTCTCTGTTTTTTTCTTTCTCTATAGAGAGAAAGAAGTATCTCAATACAGTCAAAAACATTGCATGATAATGAAAAATTATAGTAATGATATAATAATAATAGTAATGCTCATAGTTTTCCTCCTCTCTGTCTCTCTTTCTTCCCCCAGGCAGGTCTGGTGTCTCCCGACTGTCCTGAGCAGCTCCTCATCGCTCTGGAACCAGAAGCTGCGTCCATTTACTGCCGCAAGCTCCGCCTCCATCAGGTGATTGACCTGAGCTTGCAGCCAGTCACAAATGGCCTCGATCTGGAGGGGTCCAGGCCCTTCGACTCCAGCTTCAGACAAGGTAGCGAAGAAGAAAAAGAGAGAGAGAGAGAGTCTGTGTGTGTTGGTGTGTGTACTTTTTCTGTGGGTGTCTTCATGTAGAGTTTGTCATTAACATGAAACCACACTGGGTTCCTGGAAATGTTGTTGTTTGACTCCCCCCCTTTGGGGATTGTGGCTTTTTGCAATGCAACTGCATTTGTGTGCGTGAAAAAGAAAGAGAGAGCATTGAGGGTAAAGATCTGACTTCAGATACTGCTTGTGGTTTTGCTTCATGACTTCGCAGTTGTGTATATGTGGGTGAGTGAGGTTGTGTGACTTTGCAGTTGTGTAAGTGTGTGTGTGTGTGTGTGTGTGTGTGTGTGTGTGTGTGTGTGTGTGTGTGTGTGCGCGCGTGCAGACCATGTGTGTCAGACAAACTAAGTTTGAAAGTATCCAGAGAGGATATTTCTGCCATCCAGGGTTGATTTACTGCAGACAATATTGGGCAACTGGCATTGGAGAGTAGTATGAAAGTCTTGTGGTTTAATCATCAGCACAAAAGATACATGTAACAAAATATGTGGTTCTTTCATTAAAAAAAAAAGTCAGAGGAACGGGCTTTAAATTTAGAAGAGGCGAGCTGAAGCTAAAGCTTCTCTTTCAGAGTCCATTTCGGGTGAATGGAGAAACTATGGCACAGATTCCTGTTCACAGTTGCAAGGAGGAAACATTTTGAATTTGCTGCAGCTCTATTTCAAGCCTGGCTTTTCCTAAAGGACTTTATAGCATTTGGAGCCAGTGTAACAAGCCATAAACGCTGACATATTACCACTTTATAAAGTTCATTTTACGAACGCGCAAGCAAACAGCTCCAGACACACGTCCAGAAGACACAGAGCAACATTAGCATTCATTAAAAAATGAGTTTCTGGCAATCCAAATAATGCATGTTTAGTGTTATTTCACTTTTTTTTAGCTCTTTTTAGCTTTTGTTTTGGTCTCTCATTCATAAAGGATCTGGCTCATTAGAAGCTGAACGCGTCACTCTGTATCTGTCATGAGCCTGAGAAACCACACTGATGAGAACGGTGAGAGTGAACCAAAACAAAACAATGAGCTGAAAGATGCTAAAACACAACATACAGCTGAGGGCAACTGCAGAGTCGGGTTTGGATTTCATGCAACTTCTTCCACATTTGACCCATTGTTAATATAAAAGTGTTGAATAGTGGAGCTTCAAACGGTTGCACGTTGCAACATATATAGCATGCCGATAAAAAAGTTTACATGAGTGCATAACTTTTCAAAGTAAATATACAACTAAAAGCGACAACTTAAACTATAACAACTCCATTTCAACACTGCATTGAAACGTTTGTGTTTGCAGGAAAATGCTACTAAATTGCAGCGAAGGAACAAAGGGCGATTTCAGGCTGGGAAAAACAGGAGACTGATGCATAATTCAGCGAACGAACATGCCGTCCAAAATCCCCTGCACAGGCCCACTTATACATATCCAGTCAGTGACACGCACACAAAGAACATTCACACACGCACGCAAAGACACACACTAAACACAGGATATTGTAATTGGAACAAGGTGCAGTGAGACTATGATCTCACCCCCTCCCGGCTTGTCATTCTCCCTCTCCTTCACTCACATTCATTTTTCTTTCTTTTCCCTCCGTCTCTCCAGCATTTGCTCCCTCTCTGACTTTGCACAAACAGACACACACACTTGGCATCGCGGTCATGGTTTTTTACTATCTTTAGCTTTTATTCCACCTCATTTCGTCTCCAAAGATAGCACCGGGGAGTCATTAACACGCACACACTCACAGACACACAGACACACACACACACACACACACACATACATTTTCTTTTCTGCTGTTTCAAATAGTTGTAAATGGTTTCCAGACTTGCATTTCATTCATCACCCCCATACAAAGACACACACTCACATACACACACTCACACATAGACGCGCATACATTACCTCCTGCGTCATCCAAGGCCTTAAAACAACTGTACTTGCTTTCAAGACAATGTAGTCATTGTTGCTCAATGTTTCTTTCTTTCTTTCTTTCTTTCTTTCTTTCTTTCTTGCTTTTCCCACCGCAGTTCTATTATACCCTCCTCTTATTCTAATTTGTGTGGTGTGTAGAGCTCGCGGGGTTTGAGGGAATCTAGTGTAAACCACTGTGACCTAAATTATACAAACACTTCGCTTCAGAACGTCAAACCTATGACTTACGACACACACTCACGTACCCACACACACACACTTTTACATCAGGACCACAGCTTCCCCACGACCCTGCCTTAGAGACAAACATTTTTTTTTCAACCCTCCCTTCTTTGATCTGTAATTATTTCTCATCTTAAAGCCATTATGTCTCATTTCAAGGGTTCACGTGCGTGTATGGAGGCATAATGTATCTGCACTGTCAAACAGGCTGTCAGGTATTTTTGCCAGCTGTGTTTGAGTGCTTGCTGTTTTCGTTGGCCTCCATGCGTACCCTTAACCTGCCAGTCAGGCGCTTTACGTGTCGAGAACGAAGCGAGAGTTGAAATGTGAGAGTGATCTTTATTTCCAACAAATTGCTCCGGTCATACGAAAACATTATGACTGGTTTTGGTATGTTTTCTTTGTTTCACTTAGATCAAAAGACTTTATGCTTTTCGTTTGGTAAATGTCACAACCTCATGGATTATGAAACTAGTCTGAGCCTTATTATACTGTATAAACTGAAAACAGTCACCTTCATTATGTGGAAAGTGAGGATTTTTCATGTTTGACACCACGGTATGTTTCTACAGACAGAGAATGTTGCAGAGTGATATTTCAGGGGGGGACAAGAACTCCTACTTGTGCCCGTAGGACCCAGAAATCCTTGCTATGCCTGTCTGTGAAAGATGAATATGTATATGCGTACAGTAGCAAGGTCTTATGTTACACTCTGTATGTAAACCTGTGTTATTTATTTTTTGGCTGAAGCAGGCTGTAAACAACATCGACGTTATCACTCCTTATGTTGAACATGTGGCAAACAGCGGTTTACTTACACATCCAGCGGGATACACAAAGTGTTGATTTAGAGCCGTGTACAGATCTGGAGCTGGGAGGTGATTAGCCTGTTTTAGCATGAAGCTGGGAATAGCCCGCCTGCTGCTTTGAAAATAGGCCTACAAATCAGAAATGTCAAAAGGAACAATTTGTGGCTTGAGTTATTTGCTAGAAGTTTGGCTTAGCAAACAACAGTTTATCCAGTCACCATGCACTTCTGTGGGACTGCAGCAACAGTGCTGGTTGCCTGGTAACCTCGCTGTAGTTAGAAGTACAGTAAGTCACTCAACCTGACGACCATAAATGTATGCATGTATGAATGACATGGTAATTATATATACCTCTAATTAGCTATAGAGGTATTTTTGAACCGGATGTTGTGTCTTAACTCAGGTACATTCATTCTGTGTAGTACACTGTGTACTGCCTGGTATAGTGCAGTAATTTCTGCAATTTGTGCACTTAGCGAAAATGACAATCATACCGTTTTACTGCTTCATCTTCTTCACCAAATTACGACCGGGCTGCCAGAATATGAATCTAAAACATATCTACAATTTACATTTGTATATTACAGTATTCACGCTTCAGCTCCAGCAGCTTCCCCGGACACCATTTTCACAATGGTGGTCCCACCCCATCCGCTATGTAGCTAAAATGGCGACCATTAAGGCCAAGAGTCATCTTTAACCTTTTTGACCGTACGAGTGCACCATTCAGGTACTCACAGTACACTGCATTTTTATATGACTCACAGCGTAAACACAAAAATAGCAAGTGTGGAAGTACGCAAGCTAAGACGCAGCGTTAGAAAGCTAGGCTAAGCTAACTGGCTTGCAAGCTGTAAGGAGCTTCAGCTTCTTGTTCCGCCCTCAAAAAGACAGTGAAAAGGCCAATTTCCGAAAATGTTACACCTCATCGACAAATTTCTCTTTAAATGTCAAAATTAATGAGCAAGTAATCTTAAGTGGGTCAACATTCCTCAGCCTCGCTGGTCATAAATAAAGTTAAGAAACTGCTGATGATAATGTCTGGTTTTCTGTTTTTATCAAACCTTAAGCTTGACTGCTTATTTTCTCAGTTGACAGATCAAACTCCAAAAAATGTCTCTCTATCTGAACACAGAGAGAGAAGGCCATGTGTTTCACTTAAATGTGACTTCTTTGAACCGATTTAATGACGTGCTTGTGCAACAGAGATCATATCCAAGACTCAAACTGGATGTAAATATGTTGTGGGCTTCTGTGTATTTAGTTTGTGTGTGTTTGTTGCAGCGAGGGAGCAGTTGAGGCGATCCAGACACAGCAGGACATTCCTGGTGGAGAGTGGGACCGGAGAGCTGTGGTCAGAGCTACAGACTGGTAAGTGTGTGTGTGTGTGTGTGTGTGTGAGTGTGTGTGTGTGTGTCGCAGACAGACCCCACATGTCGGAGATATTAATGACTTTGACATTTAACCCCTGCACACTGACTATGGGCAGCAAACACACTTACTTTATAACTTCTCTCACCGTGTTCTTTGCCAGTTCAGTGTGGCTTATGTTTCCACACATTAGCTTTAATGTCTGTTTAAATAACTACTTTTTAGTCCTGCGTTCTTTTCTGGCCAGCGATCTTGATTGCATGTTATTCTCTTGTCTTTATCTCCTGTCTACCTCAACTTAAAAATGGAAAAAATTCAAGCACTGCGATTTATGCCATCTCTGAACTAGCAGCATGTCAGGAGAGTGCCACCAGAATAAGACTTTTACAGTATTTCATTCAAACCAGTTGATACGGTTATTATACATTAAATCGCAAACTTAATTTGTAAAACATCTTTTAAATATATTTTCAGTGTATGAATGTGTCTAGTTTTCATATTCCACCTTCTCTCTTGCTGTAACATGAATATTTTCCACTGTGTGATCACTTAAAAGTTCACAGATATTATTTTATTCCTTTTAAACTACATAACTTACTAAAATCATTTATGTTGGAAATGTCAGGGTGAAGTAGGAACATTTTTATTATTTTTTGTAATTTGGGTATGCCAGCTGAGCGTCTTTATATGCAGTACATTGTGTCATGTATTGGATATGTTTTTGTTTAATTTTATGTTTCTGTCTATGAATAAAAATTCACAGTAAAAGAGGTCACAATTTTATTTATAAGAACAGGGTTGTAGTGTTAAAATTATAAGATTTTTTGAAAGGATCCACACGTTTGTGCCGTGTCACTCTTAACTCCTCTTCACAACCACAAAATGTATAACCCACAGTGTCAAGTTTGGCCAGGGATGATAAAATCCCACCCAGGGACAATCAAACTCGGCCCTGTTCTCTGGTTTTACACCAAGCTTTTTCATTCCGGTGAGCCATGACAACAATCTGAGGAGCCACGCGTCCCCGCTGACCCTTTCTGCTCCCTTTCCTGTCCACACACAGGAAGGACCCAGCCCATGGGACTCTCTGCAATGTGTATAAACCAGAAAGAGTAGAAACCTCATTTTATCTTCCTCCTCGTGGCTTTTCTTCTCTTATCCTTCACTTTTTCATTTTTCATTTTTGTTCTTTTCTGTTGATCTTGTTTTTTGTCTTTCTCACTCATACTTATGTTTAGGGTGTGTTCAACTATACTCAACGTCTTATCGCTGAACGTATCATAAACACGCACACACACACACACTCGCAGATGGAGTCCAGCAATCACAGATGCCTGGGGCTTGTTTATGTTTGAGAGTGCGCTGCTTGAAGAGTTTCAGGGAAAACAACACACACACACACACACACACACAGGAAACATGACATTCCACAAAAATGAAGACACGTTATCATCCACAATTTCCTCCCACAGATTTAGGAGAATCTTCATGTTCTTACAGTTTTGTGTAACATATTTCCTGGCTGTGATTAAACCGATAAGCTGGTTTATTAAAAAAATATCAGATTTTATGACAAGGTATTAAAACTGTGTGTTTTTGGGAACTCTTTGTGCAGGTGACAGGTATGTTGTTGCAGACTGTGGAGGAGGGACAGTTGACCTGACAGTCCATCAGATCGAGCAGCCACAGGGGACTCTTAAAGAGCTTTACAAAGCATCAGGTAGGAACTTAACCAAACTGAAACACAAAAACAACCAAATTCAGTTTAATTCAGTTTCTAAAGCTGTAGTTTTTCTTCCAGGCGGTCCGTACGGTGCTGTCGGGGTGGACCTGGCCTTCGAAGCCATGCTGTGCCAGATCTTTGGCGAGGACTTCATCCAGAGTTTCAAAGCCAAGCGGCCGGCAGCCTGGGTGGACCTCACCATCGCATTCGAGGCGAGGAAACGGACGGCGGCGCCGGGCAGGGCCAACGCCCTCAACATCTCCCTGCCCTTCTCTTTCATCGACTACTACAAGAGACACAGGGGGCAAAGTGTGGAGGCCGCCCTGAGGAGAAGCAAGTGAGTGTAGGCTGGGAATGTGTGAGCAGTCTGATTAAACAATGGAGTGATTTAGTGTATCTCGAACAGCAGTGATCCAAACTCTCTCCTCTGTGTGTGTCAGCATGAACATAGTGAAGTGGTCGTCCCAGGGAATGCTGCGGCTGACACAGGAAGCCATGAACGAGCTCTTCCAGCCCACCATCATCAATATTGTCAAACACATTGGTAAGAGACACACACAGATGCGTGTACAGACTATGGGGTTTCTGACATGCATACAGAGGGAACTCTAAACTTATTTTGTTGCGATTAAATTCCTAAAAATGGAATAAAAATATGAAAATGGTCCAAAATGACTCTAAAACATGAAGGTTTATGTGTAAAATGAAATGCCAACAGACAAGAACATATTTAAAGCACCACTAATCAGTTTTGTTTGTGTTTTTCTTCTTTTGGCCACTTGGGGGCAGAACTCCACAACAAGCTGAACATTAGCTCACAGTTATTGACATGCTATCACCTTCTTGACACTTGATACAACTTGTGTGTATCAAATGTGTATCTGACAATCCAAAAAAAGGCAAACATTCACTCTGTTTTAGCTCTGTTTTGGTCTCTACCATCTCCTCTATGCTTTTTAGCTGCTAAATGCTCCACTATGTTCATCACCCTTCACTCGCTTTGTCAGTTATTTGGTGTTGGACTGGTACAGAAGGTTTTTGAAGCTGTCTCCTTCTGCTGGAAACAAGGTTGATGAAAGCAGTGAGGAAGTAAAGTTGTAGGTTGTAAAAACCAAAACAATGAGCTAAAAGAGGCTAAAAATCCTGGTACAGAGTCATTTGATCCTATGTTAATATACAATTATTTGATTTGTAGGTGGGAATTGGGTTTGTTTTGACTCTCACATGCTGTCCAAACCTCTGACCTCACAAGATGACAAGCTGCCAGAACTTTGCTGAGCTACTTGTTTGCTTGTAAATGGGTATTGTGAGTCTGATTGGTAGAAAGGACAAAACAACACCAAGGCGCACTTTTCAGCGACAGCTTTTAGACCAAGCAAAACAAACTTTGGGTGTAATGGCTTTCTTAGTGTCCCTTATTCTGCATGTGGGTGACTTCACTGTTTGCTTTTTCAGCCTTGTCAAGACAGAAAAACTGAGTGCCTGTTTTAAATCAGTCACATTCCAGTGGTACATGCAAAACCAGGAGACTGGTTTTGTAGTATGTAGCTTTGCTCGCCTTTATTGGATTACTCTAGGACGAAGAGTGAGGGGCAAGAACGAGTTTTCATGTAGAAAATTGAAGACACAGGAATCGTAGCTGATGAAAACGGAGTAAAGATCAACATTTCTCCATGAAACACCAAGTGATAGTACATTTCTCCTTCAGATCTTTCTTTTTTTATCCACTTATTTTCCTCCCTAACTTCTCACAAACACAAGAACACACATTCCCCAGACACTCCAATCAAGACCGTTGAAGGTCATTGATGGCAACTTCACTAGCTTAGTTTCACCGCTCATCCTTCAGTTCCAGAAGTGAAGAAGCGAGACGAAACGTTCTCAAGAAACTAAGACCTATGACCTGATGGACTAAAAATCATCAAAGACGCCCCATTCACATGCCTTTTTTCCACCCTGACAGAGGAACTGATGGTAAAGCCGGAGGTGCGTGGAGTGCGTTTCCTCTTCCTGGTTGGCGGTTTTGCGGAGTCGCCCATGCTGCAGAAAGCAGTCCAGAGAGCACTGGGGCGGACGTGTCGCATCATCATCCCCCATGACGTTGGACTGACCATACTGAAGGGTGCTGTTCTCTTTGGACTGGATCCCACTGTGGTGAGTGCTCATGAGTTCCTGTTAGTCCTGGACTAGCTCTTTTGACACACGTTCTAACACCCTCTCTCTCTTCCAGGTCAGAGTGCGTCGATGTCCCCTGACCTACGGTGTTGGCGTCTTGAACCGGTTCGTTGAGGGACGCCACCCTCGTGACAAACTCCTCATCAAGGAAGGCCGCGAGTGGTGCACCGACATCCTCGACCGCTTCGTCTCTGTCGACCAGTCGGTGGCTCTGGGGGAGGTCGTAAAACGGAGCTACACGCCAGCTCGTCTGGGCCAACGGAAGATCATTATCAACATCTACTGCAGCACGACGGACGACATCACATACATCTCTGATCCTGGAGTCAGGAAGTGCGGGACGATAACTTTAGATCTACCGGAACCTTTACCGCTACCAGGAGCAGTGGGAGGAGCAGGAGGTCCTGAGAGAAGAGAGATCAGAGCAACCATGCAGTTTGGAGACACGGAGATCAAAGTCACAGCCGTTGACGTCATGTCTAACCGCTCCGTCCGGGCTTCCATAGACTTCCTGTCTAACTAAGGAGGAGCAGGAAGGCGAGACAAGGATTGGAAAACAGAAATAACTGATTCTAGGGATGATAATTTTAGAAAAAGCGGTACTTTGGGAGTGGGCGTCATGTTTTTTTTAGAAAGAACAGGAACTCACATCTTGTAATTTCGATATTTAGACTTTAAATGTACTCTTAGAGTAGAAACACGATCAGGAGAGGAACATTTTCTCCAGCCTTCGCATGTTAATACTGAAGGGCAGAGTGCCCTGTCTGCACATAAAAGAAGACATTAATTTGTCAGCCTTCTGGATTCATTGAAGAGTTCGTCGGGTCACACCATATGGTGCTGTCACAGGCATTTCCGGCCCAGAAAATATTCAGTGGAGCACTTGTGTGAACTCTGGAAAAGCTAATGCAAGCTGGTGGCTGAGTACAAGTCCCTGCAGCAACAAATAACTTCTAATCATTCCAAATGTATTTAGACAATTTGATTGTTGCCTAGAAAGACTTTACAAAATGCATTATATGTACTACCTAGAGGTAAACTCGTCTTAATTGCTCAATATGAAGTCTTGTTTTTTCCTGCTTATAGTGAATTACACAGGAACATCTCACAAGTACTTGTCTGATACCTCATTTAAATCCCATTTCATTCATAATCCACATACTATATGAGATATTGTTACAACTACCTGGACTGCAGCTTTGTTTCTCTAGTGTGACTGTGATTGTGCATTACCAAGTGGTGAAAAGGCAGAACTACAGGCTGAAAATCATTGATAAAAGCTGTCGGTATGCATCAAAACGCACGAGGAAGGACTGTGGCACTGTTGCTGAATTTGCATGTTTCCTATAAAGTACGTCATGTCGTGTTTTACAGTTCAGGTTTTTTTTCCTCTTTGCAGATCAGGAAGAGCTGTGTCTGTGTATGCTTCAGATTATTCCTCACATGCATGCAAACATGGGAAATTCAAACCAAACTGATCTGATGGCAGCCTGAGCAGAAACTAAGCTTTCCAGTTTAATGTCTCAACTCAAGGTGCACTTACTAGCCTTTGGTGGTGCTTTCAACCACATCTCATTACTGCATGATACCATATGTTAAAACATGACTGAAGACCCATGTAACTGAGGCGTCACTATGGCAACTACACCTGAGGAAGACGGGTTGAGCACAGTTGAAAGCTCTGGAATAAAATACCTTGAGTTCTATTTTTAATGTAATCTTATTAAAGTTTATATATATATATAAAATAAACTTTGGTCCTGCATAAAGAAAAGTTTAAAGCCAGTCTTCTTAATTGTGCACATGCTGTAATTAACTCTTAACATTAATGCTACAAAAATATTAAGTGCAGTGTGTGCAACGTCTTGACAGCCCTTTTTTTCTATAACTGTTCAGGTTGTACGATTATATAACAAAGAATCATCCTTACTGTACCCCAATTTGAATCATCCATGTAATACGTTATGTATTACTTTAAAGTAAAATATTACTTGTGACATACAATGCTTTACTTAGACCACTTCTTTAATGCAGTACATCTGCTGCTGATATACCGATACGCTATCAGGAAACTCCACCCGTGACCAGATGTTTCGAATAACACACAAACAGTCAACAGTACGATTCCAGCTGTGAATTTATTGATAAGAATGGTCCAATAAATAGTTTTACACAGCGTAACCAGTGAATGGTTCAGAACTGCTCGATATCAGTGCTTTAACTTTGCGTGTTACACATCAGTTTGCCACATAACACAAAACCAGATTAGAAATTGTGGAACAGCTTTGAGGTCGGGAGGAACTTTAACTTTGAGGAGACAGGAGTGTGTTTGAGTCGAAAGCAAAAGGGGGATATCGTCTCAGTTAAATGGCTACACGTGGAAAGATGCAGTACTTGAAATGTTAAACAGACGTTACCAAGTCAAAGTTTCAGTAAGAAAAACTACAGGTGACGAAGAAACACAAGAAACGTCAGCCATCTTTGACAAAATCTAAACCTCAAAATGAGCTCCTCCCTTTCCCCCCTGACTACACCTGTCTATTCAACGTGTGTGTGCGTGTGACTGGTTACAACGCCTCATTTTATCTAGAACTCAAATCCAAATGCAGGTCGGACACGGCAAGCAACATCCAACACAATCTTTCAGGTTTAAATGCGACCCGGCCGATCCTGAAGACTCAAGCTTCTCTCTGCATTTGGATTTTAATGCCTGTTTAAAATGGGGTTTTGGCCTTGCTTCCTCTTAGTGAGCGTGGGGTCTCCCGCGGCCTCTGCCCCTTCCAGCGCCACCTGGGGGTCCGTCCACAGAGCTGCGTGGGTTCTTGATCGTCTCGTCGACTGACAGGATGAGGCAGGCTGCCTCCGACGCTGCCGTCAGAGCGTTGATCCGTACGATGGACGGCTCCCACACGCATGCAACGAAGTTGTCTGCGATGTCCTCGTTGTTGATGTCCACACCGTACCACATACCGCCCTGCAGCGAGGGGACAGATGAAGCAAAGCGAGTCAGACAGAGTTGCCATAAAAGCGCCCCCAAGCCAAGTGTGTTACTCACAGAGTTGACGGGTAAGTGAGCGTGCTTTCCTTCCCTACCTGTGCGTGTTTGGCGCGCAGTTTGTTCAGGATGTTGGTGGCGTCAAAGCCGGCGTTGTCACACAGCTGTCTGGGGATGACCTCCAGGGCCTTGGCGTATGCTCCGATCAGCAGCTGCTGTTTTCCGGGGATGGTCCTGGAGTAATCCCGCAGGTATTTGGACAGCTCCATCTCTATGGCTCCTCCACCCGCTACAATAGAGTCGTTCTGAAAATGAAATACAGTCAGCTTACTGCTGTCAGTACGCACAGATAGGCTGACAAATTAAAGTGAACAGAGGTTCACCGATTTAAATATACAGGTCTAAACCTCTGTGTGTGAGTCTTGATAAACAAGTCAAGTAAGTGGAACAGTATCACAGTGCTGTTAATATAACGCTGTATCCGAATAGCTACATGTAGTGAACCTGTTAGCACTTGTGTGCTCCATCAGTCGACTGACCTTGATGGCTCTGCGTACGATCATGATGGCATCGTGCAGTGATCGCTCCGTCTCCTCTGTGAACTGTTCTGCTCCACCCCTCAGGATGATGGTGCACGTCTTGGCCTTCGGACAGCCTTTGAAGAAGTTATACCTAAAGACATAGCGGGGGTCAGCGGTCATGCGCGGTGTACTCTGAAGATCTTACTCTCCGAAGACGGCGGACCAAAGACGTGAACTCTTACCTCTCTCCTCCAACCTGGACCTCTTCGAAGAGGTCACACTGTCCCAGGACGTCGTCTGTCATGGCACCCACAGAAGTCTGGATGGAGCCACCGCAGGCCTGGGGATCACGTTACACACAATCAGTCACGTTCAGGTTCATTGTAACAGAAGAAATACGGTTTGTAGCACACATGGACTCCATTTTAACACTAATGAAATTACATTCCTGCAGAGATCATTTTATACTCTAACTGGAAGTCAATTTTACACATTTGTTTAACATTTTCTTTGGTCTGTCACAATACTGAATACGTCTGGTGTTAACAGAACAACAGCTGAAAGTCATAATGTGTAATGCAAACATCCACGGCAGATGTCTGTCTCTGTAGGTGTCCTACCATCATGGTCCTCCTCAGATCTTCCTCCTGCACCCTGCCAGCGCAGAACAGGTCTCTGTCAGCAAAGTACTGAGTGGCCACATCACCGATGGGCAACTTGGACAAAACCACTTTGGCTCCCGACTGATAGATCTTCTCCAGTTTGTCGTACAGGATGTTCCACTCTGCGTCCACAATGGCCTGGTAGTCCTGCAGAAAAGAAGAAAGGCAGAAAATTACATTAAGCAAAGAACAAAGATTCATTTCACAGCACTTGTTTTACATCCAAATGTCAGGTTGCGGTCTCCGTACCTCCACAGATTTCACGCGGACCTCTGCGTTATCCTTCTCCGCCTTGAGCTCCAGCTCCACATTTAGCAAAGCAATCTTTGGATTCTCGTAGCGTTTAGGCTGCATCTCAAAGCCGGCGTAGGAGAAGGTCTTCTTGAATGCAACCCCAGAGATCAACTGGGATTCCTGTGAAAGTCACAGAAACAGATGGATTTTATTTCTTCACCCAAACTTTCCATGACCGACTAATAAAGTTGTTTCTCCAATTGTTGCTGTCACATTTCATTAAAGTAAAGTAAACAATACAAACCTCAAGAGCTCCTCCCTGGACCTTCTTGATGCCGATCATCTTGAGAGACAGCAGCTCGTCCAGCAACATGACAGCGTCCACCACCATTTTGGAGAAGAAGTCCTTCTGACCGGCGATCAGCTTTGAGTTCAGGGCTGTGGCTGCACACTTCTCCAACAGCTGCCTCTGTTCCCTGAGAGGACGGAGGGGGTACAATTTAAAAATCACAATTCAAAAGCTAAATTCAACTTCGACCTAAGGACACAACAGATCGAACCTCAAATTCAGAATAGCTGCTGTGGTGAAAGCGAGCACTTACTGCTTGTCGTCTTTCTTCACAGAGACGGCGACCTCCTTGATCTTGTTGACAGCGAGGTTGGTGGCGGTGCGGAACGCTCTGATGATGGTCTGAGGGTGAAGACCCTCCTCCACGTACGACTTAAGCTGCTTCAGGAACTCGGCGGCCAGGAGAGTGACAGAGGTGGTGCCATCTCCGACCTGAGGGTGGTACAAAGGAAAGAAAAAGATTAGGATAACCTCATTATGATATTCTGACAGGAGATCATCACGTATATCGGGATCAGTTTAAAACTTAAACCTACAGACACACACACTCCTTACCTCAGCGTCCTGGGACCGAGCGATGTCCACCAGGGTCTTGGCTGCAGGGTGAACCACATCGAGCAGTTTCAGGATGGTGGCTCCATCATTGGAGATTGTGGCCTTACCTAAAAAAACGCAGTCATGCATTTTTGGTGAGAATGAACTGTAATCCATTCCTTCATCAATCAATCAATCAAATCAAACAGTGTCTCTCTCACCTCTGCTGTCCACCATCAGCTTGTCCATCCCCCTGGGCCCCAGGGTGGTCCTGACAGCCTCAGCAATCACCTGGAAATGAAAAAAACAAAAAAACAAACAGGTTACACAGATTTAAACGTATAGTTAGAAAAGCAACCACGCAACCAAGGAGAGACAATCCAGACTTCTGACCTGGCAGGCATTGATGTTGCTGATGAGCTGGGGAATGCCCTGAGACGTGTCTGTCCCCTCCTTCAACAGGATAACCGGCGTGGGCTGGAGAGAGGAAGACGACAAAGCAAGAGGGGAAGGAAGAAAAGGGAAGTGAGGATAGTAAATAAGCTGAACCCAAACCGATTATTTAAAATGTATCAGATATACTGATATACATATACAAATGTTATTGTGTGAATAGGAGATGGTGTGGTCATTTAGAAAGCTGAGCAACAGTTTGGCATGATTCAGCGACATATTGTGTTGATATTTCCATATGACTTGACTTGTGATGATCACTAGCGTCTCTAACAGTCAGTGGGTGATGGTTACCATTTAAGGTGATGACCTAAAATGGAAGCAGTCACACAGGCGGTGTGTGGTGGTGTGTAGCTGTAGGGTGTGATGCTTTTGTGAGCCATCAGACATGCAGCCGTGTCACACCATCAAATGCAGTCTGTCTGACAATAACACTGCTAACTGCAGCAGACTGCATGTCACATCATCATAAACATATCACAGCCAGTTTCTGGTGACTGGCAGGTTTTAGCAGATGACTGCGATGAGCTGTGTCCGCTCTTTGTCTGAGCATCAGTCCGCTTCAGTCAGACATTGCTAGCAAATGTTTCAACACACAGAAAAGCTGATGAACGGTTACCAGAGCAATACATTGAAGTTAACCGGTTGTCAGGACAACACAGCTAAATGTTTCCATTGCCGGCTCATACAAAGAGGCTAAACACAGCAGCAGCTAACTTGCTAACAAGCTACCAAACAGAGTAGCAAAGCCAAGCAAAGCTGATAGTAGACATACACACAAAAGCTTAAATTACAAGTTCAAACGTTAACCAGCTCCGCCCGCGTTATCTTTTACAGATAAAAGCTAAATATATTAGCTAGCATCACCGTTAGCCTCGTATACGCCCATTGATGCTGTGTAATCCTACGATGCTAACACGGTCTGACTGTCAATAAAAGCATTTAAAAACAATATCCACTAAATAATCTTTTCCAGACGCAGCTAACGTGGAGTCATCTAAAGTGAGCGTGGCTCGGGTGCAGATGCTGGCCGATAAAGTGAAGGATGGACGTGGATTACATGTTTGAGTTTGGAGCATGGATGCTAACTCACTCACCATCATCTTTGCAGTTCCTTCGAGAAGCTTTCACCGGCAGCCAATCCCACAATGCTTTTCGACAACAAGCACCGTGGGGGTGCGTTCAATAACACGATGCAAAGTTTTGGCAGCGATATGAACTTTTTACTTAGCATATTTTCTGAAATATGGCAGAATGAAACAAACTATCATATAAATAAACATAAAAGAAGACATAATAAAATAAGTAATTATTCAAATCCAGCTCATTAGATGATAATAGTACTGATGATATGATGGTAAAGTTAATAACAGTTTATAATAATGTTAATAATTATATAGTTAAAGATATAGATACACATAGAAATGTGTCATATATTTAGCCTGTGCAAGGTGTGCATACATACATAACTACAATATATATGTATGAATATGCATAATAAATACTTGACTATACAAGATATACATAATGCTGTTGCTACAATGCAATCTCCTAGTTTGGGATTAATAATCAATAATAATAATAATCAATAAGTATTTCTAATCTAATCTAATAAGTAATATGCTATGAATAGAGATATGTAAATAATAACATATTGTATAAATGTGATATATAATAGCTTGATATTATTAAATCATTAGAGACATACAGTACATCAGGAAGAGTATTGATTTTGTTGAATACGACCTGTTGATGATGCCATTAAATGACGTGATGTATTGGCTTTTGTTCTCATTCACAAAGAACCAACAACAAGGCAAAGTGCTTTACATAAGACATGAAGAGATCATTCAAAAATAACAAAATAAACTTAAATTCAATAATATTCAACATGCAAATATATATATATTTTTAAATTCAACAAAATACACCAAAGTAACTGAAAAAGATCAATCCGTGTTCGTACAGTAGCTATAAATTTAAACGTGGTGACAAGTGTCCTTGAACGCAGCTTCTGTTACGCCTGGCAGCGGCGCTGAATGCTGGCCTCTGATTGGCTTGCGACTTGTGAGACACAGTCTTTGGTGTGCTTGATATAACACTAACATACGCCGTACGGGCGGAGATTTTTGTTAGTCCATATACTTTAGTGCAGACTCCACCCGCTCAGATACCCTCAACTCGAAAACACGCGCTCACAAGCTTTTACCCAGAAGTCGCGCGGAGTTTGGATATTGTACACATATCTGTGGCGGGAGACGCTGAACGCAGCAGGACAGACATCATATCATTGTTTTTATATTTCAAATAGTGTGAAAATAAAGCGGGACAGGCGGGAGAAACGCGGCATTAAGCGCCTTTGCTGGAGGAAAACGCAAAGATGGATGATTTTGGCATTTATGCGGTGTTTGGAGTGAACGGTCCGCCTCAAAGGCTGCTGAGGTACGACAAACATAAATATTTTAACAGTAACGTTAATATGAGCTAGTTTTTCATCTTCAAAATGTGTGTCTGTTGGCCTTAAGTGTTGTTAAATAACGACATTTCTAAGCACGGGGTCATAAATCTAAATCCTCATTGGCGCCTCTTTAAATTAGCCGTGTTTATAGAGGATAATGTGTCAGTTAGCTTCTCTGTTATAGTAAAACACACGCCAGTAAATACTTTCCCGTACGTAGCCTTGTTTTTATGCACAGCATGTGACATATATTGACGTATTTCTTGGTTTTCTTCCGTGTCAGTGCTGACGGGTCATGCAGGGTGTCTGTTGCAGTCCCACCGAGTGTCCGGCAGGTGGTGCTGTTCAGCAGCGGGCCGTGGGGCGAGAGGATCTGCGTGAACGCGGAGCTCAACGATGCTGAGCGGTTCCCCATCACCATCGGAAAACTCACTCCATATAACAAGTACGCTGACTCTCTCTGGTGATTTTTGTGGCTGCTTATCTACATAGTAAAGTTGACTGTGTTGTGATATTTCTTGTGCATCTGTTGTCAATAGATGAATATTAATAATCAGATTGAAGGAGAAACCTTGTACTGAATCCTGCATCTTGCCTCCTCCAGGTGTCTCTCCTGGGAGCAGTGGGAAGAGGAGACATGGACAGACAGCGTCACACTGAAAATCACTCTGGAAGGAGGAAACCTGGTAAATATCAAACACACCCTTTCAGATTCAGGATTAGGAATGAGATCCAACTAGTAGCCAAGCCAAGAGACATTAAAGATCACATGGTATGACTTTTATTTAGGTAATTTGGGGGTAGAATTACAATATTGATGCATTGTGGTAGACTAATTTGTTGTCTTCACTCCTGATTTTATTTTTAACACAGATTAAAATATCTAAATCTGTTCCTGTTTCTTAAATCATTCATTAGCTATTTCTTTCCTCAGGTAAAACCTGATTGGTCAGAACCAGAGCTCATCCTGGCTGTGACAGAATACACACCTAAGGTAATCTATGTGAATAATATATTACTAATGCTAGTATCAGAAACATGTGGCAAAATCCCACATCAGGAGCAGCAACAGCCACATTTCTAACATTTAAAATAGTTGTTTGTTGCTCTTGTTAATATAACCTGAGTTAATGTTTCCTTCCCTTTGTTGTTTCCTACATTTACCACAATCCTTCTCAGCAACCCAGAATATGCAATAACTTCTTGTTTACCGCTGTAGGAAGCTCAACATGTTTGTGTTGCATTGCATTGCATTCTGGTCTATTGAGGCTAATTTCCTGAATGATAAATGACTGTTCTTCTGACTGTTTCCCAGGACACTGTGGCTCCCCTCGCAGCCCGGGAGCTTAACGGCAAGAGGAAGAGAGGGCGAATGTCAGAGGAAGATGATGATGAGGATAAGACAGCGAAGAGGGGTGAAGAGGAGAACGTGTGCCCAAATGGTAGCCTGGAGAAGACCACACCTGTGCGAAAGGCCAGAGGTCAAACCAAAGGAGCCCAGAAGCTGTTCAGCAGTGGAGGAGATGCCGCAAAGATGAAGGGAACAGGTGAGGGAGATGAAAGTTAGAGCTAAGGACAGTCCTGTGGTTCGGCGTGGAGGAGTGAAACGTCTCTCTATGTGCCGTGTCTTCCATTAAGTTTTCCTCTCCTTTTTACAGCTAATGGAACAGGAGAGACGCTGGGGATTGTGGGAAGAACGCCTCCTCAGAGTGCAGCCAAGCTGAAGAGTAGGCAGGGCAAGACTCCCACACAGAGCAGTGAGTTTGTGCTTACACATCACATAGTTTTAGTTGTTTTTGCCTTCACTGTTTTTTTGGTCACTTTTTAGTCCTGTAGTTGGTGTGTTGATGCACATCGCCCACCCGAAGTTACAGAACGATGTTTTCTGTTTGTTTCGTTCAGGAATGTGAACTCAACACCTTGCCTTGTGTCTGAAGTTTGCTGTCTCTGGAATGTTTAAACACTATTTGACACTTTTGAGGCACCGACACTTGAAATACAAACAGTTCTCTGGTTTTCCCGTAGCCCCATTGGTCAGCCCGTCAGGTCGCTGGGGTCAGACTCTGTGTCCCATCGATGCTCAGACGGCTATTCTGATTGGAGGACAGGGAGCCAGGATGCAGTTCTGCAAAGATCCCATGTGGAAGCTCTGCACAGGTCAGTCAGTCAAAAATAACATCTTTTAAATCTGTTCAGACTCCGGTGAGAATTGTGTCCTTTGGTGTCTTGGGGGTTCCACGTCAGAGTGTGCTCTTGTCTCCAACAGAGGACACGTCCTGGGTTGCAGCAGAGACTTTGGCAGAGGGTCCAACACCTGAAGCCAGGATCGGCCACACAGCCACCTACGACCCTGAATCAAGGCGGATCTTTGTGTTTGGAGGCTCCAAAAACAAGAAGTGGTTCAATGATGTTCACATCCTGGACACACAGAGCTGGAAGTGGACCATGGTGGAGGTTAGTGTGTGTGTGTGTGTGTGTGTGTTTTACTTGTTTGTTGTAAGTCCCAGTCTCCAGCTCATCCTGACATCCTCCTCCTGCTCTCTCGTCTCCTCCAGGCTCAAGGTAAAGTTCCTCCTCTGGCCTACCACAGCTGCAGCATGTTTCGAGGTGAACTGTTTGTGCTGGGCGGAGTGTTTCCTCGTCCGAACCCGGAGCCCGACGGCTGCAGCGATTCGTTGTATATCTTTGATCCCCACCTCTCCATCTGGTACCAGCCTATTGTAACCGGCGACACACCCTCCCCCCGCTCAGGGTAAGATGGTTTGATCCAGATGTCCTCTATCAACACGCACTTGATTTTCCTCTTTTTGGTCTTACCCTCGGTTCTTTGCTTCTCTTTCAGTCACTCTGCATGTGTGATGCAGGAGAGGAAGATCTTTGTGTTTGGTGGATGGGACACTCCTGTCTGCTACAATGACATGTACATGTTGGACCTTGGTGAGTCACACACCTGCTGGTTTTTATGGGAGCTGTGCACAAGGCACATATATATCGGGACACAGGTTTAGACATTTCATGTTGGAAAAAAAAATCTGACAAATTGTTTTGTGTTTCTCAGGTCTGATGGAGTTTTCTGCTGTGAAAACAACTGGGAAAGCCCCCTCTCCTCGAAGGTATACAACTAAACACACACATCGAGTTGCAGATAGAGCTGGATATTGAGCCTCAGTACCAAACAAATGTATCAGAACTAAAACTCTGCAACAGTATCAAAAAGTATCAACAATATGAAGTCTTAAGTTATTTTAATTTGTGTGTTTCAGCTGGCACGGCAGCGCTGTGCTCTCAGACACAAAGTTCCTGATCCACGGAGGTTACAACGGAAACAACGCTCTCAGTGACACCTTCATCTTTGATATAGGTGAGAGGTCGCTCACAATTAGGCACAAATAGTAGGAACTGGCAGACTCAAGAAATATCTGACTTAATCACGCTTGTTCCTTTTATGAATATTAACCTATTCAATTAGTGACTTCTGTCTTTGTTTCACTGGTTCAGACACCAGCAGCTGGACGGAGGTGGCGCTCCCTCAGCTCTCCGTCCCCAGAGCGGGGCACTCCATCATCACCATGGAGACAGCCGGTCACCTCCGTTTCTTGGACGAGTCGGAAGACGCAGGTGCGGACGGCAGCGCCGTCAGCAGAACTCTGCTGGTGTTCGGAGGCGGCGACAACGAGGGCAACTTCTACTCCGACCTGACGACTGTCGCTGTGGAGGAAGTGCTCGCTGCTATTTAAAGAGAGTGAGTCAGAGGTGAATCCTCACTGCCTGACTGGATGTGAAGCTATTTTAACACCCCCACGGACTCTTTATTATTTATATTCCTATAGTTTGTCTTTGTGTCAGCCTGCTCTTCTTCTTACTGTGATGTTTTTTGTGTGGTGTGTAGGATGTAGGGCATTTTTGAATGCAAACAAACTTTTCTATAATGACCTTAATGACCTTGGGCATCAATTTTTATGTACATAGTTTAAAGCTTTTCAAGTTCTTCCTCAGGTAAAATGTATATTTTAATTTTTGATTCATTTAAGTGTCTTTTTCTTTTATTATTGAATAATTGGGTCTTTCTGTAACCTTCATATTTGGTCTGTGATGCTGCCAGTACATTAATTTTGATCAGAATCATGAAATTGTATTTGTCATCTGCATTTCCTGTTCCTGTGCTGTTCTGTTTCGCACTTGGCTTGTCTTTACTTAATAAACTTTTGGTTTTCTACAATCTTTTTAAACATAATCTTCTCCCTCTTTAAGTTTACATTTAGTTTTTTTGCTTAATTTTCTGTAAAGGAAGAAACGTGCAGAGATGTAGAGACTCAACTTAGACGACCTTTTCCCTTTGCAGAGTAATTAATGCACCTTTTCAGTCCGACATAAAACACTGAAGTACACTTAAAACCAAGTCGTGTCAAACTGATGCAATTTACATGAGCTTCGACACCTTACACGGAAAGACCTGTTAATCACATCCCGGTAACTCAACACTAACACCAGCTAATGTCAGACTAGCAGAAGAACACTGGTGTCCTCGTCTAAGAGCCCGAGCTGAACGGAGACGCTTTAATAAAAGATTAGTGCAGCTCGAGAGGGATTATCTTCTGCTGTTTCTGCTCAATTGCTGATAATGGTGTCATGAGTGTGACTTTTGTTTATTTATTTCACTTTAATATTTTCATTGGCTTACAAAGCCAACGTCTCTGGTAACAGGAGGTTCACACAAGTCAGTTAATGTTTACTTATTTCATGTACAAAAATGCCTGCTCATGCCACAAAGTAGAACACCATCCATGTTGGTGATGTATTCAGAATTCAAGGCACACTTAACCAACATGGCTACCATAGTATTCTGCACTAAGCATCATGTTTGGGCTTAATGGGACCATTAACAACACCCAACCATGGTGCGTCCAAACTTTTGACTGGTTACTGTAAGTATGCTTAAAAACAAGTAGAATACATGAGTAGTGTCTACTTTACACAAAATGAAGTATAAAAAACAGAATAAAGGTGGTAAATATTATGTACACCAACATAAACAAACTAAAAAGTGGATTTATATGTCACAAATGTAGTGATGAGGTAAAGAAGTTACAATAAAAGAAGATTGGGAGTACGCATATGTGTCCTATAGATATCCATTCATGTTTTTTTTTCTTCTTTTCGCCTTTTGTTTTATTCCTTGTAAGGATGATTCACTCATTTTTAGACTCACTATATTTTGATCAGTCTCAGAAAACATGGACTCCTGGATCTGTTCCTAATCGTTTCCTAGAAAGAAACATGTAGTTAAAGATCAGTTTGTTGAATTAAAAAAAAAAAAAACATTTGTAGGAAACTTCATCACTCTCCACTGCAGTGTGTGCTGTGTGAGGATAAGGAGGACAGCCCTGATATTGTGACAGTCGAGCTTGACGCAGCGAGTCGTATAAAAGACGGCTGATAAATGTTTAAACAGACGACGCCCTCGTTTGTGTGAGTTTTTTTTTTTTTTAGTATCTCACTGGAAAATAGAACATGAAACTGGTTTCACCTACTGCGTGGCATTTCCTCTGGTGGTGCAAAGGAAAGCGTGGCTTCCTCAAAACGTTCAATCAAAAACAAAATCAGTTTCCTCATTTCCCTTTAAGACTTGCAGATACAAAGCCTCGTCCCTCTTGATTCTCACTGCAAATCATTAAATATGCAACATACTTAATGGACTACAAAAAGAAATTGTCATTACTTAGAGATATTAGAGATTTCACTGAAGTACGTCATGTTATTGTAGCACAATCTGCACAGATTCAGCCTATTCCCGGCCTGGCTTCTTACTTCTTCACTAATTTTGCCCACGCTGTGAGTCAGCACCTACTAAATTGCCAGGTTAAGGAAGGACTGTCACCCTCTCAGTCTGTTAGGCCATGAATTAGGCAAAAGATCTGTACACCCCCTGATTATGCATTTCTGTGCGTACTCTCATTTGCTTGTCTCTTCTTCTATAATCATGTCAAATACACTTTGAAATGTACATCAGTACATGCTGATGCAGGTTATTCCACTGCTCTGTGGATGATCGTCTGGAGAGAAGGGATTCACTCTGTGTCCTGTCCTGAGTGCTCCTTCTTACTGATGGTATACATTATAGGTGGGCAATATTATGTATTGGTGGCCTGAAGCAGTGGCTCCCACATTTTCTGTCTGACTAAGACCCAGAGCCCTGTCAGATGTACATAAAGTACATCGTCCTCACCCCATCTGCCGTGTTCTCAATGTATTCGTTTAAAACTGGAGATAATTCAACACTATAAATACGGACGTTTCATACCAGATTGTTCATGTTCTCTGTGTTTTGTTTCTTTTGGCGTGACAGCAGGTGGTGTTCAGGTGTTCCAGCTTGCAGTCAACCTGTCGTAGCTGGTAGTTCATTGCTTCTTGTTGCTGATTTGTAGCACAGCTTGTGTTCATTTTCCACTTAAAAATAAAAATGGGTCCACGTTTGCGTGAGCTACGCCACAATTAATACCCACGAGTGGAAGAGCACCCCTTACCACCGGTGCGGTGCTGTTGAGCATGGCCTCCTACAACCTCCAGTCACATCTACAAATATAGGTAATTACAGCAGCTTCAACTCCAAACTCCTTAATGAACTACCACGCTCAGAATTTAATTCTAAGTTGCTTTTATTGATGACAAAATAAGGTGTAGAAATAATAAGATGGAGCCCTTTGTCAGAAAACTCTGATGAGCTTATGAGTAATATGCTTTTATTATGAAATTCTCCAAATGTGACACCAAAAGTCAGAAAGAAAAAAAGTATTTTGCTGCTTTTTTTTATTCATGATTTGCTTAACTTACTTCTAAACTTTGGCTTACTGAAAGTGAAATAGCTGGTAACAGCTGGGTGGTTCATGCTTCAGTGCATTTAGCTCATCCATGTGACAACGTGACAGAGAATTTGAATTTAATCGGGTGTCACGGTCAAGATCTGCGTAACGCCGCACAGGAGTTACCAGGATTGATCTGAAATCTTTGCTGAGATGAACTGAAATGTAAAATTAAACAAAAAAAAAAAAGTCTGGAGGGACAGCCTGACAATAATGTATCAACAGTCTGGTCATGTGCGCTGGATGCCAGCTTCTACAGAGAAAATTATTGGCTACATAATAAAAATAACTGTTATTACAGGCTTAATCTGGCCAGATACTTTTGGCACCCGGAAATATGAGACTGTGGATAAAAAGGCTGGTATGCTGTTTAATGTTCATCCAATGAGACTTAAAAATATCCTCAAATCAGCTGCAATTAACAGTCTGCAGCTCAACCTCCTACTCAGAGTGTCATTTCTTTCTCCAAAGCAAAATAGGAGTACAGCTGCCAAGAAAATGCAACTTCATCCATCGAGATAGATAGATAGATAGATAGATAGATAGATAGATAGATAGATAGATAGATAGATAGATAGATAGATACCCTGTAATATACTCAGACATCCTGCAGATGGCGACACTTCAGCACATTTAGCCCAGAACAAGCTGAGCTCTTACTCAAACCTCTCATGTAAAATCTTTCATGTAGAAAAAAAAAATGAGTCATTGAGTTCATGGCTAGTTGTGATATTTTCTGATATTCTTCAGCACATTTTGAGGGCTGGTCACCAAATATTGGACAATACATGTGGTGACGCGGTCTCCTGTGATCCAGCGTCACATTGGACGAGCTCCAGCATGCTGGAAATAAAGAATAAAAGAGGATATATTCTGCCAATATTTGTGTATACTGAAAGATAAGTTAGAAAAAAAAGGGCCCAGCGATACAGCAACAATGTTATTAATTATCTGAATACACTTCTGTGCACTGAAAACAGATGTGTTTGTCTCCTCTCACAGTGTACATACCCCCTGGGACACTCTGTCCATCATCAGGGATGTGATTTTTCCCTTGGTTCATCGGGAAATCCTGCCAGTTGGATGTTCTCCCAGTCATTACTAACAAGCCTCTCGCAGACCTTCATTTCCTGATTTCTTTTGTATTTTCTCCGTAACATCCTTGCATTGTGCGAATGCTGAATATTTGGTTTTGTGACCGGTCTCTGCAGGCCTCCTGATTGACAGAGTTCAGACATCACCACTTCCAAAGGCAGCCATATTGTCTTTGTCAGTCCATGGCTGTTGCTAAGTAACTTGGAAATGTCTATGCCAGCTGGCAGCATCTCACAGTCACACTTATGGGTACATATTTACAAGTGACACTTTATACAGCTGTGACTGCAATGTGCACCCATAATCCAACCACATCATGTATAGTTTAATAACATGTTATGTCCTCAGATAAATTTAGAAATAATAGGGAAGAAACTCTGCATATAAAAGGAGATATTTTATGGAACAATGACGTCTTTCAAGCAGAGGATCCACAGTGTCACCCTGCCTGTGAGCAAGGCACTTGAATAAGCTGTAAAGTTCTCTGTGTGTTCTCTGTAAATTTTGCTGTTGTACAACGCCGTGGCTTAATGAACGAATGCCAAAACAACAACAACAACATGAAGCCGTCTGTATGGTTTTTGCTCGTCTGGATTCTGTGTGACCGTTGAGAGGAAATATGGGATGTGATTTCATCACAGAAAGTACCTGGCAGCTCCTGCAGGTACCATGTGAGCATCACCTGCAGAACTGGAGTTTCCAGAGAGATGCTGGATCCATGTGAACATAAAAAAATGAACAAATCTTAACAGATTTGAGTGACTTGATATGTTTCTCAGGTAGAAAGAGAGACAAGTAAACTCGATATTGAATCCTAGAATCCTCTTGATGGTTGCCTGTACTTGAGTCCAGAAGGGTTATAAGACGGAAGGACCAAAAAATATGAGTATGATCTGCCATTAATTATCTCCAGCATTGGTTCTGATGTTTGTTTTGATTTTATTTTTTGGGGTTATAGAAAACCTCACTCAGTCCTTCCAACAAAAACCTCTCCGGCATTGTGAGTTTGCGGTAGAATCTGATGAGTTGTTCTCCATCATCAGTGAAATACTTGAATACAGATTGCTAATAATCCGTCAGGTGGATTCTGAGTTGTACGTTTTCATAAACATCTGTGCCACAGCAGATTGTCTGTCCCTTCATCTCATTTACATAATAGTGTTAGATTTGCATGTGTCTATAACAATTGTCTCTCTAGAGCATATTTTTCAGACAAACTGTAGACTGGATATCTATTCATTTCCCATCCTTTACTCAGGAATGGTAGGGATGCTGGCTTGAAATTTGTATTCCTCTGTCTGGATCTGATACTTCTTCACAGACTTGAGCTGATGTTGTCAGGGATTGTAGCCTCCCTGGAAGACTACAGCTCTTGGCTCACTTCATTCGGCCTACTGGAATCTGTGCACTACCCTGGAATAATCATAATATTTAACACTACACACAACAGCAAGGATACATAAGGTTAGTTTAGTTATTCACATGTAACAACGAGCGATGGACTTGTTTGTTGGAGCTGGGGACAAAAAGTTGGACCCAAAACAAAGTAATAATGCAGGAGTCAGGTCATGATGTACTTTAGCGGTACGCATACGCAAAAACAATCCAATATCTGGGCTTGTATCTGCAGCAGAACTGGAGTACATCCCTGCACAAACACATTCCTCTGCACCTGCCATTTACCAACCTGGAGGAATCGCGGTCACCAGCTAGGCCACGGAAAAAGCCGAGCACATCCGAAAGCAGACCGAACCCTTCTCCCTCCCTCCCCTCTCCAGTCCTCCTCTTTCAGTCGTGGTGCAAGCAGCCATGTTGCCGCGAGCTTGTTCCGGTATCAGGGCAGGATCGTGCGCATAGACTGCATTCGGGCGCAGCTCCTCGCCTCTCTCTCTCCCCCCTCTCTCCGTGTCGCCCGTGACACGCACCTCCTAACAAGAAAACCCCAGTTAACCGATAATGGATTTTACAACTTGATGATTCCTCTTTGAGTCGGCTGCTCACGGGAATAACAGCAAGTCGGTGTACCGACAGGACGAACTGGTAGATATCGCCACACTGCAGTGCAGCACTGGTGAACGACCTTATTCCAATCACGCAACACAAGGAAGAGCGCCGGTGATTTCCGTGGATTTTGAGTTTTGTGGGCTGCTCTGTGGCAGTCACCGCCGCCGCGGCCGCAGGAGGACGAGCTAACCAGCTAGCTTTGCTTCGAAAGAAACACTGAATTAGCTAGCTACATGGGCTAATATTGGCCAGCCCAGTTAGCCAGCGCAACAAATTAATTCGCGTTTCTTCACCTGCCATGTGATTTATTTTTTTACATGCTGCTGTTTTTATTTTTCGGATACCCTAACCCTGGGAATATTTCACTGGGAACATTTTGAATTGTTTTGCGTGAGTTGGGAAGGTCGAGACCTCGCCGGGAATAACTTTGGCCCTGAAAGTTTTGTAGACCTGCTTTTTCAACCCCTGAGAGGAAACATCTCTGCCACGAAGAGAGAAAAAACAGGCGTCGACACAGCTCCGTGAAGACGACGCCGGAGTAAAGATTTGCTGTAAATTTCGGCGACAGTTGGAGGGCTTCCTCGGACGTTAGTTAGCAACCTTAGCATGCTAGCCACCTAATTGAACCTTGTCTTGTTCAACCGTTGCCCAACTTTTCTTCAAGCTAGCCCAAAGTAGCTAGCTACCCTCAAACGTCACAGCATCAGTGTGATAGCTCGGCTGGGTCACCGTCGACGACGATAAATGCTAATTGGGAACTGAATGTTTTCAGGCCGAAGCTGAAGAAGACGTTTTTGCTTTTTCCTGTTTTTGAGCTTGTTGACAAACATGGGACGTGCGGTTGCTGCTAGCTAGTTTTCTAGCTAGCTGGCTAACTCGGCTAGCCGCTGATGTGGGATTCAACTTGTTGATTCACGGGCTATCTGTCGTGCTGCTAGCTGGCTAGCACTGGACAACTGTTGGAAATTTCCCCCCTTCACCATCAACTAGACGGGTTTTAAATGCACAATAGACACTGAAAGGTCGTTCTGGTTTCACCGTTCCTTTCCCCCCTTTTTTTGGCAACTTCAAGTCTTTCAAAAATGTCAACAAGGATCCCTCTGGTGCAAGTCATTGAAAACTCAGCCGGGCAGGTAAGATACACATCTAAAATGATTCTCCAAAAATAATCTTACTTCCTCATGAAGCCGCTTTAGTTGTTTCTGCTTATGTGCTGTAAAGATGGGCCCTGTTTTGGCCTTCTACAGTCTCTGCTCGTCTCTTTGCCTTTTCTCTGTCTCTGTTGTCTTTGCCACACAGCAGTGATTCACCAGCTTGCCTACGCACTCGCACTGGATTTCCCACTCCTTGCAGAACAGAAGAACAAATTTAGGTTTCTGTTTAGTCTGTGTGTTGGGGCATGTCCACCTACTTGACTTCCATTACTTTGACCTGTTGCAGCCAGTTCCGCATGAAATCCATACAGCTGACAGCACAGAAACCCAATATCCTCACATTAGACCTGATGCGTTATTATTTCACTTTAGTACATGTGTGACAAGTACGTACTGTTGTCCAAGCGTGTTTGAGATCGAAGAAGAAGGTTGATTTTTGTTGGTACACCACGAGAAGTTGCTTTTAATCAGTAATATTTCTGATAATCCCCTGAAATTAATATTTAAACTCGCAGTAAGCAAGATTTTTTGGTCACTGATTGATAAATATATTTTAGTCCAGAGCATTCCTGGAAAGAGATGTGGAGTAACACGAAGAGGTTCTGTTCAAATGGAGCTGTCATTTCTGGGTTTGGTACGTGGTGCATGGTGTGATTAAAGACACTCATAAACAATACACATCCTCTTCTGACCTAAAACGGCTGACCCTTATCCAGAGGCCAGAGGGCTCCTAAACACACTATAAATATCATTAGTACATGTGTCACATTGCGAAGGACTTTGAGAGCTGTAGATTCAAAGAGGTGGCGTATTTCACGTTTCCATTGAGCTGAGTTGGGGAAAAAAAAAAACACTTTGGTGTTGAGCCTGAAAGTTTGAAAAAGACCAAGACAGCCTTTGGCTGCGCTCTGTAAATCATTATTAGAAAGCTGGAACAAAGCCCTCGCTGCTCAGACTACAGTATCTGTCTTAATGTTGTAGACAGATTTATCTGTAGATTACAAAAAAGAAGAAAAAAAGCCACACGCACACACACACTCACATGAAAACCATTATAGTTTCCGATACACATCTTGGACAGCTGTTGACAAGCATCATGTGATGCAAAAAATCTCTCCCCAGCGTCAGATGGAAAAATTTGTGTGTGTGCATGTTGACAGAGTAGCCGGTGGATGATGTCGACACGTGTGTGAAGCTAAACCCCGTTTCTATATTTGTGTCGCCCAGACTATCTAACGGTATATGAATGTAGCCGCTGTGAGGCTTGTGTGCTGTATTGTTTTAGCATTTGGTCAGCAGCTTTGATGAATATAGCGACATAAATAAATAGTAAATGTACACACATGAAGAAACAGACCTCATTAATGAGGAGGGCGTTATTTAAAAAAAAAAAAAAAAACACTTTTGGCTTCAATCTGTCCCGAGAGCTGCACCCTCTGTCAAACTACCTGAAACACTGAAAGCCCAGCCCAGGCGGGCAAACTGTGTCTGCGCAGCCAATCAGACGACAGAGCTGCTCTTAACCAGCCAACGGGAAAACCTGTCGGTGCTGGAGACTCAAAGGTTAAAAAGATTTAGTCTGTCTTTGCTCCTTGTACAAATAAAATGCTGACGGAAGTTGTCTGTTGATACCATGATCTCACTGCGAGCGTCAGTGTGTGTGTGTGAGTGCGCGCTGGCTTGTCTCACACACAATGGATCACTGCTTCCATTAGACGGTACAGGAAAGCAGGTCGACAGTTAGACCTTTATGTATCTATGTAAGTGTAGGCAAAGAGAGTGACAGGCATATTCTTACACAGCTACACCCTCACCTGGAACAGAGGTCATAAACAATACAGCTGATTATATAAGTCTTTGACTGTAACACACACACACACACGTGGCCTCTCCATATCCAGTGGGACAGTGCGAACACACACTAACCTTCCATATTGGCAAACTTTCTTATTGAATTCAAGACCATCAATTCAATTTTAGTCTTCAACGAGGGAGGTCAACATTATCCAACAACACACTGTGATGATGGCTAATCAGATATGTGCAAGCGCACACATTAGGTAGGATACTGTTTGTTATGCAGCACTGTGCCACAGGAAGATCAGTGGGAGATAGACTGCTGCTGTGATAACTTTCTAACAGCACATTCAGGCAAGACTATAAAACTATAAAGTGCAGTATCTCAGGCTGAACTTCCTGATAAGCCTTGTTTGTGTACCCTTTTGCAACGTGCCTGTACCAATGCAGGCCCTTGTGTTGTTCTGCCGTACTGCTATTGTTACCCTCAACTCGTCCCATGGCACCAAGTGAGGATTTAGGGGTGGAAAGAAAAAAAAGTTTGAGGTCATGGCAAGTCCCTAACCGGGTTTGTAGGCAAAAGGTCATGGATGGATACCCCCACACAAACGCAGTCTGTTTTAAAGGCCATGTATAGAAAGCCTTTGGTGTCAGGTCTCAAGATACAGGACAAAATGGCACCGGACATGAAGACGGGGCTCGGTGTTGACATGACCGTCCCTGTTCCTGTCAGACACTTGTCAGTGTGTTGCTCGGTAAAAGCAGATATTCTCTGAATGTCCGTGTCACCCGTGTATCTGCAAAACTGGAATAGAAATATTAATGTATAATATTTTTGAGTTGTTTGCTGGTCTTACATGGAAGGTTTGAGCTCTTTTTACACACAAGCGGCAAACTAAGCTGTAAGCTAATGGTTATAAGAGGTTAAGTGGGCGGCGGTTGTAAAAGTGACTGACCAAGACATATAGACCACCATCCTGCCATCACAAACAGTTGCTAGTAGAGATGGGTAATGAAACCTCGGGGGGTAAAATTATTAAAGCGTGTACTACTGATAAGTTCTGACGTTATTGGTTCTGCCCAGCTTGTAGCTCATGTCTCGTTGCCCTGTCCACCAAGGATGTTATTTATGCTACCAGCCACACATGGTTAAAGTAAGCCAGCTGATGGTTGGTTATAAATATAGGTGCATTCATAAATGTCAGAGCATCGTGCAAACTTAAGCTCAGAAATTGAACATTTTATTAACGTACAACATCGGCCACCTGTTGCGTCCAAGATCATTCCCACCTTCCTGGTTGTACGAGATGTGATCTTTGACTCCATCGCTCTGACTTTCAAAGTTAAGTCATAGTCGTAACATTTTGTTACTGTGGGTACTGTATGTACAACCCACTATCCAGGTTAGAAAAGAAGGCGTTGCCTGACCTTTAAATGCTCATAACATACAACTACCCCCGCATCAACTGTCTGTAACACTGTATACAGGGGTGTCTAACAGATTAACTTGTGAAGCCTGGCTCTCTGTTTACAGAGTCTTGAAATTTAGCATTTTATAACTTTCACTTGATCACTTTGGTGAGGTCGTCGTCCCGAAGTAGTACCATTAAAATCAAAACAATACCTACTTCTAGCTGTCACACTCAGAGAAGTGACTTATGACATCTTCCTGGCGGTGTGAAAGTGGCATGTCGAGTGACTTGATCTGACATGTTGCCACGTTACACAAGGTTTTATACTGGCTGTTAGTTTGAGGAACTTATTTGCATATGACACCCATTATCAGCGTGACAGCAGTTCACTGCAAGCCCAGTAGGTTTATAAAAATACAAGGTGTGTGTATGTACAGTATGTACTGTGTATGTATGTATGTATTAAATGAATGCTGTAGGTTCAAAATAGGGTTCTGCACAAGTTGTGTTGGTAACATGTTTGCTGTTGGTTTGCACTCTTTGTCCACTGCCCCAGACATGATCTCTTGATTGTCTGATTTCCTGTTTTACAATGTTCCCTCTCTATTCACTGAGCATGTCTTCTGAAAAGACAGACTAATGCAGCCAGAAATACTGGTCTGCCTCTTCAATTGTTACTTCATCCTCCATTTCATTGTTTGGGTAGTTGCACACTAGCCGAGCAAACTGGATCCTCCCCACATGGACGTGTGATGGATTTGAACCATTAATTTGTCCGAGTGAGACATGTGCTCATTGTAGAAGTCACGTAGGGAGAACAAGAAACTAAGTTGATTGTTTTCACTGGGTTTGCTCTTGGTCCCCAGTGGAAATTGAAAAAGGAACATGGTCTACCTGTATTCCACATGGCATCACCAACCTTAGTGCTTCACTAAAGGTGACAAAAACAAACTTAAAAAAAAGTCCTGGAAAGGTTTTTTAGGTTAGTTCAGTGTGCATCCATTTATTTTGAACCAAATGAATGATTGTTGCTGGTTAATTCTGAATTTAAACACTGTTCTGCTTGTACACTACTTTACAAAGCAGGAAAGGTCGGGATGGGATGTGTGGGATCCTGCAGGGACGGCAGAACAATTACGTAGTGTTCGGTACCAGATGTGAATAAAGTGACAGCGTTTTCATGAGCCACAGCTGGCAGGAGTTCAACGCAGCAGCCTCGACATCCTCATTTAAACACTTTAAAAGGGTTGCCTATCTTGTCAAGACTTACCCGCGAGCTTAAAAGTTGCCCTGTTATCTGAGCTGGATCTAGATATCGATCTGAACAAACGAAAGTTATGTTTACATTTTGTGACTCTCGCCACTTTGTTAGCAAAGTCAGTTTTTAAAGTTTTAACCCATCAATCATTGTGAAAGATCAAAAATCTGTTTTTTCGGGGTCAATTTATCAAAAGTGACAACATCAGCAGGCCTCTGATTTGTCTAACTCAAAGTTTTTCCCAGATGACCTTCATTTTTATGAACTGGGGAAGCAAATCACACATCACCTCAGAGTTCTTTGTTTTGTTTTTCCTATTTCCCCCCATTTAAAAAAAAAAAAAAAAAAAAAAATCCATATATTATTCATTTAGTCAAAATCTTAACAATTCTTGTCGTTTTCTGAGGTAATGTCCGGCCTTTTCCCGAATGACCTTTGTGACCCGCTCCATGGCGGGAACGGTGACCGCTGCAGTTTCAAACTGCCGTCAAACGCCACAGCAACAGAAGACAAAGAACACTGTGTTGGAAATATGAGGTTAGCCGAGCACAGTTTGATATATTTCACCTGACACCTCGGGAGTGTGGAAGCCTCACGGAGAATCTCCCAGCAAGCTGTTGAGCTGGAAATTCAATATAGATGAGAAAGAAGCACTGAATGTGTAAGTGTATTGACACAGGTATGCTGCTGAAGACGTGTTTTTAATATTCTAGTGTTCACCTTTTTGCCTGTCTTCATTCACGCTCGCTTTGAATGAGTCATCTTGTAAGAAATCTATAGCACACACACACACATACACACATACACATTGCTGTTACGCCCAGGAAACCATAAATTATGCCTCTCTCCTTACCAGACCAGTCACTAGGCAGATGAACAGAAAGACAAAGCTAGCCAGGGCCCTAGCAACAGAGAACCTGCTACACACACACACACACACACACACACACACTCAAGATCATTCACTTCATCACGTTCACATTTGTTCTTGCCGGCACACAAGCAGGCCTTCATTTTTCTCACACACACACACAGTTACTTGTTGACTGGATTTGAATTGGATTTAGATCCAATGAGTTCTGTTGGCCATTTATACCTGGAGTTCCAGCGGACACATAAATATAGGACAAGCAGGTGCTACCTGGGTGTTTAACCAACAGCGCAGTGAAGTTCAGTGCTTTGTGTGTGTGTGTGTGTGTGTGTTGGATTGTCTCTGGGTGCAGGGTAAAACAGGCCTTTCCTGTTGAGCTGAGCAGTAGGTGTGGCAGCCAACTGTAGACCTGCGATTTGAAGGCCTTGACGTCATTCAGGTGAAGGCGTGTGGACTTCTCTCTCACTGCTTCACCGTGTTACTGTTTAGTCAACTGATCTGGTCAGTCTAGCGTCAATACTTGGATGTCGCCCTGTGATTAAATCTGTTTTGATATGGAGGAAAGGTTAAATGAATTCTTTAGAAACTAGTTACACACCAGGTTTCATTTTGTTTCTGTTTGTGGCCTTTTTATTGTCAGATGACTGCATTAAAACTGTCATTGTCCGAGATCAAAGTACATTCTTAAGAAAAGTACAGTTGGTGGCAAACCTTCACACCACCATTGTGCACTCAACGCTACACCCAAGAAATAGTAATGCTGTTCATTCTATTTCCCAAGGCTAAGATGCTCTGTGTCGGAGGTGTTTGTTGTGGTGTTGCTTGCACTCCGACTTGATTCACCTACTTAACGCGGAACTAGTTTAAGATACGTTTACTAGCTCCAGCTGTTGCCCAATCGGATTCTGAGGCCGTAATCTGAGTCCTTTTTGCCACTCATATGCTGCAAGATTAGCTGCCTCCACGAAAGGAAACTTTCTGATGTCTGTTGCGTCAAACTGATTTAGAAATTGAGGCAGAACGGTAACATTTGGTTGGTTAAAGGTCCGGTGAGTAAGATTCTCTTCTCTTCTCTGGAGGCTGCCACGTTGAAGCACTGGACCTTTTTAAAAGTTCAAATCACATAGAGGGAACCCAAAATAAGTAAGCCTCCATAATCAGGCTAAAAATCTGACCTATGTTTAATTAATGATGTGTACACCCAAACACAGCCTTGCTACTTGAACCTAGTGGCTTAATTAAATGTATTCCCACAGACAAATTGGGTTTGAGCTTTGCTTATAATTTTTAAAAATCTTTTCCCATATTAATTAATTAGCACTCAAATGGAACACAGGTTGTGTCACTTGCTAAGATTTTCGTTTGTACTGTCTTTGCTGTGATTTAGTCTCAAAACCACTCATGAAAGGTGATAACCCACTTAGTTAGCAGATGTCTAAATAATAGTCGCTCTTTTTTTTTTTTTTTTGTTCCTTGAGTTGCTTTGGAGTCTAAAAGTCTTGCGGGACACCCCTGTAATGAAGTACAGGGTACATGTATACATGTATTAATCAGCTTTTCAAATCAGCCACCCTGTGAAAGCCACACAGTCCTGTTTACTCTGGTGGCTCGCACTCACTCACACACAGTTGCATAGCAGCAGAACAAGGGCATGCAAGGAAGTGCTGCGCAGTGTGTCCCAACTGTGACAGCAACAGAGCAAACAGGAGCCCTGAATTGATTTGACACACACACACACACACACACACACACACACACACACACACACACACACACACAAATGTACACATGCCTCGGGAGCTAGGGTAATTCAGTTCAAGAGAACACACACACAAAACACTACATTCACAGCAAACTGAGACCCTGTGTGACACCACCTTGTTAAAGTAAAGGGCCTCTCAGAAATTTACTTAGCCTTATATGTGTGTGTGTGTGTCTGTGGAGAGTTCATATGGCTAGTATGTATATATAGTAGCTGTACTGTATATTAGTTTCAGAAGAGGCTACTTAAGGGCATGTAAGCAAGACACAGAAAGTGACTCGTATCAATATTTTGAATGATTAACAATTTATTACAGAATCTGGGGCATGATGAAGTGATGCTCTTTGTTACCGTGACTCACATACTTGTTTTTTTTTGCTTCAGACTATAAATGGTCTTAATGACAGCCTCTGCCTTGTGAAAATCGTCATCATGAGTGTATACGAAATAATATGTTGCACAACTGTTTAAAAAAAGGAACTTAGCCTGCTAAGATAAATGTAGCTCATAAAGGTTCAATGAAAAACAAAGATGGCAGAATGTGCTGTTGATGTGGTGGAAATGGGCTGAGTAAGACTGTATGCTAAAAGCTAATAGTGTGAAACAGAGCAGGACAGATGAAAATAAAAAATATAGACTGTGTACTTTTACTGAAGAGTTTCAGTCTACTTTAAGACTGTTCACTTAGTTTGACTTGAGTTTTTTTTTTATAAATGAGTTATACACAGTTCCCTTTTGTGTCCTGTATGTGTGTGACTGCGCTAACTGCTGTATTAGTTAATTTTATTTCCGTCATCAAATATATATTTGTGCAAAACTGCTCACATCCACATCCCGTTTAACTGGCTTACCATTTGGAGTTGAATCAGAAGAACTGTCAAACAGGCGCAGTAACATTTCTGTTCAACAGTGTCTTTGGCAGCTTTTTAGCTTGTGTCCTTTTTAATTTCCCTCTCATTAGAGTGGTTGTTCACATGATGACTCCCAAAGTCATTCCCTGATGGGATTTCCTTGTAATTAACTCCAGTTAGTATTTGTGGTTTTCAGCTCTAATGCATGTTTGTACGTACAAGTTACTATATAGAAACCAAAATGTGGCGATTAAGAAGTTACATCTGTGTTAAGTTGGATTTTTTTTTTTGACCATCTTCGGATATGTCACTGTATGGTATTATTAGGATACTGCACACTGCGAGCTCCCGTTTAAGGACAACAAACTCTTTGTCACATATATTTTATTCTGGAAACCTACCTTGGCATGAAAGCGGAGTATAAATAGAAACATAAACATATGAATAGCAGGGTAGGAAGAGAAAGCATGGTGGGGGGAGAAGGGGGAGGGAAGGGGGAGCAAGAGAAAATGAAGGAGGCATGAAAGAGAAACAAACCAACAGCGAGATAGAGGGCAGGATTCAGCAAGCGACAAATCTCCATGGCAACACAGCCATCACGACCTAGAGTTGGGGAGGTGTGTGTGTGTCTATGTGTATGTGTGTGTCTTCCCACCCACAAATTTCAGTATAATGCAGCAGCCTTTGTATGTGGTCGTGTTATGTATCCAATAAAGACCTTGTTTGTTCCGCATCGACAGTATGTCTGGTTAGAAAGTAGAAGTGGAGGAAAAATTTCATCTTAAAATATTAAATTGTGTTAAACTGAGCTTGAAGGTTGACGATTAAAACTTGTGCAAAAAGATCAAAATACGTAGTTCATTCAAATTTTTATGTCAAGGCCAAAAGGTACATCTGTTTTATGCTGCGTCAGCTTTACCACGCCTAACACAGAAATATAAATAATTAAAAGTCCATTATAAAAGCTTAAATCGATTCATAGAGCACGAGTGGGACCTGAGTGCTGCTGTCAAGTATGTTGGTGAGGGGCAGTTTTATGAGGCGGAGTAGGCAAATCAAGCTTAGGAAGGGTTTCATAGCAGTGCTACAACCTTCAAGTCAAGTTAAGGCCGCTTGGAAAAGATTAATTAATAAACAAAATGAATTAAGACAAGTGTAGTTAACGAGAATCAGGTTCATTAACTGTACTCATCTTCCCGGCAAATTACAGCAGGTGCCTGGTTATAGACGACGCACTCCCCAGATTACATGTCAAATTAGTAATATGACCACAGGGCTGCTGTGATAGTAAGCTTAGACGTAGCTGACGTTACAACAGCTCTTTTAATGAACTCGTGGTCTGGCTGTTGTGGATGTACAAGCTTCCAATTAGGACCGCTTGTCAGTGTAAACGCGGAGGGGGAAAAAAAACACATTTCAGTTCTGTTATCCTCCACAGCATGTCTGGAGATCAGATTAAATTCATCGGGAAGAGATCTTATTAATTGAGGGACCTATAAAACTTGTTGCTCTTTGTGCCATGTTGAAAATACCCAGCTTCCTGTCGAGCAAATCCAAATGTCAGCATCTTTATTTGGCACGTTGTTTTTTTTTTTCTATTGGTAATCTTAAATTGATTATAAATGTGTTAGTAAGCAGTCATCCCCAGCTCAGACTGCCCTCCATCCACACAGATGACCCTCATATCTTAGGGAAACATGTAATATTAAATGGGGAATGGGGGTCCTGTGGCAGCGTGCGAGTGTTAAGCCCTCCAGTTTAACCTCTTAAATTGGTTTGCAGCTTGTTACTTTAAATATAATTAAATTTGATGGTTTCCCCGGGGTTATAATTGTCCGTCGTCAGCCTGTGTATTTTATTTTTTTTTTCTGAGCTGCTGAGCTCAAACTGAAATGGTCTTTTGGACAGGAAGGGACAAAGTAGTTAATTCTTTCAAATGAGTGGGAACAGTGTGATTACATGTAATTGTTAACAGCAGGTTTGTGATGCAGTATTTAAAGAAAAAAAAACAAATCTGCGTAAACAACTTGTAATAATAGCTGCCAATGAGCCATCACTTTGTTGGCTGCCAAAATTGGCAGGAAAGTCACCATATTTTAATTGTGTATGGACTAATAATGGCTCTGTAATTATAATCCAAATTTTAGAAATTAAAAAACACAAAAGAGCGGTTTGACATATTTTACGCCACATATTATTCATTTGTCTCCCACTAAAAACAAGCGGCTCGGCACAGAAAGGGAAACTGCGACGTGCGCATGTGACTTTCAGGCGTGACTGCACATTCAGGTAGTGTAAGGTGAGGCAGTCCTCTTAGCAAAGGTGGAAAACAGGCGGAATAATCTGGAAGCCTGATTAGATAGTTGATCATTCATCGGCATGATTGGGTGATGCATTAAGCGCGATGGAAGAGACATCACATTCTAGTTTTCACAATGTCGTAACGGTGTTTGGTCTTTTCAGCTTAGCCTGGTTTGTCATGTTTCCAAAGCGCGCGGGTGTTTTTCAGCTCTCCCCTTATTACCACTTTTTTGCCTCCCTACTGTCGATAACACATTTGCCTATCTCGCTTTTGGGTTGAGCCATCTCTTGATAGTAATGTGCTGAACACACCTCATGTGCGACTCTCCTGTCGGGTTGCTTTGCCCAACTGCTCTGTGTAAAATTCCATCTGGTTGTATCTGAGTGGCTTCCTCCCAGAACTCAGATTAGTAAAGGTCAGTGATAATGAGGCTCGAGTCAGAACACAAACCAGTACTGCCGTGGATTAACATTACTGCTTTGTGTGTGTGTGTTTGGGTCATGTGCACATGCTTGTGTTTTCAATGTGGCAGTAAATGGCTCTCAGCTGCAAACATCTTGTCAGTGAGTTTTCACTTATCTGAGTGTGTGTGTGTGTGTGTGTGTGTGTGTGTGTGTGTGTGTGTGTGTGTGTGTGCGTGCTGGGAGGTGGTCTGAATTGTTGGGCCGGATATAAACACTATACTAATGGTCTCTCCACACGGTAGGCAAAGAACGTCAAAGACTGCCACCCCTGTGTGTTAAACTCAACACACAGTAGCCAATAAACTCAAGTTTGAGAGCATATTGTGCCTTTTTATTGTGTTAAAGGTAGAAAAGTAGCCAAAGCTTGTATCTGATTCATATAATTTAAAATAAGTGTATATTTGTTTGGTCTATAGACAAACAGCAGCTGATTTATGTGTTGCTCTCTTGTAAGCCGCCGCCATTACTGCGGTGGTAGAGTGGAACTAAACACACAACACCATCCACTCTCCACACGCTACAGCGGAGTGAAAGAAACTCCATGATTTATTGCATTGCAAACTGGAAAACTGGAATAATATACCAGTCAAGCTAGAGCCATGCGGGGTTGCGGCGCACACCATTGTCTCCAATGAAGGCAGATCGCTCTGTTTTGGGGTTTTTTTTGTTTGTTAGCGAGCTGCTCAGATTGTGATCAAAACAGAGGGATTTAACAGAGATTTAGCTGAGTAAATTTGATTTCATGCAGCGGGGGCTTAGGGCTTTTCATTTCTGTTTTTGTCTTTTTCCAAATTCATGTTGTTCACTTTGTTTTTGGAGCAGAGGATGACAGCTCAGCCCCTGAAAACATAAAATCAATTTAAAAAATGGAATCGGTGTTATGCTGGCCAGCCACACTTGAACCTTTTTTCCACAGACTTACTAGGTTCCCCTGGTTCAGTGTCACCTGAAGTGGTCAGAGTGGTTACATTACCCAGTGGACACATTTTGGTGTCTTTGTGCCTTGTGTTTCCAATTTACTACCTCCAATCCTTCCCCGAGAGCTCTTTTCACAAGAGGTCCCTTCATCTGGCCTGAATGTCATTTAACAAACAAACAGTGTCAGTGCGTATACGCTCAGTATTCAAATGCAGTTTGTCAGCCGCTGTGACTGGAGTACAGTGAAATCTTAAGTCGGTAAACTCTGTGCTAAACTGTGCATGTTAACGAGTTAGTATTCATGAGTCACATGCCGCATCAGAGAGTAATGTGAGAACAAAACAATGATGTCACTTATTGTCCTCCAACACATCTATAATTATAACTGAGGGGAGAGAGAAGAGGTGGCTATATGTATGTGTGTGTGTGTGTGTGTGTTGGGGGAAGGGGCTTGCTTAGCCTGCAGCTGCCCAAAAATGAAGGAAGAATCAGAAGACAAAAATAGTCGGACATGAAAGAGGATAGGAGAGAAGGAAGACTAAAGAGTTGAGGACCATGGAAGAGTGAAAGAACTCAGAGGAAACCTGCTGTACCTTGTGCATTGTCAGTCAAATACATAATTAAAAGTTAAGCCTGCTAATTACCGGGGAATGGTCCATTTAAGCACTGGTTAACAAAGACAGAAAGCTTGTCTCGGTCTCCTGACCTTCATGTCAGTGGTAGTGCCAGACTTGTACAGGCTTTGTGAGCTGGTTATGTTTCATTTCAGCCCCCTGAATGACAAGAATGTCTCAAAAAATAAATCATAAATCATAAAAAGAAAAATGTCCAAAGTCCAGTTGTCCTTCAGTATCCTCGTCATGTTTTACATTTTCCCCACTCCTCACTCAGAGGAGGGCGCCTCGCTGTACACGTCTGCCGCTTTAAAATCCTAAATGCAGGTACATGCCTTTTAGTGGGGAATGGCGCACTCAGAAATGAAACGGTGTGAACATCTTATGCTGCCATCTTGCTTATGAATATTCATCACTCTGTTAGAGCGTTGAAGCACTCACGATAACAAACTTTGCAGGAAGCCAGCATTAGCTTTGTTCCTGTATTGACTTTTTGATCCCCTTATATCTCTCAGCAGTGCTGTCAAAGAGAGCGGGCGCCACAGCTACAATGTAGATCTGACATCCATGAAGCTAAATCTCTTTTGTTGTGCTTTCTTTCTTTTCATTTTTGTACATTTCTGTTGAGGAGCCTTGATGGACTGCTGGAGCAGTCCTCGTGTCTTTGAACATTGTCCGGTTATCTCTCTGACTAAAAATCAATGTTTGCTTCACAGGTTGTGTCTTTGTAGCGCCCTAGGCTGATCTTTACATCCTGATATCGGCACTGTCTTTAGTCAGCGTTGGCCATTGACACCTTTACCTGTCTGTCAGCACCACCAGAAACCAGTTCACTGATCAACAGGTTATGCAGGAAATCAGACAATGCTTCAACATGCATTGTTGTAACTTAACATAGCACAAATGTGTAAAATAGTCACATTTCAAGTGCTGGATATGGACTTACTTCAGATGGTTTGAGGCTAGAAAAAGTTTTGAAAATAATAAGGACATCATGTAACGGTCTTAAGTTTCATCCACATGCTCTGTTTCTTCCCTTCAGACTTTTGTTGTCTTTTGTCACGCTCATCTGTGCATGTCCAAAACTGATTTCAAACCAGGATAGGTTAGATTGCCAAGAATCTGTTACCGGGAAATAGCATTACTACTCTATGTTTTAAACTTTTAATATTTGGGCTGCTTTCATGTGAATGCCCTTTTTAAAGTGCATGAAAACAGACAGAATAGGATACTTTATCACTTTCTAGAAGCAGTTGGAAGGCCCGGATGTTTTATTGAGGGCAAGGTTTGACCTCCAGGCACTATTTTGGACAGCAGCACTCCCTGACAGAGGGAGTTAGATCACACAGGCCTAATCTCCGCGAGGACAGCCCAGCTGATCGAGAAGCTTTATGTGGTCAGATTGGGTCTCATTGTGTCGAATCGTGTTCACATATGAAACATCGTCTGGCCCCCTCCCCGCCCCCCAACCACACGATCCAAAAATAAAAATCATTTGCTCCCCCTCCTCACTCAAAGCCACATAAGGCCCTTCCGCTGGCCTTAGAGGTTTAATGTAACTGTCATTTGTTTTTAATCTGAAGTTCGCCCTCTTGTGCTGAAGCTTAATCTGGCCTATTACATTTATGCAGGTCTGCACTGTCAGCATGAGGATGCTGTGGGGAGGAGGGGGGACACAGACATTAGATCATACCATCTGGAGCAAGAAACACACAAATGCAATAAAGTAATCCTTGTTTCCCATAGCCTGAGATATGGTAACAGAGGGTGGACGGTGTTGATAGAAACGTGGTCTGCGGGTAATTTGCGACGTGGAGCGAGCCTCTAATTTGTTCAAGCCAGAAAGAGATAATTAGGCGAATAAAATGACTAGTCGGTGTTGGAGGGAGAGAACAAGAGAAAGGGATGATTTGTGCGAACCTCTTCCCTCGGCACCAACAGTGTGAATTTCACTCGACCGTCTCTCTCATTGGTGTCAGGTCTCCGAGAGGTGTGTGTGATTTTTTTTTTTTTTTTTTTCTGCGTATATACCCCGTGTGCACGCCCATGCGCCCACAGCAGCGTGTATTCTTGTATCTGCGCGTGGGCGTTCGTGTCACGGCCTGCGTGTGTGTGTGTTTGTGTCTCGTCACCCTGGAGCCAGTCGTCCTCTCCCTCTGACCCTGATCCCCGTCACCTGTCCGCTCAGATCACACACACACACGCACACAATTGCCGTGACCCTTTCCTGGAGTTGAAACCCAATCGCAGTTGCCAACCATGCAAAACTTGCCAGCACAGCAAGGTTTTGTTTTCTTTTTGTGGGTGTGCGTATGACTCGAAAGACCTACTGTCTGCTGTAAGATGAACTGAAGCAATTTTACTCCACACTACCATATAAAGAGACTATTAAAATAACTTTGTACACTACTGGCCTTGTGGGTTCAAATTAAAGTCACACAGATACACTCACACACAGGAAGCTGGAGTGAAATATGACTTTATATCATTATTCTCCTGAAGATTAATATGAATCTCACCAAAAGATGAATATTGCGGCTGTGTGTGTTTGTGAGTTGGCCATAGCTACATTGTGAAACATTAACCATAGTAAAACGGTGACTGTAGGAAAATGACGACGAAGCTCATCGTCCCAGCACTTCTCTTGAAGGTTCAATCTTTTTCTTGTATCCAAATATTAATCAATTATGCCATGGCAAATAGAAGACTATAGGAAATGCATAATTGGTAGTCAGAGTCTAAGAAGACAGAACATGAGAGAAAATTGCACTTTTTTTCCGCAGCCTCGCTAAAATTCTACATCACTTATTTGTAATCAGCGCTCTGCTTGCCAGTTCTTCAGTGTTCTGTGTAGAGAGCAGTGGACTTGTTTGTTTTCCCCAAAATGTTGCTTATGGCGGTTAAATGAGCTGAGTGCAGCTTCCAATAACGGCTTTAGGCCGCTGTAAAAAGCTTTATTTATTTTTTGTGTAAAGATTGAGTTATAAAACATCCACCTTACTTGGACAAAGTCCAACCTGATTATGCTTTATTTACAGTGGCTTGTTCCTTATCAACATTGGCTGTCCATATCAAGTCTGTATTGGCACCAGATTATAATGCAGAGCTTGGAACGCCTTGGTAGCGCTGTGTCGATCGATTCTCTGCTGTCTGTTTTTTAATCCATAATAAAATCTGAAGGCTTCTGGGCAAGTATTATCTGGACTGGCCTGTCATAGACTTGGACAGTTATTCAATTTAAATTAGTAGTCAATTGAAAGCTGATATATTTTTTTTATTTTACCTTTATCATAGTTAGGAGTGACTTGAAGTTGAAACCAGAATCTGAATGAGACTGTGATGTTTAGAGGTTTTTTTTTGCATATTATTAATATCATATGAAATGTTTTTTGTTACTGCTCTAAAAAATAAAGTCTCTGGGCTCCTAAAATGTAGAAATGAGCCAATTAGCGACATTAAAATTGACTTGAAATGAGAGGCTTTGTTAAAACCTTATCTGTCCTTTATAATCTATGAATATCCAGTGATTATATGTCCCATGGAAACAAAGTGTTCAGGACAGCTGATAGCATGGAATGTAAAGCTTTCCCTTCATTTTTTTCCCCCCGGTACATATTCTGTTACTTTCTGCCTACGAGGAGTCATTGTGGCGTCTCATGCTTACATATTTCCCTTTCTCTTTTCTTCTCTTCTCTTCTCAGGAGTCCAAGTCATCCGGCCGCTCCAGCATGCCGCGATGTCGGAACTCCGTCGCCACAACCACATCAGATGAGCAGCCGCACATTGGTAACTATCGGTTGCTAAAAACCATCGGCAAAGGCAACTTCGCCAAGGTCAAACTGGCACGACACGTCCTCACCGGAAAAGAGGTAGGCATGCATGCGCAGACACACTAGATTGTAAGTGAAAGGACAGATTAAAGCTTTCAGTTCAGAGTGACTTTTGACATGACTTTCTGAACTTTAGACTTTTATTTTTACTCCCTTCACTTTCTGGAGGAGGGCTTTACTAGTGACTGCTATTAAACTAGAAACTAGTTTGTCATGAGAAAAGATGATGATTTTATCAAAAAATCTCAAACCAAACCACTTTGACTGCCCTTTAAAAGACAAACTGCCATCAGAAATTGTTAGCAGGTGAAGAAATCTGAGGTTTGTTCACTGCTGTAAGAAAAACCTCAGTTTTCTTTTAAACTGGTTTAAAAAAAAAAAAAAGGTAGAGCAACACTTTGCATGTTTAGCTGAAGTGTAAATGTTAAACTTCCTTGCTGGTTGCTGAGGATGTGGGAAGGGCTCACGCTGTGATACACAGCAGGTCTGGTCTGATCCTGGGCTTGCATGGCTTCGGAGACGGTACATCTGCTGCGGGAGATTAGATCACCATTGTCAGCTCGAACAGAGAAGCCTAAATGTCTCCGGCTCACTGTGAATTCCAGATGTGATGTAACGTGGTGGTCTGTCCCTTTAAGGGAAAAGCTGCGTCTGCAGCGAGCCCATGCCGGGCTCTGTCTGAGGCCCAGTCAAGTCAACGTTCGGTCGGGAGGGAGAGAGGGAGAGAGGGTGGGCGGGCTCTGTCAATGTGTGACAGCTCTGTGCCTGACACCCTGATAACACTCCATGTGACTCGCTGGCTTACACACACACACACACACACACACACACACACACACACACACACACACACAAAGAAAACAAGGGAGAGTCAGAGGGCATGAAAGAGTCAGACAGACAAGCACAACCAGAAAGAGGAGTGGAAGAAAGGAATTAGTTGACAGTGAAAGACAGAAATGGGAGAGAGAAATAGACCTCCCTTTTCTGTGTCCTTGTTAAGAGATTATTCTTTGTTTCCTTCACGGCTCTCTTTGTGTCCTCTTTTCTCGTGTTCCGTTTCATCCCTTTTTCTCACTTTGAATCTCTCCCATCTGTCTGTTTCTCTATTTTTATTTCTCTCCCTCTCTTTCTGTGTTTTATCTTTCTCTTACTGGTGTCCACTTTTGGATTATGAACTATAGACCAGTACGTGCATGTATCTGTGTGTGTGTTCCTGTCTGTATACTTGCCCTATTATGCAACTGCCGCCTGCTGTGATTGTGTGTTTATCACTTAATGCTGTGAGATTGTATCGCCGTGTTTGTGATGTCTCCAAAAAAGATAGGAGTGTGTGTTTGTGCCTGTGACGGCTGTAGAACTGTGCAGGTTTGTGCGAGCGGGATGCGTCAAACCAACTGCAGCAAGTGTAATTAATGAATAAAAGTGTAATAATAAATTAACACGTTCTTGTTTTGCTTCTAGGTGGCTGTAAAGATCATTGATAAGACACAGCTCAACTCCTCCAGTTTGCAGAAGGTGGGTCTCTCTCTCCCCTCTCTGTCTCCACACTCATACAGGCACAAAATTCAAACCTCCGTCCTTCTTATCCCTTTTCTCAGAAGTAGTTTTCAACTCTTCCCTACCCCACGTGTCTTTCTTTTTTGCTCTCTCTCTCTCTCTCTCTCTCTCTTCCTCTCTCTCTCTCTCTTGCCCGTCTGTCTTTCTGAAGTGGTCTAGTTTTCAGAGAGAGTTTTAATTACAGGAAACAAGCTGCAATTACTCCTTTTGATCGTGGCAGGGTGGGGTCTGTCCACTTACACGCACACTCTTAACCATGTATCCCTGCACACTCAACACACACCAAACACTCATCGCGTCCGCAGACACAAGTCACAGAATACACACTTGTGTGCAAACGCAGACACACAGAGCACATGGCAAGAAAATGTTAAGACATAGCAAAGACACTGACAGGGCCAAGACATAAATCCAGTGATGAATGCCAACACACACACACACACACACACGAAAGTTCAATGTAAATATGCATTCAAATGTAAATGTGTATCACAGTTGGCAGACAACACCTGATATTATGCTCACTAGTATAATCAGGTCTTAAAGGATTAGATATTTTTTTCTTATTGTCAACAAATCCAATGTAAAGACCAAAAGTGTTTAAATACATCCTGACTTTTATCGATGGAACTCAAACCGGCTCATTTCTACTGAATATCTAAATCTTAAATTTTATTAATGCTCCTGAAATAGGTGTAAATATTGTGTTTGTTGGGGGTTATTTTCAGCCACACAATAATACACATTTAGTGCTCTTGTGAGCATTTACAGCAGCAGGGTGTCAAAATAAAGTTCACGGCAATGAAGGAACATGTCGCCCAGTGCAACAGTGCTGCTGATTAATGTGTTGTAATAATATCCTCTATGACAAAGTGGAATAAGATAGATCAAGTAAACGGTATGAGTCAAAACGATACATGTATCGTTAGTTTTGGAGGAGTTTATGAAGAGTAGTCAGTCTTGTGCCTCTTCAAAATTAAAATAAGTATAAAACCAACGTTAAGGTTCTTTAATATACTGTGTTGGTTCCAAACATAATGTGGTATTGATGTTTTACTTGGAAAAGGGAGCTATTTTCTATTTTCTATCTGTCTTCAGTTTGTCTTACAGATAAACTTAAGTTGAGTAAGCTGAGTTTGACCTTATCTGCAGACTCAGACAAAATAAGTCATGATTGGAAAAATGTTGTTACCACCGAAAGAGGCAGGATGGCATTGAGCCAGAAGTGAATCAGTACTTCATACGCGGTGTTTTGACTCATCATATTATCATTAATAAGTTGTCATTTCATTTTACTTTGAAGGCCTAAATTATGCCAGACTTTGGATCTGAACTGGTTCTGCTTGAATCTCTGGCACTATGTCATAACTAACCATGTTTGTTTTTGTTTTCCGTCTCGTAATTTGACCCACATGCTCAAACAGGAAGTGAATCTTTTCAGTGTCTTTTGACCCACAAACATTGATTGTGGAGTCTTTGGCAATGGCACAAATGAATTAGCACAAGAACGTGTAGAATATAAATGTAATTCATAACAACATTCACACTGACGGTATGTCTGATAGCGTGTTTGACACAGCGCTTCGTGTGGCCTTTTTTTTTGTCACAGCTCTTCCGGGAGGTGAGGATCATGAAGATGTTGAATCACCCTAACATAGGTGAGTCACACTGAAACGTGAGTTTCCACTTAGTTGTCACTCACAGAGAACCTGATTTTCAAGGTCATGTATTTTAAAAAAACAAATCATAATATTTTCTCCCTCCTATCCCTCCTTTTTTTTCACTCTTACTCATCCTTTATTTCTCTCGTTTCCGCTGCCCCTCCCTTTCCTGTCTTTTTTTTTTTTTCCGCTCTTCACCCCCCCCCCCCCCCCCCCCCCCCCCTCTCCAATCCACTGTCTTTGCCTTTCTTTCTCCACCTCCAGTCAAGCTCTTTGAGGTGATAGAGACAGAGAAGACTTTGTACCTGGTAATGGAGTACGCCAGTGGAGGTAAGTGTGTGTCGCTGTGAAATCATTCCCCCTGAAGCTCAGCACGCTCTATGTTAGAATCAAATTGTTCCTCCCCTCTTAATGTACGGCCTCTTCAGTATTTTATAATACTTTGTCCAAAGGCTTGCTATGTGAACTATCTTGATTTTATGTGACATTAGTTTTTTTTGGCCATCTCTAACCAATCACACTGAAAATAACTGACATTTTAATTTAAAAATATAGCTTGTTTTTAAGAGATTATGTTGTAGGTAATTTAATTTCATCTTCAGCGCACTGTGCTCATACTTTATTTTTAAAGGACAGTACTTAGTTCAGTGTCCCATTGACCCAGTACTCTGGTTTTAAGGAGACAAGTATCAGGTTCCAGCACTAAATCTGTTCTCCTCCTCTTTCTCTCGTCTCCCAGGAGAGGTCTTTGATTACTTGGTGGCCCATGGCAGGATGAAGGAGAAAGAAGCCCGTGCCAAATTCAGACAGGTGTGTATGTGTGTATGTATGTATGTGTGTTGCTGTTGTTTTAAGGCACGTTAGACTGACATTAAAAGTGCCTCTGAACGGTTATCTAAGTTTGGTATCATTTGTGGAATAATGACAGGTGGAGTGAGAGCAGCTGTAGCAAAATTGAAACAAAGCAAAATAAATCATGCATTTTGTCTTCCAGTGTTTTTTTTTTTGTTTGTTTGTTTTTTTTAAATGATTGAGCTTCAGCACTTCCTCATTTGCCTTCCGATGAAAGAGCTCTCTTTTACTGTCTAACCATTTCAAACCTGTCCATCTTGTCATCCTCTCTCTGACTCCATCTCGTTCTCTCGCTTACTCATTTTCTCACTCTCCAGATTGTGTCAGCGGTGCAGTATTGCCATCAGAAGTGTATAGTACACAGAGACCTCAAGGTGAGAACACACACGCACACACACATTATTGAATCACAGTAAGTGTCAAAGCGCAAGCATGCTCACTCTCACTCGATCGCTCGCTCTCTCTGTCCATATTAATCTTTATGTCAGGATTTGACTTTTTGAGATGAAATCTCGCCCCCGTGAGAATGCGACCCAGAAGTTAATCACATAGATGATATAATGCCCCTCTTTGAGTGCTATGGCCGGAACACACAAACCTGTACCCATACAGATACACTTGTATTTCTTTTTTAATTCTCCCCTATTTGATCCTCTCTCTCCTTCGGCCTCTTCATTTATTTCTCCTACTGTCTTTGATTCACATTAGTCGGTGCCAATAACGAAACACAACAGGGTACACACAGGTCTAATGCATCCAGGTCATTTTGGGTCATGGTTATTATGCCGAGTTGTAAATCCTCTTATTGTCCCAGCAGCAGACCTTTAGACAAGACATTATCGTGATTACTTTTACAGTACGCATACAGGAAGCTCTAATTTCAAAGTTGTTTTTCCCACTCAGGGTTATTTTTGTTTTTTCAATAATCATTTTTAATGCTCTGGCCAAGGTCATAAAATAGCTGCAAGACTTTTGGCAGGTAGAAAAGGCTGGCCTTTACAAAGGAGGCAGCATGGGAAATGAGAGGACAGGCAGTTTTCATTACTGTAATGCGTACCATCCTGCACATTATCTTAATCTCACGCGATCTGTGGGTTGTGATGTGAAATCCGGTGCATGAGTCACTTCAATAGGTCCTACACTGCAAGAGCAAACTTTGATGAGCGTGTATTTCACAGTGGGATTCAAATCACCACCCAGTATGGCTGCGATCAGGCCGATACTGTTTTCTTAAAAGAGTTTCATTTTGTTGTTTGGTTCCTGAAGTTGTTGCTGTTAATCAGCTTGAGATGTTTGTGCCTGTCTGATGTTCATTTATTTCTTAGGTCAGAGCCTAGAGATGATGTCAGTGTTGTATTTAATGTGCATGCACACTCTCTCACATGCTCAAACACCACAGAAGCAGCAGAGTATTCAGAGCAAGTGAAAAGGAGAGCGCACCTGTTGCTAGGCAACCCCAGCCTCCTTGCTCACTGGCTCATTTAAGGCTTAGGGATACAAACACACACATACACACACAGGAATAAACTGTGGCAGCTCACTTTGCCCATTGTGTGCTACTTGCAGGCCCCAGACCATTACTCTGAAATCCCCCCCTCTCACCCAGCAGTCCCCCCCCCCAGAGAAAGGTGTTTCAGCCAGCCGTCTGTGAAATGTATTATCTTCAGACCCATTTGCAAATCAGAGAAAAATTGTTGCGCTGACGCCGGATGAAGCGGTGGCCTATTTGTTGACTCTTTTTGTAGCTCTGACCTTCCTGTGGAGGGAAGAAAGCGGAAAAAGAGATTCCCTGTGTTGAAAAATGAAACACTGACTTACTATATCACACAAAGTCAATTTGAAATGTTTGTGTTTCATTTCTTGGCACATGTAATATTCAGGGGAAAGTCCCGGCATATTAATAATCTTTCCTTTTCTCCATTTTCTCCCTCCACATATTCCTGCTCTCCACATCATAATTATGGTTCCTTTCTTCTCTCCCCCACACTCTTGTCCGTCCGCAGGCGGAGAACCTGCTGCTGGACGCAGACATGAACATCAAGATAGCAGACTTCGGCTTCAGTAATGAGTTCACTCTGGGGAACAAGCTGGACACATTCTGCGGCTCCCCGCCCTACGCTGCCCCGGAGCTCTTCCAGGGCAAGAAGTACGACGGGCCCGAGGTGGACGTTTGGAGCCTCGGGGTGATCCTCTACACACTGGTCAGCGGCTCGCTGCCCTTCGATGGACAGAACCTCAAGGTCAGGAAGAGAGTGTGTGTGTGTGTGTTCGCGTGCGTTACATAAGCAGATATCTATATTCTGTGGGTGTTTTGTAGTATTTGTCATGCTGGTTTCGGTTCCCTCTGCCCTACAAAATGCAAAAACTGAACTGAAATGAGAGGGTGAATGGTGAGAAGTGACTGCCAAGGCGAAGCAGTTTGTCTTTCAATTGGGTGTGGTGGTGTGATGCACCAAACGGGCGCTGAAACCTGGTACTTTCTTTTTAAACAAAGGATTTAATGCTTCCAGTGAACAATTATTCCTACCACGTATCACACTGCGCGTTCAGTCAGTACTCACATGACTCACTCTGGAAGTGCAGACACATTTTGGGTGGGCGATATGACATTGAATGTGATGATCTTCATATTAACATGCCTGCAAACTGCCATCCAGCTTCATCGAGTATGCACTACCTCCTGCTGTGTGGAGTTTTGTTTAACACCTACGTTACTGGTCTTACTATTTATTTAAAAGATAGGAGCCTCAGTGTTTTCTGATTTCACTCGCTGTAATAAATAAAATGTATTCTTCCTTTTTAAATGGGTCAAAGAAAAGCCAAGATATTTTTTTGTGAACATTTCAGCACCTCAATAGATTAATCAACTTTTTTGTATAAGCCTCAGCACTCTGTATGTAAATTCAATGCCTCCTGATTTAAGCTCCTTGAAAGCTTGTTACATACATCACAGCACTGTAAAACATGCATTTATCCTTGAGTGTGTGAATACATTAGAATTATTAAGACCCCTCTAGTGGGACGGGTAACATCGATGAGGTTAATTAAGTTAACAAGACGCATCATTAAAATGTAATGTGTGGATAAAACTGATGTAAATTACAAAAATTTGTCATGTGATGTTGATTATTTGTGCCCGACTGATGCTGCTTTTCTTAACCAGTGCAGTATCTTGAATTAATCATGAAGTACATTATCAGTATACCAGGAAGTGTATAATGTTTTGGTAATATCCCCCACATACTATAAGAAGCAGTAAGTGCGGAAGCTAATGTAGCTGCTTTATTAATTCAAACCCCATCGGATCCAACCTCTCTGTCGAGACACTGAATGAAGTCCTTTCATCATTCAGCATTTTTTCATAGACCTTTTTAACTTCAGTGACTCGTCGGAAACATTTGGACAGTCTTGGGTGCAGTCTACACATCCACGGGAGGCCGTTCCCTTTGATAGAACCTACGGATGTGTTTTTAAAAAAAAGGATTGTGTGCATGTTTGAAGTGGTGGATTCTTCGAGTCTGCTGTTGACTCTCTGTGTCGCTGTCCGTCACCAGGAACTGAGAGAGCGCGTGCTGCGTGGTAAATACAGGATTCCTTTCTACATGTCCACGGACTGTGAGAACTTGCTCAAAAAGTTCCTCATCCTGAACCCCTCCAAAAGAGGCAGCCTCGAGGTACGCTGCACTGCACTGACACACAAACACTGGGCCAGATTCAGCAGAGTCCCTTATATTTCACTTAATTAAACTTGCAGACAGAAAGAAATTTAATTGTCCACCCTCCTTATAGCTTAACCAGTGATTGTTTGTTTGCTAATCTCATGGTGCAAGTAGCACATACAGTAGCAGCTATATCACCAGCTATATGTGAGTTGTTGCTGAAGTGTAAAGTGCTTTTTAAAGGCATAGTAAATACTTGTTAGTTTGGGATCCATGAGTTACTTAATCTGGTCGCACTATGGACAGTCACTGTTTTTAATTGGTAGATATCGATTAGAAGGATGGCAAAATAAATCGATAAGTTTTATAACTCTTGCTGAGTCTTTAGTTTACCAGATTACAAACACACTCTAATTTTGGCTTCAGCTTATCTCTGCTTGATCTGCTAAATGTTACGGCAGCCCTGTAAAAACAGACAGAAAACTCAAGCTTTAGTGAGAGAATTCAGGCTGCTGACTGTTTAATTTACACCTACCTTAAAGTTTGTGTATGATGCATCCTGATTGATAGCCTTCACAGAGTGTTTGGATCAGTGTAGCTTGTTTGTTAAAGCTAACACCTCTTGTTTACTTCTTGAATATTATTTGCATATTGGTAATAAAACACTAACTTGATTATTATTCAAGATTAGTTTAAATAAAGGGTTATATTTAGCTGAATTCTACGTCCTTGTTGTTGTGTTGGTAACTTGTCTCAAGGAGACTCTTTTGTCCTCATCCTCTTCCCCTCTCTTCTTCTTTCTCCTGTCTCTCATTCCTTAACCTTTCTTCCCTCCTCTTCTTTTTGCCTCTTGATTGTTTTTGACATCTCATGTCTCCCTGTGTCTGTCTGTTTGGTTTGCTCCCAGCAGCAGATAATGAGGGACCGGTGGATGAATGTGGGCTATGAGGAGGAAGAACTCAAACCCTACATCGAACCCCAGCCAGATTATAAGGACCCCAGGAGGACAGGTAGGCACAGAAACACAACTCAAAAAATGATAAATGTAATCTTTTCTTTAGCCGCGTACAGACACACAGATGTTCTTTTCCTCCACTCACACACAAGGTTCATTTATCTCAAAGAGAATTATGGACCTGCAGGAAGCTCACCATTCTAATTATAAACCGGTTTTGTGTGTGCAGACATCATGCTGCAGATGGGATTCTCTCAGGAGGAGATCCAGGACTCGCTGGTGAACCAGAAGTACAATGATGTGATGGCTGCATATCTGCTACTGGACTATAGGAACTCTGAGGTATCCTGATTCTTTCTCACACCTACATGCCTTCATTTTATCACGTCACTTATTATTGGTTTGTCAGAGCTCCCTTAGCTACATCTACACTGATATCATACATTCAACTGTCAAACCAGCTCTTGTGAGATCATCTTTATATACAAGAAAATGTAGGGCTTCACTTTTATTTTGCCTTCAAGCCATCAGAGCGCACAATTTGCTGTCAGCTCTGAATCTGAACGCTTATATTTATGCTCCAAACACAAAAAAGTCTATTTTTAGTCCTTTGTGTTTGTTGTAGCCACACAACATTCTCTCTGCGCTTCCTCCTGATATTCATATTTTTGTTTTATTTCTTTGCCCTCAGCTGGATGAAGGTTGCATCAAGCCCCGGCCAGGAAGTGATGTAAGCAACATAAACGCCCCCTCCCCGCCTCACAAGGTATAACGAGAACACATAATATCTTCTGCTAACAAATAATGAGGTCTCCCAACTCCAGCCAGTGGCACAAGCACACTGACTCAGCCCCGTATTTTTACCAAAAACACTCTGGGGATCGACTCTGATGTAGGTAACGATTAGGTTTTAGATTGTGGAAATACATACATGTGAAGTGCAGCACATGTATGTAGATGCTTGAATTCACCCGTGCTGTAGGTTTCAATGGCTTAAAATCCACATCAGTTGTACATGTAGCTCGTCCGCAATCACACTTGCATCCCAATGTGTGTGACATAAAGAGACCACCTCGCTGACCTGTGTGTTTTCTTGCCTCTCTTAAGGTACAGCGCAGTGTGTCGTCCAACCAGAAGCCTCAGAACCGCAGAGCCACTGATCAGGGTGAGACTGGTGTGTGTCGGAGGGGATTAGGGGGAACAAAGCTTTATGTGTTGCAGAAGGAAAAGTGAACACAGATTGAAATGTTTATCTGACAGAAGCGCTGCCAGCAGATCATACAAAGGTCTTTTATGTATTTTTAAATTGAATCATCTCATTTCAATCCTGGTGTATTCTGGGATCGCCTCCAGACTTTCCACACTGAAGCAGGTGAAGCAAATAATTGAATGAAAGATTCAAGGCCTTTAAAGGCTTTGAATAGGGTGAAAAGTTCTTCTTTGCTTGTAAAATCGTTTTTGGAAAATAATGCTTGAGCATTGCATTCATTTTGTAGATACCTGTGGTGAAAAGAGGACAGAAAAAGGATGAGTACACAGTGAGGGAGCAAGTGGAGGGAGGACAAGATTGATGTGTGTGTGTGGAGGGTTGGTAACATATTGAATGAAAGACAGCCCCAAAAGAAGGTGGACTGATTTCTGTTAGAGCCGAGTGATGACATGAAAAATGACAAATGAGTGGCAGAACAAACGACGGTGCTGAGATGATAATGATGATGGGAAGGGGGGGGGGGGGTCGCAGCAAGTGATGGCCGTTCTCATGCGTTCCCTCTCTTTCTTTCTTTCCCTTTCTCCAGGCTCCTCCTACTCCAAGAGGGGGGGTCAAGGAGACAACAGGACTGCAGCAGAGGATTCTGGGAGGAAAGGTTCATCAGGCAGCTCCACCACCAAGGTGCCGGCCAGCCCTCTGGTCTCCTCTGACCGCAAGAAGAGCGCCACGCCCTCCACCGTGAGACCAAACACCCACGCTGCTTACCTGACATTTGTAACTTGGACTTGTCATACAAGGAGATTCACCTACACTGCTGTTTTCCCTTTATATGGCCTCTTCAAAGAACAGCATTTCTGTTTGCAATCTCTCTCACTTCCTTGTCACACCCTGTTAGAGCGGGACAACATAGACTTATCATTTTTATTAGTATGTGACATTGTGTAATTCCCAGTATAGCTCCACTCAACCTCGACCTGAGCAGATGGCTAATGTGTCAGGGTAATGGAAAACACCTGTGTGGGAGTGTAGGGCCTTTTTAAAACGATAATTCAAGAACACTGAGGGGAAAGAGAGATGGTTTGTGAAAGAACAATGAATTTGTTACAGGAAGTACTGAGAAGGTTGTGTCGTGTCAGGACAGTTAAAGTCATTTGTTTACATTGATTGGGACAAGCGAAAGCTCAGGGCTGTTTCTCTAATAATTGCTTGCCTTTAATATCCTTTCTCGAGCCTCCCTCCAACTTTCCTCTTATGTTCCCCCTTCAGAATAGCATCCTGTCCACCGGTACCGGGCGCAGTCGGAACTCTCCTCTGACTGAGAGAGCCACGCTTGGCCAGGGCATCCAGAACGGCAAGGACAGGTACACATACGAACACCCACATAAAAAATAGACAAAGGCCAAGTACGGTCACACACGCACACACTCTTTCTCTCCCGTCACCGGCAGCTCATGTAGCTGCTGCGAGGCAGCGCTGCTTCCTCAGTAACGCGCACATAATACAAACACACTCAGCATGGTTTGTGAATGAAGCAGTCCCACAGCTGTCTCAGTGACTGAATCCCAGACCTTGGCTGGTACTCTCCAGAGCTCTGCCAGCTGGCTCAGGGAGGCCCACAGCCTCCAACCCTCCCACACCCCCCCTCCAGGGCGGGGTGAGCCCTCCTGCGCAAGGAAATCGGGCTCCCTTGGGAATTTAGGCCAAACCTCCAGTAGATTACAGATTACAGTGATGGTCCGATTGAAGCCTGCCAGTCAGGGTTTCAATGGACATGCGCTGACACATGGAGGCACGTTTGTTCCTCACACTCTTATCCTTTTTTCTGTTCTTTTCCTTTGATAAAATGTTTCTTTTCAATGAACTTGGACTTCCCCGAACTTCCCTACAAAGTCAACCCGGGATGGCCGAGGAGTGAGAGTAATAAACAGTGTTAATAGAAACAAAAAGCAGGATTTGGGGGACTTTGAGGGAGAGAGAAAAAATAAATTAACATTATCTAACACTGAATTATGCCATAAGTTAAGCTCCCCTTTTTCACTCCTTCATTGAGTTGGGATACAGCAGAGTGAGAGATTCCCTCCCCTTTCCCCTTTTCATCCTCCGTATTGTAATTCATCCTTCCAGCTCTCCTTCCTTCCTCAAACCACTTCTGTCGGTTCCTCTATGGACAAAATAACATTTTGTTCATATAGGAGTTACGTAATTTTGGATTTGCCGCTCCGGGATTGTGAACCACCGGTGTTCATACGTGTCCCCCACATACATCTACACACACACATCACTCATGCTTAACCAGCCATACGCTTTGTGTGCTTTATTTTTCCATGAGCATTAAACATTAAGCCAAACCATAATCCCTACTATGATGCAATGTTCATCGTCATTACTGCTTTATTACTTGTACATCAGTCTCAGATGACCCCCTCGCTCCCTACACAGTGCCCTACTTGCAGCATAATAAAAAAATATTAAATTGAATTCATGCATCAAGTCTGATACATTGGGAATCATCGGGGCACATGGTGACGATGTGGTCATTTGAGACAGCATTTTGTTTTTTTTATTAGTACTGTGGGTCTGTTGGCCATGGTAGGCTCTGCTAACTTAGTGGTTGTCATCTGCTTTGATTTTTTTTTTTTTTTTAAGTTACTTTATTTGATCATCATTAATGCTTTGAAGTTTGGGCTTTATACTTGTTACCTCCCCCTCCCCCAATCCTCCCTCTTCTGCTTTCTGTCCTTTTCTAATTTCCTTCGTTTGGTGTTCTTTTATCTGCGTCTGAGCTCTTGTCCCTCTGGATTTTAAGTCGCACATTTTCTTGGCGCCTCCCTTCTTTTCTGTTCTCCAGCTTCCTTTTTTTCCCCTTCTTGTCTTTTATATTAATCTTTCTTCTCCTTCTTTTTCTGCCCTCTCTCTCTCTCGCTCTCTCTCTAAGGAGATTAGGAACTTGTGATGGAATATTAACTCTTAGTGGCACTATATGGTCCCTGTACTTGCCTCTTAATAGGCTTACACATACGCAAAAATATCGACACACACAAGCTTAAACATGCATGTCACACATGCTCAAACTATTGGCACACACTGGGTTGTCCGGTGAATGCAGTTATTTTTTTTCCATCACTAGCGGCACTAATCCCTGTCAGAAAGAGCGTGTGTGTTTGTTTTCTGCGTGATTAGCAGCTGTTTTGTTGACCTCTATAAATGTCCGTCTCTCTCTCTCATTGCTCATTCCTCCTTCAGCCATCTCTCTCCCTCACTGGTACCACTCTGCCCTGTCTCTGACTGTGTTTGTTTCTGTGTGTGGATAAAGTCAAATTGGAGCTGTCAGTAATGTGCAGAGCTTTGTAGCCCTTAGCAACCTTGCTGATTAAGAGAGAGTTCGGGAAATAGGTGACAGTGTTGTTTTAAGTAAATCAGTAAAATACTCTTTGTGACAAACAGAAGCAGATTGTAGGAAAGGAAGGAACTCTACAGGCGGGTCAGATCTGTAAAACTGTATGCTCAGAGGTCAGAGAGATTATACCATAACAGGACGGTGAAACAGCTTTGGACATAGACGAAGCTTAAGACCTCGCCCGTCCATTACTACCTGAAAAAAGCAAATAAACTAATTTATTTAAGTTGATTTAAACTGTTTGCCTTGAGGGCTGCAATTACAATATTAAAGCCTGACCTATCACAGACAGGTATTGGCTCACATGTTATCCAACGTGTGCCTGAAACTGTTTTTTCTTGGCACACAATGCAGAAAATATGCTGATAGTGATATATCGCTGTCTCTGCAAAGTTTATTCAGCAGAGTGATGTACAATAATATGGCAAGCAGCACTGAGGAAACTACAACTGTTGACAGTTGTATTTAATTATTTAAGATCTTTTAGAGTTTTAAAAAAGTTTTATTTTAAGTTATTTGTTCATAAAACAGCCTTCTGAGGACCGTTTGCACAATCCACATCGAAAAGCTTTTAAGCTCAATCATGGCGGTCGGCATATTGATCATTTGTACTGTATAAGCTCTCATGTTGAGCCTCTTAAAGTCTATTTTTATCCAAAAACTCTTGTTTTATTTATTAAGTGTGGTAAGAGGCAGTTTGATGACAGCCTGAGTCATGAAATGGTATTTTAGGCATATTTTAAAAATAGGTTAAAAATCTATACTATATATAATGAAACTTTATTTGTATGTCACAATTCTTAACAAATAATGCAATGTGCTTTACAAGAGATGAAAAGCATATCCTACACATATTCTTAAAAAGGAAAAGTTGCTTTGCACATTTCTTTAATCCTGGTAACTTGACTTTGTCCACATAATTTGTCTTGAGTGTTTTTCAGTCTTCCTAGCTTAGAGAAAAGTGTGTTTAAAGTTGGTCTTTTGTGTCAGGAAGATTTCACATGAAAAGATGAAGGCACACTTTGATTTGGTTTGTTATTTCTTTGTCAAACCACAGTGAAGCAACCTTAGCAGAAAAAAAGACCAACTTCTCTTCTTGTTGAAGTCCTTTTGCTCTGTGTTTTCTGTCTTTCCGTCTCTACTTCCTCTGTTCTTCCACTCGTGTGTCTGTTCTCTCTGCTCTCCCTCCTGCCCCTCTCCCTCCCCCCCGCCCTCTTACTGTGTTTGATAAGTGCTGCTTCTAACCATGCTCCACCTCACCTCCCCGCCCACCCACACACAAACCCCGCCCGGTGTGTGTGACTGTGTGTGTATGCTCGTACATATGTTTGATTATGTGACTTTTCTGTGTGTTCGTCCTGTGACTGTGACTGCATATGTGTGTGTGTGTGTGTGTGTGTGCATTGGGCGGGGCACTCCTCCTGTTCCTCCTCCCTCCCCCTCCTCCCAGCCTAAACACTCCGGGCTCCCGTGCCTCCACTGCCTCGGCCGCAGCCGTCCTCTCCTCCTCCTCGTCCTCCTCGCGTTCCCGCCACCACAAGTCCCTGTCCTCCTCCAATCATCCATGCCCCTCTGACCTGCACGCACCACGGCCCAGGCAAGTCTCTCATGCACTCACTCACTCTCATACACACACACACACACACACACACACACACACACACACACACACACACACACACACACACACACAGGCAGACAGCCCCCAAAGCCCCTTCAACCACAGATCATCATCCTTCCCGCAAGAACTCGAAGGACAGAGAAGAAAAAGGAGAGATGAAATGATTTGTTGGCTCTGAAACCTTCAGCTGCTACTACATCAAAGTGACAGCACCAACTTTTTTTTGTCTTTTTGGAAAAAATAAAAACACTTTGATTACTTTTTATACTCGCTGTGACAAATCCTGGCACCCAGCAGTGGCCGCATCGCCAATATTTCCCCTCCTAAATCATGAAATGGATCAAAGAGGTTGATTTTCATCCCCAAAGACTTTATTATTTTTTATATATATAACACAAACTGCTGTGCCTGTCAACAGTCACCTCACACACACGTTCAGTTTCTGTATCTCATTTATTCTCAGATATTTTAGACCTTTTTGGTTTAAATAGTCTTTTATTAAGTTTGGAATTTAAGGAGTCTGACCTTGTCTGACTTGTATTCCTATCTACCTCTACATACGTTTACCATTACAACCCAACACCAGTTATCATAGACTCACAGTTACTTAGCAACAGTTGGATTGGGTAGATCGTGGCACTGTACAAGCCCAACTCAGCGTGGAGACGTTGACATATCTTGTCTTTGGCCAATCAGTCACTCTCAGGCCTCACATTTACCCAGTGGACCATAACCGAGCCGTCAGAGCTTTGAGAACAAGATGAACAGGTTTTTTATTGTACTGCACCCCTGACAGACGGCCAAGGTTTTTTTTTTCTGCTTTTTTTGTTTTCTGGCAGCCAATAAAACAAACAAACTGAGAGGACAGATATTTATGGAGCAGCAGAGATTAGGTTTCCACACGCAGAGGTCTCACTGGCTAATAAACCTGAGTGCAGGCTTGATGATGAGGTGTGCTGTACATCTGCCTCCGAAGTCAATGAAACAGAATACAGAAAACCAGTTGGGTGAGATGGCACTACCTCGAAAGTTTCTGTTGACGTTAAAGTCTTAGAGTCTAGAAGTCTTATACACTGTCAGCTTATGAATGACCTAGAAGTTATGGAAAGCTTTAAAATAGAGTTACTGTTCATATTAGTTTATTTTTTAAATGCAAGGAAGGAAAGAAGAACGTCTTAGCATAAGTGAGAGTCTGTCAAAGGTTGCTGCCTGAATGTTGGACATCATTATAGTGATTTATTAAAAAAAAAAAAAAAGTCTGCTCCTATTTTGTGCAAATCAGAGCTTAAAATAAAATGTTTGAAATAACTGCAGGCTAAGATGGTCTCCCTATAAATAGACGGATAGACAACAGTAATTACACTTGTCATAATCGGACATCATGATCATAAAAATACCCCACTGTCTTGCTCATTCGGCATCTAAAGGGACCAATTAAGACATTTAACGAAATTTTGAACTCAGTTTCATCATGAATTGACAACTGCGGCTTTCATCAGCAGATTATCCGAGCTAATTGTCATTTTAATAACTATTGATACGTAAACCTGCCTCAGTGAGCCTCATTCACCAGTACAGTCCACCTACACTGGTAGGCTATGCAGTTAAGTGGTTAAAAAAAAAAAAAGTTGTTTGCATCATTATGAAAGACGTGTATTTAAAAAATATGCTCTGGGGAGAACCAGACAAAATGTTGATGCATGTCTGTATAAAGTGTAATATTGTCCCTGTTTGGTTTTCTGACATGTTGTGTTTGTGGACAAAAGGATTTTCCCTGGTGTGTACAAGTGACTATCAGTCTAAAGAAGTGGAGAAGGTTCCCTTCTCTGTCACACAGTTTCAGTCTGCTGTATAAACCCTCCTCAGTTATGAAATTGCCTGGGAAAACCCCGTCTTCATCTATTAAGCGTCAGCTATACTGTGTTGTAACAGTGCTGACCTGACTGTGGCTTTTTGGTCATCTGCGTGTACTTCTCTGTGTGTGTGTGTTTGTTTACTGTCTACGTGCTCGGTTTGTGTGTGTCGCTTTGTTGTCTAGCTCTCCCGTTCGACAGTGTCTGTTTCAAGGGCTGCTTTGATATTTTGAGTTTTAGACCTCTCTCTTTTCCCCCCTGCCAGCCGTGTGTCACAATACAGGGTGAAAGGTCTGTGAATATGTTCCTCAGCTACCTTAAACACTGTCTGAAGCTGAACTCGTATGCCATTTGCACAGACACAGACCCCCACCCTTTTTGTGACAGTTGTCTAGTGAAAAAAAAAGCCCCCCCTGCAAATGTCAGGCTAAAATTCCAGTAGAGCAAATGTCAAGGTGGCCCTCTGGCTGTATGTAGTTTTGTCTGCTCTATGTTGAAGTCTTGTTCTGTTGCATGCGTCGTTCAGCAGTCAGCTTGGCCTGTTCAGAACCTGGTTGGGAACGCTGGAGAGCAGGTACCGCTCCAACACGTAGACTGTACCGTGAGTGAGGAAATAGGCACCCATCCATTCCTGTTTTATTTATATCCAGCTGTCCCCGAATACCTTCCTGGAAAAAAACTTCCTCAAACACCCATTCTCATGAATTTACATGACTTTCAACAACTTGTTTTACAGCATGTGTATTCATGTACAGTAATGAAGCAAGCAATGCTGCAAACTGGCAGCTCCGCAGTTGTATAAAGTAGATGTGCCGCCTACTATACGCAAATCAATTATGACCGGCATGAAAATCAGCTGCACCACGGCGAGACATCCACCTCATTACCACAACGCCTGGTCTTCTTCAGATACTTCTACTCTGTCACTATTTTCCTGAAATTTGTGAGTGACACGTGAAATGTTTTTATAATTTTATATCACAAATTGTAAATATTAAAGGTATTAGAAATATCTCATCAGCAGTCATCTTCATAACTATGACCAGTGTGACACTACTGTGTCACACTGGTCCCCACTAATCTGCCTGATCCAGCCTTTCTTTCCTTGCATCTGTATCCATAGGAGAACTGTGTGTGTGTTTGTGTGTGTGTGTGTTTTTCGTATACTTCATCCTGGGTGCAGAACTTAAACACATCCACGTCAAATTAAAGGATGCGTTGAAGGATGTTCATTGACTGTAAACTTGAAAACTGAAAAGCCTCTTCATTTTTCGCCCTGCATGGGACTGTTTTTTTTTTTTATTATTATTATTTAAATCGCTCAACAACACATATAGCCCCTTTTTAAAAAGTAATTTTTCAGCCACTCATGCGTGAAAGAAAATCAGCCTTATATAATACACATCAAACAATAACAATATAAAAAATGGCTTCAGCTAGAAGTGGAAACTACAAGATTACAGATTGCGCCTCTTTGTTGATGTGTAATGTTATTTTCCATAGCAACAGATACAAAACAGAGGCTGTAATGTTAGAGTACAGATTGGCAGTGATGGCATGTTTCTTTACAGATCAGTTGTTAGTTGTAATGTCTGGTCTAGAAAAAGAATGACCGTGAATTTGGCAAGTGAGAGATTAAAATGCATAGTAGTTGGTTACACAAATGTAATAATAGTTACCTTTTGCTTAATGGTTTAATGGCGGGTGACACACATGCATGTTTAAGACTAACAAACACACATCCGCCTTAGAGTAACGTAGAGCATCCTGCACCTGCAACATTCGTGTTGTTACGCGGTGTCCCAGTCCCATTGCAGCCATCTTCAGTGGATTGTCCCTTTATTAGTATTCACATCTCTATTTATTATTCTATCTGTATTTCTGACTCTCTGTATCTGTTTTGTCTTTCAGTGTGCCCGTGTGTGTTTGTGCTCGTGTTTGCCACCTGCTGCAGGTGTAGTAGTGCTACACGCTGCCATGGAAGATGCATGCACACACATTTACAAAGCGAATGCGAGCTTTAGCCTTTAGCACCAGTGTTAGCCTTTTACGTGTGTGCCAAAAGAGAGAGCTTGGAGGTTTGTAATGCTTTGCCCTATGGCCGAGGCAAAGAGGATTAACTGTGTGTATCGGTGTGTGTGTCAGTGACCTGATGTTGTCCTAAATATTGACTTGGCTGACTTTAGAGATTATATGAAACATCAGGGTGAGCAGACGATCAAACATAGATACTTTTATGACCGTGCACTGAGGTAAGTAAGACATAAGAAGGAAGTGATTTTAGTTTTTCTAACTCAGTGTTCCTCTCCCACGCCCCTCTTCACTCCCATCCCCTCTTTTTGTATCTTCCATCTTCTCCTCTCTCTACTTCTCTCCTCCTGCGTCACCTCCTACACCCCATTTTGTTCATTTGTCTTTCATACTTTCTACATTTCCTCCTTTCTCCTCTCCAATCTCCGTCACTTGGAATTCTTCATTTTCACCTCCTCTTCTCTGCCTCTTCTCTCATCACACCTTCCAACCTCTTATCCTTCTCCAATCTTTTCGCACCTCTTTCTTCTCTACATCCACTTCCCCGCTCACATGCACCCTCCCATCCCCTGCTTCACCTTTTCTTTACTCTCCCATCCTCCTTTTGCCTCCTCTTTCCTCTCCTTTTCCTCTGCAGCGCCCCAACTCAGCGGGCACCCGTTGCCTCCCCGTCTGCCCACAACATCAGCAGCGCTGCCGTGTCCGACCGTCCCAACTTCAACCGAGGGGTGGGCATCCGCAGCACATTCCACGCAGGACAGCAGCGGGGCGCCCGGGACCAGCAGGGCTCCGCCTACACCGGTGGCCCCGCGTCCCCATCACTGTCACACGGCAACAGCCAGGCCCGGAGGACACACGGCGCCACCGGGATTTTCAGCAAGTTCACATCCAAGTTTGTACGCAGGTGAGTGAAAAGAGAGGCAGGAGCATGGGAAAACGGGAAGGGTGACTAGCTAAGACTGTACTCTGTGGTCGTGCTGTTAAAGAGGGGGAGGAAGCTGTGGGACAGATAGGACAGGCGAGGAGAGGATATGTGGCAGAAGGAGAAACTTCATAGCTTCTTAAATGCAAAGCAGTTGTGGTAGCAGCTGTTCTGCTTATTATCCAGCTACTTTGCTGCACAAGTACAGTTTAAAGCTTTTTCTGAGTATTGAGGTTTGAGCCCAAAACAGAAAATAACTGGGTTTACGTCGCAAGTCATTTCATGTGCTCATTTCCTCTCAGGAACGACATACAGTACGTCCATGTCATCCCTGGGTTTCAGAGTATTTCTTTAAAGGGGCCGGTCTCGTCCCATCCCTATCACTGGACTTGTGCTGATCTGTAACTCTGCTGGGAGTAGAAAGGGAGAGGAAAGGGAACAGCTGTGTCTGCTCTATAATTTTGTTTGAAGCAGCGGTGACTGAGGAGTAATTTTGGTTTTGGTTCCACGTCTGGCCCAGTTTTCCTCTAGTGCAGGTTGCTAAAACTGCTCTCTTGGGTACCTGGTTGTAATGAAAGCTAAACTTGTTTTATTTATTTATATATATATATATATTTTTTTTTTCTCTGGAAGTGGAGTCTAGCTTTGATCCAACTCTGCTGTGTAAATACAGTGAGGTGAAGACAGCACTTTGTGGTTATGACAGGACTGGAGGGAAAAGTCTGCATAGTAATATAGTAAATACCAACTCTTTGACTGCACTGTTTTGTGACCTAGACTGATATTTTTACTTGCTGATTTTGGCCTTTGACAAAAACGGTAGTAACAAAAATCAACATAAAAGATTTTTGTTAAAGTTATGTTAAACTATACTCATGAGGTATTAGATTATATAGTGAATGTTTACAGCAGCAGGAAGGCGAGATAGAATCAAAATAAATGACAGTACGCATATTTTTAATAATGGAGGAAGTGCAGCAGTGTGACTCACTGATGTGTTTGGTAATAGTTTCTGACAAAAAAGCAGCTGTTTCACATAGAAGATGTAGATATCCTGGTATGTTACACTGCCACCAAAAGCTACAGACACGCAGACGTATTCTGACTGAGGAAAAATCTGAATCATGTCGAATAACAAGGCAGATATCATTCACAAAATGTTTGATCTGAATCGTGCATAAAGGGCAATGGAGTCTGTACGCAGCTGAGTCAGAAAGAGAAAAGTAGGAGCTGCGAGGTGGCCTGGCATATTATAATCGGATGCCGCTATCAGAATGGAAGACGTGGAGGAGAGGAGGCTACAGGAAGTGAGGCCTTAGAGGTGGCAGAGACTGAAAAGAGGAAGCTCCAGGTGAGCAACGAAATGGGACAGCAGATATGGTTGATAGTTTCATTGTTGCTGCTGCTGCAGTGTCACCAGCCGGACCTGGAGATTCATTATGAACGGTTGAAATGCGAGCAGGGAAGGAGAAGGAGAGAACGAGTGTACGGTTGTATTTTTGGTCATTCTGTTAGGAATTTAGGATGATGAGTGTCTCGCCCGCATGCGTGGGTGTCGGTGTAGAGCTGGTGTGCGTGTAAAAGGCGGAGGTACAGGCGCAGCCACACTTTAGGCCTCCCACTCAGAGATACTGTAGCTCCGTGGCGACAGTATCCATGGTTACACCGGAGATATCACTTTTCCCTCAACTATAAATACCGCTAGTGGGGACACCTTGACACACATGCACACCACCACACACACACAACTTGGCGTGCTGTTAGGAAGTAGAGGTGGTAGAAACAAGAGAGATTGTGTTGCATTTGTACGGTTTGACTAAACACACACACACGCACACACACATATACTCTAAAGCTGTGTGTTTTATTAACATATCATATAACCTCACCTCTGCACTTTACTGCTTGGTCTGGAGAGTGATATTTCTCTGTCCTTCAAACACATTGGTGTGTGTGTGTACGTGTGAGCGTGTGTGTGAAGGAGATTAAGTTTCTCAATGTGTGTTAAAAGATTAAGTTGTTGCTTAACCTGTGCTTTTTCATCTCAAATGTGTCTTTGTGTGCGTGTATAGTCTCTCTCTCTCTCTCTCTCTCTCTCTCTCTCTCTCTCTCTCTCTCTCTCTCTCTCTCTTTCTCTTTTTGTAAACTTTGTATCGTGTGTGAACTTGTCACCTCACAAACACTTCTTTTCAGGGTCACCCAGGACTGCTCTGTATGTGGAGGAGCGCTTCATTTGATGTTGGGAGGGTGGGGTGGGGTGTTCAAACAGGGGTCTCGGTGTGGAATTTTCCCCACTGAGCTCATTAAATCCCTCTAAGGTGCTCTGGTGTGCATTTAATAATGCCTGTTCACACATCCACACCAATAATTCCCACATTTAATCACATTCAGATTGAAAGTCGACACTGATTTTCTTTTTTTTGTTGTTGTTTTTAATTTTTTGGTTGTTTTAATGTTGGTCGTGCTTGCTGCTTCAATCCCGAGTGAGCAAGGTTCATGTTGGACTTTTTTTTATTTTTGTGTTTGCTACTCATAGGGCAGCTTGTCTTTTACAGGAAAGTCATAAATCTATACGTTTTTATACATACGTTTGTTTCTCTTTCTTTCTTTATCCCTCTTTTGTTTTTGTAGAAATCTCTCGTTCAGGTTTCCGAGAAGGTAGGCAACACCCCCAACGTTAAATTATATAACCCCTTTGATATATATACGTATATTCTCTTCTTCATATATATTTTACATATATATATATTTCCTCCCCTTTTGGTGTTTCGTGCAGCTTTTTGTTGAAATCCTCCTTTTGTGCCTTGAGCCTTTTCTCCTCCTTTTTTTCTGTGGTTGGACTTTTTATTTTTGAGCCTTCTGGTTTTGAGTGCCGTGTTTTGGCCCATTTGTATTTATTCATTTTTTTTTTTTAATTTAATTTATTCTGTTTACTAACTTTTCCCCCTCACCCAGCCACCAACTCACCGAACTCACTCACTCCAGCATCATCATCATCATCACGTGGCACAATAACACCTCACTTCCTCCTCGTCCCTCCATCGTCCCTCCCATCCACCTACGTCCTCCTCATCCTCACCCCTCTCCTCCCCTTTCCATTTATTTACCAGGTAGCGCGTGTGTGAGTTCGTATCACCCTGTAGCATCCCAGATTTAGGTCGGGTCTTAATGGTGCAATAGATCAAACTACTCCGCTCTAATGCTTAATCATTTCAGAGCTTCAGATGCAGGTAAAGTTGTCCTTCTTTTGAGCTTATTGGAGATCTTCCTCTCCAAAATTTAAAAACCTGTGAGCTATTAATATAAGATCTCATCATGTGAAGAGTCCTTCACTAATTTTTAGAGGAATATGAGAAAGAAAAGAAACTCAGTGGTAGATTTCTGTTTATTAGGGTGTTATGAGCAGGTGTCTTTTATTTTTAGTCTTGCTGTGTCACTTTGTACAGGAGTGTTTAATATTGCTAACCATTAGCCGAGCTAACGCCACTTACCAAACCCTCCAAACCATCACCCATCTCACCTCTCTGCTTCCATCAGTTTGGTCACAAAATAATCAGGTTTCCACTGGCCACAGAGGGCTGGTGTTTTTAGCTTTTTCCGGTGTACATTTGTGATCCCGCAGGGGGAGTCATTTGTTATGTCCCTGGCTGTAGTTGGTAGTTTTCAGACGGAGGTAGAGAGGAGGAGAGGACCCAGGAGGGACGGGGCTGCAGTGTTTTCTCAGGCTGCACTCTTTTCTGGAGGCTGCACTCTTCTTTCCTTTCATCGCTCTGTTCTCACTCTGGCACTGGCTCTCTAACAGCAGCAGCAACAGAACTGGATGGCTTTGACCTACTCTGGCTGGAAAAGACCTTTTATACTGTGGACACACACACACACACACACACACACGGATGACACATCATGCATATATTCATACTGACACACCCAAACATTTCCATAAAAACACACACTCCATGGTCATGTAGATATTTGCACTATATGCAGATGCTAAACACACAATGACACATTTTACATTCATATATGCACATGCTAAACACACATTCACAACCACATTTATCGCTCTCACACACACACTTGCTTTTGAGTGTGTTGGCTGCTTTTTACCAGCAGGTCTAGCAATTTTCCTTTAATCTGGACCATTGCTCCACCTGGTGGTTAGATGTTGTAATGCTGTTTTATTATCAGTGTTATGATGAACGACCTTTCAGTTTTATTAGATAGGTAGCTATGCCTTTGGGCTATTTAAGGATTCTCATAAATCATTACATTTGAAATATTAGAGGGAGAAATAATTAATTTGCCTTAAAAATAAGATATATGTGGCATTATGTTTCTGAGTATATAAATATCTCTAGTAAATCTAGTTACATGTATTTAGATATCTGCAGTGGGCAGTGTAAGTTTGATATATTTGGGTTAATCAACATTTCAGTCCTTAGTTTCCCCTTGATGTTGCAGCACCCCTCTTCTGGGAGCCATTTTGCATCCCTTCATGTTTAGCTAAATCATACAGGGCATGCAAAATGGCACAAACAACTTAATTTTACATTGTTGACCAATTTACTTTTATTATTTAAGAACTCCTCGTCTAACTTTTTTCCACTGCTTCCACTTGTCATTTTCCCATGTGCTCTATTTTTAATCATGTTTCTGTTGCAGGAGATATTTTACATGATGTGTTTGGTTATTATTTCTAATGGGGCAAAACAGGATCGTTGTCTTTTTCCTAAAACGGATGAATTTAAGAGCATACGTGTTGAATTTGTCATGTGTGTCACTTTCCTTCCATTGTCTGCATGTGTCTTGCTGTTTGTCTGTCTTTGTGTCTTTGTTATCGTCGACTTTGTCCACTTTGTGTGTCTTCTGTCTTGTCTGCTGGTATGAGAGAATATGTGTGTGTGTGTGTTACATAGAGGTTATACAGGCAAGTTACGGCGCTGTTTTAAGAGTATGTGTGTGTCAAACAGACTCTGTGTAGATCCAATGTTACTAATACAGGATTTAACGCAGCGCTGGGATCATTAATGCTCCTAACCTCCTCTAGCCGCACGATTCGCCGTCACCATGCCGACCGTTCTGTTCCAAACCATCCTGTTTCAAAATCCATTTCACATTTTATTCCCAACATTACCTCTTTGTCAGAATGCCATCCATTACAAGTCATTCCTTTCAGCTCCACCACGTTGGAAATACTTAAAGTCCCATCCAAAATAAACCACGACGCCTTGAACTGATCTACTTCTTGTCCAAACTTTCCATTTAATTTGGACCAAATCTATAACCCACTCCCCACTTGTTCTTTCATCCGTCACTTTCTTCTGGCCCATCCTGCAGCTGATTGCACCACCTATTGTAACCTCCAACTTAGCCCTGTTAATAATCACAGTGTTTATTAAGTGGAGTTTAATCACTCATTAAAACTGATTGCACCACACAAATTAGAGATCGGTGGTTACAAAATGTTTACACCTGTTAACTGGCAGGCGTAAGTGTTAGCTAACTAACGTTAGCTTGCCCAATATGTGACCAGTTTAGCTGTTTCCCAAAAATTACACAATGCACCTCAAATGTTGAAATATTAAATCCTAATGCTATTTGTCCTCTTTGTGTAAGCCACATGATTTCTCCATGTAAGTATGTTACAACTCGTGTGACATGTACTACAGTGACTTCCTGTTCGCACATAAGATTACTTTTGATTGGAACGGTTATAAATGTTTCCTAGCAACCAATTCACCCTGAAAGTCTTCTCAGACACTCCTTTGTGTTTTAATGGTGCAATCTAATTTAATCACTTGTTTGAAACCAGTAGAATGTAGGAAGGACTTTACACATGAACTTGGTATGAATAGCTGGTGCAACTCAGTCCTTGACTCATCTTTTCAACCCATTCAACACTCATGACGCCTCCTCAGTGAGGAGCTGTGATGAAGTGGACTGGCATTGACCTGCATTGTGGGCTGTGAAGTCCCCAGTTGTCTCTGAACTTAAATTTGAGCAGTTGGAGTGGAAATTAGACATTTGGCATCGGCGCACAACTAGGTTGGATTGGAACATTCAGGCAGGCATGGCGAGCAGCGCGACTGTGTTCAGCCAGCTGATTTTACTTTCTGTTTAAAGAGTCCAGTTGTTGCCCTTAGCCCTCAAAAAGACTAAACTTGTGTTGATTTTTCTCGAGGAGTCCGTATGAGGGAGAGGGTCGGGATGAGGGGAGCAGGTGAGATACAGAACGGCCCGATAAACCGAAAACCCTACAAAACCCCCCAGACTCTACCAAAAACCGCCTGCCAATCAGTAGACTGGAGCCAATCAGTAGATGATCTCTGAGCTTGTTGTGAATGGCTGGGAGAGGGGGGCTCAAGCTGGGATGTAATTGGTTGGTGATGGTGATAACGGCTTAACCAATCATGGGACGGGAGATTCAGCAGTGAATGGTAGCATCCCAGAGAGTGCTGGTGTGGAGGTTGACCTGCATGGTGATGGTTGTGTGTGTGTGTGTAATGGAAAATCGTAATCGAAGTACCCAAATGTGTGTTTGTGTGCAAACAGACTTGAAATTCACTGAACCTGACACGGATAGAAATCCACACACACTTCAGTAATCTGAGAGACGTGCACACACAAACACACACAGGGGTACTTAAAAGAAATTTTGCTTTTTGTCTTCATTCATTTCCACGTCCTCATCATCTCCCTCTTCCTCTCAATCATTCCTCCATTTCTCCCTCCTTCTTCCCTCCCTTTTTTGTCTCTGCCTTTTAAATAATCCCCTCAATTCTCACACTTGTATTCTTTTTCTCTCTTTGCTTATCTCGTCCTCTTTCCCGTCTCCCTGCCTCTCCTGTCCTTCGCTTTATCTCTTCCTACCCTGTTCTGTCTTTATCTGTCCTTTCTTTCCTCTCCTCTTTGTCTTCCTCTGCCTCTCTCCTCCACCCTCCCATCCCTCACACAGATCTATGCTGAGCAGTACCGTGGACAAGTCAGAGAAGACGTCCGGTGTTCTCTCCTCCTCTTCCAACAATGATGAGAACAACTCCTCACCAGGATCTGGTAACACTGGTATGTTTGCCTTTATTGCTGTTGTATAATTGCCTCATAAATTGGATACTTAGACAGTCACTGGTAGATTCTTTTTGCCCAGTAGTCCATCTTAAAACCAGTCGTCTTGCCATGTTGCTACTGTTTATTTTGATTCAAGATGAGGAATAATTTCTTAATCCTAATTAGTAATTCCTTGACAAAGGATTTAATTAAAAGAGGTATCCAGCTTAATAGAGGTGAAAAGGACCAATTATTAACACCTTTGTTTTATCCTCACTTACGTTTTGGACATCACAGAGAGTCAATGCTAGATGACACCTGTTTGTATGCATAAACGTGGGAAACGCATAATAAAATGACCCAAGGCCCAGCAGTAGCATAAAGATGTGAAAATAAAATGGGGCCAAGCACAGACCCTTGAGGTACTCCATATGAGATAAGTTCATTCATCAAGTAGTCGACAAACTCAAACTTGATTAGTTTACTCATCTGCTGGTTCTAGCTTTTCAAATCTGGATTTTGGAATTTGTTTCCTCTGTTTTGCATAATTCTTCGACATTTTATTGATTAAAAATAAAAGTGAAAACTTGTATTACAACAAAAGAAGCACAGATTAAGGGCTGAGGACTGATCTATCCACGTTAGATCCAGTTTCTCAGTCAGTGTCATGATAAAATTCACTAAATGAGTCATTTTTGTGTCTCGGCCCTCACAGCCAGGTGCTGAACAAACTTCAGATTTGAGTAAAATGATGCAGTGATGTCGTCATTCTCTATCAATTATTTTACAAACACTAGATGTAACCGAAAGCTTTTTTAAAGCTTCACATCGTGATTCAGTCATATTTCATCCAACCATAACACCATTCAGGTTATGATAATCAATTCTTCTTCAGACAATTGTCTTAATGAGGTGTTATATGGGAGAATATTGCAGTCATTATGTGTTCATCTTCATTTTTTATTCTACATTGGTCTCTCTCCTTGTCTCATTCTTCTTGTCTGACACTAGTTAATGTTTCTTTTCTCTTCCTGTCCTGCGTCACGATCTCTCATCACTCTTGGCCTCTCACATTTGTTCACTTTGCCTCTTTTATCTCTCTTGTTATTTGTCATGCAACAATCTATCACTGCTCTCCATGACTCATCTTCTACCCTCTCCTCCCCGCCCGTCAGGTGGCACCGGCACCCCTCCGGCCATCGCCAGCCAAAAGGACTCAGCCAAGCCTCGCTCTCTTCGCTTCACGTGGTCCATGAAGACCACGTCGTCCATGGAGCCCACGGAGATGATGCGCGAGATCCGCAAGGTGCTCGACTCCAACAGCTGCGAGTACGAGCTGCGCGAGCGCTACATGCTGCTGTGCGTGTCGGGCAACCCGGCCCGCGACGACTTCGTCCAGTGGGAGATGGAGGTGTGCAAGCTGCCGCGGCTCTCCCTCAACGGCGTGCGCTTCAAGCGGATCTCAGGCACGTCCATCGCCTTCAAGAACATTGCCTCAAAGATTGCCAACGAGCTCAAACTGTGAGTGCAAGAGGAGCAGCGAGGAGAGATGAGATTAAAGGGTGGAGGTGGAGGCGGGAGGGTGATAGTGAGGATGAAGATGCTGTAAGCAGGGTGGGGGCACTGTGGAGATCAGGAGGTAAGCTAAAGGGTGGGATCACTTTAAAAATAACACGATTGTTATCTGGACAAAGGTCTGAAGTAGGGCTATCGGTTCTCTGAGACTAGAAAACGTTTCTTTTCTAGAAGTTTTGTTCCTTAAGTTCCCGACGCCCTGCGATTAGAAACTCTGAGTTCCTCTGAGTTGTGAAGTACTTATAGACCGAGGTCTTCTCTCTTCCCTGCTGTTATTTTATTTTTTTTGTCACGTTCTACTTAGACGTTCCACTCTTCTGCATGTCCGATCTGCTCTCTCTTCTTTTTTAGAAGTCACACTTGATCACTTTGACCACTCCTGTCACTTCTTCCTGCTATTTATTCAGTTTTTCTGCACGGTTCTGCTGCCAGGTCTTTTTTTTTTTTGTTTCGTTTTGTTTTTTTTGGGTAGGGGGGAAACACCGGGTAGAAACGGAGGCTGGATGGAGGACGAGGTGGGCGGGGGAAAAAAAAGAAACTTTCTTCTTTCTCTCTGAATTTCTAACAAGTGGTGATGATTGACGGAAGGTTTGGAGCCTTTTTTTTGCTGGAAAACTCAAAGAAGTTTTGATTGAATTTGTTCTCCTCCAAAACTGAATGGACTCCAACTGAGCCAGGACTTTGGTTGCTAAAGCCCACTGTCTCTCTCACACACATTCACACACACACACAAACACGCTCATATACACACACACAGATGGACTTTGGATGGACGAACTCTGCTGTTGTTGGTTCAAGGACCCTCTCCATCCTCCACCTGCCCGCACAAACCTCTCCTCCTGCCCCCAAAATGAACTTTTGAAAAAAAATCCATCCTTCCACAACTTCACTGCTCCCTTCTCAGACACGCACACGCACGCACACACACACACACACACACACACACACACACACACCATCTCCCTCTGATTTCAAACTGAGCTCAGCACAAACACATCCATCTTTTTTCACTCCCTTCTTCTTCCTCATTTTTAATTTCTCTCGCCGCCATCAAGTCCGAGGAGGCCAGTTAAACTTGATGTCGTCATCTATTGTGTTCGGGCTTTAACCCTTCAAGTCCGTTCTTGTTTTTGTTTTTTTCCTTTTAGTTACTTCTTCTTCTTCTTCTTTTATGGCTTTTAAAAAGAGTTGTGCACTGGAAAAGAGGGGCATCTGGGAAACGGGAGGGAAGGACAGTTCATGGACGGGTCGTTGATGGATTTTATGTTGCCTTTCTTTATAGAATAAAAATTGGGGTTTTGTTTTTGTTGCATACGTCAGCACATAAATGCTCAAATGATTTATTTGTACTTTTTTTTTTTTTTGGACGTTGTTCATGTTGGTATCACTTCGGTTGGCATCGCGCCTTCATATCCAGAATGTCAACCCTGAACCGACGCATTTCTTGCCCCTCCCTTCCCCCTCCCCTCCTTTTTATTTTATTCTTTCTTTCCTTTGGGCCCGCCCCTCTCATCCCTCTCTCTGCTACACGTTTTCCCAAAGAGCAAACACACACACACACACAAAAAGGTGTCTTTGGAGTATGTAACAAACAGTATGTGTGTGTGTGTGTGTGAGTGTATTCTAAAAAGATCACTGGAAGAAAAAAAAAAAAAAGAAAAAGACAAAAAAACAAAAAGAATCGACGAGGACGACGAATGGTGAATTATTTTCTTCTTCTACTTTTGATTTGATAATATATTTTTGTGTCGTTGGAAATTTTGGGTTTGTACAGATTTGGATTTTTTTCGGGGGAGGGGAGGATGTGAAGGGTCACGTTGGATCATATCATTGCTGCCTTTTCGGTGTAGTGCACCTTTAACACACACACACACTTAACGCACAGCTCACACAAAAATTTAAAAAAAAATTAAAAATCCCCCCGAGCAAACAGGAGTCCTCGATGTATTTAACGTTGTTGGTGGTGACGACTGCCGCTCGTTCATCTTCGGCCTTTCTCGTGTTTGTTTTTGGTTCGTTTCGGTTCGGGACGGAGAGAGAAAGCAGGAAAAGCATCAAAAGGTTTCTCATATCAGAGCACACGTTCACGTTCAAATAATAAACAAAACAGAAGAAGCCACTTCCTGTCTCTCTGTCTTTGCGTTGACGCTCCAGTTTGTCGAAGCAGAAGAAAAAAAACACACACACACACACACGCTCATACACTCGGGGGTTAGAGAAAGGGGAGGCGATGGGGACAACGCCGGGTCCCGTCAGCTGGTTGTACCTAACTTAACACTTTTCTTTCTTTCTTTCACGATGACACACTGTCGTTTTATTATTTCTTTCAGTTTTTAATACGTCAGATTTTTCTTTAAAAAGTTGATCATTGTATTAAGGTGCTGGGTATTGGATTCTAATTATTATTCTGGCTGTTGCTGTTATATTATCTCTTTCAGGGTTGATTTTATTTTACATTATTTCGTTTTACATTGCTGTAATTTACATTGATTTTAAATGTGTTTTGAGCAAACTGTAACTGTAGTGGTGGGTTTGGGGTTGGGAGGGGTGATCAACTCCTGAAAAATGTATTATTTGTTTTTGTTTTTTTTTTGTGCAAAGACAAAATGATGAAAAATTACAATGATAGTAATAAAAACAATGATATAATGATAGTCGGCCTCTGAGATCCATTATGTGAAAATCAAGACAAACGCGTCGAGTTAAGTAATCTTCTGCTCCTCCAGGAAACGCTCGGCGGCTCCGTCGCTGACAGAATCTCACCGCAGGTTTCTTTTTAGTAGCTGTTACTGAGGCAGCGTCATGTCGTGATGTCCAGATTTCCACTGTTTCCCAGCACTTCCCGCCCCTCTCGTCCATGCTGGCTCAAAATGTGAGACTGAAATCAGCCCCGTGGTGTTACAGATCGTCCTGGCTGCAGATGAGACGAGACAAATCTACTTTTGTTTTTCTCGCCTTCGCGCCGTTTGTCCACCAGAGAGCGCCAACAAGTTTATTCTTCATTCTTCAGTCCTCCTCGATACATGGCATGAAGAATTTTTGTAGTTTAAGGGATGTTTTTGTAAAAAAAAAAACTGCATCACATGATTGTCATCAGGTGTCCGGTGGTTGTATAAATCAGATCCAGCATGAACATGTTTTTCATCTTTATTTGTGATTACTCAGGTGTCGGTGCTTCAGACGAGCAGAAGGGGGCGCTGTGAGAGAAACTCTAAACTGTTTCCTGAGCAGGTGTGAAAGTCTGAAGCTGGAAATGACAACTGGGTCACTCACAGGTGTGCAGGAAGTATCTGAGGATTGTCGCAGCCTATATTTCGACATCACGGCGTCATCTTCAGATCATACAGCACACATACAGGATCTTATTGACCTGCCAGGTAACACATCAGAAATCCTGCTGATCACCTCTTAATGAGTAAGATCTGCTAACTGGAACGCACCCCCCAGCTACTGCAGCCTTGGTGTTCAGACTGATAACTTCATTACTGTTGGTGCATAGACTTAAAAACCAACCAGTACTAACGAGCTCATGTCCTCCAGTGTTTGTTCTGTGCTAATTAAATAAGCACAATGTAAACTAAAATAATTAAGGCCTTTAAACAGCATCCCTCTAAAGGACAGCAGCACAGTGAGCTCAACACTTCACACACATGATCAGGAACCGCAAACTGTTTTCATGTGTGTAAACACTGCAGACAGCATCATTTGAGTTGTTTCCTGTAATACGACCCGTTTCCTGCTTTTGATTTCAATGGTTTTTTTTGACTTGGAGCTCGTCTTTGTGCACCTGCAAACTTTAAAGCTGACTTCACGTCTGTCCACATTCTTCATGTATGTAGACCAGCGTCTCTTCACTCTGCTGAGCAGGTGAAGTCCGACACAGCGCTCGAGTCCCCGGCCCCGCTCAGGAATGTGAGCTGTAGGTGGCCGAACCTGTCGGGAGTCAACAGATGGTGTTTGGTTTTTCTGGGAAGAGACGATGTGCATGCGCAGAGAACAGGCAGACGCACTTGTTGGTATAAAATACAGACTGAAGAGTTTTTGTGTTCGAATCCAGACCCTAAACCTCCAGCTAACATTTACATTGTGTGTGTGTGTGTGTGTGTGTGTGTGTTGGAGTTGAGGACAAACACTGAATGATTTGGTCATTTTATTCTAAAAAAAAAAAAGGAAACATTTCTCAAACACAAACAGTTCAGTTTCCACAATGTAAACAACTTCTCACATACAGTACACACAAGCAGTTTTTTGGAGGAAGAAACAAACGTAAGAAATCAAGTCCACACAAAGTCAAAAGGCAAGCCGCTTTAAAGCCAAACGCAGTGATGGGCCGCTTTGATTCCTGCTCAGTGCCGCGTCATACTGTACGCTGAAGGCCTCTGCTGACAAAAGAAGTGATGGGACGTCTATTATGTGGAGAAGCACCGAACGCACTGAAGAAAAGGTTTGTACATGAGGTGTGATCCCAGATTTGCTTGAGGAGGCAGTGATACACAACAGGAAGAGACTCCAAAGAAAATCACAAATCGGTAACCACAATATCATTCAGTCATACGCTTGTTCGCGAGGTTGCCTGATCTCCTCGAACACAAACTGGAGGAGCGTTTCAGAGGCAGAGAACTGCACCGTGGCAAGACCGGGAGACGTGATGCAGCGCTTGCTGACACGTCGATGGCTAAATGAATCCTTCAAGAAGACCTCTGACCTCACGCCTCTGAGGAAGCTTCAGAAATTCACCTTTCTAACAAGACTGAACAAAATACTGAACTGAATCAGCAACAAACTTCTAGTCTGACTGTCCTACAGGATGAATAGTTCAACATTTTGGTAAATATTGACGACCACTTTCATCTGTACAATCGATATGACGCTAATGCCAATACCTAGCATTAAGACTGGAAACCTGGCTCCACCTGTTTCTTGAATAAACAGACTTAAGACTTTTCCTCTATAGCTCAGTTTTTGTGATTAGCCAAGTTAGCTAGCCGATGACGGTAGCAAAAAAAAATAAAATAAATAAAATTCCAAAAAGCAGAATTAACACCTTTTATTCTACTACAGCAAACAGGCCAACAACTGTAACACGTCAAACTCTGCTTAGATGTTTAACAGCTAGTGGAGACGTGGGAATTCTGTGGGACGACGTGCTTTTAAAGCAATAACAGACTTTGGCAGAGCGGTTCAGTTTTTTTTTTTTTCCAGTAAAGGTCGACGGTGGCCTTCACTTTGTAAACCTGCTTTAAAAATCACGTTTTACACGGACGCTTCATGTTTGGTACGGCGGCCGGATATTCCTGGAAAGTAACGGACAGTAAGCGACACTGAGCCGGTGAAAGACTTCTTGAAATGTGTCCGGTCACGTGTGTTAAAAGGCTTTTTTCCCTCTCCTCAGTGCTCCATAATCGTCGTCATAATAAAGTATGCACTATCTAAACTACGTACAATAACTAACCGCCTACCTAGAGCTCACTTTAAAAGTCTAGTCAAAAAAAAAAAAAAAAGGGAAAACATCACTCCAGTTAATACTAATAATACATGGCCATGAGAGAAGAGGAAGAGGAGGGCTCTCCCACTCCTCTTTTGTTTTTCCATTTTGGATTTTGAAATTCATAGAAGCCCGAACGATAAACTCACACTTGGCAAAAGTACCTTTTTTTTTTTTAAACTCCTACGCGGGTCCAAGTTTTAAAGCAAAGCTCGATAGGAAAAGGCGCGTTTCTCCACATCGTTTCCAGCCCTCCGATGATTCTCTACAATCTACGTGACCTCTCAGGTTTGGCTCAGATGTGGAAAACTCTTCCTCCGTCTCTCTCGTCATCTCATTTTCCTGAAGGTTGTTTGGATGACTTGATACCTGCCCAGTGGAACCTACAGTATAGATAGAATATATATAATATATATAGTGTGTGTGTGTTTGTGTGTGTGTGTGCGCAATCACACTCCTCCACAATCCAGATGTTCTGCAGTTGCCATGGAAACTGGCAGGTGGGTTTTGCTTGCTCTGTGGTCATGGCTTTCTTCAACAGCTTGACGATCCAGTGTCTCTTATTTTGTCTTCTTCAGGGAGGTGTGTGTGTGTGTAAGGTAGTGTTTGTTTGTTTGTCGTGTGTGTGTGAGCTGGAGAACAGTGGTCTGGAGGTAGGTGGTGTTTGTTAGTACAGTAAAGGGGCTTCAGGCCACCGCCTTACAAAGTGGACCTGTGGGGGCGTCCTCACACACTCGCTGCCACACTTTAAGAGCTGTGATGTCACCTTCGGGACCTGAGTGTGTTCAGTCGTGGTCGTGTGGTGGGTGATGGTCCCGGGGATAAAGGCGAGGAGCGATGAAGTTACAGGCTAAAGTCTGCATGCTAATTTATCTGTGTGTATGTGTGTGTTTCTATTTCTATTATCTTTGTGTGTGTGTGAGTGTGAGTGTGGAGAATCAGTGTGAGTTGGGCTGCTCCACTTTGAGCCCGACCAGCGACGGAGGCATCTGCCCTGCAGCAGAGGACGAGCTGGGAGGTGAAGCCCTCAGGCTGGAGCTCCCGGTGGAGGAGGACGAGGAGGACGTCACCGCGGGCCGGATGAGCGGAGGCGGAGGGTGGTTGTGGGGCGCTCGGTTCTGGAGCGGGCGCGTCTGCAGAGGCGGGGGCTGGCGGAGGAGGCTGGGGGGCGCCGACGGGGGTGCCGGGCGCAGCAGCGGAGGGGGCTGGGAGAGGGAGGAGGGGGTCTGAGTGGTGGAGGGCGGAGAGGAGCCTCCGGCTGCGTCTGTTGGAGAGTCCTCCATCTTGACCTGAGGGGAGGGCGGAGGAGGAGATGGAGGTTAGGAGGGTAGACAACACACAAGACAGAGAGAAGACAGCTGGAGAACAAAGGCGGAGAGGAAGTGAATGTCACTTTAGCTCCGTGATGAAGCTTCAACCACAGCAGACGACGCAGCAGAGAACTTAACCACCACCTGCTCCGTCTGTGCAATGCAGCGTGGAGCTGTGATGTATGAATGTCACATTAAATCCACTGCAGTCAGGGCGCCAGCCAGGATTTTAGGCTGCCAGAGAGTCGACATGTGGACTGTGTGAGTCAGCATCGAGCTGATGGTCCTGTTAACGGCACCCAGACCTCAAATCTGAAAAGATTTTCTCCTGCCGTCTTGGATTTTCAACATATTGTCCTGTATGGCAATGGAGCAGGGACACAGCTGTAGCATCTAGTTTGAGTCCAACAGTTAGATGAGAAGCTCGGCCACGCCCGTTTCCTCCTGCTGCTAAATGTTTCGACACATCTTCAGCTCACTCATCGACCTGTCATATCTTGTTTGGGAGATAAAAATCAAACCTTGTGGTTTTGTGGGAACAATTTTCTCGACGGAAAAGTTCACAAACGTGACAAACTGACTGCTGACGAGACCGCCAAGAAGATACAGAGTGTAAGTGCCTCTAAACAAACGACGTCCTTATTACTCTCTGTTTGAGCACGGCTCAAGAGGACGAGATAAACATGTCCATGTGTGAGCTTCAAGATAAGATATTAACACAGACACACACACACACACACACACACACAGACTAGCTGCTTCCCCCTGTCTCTAGTCTTTATGCTAAGCTAGGCTAACCAACAAAAAAGAAACTTAAAAAAGTTAGCAGCAAAAACTAGTCCTTTAATATAGAACTTTGTCGTTCCCATTCTTTTTGTCCATTAGATTAGGCTCCATGAATAACTAAAGGCGCTCCTCCTTTCGTGTGCGTCAGTCATCACGGCTCACCTCGTCCTCCTCGGCAGCTCCATCTGTGGCCGCCGTCATCTCCTCGCCGCTCCTCCTGGGGTCTCTCTGGTCTCGGCTGGTGGCCACCTGTTCGGCCGCCCACTCCCTCAGCACCTCGTCCAGGTTGAACCGGCGCCGGTAGCTCACGAAGAAGGAGCTCACCTGGGCGGATGTGCAGAGGAGAGAAGAGTCAGACGAGGAGAAAAACGGAGAAAGTTTGAATGTGTGTTCAAGGACGCGGAGGAGGAGACTGGAGGTCAGACGACAAATGAGGAGGGATAATGGAGATTATAGTTCTCCTATGAAGAAAAATGCTGGTCCAGACAGAGGGATGAGAGGAAATTGGAGAGGAGATAAAGAGCTGATAGGCAGCTCACAGAGTGTAAACGGCTAGATGGATGGAGAGTTAAACTGAGGTCAGAATCAGAGATGACAGTTCAAGATTTTTCCCCTTCAAAGACGGACGGGTTCTCACCTGAGCCGGCGTCTTGGTCCCGATCACCTCGGCGATGGCCGAGAAATCTTTGCCATAGCGACGGATAGCTGCAAAGGAGGCAAAAGAATTTGTCAATATACGTCACTCACACAAATGTGGCTGTGTGTGTGTGTGAGAGGGAGAGGAGACAGGCAGAGTGAGTGTAGTGTCGGCAGTCTTGTTGATGCGTGCATTTTCTGTTGACCTTCAGCTGAGGTCGGCCGCCTGAGTGCACCTGCTCTTTTCCAGGCCTGTCCTGCTTCACACTCGTACTACTACACACATTCATGTCTGCCTTTCAGCCTCTGCTGTCTCTCCTCCTGTTGGCACTGCACAGCTGCAGATGATGGGGCGTTTGCTCAAAAGGCACATTGGCCGTGTTTCCATCCTAATGCATCGCAAATTTTAACCAAATTTGGAGTAATTTGGTAAAATAAGATGTGGATAATTGTTTGTTTGTGTCCTCTACCGTTATGCAAATATTAGTTCACAAGATACAGTAGGTGGCACAAGATGATGTAATTAAAAGAACTGCAGACGTGAAAATGGGATGGAGTTCAGTGTGTGGATAGATCAGAGCCACGAGGAGTCACCTGACTCCGATCTTTGGGAAGTTTTTTCATCTCTAATTAAGAGAGAAGAAGAAGTTTGTGTGTATGCCTCAAAATCCGCATCAAACATGTTGATGGAAACACGCAGACTAACTGCAGCTGCCAAGGGACGATGGATGTCGTCTTTCTGACTCTGATTTATGGATTTGAACTACACAGAGTGAAATCTCCACGACTACAGCTCCGGTGTTTCTCGCCGCTTTTATTCTGGTCGAGCACCAAGACTTTAATAAACTTCTAATTCTGAGTTGGCAGTCGAACGGCGCCTGAAAATCCCCCTTCAAACTAAGACTTACGCAGCGACTGGCCAGGTGTGGATTTAAAGAAGTTGTCGTCACAGGACTATCTCAGTCGTCTGAATGAAACATTAAGGTCTTTGGGGTCTTTTCTTGGCGGGAGATCAGCGCCCTGTCATTCTCTTGTTGTGCGATAACGTGTGGCAGCTTAGATATTACAGAAACGTGCATCGAGTTCCACATCAGTAAATCAGAACGCTGAATGAATGAATCCTCTAATGACCTGAAGGTAACACAGCCGTGTCTTTTTATATGAAGGAATATGCTGCTTGACTTCAATCACAGCTGGGATCTGAATCCATGTAGCTCCTGATTGTTTTATGTTCTATTATTTAAAAGGCAGTGGAAACAAACACATCATGGCTCTTCATCTGCCAGTTGTTTTAGTTATTGACTATCTAATTTATGTTGCACTGTGGAATCATTTGAGTCCACTACATCTGGTGTAATAATTCAGACCATGCAAGTGGCGTCACAGCAACGAGACTCACCCTGATCAGTCGGAGAACTTCATTTTCAAACTTTTAAATGACATTTTCCAGCCACCTCCAATAAAACAAAGGCCTGTGGTAATATTTCAGGAGAGATATCTCCTGCACTGCATGTGTCAGCGCTGCGCTTCTACAGGCAGTTTCTGTGGAAAGTATGAATATGAATGTGTCTGACAGTCTGACTTCTGCCTGTGTGTGTGTGTGTGTGAGAGGCAGGAAGAGGAGAGCTGGCAGCGTGAGGTGACTCTGGAGGAGGGAGACGATGCTGCAGCCTGTACTCACCCTGCACAGCTAGGAGCTGCTCCTCTGTGGTCCAACGAGAGTTCATCTTAGGGGCAGGCTGAGGGAGAAAGAGGGGTAGGTGGTAAGACAGAAGGCGAGAGAGGGGCGAAGTGCAGATTAAGACTTTATCTCAGTCCCACAAGGGGGTGAAATAATATCTGGAGGGAGCTGGGGAAGGGCAGAGCGAATAAATGAATGAGGAAGGAGACAGACTGAAGAGGGATCAGAGTTTAAGAGACGTGAACACAGGCAGCTAACACAAATCAAAGAGGGGGGTGATGAAGGATGAGAGGACGGAGGGGAAAAAAGAGACTTACCTCAGTCGGCCTGTAAATGTCGAGACCTTCACTTATGCTCTGTTTCAAACTACTGTTGTTCTGTTTAATGGACTGAACCTGAGAGAGAAAGTGTGCGGGGAAGAAAGAGAGTAATGTTTATTTTTGGCTACTTGCTCAAAGTTTTCTCACCAAATGTAAGTCCAGACAACGCAGCGTCTGTAGCTTTAAGTGTCACTATCAACAGTATCATTTTTCTGGTTGTTTCCAGCAAACAAAGCAGCCCCTCACTGACGCTGAATTCATTACGTCTGTCGCATGCAAATGTGGCAGTATATTCCCAAACTGTTGCACCGTATAGCTCTAAAGAGGTGTTAAATGTTCACCTTCACTGACAGATAAACAGTTAAAGACACCGTGGTGGTGTTCCCTCTCAAAGTACGTGAGGTGCATACCTGTCTCTTGAGAGACACCAACTGCGTGTCCAGCTGCCGTACAGTCAGCACACCAGCATCGTGGGAGGCTGACAGGGACGTGATGTCTCCCTGCTCTAGGTACATGCCTTTGGGTGGTCTGCGGCGGGCTCTGAGTGGGTGGTGGCGGTACTGAGCCCCGAAGTTTTCCTTCTTGACCGGCCCGGAGCGGCTGGGCATGGCCTTATCGGCGTTGGCGTTGTTGGGATTCTGTTTCACGGCCTGCGTGGATAAAGAAATCACAAACAGACTTAGACAAATAAATCAGACTTTTTGAGCTGCTGTTCTTGCAAAAAAAAAAAAAGAGTGCAGGATTACATTTATGTATAATAAATGAAGTTGAAATTGAAAGATACAGAAGGCATCGATTGGGCTGAGCTGATCTCCTCAGACAAGTCATGACTAACTCAACGCAAAAACGTATTCATATACAAGTGTATAAGTTTTCTGCTGCTCACCTCTTTCTTGGTGTCGATCTCAAAGTCACTGTCGCTGCCGGGGTCACCTTCCTCTATGTCGTCGTTACTGCAGGAGCAAAGAGGTTAAAGGGTTAAGCCGTGGTTAAGCGTCGCCCCCAGCTGCCTGTCTGTTTCTAAAAATGCTGGAGAATGTCAACCCAAAATGACAAGAAATAATATCAAAGTGTCTCATTCATATTCATGAAACTCTTGTTTCCCGGGATGACATGCTCATCGCGTGTCATTTAACAAAGGAGTTTTTGTAAATGTCAGATCTCAAATGAGTCGTTTTGTCAGACTTAATGTTTCCTTCCCCCAGCATTCATTCTTCCCTCTGTCCGCCCTCCACACATGCAGTTTCCCCCTGTGTGAAGCTAAAGTTTCATGGCATCTCGTACCTGTCGTCTTTCTCTCTCTTGTTGACCAGCCGCCGGGCCTGTCGGTCCATGACGGAGGTCCTGGTCCTGGTCTTCTTCCAGCTGTAGTAATACTTCACCAGGCTGGAGATCAGCTTGTCTGGAAGCTACGAGCAAACAGAAATCAGAAATGAATTAAATAAATATCAAAAATGTTTTTAGAAGTATTTAATATTCCGTGAGGCTGCATGCATGTGTTTTTAGTGTCTCACCATCTGCTGGATGCGGTGGAAGCTCTTGCCGTGGAAGCTGAAGGCCTGCTCGAACAGCACTTTATCCTCCACAGTCCACTCGTCTGGGAAGGGGGTGAAGTTGGCCAGGTCGGCGAGCGAGCGCTCCACGTCGTGTTTGTGCCACAATAACATGCCGAGTGCCTGAGGGGACGGGGAGGACGAGGACAGAGTCAGCCAAACGGGTACAGTGAAGAGTCAGAAGAGGGAGACAAACAAGCAGTGAGCGTACCTGCTCCATGTTGTAGCCATGCTTCTCTTTAGCCATCAGGATGTACTCGTCCACTGGGAGAAGAGAGGAAAACATCAGTGAGAGAAGGAGATGAAGCGATGCGGTGCACGATGCTGTGTGAGGTAAGTGGTAAGGGTGTGTGTTTGTGTGTGTGGAGCTTACACATTGCATCAGAAAGCAGACTGTTGGGACACCAGACCAGCATGCTCCTCTGGTCCTTCTCATTGTAGCGGTTCGGACTGTCTGGTGATGAAAACAAACGCACATTCAGTATTTACATCCACACATCATTTGATCCGAACCCCTCCGTCACTGTGTCACATCCTCGGTGTGTGTGCCTGCTCCACCGCTTATTAACTTTTTACTTCCTTCCTGCCTCGCCTTGGCATGTTTCCTCATGTCGAGGATCCATCTTCGGCCTCCTGTTCATTAGCGAGAAAAACGAAGAGGAGACGGTGGCACGTCGGCCCGCTGACTCTCTCGGGAATTCAACACCTGTGCACTGACGTTAAGAGAGGAGCTGCTTCTCTCCTCCACTGGTGCAATCTGATGATAGTGGGGCCACTTCATCTCGGGTTTTACAGTCTTCAGCCACTTTACTGCTACTCGTGCCAGGTACAGTATGAGAGGGTTTCACTTTGACAATCTTTAAACATTTTTATTCCTCATGAAATTATATTCAAACTAATAAAAAGACACGCTGACAAGCTTTAATCTCATTTAATCTCATTTAACTTGGCTACAGGCTGCGCGACACGTCAGACAAAATGATTTGAGGAACATTTGTGTTTTCTTAAGAAGATATGATAAATAAAATAAAGGCTTTGAATAATGCACAGCTAACCTTTTTATTTATTAAACAAAGACTTGACACCGGCTTCAAACAAGCCTTTCACTGCATGCTGTCACTAGTAATACTAATTATTTAACACATTTCCTAACTTTTAAGACTTCAACTTAGGATTTAATTAATGTGCTGCAAATACATCATTGCCATGAGATCTTTTATTCCCACAATAAGCTGAAACTATGATTTGGTATGTAACAGGTAGGGTTAAACATCTGGAGAGAGACAAACATCATTTTCTTCCCTTCTCTCCATTTCCCTGGATCTCCACAGTAACGCGTCATTTGACCTTCATTTCTCTCATCATCTGTATTCCCCTCCTTCCTCCATTTCAGTGTCCTCCACATTACTCCTGACCTCCATGTCTCCTTCTCAGCCCTGATTTCCTCCCACTCTCTATTCATCTCCCTTCCTCTCTCGCCTCTCCCGGCTTACCTGGTTTGAACTCCGGGATCTGAGCCTGGTAGTCTCCTCCCACTCTGATCATGCTGTCTGTGGACGGAGAGAGACACAAGACCAGTGTGAGTTTTGACTTCCTAGAAAGATGGGTAGAGACAGAGAGGATGGGGAGCCTGTATTTTCATGAATTTCCCAACAGGTTGCAGAGCTGGATGGACTGGATCATAAGATGACAGATAACAGGAGAGACAGAAGGCGAGTCATCTGTTGCGTGCCAGAGCAAATAACTGGGAATGATAATCATCTTCTATTTTGTACCCACTCTGCCCTAAAACAGGCTTCACTGTTGGTTCATCCCAACATGGAGTAGGTTTCTTTTTCTTTTTCAAGAAGAAAACACAGCATCAGCTGGATCACTTTCCAGTGCAGACATCTCGGTCAAAAGTTTTTGGCACGTGAATGTTGATTTAATATCTGACAAGTGAAATAACAGCTAGAGCCTATTTAAATCTACTTTATCCAAATACTGGACATCCTGCTTTAGAAAGATGAAGTTTATACGCTTCAATGTGATTGATATGAATACAATTACACTACTACACTAGAGACATGAGGTATCAGTGTTGGAGTCAATGTTAGACAGACACCGGTTTGCAGTGAGCACTTTAACCCAATGACAGACACGTTTCATTTAGGTTTTAGGTCATCAAGGTTCTCGTGGAATCAATGTCAGCTGACGACAGCTGTTTGTCAGCCCCGCTGCTACCTGAAAGTTTTGCACACCGAGCTTTGCTAATGACGATTAGCGTCTGAGTTTAGTGGATCTGTGTTTCTCTCCAGCCCCTCTGTCTGTCTGTGTCTGAACTTTCCATATAAGATGACTGGATACGGTGGCTAAGTGGTTAACACGGCCCAAAACCGGCCAACAAGTCTTAATGAGTTTTTAGTTAAACTAAGGACAACAAGTTCTCAGAAACGGAGCTCTGGCTTTGAACCATGCAGTAAAATTTAACAGCCTGCTCACTGGTTTCCACTCACACGACTCTGGGATCAGGATTAGTGGAGTTGATTAGCGCTGCTCGCCAAACTGTTTTTCTCACACATCAGAACTGGACTGTGACCGACTGGACTGTTTGTCTCTTGTTTTTTCCAACTTGTAAAAACTCAAAAAAAAAGGGCTGTTCTTTTTATTTATCCCCCAAAATTGTGACACGCTGTTTTGATTAATCGCTGCGAACTGAACATGTGATGTGATCAGTCGATGAATCGGGCAGATCCTGACACATCTCAGCTGGTTAGTGGAGAATGATTTAACATCATTGAATATGAGGCCTTTAAAATCTATTGTAGTTGTTTTTTTCAGAGTCTAATTGTTCTAATAGACGAGGAACTGCTGACTGTTCATCCAGGATACAGAGGAGGTTTTTACTCACAGCACACCATTTATCTCTTCTTACAAGAAACAGCTTATATCGTGATAAATAACTTGCATGATGATATTTGTATCATGACAATACTTTCACCTCCGGCTCATCACTAAGTGACATGCGCAGACAGACAGACAGACACGGATGGAGGGGAAAGAGAGCGGGAGGTGCTACAGCGGATGGCAGACAGACATTAAGTAATTAGTGCTGTGGTAAAGAGCGTGGAAAGCAAAGAGTGAAGAGAGACTGTGAGAGACGCAGGGGGAAGCAGACCAGGAGGAGGAAGAGACATATTACGGTTTCCTCAGGGACGGAGGACAGGAAGGGAGGAGAGGGGGATGATAGAAACTAGAGGAGATGGGTGGAGGGAGGCAGGAAGGGGGGGTAAAGAAGATGATAGGCAAAAAAAAGGAAGGGAAAAATAAAAGATGGAGGATTGAGGGTGGAGAAGGAAAGTGTGTTTAAGGCTGGGAATGGTGGCGCGTAGATGTAAAGTCTCAACTGGGGTAATCTGGGTAGTGAAGTGCCGTTTGAACGCCAAGTTAAACTGTTTGATCTCAATATATTTTTAGCCCGTGTGCCTAGTGAGATAAAAAAAAAAAAAAAAAAGGAAAGAGAGATCAACAGCAAGTCGGTGGGTGAAGGAGAGAATGGAGGAAAGAAAGATGTATGTGGGCAGAGGATAACAAGGATGGAAGAGTGTGGGAAGGGGGGGTGGAGGAGACGACAGAGGAGAGCAGTGTGCGAGGGACGGAAGAAGCACTGCAGCAATGCAATGAATGCAGGGAACAGCTGGCGTGGTGTGTGTGTACAATGCAAACGTGGGTCTGCTGCGAGCACACTTTGCACATGCTTCATGTTAGGACGGCAAACCCAGACGCTAAGTAGCTGAATCAACCTCTAACTTAGAGACAATTGAATCCAGAAGAAGCCGGTAGATTATATTTCAGTTTAATGTGTGTGTGTGTGTGTGTGTGTGTGTGTGTACCATGAGCATGCTCTTCATCGCTGCTCTCCTCTTCAGAGTGCGGCTGGCTGTTGCCGTTGGTTACGGTCTTGGCTCTGCTCCTGGACAGGACCCCGGCCCCCGAGCGCTCCATCACTGAGGGCATGGCTGCAACGAGACACACAGACCCTGAAAATTACACACTTAAGCACCACCATCATCAACAAACACCACCTCTGTCTTAAGTATGATTCAATCTCCCATAAAACTAATAAATACCCCCCATTAGTGAGCTGGCTGCTAGTTGTTTTCACTTGAAACCCTGTAAAACCTTAGTCACTCTTGTAAAGTACAACGGCAGCTTATGCTGCTGCTTTGGAACAATTGTTACTTTCCCCTCGAGCAGAGTTTAGTTTCCAAACGCTGGTTTACAGCATCACACTCAACAACCCTCAGTTATCTCAACATGACCCTCATTATCAGTCAATCGCTCCCAGCATCACCTGATGACTCGCTATCTCTCTGATTAACAGAACCTTGCACTGTTATCGTGTTTTTGAAGTTCTGGCCTTCTTCCTCAGAGAGCACCTCCACAGCTCCATCTTTGTCTTCACACACCCAAAACTGATTAGCTCAAGTCTTCTTTTGTCTGATTAAGAAGAAGCACCACCCACCAACAGACCAGCCCACAGTGACTGAATGACTGTATCTGACAGCAGGAACGACCAATTTCATAAAGACACTGATGAAGAAACTTTATTTAATGTCGATCGATCCACCTGCATGTTAGTACCAGTGATCAGGCTTTGCAGATTTTCTGTTGAGGTCTAGGGCACCGGGCTGATCATTCTTCACCATGATCTCACAACATTTGGTGACTGAGAACATATTCAACAGATTAAACAACAATGAAAATATTTTCTGCGCAAGTTCAGTCCAAAATAACATTAACACTGCTGAAAAACAGTTGAATGTTTGTCCATTTTTAGTTGACTGGCAGGAAATCTGCAACAGTTTTGATCGTAGCTTTAAGCAAAAAATGCCAAAACACTTCTTTTTCCAGAATCTTAGTAAACTGATTATTATTGAATATTAATCTAAAAGCTGTCCTCTTATGTTCAGTTAGGCATTAAACATGCTGCTTTTAACCATTTTCTGATATTTTACAGTTCAATAGGTTAATCAATAATAAATTAACTAATCAATAATGAACTAATGATCATTAGTTGCAGTCCTTTACATTTCAGTGAACATGAAACAGACGGTGATGCTGCTTTGCTCTCGTCTGACCCTTATATTTTCTATCTGTCCGTGCACATTCAATGTCACTGTTAAGATGTCCAAAATGTGATGTCCTATTTTTAGCCTGACATCATTTCCAGCGTGCAGCATGAAAATCTATGCATCACCAAAATCAAGTCAGAGTCTGTCGCACTCCATGCACCATCCCAACAGCACAACTAACAAGTGGCAGCATCTGGAAAACAACGTGGAAAACACGAGGGCCCTCCTGCATGAAGGGGGCTCTCATTTTAAGTGTCATCCACAGTCAGTGCCATATCATTACGTGGCCAAGCATCTCTCTCTCTCTCTGCCCCTCTGTCTGTCTCTCTCAGTGTATCTCCAGGCCAGTGAGTCTCACAGCAGCACAAAAGACCAGACGGTCAGCTCAGGACACAGCAGAAAGTAACCCATCAAAACTGCCTCCTCGCTTAACAAACACAGGGCGGTTACAAACACACAGGTGGCCACAAACAAACACCGTTATCAGCCAGTCATCGGCTCTCACGCTTGCTTTCTTTCACCAACTTCACCTGCAGTCCCTAACTTTAACTAAACACCAGAACAAAGCAGGTACGCATGAACTTATTCTGCTCATTATTCAGATTAAACATGATCCAGTTATGTTTCTGGAGGGGGCGAGGGGCAAAAAAAAAAAAAAAAACAAGCTGGGGGATTAAACCACATCAACCAAACTCTGGCAGACAATACAAGTGTCTGAGGCTCTCTGGGGGTCTTTGTCTGTCGCGGCTCCCGGTGGCCCCCACAACTACAACAGCTGTCCCCTCTCTAACTTCACGGAAAACTCGCATCAGCTAAACTCAGACATATCTGTGCATCTACTCATGCATCCACACGTTTAAGCTACGCGGAAAGTCGCTAAAGCGGCTACAAAAGGAGACGGTGGGGGAATAATCGGGACACGGCTCACTTTCACGGAGTTTTAGGAGGCTGTGGTAGCCTCGGACACAGCCACGGTAGCCTCGATCTCTCTCCTTTTCTTTTCACAAAGAGCTAAAACTTTTTTTTTTTTTTTTTAAAAAGCACCAGCTAACGTGACTTTCTGAGTCTGATCATAGTCACAAACATGCCCAAAACACTAGTTTATGTTTAGCAATTCATTTTTACGACCTCTCAGCACCACATGGAACTTTTAGCTCTTTAATTTCAAATATCATGAAATCTAATGATGACTATGCCACACAATACACGACTAAACACGGCCGATTCAGCTTTAAAATAAAGTTTATCCAGTGGATTTTATTAGTTTTACATCGCAAACGCTGGTCCAGCGGCTCATTCATGCATCATTCATGACTCAAGCCGACAATAGTTATTCCTAAAGTGACTAAAAAACGTGCTCAATAATGGCAGGGCTGAGTTTAGAGAGAGCCTGCGGTGTGTTTTTTTTTTTTTTTTGCCACATTTAACAGTATAAGAAGTCCTTTTTGAAGTGTTCACCGAAACGTCGTTAAACCCTGTTTTTGTTTAAATTAATTAGCAAACCTCATCAAAAGACGAGTTGGGACTCGAACCCGGTGCTTCACGTGAGCCACGTTTGTTAGCTTTAAAAGAAAAGAAATCAATATATTCACAGCTTTGCTAAGTAGTCATCTGTGCCGTGTGTCAGACTTTGAAGTCCTTTTGTTTTCCCCACGCTTGCTTCGCTGTTACTACTAACTAACGCTACTGTCTGCCGCCGCCGCCGCCGAGGAGTAACACACACACACAAAAAAAACGTTATTAAAACTCAAGTTGGCGGTCACTTTCAGGACGTTTAGCCACACATGGTAGCAGTTTAAACGGTCCAAGTGATTTCTGGTGGCTGAACAATAAAAAATCCGGCGACATTTCTCTCTCTCTCTCACCCCCCCCTCTCCTCTCCCTCTCCTCTCCTCCTCTCTCACCAAAGTGCAACCTCAAGTCAAACCTAGTTGGGTCGTTGGGATGCTAACGTTAGCCGGTTAGCTTGCAGCTAGTACCCTCGCGTTACATTAGTAACGTTAATAGTTGGAAGTCGAGATAACAGTCGCGCCGTACCTGTGTTTCGCTCCCGTCCGCTTTCCCCCGCACTCAAAACTTCTCTGCGCCTCCGCCCGCGGTTTATAATCCCCTCCTGAAGTGCTGAAAGACAATTACTGGACGCGAAACGGCTTAATTCTTGTCTAATTGATGAGCGCAGTCAGTACAATGAAGTGAACTGCATGGATAGATGGTAGCGCCGAGTGTGTGCCGGGGAGACGGACAACACCCGGGGAAAAGTGAGGTGGACATCCGCCCCGATGCCTTCGCCTCTCCCAACCAAACCAGCCGTTTGGATTGACAAAAAGTAGTCCCGTGAAACTATTAACTACAGCTACTCTTAAATTTGCGTGCGCGTCCCTCAAACGTGTAATCTGACGCGTTAGAGTGGTTTTAATACAAATGTGTCGTACTTGAATAGCATCTTTAAAAACTACCCATGAGCTAATTGATATTATGATTGTAACTCAGATTTAATCTGGTTTAAATACGCGGATTAAGAAGAGGTGGTTTTGTGGTGTGTAAACAGTAGCTGTTACACACTCTTAATCCAGCATCTATCAAAATCCCGTAAATTGGGGACTACTTGCCAGTGTGTCGGCGGAGGGATTCGTCAACTGTGCATCTCTGTGCTGAGGCAGGCTGTCCAGACTTGTACTGATGTATGCATGGTGGAGAAAAGGGCAGCAGAGTGGGGCGCAGAACCTAACCTACTGTGTGTGTGTGTGTGTGTGTGTGTGTGTGTGTGTGTGTGCGTGCGTGCGTGCGTGAGGAGTGACTTTATGCACGCACTATTAATGACTCAGATAAATAGCTTCAGTGTACTTGTGTGTGTGTGTGTGTGTGTGTGTTAAAATGTCGAACAATTCAAAGAGTTATGCCTCGTGCCTTTCCCCGCGTGTGTGCATGTGTGTGTGTGCACAGGTGGATGAGTAAGTGTGTGTTTCAGTGATAGCTGTAGCAGGATTTCTCACACCTGATGCAGGCAATACACAACACACACGCACACACACACACACACACTCAGCCCGCTGACATGTAACAGCCTGTTACACACTCCTCCAGCGTCTCCTCTTTCTACTCTCTCTTTGGCATCGCCACCTCCTCCTCTTTCTCCCCACCTCCTCTTCATCATGCCAGCTCTCTCATTTTACCACCTCATCTCCATCATTTCCAGGATTTGTCTTGTTTATATCTCCCTCCTCCTCCTCTCCCTCTCCCTCTCTCTCTCTCTCTCTCTCTCTCTCCATGGTCCTGCTCCTCTCTGCACCTCCTCTCTCTGTCTGCTTCCTTTCCCTACACTTCTTCTTTTTCATCTCCCATCTCCATCTCCAATACTTTCTTCCTCTTCATTCCACCTCCTGATCTGCCCTATTTCTCCTCCTCCTCCTCCTCCTCCTCTTTCCTCTTTCTTCTCACTGTCTGCCTGCTGCCTGCCTTTTTTGCTTCTCCTCTTTCTCCCTCACATCTTTACTCCCTCTTTTTTTCCACCCCATCCAATTTCCTCCCCACACTTTCTCTTTCCAGTGATGACTCCTCTCCTCTTGTCTTTCCTGCCTCCCTCCCCTCCTTCCTGCTTTTCATCTCCTTCCTCACCCCCTCCTCCTGCTCCTCTTCCTCCTTCCTGTCTCTCTCTCTCTGGTTACTTTTGTGCCTCCTCCTCCTCCTCCTCCTCCTCCTCCTCTTGTCGTCTCCCTCTCATGTCGCTTTCGATTTCAACAGTGTGTGTGTGCGTACGTGCAAATTCTTCCCCTCCCCCCATCCTCCCCCTACGGTGACACAGTAAAGCAGTTTTACTCCCTTTCCTCCCCCCTTTCCCTCTCCAGTCTCATTTTCACCCCTGCCACCTCCACCTCCTCCTCTCCTCCCTTGCCTCCTTCCCTCCTCTCCTCTCATTAGTCAGTGTCCATGAAACTCACCATTCCACTGTCTCTCCCCTCGCTCACTCCTCCACTCCCTAACACATCCTCACTAATGAACAACTGCTACATCCCTCTCCCCTCCCTTCACCTCTCGGCTCCCATTTCATCCTCCTCCTCCACCTCCTCCTCTTCACTCTGTCCTCCCCTCTCCTCCTCTTCTGTCCTCCTCTCCATTCTTCTCTCTCCTCCTCTCTCTCCTCTCCCTCCTCTTCCTCGCTTGGTTTCTCTTCGATCTCCCAGAACTGAGTGTCCCTCCCACTCTCCCTTTAGCTCACTCTTCTTTCCACTTCTTTCCTCACCTCCCCCCTCCTCCTCTCTCCACCTGTCTCATTCCTCCTGCTTGCCCGTCTATCTGTCTGCTCTTCTCACTTTTGTCGAGGTAAATGTCTGTCTCCCTCCCTCTCTATGTCTCTTCCTTCCTTTTATGCCTCACCCTGACTCCAATCCCTCCCTCCTATGAATCCTCTCTGACTTTCTCTGTTATCTCAGGAGAAGCCTGGTCTAGAATCAGATATGATAGAACAAGCTCTTCCTGTTGTATCCATTAAGTAGTTGCTGTCATATAGGATGTATGTCTAAATGTTCTGTATTGTATTACTCACCTTGATGTACAGTAAAACGATGCCCTCTGCCAACTCATTATCACATGATTTTATGTCTGCATGACACAGGAAGACTCGCTACAGTCTCACACAAGCTTTTATGGTGCAAACAGATCATAGTTTGCACATTCAAAGACAATATACCAAAGAGCTGATCTGTGTGCCTGTGACATCTTAACCTCCGGTGTGGCTGACAGATGCCTACATTATGGGCAGCATGAAAATATAAAGAAAAAAAAATTAAAATCATAATCATTTTCTTCCTTGGTGTTGTATTTGCCCACATTAATTTGTGGTACGCTGATGATTGGAGATATCTGTTCAGTACTGCACAGTGGTTTTCCACACTACACACTATGTCTAACAGGTTCTGATAGTGTTCACACACTGGAAAAGTAACATACTGCAGGATATATGCTGTGCATTGCACAAAGGGGAGTTGCTTAACTGGAAAAAAAAAAAGCAGCAGAAACTGAAAACAAACAAAAATCTTTAGATAATTTTTTAAGTTTAACTTGAGGAGTAACTTTCTAATTTGATTGATATGAATTGGTGCATGTAAAAACAGTATACTCGACAATTATTATTTGTTATATGTTGCATACAATTAGTATAGAATTGGATCACACTGCTGGACTACTAAGAGACCCGTTGCAGAGCTGTGTTTGATATAACCTACATAAGAACAAGCAATATATTTACTTTTCTTTAGAAATAGCATTGTAGCTAAGCTATAAAACAGTGCTAAAGGAAAGGCACCGTGGAAATCAAAAGTTTTCATCCTCTCAGGAGCATGAATATATATAGTAAATACCACAGCAAGCTAGCTGTTAACTCATGAGAATCTGAGTGCAAAAATGGTCAAGGATCAGACTCTTGGGATCACGAATATCTACTGAAAACTGGACAAAAATCCAACCTTTAGTCTTCAACATATGCTGCCTTGTTTTGAAGTGGTAAAGACGACATTTTGCCCTTGAAGGAGATTAATAAAATTATCTTTCAGGGTTCATACTGTAAATATTCAGAACAACTTTAATGCCAAACTGGCAGGTAGTTGTTAAAATATTTAAAGTTTTCTGCATCAGCTCTGGACTGACATCACCACCCTGAGATCCTACCTCTGCTAACAAAAAACGTCCTCCGTGTCAACACTTTGCAGCCAGGATTGTGGAAATGTGTATATTGTATTGTATTGTATAGTGATTCATAGTAGATAAAATGAGGCTAATAATCTCCCCTTACATCCACACAAGATAAATGCAGACGTTTAGTGGAGCTGATGGAGATTTGGCTCCACATAGTTGGACACAATCAGCCATAAATCACTTCTTCTCATCGCACAGACATTTTCTAGCCACACTGTGCAACCATTTCACCTCAGCAGAATAACCATGTAGGGTGGATGCGCCGGTCTATGTGCTGCGTTTCTGTGCTGCAGGGCTCGCCGTGTTGAGTGAGGCCTCATCCTCATCCACCATTCTCCTCTGCTCCTCTCCTCTCCACGCTGCATCTGTTGATTCCCTCCCTCGTCCTCCTCCCCTCTCCTTCTCTCCTCATTCCTGCTCTCCCCTCCCTCCTGTCTAGATTTTCCCCTCTGTCCTCCCCAGTCTCTTCATTATCATCTGCCCCCATTGGTCTCTTGTCTTCATCTCCACCCGTAGCTTCCTATCTGCCTATCTTTGGTCTACAAAAAAACATGTATGTGTATGTGTGTGTGCATATACCAGTGTATGTGTGGGTCGAGGTGGGAGGGGGGGCTAGCTTGAATGTCATTATCCACTCCTGTGAGCAAAGACAAACCAGAGAGGATACAGAAAGTCTTAAATACTTACAGACAGAGTAAAACATGTAGCTAGTGGGACAAAATGAGATGATATGTTGATGTTAGTCAGTATGTCTGACTGTATGCAGACAGAAAGACTTCTCACAATGAGCATCAGGCCTCTGTGCACACTCTCAGAGCCTCGTCGCGCCCCCTACTGACACATGAGCAAAATAGTTTTTCTACCGACAGCAGAGAGACAGATTCCCTGAAGACAAAAGACTGTAGGCGGGGTTTAGAGACTGGGCCATCTGCGTGCTGGGGAGGGCTGCTCTGTGTGTGAGAGCCCCCTATACAAAGCCTTTATTTGCATTATGAAAAAGTGGCTAGGCTTGTGAATGTGCTCATCTCATATCCCAGCAAACCAGGAACTCACAGTCACAGTCAGTGATCCACGGAGTGATATTTAACCCCTTTGTTCTGGCTTCCTGCAGACTCCATCGCTATATGTGTGAAATATGACATGAATAACCAGAAAATCAATAGTTTGCTCCCTTTCTTTTATCTTTTCTTCAGACACATCATCTAAAGTCTTGTTATCATACCAAAAAAAGCAACATTTAATGTGCATTTATGTGTTATATGTGAACTACACATGAAGAAATGTCTGTTCTTTGTGTTGGCCAAAAGGCCATTCACAGACAAAGAAATGCACTGTTTGTTTGTTATCCCACACAGTGATGTTATTAATATTCAGGGTCACTCAGACTACGCTGTAGTATGAACAATACTACAAAAAACAGAAATTCAGATAGACTTGCGTGGGATTTCGGAGGGGCACCAGTCACACGTGCAGAGCAAACATTTAGCAGACTTTTTTTGTTGACATGAAGTATCAACCTGTTAATGTTAAAGACACATGTTGAGATATTGGGCCCCAAAGACACAGAGATATATATAACAAGCAAGAATTGAATGAAAACTGACATTTTTCCCCAAAACATTCACTACTTCTAATTTCTTGGTTTTGGGCTACGGGTTGGACAAAATAAAAAGTCTGAAGACATTCTCAGAGACTCTAATGGTCATTTTCGCCTTTTTTCTGACATAATCATCAATTTCAGCTCTAGAATAGATAAGAAGTGTACATAGCCATAAACTTTATGAAATGTGCAAAGCAGAGATGTAATGATTTCCACCCCACAGAGATATCACATGCTATACAGGAATGCTATAAAAGGACGAGTGTGTTTCTGCAGTGAGTTTACTGACCTTAATGATTCCCTTTGTCTCCTTGGGAATCACTCTGTTGTGTTATAATGTTCTCACAGTATGCCTTTGATATAATATTCCTCTTTGCTGCTGGCTCACTTAATGAAAGAACATGCAGCAGTGTCTTTTCATGCTGCAGGGTGAGGGGAGATACCACAGTGTGGCTTCTGCTTCAGCAGCTAGTTACAGTTTGTTCGGAAGAGCTACTGTCAAAGTGAGTGCCCAAAATGTGAGCTGAGGCAGGAAAACGGAGGTATGCTTTCTATAGCTACTCATCTTTAAGCCCGTCTGGACTTTAATTCTAGGTTTGGAAGAAATAAAAGCCTGCAATGTGATATGAGTGACTTCAGACTCCACATTGCCACCATGTGGTCACTGTGATCAACTGCTACTCAGATCAGAAGAATTTAGCAGGATACCAACGAGCAAGAGATGAGTTTGACTGACTCATGAGTAAACTGAGTAAAATGTTTCATATATGATGTTTTTATCAGACATTGGGATGAAAAAGATGAAAATCTACTAGAGTGGGAACTTTTTTGTACCAGTGGAGATATTTGTAAAGTTAAATACGAGCACAGATGCAGGATTTTGGAAATATTGTTGTCAGATCTCCCAGATAATTTTGAAGACTCCAATAGTTCTGTTCATTTTTATGTTAATTTGCATATTTGTCTGTGTTTAATTAACTCATTCAGCAGTTGTATGTGCCAAAGCTCTTCTGCACGATGATCTAAAAGCTGCCCAATTGTTCCGCTCCACCAGTTACACGTCATAATGGTAGTTAAACTGTTTTCATTCATTCATTCTTATGCGTTTTAGAACATGTTGGCATCTGCCCATGAAAATGCATCAAATTAGAAGATGCAAGCTGAACTTCAGGCCTCCATATTCCCAGAAAAATAACAGAGGACATGACCTCTGTGTCCTACAGCCCTGAATGGAATCTATACAAACAACTTTACAAAACCTTTAATGTAATTAACCACCGACTGCATGACTTTTCATGACATACCATCTATACTTTAATATCTATTACTTTAATATTGATGGCTTGTCTCAAAATATACATAATGTGGTGTTAAAAGTCAACCCCAAAATATAATTCACATGATATTTCTGTGACATATGAAGCTCAGTTTTAGTGTAAATTGTGCATTTGAGTCTTTGAGAGTTTGTCCTGGAGCTGCTCCACTGACACTGAATAATGGAACAAATTCTTAGAAGCTATAATGATTTTACTGTCTCTCTTTAGTTTAAGTGGGGCAACTTAAAACAAACATGTCACTTGGTGCCTTTAGGCATTGGTGCTCTGATTTCCATCATATAAGAGCTCAGAGAGGCAGAAGTTAAATGTGGTGTGAGGAAGATGAATGAGTTTATCAAAAACATATTCATAAACAACATGACATCTAATATGAAAGAGTGTAACTCAATGCTGCACTTGTGAAGTAGTGGTATAAAGTAACTGGTGTAATGACCCTTTTTGGGTGTGCACTGTCTGCAGTAGTACTCATACCAACTGTGTATCATCCTCCATGCTGTATCCATATCTAATAGTTCACTCAAACGTTGTGCAGAGGAGCACACACGCACACAAATCAGAAATACAGTATGATATGCAGACATTTCTGCAACACATGCATGTGGCAATACTTGCCAATTTTGTCAATGCAAGATTAAGAGCAATAAATACATCAATTATCGAAGCCAAACACGTCTGATGGCGCCAATTTTACCATACTGCTACAAAGAGCAGAACATCTGAAAGAAATTACACTGAATTAAGATTATTGTGAAATGTAATAAATATCTGACTTCTAGCAAAGAGTAATAGGTTCCAAATGCTCACTGAGCTGAGTTGTAATCAAGGACCCCTTTTCCACAATACCTGCATTTTCTCATGCTATAGCACCCTGTCAAAAGAAACGTACAATACGGTAACAATGCAGCAGTTTGAGACTAGAAACACATACTACACAGACCGACACGGTATTTTCACCAGTATGGGATAGAATACAAATAAATAGAAATGTTTCCCTATGTTATTTACAGTTTTTTTTTTAATGAAATCCATGTAAGGTTCCCAGAGCTGGACAAAACGTTCCTCTTGCTCTTAACAATGTAGGTTAGCCTTTCCAGACCAATATAATCTGAAATCTCCCTTATCCACACCCTCAGTGATGGTGCACCTGCATTTTTCCAATATAGTGCAGCAGCCTTCCATAGCCCATATGATCCTTCAGATATACTCCAAGTACACAGAGTTTGCTATACATAGTATTAAACATGTCTGGCATGTCTTTATTAAACATGTCTGGCATGTCTTTATAACATCCTTCCTCAAGTTTTGGATCTTTATACTGTCCCATAGACAGTTAATAGAGTACCTTTATAATTCACACATGCAGAACAAACATTTGAAACATCAGCAGGCCTGATGAAGGAGTGACTGCCAACTGCATGCACTTCTGTTGATGATCATAATAATATTTTAAACATGACTGTCTGACACTCTAAGACGGAAATGAGTGTTCAGGCCACTCCATCCTCCTGTAACGTGCAGTGTGGCGTGCTCCTTGACCCCGTCCGGCCCTCTCAGGGTCTGTCGTCACTTTCCAAACAAGGAAACTATATTCGCGCTAAAGTAGTGCCGCCTTCAGGAACTGTGGGAATAATGAGAAACAGACGGTCCCACCACATGGTAGCGTGGCCGAGCGGTCTAAGGCGCTGGATTAAGGCTCCAGTCTCTTCGGGGGCGTGGGTTCGAATCCCACCGCTGCCAGGAAGCTTTTCTATGGAAACCTAAATTCTTCTCCAAAGCAAACAATTAATAGAAAATGGTTAATGTGTCCTCGAATCAGCATGGCAATTATGTTCCAAGGAAATTCATCTCAACACAACCTGTAAAAGTAAGAGGTCTGTGTCTGGAGTGGAATTTCTTTCTTTCTTTTTTTTTAAACTGTGTAAAAATAGTCTAATTAACAACAACAACAAAAAAGATTTCATCCAGTTTCATGAATACTCTTTAGTAGTTGAGTAAAAGTACATTTACTCAGCCCTTGCCCTCACCATACACTCCATGGTATGATACAGAAAGTACATTTTGAGGTACTACTTTATTTTCATTTTCTGCTGCTTTGATTTTCACTTTAATTATTTTTTTTTTATATAGGAAACCCATAATAATCTCATAAAATATGACAGATGGTTACAAGATGAACTAACCAAGGCTATATAAAACTATGTTATTATTATATTATACTTACTTAACTATCTCCAACTTAATAATAACATTTTTACACCTAGTGCACCACTAGTGATAAATAAAAAAATAAAAATATTATATATGAGTAAGCTACTTTCACTTTTTTTTTTTTTTTTTTTTTTTTTACAGTATGTACTGTTCTGGGCAACATTTAAGAAAATACAATTTTGCTTTGCTTTGTAAAAACGATATATTAAGTACATTAAAAATCTGATTATATTATTGAATGTAAGATAAAAATAAAGTGAAATATACAAAATTTTAATATAGAGTATACAATACATAAGTTGTATGGATATTTTATATTTTAGTTTTATGTATATACACAAGTTTGATATACGTAAGTTTTCACTTTTCACAAAGAAAGTGTTAAATTCCCTCTGAGAGCTCGGAAGTCGGAGCTCTTGGAGAGCACGTGAACGCAGCGTAGTTGGACGACGGAGTCGAGAGGAAAGAAAAGGGCAGAGGAAGAGACCTGTGATAAATTCAGCCTCACTCTGTTGGCGCCAATCCGATTTAAAGAGAAGAAGAAAAAAAAACAGCATTTTTTTTTGGCGTTTTAATCAAACCTGCGTCTGTCCGCCGCTCCTCTACCAGCACGTCGCTCGGTGCTACGGCCAGCTAGCCTCGTTAGCACACTATCTATCATTGTCATATTAATCTGGCCCCCTTCTCTGTGTCTGTAGTCACGATACTAATAACTCAGCAACAGTGAGGCACGGGGACAATAGAGGTGTGTTTCTCCGGGGGGCATCGATAAAGACAGCAGCTTCAAAATGGGGGTGAGTTGTCTGTGTTTGTGCTTGGTGTCTCGGTTGCGAGGTGATAACAATGAAAGGTGGATGTTTGGGGTAAAATGCGTGATGGTGAGAGGAGAGAGAGAAAGAAAGAAAGGAGGGGAGGGAGGAAGGAAGGAAGAGAGACCATGGTGGATTGATGTAGTCAAAGGTGTTGGTTGGCACCGAGGCTGCGTTAGCCGCGTAGCTTCCTCTAAAATAGCACCATAACGTTAGCCCACGCGTGCACACAGCTATGTTTGAGCATTATTACTGCATTGTCCTCGCCGCTGCGCTCACTTAACTTCTCCTGATGTGTGTGTGTGTGTGTGCCATTGTTAGCCTGCTAGCTCTGCTAGCCACTTAGGAATGCCACATTAAATGACGACTGCCCTGCTCTGCTATGCTACGCTAGGCTAGCTCTCACCGCTAACGTGTGTACATTTTTTTCCGGACCGGTCCGGACTGTTAGCCCGCATGGCTGTGATAAATTCAGGCTGGTTGGATGGGAACACTTCCCAGCACCGGTCAGGCCTGCTGCGCTCATGCTGTAAAGCTGACTTAAGTTGCCATAACTTCAGCTAGACTTGACTTTATCCCCCACTTTCACTCCTTGATAAACCAATCCACGTGTTTCCTCAGCCTGTGCTTGGTACACAGTTAATGCTCTGAGCTAAAGTTGGCAAATTTACTGCATTCCTTCCCCATAATTGTTCCCTCCTCCAAGTCAGGTCTGGATCTAATGAAGCCAGTTAGCTTATTCCTACTTGTTTGCCCCTTGCCATTGTTTGTCTGTGCAGCTTTTCTGCACTGTAAACACACCACCGTGAAGACTTTAACATGTAAATGCACGGGGCTTTCCAAAGATGTGAAATGTCACACTGGCAGCACAGAGCTACGACTAATGAATATTTTATTAATTAATCTATAAAATATCAGGGGGGAGAAATGCCCACCGCCGCTCTCGATCCAGACCCGAATCCGCCTCACGCTGACTGATATAAAACAGAGACGAGCTGCGGATCCTCACGTGTGAGAAGCTAAAGGAAGAGACTGTTGTCATAAATTATGAATTAGTTATTAAAATGATGGCGTCTAATCCTTTCTTGTGCCACCGTGCAGGACCTAACCCAGGAAATAGTGCTGCAAGAAGCCGTGAGATCAAGTGAAAGTGTCAAGCCACTTCTGCTGTGTGACTGAGTGTGCACTTTGTCTATGGATTCCTGCTGTCAATAGTCAATGACGGCTAATAATCTCCTTTTGGGGCCGTGTGTGTGTGTGTGTTGTGCTTGCTGCAGCGGCAGCGGCGAGCGTTGTAGTGTGTTTTCTCTCTGTAGCGAGGCGTAGATGCAGTCGGAGTAATTTGTGTGAATTATGGCTGCACCATCGCTGATACTAGCGTCGGACGTCAAGCCAACAGCGGGCTAAATTACAGTATCAGTATATGAGAAATTTTCCAATACTATAATCCCGCACCGAGGGCAACATGCAACATCAGCGATATAAACACTCCACTGTTTTATATGGCGCTGACAGACGGGGGGTCATAATAGCTACTGATATGAATATGAATGTTGTTTTTATAGACAGGATCATCGTCTATTATTAATGTTTGTCCCGCACCTCTGACATTCAATTGTTTGTCCTGACTTTATGTCACCGGTCGTACTTGTTCTTTTAGATTAGTTTGTTCTGTTCTCGCGTCATTAACTGTGTTTTCATGTTGACGTGTGTTAAAACGCTGCTGAATATGCCGTCTGCACACACAGGCACAGTGCATTACTGGTAATTTGTATACATAAAGGCCCGCGAGTACATGGGTAATTTAAAAAAACATCAAAACAAGCCGCATTCCACACCTCTTAAACGCAGCCTGAAGTTATGGCTCTAATGAGGACTGTGCAGCAGATAAACGGCATTAACAGCGCCGTGGTCGTGGTCTGGGTTGGGCTCTTTGATCTCCGCCTCCCGGCTTTATGATATCTTGCTATCTGACATGCTAGCTCTCATCCCTCTCGTATCAAAACGCCGCAATTCCTTTTCATGTTATAACAAGAGGCTAACGCACGTCTTCCATCGATCTTTAGTGGAAGACACGATGAAGAATGGCATCGTATATAACCTGCCAGCAAACACTTAAATTATACTTGGATTGGAAGATTGATTAAGTGACAAAAACACGAGAGAGTCTCTGTAAATTAAATGAATAGATTCGACAGTTCTTTGTCTCTTTTCTGGCCAAGAATTCTGGGCGAGGGTGATGAAGTGTAGACCTGTCTGTCTTTTATTTTTTTTAGATATTAATGATCAGGCTGACACATTTTTATATCTTTTCCCATCTGTCTCTTCTGTCCCTGCTTTTCTCTTCTGCGTGTCCACAATCGTCTCCGCACATTTCCTCATCCCTCCCTCACTTCCTGCGTCCAGAGGAAGTCCAACAGAGCAAAGGAGAAGAAAGCCCGGCGTCTGGAGGAGAGGGCAGCTATGGATGCCGTCTGCGCCAAGGTGGACGCAGCCAATAAGGTACCGGTGGGCCACGTGGAGGCTTTTAGTGGGAATAACTCGTGGAGTTATTTCAGGAACGTGGAGTCATCTCGTCCAAGAGACGGAGGCTGAGGTGTCGAGCTGCTTACCGGCTGCAAGAGCAAGCCAAAACCTTTGCAGTTGTGCGGCTCTCGTAGCTGGTAACGGCGCTGCGTTGATGTTAAAAATAAATGCACTTTTGAGACTGTTAAGTGCTTCGCATAAAAGCATCCACCACTCAGGCTTTGTGCACTGTTTCAGGCTTTCCAATGGATTCAGATTACATCGAGCACGGCGCTTTAAAATCTGCTTTTATGAGCTGAGATTGTCCCTCATTTGTTAAGTGACGCTAATAGACCTGGTTCCATGTAGCGACACCAAAAATGGGGATGCCCTCCTTAGCCTAATTACACCCGTAATTGATATTCACATCTAAAGTGAAGCCAAATAAAGTGCCATATGTTTCTTTATGGATAATTAATCGGCGTCCTACCCATGTCGTCGAACACACAGCAGACGGCTCCTGTAGCTCGGAGTTGTTAGGCGTTAGTAAAGCTCTCACACTTGCCGTAGCAGTTACAGCCCGGCTCTGGACAGGCCTGCCTGCTCTTATTACTTTTCTGTGTCACTTTGTCCCAAAATGGGGCACTCACTGTTGCACAGTGTTCTCTCCCTCTCTCCCCCTCTCTCTCCCTCCCGCCTCTTTCCACTGTTAATGTGCCAACCAGAGAAGGAATGCAAGAAATTCTCCCAAAGTAACATTTATTTTCTGTTTATGCTGCTGCCAACGGTAATGAATCTTCATTTAGACGATTGTTTCCAGTGAACAAACGGTGCATTCACTGCTCGGGGGGGGGGGGTAAAAACTGATGTGGTGAAGTGGCGGAGAGCTCAGAGGTCACAGGGGTCAGAGCGAGCAGCTCCATCCTGATCTTTAAATATCTTTGTTTGTTTTCATGTGTTTTACAGCTGCATAGATAACATGTCTGTCTGCATAATCTATGCGAGATGAGGGCCATCTCCAAACTGAGGATATACTCTGAGTGCCAAGGAAAAGCTGACTTTGTGGGTGCTTTCTATGAGTGACTAATGGAGCTTTAACGCTAATATCCCTGTAATTTTCCTGCCTGTACAGGACCCATTTGCTCTATTTAGGCTCTGGAGCCTGAAATTGATCCTGAAGGATGCTTAGTCTCTCCTACTCTCTTGTTTCACAGATGCACGGCGTTCACAAGTAAAACAAAGAAGCGTAGCGGCAGCAGCTGATGATCATTTTCATCAGGATTAATGTCATTCTAATGACGAATTGTCTAATCTCTAAAACGCCAAAACAAATTCCCGCTGACATTTCCCAGAGCCGACTGTGAAGTCTTTAAGCCGCTTGTTTTTGTCCGACCAGCAGTCCCAAACACGTTTACAGCTCATCCTCACGTTTGAGAAGCTGCTGCCGGCAAGAATTTGACACTTCTGCTCAGAAAGCGGCTGATTTATTAAGTCTGCCCCAGCGTAGAAGGAAGGGCTCAGAGCGTGCCGCAGCTCATTCAGCCGCTGACCGTCTTTTAAAATATGTGTACAGTAAATTTCGACCCGGGAAAGACGTGATACTCTTTCGTTCGACATCGTTTTTTTTCTCTAGCTAATTTTGCCCCTTCTCCACACAGCTTGATGACCCACTGGCTGCCTTCCCAGCCTTCAAAAAGTACGACAGAAACGGGTACGCACTGCTTTGCATGCCTACAAAGAACTTATTCACTGTGTCATGAAATACATACTTGTTTGATTTCTCTACATGGAGGGGAGAGTTGGTCTGCTGATGGTATTTATGTCCTCTCTTTGTCTTGTTTTAGCTGCAGCCTACACACACACACACACACACACACACACACACACACGATGTTTGATGTTACTGACACTCTTTGCTTCTCTTCCCGTCCAGGCTGAACCTGCAGATAGAGTGTAAGAGAGTGACCTCCCTGAACCCGCTGTCCGTGGAGTGGGCCTTCGAACTCACCAGAGCCAACATGCAGACACTGTAAGACACTGTAGCTCTCGCGCAGAGTGATGAATGGCCGGGCTCACGCAGATATGAATAGTAGATTACAGCTGGGAAGAAGTGCAGACGAGCCAGAAATCCTTTGTGCACAGGAGAATTGGAGAGTGACATTAAACAGCCGCAGAGTAAGACGTGGATCAGAGCGTCTTCATGAGCTGGAGCGTACCGCGCCGGCGAGCCTGCGGAGACGAGCGCAGAGGAAATGTAGACAGATTTGAGACAGAGGCAGAGAAATTACTACAATTTATCTTGTTCCACTTTGCCAGAATTTGAGCAAATGGCAGCCAGTCAGTCGAAGCTAAATTTGATCCGTTTGGGGGAAACGTGTCACTGTCAGAGCAGCACGATGACGGGTTGGACAGGTGGTCCGGCTCGAGTCGACCCACGTTCTTTTTTTCACTGTTCCCGCAGGTATGAGCAGAGCGAGTGGGGGTGGAAGGAGAGGGAAAAGAGGGAGGAAATGAACGACGAGAGGGCGTGGTACCTGCTGGCCCGCGACGGCGACTCCGCCCCCGTGGCCTTCTCTCACTTCCGATTCGACGTGGAGTGCGGGGAGGAGGTTTTATATTGGTAAGAGCCGCGACCTTTGTGGCGCCCGAAATCCCGGCGGCCGCTGTGCTTCACCTGTTTTCGTTGTGTTGACTCTGCAGCTACGAGGTGCAGTTAGAGAGCAGAGTGCGGAGGAAAGGGCTCGGCAAGTTCCTCATCCAGATACTACAGCTCATCGCCAACAGGTAAAACCCACAGCTGTGTCAGATCCAGAGAACAGTTGTAAGACTGTGATCAAAGTAGCACATCTTTAGTTTGTTTGCAAGAAGACATGAGACCCTGAAGTAAATCTGCTTGTTTCTTCTCTGCCCTCTTGTTCTTTCTGCCCAGCACGCAGATGAAGAAAGTGATGTTGACAGTTTTCAAACACAACCACGGGGCTTATCAGTTCTTCAGAGAAGCTTTACAGTGAGTATGCCGGCTCTGTAAAGGATGCGTCGTTAAAGAAATAAGGAGAAACTTGAAGTCTAACCTTGAATGTGTGAGATGCAGAAGAAGTTTCAGCGTTGATGACTGCCTTCACACCCCTCCATCTCCCTCTCTCTCTCTCTCTCTCTCTCTCTCTCTCTGTCATCATATTTTAGGTTTGAGATCGACGAGACTTCACCGAGCATGTCCGGTTGCTGCGGCGACGACTGCTCTTACGAGATCCTCAGCCGGCGGACCAAACACGGCGAGGCCTCGGCGGGACACACCCACGGCGGTGGGCACTGCGGGGGCTGCTGCCACTGATCCGCTCCACGTACACCTTTTACGATTGGGTTTAAGAAAAAAAAAAAAAAAAAGCCAGCAACTTTTCATGGCTGTGTGTGAAAGCTTGAGCTGCCTGCTACTACTGCAAGCATTTTGAGTTTGAACGGCTGTAGATGAACCGATGGTGGAATACCTGGCTACAGATATTGATGTCGCATTATGGATTGAGATTTATGTGTTTTTGTTTTTTTTTTGTGTGTATTCCTGCTATGAAAGCAGTATGCAGTGTGAGCTTTCACACATAGCTCCTGTTTGTTTGTTTGTTTGTTTGTTTGTTTGTTTGTTTGTTTGTTTGTTTCTTTCCTACTTCTTGGTCCAGTGTCCAAGCTATCTATTCTCATTCTCCCAGTTAATGATGACAATTAGTAGTTCCCAGTCAAGAACAAGCTAAAGCATTGCTGACAATTCCCTACCACTGCGTCGAACCTCATCCCATCCTGCCTCTCCCCTCTTCTCGCGTGCTATACTGTACCCGATCACTGTGCAGCACGCCTCAAGCTTTGACTCGGGACCTAAAAGTGTTTGCCAGCCCGGCTGTGTTCTAGAAACTTACTACCTCAAAGTCAAGACTGCTCAGAGCGTAAGACAGGACTTGGTGGTAAATGTTGGTAAATCATGCAGTCACTCAGTCACCGCGTCCAATAAGCAGAGTTTGTCTGTTTCTGTTATACAGCCGCTGAGCTCTCTGGGATTGTTTCGCTGAATCATGGTCCCAGGCGTTACGCTGAAATGTGTCGCGCTTGGGTCTCAGAAAAAGTCTGCGGAGCGTCGCTGTACAGTGATGTCACCCGTCATGTTGCAAGTTGATATGAACATACGGCTTGTAAGTTATTTTTGTAACAAGAGCACTGCAGCTAGCAGTCCGTTTTACTACTGTTACAAGATTACAGTATAGCACTGGCACTACCATCTCCATCCCCTCCTCGCGTCTCCCCCCGCTTTTAATTTTTCTAACTTATGAGATGTTCAAGACTGCCTTTTTGTTGTTGTTGTTTTCTTGCTATGTTTTCTCCCGGTGAAACGAGTACAACTATTTTAAATCATAAATCTGCACCCAACCCAGAAACAACCCCAGTGTGACCCTCTCAACTCGCTTTAACCGCCCGCCGTATTTTCTTATCAGAGGTACACGAAGCCACACGGCGTTCTCTCGTTAATTCAATCGTTCGCTCTCATTTTCACACTCTCCTCCCTCCATCTTCTCCCTGTTTCCATGCTTACTGATCTCACCCGCTCTAATGCATCACATCCTTTCTCTCTCCTTTGTCCCCATCCTCCCTTCCCGTCCTAAAGGCGCCGAACGATGACTGCAGACCCCATTTCTGTTGCTCTAGTCACTTCTGCTTGCCTCTTCGCCCGCTTTGTTTCCAAGAGGTACTAACCATAAACGAGTTGATGTTGACGCTACCTTTTTAGCTATATTTAAAAAAAAAAATCATCCTCCATCCCTTCTCTTACACGTATTTCTGCTAGCATGAGCAAATCATATTGATTTAACATGGGTGAGGATCGGTAGAAGTCACCGCTTCATTATGTGGCCGGTTGAAGCTGAATGCTGTTAACTCGGAGGTAGAAGCATGGAATGGATGGATGGTGGAAGTAATCGCAGAGCACTGAAGGTGTTTTTCTTGTTTTGTAGTCTTTATTCCTCCTCGGTCATCAGCTGTTATCCCAGCCCTCCGTCATTAGTTTGCATGACAAAAAAAAAAAAAATCTGATGGTGTAAATCAGGATTTCACCACAGCAGTGCTGCGTCCGCGTCACTGTCTGAACTCTAAAATCCTCGCGCGGTTTCACAGCGTTGCTTCAATACTTCAGACAAATCTCCCACGAGCATCATTGCATGTTAGAAGTACGTGAAAAGGGGGGACTTGTGTGAAATTTAAAGCTAATGCTGATGTTTGGTATCCCTTAAAGCATCGTGGCACTGTAAGATTTGGGTAACATTGTGCCGCCAAGATGCTCGAAGGAGTCCCGCGACATTACGACCGAGAACGGCTGCCGCTCTAACCGCTCTGATCTTGTTGATCCCGTATCCGTTTTGTACAGAACCTTCAGGGTGTTTTTGGACGGTTCAAGTGCGAATCGGCTGAAGCCCTGTCTAGAAACCACCATAAAACCCTTTAATTCCAGGACTGTAGTCAGTTTGTACAGATTTTACATGTGGGCTGAAGGAGTTAACAAAAACATAGTGTGGCTGTGAGGGGCTTTAATTGGTACGTTTTGAAACACTTTTTTAAAGGAGGCTCAACTTGAGATTTCATACATCGAGTATGTGAAACAGGGGAGACTAACGTGAAGAAACCTAAATACTGAATTAATGTGTTACACGAGAACAAAATGTTATTTATCACCAAAAGAATGACCCGGTTCGGATCCTGGGGTGAAAGTTTCTGGCCGTTTCCAGACTGGGTAGAGACAAAAAAATAATTTCATCACCTGGAGCCGACATATCGGTGTCTCACAATGATCATGAACAACATATTGCTTGTTTTAGTGCTAGACTACCTTCTGATAAGTACAGTAAATCATTTTTTTTGTACTACATAGGTTACAATAAAAAAAAGAGGATGTTGTACATAGTGGTAGAATATCAACCGACTGACAGTCTCTCTCTCTCTCTCAGGTTAATCAAACGTAATCAAACCTCATCGTACATTTAACAACCATGTTGTCAGTTAGCTGTTGGCTGGATTGGCCACAGCTCTGACCTAGAGTCAGTGTTTGTTTGCGTGTCATTGTATTTAAAGAAAGTGATTTGAAGAACCTCAATCTGAAAGATCCACTTTAACACACTGATTTTACTTCTCATAGTTTTATGTTGCAGTAAACAGGAAACACTCCTTTGCCTTGTAAATGTGAAATTGCCTGAAAACGAATGACACAAAGGTTGAACTGACCCTAGATCAGCGCTCAGTTACATTCAATCCAGACAGGTGGGCTGTCTTTTAAAACAAACAAAGAAAAAAAGGCTCACTGGAAGTAAAAAAAATACTTTTGTGAAAATATCCTCAGTTTGAAAATGAGCCTGAACTTAACCAGTTTTCTTTTAAGTCCGTGAGAACTTTTTATTTTAGAAAATGGTTGCATACCCTCACAGAATCACAGATCCTCCTCTTGGTCTCTTCTCTCTGTGTTTGTATATATATAAATATATATACATAAGCTGTTGTGAATCCATCTTCATTTTCATTTCCTGGCCTTTTACAGGTAAAACACTTTTTTAAACATGACGTCGAAAAGAGAAAAAAAAAAAACTCCATGTTTGAGAGCGAGTGTTACGACGGTCCTGTCCATAAACGACAATGAAAGGGAAAACTAAGTCATTATGCCTTGTCAGTGTTTTATTTGTATGTTACAAATAAAGGAAAGTTGTTTGACTTTTCAAGCGATGCCTTTTTGTTTCTTTATTATTTATTTTCAAGGGATTAAGAGACAAATGCATAGAAGATAGAAGTTTGCCTGGAAAAGGAAATGAGAAATACTTCATTATGATAAAAATCAAAACAATAGAGTACTTTATTGATCCCCAAAGGGAAATACTTTTGTCGCAGCAGCATAACAAGTAACAACACAGAACAGGCACACACTGTACACAGGAATGAAGGAAAATAGAATAAATAATATAAATAGAATAAACTATAAGGAGGAAGAACATATGTTCTAAAAATATACATAAAAGAAATGTACCTATTGACTCGTGCAATAACTTGTGCAAATGTGCGTTGTGAGTATGTCAGTTATGACTGAGTCAAAAACTGATTTGAATTGATAATTAGATGCTAGAAAAGCTTTTAGGTACTAAAACATCTTAATTACTATGTAGAAAACTGATGTGAGTCAAAATTGTAAACTGGTAAATTATCATTTTATATATTTTATTATACAAGTTTGACTTTTTCACATTGATAAATCTGTATATTATCATTAAACTTTTCCCCCTTAAATACATGAATATTGTTTTATTAGCCATTATTTGAACTTCCTCATGTGGAACTGTTGCCGCCTCTTCGTTCTGGGGGGGACTCCTTACTGTGTTGCAGTAAAACAGGAAGTTGTTGGTACATTTGCTGCCTAGCTGAGCTGGATGAATGGATGCCCCGATGATGGATGAGCTGTGTCTTTGCTCACATCTGTCCAAGATGCCATGAAACCTTCGGGCTCATAACTAAACTCCGCCGCTGCTGTACGTTTCGAGATTTCGCGCCTCTGGTGAGTGCACGGAGCTGTTGTCCTGCTGAAACAGACTGTCGGGCTAACGTAGCTTAGCTCGCGTTGATTTATCATCAGGTGAAAATGCATATTCATATCAGCTGACCTCCTCGGCTGCAGCGCACACAAACACACCCCGAGCTTCACGGCTAGCCTCGGCTAGCTTCACGTTAATGTTGTTAAACGGGGATGCTAACCCTCCGAGCTAGCCGTCCGGCTAAATGTTTAGTGGCAGCTGAGAAACTGAATTTAAAACATCTTTATGTCGTCGTGTACGAACTCCACAGCCAAGACAGAAAATGTAACAACTGATAAAAGAGTGGAAAACAACCCCTACAGACTGATACTTAATGTCCTGTAATGTTTTCTGTGTCCTTTAGCTGGTCAGGGTACCATGGCAACGAGGATGAAGCTAAAGCTGAAGACCGTGTTTGTGCTCTACTTCATGGTCTCCCTCCTGGGCCTCATCTATGCACTGATGCAGCTTGGTAAGCGATCACGGGACAGGAGTTTATTCTTCCATCGTGGTCCTCGTTCTGGAGGGTGAACCGTAAGATGGCTGGTCGACAAACACCCAGACAAAGCAGCGATTGTGTATCCAAGTTGCACAAGCAAGCGTTCATACTTTAAACTTGTCTTGTCTGTTGTGTCTCACTTTGCAGGTCAGCGCTGCGACTGCACAGAACACGACATTCCCAAAGACCGTACCATATCTCGGCTGCGGGGGGAACTGCACCGTCTTCAGGAGCAGATAAGGAAGTCGGAGGCGACCAAACAACCCCAGAAACAGCCGGCGAGGCAGCCCACCATCTTTGTCATCACCCCGACGTACGCGAGGTAGCCGAGAATTTCCTTTCCCGCTCGCTCATCTCCACCCTCCTCTCTCCTCTTTCACACACAACCACCCCTGATTTCTGTCTGCATCTGTCCAGGCTGGTGCAGAAGGCCGAGCTGACTCGTCTGTCCCAGACCTTCCTCCATGTTCCTCAGCTCCACTGGATCGTGGTGGAGGACTCGCCACACAAGACGCCACTGGTGACTGACCTCCTGGTGAAGAGCGGCCTGACCTACACACACCTACACATGCCCACCGCCAAGGACCGTAAACTGCAGGAGGTGAGCAGAAATGTCAGGCAAAGATCACCGCGGTCCTTCCTGTTTTTGTCCTCTTAAATTAAAATTTTCCAAAAATAGTGTTTTCCAACTTCGAGCCTGAATACTCTCTCTCCTCCTCAGGGTGACCCCAGCTGGCTGAAGCCGCGTGGTGTCGAGCAGAGGAACGAGGGTCTACGGTGGCTCAGAGAGGACAGAAGGGCTCAACCAGGAGGAGACAACCAGCAGGGGGTGGTTTACTTCGCTGATGACGATAACACATACAGCCTGCAGATATTTGAAGAGGTGGGTGACCCACAGCAGTTGGCCGGTGGTGCGGGAGTGTCTGTTTTAAAATGACTGAACATGATTGTCTTGTCTCAGATGAGGAGTACCCTGCGAGTATCGGTGTGGCCGGTGGGGCTGGTTGGAGGGATGAAATACGAGAGGCCCGTGGTTGAAGGAGGAAAGGTACGTGCGTTTATATGTTTTAGTCTTCTTTAAGTCTTCTTACTATCTTTTTCAAGAGTTTTCACAGTCTTCTTTGTTGTCGTGGAGATAACTGACTTCTCCAGATGTGACCTAAGTTTGGAATTTAAGTCATGACAACTGAGTAAAATCTTTCTCCGGAGAAAGACTGAGATGTGGTTGAAAGCTTAAAAAATCTTTGTAGACCCTTGAAACAAAGATTTGCAAGTTTGAGAGTTTGGTGCTTTTTCTTACATCTTCACGATATAAAAATGCTATAAATAGATTTTTCAGATATAAAATTACGCTAAAGAAACAATGACTGTCTCTGTTACTCATTTCCAGTCATATTTTCTCTCTCATATTTGATGACACTGATCTTGATTTTTCAAAAAGACGATCATAAAAACACCAGTTTCACATACAAGTGCAGCGTTTAAAGCTGATATCTAATATCAACAATTCTCTTCTCACAAAGTCTTAAGAGGTGCATTTACTTATCAGAGCCACGTCAGCTGAATTTGTACCAATACGGAATACTGTATTTGTTTTTGATGACTCCTCTCAGGTGGTCCGCTTCCATACCGGCTGGCGCCCCAGCCGTCCCTTCCCGATGGACATGGCCGGCTTTGCCGTGTCCCTAAAGCTGGTCCTGGCCAATCCAGAGGCTTGTTTTGATGGCGAGGCACCAATGGGCTTCCTGGAAAGCAGCTTCCTTCAGGGATTGGTTACCATGGACGAACTGGAGCCCAAAGCGGACAACTGCTCTAAAGTACGAGTGTGTATGTGTGTGTTAGAGAGAGAGAGAGAGGACTTGAGGAACAAGAGTGAAAGATGTTAACGATGTGTATGCGTGTTGTATTTACTTGTCTGATCGTGTGTGTGTGTGTGTGTGTGTTTTGTAGGTGCTGGTGTGGCACACACGGACAGAGAAACCGAAGATGAAGAGAGAGGAGGCTCTGCACGCTCAGGGACTGGGTTCAGACCCTGCGGTGGAGGTCTGAGGGACACACACACACAGTACCAAAATCACACACACGCACAATCACTCACACACACACACTCACACACACACACATTGTAAAGCGTACTCTGCTGTTTAATGCTGCATAATGTAACTCTGCGTTGTAAATACTGTAAAACAGAAAAACATCAGTTGGAGGTGACATTTAAACTCAACTGGTTACGATGTCTGTTCTTTTCGTGTCAGGTAGTAAACGTACGTGTGTGTATATATTGAGTGAGTGTTAAAGCTGTGCCGACTGTATGTTCATGTACGTATCAGGGTTTTCTTTCGTTATCGTTGGTTGACTTTGTCCAGCAGTGCAGTGGATGAAGACTCCGGAATTTAAACAGCCGCCTGAGGGGGGCGCCAGTTTTTAACCTTGCAGGGCTGTGCTGCTACACCACAATTCACCTGCAGCTGGAGGAGCGATGCATCTTATTCTAGACGTATTTGTAGGGTGAACTCCTTCCTCTGCAGTGTAACTCATTCCTGACAGCGGCTCTGGCTCTTGTCTCCTCTGCTGATCTGTAATCGGCGTCTTTGACTGATTTCTAAGACACAGTTGCAACGGAGCACTTTGGTCATGCATGGCTTCTATCTTTGCGTGGCTAGTGTCCGTGTGATTGTATTCAGCCATGTTTTTTTTTTTTTTTAAATCATAATCATAGCACGATAATAAGCTCTATACAACCTGTCTAATCCAAATGTCTGCGTTTGCTATCGAGGTAATAGTATTGTGAAGCAAAGGTAGTGCAAATGCGCATTTCTTGACAGTAAACACTTCATGACACGAACAAAAGACGCAAAACACACTAATTTATTTAAAGAAATACGCCGCGACAGCCGTCACCTTGTATTTATTACGCTCTCAAACACCTGTGTCACAAACACATGGTGCAACTTAGCAACACTGTTCTGCAACATAGACCTAACATACAGAGACACAAAGGTTCCACACCCAGTGTAGCTTTACTGTTAAAGCTCAGAGCTCACTATTAGTGTTAATAGTGTCATAGCACAACAAGTAGTTCCAACCAGCTGTTTTTATGTGATTTTAGTGATGCTTTTTTTTTTTTAAACAACTTGTGGAGTCCATTTATAGGCCATTCGTTCTTCTTATGCAATAAACAAATGCAAAAGCACGCCGTCCATGTTACATTTCCACACTCTGACGACAAGAAAAAGACTTGAATTTGCCTTTGATGGGCAGGAAATCCCTGGTACTTTTACAGTAGCAGTATTTCAAGAGTGTATTTGAAAGAGTATGAATTGAATTACTCGAGCTGTGCTTGATTATCTTCCCTCAGAAGACACACATCAAGCGAGTGCTCCTCGGCTACTGTTGTATGATACTGTAAAAACAAGCTAGTGCCTGCTTAAGTGTAATTTAGTGCCTGTAAGTCGATTCTCCAACGGTGTATAATGTATTTAATACTGTAATATCGTTCTTTTCATTGTACCATGTGATGATGTCTGTTCTTGGCCTTGAAAATAAACCTACATGATGTAAAACATGTTTCCTCGTGGTATTTTGGTTTTTTAGTGTTTAAGATTTAGCCAACTGAACACCCCTCACCTCACCCTCCCCTGCTAAGCTAGTAAGAGGAACCTAAAGTGTGTGTGAAAAAATCTAGAGTTAGTATTTGGTTTGTCCATTCGGGGCTACTGTAGAAACAGAAGAAACATGGTGATACAATAGGGCAGACAGATAATAAAGACAGAAAAAAACTAAAGTCTAAAGTAACAAAAACAATAATTCTTATTCCCAGATGCTTATACACAAATGAAGACATACCTATGACTAGTATGTCCCATATTTGACGAATAGATTAAATTGAAATCTAACATACTGGACTTCAGTAATTATCTCAGTTTACTACATGTTCTGATGTGTGATCAGGGTTTGGGAATGGAAAGCCATGAACTAAAGTATTGTTAAGTTCATATCTTGTATCTCAGCTGTGTAATACTTTGTTTTGTCACTTATCTCTTGAGGTATGTACCTATGCAGATTGTTCTGGTTGTTCTTGCCCAGACTGGACTGATCCTACAGTACCAACACAGAAGACTCCAGTGACGTGTCTGAAAATCAGGAACAAGACTAAGTATTCGGAGGTGAATGTCTAAAATAAGAGCCGTTTTTTTATGACAAATGCTGACTTGACAAAGCAGTTGAATGACTGTCTGGACGGCTTCATTTGAAACGCAGCCAACAGCACATCTGTTCTCTGTAAGGTAACACTTATGTGCTCACTGTCACACTTCACGGACTTGTCATACAGTACGTCTGTGTTGTTTATGACTTGTATCTGTCTGCTTGTGTTCTCACCCGTGGTTGAATGTAACTAAGTACTTTTACACAAGTATTGCACTTAGGTACAGTTTTAAGGTACTTGTACCTTACTTGGTATTTTCATTGTTTTACACATTACAGAGGGAAATCTTTCACTTTCTTCTCAACTACATTAATTTGATTAGTTACTAGTTGCTTTTCAAAATAAAAAAGGTACACACGCACACAAACATGCACATGCATTTTGATGGTGTTACCTCTGTTCTTTTAGTGAGATATTAAATGACTTGTAACTTGAGTACTTATTGTAGTATTGATGGTATTATTCCTACCTCTTTAATTCTGTGTTACAGGTTTTCTCTTTGTGATTTCTCCAGTTTCACCTGGTCAGAATCAACAATCATCTAACCACAGCACCAAAACCCAACAGGTCCCTGCTTGACTGTCACCACGGCAACCTGCTTCTGGCGTCTGGTACCGTCATCACTGATTACCCATGTGGGCGGTGATTCTCTTAACCTCGACACAGCTGAGGTTTTTACAGGCCTGCCTGTGATTGACAGCTGTTACACCCTCGCCTGCTCTGTGACTCTATATGGAGTGTCAGGGAGGTGCGAGACTACCTCATCGGCCAACACACAGTCACGCAAGGCTGCTAAGATGAAATTATGCCAGGAGGTGAGTAAGAGGAGCTGAAGTCACAGAGCCAGACACACGCCATCTTTTGATCCACCATGATACATACACCTGTAGACCAGATTACCTACGGCATGAGAAAGCTGTTTAATTACTGTAACCTTTAAACTATCATCATCATGCTTTCACCCCATAAATAACACTTACGTGTGTGTGTGTGTGTGTGTGTGTGTGTTTTCCTGATGTTGTTGTGTCCATACCCAGCGTACATGTGTCTGCATGTACAAGAAGGTGTGTGAGTACTGTACATCCTGAAGTTGACTTAGGAAAAGCGTGTAGGCATGTAGATAATTACACAACACACACACACACACTCCCTGTCCCACCCAGACACAGTGTTTACTGTCCAAACAGTCAGATAACATTCAATGAACACGCTCATTCATTCAATCTACATACTTTCCATTAGGATACACCAGCTTATCAGTAAAGAGTCGGATTCTTCAGACACATTAGTGGATACAAAGGCAAATGACCACATTTCAGAGGCAGCCACTGTGAACCTGAGCTCTATTTATAGAGGTATGCAATTACAGGATTTCTTATGCCACTAAAGCATAGTTTGCATAAGAGTTAACAACAGGTTATTAATGAGAAATTGCCCTTTCCCAGTCCATCAAGTGACCTCTGACCAGCCGGAGTGTAAATTAACTCAGTTTTGTTAAATTGGATGAAGGTCGGGTTAATTAAGTTAACATGCACTGTTCCTTTTTATACACATCAGGTTAACTGCGGTTTCATTTTCCCTGTGAAATGTTTGGAAGAGATTGATCAATAAAGTTTTGAGACGATACACTTCATCTGTCAAGAATAAATCACATTGTCACAATCATTTCATGAGAAGAGGTCAAAATATTGCATTCCATCTTAACGGGCAACCGTGTATTTGTTGTAATATGACATTTTGTCCCCTTTAGTTTGTTTTTTAAAGAGTTGTGACTTTAAACATGCTAAACATGTTATACTGTACGATTAATACGTTTTCCTGTTCTTAGTTTTAACATGTCAGCATGGTAATGTTTGCTAATTAGCAAACACAAAGTACAGCAGTGGCTGGTGTCGTTAGTTTTGCAGGTACTTAGGAGATCTGCAGTAAAATCAGCTGACGTTCTCCTCCTTCCCATAAAGGGAAGAGATGCATGACTCTGTGTGTGTGTGTGTGTGTGTGTGGTGTGTATAGCGCTACAGCTGGAAAAGGGCCACATCTAAATATAAAACGTCCTCACACAACAAAGGACTTTGGGTACAGCATACAGTTACTGCCACATACTGTCTTAAATACATTCATGAATTGCCATCATTCCTATGTGTTATGTGTTGGATTGTATGTTGAGGAGGGCGCTCATGGTTAATGACTGATAGACGCTGATATCAGATAGGGTGTTTGCTGAACTAGTTTTTAAGTGTGTGTGGAGGCATTTTTGTCCCTGTGTGTCATACATTTAAATCACAACTTTATCTATAAGTCAGTGTGTGTTTAAGGATGTAGCTGAACGTGTGTGTGTGTGTGTGTGTGTGTGTTAAGAAGAAAGAGTCAGGGAGAGAGAGACAAAGAGTCCTTGAGCATGAGAGTGCTTTGCTGCGTATGTGTGTGTGGGGCCTTTTTTTTTTCATGTGTGTATTTGCTCTGGTGACGACAGAAGTGCAGGTTCGGGCAGGGTGGGTGTGTGACGTGGTGTGTCAGGGAAGTATACTAAGCTCCAAGCTCTCAGTCATTCACTCAAACTCACACACACAAGAGAGACATATCTCACTGCTGCTCTCTCACACACACAGAAGGAAAGAAAGAAAACAGGTAAGACCTCCAGCTCTTTCTTATCTTAAACTTTATGCATTTTGATTATTGTTACACATGATGTTTTTAAGATTATCATGTGTCTATGTCTTATTTGATTTAAGACAGAAGATGTTTCTTCTTGCAATAAATAACAGGATGTTAAACTCATTCTTCTCATTCTTTCAGTCCTGTTACATTGATTTTCAGTTTGCCTGCTCTGTTAATTATTTGTTTACACGTTCAACACTGTGTCATTAAATTTGAATGACTGCTTGTCTTTTTTTTTTGGTCTTTCTGCTTCCTTGTCATGCTCACCCTCTGTTTCCCCTTTTAGTTTAAACCCGTGCTCAGTTACGTGTCTCTCTATCTTTACTTTGAAATCTGTGATTTTGGACAGATCATGTGAGATGATACATGTGACATGACTGTACCCGCTTAGCACAGAGGAGGAGAGAAAGAATGTATGTAAGAATGTATTTGAATGTAGTTATTGCATTTATTCACTATTGTTGAAACAAATTTGGTCCTGAGGTCCTGTAAAAGTCTATGAAAAATCTTATAATTTTAATCTATAGGTGCTATTTCTCAATGAAATGTAAATATCAAAGCCTATGACTAATTAAACGTTATAAATAATACTACCAAGAACTGATATTAAAAAATGTAATATAGCCTATATACAGTCTGCACTCTTATATTCTTTTTTGCTCTCTTGACAAAAGATTGATCTCTCTCCTCTCTCATGTTTGTACGATAAATATGAAGCTACAATCAGTAGCTCATTAGCTTAGCTTAGCTTAGCTTAGCTTAGCTTACCATTAAGACCAAAAATAATCAGTCTGTCACATAACTGCTCTTTTGGTAGCGGACATTAGACATGCTAGCAATAACCTTAGGACAGGGAAAGGCTAGCAGTTTCCCCCTGTTTCCAGTCTGTACTCTAAGCTAAGCTATGCTAAGCTAATTAGCTGCTGGCTGCACGGTCACATTTAGACAAACATGCAAGCGGAATTGATCTTCTCAGGCGTACTGACTTTCTTTCCAGAGTTATATATGTTGATTTCCCAAAATATGAGACTCTTTCTCTGAAGTATGAACTGTCTATAGTGTTTTTTTTTTAATAGAAGTGCCATAGTTTTTGTTAAAAAAAAAAAAAGATTGTTTAAATTGTAAAAAAGTAATTAAATGTAGATGGACAGGAAAGATCAAAAGTGCACTGGAGTAGAGCGCTATTTGTGCAAACTTGTTTCTTATGTAAGGTTGGATTGGGAAGGATTTAAAGGTTAGCTGTCACTAAATCAAACTACACTGCCCTCGCGTTTTCCACCTGTGGCGACAACCCACTCACTCACAGAAGCTGTTTTGCCTTTATGGCTGATGGAAACTAACCTGCTATAACATATGATACCCTTTCCCTGTCATATCAAAATTGGTGCATTTGATCCTACACCTGTTTGACATTATTGAGAATGAGTCAACAGTTCAGCTGACTTTGGCAGTGAGTGATAGTCGATATGAAGTCATTGATTTTGGCTGCGGTACCTCAGCCAACATGTTCGTCTGCAGTTCAAAGGACATTGTGTCTTTAACTTTGACATTCAGTTATCATCACAACCCTGATAACCCTGACTGATATGCAGCATTACACACATGCACAGTCAAGTCCAAAACAGAACTACTGTTGCATTTTATTTGGTTGGGTTATATAACACCATTAATCTGTAATCTCCTTTGGCTCCTATCTTTCAGGGGCAACATAAAAAAAGAAGTTGCGAAGCTCAGAGAACGAAAAGAGTGCAGAAGAAGACACAAGATGGCAATTGGCAAGAACTCCAGGAGAAGCTCTGTGCGGAGCTCCGTCCGGGCCCCAAAGTTCCTGGATAAATCCAGTGGCTTCTACGGTCGCCTTGATGAGCCTGAGGTCACCGGAGAAGTGGAGGAGGTGAGGGGAAAAGAAGTGGAGGACAGCAACAGAGAAGAGGGAGTCGTGAGCAACCCAAACCCGAGTGTGGTGAACGTTTCTGCAGCGGAGGAGAAAGAAGAAGCCGAGGTGTTTGGCTTCAATGAAGGGATGATGGAAGACGACGGGGAGACTCTCCTCCAGAGGAAACCCAGCCGGCGCAGCAGCAGGTGGAGGAGAAGCTCCAGGAGGAAGCAAAAGGAGGGGAGAGCCGAGGGGGACGCAGCCCGAGATGAGAGGCCCAGCGTGGGCACAGAGAGTCCAGTTGAGCCCGACGTCCTGGAGGGCACTAAGGTGATGATCGAGGTGGAGATGGAGAAGATGAAGAAGCCAGAGGAAGAGAAGAAGGTCATTCACTTTGCGTCCCGGGAGGATGAGGACGACCAGGTCCTGATCAGAGACAAGAAGAGGGGGAGAGATGAGGAGGGAGAGGAGGAGAGGAGGATGAAGAAGGAGCAAGAGGAGGGGATGAAGATGGTGAAGAGGAACACAGTGAAGAATTATCGCAAGGTGAGAGAGGATAGACAAAGAGGTACAAAGTTAGAGCCTTTCTATCAAAGAAAACTTCCTCACATTTACATATATTCCATATTCAGCTTCAGCCCACCTGGTTAAAGTTTAAGCCCCTCAGGGTTATATAACGGAGTCCTCAGAGTTTGTGGAACAGAGGGCTAAAGTTCTCTCAACATCCTCCACATACTGCACCCTGGCTATTAATCACCATGGAAACTATCACCTTAATAACAGACTGCCACCAGGGTCAAGGTACAGCAGCCACCGGTGTATGTCACCAACCCATTAAGTAACTACCTCCGATGGGATTTTTCCTTTGCGTCACGTTTAACGACATGAAAAAGTGAAAGCGGAACAGATGTTTCCCTAACAGGCTTTTAGCTGCAAACCAGCGTTGGTGTGTCGGTGCGGGTAAACATACAGCGTGTGCTTTAACCTGATTCACGTGTTCAGGAAGATTTTCTGCTTCCACTCAAAGACGTGCACAGAGGTGACATTCCTGCGCCTCCTATATCACGTCCTTTGATCAGTGGAACGAAGTATGGCAGCGTTGACCCGCCTGCTAAACCCACACCATAAGAACATTCCACTGCTGTTGGCCAATCGCAACAGAGCCTGACCTCCTGTTAGATAGAGGACGCTCTGTTTTATGTGCAAGGTCGAGCGTCCATTAGATATCTGTATGTTGTGTTGAAACATGAGCCTCCTGTTGCTGCTCGAGCTCTATGAGTGCTAGGTGAATACAAAACAGAATATACATACAAGGTTTGCTTGTGGTGTAGTGGATCATTTTACATGCTCAGGTCCAAAAGAGTCTGTGGAGGAAAACTCTTTAGTTGAATTATCCAGAGCCCAGTGACATATACAACATATACTGAGAGGTCACAAGTAGATAGAGCTTTATTTTGAAGGCTTGTGGGTCAGAAAGAGTTAGAAAGCACTGGATTCATGATACAACATCCACATTTTGACTGATATCACAGCTGTTCGACTGTTTAAATCAATGAGTGACACGAAGTAAGCAGCTTTTTTCGATAGTTATATAGCTGAGCAGCTGTACAACACTTTTTTGTAAACAGGTTTTTAATTTCCTGGAGTTTTCCTGGAACAGACACAGTAAATTTGTATATTGAACTGCTTCTGTAAACTGAAGAGCCTTTCAGTCACACAGCAGGTCAACTGGATATGCAAAAATGTGAGCGTCCCATTAATAAATACATTTGAATGCATCATTTGGGATACGTACACAGATTTTGGGATATTTCACGTCATGTATATGGATTGCTAACGTGCACCCTCTTGTTCCCATCAGGCCTTGGACCGAGCCCTGCGTCGCGGCTGGGAGGCCTTCGTCACCAACCTCTACAGCGTCACGCTCACGCCTGTGACGGCGTCTTCCTCGCCTTCGCTGCAGAAGAAACAGCAACACAACTCTGTGTTGGCTGAGTTTCAGTAGACGTGCAGAGCGACATGGACGATTCAGTGAAACCTTTAATGATGCTAAACATCGTGACGTTCACCGTGACATCAGTGGAGACTTTTACAACCACATGATGTCATGGCATTGATTATTTATGTTAGTTACTGAGTCTTAATTACTCATAATGTTTACTGCCTTGTCTCATCATGGTGCACATTAATTTACACGCAGACTTCAGGTATTCATTTGTACTTTATGAGCTGGGGGAGCCAAGCAGTTCATTTTACATTGACGTCTATGGCACTGGCCTTTGTGTGACTGAGTTCAGCTGCTCTGGTTTCCCTCCTACTATGTTGCTAATTTCAGATTTCAGTCAGCAGTGTAATACCGTCTTAACATATTATTTCCTGACATCCGGTCCACTGTTAAGAGCTTGGAGCACTTGCCTCCTTTGGTTTGATGCTGTGAAAGTTCTCGTGCTGTTGTGGACCCAGAAGGAATGGAAATTTTCATCTGTAAAGCGATGACTGATTAGTGGTGACTGACTTTAGGTCTGGAGATAATCACATTTCGTGCACGTTAATCAGTGCCATTTATTGCTGTCTGGCAGCTAATCAGTAATCAGGACAAAGCTGTGATTGTGATCCATGAACACACACACACTCACATTTGTTAATATTTGTGGAGAAATTGCAGCTTTTACCAACGTTAACCCATTTCAGCAGAGGTTTATGATCTGTGTGTGCAGTTTGTCAGTGTTTGACTTCCTCGTGAGATAAAGTTCATCTCTCGCTGTCTGTTCTGGTGAAGGTTATTTAACCTGAAGGACAGGACAGGAGAGTGCGTGCATGTTTGTGCATTTGAGAGAGAGAGAGAGGTTATAAATCAGCACTAAACACAGTGATAGGACCAAACCACTGTATGTGTTTTGATTGTTACCATTGCAGCCGCACATCATGTTTGTTCTGCAAAGAGAAGTTTCAGTGACCAGTCGGTCGTTGGCACGGTCAGGTCAAAAGAGTATTTAAGAACTAACTCTAACTTCAACATGTCACAGAGGATAAGAAGACATAATATTAGTGATTTTTTTAATGCATTAAATAAGTAATCTTTGTTTAAATTATAAATGTTATGTTTACAATAGGCCTGCTGTAATTTCCTCTTATTCACTCTGTATTGAATTTTTATATTACCTCAAGTGCACTCAGTAATTTTTGCAGACTAAACTGTACAGCTGGGAAATACTGCTGTTGCTGTTGTATATAAGGACTGCCTAAAAAGTATATTAATTTTGATTAAAATCTTTTTGTATCCTAATCAAAGCTTCTGAAGTCTGTGAACCATTACAAGAAGCACTTTAAATAAAGACTTAATTTATTCTATTGGTTGTGTTTTTCATTTCGTGTTCAGAGCAGGTTCAGGGTAAATACAGACGGCTATAAAAAGTCTGTCTGTCTGGATTTTAAGTGGCTAAAATCAAAGCTATTGTTACATGGATGAATCAGAATGAATGAGATGTAAGGCACAACATCGCATCATCATGTAGGAACACCATAGCAACTGTTGCCAAGACATAACCATGTTCAGAAAGGTCAAACCAAATGTTTCAGCGAGTTTTGACCCTTTAAGACTACTTCCCATCTCGATACAACTTAAAGGTAGTTTATGTTGTGCCAGTAATCCCAATTCTGTGCATAAAAAAACACAAGAAGAGCATCGATAGAGCTGTTTGCAATAAAAATCAAATAAAGTGTGTATGGCAAAGGATAAAACACAATATAAAACAAAGAAAAAATGCTCTGTGGTAAGTAGCTCTAGTTAGTTGTGTGTAAATGTCTGTGTTATAGATGTAACATTAACCATAAACTTGACTTTTACTGAGTTAAATTACTTTCGGGTTGCGACTAAAGGTGGACAGCTTACCCTGTGTAACTCACGTTAATCTGTCTGTTATTGACTCTCCAGACAAGATGCTCGATAATATGAAAGAACAGAAGACAAATAGTTGTCATTGATAAAATTATACAAATCTTCTAAATACAATTTCACCTGTATTGACACTTATATCCAGAGTGATTAATCAATTTTAAACCATAGGGAAGAAAATGTCCCTCTGAAATCTGGTAATATTGGCAGATATAAAAAGAGGGGATGTAGCTCAGTGGTAGAGTGCATGCTTCGCATGTATGAGGTCCTGGGTTCAATCCCCAGCATCTCCAATGACACTTTGGGAGAGGCTGTGGCTCAGGAGGTGAAGCTGCCCAGCTTCTCCACACAACCATTTGTCTTGTGTTCCTTCATTTAGAACAGTCTGTATGTCAAAGTGTCCTTGGGAACGATACTGAACCCTGTGAGTCGCTTTGGATAAAAGCGTCAGCTAAATGACTAATGGTTAGAGGCATCAGGCATCTTCACATGCTGCTATAATGAAATTAAACTCAAGAGAGATATATAGAAATATATACATAAACCCTCTGTGCAGCAACTTTGTGCAAAAATATGCATTGTGCAAATGATGTATTAATGTCCATCATTCAGAGTCAGCTGTTAGAGAATGAGTCTGCTCTCCCTGCACAGAGCGGAGTCGTTATAAATCTACACCAAACACCTCAAATGAATGACATTCAAATGCACCTTTATGCATCATTAGAAAATAACCCCAGCCACGTTTTTTTATTTCATTTTTCTAAGCATCTTTGCCGCCATCTCGTGGATGTGAAAAACTACATTTTGTTAGCGGAAATGACGTGGTAAAAGATATCCTGTGTACTTTCTTTAAAATCCATCTGTAACATGAAAGTCCGTGTTCTACAAACAGCGAGTTTAGCCTATATATAAAACTGTTTTATAAAAGTATTTATTAATTATTTAACAAGTTAAATCTCAAAGCTAGGTTAGAGCGGTGTTCCCGCTGAAAGTTTGCCGGTGGGAGGAGCTCTTCAGGCGGACATAAAACAGCGACAGCCCGGCGACTCGTTCCACTTCCTCTGTCGTCTGCTTCGAGGTAAGAGCACGCTCATTACACATGACTGGTTTTTATAGTCTTTTAGTTTGTTAGCTATTATGGGACATTGTAGTGACATGTATTTAATAATACAGCACATTTATGATTTATTATTTTTAGCCTGTTTACAAGTTGAAGCGTTTTCGCCTGCTGCTTGTGTGCGGTGATCTAGTCCCGCATCGAGCAGAGCAGGCCTCAATCTTCAACCATCCGACAGTTAAACACGCATATTCAATCTGAGTACACTTATTAACGTAAACTACAGCACGTCTTGTAAATGCTACATGTCGTATTTATGAGAAAAACACAAGATGGCCTCTGGTATGAGCCGCTTTGTTTTTGGAGCTGGGGCGGAGTGTTGCATCTGGCAGTGTCTCTCAATGATGATAATTTTCACAGACCTGTACTGAATGACTGTGATTGTACTTAATTATTCTGATGTGAGACACTTTAAAAAAAGTTTTGCCGACTGCGTGCTGCACGCGCTGCACGGAGCGGTCACGTGTTGGTCGGCCAAGGAAACTGACCTGCTAGCTGCAGCATGCTAACCCATTACTGTCCTCCTTACTTTCAGATGGCGAAGAAGGCTCCAGAGACCACGTGTCGTAAAGGTAATGCTCTCCCTCTGTGCAGCGTACATCGCACTGTGTTAATGTAGTCTGTAACTGAAATGACTCAACATGGAGCCTCGTGCTACAGTGATGTCACTTTTGAACTCTCTCACTGAAAAAGTCTTGAGGAAACTTCATCTCTCAAACGCTGAGTAGCATGAAGCTCGCGTAGACGTGCACGTCTGACGTTGCTCTTATAACCATGACATGCCCGTTTTTCTGTTTTGACCTTCAGGTGTGAGGCGGGTGTGGCCGTACGCTCTCCACGAGGTAATTAAACCTTCATTACATCCTGTAGTCTCTGCTTCTTTGACTAGTCGATCGGCCTTTGATTGGCTCAGTGCTGCAGTGATGAATCCCTGAACTCTCTCTTACTGAATCAGCCTTGAAGATACTTCTTTACCAGATTCTGAGTTGCACATGAGCGCAAACTATATAAAACACTGCCATCTTGTTGCTGTACTACCCATGAAAACGCCACAGTCCAGATTTATCCACCAGCTTATGTCTAAACTTGTATTGTCTCACAGGCTGATCTGCGCTTCACTGCTTCACTCACTGTTCAGAGCTGCTGTGCGCTGAGGTGAGTAAACCAGATTTATTCAGTGTTAAGTAGTGGGGGTGTGTGTATGATGATTTTATAATGACAAGCATATGCCTGATTCATGTGATGTCAGCCTTTAATCTGACCAGCCCCTGATGCTGAATTAGTAGAAACTGGTTGCTACTTAAACATGTGTTTGACTTTCTGGCGTTTGTCTTCCAGGTGACAAGAGTCTGACATGAAGATGGAAGCAACATGGAGGTCTTACCATGTGAGTCTCTACTTTTTGTAAGTTATCTTAAATAGCTTGTCAGAAATGCCTTTCCTGCTGTTAATCCATGACATGAACTGTAATTAAACAGACTCATCTGAAGCCTGTTGTAAAAACTGCTGGCACAAATAAATCCAGCAACAAGATTTAGTTAACACTGAAGTCAAAGGCGAGGTGTTTCTGACTGTTTGAAAGGATGAAATGGGTTAACACCCATCAAACATCTGGACGACTAATGTCACATGGCAGCTTGTCACCAAAGCCCTGATCAAACATTGAAGTGTTAATATCACAGACGGTAGTTGTTGAACTGTGCTGAAGAGCCTGTGTCTCTTGCAGAGGCCTGAGGGTGATGCTCAAAGATGAAGACACCCACTGAAGATACATGGTGAGTTTAGATTTCTGTCGGCGCAGATGTCCTTTTGTGACGCAGTGCCAATGATGATGATACTTAGCTCACTTTGAAACGATGTGAAACGACACGAACATCTGAGCAACTGCGTTTCATGAGTTTAACATGAGGTTTCTATAGACTGTGCAGTAAAGGGACTGTCTCCTGTCAACAGATGAATCACAGGCTGTGTCAGGGGCATGATTGAGGCGTCTTCACTGAAGGTAAGCACTTCCTCACGTCAGTACTTTTAGCGCTTAGCGTTCACAGACCTGCTGAAAATGATGAGATACATTTGGAATCTCGTTCGTCTGAACAGCTGTTGAGAAATGGAATATCTGACATCAGTGACGGTCAACAGGTGATCGCCTGAAACGTTTCACTGTTTTTGCTCCGACCTGACCGCGTCGTCTGTTGCAGGTTCCCTGGTATCGGCCATTTTAGAAGAGGGTGCCATCTTCTCTGAGATGCAGGAGTTGGCCCAGGTGAGCGAGGCCTTCGGGGCATTCACTGTAACATGTTCAACACAAACGCCTGAACTCAAGTGTCATTAAGTTTTAAGAAGCGGTTCACTAAAGTCACATTGCATAGTTTCCTTTGTGATGACACCCGCACGCGTCTTACGCCTTGTGTTAATGCCAGAACCTGAAAAGGTGGACCCACTGGCGTTACCTTGGCAACAAGGGGATGACTTGTTGGGGCTACCAACAGTCTGAATGGAAACTATGACTGAGCATGTTTACACCCTGTACAGTAATTCTGTGCATCAGCATTCATGTTAACTGTTAATTCTTTAATTTTTAGTTCAACACTGAACTGGGAGGACGTCTGTCATCGGACTGCTGAAGCCTGAGTTCAGGTATGTACCTGGACAGTGTGGTCGTGTTTGCTGGCGATTCTTAAACAGAAGTGATGAGTTTCTTATTACCGCCCCAGTCTGAGAATTCATGACTGATTGGTATCCCCTCTGATCACACACGTACAGATGTGTCACTGCATTGAGAAACCTTTTTCTTAGAAGTGACCAGTGCATTTAAACTTTGTCCTCTTTTCTCTGGCAGCATGAAGTCATCACAGCGTCGTGATCTCATGCTCACTATTGGGCAATGTTGGTGAGCGTTTTCAGACTATACAAACTTACATTTACGTAGACGTGATGAGTTTCTTATTACCGCCCCAGTCTGAGAATTCATGACTGATTGGTATCCCCTCTGATCTGAGCCTGAAGGCTTCAGTTTCTCTCGTATTGGTGACACATTTTTTTGAAAGTTGTCTTCTGTTTGGTCTTGCAGAGTCCCGCTGAATCTGCGGCACCACTGTCTGCTGCTTTGGATGTCTGGTAAGGATCTAGTACTCAGTTTTTTTTTAAAAAGCCTATGTAGAAGTGATGAGTTTCTTATTACCGCCCCAGTCTGAGAATTCATGACTGATTGGTATCCCCTCTGATCAAAACTATAACAGTTATGTAGTTAACATTGAAGTGTTTCCACCAAATTCTAAGATGTGCTCTTCCATTGCAGGTCAGACGGGCGCCACCATTGCGCCATCAAATGCTGCAACACTGTCTGCTGTCAGATCAGACATGTCTACATATGTAAAATGACTCCTTTCAAATAAAGTGACTTTCTGTACAGCTTACTCTGTAGTCCACTTTGTACAATGTCTGACAGACCGCTGAGTATCTCACCAACCTGGATCAAGAATGAATGAGTCAATATTATGTGACCAAAATATCCTTAATTAGAACACTGAAGAGTTAAGACTTAAACTTGCATTTGAGAAGTTTGGCGTTTTACTCGTCTTCTTTAAGATGAAACTAAAGATCCACTGCCATTAGTCTGAACTTTGTAGTTCAGGGCAGTGGGTAGAGGTTTGAAGTCTGGCAGACACTAGACAGACTTTGAAACATGTTTGAAGGCTTTCATTAAATCAGTGGACTTCAGTGACATTGAGTTATTTAAATTTAATAACCTTTTGAGTGAGGCACATCAGTTGACAAAGTACAGGGAAGTGTCAGTCATTAGATTGCATACTGTAAACAAGTTTCTCAGTACGTGTGGTTGTACTGGTTCATTGAGCCGTTTAACATCAAATCAACAGTCTTAACTAAAAATGTCTAAAAGCCTGGGTTTGTTCCTGTAGTGGAGGGTACAGACTGCACAGATGTCTGCATGTCACAGCAGCTGATGGAACAAAAAACTTTTGGTAGTCCAACAACACTCCCACTCAGTCAGCGGTGAAGATCCTCGCAGCGATATCGTCTAATAGCCAGTCCACTCCGGTTAACAAATTCTCTCCAGTTACTGCACTGCAGCCGATGATACACCAGTGATGACTTTTGATCTTATCCAATGCCAGCGCCTGCAGGAGAGAACAGAGTGATGTCTAATTTCTGAATAAATCATCTGTCACCCGGATTTAAATCAGCAAGATGGCCGAAGTTCTCACCTCTCGTATTGCTTCTTTTGAAAGGGCTCCTGGTAAGTCCTGTTTGTTGGCAAACACCAGCAGTGTTGCACCAGCTAACCTCTGCATGGAGGAGAGAGCACAGTCAAGTGAGTTTAGAAAAGGCTGCTGTGCGGCACCAGCATAAAGGATGTACAATGCAACTCTGAGTCCAACATGTGCTTCCCTGTGTGTGTGTGTGTGTTTGTACCTCCTCCAGCAGCAGCGCGCTGAGCTCCTGCTTGCAGTCGTCCAGTCGGAGTCTGTCTGCGCTGTCCACCACCCACACCAGCCCGTCTGTGCTCTCAAAGTAGTTCTTCCAATAGGAGCGCAGAGACTTCTGACCTCCTACATCCCAAATATTCAACTTAAACCTAGAAGAGACAGACAGAGGCGTCAAGTGACTCAAAAGTTCCATATGTTGAGCTGACGAGGGTCTTTTTCAAGACAAATACAAAGAAGTTATTGTACTGGAAGTTGAAGGTAGACTTCCCTTTTCCAAGCAGACATTCTAGTTTGTCGAAAGCGCTGTTCATTCAGTTTGTCGATATCAGGAACCTGGAACTGAAGCAGCTATATGGAGTCCAGCCAAAGTTCATGACACTTTCCGTGTGACAAGGTCTACGTCAGCATGTTCAGTGAAATGAGGAAAACTGTGCTGAACGTGCCGTTGACTCAGGTGCTGTACTTAAAGCCGCAGTGTGTAAAAACTGAACTTTTGGTCATGTTTGCGGAAACTTACATCCTGACTAAGACTGAAAATCTGTGACGAAAATCAGGTTCCCGTGCCCCTAACATCATTTCAGAGTCCACTGTCTGAACAGAAACAGCCAATCGGAGCCAAGACATCGTCCAGCAAATGTATTGTTTAAACTCTGATTACAATGTCTCATACCCTTCCTGTTGAGGGAAAACCGTGCATCTCTAAAATTATATTTATTTATAAACAGAAGGATCTGGTGTTCTCTTAACAGGTTGAGAAAATCCTGAACTGCTGTATAATATTTGAATGCTGTAACTCTGAACTACTTCACAGTTAACACGTTCTTAACAATTCGCTTTCAAGCCAGACTTTGAGATCCGTCTTGGATTAGCTGTGCGGTTGTTGAAGGATAGTAATGTCACAAATGTGATGATCTTATAGACCATGATGCGTTGCTTTCAAGTACACTACCAGCAGTATATAAAGTAGTTTAAAGGAGCTGGACTTTGAACTGCAGCAGTCACCATGTTTCACCATCCTAATATTGATAACAATGATTTCATGTATGTGTAATCACCTAAAAATGAGTCTTTTTGTGTATTTTCAGCTTGCAGTGACGTCACTAGATGCGACCAAATCCTCCACACTGCACCTTTAACAATGCAGGACTTTTACTTGAATTAGTACTTCTGCTCAAGTAAAGGCTCGGAGTACTTCCTCCATGCGTCATGTACTTCAGGTCAAAGCAGGGGCACGCTGTGCCCGCCTCACCCTTTGTGCTCCACCGTCTTGATGTTGAAGCCCAGCGTCGGGGAGATGGTGCTGACGTCTTCTCCGTTAAACTTCTTCAGGATGGTCGTTTTCCCCGCGTTATCCAGACCTCTGCACGAGCCAGGTTAAAGAACAAACTCACACCTGGTTGTTAGGGTAACAGCGCGTCACTGCTAGCACGTTAGCATGATGCAGCACAAAGTGCGCCAAACAAACGGCACAAGTGTTAAACAGTTGTCCCAAACTACCCAACGACGTGCGGATATTAACTGCTGCTGTCTTGTTATGAACACAGATACAGTTATAACAATAATAACGTCGGCACATGGATGCTAATTTGTTTACAGCTAAGCTTACACAGAGGATACAGCATTAGCAGTCTCATCTCCCGCTCCTTCTGCTTCATCTTCTTCAAAATGGTCAACAAACCCATCGCCGCGGCGTCTCGCTCAGCTGCAGTTGTTTATAAATCTGCTGCTTTTTACTAATTATACGTTTTATTTGCGTGAAAGATGCTCAGCGTCCAGAACAAGCATTGCAAACGCGGAAGCGCTGTTGGAGATAGCCCCGCCCCACGCAGTCATTAATTGGACTGTTTGGTGAAGCGCGAACGCTGATTGGTTGTTTGAGGTGTTTGAAGCTGGCTGATTGGTCAGCGAGCGTTTTTAAGGTGTGGCGCAGAGGCGCTCGTAGGTTTGCCGCCCTCGTGTGTTTGTTATGAGAGTTACACATTTGATTTAAGAACCGTGGAGAGACTCTGGCGCAGCCTGTCTCCAAAAATGTGAAAAATGAAAGCTGAAGATAAAAATTTAATGAGCGGATACAGTCATAAAAAAAAGACCTACACATACAAGGAGATGTTTTCTTTCCCACGAAAGTTCGCCTACAAACCAGATAATTTGAAACATCCTACAATCCAGTTTCCAATCCAAAGTTTTCCAACTTTCACATTCAAAATATAGCATCATTTTGTCATATATTCGCCTTACATGTAATATTGAATATAAGGGAAAATATATTGTTTTATAAATATAGTACATGAATCAGTTTATCGAGCGTATCGTGTCTTTTTTATATATTAAGAAGTCAACTTTATTGTCAGTGCTGCCGTACAGAACATACAGAGAATTTAAATGGTGTTTCTCTCACATCCCTGGTGCAAACAGTAATATACATGAAATATAAAACATAAACAATGTATACAAGATATATAAGATATAAAAGAAAAATATGTAAAATCCAAAAGATATAAACAGTGTATCAGTATAAATATGGCAAATATAGAAAGATTCAGCGGTATGAACAGTATTATCAGTGAGATCTATCAATAAGAATTAATAACAGCAAATATTATTATAGTAATACATTTGTTGGATACTTTGAGAACTCATCTTCACGAATATGTGATATCTAAGGATTTCCTCTCAGGCTAGTTATTCGTGGCTGTGTGTTTGCTTTGCTGGGAGGTTTTAGAGACATAGATTCATCTCATAGGGTCAAAGAACAAATCGCATCTTCAGTTAGCCCACATCATTTCCTGCTGAGAACCGGTAAAAGCCCTTGGCCTCGGCATGCCTGGGGGCTTGGACGCTGATTTCCTGGCAAAGATACTACTTGCAAAATCCCCTACACGAGAGGGAGGTCCAACTTCATTCTTAAATTGGTCATTCAGCCCGGACCTGTTCCTGTCCCGCAGCATCTTTTCCGATTCATTAACCGTGATGCGTTCACGTTGTACGAGTTGTAGTTGAGCACACATTCACAGAAAGGCAACGAAGCTGGTTGAAACTAATGGGAACATCTACTTGAAGACTAGAGGTGGATTTATTATGTTCATTAAGTTCATTTTAAAAAGAATCAACTTTTATCATCGGCTTTTTGTTCCGATATAGACTTAAAACCCGAAACCAACGTACTACAAGTGAACGCAGCACAGCCCCCTTGCCTAGCAATGGGTCATTTTAAAAGAAAGAGAAACTGAAAGCACCATCACGTTGCATCATCGTGTCTGTTGCCAAACCTCCTGCGCTCAAAAGCAGTAACACACCCCCGACATATCGCCTCATTCCGGGATGAACAGCCACAGACGCAACAAATCAACAGGCAACCACCAGACATTACACCTCACACACACTGCCTGCAGTATTTTGTCGGTCGTCTGGAGTCATTCACAGTTCATTCCAAGCTGCACAGAGGCAGCTGGTCGTGCGCCAACTTGAAGAGTTTGAATGGCACCGGCAGCGCTGCACGGATGATCCGCGCTGGGTGAAAGTACATCCTGCCGTGGGTCAGTCAGACAGCAAGTCCGCTCCTGATGCTGCTGGGAGAGGAGATGTCCCCTCTATTCATGGACACCGGGTACGAGCCCAACAGCCCCAGCTCTCTGTCAGCTGAGGAGAGCCACAGCAACACCGCTGGATCGGTAAGATCGCCTTATTCATCAATCAGTTAATCAATAATAACATAATAACATCATATTAACACTCTTGATGGATACAGGTGTTTGTTTTGTACATATCCCACATATGATGAGTTATTGCATTTTATATTATTTATTTATTTATATTTTATTAGACACTGACCCACGTTTTTCTTGTTTTTTTCTGATTCTAAGCCACTTGTAATGCGTTCTGTTTTTATCAAATCACACATCAATGAAAACGCACAACTGAACACCTAAAATACAGTTTAAGTCTCTATAATGGGGCTATCAGTAATATTACAGGGTTTTTCTATTAACACATCATATGCTGTGATTACGAGGCCTCCAGTTCTGTTTCCACCTCTCAACTGTACAGCATCTTTAAAAATGACAAAATGTCACCATAAATGCTTAAAACAGACTAAATAGTCACATTAAAATGGTCTAAAAAGTCTGTATAGTCAAAAAGAGAATAACTGATAACACAGAGTGTTGTCACCAGTTATAACGTCTGGGAATAATTATTACTTGGCCTCAGCTTGGGCGTCTGTTCCTGCTGCCAAGCATCATATCTATATTTCATTTCTTCAAAAGAAGAAAAAAATCTCTTTGAATAGACTTTCAGTATTTGATAACATCAGGGTGATAACTACACTGTTGCCCATGAAGTTGGAATGATTGTGACAGTGTGATTTATTCTTGACACATACAGTGTATCTTCTCAAACCTTTATTGAGCGACGTCAAAGCAATGATTCAAAGCAATGATTCCAACTTTATAGCCACCAGTTTTGAGCATCATCTAAACTTCATCAGGTCACCTAGTCAACTTGACTTTGCCCTGGGAAGCTCTGAATGTAACAATCATGTGCTACAACACATCAACTTCCATGTTTATTGCAAGTACATGTGATTTCGCGTGATAGGTTTGTCTCATGACCCTGTGAACTGTGACATCTCGCAAAGCATCATGCAATGTCGAAAAAGTTTGAAATGTTTGCTGAGAGAAGTATGCACTTGGAAAAGCTCGGTGTGCACTGTAAATAAACCTAAAGGCATGTGTATGCTGTCACAGGAGAGAGAGGGAGAGGGACAGCAGATGGCAAAGAGAGGGACAAAAAGACAAGAGAAGAACAGAGACGCTGCCAGGAAGAGCCGGAAAAAGCAAACGGAGAGAGCAGACGAGCTTCATGAGGTTTGACACATTCAACCTTCTTCTCTCCTTTGCTTCGCTTCAACACTGCCCTGTGATTCTGTCACTTTCTGTCTCTCTTAAAACTCCCCCTCACTCACACACACACACACTCACACACACTCACACACACACCCTCAAACACATGCTGTGTAACCAGTGGTACGTGTCTTGTGTAATCTGTCAGCATGCTCGTAGCTGTTTCTTGTAAATACTCTGCTTTAGGAGAAGGGCTTTCACTCCCTCTGGTTTTCCCTCCCCATTGGCCCTCCCTTTCCTCCCTCTATACCACACACACACACACCCAGGCACACACACACACTCCCGCCTCTGTGTTTCCATGAGAGCCTCTGTGTTTTTTTTTTTTTTCCCAAGGGACAAATTCCACAGGTCATGTAACAAAGAGACACACATAAACGTTACGGACTTTCTGGAGAACTGAGTCAAATTTGAGTCAAACGGGATTTAATGAAGCAAAAACAGTGCACACCGTCTCTGAAACTTCACAGTGTGCACGACTGAAAACCTATTCATGTGTGTCTCTTCTGAGAATACCGTCATCCTTGTGAAAAAACAGGAGGTGATGAACTTGAATCTCTTTTCAAGGTAGTTTGCGAGCTTTAAGGGGAAACATGGTGTGTAAGCAGCGTTATAGCGCAGCCCCCCCCCCCCCCAAACAGAGCTGACTAATAAAAAGCAAATAGTCGTCATTTTTGCTGTTCGTGAAAGAACAGTTTGACATTTTGAGAAATGTGCTCAATAACTTTGTTGCCGAGAGTTAGATGAGAAGACTGACGCCTCTGTTTTGTCTGTGTGTTGGATATGAACCTCCTGCCATTAGTTGGCTAGCTTAGCTTAGCATTAAACCTTTACAACGAAGGCTAACAGGTGGCATGGTTCAGTCCAAAGGTAAAACGAAAGTGACTGCTCTCAGCCAAGAAATTGTCAGACACACAATAAACATAATTCCTTGTAAAACAACCTCTATTTCTACTTCTGAATGGATTAAATAAACGACATATATAATGTGTTTGTGCTTTGGAGGTGGCTTTCGTTACCTTTTTAGCTAGACTACTTAATTCCAGTCTGCTAAACGAAGCTAAGCTAAGATAACGCTCTCCTGGCTTCAGCTTCAGAACATGTCAGAGCATGAGTGAGAGAGTGGTGTCTAATTCTTGGTAAGACACTCAATAGCTATTACCTGAAAAGCCAGTGATGAGATGCTCTTTGGCAACACGTGTAGCTGAGTGGCGGAGACACGAGATTACACAAGAGACAGACAGGCAGTTCTGAAAATTAGGAAGTATAAAAATACACTGAAAGTGGACAGATAGGACTTTCATTGATTATCAAATACTGTATTAAAATGTTATTTTGAACCGGTTTCCGTGTAGCTGAATAAATAAGTTATTCCTTGGTTGTGTCTATAATAATAAACACACGCCTATAAAATGTGTTATACTGCTCTCTCAAGCTCGAAGAAGTTTCTCTTTGACATACTTACAGTTAGCTTTATTGTCCTCCTACCTGTTGGATAAGTGCATGTTTACTGGACTTATCTAGACTTTCACTTTCTCTCTCTGTTCTGCTCTCCTTGGGGCCTTCATATTAGTTTTGAAGAAGCACTGCTGCCACAAAAAAATCTGATCGTTGTCAGCAGTTCATGGTCAGTTCATGGGTGGCGACTACATAGCTGCGCCGCTTTGACTGTGATGCTGTGAACTGTAGTAGAAATCTTGCCTAAGCGCAACACTATTCAAGTCCTGACTAAGTCCTCTGTGTTCAGTGGAACTGTATACCGGCTACATTGGAACTAAAAATAATATAAATAAGAATAAAAAACTAGACTTTTCTAGGGTTATTTTTTTTAAGGTTTTCTGGACAGATTTAACACAGTGATCGTTGATCAGCAGGAAATCACTTTTTATTACTCGCTCTCCACCACCTACAGACTGCGTTTGTGCTGAACTTGCAGTAATGGCACTTACAGTAAGAGCCATATTTCAGTTCTCCTTCGAGGTTCTGACACCATCCGGTCTGTGACTTTTGTGCTTTCTATTACAGTGTGTGTCAGTAGTATTGCTTGGTAGTAGTGTTTCATTACAGTGCTAGTCAGGCCTGGAGTGATGTATGTATGTATGTGGGTGAGGTGTGATTGTGGTTATTTGTCTTTTGATGTATGTCTTTAATCAGTTTTTACAGCTGATACGTGGCACACTTAGGGATAATAAAGATATACTTGACTCACCTTGACATTTCTTACCCTGTTATGTTTGTTTCTCCCTCTATCTCTATCTTATCCACTACTAATTTCCTTTTTCCCTTTACCCTCCACTTCTTAGGAGCTCCAGTGTCTGGAGCGGTCAAACGCAGCCCTTCAAAAGGAGATCGCCTTGTTGAAAAAAGAACTGCACCTCTATACGACAGCTTTGGATCGCCACAAGCCTTTATGCTCCCTCCAAGACTCCGCAACCAACTCCAGCTCGGCAATCTGCCTTTCGGCTTCCCCCTCAGCCAAGTGCCAGAGCAGCTCCAGCCCTCCTCGGGTCCCTACTCAGGCCCCAAGAACGACTCAACCTGCTGCTCCTTCATGCTCTACCTCCTTAACCTCCAGCATGGGTCTCTCTGCCCCAACAACTACAACATTAACCTCATCTATCGGCTCGTCTTCTGAACACTTTGCATCCTCCAGCTCTGTAACTGTTCCTTATTCCGGCTCTTTCTCTACAATCCCGGCTCCTCACTCCTTGTTCAGTGATGACCCTCCTACTCTGATCGCATCAAGGCCGACAAATGTTGCGCCTGTCTGCACCAGCCTTGTTTCAAACCCTGTACCCGCCAGCTTCCTCACCACAGCAGCTAAGGCTCGGTCAAGGCAAGGTGCTAACCATGAACGTTCCTCGGTGTCAGAAAGGGCTTTCTCTACACTTCAGCCCGGTGCACTGGAGGCCTTGATGATGAAACAAGCCTCTTTTCAAACTGCCTCATCGAATATGGTGCCCCCTTACTCCCATTCAGCTGCACTGACTGCAGGCTTAGTAGCACATGGTTGTCCCATGAGCGTACCCCAGCTTCATCCAGGTCACACTGGAGAAAATCCAATCAATTCAAGTCCACTGCGTTCTCTTTCACTGTCAACTCTTCAAAATCCTGCTCTTCAGTGCCCCTCAGCGTTCCCTCGGGCCAGTCCGGAGCTGTCTCCTGCCTCTACCTTTGCCTCAAAGTCAAGTTATAGTCAACACGTGGCGCCCAGTCCTGGTTCTCTGCTTTCCCTGCTGACCGTCCCGAGTCCCGTTAATGTGTCTCAGACTACCTCCAGCAGCTTTGATGGACCTCCTCCTCAACCCCTACCCTCGCTGCCACCATTGGGGGATCCCTCAAGAGATCTCTCCCTTTCTGAGTTGCTAGAGGTCAATGACTGGATTCTGCAGTAAGTGGACCTAGTTACCAGTAGCACTACATGCCGCATAGCAAAATAAAAACAGTTTACTTGTGCCAAAGTTCTTATTTAATTCATATATTTCTATATTTCCATTGGTTTAATCAAACTCTTTAACTATGTTTGACAAAGTGGCAATGAAATCACAGCACAGAGACGTCTGATGATTCAGATTTTCTAAAAGAACTCCAGCGCAATTTATTATGAAAATAAAGCTGAGCTGCTACAGCAACAACCAAAAAAAAAAAAGGAGAACGTTCTATGAGTAAAGGAACATTTATATATCTGGCATCTGTCTGAAAAAAAGGAAATTAACAAGCCAGATGAGTGCTACAGTTTCCTTAATACGCAGAATTTTTAAACTTTGTGTAATCCTAGAGAGGGTGGAGTACTTTAAAGAGACGTTATTAGGAAAAAATTCCATCTGTCTCATATGAGCTGCAGTGTGAACACACAGATTGCCAAAGTTAATCACACAGGCCTGACCTGGCTGCACGTGGCGGGAATTATGATTGAAGTCCAGGAAACGTTCTTCCTCTTTTTTTTCTTTTCTTCTTCATTTAAAACACGCACATGTTTTTTCTGCTGCTGGCGATTTGTTTATGTATTTAAACATTTCATTTTTTAAAAATTGCTTTTCAAAAGCTAAACTTTAATTTTCTACATTTATTGAATGAAATGAAAAAAAAAGATTCTTCTTCACTCCAAATAATAGAACGGCATTATTTCTACCTAATTAAGCTCTTATATGATTCATTATTCTTTGACGTATTTTTCCAGGGTTCGCTCGCAAGGGTGTATGCACAACCAGACGAAATGGGTAACTGCCCAGGGCCCAATACTATACTATACACAATACTAAAAAGTTTGGGTATCTGATTTCTTTATGTCTTCTCTGCTTATTCATTAGTGCATGTTCTCAAATAAATATGTGCCTAAACTAAATAATCACATTCAGTTGGTCCAGAGGGGCTCAGGGCTCATTTTTATACTGTGGCCCCCTTGTGGTTAGTGTTTAGCCATGACTGCATGGACAATTAATGTGCTGACTCAAAACCCTTATTTTCAGTTACTGCTTGATCAAATACAGCCACATGTATGTAGAGACATTTCACATATTTTTAGATTATCTTAATAATCTTCTACAAATTAAGCTTTTTTTGTTTTCACTCGCCGTACACTGAGAGAAAGCCTGCACTGATCTGTGATGGAGAGGCCTGTAGACAGCGGGATGACATTTTCAGGGAAAGATTCATTAAGCGCGGTGATCATGGTGACAGGGCTGCCCACTCACACGCCTGTGAGTCTAAATCTGAAAATGATTATTATAGGGAAATTAATAATTCCCTTACTTTGCTCATGAGTCACATGAGAGAAATAGCTCTTTTTCCCACGGCTCCCTCTCTCTGTAGCTGTTGCATTGGAACTTCTGCTGTAAGGAAATAAAGATTGTAATATGCTAATTAAAAACAAAATAGGAGATCTAGCCCGGCTTCTGCACCATGATTGTAATAAAATGACGATTTTGGTTTTTCAGAGGATGATTTATGTAGATTATATTGCTTTATATACACTATATCTGTAGATTTATGTGAAATATGAGAGTTTTTAGAAAGGCTTTGTTTGTGTGTATTATGACAATTTTGTATTTATCATGCATTAGATTAATATATTTATGCTGTCGTACTGGTGAAATAGGAAAATAATTACAATAAAAAATAAAAAATAAAAACATTTTATTAAAACATGTTTATTTCCCTTTTGTTCATTTTACAATGCTGTTCAATATGTAATCTTATATTTGAATATAATGTACGACTACAATTATAATACAACTACAAACACGTGACTCACCCTTGATCAGTTCGACAAACACATTTTTGCTGATGCAGCCTTTGTTCTGGTATGACCGGTAGCATTTGGTGGCTAATCTTACATAAAAAGTAAAACAAGTGGCCACAAGTGACATTATTTAACACAGATACACAGAGTCACACAGTCTCACAGATTGTACACTGCTGTTAACAATTTCTTTTGTGAAACCTCTTAACAATTGCCATGAAATTTGGTACAGACATTAACGCCGCCCCTCGGGAAGAACTGTAATAACTTTGTTGATCCCCTGACTTAATTTGACTTAATCAGCTGCTGTTTTGTTTTGTGTTAAAAATAACATGCCATGTTAGCATTTGGCCCAAAGCACCACTGTGCTTACATAAAGCCTCACAGAGCAGCAAGCATGACTGTGGACATTTTATTCTTGTTACATATTTTTTTAAACACAAATCTGTAAAGAGGAATTCACCATTTTGTCAAAACTCCACAAACCATCAAACAGTGCGCTCAAAATCATGTCTGTTCTCAAGTCTGATTGTTTCCATTAGAAGGATACACAGCTATTACAGCGATCAGCCATACCATTATGACCACTGGCATGTGAAGTGAACACTGATGATCTCATTTAAAAAAAAAAAAGGGTTAAAGTTGAGTGTTAGAAGCAGAAAATAGGCACGATGTCTACCTGGGCAACACATGGCACCAGGATGCAATATGGGCAGAAGCCAAACTGCCGTATGAACAGACGTATGAAGCAAGCAGTATGATGCTTTGGGCGATGCTCTGCTGGGAAATTTTGGGTCCTGCCATTCAAGTGGAAGTTTCTTTGACACCTAAACCGTGTTGTTGCAGACCGCGTGGCTTCTTTCAGCAGGAAAATGCAGATAAAGCAAAAATGGTCAAGGAATGATGTGACGACGAGTACAAGGTGCTGACTTGGCCTCTAACTTCCCCAGAATTCAATCCAATCCAGCAACTGTGCGATGAGCTGGACAAAGATGATTCATGGAGGTCCCACCTCACAATAGGCTGCATTCAGACACAATCCGGCACTGCGGCTTTGTTGACTTCATGTACGAGCTTTTAAATGTGTGTCTGACTGGCAATTTACAGCATAGACACAAAGAAGTTTCCTTTGGTTTGTGTTAAAGGATCTGCTGCTAATGTCTTGTTGCGAGATATTACAGCACACCTTCAGAGGTGTAGTGGAGTCCATGCCACGACAGGTCACGCCTACAGTACATACAGTATGAAGTGTAATAGTTAATTCATAAGAAATAATCTGCACCCACACTATAGGTTCCAGTTATCTCTCTCTAAACTCACAGTTCAGCTTCCTGAAAACAGCATGCAAACTTTTCGTTGATTTAGCAACAGCTGGAGCTCAAAATAAAGTTTGTCATCATCCTCTTCCTCTTTTCTCCTCCTCCTCCTCTTCCTCTCTGTCCTCCGTGCTGCTTCATTTCACTCCCCCGACGCAGTAGCGGTCACCTGAGACCTCATTTGTGCTCTGACAGTGTTTTTCCCCAGTTGGATTTGAACAGGTGAGACGTGACGGGGTGTGACATTCTGAAGGCCAAGTGAACATAATCTGTGCTTTCATTTTTGCAGAAATGTGATTTAAAATTTAGATTTGAGTGGAAACAATGGACCTTTGCCTGAGCCTTTATTTTTTATACATGCGCTTTGAGTTTTCTGAATGTTTATGAAATGCAGAAAAACTACATATAAATGCAATTTAAGATTGTAGATTGAATATAGTCTTTATAATATGTTCTAATAGACTGTCTCGGGTTATGGAGTACAAGAGTGCTGTGGAGTGCTGTGACTTTAACAGAGCAGCATTAAGAGTCTCTGCTGAGAGCAAATAAGAAGCAGACCAGCAGCGCTCCCAGCCACTTACCGGACTGCCGGTGTCGGTCCCCCCGGTGTTTTTCCCAGAAGGCAACCGGCTGAGCTCATCTGCGACACAACACAGATGAGGGGGAGGAGGGGGGAGGCGCGTGCTATTACGCACGCCCTTGTGCTGGATATAAGCCTCTGAGGCTGCTGGAGTGTGTTTATGGTGAGAGGAGCAGTAAGGAGGCTTCAGGGCTGGCTGCAAAATTCCCATTTCACTGCCAGCCAAGGTGTGACTTTGAGATGAAAGCGCGTGGATAATTGCTCTTTTGGAGCGCGCGAGCGCGTGCGCGCGCGCGACAGAGAGCAAGTGGCTTGTAGTGAGGAGGAGAAGAACAATGGATGGGACTTGATCCTCAAAGCCAACTACAATCAAGCGTGCACAAGCACAAACAACGCGCGCACACGCGCGCGCGCGCTCACCTCCAAATAGGAAGCGAGGAAAATGGAGAAAGGGAGGGGGAGGGAGGGGGGAGGAATGGGGGAGTCAGACAGAAACAGTGATGAGCGTCAAAGCGGCGCGCTGCTGGAGAACAGGAGCCAATGTTCTCCTGGCGAGGTGAAACCGCAGCCAGAGGTTTGGCTGATGCAGAGGTGCGCGAGGCAACTCGTGACGCATGTGTCTCACATGGAGTTGGTGTTTAAAGAGGCAAAAAGCAGCGGCACATAAATAAAAGCAAATAAATAAATAAATCCATCCTATAGCGTCATCCGCAGTGAGGAGCCTCATCCCTCTCTCTCCTTGCACCACCTTTAAGGCTGAGGAACCAGCGGCAAGACAGCCAGGCTGAGGGGAGGGGACATCCGGTCCCAGATTTCAAAATAAAACGCCTATTAATGCGCCTGTCCTGCATGTGTGGCACTGACCAAACATTTACTCCGTGTCCCGGGGTTGGTATCACTCTGAGCTATACACGGTGGGGAACATGAGAGATGCACCATGGTTCAGTGACAAGCACCTGACATAAGAACATCCTTTCTGCGTGGAGTTTGCATGTTCTCCCCTCTCCAGGTGAAGTTCTCCCCGGGTACTCCAGCTTCATCCTACAGATCAAAGAGGTTAATAAGCTTAATTGCCGTCTGTAAATTGCCCGTAGGTGTAAATGTGAGTGTGAATGCATGTTTATTTCTATGTGTCAGCTTGCCCAGGGTGTACCCCGACTGTCACCCAATATCAGCCGGGATTGGCCCACGGTGACCCTGATGAGGATGAGTGGTGATGGACAATGGATGGATGTCCAGAGAAATGGTGGACAAAAGAGTGAGTATCTATTTCAACTATTCAAATATTTCAAATTTCAAAATGGAGAGCAATGCTAATTCAATCGTTGGAACACATAACAAATGTTTTTCCACTGTTCACTGGCTCTTGACAGAAGATCTTGACCATGTTCTTTTGCTCTGTAAGATAAGATGACCTGAATCATTCTCTGCAACCTGCAATCAACCTGCAATAAATCATTTTGGTTATTTAGTGCCGACAGTTTTAGAGTGTAATACCACTGCTGCAAATATGGACAGCTGTACGTGTGTATTTGTTATGGTTATATTGCTTGTGATCAAAAACTAGTGAGTCAACAACACGACACATAGCAGCCAGCTAATATTACTTATTAGTCCAACAGCAAGACGCCCAGCTCGCCATCTGTCTTTCAACTTTTTATGTCGCGAAGCCCTCACCAACAACTAAAAGTCCCAGATTTACTCTTGTCCTGTGGCTTCTTGGCCACTCTCTCCTTTTCTCTTCTTAGCTTCCTCATCAGCATCCTCTTCGGCCTTTGCTCTTCTGTCATTATGTCCTCAGTTCTGGCACAACACCAGCTCAACTCTCCATCAGCATTCCCACACACTGTGAGCCTAAAGATCCTCTTCTTCCTGGTGGTCCAAATTGCTTGTGGTACAAACACTAACACTCCCATGGTGCTTTTAGCTCACAATCCGGGCAGCCCAGCTAACAGACTGAGCTAAAATTATCTAACAGCAGCTGCAATGGTTACTACTATTGCCTCACAGCAAGAAGGTTCCTGTATCAAACCTCGAGGAACCTCTAGGGCTTTTCTGTGTGGAGTTTGCATGTTCTCACCACGTCTGTGTGGGTTCTCTCCAGGTACTCTGGCTTATGAAGGACTGAGCCTTCGCACACAGTCTACGCACTGAGCTAACCAGTGCCTTTACTCATTTCATTTTAATTGGGCCCGTGAAAAGATGGATGACCAACAGGGCAATGTCGGCAACTTCTCTAGTGAACCCCCCCCCCAAGGCGCTCCTGAATAGCCTCGGTTCACCGTGCAACAACTGGTTAATTTTAACAATCTAATCTCATAATAAAAACCTTTGAGAGTATGTGAAGGAAAATATCAGGCGCCATGTTAACAGCCTTTACATGAGCTGCTTTCACTTAACTGAAGTTTTGCGGCCCTGTTTCGAAATGGCACTTAAACTGTGCGCTTTGTTTAATCAAATTAACTCACATCAAACCTGAGGCCATACAATAGTCCAGCTCTGTAGTGCACAGCAAAGAGAGAGAGAGGGAGCGTCTGTTCTTTTATTTTGAAAGCCGGTATGCTTCATTTCCTGCGTGCTCCTGACTCACTGCGTGCTTCTTGACGCAGCTCGCCGAGGCGCTGTAGGACGACCGGATAACGGGATCCGAGAAGGGGGACAGGAGCAAAACGTGTCAGTCTGACAGACATAGACGGGGTGCTATTGTATAACACAGGCCTTCGCTCTTTTCGCTCCAGGCTGCTGTTGTTGTTGCTGCTGCCTGGACTCTCTTCTTTTTCTTTTTTTTTTTTTAAATTTTACCTCTCTATCATTTTCTTCTTCTTCTTCTCCTCTCACCGCGGAGGTAGAGCCGGAGCGCTGCAGCGGGGCGCTCGGTTGTTGCATCGGCCGCTGGCGGAGGGACCTGCACATGTCGGCGCGGTGAGGGAGCGTTTGTTTCCCCGCCCTGATAGCGGTCTGAGGAGGAGGACGACGGGGGGAGGAGGACGTTGTGTGTGGTGTGGAGGAAGAGCAGCAGGAGCAGGAGGAGGAGGAGGAGGAGAGGGCGAGAGCAACATTATCCAGAATAAAAACACAAAAAATAATCTGAATTATAAAGCAGGTGCGGCCGAGAGAGGAAAAAAAAACGAGCAGGAGAAGGACAACAGTGATGCGGCAGCCGAGGTGGGCCCAGATAGATGATTTTATGATATCATCATCCACCGCCAGGACCGATCACTGATTTTATTGATAAGGAGCATCATCGAGGAGAATAAAGCTGATCTGGGCTCCGTTTGTTTGTTTCTCATCTGTCTGGATAAAACAGCAGGAGGATCATCGGCGCTTGATTGCAGTGATTTCTTCCCACAAGGAGGCTTTGTGATCAGAAATAAATCTCCAAATTTAGGCCGATGACTTAGTGTGCATGTGTAGTGCGTGTATGCGTGTGTGAGTGTGCGTGTGTGGTGTGTGTGTGTGACGCCAATACAGCAGCAGAGAGGTGTGTTTATGTGTGTGTGTGTGTCTGTCTGAGCATCATCTGGTAGCTGGACAGGCTACTCCTCCACGGGGATGATACACAAGCGATTTTTACATCATCTGTGCGTGAAGAAGTGAAGAATCAGGGATGATGCTGCTGCTGCTGCCATTTCCAGCCCGGCTCTGATAGAGACACCGAGGAGGCGCACAGCACGGGACTGGACATCCAGAAAATATCCTCTCCTCTCCTCACCTCTCCTCCGCCTCTGCACCTTCTCCCCCCTCCCCTCCCCTCCTCCCCTTTATCTCTCACCCCTCTCCTCCTCTTCCTCCACCACCCCGGATCGCCTGTTCACTCTGATCAATTGATAATCCATCTGTGATTCAGAAAAGCCACCCACCTCCTCCATCCTCTCCTCCATTCACATCCTCTTTACGCACTCACACGCGCAAAGGCACGCACCCACTGCACGCACCAACACCACCACCGCCGCCGCCGCCGCCATCATGGAGACGACCAAGCTGCCTCCGTCCAGCCCGTCCTCACCGACCACCAGCTTCTCGGTGCCGTCCGCGGAGAAGGTGGACGGCTTCCCGCGCAGGTCCATGCGCAGAGCCCGGCAGAGGAGGTCCCACAGCTCGTCCCAGTTCCGATACCAGAGCTCCCAGGTGGAGCTCACCCCACTGCCCCTGCTCAAAGGTGAGACACCGCTTCACTGTGGCACCCATGGGTGAATCATAGACGTCTGAAAGTGCTGTAAGGTCGCCATAAACTCACTGTTTACTTCATGCAAGATGAAGCACCCGGAGATAAAAGCCATCTCCTGACTTCACACGAGACAGCCATTGATCAGAGCTGTGGAGAAGGTCTATTGATGTATTGTGTTTGTGTCCTCTCTAACTCACAGAGGTGAGAGCCATGGCTATGATTTACTTTCTTATAAGAGCCAGTCTGCTTTTGGCCTCTTGTTGGAATATTCTAACAATTATTTTCACGATTAATTAATCATTGGGTCAATTAGATAACAGAAAAAAAGGAGGTCCACCCCACTTTCCCAGAGGTGACGTCTTCACATATCCTGTTTTGTCCAACCAAAAGTCCAAACAAAAAGAAATTCAGTTTACAGTCATTTAAAAAACAGCAATTACACAACATTAACACTAATTACACTGGAGAATCAATCTGTCCATTTTATGGCACGTTTGAATCATAACTTGAGTGATTTAATCTTTTGTAATATTGGGATCTGATGATCGGCGAGGCAGATGGAGATCAAACGGACTTGAACTACTGTAGGAGTGAAAATGGATGAGTAAGAAATGGCACATTTTCCTGCCACTTATCCTCTTTTTTTTAGCAACAAATCAACTCTACCACTGCATGTTAACTCCGTTGCCTACACATTTCAAGTATTTACAATCAGCACAGCGTGTAATCTAACCGATTATATTCATAAATATGCTTCAAACTGTGGCTAAGAATGAGTCTGAGTTCACATTCATGTATGCCGAGTCACTGAGCTTGACGTTGATGACTTACACACTCATTAAAACACAGTACTGTCAAACACCTGCTTGTCTCTGATTGGACAATGGGGATGTAGGAGAAAGCCTTGACAGACAAGACCTGCTTCTTCACCACCTTATTAGATACACCTCAAACAAAGCACTCGTACAAATTGTGGCTATGTAAAGATCTTGACATTCAGGCTGGCGTAACATCCCTCATAAATGCAGTCAGAGCTGCACTATTTGCAGATCCGTCGTTGCCATAGCTTTAACCCCAGAGCTGCTGATACTACACCGAGGCCACTTTGATCTATGTGAGCTTGTTCGAAATTCTCTCAGAGGGAAGGCTGCAAACGCAGAGAACTCACTGGCTTTCATTTTATACTCTACTGCTGAATATGTTTCCTATAGATCAGCCATCTGCAGACAGGTGTGGGTGGGGTTTGGTGAGATACAGTTAGAAAAATCACAGAAATAAGTAAGATTATCTATATTTTTTCTGGCCAGAAAAGGAAAAGCAAAATTATAATGAACAAAAAGTAAAATGAATAATTGACTCATCAATCTGCCAACAACCGGGAAGCTAATCGGCAGCAATTTTAGCGATTTTAGTAATCAATTCAGGGCAATTTAGCAAAAATACCATAACATTTGTTTGTTCCAGACTCTCAGGCGTTGTTTTTTTCTGTTTAATTTCGCTGTAAATTGAATATCTTTTGTCACCCTGCGCTCTGAAGCACTTTGGTTGAACAATTTTCATCATTTTCTGACCTATTATACAATCAATGATTCATTTATTAACCCCACAACAAACAAACACAGGTGAGCAACTGCTAATCAAGTAATAATCCTAATCAAAATAATTGTTATTTGCAACCTTAGAGTAAACATCAGCATGAGTTGATATGTGACATGCCATGAAAAGGCTTATTTCTGATAAAATTACCTAAAAGTGGAGAAAGATGGAGTTTATTCAGGTTCATATTTTAAAGCCACACTATGTCACTTTATACTTTACAAATGAAAAGTTTAATTCATATGAAATAAAATGCACCCCTACTTTATGCTGCTGCTACAGAATTTGTTGGTCTGGTACAAGTGGCAACCTCCGTGGCTGTGAAGTGTCAAAAACTGCAGTTCCTCAAACGTCCACTTGAGGCTGGCTACAGAACGAGTCAGTCTCCATAAGCCCCCAATGTTAAAATATGCAACTTCACAGCATAAATAAATGTGTTTACAGCCTGGTACAAAAAGCAGTTTTCATCTCTGTAGCTAATTTCCCCGTTCATGACAACTGTACTTCATGACAACTAATTCATTCAAATTATATTAAGGCTTAAAACATAATTAACAGTATGACAGCGTTGATTGACAGGTAGGTGCTGTTAAAGATGGTTTATTAGAGCAGCCAAATGTCATTTATCCCGCCTCAGGTCCACCGATGAGCCAAGTCTTTGCAGATTTTTAGATTAGCCACGAGACGGAAGTAGCAGGATGACCAAGATGGCAGCAGCCAGTGCCACAGACTTTGAGCTTCTGACCAGCAGCTTCGAGTGGCTAATGTTAGCTAATGTTAGCAAACATAAGCTTGATGTTGTTGTGTAACTGCCTTTATTGAGTCACTGACATTATGGCTCTTCTATACATGTGCTACTCTTATATTATAGAATTATAGTCGCTTTAATCCGAAAAGATATATTTTCGTGTTTAGACGGCGAGTAAATGTCAGAGACGACCAAGTCAATATTTTTGTGCCTTTTCTTTTGGTTCACACGGTAAACAAGACCTTCACCTGTTTTATATTTGCTTTCTCAAGAGCTGTTTCATCTCTATGTATTTATCTACGCCTCTCCTTCACCTTGTGTATCTCCTTTCTCTTTCTTTCTTACCCGTGTGTTCAGCACAAGGGCACATTGTAAGTCCTCATATATGCCTCTGACCCCTCTTTATAAGGTTACTCCCTCTTTCATGTAGCCTGCAATCTCTTCCCATTAACCCTCTACGAAGAGCAGACCTTCCTGCTTTTAGAGATGGTACGAGGGGCGTGCGGCTATGCGCTCTTCTATGTTTTTACACCCCATTTCCCCGGGTCCTCTCAGGCACGTGAGCGAGGGGTGTGTGCGGCATGATGATGGAGGGTTTTTATGGCATCTTTACAGCAGCTTTGCTTCAGATCTCTCTGTGCATACGTGCTTTAGCCTTGAAGTTCCAGTTAACACATGGCTGCTGCACCGCTGCGGCATTGTTCCTGGATCCCCCGAGGAACTGATAGTAAGATCCTGCAGCACCGGTGCAGGAGAAAAGCCTGGTGTGGGGAAGTCTGAAACGGGCAGTATGTAGGCCAAGTGTAGACAGACTTGTGGGTGTTTTGCCCTCCAGGGAGTCACATTCCCATTGTTAATTTGAACTCCTCCTCCTGCTAACAACGGCACATCTCTTTCACTTTAAGGCCTGAGCCGAGCTTCATTCTTGCTCACAGTTTCAGGCAGAATATGAGACATAATAGCTCGAGAAATACATGGAATATAACAAAGAAGAAAGAAACAAAAGACAAAGCTGGAGCGCAGCACGCAAAGTCCACCCTGAAACACTTGAACGCTGTCAAGAAACAGCTTCAACGTTGCATTCTTATGGATCAATTTTGTTATCTGATGCGGTATTGCAGACAACTAGCCCCCAAAAAGAAATTACGTTTTCAGCACACCAACGATGGTTCGACAGCGAGGAATGCTTAGAATTACCAATAGTGAATGTCTCAGAAAGAGCAAGCTCCTCAATATTTTGGACCAATTTCAACAGTCAAAGCAGGAAGAAATCCATCACAGAAGAGACAGACATACTGATTTCTAGCCACAATCGATCAGCATGCAATGCAGCCACAGCTTGCATCTTTGCAGATCTGTCATCGGTGATGTGTGAAACATTGGACCTGAAAAACTTGTGATGGAAACTTGCCAAAAAGTTGCCAAATATCACATAAGTACGTATAAGTACGTATATGACAAGTTTTTAGAAACCTGAACACCATGAATTGTTATCTAACAGTCTATCTGAAGGTGGACTTACCTTTGGTCTTGGCAGTGTTGAAACATGTCAGTTCATCGAAGCTCTGCAGAAGCGCTGTGCATCTGCTGTGTATTATGTAAGTCATTTGGCAAGATGTCAGTTTGAAGGTTAGTTAGACACGTTGCTGGATGGATCTGATAGATACTTATTTCCCCATCGTCAGTGGCCTTATTTGATCAGGATGCAACGCAGTCACAGCTTACATCTTTGCAGACCTGTCATCAGTAGAGTGTGAAATATATCAGCCCTTAATTTTGACATTTTTGTTGTCTGAGTAGTATAAAAGGAGAAAAAATAAGCCGTCTGCTTATTATTTGCACAGAGCTATCCTCCAGACAAGTGGCAACCTGTGAAGTGAAACCTATGTGGAAGTGCCAAAAACTGCAGTTCCTCAAACATCCACTTGGGGCTGGCTACAGAACGATTCAATCTGCACAAGTCCTTATGTTAAAATATCCAACTTCACAGCAGAAATAAACATATTTACAGCCTGGTCTCTCACCTTTTCAAATTATATTAAGAGTTAATAATTAACAGCATGGTCACTTTGATTGACAGGTGGGTGCTGTTACAGATGGTCCGCCGATGAATAATGTCTTTGCTGAGTTTTAGATTATCGGGGAGGCAGAAAAGGGCAGGACTGCCAGGGCCATAGATTTTGAGCTTCAAAACAGCTCTTTGGAAACTTATAGGTGATGTCATGCTTGCGTTGCATTTATTCTGTCAATGGTTCAACCCTTATGTAAGCAAACATCTACCCTGCTGGTGTGTCACTAAACCAGATGTTGGATGTCCTTCTAGCTTCAGGGCTGATGTTCTGTACCTGACCTTGACCTCTGAGCTCACTGAAGTGAGACACAGCAGACACTCCAGGATGTTTCTTTCAGTGAACAAGTTGAGATAACTACACTATCCTTCTGATCTAAAACAATGGAGCAGCCGGGATGGTAAAGGCAGCAGGTGAAGGGTGAAGGATACAAGGTCCTTATAATCCTTTTACAGTGTATGCATGTTTGGCCACAAGCCTGCAGCAAACACATACATGTACAGGTATTTCACCCCTCTCCAGACACAGTGTTCTTGTGCTGCACTTCGAAGTGGTTGCACTGTACTGCAGAGGACGGTTTATGTCTTATTTCAAACAGGATTTATGGTGAGGAGTAGTCTTTCATGAAAACACAGTACATTTCTGTTAGTCTTTGATAACATGCCAACCTTACATTGACTTTCAGTAGGCGTTTTGTTGTTTAATAAGCTACAAAGAGAAAATAATTGTAAAATCTGGAGCCTGATCACTGCCTTTACCTCTATTAGCAGTTACTCCATTTCAAGTAGTGTCTCTTTCCTCAGTGTTAAAAATTTAGTTTTAATGTAAATACTGCTGAACATTTTCAGACAGGCCCCCAAATGAGGTGATGATTAAGTCACACTGACACCAGGGCTCGATCAACTTAGTGTTTCTCAGGGACCTAGTCAAATTAAAATCTTTAATATCTGCTATAACACAGTCACACAGCCACCAGATGAATATCGAAATTTGTTTCCAGAAACAGTGAAGGCATTCTCGCTCCTCTCCTGTCTCTCTACACTTTAATCGTCACATTAAATAATAAAAAACCTGAAGATGTCCAGTAAGACGGTGCCGGGAGTTAATGGTTCTGGAAACTAGCCCAGTAGAGCTAACTGGCATTTGTTCAGAACAAGACTGCAAGTAAACAAAAAAAAAAACATAATAATTTGAAAGGCAGAGCACTTTAATCTATCTATCTATCTATCTATCTATCTATCTATCTATCTATCTATCTATCTATCTATCTATCTATCTATCTATCTATCTATCTATCTATCTATCTATCTATCGAGGTATGTTAGGCAGCTAGCTAAAGAAACAACAGTCCAAAACCCAAAGAAATTACAACATTTTCAATTCAGCAGCTGGAAAATGTTTATTTTTGTAATTTCTTCTTAAAATAACAACTTAAATGATTAATTAATTATCAGAATCTATCTATTGAAATGAGCTAGCTAAACAAGCTAGTTAGCTACACAGCTGTGTTTAGCTATTTATCTAAGCTACCCTAAAAATATCAATGTAAAAATGACAAAATTTAACAGTATAAGACTGCTAATTGCTTATAAACCACTAATGTATTGTTCAGAACAAGTAGGTTATTGGATAGGTGTCAGCCATGATGTCAGCCTTGTTTTCATAATGGCGTCAATTTGCCAAACTGATGTAAAATCTATCATGCGTCATGGCATATCATATCATATGTTTGTTGCAGATTTAGTTTGATTGAGTTGATTATTGAGTTGGTCCTTGGCTCCCTCCTGGTCGTCCTCCATGTCTTCAGTTACACTGCAGCTCTCTGTCTAACTCGAGAGTGGGCCTGAGCTCTTTGCTCCTCCCCAGCTGCGATGTACTCCCCTGGGGCTACAGACACCAGTCAGGCTTCCCGGTCACGGGTGTAGTGCTGTCGCTGGCAGGCTAACCAGGCTAAGGTCACATTTTTGCCCAACATCTAGTCAGCAGATAACAAAATTCTGATTAAGATTTATGTCTTGTTCACACACACAGAGTTTGTACAAATGTGGTTGAGGATGAAGATTATTGAACCATCTGTCTCTGATCCTCCAACCAAACAAAGGCAGCACTACATTTCTTGCTTTTAACCTTGAGAAATGCTCCGTTTCAAATGTCTCTGTAGTTAATTTGTCGATCTCTCCCTTTGCTGCTCTCTCCCTACACTGTGTGTTAAAATGCAAAATGCATCCGATGATAACAGGAAAAAAAAACATTATATGCACTTAGCAATCAGCATGTGATCAGCTCCAGGCATGCGTTTTGATTTGTCTTACAGTACGGATGAGATCATCCAGGTTAAAATACATCGTACACAGTGTGACTGTATCTGTGAAAAAGTATCTACTTGAGGGAAACACACGTCATACAGCGAGAACAGAAATAACATCACCACAGGCGGAAATGTTGATGTCGCGTGTAAATGTCATGATGACGGCAAGATTATAGTAGAAATTTGCACTTGTGCGTGGAAATATATGACAATGATCCATCAGAGTAGGTAGAAATGTAATTACATACATCACTGTGAGTAAAATCACCTTCACTGCAGGTGGAAATATCATCACTGTGCATAGAAATGTAATTACCAATGGAAATAACTCTAATAAGTGACATATAGAAACAGGTTTGACACTTGCAATAGGTCAGTATTACTACTCTGAGCTGAGCGAGGATGAAACCTTGCTGCATTTATCACAGCCCGAGTGTGTGTTTGTGATTGTGAAAAGCATGTATGCGTGCAGGGAGATCATGGGATACGTCCTGATCTATCTTGAGATCTTGGGCGACAGTGTTGCAGCCAGCAGCTTCCTCAGCAGGAGCTCAAAGTGAAAACACACAAAACAGACTTCTCTGCTCAGCTCAGCCCGGCGGCCCATTCTGCCATCCCTCGCCGGTGAACACTTTTACTGAGCAAACATTGTATTTTCGACTACGGTTATAGTATATAGACGTAAAATGACGCGACAGGGGACCCAATGTGTAAGAAAGGTCACGGTATATCCTGTTTTATCAAGAAAAAAGACGTGATTACACATTAAAAGGACATCAGCAAATCTGTATCTGTATTTGGAAGTCACAAGATGATCATACCCCTCCTGTGTCTGAAGCTCTGTTTTGTCGACCCGCTTCAAAAAAACAAAATTGTTCTCACCATCTGATCTGCAAAACAGCAGCAGATAAACCCCCCAGATTTTGTTTTTAAATAGTCCAGTGTTTTTTACCACAGCTGTTTCTTACAGTCGACCGTGGGTGTTGGATTTCTTCTCATCAAAAATTGATACCTGGTTGTTTATTATTATCTCCCACACCGATGTGAAAGCAGCAGAGCTGCAGAACAGCGGCGGGGCCTTAATTGCTGTTTTGAAAATTAATCAACACGCCCGGCTCCAGCACGCTTATCTGGGTGCTGAATCCTCAGAACGGCTCAACATAAAATTCATTAATAGGAAAGCACTCACATGAATTAATCAATAAATAGACGCTTCATGGTAACGCCCTTCAGTGTGCAAACTAACACCGGTATGTCTAATTGCTATTTTAACCATGAAAAAGAAAAATCTAACAAAATAGCCGTGCGTGATGAGTTCAGTCCTTCGCGTTTACATGAAAAATCTGGCTTCAGATGGTCTAATGTCAGGATGTGGTGCAAGCTTAGAGTGCTAAATCTCCAGTACCTGCTCCAAACCCATCCTGCTTGTTGGCGTTTGCATCTAAGCATCTCTAAAAGCCACGAAACACCCTGCAGATATATGATGAGCACTACAGACAGTGTAATCGAATCAGGCTTTGTTGCACAGAGAAGCAGGTGGTGACGAGTCGAACCAGAGTGAGATAACAGGAAGAATTAAATGTTGTTAGATATTTTAGGTGGAGTAGTAATACGAACTTCATGAGCTCTTACTTCCTGTTAAAATCGGCTCTGATCAGTCGATTTGCAACGAGGCTTTCTCTCTTGTAGCATTGACTCCAATCGTTTGTCCGATTATGCCATCAGCCCACTGGATGCTGTTTAACAGGTCAGTGTGCTAGCCTTCTGTTTCTACGGAACGATAGGAAAGGCATTTAAAATGTTTCCACCGCCGTCTGAGGAAGACCAAAAATACACTGCTGCTTGTGTTTCATAATGTTTCTCCAAAAATGGGCCACTTTCACTGCTAACAATGGAGGGATTAGGAGGAAAACATGCCGTCAGACATGCACGTTATGAGGCTGCCTCATGCATCAGAGTGAAATGTCTGCGCAGCCATACGAAGGTGCAAAAAATGTGCCCAATTAAATGTGAACGTTTCTTTGAATTTTATAATTAGCTCCATTGTCACACCACCATTGGAAACAGCGAAATTTTTGCATTGAACTGAATTAATTTCAATAAATCCAACACAATCAGTGGAGGGATTGTGCAGGTGAAATAAATTGTGTGCGTCTTTTATGTCTAGTTCAACTTTGGTTGACATCCAAATTGGTGACAGAGACCAGATGAAAGACTATTGTAGCATACTAGTTGTATTCCACCATCCATTCTTTTGTTTTATTTAGATTGTAACAGCTGGAGAGAGACAGGATACACAGAGGGAGAGACAGAGGGGGTCACATGCAGGAAAAGTCCCGGCTTGAGGTGAATCTGGGCTGCAGTGGTACCAGGTGAACTACTGGGACCATAGACTGACATGCCTCTGCACCATAAATTTTGATATAACCTTGATCTGCACTAAAAGAGAATGTGCCAGATTGACCTGTATAAACTATGATCATTTATTGTGCAAGCGACTGTCCAAGCTAACTGAGCAAGCAACTTGAAGAACTATAGTTTCTCCAACAAGCTTAGAAGGTTATGGGTAGGCGAGGGGTGTTCAGTTGGTTGTAATCTGCAACCTCGCAGCTAGATGCCACTAAATCCTACACACTGAGCCCCTCACAAAGTCAACAAAATGGATTATACGGATATCTATAGCAGCCTAACACCAGCTAGCATTAGCCACCACAAGCTACTAACTATATGAGGCCAAATGAAGCTTCAGCAACAAAACCTCTGAGTTTTTTATTGCTTATCGACTAAAACGTTATCTATAAGAGGAAGGCTGTATTACTTGTTCTTCTTTTGAAGTTACACAAACTCGCTTTAAAGCCAAAAACTTCCTCACATGTAGTTTACTGTGTGTCGCAACAGTGGACTGCTGCAGACGGTGATTTGGTAACAGGTAGCTGCTTCTGACAAACAGCCCGGTGTATCTCGAGGTAACGTCATGTCTGTTCTTTCTTTATGCCCGATGTGAAAAATGCAACGCAGGTCACATGTTAACCTGCATGTTATGTTTGTGTGCCTTTTTGTCTGTCCAGCAAATGTGTTCAATAATGAATGTACGCGGCTTTAAATGTGCTGTTTACTGTAAAACAGTCACCTTCTCTCACAGATTGTATGTGGGAGATTGAATGACTGTGTGTGTGTGTGTGTGTGTGTGTGTGTGTGTGTGTGTGTGTGTGTGTGTGTGAAAGGGAGAGGCCAGCTGGATAGGCCTGGCATTGGGTTACAGAAGACATGGAGTAGTTTTTTTTTTTTTTTTTTGCTCTATGACTGTCTCAGATCAATTAAGAGGGAGAGTGGGGAGGGAGAGAGTGAGGTGGGTGATGAAAGAAATGGAGTGGATGAGGAAAGAGGAAATGACTGAACATTAAGTCGACAGGTGGAGGAGGAACAGTGGGAGGAGAGAGAGAGAGAGAGAGACGGCGAGATAAAAAAAAAGGGCAGAGGATATTGCAGGGGAGAGGATATAATGAAACAGCTAGCGATGCAATAAACACAACCGCTGCTGTGTCACCGAAGGAAGAGTTGATTCTTAAAGTAATACGCTGATGCTCAGGCAAATAAGCTCTCTGATTGAATCACTGCAACTTTCACCTTGGCCGGCGGTCACTACTATTTCATATGCCGTACGGCTCTGAGGCAGTGCAAAGCTAAGTACACAAAGAAAATCAAATAGTGGACATGTGGAGGTGACGTGTGGCGAATCAGTCTTGAAGGAATGGTGGATTTGTTTTAGATGGGATGAGACGCCGAAAGCAGAAAATATGTTTGCAGTGAATCACAACCAGCTTAAAAAAAAAAAACACACACACACACACTCTGTGAGATTTATATTTTATTCAGCACATTTCCTTGTGTGTGACAAGCGGCAGTGTGGAAAGCAAGGATGTACACCCTGCGCGGCAAACCAACAGATTATTATTATTCAACAAGTCATGGTTACAAAGCTGCTAATCAAATGATGAGGATGTCTCCTGCTGGGATAACCGTCTCCCGTATTTGTTTACTAACTGTCTCCAATTTGTGTTTATATTTCAGTGCAGAAAATATTGTCATCAGAGGAGAGTTTTAATATCGAAAGTTCCTGAAAGTCGCTCAGCGATCAGGGAGAAAGGAGAAGATATGCCCAGTGGCTCAAAGAGCTGTGAGCTAGCTTTATTTATGCTAACTCAAGTCTATTTATTGATAATGATTCAGCTGATTATAGGACGAGTAAGCAACTAAAAATTATAGACAACAGAGCATACAGTATGAAGCACAGCCTGCAACACCCAGCTGCCCTCGGTTCATTATGCCGTGGGGTGGAAATGTGTATTATTAGAATCATTGGATTATTTAAAGATGGGCTTAGCGCGACACTTAATCTTTTGCCTTGACTTAGCCTCCTCTCACCGCCTTTGTTAAAGAGAGAATAGGACTCTTCTGTCTGTGCTCCCATTGAATACAAGCGTATAAAGACTCTTTGCCATGTTTTGAAATCCGCTGCCATCAAAACAGGTCTTCAGATACAGTGGCTGTCACTTTCATTGTTAATCAGTAATGAGTTTCACTTCAATCACTGATATTTCTCTAATGGTAGCCATCTTAATTTTGGAATAAAACTCTCTCTCTCTCTCTCTGTCTCTCTTTGTAAAGCGCCTCAATAGGAAGCATAAAACATTCTCGAGGCTGTCGTTATAATTGTCTTGTTTTATTCTCTGAATTTCATAACCCTGTTTCAGCCCAGAAAGATAATAGTCAGTTTCCTAGAAACTAGAAGTCTGTAACCTCCAACAGCACTGAATCCAAGGACATCATTTTCTGTAATTTTGGGTGGAATTGATTTTGACACAATTCAGTTTCTATCTTCGAGAAAATAATCCTCCTTAAAAAACAGCTAAAGTCTTTTGAACTTTCATCCATGTTCTACATTTTTTTTAATTTGTGAACCGAAGTTCTCTCCACATGCAACCACTTATTCTCAAGTGAGAGACAGTGGTAAGTGAGTTTTAACAAAACTTTTGAGTTTCTTGAGTTCAAGCTATTTTTTTAGCTACTTGGAGCAATGGAACGAGCTGTAAACACAGCAATGAAAAATCCTCACTTCATAAGGTTGTTATGGCTAACGTGTTAGCAAAGAGTTGCAACATTAGCATTGATTTGGAGTCTTGTTTCTGTCCATCTAGCAAATGTAAATGCAACGCTCACTCTCCTTTTAGCTATTTTCGCGCTCCACAAAGCGAAAATATATGGCACTTAAGCTAAAATGCTAAAGGCTTCACCAGCTAGTTGCTAACTCGTGTTTAGCCAAAACAAAACAAGGAAAGATGGCTGAAAGATGATAAAATGCTCCATAAAGCTGAGAGTCACTTCACAGTTGGGGCTCTTTACGAGAGAATGATTCTTTGGGGAAGATTATTTATCTGCACATCTGTACTGTATGAATAAACGGAAACAGAAGAATTAAAAGCTTTGAGTGAGTTGTAACTTTTCCTGTCAATTGTTGCTTGGCGCGTCGTGCACGCTGGATTTTTAGAGCTTTTTCAGTGAAAACAATTGCCTGCAGCAGAATCTGGTCCCCAGGTCCAGCTACAAATAAGAATATAATAAATTCTTTCTTGGCCTCAGAACTCCAAATGTCATGAAAATCTGTTCATAATTTGGTGAGATCTCCTGCTGACAGACAGACAGGCTGACAGAGAGGAATAAAACGCAGCATCCTCAGCAGAGAGCGCAAACATGTCCGAATTTCTCTCAGCGGGATCGTCGTGATTACCAGCAGCAGACTGTACATACAACTCTATTTACATGTTATATGCCAATACCCAGCTGCTGTCATTAACAATTCTCGGTACCCTCAACAAGTGACGACTTCCAAGTATTTCCTGCTCTAATTTGAAGCAGCGGGATGATTCGTCCTGTTCTTTCTTGGCAGATAATAGCTGTTTACTCCCCAGTCGTCTTGAAAAGCTAAGGGAGGAGGGTTAGGATATAGTCAGTCACACGTGATAACATCCCTCCTTATTTTCCCGTTCTAATCAGGCTGCTGATGAGCTGTTGGGTACATGTTTCCTAGACAGTTTGTCATGTTGTGGATGCTATCAGGAGGATTAGATTATTTAGAGATGGACTTAAAGCGCGTCACCTAAACCCCTTAAGGTGATATTTATACGGCCCGGACGTTGTCTCACTTTTGATAGCTCCCTTCTCCTATTTATAACCGCGTCTTTCACCTGCTTTCCTCCTTTATCTGCCTCTATCCCCCTCTGTCTCTTCCTTCCCTTTCCCCTCCCTCCCTATCCTCGCTTCCTCTCTGCGTCACTGTGTCTGTGCATTGAGCATGAGCGTGTGTGCTTAATGACAGAGGTGCAGAGGCGGCTCGGATGGCAGCTAAAACAAGAAGCTGTCCTCCTCTCTCTCTCTGTCACACACACACACACACACACAGCCCCAAACAGAATAACTGTTATTTAAAGACTTAGAGCTGTACTTGCTCATTTGAGGAAAAAAAAAAGCCTCAGAGAGATTGATGGGTGGAGTCAAGACGAAGGGAAGAGAGGGAGGAAAAGAAGGGAGGTACCTAGTGATGGAAAGATGAGAGAGAAGCAGGAGGAGGGTGAAGAGGATGATGTCATGCTTTAACCCTATACCGCTCTCCTCTCCTCTCCTCTCCTCTCCTCTCCTCTCCTCTGGTTTCCTCCCCAGATTCTTCCTCCTCTCCCCTCTGTGTCTCTCCAGCAGGACTATATTTAGATTTGTGCAGCTGTGTGTGTGTGTTTGTGTTTTGATGTTGTTGCAGTGTGCTTGGCACTGCTCCTTCTTATATGTTACTGCTCATTTTACCAAATGCATCCACCCCTCTCCCCTTTCTTCCCTCTCTCCTCTCGCTCCCACCATCTTTTCTACATCACATGCTGCCTTTTCCCTGTGTGTGTGTGTGTGTGAGGTCATCTTTTTTTCATCTCCCTTTTCCTCCTCAGTGTATTTAAAGGATAAATATAGAGATATTCCCTATTTTTCAAGTGATTCCAACAACGAATTTGGTCGTAATAGCGAGCATAATCTGTGTCTTTTAATTAAAAACACTAATGAATTTCACTCATTCATTGCAAATGAAAATGGGCTCTGTAGCTTGCGTTTCGACTCAATCCCACATCCTCTATTGTGCTGCAAATGCTCGCCTGTCCACCACTGACAAAAATAACAAAAATAGTTCCTAAGATTTAAAGAACAAATGGGCTCGGGGGCCGAGAGGGTTTTCTGTCACGCTGAAAAAAGTAAATTGGCTTTGTCGCGGCTGTTGCTCTTTTTTGTAAGTGGTACATTGCCACATTTTTTTTCATGGGCACAATTTGGAGATGAAACGAACGAAAAAGAAGAAGAAGAAGAAGAAGAAGGAAAAAAAAGGAAGCTAAAGAGGCAGAACCGACCCCCGAGGATTTTCAGTGCCACTGCACACTGTGTCGCCGAGCCGAAGCTTTTGTTACAATTTTTGTTGGATTTTCGTGACACAAGCTTCTTAGTCTAGTAGCTGCTAAACAGATGTCATCCTCCTTTGGGTTCCTACTCAGGAATTCTAATCACCTTTAGCGATATTGAAAACGTGATCCATATTGAATGGATTTATTCGAGATTTTGAAAGGCTGTTAACCTGATTCTGTCGATGCTAGTGGAGAGGATTTCTCATTAGGCTGTTTAATGTTTCATTATTATTGGACAGTAATGATAGCACAAAGTGATTCACTAGCTTTCTACACTGCATACAGTATATGACCTGTCTACCTGTCTCCCCTTGGACCTGGAACGAGGTGAAGGGGTTTTCTAGCCTGGTCACAGTATGTCTAAATTGGACTTCTATTATTGTTATTGCTTTTTTACCACCTACAGCTTCTGTTGCATCCTCAGACATCCGCAGAGAGGGAATCTCTCATTAAGTTCCCTCTCCAGAGGTTCCTCGCATTATTTTTATTTCTTATTCCTCTTTAGACAGCTACAGGACCTGGCTATATGTGCCTGTAAAATCCAACGAGACATTATATGATATTTGGCGAGCAGGATGGACTTCTGTTGACAGCTGAAACCCTCTTTTGTCTTTGCCGTTCAGTGAGGGAAACACAAAATTCTGCACACTTTTCAGTAAGACTCACCAACACCTCAACAACTACAACACCTACACAACAAACCGCTTAACCGGTGATGACTGATGATTACTATTTTTAATGTGATTCAATCCTCTGTCAGTGGCTTCCACTGTAAAACGTTCTATAAAGTCTAAATAAAAGTGGGAGGTTAGCACAAATAGCTGCACGTTGGCTTCATGGGGTCAGCGATACGAGCTGTGAACTTTCTCAGGTCGATGTGTTAGCAAATAGCTGGCCAAGCCATTAATGGCCATTAATATTCATTTTGAATCATATGTTCATTCATTCACTCACTCACCATTTAGCTCTTTTTTGGTGTCCAGCAACTCCTGCTGGAAATATCTGACGCTTTAGCTGCCGAATGAGCCACTTTGTTCTTTGGTACTTGGGAGGTGGCATAGTGGGTTTTTACTTAAACAGCTAATGCGTCACAAAAAATGTGGCTGATAAGAGCAGCGAGCGAGCCTGCAAAATCAAAACAGTGTGCTGAAAGACGCTAAACCTGGCGCTAATTCCACTGTGAGTGGCCTCTTCCACGTTACACATCGCCATGAGATGCATTGCTGATATAGAAATATTGATCAGCGTAGCTTTCAGTTCTTCGGATAATGACTAAAGGGTAGTAAAGGAGGTAAATGAATCATTCTCTGTACATTTTAAAAAGATCCTTTATCTGCACAGTCATATGAAGCAGAACAGTAGTGATACAAGCACTTTGTATTAGCACTCACTGTAATTTATTTTAGGCTGGATGGTGCGCTGTAAGCCTGATGTTCTTACTGACTTACTTTCATAATTGTGGTAATATAACTCTGCTAATGGTGTGCCATGTTGACAGTATGCCTTCTAATCTCATGGGACTCTCGCTGAAGATGAAACAAAGTCCAATGTTGGATTTTGGATTTTATACTCACAGCTGGGCTTGTTTTTTTTTTGTTTTTTTTATCCAAAACACCAAATTGGATAGTCAGAAAGATAAAAATAACTCAGTTATAAGTGACTCACTTGCTGTGATTAAAGATCTTAGTTAATATTCTAATCACTGCACTGACATGATATTAAAAGCTGCATTGGATGAATGGGTCTGGAGCGACCTGCGTTGACCTAATAATAGCACAGCCACGAGGAAAACTCAAATTCACCTCACTCAGTGTAACCTCAGTTTGTCCTGTTCTTCCAAATGTAAGCGTTTTCTACCTGTACGAGACATGATAATAGACGGTAAGGTAATACTGGTGTCCAGTTTAGCAAACGCTGACGACCAACAAACAGATTTGGCTCATTTCCTTTGGCTTAAAATATGTACTGTGGCTCCGTCTGTGCCTGTCATCCCCCTACACTTTTCCTCTCTCTTTTGCTTTCTTTTCATTCGCTCTCTCCCACACTTGCTCTCACATGACCCACCAAGTCTCTTCATTCCCTTCGTCATCCCCCTCTTTTTCTCACCTCCCATCTCACTCTCTGTCTACCAAACACACATGCATGCTTTTTCTTTTCAATCGTCTTTCCACCTCGCTCTGTTCTTTTTTTTTCAGTCCCAGCACGGCACATCTTCATACAATTACACTCCATTAAAAATGGATTAGATTTCACCTTCACAGTCTGTCTACAGAGGGAGAACAGGGGAGGGAGGGAGGGAGGATGAGGAGAAACAAGAAAAGGGGGGACATGAGAAATCAAGAGAGATGGACGAAGAGAGAGAAAGGATAGGCCGGGGCAGATAAAGAAGGGAAAGGATGATAGTCTAGAAGGTAGGTAGAAGAGCGATGAAGCGTCAGGTCTGCGGTGATCTCAAAGCAAGAGCCTGAAAGTGTTTGTGGTCACCTTGCAGATTTAGACTCACATTAGTTAACACAGCAAAGTCAGAAGAAATGGCTCACCCTGTTAAACTTGTTTTTTTTTTGTCACAAATAGAAAATTGTGTGAACTTGGCTGTCACACGTTTGTCCAGTCACTGAGAAGTAGCTGCAGTTCAAGAACAAAATGACTGCTCAGTATAGCTGGACAGACGCATAGATGTCAACTCTAGATGTAAAATGGGTAAAAATGACGGTTGAATAAAAGTTAGTGAGTTTGAGAAGGTCAAAAAATAAGAAGCAGAACAGTTTTGGTACTCTGAGGCTTTATACATAAACAACACAGTCGTCTGCATATATGACAAAGAAAAGTTCTGAGGGGTTTACTTGAGTAGAAGACAATCTTTATGTAGTCTATATCTAAATGACATTCAACAAATCAGAAAATTAGGAATCATAATCTGCATTTAACCTTTCTGTGACTCATCAGGTGAATACAGATTCAGTTCTGTAACATCACGGTCTGAGGGATGGAAAGCATAATTAATAGAATAAAAGGCCACTTTCAGTGGTCTCAAAAGAGTGTCTATCTTGTGCCTTGACACATCAAGCAAAGGGCAGTCCTCATCTATTGTTGTACAGCTCCATGCCAAAGGGAGCAGATGGTCCTGGTGTGCCCAAAAGAGGCGAGGGGTCTGGGGTTGGAAGAGCTCCAGTCAGGCCCCCCCTTAACTCGCCTGTGTTTCCTACCTGGGGGTTAAGAAGGGTTAAATCTAATCTGCTCCTGCTGATTGTGTGTGTGTGTGAGAGAGAGATCCTTGGATCATCCTCTTTCCAACTGCACAGTTAGTCTAGACTGCTTCTCAGCCATCAGTAAAGCTGTATTATTTTCTTCTGACAGAGGGAGATTATTAGTACACTGAGTAATCAGGATATCGGGTACACCTACAGTAGGCCTCTTTGGGGTGGTACAGAAGTGGGCGTCTTGTTCAGTTTCTCTTCAGTGTGGCATGGTGCCTTAAGTTTAGTAGTCACTATTTTTGGTCACCCACTCTTTTATTTATTTACTGGGGCAGCAGTGACAGCTAAATAAGCACCAAGCTTACAAGTATAGTATTAGGAATTATACATAATGAGCTTTCTCTTTTTACCCACGCTAGCAGTCTCAGCCTACCATTTAGTTCCAGTCTGAATTATCTATAAACCGAGATAGTAACTATGGTGACAGCAGCACGTTAGCATTGTCGCCGTGAGCACGTTAGCATGCTGACAGTAGCATTTAGCTCAAAGCACAGCTGTGCAGCCTCAGAGCCGCCAGCATGGCAGAAAAATTCTTGTTGTTCGTTAATAGATTTACAGGATGTTGTATATCCCAGGCAAAAAGAAAGGCTCTCACAGTCTCTAATGTATCATAAAAAATGATTCACAGCTTTAAGCATACTGTATAATGAAAGAATGTCATCTCTGTGTGATAGCTTTCAAGCTCACAGTTATGACAGATCATGATATAAATGGAGGTCCTGCAAAAAACCTTTGTATAGAGTATAGAGTTTATCTATCTTTTATGTGTATTTTATCATTTATGATCCTCCACCCTACATATTATTGTTGAGACCAAACCTCGCATACATCTCACTAATATGGGAACCCAAAATCAGGATATTTCACTGCTATATTTAGCTGTTGAGTCATCAATCATCTGGTTACTGCATTCCCATTTGGCTGCTGTCAAAGCTCGTAACTCTCTCAGTTTGCATAATGCTTTCCAGGCTGAGCTGCTAAGTTTCAGACCCCCCCCCTTCAGGAATCAATTTAAACCTCACTGTGTGTCTTTAATAATCCGTGGGTATCAGCCACTTTCCCTACATCTGTGAATTGTTTTTTTTTTTGTGTGGAGGTACAAGGTTTTAATCTGACGCCTGGCAGCAGGTTGTTTCATTGTGACGAACAGGTCTCGAGAACGAATCTGACAGGTAATAGGGCTGAGATACAACACAGCCCTCTGGAGAAGGGTGTGCGTGGACATGTGTGCGTCTGTATGAATGCAAGCCCCTGTGTGTGTGTGTGTGTGTGTGGGTGTGTACAAATGTGTTTGCAGAGTAATAGTCTGCTCTCGCTCCCTCATTACCTTTGAAAGAAGATCTAGCCTGTAGAATGCATCTTTGTGTACTCCAGCGCTCCCACTCTCTCAAACGATTCACCACCAAACACAAAGGGCTCTTTTTTAGGAACGCCATCAGATTTGGCTGAGCTGCATCACCTTTTTATGTCCTTTAACCTCTGCGTCTAACATTTCTCCCCTCTCTCTCTCTCTCTCTCTCTCTCGCTCTCTCCTCCTCCTTCTTTCTTCCCCACCTCTCAATCATCCAGACGCCCCGGTGGCAGAGTTACACGACCTGTTCTGTAAGAAGCTGCAGCAGTGCTGTGTGCTGTTTGATTTCCTGGACTGCGTGGCTGACCTGAAGGGGAAGGAGATCAAGCGTGCGGCGCTCAACGAGCTGGTGGAGAGCGTGGCCACTAGCAGAGGAGTCCTCATAGAGCCTCTCTACCCAGAGGCTATAAAGATGGTACGAGGGGAGGAGGAGAAGGGAGGTTAGGGGCAGAAATTATGCATTAGCGGGTGAATAGTAATAGCTGAGTAAATCCAAAAGCCCATCATTTGCAAGTCCTGGAAAAAAATAGATTAGGAAAGAACACTGAGAGGATGGATGAAGGTTGAACAGACAGAAGGTTGACGGTGTGATATCCAGCTGAGGATGCTCTGGAGGAGTCACCGGAGACTATAAACAAAGGTAGCGAGAGAGGAGAGAGGGATGGATAGATAAGGCGAGTGAAGGAAAGGAGAGATAGTGTTTGCAAAGGGTGCTAAGTAGCAATAGGCTGCACAGATGGTGAGAAAGAAGAGGGAGGGACAAGAAAGGATGTGTGGACACCATCACAGAGCACCAGAGGTCCCAGAGGATATAAAGAGGAGGGATAGGAAAAAGGGGATTGAGGAAAGAGGGTAAAGCGAGCAGAGGATATAGCTTATGTTCTGGAGTCAGTATACCCAGAGGATGTGAAAACGCTGATAGGACAGAGGAAATGGGATGAAAGGAAAGTGGGCGAAAGCTTTAATGCGTGGTCGTAAGGTTAAATAAAAAGCTAAAAGTCTAAAATAGACATTGCTAATAAGTGCAAAGGTTAGAGCCCATGTGATGTAATGTAGCAAATGTAAGGGAGAGAGTTTTGTTTGAAACTTTTTTGTCTGATTTAAATTTTCTCTACAAATATAGAAGAAATCAACTTCCGATATTATTTTGCATAGATAAGACAGACTTCCACAGCAGCTCGCACACACAAGGCGGACAAGAAATTGATCACAAATAAGGAATATATAAAAAGAAGTCCTGAAGTCATGCTGGTGTTAAAGAGTCCCTCTCTCATGGTGGGAGTAGCAGTCTGTTGCTGAAGGAGCAACATTGTCATCCCTAGCCGCAGCTAGCGTGGCTAAAAATCAATAAAAAGATAGTAGCAAACAAATCTGACACAAAAGCAACAACTAAAGGTTTATTTATTATACGCAGGTTAACACAGGGTCAACAATACAATGAAATGTGTCAGACAAGAGGAGCCAGTCAGCATTAAAAGGGTGTAACAGATAGAAATAAGCTAAAGAAGTGAAATACAATATGAAAACGAAAGGTAAAAAATAATATAAAATATGTTAAAACAGAATATGAAAAATATGTTTTAAGGTTGCGACAACTATATTCAAGTATTACTGAATAAATAGACATGAATATACTAATGTATAATGTATAATATATAATAATGAATGTTAAAAGATAAAAGGTGCGAGGAGGAAAGAGTGAAGGAGCGAGAGCGGAGCTCATATCCTGCCGCAGTGAGACGTTTTACTAACGCAAACGTTAATGTGGAGCAAAGGCAAGGCTGGAAAAGAAAATAATGCTGAATTGGGGCGTTGGGATTTATCACACTTGCTTTTTGCGATATAGTTTATGCACTAAATGGCCAGTGGAAACGCATTTGTTGAATAAATCATGACAGAGCAGGCAGCCAGGTTGCATGACTTATTAGCTGTTCCCCTCTCAAACATGGCCGACAAAAGCTGAAGCTGCGTGCGACAGCTTGGAAACCGAAAACATGATTTTTTTTCACTCCCCTGATGCAACAGCTTCTTCTTTTGATTGTCGGCAGCTGTCATCTGACACAGTAGTGCAATACTGCCACCCATCTAACACGACTGCTTTACTGTTGTATCTGCTTGATTTAGTTGATAGAAACCTAATTATGCTCCCAAATCTGAATAATTAACATTGTTTTGCACAGGCTGTTCATCCTGATATATCCGGAGAGTTAATTTGTCATGTAGTGACACACATCTGTGTTGATGTATCAGGATGAAATCCAGAGATGAGTCAAAGGATGTTTTTGCTCTGTCATGACTACGACTATACTTAGAGACCTCGTTTTGGAAAATAACAACTACACCCCAGTTTCCTTTCACTGCTAAAATAATGTCTAGGATATCCACAACATTACCAGGAATGTACTGTATGTTATATTTGGTTCTCTCTGGTCTCCACCTCCTTTTCTTTTCACTTTACTTTTTTCTCACTGACCTGCTTTTCCCTCACCTCCCTTCATCCCCTTCCTGTATCCACATCCCTCTCGTCCATTTTCATTTTTTCCACTTCCTCTTTTCTTCCTCACATTCCTCCCTCCCTTGTTCCCGTTCCTCTCTTTCCCTACCCGTCCTCGTCCTTGATTTTTCCAGATCTCGGTAAATATCTTCCGGACTCTCCCGCCCAGCGAGAATCCAGAGTTTGATCCTGAGGAAGACGAGCCGACACTCGAAGCCTCCTGGCCGCATCTGCAGGTACGTCACACATACAAAGAAATCACGTCGTGTGACCATAATCTGAGAATTTACATCATTTAATGCGGCTAAAGGGAGAAAAGGTTTCTCTTTTAAAGTATATATTCAGCAAAAAAAACAGTTTGGAGAATGTACTTGTTTTGTTATTAAGTTAAATACAATGCAGTGTCAGTAAGCACCATGAAAAATAGGCCCTACTATATATTATATACTATATTTGGGAGGGGGAGAACACCACAGTGCACACAACTCTTACCAGGTGTTGCTGTTAATGCAGCGTTCAGCACTTATCCGCACATAAACACTCTGTACCTGAGCCTGAGGTCCTTCAGATCAGTTAAATCTGCTGTTTAAAGCAGACAGCGTCTGACCAAACGTACCTGTTTCATCAGCCTGAATCATAAAATGATGCTCTAGCGAAGAAGAACGTCACGTCTCCTAAATAGACTTGAGATCATTGCCCGTGACATTTGGGTGTGGTGTACACTCACTTCTGCACCTTGCTGGAGGAGATGAGTCAAAACGCAAGCGTGAAGTCCAAAACTGTCTCATGGAACAGATTTTCTCGCTCACTTTATATCTTTAGGTGTAAAGCAGTACTGTGAGCAGACATTAAGCAAGTTTCTGATATCCACCTTTAAGGGTTTTTCAGTTGTTAAGCTCAGATTTTCCCCAAAAGTCACAATCACACACACAGTTAGATGAGTGCCTAATCACTTCTTATTTGTGCCTCCGTTAGCTGGTGTACGAGTTTTTTCTGCGTTTCCTGGAGAGCCCGGACTTCCAGCCCTCCATGGCCAAACGCTACGTCGACCAGAAGTTTGTCCTGCAGGTAACCCTCATTCTCTCACATCGAAAGGGTCCTGTTTGTCAAACCCAAAACTCTAAGATGTCTAAAATCGTGATAAATGGAAAGGTATAAATAAGTGAAGCTCCTCTCAGAAACTACAGCCATCGTAGAAGCTGGTAATATTCCTGCTGAAGTGCTCTCAAACTTTGGTTGTATAAAAGATTTACTGAAAGAGCCTACAGTGGTACAACTTTCATGTTTTATATCCTGCTGCAAAACAGTTAATGTAATATTAACTTTACTTTTTGGGTGCTAAAAATCTGTCGCGAGGAGATCAGAGAATGAACGCAGCCAGAAAAGATCCTCACACACTACAAGCATACGGTATTTGTGTCTGTAATTATCATATGTGCGTGCAGCTCCTGGAGCTGTTTGACAGCGAAGACCCCAGGGAGAGGGAATACCTAAAGACCATCCTGCACCGTGTCTATGGAAAACTACTGGGCCTCCGAGCCTACATCCGCAAACAGATCAACAACATCTTCCTCAGGTACGGGCGAGCCCTCCACCAATCCAATGCACAGGATTTAAAGGCGCTATTTATAGCGTTTTACCATCAATAAATCAAACATTCGCCAACAAAGACCATCAGGAGGGAGAACAGCTGTGTTTATGACCCCGGCGATGCATTTATTCTTTGAGCTCGGTGCGTCACTGGAACAAATAATGATTTTTACAGTGTGAAACATGAACATTTTTTTTTTTTACACATCTTGAAACTCTCATTTCCTGACAGAAGTTGCATTCAGGACAAGCTATCAGTAGGAGAAGAAGGGAAAAGCCTTGTGTTAATCCAACCTTGAAATCACATGAGCTAAATTAGATGTTTTTCAGCTGGTACATATTTAGACAAATGAAAGTGTGTGTAGGTCCTTTTTGATTTGAGCACCAGTGCTGATGCTGTTTTTTTTTATCTATCTATCTGCCACTTCGTAGCATTTGGTTGCCAATTTGTTCAGATTTCCGTAGTTCTGCTGACTCTGAACTACATCTACAACAGGAAGCTGACATTAATAGTCTCCCAAGTAGTGACATCCTTATTGTGACAGATAGCACCAGGGTTGCCAGGTTCACGCCGTCTAAGGTTTGCGAAGCACAGAACGCTACAGGTAAAGCAGCATTCTGCATGTACACATGCAGACAAACAGGCACAGGGCGTGCACAAACATGACACATGCACTTCTGCACTCGCTGAATCAGCCGTGCTGCATCCATCCTGGGAGTTAAATCATTTTGCAGTGACACAGATCTCCTCAAACGATCGGTTAAACAGCTCCGACTAACAAGAGCGCTGCGATGTACAACTGCGTTTCACCTTTTCCCTTCAAGTGTGGCTCAGTTGTTGCGTTTGCAATGTAAAATTCAAGCGAGGGAGGACTGCAGCGCCCTCTGTTTCTGTCTGAGGTGGCTAGCTTTAGTATTTTGACAGCTAAAAAATACTGGACAAGCATATGTTTGCTTCACTGTTAAGCGAGAGTTGTATTTCAGACATGGTACATCACGATACTGACCAATCCCCCATTCCTGGATTTTAGAAATTGCAGTTTGTCTTTTAATTGTTTTTAATTTTCCTAAACTAGAAACAGTAACTTCACTCATCTGTGTGTGTGTGTGTGTGTGTGTGTGTGTGTGTTGTCTGATCTTCAGGTTCATATATGAAACTGAGCACTTCAACGGAGTCGCGGAGCTTCTGGAAATCCTCGGCAGGTTCGTATGCACGATGACGCAGGCGCGATTTGTAGCATGTAGCTGCTGCTCCGGCTGAAAGCAGTAGTATATCATTGGCTTTGATGAATATATTTGGACACACACACACACACACAATTGCATACACACACTGTACTTGGCCCAGCTGCTCCAATTTATGAGACAGCTGGTAACCCAGTGAATTAAGCAACTACGAAAAATGGCGACAAAGCATAACCACTGCTGCAACTGCTCAACATGAAAAACCAATATGCATTTATTTTTCATTTATCGTCAGCCCTCCCTCTTTCTTTTCAGGTAAATGCAACTGTGGGTGAAGCCCGGTGGAGTGACAAATGGGTTATAAGGCCGATGGGGTGGGGATGATTAAAGGTGGGGGGTGGCAGGAAGCAGAGAGGAACAAGAGGGGGGTTAAAGACATTAATGAGAAATGACTCAGAGGTTTTGCGTAAGTTGTTGCCATGTCTTGGCCAGTAAGTGAAATATGAGGAAGATAGAAATGAAGAGAGAGCGCAAGGAAGGAAGCCAAACTGATAAACAAACATGTCTTGCTCTCTGCCTGTTCTCACACACAAATCAATGGCAACAAGAATAAAGATGACAGTAATAAAGAGAGAGCAAGGCAGAGAGAAAATGGAGGATGAATGCAAACAAGACTGGTGATATTATCTGTTTCCTGACTCCCTCTGTGTGCAAAATGACGTCAAAGGAGTAGTTCAACATTTTGGGAAACACACTCACGGCTGCGCATAGCTGAGCCGGAGTCAGGGGTCAGGGTTAGGTCACATATGAACCAGCTAAGCTAGCGAGCTCAGCGTCAGTTGTCTCAGTGTTAGCATTATGAGCTAGCTGCTCTTGGCTCAGTTGTTTTTGTCTCCGAGCTCAAATCACAGCCCAGACGCAGTACTTAGCTGGTTAGGTAGCACTTTGCCTCGTTAGCTGTCTGTCTGTGTTTTTCCCTCAAGGACACTCACTGGAATTTATTGTGATGTTTCTCTTTTAATATTCAACACTATTAAAGCAGAAATGCCTTTATATAATTCGTTATACACGAAAAGATGGCTGAGTTTGTCTAACTTTGGATTATTACTCAGCATTAAAGTAAAGAGCAAGTTAAGAGTTGTGTCCTCCTCTGAGAAATCGAAACACTAGTTTAATAAACTCTCATAAACCAGCTCGCTGCTGCTGTTCACTTCGCTGCTTAGATAGGTAGTGGCCTTCATGCTAACCAAATAAATGTATCTCCCGTGGAAGATGGAGACTCTCTACAGAGCTTTATCACTCCGTACTCAAGTAGGAGGCAGAGAAACTAGCAATGAGTTTGTTACACTGACATACTTCTGTCACGTAAACATACAAATCAGTGTTATAGTCAATCTCAAAGGCATTCTGCTGGCTGGGACCTAGCTTCTGTATTTGTGTTTCATTATTCTGCACAAATAAGACAGAAGTGCCTTTTAAATCATCTGTATTGATGTTAAACATAGAAGCAAGTGCAGAGAGATGAAGAGTGGGCTGGATTCAAAGAGACTCACAGAGACTGGACTGGTTTGCCTCAGTGCTGGTTAAACAGATTATCAAAAGTGATACTATTGTTTCTTCCCAACATAAACAGAGTCTTGAGGTATGAGAACTATGCGTTAATGTGGAGGAAAGTGAGGATGGTGAGGGTGAGGATGGAGGGATGAGAGATGGAGGCAGACAAGGAGATGGATGGTAAGTGAGTGAATGGTGAGTCAGAAGTGGAGGAAGGGAGGGAGAGCAGGAGAGGAGAGAGAGGTTTGTATTCATGTTGGTGGTAACAGAGGTATTTATAGCTCCTCCCACACATGGAGACGGGGAGAGAGGGATGGATGAGGGAGGATGCATTGTACAGAATGAGAGAGGGAGAGAGAGAGAGAAGAAGACAGAGGTGTTCAGAAAAAGGGGTGAGAAAGAAAGATTAGAGGAACAGCAGGAGGGAGATATTATTGAAGGAATGTTCTGTTAGACAGAGATGCTGTTAGAAAACGAAGGCAGACAGACAGACAGACAGACAGGTGCACTGACAAACAGCTCAGGGTGATGCTAAATAAGCGTTTCCAGCTTTAGTTCCCACTCCTCCGCTGCTCTTCCCTCCGTACCTCGATGTCAGTCAGCGTAGTAGTGATCAGAGCAGACCTCACATTTGTCCAGTCACTTGGAAATGGACAGAGTACAAGAATAGACTCCGGCGCACAGATGAATGCACACGCTTACGCAGATGTACGCAGATTTTAGGAGTGTGTGATGTTTCCATTGTCTCAGTGCCGTGAGCTAAAAGAAGGCAAAATAACGGTACAACAACAGGACAGCATGATTTGGATTTTTGTTGTTGCCAGGAAGAAAGAAAACCTGACACGAAAGAGTTCATAAGAAGAGAGTGAAAGTATTTAACTCGTCTTCTTCTCTCCTTCAGCATCATAAATGGCTTCGCCCTGCCCCTGAAGGCCGAACATAAGCAGTTCCTGGTTCGGGTTCTCATCCCGCTACACACGGCAAAGTCCCTTTCCATCTTCCACGCACAGGTCAGTGATATACTCCCTGTTGTTTGTAATATTACATCATTTCATAAAGGCTAGCACCAATTACTTTTGATACCTTTTTGAACTTAGACTGTTTGGCACCCAGTTATGTTTTACGTAACACCACAAATGTAATTACATAGTGGCAAGATTCACTGACATATTTTGAAGCCATGTCTACAGCCACATGCAGAGGACGGATGTAGATTTCATCTGCTGCACCTCACAGCTGACTGATGCATGCTTCATTGAAGGTTTTAATGACTCTGCTCCTCCAGCCATCATAGAGTTCATAGTACTGTACCTTCCACTTACTGTCTGTAAGATGTTTGTGGTAATTATGGATTCCTGCAATGTGTCAAAACTGCCACTAGGAGGCAGAGTTGAGTCACAGATAACACCGCAGAGAGATGCACTCTGAACTGAGTGTGTGTGTGTGTGTGTGCACGTGCCCTTGGTTTCCTTGGTCTGCGTTCATGTGGTCGGTGTTGGTGTCCGAGTGTGTGTGTTTGGGTTATCATAATATTTGATGACACAGATGGTAGCCGGTGTATTGTGTGTGTGTGCATGTGTGTGTGCGTGTGTGTGAGTGTGCATTTCATTTGTATCACACATTATTTGATTATGCAGAAGGTACAGTTTGTTCTCCACAAACTGGTCTGAGGTGTGTGTGTGAGTGTGTGTGTGTGTGTGTGTATTCTGGGTCTGAGCATCAGTGTGCCCTACATTTCTCCTCCCCGTCTCTCTCCCTGTGGTTCACACACATACATAATTTACACACTCAAACACACACACACTCGGTTTGACAGGGTCACGGGGGATATGATGCTAGTGGACGGCAGCTTTGCGCTCAGTAGGTGTGGCTGTGAAGGAGTGACCCGGTTCTGGACGTAAAAATCAAAATAAAATATGACAGCAGCGCTTCTTATTCATCAGAAACGCTGTGAAATACATTTGAATCACTCCTCCTGCAGCCCGTGAAGGGTTTTCTCATTTATATTCATGTCACTGAATTGTAGTAACAGCTGTTAGAGCTATATTGTGTAGCCACAACATGGTTACACATCATGGATCAGAAGGCAGAAATAAAAGCAAATGCAGCGCTTTTACATTTTAGGCTCGTGTCAGTTTTAGCAACATGTTTGTGCTTTGACACATAGCAACACAAACGCACGTCAGGTTTCCTCAGGGTGACTCACTTTGTGTTCAGACTGACAGCGTGCGCACTTGTAATCTGACTGTTGCAATATGTGTTTAGGCAAACACTAAAAAGAGCTATCACTTAAGTACCATTGGGCACACTGGTACTTACAGGACTACTTTGAGTTTCGACAGTCTAGCTTGACCCATCATTTGTCTAATGTTGAACTGACGTGACACCGTGCGAGCAGGAGCTTCCAAATGATTCAGCGGGTGTTGAAATATCCAGAGCAAAAAGTGGGAACCGTGATAGCAAGCTAAGCTAACTAGCTTCAACTTTGTGGGTGGAAAGCTTGGTTACCTAGCCCGCTAGCTTCCACGTTTCTAATGGAATACAAACAGCACAATGTGTTGAATGTTGAAAGTGACAGAGTCTTTAATCACTATGGGTTAAAAAGGCTTGTTGAAAAGAGGAAACGGACGACACCATAAAAAAATCGGCAAAGATGTGATCATCAGTGGACCTGAGGCTGGCTGAATGCCATCTGGGTGCTCGAATAAGCCATCTGTAATGGCACCCACCAGTTGATCAAAGCTGCTATACTGTTCATTCTGCATAACGTTAAGCTTTAATATAATTTGAGATGGTGAGTTAAATAGAAATTCACCCTCAGTACAGTTGTCTTGAACGGGGAAATTAGCTATACAGACCAAAACTGTTTTTTGTACCAGGTTGTAAATATGTTTATTTCTGCTGTGAAGTTGGACTTCTTATAGACTTATGGCGATTGTGTTGTTCTGGAGCCAGCCTCTAGTGGACATTTGCGGAACTGCAGTTTTTGGCAATTGCATAGCCTTCACTTCCCAGCCACAGAGGTTGCAGCTTGTAGTTGACGTTGCATTTTTGTGCTGCATATATATGAAAATATGTAAGTGAGGGTAAGTCAGTGTTACTCATAGATTGTGACAATGTAATTAAAAGTACTGTAAAAACAAGGAAAGGCTACTTTCTGATGAGCATGTCATAACAAATTGACAACCAAGAATCCAGCGTTAGAGCTCTCTGGAATGACTTCAACCCCAAAAATAGACTCTAATTTGACTTGTCATCTTGACAAATCAATATTGGTAAAATCTCAGTCCTAAAAAGACCACAGTGTCCGTAATCCTTAGCCTAACAACGGCCTCCTGCACCAACAAAGCCGGGCCTGACAACAGAATCCAACATCATATTTACCCCAAGCAGTTTCTCTAATGCCTTGCTAATACTTTAAACAGTTTGACCGATCAGCGCCTTTATTTTAATCCTCTCCTTTTTCCTGCATTTCTTTTTGTTCAAACTTGACATCCCTGCTTTCACTGGTCCCTTTTTTTTTAGCCTCCGCTCCCTCTTTCCTTCTACTTCTGTAACCATGTTGTGGTGAGAGTGAGGGTGACAGGAAAGTTAGGGATGAAGTGAGAGGAGAAGACAAACAAGAAAGGTGTACCGTAAAAAGGAAAAGGGATTAGACGGGGTGAAAATAAAAAAGATGAAAGCTGTGGAAGATGTAAAAGCCAGACAGACAGACAATGGAGCGACAGGTCGGGAATAAAACAAAGAAAGAAACAACTAAAAGAAGAAAGACGTTAAAAACTGATTGTCCTACAAAACGATAGAGAGCAGTCGTCAACAATGTGACAGCACACAACTTCCATTGTCTGCGACTACAAAACTGGACAATCCAGCGTGCTTTTATTTGGAAGATTTAAACTTATTATTATCTAAAAGTCATAAAAATAATAACAATGTGACAAAAGTCAAAGGTAAAAATAGGACAGGAGAGGAAAGACAGAGAGGCAACAGGTCTAAACTCTATCTCACATTGCCCTTAAGGGACTTCATGTGTGTGACATCACTCCTTCCGAAGTAAACACACGCACACACAGTCTCCGTCGCCACGGTGCCCACTCGCCACGGCAACCGGCCTGGGTGGAAGGGGGCAACCGCAAAACACACACATGCACGCACCCGTGCGTGCACGTATGCAGCACACACTCTCGCTGGATAATAGGAAATGATTGCAGATCATATACGAGAAGACGAGAGCTGATGGACACACACACACACCAACGCACGCACACCTACACACACACGACACACACATCTCCCCTTGGAAAACTTGCCTTTCCGATCTTTAGCAGTGTGTAATCCAGAGGGATAAGTGCTATGATCCCCCTTGTCTCCCTGACAGCTTCAGGGAACTTATGTGTGTGTTTTCTGTGTGTGTGTGTGTGTGTTTTTTTTTTTTTTTGGGTTGGTGTGTGTGTGTTTTAACCACGTCTCCTCTGTTCTTCACAGCTGGCCTACTGTGTGGTGCAGTTTATGGAGAAAGATGCTACAGTGACTGAATATGTAAGACTATTTTTTCATCGCATTACTACACACCCAACAGCTCGCTGATCAGACTTAAAGGATGATCTTAGTTTTGTAGTTTTGGCCAGACTAGCTGTTGAACACAGTGCAGCAGTCAGTAGCTACAGAGCCAGATAGTCAAACATAAAGTGGTGGAGACCAAAAACAGAAATGAAAGGAGACAGAGGATCTTCAGAAATGCGACCACAAATTGTATTAAACCATTCTTTTAAATTAAATCACTTGACCATCAAACATATATTCACTGTTACTCTTGTAAACACTTCAGTTCAGCAGTGTAAACTCTGGTATTTGCTGTAACCTACTTCTCACCAACATCACTGCAGTAAGAAAAGAGACTCAGTACAAAGTGAACGACATATTTCTTAATGCACGAGCCAGAGTTTGAATATGAGTTAATGGAGATGGCACAGGTGGACGCCAGCCAGCTCCCCCCGCTGAGCTAATGGCTGCAGAGTTTATTTATATTAATGCGCTTCATGTTTTTTCTCTGCAGATCATCAGAGGGCTGCTCAAGTACTGGCCAAAAACCTGCACGCAGAAAGAGGTGAGGCGGCCGATAATAAATAATAATAACCATAGGAAATGTCGTTCATGTCGGACTTCTCTGTTAATTGTGTCTCTGTTTTTGATTCCTTCTTGAAGCGGGTTAACATCTTTTACTCACCGGGGGTCATGAATGTCTTTTTTAGTTATAAAAATGTGTGTTGGTGTGTGTTTGTGTTCAGGTGATGTTCCTGGGGGAGATTGAGGAGATCCTGGATGTGATCGAGCCATCTCAGTTCATCCGGGTGCAGGAGCCGCTCTTCAAACAGATCGCAGCCTGCATCTCGAGCCCTCACTTCCAGGTAAACACCACATAGCACTGGTGTAGAGGACCAAAATCAAGTCAGTTAGTTTGACAACTTTAAAAAACTGCGAGCACAGGCGTCAGTCAGATGAACTTCGATTTCAACTCCTCTGCCGGTGTGTTTGTTTCAGGTAGCGGAGCGGGCTCTTTACTTCTGGAACAACGAGTACATCCTCAGTCTGATAGAGGAGAACTGTCAAGTCATCCTGCCGCTGGTATTCGCCACCCTCTACAGAGTCTCCAAGGAGCACTGGAACCAGTCAGTGTCTCACACATGAGCGCACACACACAGATTAACTCATACCTCACAGCTTTTTGATATCAGATATTTGGGTCAGTTTGGGTGTAACCTCACGCTCTGTTGCTGTTTGGACGCTCCCAGTTGGTCTTCGGTCAGATCAGAGGATGAAAAGGGAGCTCTGCTTAGGATGAAAGCAACTTTGCTGTCACACATCCAAGTCACGTAATAACACTGAGATAAATGTACAAGCTTCCTATCATGTGTACGCTAAAGAATCAGCAGTAGAGCTAATCAACGATCGGGGATGAATGTTATTATTTAGGCAAACACATACAGTTGTGAGTGTGTTAATCTCCCCGTAACACACTTTTACTTTAACCTCTATCTCCTGACCCATAATGCCACGGGGCTGATAAACAGCCAGGTTCATTGTCTTCTCTCTCTGTCCCTCCAGGACCATCGTGTCTCTGATCTACAACGTGCTGAAGACCTTCATGGAGATGAACAGCAAGTTGTTTGATGACCTCACTGCCTCCTACAAAGTGGAGAAACAGAAGTGAGTGTGACTCAGACTCTTTTGTGTGTATTTTGTGTCACTGGATACAACAGTGACAACAAGAGGAGGAAATATTAGACTCTTAAGTCATGTTTTAGACGGTATTTCTTCCATTATGTTTCACATTGTAAATATGTATCGCTTAGGTCATCTCTTTTGAACATGGATCACATCATGATTCCACTTATTTATTGCCCTGTTTCAAAGTCAACAGTGGATGTTATTGGGAAACTAAATTTAAAGGAGTAGTTCAAAACATTTCTCGCTTGCTTTTCCCGAGAGTGAGATCTCGTGTCTGCGAGTTCAGTACAGAGTTTGGAGTCAGGGCGTGGTTAGCGTTTCAGCGAGACAGGCAGGGGAAGCAGTGCTATTCAAAGCTGACTTGTTCACATGGTCTGTCTTGTTTGATTAAGCCATGCATGAGAAGCAGTGAAAAAAAATGACATTTGTGGTTTAAGAGGGGGGCGAAGTGTTGGAACTGTTTCTTGATGAACAGTTTATCCATCTGCTCAGCGCTTCTGTGCCGAATCTTTGGGCGCACCGCAGGTTTGCAGGCACAGTTTGGTTTTTGGACCCTCTACAGCAGAGGTATGGTGCTGTGTATACTCTGGCACGCTGTACACCTCTGGGGAGGGAGATTTACTGTATACATACCTAAAAATACCAACATGCATGTATCATTGTTCATGTGGCTGCAGGCAAGCGGGTTACAGTTGTTTATGTAATGTGGTGTTTCCTGCACACAAGAGACTTTTGTTCCCTGACCTAAGCCTTTCAGGCAGTGCATCCTCCGTTAGCAGTCAAACTCAGGGAGCAAATGTCCCTTCCCTTGTTGTTAAATGAACAAACAGTTTGTTTACCTTCCTTGAAATAAATCACGAACTCACCTCCCCGTACTCTGTCCTCCATCTTGCCGATAAGCATTGTAACCTGCTATGGTTTCTCTTCTTCATTCTCCAGGGAGATGAAGCGAGAGAGGGAGCGTGCAGAGCTCTGGCGAGGCCTGGAGGAGCACCAGGAGCGCCGGATGCAGATGCTCACCGAGGCCGCCAGGAACCAGAGGAACCTCCAGGAGCGAGGCGAGAGAGGGGACCCGCCGACCCCTTCGTCCCCGCAGACGGCTCACTCCGACCAGCCCGAGCCCAAGCCAAGCGGGGCCTCTTCTTCCTCCTCCTCCGGAGCTGGGGAGAGCGCCACCTAGGTGCTGCTCCACCACATATTGGATAACACAGGGGGTTAGGGGACAGGGAGAAGACATGAGGTTGATGGTGAAAGTGTTGGGAGAGGTCAGACAGAAAAGGTACAAAACAACAAAACCACTCTTCTTCTTTTCTTTTTTTTAATTGTTTTTATCTTGTATCATCGAGATGTGGCGGCTTCTCGCAAAAAAAGCGACCCACGCTCAGTGATGCGAGGTAAAGACTGTACCTTTTTTCTGACAGAGTTGTGTGAAACTGGTTCACTTTTTTTGCTGTACACACATCATGTTGCAGATCAGAAGATGAATATTGTCCATAAAGTGCTGACTGTCGTTTTAATTAACAGCTGGTTTATTAAACTGCAGGTCAGTACCAAAAAAAATAAATAAATTGGTAGCTGGCCTGCTTCAAATCAGCCTCAAAAAAAGAGATACGATTTCTCTTTTGGTGCAAACACTAACCGAGTTTAACATGTGTCTAACTTGTCTTGATATTTAACCAACCGAGTCGGAGTCTGTACTGTGGCCTCATATTTATCTTTTGGTCAGAGATGCTTATTTCATGCGTGGATAGCACAATGCATTAATAAACAAAAGAAGCAATTTCACACAAATGTCCCAAAACTATTGCCGCACGGGCCAGACACACACACCCTCTCTCTCACATACACACACACACTCAAACACACAGACGCAGGTACATATTTACTGTAAATATGAGAATACAGAGCTGCAGAGATAAAAATGTATCCAGGTCAAACAGATCTCACACACCAACTATCGATTGATGCACCAAGATATTTCTTTTAGACACGCACACACACACACATGCACACACACACACACAGCTGGTTCTGGCGCTAACTTCTCTCCCATTCTGTCGGGTTCCACCAAAGGGCGAGCCTAAAGTCCGTCAAGGTTAAATAACCACTGAAGATGAAGATGATGATAACGATATAAAGTACAATACTGTTCCTTCTTCTTACTTGTTACTCTACTACTACTACTCTACTCTACTCTAAGTACTACTGATGATGATGATAATGTTTTTATATATATATACATATGTCTCTGGATATTTCTGTAGTGTATTATGGGAGAAACACTAGTGTAGCAGATACCATGAAGGGGGAAGGCCGGCTCGAATTCTGACTTCACATCACATGTTAACTGAGGCCATAATGTGAGTGCTGAAATTCAGCGGAATTCCCCTTTAACAGACCTTAAAGACGGGAGGAATGAACTGGATTTGCGGTGGCTGTTTTTCTTTTCTTTTGAAATTTTGGATGTTTGCGGTGGGTGCATTTTAAATCGTAAAAAAAAAAAAATCCCAAAACATTCCACGTTTAAAGATCTTTACTATGATGTTTTTTTCGGTTCGTGTGATTAAAGGTGCCCCGTGGAGAAACACATTTATGTTTACATTCAGTGTTACTCACCAAAAAAAAAAAAAACGCATCGTGTGCATCCTTGGCAAGCGTGCTGAATGCATTTCCTTCCTCATAGAACGTTCGAAAAGTAAAAAAAAAAGTTGCATTGTTTACATCCGTGTTTACTAACTAGTCTTCTTCTTCCCTGCCTCTGTTGGCATATTGCTATTGTTTCTTTGCACATTACCGCCACCTACGGTTGATCAATGAAATAGCATGCAACTGGCATGATGTGAATCATATCGCCTGTGTGCTCACGCGCATACACGTCCACCCTCGTGCGTGGCACAAACATAATGGGGACCTGCTCATGAAAACATTGCGCTATAGCGCCTCTAGTGGTGGGAAACTCCACGGGGTACCTTTAATTTTGATGGCGGTTAGAAAGTTTTACAAATTTACTCTTTTGCCTTGGTTATGTTTTAGTAAGTCGCAGTTTAGGAGCCCAAACCTTGAACCAAAAATGGATTCCAAGCAGACTAGTAAACCCCACCCGACTCAGACGTTACTGGAGGACAAATAAAGTGCACCACCAGTGTTTCAGACCAAAAGAAAAACACAGTGATCCAGTTGGATTTCTGAACCCGGCGCGTCTGTTCCTTAAGGCTCAGCAGACCTGACGCTGCTAGATGGCGACCATGACGATGATAACTCTTTTTTTTTTTTTTTTCGGTGTGAACCAACAAAAATCTGTTTATTCTTGTCTGATCATTATGATAGAGTGGTGGGATAAAGAGAAGGGGGGAAAAAACAGAAAAAAATTATTTTAGCAATATTTTCATTCTTTCAGGATAATCTGTGTGTTTTTAGGGGGTTAAACAGGAAGTGGGTGTCACGCAAATGTTTACCCCCCACTCTTGTTTTTACTCCTGTTGCGTCCTTGATATTCACATTGTCTTAAAGGTACTTTCTGTGTACATTTATTTGATGAAAATGATTTTGCTTTGTAATTATTTTGTTTTGTTCTTTTCTTGGTTTTTGTATGATCTTGTTCATTTTGTGGAAAACTGATACTGATGCTATTTATTTTCTATTTGATCAGGAAATGTAACCTTATTTGAAGATGATGGTCAGGTTGTGTATGTGTGTGTGTGTGTGCGTGCGTGCATGTGTCGGTGCGTGTATCCAGCGAGTGAATCGGCGTGCAGGAGATGTGCGTAGACAGAGTGATTGAGAACGAGAGGAAACTGTTTTTCTCTCTTTGTTTCTTTTTCTCTCTCTCTCCTTCTCTCCTTCCTGAGGGACAGGGTTTGAATCCGAATGTATCGTAAAACAAATCGATTGTTTCTTTTTGACGCTTGAGACGCAGAGCTACCTGTCGGCTGCTTCGTAACCAAACCTTCAAAAAACACTTCAGACCAGCAGTTTTTCCAAACTTCAAATCATGCCTGAGTCAACAAGGTTTTGAAATCCATTCGATTTGCAGCTCTCAGATTGGCATTTTAACGTTTCGTTGAGCTGCATCTTACAGTGGCGCATTTCTGCCTCCAAATTTCCACGTTTTTTTTTTTTGTTTTGTTTTGTTTCGTTTTAATACTTTGAATTGGCCACATGTACAGTAATCTTTCTACAAAAGAGGTTGTTGCTTTCAAGCGTCGACACTGCAGCAGGTTATAACTTCCAACATGTTTGTCATAAAACCAAATGCAAAATATCATCAAATATGCATGAAAATAGTTGATATTAAAAAATAAACATAACTCATAATCCACTCACTAGCTTTTTCTGCAGCTTACAATCAGGTTATGGAGTTACTCAGCCATCCTGGAGATGACTAAGGAGTCATCGTGTGACTGAAGTGTGGAGCATTGCCCAGTTGGCACGGCACCTGAGCCATGACAACTGAGCAAATCAAACTCCTCCTGAGATAAGACCGAAAGCTCTGGAAAAAGCTAGCTAGTTAGCATTGTTACACATGTGCCCGTGGTTTCCAAAACTTTTTTTGACTTTTTGACTTGTGATCCCCCGTTAGAAGAAATCAATGTCTGCTTGTGACTCTTTGACCTTTGTGTGGACATGAGTTGCAGGTAGTTAAACCAAAGAGTTTTTTTCCCCTCTCAAGTAATTTTTGAAAATACAAAACAGCAAAAAAATTGAGGAAAATCATAAAAAGAAGAAACATTTTATTTTGCTCTTGTGTACTTTTAATGACCTTGTGACCTTTCCGAATTAACTTAAGTCCCCTTAAGTGGCCCCCTGAACCCCAGTTTGGGAACCACAGACACATGTCTCTCTTCTCTAAGTACCACAACACTACACAGTTCTTCCTTTCAGGCTGAATTTTGTTGAATTTTGAGCGTGGATGTAAAGTGCACATTAACTTTCTGCATGCGGCCACACACGAAAAAAAAAATGCACGGATTGATTAGGTGTAATAGCAGCCTCATGCTAGTAAACGCCTCAAAACCTGCACTCGACACCATCTAACCGACACAGGCAAGAAAAACAACAAATGCTCCCATATGATTTCAAACGTTGTTTTGATTCAGGCAAAATGAAAAAAAAAATAAAAAAACACAACTGAAAACAGACAAGACTTGACCTCGCTGTCATAAAACTCAGCTTACTTTATGATTTTTGTTTTGGCTAGCTTCCTCACAAACCCTCTTGATTGTTATTGTCAGTCGGTCAGCTGACTCCCACCGTTCTAGAAATTCTCAGTTCCTGTTTCTAGGACTCTGTCGTACGAAAAGAACTGCTCCAGAACAGGAAGCGAGAGAAGAGAGTGTTCGTAGAGAGCTCTGGTATCGCCTCGCAGACCGCCATCAAACGCTGCTTTCATCCGCCACCACATTTCCTCCCGGTGGCCATTTTCACGTGGCCGAATTGAAACAAATGCTTTAAATCCGTGGGTTGACGTGAGTGGACGGGATGAAAGCAGCGGAGTGAAGATGAAGAAAAACAGAGGAGGAGAAAGACAGAGGAAAGAAAAGACATAGAGTTAGACACAATAGAATGGCAATAAGTCAGAGCAACAGTAACAGAATGAGAATATAATGTTAACGAAACCTACAACCGCATTACGTAGCAATTTCACTGAATTTCTAGATTTGCACTGTCTGCCCAATGGTCTGTGTTTGTTGTGTTGAAGAAAAACCTTAGAGAAGATGATTAAGATGATGCAGAAGAAGAAGAAGATGTATATTTTGGGGACCAACACAGCGGCGGGGGGGTTTGAATGTAGAGAGGCTTACTACTGTACGTAACATTACAGGGGGGTGTAGAATGGAGAAAAAAAAACTATGTGCTAAAAATGAAACTTCACTTTGAGAAAACACTCTGGGAGTCCGCGCTGTTTTTTGTGTCACCTCTTTTGTCTTAATTTACATATTCATATATTAAAGGGTCAGTGCGTAGAATTTAGTGACATCTAGTGGTGTAGTTGGATTACAACATATTTGCCTGATCCTCTTCTCACCAACAACCACCCTATCCTGAGCCAGTGTTTACTTTGTCCATTCTGGGCCCCTGTAGAAACATGGTTTAACGTGGCGGACTCCGCCATCCTGCAGTGTCTGTATAAATGACATAAAAGGCTCATTCTAGGTGAACAAAAATTTACCAGTTCTTATTTTCAGGATATTTTGCACTAATAAAAACATAGTTATGCATATTTTTGCTATTTTCTGTAAATGTCCTCAAAATTCAACACGCTGGACCTTTAATATTCAATAATTCTGAATATTTTTCATATAGTTGTCTAATGTAAAAGGGGTAGTGTATTTACAAACCCACAGAGAATTATAACTCTAGCTTATCTGACTCTTTTAGCTTCCAGCTTATTGTTTTGTTGTCACCAAACTCATTTCCTGTCTAGACAGGCAGCTGTTTTTCAGATAAGATAATCCTTTATTGATCCCACAACGAGGAAATTTGAATTATAAAACCACTGTACACTACCTGGAGCACTGAGCTGCAGATGGAGTTAGCACTTAGCTAGTGGAACATTTAGCAGCTAAAGTGCCAGACGTTTCTCTCAAGGGTTGGTGGAGACCAAAGCAGAGCTAAAAGGAAAGGGAATACTGGACTTAGATCTGTCAGGTGATGAAGCGCGACTAAAATGAGCGCAACTCTTAACTGTCACACTGTCTATACCAACTTTTTGGCATGATTTCAGCTCCTGTTAAAATTTCAGTGGTTGATGCACTCTACATTTTTGGCTACATCTTCAGGTTACATTTTTCCATGATGTGTTAGAATAATTTAGCACTTAGCACACTTTTTAGCACACTTTTAATATCAAATTGATCAGTGTTGTTGTTACCTTGATTTTAATATTTTAATACTTTATTGCATTATGATTGAACAACGAATGGGAATCCATTCATTTTTATAGATTCAGCCTGTAAGAGTTAAAAAAAGTCATTTGTATTCGTATTACTAATCCTGTAATTGTCAAGCTGAGCACTGACAATCCTCACATCACTGAGGGTCGACCAAAGTTGGATAAAGAACTGCACACACACGCAGTCACACAGAGAGATACAGGCTGAGGTTAACAAAACATAGACAATCATCAGTATTTTCCAGGGAGTCTCCATTATTTCTGGCTTGGGGTCTCTAATGGTATTTCATCGTAATTGCTATGATGTCAGAGTGTCCGTCCGCCCTAATGGGCTTCTAAAAACAACAACAAGGACAGATTGGTTCCATTCACTGGTTGTTGTTCGGGCAGAGAGACACCGGAGTCCAGCAGCTCAAATCTCTGCAAGATCTTCAGCTGAAAAGGTGAGAAGTATTATCTCTTATTATTGTAGGACAGGTATGCATTAAGTAATAATCAATTTATAAGAGATTTCTAACTGCTTCACGGACAAGAGGCGTGTGTCATTATGTCAGCACTAAGTGCGTTTTGCACCACACTTAGTGTAGTTTCATGGCATACTGTATATGGAGCCTTTGTACTGACAGCGAACACAGTGTGGTGTTAGTGGTCTCAGTGCTTCTAAAAGTACTCCACAGCGGGGCTGTTCATGCAGAAAGTATTTTTATTTCAGTGTTAAATTTCTAAAAGAAGTGAAGCATTCTGCAGTCTGGCTGAGTTGACATGATTCCAGTTGTCTCGGTGCAGTTTAAGTGGCTTGCTTGAAAGCGTGCAGAGTAATTAAGCAGATGTCTCCAGCGGCATGAAGGAAATCGCTTCTCTGAGTGGATCAAGGCAAATATATACGGTCAGATTTGTCACTTAATAAAAGTTTTTGTTGTCGTTGTTGTTGTTTATTTTCTGTTTGAAAGTTGAATTTTCCCCGCAGACATAAATATACTTTTTACAGTGTAAACTGTAGGTCACTATTGGTTGCAGTAGCAGTAATGAACACTAGATGGAAGTGTGAGTTATGCTGAATGTCACAGTATGCTGATCTCAAAGTCAGCTTTTATGCCTCGTCTTCCCCCATAGATGTAAAATATTGACAATCAAATCTTTTGCAGTTCATGGTCTGTTAATTACAAGAGGCCAAACTGAATATTTAAATCTGTGCTTTACGTTCTACACATAATTTTAAACTCTCAGGGAAGAGGGGTGAGCAGGTCTAGGTACAGCAGGTCACGTAGGAAGTTGAAGAATTGAACTTTTTTTTCCTTCTTTCTCTATCCATCATTCCCAGCATGCATCTCCATCCCCTGTCCCTCTCTTTCCTCCTCCTCCTGGTTGCCGCGACAGCTGTGGTGTGCGTTACTGTGACGACCACCCTTCATGGTTTCCGAGGCTGCGCCGTGCGAGAGTTCTCCTTCGTGGCCCAGAAGCCCGGCTGCAAGGCACTGCGCATCACCACCGAGGCCTGCTGGGGGCGCTGTCACACCTGGGAGGTGAGGTTAATATGCAAACACACAGTGAAAGTGACAGAACATCAGTAACATTTAGTCAACGGAGGAGTCAAACCCTTTTCTGTGGCTATTTCTGAAAGCTTCAGTAATACTGGAATTATGAAACATGAAACAAAAAGATGATTAATGACCCGGGGCTCAACCCAAACCACAAGAAGGCTGATGACCCATTCTCGGCTCTTACCCATATGCCATTGTCATAAGAAATGCTCAAATCCCTCCAAGCAGGGATGGTTACTGGACTTTTACTGAACTCGTTTAAGTTTGCAGGGTTTCAAATTCTAGCTCTAAGTAATTGAAAAACCAAATTTAGGCAGTCGGGAACTCAGATTTAAACCCTTTAGAGGAGAAAGAGCTCTGAATCAGCAACAACAGGGCCGACTTGGTCACATTGATAGACGTAAGAAATAATAAAATCTGCATGCTTCAACAAATCTCAACTCAAAGTCCACTTTTTCTGAACTTTCAAGAGCACTTTATGGTCCTCCTCGGCGGATAGAGGTGGCTCATTTGACAATAAACATCTAAACTCAGGATGCACTTACTAATTTGCTTCATGCTTCCAGCTGAATGCACAGAACTTCCTCCCACAGAAAACAGTGAGATGTGGTTGAAAGCTCTACTAAGAGCTAGAAGTGGATGTTGAGTTCATAGTTGCAATTTATAGAAACTAATAAACTACCAGTAATGTCAAGAACGAAAGGTTTAATCATGCAAATACAAAGTGTGGACAGATGGTGTTGAATGCTGTGGGTAACTTCCTAAGAAGCCCTGAAGTTTAAGTTAAAGCTGAAATTTAATTTCAGGAAGCACATTTCTTTGTGTTATTTGTAACCTGCAGAAACCTGTACCGGATCCCCCCTACATCCACCGCCACCACCGCGTGTGCACCTACAGTCGGACCCGCCACATGACCGCCCGCCTGCCGGGCTGCCTGCCCAACGTCTCCCCTCTCTACCACTACCCCATGGCTCTGCAGTGCCACTGTGCCGTCTGCTCCACACAGGACACCGAGTGTGAGACCTTCTGATGGGCGGGACGCTGCTTTCAGCAAACAGTGTTATCAGCAGTTTTACTGATATGACTCTATGACGCTGAATAAAATAAAATATCGAATCATGATATTTGAGTAAGTGTGAGAGTTTCTGAGGTGGGGTGGCAGCACCACTAGCAAGAAATGCTAGCAAGAGGTTTATATTTAATAACAGCAAAAAGCCTGAAGAAAGGATACATAACATATACAAACAAACATATAAGAACCAAAAAACTGTCTCTGGAGAGTGTGTGTATTCAGTTAGTTATATATCTCTGTTAAAAGGAAGAAGAGAGCAATACATTTCAAATTATTACAGCTAAAGACATTTGTTGAATATATGTTTTAAAAGAAAAAAATAATATCAGCTGTAGCCATGATTAGTTGTGATTATAAAATGGACCAAGCAAATCTGGCAACTGCCCAGAGGACGTAGACCCTCAGGGGTCCAAAAGATTTATTTATGGTAATTTGATAAAATGCATTATCTTTATTCATGTTTATGTTGCATATTCTTAAAAATATAAATAAATCTGATTGATTTGTTTACTTGAAGGTGACGTGGTACATACACATTGTACAGAGAGACAGTAGTGCTGAGTTCAATACAGTGACATTTTGAGGACTTGCATCCTTTTGGGGACAAAAGTCAGAGTCCCCACATCGACATATCAATGAGTTTATTTTATTTTAGGACTTTCTCAATCAATGCGATGTCCACTCTTAGTGATGCGAACACGTTTGTGTGTAAAGTGAGAAGAAAAACATAAAGGCTTTCCAACTGCAGAATAGAAATTTATTGAAATACAATTTCATCACAAACTATACAGTGCATTCTTTCTTTTTTTCATTTCAATGACATTTCCAACATTCTTTGGTTTCATCAATAGATATTATTTACAAAATGTCCTTTAGTTCAAATTCATAAATATAAATAAATTTTGTACATTCTTTGGTCTCTTGTCTGTGTTTAGTGGTTATTGCAAAGAGTGAAACTAATTGTATTGATGGCATTTATGTTTAGTCCAATGGTTGACAATATGTTGACTTTTAACACAAATCAATTCAGAGATGACGTAACTGTCTCAAATGTAATGTAATGTTCTCATTCATCTTGGCATATTTCAAATCGTAAAAGTGCGGTGAAATTACCGTTCTTGGGACATGAGTTTGATTGATTACAATCCTGATGCCTCCGTGTACTTTCACTTGTCACTCAGTGTGAAGGGTAGTGTGACTATTTTTTATATTTCTAGCTGCGTAGAAAGTCAAGTGTCTGCCAAGCCTCAAAGCAAAAACAAAAAAAGATGAAAAAGGTTCAGTTTGTTTGTGTGAGTGACAGAATGGTTTATACAGCCTTAAACACAAAATGTGTGTCAATCAAGTTTTCTAGAAAAACCTCCCTTACATCACATTTCAAAAACACAAACACACACGCACACATACACACACTCTCACACACAAATATCACACTTACAGACATGAAAAAATGTGAATCCCATTTTAATTTTAAGCTACTGGGTGTCTGATTCAGAGCATGAATGATTTTAGTGGACAATTTCAGTCAGACGGTCTGGATCAGGGGTTTTTGGAGACTGTGGACTTCCCTTCAGACTGCAAAGCTTTAAAAAGGCGGCCACTAAATTCTTTAATATGCTCAATTATGGAGGCCTATGTGTTCATAATGATGTTATTTGAGCCCACAGACACTAAAGAGCTGCTCTAATATAGCCTAATATTTCTGTTTGACACAAGGCTATAAGAAATACATAAAAAAGGTCTGTCCTCTGGCATTTTTTACTTACGAAAACAGTAAAACTCTTTAACTAAATCACACACATTTAGGCTTTTCTATGTGATCTTACTTCGATAACTAATGCCATATTTTTTCACTTAAATTTAGTCTCTTCTAAAACTATTTAAAGCCCCCTGACGAGGCCCACCTCCCACAATGAAAACCTCTGGTCTAGATAGATCTGTGGAGACTTCTCCATCTTTACACCTCCCTTTTATTCTTTAGAGCACGAATGGGGGAAACCTTGAGGGAAGGCTGATTCGTCTTCAGATAAATAAGGTAAAGTGATTTTTCTTTTTCCAACGTTCAAAACAAGTCGACATAGACAGAAAAAGGATAGTTATTAAAACTTGTTATTATCATCACGCTATTTCAGTCATTTACCAAGGTTTGTACCGCTTAACTGACTCTTATCCTGGTGTATGTTCGGTATGTCTTGATATGTCAGTAGCGGGACTTGCGGCACATGTCGCAGCGACACGCCTTCGCTGTCAGGATTTCAATCTCGTCGTGGTGGCGGCCTCTAGGACAGTCCAGACGAACTTTGACCTGAGGGAAGACAATCCGGACGACATGAGCAACGGGAAAATTGATAAAAAACAGAAGCTGTAATTAACCCCTCTTTTCATTGACCATTGCAGCCCCCTCCCTTCACCTTAGCATCCTTGCTGATGGTGCAGCACCGCGAAGCAGAGGTGATGTTGTGGGTGAAGTTGGAGGCCACCAGGACAGAGTATCTGGATGGGAAGGCGCTGGACTCGCAGTAGCCCACGCAGGCATAGACAAGGTGGGTTCCTTTGCATGTTCCACGACGGTCACTGCGGATGGTCACGTTGAAGGCTGGGGGGAAGGAGAGAAGACAGAAGCATGAGTACGAGTATGGGTACTAACAGAGTAGTTCTCAGGACCACATTTCCCATAAACCCTGGCAAAAACAATATTGTAGGTTGTGTGAAGATATGCACATTATTTGACGCATTTTTGTGTGCGTTACTTACGGTGTAGGTGACACCCTGGGGTGAGGCCATCGTAGCTCCAACCGATAGGCGAGAAGAGAAGCATCAGTGACATCACTGACAGGAGCAGCAGGCAGAAATGTGAGGTCATGCACGGCGACATCTGGATGGCAGCCTGAGGGGTCCAAACACAACACAAACGGAGTATGTGAGATGTCACTGTAAGACCAGAGAAGTTCAGTGAGTCAAATGTGAAATGTCTTCTTATTACATATATAGCATAGTTTATAAATGCTTTAATCCATCTGGACCTGTGGTTCCCAGTCTGAGGGTCAGATTAAAGATATGAAAAATGGGGAACTTTTCTATGACAAAACATTGGCCCTTTTTAGACTTTTAAAAGAAACACCAGCAGTCTGTACGTAGGCTTTGCTGTGAAGTCTCATGAGTCAAAAAAGGTTGTGAACCAGTCATCTGGGCTACTTAGAAGCTCTCATCTGATCCGAAGAAACAGAAGAAGCTGCCGCCTTCTCAGTGACTTGACTTTTCACTCAACCTGAGGTGATCTTCCCCTGCTGAACTTTCCCCCTTGAATCAAAGCGTTGCTCAGAGCCCCCTCCTTTATCCGCCAAGGTGATTTCCCATCCTGCCCGCGTGTCACTCAGCTACTAACAGCTAATGTGAATAAAAACAATACGGCCTTCATCTTGTCAGTCTGTCTAATTTAACAGCTACCTGCTGACACACGCACGTATATACAATTCTAGCTCACGCCGACTCGTACAAACGTACACGTAGCCGCACATGACAGCAGTCCCATAATTAGACAGCACACATGAATAAAAGTCTCTTTAAAGTAAAGAAAGGGTGAATGATCCGGTGTGCATCTGAGCATGCATGATCTTGAGTGAGCGTCTGCAGATGCATGTGCTCACGACCCCCCTCACACACACACACACACGCGTACACACACCTCAACACGTGTGTAAACAGTAAAGTCATGTTTTCCTGGGAATTTGCTGATCCTGACCCTTGCCCTCTAAAATGGCAGCTCTTTCCAGCTCCGCTTCCCTCCGTCCGGAGCGATGAGAATTGCCGTTTTGGTGATGGTGGAACGACCCTGGGGACGTCATTAACGCTGCCGGTACGACCAAATGAATGGCTCAGGACTGTGTGTGTGTGTGTATGTGAGAGGCCATTAACCCCGTGTCAGCTGGTGGAGCACAGGGTGGAAATGCCCGGCTTTTTCCTCTTATGTGGGGTTTCCACGCCTGAAGGTTTGGTTTGTCTTTGAGGAAAGTGGGTTGTAATATGCTGCACCCCGCTTTGGGATGTGACAGTGGGAGGGCCGGGGTTCGAGACCACCAGTGCAGCCTAAAGAACGTATATACCCTATACACACAAACAGCTATGATGCCTTTAAAAACAATAAATGTGTGTCGAAGGAACACAAAGTATCCATCCTTTAAGCTCCTGCTCCTTTAAACCCAGTAAACTTTTAATTGTTTACCTGGACACAACTGTTAAAAGTAATAAGTAACAATAAATTGACAAGTGAGAGGTGGAAACATATCAATGTAAATCACGTAATTCATCCTCTATTCTCAATTCTATGATTATTGTTTGAATAATTCAGTTCAGACCAGGTACAACCTACAACTAGATCATTTGACTTTATATAAAAACTACAGGATTTCTATTATATATCTTAGTGATGAAGCATCATTACACACAAATGAATGCCTGAAACCTTTACTCATTCCACTTCACGCTGAACCAGTGGGCTGTAATCTCACCCAACTTTTAGCGTCAAAAAACTGTTGCATTATCTGTGCTAAGGTAAAAGTTGTACAGCCTTAATGAGCAAAGAAGCAAAGATTCAAAGGAGACACATTTAGTCTCATGTAGTGTGTCGTCGTGTAATGCTCCTGTAGTGTTGAGTTTCAGAAAAAAAAGCCTCTAAGCATGGCAAAACCTATGCATATTTGAAGAAAATGTTCTTAACGTGGGTAATTTACACATTTGCAAACATTAAAACTTTAAGAGAGTGAACTATAGCAGTTAAAGGTGTATTTTCCCCACATTTATAACTTAATGCGACTCTAAAATCTATAAGAAAGCATCAGTGGCATTTCAAAGAACAATCACAGCATTTAAAGTACTATACTTAATACTTAATACTTAATGTGCATGATGCATTAAATTTGATTCCAGGCATAAGAAGAGAGTTGAGTCTTACCTGAAGATGCAGAGCAGGGAGCGCAACTTCTCGAGTGCAGGGCAGGTGTGTTGACTGACAGGTGAGTGCGCGAGTGTGTTTGTTCTGAGCTTCATGCAGGGATATAAGTAACACAGGTATGAGCGGAGGCACTTATAGCCGTGGACACACCCACAATTAGACAGCTGAGTGTCTGTGTGTGTGTCTTTCTTCTCCTTTCTTTCTACCTGTGCAAAAAAAAAAAAAAAAAAGTGAAATCTCGCTTTAAACCTCTTTCTTAAACGTCTTCCTCCTGGAGTGTGTTACCGTCTCTCTGTCCCTCCGCCCTCCCCCTCCTCGCCCTCTGTTTTAAACCTTTAGGGGGACTGCTGCTGTGACACAGAGGAAAACTAGATAGGTTTTCCATCAACGCACCACCACAATAGTAAGAACACACACGGCCTCACCACACACGCACACACACACACACACACTGAAAGAAAAGGCACACTTATGCATGCGTGCAGTCGAAATCACACAAAAAAATAATACCCTAGGCCTCAGCTGCCAGTTGATACACACTATAAGTGAACTAATAAATACACTGAATGGGGGGACCTCACACACGCACTCAAAGTTTGCCTGGCTTTTCCATTTGTGGCTGCAGGAGGAAGGGCAGGGTCGGGTCAGAAGATATTGTGGGTTTGGGTCAACTCTTTGTGTGTGTGGCACATGATGGGTATATAGCGGGGAACGCCTGGCTCTGCTTCTCGTCTTCCTTGTCTTGAACAGAGGAAATCAGCTTAGCAACCACCCTGTCCAAACTCCAGTGGGTAAAGACATTCTTTTAATAGACTCTTAGAATATTTGTTGGACATTTGCAGCGGTATCTGGACACTCGGGCGACATGTCACAAAGGTCACAAGCTGCCAGATTAGACCGCAGATGACTGTGTATCGTTCTTTAAGTACATCCACAAGTAACTGGGTTTCAGGGCGAAGGAACAAATGTCTTAACTTGCTGGAACAGAAAGAATGAGAATCAGCTCCTCCGAGGTTACTTCATTGCTGTGAGGAATCGCTGCTCTTTGCGGGTCTGTGAAGTCCGCTGATAGAAGGCCAGAAGAATAAACGACTTGTACTTTAAAAAACTATCTCTGTCTTTGACAGAACCTGACAACCTGCCAGGGGAATTGACAAAACAGTAGCTGGAGCTGAACCATTGCATGTCATTGAAAGTCACATTTCGTTTTAACTAATAAGACTTGGATTATATGGTTGGATCCCAAATGCAATAATCACCATTATTTCATTGTGTGTTTTCTCTATATCCGTCTTGTATTCTTCAGCAATACAAACTGCAGACGCTTGTTATGAGCTTTGATCAACTGAGATGACAAAAGCTGAAACACTGACACAGTCCCTGGAGGAAAAAATACACTGTAATAAGTAATTTATCATGGAAACAATGGTTTGAAATGAGTTGATGTACTTATGCTTATTTCTCCACAGCAGAAATCTCGTCAAGTCATTTCTGTCTATGATTAAAAAACTTTTCTTAAAACAAATTTAAAACTCTACCAGTACAATAAGAATCTGTTTTATTTCTAAAACTGGGTGAGAATATTGGGAGTATGGTAAGAAGAAGAAAAAACTAGGGTCAATTAGCTTTATAATATAATCGATTGATGTGACCTGATTATTTTTCACTTGTAACAAAGCCAAACTCTTAAGACCAAAAATACAAAGCCTTATTGTCAAGACAACAAAAAATACGACCGTTTTCTTCCACTGACTACCATTTATAACCAAAGTGTGATCCGTCTCCTTCCTCTGTGCCATAACGCTCCATAATTTCTTTGTCCAAAACCTATTAAAAATCCATCAGTGAGCCACACTGTTGCACCAGCTGACATGTTCCTTCATTACAATGAAAATGGGCACTGCAGTTTATTTTGACTCCACTCCACATGGCCTGGCCTGTGATGAACAATCTCTAAAGCACTAAATGTGTATTAATCCACCGCTGAAAGTAGTCCCCCATCAAAAACACTATTTACTGGTCTTTGAGTAACATTTGCTCAGAACTTTTATTTTTTTAGAAATTAAACCATATATTTGGCTGCTGCTTTTAAAGTTTTTTTCTCAGTAGGGATGAATGGACTCGGTTCTTAGTTTCGACCTTTTACTGGAGTTTGTTGCCAACGTTATCTCTCTTTACCTCTTGCTGCAGCACAATATGAACCAGTTGGAACTAAATTAATGACATTTATTCATCTTTCAGACAGAATGCGTTTTGTTGTTCTGATAGTTTGTAACATTTTAATAAAACAATTTGACTTTCTGGAACGAGCAGGTTTCAGGATAGATGCTTCCAGCGCCGTGCACTCACACACGTTCTCACTCCTCGCACACTCACACACTCTCACACGTACACGCCTCCTAAGGAAAACACAATTATCATCTTATGGCCCCTCTACCCCAAACATTCCCAATCTAGTTATGTCAATGGAAAACGGAATGTGTGACACCATCACCTAAACCCCCCACCTACACACACACAAACACACAAAACTATTAGTGTGTTGACTGTAAGTTGTACGGACGTCTGTAGTGTGTGTGTGTGATTTGTGTGTTTCTTCTGATTCCATGCCAACCAGAGAGAGAGAGAGAGAGAGGGAGAGAGAGAGAGAGAATAAATCTGAATGGCCTACAGCACCTCATCAGGAGAGTTAGATGTGAATGAACTTTGTTAAACTGGAGACTTTCTCTAGATGCACACACACACACACACATTTCTCCAGTGTGACTCAGCGGGGTGACTGATGTTTGTATCGCTCAGTGGGCCCGTCGCTCTCGGCTGCCGTGGAAACCGTGGCGTCTTGAATAACTATAATATCATTAATGTGTCCGATTCCACTTCTGCCCTGTTATTTTAATCTCCGTGCGTACGTGTGTGTGTATGTGCGTGTGTGTGAATGAAACTATATGATGTATGTGCGTGTCTATTATTTTAAGTACTATATGTGTGTGTATCATTATGTCTGACAGGATATTGTGTGTGTAAGTAGATGTGAGTGTAAGATAAATTATGTGTGTGTTATTTTGGGCTCTATGACAATGTAAGGAGAGGATTAGGCAAAGTTTTCCTGTTTCTAAGATGATGTTTCAGTCCAGTTGACCCATTTACCCCCATATATAAACACACGGGCATGCATGGATACGTGCACACACACACACACGTCCCTTTCAAGCAAATCAATATGTATTTTTTTTTTGTTTGCACATTGACAACAGGTGACAAACAGACACGCACGCACATGCATAGATAACGCACACACACAGAAAGAGAGAACACTGAGTTCATTTAGACTGACAGGAGGAAAGTGGAGTTTCCACAAGGTGATACTCAGTCGGAGCTCAAGGTGCGCACCTCTTATGAGGACACACACATGCGCACACGTCTACACACACACAGGCGAGTGGAAATATTAAGAGAGGGCCAGCATTGTCAGAATAAAGCCTTGGAATGTGTTCCTGTCTTCCCATTGAGGAAAGCTGTAACCATTTGGATTAAACCGGTTCCTGCTTATTCATGTTTTACACAGCAGACTCCAAAACTGGATGATTATGCATCTATTCTAAAAATGTGGGCTGTAAAAAAAAAAAAAAAAAAAGGAATCTACTATTGTTCAATATCAGTGTCCGATTCTGTGTTTAAGAAGATGCATGTGAGGCCATTAAAACAATATGATGCAAGCTCATGAAAAACAACCACGAACGGAAGAGGAAACAAAGAACAATATTTATTTGCTTCTTGTACAACAAAGGTCTGATACAAAATAGATCCTCCAACTCTCAGCTTTAAAATAAATAAATGGAGCCAGTAAAGCCTCCACGGCTCTCAGGAGTCTCTGAAGAACAAGGAGAAGGGGAAGATGTGGCTGCAAAGAGAGAGAGAGAGTTCTTATTAACAAACTTCACATTTGATCAACTCAACTGTGTACTCATCCCATGAGGGATGAGGCTGCTATTGCGCATCAGCGAGGCTGTAAAAAGATGATTTTTGTAAGACTGCGATCACGCTCTTTCACCGCCGAGATAGTCTTCTTTATGCCTAAGGACATCTGGCGCCTCAGCTTGTCTCTGCAGACGTTTGACAGGAATATTGTAATTTCTGTTTTCGTAACAGCTGGATTTCCCCCGATTCATTTTAATCTCTGACAACTTTATGCTGTCAGATTTACAGCAGCAATTAGCTTGTGTTTCTCCTGTGGGTGAAAAAGTCAATCAAATCGACAAAAAGGACACCAGCGTCAGGGGCATGAATCGTAGATTTACTGATCTGTTGGTTCCGTTTTCAGCTTTCGCTCTTAGCGTTGTGGTCTCTCTGAACCTGACCTCGGGTTGGAGGTGGACCCCCTCACTGTCCACGGTGCTGTCATACCAACCTGGCGATTCGGGTTAAAAACCCGGGCTTCGCAGGTGCCTCGACTGCTTCTTCTGCTACTTCTCTGTCCTCATCAACCTCCCCCTCCTTGTTGGTGTCTTGGATTATCCCAGGATGGGCTTCACCCGGAGTCCCACTTTCTCTCTCTGTGTTAACTGTTTCCTGCTGAACCATTTTTAGAAAAACATAAATCATATTAGAAATAATTACATTCGTTCTTATACTCACAAGCTGAGCACTTCTCAGCAGCACAAGAGAAATGCTGCTTCTGTATTTCCGTGTGTTCATCAGTTGGTGCGGATGCTGACTTTGTTCCTGGGGTCAGTAAGCTTTAGCGTTAGCCTTCTGCATTATTATACAGATATGATCATATGTATGTAACCATCAAATGAACATTTAAGAACACAGAGAGCTGATAGAGCTTAAAAATGTACATTTAAAAGCCCAATATTCTTCTGACATCTCGTGAGTGTGTTTTCATTCAGAACATTTGCTTAATGATCATCTCCATTGTTCAAACTTGATCCTTTTTAAAGCTTGTGGACAGAACATACATGATTAGTCACATACTCATTTTTTCCACTTCAATAAAAAAAAACACACTAAAGTAAAGTCAGAGTGGACACACATATGAAAAAAAACACAGGATGAGATGAAGAGCCACAGAGGAAAACAGAGGAGGGGTATTTTAGGACTTTGTTGCTAATCAAATTGAAGCACATCACCAGAAACACACACTCTGCAATGCTATTATTAACCTTAATCACACTCGTTATCCTACCCCTCTGCACTAATGGTATCCCGGGGCTACAATAAAGACAGAAAAGCTACGTAAGCTAAGTGTGTGTGCGCTAACGTGGTGGAGAGGAAACGAACGAAGGTGTTATGAGATTGAATTTGGAAGATTCTGAGCAGCGGTGGGCTGAAGTGACCTCTGCGTTCGAAGTCTAAGAGAGACAAATCATTGGAGCAGTTCAACGTGATGAGACTGAACTGAATAAAATCACCTCGTCCACGAGGCCTGGATCTTCCTCTGCTTCTTCCCTTGCACGATTCACCCTGTTGAGAGTCAGACACAACCAACAACAAGTTTATTATTACATCAACAGAACAATGATTGTTTTAAAAGTTGCATAATTTACATAATTTGTGTGTCAGAATAATAAAATAAAATATTTAAATTAAAAAATGAATCTGTGGAAGGTTATTTATTCAAAGGTCCGTAAAGGAGATCTGCTGGCAGAACTGGAATATAATCTTCATAACATGTTTTCATGTACAATCACCTAAAAATAATAATCTCCCACTGTGTCCACCATGTTGGACCACCTTGTTTCTACAGTTGCCCAGGACAGACTGAACGCTGGCTCTAGATAGGGACTTTAGTGAGTTTTGCTGCCACCATATGTTCTCCCTCACCCTTACAAAGGGAGGGAGGGTGTGTGGCGATGGGTATTCAGTTGGTTGGCGATCAGCAACCTCACCGCAAATGCCATTAAATCCTACACACTGGACCTTTAAATTGGTTTATGTCATGCCTCACAGTGCGTGGCCTCCACAGGCCTTTAGTTATACGTTGGTGAATTAAAAGGCACAATGTGGTCTCGTGATTGTTTCAACACAGCAAATGAACTGTTGACTTGCTGATGAGTTGACTTCAAATTAGAAAAACTGCTCAGTTTTTAACTTAAGACAGCATAAAACAGGCGTACATCACTTGAGGTTTCAAACAATTCAACAGAGCGTCCAAAATGTTCACAAGCCAAAGCCCTTCAACTATAATGCTTTGTCAAAACTGACCAAACCACATCTCCCATGTCTGAGCTACAGCTGCAGAGGGGCCATGAAAATTCAGCAGCAGGCTACAGCCCTCAGAGCTGCAGCTCAGCACATCTAAAATTCATAGAGATTCAGACCATCAGGCTGAAAGCCCGTGAGAAGGACAGCTGAATGAAATTGAATCAAATGCTCCACAGAAAAATGGCCCTGAGCACCAAGGTCGCAGATAAAAAATGAGGCACGGAGATGCTGCTTCAGATTCCGGATAATGAAAACAGTGCCGAGGAGGCCCGACGCAGGGTGGGAAAAGCCTGTGCGAACTCTGCAGAGGGAGAAAGAAGAAGGCAGGGGAGATGTTTCTGGCTCAGCTAGAGGGAGAAAGCGCAGACAAGCACAAGGTCACGGCCTTCCTGACCCAGACTGTGCACCAGCTGTCTACCCGGGGCTCCGCACGAGAGCCGGCAGGCCCTCAAGGAGAAGGAGAAAGAGTGGACTGAGAGCGGCAGGCCATCCTCTGCTAAGCAAAAGCAAATGAGCTGAACTTCAGCTGTTTTCTCTATAACCCTGCAAGTAAACAACAACTTTTTAAAACCCTCTGACAGTTTTACATCGATACAGTGGATCAGAAAGATAAAAATATATGAATGTACTGTTTAAAAAAAAACAAAAAAGCACTGTGAACGAAGATAAAAGCTGTCACTTTCTGTCCGTTCTACGTCCACACTTGTTCTTTGAAACTCGTTCTTTTCTGTTCCCATTTTTTCCAGCACGTTTAACACAAAAACAAACCATCTGTCTCTCCAGGGCATCACGTAGACACACACTCACACACACACACAGACGAACGCCATCAACAGAAAGGACTCATCCAGCTGACAGTGTGTGTGAACTTGTACCTGTGTGTGTAGCCCCTTTGTAAGGACATGTGATGGTCAATGTGCTGAATATAATTCAATGAGAAATTGCTCAGTGAAACTCGATTTCCTGTGAAGTGCTAATGACGCTCGGGGCTCTGCTGTTTGCAGGATGTTTACACAGTTTGTGCATCTGAGTGTGTGTTCCTCGAGCTCACAAAGGGGGGTAATTCTGTTTATATAAGTTAAATACATAAGCTAGGTGGAGCGACCTTGGGTGAGCGTGTGTGTGTGTGCGTTTTAAATCATAATTTTCGCCCCACTGATCTGACTGTCAGGGTGATTGAGGTGGCGCCCGTTCGCCTCTTGTCTGTTTCATAACTGCAGGAATCGCTGGAGCGTGTGTGTGTGTGTGTGTGTGTGTCTTTGTGATTTTATGAATAAGAACACTTATTTTTATCTCTGCGCTCCGTGTCTGCAGGTGTGTGTGTGTGCGCATGAGCGACGCTAGAGATGCTCCCATTATCCACGGAAATACACGCCGTTCACACCGCAGAGGAAACAAAGAGAAGACGCGGCGACAGCTTTGCAAATCAATTCACACTGGCACGCTTTAGTCAATAAACACTACAGAACACTGTAATCCTCGACGAAGCCGCTAATGCCTGCTGTATGTCTACTGTCACAAAATCGCTCTTTGTGCTCTGTTTTGTTGAACATGATGGTTTGAGAGTAGAAAGTAAGAGCGCAGATAAAAAGCCTCGATCACGGTGTATACGTAACATCACGCTGCTAAAGAGATATGTATTGTTATATGGGACAACAGACAAATTTATGGACACAATAACCAGATAGGAACTAATGTTTCTGATTCAAAAATGACACAAATATCCACTTTTTTCATGACATAACAAGTCCTGTGCATTGCAGGCTTTATATACACACACACACATGCACACGGTGGCTTAACCTACGACCTAACTTATGGCAACAACTACCATACATATTAGGCTTTTGTAAAAATTAAACGCGGCAGTGCTGTTGTACTCTACAGTCAGAACTCTATAAGGTGGCGGAAATGAATCGAACTTTAGTCAACGCACATTTCTATTAGCAGAGGCTTTCCACGCGTTCATGCTTTCTTATGCAAATGTAGCTCGAGGTTACAGATCAGCTCCACGGCCGTGAATTCAGCACTCACCTGGTTGCATAGAGCCTGGCCTCAGCCTTGATCAAATCCTTTAGTATGGCCTCCTCTAGTGGTGAGCTGCTTCTACGGCGCTTTGACTGCGGCTTAGAAACAGTCTCTTTCTCCTAGAACACAGAGACATGTACCGGGTTTGAGGTGGGGGAGGGTGGAGGTCATTTACACACAACTGTACTGCAGGTGTACAGTTTGAAACAAACCAACACAAAAGCCCTGCAACAAACCCCTGTGAAGTAACAGACACTGTCAGAGAGGTGTTTATCTCACCTCTGTAATAATGCCTGGCACCTTATTCTGCACATGTAACTGCACAATGTACAGTTCTGTACATATCTAGCACAGACGTGGCAAAATGTTGCACAGACCACACAGTAACACGCAACAACTCACTCTGCTCAACTTCCTCTTTGCTTGCATTCCTGAAACAAGACAAAGACATGAGAGAGATCAACGTGCCTGAATGATAATGTGTGTGTGACTGGCAAGACTTTTCTGTGTTGCGGGTTTGACCACTAAACACACCGAAAAGGCCCTCATTTTCAGCCTGCAACCTTAATGACCACACTGTGTGTGTGTCATGCCTGTTACCGTTGAACCCCGCCTGCATGCCTGTATACCGATAACGTGTAATGCTTGCGGGCGCTCGTGTGTGTTCGTCCTCACCGGAGGTCTGCCCGCCTTCCTCCAGGTAGATGATGATATCAAACTGGTAGACTGTGAAATTCCTGTCACAATGTTTGCACATCATCACCTCAGAGGTTTCCATCTTGGGCTTCTTGACTGGTAGGTACGGTTAACAGAATACAGTGGATCGACGGTCAATGAGTAGATGATCAACTGAGGTATTCTTTGGTTTGTATTTTGCAGTCTAGCTGCTACAGTACACTAAAAGATTAGAATGCACTATAGGTAGAAAGCTGACAGAGAAACAAACACACTGATGAATAAAGTGATGAAGTCATTGTGATGGATACAAGGGAAGACATTGAAGTGGGTGCTAAAGAACGGCTGGAGCGTGTCCAGGTTGCCGAGAACCGTCCGGATAATTTCCTAAGAGCAGACAAGAAAGTTAAAGAATCATTGTGCTGCTTCCTGATGAAGATTGTGAATGACAGCGGGTCAGCACAATAAATGTGAGCCAAATCTATAAATACTGTACCTCCAGTTCCTGATCGATTCCTCCCATAACCTCCTTGCCACTGTTAAAATATATTAAACACATTTTAATATGTTTACACCACATTTATGTCTTAAAAGATGTCGCTAAAGTCCGTGTAAAGGCAATGTCTTTCAAAAAACATTGATCAGGTGGGAAAATAGTTGCTGAAAACATGTGAAAAGACTTTGAACGATATATTACTGAAGTGTGGAGTTGGAGGTTCAAACTGTTTTTCACCAGTTTTCAGGCTGGGACTTAAAGGGTGGCTCGATGACACGCTGAGGTCACCCTGAGCGTGCCCCTGCACCCCGAACAGAGCGACAGAGATTAATGCAACTCGCTCAGAGTGTTTCAAAGTTAGTCATGTCATTCCTTGAACTCATCTGACACATTTCAGTCGCTTCAAAATGGCCGCTTGGCAGCTGAGAATTCATTTTTACCTGATTTTGACACCTGATTTCATAAACTTGTCGACATTTTTAATGATTTGAATTTGGCTTTCTTCTTTGGTCTGACAAATTCAGAACACACATATTTATTCTTACTTTACAGAGACTTTAAACAATATCAGCAGTTCAAGTTTAAAGCTGATTACAATATAAGGCATTTGAATGCCTTTGGCTGATCCAGTACATATAATAAAAGGCATCGACTGCTGAGCACAAACGTCTGAAGGTAGGAAGATGTAATCAATATATTGCTGCTGAGGCTTGAGGGGTAAAAAACATTACTTTAAATAAGAGGAGTCTTCTTTAGTCACAAAGAAGAACGGCTTTAGGGCAATCCAGCATGAGTTAGGACTCTTATTCTGGGACGTTATCCCTGAATAAAGGCAGATGGGTCCTATGGGGCCTTAGATCCTCTTGTTTTTGCAGATGAAACAAAATGTCAAGACGAGCTTAGGTAACACACGTCAGAACACGTAACGGGAGCCAGTTACAGGCAGTAGCGTTAAAAGAAGGGAGTTAAAATGGAGAAAAAAGATCAATGTTTTCTCTCTTGCCTGAAGCTGAGCCATCTCCCCAGCTGATTTCAAGACGGAAGAACATTTTGCAAAGCTTTGAAGAATTGAATCCCAAGGAGAAAAAGGGAAGGGAGGCGTGGATGTAACATCGATTAATAAGGTTTTGCTCTTGCTGGTATATCACATTTGGCTCTGGGTGCTTCCGCTGTTTAATCCAGAGACTATAATCTCTGTTTTAAATTTGGTCTTAATATATTTCTCTTTTTTCTGGTCTTTCAATTGGAAACGTCTCAGGCATGGCCACAGGACACAGCACGTCCATTTCTGATTTTATTCTTCAACACAATTTGAATAGAGATCACCAAGATACACAACTAGTACAGAGGCCCTAGTAGTATTTTTTTAATCTTGTGCGCAAAAGTTAAAATCTAACTAAAATAAAGATGCTGAAATTCACACTTCTTGTTTGTTTGTTTTTTAAATCATACATTACATTGCATTACAATAATGCAATTTTATGTCTTTTGTGTTGGGTTCCTGCTGTCACCTGGCTTTGTTCAAGACTAATTTTTTTTTTTTTTAATTTTTAAATTTAAATTCAAATTGAGGGCTAAAGGTTTTGTTTTTGATATTACAGCTGTGATTTAAAGTGCAGTGACCTACATTTTTACAGTTTTCATTCATGCAGAGGCATGGCTAAGTTTTCCAGTCAAAGCATTTTTAAAACCTATAGTTATTTATCTTCTGTGCACATGATAAAAAAAAACAAAAAACATGACCTTTTCATGACCTCTGTAAACTAGATCGACTTTAATTAAAGAACATTTCATTTCCAGCCTGCTAATTCCACTAAATCCTATCTTAGTCTTTGGTTTTGTCCTGAGCTGTCTTGGGATGTGGTCTTCAGAGACGTTTCTTGCTACATGCAGACTTCATAGGGCCCCCAAACAGCTAGAAACGGCCCTGGTGGCCTGTCTTGTTCTCACTAAAAGGGAACACATTGGAGGAAGTAAGAGGAGATAGTAAAGTAGAAGTATGAGTCTGTAAAGAACAGTGTTTGTATGTTTTGCCTGTAGCTGCTGCCTCCTCTGATCTGGACTGTGTAGATACAGTTACCAGCTCTGATGACTCGAGTCTCTGGGAGAGGGAAGGAGAAGGCCTGCAGTGACATGGCTGACCTAAAGTGGTTAAATAAACAGATTTATTAATTATTAACGTGTGGGCTGCTAGTTTCTCTGTTTTATGTTATGCTATCTTGTAACGTAAACTATCCCTTTTTCAATCACTTAAAATTACCGTAATGTCTATAGAAAATGGTGATCCCGAATTTGGTGACTGGTCCAACGAGCGAACTTCACCCCTCCAGTAGGACGTCAACGGTTAAAACCGTGAACGTCAATCAAACCTTTGACTCGTCTCACGATTCGCTGGTCAGGCTGAGTTCCCGCCTTCCGGTCGCTTGTCCTTCTCTGATTCGCCAGATCTTCTTCCAATCAGCGGCGTCAGAGCTGGGTGTCACCATGGTGCCGGCGAAAACCGCCCAAACTGTCACATGACTGTCACCGGACCACGTGTAGCGGCAAGGCGGCGGTTGTAAACATTTCTCTCTGACGGACAACTTCCGAGTTATGTTACGTTTACGACGCACTTCCTCTCACTGATATATTTTCTTTATTTTCTTTTGGTCGAATTCAAGAGGAGGAGCCCAAAAGTAAAGGTAAATGGAAATATGTATTATCTTTAGTGGCAGCCTTTTCCACCTAGTTAGCTAGGCTATAACGTAACAACTGTGACATTTCTACGTCTTAATGAACTCTGCTGTGTCACATTACAGTGTTCAGTTATTGTAGATACACTGTGACGTTCAAATCTTCCAAAACAGCATCATTGTAACATTGTAACTGCACAAAATCTGTGCAGTTGTAGTCCATTGTAACTATGTTTGTAGTCCATTGTGACGCAACAAAGTTGTGCACGTCACACTGTACTCACAGCCACTTATTGATGTTGCAACGTACCACTACTGCAAACACAGTCACAATATTTGTGTTTAAAGGTACACTGTGAAGTTACAGCGTTCTGACAGTGTGTGTACTTACACTGCATTGTGACATCTGTCTTAAAATTACATCATGACACTGTACGCTAATGATGTCTTAACGTACTTAACACTGCAAGATTGTAACACCATCAGTGCTAAAGGGTAATTGACCTGCCTGCTTCTCCGCCTGGTGCAGTACCAGTCCCAGTACAGACTTTACCATTAATACAGTTCTCACCGCCCCAAATCTCTCTTCTTCTTTTACAGTGTTGGATAGACCCCATGGTCCAACATACAAAGAAGAAATCACGCTCAGATCAAGATGTCCTCCCCGTCTGTCCTCCTAAACACAGGGGTTCAGATGCCCCTCCTGGGTTTGGGCACCTACAAGTTGTTGTCTCCTGAAGCTGTCCACCAGGCTGTGGATGCAGCGCTGGCTGCTGGTTATCGGGCCTTTGACAGTGCAGCTGTCTACCGGAATGAAGCTGACTTGGGCCGAGCCCTGAAGGAGCTCCTGCCCAAACATGGTTTGACAAGAGAGGATGTATTCATAACCAGGTGACACATATATTTATATAGGCTCCATCCTATATAATAATGCTGTACCCCATAAGTGTGCCTCAGGGCCACGTACTTTATAGTTCACAAGGAAGAATATCAAGAGAGGAAACTAGTTTGGAATATGTGAAACTAAATATTCTCTTTGTTATTGACTTCAACTGTATATTTAGTTGAGTAAAATGAACAATGCATGCCCACTGACTTTGGTGTCATACCCACATCACATGTTTTCTTTCCCCAGAGACCAAATGAGGGTCAGTCATCTTTGACTATAAAAGGCACAGTGTACCAATCTCAACAATCCTCCTCTCTCTGTTTCTCGCTGCAGTAAGCTGGGCCCCAAGGATCAGGGTGAGAGGGCCATGGAAGGAGCCCTGCACAGCCTGTCCCAGCTGGACTTGGGTTACATTGACCTCTACCTGATCCACTGGCCTGGCACGCAGGGTCTGGTAGTGGCTGACCAACGCAACCCAGGTAAAGAGGTCAGATTAAGTAAGATTAATGTACCTAAATATCACTGGAAACATAGCTGCGTATTCATGGCCCTTATGTACGTTTATAAGTAACATAAATGTAAAACCTTTGAAGTGACCCTTTGGCCAGGTGTATCAGATGTTTTCTAAATCAATACTCCACTAATTAATACATAAGACTGAAGCTGTCTTCTCACTTTCCTCCTCCACAATGTAGCTGTACTTGAGTAACACCGATGATGAAGTCCTAATTAATATTTGATTCCAGGCAACCGAGCTCAGAGTTGGGCCACGTTGGAGGAGCTGCATGCCCAGGGGAAGCTAAAGGCCATAGGAGTGTCCAACTACACACCAGCACACATGAGAGAACTGCTGCAGAGCTGCAAAATCCCTCCTGCAGTGCTACAGGTAGACTGCACGAGAGTAAAATGGGTCAGATAACATATAATATACATAAATGTAAGTTTTATGCACACTCTATGTTTTCTCCAGGTAGAGTTTCACCCACGACTGTGCCAGACAGAGCTGAGGAGTGTGTGTGAGGAGTATGGAGTGTGTTTCCAAGCCTACTCTTCCTTGGGGAAAGGAGAGCTGGTCACCGACCCTGTGGTCATGGACGTGGCAAAGAACTGTGAATGCACACCTGCACAGGTAAACACACACACACATACACATGGTCTTTTGGGTCAGCACCACCTACTCAGTGTTTAATGAATAACAGTTTTTTTAGGACAGACACTCAGGTCTTTTGTTCCCCTCCAGGTCCTGTTGCGCTGGGCTGTGCAGCAGGGCGTCCCAGTGATCCCCAAGTCGTCAAATCCAGACAGAATAAAGGACAATGCCAAGATTTTTGACTTCACACTGAGCGACACAGACATGGACAGACTGTCAGCTTTGGACTGTGGGCACAATTACTGCTGGGATCCATCAGAAGTGGCTTGATAGACCATTAGTGGAACAAACACCATGTAACTGACTGTAACCACAGTTTGAAACAGCCACCAGAGAAAAGAGCTAATTGTTTAGACACAACTAGATCAAGTTTATTCTGGGTTGTCAGTGGGTTTAACATAATCAATACTCATGTTCATGAGGTAAAGATCATTTTCAGGTGTTTTCTACTGACAAACATTTGTTCTATTTACGGATCTGCCAACGTGCCATCATATAATCATGCTCCCGCCAAGTTGTATTACAGCTTTTGTGTCCTGGTGTCTATGAATTAAAACACTCACTATAAAGCCACTCTTAAAATCATTTATTTAGGACAGCATATACCAGAAGTTTCACAGCTGTAGAGAAAATACATTTACAAAAGTCATTAAAAAAAATTAAAAAAAGAAAACAAAAGGACATATTAAAAATTCAATTTTCTCCACACACGTCTCCAGATTCAAGTAATATCAAGGATGGTTGCAAAACTCCAGGTGCCCAGGCAGGTCTTTCCTCTGGGGTGTGTTCACTGCCAAAAATGTTCAAAAGTCAGAGTTGCTTCTGTTTAAATGGCTCTATCCACTAAAATCAGCGTCAGCCATTGTGTTTTTCTCACAGTTGTGACAGTGAACGCACCTCCGTGTTATTGTGCTTTTTCTTTTCTTTTCTTTTCTTGAGCGTAATGTGTGACAGCGAGCTGAAGAGTTTAAGGCGGTAATTGGGTAAAAACAGACAAGCCTGGTAATGCTGTGTCACATCACAGGTTACAGCATGTTCAAGGCAGTTCAGAACAATATTTATACTCTTTCAAAAATCCGGCTGAACTTTATTTTCAAGAGGGAGTAAAGCATTCATATCTGGCCCCAAGCTCTCAACACCATGTACATATTCTCTGTCAGCTGATCAACTGTACTACTTGTGTCAAAGTACAGGTCTACAAGGAGAAGTAAACTCATTCCTGATCCCCATGTTCCCTGATCTGATATCATAAAATGGTGGCTTCTGTTTTGAGAAGTGTAACAGCGTAACCTATCTGTATTGACTGTGTTGGGAGCTTTATACCAGATATTCATCCAATGGGAGAGTTACCTAAATGTTTTTACAGTCAGGGTGGTGCATATGTTACCAAACACATGGTAGACTGAATCTTAAAAGAAGGTGTTGCCATTCAGATTGTCTCAAAACTCTCTGATTTAAAAAAAGTCAACCGAGTTTATGCAAAGCTATGAAAAATGGTGGAGCGAAAGCTTTAGTTTAAAGACAATACAAACGCAGCCCCTCAGCCTGCACACCCGAGCACTTCACAACTCAACCCTACAAGTCGAGAGGAAGAGATAAGACACAAGTAGAACAAATTTTCAATAATCACATTGATTAACAAGTCACAAATAGCCTAATCATATTTACCAAGCTGTGTAGAAGTGCTGATCATAGATTATATTAATATGAACAATAATAACTCCCGTAAATATCTTATTGCGTGTAGTATGCCCCATCCAAAAGCTAAACATAATACACAAATAGCAAATTCAGCATCCGATCAGCACTCCTAGACCTAAGGCCTGATAGATTAAGATCCCATTTTATTCACATCCCAATGCAGATGAAAGCAAACAACCCGCGCTTATATTGTTTCATAACCCAACAGGACCGATTTTTAGGTAGGTAGCAGATAGTTTGGAAAAATCTATTTCAAATCCCTCCCTACACATCTGTGTTTACATGTGACCAGACTATAGACTATATATATATATATATATATATATATATATATATATATATATATATATATATATATATATATATATATGCTGGGTACTGAGTAAATGGGGCCAAAGGCCAATGTGTCGGCTCCTTGTACAGCAGTTAATTCATCCCCACCCACATCTTTAAATATGCACATAACATTTATCACAACAGCCATGGATTGTACACTGCCTATTGCTAGGTCGGCCAGACTTATTAAAGAGCATAGTAACCTCATAAAATAGGAAATAAAATTCACCTAGCTTGTAACCTCCACCCCTGCCATTTGATAAAATATTAACAAAATATTTACACGTAAAAATTCCAAAGTCTGTGTTTTTTTTTTTCTTTTTTGCTCATCCAAGGCTTTTAAAAAGATAGATTCTTATTGGTTTGTGCTTCTATATGTATGTTTAATGTCTTCAGATATAATCTAACCCTGAAGTTTTACAAAAGATATTATTTCTGCATCATCGGAGATTGTCCTTGTACAAGATTGTTCTTCCTTTGAAAAATTTGAGATATAAAGCAGTTACTGATAGTCAAGTACAGTTGTTTTGAAGTTGTGGTAGTGGCTTGCAGATAGTGGAACAGAAAGCTGGAATAAGGCCCCGAGTTGAATGCTTTTAAAAAAAATCCTTCCCTTTTACACACTCTCTCTCCTCTGTTGCCTGTGGATTATTTTTTTGGCACACGATTACAATGATCTCCATGAGTTGGTGTTTGTTAAGCACAAACATTCAGAGCTGAACAAACATTAGTAACACATTTACGACTTCCAAAAGAAAAACGGAGGAAGGAAATTCTAATAGCATTCAAAGTGGCCTCGGGTGTTTCGATTTCAGTACATGTATCTCTCCATCTACAGTATATTGCATAGTGCTGATGGGAGACAGCTGAAACTGTAAGTGTCTTTCAACTGAGTGGTAACCTCTCAAATCCATCCAAGTTTTGAAGAAACCATCTCTCCTCTCTTGGCCCGTCATTTTATCCGCTCTATGGGGTTCAGATAGCTAACAGTCTATCCTCATGCTTGACTGACTTTTTACCCTTTCACAGTGGGTTGCCCAAGAATATTGTTAACATCACAACCAACACGAATACAAAAAAGTCATTTAAATGTATTTACCAGTGACATACAAAAATGACATGACTATGATGGGACATGCCTTTGTGTTTGGATGGTTCTCTCTCTCTCTCTTTTTTTTTTTTTTTGATCAAACCAACCTTTCTTCCGTCTCCCCTCAGAGCAAGTCTCATTATTCTCATGGGAATTGTTCTCTTGGCTTCGCCGTTGCTTTCTTCTCATTCCCACAGATTCTTCTTGTTCCTCAAACCTCTTTATTTTCTCTCTCCATGCTTACTCAGTGCGGTGTGTGTGGTTATCGTGATGGTTGTTCTCTCCCTCCGTCTCTTGGTGACTAAAGAGGTAGCTCCACCAGCTTCTAGAGTGGTGCATCGGTTTGGCTGGCCCAGGACTCTTCGCCTTCTTTATTTAATGCGTGAAACGGAGACACAGCGTTGTGTTAAAATTGATCAGTTATACTAGAAAAATGCAAATTTTGTTCCTAATTTCCCATACGACTCAGTCATAACTTAATCTATTTCCTTTACTAAAAAAGAACCACCACCTTTTAGTCATTCTTATCATCCATTCTTGCCCTCTTCCCCCCAATCATGCCAAATATATCTACACAGTCATTAATGTCTCATTTTCTAACCCATTTTAACCCATCTTCCATCCTCTGACCCCTCATTCTCACCCCTTTGTCTAGCAGGCTGTCAAACTCGTCGCTCATCCTTCTGAGCTGCCGGCCGTATTTCTTGGCTGCCCACAAAGCAGGGGGAGCTGACTTGGACCGCCCCCGGAACGGAGCTCCGTCAGTAGGCGTTCCAGCTTCTTCTTCTCCCCTTGCTTGGGGCTCTGAGTGGGACTCGGAGTTCACCCTGATTCTACCGGTCGCTTCATGGGAGACACAAAGGTGAGAGGGGTTTGTAATACTTCACAAGAGCAGGATTAGAGCAACATAAGGGAGACACAGACATAATGAAGTTGGAATAGAGGAGGATTAATCCCTGGAACAGTATGTTCTAAAATGTCAAACTATGATAAAACACAAAAAAGTGCATCACAGTAAAAATCTGTGTGAGGAAGAATCAGATCGATTCCGAGGTGTAAGAGACAAAACCAAGAAATGGCAGGAGAAAAAAGAAGAACAGATAGTAATGTTGGAGAGAGTGACGAATGGGCGGGTTTCATCCTCCCACCCCTTATTTTCTGCAAGAATAGGATGAATTTGTGAATGAATTTTAGCATATCGAATAACCAAAATAACAAACTGCTGACACTACCGCAACAGAAATCAACAAACACAGTTATTTGGTGTCTGATTTCTGTCTGCACATCTCTTATGAGACATCAGGAAGGTTTGGACTAACAGGCAGAAAAGTAAACGTGAGAATAGAAGATAAACATCTGGGGTATCATCTGGAGCAGGTCTTGGAGGTTTCCTACCTCCCTTCCTGATTCCAGGTAAGGTGAGAGAGTGGCGCGGAGGAACTTGCTGCTCGGGCGACGATTGCTTGTCTTCTCCTTCCTCTACCTCCTCCGATGGCTCTGACTCGCTGTCGCTGGAAATAGTGAAGTTTGCAGCCATCGTGACATCTGGAAAAATAAGATTTCAGAAAAAAATTGAACCAGGGAAAAATACTATACAGTGCAGATAGGGAAGTAAAAGCTGCTGTGAACAGAAGGCATGTTGTACATATAAATGACCCCAAACACAACATATGCAAAGGTGCAGAAATGCAATTATGCTTCCATTTGTACGGCCAAACAACACATAAGCTAATTATCCAAGGATCATAAAATGGCATCATCCATTGTATGGTTGATGCTGCCCTATCTAACACACCCAGGCTATCAGTGTAATACGCTTTGCAGTGCCTGTTATTAGCCAGTCCAAAGGTATTCACAGTGTAACAACCAGCGAGATAACCGACGTGTTTTGACAACACGGGCCCATATTTCATATCACTGAAGGCCTGTTGCTGTAATGTGATTAAAGCAGCCAGCACACCTTCTTCCCCGGTCAACACACCGACTCTCCTGTTTTGTTGTTGTTGACTGAAGAGGACAAAAGAAACTTCCTAGAGGGCGGAAGCTGCTGAGGAGCTATACTAGCTAACGAAGTATGTCTTAAAAAAACACGGCCGTGAACAGGCTTGCTTACCCGAAATGTTTACGGTGTGACTCCGGAAAGTGCGAGTGTGTCTTCGGTCGGCCTTACGCGGCCGCAGCTGTTGTTTTTGTAGTCGGTGTCTTGTCTTTTTTTTGCTGTACAACACAGTTCAGCTCCGCGCTCACCCAATCGCCGCGCGTCACTGCACCGCCGCTGCGCGCTGACGTCACTGTTGCGAGCTAGGACTGGGCTGGGGCTTTGTTTGTCTCACCGGCGTACCGTAATGATCGGCGCAGAGGCGCAGCGGGATTTTAATCAGGACGGGCCAATTGGCGGCTCTCTCCGTCCAACATCCGTAAATGTTATTGGTGCGGTTCAGACTCTAGACTTAAGTGGTACTACCACAGTATGATGATACAAGGAAGTAAGTAAAAGTACCAAAGTTCAATGAAATCCTACTTAACAGGTATATCACATATTATTGTATTATTATTACTAATCTGATCACATGTAAAAAGTAGCATAAAATAGAAATAGTCAAGTGCAAATAACTCAGTAGACACTATAAGAAAGGTAATAATTCTACTTTATGTTTATTATTGAGGCCATTGTGGGTGGGCAGTGTTGTACCCACCTACTATGCATTATTATAAAGTGCCTTGTTTTAAGACTGATAGATCTGATTTCTGATTTCTTTTAAAATACTCTCTTCTGTATGTAAATGTGGTGGCCAAATTTATTTCTTTGAAATATAACACAGTCTAGCTCAACAGCACTGCAAACTACAATCTCAGTAATAAACATGTAGTGAAAAGAATACCTCTCTGGCAAAACTAGGCTTTATAATCTGCTGTTATATTGGAACAAATGAGATTGTGCAAGTGTATTGGTCTGTCTCTATATATAGACATGTTGTACATGGAAATACCTGTTTGGGCTTGGCTCGTGATGCTGATATGAAATGAGTGTTACTCTTCCTTCTTCTCTGTCTGCCTTTCTGAAAGGGATTTGCAGGCAGATAAAAAATAAGGGCTAAAGGTGACTCAAAGGAGTCAAATAAACAGGGAGGGTTGAACCTATGTTACACAGCAGTTATATGAGATTTGCTTTTGGTGGATGTTGAGGCTGATAAGGAGAATGTGGGGCGAGACTCAGTGGGCTTACAAGTGTAAACACACAGAGCTTACAGTGCCTCTTACTGAACACGATGACGTAGTCTACCAGTAAAGAAAGTTTAAGTGATTCCACCAAACCCTTCTTTCTTTTTCTTCCTGAGTCACGTAAGCCAAGGAGAGGGTAAAAAATCCTTCATGTCTCATGTTTGTTGTCATACCCTGTGTGAGCAGCAGGTGGGGAGGCAGGACTACAAACTGATCTGTCTTAACTTCTGCCGAGCTGTTCCTCTTCGCTTGCACTCCTTCATTTCCCGTCACACAGGCTGAATAAAGAAAAATCCCAAATTTTCAGTTCCATATTTAATTTCTACCCACTGCCGTAATGTATTTTGCAACATGTGGGAAATGTTTTATGGTATCAGAAATGGGATTTCCTGTGTCATTGCATTACAAAATCAATGGAAAAAAACTCCTTTCATTTCCTGAAAATCTGGTACTGGGGAAAAGTACAGCTTGTGTGAAAAACATGTCATCTGCCCCTTATTGTTTGAAGCATTACAATACAGTAATACTCTCCATCCAACATGTAGGGTGTGTGCGGCCCTGCATATCTTCTTTCTCTACTTTGCTCTCTTGCACTTTCCTCACATGAACACAGGCGAGTCAACCATGTAATTATCTACCATTTATATCTCGGGCTGCCTCTTTACTCTTCTCCTCCTCTACATCATTCTTCTCTCTCCTCTCTCGTGCGCATTAAGAGGCTCTTGTGTGATTAGGAAAAAGAATTAGTCCGTTCTGCAAAGTCAGTAAGTGACACTTGTGCAGGAGGACTGTTTTTGTGGGAAATGTGACTGCGATCCAGGGCCACGTGGTGCAGCTTCTCCCTAAGTCAGTGTATCCAAATAGAACTAATGTGAGTTTCTAAGCTTAGACAAACATGCAGCGTCCGCACAGTCAGCTTTTCATGCGCCGGTGTAAGGATGGAGCAGCTCTAGAGAAAAACTGTTGAGACTTGCCTCTTTTGAACTCTATTTTTAGGAGGGATTAGAGAAATAATACATGGGAATTCTCTTCTTGTTTGAGTGCTGTTTGCAAACCATACAGTACACACAGTTAACCCCCAGGTACAGTTATCCCATACAGTAGGTACACACACTTGAACTCAGGTACACACAGGTACACAGACAACACACAGGTACACGCAGTTACATCTATGTAAGGTAATTTAAGCCATGTATGCACTCATTTGTAGCATTTCACACCCATAAAACTACAATCCATAGAAATGTGAGTCTGATTTTATAGTTTCTTATACAAGTAGGATCCTTCTTACACACATACCTGGACAAATGTACAGAGAGTGTGTGTGTTTATGTATAAATCTTCTGGATTTGAGTGAAATCTGAAGGAGCCATACAATTAGCATCCATTTATATCTCCCTGTACCAACCTCGCCCTGCCTCCCTGCCCCTCATCTGGCGGTTATTTTGGGAAACGTAGGCGTATGCACTCCCACACTGTCTCCAAACCACCGCTCAGTGTGTGTGGCTGTTTGAGAGCAAACGCTGCAGCGTTTCCAAGTGGCTCCCAAAAATGTTCCTTCCAATTTAATGCCAGGACACTGCCTGTCTGCCGTCAGCCTCACTCACTGTCCTTTCAGAATATTTCCCCCTCTGTGCGGACCTGCGACTCAGTCTGTGTGGGAGCCGAGGGAGATGCACAGCAGGTTTTGAACTATTTGAAGTGGGAGAGCTTAGAGAGAAGAAAAGAAAGTTGGTGTCAGAATAAGAAGAGGATGATTTGGTTTCCAGATTAAAAAAAAAAAGATTAGAAGCATACCTGAAACGCAGACAGTATGTACCAGACGTGGAGAGAGAGAGAGAAACGCAGACAAAGGGGCTGAATAAGCAACAGATGAAAGATGAAAAGTAAAGGCAGACCAAAAGATGAGAGTCTGAGAGTGCAGAGAGAGAGAATTAAAATAATAGAGGAGCAGAAACAGTGGCAGTAAATGTAAAACTCTTAGAGGACTGCCAGACAGAATTCAGAGGAATGGTGTACGAGACAAGAACATGGAAAGAGCAAACACTCCTCCAGCACACACACATTCAACTGGAGCCCTTTCCTCATTGCTCTCTGTACATGCTCATTATTCGGACCGCTCCTTCGCTGTATAACTAAGTCACTCTGTGATCACAAGGCTGACATATGGCAGCTTTCTAATTTGATCCACTCCACCCTGCCTGTCTTATAACCCAGCTCTCCTTAAACTAAAGGTTTGGACTAAAAATGGCTTGCTGTCTTTTTCTCTGGTGGATAAAAATTCAAAAATACACAGCTCGACAAGACATTTAATCCAGGAGTGGTGTTGAAGTCTTTCTTATCTTATGACAAGTGAACAATCTGTCACAGTGTTAAGAAAACTCTCCTTTCCCCAGAGCAAATAAAGTTGTGTTTCAGGAAGCTAGTTTTATTTTTCCCTAGCTCTCTCTATATATATTTTCTGAAAATTTCAGGAGTTAGATACAAAGGTCATTATCACCCCCATGTCATACCTAGCTTAGCATAAAGAAAACAGCTTGTCTGGCTCTGTCCAAAGGTAAATTAACGTCTAAAGCTCACTAATCAATATGTTTATGTTGTGTTTTTTAGTTTGTACACAAACCAAAGTGTAAAAATGAGCCGTTATGGGGAAGTCACTGCTCCCGGACAAGAAATAGTCCTTTACATAACCACCAGTTCAGTTATTGTATATGTTAAATTAATGATATAACACATTCATTACTGAGCTTTCGTTGTTACCTTTAGACAGAGCCAGACTAACTGTTTTCCCACCTCAGTCTTTAAGCTAACTTAAAAGCTAAGCTAAATGAACTGCCCCCTGGCTGTAGCTTCATATTTAGTAGACATACACAAGAACGATGTCTTCAGATCTCACGCTATTCCTTTACAGAAATGGATTATAAAATAGACAAAATACCAAGTCCTGGCTTGGCTGGAGGTTAAAAAAACAGGTTAAATCTGTAATTAAGCCCTGCCTTGACTCAGGTCTGTTCACTAGCTTGTCAACTAGCAAGCCACACACACTCCCGTCCTGCCCCTTTTCAACCTTCCAATGTCATCAATTATGGTTTGGCTGTTTTCATGTGGTTGGACTGGTATGTGTACATGCTGGTCTGAAACATATGTTTTCCATATGTGAACCTTAAGAGCTACACAGGTGCGTGTCTGTCATTACAGAGTCTAATGATAGTTAATGTACGGCTGTAGTCTTTTTCCACACATAAACTACTCTTACACTGATTCAGGTGGAGGGAACAAGATTATACGTTGGATGTAATATCCTGTTTCTCAGTCCCTTCACTTCAGCTCTTCCTGAAGTATATTGAACGCAAAGAGAGATATCATATACCAACAGTGGCTATCATCACAATATAGTCATTATCACAATGCTGCATTAATTGTCTGCAGTTAATTCAGCTTTTGTTGGCTAATCAGTTTACGTTTATCACTGTGAAGCTTTGCCTGCAGCAAAACACATTTTTATGCCTGACTTAGTTATCGTGATATTGCTGCCATACATTACAGTGCCATACAGTAAAGCCATTTCCAGCGCCCCTGGCCAGTTAAATCATAATTTATTATAACTGTAATTTACTGAAGTCTTTAATCAGCATAGTGACCTAATTTAATTGTAAATATATGTGACATACTACTTTTAGTAAACATAGACTGTATGTGCTTGCTGGGACAAAAGTGATCGAATTAACTGATCTCTTCAATAATATAATTTATTTACGTGTTACTGCTACTGTTTTTTTTATTTGTCAGAAATGAATTATTTACATGACACCATTCACTGATAAGTTATGAATATGGTTTGTTGGTATTTTTTACTTTTACACGTTAATGGCTGTGTAGTTTTAAAAAAATCTAAGTTATGTAAGGGTACACTACCCAATCAGTGTTCAGGATGAACACAGAAAAGCAATCAAGTTCAACTTTACATTTGTGATCTCATTTGATGATTTGGTATTGCTTTTGTCATCTGCACACCAGCATCACAGACAAATAGTTAGATATATTGGGTAACGCAGCTCATGCTAACATTTGTGAGCTAGAATTAATGTTGACATTAAAAACTGTGATGAAGAGCTGTTACTGTGAAGATTTTAGACATGACAGCAATAAAGGCTAGAATCTTAATATGTAGGAATCCCATTAAAGGTCCAGTGTGTAGGATTTAGTGCCACCTAACGGTGAAGCTGCAGATTACAACCAAATGAATACTCTTCACGCCTCACCGTCTTCTTTCAAGCATGTAGACAAAACTCAGGCTGTGAAATTCACATAACAAAGCCAACATCCATATCTAGATAGAAGAAAATGCTCTCTAATGTTTTGATATATATTAACAGCGCCTTTAGGATGCCTGTCCACCTGCTGATCACAGGCAGCGTATCGTAACAAATGATGCTGATGGTATAACAGTCATTAGGTCAGCTGACACGTCTTCCTCTGCCCCATGCCTGTTTTCCTTCCCATCTCTCACAGGAAGGTTGGGTCATCCATCCTCCTTAAAGATTTTATTTGTTTTGTTTTGACAGTGATGAGAGGCAGGAAATTGGATGGGAAGGCACGACACGGCGCAAAACAAGCCGCATTTTCAGCCCTGATGAGAGTACACGGTATTTGCATTATAGATTTGTCTTCCTCATTGCCTTAATCCTCTTCCCCATCTTTTTCATTTCACCTACTCACAGGCTCCCAAGATTTTCCCCTTTTATTCTGTCATTATCTCTCTTCTTCCATGTTCCTGCCCTTATGCGTTCATTACTTTTCGTCCATCTATGCCTTTCTCTCATTTCATCTCTCTCCCATCCATGTCTGCACCATGCTCTCTCTCTCTCTGTCTACGTCTCTTTCTTATTTACTTTTCTGCCTCCCTTTTCTCTCTCTCCCATCCTTTTCTTCCCCCCTTTGTGTATCTGGGTTGCTGACTGAACTAGTTCATGTGGAGCTTGCTAGCTGATGGCGTCATTGCTCCTGTTTAATTGATGTTGCTTGATAGAAACAAGCTGCTTGTTGGACTCAGTCAGGTGGTAACTAAATCTTAAGAGCCTGACCAGAAACTAGAACAAACTAAAAATCAAAAAGCAAGTCAAACTTTTTTTTTTTTTTTTTGAATTTCTTTTGGGCGGCTGTGATTTCACATTTGGACTTTTTGGAGATGAAAGTTTTCAGTCACATAAAATGCTTTAATTCATTAGAGATTACACTTCACCGTCTCACACCATGTGCAACTTTTGCTTTAGTTGTCTTTGCAAAGTTAGGAAAGTGGCGTAAAATACTGTTGAGGGAGCAGCACAATTACATTAAGAAACCATTGAATGCTAATGAGACCTTATACTCACTGCTGGCTGCAGCTAGCCACAGTCAGCAGAACAGAAATAGGATAAGTAACTCTTTCATTAGCATAACAATACACATCTGCATAAAAATAATAAAATAAAGGCTTTGATAGATGGCCATCATTACAAGGAAAGGAATAGGAACACATTTGCCAATAACCCAATGTATTTTTCATCCCACTTCTGTTCCTTAAAGCCCTTTATATTATTCAACTCTATCTCTGTGGGCCCAGTCCCTGCTGCAGGCTGTTGGACATTTCCATCAATACAAAATATCTACAAAGAGGGCTATATCCTGATATTATAAATTTTATAAATTTTAATGCACAAAACTTGTTAATGTAACATAAGACATATATATATATATATATATATATATATATATATATATATATATATATATATATATATATATATATATATATATATATATATATATATATATATATATATATATATATATAAATGCAATATGTGTGTATCCGTTCACTTATATGTGTGTGTGTTAGTGTCCGTGTGATATGAATCATAGTGAAAGGTCAGTATTGCTTGAGGGGAGAAGAGACAGAGGTGATGAATTGCACTTTGGGACCATTTTCCTTGCAACACTCCAGGTTATATTGAACTGGGTGAATGTGTGTCTTCACAGAGAAAGAGCGCAGGTGCACGCACACACGTGTGTGAATATTTTGCACCTGTACGCGATCTAGCGTATGTGGCTGTGAGTTTCAGCATGAATGAAAATGCCAAGAATCAGAGATATTTTATCATGAAATGGACGATTGCGTCTGATTTTCCTGGGTAAATACACACGTAATCCTGAAAGACGTCCTCGTGGTGGAGTGGAACTTCCCCCCTATGACTTTTAGGGTAGAATTATGCAACAGCAACAAAGCTCAGATGAAAGGAAAAAAATTCTGTTGGTTAGACAAAGAATGTGTTCATCATATGGGTGGTGAAGACATACATCACTTCTTGTTTTTGTTGCTTACATTCGGTTTCAAATGACAGCTCAGTGGTGACACAGGCGTCATCTGGTCCTCGGTGTGCGTTTTCATTTTCACATTGTCTCAAGTTGTAATAAGGTGAGGCAGGATACATGCGGGGATTCTGTCTTTGTGAGTGAGTGTGTGCTTGTCATGGATTTGATTGCTTTCAGCCTCCTGATTAATCAGCAGCTCCATTTCAACGCTGATCAATAACCCAGCAGGCTGATGGAGGTGGTCCATACGTCCATGAATCTCTCTATCAAAAAGTGCATGTTTTCATGTTTTCTCTCGATGCCCACAGTCATGGAAGCTAGCATGCGCGCGGGTGATTACGTAACAGTACGCCCCAGAGCCACGTTAACACTTAGCAATCGACTTCTTGTTGTGCTTGATGACCAACTAACGGCCAGAACGCCGCAATGACAGATGCTTTGCTGCACTTGGATGGCCGTTAGCGCTACAGTAATCTGAAGTGGACAGAGAACAATCACCGTGGGAGTGATGGCATGTGTCGGTTTTTGTGATTCTGAATCCGTGTGTGTGGTTTCATGTGTGCGTGTGAGTGCATGTATTATGTTTGCATATTTTAGCTGGTGTCACGTAAAGACAGTGTGGCACTGACGCTCATCTTTGCAAAATGATCAACGATCAATGCTCATTTGCTTACAATCCTCCTCCTCATCATTTCTTTATGTTTCACAGCTCCCCTATGGACCATACTCAGCATGTGTTACAATTGCTTCGGTGGCCTGACACAATGAGTCTGAGGCGGCATGAATAATCAGGAGCCAACAAAGCTTTATAAGGTTAGAGATAAGGCAGAGTGGCTTGATTAGTGGGTGACTGTGTAATCATGTCCAATATTTGAGCTGTCTTGACGAGTACATGAGAGGATTCTGAAATGGGATTTGGGGAATCTGGCGTCTATTAGCCTTTTATTTACCAAATGTATTCCCTAACCACACAAGCTCCTTTCCAGCAACACCCTGCTACAAAATTATACCAGTCTGTGGTTGAATTTTATTTCTACACCTTATGGTACTCTTAGGAAAGCAGTAAAATTTGATATTCCAAGAAGTGAAAGTGATGTGATTGCATAAAACTAGAAGTGGAGAATGTCGTGAAATAGGTGAATGCTGGGACATGGAAACAAGGTCAAATGCTTATTGTTCATTTTTACTTTTACTGGCATCTACTAGTAAAGTTGATGGTTGCAACACCCTTGCCTTACCCTCAAATCCATAGCGTGAAGAAGAAACTACGGTGGCTGCCAGTTTTTCAAACGGCTTAAACAAAACCTCTAAAACTCATAATATGAAATGAGCCATTACAGGAAACTCACTGGTCCTGGCCAAGAAAAAGCCTGGTACATCCAACAACCACCTGTAACACTGCAACCCCTTACCATTTTAACATTTCAGTTTTTGTACAGCTTAAATAAATTAGATATAAAATGCTAAATAGTGAACGTTGCATGTGCTTGCAGGTGAATTTAGGTACACATGGACAGTGCCACAGCTATTTCCTCCAGTCTGTATGCTAAGCTAAGCTAATTAGCTAGCTTCATATCTAGTGTACAGACACAAGAATGGTGTCAATTTTGTTATCCACTGATGTCTGTTCTGACTGCGTGTTGAATAGGAAACATTTCTGAATACAGTAGCAGGTGTGTTGCATTGGTGCTTACATTGAAGTCAGTGTACACCATCTTATATAGACTACAAAGGGTATGCGTGGAGAGGACAGCAATGGGGGGGCAAATCAGCATGAAGAAGAACTAACCTAGTTTTTAACTTACTTTTGTCGCACGCCAAAGTCTGCGGAATACTTGACAGAGAGCAGCATGTGTTGTTCATCCAGGGATTGGCGACACAGGACAGGCATCACAAGTACCAGGTTGTGATCAGATAAAATGCTGAGAAATGGCAAAAGGCGTGCTATGTTTTTAATTAGAAGTAGCACAGCATAATAAAGTGTAAAACTGACATCAGACATTGCTTTGTGGACAACCGTTTTGACCATAAACGCATGAGGTAACTGAGTACTGAGGTCATAAATCAAAGAGGGAAGTAGAGCCACAGTTGTAGTTTCCCCACAAAGCTCAGTACAATGAAATAAGTATTAAAACATTAAAATATGAAGAAATGCTCAAATGAAATGGTCACTAGAGCAGCAAGTGTGCAGCTGTTTAGCCCCTTGGACCAAACTATCTATGATTCATGAATTCTTTGGACTAACAAACCATATAAAAATAACATGAAACATAAACTCGAATCCTGTTTTATTACCAGTGGAACTGTAACCAGTGTGTCACAGTTTGCACGAGTCTCAAGCTAAAGAACCAACTTAATATTTCATGGAGAACAGCAATTATCTTCCAGGCAGAAACGATTCACGCTGCTGCTTTCAAAGACGCCTATGCGCTGTAGCAGAGTCGTCGCTTTTGGCTATTTTACAGTAGTATGACAGAAGGCTCTGCTTATTCTCTCATCGCCATAGAAACTGGGTAGAAACATATCTTTCTCTCAAGATATCACTGTGGTTTGTTTGGCAGTACAGTAGCAAGGCAGGCAGACACTCACTACGAGGCGATGGGGGGAGGGTTAATAGGCGCTGAATCTGTAATGCTTTGATGCTGTGCTGAGAGGAGGAAACACAGCAGAGTTGGGAGGCGAGCGATGGTACGCGGTGGAGTTCTCGTAATCTGAATATGTCTGAATAGACATCAGGAATCTGGTGCAATCACTGAAAACTTCATTATTGATGGAAGACTTTTTGTCTATTAGAATTATTTCATTAATTTCATGTTCTACTTTAAAAGTATTTGGATTATGTTAATTTATTAAAAGGCATCATCTGTCAGAAACCAGTGAGCCGTCATGTCTTTGTTGCTTGTCTGTTGAGACCCTACAGCCATAAAGCAATTTCCAGCTGGATGATATGAGTCGCTCAGTGCTTCATTTTAGAGCAGTTAATAAACGACGTAGCATTCAATATGTGCTGAATACACAATTCTGTATCTTAAAAAATGACTTTTGGTGTAAAACATAATTTTTAAAAAAAGGAATCCAAAGTATTGATATAGATTGTTGTTTGGTTGCTCTGGCCAGAAGGGATGTTTAAAACATCATAATTAAAGTCTTACTCCATCGTCATCCAGTGTTTTTTGCCTCTGGAGTTTCTCTGAATCTCACTACGCGCGAACTAAAGAGTGAATTTCTAGTCCGATCAACCTGATGGCATATTGAGACATGTCAATCACAAGCTCATTTTGACTGCAGAAAGAAGTGTATCTCAAAAATAATAAGAATTAACACGGAGTGAACTCTTCTTAGTCCTCCAAATTAAACTACTTCACACTGACATACTGACACCAGCATGGTTAAGGTTTGTTTTTAGCATGGAAGGTGTCCTACATCGTCTACATGACTCAGGGAAGTTAAGATTACGACTGTGGTCACTGTTAAAATGAGCTGACGATGACTGGCAGCAGGAAACAGGAAATGAGCGACAGAACACATGTTAATGTTCAACATTTTGTTGACCCACACACCCATCCTCGCCATCATTTCCTCCCTCTGTGGACTCATCACATTTCATCAAAAATATAAATACGCTGAACATGGCAGATTGATCAGATCTAACAGAGAGGATCGTCTGTTCTGCTCAGCAGTTCCTGCGCCTTGAAAGATTATGAATAGATCCTAACAAGTGTGTAGCCGCTGTGCCACAGAGCTCCTTCATGAACATGAGCCGTGTAGTTTATCATAAGTTGAGTCAACATTCATCCTGTTCATGTTAAAATGTTAAATCTCCACCAGAGCAGCACATTTGCAGCTGGAATGAATCACAGTGAGTAACATTTGGTGAAAAAACCACAGCGCACAGTTGTTTTAGACCGTGATCCAGCTCTTGTCTCTTAACTTTATGTTTAATATTTGCTTTATTTAGATTTACAACTAGCAGCTAATGTGTTTGAGTGATTAAACAAAAAAAAAATCCACAAGCCACTGTGTTATTCATGAAGAAAGAGCTTTAATACATGCACAATCATTCACAAAATCCTCAATTTTAATCATTTTTAGACTTCCCTCCCCTCAGCAGTTATAATGGAAATCAGCGTGGGCGGTGGATGTGTTGGCATCTGTATGTCTGCACACGTGCTTGTGTGTGTGTGCGTTGTTCTTTCATGCGTCGGGGGTTCTGCTGTGTGTGCACGTGTGCCCAAATGTGTTTGTCCAGCTATGAATTTGAAGTTATGCGTTTAGCCGGAACGCATTTGGACGTGGACGGTCGTGTGTTCTCTCGGCGTACACGAGAGTCCGTGCTGCGTCCGTTATTGTGTGCATGCTTGTGTGTAAGCGTGTGTTTGTGGGATGTCCCCCTCGGGGTGTGAATTAGCTTGCGGTGTAAAGGCCATGCCTCACGCGGAGACAGAACTCTGATCAACTGTGTCGAAAAGACGGATAATGTAAAACTACTCCGCTCCTCTCTCATTATTTACATTGACTCTAGCTCTCCTCCTCCCGCTCCCTCTATCATCACCACAGCATCTCCCCCCCCACCGCCTTCCTCCTCCTTTTCCTCATTTCTCTTCTCTGGCCTCCATCCTCGCCTTTCCTCCTCCTTGTCTTTCCTCGTGTCCACTTTTCCAATGTTCTCGCTGCCCTTCTCTCCCTCATCCATCTCGCAGCCCCCAACCCCATCTCATCAGAGGCGATCCTTCTTCGCCGCCTCCTCCTCTGTGGAGGGGTGAGTTGAGGCGGAACAGCACTTATCTAATCCGCAAATAAATTCCCATTCAAACACCCAACCTTTAGGTCTCTGGTGAAACACAGTCACTGTTCAAGTCATAAGCACTGTCTGTGTGTGTGCCGATGTTTTGAATTTTGTTTCTCGCTGATATTTGACCGGTTTCCAGGTGATGTAGACCCGTCCAGGCTAGATTAGTTAGTTGACTAATCAGCAACTAATTTGATGATTTATTGATTGTTTTATGCCTTTATTAGAAACTAAAGAGATGACAGGTAATGAGGGATGAAAGGTCCTTGTTTCAGATGCAAGCACGAGATGTTGGTTTACCTTAAAGACAGAATTCATGTTTTTGGAAGCGGGGTTGCATGAAGTGCTCATATACACATACTCGGTATGTTTCCTGCAGTAGAAAGTGCTCCCAGTTTGGAGAAGCTGAGAAGAGTCCAGGACAGCTTGGAATTCTTGTAAAGGACTATTACAAAACAAAATGGGCATTTTCACTTCCTGAAAATGGGCATTTTCACCTTCCATAAATTGATTGAAGGCCAAACGCAGTTAATGAAAGGTGATTTCTACCTAAATATGACTTGGTCTGATTCTAGAGCTTCATAATATAAGGATCTGAGCTCATGGGACAGCTTGGAATTCTTGTAAAGGACCACTACAACACAAAATGGGCATTTTCACCTGCCAAAATTTGATTGAAGGCATTTTCGCCTGCCATAAATTGATTGAAGGCCAAACGCAGTTAATGAAAGGTGATTTCTACCTAAATATGACTTGGTCTGATTCTAGAGCTTCGTAATATAAAGATCTGAGCTCACAGGACAGCTCGGAATTCTTGTAAAGGACCACTACAACACAAAATGGGCATTTCCACCTGCCAAAATTTGATTGAAGGCATTTTCGCCTGCCATAAATTGATTGAAGGCCAAACGCAGTTAATGAAAGGTGATTTCTGCCTAAATATGACTTGGTCTGATTCTAGAGCTTCATAATATAAGGATCTGAGCTCATGGGACAGCTTGGAATTCTTGTAAAGGACCATTACAACACAAAATGGGCATTTTCACCTGCCAAAATTTGATTGAAGGCATTTTCGCCTGCCATAAATTGATTGAAGGCCAAACGCAGTTAATGAAAGGTGATTTCTACCTAAATATGACTTGGTCTGATTCTAGAGCTTCGTAATATAAAGATCTGAGCTCACAGGACAGCTCGGAATTCTTGTAAAGGACCACTACAACACAAAATGGGCATTTCCACCTGCCAAAATTTGATTGAAGGCATTTTCGCCTGCCATAAATTGATTGAAGGCCAAACGCAGTTAATGAAAGGTGATTTCTACCTAAATATGACTTGGTCTGATTCTAGAGCTTCGTAATATAAAGATCTGAGCTCACAGGACAGCTCGGAATTCTTGTAAAGGACCACTATAACACAAAATGGGCATTTTCACCTGCCAAAATTTGATTGAAGGCATTTTCGCCTGCCATAAATTGATTGAAGGCCAAACGCAGTTAATGAAAGGTGATTTCTACCTAAATATGACTTGGTCTGATTCTAGAGCTTCATAATATAAAGATCTGAGCTCACAGGACAGCTCGGAATTCTTGTAAAGGACCACTACAACACAAAATGGGCATTTTCACCTGCCAAAATTTGATTGAAGGCATTTTCGCCTGCCATAAATTGATTGAAGGCCAAATGCAGTTAATGAAAGGTGATTTCTGCCTAAATATGACTTGGTCTGATTCTAGAGCTTCATAATATAAAGATCTGAGCTCACAGGACAGCTCGGAATTCTTGTAAAGGACTACTACAACACAAAATGGGCATTTTCACCTGCCATAAATTGATTGAAGGCCAAACGCAGTTAATGAAAGGTTATTTCTACCTAAATATGACTTGGTCTGATTCTAGAGCTTCATAATATATGGATCTGAGCTCATGGGACAGCTTGGAATTCTTGTATAGGACCATTACAACACAAAATGGGCATTTTCACCTGCCAAAATTTGATTGAAGGCATTTTCGCCTGCCATAAATTGATTGAAGGCCAAACGCAGTTAATGAAAGGTGATTTCTACCTAAATATGACTTGGTCTGATTCTAGAGCTTCGTAATATAAAGATCTGAGCTCACAGGACAGCTCGGAATTCTTGTAAAGGACCACTACAACACAAAATGGGCATTTCCACCTGCCAAAATTTGATTGAAGGCATTTTCGCCTGCCATAAATTGATTGAAGGCCAAACGCAGTTAATGAAAGGTGATTTCTACCTAAATATGACTTGGTCTGATTCTAGAGCTTCGTAATATAAAGATCTGAGCTCACAGGACAGCTCGGAATTCTTGTAAAGGACCACTATAACACAAAATGGGCATTTTCACCTGCCAAAATTTGATTGAAGGCATTTTCGCCTGCCATAAATTGATTGAAGGCCAAACGCAGTTAATGAAAGGTGATTTCTACCTAAATATGACTTGGTTTGATTCTAGAGCTTCATAATATAAAAATCTGAGCTCACAGGACGGCTCGGAATTCTTGTAAAGGACCACTACAACACAAAATGGGCATTTTCACCTGCCAAAATTTGATTGAAGGCATTTTTCGCCTGCCATAAATTGATTGAAGGCCAAATGCAGTTAATGAAAGGTGATTTCTGCCTAAATATGACTTGGTCTGATTCTAGAGCTTCATAATATAAAGATCTGAGCTCACAGGACAGCTCGGAATTCTTGTAAAGGACTACTACAACACAAAATGGGCATTTTCACCTGCCATAAATTGATTGAAGGCCAAACGCAGTTAATGAAAGGTTATTTCTACCTAAATATGACTTGGTCTGATTCTAGAGCTTCATAATATATGGATCTGAGCTCATGGGACAGCTTGGAATTCTTGTATAGGACCATTACAACACAAAATGGGCATTTTCACCTGCCAAAATTTGATTGAAGGCATTTTCGCCTGCCATAAATTGATTGAAGGCCAAACGCAGTTAATGAAAGGTGATTTCTACCTAAATATGACTTGGTCTGATTCTAGAGCTTCATAATATAAGGATCTGAGCTCATGGGACAGCTTGGAATTCTTGTAAAGGACCATTACAACACAAAATGGGCATTTTCACCTGCCAAAATTTGATTGAAGGCATTTTCGCCTGCCATAAATTGATTGAAGGCCAAACGCAGTTAATGAAAGGTGATTTCTACCTAAATATGACTTGGTCTGATTCTAGAGCTTCGTAATATAAAGATCTGAGCTCACAGGACAGCTCGGAATTCTTGTAAAGGACCACTACAACACAAAATGGGCATTTCCACCTGCCAAAATTTGATTGAAGGCATTTTCGCCTGCCATAAATTGATTGAAGGCCAAACGCAGTTAATGAAAGGTGATTTCTACCTAAATATGACTTGGTCTGATTCTAGAGCTTCATAATATAAGGATCTGAGCTCATGGGACAGCTTGGAATTCTTGTAAAGGACCATTACAACACAAAATGGGCATTTTCACCTGCCAAAATTTGATTGAAGGCATTTTCGCCTGCCATAAATTGATTGAAGGCCAAACGCAGTTAATGAAAGGTGATTTCTACCTAAATATGACTTGGTCTGATTCTAGAGCTTCGTAATATAAAGATCTGAGCTCACAGGACAGCTCGGAATTCTTGTAAAGGACCACTACAACACAAAATGGGCATTTCCACCTGCCAAAATTTGATTGAAGGCATTTTCGCCTGCCATAAATTGATTGAAGGCCAAACGCAGTTAATGAAAGGTGATTTCTACCTAAATATGACTTGGTCTGATTCTAGAGCTTCGTAATATAAAGATCTGAGCTCACAGGACAGCTCGGAATTCTTGTAAAGGACCACTACAACACAAAATGGGCATTTTCACCTGCCAAAATTTGATTGAAGGCATTTTCGCCTGCCATAAATTGATTGAAGGCCAAATGCAGTTAATGAAAGGTGATTTCTGCCTAAATATGACTTGGTCTGATTCTAGAGCTTCATAATATAAAGATCTGAGCTCACAGGACAGCTTGGAATTCTTGTAAAGGACTACTACAACACAAAATGGGCATTTTCACCTGCCATAAATTGATTGAAGGCCAAACGCAGTTAATGAAAGGTGATTTCTACCTAAATATGACTTGGTCTGATTCTAGAGCTTCATAATATATGGATCTGAGCTCATGGGACAGCTTGGAATTCTTGTATAGGACCATTACAACACAAAATGGGCATTTTCACCTGCCAAAATTTGATTGAAGGCATTTTCGCCTGCCATAAATTGATTGAAGGCCAAACGCAGTTAATGAAAGGTGATTTCTACCTAAATATGACTTGGTCTGATTCTAGAGCTTCGTAATATAAAGATCTGAGCTCACAGGACAGCTCGGAATTCTTGTAAAGGACCATTACAACACAAAATGGGCATTTCCACCTGCCAAAATTTGATTGAAGGCATTTTTGCCTGCCATAAATTGATTGAAGGCCAAACGCAGTTAATGAAAGGTGATTTCTACCTAAATATGACTTGGTCTGATTCTAGAGCTTCATAATATAAAGATCTGAGCTCACAGGACGGCTCGGAATTCTTGTAAAGGACCACTACAACACAAAATGGGCATTTTCACCTGCCAAAATTTGATTGAAGGCATTTTCGCCTGCCATAAATTGATTGAAGGCCAAACGCAGTTAATGAAAGGTGATTTCTGCCTAAATATGACTTGGTCTGATTCTAGAGCTTCATAATATAAGGATCTGAGCTCATGGGACAGCTTGGAATTCTTGTAAAGGACCATTACAACACAAAATGGGCATTTTCACCTGCCAAAATTTGATTGAAGGCATTTTCGCCTGCCATAAATTGATTGAAGGCCAAACGCAGTTAATGAAAGGTGATTTCTACCTAAATATGACTTGGTCTGATTCTAGAGCTTCGTAATATAAAGATCTGAGCTCACAGGACAGCTCGGAATTCTTGTAAAGGACCACTACAACACAAAATGGGCATTTCCACCTGCCAAAATTTGATTGAAGGCATTTTCGCCTGCCATAAATTGATTGAAGGCCAAACGCAGTTAATGAAAGGTGATTTCTACCTAAATATGACTTGGTCTGATTCTAGAGCTTCATAATATAAAGATCTGAGCTCACAGGACAGCTCGGAATTCTTGTAAAGGACCACTATAACACAAAATGGGCATTTTCACCTGCCAAAATTTGATTGAAGGCATTTTCGCCTGCCATAAATTGATTGAAGGCCAAACGCAGTTAATGAAAGGTGATTTCTACCTAAATATGACTTGGTCTGATTCTAGAGCTTCATAATATAAAGATCTGAGCTCACAGGACGGCTCGGAATTCTTGTAAAGGACCACTACAACACAAAATGGGCATTTTCACCTGCCAAAATTTGATTGAAGGCATTTTCGCCTGCCATAAATTGATTGAAGGCCAAATGCAGTTAATGAAAGGTGATTTCTGCCTAAATATGACTTGGTCTGATTCTAGAGCTTCATAATATAAAGATCTGAGCTCACAGGACAGCTCGGAATTCTTGTAAAGGACCACTATAACACAAAATGGGCATTTTCACCTGCCAAAATTTGATTGAAGGCATTTTCGCCTGCCATAAATTGATTGAAGGCCAAACGCAGTTAATGAAAGGTGATTTCTACCTAAATATGACTTGGTCTGATTCTAGAGCTTCATAATATAAAGATCTGAGCTCACAGGACGGCTCGGAATTCTTGTAAAGGACCACTACAACACAAAATGGGCATTTTCACCTGCCAAAATTTGATTGAAGGCATTTTCGCCTGCCATAACTTGATTGAAGGCCAAATGCAGTTAATGAAAGGTGATTTCTGCCTAAATATGACTTGGTCTGATTCTAGAGCTTCATAATATAAAGATCTGAGCTCACAGGACAGCTCGGAATTCTTGTAAAGGACTACTACAACACAAAATGGGCATTTTCACCTGCCATAAATTGATTGAAGGCCAAACGCAGTTAATGAAAGGTGATTTCTACCTAAATATGACTTGGTCTGATTCTAGAGCTTCATAATATAAGGATCTGAGCTCATGGGACAGCTTGGAATTCTTGTATAGGACCATTACAACACAAAATGGGCATTTTCACCTGCCAAAATTTGATTGAAGGCATTTTCGCCTGCCATAAATTGATTGAAGGCCAAACGCAGTTAATGAAAGGTGATTTCTACCTAAATATGACTTGGTCTGATTCTAGAGCTTCGTAATATAAAGATCTGAGCTCACAGGACAGCTCGGAATTCTTGTAAAGGACCACTATAACACAAAATGGGCATTTTCACCTGCCAAAATTTGATTGAAGGCATTTTCGCCTGCCATAAATTGATTGAAGGCCAAACGCAGTTAATGAAAGGTGATTTCTACCTAAATATGACTTGGTCTGATTCTAGAGCTTCATAATATAAAGATCTGAGCTCACAGGACGGCTCGGAATTCTTGTAAAGGACCACTACAACACAAAATGGGCATTTTCACCTGCCAAAATTTGATTGAAGGCATTTTCGCCTGCCATAAATTGATTGAAGGCCAAATGCAGTTAATGAAAGGTGATTTCTGCCTAAATATGACTTGGTCTGATTCTAGAGCTTCATAATATAAAGATCTGAGCTCACAGGACAGCTCGGAATTCTTGTAAAGGACCACTATAACACAAAATGGGCATTTTCACCTGCCAAAATTTGATTGAAGGCATTTTCGCCTGCCATAAATTGATTGAAGGCCAAACGCAGTTAATGAAAGGTGATTTCTACCTAAATATGACTTGGTCTGATTCTAGAGCTTCATAATATAAAGATCTGAGCTCACAGGACGGCTCGGAATTCTTGTAAAGGACCACTACAACACAAAATGGGCATTTTCACCTGCCAAAATTTGATTGAAGGCATTTTCGCCTGCCATAACTTGATTGAAGGCCAAATGCAGTTAATGAAAGGTGATTTCTGCCTAAATATGACTTGGTCTGATTCTAGAGCTTCATAATATAAAGATCTGAGCTCACAGGACAGCTCGGAATTCTTGTAAAGGACTACTACAACACAAAATGGGCATTTTCACCTGCCATAAATTGATTGAAGGCCAAACGCAGTTAATGAAAGGTGATTTCTACCTAAATATGACTTGGTCTGATTCTAGAGCTTCATAATATAAGGATCTGAGCTCATGGGACAGCTTGGAATTCTTGTATAGGACCATTACAACACAAAATGGGCATTTTCACCTGCCAAAATTTGATTGAAGGCATTTTCGCCTGCCATAAATTGATTGAAGGCCAAACGCAGTTAATGAAAGGTGATTTCTACCTAAATATGACTTGGTCTGATTCTAGAGCTTCGTAATATAAAGATCTGAGCTCACAGGACAGCTCGGAATTCTTGTAAAGGACCACTATAACACAAAATGGGCATTTCCACCTGCCAAAATTTGATTGAAGGCATTTTCGCCTGCCATAAATTGATTGAAGGCCAAACGCAGTTAATGAAATTTGATTTCTGCCTAAATATGACTTGGTCTGATTCTAGAGCTTCATAATATAAAGATCTGAGCTCACAGGACAGCTCGGAATTCTTGTAAAGGACTACTACAACACAAAATGGGCATTTTCACCTGCCATAAATTGATTGAAGGCCAAATGCAGTTAATGAAAGGTGATTTCTGCCTAAATATGACTTGGTCTGATTCTAGAGCTTCATAATATAAAGATCTGAGCTCACAGGACAGCTCGGAATTCTTGTAAAGGACTACTACAACACAAAATGGGCATATTCACCTGCTGAAAATGGGCATTTTCGCCTGCCATAAATTGATTGAAGGCCAAATGCAGTTAATGAAAGGTGATTTCTGCCTAAATATGACTTGGTCTGATTCTAGAGCTTCATAATATAAGGATCTGAGCTCATGGGACAGCTTGGAATTCTTGTAAAGGACCATTACAACACAAAATGGGCATTTTCACCTGCCAAAATTTGATTGAAGGCATTTTCGCCTGCCATAAATTGATTGAAGGCCAAACGCAGTTAATGAAAGGTGATTTCTACCTAAATATGACTTGGTCTGATTCTAGAGCTTCGTAATATAAAGATCTGAGCTCACAGGACAGCTCGGAATTCTTGTAAAGGACCACTACAACACAAAATGGGCATTTTCACCTGCCAAAATTTGATTGAAGGCATTTTCGCCTGCCATAAATTGATTGAAGGCCAAACGCAGTTAATGAAAGGTGATTTCTACCTAAATATGACTTGGTCTGATTCTAGAGCTTCATAATATAAGGATCTGAGCTCATGGGACAGCTTGGAATTCTTGTATAGGACCATTACAACACAAAATGGGCATTTTCACCTGCCAAAATTTGATTGAAGGCATTTTCGCCTGCCATAAATTGATTGAAGGCCAAACGCAGTTAATGAAAGGTGATTTCTACCTAAATATGACTTGGTCTGATTCTAGAGCTTCGTAATATAAAGATCTGAGCTCACAGGACAGCTCGGAATTCTTGTAAAGGACCACTATAACACAAAATGGGCATTTTCACCTGCCAAAATTTGATTGAAGGCATTTTCGCCTGCCATAAATTGATTGAAGGCCAAACGCAGTTAATGAAAGGTGATTTCTACCTAAATATGACTTGGTCTGATTCTAGAGCTTCATAATATAAAGATCTGAGCTCACAGGACGGCTCGGAATTCTTGTAAAGGACCACTACAACACAAAATGGGCATTTTCACCTGCCAAAATTTGATTGAAGGCATTTTCGCCTGCCATAAATTGATTGAAGGCCAAATGCAGTTAATGAAAGGTGATTTCTGCCTAAATATGACTTGGTCTGATTCTAGAGCTTCATAATATAAAGATCTGAGCTCACAGGACAGCTCGGAATTCTTGTAAAGGACCACTATAACACAAAATGGGCATTTTCACCTGCCAAAATTTGATTGAAGGCATTTTCGCCTGCCATAAATTGATTGAAGGCCAAACGCAGTTAATGAAAGGTGATTTCTACCTAAATATGACTTGGTCTGATTCTAGAGCTTCATAATATAAAGATCTGAGCTCACAGGACGGCTCGGAATTCTTGTAAAGGACCACTACAACACAAAATGGGCATTTTCACCTGCCAAAATTTGATTGAAGGCATTTTCGCCTGCCATAAATTGATTGAAGGCCAAATGCAGTTAATGAAAGGTGATTTCTGCCTAAATATGACTTGGTCTGATTCTAGAGCTTCATAATATAAAGATCTGAGCTCACAGGACAGCTCGGAATTCTTGTAAAGGACCACTATAACAGAAAATGGGCATTTTCACCTGCCAAAATTTGATTGAAGGCATTTTCGCCTGCCATAAATTGATTGAAGGCCAAACGCAGTTAATGAAAGGTGATTTCTACCTAAATATGACTTGGTCTGATTCTAGAGCTTCATAATATAAAGATCTGAGCTCACAGGACGGCTCGGAATTCTTGTAAAGGACCACTACAACACAAAATGGGCATTTTCACCTGCCAAAATTTGATTGAAGGCATTTTCGCCTGCCATAACTTGATTGAAGGCCAAATGCAGTTAATGAAAGGTGATTTCTGCCTAAATATGACTTGGTCTGATTCTAGAGCTTCATAATATAAAGATCTGAGCTCACAGGACAGCTCGGAATTCTTGTAAAGGACTACTACAACACAAAATGGGCATTTTCACCTGCCATAAATTGATTGAAGGCCAAACGCAGTTAATGAAAGGTGATTTCTACCTAAATATGACTTGGTCTGATTCTAGAGCTTCATAATATAAGGATCTGAGCTCATGGGACAGCTTGGAATTCTTGTATAGGACCATTACAACACAAAATGGGCATTTTCACCTGCCAAAATTTGATTGAAGGCATTTTCGCCTGCCATAAATTGATTGAAGGCCAAACGCAGTTAATGAAAGGTGATTTCTACCTAAATATGACTTGGTCTGATTCTAGAGCTTCGTAATATAAAGATCTGAGCTCACAGGACAGCTCGGAATTCTTGTAAAGGACCACTATAACACAAAATGGGCATTTTCACCTGCCAAAATTTGATTGAAGGCATTTTCGCCTGCCATAAATTGATTGAAGGCCAAACGCAGTTAATGAAATTTGATTTCTGCCTAAATATGACTTGGTCTGATTCTAGAGCTTCATAATATAAAGATCTGAGCTCACAGGACAGCTCGGAATTCTTGTAAAGGACTACTACAACACAAAATGGGCATTTTCACCTGCCATAAATTGATTGAAGGCCAAATGCAGTTAATGAAAGGTGATTTCTGCCTAAATATGACTTGGTCTGATTCTAGAGCTTCATAATATAAAGATCTGAGCTCACAGGACAGCTCGGAATTCTTGTAAAGGACTACTACAACACAAAATGGGCATATTCACCTGCTGAAAATGGGCATTTTCGCCTGCCATAAATTGATTGAAGGCCAAATGCAGTTAATGAAAGGTGATTTCTGCCTAAATATGACTTGGTCTGATTCTAGAGCTTCATAATATAAGGATCTGAGCTCATGGGACAGCTTGGAATTCTTGTAAAGGACCATTACAACACAAAATGGGCATTTTCACCTGCCAAAATTTGATTGAAGGCATTTTCGCCTGCCATAAATTGATTGAAGGCCAAACGCAGTTAATGAAAGGTGATTTCTACCTAAATATGACTTGGTCTGATTCTAGAGCTTCGTAATATAAAGATCTGAGCTCACAGGACAGCTCGGAATTCTTGTAAAGGACCACTACAACACAAAATGGGCATTTTCACCTGCCAAAATTTGATTGAAGGCATTTTCGCCTGCCATAAATTGATTGAAGGCCAAATGCAGTTAATGAAAGGTGATTTCTACCTAAATATGACTTGGTCTGATCCTAGAGCTTCATAATATAAAGATCTGAGCTCACAGGACAGCTCGGAATTCTTGTAAAGGCCTACTACAACACAAAATGGGCATTTTCACCTGCCATAAATTGATTGAAGGCCAAACACAGTTAATGAAAGGTGATTTCTACCTAAATATGACTTGGTCTGATTCTAGAGCTTCATAATATAAAGATCTGAGCTCACAGGACGGCTCGGAATTCTTGTAAAGGACCACTACAACACAAAATGGGCATTTTCACCTGCCAAAATTTGATTGAAGGCCAAATGCAGTTAATGAAAGGTGATTTCTGCCTAAATATGACTTGGTCTGATTCTAGAGCTTCATAATATAAAGATCTGAGCTCACAGGACAGCTCGGAATTCTTGTAAAGGACTACTACAACACAAAATGGGCATTTTCACCTGCTGAAAATGGGCATTTTCGCCTGCCATAAATTGATTGAAGGCCAAACGCAGTTAATGAAAGGTGATTTCTACCTAAATATGACTTGGTCTGATTCTAGAGCTTCGTAATATAAAGATCTGAGCTCACAGGACAGCTCGGAATTCTTGTAAAGGACCACTATAACACAAAATGGGCATTTCCACCTGCCAAAATTTGATTGAAGGCATTTTCGCCTGCCATAAATTGATTGAAGGCCAAACGCAGTTAATGAAAGGTGATTTCTACCTAAATATGACTTGGTCTGATTCTAGAGCTTCATAATATAAGGATCTGAGCTCATGGGACAGCTTGGAATTCTTCTATAGGACCATTACAACACAAAATGGGCATTTTCTCCTGCCAAAATTTGATTGAAGGCATTTTCGCCTGCCATAAATTGATTGAAGGCCAAACGCAGTTAATGAAATTTGATTTCTACCTAAATATGACTTGGTCTGATTCTAGAGAGCTTCATAATATAAGGATCTGAGCTCATGGGACAGCTTGGAATTCTTGTAAAGGACCACTACAACACAAAATGGGCATTTTCACTTCCTGAAAATGGGCATTTTCACCTGCCATAAATTGATTGAAGGCCAAATGCAGTTAATGAAAGGTGATTTCTGCCTAAATATGACTTGGTCTGATTCTAGAGCTTCATAATATAAAGATCTGAGCTCACAGGACAGCTCGGAATTCTTGTAAAGGACTACTACAACACAAAATGGGCATATTCACCTGCTGAAAATGGGCATTTTCGCCTGCCATAAATTGATTGAAGGCCAAATGCAGTTAATGAAAGGTGATTTCTGCCTAAATATGACTTGGTCTGATTCTAGAGATTCATAATATAAGGATCTGAGCTCATGGGACAGCTTGGAATTCTTGTAAAGGACCATTACAACACAAAATGGGCATTTTCACCTGCCAAAATTTGATTGAAGGCATTTTCGCCTGCCATAAATTGATTGAAGGCCAAACGCAGTTAATGAAAGGTGATTTCTACCTAAATATGACTTGGTCTGATTCTAGAGCTTCGTAATATAAAGATCTGAGCTCACAGGACAGCTCGGAATTCTTGTAAAGGACCACTATAACACAAAATGGGCATTTTCACCTGCCAAAATTTGATTGAAGGCATTTTCGCCTGCCATAAATTGATTGAAGGCCAAATGCAGTTAATGAAAGGTGATTTCTGCCTAAATATGACTTGGTCTGATTCTAGAGCTTCATAATATAAAGATCTGAGCTCACAGGACAGCTCGGAATTCTTGTAAAGGACTACTACAACACAAAATGGGCATTTTCACCTGCCATAAATTGATTGAAGGCCAAACGCAGTTAATGAAAGGTTATTTCTACCTAAATATGACTTGGTCTGATTCTAGAGCTTCATAATATATGGATCTGAGCTCATGGGACAGCTTGGAATTCTTGTATAGGACCATTACAACACAAAATGGGCATTTTCACCTGCCAAAATTTGATTGAAGGCATTTTCGCCTGCCATAAATTGATTGAAGGCCAAACGCAGTTAATGAAAGGTGATTTCTACCTAAATATGACTTGGTCTGATTCTAGAGCTTCATAATATAAGGATCTGAGCTCATGGGACAGCTTGGAATTCTTCTATAGGACCATTACAACACAAAATGGGCATTTTCTCCTGCCAAAATTTGATTGAAGGCATTTTCGCCTGCCATAAATTGATTGAAGGCCAAACGCAGTTAATGAAATTTGATTTCTACCTAAATATGACTTGGTCTGATTCTAGAGAGCTTCATAATATAAGGATCTGAGCTCATGGGACAGCTTGGAATTCTTGTAAAGGACCACTACAACACAAAATGGGCATTTTCACTTCCTGAAAATGGGCATTTTCACCTGCCATAAATTGATTGAAGGCCAAATGCAGTTAATGAAAGGTGATTTCTGCCTAAATATGACTTGGTCTGATTCTAGAGCTTCATAATATAAAGATCTGAGCTCACAGGACAGCTCGGAATTCTTGTAAAGGACTACTACAACACAAAATGGGCATATTCACCTGCTGAAAATGGGCATTTTCGCCTGCCATAAATTGATTGAAGGCCAAATGCAGTTAATGAAAGGTGATTTCTGCCTAAATATGACTTGGTCTGATTCTAGAGCTTCATAATATAAGGATCTGAGCTCATGGGACAGCTTGGAATTCTTGTAAAGGACCATTACAACACAAAATGGGCATTTTCACCTGCCAAAATTTGATTGAAGGCATTTTCGCCTGCCATAAATTGATTGAAGGCCAAACGCAGTTAATGAAAGGTGATTTCTACCTAAATATGACTTGGTCTGATTCTAGAGCTTCGTAATATAAAGATCTGAGCTCACAGGACAGCTCGGAATTCTTGTAAAGGACCACTACAACACAAAATGGGCATTTTCACCTGCCAAAATTTGATTGAAGGCATTTTCGCCTGCCATAAATTGATTGAAGGCCAAATGCAGTTAATGAAAGGTGATTTCTGCCTAAATATGACTTGGTCTGATTCTAGAGCTTCATAATATAAAGATCTGAGCTCACAGGACAGCTCGGAATTCTTGTAAAGGACTACTACAACACAAAATGGGCATTTTCACCTGCCATAAATTGATTGAAGGCCAAACGCAGTTAATGAAAGGTTATTTCTACCTAAATATGACTTGGTCTGATTCTAGAGCTTCATAATATATGGATCTGAGCTCATGGGACAGCTTGGAATTCTTGTATAGGACCATTACAACACAAAATGGGCATTTTCACCTGCCAAAATTTGATTGAAGGCATTTTCGCCTGCCATAAATTGATTGAAGGCCAAACGCAGTTAATGAAAGGTGATTTCTACCTAAATATGACTTGGTCTGATTCTAGAGCTTCGTAATATAAAGATCTGAGCTCACAGGACAGCTCGGAATTCTTGTAAAGGACCACTACAACACAAAATGGGCATTTCCACCTGCCAAAATTTGATTGAAGGCATTTTCACCTGCCATAAATTGATTGAAGGCCAAACGCAGTTAATGAAAGGTTATTTCTACCTAAATATGACTTGGTCTGATTCTAGAGCTTCGTAATATAAAGGTCTGAGCTCACAGGACGGCTCGGAATTCTTGTAAAGGACCACTATAACACAAAATGGGCATTTCCACCTGCTAAAATTTGATTGAAGGCATTTTCGCCTGCCATAAATTGATTGAAGGCCAAACGCAGTTAATGAAAGGTGATTTCTACCTAAATATGACTTGGTCTGATTCTAGAGCTTCATAATATAAGGATCTGAGCTCATGGGACAGCTTGGAATTCTTCTATAGGACCATTACAACACAAAATGGGCATTTTCTCCTGCCAAAATTTGATTGAAGGCATTTTCGCCTGCCATAAATTGATTGAAGGCCAAACGCAGTTAATGAAATTTGATTTCTACCTAAATATGACTTGGTCTGATTCTAGAGAGCTTCATAATATAAGGATCTGAGCTCATGGGACAGCTTGGAATTCTTGTAAAGGACCACTACAACACAAAATGGGCATTTTCACCTGCCAAAATTTGATTGAAGGCATTTTCACTTGCCATAAATTGATTGAAGGCCAAATGCAGTTAATGAAAGGTGATTTCTGCCTAAATATGACTTGGTCTGATTCTAGAGCTTCATAATATAAAGATATGTTGGAAGTAGAGCAAAGCAGCGCTGTGGACAGGGTCAGCAGAAAAATGTGAAGAAAAAGGGCCCCATCCAAAAATATCAATATCTGTTTAACTGTACACTATAGTGAGCATATTCTCTCCACCTTAACCTGCCAGCAGACCGGCTTTACTTTGCCACTACATTGCCTCAACCACAGAACTCACTTCAAGGTTCAAGATTTGAATAAATTACAAGAGATAAAAAAAAAACAGTTAAATAAGTCATATAATAAACCAATAAGCAGGTGCTGCATTGAAATATATATATATATATATATATATATATATATATATATATATATATATATATATACACTGCATATGTTGTATTACTCCACATGTCTACAGCAGATCATCCTCTGCTTATGTTTCCTTTATGTGATCATAGACTTTCTATTTTGGGGTTTTGGACTCATCAGAGAAAGACATCTTTCACGCTTTCGTAGATTATTTGAGAAAATTATTTACAGCTTAAAATAATCGTCGGTTGCAGCCGTGAACTTTGCTCTTCCCTCATCCATCCTCTTTTGTTATCTCACTTCTTTTTTTTCCCCCCACCTCTGCCTCTATGTGATCTGTGATTATCAGAGCAGGGGTGATGCTACACACACACACACACACACACACACACACACACAGGTACAAACACACACAGTAATAGCCTCTGTCTCACTGTATACCTTATCCCTCCACTTCAGCTCACATCAGCTCATCCTTCCTCAGTCTCTATCTCTTTTTCTTTATCTGCCTCTCTCTCTCTCTCTCTCTCTGTCTCTCTCTCTCTCTCTCTCTCTCTCTCTCTCTATCTGTGTGTGTGTGTGTGCCTGAGAGAGAGAGAGACCGGGGAGGGCGCACGAGCGCGCGATCCAGCCAACGGGTGAAGTGCGCGTGCTCTGTCGCCGTCGCCGCCGCTTCGGAGGAGAGAGGATCGGTTTATTCAGCTGCTGAATGAAGGACGGAGCGGAGGGGAGGATGAACACATAGATGAGAACAGGATGAGTGAGTGAATGAATGAACGGATCCTGACCCGGGCTTCTTCTTCCAGAGTACCGGACCGGTGAGAAGACACAGACAACGTGTGTATTCCTCCGTTATTACTATGATTCACGTTTTGCTTCCTTTTGTTATTATTATCAGTGCGTGAGCGCCGGGTGTGTGACAGCAGCAGGCAGTCCGTGTGTGTGAGAAGTAGATGGGTGCGATCACTTTGACAGTTCCGTTAATTGCAGCGGGCGGTGTAATTTGCACACATCTGTGCGTGCGTGCGTAAATACGGGGCGCAGGGAGAGACCGTGGAGGAATCTCCTGGACACCGGACAGCAAAACATGACCGGGGGGTCTCTCTCAGGTGTGTGCGACACACAGAGCAGAGCACTGCCCCGTCCGGGAGACGCCTTCGGTCCCGCTCCAATTAAGCATTTATCCAACACACGGTCTGCTCCGCTCTGCGCTGGACGGAGAGACTCGGTGGAAGAACGGCGAGCGGCAATTTCCCCAAAAGCTGCGCGGGTATAACCCTGTACGGCCGAGGGGGGCCGTGGACCGTGCAGGTTGCCGGTGAGGGAGGATGAGATTGGGGGGTCAGGGTTAGTGAACATAGCCAGGTTTAGAGGGACTGCGCACCGGGTCAGGGTGCACGGGAGGAACGGACAGTGTGGGGCAGACAGTGAAGTCCGTGAGGTGGAGGAGCGAAATCACCAGGGACTAAACTGGAAGTCCACAAAATCTGATGAATTATTTCATACAGATTTTTGTGTTAGTGATGATGATGATGATGAAGAAGAAGATGATGATGAAGATGGTCATGATTAGGCATGGCTTGATTTTTATTGTTTTTATTATATTAATTATATATTTTATCTACATATTATGTGAATCTCAAATTGTTTTAGTTTTATCAGTATGATGATGATGATGCTGGTTATATGATGATGAAGATGGTGCCAGTGATGATTATTATTGTTATTATTTTTGTGGTGGTTGTGGTATGAGTGATGATGATGATGATGATGATGATGGCCAACGTGATCAAGATGAAAACTGTGGTAGTAAAAATCACAGCGAGGACATATGGTGATGATGATGATGATGATGATGGTGCTGGAGGTGGTTTTAGAACCACTGTCCAGGTGTTGAAGATGATGACATTTATTGTTATTATTACGCTGGTGGAGATCAAAGTTTGGACGAGGATAGCTGAGCTAGGGCAGTGTGATGAAGACAAGGATATACGTTGGAAGCACTGTGACGAAGACAATGGTGCCATGATGATGATGATGATGATGATGATGATGGTGGAGGTAGTTTTATCACAGCTGAACTAAAGGCAGCGTGACGATGATGAGCAGGACTCCTTCGACGATGATAAATAATGACCTCAAAGATATGTCACGCTCAGTAATTCAAACACACGAGCTGTAGATTGATTTGCATATCTCAAATGTTCATGTTCCAGCTTCCATCAGCAATAATAAGTCTTTGTGTTAAGCAGCTTTGATGTCGTATAGCTGGCTGCTGTGGACTGCTCCATGTGGACCCGTGTACCTGAGCCAATGTGGGCCACGTCTGCAGGGTGGTGATACATGAGGCAACGTGCTGAGATACGCGAGGAGGAAAATGCTCAAAAATATGAAACGAAAAGTGAAATCGTCAAAAAGCCGTCCTGTTTATAGGCCATGACGCAGAAACAAGTTTGTGAAACTTTGTTGATGAGTAAATCTCCAATAGAAGCAGAGTTCTAGTGATTTCAAACAAAACCACACACAACCCGCTCATTTTGTGTATATTTTTACCCTCAACTAACTCGGACACACAGCAGTATGTTTTGGGCTCCCCACCCGTGTTGAATTTGTTCCATCTGTCCTGTTATTCATCCCGGATAAGCTGTGACTGTAAATGACTGCAGGTCCAGAGAAACCAGGTGTTTGGATGGAAAACTGCATGCATTTATTCATTATTTTGCGAGCGGAGAGGCCTAATTCTAGAAATGCCAATATTGACATTGATTTGGTCAGGCTGTCACATTTACAATCCGCATCTAGCAATGTTTGTGCTTTGTGTATGCACATAACACATGCTGCCTCCATACCTGCTAAGTCTCTCTGCGTGATTGTGCTGGTGCCATAAATACCCAAGACTCTCTCTCTTTGTCTGCGGTTTCCTTTCCTGTGACTGTATCCTCAACTAATCCATTAATGACTTAAACAACACACTCACTTCCCCGCTGGAGGAGGTGGTAACCCACATCTTGGCCTCTATTCTTGTCCGTGTTAATCTGGTTATGTGTATCGCTGGCACCGCTCTCTCATTGCTTGTGTCGTTACAGATTACTGACCTCCGGGATCCCGCTACTGTGAGCATAGCATGTCTTGGCCAATAGCTGGGAGGGACAGGAAGGTCCCCATGGTCATAATCTTCTTCTCTCCTGTGTGTGTGTGTGCGTGCGTGCGTGTGTGTGTTACATGCTGTTAGTATTGTCAGTGGGAGAGGGGGGGGGGGGGGGGGGGTTGTTAGCCTGTAGATAGATGCCTTGTGTTCTGAATGGTGTGGCAGCAGCAAGCTGTTGATAATGACTGGGAAGTAGAAAAAGAAGAAGAATGACTCATGTAGCCAGTAGCGCGGGCTTCTGACAGTTTCTATAAACTTTTTAGCTTTTTAATTGAATGGTTGGTTGTATTTAGCCTGCACAGCTCACTGTAATGGGGGTGTCCTTGCGTTACAAATAGGAGATTGTGCCTTGAGGTGAAACTTAACATTCAAATCTTTAAAACACTAACCAATTATTTTTATGGTCCACCTGGCCTTCAGGGCTAAAACTGTTCTCTAAGGCGGTGACCTTTATAAATAGAGAAAGTCATCATTTTAATTTTTTTCCCGATATTGTCCATTGCTGGTAAAAAGGTAAAAAAAGTGTTATAAATAATCATATGAATAATTATATAGTATATTACATGAATGATTTTTTTGTTTTGAGTTTGTCAGACAAAAAATATTATGAACCACCCAGCCAATTTTGGATGATTAAAGATATCCACAAGTTTATGAAATTAGGTGTTAGAATCAGGTAAAAATGAATTCTCAGCTCCAGGACTGTGGGGGTGTGTCCTCTGAATGAACTGAAGCCATGCCCACTCATGGGAGAAGTCAAGCAACCATTTTGAAGCGACTCAAATGTGTCAGATGAGTTCAGAAAATGAAACACTCTGAGTGAAATTAATGAGTCTCTATCTCTCTGCTAGGACTGCAGGGGTATTCTCAGGGTGGCCTCAGCGTGTCATCGAGCCACCCTTTAAAATACGGGGAAGAGATTACCCAATCCCTCACAAACTGTGCTCTGTCATAAGAGCGTGTTACTGTCTCTCTGTATGTCCAATAAAATGTTTTAAAACTCCCCTGACTTTCCATAGTTTAGCTGATGTACATATCGTCTGCTCAGCAATCTTACAACGGCAGTGAAGAGGCACTAGGTGAGGCAGGCAGTTCTCTTGCCGCGTGGTAGGGGGCAGTGAGCTCCACTGAGACGGAGAGACTTTTAAAACTGAAAGAAGACAAGGAAGGGGAAAGGAAAGGACATTTTTGTCCAGAAGGGTGAGACCATAATGTTTTTTTTTTTTTTTTTTTAATGAAATGTGCCTCATGTGGCCTAGAGTTTGTATGGCTGAAGAATGCTGAGATGAGATATGAACATAACGTGTTGAACGTGGTGAATAATCTACTCTGTTGGGTTCATATATTTGTAAATCTGATTCTGATTGAGTCAGTGCCTCACCAGCCATGAACCTCACCACACGTCACTGCACGTAAGCTCAGTGTAGGCTATAACTATTAACAGTATGTAATTAATGGACAGAGTTTCTGGGTCTGTCAAGTAAAGCCCACACAGTTTTTTCTAATGGCCAGCAGGGGGCAGCTCCATTGGTTTTAAAAGGAAGTCAGATTGTATTGAGTCTTATGGGAAAATTAGCCTACTTCTCACTCCATTTATCATCTCAGTAAACAGTTTCCTCATGGGTTTATGCTCTCAATTGCTAGTTTAAAATCTTCTTCCATACAGCATGATGTTTATTTCGTGAATTATGATACAATTTAGAGTGAAATAGATGATAAATAGGGTATGCTTTGGGGTGTGGCCACTTTTTGGTGAGTCAGTCCGTGAGTAGTTGTCAAATATACTTCAACATTGTTGTTGTTTTAGCTAACAGGGGCTAACTGACTTTGATTCTGAGCAGTTATTGAGATAGCTTACTTCGATCTATAAATGATGAATGAAATGAAATATTAGTTCATTTATACATTTTCTTCAATTCATTGTGTTATTTCTATTATAATAACATTTTTATGCATTTAATATTAAAAACTGTGGAGCTTCATATGCCTGATGTGTGCAGAGCAACACAGCCTGCTTCATGCTTTTCCCTGAAATGGATCATTAAACTTGATGCACGGAAAGTGGCTTAAATCAAAATTTTAAGAAGTCCACTCCATCTCCTTCATCTGTTTTGATTGCCGCTTTAATCAGGATAATTTCGGGAGGCATTTTAATCTTACTGCAACCTAACTGCGAGTTTCCCCTTAGGGCTTTAAAAAGCATGGCGTCCTGCCTACAGGTTGATTAATTAAGTCACTAGAACAATAGACGGTGAGGACAGTGATAGATCGCAGTGTTCATCTCTGCTCCGGCTGTGACACAAAGTCGTTGGCCTCTCCTGTTTCATCTTAAGCGGTGTTTGACATTCATGGAAGTCAGTGCCCAGTGCGCTGCCTACTCTGCCCAAACACCACATCACATATTGGCACCTCAACACTTGCTGGACCAGAGTCTACTGCAAATGAAGCAGGTGGTGCTTATACTGTCAAACTACTCTATCAAACTGTACGTCCAGTGCAGACATTTATTAAATTCAACCATAAAGTTAGAAGATATAGTTTGATTTAATGCCCGACTGTTGGGAAACACTTGATATAAGGGAAAAGTTTAAATGTGTTTGTTATATTGTTAATTGCACCTCAACCAAGTATCAGAGGAAGCTAAATACTCTGCTAGAAAAATCAATAATCACTTACACAGAGGGCAGGAACAATATAGGTTTCAGATATATTGTGGATGTAACTCCCTCCGAGTTTAAAAAACCAATAAAGATGAGGAGTGCCGACCTAATATCACCCTGATTTGCCTCGTGGGGCCAAACAGGTTGGCCGCCGCCTCTCACATCATTCATTCCACTCCGTTTCCAATCACTCCCAAAGCATCACTTCAGGGATTCATTTGACACGTTTATTGCCAAATGGTGTGATTTCCAAGCTGGGCAGCAGTTTCTGATGTACCAACAGTGATCTCACTTGCACGGCAGACTGATTTGGACCTCACACTTGTGTACCTCACTTAGTCCTTCAGAGGTAAAGTGGCAAATGATGAACTGAGTCATTAATATCCCGTAGCACTGAACACGCCATGCACCATTTTCCTTCCTCATATTGACCAAACCAGAAAGGTCAGTGGGATCCTGCAGTAATACTCCCCCGTAAGTAATTACAGTATTTGTGTTAAATCACTTGTGGTAAATGTATTGTTTGAGCATTTATCACACGCATGTGTGACCACATACTGTAAGCCAGGGTGAAGTTATTTTCTCTATGAAGCACATCCATAAAAACTGTTTTGTTACTCGCACCTTCCTGGCTTGTGAAGATCATAAACCTCCAGATTTTATATACATATTTATGTAGACAGAGAGGAGCTTAATGTGCATGCTGAGAGAGGGGTGTTGAAGGAGAATAGCTTTCCTACACTGGCATTATATCTTGTATTATCCGGTTTGTTTTTGTTATGTCATCATGTAGTTTTCTTAAATCACACTGTTTACCGATGCATCGGTTTCTACAAATGCTCATCAGTCAGACAAGGAACAATCCATCACAGTCTAACCAGAGAGAGCAGGTCCACTATGTACAGTCGCCTCAGTAGATTAGGATGTAGTGCAGCAGCACCAAGGACATGATGTAGAGGGAGGAGAAGTAAGTATACCGCAAAGAAAAAGTGCAACACTTGAACGCATCATGGGACTCAACTTGTTGTTCCGAGAGTGTCAAGCTATGAAATAATGAGCTTGGTTAAAAAAAACAACAAAAAAAACATTATGTAACATAAGCAACATAGCCCCATCTCCAACAATTAATGTGACTTTGTGTGTTTTTGGTTGCAATAGGGACGTAGAAATCTAAAATAATATCAAAAACACAGGTTAAAAGTAGACTTTTGTTTTTTGGCTAAATCGCTGGAGAACTTCCAGACAAATTCTGCTCTCAATCTTGGTCCCTAGCGATCCCATAATGCCTTGCAAAGTGAGCTGTACACAGAGTTTATTTCTTTGCTTATGTGCTTTGCTGCACAGCGGCTACTTTAGTCACAAGAAAGTGGTACATGCTTATGTCAGCAAACTGACTCAGTCATGTCAGTCATTCAGCAACAACGTAGCTAATTAGCTAGCGTTAGCTACTAAAGGCTACTGGTCATGCCAGACCAAATGAGCATGTAGCAGCATTTGTGCGTTTTATACAGTACCTTGTGAATTCAAGTTTTCATTTATAAGAATTCAGAAAGTTACACCTCATCTCAATCCTGTTTTTCAGTTTTCAAACTGATAAATGTATTTTAAATAATGCTTTAGTAGAAAAATAACACGTTCATCTCTAGTCAGCCACGACTGGCTGAGGATTTTTCTGCATGGAGGACCATTTCCAAGCCCTTGACCCTGTAATTTATCCATCTTTAATGATTAGCTACCATCCCACATGACTGCTGCTGCGGTCATCGGTCATCTCCGTGTCCTTGAGTCAGTTCACATGTAGTTACAATCAACAACTCACACACAAAGACAGACGTCCTCGAAATCCAAAACTGCGCGCGTAAAAATCAAACCCTAGCAGCCTCAAACTGACGGGCTCAAACTTACAATCGGACACAAACGCTCTTGATGGCGCCGTCATCGCTGTCATCCCACTAGGTGATGTTTAAAGATGAGCTGGGCATTGGTATGCAGAGAGGTACGCCTCGTCGCTGCTAAGAATAGAAAACACCAAGGTGGAGGGAAGACATTTGTTTTACGAGTGACCTCAGCCTATGACACGACACACACGCTCTGTGTGTCAGTGTGTGTGAGAGACATAGTAACTGTCTGTCTCTGCGTTTGTAGCTGTGTGTGTGCGTGTGTGTGATCTGTATTTGATGATTCATAGGGCAGACTGTCCCGGAGATGTTGTTATTGTTGTTGATGGCGATGTTGTTGTTGCCTTAAATTACTTTTCGGTGGATGGCTTGATGCTTGGCAGCGTGAGACTGCGCTAAGTGGAGAGAAGTGACTGAGGTGGTTAAGATTTCTGAAAGATAGTGGAAGAGACAGAACGGTGGGGGGCGGGGGGGCAACCTTGTTGCGTCTGTCATTTTCTCAGTCGCTCTCTCGGTGGCCACATTCAGCGCAATCTGCTCTTTTGAATTCATGAATGGGCTGCATGATGTGAAATGGACGTGTCCAATCAGCTGTGAAAATGGGCACGGATGAAGAATACATTGACCTTTATTGCCTTCCTGAGTGGACGGGCTTGAACAGGCGCCATGTGAAGTAAGCATTGTGCGTTTTTTTTATGAGGATTCTGAAGCATTAAGCTAAATTGAGGCGAGGGTGAGCCTCTTTGGAGTGGCTGCTGGTTCGCCGAATAGATGAAGCGCTTGTTTCTGAAGCACAGATTTATTTCCGGACTCCCGCTACCTCCGTCCCTCCCTTCTCTGCCCTGTTATTTTTCATTTCTCTTTCCCTCCCCACCCTGTTTGCACAGCTTCCACTCTTTAATTTTCTCCATCCCTCCTGTCTCCATGTCTGTCTAACTCTTTCTCTCCTCCTTCTCGACTCTAGTCCGTCTGTCTGACTCTTCCTGTGTATATTGGTGTTAAAATCTCCGACATGCTGCATGAAAAATAATGAAAAACATAATCTTTTCGAGACGTGGAGCATTCCTCTCCTTTAGTCAAGTGTACAAGTTCTACATTTGACACATTCACCCATAAAAGTATAGATTAGCAACACTTTAAGTATGGGAAATGTGATAAATATAACTTGTACCCTTCAAAATAAAAGTTTCCATTAAATCCACTGGATAACAGGGATGTGCTGCATAAAGCCCTGTTCATCATTTAGTCCCACGTGCGTCTGTCGCCTACTGAGACACAGATTCAGGCTTCATTATTGTAACTGTTACAGTCCAACCTTGTAATGCTGTTATTACGGTGATACTGTTGGTATCAACTTTTCGGATGCAGCACTTTGCTCCAATTAGCTGCCGTGCTAAAATGGCAGCCTTCGGTGCAGCAGTGCGGCAAAATGACCTGGAGAATAAGTGTGGATCAGGAGGAATACAAACACATTTATGAGTAACTGTTGCCTTAGTAATCTCACATACGCAAAACCAGAAGATTCAGAACATTTCAGCACATTAATGGAGTTATTTTGGCCACTTAGAGGCAGTGGTACAAGCTGTAAACACAACACAATATATGTATGATATGGGTACGTTATGGCCAAATATAATTCCAATAGCACTTTCTTTTAAATCTCCACTGTGCTCAGAAGTGTGTCACTAACTTTCTGTCCTCTGGTAGTGCACACTGGAGTATTTAAGTGAAAATGACTGCCTCCTGTGCTGGGAAATGAAGCCAATGCAGTAGTGCTAAAAACTGTAATTCCTCGAGTGTCCTCTTGATGCACATCTTTGCCGATATTTAGATTAGCCGGGAGGCCGCCGTCGTATATTCTCAGCTACAAAACAGCGATGTCACTCAGCAAAAACAACCAAAACAAGCTGAAAGATGCTAAAACCATCTGCAGTGTTGGTGGTAATCATATGAGACACCTCCTTCATATTATATAGTCAGTTGACCCATTGTTGTCATTTGTTTTGCATATGACCCCCCCCCCCCATGACCTCTTCACTCATGTTTTTGTTCAGCAGATTCACCCCTGTCTTTCTTTCTCTGTCCTCTCATCCCCAAATCCTCTCCTCCGTCTCGCCTCCTCTCCTCTCTCTCACCTCTGCTTCTCTGCTCGCTCCATAACTCTCTACGGCCTCCTCACCTCGCGCCCTCCTCCATCCTCTGTCTGTCAGTCCACTCCTGGGTTGTTTACTACCTTTATCCCCTCTGCTTCACCCCTCTTCTATCTTCCCTCTGTCCAATTTCCACCCTCTCTCCCATATGTCCGTATTACTGTCTCTCCTGCCCAGCTCAGCGCTCTTTCAATCACTAAACATCTTCCCCCGTCGTGCTCTGCAACATTTCATCTTGCTTTATATGTCCTAATTTACGTATTTGTTTTATTCTGTCCTGGATGTTTCTGTCCTCCTCTCGCCAGGCCTTGTTTTTCTATTCATTTGTGTGTAATCTGTCACAGCAGCATAAACCCAAACCTATCTTATATAATCTGATAAGAGTCCCTGCGCACACACACACACACACAACCTTTCCAGCCACGTTGCATGCATGACTGCAGAGTGTTTCGGCATGCAATGTGTGTTTGACGGTGTGTTCACGAGTGCATGCATGTGTGATTGTGAAATCTTGCAAGTGTCAGCTTCATCGGACCGGTTGGTTTTCTATGGTGTGTGTGTGTGTGTGTGTGTGTGGAGGATGGATTGTCGTGTCTGGTGATTTTCTGATTGGATTAAAGGAGGGATGATGATCATAAGCGATAAAGCGATATACTGGAAAGCAATAAAAAAAATAAATAATACGTAGCAGGAGTGGACGACAGGCTCTCCTAAATACCCATAATCCACTCTGTTGTCATGCCATTACAGGCTCTCTCACACACACTCACTGCACATCTCCAGCTTTTCTAGCTCTGTTCCTAACAAGCGCACACTCCGGTGCAGCTTCCCTTTACACACGTGCTTTCGCCGCTCGAGTTTTCACGCTTAATCTTTGCGTCTGTGGAAGTTTCATGTCCTCTCTGAGCTCCTCAAACCTCAGCGCGAATGAGTCTGAAAATAAAGCCGCTTTATAGCTTTTCTCTTTCTCCCTGATGGTCTCTCCCCATCGCCTCTTTTTGAAAATAGATTTCGGACACGGAGTGTTTTCACTGCCTCTCCGTGGGAAATAAAGAAGAGGGTGGCGTGGTGGTAGTGGTGGGGGGGGGTTATCACATGGAAAAGCATTGTGCTAATGAAAGACTCGCTTCCATTTAACTTCATTAGTCTTACCGCAGCTCTGTTGCTCCCATTTCCTGAACACAAACAAATCAAAGGCGCTCGTGTTATCCATCTGCTCTGTTATCAAACTGTACTGCTTCTTGGCATCGCTCTCAGGCCCACACACACACACACACACACACACAGTGTGACACACCTCTTTTTGGCATTCATTCGAAGAAGCAGTAATTTCTCATCACCACAGGGGTATTTACTTTTGAAATTAAAGAAACGGAGGAGAAAGAGGGCAGGCGAGTGCCAACTCTTTATGAATATGGCCGAGCGCGGAGCCAAAGGACTCGCAAAGTGCACTTATTTCTGAGCCGGATGAAAGCAGGGACGAGGCGGTGGAGCTGGAAGGAGGAATGATGAAAATAAGATTTGGGGGGGGAAAGACAGAGAGAGTGATGGAGGGATAACAACAGAGGATTTCATCATAGTGGGAGAAAATAAACAAATGATGACAGATGAGGACGGAGAACTGAACTGAATCTAACATCCTCAGTGATACAGCAGTAGGATTTGACGCTATATCGGTCAGCTGATACATCTATTGCAGACGTATCGGTATGTGTTTCATACGTTATCTGATATGTGCCCCAGTGTGTGATGCAAAAATGGTAATATATTGACATATTATACTGTGGCAAGCAGCACGGAGTGAGAAGCAGCTCTCAGCAATTAAAGCCAATGATAAAATTGCTCGACAATGTATATGTAAAATTACATACACATAAAGCATGTTACACACATAAACAGCTAAAAACTTTGCTGTCAATCACTGTCAAAAATCTCTCTATCGGTCAGGTTCTGTCCACATGCCATCCTCCTGCAGCAGACTTCCCTTTCTTTGCTCTTACCGCTGTTCACACACCGATTCATAAACAAGTCAACTTGACTAAATCCTTTGTTTGTGAAGTTTATTCATAAAGTGATAGCCGGTCCCCTCAAATCTTGTTTTTTTTTGTGTGTGCGTGTGGCTTGTAGTTACAACCGAGAGTCACTCGGAGTAAACGCCTCAGCTGCTGCAAATGGCCGTGACATGAAAATGGAGAGAAGCTTTGGGTGGAGGTGTGAAGGCATCCAGGGTGAACACGGTGTCGCACAAACACTCCAAGACTGCCGTTCCCTCTGGGTGCTTGGCGTTCAAGTGTGTGTTTGAGTTTGTGTTAGTGTGTGTTAAAGGGACATAAAATGCTTCTATGCCGAGGCGTATGTGATGCTAAGAGTGCCTGTGCGTTCAACGCTGTGACGACTTTTAGTTGTGAACTCCACAAGAGTTTGTGTGTGTGTGTTTCATCAGGGCCCCGCAGCATGAAAAGAATATTTAAATGAACAGCCTGTGCAGACGTGTGTGTGTGTGTGTGTGTGTGTGGCCAAGTCAGTGTAGCAAAAAGAAATCCATACGAGTGAGGGAACACTATAGGACAGCCTGCATGGAAGCATGGTGCATTGTTGTGAGGATGAAAGTTTAAATGTTCACTCTCAATGTTCATATTCATTTATTTATGCATGATAAGTGTGTGTGTGTGTCTGTGTGTGTGTGTGTGTGTGTGTGTGCGCCCACTTTAGCTAGCTAGCTCCCCCAGGCTCTCCGCTATCCTCTCTGTGTGTGACATTAGCAAGGGACGGAAGTCTGAGCACCGCGCTGCCAGTACCTCTTAACATCACACACACACACGCACATGCACACACACGGGGGAAAAACAAACAAACGGAGGCTGGCAGATACTGGATATGAACATCTGCAATATGACTTGCGCTCAGGGAGGGCAGAGTGTGTCTGTGTGTGTGTGCGTGTGTGTGTTCGTGAGCGTGATCAAACCATATCCTTGACTTCCTATCCATAGAAAGCCTGGGGAAGGTTATTCTGATGAGTGTGTGTTGCGTAATGCCATACGTGTAATATGCATTATGAGATTGCATATACTTTACATTATGGGGATTATCTAAAGCCACAGTCCGAGACTTGTCAAACTGCCACGGCCAGTTAGAGGGAGGGCTTCCACTCTCACAGCACGCAGTCCACATCTGCATGGAGGCTGTGAAACAGTCTCTGTTTTGTTTGCTCCTCACTGTGAATCACTAAACACCTGCACGCCCGGTGACATCGAATGTGTCACTGTAGCGATGCATGAAGAGCACGCACGACATCACGCGCCACGGTTAAATAAATAAAGCGTCCATTTAGAAGAGTGATCAAACACCTCCTGCTCACACGTTACAGGAAATTTCAGTCAGATTCGTGTAGCATGCCGTCGTGGCACGGCGTGATTCGTGACAAACGGAAATAAACCGCGCTCAGCCAGATTATAATAAAGATTTTCATTTCATTAAAACATTACACTTAATTAGCGTTTTTACCTTTGAGCTGCAATTGATGTGACTGTCTGCCCGAAGCTTGGAAACACTTAGAGTTGAAATCATCACAATACTAACATGTGCAATTATGACTCCAGAATTAGTTGCTAGTTTAATCAAACGGCTTTTGTCAGGAAGGTAATCAAGTTCAGTTTTTATTAAAACTGCATCAGAAATGATTGATTGAAATCCAGGTTAGTTTGGAATGTGTTATGTGCCCATAGTGACTCATGCTACTCGGGGAAACAAGTCTTACACAAGTAACTGTTTGGTGCTGTTGAGTCATACTGTGTTACACTCGCCAGCTTTGCATTCCAAAACTGTTTTATTCAAAAGCTACAAACAAATCTCACCAGCCTCCTGACGGACTGAAATCATCTGCATGTATCTCACACCTGCTCAGTGAAGTTCACTTTTTTTTAAATCGCCCAGATTAAAGTCCCTGAAGATGTGGTTTCAATCCAATATCTAAAATCTAATTATTTTTAATGCATACTGTTGCATGAAAGTATGTGACATTGCCTTTACCCAACAGAGCTCCTGACACTTGCTGAAACTGCTGAAATAACACAGGAAAAGGCAGAAATCTGTCGAGTGAAGCAACTAAAACTAATGCAACATTGGAAGAAAACATTGTGTTCATGTTGGATCCTGATACTCAGAGCAAGAAAATACTTTTTTGGGGCCACGCCTATAGTTACTACATCTATATTTTCATTACTATATTTATGCTTGAGACTATTTGTTGTCTTATCTTTAACTATCATTCTGTCATATCCTTTATCTACTTCCTTTGACTTACTATTAGCACGTGTGGGTGTCTCCAGTAAATAAAGGTCAGTCAATACTAAGAGGGGTTCAGAAGAGTCAGGGGTTCAGTGGTTTGCTTAAGGGCAACTCAGCAGCACCCAGGAGCGAACTGGAACCTGTCCAGCTACCAGCCCCCACTCCATACTGTGGTCCCTGCTGACTGACGGACTGAGCTACAACTGAGTGTATGTGAGGCCACTTACTGTTGATACTGCTCTCATTGACTGTACACACACACACACTCACAGAGGCTTTTTTCCACCGGATGAGGTCCGTTCAGTTATTTTTTCTCTCTGATCCCTGATCATGTCTTTATAAAGGCAGCGTAGTTATTAACCTCCAGCCTGCGGGCAGTGTTCATTAAGTTCGTTCTCTAATGTAGGCCTAATCTAGAGGTAGAATGAAACATTCATACATGCTTCGCCATTCATCTGTCTGCTGATACTCCACCAAACCTCTCTGGCCTTTACAGCCCAAAGGGCCCACTGACACTTTTCTCATTTCCTCCTCGGCACTGTCTGTGTGCAATTACTCTTTTCTCTTATCGTCTGCTGCGTTCTTCTCTTTGCTCTGATTTTTCATTTTTCCACATGCATACCAGCTTTTCCTTTCCTTTCCTTTCCTTTCCTTTTCTTTCCTTTCCTTTCCTTTCCACTTCGTTGCTGTGCTCCTCTTCTACGCCATTACCAGCATGACAATCTGTTGCTTGCTTGGATCTCAATCGCGGCTTCAAACATACTTTTAGATGGATCAAAGTAGATATTAAGTACTAATACACACACGTGCAGGCACACACACATATGCAGGAATATCATGCATGCATCTCCACACCCTCACAATGAGCCTGTTGCGAATTACTGGCTTCAAAGACGGGGATGAATGCTGTGTGCGGTGTGTTATCTCTGAAATTTCACATGTATGCCCACTCACACGCACAATTACACATACGAGGGTGCACGCTGCTAACATGCGCGTACATAAAAAATGCATGAACGTGAAAGTAGGATCATTAGATTGAACCGGTGTGTGTTTTTCTGTGCGTGAGAGAACATAAAACATGCGGTTGAGTGTGTTATTGTCTGTGTAATGAATGCTTGTTATTCTCAGATCTGCTGGTTAAGGAGGATGTCGGGCAAGGGTCGAACGCTTCAAAAGCTCTTTCATGCCTGCCTCAGTTAGCTCACATCGACCTCTGGGTGTGCTGATCGATTGACCAGCTTTTATTTGAGTAATTTGGGGAAGTGTGAGCTCCCGAAGCAAACTCTGAAATGCATGTCCGTTTAAGGGATGTGAGAAATTGCGGGGCTTAATCTGTCTTTTTTTTTTTTGCCTTTACTTTTATACTTTTACCCACCTATGGTACTGTGTTGTTACTTCTGAGTTTAAACTAAAATATTCTCAGATTCACCAACCTAAGATTCCAGTAAATCCTTTACTGGAAAAACAACAGTAAGATACATTGAACATTAACATTAATTTGGAGTCCCGTTTCTGGCTACTAGGTTAGCATGAAGCCAATATTTAGCCTCTTTTTTAGCTCTGTTTTGGTCTCCATCAATCTTTCTTAGTGGCTTATTGCTGCGCTATGTTGACCAGCTAAACACTGACTTTGTTAATCTGCTATTTGGCGCTGACCAGGTACCGTACGGTATATCAATACTTTTTAAAAACATCTGTCTGCTGCAGCTGGAAACAATGTTGATGAGTTACCACCTAGAAGACCAAAAGAATTAGCTCAAAGATGCTAAAACACATTATAGGGCTCTTTGCTTAGTTCTTATTTGGTCTCCACCAAGTCTAGGGAAATATTTAGCTCTTAGCTTTAAATACTACTCATATACTACTAATCTTACCCAATGAATGCTAACTTCACTGTTTAGTTCTGAGTATGGCATAGTTGGTTTATTGCTGAAAATGGCAGACAGTGTCTAGCGGACACTGTGCTGATGGGGTCAGTGGGAGCAAAACATTGAAGTTAAACCAAAAAGACTGAATGACTCTAAAGTGCTTTGTGGAGCTGAATGGTCCTGCAGAGTTGGGTGATAACTCCTTGCGCGTGAGTTACTACGACACATACTGCCACTTATGGCAGTATTTTTACATTAGATATAGTGAATGGACCCAAAATTGACTAGCACAGCTGTAAAGTTTTAAAGTTTTTGGGGATCAGTTACTTACAGCTCATTTCTGAGAGGTATTACTAATCTTGCCGTAATCTCTTCAGGTGTAACATTTTGGTAGCTTGCGGGTACATTTTTGGAAATGCAAGTTTCTCTCACATCTTAAAAGTAAAGGAAGTTGATGCTGACTCTGTTTCTCAAAGTCTCGCACAAGAGCTGACAAGTCAAACTGCAGTCCTCTCGAGCGTTTGATTCCTTGCTCAAAGGCATCATAACTCTAAATCTGGAGTTAGTGGAGAACATTACTTATTAATTTTCTTTAGTCACCGTTTAGTAAGTGATGTTTTTCGATTTAAACAACCTTCATAAGCTCACACATACCCCTCTAGCCGTGCTGCTACCTGCCCTGTCCCCTGGTAAACTCCTCTCCGGTCTCAGCGGTCGTGTTACCCGGAGCTTTATTCATATTTTAGAAGAGAAACAACAGACCGGCAGAAAGATGATTTCGCTCAGATTCACTCTGGAATTTTCTGTATACATCCGGTGTGTTTTTATTGACCTCCTGCACACAACCTGTCAAACAGCGTCCTGGTTAGATGCAAGAAAACATCATTGATCCAAAGATAGAACAGCAGCCGGGGGGGGGTTGAACTTAACTCGTTTTACTGAGGAATTCTCGTTTCTTTCTCTGTCACACACACAAACACCATCACCGACTCCTCACATACCCGTAATGATAATGTTAAAGATATTTGTATCTCATTAATCACCATGGCAACAGTATTGGCCCTATTTTCTACTCTCTCTTTCTCTCTTTTTGTTTCTCTCTCTCTCTCTCTCTCACACACACACACACACACACATGCTTGCAGATTATGTTTCCATTCTCCTCTACTATACAGCCATTTATATTCAGTACTGTATTGGATATTATTGGATGTGACATACTGCTGATGCACACTCATTGTTGCTTTGATTTTGTTGCTGCAGGATGTGCTGCTGGAGTGATTGTATGTATGTGTGTGGGTGTGTGTGTGAATGAGTGACTGTCTGCTGGAAGCTGTGGCAGGTGTGTAATCCCCTAAGGGCAGAGTTGCATTGTTACCAGAGTAGTGCTTCATCTGTGTGTGTGTGTGCTGCAGGGGCATCCACATTAACAAGGATTCGTAATGTAGGGTGTATGAATGCAGATCTCAAGCGTGAGTGTGTGTGTGTGTACGGTAATGCAGGTGAGAGCAGTTCAAGATGTCTTTAAGCGAGAGCAGATGGGAACTCGAATGTTATTGGAGCGTATGCACCATGATTCATTTATGCCCCGTGTTCCTGCAGCTGTTTGTGTACATGTGTGAGGTTGTCACCCTGAGGGGCTTTTATAAACACAATTTCATACCAGCCAAAGCACAACTCAGAAATGGAGGTGGGGCGTGCACAACGCTGCCTAATTATTTAAAGAATTACCCGATTCTACCCGATTGTATTCAGAGATAAACGATGAGCCCGGCAGGGTTGGCTTTGCATACAGGCCATTTATCTAACTTTAAAACTGCACAAAGCACAGTTTGTTCAAGCTAAATCATAAAGTTTGGCTTCAAAACTTGAGGCTGTAGATTGTTGTCATATCATAGAAATATGAAACTCAATGAAGTTTGACCTTTAACCTTTAAAAAAGAAGAACCATATGTGTCTATTTTAAGCATTAAACTTCATCTACAGCCCTAAAACCACAGAGTGTTTCAACTATTTGTTGTTTCACCAATGATTATGTCAACTTTGGACACAATCGGGGGCTAACTTGCATTTTCTTCCAAGTTCTATTATGTGAGTCATTTCTGAACTGTAAAATTGTGCTAAAATGTGTCCCTTTTTTCTTACTCATGACAAGTACAAACGTCTCTGGTTCTTTCTGAAGAATTTTATGCCTTTTATTGATAGTCAACAGTGGAGAGATGACAGGAAATGGAGAGAGAGACAGAGAGAGAGAGACGGGAATGATATCCAACAAATCCATTCTTGGCTTCCACCTTACACCATGCATTTGCATTTGAGTTTTGGTGTAACTTTTGCCAAGAAACCAGTACTTCAGTAAGTCTAGCCACCCCACTAATCAAGAGAGTGATTTTAGGTAGTTGCAGTTGCCAAGTGTTATTGGCCAGTTGGACTTATTTTCCGTGAGTCTGAATAGTCTTTCTTCTTTTTGTTTTGTTATCATCAGCTGATTCGATATATATGTTCTGATGTATTCTCTGCAAGTATAGACCCGAGACCCAAGTTAGAGGAAAGTTGCGTCGATGTAACTTGTTCATTTTGTGATTTTTTTTTTTTTCCTGTGGCTTTCTTTTGCAAACCTCAATTCATTCTCTGTCCGTCTCCCCTCAAATCTGCAGGGATTCATTGTTAATTCTTGGATGCTTTCTATCAGCGAGTCTTGAGCTCATGTCCCCAGGTTGAGAATTGGTTGAGATACTTTCCTGCTGCACCAGACTGTAAGACATTAAATCAAAGTACTCCTGAAGGTGCCGGGTTGGGGGATATTGCTCTCAGCAGGAATGGAGATTTGAGGCTTGGACAAAATCCATAACAACTCCAGAGTGTTGGTGTTATGGCGGAATATGAATCATGTTTTTCAGCTGCACCGACTCACTGGCTTAAATAAGCTTTTGGACGTGACCTTTGGAAATGAAATATAACCTGGCGTACTGACACTTGGACTGATCATTTTGTGTAATTTGGGTTTTTTTTCGTGCAAGATTCACGCTTAAGAATCACCTTTTGGTGACACACTTTGCAATTCCTGCACCCATTTTTATTGTTTGGTGATGTATCTTCTTCTTCTTCTCCTCTGACAGACAGCGCAGACATCCTGTGTTTGGTCTAAGTGAAGGCTGTGATGTGAAGCTTTTGTCTGTGGCTGTGCTGCTGCCTGACAGAGCTGGCCTATCTAGTGCCCAAGGCAAGATCACTAGCACTCTGTCTCCTTAAATGACCTCTGACAGAGCAACGCATGCATTCAACCCTACCCGTAAGGACATCCTATGTCTTTACGGGTAGGGTTGAATACAATTAGAACATTTGTGATGTATTTGAAATGCATTTCAGCTCCATTTTAAGAAACAAAAGTGATTCAGTAGAAAACACACAAGGCTGTGTGATTAGAAATTCAGCGAGCTGTTTTCAGGCAGCTAAGCCTCCTGGTCTTGTTGAAACAGACATCAACACTGGATGACTCGCAGTCCGACTTGCTGTCATCCGCCGACCCGCTTGGCTGCTGATATTGAGTGTTTCTGCAGGCACAAGAGGCTAAATGAGAAGAGGAGGTGCTGAACGGTACCAGCTTTCATTGGAGTTGACGGCAACATTTTGACTATTTATAGAATTCTCTATACATGGTGCATATTAAGATGTGAGCAGCTGAAAATATCGGCACTCGTTTCCTTTCTTGCCAAGAGTTTGATGAAACGATATTACCTACTCTCTTAAGTATGTAGCACCAGGCGTCGATTAGCCTAGCTTAGCATAAAGACATATAGCAGGAGGTAACAGCTAGCTTGAATCTGTTCTCTCAAATTCAAAGTCCTCGAATAAAATGTTCCAACATGTGTAAAGCTCATGAATTAACATGTTATATCCCCTTTAAGCAGAGTCAGGTTAAGTTTTGCAGGGTGATAAATGTGACAACTATTTCTTGCTTGCTTCCACCAACTTGGCCTGTTAGCTGCAGTGGCTTCCCTGCACTTCGAGTCGTATTATCAGGCTAAGCTAATTGATTTGTGGCTCTAGCTAACTACTCAGATAGTGGTATTGATCCTCTCATACAAGTCCTGGCAAGAAAGGGAACAAGCCTATTTCCCTACCATTCCCTTGGAATTATTCCCTTAATTACATTTTATAATTAAACATAGTATGTCGAGAGAAAACTGTGCTGATCTACTATGAAAATACCTCAACGAGGACCTTAAGCAAGACCATAAGAGCATTCATGGATGTGTTTTTCTTCACCCACTTGACCATTACCAGATGTAGCAAGTGTCAAGAGCGAGTTATCCTCTTCCAGAGAGCACACAGAGCAGGTCGGACAGCCAGGTCGTGCAAAGTCAAGCTCCCAGTTGTGAATGGTGTCTGAAGACGAGTATGAGTCATCCCTTAAGCCGACTTACGCATGTTTGAAACCATTTGGTACAGCCAGTCACAGTTTTAGAGTGTGTGTTTGTGAATGCACTCTGGTTATTGACTCTCTGTGTCCGTGTGTCTGTTGGCGATGCAGACAGCCAAGTAGGCAGTCACCTACCTGCAACAGCGAGTCACTCAATCACGGTCGACTCAAGCGGTGTCATTTAGACGAGCCCGCAACGCACTCAGAGGTGTGTGATTGAACACACGCATGTGTTTGTGGCTTGTACAGGTGGGGTTGTATTTCACATTGTGTGTGTGTGTGTTTTGTTCCCGTGCTGCATGCGCTATGCGTCTCTGTGTTGGCAAGCTGTGTATTATGTGTGTGTGAGTCTGTATTTGAAACTAAGCACTGACCTTTGGAATTCCCTCGGTCCGTCACACGCTGCTGCTCCACTATAGATCCACAAACCCTGTTCATTTTTGTGTGTGTGTGTGTATGTGTGCACTGATGCTGAGAGAGAGCCAGAAGGAAAAGATTGAGAGAGAGAAAGAGATTGGAAGAAGCGACATAAATGTTTAATTTCAGGGTAGAATCTGTGCGATTTTTGATATTGTTCATCCATAATTTATACCAATGTCTTGTATTGGATTCAGGAAATGAGTCACAGGGACAAAGATACAAAGAGACGTGTAAAAATGTAATCTGAGTACAGTAAGAGGAGCAGAGAAGTCTGTCCAGCTGGTCTCGTGGACTGCGGGTCAAATGTCATTCAAACACTGACAGATTTAATGAAATTACCCTTTAACTGCTCTGTAACGGTCATTGAGTGCGCGTGGCGGTGTTATTACGGGCAGGCTCTCGCCTTGTGTGTATGAATCACGGCTCTGATCATTATCTGAATCCTTGCATTGGGTCAGTGCAGGATCAATAATGAACACATGACGTGGTAATTGAAATGCATTCCCTGAGGGCGCCAGAGGTGAGCTGGATTCAAATGAAGTCTTTCAAACATGATTGGGGCAGAATAATTAAAAATATCTTTTTCATTAGCTGTAGGCGGTGTGGACACGCTTCTTTTCTTTATTTTATTAATTGCTTTCTTTCTTTCTGAGCCTCAACTCTCCTTTTTCACGCCCCCCTTAGTTGGTAAACTATCACTATTGATGTTGCTGCTTAGCACATTGGCCTTATCGAAGCTATTTTACGAGATTAAAATCAGCATAATCCAGACTAATGGCCATCTGACACTGATGTGCGTGCATCAGTGAGATCATAGAGCACGTCTCCAATCCATGGTCCCTAATGTTATTAATCGAAAGCCATCCTCCTGCTATCTGTCCTACATACATGACAAACAAACATCCTTTCACTGGTCACTGAGATGAGCACTGCTGACAGAAGAGGCTGTGCATCATCAGAAGTGGAAATATGTCGTTTTCATCGGACAGCCAAGCTATGTATATGTGATGTATATATTTTTCAAAACGACTTCCTCGGCTCTTACCCCCTGTCTAATTTGTAGCCATATGTTCCAGAGATGCTGATGCGTGCAGATGGTGTTGTTTTATTGCGCTGGTTGGTGTACAAATCAATAGAGCCACAAAGAGGGAAAATGGCAAGAAGATGGGACGTGTGAGGGAGGAAGAAATAGAAAGAAAGTCGAGCGAGCAGTTGAAAATGACAATGAAAGATTCGAAAGATGGAGGAGTAGCAAGGCGACACTGTCACTGAAGGCAGAGACAGAAAATAGGAAGTACCTTGCAGGTGGAAGTGGGTTGGGATTGGGACATCGGGATGACTGACTGCAGCCCGATGTGACAGGAAATGTGCAAGTGTAGAGAAGAAAATACAGATGACAGATAGAGGTGGAAGAAGTGGAGTGGCAGGTAAAAGAGGTGAAAAGAGCTGCGCAGATGAACAGCAGCGAGAGGCTGATGCAACATGGAGTACAAGGCAGCTGCGGGAGGTGGAGAATGGATGGATGATTACAATGGAAATGGAGTGCAGGACAAGATTAAACCTAATTAGAACATTATAATGACTTTGTAAGGTGAAACGAATAGATGGTAGCCATTATGTTGGAGATAAAGAATGGAGAGTGGGCCAGCTTTTTAATGAAGAATAACACTGATTCTAACCAGGGCAAGTAAAGTTTGGGTGGAGAAACGAATGGATGGATTTGAAGAGAATAAACAAGGACTAAAGAGAAAAATAGAGATGAAAGCAGCCAACAGAACACAGACGTGTCGAAATGGCAGACAAAACAAGTGAAGAGAAGTGCAATGTAATGAGGTGGATCAATGAGACAACTGTGATGCTGACTAAGAGAAAAAATGAGAGAGAAGAGTTATCTGTGATGATCAGCAGTGGAGAGGAAAGGCAGAGGAAGATGTGAATTTCTCCAGCAAGCAGGGAATGAAAGATGAGCAGAAAAGAGAGCAAGGGGGCAAAGAATAGTTAATGATTACATCTCACAGAGAGAAATATTTGATTTTTTTCTTTGCAAGTCTAGTGGTGTGACTCTGGATGGATGGCAGCAGTAAAATATCTCGACAATTATATATCAAAGTACAGATTCAAACTGTTTGTATGAAACATTATTAAAGGTTCAGTGGGTAAGATTTAAGGGGCTCGGTTTACAGGACATATAATATGATATGAACATGATATGCTTCCATTAGTGATTTCTTAGAATGAGACTTTCTTTGCAGGGAGCCCAGAACAAACCAACCAAAGGCTGGCTTTAGTTCTGGTGTTTTGCTGTCATTTCTCCTGGATGCTGGAGTAGTGAGGGGGTTGCAGTCAGAAACTGTTTTCCTGGAGTTTTCATAATTTGTGATTAGGGTTGCAAAGGGTGGAAGAATTCTGGTAAATTTCCAGAAACTTTCCAGGGGAAGTAGAGCTTTGAATTTTTGGAAATATTACAAATATGGACATTTATGGGAATTAATGAGACCTTATGGGAATTAACTAGAAATTGGAGGTAATTTAGGGGTAATCTAGCATCATGATAAGACAAGTCTCATACATTGCCAATGAAATGATGCTGTCTATAGCTTATTTAGCATCTAACTTATTAGCTAGCTATCTACTGTATGAATACATGTGCTAATTAATACAATATATCAAACATATTTACCCCATAATATCATCAAAGCTTACTTCACTGTATGTAGTCCGCAGGCTCAAATGTGTGGCTTCAGTAGCGTTCTGCTCTGTGTTGTTTTAATCTGGTTGTTTTAGTCAAGATTATGCTCAAATCCTAAAACTATATTTAAGTTCTCTGTTAAGGGCCAACCTTCAATTTTGTAAATTCCTGGTTTATTCCCATTAGTTCCCATAAATTCCTGTTAATTAGCACAGAAAGTTTCCAACAACCCTACCTTCGTTACACGTATTCCTCGAGTTTTCAGTTCTCGCCCTTGCTCTGCTCTGCTCGGTGAAAGTTAATGACATTCTGTCTTATCTAATGTGACGCTGCTTGCGTACTAATGTGATCTACATCACCGTTAACAACGAGGACAGTTTATACAGGTTGAACTACCTCTATAGAGTACACGTACACTGTCTCCGAGTGTATTTGTCCAGGTAAGTGCTCCCCTAATAGACATTCACGGCTGAATGAAGCACTGGAAGTTTAAGTAACCGCTAGTCGCTCTCTTGCATAGAATTACATGCAAATGCCTTACTGTTTCATATCTCACAGTCCAGTAAATGCTTTCGTCTGCAGCATGCACAGTCACGCATGGAAATGTACAAGTGCCATTACCTTCACCCCACTGTTGAGTGGAATATTGGAATTTAATGGAGAATCTGAAGTAGCTTGTGTATGACACTTAATACAACATTTAGCCGCAGCATGGTAACACGGTTGAAGTCATTCTAGCAGAGACGACTGGGCCTTAATGGTTAATAAGTCGAAGCTACGACCGCACAGTTTGAATCCCGGGGGAGGCTGAAGTGTCTGAACAGGGAGAGAGAGACACAAACACTTTGTCCTCCATCAGCAGCTGCCCTTGAACAGGACACTAAAGACCTAACTGAGGCCGACAGCGCAGAACTGTGAGTGTGAAGCTTGACTGGAAAAAAGGCAACGGTGCTTAATCAACCTTTTCTAGATGAAGGTTAAAGTAATAATCTGTGACATTTTTAGGTAGATTTTGTTGCCTTATGCTGACCGATGTAGTGCTAAACCGAGTGAACCGTTCAATCCAGATTTAAAGGCTTTTACATTTTCCTGCTTCGCTTGTGTCCAAATTCATGATCATTTTGTACAAATAGGAAATGATACAAGGATAGCACAAAAGACTTATACTGTGATTGCAGCTCTTACATTACAACAGTACAGCAATCCAACCATTCACTGAGGTTGGTAAGGTTTTTGGTGGCGGTTTTGCCCGCCTATAACGGCAGAAAAAACCCAACCTCAGCTTCCTCCAGTTGATTTTAAACACCTAGAATATGAATTATTTACAAACCGATCGTCTTTACAGACATGACGTGTTAGTTGGCAGCAGGGTACAGCAGTTGGTCCAAGCGGGCCGTAATCCTCACATAAACAGCGTGTGTGATGGCGGCTTTCTGATGGAACAGAGGAAGCAACAATGTTTTTCACAGATTCACCACTATTTGAAATTTCAGTTCAAGCCTGTGAGTAGCTGCCCCGTTTCCTTGATGCATCCGATTACTCGATGAAAGCTTGACACATTCAAATATAAGGTGAATTTAGTGTGCAAAAAAGACACTATTATAGTTTTGTGCAATGTTTTTAGTGTGAAGGCAGTATGGTGCGGCATCTGCAGTACTGCTGACGTCGTACCTCAGTTTTCCAGTGCCTCTACATTCTGATCCTCACCTATGATCATGAGCTTTAGTGACCGAAAGAATGAGATAGTGGATACAAGCAGCTGAAATTCCTCTGCCGTGTGGCCGGGCTCAGCCTTAGAGATGAGGAGCTTGGACATCCGAAGTACAGCCGCTGTGTTGAAAGGAGCCATCTGAAGTGCTTGGGTATCTGATTATGATGCCCCCTGGGTCTTCCTTTGGAGGTGCTCTGGTCACATCCAACTGGGAGCAGACCCTCGGGCAGACCCTGAACGCGCTGGAGGGACTGTATAGCCCATCTAGCCTGGTAAAAGCCTCGGGAGGTGCTGGATTGTGTTGTTTGGGACACCTGGAGCGCCCTGCTAAACCTGCTCCCACCGCGATCCCACCACGGATAGTGAGGAAGAAAAGGATGTTTTTAGGGGAAAACTGTTTGGGATTAGAGAAAACTCTTTTGTTCTACAAGAGGTTAGCTTTTTTCCTCGAAGTTGGAAGGAAGATGATGAACTGTAGCCAGCTGTGTTGGAGGAGAAGCATGCCACCTACAGAAAACTTTGCAGAAACTCAAAGGGAAGGATGTCACAGTCCCACTCTACTTAATTAATTGGAAAGTGATTCTGGGAAGTGCAGTGCAGACGCACAACAACAGCCAGACCTCCACAATCACCACCGCCTCATGTTTGGATGTTTACGTTCTCTCAAATGCCCGCATTTAATATTTCAGCGCTAATTTAATGCAGGGCTCGGTCGAGAGCTTGAGAGACTCATATATTTTACTGTAGGGTGAAGGCGAGGCAGCGCCGAGGAGATTTGTTAGGGAGCTGTGTGAGAGAAGGACATCTGCATCTTAATTGATTTCAGGCTGGATATTTTTTAATTTATGTGAAATAATTCATGCATAAGATTTTGTATGTGTGTCAGTAGTTAGTGCGCAATGCCAGATATCGATTTTATTGAGATATTTTATGTGTTTCTAGAGTAACAGCGTGTACATTTTAGTGCTTATTCTCAATCTGTGTGCCGTTAGTTTCAGAGTTTGTGTATAAGCGAGTTATTTTGTGGTCTTGTAGCATTAATAATCACTGTGCGTGTGTGTGTGTGTGTGTGTGTGTGTGTGTGTGTGTGTGTGTGTGTATGTGCAGTTCCCTGCAGCTAAGGCAGATGGTGGTGTCAAATGCAGACCACTGAAATCAACTGCTCTGACATCACCACGCCACATTGAGCCCAACACACACTCTGTACGTGTGTATGTGTGTTCATCACTCTGTGTGTTAGTGTCTGTGTGTGTGTGTGTGTGTGCGTGTGCTGGCAGGCCAATCATAAGGTCACGGTGACTCACGGACTAACCACACCTGTCTGTCAGAGTCTCTATCTAACTTTTCTCTCTCTTTGTCTCTCTGCAGCACAGGGGTGGTTTCACCCATGGCTGCACACACTCGTCGAGCGTGCTCAGCATAATCAACGAACACGCACACACACACACACACACACACACACACACACACACACACACACACACATTCAGACACACACGGGCAGCAGCAGTAATTAACAGCTAACTGCGAGAAGCCATTATCATTACAGGAACGAGGTGGGATCCAACGCTCCTACCTACATAATGGACAATTAGTCTCTGCGTCGTCATGCGTCCAGCGGCAAACTCTTGGCTCCTTTCAGGAATGGGAACACCGGCAAGTTCTGCTCTGATATTTGTGTATTTTTGACAAGATATACTGCATACTGGAGACATTTTTGATGGGAGTCACTGTTGTAATTTAGTGCAGAATATATATTTTTTTTTTGCTCCTGTTTCCAAATGCTCGTGGCATTTTAAAAGACATTACTGACAGTCTGGCCCGGCCTCAGGTTCATGAAAGACTTTCTTCAAATAGGAGAGACACTTTAAGTTTCGGCAGACGAAACTGGTGAAATGTTACAATGAACTGGGTGATTTTCAGTGCCGTTTCATCAAGGGCTTAGATTGTCTCCACTAAGTTCACAGCCAGATGTCACATCACACATAAAGGTCGGTGATCAGTCAGGTGATGGTACTGAAGGCAGTTTTAAAGAACGTCTCAGTTCTTTGAAAATAAGGTAATAAGTAGAAATCAGATATTTTCCTGCGATAACTCAGCTGTCTCTTCTCAGTTGCTGAGTGTCTATGCAGTCTTTTCTCCAACAACATATCCCATCAGTTGACATTTTTGGTGTTTTACAAGGATATTGAATACTTGTTATCAACTGTTATCTGAGCAACATGAACTAATCTACCACGCCCCCGACTGCCCTGCCTTTATTTTGTACGTGGTGCCTTAAAAGAAGATAAAAACAACAACATTTCTTTTCCAGGGTCACAGAGTTCAGATATAAGCGAACATGAACCAGCCTCGCTAGCAGCTATGTCAGGCTGAAAGTAGGCACAGCTGTGCTTTGAGCTAAATGCTAATGTCAGCATGCTAACATCCGCACAATGACAATGCTAACATGCTGATGTACAGCAAAGGTAATAAAAAGTTCACCAACCATGGCTATTAGCTATGCATATTAGCGTGCTAATATTTGCTAATATTGGCGATTGCAGTTCGTCCTGAATAATTGTCTGACAGTCTTGATGTGGAAAATGTTTATTTATATGCACATAAAGACAAAGTCAGTAACATTTCATGCTTCAGAGATCCAAGCTGGCAAAAAAAAGCAGACCCGGCGTAATAAAAATAGCAAACCAGAGAAAAATTAAGAGTCAGAAGACATCTGCACATTGGCGAGATGCAGCTGCATCCGGTGGACATTTGGGTTAAAGATGAGACATGGTGTTATTCATTTTAAAATCCTGACTGGATTCTTTTCAAATTCCCTCCCAGAAAATAACTTTCTCTCTGCTTGTTGAGTTGATTTCAGAGGTAAAGTATTCCAAAAGTAACTTTGAGTGATCAGATTTGACTTTTTATTGATTTAGTTTAATCTTTCGCGGTTGCAGGATTGATTGCACTTTGTCACTTTGTAATAGGCAATCTGAGATGGAGTGCATTTTGAAATTAAACATCCGAGCTCGCCCGCTAGCCAGAGATGAATGCATTAAGAGGCCAGACAAATTGGGTGAAATTGTCCCTCCGCCGCTCCAGTCTGGGCTAATGGAGCCACCACGAAGGCCACGGCCAAACCACCCGGCATGGCTGCTGCTGAAATTGATCCCTGCCTGCTCACCAGTCCACTTCAGAGATTATACTCACTACAACGTCTTGCTTTTTCTTTTGCTTTTGCCTGGATCTCCTTTTGTCCCATTTGTTATGTCTTATATAAGAAATATTAGTGTTAGAACTCATCGAACAATTCAAGTATAATGTTGTATTGCGTGCTGTATTTCACTCCATAGATGATTGGAAGGTTTTAAGGACTTTGTGCAGGATGTAGCATCTTACCAGAGGCTTATATATGACTCAAGATGGTGTGTGTGTCTTTGTGACTGCCTATCTGATTGTGTGTGTATATAGGATTTTTATTCCTCCTCAAGGTTAAAATGGGAATCCGCACTGTCCCTATTAGTCAGGCTGTATATCCCCTTTAGCTCCTGACTTCTCCTCCTTTTTTATAGCGCTCTCTCATTTCCTCTGCTCCATTTGATGCTTTCTCCTTCCCTATTTTGTCGGCCACATCGTAAATACAAAGTGTTGTTCTCTCCTCTCCTCTCCTCTCCTCTTCTCCTCTCCTCCTCCCTCATCCTCTATCGATTGTGGCTCTCGTTAATTAACAGAATTTATTTCTAATGAGCCAAACACTGATTACCTTGTTCCAGTCGTAGAAACAACATCTTGTGATGCTACAGACAGACCTTCAAACGCGAGGTCAGAATAATCAGACTGTACTCAGACCACAGTGCTTTGCCGTTGCAACACAGCTGACTTGAGCTCAATCGCTATGGCTGTAGCCCTCAGAGGTTTTGCGCCATACGGCTGGAAAATAGTCTGTTCTGTTGGCAGCTTTCCCTTGCAGACAAAAGAATATCAAGGGGTTGAGTTGTGGGTTCCTGAGCATATAGAGCTTATTTTTCAGAAACGTCCTACAGAAAAATGGTTGCTGGAGGAGAGAGGATACATTTTTGTGTGTGTGTCTATTTATCCAGTGATGCAGCAGTCGGCTGGTTCAGGCTTCAGCACACAGAACAGAGCTGCCTCACATTTCTATACCAAACCCTAACCCCACTTTCCCGACCTTACCCGTACTCCAAGCGCGTAGCCCAGAGTTTTGCAGGAATGTCCGATATTGCTGTTCTTATCTGCCGCCCTGATGACAGGCTCGCGCTGTCTGTCATATTAAAGTGGCAGGAAAGAAAGCAGATCCGAACGATTTCGACGTTTGCAGTCACAGAAACGGCTTCACGCTCTGCTGTCGCGTTTATCTGATTCCTGATCAGTGAAACCGATAAGTGATCGCTACACTTTAGAGCTGTGTGAATATGTCGGCCTCTCTTCTTTGGCAGCTAACCTTTACCACCACCACCACCACCACCACGATGGAGTTGGGTAGGCTCTTGCCTAATCCCAACACCAACACACCCTTTTATTTATGTCATTAATCACATGAGTGAGCAGCACTGTGGGGGATTCTTTAGTTTCCTGTGCGTCAAGATGATTCGATCCTACGCGGCTGTCAATAAGACAGAAAAACAGTCACAAATTCAGCCACAAGGTCTAATGAAAATCAAACAGTCTGCAGGAAGTCAGCCGGCTCAGCCAGACTCAGAAACATGGAGGCTATTTTTAGCGCTTCATTGGAAAGAACGGAGCACCACCTTGGAACATCCAGTTCTTTCAAAACGTCCGTGGTCTACGCATCATGTGTGGTAGAGTACATACCGGTCAGATGCAATCAGATTTATGATCACGGGGCAACGTGTAAACAAAAGTCAAGTCATTGCTTCTGGATTTCACCCTTGAAGGAGTAAATGGGGCTTAGGAACATCGAGATGTGTCATTAAAGTGTTTTCGTCAAGCCTCAGAGGGATGTAAAGCAGCATTAGGCGTCTCATCTCATCAAATCCTGCGCTCTTCTCCGATCAATGCTCACACCGGTTGCCAACTAATCCTTGCACTGAGCTTCACCAAATAGTCAATAAAGACCAGAGCGCAGGGTGCAGGAAGAAAACTGTGGCGATGCCAAAGAGGAGGCTGTTGTTTAAAAAGATGAACAATCGAGGATGAATCTGAAGGGGGTGAATTCGTGTGACGGCACGCTCGTCCCCAGAAATAGTGCCTCGATCTTTCACACCGCCGCCTGGCTTCGTTTGTGTGTTTGTGTAGGTAGGTGTTGCGACCTTGAGGTAACAAGGTCCATTCAGCTGTTGATTGCCAGGCCTCTCTGGCGTCGCCGCTGGTAATGCCGTGAATTGATCCGCTGCCAAGCCCGAAAAATTTTCACCTCCTAATCTAAATCTCTCTCTCTCTCTCCGTCTCGCTTTTCATTCTTCCTTCTTTCGACGCCCTCCCTTCCTTCCCTCTCTCCTTCCTTCCCTCTCTCTGTCTTTGTGCCTTTTCCTCACAGCCTCGCAGTCGGTTCTCCGCCTGGATTTCACCGCCAACCTTGCACATCTGTGTGCTACAGCTAGAGTGTGTGTGTGTGTGTGTGTTACTGTGCTAATTGTACCTGTTAAAAGTCTTGCCAACCTCATTGCTTAACTGTCCTAGTCATTACAACACTGACAGTAAAGGTCTAGCCACAGTCATTGTTTGCATCTGTGCATGTCAAGGGATATAAACTGTGTGTGTGTGTGTGTGTGTGTGTGTGTGTGTGTGTGTGTGTGTGTGTGTGTGTGTGTACCTGTTAGCTCTAGCCACCAAGCAGCTATTCAGCCTGGCAGAACAGCCCCTATTCTCTTCTTCATAATGGCAGTGAGGGTTCAGTCTGACGTGTGTGTGTGTGTGTGTGTGTGTGTGTGTGTGTGTGTGTTTTAATTGTTTGAGCAACAGTAAAATATGAGCGCTCCCTCTCCCCTCACTGTGATATCCCACAGTTCATATGCCCACCCACTCGCACACTCCCACACTCCCTCTCACACACATGAATAGAGCTACCCTCCCACTCACAATTATCATTGAGTGAGTATTATTATTAGCAGGTCTTGGCAGATTGCGAGCGCAGATGCGTGTTTTGGATGGAGGGTTTAAGAACAGAACAAAGTTCTAAAGACCAGCTAAATAAAGCGGATTAATTCATGAGGTAGAGACACGAGCCTGTGGCATCGCTTGAGTGATATATGCCGCCACATAGTGTGTGAAGAGGCCGGTGCGCTTCAGTGTCAAACATCTTTCGCCTGTGCCTTCCATAACTGTCACAAATCATGGAACAGCTCATTTCAAACCACGTTGACTATCTGGTTGAAACAGGAAACAAACAGCAGCCTCTGGAGATTTGTTGACCAGTCCGTTCACCCCGACCTCGTCTCTGCGTGGACTTTTTTTTTTTTGCTTTACGATAACGTTTCCTGACGTCCTCCGTCGCCAGGAGGTTTCATCACTCGAATGTAAACATGTGTTGCTCTCGGGGGGACTTGCTCGAGCGACTGATTCTGTCGTTCCGTTGTCTCCACTTTTCCTGATGTTGGCATTAAAGGTGCCACATCAGACAGAATTTTTAAGCACATCTTCACCGCAGAGCTCCCTTTTTGATTCTTCGAGTGCAGTGCCGTGAACACATTTAAGGGGAGATTCATCTAAAAGTGAACACCGTTATCTCTATTTGGGGATCTGTGGACACTGGCTGTCAAGTGTGGTTGGACAGCCTGTCCTACAGACTCTTTGTTTGGAGCATAAGGATGCTGCCATTTCTTATATTTTGTATATTTCTTCAAAGCCTCAGTGAGTAGAGTCCAAAGAGCTGAAATACAAATTTCCATTAGATCCAGACTTTTTTCAGAGACTTGAACTGCTGATCTTTGCACCAAGGTGAAAATGTGCATTACATGTCTTGACCTCATTTTGTCCGTCGACACACAGTCAGGATCAGTTTACAGTAAATCTTTATTCCAGGAATCCCAGTGTGTGTGCGCGTGTGGCTGTTTGCTCCAGCGTGTTATTGTAATCTCCACTTAACAGTCTAATTTATGAGGAAAACCCTCTTATCTAATTAATTTAGTTAATGTCGTCCCGATGAATAATCCGCTAACATTACCCTCCGGTTTCCCCCCATCTGGCTGACACACACGCATACACGCGCGCTGAGTGCATCACCCACTCATTTCATACTCATAATGATAATGATAATAACTTTCCTATCCCATTAATCACTGTGGTTACGACACAACAGCACAGGGCCTGTTGGGTCTCAGCTCCTCGCTCTAATCACTCTTTCTTTCATCTGAGCGCAACGCTGTGCGACAGGGTTGCTCCTTTTACGCTGCACTCAAGATAAGTGCTGTCCAACTCATTGTTCAATATTAGTGCCAAAATATTTGCAGCACTGAAATGAGAGGGGTTTTTTTTTTTTGTTTTTTCTCTCACTCCGTCACACAGCAAATGAAAATGTACTTTAATTTACTTTGTGAGTCACAAGCCTCTCGATCTTCAGAAGAGTTGCTGCCTAATTTGTTTTCAGTCAGCTAATCTACTGATCCAGTGATTATTTCAGCTCAGATTAAACCTCTTAAAGTATGTATAAAACTGTACATATTCTATATTAGAAGAAAGCCCACTACATATGTAGGAGTATGATACACAGTCTTGGTGTTTTGCTTCACTTTGTAGCAGTTCAAAGTGTCTTTGTTGTTGAGTTATGTGTTCATGTGGCTGCTTTGCATCTTTTCATAGTTGATTTTTTTTTCTTCTTCTCAATTTGCATCTCTTTGCGTGGCTTTGTGCGACTTTGTGACAATTTTGTGGGCGTTTTCCATTCGTTGTGGTAATTTTGTGCATCTTTTTGTGGACATTTTGTTGTTTTGTGTCTCTCTGTAGCCGTGCTATGCCTTGTTGTAGTCATTTTGTATTTTTATCCTGTCATTATGGGACATTCAGCAGGTGAGGCCAATGACCCCTGCACCTACTAGGCCCATTCAGAAATCCATCCATGGGTCAAATAGTGAAAGTATAAATGGAGAGGGAGAGAAAAGGAGGGCAACTGAGAAAATAGATACAGTTCATATATATAGAAACTGAAAAGTGACAGGAAGAATGAGAGTGTGGAAAATGGCTGGCTTAAAGAACATGATTGGCCCTATGCTGTTACCACGGTGACTAATGGGATACCAAAGTTATTATCACTGTGTAGCATGAAGAGAGTGCGCGAGACTGCCAGTGTGTAAAAAGATAAAGATACGAGTGTGTGTTTAAAAGACCGAGAGGAAAATCGCGTGTCGAGTGAGTGTGTGTGACGTGAAGAAACGAGGTGTGTGTGCGCGCACTGACAGGTATACTGTGCTTACTTCACTCGTCAGGGGTATACAGTAAGAAGAGATCAGGAGGGATTAATGCGGCTTCAAATTATCGTTCTTGTGTTTGCTCCCACTCTCCCTCCATTTTTCTCCTGCACACACACACACACACTCACACACAGACACGTATGAGCAAATGGCCTCTGTCTTTCTCTTTCCTCTAAGCTCTCGGTGACAAGGGGATTTTCTTTAGCCTTTTTATGAAGATTGCTGTTATTTGTTACACAAGAGAGAGGGAGGGAAGAGAGGATTGCATAAAAGGCTAAAGACAGAGGGAGAAGGAAGGAGGGCTGACGCTGAAAGACAAGAAGGGGTCAGGAGAGATTCGAGTTGGAGGAGAAGCAGGAGGTGAAGAGAGAGCAAGCAGATGGGGGAGAAATGGGTGAGGACGATGGGAAAGAAAGTGAAAAGGGAAGCAAGAAAAACTTGCATCATCCATCTGAAACAAGCCCGGAGGATGTTTGTGATGATAAACTCTTCACCCTCACTGACTCCGGCGCACACGCACACATTTGCACACACACACACACATTTGCACACACACACACATGATCTCATTTGTTTCATCTTGGCCAGCTTTGTCACAGATGTAACTTGAGTCGTTTGAGGCAGTGAGAACTCCTCATGCTAATATATCATATATTTATGAGCACTGTATCAGGTTCAGCACTGCACTGAAATAAACAGCAACTGTATCCACGTTTACAGATGCAGAGCAGAGCATAATTGTTGGTTAGATTATTGATTTGTGAGAATAATTTCTCACTTGCCACCATAACCACCTAATTATTTTTTTTCCCAGAGGCTGCTGGAAAAATTCATCTGTGTTTAAAACTGTGCAGAGAATTATTTAACCGTATAATCATATATCCCATATGAATGTATCACATCCTCCAAAAAAATTAAATGATTAAACACAACGGACTGGATTTTAAAATTTGCACACATTATCACATCCTCTGCATGACAGCTCGTTCTGAGTTAGCCGCTATTCAAACACTCAACCACAGTGCACAGCTCACTCACCGCCAGGCTCTATTTTATATTTTTAAAGATGTATCCATATTTCTGAGGCTCTGGTTGCTGTCCGACTGATTAACTCTAACTAAGTCTTCCTTAATATGTATTACCTATAATTAATATGTATTGCTGGTTAAAGGTGCTCTGTGTGGTTTTTGACCACTAGTAGTGCTATAGAGCAATGTTTTTATTGGCGGGTCACTGTTTGGTTTTGGCTGATTTGCAGATTCCTTTCAAAATACATTAAATATGTTGGAAAATAGCTACTGAAAACTTGTGGAAATACTTTGAACGATATATCACTGAAATGTGGAGTTGGTGGTTCAAACAGTTTTTCAACAGTTTTCAGTCCAGGATTTTGTGGGCGGTCCTTAAAGGGTGGCTCGATGACACACTGAGGCCACCCTGAGCATACCCAATTCTTTTTTACCTGATTTACCTAATCTAATTTTGGCTGGGTGGTTAATAAGACTTTCTTCTTTGGTCTGACAAACCAAGAACACACATTTGTTCTTACTTCACACAGACTTTAAAGAAGCAATTTTGCAAATGTTTCATGAGGAAGGAAATTTTCTTCACTGTGCAACTTCAAGTCAAATCAAGTCAAGTCCACATCATGCACTGTTCTCCCAGTGTTAGCACTCCAAATAATTTATACAGCGGCTCTTAAAGAAGCTGAAATTGACTCTTTAACTGCCTGGATATAGCATCCGGTGGTTATACACCATTAAATATATAACTTTAACGTCTATATCGCAATCTTACTTGCACAGCCTGAAGTGTCATCTCCGCAACTCTGCTTGATTAGCTGCACACACACACACATTTATATGCGTGCCCACACGTCTACTGGCTAAAATCAGGCTTATTTATGCACCCTTCCTGATATAACTATTCAAACAAATTCACCACCTCCAGAGTTCTTTGTTTTTCATGCCTCTGGCCACATAGACCTTTAAAAAAAGTCCCTTCTCTGGCACGCAGGTAGCTCACCTGCATCAAGGCTGTGTCCTTACTGCAGCAGTCCTGGTTCAATTTTAGCTTGTTGTTTTGCTACATCCTGTCACCCTCTCCCTCTCTCTTTCTCTGCAGGAAAATATCTACAAAAACAAATAAAAACAACACATACATACACACACAAGAATGCTCCCACACATATCCACTCTCATCATGAATCATCGTTCCTCATTTTAATGTCACACCCCATTAAAACCCTTTTAACCCCAGTTGGCTGATGTCGTCACATGTTGACGCGGCACACTGATGGAGGGACAGGAGGAGAGAAAGTAAACACTGTTGAAAAAGTGAGAACTTTGGCTGCGGGCCTTAGCTTCGTACACTGCATACACATAGAAGACACAACGGCGCTATAAAAGGTTGGATTTCCTCATAGAAGATGAAAGAACACATGAAGAATTAGACAGAAGGAGAAGTTTCGTTGCTTCAGGCGGGATAATGTTAACTCTCATTGACTCGGGAGCCTGTGGTGAAATCTGTATGTGGTACATAAAGGAGCCAGACTCTTCTGAGGGCAGAGAACAGCAAGACTCCGCTACTCTCGTCTTGTGAAACTCACTTCGCCTTCCCTTGTTCCTTAAATTATTCTGAGGCGTAGACAGTGTCTTCTGTGCGGCCACACGACAACAACAGGAAGCATTTTGGAGTTCAGTGGAAGTTTTTTGAGGGAGGAAGCAAAAGAAATGGTACGAATAAAGGAGAAAGTGTGTCATTGTGGCGGAATGCCATGGGATTATTCACTAACTCGCTCTCTCTCTCTCTGTCTTAACCTTTGTGACCTTGGCTAGAGGCTTGATCCGACTTTCTGCACATCATATGACTAAAGCTGACATCTATACATTACATGCGATGCACTGCGTGTGTGTGTGTGCCTCTAGCACATTACTGTACTATAGCAAGCATACAGAATTCTGCTTACTCTGCAGACTCTATGTTTTGTCAGAAGTGCATGATTGCACATGCCTATGTAGGTCTATAAGAATATAGTATGCAGATTTTATCTGCATAGTGTGTGTTTGGTCTGTTATATAAATGCATCTTGTGGCAGTGTGTCGTGTGTGAGAGTCTGTGTGTGTGTGTGTGCGTGCTTGTCCTCAGAGTGATGGATGAGGCTGGTGGCAGATCAATGTTGAGTCCTGTAGGGAGGAACATTGAGTGACCACCAGAGTACTGACCACACACACACACACACACACTGCTGACAGCCTGCAACTGAACTGTTTTTCTTAGTGCCAATGAATCTTTGGGCAAATCTGCCTCTGTATTACAAATCCAATATTAAATGTTGTATTTTTAATCTAATCTCAGGAGTGATTTGTCAAATGTTGCATGTTTTGCATGTACAACTCTGTTCTGACTAATTATCGGGCTTTCATCCAGTAAGAGACAGGTGCATCAGTGGCTGCTTTAAGCTCCAGCAGCCCCATAAATCTGTGCTGTGCAACATTTTGAAACAGCTTCCTCCGTGAATGTCTAGACTCGGTGCTTTCTCTGGCACCTTGAGTCTGAATCCTTCTTTCTTTGCGTGTGCATCTCATGGTGAAGATGAGCTGCAGTGGACAGCTGTCAGTCTGCCTGCAGATTACATCCACTATCCTCTCCAGACCTGTGCACGCACACACACTTCATGACGTGACAGCTTTGTGACGCACGCGCAGCGACTTTTGAATGCTGTTTTGAGGGGGGGGGGGGGGTCCGGGCCGTGTCCCTGATGTCTTTCTTTTTGTTCCACTGGGCTGCGCCCAGCCATCGCCTTCGAATCTGCACTGTGTTGGGGAGTGTGTGCAGCACTTCGCAGCGCTCTCTAACATGCTTGGACAGCTGTATCCACGGCCCAGTGGGGCGCGTTTGCTATCGCCCTTAAATCTGCCTAATTACGCATCTCATCAGCTCTTCAGCCGCTCGATAGCTGTAATCCCAGAGCCACACACACTCACACGCCGCCTCTCTTTCTCCACCTCTTTCTTTATCTCTTTGCATCACCTCCCTGCCTTTCTTGGGGTTTATCTCTCATTTCTTTCCCTCACTACCTTTCTCTTTTATTCTCCTCTCCCCCCTTCTCTGCTGCACCCACCTCCACCCCCACCCTCCCCTCTCTCTGTTGCATCATCTTCCTCTCCTCATCTCTCCTCTAATCTTGCCCTCACCAAGCTACACACCGCGGCTACCCGCTCCCCCACAATAACTGCTCCTTCCTGGGTTTGCCTCGCTGCGTCGTTGCCTCCACCCATCCGCTTCCACCATCACCAACCCCTGCTCCTCCTCCTCACCACCACCACCACCACCACCCGAGCCTGGAGCTTCCACGGCTCCAACCAAAGATCAGTCACGCATGCACATTCGCTCACACACTCACACACACACCACATGAGCGTGTACACGTTCACACACAGCACAGCCAGTAAAGTTGCAGGGATCTGCACACACATACATATGAAAGATATGACTAATATCAGTCACGCTGGCTTCATCTTTCTCCCTTTGACTCTCTGTGGAGGAGAGATTATAACTTTGTTAGAGATAGAGGGGACGGTGCGAGGAGGGGAAAGGGGGAGTTAGGGATGAAGAGATGGATGGCTACGAAGACGGAAGGACGGATGGGGATGGAGAAGATGGAGAGTCAAGGAGAAAATGTATATTTCAGAGTGAATGCAAAGACACATAGGTCCTGTTAGATTCTGATTCTGCACTCATGAGTGTAAAACATAATCATATAATCCATTTCTGCTTTAAAAGGCATTGTTAAAACCTTAAAATGGAGTGTAACCACCCGTTCACGGCCATTCACTGGAAACTGAACCTCTGAATAGCAGCCTCACAGGGAGGATGAGGAAGACAGAAAGTAGGCAGGGATGGGAAGAAGAGCTCTTTTTCAATTTGGGTCTCATCCTACATGAAAGAAATGAAGTTATCTGTACGTATCGATATTATTTTCTTCTGAATCGGCCTTCAAACTAAAAGGTATAGTGGTAATATAGAGAATAGGGCACATAAAAGTGCTATAAAAAACAAAAAATGATGTTGGATTTAAAGTTGAATAAAGAAAGCAATAAAAAATATACTTGTAGCCCTTAGCGAGCGTATAACTCCAGATCCAACCACTATTGTGCTGTAGTTATAGAAAATGTCTTTGTCTGGAGGGCAGAGAGATATTACAAATACCAAAACACTACCTACACCTTTTTAGCTCACACTTCCCACAGGGCGTTGGAGGAGTCACAGGTGATCCTGAAAGAAAACAATGATACGATCTCACTTCACAACAACAGGTCATGTGACTTGTCAGGGGCGTGTGAAAGAACGGGTGGATGGAGAAAAAGAGGATTGGACGAACAAAAGTAGGAATGCTAGTGGAGTGCGCGAAGACGTGATGACTCAAATGTCATTTAACCCTGAGACAACGTTAGCCCTCTTGTGCTGCGTGTGTGTGTGCATATGTGTGTGTGTGTGTGTGTGGTGATTCATGGCATGCAGCGCAGCAGAGCACAGCTGATGAGATATGAATCAACAACCGTGGTCAATGCTCTTACTGCCTTCCATAAGTGCCTCACAGTGGGTGTGAATATGTGCATTGTCGGCCTCCATCGCGTCCTCTCTAGGCATTTAACATTTCCCAAATTCTCTCTTAAAGCAGGAGCTGTTGTTCTGGTTTACTCAGCTACTGCCTCCAGCTTCCAGGTTTCTCGTGGTCATTACTGTTTATCGTTGTTCTTTCTTTTATATTGCTTTCTAACTTCTGATTTAAATCCCGGTGTGTTTGGCGACACTTGCAACGACTGGTGTTAAACAGCTTAATATTCAGCCATGAATATTTCAGGTGTACCTGCTGACAGTGCTGCTAAAGAGGTCCAATACTTCCTGCAATATTAAAGCTCACAAAACATCCCAGTATGGCTGCCTTCTTGGTTTGCAGGTGCCGTATTTGCTTGATCACTCTAAGCATTAACGTGACGGTGTTTCCGGTGGCAGTCTCAGAGTGGTTCGCCATTTGAATGCTTTTAATGTCAAAGTGCAGCAAATGTTGGGTTTGCATTAGCAGCAACTTAATACAGCTCAGATCCAGCATTAGGAGAGTGACACATCAACGCTGGATAGCATCCATCGTTTCCTGTGAATTCCCACTGCAGTCTGATTCAGTGGACTCTGCTAACTATCGAAATGTAGAGAGGTGATTGCAAAATATGTTGGATGGTTAGAACTTGAAAAACTCAGACCATAAATGCATACACATAGGTCGCTCTCGCCTCTTATATCAGGGTCTTCCCGCCTTTCGCCAACATTGCAAACGTGTGTCACCCCGTCATTGAATTATCTGCCTAGATACACACACGCACATGCACGCGAACACTGTGAACACCTGTTGGCTTGACTGAAAGCAGAGCTAAACATTTTCACGTAAGTGTGTGTTTTTGTGCATGTGTGTGTGTGTGTGTGTACATGCATGCATTTGCATTTACGCACGTCTCCCCATGCACGTACGAGCACCGCTGTCAGACTGTCAACAAAAGTCAGAAAGGGTCGCTGTGTGTGTGTGTGTGTGTGTGTGTGTGTGTGTGTGTGTGTGTGTGTGTGTGTGTGTGTGTGTGTGTGTGTGTGTGTGTGATCCACCAGAGTGAGTCATGTCCTACAAGGGAAAGCCTTGGGGAGATAAAGAACACAGAATCATACACTCATACATGCACAAGGATTAAGGATTGTACTGTGTGTACAAACACTATTTGTGCTCCCTTCCCATGAGCAACCCTGCTCTATTTTTGTTCTGCGAGTTTACTATTGTGCCAGCAAATTCACATATTGTGGACTCGAGACGGGACAGATTTGTTTACGGCTGAGGACGATGTGAAAGGTTGGACGGACCGCAGGTGTGAAAGAGAGCGCGGGCGGGGGATATGGAGAGGTGCTGGAGATGTGAAGCTGTGTGTAGGCGAAGAGAGAGAGAGAGAGATGGAGACAGAGGACGAGAGGACATTAACTCCCGCAGATGCAGGGAAAGAAGATGGGCAGGAGGTGAGGGAGTCCGACAGCAAGACTGAAAGAGAGGTGGAGATGGAGAAGATGGGAAGGAGCGAGGGGACATAGGCGATTCAATGAAGAGAAAGATGGCTGAGTTATGCTGATGAATCGAGTCTCTTATGTCGGGTGCATTTCGAGCGTCATCAGTGTCTGACAGCTGAGTTTATACGGCAGTAAACAAACTCGGTAATTCATTTTGAGTTCTCAGAGGGGCAGCACGGTGATGCAGTGGTTGGCACGGCGCCTCAGAGGCTTAGGCCTTTCTGTGTGGAGTTTTTATGTTCTCCCCATGTCTGCTCCAGTTTCTGTCCAAAGACATGCTCTAAAATGGATGGAAGCTCTCCTCAGGATGTCGGATTGTGATGTCCATAGCAAAAAAAGTATAAAAAAAATAATATTTTGAGCATGAATTGGCTCTGAATCAGTGACCTTGAAAACCTTAAAAACTGTCTTTCTACCCAGATTGAATTTGAAGCCCTGGAACAAGTGAGTTGAGATGTGGACCCAGAGATTATTTTGTCCGACTGTTTTAATACTTTAAAACAAAATCTGCCCCAGAAGCTCAGCGGTCCTGAGGGCTCCGGGTTCACTGTGTGGTAATTATTTTAGCTGAAGATGAAAAGTTTAAAAAATGAGTTAGAAAGACCCCTGTAACCTGTCTCTGCTCGAAGCTAGTGGCTGGAGGCAATATTAGCAGGTGCTAGCATAACAAGCCCGAATTTCCAGCTGAACTGTCAGTGGTGGAGTTGCATTGTGGGTAATGTAGAAGAATTAATGAAATAAAAAAAAAAAGATGATATCTCTGGTTCTGCTGCATCAATTATGATTGTGAATTATGACTTTTATTTTTAATTGTCCACTGTGAGCCCCTCGATGTTCTGGGGGTGCAATGCTAAGTTCATCAAGTGGAAACCCGCATTGTTATATAATCTTTAGGCAGAGAAGTTCTGAGTTCAAATCCAAGTTTAAAGCCTTTATTGTGCTCAATCAAGTTAATAACTCCAGAGGGCTACGTGTGTGTAAAGTTATTAAAACTCATTTTCAGAGTTTTTAAATTGTAGCCAAGGTGGCTCCCTCATTCTCTGCTGAAATCCTACGTGAACCTGTAATGCAGGACTGAAGTCTGATCTCTGACTGGAGAGTAAGCGAGAAGAGAGTGAGGGAGAGGAGGGAGGTAGCGGTGGCATAGACGGTGGAAGGAGAGAAGTGAGTTGAGTATTGAAGTGACAGGTTGTTGTCAGGGCAGCGAGACCCTGGAAGATAGATGAAGACAGGGTCAGCAACTCCACGCTAATGTCACGACAGATGACTAACTGTGCTCTGCGTGGATGTGTGTGTGTGTGTGTGTGTGTACTTGTGTGAAGACAGGGTCAGCAAATTTTTTGCCCAAGGCTGACTAACCCAGAGTGGAGTGTGTGTGCGTGCGTGTGTGTAAGAGCATGCACGTACAAGGTCAGCAACTTCAACACAGAACACTCTTTGTGTTTGTGTATTTCTGTGTGTGTGTGTGTGTGTGTGTGTTTGTGTGTACACATGTCAGTATGTGGCCGGTGTGTTAATTTGTGTGTGTATGTTTCTGTTCCTCTCTGTGTACGTGTTTGCACTGATTTAACCTAACACTGCCAGTTCAAACTGTTCCTCTTCCCTTTTTGGTCGCCTTTCACTCGCAACCAAGCAGCAGACTTATACAGAATCAGGGTTGTAAAACCGAAACAATGAGCTGAAAGATGCTAAAAAGCGCAGCTTCAGCTGAGCTGGAATCCATGGTGATCGGTCTGACTGCGGGAGCCACGATTCTAGTTAGTAGTTGCAGTTTAAATGAAGAGTTCTACAGTCCACATTACAAATAGAGTAATGTGTGTGTGTGTGTGTACTGTCTGCTCTGTGGTACAGCCAAATAAAGATGCACCTATTGACTGTTCTGCAGTCCAGATTAAAAACAAGAGCTGATTTTTCTTTTTCATCTGGGCTCCCGTGGAGTTCAGGCCAGCTATTTTCTTTAGGTTTCTTATTATTTTAACTTTATTACAGATGCTGGATACAAGTGTATCATCATTTACAGTATTTTTAATCTTTTTTTTTTAAGTAATGACCTTTCATTGTTGCTTTTATTGCTTTTTATTTCATTTGAGCTGTTTTTAATCCACAATAAAGGACATTGCAACCACTGAGAGCTCTGCTGAGTCCTCCTAAAAGTGAAGAATGCCGTGTCTCAGTCACTAACAGGTCATCTCAGCTGCAGATGGCTGTTTCCTCAACCTGTTACCACCGTCTATGTGCTTGAATCAAAGCCATTTGAGCTTCAAAGCAGCAGAAGGTGTTTCTATAGTGAATGTGATTCAAGCCAGCAGTGTGTGGTGTGATTGAGAGGTTGAATAACGAGTCCGTCTGTCTTCTCTGTCTCCCTTTAGGCTTTAGACGTCCTTCCACGCTGTGCAGACCCAGAAGAACTCAGAAGAGTCCAGTGAAGTCCCTGCAGCATCGGCAGAAATGGCTCCAGCAGCCATGTCGGTGCCTCAGTCCTCTCTCTCCTCCCTCCGCCCCTCCCGCTTCCCTTCATCCCTCCTCTTCTTCCTCCTCTCCTGCTTTCTCCTGCTGTCGTGTCCCGGATCGGTCCACGCGGGCAGCTCTGACGCGAACTGCTCAGCTAGTGGAGACCCCTGTCAGGAAGGTGGGTCGGCCTTCATCTTTGAGAAGACTGCAGATTAATACATACGTAGATGTAGAGGGGGATTATATGGGATAAATGTCTGTACTTAACCCTTGCAGCAGGTGCAGCCCATGGAAAAGTCAGGCAAAGAGTTAAGCCTTTCGTCTGGTTCCGCGTGTACCAGACTTGTAAGCTACTGGTATCACAGAGCTTTATCAGAGCTGAGCGCAGTGATGTTTCAGATCACTAAAGTTCACCGGCAGATTGTATCTAATACTTTCAAATCATCTCCTCAACTGAACGTCTAAAACGGCGTATTCAGTGAAGTCCTTGTTTGTAAGAAACAATAATTAAGCAAGTTCATGATCCGTTGACTGCATTAATGCGTTTTAAATTCATCCATCCAGGCTAACTTTATATTCAGCCGTTTGGGGCAGATGTTGATGGAACAGCTACAGTATGGTGACTCACTGCGAGTTTGAAGTATAATGTTTTTTTTAATCATATCATACACTAACATACCTTGGAGTTGCTCCAGAACTCTGTAGTTTATTGTACATTTTTCATGTGCTACCGCTATATTAGTCTCCTTAATTTTTAAAAGAGCATAACCCCCCTGGCATTTATTGCAGTATATTTTGGCAGCTCATTCTGCGCGGCCCGTCCAGAGGCTCTGCAAATAACAGCAGAGAGATTTATTTGTCAGTTGCCAGGTGCACTAGTTCAGCCCCGAACACTGTCAGCAGAATATTCATAACAAACCCACAGAAATGCCACACCATGTGAAGGCGACTGTGTTTCATTGCCCCCCGAGCAAAAATGTTCCACCGGTGAGTTATCAGCTCATTGTGGCAGTTTACTGCCTTGAAACTGGAGAGCATTGATCCATTTCAATACATTTTACCGGGACAAATGTGGAAAATCTCCCACTTATTATAATCCTCAATCAGGTTACGCCGCCACAGAGCTTTAAGACTATACAAGATTAGCGAGAGACAGATTAGTGAGGTTATTGCATAAAATTGTTGCACTCAGATATTTTTTTATGATCCTTTGAGCTAAAACTCTGTTCTGATTGTCATTTCTTTACATTTCAGGAGTGGTACTGCCCGTGTGGAACCCACAGAACCCCTCTGTAGGAGACAAAGTGGCCCGGGCCATTGTTTACTTTGTAGCACTCATCTATATGTTCCTGGGCATGAGCATTATAGCGGACCGGTTCATGTCCTCTATAGAGGTAGGCGAGGGTTCCATTATGAGTTTGTCCTCATGATATTACACAAATTCAATAGTAGACTAATGTAGTTTCCTATTGTTTCCTGTTGTTTCCTTTCCTTTCCTTTCCTTTCCTTCTGTGCTTTCTTTGCTTCCCTTCTCCTCTCCTCTTTTCTTACTTCCCAGGTAATAACCTCCCAGGAAAAGGAAATAACAATAAAGAGGCCAAACGGTGAAACCACCACAGCCACGGTCAGGATTTGGAATGAGACCGTTTCTAATCTCACTCTAATGGCCTTGGGTTCTAGTGCCCCCGAGATACTGCTGTCTGTTATTGAGGTGAGTACAATATGAGCTAGGTGGTTACATATTAGATTAACTGACACACAATGGAATGGGAACAAGGTAATCTGATTTCCACCCCACCTATAGGTGTGTGGCCACGGTTTCGAGGCCGGCGCTTTGGGTCCCAGTACCATCGTGGGCAGCGCCGCCTTCAACATGTTCATCATCATCGCTCTGTGTGTGTACGTGGTTCCTGACGGTGAGACGCGAAAAATCAAACACCTCCGGGTGTTCTTCGTCACAGCAGCCTGGAGTGTCTTCGCCTACATCTGGCTTTACCTGATTCTGAGTGTATTCAGCCCTGGAGAGGTGGAGGTGAGGACAGACAGAAATGTTGAAGCTGGGTGGGAAGGAACGGAAAGAAAAAAGAAGGAGCTGTTAACTTTGTCTCCTCTCTCCTCTAGGTATGGGAGGCGGTGCTGACCTTCCTCTTCTTCCCCCTCTGCGTGGTCCAGGCCTGGGTGGCTGACCGTCGTCTCCTCTTCTACAAGTACGTCCGCAAACGCTACCGCGCTGACAAGAACCGTGGCATCATCATTGAGACCGAGGGAGGGGCGGACGGAGGGTTAGGAGGTCTGGATGGAGGAGGAGGGGCACTGGGTCCGGGGGGGTTCACCAAGATGGACATGCTGGAGCTGGACGGGCAGATTGCATTGAACTGTCACACTGGGCTGGATGGAGGGATGATGGAGGACGGAGGAGCGAAGGATGAGGAGGATGAGGCCAGAAGGGACATGGCAAGGACACTGAAGGAGCTGAAGCAGAGGCACCCGGATAAAGACATGGAGCAGCTGATTGAGATGGCTAATTATCAGGTTAGGAGGAGTGCGCACACACACACACACACACACACACACACACACACACACACACACACACACTATGTAATATGTATATATTTTTGAAGAAATGGTTAACACTTTAGGAAATACACTTTTTTTGCAGTCATTTAAGAATACTGAGAAGACTTTCATGTTTTTGCATTAAATATGAAGTTAGAAATGAGAAGCGATTATCTTAGCTTAGCCTGGCCTAGCTTAGCTTAGCACATAGGTGTAAAACATTTACTCAGTTACTTTGTCTCTGTTTGAAACTCACTAATTTATGTTGTTGAAATGTTGCAGTTGCTATTGAAAATGTAAACAAAATTGTGGTTTTATCTGAAGTTACAGGCTATAGCTGGTTATTAGCAAACTGCTGTTTACCAATACTTGCCAAAAAATAGCTCGTTACTGCACTTAACAGCATCTAAATCCACAAAATGACTTGTCTGTTTGTGTATGGATTATAGAAATAACCTTTAGAGGAGCTAGTAGACATGCTTTTGCACTTCATAGAGAGCCAAACTAACGTTTTCCCCTTCCAGTTTTTATGCTACGCTAAGCTAATTGCCTCTTGGCTTCATACTTAATGCACAGACAAAAAAAAAGCTTATCTCCCAATATGTGAAGCTATTTCTTTAACAAAGACACGTGTACATTAACTTTTAGTCAACAATACAACATTTTCTAAATGCCTATATGAATATAATTAGATGTTAGGAGTCAGGTGCTAATTATTGAGGCCCTGATGAAGCACGTCTGCCTCCAGCATCATCTTTGAATCTGCCTTCTTTACTCTTTCTGACTTTGTTCGTCGAGCTAAAGATCTTTTATACCTTCAACAAAATGAAACCACAGGAACTATATCATCATCACATTGCAGTGCGCTTCCTCCGGGGGTGACATTGTGTTGGAGATGACGCTGTGTCAAGTTGTAAACGAGGTGTTTCAGGTGATAGCAGGCAGGACAGCACACATCCGTTACACAGAGAACATTTCAAAATGTTCCTGAGCAACTTCTGAGCTGTTTAACAGATTCATTTGCATTGCCATCACCATTCATTGCATAACTGCCACAGTGAATTTGCTTAAAATTAACATCTTCATTTGTCTCATTTAATGCGCATTTATTTCCAGAAAAAAGCAGCCATGCTCAAATGTAAACAAAGATTTGAGGGAGTTAATTAAACTGTCAGATACAGTAGCTACACGTTCCCTTTATTTTACTCTGTATATGTGTTTGTGTGTGTGAGAGAGACTTTACACCTCGTGTACAATAATGTTATGTGCTGTTAACATCACTAATCTGCAGAGATAAAGGTGCCAGTTGGCTTGATTAACAGCACTGTAACATGTAACCCCTCTGCCATCGAGCTGACTTTTTACCCGGTAAGTTACACAGACATTAGTTCTGTTAGCGTAAAGGTTCAAAAAAAGGAAAAAAATCTGTAACGCAAGGTCCACTTGTTGTCTTTTTCTGAGCTTACAGCCACGTCTTGACTTCGAACAGACCGTGAGAAGTGGTTCAAAGTTCTGCAAAATAGAGCAAGTGGAACTTGAGTTAAGATTTTTGGGGGAATTTAGAAAAATTTAGATTTGCAATTTGCTTATTTGCTATGAGCCATTTGGTGAAATTTGGCGTTAGTTTAGTTGAGTTTTGATCGTCACAGAGATTAAGAGACTAGTCGGTTGATCTGTTCTCATCCCTGCTGAGAAGAAAGGACCTGCTACTAGATGGCTGTCTTACACTCACACACACACACGCGTGCACACTTATATAATGGCATATTGTGGATTTCTCTGTTTGACCTGTACACATTTCATCCTTTAATGCTGAGCTATAGAAGCTGTCCAAGTCTGCTACTCTCCCCTTCTCCGCTGTCCCCTCTTCCTTCTCTTGCCTCTTCTCCAAGTCTTGGTCTTTATTTTTTTAGTAGTGAAGGAGGGGAAGACGTTTGGCAGATATCCCAAGGTGCACTGGGGTGACTTCCAGATGTTTGTTTGCATTCTGTCCTCCCTCCTGCAGCTAGTCCCTTAGCCTCGTGCTGCAAATAAGTGACAGCTGCCCTGGAGATTAAACTCCACTGGATAAATTAAAGCTGTTGTGGTCACAATGAATCATTAAATACTCCCATTGCAGTTGGACTTTCATTAAGTAAGACCAACTTGCTCAGCAATAACAGATCAAGTTTTTAACTAAACTACCAATTACTGAATCCATTCCTCCAAAGAGATGCAGATTGTATGAGGATTCTGGAGTGAAGTTTCCAGCTTGGCTCCCTTAAATTTAAATAAATCACAACTCTGAGGCCACATTTAATCTAATTATCTCAACTACAGTGGCCAATTTATTCATTTTCTATTTGTTGGATCGTTAAGATATTAAATAGCTATTTTGATTGAACTCATTACTTATAGATTGATAAGCCTCATTAGATCTAAAGTTTGCAGTGGAGACAGCTACTGCACTTGTGCATCATGAGCAAGTTAATGTGTGCTTCCACTTATGTACTCATTTATTTTGTCTATATTGGTAATGAAGACCACAGACATCTAAAATCTGAAGCTGACCTTTGACTTTTATTGTTCCCGTGGAGATGTAAGTAGAATTTCCCCTGGGAGACTCGCTGCTTAGCCTTTAAATCTGTCCATTTCAAAGTAAACGCTCCTATAAAAGCAAGAGTGTTCTGTAGAAAATGCAAATCAAGTTATAGATCAGCATAATGAAAACAAATAGATGACCTTGTCAATTGATTGGCTTTGTTGATCAGGTCCTGATGCAGCAGCAGAAGAGCAGAGCGTTTTACCGTATCCAGGCAACCAGGATGATGATCGGAGCTGGCAACATCCTCAAGAAGCACGCTGCCGACCAGGCTCGCAAGGTGAGACACACATAATCCTCCCTCATTACCGTTGGACCTGTTACTCACAGCCAAAAATATACACTGTATTTGAATCTGACCTGAAATGTCAATGTTTTTTTTTCCCCAGGTGGTGAGCAGCCACGAGACCCAGGCCCAGGAGGACGACCCTCACACCACCAGGATGGAGTTTGAACCACCTTTGTATCAGTGCTTTGAAAACTGTGGCTCCCTGAAACTGACTGTTGCCAGACATGGAGGAGACCCTGGAGTTACTGTAAAGGTGTGTTGTAGTCAAGGCTAAGACCAGAGTGTATCAAGACTGAGACAAGAGCAAGACTTTGAGTGGTTGAGACCAAGTCAAGATGATTGCCAGACATTATATAATCAACTTAGGTACTTTAGCTAACATGTAGTTAATATTCTCCAAGTCTCTTTGGGTGAGGCCCCAAAACGTATACTACGGCATGGGTGAATACTTGATGGTTAATATTAAAGGTGCTCCAATCGGGATTTTGGGGGCAATCACTGATTGCTGGCAGCATTATCAGCCACAGGTCACAGGGTTCCCAACTGAACTAGTTCATATTCATTTTTTCTTCTTTAATGACCTGCCTCATAAAATACTGTGTCTGGTTTGTTGGAAAAACGTTGCAGCTGTTGGCTCGTATTCTTGTGGTTAAACCTTGACCTGACCTCTCTTTGGTCTTCTGTGCCACGCAGGTGTTTAACTGACTTTTTGAACTTTTTCTCACCTGGTTTCACCACCATTTGTTTCACTCTCTTCAGTGGTGCACCAACATTGGTTCACCAGTTCTGTCTGAAGTGTAAAAATATTTGATGGGAAACGCTGGTGATATACCTGCAGTTATGATCTTGAAAAGTCTCTGGATAAAATCCAGAGTCCTCTTTGTCCGGGACAAGACAAAGTAAAAATGTAGTTGATCCAGAGTACTGTGTATATAAAAGTATGTGTGTCAGGGAGAGCAGCCAAAAGACGCCCAGACAGACAAGAGCAGAGAGCATAGAAAACAAAAATCTACTCTGGACTTATTTCACTCACATCTTTGGCAGTTTTCCTAGTCCTGCTCTGATCATACGACGTGCTCTCTCTCTGGAGGCTCAGAATATCCTTGTTCTTTTTTTTCTGGACGAACGCTAGTAAAAAAACAGAAGTGGGTGATGGAGGAGTGTAGAAGAGACACATATCAAAGCACTTCCCTAGATTTTTAGCTTTCAGCTCAGGTTGTAACTCAAAGAAAACACATATCGTTTTGCAAAGGCTCATTGATCTTGGGCTTAACGCCCTGATACTCTGAATAAGAGATTTTCTTTCAAGTGTCCCGCAAAGAGTCTGTGTCTGTGGAATGATATCTGATCCGCTCGCAGGGGCTTTGCAAGGCTGTCTCCTCTGTTCTTCTTCTTGTATACAAATTAGTTTATGATGCAACATCAGTGCTCTCTGCAGAGGGAAGCTGACGGCATGGCCTCAGTCTGCCGTCTACTGAAGGCTGATTTTGCTAAGTGAAGTGGCCTATTTAGCCCACACACAGGCTCTTCAGGCATGGCAGTGCTTTAGAGACGAAGAAATTATTATCTTCACCAGAGGGTCTCAGCGAGGCTGCTTGTACTTGATAGCACACTTGTTGAAATAGCCAAACGTTCCAAGAATCCATTCCACAATCTGAGGCTTATTTTAATACACAAAGAAATCTACACAGTACTCTATACTTTTCAGAGTACAGCAATTTTTATCACCAAAAAAAGGGTACCAAAATTTTGACGGGTCTAAACATCTTATGTATATCATGCTATGGCTAGCTAATCTACAAACTTGGTGAAAACAGCAGAAACAAAGACATTATCACTTTTTAAGCTAATATAGCTAGCTTGTTAGCAGACAGTTGCTTAGGCAACATTAGCTTTCATCGTGAGTGGTGTTTGTATCCACCTGATGAAAACATTTGTGTCTCGGTTTACCTCTGTTTTGGTCTTTACCAACTCCTGACAAAAGTCTTTGTCCCTTTAGCTGCTAAATGCTTTAATATGTTCAGAACATATAACTCTGTCTGTCTGCTGCATGCTGCTGAGTAGAAGAGTGATATAAGAAGTGACGGTCAGCTAATTTGAGCCATATATACTTGAGCCTACAGTGTTTCTGTTCTTAGAGACTATAAAACTAACACTATATTATTGGCTGGCACGATATCCATAAATAAGTAATATTCAAATTATGTTTCTCCTTTTTAATCCCATTAAGATATAATTAAGATATACATTTCAAATAGCAGCTCTCTAAAATATCATTAAGTCTCAGTACTCCCAGTAATATCAGCCAGTGTAATGGAAGCATTCAAAAGTTCAGAGCTCCAGAGTTGTGTCACACACATTTCATCAAGAGCTAAAAGTAGAGCAGAGCCAAGAGGATGAATACAATAGCACCACCATCACTGAGTCACTGATTCAGCAACAGCCACATATTATTTCATAGCAATCTGAATCTTTGTCCATTTTATGTATCAATTATAAATTACTGTATATAGGTGAGTGTGTGAGTCGCTGTATAGGATGGAGAGGGTTAGTAAATGCAGCAGATGGAGAGAGGACGGAGGATCCAGGGAAAGTTTTGTTGTACTATCTTCAAAGTCTTTATTATCAGGCTTTATCTGACCAGAGGGTTCAGTTTAATGAAGCTGTTTCTCTTGTCTTTTCTCTCCCTCTGTTCACATCTCCCCAAATGCCTCTCCTCTGTTCCTTTGTCGTCCTCCTGTATCTCGCTCTTCTTCTCTGTACCCTGTGTTCTCCCTCTTCTTTTGTGTTTGTCTGCCCTTTTCATATCTGTTCACTACTGTTTCATCTTTGACGGCTCTTTCTCACTCGCTCCCTCCACATCGTCTCACCCGGCTTCCCATCCCTCCGTGTCCCTCTCTCCCCCAGGTGGATTATCGCACAGAGGACGGTACAGCAAACGCAGGTTCAGATTATGAGTTTGCAGAGGGGACACTGCTGTTTAAACCAGGAGAGAACCTCAAAGGTAAAAAATAACACTAACAGCTATAATCTATGACATATTTTCACAAAACATGTCATGGGAACTGAAGCTCAGAGGTCATCTCCAGCACCTTAGGCAACTTTGCTTCAACAAATATCTGAGTTTCTGGTCTATTGTTTATCTTGCATATGGAGATGCCACAAACTATTCTGTGCCAAAATCAACATCGACAATTCTTTTACCAGAGATTACAGTCGGGGTGATTGACGACGACATCTTTGAGGAGGATGAGTATTTCTATGTCCACCTCAGTAACCCTCGAGTGGTTGGTTATCCTGAGATCGGCACTGCTCCGCTGGATACCAGTGCCACTCCCAAAGCCGTGCTGGGCGACAACCATACAGCCACAGTGACCATCTACGATGACGATCACGCAGGTATGAGGAAACTCTGGATAATGCAGCAGGAATCTTAATGCGACTAATAACAACATCCTGCAGCCATTGTGTTTTAAAGATATAAAGATCATACGGTATACCGTACAAACACTGATACAAGGTGTTTCCTTGCTTCAACAAGCCTTCATAGCTAGGTTCTGACCCTTTGTGCTGTTAAGCTTACAACAGTTATCCCAGAAAGCGGAAACCATAAAGCTAGGCTAAGTAGCTTCTGCTGGGAAAGTGGAAGTTGATTCATTTAGTTTTCTCTCATGTTATTTCAACACCTGCTGAGCGGCACTGTCGAGTCCCTGCAGTACCTGTAGAAAGCTCACTGCCACAGCTGCAGTCACAGGGTAATATAGGACAAATTAGCGATGGGACTAAGCAACAGCTAGCATCATAGCACCTCCAGATAGGTGACTTCCCATGAAAGGAAATTATAATAACCATTTTCAGCACCTGAATACGTAAGTATGGCACCAGTCAAGTAAGCCAGAATCAGAAGGATAAGGCAGGGGGTGCTATCATGGCAAAAAAATTAATTAAAGTTAAATTCCCTCCTTTTTGTTATTACACCTTTGTCCAAATAAGCACATGAGTTAACCTTCTGCACAAGATGGAACATGAAATTGTCAAAGGTAGGTCAAACTATGTGTTTTTAATAGAAATGTGGGCTCCAGCTTAATTCTTTAATCCACATGGTTCTATTGCTTTGCTACATAGTGCCAGGATAACCACAAGAAGGTTACGCAACAAGGTTAAAATAGTTCTAGTTCCCCCAGTGTTGCAATATATTCAGTTGCAGAGGCTTGACAACATCCGAAGAGAATAAACGTGAAGGAGGATGAGTGGGCGTTTACCTAATGCTTAATATCATTTTTCTAGAGAGAGTGGGGGCAGTAATCTATTATGTCTTTCACTATATGTATGGTATATATACTTTAGAGAGAAATCTAGTGCATGAGAGTGTAGGTGTCTATCAACCTCATCTTACACATCCCAATAGTTTTTCTCCCTTGTGAGGTACTGTATCCTTTCTTTCTTGCAGGTATCTTTACCTTTGAGACTGCCAGTCAGAGGGTGAGTGAGAGCGTAGGTGTGATGGAGGTGAAGGTGCTCAGGACTTCGGGGGCCCGAGGCCTTGTGGCTGTCCCCTACCGAACCGTGGATGGCACTGCTAGAGGAGGGGAGGACTACGAACTGGCTGCGGGGAAGCTGGAGTTTCAGAACGACGAGACCATGTAAGTAACTGTTATTTTATTCACCTTAATGCACGGTTTATCTGAAAGAAGCTCCTCTGAACCTTTGCATTCCTACACAATAGTTTTGTCTGTTTCCTTTCTGTGTTATTGACTCCCATTCAGAATTACTGTTTAGTTTAATTGAGTGTTTAACGTGCATTCACTGTATAAATAGCTCCATTAGGCAGATAACAGTGTAATAACGCCACTCTTCAAGGTAGGCTACCCTGCATTAAAATGTTTGCACACACGTGTGCGTGTGCACACACACACAAAATTGCTCTTGTGCCCTTGGTTGCATGCATTTTTAATATGCTGATGTTAGCGGTGTTAAATTGACCAATACATAAAACGGTTGGGAATGCAGTTTCCTCAGAGCCTCCTGGGCCCTATAAAGCGAGGCCTCTGTGTTTGTGGGTGAGACTGAGTGTGTGTGTGTGTGTGTGGTCTCGTGCTTGGATCGGTATGAGGACATATGAAAGTGAGAACATCCATGCAAAGTGAGGACATTTATGTGTAGTGAGGACAGTTCCAACTTCCTCAAGGTGGTGTTTGATTGACAAGGTCAGAAATGGGTCAGGATTAGGCTCAAGCACTAATTAGTGCTTAAGGGTTAAGGCGTGGGAGCAGTCAGCGTATTTATGTATGTCAGCGAGTATCCTCGTAAGTATGATAACACACGTGTGTGTGTGTGGTTGTGTGCCAAGGGCAGGGGGTGCTGGCAAGGCCTTTCAAAAGCTGTTCATCTGTGGCTTGCCCTCAGAGAAAGACTGTGAAGATGGAGTGTGTGTCTACCTGTCTGTGTGTGTGCGCTCTTGTATTTTTAGTTACAGACTGTGAGAGTGAGGACGTTTTTGCCAAAGTGCCATCAAAGAGCTGTTTGGAGGTTAAGACGAGAATTACATGTAGGTTAATAATGAGGGTTAGACATGTACTCTAAGTGATCAAAGTCAGGGGCGTCAGCAAGGGTCCTCACAAGTACAGGTGCACAAACCTGTATGTGTGTGTGAGTGCCAGATTTTACAAATGAACGAAGAAGCTTGCCAGCTGAGAGCAGCCAGGCTCTAAGCATGAGTGTCACTGCAAGGGCAGAGTGTGTTTGCATGTGAAATGGAAGTTCAAATAAGTCTCTGTGTACTGTGACTGTGTACTGTTTTAAGTGTCTTTAATTGTCTTTCAAAGAAATGAAATTCATAAATCATTCCATTATTCAAGATTTTAAATGCAGTGCTTCAGAAATGTTATTATCTTTAATAAGCAGGGATTATAATAAACATAATGAAGTAGAAGAAAATCAGTCGTTGCAGATGCCAAACACTGGATACACTGTTAATTTTGTGAGATTAAATCACTGTTTTTCTTTAGCAAGCTGCAAAAACTATCTGTGTTCAAACATCTCTAAATAAAATTCCACTTGGCTGAAAGAAAGATGGACAAGCTAGCAGACAGAAAAAAAGAGAAAGCACTTGTACAAACGGGACACACTCTCGTAATATCCCTCCACCTCTTCATTTTTCGTGTCTTTTCCAGCCGCTACCTCTGTGTGTTTTCTTTCCTCTTTTCATCATCGCACCTCTGAGCCCCCTGTCAAAAAATTCTTTCCTCAACACGTAAACCTGCTTTTATCGCCCGCGCTCGTTTGTTTCTTTTCATCCCTCCAATCCTTCAACCCTTTTTTCTTCTCTTTGTCTTCTCATTAGATGCTTCTCCTCGTTGACTTTGGTTTTCTTTCTTTCGTGTTCTCCTCTCATTCAGGCTTTCTTTTTAATATTTCTGCCTGCCATATTTTTAGACTTTCTTCCACACAGCATGACTTTTGCCATCATCGTTCCCTCCTTCCTTCACCCCCTCCTCTACCCTCACCTCCCTGTCATCCCTCCTCCCTCGCTTCTCACCCGCTCCTTGCGCATCCTCGACTCCTCTTCATTTACATCTTCCTCCATTCTGCCTTTCACCTTTACTTACTTACACTGTCAGACTTTACATCGCCTCTTTGCCTTCCTCTGCCTCCACCTGACACCCTCCTTATCTTTCTCCTCTGTCTCCTTCTCACCTCCTCTGTTCTGTTCTTCCTCCCTTCTCTCCACTTCTTCCTCCACCCTTATTTTATTCCTCTCCTCATCTTCTCCATCCATCCATCTCGGTATCCCTTTACTCAGAGAATAAGGACTTGCTGCCAAAGCAGTTTAGCTGGATCACAACGCAGACATAACTCACCATCCATACCCTCCTCCATTCTCCTTTGTCCCTCCTCCAGTATATCTTTCTCCAGCGTGCTTAATAGTTTTGTTTACCCCTTTTGTCGGTTTCCTGCATTTTAGCAGCCCCACATTAATCTGTCACTCTTCTCGTTGGTCTGGTGGAGTGAGCTTGCTCAAAAGTTTGGGGAAAAGAGTAAAGCAGTAAAAGGTGGGATGATGGACGGGGGGGAGTAGGGGACAGGTGAAGAAAGGGTGAGCCAGGTGCTGCTTAAAATTCTCTGGTAAAATCTACAAGGCAGTGGAGCAGAACTGACAAGGGGAGAGGAGAGGAAAAGGAAGTGCTGGGGAATTTCACGAGCCCTAATTCATCTAAAATAATGTGACATCACGGTGATCCCACACAGAAGATTCCCTTTTCTTGTGCTTCCCTCTATCCAAGGTCAGGTTTCAGCTGAGCGCTCTCTGGATTTGGCATCTTGCTCATTTAGACTTCACTGAGGTTTAAAAGGAGCACTTCGCCAGATTTACACACAATGAATTGTATTATTTGGCTGTATTATTCTTCTGTGGCTATGAAGGAGCTTTATCAATGATGATGATGTCATAGTGATGTCATCAGTGTGGGATTGGAGGCTACAGATTTATAACAAAACACCTACGTGACAGGGAGGATGCAAATTAAGATCCTGTTGAATTATGGGAAATGTAGGACCTGGCATATTTTTCATGCAAGTGATCATACTAGTGACTAAAAGTCAGGATATCTCAGTCTTAGCTGCTTTAAATTTGAAGCTTCGGGTTAAAATCTGTCTCTCGTGAGTCCCCCAATTTTATGCAAGTGCAGCAATGAAGTGGTGGAGTAACCTTTAAACCTTCTGGTCTTCTAATCTAAAGCTGTTTGCCAAGAGGCCACAGTGCCATCCAGATCATTGGGAAAATAGTGCAGCAACACCAAAAATGTGAATAGAAAATGTGTTCAGGTGCCTTAGAGCACGGATAGAAGTGGAAATTTAATTTGTATGCCATCTTTAACTACACGTGGAGGCAAAAGGGGGAGCAGTGAGCAATGTGGAGATGAAGAGTGATGGCGGAAGATGGAAGGAGGGGAAGATGAGCGAGGATTTTGTCGTTTCATGACTTAATAATGAATTGAGGACAGAAGTGATGGAGAAAGCGAGCGAGTGACAGAATGATGTGAATATGCAAATATGCTGAAATTTATTCAGTGTCACTTACACACAATATGCATATATACAGCACAGGAAATCTATATTTATTGACTATTTGCGCTCACAGCATATACTGCAGGAAGAAATTAATTCTCTGTTGAGCTGATAAATTCTTTTTTTCCTTTTTTTTATCCTTCTCTTGTTTGCCAGCGGAGTCCAAGAATCCCTCCTGGGTTTCCTCTGAGTCTCGCTCTGCCCTCCCTCTCACTGTCTTTTTTTTTTAATCTGAGGGCATGTGTGTGCAGAAGTCAAAGGCAAAGTGAGCAATGTGTGTGTGTCTGAGAGAGAGAGAGAGATGCTCAGCAGGGCCAGTTTATTCTTAGCCTTCCTCTGACCTGCAGCCCAGCACAGAGTCACAGCCAAGACACAGACAACTGAGTGTGTGTGTGTGTGTGTGTGTGTGGTCCTCTCCCCTGGCTGCTCATTATAAATTTCAAACAGGTGTCGCCACCAAACTGTGCCGACGCCTGTTCAATTACTGCCTTGCCCTGTGTGTGTGTGTGTCTGTTTAGGTATGTGTGTATGCACTCACTTTACAGCACACCACCTCTAACAACCAGTGTTTATGCTCTTTTATATGTCATCGCAAATATTTACCTATTACTATATTACCAAAAATACTTTAACATAATAATATTAGTCATTTTTATCTAAGTTCCCTTTAGTTGCTGCTTCCTCCTCTGTCAACCTCTCTGTAGTACTAGCTAACAGTGAGATTTTTTAGAAATATTTGTGCTCTAAATCAATGGGTCAATTAACAGCCTAGCTAATCAAGCTAACATGAGCGACATAAATTAGTCTAAATGTGACAAAAATTTCTGCATGCAAGGGGTTTTAAATGTGGTCCTGGTTTGCTACAAACATGCAACATGTTGCTAAAAGTCTGAGGCAAAAAGCAACACATTAGCTTAGAGGTCATGTTGGCTCACGGGTAACGTTCAGCGCGGTTGGTGTAGCGCTGTAGAGCTGCTAATGTTAGCCTAAACTGTGATAGACAGGGCTGGCTTGCTGTGCAGTGGAAGGGCTTGTAAAAGACACCAAGAGTCACCTATAGGTTTACAAAAAGCCTCTTTGAAGCTGAAAATATGCAGTGTTAGTCACCGTCATGTAGACTGTGCTGCCTCTTTTGCCTCCCTAAATATCGGCGTGACTCATCAGTGAACCTGAGATGGGCTGAATGACGGCTGGTTTCTCAAACAAAGCCATCTGTAAGCTGTTTTAACATGGGGCCTTATGGAGATTGAAATGTTCTGTAGCCAGCGAGTGGCTTCTTGAGGAGTTAGAGTTTTTGGCACTTCTGCATTGGCTTCCTTTCCCAGCCACAGAGGTTATCCCACATGTTAATGAAATTTTGGAAGTGATGCTCATTTATTGCTGCAGGTAGTAAGCTAGTCAACGATGCACGCTAACAATTGCAGCCCATGTTGAATCCATTCCTCACACTTTTGTGATTTTAGTTTTGGAAAAGCAAAAAGAGAAACCACCTCTTCACTCTTTAGATTCAGAGTGTTGCTCTTATTTTACTCTGCTTATGAATGATTGCTAAACTCTGACTGGACAGTCATCCAGTTGTGAGAACAGGTTTAGCCAATCTCCTCATGGATCTCTCATGCATCCATCAGACAGCCGCTTATACTCAGACGAGATTATTTTCTTTTATAATAGCAACACAGAGATCACTGATACACAACCCCTGAAGCACCCCTGCCGAATTATCACCGTGCCAATATTGAGCTACGTGCTAATGAAGCCCAAACACAATGTCTTGCGACAAAGCTGTCAGAAGTGCTGTGATCATGCATTAGCTGCTGGTGAGGGAGTCAGTTTTAAACAACACATTCTCCCTTCGGTGATGCTTCCTGGAATTAAGAGGGAGCGAGAGAGACAGAGGGACGGAGGAAATGCTTGGAAAGTGTGGTCGTGTTTGTGTGTGTGTGTGTGCGTGGGCGGGTGTTTGCGTGTGTCACCGTGCCTGTAAAGTGTTTGATATTTGCAACCTGTTTCTCCGTCTGTCACCAAAGTAGGGTGACTAACCCAAAGCTGTTCCCAAAATAAAACATTCTTTGAACTCCAAATCCCCAGGAGCTGTGCACCGTATGTGTGCGCAAGGATGTGCGCGCATTCCAGTGTGTGTCTTTTTGTGCGCGTACTGTACATCCAGATGCATTCGTGTTTGTTTGTCTTGCTGCTGCAGGTACGTGTGTGTGTGCTAACAGTTTAGAGTTTACCCTGCAGGGGATCATGGGTTTGGTCTGCTGGGGACTTCTTCAGTTTGCAAGGTGTGAGCGAGGAGACCTCAGGATAAAACAAAGAGCTGTGCATCACGGATAATGGCATGCAATTACAGTAGGAAGACACACAACACAAAACATGATATTATGAGGATGTTTACATGCTGCTCTCCATGAATCTCACGCATTAAAATTGTCAAACACATTCTGGTTGGTTAGCATGCATGCTGATCCCTGCTGGGCGTATTTATGCAGCAGTGTTGGGATTAGAAAATATCCACCCTGAAACCATTTACCACGGTTAGAAAACTGCTTCTAGGAACTGAGGCTGAGGCAGATCTGTAATTCCCAAAGATAACTGGACAGACATGATTGCAGCATTTTTTTTTATACATTATTTTGCATTATTATTGAAGCCTTCAAATATTTACAGGTATATGTATTTACTTTAACATAAAAAAGGAAAAGACAACCATAACAAAAGGAATCAGTCACATAGACACCATATAGATATTTACATATATATTCAATTTAATAAAATTGATTTTTATAGCTATAACAAATTTATATAATAACGGACAGTAATCTTTCCATACAGAGCAGGTCTGGACAGTACAGTATAGTATTATTTACAGAGACCCAACAGTGCCCACCATGAGCAAGCACTTGGCTAAGGTGGCAAGGAAAAACTTCCAATTTCCAGTCTAAACTAGAGCCAGTATGGAAAGTACAGTCCTGTACAAAAAGATGCTTTAAGCTTCAAATACGATTAGACAGTAGGCACAGTTTTCACTCCCGGCAGTTGCATCACATTCTCTGATGTCTTCTTGCCTTCAGGTTCAAATAACAACCTGCTAATGGGCAGATAAACACTTTCAACCCTTCCTCCCTCTCTCTCCCCTTTTCCCTCCGTTCTGCTGAAGAACATCAGGATTCCTTCGTCTCTACAAGCATGACAGGCTTTTCTTTTTTATTCTTTCCCTGTTTGTTGCCGTAGCAACTTTTGATCCCTCCCATTGTAAGGACAACAAAGAGGAGACGACAGAAAGCAGACGACAGAAAAATAGAGAGGAAGATAAAGAATAAAAGGGAGAAATTATGGGAGTAGAAAAAGGAGCCCTTTTTGTTTTTTGATTTGTCGTTTTCTTCCAAGGATTTGTTTTTCTGCTGTCATGTGTCTGCGCTGCAAGTCAAAATACTAAGAACCGTGTGATTACACTGCCCATTCTTTCCCCTCCCGTCTTCTCTCATTCATTTCATCTCTTATTGCATTTTTCTGCCGTTTACCGACAGATTCTCAAATCACTGTGTGCTCATGTGCGAGATACTCTTCCATTGTTTGTACTTTAATTAAGGAAGGAAAACATTCTTTGTGAAGATTAAAGAGTCAAATCACATTTGGGCACAGTCATGGTCTGACTGACAGAGAGAGAGAGAGAGAGAGAGAGAGAGAGGAGGGCAGCGAGAGATAAAGACAGGCTGAATGACGGAGAGCGAAAATAAAGACAGAGACAAGAGAGAAAAAATAGAAGCGAGATGGTAAGCTCACATGCTTTCATCCTCCCATCTCTTCTTCTTCATCTCTTCTCTGCCTCTTCTTGTGTCTCCTCTCATTCTCCCCCTCTCCTCTCCCCTTCCCCTTCCTCTTTATCTCCTCTAATGTCAGAGCAGTCAAAGTTAAGTAGCTTAAGTCAACATCTTTAACTACTTTAGAAGCTTTCCCCATGTGTGTGTGAGTCTGTGTGTTTTATGTTACAGCCGTGTATTGAAATCAATGTGGCAGCCGTCGCCTGTTGTTCCCCTATTGACATTTTCCGCCATACTACAGTAATTCATCTGGCAGCGTCTCCACCGCAGATCACCTCTGGCTTCCTCTAAAGTTTTGAACCCATTTTGAGTCCCAGCCTCTGGCTCCTTCTCTCTCAGTGTCTTTGAATGGTAGAAACATCTATTGATCTGCGGGTCTAAGACGAAGCCAACAACCTGGCGGTTAGAGATTTTACAGTAGCGGCTTAGACAAGTATACTGAGATTGTCGCAAAACATCTTTCAGTCAAGGCAGCTTCGACTTTGAAATGCTAACCCTGTGTGCCTCTGTCTGCGTCTGGCTCTCTGCTTTTTCACCCCGTGCTGTTGCTTCCTCGTCCTCTCCCATGCCTCTGTCTCTGTGTTATACAATTCTGCCATTTAGCATCCCTGTCACTCCTTGTTCCAGCGCTGTCTTGCTCCCTCTCCCTCCGTGTTTCTCGTTTTGTACTTCTTAGGCCTGCATCTTCCCCCTGTGGTTGTTTTTTTAGCACTGCAGTCCCAGCAATTTTCTCTGCCAAGCATACACACACACTCACACAAACACACCCTATGGTCAGAGTCCTGCACCCACACACACACACAAACACACACACGAATACACTTGACTCTTGCCAACGCATCCCTGTGATCAAACCCCCGTGGACTGCAACACACCCAGTAATCACGGCTCAGAGACCTACCGTGAGCTGAGGCAACAGGCTGCCCCTGCCCTTCCATGCCCATGATTAGAGCCTCAACAAGGGACATACACACCCACCCCCCTCCAATCCCTGCCCTGGGCCTCCCTGCTTCACTGGCCCCCACCCTGCCATGACATGACCACATTAAAGGCCACAGCGCTGGGTTCAGTGACCAACAAGGCTGGAGTAGAAGCTCCAGGGTGGGTCAACTAGGGCTGCAAGTTTGCCCACAGTCTTTAAACACTTTCTCTGAATGAACCACTGAGTGTTTGTTATGTGATGGCCTTGGAATATCTCTGAATTCATTAAATTTATTATACCATCCTGAGACTATTGCTATAAACAAACAAGGCAGTGTTTGCTATGACTGGTGGCCTCTGTTTCACACTGTTGTTTTTGAAGTGAATGTTTCCCATAAACCCACCACAAACAGCATAAACATGTGGGAAGCGTTTTTTTTTTTTTTTTTAAATTAGTTCTTCGCTCCTTCCACCACCTGCCGTTGAAACACACTGACACCAGACACACGTTTGTGCTTGAAGAATAGCGCCCTCTCTCTTCTTTGGGCTTCAGAGCCACCCAGGAGGCACACAGCTATCGATTAAACGCCTAATGAGTCTGCCTTTCTGTGCCATGCTTATATCTCCTTACCCTCTTGTTTCCTCTCTTAGTTCTGCACTTTCAAACTTTTATTCGTCTGTCCTGCAGATATCTTGGCGATTTGCCGTCTCTTTGATCATCTCTGCTGACATGCTGCATGCATGGCCTCATATTGCCCCGCAATTTGTCCTCTGATTGGTCAGAGTTGGGCATAGTTTAACTCAATTAGAGCAGTGACCTCTGTTTGTGCATGATTGGATACCGCTCTGATGGCAGTATCAATCTAATGAAGTGAAATGATAATGCAGCCTCAGACTGTCTGGTGCTGTTTCATGGCACAGATTAACCAAACTCTCATCTAGCACACATCAGAAATACTGGTCAGAATTTATAACAAATAAGATAAATATTCTGATCGCAAACAAGTGGAGAATGCTGTGGGTGTAGCAATCAGGTACAATCAGAGGATACGTGTTTGGATTACAGTTTTCATGAATTTAATTTGAATAGAAAGAGGGTTACAGTAGGTGGTTGCATTTAAATAAGATAATTTCCTACATTCTGTCTCTAAAAACAATGATGATAATAACAGTATTCAATCAATAGTTTTTCATTTGCAGTAATCTTATTCTTCAGATATATTTTAGCTCTGGAATAACGAGATTGCATTGCAGGGAAGACTTTTGAGCAACTAATCAGCCATTCATGTTTGATTGCATGTTGGCAGTAACCAATTATAATGAATCGTTGCTTAAAGTTTGGTCTCACCAGAAAGTGGCACAGCAAAATGAGTCTGGTAGTCTTTGTGAAAAATTTTATTAGTTTTAGTAAGTGATTAGTCACAGGTAAACTACTGTAGCTTATACTGATAACAAGCTAGCCAGCCAGGCCTGTGCTAATGCTAATCAGTTACAATAACTCCCCGAGCTTCTTTCTATTCTCTGCTGTAACCTTTACATCCCCTTTTGTTCTTATGACCTTTGTTTAATTCAACAGAGTCAAGACTTTTATTGCTGTACTCGTATTTATTTACTGCTAGCTAGCTGTTAGTTAGCAAGGAAAAATTACACAGACTTTGCTTTACGACTGTATGCTTACATTAGTCACAATATTCATGTCCACAGTTCCCAAACTTATATAACTCCAGTGCTACTGTGTCTCTTTTCTTGTTCCTGTTTGTTCTATACACTTAATTTTATAAATCAAAATTTAAAATGGAGTGTTTAAACTCACAAACTACTTTAATATTTTAGCTAGCAAGCATGCTAACTGCTTTCCAACTGCCAGTTAGCGTGTTAGCTTGGTTGCTAACAGCTGTTAGTTTATTCATTGTATTCATTAAGGAGATTAAATTAAAGTGGATGCTGACACTTCCTCCTTGTGGACTCTTTGGCTCTCTCTGTGACAAAAGCTTGCATTTGGTTCACACATATTTGCTTAAAGTTCATGACGCTGCATTTCTCTGTCTCTGTGTCTAAATCGCAACGCATTGCTGCTTCGTCGGCTCAGCATCAACTTCTGTCACTTCACGTTATTCATTTAGTTTATCACATCAAGTGTAGTAGAGGCCCACCAGTGAGAACCTGCGACCTGCTTTGGCTCTCAACCTGTAGATTGAGAAACTTTCACTCATGACATGATGAATGCACGATTCTGTGGAAGAGTGATGAGCCAGTTCCTGACTTCACTAGCTCAGGGTAATCTGGTATGATACACAAACACACACATGCACACACACACACACATATAGTGATGTCAGAGTGATTAAATCACTAATAGCTTGCGGAGGAAACGTAGTGACTCACACAAGCTCTCCATCGTAACTCACATCTCTAACCCTCCCTCTCGCTACTCTTTCCAATACAGTTCTTCTTCTTCTTCTCTGCATCATTGTCCATTTTCATCTTTCTGTCCTGCATATTCTCTCCCTTTATCATCCTCCTTTCTTTCTTTATCTTCCTCGGGCTCTCCTCTTCTCCATTCTATAATTCTGCCCTGATCTGACCCTCTTTCCTCAACATCCATCTGTCTCTCACTCATCCTTCCTCTATTTTATTAATCTCTCTTTTTGCCCTCCACCTCGGCTCCATCCATCTTCCCGCCCTGTCGTCTCTTCACTTTTATTCTTTCCATCGCCGATATCTTCTCTGTCTCCCACTTCATTTTACTGGATGATATATTATCCCTCGCCGTCTTATCGCTCACCCATCCGTTCCCTCTCACCTCTTTTGCTGCATCACGTCTTCTTACCGCTTCATCGTTTGCCCTCCATCTTTATCACCCATTTCACTTTATTGTTGTCCTCTCGCCTTCGTCTTTCCTTTAAATTCTCTCGCACGTGTTTATGTGCGTAAATGTTAACAGTAGCTGAAGTTTAAACAAAGCGTGTTTGTCGGAGAAAAATAGGGCTTAAGAAAGTTTGGTCTAAGGTCAACACAAGCCAGACTTTAAATAAACACACACACTGTGTACACACACATACACACACTGGATCTTTTTATAAGCAGTTATTAGTGTACTCCATTTCATGTGATTATTGATGTGCCATAAACACACTGCCAATAAAGCTTAGACGCGACTCTCAGTTTTACTGGACAGTAAATACAAAAGGAGGGGAGAATAGGAGGTGAAGGATGAACCGGAGGGAGAGATACACGTGTGAAGGAGACAGAAAACATGAACAAACAAACTAAAAGAAGCATAAATGCATTTTAAAATGTGCTGCTGGGTTTGCACACATTCATCTAAGTGCATCCAGAATGAAAACACTGAGTATGAGGAGGAGGAGGAGGGAGAAACGCTCCATGTTTATGTCATTTTGCTGCACCTTCATCTTTTGCAATGGTTTAACGTCACCCCGGTTGGAGAATCAGCACCCAAACTGTCGAGTTATCACTATGACTTACTATTCATATCAGTTCAGAGGATGGAAATGCTCGTTAATTCACATTTTCCTTTGCAAATTTCTGGAAAATGTGCACACAATTTGAATGCAAACTTAGCTAACAGGCACATCTGTCAGTGACAGAGCTGAGACTCAAAAGACTGTCTTAAAAAAAACACGCTGTGCGTCCAGAAATAGCCTCAAACCTGTAACTCCTCTTAAAATCACAGAAGGTCCTTTTTTCGCTCAGTGATTTCAGCCATATTACAGCACCACTTGATTCACAGTAATACTCTTTGTAGCTCATTTTCTGTCCTGACTCTTAATTTCCCCTGATGGACAATGATGAAAAGGTCTCCCAACCTCCAGGTTATAAACACACTTGTGCAGGTATTGTGAGTGACGGACAGACGGAAGGGACACAGGAGGAGAGCGAAGGTGTCAGAGAAAGATGAATAGGTGCAGCGATGGGCAGTAAATGAGAACAGGAGAGGGAGAGAGAGAGAGAGAGAGAGAGAGAGAGAGAGAGAGAGAGAGAGAGAGAGAGAGAGACGGATGGACGAAAGGAAGAGGGCTAGACAAAAAGACAGACAGAGACGGAGTCGGGGGGGGAAGAGAGACAGATGACTTGCTGGGAGAGAGGAAAGGGCAGGTGGAGGTGGGCAGAGAGAGAATGAGAGCAATTGATGGCTAGAGGGAAGGAAGTAAAACAAATAGGGCGGGAGGAAGAGAGGAAGGAACAATGGATGAGGAGAATGGCTCACATTTGGTGAGACCAACTGTTGGCACCCTGGGTGGAGAAGAGGAGGATGAAAGGAGAGGAAGAGGAGGAATGAGTGAAGGAGATTGAGGGGAGGGGAAGTGAAGAGTGGTAATTCTTTCCTGTGCCAGGGGCAGCGAGAGAATAAGACTCTGTATAAGTGTGTGTGTGCGTGTGTGCCTTTGGCAAGCAGCCACATGCAAGCTTGGCAGCGGTTGGCATGGCGATATATATATCCCACCGCCTAAAGACTCTCACCTTGAGCCGTTAATGTCCGTCAATCAAGGAAAGGTGTCGTAGCACACGTCAGAAGTCTATATCTGTGAGGACCACGGCCTTTGACAAGAACTTTATCACACAGTGGTCACTGCAGGCCTGCTGTGCAGCCAAGTGTTGTTGAACGGACCTTAATTTTAATTTTAGTGCAGATTCACGGCCAGACTACCAGCTGGGCAAAGAGGGCAACTGCCCCGCTGTCCCAGAACTATAGGGGGCCCTAAAGGCTCCAGGCTCCATGTGTGTCAGGTGGTTCATGCTAATTTAATTGAACATTTGTTCAAGAATATTCACCACTTAGCAAAAGATAATACCGGACAAACTACTTTTCACTGGAGTCTGGATAAATTTTCTTTCCTCCCACCACCATCAGTTGATTTAGATGTCCAGAACACGCTTACATCTACATGTGCGTAGTTCTTCAGTGAGAGGCCATTTATCTGTCTCCAAGAACAGAACCTTGTCGCTGTCAGAGTGGATCCTGTTTTATTATCGAGTCTTAAAGTCATGAAGATGTTCCCAGTATTCAGTTTCAAGACCTTCATTATTTTTATACTTTGCTCACTCGTGTCATATTCCTAAACCTGCATTACTAACTTGGGGTTGTGTAGTTTTCCAGCATTAAAAATGTGTAGAGATAAATGTTATGTGACAGTTGTGAACCAGCTGAAGTGTCTCTCTCTCATTCATTTAGTTTTTGCTCTGCTTTATGTGATTTCTAAATAATAATAGAATTATTAAACAAGAAGGCTTTTCCTAAACTACTTAATATTAGTACTATTCATTCAATACTATTCATCCACATCCGCCAACCCTGTCCCCTTTTATTTTGTACTTCTTTGAGTGTGATTTGATTGATCTTGACTTTATTTTATTTCATCATTCTTCTTGATTTATGAAAGGAATTTAACCAAAACTAAGATATTAAAAGAGAAAATCAATAGACACGCGCACAGTTGGAGGACCGGGGGGGTTAATAGGGGTCCAGCAGCTCAGTTTTGCCCCAGGGCCCCCTGGCAGCTTATTATGGCCATGGAGGACATCCCAAAGTTTCCAAAGATACCAAAGACTCCAGGCTAAATTTAACATAAAACTGATGCAGCTACAAAATTTATATGAGGTTTATAAAGATACCAGAGTCTTGGGTTTGAATGTTTAACTCAAACTGATTAAGAATATATACAATATTAAATCCGGTGTGGATCCACACAACATGGAAGCAAGCGAAAGAGATTTGGTCTGTGTGTTATGACATCCTTCAAACAGCTTGGTTCTCCATGGCGACTCTCTGTTTGACCAGAGCATAAATTAATGATGAGAATAGATGAAACATACATGAGAACAGATGAGATGAGAGAGAGAGAGAGAGAGAGAGAGAGAGAGAGGGAGAGGAAGCGGGGGGCAAAAGAACAAGGGATGACAACAGAAGAGGAGGACGGACGAGCGCCCATCGTTCATTTATCTCTCTTTGTCTGTTTGTCTTTAACGCTGCTTGTTTGTCATCATTTTTCCTCCACGATTAAGACGGAGAACAGATAAGGAGTAGCTTTGATTAAATCTCTGTCTCACTTTTTTTTTTTTTTGTCTTTATTCCTTCTATTCGTCTTTTTCAGCCCTCGCATTCTTTGAAAGTCTTTTTCCCTCTTTGCATTTCACTCGCTGCATCTTTGTGTTGTGGCTTTAATCTCTTCATCTGCTGGTCCTTGTTGACTGATCCATCCTTCATCCTTACATTTATTAGCTTGTTTCAGACATTTGTGTTTTGTTTTTTATCCAGTTTCTCTCTATCTTTTTTTGTTTTTTGTTTTCCCACCCAAACCATTCTTTGTCTTCTCATCCCTCCATCCTCCCATCCATCCATCTCTCCCCGTGCATCTTTCTGATAGTAATGTATAATTGAAAGCTGCTAAAAGGGTTTGTGGTCGAGGGGTGGGGGGGCTGTCAGCCGTAACGCTTGAACAACATTCTCTGAAACACAAACACAACGTCGAGAGAGCGGGGTGGCCATTATGTATGTTGGTCATCACCATGGCAACCACCTAATGACGGCTTCAAGCTGTAAGACTGTCAAGCTAAATGGTCTGGGATTGATGTTATGTACAGTAAGCACGCTGTTGTGCACAAGATCTGTAGAGAAGCAAAACTGACTGTTAAAAATCATTTGACACATTCTCTTGTTTATGAAAAATGCTGTTGCTCTGCAGCCGCAAAGCCAATTAACATTTGTTCTTTTAAGCGCAGGTGACACAGTAGCTGTGAGAAGAGCTCTTCATTTTTAGCTCACTTTTCACAGCGTAACAGACGCCTTGCAAATGAATTACGATATCCTAAAAAGCGATTTGCGAGGTGAAGTTTCCTCGCTTCTTCCTCACATCATCCCATTGGACCGTCGCCGTTGCTGCAAAATGGCTGACGACACAAGCTGTTACATAAAGTGTTTGGATAAAGCCCTGACCCATGATGAGAACTCTCGGCTGACTCATGCGATCTCATGAGCTCGGGCGATTCCCTTCAGATGCAAACTGCGCGCTGTCATTCCTCCGCGCCCGAAACGCTTTCGTACCCTGGGCGTCTTTTCTCACTTTAAATCCGCCAGAATTACACGGGGAGGGCAAGCTGCCGCGCAAAAATAGCTGAGCAGAGTCTGCTTTGAATGCATGGCTGTCTGTCTGTCTCATGTGATTGCAGTCATGAGCTTCAAATCTTCAGCTGAGCCTTCAATCCCAGCTCCCCCCATACTGTCAGCATGAATCAAATTCTGTGCCTTTAGTGCACAAAAGGAGAAAATACATGAGCATGTATGCTGTAAAGGCAGTCCAGTAAATACACTTCACTCCCATGCCCTTGTTTTTGCCCACTTTTAATATTTCCTTTCATTTTTAATGCCCTCACACTCTTTGCTTCTTCTCTCCCCTGTTTCATTTTTTTTCTTTTGCTCCCTCCTGAAACCTGTTAAGTGCAGTCTTGTCCTCATGAGATCCTCTCCAAGTAACACATCACACGCACGGCGTAGAGAGAAACAGACGTGGGGATATGCATACGGAGTTATTAAAGTTGCAGAGACGAGAAGCACTTACTGCTCGCATATCAGCCAAAAAAAAAACAACATATCTCTTAAAATATGGCACCTGAGATGACATGATTATCTGCAGATTACAGTTGTCTCTTTCTTTTCCCGTTGCCACTCTGCCCCAGAAACAGTAATAGCCCTGTGTGCCATCACGAACACAGTACCAGCAGGGGGGCACTTATGTTCATTTGCATTTTATTTCTAATGCCGACACTCAGGAATTATTGCGTGCTCCTGAAACCTGGAGCCGGCAGTACAATGCACTTTACTTTGACGGGAAAGAGGAAGTACAGCAACTCATCAGTGACAAGACACGGGGAGCTCGGTTGTTGCTTTTTCATTGCCACCCAGAAAGCAAGATTAAAAACATGCAGCAGAAAAATGATATAATCATCTCATATATTTTAAGTTGTATCAGCAGCAGCTAGTACCTGCATAAGTACTGAAATAAAGAGTGGTGAATTTAAATTGAGAAGTAGGGAGAGGAGTTGTGGGGGATAAATAATCATTAGGGGAGAAATGAAAGTCTGCTGCTCCCCCTCTATACGTGTGTGTGTGTGTGTGTTTGTTTCTGTGTGTGTGTGTCAGCTCCTATCTGCTCCGCTCTACTTTTAACCCAATGGGAGAAGCTGTAGTGCTTACACGCTTCCACAGCTTAGTCCAACCTTCCTGTGGGCGTCAAACCTCGTCAGCCCCCCTGTTTCTCGCCAAACCCACAGCTCATCTTTCTTTCCTCTTTCGTCTTCATTCCTCCTTTCTCTCTGTGTACCTTGCTCTATTTTCTCTGTTTTCCCCTTCTTCTACTTCTTCTTCTTCTTCTTCTTCTTCTTCTTCTTCTTCTTCTTCTTCTTCTCTAGTGTAAGCCATTTTTCTCTCCTTCCTCTTCCTGCTTCTTCTTCTTGCATCTGAGCATCTCATCTGCCCTTCATTTCTGCTTGCCTCTCAGTTTTTTTTCTTGTTTTGCACTTGACTATGTTCTTTTATCTTTTATTTTTTTAACCCCCAGTGGATAACAGTCCAGTAGCTCCTCTGGATTACGTTACATCATACAGATTTGTGTGTGTGGTAGTGTACGCATGGTGTGATCTGAGACATAATTTAATCCTACACAACTTAATGCAGATAGGAAGGCATTAGCATGAGCGTATCGGACTGATCTGAAGACCGACATACGCATGTACAATATATGAGGTGTATAAGCGACTGACATTGCTGTGTATATATAAGTGTGTGTGTGTGTGTGTGTGTGCGTGTGTGTGTGTGTGTGCGTGTGCGTGTCTTCCTGTCTTTAGGGTTTCCATGCCAACCATACATCCTCCATACCGCCAGTTAGTGTTACATATTCTAACACCCTTCCTCCCTTCCATCCTCTCATTTCTCGTTCTTCTAACTCTCTGGCCTGGATGTCAGCAGAGGCTGTACATGCAGAGGGCCGCAGGTTGGGCTGATAAAAGTCATTCATATGTTTCTCCATCGACGTGCTCTGGCTGCTCCAGCAGTAGAGAAGAGCTAATTCAGTTTAGAGCGTCACGGATGAGTCATTCATTATCAGGTTGTGCATTCTGCATGTATACATCATGGTTTACAGGTCTGATGTGTTCTGTAAGAGAGTTCATGTATTATTTAGTTACCCTTTTATTATTGGGGTACCTTTACCATGCATATTATACAGTATGTCTTATGGTAATGTCTGCAATTCATGCTGCTTCTGGATTTGAAGTACTGCGTCAAGTTTCCTCAAAATACCCATCTACATCTAAAATGACTAACATCTGCAAGCCCTTACCTTCCTACCCTTTATGTTCCTCATGTTCCTGCAGACTCCGTCATGCTGTACCGGCAACTTACCTCCTCATTATGACTGTGCGCATCAATCAAAATGTTTAACCGAAGTGCACCCAAAAGTAACATCTGTAGCAGCTGCGCCATGTAAACACCAGCTGCGCCAACAGCTATGGCAGATTAGTCTCTAAAATACCTTCAACGCAACGTGATGTGGAGTCAGGTTGCAGTTTGAAGAGTCTTAACAGGTGAGGATGTAGTGGACATAAGACTTTTTCTTATGAAACCCTTTGGGTGGAGGACCAGACAGTGTCATTCTTGTGTTATTTTAAGTGTCAGAGGGTCACTTGTGCCCAGACTATATTGAATTTCCCCTGTGAGAGGGAGGGAAAACCTCTGTCTTTTCTTTTGGTACTGTTTCTTCTCACTTCATATTCCTTGTCTCGCCCCCCTCTTCATCTTCTACATCCTATCTTCTCACCCTCCTTCTCTTACCTTTTTCTTTATCACAGTCTCAAGTCCTCCTCCTCTTCCACATCTTCCTCCGTCCCTCTCCTCAAACCCCAAATCATCTCATGCAACTATCCGTCTCTGTCAACCCACACACACCAGAGATACAACTTTTATTACTCACCACAGCTGGAGACCACTTAACATGAGTGTGTGTATGTGGGAGAAAGTGTGTGTGTGTTTTGTACTGTTTCTCATTATGCTTTCCATGATATCATTAAGAGGGGTAATATCTCTCCCCTTAAGAGCTTTTTATCTCTCTGGCTCTCTCTGTTGGCCTCCCTCAAATTATTTTGTTTGTGTTGCCTCCACTCAGATGAAGAGCTGAACCAAGGTTTTCTCTCAGCCTACCTGTTCCTATAGAAGTGTGTGTGTGGGGGCGGGTGTGTTCGACAAAGAGAGAAAGATTCAGACCGGCTCATATCATTTAATTGCACACAGCTCTAAAAAAGCTGCTGTCACTCCGATTCCCGCAAAGTCCGACGTGAGCAGCGTTCACACTGTCACAGATTTTTCCTTTAAAGTAATTCTTGATTTGTGACAGTAGACAGTGCAGAGCTAAATTATAGTTAATACTTTTAGGAGATTTAGGAGGATGTACTGGCAGGAACTGAATACAGTACTCAACTGTATGTTTTCATTAGTGTATAATCACCTGACAATAAGAATCATTGTGTCTTTGTTGCCCTAAAATGAGCCCTCGTGATGGCCTCTGATCTCGATATTGCTTTTATGTCAATTTCATGGCCAGAGTTTCTGACATGCTTGGAAGGAGATGTGTATATAGGAAACTTTCCAATATTTCCATTATTTAAAGGTGAATATAGGGTAAGTGTAATGTAATGAAATGAAAGGTCCTTCAAGAAAACTTCAATCACGTCTCTAAGTATCCCAATCTGCTCCTATTCTCAAAGGTTAGAGGAACGTTAGCAGACTACAGTCAGTTTTCCCTTTTGGACTGTGATCGAATTACTATAATTCTGTTTTTGTTTCAACTATTACTAGTTGTCAGGTGAAGGTCTTTTGAAGACGCATGTCCTCGTCCTCTCCCCCACTCCAGCTTTCTCACTTTCTTTTGAAGAAAGAGCCCTGCAGCAGCCTTGTGTTGAGATTTAGAGGTTGTACCAGAAGAAGAAACAGTAAAACAGGAGTGCGTATATAAATTACCCTCACTCAAGAAAATGACTTGTTTGTTGCTGCTACACACATACACACATATGCTCACTGCATCTAAAAATAATGCTTGAAAACGTACACGCGCGCGCACACACACAGAGGCAGCTTCCAGTTGTTGTAAATCAAAAGAAGAACTGGAGCCAGAAGAAAATGGAAAGAGATGGAGACTGAGATATAAAGAGAGTCCATGCCCATTACGTAATGCGATGAGGTCTCAGCTAATCAAATCAAACTGTCGCTCAATCATTGACATCTATAACAACTTCAGACAAACACAAACAAACACACACTCTCTCTGCAGCAGTACAAAACCTAATCCATTAAATTGATTGTGTTTAGGCCTTTTCAATCATTAATGCCTTTCGTTGACCCTTTTTGCACTCTTGTCTTCTTCCGCCGCCTTTTTTTAGCCTCTATTTCTGGCAGTGTCAGTTGTGTGCTCAGTGAACTTGGTGTGTGTGTGTGTGTGTGTTTTGTGTCAGTCTGTTGACAGACCGGGGCTTTGAGGCTACTGTCTGACAGAGGAACAGTCTGGGGAGCAGGTGTCAAAAAGTAACAAGGTAGAAATATAGAAAGAAAGCAAGACATAGAGAGCGAGAGGGAGGGAGTGAAAACTCATATAATGTATCGCATTTAGGACTGTATCTGTCGGAGGAACAGCACAAATTCAATCGACTAACAAGTTTACGGTCTCTTCTCTGTGCTTGTGATTCCCTCTGTTATATGGGATGCTGAAGCAGGTTTTGGACCAATAAATGTAAGATTTCATGAAGGAATGGGAGGTTGAAGTGTATTTTCGTCTGCACCTACAGTACATTTTCAAGGTGTTTGGATTATGGGTAATGATGCGTTTAAAGCCATTAAGTGAAGTTAATGCTGCGATATGAGATGTGCGATAACATTATATCTTATGCAGAAGGGGAGACTTCACCTACTGGGCAAAACACTCAAAAACAAATTACAGATCTCTCAGAATAAGTTAGTCAGGTGTACATTTTAACATATCAAACACCAATGCCTGCAGCTCTGGTTATTACCCTTATGTATTTCAAAGATTGCCTTTATTGAGTTCTCAATAAACTCATAAACTCGTAGACAACCCACCAGACAAGATTCCCATCAGTGATGCCACTGCTGAATTAGTTACCTTTGCACCTTTAAACAAAACTAAGATACTTTGATAAGTCATGCGAGCTCTGTGAGGCTGTAATTTTGGCCATGCTAACATGCTCACAATGACAATGCCGACATCCTGGTGTTAAGCAAGTATGTTCACCGTGTTCACTGTCTCATATGTCACTAGCTATAATTAGCTAATTAGCTCTAAATACATTGAATACATTTGTTTTATAGGTAATAAGCCAAATAAACCAAAGCACTAGACAAATGTTAGACCGGATTTCATGTCATTCCATCCAATAACTGTTGAGATACTAAACTACACTGGACTTGTTGAGCCATCCATGACATTTTTGTAGTTGTGTGTCCCTCTCATAATGTCAGATATCTCTAAAGCCAGACTCCATCACACACTGTTTTGACTACATAACTGAGCAGGGGAGGGCATGTTCTAAAAGAAGAAAAGAAGAATTGTGTTCATGTGACGATCGAAGAAAAATCAGTGAGAGAGCACGATGAAGTGTAGAAGGGGCTAAAATGAAGGATGGGTGCAGAGATAGAGATGGAGAGAGAGAGGAGGACACAGATGGGAGCGCTGCTACAGCCAGCAACAACTATGAATAATGAAAGCACTACAGTTATAGCGTCTGTGTGTGTGCTCTCAGCAGGTGTAAATTAGCTAGATTAGTGCATATGTTCATGAATCTCCCAAGTGTTTATCTGGAGCGTGTTTTCATGTGTATGCTTGTGTACATTCACCTGAATTGTTTGTGTGTCTGTGTTTCTGTAGTGAGGATGAGAGCATGCTGCTGTCTGTTCATACAAACCACAATCTGTGTAATATGTATGATGTGCAACATGAAATACATCGTGTGTGCGTCCAGTCTGTATGTGTGCATGTTCACTGTAGATTATATAATTTGTCTGTTAGTATATGCAAGGTTAACTGTAATCTGGCTGTGTTTGTGTGTATTACTGTGTGTCATAACCTTTCACATCTCAGTAGAGCCCATGCGATAGCCAACTCACGCTCTTTCTTATTCGTTCGTCTCTTGTCTCCTACCCATCTCTGTTGGTCTCTCTCCTTCTTATCTCTGTCTTTCCTCTTCCATCTCACTGTCAGCTGGCAGTTCATTTAGTCCTTCCCGGTTTAGTTACTGTTGCTACACCTGCCAATCTTTCCATCCCAGCACGTAGTTTACAGCCACTGCGGTGGCAGATTTTCCTCTAGAAATTCTCAGTAATTCGCGGGAACGATGAGTCTTTTATTTCAGACAGAGGCGGACAAAAGCAGGCTTCTCATTTTGAGGTGATCAGCTTTACCAAGCAGGCTAATTTAGCTAACGTTAGCTCAAGGAGTGACTTCAAAACACTGACTTCAGCATGACATTCAAGTGGATTTTAAAACAGGAACGTCGTACAATGAGTGGCTTACATACATGCAGATATGCTTCACATTCAACATTACATGATAAAAGGCCTTTTAGGATGAGCCTAAACTCTGACACACTTTTCTAAACTGTAATTTGACAATCACTGCTCAGGAAATTTCTTTTGATTTTACATTGAACTCAGTGTTAAAGGTCCAGTGTATTTAGGTGGATTTACTGGCAAATTAACTGGCTCAAAATAAGACCTGTTACGGTTTGCATCCACCATAGGTTTTTTTACATGCTTGGAGGCGAGGGTTATTCAGTTGATTGCAATGTGCAACCTCACAGCTAGATGCCCTTTAAAGTTTATTTTAATCTAAGATAGTTTACAAGAAATAATTAAAGAAAATAAATCAGCTGTACGATATAAAATCTAACAGATATTTCATTTCTCTCCTCCCACTTGTCTTCCACTAGGTGGAGTTTCACATCTGACTAAACAATATTTTCACATCTTTTCCAACATTGTCGAGAGGTGGCCGCTCAACCTGATGCGATGCTGAAAATAGTAAATCCGGACAGTTTTATCCGCTGTTGCTGTGACAGCTCACCAATGAAAACAACGCGTTTCCACTTCTCCACACCTCCATCACTCTTTCACAATCCTCTCCTCCCTCCTCCCGGTTTTCTCTGTTGAACCGAAGCCTATTTGTGGTGTCAGAGTCAACATGGCTGACGGTGAAGCATATGATGACACAACCAGGTGGAAATGAACACTCTCTTCCTCTCTGCCTGTCACATACAGATGTATTGGTGAGATGAAGATTATATAAAGTGGGTGAAATAGAGCAGGAAGAGGCCAAACTGATGTTATCGCTATAGGACCAAAACTAATACACACTATGAGTATCTTAAATGAGTGATGTTGCATAATTAGTATGGATTTGCTTACCGAGTGCTTTCTGAACTGTCAGCCCAGTTCTACAATACAGCCCTGCCTCTTTTATCGTGTTAAACAGTCAGAGTGAAGACACTGTTAGCCTCAACACTCGTCTCGAATGGTTTTCCATCCAAGCCTGCTTTAGGCTACGCTTAAAGAGGTCCACTGTGCAGGATTTAATGCCACCTAGCAGTGAAGTGAAGTTGCAAATTGCAACCAGATTAATACTCTTTCACGCTCCACCCTCTCTTACCATGCATATAAAAAAACACATAAAAAGCAAAAGGCCATATCTAGAGCCAGTGTTTGGTTTGTCTGCTCAGGGCTACTGTAGAAAAATGGCAGTTCAACATGGTGGACTCCGTGGAAGAGGACCCGCTCTCTCTGGGGCTCATTTTAAGGCAACAAAAACACTATGATTCCTATTTTCAGGTGATTATCCACTAATTTAAATAGACTAATGAATATTATATTCAATTCCGGCCAATAGATCCCCCTAAATCTTACACACTGGACCTTTAAAACACAGGTCTGACTCTTTTCTTAAACAGACTAATATACTGTCTGAAAAATGTCTTTGACCTTCATGTTCGGTGAGTACAGCGGTGATAATGAAAACACTCTATTCAAAGTTCCAATTAAATGAATCTCTGTCTCTAAATACGTTCACAGATCTGATAACAGTGCCATCTCACCTCTAACAGGACGCCACTCATGGGCACACGCTGTTATTCTTGAAGACCTTTCTTTTCAATTTACTTGTTAAGGTGTGGTTTTGCGGTACGCGTCCCCTTAAAAAACTCTGTGCGCTGCATTTTTATGGCTCTCTCATGAGCGCTCCTAATTGAAAATGTCTCAACTGTGGCTGTGCTGCTCATTGCATCACTGTCAGCTGGAGAAATGTTATTAGGGCCTAGGGGGAAGTAAGCAGCCTCATATAGTGTCCCACTAAGCAGCGTCAATTTTGGTTTCAACCTTCATGCTTGCAGAGGCTCCTCATCATCTCCTGCAAGAGAAAACAGAGGGGTGCTCATTTAATCATGCTCGTTTTTTGTCACGTATCTGATTTGTTACTGTAGGCTAGCTAATGGGATAGTTTTGATATTAATGAGGTTCACCTACAGTAGCTGTCCATACCGATGCAGCTGTGCCTTCTGTACGAGCAGCTGAAATGACCTCCCGTCTAATTACAGCCTGACGTGGTGAGACTTTCCCAGCTTTAATAGACTGCTGCAAACACACTCGGCATGAACACTCTCTTATTATGAGGGAGAGCATAAAACTGAAAAGGTTAATTATCTGGAATACACTCGCTGAGTCTCGTCTTTCTCCTCACTTCTTTAACAGGAAGATCATCGAGGTGAAGATTATTGATGATGAAGAGTATGAGAAGAACAAGGCCTTCACAATCGAGCTGGGAGAGCCCATTCTGTTGGAGATCGGCCAGAAACACGGTGGGTGTCTTTGTGTGTTTGTGTGTGTGTGTTTAGCAAGAAGTCAGGAGAGTGAACAAGAAGAAGGGAAGAGTGACAGACAGAATCTTTATTTAACCGCCGCCAGTCTCAGGCCTCCTGCACAGCTATCTCTCTATAAACAGGGTGAGACCTGCATTGATCGTCTGAAACGAAACTCAAATTAACTTGGGGAAACATTTCACTTTGAACTAAGAACGCGGCTGCGAAAGGATTTTTAAAAAAAACAACAAAAAAAACAGTGGGCTTGAGCTATGAAGTACTTCCAACAGGAAAACAGGAATAAGCACAATCGGTGCCTGTATTTATCATACACAGTTCATAAATAGTCAGGAAGCTTCTATATTTATGCCTGAAATCACTGCACTTTGGTGCTGTGTTCATATTTAAGACTTCTGTGGACTAAGCAGCAGAAAAGAGCAGATTTAACACAATGTGCAGTTTAATTTCTGCCTACTGATCTATTTTGATCAGATTCTTTTCTCAGTGGCAGCTCTGCCCTTTCATCTCTACTTTCTGAATCCACATAGTTACCAGCATCGTGAATCTAAAACATCTAAGCCCTTCAACTTTTTAAGAATGTAGGAAGCTTTAGTTGGAAAGGCTCATTATAGCAGGGGGACAGCTAATCTGTGGCAGGTACCTCAAAGCTAGAGAAAAGCATCAGTAACTAGGGTCTGTAACTTGTTCTGTTCAGATGAATTTCCACAAAGTTCAAAATTTGATGAACTAGAAGACTTGAAGAAATCTCAAGAAGCTTTCTTTGTATCATTTCACTTTCCTCTGAGGCATTGTGTTTGTATTTTGTGTCATTAACAGGATGACATGCATATATATCCTCTAACACACTTCAGGTTCTCAACCTGGGGTCTGGGACCCATCGTAGTGGTCACAGGTTAAATCTTAAGGACGCGAAAACATTAGAAGACAGAACAGGAACTATAAAAACGTTTTTACCTTTTTTACACATCAAATGCAAATACAAATACAGCCCTAATTAGCAAACATTATCATGCTAATACAACAAACCAATGACAGTACAAAGAATGGATGGTGTGACGTCACACATAGACATGGAATATCAGCAGACAGGCAGGCTGAATGACGCCAGGGTGCTCAAACAAGTCACCAGCCCCATTGTTAATTATACATAACTTCAAACCTTAATTTCATTTGAACAGGTGAGTTATAAAACATTCAGGCTCCGTACAATTGTCATGAACGGGGAAATTAGCTGTAGAGACCAAAACTGTTTGTTGTACCAGGCTATAGGCATGTTTATTTATCTGCTGTGAACTTGAACATTTCAGCATTGGGGGTTTATGGAGATTGACTTGTTCTGCAGCCAGCCTCAAGTGGCCATTCGAGGAACTGCAGTTTTTAACACATTAGCTTCACTCCACAGCCATGGAGGTTGCCGCTTGCAATAACCTAAGATCGTGAACACTAGGCCTATAGCTGCTAAACACTAGCGTGTTAGCAAGAAAACACGTAGACTTGTTTTCATTGAAGTCCTTTTTATTGTAAAGTTCCACTGTTAGCTTTTAAGGTCGTTACCGATCACATGGTTGTTCAAATAGACATGGCTGTTCCCATCCACTTCTATCAACCTGTTAGCAATGATGTTCAAGCTACATATCTTCCATACAGGTGTTCCCACCAACCAGCATAAGTTGTTCCTAATAAGGATATGATCCCCCATCTGGTTCCTACTTGAGAACAGCAGCTGTGTGTCCAGTACTCAGCTAAATTAGACACACCACAGTCGAGGCTTACATGCTACTCATGCTATGTCACCTGTGGAGACATGTTGGCAGACACTTCCTGGTAGAGTAAGGGTCCACACTTGAGATGTCAGTCAGAAGAGCCAGCCTGGCGCATGTTTCATTACAGCGGAAATAGAATTGGTTTTATAACTAAGTCACATTGCAAGTGGACTGACAATGTCACACACACACACACACACACTGTATCACATATTGTACACTGCTTTTCAATTACAGCAGGTCCACACTGATAACAGCTGACTCAATCAATGACTGTCACTGTGTGCAAGGAGAGAATGAGGAGACGTATGGATCAATGGATGAAACCATGGTGGAACATGTGATAACAGAGATAGAACATATGAAATACCCGTTAATATTTGGGGTAGCTTGGATTTCCCTTGTGGCACATCAGTGTTTGAATATTAGCATTTACATTAGAGGCTTTAATGACTGCTCACACACATTTCTTAAAGTGACAGCACAGCAAAATTATTAAATCGGTTCATGCTGCATCGGCTAAAATCAGCCAAATATAAAAATCACATGATACGTAATTCGAATTCAAATGCCATGCAAGAGCCATGTGCATAAACAGTGTGAATATGAGGCCTCATAGAGATTGGCAAAGAAAAACAAATCTGCAGTTGGTGAGAAAGCAGGTGAATGGCACCATAGTGTATACAGTTATGTGTATAATGTATTTGTGTGCAAATGATGGATGAACATGTAGGGGGAGCTCTGTTAAAATATATTACACAACAGTTAGATCGGACTAATAGTCTAATACCAGTGTTGTTTTAGAGGTCTTTATCTATTTTAGATTGTAACCTGTTTCTACACACACCATTGACTGCATAATGGCATTCTGGCCATTTACGGATAATTAGCCCGAGTGGCCATCATCAATAATCAATACACACATTATTAAAGCATTCATTAAACCAATAACTAACAGCAGTCATTGTCAGACAGCGGTATCATAGTTTAACAGTTAGTGGTGATAAAAACATGTCAGCTGTATGAACTACACTAAAGCTCGCTGCACTGTCCATGGAAAATATTACACCAAACTCCCTTTAAGAAATATGATATTTAACAATTCCTATTACTCTAGAAACACTAGATAACGGACATTATGTTGGCTGTCTTCTTGTCAATTCAGCATCAATAAAATCCATAAATATGAGCTGTATTTGTGTACAAACGTTACATTTTTGTCGCCTCGCTATAATATATATAATAGCGGTGCTATTTTAGTGTAAAAAGAGAATGAGGCTAATATTTATCACTAAAATAGTTGCTGCTTGGTTGATCAGATACACACCAAATTAAACACAGACTCCAAGCACTTTTAATTCACCAGCTGTCGTGTGTGTGTGTCTGTATTTTAGGTTTTTTTTTTTATAGATTATTTTTTTGGCCTTTTTATGCCTTTTATTGATAGTACAGCTGAAGATAGACAGGAAGCACGGGGCAGAGAGAGGGGGAGAGACACGCAGTAAATGGCGTCCGATGCGGGAGTCGAACCGGGGCCAGCTGCAGCGAGGACTGTAGCCTCTACACATGGGGCAGCTGCTTAACCACCGACCGCCCCGCTGTATTTTAGGTTGTTACCAAAGTAACCACCAGATTTTCCTGCTTCCTGTTTGGTGGTGCACCTAACCGCTGATGATATCAAACATGGCCGATTATCTTGAGACTGAATCACAGCCGTGCATTCCCTCTCCTGTGATATTGCTTTACTAATCGTGGAGTTATAAGGACTCTTCCACTAATTACAAGACTTGCAAATATTAAGCTGACCCATTCATCCCTGTGGTCTCCTAGGTGACTCCAACGAGAACAAGCCATTGGTGGGAGCAGAGGAGGAAGAGGTTGCCAAGATGGGCTGTCCCAGTCTGGGCGAGCACACACAAGTAGAGGTGGTGATAGAGGAGTCCTACGAGTTCAAGGTAAGCGTATTTGTGCACGTACGGCATCTCCATTCACATGAACGTGCGTATAAAAAGCTCTTTAAAATGAATCAGCAGCTAATCAGATCAATTTTAAGTCCTGATGAAATCATGATAACCAGTCTGGCAGCAAGAGAGTTGAGTTAAACATCAGATGAAAAGTAAACTGACTCAAAATGCAAATTTGATCTAAAATCATTTAAAGTGAGTGTCGGCTGCCCCGGTTCAGACGATGAATTATTCATTTTCATAGCAATGGACTCTCTAATGAGATGCTTGTCATTTTGATAGCAGACAATAGAAGTTTCTGGTAGACCATTCATCCAGAAAATGAGAAAATATACTGACTTAGTCATTTAATAAATATTTTATTGGGAGTTTGATTTTTTCAGTTTCAGTCTGATGTATCCTTGAACAACAGATAACTGATATAACACGCACTAACAAACTAGAAGTGTCTGTCTCGTGTTTCATCACGTCGTACACAGTCATGCCATGTGCGTCGCTTTATTTTTTTTATTCTAACTTTCTCCTCCAAACTATGATTCTGTCCTGTAAATGTAACCAATCATCAATCCAATCATTGTTGTTCCACATTTGCATTGCTTATTTGTCCATTTGTGTTGTTTTGTACGTGTGTGTGTGTGTGCGTGTGTGTGCAGAGAGCAGTAAATGAGCTTATTTGGCGCGCTGACAAGGTCATCTGTCTTTCTCACTCTTTAATGCCCGTGCATGCAATGCTAGCTATTCTGTCTACTTCTGTACAATAGTGAGAGACGCTGTCTGAACATCACGTTCTATAAATCAGCAAATCTGTATTAATTAGTGGATCCTATATTTTTGAATTATCTGTCATTAAATACTGATTTTTGAAATGTCCCTGTGGAACGTGGAAGCTAATTTAAAGAGTTTGAAAGAAAAGCATTTCCCCTTCCTGCGTGGCTGCGAGTGAATTAACAACTTGAGGGTTGTGACTTTCCTTTTCTGCCTGGTCTGTATGCACTTGCATGTTTGCTTGTGTGTGTGTGTGTGTGTGTGTGTGTGTGTGTGCAGAGTACGGTAGATAAGTTGATCAAGAAGACGAACCTGGCCTTGGTGGTGGGAAGCAGCAGCTGGAGGGAGCAGTTTGTCAGTGCTGTTACTGTCAGCGCAGGTAACACACACTCATAAACATTTTGATTTATGGACGGCAGCGTTTTTCTTGACTTCATTTTGAAAAAAAGATGATTGATGATGAAAAAAAAGTACATTTCTTAAAAAAAGTTTGTATCAGCATTTTATTTTGAACCCTTTAACATTTATAGTCGACTTGTTGTGAAGGTTTCATTGCTCTTACTGATTCTAAACACCCATTATGGGCTATTTTTCCTCTGTTAACACTATTTCTTGCCAAGAGTTAGATGAAAAGATCAATACCGGGGTGTTATTTAGCTCAGTCGGTAGAGCATCCGCTCCGTGTACAAAGGCTCAGTCCTTGCTGCAGCGGCCCAGGGCTCGAATCCAACCTGTGGTTCTCTCCCGCATGTCATTCCCCATCTCTCTCTCTCTCCCCACATTCCTGTCAACCTTCAAGCTGTCTCTGTCAAACAAAGCTCAAAAAGGCCAAAAAAAAAAACAACATAAAAAGATCAAGACTGGAACCTACTAACACCTCTAAAGTTGATCAATATGTTGTTGGATCTTGCTTAAGCTCATGCATGATTTCACACCCTTCTTATGCCCTGAGTTTATCATTAGATTCAGGTATGTTCTCCTGTATTTAATTGGAGGCCTGTAGCGTCTAGCTGATGGGAGCAATTCATGTTCTGAATAGATGGAAGAGGTCAGAGATAATTTTCCTAGCTTGTCTGATTATAGTCTTCTCAATGACCATTTAGAGCTATCCAGCCCTGAAACTGAATTAGCACATTTCCCCAAATGTAAATCAATTTCTTAAATCTGATTCAGATAAATTCTTGCCAAAAATTTGGCCTCTAAACTTCCATTTTTCATGGACACTAGTTCGTCCACTCACTTTTGTCCACTTTTCTCCTTCTTTCAATGCTCTCTCTCCTCTCTCTCCCCTCAACCCTCTGCACCCAAAAGGAGACGACGATGAGGAGGAGAGCGGCGAGGAGCGGCTGCCGTCCTGCTTCGACTACATCATGCACTTCCTCACCGTCTTCTGGAAAGTTCTGTTCGCCTTTGTCCCGCCCACGGAGTACTGGAACGGCTGGGCCTGCTTTATTGTCTCCATATCGCTTATCGGCGTCCTCACGGCCGTCACTGGCGACCTGGCATCACACTTCGGCTGCACGATAGGACTGAAGGACTCGGTGACGGCTGTGGTGTTTGTGGCGCTGGGAACGTCGGTGCCAGGTGGGAGCGGTTCGATGTGTGTGCAGAGAAACGGAGGCGAAACCATTTTAGATTTTTATGTGTCTCTGCTGACGTTTAATTCCTTTTCGAGCAAAAAACAACAAACAAATTTAATCTGATTTCAATAGCAGCCTCCCTCGGTAAGCAGGCTGCAAATCAAAATTGAATTGTAAACTTCTGGCTCCATCACGGCCTTCAGCCTGAGCCTGTCTCTGCCTGGAGGGGCCGCATTGTCCCGGAGCTTTAATTCAATTCCCTTCCTCATTCCACTCGTCAGCCGTTTCATTGTGGCCCTTTTGTATGATTTATAGAAATAGCTCCTTTGCTACTCTTCCAGGTGGTAACTTTGATGGCTTGCGGCAAGGTCTCTGAAAAGTAGCATTTGAATCAATTCCTTCAGCAGCCATATAACGCGGTGTGTTGAATTTGGAAGCTGTAAACGTGGATTTGATATCCATTATCGGCGTGTGTACCTTGTCACGGGATGACGGTGCTCATCTGTGTGCTTTTCTTTTATTCTTTTTCACACACATCCAGTTTCCTCTCCCCCATTCCTCTGACTCTATACGGTCCTCATACCCCACCTCACTTATCTGTTACGCCTGCTCCCGTGCCCCATCCTCGGTCAATTTATTATCCTGACTCTGTGTTACCTCGCTCCTGTCTCTCTCTCTCTCTCTTTCTCTCCCCTCTTCTTATTGGCTGTTATGTTTTCACTATTGTATCATCCATCATTCTGACCCGTGTGCGCTCTGGTACCCAGGTGCGTGTGGGTGAAAATGTGTTTGCTCTGCCGAGGTGATGCAAGTTTGCGTGGAGCAAGTCCCGCAGGTCATTATAACTTCCACTGGGAGTGTGTGCTCCCTTGTGTGTGTGTGTGAGTGTGTGATTGTGATCTCCTCAAAAGCTTGTTAGAAACATTCAACTCATCTCTCTTTTCCCACTTTTGACTCTCGCCCATCCCTCCTCCGGTTTTCTGAAAGCATTTCTGCTTTATTACTTTGGAGACACACTTGAGGATTATCCAGCCGATTTATACCAGATTTGACGATTCAGGCAATTAGAGGGCAAACTCTGATCGGCGGCTCGCCCTGAACGCTGCGAACTACTAAATGTTTCCGGCTGTTTAAGAGGTTTATGAAGCTCATTTGTAACCGTGTGAGCAATTTAGATAGCGTAAGTGGTGTTTGATAGTTGCGTCGGTGGTGAACAGGCCCTACAGTGATCACAGATCTCTCATGTTTAACTTCCTTCCAATTTGTCTGAGAGAGCTTTGACGTTTTTTGGCTGGTGTCACATTCGTACATTGACGCCTAATTCCATAAGCACTTATCCTCATCAGGGTCGTGGGGGGGGCTGGAGCCAATCCTTGCTGACATTGGGCGAGACTCGTCCAAACCTTCTTGCTGTGAGGCGACAATGTTAACCACTGCACCAACCGTGCCAGCCTAGCCTGATGATCCATCCTTCCATCCATTTTCTGTAACCGCCTATCCTCACTAAAGCCTATCTCAGTTGACACTGGGCGTGACACTTGGACAAGTTGCCAGCTCGTCACAGGGCTGACACATTGACTCAAACTAGCCTGATAATGGGAGAGTAAATTGCCATTTTCTTCACTTATTACTAAGTCACTGGGTTCATTTTAGTCTTTTTGTGTTTGTTAAGAGTTATTTTGCCCCAAGCAGTCGCTTTCTCTTGACATGTTTTGGGGTTGATAAGTGTAGAGCAGTCAACACATTACTTACAGTTTATCGTAATGTGAGCACATTATTCGATGATGATTAGTGCAAAGGTTCCCAAATGAAATGTCAGAAGTTTCTAATACCAATTTAACAATTTGAGGGTCGACTTGTTTGCTGTTTTACCAGGAGGTCATTGGGAGAGTCTCTGTGTGCTCAACTTCTTCAAGCGTAGCTGGCTTGCTAACAGATAAACCATTTAACGTTTAAGAATCAGGCTTGGTTCAGACTACATACAGTTTTTGTTCTGTAATTTAAGAACAACTGGGAAAGAAGGGTGGATAAACCCGGATGAATGTACACTGTATGATGCAGTGGGTTTCTAAATTTGGGTATGATCTTCTTCTGTGTTGTCAGCCTTAGTTGGAACAGTGTGTGTGTATGTGTCTGGAGGCAATAATGTGCAGTTTCATGACTCAGATTCAAACCCACAATCTAATGTACCCATGTGTCAACACACACAAACTTTTCATTTCTTTTTGTGTGGTCTCTTACCAACAGGATTACCATTCACCCCCTCCCACCCAAGAGAGTTTGAGGGATCTTTTTTCATGTTGGGATATGAATTTCAACAAATCTCGCTGACATTCAAATGAGAATCGAGACTCATCTCACCCAGACCGTCCAAAAATAGAAATAAGCCGAGACAGGTGCACAATAACTGGCAGCTGTTTCCTCGGTGTTCCTTGCCAAGCCGGTTGTAAAGTCTCTGCGCTTTTCACCCAATTTCTGCTCAAATGTTCAGCACCACAGACACTTGTGTACACCTACAGAATTTTACAGCATATTACATCTGTTCTGCTGATGTCAGTATATAACTGCGGATTACAGAACAGAGCTATGAATCTTCCTGAAAATAATCAGTCACGTTTATATATTCAATTTCAGGAGCGTAAGTGTAAAAGGAGAAACCAGTGAAAGGCATTCTGACCAATGTAACTTTGGAAGAAAGATAGATAGATAGATAGATAGATAGATAGATAGATAGATAGATAGATAGATAGATAGATAGATAGATAGATAGATAGATAGATAGATAGATAGATAGATAGAACGTGTAATTATTTCCATAAATGCTAAAGTCTTTTAACTTGTCCATTGTATCTATGATACGGATTACCTGATGTTTCGACACCTCTTTGTTTCTCTTTAGTGTTTCCCCTGTGCACAGCAATGTAGGTGGGTGGTGTAATAACTGCTGTTACCTTGAGGTTGTTTCCTGACAAAGACATTTACAAAAGAACATCAGAAGTCATTTTCATGAGACTCATTTCCATATTGCTGCTTTACATTATTTGATTGTTTTGTTTTGACCTCGGGTTTGTTTTTCTGCTTGCATACTGGCTTATCAAAGATGACAAAGGCTTGAAGTTACAGTGAAATTTTTCGTCTCTCCCATCCAGACACATTTGCCAGCAAGGTCGCCGCCATCCAGGACCAGTACGCCGACGCCTCCATCGGCAACGTCACTGGCTCTAACGCCGTCAACGTCTTCCTTGGCATTGGCGTGGCATGGACCATCGCCGCCGTTGCCTGGCGCTCCAAGGGCTTGCCGTTCAAGGTGGACCCAGGAAACCTGGCTTTCTCCGTCACCCTCTTCACCATCCTGGCCGTGGTGTGTGTGGTCACGCTGCTGTACCGGCGACGGGCGTCGGTGGCAGGCGGCGAACTGGGCGGGCCACGGACTTGCAAGGTGCTAACGTCGCTGTTGTTCGTCACGCTGTGGCTGATTTACATCCTGCTGGCTTCACTGGAGGCCTACTGCCATTTACCAGTGTTTTAAATGGAGAGGAGAGGGCAGGGAGAGAGACCCACTGCCAATATGGAGAGAGAGAGAGAGAGAGACGGAGGGAGGGATGGATGGAGGAGTCTTTAAAGACGGATGGGAATAGAAGGAGGTGCATCGACACAGGCTGATTCATGGTGGAACCGGCAGATCGTTAAATTCCTACTTTTTATTAAAGTTCAAATCAATTTTTTCTCTTTTCATTTATTTCTGTAAAGTATTATTAACCACTAAAACTCCATTTATATCCAAACTTTATTATATTTATAAAAGGAGACCCACCATCTATCCACGATGAAGAAACTTCTCGGACACATAAAGTCTCTAAATGAAGAATTATTTAACACGAAGAATTGATGGAAAAAAATGCAATGCGGGTTTTTATGTAGTTGCACAAATCACCCATCATCATAGTTAATAAAAGGCTGATAGTGTTCGAGCCTACTGCCAAACCAGCAGGAGAGGAGAAGAGCTGTTGGCCGGGCCTCTGAAGGGACAAACGAAGGTGAAGAAGCTGGAAGAAGAAGAAGTGAAAGGGGAAGCTGGATGCAACAAAAGCAGAGAAGAGCCGGGACAAAGTGGGAGGAGGTAGCAAAGAAAAGACGACATGGAAGAAAGTAAAAGAAGAAGAGGAAATGGGCCAATATAATCTACACCCCCTCCTCTCTCACTGCCTCCCCCTCTCTCTCTCTCTTGCTCCCTCTGTCCTTACGGTACTGGATCGTCCCATTACTCCCACTGAACTCTGTCTAATGCTATCAGTGACTTATTCCTTTCGACCCCTCTTCCCCTCCAGTTGTACACACACAAACACACACTTTGGGGGCCCTCAGGTGAATCTGCAGAGGAGTGGACCACTCACTAACTTGCGGGGCAAAAACTGACAACCTCTCTCTTTTTTCTTTTTTTTTTGTCTTGATCTTTTTTTTCTCCTTCTCTTCTTGAATACACTGTGCAAAATAGATAGTCCTTCCACTCTATAATACACACAGATACACACTCCTCCGTCCCTCTCTCTTGCCTTATCACCCCCTGTAGGAATTGTCTCAAAGTTGTGATAGTCACCAACCGACCCTCTTTTCAATTGAGCCAATCCCAAGCCCCCTCTCCTTTTTTTCGCCAATCAACAGTTCCTCGTTTATCCCATGAAGGAAACTTACCCCCCCCCCCTTTTTTTCTAAACTTTTCAATGGCGTCACGTGTTGATGTTGTTACCGTGCAATTGTAAAAAAAAAAAAAAAAAAGAAAAAAATACCAAGGACATATAAATATAGTATGGAGGGATGGAGGTAGAGGAAGTTAAATCAGGTTGTTTATAACGCGGAAGATGTTGGATTAGCACGTGGAAGAAAACTCGAAGGAATGTTTGACAAGCGAAGTTTAGAAACGGAACAAAGCGAGCGGTCCACGTAGTTCTAGTCGTCTTTCTTGCAATGCAGAAGCATCGTGCACTACATGTTGTAAGGTAAACTGTTTACACCCTTAAGTTGCATTAAACGGCGGGGGGAACGAACGTTAACAAGCAGAGCCAGCCCAGCAGGAAATGATGTGACGTCAACGAACAGGATGAAGGCGGGACCAATCAGAATGAAGAATCTCACTGGTTGTGACCTTGACGACGACTGAAAGGGGACGACAGCGTCGTTGATGACAAATCAAAACTATCACTATACCCGGTGTTTCTAATTGTACATGATAATATAAGAAACTTTTATTGATGTGTGTGAGAAAACACTGATATTTAATGTGTGTGAAGCCCCCCCCCCCTTCTCTGTGTGAGGAGGAAAAGGCAAATTCATGTACCCCTTTTCCTCTGAAACACGGTCCAGGAAGACGTTATAAGGCGATCCATCATGCGGCTGATGGTGAATGCAAAAGCGAAGGGTGAATCACGAGAGAGAGGAGAGTGAAATCCTCTGGGGGTGCGAAACGAACGGCAGCTCCGAGATATCACGTGACTGTTGTGCAGCAGTTGTAACGTTGGGACGTTCCTTTGTACGGAAATCAAAAATCACAAGTCTCTGTTATCCAAAGATTTACGAGAACGGCGTCACAGATCACCGCTCATTATTTTCAGTGTGCCATTTCACCTTGCAGGCGTTGTACAAGTCCCACAAGCTGCCAGTCATAGTTCAAAAAAACAGGCCAGTATAAATTCATAAAGGTGTTCATAATACCGATAAATGTGCTTAACCATTGGTATTATTTATGGGTATGAGTCGGTATCAGAAGCTGTGCTATTTATTTTGTTTTTGTGAAGACTTTGTTGAGTCAGGCATGGTGTGAAAGTGAATTTCAGAATAGCTTAAAAAAAGGAATATTATGCCACATATATGAAATCAACCATTTTGTTATTGTATTGTCTGTCTGAGAAAGTGTTAAATCCACATTTACATTACGTCTGTGTTAATGCCCCAGCTCTGCCCCAGGGGGCTGGACAGAAGCTGGACAGAAGGGATGGCATACGGGCTGTCAGTGCAAATGATTGTTAAATATTATTCTTAACTCCCGAACCATTTTCCCCTCAACTGCCCACAGTGCTGTCTGTAAAGCTCAAAGAAAATCCTCAGAGAAAACAATAATTGAGCTTTTTGTAATATCCCCGTTCACTAAGAAAACAACAATTTACCTGTCCACCATCCGCCTCGTTTATTACGGACAAATTACCCGCTGCAATGTAAATGCATGCTTTCCAAAGCCATGCTCAGTCGTGGCCAGGCTAAACACACACACACGCTTGTCCGATGAAGCATTGCTAAGGTCAGCGCTTGCACAAATGGAAGATAAGTGGCGATTTGGAGCACAGGGGTGAAAACGCCTGCGTGTGCTCTTTCCTCGAATGGCATTTTAAATGCCACACCGGTTCCTTTCACTTTCTGACAGCTCTGACGGAAAAAAGGAGGACGTGAAATATTCCAAACTTTAATGGTAGAAAATCCGACGACATTTGTTTTTCCAGCTTAGATTTACTGTATCAGCTGATTTCGGGGAAGCTCGGCCAAGATTCATTAATAGAAGTTTGACCACCTGCCATGGTGCTCTTGCTCTGTTTCAGAGGAATATTTCTTGGCTGCAAATATTTAACGTTGCTGTCTAGAAATCAGACACAATGGCATGCCCAGAGCTTCCTCATCGCGGAAGAGCTGCCCTGGAGTTTGTAGTGATTTAGTGTCTTGTTCAAAGACTCTTCAGCATGTTTGCAGCGCGCAGGGCCGTAGTGAGGACTGTAGAAGTACTGAGGTCACGAGTCACGAGGCCCCTGGCAAATTTATTTCCCAATATGCAGAAATGTTGTTTTAAAACCTCAACATGGCTGAATCTTTCTCTCTGAAGGTAATATATTGAGGTTACAGCCGTGCTAGCAACTTAGCAAAGCTACCACTCAGGCAACAATGATCATTTCAGCTAAATGCTAACAATACTGACAATGCTAACACGCTGACCCTCCGCAGGTGTAATGTTTACCATGGTCATTATCTTAGTTCAGTGTGGTGGCATGCTAACATTTGCTGATTAGCGTTAAATAACTTGCATCTGCAGCTCATGAGAGTGTCATTAGTTCAGCACGACACCAAGTGTTGGACAAATGTGTTGACCACAGGACGGCGCTAGAGGAAAAGATTACAGAAATTCCTCTGGGGAATCTGAATGTCTGTACCAAATCTAATGGAAATGCATTCAATATTTGGCAAGACATTTCACTCATATCCACATATGTGAACCCTGTGGTGGACAAGTCATTGGGATTCATCCTCCTGTCAACATGAAAGTTGGTGGATTGACCAGTCGACATTGTCATCCTCAGCACCACACCACTAGAGTGACTAAAACCTCCCCACACAGATCTGCCTGAAATACAGAGGACATGACCTCAGTGTCCTCCATCGTAGCTACATCCCCGGATGCTCGTTGACACGTTTGAATCCGTATCATCCGGCTGTAACTGTCTGACTAACCATCCTGATCCTGTCATTGTCTCAGCTCCCTCGGTCATTTCTGTAGCATGCAGTAAAAAGTAGGCGTCTACCCAGCATGAAGAAGGTCATCAGCCAGTTGCTGTGCCAGTTTTGACACGACTGGCGCGTCGGCATGACTCCTGGCCCACTGAGACGGCAGGACGCGTGCCGGGCCAAACCGTGTTTCTCAATGATTTAAGCTTCCGTAACAGTTGCCAGTTTAAGAATGAGTGGGCCGGATGATAGTGCTGCTGACGCCACAGGAACACGAGAATACTGAGACTGATTTAGAAATGTGGGCTTTTTAAAGGTTGATAAGCGTTGCTGGAGGACGGCCGTGTGTGTCTGCGTGCACGTGTGTGCGTGTATGTGCATGCTTTCTAAGTGAGTGAAGAAATGCAACCATATTTTTAGTCTCTTGCCTGTTGCTTAGCGACCATCTATCTGTAAGCCGTTGTCTTCTTGACTGTTGGCTGGTGTGTGTGTGTGAGACGTGTGTGTGTGTCATTCTCTTTTGATGTCTGCTCGCCCTTCTTTTAGTGAATGTGACTTTAGTTTCTCATTCATCTTTCTCTCTCTGCGGGTGGATTTCAACATATATTCATCACTCATCATATATTTTTTCCAACGCGTGTGTTTCTTTGATTTTATGCTCCTTGTGCCTCCCCCTTTGTTTGCATGTGCACCCACTGTGTGTAGATCTGCATGCGTATTTGTGCCTTTGTGTGAGTGTGTTGTAATCTCTCACTAAGGGCTCGCCCTGTGTGTCCCTGGCTCGCGCCCATGCATTAGATTAATGAATTCGATTGTCAACATGACCGCCAGGTGTGTGTGTACCTGCGGATTAACATCAGATATAAAATAGATCTGGCTGTCAATCAAGACCGGGAATAGATGGTATGAATAAGTATGGTGTGTGTGTGTGTGTGTACAGTGTGTGAGTAACTGCCATACATTAAGGTCGCTGACTCCACGTCGTCTGATTGACAACCGGACATCAGCATTTAATTATACACATGTACTGTACACGAGAAAAAACACAGAAGATCAATAAGGGAATCAATCAAGCAATCCACACACACACACACACATACACACACACATGCTGGTTGTACTTGATTGCGTTGGCATTTTTGAATCTCTAGAGTCTTAATTGAAGATCTTTAACAAAAATGATACATATTTCTCTGTTACGCTTCAAGTTAATTGGAAAACGATGATCGACTGATGGCCTGAAATGAAAACTGAAATGTATTTTTTTCCTTCACTCAAGTTTAGATCAATTTGCCACGTGTGTGTGTGTGTGTGTGTGTGTGTAAGGGGTGTTTACAGACGTCACAACCTGTGTCTGATTTTGAATTAAACTGCTGGCAGCATAATTAGCTGCTGCCATATTTACATTGCCCTTTTCCACGACGTCCATGTTTCTCAGTGTGTATCCTCTGCTTTTAATTGATTAATTGGTTCACCAGATGATAAAGTTTGTTGGCTCACAAGTTTCACAAATTTAAATATACTGAGTCAAATGACTCAATATGTGTTTTTAACTGTGAATGTCACCCCTGCCAACTGCCTCATTTGTTAAGGCTCCAAATATCCAGAAAATATACAGAGCACATGATAGCAGTGTGCTTTGTGTTAGCTGCAGCCCTGATGACTCATATCCTCAGTGATAACGAGAAAACACTGCTGCTATATTATTATTATTATTTGACAAATGTTGAGATATAATGTAAAGGATTTGTTCTCTGAATATAAAAATAATACTGAACACAATTTGTAAAGATCCAGTGTTTCCATAAATGACATAATTTGTCACCTTTCAGATGCGGAAACATCCTGTGTGTGTGTGTGTGTGTGTGTGTGTGTGTGTGTGTGTGTGTGTGTGTGTGTGTGTGTGTGTGTGTGAGAGAGAGAGAGAGAGAGAGAGAGAGAGCGTTTTAACCTCCTGTTAATCAGCAACTATTTATCAGTGTTTATTTTGTACCATTATTTTCTCTCTCTCTCTCACTATTAGCCACTATTGCTCTCTACCTTATAAATATTTATATATTTTATCACTTTATTCATTTTATTCATATATCATGCAGCCCTATTTATGAGGTCACAAAGTGCTTTTGATATAAATATCTGGTGTTTTTCATGTTTCCATGTATTTTATTGTTACATTATTGTACTTTTTGTTACATCTGTTTCCATTCTTTTTTTGTGTTGTTTTGGTGGTTTGTTTTGTAAAAAGAAAAAAAGAAGAAGCCCTCAGAGAGCAGAGCAGCAAAACTAGCATAGAAGACATTACAGTGAGTGTGCTCTTATCCTTTTTATGGTGTGTGTGTGTGAGAGAGAGAGTGTGCGTGTGCGTCTGTCTGTCAGTGTGGACGTGTGCGTTTCTTCATATCATTCCGTCCACGAGTGTGTCGATGCATGACTTAAACTCATTCTGAATACAGTGTTGATGTTGGAAATGTAGTAGTAAAGAGTAAAGTATTTTTAAACGCTGAAAATGACATGACATGAAAAACGATATAGATGTTTACAAAGACCAAACTTTTCTTTTCTCTCTTTTTTTCTCAAAGATGAAATAAAACTTGACTGGCAAATGATCAGAAGTGTGTCTGCATCTTTTCCACTGACGGACAGAAAGTTTTAATTCAATTAACAACGAGAATATTCTTCAGAATGAAAAGGCTAATTTCTCTAAATGCTTAGCAATTAGCAAATGGACCACAGTATGTAATCATATTTGGTTTGAACTGATTAGGTAAATTAGCCACAGCTTCAGATTTGTTTTGGCGAGCATTCCTGAAAATGTTCTCATTGTGCTTATTTTCTGTAGATTTGAAAGTGACTCACATCTTGAGAAAATGTATTCTGACATTTAGCTGGAGTTAATGTGAGGCTTCAGTTGCCCAAATTAGCCAAATGAAGTGTTATGTCTTCCAAAGTTAGCACAAAATTGCCTATTTGTGTTATCCTCCAATGCAGCACAGCAAGGGAAAGCTGTGTGGAGGAGGGAAAAAAGAGGGAATCTCAGACTAAAAAGCACTTTTGCACAGAACAAAGATCTGAACATAATCAGTAGTCTATAGAAATGCTTTGAGCTAAATGCTAATTTCAGCATGCTAACATATTTAGCAGGTTCTTCATCATCCATCAGATAAGTGATGTCGCTTGATATGAAAATACGGTGGCAGCATTATCGTATTACACTGGGCTGTTGAGAAAATTACCACTTGACAGAATAAAAGAGGTCACACGGCACAATAAAGGGCACTTTCTGTTTCACGCCTCATCTGATCCGCTGTGATATTCTGAATCATTTCCACTTCAAATATAACGCAGGAATCAATGCATCTATTATGTCGGAGTTTGTTTGCATGCCTGCCACAGTCCAATAATTAGAAATCATGAATCAGCTGAAGAAATGATCAAATGAATAAGCAAATATTTATTCCCAGCATAGTCCCAACAGTTCAACACACGCATGATGAGAGGAGCTTGAATATGAATGTCATGAACACTTTTCAGTCTTAAGGTTGAACCAGTTGAATAAATAAGATTATGAGGCAGAGAAACTATTTGCCTCAACAAGACTCATGACTGTTTTATTAAGTAAGTATTTTCCTGGGGGGAGTTGACTTGATAACAAGAACAATTGTTCTGCATAATTTTGTTTTGACAGCAGTTTCAAAGCAGTGCAAACATCCTGTACAAAAATCATAAATTTTTGTTACACCTTGTGCCACCTGACCTGAAAGCAAATTGCCTCACTTTGTTTCATTACAAATACATAATTAAACAAGTCTTTACACATAAAGGTCAGTTTTCTTGTCATGAAGTGAACAAATCAGTCTGTGAGAAACAAAAAGCTGTGTAATGTATTCTGTGACTTTCGAGGGAGTTTTCTAACCTTGACTGTTATATATGAAAGCAGGCATATATCACTCCCCTGTCTTCAGAAAGACCACGCCCTCTTTTGGGGTGTATCAAAAGGGGGCGTGACCTATAAAAGTGTTTACTTCCCCAAAGAGCAAAGCACAGAAAGAAGAGATTTGTAGCTTCAGGTCATTTGCAAAAAAGGATGAAAATAGTATAGTGTGGGACCCAGAGAGTCAATACATGTTAATGATGTTACTGAGCTAATGATGTGTGCCGATTTTCCCTGTAAATTGAGCAAAGACTCTTAATGATGGTGTAACTAAAGTTTTTACTGTGAAGAAATATAACCCGAGCATGAAACAAATGCTTTTAGAAGGTTGGTTTGACAGTGTTGAAAGATCCCCGGGAGCAGAGGATATTTTAACCTTAATAATTCACTTAAATTGAGCAGATCTACCGTCTAAGAATGAACTTTGTAAACAGCATAGTGAAGTGGAGCTAAAACTGACCTGTTTTTAACTCTCTCGGATTATGAAATGTTGCTTGTTAAGCACCAATGGCTACCCCAATAGAGACAGCAGTTCCACTTTGCAACAGCAATTGTTACCTCACATTGGACACTGCATTTAGATATGCGCATATAAAATTTATTATAACTCCTGACTGACCATCCATGACTGAGGCTAAAACTTTTGAGCCCCCCCATCCTTCTAAAAGCCCAATGTCAAATCGCTGAAATAACACTTACTTAAACTGACTTAAAGGGTGTCCTGTACATTAACACCTCATCAGGTCATGAACATTTATGATACATTTCAAAGCAATCTTCTAAAAAATCATATTAAATGATCTATGAAAGAAATTAGCTGGACATTATCAGATTCAATTAAATTCTCTCTGTTGTTCTTCCACTGAGGCTTCTTCCATGTTTTCCCAGTTAAAGGGGTTTTGGGGAGTTTTTCCTCATACGAATCAGGACAGACTGTGTCATTTGCCTTGCAGATTCTAAATCCCTGTGAGGCAAATTTTGATTTATGAAATTGGGCCATATAAATAAAATTGACCTAACTTTTAAAAGATTGGCAACGATCCATTTCATCTGAGGCCTGTTTAAATCTTATGAATGTTCACACCAAGGGGGACATATCACGCTGTATCATCCGTGTCACGCTGAAAGAAATTTTATGGCTGTCTACACAGCGGATTCGTATGATTTCCAAGCGTTTTCTCTATGGTGAAACAGCGAAAAGGTCACATCCCGAAGGACTCAAATCATTTGGGCTTTGTCTAAAGCAAATAAACAATGAGGCCGTTAAATAGCTGTGGGGTTGTGGTGGGAGAGGTTCTGACCTCACCAATCAAATAATCAAAAGTTCATGGCCCCACAGCAGCTAATGTCAATCTTTGAGGAAGACACAGCAGGAAACCATCTGTCTCTATATAAACTATAACTCTTGATTAGAGCGGCTTTATATCTACATCAAGCCGCAGCATCCTTTTTGGTCTAATAAAGCAAAGTGCTGCATGGCTGACCCGTTCCTCTTCTTCTTTAAAGCTGCACTAATCAATATTAACAGCTGGTCAAATGACAGTGTGTAATGTGAAAGGGGTTGCTAGTAACTCTACAGACCATCTTTCAGCTCGTTGCTTTAGTTTTACAGCCCGCAGGTTTTACATTCTCACCACATTCATCAACTGTACCAGTCAGACACCAATCAGTTGCTCCCAGGCAACTCTAACGAACAAACTGTAAACCACCTGCCTAGACTGGCAAATTTAACTAGCAACTAGGTTAGGTGAAAATTCCACAACTAAACAGCCAGATATTTTCCTCTGGACTTGGTGGAGACCAAAACAGAGCAACTAGGAGGAGACACACAACTTCAAATCAAAGCAAACGTTAATAGCTAATCTCCAGATGGTGAAAGATAATGCCGTCCCATTTAAACATGCTTGCTGAGGTCAACCCGCAAACTTCTTGTTTTTGCAGAAACTTTTACTTTTAATAATTTCAGTAAACAAAACTAACAAAACACAAAACTTTCTCGCAGATAATTATCTCGGTATTCGCTTTTTTTTTTTTTCGGCTGTTATCTAACCATGAGAAAGAACAGCATCATATTTTTAGCACTGGCCAGAGGGAAGTGGTTGTAGGAGATTAAACACTCTCATACACAAACACACACACACACACACACCTGGGACCTGACCAGCACAACTGCTGTGTTGCTCTGTTGGCCAATAAACAGCTCTGCTGTGGTTCTCTGATTTGATCCAACGCACTTTGGGAATAGAAACAGTGGACGAGGGGGAGACGGTGAGAGTGCTTTCACTTGGTCCACAATGAAGTCTCAGGTACGCGTGCGTGTGTGTGTGTGTGTGTGTGTGTGTGTGTGTGTGTGTGTGTGTGTGTGCTCAACACATTCGCTTTCTAAAGGCTGACCTAATTAAGGAAAATTAAATCCAAACTTTGAAAGAGTTTATCTTTTGCATTTTTTATCCCCTTTTCTCGTTCTTCTCTGTCAGTTTCTGAACGACAAAGTGGCAGCTGTTATTCCCACAGCAGCCCTGCGGTAACCACGATGGCGAGACACGTCTCCATCCTCTGCTGGAGGAGAACGAGACGAAGAGTAAACACAGCCGTCCTGAGGGAGGGAGGGAGGGAGGGAGGGAGAGAGGAATGCAGGAGGAAGGAGGAGAAGGAGAGGAAAAAGGATGGAGAGGAGGAAGACAGAAAGAAATGCAGACAGACAAGGAGGAGTGTGAATGTGACGAGGATTTGAGACAAACACACGCACAGATAGCAATAAACAAATTGCAGCATGAGTGACGGAGTTGCTGCCGATACAGATTTATCCTGTGGGATGAGGAAGAAGACAGGAAGTGACACGCTACATTGACTGTCTCTCTCTCCTGGGTCCAAATGTTTGTCTGCACACATAAACTGATTTTGACACTTCTTAGTTGGTTAATTGGCTCTGCAGTTTTACCAAACAACTTCCCATTAGTATTCACCAAACAACATGTTGCTTCTCATCAAAAAAAGCAGAGAATCAGGTTCTGTTTTAGTCATTTGTTGACATCAGCACAGTTGTGGTGTGTTTCATAAAACACTTTTACAGGGTATTAAATAATAGACAAGCTAGATGGCTAGAATTTCTCATCGCCTCATCCTTTTATTCAAAATTACTGCAATCAAATCAAAGAACTTAAATATCATTAAGAAGCACAGCAGAATAAATTGTAATATCTATATCTATATGTATTTGTTATTTATTACCCTGATGTATGAGAAGAATAAAAACTTAAAGAAACACAGAGAGGCAAGTTCAGTAAGAAAAGAGTGATGCTTAGAGAATGGATGGATAAAAAGAAACAGCATTGTCAGCAAGAATTAAAGCAAGAGGACAGAGACGGACCGGAGTGAGAGGATGAGGAGGATAAAACGAAAGAGAGAGAGAAAGAGAGAAGGAGGGATTTAAAAAAAGAGATGCAATCAAAGAGAGCAGAGAGTATAGAGGCTGAAGCAGGCCAGACTAAAGGAGTTAGTTAAGGAGGAGGAGAGAGACGAGGAGGGTGAGAGAGAAGTGATGATAAAATGTTTTTCTTGGTGGGATTAAAATCTTTTTTTTTTTAAGCAGTAGAATAGTGAGTGTTTGGATACGCGGCTAAAGAAGCTTTTTGTTCTATCAGGGGGGAGCAGCTGCAGAAGGATGAAGAGAAGAGGCAAAAGAAACAGAACAAGTGGTTAAATTGGGAGATGATTAGAGGGACAGCGATGAGACAAGAGAGGCGTAAATTTCACACGTGACATAACAATTTGTTCACGCGGTGACGGACATTTTGAAATGACGCAGGTGATAATCAGAATGCATTACGAGTGGAGTCCGGATGAAATGTGCAAAATCTCCCAAACCAATTGCAGTCCCTCAGACTCTATTGTGGCGCTGATTACTGGGGATTTGCAGCAGGTAATCAGCGATCTGTGATGGATTATATTCTGAAAAAACTAACCTTTACAGCCCTGCAGAGCAGCAGCAAGGGGATGGGAGATGGATGAGAGGATAGAAGCATAGGAGAAGAAGAGATGAGAGTGTGAGGATAAAGCTGCTGCCCGGTCTATGATCTATAAACCAGTTGGATATTATGGCAGCTAATAGTGCCACTTCCCTTCTTTCCTGAGTTAGGGCCTGTGTTTATATGAGAGATATTCACTGCCACAAGAATCCAGGGAGCTACAGATCGACGGGGATGTAACACAGGACAGGACAGTGTGATGGGACTCCTCACGTACTGTATTCAGCTTTCTCTATTGTGCACAGTACATTAAATAAATACATTTCTCAATAATTCCCCAAGCCATCGGATTTAAACTGAAACAGGTTCAAACTAATAGATTATTAGAGTATGAACTGATTACATGTGGTTTTGGTTGTGCTTGCTTTCTGACCTAGCTTTCTTGCTCAGCTCAGCTAAAGAACATCATATCATCTAAATTGAATTTTCTGGACTCCAGCTGCTGTTCTTCTCGTCTTAGATCATTCACATGAAATCATCACAGCAACGTTTAAATCATCAAGAGAAGAGAAAGGAAGTTATTTTAATTAAGTTTGGTCGGTTGAAGTCAGATTTATTACATTTCCGGAGGAACCTTCTTGAAAGAACTTGTAAAGCTTGCAGAAAATAACTCTGAACCTTTAACTTAGAAAAAGAAAGAAAAAATCTAAATGATTAAGAAGTCTGACTTGTTGTTTTTGGGGGTGGATGACTCAGGACCTCTGTATTTCTAAAACACTGGCTACAGACTCACTGAAGGTTTTCATGCAATGTACAAATGTGGTTGCGTTCCGTCTCACACCGTTCACAAAATCTCTCTATATATGCTACAGTTACATAATAGACACGTTCATTACACATGGATAGGAGGCAAGTGCCCAGAAAGCCTGAAAAATCACAAACAACCACACGCATAACAGAGATGAAAATGTTGCACCTGTCTGTCTATGATGGTGCACAGCACACACAGAAACACAGCCGAGGTTCAGCTCCATATCTGGAAGTTTGAAGTTTATTACTGAATGTTCAGCCATATACTTTATATTAATTATGAAGGAACAATAAAATATTACATCTGCTTCATTGTATAGTATTCCCTTTATATCCAACAGTCATATACACTACATATACAGTGTCAACAAAACACCTCACTACGTATCTTGTCTAATGTATATTGCATGCTTTCTTCACTATCTGAAGTGTACAAACACGGCTCCTGTGTTTAATTACTTTAACTAGTCCAAAAGTAAAAGATGGTCTCGTTAATGGGTGAAACCGAAGGAATGGAAATGGGACAAAGGGGTAAAGAAAGAGAGGGAGAGGAGACATGACAGCCAGGCGCCTCAGGGGGGCCTGAGGGAGACTAGTCACACCAAATGTCTAATAAGAGTGAAGTAAAAGGAGTGTTTGTGTGTGTGACGCCGAAGTGAGCACAGTGTCTAACGATACGCCGCAGTGTTTGTGTCAGGGTGTGATGCCTGAGCGCGCGAGTGTGTTAACAGGAACGCGTCAAACGTAAACTGGACGGAAATAACAGAGGTTAAAATCTCACGGCTGACAAGAACAACCCCCGGGCTCCATTCTGGTGGAAAGGAAACTAGCTAACGGCGTGAGCATACTGACTGACTGTGCTTCTCCCTCCGCCTTCTGTGTGCCAAAGCAGCACAGGCCAAATCCAAGCATGAGCTGAAGGAAAGAGAAGCAGGGCTGGCCTTTTTAGTGTCATAGTTTACAGTGGAAGTCAACAAAGATGCGGCTATTCAAACATATTCTCATAATTATGGATGTCATTTTTAACTGGCTTCTTGGGAGTTTGACCCTTTTTTTTTTTAAAGATGGCACTATGTACCAGAGGACATGCTAATGATTTAGCATTTAGTATGTTAAGGGTGGCAATCACAGATAATTAGTATTATTGGTATTAGTATTATTAAGAACAAAGTCCAAATTTAGCATTTTCTTTAAATTTGTGGCCAGTAGTGACAATAAAATGTAGATTTGAACCATTAGCATCTTTTATAGTTAGCATGGCAAACATGTACGTAACATTAGCATTCATTTGAAGTCGTAGTTTTGGTCGACTGACAAATCTTAGTCCAATATTCACTTGGTTTCCAACTCAACAATACTAACTTTGTCTGAACGGGTAGTGAGCATACAGTTTCTTGGCACTTTTTTATTGGAAACAGATGGAAACTAACTGAGCAGTATTGGGACTCAACCAAAACAGTAAACCTGCTGGTCTGAAAGACTCTAAAACACTCAGCAGAACTGAGGAGTCGTGTGTTACTACGAACGCCGTCCACATTTTAGTTATTTGATCCATGCAAACATAATATTAACTAGTGCAGATTTAAATCTTATATCAATGAACAGCTCAGGTTTCAGAGCTAACAGCTAACTAATCAACCAGTTCTTATTTATAATAGGTCAAACTCCCAAAATACCAGCTACTTCCTGGACGTAAACCCATGTTGGACTCATAATATATAATCCAGCAGTTTCGCCTGTAAACTCTGTTATCATCTTTTGTTTTGTTTCTGATCGACAAATACACGGGACATCAAAATGTAAAGACACTGGCAGCTATCTATGACCAACAACATGCATTCTTACAGTAGAATAAAAGTCTACAGGTCAACAGACTCACTTCGAAAAAAAAAGATATCTGAAATACTTATGGTTTGTGGTATTTCCCATATATATACACACACAAGCGCATTACATCTTCTTATTTTTTCCTTTTAGAATTGAATATATATTAAATATCTCATATTTATGTCTTCCATTACTTTTTTTGTCGCACCTGTAGGAACAGTTTGTCAGAATAATACAGTACATTACTGTATTCCGGTACCTCATTGTAGAAATGGGACTTCTGCCACTTGATGCATGAGTTAATAAGATTTTTAAAGATTCAACTTGTGTGGGAACAATTCAGTGACACTGTTTCTCTTAAGGACGGGCCAAACTCGTTTGGTTTTGACAGTTTTTAAGTGATTTTAAAAAAGTTTGACTTTTAAAATCTGGTATAGAAACAATGTTTTCTTAACGCAAATTGTACCAAAATTTAAAAAAGGAAAAAAAAAACTTTTCTTGTGTAATTGTCAAAATGTGCCCTGCGACTCTGACGGCCACTAAACTTTGTAAAAATAAACTGCTGTTGACACAAAAAGTAAAAATCATTGGAAAGTGGTTGTATTGATGTCCATGTCACAGGAACAAAAGGTTGTTTTTTTTTACAAGTAACAAAAACATGAGAATGAAAGTGCATTTAAACATGAAGAGTCTCAGATGACAGGGGTTGTACCAAAATGATTTTTCACCTTAAACATAAAGAATGAAGTGAGTACCTGATAAAGTACAAATCTTAATACTTGCCACTGGACTTGGAATGCCGGTGAGGAATGTTTGACTTTCTTTTCCAAGAAATAAACCTTCAGGTTTGAGAAGACCGGTGGCAGTTTCACCTCTTCACTTAATAAAGTCAACACCCGCACTGTATACATTAGTGTCACAAATGAGATAGCAGAGCAAAGAATATTTACATACTGTAGTGCAGTGTGGCACGCTGAGTGCAGGACAGCCAGAGGTGAACATGCGGACAATCCTCAACTGCTAAATTATCACAGATCAAAAGGTCAGTGGGTTCATTTAAAGAAAGTACTGACCCCGGCAGGTGTGTGTTGTTTTCGCCATCCTACTGATGACCCCGAAGTTCAACCGACAATGCAAAGCAGAGCTCCGTGCTGATTTCAAGCACACCCAAATGCTTAAAAGATGCACACATGAAAACATTTCACACTCTGTAAATTGTTAACTGACTGAATGGATACAGATCGTCCATCAATGAAAACCACAAAAGAAAAAAGTCGTTAAAGTTCCATTTAAATAGATGATACGTTTACAAAGGCTTCGTGTGAGGAGGAATAATCAGACAGACAGGCAGCCGGTGCTTGTTGAAGGAGGGAGGCCGGAGGTTGGGAGAGGACAAGACCAGGCTCGCTGAATCTCATCGAAAAAACAATCTTTCCTTTTGAGAAAAAGCAATTGAATTCTTCCCTAAAGCGCTCTCTTCCTCCTCCTCCTCCTCCTCCTGCATCCCTCTTCAGCACTGGTGGTCAGTAGTAAAATTCACATAAAACCAAACATATACACAGAAAACATATAAACAGAGTGCCGTCGCTTTACCTCTCCAAGTGGACAAGACGAGAGAGGAAAAAAAATGATAAAAAAAGTTTTCCTGGAAAGGATGAAAATAAAGAGCGAGGAAGCTTTGACGGAGACGAAAAACAGACTCTGAACTTAAACTAGCGTTTAGTTTGTGCACCGCAATCCCACAGTCATTATTTGCGTGGGCGTAAATAAAATATGCACGAGCTGTTTTTAGGTGCACTGACACACATGAACACACGTTGGCCCCTGACGACAACAAGAGGTAACTTAAAAATGCCAAATTTTTGAGGCTTCAGTGAAATTAAAGCATCAGAAAACTGAAACTGCACCTCAAGTCAATGTCATTGGCTAAGTGGTCACTTTCTGAGCGGTGACAGGAGACTTAGTATCTCATTATTAAACACCTGACAAATAATAATTGGTCAAACTGAGCAAATCTAGTGTTTGGATTAGAAGGGAAAGGAACGCCTTCGTGTGTGTTTGCCTGATTTTGGTGATTCAGGCTCAAAATATGAGCCGAGTTTTTTAAATTAAAATGTCACAGTGCGGCTTTAAGTCGTCATCTGAAATCTACTGTGGCTTTTCTGTTTAAGATTACTGCATGATGTCCCTCAGCAGGCTGCAAAAGTGGCTAACTAACTGGCCCAACACACACACACACACACACACACACACACACACACACACACACACACACACAGTAGTCTCTTTCTATTTAGTAGGAAGTATTACTGTCCCTAAAAGCAGATGTCTCATCAAGAGATTAAGTCAAGCGTGCTTGTGTGTGTGTGTGTGTGTGTGTGTGTGTGTATGAATGTTACATCACTTAAACCCTCCCTTCTTTACCCTCACACACGCACACACACACACACAAACTTGCTTCTGGCCAGATGGATGTCTGCTGGTCGCCCATGATGCGACCTTGGCTGGAGTTTGATTGGAGGTTAAAGGTGAGAGACTTTATCCCAAACAATGACGCTGCAAATCCTGCTGAAACAGGTGTGTGTGTGTGTGTGTGTGTGTGTGTGTTGGGGTACAATATAATAGGATAATCAGGCTGGCATAAATGGAGAGCTCAATTCAGCGATGTAGCAAACAGTTAAGGTTGCAGCACCGCTTGCTGGTCAGCTACTGACATTACAGCTTAAACAGAAACTTTAAAACTCATTTTTTAGTCTCTAGAAGGATCCGGATGAAGAAATTCAGACCCCTTTCCCTTTACATTACCTCAATTCTAGAAAATACCTCCTTAACAGTGATCATTTTTACGTGCAAACATGGAAAAGTTGTTAAAAGGTGTGTTGTTTTTGACATTAATTTGTAGCATTCAGAGTTTTAAATTGCTCGTCTATTTTGCAGCACGTGAAGCCTTTAGGAAGCAATCTCAGTCAAATGTTGCTACGAACAAAGTATCAAAAATCTGTAGTGAGAGTTACTTTTTCTCAACCTTAATCATTTGGGCCAACTGTATGTGTGATGCAAAGTTTTCCTGAACAAAGGCGGCCACTGTTCCTCTCTCTCTCTCCACAGTTTAAAGCTTTCAAAAAGTGTCACAAAAGTACGAGGTTAAAGCTCCGCAGACAAAGGGTGAACGTAAAGCTTGCAGTCTGGCAACACCACAGTAAAGCTGACTGACCGGAAGAGTATGAAAGGATGTGACATTAAAAGCACAAGAGACAAAAAATAAAAATAAAAAGTTTGGTTATGATTCTTATGAAATCGCCCAACAAAAGGCGTGATGTGTCATCTGACAAAAACAGCAAAATAAAAAATAATATAGCTCTGTAGACAAGAACAGTCTGTAATAAAAAAAAAGGAATAAAATTAGTTAATAATTAATATCATTACTATCCCACATTATACTCATTATAGACCCCAGTTGAATGTAAGTATTTTCCTTTTTACAAGTTATAATTCTAACTGAACGACATCTCCGTCTCTGACAGGACGGGAGTGGTGGATGAGGAGGAAGTGGAATCGACCAGTGAGGGAATGCTATTGTCCATGCTCCTGTTACTCCAGGTGCTCCGATTGGGCGTTGAAGGGTAAGAGGGCGTAGAGCAGTTGGAGGGCGGGCCCGAGCCGGAGCTCGGGCTAGGGCTGCTGTGATTGGACAAGTGTGAGAACAGGGCGTCCTGTCGGAGACCTTTATTCTGGAGCTCCAACTGAAGGTGCTGGCAGATCTCCTCCGGTAGTCGCTGATACTCCTCTTCCAGTTGCTTCTCCAACTGAGCCTTAAGCTGGATAAGAAACAACAGGGAAATAAAAAAAAGAGTGTTTTATAGTTCTATGTTAATTATATAGCTTAGCTTAGCATAAAGCCTGGAAGCTAAGCTAGTAGGCTAAGCTGCCTCAATCCAAAGGCTTAAAAATAAAGCCTACTTATGAACACCTCTAAAGTGGACTAATTTGCATGAAGTAAAATATAAATTTGTGGTTTTATGTGGAGTTGTAACCGGGAATCCTTCCAATTTTGCCCAGTTTTGGTATTGCAGCAACTGCATCCAGGATAAGCTAGGCTAACTGAATCGTGGCTTCCGTTAGTTCAGGTGGTACCAACTGTTTTATCACACTTATCACAGCCTATTTTCCAAAATATCAAACATTTCCTTTAAAACCTAATGTCGATACTGACATATAAAAACCTCGAGATATCAAATTCTGGTGACTTTGTTTGTTTGTTTGTTTTTGCTTCATTTGTAGCAGCACACTAAAGATGCATGTGCTGTCCAATAAAAGCAGTAACGATAGAAGAAATGAAACTGAGAAGAGTCTGGAGTTTTCAGGCTGGCCAGTAAATTGTGCAACAGTTTTGCTGGGTTTTCTCCGTCATGACTGGATTTAATCGCTGTCTCATTTTGTTCCATGGCATAACTGAAGAACTTTTTCGTTTACGTGTGAGGAAACAAAAGCTGTTTAACTCTTGAACGAGTCTGCTGACAGCAGTTCAGTGTCTGTGAGAGTTTTTTCGCTCACCACTGGAAGTTCGTGGTCAATGTGCTGCAGCACCTCCCGCTGGCTCATCATCAGCTTTTCCTGCCTCCTGCCCTGAGCCTCCTCCAGCTGGGGTGTGAGGAAAGAAGAGGAGAGGAGGGGAGGAAGATTTGAGTCATGTAGGAAATGCGAGAGAAACAGGGATAGAAACAGTTATGCAAGTGTGTAAATAATATAAGATTGTAGGAGAAACAAGTGAAAAAAGAAAAGGAAGGAAGGATTGCAGTGTGGATTAGGAGCCGAAAAGAGGTAAATAAGGGAGGAAGGGAAAAGAAGATAATATTTCAGAGTGAAGCTGATGACAATGCCATTTTCAAGGACTGTTGGCGATAAGAGAGTGTGTGCGTGCTTGCGGGCTTGGGTACTTACCCCGCGGATTAAGGCGACCGAATCTTGAATATGTTTCCTGTTGATCTCATTCAGTTCCCTGCAGAGAGAGACGAGGAGAAAGAGTGAGTAGAAGACAAGGTGTGAATCAAAACAAACTGCACAAATATTAATTCCAGACATGGAACAGAGTTTCTTACGTCTCAGCCTTGTCTTTGTCACGACTCTTGGCTTCAGTGATGCTGCACTGTCGCTTCCTGTCCAGGATCTTCTGGAGCTCTTTCTTCTCCCTGCAGACACAATTGAACGCCGACATTACGGCCGAGCGGAAGAGAAATTTTGAAAATTAATTTTACACCACAACCGTAACTGCGAGGAGAAAGTCACTCCCGCAGTGACTTCTGCGTCCTTTCCTGTGCAAGGTGAACCTGCCGCGCTTACCTCTCGCACAGGTCCCTGAGCTTCTTCAGCTGAGCTGCTTGGCATTCATGGGCCGTCTCCTTTAACTTCTGGAAGGCCTAAAAACACAGCGCAAGCAGACGACGAGCTGTCAGCGAATCACTGTGCGAGTGCCACAGAGTTCCTCAGAGGTCAGCTAGTTTTCCACTCTGCGTGTGGCCGCATGTATATTTAAGAATTCATAAGAGGAACGCCGAGTGCTTCACCTTGAATGTGCAAAGATTGGGGGAGCACACGGACAGCGTTCATACATAGGGGTGTGTGTGTGTGTGTGTGTGTGTGTGTGTGTGTGTGTGTGTGTGTGCGCGCGTGTGATGTTACCTCTTGCAGGTGCGCTTGTTGCTTCTCTCTCTCCTGATTGTGAAGAGACTGTCGGAGCTTCAGCAGCTCTTGCAACTGCCATTCCCTCAGCTGCACCGTCTGCTTCTCCAACTCCTGATCCAACTCTATCAGTTCACGCTGCATCGGCTCCTGGGGCTCACTGAACACACACACACACCATACACAATGAGGTCAGATTGAGTCAGCTGCAAAAATAAGTGCAAGTTTAAGTAAAACAGAGACTCTATCCAGATTTCTATCCATCTTTACATCATCAGTTTATCCAGATATGTGATCATATATTTTGCTCCTCATTTATTGACGCTTCTTTAGATCCATCTTCTTCTATCCTTACTTTTTCTTGATGCTGCGTTTGAGGTGTTTCTCCATCTGACTGCGTCTCCTCTGGGTGTCAGACTGAATCTGACTAGTCCGACTCTTCTGCTCTTTGCTCAGATTCCACACCTGTGAGCACGAAAGCAAGTTATCTTTCCGCGTCCGGCATTCTCTATGCACGTTTCCATTCTGTCCGCGCGCGTACCTTTTTGAGGTGTTTCTTGTGCATCTCCTTGACTTCTTTGCTCTGTTTCTTCAGCAGCTTCACATAGCCTTTCTGCGTTTTTAACTCCTCTACGGGCTGAGCCTGGACGTCTGAGAGACAGACAGACATATTTGCAGAAGTAAATCTCAAAAGTAGCCACGCCTAGCTAATCCAATTTAAAAACGCTCATTGAACATATATCCTACAAAGCTTTTGGGGACAATGGAAATGGAAATGAACGCGCTGCAGCGGGCTTACCTGTCAGAACGGTGCTTATGAGGTCTTCTTTCAGATTTTGTGCTACAGACGCAGAAAGAAACAGAGAAGGAGAAGCACACAGGCGTATGTGTGAAATGGAGAATGGGAACATGAAGCAGAAATGTGCAAAATGACTTCAGTGTAAATTTGCATTGCAAAGAGCAATATTTGTCATAAATGGATGAGCTCATCAAAGTTGAATTTCCAGACAGGTTTAATGCATAAAAGGCTGACATCTTGTGAGAAGAGAATGTTGCTTCACTTGTTGAACTTTCACGAAGACAAGTGAACAGATAAATAAATAGACTGCAATGGATTTGTACAGTACAAGAGCATAATACGCTCACTAACGTCAGCGTGTAATGCACCTCGAAGCAGGCGGATGCAAATATACATGGGGAGCTGGGCAGACTGACATGATGTAGGAACTTTTTCACCACTAAAAGCAGACTGGCAACTCATCACCCTAATGCAGGTGCAGTAGACTGAAACAGGGAGTCAGCCCACTGTCTTCTGTGCTGTCAAAGAGTAAATGGACTGGGAGTGTTACAGTGGATTACACCTCGCGTCTTGGGTAATGCTGACAGAGTAAAACGTCACAACAGTAAATCAAAGCTGCCGGTTTTCCGTCAGAAATACTCAGAAAAGGAGCCTCGAGTGTCTGATTACACGTTCATTCAACAGCGAGTGAGGACAGCTGCAGATAAATGACGAGGCGTGGGCTTTCACACGCTGACCTTAAGACCACACTCTACCTGGTGGTGGCAATTTGATGACGTCAGGGGAAACCTCCGATGGGAAAGAGGGGCCGGCAGGGAGCGGGGCAGTCAGTCGACCACCAGGAGTGACGTCACTCTCTCTCCTGCTCTCTCCCTCTTTCGGCTGGTTAGGGACGTCCTGGACAAAAAACACACAACAGACGGACAAATCCCTATAAATCTATTTAAACAGTGAGGGGGCTGGGGGAATGTTTGTGTCTTCATATCCACACACACACACGCACACACGTTCTGACCTCCCTGCACAGTAACAACACACAGATGTGTCTTACCTCACTCGTTTCGTCTATGAGAACAGCCAGCTGCGTCTCTCTCTTGTGAAATTGACTGTGCTTAATGGGGTTGGTCAGAGCGTCTGCGTACTCTGAGAATAGACACAAACACACACACAAATGACTTCATTAAGAACACTCAAAAAAAAGTCTGATGAAACAGACAATATATGCAAAGATAAGCCAAATAAGAAGTCTTCAAACAGGTTAAAAGGTACGTGTCAATCTATAACATGACAGTGAACTGATTTTCAGTCTGAGACTCCTTCGGATTTCTGAATTTTACCTTTTAAAAGACATCTCAAAGATTTTTGAAATCACTGAGACCATGACCTTTTGATGAATATGGTTCTTTGATTTATATTTCCTCACGAGAACCTCTGACCCTAACCACCTGATATTATATGTCCTGTTCAAAATCTTATCACAGTTTTACTGGACGGTAAGTATCCATTCCTTGGATGGGCATGGGTTGCTTAGCAACCTCGCACAACCCAGTAAAACTTTAGGCTTTGTACAGATTGAATAAAATAGATACAACATACTAATCTGTGAGCTTTAGAGGTGCTGGTAGACAAAAATGTGTTACCTTTGGACAGAGCCATGCTAGCCGTTTCCCCCAGTTTAAAGTCTTTGTGCTAAGCTAAGCTAACCAGCTGCTTACCGGGGCTTCGGCAGCAGTAGCAAATTTCTGAACTAGGTAGTAAGTTTAGTGTAAGTCAAGTGGTTCGGGTGGGTTGTGTGCTGCGCTGTTGTTATTACCCTGGTGTTCATTTGGGATGTAGTCCTGAGCTTCAGTGTAAACCAGCAGAGAGGGCAGCAGGAGCGGCTGATTCAGCTCATTCTTCAGGTTGATGTAGTGGTAGCCTGGAAGGAAGGAACAACTTAAGAAATGACGACTGCCCGTCGATGCTGGGCGATAAAAAGACAGAGGAGCTCATGGGTTTGTGTCTGGGTGTGCTGACCAGGCCTGACAGCCGACACAGGGAGGATCCGGTGTCCGATAAACTTGCCGTTTTCTTCAAACACCGCTATCCTGAGAGAGGCCAGTGTGGGGAGGACCACCTGAAGAGAGAGGCAGGCAGGCAGGTGTTGACGCCATTGTGGAGAAAGATTCGAAAGACATCTGAATCGCGGTGTGCGTGCACGAGTTACCTTATTGAACACAAACATTTCATCATCCCACACGGGATCCAGCGAGTTCCCGTTGGATGTTTTGGTTCTGTACTTCCTCTTTGTATCAGCAGGAAGTCCAAACATGTCCACTTCCACGTAGACGCCCACCTTTTTATCTGTCAGGAACTGGCCTGAGACCACCTGGTGGATGTTGAAATCACACGTTTAATACAAGAAGTTGTACAAAGAGACATAATGTCCAAATGATGAGACTATTTTTTTTTTTTTTGTCCGTACCTTAATTTTGACAGTATTGGCGACTATCCCATCCACTATGTTTTCTGTAAAGGGGTCAAAGTGTTTGTCTGTTCTCCTCATGAACTCGGGCTTCAGCAGGTAGCCGCTGCCGCCGTTGTATTCGAACACACCCATGTTCAGCTGCATCGGGAGGTCTGGCGGAGAGGAGCGGGGAGATAAGGAAAAGATGGGAAAGCAAGCATATAAAGGATAAATAAAGACTGGGATGTTTTAACTTGACCTCCCAGAGTCTTGAATTATTTATAAAGCTGAGGAGACTCTTTAAATAATCATCCACAGCACTGTATCTGCCAGCGACCTTAAAGACCTTATTTAGATTTCTTGGAACTGAATCAAACTGACAGTGGAAGTGGGGCAAAAGATGTGATTACTTCTGAAAGCCTTAAAATGAAGTACTTCATCTAGTTCAGCCACCTGAGGCAGAAATAACAGGGCGTACCAAGAGTCTGGAAGTTTAGCGCCACCATCTGGCAGCCGACGTTCCAGAAGAGCTGAGGCATGTAGTTGGAGCTGTCCACCCTGGTTCCTTTAGGGTAGATTCGGCTCAGCTGATTCTTGTTGTACCTGGAGGAGTGATGTTAAGAGCCAAACACTGCCATGGAAGAGGCAAATAGCACTTTTTTTAAACATGTTTTAAGGTTAAAAGTCGGGATTTTTTCAGCTTTCAAGGCCTCACTCACTACTTTGAGTTCACGAAAGAGGCATAACAGACACAGCTCAAGTTCCCAAGCAGCGTCAAGCTTTCAGGGATACTCGACAAACTCGATGGGGGAGCTCTTCAGCGTGTCCATTCCTTTCGTTTCCACGAACGAGGACATCTCAAAGAACTTCTTCCTCTCTGGTGAACAGAAAGAAAGCAAAAGAAAAAAAAAAACAGGAATTAATTAAGATAATCTACGTGCGGGCGGATGGTATGACTGATCATTAACCACAATTGAGTCCAAACTGCCGGCCTTTCTGCCTAATGAGCTACACAGAGGAGGTGCTTAAGAGCTAATGAAGCTTGTCCACCCCTTCTCCTCCTCCTCCTTCTCCTCACACAAAGTCAAGGCAACTTCCTGCCTCTGTCTCTCTCGTCGTCACTCACACACACACTTACTGTTCGCCACTTCGAAGCTTTTGAATTTGACGGGTTCGATGTAGTTGACGAGAGTCGACATCTCCTCTGTGGCGTTCACCTCGCTGCTGGCCGTACCCTGAAGAAGGCAGATACCGATGAGCCCATCAGCCATCAAACCCGCCACCCCCACCCGTCAGCCCCGCTCCTGGCGGCTCTTACCTCGTCAGAGTTTGGCTTTTTCAGCTCCGTCGTTGGTTCGTCCTCATCGTCCTCCTCGCTCTCTCCTTCGCCTCCTTTTAGGACGTAAAAAACAACTTTCATTAAATGCACACCGCCTTTTCTAATCATTTATTCTATTGCCCTCTACCCACCTATGGACTTGCGAGGCTCAGAGTCTTTGGCCATCCGCTCGGCCAGCTTCTCCTCCCCGTTGGACAGGAGCTGACTTCCGTAACTGTCATTTAAAGGACAGTCTACACAGACAACAGCAAATGTATGTAAGAATTTGGGTGTTTTTGCACATATGAGTCGCTAAAGGTCTCCATCACCATCACCTGTCAGCCATCTTGGCCCAAGACTATACAGCTTTTCATTCCTCCAAACATCGCAGGCTGACTGAATCATTGCAACCAGACAAACAAAAATAATCTGAACCTACAGATCCTCTACATGTCTGTACTTGTCTGCGCTCACCGTTGTTGGGTGACGATTGCTCCTCCTGCTCCCTGCGCCGTATGCTGCCACTGCTCGAGGGTCGGTGATGGTGGTGCTTCTTCTTGTTTTTAATGAGAATCTTCCCGAGCATCTCCTGCGGCGACGGGAGCGGCTGACCGGGCTCCAGCTAGAGCCACACGAAAGACACAATCGTGAACGATTGATGATTTGGAGAGAGAACCGCAGCAAAGCTAAGCGCTAGATTTGATAACTTTTTAAGGCTCGAATATTGAATTAAAAAAAAGAACACGCATGCCTTCAGTTAATATCTCAGATTAATCATTTCTTCTTCTTGAGATGAATCATGAGGTGCTCTGAATGAGGCAGCCACAACAGGGCCACAGGGCCAAGTCAAGTGTTTTATAACTCAAGTTAAACAGCCCTAAAAATCAGCCTAAGAAACAACTCTGCAGCCTCAAGACTCTGGATGACTGTGTTTGCTTTACAAGTCGTCGTAAAAGTGATTCACATTCAAATGAATCCATCCCTGCAGTTCGAGCTGTCCTCGCCATTACCTCAGCTCAAAAACTACAGTCGCTGCGCGCTTCAATCTGCACTGTGGGCGCTACGCTGTATACAAACACATGAAGAAACGCTTGCAGGTTTTCGCCACCGTGTGCACGTATTTCCCGCACGTTGACTGGTCTTACTGGATATTTCTCAAGTGGATCGATGAGCAGCGCGTCTCCAAATATGGTCCTGCAGTACTCTGCCATTTTGGCCTGCTGCTTGGCCCTGGCAGAAGAGGAGACGTGTTAGTTTAGCTGGTTTAATTGAACCTGTTTCAGTTTTAGAGCAAATATTTCCAGAAAATAAAAATGTGGTCTGGTTCTAAATGCATGAGACTAAACTGCAAACTAAAAAAGACCAAATTACATAGAGAGAAAGTACGACCTGAATCCAAACGCGGTCAGACTGACAGGACTTACGAATCTACGTGGTTTTCAAAGGACAGGATGAGGGGGTACGGTGAGGTCTTGAAAGCGCTCTCTGCTATCGCTTCGATCACCTCCTGCAGGCCAGGAAAGAACGAGTGAGTAAAATCTCCAAGTACACGGTAAAATAAACATTTCCTCAGATTATTCAGGTTTATAACTAAAATATGAATCAAACTTTTTTTTCCACAAGCAAAATGAGCTTTTCCATGATCGAGGATAGAAATCTAATTAGGAAACCCAAAAATACTCAACCGATTACTGCTCGACTTAATTTTTCTGTTTGTTCAAACTTTCTGTGGTCGTTGTCGCCAAATTTAGCATCTCTGAATCCACTTCAAAGAATCTGCTGACCAGGCTGAGGGTTAAGGAGGTGCACACACCACGTTTCCCTTCATAATTTTTGCATTTTTAACAGCTGGAAGTGGACAAATAGCTTGTTGGGGGTTTATAACGTAACATAAAAGCCAATAAACTATCGAGTAATTTTATAAAGTGGACCTCTTAACCTTAATGCTTCCATAAACGTAAAAATACTCGACTTAATTGTGTGCAGATGTAAAAACTTTCACGAATTGGCCTTTATTGAATCACTTTTATACGCTGCCAGTCATATACAGAGTGGAAAACAGACATTTATGTAAGGGGAGAAACTCACAGCAACATTTCACACCCTTGTAAAAACGCAGTAAAGTGAATGTTATACGAGAGAAATCACTTACACAAACTCAACCTAACCAAGGTGTCGCAATTAAAACGCCACGCGGACAATCCTAATGCGTAACAATATTACACGTGACTGCAGAGAAGCAGATGACTGGCACCTTAAAGGGGATCTCAGTGGTCATGGTGAAGCCGTGGGTGATGTAGGGCTCCTCGTCTTGCGGCCGGCCCTTCCAGCAGTCCAGCTCCACACAGCGACAGCCGGTCAGCAGCACCTGCCTGTACATTTCCACCGACGACAGACCGGTCAGCTGACCCACTGCGGGCAGACAGGCAAAGCGGAGATAGTTTCAGGTTTCCAAAAGATGAACTATAAGCGGAGACATCAGGCACGCGTGGCTCTGTGAGTGTGTGTTTGTACCTGTGAGGTATGTGTTGTGTGAGGAGTTGATGAAGTAGTGAGACAGCGGCTGGTTCATGTCGTCGATGACGTCCAGCCTCTCCGGAGGCACGATGCCGTTTTCCTCTCCACCCAGATACCGAGCGAAAGCCTGCACACTGATCTGGTCTGCAAGACAGGGAGAGGAAGGAGGACGGGTCGTGTTTAGTAAATATAAAGTGTCACTAAAGAGCAGCAGGATAACTGACTTAATTTAAAGAGCAAGGAGCGGAAGGTGCTGTATTACACTGACACTGTGTGCTCTAGCAGTGAACTGACCCATGTTTTCAGACAGATATCAGCAGACTTACGGCTGCAGGTTAGCCCTGAACACAACAGGCTCGAAAGTGGATCAGTTTACCCGTTTAGGGGCTTAACAGTGTCCTAGCAGAGCGGCTCAAGGTAGCCGAGACTTCCTTCCACGCTCTACCCACAGGTGACCACGGCAAAACGTGGTGGACATTTCATCAAATGAGCGAACGCTGCCGAAGGCTTTTAGGAGAGAACAACCACTTTGCTGCAATAAAAGTCAAAGAAATCGATCGCAGCTATAAACCTGTAATTATCCGAGCACTGCCGAAGCCGATAGACATTTCCCTGAGATAAGACGCAGCTGCATGTACACAATGTTATCTGGCAAAATAATATGATTTACGGGGCGGCATGTAGCTCAGTTGGTAGAGAAGCCGCCCCATGGGGGAGGCTCCGACCTGTGGCTCTTTCCTGGGCATCATTCTCCATCTCTCTCTCTCCCACATTGCTGTCACTCTTCGGCACTCTCCATCAGAAATAAAGTTTGAAAAGGCCATAAAAAATAATCTTAAAAAAAAAAAGATTTATGTGTCTTGAATATGTTCTCGTGCCGTTATTTGATTCAGCAACTTAAAAAAGGTCAGTCTGTCCCGGGCAGTTTCTTGGATGATCTTTGAGGAACGTTCGCCGCACTGTTTCATCAAAGAATCTCACAAATGAAGATCACCTGTGTGAAAAAAAACACACTCACCTCTGTCCAGCTGGCCGGTGTTAGTCTCATATTTCTCCATGATCTGTCGGACCTGCTCTCTTTTCAGCGGGGGGTACAGCACCTCGTTCAGTCTGGAGTCTCGCTGCTTCACGTTGATGAACTCCAGCAGCTGGTCCAAAGAGATGAACGGCTTTCTCTTGGAGCCACTGGAACAAAGAGAAAAGTGAGCTGAAGAGTCGTGGTCACCGAAGCTCAGGTTTGAACTAGGGAGCCTACAAGAGCACTCCGGAGAGATTCATGGGGATGACATTTTATTCTGGCAAACGGGAATAAACACAACGACAAATGACAGCGTGTGTTTGTTAAAGCGTTATCTACGTGTCAAATACCTTTCCTCAAAGATGGCTTGTATATCGGGCCGGAGACAGAGGCTGTTGAGAAACCTCTGGAAGGCCTCCCACGTGAAATCGTCTGGCTTGAGTCCCTCCGACTGGAAGAGAACAGAGAGGATTGTGTTTAAGGAGATGATGTCTTCAGAGACACTTTGATCCCGTTAAGAGTCAGTCAGCCTCCTGGCAGCTGTCTGCCTCCAGCGACATCAGAAGGGTGAACATTGATGACATTGTCAGCTGTGGCTCAGAGCGTCCTCGGTCTTCAGTTTGACCAGCGGGAGGCGCCAGAGTACAGCGATACAAAGGGAAACGCTGACGGTGCGGTTTGCACAATCTGGTCTCTTATTCGAAACGAAACATCTTGTGACTCCAAAAACTGATTTTTAGGAAAGATTGCACTGACTAATAATAACACACAGGGAGGCTTGTTTTACCTACCAGACCTCTGTACTGTTACTCACGCTGCACATAGAAGCAAAGATTTAGACAATAAATTAAAAAATACATGATGGATATTTTCTTTTCATTTGAAAGAATGAATGAAGCTGAAGTGTTTTAGTTCAGGTGTTCTTTCTAGGAAGCCAAATTTGTTGGGAAGGATGCTGAGACTGCTAGCAAGATTTGCAGTTTAACCCTCATGTGGCCAAATTTTTTCTTCTTTAACTGGCCATCATTTTTGCACTTAATGCTATTTTTAAAAATAACTGAAAATAAACTTTAACTTTCATGGTTAACAGTGACATCAAGTGATCAAAGTGCCATTTAAAATGTTAAAATGATTTAAATGATTGAATGTTTGGTAGTTTTGAGCAGGGCTGAAGAAAAAATATTGATCTGTTAAGTTTTTATGGCTGTTTTTTGGAAGTGAACATTTCATATGAAGGTACAGCAAGCTATTAGCCTAGCTTAGCTTAGCTTAGCGTAGCTTAGCATAGCACAAAGACTGGAAGCATCTCTGAATCTCACTAATAAACCCATCATTATCCTGTTTGTTCAACCCATAAACTTAAAAATGTGTGACCCTTGTTGTTAGTTGTCAAAATGTATATTTCGTTTTGTCTTCCGTACATTGCAAAGGCATGCAAAGAATGCTATGCAAACGCCGCAGACCAGGTTGTGACTGCAGTCGTGTATGAACAAATATAAGGCACGCATATCTTGAGTAGCCCTGTGGTCAGTGATTGCTTTTGATCATTACCTTGTTAAGGAGGAGGCCACACTGCTCCAGAGCCGTCTCCACTCTCTTTTTATCTGAAAACATCTTGAGAATACTGAAAGAAAGAGAGCGTGGAGAGACGTCTGTTTAAAAAGTGTCACTCTTTAAAGTTTTACAGCAGAGGTCGAAAAGGATTTGATGTTCGTGCGTGACAGGGCAGACAAAAAGGTGTGGTCAGCAGCGAGCAGAGGTAAACCAGAGGAGAACTCAAGAAGAGAAAGTGGAAGAGAGACAGAGAAGAGGAAAGGAAAGAAGAAGTGGAGGGACCAGGCGCATGAAATTCTGTATAGTTTAAAAAGTAGTTGTTGTGGGTGATTCTCACTTCTTCACGGGGATCTTCCCATCCTGATTCACCTGCAACCTTAACTTAGTGTACCTGAAACAGACAGAGAGAGAGAGAGGGGCTTTTAGAGAGAACAAACTAACATCTGCAGCTGCCTCATGTCGAGATAAGACGCGCGCACACACACACACACACAAACACACAGAGCTTCTTACGCTTTGAGGAGGAAGGTGTTCCGTGATGCATTCTGGGAAAGTATGTTTGTGGCCAAAGTGAACAGCTCATCTGTCCAAATCTGGAAACGCACACGTACACAGACAGGAACGAGATGATAAAACAGAGTTGTTTGACTGTTCGTCTGATGTTAAAACTAAGTGAAACACTTTCTATATACAGTATACAACACGCGCGCACAGATGGAGTAATCCCTCGTTTTACAACTCCTAAACACGCACGCGCGCGTCTTTGTGTCAACGTAAAGTGAGTACATGGAAGGAAGGAAGAGGAAACGCTATATGCAAGCATAACTAATAGATTAAAGCAGATTCGATTATGGGATGATTGTCGCGGTTTCCGTGGTTACCTTGGCTGCACCTTCCTGCGTAGCCTGGAAGTTGAGGAAAGAGGTGTTCACCAGGTCGTTGCCATGGACGACGGTTACCAGCTTCGCCTCGACGTTGTCACCCTTACCGAAGCCCAGCAAATCTCGCAGCTTCGGGTCCTGATGCAGACACATTCACATTTGGCATGACACACACAATACACTGGCCACATCTCTGGTTCGACTTGTGCACACAAACTCAACATCTTTCCCGCTCCTTGTCCATCTTTCTGTATCCCGAGAACAGTAAACGTGATACATGTGGTGTAGCACTCTGATCTAATTAACCAAACGACTCTTTCCTCCTCTTTAGACCACTCTTCCTCCGCCACCAACTCGCCCTTACACTCTCTCTCGTCTCTCCCTATCAGTCTCTCCATCAGTTCTCTCCATCACTCCCTCTCCATCCTGTTCCTCTTTCATTTCAATTAAATAAATTGACTTGGAGGGTTTATCAAGAAAAGTACTGCCAAGTCGTTAAGGAGCAAGCGAGAGGTCAGTTTAAGGATCAGTTCAGCTAAATTATGAAAAATTTAAAATAATGTTAGCAGAAACATCCGTGTTACTAAACATAATCCTCAGAAACAGACCGTTTTCTTTGTAAGGAAAGTCCTCGTAAAATTTGACACTGACTGTGGATTTTCCAGAGCAACAGAAACGCTCCCTCTGGAAATGAACGTTGTTTCCAATGAACGTGTTTGGCCAAGAAGCTGTAAATACATCCACATATTGTCATCTTCTAAAGCTGATATGACATTCCTCAACTTGTAACATGAGCAGTCATCTGGAGTCATGTTTCTCGCCACCTGACGAATGTCCCCTTTTAACTCTGCTCTCTACAAACTCTTGAGGGACCTGTCTCACGATTTAGATGCTAAACCGCTCCGCTTTGTTTACAAGCTCCTAACTAACTGTTCAGTGTTTGGTGGTGGGCACGCAGTGTACAGATGCTTCATCTGAGCTTTTGATGATGATCTGCTGCAGCTGCGCCGATGAGAGCAAAAAAAAAAAGTTACAGGATGTACAGCCAAAACAATTAAAAGGCACAAAAAATGCATAAATAACGGTTCTCTCTAGGTTCAGAACTATCCGTTGTTAATATTAAAAAAATACACAATGCTGCAGACAAATCTATCCCACTTACAAGTGAGTATTAGTGTGAACTGGCTGTTTAAAGTCCGTGTAAAGGCAATTAGTTTCTGAGACTTTGAACGATATATTACTGAAGTGTGGAGTTGGGGGGTTAAAGCAGTTTTTCACCAGTTTTCAGTCCAGGATTTCGTGGGCGGGCCTTAAAAGATGGCTCGATGACACGCTGAGGCCACCCTGAGCATTCCCCTGCACCTCTAGGAGAGCGACAGAGATTAATGCAACTCGCTCAGAGTGTTTCAAAGTTAGTCACGTCATTTTCTGAACTCATCTGACACGTTTCAGTCACTTCAAAATGGCTGCTTGACTGCTCCCACGACTGGGCGTGGCTTCAGCACATTCAGTGGACACGCCCCCCACAGTCCTGGAGCTGAGAATTCATTTTTACCTGATTTTGACATCAATCATTCAATTGGCTGCATGGTTAATAGCACTTTTTACTTTGGTCTGACAACCTGAGAACATTTATTCTTACTTTAGATTGAGGATTAAATCACTCAGATATTACTTTTTTTTTTAAACCATCTCTTCACTGAACACATTCTCACATTACTCAGCAGTCACATGTCATCACTACACAACATTTCATGCTGTAACTAGTTTTTCTTACATCATGGCCCAGGCTTTGCTGCAGTTGAGGCCTCTCCTCTTGCATATTATTTCAAAGCAGAACTTAATTAGAGTTGTTTGTTTAAAGTCATATTGTAAAATGCTGCTAAATATTGACCCGTGAATCAGCATTTTTGTTATCTTTTACTAATTTAATCCTGCACTATGTCAACACATCCATATGTTTGAACCGTTTAACCACTAATACGCAACTTTATGTTAGTGTCCCTGTCGCCCAGATCCATGCTTACACAATGACTTCCTGGCCAACAGCCACTGCTTATATCACTTCCTGTCTGACAGCCCATCTGTCAGCAGGCTCATTAGCGCTCTATCACCTTTGCACCATCAGCTGAGAGAGGAAACACGCGCATACAGCGGGGAGACACACACACACACCTTTTGGTGACAGTCACACACTTGAGCATCACATTTCTGGGGTCAGAAGACAAAGTTATCACAGCAGGAGGTGACAGCTTCTCTCTCTCTCTCTCTCTCTCTCTCTCTCTCTCTCTCTCTCTCTCTCTCTCTCTCTCTCTCTCTCTCTCTCTCTCTCTCTCTCTCTCTCTCTCTCTCTCTCTCTCTCTCTCTCTCTCTCTCTCTCTCTCTCTCTCTCTCTCTCTCTCTCTCTCTCTCTCTCCTCTCTCTCTCTCTCTCTCTCTCTCTCTCTCTCTCTCACCAAACCTTTGGTTGTTTGGCGTATTTTCCTGTCCTCGTGTCCCTGATGGTGCTAATGTCCAGAGTCTCCACCTCCTGTAAAGAGAGACAGATGTCAGTCAATCACTTGATGAGTTGAGGAGTGTGAGCGGTGCGTGAGCCTCATTCATTTCTACATACATATTTGAATAGATATGAAAATTTGTACCCTTTCATGTCCACTACAGGAAAAAAACACTATGCTCACTCTTAACTCTCCAGTCTAGTTGAGAAGTTGACCAATGCTAATTGCCGGTGATTGCTAACGCGTTAGACGATGGATGGGTGAACATCTTTTCAGCATGTCACCGAGCTCTGTTGGCATGAGACCGCGTTGGCCGCTTCCTTCAGTTCACATATCGGATTGTTGAAACGTTGAACAGGAAATGTACTTGGCGGTTTGTAATTCACGTAAGAAGCAGGAAGCGCAGGATGGATGGTAAAGAGGAGAAAGAAGTCGGAATAAAAGAAATTCATTTCTCAGGCTGAAAGCTTCTCCCGGCTTCCTCCTCCTTCCATTAAATCCACTTTTATCTATCTGCATCAGACTCCCGTGCTTCTCCAGACATAAAACACAACCCCTGACATGTGAACTCTGTGTGTGTGCGTGTGTGAGAGAGAGAGAGAGAGATACAGGTGATATCTGGAGAGACTTTTTGCAGAACACTGTGCACACTCTCACACGCACACCCACGCTGATATCTTAGACATATCTTTGGAAGGGATTTGCATGTCCGAGGCTGCAACACAAAGTCACACATGCACGTATGCACATATGCAAAACTGTTATTTTAGCGTTCATTTTCCTAGCGTTGCTGTTTCTTAGCATTTCTTCCCCTCAGTCTTGTTCTGGCTTGTTCCCACAAAAAAAAGAAAGATGAAGATACAGAGAGAGAGAGAGAGAGAGAGAGAGAGAGAGAGAGAGAGAGAGAGAGAGAGAGAGAGAGAGAGAGAGAGAGATAGGAAAATAGTTCTATTGCATGGCTGCAGGCGAGGATGGGGTGGTCTGGAAGGGAAGACGAGGCAAGAGACGAAAATGCTGAGGGATGGTCTAGAGGAGGAGGAGTGTGGTCATAAACCCGGCCATAAACACAGAGGAGGGCGCACTGTAAATATTTGTTTAGGCCTGCGCTCATTCCCCGAGCTTTACTTCATCTGTGTCACTCATCTCGGGCCTTCTTTCCCCTTCATCTTTCTCTCCATCTCTGTAGCAGCTCTGCTTTGTGGCATTTTCAGGTACACAGTTTACATCCCGTCCCCCGTCTATCCTGAGATGTCTCATTAATGAGAACAACATCCTGTTGTCGCTTTGTCAAATGTCTCCTCGCCCTCCTTTTATCCATTTTCTGCCCCAAGCTCCTTTCCAAAAATAACAAAGAAAAACTCATAAAGTCATTATACTCGGCTTAAGTATTTGAAACGCACGTCTTCCTCATTCCTTCTTTCATTACTTCACTCTAGCTGTGATGTCATCGCCCTGCAGGCTGCCAGGCTCCGGCGGGATTGGCCGCAAGTAATAAAGGTCGGGAGTTTTGGGCCAATTGGATTAAACTCTGTCTCAAACTTTGTCCTCTGATTGGCCTGTGGAGAATAACTTACTTCCTGAGGGAATAAACCGCTTCTGGGTCTGTAGGACACGCACACACACATTACGTGCACACACATGCACACACGCACACACACACCTCCTCTCCCAAAGGCTGTGGTTTCATTCTGCCATTGCCATGGTGACTCCTTGGAGACCACAGTAATGAGACTACAACTTTGTCTGCCGCCTGTGTGTGTGTGTGTGTGTCGTTGACAGTTAACATTTTCTCACTGGTTAGTAATGTAAAACACACACACACACAGTCACAGCGATTTACAGACCGGCATATCCACGAGATGCAAGTCCCAACTCGTGAACCATCCTGACCTGTAGAGCAAAAGTGTATGTGAGCGAGTGTGTGTAGGTGTGTGTGTGGAAAGAGCTTGTAAGTGGGCGCACATTAGTTTCATGTGACACAGGAGCGCGAGCAGATCTTCACTCAAGACGAGTCCAAATGTGTCAGCATGTGATCGGGGAGGTGAGTGAAGTGAAACGTGTGTGTTTTTGCACATAGCTGTGTATTGGGCCGCACGGCGCGATGAGTGTGTACGTGTGAAGGCCGATCATCTCCGAGAGCACATTCCTAACATATTCCGGCCTTCTGCTCACGTAGCGTGTGTGTATCTGTGTGTTTCAGTGTGTAATATTTAGCTAGTCATGGCAGCTGTAGCGCTCCATTCATCTCTCAGTGCTAAGCCCAAACACAGCTCACTCCATTTATCACTTGAGACTCGGCTGCAGGCTCATTATTGCTCTAAATGAGTCTGGGTGAGAGTTTTTCTAGGAGTCATGTTGTGATGAAGTGCACAAATTACTTTAATTTACTAGTTTTGGCGAGCAAAAGAGCTTCTCTCAGCCTGCTTCATGTTCTTCTGCCTTAGTCGGGGATTTCCTACATATCCCAGGATGCACTCCCTTCCCAGAATCGTGTGAACTTGTTGCACACAGCTGTTGGGCATGTAGCTGACAGAGAAAAAAGTGAGCCGCACCGTTTATTCAAAACAAAGTACGTGCTGCTGCTGCAATGCATTCTGGTCTATTGAGTCTTTCTCTTTGGAGGTGACGCCAACGCCATTTCTGTTTGATGTTTTTCCTGCCATCGACCACAGAGGTACTGAAATGAGTGTGGTTTTCACAACAGCAATCTGCTTACTAACACCTCTAAAATTCTCTAATTACCACGTATTCAATTTGTGGAATCTCCACAAAAACCAAAGTGTAAAAACGTCAACTTGAGATTTCCTTCCTCCGAGAAGTCGCCGCGCTCTGCCGAGAAATAGTCCCGCACGTAACTCCAAGTAAAACCACAACTTTTTCAACGTTTCACACACTTTGGTTTGTGTACGGATTAAAAACATATAAAACATGTTAATGAGTAAGCTTCAAGGGCAGATTTTGTCACTTAAAGAGCTGGTTAGCTAGCCGGCTGCTAGCTGTAGCCTCATTTTGCCCAAACAGACGTGAGCGGTATCGATCTTCTCAACCGACTCTCTTCAATAAAGCATTTCTCACAGTGTCAAATTACTGCTTCAGATGAAACCAGAATTCCCGACACAGTACCTTTTGTGCTGTGTTGTGTGCATCAGTGCTTTCCAGGTAACAATAGCCACTGACCGAGTCTATATTTAGACATTAAACACAAGTACAACAAATGTTAATGTGATTCGATTTGATTAAGTTCTTGTTTATTCACTCCTTTCCTTCCTTCCTTCATTTTTTGACTGACTTTTTAAACTCACCCTCCTCCCTCCTGCCCTGCCACTCTCCTCCATTCACTTGAATAGAAAAATATGAAAGGGCAACCAAACAATCAAAAGAGCGCCACTCCTTTCCTGTGACGGGCCTGCGTGTGTGTTTGAAAGATCACCACGGCTAAATATGTCTCCGATGACCAATCACGGCTACGATCAAATGGCACATGATGACGGCATATAGGAAACTGATCCTCCTGAACGTGCACACACACGCACACACACAGTGCCAGGGCGGCATACTGTACGTCTCCACCCTCTGCTGCTTGGCTGTGACCCAACTGGCCAATCAGTGCAGAGGAGAGGAGAGAGGAGAGGAGGACTTTAAAAGGACACAGAAATATCGGAGAAGTAGAACAAAGAGATGTTCCATATGTTTTATTGCCACGATGGGAGAGTTGGCAACGTATTTAGAGAAAGAGGATGAGTGGGACTCTTAATACCCCTGTGAAGCATGGGGCAGCGCTATAACTCTGTCTCTGTCACCTCGTAATATTTCCTCTGTATATCAATGAGATAACACTCTCCCTCTCCAACCCCTCCTCCACTATCGCTCCTTCCTTTATCAGTTTGTCTCACTCACGCTCTTTGCCCTTCCTCCTCACTTAGTTACTTCATATTTCTGCGGTCTGGAGAGGGCGAAAATGAAGAGAGAGTAAACATTTTAGCCACTTAGCTGACAGCCCGATCCGGAGTGATTTGCAAACAGAGAAATATAAGAATCTACACCGAGGAGAGGAAGTGTTGAAAAGATGGAAAGAGGAGAAAAAAAAAAATCGATGGAAAACCTTAATACATCAGAGAAAAAGAAAAACAAGTTGAACATCAATAAAATGAACGCAAACATAAACAGCTGAGTCGAATACCGAAATGTCTCAAAGCGCAAATAAATACAGGCAGGGCTGAGCCGACGCAAAAACTCACACATAACAAAAATAGTTGCAGTAATCATAAATCTTTCACAAAACACAAACACACAGAGATCAGTGGGGGTGGACTTACAACGCAAACCTGCATGTGCAGCTGCCCGCAGCCCACTAACACACACACACACACGGAGAGAAACAAAACATTAAAAGCAGGCAAAAGTTAAACGGGGAGTTCAAAACATATACTTGTCCACCAAATATGTGGACTGTAAGACTATATAGACTGGAGAATAAGACTGGAAGTGTCAAATGTTGAAATCCGCAGCAACGTTACGTCAGAGATTCACAGGAAAAGCTGTGAGACGCTGGAGGAAGTGAGAGGTGAAAGGTGAGATCAATAAGAAGCCCGAGCCGCTGCGCAAGCGCACACAGGCACGGCGAAGAAATGGTCTGTGCATACATCACCAGCTCTCAACATCTGTACACACTCTGTACATGATACATAGCCATGTGGAAAACATGTTTGTTTTTTTTTTATTTCCCATTATTTCCTGTTTTTATGCTAAGCTAAGCTAACTTCCTGCTGGCTCCAGCTACATATTTAGCATACAGACATGTGAGTGGTATCAATCTTCTCATCAGAGGGAGAGCAAACTATTTTTGTAAACGATGTTATCAGTGGATCTTTTTTCTTGTGCTGTCACACATTATTGTTATGACAACATTGTACTAAAAGAAATCATTTAAAAGTAACACCTTCAAAGTATAAAAAAAAAAAAAAAAAAAAGCATTTCCCGTGCGCTCTTATGACCTGTGACATGCGTGTGTGCTTTCAAACTGGAAACACCCAGAGATTACGACAAGAAAGTCCAACGGCAACGAATGAGTCGACAAATTGTAGGAGGTGAAAATGAGCGCACGTGAATGTTTGTAGTAATCGCTTTATTGCAAAGAAAAATGGGAAGTATGAAGTCAAAGCTGCGACCTGAGGGGTGTTTAGATCAGGCCTGTTTTATCTAACCCAGTCTGGTTAGTGAGTGCAGTGTCACTACCGGCAGAGCTAAAGCTATGAGAAATACATTCAAGCTGTAATAAACCAGAATTATCTTTGAGAGTTTCACTTCTAAGCCGCTCACACACGCGGTGGCAGTTTTATCAGCTGAGCAGAAAGATTAGTGAGGCTTTGCGTAGCGTGCAGACTTTCACAGAGAAACACACATTTTGGAGGAAGCGTCTGCTTAGACAATGGATTCGATACCGTGCAGCGCCTCACTTCTTCATGCAGTGAAGAAGTGAATGTTGCATGACAGTGCGCGTGAGAGGCAGAGTGTATTTGAGGGCTGCTCCGCCATGTGCGCCGAACAGATAATGTCAACAGAAAATATAAAAACATCTGACTGAGTGAAATGGGGAAAAAAATAAATAAATATAAACCAGAAGAGCAGAGGAAGTGGTCACATTATCGACTGACACACTCAACTTCCCCTGTCAACCGCTCACTGGGAGTGTGTGTGAGAGTGAAAAACTGACCTCCAGCATGTCTGTGTGTGTGTGTGTGTGTGTGTGTGTGTGTGTGTGTGTGTGTGTGTGTGTGTGTGTTATGTAAACCCCTTGTTCCAAGTTAATTCCTTCTGGACGTTTGACTTGAGCCAAGGAGATAATCTCTATTAGATCTCTACTTGTACCTGCCAACGACATTCAGCCGGCTCTTTTACACACACACACACACACACACACACACACACACACACACACACACACACACACACACACACACCCAGTACTACCAGTTCAGTTGGGTATGGCTCTAAGGCATCAATGGTGGACAGTGAAGCCATTCAGAACGATCATTTAAAACAATTCTTTCCATAGAAAATGAATCAACGATTATATGAATCAATAGATCAACGATAAAGACAAAATATCATTGCAAACTGGTTATGTTTGGGCTAGTTGGACAAAATCAGCTTTTATGTTATCCCTTAAAGGAACTGCGATTCTGTGAAATACACTTATTGACTGTTTGCTGAGAGTTAGATGAGAGGATTGATACGCCTGTGCACTAAATATGAAGCTGATTAGCATAAAGACTGTGAACCAAAACAAAAAAGTCCAGGAAGTCAGCGTGCGAAGAAATAGCCCCACACATAAGCTCGTAACATTTTCAAGAGTTTGAAGCTTTGGGCAGAGCAAGGCTAGGCGTTTCCCTCTGCTTTCAGTGTTTATGCTAAGCTAAGCTAACCGCCTCCCGCATGGAGATTTATATTCATCAGATCAGATCAGATCAGATCAGTAACTCTCACAAAGAAGCTAAAATCCTCTATTGTTTCAAACAAACAATCCATAAAACACACACACACTAATCACACAATCACAGTTCAAATCACTCTCACGGCTCCAGCAGCTCTGGGAAGTATGTGGTAAGACCCGAACAGCCCCCTTGGGGGTTTGTTACATTTACATCACAGGTAATACCTGACACACCAGAGGAAGTGCTTGTGGTTTCTGTGCGCGTCCCGCCTCTCAATCTAGTCAAGGTATGTGAAATCAATTCCACATCGTTATAGGCTAAATTACAGGCCCTGGGGGGCGCTGGTTTAAAAGCCCAGGTGCTATTGACATGACCTGTACACCTTAAAAGGAGGAGGGAGGGGAGGAAAGACGAGAGGAGTAAGGGAAGGAGAGACATGATTCAGGGAAAAGGGGAAATGTGGAGAAGGAGCGAGAGGAGGTGGAGGAGGAGGGGAGGGAAAGAGGGGGCAACGAAAATTCCCCAGAACCCCCCCAACTCCCTGTCTGAGTAACTTCCTGCCAACTTTCCCACGCCGAGAGAGAGAACGAGGGAGATTAGAAGTGTTGTTGCAAGAAATTAAGGAGCAATAACTCTGGTAGGAAGGAGACCACGTGAGAAAAAGAAAAAAAGAGAATCGATGAGAGAAAGAGGGAGGTGAGGAGGAGTAAGAGAGGGAGGCAGAGAGGTGGGGAGACAAAGTGCGAGAAAAGATGGAGAGCAGAGAGGGAGGAAATGTCATCCTTCAGTTTATATTAGAGGAACAACTTTTGCCTCATCTCTCTGACGGCTACCAGCTGCCCCGGACGGGGGGAAGACAAATTGGAGGTGGATTAGCGGCGTAGAAACAGGGCGAGATCCAACGGCAAAAAGTGAGAAGTAAAACAGAGCGTCGGGGAGGATTAGCCGCGGTGCCAGGTGCATCTCAACTCATCCCGCCGTGGCAGGTAAGACCGCGCTCCGCCAGGATCGGCTCGGCGGCACTAAATCACGCGGCCCCCGTTCGTTTATTGGAAACTACAATTTAGCTGACAAATTATCCGTGCTGGCAACGGCGGCGTGGAAAAGGATTGCAGAAATGTTCTTAAACAGGCAAACAAGGTGCCACGAATAATATCTGGCCCTGGTTGGCTCTCTGTGCTGCACTCTCTGTGCAGAGAAGGGCAGCCTTTACATGGTGTTGTTCTTTAAAGGAAGACACACACATGAATCATCAGTCATCCCAACACTATCTCAACATCCCGCGGTTAATTTCCAATAAAGGAAGTGCAAAATGGAAGTTTGAGAGGAAACCCCTGACCGAGTGCAAACAGATAGCGTACAAAGCCGGCTAGAAACTGTCACAACATCCTCAAAATACATCTACGAAAACGATGAAGATGGTGATCAAAAGTCGCGACAAAAAGTGTCCATGCACAGAAGTCAGCAATTTTCCAAGACTGGTTCAACATGTTTCTGTGCATATTTTGAGGCCTCTCGGTCGCCACTGGAATCCACTGCAGCTGCCGTCTCCACGTAGGGCAAACAAAACTTTTCAGCCTCTTCCTTTAATCAACTTGTCCGTGCGAAATGATCGACGGCTCCACCTCAGCCTCCGGAGACAGAAAGAGAGAGAGAGAGAGAGAGGGGTAGCCCTTTGACCGTTCCCCTCCATCTGTCCCAACCTTCGCCGTTCTGTTAAATCCCTAAAACGTCTAATTTAAGCTCGCAAACGTAAAGGAGGAGGTGGAGGCGAGTTTGGCCAGAGGACAGAAAAAGGACACACACACACACAGACACAGACAGACGCGGACAGATTAGCAGGAGGGTGCGAGCATATGTTGTAACAGATGTGTGGATTTGGGAGGTGCATGTGGACGTTGTGTAACCCTCAGCCACTGGCATGCACTCGGCGTTCGGCTTTTAGCCGCGGCCAGGCTCGACCCACCAACCAACCACTGAGGATATATTGGGGAATTAGTCTCCAAACGGAGCAGCGCGGGTCTTTAGAGGTCACTGAAGTGGTCCAACAGGTCCGGAAGAAAGGAAATAACAGATTTTGACTGTTCGCTGGAGCTTAGCGTCTGCAATAACAGAGTTTTCCCTGCACGGGCAGGCATTAAAATACTCTCAGCTCTTTTATCAGGAGGCTTTCTGTTGCATAAAGCACGTCTATACTGAGCTCCCGTTGGACAAACTGGTGAATTATACACTGTTTAATTACAGCGACCGCTTAGAACAAACCTGCCTCTGGACTGCGCGTATTAGCCGCGGGGGAGTACATCTCTCCAAGGTGCTACATCAAACAGTATCAACAATATTACACTAACATCTGCCGAGGCCTGTATGTCACGCTCCCGAGTCCTGCTGTCATTATCTTTAAATATTTTTATAAAATACACGCCCTGTGTACCTTAGTCGATTTATGCCTGCAGAACACCCAAAGAAGAATAACTAACATACATCACGAGCTGCACCTCGGTTAGATAACGTGGAGTAAAAAAAAAAAATGTGTTACCGGTCATGTTAGCGATGGGTTTATCTCGGAGTACACATAGTGGAGGGATTTAAAGAGTCTGGAAAGGGAGGACAGTAAGCGAAAGGGAAAGGAAAACAGCGCTGGCTGGTGCACGGCGGGGTGTGTCTCCCTCGTTTCACCACCAAGCCACTGTGCGCATGTGCACATGTGCACATGCACGCGTGTCTGTCAGTTATCGGCACTGACTCAAGCATTATGGGAAACTCTGGGCCCCGAGAACGCGCGCGGCCTTGTGAGCTGAACTTTCGGAAAATGACACAAAGATGGAGAGGGGGAGATAACTGAAAGGAAGGATGAAGGATGGGGTTGAGAGGAAGAGAGAGACAGAGAGAGAGAGAGATGTGGAAGATTAGAGAAGGATGGAGGAAAGGAGCCGACCCCGTCGAGCAGGAAGAATACTGCTCCTGAGGAAAGGAGGTGACAGGAAACAAATGAGATGCTGGAAAAAGTGAGAAAATGATGGAGTTATTAAAAAAGGAAGATGTTAAACAAAGCGAGGGCCGACACTAAACAGACGGCGATAAGAGCGAGAAAAGAGACGGAGGACGGGAATGCCCGATGAGGTGAGAGGACATTACGCTCTGACAGGCGGACGAGAGATGAATGAGATGACGCAGTCGAAGTCGAAAACTGATGCGCGTGCGAGATGTTTCTTTGATTTGCCGTTAGAAAGAAACGCCTCTAAACTGGAGCCGGATCAAACAATCAGCACGCTTGATGCTTCGCTTGAGTGTGCGGGTCAGGTCAGAGAAGCATACCGCCTGCCAAAAGGAGAGAATTGCCAATAAATTCCTGATTTATTTTGGCACACAAGTCTGGTTTGTTCAGTGTGTCGAGACAAAAAAAAAAAAAAAAAAAGTACTTTCTATGTTGTAATCACTGATTCTCCCTGACACTTAAAAAGGTTATCCGGTAGCAGCTGCACGATTCAGATGGCGCAGAAGTGGATTTTATTTTGTATTATATCATTATCATGATTTATAAAATCCTATTGAAACAAATGTGGAAATGACTTGACTCTAATGCCCTACATTACCTCATCCAAACACAGTGGTTTCTTCATCAAAACAATGTGGTTTCCTCTATGACTGCAGTTACATTTTTTAAGGGAGAGAAACTGCGTGCTTCTAAAGTCCTGAAACTCAAATCCACAAGGGGAGGGGGCGAGCTTTTACGCCTTTACGTGTGCCCGTCCTAAATAAAATGCGATGTCAGTGCTTTGTCCTCCTCACCTTGCTGGAGAAAGCTGAACTTTCCGCCCTCTCGTCTCCAGTCGGGCGTCGTTAAAGAAGCTGCGGTGACATTTTTGGGTTACAGACTTTTGCTGCGATTCTAAAAACAACTTTAAAACAACTTTGCGATCTCGATCCAGTTCCACTCGCTGACCACGGGCACCCTGGCTTTCAGACAGCAGATATAACACGGCTTGATCACCTTCGAATGAAGAGACTCTTTAAATAAAGGCTGGACGTCTTTAGTTGAAAACTGGCTTTGACATCTGAAGTAATAAAAGCAGAGCAGCAAAAATAAAAACCGCACTGGAGATTAAATATTTTGGGTACCTCTATTCAGAGAAATGGGTTCCATCCAGAATACCCTTGTCATCTGTGTAAAAGCGTATTTAACTGTTCTCATTAATAATAGCTGGATATCTGTGTTGCCGTGTCCTCTTTCCTTTCAGCTCCCGTTTGAAATCTCCTGGGGAGCCACAACGCTGAATTAAAGCTTCACTCTGCCGTCGCTCCAGTCACTACCCGTTCACTTTCAGACACTTCTGGAAAGCATCTATACATTCAGGCGGGCTCTTTCCTCACAGTGAGGAGACACTTCACCAGACCCCAAAAGGGAGGATTGCCCAGATCTTCAGAAGCAGGTTTAAAATCTGCGTCATTCGCGAAACTTAATACGCAGAAAAGTTGAAGAAACTGACGTCATAGGTCCGGCCACACAGTTTGACTGACATGTGATCAGTTCAAAAGCACCGCAGTAATTAATGAAATGATCTGTATATATAAAAAACTTGTGGAGTGGCAATATAAAACTCAAATAACAAAAATGAACCAACACTAGCACTCAGTGCCAGCCTGACCCGGTCACATTCCTCTGTATTTGCCCTGGGTGGTCTGCATGTTTCGAGGCATATATCATTTTTTTTTTTTGCGGCCGTGCCCAACAGCGAGCAGCGTTCAGCAGCGGGAACGCTGCTCGCCACCGCAATCCAGCTCAGTCCCGCCAACAACAACAAAGATAAAAGGCAGTAAAGTGAGTAATGAAAGAAAAGCCAAACACGAGGCAAAGGAGATGGCCTCGGCACTCCCGCTTCCGAGCATTTCCAGGGAAGCGGCCGGAAGTTGCTTTGGCTTGGGTATGCTCTTAGTTTCTTGATAAAATCCGACGCCGCAATATGAAAATGAATCATTTGCATGGCTGGCTCTGACCGAGCAAACATATCGCAGTCAGTTTAAGAGATGTTTCACCCTAGATTTCTGCAGGCACGTTCACAGGGGGTTAAAAAAAAAACTGATCCGCTTTCCAGCCCATGTTCCCTGTTTTTAACCAACACCATATGATGTGATGCGACATCTAAACAAACTCTTATTTGCTGGTGGGTGACTTCAAAACATTTTACACATGCTCGTGTTCATGACTCCACAGCTGACGCGGCGTCCAAACCACCTCTTGTTTGTCTTTACAAATCTGTTCTGCAGCCATCGCGCAGAGCGCCTTCGTCGCCGCGACGACAAGATTAAATGACTGGCGTTCGGACTCTTTGCTAAACAGTGTCACACTTGCACCCCGGGCGACAAATGGCCTATTATCTCAATAACACAAACCCCCCTCCGCGCGCGCATGTGCAGGCACAAGCAAGACGTCGGAATAAAAAGGAGTATTTAAAGCATCCGTCTGTTATGTGAGTGCGCGAACACATGCTGACACACGTGCGAGACGCGACAGGGTGACGTGTGTGCTGGCCCAGATACACACACACACACACACATATATATATATATAAATATACACACATACACACACACTCTCAAACATGCAGACAACAACACAGTGGTAATATCAGTTATCAACAGGTCATTCCGTACATGCCTCTTGGATAAACAGACAAAAAAAGGGGGAGGCAGCGTGAGAGAAGGAGAAAAACATAGAGAGAGACGGGGGAGGAGGGGTGAGTTAATTGAGCTACTCTGAAATGTCATTTGATCCAGGAGGCCTCACAAAAAGTGGTGACCAGGCTGACGTCACACAGATGTAATGCAGTAGATGGACAGATGGATGGGAGGGCTATATAGACAAAAAGGTAAAGAGAGAGAGGAGACAGAGGCTGCTGCGTACAGAGGACCGATATTGAAATGAATATTTATATAAATATCTTTAATACATTTGCACTACATCCCGCTGACTCACTGCCTATTTTTTCCCTCCTGTCTAATTACATCAGCTAAATGCCTAAAACCCAATATTACTAGACGAATCGCTTAAGCACAGCCACCAAAGAGACGGAGGGGAGGGAGACTTGGAGGTACAGAAGGATGCAGTGGAAGAGGCAGGAGGGCTAAAAGGATGAAGACCACAAAGACATCAGCGAGAAGGAGGGAACAGGGGAGGGAAAGAAGAGGCAAACAAGCCTGGGACAGATTGATGAAACCCACTCATGGCCGAACTAATGGACAGAATAAAACCGCGATAAGAGACGGAGAGACACAAAGAGGGGGGAGGTGGAGGTAACGACCATTTAGAAAGACGGGGAAATAACTGGAAGACGAAGGAGCGCAGATATGTGGTGGAGTTCAAGTAAACAAATAAGTGTAAAATCAATGTTGGCGCTCGTGTCAGTGCATTAAAAATCCATTGTGGTCTGCTTTAAAGTGGCCGATCATGTCTGTGTTCGTGAATACTTTGTGAGACTGGCGACAGTCCATTTGGTCTACTTTGAGACCAGCCCATATGTGCATCTCTTACCAGGTTGGACCCTCCAGTCCAGTAGAGGAAGAATCCTTCTGGGTCGACTTTCAGGGTTACCAAGGTCGGCTGCCCGCTGTTTGGCTCCTAGACAACAACAGAAATCGAGACATTAGAGGGATGAACATGGAAACTGTACAGCCAGTGTTTTATGTACTCTCAATAGATAGTTCCTGTTGGTTATATTTGGGTCTTATGTTCATAGTTCATCTCTATACGATAGCATGGTTCCATCCAAACTATCGCGGATGTCTGCAAACGTGTAACCATGAGTCAAAAAACATGAGTGCCCAGACAGGTTTCATACAGGTCCCGTCATGTTCCCTCATAAAGAACTATGTGTACACAACTATAAGGCAGATCAAAGCCGATAGCTGAAAGTGATATTCACGGCCGAGAACTCGGGAAAATATGTTGGCTGCTTCGTCTTTATTTTCTCTTCCAAGCAAGTTTGGCGAAACTGTCTGTCTGCTCACCTCACTGCTCATGTTTCTCAACCAGTCTGACTGCTTTTCAGGAATGCTGCCGTGTTCCTACATTTAAGCAATTAACGTGGTGATTACATGTCAACTGGAGTTTGGACGTCAGAGAAACAGTCGTTCGACCTGTAACAATCTGTTGGAGAGACATGGCCGTCCAGTGGTTTAAATCCAGCAGGGGCCACAGCACGGAGCGTGGACTGCTTGCTGGAGAGTGCCTGAATCTCTAACTGCTCCCAGAGCGCCGATGCATGACTGCCTGTCACTCAAACGTGTCTTCACATTTGAATATCGATAAGCCTTGTGTGTGCGTGTCGTATTGCGGGCCTATATATGTAAAACTTCTGCTTCACTGTTAAGTTAGTCGCTCAGTGAGGCAGTGGACGGGCTGCAAGCCCTTAATCCAACATCTATGGTGGGATTTTGCAGGTTGTGTTTGGACTGAATCAAAAGAAATACCGGCTTATTTGTATTATTTGATTTATTAGAAAAGGTGATAAAAATGTGACAAAATATGGCCACATTTATGAAAATAAGACCCAAATAGTATGAAAACACATTTTAGATTAAGCACACAGTCCTGAAGTGTTCATTGGTCACTTTTTCTACCATTAAATTTATAATTCTAATGTAAAAGAGAGCGTCGCAGCGGCTACTCCTTTTACAGAAGTCTCCCAGCGAAATATAAGGACCATAAGCCGTTTATGGCAGCAGTGGCTGTACCTGCTGTTTTATGGTGCCTCGCCATTGCGGGACTGCTGACAGACAGAAAGACAGACGGGGATATTGTATGTTTGTGCGCGCGTGTGGTGCAGCAGCTGCCCGAACGATGGAAACCACACAGTTTGGCCAACATGACAATCTCATTCATGTGCAGCATAATGACGGCACAGGAGCCTGCATCAACATGTCATTAGCATCATCATTATGGAGTCATACACAACATACCATGACCGCACACATACATATACACACACGCAAGCATGCAGCTACCGGCCTTGTAATTACAGTGGTAAGCGGTCATAGTCTGGTCCAACAGACAAACATACCGTCCAGACATCCTGGGAAACAACGCTGATGATCCAGATTGTTTGTTATTGCAGTGACGGATGACTCATGTACACATGTCATCATGAGCATCCATATCTACATCATCGTCGGCACAAATCTGCCTGGCAACTCACAGAAAGCTTTCCCACTCGCGTACTTTGAGAGGAAGTACAGAAGTTTACCGAAACGCAGACACACACAAACAGTATTTTCTAATGCGGGCGGAACAAATAAAACTCTCACCATGAGTTAAACTAAGCTGATAAATAAATGATAATGGCTTCATGTTGAACACATAACTGAGCAGCTGAATTTTGAACATTTGAATATTCATTCAAGGCTGAATGAATATTCAAATTCTGCATAGCAAACATGACCCTGAGGAAAGATAAGCAAATGACACAATGTTACATCACTACTTTATAAAGACTTGAGAATAATTACATTATTATGATATAATATTATATACTTATTTATTATATATTCATGTATACTCACAACAATGATGCTTGCCTTAAACAGGGTTGTAAAACAAGTATAATAACTGCATTCCTTAATTATTTAAAACCTCTGGGAGAAACCAGACAAATCATTATTTGCTTTATTGCAGAGAGTTAGATGAAAAGTTCAATACCAGCGTCATATCAGACTGCACCCTAAATATGAAAGTACAGCCAAGGGCAGGTTAGCTTAGCTTAGCTTAGCTTAGCATAAAGGCCGTAAATGGGACATACTGTAGCTAGCCTGGCTTTGTCTTAACGTAACAACTAGCACATCTAAATCTCACTAATTAACAAAATATGTAACTTGTTTATTCGATGTTAATTTACCCAGTTTTCAGCCTTTTTGCTCATTTAACACTAAACATGTTACATCTATCTCCCCACAAGAAAGCAAAGCGTATCTTCCTTAACACTGACCTATGCCTTAAAATAAGTCTCCTTACTCTAAACTTGTGTCCCACTTCGTGAGTACATATTTAATACATTTTAAACTAAACATACCTTGAGTTTAGGCTCCAAGGTCGGCTAACGGAGAAGAAGTTAGCAGGAGAGGAGGATGTTTGGATTGGGATGAGGACAGAAGGAGCAGAGACAGGAAGAGACAGAGGGTGTGAGACAGAGAAAGATGGATGGGAAAGGGATTAGAAGAAAGGGTGAAGGCAGAAAGGGGAAAAGAAACAAAGAGATCAGGATCAGAAGACGACCATGAGACCTTAATTTAGTCTGTTTAACGCGGGCTTAACTTAGACCTCGATGATTATGAGACAACAGGACGCTTCAATCTGTACCGTCCACCAGCTGCGGCGTTACCAGGATCTGTCGCTAGACTTTCAAGTAAATCCCAGTGATCGAACGACAGCTTACCTCTTCAAATGTGAGGCCGACTCCGCACTACAAATTGCTGAACTCGTGACCTGTGTTTACTCGCTGGAACCAGTGGGAAAACTGTACAACTCCCAATTTCATGCCGTGATTACCGTCTTAAGGCTGTGACCTGATGTCAGATGCTCTTTTCACTGAGCACTGAACAGTTCTGAGCGTGTATATGTGCAGCCATAATGGCTTATGTTTGTCTGCCAGGTTGGATTTTCTGAGACAAAAGAAACGACGGAAGCTACCGAACAGTCGGCTCGGAAGGCCCAGATGTTCTTACGGCCAAACCAACCTCCGTCCATAACAACAGAGACAACCATTGAATGCATACACTGCAAATCATTTGCAAAACAAAATGTCTGGTTCGGGCTATGGAGGCAAATGAGACCATAAATTCCTGGTACTCTTTTTTTTGTAACTGGACAAGACACACAAAACACAATGCACAAGGTGCATGCATTTCAGAAAGTGCTCCACTCGACTTCAAAATACACAAATTTCAACTCGGCGATGACAGCATGTAAGTGGAACAGTATGAGCAACATCACGTTATATTTTTACAGCTGGTTCACGCTCCATCGCTCCTCAGTAGGCCACTGCCTTATAATGTATACAAAAAAAAAAAGATCTTATAAAGTAGAACTGAATATATGGCGCCCACACACAAGCTACGTTGCAGCATGCCGTCCGTGTACAGTGCGTACCACAGTGAGAAGAGAAGAGCATCCATTAAGACGATGAGGTCACTCTCAGCAGAGATAAACAGAGGCAGGAATATCTTTCACAGCTACGCCCGGTGAGGATAAATATGTTTGCCACCTGGGTTTGACCCCCTCATACCACACGATTGGCCGTGGGTAAATACACTGCAAGGACGCACAACATTTATGAGATTCAACACGACAGATTTATAGTTAAGATATACAGAAGTGAGCGCACATGTCTTGTTGTGATATACTGTGATAACGTGACCGCACCTGTAACGGAACCCCACCCTCACATGTTAATATCAACACATCCGTACAAATGGAAAGTGTGGACGTAGCAGCTATGACGGTTATAATATGGTTGCCAGATTTGGCTTGGTTTGGGGGTAAAATGGGATTCGTAGCTGCCTTCAAGGAAAAGAACATCGATGTTTTGGTGGTTGCTCCGCTGCTTCAGGCCCTGGATGTCTCGACTGCGTGCACGGCATTATGAAATCTGAAAGCTACCGAAGAATTCAGGGGCGCAATTTAGGGCCTGAAAGCTCAGAGGTCATGGGTCTTACGGTAGGACTATAACCAACAGCATACTTAATAAAGCACCCAAAAATGGTTTATGAGGAAGAGCTAGAGAGTTCTGACGTGACGAGCAATGAGTCCAGATCTAAATCCCATAGAGCTCACCAAGAGTCTTCTTGTTTATTTGGTTGACACATTAAAATGGTGCACCTCAGCCAATCCACTCCACTCTTATTATGTCGCTCATTCTCGTCTCCTTTCTACCCTTTTCTCTGCTGGCTGTGCTTCATCTGGGTATATCCAGTGTCAAATATACATTACCAGTATGCAGAAGACGGGGAATTCCACTGGGACCAGACACAAACGCACATATATACACATTTGCCCAGAGGAATGTGATCTATAGGCTCATGTGACCAGACACACACTTGTGGTCATATTTGCATGTTATGCCTGTTGAGTTTTACATAACTGGCAGTTGCTTTTCGGTGCGGCCTCACACACACACGCATCTGTCACAGTGCTCTCTCTGTGTTTGTCCACTTTTCTTTCAACTTCGCCGTGTGTGCTGACAGACTTGCTCGCTCTCAGTCAGTTTGCGATTAATCACTCACACCGAGCTTATGAACGTCAAAACGTGTGGATTTTCTGCCTCTCCTTGCTTTATACCTTCATAAACTGAATATCTTTGGCTTGTAGGGTGTCGGTTGGACAACATGTGTCATTTAAAAACACAACCAGAGCATTTTTTCCAACATTTTATAGGCCAATCATTCATTTATTGTCTTCGTATACTTATTCTTGTTCAAGGTCACTGTAACTGCTCTATAAAAAGTGCCCTCGTACCCTAACCAGACACTCATTAGTGAGTGCGCGCACACACTTTGCTCACCATAAACATGCGGCCCTATGGTGTGTTTTCAGAGTGGGTGGTAGATTTATAATTGGACCCCGCTCCCTAATTATCTGCCATATGTAGAAACCCTTTAAAGTCTCGCTTCCTTCACTTCATTCTTTCACGTCTGTCTTTCTCTCCATGCCAATCAGCCCTTCAATTCACTCGCTCTCCAACACTTTGATCACTTCTTTTCTCCTCCTTAATTGATTGAACCCCACGTCTCTTTATCCAAGCCCCCTCCCTGACCCTCTGACAAAACACCTTCATTATTTGACCATAATGTCAAACACACACACACACAGTGGACGGACCACCCTCTGAGTCTGAGGTCTTACATGGATGGACACCAGCTAATGAGCCCCTCTTGACAAATCACAATCTCTAAGGGATTACACATGTAGAAAGACAAACACACGCCTATTCTAGCCTCTCTTTCTACACACAAACACACACCACACACACCACGACTGTGTGTGCGAGTCAGGAGAAAGCCATTAGCGAGAAACTGATAAAAGTGGCTGCCGCGAGTGAATGCACCTTTGGTCCGCCGTACCGTGTGCGAGTTCAGCGACGGTTAACTGGCGTGGTGTGAGAAAGAGGGTCAGTGTGTGCACTTAATGCGAGTGTGTTTGAGCTGCTGCTTTGGCAACATGGCAAAAGTTGATGACAGTAGGTAACCTTTGGACCCGATGAGGGGAGAGGAAAGACGGAGGAGTGGGGCCGGGCAGGGGAAAATAAGCTATAGAATGGAGCACAGGCCGACTGGCAGGTCAGTCAAGTGCACATTTAGTGTAGCGGTGGGTGTATTTCTAAAAACAGCATTACATACTGTAGGTGTAAACACGTATTAGACTCACTCTGGGTGTCTTGGTTAGTGTGATTTTCTTCTTCATTACTCTCAATACTCTCTGTGTGCCCTGAACATATTCTGCACCACCTAATTTCTCCACAGTCATTTAACCTTCATCTGATCCAGCATCTGCTCAGGAAATGAGCCACTAACTCTACCGGCATTAGTGCCATGTTCTACAGAGTGGACAGTACTCCAGTCTATGCAGGTCCCATCAAGCTAAATAAAGTGGCAAGATTCCTTTTCAGATTTTACCCCAATTTTTCTCCCCAGTTGAGGAGACACTACGCAAACACTGGACTGCTGCACGCGTCCTATGCGAAACTAAGTATACGTTGATTTATTAGACTGTTAACTTGCATAACGTATGTTAGTTATTGTTGTGTACGTAACAGAACTTTCCAGGAAGTTTCAGCGCTTCAACCTAACCAGTGCGACGTCAGCGACCTTTATTTTGAAGGTCTGATACATGTTTTTGCGTACAACTGTTCGTGCTCGAGTGTCCTTATCACTAGACACTTCAATTACAAAGGCCGGCATACCTTTTTGTCAAGTTGAGCCGCACTAGTATTACAGTACTAGCTCATGAATAAGCCTTCCTGAAGAATCTCAAGGAAAGACATTAAAAAGAAACGCCTGCCTTGAATTTTAAATGACATTTTAAGTACGTCTGTGCACTGCAATAAAGGTAAAACCAAGTAGGTCCAAATTCAATTTAGATTTTATGTTGCTCATTCATTAGTTGAGAAAGCTCTTCAGCTACAGTTTACCCTTTGGTAAAACAGGTTACGACGAGGGGATTTTTTCTTTGAAAGGTTTTGGAGATGCACGGTCAGGAAAAGCAGGTCAGTGTACGGACTACTCTTGAAATAAAGATGATTCATAACCAAATGGTTAGATGGTAGGGTGTTAGATCAAAACTACAAGACGAGACAAAAAACGGAGGACATAGAGGAAATGAAAATCAAAAAAACAACAAAAAAAAAACAGGAAGCAGACAGGGACTAATCGAAGGAGGAAGAAAGAGTGATAGGAAGATGACAAGGGAACGAATGGGGAAGAGATCGCACATTAGATTACATGTGCGGTGAATGGAAGTCAAATTATGAACAGAGCGAAAGAGGAGGGGAAGAGACAGAGCCGTCCAGATGCCTGGCCCACACTTCACATGTGGCTGTGGTTGACCTTCCACCTCTCTCTCTCCATCAATCCATCCATCCCTTGTTTCTCACCCCTCTGTCAGGATGTCGGCAGTGTTTCTCGGCATGGCGTCAGACCTTCACACAAGCCTGTGTTTCCTCCTCCTCCTCCTCTTGCTTGCTCCGTCTCCTCAGCATCTACACATTCTCAATTGACTGATTGACAATTTGTGGCCTGTTGCTTCCGCTCAATCGTTTGCCAAACCAAGACGTCCACTTTCTGAAAATGTTGCCACACAGGAAACAGCTGGCAACGAAGTGGAGCCTATTGTATTTTGCCACAAGGTCCCAGTGACGTGGCACCTCTGCCGAGAAGAAGAGATCTATTTCTGAGGACTTACAGTTTGAAATATTGGCTGTCAGGTCGCAGGTGCACTCACGAAACGCTGACACAACGCATTGCAAAAAAAATATCTCTCTCATTTATCTTATTTAAGGAGAGCAAGGGTCATTCCAGGCTGCTACGGTGGATTTTTTTTTATCAGTGTCGTGGCATCGTAAAAGCATTCTTTGGCATGATATGAAGCGCTTCCTTTAAGAAGCGGCAATAGGCGAGCAGGGACAAAAATAAGACGATAAAAGGGAGCTACTCGACATGTCCCAACGCGTCAGAGAAAATGTACAGGTGGAAAGTTTGCAACCGGGCTCCACTGACGTGTTTTATCTTGAAAATAAGTTTTGAATCAATTTCGTAAGAATCGTTCAAGGGAAATGTAGTCTTATAAGAGTGATTCAGACGGTAGGGATGGAACAGAAACATCAGAAATTCTAATTATGATAAAAAAGAAATGATGATCGCAGAAAAAAAACAGAATGAAAAAACAGGTTCTAGATCAGCATTCAGGGAACATTTAAAAAGCTTGACAATGGCGGCCTGATGAGTTTGACATTTTGCTTTCTTGCTGAGACTTAGATGAGAAGATTGTTAGCACAGTGATAGCATAAAGGCAGGAAAAGGCTCTTCTTTTTTGCACCTTTTGAACAGACTGAGCAAATATGCAGATATAAAGTAACTCTTGCTGAACTTTTGTGCCCGAAATCTGGGGGTGACTCTTCCTTCGTCTTCCTTTTACCACCCACGTTAGCAATAGACTCAGACGCAGCCAAACCGCACGCTAAAGGTAGTAGAGACCTGCACATACTTTCAATTCCTCATCAGTATAGGCACTTAAAAGGTAACTTTGGTAGTTTTCAACTGGTTTCATTTCTCACTGTGACAGTCTGATTACTTGTTGTCCCCATTAGGCACTCGGGAAAATAAGGCGGAAATGCAGGTTGAAAAATACCACGAGTGTCTGGAGTTAGTTTGGTTTGACAACACAGTACTGATAAACACTGAGGACAACAGCGGCAGTAAAGCGTTTTTAGCGTCCTCGGCTGTCACCAACATTATAGTTCTGGGCTCCTCTAAGTGAGCTGCGGTGCGGTCTGTAAGGTCTGTCAAAAGAATACCAACCAAATTACAGGAAACAACCTCGAAATGCAACATTTTATGGTGCATCATGCGTCGCTCAAGTTACAGGCATTTGGAACCGGAGCCAAAACCTCTAATCTCACAAAGGATCCCAAAAATCTGTCCAATTAATGTGCAACTGCTGAACCCATGTGACTTTGTTTATAAGCCGCGGTTTGCTCGTTAATTGTGCAATGTGAACGTAAATAAATCAAATCCAAAAAAAGTCAATTTTCCCCTTGGAGTCTGACCAAACAAAGCATGTAGCGTGGAGTGTTTGCACCCCGAGGTGAAAGCTCCATTTATGCAAAGCAGCGCCTGTTTTTGAAAGAATATCCACGCAACGGTACATCGTAGAGGGAAGTGGCGCGGTGGAACTGCATTTGAATACCAGGTGCATAATACAATCCAGCTGAACGAAAGCAGAGAGCACTCGGCAAAAGGAGGCGAATGTTAGCATCAGTCGCAGTGATGAGGATTTATTTGACTTTCACGTACTTTCAGATTCACATCAAGACGCTCGACGGCACTCCAACAGCGAGCAGAGCCGCTCTGCAGACGAGCTGTCTGTCTCTGTTTGTTTAATTGGTTGTTTGGGAGGAATTTTAACTGAATTGCAGTTGGAATTCGGCTAAATTGAATTGCGGCCGGGCTCGCAGAGGGCGGAGCGGCAGACGCAGCAGCAGACGGAGGGAGGGAGAGTGAAGGAAAATGGTTTGGCTCTGGAGCCTTTCAACAAGCTCGAACAGGAAGTCATTGGACGTGAAACATGCACGCCCAGAACAAAACAACCACACACACACACACATACACATACACATACACACACACACACACACACACACACGTGAGCACACGTGTGTACACAAGCTGAAACAAAGGAGGAAGATGGTCAATTTGGAATGCATTCCTCCTCCTCCTCCCTTGCATGAGTCAGTGTGCGTTGATGGACCTACGGTAAAAAGATGGCAGCAGCCCAGTCACAGATGAGTAAAGAGAAGGTTGGAAAGAGACGGAAGACACAACGCTAAACGATGAAGACATGTGGGGGGAAAAAAACACCATGTGGAGGCAGGACATAGCGCTGAGGGGTCAAATGTGAAGTTTTCATGTAAACACACTGCACTGCCCTCAGGCACTTTCTGTGCGTGTGTGTGTGTGTGTGTCCTAATTCTTTTCTCACTTTGCCAAGTCCTTAAAGGAATACCGCTTTAAGGACTTGTTTTTGGGACAGCAACCCATTGGTCATCCTCTCCGTCAGAACACAGACAGACACTAAAATAAACTTTGTCCCTGGTGGACTTTATTTCTGAGCTCCAACCTTGAAAACTCCTAGATCACAGTTGGATTTATTATGTCCAGGTTATCGGTGCATTTTAAATATTTCATAATAAAAGCAGTTTCTACTGGGAGTACTGGGTGCATTTCTTTTGGATGGCCTTCAGCGTCGTCAGGAGTGTTTTGATCTTGTAAAAACTGCATGGCTACAGGAAGAGTTTACAAGACTTGGAAACGCTGCCTTCATACCAGGTAATCAAATGCCATATTAAGAAAAGGTTTCATGAAGGATTCGATCGTGTAATACAGTCGGGCTCTCAGGTTCTGTGCTATTATGTTGTTGTTCAAAAAAGTTTTTAGCATTTTTATAAGAGGCTGTGGTAACTACTCCACGCTGCCACCCTGGCTGGGTTTCTCTTGTAAAATCGATGCCGTATCTCAGGAGGCTTTCTGGTTAAATAAGGCTTATGATTTTTGTGATAATGGTGAAGCAGCCAGACTTGGATTGATTTTGGGATATAATTATGACAAAGGGGAGCAAATAAGGTGATCATCGAGAAGGCTTGCAGACAGCCGTGCCTCCATTTTCATTCATTGTGTTAGAAATTTGTTGAAGACATTTCTGACAAGCTGTGGACGATGGAAACAGAATTATTAGAAGACGTCTAACTAAGCAGGATTACTGCTGTATGCACTGTAGCTGCAACTCCTAATTACTCTTAGCACAAATTGATTCAGTGGATCAGTTCATGAAACTGAAGAAAAATGCAATGCATTTCCCAGAACTTAATGTTATCTTCAAGCTGACTCATAAGTCCAGCACTCAACAACACTGAATTTACAATAACAGAGAAGCATGAAATCCTCCAGACTCTCTGAAAGCAGAGAGTCTTTAGCATTAGCTTTACACTAACTCAAAACAATCAGATTAATTAAAACAGTTAATTGAAAAGTGATATTTACAGCACTCTACTCAGAGAAGACGACTCTGTATTACCAACTTACTTAGATCGCGCAGTGTCTTTTATTTAGTCACACGCATTAGATGACTGTTTGATTTACTTGTCTTAATGCAGCGTTTACATTTTGGATTAGGCAGGAAATCTGCAAGATGGCTTTATGGAGCAGAGCAGATGGATCTACAGCTTCCTCTGTGAGTTTCTACTAAGTTCAGACCAAGTCGGATGTGAAATGGTAAATGGATTGGTATTTATAAACCGCCTTTCCGATCTACAGACCACTCGGAACGCTTTTACAACACTTGTCACATCCATCAGGAGCGGCGCAGCGCTTCCTATCCGCTAAGCTCACCCATCCACACACTTTCATGCGCCAACCTCACAGCTGTCAGGAGCAATTTGGGGCTCCGTATCTTGGACGCCGAACAGGAATTGAACCAGCAATCCACCGATCGCTCTAACACCTGAGCCACATGCCACCGGACTCACTGAATGACCCCTGGAACAGACCTTTTCGAATAATTTCTGCATGCAGGTAGACCGTTCATGTGGTGAGCGAAGGCGGCGGAGGCCAAAACACTCACTCTGAACCCAACAGCTTTCGTTTGCTCACCGACATTTTTTATGATCTCTGTTTAACATTTATCTTTATAGAGATTATCCAAAATGCATCTTTCTCGTCATACTAACATATGAAGTTGTTAATCAGACAGCAGAGGAAGTCTTGGCCCGGATATCCGGAATAAGGGCAAGATTGGCTGTTGCCCTGAGAGGCTAAATTGTCGTCACATGGTAGCCGATGGTTTCCTAGATTGCACGCTTCATGATCGACATAATCCTAAAAGGAGCGACAGCCTCCATCCAGTTCATTTGAGAAATCTGCCCCATCTCATCCAAGCCCGATGCTAAACAACAGAGCATCTCTGACGTCTCGTGTCCCCGAATCCCGGCGTTTTTTCTCGTTTCCTCCTCCCTCCCTCTAAAACCTTCGCCCACCATAACTCATCTGTTGATTTCAGTGGGAAACGAGGGAGATGAAAGATAGGCAAGGAGAAAGCATGCACATGTTTCAGAGCATTCACACACTTAATCACCAGCATAACCATTTCCTGGGAATTCCCTTTGAGAGAATGAGAGAGAGACACACAGAGACAGTTAGTGTGTGTGTGAGAGAGAGGCAGGGAAAGAAAGGAAATCAAAAGGACATGGTATTCACTGTTTGCGTGACAAGAACCATCTTCGGAGGCCAGACACACTCATGCACACACCATCATCATAACAGTGTGTGAAGCTGTTGCTAATAAGTTGTTTTACTTTCAAACACGCGTGTGTGTGTGTTATTAATTCTTCACGGGATGTGTAAGTCAGCGCCACACCTGAACTCATATTTGCAAAGTTGACTTATGATAACAGACTGTTGGAGCTTTCATTGAACGATATCAATGATACACACACGCGCGCACACACACACACATACTTGCATGCAGTTGTACTGTAAATCTAAGGCAGGGGTTTCCAAATGGAAGACACAGGCCTGCAGTCAGAGCCAGATCAGCCAACAACTCAGTTAATCATTCATGGCCGCTCAGACACATGGACACACACACACACACACACACACACCTACTTTCGCTATGGAGAAGATTGCAGAAGGGCCCCGCGCTCTGAGTCACACACACACACACACGCACGCACATACGCGCGCGCGCACGCACACATAATTATTACGGTCAATGACACGGGCAGGCGCATGTCAGGGTTGCCAGACATGCTGCTGCAGAAATCCGCGGAAGGAAAAGTAGAGCAGAGGGAAGAATCCAAACAGCCAAACATTGTTGTGCGCACAAACAACAACAAACGTGTTAATTAAGCTTTAATTTCATTATAAAAAAAAAAAAAAAGTGATGATCTCCATCCAGACAGGTGCTTTCTGCCCTTATACGCGCTGGGAAGGGGGGGGGGGGGCAAAACGAAGGAGAAAAGAGGGTGTAAGAGGGCGTCTGAGCTGAACCCGAGCCCGAGGAAAACCGGCTTGACAAGAATTCAACATAACACAACACACACATTCAAGCACCGCTGCCCGCTGGCAACTATAGGGGGATTTTCTAGTTGAGTATCTGATTAACACACACACACACACACAAATATAGTGGGCTTCTGTCCTCAGAGCGCACGATTGAGAGGTTTTGCAAACACACACACACACACACACACACACACACACCTGCATCCCACCTACACACAAACACACACACACCAGTCTCGTGTGTCACTTCACAACAGTGGGCCTACTGTCAAAAGCAGGCTGTCATGTTGTCTCATGTCTTTCAGTTGATCACATCAGGAGCTCTTCTTTTGAACAAGCAACAGTGTGAATCATCTCACTCGTGCCGCCTCAACACATTTCAAACATTCTCACCTCGTCCCATTTGACGAACTTGCCCCCCCTCTTCAGCGCTTCGTGGACTGACACGGGTTTGAGCTGCAGCGCGTGGACTCCCGGCTTGGCCCCGGCCATGGCGAGGGACTCCCTGCCCGGGTGCCAACGCCTAAACCCCGGCTACGGCGAGCTGGACTCCTCGGAAGGAACAAAAAACGCTCTTCCTTCCTCCACTTCCACACCGGAGCTTCTTTCTTTCCCTTTTCCGGGGAGAGTTAATTGGAGGGTTGGAGGGTCTGAAGTTTTTCAGACACAGATCTCAAAAGTTGGTGAGCCTCGCCGAGAGTTTGAAGAACATGAGGAGTAAGATCCAGAGTGAGAAACACACAACTTGGCTGTCTCAGCGCGCACCGCTGCTGTCTTGTCCGCGTCCACGCAGCGCGGTGGCGCGCCTCTAACTCCCCCTTTTTTATTCTAAGCTTTGATTCATATATTTGTTTATTTATGCGGGATCCTCTAATCACGCACTCGAGCCCAGAGAAAGATCCTTTCCTTCCTTCCTTCCTTCCATCTGCTCGACCCCTCTCCTCTCTCCTCTCGCCTCTCTCGCTCCACTACCAACTTTCTCTGCTTCCTCTCTCTCTTGTCGCCTCCGACGCGTTTCGTCTTTTCTCCTCCTCCTCTCCTCCCTGCATGTTTTCTGTGGGGGGAAAGAAAAAAAAAAGAGAAGATTCCGAGAGGAGAGAATGAGAGAGGGAGAAGGACAGCGTCAGATAGCGCCGAGTGAATGAGAAATGAGAGAGAGAGGAGGGGGGAAGTCAGAGTTTGGGTGAAAGGGGTGTGTTTTAATTCAGTTCCTCTGTCTGCCACTCTGCAAGCCTCCTGAAAATTTACAGTTTGTACATTAATATGAACACGACAGCGTGTCATATCATCATATTCTCAGGATGTCTGCTGGAACTTAAAGGTGCACACCTGTGATTTGGCAATGTGCTGCCTTAAAGTTTGTTTATTTATTTATTTTTTATTGTTTGAATAATGATAATTAAAATCTGGAAGCACATATTGGAAATACCAACCAAGGGTGAACTCCTTTGCTTTGTGCAAATACACATTTGAAATGGCTTTCCTTGTAAATACACGTCACTGGACTCTTTGATGCAATATGTGCAGGGAGTCACTCTTTAGTTTATCAAAGCTGTTGCCCATTCCAAGGCCTGTGTGACAAACCACTAAAGGAAATAGCCTGACATATTGGGAAAGTATGTACTTTCTACATGAGAAAAAGATGATAAGATCTATTCCACTCTTGTGCTTGTATACAAAATAGGACAGCAATTATCTTATCTTAGCATAAAGGCTGGAAGCAGATAGCAATGGTTTAAAAGTGAAACACCACATCGTTTAAGTCATTTAAGACGTCGAATACATGCGGGAGAGTGAAAAGTACAATATATCTCTAAGAAATGTATTAAAGTTGAAGTATTAAGTTGTATGAAGTGAAAATACGTAAGTTAGGTACTTAGAATACACGAGTAAACAAACTTTCCACCGCTGCTTATTGACTTTCTTGATGATTGATTTGTCCTGCAACTCTGAAGCTAGAGCCAGCAGCTAGTTAGCTTAGCTTACCTTAGCTTAGCCTAGTTAGCACAAGGTAACCAATTCCAGGCCCAGCGTAAAAATGTTATTTGACAGTGTGGTTTAAACATAGATGAAAGTAAACAGATAAATGTGTCCACCAGTGAACTTTATAGGCCGTGGTATACCTTTTTTAAACCTTTGGATATTGCCAGTTATTTTGATTAAGCTACGCTAACTGTGGGTTTAAATTTAGCATGTAAGACGTGAGCCGTATTGATCTCCTCAATCATGCATTAATGTGTTTCCCAAAGTTGTTCCTTTGAGAGGCCGCAAGCCTCTCAAAGGAACACTGGGAACCACTGAGTGTAAATAAAAACAGTGTGAGGCCCATCTCTGTTTAATATTCACTGTAGTTCACTGCAGGGAGCAAGAGTATAATCAAAGGGACGTTTTAATTCTTCAAATTACCGTTGCCATTAATTGCTTCAAATTATTTTGCTTGAAACTGACAGTGACAGATCACTTGTGCAGCCAGTAATGTTATTAAAACATGGTAGCAGTTATCACGGTCAGTGGAAATACACAGTAATCAGCTTAGAGGTCATTTGGAAGCAATAGGGGATAAGTGGTTGTGTTACTCAGGCAGTCATATCATGCAATTATGGGTATGTTTTATAAATGATGATATTAATTCTGCATTATGCTAACAGGAAATAATTTAGAGCTTTTGGCAGTAAGGTAATTGAAGCCACTGTAAGTCATCAGGTAACTTTCCCCCGGCTCCTCCACATCAGTGGCCGCATATCATGTTTTAAGAAGCGTGAGAGCGAAGGAGGCTGCACAGTTAAAGTCCAATCCTGTCCAAATCCCGCTGCCAAGCAACATTACAACTTGGACTTCTCATAAAAAACATGCTCACAGCAACAGATTTTTTTGGCATCCATTGCCATTCTCCAACTCCCTAACTACACCCAGCAGGAATGTCTGCAATGCTGCAGCCTGCTGACTGACTGACTGACTGACTAGCAGTGTGTTTATCCTTGACCAAAACCGTAGCGAGAAAGAGAAAATCCAAAGAATGTGCAGGAGAATTGATCAGAAACAATCAATCATGAACACACAATTCCATATTTGTGTTGATAAACCGCTGGTGTCAGTGTTACATGACCCTGAGGAGGTGAACACATCCACTGGGGGAGACATTGTTTAACAATTCAGCAGCTAGACAGACTGGCATTGTGGTGCATGTGTCTCATCGTACATCCGAGCTCTGTGTATGTGTGTGTGTGTAAATTCAGGAAGTAACTGAGTCCAGGTAGACTTGTTGATTAATCGAATCTTGAACCACCAACACACACACACACCCGACCTCTCAAATGACAATAAACAAATACACAATGGGCACATGCATATGCATTCTTTCAACAGCGCAGCACACATGCATAAGCAGGGATATTGTGTTTCTCTGGTGCATAATAAAATGCGAACACACTCATACACACACACAGACACACACCTCATACGCATGCACACGAATGGACGTCTTTTTAGCCAAACAACAATGCTTTTGAACAGGAGGCACCTGCAGTGTCAATAGACAGCCTCCTCCCTCCCTTTATGCCTCTCTTTTAACAAATACATTCCCTCTTTCGGTCTCATCGTCCACTGTTACAGATAAAAACACTCCCTCATTCTTCCTTTGTGTTTTGCCCTCTCCCCTGCTCTCTCATTCCAACAGGTGTCCAGCCCCCATTAATCAGTGGGACATAGTGTACACGGTGTTCACCTGGATAAATATGGAATTATGCAACAAAACATTTAGCACTCTGTAACATGAGTGAACGAGCACGCTGTTTTCCCCTCTCCTCCCAGAAACAACTTCATATTTCTACTTAATTGTTTGGCTACTTGGTATATTTCACAGTCCAGTCAGATCTCTCAGATCTACATCAGACAGCCCATCACTTTGTTACAGGCTGAAATATCTCAACAGATAAATGGACTGCGGTACAGGCATTCATTGTCCCCAGAGGATGAATCCTGGCGACTTTAGTGATATCCCGACTATTCCTGTAGTGCTAAGATGAGTTGAACATTTTGGGGGTTATGTGACATATCACGACAATGACATTTGGTACACACACTCATCATCCCCAGAGGATGAACCTTAGACCCTAGATTAAACCTTAGACATAGCATCTTGGTGAAATTCATGGTTCCCAGAGGACGAATGTCTAGTTACTTCAATTACCCTGACTAGTCGTGTAACACAATCAGCAAGTTAAGATTTTTGGTTTTCAGTGACATGTCATGACAACTATTAAGATTACCAGGAAATATGGTGCAGACATTCATGTCCCTCACAGGATGAATTGTGATAACTTTAGTGATCCCTTAACTTTTCATTTAGTTCCATCACCAGGTCAGATTTGTAACTGATTCCCTCAGCTGTATTTTATGGTTAGTTGTAATTAGCAAATCATGCTAAACTAAGATGGTGAGCATGGTAAACTTCAACATCAGCTTGTTAGCATTGTCGCTGTGAAAATGTTAGCACAGTGATGTTAGCTAAAAGCATGGTGAGCACAGCCTTCCACTGCGTAGCATTTCACATCTTGCTGATTGCATTTTAATGTGAAGAACACTGCGTTTGCCTATGATGAGATGTTTTATATAAATAAACATGTCTCGCCCAGCCACGCTGTCCCTTCATACGCCACAAAAGAGGTGGTTAAAGGTGAAAGGAGGACAAGCGGAGCAAAAGGAAGCGTCGTTTAATAGCTTGCAGAAAGAAGAGGGGGATTTAAAGGAGGAGGGAGGGGAATGAAAGGGATAGTGCACATTCATGAGACTGGAGTGAGTGTGACATCTAATTATGTTCAGGCATTTACTTTTTTTGCGTTCGATTTAACAAGGAGGCCAAGATATTTAGTCTTTCCTGTTCACTCTTTCACATACAGCGACCTAGAAGAGAGAAAGAAGGGGTCTGGGGGAAGCAGGGAGAGTTTGGAGTAAGTGTCAAAAAAAAACTCATAATGGCCTGTTAATAAAGAGGGTTATGAACAGAGAAACAGGGGACAATAGAGGTTAAAAATGGAACAATGTGAGGGACACATGGAAAAGATATTGTGTAGAAAGAGAAGACCCCCGACCACTCCTCTTCTCTCTGTCTCCCGCTCGTAACAGCCAGATCTTTCTCTCCGACGCAAAGCCAAGGACTCACAAAGACACATTGTGTAAAGACACACAGGCATATTCACTGTCTCTCCACACACACTGCCCCCTCTCCACACACAAGCACATGCGCACACACACACACACACACACACAGAGTACATACTCTAGCTTTAATAAGAAAGGCCTGACTCAGTCAACAGTAGCAATAAAAACTTGATCAGATTACTCCACAGCACTGCTGAGATTTTGGACCTGGAGTGGCTGACAGTTCACTTGAGACCGGACCCATCTGTCTCCATAACATTGCACGCCTATTGTTGGTGTGTTTTGGAGAAAAGCTATCATGTGGGTGTGGGAGCAAAGTGCTGATTACAGTTTTCCCCCAGAAGAGGCATTCGCGTACAGTACTGACGGATATGACCGACAACTAAAATTTAGTCTCACGGTCGTTCCATTCATCGCACTCCACTTTAGCTCCAGCTGGTAAACCTTACTTTACACCCTCAAAATGCTCCACATGGGGGCCTGAACCCAAGATTTGGACTTTTTTATAAAAAAAACACCAGCAGCCGCCACATGGCTCCAGTATAATCCTATAGTGCCATCTAGTGTCTGCAAGACAACACTACCCTCCTCTCTGTTGCTGCCTGGTTGGATTGTGCAACAGTTAGGAATGTGGATGGACGAGTTGCAGCTTCGCCTCCATTGTCCTCTGCTATGAGCGTGGAGTTTACCTGTGCTTGTGCACACCTGTGAGTCACAGTAATCTGAGTGTGAGTGTGTTTGCATAAATTAATCAGAGTAAAAAAACATTGCGTATACAGTAGCACACTACATACAGTCAATAGCACAGGGGTACAGTATATGTATAAATGCTTAAGCAAGGCTCTGTCAGTTAATGATTTTAATGAGTGGGTTTGGAGTATTCAGCACAACTCTAGGCGCTGTTGGTCTGAATGTGGAAGAATGTGACAATCATGACAAACAAAGTCAAGCCTTGTTTTTTCACCTATGGAAAAAAATAAGGGTGCAATTGCAAGGAACAGATGTGACGCGAGTGAATACAAACGTATGGAGACAAGACAGTCTCATGCAGGTTGTGTCTGGCAGGGCCCTTTCTCTCAGAGCTGACAGCTCAGTGGAAACAGCTCCACACTCCCCCCCTGTGGATGGAAAACTCCCAGCTGCCTGCTGGAAACAAAGGAGAGATGTCTGGATCTCTGTGAGCAGCTCTCCAAATGAAGCTCCGCGATGCAAATAGATGAATAAATTGGAGGTGAAAGCCTGGTTTACAGTGTTTACAGCCAGGCATGAGCTACATGCGGTGGATATATTACAGGTACACAACAGAGGAGGAAGTGAGACTGTGGGTGAACTACAGAAATAGTATCTTCCGCTAATGTTCTTACTGTACATTTCTTTGCAGTGTTTGACTTGTTTGGCAGAGGTGGTGGACAGCTACGCACATTTGCGTACTTAAGTACTTACATCCCCTCCACTACACTTTTACTGCACTACATTCATTTGACAGCTTTAGTTGCTACACATAAAAACACATGATCGTCTTATAAAATATGTTGCATAACAGTATATCAGAACATTGACATTTATTTGACATAATCATATCTAGTCACTATTACTCTTTTGATTTCTTTGCATTATCTAAAGTCTTCGAGCCCTTCACGTCCTCTGTAAAGTACTTTGAATTATCTTGCTGTGCAAACAAAGTTTCCACATTTATGAGTTACTATCAGCTTCACCAAAGACGGATCCTCCCTCTAAACTTCCAGATGGTTTCATTTAAATAACTTTTCAAATTATCCAACATCTCATAAAAAATAAAATATGAGAAAGTCCAATCCTCATCTATTAATCATCTCACCAGTCGTGACCCCTCAGATTTATCTTCTGACCCTTTGAAGGGGTCCGACCACTGAACTGTATATAAATTAATTTAAAGAGATTAAAGAGTAAGACTATTTTTATGATCTACTGATCTAATAATGTCTGGTGTGATTAATATTTTAATAACAGGGGTCATTCTACTGCAGGAAAAGTACTTGTACTTACATTGAGCTGATAAAACTTTCAAGGTATTACTTAAGGATTCTGAATCCAGAACTTTTACTTGTAATGAAGTATTTTTACATTGTTATGTTGCTTTTACTTCAATAAAGGATGACAGGTGGCTTTTTATCATCCAAAACCTACTTTAGAGAAGAAAAAAGGAGTCTGAAGAAGTGAAATCTAAAGCTCCAAAGTTTCACTTTTGTTCGGTTAAATAAGAAACCATGTCACCACAGAGTGGTCAGGACACAGCCACATGAGTACAGATCTGTATAGGTCATGTACAGGCTGCTTAAAAACAATGGATATCCACTATAGAATCTGATAAGCTTGGTTTTATGGCTATTTACAAGCTTTGTGAGATTATCTGAGCTCGTGATGACGTGACGTTTTCTCACATATCACACCATACATACCGGCCCTGTACTTTCCCTGAGGCCAGACAGTTTTAATATTGCATGCTTACATTATACTGTCTTCCCTCTCCAGAGGTCTGTGTCTGTCTGACGTGAAGCAGAGAGACCTAAATGTCACTGACAGGTCAAACAAGTCCACCTCGCCGGTGTACTGCTGCAGCTAGTTTGCATATGCAATGAATCTGTGCCAAGTGTTTTTGCGTAACAGTACCTGCATGACTGCATGTGTTGTGCGTGCGTGTGACTGAGAATTTTTATATGCAAGCACACCTGTGCGTGTGTGAGTGTGTGTCGGCATGTCTGTGCTTAATCGTCTGTAAGTTTCAGACATGCTCCCTGAATAATTCAGGGTTTTTTTTTATGTCTTGTTGCTATGGTGGTCTGAGAAATGGCTGCTTGGGCCGCCACGACACACGTGCACGCACACACACGCACACCAACATGAGCATGTTGACAGATGTGAACACCCACATACACACTCCAAAGGAGGGAGAAAGGCAGAGCTTATGAATTCCCTTTCACTTCACACTCCTATTATTATTAAAACTCTTGTTATTAACCAGCCTGGCTGGGGTGTGGGGTTCCCTGCTGTTATAACACAATGGGCAGACTGTGGAAAAATGTGACTGGTTTCCTGTTAATGGAACACCTCCAGTGGTCTTATCTCTGCTGTAGCCTGGAGATGAAGCTAAAAGTTCAATCTTATAACCAAAGTAGCTTTGAGCTTACTTACGCTGAAGTGTTATCTTAGAGGAGAAACTTCACAAACATGAAATATATAGAAGTTCATACATTTTCTATATTGTGGAATATCTTTTGTGGGACTGTGAAATCTAGGTGTGAATTTTTGCACGTATGCATTTCACACATCCCAGAGTCAAATGAGCATTCGAATACCAGAAGTGTTTGAAGCAGTTAGGGCCCTGAGCAAACTGGCAATTTGTGTAAATACTCTGCACAATGCACTGCGGGCTGAGTCTTCAGCGTATAATGGTTTGTCTCTGTCAGGCTAATGTCGAACACAATGGTTAATAATAGGTCATTTAAAAAGGTCAAAAGGTTTGGCTGTTGAATAGGTACCTCTGCTATGTGCTGCGACTTTCACTGAATGTCTTGTATGTAGTTTTATCTCTATTTCTAGTTCTATTTCTTTCAAAAATGATTTCGATTTGTACTTTTTATATTGTTTTCTATTTGTAAAGATCTTAGCAGAGTTGTAACTTCTTTGCACAGCTTTCATTTAAATGCAGATTTAACTTTAATGCATGTTTACTGTGTCTCATGCTGCTACTGGATGCTTGGATCTCCTTTGGGGTCAATAAAGTGTCTGTCACTTTTTTTTTAAAGGTGGGGTAAGAAAACAGAGACAATCTTTGATGTTTATGTTGGATGCATCTTGCAGTACCACATGAAGGGGGTCTCGTGTGAAAGTTAAACGGAGAGAAAGGTTGGTGGAGTGAAAAACGGGGAGGCGGTGAACTGGTTTTTAAAGTTTTTGGGAGAGAGAGAAAAAAAAAATGTTGCTTTTTTTCTTTTTTTTTCCCCAGTCGCGCGACGTCGGATGCGCTCGAGTCCAGTCGGAGAGCGCGCACGCACCTCTCGTGGGGGCAGAGAGAAAGAGAGAGAGAGACGTGTGATTTCTCTTTGTACTGAATGAAGAGTTGAGGCCGGCTCTGCTACTGCTGCCTTGTCTTTTTTTTTTATAGAAGCAGAGTTTGCATGCTGTAAATAGCCCAATAAGCCGGTTTACTCTTTACGTTTCACCGTACCGCGTCGCTCCCGTTTGTTTTGTAGAAGCCGTCGAGACACTGCCAATGTCCCTTTGAGCGTTTTTTTTTTTTTTTTGGACAACAAAAGCATCAGGTCCACAAAACGTTGTTTCTTCGGGGGATTTCAAGTCACACGTTCATCACTCGGGGATTTTTAACAGTGCGGAAAAAGCGAGACCAGCCGCACAGTCCGCACGCCGCTTCGCCTCCTTCCACACTTCCACACCTTCCGGAGGGGGGAAATATTTTTCCTTTCTCACCCCAAAGCCCGAGCGACCATGGCTGCTGTAACGAGCCCGGAGACGAGCCCTCAACCCCGGGTATATTTCCAGACGCCGGCCGGCACCACGGAGGAACCGGAGACACCCGTTCGGAAGCAGGGACGAGTAACCGTCAAATACGACCGCAAGGAGCTGAGGAAGAGACTGAACCTGGAGGAGTGGATTATCGACCAGCTAACGGACCTCTACGACTGTGAGGTAAAGACACTAACAATAAACCGGCCTCCAAACCGATCGAACCTATCGATCAGGCGGCTGTGCTAAGTAATTGGGCTCTCCGGTACAGACTATTAAGTCAGTTTATCAGCTCCGGAGCTCGTCTGTCTGTCTGCTCCCGAAGCAAACTGTTGATAAAGAAACATTAACGGGCCCCTTTGTCGCTGCTTTTGGCCTAGCCTCGCTTGTTCTGTCGCTTATAGTATCTGGGCCATGTGTAAGTAGATGAGGTAATGAAGACGGCAAAGGAGCAGGGAGTGCGTGTGGACACGGCCAAAAACAAAGAGGTGTATGGCGGAGAGGTGAGAAGCCCTCAGCCCCCTCACTCACTCCCTAAAGATAGGCTAAATGTAGCTGCTGAAGCTTTATAGCCTTATCATGAAATAGGCAGCCCCTGCTCTCTGCTCTGATTGGCTGAAGCTGCTTTAAAGCACACCTGTGAATAAATTTAATCCGATGTCAACTGCTGACCGGAAATGACCACTTATGGCGTGCCTTAGGCGTCAAAAGCATTGTTTAAGAGATGATTTCAAAGTTAGCAACACCCGTGTTTAACATTAATAATTCAATATAGGGATTAAAGGTCCTGTGTGTAGGGTTTAGCGCAACCTAGCAGAGAAATACACCTACAAAGCTTGAAAGGACACACTTAGAGCCAGTGTTACTGTAGAAAAATGGCGGTTCAACATGGCGGACTCCATGGAAGAGGACCCGCTCTTGCTGTAGATATCATTTTAAGGCAGTAAAGGTGATATACACATTATTATAGGCTAATTTAAACACATTCATGATATTCCTGCCAGTAGACACCCCTAAATCTTACACAGAGAGCCTTTAACAGAAGAACAGTGTGGTTATTTTTTCCAAGCTGGGAGCCTTGTTGCGTGTATTTTTTAATTGCTCCTAAGTAGAGCAAAAGGTAGGTGGTGGTGGTGGTGGTGGGGCCAAACAAAAGACAAATGAGGTGATACTGATGAGCCCAGGTGGGTTGGAGGAGGGGTTCAGTCATAAATCTTGTCAGGGAGCACCCCCCCCTCCCTTGGACGTAGTAATGACTGTGCATAACCGTCAGCTAACTTTAGAGTCCCTCCGCACCGTCACACATCAAAAGATTGTGGTGACACATGGAGGGGGGCCATGGAGTCATAATGTAGCCCAGCGGCAGCTGCGGTGCTGCTACTGGCGTCAGTAGCTGGTAAGCTCATGTCGACTGTACTGAGCTGGCATTGACCCACATTCTATTCCTAGCGTGAGGAATACAACGACTTAACGGGTTTGGAGAATTCCTCGTAGGCTAGGAGAGAGAAAAGGAAGAAGAGGTCAGGCTGCTGGATAGAGGAGGAAACGTCCGACTTCTCACAACTTTCCGCTCGTGTTCAGCCTCCGCTGATGCACACAGACACAAAGGGATGGGCAGACAAGTTGGCTTGTTAACAACAGAGCCTCCTCAGGAGGTCCGGCTGTCTTTCCTTCTCCACCTGGACGCCCGAAATCCAACTGACAAACTGTATTATCCCAAAGCACGGTTAACCGCGAGCGTTATACACTTAAGTCGTGTTGAAAACCGATGCCTCTCTTATCATGTGGTGTTCTCTATCTGACATCTGTGTCTGTATACTTACATTGAGATTTTGGCAGTTGCAGGGATATCCCATGAGATGTGGATAATAATAAAGTAGCAGGGGATACTACAGAGGCTCACATGCCAGCAGAGGTGATTAAATGGCCTAGAGAGGATTTTAAAATCAATGTGCTTTGATTGTCTGCCAATAATGGATTAGTATGCTTTGCATTAAAGCCTTGGAGAGTCCAAAAAAAAAAGTATGAGTAAGGAGAAAATCTTTGCAGGGTGTTCCAATGTGACCTTTAGTAATTCACCAGAAGTGGTTTCAAAGTATAAATCATTTCAGACTCTGTTCCTGGATAAGAACAATCTTATTTTTAAATCCGTATGTGCAGCCAGGACCCCAGATTGAGAGCAGAGTATTTCTCTTTCTCAGTGTACATTCATTCACTCACCATCTTTCTTTTCATGCCCTCATGCTTTGTTAGTCTGAGCAAACAGGATCACAAAGAGTTCAAAAAGCCGGACAAGTAGGTCTCACGGTGACACACAGACTCGTGTCGGGATGACTTATTGCTGTGAGATCACAGGTGTATCAGTTTATGCTCGCGTAAATGAGATTTAAATGATTTATTTCTCACATTTTTTGGACGCACACCTCTCAGCGATGATGTGTATTTTTCTGATCCACAGCGGCCGCTCTACCGCTTTTCATTGTCCCGATCCCATCTCTGCCGAGGCTGTTAGACAACAAAGAGATTAATTTACAGTCGGTTCACTGATGGAGACACATTGGGCTCTTTTAGATGGGGAAATGTGGAGCACGTGCTACTAAACAGTGTAACTGGAGAGGCAGCTTTAGTCGGTCAGGGAGCAGAGTGGGTATTGGGAGAGCCCTGTTCTCTGACATGGAGCATGTGGCCTTGGAGTTCGCTCCTATTTTTTTTTTCCATTCACCTCCTTTTCTTGCCGTGTCTGTCTTTTTTTTTTTTTTTGGTCTGACTGATGTCACAATCCATAGTTTCATCTTTCCCCCTTCATTATTTCCTCCGGCCCCTCACTTCTCTCCCCTCTTGGATGCATATTTCTACTATTAATAAAACCGTATGGAGTTTGTTCAACAGGGAATTCATAATGAGCTATTTTCCCATTCATATAATCCCTTTAAACATGCTACCAGCAGTCAGCCAGTCAATTCTGCCAGCCAGCTTGTTAGATATTCGTCCAGCCACTTAGTCAGCCTATCAGTCAGAGTTGCTATGGGTAATAGTGAGGAGCTGAGCCTTAGTATGAATCCATGGCAACAAGGCTTGTTAAATGTTTATATTGGTTAACCATGCAGTGGGAAAAAAAATAGGGTTGTGTCCATTTAATAAACGACAGCTTAGTAAAATTCCATCATTTCCCCGAAAGCCCGTGTTTTCATTATTCTCGTTCAGTGCAAGATTATAATTGGAGCCATCCAGTTATTATATTAGCAGGGGTTTACTGAATACCCGCTGCTGATGTTAATGTGGCATTTGCTTTGTTGGAGAAACACTGCACGTTGTTAAGATGCCCATCGCAGCAGCTATTCCCAACCAGGGTTACCTGTACTTCTGCAGCTTCTACATCAGTAGACTCAGCATGTGGACACAGCACCGAAACACCACAGGGTGGAAATAGCACGTGAGCAGTAAAGGTAAAACTAAAAGTAAAGAATAAAAACAGGTATATAAATAGAAGTGAAATCTAAAGCTCCAAAGTTTCACTTTTGTTGGGTTAAATTAGAAAAGAGGCCCTAGTTAGAAGAAAAGCACGTCACCATGGAGCGGTGTGGACACAGATCTGTACAGGTATGTAGAGTTTTCCGTTCACTATAGAATCTGATAAGCTTGGTTTTATGGCTATTTACAAGCTTTGTGAGATTATCTGAGCTCATGATGACGTGACATTTTCTCACATATCACACCATACATACCGGCCCTGTACTTTCCCCGAGGCCACCACAGTTTTAACATTGCATGCTAACATTACTGTCATATATATAGCATAAATAGCTTGGGGATAAATGGTGAAATGGAAAAAAAAATCGGATAAATATTTGAATAGTTTACTAAAGGTAGGAGATAAAAGGTTACCTATAAGTAACACAAGAGGGTTTAATCAGTTTAAACACCGAATTGGCAGGAAATATTTTTGGATGGATTTATGGGGGGGTTATAGATGATAGCATTTCCTCAAGGATAAACTGTGCACACTTTCTTTGTTGTTACTGAGCTTCCATTCTGTTACCGGCTTTGTGTATAAGGCGATAAGTGAGTTTGAGCTTTCTCGAGGGAAAAAGGAAAGACGAGGTTGCACTCATCAAGTTCCCAACTCCACTTCTAGTAAAACTGATCACATTTCGCCCCAGCTCTCGGTATCATTGCCATGGTAACTGCGCTGTCAAATGTTTATTTGTCAGTAAAGCCTTCTTTTCGCTGAGTTTGCCGTTTTGTTTTGTTTTTTCCACTCATACTACGCTGACCAGTAGCTATATAGTTAACAGTGAAGGGAGTGGGCGGACCGATCCCCAAACTACAGGGTCCTACGTGGCCACACACACACGCACACACACATACACACACACACACACACACACAGACAGATTGGGATATGAGTGAGAACAGAGGCAGGATTGGTGAGCAGGAATGCAATAAACGGGGGAAGAGAAGGGGAAAAAAACCTAGAGCGGATGGCAGGAGGAGAAGGAAAAAGTAGTAGGAGTAGACAGGGATGTCAGAGCGGGAGAAAGTGTTTTTGTAACATGTGTCCACTGTTATTTCTAGCTATACACACTCCATGGTGAAGATAGCAAGTAGTATAACAGTAGAGAGACATTTTTTAATTGTGGTAGCATTCAATCCAGTGACTTCTGACAGCTATATAAATGAATAAAATGTAAACTTTTCCTCGCATAAACACACATTAATGAACAGAATAGAATAAAAGCACAACATGCATGTTGTGTGTTGTGTCCTTTTACCATGTAAAAACCCACACACATGCACCAAAACACACACAAGAGCCTGCAACATTTGCCTAAACCTTAAACTTAAAGGTCTGAATACCAATCAGTATTACTCTGTTTGACTCAGTGTGTATAAGAGGGTGACTACAAAGAGTGGTTGTTACACAGCGGGAGTGAAAGACTCCAGTGTGTCTTTGTAAACACCCCCCCCTACACACACACACACACCAGCACGCACAAGCACGCACACACACACGGACGGACATGGACATACACACAGCATGTTAATAGGTTACATGTGGGTCTACATGTTGAACACACAAGATCTTTTCCCGTGTGACTGGAGCGAGGGGGGGGTGAGTCAGCACATACTGTAGTCTGACCCACTGACTGACCACGTGAGCGTTTTTTAAGACGCCAAGTGAATATATCAACTCGAGTCAGAGAGGAGGAGGAGGTGGAGGAGGAAGGCCCACCAAGAATACTGTGACGATGACGGGTGAGGAGCGGGGGGACTCGAGCACGTGCTTTGGTTAATGTGCGAGTGAGACTGGAAGAAAGTGAAGAACGCCAAGCAAGAGGAGGCAGGGATGAAAAAAGAGAGGGAGAATGAGGGATGTGAGTCATTCATGGGAATGCTGCATGTTGTTACAGGAAGTGAGAAAAAAAAGGAGGCAAACACATACATCAAATGGACAGTATTAACATACCACTTTCCCCACACCCACACACACACACACACACACACTCACGTTTCTCAATTTACTCTAATGTATAAGCACGCAGGACAGTCAAGTATATATTGTGAGTATCTGCATTTAAAGGTATGCTGTGAAGTTTCTGACCACTAGTAGCGCCACTGAGCAGTATTTTTATGACCTATGACCTATGAGCCATTTGAAGCTCAGAATATGTAACTCTGCCTGCCACCATGTTGGAAGTCCTGCCTCTAATCTGCTAATCTAAAAATCAGAAAAGACGTGGATCATTGGTGGACCTGGGGTGGGCAAAATTACATTTGGGTGCTCTAACAAACCATCTTTAATGGCACTTACATGTCAGTCAAAGTGGCCATGCTGTTAATCATGCATTACTTTAAGCCTTAATATAATTTGACCATATGAGTTGAAAAAAATTCCACCCCCAGTACAGCTCTCATGAACAGACTAAAACTGTTTTTTGTACCAGGCTGTAAACATGTTTATTTCTGCTCTGAAGTTGGACATTTTAACATAGGGACTTACGGAGACTGACTTGCTCTGCAGCCAGCACTTAAGTGGCCGTTTGAGGAAGTGCAGTTTTTGGCACTTCCGCATTGGCTTCATCCACAGCCAAGCAGGAGATCGCTGCTTGTTGAATATCTGAATTAAAGGTACCCTGTGGAGTTCCCGATCACTAGTAGCACTATTACCCAACTAATTAATGTTTTGTTCCATTTATTGCAGAATAGACTTTCCATTGAGGTCAACATGCACCACAGTAGCACCCTGACTCTGACTGTTTGGCCTGAATGGAACAAGACCATAATTAGTATCATTGCTAACACCTGTGTTTACATGTTAACATTGCTGCTGTGTATTCCACTGATCGACAGTTGGTATTAAATGTTGCAATGGGTGAGCAAATGATGCAAAAGGAGGAGACGGCTAGCTAGCTAATACGGTTGCAAACAATGCTGGCTCCAAAAATATCCAATATTTGTGAATACATTGTGTTTTTGTGAGAAATATTTGGTCTAACTTGCAAGAAAAAACTCCACAGGGCACCTTTAAGAGGTAAGCTGAGCAGTGAGCCAACGTTTCAGGCACTTCTAAAGTGCACGTGTGCGCATACATCAGTGTTTGTTGCATATTAATGACTTGTTTTGTCTCTGCGACGTTCGTCACAACCCTCTCACCATGTGTTCCATCATATGTCAGCCTGTACATACTGATTGTCTGACACCTTTCCACCATGTCAAACCCCTTCAGGGTTATGTTTCAGTACCAGCTCAGCCTGATCAGCCTGTCATTCCATCCTCTGTCACACAGGGCGAGGCTGTAGGCCGCGCGTAAAAGTTTTAAACAAAAGCGCTTTGGCTTGATGATCGGTGTCGGGCAATCGAGCATTTAGAGCTCGATTGCGAAACTCTGCCGTTTGCAGCCAATCAAATAACAGGCAGGGACTTGTCTTAATATAATGAGAAGGTTTGCAAAGTCTATTGTTCATTGTGTTTTCCTGATGTGTATTATGTGTACACATCAAATAGGCATCCAGTAAATACTCTTATGCTTCCATAAACATAATGACTGTGAGCTATGAAAGTACCCCTGTGCCTCCGTGCTCATTATTTTTCAGTGGTCTGTAATGCATCACACAGTTTGTTTCAGACAAACTCGTCTCAGCCCTAGCCTGCCTTTTACTGAGCTTTTTTTTATTATTATTAATTAATGCATTTTAATATGGCACATATGCTTTTGATAGCTGCTGTGTGAATGCTGTAGTGCCCTCGAGGAGGCCCTTTAAAACGAGCATGTAGCGTGGTACACGGGCCAGCGTCACGATGACTCCAGGGTGTTGTGTTGCTCTGGTAGCGCTTTTAAACGAGAGATTGAATGAGTGTTTTGGCCTGTTTATTGGCCCCCACGCTGAAACCATATTTAAACAATGACACCGCCGCTGTCCCAACGTTTAACTGCTGCGAGCTAGAGTTGGCTGCGTCCTCTGGTACGGAGTCATTACCATCATGGAGTCGCTTTGTAAGCAATGCCAACTGCCTGCAGGTTGAATGAGGTAACACAGATCCACTCGGGAGTGTATTTTAGTCCCAGGAGGTGCATTAAAGCAGACACCGGTTGAGCTGCAGGGAAGCATATGTCAGTGTATGACTTTACTCTGTCTCTGATTGCATTGTGTGAATAATGTGCGTTATTGTACTTTTTGTACGCCAATGACAGCCTGTAGAGGAGCTGTGCACAGTGTCCTCTCTCATAATGCTGCATAGTTAGAGGAGCTGACAGATGAAGTCAGAACTTTTTTTTTTTTTTTTAATATTAAATAGTTCTAGCTTTCACCGGGTGGCAATAGATATGCTGTCAGATGGGTATACCGCAGCCGGCTGTGGTGCTGTGTTCGCGTTGCCAGCGACTTCCTGACCCGCCTGCCACTGATAAAGAGTTTGCCAGGTTAGAACACCGGTGCCATGTTGGCTTCGTATGTCCTCCATGACGTCACCTAACTTAAGGTTTGATGATGGTATCACAGCCTGGAGGACGTCACGTTGCAGGAAGAAAAGGATGCATGAAAGATGTTTGCACGGATGGATGGACAGATGATGATTATCAGTTCAGTCATGATTCATGACAGACAACCACTTCCTTTTTTAACTTTTTATATTTATCTGTGCCATGTGTGATCTTTGCCATGAGAAGTCGCTGATCAGGAAGGAACGTCCGACCATATTTGGGCAACAGAAATTAATACAAGATAGTGACTCATCAGGAAGGGAGTCAGTCTCTCTCATTCTTCCCCTTTGTCACTCACCCGCTCTCATAAAGTTGGAATTAAAACGTATTGAATGAACAAATCAACACACGTGTTGAGTAACAGCAGCGGTGTCTGTTACAGAGGATCGCAGTGGAAGTACTGAAGGAGAAACTTCCTCTCGAGCCGCAGAGGAGGTGTGTTTATGTCCACAAAGACCCGGGAGTGGATGATGTCTCTAATCTATTTACAGTTTATTTTGGAGCCATAAAAATCCATCAAAACTCTTTTAAATTCTGCTGCTGGTCCAAACTCAGAAGAAATCGAACAAAGAAATTCATGAGTGATGGCGTTGGCACAGGCATAACCACTGTCTGCAACCTCTGTTGTGCAGCTTTAAACTTCAAGTGCCTTTTTATTGAGGCACATTAACCCCGACGAGCAGATTCACTTCCCTCGCACACAAAGCAAAAACAGCGTCCGAGCTAAATAAAGACTAAAAACACGCTGAAAAAGTGACGACGGTGTTTTTTCATTCAAGTTTCATATTTAATGTTTAACGCGTTACTGATTAGATTACAGTCAGAGTGTTTCTGGGTCAGATAATGTCTCTGCCTCATCTCACATTGATTATTGCAAAGCACTCTTCTCCTCACTTAACTCTGTCTGCTCTTGATCAGAAATCTGCCTTCTCTCTCACATTACCTCCACACGTGGATCTCCTCAGTATAGGATGCAGTTTATAATGTACGGAGCACTGCACAGTCAGGCTACGTCTCCATGTGGCTTCACCCGTACACATCAGCTCACTCTCTAAGGTCAAATATGCTACGTTTGCTGTCTCTCCCACGCGCCCGCCTTGAGGCTCGCGGTGGTCGAGCCAAAAACTATGACCCATACGGTCTTCTGCTTCTGTGGATTCTTTTAAAAGGACAGCTGTTTGTCCATCTTATGTATTTCACGTGTTTTCTAATATCATGACTCATGTACACCGTGTATCACCTTTATGAAGCACTTTGTCTGTGAAGAAGATGGATAAACAGAGGGGGAAATACGTGCGTCATTCATAGTTTCTTTTTTGTTTCTGTGGGATTTAGCCAAAGTGTTATGAATTGCTCAATGCGTTGCCAGTTTTGGCAAAGTCAGAGGTTGTGTTGATGGTTGATCTGCACAAATACCTATAATGTTCTATAATCCCTTTTGAAATCCATCCGGATTACATCTCGATAGCGGCGGGCTAATTAAAAGGCTCTGCACGGTAAACATGGACGTTTCTGTGGGTGGAAATATATTTTGAAATGGACCCCGAATGACTCTGTAGGATTGCCAAACTCCACTTCTGTCTGAAACCGCCAGAATAAATGCATAAGTCATTGAGTGGCTGAACAAAGAGGCCCTTTGGTTGTGTTGTCACTTGCCAAGAGTGACATAATGATAATCTGCTGTAATCCTTGCTTGTGTGCATTCTAATTTTAATCTGCACCTAATCTCTTCTTTCAGTCCAATTGTAGCGACAATTGACTCTTCTGGCTCATTGTGGTGGTGTGTGCGTGTGTGTGTGTGGGTGTGTGTGTGTGCATGTATTATTGTGTGCGTGGACTTCCTCTGTTTGTATTTGTTTATGTTTTTTAAACTTTTACTTGGTAATTAGAAATTGATGAAAGAAAATGGAGAAATCAATTTGTTGCAACACCTCAGGCTACTTTGTCCAATGCTACACACACACACACACACACACACACACATCGATATCAGCCTGTGTGTACGAATATGTGCAGTGCCTTCTCAAATCTGCCCTCTGTTCTCCGCCGCAGAAATGACAGAGTCAAGATGAGATGGAGAGTGGAGGTGGAGGGCGAAAGTGGGCACTCGAGATACAGTCTGGGTTCACATATTTCAGATGGATGCCTGGGAGATTTTGTAATTAGAGTGGGCTGAAGAGAAAGATGGATTTTCTTCAAGTCTGTGAGTGTGTGTCCGAGTATTTTTATGCAAATGGCAACTGAAAGCAAAGGTTAAAAGCTAGCAGCCAGAGATCTATCTGACATACTACAGCAACGTTACAGGACTTGATATTTTATCTTATGTTAGCCTTTCTAGTTCTAAGCACATGGCTGTGGCTGGAAAAGTGAAATCACTTTAAATGTGCTGTTTAGAATAAACAGGAACACGCTTCCCGTGGCCTGAACCTAAATATTTGGCAACACCTTTGCGTTAGACTTTACTGCTGAAAACAGAACCGGGCGGCGGCGATGACAAACCTGTGCCCCCGGGTAGCGGTTAGCGGGCGTGATAGGGCGCCGGAGCTCCAGCCGTGGCAGCAGCCGTGTGGTTGCCAGCACAAGTCGCGCGCGGGGTTGGTTGTGACCCTGAGGGACCAGCGGAGCGTTTTTCACCCCCCCCCCCCCCCCCCCCAGAGAGTCTGCAGCTCAGACACTTCCAGTCAACACACAGAAACCACTGAACCGTTCAATCAGGCCAAACAAGCTGATGCGGGAATCATTCGACCGTGCGGCGAGCTGCTATGACTTTGGGCAGTTTTTTGGGGGGGTGGTGGTGGTGGTGGGGTCAAGGTTGGATGGGTGACATTATACATTTTAACTCTCCAAATTGATTTTTAGATATAGGTGTGTGTGTGTGTCCTGTGGGTGAAACCTAGCCAATATATATCCAACTCTGTTCCCAGATATCTTTACTCTCCGTGCACTAATGCTATATATAATATGTTATATGCTATTGTTACCTAATTACAGTGTAAGAAACTACTGTGCCCGCGTCCTAATTATAGTGATGAATGTTTCCTGGCGTCATATGAAGATATGTTCTGTGTACTTGGAGCCTGTATGGTTTGGCCAGAACAAGTCTGAAACAGCCCACACGGCACAATAGCATGCACACATCGCTACTACCAGCAGACTCCCGAGGCTCCGGTTCCCTTCACATCACTCGACAGAGCCGTTTATCTCTCTGTCTCTGGAGCGAGATAGCAGGAAGGCCGCGGAGTCAAAGTGTACGGAGGCCGTGGTAGGATGTGCTAAATGTGCCAAGGGGGCATGTGTGTGTTGTTGTTTTTTTAAGAGGGGGGGTTTTAAATAGAACAGCGTTCAGGAGGGCGCGCCGCGTCCGCAGAGGTGGCATAGGAAGCCGCGAAGGGGCGCGTGCAAGCCGCAACGTTTACAGCGGGAAGACGGGACACAGATAATGTCAGAAACGTAAATCCCGACTGCATGAGATGATACACACCGCCCCACCTGTGAGCGAGCCAAAGGTCGGTTCTGAGGGTTCAGCAGTTTGTGGCCTGCAGCTCGCTCGCTCTCTGCTTTTCATATGATTAAAAACAGGACGCCATATTCTTCCTGAGAGGAAGCACGCCTGACTGATTAGAGGCGCAATAGAGATGAAGATCACACACACGCGCGCGCACACACAAACAAAATGTGCACACACTGCTGCTGCATGCACACTGGATTGAATGCATCGTACCGTATTGATTATGGATCCTTGTGGTTTTCATGGCCGCGTGTGTGTGTGTGAAGCCACGCATTTATTACAGCAGCACACACACACACCGGTGTTGCTTATGTCACTGTCAACTCTGTCCTCTTTAAGTGTTTCTGTAAACACACACACACACACACATGTTCTCTCCTGACCACTTCCCACAGACATCGTTCAACCCCTCCCGCCCTCTAATATCTCTCAAGGTCACGTGTCCCAGACAGGAAGTCACGGGGTGCTCTGGTGTTTTAACCCCTTCTGTGCTTCAGATAAGAATAAGTGTGTGTTTTTTTTTTTTTTGGGTGGGGGTCACACTCTCTTTGTTGGAGGAAGAAGAAGAAGCAGGCGAGGGAAGCGAACAGTGCCCGTTATTGACAGAGCTGCAGATTCCAGATAAGCGCTCGTGTGCGACGCGGGGAGACAGAAGGAAGATGGAAAGCAGCAGGCGATGACGGACGCAGAGCATCCCTAATCCCCAACACCCTCGTTGACCCCTCTCTTCTCTCTCTCTCTCTCGCGCTCTCGATCTCTCGTATCCCCTCGTAAGTGGTATGATGCCCGCAGCAAGGTGGCCTAAACTCAGTGAACTGCCCCGTAACAGCCGAGCTGAGGGTGATTTATACGAGAGCAGCGCAGAGCCGTAATGCCAACCAGAGAGGAAGGGCATGAAAGGAGACCTAAAGATAAAGGGACAGGGGAGGGGGGGGGGGCATGACAGGAAGCAGGTTTGAGACCAGTACTTTTCCACTACTTCCATCCTGGTCCCTCACCCTGTGTGTGTGTGTGTGTGTGTAAATCAGATGATACTAGAGCAGATCAGTCACAAGGACGTCATGAATTAGCACCTTGAGATGGTTTGCAGGCAACTTCTTGGCGTTCAACTTGAAAATGTTTTTTTTGCTATTTTGAGCGGACAAGCCGTCTGGTAGCTTTTTACGTCTGCGTTTCCATACTGGCGTCTCTGTGAACACGCACAGGAAGTTCCCTCACATCATGCTCCGCTTGACGTAACGGTGGATTTTAGCAATTCATCATTTTCTAGGAAACTAGAAGCTCTGGGAAGGAAGTCTGACAATTACAAGTCAATCACAAAAAAAGCTTTTGTCTGTATTTCCATGTCGGGCCTTGGCTCATCTCCAGTTCTTTTGCATGTCCTCTCTGCCTCGATCAATCAGTCTTTATTTAATAAACAGGCCTGCACATGCATACGATTTGTGAATTTAATCGGCTCATCTGTGAGTTGTAGTTGCCTTGAAACCGTCCTTAGTCAAACATTATTACGTAAACCTTTGCAGGAGCATGTTTCAGCCTCAGCCCGGCGCTGCGATGGTTGAGGAAGCTAACTGCCAGCTCTCACGCTCCGTTTCTTTACGTGGACGTTGTCATCCAAGGCTCCACGTCCAAACATATCACAGTGTTCTGTTCTCTGAGCCTTTAGTCATGCATCTTTTTCCATCTCTCCCCTTGTTAGTCTCACCCTCTCCTTCGGCTCACCTCATTGGACGACTCCCTGTCTCCCCGTGATGCACCAATAATCCTTTTTTCACAATCGCAACTAATTACAGCAGCTCAGCTTCAAGCCTCGACAAAGCACTGAATGATTTATAGCTCCGGCCTTTTTGATTTGCACCATTAGACAAAGATGATTAAAGCACAATCCAGACGTTCGGCGTCGTGGTCTTCTTCTTTTTCTGAGTGCAAATATGCAGAAAATCACGCCAGCCTCTTGTTTTCAGATCTTTGACTCTTGGCTGCTGCTGAGACTCGTGCCCCGGCGTGAGTGTCTGTTTGAGTTCTCCCAGCTTAGAAAGCATAAAGTATTTTACAGCTCCACATCACTAACAGTCAAACAATCTCAGCTATGCCTGCAGTGTGTGTGTGAGTGTGTGTGTGTGTGTGTGCTGAACTCATTGTCGGTTCTCACACACATTTTGTCCTTGTGTCGTCGTGCCAAGTCAGCCGGGCCTCTGGTAGCTTTAATGCACTTACTCATCCACTCTGTAATGCACACACACACACACGCATAAACACTCAGTAAAAACACTTCCCTGCTTGGATCCCCCCCAATAAAGAGAGCTGAAGAGAAAAAAATCCCCCCCCGCTCATCTGTTTTGAACAACATTAAATAAAAGAAGGCCAGCATCACGAAAATAAAAGCAGGGGCAGCTGACGTGTGAAGGCGTCTGCTCCGTTCAGTCAAAACAAGCACACGCGCGGAAACCGGGGTGAATGCCGACATTGTTTATCGCCACGCGGCCTACTTTTCCTACTTCTTCTTCCTGCCTGCTCCGGCCATCACTTCCCCCTGTCTCCCAACTTCCTTCTTCTCTCTCTCTCTCTCTCTCCCCCCTGCCGCAGCCAAAACATTGTTTTTGTCTCCGTAGCATAAACGGGCGACGGGCCATCCTGAAGTCTGACTATTTTTATCCCGCGTTGTCGAGCTGAGGCGGCAGGAAAAAGCAAAAGTGGCCATTTATCACTCTTCGTCCAGCGCGTCTGCGATTTCTTTGCACTTTGCTGACTTTCTTCTGCGCGCTCTCTGCCGGTCTGTCACAGGTTCACGTAGATGCTATCACAGGAATCAGTTCTAGGGTGTGTTATCGTGCAGGACACGCTGTGTAATCCCTACAGGTGGCCTCTGTGACCCATTTACACACACAGCTTCCCTCACTGATAATACGTTGGCCTGTGCCCAACTTATTACACCCCATGGACCTGTGTTGTCATTTCATCAACCAGGTGTCCATACGCGCTCGTGTTTCTCAGTGTGCGCCGCTGTGGCCGCGTTGCGTGCGAGTCAGCTGCATGGAAATGACACTGTCGGTAGTTTGAATCAGATCTGAGGTCAGCCACAGCCAAAGGAAGTCGCCCTGAAATGATTCAGCCCAGTATCTGAAGAAGCAGTCCCTGGAGAAACCCCCGACTTTGCTTCATCGCTCGTTCTCATCACTTCCCCTTTTCAGAGATGTTTACAGTGGCCATGATAGGTCTCTTTATCGCAGTACAAGGGCACTGACCTACTTATGTGTGTTTGTGTGTCTGTGTGTAGCCTGTGTTCTTCCGGTGATGCATCTGTATCTGACATTTGATCTGTCCAATCCCGGAGCCGCTGCACAGCCCTCTGAGTGAGAGGAATCGTACTATGACCTGCACACACGCGCGCACGCACACACACTCTCACGCACAAATCCGCTCTCATACTGTCACATCTCATTCTGCTCTGTTTCTGCAGGCAGCCTCCAGACAGGCACCGTCTCTGTCTGTCTGCTGCTCGGCAGCCTGATCGCGTTGGGGTGTGCGAATCACATTTGCAAGCTTGTCAGGAAGAGCATAATTAAATTTAAAGGCCGCGTCAAATCGTCCGTGAGCCGGGTTACAGTATGGGTTTGTTGCTCGGGCGGTGCTGAAAACAGTTTGTGTGCATCGTAACCTACAGACGGGTAAGAAACTAGCTGATTACCCAAACAGTATAATGGATGAAGAGCATGAAAAGCATCAGCGCGGTCATGACTCCTGTCTGCATCAGGCTGTTAGCGTGGTTAGTTTTAAACTCTGCGCCGACACGTGGTGGTCCAAACTCTCTGACATATTTAACGGGTCAGTAATTGTGTCCAAGCTCAGATCATAAAGGAGCAATGACATTTCCAGCGGTGTGTCAACAGGTTTTGATCGCCTCCAGATCCAGATTTCACACTTTATGTCCGTCCCCAGCTTCATCTATTACTTTCACATCCATCACTGTAAACTGCAGGCTGTCTTTCTTTCTTTGGACGCACTAAGAAAAGAAAAAAAAAAAAGATTCCTGGTCCAGGATGAAGCAGATTTGTCTTTCTCTACCTCCAAAGACCTCTCCCGGATTGTTGCTCGCCGCTCTGCTTTGTTTACAATCCTGCAGTGTGTGCCAATATCTCGCAGACACCTTTCAGTGCGGATCACATCTGCAGCCAGCGGTAAAACCCCCCCCGCGCCCCCTCCTCCAGACTCCAGACTTAGCTCAGTAAGTCAGTCTGGAGGATTGTTTGGGAAGTCTTCCCTCGTGATTCCCAGCTTTTCTTTGTGTCTCCTCTCCGAGGCCTGTCTTCCGGCCTTTTTCAACATCCCTCCCCTCCTCTCCCCTGCCTCCTCTCCCCCTCTCTCTCCTATCTCCCGCTCAGCTGCTCCCTCTCCTCGATATGCTCCTTAACCTCTTCCCTTCCTTCCTCCGGGCGTTCCCTTCCCCCCCCTGGCAGATTTAACACTTTTGCCCCGAAATCGTTCTCAGGTACGCCGAGTTAAATGGGAGCCGACGTGCATGACTCACTTTGCAGGTTCATTAAACAGCAATTAGTGCATCACCTTTATCTCGCGAGTGATATAAAATGCTGAACAAAGTTAAAACTGTAGATTTTTAGTAAATCCCGGGCCACATTTCTCTTTAACATTCAGAAAAAATACAAGCCTCTCTTTCTTTTGTCTTCTCACGTTTTCTCTCTTAGCTTCCTTTACTCCATGCAGCAGCACATGGAGCCCACATGTTGTGCAGATCAGTCTTTGTGTCAGACTTTACAGCCTGTGTGTGTGTGTGTGAGTAAGAGTGTATGGACATAACAGACGGCTTCAGTATTTCTGCAGTGTAAGCGTGTGTGTGTTTGGGAGTATGTACACCTTTGTGTCCGTCTTACAGGCTTTAATTTTGAAATTTGACAATAACACCAATAATAGTGGTGTGTGTGTGTGTGTGTGGTGGTGTGTGTGTGTCGTACTCTGCTGACAGTAAGTCTGTCTGTCACCTCCGGTCTCTATCTCACACACACAGGCTGTCTTGCGCAGATTTAAATCCTTATACCCGGCTTTTTAAACACACACACACACACACACACACACTTACTTCACCCAGCTCAGACTTATAATTAATTCTCATTTTGGATTTTTTTAATCCGTGTGTGTGTTTGTGAGAAAGAGAGCGAGGGAGAGAGCGAGCGGTGTGTGTGTAAGAGAAAGGATGTGTGCGATGTCGAGGACTTTTCGGTTAATGTAGCACACAAATGTGCACACACAGCATGCTGCGCCTGTCTGTCTTTCCGTGTGTGTGTGTTCGACTGGGTGTGTGTGTGTGTGTGATAGGGTAGGGGGCAGTTGGGCAGGTGCAGAGACAGCTGGTGTGGGCAACTCTAACCGAGGGGGAGGACGAGAGCGAGAGAGAGAGATTCCTGGAGAATGACATGAATATAGGGTAGCAATTGAGCTGCAGAAGAGGGGGAAACGAGTGTTTGTACGAGAGCGTGTGTGTTGTTGCCAGTGGCTTTGATAGCCATGCACACTGAGCTAGTGTGTTTGAGCGAGACAGATGGAGAAACGGAGAAAGCACTCCTTACAGAGCGGCTGATGAATCTGAGAAAAACACTAAGAACTGACTGACATCGCGAGGAAAGAAAGACGAGCTTACAGTGAACTCACTTTTGCATATTTGATAAGTCAGATCAGACGTCATATTAGAGGTCGGCTCATCAGTACGAGGCAATAATTGCCTTGAAGTGCATAAGTATGTGTATTTATGTCAGTTTTCAGTTTTTAAATGGATAAATGTGTTATCTCGTGTCTTGTACCGTTCTAAAAAAAGGTGAACAGTGTGTTTTCACTTTAGGCAGCAGCGTGACAGTCAGCAGTTTACAGGCGAGCTTTCAGTAATGCGCTCTGTAGATATTACTCGCTGTTAAAGTAATAGTTCAACATTTTGGGAAAATAAGCTTAGCTTAGCTTAGCTTAGCTTAGCAGCAAGTCTGGAGAATGGCTAAAGCTGCCTGCCGCATGATACGTTAGATCTAATTTGTTTCATTCCAAAAAACAGTGTGAAAAAGTAGATGTATAAAGTTACAGCCACAGCTTTGTTTGTCTGGACGGAGCCAGGCTAGCTGCTTCCAGTCTTTATGCTAAGCTAAGCTAAGTGGTGGCCGGCTGTAGCTCCCCTGTCAGAAATCAGAGTGGTGTCAACATCCTCCTCCAACTCAAGAAGAAGCCACGGGGAACTGTCAGACATTTTCTCTGAAAATAATCGGCAGACCAGTTGATCATGACCATAAAAATTGTCGAAAATTGAAACTTTCAAGTGAAACTTTGCTGTGAACTCTGCTGCGTCATGAAGAGGTGACGTTTTCTGTCTGCACACAAACAGTAAATTCAGTATTAGACAGTTTTCCATCCATTAAAAATCTGACTTGAAAACATCTGCGTACTCGCCGGTTTCTTTGTCTCTCCTCTCTTTTTCTCTGCCTGGTACAACGTGTGGAGGCGATGGCGGGGCATCGCCCTCTAGTGTTCAGACGTGGACAGTCGTCAGTCACTGTACCACGTCATGCAGAGAGACAGAAATGCTCCGGCCAGTCTATTTGCAGACAACCACATGGCATAAACACAGGGAGCAAGAATAGAAAGAATGATGAGGGTTTCTTTCCATGTGTCCATGAACGGAGATTCACTGTGTGTGTGTGTGTGTGTGTGTGTGTGTGTGTGTGTGTGTGTGTGTGTGTGTTTTCAGAGCAATTTTAACCCACTAACCAACTTTTTTTTACTGTTTTTGTAAGAAAATATGTCTCTAAATGCGCTCTCCTCTCTTCCCTTGTTGCATGTGTTGTAGGAGGAGGCCATCCCGGAGCTGGAGATAGACGTGGATGAGCTGCTGGACATGCCCAGTGACGTTGAACGGGCAGCCAGGGTCAAGGTAGGACACAGGGATTTGTGTCAAAGCATGCCGAGGACACACGAGAAGGAAGACAAAGCATGTATTCACACTGTCTGTTTTTGTTCTGCAGGACTTGCTGGTTGACTGTTTTAAACCTACTGAGGTAAGTTTCTTTCTTCCTTCCGTCCTTCTACCTCCACCTTTGCTCCACGTCGTGCCCTCACGTGCTTTTGTCCCTCCTGTCTCCCCGTAGGACTTCATCTCAGAGCTGCTCGACAAGATCCGAGGGATGCAGAAGCTCTCCACGCCTCAGAAGAAATGATGGCGTCCTTTCTCCTCCTGCTCCTCCTCCTCTTCCACCTCCTCTTCCACCTCCTCTTCCCTCCACCTCAGCCCTCACCTCTCGTCTTCCTACCGCGCTTTCCACCCTTTTATTTTGATGTCAGTTTTCCTCCATTGAAGAGCTTCAGCGAATTCCTCTGAATCTTGTTTCCTCTCTGGTCTTTAGGCCCTTTTTTTCCCACCTCTTTCTCTCTTGTCGCCCGGATGCAGCCCCATAAATCGCTTTTACTTTTCATTTTTTTGTGACCTCGCCTTGTTACTTGTCGAAGTTCCTTCTTAAAAACGATCTGCCAAGAAGGAAAAGTAAAAGAATGTGTAATGACCAGGCCAAAACGGCGACGACGACGACGAGCGATTCGTTGGTCTTCATCCAGGCAGTCTTTTTCGCTCCTGCTCCTCCTTCACCCTTTTGTTTGGCTTCACTCCTCTTCCTCATCCAGCTCTTCTTCCTCCCACCCTCCCTCGCACCGCTCTCCATCTGTCTGAGGAGGAGGAGGAGGAGGAGGAGGAGGAGGAGAGGGGCTGAGATGAGATGAGACGAGCCCCATAATTAGTGCGAGCGGAGCGGGCCGAGAGTGGGAAGAAGAACAAGAGAAGGAGTCTGCGACGGCCAAGAAAAGAGTGGAAGGAGGGAAGCGGCCAATCAGCTTGAAGCAGGGCCTAATTAACGCTTATGTCTCTACCAATGAGATTCCTTATTTTGTTATTTGTATGGGGTATAAACTTGTAAATGATCCAGCTATCAAACCGTGACTCTTCTGACGTTTCCTGTTCAGTTTGAGGGCATGGGAATATTCACTTGACTTTAGTTTTTTAATTTTAAACTTTATTTTGGAGGGGCGGGGTGCGTGCAGTCTTTTTCAGATCATCCCACCCCCCCTCCCTCGTAATCAGAGGCATTTGCAACAGTGGTGCATTTAAAGACTGTCGTTTTTTTTGTGTGTGCGCGTGTGTGTGCGTGTGTATATCTGTTGAAAAATTCTGCACTATGTTTTTGGGAAGAAGACAAAAAAAAAAAAACCCTCTGAGCACACAGAATACTGTACGGTGCATCTTTAGACCAACAAAGAGGAAAACGCGTTCCTTGGAAATAGTGGAAGTCACTGGTTGGCTGTGGCGGTCGTACGGTCCAACTCGTTTTTAGAATAAGAGATCTTCCCTTGAGGCTAGAGTAGAAATAGGTTGTCTTAGGTCGGGGGTGTGCAGGAATAGAAACTCTTGAAAAAAAAAATCCTGAAAAAGAAAAAAAAAACAAAACAACAAAAAGAGCGACGTGTGTTTTTTCTTGCCTCAAATGCGCGGTGCAGGCTCTTTTAGAAGCCACTGCTGTCCGGCCTGCACATACATATGTACGTCTGTGTGTTGCTAAATGCTACGTGTGTGTGTTGCTACATAATGTACAGCAACATTGATAATAGGAGTGTTGGTTTTTTTTTCCTGGCCTGTATATTCTGCTGTTCTGTACGACAAATTAGATTTTCAGTATAGGACTGGTTCCTGTTGTTGTTTTTTTTGGGTGGGGATTTTTTTTCGGGATGCATTTTGTCACACACACACACACTGACAGTCCAACAGGAGGACCCCGAACAAAGCTGCCTTGTTTGTTTTGTTTTTATTTTACTCTACCCTCTTCTGTCTGTCTCTTTTTTTCTCAGTTCAGAGCATCACACGTACATGGAAACTCTGAAAATGTCCGTGATGGTGCAGAAACTGTCCTCTGCCTGTCAGGAGACCCACCAATGAGGCGTCTGAAAGGGAGGGAGGGAGGGATAGATGGAGGGAGGGAGGGAGGCCACTGTTTTACATTGAAGCTGTCTAAAATGCATTCACCCTTCTTTTCTTTCTTTCTCACTCACACACACACACTCACAGGCCACCCTCGGGGCGGAGGAAGCGGATACACATTAGCAAACACAGCTGCCTCTCACACAGATGTGCGCACACACACACACACACACACACACACACACACACTAAGCACTGAGACAGAGAGAGAGGGAGGTAGACCGGTCCATAGCTGTCACAAGATCTGTGTGTTTAGCTGCTGCAGCTGCCAATCATCTCTGAGAATAAGCCATCTGTTTCTCACTCTGAGCCAATCAGAATCGGAGACGGAAGCCCCTCATCCAATCAGAGAAGCGCTAACATTTTGCTGTGATTCCTGCAGCCAACAGCTCACACCTGCGGTGACAGCAGACCTCCATGGTGCCAGCACACACACACACACACACACACACACACTGGCCCATTTTCATCTTGCTGCTCTGTCATTTCGCCCTGGCATCCCCTCTTTCCTCCTCCTCCTCCCACCCTTTTTCATCCTTCTGTCCACCCTCCCTTCTTTCCTTTCCTCAGTTTCCTTTCCTTTTTTTTCTTTTTAAAAAACAGATGTTGCCTTAGGTATTATTTATGTTACACAAACCAAATAAACGGGAGACATTCATTTTTAAAAAGGTAACGCAAACTGCTAAAAAAAAAAGGTGTTACTGAGCAGAACTGCGACGCGGAGAATCTCAGATCTTCTGTCGCTCCTTTTTTTTTTTTTTTTTTTTTTTGGAAAACAAAATGAGATTCTGTTGGGTTTTTTTTTAGAAGTGAGTGTTTAATACTTAGGCCTTGATACAGTGATTTTGTTTAGATAAAGCAATGTTCTTTACATTTACCATTTGAATACAGGTCTGTTTTTATTGTGATCATGACACTTCTTGATGCCAGGCCCTGGATTAACATGTAGTTGAACAAAAATCCATCCAGATGCATTTTGGTGCGATTGCTCTTGCCTTGCCTGTGTGGTTTGCACGGTCTGCATATTTTGGAGACGTTTGGATTGGTCGGATTGTACCAGGCAAGCTCAATTAGTAGCTGAATTTGGATGGATTTTTTTTTTATTTCTGAATCCAGGTTTGGATTATACCTTCTTAGACTGTTATTGAGAAGTCTGTTTTTTTACTGTTGGGGAAAATTGCAAAAAATATATATACTGATTATTATCATTGAGGCTAAATACAAGAGCTAAACCATGCGGATTGGAGGAGTGGGAGTCTTTTTTTTGGACAATGATTAGATCAAACCAACAAACAAATGTAGCAATATCAACAACAGGTCTTGTTTTTGCCCAATTTTGTTACACTTTTATGCAACTTTAATAAAAACATGTAAAATGGTCAGACTGTCTCTTTTGTTTATTGGGTTTGTCACTTTCTCTGCTTCAGAAGAAGCAGGTGTCATTTATGACATTCATATCAGTGCCCGGCATACATAATATTGTTTATTCATGTTAATAGTACTTTTCCTGCATTGAAATGCCAAAATGTCTGCCATGAAAAGGGCCCATTGTCCAAACGATATGAATTCCACCATTATCATTTGCATGGCTGTGCAGACATTTGGTGCTATCTTGTGGTTAAATGCAGTATGACAACTGCTGAGCGGGTCTGCACTTTGTGAACTGATGTAAACACAGCTCTGTTTATGTCAGTTAAGAGAGGAGTGATGTGCAGCTTGTAAGTAGGAGACAAAGTGTTAATGATTGGTTTATAATGTATCTGCCACAACACAGAGGCCAAGAATCACTGTGTCTTTTAGAAATTCATGATTACTTTATTGATAGGGATGTACGATACTACCAAAATAGTTTATGATGTAAGAATGATTCAAATTATAAGCAAAGAAGCCCAAACATTACTACAGCCACATTATATGACTGCATTGGATTAGAGTAGATCTATATTGTCATTTTTATAACCAATCACTGTATTTATTGTCATGCATGTGTCATGCATTATATTATATTATATTATATTATATTATATTATATTATATTATATTATATTATATTATATTATATTATGATGCGCGGTATTTGTATACTCACAGCAACAAACTGGATTGTCATTGGCTAACTTATCCTGGTCTACCACTTTGATTGGACAAGCCACGGTAGGGGGCGGTTGCTCCCATTGGTCGCCCGAGCAGCGGGGCTCGGCGCTGATTGGCTGAGCATGCGGGTTGTAGAGTCCGGCAAAGTGTCTAACTGAAGACTGAAGTGAAGAGGAAGTAGTTTTTAAAATGGAAATATAAGAAGTCCGACTTTAACTTTGTCCAGCCGAGAAGAGGGAGCAGAGGGAGCAGAGGGAGCAGGTGAGCGGGCTCTTCTATCCGCCGTGTCGTCCGGTGCAGGGAGGGTTATCTGTTTACAAACAGCATCGGCTGCCTGCATGGACGGATAACGTTACTTGTTAATCCGTGTGCAGTTGGGAGACAGGGTCAGTATGAGAGCGACTCTGGCGATGCTTCGCGTGCTTAATGACATTTAAACCTTCATCGTATCATTTAATACTAAACACTAAATACGTTTGGACATGAAATAAGTTGAATGGCGTGACAGTGAGCCGAGCAGGCATTCATTCCTCTCGCTGTGTGTCTGTGTGTGTGTGTGTGTGTTAGCTAGTGTTGCACTTGACTTCACTCTGCTTTATTTGCCGCTAATTTCACGTAAAAACGCGACAGACAGTCTCGGTTAATGTCTTGTTGGGTTTAAGTACGTAGTGTGGTGTTGTAACAGCTTTCGGGCTCGGTTCTGTTCATTATTTTAGCCCAAACACCGCCGTCGAGCTTATAACGTTTACCATCGGACTGTATGACATCACGGAAGCTGCCAGCGGTCAAGCTAGGCGAGTGTGGGCGAATTGAAAGAGGACTTCCGGTCAGGTTACAAAATAAAAGCACGATTAATGGACGTGCTTACGGTTTACAGCAAATACATAGGTTATTTTACGTTTGTAATTATTTTTTCATGAAGCGTTAACGCGGTGTGATACAATTTATTTACCCTTTAGCTCATATTTGTTTTATTTTCAACAAATAAAATCGGGTGATTTCCGCTTTTGTGTTGTGTTTTTGTAGCTAGCTTCACAAGTTATACGGAAGACATACGGTAACTCGCTGTCCCGCGGATTTCACACGGCCGTCCTATTCAGACTCTTTGCTGTAATATCTGCGCTATTAAACCGCAGACAAGTCTGTGCTTTACCAGCAGACATGTATATTTATGTTTTCTGTGCTTCACCGTTATTACAAACCAGCTGCAGGGTTGTCATTCATCAACATCACCCATATTTTGCCAAATCAGCACAATAAACCAGCAGAGATCAGTGTAGAAAGTAGCTGGAGACTAACAAATGTTAAACAAGGTTAATCAGTATTTAAATATTTTAACAATTAAGTGCAAAAAAAGTAACCCAGTGTCATTCCTCCACCTCCACCCAGATATATTATAGTGTGGTCTCTGTCTGCCTGTGAATGTTTCTCAGCCAGCCATGCCCGCCCAACCCCCTGTGAGGGAGCCGGAGGAGGAGATGGAGGCAGAAGGAGAGTCCCAGCTCCCTGAGGCCAACGGCGAGGTGGAGCAACCGAGGGAGAACGAAAGAGGGGGAGAGGAGACCATGGAGGAGAGCACGGAGGAGAGGGACAGCGACCTGGACGAGAGCGAGGAGGAGGAAGAGGAGGAGGAGGAGGAAGAGGAGAGCTCAGGTAGAAATCCAAAGCGCTCTGCTAGATTGTCGCCCGATTTGTGCGCGAGGAGGGGCGACCACTAATGTGTTTGTCTGTCCTCTGTGAAGAGATGGATGACGAAGACTGTGAGCGGAGGAGAGGGGAGTGTCTGGATGAGATGTTGGATCTGGAAAAGCAGTTTCAGGAGCTGAAAGAGAAGTAAGTTAAAGACGAGGGGGTGAAGAAACTTTCCCTCTGGGGTGAATGAAGGACGGAGGAAGAAAAAGAAGTGTCCTCTCCGTGTGATTGCAGGTTGTTTCGGGAGCGTCTGAACCAGGTGAAAGTGAAGCTGGACGAGGTGCTGACGGGGAAAGCTGGAGAATACAGAGAACCACTGGCTGCACTGCAGAACAGCATGCAGATACGAACACAAGTGGCCGGTAAGCGGCGAACATCGAAAGCCACTTTTAGCACAGTGGCATGGCGTCCGAATTTAAAGTTACAAATGTGACTTTTGGGTGGTGTTTTGAACTTTTGCAGAGTGTAGATGTGTCTACAGTAGTGTGACACAACACCTGGCCACTGGGTGGTGCTGTTTAATACACATTAGTCTCTCTGGCAGGGTGACAGGAAGACCCACTGTGCTGATAAATCTAGAGTGTGATTGTGTAGTTTCCCAACATATTTAATGGAAACGATGATCTAAAATACGAATTATTGAACTTCAAATGCTATATTAGCATGCATGCTAACTCACAGTTTCTTGTGATGTGATGAAATTAAAGTCAATCTGTTTGCTAACTGAGCATCAGAACAGTTCGCATGCCGTAATAAATCAGAAAAATGATATATTAGACTGATGAGCTGTTTGCTGTATGCTCTATGTAACTGTGTTGTTTCTGTGTCTCCGCCTGCAGGTGTGTACAGAGAGCTGTGTCTACAGGTGATCAAACACAAGCACGAGTGTGAACTGCAAGGAGCAAGGCAGCACCTGGAGGTAACACACACATACACTCATATATACATTATATAATGCACAGGAGCACTCACACAAGCCTCACAACATTTTTTGTGTGTGTGTGTGTTTTCCAGAGCGAGCGGACGTTGCTGTTTGATGCCATGAAGTCAGAACTGCTGGAAAAGATCAGACGGCTGGAGGAGGACCGACAGAACATAGACCTCACCTCAGGTACGGCTAAGATGTCAATCCCAACGATGTTTCTGTGAAGCGTCCTCATCGTCATGGATTCATTTGAAAGTTTCCTCATTGCAGAGTGGAGCGACGAGATGAGGAGCAAGAAGTGTAAAAGGAAGAACGTGCTGGGTCGGTCGGAGAGGAAAAAGAAAGTAGCTCTGGTTTCAGGTAAAACTTTTCCCTCGTGATCTTCTTCATTTCAACTTCTCCAGTCCTCCTCCACTCCTCAGACATTTCAAGTTGGTTGTTTCCAGGTGTCCTTCTGTGCTGTTACATCACTTTGCTGACTACTCCAATGGTCAATTAGGGCGCTGTTATTTTTGTATAGAAGACCGAAATTCTGATCCCAGATTGCAGTGGATCACAGCAGACACAATAAAATCCTTTTGAAATAAATAATCAGACACAAAATTATGATTTCTGTAGCAAGTAGCCGAGAAAAAGTGAACTCTATCAGGATGATTAAAGTCCTGCATGGTCCTGCCAGGTTGTTACTGTAAGCTGTAATTTGCTGTTAACAGACAGACAGACGACGTAACATGTCTCCCTCCGTGTCTCACAGGGCCTTTTATTGTCTACATGTTGAGAGACATCGACATCCTTGAAGACTGGACCGCGATCAAGAAGGTACGTTCCATTTTGTCACAGCACTGACTCACAAACTCCAAGAAATGAAGCAGCTATCATGGTTCCACGTATATTTGAGTGACTCGGTCTGTGTACGTTTTTCAGGCAAAAGCAGCACTGTCGCCGCTAAAGAAGAAAGTTGAAAGTAAGTCTACCTGTCTGCACACACACACACACACGCGCACGCACACACCATGCTGTTTTTGTTTTTCTGTAATCTGTACTTATTTTGTCTTTCAGAGCGGTGATAATAGGAGCATGTTATTGAAGACCAGTGGCAAAGAAACCAAACTTAATACACATTTATACACACAGACACGTACACACACACATTCCCAGCTACTCCCACTAACAGTTTTGTCTCCAAACGAACCACGTCCCTGCTTGTTTGTTATCTATTGCTATTTAAAATAAGTTCTTAATGATATGACAACCATGTATTTATAGAATGATTTATAATGCTGATTAAATTTTAATCTTTTGTGACACAGTTTCGCTTGTTCCTTTGCTTCTCTTGTGATCTGTGTGCGTGTGTATGCATGTGATTGTAGTGTGTCATTTTATTTGGCGTCACTGTTTGGAGAAAGAAATATTTGAATTTGGAGAATAAAATCCAGATATTGGAAGAATAAAACCCTGAAGAACATTTCCAGAAACGTTTACAAGAAGAGAAAAACGTGTAATATTTCAAAGAACAAATCAAAACACTGATACGTCATGATATGATGATGTGCTACTGCAACACAAACAATTTTTGTCTTGTGGGAGAATACCAGTGAGAAAAGTTTGTGTCCCAGCTCATTTCTGTGAGCCGTCTGGTTTGCACTAGCAGCTGCTGCAGAATGAGCAATGAACACAGAGACTCGGGCCGATGTCACACGTCCACATTCACACACCTCCCGCCTAGGAAATGTTGAAGCAAACCCACAAAAACTAAATGTCCTCAAAGACAGTCTGATATGTTAAATAACATTTCCTGATGAGAAAACTAATTCTATGCACGCTAGAGATGAAGCTACAGCTAGCTGGCTAATTTAGCTTAGCATAAAGACTAGACGCAGGTGTTGACAACTAGCCTGCCTAGCCTGTCCACATTGTAATGTTACGCATAGTTGATGTTATTTGTTACGCTATTGGACACTTAAATACATACCATCAAATAATAACTTTCACACAGAAATATCATTGACTAAAGTCTGCTTTCGTCAAACTGCTCACCTTTACATTAAAAAAGTCATAGTGTATCAAAATCAATGAGTGTATGATCTCTGAAACGTCTGAAAATGTCTGTCCTGACTCAGACAAATATGGCTGGTTAGCTCAGTTGGTTAGAGCGTGGTGCTAATAACGCCAAGGTCGCGGGTTCGATCCCCGTACGGGCCAAGCTGCTTTATGTTAATAAGGGCTCTGTTCCGTTCAGAGTCAGGGTGCTGCTGCGGTACATGTTGGCTCACTGGAAAGTCTCTGCTGCACTAAATGGAGCTGAACCTTAATTAGTGTCACTGGTTGTGTTGACCTGTCTGTTTCGTGTCAAAATGGCTCCTGTGGAAAAACTGCTTTCTCTATATATATCAATCATATTTTATTATTTTCATTTTCTTAAATCTTCCAGTGTTTTTCCTTTCATTGGAGTTGCTGTAGCAACATGAAAACCTTCGGGTCTGTCTCTTCTTCTTTATGTTGTAAACCTTATTACGTAACCTCCTGTTGGTGTGTAGTTGATCATCCATCCATCCCCTCTGTTGACCGTCTGATAAAATACACACAGCATGATCACTGCAGAGAAAACGTGTGATTGAGATTAATGTGTGTGTGGACTCCATGGTCTAATTCCTCGTTGGACATTGCTCGTTCTTCAGCAACTTTGAGCCACTTACCTCCCACGCGCGATGATAGATTGTAGATATGAGTTTACACGAAGCAAAAACAAAGTGTGGAAGTCTTGATAAATGATGGCGTGAAGATACGCTGGACAGTAACACGAGACGAGAGTGTATTTGTACAGTGTTTATTTGACATGAAAAGTGGGAGAGGGGTGACATTTTTGTGCATAGTCGTGTGTGTGTGTGTGTGTGTGTGTGTGTGTGTGTGTGTTGCACATAGCAGCAAAAACAGAGGAAGCAGACAGAGGTGTTTCATTTTAAGCTGGTGCTGGATTCCCTTGCTCTTTCCCGTGACTCCTTCCCATCCTTTCCCTTTTTGTTTTTACTCTCCGTCTTCTTTTCTTCCCCTCTCAGAGTTTCTATGGACCCCCTCCTCCTCCTCGCCCCCACTGTCCTCCTCTCTCCTGGGTGTCAGTCACGTTCATGTCTTCACAGCTGCTTGCTGAGTTTGCGCGCCTGCCTCTCCTTGGCCTCGAAGGCAGCTTTGGTATCCATCAGCTCGTCCAGCTGCCGGCGTATCTGAGCCATGTCGAGCTGGGAGGCCTCGCACTGCTCCCTCAGGGCGGCCGACTCCACCCTCAGCTGCGTGGCGGCCATGGAGAGCTGCTCGCTGCGCTCGCGGCACTGCGTCTGCATCCTCTTGGCATCGTTGAGGAGGGACTCCACGCTCACCGCCACGGATTCACACTGACTTTCAGACATGGCCTGGGACAGAAGCAGAGGTCAGAGGTCAAAACGGTCTCAAAGAGATGCTTGAAAACAGACAGTCCAGGTGAATAGCTCATTTCTTTTTTGAGATTTAAAGACTCTGCGCTGTTCTCTATAGTTTTTGTCTGATTTGGCAGTGAAGTACAGCTGTCCTGCCAAAAAATCAGATAAAGTGAATCAATAGCTCGCAGTCAGAAGTCCAACAGGTTTAAAACAGGACGCTGGCTCTGTGCAGAGTGAAGTAGCTTAAAGAGGCTTAACATGGCTTAGCTCAGACTACAGTGACAGCTCCTCCATGTTTCGCTTTTATTCCTTCGCTAATATCACACTCTGCCTGTCAATGTTTCCCCCACTCTGCTCTTATTGGTGTCCATCTGATATGTTTGAATCTGTTTCTAGCTTCGTTGTCCACTCACTGTCTCGATACGAGGGTCGGGCATGGTGGGAAAATATCTTACCATAGATGTCAGAGTCAAATTTATCACCAGCCTTGTGGTTTTCTTCTGAGACTCAAGTTGTAGACAGTCCTCAGTGTTCCCCGGTGCTCTCTCTTGGTTATTCTTCACAGACTCCCTGTTCACATCAAAACAAAAGCTCACAGTGACTCCAGGTACGGCACTACTTTCTTTGGAAATGGTGCAAAGAGCTGTCAGGAGTCCACTTACAGTTTTTCCTTCGAAATGCCAGCACGTCCTCCTTATATTCTTTTATGTCTCTCCTCCGTCCTCCGTCTCCCTCTTCCTCGTCACGTCTCTGCTTACTTTCTCTCTCGCTGCCTCAGGGCTCAAACACGGTCAGGTAATCCACAGAGATTAGACAGTCATGTTGTAATCACAGGTTCATTCTGTCTAATTTGATCTGTCAGGCAACCGCTCACTCATGCTGACCCGAAATAACAAACAAATAATGAACGAACTAGTCTTAATTCACTATGTAGTGTACAGATAGACGTATAAATGCAGACTTTATGTGTGTTTTAATCTGTTATTAAAAGATCTGAATTTATTTTGTTTATAGACAGATCTTACCAGGTGTGGTGAAACTGATTCAGTGCTAATCAGTGATAATAAATGAAAGAAACAGGAACAGAAACAGGCTTCTGATGGAAGAGAAAAGGGCAAATGTGAGTGTGCTAAATAGTTTCTTTCTTTTATCTTAAATAGCTGCTCTTTATTTCTGAGATGCGGAATAGAGACGTTATTTTTAGTCGCACTTGAAAACATTCAAAGAGCGTCTCTTCACTTTAAGGTTTCATCACAATGCTGGAGCACAGCAAGAGAACCTGGCTATCAGGAGGAGACGCTTATAGGCTGCAAGTCTGTGGAGGTAAATGTCAGTCAGTCATTACGTCACTTCATAGCTTCAATAGTAACTAATGACACGTCAACGTCATCTTTGTAATCAGTGATTATAACACAGAAAAGCAGCACATTAGTAATATATCTGGTATGAGTGAGTGTTTTCTTGTTATCAACCAGCAGAGGGAGACACAGTTCAACATATCGATTGCCTCATGTCTCATTTCCCTCTGAAATACAGACACACATACAACACAGCAGTAAACACACCTGAGCTGCTGCCTTTCAACTCTTTGGTTTATTACTGGTTTAAAAAGAAACATGTCATGTGTCGAGTCGTATCGCTACAAACTAAACAAACAGAAGTGATTGGTATCTTGACATCCCGCCTCTGTGGGTGCATCAACTCCTGAGCAAACTCCTGCAGATTCGATGGTAAAGTTACAGTGGGAGCACTTGCACCATACCTAAATGTTATAATCCATTCATGTAATGTGATGTTATTCCTGTAGTTTGAAGCTGTAGCACGAGTTTTCTTAGACTCAACTATTCAAGATCAAATGTGACGGGACTAATGGCCTCAAGGTCGAATGAAAAAAATTCATCATAAATACATATAATAATAAAAACCACTTAAAAGTGAAACTGGTGGGCACAAAGTAGAAACTCACAAGGGTTAAATTCAATGACTTTGAAAGATTGTGCCGTTAATAAAGGTGTAACAACAGGAGACATCTGCCAGTCACAGCAAAATACAAAATCTGAGCTCACTGATTAAATTAAAAAAAAAAAACATATGAATGCCTGTAATAAACATTCTCCCATTTCTTACCATGTAAACAAAATCTAAACAAACAAATTCACATTTCTGTGTGATCCAGTAGTCAGACATTTGTAATGGCTTTGAGCAGTGAGTGAATGTGGAAACGGGTGAGCGTAGATAACACTCCGGTCTTTGCACTGAGCTGTCAGTCAGCTGCAGATACGTCCTGACAGGCTCACGCCGCCTCGCCGGTTTTGTCGGACGTACTGAGCACTGAATGCCAGACGAGGTGGCCGAGTGGTTAAGGCGATGGACTGCTAATCCATTGTGCTCTGCACGCGTGGGTTCGAATCCCATCCTCGTCGTAAAGTATTGCATTTCTTGTGTCTATGTACTGCAAACCTCATAAATCACTTCCTGTATTACCAAAAAGAATGTATGTCACTGAAATACAAAGACTGTCTGTGTATCTACGCCTCTTTCCACATTTACTCCCACATGTTGTACTAAACTATATTTTTTGCAAGTCATCCATGGCACCCGTCATCCTATCCTCACTGTGGCCTTGCAGGACGGTTGAAAAACGGCTCTGTCTCTGCAGCTGTCACTCCCGGATCGCCGAAAAGCCCCCCGGCCGGGCCGCCATACCCTCCTACGATCGCCTTCGACCCGGAGCTCTGACGCCTCTGAAGGATCACCAGAACCCCGATGATGATCCAGAAGAAGAAGTTGACCCACACTGCCGTCTGAGGTGGAGAGTCGACATATGACACACAAGATGAACCTCTATCGCCCTCTACCTTTAACCTCTAAACCAGGCTTTATCTAGTCTAACTGATACTTTAGCAGACTATAAATCTTGTATTTTTTCCTAATTCTTTCCTAATTTATTGAAGCCACGCCCACTGACCTCTGCTTTGTATAGATTGCTGTAGAACTTTCCTCCTTTAAGCGGACTGACCCATGGTTTGGTCTGGGCGTCCTCGCAGCTTGAGAGAGAGAAACAGATTGCATGTTTGAAAGGTGATAGGAGCAGATCAAGTTTCAACACTATCAAACCTTCAAACTAATGGAAGTTAAAACATTACACATATCAACTTTAAAAGCGAGCAGTTACAAGCTAACAGATGTAGCCATTTACACATGGAAAAGTCATTCAAACGCTCTGTTTGTTTCTTAGGCGTGCACAGCACTGATGACATTTTAAAGAAGGAAGGGACATCGTAAAAGAAGTCCAGACATGTAGCTGCTTTCATATGAAGAAACAATGGCTTGAATCAGAAAGAGACCAAACATCAAGTAAAACTTGCTAGGTCTGCGGAGTTGTCTGTACATGCCGGTGTGTGTGTGTGTGTGTGTGACTGCGTTGTGTGCGTGTGTCACCTGGTAATGTTGTGAACGGTTTGTACGACAGAGTTGCAGAGCGAGTTGCGTCCGATCTTCAACATGCAGCCCGTGATGAGCAGGAAGAACAGGAAGACGCCGCACACGGCGATGATCGCGTTCATCCACATGCGCTCCCTGAACACACAGAAAGAAAGAGCACGAGAACAAACGTGAGCTTTATTTTGAAGGGGAATAAATAAGAATAAGAATACGGGCGAACAAAGATTTGAGGTTTTATCTCCACCATGTCTTTTTGGCCTCACCAGTTCTGCACCTGATCTGTTAAATCAGCTTCAGGGAAGTCTGTAAAATCTAATAAAGCTATCCTGCCCAAAAGAACTTCACTGGTGCAGTGTCCCTTGATGTTGTTTCATGTGTATGCGAGCCAAGAAGACTGGTGTAGACATGGACAATGTACTGACCAATATAAGATTTAACAAGCAATAAAACTAACTTTTTATTGTTCATACTTTGGCCAGTTGTGCCATTTCTTGCAATTATTCGTTCCCATGCATGCATGTCATGGTTAGAATGAGGGGAAAATACTTTGTGGCGTGTCTGTATCGACCTTAATACATCATATTGATTATGCATCCGTGCTTGAATGCTAATTTGAAGCTTAAGATTAGATTTTCCTGCAAGTTTATCTCATTTCAGCCCCACAACATCAATATCTGATAAATCCTAGCTGCATAATCAAATTTAAGTTGTCTATGAACCACAGTAAAGTAAAGTTCATGAATGGGATGATTATGAAGGTATACAGTAAGAACAGGCCTGTGTTGGCAGCACATTGTGCATAAGCATAAATTATACATAAACACAGCGCAGCTTGATTTGGGTTTGGAAGCTGTGTGTGGCAGCCACGGCCAGCTTTGGTCAAACTGTGTTTACCGCTCAACTCAAACAATGAACAATAAAATTGTGACTTTAAGAGAGGGCCGCAGTGAAAGCAAACAAGACTAAGGAACTCGATCTAACACAGCACTGAGAGCCAGTGCTTTATGACCCGCGCAAACACACGCGGCGTTACCTCCTGATCTCCCCGTCGATGCAGAAAGTGTACAGCCAGTACAGAGACAGCGAGAAACACACCACTGCCACCATGACTGAGATGGCCGACACGAAGTAGCACAGAGACGAGGAGCTGGACGACTGCACTCCAATTTCGCTCGCAGTCGCATTGTAGTTGACGAGTCCGTACAGCATACACCGGCCGCCGAAATTACCCTGAGAGAGGGAAGGAGAGAAGGAGAGACTATTTTCTAATTTCTTTGTATTGTCTCAGGTTTGTTACGTGACTTCCCTTTTGTCACGTTGTCAGAACTGCAACAAAACAGAAGAAATAAGCTGGTGAGAAAGCACACACACACACACACACACACACACACACGCTCAAATAAACACACATAAACTGAAGCATCTGACTTTTATAAAGCAGCAGACAGAAGAACTGGGCAGGAGGACCATCTGGTCACATGATGAGAAAACAGTATCAGGACACATGATCTGTTATTCCTGCCATTTTCACACACTCACACTTTTCCTGATTAACGTAGAGAGAAAGTTGTGTTAGAGGAGAGTTTCAGCCTCGGGATAAATGTTATTTTACGCAAATAACGAACACAAATGAGCGCAGATAATGAAATGAAGCGGAAAGACGCAAACAGTTTATTTTCCCATTTTGAACACATTATAGACGAACACTGCGTTTAACGGGGGAAACTACTGTCCTGTCGGGTACAGTACACTATGATATAATGGCCTAATAACAGTTAAATATAAAGAAATGTATCACACACTGACAGCAACATTCACACCTCACAGGAAATCAGAAGAAAGTGAAAGCGCGTGTCATGTTTTAGCAGCTCGCGCTCCGTTCACAATTACACATACGTCACGTCAGGACAAACAAGCTGTTGGGCGACGTTAATTAATTTTTAATGCGTAACGTTTACAAATAAATATGTGAAATGTTACTTTTAATCACATTGTTTTAAGACAGGCGACGTAAGTTAATTCAAAACGAGTTTAAATGCAGAAAAAGGTTCAAATAAATGTCACAAAGACACATTTTGAAGTGAGTTTTCGTCTCTCTGCTACAATTTAAACTTTCCTTGACAGACACGCGCACAGGGAAAAAAAAGTGAGTCTACCCGGAAGAGGACGAAGATTTATATGTGAAAAAAATAAGCATAAGTATTAAACACGTTTATTAATTTCTCACGAGAGTCACCTGGACTATGGTGACGGAGGCGGCTGCGACAATCCCGCAGACGAAGCAGCTGGCGTACAGACCCAACTCCAGCAGCAGCAGAAGCCCCGTTAACGCCATCGTCCAGCGGCCAGCAGGCTCCTGTCTGGGAAGAGAGCGGCACCAAGGCGGCCGCGAAAAGATGCAAAGCTTCCGGTGAATGTTTCAAAATAAAACAGTGGATGAAGCGCATAGTCGCAACTTTATAAGCGATCTGTGTCGCGGCGACTTAATGAGCATTTCATGAAAAAAATGCGTGGTATAAACCGGATGTGTGTCAAGTACAGCTGGATAAATTAATTACAAGCTACAGTGAACATTTCGTGAAGTAAGATAGAAAAAAAACTTAACTAACTGGATGCGTAAGCCACATTTAATGACCTTTTTAATTAAGCTGTTGGATGAGAAATTAAATAGATAGGAAGATGTGATTTCTATATCAGAAAAAAAAGCTCACTTAAACTTATATGTCGCAAAAACAGTTTAAATGTCAAATGAAGTGACCGCCACTCACCTGCCTCTTCTTCGGTGTCACAGTAAAGTTTGAGCTTTCAACTTTGAAGCTCGGGCTCTTTGATTTCCGCTCGCTCAGCTCTCGCTCATCGCCTCTCCAAAGACACTCCTGCCGTCAACTTTCCACTCCCGTTTTTGGTTTCAGTAAAAGCCAACGCTTCTCCCGCGATCCACCAGATGTTCATGTCCGTTTATAAATGCGTAAAAAATGGTGTATTTGTCACACCGATGGGGAGATGAAGTTCAAGACTGGGTGTCATACACACCGATTTTCCTCGGGTCAGGTGATAATCCAGAAAGATAAACTGAGAGCTATGGGAAGCAGAGAGATGGGTCACACTTTTATTTATGGAAATATGAAAAGTTTAGTTAAATTACTTTTATGGATGTGTTGTCCAAATACTTATTAAACACGACATCACATGTAGTTTGGATGTTGCCTCCCATTCAGTAACCTCAAGGGTTGAGTTACTTGAGGATTTAAAGGCATGTCATCCTGGTATTAGTACTGCCCAGTGTGTGTGTGTGTGTGTGTGTGTGTGAGAGAGAGAGAGAGTTTGGTAGCAGCACTGTAGTTGCACCACATTCCCTGAATGCTTAATCAAACCTTGTGACTTATGTCATATGACCAAGATGTTTCAATATGTGTAACACAATTTTCAAGTCGGCTTCACCCCTGCAGCAGAGATACTCATCCCACAGACACATGATGTGTTGCATCACTCAAAGTTTGGATAAGAAATATGTAAAATAACCTCAGACTGCACACATGAAATGAAGAGAAAGACGTTTTTATGTAGCTTATTTCATGAGAACACCAAACTTCTACTCTTACCTTGAGGAGATGAATAAGTAGTTTGTAGGTGAATGTAGCCTGATTGTGTGTGAAACTGTGAAAACTGTTTCAAGTATTCCTGTCATGGCGCATTCCCACTTCCACAGCCGTGACTGATTCGTCGAAGGGATAAGCACACAACGGCGTGCTGCCACAAAAGCTGCCATTTGATTTGAAGGCTTTAGCATCAGTGATAACCTTTCAATTGAACCGGTGTCACAAAGCCTTTATGGATCTCGGATCATAATTCATAAATAGAAAGCAGGCTAAGAATAGCACGAGCACTGAGGTGATTTTGAATGGCTGAAATCTGACCGTGGTTCATTCTCCAATGTTGACAAAGACCGTCCAAAAATAAGTTAGTTAGCGAACATTTGTGTGCGTGTTGCGTGTCTATTGTGTGGGTGCAACCATAGAAATCTAAAATGTGGAGCGTGCATCTACCAGGTTCACTGTGGGCCCCCACAGAACAGGAGCTATTTCTGCAAGACTCCTATGGTTTAGATTTTGTGGCACACCAGAGAAACTGTGTGTGTGTGTGTGTGTGTGTGTGTGGTTGCTGTTTCAGGTGTCTAGACCCAGTCTGTGGCTGAGCCTCTTACAAAGCCATCACCAAAGCATTAGTGAAAATGTGTGTATATGTGTGTGTAGCAGGGTTGTTAGATTAAAAGCTTAAAGTATGATGGCATTAGTGTTGGCGACCAGGACCTGAACACCAGGGAGCTTGTGGTGTTTTGTGTGTGTGTGTGTGTGTGTGTGTGTGTGTGTGTGTGTGTGTGTGTGTGAATCCAGACATCACAACACAAGCCTGGTATCACTTTAATTCACTGATAAGTTTAAACATCAAAATTCACCAAAGTTTGAATGAGGCACGTTATTTACAATATAAAAGAGAGGCAGAGAAAAAGCGGTGAGAGAAACAGAAAGAGGTTACGATACAAAATGTAATGCAAATATCGGAAACATGCACTTGGAAACACGTCACAAAGAGTTTACACGTGGGCCGCTCGGTGACACAGAGTGTGTGACACCGAGCCGCTGGAGGCTTTTATCTGGAACCAACCAACAAAGTTTCTTCTAGATAAAAGAGTCGTGATATACATTAAAGAGAGTGAATGTTTCCACATTAAGTTTGAGGAACAAATGTCGAGATATACTAATTGTGCAGCTGGCCTATTGAGTTTAGCATCACGTTAAAGGAATACAAAAACAGAAGTAAATATTCTGAACAATAGGAGCACACCGAGGAAACAACAAAACATTAATGTTACTATTTTAAACTCATTATATTGTCCCTCTTGGCAGAAGTTTAATTACATTTTGATTACATCATGTGCCATCATGTACAAAAGCTCTATAATAATTTAATATTGAACAAAGAGATACGAGCAAAAGAAATCAACCGACTGAAACCAAAGCCCTGATGGTTCTCTAAAAAAGGGCAACTTCCTGTTTTTTTTGTTTTTTTAATCTTACAATTAACCAAACAGTTGTAACGTGTTGTGTAACATTAATTACGACTGGTCTTCTCCGAGCCTGATTTGTCTCGTGGACACAAACGTCAGATGAAGTCAAACGTGACGACCTTGTGTCGAGCAAAGCGTCCTCGCGGGTGTGGAAAAGTATCTAAAACGTAAAAGCGGAACAAAAAGAGGAGAAGCCCACGTGCAAGGCAACAATAGCAGTTCATCTGTAGAGAACAATGTAAAAAACGTGAACGCCCGCGAGGGAGAGCAGCACTGAAATGTTTGGGTGTGATAGGCGGCAGCTGTTTATGCGAGGCTGCTAATGATTATTTATTGGTGCATGACAAATATCTATTAAAGATACTATTTAGCAGCCAGCAAGGAAGCTGGAAAATGTAAATGTCGAGCCTCCAGCGAAGGCTGACTGGACGCCTACTGTGACTAATGTTCAAAGTTTGAAGAGAAGGACTTCTCTGCTAAATCTACGTACAGTTCTGGGAAAAAATGCGTTGTAGTTGTGCCGTTTTGTTACTGTTTCTCCAAAGGTGAAGTCCAAAACGACGACTGATGATTACACTTTGAAATGAGTGCTTTTTCTTTAACCAGGGAGCTGGAGTAGGAACACTGCTCTCTGCTCACAGTGAGAGAGGCGATCAAACCAACGGGGCACCTAATCTGAGAAACCTGGTATGTACTGAGGTTGTGGACTCTTTGCCTGAAAGTATTTGAAACACGTCTTTGTGCAGTGTCTTTGCTTGGTAAACAGATGTCAGCGGTACTTTTGATAACTGAAGGGATGCATAGAATTTACAATAATCTAAAACGACAATTTAAAGGGTTTATCAGGGAATGCATGTCCTATTTTTGTGGATGAACGATGCATAGTCAGGGCACGGTGCTCGCAAATTGCCGTCTTATAGTAACAGAACACAGAAAATCTGCATATTTTAGTCAATTCCAGCTATGTGGCTGCAGCGGGTTACGCTTATCGAACCGGTATAGCAGCGCTGTGATTTCACAAGTCACCTGACTGGTGAAGAATGTTTGGAAAAAGGAAATTCCTGCTCTGTCCGTTTGAAGTCAATGGTATGGTCACGTTCCTCGATAAGTGCAGTCACAAGACTTCTCACAGCGCTGAGTGTGTCCGTCCGTTTAAGCGCTTATGTCTTTCCCTGCAAACTGTGTCAAACCAAATCCTTCCATTAACTTAAACCAACCAAATGAATTAATTATGAATGAAACCGATCCCATGAATTGCCCTCATATCACTTCTCACAGTGTGGAATTGTACAGTTTGTGAATGTTTTAACACAATTCCCTACTAAGTTTCGTTTTTTTTTTTGTTTGTTTTTTTTATGCATGCTTTTGTGCGTTTGTACACGTGTACCAGATGATGGGGGTTCGATCATCAGCCGACGGGACAACCAGGCAGTCTGAAGGCATCTGGTACAGGGCTGTCAAGCTTACAGATAATTTTATATATCCCTTTTTTCCAGCAGGGGTCGCTGTCTCTCCCAGTCCAAATGGCTGAGTAAAACTCCCTCAGAGCCACTTCAGATATCTCGATGAACCTCTCAGGGACCTGCAGACAGAAACCTCAATGTCAAAGGACGAAATGACTGGTAAGGCGTAGAGAATTATGACTGCATGAGCTACAATAGAAGAGCTGAATGAAGAGTACGCCCCTTGTCATATTATCTTTTCTTATTAATGCACAGAGTTTGGTGACCTTACAAAACAGGATTTTTTTTTTTCCGTTTGACGATAACTATGGCAAGAACAGCTGCGAGGACAAACATGATGGCTTTGATCCATTAAGTGTCACAGTGAGCCACGCCTGCGAGAAAGCATGAATAATACCCGAGCCCCGGAGCTGTTAATGGAACATGGGCATAATTAAGGTTATTAATTACACCTGCGCTCATCCTGCAACGTGACACGTCAAAGTATCTGCAGTGAGAGAGACCTGTGAGCAGCGCGCTCATCAGACAGTCAACTCTAAACACCTGTGTAGGTGAGCACGGCCTCTAACGCTACAGAGGCGGTGCAGTGTTTGAAATCTGGCATGGCCTTGTCTTTGTGTGTGGGGAGGTTATTCCTCCGGGTTCTCAAGTAAAATATCATAAACATGAAAATGGACTGAATGAGTGTGTGAAAACGTGAAAACATGAAAACATGGCCGGTTAGCTCAGTTGGTTAGAGCGTGGTGCTAATAACGCCAAGGTCGCGGGTTCGATCCCCGTACGGGCCAAGCTGCTTTTAAGGGAGCGTTGAGAAGTAGTAACCAGTATAGTATAGGTTTCATACAGCACACATGAAACCGCTCAGAGAAAACAACTTCTGAACTACCAGATAATGTGAAATAGATCACCGATGGTGGAAGTTAAATCAGTGTGCTTACTCAGTACTGATACGATTCTGAAGTACTTAAATATTAAAGCTGCTATAATTTGTTTTAGACCCGTGACTTATATGAACAGAGGGTTACGAAAGTGTACAAAGAAATCATTTTAACATTTGTATTTTTACTATGACTATTCCTCCACCTCCAATTTCTGACTTATGCAGAGTGTTACATATGGCAAATTATCTATCTAAGCCAAGTTCACTGGAAGAACCCTGTTCCTCAGATTATATATTAACATGAACTTTACATCCAGACTGAGTTTTTGATCTCTGAAACATGCGAAAATGGCTGTCCTGGCACATGAAAACATGGCCGGTTAGCTCAGTTGGTTAGAGCGTGGTGCTAATAACGCCAAGGTCGCGGGTTCGATCCCCGTACGGGCCAGGTAGTTTTTAAGGAAGAACTGGCAATGAATGATGTGAATCCTGATATCATAGATTGCATAATGAATATGTTGTGAACCGCAAAGCACATCACAGAAAGCAACTTCTAAGCTGTCGCATAACTTAAACGCATGCAGCGTTGGAATATAACCCAGTGTTACTCAAACACAGTTCTGCTGTCATGTAACAATATTGTTAGGCTTGTGATTGAAGTAAACTAAAGTTACTGAAAATGGACAAAGACACTATTTTAATCTTTGTGGAAATGAATGTTACAGTTTAATCATTTTAGATATCCACCTCCAATTAACGGCTTATTGAGAGTGTTAACACAAGATATGAAGGGGTTTCTATCCAAGTCAACTTAACTGGGAGAACCCTATCCATCAATCCTGACCAATGATGTCTATGATGTCTGAAATGTGTGAAAATGGCTGCCCTGTTGGACAAAAATGTGGCCGGTTAGCTCAGTTGGTTAGAGCGTGGTGCTAATAACGCCAAGGTCGCGGGTTCGATCCCCGTACGGGCCAGTTGCCTTTTAAGAGAGCACTGAATGTTCATAACTTGCATTCTGACCATGAATTGAATGAAATATTATGTATACTATAGGTTGCATAATACCACTCAATGACAAGGTACAACTTGAGGAGCAGCTTCTGCTATCAGATGACGTGACGGTATCAATGAAGGAAGGCGCATTTTCTCAGTTCTCAAGCATGGTGATCCATTTTCACAGCGGCCATTTTGACATGAAATAATAGGTAAACAATGATACTAATGAAGCTTCTGTTCCATTCAGAGTCAGGGTGCTGCTGTAGTGCACGTTGGCTCACTGGAAAGTTTCTGCTACAATAAATGGTGACTTGTTTCGAGTGTACACACGAACACTAGATGTTGATATCTGAAATGCTCGAAAATGGCTGTCCTGGCCCATGAAAACATGGCCGGTTAGCTCAGTTGGTTAGAGCGTGGTGCTAATAACGCCAAGGTCGCGGGTTCGATCCCCGTACGGGCCAAGCTGCTTTTAAGGGAGCGTTGAGAAGTAGTAACCAGTATAGTATAGGTTTCATACAGCACACATGAAACCGCTCAGAGAAAACAACTTCTGAACTACCAGATAATGTGAAATAGATCACCGATGGTGGAAGTTAAATCAGTGTGCTTACTCAGTACTGATACGATTCTGAAGTACTTAAATATTAAAGCTGCTATAATTTGTTTTAGACCCGTGACTTATATGAACAGAGGGTTACGAAAGTGTACAAAGAAATCATTTTAACATTTGTATTTTTACTATGACTATTCCTCCACCTCCAATTTCTGACTTATGCAGAGTGTTACATATGGCAAATTATCTATCTAAGCCAAGTTCACTGGAAGAACCCTGTTCCTCAGATTATATATTAACATGAACTTTACATCCAGACTGAGTTTTTGATCTCTGAAACATGCGAAAATGGCTGTCCTGGCACATGAAAACATGGCCGGTTAGCTCAGTTGGTTAGAGCGTGGTGCTAATAACGCCAAGGTCGCGGGTTCGATCCCCGTACGGGCCAGGTAGTTTTTAAGGAAGAACTGGCAATGAATGATGTGAATCCTGATATCATAGATTGCATAATGAATATGTTGTGAACCGCAAAGCACATCACAGAAAGCAACTTCTAAGCTGTCGCATAACTTAAACGCATGCAGCGTTGGAATATAACCCAGTGTTACTCAAACACAGTTCTGCTGTCATGTAACAATATTGTTAGGCTTGTGATTGAAGTAAACTAAAGTTACTGAAAATGGACAAAGACACTATTTTAATCTTTGTGGAAATGAATGTTACAGTTTAATCATTTTAGATATCCACCTCCAATTAACGGCTTATTGAGAGTGTTAACACAAGATATGAAGGGGTTTCTATCCAAGTCAACTTAACTGGGAGAACCCTATCCATCAATCCTGACCAATGATGTCTATGATGTCTGAAATGTGTGAAAATGGCTGCCCTGTTGGACAAAAATGTGGCCGGTTAGCTCAGTTGGTTAGAGCGTGGTGCTAATAACGCCAAGGTCGCGGGTTCGATCCCCGTACGGGCCAGTTGCCTTTTAAGAGAGCACTGAATGTTCATAACTTGCATTCTGACCATGAATTGAATGAAATATTATGTATACTATAGGTTGCATAATACCACTCAATGACAAGGTACAACTTGAGGAGCAGCTTCTGCTATCAGATGACGTGACGGTATCAATGAAGGAAGGCGCATTTTCTCAGTTCTCAAGCATGGTGATCCATTTTCACAGCGGCCATTTTGACATGAAATAATAGGTAAACAATGATACTAATGAAGCTTCTGTTCCATTCAGAGTCAGGGTGCTGCTGTAGTGCACGTTGGCTCACTGGAAAGTTTCTGCTACAATAAATGGTGACTTGTTTCGAGTGTACACACGAACACTAGATGTTGATATCTGAAATGCTCGAAAATGGCTGTCCTGGCCCATGAAAACATGGCCGGTTAGCTCAGTTGGTTAGAGCGTGGTGCTAATAACGCCAAGGTCGCGGGTTCGATCCCCGTACGGGCCAAGCTGCTTTTAAGGGTTCATAACGGTCAATCTCCTCACAAAAGAAATCAGAATATTTGCATAATACTTCCATAATGCTACTGAATCAGAAACTGTATGGACCTGTTTGAGGTTTCACACAGTAATTCCTTACTTTGGTTTGTTGTAAACAAAAATAAATTTAAAAAACAATAAAACTGATACCAAGACGTACCCTGACATCATTCAATCAATTCAAAAGCTCAACTTCTGACAGTCATCCTCCACTGGCCCGACCAAGGCCACGTCATTACAGACTGCAGTTACAGTTTGAGACATACATCCTGTTCCTACATGTGATGACATAACATGTAACCTTGGGGTGCTCTTTGGGTTTGGGTGCAAACATGCTGCCCATTAAATAAAACTCAAAGCTAATCAGACTCAAGGTCTATAAAAAATGAAAAAAAATGCTTTCACCGCCTATCTTCATAAAGAAGTAAAGCATCCTCCCAAGGACTACATACATACAATCAGTGAGCTGAACCTAATAGAAAATAGACACATTCTGACACGTTCTCCTTACCTGGTAGACGTTACTTTTATTGTAGTGCATGTTCAGTATGCGGTAAAGCTCTGTATCACGACCCACTCGAAGCTGAGCCTCTCTGCCCAGACGAGGTGTGCCTTCCCTGGGTAACACAGACAGACAGACTCATTAAAACTGAATTAAAACCACTCTGACCTTTATTCAGTATTCCTAGTGCTAACTACATTACCAGAAGTGGTCGTTTTTAATGGAAAATTTCAGTCCCAGCATGCTAGCCCCTCTAAAACCCAGTCAAACAATGGAAGTTTTACAGAAAACTAGTTCAGCTTGAACCAGTGCCAACTCAAACCAACCGGGTGAGAGCCTCGCGGACAGCCTGTCGTGCAAAGCGCTCCATCTGGATGTAGAAGAACTCTCTGAAGTTACTGAACCATTTAATCATCTGGGAGGTCACACAGCGGTTAAACTAGACAGTGGACAGAAAAACAGCAGGAGAGGAAGTGAGCAGGTGAGGATTTCATTCGGCATTAAAGATTATATTAAAGATAAATGACTTCAAATGGAGCTTTGGCCAGTAACTCAAATAAAGAGAGGGGTTTTTCTGTGGTGATTCTAAATGGAAAATGTTATTACTCACACATTAATATCATCATAAGATAGGACATTTATCTATGGTGTATGTTTATGTATGATATTATCAGCTAATATTGGCTTACTGTGGATATATTGGTATGAAACAGAAATGACAGTTAATACATTACATACATACAAATAGATACATTACTTGTGTTACATGTATTATTTTTTCTAATGTTAGGATCATTGTATTTTTGTTACGTAATGATTTATAATGATTATAATGACATAATTACTGTAATTTATAGAAAGACTATCCGACTGTGTAAGGATAACGTCTGATGTCATAATTCCGACCTAATCGCCGTCTTACGTCATCCAGAACGTGGCCGGTTAGCTCAGTTGGTTAGAGCGTGGTGCTAATAACGCCAAGGTCGCGGGTTCGATCCCCGTACGGGCCAACGCCGTTTTGACGGAGTATAAAGTGTTAAAGACCAAGTCACACAAAAAAGTTCTCAAACTATGTTAAACCAACATCACCAGTGATGGAAAGTAACTGAGTACAAAAATGCTACTTAGTACCTCTACCTAGTAGTATGCTACTTCTACACTACATTACATTTAAGAGAGAAATATTACACTTTTTACATTACTATCATGAGCTATAGTTATTTGTTACTCACTACCTACTACTAAAAACAATTCATTACAATAAATGAAACCAGTCAACAGTATAGCATATTGTTCAAATGTAACATATTTTTATCATAACTCTTAAATAACCACATTTGTGTGGTCCTGTAAAAACACAAATATTGGCTGACATGTCATAATTTTTATTAGTGACTCCTTTAGAGTCACTAATAGAGTCTAGAGACTCCTAATTGTCTGGAAGGTGCCTCATCATCTACTATCAAGCCTTCTTATTACTTCCTAACCCCTGTGTTTGATGACTTTTTATTATTTATATTTTATTATTTTATTACTTTTAATTTCTTATTAATATTTCACTGGTCTTGCTGAATTGTTCCTTGGTTTCTATTCACTCTTTTCCCGTGTGTTTATTTTATTCATTCACCGTTCTCTGTTTCTGCTTTTGCTTTTTGCTCTGTGAAGTACTTTGGGCTGCACATTTGCATGAAAGGTTTATATAAATAAATAAAGTCTGAGTTTGCTCTGTTGTAATAGTAAGAGTAAAAGTTAGTAAAAGAACAGTAAAGGGCATAATGCTGATGTGGCACTGTGGCAGGGTACACACACCTTGACGTCAGGGAAGTAAGTCTTCAGTGTGTTGGAGCTGGGATAGCGGGCGTAAAAGAACATGAGCTTGGCTTTCTTCAGGTGGCAGGGAGACAAGCCCTCCTGGGTGTATACATGAGGCCAGTTAAGGATCTGTTCTTCCACACTCATACACAAACACACACCCCTCCCCCATTCCTCCCCCCATTTGCCGACAAAAGGATATTCCCCCTGTCAGGTAGAGCTCTCCTCCGTCCATCCCTCCCCCTCCTCTCATCCCGCCGTCCCCCCTCATCCCCCTCTCCCTCTCTCTGCCTCCGTGCGCGTGGCGTGCAAGGGAGGGGTCCAGGTGGCCGAGCAAGGGGAGCGGCGGGAAAGAGGGGTGAGGCGAGGGGTGAGAGGAGAAGTCCAAGAAAGGGTCGGCGTTCAGATAGTCCTTGCGGGACGGGGCGAGGTGGGGGAGTTGAGGGTGGTGAAGAGAGCGGGAGAAGAGCTGCTGCATGGAGTAGTGCAGGAGCGGGAGAGGGAGAGGGGGAGGTGGAGGAGGCGGAGGTGGAGGGGGAGCGGGGAAGGAAGATGAGGAAGAAGAGGAGGAGGAGGAGGATGGGTGGAAGGAGGCGGAGGAAGGGTCCTTGGGTTGTGAGGCCGCAGGCAAGAGGGGAGGATGAGAAAGAGGAGGCGGGCGAGGTAGAGATGGGTGATGGAGGGAGAGGTTCGGGTGAGAGGGATTTAGGTGAGTGGAGAGAGGTGGGCCAAGGAGAGGGTGAGCTTTTCGTATGTCAGCTGACCTTTGAACAGCCAATGGCACCGGCAGATCTGATGCTTCAGTGCGATGAGGCTGTCCCGGAGGCAGGGCGCTCCCGTTGCTCATTTTTTGGAGCTGCTTCTCTCGTTCTCCATCCTGCGCCGCCGTCTTCTCCTCCTTACCTCTCGCTTTTTCCTCCCCTCTTCCCCTCGTCAGGAGACCCATCCACACTCCCCTCTCCCTCCCTCCGTCGTTCCCCGCGTCAGATGGGAGGAAGGAGATGGCAGCAGGAGGAGAGGAGGGAGCGAAGTCTGTCATCTCGGTGTAAAGGCGGAGAACGCGATCGATGACTCGTGCCACGGCGCTGCCCAACTCCAGCTTCAGCGCCTGGGCAAACTTCTGCCCTCCCTCCTCGCCCTCGTCTTCTATCCCTCCATGCCAGTCGCCCCTCACCAGCCCTCCACAGTCCAACCACAACCCTGCTCCCTCCATCACCCCCTCCAAGTGCAAGCCTCCTCCTGTTCCTCTCTCCATCCTCCCTTCTCTGTCTTTCTGCCTCTCCTCTCTCCGTTTGTGGAAGCTGTCAAAAGGAGAGACAGAAAGAAGGGAGAACGTTTCCTTCTCCATCTCTCCACCATCAATGTCGTCTTCATCGTACATCCCTTCTGTAATGTCCTCCTCCTCCTCCATCATCCGCACATCTCCTCTCCCTCCGTCTCCCCCTCCTCTGTTGCTGCCCCTTCTTTTCTTCTCCTCCTCCTCTACCATGTGCTTTTCCCCAAAAGCCCTCCATACTTTCTCCTGCAAGGCCTTCAGTCTCTCTCTTGCCTCCTCTAGCTGTTCTTTCAGCTCCTCCCTCTCTCTTCTCTTCCCCTCCCTCCCTCCCTGGCGCCTCCTGCCTCCCTCCTCTGCCTCTCCATCTCTTGGTCGGCTCTCCAGTTTCATCCTCTTCACTTTCAAGACGTCTTGACCCCACTCAGCCGCGAGGGCGGCATCGCCATGCCTCTTCTTAACTCCCAACAAGCCGTCGTCTCCCTCCAGCACTCCTTCCTCTCCTCCTTCAATGCCTTGCTCCACCTGTCCATCCCTCTCTCCTCGGTCTTCCTCCAAATTTCTGTCTTCCAGGTGTCTGTGCGGGCCAAGGCTTGTGTTGACCTGCCCTCCAGTCCTCCTGGGGGTTCCACCTGGCTGGAGGAGGTGGTGGATGAGCGGGAACCCAGGGGGTCTAAAGGCAGGAGGAGGGCGACCTGCACTGGGCTGTGGATGAACTCCAGGGAGATCTGTGGAGCTGTGAGTGGGAGCAAATGCGTGTATCTGGGAAGGAGAGTCATTGAAAAGATCTGTGGGGGAATCCATCACTGAGGAGAGAGACAGAGAAAGACAGATTATTGCTGCTGTTTATTTTTTTGCACGAGAAGAAGGTGGACCGGAGAGAAAGTGGGACTGATTTAGGGTCAAGGGTCCTTCATTAAAAGGAGCTGTGAGTAAGACTTACTGCCATCTAGTGCTGTACCTGCAGACTGAAACACTCAGGAAACATGGCCGGTTAGCTCAGTTGGTTAGAGCGTGGTGCTAATAACGCCAAGGTCGCAGGTTCGATCCCCGTACGGGCCAGTGAGGTTTTGAAACAGACATAATGGCCAGCACAAACAGATTGATACTTGCTCGAACTCTGCAGTGACTTCCCCCAGGATCGACAATAAAAATGATACCAAGCTACGCCCTATGAAAGGCTCATTGTAGTGTAACAAAAACATCCTGGTTAAGAATTTGTATATTTTCTCATGTATGCTTTTATTTATCGGCGCAGATACGTCTCTATTTCAGGTCAACTATGTGAGGTTTCTGCCTCCCAGTGCAATGGAGGTGAGTAGAATTCAAATTTTAAATACCAAAAATGATCATTTCTGTGGCAATGTGTGGGAAACATTGTCCCTGTTACTCTGGATAACCAATAAACCTGTGAACATTTTAGCAGCCGTCCATGCAGAAGAAACAGAAACTGCCATTAATGTGTTTTTTTGCAGCAGAAAAAGGAATCTGTTGCTTTTGAATTCTGAGATTTTTTTTTGCGGTCATTTCAATGCTGACAGCACTAAAAAGAAAACTGCATTCACCTCCTCTGTGGTGTATTATATTGAGTACAGGTGGACATCTTAAAATGTACGGAGGAGAAAAAAATAACAAAGCAAAAACTAAAGAGGATCATTCGTGACTACGTTGTGTTGTCAGATGAATAGATGCACATCATGATGTGACTTCCGCTTACCTGGACAGCAAAACAGGTCACTGGTTTGTCACAGGATGCAGATCCACTTCTGCTTTAATAGTAATAAGAATGAGCTGCAGTGTCCTTGCACAGAGCTGCAAAATAATAAAGCATACGTTACAACGGTGATGAGGAGAGTAAGTTTGATTTGGAGTTGATGTTCTCTCCTCTGTGGCTATGTAACATGCCACGGGAGGAAACGAAGTGACTAATACCCAGGTCGAAGGACTCGAGGCCAGGCTACCACTACTGGTGGTGCAGTGGGTTAACATCTGGCTCATGATCTCTGTCACATATCACCCACCTCTCCTCACACTCTTTCCTGTTTCTCTTCGCTGTGTGCTGTCTAAGAAAGGACAAAGTTCATGAAAATACATGTGACAAAATGGAGAGGGGGGCGACTGCGCGTTGGGCTGGAGCTCGATTACAAAGCAGTGCTTGTGTTACTGAGCATTTTCATTGGGAAATCTGATTTATAGCTGGAAAATTTGGGGATTTTAAACACTGATAGAACATCATTTTTTAAAAACAAAGTCTACAAGGCCACCCTACAATACCTGGAAATGCTTGTAAAAGAGAGTGAGCGAACACTTGGTACAGAGCAACAGAACATCTCTATATTTAATCAAGATCAAAAACACACATCCCCGCTTTTTTTTGTTCAGTTTGTAACCTCCTCTCCCTCCCGGCACCCCTTTTTCCTTCCTCTCTCATCCTCTCTTCCTCTCCTCTCTCTGTTATCAGTTCAGGCAGCTTGTTAAGCACTGTTTGATCAGAGTGTTTACCGTCAAACACACACAGACACACACACAGACATTCACACAAAAGTGAAAGAGGCTTGAGAGAGGGCTAACAATGGTCAATGGTCCTTGGGGAGCGAAATAGAGTGAGTAGCATGTATGTATGTGTCTATGCGAGTGTGTGTGTGTGCATATGAGAGAGAGTGTGTGTGTGTGAACAGTCGTCCTACTTAGCTTTGATAACACCCCTAATCCACTTCAGATGGATACACTACCACTCACCGAACAGAAGGATGGACGGGTGATAAATGGACAAATGCACGGACGGACTAAAAGAGGTGCAGCAGGAGGACAAAAACAGAAAAGGTGGAAACACACAGACCACCTGAGCTGCTGGATAGATAGATAGATAGATAGATAGATAGACAGATAGATAGATAGATAGATAGATAGATAGATAGATAGATAGATAGATAGATAGACCGACCAGTGCATGGGTCCCCCCGGTGCAACATGAAGAGAATAATCCTACTATAAATAGCTAAATATCAATTATTCAAATGCCCTCGCCTCTCTACTATAATACAGCCCAGATGGCAAACCAGCCAATGCGCTTATATCAGGGACAGATTAGCTTTTCAAAGCCAGCGGAAATCTGCACAAAATATGAACACCGAGCAATATATATATACATATATATATATATACACACACAAAAAAAAATAAAGCTATTAACCACTAGATTAGGGTTAAGAATGGTACTGGAGCTGGAGCTGCTGTCAGTGGCAAAACTGACAGCACTGACACACATCCCAGCGGTATTAAATCATGTATGTCAGTTAAATATATTTGGAAATTCTAATCTGGGTGTGTTAATAGCATGTGCGAATATATTTATGAGGGCCAACAGGTTACCCCCCCCCACCCTGTGCCCTGAGGGGCAGGCTTGCAGGCCTGTTCGCATACAGGCAGGTGAAATATATATTTGTGACCAAACAGAGAGAAAAAGATATTTTTGATAGCTCACAGAGGCTAACTTTGTTTGAAATTATTTCTTTCTATCTATCTATCTATCTATCTATCTATCTATCTATCTATCTATCTGTACTTTGAATAATTTATTTAATGTTTGAAGTCTCCGCGTGCCAACATCTGCCGCTTCTGCCACGCGAGAGGAATCCGCTCGCTTTGGCCAATCTAAAAGCGCACGAGCTGTCAGTTAGTGTGTGTGTGTGTGTGTGTGTGTGTGTGTGTGTGTGTGTGTGCGCGCGCGCGCACCCGCGGTGCGTCCTGTGACTAATTGGCAGCGGTGGACTAATGTCGCAGTATGAAAGAAAAAAATAAACACACATACGGACCGAGCAGTGGAGCAGACAGTGACAGCCGCAGCTTACTAGACATTTTTTTAAAAGCCCGTGTTGTGTTAGAAGTTTAAAAATGAACTCACTCTCAGTCACTGTGGAGAGCTCCAGCTGTGTCCGTTCCACCGAAGCTTTCCGCTCACAGTGGCCGTTCCCCTGCGCTCTGCTTCGGTCGAGTGTCTTCAGCTGGCACCGGGCGGGCCTCGGACATCAGTGCAGAAATGAAGCAGCCAGCGGCGGGTCTCCGGCTGTTTCCCGTTCCCCTTTATTGGTCCCTTTTGTTCCGTTAACTCTCTCAGTTTTTTACTCTCACTCATCAGCCGCCTCCTCTTTACTCGAGTTGTGTCACTGTGCAGGTTTTTTTCCCCCTCCCTCGCCAATCCATCTATCTCTGGCTGGCATCATCCTCACGCGCTGATCCCGGTGTGGAGTGGCGCGCGGTGGGCGGGCGAGCGGGCTTGAGAGCTGGCCACTTGACGGTCCGGTCCCTCCCATGTTGGCATGACCCCCAGTACGTGCGCGCGCGCGCGCGCGCACACACACACACACACACAAAGATGCAGAAGAAGCAACTGATTTCAAATGAATAGCTTATTGATACTTCATGATAGCAACAGTTTGTTGCAGATACTTGCTGGCCACGCGGACACACCCACAGTCCTGCTGTGTGCACGTGAAATCTACCTTTTATTTATTTTAAAGTCTGACATATTCACCGCTGAACGTCAGGTGGTCATTCATTAACAGTTTTATCTCCCCACAGGAATTTTCTTTGACACGAAGCCCGGAAAACAACATCAATCATCCTCATGCATGCTTCAAAATCAGTACAAACAAAAAATAATAAAAATATGATGGTAACCAGCCAAATTTAATCTGAAATTTGAAAAATCTGATTCCAAGTTACACTATTTTACGTATAGCCTACTCTGACATTAAAGGTCCAGTGTGTAACCTCCAATGAGGAAGAAGTAGTACATCCAACATGGTTCAAAACAGAGCTTCTGAAACCTACAGGTGACGTCACTCAGGCTCTGTCCATTCTTTATACAGTCAATGGTTGAAATCGTCCACCATCTTGAGCCGCCATATTTGTTACAGTGCGCCCAGGACGGACAAAAGGCGGGCACAGACTGTGTTTCGCGACTACGATGCCAACGTAGAAGCAAAAGAAGAAGGCGATGAGACGTAGAAGACGTGTTTGCTAGCGACTAACAGCTGACTTTGTTGTATTTGAGTTAGATCTAGACAAATGGAGGAACACACTTATTATTTAGCAGAAGAAGAGCCAAGAGAGCGGGGATCTTTGCACCAAATGTGAAGGCACAGAACAAAATCAGGACGGAGGGTGACAGAAAACAAGGATCAACATCGGCGTGGCCTTTCCTAAATGGACAGATAGACAGATCTTCACTGTCCTTTTGAGGAAATTTGTTGCCACATTCTGCACACAGCCACATATACATACATAAATACACAGATACATTTTACAGTGTACAGTTTGTTGTATTGAAATAAACCCGAATGTTGGAGCAACGCTCTTGATGACTGCAGTATGAATGTAAACCATACACTGCGAGAGTAAATGGGACGTATCTCGAAGCGGAATGGAAAAACCCCTGCTCATCTCAGCATAACATTCAGATCATCCATTATGATTTATCCCGGCCTTGTTGCTTTAATCACGCAGAGCAATTTGGTTTCCAGGAGAACATTTAAGTGCATGTTTGACCTTGTGCAGCACTTTGTTACCTGTTGCTGGGAATGTTGCCCATCTAAACCCACCTCCGAACTGTTCACAGGGTCTCACCATGACACCGGGGTCAGTTTCCATTGCTCAGTTTATTCTGATCCTCTTGTTAGCTCTCTCTGAGGACAGAGTGTTTTTTTTTTTCATCAATCCAGTGCATCAGCTGAGTAACCCTCTCCTTCCCATTTTCCCTCCCTCTCTCTGCCTCATCTCATCTCTGTCTTTTCTGTGCTTCTGATTAAAAATGGTTAGGCATGACTGAAAGGTCGCAGTTGTTATGGAAACGAGGCTGGTAACAAAAGCCGGACACGCGGGTACAGAGGGAGAGAAAAAAGGGAGGAGAGAGAGAGACGGGCGAGAAACAGAGGGGAGATGTGTCTGAATAAACATAAACATGCCGGGAGGAGGAGAGGGCAGGAAAGAGAGAAAGTGAGAGAGGTCTGAATAAATAAAAACATGCAGAGAGAGGAGGGTGAGAGACAACGAGGTCATGAAATGATGGCTCCATCTGCAATAATAAATAACAAACCGGGTTTTTGTCATTCTAGGAAGGCGGTCGAGTCACAAAGGTGTGTGTATTTGGACGGAGTGGGAGAATGCAATTGATAGATAATACACGGATCTGCTGCAGAAGCTGGAGAATACTAAAAAGCACAAATTGTTCGCAGGAAAGCCGACCAAAAAGCCTAAAATTGTACGTGAGTGTGTGTGTGAGTGCGGGAACGTCATCTCTCTGAGGACTCATATTATGTTAACCACTTAGACCAACATCAAACACTCTCTCTCTCTCGCGCTCACTCACACGCACACACACACACTCTTACAACTATGAAGGTGCCAGCCATATAAATAGGATGTCCCAGAGCGAGAGATATAAAGAGAAAGGGAGTGACTGAAAGAGAGAGAGAGCGAAAAAAAAAAAGAGGGAAAAGAGATTATAAATTCAAAGAGGGGTGAGGAGAAAAAAAGGGTGGAGGGAAAGAAGAGAGAGAAATACTGAGAGGGCGAAAAACAGGAGGGTGTGAGGACAGATAGATATGAAAGGATCAATAGATGGCATAAAGTGTATGTTCATTGATTTACTTACAGTGAGAGAGTGATGGGGGAGGAGGAGGGGGGAGGGGGAGAGGACAGAAAAAGCAGAGAGAGGATGAAAGAAAGAGAGGATGGGAGAGACAGACAGAGGAAACAAACGCCTCACAACTATATTATAAAGTGAGGGAGTGACACCTAATTAAAGATGCATTCATCAATATTTATATATAACACAATGGGTAATGTGAAACTGGTTCCCCTCAGCTTGACGAACTGTTTTAGCCTCTTTTAGCTCAATGTTTTGGACACTGTTGGCTCCAGTCTCATCCCCAAATGCAGCAGGTAACTGATTTCAGCAAAAACTCACTGCATGCTACAAGCCCAGCGCCAAACAACTGACGGACAAAGTTAGCGACTAGCTACATAATATTTTGGAGAGCAGAGCAGCTAAAGAGGACAGGGGGAGACCAAAACCGAGCCAAAAGGAGAGTGACTATTGGACTATTTGTGAGTCGGGTTGTGCTGTTTTGTCTGTTAGGTGTGCAAACATGCTTGCTAGTGTAAATTTGTGTCTTAGATTCTGTATCCAATGTGACTGTTTAGCAAAATTATACCTTTTTCTCTTCTAGCTGACTGACAAGCCTAATACATGAATGAATTGTTAATTAGTATAATTTAGTACTTCACTTCCAGAAATTGTCAGGAGACAGACTGTTAAAAAAAGGAGCAGACTTTCCTGACTTTATGTCTTGAGTATTGCTCAAGCTCCAAAAACGCTGGATCCTACATTTCCCATAATGCTCAATGAGGCCTCCAGTTTGTCATACAGGTTTTCTCTTAAAAGCTTTGTCTCCGGCCCTAACTGAAATAACTCAGATGTCATCACTACGACATCGTCTGGGTTATTTTTTCAGACAGAGAGCTCCCTGTGGACCCACAGAACTGTTTCCAGTGGCTGTGTGGTACGGCTAGCACTTTGTGACGAGTAAATCGAACTTCACGTGTGAAACTGCTGGACTGGCCCTTTAATTTTCAAACTGGGTGTTGATTTACACATTGTATCCAGTTTTATTAGCTATCATTGATACCGTTCACCTAATAATCAGGACCTGAGTTTACAGTAAGTGAAAGAGACGCTGGAAGACAGATAACATATGTCAAGACTGACTAGCAGAGAGGGAGAGAGAGGTTGGAACAGAGTGTGAGGGTGAGACAGAGAGAAAGAGAATGAGTGTGTTTATGTGCATGTGTGTGAGAGAGAGCGAAAGAGAGAGAGAGAGAGAGAGAGAGAGAGAGAGAGAAGTGTACTCAAATAGCTCAGGGCAAGGTGACAGAGAGAAACGAATGGACAGAGAGGGATAACAAGCTCATAGAGGGGGGATTGTGTGTGCGTTAGCGAATGAGAGAAAAAGGAAGAGACGGGAAGGGGAGAGGGATAGAGGAAGTTGAGGGAACAAAAACAAAAAAACAGTGAGTGTGTGTGTGTGTGTGTGTGTGTGTGTGGACAGCCAAAGGTGTCAGAGTGTGCTGTTTGGCTTAATGATGACCCACTGGGCATGTAGGTCATAACGGTTTGTGTCTCAAAGCCGTGACTGTACGCCTGTGCGCATCCATTAGCGTGTGTGTGTGTGTGTGTAAATAGAAACTCACTAGACACACACACGCGCACACACACACGTATAGAGTGGGTCTCTCAGCGATGAGTTTAAGTGTGTGTGTGGTCAGAGGTTGGAGAAGCAGTTTTTTTAGCTGGTAGGACTCAAAAGATACTTTTACACACACACACACACACGCTCTCGTGTGCACCCACACATGCTGCAAATCCAGTTTTTTGGCATACACACACACACTCACACACACACACACACACACCAACAGCTGCCCTTCATGTCATACATGCACGTGTAATGCACCATGTATGCCACTAAATTATGCACAAACACACACACACCTCTTTCTTTTGATCTTTCACGATAACGCACACACTCTCTCATACACACACACAGGGGAAGCTATTATGCTCTCAGGCTGGAGTGTTTTGATGGTATAATTGCAGTGACCAGTGAGGAGAAAGAGACAGAGGGAGGGATGGAAAGAGGGATGGGGATGGAGGGAGAGAAAAAGAGGAGAGTGCTGACACTCTCAGCATGCTAATGTTGCGAGCCTCTACCCCCCCACCCCTCCCTGATTTCATCCCTCCCTCCATCCATCTCTTTGTCTCTCCATCTTCCTCTCTATCTCCCATCCTCTGCATTTCACAGGTGCAGCACTAGAAAGAGGGAGAGACGGGCAGAAAAGGTAGAGTGGCGGTGGAGAGATGAGAGGAGGAGAGGGATATATAACAGGATGGAGCAACGTTATCTCTCGCTTTCTCTGCCATCCCTCCATCCTCTTCAAGCTCCCCACAATGCTTGAAACAAAAGGATGCAAAAAAAAAGAGAGAGAGAGAAGAAGAGAGATATGGGGGGATGAAAATAGAGGAAGAGGGAGGGTCAGTTTTTCCATCCCTTTAACAATGGAGGGATGATCTCTGCTTATCCGCTAATCACGTCCCTCCTTTTTTTCCTCTCCTCCGTCCTCTCTGTTATCTCTCGCTCCCCGCAACCCCTCTTTTTCTCATCTGGTGAGAGAAAGGGTAGCCTTTTCCTCTCGTCGGCCTCCCCCTTTTTTTTGTGTGTGTGTGTGTGTGTGTCGCCTCTCCATCTGTTTGTCCTTCCAGTCCTCTCTCCTCTCCAGAGAAGGGATTCTGCTTTATGCCACTGATCTCTTTCCTCATCCTCTTCTGCATTGAAGAGGGAAGCGGGTTTAGATGAAACCGAGAACAGGAACTTAAACCTAAAAAGCAGGTTGCTCTGATTCTTTCGGACATTACTCCAGAAAAAGAAGAAACGATCTTCTCTTTAGGTGAATAGATAATAAGAGACACGAACTATGTGTTCATAAGCACAATATGATTAGGAATAATGCATCTGTTAACTGTTCTTTAACCAGGTACAGCACATCAGTAAATGCAACAGCTCTGATAGAGAGCCAACAAGGTGCATCGCCTCTTTATGTGTTCACTGGGTGGCTTTCTTTCAGCACTTGCTCCCGTACACACACTACATGGAACGTCACCAAAAAACCCCCAAAACAAACAGAACTAGCTGCAGATGATTATTAAATTTGATTACTGTAGCCAAAGGCAAAGGAATTCATCCACAGCACAAGTTCTACTAGTTCCAGTTTAGTGCTGCGCTAAACTGCTGCCCGGTTGTCAGAAAATGCTCAAGCAAAACAAGTAGGAGATTTATCTGATTTATAGGTGGCGGACACAGGCAATGAGGAGTTTCTGCAGTGATGGGCGAGTGATTGATATGATCTTTGAGCTAACAGCGCCTCTCAGAGGGGCTGCCTTGCTACTGCAAACCTTCCAACGCGCAAAATCTACTAAGCACTACTGTGTTCTGCCTCGCTAACATCCCGGACACACTACTTCATTAGAAACTACCTTTCATTTCTGCTAAATAATCATGTAACCACTAATCCTCTGTATTGTAGCAGACGTTGAGTGAGCATAATTGATTTTTATTCATTAGTTAGACTTATTAAATCCTATATCCTGGCCTGGAGACCTTTTTATTTTGAGCTTGTGATCCAACAGTTGCAGACTTCCTCTAAGTGGTAAACAAAGAAATCACGTATCTTGTTGACTTAAATTAAAATCATATTTATTAACAAAAACATTGTGCAAAATGCAAATTACTCGTATACACATTCATTACAACAAAGAAACATTGTGATAGGAAGGTAAGAATTAAACAAGAGAAGAAGATATTAACGAATCAAACCATTAAGTTTATGGTTACTTCCAGTTTCCAGATATTTTGTTTTGATTTTTGCCACTAACCAAAAGCAGCTAAAGCAACAGTCTGCAGTGTAGTGAGGACCTCAGGAGCGTGTGTCTGTGTGTGCTAGTAGTTTTGCACCTGAATGAGCTCTGGATGATCCAAACGAGTGTGTGTCCTCGCTCTTCTCATGTGTGTCAACATACTGTATGGCAACTGTGCATCTGTGTAAAGCACGCCGTACTGCACCGTGTATGTGAGCGTATGTTTGTCACAGCCCTGAGCGTCTTTGTCTTTGATCTGTCTTCATGTGTGTGTGTTGTGTGTGTGTGTGTGTGCAATCTAAGGGTCCTGTGTAGATGTGTGAGTGTGTGTGGGTGAGGAGTGCCTGTCAACCAGCATCTCAGTGTGCTTCAGGTACTGGGCCGTCCTTCTCATCACGGACTCCCTGCGTATTGGATCTGGATCTCCTGGACAGAAAAACACACAGAGAGGAAGAAGAGGATGATTACGGTGGAACACTAGAGAGACTCGACCACTAACAACAAGTTCTAACTCTTGGATGAACATCTGAAATGAAAAACTTCCCTGGCAGCGGTGGGATTCGAACCCACGCCCCCGAAGAGACTGGAGCCTTAATCCAGCGCCTTAGACCGCTCGGCCACGCTACCCTGATTTACAGCTATTCTGATAGAGATTTGATCTGAAGGCCTGGGAACACCAGGAAGGTGCATAGTGACCACAGATTACTACTAACTAGAAGGTCATGTTAGCCATGAAGCTAATTTGAATCTGTGCACAGAGTACAGAGTTAAACGACCAGTGTGAAGGATTTAATGGACTTCTAGTTGCTGTTTGCAATTGCCTTGTCTCACTCTTTCCTTCCTAGTTCGAAGGAGAAACTATGCTGAGAAATGCAAATGGCCCAATCAGGAGCCAGTGTTTGTTTGGTCCATTCTGGACTGCCATAGAAACATGGCGGACTCTGTGTAAAAGGACCCGCGGTGTCTGTGGATATAAAAGGTTCATTCTGAGGTAACAAAACACAATGATTCTGATTTTCAGGTGATTACACACTAATGAAAACATAGCATAAACATATGCATATCATATTACATTTCTGTAAACAGAGCCCCCTAAATCTGACACACTGGACCTTTAATGTTTTGGTTGATCAATGAAAGCATCAAATTTTACTTCTCCTGACAAACTGAGACTAATCTGATCAATCTCAAACCTGTAATACAACCACTCATCTTCACCTCTGGGTTAGAAACTGACTTTTACTAATGATATTACATGAATGCAGTGAACTTTGACCTTGTTTTCAGACTTTTCACTGGGCTAAAGCTGAAGTAGTTGCTGAGCTCATGCTTTTCAGTCATTCAGCTTTATATAACTTTTTACTCCTTTGTCTTTCAGAGAAAGAAAACCAACATTGGCAGCGGTGGGATTTGAACCCACGCCTCCGAAGAGACTGGAGCCTAAATCCAGCGCCTTAGACCGCTCGGCCACACTACCAGGTGAGAGCAAAGCCTACTGGGTGGAAAAAACAGCTGATAGAGTATTATTCAGAACAAAAGGGTATGTCTAGTGCCAAACGTAAACATATCTATGATGAAGGGAGCATTATGTCTCGATTTGTGTCGAAGTGTTTTGCCAATAAAAAAAAAAGCACACGTGTGAATGCACAGGACACAATGAGGATGCTTTAAGATCCGATCACTCAGACTACATTCAGACGGGGTCTAAATGTGACCATGTTCTCTCAGCAGTGTGTCCGCAATTCTCTTCCACGCTGAAGTGTCATCTACTCAACTGACAGCTACGGGAAAATGCATGCCTTCTTGTAAATTTAAATGCAATACATTAAGTTGTGTCTTTCCTTAAAATACAAAGCGTCATTGTGTTATGGCAAAGTGCCTGAACTAAACTGAACTAGAGAGCTACAGACACAAGCTGCTTGGTAATTCTACCTCGGTACGACATGCAAGTGACATTTTTTGCTTTGCAAGGTGGGTGTCGAGTTCAGAACTGATGAAGCATTTTGGATTTGAAAGACGGCCCAGTCGCCTCAGCACTTCCGGAGGTAGCACAGACTGCATGTCACGGAGTCTTCTGACACAAAGCAGTAGTGACTTCGCACACATCGCAAGCTTTCTTGTCCAGTTTCAGATCTTACTTCTCTGGAAGCTCCAAAGAGCTGAAAAAATTCCCTGGCAGCGGTGGGATTCGAACCCACGCCCCCGAAGAGACTGGAGCCTTAATCCAGCGCCTTAGACCGCTCGGCCACGCTACCCTGGAACACTGACCTCATAGAGGCTAGAGCAGGCTGATCTAATAAGTTATCCATTAGTGACTGAAGAGATACATTTATGGCAGAGGTAAACACAGTTAGGACGGTTAATACTGGAGCAGTCGCTGTGCTGATTTTACAATGAGGTCACCTGCTGACCTGCTAAACTGCGCAGTGTCCATTTACCTGTGTGTGTGTGTGTGTGCATGTGTAATGCATTTATCAGTGTGTCAGCACATCAGAATATGAAGCGCAGAGTAACTAGCCTGTCACTATAGCAACAAAGCTGGCCGCGCTTCGTACAAAACTGGACATGAAATATTGAACAGATCGCACACACATATACGCGGCTGGATTACGGCTGTCTGCTCATACGTTCTCTCACCCTGTACTCCAGTGATCAGTATGTCCACTGCCGTCCTGTACCCGCGAATGGCGCAGCTAAACTCTCCCTCCTTCTCCCTCTCCATCGCAGCTGTTAGCTCAGTGGCAGCCTGGTTCAAGTAACCCGCGTCCCCTCCGTCCAGACTACTCGGCGGCAGTGAGAACAGTTCTGAGTGGTCACTGGACGGATTGGATCCATCTGAAAGAAAGAGAAAAAGAGCAAGAGAGGATGATGTATGAGCAGAGGAACGATCTCACGTTTTATAGCGACATTAAAAATAAATGAATTAAGAATATAATTGGCAGATTAATTAATGATGAGTGTAACGATTTGTTGCAGCAATACAAACAAGTCTTAGTGTCGTCTTAAGACAAACCCACAATCACTTGTTTTTCCTACAGTTTTAAGATCTCTCTCTTCAGAAAGCACATTCAAACTGAAAAACTTCCCTGGCAGCGGTGGGATTCGAACCCACGCCCCCGAAGAGACTGGAGCCTTAATCCAGCGCCTTAGACCGCTCGGCCACGCTACCCTGATTCGCAGCTATTTTCACTCTCTGACAAATCATGGAGTAGGGTGAAGCTGAGACTTGATCTGAAAGCCTGGGAACACCAGGAGGGTGCACAGTAACCACAGCAACCACAGTAATCAATACACCAATACAGTCCTAGATCATTTTCAAACATCACTGTCTAGTTCTCCTGTCAGTTTTGTCATCACAACAACTAAACTCATCATTATTAATTTCACATTTGAAAATCACATTTGACATGGACATTATTACTTGGAATTAAAAATAAAATGCAACGTAAAAATAAAAGACTGAAATATAAGGCTGCAGCTGTGTTATTGTTTTATATTACTACATGTACTGTCACCTTGTTTATAGCAGGGATCAAAGACAGCCAAGTCATTATCAGACAATGGAGGTGGACCTTCCTCCCTCGGGGATGGGACATGCTCGTCTGCCACCGAGTCAAACAGTGAATCGAATTCTTCCTGTGATTCTTGTGATTGGTGGTTTCTGGCTAGGGATGGGTCAGGAGACGGGCCTGGAGGAGAAAACAAGAGCAATAATGGAAGAAAAGAAGATTACAGTGTCGGTTCTGGCAGATTGGTCTCTCCTCCATCCTCCATCGTACCTCTGTCATCCAGCTCCGCATCGCTAAGCTCCTCTTGCTCTTCTTCTCTGGGAGAGCCCCCCATCTCGCTGTAAGCCTCGGCCGCCACCTCCGGTTCTCCCACCTCTAAGCCCACGTTGGTGCCCAGATCTTGGGGTAAGGTGGGAGCCTCCCTCCCCTCCTCCTCCTCTGCCGGTTCACAGTCAGAGGCCCTCCGCTTGGGTAGGGGAATGAGAGGGGGAGGCAGAGGCCCGGCAGAGGACAGAGGGGTGGAATCTAGAGGCCTTGTGACCTCACCGCCCTGTGAGGAGGGAGGGAAGGGAGAAAGAAAGGAAAGGAGGGAAGAAAAAAGAAAGGGACACAGTAACACAACATCGTGACTCTTTTTCTGCATGCAGAAGTGCGTGGCCATGTCATATCTGTATCGCTTCCTCTATGTGAGCGGGTCTTACTCTGAAGAAGTCCTTGAGCTGTGGGCTGTTGTAGAGTGCAGGTATGGTGGTGGCAAATGAAAGCATGGCCTCTGTAGCCTTCCTCCTCTCCTCAATCACAGCCTCATCAAACCTTCCTGAAACACAGAAGGACAGTAGTCATTTTTCCGGCGGTAGTTTGCAGTGTCGTAACTCAAACCACCGGTTTGCCTTTGTACATTCAACCTTGCAGCAAGGCAGCCTTTAAACTCAGTAGAAACAGCGGCTGCCTGTTCGGTTTGCGGCTCAACTAGCCGCGTTTGCACTTGTGAATTTGTAACAGCTGGAAAATTACACAATCGTCCGAGAGGAAATGACAAAACGCTCGAAAAACAGACAATCTGGAAGAAGTAGTTCCTCTCCAGAAATGATTGAAAGACACTCATCGGCTACAAAAGTAACAGTCAGCGATCGTATCGCTTGTTGACCGTGCTTGAATTGCGTGCATCTACAGTGTATCACAATCTTCATACCAAAGACTTGTGCGCGAGGGAAAGGCGGAAACTCCTCTTGTCTTCTGAACAGGTTCTTGTGCGTGTAGGCCAACTCCCCGTGGAGCTTCTTCAGCTCCGAGAACCTCCTCCACACCACCACCTCCTTCACATCTTCCGGGTGACGCTTGGACACAAACTGCAAACGACACGGGAGAAAGGACAGATCGGACGACACGCTGAAGTGTTACGTGTAAGTACGGTGACTAAATCCCAGGACGACACCATCCACTCTGATTTTGCATGCATGCCGGCCTCCACCGAGGGGTGTTAAGCGTGGTCATGGGGGGGGTGCTGGAGCTCATGGACTGATCACAAGGTCAGTCAGGTGCACTTGAGTGCTCACTGTGCAGCACCGTGTCACATAAAAGGCTCATTGTGTGTGTGTATCTGTCTGTTTGAGCCAGCTGCAGGGCCTTTGTGTGTTTTTTATGACTAGTAATCAACTAACAATACAAAGTCACCTACAACAGACTTGTTTTTGATGTAACTCAACACAGAAGTTGGTGAAATAACGTGACACCTATGCAAACCGTGGGTAAATTAGCTCAGCAGACGCGATAACAGCATTTAACGCAGCTACAGAGATAAAGAGTGTTGACTGACCCGCGCTGTCACTTTGTACTCCGTGTGTCCCTTCTCGTGTGCTCGTGGGTCGGACACGGTGAAGAAACGGTAATATTCATCTTTGGCTTTCCGTGACATGGCCCGTCCGCGGGAATAACAGGCGAACAGCGTGTCTGAGAGGCGCAAAAAACAAACGAGCAGAGGTGTCAGGAGCTCTGTTGTGATTCCTCTGTCCCTCCTCTGCGCTCACTTCCTGGTTGGTGACGTGGGCTCATGCGTGATTACGTGTGATAGACGCGCAAAGCCCGACGTCAAATTATTTATTTTTTCTCTTCTCTCTTTAGTCTTAAGCTATTTTTTATTATCACTAGTGCTGATACATTTTTTTATATTTTTATATATTTTTTTATGTTGTAAAAATATTTTTTACTATTTTCAAATGCTAAATTAGCCTAATGTAATGTTCACAATCCACTCGTTTATTTCGAATTGGCCTCCAAATTGTGCAAAAAAGGCTGTATGTGACAAGTTGAATTAATTAAATCTATCTGATTATAAACTCATGAAAATATAATTGTAAATATTATACTATCCAATTCTGTACAAAGTATAATAATAGAAAATATATTTTGACGATGCAATTCTTACGCACACATAAAGTCACATTTTTCATTTTTAAGCACACTGACATCTAACTAAACTAAAATATCTATTTATTTTTATCACCAATAGTGATAATGTCAGGGTAATATTAGGCTTACAGTGGTCACTATTAAAGACAGTGGGATAAACACAGGGGTGTTGTAGAATCACAAAAGTGTTGTCCATCATCAGTCTGTTTGTTTTTGCAGATCAAATGCTGCTAAAATTAGCAAAATGTTTGCAATTAACTTAGAAGTGAATCCAATGCTGGTACACGGGGCCATATTATATGTGAAATCATTCATCACCTTCTAAATTCAACTAAAAAAACAATTGATATAAGAATGATGGCTGATTTAGATGTAATTCCGAGTCAAATATGATATGTGTAGTCATCATCAGTATTGTCCTTTGACCAGTTTTTAAAAACAGTGTAGGGACCAGTGGAATACTCCAGGGGGCGCTAAATATTCATGTAAAGTACACATGAAGTCTGAAGAAGAAGAGCAGGGAGCAAATAAAAATGAGTGTAACACAACTTTACAATGTTTTTTTCTTTGGTGATACATTTGTAATATAACCATTTTAAATCTGCATACAGATTGCTTGCAGATAAACTAACACGAGCGTCTGTGACTCTGTGACATGAAGCTCTAGGCCTTCACCTGCGTGAGACAATGCAACAAAGAGAGCGACGGCAGACTTTACTGTCATGCTGAGGAAGCTCCAGCTGTGCATTCATCCTGTGCAACAATAATAATCAATCCCTTCCCTGAGCTGTGTCGCTTCCCACCTCCTCTTTACATTTCATGGTCAGAGCAGCTGAAACTATCCATTTTACTTCGTGTAATTTACATCTTGATCAAAATATTCAGGAGATCCTTGAGTCAGTGGTTCACATCATGTAGTCAAAACCTTCTCAGGGCCTTGAACAAGATATAGCCTGTGAGTGTGGGTTTATATCTAACAGGCTGTAGCTCTGAGAATGTTATTTTTTCTGGTAATTGCCTGTTAAACTGAAGGGAGGAGTGTGTGCACACACAAATGAGGTCAATATTTAATTTACTGCACGCCTGGTTAGGCTGAAAGTTGACTAACAGAAGCCAAACAGGTTGTCTCATCTTCCTTTACCTTCATGCACAGAGGTACACGTTGACTCCATGCATACGAGTAGTGGACATTGTATAGACACAACAAACGCAATCTGCTTTGACATATTCATGACGGTGAGTCAACGTTACACCTAAAATAGCAGAGGATGGTTTCGATCCATCGACCTCTGGGTTATGGGCCCAGCACGCTTCCGCTGCGCCACTCTGCTTTCATGTAAAGAACAAGAGAGAGAACAAATGCTGCGGCTGTGAATGTGAACTGTTTGAAATTCATCTCACAGACAGGGGCACTGTTACATAACGTCAAGACAGCCATTGTTTCCTGTTGGCAGAAAGGGTTTGTGCTGGGGACAGAGAAAGGGGCTGAGAGGAGGGAACAGTCTGAAAAGGAGAGAAAGAGATGGATGTGGACTGGCAGTAAAAGGGAGACATAATTATAATGTCAGATAAGGTGGTGAAATTTCAAAGATATTCTTTAACTTGTTGTGAAACTTAGTTCTCAATGAAGTTGGAAAAAGTCTTCTTGTCTTTACTGTGTTCAGTGCATTTTATTCTTTTATACACTATATTTTGTGATGTGTTTCTCTGGCAAATGCACTAATGAACTAATGCATGTTCACTTTGTCGATATTAGTTCTCCATTCATGGCAGTGGAAAGCCCACAGTGGTGGACAAACAGTGTCCCCTTTGTCTGGGAGGGGAAACTAGGCTGCACATTCTCATGTAAAGACAAACACAAAGAAAAAAGATCAGGAGGGTCAGAGAGACAAAACTGGAAGAAGAAAGAGAGAGTAGAGTTGTAGCATGGTGTGTGTGTGTGTGGGTGTGTGTGTGAATTCCTACACTTACAATACACCAGTTATATCAGTACAGTAAAGAACATAAAGCAGTAAAATTACACAATATGACAAAGTCCCTATGATGCACGCCGATCATTGCTGAATGTCTGTGCCTCGTGAACTCATAAAATGTCACACTCATAACTTTCTCTGTAAATCATTGTCGAAATATCATGTAACATAGTGATCTATGGATTTTTCTTTTGTCTCCTGCTGCAGTCAGGAAAAAAGTTCTGGATACTCTAGACCAGCACCGAGAGTGTCTTAGCTCAGGATGGATGGAGGATCCTAAATGTTGTCGTTTTCTTATTATACTACTATGATTACTTTTTTAGTTTCATTAAGAATGTATGGTAGGAAAATATTTTACTATAAATATAACTTTTATGATTTTATGTAACAAATAAATTGACTCGGCCCAAGGCAACAAAAATATATGGACACACTGTATACGAATGGCAAATGTGTTTCTCTGAACCACAGCACTTCAGTATGAGCAGACTGCACCTCACAGTGAAAGCCTGAAAACAATGACATGAAAGCGCCCCAGAGACTTCAGCCAAACTAGTCTAAACTGGTTCAGGTCTGCCCTGCCGTGCTCACAGCCTCTTGCAAAATAAACTCTCTCAGAGGGATCAGAGGAGGATTTACAGTGAGGCCCTGTGTGTGTGTGTGTGAGTGTGTGTGAACCCCTCCAGAGACTCTAGTTTTGTTGCTGAACAATACATGGAACTGCAGGCACCTCTAAAATAAAACATTTAGGGATTGAGTTGTTTATTTTTGCTGCATTTTCAGCTACAATCTAGAGGTATTCCTGCAATACACGCACTGGAGGTTAAACCTAAAATCTTGCATGATCATACAGCGCTTCTTGCTGCTGATGTTCCTAGCTGGTATCTGCCGTAAGCTGTTACGTCTATCCTGAAACATACAATATCCTCTGTGTTTCCCCCTCCTGCCTCACAAAAACAGGCACGAGGGTGCAGACTTGTGATGGATTTAGTGATGGTCCCCTCTTCGTATGCCAAACAAACACAGGACTTTGGGTGCACGACTTCATCGGTGTCCTCAGTGAACTTGTCCGCACTGTCGTTTTACAAAACATGCATTAGTGTAGTGTTGTGTGAACTTGTGACTCTTGTAAGTTCTGATCTTCTCAGCGTTGCAGCTCCGAGCTGTTTTTCTACTCATACCCAGTGCTGTGTTCCCCTTCTAAATTTTGCCACACCCCCAACTCATAAACATGTTTACCCATCCTGCCCCTCTTCTCTCTTTCTGTCTGCCCTTTCCCCTCTTTTTTCTGACTCCCCCTCCTCTTCTCTTGGCCACTCCTTCCTTACTCCTATTTCCTGAACATATAACCTCTCATCTGTCTGTTCCGCTTCCCTTGTTTTTCTCCCCCCCACGTATCCCAAAATCCAACTTCAGCGTCTCTCAGAACATTCTTCCCTTTATTGCCTTTCGTACGAGAGTTAAGGAAACAGGGAAGAAACGTCCTTTTAATATACTATACCCATGTTTCTGTCCACCACGCTTCCTGGATCAGCAGCACAGAGCGTCATCACATTAGCCAGTTGTCAACAGCTCTGTTACAGCCTGACTCCGCCAAGCACACACATGATCAACCGGCCGAGATAAAAACAGAAACAGATGGCGTGTGTTTGAGTTTGTCTAGAGGAGAGAGATGGATCGTGTGTTCTTATTCTGATGGATTTTTGGAGCTCTAGTTCAGTTGGAGGCACTGCCAGAACCATGATGTTGTAAAATTTGATCATGGCACAGTGATCGAGGTCATTAAACTCATTAACAGGTTATAATGTCACAGATTCACAAATAGATACATGGCAGCCCCTGACCCAAATATAGAAAGGGCTGTATTTAGAAAGATGTTATTGTGGGCACCAAGAGCTTGCTTACAAAATCATGTGATATAGTGAAAATGTGTTTTTTTAGGCATATCTGTAGACCGCACCAAAATATACATGTACACAAAACAAGCACACGCATTGGAGCAGAGGTGGAGCCAGGCAGAAGAAGACATCATTCAAAATGACAGAACAGTGAAGTCATCATCATTAATCAATCATGAAAAGCTAAGCCAAATAAAATGAAACTGCAAAAATGTTATACACAGACCAAAAATGCTGGAAATGTGAGCATTATTTACACTTAGAGACATCATTGCATGTGTGTTTTCTCATATTTTGGCTTTTGATTGACTGTCATGTTGTCCCTCACTGAGATAAACAATATCTCCAACTGTAACCTGTACAAACATGGCCTGAAACATATGACAATACTTTATGTAATTGGCACAGAGGTTTCGGGGGTGTTTTTTTCCTAGAAGCCTGCCTCTTGTGGTAATTCAAGGAGAGTCAACAACAGCTGGGGAAAGCTTCAGAGCACAGGCACAGAAGGAAGCACGTTAGCTGATGGCAAATGCTCTGCGAAATTGAATACAGGCCGCATCAATAATTAAAGTCAGTGATCAACATCATTAATTTGGTCAGCCTTTATTTAATGGGAGCGACAGCAGTACTGTCAACAACAACGTGACATTTTAAAAAAGGGATCAACAGGCTATTTTTAGAGCCGCACAGAAAAGACTTGTACTACAGCATGTGTGTTAGTTTGAGCCCTGCACCACAGATCCTCTTTAAAAAGTTTGGACATTGTGGTGATAATAAGGGAGTTGTCTCTCTCTGGAACTAGTTGATGAGGCAGATCATTATTTGCTTCCCATCAAGTTCTCCAATCCAATCAATCACTTATTGTTTTTTAATCAGCTGCTTCCTGCAGCAGCTCTATGGCTCAGTGATTAGGATGAGATTTAAAAACCATGCAAGTTTGTTTTTTCTTTTTTTGCTTTATTTGATTATATTGGTTAATGTTTGTCATGTTAATGGAGGGAGGAAACGGTGCATTCGAGGTCTGTATGGTAAAACAAAAGGAGATTAGTGGAGAACAGTCAGTCTCCACTGATCAGACGATTAACGGCAACACGGTTTGTGCAACTGATTATATTATCTCGAGGGAAGGTTTGCATCACCAAAATGAACTTTTGACAGAATATTTTTCAGCGTAACACGCTTTGCTCGGAACTTTGCAACATAATAACATTACATTTTAAAAGACACAGCGCTGCAGTCTCCTCTAGCCCCTATTTATACTCTGAGTGAGTGACAACACTTCTTCACCTGAAGGAAAACACAAACCTTACAGTCCTGCACTTTATTGAACAAACTGGGGCAAAGGCTAAAACAGACACAATAAACACCATAATCAATAAAAAAAACATGACATGTACACAAATGAATGAATTTGACTCATGTTACAGACAGTCACAATAGAAAATGGCCTGTAGGCATACTATATACTTATATACAAGCCAAACTCTTGGATGGATAATGGATAAACATAAAGTGAGTGGTTATGTACAGTGTGTGCGTAAACTAGATGTTGTTTTTTTCCTGGTTGCTTTTAAAGTGCTCTGTATCATCTATCGTAGGTCTATAAACAAGAACATGTAGTGGCCATAAATAGGTTTGAAAATGTTGGTTTGGAGTGTGTAGTTTGTTTCTAAGAAGAGAGAGGGACAGAGAGATAGAGAGGCAGCCACGCACAGTCAGTTAATCCCCTCTCCTCCCCCCGAGAGGCGGGGAAACCTGCTACTACAAATACAGAGAGTCTGTCCCTGTCACTAGATTAGTTCAGCGACCAAGAGGATAAACAGCCGAGGAAGGCAGAAACACACCCGGACTACGAATTATACGTCGTTTTGACAGGTAATGTTGAGTTTTCTTCGTCAAATGAGTAGCCACGGGACAGGTTGGACGCTGTAACAGCACCGTAGGGTCGTCAGGTCGCTCGTGAAGCGGCTCGGAAAGTAACAGGCTGAGCCTCGTGTAACGAGGCAGATGACGTGATAACGCCGACGATTTCATCATCTTTCACACGGTGTCCAGCGCTTTACTGTGCCGCCTTTTAATATTAGTTCAGTTATCCTATTTGACTTGACTTGAGTCACCCTGATAAAGCGCCTGGCAAGATATTTGAAGACGTCTCAACAGTTTTTTGTCTTAAAGGAACATTTAACAAAGCAGAACCGCAAACTGGCGGCAAGTTTTTTTTTTTTTTACTACTTCCGGTCTAATTTATAAAAATAAAACGTGTATTATGTCGAACTTTTTGTTTTTAACGTGGTTATAAAGGCATTGACGTGTTGTTTTCCATCCTCATGGTGGGGGTGGGGGTGGGGGGGGGGGTCTTACAGAAAGGATAGCAATGGTTACAGAGGAGCTAATAGCTGCGCTTGTAGCAGTGGGCTCTTATTGTGAAGGTCCACATTTTTCCGTTGATATAGTAACCCTTCAACAGGCAACCTGGCAACTCAAAGAAACCTTATCAAAAGTTGTCTTATTCAATTTCTGTTGTAGAAAATTAAAAAAATATATGAAGTTAAACAGCTAACTTTAAAGTTTCCGCCTGAACGTTCATTAGAAACAAGGCGCATCTAATTTTTGCTTGGCTAGGTAATTTCTAGCTTTTGACAGGTAGACCAACATTTCAGGTGACTGGAAACTCTTCTCAGCACAGGTGTTCTGGTCCCATACACACACACCCGTGTAAACCCCAAGGAAGAAACTAGTCAACTTAACAATCTGCTCCTCTGTGCCTCCAGGTTTAACCATGAATAAAGACACCGAGATCGACATGAAGGACGTGGAGCTCAACGAGCTGGACCCTGAGAAGCAGCCCATCACAGGCGATGGCCAGGCTTCAGGCGGAGAGAAGAACGGCAGCGTCAAGCTGAAGGTTCCCGATGACGAGGTCACGTTCACCGGCCTGTCTAAGGAGGAGCTGATGAAGGTTGCTGGCACTCCAGGGTAAGAGTTGCTATAAGCACTTAAAAATATAATATATATAGTCCTTGTGTTGGTCTGGTGGTCCTAACGTGTTTTTCTCACCCCTTTTGTGTTTAGATGGGTACGAACCCGTTGGGTGCTTCTTGTCCTGTTTTGGCTGGGCTGGGTAGGCATGCTGGCCGGTGCCATTGTGATCATAGTACAAGCCCCTCGCTGCAAACCCATCCCTGAAATGCAGTGGTGGAATGAAGGACCTCTGTACCAGATCAATGACGTCGAAGCTTTTTCAGAAGACTTGGCAGGTAGAGAACCATTTCTTTTTAGTTGATCATCTTATTCCTTTTTTTTGGTTTGTTTTATTGCATGTGCTGTTTTTTTTTTTCTGCTGGTGTCAGCACTTATTCCCAAAATAAAATGCTGAGATTACAGAGTAGTCTGGTTTTGGTGTAGTAACGCACACTGATTCACAAGGGAGTCTTGTGACAAAGTCTTGGGTTTCCTTAGTTCTGTGTGACCTAATTCAGCTTGCCAGATACTGAACCGCTGACTAGGTTGACAACGTGTGACTCAAGGTCTAAAGGACAGAAAAAGCTGACTACTCAGATCTTACATATCTCTCCTCCTAGTCGAAGTTAAAGTTGCACAATCCAGTACTCTTCAAGTTGTTTTTGAGACTTCATTTTCGATCTCAAACTTGATTTTTAAAGTAGTTCCTGTCAGGCTTTTATTTTCGGCAGACGGCATTTAACCACGAGGGGAGGACAGATTGTACTGTTCTTAAAGTGAATTCAAAGGAGCACTCGGGTTTCCAGCAGGCTTTGGGCAGAGTTCCAACAACCACACGTGACTTGGTGGTGTTTTTCATATAAGGGATCTCCTTGTGCTCAGGCTTCACATGGCCAGCAGAGGGTGTGGATGGAGGCATTCACATGCTCCTGCCTTGGGTCAATAACCGTCTCCTAAATCATCAGAATGTCTCTGGAGCCTTCTGCCCTCTCTCCTTCGCCCTTTGGCCCTGCTGCCTCTCACACATCAGCTCGCTCTTGTCTTTCCCCAATGTGAAAATCGCACCGACATGACATTTCCCTCTCCCTCCCGTTCCTCTATAGGTGTTGAATCCAAGTTGGACAACATAAACCAGCTGAAGGTGAAAGGCCTGGTCCTCGGCCCTCTTCACAATGTCCAGAAAGACGAGCCGGTCACCCTGAACCTTCAAGAGATTAAACCGGACGTCGGATCGAAGGATAACCTGAAAGCTGTGCTGGACAGGGCCCACAAGAAGAGTAAGTCTTCAACCAGGATCACATATGTTGGCGTAAAAGCTCCAATTCTGAGCTTTATCTCAGTTAATAGCAAACAATTGCTCAAGTCCCGATCTCTAACTGTCTTTGATCTCTTAGGTATTTCTGTGGTGCTTGACCTGACTCCAAACTACCTGGGAAATGCTCACTGGTTCAACGATAAGAATGTCTTGGATGAAGTGGTGGATAAAGTCAAGGTAGGAAACAAACACGATGTTCTGCAATCCGTCATTCACTAAGCCTTTAAGTGTGTGAAGTGAGACACTTTGGGTCAAAGTGTAGTATTAAGACAAAATGTCTTCGTCTGGTGTTGCTGTCGTAGCTAAAATGTTCTTGTTTCCTTCCAGGCTGCAGCAGAGTACTGGCTGAAATTTGGTTTTGACGGCATCAAGATATCCGGCCTCACGATTGCCTCCAACTCTACTGAGTGGTCGACGCTGCGGGCTGTCGTCCAAGGCAACAACACCGAAGACGCCAAGAAGGGGTACTTACTGACTTTTCTGGTTTTGCATTTATGCGCTCTGTGCAGGAAAACAATGTTTTGGGAAAACTTAACTTGCCTACAGAGACGGGAAAAGCACTGACATGATTATATAAGCAATTTATTCAAATATCTGGTCTTATCAGAAGCTAAATTTGGCGTTTTCTAGCTTTGGAGTTCCAAAAGAATGAAATGTGAGCTGACAGGGTTATGTTTCCTGAGAGAAAGTGGAGATTAAAGGCATTCCAGTGCTGCAGGGGAGTGTGGGTGGGGGTTTGAGAGAGACACATCAACAAGACAGGCCTCCATGAGCCAATGGCACTTTCTACTGTTTTGTGCTAAAGCGACACCTTGTGGAGAGTTTGAGGAATGACAAAAAATCCACTTTTAAAAGTCGGATTTCAACATTAAAGGCGGAATTTCAAGATCTTAAATTGTTATCAGAATTCTGTGCTATCCTTTAATACCATTCATGCCATTGTCAGCATTCCCCATTGCTCCGTAATCTCATCTCACCACATTCTTTCTCTCAGGGCGCTGATGGGCGTGGTTGAAGGTATTTCAGCTGCGGAGGTGTCACAGCTCATCAACACCACCGGGGCGGACGTCGTCCTGTCCGACCTGCTCAGCAGCAAAACTGGAGGTAGGCCGAATCAGCGACTAACAGCCGCGGTTCCGTTCTTGTGCGCAAACCAACCAGTTGGCGCGAAGTGGTGCTGATTCATCTCTAAACTATGTGCAGGAGTGGAGCGCATCAGGGCCATGGACACCCTTAACCCTCAGCAGAGGAATCTGGGCTGGGGTCTCGGTGCCACCCAGCAGAAACAGCTGTCTGCACAGGGCCAGAAGCTGATCCATCTCTACCAGCTCCTGCTGTTCACCATGCCGGGAACCCCGGTGTTTACCTACGGAGATGAGATCGGCCTCACCGCGGGAGAGGTAAGCTACAGAACTGAGCAGATGTTTGAATGTTTCATTGACCTTACAGATGTGGCAGAGTGTAACCTTTGCCTTTCCCTTTTTTGTTTCCTTATCAGGGTTCCACTTCCCCTAAGATGGTTTGGAACTTGGAGAAGCCTGCTGAAGAAGCTGGAGTCAATGAGACTTCTATGGTATGAGCCGTTCACTGTGAACGTCCGCTTAGGAAAAGAGTTCTTGGGCAAACCAGCGAGGATTTGCTTTGTTTTTATTAAGTCGTTTTTAAATTCTCACATTTACAGGGTGTACAGCAGCAGCGCATGGATACAAGGAAGTGGTTCATCTCCCTAAGCGACCTGCGAGCCAAAGAGCGCTCCCTCCTCCACGGCGACTACTACAGTCTACACTCCTCTCCCACCTCCCTCTCTTTCCTCCGTCTGTGGGACCAGAGCGAAAGATACATAACAGCCGTCAACTGGGGAACCACAGAACAGGCGATCACATTCAAGCTGCAGCCGACAGGCAAGTTCAACGCAGACACATCCGGTGATGATGTACCGCGTCCTCTCCAGTAACGTGCGTTAACAGTGTTTGATCTTTGTTCCCGCAGAAGGAGTAGAGTTGCCGGAAACAGCCAAGGTGAAGCTGTCAACAGACGAAAACCTGAAAACGGATGACTCCGTCAGCTTGGACAAACTCGTGCTACAACCTGGACAAGCTGTCCTGCTGCAGTTCCCCTATGCAGGCTAAAGATGGAGCCAAAGCGTAGGAAAGCTACCTACAGATTAGACTCGGTTTGAAGACACTAAAGTCAGTCCTAATCTTCAGGAATAAAATGGCAAATGATACAGTACATTCATTTTACTACAAGAAATATCACTTCCTATCAGTTTTAGTCTGGAAATGAATGAAATTGCGTAAAAGAAAATCAGAATATTGGCCAGTAAGAACTTTTGGTTTTTATGACTTAAACTTTTTTTTGTTTGTTTGTTTCGGATGACTTATTATTTTTTTGGTTTTGTTTTGGTGCTAGGAGAAGATGCAGCAACCTCAGACATGCACTCAGAGAGTTTTGTCCTTTAGTCATCTTTTATTGTTTCATCTGTGCGCTGTCCAAATGTGAAATACATTCCACTATTGTTCTTTGGGCATTCCTTTAGCTGTTACCTATTTTGTTTTGTTTTTTTAAATTAAAGTTTAAGGTTTTAATGGTAATTTGACTTTATTTTACTTTTTTTTTTTTTTCCTTCCACTGAGAGTTTTATCGCACAGGAAAAAGAAGTTAATAGAACATATGTGGTGTCTCGGTTTGAAGGATTTTAAGAGCTCAAAACAAAAGTTCCAAATTGCATCAAGTGAAATGAATAAACAGGAATATCTGTACTGACTCCTGCGTACTCGTGTTTTTCATGTTTTTCTGACTGCGTTCTTTATAAGAACGACTTCTGTGTTTACGCGTGCTCTTTGTGCCGCAGATAATATCAAATGAGACGTTCACTATTTTCAGGATGTACAGGTGTGTGGAAGTGTGTCACAGATGTTAACAGAGGAAGCACGTCTATATTTTATCATCATCAGATGGGTTTTATCGGCTCATTATACTACACTCTAAAATCTACGCTGTGCACCTACGTACGAGTTTCACTAAACGGGTCATAGACTGTTTTTTTTTTTAAGTAACTACTGTCAAATCTTACATTTTCAAAACCGCCAGTGTTCATTTTGTAATTCTAAGCAACGCTATCTTGCAAGATGAAAAATACCACTGATAGAAATGAACAGTTTCCGACCACAGCCCCGCCTTTCGCAGTGGTCTCAGACTATTCTCCTAAATGTAGTGATTTTTGTGAACAACGTGAACTTCCTGAAAGATGAATCAGCATTGACAAAATCAGGTAGATGAATTTTAGCGGCACTAATACTTCCTCTCTGTAGATACTGTATTTCCCACAGTTAGTTTTTTTAATATATGAATAATTCATCTCACGAGAAAAAGAGCCAAGTTCACTGGGACACATTTTGAGAAGGCATGCACGTTTTTAAACCTGCCTTTTTCTTTCAATCATCTCCTCAGATGAGTTAGATCAGAGACAGAAGTCACGTACAGTAGACCTACTTAGACTGAAACGTTGCCCACACGAGGAGTACCTTTACTGTATACTTAATGATAGGATGATAGAAGAAGTTGTCTTTACACATGATTCTCTTCTGTTTTAACTATTAAAGCAAAGTGTTACTGTGAAAAACAGCAGCTTGCTCTTTTAATCCCGTTTGAACTGGAGACAGTCTGACGTCTTGGGCACATCATTCCTGTAACTTGTTTGACATTAAAAAGCAATTCTACTTTTATTCAGCTGTGGGAAGTGGATAAACACATTTACTAAAGTACTGTATTTAATTACAGTTTTGAACGAATGCTTTACATTTTCAGTTTCATGCTTCTTTCCACTTCTACAGCACCCCACTGCATTTCACAGAGATCTATACTGATGTAATTAATCCAGCAGCAGTGGATGCAGTTTACAGACGTCACATTATTATGTATGACACTTATCACATTATAACAAGAACCTCTCTGCTGTTTATTGTTGTCTATATTGTGAGAACTTTGTTATAACATCACATTAGAAGGATTTATGATCTGTAAACAGGAAAAGCATATGACACAACAAGACGATTTTAACATCCTGTTACGTACAGCAAACTTATCACATTATAGCAACAAACTTATTGTCTTTTGTTGTTGTCTATATTGTGAGAACTTATATTGTTATAATGCCACGTGATAAAATCACATTAAAAAGATTTATGACCCATAAACAAGGAAATCATATTATTATTATATCATATATAATCATATTAACCTCTCATAACAAGATGCGGTTACACACAAGAAAACGTATCACGTTATAACAACTTATTATACCTTTCTGACTTATAGTGTTATAACAATACGTAATGTTTTCTGACCTATAAACAAGAAGATTGTTTTACCGTGAAAAGAGGAATCTTGATATGATAATATAATATTTATTTTGTTATAGCCTGAAACGATTCATACGTTCATATTATAGTTAAAGAAGTCATTGTTAAAACAAGAAAAGCTTCACGTTACACTGTGATAACTTATAACATCACGTTACAAGATGAGATTTTACAGAAGACTTTATTGATCCGAGGAAATTCACCTGTCAGAGCATTTATTTAACAATAAACGCGACATATGTAAAGCGTTTATTTATCAAATGCTGAAATCTTAAGCTTTATCTTTCAAGTATACAGAAATGTTCACAATACGCAAGATTAACAATAAAATACCTAATATATAGAATAAATGTATTATGTATGTGAAAATATGACACATGACACACAAATAAGAAAGCATGATGGGAAAATCGTCTCTTTACAACATTAAACATTTCATGTTGTAACACCAGTACTTGTGTTTTTTGTCTTTTTCTGGCATGTCATGAATAGCTGCTATAACATGATACTGAAAAATAAAATATAATGTTAGATATAAAACATCAGACTTTGAGATACGACACACAGTTATTGACAACACAACAGAACAGTGTATAAAGTAATACTATAGCAGCTACAATATTAAATAGTTGCTTACGCATGAAGGCATCAGTGATAAAAACAATAATATATATGATCATATACCACTCTAAAACGAAGCATTCTGCATGAAAGGTATTTATTTATATCTGTTTGTTTAATATTTAATACTGTCTCTATACAAATCCACTAAACAAAAGTTTATGTAACTACATCAGCAATGCAATGTAAAACATTTATTTATCAAATGCTGAAATCTTGAGCTTTATCTTTTAAGTTTACAAAAATATTCATATCTGATCTCATTACTCATACGTGTAATCTAATGTCATAAAGATTTTTCCCTTTCTCATTCAAAAACAAAGATTTTAAATGTCTAACAGTTCCTTCAACAGCTGAAACTCAAGTGAAGTCTCAGCAGAGTTTCAGGGTCTTGGTACAATACAGGGCCGCCGTGTTGCTGTGGTATCACAGGGGAGGTTTGAAGTTGATGATACCGGGAATCAGAGCCCGTCTCGGCACCTATCTGCTCACCCCACGCCGCTGCGAAACCCAACCACTGTCTCACCCACCGCCATGCACACTCATGACTAACTCTCAGTCTGAGTCTGACACACACACACACACACACACACACACACACACACACCTTTTACATCACGGTGACATGAAGATACATGACCTTTCATCGGCTTTCAAGGAGCACTGTAGAGACTTAGATGATGTTTTAGACAGAAATACAAGCAACACAAGTCACTCTTACCTGTCACTTCAGAACGGAAAGCCCTCTGCTCTGAAAAGCTGAAACCTGTGAGTAAAAACAAGACACTGCATATTCAAAACTCAATATACTGACGCAACGAACCATTAACCATTTAATGCACCAACAAGTCTTTTTAAATATCTATGTATACATGCAAGCTGCTGGCTAATTATTCTGGAACACTTGGAAGATGTTCAAGGGCATTTCAAGCCTAAAACAGGAAAAGAGTTGCTCATTTATTTTGTGTTTGACCTTCTCGCCCTCCCCTCTAACTTCGATCAGCATTAGCTGTACTGTCACGCCTGTTCAGTGTTAAAAGTGATTAATTACATTGTTCCTTGTATGGTCTTATAATGTCATAGTGAATATACTACTAAGTCTGGAAAACACCGTCAGTGCAGCGTCGGCCAAATGTCTTATCGTGCGGCCTCCACCGTGAAAGAATCAGGTACGCTTGAGGGTTTTAGAAAAAAATTGGTCTCCCTTCATTGATTCTCAGTAAGTAGTCCACATCAGTTCGAATGGTAATTCTCATTTTTCATCAGACAGCTCGTAGATGAAGCCTAGAGTGGCTCCTATGTTGGGCTGTGCTTTCTCCTCCTGAAAAGGTCAAATGTATAAACTCAGCTTGAACACCCGATCACTGTGTGTTCTTGTGGATTCTCCGTGTTCTGTTTTATTTTATGAACTGAAACTATCAACTTTACCTTGAGTCTAACATTACATATATCAACTCCCTATTCCTCCCACTCTCTCAATGCATTTTGTGCAGTTTCACTATGGTTTAATACTACTAACTGTCCCCAGATTTGATGCGTGGTGATTCAATGAAACACAAATTAATTGAGGAGCATCCGAAATGTAAGTTCAAACTGAAACAATGAACGGCTTGACACTAGATTCAACATTAGATGAACAAAAAAACAATGTTTGACATTTTGGGAAATGTGCGTATTCACTTCCTTGATTAAAATTAGATTAGCATTGAAAGCTCTTTTACAATTTAAGGCTACTTAGCTTAGCTTAGCTTAGCGTGAAGACTGGAAACAGGTGGAAATACCTAGCCTAGCTCTTTTTCTCACTCTGTTCCTACTGACGTTAGCTCCAAACATCTTCCTTTCATGCTAACTCCTTCTTCATTAGCCGACCGTGGAGCCTAAACTCGAGGTATGTTTAGCTTAAAACGTACTAAAAATGAACATTTCTCAGGAAAAAGGACTCAACCTAACACTAAGGAGACTTCTCTAAGGAATATTTTGTCATTTTGGGAAACACACGTTTGCTGAGAGATAGATGAGAAGCTTAGCATTAAGACATCTTTAGCTTAGCATGAAGAGTAAGGGCTGAGTAGTAAACATGTTTGTTTGACCAGTACAAAAACTGAAATGGAAAAAAAAAAAGTTATGGTTTTTCAAGGGTTTATAAGCCAGAACATTTTAGCTAGGCGCAGTGACTTCCTAAACCTGAACTGTAAACTTTACATCTAGTTTAGTTGGAGTTGTTGCCAGGCTAGCTGTTTCCCCTTACTTCCAGTGTTTGTGCTAAGCTAAGCTAACCAGCTGCTGGTTGTAGCTATATTTGCTGTACGGCCACAAAAGTGGTATTGATTGCATCATCTCGCTGTCACACTTTCTCTTTTCCAGAACAAGACCCCACGACGCAAGGGAGAGGGCAAATTTCTGTTTGAACTTATGGTGCGCGTGTTTGTGCACAGGTTACGGTGCTACACGTGAGCATATAATGTATATATGTGTTTTTGTGTTTGTGTGTGTGTATGTGTGTGTGTGTGTGTGCGTGTGCGTTAGGGTCTGTGTGTGTGTGTGTGTGTGTGTGTGTGTGTGTGGCCCTTTAAAAACCATCAGACCAAAAGAGAGACCATAAGAGAAAATGAGGGATGAGAGAGGAGAAAAAAAGAAAAAAAGAAAAAAACCCACTCAAACTGAAAGTGTGTGGATGTGTGCATGTGTGTGTGCATGTGTGTGTGTGTGTGCGTGTGTGTGAGGGAGAGGTTAAAGCCACACACTAGGGTGTTTTTCTCTTGTTTCCAGCATCATTATGACACAGCTTGAAACACACACACACACACACACACACACACACAGGCATTATGGCAAGGTGGATGAAAGACTGAAAGAACGACAGCGGCCGTTCATCTTCGGTGAAACTACATCTCTCTCTCTCTCTTCCCTCTCTCTCTCTCTCTGTCTTTCTTGCTCGTCGCCTCTCTCCTCCCCCTTTGTCACACACATGTCTACCCACCAGCAGACCATACACACATGCATTTGACTACCACTGACACGTCTGTCACCGTGATGACAACTTAACAGGTAAGAATTCATTCCTGTTCCCCTCATATTTTAGTCTATATGTTTTAGTTGTCTTTTTTTCTGTTCAGGCACACTATGAGTGAATTTTTCACAATGACTTTTGAGAAAGTTTTTAAAAGCTTAACCCAACATTAGCATTACTAGCATGCTCTCACACTGCTAAAACACACCCGGCCTTCTGTGTCTGACATCATTTAACAGCAAACTTTATCTTTTCACTAAGCCTGCCCAGAAAAATGCTCAAGAAATGGTGAACATTGGTTGGGATTTCGTGGGTTAAATGACTAGACGTAAAGGTCGCTCTGGATACGAGCATGTAAGTGCAGACAAATCCAGTCAAACTTCAGGGATTTTGCAACTACAATCAGTATCAGAAGGAGATGCACGGTGTTTAAAACATTTATTCCACTTTGGACCGATGAAGTGAAAGTGTAAAATGTGTTATCCTCCATTTTGATCTCAAAATGTGCACCCATCCACCCATCCGATTGATAAGGCGTACAGGTGCATGATGCACGACGGTGTTTATCTGGTGATAAACGGGATAATGCCGAGGTCTGGGCGTCAGCATTCACTTGTAGCATTTCAGTGTTGCTGTTTGAAACAAGCTGGTGTTTACACCAAACGTGCTCTCGCACAGAGAGGCACTGTGGACACTGTAAAGGTATCCAAGTGAGCAGTCAAGTTACAGCTGAAAATATCAAGGTTGTGTCAGCAAAAGGCCCGCACGCAATCTAAAGTCTGCGACGAAACCATAGAGACTAAACAAAATTAATTTGCTAAGCTTTGATAATGTTATCATGATCGCTCAACACTCATCCCATCATGTTCAAATAATCAGAATTTGTTGTGTTGGCGGAGTTCGTAGTCATTTTGGCGATATTTGGTCGATCCAACTCAACAAGCAGAGTTTCTGTTGTTGTTGCTGCTATTTTTGACCCCCTTTGATTTTGTGACCTCCTTTGACATCTGCAGGCAGAACGGGATCAACGACCGCTTTTGTGTTTTTTTTTTGTGTGTGTGTGTGTGTGTGTTGTTTTTTTTTCTTTTCTTTTATTTAAAAAAAAGAAAAGAAAAAAAAAGAAAAAACATCCTGCATTCAACATTTTCGCTGCTCAACATGAAAACCAAAGGTTCGGGGAGCCATAACTCGGTCGAGCTGCTTGCTTCACTGGCTTTATTCAGGGGCTTCCACACTTAGAACGAGGAAACGGAAGAAGATGGCAATGGGTGGCATTGCATTTCAGAGACGTATGATGATCAAGGTGGATTACTCTGACATACAATGTCTACAAAGTATTCCACACACCAAAATACATATTAAAAGTAAGTATGGGAGGTGTCTCGAGCAGTATCATCGATGACAGTTTGTGTGGATCAGTTTTAAACATCTTGTCGCCGCGGCCTTTCCCCATTCTTCTCTTTAAAAGTGCTCAAGCTCTGTCAGGTAGCAGTGGCGTCGTGATCGAAGAGCAATTTAACGCTCTGCCACATATTCTTTACCGGACTGAGGTCTGCATTTTGTCTTGGCCGTCGCACGACATCATCTTTTTCCGTGTAGCTTTATGTTTCGCAAGCTTTCCAGGGCTTGCAGCAGAGAACCGTATCCCCCCCCCCCCCTTAATAATGCTGCTGCACCATTCTGCAGGGTGGGGATGGCGTGTGTCAGTGTTTGGCGTTTAGTGTAATCAGTGGAATTCTGCATTTTAGTCCCATCAGGCCCATAAAAGTCTTTCTGCACTCAGTTTGCCTTTCCACAGACACGACCTCAGATGTCATGTGACTTTCTTTCAACAGTGGTTTTCGCTTTGCCATGAAGTTGCTGCCGGTGAAACATCCGGAAAACGGTTGTCGCATGTCGCAGTGTCTCCCTTCTCGATCATGGAAACCTGAAGCTCCCTCACAGTTGCTGTGAGCCTCTCAGAGGCCTCCCCCTGTGCTTAGCTTCTCATGTGGCCGCTCAGCTTTTGAGAGCACACAGTTGGGGCATACATAGGCCTTGAAAATATTCTAATATTCTTCCTCTGATAGGTACAATTTCAGTAACGTCACTACAACCTACATTGTTCCTTCATCTGCACGATGCAGTTTTTGCAAAGAAAGTCACTGCAAACAGATGATCGTCATTCAAATTAGCGCGCAGCTTCCAATAAACCGGCTGCAGCGGCGCTGAATCAGATGTGTTAAAGTAGAGGTAAAGGAGGTGAACCACATTTTTGTGCTTGATATTCGGACTTGTTTCCAAAATTTGTTCCAAGCTGTAAAAAAAAAGAATTGAAAAATTCTAGGCACTCAATAGTTATCACATTTGATAAAACCGACATGACTGGTGTTCTATCATGCAGTCATCAAAGTTACTGAGAACGGTGTGAAAACCAGCGTGCAGAATGCCACAATAACACAGAGGCAGGACAAATCATAATATCTATATATCTATATATATAATATCACAGCAGACCAATGGATCCATCTCCATCTCCAGCTGTGGCCAGATGTGCACAGAAAGTTTTTTTTTGCCACCTCACTATTGATCTTATTTGATCTGACTGCAGCGATCACTGTCTTACCACAGCTCACGATGCAGTTCACAGAGATGGTACGATCGATGATCACGTTCACGCTGAGTTACAAACTGTTGGCGTGCATTTGTTGTGAATAACTCTTTTGCGTTCAGCAAAATTGCCCAAATTGTTTTCTTGGCCAAAGAGTGGCATGGCGGCCTTCAATACGTAGTTCTCAGGAAAAATGCTTTCTTCCAAAGTTTCAAGTATGGAATAGAATTTCTTTTTTTGTCATTTAACTTTACATTTAATTTACAATAAAGTAAAATGAGCGAAATTAGTAATGATCAGTACGGCCACACTGTGAATATACTACAATAATCGCAAAAAATTAAGACGTGAAAATCAAATTTTTTTGCATTTTCGTTGCAGCTTTCATCTCTGACACCGATGTTTTTTTTTTTTTTTAAATCAAATTCATTTTTAGAATGCAAAAATCTTAACCGCTATCGCTATCTCCACATCAGATAAGTGAACTTAACCCTGACTTTAACAGGTATATTAATTTACTCTGTGTTACTCACTTCACGGTCCCATTAACCGTGTTTACTCAATAGAATTCAACAGTCCGTCAGCGGCCAATTCACCATTGATTGTAACATAGGCAATTTGCGCGCAAGTTGCTCTAACAGCTTAAAGAAAAGGAAAAAAACCCTCTGACTTTGAAATTACATGAATTTTGTTTGTGTATTCACAAATTGCGCTGACTTCTTCTCACCTTTCGTTGACCTCTGTGACCTTCAAATGAATAGATTCATATGTTCAGAATTATTTCCTCTGCAGATATAAATGATAATTGGCGTTTTCTGCATCAGTTTACGGGGAAGTTACAGTGATGAAAAGTGTCACACTGTACCTGCGGTGTGTCACGTTTTGTGGCTTTGTGTGTCATCGGCCTTAATTACAATAAAATGATGAATGATGACGACGATGAATAAAATGACTTTAGCCAAGATGTACGTGATCGCAACGTTTTATGACACGATGCTGCGTGAATTAAAATGTGAAAACTTGATAGCTCTTGAAAAGTCGACGTGTAGGCCATGAAGACTACAGTTTTAGACGGTTTTGGTCCATCGCACCTTGTTGCGTTTCGGATTACAGCTCGAGCATGGTTGTCACTTTCGTACCGGGCTTGCATAGGAATGGATACCCAACCTTTGGCACATTTTACCGTGTTTATTGAAAAATGAAGTTCCATCATGTGAAACCGACAGCATCCCTTGACGACCACATATTGTGAAACAAAAAGAAATGACGCACCGCACCGTAGTTATCGTACTAAATCATTTTACAGACTTTTTACAAAAAGTGCTTTCAGGTGGGTCCTCCTGTGGTGCACACTCAAATGTTTTATTTTACATGAAAGAATCCTGTAGCAGTCTTTAGAAGTGTGTAGCAGTGCAGTTAGTTGTGCACACAGCGGGGTCTCTGATCATTTTCTGGCCTGTGATCTTGTATTAGATGCAAAAGCTCTTGTCAAGTTGTTTCAAGGCCCGCGTTTTAACTGTGGTACGAGCACGGAGGAACCACGGAATGCATTAAAAGCAAAATATGCAGACCCTATCGCTTTTTAACTCTTAAAACTTTCCAGCAGCTCAGCGACGATTTACATTTCTTGGTTGTATCTTGTGTTTGCACGTATAGACGACTGAAACACTGATCCTAAACTCCACGCAACAACCGAAAAGCATCAATCAGACGCACAAATGAGAGTTTGCACAGTTCAAAATAAACCTTTCTGTCTAGTATTCAGCTCTTATTTTGTAGAATGTTACTACACTGTCTGATTGTCTGATGGTGCTTCGACATAAAGCCTTTAACACACTCTCCATGATTTTTTTCCAAAGTTACGGATAAATAGGGACCATTTGGCGCCGGGCCTACGAAATCACCTTTTTGCTTCAAGCGTTTGTATAAAATTGTATAAAGGGAAAGATTTTTTTGAACACTCTTTCACCTTCTTCTTGTGTGACGAGCAGTTTGGCAGCAGTTTCACTTCTGTGCCTTCAGTATATTACACACACCGTCATGTTTTTTAGGTGACACTATCTTGTGCGTCAGCATGGACCATCGTACACACAACGAGATTATGGAGGGGGAATGAGCTTTTTCCAGACACCTTGACACGATCGCTTCAGTGTTGTTATTTTCCTTCACCCATTCAGAGACTTTGTTCCCGCCAGTCGTCACGTCTTTTCTCAGTGTCTGAAGATGGGCTCGGAGAAAAAGAGTTGAGAGAAAAAAGTCCAGAAGTGCATATCTCTTTCCCCCTCCTCTGCTCCCGCAAGTTTTTTTGGTGAATGTGAGAGAAAACTAGAGAAGCGTCTCGCCCGTACACACTCCTCCGCACTCCACCTTCTATCCTCTCACATCCTTTCATTCACACATTTTTTTTTTTAATCCGGCTGTTTTCTCGACAATGAACAAAAAAAGTAAGCGAATGTTTATGCACAGGCGATAAATTAGCAGCTCGATATCAAAGTCGAGATCACTGACGGAAAGAAGTTTGGATGCTGAACCGTAGAGACCAAAAAGTTAAGAAAGCATTTTAATTTCAGTGTAGGCTTTCGAAAGACAAATGTAACACCTCAGTGCAGTGCAGAATGAAGAGCTGATCAATCGATTCGAAGGTTTTTATTCCCCGTTCCATTTATCAGGTTTTGTGACGACTTTTCTCCCTGCTTAATTATCGAATATCTTGAAGGGACGTCACTTTATCCTAAAATATGTGATTACATTGTAATGAGAAGGATTAAAGGCCCCTCCAGGAGGATTTTTAACTTGACTTAACGCAACAAAGCAATTCCCATGTTGTGCGTACGTGAACAGTGCGAAGAGAATCCGGGGAAATGCGTTGTGTCGGTTGCCCAGTTTCCAGGAATCGGATTAATTTCGGTCAACTCTGGAGCAGAGGAATCTCTCTGCTCGTTGTTTGGATGCAATTATAAGGATAAAGGAAAAATTCTGGGAATTATCCTCCTGGGTCCCACCACAGCATAAAAGATGACTCAGGTGTTGACGTTAATAATATTCTTTATATTGACCTTAGTGAAAGGTCTATGTATGTGAAAGGTCTATGTATTGCAGTCAGTTATCTGTGCCAGCATACATTGACCTCAATACATAACACATAAGTCAAGCACTGCCAAAGTGATCACATATGCTAATATTGAGGTTATGGTGTCAGACTGCTTGTGTAGTTTACCACATTATTTTGCATTATGCATGTTAATGCTGAGGTTTCCAGCTATGAGAAGTAGTCACACTGTACAGGTGACCTCAGCATTAACATCATCACCTACACACACACACACACACAGGCACTCTTATCGTGTGTGTGATTAACTTAGCTACCATTACCAATCAATGATCTGTTCAAAGATTGTATTTGAAACGCGGTAAACTGATCGGTGGACGAGCATGCCGTTCGATTCGATGATGTGAAATGTGTCGAAGAGAAAACGATCGCTGCCTGAACGAGCAGCAATCCACTGGCAAGATTAGTATCAGCTCAACGCGGTCATCGTAGCGCAGAGAAAATGACGTCAAATAGATTTTTATCAGAATTATATTCATGTCGCTGATTTCATGTTTACAACAGATGTCACTTTTGATGCAATAGTCAGTTTTCCGGATTTAGAAAGTAATTAGGTCAAGCAGAACTTGTGAAATTGGAGGGCAGTGACACTTCCTTTGAGCCTTCCTTTGAGAGATTCAACACATTTAAATTTACTTTGTACATTTTATAGATAGATAGATTAATACTTTATTGATCCCCGAAACACAAAACAAACATGCAATATATAAAAAGGCATGAGGTAGATACGTTTAAAGCGGATACAGTGTAAATATTATTAAAAGTCTAAGGGAAGGAAGAACGTATAGTCCTATACAAAAGAAAAATAGACAAACTCTGTACAGTAACTTTGTGCAAGTCACACCATGAGTCAGCGCAATTTATGCATGTCCAGAATATCAACTTATCAATATAAAGTGTTATCGCAGTGGGAAAGAATGACTTTCTGTAGCAGTGCTATGCTATATACCTTATATTTATAATATATTAATACTGGTTATGGTATACTGTACATGTATACTGCTATTCCACATTGTTATTGTGCATTTTACTCACTCTAATCTAATCACAATAATCTAACGACGGTGCATCACGTCCGGTAAGATGAATGGACTTGCTTTGGTTAATAACAATACTACGAAAAGTGGTTAACCAACAAAATAAAAATAAAAAAAAGCTGCAGATATGTTAATAAATCGCTAATTCAACATTCTTTTGATCAATTTTCTACTTTTTTAGGCTTAAATTTTAGAGTTTTTTGGCTTGTACAGTATTTTAATAACTTTTCCATCATAACTGACTGCATCAGTGTATGACGATGCTGATGCAGAAAATTAATGTTAATTTAATTTTGTGCCACTGATCTTATTGATAGCGCTCGTCTCTGTATTCAACGGGCTTGTGTGTACACATGTCTGGCGGACGTTGCTCACAGACTCGCTGACTGTATGTCAGTGGTCATGTTTGAGGTTAGGTGTGTTATGGGGGTTTTAAGGTTATATAACATGCCACAGGTAGAAAACAGCATGTCAGCATGTCTGTTAAAAGGTGCCCAATATGTGTATGGTGAGTGTGTGTGTGTGTGTGTGTGTGTATGTGCGCAAATGTGTGTGTGTGTGGTGGGTGAGTAGGTGGTGCTGCATGGTGTTTAGAGGGTTCCCTGAACCTCATCGTTTGTCGCCGTCTTCCTTCCTGTTTCATTCTCTCTCACTTCCTGTCAGCTGACTCAGCCGGTGAATCTTGAGCTGGTAAACATCTGCCGCCTCTGCGCACACTCTCTCACACACACACACACACACACACCCACCCACATACACTTGTTCGGTGTACTGTATGTAGCCACACAGTGATATATGCATGCACATTCACACATAATGAAAGACACAGCTCCATCTTTCACACGTACACACACCTTTTTCACACCTTACACACCAGCTTTCATGGTCAACCAAAGTATGCAGCTTCACGGTGTATTTATGTAACTAAAGGTGTAAAAAGTACTTTTATATAACTGCTGATGTGAGTTTCTAAGATTAAGTATATTAAACACTCCGGAGTGTTTTAGTGACTCAAACTCAGCATGAGTACCTTAAAAAAAAAAGAAAGAAAGGAACTACAGAGAAAGAACTACAAAAAAAAAGAGAAGATAAGAGTGACAAAAAGGGGGTGGGACATTAGAAAAGAACATAAATACGGACCAAAAAGCAGAAAGGACACAGACTGAGAAAGAAAAGAGATGAAAAGCCGACAAACGATGGAAGAAGAAAGGCAGGACAAGAGAGAGAAAGAGAAAACAAAGTTCAGCGCGTGGTGTGACGGAGAGAGAGAGAGAGAGAGATAAGGATGGGCAAAGAGACGGAAAGAGAGACAGAGAGATGGAGGAGGGGGGCAGAGAGATAAAGATAGCTGAAAGGAGGGAGATCCGTCAGCGTTTGTTTCCTCAGGATGTGGTTACCACGACGACAAAAAGGCAGCGAGGCAACATCACTACCCCCTGGTCTCATCTGACACCTGCAAGTGTGTGCGTGAGTGTGAAAGTCAGCGTGTGTGTGTGTTTGTGTGTGTGCGTACATGTACGTGTGTTTCAGTGAGTAAATGAGTGTGTGTGTGTGTGTGTGAAAAAAGGCTGCGATCTGCGTGTGTGTGCGTGTGTCCATTTTGCTTTAAGCATGTGTGACAGACAGTGTGTGTGTGCGCTGTGTGTGCTGTGCGTGAGCTTGTGTGTGTGCTGTCAAAGGATACACAGCAAAGAGCGAGAGAGAGACACACACACACACACAGATAGGAAGGGCTATGTGAGAGGTTGACAATCTGAAGATCGGAAATAATTAGACAAACACTTGAGACAGTGGAGAGCGAGAGAGTGAAAAACAGTCTGAGAGGACAATGAAGAAAATCAGAAGAACAACCAGGACCTGCAAACATGAACAACAGAGGACGAACATATGTGAAAAGGAAATTAAGCGGCAAGAACTGGTAAAAGAAAAAAAAAATCAACCCTCAAAACGCATACAGTGTATTTGTCTCTTCATCTCATCTTCCTTCGTTCTCTTTCTGACTCACTCGGTGTCCTATTTAGAGCAGAATGTGGTTTCAAGACAGAAAGACAGAAAGAAACACCAGAGACGTCTTAAAGATTTACTGCATGCGATTTACATGGCTGCACTTGAAGTCAATTTCTAAGGTTACATTGTCAATCACAGTAACAACACTTATGCACAGGTGGTTTTGTTGTAGCGTTGCGTTTGCTGGCTAGCTCACCTTCTCTTCAGTTTCTTTTTCTTCTTCTTCTCCTACAGCGTCGGTTCAGCGTGAGTCTTGACTTCAGACTGCGTTGCAGACATTTTCAATCGCATCTGGTAATCTGTCACCTGTTTCTGATGGCAAACCAAGCCAAACTGTGTTAGACTAGACGGCCTTAGTGTGAATGCTAGCACCTGCTAATCAGAGCTTAATCTGGAATGAAAAAGGCGCCATTGCTATAAGCTGGCAGCCTGCATGGCTAGCTTTTAGACAAAGTACGGACAGCGTGGTGCACGAGTTAGCAGAAAATTGCCTCAAGACCTGCGCGGTTATGTACAAACTCTCGCCTTCTGTTGTTACTTGAAACCAGCTACTTTTTTCCAACCCCTGATCATTACATCACACCTACAGAAAGAGTCGTACTGTAGTACTCTAGTCTGACTGCTGTGCTTTCAAGTTTTTACCCCACAGATAAAGTGATAAACTTTTCATAGCTATTAAATACAGTCTGTATAAATACCTGACAGATGCTTTGCCTGTCTGTATCTGCCTGACTTTCCCAGTCTTTTCGGTTCGCAGACAGTTTAAAAATAGCCTGTCTAATTACCAATACGGAAACAACATGTCTCAATCATGTTTCAAATTTCGAATTACAAAACTTGTGTGAACTCCATCTTATCGAGTAGTTCCAGTATTACTGCTAATGTTGCATTTACGTGTTATGTCTTCTGTCTGTCCTCTGTAGGCACTCTAGCTACATCCAACGAGCCATCATGGACGACCGTTCATCCACCCAATCCTTCTCCAACCTCCACCACCATCGCCATCGCCCGCCTTTTCACCTCACCCTGCCCGGCCTTCAAAGCCCCGAACTGGGTTACCCGTCCTCTCAGCCCGCCCTGGACACGCTGGAGCAGTATGGAAGTAGAGGAGAAGAATCCACGACCTCCTTCTCGACGTCAAGCACCTCTTCCGTGGGAAGGAGGGCGAGCAGTGGGGGCGACAGAGGCTTGTTAAACGCGAGCGGTTTGGATGGGGACGCTAACCTGGGAGGCCACCTTGACGGGGAAAGCGGGATGAGCGGCCATTTTTCTGACACTTGGTATGGCAGTAGCAAAAAAGAGGAAGTTTGGGAGGATGGGGAGAGTTGTGAAAGCACTGCAGATGATTTTTATGGTAAAGGTGATTGCTACAATCACACAAGTGATGTTTTTTACACCGCAAATTGTGGCAATGAGGAAGGAGTCCGGCGCAAAGTCAGAGCAAACTATAATAATTATGCCCATGTTAGCTACGAAGCTAAAAGTGAAACCGTTTACAATAGGGAGGCTAACGTTAGCCACTTTACTAAGCAGCCTACTTCCTTCAACAGAAGTACGGCAGGAAGCTTTAGTGACAACAGTGTAGATTATTGCAGGACCGATTCAAGAGTGAGTGATAACTATTTAGGAAGAGAAGAGGATTATGGGTCCAGCTGTGGCTCGGGGGAGGATCAGCTTCAACTGGCAGAGGTTGAGGGACCCTGGCTGAGTGTTTCGCCCTCCAGTCAGACCGGAGAGAGCAGATGGAGAGGAACAGCAGACGCCTACAGTTTGGCCCCAGGATGTCTACCGCCTATTGGCATCAGCAGTGGGACGTACACTCAGAAACTGGACTCCTTCTCTGAGGCGTTCCTTTCCCAGCGAAAGAGAAGATTCCCCATGATTACCAGCAGGGATTCTGGACAGGTCTGGGAATGTGGAGAAGGGAGAGGAGAAAGCCCCGCCGTGGCAAAGTCAAGGCACAGCTGTGCTTTTGATTCAGACTACCTTCCTCCCTCGTCGTCTTCCCCCGCACACCCTTCTCATGCGTCTTTCCCCTCTCCACCCACATCATCTCACCTCATGTCTTCTGTTCTTAGTCCTCCTCCCACACCTCTCCCCCCCCCTTCTCACTCACCCTCCAAAATGGACTCTCCCGGTGCGTTCAGCGGCACCGGTCATTCAGTGTCCCAGGGTGGAGAGTCACTTGGTACGCTCCAGTTTTTCCCTTCCCGCTTTCAGCCGCTTCCCTCGATCCATTCCCCTGGGATGATTTGGAAGCTTCCCCTGCTGCCACACAGTTTTCCTCAGTCGTCAGGCGACCCGAGCAGCATCGAGGGCAACCCCCTGAGATCGTCTCATGGTAGTGACTGTGGCAACATCACAGGTAAGGTCTGCTTTTTTGTGAATGAAAGCACGATAGTGGGAATGTACAAAGAGTGTATGTAACCTATGTGACAAAGAAAGAAACCCTGGAAAACAGTACTATGAAATAACAGTTACTAAAAAAAAAAAAAAAAAAACTTTGCAGGTTAATACCCACATGTAAATTTACGGGACATGTGGGTTTTCGAAGGTGAGCTTATGAAATGTCCCATTTCCCCTATGCAAATGACGTTTTCACTTTTCACATTTTCACACTTTTGGTCTATTTTACACCACGTGAAACATGAACTGTTTCACCTGTGACAACCAGCATCCATTCATGTGTGGATTTTCACAAGAACCGCTAAGTCTTTCCAAATAAACAGATTCATAGTCTGTCTTACGTAACGCCTTCCTGTCTGAATAGATTCCTGCCGAGATAAGTGATGTTTGTGACTTTTATTATTTTTTTTCTGTCTCGCTTTGTCTGGCTTTCTGACTACATCACGGCAATACTGACGGCCCTATATTTTCTGCTGCTTCTGTCTATCTTCCATCCTATTTTTACAGTCCCGCAAAACATCCTTCAGTCACCAGAATCATCATTCCTCACTTCGCTCCACCCGCCCAGTACCCTCTGTCCGTCCAATACTCAATCCCTCCTTCCATCCTTCCATCTTCCCTCTCATCCACCTCACCTTTCCGGGCAACATTATGAGGCAACGGAAAAGATAGCACCTTACGTGGTGAGCCAGAAAGTAAAGAATGGACCAGTCGGTCTGAACCAGCCACAGCTGCAACTACAACTACAGGTACAGTACGACACTTTTTGAGCAAGAAACAGTTTGACTAGGTTAATGTACTTGTGTTTTTCCTCTTGCTGGGTGTGAAACAAGAAAAGCGATAATACTTGACGCAGTGCTGTGAGGTCCAGAGATATTCAGGATAGCAGTTGGCGTGTATTCTCCACTAGGTGGCATAATGCGATGTTAGCCAAGCAAAATTCTATCCTAGTTTAGGAGCTGTTTATTAACAAATAAGTACTTGTTGTTTTGCGCTAATTATTAGCATGCTAACACACTAAGCCAATGTATACCTGCATGTTAGCATGCTGATGTTGCTAGCATGGCCTAGAAGCAAAATGTGCAACATCTCAACCCGCCACCTCTCTCTCTCTCTCTCTCTCTCTCTCTCTCTCTCTCTCGTGTGTCAACTGAGTTGCTTTGTTTATTGGCAAATATTGTATAATCTGTAATCCTGGAGGCCAGAGACATAGATATGACGGATCCCAGATAAATACACTACACTTCTCCATTCATTCTATTCATTCATTCATTAAACTTCCTGTCCCACAACGATGTGACTTTTTCTTCAGCATATCAGTGCAGAGTTTCAAGGCCAATTTTGCAAAGCCTTGCAAAGCTAATTGATTGTGTTTTATAGATAATAACTGGGGACTAACAACACCTTGGGTTTCCCCTTGTCGTCTTCTTTCGAGTTTTTAGGCTTTCTCATAATCAGTCAAGATCCTCTAGTCTTGCAGAGCCATCTACCTAAAGTACAGAGTACCTAAAGAAGAGTATTCACACAGGCTTTACGAGATGACACAAAGTAAAACGTATATTTCAACGGTTTCAAGCTCTTCTTTATGAAACGCATTTCAAAAGCCGCATTTTCGCACTTGGTTGGTGCATTGCCGTCACTCTTCCATCATCAAAACCCAGGAGACGGGGTTGTGAGGTGGCAACACTCGATACAGCTGGAGACGCTGTGAGGACGCAGTAGGCGCAGTGGCTGTCTGTTAAGAAATCTTGTTAGTTCCAACTGCGTTACTGCTTCTAAAACCACAGTCTTAGTCTTAGTTTTATTTTTAGATGCAGTGTGTAAGTGAAACAAAGTTTTTGAAAAGCTATTCAAGGACACGGCAAGGCGAGCTGTTTCTCCCGCTTCAGTTTAGCTTAAAATACAATTTTGAGGACTTGAGGCTGTTCGTTTGCCTGTGCTGATGTCTCCAAAGCCACAGAAAAATATTAGGTCTGCCTAAATACTTTTTGAACTTAAGTTGCCCACACTCCATCTTTCTGTTCTGTATTATTCCAGACAGGACGAGACAAACAGTGGAAATGATTTTATCCTCATGTTCTTACAGCAACAAACGTCCCAGAGCTACACCGGAACTCCATTTCCCAGTATCCTTCACTCCAGGGGTCAAAAGAGGGGTCGCTACACTCCTCGGCCCCTTTTAAATCCTCTGCGCAGGGGGAGGGGGCTGTACTCGTCCCTCTCATCACTTCAACTCAGAGATGAAACAGCGTGCGGGGAAGAGGATGAGGGCGATGTGTTACCGTGAGTAAAATGCTGAAAGAAAATGGGTTTATTTCTGTTTTAGTTCAGCTCCACGTGCAGGTTAAACAAATCTGTAATTTAAAAACACATTTACACAACATATAAGTATTGCCTTCTTTCACTTTCCTCTTTTCACTTTCCCACCTCCCCCTTTTCTTCTTTTTCAGTTATGTCAACGTTGGTCCGGATTTTCAAGCAGAGCTTCCTCCATGCTTTGCACGTGGCAAGGGGCTGGAGGTGTGGTCACCAAAGGAGGAATCGCCTTGGGAACAGTTGCTTTGGAAACCGTGGGACGAGCTGGAGGAGAGTACCAACTTACAAGACCGAGGTAGATGACATACCAAAATAAATCTCCTTTACAGCCCCCAACACCAAGAACTGGATAGAAGATGAATCAAATGTTTTAGTGTAACATGATGAACCGTGTGATGGAATATCGACCCTGTTCATTGTAAATGACGCTAACTGCTGATGTTTTCTGTTTGTGTGCATGAACAGTGGGGATGCTGTTGTCCATGTGTAGTTCCAGCTGTTTACCAGGAGGGGGCAGTAACACAGAGCTGGCTCTGCACTGTCTGCACTACTGTCAGGGCAACACAATGGTAACACTTCCTTCTTCATTAGTCCTTTCACTTTGCACTCCATCATTTCATCATTCCTCCACCCGTCACGACTTACTTCCACGCGTCATTAGTCACTTCCTTGTTCCCTTTTGATTTGTTAATTCTCCCTTCCATTGCATGCTTCATCTTTATGTTCTCTACCCCACCATCCCTCTCTCCTGTGCAGGCCACGCTGGAGATGCTGCTGTTCTCACAGCCCTCACCAACAGGAGACTACCACTACTCGGGTAAACCTAAACAGTTATATCCATGTCAAAATGTGGCTCAAAGGAGCAACCTTTCCCACTGTACAGACAATGGCAGCCTTTGTAGAAGCCCAAACCTCCTGCCCCTCCTTTCATCACGTCCCTTACACCCCTCTCTGTTCCTCTGTCTGTCGCCTTTAAGTTTAAATCCACCGAGCACCATGTAAAGCACACAGTAGACATTGTTCTGCATGCTAGTGTACACTCAAGTGACAGCAACAGTATTTAAATGTCTGAAATCTCCGACCCCTGCTCAAGCAGGGTGCATGCAAGTTTCACTATTAAAACAGACAGTCACAGCAGCGTCAGGCTCATTACCTAAGACTCTTCATGGATGCCTTACCTAACTTATGACTTATTGCAGCGAGTCATGCATCGCAGCATGACCTGTTGGCATTTGTTTTCATTGTTTCTCATGCCCTCCCCTCTCTCTCTCTGTCTGTAGGTAGTGATTCTTGGACAGACAGTGAAAAGAGTCTCTTCAATGCAGCTCTGGGAACTTACGGAAAAGAGTTTTCGCTCATACAGAAAATGGTATAGCTGTTATTCATGCATTTCCGGTTGTTTATGCTGCATTCTTTTAGTGCTTTCCTTTTCTAATCTGACTCTGTCCTGGTGTTAAAGTGACATGTATGTACTCCAGGTATGTGCATAAGTGTAACATATATAAACTGTACTTATTTCTGCAGCTATTTATATTTATAATTTTCTGTTTTTATAATCAAATAGTTATAAAAGTACAGAAGGAATGAACTGTGTAGCCAGGGCCACAACTGTGCTAAACCAGTCTTATTCTCATTACGAGAGATGCCAGAAGCCAGAGAAAATACTCATTACCTCCCTTACAGTCACCTGAAGGTGGCAGTTACTGTACGTCTTCCCTCTGTAGTCTATAATTTGTGTGTCATTAAACTCTGGATCCACTGGTTACCTTGATTAAAGCTTAGCACTCCCACAGCACAGTGTGCACAGTGGAAATCACTGCATGTACGTGACCGAATAAAAGACTGGAAACATCGCTTTAAAGCGAGCTAATGGATCTGGAATCAAGCTGTAGGTAGATGTCGAAGAAGTCACACTTGATTCACTGTGTGCGCGTCTGCGTGTTGCAGGTGAAGACCAAGACCGCGTGTCAGTGTGTTGAATTTTTCTACCTGAGTAAGAGGATCCAGGACAAGCAGAAGAAACAGAAGGAGGAAGAGGAGAGTAAACTAGGAGAGATGGAGCAGCAGAAAAGTGTAAGAACCATCTGAAAGAAGCAGTCGGCTCTAGTTAAAATCTTTACGCCTCTCGTAAAGATCCCTGCTGCTCGCTGATGTTTCCTCTTTCTATCTTCCTCCCTTTTCCTGTTGTTGTTCTGTGGTGATTTGTCTATTCCCATGATGCTTTGTGGCCTCCACTGTGTCATGCATTCTGATCCCTGACAGATGAGCCTCAAATAGAAGAGTGTGTTTGGCAGAAAGAAGAATATGGCGTATTTGTGTGGCTGCATTGAGTTAATTGCGTTAAATGTTGTGGAATGCGGCCCAACGAGTGAGTCAAAGCACGGCAGCTTACGATTGGTGCTCTTGTCACAGATAACGCCCACCTGTCAGCCAGTGAACCGACAGTTTGGACCGGAGGAGGCAGTTCCCGTGCCCTCATTGGCCAGCTTCTTCCCCTGCAAGCTGTGTGGCAAGTGAGTAGGACCAGTCGTACTAGAGGAGGCTGCGACACAAACTCTTTCTGTGTGTTTGGCTTCAGGGTGAACCGACAGATGGTTTCAATTTTCAAGTCCTCTTCTACAATCCTCTCTTTCTGTCTCCTCTGTCCCTGCAACAGGATGTTCTACAAGATCAAGTCCCGCAATGCTCACATGAAGATCCATCGCCAGCCGCAGGAGGACTGGACCGACAGGCGGCTGCAGCATCAGCTCCTCGCCCAGCGTCTGGCTCTCAGTCGTACCACCAACATCATACCCACCGTAGGCGGTACACTTCTCCCTCCCCAGGCTCCGGCTCGGTCCTTTTCCTCCTCTGGCCTCCCTGCAACCCCGAGCAACAACAGCAATGCAGACAGCGTCCTCAACTCTGTAACCAGTAGCAACGCCCTCGCTCCCAGCAATACCAGTGTCCTAGATCCCAGCACTGTCGTAGCATATAGCAACATCGCTGTGTCAAACTCTCATGTAATCACTAATATTGATGGCGGAGACTCAAATCAAAGAGAGGCCACCACTGTCTTACCTTTCCACCAGTCGTGGGGCTCATTTGGACACGGTCCTGACCCTGTTACCTTCTACTGCACCACAGAAGGGAAAGATGATGTAGCAGCTGGGGCAGTGGGGGGAAAAGAGTCAATCAACTGGCCTTAGTGTTTAACTCTCCCCACAAGCATTACCACCAGCAGTGTTTTCAATTCAAACTAATGTTTAAAGGTCCAGTGTGTCCAATTTAAGCATCTCTATCTACATATAATATGGCAGAGATGGAATATAATATACATAACTGTTTTTTCATCGGTGTGCATTCACCTGAAAATAAGAATTGTTGTGTTTTTGTTAGCTTAGATTGAGCCTTTTACATCTGCAGAAGCAGCCGGTCCGCTTCCACAGAGTCCGCCATGTTTCTACAGTAGCCCGCAAAGGACAAAATAAACACTGGCTCCAGGTAGGGCCTTTTGTGTTTTTTGTAGCCATGGCAGTTTCTTCTTCTTCAGACTAGATGCCACTAAATCCTACACCCTGGTCCCTTAGTTCAAACTTAAATGCTTTTTTCAAACATATTTTTCGACAACATGCGCATTTTTTTGTACGTTTTTGTTCTGTTTTGTAAATTGTGTAATTAAGCGTGTTACATATTTAAATGTTTCTTATACATTTGACATTTGAATAAAATTTTGTAACCCTGAGGTTGTTTTGGACATTTCTGACACCGCTTTGCATTTGCATGGATTAAACAGAGATAAAACATTAATTTGTGAGTTTTAGAAGTGACGTCGTCGCTGTTTTACCTTTGAACAGAGCTAAGCTCAACTGTTTCCCGCTTCCTGCTTTTGTATAAATCCAACTGTCTTCCTCATATTTAACAAACAGGCATGAAAGTGAGCTTGATCTTCTTGCTTTCAAAGAAAACTCCCATTTTCCAAAATATCAAACAGTTCCTTTAACTCTCACATAGCACTTTGATGAAACGAGGACAGGACAAACTGTCCTCACTTTGCAAAAATGCCTAAAACTCAGATTGGTCCTCACAAACATAGGCACAGAGAGAGAGAGAGAAAATACACACATACCCACAAAGACACCTACACTCAGCTTGTTGAAAGGTTTTGATATAACGCCGTAATGGGCTAATATTGACCTTGGTAGACCATCTCCTCTCTTACTGCTGTCTGAGTACTTGTGCCCAGAATTGACCTGTTGATGGTTAACTACAGTTTGTGTGTGTGTGAGTGTTTGTGACTTTGTGCTGAAAGATGCCCGGAAAGAGGCGTTGCGAACGTGTGTGTGTGGGTAGCGTGTAGCATCAGACTGGACTGAAATGGAGCAAATAGACACATTAAGAACGATTTGCAATGAGAAAGAACAGAGGCCAACGTTCACATGCACAATGCACAGTCCATAAATGCAGACTCTTTTTATCATCATTCAGCTATTAAAGCGTATCCGAGTTGATTTTCATACTGATTGCAGAGGGTACGTTGTCTCTTCTCTGTCTTCGTGTTTAATTGCGACTCACCTCTCCTGATTAGATCAGTCATGTACTTATCTCTGAGGCCCGTTTCTCAAGGCGGTGTGTATTCTTTGGTCTCATATCTTCATGAGTGTTACTGCCACTGTGACAGCGATAACAGTGTTTGTATGGGTGTGTGTTTAGTGTATTTAATGGAATATATACGTCCTTCCATGTATCCTTGTTAAAGAAAACTTCCACAAGTCTACGAGTGCATAGATATGGGTTTAACTTTGATTTCATACCTCTCTGTATTTGTGGACGTCACGTGTTCGCGTCTGAAGAAGTTCCTCCCCCTAACAAATCCAGAAGTTTGACCGTCTCTCTCGATCATTTCATTCTACCTTCCACTTCTGTAATCAGGGTATCAGGGTACGAGCTGTTTCTAGTTAACAAATGTGCTCAGGCAGTTGTCAGATTTGCCCTCTTTTCTTCCTCTTGGGGCCGTATCACTCCATATAAATAGTTTCCCCAGAACTCTGATAAGCATTACAATGGTTGCGTGTGGTTGGAGATTTCGTTCACATGCTCTAATTGGAAAGTTGGGCTTGTGGTAACCGGCAACAGTTGGGTCGCGCTGGGCCATTTTGTTGGCACAGGCACGCAGATAAAGGGGGTAGAGGGAGACCAGACCAATGGGGTGAGAGAAGGGGGGGCGGGCATGGGGAGAGAATAAACAGAGAAGTTACTGAGCACTAACCATTCACCAATTCACGGCGAGCAGCTCTTTTTACCACTTCACCGAGCTCACTCCCCCACCACCACCCATCCCCACTTGCCAGTAAACAAAAAGACTGTTGTGACAAGTGTATAATGAGTAAGAATAAAAGCGTCTTGACGTCTTAACAAAGACTGTGTCAGAAATAACCACAGAAGTCCAAAGATGAAGTCAGAGTAACCATAAAGGATATTAATGTAGATATGTGGTTTGCACATCCTGCAGATTCAACATGTTTTTGAAGCAACAATAGCATAATATTACTATTAATACAACACTGCGTGTATAATATGCTTGTGAAACATTTGAGGCTGGTAGCTGCCAGCACTGGTTTGTCTGTATCTCACTGAGCAGCAATACTGTGCAAACTAGCTGTCATTTAGGGACATTAAAAGAGAATTGCTGAACTTGTGGAAATAAAAAAAAGAAAGCAATTCAAAGTGGAATTAAATGACGGCGGCACCTGACACACTGACCCCTTTTATTTCATTTTATAGCACTTGTTAAAGCAAACATACTTCCTCATCTCCTGAAAAAGAAAGCCTGAAGCTGTAAGAACTTATTTTCCCCTTCTAGCACAAACAAGTGTATATATCCGTGAACAGATGATTAAATCTCGAGGTTTTATCACTTGTGAGATACCGTACGTGGAGGTTGGACCTGTTGCCATTGACACAGTCGGGAGGTTGGGCTCTGTTATGTAAAACTTGGCAGCCATTATACTATTATGGGGGGAAAAAAATGGAACTTTAACATTGTATTCACTATCTCTGCTGCTCACACCTGATATCCTGTGGTGGATAGGCTGGTAAAATCCTGCAGTAGCCTCTATAGAGGTGCTCTCAGCTTACTTATTTACATACCAGGTGAGGCGCTGATAAACATTTTATCATTGCGTCTTGCTTTAAGATTGTGGCTTTCTTTAATCACAGCAAACACAAAGTATTTTTCATCCTGAAACAGGCGGCAGGACTAAGTTAGCACGCTACAAATCAGTGTTATAGGTGTGCACTGTGCTACTAGCCCCAGAGAGGGTGAAAGGTCACTCGGATAATAAATATTGACCCCAGCCAAACACAGTCTGACGCTCGTGCACCCTTTTAAGTAGACAAAATGACATCAGAGTTAATATTGAGAGTCTATTATACAGGTAACGGAGCCACATAAAAATTCTTTCAGCTCACCCCAATGTGGCTTGGATACAGGTGATGCAACACTTTGGTATGCTTGTGGTTGGCCCACTTGGCACGTCTGAGATGACTCTCTCTGCTTCTAAGAGAAGCTATGAGAGCATGGTATTAATCAGAAGCTTTACGACAGCGTCTGAGGAGAGTCAGACAGAGAGGAGCTGAGTGTAAGCAGAAAGAGCGGTATGATTAAAGATTGAGTGTAAGGTAATCAGAAAAAACTGACCAGGAAACCCAAAAGATTAGGTTTGTGTCTCTTGTTTATTGTTTCTTATTGACTAAGTCCTTTAGATACATCTTTCATTTCTGCCCCTGCCATAAAGCTGGTTGATTTTGAATGCGTCCTCTCAGGAATGTCATTGACACAGACTCTGTTATCTGGAAGCGATAAGAGGACACACAAGGGTTGAGAAACACATATCACGTATGAGAGAACCTGTGTCAGGTCCTTGTGTGTGATTATGCCTGTGTGTGAACTTCTATCCCTGCATCACTGCAACGCAAACGAAAAGAAAATTAAGGATGATTATTGTTGAACTATCACAATAATAATAAGGGTTAATAATAATTAGGGCAGGATCATGTGCTAGGCATTTACAGATTAGGAATTAGAATAAACAGATAATGACTTAATTGTACGAACGCCATGCTCTCACAGTGTGTGTTGCATGGTTCTTGACATAAAAGCATAGTGCTCTATTGTTCACTTTACAAAGCAGGACTACAAAGACCCATTTTAAGAACCTGTAATCAAATCCTGTCCTTTTCAGCTGTTTCCTGATTTCTTTCTCTTTTATTCTGTGCACCATAACGTTCACTACCAGTCCAAACCTGTTTGCTGTCCTTCCATCTTTCTTTCTTTCTTTTTTACAAAAGTTAAAAGAGAACAAATTAGATTTTATGCACCCCTTTGAAATTGATTTGACATGAAATAGCGTGGCAAATAGAAAACATCAAGGGAAATACATTTAGCATGTTTCAAAGTGAGAAGAAACTTTTTATTTCCTTGAAAGTTTCTCAGAGAGAACTGTACAAGTTTGTGCAAACTATGGGGCTAATCAAGACAAAGGTCTGAGGGAGAATTGACTTAAAACTGACTTTTGGCTTGGGGGCAGTGGAAGCTGTTAAAACAATGTTTACACACCTTTTAAGTCAGTATAATGAATTTGGTAACGGTTGTCTATTTACACATGGCAAATAAAAAACAATGCAAGTCTTCAGTTGGACACTGAAACACAAGTCCAGTATTCACTATTGCATGCCAGAAGTATGATCGCTTTTTTGGAGGAAAATGGACGTACCCTCAACACATGTATGGATAAGGGAGATGGCATCTTGTATTGTACTGACGTACATAACCAGGCTGCAGAATTTAAAAATGTGTAGAAACCTTTAATAGAGTTTACAGCTAGTTGCTAATTGTGTCTTTCTGCCATTTAGTGCGAGGCAGGCAGCACCTGGGTGGAGTCGGTTTTCAGTACAAACTATAAATATTTTTTTAATTATAGCAGTTTATGCAGTTAATAGTCCAGTGTGTATTATTTATGAGTATTTATTGGCCGGAATGGAATACAATATTCATTTGTATTTTTTCATTAGAGTATAATCACCTGAAAATAATAATCATTGTGTTTTTGTCGTTTTAAAATGAGCCCTTTATATCTACAGCAAGAGCAGGTCCTCTTCCACAGAGTCCGCCATGTTGAACCACCATTTTTGTACAGTAGCCTAGAACAGACAAACCAAACACTGATCTAGATATGGACTTTTGCTTTTAAGGTAAATAGTCTGTACTTCTATAGTGCCTTTCTAAGATGTCTCTTGACCACTCAAAGCGATTTTACACGACATATTTCACTCACCATTCACACATATTCGTACACTGATGGCTGCCATCAGCACGCAAGGTGTCAATCAGTCTTTAGGAGCTAATCATTCACACACATTCACACACCAATGGTGTGTTCAGTGATTTGAGGGTGAATTTTGGGGTTTTTTTCTTACAAGCTTGAAAGGAGAAGTTGAGGTGAGGGAGAGTATTCATCGTCACCACCGTGCCACTAAATTTACTTGTTCTCGGAAGGCATTTTGACACGTCAGTAAAAAAAGGCACAGGTGTAAATATCAGAATTTATGATTGCACTTTGGCAGCTTTGGTCTTGTACCGTGTCTTCATAGTCATTACTTTGACAGGACACTGGAAATTCAAAAACAAACCAAAAAAAAACAACAAAAAAAAACTGTAAAGTTTTGACCTCCATAGCTCGGAGTCACCTTATGTTATATATATTATATAACATTATTAGAGTGGCTTCCTTGGTCTCGAGCTCTTTAAATGGTGCCGCTCGGCGCGTGCTGTCATGTCCCCTTCTGCCATTGGCTGCAAGGGGAGGGGGCGTGACTGATTGCGTCATCTCAAAGAGAGGGATGAAAGCTTATGGAGAGAGAGAGAGAGAGAGAGAGATTAACTCAGGGTAGGAGGCAGGCGCAGTAGCAGACTCCTCTATATCCGCCAGACGGAGACGAACGGTGCCCGCTGCTAGCTAAGTTAGCACTAGTAGACAGTTAGCAACTAGCTACAGAGTCCTAGCGCCTTTACTACATATGAGGGACTGAGCAAGTGTGTCTCTGCTGGCGTGTGTGTGTGTGTATATGTGTGTGTGACAGCGCGCGTGTCGACGCTTTGAGCACGCGCTCCGCCGTCCCGAAGTCACTCCGTGTGTACTTGTGTATGCGCGCATACACGCATACATACGTACGTACACAAAACCCCGCATATCTCCTCTTCTTCCTCCTCGAGCGGCGGCGTGACTGTGATTGCGTGCGTGAGGTTAGCAAGCAGAGAGGCAAACGCACAGACACACACACGCACATAAACACACTCTTGATAGTCGACTGTTTACACTCGGTGTCCGGTTACTTGACAGCGGATTCAGCTCATTTGCTGACACCGGCAGAGCACCAGCAAGTGAGTACTGATGGGCAACGCGCGCGTGTGTGTGTGTGTGTGGAGTATGAATGAATGTCATTGACCATGTTCTTCCTGAGTGTCTGCATGGCTATTTGTGTCACCTCAACTTGCATGCGCCTTGGTGTCAGCGTGGTAACAGATGTTGCAAAGTGCCGTTTCCAGCTGTCATAGCTGCCACAGAGACGTTTGCAACTCCTGTGCGTGTGCGTGCGTGTGTGTGCCTGAACTCGACCCCTGTGCGTTGAAAACTTGTTCGTAAAGTAAACACGGTGGCTAGCTACGCTCAGTAAGTTCACTGGCTAACTCTGGCTCTCCATAGCCGAAATGTGGGAGCAGCTAACAAAGTGTTAGTCACAGTGCTGTGAGCTTGTTGCAGAATTATGGGGAGTTTTGTATGAGTTGGCATCATGACAGAACTTGCAGCAATGGCTGCTTTTGTTACTAAAATAAAAGGTGGGGCTTGCTAAAGGCTGCTAAGGACATTTCTCCTTGTGCCTATCTCTGGGAATACTTGTTTACATGTTACAACTTGTACTTTGCATACCATGCTTTTTCCTCTAGTAAGCTGCACATGGAACAAGCTCGTAAAAGTGTGTGTCAATGTAATGACCTGATTTGTCTTGTCTGACCCTCCGCCTCGCAGAGACGGTGGTCCCTCTCTCTCTCTCTCTCTCTCTCTCTCTCTCTCTCTCTCTCTCTGCCGTTTCACCTTTGAACCCGTCCGTGTGTATCCGTCGCGTCGGAATCGCTTGACGGGACGGTTTGTTCATCCTCGCAGCAACCTTTAACTCTGCTTCAAACATGCAGAACAGCTGTCCCATCCCAGAGCTCAGGGGGAGGCCCGGTGGGAGCTGCGCAGTGATCACACAGAGGACATCTTCACATAAGTCAAAAGAACTTGCAGTGAATCCTCCAGCAGGGCTGTGATCGGAGACGTGCAGGCAGAAAAAGGCCCCTGGTCTGCTGTCTGTCTCGGACCTCTTAAAAGTGACTGCGGTGTCCTTGTGTGATTGATTCGTGTGCTGCTCACTCATTCATTCACCTTGGTGCTCTTACTTGTCACCTTAATGTTGAGAAACATCAAAAAAGAAGTTATCAGATACACCTTTAGACATGTGGACATGGAACTTTATCAGTCAGACTTCTTCTGTCACTGTCATGCACTGATACTTAAGTTTAGATGCAGAGAGCTCGAGGATATTATATTTCTAAAAGCAAGCCTTACATGACACGATGGTATTTTTGTAAGCAAGCCTTTTAAATCTTATTTCCCCATGTTTTTTTTTTTCTCCAAAATCAGTTTGCATGCCTTTTAGGATAAATTGAATCAAGAGTCCTAGATGTTGGCGAGGAGTGCGGAGAGAGAACATTTTGAACTGGAGTGGTTTGCATCAAAAGCGGCACAGCGCTTCTCTCAGCATGTGCCGCGGCAAATGTTTGCCCTCTCATGTCTGCACTTAAAAAATACATGCATCTACCTCTAAACTAGTTTGGGATGTACATATTTGCATCGGTAACAAGAAGTTATTTCAGAAAAACCATGTGTTTTCATGACGTGTTGCGTCTCTGTGCTCCTGGTAGCGTGCTTTTCCTCAAAGTGGACAATCATGTTGTGAAATGACGACACAAAAAGAGCACACTTGTGTGTTTCGCTATGTGTTGGTGCAGACTTCCTCCACTTCCTCCTTTTTGGTGCTTGCTTGCTGGCAGGTGATTTGCGTCCTAACCGGTTGTTGGTTGTGCAACGATATAGAATTATTTCTACTTCTTGGGAAACACCGGACTTTCTCATTTTCATACTGCCAGGATCCGACAAATAGCTTTGATAGATGCGTGGGAGTTAAAGTGGAGTCAGGCTGGGAGCAAACAGAGAGAGGGCTACCGGTGGCAAGAATAAACAAGCGGTGTCTCTGATACTCTGATTCTGCAAATTACCATCTGAAGTGGCTGACGTAAAGATTACTTCTGTTTATTTTGTCTCGCCGGTTTGCGTAAGTGTTGAGGCGAGCACAGGTGAAGGACGGCCAGTCTGTTTTAAGTTTTAAGCATAAAATAGACTGGCTGTCTATTTTATAAACCTTCTGATCAGTTAAAGTCCTCTACTCCACCTGTCATATTTCGCTTAAAGTGACATTTCGTAGATGGGTGTGCGATCTGTTATGATTATATTACTTATGATCTGTTATTTAATGGTGGAAAAGTTACACAGTTGGATTTCTTCCTGCACTGACGCTCCATCGGTTTACAGCTGACCGTCTCTGTCTTATGTCCCATCCTGTCCCTTCATGGAGGTGCAGCTCAGTTTCTCAAAGCTCTGACTCGAGTAAAGTTGACTCACATGCCGGTTACACCCTTTGACGGACTGATCCAACTGTTGTTAGCAGCTGCTCAGCAGAATCATGAAACGCTACGTGAATGTTAAGCGTCAGCAGCGTCTGGAAGCGGCTCCTTCCCTCCGCGGTTTCGTGAGGTCACTGAGGTTCTAGCGAAGGGGTACCACCATCTCGCACGCACGTAAAGCTTTGACGCTCTCAGCAGCCCCTCGCGCAAACTCCACAAGTTGATAATCCGTAGTTACGAACAGAGCAAACTATTTCTTACGTGGGTGCAGCCCTCTAAGCTTTCTTTACAGGGAGCTTTGTTAGCAGTCTGCAGGTTTATAGCCTGCAGGCCATGGTCAGAGTTTTAGGGCACATTCCTCTCTCACCCCTGTCCTCCACAGCTCTTTGGTCAGCATGTTCTTTGAGACTTTGTTGCTTTTGTTGTCGCCCCTGTGAGAAGCAGACATGAAATGTGAAGATTTTTCCTTAGAAGAGAACCTCAGTGTATGTGCTGAAGGAGCAGAAAGGACGTCCATGTCCTTGATAGCGATAGAGCAAGGAAAGATAACAGGTGAAATAATTTCCCGGCCTCTGTGAAATTGTGCAGTCCTGTAAAAATGTGAAAAAGGAGCCTGGGGGCATGCATTTATTATTAAAGAATTATGTAAGATATCTGGTGTTTTTCCAACATATATTCTATCCTACAGCGGCAGCAGGTGGCTGGGGCATCTTGTTGACACAGCTGGTAAAGAGGCATGCGCGACAGTGAAAGTCAAGCATCTTCCTTTGCAGCCAGCGTAGCACAAATGGTCCCTTTTCATACTCTTACATCTATTTTTCAGTTGGCATTTCTATGTTCAGCGTCGGTGTTCTCACTCCAGGGTTGTTTTAAGGTCCTGTTTAAAGAGTTTCTTGTTCACGTCTCTTCGGCAGAGTTTCCCGGGTACCGCTCTACCTTTCCTCAAGTTCAATATTCTAACCTTTACGCCGCCGCTGCCCACTTCTTAGTCCAGTCACAGTCATTTGTTTTGTCTACACAAACGGAGTCAGCCTCGGTAACCTTGTCCCCGCTGCGTGATCGTGTGCTGTTGTTGATAACTGGAACCTTTTTTTTAAAAACCTCATCCTTAATTGTGACTTTCTTGGAAGCTAAATGTTATTCCTGGTTGATTTTTGTGGGAGGACGATGAGTCTGTGATTGCACGGTCATGGCGATGCCGTGACTTATTTTGAATGGGAAATGATCCTTTGTCGTCACCACCACATCGAACTTCCTGTTTTCTTTGTTTACGTTTAGATTCAGTAGTAACTTGAAAAAAGGCTATTTCATGTTTTTGTGTTTTGAAGAGCCCTGATCTGTTTGCACACCCGGTCATCTGTTCTACCTATCAGGTCAGAAGCAGGTAGGACAGAGGAGACTACTGAGGTGGAAGGAGGGAGGGAGGGAGGGAGGGAGGAAGGGAGTTCGGATGAATGCATATCCATTTTGCTTTCTTTGTTGTTCACTCTCCCTCCACCTCTAATGACAAACAACTTTTTCAGGAATCATCTAAATGTCGAGAGACTTGGCTTTATCTCCCATTTTTGGTACTTTAAACAATTAAAGTCTGCCTAGACAGGTGTGAGTCAATCTTTTTGTTCTGTTTAAACATGTTCAGGCTAGAGTTGTGTCGCGACACAAGTTGTGAACCGTGTTTGTGGGTGGGAAAACAGCAGTCTGGATTGGATTTTTGTATCGCGAGATTCCTTTAGTCTAGTCTCACCTGAAAGTGTATTAATACCAGCCTGCCTTATCATAAAGGTTGTAAAAGATGCATAACTATAACTCCTTTTCTCTACAGTAGTAAGCCACAGAGCTTTACTGGTCTAACCTCGTCATTACAGACACATTGTGTTGTAAGAACAGAATGAAATTCAATTTAAGCTCTGAGGTTGCTGAAAGCTACAAAATAAACCAGGCTGAGCTCCACAAGAAATTAAGTATAGCCCAATTTCGTTTAATGTTGCACCCATTTTTCGCAATAATATCACGCTCTTGGCTTTTTACAGATAAATTGTATCTTTAATGTTGTGTATTTTGAAGCTTTTTATTAGAATCTGTACATTTTTGGTGTCTTGTATAAAGCAATTTTTCTTTATCATGATATATTTCCTCTCCTAGCCCACTAAGAAATATGGAACAACAATAGGGGAAATGCTCAGTCAGACACAGTTAAGGTCACCAAAGAACTTATACCCTCCTTTAGTAGTAGAGATAGTCTTAAAGATGATATAACTTAGATTGCATGAGAGATTTTCTCTGTTTAGAGATTTGTGAGGCAGGCAGGCCAGACTCTGTTATTGCACAAATGCTCTGCAGATAACCGCGTCTATGTACTCGCCCCACAATCAGCGAATTAGGGCAAAGTTAATGGTCATTATGTGTGTTTGTGTGTCACAACATCACAGGCTGTGTGCGTCAAAACAGAAGAGAACTTTGGTCTTGACGAAGTTAATGTATGAACCAGAAATCACTGCCCTTCTTTCGGCCGGCCAAACACACGCTCGGTAGCCGGTGACTTTTAAGTTCAGAGCGCCCGATGCGTGCACGCGGCGGTGCATGTTTGTCATGAGGTAGCTGCGCTGTCGGACACATGGCTGAGAAAAGGTTTTGGTTATTGAAAACCTTTGCCGTGAGGACGCACCCCTGTCATGACTTAGACACAGTACAACAGACAGAGGGAGAGAGAGGGGGGGGGGGGGTCACGGAGTACATTTGGCTTGAAAACATCTACATTCCATTTTGGGTTTCCAGCTATAATTGAATTCAGTGTGTTTTGTGTTGCAGCCGTTTTGAAACTGATGTTAGCATTCAGGACTGCGTCTGTACAGTAATGTCTTATTGAACTGTTTCAGCCAAGGTCTGGACAGACGGAAAGCATCAACATTAGTGGCCAGAGATGGACACATCCATTCCTGGAGGCAAACTTGTGTCATTAAATATGCCTCAGCTACCAGAATATAGTGTCTTATGATTCATTTCCACTTCCTCTCGATTGATCTGTGATCTGTCATACTTAAAGTTTGCTGCATTGAGGGCTCTGCAGCTGGTTCTTGTGTCGTTGCCGAATAACTTAAGGCAGATTTCTGTCCCCCCTGCTTTGAATTTTTATCTCTTGCCTGGGAAGCAGAAGGAGCTGTGGCTCTCTCCGTGACCACAGCGCCATAACTCATAATGAAAAAAGATATTTTGGTATCTCGTGGTATCATGTGAAGCTGAAGTCAGTTACAGATTGAATGGGCTGATTTGACACCGGACGGATTGTTCATATGTGATACAAGAAGACGACCCCCACTGCCCCCAGACACAGTTAAAAGCAAAGGTTACATTCCTCACGGTAGACCTACTGAAAGGTCGGTCACAAAGAGCTTGTCTTTTTACATATCATAGTGCTTAGGATCATTGTTGATGATTCTGTTTCTTCACACGTACTTCATTAGCTGGGACTGGATGCCTGATGCCTTTCCAATTTTAAATTTAAATAAACTTAAATATTTTACTATAAATTTATACTTAAAATGGGAAATATTTGATAAGCATGCATGAATAATGGTGGTGAAGCATAGGCACCTCACTAGCCTGTGACATTTGTTCACTGACAAGCTCTTTAAATATGTGTGTCAGTACAGTTTGATTTTATGTGTTCTAACCCCAGCATCACATGAGCATTCTGACTTAGTTTAAGCCACTGGTCAAAACTGATCCCAGTGTAATCCTGGTAATCTCATCTGAAAGAGATTTGTTAGAGTTGTGTGTTTGTGTGTGTGGGGTGGGAAAACAAGAAAAGTTATTTATTGACTTGGACTGTTGAAGAAACCGACCCTGTTTTTTCCCCCCTTTTAAAAACACAGTCGACACATTTACAATCTACGTATCGCCGTTAAAAGAACACCTTTCTGATAAGGCACCGTTTGTGTGTTTTTGTATCAGCGTGGGTCACATCGTAAGGTGTTTGTTTGTGTGCTGAGGTGGGCTGTGCTTCTGTCAGATAAAGTTTGAGCGGAGATATATCGGTTAATAATTGACATAACTCGTAACAACAGCTCAGAGCTGTAAAGCGATCGGTCTGATCAGATAGCCTATCGAGATTAAAACACATTGATTGATCAAGTTGCATCTACTCGGCACTACAGGATGAAGCTACTGTAGTTGGGGCTGTAGTCACTAAAGCGGGTAATCTACTGGGCTATTGATGGCAGCCATGACTATCAGTGCTATTCTTTGCTGACGACTGTATGTTGTGCATGATAATTCCTGCTTTATCGGCCAGAGCTGCATGGCATACTAGTAGAGTTTTATTGCATTTTCATTCAAGTTATGTTTGATATAGTTGTGACCTGATCATGTGCAGTAGAAACACAAGATGCTGATGTGGCTTGTGACGTCATCATCTCAGGGCACGAGTACTGAACCGTGGGTGTTGCACGCTAGACTTTCCTGACGTGGCTTACTTCCCCGACCTGCAAATTTTAGTTGATCTTATTCTTTTCTTTAAAATGCTATCAGTCAGTCAGTGGTAAGCAGAAACACTTGACGCTTACACAACGCCTCAAAGTGCCTCGAACAAAATATTTAAGTGTTCTACACACTCAAAGTGGTTTACAAGTTAGTACTTCCTCTGTGGTTTTTGTTAAACTATGAGTCATGCACCAGAACGGACAAATATTTTCCTCTGCGTGTACCCACGTGCTAAAACCAGCCATAGTGTGAAGGCCAAGATGGGTCCAAGTGTTTGTTGGCTCAGTGTTCACTTGCTTATTTAACATTTTCAGCGTGAACTTCAACTGTGGGAAAATCAGAGAAAATCAAACGTTGTTGCTTGTGAAGGTGTGAGACTCTCGACGGTCAGGACCTTGAAAATGATGAAATCACAATTCCGTTCTTTTCATATTGCCCTACATTTATTTCTTTGGCCAGACACTCACAAGAGCCAGAAAAGCAGGCAAACCAGCAATATGATGTTGAGGTGTGAAACCAAAATGACCCTCAAGTTGCTCTGCCACAGCTTGAGTATCCCCACTGTTTGACATTCCTTTCATACCACCATTTATCCTTGAGTTTGCCTCGTTGCGTTTTGGCAATGGGAGTCGCTTTATTGTTGACTCCATCCGTTGGTGCAGGGAGACGGGAAGAAAGGAAGGAAAGGGATAGCGAGCTACCTCGCAAAACTCTTGAGTAAGAGAGAGAATGAATGGCAGCGTTTTCAATCGTTACATATCAGCTGTTTACGACTTGTCTAGCATGTGGGTGGAGAATCATCCCTGTGCAATATATTAGGCCAGGAAGTGTCTTCCCACTGCAGATCACAGTGAGCGGTAGATTTCCAACTTTTGGCAGATGAAAGAGCATTTTAGATAACAGGCCACAGATTAACCATCGTAAACTACTGTCGGGCAACCTGTTACCGCCATCTTCTGCGCGGGTTATATGTGGATGCAAATTAATGAATGTTGATCTTTATTATTCTATTGATCTTTTTTTTTTCTGCAAAACCTCCTTTAAATAATATTACGTTCCATTTGACACACAGCTGTTCACAATTCAGATATACTATTAGACCATTTATCTTGTCATAGGACGCTATGTTGTTGTAAAATAAAGTTCAGTTGTCGTCTTTATTGAGGCTTCAAGGCTGTGTTACACATTTTGAACCCGCCTGACTGTCCAGGTTGTAACTCAGCTGCACTGGAGAGGTAAGGTTAAAGCAGGACAGATAATATTTGACGTGCTCTCGCTCGTCCGCCTGCTTCATTTGTCCTGTTTGTTCAGCCCTGGTCCCGCCGCGGCTCCCTGGTGTATTCAGGCCTTAGGAAACTGTATCCGTCTCGTAGAGTGACGCCGTGGCTTTTGTGTGAATCCAGTGTACTGTTTCAGCCTGAGCTTCCACCGCATACAGTCTTCAGACAGTCTCAAGGCATTCAGTGACAGTCTGAAAGCAGCTCTTCATAGCTAATTCTTCATAGCTAACATCATCGGCCTAGAGTTAAAAACGTTCTCGCTGGAGAGGAGATTTAAAGGGAAAAAGTAGTTTATGTTATCTGATGCATGACCTAATCTATCAGCAGGCTGTCCACATTCTTCCTGCCTCCCGGACACATTGTTTTTTGGGGGTTTTATAAAAATAAGTTAATTTGTTTATAGAGACAAGATTTATCTGCCGTGTTACTCTGCCTGTCACCGTACAAGTTTAGATGAGACGATCCACGCCACACAGCAGCTGAACTTTGCTGTTAGCTCACTGTTACGTGCCACCATCTGTGTCACGGTAGCGGTTGGGTATTTCGACTGCTCTGAACATCTCATATTTGAATCTATACAGGACACGAGTTTTAATTCACGTTTAAGCGAAGCCGCCCAACAGACGGGGAGCGACTGGGCATGCTGAAACTTCACTTGGCTCAGAGTAATGGAGGGTTTATTTCAGTGTTAGGAAGTGTCACTGTAATCAGTCTCCACTGACTGCATCGCTGTTGTGTGACCACAGTGTGGCAGCAAAGGACTGTCAGTGAGGTGTAGCCTTGTAGCCAGACCAGAAGAAGAAGCCTCCACCTCTGCAGTCTCAGGTTCACTATCAGACAACTGAGTCACTTAGCATCTTGTTCAGGTAGTTGTTGACTTTTTACACCTTTTTTAGTGCATGCATGTATTTGATGTGTTGTACCTGCGGCTGTAGGTCTGTGTATGTGTGGTAACAGGGTGTAATTGTAATGTTTTGGGGTTTATTGACTGTAAGTGCAGCCATAAAACCGTAATGTCACTGTTAGCTGTAATGAATTGTTTGTGTTGAGCGTGTGAGGGAAAACAAAATGGCTCGACTGGCAGTGAATTTAACTTTAAAATGAAGTTTGTCTCGCTCCGTTTGCTCTGCCTTTGGACAACACTGTCTTGCATTTGAGAAAGTATCAACAAGTTTGTGTCCTTCCCTGAATTTAACTCTCCGAAAGAGACTAACGGGAGCAGTGTGGTTTGTGCGGTTCAATCATAGCTTGTATGATTTTGGAACAAGATAATTTGTCATGTTTGTCTTTTTAATTTGAGGGGAAGGACAGCAGGAGCACACCAGAAACCCCTTGTCTGTAATTAGACACACCTGCAGCTGATTGGCGGCTTGTAAGAAGAGCAGCAGCTGATTGGCCGGCCGGCTTTGCGCCTTCCATTTATGGAAATCTAAGACCTCACTGTTGGAAGAACTTTAGTGTGCAGATGTCTCTCCAGACGAACTTCTCTGCACTCCTTCAGCTTTACTCAAGTCGCTCCTTCCCTCCAGCATACAGCAGATCCACACTCAATATATCTGAGACATATTTATTAATAAAATCCCCTTTATCGTCAAATAATAACCACATTTGGTTTTATGAAAATTGACTACCATCTGCTCAGCATCTAGAGAAAACTGAAGCAGGTAACATCTTGTAGTCCCAGCTTTCATATAAGCAAACAGACACACTGCCAGTCCAAAAACGGATTCGATTTTTTACTTCTTCACTACCGCCATAATATTTTCTGCTGAATATCACTGCAACATGAATAAATGTTCTGAGAAATACCACAAGTTGAAAGGCACATACAACCCTGGGCAACAACTTAATAGTGCCCCTCGGTTTGGTGGATTTAACCTCACACTTCTTGTTTTTAATCATCTTTAAAGCATCGTCGTCCTCTTATCTGTTGCCTTAGAGCTTCTTTTCTCGCCTGGATGTCTGAACTCAGCAAACGTTACAACATAGATGTTGTAAGAAAGTATGATTTGTTGGTTTTGGATCTGACATTTGTTTCCTTTGTCGATTTAATGATTTTCTCGATCCATTTGTCTCGCTCTGTCGCCTCTTCCCTTCACTTGTTGTTAGGTTACACATTTCAGGGCGTAGAGACATTGCCGGTTAACCATCTTCTCCCTCTTTCTCTCAGGATGTTGAGGTACGCTGTGGTCCAAGGAGGCCTCGGCCTGTTGGCGGTGAGGAGAGCGTGTGTCCTCGCCCGCCTCGCCCACTCTACCCCGAAGAGCGAGTATCGACCAATCAAGAAAGTCATGGTGGCCAATAGAGGTGAGAGCCACCCGTCCACATCCTAACCGTGCTAAATCCACCACTGAAGAAGACAATTTAGATAGCAGTGTTTAATTAAATACAGTTTAATGCCGTTTCATTTATAATGTAGAAACTGTGTAAAAAAAACCCTGACATTTCCAATCCTCCCCAGGCAAAAGAACTCTTAATATTTAATAGCCAACATTTAGTTTGCCTTGGCTCATGCCTCTGTTTGAGCACACATTGTATGTGGGCGGCTGTATAAGCTAACTTTGTTTGCTTTAATCCAAAAGCACTGAACTTCTTAAAATATGAGAAACAGAAGTGGAACTGCAACCGCAGTTCCCACTACACACCAGGAAGTTGAATTACAATTAAATATTGCTCTAAATAAAACCCAATCAGTATGGAGTGCACTACATTCAATGGAGCTTAAATAAAACCTGTTGGATGTTTTTGTCCGCGCTGCAAATTGGACCCACCGCCGAGTATTTTTATTTGTTTCTTTCCGAGCTGCTTGAAATCACGGCAAGTAGAGCCTGCATTACCGGGATTGAAATCTGAATGGAAATGTAATTATAGAGAAGCCCAGAGTTTTCGAAACACTTAGCAGTCACCAGTATGGCTGCTACGCGCGTCGTAAACATCACTGCCGCGCTCTGGTAATACTCGTAATCACCGGACCCGCTCCCGTTAATGCAAATGCTGTGCAGGGACTGTGCAATTAGACCGACTGTCAGGTGACGCGCGGGATTTGAGTGACAAATAAATGTGTCCACGCTTTTTTTTTTTTTTTTTTAATTCTAATTGCTTTTTTTTTTTTTAAGAGCCTCCCGTTATATTCATTCCTGCGGCTGAATATAACGGTTCAATGTTTCATAATGTCAGATTGATCGGTGCATCGGGTTTTCCGATGCAATTCCAATTCTAGTCACACGTGGTCCTCTCTAGGCCGTCTGCTGCAGTCCGCGTCGAGCTTATGCATGTATACATTCATGTCCACCCTCCATAAAGACTCCGTTTAACTGCTTTAATCCATCAGTTTAATTCACATTGATTGTGGTCTCTGCCACACACACACACACCCGTCTCTCACGCACACGGCAGGGCTTTTCGTCAATCTCTCTCCTTCGCATCGGCGTGACGTGATATCAACACCGCATTAGATCACATTTATCACACCGGAGTGCACCGGGCCGTGCTCGGTGCGTGTGTGAGATGGAGAGGGACCGGACCATCGTATCACATCAGCCCGCATTCCACCTCACCAAGCACATCTCCTCTTTGCCAGTGCTTCTCTGCTCTCTCGATGATATTCTCTCTTCCTTTCCTTTCTCTCCTCTCCTGTGCGCTCACTCTCTTTCTCAGCACATGTCAGATGTGATTTTCCTCCGGGCCCCTTGCTCTCTTCTCTTTTTGTCCCACGTGACTTTGCTCAATTCCGCTCTCATCTTTTCGCTCCTTACTTATTTTCTATTGTCCTCCTCACCTATTTGTGATTTTTGTCAAACTTGCCAAACTCTGTTTCTTTCGGTATCTCAATCCTTTAATAAGTTCCCTCCAGGTATTTTTCTCTCGCATTGTTTTCTAAACTTTCATTTTCACTCCCTTTGCCAGATTTCTACATCTCCTCTGTTTGCCTTTTCACATCATCTTGTCGTCCTCTCTCATATTTTTATAGTTGTTTTTATGTTCCCACTGTCCTCCAGAATTCACTTTCTTTTATTGCTCACTTTTTCTCTCCTAATGCTCCGCGAGCATTTGTATGCCAGCCTCCCCTTCGAGCACCAACAACACATCTTGCTAGTTTTCAGTGACTCAACTTTTTCTCCCCCCAAAAATGCGCGTTGCTTGAAAAACAAGAACTTGGCTCCATTGACAGCACGATTAAAGGCAGGCAGTGTGTTGGTTGTCTAAAGCTGCGATTTTACACTCTGTGTTCTCAGACTTCAGCAAAAGCTGACTGGTCTGCTCAGATAGATGTGTCGTCTTTTTTTTTTTTTTTTCACATCTCATGTATGCCATAAAAAATTCAGAGTTTATTTAATTCTCTCAGTGGAGGCATTTGTGAAAATAGGGCCATTGCTACAGGATGTTGATAAAAACCATATAAAGCGTGTGCTTATGAGAAAAATGGAGAACTAAAAGCTCCCCACGATGTCTGCTCAAAAATAACTGATCAGAAATAAGGACACCTTTTAAATAATAACGAACAGCAGTGAAGGAGAGGAAGAGCGACATTCATGAAGGAAGGGGAAAGAAAGGAAACTGTGAGGGGGAAATGCAGCACAACACAACACGGCCGATAAACATGGCTGCATGCCTCCCCTCTTCTCTTCCAGGCGAGATCGCGATCCGCGTGTTCAGAGCCTGCACTGAACTGGGGATTCGAACCGTGGCCGTCTACTCCGAGCAGGACACCGGACAGATGCACAGGTACTAATCTCTGCTATATTAGAGCCGAATGGGTCCACGCAGGTTTAAACAAAGGAAGCGTGACAGACAGATGTTTCACTAAACTGCCGGGGCTGCCACCGCCGGGCACTGATCATGAAATGCTACCAGTTGAGCCAACAGCTATAAAACGAAGCTTGGGAGCATTTTGTCTCCTCTCCAGCGCTTTAGGCCTGTTCTACTGTTGTGCGACTGGCGTTAAGTAGAGACATAAGTATAATTCTATTGACATAACAAACATTCAGATAATCACACTGCTTAGCTTACAGGCAGCAACATCCTAATTTGCCTCACAGCGAGGTTTTCCTATTCCACTCCTACTAATGTTTTTAAAATGTATTCACTGACTAATTCATCTTATTATATGATTGTACTTCCACCTGATTCTGCTGATCTTAATGGCTGATTGGAGGACTAATCTGAGTGATTAAAGTGGGCTTTATTTGAGTAAATAGTGCTGCCTACTCTTTACTGAGCTCGGATGTGCCCCCGTGAAGCCGTAACGGCTGAGAGAGCTGGCGCACATCTGTGTGTTTTATATGCCTCCGCCGTCCCCCGTTCCGCCGCGCTGATATTAAATCCTTTGTCCTTGTCTCCACAGACAGAAGGCAGACGAGGCTTACCTGATTGGAAAGGGCCTGCCACCTGTTGCTGCGTACCTGGACATTCCCGACATCATCAAAGTAGCTAAGGTAAAGAGCAGTTACAGCAAGATGTTGTGGGTATAAGCAGGAAGGGTCTCACAAAAAAAAACATATGTGACTAAATGACATTACGGGAAGCGCAGGCTCCGATGTGTGGCGCTCGTGCTGGAGGTGATAAGTGATTAACTTAGCTTAGCATAAAGACTAGACTCAGGGGTGAAGAACTAGCACCGTGAAAGTGTGAAAAACTACACCTACCCAACAACTGTCACCTTGATCTTTTTCTTTTCAACTCAGGTTTTTATGTAGTTGATAAAATATTCTCTGGCGGCTCACCTTACATTTGATCTTTAAGTAAAAACTCTGCTACCTTCCTGAAGTTGGAAAGCCTTGTTCCTGGCTCTCATCGATACATCAAAACTTAATGGATTTCAGTGGCATGCGTTTAGGCCGAAAAGTGACTGACAAATCCCTTATTTCCTTTTTCTCCATCCTTAGTCTATATTTAGCTCAGCTGGAGGAAAGAAAAAGGAACACCTGCCGCGTTTTCTCCATTTTGTCCATCCTTCCTTGCCTCCTTGGCCGTTTCTCTCCTCTCCACTATCATTCTGAATCTCCCTCTCCATCCCTTCATCAGATCTGTTAGCTTCTTTCCCTCCTGTCCTCCCTCCAGGACACTGCCAGTTGTTCATATCATTTTTCTGATCATTCTCTCACGGTTTATATTTCTCTGTGTGGGCATTTGGTCGGCCAGCCAAGTCGGGGAGCCTCTGCCGCGCAACTCATTTCTCAAAATCCGTCTGCCTATCCGGGAGCCCAGCCACCCTACGCCACCAAAGTAGTGTTATGTGTGTGCGTGCGTGTGTTGAGAGCAGGAGAGAAAGAACATACACACATTGAGTATGTTTACCTCTTCTTCACACTGTGTATCGCTCTGTTACTGGGTGACCAAAATAACCATCCGTCTCTGTCCCAGCGCCTTCTGTGTGGCTTTATAGTTGTGTTGTATGTGAGAGTGTGTGTGTGTCAGCTCGCAACTGTGAAAGTACGAGCGTATGATCTCGCTTGTATGAATGCGTGTAGCCGTGGGGTGTTGTTTTAGCCTGTGTGTATGTGTGTGTGTGTGTGTGTGTGTGTATGTGTGTGTGTCATCATCTACTGTCCGTGTGTCTTTGCATTTATGTGTGTGTGTGAGTTGTACCTGATTGCGCGTGTGTGGCTCCATGTCTCCCCTGGCCTGCCAGTAACAGCTCCCTTAACAACAGGACAGCCCATAATTATAGTCCGTCTCGTATCCAAGAGCAGATGGCACATACTGATCCAGAGATGGCTCTATTTGTCAAGCTCGGCAGCTACTGTATTTGTCTGTTGCCCTGTCTGTGTGTGTGTGTGTGTGTGTGTGTGTGTGTACACACACCTTCCCCCTGACCCTCAAATTATGCGTGCCTGTCTACTCATTCAGTCTCCTACTGGTGTCCATTGAGTAGATGATGATTAAAGCGATTGCAACGAAGACAGACTGAGAATAAAATCTGCCATTAGCTTACAGTCCCTTTGCCGTAAGTGGTATGCGTATCTTTTTCACTCACCAGCTGTGTGTGTGTGTGTGTGTGTGTGTGTGTGTTTGTGTGTGGTGAAGTATGCAGGCTAGGGTGTGTGATTATTCTTTATTTACTTCACCGGTAATCAGCCAAGTGTTAACCAGGGCGCAGCAGTGGCTCCTATTTAACAGAACTCCTGTGGCTGAGCTGGGCTGCGTTTCATTGGCAAATATTTGAGCCCAAACCCGAAAATTAAATGTGAAATTTAAAAAATCATTTAGCCTAGTGCTTCCTTAATGGTGGACATGTTTCAATTTTAAAGCCTAAGCTAACAGTCAAACTGCACAGGAATGGGATGAATAACCTCTTTTTTTTCTCTCTCTCCATCAATCACTCTCACTTCTCAGGACAACAACGTGGATGCTATCCACCCCGGCTATGGTTTCCTGTCCGAGCGGTCAGACTTTGCCCAGGCCTGCGCAGACGCAGGGGTGATGTTCATAGGACCGTCCCCAGAAACGGTGCGCAAGATGGGAGACAAGGTTGAAGCTCGTTCTCTGGCCATCTCTGCAGGTATGAAAGAAGATGACTGGATGTGAAGAAGAGGAGGCTGAGAGAGTGTCGTTTTTTTGTTAGAAGGTTGTTGGTATCTATCTGATTCCTGTAGTAGTGTTGGTGATGGTGTTTCTCAAGATTTAAACCCTGGTGGCTTGTGACATGGCGATGACTCACTCGCCCCTTCCTCCCTCCACCGTTTCACCCTGGCATTGCTCTGCTAGCATTTGCTTTGGCTTTTACTCTCCAAGCATTAATTTTGTCTTTACTGCGGGGGGTGAACATTTTTAGATCATCTTTTCCAGCCTTTAACTTGTTCCATCTGTCACTGCAAGAAACTGTGAAAAATGAAGCTCTATTTATGTGGATTTAACAGCGTCCTCCTATTTTGCACCATAAAGCAGTTCCTTGCTGCTGTAAAACAAAATGTGACCTTGTGGGACTCGAATGCTGTATGAAGTTAACAGCGCCTGACAGTCTTCAATGATTTTTTTGCTATAAAATACAGCATTTTGAGTCTTTTTAAAGTGAAACATTTATCACTAATGTATCCTATTACTCGACTCGCCCTGCTCTTAGGTGTACCTGTGGTCCCAGGAACAGATTCCCCCATCGCCAGCCTGCAGGAGGCGCAGGCCTTCGCCCAAACATACGGCTTCCCCATCATCTTCAAAGCGGCGTACGGAGGAGGTGGTCGCGGCATGAGGGTGGTCAGAGAGTACGAGGTGAGCCCGTCAGCCACTGCTCCACACCACCGCTTCTGAAAGAGTTGTAATTTAATAGCTTGCTCTAACAACATAAATCGTGTCCAGGAAAGAGACAACAAGCCTAAGTTGACGGCCGGCTGGCCTCGTTTCGGTTTTCATATTCATTAATTTTCTGTTTGTGTTGAATCAAGGTAAAATCTCTTGAAAATTACAGCCTGGTCATTTATCTCTGGCCGCCAATCACCCTGTGTTTTTTTTTTGGAGAATTTGTGCTCGGAAATTGCCTCTGTCGCCTAGAGTGATTTCTGCATGTCAGAGGCTTGAAAATAATAATAGTCTTTCAATATTGTAGCTGTCCAGGTCCCACTTTTCAAATGCCCATCTCAAGATGAAGACTATCATAAAACCAATGTAATGCATCTTGCATGTGTGCCTACAAAATAGATGGAGGAGATGGAAAACTAATTTTCTTTCAGGAATGCGGATTGTCGGCTGGCTGTACTTTACACACAAACGTGAAGGATAATCCTTTGTTATACATACTTCAGATCAATAATGCAACAATAAATGCACTCTTCAAAGTCCAGCAAGCTAAAAACAGACTGTAAGACGCTGCCACATACATTTCTATAAAGCACCAAGTGTGGCCACAGTCTGCATTTCCACTTCTTCTCTTTGGCTGTGTTGACTATGCTGTATGTTAATATGTAATCGTACTGCTTCAGCTACAGACAATTAAATAAGCCCTGAGTCTTAAAATGTATTCACAAGGCTTTTCAGCATGGAAAGCCAACAGCTGCTCACTCACAGTGAGTGCTGTTTTGGGAGATGCTTGTGAAAATTCAGATTAGTAGTGTAGTGTTTTAACCTCCAAGAAAAACTCTGTGAACCTCAGCTGATTGTTACTGGGCCAAGCAGGACCAGCAATACTATTACTATTACACTTCCATAGTTTAATGGTAATGAAACTGTTTCTTTTGTTTGTTTTTTTTTAATTACAAAATGTCTTGCGTTATTAATGGAAAAATAAAACCAGCAGCGTTTTGAGGTTATCCCAGGACTTAAATATATGAGGAGGATCTTAATGTCTTTTTAGTGGATGACTAAAATATGTGACTCAAGCAGGGAAAATGAACTCCTTTAGGCCCCCAAGACACCATGAGGTTGTCACCCCTCTTTATTTCAGTGGAGGCCTGGCGGCAGATCTGCTTCAAGGCTGTAACAGGCACTGGCCAGACCGCCACCGCCGCCACCCCCTCGTCTGCCTCTCAAGTTCAAGCATGTCAAACTTTTCTTAGCAGGCAGCTGGTTGTTGTCCATTCAGATAGAAGAGGGCAGAGATCAATGGTGAATCAGAGCTGCACAAAGCAGTGCCACCGCCTCATCCTTCATGGCTGGTAGCTGTTAATTTATTTCTTTATTTCTCTTTGCCTTTTTATTAAAGACCCCAAATACCATATTCATTTGCTTTTAAATATGTGCAAATAAAGATCCTTCAGTTTCCCCTTTATATTATTGTTTTGGAGCCAGCTATGACATTCATTAAACCCTCGACCCAGAGAAAGTCATCACGTTTGACGGTGACCATGTTCAGCATCATCCACAGCGGCTCTATACCCTTACCCACTGATCTACGCGAAGAATGGCACGGTGTTGTGTTGTGCTGCCAGCCATTGTGCCTCACAAGTCAGCACTCCATTGGAAAGTATGACCTTTTCCGAGTTGTACCCCAGTCTCATTAATTAGTTGTTGACATTTCTAGTCATTCAGTCGAGTCACAGGGGCCGCAGCAGCTCCAGCTGATATGATGTGAGGAAATTGTAAAGAGCTTTCTCTGTACTGTTGGGACCCCAAGCAACAAAGTGTAGGTTGACTTTTTATTTCATCAAGGCCAGCTCGTGAGGCCTTTGTATGCTGAATTAACAGAGAGAGCCCCTAACTATCCTGCACATATTGAAGGATGAGATGTGTATGTTTACTGATAAGCAAGGCAGAACCAAAGTGCCAGATTTTAGCTCGGAGTCTGACGTGCTGTGTTTTCCCAAAGAGTGAAAGAAAAGGAGAGCAGCATGTATCAAAGCTCCAGTGGCTGAAGCTGACAGACGGACTGAACTGATGTGGAAGAGTACTAATTGAATTTACATAACTTTGAGTCTTTCTTCTGAGTCTTTCCTCTCACTTACAAAAATAGAGGTTCGTCATTGATTTGACAACATTGCTAGGTGTGAAATTACTTTTCTCAACACAACATAACTCGGTGCAAGTTGTAGATCTTATTTAGCGGATCGTTATGTTTTTACAAAAGCCTCCTTATTTTTCAGGAGATTTATTTCAGTTGTAGAATTTATTTTTTTTTTCCGACTATAAACTGACAACTGCTGACAGATTGTCAAAGATAAGTTGTAATGACTGTTTGATTAATCTGTCTCGATTAATCATTTTGTCTATATAAAGAGCAAATTCGAAGTTTGAGGAAGTTAGAGACAGCAAACTTTAACATTTTAGCTTGGCAAATGAAACAAATGATCAATCACTTAATCAAATTAGTTTATTTGGAGCGGCGTGCATAAGACCGACCTTTGTATGACACCTGAACATGAAGGAGTCTTTGAGTGTTTACAATTGTTGTTGGTCAGTTATGTCAAATTGTACTGTTTTAGTTAGGTTCAAAATAAATATTCAGTCAAAACCAACCACATGGCCGTTAAATATAATGTTTAAGTTTGACAATCTGCTATAGCATGTTTGTGATTATATATTGTCATAAGACATTTTTAAACAAAGTCAACTTTGCATTAAAAATGACCTGTTAGTCTTCATATACATGGTGTCATGTCAGCCTTATGCAGAAACTGTTACCAAATAGTTTTACAGTGCAGTTTTACAGCCATTCTATCTTTAGTCCTCTAAAACATACCGCTAAACTTTGTCAAGGACTTAAGGAACTCTATATATACTATATGTAAGATGTACTATAGTATCTAATGTTTTAGGTTTTCGCAAACTTGTTTGGTCATAAATCCAGACAGTGGGAGAAAGGAACAGAGCAATAAAGATAGCATGGTTGAGAGGTTTATGTTTTCTGAGGAGCTGCATTGACAAAAACACAGGTCTCTCGCCAATGCCGTGGTTGTTTTGCGGCCAAGAGCATCTTTTCTCAAGGCTGCGAGATGACTGCTGAGGATGGGCTCGAGTCTCCTCTTCCGAGGCACAGGGGAATAAGGGTATGACGGGTGACTCAGTCTTTCCCCAACAGAGGACTTTGGATGGGGCTGGCAGAACGTCACAGATGACAAACACAGACTGAGTCGCAACCTTCAGTATGCTTGGTCACGACCTCCCACAGCCTGGTCCATGTTGGGGAGGCTATAGCTCCCTATGGGCATGTAAACATGAAAAAACACGAAGAGAATTGCACAGGATCGCATGTGACTGACAGGTGAGGGAGAGGGATATAAAAGTTGCACTAAACTAAATCAGCTGACCTCATGCAGAGATTAAAGGACTAGAAATATTGTCTGTGTTGCACCAAATTCAGGAAAAACGCTCACATCCGTGTGCTCTGACTCGATGGCTTCTTGAATAGCAGCCCTAACTCAGACACGTATGGATTTTTCTTGTCTGTTTGTCAGGAACTCGAGGAGAATTACCAGCGGGCCTACTCTGAAGCCCTGACGGCTTTTGGGAACGGAGCCCTGTTTGTTGAGAAGTTTATTGAAAAGCCGAGACACATTGAAGTACAGATCCTCGGTAAGTGCACTCTGCAGCTTCCTTTGTGTTTGATCAGTCCACATAAACAAAACCCGGACGCGCAGGTAATGGCAAAGTTCATTAAGCGGCGTAGAGGTGCATGAACTCGGTGGCAGTGCTGGCGGAGGAGGCGAGACAGATGAACAATGAGAGTGAAGAAGATTTATTGGCCAGCAGAGGATTCTCCAGCCATTATTTCTTATTATAGTGAATGTAACTCTACTACCACTCAATATTATAGAACTGAAATTCAACACCGACACTTACAGGAAGTGTGTCTGCACTTTAGGCATACACCATACAGTGTGCGTGTCTGCATGTACATTACTGTAAGTGGTTCTGCGATCATCATACATCTGCCTCTGGTTTAGCACAGATTTGTACATGTGTTTATGTCTGTGCACTCAGCGTTTACTGTGTGTACTTTACTGTGTGTGTGTGGTCACTGTGATTAATTACTGTCTTTAGGGCATGCAGGGATTTTGTGAATTTTCTGAATTACCTGTTAAAAGCCATGTCTTTGCCAGCCCTCTATTTTTCCACCCTCCCTCTTTCCCTCCTTCACTTTTGATTAAATGTTTTCCATTTTCTCCCCTTTTGTCTTCTCCCTTTCTTTTCGCCCTCCTTTCTCTCCTCCCGGCCCCACATCGTCCGTCTCTTGCCTTTTCTCTCAGCTTTCCTGTATTTTTGCTCTTGGACTCAGACACAGCACAATAACCGAGATCTCGCAGGTCATACTGCGCGAGATGGGCCTAATAAATTCTCGGCCGCAATCTGTGTTCGCCTTTATCAATTCTGAGCCGTGTCAGATCGTGCGATTAATGTGGTGAATTGTGGCACTGCAGTATAAAGAGGGAAAAAAAATGATATGAAAGCGGAGACGTGTCATCAACTCTACATCATCCATCTCATATTTAAAAAAACCAGCACAAATGTCAGCGATATGTACAAGACAAAGGTCACATGGCCAACAGAGACAGCTGAGTTAATGCTGCCTGTTCTGCAAACATGTTTACTGCTAGTCGACCACCACTGACTGTAGAAGATGCATAACATACACGCAAGCACTGTAACAATTAGCAGACAATTAATTAACAGCCAACACAATGTTGACCAGTATATTATGTGTCCTTTCATGCTGTGTACAGACTGGTTGCTTTAGAGATGAGGGCTGTAGCAGGAGTCTCACATTGACAATTTAAGTCTGACTAATATGGACTTGCCTCAGTAAATCGAGGACCGAGGATTTTTTCTTTTCCCCCTCCTTCACTTGAACTTCAGCTGCTCCTTTTTCCTTCATCCCGCTGATCATCTTATAATTTTCTTTGTTCTCCCTCACCTAATTCTCTCTTTGTCCCTTTCTCTCTCTCTCCCCAGGCGACAAATATGGTAATGTCATCCACCTCTACGAGAGAGACTGCTCCATTCAGCGGAGACACCAAAAGGTGAAGTCTTCATTTTAAAATTCATCTAACCCAACTTAATGTTTGAATTTATTCAAGATTATCTCCATGGCATTTCTGCGGTATTACGCAGATTAGCATGAAGTGGATGGCGACGGTGGCGGCGAGCATGAAACAAAGGTCATAAACTGGAATCACGCCTGCAAGCGGTGCAGTCTGCTGAATCTAAAAGGCCGTATTGTTTTATTTCCCCCTTCTTTAGGCAAACAGGCCAATTAAGCGACATATTAACAAATAAGGTGATTATAGCAATGATTATTATAGCACTGGTGGCCCTGGGTGTCTTGAGCAGCAGGGGGTAAGAGGATTATATACCAATAAAAATTGGCCACTGCCAGTGCTGAGTGAATGGGAGTCTTGGCAACAACTGCAGCAGCTATAAACTGTCCACCAAGTTAACTTGGATCAACGGAAATGGTTTCTTTGGACGGGAGTCTCCTTCGTTAGTCAGGGCTATTTTTCCCAGATTTCTTCGTCTGCTACTGAAAAGAAATGAGGTATTACTGCCTCACCTGATTGTCCAGAATAACAAAAAAAATGATGTGTGAATATCACATGAAAGAGAAAAATGGAAACCGTTATCTAATCGTCAGTCAATATAACAATGCCTTTCATCAGAGGACGCTGATTAACAATATTTCATTACACACTGTCACCTCAAAGCAGTTTCAATCATGTGTTTTCATCACTTTCTTACTTTGCCTTTTAATCAAATTAAAGATGATAATCATATTAGTGGCTCTGTTCATGCCAGAGCCGCAGTTCTTTGATTCTGTGAGACTTAATCTGCTTTTGCCCTTAATCTAAGATCTTTTTGAATCTCAAACAAGAATAGTCGCTTGTTGAAATAGATTAGGGATGGTAGAGCGCCCATAGGATATTTTTAGCTTTTCTCCAACTTGGAAGTGCTATTCATACTTGGAGAGGGATGAGATTTGATTAAAAAAAAAATGTAATTGAGTTTTTAATTTTTCAAAATCAGACATGTGTCACGTTGTTTTGAATTGGATTGAGGGTTTTTTTTTTTTTTTTTTTCCCTTTTGGATGGGTTGATTTGTTTGACACAGATCAGCCTCCAACATGGCGAACTCCACCCACCCGGCAGCCGTCGCGAGACCAAATGAAAGGCTAAATGTGACCACACATGATTCAGTCCATCTGTTTTGGTGAAGCTAAATTGACACATACTCCATCAAACTGATGGCTACTGTAGAAGGAATAACAACAAATGATGGCGCTCATCGAATGGTAGTTGGAAAGTAACTCTGTGCGAATCAGTTGTTATTAAATGTTATATATTGCACTGAAATAATTGGTGCTGTCATATAAACAATGGATGAAATGAGGATGTTTTGCTGGGATTGAAGCAATGATTCTGATTCAGCAGTTCCCTTTAGCTGTAGCAGGGCATTTTAGAGTCTTTCAGCTCATTGTTTTGGCACTGCTGCTTTACTGTGTGTGTTTGACTCTCACTGTTGGCATTAATACTGTTTTACTCCTCTGCAGTTGGGTGGCAGCGTGCAGTTGGTTTATCAGACAGAGCATATGAACATAATGAATCATGTTTTGCAGTTTCAAGATTTTGTTTACGGTCACTGATTAGTAGGGAGCCCTCAAATAGTATGATTAATAGTGCAATTAAATCAAAGCATATCGTAGCTTTTGATGCTCACTGTATCTTAAAACACTGAATGAATTTTAAATGGAAAAAATTCTTTCAGTGATGCATTAATAAAATCATTTGAGGTCTGGTGTGTCAGACTGAAAGTGAGAATGTGACATAATGTTTTGATTTAGCTGCTTGCTTTTTTACCCAGACGGTGCCATAAGTGTCAGAGTGAATTACAAACTGTACGAGATGGAGGATTTGTGGGAGAAGTTCATCGGAATATATAAACTTTCATTGTTTGCTGTAATCCTGCGTTTCTCTTCTGACAATGTTGTGGCCATTTTGGCTTTGTCAATAACGCCCTGTTGTTTTGAAGGTTGTGGAGATTGCACCGGCTTTCCAACTGGACCCTCATCTGAGAGACCGACTTCATTCCGATGCCGTCAACCTCGCCAAACAGGTACGTTTGTGTTTTGTGTTGCAGTCTGTACACATCAGCCACAAAGCGCTTGAGATTTCACCTCCCCCAACCCTTCCTTTTTTTTTTGCATTTCCAACGTCACATGGACATTTCCCAAAGGTTCAGATTAACTAGACCATTTTATTACATGAGGGAAAAAGCTTCTGAATGAACAGAAAGGGGGGAAAAGTTTTATGACAAAAACCCAGTTAATCATTTTTTTTAATCACTGAACCTACAAATTGGTAGGTGCATTAAAATAATGCTGAATATTCACGTTCCTGTGACCTGATATTAAGGCAGCTTACTCCCAAGGAAGTAGTGTTTCTTCTAAAATGTCAAGGCAGGTGTCGGCAGGTTGAATGTGCAACGTTACACGCTTTTGACCAGGTGTTAAAAAAAAAAAAAGTTGGCGACTTGAGGAGAAGCGGCTGACTGAAACTGAAAACCCTTTCCAGGCGAAGACGCTCAGGCATTGAGTTGTATTTAGGAAGTCTGAGCAAACTCCCCATGCTCTTCATTTTTCAGTCTGTAATTGGTCTGCAAAACAACTGGATTCTCCCCAGGAATTTTAATGTGCTGTATACTTGCGACTTGGATGAGCAGGACATTAGTGTGTTGGCTAAACTCCGAAAATGAAAATGCAGTTTGAAAATGGGTGGAAAAAGATGTCGGCAACGCAGGCAGCGTATGCAATTCTGGAAGCGATTGTTGGAACAGTTTTGTAGTGCATTTCTCGAGAACAGTTTTGCGATAGGCACGTTGGTTGGCTAGAAAAGCGCATAAACAACCCCTGCAATGTGAAAGCTCACCTTGTGTTTAGCCTCTTTCAAATCATGTTATCACAGTTGCCCGGCTTTAGTGTTGCCGAAAAGTTGGCTCGACTATGACGGCATCGCTTAAAAGTCAAGCCTCATCTCTCAGAGGAGATTTCAAGTAATGGCCTTTTCAGGTAATGGCCCAGTTGAGGAATGGATAGAAGTAAAGAGGGAAGAGTGGAGGAGAGGAGGATGGAGACAAGGATGGTGATTTGCTGAAAAAATGACCTTGAATGATACCGATAGTGAAATGGTTATACGAGAGAGGGAGAAACTTTATATGATACTCATGATGTGACCTTACTCCAGTAGTGATTTTCTCGTAGTTTCATCTGCAGTAATCAAATCACAACTTGTCTGCTTAAAGTGACGAACCATGTCTCCTTGTGTGTTTAACAGCATCAGTGGCGAGCTCTTGTCCATGACTGTTCTCTGCACATTATCATTTGAAACCAAAGAGTGATGTCGCTCCTTAAACGGCGGCGTGTGGATGATAAGTACCAGCGAGAGTACAGCGTGCATGCGGTCTCACGCGCACACACCCGTTTATGATTCCTGAGAGGACCTCGATTGACTCGGTGCAAGGACACGTTTGAGCTCCATCACACAGGCAACACTGCGATGTGCGGTCTGTGTGGGAGAGCTCACTGCTGCTGTCGGCGTTGCTGCGCGCAGTGGGAAGATTTTCTCGAATTTGAGGCCGAGACAAAATGATTTTAGCATCGAGCTCTATTTCCAGTTTCAGTGTTTAATTCACATGTGCAAACAAGCCGTAATCACCTTTGTAACAGCAAAGTGTACAATGTAGAGACAAAAAGAAGCTTCTTATTTGCAAATATTAAAATACTTAATCCAACTTTTAATGCACACCTGAACAAAAATGCATCGCAAAAGGATGAATACGGGATAGTAAAATATATGAAGCTTAGTATTTCTCAGTGATTCATGCCCCTGAAAATAAAAAAACTGTAGGGAAATGAGTGGAGGTTACACAGTATTCCAGATCACTTGATAAAAATAATCATGAATATGACAAGTAATTAGGAATGAAATGATAGACATTAAGTATAACAGCAACGATAATTAGAGCTAAAAAAGTGTGGAAAGAACGAGGCGTGACGAGTTTGGAAAACATGATTTGCATTAAAGGAAAAGTTTGACATTTTGGGAAAGCAGCTAGTCCAGAGCTACCAGCACTTCTGCGATTCACTAATTATATTCACTATGTTCGTTTGAAGTGTACAAATGACAAGTTTGTGGGCCGAGCTTAGTTTTGGCTCCTTACCGAGTGACTATATATGAAAGCATATAGTGCTAGATCAGAGATGAGGAGACGTGAGTTTCAGGCTTTAAGTAATGATGCGTTGTTAAAAGTGTGCAATAAAAAAGGCAAAGACACACAACAGTGTGTAAGATCAATCAAGTAGTCGCTCCTCGACGCGGGCCTGCCCTGGATAAGTCCTCACAAGTATAGTAATACAGCTGTGTAGAAGAATTCACACACGGAGGAAGGATCAAACCTGCAGCATTTGCAAATTATCAGCAGGGGTCTCACTTTCTCTCCGCCTCATCTTCCATTTCTCTTGTTCCAAACACCCCTCTCCTCCTCTCCCCCTCTCCTCCCTCCTTCCCTCCTGTCGTTGCATTTCCCTGCTATGTGTTGTGATTACATTTCACATTGTGCCAGTCCCCACAGTGAAGGCTTCCACTTCAGAGCCCAGCTCTCACCGCAGGTATTGAAACCTGCTCCCTAAGCAACACTGAGGCTGAACTTTGCTACTTTGTCGGGTATTATTAATGCGAGTGCGTTTGTCGCCCGCCCGTGTATGTGTGCAAGAGTGGGAGACGGTGCAAGGCGGCATTTATTTTTAATGCGTCCTGTGGTCCCCACAGAATGAAAAGTGACGGAGGAGACGCGCTTTGTGCGGCACGCGCGCGCCGACGTCAAACTGCAGGTTGTCTGCACACAAACACACGCATTAACGGGCGATCATCTCAAGTGGCCGGTTTTGCATACTGTGCGATTCTGGTGGAGCCATTCAAACTCCAGCTCGCTCGGTACTGCACTCAAAGGTAGGTGCTCAGACGCCTTAATGCGTCCGGCCCAATTTGCTGTGCAATTAGAGCCTTTTCATTTTAATCCGCAGCTCATTACAATGTAATGGCACCGTGCTCTGTACGTTTAACTGCACACACAGTTTCTCCTGCTTCCGCCTGCACCCACACAGCAGACCACACTACGAAAAGTCTCCCACTCTTGGTATACATGTAGAAGGATTTTCTGTATAAACAGAAACACCGGATGATATACTGTCCCCACATTTGGTTCTGTATACTCACACCCTCATTTTTCACATACACACACACACACACACACACACACACTCTGCTATTTCTCAGCTCTTATCTGGTCTTAATGGCGGCTCCACAGTGCCGGCACTGTGTCCCCCTTCATCTCGCCGTCTGCGCATATCGCCCATCTCCCATTATCAGCAGCCTCCATCTGAGTCTTTCAGAGGAATGGTGCAGTCTTTGAACTCACTGCAGGCCACGCCGTTTCCTGATAGAATGTCCTAGAGAACAAAGTTGCCTGGCAACACTGACGGCCGCAGGAAGTTACTTCAGCTCTCGGTAAAAAGGGTTTGAGCGCGGAGTGGATATCAAGCCCGAGCTCAGAGGAAAATCAGAGATGTTGTCAAATGGCCCGCGTTGCTTTTATGTGTTATCTGCAGCTCAAACAGCTGATTTCATGTACTTGTTTTGTAAATGCTCTCTCTCCCTCTTCAGCTCTCATGTTGTCTGGCCGCCGTGTCTCTGCTTTGTTGTCTTTGTGTTTTCAGCTCAAGGCCTATAGCTTCAACCAACATGTGCAGCATCTCAGCCAGTCCTGATTAGTTTTATTAATGATGCATCTCAATGCAGCAGTGTGAGACTTCTCTAATCACAGTGATTGGTCCACTGATTGGGCCCTTCATTGCTTGCTCATCCGTCCATGTGCTACATTGATCATTTCTTTCTTTCTTTTTTTTTTTTTGAATATGTGCTATGCAGCAGTTGGTTTGGGGTATTTTTGCATCTGCAGAGAAAGGAAAAAGTTTGAATACACCGGTCTGGAGTAGATAGAGCTGCAGGTAGCAGCAGTGTCCTCTCTGCTTTGCTGAATATGTGCACTCAGACAAATACCCTTTTCTCAACCATCAACAAACTATATGTCTTGTCTTGGAGGCATACAACATCTGGGCACAAATGGGCAGTTCCAACGCGTATGCTGCACAGTCCTATGATGGACTATTACCACGCAGACATAAAATAACACGCCGCAGACACTGCAGATTAAATTTGACTGCATTAAAGTTGCATTGACCGCCCCAAGATGGTTGTGTCAATAACAAGTGAAAAGTGGCCTATTTGTTGCTGACTGGCTACCCAGGCAGCTGCATAATTCATAAGGAGGATGCTGCTATTTGACAGCAGATTACTGTTTTCTTTGCAGGGCCGCTTTATAATCAGACACATTTAATGTCGTTTCCTTCGGGGGGGGTTCATCTTGTGGAACTGTGTGAAAATGGCGCAGTGAAGTCATGAGGTCAAAGGCTTCAGCTCCTCACGGTGCTCCCACAAGCTCTTGTGAGCTCTAACCGGGCTTGCCTACGCTTGTTTGTTTTTAATATTCTTTTCTGTCAACCTTGTAGATTGGATTTTATTTTCCCAGGTTGGTTGAGTCCTCCTGAGTTTTTTTTTTTTCCTCCCTTTCTTATATACATTACAAACCATCTCCTTTTCAGCACTAGTTGTCACACGGATAACCTCAAGCTGGCACATTGTTCTTCTGGGTTTGACTTCATAAATATAAGTGAAATGCAGCAGCAGGGACATTATAGAGTACCAGGAAGGTTAGGTGGAGGTTGGCCGGCTTCCTATATGAAGCCACCACACTAGTTTAAGCTCTAGTCAGTTGCATTTTCCTTGGTTTTTTTCCCCCCTACTTTTGAACCTGTTTGCTTGCAGCACACATTTTCTCAGCGTGCTTTTAACGCTCATTTTGTGTGCAGAAAATTGAAAGGACTACATTATAACGGAAGAGTCGGGTTACTCAGATAATTTGGTTGTTTATTCACCCTTCTTCAGTAGTTAGACATACCAAATAACGGAGGCAGATTATGCAGAAGCCCTTTTTTGTGTAGATCAAACAAATGTGTGTACAGAAGTGCTGGATCTGTTTCTGTCAATATGGTAGTATGATAATGTTTGGGTTTTTTTTTGCTGTGGAAAAGGGCAGATTTAGTTATCCAACTGACAACGCCTTTGGCCATTTTTCTAGACTTTACATTTTCTTCTGTACTCTGCTGCACTGTCTGTCCCACACTGTGGGCTGTTGCACACTTCTTGCAGTGAATCTTAGAGCCGTATTTATGTTGCAGTTTGTGCACCCTTCCCAAGCCTCTATATCATTTTTGGGGTTTTGGCAGAGGTAGCCGCTGTGAAGGAGTATAAAGAAAAACGCGAGTCGCTGATCCGTAACGATTAAGCTTTTTGAGCTGCTCTAATGAATTTTATTCTTTTTAATGTCGTCTGAATCTACGGTTTGAACCTCCTTAAAGCCACACTAAAGAAATGGTTGTTACACACCTCATTGACAATTAGTGTTTTAGTATGCACATAAGCTCACTTTAGATGTCTGTGGGCAACACAACTATCAGCCTAATTAGTTCAACATTTGCCTCGGTGTGTGTGTGAGAGAAAGAGAGGGGGCAGACAAGAAGGTGTGTGTGTGTGTGTGTGTGTCTTAATATCGTAAGAGCTCATCGGCTGCCATTTTTGTTTCATGGCATATTTATCGGTTTAACCTTAAGACCAGCAGGAGGCAGATTTACTGTCATACTTTGTGGAGCTGTAATTATGAATTATCTATAATATAGAGGTAATGAATATTGTACTTGTGGAGCGTTGTCATTTGAGATTTGGTTGCATTTTATGTTGTATAAGATGGAGTCTAACTCTTTTGGGTGGGGAGGTAAAAAATGAAGCTGAAGCTGGGCCAGAAATCGACCCTTCTTCTTTTTTTTTTTTGCACTCATGAGGCGTGATGAGTGGAAGAGGGCAGACAATTCTAATTTGCTGTCGCGTTTTAAGTGTGAGATGCAGAGAGCAGCCCGGGAGACGGAGATTTAAAATCTTTGTGCGGGCTGTTTTTGAGGAGAATCGTCATTTGTGTTTGAGTGTTTTTTAGAGAACAGTGGTGAAGTAATTTGCCGTTTGTGTTCTGTATTTTGCTTGCGTCTGCCTGCTTGTTTTCCCGCTATCCCCCCTGAGAGAACTGCTACTCAAAGACACAAATATGTTGGCAACTCATCAACACTGCCAACAAAAGCAGCTGTGTATGTGTTTGTGTGTGAGCAGGGTAGCACGGCGCTGTACATGCAGGCTAACCTAAACGTGTGTGTAGTTTGCTCTTGTTATAACTACAGGCTGTGAGTGCTTTGTTTTCCTTGTGGAAGACGTCCCTGTGAAAGAACAATGGGTTTGTCTTCCACAGTACTTTTTGTTTTCCGTATTCTGTCTACGGCATCTCCGGGCCCCTTCATTCTCACCAAAGACGTAAATCCTTTAAAAATGCATCACGTATACATGATTTGATTTCCTCGAGCAGCTGGGCACTGTAGTTTTTTGGCAAACATTAGTCAGACAGAAGTAAAATGTGAATTTGTTGGATTATGGAATTGATACACATCTGTTGTTTTAGTGGGTATTTATGACAGCCGGATGGTTTATGTTGGACGGAATAAAATGTAATATTTTTATATGCTAATCATTCACCAGTTGTGGTAGGTAAAAGTTGCCAATGTCAGAGAAGGAGATACTTTTGTAATTAAGTTTTCAAAGTTGCTGAATTTTAGTATTTACAGATATATTTTCTTTTTTGTTGCATTTGAGCGTTTGAATTCAGCTACAGGGTGGCAGGTGCCAGTGTGGATTTACTTCCTGTGTTTGTTTTTTCTTTTCCTATGTCTAAATGTGTCCATATTTCCCCTCTGAGAATAAAGCGTTACTTCCTGACGTTTCATAGAACTTTATTTGTGTTTGGTGACCAGAAACGCTGCTTTCGAGTGTGTGTCAGGCCTCTGTAGGCTCTGTTTGTGTGCACATACACACACGCACCCGTCAATCCAACGAGGGTGTTAAACGTGGAATTAGTTCTGCTGTCAATCACCATGGTGACGGCGAGTGAAGAGATGACACGCTCAGAGGAGTCACGTCCCCAGAGAGAGACACACACAGGGCTCCTAAACTCCTAAACTCCTAAACTCAGATTGACACTTGGTCCCTAGGGGTGGCCAGTGTACTGTAAACATTATTTCTACTTACAGATCCATAAATACTCTGCCTGCATGTGTGCGTCTGACCGTTCAGAAGTAGCAGCACTTTACGCCCTGAAAGCATATTTTAATATTCCATCATGAAAAGCAGCATTTGGAAATGGGGTAGACGAAAAATGTTTCACTCTCTTTTTTTTTTTTTCCCCAGTTGAGCTCATGCATCAGTCAGTTTTCAGTTTGTGTCTTTTTCTAATTTACTTATTGATGTTCTGCCTCTCATGTCTTCTGTCTTTTTCTATTTATCTAGACTTATTCTATTATTTCTTTTCCTTCTGCTTTGCACTGTCCCTCTTCTTTTCCATATTCAGTAGTCTTCAGTATCTAAGTCTATAAAAATGCTTCTTTCCTCTTTGTCTTCTGTCGCTGCTCAACTTATTTGCACTCATCCGTCCTTGAAGAAAAAGAAGATGAACTTGATTGATCCCTCAATGGGGGAATTCTCTTTTCCCTCAAGTTTTACATATATAGGCTCTGAGGGCTGCTCACAGCTACTAGTCCACGCTCCATACTGTGGGCCATGATTGACTTGATATGGCCACCCTTTGGTTACTCAAGTCCCTACGGACTGAGCTACTGCCTTGATTCCCCAAGCACTCTTTACAGAGTACTTGTAAACAGTAAAACAACCATTATTGCACAGAAAGTGGTATATTTGTCATTTTTTAGCTCCCTCTGTCAAAGTCTCCATCTGTTTTTTCCGCCTTGACTTTATGCCCATAAAGGCTGCTGAGCCTGGTTACATTGCCCGCTTGCCCAGCTCAGGTTCTGGCATGACATGCCCCTTTTTGAAAACCTGTGGTGCAGACAGTTTAACACAGCAGAAATAGTTTGTGGTGTTTGACTTGGTGCAGTAAAGCGTTACATACTTCTTGCGGGTAATCGTAGCACAAAGTTGCATAGTGCAGAAACGTAAGAGGCATAAGAAGGTGCAGATTGTTCACTGCTGGCAATGTTTACTTGTTACGCCTTGGCTAAAGTTGCTTATCTGAGTTGCAAGTAGTTGAGCCGAACAGTTTCAAAGTAGCACAAAAGTCATTTTTATGTCTGCCTTTATATAAAAAAGAAGTTTTGAGTTTCCAAACTACTTCAAAAGTTCTGAGTTCTTTCATGTTCAATTGAATCTTTAAGACTCCGATCAAATTGAATCAAAATGAATCGAGTTACACCATCAGCACCAATATTTAGCCCTATCATTTACACATGAATAAACTGATTTTGCTCCTCTTTGATGTTGTGATGCAGTTATCCAATCCAGAGCCAGAAAGCTGCTGTAAACAGCCAGTGTCTGGAAGCTCACTAACAGGAAAAACTCAGTTTTCACAGGAAGCCCACAGGAATACAGTGTCGCAGCATTGCCCACGCTATTTGATCGACAAGTGGTCTGAAGGAAGTCGAAAACACAAGTGTGACAAAACAATTAATGAAATGTTGAAGATAACAAGATAACAGCCGTGATGACAAAGCAACACTGAATAAACAGATTTTAACAGGGTTTAATACAAATGGGTAATGCATGTGTTTTAAAAGGGTTTCCTCTGTGTGCGGAAAGCAGATCCTGCTGTGCCGTGTGTAATGTAGGATGCATAGTAGTGCAGGAGTCTTGGATGTCAGGGTGACATTGGCACTTGTGATTGGATGTGTGCTATTTTGAGCGTCCGTGGCTTGTGTGCTCATGCCTGCAGAATCCACTTGACTGTGTGCACTGTATGCATTGGTAAATTCAAGCCCAGGAGTGAGAGTGATATTGGAATGAACAGTGCTTTCCCTACCCCTGATTATGAACAGGAGTTAGTGAGTTTGGCTTTTTGTGAATTGAATCCCGTAGACAGGATCGGCAGCCAAGTGAGACTGTCTAGTAGGGAGGCAAAGATGGGGGGGTGGACTGTATGGAGGGCGAGAAAGCAATAGTCAGTAAAGCAGAAAGCAGGTGGAGATGGATGGAGGGAGGAGGATAACAGGAAAGAAAAGGGATGAAGACAAACCTGCTATTATAGAAAAGAAGAATACAGAAAGCGAGTGAGGTGGTCAGAGGATGCAGGGACTGAGACAAGAGGAAGTGAGGGAAAGACAAAAGAGGGGAGTTATCGATTCTTTCCGCCAGCTGGGGGGAAACTCAAGCCAACTGTGCTTTTCTGAAATTAGAGCCTAGGGAAAGGTAGAAGCATGAGGCTGGAGGATGCGAGGAGAAAATGGTAAGAGAGAGCAGCAAGCCAGCGTTGGCACTGTTCCTATCACAACGTGCAGTAATAACACTAAAGAACAGCGAAAAAGTGCATACTTATGAATAATAAATGGTCACAGCGGTGGTGAGTACAGAAGCGGGGTAACTGCGCTGTTCACCGCCTCGTGTCAAAGCAAAGCGATTTGAAAATGGGGATGAAGCAAACAGAGCTGCGCTTAATTCATTCAGGTGAGATCAAAACTAGCAATCAGAACATCTTGCCTACCAAAAAAAAAAAGATCTAAACAGCCAAACAGAGACAAATGATTTGGATAATGTTGTCTAAATTATCCACAGAATGACAAAAAAGCAATCAAGGGTCAAACGATTGTACTAAAAGTTAGAAAGTGCTTTACATGCTTTTATTTTGTCGCCTGTACCAACTCATGATAATGGCTCCATTTAAGTCGGTTCCCGTGTCCTGAACCTGTGAGCGGTGGCACACTGACCTGGTTTAATTGGACACTTAATGAAACTGAGCCTGTGTTAATGTCATGAGCAATACCTGAGCTTTTAACACCAAACGACAAGGCTCTCCAACGCCTGCTGGCCTCGCTAGCTCCTTTTAGTGTGTTTACACCCCCCACTTATCCCACCTGCTTTCTGCCAGCACACCAGGATCTTTTGGCCAGAAGCCGCATGGGTGTATCGAGAGTCAGTTTATCCACAGTAACTCGGTCATAATAAATGCAAAGGAAGAGGCAGGTCAGAGGTGCAAACGTGGGAGAATTCTCATCTGATTTATCACGGCAGCACAAAACTTTGTATTGCTGGTGGGAGTCTCAAGGGCGAGGTTTGGTGAATTTGTTTGTTTCTGCCGGTCCACAGCTACACTTTAGCCACGGATGCTAGCAGCAGAGTTGATTAAAGCACAAGGAGCTGGCCCTTTTTTAGCTCCTTTGTTTGCTAGAATACTCCATTCTGTCTGCTGCATGAGCACATACTGTCATTTGAGCACACCGACCTACAGTCTGACATTAAACTCTGCAGTCAGGAAGTCCAGTCCATTTTGTTAATTTCTAATTGGATTAACGAGTGACAGCTTCTGCCAAAAAGACATTAGTCGCTGACTGCTGATGGGTATGCAGGGCTACTTTTTTGGCAGAAGCCTGCAAATTACACTCTAGCTTCTAATGAAACCATCAGCGTCGCATTGGGATGTTGATTCCCCGTCAGGCCTCGTTTTGCCACCCCGACGAGCTCGCACTACATTACTCCTTATTTTAGCATGCTAATGGTGTACAGTACATCTAAATGGGTCTACTGTAGTGCACAACTGTCCTGCTTCCTGCTGGCTCTGCCCTCCTGAGGACTGAAGGGAGAGACGAGGAGCAAATCTTCCAAACAAAACCTTCTGACGCGAGCAGAAGAACTGTTAGTAATGTGCTGCCTCACACAGTCTCTCTGATGAGGGGAGATAGCAGGAGGAAAATTTGCCTATGGGGAAATTAAATTGTAAAGACAAAGTTTTTAGAGTCTTTTGACTGAGGGAGCAGTACACTGGAGCACTTTTCTGTCTGTTCTCGTGCACACAAAGCACTGAGAGAATATCCTGTCAACTGCATTGACTGGTTTTGATCGCAGCCGCGGATGCAGAGTGAAACAGAAAATTGCGCTGCTTATATTCCATTGAAGAGAAAGAAGAGAAGCAGAGCTGTTAATGAAACGCGCACAAACACAAAGTGTGCACTAACAGACTCACTGGCATCAGCAGTTTTCCCTATTTAGTGTAGCTCCCTGATTATGCACATGGGATAATGTGTACAAGACTTCAGTCAACTTACTTCACCTCCTCCCTCTGCCTCCCCTCTCCTTTTCCTCCTCCCAGCCTCTTGCTACTCGACCATTTTTTCTTCTTCTTACGTTCGCTTCTCCTCTCCCTCAACGCTCCATCCTCCCCATCCGAACTCTCTCGAACCTCTCTGTGTTTCTCCCCTTCTCTGTTGCGCTCTTGCGCTCTCGAGCGCACAGCTGAAGCTTTGCTGCATTTTTATGGCTGTTAAAAGCTGTTTTAAATTATAAATGAAATCCAGTGCGGGGAAGCAATTAACACATGATATAACGCCTGCAAACGTTCTATATGGCATCAGGGTGGGTGTGTGTGTGTGTATGCATGCACATGGTGGTTAATTAGTTGTGCTTTTTGATTAAAAGTTATGTTGTGCATATAAGGAGTAAAATAGATGTAAACACTGAAATTCATGAATTCTTAATTTGATCAACTTTCTGTGGAGTTATAGTGATTATAAATGTTGTTTTTCACATGTATAAAGAAGAATATTTGTAAATTGGTAGTTTTAATATTCTATTGATTTGTTATATAATCCAGCCCTAATTGAGTTACAGTTACTCTCTCCTATAAAGCAGCAAGTGCGTGAGTCACAAACAACAAGCCAATCACAGAGTGTCAAATGTATCTGGAGCTAATTGGTATTCATCCGCTGTGAGCAGCATTTGAATTTTATTTCTTATTTTGTCTCCACACGCTGTGTAAGCGCGTGCCAGGCTGAAACTTTTAACCAGAGTCTGAGTTGGTGTGCATGTGAGTCGGGTCTGCAGGCTGCTGTTGAAAACAATACCCAGAAAGATGCAAACACAGTGGCCAAAAACCGATGCAAATAAAAACACGTGTCACACATCCACACACAAAATGGGGACATGGATTGTATATTTATGCGTTTGCCTATGGGCACTGAAGAGCATGCATGGCGTGTAGTGTAGTGTAGTGGGACCATATGCATGAACACACACACAGGTCGCACTATGCTGAATTTGGAATAACACCTTCTCACGTGGAAATGAATTGACACATGCACACACACTAGTGCGCACATCAAACATACATAATGCATCAAAACACACTAAACCCACCCCCCCCCATATTGTTTTTGCCTCCCTCCCGTGTCTCTACCTTTCTCTCTCTCCAGTTCCTCGCTCCCTCCGGCTGTGTCAAATGCTGCAGTGTGGGTGTCGTCGCGCAGACTACAGCCAAATCTTAGTCTGACGCACGTGCACGCACGCCAAACAGCGCGCGGACACACACGCACACAACCGCAGTCTTATGAAGTACGAAAAACCCATTTCTGCCCCGACTACCTTTTGGAAGGAGTGAGAGCGAGGGAGTGAAAGAGGGAGAAACAAGGAAGGGAGGGGGGCAGGAAGCCATGCCGAGAGCTTAGGAGGCAGGAAAAACAGCATTTGGCCTGATTCTGTGTCCAAGTTACTAACAGTATATCTCCACTGAGGATACATTTAAATATATTTGTGTGTCTGTGCTTTAGTAGACGCCGTCTGTGCACGTGCAAACATTAATCTTTGTTTGCGTCTGCGTGCGCTGTCGTACGTGCCCGCTTTTGTCCAGCTGTGTGTGTTGTGCGGTGGTCTTTGATCATTAGGCAGCTGCATTCACTCCTCCTCATCATCATTTCATAGACAACAAGCTCATTATGCTTCCATTAAGTGCTGACAGAGCGAAGGGTGAACGAGGGCAATACTACAGACAAAGGAGACTAAGTGAGGGGAAACAAAGGCAAAGTGGAGTACAGCGGGCCACGACTGACTGACTTACCTACCCTAACCTTTTATATTAATACAGATTTGGAAGAGGCATGAGCGAACAAGGTGAATAGACAGATCTGAGATCAGGGAGGAGCTGTGGACAAAGGGGAAGACTTTAAATGTAGCAAAGTGTGAAAAAAGGATTTGAGGAAAGTGGGTGCATGGAGGGCTAATGGAAAACTTTCTGAATCAGACAATAAGTCTTGACATTTTGACCACGAGCGTGTGAGATTATTTGAATTCACTGCACACTCATCTCTTTATGGGGATATAAAGTTTCAACTTTTCAGCAAGTCTCGAGGCCTTCCCATATTTCTTAGCATTTGGCAAGAACGGTTGGGAATGATTACTTTCAGAATGTAATTTACAGCAGACTTTTGATGGATAGATGAATCACAAACTTAATTTGAATTGCCTCGGCATTCCTGAATGTGAAAGACTGTCAAAGACACAATGAAATGGCATCTGTCCCTTTTCAAATTATGCAATCCCTGTTAGATTCAGTTGCATGGGCAGGACTGAACAGTGAGAGTAAACCAGTTGCTGTTTTTCACAGCAGACATTTTTGGCACGCCAGAGCTCCATAGCACCATTAGTGGTCAAAACCTCCCCAGGGTACCTTGTAGCAACAGCAAACCTTTTTAAATTTAGCTCAACAAGCCAGGGTTGGGTTTCTGATGTCCATTTTAGGTCTGGCACTTGGTTGATAGATTTGCAAAGCTCAGAGGCTGACAAATGTGTCCGTGAATCGTGTGTTGGTCAGGCTTCAATAAGGGATTTGAAAAGTTTCAGGTTGTGAAAGGGGATTTGTTGCTGGATCCAGTTTTGTCCACTGTGGCAACAAGTGACTCTCAGTCGGTTACATAGAATCAAGCCAAGTTGCATTTTATTGCTTGTGGAGTGGGCTTTTCATTTGAAAGAGGAAAAATGTGTAATTTCTACTTTCAGAAGCTACACAATCTTTCTTTTAATGCCCAGAGTCGAAATCAAATTGCCTTTTTCGAAGACTGTTCTCACAGTTTTAATGTATAATCATTTTAGGGTGAGAGTCTGTTATCTACCTGCAATGTAGCATAGACGTACGTTTCGTTCTCAGATTACTCTAATAAATGTACGTGTAACCGTACGCTGTGGGTGCAGCCATGGCAGCAGGAAAACCGGTCATACGCAGCCATGCCAGCATGAACGCTGCACTCATTTAGAGACTGAGCAGAGGGAAGTAGATTGAGGCATAGAGGCTGAGGCCAGCAGGCAGAGATGGGGAGAAGGTCCAGTTGCCATTGGAAAGCTGAGGGTCTGTGAGAGGTTTCCTTTTCAAATAGACTTCTTTACCAATAGTCTACTATACTACTATGCTACTATAATAATACTAAACTCAGCACAAAAAGTAATGAAATTTGTGTTTGGTAGATTATTTCTTTGTAACGATGCTTCTTAGCAATAAATCTTAACCACTGAATTTACTTCACTGCCTCTGCAGCCACAGAACAAATTGAACACTGTTTAACAGCTGCATAGAGTTCCCGAAGTGGTCTGTCAAGTACAACGCTGTGGTAACACCTCGTATGTTTGATTTCATCATCTTTTACACGATGCCAGGCACATTATTGTGCTGTTGTTCTACACAAGTTCAGTTATTTCATTTGACTTGACTTGACTTTGCTTAAATAAACGAGTATTTAAATGGTTTTTCTTAAACCAACATTTATACGTTAACAAACCAGAACCACAAACTGGCGGCGAAAAATTGACCGAATCTTCTCTGACGAAGCCAAACAGCTTTTGTTTGCTGTTGACTCTTGTTTAGTGTTGTTTGGTGGATTGGATGATTCAAGTCTGAAGAAACACAGAAAGACATATTGGCAATTTAACAATGTATTCATTAGACAAACAGGAGCCTCAGTAGTGATTGGAAGAGCCATACACAGTCACAACAGCCTGGCACCTTCCCCTCATGCTGGTCACCAGCCTGGTCACACGCTGCTGCGGGACGGCATCCCATTCTTCAACCAGCTTCTGTCGCACGTCAGCCAATGTGGTTGTGTTGATCACTCTGGCACGAACAGCACGCCCAAGCTGAACCCACAAGTGTTCAGTGGTGTTGAGGTCAGGACTGCTGGCAGGCCATTCCATCCGCTCCACTCGCAAATTCTCGAGGTAGTCTCCGATAAACCCCACTCTGCGGGGGCGAGCGTTGTCATCTTGGAGGATATAGAGTTTGGTCCCAGGCTGCGGAGATACTGGATTGCCGCTGGTTGGCATGACGAGCCTTGTTCAAGCCTTTTTCCAGTGAGGGAGATGCAGCCCCATACCATCGAACCAATAGCAGCAGCAAAGAAAAGCTGTTTGGCATTGGCGGTTTTTTATGGCCGCAACCCACATACTCAGCTCTGCTGCTCATCCCACAAATGCATGTTCCTTACAAATGTGGCACCATTTAAAAAGGAGATAATCAGGCTTTCCAACGCTGTAAGATCTATTGCCAGCTAGCATTGATACAACAAACAGATAATCTACCAAACACAAAATTCTTACTTTTTGTGCACAGGTTGTATAAAGTTCATATTTCCAAGCATTTAGAAAAATGTAAAACTTTTTTTTTTTTTTTTAGCTCTCTGGCCTGGTTGCTGGGATATCAGACAAGCATTTTCACACATGTAGGTCAGCTGTTAGTTCATGAAAGGCTAAAGTTGAAGACGCAAGATCTCTGCAGGAAACTGAGGGAAGAAAGTTGAAGGCAAAAGAGATGGGAAACACAGATGGACAGCTAAAGGTTACGGGGCCAAGGAGCTAAAAGAAAAGTGGAGAAAATAAAACAATATTTGGCATGAGATATGAAAAACACACACACACATACACACACACATATATACTCTCACAGTATAGCAGTTTATTTTATGGTGTCATAAAATGTGACAGCTTGGGTTGCCTCGCTGACAGCGAATCGGCCCACAGAAACTTCCTCTGAAGTATGTGGCGTTATTTTAGGATGAGTCTTTCTCTCTGTCTCCGTCCCTTCAGTACACCTTAAGTTATGGCAGCACTTTGCTCTTTGATGTCTTCTTCTTCTTCCTTCTTTTTTTTTTCTTCAAATTTAATTGATAAAAAACATCAGACTTTACGAGCCCACAATGTCGCGTGTCCACGTGTGCGCCGTAAATTCCTGTTAGTTATCTCCTGTGGCCGTATTGATTTAAAATCTGTCTGTATTGCCTTTCCTCGTTCTCGCCCTCTCCATCTCTCTGGCTTCTGTGTGTGCACTTTATGACTGCAATGCATCCAGACTATGTACAACTCCCATTACACCGCTGGCTGATGGCCTTACAGCTTCCATTCGGTTCATAGGATCTCTCAGTAATGTGAGAAAAATCGACCGATCTATTTTTATTTATTTTTTTATCCACGTTGTTGTCGAAGCGCCGCGGGTGCGAAATCGCATTGAAACGCTTTGTAGCTACAGAATGGCTGATTTGTTTGTGCAAATAGCTGCGCGAATGCACAAAAATAATGCAGATGGAAAACACAACATTGTTTATTGCAAATCTCAATGCGTCTAAAGTTCATTTTTATGGCCGCGCACACTTTCTGTCTGATGCTCTATGCTAGTGTTTATTTTGATGCTTCATAGCAGCCATCGTAAAAGTGCCCTGATAACTGACCAACTCTCAGCACAGTCTGGATTGAATGCTGTTGCACCAAGGTAACGTCTGCAGCAGCACAAAGTTGAACATTAACAAAGAGTGATAAAACACATCTCCTGTTTGCCTTAAGTGCAGTGTAATATTTGTACCTTAATTAGATCTTCTGCATGAAGAAAGGAAAAATAATTTAATAAAAACAAAGTGAATGTGCCAAGAGTCATGCCTCGGGTCACACTGTTTTATATACAAGACAACAACCCTCTTACAATGATAAGTCTCAGCCTCCCTCTCTAATTTTGCCATCTGCATGAATATCCAGCTTTAACCTGCTTTGCAGTGCAACATGGGAGCAAACAGGAATTAAACGAGTTACTGTATTCAAAGCTACTGCACTGTCACACTTCAAAACATAAGCAGGAATCAATAAGTAATGGAGATACACACAAGATGATTAATTAAGGCAAAATATGTTACCAATATCAGCCGCGTGTACAAGGTGCCGGATATCACTTGAGCATTGTGGCTCTGTTGTGAAGCTGTGACGAACATTCATGCAGTGGATCTTTGTGTCTGAAAGACAGAAAGCCATTAACTGATCGATGAATCCAGTAATGTTACATGTTCAGTGTCTGAAAAGGCAGACCGTCGCGCCACGCTGTCATGTTTGTCTGCGGTTTGGCGGCATGACGACACGTAGGCAGAGTATACTGTATGTGCAGCTCTAAACCTTTTAACTCCCCTGCTTCTTGTGGCCCAGCCTTTCATCACTCTTACATCACACTTTTCAGTCATTATTCATCCCGCAGCCTGTTCCTAACGCCCTGTTAGGTCCTCTTGCTGTAAATCCACAGGTGCTTTGATTTTGATTATAGCTCTTCTACAGTAGATCATTGTCTATTTATGTCGCTTTCTGTCTCTCAATCTCTTTGCTCCATCTAGTTTTCATTACTTTGTCTGCGCTCACTGTCCAGCCATCTGCTGCTTTCACCATCTACCTTCCCTCGCCTTTTCCATCTCTCTTTCTGCCCCTCTGCCCCATCCATGCATCGCTCTTCTGCCATCTGTCCATCTGACCTTTCAGTCCCTCAGTCTCTCTTTTTGTGTTAAAATTGGTATTTTTAGCTGGAAAGACTGTATTTTCTTAACGTAAAGGGAGAAGAAGAGGGGAATGATGAAAGTGGTGCAAAGGACAACTGCCACACACAGAGAGCTGGCAGGAGGGTGGGGTGGCATCTTTATTTGACTTGAAGCCACATCGACGAAGGGAGGGGGAAAAAAAGATGAAGGGAGAAAAGCGAAGGGAAGGATCAGAGAGCAGTGAACACAGGGAGGGTGCAGGAGAAATGAAGAGCTCTCACTTCAGAAAGAGGTGGTTTATTTGTTGAATATATAGTCTGGTAGGGGTAGTCATTTATTAGCCATGCTAGCGGCACAAGTCAGGATGACTTTTGTGCAGATATTCATGGTGTGCAGAGGATGAACCCTAATGATGGTTAATTTAAAAACAGGCACCCTCAGGTCCTGCTGTCCTTACAAAACTGAAATTGCCTTAGCTACACTGTGTGTTTCTTGCTAATTAGCAAATGTTAGCATTCTAACACAATCAGTGTTGTGAGAATGTTAGCATGCTAATGTTAGCATTCAGCTCAAAGCATCATTGTGTCTATATACGGCCTACAGAGCTGCCAACATGGCCGCGGACTTTTGGCTGTAGTTTTGTTCGTTCATTCTCAGTCATCAGTCTTGTCAGACGCTGTAATATCAGACCGTTCTGACTTCTTCTCCTCATCATGACTGACACATGGGTATGTTTTAGAAGTCTCTGGTTTTTGGCGCTCTCTTCATTAGCATGTGCGCTGTAGTTCAGATTCTTTGACAGCTTAACCAGCATGAAGAAGGATGTAGTTCCTCAGAATTTAAATATCACACAGGGCCACAGTTGCAAACACATTTTACGTAAAGCTTGGGTGTTCTGGTCCCAAACTGAGAAGCTGTTAAGTGTGCATTATATAATACTAATGACCACGCTCAGCGAACACTTATACATCGGGTAATTTGGACATCAATTCACAAGGGAGTCTTATCACGACTCAATACTCGGAGAAGAGAATTAACGACATAATAAGTAAAATTTCCAATTACGGCACCCTCTTGAGTAAAAAGTCTCCCATGAGAATAGTAATGAGTATGAATTTATTGTTTTTTATCCCTCTCACTCTGGTCTTAAAGCTTTTGTGTCCCTCATACTTTTCCTGAAGTGTTTGTTGTTCCATCTACAAATGTGATGGCTAAACGTGTTGTCCACCTCATGACGAGCTAATTATTTAGCATCAAAATGAGGCCCCAGGTGTCGAAGAAACAGGATGCGGAGAAGGAGGGAGGATGACCTCAATCTTGATTAGAGTCAGTGGGTAGTAGTCGAGAGTGGACAGGCATGATTGAAGGAGAAAGAAACGGACTTAAAGCCCAGAGAAGATCTGGGATGAATACATGAATCGGTAAATGGATGGAGGGATTCCGGTCAAGCTCCTTTCCATTACAGCCGCGATGAATATGAATGTGTGGGTGCATATGGGACTGTGTGTATGTTTGTGGGTGTGTGGGCGCACACATGCTTGTGTTCATTATGATCGTGAGTTGTGTGTGCCTTTGGCCGTGTGTGTGGATCACTGTATGTGTTTGTGCCTGTGTGTGTTTTGGGTTGCGTGTACGTTGTGTGTTCGGGTGGGTGAGCACCGCTGCCTTGGCAGCTCCCTGCAGCAAAAGGATTAGAGAGGTGGCACTGCTGAAATGGAGCTGATCTATTTGTGAGCGTCCGTGCGCGCCTGTGTTATTCCGCGCTTGTATCAGCAATGAATCGGATGAGAGTTGTGTGTGTGTGTGTGTCGCGAGTCTGAAAGGGAATTGAATCAGATTACAGGAAATATTGGCACCAGATTAACGCCAATCCCCACATGAGAGGACGGAAATGAAAGAAAGGAGAGAGCTGCAGTTAAAAGGGAAGAAGCAGAAGTGATGTTTGGACGAGAGGAGGGAAAAGTGAGATGTGCTGTGGGATCTGCTTATGTAATAACTGCAGGGTTAATGCGAGTGCGTGTCTCTAAAGTTGCTGCGTGAAGCACCTTTTTAAACAGCTTTTCATTTTTAGGTTCTGACGCCCTCGTGTATCACACAAGCAGAAAAACACGTACGATCAGCCTCTGTATTTCGCGACAGTGACGCGCCGCTGTCCCCAAATCGAAGGCCACGTTTGCCATAAACTGCCGCTGTCAGAAAGATGGCAGCACGCCTTCCCTCCTCCTCTCTCCTCCCTATGGTGACTGTGTGTGTCTGTCTCTCGGGCTTTACTGAAAGTTAAGACGTAGTGATCCCCCCTCTGAGTCTGTGTTTTACTCATTCCACCCCTCGGCGATGCCAGAAGCTTTGCCTGAGCATATACTATTTTCTGGAACTGTAAAGCAACCCAGCAAGTTCCCATTTTCCTTGTACATATATGTAGGCGTGTGTGTCGTATAGCGTTATTGGTTGGTGTTATTAGTTCTGTCCATACTAGCCATAAAGCCAATTTAGTGATGGACCATCCATCTTGGATGAGTTGTGGTGAAAGTACCGTATATAACACATTCTTACAGCAAGGATGGACCCCTCAAGATGGACAGTCTTGTTTTCAAGACATAAACATAACATTAACATAAATATACAGAAAACCCAGTACATAACACAAACATACCCACACACACACACACACACACAGACAAAGGCTCTCTCAGGCCTAGCTGTTCCCACACTCACCGAGTCCCCAAGAAATGCCAAAATATATTCAGTAAAAATACACACGGCACCAGTCAAAAGTTTTTGTTCTTTTTCTTAACTTTCTACATCTTACATGAATACTGAAGATATTAAACCTATAAAAAAATGGAAAAATTGTTACTTCATGGTTCTGGTGCCTTCAGTGTTCATTCATAATAGAAGAAAATAAGTAGAAGAATAAGTAAAATGATCAAGTATCTTCAAACTATTGACTCCCATTAAAAATACACACAGAAGTGAATGTGCTCACACAAAGCTGTTTACATGCGCCCAGCCATTAGAGATGAATTCATTCCATAACTCAAGAACAATAAGAAGCAAGAGCAGGTCATCTGACAGTAAAGGACACATAGCCCAAAAAAAAAAGACATTCCTTGAAGAAATTAAAGGTCTAAGTGAACTGGGCAGGACGCTCGCAGTGAGGCGGCCTTTTAAATTTAAAAGCACATCACCCAATTTCTTTAAAAAATTCTGTGAATAAAGATTATTCAATATGCCATAGACTGTATGGTGACCTTAAAGACTGTTTGTGGACTGTGTGGAAGGTGACCTATGGTATCTGTAGATATGATTCTTATTTTCAGGTGATTATACACTAATTAAAACAGTTATCAGTTTTTAAGCAATAGGGGTTGTTAAAGAAATTGATTGCAATCAGTGGATAGCATTAAAATAATTTCAATTTATTTATTCCAATTGAGAACAAGGCTGGTTTTCATGTTTTTCTCATCAATAAATCCCATGGAAAAAATCCAAACCAGATATGTTGGCCTGCCTCTTGATACTTGGCTTAACTGTCTGTGGCACTCACTTGGATGACATGGCAGTACAAATCTGTATGTGGTATTGATGCAAAATAAAAAGTCATGTCGATGTTTATCATACTGAAGGAAGACGGTTTTTAAAAGGCAAAAAGCGGCATGAAGCCTCCACAGAGAGGACGTGTGCTGCATCGAACAAAACCATATTTTGTTTACTCCTTCTCATACGGAGGCACAAACATCTCTTCAATCTTCCCACAAGTATTTTACAAGCGGTGTGCTGAATGTCACCCCGCAGTAAACTGCCACATACTGCACCACACACACACACACACGCGTACACACACACACACACACACACACACTAATGTGACCAGACACAGCCATTTAGCAGGTCAGTGCCATCGATTGTACGATTGATTTGTTTTGTTCCCTCTGCTATGTGCTGCACGTCACACATAAAGCTGAAGAGCATGTGCCACATCACTCTGACCGCCCCAGGGCATTTCATGACCCAGCATGCACCGCTTTCTAACCGGCGTATGCCGGGCAGTGAGAGAGATGGCGAGGGGCCCGGACTAATCACAGGGCTTTCTGTGCGCTGTACAGTGATTCATTGATACTGTTGTTCCTCACAGGATTTGCATGTAGTGACGGCAATCTGGCAGCAACAACCTTGAGCGGGAAATAATTATTCCTTTTTTAGACAGTTTAATAGCCCATGGCCACTGAGTGTGTGTGTGCATGATGATGTTCCTAGGAAGTGTGAGCTCGATTGAAATGAAAACTATAAAAAAAAAAAAAAAAAAAATCTTGAAAGCGCCACAATTATGTCTCTCCATGACTAATCCAAGGCAGGTTTCTATGGAGTTGTTTGTTTCTGTGCTTTGAGTTCAAAGACAAAAAGGATTGTTATGCTTAGCACCAACTTTCATCCGCTATGAATCTTTGCTGCATCCTTGCAGAAATAAAACTGCAGGAGAATACAAACATTTCTGAACGCGTGCAGACTTCATCGGAGCTGGCATAGCATTTGTCTGGCAACAGCAACAAAAAAAACAAGAACAAAAGGGTCTAATCATTAGAAGTACTCAGCACACCTTGATGTTAGAAACTCCATTTCCTCAGGGGTGGAGGCATAGGACCTGTGTCAGCTACAGCATGCTTTTGCCTGATGTGTCTTTTATTCTGCACCGTCAGCATAGCAATGCCACTCAGGCACCAATATGCACACGTCAAGGCCAATCGCAAATTGCTGAATCAAGCGCACCGTGGCTCCAAATGCCAAAAGGGGAGCACGTCGGTAATGTTGCTCCACTTACAAGAGTCAGTGCAGCTTAAAATCCCAAGCATCACTCTGCTTAGGCAAAGAAGATAAAGATTAGGCAATGTGCAGCGGCAGCAGAAAACATGGCTACGCGCGCGCAAAACTGTCTGGCAAACAAAAGGACACTAAGTGCACTTCCCAAAACTGCCTTTTAAAATCTGTTCAGGGTTACAGCAGACAATTGCGAAGCAGCCCTCAGCGATGATCTTAACTGTGCAAACTCCAATGCACTTTGCCCCCTTTTTGCTTTCACACTAAAAACACTCAAACTAATTTGAGCAGTCGCAGTATGGCGAGGGTAAAAAGTGAGATTCAGCTGAGAAAAATATGTATGAAGCTCTAAAAGAAGAGATCACATTTCTGGGTGCAGAGAGAGGGTACAAGGAAGGGTCTTCTGCCACGACCTGCGCCGATACGCACCGGCAGTCACAGCCACTCTTGCTGCCGCGAGGCAAGGTCCTGTTGTGCTGTCAGAAACGCTGGAATTCCTTCGCTGCTGGGAGGTCACCCCTGCTGCTGCTCGCAAACTAAAAGGCAGCGGCATTTAAAATAAGGCCACAAACATCCTGTTCCACCTCACATACACGGGGACAGCTGCAGGCCGCCGGGGTATACCAAAGAATACTGAGTCATCTCGTGATAATTACCCTCCTGGAAATAATTATTTGACAACTATGGGGCCGTGAAGGGATGCACCGGTCAGCAGCAGCTCCAATATATTCAAAGACAACATTCCCCTCACATCATCTCACTGCCACTACCTTACTTACTTTTCTGAAAAGCTGTAAAGACTAATCGATTTGAATGTAAGCCCAGCTCTGACCTTGCCAACAGCAACAACAGAGACTACAACAGGATTTGTAGGATCAAGCAGAATTCTGTTTTTTCTCTTTCTTTCCCTGAGTCACTCAATTCCTTGTGATCGTGTTCCAGCTGCCGCCTCGCCTTGTACAGACACAAGTTAAAATCTGTTGTGGTCTCGCGTGCCGTCACTAAAAAAGGTACATCAAATTGTTTGTCCCCAGGTGCTTGTACTTCATCCGGCCCGCTGCTGCACTAACCTCCACGCTTGAAGTTCGCCTCTTAACTCGCTCTCCTCCTCAGACATCACCGAAGTTGTTTTAGCCTCGAGGATTCGAGGCAGCTTGGTGAGCAAACATTGGCGGTGACAGCAGGAGAAAAAAAATGACTCTTTATGGCATCGCCGCTTCACTCCATCTTGCTGATAAATGATTTCGCCCAGTGTTTTCCACTTTTTGTCAACTGCGAAATGTCCTGGCACAATGAGACGCTGCGGCGCAAGAGAGGGGAGGGGGGGGGGGCTCGGGTCCTCGTCGAATTTTGAATTTTGCCATCCCGTAAGAACGTTGCATGCAAATGATCCAAGCTGATGTGCTTGGAGAGAAAGGAACCAGACTGAGTGACAGTCCCTCCATCATTGAAGTGCTCTGCTGTTCTTCCCCTCCCTGATTACTCCATCTAATCCACTCCTTCTCACCCCGCACTGTACGCCTCTCCGTTCCCCGTCTCCATCTCCGCACCCACCGAACACTTTGATTCCTTGTCTCATTCGATCCATCCATCAATCTTTCTTTAACTCCCTCGCTTCCTCAGTCGATCCAGACTCGCCCTTTTCTTTCCTCCCTCCACTTTCTCCTCATGAATTGTTCTTAATGCATTTTGTTTCACTCTTACTCTCTCTGTGCCGTACAGTACCAACTATCTGTCTCTGTCACTTCCTATTCAAAGCTGTACACCAGTGTACATTCATCAGCGCTGAGCACACATACGCATTGTAGTCAGGTGCAGGCAGAGATATGTGTGAACGTACATAATACTTTTTAAATACACTGTGTGTGTGTGTGTTGGTATGCATGCAAGTAACACATCAGTGACCCTTCAATGGGCTGTACCAGCCCATTGACTTCTCTGCCAGACCTTATAAAACAGTGACCACTCAATCTGTTCCACTACCTGCTACTTTCCTCACTGACTCAGTGTGTGTGCGTGTGTGTGTGTGAGGGCGAGGGCGATATGGAGTGACACATTTGTATATGTGTACATTTTTCTATGGTTAAAGTCTTTGTGAGGAGTGTGTGCGCATTTATGTCCTTGTGATTGTGAAGGCTGGAGTGCGTCTTCCTGTCTTTCACTGTTGGAGTTAATCACCCGGGCCTTGGGTTTCCAGCTATATGTATTTGTCATTGTAGGCTCTACAGGAAGTACTGACACACACACACACACACACACACACACACACACACACACACACACACACACACACAAGCAAGCAGTGAAACATTGGGCTGCACAAAGAGAAGGTTAAGAGAAAGGTGACTCAGGCTGCAGATTAGCATTTTGTGTGAGCAAGTCTAGCCTAGCTGTAAGCATACAGTCAGTGTCCGTGTCCTGTGTGTGTGTGTGTTGTACCCATGCACAGGTAATTGCTCTGTGTGTATGTCAGATTGTACTTGAGTTCTGTACTGTGTCGTTCCTGCACAGGTGACACACCCTGAACAGAACTACAGTCCTCTGGAGCATCTAGATGTCGTGTTTTTATTTGTTTGTTCGCGTCCTCCCATGTCCCCGAATGCATGTTTGTGTGTGTGTGTGTCTGCTTCATACAGTTTAGTGTTGTTAATTTCGTATACGTGATAGATTGTTGTGTGCGAGATCCCCCCTTAATGAGTCTCTCTGGTAAAAGCTGAGGAGCTACAGATGCCATAAATGGGACTAATTTCTCTCTACAGAGAAAACTCTGCTGACTATGTCTGAATATTTTTACACCGATGATGTTTTACAAGGTTACAGTGAATATTAACACGTGTGTGTGCGCGCGCCTGCGTTCCTGATCTGTGTCTAATTTCCTCTTGAGGTGAGGTTTCTTCACAACTCAATTATAGTTAAATCCTGAGACTTGCTGCGCTGTGAGCAGGCGGCGCTCAGGTGGAACATTTGTTTGCATACAGTACCTGTGTGATATCTGCTGTGTTCGTCACTCTGCATCTCCAAAAACAGTTTGAAGATTTCTAGCTTGTTTTGTTCTTGTTTAGTTGCCAAATTCTAATAGCTGCATTTTTTTAGCTTAGGGCCATGTTTATCAATTCTTCCCTCTATTCCTCTGCCCATTTGATTGGGCTGACATTTATGCTTGCCAAATGTTGGAAATCAAAGCAATCCTTAAGGCACTACACTGTTTTAACAATCAGAGACCAAACTGTTTTTTTAAAAGACAAGGCGTGAGGTCATCCACTTTCTCCTGGTTCGTTGTCTGATTCCACAAAATCCTAAAGAAGGGAATAAACCAAAATCATAAAGCGCTCCGTTCATTGAATAGTTTTAGATCAGCATTTTCAGATTTAGGTAGTGCAGTTGTTCACATCTGTGTTTTCTGGGATAATTAGATTTTCCATTTTGCAGCTTGTGTTTTGGACATTTGATTGCACGCGGCCCTCTAATTTCATTCTGATGTTTGGATGTTGTTTGTTTCCAGTATTTCCTTCACTCAGATTTATACACACAATGTGGCAGCGCTTTGATTACACGAACAATCAGCGATGTGGCAGAATCTGATCAGAGGAACTCGAGCCGTTCTCATTGGTTAAATGGGTGAAAACGGTTGGGGCGCCAATCAGATTGGCCTGTTCGAATCATCATCTGTGTAATTTGTGAAAACCTGCCTGGTCTCAAAATGATAATGATAATAATAATAAACTATTTATATAGTATTTATACAGCAATTACACTCGGCTTGAAACTCCCATTGGGCAAAATTAAACTGGAGCTGAGACAAGCCACAGCGGAGTTTGTAGGATGAGTATGTTGGTCTGCTAACGTGTTAATTTTCCTCACAATTATCCTCTGAATGAAAGCACGTCCCAACAGAAAAACACAGAACAGTCAATTCAGGATGATTATATGTTGTTTCTTTTTAGTAGTCCTCAAAAATGACAGTTAGAGACAGGTGCTGCATGAAACTCTCAGTCACCCGCCACTAAAATACTGCATCGCCGAAGCCGCGGTGTGTGTGGGGTAAAAATGGTGAAAATTAATGAAAAGGCTAGCAGTGTTCCAGCCATGATTAAAAAGTAAAACGGACATTAAAATCTAAATGGAAACGTCCAGTCATCTGTACATGATGAACATATATAATTAAAACTGAAAGGAATATGCTGAGTTGAAAAGAGACCATGTGTGAAGGGGTGGCCAGAGATTGGATTATGTTTTGTTATCGCCTAGCAAATGGAGAGTAAGCAGTAAAACTAGCCATTGAATGGCTTTAAAAGGTATAAACAGCAGTGCATTAAGTTTTAAATGGTACATTTGCACAGCACAGGGCTGATTTAAAACAAGAGGATTTCGTTTCCAAGAAGAGAGAATGAAAGTCCAACATCAAATCTGCAGCTTGTACCTTTTTCAGGAACTCGTTGTTAGACTCAATATCATAACTTACCATTATGAACAACAGTTATATGCCTCCAAAGCACGGACAGTTATCTGCGCTCAGTTGTCAAGAGTCTTTTCCATCTTATTCGAGGCAGCAGTACTTTCTTGTAGTCTACTGAACTGGTGGCCCCAGTGCAACATATACGCCACTGTGACAGACTAATGCAGTATACATCGTCATTGCTTAACTATAACCCTTTCTAATCTTAACAAAGTTCCCTATACATAACTATAAACATGTTAATCATGCTTCAGTTGCTAGTATGTGATGTTCTTGTGGGAAAAGGGTGTATGTGTTTGTATAGTGACACATGCAGCCATGAGTCTGCGTCGAGTATAACGTTTGCACTCCGTGACAGCTCAAAGGACACATTAACGTCCCCGTCTCAATAACACAATTGTTGTCCATTTATTGGACCTGACACTGATTCTGATTGCAGCGTCGTGGCTCAAAGCTAGTGGAGGGAAATGAGCTTTTATGCTGATGAGCTTTCAATAAATCCCTTTGAGTAATGATTTTAATTATCGCATTACAGCAAAATGATGAAAAATTCACCTCTTTTACTCTGTTCAAATAAAACACGAAGCCTGTTCTCTCCTCCTTTTATGGAGAGAGGACAGGAGTTTGCTCTTTTGTTTTCATGGTTCATTTAAGATGAGTGAGTGCTTCCTCCTCCTCGAGAGTTTATTAAAAATAATGTTAGTTCAAAGCTATAAAATTGCTTTCTTGTCGTGTGTTTTTTTTTTGCTGCAGGTCGGCTACGAGAACGCCGGCACCGTGGAGTTCCTGGTGGACAAGCACGGCAAACACTACTTCATCGAAGTCAACTCTCGACTCCAGGTCGAGCACACGGTCACCGAAGAAATCACTGAGTAAGTAGCAGATGTGTACATGTGCAGGAAGCGTTGGGCAGGTGGGCAGCTGTGTGGCTGCAGCAGTTGTCATTTCTTGAGCGTTTGTTCGGTATCATCTGTCCACAGACAGGTGTGCGGCGTCAAGGTTAGATGGTTTGGAAAACTCGCTGAAGTAGAGAGGAGTGAAGGTCGGAGGTTTGGAGAAAGTGTGGGCAGAGTCGAGAAGAGTGGAGAGATTCTGTTTCTTTCTTCTTTTTTTTTTAAAGCATGTGAAGCAAGAATCAAGGGAAGAGAGCGAGAACAGGTGGAATCAGTGAAGGGAAAAGCCGAAAGATGAGGTCAGGGGGGAGGGAGCGAGGGCGAGAGACAATGAGAGCGAGGGAGGGAGGTGAGAAAGGGAGAGAGAGGATAATGAAAGATATAAATAGCATTCCGCTCGGCTGATGACCTGTGAGATTTGCTCGGCCGAGACAACACAGATGGGTCTGAAACTAATACGCACATGAGACAAACACCAAAAACCACACGTGTGCAGGTATATATAGGCCTATAGTCACACCCACACCCATGACTCTTTGCTCAGCACTGATGTGTGTACACAGAAAACCACAATTACACTAATTCACATTAGATTCTCAGCGTAATGAGCTCAATTAATGAATTAAGCTGACAGACTAACAAATCAGTGCAACTAACACAGGAAGTTGTGGGCGGGGAGGGAGGGGAGAGCGGGGGAAACAGAGGCAATTGCGCCTGTTGCCGTGGCAACCAAAGATGACTGACAACTTTGTTAGCTCTGTTCTCTCTCCCCCTGTCTTAACGCCATCTCTTTTGTCTTTCGGGCTTTGTTTGTTTCCTTTTCTCCGTCGCAAAGAAACTCTTTGTTCATCTCTGCGCAGCGCTGCAAGTGAGAGTAAATCGGCTCCGGATGAGTGGTAAAACTCATCAGTAAACATTGAAGTCTCAGCAATCATCAAGCCAAACAAACCACCAGTCTCAACAAAAAAAGTCGATTTTTTTTTTCTGTTTGTTTTCCCAAAGCGTTAATTTGTGTTGTTTAGACTGAAACGTTTCTGCCGTTAAGCACATGCTGTCAGTTAAAGTCAGTCTTAAATGTTTACGCTCGCTCCAGAATCATGATCTGAGCCACAAATGTGACAGTGTAATGTCTGCCACAGATCTGGGTGAGCAATAGTTTAGGTCAAGTCTTGCGCTTATTTTCTGCGAGGGCTGTAGTTTGTCCTGATCGAGGATGCACATGTAGTTGAAAAGAAACCGTGTGTTCACCCACTTGCTGCACGTTTAGTCTAGACTCAGAGGTGGCAGCGTGAGCTCAGAGCACTGTGGGCTGAACTTCATTAAGGAAACATGTTATTAACTAAATTGTTTATGGATTAAAGCCCCTTGACACTCTTAGTGCACCCACACAGGTCACTTTACTTTCGCTGATTAGACATCTTCCGAGTGCTGTGTGGGAACGTGTAGACCTTTTCTGACTCTCCTGGAAGCTTTGTTTCTCCCGGTATAGCGGACCATATTTCACCTTTATGATTCCATAAAGAGTCGATGAAGCACCTCCGCCTGGTCTCAGTATAGCTCCGCCCAACTCGAAGGCCCATTGACCAAAAACACCTGTGAGTTAAAGTTCCAGTGGGGAGTTCAGAACAAGCACACCGAGGCCTAACGAATGCATTTAATAAGCTGCTTCATTCATATTTCTTCATAATTTGAACATGTCTGCCAGCTAGTGGAATATATGTTGTCAGCATTAACATTAATTTCAAAATGCAAACAACTGCAATAGATATTAAACATTAAGACTGATTTAATTAAAAAACAATTATATTTCTCTATATATTTTGTTCTGTTTATCTTTTAAAGCGCGCTAGAACTCCTGCAGCCATGGCAGCTGTGTGATCGTGCTTGGCATTCACTGCACGGCTTTAATTCACATAACTTAATGTAATCGTTGCCATTTTTCACCTGTTTCAACTTTTTAATTATCTTTTTAGTTTCCTTTTAAAGCGTATTTCTGTTTCTCTAAATTAAATAATAAATGTGCGCCGCTATATGTGGTGTTTTTTTTTTTTGGGAAGCAATAATGCATGAAGAGGATGGGATATTTAACGATTATAAATAATGCATTTATGCGCGGTAGTAGATGCATTTACAATGTAAACCTTCCAGAAAGGCCTTTCTGTTCTATTACTGCTGCTGAATGCAGTGCCATATCCAATACTCTAAGAGATGAAAAAGGCTAAAATGGAGGATGAGGGAAGCTGAAGAACTCAGGCAATATCATCGTAATATTTTCATCTAGTTGTAACACACCGCGGATGCCATGCCGCATTGTTTGCGAGAACAAAATGAGACGGGGAAAGATCTTGACTCCACGTTGCGCATCAATAGATGTTTCTTTATATTCTGCCTCTGTGCCGCCACCTCCGCCTTCCCTCCTTTTTTTGTTGTTTTATCTCTCTCCTCCCTCTCTTGCACTTTTCTTTCACAGTGAGAGCAATTCTCGTTTTACTCGCATAGACACATACGCCGAGGCGCACACACTCGGGTACACACTCACCCTGCAGTGCTGTGCTCCTATCAGCGAGACAATAAGTTGATAGAAAGTCATTGTCGTGTGTTACAGACCCCCCTCCACTCCAGTCCTGCACCAGTTTGTCATATCCTCTTTGTCCTGCAGAGAGAGCCTTATATCACTGAGGAAATTTGACGTTTTGGGGAATTGGGGTCATTTAAATTGGCAGGAGTGCAGTAATTACTTGAATCTGGGCAGCGTCCTGCATGAAACAGCATATGCTGAAAGTTTGAGCTGTCACGAGCGGCACTTTTCATTTGCACAGCTTTCATTTCAGGCTGGGGTTCAGTTCTAAGCAGCCACAGCTTAGGGAAAAGGGAGCAAGTCTCTCCAACAGGAACTCCATGTGCATCCATCTAAATTGTCACGGAAATGTACTCATTACAGCGGGACAAGTATTCCATTTGAGTGGGAATGATGAAAGTGAGAGCTGCATTGAGGTTTTAGTGTATTTGAACATATTATGTCCATTAGTCGTTCAGCTTTTTCCCCTCTCTCAGCTGCACTCCCATTCTCTGAGGTGCGCCGGCACATTCATTCTTGTTTTTGAGAGTTTGAAACAAGCTGTGTTACTAATAGACTTGTCAGTGAGGTATTTTTCATACCGAGTTGTGAAACTCCCCTTTTACACTTGCTGTTTATTCCCCAACTCTCCTCCCCACACCATCTTTCATCACTTTCATCTCTCCTGCCTAATTCCTTCATCATCAATCATTTCCCTCATTCCCCGTTCGATTTGTTAACTTTCTCTGTTTACAACCTGGCTGCACTTGAACGTAATTCTCTGTCTGTCTTGTCATTTTCTGTTCTTGCTCCTTACCATATTGCGTGCACCCAAATTCTGAAATGTGCGTAGCCCTAATAGCTGCAACGCCAGGAAACCCCCTCTAGTGTGTGTCCTCCCTCCTGCTGTATTTCCTATATGTGTTATCATGACAAACACAACAACAGCATCTGCTATATTTTTTATTTTCCCTTCACCTTGAGGATCATTTTAGTAGTTTGAATATAACCAGCTTTTCTATTGAATTTTCACCCAGTGTAACCGTGAAGTCTTTCTGGATATTTGTCCGTAAAAAGAAAAACACTTAAATGGACACATTGAAATCAGGATGGTTACACCACATCTGGAGGAGCCCCGGCACACGCTGTGATCTGATAAACTTCACCTTCACTTTGGTCACAACAGTTGCTTCCTCCCGCTATCCTAGGTGACCTGCTGCAGTAGGTGAGCTGTTTCCTCTGCAAAGGAAAAATACAGTTCACCTTCACGTGGGACGCGTGACACTTACAAACAACGTTACAGAAGTAAATGTGTCATCTGTGACTCTGTTTAAACTTTTGGAGGAGCAGTCATTTCATGAAAAACACAAAGTTTCTGACTTGACTTGGTACTTTTTCCTCCGTATGAAGTGATCACAGATCAGACGACCAGAATACTTAATACCAGGTGTGAATCCAAAGGGCTTTGATCAGATCCTCGGATACATACGGCATGTTCGAACTGAAAAACGGGCTCTTAGCCTTGTTTTCCCCTCAATTAGATGCTCTCAGGAAGAGATTTCCTCACTTTGATTTTGGTGTGTGGGTGTCTGCTCGCTATGCAGTTTGATCTGACTGTTACTAATAGGATGCTGCCTGTAGTGAGGGTCAACGCGACACACACACTCACACACTCAGGTATCAAAGTCCCCTCTCTTCTTCTTCTCTCTCACTCTTAATCCATCCCCTCTCCCCCCTACATCCACCCGTCCTCCATTCCTCCCTCGGGCTCTCCCCTTCATCTGTCCGTCCTCGGCTGACTCGCCGCATCCGTCTTTGCGGGTCCGTCCATCTCTCCTCCCGCGCTTCCTCCCTCTCCTCCTCGCGCCATTGCCCCCCGTTCTGTCTCCCTCTCTCCCTTTGGCGTCCTTTCAGCCCTGTCAGTTTCCCCCTCTGTGCGTCTACCACTCACCCCGCCGCTCCTCCTCTCTCCCCCATCTCTCCGGCCCTCCCTCTCCCCAGTCTCATCCCTCTCGTCTCTGTCACTCTCCCCCCTCCTTCACATTCATCCTCTCTTTTCCCCTCCTTGACATCTGTCTATTCATTCATCTCTCTGTCTCTCTGTCCTTTGCGTCACCTTTGCCTCATCCACCGAGTCTCACGCTTCATCTCGGGCTCTGTCCCTTTATGAACTTGTCTGTGTCCGTCCCCGCTCCCTCCATCTGCCCTCTCTTATCCCACTGTCTTGTCACGATCTGCCTCCGTCTGCCTCTCCTGCTCCATCCTTTCATGTGTTTGTACACAGAATGAAAACGACATAAAAGAGACTCTGAAGTAATTAAATCACATTTACAAAGGCAGCAACACAGGCAAGCCGTGAAGTCAAATCCTTTGTGTATTTACTTTGATTAGTGCTTATGTCAAAAACGGGAGCATTTGCTATTAAGATGACACCATATTCCAATTAGAAACTGACTGATACCGTTTGTCTCGGGCGATTAACATAATGACATGGAAAATTTGATGATATATTCAGATTGTCATTTCATACTAGAACATGATATAAGCAAACTCTCTGGAAGACGGATCCTCCAGCTGTCATTAGTAATAAACTTGTATAAATTACTCCAAATTTGAGGTCTTCACAGGTTGGAAATGTTGTTCCCTGATAGTGAAAGAACCATTTTTTCTTCCTCATCTCATCTCAGAAAACAAGTCGTGTCCCAAATCCATACTGCATGCAAATGCCAAGCAGACCTTGAGTCTGTACTGTAGTGCGTTTACACTGACAAAATAAAGTGGACTCATAAGTCGGCATGCATACTTTAAAAGCTTTTTACAGTGTGTTGTTGTGCACAATGCAATTCACAAAGGAAATGAAGGAGCTGCTTCTAGCTGTAGTAATAATAATAAAAATCTTATCTAACAGTAACACTCCGGAAAAGTGTTTCTGACAAACATTTTCTTTTCTTTTTGTGAGGATTAATTGGCCAAAGCGTGATAAGATTGCATTGTGATTGACATCTGACAGCACTTAGTTATTAAACAGTATTTGGATTTCTCGTACACTAACTGAGAAAACCGTATACTGAAAAGACTGAAAAGTACAGGAGTTTTCAAAGTTTGACTGTGGGCCTCCCTGCAGACAACGCTTGCAAAGTAAAACTCCTTAAACTGCCGTGTCTCTGAGCGCTCTCTTTAACCAAATACGACTTCAGGCTATTCTATGTGATCTGCTTTTCATAACCAATGTATATTCTTTCACTTCCCTTCGCTGAGACTCCCCTGAAACTGTCTGGACCCCCCCTCCTCACACTTTGAATAGTGTATTCATAATAGCCTATTGTACACTGTAGACGGTTTAATATGCATTGTGAAATTAGGACACTGCAACACTTGAGACGCGAAGCTCAGTGCTCGTCTCATCGGACTCATCTAGATAACTCGTGGCAATATAACCGAACCCTACTCAGTGTTGTTAGACTACTGAAAGTCTGGTAGCTTGTCCAGCAGCTGGTCTGGTAGTGCTCATAATGCCTCTTTTAAAAAGAAGAACTCAAATTTAAAGTCTTTTCTTAAGTAGGTGGAACTGGTGATGACCTCTACTTCAATCATTTCTTTGGCAATTTCACAAGCCGTCACTGATGAATCTGTGACAATGATGCATGAACTGCCTTTGTAAAGAGCAGTTACAAGTCCAAACGTTTATTTTTCTCCATTTCATATGTCCTCCACCCTTCCCTCCTCTACCGCCTCCATGCCGCTTCCACCTTCCACCACCGTCCCTGGATATTGCTCTGATTGTTGTGTCGCACCTCTCGCTTTTCCGCGGCGCCGCGAGCCTGACAAGGTGGTATCTTTTTGACGGAGAAGGCATCTTCTCGCTTTTCACTGCTTCTTTTGCTTCTATCTCTCTCTATCTCTCGGCGGCAGTAATGGGTGCGTACACAAGTGTCAGCGAGGAGGCGGAATACCACAATCTATAATCAGAATGAATGCCCCCACACACACACTCACACGCTCACGCTCGCGCTCTCATTCACAGAGGCATACAAAAATACGCCCCCGTGTTCAAAAATGTTGACGTCTAAAAGGCACTGATGAATAACACTCTCAAAAAATAAAACCTTGCACCGACCACCACATAATGCGAGTACCTATTCATACGAGTAATACTCTGCTTTATTGCATTTCTGTCTGATGCCTCTGAGTGTTTATGAAAACAGACAAAATGTGAGATACATGTTGAATCTATTTTATCTCGAAGGCATGCCCCCCCCCCGCGTGTGTGTGTGAGGTGCAGATGTTTGGTGCAGATGTTTGTGCATGTCTGTCTGAAAGGCATAAGCGTGAGTGTGTTTTGTGTGAGACGGGTTAGACCGCCTCTGCATTCAACTCGAGCGCTGCCTTTGAACTTCTCCTCTCTCCAGGTTCAATTTGTCCATAATTTAGCAGTAAACGATCTTTCCTTTGTGCGTCGAGTGTGTGTGTTTGTCAGCGGCAGCGCGCATCCGGCTAGTGTGTGTATATAGTGTTCACTTTGCCGTCAAGGGACATTGCACAATTTGTTAGATTGGTGGACAGGAGTCCTTTAGATCTTAAAGTGATGTAATTATACCCCCAGGCTCACGCTGTGCTGTGTGTGCGTATGCTGAAGAGACAGTGAGGGATTGTGTGCCTGTTTGGATGACACGGTACGATGAGGAAGCGTTTGTGCCTTTTTTTTAATGTGGGGCTATCTGCGAGTGTGTGGAACAAGTGCCAGGTGTCCAAACTTTTAAGATGTGGCCCACCAGGAAATCAGAGTAGCTGACAAATTCCACACGAGAGGCATACCGTGTGTGCGTATCTGCAGGATTTTTCTGGTTTTGTCTGGCCTCTACAATATTTCCTCAAAAACACTTTAAAAAAATCTGACAAGTTGAGCCTGTTAACATCGAAGGAACATTTTCTTTTCCCCAAAGTCTATTTATTTCGCAGGCAGCGCTTACAGCCAGACTGTGCATCGCCCCATCAAGCTCCATCAATTCATGTCCCAGCAAACAATTTCTAAACTTAAACCTAACCTGAACCATGCCTAACCTTTAATACCTCAACTATTTGATTTATGGAGCTTTTTCGGAGCACTGTAAGCGCTGGCTGCTTTTTAATGTGGACAAAAATTCCCCGAACCTTCCCACTATTTGTCTGTTTACTGTAGCTGCACAGACTTCTGGCTACTGGTTTCATTACGCTTTTCCACTCCACCCCTCCACATGATAAACATATTCTTGTCGTAGATCTTTAGCGTGAAATGTCAGGTCAACATTATATACGCCACGCAGAAACATCATCTGAAAATGCAGCTCAGAAGTTTCTAGTAATAAATTTTGTTTTGTTTAGGTGCCTCTTTAAAGGTCTTCTAGGTTGTTGCGCAGTTTTGGTGTAAAAATCTTTTGACCACTCACATTAAGACACCAAGAACTTCAGTAGGAGCATCACAGCATGTTTGTTATTAAAAGCTTTTTGCATTTCAAAGAAGTGCGTTTTTTGGTGAAACCACCTTATTGTCAATAAAAGCCTGGAATTATTATAAGTGGCCGACAATAGGTCATTTTATACAGTGAGGTCAAGTTTACTACAATAAAGTGGCTGCTGTGCAGAGCGATATCACACGTTTATACAGCTCTGCGCATTGAATCCATAAGAGTCTCAGCTTTCCAGTCAGACCCAAATTATTATGCAATTCCATCACTGTTTAGTCTAGTATGGAGGACTATTCAGATACACTAGGGGAAACTAATACATTTATATTGCATTATACATTAAAACTGCATGGCTTTCTGTATGCATGGTCCAAGGATGCATGGGATTAGCATAACGTGGTCTTGTCTATAAAGGGGCGATTAATGGGTGCCCATTCAGATATCTTGAGGTGGAAAGTCAAAGGACCCGTTTGAAAATGGCCACCTCAGATTGATGCCTTTGTGTTAATTTGGTAGGATCTGAGTATCTCCACCCTAACTTTAAAACTGATCCAGCTACAGCCTTAAAGACAGTAACATTGGAGGATGTTGACGTCCCTGAGTGGAAGAGGTTAACGTTCAGGTAATTACATTGTTGAATGGTTTAATTTAATGCTTCAAATGTTGACTGCCATTCATGAATGACATTGAAAGTTGAGTCTCAGGGTTCGTTCACTGAACATGGACACTGTAATGACTGTAATCTTTCCAAGGTCCACAATGAAACTCATGGACGAGAAGCCTGAAAAGCCTGAACTGATACTTTGATCTACTCATAAAGATCACGTGATTAAATCGAAAACCACAGTATTTTCTATTTTAAGTTGTTTTTTTTGCACACAGTTATAGTGGAAGAGAGCATGAGAATAAGGAAGAGAAAACATCTCGTAAAGAAAACTTTTGCAAAACAAGCGACAACAGTAACTTACCTCGGGGTCGACTCACTCGCCTTTTCACTCTCTACACCAATGAGCCGCAAAATGCACTAAGCTGTTCAAAATATGTCACAGCTTTTGCGAACAGCTGCTCAGTAATTTTTTGGCTGCAATAATCTTCAAAAAAAAAAAAAAAAAACCCCACAAGACTCTGGCGGGACAATGTCAAGTGAGTGGCGGTCAGCTAACCACCGAAGCGAAGGCTCTCCAGCTAACTGGCCAGTCCAATAAAATGATTCGGCTCGTGACTGACATCAAAATCTATACGCTCCAAACCAAACGCTTTATGCAGCACACACTTAATCCAGCTCGCTATAAAGGTATTTCTGCTGATACAGGATGTCAGACACACGCTGAGCTATAATGGGTTGTGGGTAACACATGTATTATATTTCAAATGAGAGTGACATGACATGATTTACTAACATACCCACTATTAGATATGGGCAATAGAATTTGACTGACGAGGGCTTTTGAGGACACGTAACTAGATTTTGGATTGAAGCCGTGATATTTTGTGCCGCGTCTTCGTTTTGCCATTTTCTTGCCAAATTGTTTCTTTGGCAGGAAATGAAATGTGTCTGATGAAGCTTTCAACCCACAGGAAAAGATAATAAAATGGCTTCCACTGCAATCCAGCGATAAATAAAACGCTCGCGTAGACAACCGGCATAGTACTGAAAACAAAAATCTGTGCGGTCATTAAACAAACTGCATCAAATCCATCACGGAGAACGGAGGGTGACGGTGACTGGTCGATCGCGCGCCTTAAACCAAAAATCCAATACCGTGCAGATGTTATATTGACGGACTGATGACAGGCTCAACTGTGATCTGCATTCACACCCACAGCACAATAAAACAAATCCCCCTGACGTGCAGATAACAGACCTGCTCATGCATGATTGTGTTGGTTGTGATTAAATGTCACATTTGAATCCATGTTAAACCGGCATTGATCACTTAACAGTTTAATATTGATTGCCTATATGTTTATATTATTACATGAACTGCACATACAGTTCATGTATCCGTTTTTTTTCCCATTGAAAGTCAATACTGACCTGGATAAGCGTTTCATTGTAATTTGGACGCATGCCTTAAATCTCCTGCGCAGTGTTCAGTACAAGGATAAAACTGGACTTGATTTATTTAATACTTGATGTTTTGGTTAAAATCATTACACCCTTGGTGTGAGGCAACTGAATAACCTGCCATGTAATATTGCTGTCTGGAAGTACGTGCGTGCGAGCAGCGCTTTAGAGAGATGCCTCCATCGCGTCTAGCTGTAAATACAGCAACTCGATGAGCAGATGAAGAGGCTGCCATTAAAACATGGTGTTTTTCGAGGCGGCGCGCCATGATTGCGAGTGTCTTTAAAACCGAAAACAAGCGCATTGTCTTGGTTTTATTGCTTTCATTTGGACAATTTAGCAGACAGAGAGAGAGCGGTTGTGAATACGTTTTGATGTGTGTCAGAGAAAACACAGTTAGCATTGTTCTGGGCTTTATTGCTTTTGGGTTTGTGTGCTCGAGAGGCTGCACCGCCCGTTTGCTCGCTTCCCCATCCGTGTGCGTGCGCACGCATTGATAATACCAACTCTTGAGAGAAAATAAGTGTGCTGCACCTGGTTATTTGTCTGTTTAGTCTAGCTAATTAGTCTTAAATGACCACCCTCCATCTTCATCAAGCCGGTAAAGAGTGACAGAGAGGGAGCGGGAGTGAGCGAGACAGAAAGAAACAATGCCTTGCATTAATTGACAGAGGGCTCTGACAAACGAGGGGTGGAAATTGAGTGTGGAAGGGGGCATGAGGTGAATTGAAAGAAGAGCGGAGCGACCAAAGTTTCAGGCCTGCGTCGGTTAGATATGTTTGATTCTGCATTAATGTATTTCACTGTGAAACCGTTCGCCGTGATGTATTGAAATGCCTTTTCTCTAGCCATCAATTAGTTACTCAACCTTTTTCTTCTCCGTTCTGCTCGCCTTGCGTTTCCTTTTTTTAAATTCCATGCAGCCTTTCATTCTTTCTCTAGCGTTTTCTTTATTCCTTTTGTTCCCCCCCTTGTCAGACGTTAAGACATAGGCGCCAACTGCTCCAGCTCCCCTCTCTTGGCTTTGATTTCCTTTTTGAGCGTGGGAGTTGGAGGAGTTCCTGCCACATCAGCAATTATCCTCCCTCTCCCCCTCCGGTCCCCCCCACCCCCGTCCCACCGTCTTAACACTTGTTCATGTTTCCTGGCACCGTAAAGTACAAAAATATATTCAAGAAAAGGTCAACTCACCATCAGTGTACGCTTGTTAAAGAATTAACACGTGAGAACTAGTTACATGCTTGCTTGAAAAATGGCCACTGTCCTCTGCTCCTCCACCGTGTGAAGAAATTCCCTTCATTTCATTGTTCCTTCACTCCTCTCTTTCATCCCTCTCTTCTTCTACTTATCCTCTCTTAACCTTTCTCCTCCCGCTCTCCTCTCCTCTCCTCTGGACTTTCTTCCCTCTTATATTTTATTTATTTTGCTCATGGCTTATTGAATTTGTTATCCCTTGCTCCCCCTCCTTTGCCTCTTCCTCCTCCCCCTCCGCCTCCCTCGTCCTCCTGTATGCTCCTGTCCATTCCCGTCTTCCCCCAACGCTGAGAAGAAACACATGCGGCAGCAAACAATCCGCAGCGGCCGCATACAGGGCGTCTGCATGCGTTGTGTTGGTGTGTGTCTGTCCATAAAACAACCAGTGACGGGGAAATACTGCTGAGCTGCGTAGCTGCGACATGCCTGGACGCTCTGTATTAAGCTAGATAATGGTTCTAATAATTGTCAGTGTGCGTGTGTGAGTAAATTGTGCGTGAAATAGTGATTACCTGAATCAGCCCTTATATTACAATATGCTTTGATGTTTGTGTAGGACTTCAGACGAACGCGCGTCTGTAAGCGCTGCAGTGTACAACTGAATCCAGCGTCTGATGTTTAACCATTTTGTGCAGCGTGTGTGTGTGTGTTTTAGAGCGTACGCCCGAGCGTTTGTAGTTGTGTGCACGCGCGCACTCAGGAGGAGTTTTGTTTAGTTTTGTGAGCACGTCATAAAATAATTTTAAGGTGATTATAATTGTGCAGCGAAGCGTACAGTGAGTGATTGAGAAGTAAGCAGCTGAATAAGAATGAGGGATGCAGAGTGTGTGTTTGTGTGTGTGTGTCCTGACACCAGGGGAGAATGATTTGTTGCGAGTGGGAGAAGAGAGTGAGTGTTGAGGCTATTTATGATAATGGCAAGGATGCTTATCATGATTATAATCACAGACGTCATTGTTTTTGCTTGAATGAAATGTTTTTCATTTGACTTGACTCTCTTGTAACATTAAAGCATTTTAATTTGACATTTTAGACATTTAGTGGACTCCACGATGAGACCCTGCATAAGCAGATGAAGATAATCGCTCAGTGTTTATGAATGGTGGTAATTGTTAGTAGCCATTAGCGGTGAAGCAATAAAAAGACGCAAGAAAGATCAGAATGCAAAGAGGTTGCAAACAGTTTCACTGGTTTAACCTTTTGTACACTTCTCTGTTTTAATTCCTTTAATTACTAATGACTGAAGTTTGGTATGACACAAAATGTTATTAAGAGTAAGCCCAGATGCTCAGAAGTGACACCAATATCTATGTGAGTCATTTATACCTGCGCTAGGACAACTTTCCACACGTTTCTAACATAGACATTATATGTCTGCACAGTATATGAATGGATAATACAAGATGAAACAATGTCAAAACAAGACTTAAAGTACATACCCACACCAGTGGCTCTATCTCGTGTGCATATGACTTAAAAAGGACTTATAAGGCTAAAAAAAAAAAAAAAAATGACCTGATGATGTAACTCGATTATGAAACGAAGTTCACCAAATTTGAACGTCTGCAATCGTCTGAAGAATCAAAAAGTTTGATCGTAGGTTTTTCAGTTTGGGGCGATATCTGTGGTAGACACCAGAGATGTCCCAGTGTGATTGTAGCATGATGGTACAGAAGACGTTCCTACAGAGCTTACCTCACTGTATGTTAACTGTACCATCGCACGGTGCCCTGCACATGTGATCCTGACAAGACTGCACAGCCCTGCAGGAGAAACACCCTTTAAACCCAAGGCTGGAATTAATAAAATCCTAATTTGCATGAATTACCATGACCCAAATGATAAATTAAACTGTAATTTCCATACATTCCGTCCAGTAATCCCCTTTGGATTCTTCCTAAGCCTTTACGGCAGGCTTGGGGCTTCTGAGCCAAGTTGTATCAAAGACTTCATGAAAACCAGAGGAATCAGCATCAAAAGGTGGGGGATCATGGGTAAGGCCCTGGGACAGACATTCACATGGGAATAGCAGCAGAGGGAAGGGTTACATTAGTCTCCTCCCAAGCTGAAAACAGAAGAAATGTCTCCTGTTTTTTTCTCCTTGTCTTCTTGGTTTCAAATGTCGAGCCTGTCTCCAAAGAGGAGCAGCAGAAGCAGCTTGGATCTAGCTAAAGACTCACTAATGAAAATGTCAGTTTTATTTCTGTCTTGGTTGTGCAGTCATGAACCACAAGGGATTTGCCGAGCACCGATCCACTTTACGTGACACGCTCTACATTCGGCCCACCGAAGCCTGCGAAAAAAAAAAAAGGTGCTGGTGCTGCTGTCTGTTTTTGAAACCGACCAATCACAGGTCATGTTTTGTCAATATTACGCCGTCGTCACTCCTCACACACAAACCAGCACGCTGGATATCAGGCGCCACTGCTTGCATTCAAATGATTCACCAGCCTGTTAGTCAGAGAGCTGTGAGTGGAATATAATGGGGTGAAATGACAGATGAAATCCCTCCCAGCTAGACGTTAAGGAAGCTTTGCCGAACTGTCGCGCGCGCAGCACGCTTACCTATCTGTGTTTCACGCTGGGAACCCTGTAGAGAAGATCATTTTATTTAAAAAGGCTTGCACATAAATTGTCTTGTGTACCTCTCCATCTCCCTGCCTGTGTTGAGAGCGACTTCCCTCCGCGAACAGAGGCGCGCGCATACGTTCATACATCAAGGATGCATCTGCAGTGTGCTCCGAGCTTTGGGTTTAATTAGGATGCCTCCCTGCTGGGCTCTGGTATATGCAGAGGAAGACCCAGTGACTCCATTCCCGCGGCACGCTCATATCGCTGTGCCGCACTGTTCATTCATCTAAAACCTGTAAATGAAAATTCCTGCAGCGAGGTTAGCCGCGGATGTCGAGCGCGCGTGTGCAGACATAATTTAATGAGCTTGTGTACGCCAATATTCACGTGAATTTATAAATGTATTTGTTTACATAAATAATCATTTGCACAGGTCCCCGGGTGCACCAGTGTGTGTGCAAGCAATGTTTCTATGAAGAATACTCAGCAATTATAAGATTAGAGAGAAATCCGCTGTGGGAGTGGAGGTCATTTTTCTAGACTTCTAATGGCCGAAATTGAATTGATCCTGCTAACAAGAGTTGCTGGTTTCATAATGGCCAAAGCCAGTGCCAGATCAATCCTATGTCAGGTTTAGATGTCCAAACACGTCGCTGACTGACTGTTCACTTTCGTTTATTTTGTGTTTGTTTCAAACGTGTATTAACCCACAGCTGAAAGCAGTCCCCACAAATACAAAATTTATTCCTGTTTGAGTCAAATTCGCTTAAAACCGCAAACTGTTTGGGCCGAGTGCCGCAGATGAAGTAGAAGATCGGTGGTCTTTTGTGTGTATGTGCTGTTAAGCGAGAAAGTCCACTTTAAGTCTCACGTACAGAGCCATTTTCCTGTCACACTCGAGGTCGCTGGCTTTGCATTTTGCAATTACAAAATGTGTAATTGTAGACCATTGTTGACTAAGGGCTTTGCAGCTGAACCTGACTCGTGTTTAATTACTCTCCTACAGTGCTGCCCTGGGTCATGAAAACGAGAACGCTTTATTCTTTCATAAAATAAGTTAAAAAGGACTTTCCGTGTATTGTCATAACCCTTAATGTTTCTCCCCTTGCTTACCCTTCTCTGTATCTTCAGTTTCTCTTCTTCCCACACCCCTCGTCTTTCCCTTAGCGTATGTAGTTTAATTTGTGAGGGCGAAAACATTGTCATACAAACTCTGTGCACGCAAACTGTGCAAAATTCACTCTAGTTATCTGTGGCGCGGCTGAATTGAGTTATCTCTTTGCCTATTTGCTTGCTCTGTTTTCTTTCCCTCGCCGTCTTCCCCTCTGTTAACTTGTGTACTCATGCTTCCCTTAATATTTCTCCTTCCCCTCCGCACTGCACCCCTCATTCTTCTCTTTCATGTTGTATTTATTGCGTACCATTTCTCTCTCTCTCTCTCGCAGCTGTTCTCCCACCCCCCCACCCCACCCCATCGTTGCCTCCATTTTATTCAGCCACAGCTCATATTTTACACTTATCGTGTTATCTGGGCTGGGTCTGTGACTCATAGGCCGTGTGTGTTTGTGTGCGTTTTGATAACAGGCATGTTGTGTTTTCCATGCGTTATGTATGTGCCGCTTGTTGGGTATCTTTCAGTGGGTGTGCCAGAAGTGCAGGGTCGCTGATGCATTTTTAACTACATGTGTACTTATGTGTGTGGATGCACAAATCTGAGCGCGTGTGGGCTTATTTATCTGCCTTCCCTCTCGCTTTCTCTATTTGTGACTTCCACTGTGCAATTTTCCGAGCGAGAGCACTTGGATTGCATTTTATCAGGCCCTGTATGGGCTTTTGCATTTTTTGGCTTGGGTGCGGGTCTTACAGTGTGCATCTCCGTGTTTGGTTGAGCTCCACTTAAATTAAAGTCTTGACTTGAATGGTGCGACCCTCTAACTGAGCTGTAGTGTACCTGATTTTCAAGGCTGTGAATAATCAAAATGTGCTCAAACTAATTATTGGACTACTTATCATTCAATTTGTTAGACTCAGGTGAATCCAGCAGTAAATTATCAGGAAGTAGTAATGAATTTATGTGTTTGAAATAACCTCTCAGTCCCTGAAGTAGGAGGAGGAAAAATAAGTGCTTCAAAGAAGAGGATGATTTGTATCAACGGAACATGATATTTTCCAAGGTCACAAGAATAACACATGACTGCTGTTGTATGGTGGGCTTTGGCTCCAAGATATAGTACCTGGTGCACATAGATAAGAGTGGAGCACGCAGTGTAGATGCATGTTCAAGTGTTGTGTGGGTGTACAAGTGGTTATTCAGGGTTCATGAGAGTTTAGCCTCTCCTTGATGTGGCCGTGGTCCCAATTCAAAGTAAAACCTGCGACTCCCCACTCGATAAACCGAACGCCATGTTTGCACTCGCTGCAGACTCGGGTCAGATTTCCACTCTCACCAAGTGTAAATTGTGTATTTAAAAAAAAAAAAAAAAAGGGGCTCAATTTCGAAGAAATATTCTTATCTGAAGGGATTACAATCAAATGAGCTCAAGGCTCTGTGGGTCGGGTTTTATTTCAGGTTCTGAAGCAGGGACAGCAGCACAGTCAATACACGTAGATCAATGGAGACGAGCATCAAGTCAATATCTAAGTTTAATCAAGCAGCGTGGTCTCTTCGAACGCACCCCAGCACATCAATTTTACATGATTCCAGACCTGTGGGAGAGCGCTCACTTGCACTGCTTCCTAACAAGGCCTTGAAACACGGTGTGCTGCAAAGTTGAAAGTTGAAACGCAGGTCAAATGTAAATAAAGTGACTCGCATAGGGCATACTTTTTTAAATGTCACACAAACAGGTGTTTGTCCTTTAATAGCAGATGGTAAAAACACCTGCCGGTGCGTATCCGCTGAATACGAACACGTTTACAAAGTGGTACTGATGTTGAAGCCATTACTCGAGCCGTTGATTGTTAGATCGACGAACCCGGGAGGGGCCGACCACGTGCCTCAGAGAGCCAGCAGTGCGCGGCGCGTCAGGAGGTCGTTTCACTCATGAGTTCCAAGCCTGCTACTTGAAGGAGTGCTAATCAGGGCGTGGAGTCTTTGGTTGGAACGAAAGCCTCCAGACGGTTTGCTCTCCACGACGCACGGCTGGACCACCACTGGATTAATTGTTCATCATTTATCAAACCCCAAATTAAACATTTGCTGCTTCTGATTATGAGTTAGAGTAATCGTTGTTTGTGGTTCTGCATGATACATTTGTAATAAGCAATTTATTTATTTTTTTTTTGGCTTCCTGGGGAGGACACAACGGAAAAAAAATGATAAATACAGAGACGGAGGCTCTCAGTGGAGCTCAGAAATTTCAAATAAGGACCACACTTGGATAGTTACATAATAATACGTGCTCTTGCTCACACCAGAAACCCAAGAACAGCCACCATCTTGCTGTTTGATATCAGAAAACATGATGTAAAATGCAGTGTGAAAGACAGTAGAGGCTGCCAAGCCTCTTGTTTATTTATGGTAATTTCATGTATCACAGCTGATGTGATAAAGACTTATTGATATTTAAATAGTGTGAGTGTGTGTATAGCACGTTTTTGCTGGGGGACTGGTTGTGACGCTTTAATGACTAGAGAGAGAGAAGAAGCTAATAAGATTTCTGATTTCTTATAGTATGTTACATTTTCTGTATAGTTTGATATGACACATCAGATGTTTCCAGTGCAGAGTGGCATCAATATTTGTACTTTTTTCTGTATTTCATTTCTCCCTGTGTCTCTCTCTCTCGCCCCTTTCTGTCTGTCTTCCTCCTCCTCTTATCTGCATGCACTGTCTCCCTCCTCTCGGCCTTTCTCATCTTTTTTCCTCGCTGCCTTCTGGACGCCGGGGTTACTTTGCATTCCTCTCCGCACTCTTCCATCTGCTTCATAACAAGGAAAGCAGGAATTAATTAATAGGCTGATAGTGAGACTTGAGAAAATAGAGGCGAAAGCGAGCTGAAAGAGAGGAAATCTAATCAGACCGGATCCTGTTTTTGCGTTATGGTCCGTCTGCTGGCGTGTGTGTGTGTGCGCGCGAGAGTTCACGTCTTTCACCCCCTCACTGCCTCCTTACCCTCCTCCACTCATGTCCTCCAACTGTTTCTCATGTTAATTTCTGACACGTATTTTTAATTTTGCCAATTTTCTACTTTAATTGTGCATCTTAAACATTCTGTTGTCTCATCTCTCCCCTCCCCTCCCCTTCCCGTCCATCCTCTCTCCTCACCACACATTGATAGTGATTAATATTATTCTCCTCCCTCCCTCTCTCCCTCTCTCCCTCCCTCCCTCCATTTACAGCCGCGTCCTGTTTGCGTTTGCGTATCGAACAGGCGGCATAGTTTTCTGGCTCCCGGCTAAATTGATGTCAAAATGCCATCCTCATGCCACAATGATTCAAATTTCTTATTTCCTCCCCTCACTCATGCAGACAACTCATCCCTCCCGTCTGTCTCGCCATTTTTTCACCCCCTCCTCCCCCTTGCCAGACTCCCTCCTCGTCCTCCTCTTCTTCTTCTTCTGTTTGCTGTCTAAAACCATCTAATGAAATTCATACAAAACAAGATGGGGGGGCTTGACGACTTCCTCCACGCCATTCCTCTCTGCCTTTTGCTTCATCGTTGCATTATTTCTCTTTCACATTCTCTCTCGTTCCATTTCCCCATCTTTATTGTCGCAGTTCTGTGTTTGTGTTTATCCATCAATCCCAGCCCCTCGCTGTCCATTGATACCGCTTTCTCTGCTCTCCTCTGTTTCTCTACATTTCCACCCTTGCAGGCCTCAGTTGGACGCATGTTGGCTGCCATTTCCATTTCTTTATTTAGACGAGAGCTTGTGTGAATGCGTGTGTGGTGTGTGTGTGTGTGTGTGTGTCCGCGTTTGGTAGACAAGACTCTGCATTAGTTTTACCGAAATGAGAAATACATTTCTGCTTTGCTCTTTTACCACTTGCCCCGGAGCCATCTTGAAAAATGTATTTACCGGAGACACGGTTCGCGTGAACATTAACAAACCCGAACACCGAAGAAAAACACACACACACACACACACACACAAATACAGTGCAACACTCAGTCTCTCTAATGAAGTTATAAAATCAAGGGCTCAACTTCAAAAGGAGTAAATGTTTTGCATTTCGAGGCCACATTTGGGAGGTGGGGAGGGGGAGCCGGAGACAATGGGCGAGAGGAAAAAGGGAGGAGAGATTAGAAAAGTGAAGGATGGAGGATGCAATGCACGGAATTGGCCATTCGGGAGAAAGAATGAGTTAAACAGGAAAGGAGTTATATCATACTTTGATTTTATAGCTTCTTTGTGCTTGTGTCTTCCTCTCTCGCTCACCCTTTACATCGTTTCCCGCAGCATCGTCTGCGCTCGTCTCTCTCTTCCTTCCTCAACGCACCCAGTCTGCTCTCTTTCCTCCTTCCTTTCCTTCCCTTCCTTCAACCCTTCCAGCCCTCGCTTCCCCTCCGTCCCCCTTTTTTCACATCCTACGCCTGCCGTATTAAACTTGAAGAAATAGCTTGACATTTTGGGAAATAGGCTTATTTGCTTTCTTGCTGAGAGCTGGATAGGATTGATACCACTCATGTCCGTCAATTCAATATAAAATTACAGCCGGCAGCAGCTTAGCTTCATTTAGCATAAAGACCGGAAACAGTTAGCCTTAGCCGCCCAGAGATAACCAAATCCACCTGCCAGCCGCTCTGAAGCGCACTAATTATTAACAAGTTACATCCTGCAGGTTTCATTTGCACAATATAAAAAGTGAGGCTAGTTTTTTCTCTCTGTTGCTGCTCTCTATGCTGACTGCAGCCAACCGTCTCCTGGATGTAGATACACACACACACACGCACACAAACGTATCAGTCTTAACCAAGAAAGCACTTAAGCGTGTGCCCCTACAGTAAATGTGAAAATTCCTACTCAAAGATGCTTTCTGCATTCCCACCTCCCCGCCTCCTTTCTTCCCTTCCTCATTATCCCCCTCTCTTATTTAGCATCTTCCACCTTGAGTCATTCCTTCCTCCTCGCTCCATCGCTCCCACCTTAATTCTACACGGTCATCTCCTCCTTATCCCCTCCTTCCCTCCCTTCATCTCCTCCTCCTATGCAGCCTCTCTCTGCTTCCCACCTTCGCTTCCTCCCACCGCCTCTCTGCCTCTCGTTTCTTTTGTCCGTTTTGAGTGAGGCCAAATCCAATCTCTTCCACACTCCCACTTTTCCCACTCATTTTTCAGTTGTTTTTCTCTAAACGTCTTCCATGCACCCAACTCTCTTCACTCCTCGCTGCCTTGCGTTGGGTCGGGGATGTAAAACTGTCCTCTTGTCTCTTATTTATTTATCGCTCAATCTCTTTCTTCCTTGTGGATGCTGGAGAGTGGAATATTTTCTTCACCTCCCTGACTGTTTGTCATGTTTTCTTGACTATTTCTTCATCTCTTCTGGCCACAACAAGCTGCCTTCCGCACCTCACTCTACTGTTCTTTCTCTCTCTCTCTCTCTCTATCGCCTCCTTTTTAGTTCTGGGCGCACAGCCACCCCCTTCTCCCTTGCTAACGAGCTCTGAGTGAAACGACTGAAAATGATATGCAATTAGTACTCAGCCTTCATGGTCTCTGTGTGTGCGCGTGCGCCCCATGTGACAGATTGAGGCAGAGTTTGTGTGTTTGCCGCTGAATGTAAATGCGTGTGCGTGCCGGATAGTGTGTGTGTGTGTCCCGAGGTTCAAGTATCAGGCTAATGTACTTTCCATGTACTGCGATAATGTAGGGATGCATCCATTGAGGGTAAGTCATGCATGCACATGTATGGAAGAGGCCAACATCATGAGTACTTTCTGAAGTACTTGTGTATTCATACGTGTGTACGTTTCTCTAAAGCCTAGGTGTGTGTGTGAGATCAGGTGACTCACCCTTCTGTCACAGGTCAGTACTTTATATATCCTCCACTTTGATATCCTCAACCCTGGCAATCTAACCCAGTGCATAACTCATGGCCGACATGATAATTCATTTTAATAGAATTACATTTTAATGAAACCTTCATTGCACTCTTGACTCTGGAGATGACCCGCAGTAACTCGACAACGATCCTCCCTTAAAGGGGAATGTAAATTCTCCCTTTGAAATGCATAGCCGGTCTTTGGTCACATGGAAGCATGCTGACTTTTTTTGATCAGCTTAAAGAGCCCTGGAAATGATTTTAACAAATTGAATTTGTGCTGAGGCGGCTAGGTTAGCAGCATTAAACCCACATACACATACCCCGGTGTTCACCTTCTGGTCAAAGATGTCTTCACTTACCGAGGTCCTTTGAAGCTCGCAAGCCACGTTAAAAAGTTTCTGCCACTGTCGTAGCATCTGTATTATTCTGGGGAGGAGGAAGTGAGGAGGGAGACAGGAAAAAACACAACAGGCTGGTCAAGAAGGCCGGCTCTGTCCTGGACTACCCCCTAGACTCCGTAGAGGATGTTTGTGAAGGTGACATCCATCATGAACTACTCCTCACCTCCTGCCAATAATAATACCAGCATCTTTCTAAATATTTCTCATTTCTGATTAATTTCCTCTTCACCTTCTGTACACAAGCTGCTGCTGCTGTAAGCCAGTAATGATGCCCTCGCTGTAGGACGCTGAGAATTACATGACGGCTCATGGTTGCTGGTTGTCATAGTAACACCAAATGCTTTCTGGCTTGTCAGTTCTCCAGGCACACGCCTGTCAACAGAGCTCAAATGTTGTAGTTTCAGAGCCACTGCTGTGAAGTTACAAATCCTTTTTTTTTTTTTTTTTTTTGCAGTTGTCTCGTCTTCCTGTTTGACATGAGTGAGATCTAACACCGATTGGCATGTGTTCCCTTAAATAGCCACGGGACATGAACCCGGATCAGGCCAAAGCGTTTACACTGCTGAGTGTCTTGGAAAAAGAGAGCGTGAGCGAGAGAGAGAGCAGCTTCCATTGGCTTTGAAAGCAATATTTCCCAGTATCTGACATGACATGCGGATAATAAGATGTTAAAATTAGTCGACCCAGTTAATGTGGATGTCGTAATATGCTGCAACAAAATGCTCTGTCAGGTTTGAGTGTGTAAGACAGCTCAGACTTGCTTCAGCTCCGATAAAACATTTGCATCAGCGGATAAACAATACGTGTGTGGCATTGACCTGGGCTTCAGATGAAAGGCTTTTCCCTCATCTTTGAAGCTACTCGGAGGAACCTGTTAAGTTCAGTGAGAGTTTAGAGTTTTTTAGACTTTTGGCAGGACCATGAGAGCGGATCTGACTGGCTGGCGCTTAGTGCTGAATGTCTAGATTTCAGCCAGGACCTTTCTCCCAAGCACAAGGCCAACTTAAGACAGACGCTGACATTTAAACTTTAAAAAAAAAGACATTCTTTTGAGGTGCCACAAGAAAATGTGTCTTTAGTCGTATAATATGAGGTGCAGAGGTGTGTGCATGTACTTTATCCTCCGGACTCTTTAGTGTGAGCAGTCTGCAGTGTTCATACTGATATATTTTATTCATATGCTGCATATATGTCAGATAGACAGGTAAGGACTTACACTGCTTATCCCAAAAAAGACTTTTCAGGTTCTGCTCTAAAACCTGGCTAATATAGGACTTATGGGAACGCAGCCAATGCTGAGCTTTAAATACTTTGGGTCTCCATGTAGTTCTGCAGTGTAAGAAGTGTAACTCCTAGTGGGTTTGTGATTGGAGCTTTCGTCAGAGAGCAAATGTGAGATTAAGAAGCATATGAGAAGCCTTAAGCAAGATTATTCGATAGACAGGAAGACCGAATGCAAATAACGTAGTTGGCCGCGAGGTAAGGCTACTGACAGATTTTCAAAGAACAGATTCAGCGAGTAGACATATGTTCTATGACACTTGTGGGGGTTTCCATTTTTCTTTTTAGATTGTCAGAGATCAAATATAAACTTGGCAGGTCTTCAGAGGCCCTAAGCAAAGAAACAACTGGCAAACAGTCAGAGAAGCCGGGCACGGAAAACAGACATGCAATATTAGGCTTGACATCTTTAAAAGATTTATGTATTCTTTAGTGTTGTCAGAAATAACGAATAAGTTCATACCTTTGACGTGTCAGAGCCGCAAAGTGAGGGAAAAGCAGAGAATAGACACATTATTTAGTTTGACATCTTTGTGTTTTTTAGGAAAATGCAAAATGAAGGTCAAACACTGTGCGCGCCTGTTATCACGTCACCCTTTAGAAGAAAGAGGAAGGCACTCGTGACAGACTCAGTGCTTTTAATGACACTTTTAATCGTTAATATCTTGGCTGACACAAAACAAAGCAAAGACTTATCACAAGTATATTTCCATGACCTTCTTGATTGAGTCAGATTTTCCTCTGTGTTCCATTTGGCTTGTTTGAATGTAATTATTTCCTAATTTTGGATAATATGCACTACTAAACCGCAATATCAACTGAAATGACAAGGGCCTTAAGGCAGGTCTGCATTATTACCTAATACAATCTTGAAGCTTGTACTGTAGAGCAGACCAGAGTGGAAATCTAGTGTAAGGACCTTATTATTTCAGCTTATATTGTGCTTACATGCCGCATATTCCTAAATAAATTTCAGTTTAATCAAATTTTCACCAACTAATTGACACAGAGCAAACCTTGCGTCAGGTAGCGTTGCAGCTCTGGAGTACTTCTTGGTTCCTGCGGCTCTCGGCAAAATATAATTAAACTGCCATGTGTAGTTCGCTGTTTGCACGGCGCTTGATGGGTATTTACATGACAAGGTATACAGAGTAATATGGAGGGATTCGGAAGAAGAGGGGGTCAACAACACTGAGATTAGATTTGTGAATAAGCACATGGAACGACTTTAGTTAATATTAGTTTTGGTCATGGATAAATACAAAAATGACGAATAATAAAACTCCATTTACAGCAGAAAATTGGGAATGAATCTGGAACAGAATCTGCTCTTTCCACTGCGCCTCTCCGATATTAAATTATTCTATTTCTCTTTGTGTCCCCTTCTCATAATCCATTTTATGGTGGAGAATCATATTTCTCACACTTTTTGTGCATAAGGCACATCTATTGACCCTTCCATTACAACAAAATAAAAAAATAACCCTATTGGAACAATATCAAGCATAATATACATATCTGTATCTATATAATAAGAAATGTGAGAAAAGGCTCTTTCATAGTTATAGTTATCATTTTCCTGTAAAGAAGAACTCGTACTATAAAATATCACTCTCCCTCTATAATCAAACAAACTGATTTCATTTTTATAGTTTACATTTATTATTTGAGGGCTGCAACTAAAGATTATTTTCATTATTGATGAATCTGATGACCATTTTCTGGATTAATTGAGTTGTTTTTTTCCATAAAATGTCAGGAAATGGTGAAAAATGTTCACTGGGGACAAAGTGATGTCCCCAAATGTCCCCAACCAGAAGATATCCAGCCAACTGTCAAAGAGGACTAAAGAAACCAGAGAATCAGAACATTTGTGAAGCTGAAATCAGATGATTAATCTGAAACAAGCTATTTATAGAAATCCATTTCTGTTCAACTTAAATAGTTTGATAACTTAGCTTATTTCATAAAATGCTTGGAGCAAGCACTGTCGATTTTTCAATTTCAACTTGTTTTATTGGCATGGCGTGTAAATACATCTGTGTCCTCTGAAAAAGAAAGCTCTGATAATTGAAATACAATGTGGTGATTTAAACATATAATCATGTTTCATCTGTTACATCTGAAGGTATCCATCCAGCCTGATTTATTTATACATCTGAAGCTCCATTCATGTTAATGTCATATGCAGAGTGTATATTACACTGACGACAGTTAGATGTAGGTTTTTGATCCTCAAGCCTGAAGGAAAGCATTGCGTTTGTAAAACTTCAATATTTCTCCCTCAGACATGGAGATGCATGTGGAAGTATACACTCTGCACGCCTAGCGGAGCCTTATCATATCTTACTGTGCAGATAAACACATAATTCTCACTCAGTTTCAAACTCTCATCCCCATCGCCCGACTCCGCGCAGATGTTTCAGGTCAGTCCTCTTCACTGTCTTCGCTTAATCCCGTGTGTTCTCTAACGCAGAGTGTTGCCAGCAGTCTGAAGCAGCAGTATTCATTGTCATCGCACTCTTGTTGAGCATGTGCTGTACTCCGTTCTCCAACTCCTTCTGTTGCTGAAGGCATATCACGCTCATCCTCTTCCTGTGTAGCCCGGCCTTACTGTGGAACTTGCTAATGATACAAGGGACTTTTATTCTGTAACTGGCTGCACTGAGGGACAGATGTTGCTGCAGGCTCTTTAATTTGTCTGAGTCAAATTAGTATACAATGAATTTCATAAACCCTCGAGGGTCCTCATTCAATCAGTGTTGCCTTATGTTTTCAAAGTAGTAGAATTATGTGAGGGGGGGTGGAAGTAGGCCAAACACGGTTTATATGTATATTTATAGTCTATGCATGGATGCCAAGTGTTTGATTCTCCACTCTAAATGTTCAGTTGTATCTTTTGCCACATAAATGTGTTTATTTCTGTAATATTAAAGGGCTTCTTTCTGTATGAACACGCAGCCATTAGAACAGTTTGTATTTTCAAATTTGGATATGCGTTATTTTTTTTAAGTGCTGTTTTTTTAAAATGTGAAGGACAAGTAATAAAAAAAATATGCAGTGTCCTTAACGGGCTGTAGCCCCGAAGAGCTGACAAAGACAAGTAACTCATCTGCATCTGGTAACAGACTGGTTTCCTAATTAGGCAACAAAGTGCTGAAAAACTGAGAATCATTTTCAGAACTACTGTTGGGGGCATCGCTCATGAAGTGACACTTTCATCCTTGTCCTTTTTGTCATTTAAGGATGCGAGCGGAGCCATCGAGTTTAAAAAAACAAAAAACAAACAAACCCACCAACATATTTAGTGTAACAAAAACATGATGTTAGTGCCTGCCCAAGTTATCAAGAGTAGATCTGCTTTTTCCACCAACACATTTCACACCAGGCTGATGCATAATTGTCCTTCTGTTTGGCCAGAATGCGGATACCAGCTAATTGAGACATTAAGGAAACGGAAGCCAAGACGGTGTCCAAAATCCGAGCTTGTTTGCTAATGTGTGCGCCTTCTGTCTCTCATTCACCCTTCAAGGCGGAGACGTTTACCAGTTCCCCTCAGTGTGTTTATGCTTGGCAGTGGCTCGGGCTTAGGGACACAGCCATTTAAAGATTACGTGTCCCCACCCTCTGTGTTTGTCCACTGCTGCTTTTAAAGTGTCCAAGAGGCGACTAGCAGAAAATACTATGATGTATTTCAGCTGTTAGACACCACTGAGGTCATGGAGCTTAACCCAGCTAGTCTCATTTGAGTTCTACATTTGAATAAATACATGTGCATGAGACTAAATTGGTGTTGAGGCTTACAACTCATGGAAATGGAAGAAAATTGCTCTCATATTTAAATTATTTCTCATATTAGGTAATCACTGAATAAAGGGTTATGGTACTTAATGCACTCCAAATGCAGTTTTAGATATCTGTGAATAAAATCTTATTTAAATGTAAACGGAAAACACTACGTCTGCGTGCATTCAACTAAAACATCATTTTTAATTGGCTACACTTTCTTGTTGTTCTCTTGGAACTGAGCAACGTGTTTTACAGATGTTACGTTTGTTTCATATACGCGCTTTACAGACAACAATTTTAAATCCGAGTAAATCTAGAGCTATGACCTTTAGCAGGAAGCAATCTGAGGTTTACTTGTTTCAACGGAGTGACCTGATCTTGAGTTATTTGCTCATCATATTTGCGTTGCACTCACATACTGTGAATTGGTTTTTCATTAGCCGCAGGCTGGGTTTCTTTGCAATGCCTTGTATGTACATATGTTAATGTAAGCAGAGGCAAAAACTAACTCTGCTTGCCTCACACTTGGTCCCGGTTTATTGAGATTCTACATGGCACACTGAAGCACACGTGCTAATCCCCAATCAAGCAAAAGTTAATGTTGCTAATTTAGTAGTTTTCAAACTAGACTTTCAGTTTCTTGTTCGCTTTCCCAGGAGCCACTGTTTCAGCAACATCAAATTATAACGAAGGTTTTTTTAACACTTTAATCGACTGTTTTTGTCATTATGAGGTGTCCACGTGGGGCTGTGTTCTTGTCATGCATCGCAGATTCTTCAAAGCAGGAGTGCCGGAAAAATCCTCACATCCTCACTCTCCTCATTCTGAGCTGAGGCCGAGAATAGCTAAAGAAGTCTGTACTTAATAAATAGCCCTGCTGGTCTGGAGTAAACAGCAGAAATGTTCTCCACAGTGACATCAAGGGAAATTAAGGGTTACTCACACAATGTTCGGGGCTTCAATCAATTTATTCACCGTATCGACTCTCTCCCTCTTCAACAGCGTGGACCTGGTGCATGCCCAGCTGCACGTCTGCGAAGGCCGCAGCCTGCCAGAGCTCAACCTCAAACAAGACAAGATCAGGGTGAACGGCTGTGCCATCCAGTGCAGAGTTACAACCGAAGACCCGGCCAGAGGCTTCCAACCAGACACTGGAAGGATTGAGGTAGGGTTTATCTAAATGCCCCGAAGGCCTCTGCCTTACCCGGGGTTGTTCTTGACACATCACTTTCAAAGTCTGAGGAGAGTTTGCAAGTCTGAATTTGGTGAATATATACCCCATATGAGTAGTTTTTAAGTGGTCTGATGGGCAGAAAGACAAAAATAACACACCCTACATGATTTGCGTGCAACATTTTAAGTGCTCTCCCAGCCATTTTCTCCAAATAACTGGCTAACTTCAATATTTTCTATGTTAATAGCCACCTCAGGCGTCACTCATGTTTATCCTACTAAATAACACACTGCATGGTTCCCAGTAAAAGGAGCATGCAAACAAAATGAAACAAATTTTCTGTGTAACTGAAATGTTTCAACATTGAGTGGGAAAATGCCAGATCCCAACTTGGCACATTTAGCTCTTTGCATCTAAGATTCAACATATTTCTCTCTCTGCTAATTATGTTAAATGTAGGCAGCTTTCATTCAGTCCATATGTCATATAAACTTGGCTTCACGTTAAAGTCTTTTTCTCGCCGCACGCCAAATGTATGCGCTGTGTGTTGTGTGAAATGTCAGACGTGGCCTTCGTTTGACATTTAGGTTTGTGAGTGCAGCCCACCATCGGCGCTCTTGGTTTGTACGGTGTCAACAAGCACACGTACAGTAGCGGCAAACGAGAGCAATGAACTGAGAGCCGCGAGGAGCTGCAGAGTAGATGTCGATTCTCGGCGGGATCTCCGGCGCGAGCATAAATCTCGCGTCACACAGATGTTTGGTTCAGAGTTCATGTCAAAAATACCGCTCCGAAAATAATATGCACAACTGCGCTCGTTCACATCCGCCGTAGTTTCTCCGGCATGCTACGAAAGGGAGGGCGAGGTTATTGCGCTTGATGATAATAAGTGATCACACAATGTCCTCCTCCAACTGTGCGTGCGCGCCTGTGTGAACACGTGTGCGCACAGCCCCAGCTGCGGAGATCAACCAGCGCTTGAATTATAGGTCTGTCACATTGATCTATATAGTAGCTTTCAGCGCTGCAATTATAAACGTACGTTGCCATATGAGGCCCGTGAGTGGGATGGCATGATTTCCATGTGTGCATGCGTGTTCCCGCATGACTGAATCAGTGTGTGTTCGTCTGTATCTCTCGGTGAGAGGGGTGCATATACAGTACATGAGCATTTAGGTGTCGAGTTTCTAAATATTTTATGCTCAGATGCTTGGTGTGGCAACGGGAGTATGTATGTGTGAGAGAACTGGTAATTTTTCCTGACTGCCCGTATGAGAAGGCCAGGAGATGAGCGCTGTGCGCGTGTCCGTCCACAAGCACGTATCCTACACACCGTATATGCCGTTTCACATTGTGTCTCCACAAATCACTCTCCCGCTGATGATCCCTGGACGCCTTTTTTGCCGTCAGGTGCTTTTGCCCTTCACCCCGCACTGTACGCCCACCCACCCGCTCTTCTTCTGTTACTCTCTCATACTGTCCTCTCCCTTTCTTTCATGTTTTCTCGTTTCCTTTTCTCTATTAGCCTTTATGGGCCTCAGTTGTGTCACAAAGCGAGATACAAATAATTAAATGGTAATGAAAGCCACTTTGATTCAATAAAAATGGTGGATTAAGGTCCTAATAAGAATGAAGCAGCCACTGATCAGAACAAAAACAAACCGAACAGTGTGTTAAAGATAATGTTGGGACGTAATGGTGGTTCTGACCTCCACAACGCACAGCGCTTAAAAGCCTCAAGGGCTCAATGGCTATGGCCGGGCTATGTTTGATCTGTAGCCTGGACTCTGCTGGATGTGGGAGGATACCGCTTGAGGGGAATAAAAGTCAAATTAATTCTTTAACGGAGCAGAGAAGCTAAAAAACAAGTAATGCGATGTGCGGCAGGCACTCGGTTTCCTTCAGTATCCTGTCAGAAATCTGTAATCTACAGCTGAGGAGTGCACACATGCAGCTGAAGCTTATCAATGGTGTGATATTATTGTCCGCAAGACAAATTTATTGCAGACGGGGAAACTATAAATTCAGGAGACCCTCTGATCTCTCACGATTTCCCCCTTTCTTGCGGCTTGTCGTGGACGCTCTAAATAAAATACTGCCTGGTGACTAAACGCAGTGATTTTTGACTCCTTGGATGTGATTGAATTCGACTCGCACTGGTGCCTTTCCAATCAAACAAATCATCTGTCTCTTGGTCCTGAGCGAGGGCGAGAAATGAATGGTTGTGTTGTGCGCGCAGATTTATTTCGATTGGATTTGAGTTCATTCATTTCTCACCCAGGGACAGTTGTTTTTAAGTTTATTAACACATTCATGTGGCTCAATGATCAGGCAATTAGATCTAGCATTGAGTTGAGGATCTGGCTGTTTGAGCTGTATTTTAAATCAGCGTCATACATTTAGGATTCACACCTGGTTTGGGGATGCAGGCCCACCAAAAGCTATTTTAAATAGCATCCCCATAATGTGGCGTTCTCACTTTCAGGGTGCATTACTTCTCACTGTGAAAATAGCTGTTTGTGCCGTGTAGTGCTTTTCTCAGCAACTTGCCTGGGAAGAGTAGCCACAGGATACTGCGCGACCTTCCCCCACTTCAAGGACTTTTTGCCTTGTTTCAACCCTGTATTTTCCCTCTTCACCCTCCCCCCTGATTCACTCGATCTCCCCCCCACCACCGCTGCCCATTTCCATCTCCCTCCTCGCATCCCTCCCTACTTCTTATTTTCTTCCTGTTTTCCTACACCATTTAGCCGTGCAGCTGAGCTACGAAATGTGTCAACACGCAGCTCTGCCTCCCCATCGCCATGCAATATGAATGAACCAAACACAATCAACACAGGAAAGCGCAGATGGAAGAATGCCACGTTTGAGGGGCAGATGAATAAATTATTACCGAAGGGCTGTGACAAGGTCGCCGCCTGAGTGACGTAGTGGGAAGTTGGAGAGCGGCAAGGTGAGAAAGTTGTCACGCTTTTGAGCTCGAGGCCCCCAGGGCGACTGGGTAATTCGCTTTGACGAGTGCAGGTGGAGCCGCTCGAAATCGACACCGACTGCCCCGTGACAAGACACCGAGATGTTAGTGGCGCAAATGGCCGAACAGCAGAGGCCGAAGGATGCAGCAGTGGCACCAAACTTTGAATTGAAACTCATGCAGCGATAGCACTGTTGAAAATGCCGTCTGTCACTTACTCGGTGTGTTTAACACTGTGACGAGCTGCTGTGTGTCAGCAGGAGGGCGCAGGAGTCATACACTGTAATGGAAAGCCTACATCTTCCACGAAGCAGCAAAAATCAGCACTCTTGTACACAGCAGTAGAGTGTTAGTAAGACAGCAAAACAAGGGTGCGAGGACAGAAAGAATGGAAGAGCTCAAGGCATCAAAGTAAGGAGGAACAAGTTTTTTCATATTGTGTGTAGAGTCAGAGACTGATGGGTGTCTGTGAAGAAAACAGAAGGAAAGATCCGACAGGTCAAATCAGTAATGGGTACACACGTTTTGCATCTCTGACTTCGTTTTCTGTTGTGGGGAGAAAATAGATAAAGGGAAAAGCATACGAGAGCTTTCCGTCTTGTTTTCTTAATGGAGCTTTCAGAGCAGGTGAAGGAGACGAGAGAGGAAAGAGAGAGAGCAAAGAGGATGCAACAGAAGCAAACAAGGTAGGACGGATTGTGTGCGCAGGGAGAGGTGGAACAGCGTTAAAAACAACCCATTACTCTGCTTTTATTCAAAGGTCCGACCCACAATTGAAGCGCCGTGCCCCCTGCTGTTGCACCGCGCTTGCACTATGACTGCCTGGTGCTGTTCATTGCGGTTGCACACAGTTTTCTATTCTGTGACGACTAAATGCTTTTCAGACAGCTCACACTCGTGAAGAGAGGCAAACTGCACTGCAGAAACGTTGCTGCAAACAGTTTGCACTGACTCTCAGTTGACTGGACCATATCCATTTCAGGTCCACTTAGTCTGCCTTGTGTGTTTTTAATGATCACCTCAGTAGTTTGTTTCCGAGGTCGGAGGTAACCTGCCAAGCTTTCCGAATATTGCAGTAATGTGTCTGCTGGAGTCTTAAAGTTATGATATAAAAAGAAATTGGTTGAGGTAAAAAAATTATTTTCAGCTTGAGCTGTCACAGCGCTGCACTTTAACGCTATGCACACTGTTTCGCGCTTCTTCTGACTACCTGACAATTGTCAGGACAGAAGATTAAATAATTGCCAGTGTGATATATTTACAGAGTTTTAAAATCCTTCCTGGTGGTTTAATAATTCACCGTGCAGTGGTTTGGCTTCTCGGAGGCTGGTAATGGATTTAATATTCAACCCTGCTTACTGACTTTCATATTCCCATCAGCACCTGAGCGCGGGACCACAAACACAGCCTCCTTTCAGACCTGTTTCCAGTCGGAACGCCCGGTCAGCTACATTAGTGCTCCTTCAGGCTTTACATCGATAACAGGCCACCGCAACTTGGATAATGTAAATTGGATATATTTTAGGATGCTGTAAACTTTAAAAAAATCATTTAAAAAAAGTTGAATTGAAAATGTAGATAAATTAGAATAAATGATCTATGATCACATAAATATTAACTTGCAATATGCAGTATCGAGGAAAGAAGAGTAGTCTTTAATTGGCAGCTCTGAGTGAAGGAGCTTTGCTGGTGCTCTGGGAGCAAAACACGCCCTGGTTAAACTAGAATATCGCCGCTAAAAAGTGACTGCTGTTTTTCACGTCGCCTTAAAATACAAGTAGGGGAAGTATGTACTTGAGCACTTGACTGTACTATCTGCATTTCCGTAAAATGATGTTCAGAGTTCTTACGATGGCACAAAAATGGGCACTGGGCCTTTTTTAGGCAGCGAAGCAGCCAGAAAGAAAGAGAAGAGGTACATAAAGGGAATATAATAAAACTAGGGTGTGAAGTGAGGTCTGGGGGACGGAGGGGGGAGACTAGGATGAGGAGTGATGGATGTCAAAGCGCGGGAGTAGAGGCAGCCCTGTCGACAGGATGACAGGGAGGGATGGACTGCGAGCTTTGGGATCAAGCGAGCGGTGAGGGAAGCAGAGTATTAAAGCAGCACCTTGACATTTTGTGTTTTAATTTCTTTTTTTTTCTGCAGCAGGCACTCTTCACATCCAGCGTTTTCCACCAGCCTTTTGGCACATAGGCTCTGTGATCAGTGTAGCTTGGTGAGATGTGAAGCCGATTCCATGAAGCACTCCCATAGTGCGATAAGTGGATGATGAAGACAATTTACTGACGCCCAAAATCATGTTACTCCTGTAAAGTAAAGCGGGGGAAATATGGCTTTGTTGCACACCGCAGGGAAAATCAGAACGGGAGGGGCGGCGGTGGGGGGGGTCCTGATCGATTTTTCACACTGTACAGAAGTGAAGCAGTGAATGTGATGTGAGGAGTGTGTGTCTATATTCTGATAACATCAACAGGAGAGCGGTGATCGCACTTCTTTTGTCTTCATCTATCCGTCAATCTCCAGGATATCTCCATTTATCTAGAGTGAATCGCTGCATCATCCCTGACCGTTTAATCCGTCCTCCATCCCTTCCTTTCCCGCTTTCGTCCTATCTTTCCATCACACCAGACCTGATGCCCTTTCCTCCTAATTTCTCATGTCTTATTACCTTATTTCCAGATTTTATCGGCCTCTCTCTACTGATTCTCCCATCCCTCGTCCTCTTAACATTCCCACCATATCTCCTCTCCTCTTTCCCAACTCCCCCCTCATCCCCATGCGCCCCACCATCTCGCCTTCCACGAAAACACAGCGAGTAATAAGGCCAAATCCTGCAGGTTTTTTTTCCCTCTTCTCCTCCCCGCGTTCCTATTATCCACCTCCTCCTGTTACTCAGCACCTCATTTCACTTCTTCCCTTTCCTCTCCCCCACCATGCCTTCCCCCTCTCTCTCTCTCTCCTTCCTTCCTGCTGTCATGTGCTATGCAGTGGACCCACGTAGCTCCCGAGGAATGGAAACCCTTACTCCGACAGTACTGGCAGCCTGGAGGGAGACCTCACTTCTTCATTCCCCTCCCTCCATCTTTCATTCCTTATCAGCCTGAATTTAAATATCAAAAAACGGATTTAGCTGCCGTCCCATAATTCATCCCATAAATCATCCGTCTTTTCTCCTCGATGTGTCAACCAGGGTTACTCACATCTGTCTCTCCTTCCATCGCCCCCCTCCAACATGGATCTTCCTCTTGTTTGTTTCTTTTATTGGAACACATTTGCATGTGTCACTCACTGTATTAATAATACGTTTTACAATGCTACTGCTGTGTGTGTGTGTGTGTTTGCGTGTGCAGGCTTGTTTCTTTTTGCGTGTGTGTGTGCGCCGCATCCTCCACAGAACAAATTTGAGTTTGAAAATAGGTTGAGTCCTAATTAGAGGAAGAGCATTTGTGTTTCTTCACACTTCGCCACAGACATCCTGCACCCCACGCCGGTCCGCCCCTGTTGACAGTGTCATGATTCGCCGCCATAATCTATCTTCTTTTCTTCATTGCCCCAAACAAAGCAGTCAGTCACCTATGTAATTGGTGATGAAAGAACTGGGGTTGTTTTGTGCTTGTTGAAGTTTGAAAGCCTTTGAAAAAATCAGCGACAAATAAACCAGCATGTAGCAGAATTAAAGAGTAGCTTTGATTTATGGTGTGTACGGCACTGATGCGGCCTAAACAACCGGTCCACCTCAAAGTGCGATGTTCATTTGTGGTCTGAGAGTAAAGCAGGTCAAGCAAGAACCTGTGACAAGAGCTAATTTATGAGATCAAGAACTCCTGCTGTATCAGGAACATATAGCCTATATGTATGCAAGCTCATTTTCTAATCATGTCACGCGATGTGTGGCATCGCGTGACATCCAGTGACTTGCTAAAGCAGTTGCGTGGACCTCAGTGGGTATAAATGAGTGAAACGTAGTGATCACACAGTAACTTTCTGATGGAACAAAAACCCTCCTGCCACCTTGGAAGATAAGTAGACGCCTGAGGTGCGGTGAAGTGCAGCATGACGTGCTGCCTCCTTGTCACTTCTGTCTCCTGGCAAGCAGCAGACGGGACGTACAGCCAACAGGGTAAAGAACCCGGAGCCTGACATTTTACAAACCATAGCGGATGAAGCCAACTAAGCTGTGGAAGGCCGAGCTTGGACTTTCTCAGGTTGAATGACGATCTGACTGTACCTTGTGATTCAATCAAATAGTGGTAAATATACCCGAGCATGTCACTTCTGCTCATTCAACTCTAGTTTGTAGACGTATGGTGTTAAAATTATTCTGAAATCTGCTGAAATCGTTCACCATTTTGTCCAAGTTCCAGCCCTTGGTCGCGTCGTAGTGGTGCACATTTCCCCCTTGGCTGGGCGTGGCATCCACAGTGTGACGCGTTCTGCACAGAAAGGAGAACAAAAGAGATTACAGGGGGGGCCACGCGCTGTTCACACGCCACCTTGTTAACTCCGGTAAGATCGCAGACCCTTGACCTGCTGGGCAAACCACCAGCACCGCAGGTACAGACACACACAGACGTACAGGGTGTAATTTCCAAAGAAACCACCTTTTGACCTTGAGAAGGTCATGCGTAGAGAGCCTCAGACGTGAGCTGACTTACTCCTGCGGAGTGTGTGCGGCGGCGGTGTGAGTGTATGTTCCACTGGAAAGAAGCTGTCACTGTCTGTCCCTTTTTTTTTTTCTCCACAATCTCTGGTCAACCCCCCGCCCCCCCTCCATCTCTGCCACTCATCGCCATTGTAATTATAGGCCCATATTAGCCCAGTATTTTATGGAGTGACATTTCTCCCTTTCCTCCATTAGTGCACCCTCCACTCAGTTCTCTGCTCATGCATTAGGTGGTATTGTCCAATTATGGACTCACTTTCTTTTCCCCTTCCGTGCCTCTCCGACGCGTCTCCTTCCCTTCTCCTCTCTCTCTCTCTCTGCGTGTCATCCTCCCTTTTGTAATTTCATTTATCAAAATAGCCAGGCAAGAATCGTTACTAATAGGATAAAGCCTGCGCAGAAATCTTTACTAATAATATGGAGTCAGAAACATTTTAATCACAAATTTTCAACAATTCAAAGTGCTGAGGAATGTTTGGTGTTTGAGGTTTTGGCCCCTGATTACATTGTCCTTTTTCTTACGTCTTTTCTCGTATGAGTCGATGCAGCGAGACTTGTTTTCTCGCTCTGTTCCAGCAGCCCTTCCAAGAGGGTCCAAAGTGCTGAACACTGAAATCTATTGTCATTCAAAGCTTATTAAAACCGGTGGAAACATGCACTCCTTGAAATGCTCTGTCACACTCTCGATTTTCACTTGAACTGCTCCTGGTTCCACGTGTCGTAAAGGAAATCCCAACTATTACAGGCAATCAATGCAATCGATTTTTGGGATCACTGCTGTTACTCAGTCTGCGTTCACTTGCAATTATATACAACTCCTTCCAGTAATGAGAGCAGTAATGATTACCTGTTTCAATTTTTGGAGATGAAGTTAAATAATTCCTGTTGGGGAAATTGGTCTGCTGCAGCACGGGTAGTAAATGGATACACGTCACAGAGGAATGACAATAGAGCAAATGACTTCCATGGCAGCATTTTCAAGCAGAAATTTCAACACTTAGACGTCATTGAGAGGAACAATAAAGTGAAAAACCAAGCATGAATGCTTTCACTTGAGACACTTTTGTTATCATTATTTCTCACCATGTTTATATGTAATTCAGCCGTCCTCACCTCAGTGGAAAAACATCAGTGTACAAATGATTGTCCACGTATTATCAGGGTAATGTAACAAATGCTTGTATCACATGTTAGTTCACACACACACACACACATAATAGTAGATGAAGCATCTCCAACGCTTGTTTGATTAGTCGACTGAGCTAAAGTGGTAGAAGTTGATATAGTGCAACTGAAAGTGTAGAGGTTAGTGTGAAAGTTGACAGTAGAGAAATTTGTAGTATTAGAATGATCATAGTTTGAAGCTAAAATTGTACACTGTAAGACTTACACAGTGTATATTGCTGTAGTTTTGTCACTGATGAGAAGTAACAGCTTGAAGGTCATTTCTGCCGTACCTTTTCTTTCCATTTCTATACGTCCACTTTCATTTATCACGGGCAGAAACAAATTCAAGCCGTGTGTTGAGAGAGAAAATGCAACGTTTCCAACCTGAAACGCCTCCTAAGTATCAAAATGAAAGAGAAATGATTCCCTCCTCATCAGTTCATCTCCCCGTGTTGAGGCTTTTGATCAGTTTTTGGCTTGCGCACCTTGTAGACTAATCTTAAACTGGTCTAACACTGTTTGCCCGAGCCTCGAGATCCAGTAAGTGATGACAGTGTTCAGACACTATCATTTTCTCTGCTGCAGTAAATTCATAAAGAGGCCCCACATGCCCGGGACTGAACCATAAAGAAAGCGGTGACATGTTGTTTTTTGTATTCATCTTCTCACCGACTACATCCCTTCCCATATTTTATTCCTCAGCATGACTGCATGTACAGTAATGGGTGTCCTATTCTATATATATATATACCATATCTTTCCCCTCCCATTATTGCTCTCACCCATTTTTCTGGACTCATTCCCATCTAGCCTCTTCACTTCCTGCTGTCACTATCAATGTCCTCCTCGTTTTCGCGCCCGTGTTTATGTATGTGGGCTACATTTTTATGTCCAGGTGCCTGCATACATACTGTACAGGTGTGTTTGTGTGTCTATAATTGAATGTCCTCGCTGTCGACAAGCCTCCTCCCAGCCTCATATTCCTGTCGTTTATGTTGTTTTCCGAGCCGATCCGCTCCCTCCTCGCTTCCTCCTAACTCTTCTCATTTATCACTCCTCTTCTGTTTTTCATGTTCTATCTGTTCTGTCGCTATCTCCCCTCTTCCATTTTCACATTCTCCTCTATGCTAGTTTTCCTTTCTAGTTATTATTCACTCTTTCTCTCTCTCCCATGTACCCCTGTCTCATTCCTTCTCTGCCTCTGCACAGTCAGTTGATTTTTTTTTTTTTTTTTGCAGCTCCATATTTCTTGTTTTCATTTCATGTTTTCTTTCACCGTTTTCTGCATTTCTTGTCTATTTTTGCCCCCTCCCTCTCTCTCCTCCCTTATTTCTACCTCTCTTGTTCCTTTTCCTCTTTTGCTCCTCACCTCTCTCGTGTTGCTGATTTGTTTTCGCAGGCCTCGCATTCACTTTCTGCCTTTTCCTCCCTCCTCCCATCTCAGTTTTAGCTTTTTCTTTCTCAGCCTCTCACCTTTCCGTTCATTTCCACATCGCGTATTGTCTCTCCCCTTTCCTCATTGTCCCTCCTTCCATTGCTCTCTATGGAAATCTTCTCCTTATTTGTCGCTTCTTAGTCCCCCATACCTCCATCACGCTCGCCCCTCCCTAACTTGTTTATTTCTAAATCAGATTCCTCCCTCTCTTCCTCCTTCTCTTTATATACACCTGGTCCCCCGTTTCCTCCTTTCACAATATGCCTCCATCTTTCTTTTGCTAACACTGGCCTATTTGTCATTCTCTCTCTCTCTGCTTCTTATGCCTGGATGCCATTTTCTCCATCCCTCTCTCTCTCTCTCTCTCTCTGTAGTCCACAGACTTTCTCTCGATCTGCTGTTGTCATATCTTCAAGGTTCCTCTCTGTGTTTTCAGACAGTTGTCTCACAGACGCACTCTCTCTTTCCTCTGCGGTCGGTGCTTTACCAGCCTCTCTTTATGTGCGTGTAGCTGTGTGTGGTGGTGGAATACATGCCTGTGCATGTTCACATTGGAGTACTCTATGCTTAAAATAGTGATCTCCCATGTCTGCGCCGTGTGTGTCAGTTTTAATCAGGCCCCCTGTATATTAGTGAAGGCTGGCCTCTTTGCGACTCAGCATGTTTTTTTTTTCTTTTTTGCGCACAGTGTGCAAAACGACAGTGCTTAATTTAGAACAATCCTCAGTTGTGTGTGTGTGTGTGTCCGTCCACTGTGCCTTGTTTTATTCAGTAGGAGTGACGTGAGGCAGGCAGGGAGGAAGTAACTGTCCCTGAATTTTCCAAGTGAGCATTCAGTCCAGTGTGTGTGTGTGTGTGTTTTTTTTTCCCCTTCAAATTGAACATGCAATCATTTCCTGAGAATGCTTTCCTCCAAAAGTGTTTTCTTTTATTCTATGAAGAAGAAGAAATCTCCCGGGCCCCAGAACTGCAGAACTCTCAGCATCGAAACTGTAACCGAAATCCTCCCTGACTGTCTCAAACAGTTCTCCAGGGTTTCTTTTTAAAATACGTCCTCGAAACAGTGAGATCCTGACTGAGCAACTTGATTGAGCGAAATGATTGATTAGCAGGAAGATTCGTCAGTTAATAAAACGAATCAGAATTTGTGGAAATGTTCAGTTTTTCCCATGAGACATTTCTGCTTCCGTTGATGACTTTAGGACAAAGAGCTGAAATGATCAGAATAACAACACTGCAGTGATGATTGAGCTGGATGAAATTAAGTTAAATTAAGTTTCTGACACATTGTTTCCCCGCGTTCCTCATCGCACGCTGTATTAGGTGTTCTATTTAAAAAAATAATAATAAAAACCTGCAGCATGTCGTGAAGAGATAAGACTTGACTGGGAGAAACTTGTTCAAAGAAAACTTTAAATAGCGTGAGATGAGAAATGACACCTATGCTTGTTTTGAAATGTACTGCAGTAATCATCCATATCAAATGAGCAGCGCTAGTGATATTAGATAAGAGGCAACAAACACTTGTTTTCTCGTAGGATTTCATGAATGTCATGTAGCATAACTTTATGTTTTCACAGTCAAGCAGCGTAAACGGCAGCGTGCTGACTACCATGCAGAGAGCGATTTTCTGGTAAATATGTGAGATTTAAATGCATCTAAATATAGAACAAGCAAACTGGTAAACGGCATTTTTAATCTAGGAATGAATTTATGTAAAACGAAAGGTCACGGCCGACGTAGGCTACCCAAACGTGGCGCGGCACAGCCTGTCAATTGTGGCACCGCGGTACTTTGTACCAGTAAACCAACCGAGTTGGCTCGTTTCAAATAATTTCTCTTGGGGGACCGATTTTTAGAATATGTGACCCGCTGTTGCCAAGGCAGCACAGAGAAAAGCCAGCCTCATCACAAACACGATTCTGACCTCATTTTCTTAGGCAAAGTCACAACTTTTAATTGGTATTAGTGACAGCAGCCACGCGTTCCCTCTGAGAGCGCGGCTACTCAGTCGGACTGGCAGACGAGCGATTGGCTGCATGTTAATGGGGAGAAAATAGAATGGCTGAAGAAGACCTCCTGGATTATTTTCGGCGGTAACCGTTCTAAAAAGTCCCTCATGTCCTCCAGCGGTTCTGCATTAGTATGACAGGAGCCACAGCAAGCCCTTTTCGCCTCTGAATTGTTGATGCGAGCAGGCGTATTACAATCCAGCGTCTTGTCTGGCTCGCGCATTAGCCGGTGGTCTTTCTGCTCACCAAAAAGGGAAATTACAGTGAATTAATTAGCGTGAGCCCTCACGTTGGGCCAGTTAGACAGATGAAGCTCAATTTGGAAGCCGTGTCCTCAAAACATACGACATGCTCAATATTTATCAGGATAATTACAGAGAATATATTATTAATGGATGGACGTGTGTGCATGCTTGTGCAGTGTAGATACAGTGTACGCACCGCTAATGAGCATTGTTCAGCGTTTGATCCCACAGACACCAGAGCAGTTAGTTCTACTATGTATGCAAATGTGCCCCGTGGAAGCTGCCGCTCTCTCAGGACTGTGCCCGTTCGGCTCGAGCTCAGCAGAAGCCGCTCCGCTTGGAAACTTTTTGCCAAGCTCCCCGTGTCACCACTCGACTTGTTGACCAACCCTTCAACTTTCCCTTTCTCTTCATCTCTCCTCCTCATCTCCACCTCTCTCTGCATAATCTGTCCTCCAGGCTGTTCGTGTCCATCCCTCGTTTTCATCCCGCCTCTCCTCCACCTCCCCGCGTCTTCATCACCCACTCTTCTTCACTGCCTTTCCATCTCTTGCATGTCTCTTTTTTTTTTTTTTACGCCCCCTCCTCCCCTCCCTCATGTTTCCTCAACTCTTTCCCTGCTCATCTTTATTCCAGCTCTCATCTAGTTAATTTTACACTTTTTTTTTTGGCGTTTGCTTTCATCTCTTCTCATCTCTCCCTCATTTTCTTTTCTTCCTCTCTCTCTCTCTATCTCTTGACATCCAGAATATGTCTAAGAGGTTTCAGCGCATGTGTCCTACATAACCGCTGTCTGGTTGTAGTGGGTGTGTGTGTGTGTCTTTGTGTCTAATGCCGCGGTAACACTTTTTTTTTTCTCCCACTGTGTTTATTGGAGTGTGTCGTGTGTGTGTGCGCGCCTTTTTAGAGGTTTAGTGATGCATCTACATCTCTGTACGCATTCGTCTCCTTGTTTCTGCATCTGCATGTATGTCAGTATGAGCGAGCGAGCGTGTGTGCCTGCCTGCGTGCACGTGTTTGCGGGTGGTTTTATCAGCTCTTGCAGATGGCCCATGCCTCTCATCCATCGTTCCAGTGAAATGAAGAGCCCTCTGAAGAGTGGAGGCAGAGAAGAAAGGAATGGACAGACAGATGTGGAGAGAGGGGCAGAGAGAGAGAGAGAGAGAGGGAGGGAGTGAGGGGGCGCACAGAACGACCAAGAGAGAGGGGGGGGTGGTGAGAGGTGAAAATGAAGAGGACCATCAAAAGATGAAGAGATTGAGAGGAGTGATGGGGAGAGAGAGAGACCACCAGAAGGGTCTGTTTATACGAAACACTGTGGGGTGTATGAAGTGTTTATCTGAGAGTGTGTGTGTGTGTGGGCCTGTAACGTGTCCTTCAGACCTATCGGCATACACGTGTTTTTATTTTGGTGCCTGTAAACCAACCTATCAGGTTTGTCAGCTGCAGGTGACCGTGCGCACGTTCCCCAGCGAGTGGGCATTCACGAGTGTGTTTCCCTCTGCCGAGGCACACCTCGCCGTAGAGGTTTGGTCACATCGCAAGAGGTGTGCGTGCACGTTTCCGTGTGACAGTTGGCTTCCATTTTTTTTTTTTTTTAAAAAAAGAGCCTCTTCAAAACGCCGTGGGATACGGAGTGTTTACGACGCAGCGCCCGCAGGAGGGAAAACAAACAGAAAAGAGACGAAGAGCGAGGCGTCAACAGGAAGGGGGGAAAAGAGAGGGAAGAGAGTGAGCGATGTGTGGAAAAAGCAGTGCAGCGAGCGGCTTTAAAGGTGAAGGAGGGACAAAGTTTACCTCTGAAAGCTGACTTTAAACAGCCAGATAGAAAGGCAAACAGACTCCGGGGTGGCGGTGTTGGTAGGACGGAATAAGCAGCAGAGATAAGGAGGAGGAGGGTGATGCAGAGAAAGAGGGGTGACCTGCAACCAGAGAGGTTTTCATAGACTGTTTAAGATGTAACAGTAAATGTGGAGAAGAAAAGGAGAGTCTACGTTAGCATTTTGTCCTCTTTGATTATTTCTCCCTGTTGGCCTGTGAAATGTCACTTCCCACAGGGCTTTCATTTTATTCGGGGGGAAAAAGACAGCGGCACGCAGAGATGGAAGAAAAAGATACAGCAGAGCAGAAATAGTCATGAAATACTGCCACAAAACTGAGTATATTATCAAATCCATCATGTATCAGTCCATTAAAGGGACTATTTTGAAAAGGTGTTACAGTTCTGTTGCACATTTTTAACCCTCAGGATTCTGCTTCACTGCATCTTGAACACCAGTAAATGCTGTTTTTGTGTGGTTGTGGTTGTTTTACTGAATAGAAGAAATGAACTGGCCTCAAGGTAGAAGAGATTAATTTAAAAACTAGTTGAGACAACATAAGAGAAAATAAAAAAAAGAGCAAAGGCTTAAAAAAAAAAGGCAACACACGATTACAAAAGCTTATTTCAAGTGTTTAAATGAAACTAAATGTGCTGACTCAGTCTCTTCAGGCTGGTCATTCCGGAGTCTGTCTATTTGTGTAGCACATTTCACCAACAAGGCAATTGAAAGAAAGCCTCAATTTAAAAGAACTGAGAGTGCAAGCGTACCTCGAGTTTCCAAAGCGTTGCCTCTCCATGTTCAGTCCTGACCCTGCAGGGCCAGAGTCAATCTAGTGGTCTAGAGGTACAGGCTCTACTACCAATTCTCCTTTTCTGTAGAATTCAGATTGACTTTCGGGAGTCAAGTGGTACACACAAAGTTTAAAGGTCAGCGCAAACAAGAGTTAAGCCATGCACCGTCTTAAAAACAGATCTCAAAATCAGCCCTAAAATCAACTGCTCATCAGCGCAGAGTGCAGAACAGATCGATGTAATATGCTCCCATTTTGTAAAATTGGCTTAAACACTGTGGCGGCTGAGTCTGAGACAGGCTGTGTGGAGAAAACACTTCATACCATTTCAGTTTTATAGAGAGAGAATTTCTACAGTGCCAACGGATAATTTGGGATCAAGGAGTCACAAGGAAGCTGGTCGCACTGGGCAGTCCAGTCCAATTATTGCGAGTATATGAGAAGTGTAAAAAGCAAACTGCCCTTATCCTTTGACAAAAAAAGGCGAACCAGAAGAGCAAAAAGGAGGAGAGGAAAACGAGTAAAATGACGGATATAGTCGGATAGAAGATGGAGGAGAAGGACGAGGAATAAGCCGGCTAATCTAATTGATGAATCCATAGACGTCCTCAGTGAGCGGCTAAATCAGTGAGGCGTAATGACCAGAATGAGCCGCGCTGGTGGAAACAGTCACTCCTCTTCATGGCAGCTGATTAGAGCTGGTCATACTGGTTCAACAGATTTTTTTCAGTGGACATCACTGGGATAGAGGCAATTAGAATTAGAAAGAACATTAGCAGTTAAGCGAGAAGTGGAGTTTTGACGGAAGCTCTCATCTAGCCCATATGCTGCATGTGAAACCAGCCATATTAATGTGACATGGAATTTAATAAGACGCACGGTGGATTCAGCTACTGTATAGTCCCACTTCATTTTATTCACAGCCTCGCGAGCCATGTTAATGAGCACCCCATGATCCTGCAACGTCCCCACTCGGAAAGCCACCTTCTGTTTGTGTTTGCACACTGTGTTTGCCGTCGAATCCCTCCCACACATGTAGATTCATGTCTCCTCTCTCCAGGCTCCGGCAGAAGAACTGATCAAGCGCTTTAAATGTCAGAACAATAATGAACTTGCACCTGTTGACACACGACGAGTGTGTCCTAGCTTTTCTGTCAGTTGTTTGACTAAAGAAATACGAGGTTCCTCCAAACGCAAGATCAACAAGCCCGTTCACATGCATCATTTTAGTTTTCTCTACGTTTACTTAATATTTAAATCCTCCGAGCCAAACTCTCAAAGTTGGCTGAAGTTCAATGATCTATGAACTTGACAGGATTTCACCAGCAAAGTAAACAGCACAGTCATCTTGAGCAGATAGCTTGAGGTGGTGCCTCCTTCCCTACAGCTTTACCATTTGTTTTCCATCTCCACATTATCCCCATTAGCTCCCATTCACATTCTTGTCTCTGCCTTCCCCTGCCTGCTCTGCCTGCGTAATGTACTGGCTTGAGGCTCACAGGTTGCCGAGTGTCCATTCCTCATCACATAAATGTGTTTCCACTTCACTGCTTTACTGGCATGCCACAGAAAACAACCTCGCTCCAGTTTTGGTATTTTCTTTGTTGAAATATGTGACAACTCCCGAGGTCATGCATGAGCTGAATGAATTTCTTGATCCCCCAAAAACACTTTTTCAAAAAAAATGCTTTTCTGAATTCTTGAAGAGCTGTTGGCAGTTTTTTCCCCCCCTCTCTCCTGTAGCAGTAATTGAATATTTAGGCCGGCTGTGTAGGGCAGTGTCCGGTGCATTATGGACCATGTACAATTATAGCTTGGCTCAATAGTGACGTGTGAGTGTAATGTGTTTACTGTCGTCTGGGATGAAGCCACTAAACACGAATATCCCGACATTCAATTAGTGGTTAAGCCAAGAAATGTCACACTGAGGGCCATATCGTCATTTAATAAGCACAGCTGTTTGATGGTTGTTAGCATGCTTACACCATACTATACATCGGCGTCTGGAGTGTGCAACCAACAACTTTTGCTCCTAATAGGATGTTTTTTTTAAAGCATTTTGCAGGCAAATTAAGCTTTTTTATTAATAAATTGTCAGCAGAGAACCGAGAGGAAAAAGAAATGAGGAACAACGTTCGATAGTGTGCTGGCTGTGGCATATAATTGGAGCCCTAGACCACCAGGGGATGCAGATTGATACATTTCTAGCTTTTTTAGGTTGTTCTTCAGTTCACAGATGCTCACAGTGCCTGTTCACCTCACAGTGAATTAGAATGAGTGTGTACATTTAACATTTACAGTTTTATTTTCTGATTGCTTTATTTGTGAATGTCAGTTTACAGTTTGCCACCATAAAAAAAAAAAAAAAAAAAATTGTGGTCCAGTTCACAGAACCGCTTTTCCTGGATTTAAATTGAATGATTAAATTGATTGGAACTAAATGCTAAAAGGGGTCTATGGTTATTTTGGTAGCATATTCAGGTCCTGTTGTAGGGCAGGTGTCAAAATATGTTATGAATTATAAAAAAGGTTTCACTCCAGGATATAAATTTCCATCTTAAGGGCAGGGTTGAATCGTCAGCCCAGCCCAGCACTGCACTAACAAGGTGGGTTTCCATATCACAGCCCTGCATGTTCCCTCTCCCTGCTATGCAGCGTTTTCTGAAACCAGCTCAGAGGGGCAGCGGACCTCGGCAGTAGCATTATACTTAAATAAAATTTTCTTTGACCTTTTCATTTTTATGATAAAGCAAAAATCTCAAGACACCTGAGTTCGCTCAGTGCCATGTAAGCCTAAAGCCAAAGTGAAGTCCGCTGGATGTCTCTGCGGTGTGCTCCGAGAGAGCAGCTCTACTGGTAGCTGGGTGGGATGGCGGGGATACATAGGACTGTGGAGAAAAGGATTTTCTTTTTCTTTTCACAAAGCTTAGACAAATCTCCAACCAGTGTCCGGTTCAATAGAAATTGAGCTTTTGCTAGCGTGTGCTTCACTTTCTATTTTAAACGCAGTGGGCCAGGATGTTTTTGAAGCTCTTAATGTGTTTTAAGCTGCATGCAGAACCTCCACTCTGCTCTTACATTTCAAAACCCGCAGCGTCTTGTCTTATTTCAGGCCTAAATCACCTGTGCAGACGAGGGTGACTCAGCCTTAATACCATACATTGCTCCCCTTGGTACCATCGCTATCATTATCCTGCTCAGGTTGAACATTCTGGCTCCAGAGGTGTAGGCAGAGCAAGAGGGGGTGTGAGTGTGTGTGTGTAAAAGAGGGTGAAATTATATGTAGCGTGCTCGTGTTCACGTTTTGGCAAATGGCACATATTTATAGGTGTGTGTTTAATGGTTTGTGCATGCGAGTGTTGTGTGGGCTGAGGCACTTAGATTCAATTGGGAAGAGGCGTGATTGCCTGTGTGCGTTTGATAAAAGACATTTAGAATAGATGGAAAGACTGAATGTCATTAATGCAGCTCATGCAGACACGACACAGAGACAGTCTCTGAAAGCCACTCATAAATCTAGCATACTACAGAGACGGAGGAGTAAGGGTCAACAGAGACTGGTAGGGAGAGAGGGCAATGAAAGATAGTGAGACAGAGAGAAAATAGTAGACGGATGCTGAGAGACCGAGAGGACAGCTTTCCTCTTCTCCGTTTCTCTCCCCAGTGTGGCCATCTGTACAGAGTGCGATTAATCATCCCGTATCCCCAGACATGGCAAGCCGATGCTGTGACACTCAAAGCCTGTGTGTGTGTGTGTGTGAATCCTGCGCTTGTGCACTTGTTTGTGTGGCTTTGTTTGGGTTTGCGTTTTTAATTCTCCGGCCAAGTATTTGCCTGTGTGTGCATGTCTGTGCTAGTTCTACGACCATGTGTTAGACAGCGTGTGTGTGTCTGCTTGCCCCTGTTGGTCTGTGTGTGTGTGTGAGAAAGGCACAGACAACATGTGTGCACGCGTGTCGGCATTTGACACATTCTATTTGTTTACCGTTGCGCCGCCGGCGGTTACGGCCAGTCCCCGTGGCAACCAGGCATCGTTGATGCTGTTAATTAGCGACATGTCCCAAACGGTCTCCTTTACCGTGCAGCAGGGAGGGGGAGAGACAAATGGTGGTGGAGTAGGGGTGAATATTTGGGAGGAAAGGAGGGATGGAGTTAGACGGAGATAACCGATAATATATTAAAATTGATATGCATACACAACTAATCTGCATAAGCAAATAAGTAGGGAATGTAATTATGTTACAATAGGGCAACCTTTATGTTCAATGTATCCTGGCAACTGAAGCATCGTTATGGCTTGTATAGTTGTTCAGGCAGCTCAAAGTACATGGTTAATATTGATTAAATATTTAAAATGTCAACTCTAACTGAAAGCCTCAGATAGAATGTCTTGACTTTTTCAATATTTAACCAAAGTCTGTTAAACACAACAACACAAGACCCTGTCCCCAGCCCTGTCCTTTCTATGCCCAACTATCCAACTGACCTTTTCCCTGTGACTTCTACAGCACAAGAATGACTCGCGTGCAGGAATACAAAAACGCCTCCCGGTGCAGCGATTGCTTTTCCTGCAGCGACGCAAGCCAGTAGTATATAACGTATATTTGGTCGGAGACAGGGTTAATAGAGAAATTAAAGAAGTGGAGATGGATGAATGGAGTTTGAGGATTAACGGAGCAGTTCGAAAATTGCTAGTTATTTTGTGTGGCGGGAATTAAAGGCAGAGAGGGGAAGGAATGAGTTTAAGGGTGACTTTGAGGAATGGAGGGATGAAATGGAAAAGGAGAAGAGGGTGAAGAGGGGAGACTAGGTGAGGATAATGGACATTGAAGGGAGACTGCATGGTGGTACATTTCCTAAAAGGGTGACTCAGGTATGCAGGGATGAAGTATGGGCAGAACAAATGTGTGTTTGTGTGGAAAGATAAAATGATGGATGGAGGCAATGAAACTGGTCACTTTTATTATCAGCATTGGCATTAGATGATTAATCTCTGTATCCCTTAGTCTAAAAATGTCAGAAAAGCTTCCCAGATTGTTGACTTAAAATAGCTTGTTTTGTCCAACAGTCCAAAAACCAAAAGATATTCCAGGTACAATGAAGTCCTCTCATTTAAAAAGCTAGAACCACACATCAGTGTCACTCTTTCACAGCTTTGTTCAGTCCCTCTGTCTGAGCTTACTTTGTTTCTCACTTGCTATTTTCTCTCACTGGTAAAGAAGAGAAGGACAGCAGATTGGAGAGGAAAAGGCAGTGAAAGGTCAAGTGAACATCAAGTGTTCAATTTCAGGTTTTGAAGCTAAATTCATTCACTAGTAACTCCTGGTCACTGCAGATACCTCAGCTGAACTATTAAAGTGAGTGCGCTATTACAAAGACATAATTATCAGGGTCTTTGGGCAATAATGATTCAGAAATAACATGAATAGAGAGTTTGAGGTCAATATAGGACAAGACAGACAGTGATTTTAGATGTATGAGACACATAATGTTAAGACTACAGAATTCAGTACATGTACATGCATTACAACCATATGAATCTTCATTTTATGCTGATTGGCAGTATATTTATGGGCAGGAAAGTTAAATGAAAGACCAGAATCAGCTTTATTATGTAAATACGGAGGAGAGTTTTTTCATTCCTCACAGTGTACTTACTGTACACGAAACAATACCAGCTAAGAACAAGGACAGCAAAGATGAACAAATGAAGGTAAAGAGACAGGGCTATTATGTACACACAGTATGTGGGGAAAAAATGTGTGTGTACATAAATAAAAAAGAACCTATGACCAACAATATAAACATATTACATTACATTATACAAGATAAGTAGTTCTCTAAGTTGCAAACCACACAAATTGTCCAAAAGAAGAAATATTCTGAAGAGATATGCAGTACATGGATGGAAGGTTTTGTACAGTTTATTCCTGTATACTTATCTTTATACAGTATAGCTTGCAGATGTTTATACAGTACAGTGGAACAGTTTGTGTCCCTGGTGTGCTGGATTCACAGAAATGTTTCTGACTCTGGACAAGTCCTGAATGGAAGGCACATTGGCAACAACGATTTCTCTCTACAGCTCTGACAAAATAACAGTTTAAAATGTGACGGATTCTCATTATTGTTGATTATCTTCCCTGGCAATTAAAGGAAAAGCGTCACCACGCCAGTGAAAACTTTTTCACCATCTGAAACTGAGAAGGGAGAGATCTCCGAAATGGATGGAGAACGTGCCAAATCAAGAGAAAATGAACTGTGATGGGAATTAAAGGAAGGAGGTGAGAAGGGTAGAGGGATTAGTGAGTTGCAGGAAGCGGAGTTAAAAAAAAAAAAAAAAAAAAAAGTAGATAATGCCGAAAAAGGATTTTGAGAGCCAGGGAAAGAATGAAGTGAAGCAGGCAAGTACAGAACAGAGTCGAACAAAACATTGTGTGGATGTTTGCAACTGCAGAGCACTTGTGAATCAGCAAGGGAGGAAGTAAGTGAGAGGAGAAGAGAGGCTGAGGAGATATTTTAGGGGTGAACAGAAAGAGAGAGAGGAGAGCTGGTGCAAAGTTTGACCAGATGTCACACATACACCATCGAGAACAGAGAAAAGGACAAGAGGATGAAACAAGGGATAGAGAAGTGGCAGCAAGGACAGACGCGAAGGAAACTCACAAGGGTTATAAAATGTTTTCCAGCCATGAAATAGATCAGGTCACTGAAGTTGGAGCTGTGGCAGAGGAAGGAGAGGAGAAGCACTAACAAGGACAGAACAACTTCTATCACCTCAGTTATGAACAGAGCGTCGGTGCTGGACTGGAATATCAAACGAAGAAGGGGAGGGAGCGACTTGAAACTGGTGGGGGAAGATGAAGGAGGGAAACGAGGATGGAGTGAGTGGGGAAAGCAGAAAACGAGGACAACCGAGTGATCTTGGAGAGGATGGCAGGAGCACTACCCAGAGTAATGGAGTGATAGAAGAGACCTGAGAATTAGGACAGAGATTGGTGCCTCCTGGCAAAGCTGGAGAGCTTGAGCTGCTCTTTGAGAAAGTTGATTATATGCTTTACCTAAAATTATAGACATCACAAGTAAGGATAAGGACAGGGGTAACCTTCAGTAAATACAATAAAGATGTTATTATTGATGTTCTGTTTAGCCTTGTAGTGTAAAAGGAGAGCCAAAAAAAGCAACTTCGATCGAGGGACAGTGATTGAAAGGGGAAGATGGGTATGGATTGAGGAAAAACTGTTTGGCAGGTAGTAGGATGCCACGTAGAGAGCACGATGCAGCCGACACGATGAGAGATGAGAGTACTAACGGTGTCAGAACAGACACGTGGCAGAGCTGTGACACAATCTTCACCCGCTGGCGCAGAGAGACAAAGAAGACAGGGACAGGATGGTAATGAGGATGATCTGGAGCTTTTGGGAGGGACTCGAAGCCAGAGTGAATGTTTGTCATAATGTCAGGCTAATGCACGTGTCAACAAGCTGCCATGTCGCCCCGTTGGCACTGAGGAATGGATGTTGCGCAAGAGGATGGGGAGAGGGGAACTGTGGGTAGACATTTTAGAGGGATTCCACAGCCTGTTTATGCTGGTGGCCCACATAATAGTACTAATATGTTTTAATCAGTCTGAACCCCCGGGGGGGTTGGAGAATACATTTACTCACTTTGGGTCCCAATATAAGAGAAATGCTAACATATTTTAAAGATCCTGAGCCTCGGGCTGTGGAGACTGGATTGATTTTGGGTCCTAACTTAATACCCTTATATTTTAAAGGAGACGGCAGATGTTTGAACAAGTTTAGAACAATTTAACACACCTCTGTTTTAGCTAACACAGTAAATTACTGGCTACGTGTAGAAGGTAGTATTTCCACTACTACTCTCTGTTGCATGCTCGCAATCATTCATTCAATTGTTAAGTTGCTCTTCAATCAGTAATGTAGCGGTACAATAAATTTATGGCATAATTATGTTGCCCACAACATCCTATATTGTCTTAGTCCACTCCGCATGTGCTTAAATTGATCACACACGGCAGCTAATTTGGTATGCGACAGACTACATTGAGATGTCAACAGTCACGTTAATCGTTTTCCAACTGGGGGTTTTCAGCAGAATAGTCGCTGCCATAACTTCCACCCCTGTCAATCTCATCAGAGATGCATTGTTGAGCTCTGCGGCAGGCTTCAGTTTGATTGGATCTGACATCAGAAAGCTCAGTGTAGCACGTGTTGCTATGGCTTATGCCATAGAGAGCATCTGGACGTGTCGGACCACCTTGGCGCCAAGGTCAGAAAGTCCGCCCTGATTAAGTTTTGTCCCCATTTGACCTGTGCCAGGAGCTGTCACTGACTAAACTGACTCAAAGTGAGTCTTCATAAGAGTACTAGTATATTTTTAATTAGCCTAGAAGCAGACATTCAGACGTGTACTACTTTACATCCCCACATGACAAACTGTGTTTTATGAGCCTGGCCCCCTAGTTGAATGAGAGATTGGATGCCCATGTAAGAGCTGTAGCAGGTTTTAAAGAGGCTGTCTCCCAGGCTGTCAGCGTCTTGCTGTGTTTAGTTTGGGTCCCTACGTAACCTTGAGTATTATGTTTTAATGAGTCTGGGCTCGAGGGCGAGGGGATTCTATTTACTCTGTTTGTCCAGTCAGCTGATATAAAAGATGCTTTTAAAATGAAAGTACTGGCTGAGACTGTAAGCTAGAAACAACAGATTTAGAATTTCAAAGCAACACTCATGGCAACAACAGCCACTATAGTCTTTGCAGAAAATGGAGAGTCGGATGGATGAATAATAAATAGCATACAGGGAGGTAGGAGTAATGAGGACAACTGTGTTGTAAGGGATTTAAATGCACACTAATACTAATACTCCTGGCAGTGACAATCTCATTGCTTGACATAAAGACATGGAGAGTGTGATGGATGGCAGGACTGGGACAAAGATTAAGTGAAGGTCTTGCAGAAGTTAAAAGCTGGTAATGGTGTCAGGGCTCTGCATGTGACACATCGGAATTCACTGGTTACAAGATGGGAACTAAAATATGGGAGAAAAGGGAAGATAATGAGGACTCTTGTGTATGGGGGGAGTTGGAGCTGAATTGTCAGAAAGAAAGTCAAATTTTAAAAAATGCACACATCAACAAACAGCCTTGTTTCTGATCTAGATTGTGTCTCCTGATGTCCTGCTTTGCTGCAGTCTAATGATGGCTGCCGGCTTTCTTAAATGCCAAGTTCAGTTTTATACACTATGTCCAGATTCAAGAACAGTTTGAGTTAAAAACTAAGTCTGTGTAAAGTAAGAATAAATATTTTTTGAGTCTGTCAGAGCAAAGAAAAAAGTCTTATTAACCACCCAGCAAAATTTGAAATTTAAAAATATCGCAGAGTTTCTGAAATGATCAAAATCTGGTAAAAATTAGCTGTATTCTCTGCTCCAGGACTGTCCACTGAATGTGCTGAAGCCACACCCACTTATGGGAGCAGTCAAGCAGCCATTTTGAAATGACTGAAACATGTCAGAGGAGTTCGGAAAATGACACGATTAACTTTGAAACACTGAGCGAGATGAATTCATCTCCATCTCCATCTGCTCAGGGTGGCCTCAGCGTGTCATCGAGCCACCCTTAAAGGACCACCCACAAAATCCTTTTTATCCTCTAACTCCACATTTCAGTAATTTATCATTCAAAATCTTTTCACATGTTTTCAGCAACTATTTTTTCAACACATTTAATGTATTTTGATAGAAACCTCAGAATTGCCTTTATTTTGTCTGTCCAATCTACTGATACATGTGAAACGCCAACCATAGTTAAAAAAACATAACTATCCAACTTATCTGATCATTTTGGGGATCCAGGCAGGGCAGAGCTCAGACTTCTGTCCATCCAGAGTGAAGCTCAATTCTCAGGTTGGTCTTTGATGTTGCGAAGTGCTCAGCTGAGATACCTCGGCCTGTCTGAGTGTACCTGGAGGCAGTGAAACAGAGAGAGACAGCACTCTGATTTTCTTTTAGTTTTCTAGTTTTACTGCTGACCACCTTGACATTATCAGTGCTGAAACTCGATCTCTTCCAGAGATTTTTTCCCCCCACACTGAAACTTTGATTGTTCTTTGGAACTGAACTTTGGAACCTTTGTTATATTTTGGCTCATGATCCGTGTTTTCCAAGTTTTCCATTGTGAGCTGGTCTGTAAATTGATTGTTGGAATATATAATTCAATAACTGAAGATTTTTAAAACATACACTGGAACGCAAGACTCAAGGTATAATTTAACCGTCGTATCAAGTTTCTGTCCATTATTTTGAGCAACATAAAGCTCTTCTCTCTTCCAGCCCATCTATGTTCCAACCCTCACCTATAGTCACTAGCTTTTGGTAGTAACGAAAGAATGAGACTGCGGATACAAGCTGACTGGAATGAGTATCCTTTGTAGACTGGCTGGGCTCAGCCTTAGTGATAGGGTAAGGAGCTATGGACATCTTGAGGGAGTTCGGAATAATGCCGCTACTTCGTGTCGAAAGGAGCCTCCTGGGCACCTTCCTCTGGGGTTATATTGGTTACCAACTTGTAAGAGACCCCAGAGCAGACCCAGATCCCACTGGAGGGACTACAGTATGTATATAGTCCATCTGGCCTGGGAACAACTTAGGATCCCCCAAGGACATGCATGAATATGTTGCTGGGGAGAGGGACATATGGAATGCCCTGCTAAACCTGCTGTTACTATGACCTGGCCCCAGATAAATGGAAGGAAATGGATGATTTGAAATGAATGGCTCATTAGTTAGTTTTTTTTTTCGTTCTTTGCTGAATGAGGAAGACTGCAGCAGTGTGTTCTTTTAAAAACAGACATGACTACATAGATGCAATATATATCACACAGTACAATATTCATATGATTGAGTCAGAGGAGGAGAACGAGACAAAACACTGAAATGAAAAGAGGAGGGTGCTCTACTGTGTTCCAGCACGTGTGCAGCTTCACCCCAGGATGGATCTGGTGGTGTTGTTGATTGGAGAAAGAAATGAAGATGGCGAGACGGTAAAATAAGAAGGCAAAGATGGCGAGAAGGATGTCTGTGATGTATGATACATTACTGCAGCGTTAGATCAAGGCTTTGGCATAATGATCAAAGTGCTTTTGTCCTTGTTAGAAAATAGAAAGACATGCACACACGCATGCACAAGGACACGACTACACCAACAGTCTGCACACATATCCGGGCCTTTTGACACACACAATCGCACTTATCCATCACATCATCCATATCCAGTTTCCTATTATCCCTCACAGGCTAATTCATTAGTTTCACTGATAAAAATGTAGCTCATTAATTTACCGCTCTTTGTAGTGTGTGTGGGGGTATTTGTGAGATTAGGGGATGCAGACAGAGGGGTCATAAGCAAAATTAAACCGATTGAAAATTAATTTTGGAGCGTGCGTATGCATGAATATAATGGCATGCACATTTGTGTATTGGTGCATGTGTGTAATGTCATCCAATTTCAAGTGGATATGCTGCTTTGGCATCCTTTTAAGGAGGACAGAAACGGGGAAGAAAAGGTTTGAGATGGGTGCAGAGGGAATAGAAAAATCCCAATTTTGGAATGGAAGATGGATGAAAGGGTGTTCTTATTAGAGTAGGGCAATGGTATTTACAGTATGTGCTGCCAAGAGGAAGCTGAAAGACTGTGTAAAAGGAAAAAAAAGTCAATTTAAAAAAAAAAAGAATATATATATATATATATATATATATATATATATATATATATATTCTTTAAAAAAAAGAAAAGAAAAAAAAGAAAAGGACTACGGGCAAAATGCCAGTCGAGAGGGTTGAGCCAGAGTTCAAGATTAAAAAATGGGATGATGGAGACACAGGGAAGGTCAAGGTACAGGTAAAACCGACAAATGGCAAAGAGGCGGCAAGAACTCACCAAAAGGTGGCGGATGAGAGACATAGTGAGGGAAAGAGTTAGATGAGAGGATTAAGAGGGATAAGGCAGTACCTGAGAAGACGAGAGCAATGTAGAGGAAAATGGCAGATAAAGAGAAGTTTGAAAGTGGAGAAGAGAGGTGAAGGAGGGGAAGATGGAAACTTGTGCTTAAACAGCAAGATCCTGCTTTTGTCACTGTTGAATTATATATCATTGGAGATGATGTGCATACTGTGTTTCTACATACCGTGTCCTGATGATTCATCAGTTGACTTATGAAAGTAGTTAAATTTGCATGGAATGGAAATATATTTCAATCAGATCATGGCTCCATTGCAAGACCGTAGCGTTAATTCACACGACGACAAATGTGCTTGAACTGCAAAATGATCTTGCTTTTGACTGATATATCCATCCCACGGAGCATAAAAATTAATGCAGATAATAAATATATAATAAATAACACATTTTCAATGCTTTTTGTTCAACCGGAATACTTAAATTAACTCATGGATTGTGTTTTAATGGAGCCAGGTTGTCATTGAAACCTGCTCCTAAACCCCTCATATCACAAGGAGCACACTATGTTCAGAAGTTCTTTGCTCTCTGGTGAACACACACAGGCTGAATGTAGCCGTGCTTGTCATTTTTTTTTTGTCAGCTGTCACCATCTACCTGCTTACCTTCCTCACTACCACATCCCTCTACAGATTCCTTGACACAGTATAGAGTGAAACATGAGTATGGGTACACCAGTAGTCTTAAAATAGATTTACAGTAGAGGCTTATATTTTGGCTGAAAGCCCCTGATAAATCTTGGTTGAGGTGGGGATAGAAGCAGTTTCCTGCCTCTGAACTTTGCTCTCTCTCTGCTTTTCCCAGTTGCTCCATCCCACTGGGTGCACTGAGTTAATGAAGGGGGATGGCAAGCAGTTTAAACAGCTTGTACAAACATTTCTTCCAGAATTGGTGCTCCAATCCCACCCTTGTGTTAGTCCACTCTTACGTCTACTCTCTAACTTTTAGTTTCTTTGCACACAAAATCCTCTTACTTGACCTTTTGTATGTCATACCTGAACTTTTACAGTACTTTGTGTTTCCTGTTGTACTTATAATTTGCATTTCTCCCCTTGCTTACTCTTCTTTCATTTCCCTTAGCTCCCATGATACTCCCATCTTTGATTTTCTCGTGCTCTCACCCCATTTTTCATCAAATTTTGCTACTGTAGCTCCGACTATTTGTGTTTGACTAGGCCACAGTGCACTCCGCCCCGATCTCCTTTGTCAAATCCCCTTACGCCTTGCTTTTCCTTCCTCAAATTTGCTCCACTTCTCTGTCTGTCATGTATTTTCTAATGCCTTTGAGACCTGCAAGTCTTTGCCAGTTCAGTTTAGTTTGACAATAAAGCAGTTTTCTATGTGTGGGGAGGGAGGGGAGAGGAAAAAAGTGATAAGGTGACAAACACAGGTTCAGGTTGAGGAGGGAATGAAAAGGTGCCATTTGGGATGTGGGAAGCAAGACTTAGACAAAAACAAATATATATATATATATATATATATATATATATATTTATATAAATATCATACTAAAAAGGATAAACCAGGACACACAATGGGGAGAAAAAAAACAGATTTTGTGAGTAAATCTAGCAGTACTATCTGACATGCTCTCATAGGTGATATAGTGAGTTGGCAAATAGGGATCTGCAAAGACCTTTTCCTTCAGATTGTGCAGCACCAGGGTCAGTACCAGTGTACCAGTACTGTGCACCTTTTTTAGGTAGCCTAGAATAGAGAAATAGCACTCGTGGTCAAGATTAGCACGTACAAAAGTCTGCAGTAGCCATGTGTGGACTGTGTCATGTGTCTTAGTCTGAACATAGCACACAAAATTGACCAAAATGCGGTATGCGAAATCCATTTCTCATGAAATGAAATAAATGACACACACACTTTTGTCATTGTTCTCTGTGACTGTTTATTGCTTTTTCAATGTGACAGATGGCTCTTTGGTGATGATGGATGAATTGGAGAAGATTTATAATGAAAGCGGTGACTTATTTTTTAACATCGTCAAACCAGCTGGTACACAGTCACCTCATCCATATCCCTCATTTTAGGAAGGTGTGAGGTCTCCATTCTTTCCTCTTGTTTGGTTTAGGGAGCAATTTACCATCTCCATTACTGTCACTGTAAATCATCTTCCTCCTCCTGTCGTCTTTAGCTGTAACATTTAGTGCAACTAGAGCTTGTGTAGCCATTTGTTTGGATTTCACTCTAATGGAATATTCTGACATTTACACTCAAAAGTTTTTAAGAACATGCCCATTTTCCAACTGATAATACTAGAGAGCCCTAACGGCATGTTCAAGTTTGAGCGTCTATCCAGTGATATTTGGGGAAATTTTACATTTGAAGGCGCTGTTGTACATTGGTGCTCCACATGTAGTTATTGGTTTGTTTGTAACTAGATGTCCAAATATTTTTAAAATGCAAATAAAAAGAAATTTACAAGAAAACAAAAAAAAATAATGAACTGGGTCCACAGAGGTCAAATTATCATTATCAGTAATCAAGTAATTCATTTGTTTCTATCCACCCCACTCTTATGTTCTAAATTGTGGCGTATGTGCTTTAAATATAGCATCATAATGATGATAATAGAGAAATTCATTATAAGCAAAATGTCAAATGGGCGGATAATAAAGCAGGAAAGAAAAGGGAGGCTGGCAGATGTGGAGGGAGAAAAAAAAAGAGTGCAACGAAGGAAGAGAGATGATAAGGGAAGGAGCAGTGGAGGTGTAGTGACCTACTTACAAAGAAGCGGGTGCTGTAGTGTTTCGTATATATACTGTACAGAGAGAGGAAACCATGCATGGAGAGTCCCCTCCACCTCGCTGCTATCAACAATCCAGGGACAAAAATGATTGGCAGTTGGCTATGTTGGATTGTCTGCTTTGAGTGGATCCTATAGTGTGTTTCCACGAGCACACATATAGGGGTAGCACACGGACACCTATGCTATGCAAAAACACGCAGCCTCGCAGGGATTGGAAGTTTCTTTCATGTTCTCCCCCTCACCAGGTCGCGTTGTGTTATTGTTCATCTACATTCCACGCTGCCGCTCTCTCTGCTCCTTTGGTTCTTCAGTTGCCCTCCCCGGTCACCTCTTCCCTCCCTTTTCTAATTGTATCACATTGGCATTACTTCTGCCTGCTTGGGCTAACGACAACACGAGTGTAGTCCCGCAGGCCAAAACTGGCAGGTATACGTTTCACTGACCACATGTCACCTCAGCTCTGTCAGTGTTAATGTTCCTGTATTTACTCTGTGCCTGTGTGGGGGTGTGTATGTGTGAGAGAGAGAGAGTAAGACATGGAGACTGGGCTGAGATGAAGTTACCTAATATGCCCCATAAAAGTTAATTAAATGATTGATCTGCAGTGTGTTCGGTATCATGCAGCAGCCTCCAATCTTCAACCCCACTTCATTTTTACTGTTGTTTGCATTGTTGATAGTGAACATATTTGGACATTTATCACGGCCACTGTGCTACTGCAGTAATATTGAATTTAAAAATACACGGGTTAAAATGTTCTCCCATCTTGAGTTCTTGAAAAAGTTTAAAAACGCATCATTCCACTAATATCTGTGTTGGCGGTGCATTTTTCCTGAGTAGTTCACTTTGAGATTGACTTGCAGTCGAGGAGAAACTGCAATCAAAGAGAAAGCGACTAGCTGCCTGTGTCTCCAGCTGTCGCTTGTTTTAATTAAGTACAATATAGAAAATCCACAGTCTGCAGCATTTATGAGCAATAAGTGTTTGCACAGAAGGTATTTTAAAACGTAAATGCGCTTAGGTAGCCGCAAACTATACATCATCTATACAGTCCTCTAAGCAAAGTCCATAATAACCATCATAATTGTTTTTTTCATTACAGTAGTTGCCAGTTTGGTGTTGACTGACATTTATTGGTTAGAAGTTTGCAGTTGTGTATGCAGAGTCGTTTTCAGCCTGTAAAAGGAGTGCATGCTCATTAAATGCTGAAGAATATGTGAACTTGTTAATGGTGTTGTAGAAGTTTGCTGTTGGGGTCAAACCATTAAGCGATGCGGGTTACAATTAAGAAGAAATGGTTTACTAATACATTTATTCTGTCTGTTGACCTTTAGCCCAGCACTGTAGCATATTTGCTTAGCTGGGAATAAACAGCATTCCATTGATGTGGCTAATGTAGCACACTCATTGCTGTATATAAATGCTCAGTGTTTCACACATGAATATTGATCATGGAAGCTTGGATGTTAATTCAGCCTCTGCTCTATCCATCACCAAAAGAGGGGTTTATGCATCGCATGTAAATCTTTGCATAAGTTATTTGGCCGATTCTGTTCACCCAGAGCCGTAGAAGCATGATAACATCAGCCTGTCATCAGTATCAGCCAATAAAGACTTGAGATATCGTATTGGCCATAAATAAACATTTCTGCTTATGTGACAGACACTGCATGTGACACCAGTATATCTACGGTGTGGAAGTTTATTGAAGTGCCCAAAATGGATAGCAGACTTGCTATTAGTTGCTGCATTTACCAGTATGCATAATATTTTAATTTCAGCACAAGACAGACTTGATGGTCTCTGCAATGGGGTGGAAAAAATATGTGCATATATCAGTATTGCTTCCCCAGCAGCTTCATTCATGTGTCGCAATATACAAAGTATGGAAGCAACAGGTAGTTCGAAGAGCTGAGCGGCTGTGGTAATCTTAAAAAAAAAAAAAAAAAAAAAAGTTAGTTGAATTAAAGGGGAGACACTTCTGGGCGGAAGGTGAAGAAATGGCGCAGCCTCCAGACATATTTGGCGTCGTCACAGTGAGGAAGATGGGGAGTGACTCGGCAGCGCTGATGAAAGTTGAAAGATGGTTTGAACTTTTGGGGTAAGCTGGCCGGAGGAGAGAGGAGATGAGCCTGAGCAGTGGCCAAGGAAAGCGCCTCGGGGCAAAAAGTGCCAAGTGCAGAAAAAAATTATTTTGTAAAAAGAAAAACTAGATTCCTTTAATATTGCACTAGCAGTAAGAAGTCAGGCACACTGGTAGGAAATATAAACTGCCTCTGACGTGTGACTTTGGGGAGAAAATTGCATGCTACCCCATGGTTGATGTTGAAAATGTATATATGTCTCACATAATTTTAACATGACCAAGTCTAGAGCCAAATGGAAACACTGATTTTGTGGCATTCGTTGTCCATCCATTGGTTGGCTTGAGAGAAAGTCAGGGGATTATAAAGTAGAAAGTTTTATCCTCTGGGGACCATGAATATCTGAACCCAGTGTCACTCACAGCAATTCATCGAGTAGTTGCTTAGATAATTCAGTACAGGTCAAACTAGAACTGACAGCCTGGCTAATAAAAATACGATTTTAAGTCCTCCTATGAAAGTCGATGGCTTGGCTAGTTTAGCGTGACATTTTCTTATGTAACAGCACTAAGTACATTTGCAACCGCATGAGTTAAATGTATGAGTCAGTAGCAGAGGCAGATGTGAAAACATAATGGAGGATCACTTTTGAAGTCTTGCATGCACACCACAGTACTTTCAAGGTAAAAAAAAAAAAAAACATAAAATAAAATTCAACAGTTTCCCCAAGGTGATGAAACTTTGATTGAGACTTCTCCCATTTCGTCATGTTCGAGTTTACTCCCTTGCGACTCTACTGGAGCTGTATTTAGACTGCTGAGACATCAGCAGTTAGTGATGTCTTCTGAGCCATGTAGGCTCGGACATGTGGAACTGTATGTCCGTGTTGACGGGGATGGCTGTGAGTGGGATTTGTTTGTATCCATCCATCCATATCTCGACATCTTGTACATTTATAGCTCAAGTATTCATCTTGAGTCAAGGCTGTGTGTGGCACGGCTGGAGGTCCATCTAAATCTGGACAGCTTGGATACAGCGCGCGTGTGTGTGCGTCCACTCATCCCACCTCCAATGCCCCAAACAGCTTGTAGTGCCGTCACAGACATCTGGTTGCCACTGACTCTAATGGTTGCACTGATGTTTAATACTGCATGAGAGATACGAATGACTGTGTGTGTGGGCGGGCGGGCGGGCATCTGTGTCCATGTATTTGTCCCTGAGTGTGTGCTGGTATTCTGTGTATGTGTTTGCGACTGCACTTGTGTGTTAGACAGAACATGAACATTTTAAGCCAACCTTTTTTTAGCAGCTCGGCACTCACAGCTGTGTTTTCTTTTTTTTTTAATTATGAAAAGGAGGGGAGGGGAATAGATACGTAAGAAGGAGAAGTGTAATGAAAGAATATGTGATGGGAGGAGGGTAAGAAAACGGGGAAGGGAAGGAGAGAGATTTGAGGAGGCAAAGAGGACTCAAGCGAAGGAGGTGGCAGGTGAGGAGTGGAGAGGAGACATGGGAAAAGGAGCGGAGTGGAGGGGAAATGAAAGGAGACGCGGGGAAGGAGTGGAAATGAGAGGAGAGGCGAGGAGAATATGAACGGAGAGGAAAATTAGAGAGTGTTCTGAGGAAGAGTGGAGGCAAGACAGAATGGGCGATAATTGATAGAAAATTCAGAGAGCGAGAAAAAGGGAGAAAATGAAAAGGAGGAAAAAACGGAGAGCAGCAGAGATCCTCTATTGCTCATTAGGGTCATTATACCTCTGTCTGGAGCACACACACACACGAGCACACTGAGAGGATTGAAAGGAGAAGCCAATTTAGTCTTGTATCAAAAAATGAGCCTTTTGATGAAAGGCAACGAGGTGCTGAAAGGAGGGCTCGCGTGTGTGTGTGCGCGCTGCAGTGTGTGTGTCTTTCTACCTTTTTGAGAATGAGAGTCAAAGTAGTTAGCGCTGAGTCATAAATATGGTTTTGTTATGAAGGACGCACATGCAAACATATTTTATGCTTTGGCCTGTAATTGCTCTGCTGGTGGTCGAAGGTGCCAAAAACCTATGGCGATGATGATAATTAAGTGGATATGAAGAGAAAAATGAGTAATAAACACAAACTGAGTAAGGAAAGATGGGAAGAGTTTAAAATGAAGTTACAATGAAAGGATAAATAAAGCCAGGGATGCCCTAGGGACTCGGAGCGGGAGGGAGCGAGATGGATAATGGTTTTTGTGAGATGAAGAAAAAAAAAAAACAGCCTGTATAGAGACAGGAAATGAAGGTGAAATTGAAAGGATAGGAGGAAAATTGAAATAGGCGCAGGATGGAGCGGTTGTATTTTGGATTCAGGTACTCGAGAGATGATTGTAGACTGTGAGGCAAGCTTTGGACAAGCACATGTCAAGCATAGCCACGGATAATAAGAGTCAGCAAAACCAGAAAGTTGACGAAAACCAAGGGCAACATTGCTCAAGTGTTGCAGTCTGGACCTTTATTTGAGACGGAGGATGCGTTCGGTCTTTTTCGGAATAAAACCCAGGACAGGGAAAAAAAATGACAATAAAACCAAATAATCTTTAAAAGGCTACAAATTTGCGCTGAAATAGACTTCATAACGGCGTCATTTCATATGTCACGATGGCAAAGCACCTCCAGTTAACTCTGCTAATAAAACTCGACTGATGATGGCTCTCTTTGTTTCTGGCTTTTGGGAACGACATATGGAGGCTCGGCGATGTCGGCGGACCACTTTTAATTAAAGCAAGATTAATACGCCTCGCTGTCGCCACGTTGGTCACCAGTCGGCTCGGCTGAGGACATTTGTCACCGGGCTAGTGCAGCCGTCAAGTCACGAGGGAGGTCTCCGTAATGATTTTAAACAAAGGGGGGAAGTGGCTCTGTATCTGGGCCTTTGTGCGTGTGATAGTGAAGCGTGATGAGGTCTTTGTAATGACCCACTGAAGCCATCGGTTCTCCAGTCAGTGTAATTGATGTTCAATATAAAGCCAGGCTGCCCTTGCTGATAGCCAATAGTGTCACCGGAGTGACCTTTTTGGTCTCTTGGATAATCCAGTAAGAAGGGACAGATGATCAACAGGAAGAACTCGCTAGTGGACGCATACATCACGTACATAGACCTCAGATTTATAGCAAGCTCTCACATCCTACTTTGCCGGACACTACTTCAGTTGGTCAGTATTAGTTGGTTTCATTGACTGCCACTTATTGGCCAGCCTAGCCGTGTGGTCTGAGCCACCAATGATGCATGCATGCACGCACCAAATTACTCACATGCAACCAGTTTATCTCCGCCTCGGAAGACAATCGACTCTGTGGATATAAGAGGATCCTGCAGGACGTTTAAGTGGGAGAGCTGCCTCAGTAACATGAATTCTCCGTAGCGATATCTACAAAATGAAGTCCTTATTCAAGCTCTTTTCACACAGGCTGCCACATACATTTCTGGATGCAATCTATGCAAGAAGAAAAACTGGCTGCCGCGGGCGTGTGTTGTCTGTGTGATGCGTGCCGTTTTTCTTTGTGTATATTGTTTTTCCTCCACGGTCGCGCGCGCCTCTATTTCACATTCACTTTTGCTGTAATGCATTCCATTATTGAAGGCAAACGTCAAGGTTTTATTTACTTTCATGAAACTTTAGTTAATAATGCACTGGTTTTCAAAGCATCCATTTTGTTTGTGTCTGTTTTGACTAAATGTGTCGGTGTAAAAAGCAGAGGTGAGAGACGGTGTTCTTCTAAGGCATCAGCCTGTTAGTCATTTCCATGCTAGCTCCATTTTTTTCTACCTCCTGCACTGCAGACAAACATTTCTCCTTGTTCTCCTCACACTATAACAAATTTCCTGGCGCTTTTTACTTTCTTGCCCCGTTTGAGGCTATAGGATGTCATTTTTACCAGACAAGAACCTGCAATTTAAAACATACATGGGATTTTTCAACCTCAGAATAACAGCCTCCCTGTTATTAAAGTCAAAATGCTAATATGTGCAAATATAATGGATGTCAGTGCTATTAATCACGCAGTATCTGCACATGTTGCCCATGCTGAAATGAAATGGAAGATCCATTTCCTAATTGAAACTGCGGTGAACATCCTGGCTCGGGGGGGCTCGCGACAGCGTCCCCAGACCAGATATTAACTCGGCACGTTGCAGTTACAAGATACGGACATGCATCCAAGTCATCTGAGACAGCGACACCCAGTTTTGAAGAGCATCAGTAATTAAAATCGGGAGATGGCCAGATTTTTCCGGGGCTGCCCATAAACTGTCACCAAATTCCTTGGGAGTCAACCCACTTACACATTTAGCCATGGAAGGAGAAAGTAGGAAGATACTTCTGTGGCAGAGTCACTAAGACTAGTGACCAAGTTGTGAAGTTTGCAACAGTTTCTGTGTCAAATGATTAAAAGTTTTATTACATTTGTCTACTTTGGTGTTTTCGCAGAACCACCAAAACTGTCCTCGAGGGAGGAAATTGAAAACGAATCCTGTTCTTACGGGCTGTGAGACGTGTACCAGATTATATTTGGTGATGCACCTCGGCCCTGAATTTACACAAAAGCACAGCAGCATAAAATTTCCATGATGCTGCTATTCTGAAGCACTGTGTTGGAAGCATCAGGTTTTGCTTGTCGAAAACAATTACCAGCAAACAAACTTTATTCTATGCCTCCTCACTCCTGCCTCGCTTCTCTTCTCTCACCTCTCTCCTCACCTACAACCGCTCTCCCTGCCTTGATTCATCCGCACAGCCCGACTTCAAACATTAACATGGCACTTCCATTCTCCTCTCTCTTCATATCTGTGTGTTATTCTGTCTCTTTCCCTTTATTACTCTCTTTACCTCTCCGTGCCGCCGGCTCTCTGCCTGCTCCTCTCCCTCTCTAATTGGTACACTATCAGTTGGAGCTCGGATATTGCTGTCACTTTGTCTTTGCGCTTCACACAGGCGGTGTATGTTGTCTCGCCTCCATACATTAGCTTCAACTGTGTGCTGCCGTCTCCTTCAACTCCACATGTAAAAAAAACAAAAACAAAACCTGACAATGGAGAGGGGAAATTACACGAGGTAGCAGCAGGACTGAGAGCTGATGGTGAGTGACAGGGTGAAAGGTTAGGAAGGGAAAAGAGGGAGATAAATGAGGCTTGATGGAGGAGTACTTCAAATGGGGAAACAGCAAGGCAGAAAGGAGGAAATTAACTTGATATTAAATGGCTCAGAGATGTCTGAAAGTTCAAGTGTTATTACAAAAGCAAGCTAACTGTGAAATCTGGTTCTGGGTGCACTTAGCCTGCTGATTTGGGCCATTACAATGTTACAGCTCCTAAAAGGGTTCAGACAGTAACAAGGATTTTGTTCAGCCATTGATGGAGACCCACAATCGAGGTTACCTCTCCTCTCCAAATCTTCAAGTTAAGTTTTTTTTTGCCCTTAAATAAGGAAGCAGAAATATAGAGAAACATTTATTTTTATAGCTACAACATGTTTGTGTGAGTTTGGCGAAGCAGTGAGTCATTTGTCATCTAAGCATTCACTGATTGGTCCAGTACAAATCTGACCAGACTGAATCGATTTTCAATTGGATGTTTCCAGGCTTGAATCTTGCAGTGAAACTGAGCTTGAGAGACAGACGCTGGCTCAGTGAGAGAACCAGTAAATTAGAATGAGCACTGTGTCTTCTCCACAGAAGCTAATATGAATCGTGATATGACTGTGGACATTCTGGCTTAAAAGTCCCGAATGAACCAAAATAATGTAGGTCAACCAAGGAGATAGACTCCCACCCAAACAAAGTTATAGTAAAAATGTAATATTAATTATAGATGAAACCAGAGGTTTTCCAAGTGTCTCCTCAGATGGGAACTGAACAGTTTCAGGGGAGTCTTAGTGAATGGAAGTTAGAAAGTGAAAAATTTGACCAAAAGGAGCTCACAGAGAATAATCACCTAAAGCTGCACTAATCAATTTATACGATAACAATACATCAAATGACTGTGTAATGAGTAAGGGATTGACGAACTCACACAATTACCATCCAACTCTGCATTCCCCTACTATTGTACGGACCTTTTTAGCCTCTTTCAGCGTGTCGTTTTGGTTTGATGGCCATCACAAAGTTTAGTAACTTGATAGTGAACAACCAGTATTAGAGTATGGTTGTAAAGGGGTGGAAATTTTTAAATAAATTCAATGGGAAACTGGAAATCATGGGTAAGCAAGCATCATGATAAGAGCTCATAAATGGTCAATAGAATAATGCTAGCTATAGCTTATTTAGCACCTAGCTCAGCTAGCTAGCAAGTTAACCATTAATACCATACATCAAATATATTTACCCAATAAATAATATCATCAAAGCTTACTTCACTTTATGCTCTGGGCTCTAAAGTGTGCTTGAGGGTTGTAGAAATCATCTGTGCATGTGATTGAGGAGTATATTTTCCCTAATTACATTTAAGTTCTCTGTTAAGGACCAATCTTCATTTTTGTAAATTCCTGTTTATTCCCATAATTTCCTGTTCATTTCCATGGAAAGTTTCCAACTTCAAGAATTCCTGGGATTTTGTAAGCCTGTTAGAGAGCTTAACAGCTGTTAAAAACAGATAAACAGAGTAAATATTTTATTTGCGTTTGTCAGATGGCCAGAAACACAACTTATGAATGCAAATGTCTCTCTGTTGGCTGGATGTGTAAACGGCTAAGTGTTTGTTAATACATTAGCAATAACAACTTCAAAACATAATATGTCGGTGTTTTTATAGCTCAAGGCCAAAAAGGATCAATGAATAGTCATATTTTAACATATTTAAAGTCAGCAACATGCAAAAAAGGCAATTAAAGCTTTAATTAGCTGAAATAAATGTGTGAAAATGCAGTATGTTTTTGTACATTGTCCTGTGAACTCATACTAAGTAGAAATTTAAGGAGGTAATTAATGATATGGAAGCAGCTTGTTGAGTTGAGCCCTTTGGATAAATACAGTGAAATTGAATTCTTCTTTTGCTAAAGAGAGACAACGCTCTTGGTCATATATAATTCACAAAGGTGAGTGTGATATTTATCTCCATGATAAATTGCAAGGCACTGTGACAAATCCACTGTGACCCACACACACACACACACACACACATACATATATATATATATATATATATATTTATACTACAATTCACAGGTACAGCATTGTTGGGTAAAATCTATTTAGTCAAGCCGCTGATAGCAAGTGTCCAACATGTGTGGCTATCAGAATAACCTCTAAAAATAAATGTTCAAACACTATTTTATTAGACAAATATTGCACTTAGGCAAGATGTCAGCGCAGTCAAATGAAACGGTGCAACTCCATTTTTCATGTTTTTGATTTTTCACTTCCTCACACACACTCTGTTTTCTGCCATTTATTTTTTACTTTCTTGGAAATGCATGGGCATCAGTGGGGAAATTGGCTTGTTTATCTGAATTCCTGAAGACTGTATTTTTTTTTTTTTTTTTTTTTACACATGAGAGGGCAGGGAGGATTTGTAATGTGCCCGTGGCACATGTCAGAGAAATACAACACTGACCTAGAGGGAGCCTCGGAGAATTTCCGAGTGATATACTTCAAGGCGGGGCTGTCGACGGCTGTAGAGATGGTGACAGACAAAGACTGACTTGGAGCAGATTTGCAACATGCTGCAAGAAATGAACAAGATGTAGAGTAACAGACGTGAACCTCAGTGAGCGTGTGTACCGCAAGAAAACAAAAGGAGATGCACAGCAACATGCAAATGAGTGTGAAGGGGTCCATTTGAATCCCTCTGTGATTAAATTATCAGTATCTATGCAGAGGGTGACGTTGACATGGGGAGAGCGTGAGATAAAGCAGGGTTTTCTAGTCGGACAGCGCCCTGGGCTAAAAGAATCTGACACTTGACTTCAATTATTAACATTGGTACTTGGCTTTTTCATTCAATCCTGCCTATACAGTATTCCTCTCTGTCTTCTCTCCACCTGGCTGCAAGAGCTTTAGTGGCACTGCTTGGTTTGAGTCCGCGTTGAGGGCGCAAGATAAAGGAACTTCCTAGTCTCGGCTGGGTGTTGCTGTGGCAGCGTTCATCTCGTATCTATATGCCCCGAAGCCAGAGATTTACATACCGTACAGTATATTCTCAAAGGCACAGCATAGAAGCGCAGCATCCCTTATTAGGACGCTGTAGATAAAAGCAAACGTGGAAATGCTTCCACACATTTTTAATGAGAGAAAAGTGAGTTTACTTACCGGGATTAATTGTTGGAAAGTCTCTCACATGATGTGTGATTCAGTGTAGCTGTGCTGTCCGAAAGCCCCCTGGAATTACATTTCCAGTGTTATTCTTTGGTTTGTTTTTTCCCTGCAAAACAACCTCCATCTGAGTGGCTCCAATAACTCCAGTCTCCAATGCGCTATTCTTATTTTTTTTATTTATTTTTTTTTGGGTTCCACTCCAACTGCATATCCCGTGTATATATGTGTTTGTGCAGTAAAGTGAAACGGCAAACATCTGTCTTGCTGCATGTTTGATTAGTCTCCTGACACGAGCAGGACAAGATTGTTTACAGTTAGGAATTCGATTTAGAGCAATATTGGCCCATATTTAAGGGCTCCAGATATTTTCTGTCTGGATTTTCGTGTGTGGATTTCTATTTATGTCTGTGTGCCTCATAGCTGTTCTAGCAATTTAAAGCATTTAATTAATGCAGATGTACTGACCGTCTTGTTATTTCTTTGTCTGAATTCCCGTTCACTGCTATCTTATCCTGTCCGTTGGTGTATTTAGAAATGTTTTATGACTCACACAGTTAGATTATATTGGACTTTATTGTCAAATTCTTCTTTTTCACGTCCAAAATTTTAGGCATTTAACCATCGAGATTCTTCTGAAATTCCTCTTGTATATGTTCATTCAGAGTGATCATAAGAGAAGCTTGAATGATCAGATTAGAAAACACATTTCACTCTCACAGGTGGTTAAAAATGCCATCCAGGAAACAACAAAGCAATAACTGTTGTCACTAACCATCTGGCCTTGCCAAAGAAATGCAGCCACACTTGTTGAAGCATAAGCACTCCATGTTTTTTTTTTCCTTTCTTTTTCTTTCCCCCAACAACAAAAGCGGCCATGCAGCTTGTGCCTTTATTTACACCATTTACACTATTTTACATTATACACGATTGTGATACGGCCACAAAAAAGCTTCTAATTGCCTGATCTTAGTTTGTATCCGTGCAGACAGCATTGCAAGCACAAAAACACCCCGTGGGGCTTTACCGAAATAGCGTCAAGACCACCAATCAGGTCAGTTTTAATGAGTTTTGGCGGACACAGATTGGCACCCAGTCAGTTGACACATCGCTGGTTGGCACGGACAGCTCCCAGATGTGAAACTGTATAAGATTCTGGTACAAGACAACAACAAAGGGCACGGTGTCAAGGAACAGAAGTGCCTCTGAGCTAGATCCTTCGCCTTGCCGTTGTATTACTTCAAGTTGCTGTTAGTCGAATGACCGCATGATTATTCATGGGATGATGTTGGAAATAACCCTGACACTCAGTCAAACTTGCATGGATGTATTGACTGAATAAGTCAAAGCTAAGAGCAGCATTAGTCTCAATGTGAGCTCTACTATATAGCGTATAGTCCCCCCTGGGGGTGTAGCAGTTTGATATTAAATAACAATGTGCGAAGAAAGCCTGGGTAGCTGTCGGACAGCCAGTCAGTCACTTTAACACAGCAGTCAACACTAACAATGTGCTTGGCCCGCAGTGTTAAAGGGTGACAGAACAACTTTAAAATACGGTTTGCTCACAGTAAGGAAAGATTTAATGAATAGAGAGGAAAATAAACGTTGTCGGTTTTCCCGGGGCATTTGCACAGAGGGTGGCTGGCAAGGGCTTCAAGTCTACTGTGGAAAGTGCACCCGGGTTTGGCTAGATATAGCGTATCAAAAGCACCGATCTCTTTCATGAATTCAAGTTTACAAACCAGCTCTGTGGTCGGCAGAGAAAAATCCGTGTTTTTCTCATTTTCTTTTTTATCACCAAACTTCCAATTTTCTCGTCTGATTCATCTTTTCATTTGACTTTTGTTCTCGCTGCTTTCGCGTGCCTCAGTAAATGTAAAATTTCTGGTACCCAGGTTGTCAATCTGTTCGGAGGAAGTAATTATTTTTATTATTATTGTCCATAATGTCTGGTAATCATGCAGACAATATTTCATTATTTGGAAGTGGTGGAAAAATGCCCTCCTGTAGAGATCAGGGTTGTGATCAAGAATAGTCTGAGTATATTTTGAACAATTATCCCCACCTGGAATGTATCAGTCAATATTTACTTGAATGATCCTGTGCGTTTTGCATGCACCCAGCTGTTGAAGCTTGCACAAACGGCAGTCTTTCTTCAAACAATATGACAAACGTATTCGTTGCAGGGCAGCTCGCAGTGTTATTCGGATAAACATCAGGAAGGGTGCGAGTGTGGAACTTTGAGATCTACTTCAGTGACACTTGAAGCGCTAATGACCAGCCTTGAGCCTTTAAAATCAAAGGGGAGTGCCGGGCCTCATGAAAATCACAACCTGGAAACCGGGGCTCTGGGCTTTGAAGCAGAATATCGTACAGAGGCTCATGCAGCATGCGTGGGCACCGACCCCGGCGACAATTTCATCTGCTTCATCGTGGCGTACATTTACATTTATTTGCCTCATGTAGGCAGTCACTTTCAACTTGCTACGTCGAAGGATATCTCTATGATTCACCCGTACTTTACATTAATGTCCTCCTGCAGCAGTAATTCAGCGTTCTGCTTGGTGATGAGACACAATGATGCTCCGTGTGCGGATGTTCAGTTTACCAGGGACTGTAGTATAGCATGTTTTACAGCAGCCTGATTAGAGGTAGTTCACTCGCTTTGGCTGCTATAACATGAGCCATTCGTCATCATACAGTAACATCAAGGCACATCTTTACTCACATGCTTTATGGACGGAATTATGCGGCATTTTGATCATTTGGAGCCGCCGGAGATGAACAGAGCTGCCTCGACGAACGGGGACAAAATCACTCTATATGAAATGATGAGTTGTAAAAGAGTGAAGGGATAATGAAAAAATATTGTTGGTCATAAACGGTGGCAGCGCTGCACATCTACATTGTCTGGATATATTACCTCTGTATCATCAGCGCGGCGCAACATTGTTGTAATTATAGTTTCGACTCCTCTTCCTCTTCCAGGCCTCGAGGGGCTCCGTATGTTGCAGTGTTGGACAGTCCTCACTCTCCTCTTCACATCTCCTCCTCTCCCTCTCTGCGGCCTTGCCAAGTGGTTTGGGAACAGTGTAGCCTTTCTGTTTCATCTCACGCTTGTTTTCTCCCCTCATCTCCTTACTTTGCCCTCCGCGTACATCTGCCTGTCATCGCATTCCAAGTGCGGGCTAATTTGCGGTTACGTTGTAGATGCCCAACGATTGTGATGCTTTGCATTCCTCCATCGTCCAGGAACAGATGCCGTGGATGACGCTGAGATATTTGAACAAGTAGGGATGAACAAATCCAGCATCCTGTTTTCAAGTGTTTGCCTTCCAAGTTTATTTTAGGCAGTTTCTTTCTTTTGTCTTTTTCGCTTCAGTTTTCTGACGGTTCAAAGTAGTGGGTGTTCAGAAAGTGTTAAAGAAAGGGAAACATGTGACAAAGGTCCAGGGCCGGTTTCACAGCGAGAACATTGAGACGTTTCGGACCACTTTGGTGTGTGACTGCTCCGCCTCCTTCCTCCTCTCTCTTCTGACCTCTCCAACTAGACAGCTGAATCTTACACCCTCCACTCAGCGCGGCGGCTTACGACCACTTGTACATTATTGTCTCTGCGAATAAAAGTGATTACTAAGGGAGAGTGGTTGCTCATAATTGACAAAAATATTAGCATTTCCTACAAAAACGTATCTGAAAAATGTTTTAAAATAGAACACATCCAGTGTGTTTGCTGGACCATGTAGGTGAGACAATAATAGCCCTAATGAATACACTAAATCTTGAATTGACAAATAGTGTGGGTTTTCTTGCTAACTGCAGCAGAATCTGCTGGGATGCTGTATACATTCTTGATATATTTGAACACGGTTCAGCCTCTAAATTATACTCACTCGGTGCTCATGTTGTTAATTATTCATTGTAATTTGCAGACTTTCTCTCAGGATGTTAAAGTAGGACAAAAGTATTTTGAATTTATATTTGTTTGTGTAGCTTATTTGATCTTATTCTTAGATTTTTAATCATTTAAATCAATAACAGCATCTTTTTTCCGTTTACATGAACTCTTGTCTCCTCTGTCCTGTTTCCCGCCAGGTCTTCCGAAGCGGTGAAGGCATGGGTATCCGTCTGGACAGCGCCTCAGCCTTCCAGGGTGCTGTCATTTCACCCCACTATGACTCCCTGCTGGTAAAAGTCATCGCCAGCGGAAAGGACCTGCCCACGGCGTCTTCCAAGATGAGCCGAGCCCTGGCCGAGTTCAGAGTGCGAGGGGTCAAGGTAGGACGCTCAGCCACGTGTGCGGCTAATTTCTTTCTTTTACTCGCATTAAAGTCCCTGCTGCTTCCTCTGGGTCGAAGGAAGTTAAGCTCTCTGGAGCTGTTGGAAAAACAAAGCGGTAATGTCAAAGTGCTTTGTCTAGCCGGAACGACATGAATAGAGTTACTTTAACAGCAGAGATGTAAATGTGATGTCGTTCTCTGTATTGGTCTGCTGTGAATGGCTCTAAGAGCCCATATCAAACTATTGAAGCCAGTCTAGCATGGTTAATGGCGTGACGCTGTTAAAACTGAAAGGGTGAGAGAGAAATGGCTCACTGAAGGTCTCCATGTACTTGCCCAGCTGCAGAGTACATCGGGTTACTGTGAAGTGTTCTTGAGCACTTCTTATATCTCTGTGTGACTCGTTTGCTTGATTACATTCTCTATACCACTATTCATTTCTTGGTTTTCAGAATGAAAACATATTCTATCAGGGTGCCTGGCTTCTAGTTTGAAGTGAGATTGTGTTATGTTATTAGCAGGTGCAAACAGTACAGTAGTTGGGGTTAAGGTTAGCAGAAGGCAGAGGTGTAATTAAAAGTAATGAGCTTCATGGGTTCATGTGGCAGTCTGCAGAGGAAATGATGCCATGAGCAGCTCTTTTGTTTTAAAAAGGCTTATTTAATAAATTCAATTGATTTTCACCTTATATTAAAACAAAGTGGGTTCGGGTTAATGCGTACAAATGCGTTCAGTTTCGTAACGCCTTGTAAACATGATAGTTAATTAAGTCAGACTTGGGAAATGTTAAGAATGTTCTGATATTTAAAGCACTAATAAGTGATCGTCTCTAACAGGCGGCTGACATTTTGTTTTAAAGCCAGTTAATTGTTAGGTTAGACGAGAACGAAGCGCAGAACCGACGGTAAAAGGGTGACGCAAACCTCTCGTGGTTATCATTTTAGAATTCACCTTTTTTCTTCTTCGCATGTAATCTGCACTTTTTACTCTGCAATAAAAGAGAGAGAGAGAACAATTTTCTATCTGGATGAGTCTGAAGCAACACATTCAGGGAACTGACAGCATACGGCCAGCACGTTGAGGTGAAAGTATGTTGAGCTATTAATCAAGTGACAGCTAGAAGCTGCATTGTGCAGCCAAGGTCTTGGATGTTTTTGTTGCAGACTATGGATTAATGTCTACGTAGATTCAATCGTGAAAGCATTTCATTTCAAGGTGAAGGAAAGCAGAGTTAATTATGAAGTGTGAATAATGAGCAGTGGAGAGTTGTTTTTCTGTACAGATATGCTGGTACATGAATGTATGCCGGCTAATCGAAGAGGCACGTTCCAGTGCAGACGGTTAAGTCTAATCCAAAGCTGAGGCGACATTTAAGATTTGAGAAAGGGTTTTCTTTCTGGATCAGTTAGCGGAGTGGGAGAAAACGAGCACCACAAGAAAACCCGCCTTCGTCATGTCCTACCTGTGTTGTGCAACGACTATCACCTAAACGAACTGAGAAGAGATGTCAGCAGTGGTTGATGCAAATTAATTTCAAGGTGCGACTTCACATTCATGGACCGCTAACATTTTATCCGCATGTGTTATCTGCCATCGCAGCTATTAGTAGCCATTATACATTGTGTGAAGATAATTGTGGTGTGTGTGAGTGTTTTAGATCACTTAGTGGATGAATTGGTTAGCATTTGCTTTGCTGTATTCTATACAGGGTCTCCTACTTATACTGAGATGATGAAAGTCAGTGCCAAGTGGAAAAAAAAGGAATTGCTGCAGCCAAGTGCAACAGAAATTTCTATCAGCTCAGGCTGGTTTGAATTAGTCAAGATGAGGTCAAATTGGTCTTCTCAACCCTAATTTTTCATTTAACTTTGAGTGCACTTTACAAAGTGTCAGCACAGATTTAATAGATTAATTTTCCCTCCTGATGGAGTGAGAGCGCGCTTGACGTTAGCCAAGGCTTCACGGGCACGCGGACACAGTCCTTTCTCCTCGCCGTGTCTTCACTGTAAACAGACTTTGGGAAAGTCAAATTAGTCTGCCTTTCTTCTGATCGTTCTGTTTCTGGTAACGATAAAACACGTATGAGGAGACTGTGCAGCACACAGACGCTGCTGCGAGCAGCCCTGGTGCATGTGCTTACCTTCCAGTGACACATACACAGAGTGTACACTGATGCAAAGAGCACCTGATAACAGGTGTTGAATTACTGTTTCTTCATATGCTGCTGGTGGCAAACTGAACTCATGGCAGCTCTGTGAAAAGACTCCCTCAGTGTGTTAGTGGACTGCAGAATTGCCAAATCTCCATCTGATATGAATCCTCAGCTGGAAAACAAACAGTTTTATCTACCCACCTTCTTTGCCTTTGCTTTTTTAAAATATATAATAATATATATAATGAAAAGCACTCATCATGTGCGATGCCACATACTGAGAGCTCGGGTTTTCTATCTTACCAGCTACTTAACAGAACCCGCCGAGCAGCACAAGTTTAAATCTGCCGCTGATTAGCTTTCTACAGTGAAAACCAGCTGGTCTTTGGTTTCTGAGAATCCTGGATTGTGTACCATAGAATATGACTTATGAATGTGCTGCCCATTACCGGATATGTTTGGTTTTCTGCCGCTTTAAAGGGCTTTTTGCTGAAGTCAAGCGTTTGAGATGTGATTGAGATCAGTGAGTCATCCCTCTATTCCCAGGCTGTTTTTAGTCCTAGAAGCTAATTAATTTCATTAAGCTGATATCTTGTGTATAAATTTGCATACATAATTTCAGGCTAAATTGAGTCTTGTGCAACCGAATGTGTCAGCGTGGAAAAGGTAGAGCAACGAAAATGCTTCCCACGGCGAGAGTTGTGTTTGAATGTTTCCTCCTTCGTGTGTTGGTGAGCCGCGTAGTCTTGGAGAGAGTCGCTGCGTTAGAATGTCACCGCTAAGTAGCCAAAGCATTGGCAACAGATCCAAATGAATACTTCTGCTCACAGAGATATGACGCTGAAGTCTGACTTTGTTTTCTGTCTCCAGATGAATGCGGCTACAGTAAATCTGAGATGGACTACGATGTGATTTTGAGATCATTCTTTGGTGGCTCTATATCATGTAAAGGTTATAATGTACTTACTGTGCTCAGGGCCCTGATGGTACTCCCTCAGCACATTAAGTATAACCTTTAAATTCAAGTGAAAACCAGAACGCGCCATCCCAAGTTTGAGTAACTTGTGTGACACTTGACAGCATACTGCTTTCCTCAGTTGTGTGGAATTATGTTTGGCATTTCAGAAAGTCCTGTTTATCTTCTCCTCCTCCTCCTCCTCCTCCAATATGCGCGTGTGCGCGTGTCTGTATTGTCGGGCATGTGTGCACATCTGTGAGCTGTGCTTTGTGCAAAGGACGAGCCGCGTGCGTTTAAAATGTCACACATCCAGCAGCAGAAAGAGGAAGGTGGGGGCGAAGCACAGGAAAGCAGCAGAAAATGATGCACGCGGGTGAGCACTGCAGAGATGGATAGAGGAGCGGAGGGAAAACGGCAAAAGGGCAATCAAGACGGAGACAGGGTAATATAATAAGACAAGTAAGGTGGTACAGTCCATAGAGGCTAGTACACCTGTGGCTATCATGTTTGTGTCCACTGGTTAAATATATAGAAGTGTTGCAGACTGAACGTGTGTTTGCATGCACGTTCACTACGATCAGAAAGAACCAAATACACTGCTACATACACAGGAATGCCTACAGATCTGCCTACGCCAACTAACCGCTCTCTAAAAGCGTCCACAGATCAGTTAGCAACTGCAATGGGACAAAGAAAAGCATTTCTCCACCCGCTGAAGTAATGTGTGAAGGGTGGTGCATGCCCTTTGAAAAATGCACAGGCAAAACAAAAGACATGGATTTAACAGTGTGTTGTCCACTCTAACAAAAGCTACAGCCAGCTAGATTGTAGCCTACTAGCAGCTGAGTGTTGCTAGCTGCAGCCTCAGACTGTTAGCACAAACGCAGGTACGTAGCCATCAAGTGCATGTTGGAGGCGACTCTCACGGATCAGCTGGAAACTTAAACAGTCCGTCTGTTTTCAGCCACTTTGGTGTGTGCCTTGAGTGGTTAGTGTGCCCCAGGGGCAAAGGTATCACTTCTTAATTGAGCACAGGACGACCTTCTGTCTCCTATCTGAATAAACACACACTAAATTGTACAAGTGCATAAAGTCAGTGAAAATACAGGAGCATCTGTGCTGTGCAAATTGCTCATCACACAGGCTGATGATTTGTCATGTGAAACCAACCAATGACTGAATCACTAATGAGCACAGGATGCGGTGCCCCAGTAGCTCACCTGCTAGAGCGTGTCCCAGGCCTGAAGTCCTGGAGTTTTTCCCATGTTTCTAGGCGTGTTCCTTCAAATTCCTGGATGTGCACAGAGATATTTTGTTAGGAGAAGATCGAGACTAAATTTCTGTCCAGCAAAAAGACATGACAAGGGACGACATGAAAAACCTTGAGAAATGGCAACACTTTATACCCAGACATTCCTCCTTATGGCAGTAGTATATTTCTATCCAGTTTGATGGAGACTTCAACAAGCTGAGACATTTGGATGCGGGCATGGAGGCTCGTGAGGAAACGAGACCGAGAACCTCAGTTTGTTTCTTTAGAAGTCATTTCCGCGACACTGGGGGCTTTGCTGTAGGCAGTGCAGTCTCGTGGCTCTTCATCTCTCCACCTCATCTGAGAGAGTTTGAGGTGACCTGAGGATGTTGCACCCATCCCTGTGTGTGTGAGCGAGCGAGCGAGGGGGTTAGTGATGATACCCATCTAGTAAGGCTCTTTGAAGAGTCTTTGTCATGTTTCGCTTCATTATAGCCCACCAGATCACAGGCCAGCTCCCATCTCAAGATTGCAGCACACTTGTCCCCACATTACCTCTCTTTATTTCACTGACTGAGTGAGATATTTCTTTTTTTACTCAGCTCTAATGTGACGGATGATTATTTGAGGGTGGCATGGATTTTGGTCCATCTTCTGGATGAGGTCACAGTGGCTTTGAGCACAGATCAGCTCATTTTCACTAAAAGCACACTGAACGCGGTCTTGCTGTACTGCCACTCTGCTCACGACTAAATAGACAAAACGCTAATCAGATTATTTAGTTTACTCCTCTGAGATTTTATTAATCTGCTCCCGTTGGTTTAAGATGGTCTTGACACAGTAGAGTTTAGACTGTCAGGACACCGGTAATCCATCCTCTGCTTGAGTATTTGTTGCCACACGTGTGTTAACCTGTGTCAGGGAAGACTTGTGTACGCGTCTGTCTGTGCCCGCTGCCTGTCCTGTCATGTCTACCTCTTATCATAGTAGCTCTTTTCATTTCTGTCTCTACCTGCCAAGCAAATACGTTTTCCCCATCTCCTCTTCTGTCATGCTCCTCCACCTCTTCACAGGTTTGACCTCTGTCTCCCTTCATGAGCAAAGTTGTCTCCTCGTTCTCTCGTGTATCTCTTGTTTTCACATCCCTGAGCTTCCCGTAAACGCTTCGCTGACTTTGTTACATGTGTTTTCCCTTCCTTTTTTTTTTCATCTTGATCTCCATTTTTTATACCTGCAGTCTGTTTCCAGACTCCCTAACACGAGCCTCCTTTTTTAAATGTATTGTGATGTCCAATCAACAAGCTATTCTTTAATCCCAGCCCTGAATACTGCTTAATTTACATCTCAATGAAGCTCAGAGATATTTTTTTTATACACAAATAAATCAGTGGTTTGTACAGATGTGAGAGAAAGTGAGAGAACACCGTGTGAATGAGGTAAATTGTGCGGAGTGGTAAACAGCCGACTAATTCATCCCGTAGCAAAAGGTCACCACACTACAAATGGCTTTTCAAGGATGTCACAAGCAACTGCGCCTGTCCGTAAGAGTCTCTTATTGCAGATCGCTGAATCATTTCAGTTTGGATGATGCCTCGACATCTTGAAGAAAACTCATTAAGAGCGCCCTAGAAAAGTTAATGCATCTTTTTGACTCCTTCATCCAGCCACCTTTTATTTTTCTTGGTTTCCTTTGCCTCGCTTGCTCTCGCCTCCTCTCCCATCACTCAAGTCACAGCAAGATCAGTGTTAACCTCGTAACAGGATGAACCCTGCTCCTTCCTGATCTGGAGTTAGCCTCCTATGAGCTGCATCATGTTCCGAGGCGGGCATAGGCTGACACGCTGATCCAGGATCATTCACTCAGCATTTGCAAAGAGGAAAGGAGAGACGGGGAATCCATCTCATCTCTGACTTAACAGCGGGAGAATAAGGGGTTTAGACACACTCTGACAACACACACACACGCGCCGAAAAACACACGCGTAGTGATATACACACACCAACACACAATGACACACTAATGTGTCTCCGGGGGCTGGGTTATCTGTCTATCTCTTCTTCATTTCACACCTCTAAACAACCACTTGCACGGCACTTAGCCAAACGAACAAGTCTTGTAATTATCGTGTGTGTGTGTGTGTGTGTTTGTGTTTGTGTAAAGCATTTGTATGCATGTTTGTGTGTTCCTCTGCATGCTGAAGTAGAAGTCCTGGAAAAGCCTTATTTCAGGAAATTGAATAACAGATGAAGAACGCGCAAATCTAATTCGCGATAGTGAGAGTGCATAAATCAGAAGGTTCGGGCCACTGACGGAGGGATGAAAGGAGGGCGGGGAGGCGAGGCTACGGTGACGTGAGAGTGAAAGGCAGGAAGAAAGAGAATTGAAGGGGCGCGTAGCAGGAAAAGAAAACAAAGATAGGAGAGCAGTTGGGTAGGAAAAAAAGTTGACACTGATGGAAAATAAAAAGGACGGGAAAAAAAAGGGGGAAATGACAGGCGGAGTTGTTTACCACTTGTTTAGTGGTGTGAGGCAGACTGACTTCTACGCACTCTGAGGAGACCAACAAAGGCTGACGTAAATTGCCTAAATATAAGGCCTTACAGGCATTAAAACTTGAGATGCAGTCAGGAGAAGTCTTACAGTAGCCTTTTATCTGGTGCAGACAGGTTTATACACTACAGTCTGACTACTCTTGGATTAACACAGAATAGATGCACTGCGGTACAAAATGAAAACAGTATCTTTCATTATCTGTTTTAATAAGCCGTTTCCAGTCCCTTAACAATGAGTGACCTGTTTTTGCAGCTTCTCCACTTTGAAGCCGCTGTAAACACTCGGAAATAAGAAGATTTTGGCTTTTGTGTGAGTTGAAAGGTTTCCTTGTTTATACGCCTCTGTGCACCTTACAGGGGTGGACAAATAAAAGCAACACCTACCAATATAATCCAGTGCATAAACCAGCTTACATGAATATCACAAACTACAGCTTTGAGTATAGAAGCATTATCAGATTTATATTATTATGTTATTATGTTGGGCATCCACTTTTTATTGTAAAGTTGAATGGAAATGTAAGTTCTCCTCCCTCTTTGATACCCTGAGTGCATATTCTTCCATTTCTCAAACATTGTTTGGATTTCCGTATATGTGAAAACAGTGTCTAACCGTCAAGCCTCTGGGTTGATGTTTCCCACTGGATTTGTTGACTGACATCTGAGAGCCGGCTCGCTAGAAGTTGAAGTTGATTAGCTCGGCTTGCTTACTTTGAGCACTGATCACCTCCTTCATGTGTTCAGGGTGCTTTCATTGCAGAAAAAAAAAGCACCTCATCCTGATTTCTTTGCAAAAATGAATTTTAATGTCAGTTCAGTCTCAAAATTGCAAGAATGCGTTGTTCTGAAGATGTTACAAAAAGGGGTGAGCTTCACGGCCTCAGGCGAAAAAGGTTCTGGCAGGTGAAAAGAGGACAAAAATAGTCCAGAGGAGAAAAAGCCGAGAGAAAGGTGAAGTTGTTGAGATGACGGAGAGCATCGAGCGTGGCAGCACACAGCCACTGAGCGCTGAGCTACTCACTGCAACACAGAGACACAATGCTCATCACTCAGGTAAGCAGCTGTTTAACGGGGAAAACAATGTCACTCATGTATTTTCACATGAACATGGCTTAGTGAGTCAAACTGCCACTCCAGCTTAAGACCCCGCTATCATGTAGCGAACATGCACCCTCGCTAAATGACATGTCAACACAGACCCAGTGTCTCACAGCTCGTGTGAGAACAGACACGAGACAGATGTGTTCATAGCCAGAAACGGCACCGCGCCTCCGAGTGCACGCGTGCACACAGAGCATGTTTAAGGCAGGTAGCGTCGACGGAGACTTTGAAGCCATAATCAGGATTACACGGCTGAAAATTGGCTGTGACGAGGCGAGGGGGGGACTTTCCCTAAACGTCTGTAAAAGAAACTGCCTTTGGTGGCTTTTTATCACCTGCTCTTTCAATCCTCTCAAGACAGTCTCAACAGTCTTTATCAACAGCTCAACCAAATGCTTACCTAATGTTATTACGAGGTCCTGTCTGATCTTTCATTCATGCAGTGTGAGGAGTGGAAAGGTACTGGCTTCTACTTCCGGCTACAGGATGCTTTCAAAACCTTTTTTTGTTGCAGTATTTACTTTTTTTCACACTTTGCTTCAGGCTTTCTGGCATATTTCTCTCATTCTCACATAGCAGTCAGGCAAAAATTCCAAATTGACACCAGGTATATGTAAAGTCAGAAAGAAGAGAAAACAAATGTGGATATGAGGTGGGAATATCACTAGAAAATATCCGTCAGTTGCTTCAGTGTGTGTTTTCTCCAACCTGAAAGAGGAAATCTGGAGTTGCGTGCACGTATAGAGGCTCACAAGGAAATGGCATATAGCTAACTTCAAAGCAGACGACGATTATCACAGCAGCTTCGTCTTTGGCTCATTGGTTCCACTCAATCCTTCACTCTTCCCCCTCTCTCTTCCATTCTATACATCGTTTTCATCCTCGCCTCTTCCCTCGTTATTTCCTCATCCTTGTCGTTTGTGCACGTAAAAGTAGCGACTGTGTCAACGTTAATTTGTGATCAGACTCAGAGGTGGAAACACAGAAAGTAGGGAAGGTGCTGAGGAGAAGGCGGTGACCTTGCTGGAGGTGTGAAATCTGATTAGATGAGTGAGTAATGCACTTTCCAAGGAGACGGGCGATCTGTCACGGCGTCGCCCGTTTGGGTCAACGGCGGTTCACTTCCGTCCGCCTCACAGCAGTATGTGTCTGTATGTGCTCAGTTTGTTTGTTAAAATGGAAGAACCAAAATTGCATGAACTTGAGTTGTTGAGCTGTAGAAGATGTAGGCGGGGGCTATGAAAAAGTACTTTGGCTCTTTCTGGCAAATTAGTTTGCAATATCACACCTTGAATGGCTGTGAAAGTAGTCCTGGCTGCGTAAGAATGAGAAACTGCGACAAAATGCAAAAAGTGTAGGCAGCGAGCACAAATGAAACCCAAAGAGAGCAATAAAAGGTTTGGATTGAGAGTGGGCGGCAGAGCTCGCACAGCCAATGTAGATATGAAACACAGTCATGATATCATCGTGGACAGAACACGCTATTTCTGGGTCGCCTCGAAGCACAATTTGATTGAGCGTTACCACGTTCGTAAATCGAGAAGAGTGAACGTTCAGGAAAGACGTGGACCTCCAGCTCAGCCAGGAATTTCTTTGCCACAGCATGCATGTTAACGGTGCATTAATTACAGTTCGGAGCTATATTGTGCCGTCACTCTGTACCCTGCAGATCTTTTGCAGTAACCCGGGGCAGCCACAGCCGCTGATTACCTGTTTCTGGAATCACAGCAGGAAATGTTTTTTTAAGAAGTGAAAAACGCACCACAGTTAAATGCGGCTCATGATATGAGATGCCGTGCATGGTAATGAATATCTAGATTCTGCAGCAGTGACGCGCATACAAATGCAAAACACACTCATGCAGGAGTAGAGTCCAGTGGGAAGTGGGAGTTTTTAATTAAGGGTCGGTACACACACTGATTAATTGATGTATACTGAATACGCTCGTTCTCACACACACACACTCACTCAGAAAGTTTTCAGGGCTTAATCATCTGTTAAACGCCCACAAACACACACGAGTGTTAATGCAATCTGCCCACAAGTCAATAGGCACATTTAAACATTTTCATATAAAAGATTAAACCACAAGAAACAATTTGTAACATGTTGAAATAAACAGTGTTATTAATGTTCTCTCTGAACTGGACCTCATCCCGGTGTCTAAGGTTACTCTATTAGATTGCTTTAATTAAAAATAAACAAATAAGCTCATCAGCCCTTGTAATTGATGCAATCATTCGCCAAGCTTTGGAGTTTAGATGTTTATACCCTTAGAGCTTTAATTAAAGTTTTTTTTTTTTTTTAAAAAAAAACAGGGAAGCTTTGAATGTCTCTAAACTTGCTTTTTATTAAAACCGAAATGTGGAAATCTGACCCAACTCGACAAGCTGCTTCCTCAGACACTTCCTCCGGCTTATTAATCATTTAGCTCGCAGGGTGAACACAAGTTAAGATTTCTCCGCCGCGGCAGCACCACCACCGCCGCTGCAGCACAATTTAACCTGTGGTGGCTGAGCGTCTGTCTCGCAGTCCTCGTCCCAGGGACGTCCGTTCTCTTCTCAGGCATTTTCGAGTCTAATTGAGCGGCCGTAATGGAACGCAGAACTCGATTCCTCTAGACCAGCCGCCCGATTATTCCAGTCACACTCTCGAAGGGAGCGAAATGCTTTCCGAACGGTTCATCTTGAGGGCAGTGTTAAATCCACTCGTTTATGATGTGCAGTAAAATGTGATGACCGCACCTGTGAATGCATCTGTTTTTTGTTTTTTCTTAAAAATGCAAACCTGGGAGGCAAATCCGATCCATCAAAGCTGCCAATTTTACTCGTTAAAAGCAGAAGAGTGTTCGTTTTTCATGTACCAGGGATAGCGGTGCTGGAGGTCTTCTGTTTTTTCTTGCGCAAAAATTGCCGTCGCCCCTCCTTATGAGCTCTGCTGGTTATTTGACAGCTGGGTTTGCCTGTTTCCGTTGCAACATCTGGCAACCCAGTTTTAATGTTAAGGTTTTTCTCTCTTTCCCACCTCAGACTGAGCCCGAGGTATACCTGCGCTCTCTCTCCGTGCTCTCCCTAATAAAAAATTCCATTACAAGCCTACACTCTCCAGCGTCCGAACGTGCCTGTTGTGCTCGTACGGCTAAATGATGTATGCTTTGCTAACTACGCAGCACAGTTCATCAGCACATACTCTAAGTCGCTCACTTACCTCTCCGAACACACACACACACACACACAGCTTTCTGTTGTTCCTCCTTCCACTACTGACAGTGCTAAGTGCTAAGCTCAGCGCCACGGTACAATTACCCTCCCTCCAAATTACAGTGAGTATGTATACGGCGAGTACACTTTGGTAGAATTATAGAGAGGTCCTACCCCTCGCACATAAACACATTAGATGGAAAAAAGAGGCAAAGTGAAGTTGAGGTACAGTTGATTGAAATTTGAGCCCAAGTAGAGTGTAATGTTCTTGTTGGCTGTAAAACTAGCCTTGCCCTTAATAGCCCTCCAGTTGAGACATTTACAAAGGCCTTGTTGAGGCCCTACAGAGCCAGAGGGCCGGCAAAGGTGACATGTTTACAGCTGTCCTGGACAAAGCCTTTCAGAGTGGCATTTCATCACAAAGTCTAGACTGCAGGTAGATCGATAGAGAGGCAAAGGGGAAAATAGCAAGACTAAATATCCGAAACCTTGGTAGCGGCCCCTTGAGAATGCATTATTCATTAAGCTTCTGAAAAGGGAGTTGGATAAGACAAACAAAATGCTATTAAATTTGCTTCGTCAAGCAGCTTACGCTAAATATGGATGACGCTATGGGAGTATGAACATGCTCAGCAAATGTCCTGACAGTGCGTCAACACAACACAAGTTTTTGCCAAGTAGGCTTTGGTGGATGATTGACCTGATATTGGTACTACAGGAAAAAGGAAAGCATATCTGAAAACATCAGGAGTCCTCTTCCAGCAAAAATCGGTACCTAATATATTCTTTTGTATACAGCGTGCTGGCCGGGGTTTTGTGCTGCCTGCTGTGCAAATGTGCCGTTAAAGGAAATGATTGCCAGCCGGCTTTTCACGCAGCACCACCTTGATCAAAGAACTTATTTGCTAGAATCCCTCCAAGGCTTCAGGAAGCAGCTATGTTAAAGAAATATAACATCGTAGTCGAGTTTTGGCATGGGATTATTTACAATTATGAATTTTAGGGGGGTTTTGCACATTGGAAGCCTCTGGGCAGCAATGAATCAGCGCACAAAAGCAAAAAGTGGAATGACTTTGCCACTGGTAAGAAAGGCAGAGTCGTTCCCAATGTTCCGTTATAAGCTGAAAACACATTCCTCCTAGAAGTGCCCCAAATCACCATCTCTCAATGGAACATATTCTCTCTCTACATCTTCCACCTCAGCTCACTCTAATTTGCTTTTAACTAAAAAAAAAAAAAAAAAAAAAAAAAAAAAAAAACTCCTTTCCACCTCCTTTTCTAGGAACTGAAGTTTATTCTACCACTGCTTTCACTCTAAGTGCCCCTGCATAAGAGCATCAGGTAAATGCCTAAAATACGAAATGGAAAATTTCCCCCCCGAAAATGAGCTTTCCTTTTTTTGGCAGGAGCTGTCACATGGCTGTCTGTCAATGGACGGAAATCATCCTAACAGATAATTGGATAAGCACTTTGCTCTCCTATCAGCCGACTGGAAAACTATCATTTAAATGGGCTGATATGATCTGATTAAATCACAGCAAGTCTGGTTGCAAGGCCGGACTTTGTGAATCAGGCGCGTGGCAGTTTGGGAAACAAATACCCAGCACGTGTGATATGTTCATCATGAATCAACTGTTCTGCCTGAATAACCAAAGATTTCCTTCAAGAAGACGCTCATCTGTTGATTTGGGTTCTCTGCGGGCTGTTCGATATTTCAGCAAATTAAACGAGGCATATCCGCCCAAATGAACTGATAGAAACTGAGGGAACGCATGCCACTGTGGTGTTCAAGACAAACACCACAGTGGCAGTGTCACTCTGTGGATCACCTCATAGGGATTTTGAGTGACTGCTGTTTTTCATGGAAGGTCCAGCCATTTATGTCTGCACAGAAAGCTAATGGTTTGAGCTACTTGGACCGCATTTAAAAAGACAATCTTGTCTGTCTCTAATGAGGTGAAAAGACAGAAAACCACCAACATGAAGACAAAGAAAGGGAAATGATGGATATGATATGAAGCAGGTTGGCTGCAGTGTTACAGAAGAGAGAGAAATGACTGAGATTACCATGTGTTTTGGCTGCTTTAATGACTGATTGAGAACAAAAGTCTCTTTTCTAATTCTAATGAGTTTAATTATGACTTGCCCTTAGCCAGGTGTTTAGATCAGCTAATGTCTGGATTCATTAACTGTCAATTAAAAGAGAATCAGGTGCTGGCTGCCACTGTCATCCATCTCCCACTTCTAGCAAAAAAAAAAGTAGAGTAACTGTTTGTCGTATTCAGCCTTTTGATGACAGGCCCCCCCGAAATGAGATAAGCCCGGGTGGTAAAGTTCTGATAGGAAGATGAAGATGGATTTACGATATCGCTCTCCAAAGGCAAAATGGCATTTCTCTTATCTGTGTCTGTCTTTTTTCCGTGATGAGATAGGATTGGCAGTTTGCATGTCTTTCTGTAATGTGGCTCCCGCTATTGAAGAAATCGAAGCGAGGGAGGGGCCGAGGGAAAGACAGCGGGAGGGAAAGAGACGACGCATATGAATAGCGCTCAGATCGATAGAAAAGCGAGGGAGGGTTGTTTAGAGCATCCAAACTTTTTATTCCCAAAGATTTAAGCAATGGGGTTTGTGTTTCCACGTCTTTGTTGCGCCGCGTGTGTACGAGAGCGTGTGTTCCTGTGAGAGAATAAAGGTATTTGTTCCATTTTAAGTCGACAATGAAGTTGAGCTTAATGCTGAGCGCCGCTGCTGAGACACCAAACGCTTTCAAGTCAGCCGAGTAAGATGGGTGACGGTGGGGGGTACTGGCAGTAAAGAAGAGGAAAGGAGACGAGCGTTCACTGCAGCCTCTACTGTGTTTCATCTGCGTCGTGTTCCTCACCTGCCTTTTCATACTCTCACCCAGAGAAGCAAACACTTCATGGAGGACGAGTAGCATGGAAGAATAAACATAACTAGAACTAGACTAGAGGATTTGTTTTATTTGATCCGTGATGCTATGTAGGTTGAGTAGATCATAATAGTTGTTGCACAAATTAAACACATGAAACTGTGCAACAAATGTGCCCGAGTTATCTCATGACACTTTGCATTCAAAGCAGGTCTAGACAGTACTTTTTTATATAATATTCTTTACATAGACTCGCTAATGCCCACTATAAACAAGCACTTGGCAACAGTAGCAAGGAAAAACATCTTTAACTGGCACAAAACTTAAGCAGAACCCAGGTTAAGGGGGCGACCTTCTGCCGCAACCGCCACGATTAGTCCAGAGCGACAACAGCGCCTCTTTCCAACCATAACATTCTCGAGACTTTAGTTGAGCCTTTACCATAAGGCCGTCCAGATGTAGGATGAAATGGTACAAGTCAGGCCGTATTCTTGCTTCCTTTGTTGCTCAAGGATCCAGCTTTTATGATCCTCCAGTTGTTTTGAATATTCTTTTGAAGGTTTTGCTCTCAGATACGGATGGTGGCATAAATAGCCTCTGTATAGAAGCTGTTGTGTTTGTAGTGCTAATGATTCTGTTCATGCCGTCTAGAGGTTGGCAGTTTTTTTTAATAAGTGTTATTTTTTTTTATAATGTCATCAAAAATCTGTCTCTTTTATATTTCGGTGTAGTACATTTCTCCGAGAATTGAATTGAAGAGGCCGTTCATTACTAAAGTTAAGTGAAGAAAATTAGCTCTAGGGAGTGCTAGCAAACGAATCCTTTAAAGTCTCCTGCAAGGGACAACATTCAAGATGTATCTCAGCATTACAATAACCAAATCCCTTGATATTGAATCTTATATCACAATATCGATTCAGACATTGATTTAATGCCCAGCTCTACAGTTATAGAGATGCAACTGGGAGCAATTGTTCTCTTTCTGCGTGCTTGTCGCGCGATTTAAAGTTGCACACAGACATAATACATAATGTGTCAGTACAGTAGAAATACAGGGCGAAAGCATTGCTCACGGGTTGAGAACAGTGCCAGACAGAATGATTTGCAGATCGAACGGTCCACACAGACAAAAGCGGCAAGCGTGGCCTGTAAAGTTTAAGAGGAGGCAGGATATTGTAGACGCGGCTAAAGGTCCTCGGTACACGTTTTCTCTTTTTGTTCGCTCCTTTGAGGCTCTTTAAGGGGAAAATTATGTTCAGTCAGGACTTCTAAGACTACAATGAGCGTCCCGGCATAGTGGCGGACTGTGTAATGAAATTGGTCAAGCGGTGATATTTGGGTGGCGTGCGGCACTGTCTTTGCGATACTGCTGGGCTTTATTCTATTTTAAATACACTTGAACTACCATTACGGCGACTCTGCACACGCAGATAAAGGGCTGAGCAATTAAACTGTCACCTCGCTGTTTTTCTTTGCTTCTCCTATTCTCATTTTAATGTTCTGTCATTCACTGCTTTCTCAGCAGCATTCTCCAGGTATTAGTTATTTATTTTTGTTTAGCTCTTTTTGTTCTTTGCCTCTCCTTTCTCTTCCTCGGTCTCGGCAGTATTCTGTTTCGTGATTGCTCGCCATTCTCTTGACTAAATGTAAAATTTAGGAATGCTGTTCTTCTTTATTTCTATTTAATGGAGTTTTATCTTTCCTCTGTATTTACTGTATGTCTGCATTCATGCCGGTTGCCTGATTTCTATTGTGAAGCACTTTGCGATGTTCTGCTCTTGGTATGTAAACGAGAGTTACTTAATTAATTATGCTTACGATTGCATTCATAAACCTATAACTTGCTCTGCGTGTGTGTATATACACAGCCTTCGTGTAGCACATCCTAAAAAGTAGCAAAGTAAGTGTTGCTGCCATCATATGACAATTAAAAGGCGAGAGGTGAGATTCATTTATTTGCTGTTGCTTACGTTGCACAAACGCTGCCATGTGTAAGGATCTGATTCCCTGTGGGAACGTCCATTTGAAATCGGAGTCTCTAGGTTGTTCTGGATAAATGTCCACCACCTGTCGTGTGCTGAAGATAAAAATAAAATCACTAACGAGAGAAGACTGCGCTCTTTTAAAGCGCGAGCATCTTTCACCGGAGCTGACACATTGTGTTGCTGAGTGGAGCGAGCTGTGACATCTGTGGCATCACAAGCGATGGGCACACAGCAGGACGCTGATTAAACCTCACCTTCTTATTGAACCCTGAGTGGATTTTCGAGACTAATCAGTGACCGGCCATGTAGATGACCTGCCTAAACTCTGGGTGAAGTTGTGTCTTAATCACATTCAAGCCAGTCTGTTCATAATAAGAAGGCATAAGGGCACAGCAAAATGACTTCATGATTCATTATTTCTTTGCCCGCTGAATCATCATTGACAAATTGTTGTTGGCAGCTGCTGCCATTTTCTCCAAAGTAAAACCAGTGATTTGAAGTTTCTTTTAAATAACGCTGGAGTGCACTCAAGAAGTCACCAATGACTTAGCATTTAGTGTATTTTAAACGTCATTCATCGTAGGAAACGGACATGTTTGTGTTCCATGTTTTCAGACGGAAGAACAGCCTCAAGCAGTCTTTCTTCTGGCGCGATTATCTTTTCATTTTCACACTGTAGTTGCAGAAGCTTAAGCCAATATTTTGCCATATGTTTTTGTGCAATGATAGCAGGAGACATCACCACTTTGTTTAATTGTGCGAAGGACGAACCGATAAAGTTCCAAGTTGCGTCGCTGCTTTCCTCGCATAGCAAGCTGTTTCACCGAAGCGAGTGGTATACGTCCTTTTGAAAAGGGTTTTTATGAGCAATGCTGAGCGATGTGTCACGCTCTGACATCTCTGTATGCAGTTGCGCTCTGAATTTTTCATGGAAATGATACATTTTCTTCAGTATCTTTGTGCTGGCGCTGGCAAGCAGTGGGACATTGTTAAAGCTTCACTGTTCCCCTTGTAGTCTCAACGCTGCAGATGATGACAGCACTTTGATCTTAAACAACCACAAGCTAAGCTGTGGCTTAAGATGCAGCCGATGACAATATGCAACCCACATAGCCGCAGATATCGCATATACAGCCATCACCTCCAGAGACGTGAATGACTGCATATTGTGTCAGCCGATAAGACCCTAAAATATATATATTTTTTGTCTTGTGAGGGAAAGGGTTACCGCGAAAAGTGCATTTGCATTTTATGACAAACTCTCTTCAAACGTCTGCAAAGTTTCTTTACTTTAGAGCGTCTACTTGTGTAGTTTGTTTTATAGAGCACAACACACGAGTCTTATATTATTAAATGAATCAATTACACCTTCTACCTGCAGATTCAAATGGTGCGAATCTGATTAGCTCTTTGTGTTTGCTGTGCTCCAAGGAGCAGCATATCTTGTGGGATCTTTTCCTACATTTAGCTCTAATAGTCTTCCACAAAACCTTTATTGTGATAAGTCCTCTGTTGGCTCAAAATATCGATTTAAGAGCTTTAATTCCAGCACGCTGGCTTCTCCCCTCTAATCTTTTCATACCTCACACTTGTGATGATAGTAAACATGCGCTCACTTGGCTAATAAAGTGAAACTGCAGTTTATCTCAATCTATTTCCTGCTCCCGTTTCTCTCTCTGCTCCACTTTCTTCCAAGTTTAACCAAACTTCCAATGGAGTCGACGAAGAAAAGAGCGGAAGGAAGACAATGCACGAAGGTCCAAAATATCCACCAGGAGCAAAACACTCTGAATATTTCATAATGTCCCACAGTATTTGGCCTTTAGGCATGGCTAGATAAGGAGCAAGGTTAAATTGCTTACTGGCTGCTGGCGTTAACTGAAAAGCAGGAGGACCGTTTCCCAGCAGTTAGCCCCAATTATAGCTCAGCTGAGATTCCCAGTGGCTATAAAGCTGTGTTTGTTAAGCAGAGTGCTCCAAACCAAATTCACTCCTTATAATACCCATACTGTGTGTCCTGAGGAACACGTCTCAGTGGGTCCCAGTTGTAATTGTACGCTGTAGATCATATTTGCTGTTATATTTGCTAAATTATGCACCGTGATGATCATTTGTTCCCCCCGTAAGGAAACAAGCATTGTAGCATTATGAGATTTGTTTAATCATGAGTGTGGCTGTTAATATAACTAACAGTTTTAGGTATTTGAGAAATCTGCATACAACTCTCCAAGGTTTCTAGTGACGTAAATCGTGTTGGCTCGAAGATGGAAGATTGGCCACGAAAGCCTTTTCATGTAAATTGTTTCGTTTGTATTTTTCTCTTTCTTCTTTTCAACTGTCGATCTTTCATCGATCATTTGCATCTTCTTTTACATCATTCTTCCCCGTTTCTCCTCTTTTTCTCTTATTTCCTTTTCTTGCCTCCCCCCGTTTCTCGCTCTGTAGAACCGACAGAAAGCCTGAAAGACAACACCCCACTGTAACTGTCTCTCTTTCTCCGTCTTTCACACACCATGTGCACACACGCCAAGATCTCCTACCGTCACCCTCTCAGCAAAGGAGCCGCGGAACATCGCAAGATGAGAAGAGTTACAAAATTTCACTCCCTCTTCTGATCAGGAGTCTGAAGGGAACCCGCAGGGATGATGAGGCGGAGGAGTAGGTGGTAGCATCAGCACATGGAGGACAAAAAGAGAAAACGAGGGGTGGAAAATGATGAAAAGAGGAAAGGAAGCTCCCGTTTCATTCCTGGTTCTTGGGGAAAAGTGCAGACGAGATGGGCAGTGGGCGGGATGCTCAGATAGGTAATGATGAGGCCCTGTGGTGAAGTGAGGAAATGGGAGGGGAGAGGCAAAACATGAGAAAATAAGAAATGTAAGGAATAAAATGGGCGAAACAAAATCGGGCGAAAAGAAATGGGGAGAATGAAAGACACATGAGTGATGGAGAGGTGGAAGGGTGAACAGAAAAGACATTGTGGAGAAGCAGAGAATGAAACTTGCTCAAGAACCTGTCGGTGGAGTGATGTGCTTCTCCAGCCGCAGCAGAAGACGAGTTAAACAAGTTGGCAGAGGTGAAAGAGAGCGGGGAAGGAGGGTGAGAGGGGACTACCGCAAACAATCATAGGGCCATCTAAAAGAGGGAAATGGGGAAGGATTAACCGTAAGATGGAGTGAGCAACCAAAAGAGACGAGAATGAGGAGTGGACAGGCCAAAAATGTGGCTTACTGTACCCTTTTTGTAAGAAATTCATCATCTAAAGGAGACATAGAAACATGCAGCATACCATGTTTCTCATTTTCCTTAAAACTGGTCATTAAAAGTGCAACATTTGATTCATAATAGATGCATTTGTCATTATCTATCATCCTAACTGTTCTAAACTAGGTCTGCAGTCTGTAGAGCTGTGTGCAAATTACAAATTAAAATTGACTCTGGCAGACAACAATGACGATGGCAACAATAAAATCTTCAAGCTTGAGCAGTGGAGTAACAGGGCCTGGAGAAAAAGGAAAGCGTCTTCGAGGTTAATACTGCACAATGCAATGCACAGGTAGTTCAAAAGAAGTTCAAAAGAATTGGTTTAATTTAAAACCAGACACCAGCACATCTATCGGCTGTTGGGACTTCAGGAGGTAGACCCGGTCAATGCATTGAATGCAGTTGGAAAGGTTCCCTGTCAGCAGTGCATTTCATCTTAAAAGTCCAGCCGTACTTCACAGGTGTATCATGGTTGTGCCAAAAACTTTAAATCAAGCGTACACCGTTTAATACAAAGCACTTGATGAAGCCTAAATTTTGCAACAAATTTTAAAGATACAAGAATCAATATTTTGTCTGAACAACTGACTCACAAACCCTCTTTGTGAAAAAGAGTGAATCATCATCCGGCTCGATAGTTTCTCTTAACTTTGTGGAGTTTGCTAGCCTTGTTTCTTTTCTGGTTTTGTTTTTTTGGCTCGCTGGACTACAAACAACTCCGATCAACCCTAACCCCTCATTTGTTGCCGGCGCAGACAATTGTATTTCAGTCTAAGAGCTTTGTTAAACCGAGCACCCGCGGCAGAAAGACAGAGTTAGCAACTACAGTGAACACAGTGGAGAATTTAGCAGCTCTAAGAGCCGCATATTTCCTCAGCAAGGCCAAAACAAAGCGAGAAACAGGGTGAACACTGGCCTTGCATTCGGCGGTTTGACAGAAACATGACTCCAAATGAATGCTTACACTTGTCCACGTCTGCTGAATGTGTAAATAGCTGTTTGCTAACACATTCACCATAGCGGCTTTATGAGGCGATAATATGTCAGTGTTGTTTTCAGCGTGTTTCACTGGTTTGGTTTGCTTTGCACTTGGTTTAATGGTAATTAGATGTTCAGTACATCCAAATGTGTTTAGTCCCATTTTTTTTTTTTGCAGTGGTAGACAACCCCACAGCTCCCACCGCGCCGGTCCATTCAGCTGTGTGAAAAGCGGCTCACCGTCGGTAAAACGTTTACTGCCAGTGCCGCGGTCAGGTGTCCCCTCCCTCGTGTAGCTCAATAGCTAGGTTAGAAGGGTGAAATGACAGCAATACTGCTGGAGGGCTTCTGTTCCTAGTGGGATAAAAAAAAATAATAAAATTTTTTAAAAAGTGTGTGCACTGGGCACATAGGATAAAGAAATCTAGCACATGTTCCTGTGATGCGATGGTATAAACATGATACCTGAACAGCGGTTAATTATGTTTCTTTAAATCGACCAGAGAAGTATATTTAAGAATCAAACATTATCAGAGAGAGGACTGCAGTCACCGAGGTGACAGAAAGCGACAGAGGTAAACCGTCTCAATAAACTGTTCTCTCACTCTTACTCAGCAGCTGAATGAGGAGTGGGCTGAATAGGCAGGAAAATATGTGTGAAGAGCGAGGACAGAGGTGAAGGAGAGCGCTGCTGAAAGGAAGAGATCTCATTGTTTTTCAGCATGAACCTGGAAAAAAAAATTCGTTTTCTACATTCAGATTTGTTGCATAGATTTTGAAGCCCTCCACATACCACTGCACACATGTGCACAGCCAGGCTAAATAATTGCAGCCAGCACTCCGGGAAGTCAATACAATAACTTTTTAAAATGCAGCTGCGAGAGGGGGAGACGATCGAGTAAAATTTAGGAAATATAGGCCAAAGTGGAGAGGAAAGGGGGTGAAAAGAATGAAATGAAGAGGGACAAGGAGAGACGGGCCAAGGATGAAATGCCAAAATATATTTGGATGAAATAATAAAAGTCGAGTGAGGAATATTAAAATGTGTGAGTCCGTAGGTGGGGGGCGGTACTGATATGATAGCCAGTGACAGTAAGAGACATTAAGATTATAGCTAGAAAGCAGCCAAAGGGGGGAACCCAATCAAGGGGAAGAGAGGAGGGTTAATATTCTTTAAGGGAGGACGACACAGAGAGGTGAAGAAGTCAGGAGAGCGGAATAAAATTAGTGAAAGAAAACAGTAAGAGACACGAGCGGAGGAGCGCAAGAGAGCATGCACGTCAGAGAGAAGTGGAGATTAGGAGCGAATGCAGTGATCAAAGAATTGAATGAGGAGTCAGCAGGGGTGAAGGAGAGAGCAAATTAGATAGAAAGCTAAATTAAAGATTGCGGAGAGACGGCGAGCGAAACCATGCATGAAGGTAAAGGCGCGCAGGAGGCTCAGAGTCTTCGATCATTTCAGCATCTCTCTCGTTTGAACCTTGTTCTTCTTTCTTTGTCCCGTCTCTTTGTCTCTCCTGCCATTCTCTCTCCCCCCACATCTGTGCCGTTTTAAAGCTGCTCTGTGTAGCGTGTCATTGTCAAATAAACTCTGCTACCGTGGAGTAATTAAACACACTATAGGACAGACTTTAATGTCTGTGTGTGTGTGTTTTTTAATCAGAATCCAGCACATTTCCAATAAACCCTAATTTCAGGGTATCAGTTTTACACGAATTGGACACTTGCTTCCCGTCCAGTTTCTGTCAGCACTTCTGATATCCAAAAAAACGTACAACAAGATCAGAAACTGCTTCTCTATCATGTATTTGGATAAAGCAAATGATTATTGTCCTCCCTGCTGCTGCTGCTGCTGTAGTACTCCAGTTCTCCTCCTCACTTCCTCCATCGATCTCTCCCCTCGCAGCTTACCCCCGGTCTCTCGCCTTCCCTTTGCTCTTCTATATCCAATCAATCTTCTAATGTCTCTCCTGCTATCTCTTTACTTCTATCTGCTCATCTTTCAATCCTCTTTCCCTGACTCTCTGCCCCGTCCTCTTCTTCGCCGCGCTATGGCGAGCTGCTGAGGATTTACACTGAAATACTGACACGGCGAGTTCAAGAGTTACTGACGGCGTATGATGAGTTGAAGGGGGGCAACAGCTTTTTGCATGGCCTTACTTCTGCTGGTTTAAACTAAGGTTGCGAATGCCTTGAATTAGTACGGCTATCCCTTCCGATGTGATAGCGAGGTCTCATAGATTGACACTGTAATACATGCTCAATATGAGCATTATGCAGCCATCAACCTTTCATCATTAGCCCTCCTGACAATCTGCAGACATAATTTAAGCCTCATTACACCTGAGCCTTGTTAACCATAATTGCAAACAGAAAAGGATAATACTGACAGAAACAGTGATTAGTGTCTGGGTGGACATGGATTCTATATGTTGAATATTCAAGATAGCTATTTAATTTGAATTATCTGTCAAAATGGCACCACATTACGGTCATCATTTTGAATACCCAACAATAGAGGTGTATGACGGCTCATTAACTCCTACAGGCGCAGAGAAAATCAAATCTGTCAACTCCAAAGAACGCTGTAGATAAAAATGGTAAAATGGCGTTTTATCGCGCGGGCAAAGCCCGAAGGTGGAATCTGTAAATTTACTTTAAAGATGTCCTGCCAGCTTTCTGCGTTTCAAAGTGACAGAATAAAATGGCGCAGCTGTGTTGTGCTCATAATCCGAAGACACGCTCATATGGTAAAAGAAGCATCGTGAATTATCACAAGTCTGTTACAGAACAGAAGGTCAAACGTGAAACTTCTCCACGCTTAAAACTCTTAAAAGTGATGGAAAGTTTCTCCACAAACATGCTTGCAGTGCGTTCAGCCTCTCCTTGAGTTTCCTGTGTCCGTTGCTGTAAACTGAACAATAACTATCTCAGTCTGCCATATTGCTTTTTCACTAAATCTTGCTGACACTTTGATTTAAAGAGACTAATTAGATGTGAAGCACCATGTGGTTCCTGCTCCCTCTTCAGCTTTGAAGGGTTGTAATCATTTTAAATGTATTACATATCTGTGAGTGACTCCGTCTCATAAATAAATGATGGCTTTAAGACGTTCTCAGCGTACACTTAGTGGTAAATTTAGTTTAGTAGACGAATGTATGAATGTCTACTACATGGCCACCCCTTTGTCTTCTTACATTTATAATCACCCATGCATTTTCATATGAGGTCAGTGTGATGATGCCAAAACATCCTCGTGTTCAAAACAACATAAAAGTCTTTAATAAATCCTCAATAACTGAAATCTGAATGCGTGCTTGTGGAGTGGCAGAGCATTAAATGAGATATGAGAGCTTGAATTGCATTTTCTTTATTATACTGTATCCCCATTAATCCCTGTATGCTTATTTCTTTTACAATATTCCTCTGATCTCTCTTCTCAGCCGTATTGTGTTTCTGCAAGTTTCAATGTCTGCACTTATTAAAGCAGTTTTATGCCTTGGCCTACTTATAGAAGGTTGAGTCATGTTTTAAAGGAACCCTGGGATTATCTCTCGGAGTTGAGCGGTTTTGTATTTTTCATCCAGTGGCCGTCTACCTCAAAAAAGTTCAAATAATAATTTCAAACTCTGTTGAGGCCATGGAGCCATTTAATCACATGACGATATAAATCTGTTTATCGTTTCAGCGTTTATCGTATCGAGCTGTATTTATTTAGGTGTCATAAATGCCGGCAGTCTCTACAGAAATATTATAAACATGTTATAAAGGTGATGTGAACGAAGGCAATGCAAACAAACACGGAGGAGAGAGTGAACGTGACACACAACAGGGTAATCCTGATGAGGAAAAGGCCTCAGAACAGTCAAGACAAAGCAAAGAGTGACTACTTCTGTCACTTAGATTTAGTCCGGGTATGAAAGTCTGCCACAGACCAGAAAACCGCCCCTCTGACCATTAACACAATACAAAAGATTAAAAATGTAATGAGAAATAGGCCCCTCCATGGGGGCGAGTCGCAGAGCTTGCCCGACTGGTTTGTAGCGCAGGAGGTGCTGAGTCCCGACGCATCCCGAGTCAGCAGACTGCATAGAAATGCATCATACCTTAATCACAACTGCAAATGTCAGGGGAAATTTGGCTACGGGCAGGCACGGCCTTTCAGGACACAGACATACAACAGGAGCACGCAGAAACACGCAAACAAAACCGCCCCAAGGTTATCTCCTAGTGCATATGTATGCACATTTGTGCACGTGTTTGTGTTTAAAGGTGAGCTTGTGAGTGATTGTGCGTGTGTCCCTGCGCATTACTCAGCGTTTTTTTTTAATTAGTCAAATTGGACTAGAGTTTTGCCTCGGGCACAGAAAGCAGAGGGAGGGGGGGGGGTGTTGTGCACTGTGGTGTTCTTGCCCGTCACACATTAGTACACACACACACACACACACACACACACACAGTGTAGCACAGAGTCGACCCTGCTTTTAACGTGGCCACTATGAGCCCTCTAACCTGACGGCCACACACACTCTTTCTCTCCCTCTTTATTTCCTCCGGTGTCACCGTCGATCGCATCAGATTAGGACACTGTCTCCCGCTCCGGTGTGTAAAGCTCAAGAGGCTTTTCACACACACAACAGCGCAAACAGCAGTTACCCAGCCTTATTTGATTTTTGTGGCTAAATGATCTCTTATCTTCCTGGTAATACATTGTGGCAAAGCACTTATGTGACAAATATAACGGCAAGTCCTAAACTCGCTCACAAACAGCCGACCGAGCCCGCTCAGTCATGAATATATGCAGAGGAACACGCACTCACTCTGAAAGCTAAACACGCTGACCTCCCCCTGCCTTCACTTCCCTCCCTCTCTCCCTCGCTCATCATCATCTGTTTGTCCATCTCTGTGTCAGCATTCTTCCATTCCTCTCTCTCTCTCTCTCTCGCGCTGTCTCTTTCATACGCTCCATCTTTGAGCATTTAGCAGCGTCTGCAAAGGGCTGGAGAGAAAATTTCAAAAATAAATATGCAAGAGGGAGAGGTGGGTGAGATAAGTTCAGCCTCTTCTCACAGATGTGAAGCTTTATTTTCCATAAGCACGACTTTCCGACTCTGGTCAAACGGCTCTATAATGCCACTCCTACTGATCCAACTGAGAATGAACTCCCCAGCCTGCAGCCCTGTGCAGCGTTCTGCCCCTTCCAGCTCGCTGCTCCAGTTCTTGCCTCTCCTCTGGAGGTATTCTGGGTGCATCCACTGGGATGAAAACCAGAGGCAGGTGGGATTACATTTTCTATCTATCCCAGGAAGTCCTCGGGATCCCTCGGTAAGACTGAGATGATGTGGTCTGGAGGCTTTGCCACTGTCTCACCTCTTGCCATCGTGACCGGGAGAAAGAACATGGATGTTCTGATTTGTTAGTTCATGCTTTCAAACTTACCACTGTCTCCTGATAAGTTTGAGCCGCAGGTAGCAGTGGAAGGGTCTTGTAATGTTTTACATTAGACTATCTGAAACTAACAAGATATTTTGATAATCACAAAGCATCAGAGTCATGATCCATTAGTGTGACAGCTTTTAGTTCTTGTTCCTCTCTGTCGGTCACTGTTCTGTTGCGTCACATCATATCTATTCTGTTAAGTCTTTTGTTTACTCGTATCTTTTTATCTCTCTAAAAGCATTTCTATCTAATCTATTGACCTCCCCCTTTTCCTCTGTTTATGCGCTGTTTTTCACACCCCACCTTTTCTCTGCCCTATATGTTGTTTTTAATTATCTCAAACAGGATTAGTTCACCTTTACCTTCTAATCAACACCACCGACTGACAAGTAAACAACTTCATTTTGCCACAAAGACGTTCATTAAAGCGTCTCTCCCTCACAAGTTTGCCTTGAGCTCAAAACATTTAAGGGAGTCTTAGGAAACATTTAAGGGAGACTGAGTGATCCTCACATTTCTCTCCCCGAATTCTGAACAGACTGCTGCTTTAAACGGCAGTTAATTGTGTTAGCATCGGGTTTATGCACTTGGTGATGTGCTAGACTGCAATGGCACAAATAATTCCCATGTACAGTACGTGTGAACTGACATGCACGCAAACATGACACACAACTTCCTCCCTTCTGTTAACGAGTCTGTCTCTGTTTCATACATGTAATTTTTATTATTTATATCAAGTCCAGAGAACAATATTGACTTTGGCAAAATGAAATCAAAACAGAAAGGAAACAACAGTAATTGTTAAAAGTCATTATTAATGTTTTGTTCTGTTTTTATAGGCATCTGTTTGTGTGTGTCTTTTTGGGGTGTGTGCTTACCAGTTTGTGTGTTTTTTGTGCTGTGTGTGCTTTTTCCATATCTGTTTTGAGCTTTGTTTTTCTGCCTAGTTATAATCAACATTTTTCTGTTCTAATCATGAAGATTTTTTGTCTAAAACAAAAAATCACATTTTATATTTTGTATTTGATCCTAACATCATTCCCCAGAAAACTCTGAAAAACAGAAACACATGGTGCGACAAGTAACATCATTTTATATATATACTATATATATATATATATATATATGCACTTTCAAGTTTTCTCTTTTTATTTTTTTTTTCTTCTTGATAGTTTTTAAGAGTCTCGGTGGTCTGTGCCGGTGGATCAGCTGTCCCAGTAAAAGTCCACTGCCTTTTTTTAACTACTTCCTTTCTGAAAACATTCACGGTGGCACAACGGAGTCTGAAGACACACATTAATCTGAAGTTTTGATTCCTCCATAAAGGTTTGCCGCTTTCTGATCATCAAACGGCGACTTATTGTGATTGGTGAAAATGTAAACATTTCAGTCTTGATTTACTCGGAGTGAGGTGGGACTTCAGACCACAGCTAATCTTAAATGTTTTTGATGAACTTCGTTAACGGCGTGCCCAGAAAGCGATAAACTTTTATGAGACACAAGTCTGGAGTCTGGCTGGCTGGATTGCCCCTCACAAACATTCATATACATGTGCACACGCAAACATACAGAGGCTCACATCCACACACCTTATCCCCGACCCATCAGTGCATGCACACTTATGCATCCATTAGCATTAGCCGTTAGTTTGGTCCATTATAATCAGACATCCAATACAATCTGGTCTTTCCGAAATGCACACGTTCCATCATACACCCTCGTCGCCACCATTTTGTAATCCATATCGACTTCATTGTAATCCCAATGTCTTTGTTTTAATAATGTCTGCGCTCCACTCGCTCTTTCCAGCCCGTATCGATTGATCATGTCCAATGCACTCGGCTCTGTATTTATGTTCCCATAATCCGCAGGCACGGCAAGCCAAAATCATTGTCCACCCACGGAGGACACATAAAAGTCACATTCATTGTGTTGCAAAATGGCCGCCAGTGTTGCAGTCAAAAAAAAAAACAAGATAACAAAGCAGGACTGTGTCATCCTTTTTTTTTCTCTTTTTTTCTCTGTAGTATTTTTGTATTACCGGTTCTGTTGTTGTTGTTGATCCAGTGTAAACCCTTGTGGTGCTGTGAGGGCTGAGGCCCTGGAGAGTTGTTGAGAAAGTGTTAGCAATAGTCTGCTTCTATTAGTGTATAGGCTTTACTGAGATCCACGCTGAGCTCACGCCATCTCTCTCTGCCGTATATCCTTTTGTTCTGTTGCTCTATTGATGTTTTCCCATTTGATTACGTCTGTCCCTCAGCGACTACATTTCATTCACTTTCTCTGTTCTCTCAACTGTCACTCTTTGTCTTCAGTTTTGTTTTTGTGTTACTACTTTCTTTTGTCTTCTATCACTCTTTTTTTTTTTTTTTTTTTACTGATACAGCTTGAGCTCAGCCTTGAGTATTTAAAGACCACTTTAAAACTGTCACCCATTAAGTTTCTTTCACTCACCCACTTTCCCTGTCACATCTCTCTCCCCTCCATTATTTTTCCGCCCATCACTCTTCTGGTCAGCTGTAAAGAGCCTCTTGAAATCTTCCTCCCTTCCAGGTACATTTTCCCCCACTCCTCTCCATTTTCCTTGACTTCTCCCAGGGCAAATCAAGGAGCTGCACAAGTGAGACTGGAGTCAATTTTATTCTCTCTTCCTCTGAACTCGCAACCTTCCCTTCCTCATCTGCAATCACTTCATCCTCACTTTCCTGCAGCCACAATTTCTCCTCTGACTCCACCTCTTTGACCTCCTTAAAATCAAGATCCCATTCAAACTGTCCCCTCACAGAACCCTTTATCCCTAACTTTTTTTTTTGTTCAAGTCCAAAACCTCCTACACAACACTTTCCTCCAGTTCTTCAGCACTCCGTCCATCCTTCCCCTTTTCCCTCCCCTTGTCTTTTACACCGCTTGCTTTCCCGGTAGTTACCCCAGCATTAGAGTTGGAGTTGGTGGTGTTATAAGCGTGGATGTACCCCCGTTGGAACTCGCAGCGTGCCCCAAAGCCCCCGGCGTTTTCCGCCTCATCACTGGTCGTCGAAGATGTTGTGCTTGTCGTCGAGGCGCACTGCACCAGCATTCCATGAAGTGACTGGCTCCGCCTTGTCCAGATCACACTCAGCCGCTTGGCGTAACTGACAGCACCATAGCGCTTGGCAACAGTCGCCGCAGCATCGGTCGCCAGGGCAACGGAGGAGCCCATATCCAGCGAGTGCCGCCGTTTGCTAACGGTCCCGCAAGCAGGGCTTAGAGGGGATACCGGGCTCTGATAAGCCTGTGAGGAGTTCCATTTGTCCCTGCGGGGAGTGATTCTCCAGTCCAACAGCTCTGAGTCTCTCAGGGGTGCAGCCAGAGAGAAACTGGCACGATTGGTCAGTTCCCGCTCCAGACGGGGTTTTGGCCGCTCCCTGGAGTGTGACTGACGGGGCAGGGTGGATGGAGAGGAAGGGGAGTAGTAGAGGGGAGTTCTGTCACTGTCAAGGCTGTATGGTGGCGCCTTCTCTAGCTTCCTTTGCCTCACCACCAACGCCATCTCACCCCCTGCCCCTGTCGTTGTGGAAACTACTCCCCCAGCGGATAGAAACTGCTCCAGGTTAACTTTAGGCTTGGGTCTGGGCTTTGGAGGGAGTTTTGGAGGGAGAGAAGATGCAGAATCAGCCGCTTCCTTCTCCTTGTCCTTGTCCTTCCCATTGTCCTTCTCCTTGTCTCCTCCTCTCTTTGAAGGCAGACCATTGGGCAGGACCACCATCATCATGTCCCCAGAACCATTTGATTGGTAGCACCCGCTGCTGTTTCCCCCTTTGTCTCCGTTCCCTCCACCTCCACCCTGACAACAGGCTCCGCCTCCTGCCTCAGTGTTGCTGCTGTGACAAATCATGTGGTCACCATGATTGCAAACACGGTGGCGGACCATGAGCGCCACAGTGAACACGAGTAGGGTGACGACAACCACACCGCCAACCAAGATGGTGAGCGTCCCGCCCAGGAAATGGGCTTGGAGAGATCGACATGCTGGGTAAACATCCTTGGTGGAGAACGTAGCACAGCCCAGGACTTTTGTTGCCGCTAATGATGTGATGGTGTCATCGAAAATGGCCAATACACACAGGTTATAGTCCACGCCGGAAACCAGGTTCTTCAACAGGAACCGGTCAGTGGTCGATGGCAGAATTCTGAAGAGGGAGGAGAAAAAGTGGACGTCAGTTACATACTGCGTACAGGATGTGTAATCAAACATAAAATATCTGCAGCAACTCGAAGCCCAGCATGAATATTCTGACTATTGTGGAACTAAGGAGAGAGAGCCGAATACTAGGAAGGGAGGGGAGAAAGGGTGGCTAGAAACAGCGCAGGAGTGGATACTGCAGTGGGGGGAGAGAGGGAAAATGAGGCTATTGATGGAGAGCGCGCCCAGGGAACATGAAAAGAGAACTCTGTTTGCTCATTTGGAGTGCAGGGGTGTGTGTGCGTGTGTGTGCTCGTACTTGAATCCCTGCGAGAAGCAAACGTCAAGCCATTTTGTGGGACCCCGCGTTTATAAAAGAGGCCATTTTAGGTTGAGCGGTCAGGGCTAGGATTACAGTAAAGCCGGGACATTTTGTGGCTGTGATTGGAGTTCATGGGAAATAAATGTGTCAATGCATTGTCATCACAAGCGAGGGTGTGCATTGTTGTATTTTGACTGCAAACGCGTGTGTCTGTAATAGGTGAGTGCCTGCGTGGGATAATAAAGCGAGAAGTGCTTTGAATGTGTCCTCATTTAAAGTGTTCGAACGCCCGTTAGAACTAACAAACAGGGGAGAGGTGAACAATGGAGAGACTGAAAGAGGGGTGGAAACAATGAAGAGAGGTGGTGACGAGAATGGAGGGGCACAGATGTTACATAAGTTGTATGTACCTCTCTCAGTGTGTATTCATGTATATGTTTGGATTTATGACATAGTAGAATAAAAATGTGTAGTTTTATGTCAGTGCGACACGCTCGGGTAAAGTGTGTGGGAGACTGTAGCACAGCTCAAGTGTCTGTTGCTGATGGGTATGACTTTGCCCTCTGCTGTCCTACCCCGTTGTGTGGGCAAGTTTGTGGTTGTGTATTTTTGTTTTACTATGGATATTTTGTCAGCGCTCTCCTGCGTTCTGTGTTTTTCTTTCCCTGCCTCTCCCCCCTTTTCCGCTGCATCAAAGGCCTTATTTGTGTCGTCTGTTGCTAACCATTCCAGCTCCCTTCAGACTTGAGCTACATCCTATAAATGCCATCTAGTGTGACTCAGACACCGGGGGAGCCAATGCAGAAGGCCCCTAACCTTAGTCTGTTTAATATGCATTCAAAATAAAGAAACCTAGGATGGCAGCAATTTAGCTTTCTTGTTTTTCCTTGGTTGAATAGGGCGTAATTTAGCCGCAGTTACTGAAGCAAGTTTTACAAATGAGAGCAGTCTGATTGACATTTGCTCAGACATATTTCTATCCATGTCAAATAAATTGTATCATTAGGTCTTAAATAGTGCTAAATTAGCTGGGAAACAAAAAAGGGCACCTACTCGAGGCAAGCCGGCGGGCAGACCCATGGATTAGGGCGAGCGTACTGCCAAGCAGTAGTATTGATCACTCATTCTCGGTGACTTGTCAGGTCTTAAAAGTGAACAAAAATGTGTTTTTCTGAACAAATGCTATTACACAGGTATGATTTTAAGATGAAGTGATTTTTGCATAGAGCAGTGTGTTGCAAACTCTTATGCCACCTTAGCAAATCTCCTGAAGTGGTTTGAAATGCAAGCACCGACAGAAAAAGCTCCTAATTTGCAGCCGAAGCGCAGTATGATTTTTGAGTCTGACATTCCAAGTCCAAATATAATGTAAACGGACACATGGGGCATTCTCATTAAAATCCGCCTCCCTCAGTCATTAGGTCGCTATAGATTGCTTCCTAACACTGTCACAAATCCACCAATTAACTCTCTGCACTGGAGCGACTTAGGGGACCAGGTGTGTGTGTTACCATGGCAAAGACTCATTATTTGGCTCAACAGTGCAGCGCTTCGACTGAAAACATCTCTTCATTCAGTACACACATTTAACACTCAGTCAACTTTTGTGGATTCATTTCCCAGAATATTAGCAGACTCTTTTTAACTCTGAAATCAATTTGGATCATCACAGCAGATTCCAAGCAAGGCTACAAGACGACGGTCATAGAAAAGTGTAGACCTGAGCCCATTTGCCACAAATGTTGGTATCTAAGGTGCAAATTCATTTTCTTTTTTGTCCAACTGCCAAATGACTAGTGATTTCCCAGCCCCTCATTAGATTACCATTGTTTTTTTCCTTGTGGGAGAAACTCATCGACCAGCCTCTTGCATATTTTACCAGTATTTGGCTGGTGCCTGATACCAGTTTTCTGCCCTGATCCATTATTACTCTTGAAATAGTTGAATAAGTTTGAACGTGTCCTTCAACTAATGTCTTCACTCAAAGAACTTTTATTCTTCAAGGTGTCAGGAAACTCTGTGAAATGATGGACACTGACTGCTCTGCAAGGCAACTTCAGAGCAGTAACTAAAACTGGGATAGAACGGAACAAAATTAGAGTTTGGAGTAAGTTCTTTCCTCATTTCTACAGTCAAGAGTAACGCATTGTAATAATCAAAATCAAAGCAAAATCATTATAACCTCAAAATAAAAAGCCTGTCTTGGGCAATCAGCCACACTGGGGGATTGTGAATATTGCCCCCATAAAGTCCACCAGTAAAGACAATGTGGCGCTCAATCAGATTCCCCACATGAAATATGCAAGAAGCAGCACTCATAACGCTACCTACTGCTGCCTCTGTTTCTGAATAAAAAGCTTGGTCATATTATAGGCTTATAAAAAACCCTGAGAAATATTACAGTGGTGTCAGTCCAACCAGAGGCTTTATGTGAATTGATGGAACCCGCGAGGCAGAGAGATTTGACCATCACTGTGGGGAGCTGTGTACTCGGCCGAGGGCTTGATTCTCTGTCACAAAGGTTAGATTTAAATGGGTTTTTCTCTTACTTTGATTCACTGGCATGTTAACGCGCACTGGTTTCTCATATCCCTTTCCCCCATGTCCCTCAGTGCTTCAGTTTGATTAATATTGCCAATATACTGTTGCATGCTTTTATTGGATCCAGTGCTGAATAGGAAACTGTACTGCCAGTCTTATACCGGCAATATTTGTGCTGATTCTCGTTGTACGTCCTGATATATGGTTACATTATGAATTATACTGCACCAAATAAATTTCTGGATATACAATGCGTGGATTAACAAAACAATTGAATGCCTCTCGCACAGTATGCATGATAAACTGGGACGTTAAACTATTCAGTTGGTCTTACATTGTGTGACCATGAGTCACACGCATACAGTGTGCAAACCTTAAGTGAGTCCTTGAATCATTTTTCTAATCCATCCAATGCTATTCATTATCCTTTCCTCTATGCACTCCATCCTCCATCCTTTCCTCCTTTGCAGATTTTTTTTTTTCGATCCTCCCTCCCTCAATCTATCCTCATTCTTTTTTCCATCCTTCCTTTTTATGAACAGATTTTCTTCTTTTTTTCGCTGATCAGTCCTCGGCTCTTATCTCTTCACATCCTCTGCCCTTTTTTGCCGCTTTCAAATCACCCATCCTTTTTGTCCCGTCACCTAAATCTGCAGCGGTGGACTCCTGTGTGTTTTATTCTGTCTGACCTCTTTCTCGGCACCTTTTTCTTTTTAGGTATGTTCACTCCCTCCGCACATCTCCTCTGCTTCTTTGTCTCTCCACGTCTCTTTTACCTCCTCTGTATTTTCCCAGCCAATCAGAACGGCCCGCTGCAAATCCTTCTGCAATTCTCACAGCTCTACCTGACCTCCTAGCCTCTCTGCTTTTCACAGTCACTGTGCTATGTCTCTATTAGCCACAGCTATAACCATGTACCATTATTTAGCATCCAAGGTCACTCTCCTCCTCACTGCTCTCCGCCTGCCTCTGCTCCTCCCTCCTCCTCATCCTCTCTTCATTTCTCCCTGCCACCTCTCCATTTACCCTCATCTTAAACCCCCCCCCCCCCCCTCACCACTCCTTTCCTCCGCCTCACCACCCTTCTCTCTCTCTTATGAGATCGTGAATCACATCTCTCGTTGTTTTTGCCACGCTGGCAGCCGAAGAAATGGGCAAGCCAAATTCACTGAAATATAGATGGAAGAGCCCGGCCCGTTTGCAAACACATGCATCTTTGATATGCTAATTTATTATGCATCGTGCATTATTAACCATATTTACATGCCCATTGTCATATGTACCTGTGAATGTGTTGTTGGTACACGTCACAGACACATGAAATGATCCCCGTAAATCCTCAGTATAGAGACAATGAATGTTCATGAATATTTAGCGCGTTGCACATAACTTGGTCACCCAACATGCCAAGAGAGTGTGTGTGTGTGTGTGTGTGTGTGTGTGTGTGTCTCCGTGCTTCTAATTATGGTTAAACCCTGCAAAAGCACACACACACAGATGCAGGGAGAGAGTGAAGGAGACGAGGGAGTGCTTTGTTCAAGCTGGTGACACAGAAACAAGTAATTATTAGTGCCCGAGAGAGGGAGAGAGAGGGAAGGAGGGAAAGAGTGATAGCAAGAGGAAAGAGCAGTGGAAGCGTGTCTTCCCCTGCCTCTTCTTTTTCCTCTCTATTGGCATTACCGCGTCTGGTGGTCTGACACCAGACAAGATTGGGCACAGAGAGCAAGAGGGACAGGGGCGAGAGAGGAAAAGGCAAGATGAGGAGGAACAACAAAGCAATTATCTCCTCTTCCGGCTGACATCTATACTGCCCTCGTTTCCCTTTTTTTTTTTTTTTTTACCCCCCATGTCACGTCTTTTGCTCGCTTACCCTTTCCTCCATTTTTGGTTTTGATTTGTTGGACTATTTATTGCCTTGTTTGTTGTCTCCCTCAATTCCGTCTGATCTGCTCCTCTGTTTTCCTTGATCTGTCTCCCTGTCAATCTCTTTTTTTTTCTTATTTTATCCCTCCCCTCTGGATTTTGTTTCATCCCTCCTTCTGTCTTTTCCTTTCCTTAATCTATCCTTCTCTCTCGTTTGGCCTGATTTTCCCGCGCTGCCTGATTCAGTTGTTTTCTCTCTCATTCCCACTCTTTTTTTTTTATGACCTCCTTCTTCTTCCCAATCCCCGAGTATTTGTCTTCCTCCGTCATCTCTCCCTCATTTCTCTTCATTTTATAATAAAATCCTCCCTCCCTCACTCCCCTCCCTCCTCTGACACTAGTAAAATATAGGTTGACATTACGTATCGAGTGGTGGCCCTTTCTCCTTCCCTTCCTTCCTCTGCCTCCGATGTGAGTTGACGGAAGTATTGACACAGTAGTTTAACACTTAATTACATCTGCCCCTGGAGTACAACTCCCAACCCCATTTTGTTCCTCCCCTATCTCTCTCTTCTTCCCTCCATCTAAGTCCTTGCTCTTCCTTCCTTCCTTCCTCTCCAGCTTTGTCTTTTCTCTCCTTACATCCTTATCTATTCCTGTGTCAGCAGATGTACTTATCTTGTTTCTTGTATGATTTCTTGTGTTGCTTGAGCGAGCTCGCACTGCGCTAAAATGGGATTGTGTTATTAGCTTCCCAGCATTATCATACTGTACAGTACAAAGAGCAATATGTAACATGACACAAACCGAAAGCACCTCTGGATGTTTGATATCTCCGGCCGATGAAAATAGCTTAAAGGATATACCTCATAGTTTGGAGGTATCCTCTGCATATTTTGAAATACATTTATAGGCCAGTTCAGTACCCTGTGTCAAATTTGCCGTGTAATTACAGGCAGCAAATGAGTATCGCCATGCATCTCATTTCCCGCTCGCCTTTCTTTACTATTTGAATGTCCCTCTCCTTTGGTGACTCATTACCCCCGTTCACATCTGTCCGTGTCTCAGCGTGCACCTGTCCTATGGCTGTCAAACTTTCACCCTGTCCTTTTTAACCCTTTTTTTTTCTTTTCCCAAAAACTCTACTTTCATTATTCTCATTATTTCTTAAACTCTGCGGGATTCTATCTCCCACTCCCCGCTCTTTCTGTCCCTGTGATCATTTCTGTTCCCATTAAATTCGTTGTCAAACTTGGCACTTTGAGTGCCCAGCAGGAACGTTGATCCTGTTGTGACTTGAGCGAAATTGTGAAAATTGTCAAAGTCCTTATACTCCTGCCTCCACACACACACACACACACACACACAGAAGACTATTGAGCCTAATAAGAAACTTTTGGCTCTGACATATACAAGTGTCATACAAATGCCCCCTCTGGCATTCCTTATGTAGCAAGTCAAAGTATTGAAAACTCCAAGCACAAAAACGAAACGGTACATCTACCATCAGCAGCACAATAGAAGGCAACAATACAGCATCTTATATAACTAAGCGATATTGAATAATGTATCTGAGTTTCAGTATGCACACAAAGGCTGGAGTCAATGTCTGTATTGTACAGTGAAACATTTCCAATAAGGTCCCTAGGTTCTAACGTCCACAGGATGCGACATAAACAAAAGCCCAGCTTCATTCTGGATTGTGTATGAGTATGATCTGTGCTGGTCTCCAGCGGCCCGTGCCTTCATGCACGGTCCTGTAATGGAGGAACTGTTGTACAAAACTGAAAATGCACAGAATTTTCCAAACAGATGGCAGCACAGAGGACGCTTTACAAATGCTGCCTCATTAACATGGAGGGACATTCTTTCTCCTGTTCTTTGTCCTTCAGGTAGGCCGTGCGCCCGTGTGGGCAAAGAAAGGCGCGCCAATTTGGGAATTGCTCACATTCAACCAGCAGCCTTGGGAAATCCTTGGTCATTCAGTTGCTGGGGGTCTTGGAGGGATCTAGGACATTTTCTCACGTTCAAATAAAATGTGTGGCACTGTAGCGTTGTGGCCGAGCTCCAGGAAGGATGCTGGGTGTCAGGGGAGCTGGGGGGGGGGGGTGAGCGGTGCCCAGCGGATGTCACATGGACAACATCCCACCTGGGACTGTCACAGAAGCCATCAGATGTGGGCACTGCATACTAAAATGGAGGCTGGTGTTGTCAGCGTGCGGCTGACCTTTTATAAAGTTGATTTGAATCCGGCAGCCACAATGTGATCCGCTGTCCTGTAATCTATATATACAGCGTATACCTACACCTAGCTAGTTTTTTTCCCCCTCATCATCTCTTGCTTTCCATTCTTAAATCCTCTGAGTTTCCTCTCTGTCTGTCTCTCTCCCTTTTCTTCTTCAGCTGGGTTGGTTTGAGTTTTTTTCTCCACCTGACAAAGCACAAACAGCAACAACAACAAAATATGAACACAAATCCCTGATAGGGAAGCATGAAATCTCACTCATCTATACTCCCCTTTTGAATTCAGAAGCCAGACTCCCTTTGGCTGACTCCTCTTCACAGCTAGCTGGTGTGTTATTGCGGTTAGCTCTGGCACGCTGATAGCGTGATAGAAATCTATACTGGCTGCATTGTGGGTACGCTTCCTTTCAAACGCTGCCCCCTTCCATTTCCTCTTTATCTGTCCTTCGAGACTGATTTCCCTGCTTGCTCCCTTAAAGCCCTTCAGACTTCATGTCTCCTCTTTCAGCCTCCTCCTTCTCTTTTCCAGGTCGGTTCAGAGTTTATATCTCAATTCCACGTTGAAGATAGCCACTACTTCTCTACGTCTCCTTTGAGACAGGTATCGCTCCCTTTGTTTTGTTGGCAGTGCGATTTGTTTAGATTTTGTCAAACTTGAAATCGCTCACTCCCTCCTCGCTGGATTTCCGCATCTCTCCTGTGATGGCGGTCGCCTCGACTCAGTCCCCCTTGCTTATCTCGCCTCTGTTTTGCTTCTGTGCGAGTCTCTTTGTGTCTATCAGCATTTTTTGTCTCAAGCTGCACAGCCGAGCCTTCACCTTTACTGATGCTACCCTTACAGCAGTTCTTTAACGTTTGTTCCCTCAGAGACTCACATTTTACCCATGTTACCCTTTCGTTTTCGAGGCACAAATTCAGTCGGGGCTACTGGGATTTGCAATCCAACAGACGTGTAATTAATACTACCTTTTATCACCTTTTTGTTCAATATCTGTCGTAAATTTGTCAAAGGTGTTGTTTCAACTCCCAGTTTGTATCTGGTGGTAATACACCTTTACTCGATAACAATAAGTGCCATATTATTAGTGTATTTTCCATGGAGGAATTAACGCAGCTGATCAGCGAGGGAGCGAAGATCTCATTCGGTTCATTCAATTCAATCATGTAATTAGTTCTCCATGTGTAATTGCCACAATTGTGTCACGGGACTGTGCAGAATCTGCACTCTGCTTTGATCTGGCATTTCAATGGGACACCTTTTCGCCTCTGCCTTTTCATCTACCCAGCGCTTCTCTGCAGCACAGGGCTTTGCCGGAGGGCTTTCACCACACCGCTTTCTACAACTCCTCGTTTCCTTCTTTTCTTGTGACATTATTCCTTTCTTTGTTTTTTTTTTTGGGGGGGGTCCTCTCTCTTACAAAACCAAATCTTTCTTTTTTATCCCAACTTTCTCTCCATCTCCTTCCAACTTCTATACATAGATATATTTCTGTTTTCTTACTCTATTTCCATGATAGCATGATAGATTCAAATACCTTCCCTACTTTCTTTCCACCCTTGCTTTTTCCTTGAGGACCATTTGGGCCCACCCCTCTCCCTTCCTCCCCTTATTTTCTGTCACTCTCTCTCCTTTCACCCATCCTTCTTTCAGCTCAATCACTCCCAAGGTGATATGTGTGGCGCCCATCTCCTCCTTTTCCCTCAATCCCTCCTAAAATCTCTGAGGTGCCATTCCTACCTAAAAATTCAGCCGCTCTTCCCTTCTGGCTCCATCCATCGCTCAAACTATTAGATTCTCCTCCCTCTCAGTCTTTTTTTCCATTCACCCTCGGCTGCCATCTTACTTATTTTACCTCAATCCTCGTGCTCATACCCGCACACGGTTTTTCACATTTCCAATCATCTTCCCAGCTGTCTGTCTTCCCTGTCCTCTTCCTGTCATACGGTTAACTCCCTTCACGCCTTCTCAATAGCACTTACAGCTTAATACTATCTTATCTGAGGGGAGACTGCATTCAATCACTGCATCAGTGCAGAGCCAAATCAAAAAATAAACACAAATAATACCAGTCCCTCCCCAACCTCCTCTCGCCTTCTCTTATTTCTCCCGCTCACTGCTTAAGCCACTGTTTTGCTCGAGCAACAACCACACACGCAAATGTTTCACCAGACTGTGGTTGTAAATACTGTGGCAGTGAACTTTGAATGCAGACAGGCGTAATTCATGTACGGTGCAACAATATTGTGCATGTGCACCAAACAACAAAACAACTTTTTCTTCTGCACACAAAAGATTTATATATTTTATAAAAACAAAAGTGTTATTATATTCATATATTTTAATATTTATATATATATATATTTGTGTGTTCTTGGTGTACACTCAACAAATATATAATATAAATGTTAGTAGCTCGAGTCCAAGCCACACTGACTTATCTCAGACTTACTACCTCTCTCTACATTTGAGCAATTACCTTTCAAGCTAACACAGTTTGACAGTGCAGAGTGTAGAGTTTGTGAGCCGCGATTTTTCATGTAAAACAAAACGGCTTGTTTTTGTGAAACTCTTTGCTTTGATTTTGTTTCTGCGTCTAATCTTCTTGGCTCTCTTTGACTGTTACTGGTGTCTACAGTTGTACTCCTTCTCCTTTATGCTAGGCCCACAGCTACTGTATACAAACTGCCTCAAAACCACAAACAGTGAGATTGATAGAAAAGATTGGCGGATTTGCAAAGGCTCTTAAGTTTTTTTCCCAAAAATACTGCCTAAACTTCGCGCTGAACCTCAACTTCGACAAACATTTGGTTATTTTTCTTCCCCCTAACAAGTGGTGAATAAAGTATGTGGAAATCTCTTATTAAATACAAAAATGACATGACTCATCAAGACCCTGTGTCCATTAATACTGATGTAGTCCAACATTTATTTACTTGCCTCTAGATGTTTTTAACTTCTAAGGCACCGCGTCAAACCCTTTTGAAAGCTCCCCTCCCTCAAAATCCTCTTTTTATTCCCTCGACATTCATCCACTTGTCTTCCCATTCTCCTCTCATCCATATGCACTGACTATCCACCTGTTGGGTTTTAGTGTCATACAGTGATGGAGATGAATTATTAACTACCTTCGCCCCTCTATCCCTTCATCTGTCTCCCCATTCATCCTTCCCTTGAGCTATCCACCCGTCCATGTACAAGGTGAACAGTTGCACTACTAGTGTCATGCTGTAATGGATAAATATTTAAGGAGTTTTGCATGAAAACAGGATATGCACCTTTTTTGAGTCAGGAAGACACTGACAGTCAGAAAAGTGATTTGTGGCTGCACGTAGAGAAGCTGATACTGCAAGAAGATAACGGATAGCTTTTGGCAAATATCTAAGCTGCTCCAAAACTAACATTTCGCATTGACTTCCAATTGTTTGTAATGGCGAGTAGTGTGTATTATATAACAGAAGTTGTACTGACCTGTAGATGAGTGTCTCGTCGGCGGTGCAGTTGTACTGTATCTGATACATCCAGACAACGTAAGCTGTAGACAAACGGCCCAAATCCCATCGGACCTGAGCTGAAGTTGATGTTACTCCTTGTACTCCAACCAGCCGTCCCTCCTCCTCGTCCCCCTCCTCGTCCTCCATGCTCCCTCCGTCGGCCGTCTCCCCTTCGGGGGCCCTGCTAGTGACGCCCTCGTCGTCCTCACCTCCATCTTTTTTCCCATCCTCCACTTCTCCTCCACGTCCTGCGCCGTTGTTAATCCCTCCGTTTTTCCCCGTGCTGATATCCGAAGAGCCCGGATCTGTCCGTAAAATCCCATTGGTCACATTCCTGTTGTTTTTGGTGTTCACGTTGTTATTCCCTGCGTTTCCACCTGCTCCTCCCCTGTGAGGAAGGGGGATTATTTTCAGGTCCACAGTGGCCGTCGCTTCGCCTGCCGCATTTATTGCGATGCACGTGTACGCCCCATCATCCCGGGCTACTGTTACTAAGATATCCAAAGTCCCATTGCTGAAGGAGCTGGTCCGGGATGAATTCGCAATGATGCGGTCATCTGGTGAAACCCAGTGGATTACTGGCTCAGGGTCGCCAATGGCACGGCATTTTAGCGTGGCTCTCTGGCCCTCCAGCACCCATAGCTTATGAGTGTGACGGGTGATGAGAGGTGGTTCACAAGTAAACTCTTCCTCAGGAATTGACCAGAAATATCTGAGAGACAACAGGAGGGAAGAGAGATGAAGCCAATGAGAGAGAGAGAGAGGAAGATCCCCTTTTTGGCACAGTACAGGCGTTTGTCTTGCTTTATCCCTCTGAGGTAGGGTTGGCAGATTAAGGTAGTTCATTAATCAAAAGATCCATGTTCCCCTTTCTATCAATTTAAGGGTAAAGTTCAGTAACACAGTCTAAACAGTTTCCCATGCTTCACTGCAGAATAGTGGCCTAGGTAAAAAGTAATTAATGGTGACAGATATGACAGATGACAACAACAGATGCTCATTTTCCTCCTTAATCCTTTGTTTTCACTCCATACTTTTGACTTCAGGGTTAGAATGGAAAAGTCTGGTGGGGAGATGCAGGCAGGTGGTTTGAGATATCAGAATAATGACTACAGCGATATCACAACGAAGTCCTTAAGGCCTACCTGTCCTACGGGTTTTTGCTCCAGTTCTATTCTTGCATACATGATGATCCAATTAAGGTGTCAAAAAATGTGCGATCCATAATTTGATGTGTGCTAAAACAGGGCCAGAGCAAAAATTCGAAGGACAGATTGGGCTTGAGACAAGGTTGGGAAATACCGATGTGTGATACTCAGTTCGACTCAACACATCATTCAACCAGCGATTGGAAAAGTTGAGGTTTACCTTCCAGCGAGGTGAGCAGGTGTGGCACAAGTCTCCATGTCGTCTCCACGGATCAGCCGCCGTAACCATAGCAGTTCGCAATTGCAGTGCAGCGGGTTCCCACCGAAATTTAAGCTTATGACAGCGTTGTAGGGGGTGGGACTTATTGCGCCTGTCTGGGACCTAATGAAGACGGTAGAAAGACCATCAGTTTAATTGCAGAAATGTGTAAGCTTTAATGTTAAATTAAGAAATCTACATTCTTGATTAATTTGACATGAAGATCGACGTTGATCCACTTTCACGAATGTATCTTCCTTCATCCTTTGTTGAAGTTTGAGCACTAAAGTCCAAATTGTGCGATCTTATTAACGTTTGATTTCTTCCTAGTCAAGGTCATTTTTTCCCTTTGCTTTTAAATTTACCTCAGCGCACCTTTTTCTCACTCATATTTTTGGTTTCCTTATTGCTATTTAACTGTTGATTGTGATTCAAAGGAACAAAAATCATTTTCCTATAAAGTGAAGGCTTGGCAGGTTTACAAGAGCTCGCTGCTCAAAATGTAAGAACCCATAAAAATTGTCCACAACAGGCGATTGCAAACCAACCCAGGAGCAATACTTAGCAGTAGCGCTGTTATAAGCATTTTGCAGCTGGTCTGTGCAAATTAAATTTAGAATCATTTGCAAATGCCAAGGACAAAAACAAACCCCTGTTAATTGTACTTCCTTAGCTGGTTTCTGGACTATGGCCTGCAAACCTTGGGCTGAAATGCCACATACAGTATATGAAATGGGTGACTGCTATAAAACAATAGCTCAAACACATATATAATTTTCTTTTTATTCCCATGACAAGTCAAACCACACAACCCCAGAGCCAGTTTCATAGATGACTCTGTGAGCTAGTTATTTCTGAGATGGTTGCAGCTTAGTTGGAACCTCTACTCCAAGTGTGATTTTTCTTTTCTAAACCTCCCTCATTACCTACCACAACTATTTATCTAGCCAATAAGTGGGCATAGGAGACCTGCAAAGTCCTTATTTATTCACCTTGCTGCCACTCTCTCCTTTGGCCTTCTTGGCCACATAGTGTGGACAAGCTGCTGCCTCCTTTCTATATGACGAGAGAACAGCAAGGGGAAATAACAAAGGGTTTTGTTCCTCATATCTGGACTGTGGAATAAGAATGAAGCAATTTATAGTGGTGTGCACAGTACATTCTGTACATATGAGCATATGTGTGACATTGTCTCCCTGCGATTCAGTGCTCCTATTAAAATCCACGGTGGTGCCACAGAATATTTCCACTAAGCCACTTCTTAGAGAAACATAAAAGACGAAGCTTAAAAGCTACCTTGCAAAGAGGGGATCAGGAGGCAGGGTTCGGAGCCGGTTGGAGGTCATATCCAGCCTTGCAAGTTTGTACAGCTCTCCAAACACTCCTTCGGCTATGTGGTCTATCAGGTTATGGTCCAGGTTGAGAGTGTGCAGACTGGCCATGTTCTGAATGGACTCCCACGGTACCCTGTAGCAATAAAAAAAAAAAGAGGAATATTTAGTGATGAATGTGAGATTCATTGAATTACTGGACTTTGTGCCAGATGGTCATTTAGGTTTGTAAATGCCGATTCATCACTCAGATGGTTAGTGTCTGCTGTAGGTAAACTGACAGCATAGGGATGCGTGCGCTGCTTTTCCATTAAAGTTTACCATCTAAGTTCTGAGCACTTTGCTGTTGCTTTGCAGAAAACGGGAACAAGCAAAGAGTAATTAATGAGACGGCGGTGACAGACAACAACAACAGATGCTCATTTTCCTTCACAATCCGTTCCTTTTCCACCAGTCCCATCTGCGACCCATTGCTGTTGTCATTTAGTATTCCTTTTGTACAGACAGTCACTTAACAACTGTCTTTGGACAAATTAGTGAGTCAAATCTGCCAACTGACAAGAAGCAAAACAGAATATATGTGAAGTAATGCGTTTATTTTAGCAGTCAGGGTCATATTGACACCGTTTGCATCTTGTGTTCTGTTTCAAGGTGTGCTTTTTTTCTTTAGCTCAAAGTTTGTTTGGCGGAGTATACGTGTACTTTGCACCATGTCACGAATAAGTTAACTCCCAGTAAATTGGTGAGAAGAACACATTCGTTTGTGTGTCGTCAAATTAATGGTTTTTTGAGTCACTTCAAGAAGCGATTAAAAAGTTGCTAAATTACAAGAACTGTGAAATGTCTCTAGATGATAGGCCTATATGGTATAAAGTTTTAATGAATAAAGACTGGCAATTCTCATCTTTGCTGCACTGCACAGAAGATTAACCACGTGAGATCAGTTGAGGCTCCAGAGTTGCTCCCTAAAACTCTGCTGAAAGCAGTATTTGAACAAATCTAAGCTGCAGGGAGACACCAGGTGCGCCTCACTTTCCTTCCCAATTAAATTACCCAGGTGGGCCTCCCCACCTGGATAATCTCTTCCCGTGTCTGCAAAGTTCTCATTTGACATGATTTGTTTCCAGTTTTTAACCTTGATAGGAAAGAATCAGTGATGCGGGCTTGAAGTCTTGAGCGTGTAATTTAACCTGCGACAAAGGGCAAACAGCAGTTGCTAATGTATGCGTCGTTAAAACTCTATACTTTTCTTATGGCTTGGTGAAGGTTGGAGAGAGGCCAGAGAGCTCCTGTAGAGGAGACAAATGAAAAACCTTAATCAGAACTGACAGCCAAAAGCTGCCGAATTCATCAACGCAGCGAGACACTATGGCGAGAATAGGGGTTTGATAGAGAATATCATTACTGTTCTGACTTATTATTTAGTCCAGAAGTCTTCATTGTCCTAGATGGAGATGAGTGGAAGGAGGATCCATAAGGAATAGCTATAGCAATGCACGCTTAGGCCGTAGAGTGAGTCTCGGCGTGCACTCATCAAATCTTAACAAAATCGAAGTCAAAGAAAATTAGCACCTCATCAAAATTGATTCGCTTTCAGTTTCTGAGCTTTTCGTCCTCCCCTTCCAGCCTCAGCAGTTTGAGCTGGTCTCTCTTCATTGTGTTTGCTGACTCCTGTGTGATCATAAAAAGCCTTTCCACTGTGCCATGAAATTCTGGGAGCCGAGCTGTGCGTCTGCGGCGCACACTTGAGACTGAGACCTGAGCACAGTGAACTCTGGAGCATTATAATGTGTTTCTACTTAGCAAAGCAGAACAGATGAAAAAAGGCTTACCTCCTGAGGTTATTGTAAGACATGTCGAGGTCTTCCAGTGTGAGCAAGAAGTCATCAAAGGCCTGGACAGAGATTTTGACCAGCTGGTTGTTGTTGACGATCAGGTGTTGCAGATTGACCAAACCGGCGAGGTCCCTGGGTCCAAGTGTAGTCAAGCGATTACCTAGACACAAATATAAATAATGCCATTTAAAGGTTTTAATTCAGTGTTTCCATGGACTTGATACATGCAAATGGTCTAATTGCAATATCCAAGTAGTTTCAGAAGTTATCAGAAGTGTAGTTAGTTGTTGTAGATTGTAGTTTTGGCTCACCATCCAGATGCAACGAGCGCAAACTCTCCAGGTCAGCAAAAGCCATTGGTCGGATCAAGTGGATGGTGTTCCTCGACAGAGTCAGATCTACCAAACCAGTCATGTTGACAAAGTCATTCCCGCCCACTTCTGTGATGAAGTTGTCAGCCAGCCGCAGCTCGACAGTGCGGCGGTCAACGTGCGGGGGGACAAACAGGAGGCCCTTGTCGGCACAGAGCGTGCTGAGCGACTCTGAAAGGTTTCGACACACGCAGTGGAAGGGACAGGCCGAGACCACGCCCCACGTCTCCCCCGCTCCGATTAGAGAAGGCAGCAGGCAGCATGTGACCAGAGTCAGCCAGTGAAACACCGGGAAAGGGACGGAGTCAGGAAGGGTTCTTTTCGTAGTCCTGGGGCAGGCGCAGTGGACGAGGTGGGATGAGGAGGGCAAAGATGAGACAAGGAGAGGGGGGAGAAGAGAAAGAGAGAGGATGGATGGAGGGGAGAGGGAAGGGACGGTGGAGCGTTCTGCCCTTTGTTCGGGGTGGAGGTGTGTGTGGGGCAGGTGTTTTTGTCTGCGGGAATTGAGGGGTGGGGGGACAGGCATGGTAGAACGCCTGGCGATCCACAGACCTGGAGAGAGAGAACGTGGGGAAAAAAGAACAAAATGGGTTTTTAGACTGTTTCGCTGGTCAGACATTGGTTAGATCTGAAATGTTTTTCTGTGTCTGATTTCCTGTCTTCCACCTACTCTGACTAGACAGAGCTGAAACGAGTCTGCTATGCACACATGCACACTTGTGTGGGCCAAGGCCTTCTCTTAAATGAGTACCACTCAGTGCGAATGCCCACTTGGTGCTTCATAGCATAAAAAAATCCATAATGTGAAACGGTTGATGCTCAACAACAGCAACTTTCATATATACTTGCAAGGAAACACACATTCCCGTACCATTACATCTTATTGCCTAGCAACAACATCCCAAAAGACTGAACACAGCCAGTCCCCATAGTAACAGTTACCTAGAAACCTGTAAGACGGATTAGTCGAGTGTTATATCATCGGACCCGTTCTTCTTAAGAACCGTGGGTCAGGGAATCAAATTGGGTCACCAGCCTATGTGCCTCGATTTCTACAGCAAGACTCAAGTCAAGCACAATGTGGGTCTCACTAGGCTCAGTCAAGTATAACACACACAAGGCTCCCATTGTAATCTCAGACATGCAGAAAATCTCCCAGCAGACGCACGCTTTGTGCACAGACATCCCGAAATACAGCTATGTGATAATAAGGTATAGAGATGAGTCACCGCCTCTGATTGGCATGCATAATAGTTGTCATAGCAACTGTAACCTAGATACAGAGAGAGTGACAGGGAGTGTTGATAACAGTCACAGCCGCGGTGACTCGGGAGAGGATGAGACGGTGAGTCAGGGACATGCAAACACACAGAACATAGCTGGGTGTATTTTTTATTTTATTTTAGCGGAGTAACCTGGAAACTTGTGGAGTGGAGTAGTGCCTTGAGCACGGTGATTATATCGTGATATATAATGTATGCAACCTAATACTTTGAGTAACGACCAGACGTAACCGTACATCATGCTGACTTTACAGGTTTGACGCAAATTGCTGGCTCAATACTTTCCATTAGGTGCTAGCTTTGCTCTTTCTGCATGAAAGTAGTCGAGGGTTTACCGTTTAGCTCAGATACTGAAGCAGTGTCAGTATCAAAGCACGAGGGGGGGGGGGGGGGGGTTCCAGCAGTGTTTTGCATTCTCCTCCCCTACTACGTGGTTCACTTTGGTCTACTTCCAATATGTGAGCACTATTAGCCATATTAGACAGGCTACAGTGTTCCATTTTCTGAAAGCCTGCATCAAAAGGGTAACGAAACCTAGCGCTTGAAATGGTGTTTCATCTCAGGTTCTCACTGTAAAGCAAAAAGAAGGAAGGAAATAAGCAGCGTCTCTCTTAAATGATGGGGCTAGATTACATATGGATTAGTTAAGGTTGCAATCAAAGGGTGCCATTACTTCCTTAATGTCGGGAATTTCCTTTTTGAAAGTGAATATTTGGGCGGAACGTTAAACGAATGGACGATTAGTTAAAGAGACAATTGTGTGCCCATACATGAGACCTTTAATATGCTGCAATGACTCGAGCGTTCTAAAACACTCCTTTTGTTGACATCTTTTGCTTTTTGCTACTTAACTCTAAATACTCGAGTGGCTCTTAGGTGCCCTGGGGAGTTGTAATGACTGCCAGGAGCTGCACTACCTTTTTCAAACCAGACCTAAAAATATAACTCCCCACACTCGAGCTTAGCAATGGTACCACAGATAGTTATTTCCTTATGTCTAGTGTCATCACTTTCAAAAAATGAAAAAAAGTATTGCTCGCAGGCAGGAGATGGCCGGGGTGCCAGGGAGGGTGGGGAGGGAGGGGGGGGGCGACAGAGTCACGAATGCCTGCAGTGACAGCCAGTCCCCAGGGCAGTCGACGTTGGAAGTCGACTGCTCCTGAGCTGCTGTGGAGGCGTGCATACTAAGATGTGGAAATGCTCCGGCAAAAGTGAAACACCACTTAAAAAAATGTGCCTACTCTGCGGCGGACCCTGAAAATCCCGGACATAAGGGGTTGCAGAACCCGGCTCCACCAGCTCACCCCCGTACTTTGCTAACGCTTTCCCCTCAGACAGCTTACTTTGCCGGCGGCGCGTTGAATGTCAATCCGCTCCCGCACTCTCCCGTTGTGCGGACTGTCTCTCTCCACTCCTTCGTTTGACCTTTATCTTTCCTTCATCTCCCAATTTCCTGCATCTTTTCCCCTCCTCTGCTCCCCCCCCCGCGCCGGGCTTTCTCGCTTTTAACTCCTCGGCTCTGTGTCTCATTTTTTAATGCTCGTGCTTAAATTTTTACCCCCTTCTTCTGTTTCTCCTTGTGAAAGCCTTCACATATCTCTCCTCGTGCCATCTCCACTCACACCTTCGCCCTCTCCCCCACTGCTCTCTTACCTACCGCTCCTCTTCTTCCCCTGACTCTATTATTAGAGATTGTTCTTTGTTTTCTTGCCATCCATCCTCCACCATTTATCTTGCACCGCAGTGCTCCTCCTCTCTTTTTCTATCCTGTCTCTCCATCTTTGCTCACCTTCCATCTTATAACCCTTTCCGCCTCTGGCTGCTCTGTAAATTTCTGCATTTTCTTTCTTTGTATCTCATTCCCTCTCTTTCTTTCTCTCCATCTTGTCTGCCCTTGAGGCAACCTGAGTACGACAATGTTATCAGTCACAGCTCTACCTCTCCACCTTCTCCCCTCTCTCCCCCCCGCCCCCTCCCCCCCTCTGCCTGTGTCTTTTTGTCTTGTCTCTCTATCGCTTGCTGACTCTGCTGCCCTCCATGTCTCCTTGCCTCTCCTGCTCCTACTTTGAGTCACAAACTATGCACACACATGCGCGCACACGTCTTCAGATCGTACGTGCCGCACACACGACTTTGTCCAATCCTCCGCCTGTCTCGCGCTCTCTCCCTTGCTCTTCCTCCCCTCACTCCCCCCTCTCCTTTATCTAACTTTCTCACCCACCCTTCCTCCCCACCATGCTTCCATTTTTCTCTTTTACTTCTTCCTACCACTTTCTATCTCGCTGCAATCTTTCCTCTGCATCTCCCTCTCCCCTTCATATCTCGCTCTTCTATTAGGGAGCAGATCTCATTTGCAACTAGAGCAGTGCAGCATTGAAGCTCTCTGACACACACTCTCACACACACACACACACACACACACACACACACACACACACACACACACAAGTTGGGTGTAAACGATCCGTCTGCTCTGTGATCGATCTGACCCAGAGAGATGGATAGCACCCTGTCCCATTCGTTTACACTCCTCCTCCTGCCCGTTCTTTCTCTCTCTCAGAATCTTCCTCCATGCCGTCTTTCTATCCTGTTCCTTGTCTTTCCCCATTTAAAGGTGGTAATCATACGAGTAATTGATTTTTACAGGTATGCAGCCTATTCGTTACGGGGGTCACTTTGTATTGCGAGGCTCGGCGTTTGTACATTCACTTGTTTGGACACATTATGCACTCGCACGCTGCTTCGCTATCTCAGTAGTTTCCAATGAAGAATTGTGGAAATGTCTGACAAACACCACAGACCTGTGGCAAAAATCAAATGTGAATCACTGTGTGTGTTACAACTGTCTTTTTTACGCAGATACATATAAGAGGATGTGACATGTGTCTAGAGCTGGTGGTACCAACATTAAATATAAAAAAAAAAAAAAAAAAACTCTTCCATCAGTCTTTATCAATCTTCATCAATGTGACAACGTTTCAAACTCTGAGGCAGACGGAGATATATACTAGTTTGCAGATGATTTCTCCCCAGTATAAGATATGAGGCATAATATAACACATTATTGATTGTGTTGTTTTTTCCTCATTAATCTTTAACTTATAAAAGGTCAAAAAAAGAAAACTGAAATTGCTCCTCCTCGGTTTGTCACACTAAAGAGATTCAGTTTATGACCTAAACAGAGGACAATCTCAAATCCTCACACTTGAGATGAGATTAGTGTAGTCTAGTTTCTGGGACCGATATTGGATGAGACATATCAGATTACCTATAACACAATATGTCGCCGCTTCAGAACTAAATGACAAGTCGCTATTTCAATTTTCAGTCGTGGACGAGCGGCGGTCATAAACCGTGCACATAATGGCATTCATGAAAAGTGTGACTTCACCTTGCACACTCTTCTCCCCTCATCTTTACCTTCCTCTGTTTTCTTGTGCCGCAGCAGCACTTCAGTTTCCCATTTGGAGATCAATAAAGTCTTATCTTATACATTGCACTGATGTAGCACCCAGCTGCTGGTACAGTATGTGTGACTTTGTGCGTGTGTCTATGTGTGCACAGTTTCTCCCATCAGCTGCACTTAAGGTATATGCTTGAGGATGTTCGCTCCGCCATGTTCGTCCGGTGTGTGTGTGTGTGTGTCATCTTGTGTGTGAATTAATGTGACATTTCTCTGCACTTAGCAAGCCTTTACTTGCTCTTAAGAGTTTGCTGCTGAATTTGCAATAAGAAAGGAACACACAGATGTGAGTTTGCACACACACACTTCTGCTCTCCCTCTCTCTCAAACACAGGCACACAAACACAGAAAGCAGCAGGCATCACAGTATAGCAATAAGGCCAAAAGCCTTTTCTCACAACGGTGCCTGATACTTTCCTGGGAATGAAAGAAGAAAGGGAGGCATTCAATGAAAAATGGATGATAGAGAGATAAATCTCACAGGAGGGGAGGACGGAAAGACAACAAGAGATCAGACAAAGAGCAGATGAAATGTGTGTTTGTGCAGAAAAACACTTCAGATGAATGTACATATGCATTTGGCTAGTTCGTGTTCTGAGAGTGTGTGCGCGCGCTCCAAGGGATGTGTACCTTACAAGTGTCCACGGCTAGTTGTTTTTGTTTTTTGCTTTCCTCTTGCTTTCCTCTATTTTGGGAAACCTCTTGCTAACGCTACCCTGCGTGAACCCTCAACCCTCCGGAGAGCTAGAAACAGGCAGTTGGAGCGAGCAGAAACGGCTGCACAGAAGCGCGCGAGTACATGAGCTAAAAGCGTCTGTGGAAGGAACTACTCAGTACCCCCCAGTGCTGGAGCACACGTCAGAGGCCGCGAGGCCGAACCCAACCTCACCCTACCTTCCAAAAGTTTCTGTTTAAACACCCACCTCAACCCCAGGAGGCACAGCTCCAAACCCAGAGAAATATGGAGCCGCTAATAGCTTTACAACCATGAATTTCCATTAACTTCTTTTCTTTTTGTGGTGATACTTTTAACCTCAACCCAAACCAACACGATTAGGAGAAGCTTCAACTCTAATGTGTCGTCTTGGAAATGCCGTAAGACCCACTGCCCTTGAAGGCTTAATTCCCTTTAAGTCTCTGGACTGTCAGAAATGTCAGACCCTCTTACACGCTAACCACAATTAATAATGCCAAGAAACTGTGTGTGTTTGCATGTACAGTATATATCCAAATCTACATCTCAGCGTTGATGTTGGTGCATCCACTCTGGAGCGCACAAATGCCATTAGCCTATAATTGACTTAAATCATCTTAGGGGATGCTGCAGTGTTTAGAAACAAGGGGATTTTTATTAGCTCTCAAAAGCGCAGTAATCCACAGATCAGATTGGAGTGTGTGTAAGTACACCACAGCGCTTCAGTCACTGCAGCAGGAAGAAGTTAATGTTTGACTAATAAGGATGGAAAGTTGAAGGTGGACTTGAATAAACAACTGGAACCTGACGTCATTGGATTATCATATCCATGCACTTTCCATACGGAGGCGGTCTTTCAAACACATTCACAGAAATGATTTCAGTCATATTGAATTCTTTGCATGCCCTCATACTCATAATCCAGACCTTTGATATTAGGTGAGAGTTCTTGCATACAGAAACTACTGCGAGCATACCACACAATCATAATTACAGGGAGGCCAACACACACACGCGCGCAATCTCTCTCTCTAGGCAAGGAACAAAAGAACGCCCACATAGCCTCTTCGTGCAGCAGTCGTGTGTACTGTAAGCCCACTCATCCTTTTGATACTATCACTCCTCTGTCATCCCTTTGTCGTATTGTCCTCTTTAGTCATCCAAAGTGTATAAGAAGCTCAGGGAAGAGTACTGGGTATCTGTACTGGGTATGAAAACGGACAGCGAATGACGGACGTGCAAAACGGCTAAGCGCGAGGGGGAGAGACAAAAAGAAAAAGACGAGAAAATGGGAGAAGAGCGCACAAGATGGTGGAAGGAGGGGTGTTAGATTTGAGGAAAAACAGAAGCCGCAAAGCTGCGGACGAGCGTAAAAGAAGGAGCAAGAGTTTGAGGAAGACGGGGAGAAAGAAGGATGAAGAGTCAGTGTGTATGAATGTGTGTCGTTAAGCGGATGGGCAGAGAAATATGTAAAGGCGATAAACGGGTGAAGGCCGCCATCCATCACTGTCAGAGAGAGGGATGAGGGAGGGAAGAGTGGATTTGATTAGGGAAAGGGAGAGCTGTGTTAAAAATGAGTTTGTAAGGCTTTGCCATCACGATGGCAGGAGGAGAAGGAAGCCGAGAGGAACGCATGGCTGAAGGCCGGGAGTGAAAGGTGATGAGGTGTTAACGTCAGTGAGAGGAGGCGGGAAGAGGGGATTGGTCAAGAGGACAATAGTTAAGCTGTAAAGGATTGGCTGGGGACATATTATCCGACTTTGAACTTTTATTGGCACGATTTGGCCCTCGCAATGGTCCAAAATGTTTTATTGAGACATTAAACTCATTATCAGAGGTCAAAAATTAAAAGCAAGAGTTAATTGTGTGATAATGAAGAGCTTTGCCGTAGTTAATGGTTCTCCCTCAGCAGCATGGCAAGCTATTGCTTTAAAAGTGTTCTATATTAGTGTCAGTGTGATACAGAAGTTTCAGGGAAAAACAGAAATTACACTTCTTTCCGATGGTGATTGTTGTATGAACACAAACAACTTTACCTGAATTGTGCTAAAATCGATTTAAACCTAAAATTGGCAAAATCATTCAGGGAGTAGCTGCTGAGAGAAGAAGTAAACAAACTTGAGCAGATATTCAATGTCAGCTCTATTTTCTTAACAGTTTGAGTAGATTTTTCAACCAGTACTGGGTTTCTTTGAGGTTGAAATCACCATGATGGAACACAATGTATGTGCCTATCGTTTGTTTTTTATAGAAAGAAATGGCCACCATATACATAATGATACGGTTGACGATCAACTTGTCAGCTCTCACACGGGCAAACTATTAAACGGAAACATCATCCTCACATTTCCCCGAGTAGTAGTCGTGTTTTAGTGACAGTCCGTAGCTCTTTAAACAACAGTGCTGGAAAAGAAAGAAAGCTGAAAATGTCAGTCATTAGGTGCTTGATCTGTCGTTCTTTTTCAATCTGCACCGCCATCTGTTTTTGTTTTCCAGCACATAGATATGGGCTACTGATGGAGAAATCCCACAGAACCCCCGAGGTAAATAGTAAGACTGGAAGGAGGGAAATGAAGAGAAAGGATCTGAATAAGTATGTTGTCTTTAAAATGAAAGGACTGCAGTCTCCTCACAGCGGGGCTCCAAAATAATACTGTTCTTCAGAAATATTCCACTCAACTAATTCCTCTATGTTGTGTTGTGAGCGAGGGGGGGGGGGGGACGCGGCGTGTGTGTGTGTATTTGCATCTGTATGCACGACCCTCTCTTCCTAAATCCGCTTGGAATGCATCCTATTTGGAAGATTTTGATAATTGTTTCTATTCCTGGAACATTGCACAGTAAGATTTTTAAATGTTTTTGTTTGGGCTGTTTTTTTACACCTTTGGAAAACTTCCACCTCGGTTTAGCATTTAAACGCTTATATAAAGACCTTGTTTTTGTCTCACTGATGCACATTTCACAGCTTGTGCATGAAGACCATAAAAACTCCAGTTATGGTGATTTTCTTCAGCAATCTGCATTTGCTCCTTGGGACCAGGAAATTGACTTTGTGAGACATCAGAGCTGAGTGAAATTGTTGCAGAGTACGTCTGACTGCAGCACCTTCAGTAAGAAGTAAAAGTATCTATAATCTTTTGACATGGCAACACTTCAGAGAAAGCAAGCCACTCGGTTATTTGGAGTAAAAATACAACAATAATAAGTGTGGAGACTTTGAAGTTTGGCTGCCGCACTGCATCTACTTCACAGAGATAAGCAACCCTTCCTTTAATGAACTTTGTTAAAAACCAAAGTTTAAAAAGTCCAAAAAAAAAAAAAAAAGTCAAAAAAACAATATTACCTGGGATTCCTTTGAAGTACTCATTCCTCGAATGTGTAGAAATAAGACTGCACGAAGAAGGCCGACCCTGATTTACCACAGGCCGTGAGTTGGTGAACCATGACCACCTGGACAAGAACATCTCAAGTGGTGAACAAAGGCATTGCCTAGGCCTCGCTCTTGTCTGCTCGTGAGTAGAGAAGGATTTTCCATCTTTGCCCTGCTTGTTAGTGATTTTTGTAGTGATGTGATGCAGAAGTGCAGTGGAGTAGTTAAGCTCTGTCGGATTTCTGTTCTTTTTGCATAGTCATGGGTTGATTTCTGGTATTAAAATGGGCACTATAATGGCAGTTATCATCATGAAGCTAAAATAATATTCCAAAAACTTGTATGACCATCTGTACAAAATCTTACAATCCAAGAGGCTATTAAATTAAGTTTTTCCATCTTGGAGGCAGTCAGGGATCGCAGACCTCTGCCAAGGTGTGTCGTTTCTTTATTGGTGTTTGAGGCGGCTGCTGTTTTCTCGTTTGTTTAGTCGCGAAAGAACGCCTTTCTCTTAAATTACGCACATGCGCGACAAATTCGGTTCCGCCGAGTTTCACGAAAATGGCATTTCTTTTCGTAATCCTGCAGACAGACAAACAGACGAGATGGAAACATAACCTCCTTGGCGGCGGTAACAAGCTCTGAAAGTTTTCTTCGCAATCCTGTAACAGTGTTGTGCTATATCTGCGGCAGCCAATCTCCCACTCCTTGCTGAGGTTTTGTAATTTTGTTTCCTCTCTTTGGAAAGCCCGCACGACTGCACAGCTTGGGGATTAAATTTTCTGGGAGGTAAATTGAATTGGCAAACAGCGGCGGTGACAATGATTTTCTTTGGCACTTCATTGGCACAGATCGTGCCAGGGAGCAGTCTTTACATGATTCGTTATGAAGCTCTGGTTTGGATTTCTGAGTTTTATCCACCATCTTTATCTGCTTCAACATCAGTATTTAGGTCGGCACTTATGGATGTGTACCAGCGCGGGCTTGTGTTGTGAGTGCACTTTCTTTCTTTTCTCTTGTAATGCTTTGCTGTCACTCTGACTGCAAAGTGGGATCTCAGCATTATCTGCTTTGAAAGTCCTTTTGTAGGCTGTAGCACTAGTTTTATTCTATACATCTATAATAGTCTTACAGATGGATACAGTTGAGCAGCCAAAATGACGGGAACAGCTGAGCAAATCAGGGACATAAAGTGCTGAAAACAGCTCTGGCAGCTCTGTTACACTTCCATACCAGGATGCCTTTTTACTTGGAGAGGAATCATTTTTCATTGGTGGATAGCTGTCATGTTGGTGCCAGAGAGACGGCTCAATACTGTTCTGTTTTGATGCTCCTTTACTCCAGATGGCAATAGCACAGTTGCATCTGATTAAATTGTGCAGTAACATGGTTAAAGATGGGGGCCAATAAAAGCCTGTAATTAATAGCTGACAGTCTTTGTTTCCTCCACATGCTCTCCTTTTGATACAGATTCCACATTGTGCTAGACGTAATGGGGAAATGAATCCCGGCATCTGTATGAACTGGCATCCGCGACGGAGGCACGAGGTTTCCTTTTTAAAACGGCTATCGTCAATATTTTTACAATAGTAATGTATCGGGTGACACACTGTGAAGACGTGCAAACCTTCAGAGAATTATCTCCTGGATCTGAGCAAGTTTCAGCTCAGCGTTCAGTGTTATTTTGCTGTTTCCATTGGAAAAAGCTGTACACTACCTGCTCAGCACCAATCGGCAGGCACATTGTTAATGACTAGCTGGTGAACACAGTGGAGCTTTAGCAGCCTGAGGAGTTTTATTTCCCTCACGAGTTGGAGTTTAAAAAAAAAAAGAGTGAACTTGAGGAAGGATGATGTTGCTCCATAACTGCTGGATGTAAACACCACGTCACCTTCTAAGGTGGTTTTGTTACGTATATTCTGTTTCACATTCTTTGAGTGACACTCTGCGTTGCTTATCTGCAGGTCATTACAAGTGCATGTTGACTACTTTACTCAGACTTAAGAAGGAGACTGTTCTGGGCTTGGTCCCGTTCATGGCAGTCCCACCTGTAGGAGTTTGGAGTCTGTCCCTCTGGTTACCAGCCTGTTTCACACTGTGTCTTATTTGGAAATGAATGCTGCTTAAATTTTGTAATTATGTTCCTGTCCCGTTAAATGTGATAGTGGCATAGCCTGCGGTTTGGGCCCAATTCCAAACACTGCGAGTATGAAGCAGCTAATGTATCCGAGTCCACTTTCACTAGACATTCTTATGCAGTCTGATGTTTTAGGATTCGTGTCAGTTGTACGCGGTTGTAGGTGGCTGTGTGCGTTGGTGTTTGCCGTCATCCACGGGTTATCCAACATAAACTCCTGAACTTTAAACTACTTGAGTTTCTAATCCAAATTTTGGCCGCACAAACGCACACCCTCACTCTCAAGCGCACCAACCTGCAGACATACAAACACCTAAACACACTTCTGCTTACGCCCACAAATTTGCCTTTGCATGACACACACTCACAAGTGTTGCAGAATAACTGACCTGCCACTCACCCTGAACAGAATGCGCTTGCAGTTTTTCTCTGTCCCTCTCCTCCTCCTTCTCCTCTTCCTCCTCCTCCTCCTCCGCCTCTTCCTCCATTCATCCCTCCATCTACCTCTCTGTAAAACTAATGTCTTTCAGTCCTCGCAGTCTCTCGATTCCATCTTGCAGCCTTTGCTGAAACCCCGCCATATTTTCAGTGGGTGATTTCCGTGTGTTGTGCGCACCTGTGTATTAACAGTTTACATAGCCGAGGCTAATCAACAAAAAAAATTGCATAACCACCACAAACACCGGCCAACGAGCAACACACAAACACACCACTCCCGAGCCGTCAACATCTCCCGCCCAATCAGAAACCCTGCGGCGTCAATTATGTGGACTCTGATTGGCTAACACAACAGGATGCAGCTCGACAAAACGTCTTTGTGTGTGAGTGTGTGCGAGTGTCGGTTTGATGATTCAGCAGGGTTCCCAGCTTTCTAAGGGGAAATCCTGAGCAAGAGAGCAATTACCCAATCAGCGCTCTGCATCCAGCACAGTAGGTCAATGACATGCCAACCAGGCCGATGAATCAGTGATGGATGTATTGATTAGCACTGCACACAAACACTCACATACAAACTCTGTTTTCAATCATGCATTTCTTCTTTTTTTTTAACATTTTCTTTAATGTTCTGTATTGCTCTCGCGTTCAACCTTCCAGCTCCCCCTCAGAAATGATGCACAAAAATGTGGACAGCCAGACGGCTAGGAATAATGGAAGAACCGCAGAGTTAACAGATGCACGTGGCGTGGGGGATCGAAGGAATTTCCAATGAACGTTGGGTTGAGGCCTGGTAGTACCAGCCGTGTTTGATCACAGAGGCTACTCAGAGCCATAATGAATCACAAACTGCGCTGTAACTCGACACAAAGAAGCTTTTTCTACCTGAGGTGAGACACTAATAAAGCCGAAACAACTCTGTGCCGCAATGAGCCTGCAGGGGAAACCGGTTTCCCTTGAGTTTGTTGATTACTGCGTCTCATATTCTAACGCTTAGCAGTGCTGATACGGGCAGGGACGGCGTGTGCCTCGCCGTCAGACTCGGACTATATGTGCTGCAGACTAAGTACAAGCCGGTTTTCTCCTGACTGTCATCACCTGCACTGTATTCTGCGCCATGATTCACTCGAGCACCTACTACAACCGGCTGCATCTGTCGAGCATCGTTGTAATGCACAGACAGACGTGCAGCGGTGTTTGTTTGAACAGTATGCAGCTGGCGGAGAGGCGTTAGCAGCATGCGTAGCAGCTTTGTTAACTGATGGTCTCTACATATTCAGAAACTCGACGCCAAACTCCAGCTTCTCTGATCTCTTCTTGGATTTCGCCTCCTGAAACATCATCTAGGTCCCGTTTTCCACGATCTCCTGACTTAACTGACTAAACATCAAAAGTGTTAATTAGAACAAATCAACAGATCAGTTAATAATGTCACTAATTAGTAGCTGCAGCTCTTGCTTGATGAATGCTACGTGATATCCGCTCCTCCATGTGGGTCAGCATAAATCGCACATTTTTTCGACTCGCAAAAGCCGAGCAGGTTTTAGTCCGTGCTTGAGTAACACATGGCTGCTGGTGAGCGCCTTTCTGATGGGATTGAACACATCAAAGTTTTGTGTGTGTATGAGTCTAAATCCAGAGGGGTTTTTTTTTTCCACAAAGCAGGATTAGCAAGTTGGCCAGATAGATTTAAAAAGTTCTTTTTGTTAGCAATTCTCAGTCTGCACAGCTGAGTCATATTTCCAAACCGAATATTCAAATTCGGTTTTGCTGATTTATATCGACATCACCAAGAGAGTGGAGTAATCTCTTTTCCAGACATGTGGGTAACTTCCTAATCCAGACTTGTGAAAATTCCCTGCAGGTCCGCACAGATCTCACACCTGCAGATACCTCGACATCCGTCTCTCTTCTCATCCCTCTTTTATCCCCCATGCTCTCTTTCATCTCGCCATTTCCCACTCGTGTCTCCCTCCCCTCATCTAACACCCCCCACCCCCACTCCCGTCGCCGCACGCAAACACGCTGTTTCAGATTTGGCTCTCCCCCTCCTCCCCCTCCCCCTGAACCAACCCTCCGTCTGTCTCCAGCGGTTGCCGTGGTTACAGTTTGTTCTGCTCATCAGGTGCCCGCTGTGCCTAAACAGACTGTCAACAGTTTAATTACTCATCCTCTCATCCTTCCATCTTTCCTTACTTCTGCACTATGCCTTTGCTTACCGCTGCCACCTCTGACTGGGGAGCCTCTGAGTCACTCCCCCTCTCTGTGACGTTTGTCTCCCTTTTTTTTATCGTTTCCTTCCTTTCATTCTCACTTCCTTCCTTTTAGTTACTTCTGGTTTGTCATCGCGTCTCCCTTGCTCTTCATTCCTACTATGTTTGACTGCTAATTACTCAGCCTTTTAACTTCCAATCATATCAGTGTTCTTTCATTCATTCGGCCACCCTTCCATCTCTATCCACCCATCCCTCCCCGTCAGTGAGCCAGTGCTTTATTAGTGTAGTTTTTCTTTTCAGACATTGTTATTCCTCTATTCCCTTATCCCCACTCCCTCTTATCATCCACCTCTCAAGTGCCATCACTTGCCTTTTCATTCTTCATTACTCAGTCTCTCTCCATCCTCCGAGTGTCCCTCCCTATCTTAAACAGTCAGTCTTGTAATTACTCCTCTTCATCACGCTATCGTTCTATACCTCTCTGTCCATCACGTACCCATTCGGTTCCTGAGCTGTTGACAGCGGCCTGATGTCTCATCCTTTTGATCCTCCCCCTCTCTTCTTTCACAGCTCAGCCTTTCCCTTCTCTCCCTCCACCATTTGTCATTCCTCCGTTCCATCCGCTCATCCATCACGTGCCACCCTCCTGACATTGTACTACGTCTGCCTTGTTTCAGGGTTTCAAGTCTTCCGCTTCACGCCTTGATTGAAAGCTAGTTATATCAGAAAGGTGTGCAATATCCTTCATCTATCATTTGTCATCATCCTTGATGTCTTCTCATGCACCTGTCTTTATCCGTTCCACACAATTTTGCAGTTATTGCTCTTTGGGATGGTCGCTATTTTTTTTATTTCATTATTGAAATATTGGCTAATTACCTTAGCAGCGCTAACTAGGTGCGTCAGGCTTGTCTAGCTTTGGCTTTCTCTACATCTTAAAGCTGTGTACGTGGATCTTTAGCTAGAGCCATGCTGTGAACTGCAATGTTTAGTATCTCAGGCTGACTAGCTTACTACAGCAGTATCCTAATCCAGAATTACACTAGCGGCATTACATAATACATTATTTTATTGGTTTACATGTTTAAAAAAAATCCCCATTCACAGCTATCACATCCAGGAGCTAGTACTGGATACCACTGTATATAAGCAAACACCCATGTGACCTAGGGTTAGGTCACCCTGGTTCATCCGTCTCTTCCCTTTTGACAATTGAGAACATGAACAAAGACACCAACAACAATCAACCCACAACCTTGGCGGATTTAATGTTTGCCAGCTGCAGCCGATCAAATCGTCTACGTCTGTCTGAAAATAAGAACCCATTTCTCCAATAATTTTGGTGGTAATTGTGCCCCCTGGAGTCACCATAAACTGCTATGCAAACATGGAAAGCTTGACAAACAGAACAACCCCAACTGAGGGAGGAGGGATTTAGCAAATAGTCAATTAATTGATCTTCAGTTTTTCTTTTTATTTCTCCTTCAATAAGTGGTCCAACGCCTGGCTTTTTTTTCTCTCTCTCTCTCTCTGTTCCTTCATCCACTTCCCAGTCTGTTCATTTTGGCAAGGCTCCTACTTTGAACAGTGAGCATCCCATCTGCTCATACCATCTCCCTTACAGTAGCCCCAGAATGACAGACACCCTCGGTAACAACAAGCCACACAGAGAATTAATGAGATATTCCAAAAAGAAATGTCCCTTTTATTCCGCCTTTATTTCACCATTTGAACCAGGTGGCCCTTACCTGCTCTGTATTCATAGGGCTATCCCTATCAGGACAGCAAAAGCAATCATACAATTATGATTTGGTTAATGGATATGAAAAGGCCTCTTGGATACATAAAGAATCTATCATCATCTATTCAGAATGAGCCCCTGTTCAAAGCAGGAGACAACGCTGCTGTAAACGATCAACAGAGCAAGTAATGAGACTTGTCTCAGTTATTCAGAAAAGCTTATTGTTCATAAAAATAGTTTCACGTGGGGTGTTTTTAAGCTGAATCTCGTTTTTTGTTAATGCAGGCTAATTAATGTTCCTCTAAGGTAGAATTTCCCTTTTTCCCTAAAGTTGTGCCTCATAATTGGCACGTCTATTACATGGGAAAGCCCCACGGTGCAACACGCTCCCCTTGTAGTTATATCTCTAAATAGCTCATTACTGGTGTTGGTGATCCTTTACCGACTTTTTGGGGTCATGTAAAACTAATTGTAGCCAATGGTGTACCAGCGGAAGGCTATATAATGATGGCCATCTGTCATTTCTAATTGTTTCTTCCTCGTCTGTCTTTCTATTTTTATCTCCCCACGTTAAATCACCATTCATTTATTGTTCCAAGCTGAATGTGCCTCTTTCTAATGTTTTTGTTATCTTGTCACTCATCGTTATAGACTTCTTGAAACCTCCTTGTTTATCTCAATTATCTTTGAATCAATCAGTCCCTCAGTCTTTTATTTCCTCTGTCATCTCCTGTCTCCTCTTTATCCCTTCATTTCTGTCTCTCTGTCTCCTTGGTATCTCTTTCTATGCCACTATGAGGCCTTCATTTCACCCTCTCTCTCTCCTAATCTACTTTTTCTGCTTCCTACGTTCCTCCGTCTCTCCGTCTTGTCACTCCCCGAGGTCGATAACTGCTTCTCGCTGCCATCCTGACCTCTCTTAACCATCGGCGCCCATCACTATGTTGCGCGTCCCCTCCCTCCTCCCTCTCCCATCTCCCTGCATCTCTTTTCCCCTCCCCTTCACCTCCCGTCTCCATTTCTTTCTCATCGCCCTCTGATCCTCCCATATATCCACTCAGTCGGTCTGATCTCCCGTGTCAGTGTGCCAAATCTGTGTGCGCGCACTCAGACACCGCTTACGTAAAAAAAAAAAAAAAAAAAGCCTCAAACGAAGGAAGGTTAGAACTGTCCCGTCAGGCGCCGGTGCTGCCACCGCCACACAAACACTCCGCGCTCGCTTTCCATTCAGACACGCGCGCACGACACGCCAGGTGAGATTACATAAAAGAGAGGTGATGAAAGCCAAGCTGAGACGCACCTAGTGAGTAATCTGATACAGGACATCTGGCTGACACTCACACACAGAAACACGAGAGAAAGCAGGATTTATCAGTAGGGTAGGGGTATGTAGAGCCAAAAACTGGGAACCTAGATGTGTAGAGGGAGTGAAATGGTAAATATACAATCATCCGTGCCAGATCATTTGAGCGTGTGTGTTCTCCTCTGTGTGTTCTCTGACATTTGCCTCCTACTGTATGTTTTTGTTGTTATGAATGCACATCTGTTTATTATTTATAGGGCTGAGTGAGTGAGGTAGAGGGAGGGAGAGAGAGAGAGGGAACACCAAGTTCCCATTTCAAGTGAATACTGGTGTTCAACCGCATTGATGTGCTCAATGATTCAGCACAAGAGAGCTAACCATGCAATCATGGATCTACCTTTCCTGGGCCTGTGTGTGTGTGTGTGTGCGCGCGTGTGTGTGTTTGTGACTGCATGAACGTTACCTTTTCCGTCTGTGCGGCTCTATAATCCGAATCAGCTCCACATGTTATCCAGGTTTATATGTGCGTGTGAGTGTGTGAGTGTTTTAGCACTGATCTCGCCCCCAGGTGTTTCTCCTTGTGTTGGGCCAGCGAGGGGGGTCGGGGGGGGTGGGGGGTTTAGGGCGAGGTGTCGGTGAAGGAGGTGGGGAGGGGAGGGGTGCTTGTGTGTTGGTGCTTGAACCTGTCCTACTCCCCTTCACACTCACACACACACACACGCCCCCCCCGGACACATCAAAAGGAGGCGGATGTAGGTCAATGTAAGAAAAACCAGAGAGTTGCAGAAATTCCAATCCCCACAATATCCTCTTAGGCCTCTATAGTTGAAGAAAACCTGGAAAATCCCGAATTACTCGCTCAATCCTGGCGCGGTATTCCGAAATGGAGACCTCAGTTTGAGAAGAAATCCACGAATCCACTTGGCTTGAAATCCTATTTATGGCGTTTTGATATGATTTCCTCATGGCTGTGTTCAACTTCTCTCTGTATCTGGAGCAGTTCAGTCAGCAGAGAATAAGAATCCCGGAGTTGGTGGCCGATCTTCACCTCTCTCCCCCCCTCCTCCTCCTCCTTCCCCTCCTTCTCTGATTCCCACTTATCCCTCCCCCCCTCACTCATGTATCCCCCTCTCGTCTTATTTATTCATCCGGCTCCTCGGGCTTCCTCTCCTATTGCTTCATTCCTTCACACGTTCAGATTTCCCCCCCTCCTCCTCCTCTCTCTCCCATCCCTCACTTCTTCCCGGTGTGACTTCCAGGGTGTGTCACAGGGCCTCTGCACGGCGCGACGCGCGCTTGCTCTCCCACATTGAATCAGTTGTTCATCGATGACCTTGGAGGGAGGTGCAGAAAGGGGAGGTTTTGGGGGCGAGCTGGAGGGATGGCTAGAAACCTGCGAAAGAGGAGAAACACGGAGTGTGAAGAACTGTGAACTGTGTGTTTCACTGATGCTTTGTTTACTCTGTGTGTGTGTGTGTGTCTGTGTGTACACTCACATAAATCACAATGAACTGAGTCCATTATCACTTTTTCTTGGTCTCATCCCCCCTTTTCTCCTCCACCCGACCTCCCTCTCCCCCCCTAGATATCTACATCCGTCCTTTTTTCCAGGACTTCTGCTGTCAATCATCCACTCGTCCCTAACGGCCTCTTTTAAATCTTTAATTCTTCCCCACCTTGCCGCCCCTCATTTTTTTCCCCACCCCCTCTCTCTGTCACCTGTCTGTCAGATGGGATCAATAGTTCTGACACCCTCTTAACGCCTCTCAGCAGGCTGAATTGGCTTGTTCTTGCTACACACGGACAGGAGCACTGATGCACACACACGCACAGAGTCATGCAGCACATTCATACATGCTTCAACACACACCACCACCAGCAGCACCGTCGCCACCACCGCCACGCACACATCCACTAAGTAGTCATGCAGTGATACTTTCCTGCAAGCACACACAGCCTCTGCACATCTCTCTCTCTCTCTCGCTTGCTCACTCTCTCAGTCACACACACACACACAAACACACACTAACGAAACAACTGGGCTATTGATCAGCGCCATGAATGTCAGACAGTTCAAAAGTCCCCCCCCTCCCTCCCGCTCCCGCCCGCCCCTTCCACTCTCTGGCCTGTCAATCAAACACCTTTAAGAAGACAATCTCATTATCTTGCCCTAAAGCCGTGCGCCGTGTGCGTTTGTGTGTGTGTGTGTTTCTTTGTCAGAGTGTTCTTCGGAGTGTGTAGCTGTACATTAGTGCAGCAGCTTGCATATAGGCAGCCTCTCTGTCGTGTTTTTCCTTTTTTCCCCCTCCCCGATTCAACTGAAAATCCATTTTTTCCTCTTCGTTCCTGTTTATCGGCGTCTCCTCCATCAGTGTGTTCACTTTGCTACTTCAAAAGCACAATTCAGACACTTAGATGTCCTTTTTTTTTTATCCAAGTCTTCCTGTGCTTCCTGCATCCTTATCTATCGTGCCCACCCCCCCCTCCCTTTTTTTTTTTTGCCGTCCGCTAGATGAAAAGGTGAAATTACTAACCTTGTTTTCCGGATCATTCCACCACGACCCCTGGAAACGGTTACATCTCCCTGTCTCCGCGGCTCGCTCTCTGTCTCAGCTCCGTGGAAAAACACCCATCTCTCTCTCTCCTCTCTATCTCTCACTGTGTCTATACCTCTCTCTCTCCCTCTCTCTCTCTCCCGCTCTCTCTCTCCTCCCGCTGGTCGTCCCTTCACTCGGTCTCGACAGCTGCAGCGCTCTGTCTGCCTCCTCTGTCGCTCTTCCGTCAGGCTGTAGGCTGATTGAATTTTAAGTCATGTTAATCCCGCAGAACAGGTACTGAATGAAGGAGGGGACACGACAAAAAGAATGGAGAGAGGGAGAGAGGAAAAATAACAGAACGCAGGGAGTAAGCCGGCTTGTATTTTTAGAAATCTCCTCTCTCCTTCAGGGAGGTTTTTTCCAGGGTTTTTTTTCCCCCTTTAGTTGTCCTGCTTCCACTCAGTCACTTCTCTTCTTCATTCTGCATTTTTATCCAACCCTTTTCCCTTAGTTTTCTTTTCTTTTTTTTTCAAATGTTTGCTTACTTATGTCCTTATCTTATAAAGAAGTGTGTTTGATTCCCGACGAGGAGCAGAAGAGGAGTGCTGCGATCTGTCTCCAGCAGCGTCAGGCATCGGACTGAGAGAGAAAGGGAGAGAGAGTGCGAGAGAGAGAGAGGCATGAAAATGAGGAGCAGGAGAGGGAGAGAGTGGAGGGGGGTCTAGGGGTGGAGGAGAGTGAGGAGGAAGAAGGCAAGAAGAGAAGAAGGATGGAGTCATGTAGGTACAGGGAGAGGAGAAATGATTCATTTGAAAGAAAAGAGGTACAGATGATTAAAAAAGAGAAGGGGGGATCCTAATTATGATGATTATGGAGGGCAGTCATATCCAAAAAACAGTCCAAAAATATTGTTCTAAACATAAAATGCAGCTCACATTGTGTGTAAAAGAGGCTGCTAATATTCTATATATTGTCAACAGATCCCATAAAAAAGGTCACAACCCTGATAGTTTACTCCCCGGTACCCTCTGGCCTCCATTTTGGTCTACGAACTGACACAAACTGACAGAAGTTTTTTTGTCTTTTCATAAAATTTGCTGACAGTGAGAAACTTCCAGCATTGGAAAGGTGAGGAGAAGTGAGGGTTGAAAGACCAGACGAGCAACTGGTTGATTTTAGGGCTGCAGCTCATATTAATTAATCTGTCATTTTCTCAACAATCGATTAGCTTTTTGCTCCATAAAATGAAAATTGGAAAGTCAGTGTTTCCCAAAGGCCAAGGTGATGTCCTCAAATGTTCCGTTTTGTCCACAGCACACAGAGGGGTCATGATTATGAATTGTTTACGTCTGAGAAGGTGAAATCAGAATCTCAGAATGACTCAAAACAGACTCTGACTCTGATAGTCAACAGCTTAATGCCAGCCTTATCCTTAAACTGCAGTTATAAATCTACAGTGTCCACACATACTTTAACCTCCTATAGGAGGCCTTTCTGTGTAATTAAAACTTTTACTTTTTGATTTCTAAAATACATTTTTGTGATAACACTTTCCTTTCACTTGAGTCCAATTTTTAATGCCACAGAGTACTCTTCCACTGTGGATTTACTTCTTTTGAAAAGTAAAGGCTCTGAGTACTTGTTCCACCACTGATGAAAGGCTGGGGCGCCGTGGAGAAGGACGGAGAGCTGGAGGAGAGGGAGGAGGAGATAAAAGTCGGCGGGTATGACGAGGGGGAGCGGAGCTCTTCGTGCCTCGAGCGGCTCTGGGTCAGACCGGGTTGACAGGAGAGGATGGGGGGGGGGGGGGGGTGTTGCAAAGCAGGATGATTAAGAGAGAGCGAGCACGAGTGGTGACTTGTGAGGGGAGAGAGGTAGAGAGGAGAGGAAAGGCTGAGGATCTTTGGGGGGCGTGAGGGAGATAAGTGAGTACGAGAGGGGTTAGAGGGATAGAAGGGAGGAGTGGATGGAGTGATAGCCTGGCGATGGGAACAAGCTGTAGCTGATATGACTTCAAACGCTGGTCGAGCGCTTGATTTCCCAGCCGCGCCGATAGCGGCTGGAAATAGCCGTTTAATGGAAAACGTCTGTGGGTGCGAGAGTGTGTGTGTGTGTCCCACTACTCAAGCAGAACCTATAACATTGGGGATATTGGATGCCGGATTTAAGTAGTTTCCGTTTTTCACATATGTGCAGGTCCGTTTTATCACCACAATCTCAACACTGGAGATGAAACATCAGGAAGGTGGTTAAAAAAAAAAAAAGAGTGCAGGCTGTGTTATGGGTGAATTGGTTTTTCATGTATCCCAATTTCCACCCAGGAGTCAATTTTTGTCCTTCATTCACTCCTCCATCTTGTAAATATTTCTCAACGTGCGCTTCTCCTCCCTGTTTATCTCCGCCTCTCAAGCATTTACGTCTCATCCCACTTTCACGCATCTCCATTTTTCTTTCTTGAATTTATTTTTATCCCTCGCCTTCTGCCTCTTTACCGTCACTCCATTATTATCTTTTTTTTTTTTTTTTTCTCTCCAGCTGTGGGCCAGTGTATTTTTAACCTAGTAAGCCAGACCTCCCTCAAAGCAAGGTCCAGCAAGGAGAAGTTTGATATATCATCTCGCCCAATCGTATCCCGTTTACGGCGCGCGGCTTTATGGCTCGTTGATTCACGATTAATCAAACCTCTAGTGGTTTGGCACCCAGTCCTCTCGTCAGGGAGAGTGACCTTGCTGAATGAAATAAACTAACATGACCCGCTGCTGGGTGATGGATGAAGCGAGTTCACCAGTCAGGAGAAAATCTCATTACTGACTGGCTTGTTAGTTTATATATATTATGTTACATGGATAATTCAGGGCAACTCAGTCGGTTACCCTGTAGATATAATTGAATTTCTTATCAGAGGAGTTACAATAATAAGTAGGGCAAAGGGCAAAGATGTCGTATCCTTTGAAACGGGTTGGGGGACGTTTCTCTCTCAGAACTAAGACGAGAACTAAGAGAGAGATTGGCAGGATTTTTTTTTTTTTTAGTTCATTCTCAGTAATGCTGTGCTTAATCAGAAAGAGGGCAGACCTGTTCTGGTTCAGTCAGGCCAAATTGGCCCTCAAAGTGAAAACAGTTACAGGGGAGTCGGCCTTCTGGTCCTGGGCTGAACGAATCCATCGACTTTCTTTAAAATTTTTCTACCGCAACTTGTGAACTCACCGGGGGTGTCAACGAACGGGAAACATCTCAATGCCAAGTATTTCTGTGGCTCACTCAGGTGCGTGCTGTCGCTGTGGCAGTCGATATTAGGTTAATCAAACACATTTGTTTAACATGAGGAGGCTTTAGTAGCAAATGAAACCTTTTAAATCAGACGTTCAGCAGCTTGAAGTGCTACGGAGCGGTACGCTGATGAGGGGATACCCTGTGCAGCGAATGGTTGCACACTATTGTACCAATCCACAGGTGGTGATGAGTGTGCTGCAAAGACAAAGAAGGCTGCTAGCAAGTAAATAATGCAGGATCCTTGTTTATTTACAAGTCAACGACACACAGTCATTAATTCATTTTAAATCCAGTGTGCCGCAATACCAAACCCTACACAGTATACATACTGTGTGTTTGTGTTGATGCATATATATATATATATATATATATATATATATATATATAATATACGTGGCTGGCATATTTCATATTTCTTGGGCACATTTTTAAAAAGTGGAAGGAAAACAGCTGAAGTCGTGTTTTTCTGAATGTTGCCTACCACGGGTGTTTGCTACAGTAGCAACAAGCAGCAAACAGATGTGGCATAAACAGTTATGCAGCTTAATTCAAAGGAGAGCCTTGACAGCAGCCGCTGAATGCCATGTTCAACAATGTATGGACTGTGTGTGTTTGTGTGTGTGCGCGCGCGTATGAGAGAAAGAAATGGAGAGACACTTGCATGGAATAAAGTGTCGCCGCGACGGATCGCCATCATTCAGACTTCACAGAGGCGACTTATGAGATTAATGTAGATCAGAGGATGGCTGATCCAATGGTATCGTTAAAAACTTCTTATTGATTATCAATAAGAATTAATTGGTCGCATGTGTGCACCCGATAATCAATAAGAAGTGTTTTGGTTAGTATAACTTTATGTAGCCTGATGGTACCTCTGATGAAATCTTCTATTATAACATGTAGAAGTCAGAATTAATTTATTTATTAAGTCAGAAAGCTGAGAGCTCACCATCACACTGAGACTGAGACTGTCACAAGGCTGCAAAAGCTGCTCTCAGTTATTTAATCCTGGTGCCGTTTGTTTGATGTATTTTTCTGTTAAATGATAACAATACTAATAATAATAATAATTAATGATCTGTAGATGGTTGATCATTTGAAAGAGTAAAACTTGAGACAATCTTGGCCCAAAAAAAGTGTAAATTTGATTTCATAGATTAAAAAATTACATTGAAAAGTCAAAGAAAAGTGTGAACAGATCAGCTCTTTAAATATTTATGTCTGCATGAGAGAACATGGTAATGAGTGGAGTGGGGCTGTAAATCTTTTTTTTTTAGCACATGTCAAGTAACGTCACCTGTAACGTCTTTCACGAACTGCAAATGGGGAATATGACTTGGCTGCAGTCAAAAGATTTTTTTTTTCTTTTGCTCTAATCCATGCACTTCTTTGCTATGCGGTTGAGTTTATAGGGTTTGTGTTGAATTAAAAAAAAAAAAAAAACATCCTAAACCACCCCCTTCACTGAATGTTTATCTCTCATTCCACTGGTTTGTCATCAAGTGAGGGCAAATTTGGTATGTGTGTGTGTGTGTGTGTGTGCACGCGTGTGTGTGTGTGTGCATAAATGAGTCAGTGAGTTTGAGAGACACACTCGCTAAATATAGGCAACAGTGAAACACTCGCAAACAAATGTGCTCAGTGAGCGGCTGTGCACACAAACATGTCACACATAATCATCAGTGTGTCAAATGCTTCCTCTTCCACACACCCACACCGGCTTCACACATGGACACACATGCAGCATGCATTTCCCACAATCTATTTGTACCCAACACATAACGCGCACGCACCCGGAGTGTGACGGAGCATACACGCCCGCCCCGGAGATTGCCATGATTGTGCACACAAACGCACAATAATGTCGCACACAAATCACGGCGCGCTGCACCTCTTAGCGGGCTAAATGAAAGCCGCGCGCACGCACGCGCACACACACACACTCGCACGTTTGCTCAGCTGTGATGTCAGGGGTAAATGGTGCGGAGGTTTAGATCGAAGGGCAGATCCCCCTCGATTTGTCTCAATCTGGGGATAATGAGAGACAAGGACAGACACACACAGTCGCACACGCAGAACTCCGCCTTCTAATTTTGCTCTGGGAGGCGTTTGCATGTCGTCGTGCTTTTATTTCCTGTGCATTAGTAAGAATGTCTCCAAATGATGGCAGGCTGTTTCACCAGCCATGAGCAGCAGGCAATAAAGAACAAGAGAATACATGCATATGTATTGCTGTAAGTGATAAACCTTGACAAATATGCTCAGACGCTAAAACGGGACTAAAATTACTTCAGGGGTACGCTGGTTAGAGTGTGCAAGCCAAACGTTTCCAAGAGTGCCGTGGCTTTAATCTATTACGCGCTCCTGGAATGTACAGTGGAAATAACAAACATTGGATAAGAGGCAACTAATAAAAGTTGCGTGGGGGCTACAGAAATGGGTCTATTACAGAAATGCAGCGAGCTGTTCGGGAAAGGCTGTTTAAATGTAGAAATACAAAGCCAGGAGGTGCAAATGAAAAGGCTGCAAATTAGATTTTGTCTGTTGATTGTTTCCTCTGAAATAAGCTGCGCTTTCTTGGCATTAGTTCTGTGAGAAATGCACGGAGGCGTGTCGTGTTTGTGTGTGTGTGTGTTACCGAAAGAAAGAGTACATTGACAAATTCACATGCATATAATTATCAGATAATACAACTTCTAATGAGTCAAGAACGAGTCCATGAATATTCGTATTCTGTTAATTACATTAGTTTCTGTGCTACAGTGCACCCTTTGTTTAGCCTTTGTGGCTATCTGTTGTCTGAACGTGGCAGTGTAACTCGCTTTTTTTTTTTTTTTTTGAACTTTGTTTTTATTCGTGTAACTCGCTTTTAACATTATGAAGCGTGTTCAGAGATGTTTTCCCCAAAGAATGATGTGCCACTTAAATTGCTTCTGAAGTGGAGAATGTTTTTTTTTTTTTTTTTTTTTTTTTTTTCTGTAGTCTGCCGAGTGCTCGGCAGAACACAATGCAGTGGAAGAGCAGACACAAGAGGCTCGCCAGCTGACATCTTTGGCATGTGTCGCGAAGCGCCACGTCGCAAAATGCCGCTAAAACTCCGCCACAGACTCATCGCCGGATTAAGCCGCTTCCCCGACTGAAATGTCTTTAAATAAAGCAACTAAAATTACTGCAATTAAGCTTCTTTTGCCATCCTCTGATTCTGCAGCAACAGACCCGGAGTCTGCTGTTTACATGGGCTCCACCTCAGTCACATTACTGCCCTAATCGTATTATATGATTGGATTACTGGGTGTGTGAGTAAACATAGCTAATAGACCTTTCGCTCAGTGGGACATTTTGACTTGTTAAATGCAGGTGTAACTAATAACATTAATGAAAGGCTGCGTTCACTTTGCGTGCCAGAGCCCCGGTGTCACTCACGCTGGCTCACTGGCAGAGCTAAATGGAACGTAGCCACGTTTTACCTGCGCCCTCCCTGCCGCTGAGGATTATAAGTCTAAGTTTGTGAGGTTGTGCCGCCAGAGAGCTATTTCAGCACCACGGTCAGCGCACATGAGCTCTGTGTGTGTGTGTGTATACACTCCCTCATGATAAGAACACACACTCACAGAGTGGCAAGAGGAAGAGCAGAGGCCCTGATCAAACAACATTAAAAAAGCCAAATGTGAAAACCTATAAATACTGACTAGAAAATCACAGGCAGACATGATAAGGCTATAAAAAAATATTCAAATAAATAATGCATGATGCTCTGTGCTGAGGAAATTTAGACAGTTATAGCACATCCTGCAAATAAGAGACAACTATTAGTCATTTGGTGTTCTGGGCTCCCCTATCCCCTGAAAATCGAGACTATGGATGTTTTAGGAATCAGGATTAAAGGCAACATGCTGAGCCACTGAAGGAAGGGTGGGATTTAATCTGGTCTTGTTGGTTGAGTCAACGTTTCTATTTTGGTTAGCGTTTTAAATAGAAGTCTGTCTATTTGTGGACGAAACACATTTTCATTACTGACACAGATCCCATTCAATGAGATGCATTACTATGACAGACTGGGGCCATCATCGTGATGGTAAATGGAAATGGTTGAATTGAACTTGCACCTTGCAGAATATGACGAGAGAGAGAGAGACGCTGCTTTACTTTGATCTCTAATAAGCAACATGTGACTCACAGAATCCTGTTTTTCATGCCCTTGTCACCCAGAGCTAACTGACAGCGTATAGGTAGAGGTTTGTTTTAATGAAGCAGGAAAATGAAAGGATATGAGCAGGACTCTGAATACTCCTTTTCAGAATGAGAAGAGACATTTTTATTGAAAATAAATCAACTCACTTATCTGAATTTGGCCTTAATTTCAATCAAATGTGGGTTATTGAATGATGATGAGAAAGTAATAACCGGAAAAAGAAATCTAGCCTAATTTCCCATGAACTGCCGTCCAATTCGACAAATTACGCTTCCCATTAGAGCCATATTTGCTTTGTAACCGCTTACCACGAATACATCCTTTCTTGTTTATCGTTTGCTCGCTGTCGTCAGGATATTCAGCCATGTCGCACTTGTGTTATCATGAACACCCCGGTGTGTTCTCGTGCGGGAAAACACGTGCTACTCCGAGTGTTGAAACTTGGAGAACATTCTGTAACACTGTCAGCCCAAAGCTGCCATGAAAATGCGTTGAGGAAGCGATGCGGTGTGTTTTTAGAGCAGCGCAGTCTCCCTAATTAGACTTGCAAAAGGTCGTTTGATGGACTTTCGGGTCACAATCAATCTCTTATTTGCTTCATTTCGTGTTTTCGTTTTCTTTCTGTAATGCTCCTTCTTGTTTTGTGCGCTGCACCTTTAGAGTTTATATACTAGACCTCAATTGATTTGTCTCTTTATTTCACTGCCCTTCAGACTGTTTGAGCCATATAAACTGTGGCCTCATACATAAAACCAGACGGCCACTGCATGCTGCTCTTTACAAAAATAGCAGAGCCCCTGAACTCTTTAAACTCTGACTCAGTCAGGACCCAAAATGAATCACAGGCATTGTTTGGAGGATACAAGCCAGACGCAGTTTGATTTTAAGCACTCTGAAGAGTAACAGTAATACCACAGCGATACCTGAAGTGAGGTTAAAGTAAGTTTTTTGTCTATTGCATCTAATCATTTTGTGTATTATGTAACAGTGGGGGATCAGGAGTTTATATGGTAATTATAGCCACAGTAAATTGGCAACTACTGCATATTTTGCTTTAATATAATAAAGTAATCATGGCAGTTAAAGGAAGTTTAAAAAAACAAACATCGCAGGCAATTAGTAATGAAACATATTTAGGTAGTCGCCACACACTGTGAAGTCACAGCAAGACTTTGAGTTTAATGTTTCATTCCCGAGTTAAAAAAACGCTTTTCTAAACTTTAATCTATCTTTGCACGCCGTGAGTCCGTCCATTATAAATACACCAGTGCTTCTCGTCGTCGAGTTAGCATTCATAGCGCGTCGATGAAACCTGCCGCTGAGCTGCTGGTATTAGATACGAGACTGCACATCAACCCTAGAGCCAAACTGATATCTCACTTTTGACAGATCAACAAGTAACCACCGACGTGAGTTATGGTCGACCACTAGAGCTCCCGTTAGAACTTAGCTATCATCAAAAACCCCACAGCCTGCAGCTTATCAGCAGACTGTGGTCTGAAATGATTCAGCGTGTATATCCAAATTAATTTCATCATACAACCAATAGTTTGGTGCCTGAAAAGCATTCTTTGTAATCACAAAGGTTTGCTTCTGGTGTGTGATGGAGGGTGGCAACAGAGTTTATTTCACTGGGATCCTAGAGTTGAAACTATGAATTTCTGATGTTTGCCCCAGGCTCTTAAGGTTGTGGATCCTCTGTTGCTTCTTGCTATTTTAAAACTCTCCAGAGGAGCCCTGGTCCTGGTCAGCTGGTGTGTTAGTAGTATTATTATTTATTTTTTTATCAACTCAACAATCGCGGATATGTTGCTGCAGTCCAGGTGTTTAAAACAACGTCGTATTGCATCGCAGGATCACATTTCTTCCACTTTTCGCACCATATCTAGAATGAGATGATTATTCACAAGTTCGAGTGTAATTACCACAGAAATCCCAACACCTGCTAACAGTCTGAGACGAAGCACTCTGCGGGCCTGGAGTACATCACCAGTCGTTTGATGCGTCACAGGCTTACTGCTCAAGGATTCCCAAAATACCCTTTTAATAAGGTTGAGTTTCAGGGTCCCTGAAAGAGGCCGAGACGGCTTTCTTTTAGCTAGTCAGCATTACATTTGTCAATAGCCGATGAGTCACGCAGATCTCAAGGAAAACGCATATGTCCGTTATGGCTCGTGGTGAGTGTATCCCCCTGGTGGTGAAGTAAAATTTAAAAGTAAATTGTTGTTCAATGAGTTTTTTTTGTGTGTATTTGTCATCTTTCTGTACTCATCTCATCTCCTGGTTCAGCTTCTAGTTTCCGACTTTTCCTAGAATTACTTTTGGCAGTCTCCCTGGAGAGCGGCGTGAACTCCAGCAACCCTTGTAAATTGGCTGGGACTGACATGTAAAGTGGTTAGAGCTATGGCTATATTTCAGAGCACTTGAGAAAAACTGTCAGTCCCTTTAACTCAAAATACACAACATGTGTTGTACCTGCAAAACATTTGCTTTTTACACTGCTGTTAGAGGAGAAACTGACAAATCAGTCAGGGCTCTTTACAGAAAATGTGTTCTCTGTAAGGCTGTTGAACATCAGGGCAAATTGGGGAGTTTGGAGAAAAAGCTTTGCTCTTTGGGAGCGACTGACTCCGAGAATTATTTACCGTTCATGCTGTAGACCTTAAATTTTTGTTTTCCTACTGAACACTGTAGTTACGCCGGAGATTTCTTGACAACGGTGCAGTAGCTGTTGCATTTCCCCAGTGACATCCATTGTCTGTCTGGCAAGTTCAGCACCATGGCCAGTGGCAGCTGAGAGACATTAAAAATATCCTCCCATGGCTGAGTTTTAAAGTCTGTCTGACATATCTCAAGGCTTAAAGCTCTCCTCCCTTCTATTGTTTCTTCCAGTAGCTTTATGAAGTCTTTCAGGAATAAATAAGTAATCACAGCTGGATTAACACGGGCCACGTCTCATGAAACGTCAGGTACACGTACAGGCAGGCCGAAACGGACACAGAAACCTGCCTTTATGTCAATTCATGTTCATATTTTACAGATTCCTTCATCACCATGAGCTTATTTACAGCTGAAATATTTCTGAGCACATCCCCACTGATGAACTGGAAGGTGGAAATTGCCCTGCCGTGGAGCAGTGATAAGAGTTATTACTGGAAAGATCACCAATCAGATTTTTTATTTTATTTTACCGAGGGGGGGAAAAAGCCCCGTGGCAAATGTCAAACACTGATTCCAGATATAATTTTTGGGTGCAGCCATGAAATAGTCATGCACAAATCTGTTATCGGTGTAATGGAGGGCTGTGAGACAGGACTGTGTGAGAGGAGTATTCAGACTACTGTTGCTTTAGCGTTTGGCAGTAAAAAAGTGTTTATTTCACGGCTGTGAAGGCTGCTGAAATGAAGAGAGGTAAAGAGGTAAGAATTAAAGAAACTTAAAGGGAAAACAAGCCGAACAGTGTTGAGGGCGTGACCCTGGCATGGAAGCACAGAATGTGACCATTAACGTCGTCGCCTTGATCTGCTCATTCCTCCTCTGGGCACATTAAACGACGCAGTCACATGCAGATGAGCAGGTGAAGACGAGCGGGAACAAAGGCAGCCGTACAGTGGCAGGCCTGCTGACCTTCAACCAACAAACCAGTCGGCTGCCTCTTGCAGACTCATCGCCGAGTTGGTTTGCGTGTCCGTGAACATTTGTTTCTTCCTTCATCCACACCTGAGTGTTTGTCCTTGTGTGTTGCATTTCAAGCCTTAGGTAACTGGGAGTCTTGCTTTGTAAATATTTGCTTGAGTTTGTATGCATTTGCTTGCTGCTGCCTTTGGGTTGTTGTAAAAGACAGAGGTGTGTGTGCGTGTGTGTTTATTCTGGGTATGGCTTGTCTGTTGCACTAAATTCGTAGCTGATATGAGTGTGAAAGGTCCCCTCATGTCTATGTATGTGTGTGTGTATACGTTCACTTCAGTGGCTGCGCGCGTTGATCTTGTTTCTGTGTCCGGGGCCAGTGTTTAAGGCGTGACGGATGGGGATAGGGGAGACAGAGGAGGAGAAGAGAAGAAAAGACGAATGCCCTGACAGCTCCCTTATTCAACTCCTAATCACTGAGGGAGCGTGGAGGCTGTGTGTGACAGAGAGAAGCAGTGTTTGTGTTCGGGGCGGGGGGGGGGCAGAGATCAGGTGTGGGTGTGTTGTGCATTTGTGTGCAATGCGGAGCAAAGTTTGCAATTTTTCAAAATCCAAAGTCAGAAACTGCACCTTGAACTCCGATACTTTTTGTGTAAAGCAGCTCCATATTCTCCTCTAGACATAAACAAAATAAAAATGAAGCTGTCTCTTGTTTACCAAGGTGATATAAAGTTTAGTGTTTGTGAGAGCAGAGGGAAATGTTAAGTGCACAATGCAACATGATATATTTTAGACTCACCAAAGTCACGGCAGTCTCTAAATGCTTTGCTAAATAAAGATTGAGGAGTTTATTCCAGCATTTGCTGCTGCAGTCGTTTGGAAACAATGTAAAAAAAGATGAAATAAGCAGTAATTAGACGTGGAAGTGTTGTGCCTGTAAACAATGTCATACCATATAATGTTGCCTGGGAGATCTATTTTCAGTTATTTAAAAAAGCAGCCTGTGTTACAGATTAATTCCCTTTATCTCCAGTTTGTTTCGCTGCAGAGGAGAATGGGGGGAGGGGGTGTTGTTCAGGTAAGGCAGCGTCCGTTTATTAGTGGCCATTCTCACCGTCGTTCAAGCAATTACTTTGCATTCACTCTGATGTCAGTCCACATGCCAACGGCCTGTAGTCCTGTAGTAATCCTGAGGGCCTGATCGCTACCAGAAGTACGAACAAAACCATGTTGTTTACAAGGGACCTTTGGGTCAGGGTTGATCCAGGTGAGCTGTACAATATATAGACATCCTGCCAGGCTCTCGCCAACCATGGCTTTAAAAGTAAGCATCAGGATTTGAAACCTAACATGAGCAAACACAAAGAGGCAGCGGAGGAAGTGCAGGAAGTGGGACATCCCTGTGTCACTTCACAGAATCACCAACAAGTCTGTGATACATCCACAGACATGGAGTGTCTAAGGATCCACAAGTAATCTTGCATGATAATGGACTCATCAACCTTATATTTTTTTTGTGTGCAAAACCTGCTTTATCAAACTCTTGACCAGCCAACTGTGATCAACAACTCCTTGGTTTAATACAAGACTGACATAGCCTTTTGTAGGCCTCATTTTTGCTTTTGTCAATGCTCAAAAATTGACATCCACAGAAAAACAAAAAAACCACTTCATTATTGCATCTGGCGGTTGCGGTGGCATTGCAGTAGCTGTTTCACCATCTGTCGCCTGGCAGAGATCTCCACCTCTGAGGCATTCTGTCTGCAGGTGATTGGCCTCCCGCTCAAAAGCCAACAACACACGGTGGCTCTTGTGCCATACCGGTGGAAAAAAACCCCCACCGATCTCCTCTCCCTTCTCACCAGACACACTTGTAGCTGTTTGTATCACCTGTAAGATCTCCATTATGTCATGCGGATGGTCTTATCTGCTTGTAGTTTGGGCGGGCTGCCAGTTCTCTTGTTTTCTTGTGCTTCTTGATTAGGGTGGTAGGTTACTCATTTGCATTGAGTTTCTAGTTATCTATCTTTGTTTATGTTGATCTGAGCCAATCCTACTTCCCTCTGTTTAATCACATTTACATAAACACGGAAATAAACGCATCACTTGTTAAGTTTCTGCCGTCTGTCTTCGTGGCTGCTTGGAACTTGGGGAGGTGTCTCGCCCACATTAAGACAGGGCATACCGACTCTGTGGTGGGTAACTCGCCACAGCAGACATTACTCCACAGAAACCTCGGTGCTTATGTGCACATAAAACCTGTCTTTTAGTGAATTATTCTACAGTTTCTAAAGTAAACCAACAGGCCTGTTGGACACTGACGAGTCCCGGGCTGGCTGGCTGGCTGCGGTCTGGCCTTCAGGGTTCACAGAACCAGAGCCCTCAGTCTTCAACCTTTCTATTGCCAGGAGTTTTCCTATCTTTTACGTCATATTTGCAGAGAGCTGAGGTCTCGCTAAGCTTTGACATAATGCAGGGTAGCGTTTAACCCAGGCCCTGACCTTGACTGGGGTCTCCCATGTTTTTACTTCCATAGTCAGCCCAAAGGTTTCTAATATCAACTTGCCGTTGTGAAAAAGCGCCTAATATGAAACCGTGTGTGGGAAGATGGTAAATCTAAAACGATGGAGGTCATACTTGCAGGAAGACAGGGGATTACACAACAGAAAGTGTTGGAGTGTAGATTAATGTCGGCAAAGGTGCTGACTTCACTTCAGGCTTGAATATCATCGTGGCTGTATGTTTGCGTTTATTAGCGCCCTCAAAGCTAAGGCAGAAATGGGGCCGGTAACTTAATTTAACTTTACATTACATGATGTCCACATACAGAGCAGCTGTAAACAAGACTCAACTTTACTGCAACTTCAAAGCTGTAAAATTTTTATATATGCTGAAAACTTATGAGCAGTCTGGACCGTAACACCTGTTTGTCAGTTTTTTCCGTCACACCTAGCCTGATTTGCAAAGTGAAAAACGACATCCAAATCCAGTTCAGACAGATTGTAGACAACGAGAATACATAAAATAGCAAGATACCCAGACTGCACTTTACTGTCAGGCGTAAATTCTTTCTGTATTAACATTTTTACGTTGGATGACAACTTTGACGCTCCTTCCGGAGCAAACTACTACAAGTAATCATGTTAGCATTTCAGCACATTGCTAATCAAATCTTATTTGTTGAATTTTTTTTTCTCGAAGTTTGACTAAAATCCAGAGAAACAGAAGAAGTTTTAGCTTCCTAAGACCCGCAGATCCCCTGCAACCAGAGTCAGTGTTTTAAGATGGTGTTGTGTTAAGCTGACTTGTGTTTGCAAAGCCAACAGCTGGGACATCAATACTTACTTCACTATGTTGCTTTGGCCATCACCAGTAAAGCTGATTGCAACAAGAGTGATAACAACCAACTCTGAGCAGGGTAGCAATAAAAAACGACTTTCCAGGTGCTGTAAGTTATAAAAATGAACCCAGAAAAGCACCCAAATGAAACCGTGACTCCTGATACTGAGCCTTGTGTGTGCGAGTTAAATTGTTCGTTGTCATAGAGAGCGTGGGTGTATTTAAGTCTGCGAGAACATTAATTCACATGTAGACGTGTTTACTCTCCCACTAAAACTAATACAGTACTCAAAGGTGGGTGGGTGTGTGTGTGTATGTGCTTGTGTTCACAATCTGCAAACCATTTGGGAGAAGGAGCCACTATCATCACTGGCGAATAAGTGTGTGTTTTGCATGCTGCGTGCATAGCTCCGGGAGCTGAAGCCAAGCGGTTGTTACAGGGCATCCAAATCAGGGAAGGGCCTCTGTCGAGTATTTTGGGGTGTGTGTGTGTCGTGCACGATATCGCCAAGAGCGGGATGAAGACTGAGAGAAAAATGCAGAAGAGATACTGAGCGGTGGAAAGGGAGAGACCAAAGTGTGTGTGTTTCACATCATTAGGGTGAAACCAGGAGAAAGAGTAAAGGGACCCTGTGTGTGTGTGTGTGAGTTAGTGTGCATGGTAGCCACGGGCATACAGAGCAGCCTGATAATGAACACATTGATCTGGTACAGCAGAGAGGAAAAGGACAAACCTCCATATATTAATGGTGTCTATTTTCCCTCTCCATTATTTTTGAGTCTCTCATTAATAGTGGCTGTTTGTGTTATTTCTCTCTCATTCCCTGCCTTTGCCTCCCCACATTTTTTTATTTATACCTTTTTTTTGATTGCTTTTCACCACCTATGCTTACTTATTAAGTTTGTTTACACGTATGAATTATAGATGAAGATGACATCAAACATAGAAACATGAGGGAAAAATTCGAACTTGCAGGTGAACCGGCAAAATGCCCCAAGGCCCAGTGGAAAAAATAAACTCCTCCAAAGGAGAACTTTTTGTGTTTCTTAGTTTTACATTTTCATCTTTATTTTTGTTCTTTTCTCCGCTCTTTGACCTTGTCCTTCTGGCAGTGCAAATCGGAAAATGTTTGCTGCCAGGAAACGCGAAACCTCAGGTAGATTCAAAACATGAAACAGAGTGAAACATGCAACATTTAACATACATGCTGTCTTGTAGAGAGTTGGATAAGGAGATTAGGCTGACACAACTCTCATGTCGTGCATGATAAATATGCTACGTTTGGTTAGCTTAGCTTGCAACTAGGCTGGTTCTGCCCAAAGTAATAAAGCTTCTCTACAGCACTCTGCGCTTTTGTACAGATTAGATAAACAAGATATAATGTGTTAATTAGTAAGTTTAGAGGTGCTGGTAGGCAGATTTTGTTACCTTTTGTACAGAGCCAGATTAGCCTCTACTCTTTGTTATGCTAAGCTAAGCAGCTGCTGGCTGTAGCCTCATGTAATATACAGACTGGAGTGTTGTGTCCAACAATTTTCTGATTAAATTTACAAGCTGTAAGACATTAATTTACTTTGATGGTGCCGAATGGTGGATTTTGTTAATGTTGGAAGGAACCTAGATTCTAGGACCCGTTTCAACTCTTTATACTATGCTAAGCTAATCGACTGCTGGCGATGGCTCCATTAGCCAACAGCATGTTTGTTTTGTTAGGTAATACTGCAAGTGTATCTAACCAAACTTAGTCAAACCTAGCCGGTTTGCTCTGCCAGGGTGCATTTCCCTGCATCTTTGAGTCAAAGCTTTCATTTTGATTTCATAAAAATATGACAGTATCCAGATTTCATAGGGCTGATTAATTTCCACAAGGACATGTGAGGCGGCAGCTTATGAATACAGTTATGCTGGCAGATGCTCTAAATTGAAGAAAATAAGATGTCCACAGGTTTCAGAAGTCATATAGCAGTTACAGCATTCGGCTGAAATCCCTTTCTGTTTTGGTCCACAGCTTGTAGCCCAGGGCTTGGCAGTGAAGCACAGCTATGCGAATCCCTCGGCTCTCCTCTCTTTCTGCTCTCCAGCTCTCCTCCCTGTAGCAGGAGGCTGACAGTACAGTGTCATTTTGTGTCTGATTTTGCCTGTGTACCTCGGAAAATGAAATCCTCATTGGGAATGTGAATGCTTGGAAAGACGTACACAGTTTTTTTCAGCCTCTTTCTCAATATTAACAGTGCTTTATTTGTCTAATGTATTAACACGGCAGGTTCTGCTGGTTCACCGGCTCTCTGGGATTAGATTATCTTTTATTAACTGAAATATATAGAATATATTTCTGTAGTCCTTGTTCTTTCTCTTTCTTTCTTCTTTCAACTCCTAATAAAAAACACAGATGTAAATGATTCTTCCTCTCATCCTGTTTCAATTATTACTGTATACATTTCTCATTTTGGCTCTATCGGCATGACCAACATGCTCGTTATTCGCCAGAGCACATTGATCTCCCTGCTACATCTCCCTCTCTCAGTGCTGGTAATGAGGTATGTGTCTGTGTGGTTTGTTTATTGCCCGACTCCCTTCTCCCAATTACGGGATTCCTGAGTGATTATGTTGCAGCAATTATTTCAAGTCACTCTAGGCTTGAATGTCAGCTTAAACGCCCAAATTGTGGTTGTAAATTCTGCGCATCTGTTGGTTAGATTTTGTGTGCGAGTATACTTTGAAGGCATTTTGTATCCATGTGTCTGTGTGACAGAGAGATCTATTTATGGACTCAGGCAGACGTTGCGTTTGTGGACTTAGAGGGTACTGCGTTCCAGTCAATTCCCAGGAGGTCCTTGGTTCTGAGCTCCGGTTATGTGCATTTCTGAATAAAAGGGATACTGGGTTGCCGGGTCATGAGTGGCAGGGGTTTTCTTCTTTTTAAATGCCACTTAAGACTCACAACATTTCAGGTCATATGCAAAGACACTTTGAGCAAACTTTAAGGAATAATCTTTTGAGACGGTTTACATTCCTTCACTTTCTGCCCTCCCTCGGGGACATTAAATAGCGATAAACACATCTAAAGCCTCTCCGAGAATATATTAACATATCCTCTCTTCACTCAATCCCTCCAACTAACACTCCCTCCCTCGCTCCCCATTTCTGCTTTTCTTTCTACTAATCTCTCGTCCCTCTTTCCTTTCTTCTGTCAATCTCTCCCCCTCGTCTTTCTCACTTTCTCTCACCTCTTACAACAAACAGCCGACATTGTTAAGGCGAGGCTTACATGAGTGCTTTAAGAAAGGGAAAAAAAATCAACAAATCAAGTGATGAAATTAATTCATTGAGGCAAGCAAACAACAACAAAACACAAATGGAATATAATCACCCTCAACAGTTGACTTACTTCCTCGGCCCCGCGCGCGTTTAGTCTCTTGAAGCTGAGATTGTAGCGTACTCTGTTGTTTGAACGTGTTTTTTTTTTTTTTTCATGATGCCACTATTTGTGTTTAGCATTGTGTAGGTAAGCTTTGTGTGCACTTTTACAAATGTCTGTTTAACACTGAGCTCTTAAGCGAGACGCTTTGTTCAAAAGAGCTGCTTTCTTTTCATTTACCTGATTGATATGGAGAATAGGACTTGAGCTGAGTGATTGCCTCTAGACGTTTGAGCTTGTGCGAGAGGTGTTTTTTACAAAGCTTTCGTGTAAAATGGTTATTAAAGAAAACAAATTAAAAGTCTCCTCCTCTGTTCATCCCCCTGTCTCGCCATCTCTAGACAAACATCCCGTTCCTGCAGAATGTCCTGTCCAACCACCAGTTCCTCCACTCCACCGTGGACACCCAGTTCATCGACGAGAACCAGGAGCTCTTCAACCTCAAGCCCACTCAGAACCGAGCCCAGAAACTGCTGCACTACTTGGGTCAGTGATTATGCACTGGAGAGAGGTGGAAATGACAAATGACTTTCATGATTCAAAGTTCAGTTCAGCGATTCACAGCTGTTATGTAATATTTTCTAAGCTGATCAGCAATTTGTCTGTTGCTGCAACATTACAGCTGGTATTCTGTTAGAGCTGCAACAATTAGTCAGTTCATTGATTAATTTTATTTTGATAATGCATTCATCGTTTTGCATCTCTCAAATGTGAATATTTCCCATATTCTTCATCCACTATGACAGCTAAATGTTGGCTTGTGGCAGCAACAAGACATTTAAGGGTGTCACCTTGGGCTTTAGGAAGCAGTAATCAACACTTTCTGACATTTTGTGGACCAAACAACTCCTCAATTAATAGATAAAACCATGAAGGAATGAAATTTATCTTTGCAGCCCTGCATTTATTTGTTCTGAAAGCTATATTTACTATAAAACTAGGCCTATATGCAATTAGCAGTGATTAGGTCAGTTAGCGAGGTCAGTAGCGGAGCAACCTCCTAACTGCTGTCATTTCATGGTTGTTTCTGTGGCTCTCAGTCTGATAGTGTGCTTTTAATCAGGGGGTAATACAATAAATGTATATAACAGCTCAGCTCCACATGGTGAAAGGACCTCTAATGCAGATAACTAATTATAAAATGTGTGCTATGGAAGAAAAGCGAGGCCTAACAGGACCTGCAAAGCATACAGTGAATCCAATAACCTGAGAGGAAGAAGGCGCTGAGTATCTTTGCATATGACTCAAAATTCAAACCAACGGTGTATAACCTAAAGTTCAAACAATGGACAGAAAAAGGTATCACTGCCCTACGGGGGGTGTACGTGTGTGTATACCATCCATCAAAGATGGCACCATGTTAGAGTATAGTATAAAACCCAAAGGTGAAATATGGTCTGGGAGATTTCTTTGCTTACAATTAAGGAGCTGTTTTATCAATGAGATGAGAACCGGCCTACACATAGATATGAATTGCATAATTAGATTGGCTGTGGATGTACAGACCCCGGGTCAATCTTCAGCCTTCTACTGAGCCTGAGGGGAAAGCAGAAGCAGCTCGATGCTATATATAAAAAAAGAAATCAGCAGTCCGAGTGAAATATTGAAATTGTAGATGATGTGTGACAATAATGATTCACTTCACTCAGTTCAGCTTGAGGATTGGCCTTAAAGATGTGTTGGTACATGTACTGAATAATAACACAAATAAACATGTGACCATAATCCTTACTTGCCTCTAGGCGGCAGTTTTATAAGCCTCATTGATTTTTTTTTTTTTTTTTTTTATTCTCTTCAGTCATATGCATCTAACTTATATCCTCCTATTTTTATACTCTTTTCCAGGTCATGTGATGGTAAATGGACCAACCACACCCATCCCAGTCAAGGCTAAGCCTTCCTCCACAGACCCTGTCATCCCCCCTGTCACCATGGGTAAGTCCATCAAATATAATTCAGTGCATAGTTCACATCCTGTCACATTTATTCACTCACAACTCCTAAATCACCTTCATGCAGTGATGATTTTACACTGCGAAGCCACAAGTAGTTCAATTTAAAAATCTGTATTTTCAGTGTAGTTCTGTGTGCAGGGCAAGACCTGATAATTGAATACTATATTAAAGCTATAAAAAAGAAGTGTTGTGTCACTATAAAATGTCATGGACTGTTACCATAATAACGTCACAATACATCATCCTTATTGCGTTTATTACATTTGGACTAATTTAGCAAGGCACTGCCACTGCAAGGGTGAGGGGTTTCATTTCTCCCGGGGGCACCCATGCTAAAAATGTAAACACTTGTGGATCCGTCGGGCACTTTGGATAAAAGCACCCACCGAATGACAAATGGGCTGTCGAACAGTCTGATAGCTGTAGGCGGAAAGGCCCTCCTAAATGGCTCAGTTTAGCACTCGGGGAGGAAAAGGGGTTTTGGCCCAGAGTGCTCCGCTGAGCTGTGAGCACAGCGGTAAAGAGGGGTGCAGCTCATTGTTTGGGAAGGCAGACACTGGTCGTGTGCCTCTCGCCCCACTCTGCACCAGCAACCCTGAAGTCTCGAAGGAAAGGCCAGCGGCCAAGCTGGTCTCTCTGATGAGCTCGCGGAGCCACTCAGAGTCTCTGGAGTTGAGCTCTGTGAGTTTTTCTTCCCCTGCACTAACTGTAGTGAATTTTGAAAGATTAAACCAAGGCTGGCATATTGATGAAACACTCACTTAAAAATGATTGGATGCGCTCAGTTTAAAAAAAGAAGAAGAAAGAAAAGCGGGATGATATCAAGAAAAATGGGCTTATTTCACTTGATGTCGCAGCTTGTCTGTGGCCATTTTGCACTGATGCGCTTCTCTCCGTTCCCTCTGTGCTCCCAGGTTTATTTTTGTTCGGGGTGCAAACTGCCACGAATTTATGCAGCTGCTCTTCACGACAGCAACAGAATAGTCGTCTGTATCAATCTGACATGTTTATCAGTGCCCCGCACTACCTCAGCACAAACCCCAGCGTGCCCGGTAAACAGGAATTCCTAACAAAATAATGTGAATAATATGAATCATAATCAGGCATAACTAATCAAATCTGACATCTGAAAACCGCGCACAGTGGAGGAGAATAACGGAGAATAATCTGCTGCGTTTGTGTACGTCTGCATGTGAGTGAGTGTTTCCCCGTGCTTACCCGCTCACTTGTCTACTTATGTAAATCTTGTGTTGAAAGCCATCGCGTCTTATCGCAGGGGAGCAAACACGCATGCATAGCTAAATAAATAAATAAAAATCGCTCACACAAACTGACAGACATGTACTGCATCGAGCTGGTACTGTATATGCAGACACCCTTTGGGAACACGCCCTCCCACTTACCTACTGTACGCAGCTGATGAGGTAGTTGTATGCAGCACAGGCACGCACAGAGGCATACCTAAAGCCTAGTAATGAGATTTGTAATGTGCTTATATCCTTTCTTTCATTCGACGGAGGGATTGAGAGAAGAGAGGGATTAGGCCTGTATTATCACACTGTGGAGGGAGGGACAGGGCCATGGAAGGAGAAAGGGGTTATGAAAGGAGAACACTTGGGCAGTGTATAATCCCCATACGTCTGGTGGCCAAAGGTGCATTCAGGGCGATGTGGATAGATAAATTAGAGATGGATATATGGGCGATGAGGGAGGCTGGAGCATAGAAAGAACTACTAATGTGTGCCACCCACAGAAAAGAGGAGAGCAAAGATCAGGGTGACATTGTCATATCTTAATACATCACATCTACAGATAAGGAGAAAGAGGAAGAAAAAGAGAGCTACTCTCCTGTGTGCAGGGGAACTCCTGAAGTACTCCTGAAAGACAGGCCGAGGATGTCCTGACAGAGCCTGTTAAGTCCTCAAAGGCCATTATTTTCTAATTAGGATTTGCAGTGTAAAACGTTCCCTCTGAAGGCTGATTGCTGGTGGTTCATCGATGGTGTAGAAGTACACCTTGTTCCAATTATTGTCTGGATTTATTTAATGGAGGACATCTAGAGGTTAATCACCAGATGCCTCTGAGCTAGCTTTAGGAAGGATGACTAATAAAAATGACAGACTACTTTCCTCCTCCCAGTTGTTCGCTATATTTCCATTCTTAGGATTAAAGTAGACGGCTGGTGAGCAGTGCAATATGCTAAATCTGTGCACAAATGAACTTAATGTCTTAATAATTGTCTCTGTTCTTTCTCTGCCTGTTGCTAGTTTCTGATGCTTTCATTAGCTGCCTTCAAACAGAGGTCTGTTGACTGTGCCTCTTTTTTTTATATATTTATATTTATTCTAAATTTTGTTTGGGTCCAAAAGTCATTTGAGGAATCCTTTTTAAAAGAATTCAATTAATGTTTTAAATTTTCTGCAAAAGCAAGAAATAATTGTTTGCTTCACGCCTCCCATACAACTATGTGGAGGCAAAGAAGTTCTGTTCTTTAACGGAGCTGCCAGTCAAAGTTTTGTAGCTCGTAATAAATAAATGTTAAGTTAATGTAAATAAGTTGTTGCAGTGTAAGATGGGAACATATTTTGTGAACTCAGAATGGTTCAACTCATGGCGACAACTGTTGTATATTTGTCTCACAACTCATGCTAACACAGTTACCTGCTTATAACACGTACAGGTGTAGTAATTGATTGAATATGCCACTACACCTGACTTTAATAAAGCACCAATTAGCAGTCCCACCAGGCCCTGCCAATTAAAAGGCTTTCAAACGCAAAGATACAAGACATCTAACAGAGGCAGATGTCTCAGTACAGGGATAAGACAATCTGTTATTCCTACACAGATTGCAAATAAAGAAAAATACCTCTGAGCAGCGCAGCTCTCTCCATCAAGTCATATTAGCTGGTATTGTCGGGCTGGAGGAGAGGAGTGTAAAGACAGGAGCAGACAGGTGACGGATGTCAGGGGAACAGGTATGAAATGACACGAGTCTGGGAGATGGAGAAGTGAAGTGAGCGCAGAAGAATCTGTGGGAGTGAGGTGTTTTTCAGTGTGATGGTTGTGTGTAAGTGGGTCAATTGTCAAGCACAGCATCCGCTTGGGACTTGTAACTCTTTACTGCTTCTTGTGTCTGCTCTGTACGGTACGACACGCGCACAAATCCACTCAAACGCTGGCTACCTTCCTCCAGGAAGCTGTCGCATGCACAGGCCATTGTTTAGTCACTGAAGTCCCAGCACAGATGCCCTCATTTCCTCTATTGTGCCGAGGCATATGTGTCCAAGACAGCATAAGCGGTATGAGGGGAAAAAAAAACATTTGTGAGACTGCATGAGTGTGAGAAATGGAAGGAGGACTTTGAGTATAAATTATTTTTCTCCGTGTGCGTGCGCGCGTGTGCGTCGTGTTGCCCTGTCGGCCGTATTATACACAGATCTTGATAAGTTCAAAGTGTCTGTATCTATTTGCTACGGCAGTGTGATTTCACAGAGCTCATCTAGCCTGTGTGTACTCATTTTGTGTGTCTGCAAATGTATCTACATCCGTGTGTGTGTTTTGTGTATGTATGTGTGGAGTTCATTTTGCTCATGCTGGCCTCGGAGACAATTACAGCGGAGATCATTTGTTTTCGGGGACGAGGTATAACAATAAAAGGTTAAGAACGAAGAGAGTGGGGAGATGTGATGAAGGGGAAGAGAGAGAGAGGGACAGAGGGTTGGAGGACAACTAGGCAGGCAGATAGTACCTCATTAACTAGTCTAATTGATTGATGATTGTACAGACTGCAGCAAAAATAGATCCCAATTCCACTTCTAATATTTTGATGCCTCTGGTCGTGTTAATTGCCATGCATGTAGGGAAAAGAGAGGCGGGATGAGGACAGAAGGTAGGGTATACCGGCGCCCACAGAGCGAGACCTCTCCATCGCTTAACTTGTTTGTTTTAAGGACTGTTTGGCTGTAAATGCCGCTATCTGTCAGAGATTGTTTTTATTCCTCCTCGTGGAGGCTTTTAACAGTGACAGTACACTTTGATACTGTGTATGACATTACAGTCTTGTAAGCTAACCCGGAACGTCCATTTAATACCAGCGTGTCCAACAGCCTTCGTCCTGGCTTCCTCAGGGAGTGGTTCCTGCAGGATTTCTGAAACACTCTTAATGGATGTCGCTCCGTGCAGTTTACCTGTTTCTAGTTCATCTGTCAGCTTGCGTGACTCTTATTTTTAGCCATGCTAGCAGCAGCGGCTTCATGGATGGCAAGATCACCCCACTACTTTGATTCACACTCAATATCTCAACAACTGAATCGCCATGAAGTTACATAGAGATATTCATGATCTCCACAGGAAGAATACTACTGACTTTGGTGATATTCTAACAATTTATCCAGCCCCATCAGCACTGTTGTCACTTAGCCATCAAAATATCTTGACTTCTACTGGTTGCAGTAGACTTTTGTCCAGGCATTCATGGTCTCCAGAGGAGGAATCCTGATTACTTTAGAGGCACCTTTACATTTTTTGCACTTTTGGCGCCATAATGAGGTTCACTTTTGTGGTTTGGAGTGAAACTTTTTGCATAAAATAGACATTAGATTTGATACATACATTCATGTTCCCCACAGATGAACTATAATAATTTTGCACCATCACCAGGTCAACTATAACTATACACCTGGAAAAACTGTGATTCCAATTAATCTTAGCTGCACCAAGATGGTAAACCTTATACACTAAACATCAGCATGTTAGCCTGCTGGCCATAGCGTTCTACTCACAGCATGGCTGCACCTACCTACACCTTCACAGGGTGACCAGAGTGGCCGTAGACTCTTATTTTGTATTCCTTGTGCTGCAGGGTATGCAGACATGGTTGTGGGAGAATTTTAAGAGAGAAATGTATATATCAATGTAAAACAGCATAGATTAAAGTGCTAGAATCCTATCATTTCAGTGTAATCCATCTGCCTCCACACTTAAAACTCAGAAATAGAATATAAATATATGCCATATTTAAATTTGTGACAGCATAACAGCTCTCTCATTGCTGAGAATTTTGGGCCCTAAAAACAGGGTCACAGGCCAGATAAGGCTGACAAATTAGAGATGCGTGAGAAGTGCAATAGCGGCCGTTCTAAAAGTGGTTCACCTGAATATGGCAAGCATACAGTACCAAGCTCAGTGACTCGGATTTCACTAAACAGTAGCTGCTTACTTTTTATAGAAAATCATAGGCACATGAGTCACTGACAGGAGGAGAAATCCATTTTCACAAATTGGTGGGTGGCGTGTCTGATAAGCCGGCTGCTGAGCTTATTCCTGTATTCTTTTATAGTTGATCTACTTGAGCTGAGGGCAATTGGAGCAGCAATGAGAGGAGATGGCGTCCACCTAATTAGCAGAAGTTATGACAAGCACCAGACTTGTTAACAGCACAACTTGAAAGAGACTGTGTAAATAACATCAGTTTACCTCAGTTTATTGCCTGGCATCTTGCTAAATCAGTGTAAATCATTTATCTTGCCCGACACTTAGTGTCTAAAGTCAATACCTCGCTTAAAATTGGATAAATAAAGGGCCACACTCATTTCTTGTCCACAAAAAATTTATGGAACTGTTTGTAGCATTTAGCTAACTAATCTTTAAGTATCCGCACAACATTTTAAAGTTTCCTCTAGCAACTATTGATTTCTCACAAACTTCTATATCACCTACAATATGACGACAAACCTATTTCCCTTTGATTGCCGTTCTGTATCATTCTCCACAATAACCTCCTTTTCCCTTTCTTTCTCCCCGCTTCACTATTAGCCGACCCGCCGGTAGGTTTCCGTGACGTGTTGCTGCGCGACGGCCCTGAGGGATTTGCTAAGGCCGTCCGTGCCCACAAAGGCCTGTTGCTGATGGATACCACCTTCAGGGATGCCCACCAATCGCTCCTTGCAACAAGGGTTCGAACCCATGACCTGAAAAAGATCTCGCCATTCGTCAGCCACAACTTCAGCAATCTTTTCAGCCTGGAGAACTGGGGAGGTGAGTTTCTGTGTGTTGAATACAACTATGAAATTGTCCAGCACATAAACCCCACATAGTGTATAATCTTAATCTTTTAAACAGATTAGTAATCTTTTATAGGTGCTGGTTGCCTGAGCTGGACTAGCATTTTCTCCATTTCTGGTCTTTATACTAAGATAAGCTAACCTTCTCCAGCATTTTTTTTAAGCATATGAACCTAAGCGTAGTATCGACGTGCACATCAGGACAAAGCAAGGCCACCATTCGCGCACTCAGAAGATTCCTAATAACTGAGGGAATACCTTTTAATACATGATCTCTTTGAAGCAGTCATGTAAGAATGGCATGAATTCCCCTCTTCCGATGGCTATCATGTTAATTAAACTCTTTGTGTGTGTGCACCTCCATTTTGATCTGTCTGAACAGCCATGCCTGTACTTTCCATTCTTTCCAATCATTTCCAATCTTGCCGCGGATCTTCCCTATGTTTCATTGATGACCGTGATTGTACGGCTTTGTTTGTCCTGTTTGAGCTGTGAAAATCATGTGCCATTGAAAACACATCTCACGCGTCCATCTCCTTTCCCGCAAGTCGTTCTTCAGCAAGTTCCCTCAATAGACAATGATTGTACCTTTCGCCTGCTCTTGAATGAATAGGGAAAATCACGCGTTATTGAAACTTCTTGGGGCATGAACAGTCAAATAGCGTTCCTGTACAATATGCAATTACTCTGAAATTGGCCAGAGAATGAAAATACCTGCCTCGTGTTTGAACAGTTGGCAACAAGACCAATTATCAACACTTCTTGATAATGGTCCTATGTGAAGTATGATTGTGAACTGGTTTCAATGAGTAAATTCATTTTCCTCATTTGAACACTTAGGACACGCACATTTGTGGAAGAGACGTGCCCAGTGAACCTCTTGAGGTTGAAACATTTAATTTAATGCTCAATTACAGTAAACGACTCAGAGTGATGGCGTTTATATTACTTGGCTTGCTTTGAGTCGATCATAAGAAACAAACATAAGAACGAAATGACAAAAGCTCGAAGTGAAAAAGGGTTTCGGTGGCGGGGCTCGTCGTCAGATGGTTGAACAAAGCGAGAAAGAAATAAAAACAAAGGGGAGAGGCTCTCCAGTGAAACCTCTTCGGTGCTGTAAACCCTGTCTGAGATTAAATTCCTCCTGGTAGCCGATCATGGTGCACCAGTTAGTGGGAGGCAATATATTTCATTACTGTGGGAGAGCACTTTGAGCAGATCTCACATTAAGCAACTGTCTACTCATCTCATGTTTGAACAGATAAAAAGGTTATAGCAAAAGTAAATCATCGAGGAGATATTTTCGATAGGAAGGGCTTAAACGCTTCCAGACCTCCATCTCTCAGCCCATTGTGATGTCATTATGAGACTGGCCAGAGAAAGATGATATGAATTCAGCTTATCCATGTTTGAGCAGTTACATTAAAAGTAAATCTTTGAAGAGAGACTGTGAAGACTGGCGGTGAACTCAATCCGTCACTCTGAAGGAAACTGTTGAAAAGCTGCCAGGCAAGACCCCGGACGCCTCAGGATCCATGATCCTGAACCCGTCCTGGAAGGAGAAGCTGCTCTGATTAACGGACATAAACACTTCCTACCATCTCATTGTAATGCATTTGAGGACTTCAAAAAGTTCTCACCCATATTAAAATGTTGTTTACCATCACTTTTAATCATGCACAACACAACCTCACCGACAGCTTTACTTGTGAAGATCTTACACTTGCACTGCAGCGTCTCACCGGGTTTATACACAGTCCAATGGGACGATCGTTTAGGCTTTCAAAAGCTTATGAATCTCCTTTAAGGGAACAGGAAGCTCACAGCACGGTCAGACATGTCTATACTGATAAAAGAGCACAAACTGAGCTTTCTATCAGCTTCTTCTGACTATTTCTCTTGACTTTATCAAGGAAACTGTGCAAAACAGTCAATAAAATCCGATAGAAAGCCTGCTTTGAGAGCATTTTATGGCGGAATATTAAAGATGTTAATTTACTCCGAGCTTCCTGTTTTCTAAGCTGAGGCTTCTCATGGGTTTTGAAAGCCTAAACCGTTGCTCCATTGAAGCGCTTAAAAGCCTGAGAGAAGCGGCAGGGCGGATAGATTTTCAAAATTAAAACTAATACAGCACCACTATATTACGCTTCAATATGAGTGATTATAAACACACATTTAAAAAGCTTTGGGGTAAAATAGCGAACGTGTCCTTTTTAAACAATTTATAGCAAGATCAGATAATGTCGCCCCTTTAAGACTTCAGTACAAAGTCTAGTATTCTTAACTGAACTGACAGTGTGGTAAACACACTTTAATTTGGGCGACTGCTGCAGCGAAAGCTCTGAGTAAACACTGTAGAATAATCTGCTCTCTGAAACTGAATCCGTCTATGATAAAAGAGCAAGAGAAAAGTGAATGCATCTTCCTGTGTGTCTTCCTTCCAAATTCTCTCATAAAGCGCTAATGTTTGAATTACAATGGGAGTCGAGTTTTGAAATCTTCCGTCAATGAAAGCTCTCGAAGTTTAAATAGTCGTCTGTCTTAATGAAAGGAAAAAAGAGTCAGATAGTGAATATGTGCATGTCTCCCTCCCATTTATACGACGGCAGCACGGGTACATCGTTGCAATCAAATGTAAAACAGGAGCCTGAGAAGTTTGAACACCTCCCGACATAATGATTCTGTAATGGGCTGATATGAGCTGGGGAGCGTAAGATTGTCTTTCCTAGTTAGGAAAAGTTGTGAAATGCAATCTTCCTGTGGATCCTCTTGAGGCGTCAGAAGTTCCTGCATGATAAGATTATGAGTCAGAGAAAACACAATAGTGCTTTCTCATAATTATTTAAAGACTTAAAGGCATAATAAATTCTAGAGACAGATACTCCCCTGATAGCTTTCTGCGACTTTATTAGTTTGCCATAAAATAATATGCTTCCTTTGCATATTAATATTTTCATGTTAATTTGACTAGTTAACAGAACAACAAAGTATTTAGGAAACAGAGTGATGAATCTGATACCAAGGTTTCTGACATGTCTCTCCTCATGATAATAAACCTCACTTTAATTGGTCGTTTTTGTTTTTCTCACATACAATTATCATCAATTTTTATAGCAGAGCTCCTTTTAAGCCCCACAGGGGATGAAGTTCTGAGCATGACCTTTTTAATCCAATATTAAAGATTGATTTGATTTCAAATGAAGCATTTTGAGCAGATCTGACTGTAAACAACTGCTCGCCTCATGTTCGAACAGACATGAACGTTAGCGCAGAAGTAAATCATTTAGATGTTCTCCAACAAAATAAAAGGGGCTTTAAACGCGTCCAGGCTTCCATCTCTCAGCCCATCGTGATGTCATAATGAGGCTGACCAGAGGAGGACGACAGGAAATTCATCTTACCCATGTTTAAGCAGTGACACTTAAAGTAAATCTTTGAGGAGAGACTGTGAAAACTGGCGGTGAACTCAATCCGTCACTCTGGAAGAAATTGTTGAGAAGGTGCCAGATAAGCCCCTTGTGCCTGTATGTCTCATTATACTGAAGCGGTTCTGAAAGGAGAGAGTGCCTTGATTAAGGGACATAAACGCCTTTTTAACATTCCATTGTGTTATATTGGGAGACTTTAAAAAAAAATCCTAGAAAAATACACCCATATTACCATTATTTACACTCATGCACTAGACAGCCTCGCTGATAGCTTTACTTGTGAGGATCCTTCGACTCTGCAGCGCTGTCTCACCGTGTTTATAAACAGTCCAATAACTGATAAATCTCCTTTTTAGCACTTTTTCTCTCTGATTTATACACTTATTCTTATCTTTCTCTTCCCATTTTATTCTCTCCGTTAAGCACTTTGTAACATCTGTTTTGAAAAGTTACCTCGCTTGCTAAATTGAAGCAACAGAAGCCAGGCTATCCAGGCTTTTGGTTCCTAGTATGGGTCAAGCTCCAAAAACATTGGATCCAACACTTGCAGTAATTCATCTTCATAGACCAAAAATACCTGCTAACCGCCCACACCTTTCAACCGCTATGCGCACACTTCAGAACAGGATTTTTGTGCCTCATCAGGCACGAGTTAGCACTTTGAGTTTCCTGCAGAGCCACACAGGAGTTTTCATAAAATGAGGAATAAACTTAACACATGCTTTTTTCTTAACAAGAGAATCTTTAACAGGATCATGTGTGAATCTCGGCACAGTTTGTTTCCCATCCTCACTGCTTCACTCTGCTTCAATACCCCAGATTCACTAGTTGGCAGCCATGTTCTCGCCTCATATCGATTCTGGTCGTGAAAAACAAATTAGACTTCCACGTCGCAGTAAAAAGTTCAACTCCGGCACACGATGTCCCACAGTGACGGCTTGTAACTATACCTTTTAAACAGTTCCTCATAAATCACTAAGTGACCACGGGAGGAATAACCACCGCACCACTCTTGATAGGAGGTCCCTATACAATGCACTTTTATTACAAAGTGATCAAAGATAGAGAATATTACACTCCGCTGTGTTCGAATCACTTAGAACCACAATAAATCACTGAAGGGAGATGACCACGTGAGTATTGAACGCCCGTTACCCTGACACATTGTCCCTATGCAAGAATCTTTTTTTTTTCCCCCCACAGAGGGATCTTAGATAGGGAATATTGCTTTCACATGTTTCAGCTGCTTAGAGGCAGAATGAATCATTGAAGAGATTAAGCCTGTGAAAGCCCTTTGAGGATTAAGTCCCTTCCTGATATAGCATTCCTCCCTACACCATGGAAGATACAGTAATATGAATTGGGTCACATAATGTATCTATATGGTTCCCCGTATCTGTTTCACAAATGGCGAATTTATCAGATGGCGAAGCGACAGACTCCTAATTACTGTACGCGATCATTTCAGCGCGTGCACCTCCTTCTGCTCTGCAGTGGTGTCGCCGGCGTCTCCGAGTCCTTTCGCGTGTTTCTAAGGGGATGCGCGTCGTCGCCTGCTACAGGCCGCGGACACACAAGCATGAAGGTCCAGCCGGCACAAAGGCAAATCGACCAATCCAGTGCAATAAAGTCACAGATGACATAAAAATTGATCTGGCAGGATAAACTGTCCGATGCATCAGGGCTATAATTGCACACTTAAGCAAAAATGCTGATAACTGCAGAGATGTGCGCGTGTTTATGTGGCCTGACGATTCAAATTATAGATATTAATCATTTTTATTCATCGTGGGCTTTCCTTTATTGGCTCATGAGCTTGAGATAGAAGTTTATTTCATAGAACTTTATTTTCCCAGCAGGGGTAATTTGGATGAAGTAAAGAGTTTGCCAATATAAGACCATACAAACTGTTTTATTATTGAGTTTTCTGTAAAATGTACTCTTACTTAACATTCCTACAGATGGTACAGCCCTTTATATTCTCACACATATTCCAGGTGACAATTTGTCCCGAAATAAGTTATTTTTCTCTCTTCCTTTGCATTACTGCAGGTGTCAAGCACATTGCCGGCAATCATGGACAATGTGTAACAGGCCCGCTTCCATCTTTCTCTCTGATTTATTTCAGCTCATCTTCATGACAGATTGGACGCTGCCGTTCTTTCCAAAAAGAGGCCGACTCAGCAGCGCCTGTGCCTAATGTTCTGATATGCGGGCCCAGCTGTCAGTCTCCGTTTCCCGTTATCAAATGATTCGAGTAAATTCCGCAGTCCCACACGAATTCCTCTCCCTACATCGTGTTTCGATATCCCACGTGCCATAAAACATTAATACTAATATGTTTAAAATCAAATAGGATTGCTCTGAGTCATTTCCGCTGCAAACCAGCAGTTTAAGAGACGCTGACGTGGGGTAAAATCTGAATCGGGGCAAATAAAAAATGGATAAAGATGTGTTTTTTCCAGAGCATCCCCGCTCCTCGCGGTGTAAGGAACAAGCAGTTGTGCTCTCCATATTCTCTTCTTGTCCAAATGTACGGGTGCTCGGAAAATGAAATTTAATGATGGCAGTGTTGGATCAGCAGAAAACCACTGGAGGCTTTCTGGCTGATATGATAAACGGGTATGAGATTCGCTAATCTACTCCCCCCAGAAAGGGAAATGAGAGATTGCTATCTCTCTCTTTCTCCTCTTCCACTGAAACATTTCTTTGATTTTAAAGCGACTTTAGAATAAAATGATAGAAGTGCTGGAATGAACAATGAATGCGCAAGTATCATCAGATATTTTATGTGAGCATCCATTAGTGTGTATTATATGTGTGTGTGTGTGCTGTCTGTGCATGTGGGTGTGTAATGTGATAAGTTTGAAATATCCGTTTTTGAGTCTAAAATTGAGATCCAAGTTGGGATGACAGATGAGACTTGAGATGGCATCTGAAATAAACTCTGTGTGCGTGCGTGTGTGTGTGTATAGGCGCTACCTTTGATGTGGCCATGCGCTTCCTGTCTGAGTGTCCATGGAAGAGGCTCCAGGAGCTGAGAGCTTTGATCCCGAACGTCCCTTTCCAGATGCTGCTGAGAGGCGCCAACGCCGTGGGCTACACCAACTATCCTGACAATGCTGTCTTCAAGTGAGTCACTCACTCACACACACACTTTCTCCTTTCATTTATTTAAAACTGAATTCAATTATTAAAGAATCAAATGATTAAGAGCTAACGGGTGCACCACCGAGGGTCTTACTATGAATATCTTTCAAATTTCTTTCCAAATGCAGTCCCCGGTAATGCACAGTGACACACACAGATATAAGTCTATGCCCACACTTGTCTATTGTATAATCTATATGAGTGAAGTGCTCAGTATGTGGAATACAGTTACATAAGAGCTGTCATCACTCTGGATGTACTTTGTCATTTTCCCATTAAGCATTATTTACTGTCAAATCATTTTTTATTGAATTGTTGACAAACAACAATTTGAATGAGATTTTCTGGAAGCCTCCTCCTGCTTCATTGTTTGTCGCTTCCATATGGTTGAGAAAATGTCCCCCGGCTGGATCATTTCCATGGTAACCTGGGACGTAGCACAGCATAGGTTATATTATTGAAATTCAAAGTAAAATTGCACCATGAATAATAATTACATGAGCAATTCAGCAAACCCATGGAAGCAGAAGTACAGTACATTAAAAAGCAACAGATTTTCTACAGACCTTTAAAAAGTTGTAGGCTGAAGCTCCGGCTTACACCTACTCCTAATAAATATTGTCTTTTTTTTTTTAATCATTCATTTTTGTTTAACAAAAAACATCTAAATTTGAATCGTATACATATTCATGAATTCTCACCGCAGCTGCTGTCTGAAGGCAGATTTTTCATTTTAATGATAAAAATCTTCGTTTTGGTTAAATATACATTTATTTAAAAACCCTGGACGTGAGCGACGGCTGTTGTTTTACTGTGTTTTAAGCCCATATGGGACATTTGAATCAATCACTGCATCTATTCAGCCTGCTGAATGAAATACAAAGATTTATGTTTCCCTTTCTCTTCCCTCTCATGCCATATTGGCTTTTTCACATTTCCAACAACATCTGGATACTTCTTTCATTTTTCTTTAGTCTTTCTGTTCAACACAGTTGATCATTAATTCACGCATGCAAATGACTACGTTGATTACTTCTATCTGATAGGGGTAGTCCGGGTTTTTTGAAGTACTTAAACGTGCAAGCGTGTTACCTTGCAGCACAGAACACCAACTGCCGTACACTTGCCGCCACTTAAAAAAGATCTGCCAAATGGATATATCAATATCTGTAGTGTATGTATCCTAAAGTGAGTGTATTCTCACCTTGCTGTCAGACAGCCTTTTCTTTTGGCTCCTCATGATCTCAACCACAGAACTAAAGTCTAGGCCCGACTGTGCAGCACACTGAGTATTACTCCGCAGATCTGACAGCAACTTCCGATCTCTCTCTACTGTAGGCAGCACACCAGCTCTGCACAAGTATCTCATACAATCCATTAACTTCCCAAACTTTCGACCTCATCTTGTGGCATTCCTGAGCAGAGGAGTTTCTAACTCGAGAGTAGGAGTCGCTTTAATTATCTGATGAATGTTGTATTTATTTTCGCCCTGACTAATAAGTAGAAAATTATGCATTTGTCTGTGAATATTTTACCTACATTCTGAAGATCGGTCTCTATTTATATGCAGCCCGACGCCTTCAGACACAGCTGCTTTCCCTCTAAATATATCTAAATGGATACACTGTCCGGTAGCTACCCACAAACCACACAACTGACACACACATTTAGTCAGGTCAATTTGGTTGATGTTTTCCTGTTGCCTCAGTGAGTTACACACATCTCGCACACACACATCATTGATACAGATGTACCCAGTAATGCGTTTAGAGCCATAAATACTTGTGTGCCTACACACACGTATACACATGCCTCAGACACTTTTCCAAACGGATTCACAAGCTGCCTCACTGATGGGAGATGACTCATGTGTACACAAACACACACACACACACCTGCTTGCAGTTCCACATACCAACACAGACAAGGACACACACACACTTACATGCGCGGAGTCATTTCTCTCACCTCCGATAAATTAGTAGTGGCTTTAGGACTAATGCAACTGCCCCCTCCTCCCTCCTTCCCATCAAATCACACACCTGCAGACCTCCCCGTCCTCCCCCGTTTTTTGCTCCCCTCTCTCCTATCATATAGTCATTATTTATCCCCCACTCGTATAACTCCCTTTTTTATACCTCCATTCGTCTCTCTACACGTCGTTCTCTTTCAAACCCCCTTTTTCTATCCCGCCTGTCGCTCTCCACCCCTCTGACGGTGTCCCACAGGGGGAGGAGTGCCACTGAAAATTTGCACATGATTGTGATTAATGGCTTTGATCTGTTTGCCCCCTCCTCCCCTCACTCTCTCCCCCCCTCAACGTTTTCGCCGCGACAGCCCGCAGCAAAGAGGCCCAAACGTCTTCATTAACTAAATCAAATCAAAGTGTAATTTCATTCCATTTGCTTGATTTAAAGCCCGTGTCACGGGGTCGCGGCGCGGCGCGCTCTGCAGCAAGAGGGATGTGCAGTTCTAATATATCCAAAACGCCAGGTGCGTCGAAAGGGCCAAATGACTGCTAACTAGATCATCTTCACAGAAAAAACTTTGATGCACACGAATATGGATTACATCATCTGAGTCAGACTGTGCAGCACTGTTGATTCTGTCCAGACACCGTCCACTAGACGACACTTGTATGCACTGCAGCGCTAAATAAATACCGGACACGCAGGCCTTGCACTGGTAATCCTCTCATGGCACAACATTAAGTGTGTCTGTTTATTTGGCAAAACAAAAGCTCTCAGCGTGTGCAAATATTGCATTCCCGGTAACACAGCTATAGTAAGCACTCACCCAGTTATGAGAAACCTGATTAAGATACCTGGGCCAAGGCAATAAGGAGATTTACCACTAGCAGGCTGGATAATGAGGCGGGTATACATTTGTGTGTTTTTTTGTGGGCTCCCGCAGGCTGTGTAAGCTCACTTCTCATGGAAATAGTGAGAATATTGTATTCATGCAGGTACAGCGAAATTTATGAGTGGTGATATGGAGGTGGATATAAACGGCTTATCCCAACCCGGATGTGCTCCATTATCCAGGATGCGCTGTGCATGAAGACAAACTCATTATGTGTGTGAGAGTGACTGTTTGTACAGTTTGTTTTGACAGTCTCCCTCGTCTTCCTCTGTTTCTGCTTTGTATGTGGATTTTTTTTTTTTTTTTAATGTATGTGCCGCTTACATCAGTTTCCTCTCCCTCCCACCAGGTTCTGCGAGGTGGCAAAGGAGAACGGCATGGACATCTTCCGCGTGTTCGATTCCCTGAACTACGTGCCAAACATGCTGCTGGGCATGGAGGCTGCGGGAGCAGCAGGCGGCGTGGTGGAGGCTGCCATCTCGTACACCGGCGACGTGTCTGACCCAATGAGGCAGAAGTACTCCCTGGACTACTACCTGAAACTGGCAGACGAGCTCGTCAAAGCCGGGACCCACATCCTGTGCATCAAGGTGGGGGGAAGTAAAGACGCGATCCAGCGTCTGCTTCGAGAGTCGATCACTGCGATTTAGAGTTCTGCAATAAGCCAACTCCTTCATTCCCGGTGATAATCGAAAGACTCTATTTCTGGCACTTATTGTTTGCGTCTGTGTGGAAATCCCTGCCCATCTGCCACCAGAATAACATAAAACCAGCTGGAACGATTCTTTCCAAGTACTTTCTCACTCAGGCTTGTGTACACACTCTTCTACACATGTATGCACGCGTGTCATCGTAATCAGGGCCCGCGTTAACATGGCTGTGTGCACTTTAAGTCGCATTTGGATGCAGACTTTCTTGCGTTTGATTTGTTTAATCCAAGGTGACACACCAAGACACAGTTTGTCTTATTTAAACGTGTGCAAGCTGCAGTGTGTGCCGATATGTTTAAATCAGACTACCTGCCTGGCAACAAGCACCGCCACTATTTCTGTCACATTTGATGCTTCTAGAAATGCCAGAAAGTTGGCTGATGTTGGGATGGCTACAAAAATAAATGAAGAACATAAAAGCCTTTCACACACAAACCCGCATTTTTATTAGCATTTTAATTTTAAAAAAAAAACTCTCGCATGTCAACTGGTGAACATTGACATAAGTTGTACAAGCAGAATATTTTCAAACATGAAATGACGCTCCACTGCTGTGTGAGCCATCACACACAGCAGTGGCGGTGTCATAAAAGGCCTGGGCGGCTAATGAGGTTAACTTAAAAGATGAACCGAGCGCGCATTATAACTCCACGGAGTGCAATGATCACCAAAGGGAGCAAAATCATACATCTATGCTCTGTCTGTGAATATCAGTTATAATTTATACATCCTCACAAGAGTTTTTTGTGAGGTCATGTCGTTGTTCTACTTCCCAAATTTCCAGTCCATTCTGTAGTTTGTTTTGTATTAACTCAACATATTTCGTGATAGAAGATTTGGGTTACAGATTGGACTGAATGACTTTATTTAACCCTCAAGGTGTCCGTTTTATCTTCAGATTAATGCTTTTTATCAGCAAAGACACATTGATTATTTGGAGAATTTCAGTACACAGTGTCCTTTCCAAGTCCTAATCACTCGCAGGATTTTGGTGTTGAATATTTTTTCTGCTTTTGTTTTGGCTTTTTTTTTTTTTTTTTTTTTTAATCATCCCATTCCACCAAATTATCAGCACTTTGCAGTCCGTTCCAGCTTTCATGAGCAGCCTCGGGCCATTGCTCTCATTAATGAGAGCTAAAACAGGTGGTTGAAATCAGTCTTGTGTAACTTAGTCCAGGACTCCATATCCAAAATGTAAATGTGTTACAGAAATCCACTTAAAACCGGATTAGGCATCTACATTAAGGTCTACTTCTGGGTTAATTTTTCCCTGTCCAGGATTCCAGGCCAGAGAGAAATGTTTAAATAATGTAAAAGACCAAATTCATGGTAACATATGTGGAATATTTCCTTCAGTCCTTTTGTCACTCATGTCTCCTGCTGTCATCTCTCCGTATTACCAGGATATGGCTGGCCTGCTGAAGCCAGAGGCCAGCAAGCTTCTGGTCGGCGCTCTGAGAGACCGTTTCCCTGATGTACCCATCCATGTGCACACACACGACACAGCTGGTGCTGGCGTGGCTGCCATGCTGGCCTGTGCCGAGGCTGGAGCTGACGTGGTGGACGTCGCTGTGAGTATTCATCCTGTCTGTTCCATCATGTTGATAAGGTCTGGTCCATGTGGTGCATTTTTTTTCTTCATGTATCAAACATCATGAAAAAGATTTTAAACAGGGTTGTCGTTTAGCTCAGTCAGCAGAGCAGTCGCCCCATGAACAAAGGCTCAGTCCTTGACGCGGCAGCCCAGGGTTCGGATCCGACCTGTGGCTGTTTCCTGCATGTTATTCCCCGTCTCTCTCTCCCCTCATTCCAACTGGGCATAGGTCCACCCACAAGTTATCCTAACAACAGGAACAAACATATATTTTCTACCAGTTGCTGTGGTATTGTGAAATGTCACTGAAGCAAAGCTGGAACAACACTTGAAGCCAGGAACAATTCCCTTACTGTGTTCACTGACGCATGCTGCCAGCATGGGCAGTTTCATTAAAACACTTGGCTGGTATTTGCAGTTTTTGACCGTTCTGCTGTTCGGCTCCTTGTAACGCAAAGAAACAAGTGAGTGTCCGCCGTGGAGCAGACACACCCACTGAAAACATTTGTTTACGGTTCCATTGCTTTACTTGGTTAAACTTAATCTTTTCACTGCCAAGTAATAAATCATTTATTCACAGTAGCACACTTGATAAGTCAGGGAAGACAGCCAAGACCGAAAGGTTTCTGGAGGTAAAAATTTTGCCCTTTTTGATGATAAATTGTTTTTCCATTACTCATTATTACAGGCTGATATATCTATTGTAGACATATGAGAGTCTGTTGTGTTGAACCGCCAAGTATCACTCTCAAAAGTCCTATATTAGTCATGCTTTTATTATATTAAACTTATGCATTTGGAGAAATGTTCGCACAGGTTCAAACTGATTACACTTGAACATCGGTGGCTTTTTAGTCAACCCGTATTCATGTTGTTTGTCACCCTCTAGGTCGACTCTATGGCCGGGATGACCTCTCAGCCCAGCATGGGCGCCATCGTTGCCTGCGCCAAGGGGACCAAACTTGACACCGGTAAGTCACGCAGACACCAGCCTGCCAACATCAACGGTGGCACCAGACAACAGACAGTTATTTGTTTCATAAGTATTACAAGGTCTCATAGGGGAGAGTGTTTCTGGTAGAAGAGAGGCACAGGAAGTTATTTAATTATTATGAGCTGTGACATTTAATAAAACTGACCGCAAACAGTTAGTAAAGAATATAAAGCTTTTACTACAGTGTGTGGTTGTTAATGAGACAGCACAGATCTCTGATTATTTCCTGTCTGACCGTCTACTGCTTTACATGAGGGGCGGAGGGAAGAGGGTGAGGTGGGAAGGCAAGAGGATGAGTGGGGGTCCAATCAATAAGTCAATAAACGACATAGTGCGTCACTAATTACAGCCCTAAGTCAGAGAGGCTAAGGCATTAATGCTCTGTGATAATGTACACAGGCCATTATGAGAAGAAGACGACAAATGGCTCAGTGTAAAAAGGCCACAAAGGAATTGGACTTAAACAAATGTAATTTATTCAAACTAAAGTTAACCAGAATGAACAAAGGGGTGTGGTAACCAGCAGTGCGTGGATGTGTGCCATGGAAGTGCTCGCCTGTAAACCAAAAGAAGAGGATGGAAGAGGAGTGAGCACATGGGCCAATTTTTGGGCCCCGGAGGCCCGGCTGAACTCAATCAACTGACCGCCCTACCATGTCAGCATCAGACTTTATTGAGCGTGCCGGCCTCTTCCTGGCCAAAATTGGTGTCACTGAAAACCTTCTTGACCCATGAAATGTTGGACAGTTCAGAAGTATCAGCAGATTTATGTGACGCTCATAAACACATCTGCTTGTTCATGAAATATTGGTTGTAGCCACATGTAAGGTGGTTTTATATCCATCAAGCTAAATCTGAAAGCAGCTGCTCAGCTCAGCAACAGTTTCCTTTTAAATAATCAGAAACTCTCCCTGGAGCATCCTGGGGTTAAAGGCTTTTCCCAAGGCACCCTTGAAATTGCTTTCCCAACCCACGTTCTGCCTGAGATCTTTGAGGCCCAAGCCTGCTCGTCAACGCTTTGGACTGTCACTGCTTTATTCCATCTCTTTAAGGTCAACCAATAAGTGGTGGGTTGGATTTATAATACGGTGATTCCCCTTTGGGTCTGCTGTTGTCTGCCCAGTGTAATGTGAACATTCTGGGGCCCCTCCCACCTCCGATGAGAGCGACCCCTGCCTCCCACAGCGATGGGTGTCGGCTGTAAAATACATTAAAACAGCCAGTCGAAAAACCGCTGTTCAAATTAAAAGAACGTGAAGCCGGCTGAAGGAATTAAAACTGATGTGAAGTTTACCGCTTAGTTATGTAGAGAGAGGCAACTGGGAAAACCGACTCGGCTCCACTAACCAGATCTGATGGCTCATTTCCATTACTCAGAACCGGCGAAAGCCCCGCTAATTCTGTTTACACTATATTCACACGACACAGCTAATGCACTGTCTGCCGCTGTAGTGCGGGAGGGTATGAACATTAGACGCTGTGTGTTGTTGCATGGTGGTTAAATGTAGATGATGTTTTTAAAATGGTGCCAAGGCCTTCTCTTTAGTCTGCAATGATGATGTGTTCTTTTTTTTTCTTTCCCGCCTCTGGGAATAAGAGAGACATTATTTCTTGTGAGCTGTGTTTTTCGATAATCATGCGGCCTTCAGAGAATCCTCTCACTAATGCCTATCAAGTATAAAAGGCTGATTCCTTGCTGCAGCGACCCGAGCTCGACTCTGGCCTGTGCTATTTTCCTGTCTGTCTCGGTTTCCTTCGGCTGTCAAATAAAGGCAGAAAATGCCTCATAAATAATAATTAATAATGGTCGACCTGCAAATTGTACTACTTTACAGAGACCTTACAGTTCACCTTTAAAATCATTTGTGTCTCTTGGACTGTTTATATCTCTAGACATCCTCTTCCACCATATTGCACCGCCATGTTTCTATAGTAGCCCAAAAGCCAGTACCGGATAAACCAATCACCGTTTCTAGATGGGGCCTCGAGTGTTTCACCGTCCCCATAATTGGATAAGACGTGAGGCGACGGGTTTACAATCAGCATCTACACTACTAGTCGCCACTAAATCTTCACACTGGCCCTTTAACATCACCTGTAACCACTGACAACAGTGATGTCACAGTGCACTGACACACCCTTGAGTTCTACATCACTACCACGAAATTAAAGTGTAAAGTGCCTGTCATTAAAAACAAGATTTTCAGCTGGGGAGCTCTTTAAAGACTGCGGCTCGCATTTCTGGGTCGGTTAAATCGTTTTTTTTTTTGTTGTTGTTGTTGTTTGTTTCTTTGTGCCACCCCTGATTTCCACGGATGAGTGGCCAAGCAGCAAATGCGTTGTCATATTAATATTTGCAGCACAGCTACACTAGTGTTTTAAAGCAGAGGATGACAGTAAACATCAGGTCCTGGTGCTGTTAGTCCCTCAGGGTGTCCTTCAAAGTGAATGAGTTTCCTTTCCAGGCTCATTGTTTCTGCAGCAATATTTAACAGTCATACAGAGAGAGATCTGTCGCAGAGGAAGGAAGCAAATTCTTAAATAGGCCGTAAAGCGACACAGAGAAAGAGCTATTAAGGCACGCTGTGCCTTGACTACGATCTCTCCTGCTTCACTGCTGCTCCCTCCATCTACTGTACACACGTGGGCCACAGCCGAGTGCGACAGGTTCACGCCCGTCCTCCGCAGCTGCCTTATATTGTACAGGACATATTACAGCGTCAAAGTTTGACACTTTGATGTAATACGTCATGTTCCCGGGGAAACTCTTCCATCATTCAGATACAGTCCGGTTTTTGCGACTGAATATCAATTAGAGAGCGTACAGGACCCGGGAAGAAAAAGTAGAGAAGGGGAGAAAGACAAGGTCGTTACTCAAGAGCAAGAGGTTTTCAAGTGTGTCAGTTTATTCGTGGAATTTCAATTTGCTTCACTTGAGGCTGGGATGCGCGCACATACACACACATATGCGTACTTAAAATACATCCTTAGTTGACCCCAGAACATGCATTATGCATGCACATGCACACAAACTCCTTCTCACTTCCAAATTCTTTTATACCTGTCACCCTGTGCTCGTCTGTTCTTTTTCATCTCTCTTCACGCCTCTCGCACCCCTTCCACCTCCCGTTGCCGATCTCGCTACTTTTGTAATCAAGTGGAGCAGAGCACTACCTCGGATACTTCATACCTTCCTGACCTCAGTCTGTTTACTGCTTTCCTTCACTCCCTCCCAACTCTGTTACAAAGCAGTAATCAGTGCTGTGCAGCGCGCTCTGCCTCCTCTCTATCTCCCCTCCCTCTCTCGGCTCTCATGCCTCTTCCCCGTCACCCCCGCTTCTTTCACAATGTCTCTCCATCCTCCTCCTCTCCGCTCCCTCTCACTCAGTAACAAAGCAATTAACAGCACTTTACATGCCTATTTCACTCCCTCAGACTCGCTCTCTCCGTGCGCGTGCTCTCCATCAGTATCTCCCACCGTATCTCTTTGTCGTGAGGAAGCATCCAAAGCAGCACTTCTCTGGTTAATTAATTTGTCTTTAAGCTGTCAGTTTGTTTATTTAGCTCAGCTGCGGCAGACACATCCATACATATTCACGCGACGTCACAAATTAAAGTGTCCCTTTTGTTTATCTGACATGGCATTTGCCGCCTGCTCTCATCCATCATGCATGGATTTAACAAAGGGATTTTCAGCTTCCCCGACAACGCGGCGGTCATGACAAACACAGAACGGACACCACACGCACATTATTATTATATGTAGGCACTGAAAAACCACAGACAGGTGAGCCAACACATTTAGCTTCGCGTTCACCTCCCTCATCTCTCATCATCTGTCGGTGTTCAGTTCTCCCCTCTTTTCTTCCTCAGTCTTCTCATGTCTCATCTATCTTCATCTAAAGCGTCTCGGTTAGCTCTCATCATCTCATCAACCACAAACACACAGTGTGTGTGTGTGTGACTGTCCGTCTACAACCGTGTGTTGGTGTAGAGACCGCGCTCAAGGCTGCACATGCGTGTGTGTGTGTTTCTCTCCTGCATTTGTGAGTTTGTGCTGCTAATGAGTTGTATCTTGATGGCACTCTGTCACTGCCAAGCAGCCATCTAAATGACTGATGTGCGTGCGCACACGTGCCTTGTGTGCCTGCATGTCTGTGGTATCCATGCACACAGAGTATAGCGGCGCAGTGATTGATGATTTGGGGAGTGTAACCAGCAGTCCAGAAAAAAAGAACAATGCTGTATTTACCTCCAGCATAATTTACCAAACATCAGTAACCACAGCATTGCTAGCTATTCTCCATATTCATGGGAGAAACCTTTTTATCGTAGGCCAACTCTCCTCTTAGTGGATAAAGGTGCTGCTGCCACCTCTCCTCGCCAAAGCCCCCTTTCTGCTAACTGGAGTTAGTTGATTCAACTTTACTTTCTGCTTTCCTTGGACTTTCCAGCTCACACAGGTGTGGGGTTTGGCTAATTAGACTTCTCCTCAGGAAACTGTAGGTTTTTTTTTATTTCCCTGGCAGATGCTGTAGCTCAGCTGTCTCCCCACAAACTGAAATCCATGTTGGTTGATAAAAATCAGCGATGGTAGAAGTATTCAAACCCATTACCATAGCCAACGTACAAATACACCAATCTAAATGTACTTCTGCTTTCAAAGTTAACTAAAAGTCCAGATTATTACCAACAAACTGAACTTAAAATATCCAAAGTATACATACTCATTCTACGCTAACATGTCCCCTGTGACTGATATTGTTATACAAGACATTAACATTAAGGTTGTTAATACTGACGCGCAAATGTACATGTAACGTTTAATGGGTTGAGGTGGAACTAGGTTTAGCTTCTTTGGGTCGACAGATAAATGTGTTGGGTTGGGGTTAGGGTTACGTAGAGGGAACTGAGCCTGTTCCCTGAAGGGAACAAGAAGTGCACGGTCCATCCCCCAGTAGGTCGTGCCACCTTGGTCCCAGTTCTGTCTCCGGTTCCCTCAGTACCGGACAACAATCGATTCTCCATCAAAGTAATAGTAATAATTGCCAAAACTCTCCAGTGGCCGTGTGTCAGGCTCCTGCTATAGCCGGCAGTTATCCTTTGCATGAGATAAGTTAGGCTAACTCGTCATCAGACTCTTGGGCTCAGAGACTGCATTTCAGCCAATGCGTTCCACCTCTTTTGATCCCTACATGGACTGTTTACTTGTATGCTCAAACACGATGAGTCAACATTACTCAGACTACAAGTGCAAACCAAAACACTCCTGATACCAAAATCTTGTCCTGCCCACAGGTTCTGCATTCATATGTAAATATCTGTTTCTAGAGTTCATGATATGATGAATGGGAACTTATGCTGCACAAGTGTGTTTTATTTTTCTGGTCTTTGCTTCATCTTTTTTACCGGATACTTTTACCTCTTTTGGGCACAAATAACTATTTAATTGAAACCAGTTGAGAAGTTCAGCAGGGTCACAGATATCTCATAGATGTCCGAAATATAACAAGAGGCCCCAATTAGACGCTGCTGTCTTGTAAGAGGTCAAAAGCCAAAAAGGTATTACTATGCACCACTGATAGATAAAGATACTGTAAGTGCTGCCCTTTATTAAGGCACCGGCCTCACAACTGAAGCTGGTTGAGTGAGCATATTAAAGGCAAACTCTAAATCACATCGACAGTTCAGCCCCTCTCCCCTGTGCCGACATTTTCCTCATTACGATATCAGGACTGATGTAGACAATGTGATGCTAAAGTGAGATATTTCCAAAGCAGAGTCGATGTAAATGGTTTTGGTATCAGTTACTATCAGTCAGAGAACTACAGTTTGCCCTCTTCTTCATTTTACACCGATATTTAATAATCCATCACAAAAGATTCAGACATGACAGCTTCTTTTTTTTTTTTAACAGCCACAGTAGCCTCAGTACAGCAGAGCAGAGTGTGATGTATCCACAGTTTTATAAAGGGGAGGAACTCTTTGTGTTGTCAGCTGGGAGAACTCACAGTTGCTGCTCTGCTACTTATTTCATAGATATATCTGTTTTTCCCACCACCTCCAAGGGAGTTGTACATGAAGGGGACCTCGGCAGATATTGGAAATTTGACCTGAATCAACAGAGGCTGCTGTCACCGCGAACATGCCATCACTTCCCCTCGCAAATTGAGGCTGTAATTTCTCTGCGGAAGCATAAATTAAAGCCACGAAAAAATGGTGTTCTCAAACAGGGAAGGAAATGGACCTAATTACTGGCTTGCTTGGCAGGCAGCTGAATTTGAGGAGCAACCACATGCACATTAATTTCACATTAATTTCACAGAAGCTCCATTTCCCCGCCAAGATCACAGTGGAAGCACACACAAACACTTTCTGGAGTACGTACTCCCTTTTGGAATCATGAAAATTCAAGCTCGTCACTCAGTTGTTGTGGATGTAGCGATCCGAAATTTGTCTCATCAAAATGCGTGTGTGTCATCATTAGCTAAAAGCGCCACATGCTGCATTGAAGCAGATTCTTTTTCTCAAGGTAGGTTAGCTTTAGCGCGGCCTAAACTGGCTGCAGCTGAATATCGAGAACATGAGCAACAGATGTTTTTTTTTTTTTGTTTAAGGAATCACTGACAAAGCAACGCGGAAATTCAGGGTCAATTTTCAAGAGCGCGCTTACAGGCTAATAAAACACAACCTACACTGCGGTTCAGGCTTCTTCGAGATGTTCAAAGGATGTAATGCAATTTTTAAGAGTTGTCAAAAAAAGTGAGCTCCTGGCAGATTAGTGTGTGTATATATATATATAGAGAGAGAGAGAGAGAAGAAATGTCTCTGCTGACATTTGGGTTTCTCCTGCTGACGAGTTTGAGAAAGAGGACCTGAAGCTGAAAAAACCAGCACTGTGGCTGGAGACACGTCCATCCATCCCTACCTGAGGGAATTGCTCCGGTGGACAAAGGACTGCCAAAAATAAATAAATGAAGCTCAGTACATCAGTTCTGTCTCTTCAGGAGAGATGACCAGGAAGTTACAGCTTACGTTTTAAAGTTGAATCAGTAATTAGTTATTCCGCATATTCAGCGTTTTCATATGTCATTACAATAAAGTCATTAATAAATCAACCTCATTGAAAGAAAATATGCACGTGACCATCCAGATGTCATTTTGCTCTGCTCTGTTGCAGGAATCGCCCTGGAGAAAGTGTTTGACTACAGCGAATACTGGGAAGTAGCCAGAGGTCTGTATGCGCCCTTCGACTGCACTGCCACCATGAAATCTGGCAACGCTGATGTCTATGAGAACGAGATACCCGGTGGACAATACACCAACCTTCACTTCCAGGTACAGCCAGCTGTTTTGTAGCTTTTCTATGTCGTGTTAAGTAAATACATTCAAATGCATTTCACAAAGCTCTTTGTCACATTCTTTGGGATACTGTAGTATTAGAGGTGGTCCGTGCGTATGAAAGCATGTAAACACAGGATTAGCGCGGCACTGCATTTATATTCACTGGTGAATGCAGCTCTACCTCAGTGCAGCTGTTTGTGCACTTGTTTTAATTCCATCGACAGAGAAATGTTTCATATTCACATTTTCAGCCTTGTACTGTCTTCGTTTTAAGAATATATAATATTCTGAAGAAAAATAGACTTGTTTTCCAACATCTGACAAAGTATGAATAATATTTTAGAGATACACTTTTATTTTTGACATGTTTGTGTTCAAAGTTACTGCCGATGCAAGAAATGCGACTAAGATGAAACCGAGGAAGTCATCAGAGGCACTGTTTTAGAAACTGACTTTCTTAAATAACTTATTGTGCCGTTTATTAATGCCGGTATGGTACATTAAGTACAACCTCGGGTCTGTGGTGTCTGCACGGTGCACTGTCACACTCTGAGAAGTGTCACAGACTATTTGAAGGTGAATCCACGGCGCTGTGCACCTACTGGTTAAAAAAAAAATATGGGCGAGCACATCCTGGGGTCCGGTTGTGACCCGTTTATATTAGCAACCGTTAAACAAATGCACCTTGTACCAAATTACAGTTTCCAGTGGAATATGATAACCGGCCCACCTGACCTTTGCTAGACAAGTGTCTCTGCCATAAATTTAAAGGCTGTGGGTGTCACTACACAAATTATGCCCTTAAATCACAGAATGTATTGTCTTTTTCCTCAAAAGGACAAGAAAAAGATTCAGTGCGCTCATTCCCGCTGTTATTTGTTTCACTGTGGTTCATTGCAGGCTCACAGCATGGGACTGGGAAATAAGTTCAAGGAGGTGAAGAAGGCCTATACCGAAGCCAACAAGCTGCTAGGAGACCTCATTAAGGTGAGACACGAGGATAGAACATCACGAGCGCCTCTGTTCATTTTCAGGGGAGAACCCATGTTGCCCGTTTTCTGCTTGATAAGATGACACCGGCCCGTTTCACCGGTCGTACCGGTGCAAAGATGCGTCTGGCATGTATTTAAGCAGTTGGCAGGTAACTTCAACTTTCAGCGGGAGAGTTTTATTCTGCGCTGAGCTTCGGGCTTTGTATCGCCTTGACTTTATGTTAATTTGGGTAGGAACTCCAGTAAACTAGTTTTTGGGGTTGATTTCCTGAAGGGCACATTAATCGTAGTCATGGAGAGGGAGCGTTATTGCCAATTCTGCAGTCAACAATTTCATTCTCACCCTAAATTTACCTCCAATCCCGCCTTTTTGTTTTTCATTATCTTTCATTAATTCCTTTGTTTCTCTTCCTTCATTATTTACCATCACAGCTCAGTAATAGATTCATCCCTCTTTCACCGCGTTCACACTCACTCTGTAATTATATTGTTCTCTAGTTTGCATTCTCTTTATCAAGCCGCTCTGTCACTTTTCTTTTTCACCTTTCTCATCCCATTGCCGCCTCACACGCATCTATTCCCCAGCCATCTTTCTTATTTTGCTTTCTCTCTCTCGTCATAGACATGCTCCCATGGACTCCGCATTACTCCACCTTCGCCTCCTCTCATTCTCCTTGTGTGTGTGTGTGTCTCTCTCAATTTTGCTTCCCAGGTCCCTTCTCCCTTGTTTTCTTTCCTCCTCTCTGTTTTCCTCATCAATTCTTCTCCCCTTTACCTCCCCTATCCCCTCTCCATACTTTCTATCAATTCAATTAAGAGTCGGCGGGCTTCACTGCACAAGCCAATGTTGGCTTAATGTGCCTGCAGGTCCTGCTATGCCCCGAGTTGTATCCTGTTAGCTTGACAACGGCCGCGTCGCTCACACTGTTGGCTTGTCGATAAGGGAGAGGGAGTGTGCTAGTCAGATATAGATATAAAGTAGACACCCCACACGCTGCACCGCCGGTAAGCAGAGCAGCCAAGGTATATACATTGACCATGCTCTCCTGCACACACACACACACACACACACACACTTAGAGCACTGCAGAAGCCTTATCTTTGAAGCTCAGAGCTGTGGGTGAAGGATTGTGCTTGTCAGAGGACTTAATTTCCAGACCACTTTATACCACATGTATAAATAAATTAGAGTTATTTACAGGGCTGTTGTTTAAGCAGGTACACTGCTCCTCCCCACCATGAAAAGCCTTTTCCAAAAAGAAGTTTTAATGTTTAATCATCATCGAATTATTTGCATAAAAGTACTTTGCATTAACATGATTGCTTCCATTTCTAAGCTTATTAATTCTCATTACTTGTCTTTTCAGGGGCGCCATGTTCTGAATTAAGAAATCAAGATATTTGTGCAGCGCGTCTCTGAACTGACGAGAACTGCATGATTAAAAACGAAAGAGAGGCTCAGACTTATAGGCTCATTGGCCACCACTTAATTCCAAATGACATCAAAAGCTACTCCAGAGACACTGCGACTTGTCAAAATGTAGTTCATAAAACGCTCATGAGCCTAACTGTTTTATAGCTTAATATCAATTCCAGATGTGCTGCTGAGTACAATCATTACTTTGCTTGCTGAGCACCCAGTGCAGATTCACACAATCTGCCAAAATCCACGGACTTTATTCACAATTACAAAGCACCTCTGTTCAGCTGTCGTAAAAATAGCCTTGAGTCATCCTTGGCATTAATACTCATTTGAGTAGTCTGCTGAGAAAGTTTGAGGTCAGAAAACAGCCGTCTTGTCGGTCATACAGCCATGATGTTTGCATGCGTGTTTGTATGTGTCACACGGCTGTCACCGCACCGCATTCCCCAGACAGACGAGGACACGTGCATACAGGAGAATGTGGATTGAGACAGTAAATGCCACGTATTTAACGGCTTACTTACTGAGGGCAGCTATTGATCCGAGAGCAGGCAGTGTGGGAATTAAGTCGAGCACGTGTCACAGTTTGTTGTGTGCGTGCACAGGCCTGTTAATCATGTGTGAATAACCAAAAGAGATTTACATGCACAGTAACCGACGTGAAGGTTTTATTATTTTCTTTCCACGGTCTGAAATAAAAAAGTTCCAATGGAGCGAGCGAGATTTACACCAGGAGGGGAGGATGAAGTCTTCTCGGGTTTTGTACATGGACCGGACTGCGTATCAATCAATTTTTAACACACGGGAAGGCTTGATTTCATTTCGCAGACGGCCAAAATTATTGTAGTTCCACGAACCGTCTTCATTTTCAGGCATTTAAAACATTTTCAATTGAAGCTACTTTTCAAAGTGACTGCAGATCCCGCCTGCCACTTCCCAGCTTAATCCCACTCGACTTTTTTCATAGACACACGGTGCAACTTATTTTTTTTATCTTAAATATTTCATTGCATTATTAGGCCTAAAGTATGCTGTATGCCTTTCCCCATCAGACAGCCTCTATTTAAAATGGATGAGTGCGGTGAAATGCAGTGGTGTTCGCTGGGAATGTTAAATTGAGAAAAAAATCATTGAAAAGTCTGTCTGGCGTAGGAACCTTGAAAACTGAGACAAAACAACAACTGATGGAGCTGAACTATGAGCTGCCGCGGAACAGACTGCTTTTTCTCCCTTTTCTTTTAATTCAAACAAACGCTCTGTAACATATCTTGACTTATGCACACCGGGCAAACCCTGACGCAAACCTTTTGCCAGATGAATAGCAATCGGCTCGAAGCTGCTTAATATTTTCGCTTGAAGACATATTTGCTAAAGCAACAGAAGAATCAGACAAAACATACATGAGCAGACGCCCACGGGCGCTCTTTTAATAATGTAATCGCTGAGCATACAGTAAACCTTTATGTTGTGTGAACGTGTTTCAACATTTTCACCACCTTGCAAATGGACAGTTGATGTTTCTAATGCTGCAAGTAATCAATTTTCATTATCGGGCAGTGTATTTTCCTCATAATCTTAAGGTCTATAAAACGTCAGCAAATAGTGAAAAATATCCATCACGAGTTTCCAAGGCGTGTGATGGTATCTTTAAAGGAATAGTTTGACATAAGCGCTTCTCTGCTTTTCTTACCGAGTCAGATGAGAAGATTTATAGCACTGTCTCATGCGTCTATTATTGTCATTGCCACGAGGCTGCCCCAGCCAGGAAATAGTCCGGCACACAAGCAGCCATAAAACTGCAACTTTGCACCTGCATTTCTAAAAATTAAGCAAACGAGACGCAACATGTTGATTAGTCAGCTTTAGAGACGTCAGAGACTGTCGTCCCCTCTGCTTCCAGCTAAGCTAACTTCATGAAAGTGTAGATCTTTTCATTTTTTTCCCTTTTAAAAGAAATTCTTATCAAAATTGTTGCTCTCTTTTTAGTTTCTGCCGATCGACTAATTGGTTTCAGCTCTACTTGTTTCATTATTAAAGAAGAGGAGTTTAGTTATAAAGAAGTGCTGAAGCTGTCACGGACTCGCTCACAGCTGGAACTGAAGTTTCTCACTTCTTTTCTTCTCTTCCTCTGCATTTCACTCGCGCTCGTTTGTTTCTGTTTTCCTCCCTTTTTTCTTTCGCGCTCAGCTACATCTGTCGCAACATGAGCTCGTCAATATGAGGATAAGTTGAGTGTGTGTGTGTGTGTGTGTTCTTTCTCTTTCCTTTACCCAACTTGCTCTGTCACTTTCCTTTTGCAATTACAGGCACGTATTCACTCACCTCCACACTTTTAAAACACACACACACACACTCCCTCTCAGTGTCTTTCCTTGGAGGTGGAGCACCTCCATGTATTGCCTGTGGGGCTGCAGATGTCTATTGCTCCTGTCTGTTTGCCTCTGTCTCTCCTCCACTCGGTTCATTTGTCCATCCCTTCTTTTCTTTTCTTTCTCACCCTCTCTCATTCTCCTCGTCACTCTCTTCATCATCCTGTCTGCTGTCTCTCCCACTCCACTTTCAGTCCGTCTCTCCAGCCTTCCCCCTTTTCGATTAGATTTCCTTCATGTATCTCTAATCTTTCTATCGTCTCTCCACTCCTCCTCTCCCTCTCCGAGTGTCTCGTTATCGCGCCCCTCTCCTGTCTCCTCCTCTCCTGACAGGTACCATTCTTCACTCTGCTCCTGGCTCTGCTGGCTAGCATTATAGAGTGTGTGTGTGTCATGTTTGCCTTCTCTGTGTGTCTCTTTCCTCTCTCTCACACACACATACACACTGTTCTGGATGATATAATCCTTGGCCCATTAGGGGAGTTCAGGTTTGGATAGAGTTGCATTTCAAAACAAATCCGAGCACACACAGTACACAGACACATGACACACACAGCTCTCCGTTCACACGCGCGCACACTCCACAGCAGCAGATATCTGCCAGCAGAGGTGTAGAGTCATGCAGGACCACTTAGTGAGTGCCGCGCATTAGCCGAAGTGAGAAAGATGGACAGGTGGCAGGAGAAGCATAGCATGAGTATGAAAAAGGAACATGGAGGTGTAGTACGAATAGAAGGAGGCAGTCAAAGTGTATTGCCGGAGGAGGACGAGGGTGGTTCAGGTCCTGTGTGTCAAGTGTGCTAATATGAGCATGCTTGAGGAACTACATGAGGTTACATATGAGTTTTAGTGATGGTGGGAGAGATCAGAGTGCTGCTGTATCACTGAATTCAGAGGAGGGTTTCTGTCCACTCATTCATACGCCATGTGAATTACGTCACATTAGTGAAGTGGAGCTGAAAGGAGGAATTCTGATCATTTGCTCAGTCTCTTATGATCTTCAAAGATGATATATGCATTCATCTGTGCTAAAACACATTTGTGGAATAGATAATGCCACTGGGCAGCTTAATGTTATTCAGGTGTTCAAAAGTGGTTTGGGGTTTTCTACAAGAGTGCAAGATATCTGTCCAGTATGCGATTAGAAACGATTTCACAGTGTAGATATGCAGCTACTGATGCAGTTAAAAACTTATCAGGAAGGTACCCAGTATCCGAGTGACTCCGGGGATGACACAGACTTTAATGCAGAAACTACTGTTCCTCATCCTACTGACTTTACTCCAGCTCCATCATCAGGTCAAGTTTTTAATGCCCGGTGCTTTGGTTTATGCAGCTTCTGCTGTATTTCTTTGTGTTTAACACCAAGCACAGAGTTTCATTATGACTCTTAAAGATGAAATTTCGAAGTTTTTAAGTTTGGTTTTCTTTGCGGTGAATGTTACAACTCCCCAACAACATTAGCTGACCTGAGAAGAAATAACACCTGGATTCGGTTTTGTTCAGATTACTTGGATCAGTCCAACTGATGAAAACAAAGCAAATTGGGATGTATTACCTGTGCTGCTCCAAAAGTGAACTGCATTGCTGTTGCTTTAGAGAAAAAGCAACAATGTGGAACATTTAAAAAGCTAAATTCCCCCTTTTAAAATGTAGTTATATTTTTTAACAATGTGTCCTCTAAAAGACAGATGTGATTACTGACTGACAGTGTCCTATCAGTCAGACAAAGAGTGAAGACTTGAGGGTCTGATCTTCACGAGCAGAGTGTGATTTACCTCACTCCTCCTCGGGAAAATATAGAAAAGCTCACACATCATATATAGCTCACGCAATGTCGGAAATAAGATTTCCCCCTCCTGCGTGTGTGTGCGAGGCGCCGAGAGAGTTGGAGGTGGGTGATTCATCAACAGAGACTGATAATGAGAGTAACACTCTCGATGTTACTGTGGATCAGGAAAAAAAAGAAGAAGAAATATTTTGCAGAGGAATAGTGGAAGAGAGGGATGGGCACAGGAGGGAGGTGATTCATGAGGAAAGTGTACAAACTCAACATCTTGACTTTTAGTGGGAAGACTGAAGACGGTGGTTAAGCGAGTTAGAGAGCGACGGAATAAGAAGGATTGTCCGAAGATGGATAATAAAGAGAAGAGTAACAATTCTTAACTTTGCCGTGAACAATGGGGAAAATACTCTCCGGAGACCAAAAGACTGAGGAAACAATGGAGAGAGTAGGAAAGCAGACGGGCTGAAGGTAGACGAGAAATGCGCAGTCATGCTGCTTTCTTGTGTTTTAGATAGATTTCGAGTAACTCTGCAGTGAGCTTTTGTTCCAGTGCTATACCAAGTTAATGGCCTCTCCGGGGATTTCGAGAGCCCATTCAAATCTCTTAAGCTTTTCTGTAAACAGTCACTCTTTAAGCAATGTATCATTATCGTCTCTATTCACAAACCCAATCAAAGTGCGCTTTAGGTGTTGCAGCAGGGAAGTGCTGAAGGGAAGTGCATGCTTGTTTCAATCAGCAGGAAGCATTCCCGGCTTGTAGCTTGCTGGGAAGGCGCCGATTTGCTTGCAAGACTCCTTTTGAAAATCTGCCAAGTTGTTGAGGACTTGAAAAGGCAACGTGGGCTGTTTTTTAAAAGATGTAGTTTGTCGGTGGGAGCTTAATTGCAGTGACACAGTTTTCAAAATGACTAGAATATGACGCCGTGGTCTGTTTCATAAACATCCAAATAAAGTTGCGTATTGGGATATTGGATTTCAGGTGCCTCAATCCAGATCTTCAGACTTTCACTGTCTTGTAATTTCATTGTAAATACTATTTGAGTATTCCGTCAAGCCAGCAAACATCAAAATTAAACAAGCATTTCTTTTTTTGATCATCTCCACACCAAAATATTTCTGGGGTTTTTTATAGCCAATTCTTGAAATGACGTCTTTAAAACGTCAGAGTGTGTACAGCACCAAATAAAATGGGACTCTCTTCACTTTCCACTTTACAATCTTCCAAATCACACAGCTCACACAATCTGTTTTCCTCCCAAATCTTTTTAAATCTGCCAACATCAATAGGCAGAGGAAGAATACCAGTTCTTTACTGTGCACCTTAAGATCTTAGGCTGCTAAATGAATGCCCAGATAAGAGCTAAGTATGAATAGATGCCCTTAATGTTAACTTTGACAAGATAACAAGAGGTTTTACAGCATTTTCCTTCACAATTGATTCAAAGCTGACTTTTAATGAGTAATGAGTTAACATTACAACAGACAAATGTACCAAGGACTCCCTGGAAAGCAGTGCTGATAATGAGCGGATTATTTTGGTTAAATAAAGTCTGTGAAGGTTCTCAGGCTTTCAGGTCATCTTTCTTTGAGAAGAGTTAAATCTGGGGCAGCTGGACTTTTTTGTGGATCACTGAAGACGTTTCATCTCGCAACCAAGTGGCTTCCTCAGTTCTGGAAGAAGTGAAGAAGCACCCGGATCTACAAACAAGTCCAGTTGCCCCAGATTTTAACTTTTCTCAAACAAAAAAGGGTGAAATTAAGTAAAATTAATTGACTACAGATGTGTAAGGCTTGTGTTACAAAATGGGAGCATGGAAACTGGAAACCTTGTAGAAGGTTTGGGTTCAGAACTCACTTCACAACACTTACTTTAAAGGGGCGATGTGTAAAATGCAGTGCCATCTAGTGGTGTAGTTATGTATTGCATCTTCTTCCTCCTAGCATGATGGAGAAACTATGGTGGACACAAAATGCACATAACAGGTGATATGTCCTATTTAGAGCCAGTGTTTGGTTTGTCTGTTCTGGGCTACAGTTAGAAACGTTGTGGTTCAACATGGCCAACTCAATAACAGACATCTCGCGGCATCTGTAGATATAAACTGCTCGTTCTAAGGTAACAAAAACAAGACGATTCTTATTTTAATGTCATTAAACACTAATGAACACACAGGTTTGCATATGTAGCCCCCTAAAATGTGACAAACCAAAATGATTAACTGTGTAGAAAACATTTCAGTAAACGCTTTATTGGTTGTAGCATTGGCAACACATTTCCTATCTATGGCAGGCAAGAATGAGGATGACTGTAGTCCTGTCATCTCTAGAGACCAAAGGCACTTACACAAACACACACACACACACACACACACACACACACACATAGCCTGGACTGCTTGTTCAAAGACTAAAGTGATGTCAAGAGCTCAGCTAGCCTCGCAAGTACTTAAACCCCAGGAGGTTTGAGGTAATCCCACAGCTGCAATTGTGCATGAGCACATGTGTGTGTGCTTCATGTCTTTCTCTGGCTGGTTTGGCATTGTATGTCTTCAAAATAGGTGTCAAGTTCTTTGTTGAGGAATTCTTTGGGGATTATAAATCTTTGGTCCACCCATTCGCTTTCCCCCTCTCCCTGTCTCGTGATATCAGCAGAGCACACTAATTGCCAAGAAAATCGGCATCTTGTAGAGTGTAGGCCCACTCTTTGTTCTCTCAAGTCCTTCAGCTGTCCAGGCTGAGGTTTAGAGGGAGACCGGCCCCCTGCTGGCGGCTCCAAAATGTGAGATTAGTTTTATTTTGAACTTGAGCTCGGATCCTGAGATATTTGTGGATTTATGTTGTCCATTCCCTCCATTCACCCTCTGACCTCTCGTTTTAAAGTTAAACCTGCATAATTGGATACAAACAGGGACGTTACCCAAAGGTGGTTTTGAGGTTTTTATTGTTGTTTGTTCCCATAAATTAACGCGCATTTCTCTTATATGGTCCAAACACCAAATGGATGTGAAGACGAAGCGTTAAATCTGTGTCTCCATTCATTACGATAGAAGAGTAATGAGTGCAATTGATATTTGCATCAGTGTCCTGTTCGCAGTCACACAAAAAAAAGGACTCCACTTATGCTAATAGGGATCGCTATTACCATAATGATATGCCATTATAAATAATGAAAGAATGAATCCATGTGATTTTAATGAATGTTTTCCTCGCTCCGTCTTCTACACTCTTCATTTTTAGGTTCAGTCTGTTTTCACAGAGAGGACCTGTATAGTTTAGTTCATGGCTGCCAAATCAAATGATTAAAGAGACTCTGTAGATGTAAACATCTTTTCATTTCTCATCCGGCTCTCCCAGCCTTCTCCTCTCTGGGTCAGTAACAGCTTAATCTTCATGGACGGCATCTTCATTAAAACAAAGACTCTGTCACCACTCTTCTTTTTGGGTGAAATCATTGTGGACGTGCACTCCTACCTGTATACCGCTGACAGGAAACCACACAGCAGGACAGCCAGCTGCTGCAACTCCTACTTTTTTGCGAGATTACACCATGGAAAACTTATATATATATAAATATTATGTGAGTTTTTCTGATGTTGTTCAGACGTGACTAGCAGTCACACACCAGCGAGAAATAATAGCACCTCTCCCCGTCCTAAGCAAACTGAGATATCATCTGCGTGCAAAGGCTGTACTCTAATATCTTGTGCTCAGTCTGTAGTGAAATAGAAATACCTCACTGGGGGCTAAACCGAGCCGATATTAGCTCCTCTCCTCGTCCTACACTACCTTTCTATTGTTCAGCAAAAGAAAGGGTTTAAACGTCGGCAGCAACGCCTAAGTTTGGCACTCACACTTGGGTCGTTCTCTCCCTCTAGGTGACTCCATCCTCGAAGATCGTGGGTGACCTGGCGCAGTTCATGGTGCAGAACAGCCTGACAAGGGCAGAAGTGGAGGAGAGGGCAGATGAGTTGTCCTTCCCCCTGTCTGTGGTCGAGTTCCTGCAGGGATACATCGGCATACCGCATGGAGGATTCCCCGAGCCCTTCAGATCTAAGGTACGTTAGTTTGTCCTGTACACACACACACACGCCTCCATGAATTTAAATTCCAACTCTTAAGTTTATTTCAAGTTTTCTAAAGTTTCTTCCTTCCTTCCTTGGCTTTATATGTAACCAACACCTGCCACAAACACATGCAGGAGGGCCCGTTTAAAAGCATGTGTATATACAAGTACACACTCACTCAAATTCTGTCACATGCTTGGTTACATCCGGCAGTCGCAAACGGTGAAGAAAACCGTGATATTGCTCTGTCCTCTCATCTTCTTTCCGTTTCTTTACCTCTGTCTGCTCCTCTTGTCTGCTCTCTTCAGCGAGGGAGGCACTCTCATGTGCGTCAGGGGCCAACAGCTCGAAAGCCTCTCCGGGAGAGTCGCATGAACACACACATGAATAAAGGCACATTTGTCACATTCTCCCAAAAACCTTCTGACACACTGGTGCACTTAAGAGAGTCAGAGAGTATTCCCCCCCCCCCCCCCCCCCTTTTTAAAGAAAAGCAGAGTAGTCTTTCCCCCGCTAACATCCACAGATGTCGAGCGTTTTCATTATGTGTCATCAGTGAGCCTGCTGGTGCCTAAAATGTGAAATATGTGATGTCTGAGACTCAGTCTGCACTTATGTCACCGTGTGTGGCTGAGAATTTGATGCTCTGTGTGTTTTTGTGTAGCTACAAAGCATTTTTCAGAGCCTGAGCGAGAAGCTGGAGCACAATCAGAACATAATTAGTCATCTATTTACTGCCCCCGCCTTTTTTTTGACGAACAGCATTGAATTTAGCTAATGGTCATTTTTTTTTTCCCCCGGCGAGTTCATCTTCATTGTTAGCTTCTGTCTCAGTTTATTAGCTTCTTTGTGTATCCATCCATCTTTGCAATCTCTTTCCTCCTCTTTGTTTACCCCCTGTCGCCCTGATCATCAAGCTGTCCTTTCTCCCCCTGCATACAGTAGCATACAGTTACCAGATTATATGATCAGATATTTGTCATTTGTGTTTCCCAGGCAGTCCCGCCCTTGACAATCACAGTCATTTTTCAGTTTTGACACACACTATTCAACCCTGTGTCCGCTACCTCTCTATTAGTGTCTCTCAAAACCCAAAAATGAGGCACAGGGAGTCATTCCTAACAAGATGGTGGGCAGCTTCTGTATGCAGACAGATCTTCGGACTCCTTTTTTCTTTATTTTCAGTCGGCACTGGAATACTTGCTCCCGAGTGAGGCTGCTGTGCCTCTGCAGCATACATACATGCAAAAGTTCAAATTTTGGACGATTTAACTTTTTCCTCTGCTGCCTTTTTGTGTATCATAGTGGGGGACATTTGTATTCCAACTGTTTGGCCTTGAAAAATGCATTTTCCATGAGGTCCAGCCAGCTTGCACTATTCATTAAGCATATGAAAATAGGCTCGAGCTGTAGCCTGCATTACATTGTTCTAAGCAAAGCCTTAAAAGGATAGTTCAGGTATTTTGGACTGGGATTGTGTGAGGTCCTTATCCGTAGTCAGTGTGTTACCTACTGTAGACAGTGGTCAGCACACTGAAGCAGACAGGGACCTCTGACCAGAAGCAGAGCTATGCAGTGATGTGGACAAGGTCAGCAAAAAACGTATTTTATCCACATAGAAAAAGGCCGCCTCAAAAAGATCAATATCTGCTTAAGTGCACGCTATATTAATGTTTTCACCGCTTCACCTTTGCCGTCACACACCCTTTTTCTCTCTCGTATTCCTACACTCAAGCCCAACTGCACCGTGCACTGTACTGCGCCGCAGGTCAGCCGTTTGGGTCAGGAAGTTGCGAGATCAGACGGAAAAACTTTAAATTTTTTCGAAAGATTTCACAGATGGTGCTGCTGTAAGTCTGACGCAAACAGCTGCTCTGTGGCGTAATGCGGTGCGTCACACAGTTGGTGTATGTATAGGAATACAGAAGTTCTAATATTAGTGCCAAGGAAAAAGACTGGTTGATGCCATGTGGGTCTTTTTACATGGCTAAAATGAGTTTTTCTGCTGACCCTGACCGCAGCAGTTCATAGTTCTGCTTCTGTGCCGAGATCCTTGTTTGCTTCTTCAAACTGCCTATGAATAAAGACCTCATACAACCCCACTTCAAAATACCAGAGCTAATATGTCATCAACGCGCATGTAGAACTGCTGCCGATGTCTCGTCTCAGCCAGAAAAGTCAAGAATTCCTCTAAATCTCTTCAAGAGACAATCCATCCTCGATACTTAATGCACAAACACCAAGAGGCTTATTCTCCCACAGTTTAGAAAGAACTCATTCTCTCCACTCCCCTGATTCAGTTAAACTCAAGAGTTCAGCTCTGGTATCACTGTTGCTCCCCTTTCATGATGCCTCCATTATTGCGTGCTTATCGTGCGCGCCTGTGTTTACATGCGAGCTGCGAGATGAATCTGATAAATGTTCCCGTCACTCACTGAATATCTTTTTAGAGTAGAGTATGAATTAAAGTAAGTGGTGTCATACTTATGGGGAAGAAAGTAAAACATTACTTATTCAATTATTTTCCTAAACCAGAGAAATGTTCTCGCCATCATTTACTGCTACAGTGGAGCGGCATGTAGCTTCAGCTGAGAGTTCTAGTGTGATTAGCTTAGCAGTTAGCGGCTATACATTTTATTGCACGCATTTGCATGCAAGCATCGGCTTATGCAAGCATCGGCTTATACACCCCATTACATCGCTGCATGCAAGTCAGTGAGATACGTGCATCCCTTTGTGCTCAGGTTATTTTGGCATGCTAGCAGCATGGAGGAAGTAATGTTTATTTAATGGCGCTTTGGTAGCATTAATTAGTAAGTAAGCAGCGTCATATCACATGCGCTCACACATTCCTTTCACCCAGGGCCCTTCACGCACATACAAGTTGTTCGCACGCAGAGGGGGAACTTTTCAAGACACAAAGCGCCAAAGCAGTTTCGCTGAAGAAAGACAGGAGGGCAAAGCAGAGAGGAAGCGGGAGACGGCGCGAGGATGGATGGGAAGAGGGGTAGAACAAAAAGACCAGCAGATAGAGGGAAAGTTCAAGGGATGAGATTATTAAAAACACAAGTCATCAGTCAGAGCGCCGCACTCGAAGGAGGAGGAATGAGGAGAAATCAGTGCAATAAAAAAAAGAAAATGGGCGAGAGTTTTTGAGTGGTTTTAAGAGAAATGAGGGGAAAGAGCAAATAACCTTGAAGGAAGAGTTTGCCTTTCCTTCATTTGTTAACGCGCACACAGGCCGGCTCGCTCACACGCAGTCGCTATCAGTCTGTGTCTCGCGCTTAAACAATCAAGCGCTTTAGGTGTAAGACATCCTCTGAGGATACAACGTTAATGAGCAGGGACTCCAATGAGCCCGCCATCTTTTTGAAGTGTCCTCTCTCTCACACACACACACAAATGAGTCAGCTATCTTTGAGCTCTGTGACTAATAGCATTGCACCGGCCCCCTTTTGTATGGAGGTTTCTGCAAGACACACACGGAAACTAACCTCCACAAAGACTCATGAAGATATGAGACATGCACCGATGGTTAGAAGACACACACACACATATTTGAAGACATAACATGGATATATGCAGGGTGTGTGTGTGTGTGTGTGTGTGTGTAGACAGGAGGCAAACGATCAATTGAATGTTTAATGTGAGGCACACATCGCCGTGCTTAAAGAGCAAATGAGTGAAAACACACATAAATATTACCAACACAGGACTTATCATGATTATTACAACCTGAAGTGAAGCTGAGATAATTAAAGGCACACACACACACAGGCACAGGCATAAACAGACATTAGCTTATTCCGTTTGCACAGACTAAATAGGCTAATTGTATGGAGATTCCCTCCCCTCCTCTCTCTTTGCGCCTGTGAAGACTCGGTGTCATCAGGAAGTGAGGAAATTGGTGAAGAGCAAACCAGACCAGCAGCCTTAAGCAAAACGCCCGCGTCTTGACATAATCTCTTCTCCAGACATTATTAGTAGCCTCCGATCGATTGTTTCAACAAGTTGTGTCAGATACCAACAACTGTGTGGGCAGATAAAATGTCATATCATTAGTCTTATAGGAGCCTCGGCATTCCTCAATTATCCTCTTTCTCTCGGTCTTTCTCCTCAACTATTTCTAAGAAGAAGAGCGAGGAGGATGTGTCACATATGCGGCAACACTGCAGTCATCCGCGATAGGCTGATGGTACTTGACTGGAGAGAAAAAGATGAATTGAGAGAGAGTGGGAGAGAAGTAAAGTGGATATCACTGCAGATATTAACACGACAGCGGTGCCACTTTTATGCAAATAAAGAAAAAATGGCTTGCATCAAGTTTTAGATTATCTCTCTGATTCGAGTGTTTCTCCCGACTCAAAACAGCTCCCCATGCATCTCCGTCTTCCTCCCCCACTCAGCCAAAGTTTCTCACTCACTTTAGTGCTGTGTCAGGGTGCAGCTTTTATCAAGACGTATAGCTGTGAAGTACAATGTGAAGGTTTTGCCAGCACTTTGTGCTTCAGAGTCCCGTGGGGATAAAGCGAGTGGGAAAACATTCCGAAAGACTTGGAAGGAAAACTTTAAGCAATGGGTTTGTTTCCCCTCCCTCCATGCCAGGTGCTGAAGTCCCTCAACCGCATTGAGGGCCGTCCCGGCGCCTCTCTGCCACCCATGGACTTCAAGGCCCTGGAGGAGGGTCTCCGAGCTGCGCACGGCGAAGACATCACCCCCGAGGATGTGATGTCAGCAGCCATGTACCCCAAGGTGTTCCAGGAGTTCAAGGAATTCACTGGTGAGCGCGCAGACCTGATCTTTGTTTTCAGACAATCATAACAGATTAAGATTTTATCCCTTCAGTTCTGAACCATTTGTTCTGTTGAACAAGTCTGGGTTCATGGCTTTCGAAGTCGTTAAGTCATTCTCATTTGTATTATTACTGGGGCTTGAAATTAACAGCTAACCTTAAGTCAAGAACGCTCATTATGAAGTTCAACCATTTGGTGGAAGTGTTTTCAATTGTCTTACACATTGGAACAATCACATGCTTCACATTCAGGAGGGTGAGCGGTAACAACACAGAATGGCCTGTCATTCAAATGCTGAATTTACATAATGCCAGAATAAGAAACCCAGCACAGGAAGGAGTGGTGCTCCAGGGAGAAATCAACAAAACCAGTAACGGCATTTTTTAGCAGGTATGAGTTTGAAGTCAAGTCAGCAGCGTGTAGCGGGAGGCAGGAAAGACTGCGATGTGACAAGTTTAATAAGATGCCTTCCAGAGGAGTCAAAATGTTCAAACTTGGCTGGAAGGTTAATTTAAAGCAGCTACAGTAACATCCGGCTGCCTGGATTAACACAAGCTTAATTGTTGCTTTAAGGAAATGTTTGTGAGGAGCTTTAATTAGTGTATAGTTGTTGCTTCGCTACTTGAACTTGAGCCTGAAAACACCCCTGAACCTGCTCTGAACCCTCAGTCTCTTCTTATTTTATTCCTGATAGCAAACATTGGCCCTAAACTCGTGCTCTTTTCAAACTGGCATGGTCCCCTCATTTCTCCAGGTCTTAAAATAGTTGCACTTTCATGTTCCCAGTGTGTATGGCAGACGGAGGAGTTTGGAATGTCATTAACCAACACATAAATATTGTAGATTCTCATGTTATTGAGGGTTAAAATCATAATCATACTTTTCTTTTCCAGCTAACTTTGGTCCAGTGGACTGTCTGAGCACCAGGCTGTTCCTGGATGGACCCAAGATCGCCGAGGAGTTTGAGGTACACGGCTTTATACTACAGGCCGACTTTTTAAAGGGGAACTTTGCTGGTTTTTTTTCTGAACGAGACAACACTGATCAGGAAAGAACTAAAAGTCAGGATATGTTTCCCTTTGCACATATTTTTCTGGAAGTTTATTAAGAATTAAAATGATAAAACATTTCAGACTGCAGGATTTCTAATTATGCAAGCAAAAAAAGAAGATAAATAATGACTAGAAAAGTAAAACTTTAACGACAATTGAAAGCAAAAACATTTTCCAACAATAGAGGATCTGTTAAATTAACAGACATGCTTTGATAACTGCTGATATTCATTCTCACAAATGGGACAGTGGCGCACAACAGCGTACAAACAATGTTCAAAATAAAATAGAATTTTCAAAAATGTTCTGACAGTAACATTAAGAACAAAAAGTACAAATACAGATGAATAAATGAATGAAACAGAAATAACACGATAAGATTACTCAGCCCCACATGTTACAAACCCCGCCCGCCCGCCCACGCGCTCACAGAGAACACACATTATTGTCAGGAAATGATTTTTCCATGGATGCAGATGGCTGAGGTGTGATGCAGTTTGGTGCAGAGCCACAGTGAAGTGTTGATCACACAGTGGGGAGGACGGAGATATTAAGACTTTATCAAGGGAACAACAAACAGCATTTCTGATCCCTCCGGCCGTCAGATTGGCCCCCACCACTCAGGAGTAACAGATTCATTTTGTCGCACGATGTCGGAGAGCGGGCCAGTGAAAGGCACCCAGGGCCCATACCTCAGACCCAAATATAACTGTTACAGATTTCTAGAGCTTGTACCGTTCGTTTATTCTCCAACAGGGAGGCGGCTGAGCATGCAGTCCATTTGAAGACTAAAACAAACGAGTTGAATTGCTTTGCATGCAAACAAATTAGCGGGGCACAGAAATGTAGCAATCTCTCAGTGAGAGGGTATAATAATTGGCTGTCAGTTGTAATTGCAAAGCCACAAAATCCGAAAACTGAAACCATCCTGGGGAATATTGACGTCCAAGTCGCGCACAATTTCCCGTCTACTCCGAAATGTTACATCAGCAGGCTGGAAATTGGTTTTAACATACGCAAATAAACAGTCAGCAGAAATATTCCGAGATGTCAAGTTCCTCTCTCTGAAGATGCAGTTTTTTTTATCCAGAGTGCAGCGTAAATAGAGAACGTTTCAGGAGAATGACAGCTGTAACCACTTTGAAGAGCAAGACTCTAACTAAAGTGATTGTTCAAGTCCAGATTGAAGAGTGAATTCCAAAGAGATTGTTGAGACGGTAACCTCTGCGACAGATGTCAGAATCCAGCGTCGGATCAAAGGGAAATTTTACTTTGCTACTGAAAGACGTTGGAAGAGCCTGTCACTCAATATGTCATCACATAAAGAAATGTTCCTCGGTGAGATATTCAAAACTAAATTGCTTTTTTTAGAAGGCTGTCACAAAATCAACCTTCTCCTCGCTGTTACATTAGGTCACGGGGAGCATTTTCATGCAGACTTTGAGAATCATTTGGGTTGTTTAATACCGGATCGTATAGGAAGGTCACAGCGTTGAAGAACATCAGAACATTTCATTATATCTGAGTTTTATTCCTCCCTGATCTAACGTGCTGCGAGTGACGGCGCCGTACGGGAAGACACTTTTTTTTTTTTTTTTTTTAACGAGACACGTTCACCCAGTAGGACACTGTATCTGTGAGCAGATGGCAGCGGTATGAAGCAGTCAAACAGGAGGTGACGCGGGTCAGAAATATGACGGCTGTGACAGTTCTTGAATGCAGCTCCGTTTGCAACCTTGCGTAGTATTTTCCTCGGTGTGTTCTTGATAAACAGGTGTTGGCATGCGCGCCTCTCACAGGAATATGATGAAAGCCTCGATGGGGAATGGCGAGATTGTACAGTACTGTATGTCAAAGATGAGTGTCGTTTAGTGCGGGTATGTAAAATGAAGATTTGGAACGAGGTAATGGCGCTGACACTATGCGGTAACTGAATTGAAGTTTGTTTCTTTGCCTTCGGTCGCGACGACAAAATGACAGACAGGAAAATGAGCCGTCACAGTTGTGATGTCAAGCCGCCTTTTAAAGCTTAGCCAACTACCTGTACAGTTTTCACCTCCAGTAAATACTTCAATTTCCCATGAATTGAAGCATTTCAATAAAAAGACGACAGTTTACTGCTCATTATCTACATCCCGCTGGTCGGTTTCTCCACTGATCCAAAGTTCCCTCAACTCGCCACTTTCTTTCTGGATGGGATGCCCGCTTAATTCTAAAGGCAATAAATTCCCCCTGAAATTGATTTCCCACCTTGTGTTCAGTCAATCTGTCGTACATCAAGTACCTGTCTTCCCTCCTACACTTCAGCGTTCACGCTGAAGTGATGCATGTGACAGCGCTGCTGGTGTTTCACTTACAGGAAGGACATTTCTCCCGACCGTAGGAGCAGTTTTCGATTTCAAATTTGACAATAAGAGCTTTTTAAAATTTCATTCTCAAACAGAACAACTTCATGATATTCCAAAGCGTTTTACAATCCACGTTTGGAAAGACATTTGCATTTTATGAAGTTCCGTATTGAGAGAAAGCCGCTAACCTGCTAGAGGGACAGGTGAGTCATCCCTCTATTATCCCCTTCAATATTTTGTTTTCACAGCTTAAATCAAATGTGGCTTTTAAAGAACAATTTGGGCATTGATGGAATTAAAATTTGCTTGACAACATGAAAGGGGATCTACATTCCCTTCAGCCATCAGGTACCTTTCAGTTTTTACTCCGTATCTACACTCATCACACATCATTGATACACTTCTTGCCACCAGCTATGGTTCTCATTTCAATCACATAAACATGATTTTTTTTAATATTTTAAATCTTTTCCTTCTACATCCACTGCCTTTCAATGTTATGTCTTGATTTACTTATGAGTAACACACACACACACACACATTCAACTGACAGTGATTTAGAGAGGCCAAAGGCACCCGTGTTTAATTACTGCTTCATTTCACTGCAACAGTTTCAGGCTGGTGTTAATTGATTTTTTTATATTACGAGGGATATCGCGAGCACTGCCGCACTGCTGTATTATCAAATAATCAGGAGCTGCATTGATTGTGCTGATCTGTTATTAACCCTAAAGACGGTCAGCCCACCCTCCCCACCCTCCTCACTCACCCCAGGGTGCATACCGTTTGATGTAATTGTTAGGAATCTGGCAGGAGTCTCGCAGTCGGACCACCAACCACAGATCAAAACAAATCCTTAAACTATTTCGATTAAGACTATTGGCAGCTTCCGCAGTTTTTCAGTACGTCAATTTGGTTTGAAGCCACAGTTCAGGGTATTCTGTGCCGTTCACATGCCTGCAACACACTAAAGAGCTGGCTTGGATAAAGTGTTCTTGATTGGCAGGCCAAACAATGTTTATGAACAAACAGGGTTAAATAACCAACAAAACGCAGGAGAAATAGATTTGGCAGTCTTGGCTTTCTATGCTATACTTTCAACTGCTGTTTATGTAATCTAGCAGTCCATCAGAATTGTTGTCATTTTAAGAACATTCTCCGATTTGTGCCCATCGCCAAAGAAACAAACTCCCCCCTCCTGTTGTCATGACGATGGGTACTCCCACCAGATCAGGTCCGATTAGCAGTACCAGGCGAGAGATGCAGCGTGGCATTTTCTGTCTATTACTGTGCCTCAACGGCCAAAAGAAGCTCCTGCATTAGGAACAATTGATCTCGCTGTTGTCATATTACAAACAGTATCGAGTAATCACATCATCAGATAAATCTTAGGTTTTTCCTTTATAGACAGTGAGGTCATTCTTAAAGGGGAACTTTTTGTCCAGCATTGAGCCAGCAGCTGCCAAAAAATGCTACAATGTAGTCCAACAAAATGGGCAATTTTGCACTGTCAAAAGACACTGAGTGGTTCAGGTTGTTATTCTATTGCCTGACACCACTACTGAACCTACAGAGAAATGAAATGTTTTCTGTCCCTTTCGTTTCATCCACTGTGTCTTGCCCAAGGAGAAGTGTCCTTCTGAAATCTCGGGTGAGGTGACTCATTGAAGAAAAACGGTGGAAAGAGTGTGTTGTGTTGGAATATAGAAAGCGTAATTCAGTGTTATGTAAAATATTTTCAATGTCACGGCTGAATTTGTAGATAAGGCCCTTTGATTTGACTCACTACTTTGAAGCTCAGGAGGCCAGTGGTCTGTGGGTGCCGTGTCCTTGTGTGATCCTCCGTTCACAGAGGAGATTTGTGAAACATTCCATTTTTCTGTAGGGACCTGTTTTATAAGGTGATACTTTTAATAACAATCTGCAAAAAGCACTTTAGTGGATGTGTTTGATGTGGTTTAAGTGGTACAGCAGTTTGCCTAGAAATTGGAAGGTTGCTAGTTGGATTCCAGTCAAGTCAAAGTGTCAAAATGCTACCACTCCTGATAGGCAGTTGGCACCTTCATGGCAGCCATTCATTGGTTTTATGACTGGGTAAATGGTGGTTAAAGCATTCCATAAATAGAGTGGTTGGTAGACCAGAAAAGCGGTATCCAATTACCATTTCATATTACCTTGTAGCCATAGCTACTGGCTCTCACTCCATATTTGACAAAATCCAAAACAAGTCACTTTGAAACAAAACCATGGGAAAATAAGGTTGATACAGGTTCAAAACTACTTTAAATAGGTACTTCAAAATGATTTTCTTCCCACAATAAAAACACACCACTGGATGCATATTGCATCAGTGTCCTGAGGTCTCACATTTCCTTTCTCTATATTTCATAGCTGGGTTTATCCCTTATAAAAAATGAACGATCTGGCAATCAAGCACCTTTTCAAAGATGCCATAAAAAGGTTAAAAAATAGATGTCACTGGGGAAAATTGAGTTGCCTCTTCTCCTGTCAAGTTGACTTTTCGGCGATTTGAGGCGCGCGCGCACGCGATGCCCATGTGAGTCTTAAATATGTGAGAGGCAGCTTGACTTTAGGCCAAATGAATGGCAGCTGCTGCAACTGTGTGCAGTTCGAATCAGAGGAAAACAATTGTTGTCAAATGTACAGACAGGTAGTGGGGGTGATGTAGACTGTCAGCCTGTCTCTGGACCATCAGAAATGGTAATTATTAGGTGCTCATGAGAAGCACATTTATTTTCGCACTCATGCGTGGAGACTTTTTTGCGACACTTGATTGCTTTGTAGAATTACAGTCGGAACTGTTAAGGCAGAGTGGAGCCCTGGGGAAAGTAAATTGCACTGTGCTACCAAAGCAATTTGAGTTTAAAAGTCAGGGCAGTATCACGCGCTCCAGCATGCATACTCCACCCACGCCTTCCACCCATGCCCCCAACCCACGGAGCCCTGGTGCACCATTTCATGTTGAATACATACCATGTAAGTTATACAGTATTGGACCTAAGTTTATTTTCTTGTTCTGGGGTAGAAGAAAATCCTTTTAGTTTGTGATTGTGAGCCTTGACAGCAGTAAAAGGCAACTTACTGAGTCTTAGCGAATTCCTGCTAACTCTTTCGGTACATGTGCAACCACCGTATTACCTGTATATTTGGTATAAAAGCCGTGCGTGAGCTCTCGGCGCTAGCGTGTGAAAGAGTGGAAATCTTGATCAAAACAGATTTAAGCACCAAATCTTTTTGAGCGCCGAGCTAGACCTTAAAGCCCCGAGTTGTTCATGTTGTGGGAAATAGATATAAAGGCTTTCACAGTAATCATTTGGTATTGTTTAGCACTTCATTTCAAGCCTGCCGTAAATCCAGTACAAAAGCCTTATCAGCCAAAGAGTGAGCAGCGAGCCTGGAAGGAGCCTACTTGTGTTGAGAACGTGGTGGGAGGACCCAGTTTTGTATTTTTATGAATTTATTTTTTTTTATAGTTTAATTTCTTAATGTTCCGTAAAGATTCAGTCGTGCATCATCGGTGCATCTTTCAGACAATTTCTGACAAACGTGAGTGCTGTTAAATTGGACAAAGCCCACTTAGGCATGTATCTCTGAAACTGTTTTTGAAAGGCCAAATTACCACTTAGTAAAATAGCATCTGAAGGCATTTATATACACAAATATACACCTACACACAGGCAGCAGCTCTGTCCGTCGTTGTCATTCACCCACACATGCATACAGCACAAACAGAGAGGGGAAAAAAAAAACACTGACCTATCTGGCATGTGCTGATGACTCAGTATGGTATTAATCATGTTTGACAGAAATATAAACACAGATTTTCACAAACACGGACCCAGTCATACACACGCTGTCAGGGCTAATGTGCACAGACACCGAGACATGGAGCTCTGTTCACTGCAGTAATCTCATTACTCTGTCACAGGCAACACAAGTCATTAATAAAGTCATATCAAAGACGTGATGTGAGGCATAATGTGAAACCTGCTCCAGTCAGAGATACTATAGCATCGTGTGGATAAGCAGTTGTGTTTGACAGGAACAAAAGAAGCTGCCTGAGAGCACTATTTAAATGAACAGGAGCAGCATGTGAGGGCTATATAGATGAGAACAGCAGATACTGAAATATGGATAATCCACCATCACAAGTATGGTAATAGGAAACCAAACCAGGAGAGGGCTGGCTGGCTTGAGTTGGCTTTGATAGAATTTCATCAACTTCAAATCTATTAAATGTTTGAGGGTGTGGGAAAACAGTGTACCCTTTATCATGCCTCATCCAGTGAGGAACTGGCTGCACTGGCAAGTTGGTCGATCAGAAATAACGTCTTTAAATTGCTTACATCTTAAATACAAATCATCAAGTCAAAGTATAGTGCCGAACTTCTCTGCGAGTAGTTTGCCACAAATGTTGCATTTCAGTTACGGCGTTATATTCTTTAGTCAAACGCAAAGGGAAATGAAGGATTGACTTATTACTTAGAGAGAAAAACATTTTGACCCAGGAAATTGAACCGTTTTGAGCAAACTGACACTTGAATCTGATTTATAGTACATGCATTTCTAGTAACTACAAGTCTTTTTACACAAAAACTGTAATATACTACAAGAATTACTAGATAATACATCCGGCACTGTATAAGGGGATGATAGCTGCATTCATACTGCCATTAGTTGCAGAAAACATATGCAAGCTTATTTCCTGATACATATTTACTATTGAGTAGCCTGAGTGTTGTGGACAGTGAGCCTAAAGCTTTGGTATTTTACCTGGAACTGGATTAAAAATTAAAGCTGCTAAATGAAGACAAACTTGTAGCGTTGCAGAGCCGGACCACCACACTTTGCTTGAACTGTGTGCCAGTGCTTGGGCTGAACCCATTATCATGCTGATATAGTGGGAAAAAGGGTGGTTTGTATTTCTGCAGTGGTCCTGGGTGACGTTCCTCCCGGGATGCAGTGACCGTGCCCTTGCAAAACAGTGTCAGGGAGGTGGAAGAGGAACTGAAGCAGTACCGCCTGTGAGCCAGACTAAAGAAACAGGCTGGTAGAAGTAAGCAGTGAGTGTGTGTGAGCCTGTCAGATTAATTTATTTATACAAGTGAAAGTCTTAATGCATGCCTGATGTTTGCGATATCGACAGTGCGCTGAAGTTGTCTTTTAAGTTTTGTGTAAAACTGCCATGCGCTCACACATTACAGCTTAAACAAAATCATCTTCAAAAGGTTCATAAATCTGCTGCAGCTCTTCAAAGAGGCGCATACTGTATTTTTCATGGGAACAGTTGTGGGGAGGTGTAGTGTTGGAGCCATGCAGTCGGAAAAGAGGAGGCAGTTTTGTTTTTTTGGGGTTTTTTTTTTTTTTTTTGGCAAAGAGCTGCCAAGAGCCCGACAAAACCGCACAAGCTGGAGAGAAGTTCAGTGAGCGGTAGGAGAGAGAAAAAGAGAGGTAAAGATTGAGTGTCAGCGAGAAAGCAGCATGCAAAGAAAGGTTTTGTTACCAGATACAGAGTAAGGAAAACAAATGAAGAGTCAGAGCACCCAGAGAAAGAGGGAGGTAGATTGAAATTGAGATCAATACATACCTGCAGGAGCGTGTATTTTCGTCTTTGCACCGAGACTTAGTTTGGAATATCAATGGGGACGCACAGCCGAGAAACAAAAAGGAGATGAGGGCGGGGGTTCCAGGAAAATGAGTGGATAGACAGAAAAGCAGACAGAGGCTGATGTGGGAAATTAATAACGGCAAGAGAGTCGGAGTTGCCCCAGAAATAGGCAGCAAAATAACAGTACAAAATAGAAAGCTGTGACACATGGGAGGACCGACAAAGGGAGAGATTGAACAGCAGACAGAGGAAGTTGGACAAATGGGAAGGCGGAAAAAAATGAGTTTCCGCCCGGTGAGATGAGAGATTTAAAAAGTGGCGTGAGATAAATGAAGAAGTACAGTGGCCGGCGTCGAGGGGGAAAGCCGAGCAAGACAGAAGCAGCCGCAGTGACCAGAATTGCTACGAGAGGGAAAGTGTGTGTCTGGTGTAGAGAGAGAGAGAGAGAGAGAAGAATGTCTTTGTCTTGGAAAAACTCTTTTACAGGTGGCAGGTCAAGTCACAGAGTTTACAGTCCTGCTTAAGGCTGGAAAATGTTTTTATATGTTCCAGTCTCTGTCTCTCTATCTCTCAGGTTGTCATTCTGTCTATAGCACTTCTCTCTATTTGATATCAGAATTGATGTGTCTGATGGAAAGCCTGTCCGGTGTAAGCACACATAGAGAAGCAGCATAGACCCCCATCATGTGTTTGTGTTTTATTCCTACTATGAGGTAGTAGGCCGGTGCCGACACGTTGAGCACAGTCATGTTTTCATCACAAGTCATTACAGATTACTGCGGGACTCCTGTGTTTTCATCACTTCCCTCAGCATCCATTTGTCAAATAGCCATTTAGATGAACTTTGCAGGCCCACAGAGCACGTCTTAACAACTTCCACGCTCGTGTTTGGTGAAAGAATTAGGGAGCTTTCTCTCCTGACCCGTTTGTTTGCTTCGAACAACGGAGTTTGGTTTATTTAGGCCGGTGTGAAAGCAGTCAATCACACTCTGGTGTAAACTTTACACGACCCGCCAACACCTGGAAAAGAAGGGTCTCGATCTGCTTCAGAGCAAAGTCTCGTATGCCATGGAGACAAAATGGAGCAAACAAAATATTTTTTTTTTCTACAGACCTTTTTCATGCGAGGCATTTTGTCATGTTGCTGATGACTGAATTCAATTTAGCTGCTTCAGTTTTAGCATCCTGCTGTTCTGCATGCTGGCTTAGCACGCTGTCAGAGTAATCATAATAAGTTCCAGACGTCTAAATAACGTCCACGTCATTATTACAACTGGAGATCTCAACAAACGCCTCACGAGCCAAACACTGTTGTCGGGTGACAACAGATTAAACGCAGACGTGCTGAATGATGGTTCCTGTTGATTGGCAGCATTTTAATCCTCATGACCAACTCTTGAATCATACAGATCGTTAACGCGGGAATCTTTCCCATCTCGACCATCAATCCCAGATGACGCGACAGCATCACTGTCACATCTCACTGGGACACTTGTTAATGTTATTAGTAACACCTGTGCTTCCCCCACTCTGACAGCTCAGATGTGTGCTGTGGGGAAAAGAAACAAAGTCCCATAAGATACATTAAATAGTGGAATGCAAATGGGCAGCTGATAAGAGCAGGCAGAAACTAATTTAATGTAGTACAATGTAGTACAAAAAAAAAAAAACATGGTAAAATACAAAATGCTCAGCCATAAGGTGCGACATTATTTGATTAATTATTGTGCTGTTTATTTGCATGGAGGCTAAATTAGTACCCTCTCATCTTTATCTGCCCTCCACCAAGTGCGTGCTGGGAAACATTCCAGTCCAGCCTGAGGGTTAAAGTAAATACGGAGAAGGAAGCATTGTGCTTGTCTCACTCCACTAACTTCCCTTTTTTTAATTTCACCGAGCTCTGCAGTCTCTTTATTACTTTAGCTGGACTTGTGAGCTCGGCGCCCATGTATTAATTTCAATTTTCTAACATAATCTAATTCTCTGTCTCTTCCTCCTTCACACACTTTCCATTTTCTCTCTCTGTCCTCCCTACTTGTTCCAATCTTCCTCCTTCTCTGGCTTTGTTTCATCTCAGGTGGAGCTGGAGAGAGGGAAGACCCTGCACATCAAGGCGCTGGCACTGGGTGACCTGAACAAGGCCGGCCAGAGAGAGGTCTTCTTTGAGCTGAATGGACAGCTGAGATCTGTGCTGGTTAAAGACACTGTCGCTATGAAGGTACACAGAAGGGATGGCGGGTTGGTAGATGGAGCCATGGAGAGAGGAAGGGAAAGCAGAGGGAAATAAAATGATATGATTTGCCAAAGGTAATTTTTATTCCTTGGCAGCAAATGGTTGTGAGGGGTAGATGGAGCAGTGTTTCAGTGAGCGGTTGTATGCAAGGATCGTTGAATGGATGAGCAGATAAGTGGAGGCAAGCGTTAGAGGATGACTTGGACAATCGACTGGACAGATGGATGTATAAAATCTCTCTTTGTTCCTCCACCCAGGAAATGAAGTTCCATCCCAAAGCCCAGAAGTCCATCAAGGGTCAGGTGGGAGCACCCATGCCTGGGAAAGTCCTCGAGGTCAAAGTGGAAGTCGGATCCAAGGTCAGTTTCTTGTTAAACTGCGTCTCCTCTGTTCTCTCAACATTTCAGTCATCAGCTTTTATATTTGACTCTTTTGGATTAAAGAGTAGATTCACTTAAAAAAACATTCTTTAGAAAAAACTGTTTATTCATTCTGGCATTGTTACTGAAACTCAGCTATCTCATCAGGAGTAAAATGGAAAATTTTCAAATGCTACCGTGTGCTGCTACAGTGCTATTGTTTAGAAAATGTTCAATACTACCGATGCAAAGCTTGTGTTTCAGCACTGATACATAAATTAGCTTTTTTTAACCTTGCTTTGAGCAATACAGATAAAGTCTGTTTTTATTCAACAAAAAAAAAAAGAAACACTTTGTGCTAAATGTTTAAACACAAGCAGCTGTACAAGAACGGCGCCTAAACAAAACAGCTGGTCAAAGTATTGGAGGTCTGACTCCTCACTGGCTTCACAATCTGATTATGATTCACCTGTCAACAGTCAGGGTGGGAGCTATATGCTGGTAAAATATGAACGTGGCTGGTAGAGTTAGCGCACTGTTGAGTTGTTGGTAATGTTCACATTTTAAAATTAATTTCCCACCCTGAAAACGTATTGATCCTCAATTTTCTACATTACTGCACATGGCTACTTTTTCCATTATTTAAGAGAAGCAGTCAGATGAAACTGAACTCCCTTTTTATTTAGAAAGTGCTTTGAAATCTTTTCCACCTCAGCAGATAAACATGATTCTCTTTCCTCCTGGAAATTTCTGAATTTTAAAATAAGCTAGAAACAGTCTGATGATAAATAAAGAAGAAATATGTATCTGACTTGACATTCAGGGATAACTTTTAACACTTGTGGGTTAAAATGTGCCACCAGAAACTGAATTTAATCATTTATATTTGAATTGACCTGAATAATTGCATTAAAAAATGAATTTGTATCACTTAATTTGAATTGCTTAATTTGAATAATTGTATTGCATTGTAATTTGAAATTGAATTTATTACCGAACCAAACATACAGTTCTCAAAATTCAATTTCCTGTGACAAACATCCGGGTAGTTGAGGCAGAGCAATCGAGCACAGATACACAGGACGCCTCTTCGGCCAATCAGTGTGTGTGTGACAGATGATCAAATTACAATTCAGATTCAGTTTCTTCAATGCACTGATTCAAACTGAACAATAAAAAACACAATTCAAAATATGTAAATGCAATTATTCAAGTTAAGCAGTTCAAATTTAAATATAAATGATTCAAATTCAGTTTCTGGCGGCACATTTCAGCCCATAAACACTTGTCAGCATACTGGAAGTAGTTGTACCTGCAAACAGCAGATGTTTGTAATTTGGGCAAACTGTCCCTTTAAATTGAAATTCACATTCATAGTAAATGTTGTTGTTACTATGGTGAGCCCTTGCTTGTATATCCAGAAATCTAGCCTTCATGTCCTTCGCTCTGAATGCATTTCTCTTGTTAACCTCCAGCTTTCAGTGCTCTGTACGTTTGCCCTGTTTTAATGCTCTGTGAACTGTCTCTATCATCATAAAAGGTGGAGAAGGGTCAGCCGCTGTGTGTCCTCTCGGCTATGAAGATGGAGACTGTGGTCAACTCCCCGGTGGCCGGGACAGTTAAGGCGGTCCACGTCACAATTGATGCCTCCCTGGAGGGAGATGACCTGATACTGGAAATCGAAGATTAGAGTGCGCGTGAAGGGGGAGGGAGGAGACAATCTGATCCTGGAAATGCTGAGGTGGAGGAACAGAGGGGATTAAAAAGACGGAGGAAGAGGAGAAACATGAATCCTTTTTGTTAAAAAAAAAATGATCGTGGCAGCACTGTAGTACTCCAATTTGTACATATTGTTTGGTTACACATATCCAGACACGTGGTGGTGGTGGGATAAAGAGTAGATGATAACAATCCTAAATAATGTTAATTTAATTGATTTGAGGACTTCTTATAATCTAATATATAATACCTGAACTGAAATACTAATCAAAGCTACGTTATTCACTAGGTGTGGTGATTAGGCACCAAATCTATAAATGTCCTGTCAACCTGTGGAGAACAAAACATTATAGGATGGTATATTTGAATTGTGATACATTCCATGTCTTAAACATGTACTACAAAAAATTAACTAACCATGTGAGACACTAATAGGGTTCGAACAGCTACTTATAATTAAATGCCACAATTTTCCATTTGCTGTTGCCTAATATATTCAAAGTGAGTAGGTGAAACTTTATATTGATGACTAATTAATGTTTTTCTTTGTAATCAGTATGGTTCAGACAAAGAAGCATCGACTTGAGGATGTATTACCAAATCATTTTTTCATACGGGAACAATATTTTCATCTTTTGGCATGCTCGCCTTTGCAAGACCTCATCAATCTCTGACAGTCTTACTAGTATCATTGTGTTTATGTATAAAAAATAGTTGGAAAACAAAGTACACTGGGAATGAAGGAAAGAAATGACTATATTTTGTCCAGCCTGTTCTAGATAAGGGTGTGATACAAATATTTTCACAATGAGAGAAGCACAAAAAAAGCAAGCGGCACAATTTGAAGTTGACACAGCTATACCTGCCAGAAACGTCCAATGTTGCACCAAAGTGAGGAAATGTATTCTGTTACTGTATCAGTAATGGTAGATGATTATTTTTTTTGAAAGGTCTGTACTGGTGTTAAACGTTTCTCCATTCACACCCGTCTTTAAAATCCCAAAGCCAGAAGCACGCCGTAGCAACATGCTGTAATGAAGCTGTAGGCCACGTTGGAAACACCCAAACAGGATTAGTGCTTTTGTTGTAGTTTAATGTGGCTTTCTTTATCCGAAGCCAGCTGTAGGGTGGCCCACCAAAACCAATCCAGCTAGCTCGATCTGCTGTATCATTTGTAAAGTCACAGAGTCTTAAGGTGGCGTTCAGGTCTTTTTAGTGTCACTGGTTTAACGGTGTGATGTTGGAATCGTCTTTTCAGAAGCAGGCAGAGATTATGGTGAATGGTCTGCATGGGGATTTTAATGCTAGGTGTAAATGGGATTACATGGTGGTGTAATGGAGGCATGTGGTGTTTTTTTCGGAGGCTCTGCTGATTAATTTATGAATTAATTCTCTGTCAAATGATGTGAAATTAGCCGGACTAATAAGAGACTCTGGAGACTCCCAGCAGCAGCACTCGGCTTTATATTTCTAATGCGCGTGTGTGCGTTTGCATAAATGTGTCTAAATGTCTGTATGTGTGAGCGGGCAATTTTTTTAAAGACAAAGTCAGCACCAGTCTCCACGACGTCGCGCCATCAGAGCTGAAAACGCATTCTAAAACAAACCCATGCAAAAATATTCACACCAACACTCCCAGCCCCTTGAGTGCTGCCTGGATCAAACGAAAACAAAACCAGATACACTGCTCGGTGGTGTGGCTGCGTCTCCATGGCAACGCTGTATCCAAAACATTTGACAGCAATGCAGCAACAACCCACCACCGTTTTCTGATTATATAGTACCACAGTGAATCAAACCCATAACAGTCATTGTTTTCATTCAGTTCCACTGCTGTCAGCTGCGGGCCTTTTAACCATTTAACAGACACTGAGGTGAACTTCAACGATTGGGCCACCGCAGTGAACAAGCACCATCAAATATCAATTACAGCGGGAAAGGAAGTGCCACAGTCCCTTTGTAAAGCACGCAGTGTTTGGCACGGCGAGCCAGAAAAGACACCACCGCATCTGCGCCACAAAAAAGGTCTGCGCGCCTCTGACACGACCAATCGATCCAAACGGGAAATTAAAGTAACAGTTTGTACTCGGCTGTTTCCAGCATTTTTGCTCCATTACCTCTGACAATGAGTCCCCCTCTTTTTTCTTTATAACTATGCATCAATACTGAGCCGCGATGCCGTGGTTAATTAGGACACTGATACGCCTGTATCAATCTGCATCTGAGATCTGTAGAAAGACGTGGCGATGAATGAGCGTTGTTGCACAATAAATGTAAAGTTCCCTCCTCTCCTTCCTTATCTGCGTTCCCTGCCTCATCTAGCCATCATGTTCCCCCTCCCTTCTCCCATCAGTGTAAATTTGCACATGTAAAATGATGGCTTGATCGACTCATGCAATAATGTAGAACTGTGTCGCAGTGTTCCTCTGTGTTAGCCAGCAGTGATTCTTAAACTGTGTTCTGTGTCTGGGGGGGAAAAAAAGAATAAATCAGAAAAAGTACACACAGCTGAAAAATGTTATTTGTTTCAGAGAGGGGGCTTTATAACGTTGACCTATTCTGGAGCTCATGCTATCAAGAGGTGAACTGTCACAGAGTGTATGAAAATAGGCTCTGTGACATTTATTTTTTTTCCTATTGCTTTCCTTTGTGTGTTTTTATGAAACCAACCAAACTGTTTATTTACTCTCAGCTGAGCAGGAACAACTGCCTGCAGATTCAAAATGTCTCCACAGAATTTGCATCTGAAATGTTCACTAGTTGTCAAGTTTTCTTATTTCCAAATACTTTGTAGTTTAATCATCTTAATTTACTTAAGTAGTTTACATTTGAGTTTGTTTAAGTTCTAGGAAAGTACAAAAAGGGAAACAAATGGTATCAAATGAAAGCGATAATTGTTCTTGTTCTATCGATACTTAGAAATAAAGTTAACTATAACTAAATTTGAATTGTGTTGGTGTATTTCATACACAGTGGGCAAGTTATAAACTCTACAGCTCTGCAAGAACAAGGGCACAGGACTGACTGGAGTGAAGGCCAGCTTTGGTAAATAGTTTTCAGGAACAAACATCAACCTCGTATGATCCTGTCTCAAGGTCTCGCTACAAAGACGTCTGATCAACTCAGCGCTGGTCAGAGTAAAATATATTTTTTTCAATTTTGAATCGGCGCTCTTTCAGAATAATATGTCCAACTAGTAATTAGATTTCAGCAATAACTGTTAAAGTGAAAAGGCTGTTTCACAATCCAAAACCCTGCCAGATCAATGCGAGTCATTTAATTAGACCACACAATCCTATCACGTTTATTATCATAGTGTGACAGAGATGTGCTGGGTTGTTGGACCCAGTCAGTCCAAGTTTATTTTGCATAATGCTTATTTTATTCTCTCAATCCTCCACGCCTGCACATCAGACTGCAGTTCATATCTGGAGGATTTTCTTTCTTTGGTCCTTTCCCAAACAAGTTAATTCCTATGTGGCTGAGTGTGGATCTAGCCTGCCACCCTGCTGTCTTTAAACAGGTTCTTTAGATCTGATTAAATACTGATTAACCACACTGAATCAATCAAGTCTGACGCTCAGCTGGCGTTATTGATCAGCCGTCACTTTCACTGTTGGGCGTGTGATCGGTGGGTTAATCGATTGCGCTGGCAGGAGGCGCTAGTTGACATTCTCAAGCTCGTGTATGGATTTAGTGAGACCGAGTATCGCTAATAACGCACCGCTAAGCCAAACACGGCTGGCTTGTCGCCACTTTTGTAAACTGGGTTAACTGGAAGGGTCCGGAGAAGAACGGTTGCTATGGTGCCCGGATAAAAGAATAGACTGACTTGTCATCAGATTAAAATCACAGGGGCAATCCAGTCGCACACTGGATGTTATGACCCACTTGTCAGCTGACTTGAGTGACAACTTTGATTAAAAACGACATAATTAAATTTGCATATGTGAATAGAGAAGTGGGAGATAACACGGTGCCTGCCGCGACCTTGACTGGTTTGCAAAGACCCCTAAAAGAACTATGATGATAACATCGGTGACTAATTCATAATGTTACTAAAGTTTTATCAAAAAAGGAGGATTTGGGTGAAGACTATTAAAGGCCATTTCCACAAATCACCTGCCTGACATTTCCTTCAATCTATGTGCTTTTAATCAGAACACTGAATGTCAAACTTTTCATATAAAGACAGCAAATGTCACAGTTCTCTGTTCTGACAGATAAAAGCACCTAAACTTGACAATTTTATATAAAAAAAAAAAAAAAAAACCTTTGCACAACTTATTGTGGTTTCCTCGCAGAGAATAAAGGCTTCGGTTTTATTCAAAAGTCAAGTGAAATATTTAATTCAAGCGCACGTCTGTGAATGGCTTCCCGGGGCTTCACACGCTGTCCTGCTGTGTGCCAGACGCAGACTATCGATGATTGGTGTGCATTTGATTTACGTACATTTGCAGCGACAAGAGTCTCCGGCCCTTTCATAACGAGGCCTCTGGTGGCGTCTTTGTGGTCAAAGCAATCATTTGCGTTTTAGTTGAAACAATATCAAATATTTACGCTGCAATAATAATCACAGTAACTGATGGCCTGATCTGCAAAGAGTGATTAGTTTCCCTCGTGCAATGCGGACATAAAGAGGAAAATCTGATAGTTATGAATGTTTAAGTCCGTCGCTTGACGTGTAACTTCAAAGTAAGTTGCAGCTGAACAAAGCTGAGCTATCTTCCAGTGGTTTGGTCCACTGGTTGAGGAGCAGTAATCACCTTTTGTTGTTAAACGGGCGCTCGGCAGCTTTACGATGCAGCTCGCTCTTGTTAAAGGCACCCCGTGGAGTTCTCATGGTAAACAAACTGTCTTGTTTAAGTCAACATTTCTCCCGCATTATGCGTCCTCGTGGACTTTACAAACGGTTATTTGAACTATTTATCTGTTGTTTTTTTAATGACGCATTCAGATTACAGAATGTGATCGCCAAACACGTCCATAATTTCCCGCAGCCCCAAAGGACATCTGCAAATTGCTTTTTTTTTTTTTTTTTTTTTTTAAACCAACACTGCCAGACCCAAAGTGGTCAATTTAGGGTTAAGGATCATTTTAATTATCGATTCATGTGGAGATTATATTCTCTATCAATTAATTATTCATTTGGTCTATAATGTCAGAAAACTGCCAAAATATACAGATAAAAATGTCCTAAAGGCCACAGTGATATCAAATTGCACATTTTATCCAAACTGAAGTCCAACTCCCAAAGATATTCAATACAAAGAAAAAAGTAGCACATTGCAAAAACTGACAAATCCAGCTATTACAAGAGCCACAAGAGGTGGTCCACCTTAAAAAATGACATTTCCAAGAGCAGTTAGTTCAGACAATGGCAGTAACATCTGACATCGAACCAGCGTGTTTTTGTCCTTGTTGCCTGAGAAATATATAGGATACACATTACATTGCTGTAAATGGACACAATGAAACGTTTCTCTGCAGCACTACCGGTGGTGGAAAAACTCCTTAGTACCTTCAAATGACACGCTGTGTCTGACTACTAATCAAGTTAATTCCTCCTGTTGTATCGCAGCTAAAGCTACAGTGTGAGTTTAAGATTACAGAGCTAGAGTAAAAGTCAACATCCAGCCAGCCACTCAGAAGAGCTGCTCCGTTTTATGTCAACATTTGGCCATTGCCAGATAAAACCATGACCCCTCCTAAAGCTTTTTCTTCCTTCAGCTGACACCATGCCCTGAAATGGGTCACGGAGCTGCTTTGATGAGGTCTCAACATCACCAGAGAAGCAAATGTTTTCATTTCTCTGGGTCCTGTGGTCACCGGCTAAGTTTCTAATTTGGATCCCCGGACTGAAACTGTTGAATAACTCCTGCCTAATCTATAAATGAGTGCCAGAGTTCAAATCCCCTTTGTGGCTTTCTCTTAGCTCATCCCTTTGTCCGCTTTGCCACTGTCCAAACGGACAGCAAATACCCACTGGGGAGAGCCATGATGTCTTGGCAACTCTGCGTGTCAAACACCTACTGAAGAAGCTCTGTGAAATGTTGGCAGAGCCGTGCGGCGGCAGCTGGCCGAGGAGCCAACTTTCTAACCCATGTATGAGTCACTTACATGGGCCACATGGGTCCGCTGCTCTGTTGAGGTGCAACTTTCTCCCCTAATCCCTTTGCTGCTGCTCGATAATCCCTTCACTGCTTGCTTTGCTGCTTTCTTTGCTGTAATCCTCCTGCCTGAATAAAAAGAGAATAGAGGAGGACGAGCTACATAGTGTCTCAGACAGGATGGTCAGCTCTGTCAGTCCCTAAGCTTACCGTCAATCAACACAACCAGGATCTGGAACCGTTCAGACACAAACGCTGCCCGAGTGCTGCTTTTGATATCAAACCGATACGCCGGAGACATGAGTGCATCAAGCGCCGAACAAATGCAACACTCAGGTGTTTAAAAAGCGAAGATAAAAAACGATCATCACGGTGCAGGAATTGAACAAAGACGCTATAATGTAAAGAACACCCAGTAAAACATGCATCACTTTCAGACGAGGGATTTTAAGCACTCGCCTGGCAGGTGTGATCCACTGCCATCTCCATTCATTTTCCATTACTCCCTGTTCAAAGATTGCTTGTGGGGACAATTTTCCACCTGTCTGAGAATCAGCAGCCAGGGGCTTGCAGGGCAGTAAAAACCTCCCTGCATGTCCGCGCGGAAACGTTCCTGACGGCACGTCTCCTGCGACGCCGACATTTGGCTCTGCTCAATTTCTCGATGCGATAAACTCATAACTCCCAATAACTCGGGATGCAGAGCGGGCTCCAGCTATGGAGAGAAACAAGAAATCTATCTGCCCGGGCTTCCACACTCGGCTCCATCATTGCACGCTGTGAGCAGCGCAGCAATGCAAAGCCGTGGGCAGGCAACCTCACGAGTGATGAGTTAACAATTCACACATCAATTGAGCGGAAAGATCAATGCTACGTGTTGACCACACTGACGAATTCACTTTCTAATGAATGCGTCAAATGATGGCCAGTGGCTAGCCAGGAAATGGATCATTTCCTACCGCCCCTCCAGAGTTAATCTTTATCAAGCTCCTTTGATGCTACAGCTAGTAGCTTTGTCGATGCAAGTACGTGAATGAGAGGAGAAATAAAGAGTTTCCATGTGATGAGACATTCAAAGTATTAAAACTGGTTTAGCCCTGGGATGGGGCACAAACACGCACACGCACCTGATGCCGCTTGTTTTGAAAAGTGTCTGTTGGAGTGGGTGCATGCGCTCGTCTAAAAGTGTGACCTCTCTTTGCCACTTTGGAGCTTTAAGCACTCCAGCTTGAATCAAAGCACTGCAGCAAATATAAAAGGGAAGCTGAAGAGCAGAAACAGAGACGGGTGCTCTCACACTCAGACGGGGAGGATTCAATGCGACACAGGCAGAGCGAGCTAGCGGAGGGGGGAGAGAGGAGAGCGGCTCAGCGACTGCGACACACAGCCCAGACAGGAATTAAGGAATTAGAAAGCAAAGAGAGGGAGAGGATCAGAGGAGGAGGACAAAAGTCCCTCGTTCCTTCCTCGTTCACGTGCGTCAGGCACACGGTGCCACTCACCAGACATCTTTTTGTGTACCTTTACATCCTCCACATGCTGTTAGAATATGCCACTGTTACCATGGCAACAGGCGTGCACAGGGCAAAAGAGTACATTGTTCCAAAAGAACAAACAGTCCGAGCGAACTCGTCTTTTCTCTCTTTTGCTCTCAGGCAGAAGGCGCGTCAACATGTTTGTGCACCAGCAGGAATGTGTCCAAGGCGTGCGTATGTGATTACCGAAGTCGTGCGAGCGCAGACGTCGTCTTGATGTATGTTAAAGGCAAGTGATGCACGGCGCGGCTTTGAGTCACACCTGGTAATCCACGCTGAGCATGTGAAGTCACACTTGTGCTCGCAGCCTGAGAGCTCCACCTGTGGCAGCTTCTACAATCACAGCTCGATGAGATCAGACTTGAGGCCGGGCAGCAACAGTCACTGAGGGCTTCCACAGCACAGGAAAGGGTGTTTTTTTTTTTAATTGAATGGCTTCTTGTCGTAGCTTAGGCCGACGGAGAAAACATTCCATGCTCAAATTTCTAGTTTTCCAGCTCATAAAGGTTCTTTTTTTATACACAACACTACAACCTGACTTATTTAGGTCCATCTACCTTCCCCACCTAGTGCTAGCATTTAGCTGCATGTGACGGATCTTTAACTATGTTACGTGTGCATTATTACTGTTGCAATAAACAATTGAAACCACCAAATGTGCCCTGACTAAAAAAGTGAAAGTATCTGTATTTTTCCTCCAATATTTATATGCATCTTCATAATGGAAAGCATAAAAAAATTCACCATATAAGTGTTCAAATCAAATCACTTCACGTTTCCTTTCATACGCAGACATGACAACATAAAACTATAATTGTGAGTTCAGCTCTAGTGGTAGTTAGTAATTATGGACAGCAGGTGACGAGGGAACAGAGGTGTAAACTGCTGACACCAACACTGAGTAACCTGTCTGAGCCTGTCACACTTCTTAAGACGGTCGCTGTCGCATTTAAATGATCGAGAAATGGAAAATTAATCGCCCGTCATTGTTAAGTAATTTTTCAAACAATAATTCCAAATGTCTCCTCGGTCTAGATTCTTGATGGTGAAGATATATTGCCTTTTCTTTTTTTAAATGGAAAAATCTAAATAACTGTTTTGTAGTTTAGTGATTAAAAAAGGAGGGAGGATATGCAGCCATTTCTGTACATTCACAGCTTTAACAGGTTAACAGGGTTTGTGCAGGAATCCTGAGGTAGTTTAATACCTTTTAAATACTTTTTAAAACCTCAACGTAACTTGCCTCTAGTCAGAGCAAAAACAGGCTCAATAAATGGGAGGGCACACACACTGTTACTGTCAATCCCTTCGTTATTGCCATGCAATACTGTGCATGTGCTCCTATTTATCACTCTGGTCAACAAGCTCCTGCTTGAAAACTGTATCACGTAACCAGTAACCCTAACCAGGTTTGTCTTTCCCACATGCAAATGTTTTTGCCGTTTCTGAATCAGGAAACATAGCTTGAAACATTTCGGAGATTCCTTCATTTGAACTGAGAGAGTGGTGCTTAGCAACAGTGTCAAGACAGCACGAAAGCTGTGCACAGAGACGGTGTTGTGGCCATCGCCATCCTGAGATTCCCCGGCCGAGCAGAAGATGCGATGGCTGCGGTGGAAGCTTGACTGGTGGTAGGACTCAGTTGGAGCGGTGTACTGGGCGTATTAGCAGCACAGAAATTTGATATTAACGGCTACTCTCCCATCAAGCTGTCAGTCAACTGAACACTGTAGATAGATCCAAATACATAATTTGAGCTGCAGCCAAGTCACATTCGCCATTTGCAATTTGTAAAACATGTTTACGCTACTTGACAACTACATACATATGTATGTAACCACACATTATGCATGTTGGGATATATATAATATTACCAATAAATGAAACATTTATTCACCCGGTGTGTTATTGCTTCTAGATTCATAATCAGATTCTGACTATGTGGAATCTGATACCACTTTCCATGAATCCAATTTAAGATCTATAGAAATGACACAATGCATAAGAGTTCAGCACCACTCATACACATAAGCACGTTCTCTAATGAAGACATCAAGTATACTTGACCCATAGTGTTTCACAGGAGGATGCTTGTGAACAGCTGTTCGATTCATTCTTTTTTGTCTTTTCAATGTCGTTTTTTACGCCAACAATCAACCATGTAAAGAACTTTTCACTATTCAGTGATTTATAGAGGAGAGGGAGCGACGCCGTTTACACGGATAGTGTCCAGACAGAGTAGAGTAGTCGTCGTTTCACACATGAAGCAACAACAGCCGACTCTTCGTGTCAGTCGAGTTCTCACATGTTGACTACACTTTACAAACCGAGTCACAAAATGACAACACAGCTCTGTGACGCAGCCAAAAGCTGGTTCATGTTCAGATCTCAGTCTGGTCGATCTCATAAATGGCAATCAGACATTTAATACTTTTTAAGGGCCTTAATTGTCACTAAGTTGATTTACTACTTTTTAATACCCCACTGGACACCCTGTTTAAATATATAAAACTTCTCAGAAGCAGGCAATTTAATACTGAGGTGAAAGCAAAACATGAAGGACACCTCCAAATTGACGCACTTTAAAATAACGCGGTCGACCTCCTATTTTTGCTTGCAATTTATTTCTGGTGGCGTAGACGTCGTATTCTTGTGAATGGCTGTCCTTCCGCTGACACCCTCAAATGTCCACAGATTCAGCTCAAATTGTGTTTCTCATCAGAACATTTTTCAGCTGGGGAAAACATCAACGGTAAACGTCTGCTTTTGGTGTGAGCGCCGCACAACACAATCACGCCTCACAAGGCCTTTTCCACATTCTTCTTTTCATACAGATATTCAACAATGGGAAGGTGGCGTACGTTGGAATGTAAAAGCAGCCACAAGACGGGCTGCTATTATGAGCGCTGCAACTTTCTTTGTTAGACAGGAAAAAACTCTTCAGCTGTCTCTAACTGTACCACACATGCACAGCTGGGTACAAGAACAGTTCTGAGTACTGCCAGGAATCAGCCACCCGAAATCAACAACTGAAGTAGAAGCAGGTGAGGATGAAGTGGATCAAAAGTTAAAAAAAAAAAAAAAAATACTGTAAATTACAACACTTCATCGCAAAATAACTCCTAGAGGGCATCGTCGCCATCATCATCACGGACTGATGATATAACACGCTGATGAAAGAACCCTCCGTGAAGACAGACGCGGGGACAAAGGAGTGACTTGTGTTTTCAGAGAGGTGAGATTGGGTCTGTAATGGTTCATTATCATTGCTATTAAGTGCAATTTTTCTTCAGACTTATCTCTCGCTTGTAAAAGACAGGAGATGAAAACAATCATTATGACTCTATGAAGACTCTGTCTTAATTTTAACTGGAAATTTCATAAAAAGAGAGCCAGGGTGTCCAATTACTGTCTGACAGTGTGTTATGACTCAGGGCTCATTTTAAAGGCCTGGGTTCATAGCTTCACCTGTGTTAGGTGTGTACTGTTTGTTTTCTGTATCTTGGTGTAAATGAATATATTAGTACACAACATTGCCTTCCTCATGCTGGCTTACTTTTCATGCATTTGCTTGACTTAATTACAGCAAAGTGCTCTCCATTAGTGGTTCAACCAACCAAACAAATTAGATTATATTGGTTATTGTAGACAGTCTTTGTGTATTTTAGACTATTCCTTTAAACTGCCACATTTTGGGTTTATAGTCCAGCCCTAATAAGCCCTTTTGATGCTTTAATCACAGTATGACTCTTCTCAATGCATCGGCTAATTGTAATGTAGGATTTAAAGTTATTTTGCAGCAGTACCCAAGGCAGAATATTCATTTGAATACAAAGTGTCTTTAATGTGATTTTCTGCATTATGAGATCTGATTTTGACTTAATGTGTCACAGTTTCTTTGTATTTTAAAGGATTACTGGATTTTAGTCAAATCTAAGAGGAGAGATTTACACTGATTATTAATAATGGACTGATTATCTAACCTGATCAGGGACAAATGGAGCCTTTCAGGTGCAGTGACTCACACAATACAAATGTACATTAGTCGTTGTAATGGTAGAGTGTGTCCACCGGTGAAAGCTATCACTATTCAAATTTTGTAGCAACAGTACAAGCTCAAGTTTCAGCATTTCTGTTTGATGATATAACCACACATTATGCATGTTGGGATATATATAATATTACCAATAAATGAAACATTTATTCACCCGGTGTGTTATTGCTTCTAGATTCATAATCAGATTCTGACTATGTGGAATCTGATACCACTTTCCACGAATCCAATTTAAGATCTCGGCATAATGTTGTTATTCAAATAGACGTTGTGCGTTTGATTCGTTCCGACATCATTACATCCATTTTCTCTTCAGTCTCTCTGAAGCTACAGTATGTTGATTCCTAACAGGTTCAAGCATCTCCTGAGCTCTTGGTGTGTGTTGTGTGCCCATGCATAAACACACGAATGGATTCACTGAACATGCCTAAAATCAGTCTGAAGTGGTGGTCAAGATCCAGAGGGCGGTGGTGCACTATGAAGAGTCAAACAGCATCACAGAGATACCTCAATAACATTTTTTTAAGGAAAACTATGACAGCTCAGCTCTCCTGTGGGTATTAAATCCAGATATTACTGAAGCAAACTCAAATTCAAGAGCTTCTTTGTAAAGATAATGGGAGAGGTTCAAACGCCTGAAGGGGAAGAGATTGCTGCTAAAACTGGGAAAAGAAATAAGTGTCTCATTTATTCCAGTACTGGCTCCTATTAGCAGCTACAACATGCTAACGCCTACAGTATAGGCACAGACACATGCACTAAAAATAAATAACAGAGCATTAGCAAAGCTATGTGAGAACACACACAAAAACACACACACACACCACCCCTCCTACAACACAAGTGTCGAACAAAATTCCCCATCTCTATTGGAAAGTGATAATAAATACATCATGAAACGCTTAAAACACAACACCTCGTTATTAATTCACACCGGTACAATTTCAGCCAGCCAGAATATTTTGCTAAATTCCACATCTGACTCAAATTAGATTAAATAAACACACACATACTGCCAACAGAGCTGTGCACCTATCGAGATGAGGCTGGATTTCTAAATGTAGTCTACATGAGTTGAATACAAAGATGCCAATCTCATGAAAGGATTTTGGGGTTGATAATGTCTGAGATGCAACCCACCAAAATTGCTATTGGTCTGAATTGCTGTTTCTAGCCTCGCTTGCTTGCACAGACTGTTCCCCCCACACAGTACATTGACTAAAAATGGGCCTCCTTTGGTCTTCAATCAAGACTGCAGAGCAGACAAAAAGGCTCTGTCCAAACACCTCAGGGTGCAGCCTGGTTTGAAGGGAGTTAAAAGGTTAGAAAATGAAGCTGCGCTACCTTCAGAATAATCTGTAAGATTCAGCCCTGACACTAACAACCGGTGCAGAGAGGTTAAATCTGACACCAGTCACAACCTGTGCAGCTGCACAGCGAACGAGTACATCACTTCTGTGAAAGACAAGAGCCTACAAACGGTTACTGTTTTTTTTTTTTTTTAAAACCTTTAGACAGAGCATCTGAACCCTTTAAACCTGAAAGTCAAAACTTGGAAAAGTTGGAAACAACAGACAAAACGCTCCAGGCCTCCGTGTGAAAAACCTTTTTGAGACAGTTGGGTTGCAGACTCACTGTCAAAGAATGAACTAAGACATTTATCACTGTCAGCAGATTTAACCCACTTCTGCTCACATTAAATGAAAAAGATGGGCCCCACTATTTTACACAACATGTCTGATATAATTGGACATTTAAAGAACTAAATATATTGAAGAAATACATGTACTGGATTATATTTATGGTTTTTTTTAAGTTAAGTTAAACCAGTTCTGCTTTCTACCTCTGCGTTTTGTTCAGGAACATCAGAGTCAGTGAAAGAAAGTTATTCCCAGAGTAACTTGTACTGTTAGAGGAGAACCGAGCTGAACAATGAAATGATTGAAATAAGAAAAAGGAAATAACCTGCACAGTACCTCCGGTTGATGATCCAAGTCTTACAACCGTGTATCTCCAAATCCTTTCACCTGACAGATTCTCCCTCCTGTTTCTCAGTCCAAACAGCAGCATCAGCCCATCTTCTATTATAGACTGCAAACTCTGTTTTCATTCTGTAATCGCACCTTCTACCGTCTTTGTACTGCACATCACTCTCTCTTTTTAAAACTCCCCTTAGTTATTTCTTACTCACATTCAAATGTAGTCATATTTTCAGCATATTCTATTAGAATTTGCTAATAGTTTCTTCAACATTGTTAATCTTAGATTTTTTTTCTACTTATTAGATGCTGAGAAATGTAAAATGTGAAACTAAAAAGTCTTTTGCCAGCGATATCAACATAATGTAGGTAGATCTGTCTTTCATGAGATAGCTTTGGGTATTTTCTCGGCTGAAATGTTACATTTGTTCGTTTTATTTAACAGCTGAATGTGGATGAACCATCGATCAGAGTCACCATTAAAAAAGATCAGATAAAAAAAAAAAAATCAGATATTTTTTCATCCCTGCTTCACTCAGTGGTGCACGGATGGCCAATGCTAATCCCAAATACACACAAAGCTACATACACATGGGCTCACGTGATCAATTACTGACAGCAGCACATGGACGGTGTGGGCTGGTATCGACTCTGCAAATTAAACACCATTGTTAGCGTGGCCTCATGACCCAGCAGATAAGCTGTAGGGTGCCGTCCCTCTAACAGCCTTGTGTTTCTCCCTCTCCGAGACGAGATATCTCATTCCAACAACTCAAACGAACAGCTGACTACATTAAAACTCAATTACGCAATGTTTTTGACATTAAGAATGAATAAAATAGCTCTGTGTAATGTGAAAGGGTCAATTGTGTTAAACCCACTGAGAATTCCACTCCGCTGGAGCCGCGAGCAGCTTTTATCCACATGTAGCACTGTTTGGTCTAACTGGCACATGCGCCATATGGTTGAGCTTTCAACAGCCCGGTATATAAAATCACTAGCAGCCATTTCCAGCACATGATGTCAGACAAAGCACACTGCAGTATAAAATAAAAAAAAAAGACCACGGAGGAAACCAGCGCCACGTGAAGTAAGCGTTTTTGGACTCGTGAAATTGGCAGGAACACAACCACTGAATAAATAAGTGAAACTCGCTGCAGCAGAACTTGCTCAACAAAGCTACAAGTAAATGATTTAGAACTTTAAAGTTACTGCGAGTGACATTTATTTGAGATCTGGCGTATAATAACACTGTAAACTCAGATTTAAGGAAAGTCCTCCAAACGAAACGACAAACTGCATTGTCCTTTCAGAGGGTACATGACTGTCTGACTTATGGGTTTTTGATTACACACAAACAGTCCTCTTCATTTCTTAAGTGAACATTTTGAGTGACCAGATGTGCCTGAGAGTGAAAATCTGCAGCTGTGCCAACAAATCACTTAAATAGAGAAGAGGAGGAATGAAAAAGAAAAATACATTTATTTCCCTTTTTATTGTGATAAAAGGTAATTTCAAACAATTAATGCCCACAAAAATGTGGATTTATAAAATTCATCATGCATGCATTATTACTGTACATAACAAATCATGTGTGTGTGTGTTATCCCACTGTATCTGACCTTCACTCCTACAGAGACATATTGTACCTCTGAGCGTACGCAATGACAACATCCATCCTGCCATATCCTGAAAGAAATATTTAAAATATTCTCAACTAAAGACAGCCACCATTTCCCCCAGGTTCATGTCAAAGAATGAAGGGGAAACAGACTCCAAATATACTCATTTTAACAATTATTTCTTCACAGCGAGATGACTACTGACACTTGAGTACGTTTTACAGAGTGCCTTAATTGTGCTGATTCAACCTTCAAAGTGCTTTCTGCTCTTAAAAAGATTTGAAAGAACTAACTTCTCTAAAATGTTCTAAGAATAATGCAATATTCAGCTGTGCACTCCAATCTCTTATTCAAACATTTTAGAGTATATATGCCAAATAAAATGACAAGATTCTCTGCCTTGTACTGGTGCAGGTGATCATTGTAGTTTCCTTTAAAGCTGTAAGCTGTAAACAGCTCATGTTTCCTCACCTTCCCTGTGATTTCAAACCTCTAAAGACCAGATATGTGTTCAAATAAATTCACACCTTCGGGGTGATGGTTAGCTCACTTGGTAGAGCATCCGCCCCATGTACAGAGGCTCAGTCCTTGCCGCAGCGGCCCTGGGTTGAATCCGACCTGTGGCCCTTTGCTGCATGTCATTCCCCATCTCTGTTTCCCCCCACCAGCCAGGCCTAAAATTCTTCTCTTCATGGTGGTCTAAAACACCTGTGGTACAAACACTAACACTCTCCCGGTGCTATAAGCACACAGTCCAGGCAGGCTAACGAACTAAGCTAACATTAGCTAACAGCAGCTACAGCTCGCAGCAGTTTACTGTCCATCAGGAAATCATGGAGTGTTGAGGCAGAGCAGCCAGAGGACACTAAAGCGGAAACCAGAAAATATGATCACCAAAATCAGTCAAATAGTTGGTGGCAGTTAGCGCTGTAAAGCATAATGTCGGGTCACATAGAGGAAATGACAGAGACACTATTTACCTGACTACATGTCAGTGCATGGTAGAAAAGTTATACAAGGTAGAAAGGTTGCTTTAATTTACAACTGCTGACATTTATCTAGAAATGAATATCAAAAACCAAAATGCCACAACACAGATAATTACTAAAATAAAATCACAATTTAGCACTTTGATAGGCAACATGAACCAGCATATTTATTCACTCCCTTCTGTATAATTACCATTAATTACCATAAACACTTGCACATTAAAATCCAAAAGAAACTTCATTAGCTCCAAACGTGACTAGTTTACATCCTTTATTTCCTTTACTACATGGTCACCATCATCGTTTTTCCTAACCAGACAGTCTTTTAACACTCATCTGAAAATTTTAATACTTTAACTATTGAGATGTATGTGTACAGGCCAAAGTTGTGCACCAGTTTAGTGTCAGCCTGAAGCTGAACAACTAAACAAGGTTATGCACATAAGTGAAGTAATTAATGTTACTTCCTATAAATTTGGCCAACATTACACAGTAACTAAAAAAAAAAAAAATACTGCTCAGCATCCTGCACAGCTTCCAAACTGTAATCTCAATTGAGACTTTCACTTTCCCAGCAGTTGGAGAAACAACAGACAAGACTTTTCTTGGTCTTGAGAAGATGCAGCATTTATTAACTGACACTGTCACCTGCAATGTACATTTACTGACTGATTGACAACTTACTGCTAACTTCTTTCTTCTGCTCCGTTCGCAACGCTCAACCTCCAAAGACGGCCTGAAATGGCTCTGAAGCAGAGAGTATCCAGATGCATTCACCATTCACACTCATTGATATTAATGATTGGGAGAAATTTTAGCGGTGCACTCATAATTCTGCAGAGGCAATGAATATAAGGGAAACACTGCATCACTCTGACATAATCAGGGTTACTTTTACTAGATCATGATAGTGGTGGGCAAACAGTTGACACTGTTGCTTAATGTATCATATAAGACTTAAATTCATTCTATTAGAAAACTTGAAAGTATCAAACAATGAACACAAAAGGTACTTTAACCCGAGAGTGGAAGAATGATATCTTTGCTATCATCCAACCAATGCTCTGTCAAGCCTTACAATGTGTGGAGACGTGTATTCACTGAGATATATAAAGGATTGAAAGAACTCAATAGGAATAAGAGTGACTGGTATTGTTTATTAGAAATGATCAACCAATCAGGACATTTATCCAACAAGTCTGTCTGGGTTCATGGTCTGCTATTGAAGCATAGACTCCTCTTAATAGCCCATGAAATACAGACAGCAAATCCATCTGTTAAATGTACCTACTGTCAAAACAAGACAATTGCAAGTGCAAGAGGCCACAAACTATAAAGCATCACAGTGAGTCATAAAAACCCGGCATGTATTCCTGCTGAAGACATATGTCTAGAAAAGTAAAGGCTGGATTCAAAAGCATTTACACAGTTGCACTCGAGCCGGCGAGCTCGGTGGAAGACTTGAGGGAAATAACTGCTCTGAAAGTGAACAGAGCACAAAGTTTTCTCGAAAGCAACACAAAGGTCTGACACGAGAAGAGATGGCCCTGGCGTTTCAGTGTTTCACTCAGAAAACATAACCAAATGTCTCATCTCGATGTTTAAAAAACGTTCACATTTAATTCAGAGGATTAAATTTGAATTCTGTGGTAAATCCATTCATTATTTTTGCTTTTGAATCAAGAAAGCCTGTGGCAAACGGCATCAATACTGTGTTGCTATGCTCATATTTGATTGTTATTGTACCTCAAGCAGGCTGGCACTTACCCAAAACAAAACATACCCCGCTGATGTCTAGGAAATTATTGAAGTGTTCATTGTGTTTCACGAGCGCTAAGTATTTTCTCTTTCTCTCTGGGATTGACTAAAGTATGTTATCACTGCTATCAGTGGATGTAGTGTTCAGAATTCTGCTGACTTTCTGTACATATCTGTGTCAGATTCCCCAACAAGAAAACATCACTGAAATCTGTTCTGTTCTGTTCATCTCTCTATCCACCCACCATTTTCTCTCTCTCTTTTTTTTGGTCTTCTGTGTGTTTGGAATACAGTGCTCTCTGCTACTTTCGCCAGATAACAGGAGAGAGGGCGTGAGAGCCGGCAGCCTCGGGAAAGTGGAAACGAAAGCTGAGGCTGAGGTGAGAGAAGTGCGAGAGGGAGAAAGAGACGACAATGTGAAAAGAGTGGGGTGGGATGAAGCGGGTGATTGATGAGCGGCAGCAAGCGGAGAGGTGATGAGGCCATCTCGTATGTGTGTGTGTGTTTGTTTGAAAGAGAGAAGAGACACTACAAAGTGGATAGGGAGACAGGAGGCGAGGCAGAGGGCTCTCCCTGAGGTGAAGCTTTGTCCTGTATCTGTTACCAAGTCTCACCTCTCGCACACAAATACACACACACACACACAAAAAAAGCTCTCACTAATTGTTTATAGAAATACACACACGCACACAAAGGTGCACATTGATATTTTTCCTAAAATGCCTTTACATGGCCAGCTGTTCCTTGGTAACTAGCAAGGCCACTGCTAGCACAATGCGCGCACCTTTCAGCTCTTTCTACAACACACACACACTCTTTCTCCACTGTCCTGAAATGCCTTCCTATAGCCAGATGTCCATTCGCATATAACCACAACAACAAAAGGAAATGGAGATGTGAGTGTTAGAGAGAGAAAGCCTTCCAAAAAATAATTTAAGGAAATGGGTTGTTATGGGATAATAAACATTATTCATGAATATCATAAAGCTAGTCGCTCTGTGCTTTATGCCCCAGACGTAATTCTGCAATGACAATATTTTATTTTCATTTTAGCTTGTGGCTAACAGAGTTTTTTTTTTTTTTGCACACCTGCCATCTAATATTAACAACGGCAGGCATAAAGCAGTGCCGCTGTAAATGTCAACTTCTCGGCTGAAAACTCTCATTTAACTGAAACTACGAATATGACAAATATGAATGCACTGTACTGGAGAATGTGTTGTTGTCCAATATTTATGCTGGGACTCTCATGATTTTTTTTTTTTTTGGCTGGCAGAAGTGATTCGTCAGGCAGTTTAGGCTTATCTAACAAAAATCGCCAAAACTTGCAGTCTGCCCTGGGAACTTGCCCACTTGAACAACAACACAGCTAAAACCTCTCTTCATTTTCACTGGATCTACTTGGGGACGCGGGCTAATCTTCCCCTGCCACTCATTTGGTCCTGGACTGTGCCCAGACTTTGAAAAAAAAAAAAAAAAAAGCTTCTTCCTGAGACCAGCTTCAGCCACAGTTGAGGTTCGCCTGCCAGAAGTGCCACATGAGAGGAGTTATCCTGTTGGTGTCCCCGCTTTTCTCCCTCCGTACCCGAGCCAGGGAAGATCGGCGGAGCACAGATGAGTGCTATCAATGTTGAATTACAGCCTGCTGGAAAACAAACACAACACGAGTCTCTTGTCAACTACGGAGCGATGAGAAGAAATACAGAAAGGATGTGAGCTAAACCTCCTGAAACCCAGCCTGCAACCGTGCAACAGCCATATTTGACATATTTCAGTGAAGGCTATCCATTGATGCAGAATACATCCAGTTTGAATGGAAGCGGGCATGAAGCCCTGGTCAGCCACTGGGGTGGAAGTGATACTAAAGCTACTATTAAAGCCCCAGTCTGGGACTTTTCTTGACATGGGTACTTAAATGTTGTAAGCCCATGACCCAGATTCTTAAACCAGTGACCTGGAAAGTCTCCTGCCATGCAGTGGGTCTCATTCATTAAACTACCATACCTCTGCTGTCAGCCAGTTACCTTTTTTTTCCTCTCTGAGTGGTTACTAATCACAGTTTAAATAGCAAAAGATGAGCCGTAAGCAGATTCAATTTTGGCTGACATGTTCTATCAGTCTGTGTCAGTATTGATTACAAAATATTTCAGGAAGAAAAATGTCTTATCTCGACAGCCTCAAATGCCGTTTGACTCAAGGTTGTTCTATAGATCGGCTAACTGAGTATACCATAGAAACATTTATTTCTCCCTGTCATGTATTTTGAAAAGGAACAAGAGCACCTTTTCCCACACATGGTTAGCCTTTGTATCAGGGTCTGTTTGAACAGCCTGTCCCTCCTGTGGAAGTCTATTGGCAGCCGGGTGCACTGAAATAAGTTGAATGGGTAAAAACAAAAACATGATAACATAAGGATGAACGTACAGAACGTAGGAATGAAAATTAAGCCTTACATTAACTATACAAACCATGAGGGATGCTTACTTTGTTCATTCTGTTATTAATTTCTTATTCTCTTGCGATGGACCATGAAAGAGGAGACGTATAAAAAGAAAGCAGAAGAGTTAAAACAGATTTGTTCCTTTCAGACTGGGTTACACTACAACGAGGTTGAGCTTCAGTATCATTTTATTCAATATGAATCCAGTCAAATTATTTTATCAAATCTAAATCCTTCTGAATCTCTTATTGAATCTAATTAAGTTTAGCCTACGATTTTGCAAGTATAATGGCTAAAATGATGAATGACTAAAACTCAAAAGATTCGATTTAGCTCTGCAATTACCTTTTGTTGGCTAAGAAGTTAGAGACACTGCAGTTTTTTAGTGGCAGCCGAATTAATGTTCACCACCTGTGGCTGCAACACGAAAATGAGACTTTCCTTACTTAACTTTGACTTATTTTTCATAAACTAGCTATTTCATCCAAGTCCTGGATGTCCCGGTACATAATTATTACGGCAATAAGCTTCAAATCTTGCTGATATGCATAAAAGTTTCACTTGGAGACTTGAATTGATGAAGTTGCGGATTAATGTTTATTTTTCCTTTATAAATGATCTTTGGCTGAACACAGCCAAATGATTTTATCAACATTAGTTCGCTGGTGTAATCTGCCGCATGTGATGTCGACTTAATCCGCAAAAGAGACGACCAATGAATCATCAGCATCCTGTGCCTGAAGGCCGTATGACTCATATCATTTTCATACTCCGATTCTCACACTGCATTCATTATATCGCTGCATTCATTTATTCGTGTTTTGGCTTCAATTTGTCACCCGTCTGCATGTTGTGCACTTTGTATATCCTCCCCACCGTCGTGTTTGTCCTGCCGGCATTTTCCAATCCAAACCTTAAGGGGAGCCGCTCTAACCCTTCATAAAATGAGATGCAGCGGGGCGATTTAAGGCAGCCTTAGCTCTCCTGACAACCTGCTTGTTACAGTTGTCAGCCAGCTGAGGTAGTTTGACACCTGTAATCTCGGTCTGCTACGGTTTTCATCCAATTGCGGTTGGCAGGGCTCATACTGCCCAGCCAAGCGAGAAGGGAAGAAGTGACAACTGACTTGACCACTGAGTTGTATAAAAGTGGTATCATCAACTTAATACACACCCTGAAGGAGTTTCACCTCCTTGTGAAAAACACATCTGTCTGTCTCAGTTCTAGACAACATTACTTGCATCAGTTATTGGTGTTATTTCCAGTAGATTTCTTTTGGCTTGGTAAGTTTGTATAATAATTCATCTGCTCACATAGTTAAACTCTCCTTTAAGAAATTCATTTGAGAGATATTTCACACAAAGCAATAAAAGTCTGACAGCTGGAACATTACATCCGAGTAAAGTGACTTTCTTCGGTTGTCCTTGATTGACGTGTTCACATATCACAGCCTATTCAGAACATTCTCAATGACAAACATTACAAACATTATGGACATTGTTTTTCAAAAAGGAGATCTCTTACTGTAGGAACAGGGGGGAAAAAACACTTCTCCAATGCCCTTGTGTGTTTCATCTGCTGTGTGAGGGCTGTTTAAGCTTGTGGTTAGGCAGCGGATTGTGCCTTGAGTTCAGACTCAGTGGTGTGTATCGTTTGTTTGAGGCCCTAGCCAAGCAGTGAAGTGCACTTAATGCTGTTAAGTTGAGCCCAGTGGTGCGTGTCCTGCATTGTGCTTATTGTCTAACGTGCTGGAGGAGGAGCTCCAAGTTTAATATAGCCAGGCAATTATACAGTCCAAGCATCTTTTCTCTTGTTTATCTTTTAAATTCTGTGTGTGTGTGTGTGTACGCCCAGGAGTCTGTGAAACATACATGTTTTTCCTGCTATCTCAGCTCTGTGTGTCTGTGTGTGCGGCGTTAATAAGTGCTGTAATGAAAGGGGACAGCTTCCTGTTGCCGTGGTAATGAAGAGGCAGAGCGTTGCCATGCACTGCGACAGGAATGGAACCTAACTGTATTAACACATCGTCTTGGAAACCCAAACAGCAGACAGGGATGTGTTTGGATTGAGGCAGACAGAGACGGATGGATGGATGGATGGATGGACAGACAGAAAAAAAAGAAAGTGAAGAGCATGATGCAAAAGACAGATACAAGAAACAAGTGGACAGATGCAGTGCAGAACGCCTACATGTGTCAAAATAGAGGTCTCTGTACGTGAGAGACAGAGAGACTGATGGATGGTCTTGTCTATACAGCCAGAGGTGTACAAGGAGGAGGGGAGGGAGTTGTGTGTTGTGAGGGGGACATGGATGGGGTGATGTGATCGATACGACTGCGTCCAGTGTCCCCCGAAGAGAGAGAGAGAGAGATTCAGATAGATGGATAGAGACAGAGATTCAGCAGAGGAAGGGTCGCCTTGACAGACAGATAGATCAAGAGAGGAATGCAGAGCGGCGACAGACGGATAGGAGCGGTAGGTGAGACAGCGAGATTAATCCTTGAGGTAGATGGCAGAATAATTTGAGTGAGGAGAGGGTCGGGCCGGGTCGATGAAGAGAGATATACCAAGAGCTCCCTCGCTTTTGACGTTTCTGCTTTTCTGTGAGGGGAAAAAAAGCCGCCGTGGATGATTTTCTTATGTGACCTTGAAGCGGCACGCTTTAAATGTAGTTATGAGCGAGTCTCACCCAAAGCCAGAAACAATTTAGGGAGTCAGTTCTCGACCATGTGATGTTGCAGAGCTGTCAGCGCACTGACAATCAAAGACAGAGGGTCACATTTCATGGTTCAGATGTGTTTGCACTACAGAGGAGGAGAGATCATTTGGTGTAAACACTCAAAAGAGAAAAAACGAGTAGAGAAGAAGAGTTTCAGTAATGTCTCTCTTTCAGATTTCTCCTTCAGACATGCACCATAGCATAATTCATCTTTGTTGTCGACTCCTTCCAACTTTTTGTCAGCATTTTCTTCTATTCATGCCAGTCTTTGGTTGAGTTTTGGTCTTTTATCTTCGGCTTTTGACATTTTATCATTCTCATTTTTCCATCAACAAGACATTGCATTGTCTGTTCCGGGATAAATGTATAATCAGGTGCTAAAACAATTAGTCAGTCGACAGAAACGCAACAATTCTGACAATCCATCAATCATTTAAGTCATTTATTCAGGGGAAATGTCAAATATTCATTCTTTGCAGCTTTCTGCTTGCTCAGATTTTATCTTTTTCCCTGTTTCATATCAAATGTCACGATTGTTTGGACAAAAGAAACGACTTCAACACGTCATTCTGACTTCTGGGAATTATCACTGGCTTGTCTCAACATATTCTGGTATTATACAGACTAAACTGATCAAAGAATCCAAAGAGAGATGAATCAATACTGATTGTAAAAATGATTAATGATGAAAATCATTGTTAGCTGCAGGCCTAAGGAGAGAAATCATGACCTGTCATGACCTAAACTTGGTGTTCCAGTTCCCACTACAGCACAATCACTTTTCCTGGCACCGGTATCTAGTGGCCAGAGATGCCACAATTCAAAGTACTTCTGCAGCCCTGGTGAGAGGACTGAACTGTGAAGCAGTTCTTGCCATCAAAGAAAACAATGGAGTTGTCAGGAAATTAGATTTTATTTCTTAACTTTGCTTCTGCCCCACTTTGTGAAAAACCCCAGCAAGTACATATTGTATGTCCCCTAAGACAGTTAGCCTAAATACCAGTGCACCTGTGGAAGAGCTCAAACACAATACACAGCTACTCTATGAAATATTCAACATTTATCTTCACAACATGAGCTAACATTGCACTGATCAGACAGAATCCGAGATGACCTTCTGAGGAATCAAGTCTCCAGATGAATTTTCAAAGCATGTACGTATAAATTCTCCATACGCTTTCAGCTGCCGGGTCATATCAAAGTGAACTCATGGGTTGAAGTCCAACATATAAAACATGGAGGGAGGCCATTGCGCTCCCATCGGCTCACTGGCATGTAATGCTGCTGGGTATGTGTGTCAGTGTGTGTTTGCGAGTGCGCACACGACCGTCCACAGCGCTGCAAGTGAATCACGTATATCATGTATATCAGAGAGAGAGAGATGGAGTAGCTGCGTGTATGCACATGTAATCTGTGTGAAGTGAAGTGTGTGTTGTATTTCTCTGATGTGTTGCTGCTGCTATGTGAGGTCTCTCAGCGATGCCATAACGTGATTTTGTTTTCTTGTGTGTATTTGTTTTGCTTTCGCTCTTATGTCCCGTGTGTGTGTGTGTGTCTGCCTGTTACTGCATCTATTTATCCAAATATGAATATGACATGCACGTGTGGGCAGGTGTGTGTATATGTAGTCTGTGTATCTCTACGAGTGTGTGTTTCATATGTAGCGTTGTGTGTGCAAGTGATTCATTAATGCGCTCAGTGAATGCTTTTGTATCCCACCCAGAGGATAGTCTGTGTGTGACTGCTGTGCCGACGTTATTCGAATTAAATAATTCATCTGATTTATTTTAAACATCTGAAACTGGCATATGGCTGCATACAAATCTACACCTGTACTATAAACTGCCTCTCACACACACACACACACACACACATTATTTCTATACACACTTATCAGGTGCCAGGCGCATCACCTTTCTGCCCCTCCTCACTCTCCTCGGTTTGTTGGGAATGAATAGTAAAAGATTAACATGCATCAAGAGTAACAGATAGCTTCACACTTTAGTGGATTTCCTGCATGCCTGGCTGAAGCACTCAGCGGGCTGAATGGCTCACATGACTGAAGACTAAAAAGACAAAATCAGAGAATTGTTTGCTTGAAGTAGACAGACAGAGAGAGAGAGGAGAGAAGAAAGAAGGAATGCTGTCCTCGCTCCACCATGGCTGTCAGATTGCGCCATTTGGTTTGGTCTGTTTGCATCTGGGCAGTTCCTGCAGCGCTTTGCTCTTAGCACAATTACTCGCACGCTGGTTAGAAATCAGAGATGAAAATAACACAACAACGTACAAAGCCACATGTCCATCAGCTCAGTAAGAGTCAAGATTTTAAAGGCTTTTCTAGCTCCGATGTGTGCCTAGTCTCGCTGGAGTGGTGCTCACCTGCTAAGCAGCCGGGATTTATACACAGCCTGATATATTTCGGGTACACGCAGGGATAGGAATCAAGAACCGGTTCTATTTGAAAAGCGGCTCCAAATTGTCTGATCCATCCTGAACCGTATGCCTCTGAGCTTATCAATTCCTTTCACCAATGCCACCATATCTTTCCTACAGTTGTAAGGTCTGTAAAATTATCATTTCAAGCGACAGTGGAAACACCGGAAATATGCTCAAACATCTTTTTTGACGCCATATATTTAAACACTGCTGATCTCTGGTACTTTAGATACTACTGAATATATGGCTTTATAAAATAACGTTGTTAATTTGTCATTGCTTTATGATAAAGCGAGAGAAAAGGGAAGAGGTGGAGTGCGCCAGCGTGTGCACGTAGTAAGTGAGAGGTATAGGAGTGTGTGGGGAAAAAAGAAGGAAGAGCGAGGTGAGCAGATTCAATTAGTTTGTGAGTAAGCACTAAAATAAGGAGAATTAAAATGGTGACATAATCACCTACTATAAATATGGTAATGTATTCAAATAAAACATAAAACCTTGCTGAGTTAAACCGTGATTCTGTGGGGAAACTGAAACTGGTCCGTGATGTGCGTTTACTGACTTTTTCCTGTACCAGCTCTGTGTGCAGGTTGTTGTATTTTGTGTGACGGACTTGTGTCTTGTTTCTGTTTGCTATGATAGTGAAAGAGATATAGCACAGATATTGTTTCTTTCATACTTAATGTGCACAAAAAGTATAAAATGATGTTATTGTGACAACCTTACTTTTATTATTATATATTATATATATGATGTTTCTGCTTTTCTGTATATATTATATTATATTATATTACAATATGGGCTTAAATACCCGGTTGACTCTGTATGCACATGTGCTACTGCTTTTCAACTGCACTGTAATGCCATTCATATCAATAAAATCTTAATTCTCATGTATTCAGACTTACAAAGTGTTTCATCTTTCTAGTTTGTTGTTACTTTTTTCACTCTAAAGTGAAATGCACAAAAGCATAAAATAATAGCACACTTGGTGTTTGAGAGCTTGATTTAAATTAATCTCTTTTTATTGGAAGCGTTCAAGAGGAACAAACGTTTAAATGATTAAACTATAATTCATTACATAAAAATCACTTAACCAATTAATTACATACAATTGGTTAATTGACACCAGTAATAAAACACAGATGGAAATTCTACTGTATAGCTTAACAAGCTGGTGTAGTCGTCGTTTGGGATTATTACTGTAGTCTGACTAATAACAGACATGCTTCCTCACCAAGCTGTGGCTGATCACTGCATCAGGAGTGGGAATGTTTTCCAACTTTCCCAAATGTCCCAGTTAATCATAGGACTTTACAAATGTATCTGACAGCGGTCCAAACAGTAGCTGCAAGTATTTACACAAACAAACATGCACAGACAGACTCGCATGTGTCAGAGAGAGAGAGAGCTGCATATTCTCGCACGAGGGAACGCCCGTATCCCCACACTGTCCTGGCAGACAGCCTTTCTCTGACAATAAACATCTGCAGCGTTTTACTCTCTTACACCTGGAATAAGTGGTTTTATTGGTCACTTAGAGGCGCTGGAAACAATTTGTGAAGCCAACACTGCACCTGTCAAACACAAATCCAATATTCACTCTGATTTAGGTCTGTGTCGGTCACCACAGGAAATATCTGGTGCTCTAGCTACTAAATGCTTCACTGTGTTCACCAGTCTAATGGCGCCTGTCTGTCATCTAATGTTGAGCAGATAATGTACAGGGATTTTCAGGGACCCCTTTCATCGCCATAACTGCTTTGTTATTTGAGGCATTGTTAGATTAGAACATCTGTTGTAGCCGCTTTAAAAGAACATCCTTTAAATTAGATTGTCTCTGTCCATGGCATGCAACTGTCGTGTTCACTGTTAACATTTAAGTTTAAAATCATTCAGAAAGCCAAATCTTCCAGCCAGTATCTGACCATCCTACCAAGCCATAAATGATACATCATAAAAATGAATCTTCGGGCCGTGTGAAATCTGACTGCGGGCCGCGATTGGCCCCTGGGACGTACTTTGGACATCCCTGCATTACACCAAAATCTGGCAACACTTACTGCTTATTTCATACTGCTTTAACATCCATCCATTTTGTAAAGTTAGCTTTGAAGCATGGGAGACAGTGCAAGTGGGAGTTCATTTTAGAATAATGAGCTGAATTTTTGCTTCTGTCTGCTTTACTTTACGGAGCAAAAACAGTATCTTTATTGGAATGTGTTGCCATTATTCATGCCTCGCCATTAATCTCCTTGGCTAGCCCTCGCTGCCTCTACAAAAGGTTAGACTGCTGGGATTGAGAAGAGAGAGAAGGGATAATGATCTGTGCCAATATTCATCCTTAATTTAGTCAACGTCTGTGCTCAGAAATCCCAAACGATCATAATGATTCAGTGTTTCTCCCCGTTTTTTATTTATGTCAGGAACGGAGCCAGACAATAGAGACACTAAAATTCACCACCAAAACCGAGAACAAATCCATCCGAGTTTACGAAAAACCTTCACAGGTACTGAGGACCACCTGTGGCTCTGAGCGCTGATGCTGGACTGAAGCTGCCTGCTCACGTTACGCCTCCTGTGTAGACGCGCTGTAACAGTAAGGGTCATTTTATCCCCCCCCTTCATTGTTACACTATGTTGCACCATCGTGATTAAATATTTCTGCAAGGTCAATTATTCATGAAGGGGCTTTTGGTTATTTTCCCTCTTGTGCTGCACTTCAAATTTACAATGTAAAGATAATCTCAAATGTGTCGGCAGCAAAGATTACAAAAAGTCAAAAACGCCTCACCTGAAGAGCTGCTTGGTGCAACCTGGAGCACAGAAACGTTTTATATGCGATATCGACATTTGTGTGGATTTTATTATGTTGCAACTTAGGCAGATAGCAGGTACTAACGTCAGTACTCAAGGATATTTTGTGTGACAGCGTGTTAGTTTTTTATACTGAATGTTAAAAAATCTTTTCATACTCTTTGAGTGTGATAACAGGAGGCTTAATCTCGCGTGTATCAGCAGTGCAGCTCATCAAAAGGAAAGAAAAAGATGAACTATCAGCACTGGTCTTTGAAGCAGCATGCTGTGACCTGAAGTACAGAGGTGCCTGCTGGATTTAACATTAAGAAGAAGTGCATGTTGCATTCTGGCGCTTGAATCCATAGACTGCCATGTCAGGAAACATAAAAATGACTACTCTGTACAGGGAGTTATTTCCACTTGACAAGTTTTTTCACAGGTCACTTAGAGCTGTGATACGTCAAAGCTTTTCTGCATCAGGGAGGCCTGAAGGTTGAGCTCGGGGCTCCGGGAGTTCTGTGCGCCTCGAGAAGGCTAACTCCCTCAGGCTATACTCACCTGTGGTTCATGGGGTCACAGGGAGGAGAGGACAGGGGAGGAAACTAAATGGAAGATGAAGAAAAACAACACTTTTCTGCTGTTTTTTTTTTTTTTTTTTGGCACAGCCTGGTGAAAATGGCGTCTCCGCAACTCCCTCTCATCTCATTTTCAGTCCCCTCAGCTTCTCATAGTCTTCTTTGAAAACCATCCTCCTCGTACCCCTCCTCTCTTTGCACACCCTTCCTTTCTCTTCCAGAAGCATCTTTAAATTTCGCATGTCTCCCCCTCTCTCCGTCTCCCTCTCCCCCTCAGGTGCAGATGTAGCTCGTTTAGTTAATTACTGTCATTTCCGCTTGGTTAGCGCTCACAAACACAACCTAACACACATGCACACACACTAAGTTAAAATGTGAGACGCCGATGCATATGTTATCACAAACGTAGCTCACGTTACACACGAACACACAGTTTTGTATGCATGCTCACACGTAATAAAAACACATTTAAAGCCATATAATGATGATATAAAGGGCGTTTTCATTTGAGGACGCATGCACACGCGACACACACATATTTATATATACACACACACACACACGTGTCTGTGCTGTAGGTGTATATTGTGTTGAGAAATTAATTTAACATTTTTCATCTTGGGGAAGAAGCAGCAAGAGTAGAAAAATAATAACAATAATAAAGATTGTGGTGGTGAAAAAACAATTTTTAGCAGAAGAGGCTGAGGTTGTGTGAAGGTTTTCTGAGAGCCATGGATGATGAAATAAAAAATAAAACATCTATAAAAAGGTAAACACAAACAAGGAGTGAAGGAGGACGAAAGAGGACGCAAACAGTGAATTTGTTTTTATACAGTATATCTCTATCAAAATCTCATTATACAGTAATCTATGAGATTAAGAGTGACTACTGTCCATCCTATCCCACATCTCTCACTCCTTCCTTCCTAAATAGTTAAAATACTCCAGTTAATTTTAGCTTTTGAACATCATTAGTGACATGTTTCCAACGTAAGCATTGGCTTAAGTGACTGCACATCCACACTGTCTTCGACATGGTGTGTGCAATACTCCACAGGGCATACGCAAGACATTTTCAATTGCAAATACAGAGCGTGTGTGGGAGGGTTGCCACTGTTGAGGCATGAAAATGGGGAGAGGAGGTGAAGCTGCAGCAAACGAGGTATGGCAGGAAATGAGATGGGACATAAGAGGCGGGTAAGGGCCAGGAACAAGAGACAAAAAAAGTGCCCTGTACAGTCAGGCCACGGTTCATACACAGAGTATATGGTTTGGATTTAGACCCCTGAAACAATTTCCTCCTCCAAAGGTTACGCACAAGCTGCATTTTTGTTCTCCTGTGAATAGCTGAGCTGACGCACGGACTCGCTCTCTCTCTCACACGCACTCTGCTTTCTGTTTGTCATCCTGTCTCCTCTCATGTTATCCATCTCTTTGTCTCTCTGCTCACCTCTCTGCTGTTTTTTTTAAATCACGTTCCATTCATCTCTTCCCTGCAAAGCTCTGCTGCAGCAGGTGCTACTTCACAAAAAAAAAACACAACAAGCACCTTGAGATGTAACGGTGGCGTACTGAATGAAAAAAACATGCATCAGTTGTGCACAAGGTGTTTGTTAAGTGATCGAAAAAGGGATGATCCATTTAAAGAATCCACATCATGGTGACTTATCACATTAAAAAGGAGAGTAGTTCTCCAAAATCCCATTAAAACATATGAAGCTGCTGTACGATCTAGACATTTACAGTCATTGGAGTAAAGCAAAAAATGTAAATATGCACGAGGACAGCATCTGATCACATTAGTAAATATGATGCGTCTGCACACACATACTGCAACTGCATAAACGGAACGCACCCAAGACAGCTTTCTATTACTCCAACCCCAAAAACACTGTCAGTATTGTTTTCTCCTGATATCTGCTAGGCGTAGCTCAGGATGATGCAATTGTGTTGAGCGGGGAAGACAGAATTTATAATCATTCATCTGCTCTGAAAAGTAACTTGCCTTGACTGGGACCGAGGATGCATTCGCACGGTTTGGTATTGCGCTGTGTTGCTGTGTTTGTATTGTTTTTTTTCCTCGGCGCATCAAGCGGGCAAAGATTGATATTCATCCCCCTGTTCGAGTGGATTTCTGAAATTTGCAAATGCATCAAAGGTTTGGGTCAGACTGGATCAAATATTTTCCCAGGCTATGATTTAAAATGTGTTAGTTATCATTACCATCAGCTCCCTGAATATATAATCAAAATCAATTAATACAGAAGGAGTAGCTGCTGGACTGAAGCAGCTGTCAGACGGTGTGCTGAGAGCAACACCTTGATGAAGAATAAGCTGCCTCTCCAGCCTTTTTGGCGCTGCTAAGCAGCATCTATATTTCTACTCATGTGCCCATGTGTAAATTCATATGCATCTGCTTTGAGCAAATCTAACTGAGGCTTTTAGTATTTGAAAACCACAGTGAGAGACTTCAGTAATATAATATCAAACATTTCACAATCACAGCCTCTTTTAAGTGAGGATTTGCTTGGTTTTATTTATTCTCATTGATGTTAATTAAATACTTTTTGAGGGTTTTTTTGAATATGCCATGTTGGGCTCCGGCTCTCATTATTTCTGACATAATACCACACATTTTCGACAACGTGTGTGATATTATTTTCTCTGATTTCATTATAAGTCTTGTTAGTGTTTACTTTGATTGCTGCTAACTTGTTTTTTATTAGGATTAGACTGCTGCCTAATGAAATATTTAAAGATTAAGGAAATGAACATTCACACGCTGAACTATTCTCTGTAAATAATATTATAAAAAGTACAGTCTGCATGAAAAGTGTCATGAGATAACTTTTGTTATGATATGCTGCTATATGAATAAAATTGAACTGAAAAGTAGGATGACTACATACTGGACTGCATTTATGAAATGTTGACATGGAGCCATTAGCTACAGGTTACTGATAGTGTTCGCGTATAATAAACACAATAAAACATTTGTCTTCATTTGCACTGCTTTGCATTTGTAACTACAGACTGCTGAGCCCACTTACACACACATTACAGTGCTCTAAACCAAAAATGAACATTTCCAGTGATTTAATTGCACTAAATGGATCAAAAGGATACCAAAATAACATCATGATGGTATTTATACTTTGTCAGGTTTGTCCACAAGACGACAAACAAACTTGTAAAATGTTTTCTGAACAGATTTTTGATCGATGAGGGCTATGGTAACTTAATTCATAGTAAAGTAAAGCTGGAGTCAAGTAACTGATAGATTTTCAGCCCTTCCCGGGTTGTCCAAGTTTCTGGCTTACTTTCCTCGAAGTAATGTCCTTTTTTGTCCAATTTCTCTATAAATATGTAGTATCATAGAGCTCTGGGTGCCCACAGCCGGCCACAATAACACCAGCGGATGTCTGCACCTCCACTTCAGCAGGAAGCTTGAGAAGTGAGAGAGAACATGATTCCACTTTTTAATCCCAAAAGTTTAAAAAATAAACCCTGAGCTCTCCTCCCTACCACTGGTAAATGGCTCTGGATCAGCGCAGAATCCGTCATAACTCCAGGCGGTTACTCCTCAAGTTTCAGCTCTGCTCCTGCTATCTCTTCATAGAGATACCCCGGGCTGCTGAGACCAGGAACCCTGGCCTCATCAGCTGTCTGTCAGCTAGCATCAGCTCTGCCACTCTACCCAGTTCCCACGTCTTTGTCCTCATGTTTGACTGAGGGCAGCCTGAATGCTAAAGTGACTACCTATCACCTCTCAAGGCATAAGTGGTATTACAACTCCATTTCCATAAAAGTTGTCACACTTTTTGAAATACATTTTGATTTGATGCCAGAGACGCGTTGCAAAAAAGTTGGGACAGGATCAAGAGACTGAAAACGTAAAAATGCTGAAAGAAAACTCTCACAATTAATTAACTGGTAACAGATTAGTAATATGCTGGAGTATAAGCGCATAAGCGTTCATATTTAACAAATAAGAGACTCATTGTGTAGAAAAGAATACTCTGAGTACTTTAAGTGATGATACAGACAGAAGCAGTCTTTTTAAAAAGCAACATGGCACAAAGCATCTTCAAAGGGGCAGTATGAAAATTTGACTAGTTCATGAATGTTTGAACATCAACAGAATATTGTTATAACAAGCCCAGTCACTTTCTTGTACAACCAAAAAGTTAGCGTGCTGTGTCATCTAAATAGACACAAAATGTGACGCTGTTCACAACACTGAATTATAGAGAGGCAGAGTAAAGATGGAGAGGGGCTCACCATTCAAAAAGACTTCACTGGCAAATAGTGCAACAACTGAGGAATCATATTTCTCAGTATAAAATTGCAAAGGATGTGGGGATGTCCACAGTAGATAAGATCACTAAAAACTGTCCTGTGATCTCCAGAGTCAAAATGTTAAACTCTGTTTAGAAATCATGGACGCGGCATACTCTGGGCTAAAAAGGAGAGGAAGCATCCAGTTTGTTATCAGTGCACAGTAAAAGCCAGCATCCATGATGATAGGGGGGTGCATTAGTGCATGTAGCCTGATGGGTAACCTCTACATTTGTGAAGGCACCATTAAAGCTGAATGCACACAGGTTTTGAAACAACATATACCGCTAGGTAGACCATACTTATTCCAGAGAGACAAACCACTACTGAAATCCTACATCAAGCAAGAATGAGAAAACGTAACACTCTCAAGATTACAGAAAATTGTCTCCTCCGTTCCCAGAAGTTTACAGAGTGTTGTTAAAAGAAGAGGTGATGCAACGGAGTGGCAAACATGACCCTGTCACAACTATTTTGAAATTTGTTGTTGGCATCACAAATGGGGAAATCATGACTCGTTTTCATTGTTATTTTGAATTAAATAAATTATATTAATAGATATTAATTATATAATTCAGTGTTTTGAACAGCATCACATTTTGTGTCTATTTACAGCATGCTAACTTTTTGGTTGTACAAGAAAGTGACTGGGCTTGTTATAACAATATTCTGTTGATGCTCAAACATTCATGAACTAGTCAAATTTTCATACTGCCCCTTTGAAGATGCTTTGTGCCATGTTGCTTTTTAAAAAGACTGCTTCTGTCTGTATCGTCACTTGAGAGTATTCTTTTCTACTCGATGAGTCTCTTATTTGTTAAATATGAACGCTTATGCATTCGGTGTCGAATCCATCACATGAACATCAACAGGAGGAGTGCAAATATGATAATTACAAAAGTCTGTCAGCATACATGTCGCTTCAAAGCCCTAACAATGATTAGTCAGTTATTGACCCCCTGTCTTCATTTCAATGCTTCAGTTTCTCAGTTACCACAGGGGCCAAGAACAGCATGATCTCTTTACAACGTGCTATATATTCTCTGACTTCTGAATCATCATAGAGGGTAGGTAGAAATCTTCATATTTAGGCTGAGTTAGATTTTTTCAAGCTTCTTCTAGCTGGCAGCGCCTGCAGATCCTCCAGAGAAACTGCAGGAAACTGCTCAGGATAAATCTGTTTGCTAGTGTAACCTAAGCACGCAAAATTAGCTAATAAAAAAAAAGGACAGATAGACATGTAGTCAGTTTTTATATCTATTCATGTTCAGAGTTCAAAACATGAACCTGTCTGACTGATCACAGCCAAATAATCAGCAGTGAAAAGATCTAAATACTCTGTCTTACTTAGCATAGTGTTCACATTTATTTTTCTGCTGTTATGTTTGTTTGTTGTTTTAATGACACCTCAATCTCAAAAATATTCACCTTCAGTAGCACCCTTAGGTGATTTAACAACTGCTGCTTCGTTATGCCAGTACAAAAGGTGCTGAATTCCTTCACCTGACTCACAAAACACACTAAATAACATCCACACGTTTTGTCTTTAGTACCATCGTGGGTTTGTGTCAACCATGCATGCTTAAAATTCTGTGCCATAAGCACTTAACACACGTGTGGATATTGTAATATATTTGATTCTAACAATGAGACATTAAATGGCTGCAAACCTCTCCAATTTTGTTTAAAAATCAGTGACCTTTCAGTGACAATAAATGCAGCGTTGTGGAACAACAGCGTATCAACCTGAGTATTTTGGTAAAATGTTGAGTAAACAGTCCCCAACAGGGCCAAGAAGGCTCAGCAGGCACCTTAAGCTAGAGATCCAGAGGTTACCTTAAAAGTACTTTAGAGAATTTGCCTGAATCCATTTCAGCCGTCCTCCTTTCTGATCCTGCAGCTGTGCCCGATCAGAGTGTCTTTCATATCGAGTTCCCACAGCATGGCATTACCTTGGCATCACACTTTTCCCAGTTAGAAAGGCCGAATTGAAAGTAAACTCTCGATATATCCTCAAGAAATAGAAAGGTCTGTTTGAGGGGTGGAAGAGACTCAACTTCTTCCTTTGGGAGAAAAGCATTTTTGTAAAAATGATGGCCCTTCCAGAAGTGTTCTGTGCACTTTGTGTTGTTGGTCCCATTGCCTTGGAACTCCAATAAGAAAGTGAATAAACCCATACATAATTGGATGTCAAACAGCAGAGCAAACACTGCCAAGAGTGTTTAACGTGCCCAATTTCCAATTAGGCATTCAGTCTGAATAAAATCAATACTTTGCAGCATCTAGTGCTGCCTGGCTTAAAGATGTCTTATTTGTCAAACAGCAAGGGGAGATACAAGCCTCGCGTTTGTTTTCTATATCTTCTTTAGATGACTGGATGAAAGCTGTTCAAAATAAGCTGACCGCTAACTGGAAATAGATTCTCTGACTAAGAAGAACAGAGGAAGTGAAGAGGAGTAAAACAAATTTTGTACATTAGGAATTTATGAAATACCTCCTCAGCATCAGAGGGTGATAGAAAGTCTGGACTTGTGTTGAAATACAACCAGTAAGGAGCAAAGGAGGATCATCATGGAGCCAAAACCATGTACCAGCAGGCCTCACAAGGTTAACCTCCGACCACATCGCCAGGTACCTGCTGAAAATGCCCATCAAACAAAGCGGCATGCTCGTGCAGTGCACGATATGTAACAGCTCAGAGATGTTTTATATAACTACAAAAATGTATACGTGTGCTGGGTCTGCTTCTAAATACGCTCAATAGTAAGTGGTTGGTTGGTTAAATATTGATACACTGTAAATGGACGAGCAGTACAGCTCCATCCATCAATGATCAGGCAAATGCACTCCTGAAAAAAGCCTTAATAAATGAGAGTGATACAGTGGACTGCGGACGAATAAAATCAAAATGACCCCATAACTCTCCAGAAGAAATGAGCCTGAGTACACAAGTACTTGTTTGGACGTCAGTATGCTCAGATTTCTATCTGCGTATGTTAACATAACGTTTAACACGGTTAGTCACTTACTAACAGTGTTAGCAAGCACCAGCAGAGAATGCAGAGAAGACAGCCAGCTCACAAAAAATGGTGACTGGAGATATGCTCCTGTTACTCTTTGTGGAACAAGGAGCCTTCCACAAGCTGCTGAGGTTTGTTGAGCCTAAGTACAAGCTACCGTGGCAGAGAACAACAAGAGCAACAACAAGATGTAAGGAGAAAGTTCAGAGGGGGCTGATCTGGAAAGTGCCAAACCCAATTAACTATGCAGTTTTCTGTTTCTATTCACGTCAAATTTTCATTGTGCTTGAACAATGAAATTACTTAAAATGTCCATCCTTACTCTCCAGCCTCGCTCCTCTCCTGCCTCCCTGCCTTCGTTTTGATGACGCTCTGCCTCTTTACTGACCGCCACCTGCCTGCCTTTGCCCTTTGGCTCCATTTGCCGGATGTGTCTGCCATTCAGTGGCCGATTATTAACCCCGATTACAGACCGAGTAAAGGCTGTTGTATTTGGAACTGGCTTGTCTGCTGAGTCTGTTTCTCAGTCCAATTCCCCTTTTCCTGAAAGTGTGACACCCAAACAGGAACGTACACAGAGAAACGATGTGCACTGCCACTTATCTATCACTCCTGATGTGACCTAACAGACACAAAGATTATTGTCTTTAATGCACAAGCACACACATTGTCAGGTTTGCACAACCACAACCCCCCCTTCTCTGCTCCAACCATGTAAACAAAAGTTTACAAGAAGATACTCGACATAAGCAAATTAATGTAACTGTTATATACACATACTGTATCTTTAATTCAGCTTGTTGAAGACTCACTAGCCAACACACACACACACACACACACACACACACACCATACTACCAAACATAAATATAGCCTCCATGCAGAGCACGCTAATTAAACTGATTGATGGAAACCAGTCATCTCCAGTCGTGCTGATTAGAACAAGATTCAAGTAAACATACCAATCATAAGCGCAGAATGCATTGTTAATATTAATAAACAACTTCAGGTTCATTCAGGCACAATGACAGATCCCCCCCCCCCCTTAACCGAGCCAGCAAACGCTGGAGACGGACGATGATGACCTCCCCGCTGGGAAGCCTAGGCTAGATCCTGCAGGCGGATGCTCAAGGCCTACAGGTGTAGGGTGGAGTATGTGAAATTTAATAAGCCCCGCAAAGATTTCAGGTGAGCAGTGCAGCAGCCAGCAGGAAGCTTGGAAAAAGGAGTAAGAAGAGCACCGAGGACTTATACTCTCCCACCGGGCCCATTGGATATGCAGTATGTAACTACAGTAAATCATAAATGAATGCTGCAGAGGACACAAGTTGTCTGCCTGAACTAGGTCAAAGTAGGTCATGCAGAAATGTTCAGAATTTATAAATTTAGCTGCTCCTTGCACACTCTGAACTCATCTCTGCTCCGAAAGACAGAACAAGTTAGGTATGAGAAGTTTAGCACTGCAGAGATGGGTAGGTGACAATAACACCCACCTGACATCGACCAGGCAAAGACACAGCAGCTATGATAAATCCATATCTTGTAAATTTCAGACAATAAATGTGTGTGAACATATACGATCAGCATAAATCACACAACCAGAGCTAAGCAGGTGAAATATAAAGAGCAGCAGAGCAAGCAGACACATAAACACAACGTTTTGGACTGAAATATTCTGCAATATTTAGCTGAAAGTTATGTGGAGAAAATGTGAATGTGAAGCCACTGAGTTCCTCCCATTATTAAGCCAATATGACAGAGAAATGGACTGTGCCGTGCACCCCTAAAGGCAACATTCAGGCCAGACATCAGGCCTAAACAAACAACAACAAAACAAAAGCAAGAGCAGGATGCTGTATGACACAAAATTCAACACACGACATCACATAGCCATACTCAAAATGTCAAAACCAGACAGGACAACGGGAAAAGAGACGTCTAAACTCAACGCACAACTAACAGCTATGAATGTAACAACACGTTGGCGGAAAACAGCAGAGGAAAATCCGCAAAACAGCAATAAAACAACAATAAAACAGCAAGCGCCGTCAAAACAGAGCCATGACATCCGCTAACGACGCGCGCGTTAGCATGAGCAGCTCTTCTTACCCGTCGACGTGACGCAGGGCCAGTGAACGCAGCACGAGGGAGATGAAAACTTCAAATCCACGAGGGTCAATGGCGACAAAAAAAGGGTCCAAAGCTGTTAACACGGTCACAGGGACACTTGACGTTGTTATTTCTACCACAAAGACAAAGTTGTCTCGAAAAACAAACATTTTTAGCTAGCTAGCAGCTACACAGGGCACCTGCGCACAGGTGAGTTTGATTAACCTGCGTGATATGTCACGTGACTCCAATCTTAGTCCCAAAAGTGCGACTCAAGTGTTTGGTTTCATATTTGTTGGGGGTAGCATCTTATTCTGAAATATCCTTAAGTAAAGGTGTAGAGATTATTATTATTATTATTATTATTATTATTATTAACAATTAATCTGTTAAATCGAAGCCAGCTCAATTGTTTTACCCATATTCAGCACTGTAAAATTGTGTGAGAGGCTTGTATTAGGGTTGATTTAATTAAAGATTAATTTGTCTGTCAACCTCTTCAAAGCCTCTAAGGTTTATTGTGCAAATTTAGCAACTCCTAATTATACTTATACTACTTGTACTGGAGTATAATAGTGTTGATTTGAATAAAAATGTCAAGAGGGATTGTTAGATAGAAGACATGTTCTCACAAATATCTTAATATAATAGAAAAGAATAATTTCATCATCTATTCATAGGTGGCAGGCCTTAGCCTCATAATCTGCAGCCCTGCAGTTTGCCATACAAGAACAAAAACCACATCGACAAAAATAAATGTGAAATATATGAGATTGATTTACAGGCAGCATGGCTTCAGTTATCTGCCTTACTTAATTTGGGAGTTTCAGCCTGTCATGTTTGTCACAGCACGTCTGTGTTTGTGTGTGAGAGAGCGAGCCCATCTGTCTGTCTGCATGCCTGTCTAATTGTGTGAAAAGGAAGACATCCACCCTCTTCTGTTAGTCTGGGTCTGCTCTGTTCTTTCATATTCTACCTGGGTGCAGCAATACGGTTCACACGGTTTAATACTGAGAAATTAACCAGAAGATGTCTCTGCTTTCATCTGTGTGTCTAAAAGAGGCAGTGAAGCTTTGGAAGTCGCCAGTTACAGGTAATAAAAAGATATTTCCGCCCTGGGTTTCGGTTTAATACTTAGTCATACTGACTTGTGTCTGTGTGTATTTCCCAGTGTTGTGTAGCGGGGAGGCGATGTATGCAATGTAAAGCTGCCATTTTGGAAACACAAAACCAGACAGGTCAGTCTGCAAGGTAAATGTGCTGCACACACACACACACAGGCACAGAGACACACTTCCAAAAGAGAGTGCACACATCAGCAGATACACGCATGGACACAAATACAGCACATGCAGAAATATAATGAGACAGGCTCGAAAAGTTTGGAGAGAGAAAGAGAGAGAGAGAAACAGCAGGAATGAGGGAGGAAAACAGGAGGAAAAAGGCAGACAGCCTGCATAGTACACACTCCTGCAGAAAGGCACAAAAGAAAAGGAGGGGGGGAGATGCACACGCAGGGAAAGTGTGTATATATGTGTGTGTGTGTGTGTGTGTGATAGAGACCAAGAAACAGAGAGAGAAAAAAAAGAGTGATAGAGGTGCAGTGGGGAGTTGAGGACCACATACTGGCACGGCTAAAAGAGCCAGCCAATAAAGCGAGGACGAGAGCAAACAGAGATGAGGAATTGGGATGAAAGAGTGAAAGAGGCGAAAGACGCCAAAGAGTGGGAGGGGTGAGGAAGGAGGCTCCATGTTCACACACACGCCCTGCGCGCGGCAAAACGTGAGGGAGGAAGAGGGGGGAGAAAAGGGGACGGGGAGGAAATAGAAGGAGAAGTGAGAAAACACCAATGGCTAAGACAGAGATCATATGGAAAGAGGAGAGGAGGGAGGGACGTGAGAAAGGGAAGCGGGAGATGGAGCTGAGGCGAGAAAGACGGCATACCAGCTGCAGGAGTGAAAATGGGTGGGGTGGGGTAGGGGGGGGGGGGCGGCGGGAGGGGATGCAGAGAGGGGGAGCGCAGAGCTGCTGCGAGCAAGACAGACTGCATACTCATAACACATTATGGCTATTATTAGACAGAGAGGAGAGGTAGACCAGGGGGGCCTGTGGGAGGAACAGAGAGACGAGGGAAGGAGGGAGAGAGGTAAGGGTTGGGGGGGGGGGGTAGTACCACCACAAAGCCTGAAGATGAAAACAAATGTACGATTGCCTGCATGGACATGCAAGCTTATATTCAATGGGATGATACATGGGATGAGAGGAGAGGAGAGGAGAAATGCAAGGAAAGGAAAGGAAAGGAAAAAAGGAAATCAAAGGAATGAAGGAGGAAAAGAAAGAGAATAAAGACAGGGACAGCAAGTTTTGGGGGGTTGAAGAAGAAAGAAGCTCTCGTATCTTAGGCAAACCAGAGGAGCAAAATATAGCAACAGACAGACGGGATGTAAAAAGGGAGGGGGCGACATCAGTGTGTGTGTTATTTTGGGGCGAGACAAAACACGGCCAGTTATGTCACTTCAGATTTGTTATGTATTCTTCACTCTTTCGCTCCCTCACTCCTTCCCTCTTTCCTTCCACCTCATCCTTTGCTCCACTGACTTCAGCGCCACTCAGCGAGAGACTCCACAGCAGGCTGCTGCTGCCAGTCTTCGTGTGTGTGTGTGTGTGTGTGTGAGAGAGAGAGAGAGAGAAGCTCAAAGTACGAGTTTTCACCCGAACCTTTATTTCTTCGTCATTGCCCTTCCTTGTCTCTCCTCTTTTCCAGAGCTGACCGCTGTTCTGAGACTCTTTGAATGCTGCTGATTGAAGAAAGGGGGGGGGATAGATTATTTTCAACATTCAGAGCCCTCTTGTGTTCCTTTTTTTCCACCAAAGTTGAACACCCTCCTCTGGAAATTAAAGCACATTCCACAAACTCTAAAAGCTCTGCTTAACATTCAGCACCGAGAGATTTAATGTAATTAATTCCTGTTTTCATTAAGAGCCTTTTACCCTCTCGGGATCTGCACTATGGATTTCAGACATATATTCTTAAACCCCATCAGCTCCATGCCAAATTCTATAAATTACAGTAGGTGTGATATTGACACACACACACACACACACTCATATTCACAGAACCTTTTCCCTCTACATGCTTTTATGGATCCAGGCCTGTAAAACGGAGCTTAATTTTACCAATTATAAGTGAGTTTTATTCAAATAAACTTTTCCAAATGTCTGCTAATCCGTTTTGTCTTTTGGGTATTTCTGAGAAATCAAGAGCTGTAGCCTTGATGTGAAGCTCTGGTGGTTTTGTTTTTTGTCTTGGGTTTGATTTAGGACTTGAGTATATGAGGGATTTTTGTTTTCAAGCTGTGGAACTACTGCACCACCAAGTGGTCGGAGGTGTCAAAACAAAAGACCATGAAGCAAAAGTTTCCTCTATTAGTAGAATCCTGCTCCATCACTTATCAGCACTAGGAATGTATTACCATTTAAATGCTAATTACAGTGTAAATGTGTGTAGCTACTAGAGGGGTCAGGCTGCTGCAAATTACGAGCAAATTACAATAAATCAATAGAATTATGTCCAGGATTATGCCTGTCCTCGCTTTGCTTTTCTGTTTCCGCACCCAATCCCCTGCAGAAACCTTTACCTCCACCTGCTTCCAACAGTAAACAAGTTCCCCGTTTCTCCACCCTCCCAATATTCCTCTCCAGTCCGGGAGATTGCAGGGCAAACAGCCGCAGGTGCAGCCGGGAGCTCGGCGAGGCAGAGACAACAAAGCCAGATCTGTGGAGGAACATCAAGCATCAGGAAGACTGTCAACACCGGCAGCTGATAGCTGTGAGAGGAGGGGAAACAGACGTCTGTAAACAGACACAGATATCAGTGCCAACGCGGCAAGAGGAAGGTGCGGGGGCTGTTTATGTTGCTGCCATGTTGGATAACAGGAAGAGCGTTGCGCCACTGTTAACCAATCAAAGGAGCCTGCTGTGGTGGTAATCCAATCAAAGAAAATGATTATTATTTAACAGCCGACTCCATCACCAGCACCAACTCACTAATTCAATAAAATACATCAGTTCAATTAAGATTTATCTGTAGCGGGAAGTGTCATACAACATATACCACTAACATGACAGACTTTATAGTCTAAACCTAATTAAGGATGCCCTCCAGCCATGTTTTAAGACCGGCTTTGATCCCTAATTTGTCTGAGTTATCCACAAAAAAAAAAAAAATCAATAAATTACTTAAAAATTCTCGTTCTCCCTCTTTGAAAAAGAATCTCACAATCTTAGATTAAATGCTGAAGGTGTTTTGTAAGTGAAGTGTCTGTGTCCAAAGTTGTTCATTATTAGCATATGTGGCGTGGAAAGTTTAACATTTCATACATTGGCTTTAAAGTCAGATTTAACCTGAGAGCAGAGAAGCGTTCCTCCTTCAGTGTCTGCGCATCATTTATTATTCCGCACAGCGTCCAAGTGAAGTTGTAGTGGCAAAAAGAGTCCAAGGATGAAATGGTTATTTTATGGTTTAGAAAAATTGGTCAAGTGTTTGGGACGTTCCAGCCTGGTTGTTCTGGCTTAAGGTAGATCTGTTTTCTGCAAGCAAGAAGAGCTTTCCAGAACTTTGCCTCTTGACCTTCGTTAGTCCTCTTCCAATTGTCAATGGTGAGGTCAGGAGCCTCTGATGTCTTATGCTGTATTATTTATTGACGCTTGATCAAGGAGAATTAGAGACACTCTCAAAGTATATCAGGAATGCCTGAGTCGGTCTCACATCGTGGTGGATAGACTTTAAACCCCAAGATAACGCCACAAATACTATACGCCCAGAAATAGCCAAAGAGAATGTTTTTACCCATGCAAGTGTTATTGTCAGCATATTCTAGTCTGGAGCCACAGATGTCTGTTTATGTAGATTGGAACGTCAACGGCAAGCTATCTATTATGTCTAGGAAGGCAGCGATAGGTCTCTTCAACCCTGGCCCCCACAGTGTTGAGACAGACTGGCACCTACTGTTCCCAATCAAAGCCAAACAACTACTACTGCCGAGGACCTCAAGGCCCATGTGTGACCTTCTGTAACCTAAGGATAGAAAATTCCACAACAGTCTGGAGACACCGTTGTCTGTTTATGTTAAAGAAACGTCAGCGGCGAGCTATCTACTTTAAATTCATCCCACATGCTGAACGTCTACATCAAGAAAACCCTCTGCTGTCCTCTAGTGTCTAACCCACTAGCCTGCACTGTGAGATCAGATGCAGCCACAGCTTTCCCTGCAACAGCAATCAACAAACTCCTGATCCCAGTAAACAGGACACAGAGCTGATTTATTGTTTGGTTACTGACATGAAAAAACGTTGTAGCTTGTAGACAGTCCCACGGAGATGAGAAAAACCTAGTGAAATGTCCTACCTACGTGACTGAGCTGACGTGAGCTCTTGTCGGAAGCACTTTGTTGTCAGAGCCTATAGACTGCAACAATCTGATGACAAACTCGTGACGGACACTTTGAATGCAGCAGACTGGCGCTTTGAGCTCGTGAGTTCCTGTTACTCAGTAGTGTGAGACGATAAAGGGGACGGACAAACAGGGAAGACGTGAGCCGCGTCAGATCAGTTTAACATGATGGAAAAGCCCCCATAACACACACACACACACCCATCCCATCTAGAGAAAAACATAACGACAGACATGCCATCACATAAACATGAATAATGTATATTATGTATATTGTAGCATAGTCATATTCAGCCTGTGATGGCAAAGTAATATCCTTTATGAATATTGCATGTGCAGCAGAGCAACCTGAGATTAATGCTTAACAATATAGGAGACACCCAAAATTACCAGTACAAGGACACAGTGATCGCACACCACTGGCAGAAACCTTTAAGATGATCTATAGTGCAGCAGATGAACTTAGTAGACTGAGAAAGGTTGACCAAGTAGCTGTAGTGTCTAATAATCCAAATGAATCCTCTGAGGCAATTCTCTCGGCCGTCAGACTTGAGCCGAAATTACCAATACACCCAGCAACATGATTGCACATTATTGGACCCCAGTAATGTGGCCCTCGCTTCACTTTGTGCTGTTTAATAAGACATGAACAATGAACCGCAGTGTATTGGTTTTCTTAAAAGGGGCCAGTGATTTAGTATCGTACCTTCATGATGTTGTGAGACTTACAGCAACAACGGTCGACACGAACGCTCCACGGGTTCAGATCCTACGCTTCCCACAATGCAGCTCTGCGGTGTCCCTTGTTGTTGCTATGTGATATGACAAATTAAAACAAAGATGTCAGTGTTGGCTGAGTCACAAGGTGGAAATCCAATAATGGAATATTTTAAAATATACTATGAGTACATTAAAAGAATTTACAATATTTGAAGCTTCCACTTGGATATTATAGGAATCACCCTGCCTTCATTTTTCATGATGACCCCAATCTTCCACCGTATTCAGAGCAGAATAAGAAGAACCATCAAATTAACTTTATTTTGTATGCACACAAAAAATGATTTTTTAAATAAGCCTGCCTAGTAAATGGCACGTTTTCATCACTTTGTAACACAGGCTTGGTTAGAAAAGACCAAATATATTTAACAATCTTTAAATATGCAATGTTTCTAAAAGAAGGCTGACATATTTTAATCTGGGGGAAAAAAATGCTCCAGCGTTATAAACAATGAACCTCTACACCAGATAATAAAATAAGAGTTCAGTTCTGTAATCCAGTTTATTCATACTTGTGTTTTTAATATTAGCAAACATCATTTTCTTTTGGGAGGAACTGGAGAGGTCAGATAAACAAACAGACAACTAAAAAAAAGGATGATAGAAGAACAGATTTATTTCCAACAATATCTTTAATATTATAAAGATATCATTGGGTTAAAAACCCGACAAGACCAAACATTGGTATCCCAAGCAGATTGACTTTATTTGTATCTTCCATGATAATTAATTGTCATCATCATTGCCAGGATCACATCAATTAACAGTGTTATTGCCACCAGCTCTATTACCTGCACTGTCATCATCCACTCAAATGAAATAATTACATTATCTTAAACAGGCCGGTGACAACAGCTATAATCCGGTGTGATATTGACAATCTCATTATCAGTTACATATTAATTAGCTTAAATACTGAGGACAGTTTGCTCGACGGTGCTTGAACAGAAAGCCCATTCCTGGCTTTACACGTCACTGTGTAAGACAATAATGCGCTGTATGTGACATTATTGTTTTATACTCCATAGAGGCTGCATGTACATAACAACTACATTGTGGTAATTCTTTTTGTTCGACAGCTCACAAGTAATCCAGCAGCATTACATATTTAGCGAGAAAGAAAACGAGTATCCTGGAGTGTGATGGGATCATCTCTTCTGAGGTTGGAAGTGAGAGAGCAGAGGGGAGAGGGCGGGCGGCACTGACATGCTAAAGTCAGGATCTCACATGAACGTAGCTTTATTGTCCAATAATGATACTCGGCTAACAATCAGGTGACACAGTAGATACTTAAGCGACACTAGTCGTGATGTTTGAACGGTAATCTGATCACAAAGTTAACCCCCCGCGTGAGGGACGTGTGACAGCAACACACGCGGGTTTATTATTCCAGTGCAAAAACAAAGGGCGGTGACACCGTATCGCACGGATACAAGGCTCAGTACAGGTACAGTACAGTTTTTGCACAATGGAAAACTGCTTTTACTATCTGTTCGTTATTAAAAAGAGCAGCAAAGAACATGTCTGTGGAGAAGGACAGACAGAAATCTCGGCTGCTGTTCTTTAGAGCTCAGAGGGAGACTTATCAATGCAAACGAATTCACATTAGCGTCTGAGGTCAGAGGTCAAAAGAATACCCTGAATTTGTGTTTTTTTGTTTTTTTTTTTGTGTTACTGCAGTTTGACTTTGTTTGGATAGTCCAATGTGCTACCATAACTGCGTGTGAATCATTCTCGATGATCACAGATTTCTATTGGTTACCTGATAGTTTGTAGTATCCACATTAGACTAACCAAGTGCTTCTGAAACTGAAAACAGAAAATGCAGCTGGAATTCATGTAATTTCAAGTCAAACCAATTCTCCCCCCCCCCCCCCACCCCTCTTTTTTTTACAGTGTTTGACAAAATTCATATGACTACTCCACTCACCCCGTGACCACAAGAGAAACAGTAACAGTATTGACAACAATACATCGGTCGTAATTGCTAGAGCGTCTTGTGATGATGGAAACGGTGGAAAACCAGAGCAGAATTTTCTGCTCAGGCAAAAAAAACAAAAAAAAAAACAACCAAACGGCACGCGGGCTAACCTCGGGCACAAGAAAACAGATGTGTATATTTTAAGAGTGGTCTTAAACGCTGATCACAAACCAAAACCCAGCCCTCCTCTCTGGTCGTTTCATTTGTAGTTTGTGTCGTATCGAGAGACGCAGCCAGACAATGAGTTTATGCAGTAGGTAATGGAGGCCTCGGTCACAAATTGCAGTGCTGTCATTTCACTGACGTTGCTTGTGGTTATAAGTTCAGAGAAGCTGCTTAGCAACATATACAAGTCCGGCCACAAAGCGGGGATATGGGCAATATTGCTTTGGAAGACATTCAGTCACAGTTAAAGTCAAATATGAACATTAGTGGAGGTTTAGAAGATAAATGCACAATCGCATAGGAGCGCGCTGCTCTCTGCAGGTTTGTACCTTCAGGTTTGTTGCACCTTTGCCTGGTGATGTTGTAGCAGGTGCTTTTTTTCTTTTAATCAGCTGCCAAAGACAAATTACCTGGTTAGACATCCCTGTCTGTGGAACATGCGTAAGTCTCAGCCCACAGAGAGCTGGACAGCAGCTGTTTTCTACCCTGTCTGATTCGCTGTTGGTTTACCCTCTAAACGCAGCACCACGTGGCTCTGTTGTCTCAACAAATAAGGCTTTGCTGCCACCCGGTGGACAAAAACCCAGTTTGCCAGGTTTAAACAAACATCTCACAAGTATTGGGGTGAATTTACACACGAGCAGCACCTCAGCCAGTCAGTGTACAAAATAAATCATGTACATTTGCAACAAAATTGTGCATTTTATCACTTGACAGGTGCGTTATTCTTGTAAATCCACCCTGGCATCTCGTGTAAATGCTTGACGCTCGGTTCACCGGCACAAAACATACTAATTGCACGTTGCGTGAACGTTCTGCCACCTGTACCGGCTGCAAATGTCGATGTGCATGTGTGTAAGCACAAGTTTTTTTTTTGTTTTTTTTTTTTTGCTTTGGCATGTTAATGGGTTCTTTTTGTGTGACGGAGAGCTTGTGTTGACACAGGAACGCAGCAATAACTGAAATCCTGAGCAAAAATGTTGGCAACGTCGGACACAAAAGGCATCATAGCAGGACAGTTCCATGCTTTCAGTGTGTGTGCGCGCGCGCGTGTGTGTGTGTGTTCAGACTGCATGTGTGGGGCTATTACAGGTATTGGATTAATGTCACTCTAAGTCTAAAATAAGCTGTTATAATGGCTGCTTTACTGCTCTGACTAAACATGCAAGCGCGCATGAGTGTGTGTGTGTTTGTGTAAGACATCATGGGCACAAAGTTCTCTTGGCACACCTGAAGCGGCTGTGGACACACTTTTGACACACTCTGAGATAATAAAACACCGTATAAATATCCAGTCACAACACATAGGAGTGAAATACACTGTGTCTGTTCAAAATAAATAAATAAACTAGCCTTGCCAGCAAGTATAACTGGGTCCGAGCACCCTACGCGAATCGGAGCCGGAGGCTCACCAACCCGAGCTCATTGGGAAGCAAAGAGCATTGTCCGTTTTAGAAAAATAAAAAAATGAAATAAAAAAACAACCAAGACATGAGAAATGTCTAAAGCTTACAAAGGCATTTGGATTTTAGACATCACTTAAACAACCTGAAATAATGTCGACTCAAGTATGCAGATGATATAAAAGTAGTAAATTACAGACGGAAGTTGTGAGTTTGGTGGTGGCAGAGTATCCAGACAGAAATGTTAAAGCAGTCAGATTTCAAAATTAGAGCTCACTACGTGTGATTTCCAATTCACCCAGCTCAACCATGTGAACAAGAACACAGCCACGTTATGACGATAGAAAGAAAAGTGTGTGAGACTGTGTAAAAGTAACATCTTGCAGTTAAATCAAATTAAATCAGAAGTGTGGTCAGTGCTTTTTAGTGCTTTTTTTTCTCAAGGGACATTAATGGAGACACTTTTATCTACAAGTCAAGAGACTGAGATCATGATAAATAGCTGTAAAAATAATTGTCTTTTAATCTCTCGTTTTCATTCTGTTTCCCGTCCCGAGTCTTTGTCATTTTCCAGTTCGTCAGTCAAATAGAAACACTTGTCCTTGCAGCTGTTTGTTCCCTGTCGGGTTTTCTTCCATTGATTATTTTCTCGTGCCCAGTTCAGCTTGATGTCCCCCAAAAGCACATCCGTGAGCCAGAATCAGTGTCTGTGTGAATGTGTGTCAGAGCGTGTGTGTGTGGTGTGTGTGTGTGTGTGTGTGTGTCCAGTACACCAAACCAGGTCAACACTCATGCTCTACTTTCCGGAAAGTTTCATTGAAAGAACGTTGCCTGCTGTCTCTGCTGAATCCAGGTTGAACGTTTGTAGTTACAGTATCCTTGCTTATTGGCGTTATCGTTTATGAAGTGTACCAAGCATCATCGCCGGCTCTCTTGCTCGATTTCGCTCATTCTTTCAGTGTGCTTTTCAGTGTCGTGTCCGAAGTAAGCAGATAGAGATCGAGGGAGACCCTTCCGACATCACAAGTGGCTGAAGTGACCTTTGAAGGGCACTGTGCGGGGGGGGAAGGTTAAGAAATGTTCATCTAACTACTCTTATAGCTTCTTGCTACTGTAGCAGGTCTAGTGTGCTTTGTAAAATATATGCATCGAAGCATTGATGGTCGTGTTGTGTGTGCCAATTGCCTCTCCCTGGACTCAAACATACAAACTCAGAAAATAGGACAGAGTTAATCCCCGTGGATTCCCTTCTGCGCCCCTGTCTACATGCGTCTCGAGTTATCTAAACTTGTGTTGACTGACCACGGATCACTGCTTTTTGGCAACGGCAGACATATTCGTAGCTCCTGCACAATAGCTGTTGTCAAGTCACATGCGCCTCTATGCCGGCGACACATTTCACAATGCGGCGATGTTTCAGAGAGCGCTGTTAACTTTGTTCGCAGGTGATTCTTCAAGAGGAGGAGGTAGCAGCACGGCACAATCTGGCCAGACTTTTTTTTTTCTCTCTTTTTTTTTTTTAAATCACAGGGCTGGGCGTTGTGATCATATTGTCGTCGATATTGTTTTAATATTGTAAATTCTCATCAGCGGTTTTATCGCCTGCACTAAAAATACAAAGCAATTAAAAGTCTGATTTATTCTCGTGTGTTTTTTATTTTTTGTAAATCAGCTGAGCTTGACGGCTCGAGTTTTACTTCCCATGCAGTCCAATATTATGGACATAAATGAGATAAAGAGGTGATTTTTTCATGCCTAAAACACATACAGTAGTGTGATATATAGTACATTGATACTGGAGGAAGGTTTACTGGTTATTGTAATTTTTTTCCTTTATATTGCACAAGCCTATCGTCGGGTACAAATGTTTAAAACTAGAGCTCGGCTACACAGACATAACTGGTGGAAATTAACCAAACATTTCGCTCTCACACCTTGCATTGGCAACCTTTCAATCTATAAAGTCCAATTTTGTCTACATCTTTTGTCACCCTGCTTGTTGGGTGAATTCATAACTCATCAAAGTAGCCACATAATTTGTCCACATCTCATTCCGTCTTTGGAAATATACACGGACGTAAAACTGCGAAAGGTCCTCAAAAACGTCATATAAGTGGGTAATATCTGGTTAATAAAATCTGATGTTAGAGGAGAAACCTCAGCTTACGGGAGATGTGATATGCGGAGTGAGCTGAGATGAAATCTGATCTAAGCACTTCCAGGAGCAGAGAGAGGTGTATCACATAACCACCACTTAAAAAAAAAGAAAGAAGAGAGGACAGGGTGGAGCAGAGGAGAGAAGATGGCAGGGGGAAAGACGAGGGCGGGTTAATGACGGATGCACTGAATCTATTTCTCACTTCATTTGTAACAACATGTGCTTTTAAAAAAGCTAACTGGACGCGTTGCTCGGACTTCCACCTCCGCACTTGTAACTTTTCAGTGCCGAGACGGGGTGAGCGTGGACGAGGGAGGACAGAAGAAGTGACAAAATGGAGGCAGGAGAGAAGACGGGAGCATGGGAAAAGATTGGCAGGGCGGAGCTGAGAAGTAGATGAAGCAATCACTGCTCTGTTTATGGAGGTGGGGTTTTTCTATCACGCTCCATATCGATAATGGATAGAGAGTGGTGAGGAAGCTAATGGGGAAGTGCGGAGTTAGATGGCATGAAGAGACAGGGCGGAAATCAATGGCTCTCCTCCTTTATTGTACTGTTTCAGTCGCTAGCTTTGTTGTATGGTAAATCCTAAAAGAGCTCGTTTGTCATCGGTACATGTGCTTAAAGACTTTGGGACTTTCTTTTTTTAGTGTTATTTAGATTTTCTGATTAGATTCAAGGTCGGGATTGCTGCTCGGAGCGTGTTAAGTCCTTAATCTTTTTTTCTCCTCCTCTTGAGTTGATAATTTTGCTCATTCTGTTTGTGTCTTTTAAGAATCTGCACGGATTCACATTTTATCTTGCCAAAAGCACGCCATTGTTTCTCTCCCTCTTCTTCTCTACGTTGCATTTCGTAATCCTCTGTGATCCCCCGTGTTCTCCCTCATTTGAAATATTTAGGATTTGTTTCTCCTCTCAGAGAATGAGCCATATTTTTTGTCCACCTCTATGTATTTTGATATATATATATTTTCTTTTTTTTTTTTTTAGCAAAACCGAAGCTTCAAGCATTCAAAATACCCTTTGAAAAAAAATACCCACTACCTCTCAGCTGGTTTCACAGTCTTTCCACTGCTCTCCAACCTGCTAATTTTAGACTTGGTATGCCTCCCACTCCCGTTCTTGCATAGATATATCTGACAAACTTTTCGGTCCTTCCATTCTTCCCAAGTGTCCAATCTGCCCCCCCCCCCCCCCAATTTCTGTGTAGCAAAGTCTACAATCGCAAGGATTTTCTTGCCTCTACTCAGACTCTCTATTATCTTGCAGCCACTACTGTCCCTCTCCTCTTTCCTTGGTGAAGCTGTTCTTACCTCTCATGTTTTGTTCTGATTGAAACCTTCCTTCTTTTCCTGCGGTTGGTATGTCGTCAACCAACTCTTTTCTTTCAACCTCATTCTGTTCTCATTTCAAATCTCATTTCCCCTCACCCGCTTCATGTCTGATCCGCTCTTTTCTTTCTGTTCAGTGCCTCCTTTCATCTCCCTCGGCCTCTGCCCATACTTTCTTGCTCTGCGCGTGTTTATTTTTCTGAACGTCACATGTCGTCTCCGGCATGGCAGCTCTCCTCTCCGTGTATAATGAGGACGGGGAAGAAGAACGCGTCCTGGTAAGATGGAGGACGATCCCTCCCTCCCCCCTCGCTCTCCCTCACCTCGCTTCCCCCTCCGCTTTCTTGCTCCGCTTCTTCGTCCCTCTCCCTGCCTCCTCTTCTTCTCACCTCCTCCTCCGGTTCCTCTTCCTCGTCGTCATCCCCTTCTCCTTCTAGCACTCCTCTGGTCTCCTCGTTGTCCTGCCTAGAACCTAACCCAAGGAATCCTCCGCCGCCTCCCCCTCCTCCTCCTCCTCCTCCTCCTCCTCCTCCACTACTACCTCCCCCACTTCCTCCCCCTCCCCCTCCTCCCCCTCCTCCGCCTCCACTTCCTCCTCCATCTTCTCTACTTCCTCCCAGTCCTCCTCCCATGCTTCTCGAATGAAACAGGCTGTTCTGGCGCCCTCCGCCAAGCCTCCCTAGAGAGAATCCGCTCCGACTGAGCACCAACCTTCCTCCTATGCCCCCGCTTCCCTGCCCTGCTGCCCTGATCCCTGCCACGGTAGCGTTCAGGAGGGCTGTGGTTCCCATTGGGGCCCGTAGCCTGGAGGGCAGACTTGAACTTGACGTGGTCCTCCGACATCGGGGGCAGCTCTGGAGGAGGTAAGCCGAGTTGAACACCACAGGCAGAGCCAGAGGAGGCGGGTTGGTCCCTTGGCTGGGGGTGGTGCATGGGGGCCCAGAGATGGGCGTAGAGGCGGTAGGGTTTGACCCCCCACTTGTGTCCATGTCCATAAGGAGGGCTTCAGAGTAGCTTGGCACCATCTGTTGGTTACAGCGGATGTGCCACTCCAATTCTGTCATGTCCACCGTGTTGACCCGAGAGATGGCTCTGTAACTCGTCCCATTTAGACCAATTCCAACCGCGATTCCTCCTGGGTGGATGCCATTCTCAGTCCCTCCTTCAACCCCATCCCCTCTTCCACCTGGCCCTCCTCCGCCACCTCCTCCGCTACCATCCTCGTCCTCCCCGAACAGCTTCTCCACGTGGTAGTGGACATACGCTGTGCGATATTCTGACACGACGCGCAGCGGCCACGACAGGAGGAAAGCAGAAGCCAGCCAGAACACCCTGTGCCTAGAAAACCACGGCTGGTGCGCGGGATCTGGGAACGCCAGGATGTGTTCGCGGAAATCCACGTTCTTCAAGTGCATCCCTTCCCTGGCCTCCATGTAGTCGTCAAGCCCCTCGTTCTCCCCGAAGAAGCGCGCTCGCTTGGAACAACGGGAAGAGAATAGAACACATTAGCTGTGTGCAACTTAGCAAGTGTTATTTCAGAGACCAAGAAGCATTTCTTTAGCTTTCGGCGTGTGTTATTACCCTACAGGGTGGAACACAATGTCTTTATTTTATGCTATCTACACGGATCATCAGCTGGCGAGGAGGTTAACTTTTTGAATGCTATCAAGGGTACAACAAGGACCGTCTTAAAGAGTTCTCATAAAACCCAGTAGGCAGTAAACATTAAAAAGTCAGCAGGAGACGGCGTCAACAAACTGAATTAGCTAGCTACAGTTCAGTCTTCTAATGACAGTTGTCATTTCAGACAGCATAAATCAATATTGCTGGCTAGAAATTAGAAGCCTGCTTTTGCCTGCTAACACATTTGAGTGATAAATCTGCCATCTGTTATCACTGTAAACTGCATATTTGCAGAGACGGGAAAGCTTGACAGGCGGAACCGCTACAGCTAAGGAGGCCTGGAATTATTTCCTTGATAAAACGATCAATTAATTAACTTTAATAGAATAGAAATCGTGAGTTGCAGCCCTCTTGGAACAGAATGAACTGTATTAAATGTCATTTCTTAACCACTTCTTACCTGGGTGAGGTAGGCAGCTTCAGCACGTGCACTGGAGAAGCTAAAAGAGCAGAAACATTCGTCAATAACTCATTTAAAAAAAAACAATAATTTTAAGGTGAACCTCTCCACCATGTCGTCGGACCGGTCGTGGGTGGCGTCTCACCTGAAACACTTGGTGAAACGGAGGCGAACGGCAGGGTGCAGTTGCAGGTCCAGCAGCTCCTTTGATACGTCTTTGACACCATAGCGGGCGTAGTCGAACTCTGAACTGGAAGCATGAGTGTTCACCCGTTCATGGTAGACCTGAGGAGCGAAGGCGCAGGGCATAGATGGAGGGAAAGAGTTTAATGGAGGAAGGGAGGAGGAAAGAGGACAGATCGGAAGTTTAAGAAAGGAAGAATGAAGTTATTGGGAAGATATTATAACCTTCATATATGTTTCAGCATCTAGAAAGCATGGTTACTAAATAGAATGATATTTTTCTTACTGCACACAGCTGTTAGCACACAGCCCCGCAATATTTCACTATAGGAGAAATTAAGATTTGCATAGCAGTTACTTTAAAAGTTTCCAAAATTACAACTCAAGTTTTACAGTGTGGCTATTATCAATAAACGAGTGAACGCAGGCGATGATACAGTATGTGCGTTAGGTGGAGTTCTCCTCACCTGGGTGGTCGTATATGCGTCTCCGTTGCGGTATCTTGTCACCTGTCTGGTCCTCCTCACGTAGTGATAGCTGATGGCCTTCCACCAAATGCAGGGTGTGGCCTGCTGGAGTCTCTGGACACGCTCATACACTTCCTGTGTCGAGGCAGGAACGAATAATCAGTTCATTGAAATCACATTTAGGTGTTCTGCGGCTTCTTTTTGGAAAGATTTCCTTCTAGACAAACCTGTGAAAAATGAGGATGATGAACAATGCAATCGTGCTACAAGCAGAAACTGCTTTTTCAAGCCTATTCAGAGACATCTCAGTCATAGAATATGCACATGTGCCCCTGAGAGTCTGGACTAGCGTGAAAGACATTTTCTCTTGGGCAGTGGCATAAGAGCTAAGAAGAACACTTAGCACTTGGAGCAATGTGTTCCTGGAATGCATGGTGATAGATGGAGCGGAGCAGGACAGACAAAAGATAGACTGCTGCCCCAGGTCATCTCATTTCCATGTGAGTGGGCAAATATTATGAGTAAGAAATTGAGAATAGAACAACGTTCTCTTCTTTTGAAATATTAACATTTCTGATGAAACTGCCTGAAACTGAAAGGACTGCTCAGGGTACTAATTATGCCGTATTTCTGAACAGCAACTGTTCACTACAGCGTCATTTTATTGTAGACATTTTGCTGATACTAAACATGTTTCAGTGAGTAAACAGATTCTGCTGTGTAGCTCAAGGTCATAGGCCTATTTCTAGACTCCCATTGCAGCAGTAAACTCTCCACTCTGTTGGGTTTAAGTGTGTTCTCAAGCTATTAGGCCGCTCCATCCTCGATGCTAAACTCAGTACTAAAATGACTTTTCGCACACACCTGGAATTCAGCATGAGCCAACATTGCCGTCTTTGAGAAGCAGTGCCAACACTCCACCAAGTAAACCACATACAGCAATGCCAGGAAGGCCAGGGGGATGTAGACGTAGCCGCTAGAGCACGGACTCTCCAAGTACCCGATCTCATTGTAGTAGGCAGCAGAGGTGGCGTCTTCGTCAGCACCGAGAGTTATGGAGGAGCCGAGAACGGGTACACGACAGAGAGCGCACCAGGCCAGCGTGGCAAAGCAGCCGTACATGAGGAGGGTCAGGAGAAGGCACTTCCAATGGGACTCCCGACACAGGGAGGAGGCCAGAGACTGTTGGACTGGTCTTTGCTGTGGGGACGCAGAGAAAGGAGAGATTAAATGTAAAGATGCTGCAGAGGAAGGCGTCTGTCTTAAATTCATCGTAGAGAACTAAACACACCACTAATGAGACCTGACAACTTGACTTTTCAACTTTTACCTGGGGATAAACTCTCTCAGCCACAGAACAGAAACCTAGTGAGTGGCATTATGGGACTTGTAGGATCTGGTGTTTGATTCACACTACTAAAAATCAGGATATCTCGATCTCTGCTTCACCGGTTTGTAAAATTTTAGACACCCTAGCACTGGCATTGTGCTTGAGTCCACCACCTTGGTCCAGATTGTCTTAATATTGTACCCCGACTGACTTTGGTGATTCCCTGACTTTTCCTCTCCTGTCATCAGCTTGTCCAATACTTTGATTTATGACTAAATACTTTCCCATCATCCTCAGCTGTACTTTGTGTGTGGTGCATATTAGCAAATGTTAGCTGCTAAACTAAGATGATAAACATTGTAAGAACAAAATGATATAATATGCCTTGTCATGGTGAGCATGCTACCGAGCTCATGTTAGCATTTAGCTCAAAGCATCGCTATGTTTCAGTAGAGAGTCACAGAGCTGCTAGCATCACCTTTGTCCCCATTGTTATGGAAGTGCAATATTAAATCCCTGGAGTACTCGTTTAGTACATTTTGAGCATCTGCCCCTATTTGAATAATAATGTTTGGGTTACTTGCTAAGTTATTTTTCAAGGACAAAAATTCAAGGACCAAAATTTCAAGGACTCAAAAAACTGCTTGAAACAGCAGTCTTTTTGCTCACAGGGATTATTAAAAATCTTTGACCATGATTAATGTGGGCATCCGCGACATTGTGACATTATACGCATGTATGTGACAGAAAAAAAAAAATCACAATATCTCCCCATCAACTGTAATTTTTTTTAATTTTGACATATTTCTAGGTTCTCATGTCGAGATTCAAGATTATGATGAATAATACAGCGTGCTTCACAACGTTAATGTTTAATAACGTCTGACAGGTGAAAATGATTGCAGCTGTGGCTGCGATAGAAAATGTTGTCCTGGTTTTGTGGACCTGGTGACCCTCGGCCACCCCACCCTGCCCCCTGTGACATTTTAATAATCATAATTGTCCTGTTTGGTAAACAGTGTCGTATTTCAGAGCAAGCGTGTAAGCTGAGGTTTGACCAAAGCAACACATTACACCGCCCCTTACCCATCATAGCATAAGTGCTGTGTGCTCACACACACACACACACACACACACACACACACACACACACACACAGAGTTTATGCCTCTCTCTAAGTGCACACTTTGACACAGCCTCACTTGCACTGTGAAGACATCATATTACAGTGCACTCAAACACACACACACACACACACACACACACACACACACACACGCATTAGATACAAAGACATAGATGGTCTAATGTGCCCCTCTTCTCTCTCTCTCTCTCTCTCTCTCTCTCTCTCTCTATGCACGCGCACGCCAGCATGCACGTTCTCGGCATTGTAATGCAGCCAGCGGAGTGTATGTGAATAATTTAGATGAGAGCGATGCTTCTAGACTGTTCTCTAGCTAACTGACTCCACTCGAACATCAGCGGCGTACGTCGCCGCTGCTCGGATTTGTGTGTGTGTGTGTGTGTGTGTGTGTGAATGAGGGAGGGACGGAGAGCAGGGTGGAAGAGAGAGGGGTTGCGCTAAAAGGAGAAAAGCGCGCGTGCATGTCGTACGTCGTAGAAACGCGCAAAACAGAGAGAGTTTGCGCACACCTGTACCGTTTGTTTGTGTCTAGGCCTCGGGCTGAATGCGTCAAGGCAAAAGAGCAACAGAGCAGGTGACAAAAGGAAAAAAAAAAAAAAGATGGGATGAGATGACACCAGTGTCCTCTCCTCTCAGCCAAGTCTGCCTGTCCTGTCAGCACACCTCCCCCCTCCCTCTCTCTTTATCGTTCACTCCTTCAGTGCAGCCACAATTTGCTATCCACTAGCATATTTGGCTGGCACACACACTGCCTCCCCCCCCCCCCCCCACCACCACCACCACTCCTGCTCTACGTCAAGGGCAAGTAGTGAACGGAAGAGTGAAGGGCACCTACGCTCCATCAGTCCAACATCTCTCTGAAAAGCCCTTAAACCAAACGCCGCACGCTCAGGGATCCGAAAATAGGTTAGATACTTCAAACAGACGTGAAAATTATGATGGGTGTTTCAATTCAGTATCACATTGTTTGCTTTCTGTCTGCCTTTTCTGTCCACATCCGCCTTCCCTTCTTTATTTTTTTCCTCCTTCCCCGAATCTTCCCTCCCACCTCCTAAGCATTTACTCTCCGATCCCTACCTAAGTCTCGTCCTCACCCACATGTCTCCTCTCTGTTACATCCTCCCTGAAAGTCTGTCTCTAAGTGGATTGATTGGGCTAAAAGTGTAGTGTAGAGAGAGGGAGAGAGAGAGAGGGATGAAGAGCGTGAGAGAGACAGAGAAACGGTCATGAACTTTTCATGAATGCAAGTATGAAAGGAAGCAAAATGAGAGGAGGGGACTAAAGAGATGGCAGCGGTGACAGACTGCACCTTTCTCCAGGGAACCCCGCTGCCAAAACCCGACCTCCTCCTTCTCCTCTCACCCGCCCTCTCTCAATCTCATTTTGTCTTCCTGGCTCCAATTCTCTCCTGTCCTCTTACCTTCTACGGATAAATGTGGCCAAAAGGAGAACATTTTAGCAATAATAGAAAGAAAAATAAGAATAACCCGCACAGGTCTTGGCTGACATTTTCATCAAGCCTCTGCAGCCACTCTGTTAGAGGAAAATCAGCCCCAAGACAGGAGTCAAATTATTCCTGTATGCATTTATGCCAATCATTATTTGTCAGTATGAGCAGTTCTGCCTCCCACAAGTAAAGACCAGAGCTGCTAAAATGCTCTGAGACAGAGCCAGGAGATGCTTTTTACACATTCAACTTGACTAGTTACAGGCTTTGTTGGGTTTACAGGCAGTGTTCATAAACTTGTGGGCTTAATGAGACGCCACAAAGTAAAGTCCAGTGTTAAGTTTTTTCCCCATGTAGTATACAAGCAAATATAAGTGCTGGCAGTTTACAGTAATAGGATTTTGCTAGATATGAGATGGAGCCGTAATTTTGATTATCACATAGTATCTGATGGGGATAGTGTGCGCACAAAGATCTCTCCTTTTGAGCAGGAGCAAACACGGAAAACATTTGCCCATTATTTATTATTCTCAGGGATGCCCAGTCCAAGTGCCAAGTCCAACATTTGTCATCCAGTTCTGGGGTTAGTGTTAGAATTAGGGTTACCTAATTCAGGGTACCTCCCTGATACCAAGGACAGACCAACGTTCTGGTGTTGTAGATTGGTCATGTCATGTCATGGCCAATACACAGTCTGTTCAATGAGATCTGTTTAATACTAATTAGACCCAGCGATTCAGCACTATGCATTCCTACTTATTCACAATTAGTGCAAGATATGAGAAAGTCAATGTCTTGACACATATTAAAGGTCCGGTGTGTAGGATTTAGTGCCCCCTAGGTGTGGGGTTGCAGATTGCAGCCAAATGAATACTCTCCCATGCCACATCCTCTCCTTCCATGCTTCTAGGAAGGACTCACATGAAAGCTTCTAAGAGCACATATAGATCAGTGTATGGTGTGTCTTCTCAGAGCTTCTGTAGGAAAATGGCAGTCTAACATGGCAGACTCGGGGTGAGGACCTGCTCTTTCTGTAGGTATAAAGAGTTCATTTTAAGGCAGCAAAAACACAACGGTTCTCATTTTCAGGTGATTATGCACAAATGAAAACATGCTTTTGAAAATTATATTCAATTCCTGCCAATAGACCGTCCTAAATATTGCACACTGGACCTTTAACTTGGTTTAGTGTTGAAGCTTCAACACGCAGCCACAACTAAGGTTTCTGGTGCTGCATTATTAGAAACGGGTCTTGTTCAGATTATCCTGCAAGTAGTCCCCTGATACCAATTGAGGGGAGATCTCAGCACCTACCAGTTGTCTGGGGAAGAAAAGTAATTGCTTTAACAGCGTTGTAAGCGGCTGCTAACAAATGTATGTGCCTTCCTTCAAGGACATGACTTACCTGGAACAATCTTCCCCAGGAACAAACTGAGAATACTGCAAATTACTTTGTAACACACAGAGGGCTTTTTAAAACGTTGGAAATGGATGTCCAGAGCAACGTTACGTTACGACACAACTTCCACATGTCACTGCCTTTATGAATTCACACTGGTTCTGCAAGGCAAGGCGTTTTTTTTAAACTCTCATACTGTTTCTACCTAGTTTCAGAAACAAGAGCCAGGAGAAAGTCGGTCTCTACTGTCCATTCCTGGGTCTCCTTCCTGAGGGGTGACCTGGATTTAATACAGGGGAACTGTATTAGTGAACTCGTGATTCGTAGTTTCCAGAGAACATAACACTTCCTAGTGCAAAACCGATGCCGATTTTTGGTTGTGTCATGATCCTCTTGCAGTTTTAGCTGCCTGTGATGAGCCTTGGCTCTTGTGTCAGGCTGGAACGGATCAAAGCCAAAGCTCACTCTCCTTGAAATCATTATGAAAAGAAATCTGTATAGCCTCGCCTGAAAGGGTGTCAGCTTTCATTTTTTTCATGCTGAAAGTTTGGACCGCCCTCCTTGCAGGCTCTTTTGAAGGGGGATGATTCAGGATGGTACTTACATTACAAATTCTTCATTAATCTTTCAGTAATGACTTAAATTCAGTGCTGATGCTTAGGACATCATTATCTGACAACATTTTGCTGTTACTGAAAACACTGATACTTTGACATATTGTCTCTATATTATATATATATATATATATATATATTCCTTAGCATCCACAGTCTCGAGAGACAGCAGCCCACATAGCTGCCTTGAAACCTCGACCACAGGTTGGTTTGTTTTGCTTTTTTTAGTCACATATCACAGACTTTTGTTTTCAAAGATTTCAGAGCAGTGCTTGGGTTTTTAAGATCCTCTGCATACTGTACTGTAGTTATTTCCTGCCTCCACAGAAGCTGAAATTGACAGGGCTTTTTCATTAATAGGATTTGCTTCAGCCAGTAAATGTCTCTGAATTCAATCATTGTTCTATAATCTGGTCTTGTAGCATTTGCTGTAATATGGTAATGTGTGCAACTTTGCCACATATTTAGTTACTGGCTCTTTGTATTTATGTGTGCACAGGTCGTACTTGGATTGTGTGACTTTCTGATCTATCCCAACTAGAAGTGCACAGAGTCTACCTTGTACTTTATTGAAAAAAGTCAACACTTGTGCACTTGGCTTACAAATCTCTCCTTTTATTCAGGTGTCTAGTAGAAAGATGTGTATTGCTCCCTCTCCTTCTGTCTCTGCTCATACTGATTCAGCTGGTTAGGTGTGACTGGAGCAGCTATAATTAGCAATCCTTGCATGTGGGTGGCAAATGAAGTGAGGAAGTGAGGAGAGGAAAAAGTGCTGTTGAAGCCTGCAGTGCACTGCTAAAAATGATGTGTCATTTCAACACAAGTGGAGAGAGTCATTTAGGATGTCAGGTTTCCACTACCTCTGCTACAACAACAAATAAATCATTAGCACCTGGTGTGCTAGGAAATAAAATGTGTCATCATGCACTCGCTGAGCCAAAGTAATATTCCTCACTTAGAAAAATATTTGTTTTAGAGTGTGTTCTATTGAGACTAATTATCCACAAATCATAATCAGCAGGGAAGGTGCAGGTCACCTATTTATAAATGAAAGCAGCCGGTCTCGTATCAATTACATTATTGTAGATGTCAATGGTGACAAGCTTTTACAGCAGAATAAAGCACAAATAGATCCACAGAAACAACTCCTGCAGCGCGATCTGTCATTCTACCGTCCGTCTGATTAGTATTTTCCAAAGTACAAAAAGTTTTGCTGAAAGTCAATTTTAATATTTCACATTTGTCCCATGACAAAAACAATAATAGAAAAGCCAGAAAAAAAATCAATAGCACGATACAAAGGTAGGATAAGGAGCTAGATTTATTTCCAGTAGGAGAACGTTCTACTTCTACACGGCAGCAAAGGTGCAATCTGCTACCCTAACCAGCGGCAGGTGGAGATGAAGTTTTAATTGAATGTAATCAACAATTAATTCAGAACACCTGTAAAGCTACTGCAGCATCCCAGTGTGAAATAGTTGCTGTCTAATTAAACTGGTGCACTTGGAATACCTCACTTTACTACTTTCTATGTGTATTTCAAGATTAAAGCCTCTGTAACGTGGCTTGAAATATTAAAAATCGCATATATGATCTCAAAGTTGAGCAACCAATTAAGAACCCACCAAAATCTGAGTGACTCTATAACTATTAGACTCAAAAACAGCTCATTCTGCTGTTCACACTGTTTCTCCAGACTGTGTAGGCATAGCAGATCAGATTTTGATTGACATATCCCTCGGGAGTACTGGCACAGGAGGTAAGCAATGTACCCGTGTGGACTGGGGAGCAGCAAAAACTTTTTTATCCACCTAAATAGGATATCAGTTTAAGTGTATGCAATACTTAGAATACTTTCACTGCTTTGCTTTGCCACCAGACAGTCCTTTCCAACGGGGAATTACAGTCTGTGCTCTCTTCAAGGCCACCACACGAGTCTCCTTTGACAAAAACATTTAACGTCATTTTAAGCAGGGATATTTTCACATCTAACACAGTGAACTGAGGACTTATTTTGGAGAAACCAGAGTTGCTTGATCATTGAAACAGCAGAAAGACTAAAAAAAAAAGATATGATATAAATATGTGTTTTACGACGAGTTAACAAAGCAATTAAGCAAACCTTAGTGTGGTAAAAGAGAGAAACCTGTATTTTTCTCCTTAATAAGTAAAACAGATGTAAAAATATTAACTTTCTCTAAAGTTTGTTAGTTTATCTTTTAAACTAAATGTAGCAAAATCAGTTTCTTTCAGCTTCAGTTAGCTTTGAGGCAAACTGAGTGAGAGTTTTGTTTTGTGGGACAACTGCCGTAGACATTTTTAAGATTGGTTCGCAGATCTGTATCTGGATATAATAGCATAATATAATAACAGAAGGATGTTGAGGATTTGGGGTTCAACAGGCAGAAACTTGGTGAGTCTATGTTTCACTGTAGATCAAGTGTTTTATTATTCAGACATATTCGCATTAGGGAAACAGTGTTTTATAGAAGACATCTGCCACAATGTTCTATGTCTCATATCACCTTCTCCTGTTTGGCGATCACATTTTTATTTATTTTTATTTATCTCATGAAACACTTCTTCTCTAGCTGTTCTACACATTGTTGACCTGCTTCATGATGGCAGCCGGTCTGCTGTTATCATCTTTTATTGCACACTGCATTTGATTCTCCATTAACAGTGTCAGTGTGTTCACATTTGTGTATACGCCTGCCTTCCTTTTAGATTCGAGCCATTCTACAGAAAATGACTATAGTCTATATTCCTTGCTCGGAATTGGTCTTTTTTTGTCAATGATTCATGGAGAAACTGTGTAGGACTCTTGTTATAGATGTCTGTGTGACAGAGCGGCAGGGATTTTTTGGCTGCTGCTGTGGCTATAATATTTATCATATTGCATTTTGTTCTCATGTTATACAGTAGATTGTTATATAAATGTTGTGTTGCCCTGGAGTTAAAATTACAAGCGAAGCACTGTATGTGCTTCTGACTGTCGCCATCTTCAAAAGGAGAAGGCTGGCAATATGCAATTTTCATTTTTTTGCGAGCTGAATACTGAGCCCATTTCTTCCCACTGAAGATGTAAATCTTTAAAACCAGCCTCAAAGAAGCCTCTCCACAACAGAAGGTGTCTCCTTGTCCCTACAGACGTATTATTTATGTCCAAATGAGGGTCAGATACATTTATTTTCTCTTGATATTCTAATTAAACTTTTCATCGCATCACTGGTGGCTGTCTCCCACGCACATTAGACTTGTTTGCCATAGGGTGCAAAGCGTTTATTAATCAAACTTGAAAGGAAATTAAGATCACTTGGTTTGAAGCAATAGATCTCTAATGGAAACAGATCAGAATTGTTACCGTGTGAGAATCTACACGGAGATACAATCAAAAATGCAATTTTAATATTAACCATGTGGCTCTAATCGGTAAACGCTAAAGTTACGTGAGAACACGTTTGAGTGAGGAGGGAGGGTGAAGCCGATGATGAACGATGGAGCTGCAGACTCCACGATGGACAAGTCTAAAACAGGAAGCAGACCGAGAGGGGAAGACAAGAGAGGGAGAGTAATGGAGGCGGAGAACAGATGAAGACTGAATTCATTGCATTACGCTGCACTGCAGGCACTGATAAAGACAGAGGAGAGTGACGGAATAAAGTGGAAGGCATCATTTAACAGGCTTCGTTACTCTACATATCATGTGCCTGGGGCTTTGAATTACCATGTGCCAAATGCTCAATTCTGTCAGTTTTATTAGCCATTTCTTGGCTGGGTCAGTCATATATGTTATAAAAAGTAGTTGGATAATTAAGATATAAAACTCTTCTTATCACTCACAGTCAATTAAAAAGGAAGGAGAGTTTCTTGAAGCCAGTTGGGTAAGATATTTAAAGCTTGTCAGAGCTGAAACAATTAATCGATTGATTGACTTTCAGTTGAGAGAGAATTCATGGCTGCCGGACTGAAATGGTTTGCTGGTTTTGGACATTCAACTTGCCGCTTTTTGGAACTCAGGAAATTTCTGACGGGCATTCTCTGGAAGAAGAACAAAAACAAAAACAACAATAATAGTCTGATTAAAATCAACAGTGAAAACAGCTAATTCCTGGCCGAGTTCATCGCCTCCAGAACTGGTCCCCAGTTTTTTCTATTTCTCCATTAGGTGTGACACCAGCCGCTGTTTACGTCACAACACACCCCACCTATCTTCTCAGACCAACTGGGTAAAGTCCACTGGTGTAGAAAAGAGTAATTTCCTCCTCAACAGCTCACCCCCTTCCTTATACACCATGACACTACATGCAAACACAACTCTGCATGTCCTCCAAAAGAGTACTGTCATCATGGTGAGTCGTGTAACTGGATACGCTGATAAGAATACAGCGTGGCCCACATCTTTAGTTATCCGTGGATATATTTTTCTTTTTTCCAAGCAGCTGACTTACGTAATGTTTTGTCATGCACGGCCTACTGTTGTCTTTCTCTTGGGTTTTCATTATCAAGGCGATGAGTTTGAACAAACGCCGCCGTTTCCCAGAGTGCTGTAGTTGGAGCAGAGGGGGTTGTCAAGCGCTTAGGAGGAGAGGTTACACGTTTAAAGACGCGCGTGTGGGAGTGTGGCGGCGTACAGGGAGTCAGGTCCAGGGCTTCGTGATGTAAATGTAAATTTACAAAGCTTTAGTACAGCATTTCCCTGAGTAAGGGCTTCCAGTGTAAGGATTCAGGAGGACTTCAGAGGAGGTATAGTAGACGTGCAGCTGGGTAGGTGTGCTTGAAGACACTGGCATCTGCTAAGGAGGGTAAAGGAATTTGACAGACATAAAGTAAAACATGCTGCGTTCTTATATCTGACTATTAAAAACTGATAAATGCCTGTGTTTGGTGCAAATAAATGCACCCTGCTTGGTGGTGTGACTCCGTGTCCTCGCCATTCACTGTATGTGTCATTTTGGCTGAAAGGTGTGTGTGTGTTTTGCTAAACTGTGATGTCACCCTCTAGTGTATTTCAGTGGTGTCAGCTGCTAGATGGACATACTCTACTATATACTGTAAAAGACCAAACCAGCTCCCCCCAGGAGTAACACACCATGGAGACATATCACGTCAATACTGGGGCTTTATTTCTAGTCAGGCATTTAGAGTTCCCTCCCCTCTCTGTTTACCTAAACCACAGCCTCATCCCCATTCATGTTAAAGCCAAGGTCCCGCTCCGTGTCCTTGCTCTCACAAGCCATGAAGGACTTGGAGAGGAAAAACGTGACTTCTCGGCGTCAACAGAAAAGACATGTTTTATCAATGAACGCCAGAGGAGTCGACCCAGTCTACAGTGCAAGCGTGGAGGTTGTTTTGGAACGACCGGCAATGACATACAGGCACAAGGTGCTTCTTGTAGGGGCGAAATATGCGCAACTTTACGCTCGCCGGACTCTTTCCATGTACGCATAAACAGCCGCGTAAAAGGAGACACAACAAAACAGAGGAAACGTCCTTCCTTACCTGCTCTCGTCCTGACCCTTCCTCCAAAATGGGCTCTTCTGCGGTGGCCGTCTCCTCCTCCGTCTGCATTTTCCCGCTTGCCACTCCTTCCTTCCTTAGAACCGGGCACAGGCAGCTCCCACCCCGGTAGCGTCCGAAGGCAGGGACCTCCCCGGCGGAGCAGTAAGCTCGGTCACCCCATCCGCCGCAAGTCGGTATCCAATTTCACGATGGCGGGGCCTGCGGCAAATAAGCATCATCTACTCCGGATGTCGGTAGTACCCCCCTATTTTTTTTTCTTTCTTCCCGTATTCTTCTCCCGCTTGACCCCTTTGCTCAGTGTCTCTCCTCCACCTGCTCCATCCCTCGCTTCCTCTCCGGTCAAAGCAAAATGTGACTAAGCATCCAAAGTCAAAGCCCGTCGCCCTCCCCGGGCCGAAGCGTTTTTCGTTGCCTCTGCCTGCCGAGTGATGCTCAGCTGCGAGCGTGCGTATGCGCACGTGTGCGCGCGTGACCGACGGCGCCGGAGAGCCAACCGGAGCCGAGGATTTCACGAGCTGCAGATGCACAAATAACGGAAGACGCGCGTGAGGTTTGCGCGAGGAGCGTGGAAGATAAACACGACGCGTCGAAAATGCTAATAATTAAAAAAAAAAAAATGACAGAGGATGTACTGTCATGCGTCAACTTTTGTTTTGCCGCGGTTGCACCTCGCGTTGGGTCTCCGTTGACGTCATACACCAACACCCCCAAACCCCCTCCCCATCTGTTCACCTGAGCATACGCACGGGCGCGAGGCTCCCAACGTAGAGACAGACGTGCACAGTGGGAGAGGCACGTACCAAACTCCTGCCAAATAAAGCTGACACACATAATTCACTCGCTACGCTTATTTCACTGTTGATAGAGATTTTATTTGGAGCAAAGGAAATCTAAAAAAAAAATCCAAACATGTTATTCTGTTGGAACAGCAGAGGAATGCGAGATGAAGACTTGAGACTGTTTTCCTCACACACTGGTGATGCATTTAGGGTGTCCTGAAATGCACAAAGACTGGGTCAGAATGCGACTCCTTTTCCATCCGGCTGTTATTTGTTTACCTTGTTAGTAAGAGATACTGACCCGTGCTTGCTGAGGGGCCGGTCAGGAGGGGTCGTGCGTGGCACAGTGCGGTCCCGCTTGCCGCCTGGTAGGAGGAGGGAGCTGGAGGAGAGCTGACGGACCCTGGAGCCTTTCTTGTGGGGCGAACTTGTGCGGTCCTTGAGCCAAATGTCATATAACCTCTCAGGAAGGATGGGTGAAATTATTTAAGGAGAAATATCGCTCTGTGCATATTCACTCAGACTTGTTGAACTCTACTCTGTCACCAATGTGAATCTTTACCCACGTCAGTGCTGTTAGTATTGAATAAATCTCTACATGGCTCCATGTATTAACATGTATTCATTATTATATGTATGGCTTTCAAAGGATATTAGCAGTAACGGGCACATAGAGGATGTCGGTCTCGGTGTGGATGATAATATCCTGGGAGATGTTGTTCTTTTGCTCTCCCTCTCCTGCTTGGACTGCACTCATGGCAAACAGCTCAACACGCAGCTCAACATGCAAGCCTGCAGCCACCTGGACAGACATGCAATCAGGGAGACTCTCTTTTTCTCTGGAGTTAAAATATGCATCTTTAGAAATATTAATTATGTTTGACAAACATGAATCCAGTATAAAGCAGTAAAAAAAGGCATATTCAAATATTCACTTTATTACATTTAATCATGCCATCCAGCTGGAAACTTACAGGCCCAGGATTGTAGATGACCCGCAGGCCTGTAGCAGGAGGAGGCTGTTTCACTTGGAACCTTGCAGAGAGACAGATCGAAACAAACCACAAATAGTTAGGTCAAAGTTTTCCCTTTGGACTTGAAGGTGACCCACAAATTGCCTGCACCTATCCACAGCACTCCTTTATTTTCCCCGACACATTAAAGCACATTTGAAACCAGCTCCAAGGCTATTATTTCCTGCTTTGGAAGTTTTACATTTGCTTCGTGCATCCATCTATCCATAATCTGGTGTCTCACCTGCAGGTGTCCACACCCACGTTCTTCATCCTCACGGTAATGGCAGAGGAGGTGCCCTCCTGCAGCGTACCAAAGTCGACGCTGGACGGGAGGAGCTGGAATCCCCTCGCTATAACATTTGGGTCGGTCAAAGAAATGGTTCGACACTTCCTTCGCACTGGCTCTTCCACCGACAGGAACTGAATTAGGGGACACAGATGGCGGTGTGTGTAAATACAAGTCATAGAAAAAGAGGTGTGTGTATAGTTTATGGAACAGGAACCTATATTTTTCAAAGGCTGCATGAATATCAAGGGCAAAGTGGGTCACATCAGTGATGATGGGCAGAAAAGGGAGAAGTCATGGAAATCCTTATGTTCTACCTCTAGATGTCACTTTAGGATAAAACACACTTTAGTGCATATAATGGATTAATGATAGGAAGATTTTTCTGTGGTAACAGTGCTAGTGGTTGGTAAAAATATGATTGTTTTATTGCTCAATCGTGGAGGACATTTTAAACGTAGACATATTTAAGGAATTAGAACTGAACTTTTTGCATGTGCTGACATACTACAGAGAGTACCTGCTGATTTGGTACACTGCAGGGCTTAGAGCTGAGGATTGAGGTCGGTAATCTGACTTTAGACCGCCTGGGCTTTCCAGTCACATCCACCAGGACCGACTTGCATCGGCCAGATGAACACTCCGGACTGCTTTCACCTGGAATGAAAAACAAAGAAACAAAAGCATATATGTTCCTAAGCATAACAGAAAAGTAGGGTTGTACTGGGACTGTATTTCGCACCATGCCACCGAGAAATAGGACAGGTTTAACATACTTTCTTGCCTGATGACATTTTAAATAGAATTCAGACTGTGCCCTCAAACTGTCCCTGCAATATTCACTGTTGTTCCTGATTTATTATACCTTTCCCTAATCTAAGTGCTTTGAGGTCAACACTGCCGCGCACTGCCATTTGACACATTAACAGTGAGGTCACTCATTGAGGGAATTAGTTTTAATTTAAAAGAACAGAGGAAGGTTGGGGAACGAACCAGCAGTCTGCGGCGTGGGGTTGGTGGCTCTTTTTTCAAGCTTCCTGTCACTACCTGCTGCACGACTGAGAGCAAAAACACAAGGAGAGGCTCATCAGGAAATATGAACAGAATTTAGACAATTTATGAAATAAATAGGACAAATACAGATGTCTTGAGTTTAAGTATTAAACAGCAGTACCTTGCAGACTGAGAGGGCGTTGGGTTAAAGGGTCGTGGAGCTGGGGAACACAAATACAGTATATTATACAGTCTGCATGTTATTGTGTCTACAGTTTCATGCGCGTCCACAGTTGCTTTAAAAAGGACAATTTCAGCTCAATTAAGCCTCGGTTTCTCTGTGAGGGTTGTCAGTAGCTCCTTGTGAATACTGACAGTATAATAATTTACTGTTCTCTTGTGGGACGTCTCTCAGGACGGCCTCAGCCTTCTTGGTGATAGGAGGGAGAACAACGGATCGACTCCTCATGTCTGGTGTTTGGTGCTGTAGCAGGTTCTGGGAAAATAAGCAAACAGTGCCGCGTCTCTTTCTCTGTCCCTGTTTATTTTTATGTAAAGTCAGAAAAGGTGAATGAATGTATGTTTAGACTTAAGGTGCTGACTCACAAAAAAATGATTTAAATATATTATATACAGTATACTGGAGTGAAAACATGCAGTACCTGATGTGATGGAATATTTCCTGGGTGGAAAAAGGGAACAGTCTTCTTCCTTAGAGCCTCCCTATAAGCCTGATCCTTACACATCTCTTGTCTGATGTACAGATGCAAACAGAAATGTAGATAATTTATAAGAATAAATATGACAAATATAGATTCTTTGTGATTCAGTATTAAACAGAAGAAAAAATAGTTCATAACTTCTTCTTTATTACCTTGCAGACTGAGAGGGCGTTGGGTTTAAGGGTCGAGGAGCTGCAGAACACAAACACGGTATATCATACAGTCTGAATGTTATTGTACCTGCGGTGGCTGGTTTTTATGCACCTTGACAGTCGCTTTAAAATAGTGTTTTCAGCTCAATTAAGCCTCGGTTTCTCTGTGAGGGTTCCCAAAGGAGAGCCTTTAAAATGAGTTTCATGTCAGTAGCTCCTTGTAAATACTGACAGTATAATAACTTACCGCTCTCTTGTGGGGCGTCTTTCAGGATGGCGTCTGCGCTGTCTGACTTGGGGATGGGAGGGACATCCATGGATCGGCTCCTCATGTCTGGTGTTTGGTGCTCGAGCAGGTTCTGAGAAAACAAGCAACACTGTCAACACAGCACACTGTCTACTTTCTATGTATAGTCAGAAAAGGTGAATAAATATGTTTTTAGACTTAAGGTGCTGACACACAGGAAACCATTTTTAAATATCTTATATATAGTACCTGGTATAATGGAACATTTTCTAGGTGGAAATAAGGAACAATCTTCTTCTTCCTCAGAGCCTCCCTGTAAGCCTGCTCCTCACACATCTCCTGTCTGATGCACACATGCACGCAGAGAAAATGACTGATGAGTTGATGGCCACTAGTGCAAATACAATGTATTTTGTAGCCATGATAGTACCATAATTTCCCACTTTTGTCCATTAGCTATCCTTCTTTTATGCATGCTGCTTTAGTTTTGTTTGAAATAATTCACCATCAAAGGAAGATCAGCAGCCGTACAGGCAATAACAGGCTAAAAGCAATTTAGACACATTTACCTGTGTTGTGCAAGCCTTTCAGTCCATTTTGACTCCTTTCCACTAGTAAAACTGGATAGGAAAGGACATTAACACAGTTTGAAACCTATTTAGATACATGGAACTGTGAGTGTAGAGTTGTGATGTTCACACATGCTATTTTAATCCCTCTAACCTGTCACTAGTTACTGTGGCTGTGTCTTCTGAAGCATCTGACTGGCCAGTTGAGCCTCCAACTCCTCGGTTGTACAGACTGACTATGTCCTCTGTGGATCCGCATAGAAAATATCAGAAGAAGTGAACCAAAACACATCGCACATAACGACTTGACTTTATCTATTAAATATTTAACTTGAAACCTCCAGAACCTCTGTCATCTTCACTTTGATTTTAAACAATTTAAGTACTTAATCAAACGTTCATTTTACACATAGCTTTCAAATAATATTTTGACAAGTGATAATAACTTCATTCAGCTCTCTAATGCACCATCGTTTCTTGGCTTTGCTGAATGGTTTTCACTCATTACTGGAGTCTTGTGTTGTATTCACAATTTTTTAAAAGTTTACCACTAACTGATTGAGAAAAAAATTTAAAAGTATATACATGCTTAGTTATCTAAAAGTGAATAAAAGAAACCATAACTTTTATTTCTAGAGACACCACCCACCTGAAGTCCTCTTGTCAAAGGAGTGACCAGCGTCTTCTTCTTCGGCAAAGGACTTTAAAATACATGAATAATAATAGACATTAATATTATATATACATATAAATATGTATATATATATATATATATATATATATATATATATATATATATATATATATGTGTATGTGTATGTATGTATGTATGTATGTGTGTGTGTGTGTGTGTGTGTGTGCGCCGACCAGGACCAGGTTGAGCAGATCACTAGCATGAACACTCTCCTCCTCAGTGCGTGGGTCTTTAATTTTCATCTCCTCCGATTGCTGCTCCCTCTCCATCAAAGTCTCTATGTATTCCTGCAGTCAAAGCCACATTTCAACATCTGTCTGACAAAAAACATCCATCTCCAACAGTAAAGAGAGAGTAAAGTCACTACCAAAGATTTGGACAGCAGATGTGGCAATATTTAACTGTTAATTTCAAATGGTTGTGTTGAACTATTTGCAACACAGCCTGCCTCAGAAATCGTTGTCTCCCTCATCTACAGTGTAACCCTTACTAAACTCTAATGCAATCATTTCAGCAAAACCTTGACTGACTGACATGTCAGCCACACGACCACAGACATTTGTTTTACCTTCAGTCGGGCATCTATAGTGTTTTTGAGCAGTGTGGTGAATGGTCGGTGCTGGTACAGTTCCCTCACTTCCAGGACTTTAGGGCAGCTCCTGACAGGCTGACGCTGTGCTGCAGAACTACCAGACCGCTCACTCAGAGACAAACCTCGTGCCATGCCAACACCTAATGGAGGACCTGGGGACTTCTCCTGGAACAAAAGGGGAAAGACAGAAGGAAGTTGAATGTCAGTTATTGGCCCTAAGTGTGTTGTTTGCCTGTGTGTGCATGAATAACTTGTGTTATTTGTACCTCTGTTCTGGGGAAGTCATGCCAGCTGCGGTTTCTGAGGTTGGGAGGGGTGATTTCAGGGTTCTGTTTCCCTAGCAACCACTGGGACCACACATTCTGGTGGCTGGGCTTCAGGATGGTGATGCCAAACTCATCTGAAACAGTCACATACACAAACTTCTAATTATTTTCTAGACAGATAGATGTTGTTGTAACTGAATCCGCCTCTCGAAGTTCTATTTTCTAAGTATAATGTTTCATCATTTTTTTAATATACTGAACAGGGCACCTTGTGTGTCCGGCAGAGGTTCCTTCAGCACTGCTATGGTAGGGTCAGAATAGGCCTGGTAGAGCAGTTCCTCTACGGTCTGAGAGCTCAGTAGTTCAGTACCTGAGCCATCCTCATGCACCATAAAGAGCCTGGAACACAAGATTTCAGAGAGATCACAACAGTAGCATAATGTTAATGTGAAGATATTATTACAGATATTACAGAATTTGGCTTTTTTGTATTCATGCAGAGCAAATCTTTACATACAGTTACATTAGAAGAGACAACATATAGATCCAAACAGTTTTCAGTTGGTTGTATTTTCTGTATTAAACAAGCACTAATAAATACTGATGACTGCATGTCTTCAGAGTCATTTTTCATAGCTGATATATGGATATAGGCCCACCTGGGACAATGTTCTCTGTGTTTTACATTAATCCTGGACATTTCTCTGTCCTCCTCCTCCTCGTCTGGCTCCTCCTCATCCTGTTTCAGTGTGCTCGGAGCAGGGCTAAAGCTCAACACTGATAACTGCCCATCTTGCATCACCTGCAACACACAAACAAAAAATGTTATAATGACTCAGGTGGTTTATCATGACATTTCTCAACATCTCCCTGTGCTCTTGAATTAATTATTCATGATGCTGCCTTTTTAGGCCCCAACCAAGGTTTGAACCAGGAACCTTCTTGCCGTGAGGCAGTGTTAACCACTCCACCGCAGGGCCGCCCACACGCAAACCCCATCTTCTTAGAATCCTCATAACTGACCTGGAAGTGGTTCCCATCGGTGTCTGTAACGTCACAGGCCACTTCGCCTGTGTGACTCATGGTGTAACTTCCTGGCTGGTTTGCAGGAGTGCCACCCTTTGGACTGGGGGTTTCAAGTGGGTCAGACGAGTAGACGCATGTCCCATCACTCTGGATCTGCAGGAGCCCCATGCTGAATGGGAACACCTTTAATGCAGAGGAATACAGAAACAAACAAAGAAACATACATGTAGGTAAATAAACAAATATTCAAACGTGTATTTGTTTAATATTGTGTACAAGAGTAACTTTGGTGCCATCTGCTGGACATGCAAGACTGACACTGACACTGACAACAACTCAGTGTAATATTCCCTGTAAACCACCCACCTGGTAGGCTCCTTGATTGTTCCCAGTGATGACAGTTCCGTCGGCTAAAAAGGCGTGAGCTGTGTGTCGCTCGGGGTACATCACCACTGTGGCACAGCCTTCCTTCTCCACCAACACCACCCGCTCTTTAGTAGACACACTCCCCTTATCGCTCTCACATACACTCTTCTTGCCATTCCCGGCCGCAGACACGCTCTCCTTGCCATCCTCGTACACACTACTTTCCCTTTCATCGCACACATCCTCGCCCTTGCTCAACTTTGCGCTACCCTGTCTAGCAGCTGCTTCTTCCCTGCTAATCTCTTCTCCCTTGCCAGAAGTATCCTGGATGAGCACGCTCTCGTTAATGCTGTCCGCACAGCGTGTCACGCACACACACTCAGTGCAGCCGCATACACATTCAGAAGTTGATTTAAGGGTCACACTCTCAGGCTTCTCCCCTGGAAATTTAACAGACACAAACCGACTTAATTTAAAGTTTGAAGTTTGTGAGTGTGAGTACGCTTGTGTTACATCAGGACATCACTACAGTGTGTATTCATTGTGTGCTGGTCACCTGTGTGCTGCAGTATGTGCTCCAGTGTCTTTGGTGGTTTGTCTTGGTAGAGACTGGTGATCCTGGTTCCGTCTGCATGTTCGACACTTAGAGACCCGTCTGGGTTCTGGACAGAAACCACCAGATCCTCCCGGCTCAGCATCACCTGACACATGCCAGGTTGAAGAGGTTACTCCCAGCAATGGGACCAACACAAGTTGTGAAACCTTGAAAACAACTGGTGTACCATCAGAAGTAATGCTGCACTCTTACCTCATGGGTAATGGGGTCTGTAGTCTTGAAGGCCAGTAGAGGTGTGGTGGCTATGTGTTTGTGTGTGGTACCCACAGTGTAGATGCGCGCTCCAGATGGGGTTGTAGTTAACCAGCACCCTCTCTGAGCATCTGCCTCCTTCTCTAAGCTCTGCCCTATGTAGACACACACACATACAACACAAAGTCTTTACTATCCTCCCAGCAGGCGGCTCATCATGTTCATCAGACGATAGAGGAAACACTTTTCCACATTCACTGGTGCTGCACCTTCCTTGTGGTCAGCTTCTTGAGAGGTGTTTTCTTCCTCAACCTCAGAGTCAGGAACCCACACTGGGCCAGCGTCCTGGCTGAAACTGACGGAGCCATCTGCAAACAGAACCTGCAAGCATAAATGTGATCTTTGAGTCAGAAGTCCTGATTGCTCAGCTCTGTCTGGTACGTGCGTTGTGTGCAGAGTATGTTTACCTCTGTGGACCCGTCTCTCATGTAACGGATCACAGCTCCGTGGCTGGTGATAACGCGGGACAGTTCTTTGGAGAGGAAAGGGTCCTGAAGCTGCCCCATAACTCCTCGACCATGAAGAGGAAAGCCCTGTTTCACCAACATACCCTGCTCCTCTGAGGACACTCCTGAACACACAAACAATGGAATAAATATTTTATGAATATATGTACACTATATAGAGTCATAGTACTAGTAGCCTAGTAGTAGTAGGAATATTCTGTTGTTTTTGTAGTCATCAAATAAAGTGGCAAAATCCTGTTTTGCCAGTCTTTAATCGGGTACATTTGAGTGCGGCTATGGGCTGATGTGACAGTTTCTGAGTTGCGTTGCTCTGCTGAAGATGTACTGTAGCCGTTCCAGGGATGCAATTTTAGTGGCTGGAGCTCTTTTTTGCAGTTTTGTAAAAACCACACCTGTGAGGACACACACCTGAGCGAGTGTGTGTATGCTTTGCCAAGAAAATACATCACTGACCTTGTGTATCCTCTCGCAGAAACTGCAGCAGCAATCCGTTAGGCACAGACAGGTTGAGGCTGTTGAATGGACGCGATGGCGATGCTGGCTGGCCTTCACACTCTTTAGACTGCACACAATCATAGACAAAAACGACGATGATGTACATATAGTATGAGCAAATCAAGAACAATTCCTGCGTGTACACATGTATTCTTTTGTGTATCAATGTGTGTATGTTGAACCTGGGACTCTGGAGGTCTGGTGTCACTGGACGGGCTTTGTGTCTTGGAAGGAACTGAATCCAGGTCTGTCCCCTTTGAGCGGTGGGTAGAGGAGGAAAGAGGGATGGGGACAGGGGTGGAGGTCTCTGGGGTTGCTCCTTCTATTACCTGGGGACTTACTAGAACATGGTTAATATGGAAAACGGTTAATACTGCCTACAGTGTAAAGACATCTGAGCCATGTTCACTCCAAATATAATTCAAAGAATTTAACCCCTTTTCAGTAAAGAACATTTGAATACATTAAAAAAAAAAACTTCACAAAGGCTAATAATTGTACGTGGTTTGTGTATGACACCTATGTATTCTCCCGTGGGGCCATAAAAGCTGTATGAAAGGTGGATTCCATTGTCTAACACCGCTGAGAGGGAGCCCTGCTTCACTCTTTTCATCATCACAGGCTCTGACACTGAAAAACACAGAAACATTCGCAGGCTAGCTCGCTTTGTTCAACAGTTTTATCCACTGAATTACTTTCAAATTTTGCAAAGACGGACAAAACAAATCCTGAAATGACAGAATGAGCACTCTTTACCTTTAACATCTTCTTTTATGCTGTTGCTCTCTTTGTCTTGCGGCTTAGGGGGAGGTTTTGCTGAAACAACGTGGTTGATGTGTGTGTAGAAATGATGCCCATCCTTCTTCACGGCCACTTTCATCAGGCTGGAACCTAGAGGGGACACGGTACAAAATGTACAGGTGCACGCGAAAAAGCACTCAAAGCACCTGCCTCCACCACTAGTTAACGGTGAGTAATAGCTGAGTTGCTCAGAGTATGTAGGAGAGCAGTTTTCTTTCCTGCATTGGAGCGGGTTTGATTTTGTCCGGATGTAAACACATTTGTCGTGCTTTAGAAGCGCGCGCAGATACGTGGAGCAGTTTCCACCACCTCAACACTTTTTCTCAATACCTTCAACGTAGCTGACAGTCTCCACAGTGATGTGTCCTCCATCTGAGGGGAAAAGATACTGGAGACGACCTGACACATGGATCAGCTTTCCATCCATGCTGTAGCCTGTGAAAGCCTACACATCACACGCATACAGTGTTTGTTACTTCTAAGTATCATCTATGTTCTGCTGTTCAGGCTCGAAAGCGCGGTGCCCTCACCTTGATGGGTTCCTCTGCCGGCTGCAGTTCTTCGTTTTCCTCCACAGGGGGTGCCGTGGTAACCATGGCCTCTCGGGGAGTTTTGGCTGAGCTGCGTGCTGTCGCTGCTTGGCTCTTCTTTCCACCAGACAAAGTTTTACTTTTCCTGTCAGTTGACTTTGCGTCCTCCTGCCGCTGTTTGCCTTTTGGCACGTTCTCCTTTAATTTCTTGGCCGTCTCCTCCTCCTTCAGTCGCTCCTGTTCCAGTTTCCAGGCCTGTAACATCACGCACACAGTGACAAACACTGAATTCCCTATTGTAGATTTTTAATGTGTCCAAAGGGGTGTACTGTTCAAATTTCAGGCAGTTATTATTCACAAATAGATGCAATGGTTTGGAATACAGTCAAAAAAACTTATTCTTCTATGGATTCCAGTACTATTCAACCGAATCTACTAATATCTAGTTTTTCATTTTTTTTATATTACTATTTATGATCACATTTGCAACCTTATCTTGTTAAAAGTACTCTGGCACCATTTTACTTAGGTGCAAACCCTGTACTGTATGTTTTTGGAAAGCAAGGGACAGAAAAAGAACTGGCTGTGAATGAGAATGTTCATGCATTGGCTGGTACTGACTTTAAGGGAATCTTTTCTGATGACTGGCTCCAGGGTGTCCTCCTCCTCTGCAGAATCTGTAGTCCTTTCATCTGCTCCAATAATAAAACAAATAGTGCATGTCTATGGTGGTAGGTTTAGTCTCACTGCCAGAGCTTTATGTTGGCAGGTGAAAGTACCTTTTGGAGGCTCGGCGGGGCTGACATTACTGACTTGCATTGCTTCTCTCTTTAATTCCTCCTCTTTTGTCCAATCAGAAATTTTATCTGCCACATGCTCCAGGTACTTTCTAAAAAAAAAAAAAAAACAAGGAAGTATTAAAGTCTAAGTGAGAAGGCTCAAGCTGTATAACAGTAATGATGGTGTTAACAGGAAGCTTGATCTGTTGGTTTCTTCATAGCAAAAAGAATATTACTATTTATTTCCTGTGAGAGGAAAAAGAACTCCCACTCTGACCTGAACTTGACATCAGTGTGAAGGGCTACATCCCAGAACTCCTTGCACTGGTGATAAGGGCTCATTGGATTGTGGCAGAAAATGTACAGGCTGTTGTTATGACTTCCTCTGAAAGTGTCCAAGCAGCGGTATTCTTCTGAAGCTAACTGGAGTACCTACACATAAAAAGTCCACAGATAAAAATGTAAATACAAGTAATGTAATACAAGTAATATTTTAATGTGATTGTATCACATTTAAAGTTTGCTTCATTGTTGCTGCAGCCACAGACAAGTGTGTGTTGTTTGTTCAATAATGAAGCCTTACACTAATTTAATAGCTGTGGTGGTTTAGCTTTAATTAGGTTATCTTGGGCTTTAACACAATTAACATATTTAGCAAGAAATATAAGGTAGGAAACACACACACACACAGGAGGTACTGTACAACTGTTACCTCATGCTGACAGAGAAAACCCTGAAGGAGAAGAGAAGACAGGTCACCTGTGGGAAGATCGAGGCGTCGTGGTGTTCAGCATGGTGCCAGTCAAACAGCGATCTCAGCCTGCAACTCTGAATGTCAGACAACTCCAGCTGGGTGCACGCTCTCCCACTTCTCTGCTGGAGACAGAACAACATGTGACATTACCGGGAGGAAGATCTGAAGAAATGCACATTATTAATGTTATTATAGCATGCAAAGAATGTGAGGAGCTACAGTAATAAGAACATAAAAACAATACCTCTGTGTCACCAGGATCATCAGTGAGAAATGTCTGACCTATAGTTGAAATAATATAATAATAATATGAGGTATGGCACTAAAACACACAGTTAAAAGATGAATTTTCTTCAGAAGTCATACCTTTAGTCCGTCGGTTATTAAGCTGCATTTTAGCATAGGATGCTGGGTTGTCCCAGGGGGTTATTGTGGGTGTCTGCTGCTGTGCTGGTTCAAGTGTTCCCAGTGCTTCCTGAGCATTCAGTAGTACACCCTTTTGGTCCAGCCTGGTCAGTGGCATACTCTCAAACACACTCTGATGAAACAAACGCTCCACCTCCAGCCATGGCACAACATCTGTAAGATATCATAACATGAAAATATCAGTTTGAAGCGCACGAGTCAAGAGTTTCCAAGAAACAAACTGACCAACTATTTGTATCAATACAGTGATAAAAATGCTGAGAAAGAGCAACACCACCCATGGATATACTGAGCTGAGTGGTTTTTGTGGTTTCTGACCGTCCGTGCAGAAGTGTTGTAGCTGCTGTTTGATTGACATCCAGCGCAAGTTGCTGTCTCTCTGCTGAGCTACAGAGTGGATCAACTCCCACACTGGAGACATCCTCATCATGGACAACTCCACCTCCAATGGATCAAAACCCTCAACTGCCTAAGAGGAACACGCACACAGATCATAAACATATTTCTGGTCCAAGGATGAAAAATGAGGAGCCAGGATTACATAAACTATACAGTCTATGAATTGATCTTATTCAGATTCCACATGGGTAATAAAAACAAGTCAGTTATACAAAGAAATCTACTTGCATGGACATCTCTCAAGCGCAGTGCCCTCTCATTGTGGTGCCTGATAACCAGAGGCTGCTCAGACTTCTTCTGAGTCTCCTCTGCTCCAAACGTCTCTGCTAGTCTCTAACACAGAACACAGAAGAGAATGCAGTAGAGACAAGTGAGTGAATCATATTATTCTGTCCAGTGTATCCGCGGAGTCACAGCCCCCCGTAAGTTTTACAATTCCTTAAGGTGCAAAATTTACACACAGTATACCCCGGCTTTCGAGGCCAGACACCAGAAAATATACAAGAGCTCTCTGACCTGTGTTGACTGAGTCAGAGAAACCAATGTTCCCTTCAAGATGGCTGGTTTACTGACTTAAAGTCATTTTTTATTTTTTTGTAGAACTTTACTATGCAACATGCACCCATTGTCCTGTGATTATAGCACCATCTGCTGGACATGCGTTGGATGTATTATATGTATGTGTTGTTTCAGTTTGTTATGGGTCTTATATACAGTAATTTCAGTACAAATATTTGTGTTTAGTGACCCCGATTTTAAAACTGTTAATGTAACTAGTAAAGAACTTATCAGAAAAGTAAAAACAGCAGAAGAAAGAGGAGACGTTTCCTCCCACTTGCTTCCTCTCTGCTCAAAGAAGCAAGTGTGTCACCCTCCCCCCACCACGGCACACTCTGAACCCACCCTCCTCCGTGTGCGCTGCAGAGACAGCACTCTCAGCGCGACACTGGAGCTCACGGAGATCGGCGTTTGAGCTTCAAGCAACTGCAACCGGCCCTGGTATCAGAAATACGAGCCCCTTGGGTCCTCCCTGAGCTGCACAGACCCCTCCCGATTAAAAAGACAGGGGAAAAAAGAGTGTGCTGCATTGGCCGGGAATCGAACCCGGGCCTCCCGCGTGGCAGGCGAGAATTCTACCACTGAACCACCAATGCTGCTTATAAGTATTTTTGTGACATCACAATTTTTCAAATTTTTGAGAGATACAGTATATCTCACAGTGCTGATGGCTATAACACACACAGCACACACTAGACTGCACATTTCTCAAGGTGTGTGTGTCTTCCTGCGTTTCACCTTCTTGTCCTCTTCATTCTGTGCTGTAGTCAGCAGGCTGTTTAACATGTGGCTTCTCTCCTCTTTTGTGTGTACAAGAGGCAGGAAGCTTTGGAGCATGAAGCTGACCAGCTCATGGTCTAACCCGGGACTGCTATGAGGTGCGGGCTCCTCAGACACGTGGGATGGGGACTGCTCTGTTGAAATCACCACCTGAACACATAAATATGGAAATATGGGCACAGGTATAGGAAAGAAAAGGACATACCACATAAGTCAAACCTCACCCATTCTGGGTACACATGGATACTCATAATAATAATAAACACGCAGACCTGTTCCAGCATACAGTGCAAAATTAGAGGCACAGAGCAGGCTTCAGGGGGAACCAGGTCAAGTAGGTTGCTATAGTAACGCATGTCCACGTCCGTAGAGAGAGGAAGCTCTTCAGTCTCTGTATGTAAAGGAGAGAGGACAGAGAAGAAAGAAGGTGGCATCCTAGTCTGAGTTTTTAAATCACATTTGATTAACACACACACACACCGATATATGAAAGAGAGGACTGTTAAAGAGAATGTTTTACCTTGTGGTGGGTTTTCCTCACGCACCGACTTCTTCTTGGAGTGTGGAGTCATGGGGAGAGGAGTCGGCACAACCTGGCACATGAAAAACACACAAAACTACTATGAACTGTTCACTGGTTCACTTTGGTGTTCACATATGTTGTAGGTCAGCTCACGGTGTTGAAAAGGAATGAATGTATGAAAATGAAGGCTATAATGAAGAACATCAGACAGGATCGGAACACATCCACGTTTTCCTGATTTGATTTCACCGTCCAAAGATAATGAACTAAAATGAGAGTTGCAATGTCAATGCTGCTACCTACAGCAGTGGCTAATGTACTCGCCTGCTCAGCTATGAAAGGCGTGTTTGAGTCAATATGGGCTCGTGAAGCAGAGTGGCGCAGCGGAAGCGTGCTGGGCCCATAACCCAGAGGTCGATGGATCGAAACCATCCTCTGCTAAAACGATGTTTTTTACAAGGGAACTGAATATCTGTGTGCTTTGGACTACTGCTCTGATGAATTAAGCACTTAAGGATAACAGAACCATCGTCTTTTTACTGACGTTTGAACAAAACTAGACATAAAAACAAGACAATCATAAAAATCATTAGTTGCAGCTGTATTGTGGTGTTGCATGTGAGTAAATGTGTACCTCTGCAGGCTGTGGATCCAACTCAACAACAGTGGCTACGCTAATCAGTCTCATGTTGTCGCGATAGTGTTGATATTGCCTGCGCCAGTCCAGACAGTCATATATGAGACTGGCCACACCTTCAAAGATTTGGACTCCCATCGTCAGCTGGAGACACACGCACACACAGATTGGAGGAGGAAGAGAGAGGAAGGCAGACACAAAAGGCGCTTGAGAATGACTAAACAGGAAATCAGTCAGGAACAACTCACCTCAACCTCGGGGTCCTGTGTATGAAAGGGAGGCGAGAGATCTGGGACAGTGTAGTTGAGCTGAGCAACATCATGGAGCTTGGACTCCAGTGGCCCGCTGTCCAGAACTGATCTCAGACCTGACCAGAATAGATCCAACTTCCTGGCTTGAGCAGCCAGCTCTACGCCGCCATGATCATCTTACATATAACATACAATAAATATGAAAATGAAAGTTTGAACCCATGTACAATCTATTATAGCTCTAAAGTGCATTATTAAATCTGTGAAAGAGTCATGAAAATTGTATACTTAAGGCTCTTTACCTGCATCCAAAACTGGAGACGCTCTCAGACTCTGCTCACTGCCCTCACTGGTATGTTGTTCCTGTTGCCCCTGAGAAGTGTGCGTGGGCTCCGAACACAATTTGATGACACTGGCTACGTGTACACCTATGGCATCAAGTGCCGCAACCAAGTGGGGCTGGTGGAAGCCCAGGACCAGGATGTAGTGTTGAGGACCATCTTCTGGTTCATCATCTGTGCACAAACACACATGACATGATAATCTATTATCATGTCTAACTTCTCTTTCTTGTACACAAGCACATACAAAGTCTTTAACTTAGCATTGTCTCAATATTGACACACACAGTTGGTTTTAATCAGAGTTTTTACCTATGAACTTTGGTGGCTCGACATCATCTCTGCGTTTCAGCTTGGTCTTCTTCTCCTTGGAATTTCCCACAGGTGAGGGTGGACTCTTCCCCTTTTTGTCAGGTCCCTTGGCCCCTCCTTTGTCTTTGCCGGAAGCAGGAGGACCTGCCTTTGTCTTTACCTCCTCAGCCTTAAGAAGACGTGGACAGAAATGATACAAAAACCCTTGAAAAAAAAAAAAAAAAACATTTTTCCTCTACTCGACTCTTCAGTGCTAAAATCGCCATGATTGTAAGAATACTGCAACTGAAGCCTAAGTGAATATCCACTACAGTTCAACGCTGATGTTAATGTATAATAATCAACTCACAGAATCGCATACACGAGGAGAAACTCACCTGCTCGGCTTCCCTCCTCTGCTGATCGTTGGCTTTGACCTGTAGCAGTTGGGACTTCAGTATTTTTGCCATCAGGTCACAGGGAATCTCCTCTCCTGCATCCAGCAGCACTTTAGCAGGCTCTGTAACCTACACGGGACACAAACACAGAGAACAAAGCCAGAAGAGAGGCACAACATATTAAAAAACACTCATACTCTAATGCAGTTAATAATTTATTTATCTGAAACGCACCTCAAAGAACGGGGGAACATCATCAGGTTTTTTTGCTTTGAGATTTCCTAGTTCGTGGATCTGTAATAAATATGGAGGGAAAACAAAAGACAAAATATTAGAGTGGACTGACACCATTTTGTTAGCACATCACAAATTTAAGACTACGTTTGTTTAGTTTAATTATGCAGCGACCCATAAAAAACATCAAATGACAATAAAAGCTGTACAAAAAATACAGAATAGACTATTAATAGACCTGAACCAAGCTAATACCTTAGCAAGAGTGCTGTCCCAGGTCAACACGCTGAAAAGCTTTCGCAGTGGTTGTTGTGCGGCCAAAGCCAAAGCCCGGATCAGTTCCTCATCTTCTGGACTTCTTCCAACCACAAAAGACACACAGGCCTGCCACGACTCCTGGAAAGGACATTAAAATAACCGGACAACGCAGTACATCATCCAAGTGAGCAGACATCAACGTTCACATCATGCCCCGCCCTGTTTCAATTACAGTTAATTGACAAGTGAGTGCACGCGGGCACTTCGTGGACGCCGTACATCACGTGACTTTCACCGACAGGCGAAAAGCTAAACGTTACCCGCAGAAACACGGTTAAAATGTTGCACTGTGAGAAACTTAGGAGTAAAAAATGTAATTTTTTAAAGTTAAGTTGAAGTTAAGTTTTTTGAAGAATTTAATTTAACAAGTTTTTATGAAGAGAAAAGCGTTAAGGTAACTTCAACAACAAATAACCACGACTTCCTGTTTGTTCGTCTCCCCTTCAAAACAAAAGCTCAAAGGTTTATTGTTAATATTGTTTTACGTATGTAGTTATGGTGACAAATGCAACATAAAGTATATTTGGCGATACATTTTCTATAAAATTGCACAGTGGCTTTGTTTAAAGGTCTGAAATCGTATGAAGGAACAGTTTGGAGGAGAACAACTCATTTTAAATCCTTAAACCCGAAATGAAGAGTAAAAATGCCCACCGCAGCTAGCTAAACCTTTAACCTGTAAGAGTTAGTTAACTACCATTTGTAGACAGTTACTAAAAAGTTTCACCTCGTGTGATAAAATGGAAATGTTTTGAATACACATGATAAGTGAGCTAACAAACCTCTTCAAACTCTGCTCTGGTGAGACCAGCCTCCCAGTTCTTGTTGCCAACTGCGGCGCCAGCAGCACTGGACTTTTTGGCTGAGCCCTTTTTAGCTGCCTTTGGTGGCATTTCCGCTCAGTGTCGATTATCTATATCATGAAATAGAACAAAATGCTGAAAATAGTCTTAAACGTAACCACTTGATAATCTAATTAGCTGAAAACTACAGGTTAATCGTGACTTCACCCGCCAGCGTCGCCTGGTGCTTGTGTTGCCCCTGGCAACCGCGAGGACACAAGTGCTGTAAATTACTCTTCCGGTAAACTTTCAGAACAAAAGCATGAAGGCGCACACATTTCTATTACAATATATCTGACTAAAGTAATAAAAAAATACAAAAACTAAAAGGCAAAATAAATAGTATTTATAAGTAGTAAAACTATTTGACACAAATAACCTTTATTAATCACTAAAATATCTGTGCAACTGTTGTCAAATATTGTTGTCATCCATCTTGTCCACTAGATGGCAGTAGAATCTCTGGGCTGTGAGACTCCACATCTCCTGAGCCAAAACATTGACCTGATTGATAATTATTGTCTATCATTATTATTGTCCATCATTATAACAGTAGATGCATGTTATTGCACTTCATAGCGCAGCAATTCCACAAGCCATCTGGCATCCAAAAACATTAACCAAAGAATACATACACACACATACACAAACTCCACTTTAAACATTTAATGACGGTGGTTATAATTATTAATTCTGCATGTTCCAGTTACTGAATGAAGCCCTTAAGCTATAAAACTATGTCTGACATTACAAAAGACAGCTGGTTTGATTTCAGTGCCAGAATGAGTGAACAAAATGAGACAGGGCATCCTAAGAATGGCAGTCTGGAACACACACACACTCGAGAGACATTTCATCTGTCTAATGAATGATGAAACCATTGTTCCACCAGATGAGCCAAGTAACAAGATAGAGGTTAAATAATAGCAGCACCAGTAAGAACAGCGTCTAATTTTACTTTGATGTGTGAATCTTGAGTGGAATATAAATCTGTTTTGAATAATATCTAATAAATGCAGGGAATATAGCACAGAAGATTTAACCTTGACCAGGGTTTATAAAAAAAATGAGATTTTGAATGCTAATTAGGTTAATACTGAGGTGGAATAAATATCAAGATACTGTATAAATGAATGACAATGAAGAGCGGCGTGTGAAAGGGGTCGTGGCCACTTCACTGCTCCTACACACTCTCAGGCAACAATTAAATGAGCTGCAACACATCTTAGTAATGATAATTTATACTCTTTTTGTGTGGTCTGCACTTAGAATTCAGTTTTGAAACAGAAAAGAACATTTCGTGAGCTGCTGTTTCAAGGAAAGCCGTGGAATAAACATATCGCTGTGGTTGCAAGTTGTTCATCTTTGTACATAAAACAATCCTGTTCTATTCGTGACCAGTTTGTCCTCAGTTTGTCATATAATTATCATAAAATCTCCTACAGGTTTCCGCCAGGGTGGTATCATGCTTTTCAGGAGAAGACTATTTTAAGACATGAGATTTTTACTGGAAAAAAGTGAGTAAGAAAAACATGGTCAATGATCCTAAAGCATTTCCTGTTTTACAAGATTGACAGCAGAGATTCACTTTTAACCATTCCCTAGAGTCAAACTGTCTGTTTATTTTATATTTTCCTCAAGGATTTGTCTTGGCACATACTTCAATCTCGATAAGATCAATTCCCTTTGCAGGAGAAAAGCTTATTTGGACGGTGCAGCCCTGTACAGAATTCATGGATTGCATGTTGCTACATTCATATGCATATTATGAAGAATTTCATGCAACACATCAAATAAGTTCCACTGAAGAAGTTTTATTAATGCAGGGGACCATTGTCATGAAGGTGATTACACCCAGGCCTAGTTCTAGCAGCTCCCTATAAAAGGTTAAAAGTGAAACAACGCCCACTTGTCAGATGCCACAGAAATCCATGCTTGAAGCCAGCAGTAGCATTAGCTATGGAGGCTCCTCCAAACCTTGTCCGGCGAAGGTCACACACCGGCCAGATAAACATTGTAGTGACACGTAAATAACGCTCTGTCCACACTGCTGCAAATAGCATAGCAACATCTCAAAATATCCAGGTTTTTTAAGGAATACACTGCTGTCAGACATGTGCATCATGTGTCTGTTTGGCCTATTTCCTTTCAGTGAACAGCAGTCGGAATAATTTATTTTAGAACTTCATCCAGTTTCTGCTTAGTTACTCAAAATAACGTGTATTACATAAGTTGATATAATAAATACACCAGAGACTAAAATCATAAAATAAGACACCAAGTTCTGGAGGAAGGCACTGCAAGTACTTTACACAGTGTTACGTCCAGGACCTTAAGGTATCTGACCACATGCAGCAATCAATTTTAAATCATATGCTCATAAATGCTGTATTTAGACGATGGGGAGTCAGACTTCCTTCAAATATCAAGTTAATCAACAGCTCATAAAACATCGTCCTGAGTGCTGAAGTAACTGTTAAGCGCAAAGAGGCTGTAAGGAAAAGCGCTGAATGACTCGACAAATCCTCAAATAATTTCTGTGTAAAACCAGAGCGGTTTCTGCTGTCATCTTGTCAAAGTGTTGATTCATCTCTTCATTTTTCTGAGGCTGGTTTCCATTTTGCACTGGACTGTATTATATTAAAAAGTGTAAATACTGTGGGGCCTGCAGAGTATGTATGTAAGTCCAACTTAACATAGTCAAGCTCAAAATGTCAAAATCCTGATAACACACAAACTATATTGCTCTCAACAATAGAAATTTCAAATAAAAAATATTGTTTTATTTTATTTGTTTCATTGCAGGACTATTTATTTGTCTTGCATGATGTTGTACAGGTTTTTATTTTTCTGGTTATTCAAGGTAACATGCTATAATGTTATGCTAGCAGAGTATAAGCATTTGTTAGCATGGAAAATGTGTTTTTTAATCTGTCTACCATGAAAAACATTAAGGATCTTTTCATCATGCTAGCTGCCCTAAAAGACCATATTTAGGCACAGCAGTGCTTTAAGCTAAATGCTAATGTAGCATGCTAACATGCTCACAATGACAATGCAAACATGTTGACATTTAGTAACTATATTACCACGTTCACAGTCTTACTTATGTAAACATGCTAACCGCAACTCTGATAGGATTATACAATATCCTACATTTCCCTTGTGTCCCTGTATTGGTTTAAATTTAATACTTGATGACTGCAGTGATAAAACTATGGGTGCTGTCCCTGTGTTTAACTCGTGTCACGGTGCCCTCACAGCTAAGGTGTTCAAGTGCTACTTGGCAATGCAAAGTAGATTTAAAATTCCCCTGACCGACATTGCATGTTGCCAGTTCCAATAGTGCCAGCCCAGGCCAGTGTTTGAACGATTTGAATTTCAATACCCACAAATCATATGATATAACGTCAGTAAAGAGCAAACAGCGAGCTCATGTTTACCATGCAGGACATTGAAAGTGTCCAACTTTCTCTGGAGCCAGTGTGTCACAGTGACCTCCATCAGGCAAAATCTTAGTCCTTTTTGGTTTTCTGGTGTGAGAATACCTTCTGCAAAAAGGAACTAGAAAGAGGAACAAGAACCTATGTCTTCTATGTCTTTTTGTATCCGTTCTGGTCTGCTCAAAAAAGGAGCATTGTTTACACAGATTATAAACAAACGGTCAGATAAACATATCTCAATCACAAAATAACCCTAGTCCCAGTATGACATCCATGTACCCTCATCCAAGTTTATCAGATTTCCATCTTCTCAGAATAAGGTTGTTCTCTGGGTCAGGAGGAAATATGGACTCCAGCCCAGTTCAGTGGGAACAAACAGCCCTATCCTGTGACTTAGACACCCCGTGGGGATGGAGACGGGCCCAAAAGGTGGTAAACATCTGTAAGCTGTCGAGGCTACAGTATGTGCTGTGTGGGCAGTGGGGATGTGCGTTCAATCTGATCAGTGTGATTGATTCTGCAGCTGTGGCGGGGAAGGACACATTTCACAACATGGTAGTGTCACTGAAACCTGTGCCGATTGAGATGAATCATGTCGACACTGAGAATCTCAAGTACCCCCCCCAATGGATTCATGAGCTTCAGTGAATGAGCTGCCAAGACCGTACAGTGCAGCTCAGATTCTTTTGGTTGCAGCGACGTAAAAAAGGCCGCCAGTACTTTTCCATGAGGCCAGAGGCTGGATGAATTATGTTGGTGTGTGCCTCAGTACAAGCAGCCTTTGCCTTTCTTTGGTCATAGAGCATAAACCAAGGATGTACTATACCCTAAATGTCACTATTTTAAAAAGCAGTTAAAAACAAAGATCCTAATTATAATTAATTATAATAATAATGTCACTGATCCCAGCTGAGAAATAATTTGGTACATAACCCCTTTTTGTACATGTAACCTAGCTGTTTCCCTCTGTTTTCAGCTTTTACATGAAACAAATGTATTTCCTGGCTCTAATTTTATATATTTAAAGGACTATTGCATGGGATTTATTGGCATCTAGTGGTGTAGTTGCTGTACTTGCAACACCTCACCTCACCCCTGTGGCCCTATGCAGAGTAAGTGTTTACTGTGTTAGTTCTGAGCTACTGCAGGAACACGGCCTTTTAAAATGGCCTCATTGGAAGAGGACTTGTGGCAAGTCTAGGCTCATTGTATGGTAACAAAAACAACAGTGCTTATTTTTGGGGTGATTATACACTGACTGAAAACATTTCTGCATATTGTACCACCCCTCCTAAATGCAACACACCTGACCTTTAATATGCAGATTAGCATCAATCTTCTCATCTTTAGCGAATAAAGACAGCCTGTGGCAAATACATGACTCAGCATTTGTAATTGAACTTAATAGAAAACTTGGCATACTACTATGTTTACCAGTGAATCTCCACAGTGTTGCATTACTGACCCACAGTAGCACAGCAGGGGGAAAGGGATAAGGCGTGTGACAGAGTAAATGATCACTGGTGCTTTGTCCCCTCACAATGACAGCGCTGCGTCTTGCACAAGATCATGTGCCTCTGCCATTAACCTACTGTAACCACGTCACTCTGTTCCCTTGTCCGTGCATGAATGACGTGACCGCGTGACCGCGTAACTTAAACACAATCAAGAATAAAGCAGTACACCATCAGGTCAATGGCTTACTTCACTTAGCCTCAAACCATGCATCCGCAACGACGAGAGGCCTAGTCCCACAGGAGTGTCACAATCTTAAGCTCATCTGAATCTCATTTGTATCGCTCACAAACAGAGGCCCGCAAAGTCACTATGGAGACGCTTCCATTAAAGACAGTGAGAGAAATGTCACACAAACTCTGCAGGTTCGCACGACAAGCAGCTGATGTGCTTCTATAAACATCTACGGCAGTGTTTGTGCACAAACTGTGCTACTTATGTGCCATCTTGGCCAGTGTTTCTTAGCAGGCCCGTAGGAGGAGATGAGAGCAATAAAATATTAATATGGATAAGTTAAAGGACTCGTAAAACTGTGCCTAAATAAACGTTATGATGCCTATAAAGTTGCTTTACGGTGACTGCTGGTGGCTTTCATGATGTCAAGCTGAAAATTCTTGTCTCATCCTATCCAGCACCATGCATAATAAACACATCACATTCTTGTGGAGATCTTGTTCTGTTTGAAAAGCCTGCATTGTCTCACTGCCGCCTGCCCACTCCAGGCTTAGCAGGCTTGGTCATGTCTCCTGAATATGCACAGTAATGTTCTGTGACTGCTGAATAAATAAATACAATTATTCAGGCTGTACAACAAAAGTGCACTGAGACAAATGTTGGTTTAAATTTTTTATTGTCTAATAGACAAGATCTAGTTTCCTTGAACAGGAAGTTTCACATGGCATGAAAAAAAAAATGTAGGGAATTTACCAAAAATCATAAATTACCAGCTGGACCTCCAGTAATTTCTTTGCACGTCCCGGTTACAAGTACATAAAAACAAATAAGCTGTTACATTAGGGTGAACCATCCTTTTAATCTATAAAGGCGCTGCATTGAAAAAGCAGGTCTAGGGGTGGGGGGGTATAAAAAAAAAAAATTCAGTAAAACATTTACACTAAATGTACACGTAAGCTGTGATCCAAGTGAAAACAGACATTTAAGGCATCCACGTTGCCCTAGTGTGAGAAGACCACACCACGACAGCAGCATCGTCACAGGACATTCAGTCTTAAAAACCACCCGCAGCCCTAAATACAGCATTACACAACTAGCTACATATGGCCCCCAAAAGACTAAAAAAAATTCAGTCTCCTATTCAAGCCTAGGTGTGCTTACTGCTGCTGAACACATTCAACGCATCTGGAAACGTGCAGACGCATCAACAAAGTGGCTAGTGTCTTTAACAAATGTGTACCCACGGTATGTCCCTCTCAAACATGTTTGACGTGAACATTTTTACATTCATCTCTGCAAAGTTGCACGATTTAAAATTCTGTCTGAGCAACAAATGCTCCGATTAGAAAAAACAAAAAAAACCCCAAACACCCAGAATATTACAATTTTGCTGATTTAAAAAAGAAAAAAAGGGAAAAAAAGCTTTTAGAAACACTGAAGCCGAACCCAGAACTATGAGGCTCATTTATGCAAAAGCTTTTAACTTTACATCCAAAGCTCCAAACTGATCGACTGGCTACTAATAGTTGAACGGACAAAGTGTATTGTACAAAAACACTGTAGAAAATATGACACCACTGGAGTGTCATTTACATTTGGGCAGAAGTGCGTTTACCCACAGGAAACCTGATCTCCCGCTCTAATCCCTCCCATAGTTCAGCACTCCTCTACCACGGTACCAGCCGAGGAGGAGTACAGTTTTTTCTTGACAAGCCGGAAACCTGGACTCAGTTTAAGTACGTGCCTGAAAGTTGGGGCAAAGCAGGTTCCCATGAAAAGGAAGTCCCTCAGGCTGGGCCAGGCGGTGCCATCCTGTTTGAACACAAGAGTCAGCTCAAACGTGGGCACCACGGTGGCATCGTACACGATGCGCTCCAGCCGCTTGCAGCCCTTGTCCAGCTCTAGGTGGACGTAGAGGACGCAGCCGCGCAGGCCGCAGGGCTCGCCGGACGACAGCCGCAGGACCTCGCGAGCTATTCTCCGCGTGAGCTTCTCTGGTACCAGCACAGAGGAGCAGTGCAGCGTCGTCTTCTTGGCTCGTGACAGGCAGTTTTCAAACATCTTGGCCAGCTGTTGACAGGTTCTATCCTCTGTGACATCTGCATTTCTCTGGGGCTCGGCCAAGCAGTGATCCCAGAAGTCCAGTTCTGGGGAAAACAATGGAAGTGGGAACATTTAGGGAGCAGGACCAGCTTTCTTGCAGGACAATGAATGGCTTTTTCAAGATGCAAACATACACGTATCACACTGAGGTTTTTATATAGCATAGACTCATCGTAAATTAGAAATTAGTAAGTGACTGAGGGAGTTTTGTACGCTCTGGTTGCACTGAGTCAACGCTTTCACACAAGAAAACAAAGGATGAGCATCACGGACAGAGTGCTAAAAAAGGATGGGATTCAAACCGAGCACAGCGTGCGTTTTGCAGTGCATTAAGTCGGGTTTGTAGAGAAACATCCCGTCAGATCTGCCCTCATATTCAGGCTGCTGTTGTGCAGACTGGGTGAAGGGATGACTTCATCCTCTGTTGACTTCTCTCTCTCCTCCCCTCCCTCCCCTCCACTGCTGCAGCCATGCACCACACACAGGGATAAACAAGCACACCACACACACAACTGGGAAGTATCCAGCAACTATCACGGACAGACAAACAAAAAAAACACACACACATATATAGAAAAGTCCAGTAGACGTACCTTTCTCAATGCAAGCCTGGTCATATCTTCGGTCAACCAATTCAGAGATACATTCGCTGCTTTTGGTCTTTAACGTGCTTGTGGCAACCATGGTGACAGCCTTGATTTCTCCAGGAGTGGGCTGTTTCCCTTCTGGCTTTTTCCTTTTTTTAAAGCAAAGCTGCTCGAGAACTACAACAGCAGAAGAAGAAGAAGAAAGAGAAGACGAAGAAGAAAAAACAAAGGAAGAGTCAGTGCCACAGTCGAAGGGGGAGTATTTTTTAGCTCGATAAGAGACAGGTGTCTCATTAAGGTGTCTCAGCATGCAAACTGTCACAACGTAACGTCGGCTATCAAGACAACCCGTCACTTCCCGCCCCCCCACCACCAACAAACCAGAAGTTTAGCTGCACTGCTTTAGCCGCTCGTTTCTAGCTAGCAGACCTCTGTTCGCGATATCAAAATGACTTACCTTAAATATTATTTAGTGCAAAACAATTAAATCTCTTTCATAAATAAAGTCGCACGCCGTATTTCTTTTTTTTCTCTCTCTCTCTCTCTCCCTCCCACACTGACACACACACAGACACACAAACACACTGCAGCGGGGCAAAGTTGTGAGGAATATTTATACATTCCTGCCCCTCAGCTGACTCGAGGGTTTGACCAATCAGAGCTCGCCTCTCGACGTACAACGCTGCTCCCCGATTGGCCCGCGAAATGGGGTTTAAATTTAATAATTGACCAATACCCGAAGGGAATATCGGTGTTGCTACGCGGGCAGGTCTTTGCCTGCAGGCTGTGATGTCAAGTTTTTGTCATTGGGTTTGAAAAATAGATGTTATGCGGTTGCACACAGGGGTTCATCCACCTGACTGGCAGGATAGGAGTCATATAACACTTTTTTATAAAGCTGACACCATTAATTTGAGCAAAACTAAGCCAAGAAAAGCAGACATAGTTATTATAATAATATCAGACTTACTTTTCTGAGTACAAAACTGAACCAAAAACCGAAATATTGGAGGACAAATGGCATCACATCAGCTTAGATACTTAATTTCAGAGGGTTAGGTGACAGACACATTTGACCCGTAGAGTTTTTTATTTATTTATTTATTGAATTTTTTGTGGAGCAACCATGCAGCATTAATATCGATGCACAAATGGGACTTTAGATTCTTTGAGCTCCAAATCAATAGAGCAGCTTCTATTACGACGTTCAACAACTACTACAACTCCCATGAGGCTTTGTTGTTGTTGAATGCTTAAGAAATAATTGTTATTCTTGATTAAAATATTGACTTTTAGGGCAGATACGCAACCTTGTATGAAGTAAAGTTTATATTTAATCTACTTACTCATACATTGTTTTTCATTTATTATTTTATTTATTGATCTTTTACCATGCTTTTTGAGACTTTTAATCACATTTCTTGCACGCTATCATGTTCTGGTTACATGCATGCAATAAAAGAGCAAAAAAGAAAAAGAAACAAAAGAAAAATTCATTGATTGATTTTTAATTTGAACAAATACTGGTTAAAAGTGACAGTGGGCAGCATTTTCCAGCTGAATGAGCACAGTGAAACACGGCGCCGGTCGTGAAATAAAAAGCAGAAGTATGAATGTGAAGTTTTTTTGGCTTGACCTCACGAGCACTGCCTCGAACTGTCACATGCCAATCCAGGAGCGTCCATGGGTCTGCAGCAAAATGAAGCATTATTAGCGGTTGCCATATGAAATAAAAGACGCTACAAATAGAAGCTCGGAGAAGTGGCTTTCACCCTTGACAGACATGTAATTATGTGCAAAATAAGCAAAACATTCTTCCAGATAGATGTCTGAAACGAATCCAAACAGGCATCTGCGGCTTTTCCCCAGCTTATCCTGTGGATCTTTTCATAAAGAAGGAGGAAGCCTCCTCTTTACTCAGCCAAAATGTCTCATCTTACTGTATTTGTATGTGTATGCTTGTGTACATTTGGCAGATCAAACTCGGAGCACAGTTGTTCAGCTCATCAGCAGTTTATCCCTCATCATACACTATCTCAACAGAAATGTCCTCCCAGTAACAGGATCTGCCCCTCTTACCCCAAGCAGCTCTTGCTGGCTAAAGGGTAATGGAATCCAGTGGACGAGAGAGCGAGAGAGCTTTCCTCCAGTCACATGGGGAGAACTAGATAGGCCACAGAAAAAAAAAAGTCACATGCTTTAGGTAGTGTTACTGCCTTTGTGGATGCAAGCATATACTGTGTAAAGTACTAGATAAGCAAGGCTTTTGTTTAAGGTATGTGCAAAAGGCTGTTAGCATGGGATAAAGCAACCTGAATGCTTAAAAATGAATAAAACAATATTGGCTGTCTGATCATTTTTCGGCTGCAATGCATGCATGCATTTGGAGCTAAATTTATGTTCAATATACAAGGTCACGATCTTGCTGAGAAAGCTGTCCTTTAGACCCAGTGGCCCACATTTTTACTCTGTATCATAAAAAACTTAACAAGCCGAAACAGACTCATTAAGTGTTTAAAATAACATCTATGCAGGTCAGCCAGGTTGCAAACAGGATGAGATTAAATATTTTTAGATCGTCTCGAGAATGAGCTTTGCAGAAACCAAGATTAGTTGCTTACTAATCACTTTTATAGGAGACACTGCCTGAAAACTGTCCCCGCGGTGTCTGTCCCTTATCAGCAGATGCTGTCATCGCCTGCTGCAATGTGGGTTAACAGCAATGTCTACGGCAGATGCATAAAACTGTATATGAAGCAGTAAATTCAGATGACCAGTTTCATTTAGCTATAAGAGTATCAGCGTGGCGTGTGAAGTCTGGAGGTCTGTGTGTATGTGAGTCTGGAGTATGAAGGGTGTTAAAATAAAAAGGGCCCAGAGTGGTGGGGCACCGACAGGCAGAAAGTCATGATGTATTTATATTATAACTGTTTCAAACACTTTGGTAGCATGCAGAGCAGAGTATACGGCACTGCATGATTTTTTTTTTTTTTGCACTGGAAGGGCACCCTAGAAGGCATTGCGTCATGTTTTCTCTATTTTAAGGGCACCCTTGTGTGTGTGTTTTCTCTACTAAGAGCAAAGTAGAGAGCACATGTTTTTCTGCACCGAAAGGGCAACCTAGTGGACCCTGCATCATGTTTTCTCCACTGGAAGAGCACTCCAGAGGGCATTGCGACATGTTTTCTGTCCTTTAAGGGCATGCTAGAGGGCACCGTATGATGTTTTCTCCACTGGAAATGCATTCGAGAGAGCACTGCACAATTTAGAGGATGTGGCGGTTCATGCAACCACCCAAAAAACGTGTGCAGAATGAGGAAGTTAGATAAACTATGTAATACTAGCTATGTTTAAATATTTTGCAGTTCACTTTTTCTGATTGTCCTTTAAGCTCAAACAGAGTTGAGGATCTCTTGAACTGCTGCATGAAATAATACTCTGCAGCCAAAAGCTCTAACGACCTAATGTGTTTACAGCAACTGTCCCAACTCTGGGAGATCAATCCATTTGTCAGTGCTTAAAATGTTTCCAATGCCTTTTTATTACATTCGGCCTCTATATTAATTTTATTATGTGAAGCCCCATCTGTCTGTAGGTTTCCATCACACTGTCCACTGCCTGATCAAGGCTTGTAATCTCAGTTGGATTAATCTCGTTATTAAGGGCTGAATGAATCTTTCTTTTTTGCAATGACAATGCAAGATACAGCGAAAAAGAAAAGAGAAGCGGACACCGGGTTATTAATGTGTGAAGCACCTCTGCTTTCGACCTTCACTCCCTGTTGGTGAGGCGAGTGAACTCAAATCTGCTTTTGAATTTGCTCCATGTGCCAACTCCTGTTTCCCTGAATGAGGCAAAAGATAAAACGTGTTGTGTTTCAGGTTACTAATCCACCGCAGTTCAGATGAACCTTCTGTTATCCCCCGTCAAGACCCCTGGAATGCCTGGCTGGCACAGCTCTCCGCTCGGTGATATCCTCCCCCATGAAATTTAACAACAGGGAGCTCTTTTTGCTGAGTTGCGTTCCTCTATCTCCACTGGAGATAACTGGTTGCATGTGCAGGAGCGTTCCTCGTGCACACGAGAGCCTCGCCGCTCTTTGCACCTCTTTAATTAAAGAAGTTCTCTCAAGTGAAAAAGTGGAAAAAAATACTCCTTGTTCAAGCCAGCAGACAAAATATTCCCTTATGCATGTTCATATAAACCATGTTCCTTTTAATGTGATTGCACCTTTTTAATAGATTCTTAGCTTAACAGTTTTGCACTCTTGCAGATCATTTACATAAATTGCATGGTTTGTATTATTTAGAATCTGCAGATAAGGTCCCACACACTGACAAATACCTGATAAAACCCCTTACACCTATTACATTTAAAATAAACTGAGAGGGAGCATTACTTGATTGTGCATAAATGCACACAGCCTGTTTTTATGCATCTTTGATGTCACTTGTTGTCACCTTTCAGTAGGCCTGCTTAAGTGTGCGTCGATGCTAGAAGTCCACATTTACCTAGGTAGCATTCTAGCAGCAGGGTAGTTGAGTAGAATAGACCAAAACCCAGCGACAACAGCTGTTTGACAAACACAAAGGCCTCCGTTGGGAGACATTTTCTCCGCAGGAATATCGCACCTCTAATCTCCTTGTCTAATCGGGCGTTCTAAATTAGAGACAGGAAACGTGCAGTAGTTAAATCAAAATATTAATTTTTATCTTCCGCTTGGGCCCCATTATCGTCTCACCGAGGAATTGGAGACAGTGTGAGCATCCGATTTTTTAATAAAAGTTTTCAGTAAGTCGTGTTTTTTTTCCTCCAGAGAATCACTCCTAAGGGAGCAGTTTTTATTGTGCTGAGCCGTTAAATTTTAGTGCCGTGCTGCAAACATCCCAGATTTAGATATTTAATATGTGTAAATTACCTCAATTGAGTCTCTGAAGCATATGGCAGCCTTCAGTCAGTGTTACTGCTGCCATACAAAGGCAGTAATCATTAGGATTCAATTTTGTAAGTGCACTCAGTTAAAATGAACCGAACACTGACGTTTGTATTGATTCTTCACTGTCAGAGCTGAGCAGATATCTGCCTGAAAGAACAAGATGAAACACTCTAAGTTGTAGAGTGAAGCTGAAGGAGCCTGGCATGACCGTAACTCAGCCTACGCCACAGCTGTTATTGCATTATAGTGGTGTGTGATGTGCCCGCTGCCAGCCTGCTCACTGTCTCTTTGAGGGAAATGTGCCCACAGCCGAAGCTGTTACTCAGTCTCAGCTTACAAAGGCCACAGACGGAGCCGGTCCGTATAACCCTGTGTGTGAATCGCTTCAAAATGGAGGCCAGGGCTACAAAATGGCAAAAGTTATTTGGATTCAGGGTAGGAAATGAAATGAATTCAATAAAAAAAAAAATCGTGGCGATGTTGGTTTCGAGCGCATCTGCCCTGATTATAATGTTACGAAGGGGATGCAGGGCGGCAGAGCGAGAGTTTGACACTGGTTGTCTAAATCGCACTCCTCTGTCAACAACCTCATGAAACCGCTCTGCAATAAACACCAGCTCATGAACTGGGGGGGACAAAAGTACAGCAAGCTCTCTTTGTGTTGACCGCCTGCTCCATCTAGTGCCGAATCACTGAACTGACACTGTTGGTGGTTTACGACGAGTATATAGTAAATTCATATTTATTCACAGAGTGATACCTCTTGTATACACTTGATACTTGACACTCATACATACTCGGTACTTAAATTGTATTGTTTAGCCATTTATCCTCTATGTCTACAACTGTTGCTCTTAACACCAACACAATTCGTTGACCTTTTGACCCTGTGTTCGCCTACAAATGTCAGATAAAGCCGAAACTGAGCCGAGGCTGCACAAGCAACCCGTTTTCCAGTGATTTATTGAGGAAATTGACAACAACAAAGTACAGCTATAAAACAGTTCCAGTGTCTTTAAAATGCAGTCTCCTGCACGTGCTTTCTTTGTGCTTGAGCGATATACTTACTGAAGAAATGAAAAAGAATCCCACCATTAATGCACACACAGAGTTACTGCTGAATTTACAGTACGGTCGTGTGAGGGAAGAGCGTAGCTTTTCCGGCCGGAGAAGCCTGGTGGAATATTTAACTACTACCTTTTTAAAAACATTTAAAAATACTTTAGAAATACATAAAAAGTAAAGATGAAATACACCTCAAACAGTCAGTCTTTATACCATCATCTGGTGACTCTGAAAGACACATGAAAAAGTTCAAGGCAAACAAATGACAAAACCAAATGATACTTATAAAACTTACATCATGTGATTGTTCTGAGGTCAGTGCACTGTACAGAAAACGTGTTTTGTGGCCCAACATGTAGACTTGAAATCAGCCGCGCAGCTGTCCGTCTTTGTCAACAATATACTGAAATAAAGTTTTCATTTGCTATATTCTACCTGCGCTCTGCGTCTAACCAAACTCATAGCCAGCGTTCGGAGAGATTTACCGTGTAAGGCTCACTCACTCTGAGATTTATGATCACAGCCACAAACTGCGCTATGTAAAACTGCTTTCAGCATACAGAATCATACATTTAAAAAACAAAAACAAAACAAAACAAAAAAAAAAACGCTGGTCAACACTTTTCTGCTTCACAAAATTCGCCAGAACAATTAAACATCGAAACATTTCCTCCAGACCGTCAGTGTGTGGGTTACAGCTGTGACTCATCCGCTGGCTTGATCTCGATGTTTCGGCCCTTCTTCTTCTTTATCTGGCGGCATCTGGAAGATACATAACGGAGGGAGGGAAGTGATGAGCTCACGCTGGGACAAAACTGTGCGCGCTCATAAAATGAAAACCTTTACCCAGCTTGAAAAATGATCAGAAACAAAAAGCTCTGGATCGTGTTTTGAGAGGATGATCTGTTCCAACACTAGACGGCAGTGCTGCATTGAGTAAACCAAGTGATAGCGCGTTAGGACCATGCTGGTAAACGTTCCCACTGCTTCTCTGAAGCCTATCTAAAACCACTTTCCTGAAGCCAGCCTGAAATCATATTATTGCATTATATTTAGGATAGTTAGGAAGAGTTTTTTTTTTTTTTTTAAACGTTGGTACTGATAGTTACTTCAAGAGTGTGGGATTATAAGTGTGGTACATACGAGTATGTCTGGCTGTCAGATAAGAATTTACGATACAATCCATAGAAATCCAGTAGGCTGCGACAACATAAACACTTTCTTCCTCAGCAAAATTCCTAAAGCGTGACTCCACTTCCCTCTGAAGCCCTCAGCCAAGTCATCCAGGCCTGATTGTATTGGGGAAGTAAGGCAGGACATGTAGTGCCCAGATTTCTCCATTTTTCATGGGTGGGTTGAAGGGGTACCAAGTCTGTGTACAAACCACGTATGGCACGTGCGCACCCATGGATGTGCACATTCACGTTCAGCGCACTAGCAAACACGCACACGCCTGCTTTGTCTGGGGCATACTGACATTTACTGGCTGCACAATAGCCCCTGTCCAAAATAATCTGTGTTTATGTTAGGAAGTCCCTATCTTTCAAGCCCTGTTGCTTGTTCGAGGGCGGGGGCGCGAAATCACAGGAAACACCTTCTGTTGCCCAGCAAAGCCCCTAAAGCCCATACAGCACAATGAGATATTAAAAGCGCGCTACTTCCCTCGAGTAATTGCAAGTCCGTGTTTGGAGAAACAGCTTTACCAAGCGATGGAAGAATGCACAAACAGAAGGAACTTGGAAAGGAACTCTCATAGGAAATGGAGGGAAGGCCGCTCACCATTTTCTTCTCCGCCTGATGACTTCACTCCGAGGAGCATGACACCATCTTTGGTGCTCTCCGGCCTGCTCTGGAAAGATGCGCTGTGAGAGAGCGAGAAGGGCAAAAGTGATGAATGCGTTAGCTGCTCACGCAGCGTTTGAACCCAGTCCATGGCCACAAAGTTCAAACTTACTTCTCCGTTCCATTATCGATGGTTTCTGTTGAATAGAAGACCAGAGGAGGAGACATTAACAAATAACAATAGTATCCATCTATAAAAATCAAGCAATGTACCACTCCACAGTTGACCAGGTGTAAACGTACCTGTGTGGTTGTGGATCTTCTTGCATTTGAATTTGAGGACAATGGCAGCAGCGGCTGCAACCAGGAGGGCAGGCAACGCAATCCACCACATCCTGTTGTCTGGAGGTTGGCATTAGAGGAAACATTAATCTCGCCATTTTTAAACAGTCTGCTTCGTTAGCCTAATCTGTGTTTAAATACTAAACAGCCATGTTTCAGATGTTTTCTTGCAGACATCGCTGGTCACATTTTCACGAAACCTACAGGGATGATAAGCAGATATAATGCTAAAGTCTTTGGCATCACGGCTCAGGTTTGATATATTACCTGATTTGAGGGGTAGTGTCTGACCATTGCCGCTCGGGAGATCTTTGAAAATAAGAGTATTAATTATTAAACAGCGTGACTAAAAAACTTAGATTTAGACTTTGATATCATTTCATTCATTCTTCATTCGTGGCTTTATTTGCAGCACGACCATACACGGTATCAAAGTACAGTATAACTTACCAGCACTATTGTCTTCAGCTGCAGGTCTTGACGTCTGATTCACTGTCACATTGAAATGAATGAATTACTCAAATAAAGCCATACAAGTCACTCGACATATGAACAACTGCATAATTCAGAGTGAGTTTACAGAGACTGGAGTCTTTTCTAGTGCAGATTCTAGTGTTTTCGTATCTAGTGTTATCCACCAGCATCTACATACAGTTAATCAAATATTCAGGATACCAGCTTCAAGTTTTGATGTACTCATGCACGACCAGTATCTTCATTTGAGTCAGACTTGGATATGTGTGTATAATGTCTACATTTCATTTTCACTTGAAATGGTTGTGAGACAATCATAAAAACACACAAACAATCATTTGGAACATACCGGTGTGTGTTGGCGGTGTTACTTTCTCAGTGCCATTTGGTCCTGCCAAGGTTTGACAAACAATTTTAAATATCACTTTAAATACAGTGGTCGTTTAAAAACAAAATGGCATCCATCATGGCCACGCTTTGTTTTTTTCACGCTAGTAAAAAGCTTGTTCAGTGTTGATGATGTAACGCACACAAATCTGGTATTACCTCCATCCCCAGGCCGGTGAGGATTTGGGTTCACAGCTAACCGAGAGCAGAGAGAACATAAAATCAAACAAATAAAATTTGTAAAACGAATAAAAGTTGCAATCTCCTGCTCCTCGTCGGCAACATTTTTGTTTTTTAAACTTTTCTTTATTCTTCTTCTTCCAAACAGGATGTGAGATGGATGTAATTCTTAAGCAGGAGATGTTAGATGAACTGATTTCACAAACACAGGCATAAATCATATTTTTGTTTTTCATTAATCATCGCCGCCATCTTTGTGCCATATCATGCGTGTAAATCAAGTTAAAATCACGACTTCATGAGTTGTGTATCATCACCAGGCAAATAATAATGAAAAAAAGTAAAATAATAGAAAGTCTAACTTTGATTGTTGTTGTTGTGGTCTGGTTTCTCAGTTGGTCGGGCTGGAAGCCCTAAAAAAGAAAAGAAACGATTAAAGACCTTTTTTTCCAGAAACATTGCCTCATAGATTTGTTGGATCTGATCTATCTTTAGTTTACTAAACGTTCTCACACTCACCATTGTCAGAAGATGTGCTATTGGTGGTGATGGTATTAGTAGCTGTTGCTGTTGATGACTTTGGGGATAGAGTTATTGATGATCTTGCATCTGGGGCTGCTACTGTTGCAGTTATGTTCTTGGGTGTTGTTACATTTTGGGTTGTTAACGTTACATTTGGGACCGGTGTTACGATCGCTGGAGTTGTTCGACTCAGGGTTGGTGCCGGGGTTGTTGCTGTTGTTGATATACAAAAAAGAGAGACATTTTTTGTACAGATTACACAACAACAGACAAATAACGTGCGATTCATGATCTATAGAGGGGTGGTAGGCAGGTTGTTTTCCTGTTTCCTGTCTGTGCTAAGCTATCCTAGCCTTACACTGTATTCTGTATCTCACGTATTGATCTTCTCATCTTACTTTTTGCCAAAAGCAAATAATTGTAATGTGATGTAGAACCGCTGCTCTAATGCTATACCTACATACATAGAGTTTTATTTTTGATAAAGCGAGTCATGGTAGTACTTTGTTACCTTTTTGAGTTGATGGAGCTGTGGAGCAGAAACACAACAGTTTGTTATTTTGTGACACGCATGATTTTCTCTAGTCCCACATGGAATCACATTTGAACTGCAAATCGTGCAAATTGCAACCAATAATGTAATAATGTCCAATAATGTCACACCAGCCAATAATGTAATAATTTGGGTCCTTTTAAATGTAATAAAGCCAACATCGTAATAAGTTAATAATGTAATAATGTAAGTTATTACATTATTGGCATAGCATTAAAAAAATCATTACCGATAATGTAATAATACATAAATAGGACTGCATTTCTTGGAGTTTTTGTGCAGTTTGCTCATCAAAAATAGATACAGTGGAGGGCATAGTCATCATGTTCATTCATCTAGGGTGCGTACTACGCAGCACTCTCTCTCCTTAATTATAATGTATATTATAATTTCATGTATGCAGGAATAGTTTTTAATTCATTGCTGTGAAGTGTATATGGTAGTTGGATCACCTAGAATTCAGGAAGAGAGCAGTGGTCATCTGACCTACAAAAGTCTAGTCTAGTCAAGTTATTACATTATTGGCTTTATCACGTTCAAAACGGCCAATATAATATACAGGTATACTGTATTCTGTATCTTAGGTATATGACAGTGGTATTGATCTTCTCATCTTACTTTTTGTCAGAAAACAAAGAATTGTAACGTAATGTAGAACAGTGACTTTAATGCTGTACATAATTCATACGTAGACTTTTGTCTTTGATGAGGCTGCTGGTGGTTGCACTTTGTTACCTTTTGTAATGGATTCATCCGGCGATGCTGTGAAGCACAAAAACAACAGTTTGAATGCCGCCGATTTTGTGACATGCTGTCTATTTTCTCTAGTCCCACACGGGATCACGTTTAAACTGCAAATTGTTGTTCTCACGCTGTGTTTTCTGTACAAATTACACAATGGACACATAACCTGTTAATTAGTGATCTTTAGAGGGGGTGGCAGGCAGGCCTTGTCATTGTTGGACTGAGCAAAGCCAGCTGTTTCCCCGTTTCCTGTCTTTGTGCTATGCTAAGCTAGCACTATACTACATTCTGTATCTTACTCTTTGTCTGAAGGCAAATAATTGTACGTCATGTAGAACAGTGACTTTAATGCTATACATAATTCATACACAGACTTTTGTTTTTGATGAGGCTGTTGGTGATTGTACTTTGTTACCTTTTAGTGTTGATTCATCCGATGAAGCTGTGAAGCACAAACACAACAGTTTGAATGCCGTTTCTTTTGCGACATTTTCATTTTTTTTGTGTGACAGGAAGTAGTCATCAGTATCCACATTCAGTCACAGAGTGTTGTTTAAAATTGTGACGACCCTTTTCATGAATTTTTATTGAAAGTTGAAGAGTAAATTTGTTACCGCGTACTAATTTAAGTCACATGTAAGAAATGCTGAACCAAACATTACATTACATACTTTGCGTCCTCAGCTTGTTGTGAAGTACAGAAAAAAAAAAGTGTTATCAAGGAATTCAGAATGCTTTCATCATGAAAACACCAGAATCGGTTTGTCTACAGTAGACACTTCCTCAGACAGACTCTCTATTTTTGGTTCACGGTTGCATATTTGCATCATTCCTGTTTGGCACAGCTCTAAAGGACAGTGTCTGAGAAGTCCTTGAGCCAAGTGTCGGCGGGATGAGAAATCAAGATGGTGGTGGAGGCTGTGGCGTGTTGAAGTGGATATCCTCTGCTTAAAACACAGCAGCAGCAGCAGTGTGAAGCTGCATCCTGTCCCAGACACACTATTGTTGTCCTCTGACCTGTGCGGCCAAACTTCCTATCTACATCACTGTCAGCGATGATGACATTCAACACATCTCACGCCAGAGCGGTCGCCGACGGGCTGAAGTGCATCTTAGCAAAGGCCACATGCTGGACTTTTTGCTGGAAGAAATCAAGAACTCAAATCTGGTTGCACTTTAAATCAAATCCATGTCAGGACTCAAGTATTTCAGAGCAAATCTCAAATACAACTGTACTATAGATCATTCATCGAAACAAGCCTAAAGTCCAGTGTGTAATGCAAAGTACAAAACCAAGTCTGAAATATTCACAGCCACGAGTCCTAAAATGAATGAAAGTCCAAGTCAAAATTAAGTATTTTGAAGAATCTGGATGTCACAAAGCCAAGTCCTATAAGACCTCTAAGCATTTGAAGTTAGAGAGCTAGCCAGCTAGCTTTGGCCCATCCTGTCTCACAGTACCACTTTATATCTAAAGAGGCGATGGTGACCATAACGTCCAGTCTGCCTTCAGTCCAACGTGAGGATTAAGAAGTGGCGCTGCCTAGAGGAACCACAGTCAGAAACACGGAAAATACATGAAACACAGCAAGAGATGGACAAAAACAAAGACGGGAAAGAAGAATCGTCCAAAGATCTAGGTCGACATCTATGGAAGACCTGAAGTCTTCCCAAGAAAATCACAATCCTTCAAGTCATTTGATACAAGTCTAAGTCAATTTTGGAACAAGTCTCATGTCAAATATCAAGTCCTGTAAATCAAAACAAGACCAAGTCAAGTCTCAAGTCCTTTGAGTAAAGCCTCAACTCATATCTGTAGATCTTTTTTCTTGCCATATAAAAAGAAAAGTTCATAAAGTTTAGGGAAAACGCCTCAGGCTGTAGCCAAGGCGAGGGTGTTTCCTCCAGATGTTTACCGCTGGAAGTAGATTTGGTGCCAGATCTGTTGTTGCTGTGAGAGAGAGGGCAGATTGGTTCCCACTGGTTATCTGCAGTTGGATCACCTATCTGCCCAGTGCAGAACAGTTACAAGTACTTTTGGCTCTGCGCAAGGAAAAAAAAACAAATCCGAGGGCCACGCTGTTTTTCCTTTCCTCCAATCATTTGTCACTCCGGGATTTCTCATTCCTGAGGTTTTGTGCTTCATATTTTATGTTCATGGGAAAAAAAAAATCCAAAATGGCAAAATAATGAACTCTTTGGGGTCTTTTTTTTAAATCACTGTTTGCATAAAGTAATAAAGGACGACTCAAGGCGTGCTCATATTCATACTTGCATCACACAGACACACACACACACACAGCTTATCTCACCGCGACTTAACGGAAACGCGCTCTTAGAGTGGATGTCTCTGAGGTTCAAAGTGTAAATGTCTTTTGAACAGCACTGTGATCTTTATCTTTGCACATACCAAAACTAAACTAAATGACATGGGAAAAAAACACAAGGATAACGTACGTGACTCATCAGAATAAGTACTGCTGCACAGCACACACACACACACAAAAAATGTATTTTTTAACAACACTAAATATATTTTTTGTTTAATAAACAAACAGGACACCCTAATTGTGGAAATATGATATTATGATTACATTTCACACATTGCAATGGAGGCCATTTTTGGAATCCTCCCTTTAATAATGCACAGAAGCAAAGCGGAAACTAACTGATCCTATAAGGAGAGCTTCAGCTCTGATTCTATAATATCTAACAGCATGCATCCCAGCCAAGAGCGGTTTGAATGGTTCCCCCTACCGTGCGTGAAGATGTGGACAGACCCAAGAAGAAGGAGGACAAGAACCCTGATTGTCTTCATGTTGAGTCTGCGGCCGGCGTGAACTCCTCTGACTTCTTCCTCAGACTCCAACTGAGTGGCCAGTGGAAAAGGTGTCTGAGTTTGGGCTCTCCGCTGCTAATGCTTATTTTGGCACTTCCTTTAGATAAAGAAGGGGAGGAAATACACTGGCTTCCCTTCTCTTCCTGACGTAAAGTGGGTGGCTGCAGGGACCAGAATAAGGCGGCCGGTGGGCACAGACCGATGTCCACTTAACAGGGATCTCAGCTTTGCGTATGAATACGTGGCCAACTCCCATTACTTATTTTTTCCTGCTGTGACACCAGTTGGGAGTAGACTGGGACTTACCCACCTGATGAGATTTCGCAAAAACAATTTAATACAGATTTCACTTGGATAAAAGATCTGAACCAAACTTTTAAAAATCTATAACTAAGGACCATAAGGAAGTACTTGCTAAGATAAATACACATGTGAAGCACTTAAGAATAACTGATTCAGAGGCCTCGCGTGCAGAAAAACAGGAACCGCTTGCATCACAAAGTCCAAAATGCAATCACAAAACTGAAGTTTGTTTTGTTGATTAACGACTGGAAAAGATGACAAAGAGCCAAGTCTCGGGCCACTGGGAACAGCTCAAATACCAGCCATGACGTTTCACTATTCTCCATTGTTTATGTAACAGTGCCTCCAGAAAGCATGGAGATGACCTTAGATGGGTCGCTTTGGAGGCCGCGGAGGCTACAATCTAGTTTCTACATATGAGCTCCAAACAGATGGCAGATAGGGTTATTTCTGAGATTCGGACCACATCAAGAAAGTCACGAGGAGGGTTTGTCGTTGATGGTTAGCTGTACGCTGCGACGCCTCTGCTCATTTCATTGTCTCTTTTACATCAAACCCACTTGGTCTTCATGTTATCCCTCTGAGGCTACAAAAAAAAGAAAAAAAGAAAAATCAAGCTCCTGTTTTTTGGCCCTCCCGAAAAAACAGGATGTTAAGAGTTTACTTCCTTTCATTTGAGCATTGTGTTTGATTTTGGCTAAAGAGACCAAAAGGACGCTTCAGAAACCAGGGACATGAAAATGTTTGCCGCTTAGTTAAACTGTAGTTTGTTTGTGCAGGATTATTATATTTATTTGGACAGCTACTTAAAAAGGAGAGGTAGGTTGGATTTTTTTTGGGGGGGGGGGGCTATGTCTCTTTCAGCAAAGAAACCACAACATGTGAGTAATTATATTTGTATATGGAAGTTAATGAAATGAATTAAATGAAATCTTATACATTTTTGTGCGAAAATGTGTGAAAGAGGAAGCATGAAGATGTTTGTCTCCTGCCTGCACAGGTATGCTTGCGCAACCTTGGCTTTGTCTTCGCCGTTTAATCAAACCGAGTCACGGAGGTTGATGAAGAGGAAACACCTTTGCTGTGGAACTGCCAAGGAGCCGTTTCCTATCTACACACTATGGTCAGCCAATGCCAGGATCTTAAGAGGAGCGTGTACCCAGCAGAAAAACACCAAAACTCACGTGCAGAGAGTGCATAACTCCACGTGGTACGGCGTTGGAGGATGATCGGTCGGTTTAAAGCTCTCGAGCATCTCTCTTTTCACCTCTTGACCCCTGTGGTGTGAATGACACGCAGCGTCTCTATTGTTAAGTGTCTTTGATTTCCTTGCAGGATTGAATTAGGGGTGATGGCGAGTGCGTTTCCTGCGACCTTGTTGGGAAAAACACACACCATCACGTAGCTCTAGAATCCAGCTTTACTCACTTGCGATGCAAAAAACGCCCGAAGGAATATACATATTATGTATTTGATTTTATTTTACACGGTTGCATATTCATTGGCGTGGGACTGTAGGACAGCCTGAGTCTCTCTCTCTCTCCCTCACACACACACATACACACACACACACACACACACAGACGCATACATACATACAGGAGAAGCGGGTTCATTTCAAGTTGAAATTCATGCACATTTTTATTGAACAGTTATATAAAATACTTTTCATAGTTGCAAGTGCATGCCTCATCTGCCAACAGTTTTGAAGTTAAATTACAAAAGCAAGGCTTCATGTCGTGTAGTGAATTACTTGGGCACTTAAGCAGTTCTTAAAAAAGATCGAAGTATTTTTTTTTTTTCCGTTTCATCTTAAAGTATTGAGCAGTATCAAACCTGTAACTGATATACAAAGCAGAGTTCCAAATAATAATAGTAATAATAATCAAATTACACTTTCTGTGGCACATTTACAAAACAGAACAAAACCGATTTACCTGTTATATGACACAAACAGCTAATCATGCATTTTTGAGTTACACATGTAACCACACACCTCACGAGAATTGTCAAACATGCTTAATTGGACTGTGTGCACTTACAAGCGCAGGTTAAAAATATGATTTCTCATCCATCTTAGATAATTAAATGCTTCAATTACAAAATAAGTTGAAGGCATAGAGCATCATGGTGTTAATTGAAAGTATGCAGGTATATCCAGTATATGTTCACTAAAGCGCAATATATTTCAAAACAGGCCCTCCACAGCCAAGGTATTCAGATTTTCTATTTCCGTTGTTTGATTTTTATAAAACATGCATAGGCAGACACTTTAAGTTTATTGTATTCTTTTTTTTCTTATTTTTTTTTTACACAATATAGGTTCTCTATTTTTTTACTTTGTTCGCAATACTTAAAAAGAGAGAAAAAAAAAATTAACACTCAATTCCAGCAAGCCACGATAAATCTAACCCCCCCTTCCCCTTTCCAAAAAGAGACAAAAAATAAACATATTTGCAAATGATAGATAGGTAAATGTAAATTCCAGTTATGAAACTCAAGAAAATAGGTATTCATTACCGAGTTATTTAGCCATTATACAGAAAAATCAGGTCAAAGCACACACCAAAAGAACCTGAGGTAAGCATAATATGTACAAAACCATAAAACGATCCATTATTTGGCATTTCGACAACATTGCAACATTCTTTTTAAGACTGCCTAATTAATTTCAGAGCTATTTTATAAGAGTAGCAAAAAAAAGTTATCAATAAATAGTCCTTATTTAGTTTGTACACCCTTATATGTTAAAAACATTATCTCATGTTCTGTCCTTTTTAGTGCTGTATTTTTGTAAACGTACAATAGTTAGTAAGAAGTTACACGACTTTCCGTTTCGGTGTAAATGAGCAAGGGTCTTTCAAGGAAAAAAAGAAAATAAATCACCTTTAAGATCTTTCTGTCTGTCTGTCTGTCTCTTTCTCTCTCTCTGACATGGTGGAGAATCAAGCACAATAAAGGCCCGACCCTTCATAAATGTGAACCGGCAATAACTTAGCAGATTTGACTATGAACTAATATTTTGAAGGCATATCCAAAGACTAGCAAGTGAGATGTCCCCCCAGTGTGAGCCATAGATGCCTCCCCTTCCACTTAACACTCCCCCCTCCTTTCCACTCCTTCACCCTTTTGCCCCTGTTCTGTGGTGGCGGGCCGTGATGAGGCTGAGGGCGGGGCAGCCCCGGCGGCCAAGCTGGCGCCTGCTTCTGGCCTTCACTGGATGTTGCTGCCGCTGCTGGTGCTTCCCTTGGCGTCCGTGCCGTTGGTCTCCGAGGACAGGGCCTTGTTGAGGGAGTTGAGGCTGGCGTCGGAGGGCAAGGCGTCTCGCCGCGGCGGCATCCTCTCGTTGATGCGGTCAAGACCCTTGGCTTCCTCGAAGCTGGTGATCTTGTGCTGGGGCGAGAAGCCTTTGATGGCTGTTGGGATGCAAGAAAAAAAAGGAGGGACAAAAAAGGGGGAGAAATCAGGAGCGATTTTAGAGGGAGAAAGATTAATGAAAGAATGGGGTCACACTTGCTCACACTCACGCACACGTCACCATATTTGGTTTGTCTTTGGTTTGGTCTTGGTTCATGGAATTGTTGTAACGAAAAACTTGTTTTACTGAGAAAACAACAACAACATGACTGCGTCTGAGGAGCTGTTGGCTAATTCAACTGCAAGTCATCCATGAAAAATGAGTAACTGAGTGGCTCCTTAACGCTAATGATAGCTGCATGAAGTTGATCTCTGCAGACCTTACTTTAAATGGAATAGTTTGACGTTTTGAGAAAATACACGTGTTCTCTTTCTTACACAGAGTTGGACGAGATTGAACGGTGAGCAAGCTAACATGGCTGTAACTTAAGGTAACATACAATGAGGGACTATTTCTTGCCGGGCAGGGTCCGCCATGTTATCAAGTCTTGTTTCTACACTGGCTCAAAACAAACAAATTTAACATGCTCTACAATGTTATCCATCTTGTTGTGTAGTGTAGGTTCTTTCAGAAAGAGGAAGGTGAGGTGAGGGGTATTCAATAGGTTGCAGTGTGCAAACCTCACCATGCCACTAAAATCCTACATACCGGACCTTTAAGTTGAGCAAAGAGACTTATAATGATGATATTAATCTACTCATCGAACTCTATGCAAGGAAAGGAATAAGCATATTTCCCAAAACATCGTCTCATTCCATCGACTGAACATAAAAACTATGACGTGACAGAAATCTGTACTATTCATAAGGCTGTACTAACTCTTCAACAGTTGTTTAAACGTTAAATTTTTAAATAACAACAACATATACTGTACAGCATTAGTTACATATTGATCATTTTGAGTATTTAGTGCTTCAACAACAGATGAACAATTTATATATTTATGAATATATAAAGGATATATCTCATTTTTATGAAATGACAACACATTAACAACATTTATCAGAACTTTCAAAACTATATAACTGCACAGACAAAGGGATTAAAGTAATCCTAAATCTAGAGAGGGTACTCCTGGCATCAGGGTCAACAGGTTTTCACTGTGCCTTAAATTCATGCTTTATGAAGTAACTGTGGAGAAAAAAAAAAAATCTGCAATACGGCACCATCCAATGGCCATCTCGTGCTGCTATTATGTAAATCTTAAACATCATATGCGCTCTATAATTTCAAAATATGTCGTAGTGGCACATTTCCAAAACACCTGAGGACCCCAAACATCCAGATCGCCTCATCACGTCACAGATTAAAAAAAAAAAAAAAAAGACAAATAGGGAAAAAGGAGAATGATAAGAGATAAAATAAATAAATAAAAGAACGAGGGGAGGAGGGAAAAACAACACTGGATTGGAGCCCACTGAGACATTCACTTCCACAAAATACAGTAGAACCACGTTGAGACTGAGCTCACGTACAAAGACACTACAGAGGTACTTGGGGTGCTAACGACTTGTTTAGTCTGCTTGGAGCATGCAGCAATTATCACTGGAGGTTATGAGGGGTGGAGGTCACAGCACGGCTCGGACCGGAGCGAACGAAAAACGAGATCAAGTTCAAGCGAACTGAACGATGGAATCCGGAGGGGAAAAAAACACCACTGGAATGAATAAAAGCAGGCGTCACATCTGCCATCTCGGTTTTATTCAGTTCAATGGGGCATTCGTGGTCTTGCCTCGTGATTCCAATATTCTGCTTGATCCGAGTTTCATTTCAGCCCGTTCCGACTGCAGAAAGTTGTTATATCCACCTTTCATAAAGGCCGGAGGTCTTAATGGTGATAGGTACTATGATTGCAAAGACGATGACCCTTTACTGGAATGAGTGAGGAGGGGGTGGGGGGCGGTGTCTTTTATTTTTTTTTTTTTAAGAGGACAATTTGGGGAGCGTGGAGAGGGGGGCATGATGGGTAGTGTAGTTGTGTTGCTGCATAGCACAGGTCAGACACAGGTTATTAGCAGCTCACAGGAAAGAACACGACACAGCAGGGCCACAGAGGATCCACATGGAGAGAGAAGCAGAGGAGTGTCTCGACACTACAATGGACTGTCCTCTATGGGGCTAAAGAGGAAATACTGGACAAATCCAACGTAAATAGCAGCTGGCAAACTACTATTTAGCTCGCAGTTGAGGTTGTTCTTGCGCCAAAGGCGATGTCAATAAAAGTGATTTTTTTTTCCTTTTTTTAGGGAGAATCCAATTTGGATTTCAAAGCCTCCTGTGGAGCGTTTGTCTCTGCTAATTCAGATTCAACTCTAAAGAAGACTGTAGTATTATTACATTAATACAACAGCAACAACAATGCACAACTGCTTCCGTTGTTTCAAAGGGGAATATACCGTGATGAGCTTTCATAGCAAGACTTCACTGCATTGTGTGAGGGCAGAGCAGAGGCTACACTGTCTCTCCAAACTAAGAGATAAAACGCAGTAAAATGATGATGAGATTATGAGTGTGTGACCTGCCACAATTTTGAACACTCTGTGTGTGACTTTATTAACATATTTTATGCAAATCTGTCGTTTCCTTCCCTCTAGTCTACATGATTTCGGCATCAACGTTGTAAACTCCTCGATACGATCTACCAAACACCGTGTGGAGGAGGTCGATATTGATATTTGTGACTTTTTTTGTGACTTATCAGCCGACACAAAAACATCTGCAATAAACTTTTATCAGCTACTGTAGGGGTCAGGACAAATTAGAGGTCCAGTCCTGCAGGATGTGTTCTCTGGTATCTAACAAAAGGTCAGCAGAGTAGCCAGATGACCTGATGAAGGATATATCTTTACACCTTCCACAACATGTGAGCGTTAATGTGCATTTCCTCAAGTGCAATCTCAATCCTGAACCTGGATAGTCTGATAATTTTCCATGAAAGATGCATCGGCAGTGATATTTATCAAATGAAATAGACTAGTAATCAACTAGTAAAACAAGAAGTGCAGAATCAGGGAAATGGGAGCTAATATTCACCTTTCTTCACTTCCATGAAAAATTACGCTCGGTATTTGCTTTGCACTCACTCAAAATCACAGTCTGATCTCTGTGATTTTGAAATCTGTGCTATGAAATCCATTCCCCTTTAAAACACGCATGACCACAGGATTTCCCTAATGGCTTACTTATTTTTCTCTGTTAATAACTATGCCACATTTTGTTAGCCCAAACACCCAACACACTCTATTCAAGCACCAGCGAGATGGATGAAAACCCAGCGGAGCCCCCTGTCTATTGCCATGAAAAGCAACAGAAGAGGGCAGCCAGACCCATTTACCTTCGTCAGCCTCAATAGCTTCAATAGTAGCTGAAGAGAAGAAGAGGGGGGTTGCAAAACGAATGAGAGAAGTGAGCAGAGGAGTTCATTTTGTCCCAGGAACAAGTCAATGAGCAGCAAAGACAGCCAATGCCGACAACAAAGGTTAATGTCATCTCCACATTTTATGACAAAGGACACATGGATGTTAGCAAAGAGGGAGGAGGGGGGGGGGGGGGGGGGGGGGGGGGGGGGGAGAGGAATGAGCCTTAGCTTTTTGATGAGTTCCAGATCTGTAAAGGGAAGGTGACACATGTTTGTGGCAGTGAAGGACCTCATGGAGAGGATCGCATCTTTGAGATAACTTTAAAGAAGCCTGACAAAAGAATCGATGTAGTGGCACGGAAAAAGAAAAAAGAAAAAAAAGAAGAAATGAACACTGCGGGGACGAACACTGACAGCAGGTACGGCACGCTGAAGCTGGAGGTATATTAGTTTACTGTTCGGCAAATATGAGCATACATGGAGGATGGCAAACGGGGACAACGGTTTGAGTGCACGTGTGACTGTGGATGAGTGTAAAATCGAAGCGCTGTAGACACACAGAGCAGCGTTACTGTTGTGTCGTGTGCAACATGAAGCGGCATCTGGAACTGCACGATTGGCATCTTTTGATATGAAGTGCATATCAAAAGTGCTGGCTTACACTTGGGAAGTGTGAGGAGGAGGGGTGGGGGACCTTTGGTGTATTAACCACTTACCAACGTTCTTTTACAGTCATCCTTGAGTTCATAGATTAGCATACAGTACAACTGTGTGAATCAGCTTTACACAAAGACAGGGATGAGGCAGAAGGTGGCGGCAAAGTGACAGCTGTACAGTACTGAAGGCTACAGAACACACCGTCATGAGGATGGGAGAAAATTACAAAAAGGCACGAGAGCAACAGACCGTAAACAGAATGGTAGATGGAGTCAACATTGCAGTAGAAGCACACTGGTGTCTGCCTAAAAGGAGGGGGGCAATGTGATTCTACCGATGTTGCAACAGGAATCTCTAAACGTCACTCTACCTTCACTGGGGTTCTCTTTAGTGTCAGCTGCTTCAAAATGGCTTAAAAAAACAAGTACTCAGCTTCCATATTCGTACACGTTAAACCTTAGCACTGTCATTGTTAAGCAGGTCATTAGCAGAAACACAATTCTGGTGGTTTCAGCAGTTAATGCTAGGCTAGAAGTTTAATATATGGTGTCGAAAACTCATTTTAACTGGATGTTCTCCAGTGTAGGAATTTAGATTTCTTGTCTTATTACTGAATGGAGCCCTGATTGTGCAAGAATGTGAAAGTGCCCCTGTCGTTTGAGCCGAAATCACTCGAGCTGAAGAAGAAAAACGGAATCCCATCCTCCCTAATTGAGATGCACAGAATTGCCAGCCTCGTCCAGATGTTATTTTCATTTCAATTTCGTCACTTCTCCTCCCACAGGAGGCTGCAAATCAAAACTCAAAAACGCGAACGCCAAATGGGCCCGGTTAGGAATCTGTGGCCAATATTCTGTTACACGATGAACAAATTTCATACGCTAAAGCTCAAAGTGAAAACATGCAACTCCGGAGATTAAAAAACAACACATTCTCTATGTCAGATGTAAAAAAAAAAGAAGATTGAAATCATAAGAAAAAAAGAGTTTTGCTTTCCTATGAGCATAGATCTTCTTCTTGTTGATGTTTTAGGTAGATGTCGCTGCATAATGTGACTTATGTATGTTAGAGAAAGTAACATGCTTAACTCTTATTTGCTACTTGTGGCCACAGTGGTCACTGTCCAGCAAATCTACATTATGATACACATATTCTCATTTTTAATGTGAAGGCTACCGCTTTACGAACGTGCTAGCTGATGTTGTGTGAGAACCTGTGAGAGGAGAGGGAAGTTGTCTTGATTTCTGCTTTCTCTTGTGGATGAAAGGGCAGACAGGCACACGTCCCCCTTTCATCAACAGCTGGTTCGTGTTAATTCCAATTCATCCTTCAGATCGCAGAGTGTCCCGTCTCTATCCTGACGGAGCACTGCTGAGATCCGCGACTAGCGCTCGGACGGACAGTAAAGTGACCATTTCTGTCAGGAGTCCAAGAGAATTTGAAGTGTTTGTAAAGGTGTTTCCAGAAAGCCTTTACTTCCTCACTGCAGCAGCTTGTCAAACTCATTTAGGGAGTGTTTGGAATTCAACATAAGAGGGTGAACTGAACGCTATACTTGTCTCACAAAAACGAAAGGAAAAAATTAAAAGTAAATAAAAAAAATAACACAACAGAATACTTGCACAACCGATTATACCTGCAGTTTCTAGGGAGAAAGGAGAAAGAAAAAGATACAGGTAATATTTGAGATAAAACCAGTGGAATACAGAAAGAGACGGGGACGGGAAGACAGGGTATTAATGCGAGACATCAGGAAGGAGGCACATCAGAGAAGACAACGGGACAAAGAAAATCTGCTGAATGTATCTGGCATTGTTTGGAAAGAGGGGGGTGGAAATATAACTTGATATTTCAGAGTAGGTTATCCTGGAAAACTAACTAAACATGCAGGATAGAAAGGATACTGAGTGAAGCTGCCAGAAATATTTAACTACACTTACAGTATTACTTTGAGGCAGCAATTTGAAATTCCAGGACCATCAGTGAAGGAAAAGGGGAAGGAGTCTGAATATACAGTATCCCCTAAACACTGAGCTAGCACTTTATTCATGGTATTGCTGTGTAAGGGGAATTTAAGTGTGTGTGAAGATCCGCTCTGGGGGCCAAAGCTCGGGGTCTCTGTGTACTTGGTGACAGTCTTACCATTCTGCAGCTTTTCTTTGCCACCGGACAGCACTCCGCTTGGTAGCATGCCTGTTGGAGTCAGTCCCTTCAGTGTCAGCACGCTCTCACTCTCCTCTCTGAAACATCAACACAGAAATAGACACATTACTTAGTGGGAATCACTTCTCTGAAGCTTATTTTACTGCAAAACAATCGAAAAGGTGTTTTGGATAATCTAACTCTGACTAAACGAGTAAAGAATCGATTGCTAATGTAGATTATACAAATAATATTAAAGTTTTTGTCCACTTGGGGGCAGTGGAACAAACAGAAAGCACAATATGAACAAGTCACCTCCCTATAAAGCTAAGACAGACATGCCGCAACATTACAATTCATTGTAAATGTTTCAGGCCACCCGAATGAATTACCAATGTCCGATATTAACTCTCGTTTTAGCTCTGTTTTGGTCTCCACCAACACCTTAAGGAACCATCTGGCTTTTTATCTGGTAAATGCTCTACTATGTTTACAAGCTAGTTGCTAACTATGCCCGTCTGTCATTAAGTGAGCTCATCTGAACTTTTGAGAGTAGCAAGACTGAACAAAAGTAGCACCAGCTGTGGGTAGTGAAACCAAAACAATGAGCTAAAAGACCCTAAAATGATGATGAATAATTCTTCTGTGAGTTCATTGCTACAAATAACACATCATCTGATCTAGTGTTCATATAAAAGTATTGATTAGTGTAGATTTAAATATTCATAGAGTATTACTGAGGGTAACAGGACAATAGCATACCTGAGCACAGAAAATACTCTGGCCATCTTGCCAATGGCACGGATCTTGTTGCGGATGACCTCCTTACGGGCAGAAGCTGTAGCACCTGGGGGGGTCAGAGGTTAGACACGGTCATAAAAACTTTGACTCGTGCATACCAAACCACGTCCTGTGGAAGTGTAATCCTCACTGCATTGTCTGTCTGTGTCCTGTGTGTTTGTTTCAGCCTCTAAATGTCTTTATTCTTTAAGCCTCATGAAATTTAGTAAAGACACAGCGAGTCTTTTGGACCATTAGTTTTATCCAGACGTGAATCAGACACAATGCAAACACAATGTGGTTATTGAAGCCTGAAGTTCAGATCATAGAATAATTTGAATCCATCCACACGTCACAACAACTGAGTAGTTCTCAGCATTCAGTGCGTTCATGCTGCCTTTCTTTACTGCACCTCTTGTTGAGGTTGAAGTCTCTTTAACTCCTACATACTATTTCCCCTAGGTCATAACATAAACGTTTGAAAGCTTGTTATGTCATCTGTAAATGTCCCGGTCCTTGTCCTGTATATTCGATGAGTGAACTCTAACTCTATGAATTTTCCCGTGCTGTGTTTTGGTTGCGGAGGATTTTTCCTGCACTGGAAAACAAAACTTTGTTTAAGGGGACCGTTTGTGCAGGATAACAGTTTCAAGGCCCCGGGGAGTCAGTTTGGAAAATGCATGAGTATGGAGGATGGAAATGGAGCTGATGTGTGGTGAAAGGCTGGGTAAAAGAAAAGAGTTGACAGTTTGATGTCTAGTTTGAGACTCTTCCTCTCATCCTTTGCCGAATACATCATTATTACTCTAAAATTTGTTTCTCCATAGTATTGATCTCCTGTAACAGCCCTGCTTATCTTAATGTGTGCAGCAAATACATTGATTTGGCTAATGAGAATGACCTTTAAATAACTTTTATGTCAGGTTTGGCCTTGGCTGAAGCAGGAGCAGGTGAGTGTAACATTACTGCGTGGAAAACAATTAAAATGAGATCAATAGAAAGACTCAGTGGTTAGTGTTAGAAGGTGCTTTAAACAGAGACGTTAGTTGACAGACTTCTTAAATGCGCAGAGCAAGCACTGGCCAAAGGTCTATCTACCTCTGCACACACCATTACGGCTAATGTTTGTACCTTTTTTAGGGGGGTATATTAGCTGTCCTTCTCATGAAACACCCCCAGAAGAGAAGACAAATGAAAGGACAGAGAGATCAGTGGAGGACTGTAGAATGAAAGAGGAGGCGGCGGAGAGGGGGCGGACGGCGAAGAAATAAGAGGCAAGATAGCACAACAAGTGTAAAGGAGAGAAAAAAAAAGAAAGCGGTGCCTTGAACACAAAAACTCTGGAAAACATAGAAAAGAGAAATTAGATGAGGTAAACCAAGGTAGTGACAACATCACAGCATGAGAGAGAAAGAAAGAGAGAAAGGGGGGAGAGAAGAGAGTGCAAAAAGTAAAAAAAAAAAAAAAAAAAAAAAAAAAAAAAGTAGTGAGATATAGTGAAATATCAACACAATGGCAAGTGGAAACCATGGAAATAAAAGCAAATAAAGAGCAGGGCAACCAAAGGATTATCAGAGATTATACAGAGAAGGAGATCATGAGTGAGAAAGACAGAGGAAAGAACAACCTGAATGTCAACAAAGTGAAAATTAAAATCTATGAGAGAGAGAAATGAGCTTAGGAGAGAAGAAAAGTGAATGTGAGGGCAAGGAAATGTGAACATCAACAAAGTGGGTCAACTAAAAGCACTGAGTGAGTGAGTTGGTGGAGAATGATGAGATGTTAAAGGGCGGCTGATCATCGGAGGGAGTGTAGGTGTTGTGCCAAATCAATATAAAACTATATTTATAGTCCCTGGTTATCGATCAGCCAATCATCTGGACTTCAATTAACCAAAGGAACGGGTACTTTTTTTATAAAGGGTTTAAAAAATATGCTTGTAATCTGGTGACATCCTGACACTCCACCCTTGGGTGGTGTTTATCGAGTCAGACTGTGTGCACCACAGTAAACACAAAGGGCGAGAAGGAGGAGGAGGTGGGGGAAGGACTGGTGAGATCATTTCCTGTTTGGCAGTAAGGGATGGGATAGGCAGAGGGAAAACTGGTCATGTCATTGTAGATAAGCCGTGTCCGGGATCAAACAGATGACTCCAACTTGCTACCATAATATGACAATAAAAGACGAGAATACTGCGTGACTAACCGCGCTCTTTGAACCCGAGAGGACGCGTGCTAGAGGGCACTTGGTAGAACAAAGTCTTAATGATTGTATTCAGGCCTCAAATGTGTTTAGACTTTCAGACCGTCCACGGATTCTCTGACGTCCCGGGGAACTAAACAAAGTGTTTTCAAGCTGCTGAAGGCAGCTCAACAATGATTCATTCAATCAGCCGTGTCATGTGTCAGCAGTTTTGGGATTGTCTCTGAATACGCTGAGGAATGTTTTGAAAATTAAATATATTTAAACTCAATCTTGTGAAATAGGGCAGACCAGCCATGGTATGAGTAAAAAAAAAACAAAACACAAGGAATGTGTGTGTTTGAGAGTTTGTGTGTGTGTGTGTGTGTGTGGGACTATTAGCAGAGGACTCCCTCTAGTGGAGTCGAGGCAAACTGCGGCGAGCACTGCTGCCTGTCTGCCGAGCTTACCGTCCAGCTCCTCGTCAGTCGTCAGCTCATCGTTGGAGCAGATGCTCAATACGTTCACCAGCATCTCAGTCACTGTGAAGAAACAAAAATTTATGTCTGATGACTTGATTCTGAACAGACCAAATTAATGAGTAACCCTCATGTGGATGGAGTCGACCTCAGAAGAGTGTCTGGGAAAAGGCGTCCCGCCATAAAAAGTCACGTGGCACTATTTAGACGGACAAAGATTCACCCATGTGATCCCTCCACACACACACACACACACACACACACACACACACACACACAGACAGACATACACACACACAAAGAGGGAGCAGTGTCCCTCGGTGACCCTGCAGCATTGCTAGGAATGGCCCCGTGGGGAAGGGTCACACCCAAAATGGGCTTCCTGGAGCTAGTGCGTCAGTCACAGTTATGTGTGATTAATTGACACAGATGTGTCACATGCCTGGAACAAACTTCAAGGCGGTGAGAGAATTCAAACGTCTGCTCATGTTGCACTGACACACTTTTTTTTTTTTACAGTATAGGAACCCTTTAAACTAGCCTGTTGTAGTAGATATTACATTTATGACCTATAACTGTCTGTCCTGCACTGAGTGTTCTGTTACATTTCTTGAGGCTGGGCCATTATCATAACTGACTCGGGGAAACTAACGTTCATTACAGCTCATTGGTGCAAACAACACTTGGTGAGGTGCGTGTGCTCAGTGTTGTGTTTCATGTGCATTGCTTCCAAAGCGTGCTGGGAATGTGCGTGTGAACCCGCGCTCACCTTTCTCCCCGACAAAGGGCAGGGACCAGGTGAAAACATCCATGAAGTTGGGCAGCCAGTAAGGGTGAGGTGAGCAGTTGAACTGTCGGATGTTCATCACGTTGTTTTCGTACTTCAGCACTGCCGCTGGGGAGGGAAGGAAAAGGGAGGGAGGGCGGCTGTTAAAATATGTCCAAATATATTTGGTTAGCTATAGTAACATCCTAATTTCTCTCCTTATTGTGTATGCATGCTGGAAACTATAACAACTTTATTTTCTTCTACGACCATAAAGTGGTCTGAAGACAGGACTTGAGTCCACTCTTTGGCCGACCAAGAAAAAGCATCAGCTCTCATTAACGTCCAGATCCATTACCAGCCTTGGGTTGCTCCTGACCACCACTTAGAAATACTGTGCGGCCACAGCAGCTGGTACATACCAAAGTACATACTGCATCCCTTTGTTAGTCCACTAAGTTATCAGCTCAGAAGGAAATACCCACAAAGTGCTCAGCCTTTAAGACCAAGAAACAAATATAGCTGTAGGAGAAGATCGTCATCTGAGGAGCTAACAGGGTACACATGAAATGAAGATATCCAAAGAATGAGCAGAAGGATCATTAAATTATCCATAAAATTAAAACTAATTCGTCTTTTAAGAACTTTTTTTTATTAAACTGGCATTGTTTCTTTCGCTGTTTTTTTAAGCCATCGCCCGAAGCTGAAGCATTTCTTATTAATGTGTTGTTTTTTTTTTTATTGTGAAATGTTCCACTGTTTTCTCTCGTCTACCTTTCCTGGTTAATGATTCATTAGCTGCAGGTGCTGTGCAGACTTGTGACTGAGCAGAATTTGGCTCGAAAAGCGATCGAGAAAAGCGTGAAGTGGCCAGAAAAACACACGAAAACGTGGCCTGGATGTAACTCAAGATTTTGTCCGACGCTGTCAGTCAACCTCTGGGTGACGACACTGAAAAAAAAAAAACGGATTATTGTATTCATCGTCAGCAGCGTTTGTCAATCACAGGGGGGCTAATATATACACAAAAATGAGACGGGACGTGTAAATTGAGGCTTGACAATGACACAAGCATCAAAATAAAGGCAGCCAGGGTTTGGGGGTTAAAAAAAGAGAAGAAAATCAATCCCCATTTTCCCCCCTCTGGAACATTTCCTCTGCATATTGATTACCACTCCCAGTGGGTGAAACATGTCTGTCACCACAGAAACACATGGCTCAGCATTTGGGCTCTCTGAGGCTGAGCACTTTTCATTAATTAACAGAAAACCATCAATTTCTGGTGAAGGGGGGAGCAGAGCAGCCAGAGACAGGAAGCTAAGGTAATGATAGGCAATTCTCATAACAGCAATGAACTCTGGATGATGATCATTTTCCAGGCAGTCTGACATGGAACTGCTTACTCTTACTGACCTGCTTTTGACATCGTCAGAGTCAAAGAGTCCTTCTTGTGCTGCTTCAAATGCTTAAATATATTACAATCTGCGTGTGCGCTGTGTCATTTCGCAAATTTAAGAGTAAGATCACAAAGAAATTGTTCAAATATGGTACAGAAATAGATCAATTTGAGGGTTAGTTTGCTTCTTGTCGAGACTTCAGGCAGCCACTCTCATGTGTGTAAATATGAAGCTACAGCCAGCAGTCGGTTAGCTTAGCATAAAGACTGGGAACGGGGGGAAACAGCTAACCTCGCAGGAACTTCCTGGAATCTCATAACAACAAGAAAAGTCCAGGAAATCCATGAAATGGTCTGGCACATAACCTCCCGCCTTTAAATTATTAAAGCCTTTCTATTAATCATGTAACAGTGGAGTCTGCAGTGGGTGTGGGCAGGTTGGTGCTCACATTGAGGGTGTAGAGGGCAGACAAACATCATCAAAACATCAGCTGAGTGACGGGTGATTAATTCGAGCCCCTTCAGCCTCGTTACGGCACATAGAGAAACACTCATTCGAGCCGATTTGACCTCACCTCACCTTATCTTAAGTTTATTTTACAGAATGCCTTATCACAATCACATGGTCGTCTCTGTGTACTGCTCGCATAGAAACCACCTCCCAAACACTGACCACAGCTTGCCCCGTGATTAAGGCATAGTGTGAACGCGGGTGCTGAGGAAAACATGAGGGCCGCCAAACATAAATATATCCACGCTGTACATAGAGATCCCAGCGGCTCTCGTACATGAGGCCAGTCGGGTAGCCCAGATTTGGGGTAAGCGGACACCGTGGCCGGGTCACCATGGGGGACTTTCCTGCCTCGGCCTCTCTCGGGTCGGGAATAGCAAGTCATCAAACCTGGCATCCGAAGCAGCTATAACCCCTGGTCGTAACACAAATCGGGTCAGAAAACATCCTGCTAGGCTGGGGTTTGCCTCTGTGTGTGTGTGTGTGTATGAGGAATCAATGAGGCACGGTAATGCATATAGCGCAGTAACTATGCAACCAAAGTGGTCCCTTAAGTATTGCAAAGCATTACATTCCACTGCCGTCACCTCTTTATCCCAGGCTGCACGATTGAACGCATACACCCTGGAACACAAACATAAAATCTCCTGCATTGGAGCATCCATATACTGTATAATTAATGTGGCATTATTATCAATATCAGCAAAACACTCCTGCGCGGTCCGATAAGAAAGGCTTTGACACGCCGCACTCAGACGGACGGACGATGGGGTGGGTGTTTGTGCGTGCGTGAAAGCCGTCGCACGCGTGGGCAGCCGTTGCATAAACATCACATACTGCATAAACATCGGTCCAGGCACTTGATTGAATGCAGCCATGGAAGCCTGGAGGGAAAAAGGCAGAGCGGGGGAGAAGGTCAGCTCCCCTGCTGTCGCTCCTTCAAATCGGATTCCCTTTAAAGGAACAGAGACGCCCGACAACCTCCCTCGTGCGAAACAAAACAAAACTGTTGTCGGTCGAGCTCCGGGTACGGTCAGGTCAAGACCCGCTTTATTTTTTTTTGGGGGGGGGGGGGGGTATTCCGTTAAACATGCAGATGAGGAGGACAAGGAGCAACTATTTGCCCCCCCCCCCCCCCGATCATCAGAACATGCTTTACTACAAATGCGTGATTGTGTGCAAAGTTATTTCTCATACAGCGGGAGGGCACAGCTCTTGTGGCGAGCCAGCTGTGAGTCCAGCTCCACGTCTAAATTTAACGCCGCGTGACAGCCACTAGATGTCTCTGCTGCTCTGGTGGTGGTTGCACGGGGTAGCTGAGGCCAAGCCTGCTGCCACGGTAACACAGATATTGTGAGGTGACGCCCCGCTCATTAATTATTCATAAGGGAGTGCCTCAAGCCGGTTTCCTTGGTAACAAGCACTGTAAAATCTGCTTTGAGATCAGGGGGAGATTCCCACTGTCCTGCCCTGACGCTTAATGCTGACTGCATATCTGTCTCTAAGGCCTCTTATATCAAGTTCCACTGGATTAGTATTCCATGCCAACCCTTTTAGACCTTCTCGGTCCATTACAGTCAGCGCTCCGCTTCCATTAGATGGCAGACGTGCGGATGGTAGAGACTGAATGTAGTCCATCTCCAGTTGAACAATGCATGAGTGGTTTCTCATTCATTTTCAGCGAATACATTAATGAGACCATTTGCAGTGCTCCCAACATTAACGTCTACCGTGTTCACACAAGGATAGAGCCGGGACCTTGTCGTGCATGAAAAATATGGCTGCCTGAATTACAGCTACTTTCTGATTTGAAATTATTATTATGCCGGCCCACCAGCTTTCAACAACACCCCACAGTCTTCCTCAGTGGATGGTGGAAGCTTTCGATTTGATGTTGGCAAAGTTTGAAACACTAATAAAAAAACATCTTAAATCAGGCTCCACTTACATAATATCTTTATTTTCATCTTAACTAAATGACTCACTTACTGGCTTAATCTGGAGTTTTTAAACCACATCTCATGGTCTTCTTCAGTGGACAATGTTTGCTCAGTTGTCATGGATACAGCTCAATATGAAGGATTTTAGTTTGACTGATTATTACTATTATTTAATGTTATTAGTAGGAGTCAAAACTGCCCAACCCTTCACTTGCAGACTCTCATGATGTTCCATAACTGAGCACATAATATACCGTGATGAGGGTTAGGTCCCCGTTGGTATGGAACAAGATGAGCCCGATGACAGGATGTTCTTCATTTTTCTTGTTTGATGCAGCGTGAAAAAGTTTTGTGACTGAATCGTGTTTACAGAAAACTGAGGGGAAGCCCAGTTATGGCCGCAGCGATAACAGATGGGTGGGCATCTGCAGCCAGGGATACTCTTCTCGCTGGCACTCGTGGCAAGGATGGGGGGAAAAATGAATTCCCTGCTGTTCTGGCGTCATCACTGCCCTAGCTTCCATCCTGCTATTTATTCCAGTGGCAGGCCAATCACGCCACCCCGTTTCCTTTCTCTTCAAATCACCCATCTCTACTACCCACCAATCAGCACAAGCATAACCTCAGGCAGGAAACCATGTAAAAAGTGAATCATGTCGAGCTTGACCTGTGATTGAACTAAAATGACGTCCTGACCCTTCCTCCTGGCAACAGCACTTTCCTCTTTTTAAAAAAAAAAGAATTCACGTTTCCATCCTGTTTCCACCACCTCATCATCAAGAGAGGAACGGGCGACGTTCATTTGGTGATATAAAGTTTAACAGGTGTGAGATGGATCTAACCCAGCCAATCCCTCACCGCCTCCAGGGCGAAGTAAAAGATTAGCGTCAACAGCGTTGGCAACGACACTGTCGCTTTCATTCCATCCAAGCACCGTAACCATTACGATTCAGTTGCTGGCTTTCGGGACCAGTCAATAATGATGCAGCAGAAAACATTCCATTAATGCGAAACCGCAAGCAATCTCCATAGCGTGTAACTGCCAACTTCTCCTCTCCTCCCCTCCTCCCCATTGCACTCTCCCCACTGCAGTCACTTCAGGACTCAAAACTGCGAAAGCTCAAACAGTGAAAACTGCTAAATCACTGCTGCTGCTGCTGCTGCTGCTGTGTTTTCATTTAACGCAGCTCCCTCGCCAGCTCGGTGGGTGCAGGGGTGCAGGGGTCAAAGCTGCGATGGACAGCTGGTCAGCCGCCTGACAATTACTGCAAAGCCAACAGTTTGACTTGAGAGAGGGGGGAAAAAAAAAGCGAGTGATGGGTGGCATCTCGAAGCTGGACTTGCACTCCGAGCATCATTCATGTCCTGATTGTCCTGACTCAGCTACAAGTTCAATTTACGTCGCGGCGGAGGAGTTTTTCCTGCCACGGTTTGTGGTACCTCATAGATATCCTCCGCCTCCGCTCCTCTGACGGGGAGGTGCACTCTTTGTCGCCGCTGCCGCTGCCAGCCCCGCACACACACAGAGGTCTCATTGGTTAATCTGGCCAACTCCCAGCACTATATTGATGGGATCTCGCTGATGTCCCCCCCGCCCCACCCCCCAGCCCCTCTAAGATTTATGTGCCCGCTCGATTGGCCATCAATCACGGGACATGCTCAGTGGGCTCCGAGCTCCTGCAAGAAGCTAAGAGCAGACCAATTCATTACAGAGGCTTTGGTTCGACCGGTGAACCCCACCCACATGACTGATTAGAAGAGCATCAACAGGGCTGATAGGGCTGTATTGGTTAGCTGTGTCTGTTCCATGGAGTTGTGTAACTGCGGCGGTGGTGGTAGGGGGGAGGATGCATCGAGCAGAGTCAAGTAAATGATTGATAAAGTGAATTGGAAACCGAGTAATTACATAACCACAACTTGAGAAGCTTTAAGAGCTTTAACATTAAATCTCTGGGAAGACCTTTAGCTGGAGGGATGTTTATTTGCTTGGGAATTATTCTTCCTCTGCTATTATATTTGTATTTTAAGCCAGGAGATCTCTCTTGCGATAGATTTATCCAAAGAGAAAAGCGTGTCTCATTTTCAGGCCGACAGTGAACGATGAGTGAAATAAAGAACGCGCAGTCCTGCGAGGTAAGATGTGTCTGTGCGCCTGAACGAAGTCTGTTCTATAAACAAACAGAGTAATCTTTTTCTTTTCAGATAACCCGCTCTTGCTCCGGGAGGCATTTTATCAGCTGAAGGTCAGCCAGTTGTAGCCAAGACCGAGTTGCAGACAGAATCATTTTAGATCCTCCGACCGTTCCATATCGAGCTCGAGAGGTGCAAATGATTTGCCAGACAATTGGTCGCCGCAACTAAAAAACGCCGTGCGCCTGACATCACTTTGTTTGTTTGTTTGCGTTGTGTTGTGTTGACTGTGAGCCCTAGGAAGATTAGTTGGCATGGAACAAATGGGGGCCTAATAATAAACAAGCGAACAGGCAGGCAAGACAGGCAAGCTGCCACGCCGTTTCTTGACTATCCGTATTGTGCGGGGAGGGAGGCATGAAGGCAGCTGACGGGGAAAAGAGCAAACAAATGAAACTTAATCTCGGTTCAAAGAAACGCACCTGCAAACGGGCCAAAACAAAACAACAACAAGAAAAAGAAAGAAAAAAAAAAAGACATCTCTCGCTCGCTCCCTTGTGTAATATACTTACACCAGCAGCACTGCAGCATGAAACTGTTATGGCATTTCATCACGAGACAAATTGCAAAACAGCGTGCACCAGGCACCATCGCTCTTTCCTTCCCATTTCCATTTCCTGTGGTTTGCCCACCACCGCCCCCATCCAAAACATGCCCCACAGCCAAGGCAGATACTGCCTGTTCTCTAGGGGGGAAAAAGTGCTGACTCACAGCACAAAAGGCAAGCCTATCTTGCTGCGTGGGCGTCCGTAGCACTGCATAGGGCGCCACCAGGTGCCAAGTGAACCGGCACCAGGGCTATTTCATTTTCATCCCTGAAGTGACCTGAAATCAGCGTTGATCAAGCACAATAGTTTAACCAAAATGTTGGTTTCTATGGATACAGGGCAGAATGGTTGCTACATACACTGTATAACTGAAAAAATACCATTGAATTAATTAATACAATATCTGATAAAATATAAATTACTTCTTAGATTCAAAGTGGAAAAAAATATAATTACCCAATAGCAATAAAAGAATCTCTAATTAACAACATGGATGGGCCAGTGTTAGCCAAAAGGCTAACTAAACTGTTGTTCTATGGCGTACAGCTAAGTTATCCAAATACTAGAATGCTGTGTATCATCCTAATAAAAGACTAATTAAGAGATTTTACAGCCTTCTAAAGCTCCATCAAGCAATATTTTTTGATATCTTTATATCGTCACCAAGACCGCGGTGTTCCGTAATTGCAAAAGGTTGTTACTACGTCCAATCCAGCTCAGAATCAACACTCCAGTCTTCAGCTTTCAGCTCATTTTGTTCAGTTAACTGGCTTCCTGCTGGAGTCCAAATCGAAAATCCCGTTAATACTACTCCCCCAAAACAAAATCCCAAGACAAAACTGTATGACGCTTGCCCAGTACAAAATGACTGAAGAAGAGCTGAAGTAAACAAGTGACTAGTGAAGAGAGTCAAAAACTGGGCAAACAAGACCAGGACATTTATATCAAGAGTAAGTGGTCCAACCAGTAATGACCAACAGCAGTGATGATGATATTGCGGTACTCGTGTGAAGACTGAGAATGACGTATCCCTTCTGCTTACCTTTGTTGTTGTAGACATCTAGGTAGTTGGGTGCTGAGAAGATGGTGATAAGGGACGGGAAGCCAGTGGTCTGACTCTTTCTGTACATGCGATATCTGTTAAACCGTCCAAAAAGGAGAGGATAGCATTAGTAGGCAATTGCATCATTTTATTCTTGGATTAATCACCGGTGTTCAACCCTCGGGATATGATTTGCAGTGACAGTTTTTATGGCTTGTTTTTTTTTTTTTTTTTTTTAAACTATGACTGTGTGTTTGTCTTGTAAGCTGATGCATCAGCAAGGGGGGCAACTCGGCATCGCCTCAGGAGAGTAAATCCCCGCGTTACACGTGTAACATGCCCTTAAGTAGTCATCATACTGAGCCAAGTCAGCGTTCAAACCAAACCACACTGATCTCCCAGCAAATGTTTGTGCCGTGTTTGGTGGTTTGGATACTTGGAAAGGAATAGAGCTTTAGGTAAACAGCGTACTAACTCAGATGATTTATTTGCTGCGCCACACCCTGCAGCAACTATTTACAGAGATATATATATAAAAAAAAAAAAGGTTTGCAAAAACACAGAAGGAACTCAATAACATTATTACATGTGTGGTCTAAGGTGGCTTGGGGCAGAAACCTCATCTGAGACATGGCAAGGTGTCCCGTGTGACCAAGCTGTGGGAGTGCAATGGTAAACAACTGTGTGCTGTGCAACCCACCGCCTTAACCTCGCTCAGAGGGAGATCGGCTTGACACATCCGCCCACCTGCCCGTTTTAAAAACCAAACTTTTCAAAGAGGCTTTCAAGTGCTTTTGTTAGAATTCCAGAGCGCGCTGTTAGCTCCTGATGAATAATAGACGAGGTGGGTAGTTGTAAAGCGCTGTATGTGTCTGAATGTGAAGCAAACAACATATCGTCGCCGTCCAATGGAAACGGTAAAACTCCTTTTTTGATGATGCATATACTTTCCCCATCTACGGACAGCATTCAGAATCTTAGAGACCGATGAATGGATGTTTCTTACATCATGTATGCAGGATAGAGAGAGATGGGAGGATAGCTTTGGATAAATAACATTGTGGACCAAGGATAGATGACTGATGCACGCACGTCAGTGTCAGATGGCTATGAGGCTGCTTCGACTAAATCAATACTAGGTGGAAACATGCAATCCTTGATATTGATAGTTTACCAAATGAGGTGGACATCAACAGCAGAGTCGAGGTTCAGAACCACCACATCATGTTTCACTTTAGCTCATGTAAATTGGATCTAATGGTTCACTGATGACTGTGTAAACAGATTTTCATTTCTGCTGCTAAATGTGCCTGATTACAACGTTTCAGCTTTATTTTACGAGCTAGCTTGTGAGAGTTTTTCATCCTCCTGAAAAAAAAAAAAAAAGGTTTTTGGACATATGTACATGGTTTCCATCAGACAGCAATGAATGCTTTTTTTAAAACCACAGTTCTTGACAGGAGCTGCATGAATCATACTTGTCACATCACATCTGGCCCACTGACTCCTCGTGTCGGATTCATTTTCATTTCTTGGATTAACAAGACTTCTCAAAGTTCAGCCTGCCTGCGCCGAACCTGCCCTTCCAGAAAGGCTCGAGCAAAGCCCCGGAGCACCCGGGGTGGGGGGGCGTTTCATTTAATACCCAGGTCTGAATCACTCTGCTGTGTGACGCGTGACGAAATGCCAAAACACTCACCCAGCATCCTGCGCTTCATGGGCCCGGATGATAGATAATAAGTTATTGTGTTGTAGAAAGTCACAGACTGCAGGGTAGCTGTTGAATGGAGAGACAAACATTTGGTTTACTCATACATCAAGAAAAACCCCGGTAAGATGAAGAAGAACAATCAATAGAAATAACTAAATAAGTCATGGGTCTTATTGATTGTGCTCAGAGAAACAGTGGATATACAACACCGAGTTCAAGCTAAATTTGTTCTAAAAACCAACTGTGGCTCATAAGGAGGTATGTTGCTTTGAAGAGGCTGGCTGTGAATGGAGGCTTTCATACCAATTTCATTGTCTAAAAAAAAGCCAACACTTTTATGAGCAAAGGTATAATGACTCATTATCTAAATAATAACCTGTAATATGCTTAACTTTTAAAGCAGCGTTTATACTTCATGAGCAGCGTGCGTGTGTGTGATCCCTCTCAAATGGGGAATTTTATTTTAGAATGAAACTCAAAAAATGTCAAGTATGACACATGATTCATAGCAGGCCATTTCTTAAGGGGGGAAAGAAAGAAAAAAAAAAAACATGAACACTAGGGAGTGTTAAAGTGTGTTTTATGCTCACGCTGATCTATTCAGTGTGTGAGCGGAGAGAGAAAAAAAAAAAAAACTCACTGCCAGCTATCAAGCTACAGTAAGGTTTCAGGGTTTTCCATGCTACAACCTTTCATTCCTCCGCAGCTTCCACTGGAAATTTCCTTTGCTCACGATGAGAATGGCAGAAGACAACTCACTTACAAACAGCGTTTTTTCGTTGTTTTTTTAAAGGGGGAATGTCTCGCTCTAAAATCAAACTGCTATTAAAACGCCATTACCGCAACACTTTGGAGCGCCGCTTCTTAGAAACTTGATTAAAACCCCCGTGGATGTCAGGATTTGTGAATCGTGGGATGCTGTGTAATGAGCAAAGTGATTGGCAGCTCGCAATGAATGAGTGACACCTTTGCATTACATCTGCACACAACACTCAGTGGACGTGGGAGGATTTTTCAACAATAATAGGGGCTAAATTCACGTTTTTTTTTGCAGTTTCATCTCATTTTAGGCTGAATAATAGATTAACATAAAAGTCACTTTACAGCTTGTCCTGTGAGGATGGATCAAACGAGGGCATCTCCATTACAATGTCAAACACTTGTCATTGTGATCAGTTCGATCAGCTTCATAACACGAGATGTTAAGAGGAAAAAAACAACATGCGTTAACAATCGCAAATATCAAAACCTTTACAGTTCAGCAAAACTACACAGTGCCTGTTCAAAACACAGGTTAGAATCTTGTATTAAGTTTTGTAATCCTCGCCGCACGCCTTTGCAAAATCAGAAAACAAAACAAAAGAACAACGCCCACATGCAGCCACCGAAACCAAACTATACATTTCGGATTGGGGCCTTTCAGCAAACGGCGCAAAGAGATTTGTTTTGTCTTGTTTGTCACAGACTCTGCACGACAAAACCAGCTGTTTTTATTTTAATTGCTTTTTAGACACGACTCCCTACATAATCGACACAACACGCCGCCGCTGAGGTTTCATGATGACTGTGCTAAAGTGTTGGGGAGTTTTGGTCGAGTCTGATACAGAGCACACCGTTACTGCAGCTTTATTGCGCCTCTTAACGTAAAAGCCTTTTGGGGTGCGCTTGTAATAAAAGCGTTATATATGTTATATAAGAAAACTAACTTTAATTTAACTGGCTTGCTCTTGTGTGCATGCACCACGTTTGCTTTTTTTAAAAACTTAATTAGTGTGAAAGCCACGATAAGAGACGTGCGGTGCAGACACGAGAACACATTGCATTGACAATCACAACAAACATCTGCTGGAGAGGGATGTGAAGGAGCGAGTAGCTGCCAGGAGTGAATTAAAAATGCAATGAGTTTTTTTTTCCCCCTTTGGAGAGGGGAAGAAATTAGGAATAAATGTTTTATTTCTCACTTGATTTCCTGCAGCAGATGCAGATCGATGCCATATGGAGCCGTTTGGTAGACAAGATACATTTTGGCCTAGTTTGTTTTTTTGGCAGTTTGCATTTTGAGTTTAGAGCATTTCCCATCTGTCCGACAACAGGGCACAGATGTTAGCGAGCTTCTTGGACAACACGGAGAGTCGTGCAAGAATTGAGTTTATTGCGTGCAATCTAAGTGGCACACTGCACATTCGCCACGTTCGAAATTTAAGCTCTTAAAGTTGGTTTAATATCAACAGCTCGGATTGAAAAGAGATGTGAAGAAAAATCACTTTAGGCTTTCATCTACGCTGCTGAGTCGGGGCGAAAATAAAAGCGGCCACATTCAAAACACGTGTAATTTCATGCCTGAACTGCGTTTTTAAAAACGTTACGAGCGTGCCTATGGCGCTGGGGGAAATTATTGGTCGCTGCAAGACAGGAGCAACAAAGAAGTTGATGGTTTTTGCGGAGAGGTATTGAGGTATGGCTCTCTCCCAGTCTGGCTTAAACTGTCTAATAAATCCTGAATGCCAGTGTGATGCCAATTAGCGACCATCCCCTGGGCAGGCGGAGTGGAGGACAGTGATGAAAACAAACTCCGGAGGAATTTTTGACCAAATGGCAGAAGGTTAATCGGGATGCTTGTGCAACACGAAGGTGGCAGTCGAATCGGTCGTTTGGGGCGACAGCGAAAGGCTGCATACTCTGTTCAGTAAATGACAACGTTAGCGGGCAAACATTCTTGATGGATCTGCAGTGTAATGGCTCAAATACACCAACAAAAGACATTAAGATGATCGGGCAAAATATGCCCTCGCAAACCCACAACAATAGCAGTGCTGGGAGTTCATTTCGAAGCATGGCCATTAAAATACTATTAAGTCAGTAGTTATGAAACACCTGTTATTAGATAAAGAACAACAAAAAGCATGAAAATGCATATCAGGAGCCTCCGGACATTTCCGACTACTGCTAGCTGGCCCAAGGCACATCGGGGCCAAGTAAGCATTGCTAAGGCCATAATGAGCGGAGGGAGCGCGCTTAGAGACAGGACTGTGCCTTGTGGTAATGTGCCAGTTCATTACATTTTGTGACAGTGCAAGCTGCCTGCGACGAGCATTTCCTCTGTTTGTTCAGTTGCTCAGCTCAATTTGAAGGTAATGTGGGCTGCATGAATACTGGCAACAGTCAAAGGGGGAGACTTTGGGAGTACATGAAACGCACGCCGTGTTCTAACAACCACTGGTCTCCCACTCGGAGATGAAAAATGGACATTTGGCAGCAGGATTTGCTGATTTATTAACTCTTTGATGAAATGAGGATCATTTATTTTCCATTTTTTGCTTCACATTTGTTTAGTGTTATTAAAGTACTGCATACCTGCCTTTATGTTCAAATATTCTGTCTTGGAAAATGTTCCTTGTATCGAGAGTCACTTTAGCAATAAGGTTTCCAGAGATTATGAAGCCAAAACTACTTCAATCTATAAAAAAAAACAGAACACAAGCTACTAAAATCATTTTTTAATTCAATGTCGGCTTAATATGAGACTGTCAAATGAGACTGCAGCAACACTGCAGATGCTATTTGATACCAGTGCTGTTATCCATCCTGCAGTTACCTGGAATCCTTTGTGAAACTTTCCAAAGTTGTAAAAGAATGACCATTACAGATATGAAATATGTCTCCAAACGTCACATTAGTCTGACTGTAAGAGACAAAATACTCACCTGTAGAAGTAGGAACAGCCTCGCACTGTGTTGTGTGTGAAATGCTCTTGGCTCTTCTCGTTCCCAAAGTCCTCCAGGGGGTCGGACCACAGCAGGTCGCACATTGGTCCGTACGCCGGAGGCTCTTTGAATCTGTCTAGCTGTGGAAGAAAAAGTGGGACTCTTGTCAGCCTGTTTGACTGGAAACATTGCACACGGTGAGTGCACGCGTTCTGCAGAGGAAATATTTTCGCTCCCTCGGCGAGAGCGACGTCGGCGGCCGCTGCTGCCGCGATCATAATTAAAATCGTGACTCCAACGAACATGTGCGCTCAAGTGATTTTTAATTCTATTCAAGGCAGAAAGTGTATGGAGTATGGATGAAGTGTCAAAGACAGCGCTCATCTCATCTTTCAGTACCTGGACTAGATTTTTTTTCTTTTTTTGAAGAGACATGGCAGCCATTCTTTTGGAGCAATGAACATAAATGGCTTTGCTTTCAGCCAAGGATGGCTCTTTCTCGAACAAAAGCTTGCGGATTACTGGATGGGTAGCATGATGGACACTTCAATAGAGCAAATTCTATTATGCATGCCCTCTGATTGCAGCCACAAAATCCATTTGGAATTATTGAATTAGTTTGAAAGCAGGATCCGACTCTTCAACATTTTTTTAATCAGAGTGAGGACCAGGCCCCGGTGCTCACAATCCCTCGTGTCCAAGTCCTGAGCAGTGTTCGAGACAGATCTGGGAGAGTCACTTCATGCGTCGCGACCGCGGTTGTTATTTTCACAGCGTGTCAGATGAGAACGAATACAATTTTTTCCTCATTAACTTTGAATGAATGCAGAAAATACATGAAGCGGACAGGAAGCTCCAATTTTCAACAAATGTGATGTATATTTTTAAAGCCTTCAATGGAACACCTGCTGTTAAACACACACACACACACAGGCACAAATGAAATTATAGAGAAAATGGACCAGAATCAGACACATACTTTCCTGATGTCGTCAAGATTTGTGATTTCTGGAGACAGTCCTCCGTGTACACACAGGAACTGCTGGTTCATAAGTGCAGCCAGGGGAAGGCAGTCGAAAGCGTCCATACATGCGTCATACACCCTCTCTGAATACTTAATTCTACCTGTCATGGGGGGAAACAGGGCAGGGACAGGAGAGAATGCCAAGTCAAACAACACGGCTCTTCATACATTGGGGCAGTGTGCTAGACTTGGGACGGAAAGGCTCGCCAAAGTGCCAGAAAACTTCCCAAACACATTTTAAAAACAGCACAATTTCACAGCACTTTTGTGTTTTTCTGCTGCTCTGTCTGAGGCCAACAGAAATAGTTCTGACATGTGTAAACATCGAGGAGGGCAGAAATCTGACTGAATCCCGTACCAGGCCAGAGGGCACTTTCAAGTGAGAGTCTGAGGTCGACGGCTGGACTGGATGCATAATAAACAGATTTTTAGAAAGAATAACTCGATTCTACTTCCACTCACTGTACAGAGATTCACAGATCGGCCTGCTTAGACTCAATTTAGATCAAAGGTAAAGCAAATACATATAAAAAAGGGAAGTGCTAGAGCATTACTTACATTCCTGCTTAAATGTGAAATACTCTGTTAAATGTCTACATTCATGATTCCCACGCAGCAAAAACAGTGTTTTGGGGTAAAGGATCTTTAAGGCCCACAAGTACAGCACACACTGAAACAAAGAAGAACAGACAGCATTAGGGAACGCTTAGCTTGTCATCTTGAAACAACAACTGGAAACAGAAAACCATAAAGTCATTTTCGCAGAGTGGAATAATGCGAGCCATTCGGCTTATAATGAAACATTCATGCAGGACATTTTGTGGCACATTTCAGGCTCGCTGGAGGAGATGTCAAACCTTCAGAGGAGCCCTCAGCAGACAGGCACGGCACACTCCATTAAAATATGTTTTATTAATAAAAGCATAATGTTCCGGGCGATGAGATGGCAGGAAATGCGCATCTGAGTAAATTCCACCCAAAGACGCAGATTAAATACACGTATTTTACTTCGTATTAAAAAAAATCTCTTTGTACATAACCCTGAGCTACACCGTGACATTTGCTATCCAGGCTACATTTGAAGTTATTACAAAAGCCTATTACCACGCCAATATCTGCAGCCTGATTTGATCTAAGCTCAAAGAAAGCTATTAATAAACACTGCTTCAGTTGGGCACATGGTGTGTGTCACACTCGATTAGGCCCTTGTGTGGACAAAAAAAAAATATACACACACACACACATACTCACTTCAATACTGAAATATCCTCTGTCAACATAGTCCCCCAGGAAAAGGTAGCGTGTGGATGCTGGTGATCCTCCTACTTCAAACAGCTTCATCAGGTCAAAGAACTGCCCATGGATGTCTCCACACACTGGGATAAGGCAGAAACAGGAACAGAAACACATCAGAATGACAGCTATTTTTACAGCCAAGGAACATCAAATAAAAAGCCTCTAGCACACCGCGAGAGGCTATTTGCTTCTTTCCATATTTTCCATCCGATGTGAAGGGCTCCGACGATGTGCGATATCCCAAGTAAACCTGCAACTTAAGACCATGGATGCCGCAGAGATGCAGTATGCAGCGACCTGGACTCCTTCGGTGGGGATTCATTATTAGAAAGGCAGCATTTTTATCTGCCAGTGTACTATTTAAGCTGTTTATTTTATTAATGAGAAATGAACTTCTAAAGTGCTCATTTGTACATGAAAAAGACGTCGTTAGACAGTAGATGGACCGCTGATGCTCCTCAGCTCTACAGCCCACGCTTACTCCAGGAAATTATGCACACAACAGAGCAGAAAGGAACGCAGAAACAATGCTGGTTTGTACCAAAAAAAAGTTTTTCCCAATGCAAAAAAAGTTGACTAAAATCGGGACTTTAAAGGGAAACTTTGTCTTGACTTAAACTTAATGTATCAAAAGACCAAAGCGTCGGATAACACATATGATAATATCAAGGCAATGCGAGACTAGCATCCCATCATGATTCCCCATAAAAAAAAAAAAAAATACTGTTGTTCCAACTTTAAAAAACTAAATAAAACAATATAACTGTTTCTGGTTAAAGGTGGGGGAGGTGATTGAGGGAGGTGAAGTCCTCACTGTTGTGATGTTGGCTAGTAGCAGGAGAGTTGTGAGTATCACTCTATGGTGCTGCTCTCCGCACGTTAGCCGCACAGCACATCTTTTAACAGTTTGCACGTTTGCTACATCGTGTCCTTGTTCGCACTGTATCACAGTGCTTCGTGTAGGAGTGTAGAATCTCTGACTGCACTTTAAACAAAAAGGATCTTGCTCTTTGTCGGGGGTTTTCCCCCCCATAATGTCGTCAGACACAATAACAATTTGAGGCTGGCACTGGCAAAGACGAGCACTTTTAGTGGGCAGACATCGACAGTGCCCAACTGCCCCAGGATTACACATTACTTACATTGTTTTGTGGCTCTTGCTCAATAATGGACCAATTTTTAAAAATATGTTGTCTCCATTAGTCGTTTAAACACAAAAGACAAGAAACCATGGCTGGAAAAGTTTCCTTTTAATCTGAATCTGTTCCATTCAGGAGCATAATGACAAATCATCTATAGCATGAGATAAATGTTAGAACTTAAATTCACTTTGCACTAACTGTTGATACTCCAGTGCACTTTTTTCCCCCTCTAAAGCAGTTGTCCAATATGGAAAGGAATCACAAGGGCTGGCTTCAGTTTGCATATTCATGCCTTGCCTTTCCACCACATCCTCTTTCAGCCTCTTTATAACCTTGAGGTGTTTCAACTGGCTAGTAAGACATAATTTGAACACACCGATCCTTGCCAAATGCACTAAAAGTTCATTGGCTGAAACCACTGGAAAGCTTTCAGTGGCATTCATCTCTAAACATGTCCCGTTAACAATGATTATAAATCTGGCTTGTCATAGCAATTACTGGTAATTGCTAAAAACACGTCGCTTCGTTCTAATAGCACTGACAGTCCGTTAGTCCACTTGAATTCCCAGGAATCCCAGCGCAGTTAAATCCAGTACGTCGCTTGACTTGCTTCAATCTAGTGTCATACCAGTTCTGTACAGCTACTAACAGCGCAGCAGGCAGCTGTTAAATAGTGTCAGGGGAGCGTTCTGGGATGAAACTATCCGCATCAGTAATCAGGCTGCGCAAATCTCTCAGCCTGGATTGGTTTCCCCATCGCCCTTTGTGACCCTATACCCTATTACTCCCTGGGGAGACCAGAGGCGCAAAGGCCACCGGAGATTTGCTGCTTAGCAGCCATTGAATGACAGGGTGGTAGGTGAGGTCATCTGATTTAAGAGCCTTTGGTCAGTTTTTTAGATACTCTAAAGGTTGGTTCAAGGGGTCAGCGGCAGCTGAACTTTATTTATTATTGATATATCTCATCGGTGGTTCCCCGATGGAGGGTCTACCTTTGGAGCACGGGTCCATTTTGGGATTTGTCGGCACAGGCTCATCACGCAAATACGTTGATACAGCCAGTGCGATCAAAACAGCAATTAATAGTAACAGACATAACTGACATAAAGACCTTTTCCTTCAGTAAACAAGTCTAAAAAGTCAACTTCTCACCTGAGAGCTGTATTAAAACAAACACAAGGACGACAATTAGCAGCATCAGATATGAAGGCTATCGCAGCGACGGCAGCGTCAAGCATGAAACACGGCGAGCATGTCTCACGCGACAAAGCGCTGCAATTCATCTATTCTTCGAGCAATCAAGCAATTAAGTAATTAACAACAGCGTGAATAGATTGAAATCTAATTTGAAGGGGACACAGGCTTTCGTTTTGTAAGGCTGTTTGTCGCTTTATGAGCTGTATCTAGCAGCAAGAATTACAATAAGAGCCTGTGAAGAAATCTTTCAGAGAGATACCCAATTAGTGGGAGCTGGAGGACGGCGCTGGAGAGCAATTATCTCAAGTTACGAGCCTCGTGAGACAGCTCGGAGAATCAACTCTCCTTGACTGTATCGTAAACCTCTGCTTTACCGTTTGTCTTTTATTAAACCCACACTATGTAACGCTTTAAATCCACAGTGGGGACCGACATCAAAAAAGGGAGCCTTATTATTTGTGTCCGATTTCTAAAGATGGCCTCACTCCCTCTTGCATTCGCGCCAGCGGTACTCCAAACATGTGGCGCTGGCTCATTTTGAACCGGTTGTAAGATTCCTGGAACAGAAATGGCTAAAACGATGGTTGAATTAAGAGAACTTAGATTGTAGCCAGTGTTTTATCAACGTTGTTATTTACTGGCACGTATTATTCTCTGAAATCAAGCCCCACATTTAAATGGAAAGCTGATCATCGGCGTATAGAAACATTTATCTTTTTTCAGTGACAAATAAGAGTTTTGCTTTTTTGTTTGCATTTGTCTAAATTATGTCGTACAATAAAAGACTAATCTATTTGGATTACCTTTTACATTTATTTAATTTTATTTCATTTAGGACTCAAATAATTCAATGTTTATTGAGTGTGTGATATAAATAAAGTTTTGCCTAACGCTTGATGAAAGGAATTAAAATCTTCATGAACGCTCAAAGCCAATTAAACTGTATAACTGCAAATTAAGCAAAAACAGAAGTGTTTTTGTGCATGTCAGCCATCATTCAGTCTTCACATTAAGGGTCAATGTAAACCTTCAGGTCAAGAAAAACAGACAATCTAAGTGATTCATCTTGCTTTATCCACAAGGATCCCCGGGCTGGTTATTGCTATGGAAACATCCCAATGACATTGAGTCCTTTCAACAATGGCAGCTTATATCTCAGAAGAAACACAAAACAAATCGAAGCTGCGGCTGACCTGATAAAAGGACCTCTACAAGTATCACCAATGGCAACAATGCAAAATACGCACGGTGTAGAAGCAGACAGATGAATGTACATCACCACCTCTGCTGTGCAGCTACTGAGCGAACAACAAACTAAAGTGTGCCCTAAAGGATGATACTACCTTGAAGCAGTAGCCACCAAAAGAGCAATTGTTGCGAAAATTTTGTGTTTACATCCACTCAAATGCAGGGGCTGCATTCAAACTCATCGTGTTCACAGGGAAATTAACAATATTTCACGTTTTTAGAAGACTGCGCTGCAGGGGGGAGTCCGGCGAGGGAGTACGAGGCTGCAATTTCACCTGAAGCTCACGTCAAACACACTGTGTGTGGGAGGACTGCACCTCCAGCTGACCTTTTGGAAAGCTGTCACTTGCTGGCAAAGAAAAACAGCGGGGTGACGCGACAACGGCGACGAGTTTAATCACCGGCCAAAAGAGACCCGATGTGATGGTCACTGTGAATTGTGGCCGCCTCGTCTGCGCGAGCGCGGACGACGCCGGTCGATACGAATCAAACAGAAACGCTACAACATCTCACTCCTCCAGCTCCGGGCTCTGCTTCATCACAGCAAACGCGCAATCCACCCATCGCTCTGCTCCAGTACACCTACAGACATGCTTCTCCTCCCTCCCTCTTGTCACAGAACACACACACACACAAAAAAAAAAACGAGGTGAGAACCAGAGCCCACATAAGAAGAGCAGGTGGGAGTACATTATCTGGAGTGAGAAACAATTCGTTCTGGCCATCTCCTGCTTGTGCGCTAAAGTGATCTCCCTGAGTAGCAGCATATCAGCGGGCAGCAGCTATTGAGTGGGTGGTGGACATTACACAACCTGGCTTCAGAACCTACACAGGCCACTCCAAAGGCCGGGCTCATTGAGCGAGAGAAATCCACGGTGAGGCAGACTGTGCCAGATCATGTTTTGATTGAGACTGGATGATAACAACAACGCCCCACCCCACCCACCCACCCACCACCGCCGCCGCCCTTTCGGTTTTATGATGGCACTCTGAGAGCTTACATCCTGCAGTGCATGCATTTATGCAAAGGCGGAGGTGGAGCCTGCAATCTGTTACGAGCATCAAGCTGTATGCGATGTCTAAAAAGCTTCCATCACGGTATAGCAGCGACAATAAATGTTGCAGAGCTGATTTAGAGTTGAAGCAAGTTCACGTTACAGGTTCCCAACCCTTTATAAATCCTGGCCTTTTATAGCCAGGCACGCAGGCACTTAACGCAGCCTGTGTGTCTATGAGCTCGGTGCAGTTCGGGATCGTTTCTGTATTTCACTCGAATGCGTATCATTTTGCGCAGCGGAAATAATTTAATTCTCATCTTTCATTTTCCGAACTCCTCTCCGATTCATCTTGTGAGCTCTGGAGAGTGCGCCGACCACCACGAGGGGAACCCGATGGGCTGAAGCGTGATGGTAATCTACTGTAAATTTTTAGCTCAAGCTGGATTTATGACACACCGATGGACCGATAACAAACACATCCGTCCATCATCCTTCGATGCATCAACACATCAAAATCTAAAAGACGTTGCACAACTTGCTCACTGAACAAGTCAAGAATATGAATTTCATGTCATCAGACATGTTTCCTGAGACAAATATGTCCACAATAAGCTTAAAATGATCCCGGCCGATTTGTCTGTCTCGCTCTAATATTTCTCATTGTAAGACTGTTGCATAACAACCTATTGGAAAGGTTTAATGGCCTTGCAATGCTGCACAGAGCAAACACACTTCACATTAAACTCATAAAACTGCCGTCCTAACCAAGGTCTTAGTGAGACCTTTTCAGGTTGTACACAGGAAATTCCACAACCGAGGTCTTAACATTTCCTTACTAAGAATACATCACAATTTTATGAAAAAAATATCATGAAACATAAACACCAAAACCTTAGAAGCACTTTAGATTCTACTCTTGACCTCAACATCGCTCCCTGCTTAAGTTAGACACGTTTTTTATTGCTTTTTAGCATGCTGGATGCCGAGCTGCAACAGGGTCGAGCTCCCGCGCTGTAAACAGATGTATGAAGTGTGTCAAAGCTCGCTGTTGCCTGGTGATGTGGGCTGTAGGAGCTCTGCTGATGGGCGACTTGTGCGAAGGCCACGGGAGCAGCTTGTACTCAGTGGCCTAAGCCAGCTCTGTTCGTCACACACGCACACACACACACGCACACACACACACTCCTCCCTCCGTGAAAACCCCACCTGCCATCTGGCCCAACCAGGAAGTGACTATGTGAATGTGAGAAGCGGAGAGAAAGAGAGCGAGCTGACATGTCATGGTGCTTTACATCTATGATAAATATTTACTTACTAATTTGCTGACCATGTGTCATGTTGGGATTGTGTGTAAGTGTACAAACAGGGAGAGGGAGAGGGAGAGAGGAGGGAGAAAGAAAGCATGACACACAAAGATAAAACATGGCAGACGGAGGGAAGAGCAGTAGTGAGAGAAACAAAGAGATGTTTATAGAGAACGGTGTGTGAGTTGGAGAGCGCGCCTGAGAGGGAAACACAGCAGGGCCGCGAGCACGCGCCGCAGAGAAATCCTTGTTGAAAAGGACTGCTGAGTGGGAGAGGGGTTGAGACAGAGGTGTTGAGTGGGAGGGAAAGACGTGCTTCATTGCAGCGCTCGTGTACACAAACGCGCACACAGAGCTCCTCAGGATCCACGGCTTGCACGCAGAGAAGAAGCTGTCCGCCGTTTCGGTGAAACACAACAAAAGGAAGGTTTGCTGGCCGATTCCGTCGCTTCTGAACCGCTGCGGAGCTGAAAAATCGAGACGCGCCAGCTCGTCACGCGGCTTCTAGGAACTGAAATGACGCGCTGACCGCGGCGGAGGGTCAGCGCTGGAGCGTGTTTACGCACACCAGACACCAGATTGTGATCATGGCAGGGCAGGGAATCATAAAGCGGTTTCACATGTCTGATTAGCTCCCGAGTTCACATTGTTTGTCAGTCATCTGATCTCTCCTCTACCCACTGCAATATCTTCAAACCGGCGCTGGCACATTTCTGGCGTATTTAAATGAATGTCTTGCATAATTAACACTGTCACTTTAAGAGATTTTTTTCCTCAGCACAGTCCCTGAACGATCCAAGCTTTTCCTTAATGTAAATAAGCATTTAATTTTTACTAATAACCTCCTGTTTCGCCCTGGAAATGAACTTATTAAGTTAACTTATTGCTTATTTGTTTGGACAGACTGATTTCATCCCACTGTATTACTTCATCGTGCACACCAATCACTTAAGAAAGGCAGTTATGTGCATACATGGCTAAATAATCCGAAATCTAGAAATCTAGCGCCATTTAACAGGATTTCTTTCAACCCTTTGTTTGTGTGGCTGCGAACGAGACGACAAAGGCGCCAAATAATGCTTTTGATTTGTCATGTTTTTGTTAAGCCTCACTCCCTGTGAGATATTCAAGATATTCTCTTATCATAATGGCCTCGGTGAGCATGCGAGAAGCACACTTTTGTTAAAAAAAAAGAAAAAAAAAAAGGGCCGTGCATTCATGAATTTAAGTGAGTGTGATGACTGCCAAATATGAACATAGGCCTCTCTGGACTATATTTTGAGAATGATTGAGGAAATGATGGGTTGCCATAGATCCTTTGAGTAGGTCTCTGCCTCTGATTACAACAGCATCAAAGAAGCCTCATCAGAAAGTCTAATGGAGGAAAAGGGCACTTGACCAGGAAGAAAGACAACAATGGACGCGCTGGATCCGTGCATATGCATCAGTGAGCCTCCTGCTACAGTATGTTCTTTCACAGAGACGGGGCATGGATGAGCATCGGCAACTTCGGCTCCGGGGCACTGTGGAGAAATTATAGGTGCTCAACGGTTAAAGAAATAAATAAATCCTGTGAAGAGCGTCCGCAAACAAAAATGTGTCAGCTTTTCATGCCGTTTTTTTTACAGTCTGACCACGACGGTTGACAGAAAAAAAAGAGAGCCGTCAGTGTAATTACACTTTTCTTGGGAGTATTAAAAGAGCAAAGAGCGTTTTTCTGTATCAGAGCTGTGTTTTAAGTGAAGAAGCGGCCAGCTGAGTGAGTGTCACCAAGCTTGTTAGTTCTGGCAAATTGAATGAACGAAACCTGTGTGTTTCTTCAAATAAAACGCGCCGCTGAGCCGAGCTGCACGGTCCACATGTGGCCTGCAGTCACAATGACTCACTCAATTAAGAAAATTAACTTTTCACATGCAGTCATCTCTTTAAAAAGAACCAAATGTGTGTGTGTGTGTGTGTGTGTGTGTGTTTCACATCTAACAATGCAACGCTGTTATTTTAGGCCAACATATAGCTGATTGTGAAACTGTGTTCAGAAAAACAAAGTGACACGCGAGGTAGGAAATGTCGGCACGCCAGCGCCGCTTTCGTCTCTTAGTGGAGCATCATCTGTCATTTATTAAGGTTAGCGATGAAAAACAAGCATGTATTATGTTCAAGGTTTTCCAGGGAGCAGTTGAGCTGTTCTGAAGTTTGAATTTTGGAAATAAGTACGGCATAAGACCTTGGATTGATTAACATTAAAAACACATGTCTGAGTGCAAATTAAAATAAAATAATGAACAGAAATGATAGAAATCCAGTTAAATAACCAGGATTATCATAATTAACAGCATCAGAATAGCAATAAACCCAAGCAATAAAACAAAGTTTATAATAGATTTAGGCTGCAACTACCAATAATCATCAATTAATTTAATGTTTCTGTTCAGATTTCCCACAATTTAAAATGCCTTATTTTCTCCGAATAACAGTATAAAACCCGAACACACTCAGAAAAGCAGCAAATCCTCACAACTCAGATTAGCGGATTATCAAAGTATTTGCTGATTAATGAACTAATCGATTAACTGTAACTAACACAATGTGCTGAATTTGAGTCCTGACCTGTCACAGGGGCTTCGATGTCCAGCAGGTTCTTCTCCGCACGCAGGATCGCGGCGCCCTCGCCTATGAGCCTCAGAGCCACCGCTTCCTCCACGCGACCTTCCTTGGTTAGGTGGGCTTTCAGCACGTCCACTTTGGGCTTCCCCTCGCTGTCAAACACCTCTTTAGCCGTCAGCCGGTGACTGGGGGGGAACGGAACAGCTGCAGGGGGAGAAGAAGAAGAAGAAGAACCATTACAGCTGATACGCTTCCATAACATATTGACACTGCTTTAATATACCTTTCATTGACAAAAGGCTTATGAGGATACGCAGTTAATTCCACATCACTGAGCAAACGGCATTTAAGCTGTTTGATTAGCAGGTACTTTGTACCTTCCAGGGGATCGACTCCCCACAGGAGGGGGAGTTAGTGTTCACTCCCATGCTTCCAGCCCACCCTCTGAGACAATTTACCAGATTGCTGCTATGATCTGTGAGTCATTCAATTCTCAATATTTATGACAGACCCACACAGTTTCTAGTTTGCTTGGCAATATTCATAGCAGAGGAACATGAAACGCAGGGCTGAGATTAAAATGTTTTTATTAACACAAAAAGCCTTTCATGTGAGCAAACCGTCTGAGTTTATTGTTTTGATATAAACACTGTGAGCTAATATGTAACCGCGCGCCGTTCAACGCGCACGATAAGAAGAACAGAGGCGTCATCCTCAGCCTGACGCGCATTCGCTTATTTGTCCGTCCCAATTATTTAAAGGGGCGAAATTATGTTTACTTCTCGGAGGCGTCGTGGAAATTAGACGAACCAAATCCACAACGAATCTCTGTTACTGTCAATTTCCATAATTAGTGGCTCATAAAAAGATAGCTTTTCGCAGCAATTCGACGTGCTCGAGTCATTTTGGACACAAAACACACCCCAGCCTGCGTGCGTTTTAATTTAAAATGGGGAACTTTCAAATCTAATCACAGCAGGGGGAGGAAAAAAAAAAAAAACGGTGCACATTTTCTATGCTAATGGCACAATGAGCCTTTGGACGGACTTTCAATGAAAAAGGATGTGCTCATGATAAAAGACCAGAACCCCACCACGATGCGATTTTTTAAAACGGACCTTGTGTCTTTGCCATTTTAACAGCTGACAGTTAAAAAGGGGACTTTTTTTTTTAATTAAACCATAATTTAAAAAGGCACTTTTAGTGTTCAATGAAACAAAAGTCTAGTGTGTTAATATTCCCTTTTTACAACCTCCCGGTGAGCAAATGTACAAAAAGGACGTAATCAAAGACCACATCCTGCGTGACTTTCCTATTCAGCAGCTGTGGACCGTTTCAAAAAAATAAAGACGCGCTCTTAATTAACGTCCGCTTGCAGACTTTGCACATAGCGTAGGGTGTGACTAATGCACTAAGCTAGTAGCAAATACTGTTGAGTTGGTACTTTGCGTGTGTGTTTGCCTTAACATCCATCCCAAAGGTGACATCAGTGGTAATCAGACCTGCACCTTATCTGTGTCACACTGTGCTTAGTGACAGACGATATTTAGGATCTGGACTGCAGTATTTAAAGCTTTCTAACAGGTGTACGTTGAAAGTGCAGATTTGCTGGACTGTGCGCTGAATATTTACTAGAGAAGGCAGAGGTGATCTGACTACGGATGACTTTTAAACACATTTCTCTGTGTTGGTTCTGAAATACAGTTCGGTCTGCTTGGATAAAGGAGACAAAAGAAGCAGAAACCTTCAAGTTTCAAGTCAACATTCTGTTTGTGACAGCCGACACACACAGTGGCATTCTTCTACCTAGCCGATAATGCTTCGCTTACTTACCTGTGAACTGATACTGACAATGAGAGTGACCTTAATCAGCGTTTCCTCTTTCCTACTACTGCCATCCTTCATTCTTAACTCTGAAACGAACTCTTATCAGAAACCTTGTTGAAGCCAAATAAATACTCAACCTCTTTTGAAACAATATAAGCCTAATGTCTCCATCAAGGTATCTGGGACGTTCAGAAATCCCCATCTGAGATAGGATTACCAACGGCCCCAGGTTGGCCTCCCCTCAACACCTGCTGTGCAACTCTAGCCCAAGGCCACGGCCTTGAGGCTTTTTTGCCTTGAACGACTACACCGCTCTGGCCTCAGAGATGTCGGGAGAGTGTGAACATTTGTGTGAACTGTTACGAACCTGTTTGGGGGGAATTTTCCGCCCGAACGCACAGACGGATCTGTGCTTTGAGCACGGCGGCAACAAGAATCTACAAGCTGATTATGTCAGAAATATTCCACGGATGACTGCCATGAATGACTGAATGCTACGGGTATTGATTTTAGCTGGCTGTCGTATTAAGCTTCGTGTAAACGTGTATTCCTGTCAGACGAGGGCAAAGGGTACTGTGCTTACAGTATTTTCCTTTGACCACACTGTTAGCCAATTAAGCATGACTGCAATGACAGGTAAACTCCCAGGGCAGTCTACCATGAGCATGCTGCTCTTGAATCTGATGTTTATTAGACTAAACAATGTTTTTTCTCAACTCTCTCTGCAACAAATACACTCTGTTTGTGTGGAAATGTAGCTGGTAGCTGACCTACATTATAGACGATGGCCATGTAGAGACAATTCCATGTAACACCATTGAGTTTTATAAAGAAATATCTATTATTGGTCTCGGTGAAGAACGATCACCACCGTCACTCAAACAGTTATTGAAATATCTTCACTGCTACACTGAATATGGACACCTATGACAGTTGCAAGACAACGCCCGCCTTTGAGCTGAGTTCATAGCAATTTTGCACAAGATTGCCGCTCTAATAAACACTGGAGGATCGTGCGCGTGGATGTTGACCGAGCCGCATGTGCTCCCGCGCTGGAGCGACAAACCATAACACATCTTAAAATTCTAACGCCGAAGAATAACATTATTCTTTAAGAGGAGTAACTCGCGCGAAAGCTGTGTTTGTTGGCGCGCTGGCAACCTTTCAGCGCGTCATCCGTTCATTTCCTACCCTCATGACAATGGAAACACTGTGAACTTTCCCCTTGTGGAATTTCTAACAGCCCTCTTATTAACAGGAGTAACACCCACCTCTGCCAAAACATTACATGGCGCATTGTAATGATAGGTTCTACACTCTGAGGAAGAAAAAAAAAGAAAGGCGTCACCCCCGTGACAAAAATGTAAAGCAAGCAAAGGAAAAAGCACAACGCGGATTGACAACTCAGTCAAAGTCCAATAATCAAACTTTTATTTGTGCGAGAAATGGTGATGTCAAATATTGCATTAAAGACTGCGCCCCATTGTTCCTGGTCCCCCCCCCCCCCCCCCCGAAACAACAGCACCAGAACATTCCCACACAGCAAACGTGGCTTGTGCATCCATCCTTTCATACAGCACTTTATAGCTGGGAGAGCATAAACTGACCCGAGGCTGTCTGCCCAAAACCCAAGTATGAGTCAAAAACGGCCTCCATTAGCCGGCTGCTTTTGCCTTCATTAATTTTACCATTTCTCTGTTCCCTGCTGTTATGTAACCGGGAAATTGCACTGCAGCATCGAGCATGAGAGAGAAATGACGGGAGAGTGAGAGAGGGTAAGAAGAGGGGATGAAAAAAACAACAAAAGAAAACTGGAGTGTGATTTCACTTTCCCTGGTAATTTGTCTCAGATTAGCACTGTAATTTCCAAGATACAAATTAAAGCCATCCATCAGCCATTAGGTTTAAAGACTAATAGACCGCTAAACCTCTGGGTGTCTGGAGGGCGTACTAAATAAACTCTAAAGTTTATGTAATAAAAGTATACTATCTTGTGTTGGTCAGCAAGGTTTATAGCAACATTTAATGGTTTCCTTCTTCAGCGGATTTGCGAGACTTTGGTTCTGGAGCTTTAGCTCATGAATCCCAGCAGCCACCTTCGTCCACGCGACATTTGTGAGCCGACATTCAGGTGTGATTCTTGGGAAAGCCGGCACCACCCTGGCGCGCGGCGCTCCTGAAACCGCTGAGAGGCAGTGGGGGAAAAACAGGCAGCTTGAAGTGTTCAGGTTGGCGTGGTTCAGAGCTAATGCGATCTCTCTGAGGAATGGGAAAGCGGGAGGTGTGCAGTCATACGGTGCTGGACAGATCAGCTTAATTGGAGAAAGTGAGACAGACTGTTGCAGAGCTCACCAAGCAACGCCTGGCTTCATTTAGTGGAGAACACGGAGTGCAAACATGATTTTGGCCTGAACTGGCAGCTGAGATGTCGACAGTAACCTGTATATCACCTTCCTTCCTGGCCTTGGGAGCTGTGTGTTGCACTTGACATCATAAATAGAGAATAAAAACAACAGAAGAGTTTTTGCAATTCAGAAAATTCTCAAAAACTCAAAACTATAAAACATATCTCCACTTTGCAGCTATAAAAAATTTAAATTGCTGGAGTTTTTATTGATATAATACAGCTCCACTCGCACAATATGGTCAGGCGATCGATATCTAACTAGTGCCACGACTGACGGCCATGGTGCCAGTTTATTTTCATCAACTGCACAGCAATACCTACAGCAAACATTGACTGTGGCTGACCCAGACATTCATGGGGAGCAAGCTATCGGCTAATAACTGCCTCTGTGTTAAGGCGGCACTGTCCCGAGCGGTGATGGAGCACGATGCAGCGGGAGCCCTCGTGGAGTGTGGGCGAGGCTCGGGTCGTCGCTGCCCACGTCAAACCCGCCGGCCCCCTCCGCCAGACAAGCCGCCGCGCCGGCAATTTTCCTCCCCCTAAGACTCAGCATGGCCAGCGGAAATCACAGCATGACCAACAGAGAGCTGAGGCAGAACAAAGGCTTCAGAAGTATGTACGAGTGCAACAAAGGTCAGTCCGTACAAAGCATAGAATACCAGAAGTAATTTGGCTGCAGACGTTGTTATGCAAAGGCAATGCGGTGTCTGATCTAAAGTTGTGAGTTTGTGCTGTGTCTCTTATCTTTGGACAAAAGGAAGGGGCTGGCAGCATGAGCAAGATCTCTGTGTGGATCTCTCAAGTGGAATGTCACTACCTGATCGAATTACTTAAATACTGGTGCCAGCTTCTGCAAACCATTTGTGGTCTTTTTGCAGACATTTCCCATCTTGTGATGATTTCGTGTCTCCTTCTGGGACTTTTTAGAGGTCAAGACCAGCGGCCACCCGGGCCCGCTGGGTAATCCATTCATGTGTACATCGACCAATGGACAGAGCCTGAAATTACGCACTGCTGGCCGCCACCATGTTGGTTGCACTGCTTCTTAAACATTGGCAAAGACGTGCAACATCGGTGGAACTGAATGACGCCTGGGTGCTCATCTGTAACGGCACCTACCTGTCAATCAAGCGGTCACGCTGTTAATTCTGCGCAACTTCCAAAGTTACAGAGAGCAGAACCGTTGCCTAAACCAGGCTGTAAACATGTTTATGTCTGCTGTGAAACTGGGCATTTTAACACGGAGGTTGACTCACTTCTGCAAGCCCGTCTTAAGCGGCCGCTCGAGGAATTCAAGTTTTTAGCACTCCCGCATTGGCTTCGCTCCCCAGCACCCAGACGCAATTAAAGTGGAGGGCGGCATGCGGCAGCATTTGTCTGCAATAGGCGACGGCTAAGGAAGGAGGAGAAGGAAAGGAAACACACCCACTAGCACATAAAGTAATGTGGGATTATGCTTCAGTATAATTCAGTTTCACTATATGCATGAGACGAATCTGAATCTACCGGCAGTGCAGGGATGAAAAAAAAAATTCAATCACACTCAGACTTTTTCCCAGTCGGGAGCCTTTTAGTGATGAAGCATCCACTGCGTGTGGTGTATGCACAGAGAACGACTGCCAAGTGTTGAATAGGGCACCGAGAGAGTGTGCAAGTCACTCTCCGCTGATAATTGTTAATTAAATTGCATAACGACGTTCAATTAGGACGGGACATGTTTAGGAATCGGGGAGCGAGAGCGGGACGCGTGAGCTTCTGTAGGCGCGCTGTACATCAGAGAGCACCTCAACTTCAAATGTCATCTGGCTGCGGCTTCATTGCTTCATTATTACACGACCACAGAGTCCATTCGGAAGCTGATTACCTCACATGCATAATGCAAGAGATATGGCTGACAGCAAAAGAAGTGCAGCAGCTGAACCATATAACGCATTATATTCACGCGGTGATAAATTATTTGCAATATGGTGTACCTCACACGCTGGGTACGCCGGCGTCACGTCTATATGTCAGGTCTGTAATTGGCGTCGGTTTTTCTACAACTCCTCCTCCCTCTCCGGCCCATTTAGAAAACCTATAACGCTGTCAATCAATAATTCATAAGTCAGCCCTCCATAGAAATAAAGCATTCCCTACATACAATTAACACAGTTGCAGAGTGACGCCCACAGCTCACAGAAGAGATGGTGCACTATAATATCTAAAGGATTAAAACACTACTTTAGTGCAGCCTTATGACTGCCAGCTTGATTTAAAGATTTCCTTGAATGGGGGGACAATCGAACAAACCCTTCTTCCTGTTTTTAAGAGTCTATCGTGAACAGAATTGCTCTGAGTCGGCGTAGAATACATCATACGTTGCGTGCATTAATGGACAGTAAAAGAACTGCACGCGAAGACGACGAAGTCAAATTTGCCGTATCCGGTAGCTCTTTCAAATCTATCCCATGTTAAGTGCTTTAATTCTGCAAACGCAATTGTTAGCAGGCTGGAAATCAACCGCCGCGCTGATGCAGCAGCACAGCTGAACACATACACCTGGTATTTACAATGTGACTCAGTGCGGCCAAGAAGGAAACCACTCTCGTTTCCAATATTATCTCACATGAAGATGTATTAAAATGGAAGTCAATCTATAGGAACATATAGGTCCACCATCTGGCCACCGAGGGCGGACCAGAGATTCAAAAGACCATCAGGCTTTAGGGCTAATGGTAAGAAAAGGTCACTTAGAAATTGGCGTGAACCTCTTTACCATGCATTAGCGGGGATAGAAGCCGCCCGCGAACGAAACGCTTAGCGGAGCTTAGCTTTGAAGCTCGGTGCTTTTGAGCCCGCCGAGCGTACTGTGTCTGCGCGCGGCGTGGAAATGGAGAGGTTACCTCTGTGGTTGAGGCAGGAAAGAGAGCGGAGCCGGCGGCGCTCACCTTCCCACAGACAGACAGCAGTGAGAGAGAGCGGGACGACAGAGGAATAAAAGCCCTTTGCTTCATCAGAGAAGACACGCATGCAAAAAAAAAAAAAAAAAAAAAAGGGGGAGGGTGGGACTGAACAGAGCTGTCAACAAAGACTCAGGGGGCCTGTTTCAAAGATAGATATCGTGCCATGAAGACAAGTAATGCTACAGAGCCCAGCAGGTATTAGGATAACACATTTAATCATTTGTGCACACAAATTATCGTTCCCCCGGAATTAATAATTTGTAATAGTACAATATCTTGTACTACTTAATTTGCTCCCTGTAATTAATAATTCATGCCCTAAAATTACAAATTGTGCCTTCAAATTACTCGATTCATTCCCTCAAATTAATAGCAAGCTGGTTCCATTTTTTTTCTTTCTCACAGGAGTCAGGAAGGGAAAAAGCGGAACCAGAGAAACAGAGCAGACCTCAAACTACTCAACTATTTTTCCTTTCCGTCAATAAATAACACTCAGATATAACATTCATTCCGCGTATTTGTTTTTTCGTGGCACTACGGCCGCCGTTCGGCGCTGCTTGCACTTTTTCCGCTGATCGGCTTTGGCTGCACGGAGCACAAGCGCTGCTACGTAACCGATTGAAAAACAAACAATCTAAATCAGACACTTGAGTTTTAATTATCTTTTTTCCTGCAGACACGTTTTAGGTTTTGGCACGACGTGGTTTATCTTTGACACCGCACTATTTATTTTACAGAGTATTTCTGTAAATTCATGTTTGCAGATTCTCAATTTGAAACCGCTTATACTATTTATTTACACCATTACCCAACTATTTCACAAGTAAACACTACGGATGTAAGATTTGTGCTGGCATGTACACATTGGTCTATGGCCTCTGGTCAATAGTATCACTAAACTGTAGCTTCAATGTCCACGACTTGAATTACTGTATTACTGTACTTTAAAGAGTTGGCCATCATCATCTGTTGCAGTGATATAAGCTTTTACATCGCATCAACAAACTGGAGAGATATTAGATAAAAGTGAGTAAAAGTGGTTGCCAGGGAAACAGAGCTGTAGAGTCTCAGTCTTAATCTTTCATCCATCAAAATATTGGCTTAAAAATGAGTCCCCGGCAGCATGTTACATTCTGCACCGACTTGATCCAAGGCTGGAAATCTGAGGCAAAAGCCTCATCCTACATATTCCACCGTTAGATGCAAATAATATATTAGCGCCGTGTGGCGAACACAAACAAAGGGAGATGGTGTGATGGTGCCTCTGACAGCTGTTCGCTGTAATAACATGTGTGGCTGTTTGCACAGAGGTTCGCTTCAATGACAGCCATCTAGGGATCCTCATTATTAAGATAGACAGGTCGTATACTAAACAAGCCAACAATACACCCCAGAACTGCATTCATGCTGCCGTGCCTGTCAGGGTTATCAAAGACCATCAAGCTCTGACAGAAAATAGCCCATAGCAGTGTGTTAGAGACCTGGACGACAGCGATGCGAGGGTGAGTGACAAGCAAACGCTAATCCTGCTGCTGGCTCAACAGATTTTAGATGAGAAATGTAGGAAGAGTTAGTAGCAGCATGTGATCAAAATGCACCGCTGCTCAGACAGCACTCTGACTAAGTCCCTGATTAATTAGTGAGGTTAGGGCTGAAGCGTGGGAGGCTGGCGTGGGCAAATGGAGGGATGGATGAATATATGTAAAGATGGATAGATGGGAGTAGGCGGCGGATGCTGCGACGGGGCTTTTTCTAAAGGGATGTCCCTGCATTGGGTTGCTGGTGGTGGTGGTTTGGGGCGTGTGACGAGCCATCAGTGTAGCAGCCGATCAATGACGGAGTGAGAGGACGCCAGGGACCTGGATCACGGCTGCCAAATGACTACAAGCGGATTCGGAGCTGGGGGTGGGGGAGGTGCATGAGTCAGGGAGAGCGGGAGATCAGTCAATGAAATAAAAACGCATCAAGAGTCAAGATGGGATAAAAAAAAAAAAAAAAAGAAGAAGAAAAAAAAAGTGTGCTGGGGGAACGAGCACGAGCAAGGTACAACTAGCAGGTCTACTTTTCAACCGACTAAGACAATCAGTGACACAGCAGCTTTTGTTTCATCCTGTGATGAAAGATCCAGCTAGAAAATATGGAAAAAGTCGGAAAATGTTGGAAATGATTGAATATTTGCCTCGTTCTGCCTTCATACTTTGTAAATTTACATAAATCAAGTTGAAAATATGCTACTGAAATCCTGCGATCCAATCCGCTACATCGGTTTCTTTGACAGTATCGTGATAAACTTCAGCATTTCAGTGTCCAGTGTGGCGCACACATTTTGGCAAGAAGAGAAAAAAAAATTGGCAAAAAGGGTACTTGGTATTAGCAAGGTACGTGGCATTGCCAGGTAGCCTGAGTCAAGGTTATGAGCATTAGCACCGGGAGTGAAAGAGTTAGTGCGTCCCTAAAACCTACTTCGAGCATCCAGCTGTCATTACAATGCCTACTCAACCAGAATTTCTTTGCAAGCTGTCACATGCATCAAAACAAAACTCTTTGTACGACTCCAGAGGACAAATTGCGTGACTACGACCATGATACATGAAGAGTTTGGCAAATTCAAACGACTGCAAAGAGGATAGGATTTCATTTTTTCTTCGAGGGAATAAAAGTGCGAGGAATCAACGGCAACAAGTGCGATGGGGAAATTTTCGGTGCTGGTTTTCTAACAGGTGTGACGTCTTGTCCCAGTGTCCCATATTTCGCTGTTCAAATACAGGTCAGAGAGAGCTAAAGTGTAACAGAAGAGCAAACCCCGAAGTAATTTAGACAGGTCGGGTCCAACCGCTAAGAAGCCGTGATGAATGGCTGGGCTGAACACAGTTAAAGTGAATTATTACAGGCCATTCCGAGTTTGGGCAGCCTTGTGTTTTAAGTGTTAAGGGCCAACACGGGACAGCACCAAAAAAAGCTCGGTCTCGATGTAAAACACCTCGCAGGTTTTCCAGGTTTGCGGAGACGTTAACACTCTCTGGCATTTCCTCCGAAAGCCACTCTGACAGGCCTTGAAGAAGACATCCCCTGCTAGCTTTGCTGTGCTGAGGCCTGCCCCCCTTCCTCCTCCTCCTCCTCCTCCTCCTCGTCCTCCTCCTCCTCCACAATGCCGTGACACAGGATTAGCTTTCATTAGAGAAGGCGCTGTAATCAGCTTTGGAGCATAGCAGAGACGGAACAATGGAGGCGGCTGAAAGGATCTGGAAGACAGAGTGCTGTATGGAAGCTATTTCCACGAACGGAACCTGTGGCACATAACAGCCAGACACTTAGCGACACTTATCTCCATACTCCCTAATGTTGTGCGCTACACCTAAAATATTGATATCGTGACGAATACGGCATACATGCCATTGAGCATTTGAGAAGCAACCAACACCCATAATTTTTGCTGTCACACCCTCGAGGCAGTTTACAGTTTACAGTAGAGGAGTAGTAGTAGTAGGAATCCGAATGGCCGTTGGTCGTCATTTCACCTGTTTATTCTGATTTGTCCTCAATTTCTCCACAAGCCAACACGGGCGCAAAGCAAAGCTGCGTGCAGAAGTACGTACACATTGGTGGTCAACTGGCTGTCGGGACTGTGCGGTGGAACTAAAGCTGTCAAAAGAAGACATGACTTGCATGACTAGACTTGACTTAAAATCAGCTGTGGAATCTGTGTGTGTGTGTTTTTTAAAAGTGTTTACAGAAAAGGAGACGGATCTGTATGAAAACTGTGAGAATAAACTGTCAGCAGAAAAAAAAAAAAAGGAGGCATGACTTGCAAAATAATGAGAAAAAAATATATACAGAGTCATATTGTCTCCCTAAAAGCAAACAACTCCAAATTGTCATTCACAAATCAAATCAAAGTAAATCAGGCCACCCATAAGGTCTCTGCTATTGTGTGTCAGGCCTTTGACACAATGATGGCATCTTTCCGCAGGGCTTCAAGGCTACAGTTTCAACATTTCCTTCAGATGGTAAACAGAAAGGTCAGGCGGCTAAGGAGGGGTCGGTGGGCGTGTTTGGACTCTCAGTCTGGACAAAAACATGGCACGGCACGTGCACAGAACTACCTTTGTGTGAGTCCTCCGCCGCTCTCCATCATGCTGTCAACTGGCGCTTGTATTGGGGAAGGACTGACGACACGGGTCTATCGAGAACATATGTCCCCACTAACCCTGGAGAGCTCCGCCGCTGCACAGGCAGCCACTTTACAAAGCGTTCTTGTTGGGGGCTTGTTCTTTGAGTGTGCAGTGACATGCGGACGGGTGCCTGGACGCGGTACAGATCCGCTGTGTGCAGTTCAGCTAGGGTTGCAGTTGTTGTCACAAAACCAGAAGTTTGACTTCTGAAGCTCTGCTACTAAGTTAAACACGCGAAACCCAATACTATAATGACACCGCGACAGAGAAGTAAAAATATATCGCAGTATGCAGCCACAATTAAACTGGACAGGTTTGCAGCGACATTTGCAGAGGCGCTTGGTCGTTGGCTGGTTATAAAATTGTCAGAGCTGTAAACAAATTAGTTCTACATTTTGCACCTGGGATTTTTTTTTTTTTTATATATATTGTTAGTGAAAATTTTCTTATCTATTTCGCTGGCTGCAACAGTCAGCTGTCAAGAGCGATACTGTGGCTCCTTCTTTTCCAGCCGCCTTTTAAATATTTCAATCCACACATGTAAACCCCCCAGAGAGAACACAGAAAAGGAATTTTAGATTGCAGAACACATTTCCTGCAAGCACCAAGACGTATTATGTCTTGTTCATGGAGTATAACAATCCTGGATGGCATCCACGTGCGATGTTTTGAACATATTATGAATATCTGGCTGACTGATTATCACTTAATGTATGTTCTACACCTGCAGGAGGTCAAGTTGTACTATCTAATTAGAAACCTAGATGGATGATAATTGCACGGCTCCTGAAACACAGTAGAACACGGTATGTAAATCAATAGAAAAATATTGTTACGTTCCAGAAACTCAGACTGACTTCAGTGTTTTCTGTACTCATTCACAGCTTGCCTCTGAGATAATATGCCTCAACAGGCGTGATCGCACCTCCCAAGGAGGGCTCGTTGGCAGCCGAGATGTTGGCATTTCTAGAATGCAATTACTAGACGCATACAGAGGGGATGAGGCCAGTCTATATTTGCACCCACACTTGGTAAACCGAGCATACAAGACTTGAGGCTGACCCAAATAAAACACTGCCTGAACTGTAGATAACAATCCTCATCATTAATTAACCCCCGCCGCCACCCCACCGCCACCGCACCCCCCGTACTCCTCTCGGCTGTGAAGGTTACCTGTCTGACTTGAAAGCGAATGCCGCTCCGCGACTATCGCCGCGATCTGTGGACTGGGGCAAACCTTCCCAACCCTACAAGAATAGCCCCATCGCATATGTGAAATGGCATTCCTGCATGCTGTGTCAAAAGGACAAGGGAGGGTCAGAAAAGGCGAGCAAAATTTAATGTGCGCTCCAAATAAACTACAAGACATAAATAAAGCCGAAATATCCCATACCAAAAAGTGCTCAAGGGTTGGGTTTCAAGTATGATAAGACACATCTAATATTGTAACAAGCATCTTTGTGGCATCAAGCGTTTGTGTCCAAGAGATCCGTGGTTGAGTTTTAATTTCTGGCAGAATGACTGTGATTTTTCTGAGGACAGGTGGTGAGGCAATGGGATGGCGCAGCCAGCCACCTCCTCCCTCCTCTTGCCAAGACAACAAGGCCCCTAAGAGTCCCCTTCCTTTACCATCGCTTCCTTTTCCCCCCCTTTGCCCACGCCCACCTCTCAGGCCCATCTCTGTATCTAGGCCATGACTGTGCGGGTGTGGTGGGTTCTCCTGCCAGCAGGAGCACCTGACTGCCAAGAAATAGAGGCAAAAAAAAACGGCACGGGGCTGGGAGAGGAAGGAGGGAGGGAGGGAGGGCAACAAAGGAATTACTTCTCTAAAGACCAAAGGAATTCTGAGTCAGCAAAGGATATAACTCCTCACCAACCACACACACACACACACACACTCTCTCTCTCTCTCTCCATGTCTCGCCATTCCAAGCCCCCTACAGCAGCTCTATATATCAGGAGAAGCTGTGACGGAACCCCTGAAGTAGCTGCTATTATGCAACCCTTCTGGGCTAAAAGTGACTGTAAAGTAAATCATCCCTCTCTGCCGCCAGCCTGACCTCCATATTGCAGAGAAAGCACTTTCAAAATTCACAAGCGGAGTATTATGCTGAAGGCACCATCTGTGCAGGCTTTACTAGCAGCCGTGAGATTAAAGGCGGTTATAGCGCCACATTCTAAAGCCATATCTGCAGTCAGCGTCCAATCAAAGATAAGAAGTCTAAGTAAGGGCGCGGGCTCTTATAAAAAAAAAAAAAAAAAAAAACCTATGTGCTGCTGGGTGGTGTGGGTCGAGCATTAGTGCGCTGCCTAGATCGTGCCCTTGATCCCTTCGGGCGAAGCAGGCTTGCTCCAAAGGTCATGTGTCCTTGAGGATCAGGTCAGTGAATGTGTTCAGGACTCAGAAGGGGACATCTGACAGCTTGACTGCCTAAAGGGAGTCTCGTTTCCTAAACTCTCCTCTGCTGTGGTTAAAGGCCATGCTGCCCTGCTCTCTGCACACACCACTTTTTTGTTTTTTACATCTACAGAAGAGACACTGTGGCTCAGCCAACTTTCAAAGACATTCCCCACTTGGTATATCCCCCTGCAGACCTACCCTTAGCCCAGTTTGTGTCTCTTATTTATTAACGTTACATTTGAGTCGCGGAGCTAAGCATCCATTTTCCCTGGTAAATAAATCTTTGAAAAACCCAGAGGGTCGTTGAACTTGGAAAAAAAATAATATTACATCTGCTGCGCAATAAAAAAGAGGTTTTAAACTAATTTCCCCAGTTGTGCCACCAATTCACAAAACAAACAAAGATGGCAGCCACATGACGTGAAACTGCTTTTATATTAGTTGTATTTTGGCTGCTGATGTTACATTGTGTTACGTGGAAGTTGTCATTCTTATCCAGATCCAGAACTACACAACACAGGAACAGGATAAACTCATTATGTTTTATATTTTCATAAAACTTAATGGGTTTATCCTGTTCTTGTGTGTATAGTGTGTATAACACGGGGAAGGACACGTGTCGGTCCTGGCTACCTTCGATGATTCGAGAAGAAACTAAGCTTTCAAGAAAGCTTAGTTTCATCACCCAAATGTTAATAAATGAGAGGCACAAACCGGGGCTAAGCTATCTTAGGCTACATTCAAAAACATACAATTGCTCATGCAAAAAGGCAGAACGTGCAGGACAAGCTGCGTCGAGCAACTGTTTTTATGTTTACGACCTGCTCCTCGACTAAATGCAAACAGAGACACGGGAGCATACGCAGCCATATATCATGGCAGTTTGCTGATTCTAAAAAGACAGCATATTTACTTTAATCAAAAGCAAATAGGCTTTATAAAAGGCCGCGTAGTGCCGCGGCCTAATACTGTGTAACTGCATAGCTCTGTACTGTATACACACCATCTGTTAGCCTGAAAAGATGTCCCTGCCCTCTTTAACTGCTGGCTACAAAACAGACAGCACTCAGCGAATGTTTAACGCAGCTTACGACTATTGTCTGCCGACGTGACTGTCATGAAGTGTTTGGGATTGGGTAAAAAAAAAAACAAATATGACTTTAGTCCGATGGAGGACGGGGAGGAGGGGTGCTAAATTGATTTCACTCTGCCAATTGCTGCTGGCTTAAAAAAAAAAAAATCACTCAGAGATACACTATCTGCCCACCGACCTACTGATTTGTACCTCAATTTGGCCGTCCCCGAGGGTTGCCACATTCCTCCAGGAGGATCAGATTACGGTCTATACAGGGAGACGGGTCCTAAAGCATTATGGGTGTTTTGGTCTTCTTGCAGCGTGGGGCTGACACAGTTGAGCAGCAGCGCGAGCAGGCAAGTGTGCAAGGCGAAATGAAAAGAGAAACGCTGAATGAATGGCAGATGGTGGCCTAGAGGACGCATTGTAGTCACGGTTGAAAGCGGGGATGGCAGAACCGCAGCTAAAACTAAACAGAGGAAGGAGACAACAAATATGTTGTTAGAGGGTGGTTGGGATACATGACAAGAGAGACAGAAAATAGTTGAGCCGGTGAAGAAGAAAATAATCAGCCTTGTACAGTATGTCTCGGAGTTTTACTGAACAGTGCTGACTGAAGTAAGTGTCAAGTCTCTGCAGAGAAGCTGTCAGAGACAGTGTACTCTTTAGTCTTCTTGAGACTGTGTGTCATGGACGTGGACATACCCAAACTTGTGTTCGAGGCAGTAACTATGTGCCAGCGAGTGTCCGTGTCACTCAACAACCTCGCCGGTCGGTTTCTGTGGCGGGGCGGGGCTCACTATTTAAAAAAAGGTTTGCATGATATAGTGAAGCAACAAACAAGCTGCCAAAAAACATGACAGCTAACAAGTGTGCGTGTGTGTGTGTGTGTGCAGGACTGGGGTGTGACAATGGCATTAATTACCGACAATGGGTACAAGAGTTCACACAAAGTGGAGATTAACTTTTTGAAACAGCAAGTCTCTCGCAGTTTCAGAAACTTTGACAGGAATGAAAATTGGACTGCTCCCTCGAGTCTGACATTCTCTGGAGTCAACGCCGCAACGAATATGAAAACACACGGACGCATGTACGAACACGCACAACAATGACAGCTGACTGCCACAGTCTGCTGAAAAACAGGTTCTCTCTGCACGCGGGAACAAAAAAAAAAGAAAGAAATCGCTTGTAACCAGCCCGGCCCGCTTGATCGTACGAGTCCACGAGCCCTCCCCCCTGCTCCTCGTGGTCTGATAAGGGAGGGATGAAAGCTCAAACGATTGGTCATAGTAATGTATGGCTCCTCTGCGGTGTTTGGACAGGCACAAAATCAATCGGAGCCGTGGGACACACTAACCTCTCCGCATCATCCCGGCTAACTGAGGCACGCGCAGCGAGCTCGGACTGATGAGGTATCAGTTTGCGCGATGGTCGCGTGCTCTCGCAACCGCCGAGCCCCGACTCCGAGTCGGCTTTACTTTCAGGTGCTCGTGGCTGCCTGTTTATGCTTCGTGTTGCTGGCGAGCTGCAGTTTATCGTGGACAAACTCTAGTGTAAATTAGATCTAACTTTAAACAGGGTAAATTGACCTTGCAATTACTAGCGGAATATTGCCAGGGAAAGTTCATAGCGAAGGGCCGGCCGCCGGTAATGAAATTTCACCTGGTGGTCCATTTTGAGTTGATCCCGAGGCCTGATTCGACGGTGAACACAGCAAGGGCATGGTAACAAATGCGCGCCACCTCTACAATACGTCAACCCCCTACCTCCACACCGACACACACACACACACACACACACCTCAGTCACGACTCTGGCTCTGGTCAGCCTCTGCAGAGTGTGTTTTGAGTGAGTGGGCCAGGCAGTGGCTCTCCTCTCCTCTCCTCTCCCCTACACGTGGGCAGGAGTGACTGAGAGGCCTGCCATCATCAGCTCTGGGGAAAACTTAACTCCTCTTAGCCCGGCTGTCTGACATACACGAGCAGTTTTCAGTGACAAAAATGAAAAAAAGTTCAAATTTGCTGACTGAAAACTGAAAATTACATGTTCAAAACAAAGTCTAAATGAAGTCCTGATCCTCCTAAAACCTGAAAAGAATTAAGACATAATAAATATGCTGATGAGAAGCGTGTCAGCCAACATCAGGAAGTGCCATCTTGTCGCCGCACGCAAATGCCGATCGCACAAAAACAACATCCTGTCGGGTCAATTATAGAACGAGCTGACATCCAATGAAAGATTTTTTTTTTTTCCAGACTAAGATAAGCAGACGCCAAATTCACCAGCACCACGTGGAATCAGACGGTTCATTTTCAGCCAGGTGGTCTATAATTAACACGTGTAAATAAACCTTGAGGCCTCGACTCACCTCCAGCTGTATTTGTATAGCTGGAGTTTTCTCTCTCTCGTCCACACACACACACTGGGCACTTTAGCTAGCTAGCTTATAACACCTGAGAGGGGGGAAAAAAAAAAAAAAAAAAAGAGGGCGAACAGTCCGCTCGGGGTTGTCGTCTCATGGAGTGGGATCAACGGCGAATTAACAGAGGAAAAACAAAGTGGCGTATAATGCGCTTATTTTCCCCGTCTGTAATTAGGGCTTCCCTCAATCAAGCTAATTTTTGCTCATTTGGAGCCGCGAGATAATAATTTAAAAAAAGTAATCCTTACTGTTAAAAGCAGCACAGCGGAGAGTGAAAAACATGCCCTAAAAATACTGGATCACATTACGCGGCGCAGCCAGACAAAAATAAAATTAAAAGTGGCTCAATTGCTCTTAATCCTACCCCCACTGTTAATCAAGGCTTTAATAAAGTGCATCCATAACACTTTATTAAAAGTATTGATTGGCCTCTTAATTAAAAGGAACTGTGTGTTCGACATGATCTCTCGTCTTGTTTGATAAAATCTGCCCCGCAGTAGATTAAGTTCTCCATCCGCAGCTCAAATAATGAAGTGGTAAATAGAAATCAGAGGAAGTGGGGTTAACCCTACACTGCATGTTTTGTTTTTTTTATGTAGTGCAAGTCACACACACACACACACACACTTACACACAAAAGCTACCAGAGCTGAAAAAGCCCTGAGAAATGCCAAACTGCATTTGAAGGTCTGGAGCCCGTCGCAAGGCCAGAAACCGCCGGGCAACCTGTCTTTGAATGCGCGGCGCTGATGCCATGTTGGCCGATGCTGTTCTCCGCGCCTATGCCTCAGTGATCGGCCAAACAGAACTCCCGCCAAAATAAACCTGCGGTGGAATGCGGAGCGGCAACCTGAAGACAACTGTGAGAAATCCCGCTCCGCTCTGACAGCTGATATGCTTTATCAAACACCCTGAGGAGGAGGAGGAGGACGGGGGAGAAAAGAAATCTACGACTGGTCGACGTTGGCTGAGATGAGAAAATCAGGCCTCGCTGGCTGTCATTCCCCGCGATTCGCTCCAATGGGTGCGGTGGTTTAGAATCATGATCTGTTTTCTGGAATCATTCTGTAAACCGCTGCCCGTGTTGCGAGCGCGCTCGCGTGAAATAAAAGTGAGGTTATCACAACCGACTCCCTCATCGCCGAGGTCGCACTCCATCTGTCGAGTCGCAATGTCGGATAAAGTGTCCAGGTTGTGCCTCTGCGTCTCTCGCGTGTTCCCTGACACGCATACCCGCGTGCTGGGAATGAAAAGAATCTGCATATTCATCAGTTCTTCATAGGAACAGGTCGCATTTGCATCAGCGTCAGCGTGTGTGTGTGCGTGTGGGTGTCAACAAGTAGCGATGCCTACACGATAGCAGGGAAGAGGCAATCTCGACTAGACAGTTACCATGAGATACTGCGCATCCTTCCTGTGTCCCCCCCCCCCCCCCCGCGCGCGCCTGTATACATGCGCCGAATTGATGAGCCATCACAAGAGTTACAACATCCCTCCCCCTGCGGTGACTTTTCTCTGCTTACTAATCTACCATTTACAGGCGGCCCGCAGATGGCTTTACTCATTTTACCCGGATTTAAATACAAACGACCACCTGCCACAGCGCAGTCGTGCGAGTCGAGGTGGCGCATCTGTCACACAGCGGCACGCGGGGTCTCGTCCCAACCCACCAGGACGAGTCTCCCATTTAGCGCCCAGGTACGCGAAGGTGTCGCCTCCCTCGAACAGAGACGAGCGTGGCAGGAAGACTGAGGCCGTGCGTGATCAAACAGAAGAGGTTTGTCCCAGATAGAAACGTTAACCGCGGAGGTCTTTTATTCTGAGGCGCGAAACATTGTTCAGCGTTGATAAAACAGCTTCGCATTTATCATGCGGTTTGAGGTGGCTGTGTGTGTGTCTCTGTGTGCGCGCATACCTGTGGGCTGGGTTTAAATAAATATTCGAGGCATTCAAAATGTAAACAGAGCGTATTCTTCGGCTGGAGGAGTGAGGATTAGAAATTATGACGAGTTCGAGTGCGATGACAAAAAGCAAAACAAAAAGAATGAGCTGTTCTGACTTCAGCTATGATTCATTGACTTTCTTGTTGGGTCAACGTCTCCCTGGGTGTCACCACATCACACCGCCGCAGTCAACATTACTGACGCTGTATTTCATGAATACGCACCGTGCGATCCTTAAAGTGAGAGGTGTCCCTACACTTTCCTGGCCCTAGAATGAACTGGATGAGAAAAAAAATTGTTAAATTTCCAAAGCTAATGCAACAGTTCCCTGAATAAAAGTCTAAAATCTATGCAACCGCCTGCAAATGCGGCACGATGTCTCCTTTTCCAGCCAGTTCAGACACTCTGCTAAGACCTAAAACTATTGAAAGATTTATTTGTATGGATTTATGCCGTTGCGCGTGACTACAAAATGCAAGGTTCGGTAAAATAATTGACTATCTGAGGTAGCAGTCTATCTAAAATCTACTCACTTGTTCATCCACAGCCACTTTCATTCACTCCCCAACCTGCACACTCCCACACACACTCCCTCCCCTGACAAGTATTAATAGGTTGAAATTGGTACTGTCACTACCACTGCTGGTGTTACTATAATCGTATTATTAGCGCTGTTGGGATGGACTTCATGAAACATTTCGGGAAAATTAAAAAACGACGCAGAGGAAATCAAGTCTCTTAGCAGCTCTTCAGTGTTTGTAAACTGTCAAATAAATTGCGACTTAAATTCGACAGGTTTTTTTTCTGGTGTTTCAAATGTAGTCCCGCTGTCTTTTCATGATTCACCTCGCAGAAGAATAACGACAGCGCCGCTTGTTTTACTACACGTTTGCGGGTTTTAACTAACAGTTGCTGTAACAGGCTGAACTTTGTCGAATCAAGTTATGCAAAAACACACACACACACACACACACACCCCTCCCAAATTTATAGAGTTGTTAATTGAATCGAGTCTCCGTTGAGCCAGTCATTCACAGCCCTTTGCGAAAACAGCACGCTGGCGTCCATCCTGTGACAGGCGGTTTTCTATACCTGAATCCTTAAGAAAATCCCCTTTCTCAATTAACTAAAAGTGACCCGTGTTGTAGCTAACGTGCGTGTGTGCACGTGAGCGTGCACGCTCTCCCGTCTAAAAAGTCTTATTTCTTCTGTGCCAGTCCACGCCCCACCCTCCAAGTGAGCCTTGAAGTGAGAAAGCAGATTTACTACTCCACAGGCCTCTAATATAACCCAGCAACCCAGTTGCTCCCAGTTCACTGGGTTAGCCGCTCCTCCCCCACGCTCACTGTACTGGCTGCCCAATATGTAGTTACATGTGTTGTAGACACTGTATTGATTGATTTGTGACAGTGCTGCGACCGGCTCCAGAAAGGGATCTGATGACACATGACTCCTGTCGCCTGTCTCTCTTCCAAATGGCTTTTGTTACCCACCGTAGCTGACAAGAGCGCCATGTGTTGGTGTCTGCTGGCCATAAAAAGGGAAATGTTGTTTGTAAGGAGGCTCCGGTGCCTGAAGAAGGAAAAAACGTGGTGCGTGTTAAGGCACCTTGCGACGAGGCACAATAGCACAAAGCCGCAGTGAAACTCCGTCCTTCAACGTGTAAGCTACAAAACAGCTGCTGACAAAAGTGCACTGGTCCGAACGTATCGGGAGTGCGTGTTCAACGGTTTGCACATCCACAAACTGCGCTCACAGGCTTAACAACAATCTAAAAATGCCAAGGTGGGTAAACAGTTTTTCCTCTCCCTGTTGCTTTATCAAGACCCAACATCCATTTGTTCACATGAATTAGCAAAAGCAGCGGCTAATGCATGGAGTCAGATTACAACCTCTGAGCAGAGCCGCCTTTATCCCCCTATATGGAGCTTAATCTGTCCAAATCCGCTGCTTTGCTGTGCCCTAAATCCACAACAGAGCCTAATTCCTCTTTAATCTAATGAGCAGTAAAGGTGCACTTACTCGGGTTCAGAATACCCGCAGCCCTGTGTGTACCGCGCCACAACAGTGGCAGCCCTCTACTATGCCATGATGCAACACAATGTTATCCAAAAAAAAAAAAAAAAAAAAAAACGGCATGAGAATCCCTTACGTCACGGCAGACGGGGCGAGCAGATACACGACGGGCTTTGATCACTTGTTTGTTTATCTTCTTGTCATGTACAGTTTCTGCTGCGGGTGACATTTTCAGGTCGATCTGTTTGCTGAAAAAAAAAGTCAAAAGATGCTGAGGAGGAGGAGGAGGAGGTAGCCAACCCCCCCCCCCCCCTCCCTTCCTCCTTCCCTCCCTCATCCCTCAGCCACCAGAACACAGACTTTCTTTGCATGTAAGCAGACATGAACGAACTGGCTTACTCTCACTTACTTATTCGTTTAAAAAGGTTTCAAAACACACTGGAGAGTAACAGCCGCGCGCGCGCCCGACCTGAATCTTGCAAGCTCATTGTTCGTGTCTGAAATCTGGAAAGCAAGCGGTGGAAAAAAATCAGTGGAGGCCAGCAGCTGAAAGCTGGACCATTCAGCAACCTATGCCGAGGGCTTTAGATAACGCTATGGCTGTGCAATTAATAAGAACGGCAACTGTCTGACCAATCACAGGCTCCGATTGACCTGATTCTAACACTTTCACCTGCAGTCTAACTGCACACATATGGAGGGCTAATCCTTTGTCCTTAGCTGCGTGTCGTGGCAGCATAATAACATTCATTACTATTCTGATGAGCTGCATTCATTTTCAGTGAATCTGCATTATTATTTGATTATTTATGGACACAGCTATTCAGTTTACTATCAAACGGGACAAAGAAATGCAGAAAAATCGGCGTAATTTTGAAGCCAGAATGAGTTTTTGGCCACGGATGACAGCAACAGGTCAGATAAAAATACCCTCTCGATTCCCGTCATTTCAGCTCTGGTATTATTTTTGTTGTGAAATGAAACAATTCCGTTCCCAAAAGATATTAAATTAATACTGACCGAAACAATTATCCTTAACAGTTCAGCCATAATGACGCTAAACAAAAACAGGCTGTGCTCAGAAACCTCTGTTTTCCATTCAGAATGTAAGCTTAGAAAAAAAAAAAAAAAAAAAAAAATCTTGAGCATCTGCCACAAACGGATCAAAATTTTTAGGCAACTCTCATAGAGGAGATCAATTTTATCCATTAGAGGGGGGGGGGTGGGAATCGTGCTGCAGTGTGCGGTGCCTTCATATCCTCGCAATAAACGCTGAGATTTTTGGGCAGCCAGTCAAAAAAAGCCCAGCCGAGGACATTGGAACTCAAAATGCATAAAGACGGTTTTATGTCATCTAAAGTGCTTTGTCTCCATCCCGCAGAGCTGAAACCGTACGCCGTTATTCGCTCTTGATTACACTTGAAGTCAAAAATCAAATTAAATGAGTGAGAAAGTGAGGTTAACCCTCCTCGCTGTGCTCTTACAGAGTGCAGCAAACAACATGACAATCGCTATACGTCCCGCTCCTACTTCGCTTCAGGGGTCTGCTGGTTACTAGTCAAAAACCACCAGTGCTGAAAATGCCCCAAGGAGGCCAAAAATAAACTGCGGATGAAGTTACTGACGATTTGATTAATAACGCCTCTGACTTCACCAAAACACGGCAGACTAGGTCGCCTGGAACTTTAACTTTTAACAAATTACAGACACAGCACCTGGCGCGGGATAATAAATCACTTAACTTCCTCATAGTAATCATATTCCCATGCAAATAAAGCTAATGACAAGTTTATGCATGCTAATGAGGAAATGTTACCGAGGATAACAACGCGCCGAGAAAATATTCCTGACACATGGTAATTTCAAATCTCTGTATCGCGCCGTGTGGCTGACGAGAAAGAAGCACCGCGACGGCACGCCTGCCGGATCACGAACGTGAAGCGGGGCCGTATGTAGGTGACCACATGTAAGGCAAGGATCAAGTATGTGGCATTACTTAATGTTCTGTTCTATAAATGACTCGGCTATCCAGCTGGGATCAGTGGCTGGCATTGCGCCGCTGTCACCACCACCGTCTCTCCGACCCACGCATGTCTGAGCATGGGGGCCTCTCCTCAAAAGTCAAATGTCAGATGTTATCCATCCCCACTTATAGAGAAGGACCAACATCGGGGGCTCGGAGGCCCTGCTTCTTAGCTGGTGACGGAAAAACACCATTACCGAGCGAGCGAGTTTTGCTTAGAGCGTGGTGGTTGTCATGATTGCACCGTGACGACCTTATTACTAACCCTTTATTTATTTTATATCTAACTGAGGGTTACTCCAGTACAAACTATCATTCAGTAAGCGACTGTGGAGCTAAATATTCAATTGCAGGAATAGTTTATTGGCGATAATTACATATTCAGAAGACTGTATTATTGTAGCTGAAACTACAGGAAGTGAATGAACTTTTGATGATCGATCTGTGATATCTTTTCTAATGTTTTTTCCTAATCTTCTATGATATTCAAAACAAGCAATATGAGTTTGTGAAATTTTCATATTCTATATTTAATGGACCAAAGATGAATCGACAGGTTGATCAAAATAATCAGGATTATAATTTCAGATGCGACACAATCCTCAAATGCCGCTTAACCAGGTGAGCCTTTAAGAAAATGTTAGCTGCAACCAAAGAGGAACCTACAAGTGATGGAGTTCATCACATGTGACGGTTAAATGCTGGAAATTGCTCATATATTTCAGTTTATTTCAGCCGGGGGATGAAAACATGATGAAACTTATGCAACTTCTCCCGCCCCGGCTGATTAAGGAGTAATTACTATGCAGCAGCGACGTTCAGGAGCATTATGATAATGCATTTTGAAAACAGGTGGATGCAAAGCACTTATGATAAGTCGGACTGACACCTTGTAGCAGGGCAAACCAGGCAGCTGAAAACAAATTACTTCACCATCTATAGCCTGCAGTTATTTTGGAGAGGTGCTTTGTACACAGCCAGAGTCTGTGTTGTCATAATACTGATGCATTACCAAAACACTGACTTCTTGAAACTTGATGAATGAATAATGAGTTAAAATTACTTTGTTGATCTCGGCGTCGGGTGGAGGAGTGAGCCCTTGAAACGGGGCTCTCAGATTCCCTGACAGCCTCTCTAATGACTAATCAATACATTTTAACCTGATTAAGACCACAGCAGGCCGACACTGAGCGGAGGGAGGGAGCCACAGAAAACACGGGGAGGAGACGTGCAACACGATGGCATCTCTAAAGGGAAAAGATACATATAACATGACCCGGTGTCTCCCAGCGATATTGTTAAATCTCTTCAAAACCCATACTTGTCATATCTATTTTTCATTACCCTTCAAGTTGGTGGAGACTGGAGGGGATGATCTCTTCAAATATTTATTACAGATGCACCCAAGACATGGTATGACTCTCTTTTAACGCTCAACCCTATTTTCCGGGGCAAAATGTAGCCAGAAAACATCCGGTCAGCTCTGTACTTGCTGCAGAAGAGAAAATAAATAAATGATTGCACTTGTAATTTTGTAAAACACTTTTCTGTTTCAAATGGCACAAGTCAAGCCTCTGGAAGAAAGCAATGAAGTGGAACTATACAGTATTTGTGACAGAGCTCAGTCTTGCTTTTAATACAGCGGTCACGGTCTCCCGATCACCGTATCGCTGCCTTTCCCGCTCTCTCAACAAATTAATGATCACCGATGATCTAATGGTTTCAACCAGCTGAACCTTAGCAACTAATCCCCGGTAAAAATTACTCAACAATTCCCTTTCCTGCGCTCGTGCACGCCGGGCCAGCGAGCTCTGCACATGCCTGGTTGTGATGTACTGGAGCTGGGGAGGATAATGGTTGCAAAGCGGCCAGGCACAAATAAACACATTCTGTCACCTATCTTTCTCTCTCCGAATTTATCCTTCCAACATGAGACAGCTCACGCTCCAAAGCACACACACACAGACACACACATTAAAAAAAAAAAAAAAAGGCGTTTATACTGCAACTCAAGTGGAGTGCTGCCTGCCTTCCAAGTCAACACAAGATGTCAACTGACATGAAACTAGGCAGGCTGCGTTTGCTCCTTACTCGGGTGTTCAAGGGGGATAGGTCGACTCGATTATGATCTTTATTGCATTCTTATGGTAGGCTGCAAAGGTGGAATGTCAGACCTGTAAAACACAGAAAGGCAGGAAGGAACCAACCCCATGACAAGCAGACAAATGTGAGATTACAAAAACATAGACGACATCAAGTAGTATTATGCAATGGTGAAAGAAAAAAGAGAGAGAGAGGGGGAGAGAGGGAGAGAGAGAGAGAGAGAGAGAGAGGGGAGGCTTTGGTAAAACTGCTTGGTGATGCATGCAAAATGAGGGGAAATCGCCCTTGGGTTGAATGCAATGGTTGTGCAATATCTGCATGCATACTGTAAAAAAAAAAAAGAAGCTGTGCACGGTGTGTGTGTGTATACGAGTCGAAAATGATCATGCATCTGTCACAGAGCTGGCTAATGAAAACAGTGTACGTACAAGACGGGCGGCTTATATCACGCCTCACGGCCACAATGTGACACATTTCTAGAAGAATTCTTGCTAAGCTCCACAAACTGGAGTTACCCCCCCTCACTTCCTAGTTTACTGCCGCTGTCACAGCTCGGCTAACACCCTTCTTCCTCCATAGCCAGCGAACAATTTTCGACTACATTTGCTTTGCCTACGGCCGTCAATTCCCACCCCCAAGTCTGCTTCTGGCTGGTCAGAGAGGGGAGAGGAGCTGTGTGGTTACCGTGTCGCCACAGTGCTGGCGTGAGGAAATTACACTTACATTTCACCACCCTGTCCGTCGTAGATAACTTCGGTTCATCATTCGGCTTGTTTTCGGACATTTCCAGTGTGATATAATATTGAGATATAGCAGAAATGAGACTGAAAACGGTCCCTGCGTTGCTCTTGCCGAACAACTCTTGAGTCTATCCGAGAAAAGAGACCGCAGTGATCTCACTCGGTCCTATCAGCGGCCAAAAATACTTGCAACAGGGTTACAATTTCACTGCTGGTGCTGGAGGAGCTGCTCTGTCTGATTTACTGTTACTCTGTATCAAGTTGTCTGAGCGCAGTGCGCACACAAACCTGCTAACTCACCCGGGGCCCGCCCACCGACTCGCACCGACGCTTCCCATTGGTGGAGAAGGACAGGCCGCCGCTCTGCGTTTACATCCACTTTTACCAAAGGGCTGCGTCTCTGTCAATCTCCGCCTGGTATGAATAACTGGTATGAATAACTCATAATAAATTCCTCGCTGGGTATTCACAGCAAATGAAAGGATGATTGGATGAAAAACAAGTGAATGCATAAAAATTACTGGTACATACATGTATGACTTTGAGCAAGAAGTGACTATGGAAGCCTATTTTGACCAAAATAATAGACTAAAAGTTATAAAATAAGAGATGAAATTGCTCATGGCAATTTCAGTTAATTTCATTTCAAGGCAACACACATAAATCAACATTTCTGTAAATGTGCAAGTCATTCGTCTTCATGAAATAAGTATGTAATGAGAAAGAAATAAATAAAATAAAAAAGCTAATGTTCTGAAATAGAGTAAAAATTCACAAATCCGACATAAAAATTATAATAAAGAAATAAAAAATGAATGTACAGTGAGTATTTTTTATTGTCGTGCACGTCTAACCTTTCATCTTCTTTTCATTACCTCAGCACCGCACAAAAAACAGTCTCATCTTCATCATTTTCATTTGAAAGATATGTCAAAACTAAAGGCCAGATTTCCATGAAACTTGCTCTGGATTTTCACAGTCGATGCATCCTGATAGCTTTAGTGACCTTTCTTTCTGATCTAGTGTCTGATCGCACAATCTAACAGACGGATTTACATAAAATCTACAGAGGACATGCACAAGTCATGCTCTCATGAAGATAAACCCTTTCTGATTTCAGTGGGCTCATGTCCTTTCCTCCAGCACCATCCACAGGACAAGATTCGCAGTTTGAGCCTTGTTTGTTTACCTCGCTGAGGTCATGGTTATCCTGCCATTTTATTTGTCTGCATGCCACAGGTTAAAAGCTGACTTTAATGACCTTATTGTCCGCCACGGATGATGTGTCTTTTTCCGCTGAACTCAGTGTCACTTTTCAGGCGCTGTCTTTGTGGTTAGATCGGAGCAGTCATACAGAGAACATGACTGTGAGAAGTGTGCGGTTCTGCATGCATGGGCACAGAATGATCTGTCACTGGTGAGTCACCAGGTACGTGGCTCTGGCGATTTGCATGAAGGCGACCTCAGCTTTCACCTGCTCATTTTCTCAACAGTTGTACATTTCGGTTACCCCACTGCTGCTCAAAGGAAATAAATGGTGGCAAACTGCTATTAGTGAGACACTGGTGTGGTATGAGTCAGTTGTTTGGCAGGTGGAGGCACTTAATGAAGCCCAGAGTTTTATTTCAATGAGGGACTGTGTGTCCTTATGAGTGTGTGTGTGTGTGTGCATCCCATAGCCTTTTTATCTCTGCCTGTAGTGGAGGCACTCACACCACATCATTAGTTTTAACATGCCTCAGGTTCTAGTGCTCTGCTTTGCAGCCACGGCAGACTTAATTAATCTGCGGTCAAATCTTCGACTCCAGTTATTCACTTTCTTCTTCATCACTTGCGTCTCCTTGACAATGATATTTGTTATTATTGGCTGTTTGGGGGGTTTTGTTCTCTCATATATAGACCTATAGACCTCTTTTTTATTGCACGTTGTTAGTAATAGTAATATTCATAATAGTGAGATATGGTTTTTCATTATTTGTTATTTTATATGTGTTCTTGTGTCTGTTTCAGTACCAATAGCACTGGAGCTTCAATATGAATTCTGTAATAGTAAAAGGTTATGATAAAATGCAGAATAAAAAAAAAATTCTCCACCAAAAGTTTGCAAACTTTGAAAATGTCATAATTATACACACAGTCACCCTTTTCATCTCACTTCAGTTCTTCAGTAAATAAATGTTTTATTACTTTTTATAACTACTAATTTTTGCATACCGGGTTTGGTCGTGCGAGCAGCAGCAACATGCTGACAGCCAAACTCAATTTTGGATGCCAAACTTTTGACATCCAAATCACATAATCAGTTTTTGGGGAATTTTTCCACCACATTAATTGCAATGCATTTAAACTTCCATTGACTTGATTACTTGGATTTTAAAACAAAACCTCACATCCACGCTTCTTCCTTGTCACCAGAGCAGTGAACGGGCTTTATGATCACTGCCTCATTTCTTTGTCCACCTTGTACAGTAGCAGGAAACTCCCTCTTATCTGAACTCCCCTCTGACAATAGCGGCACTGTTTGTCATGTTTCCACTGTGAAGTAAGTCCTGCGGATAAGCAGCACTGCAGCCATGAGCCAGACAGGTAAGCTGCCCGTTTGTGTTATTCTATTCATTAATTTGCTACTACGTACATTTACTGGGGTGATAAATATGACTAATTGCTTTAATATATGAGGCTGGCTGATTCATGATTGTTTGAAATGCTCAGAGCAACATTTAGGTTAATACTAGCTGTATTGATTTTGGTTGTTCTTCTATATGTCAGTGTCAAGGCAGCATCCTCCACAAACAGTATGTTAATATGCTACGCTGAGAGTGACACCAAAAGTGTTTTTCCGCTATGTGGGTCAGTTACAGACAAGTTTCTGTTGTTATAAATATATCTTATGTAGCCTAAATGTGTGATTAAGGTTGGAGGAATGTGATATATTGTCCATAGAATACTAAATACTGAACTTACAGAAACTTATTGTGAATTTTTGCAGAGGAACTGTTAATCATCTATGAGACAGAGGCTGAGCAATGGGCCACCTACCTGAAATCAGTCTTCGCTGGCCCAGTCTCAGAGGCTGGGATCTGTTGCTATGACATTGCGACAGTGTCCAGCCGGCGAGATGACTTCCTCAGGCTGGCCCAGTATACCTGCAAGCTCCTTATCCTCTCCAAGGGCATGTTGGAGGGTCTGTGCCAGATGCGACGCTTCTTCTTGGCCCGTGTTTTGTATCCTGCAACTAATGTAGTGGTGCTGCTGTGTGGAGTGGAAAGCTTGGCCCCATTCCTGGAGCTGGTACCCCTGAAAGGTGACAAGTGCCTGCAGATCTCCAGTGAACAAGACGCTCATGAGTACCTGTCCGCTGTGACTGATATTGTGAAAAAAGGTATGGAACTGGCTCAAATGTGACTGTTTCGCAGACCCCCAAATATCCCATTACATACTGGCTGTACTAGAGAGAGCAAAACAGATGCTCTTACACATTTTACTATTCTACCTCTGCCAACCTCAGCAGAATTAATTAATCTTGAAATTAATTATTTGTAGAATTTATTGTGGACTTCCCAGGATGCCTTCAATGACTCTTGAGGGTCCTTGACCTTATTACAGGAATCAGTGAGGTATGAAATCCCACCTCAGTTGGCCCACAGATCTAATATCAGATATTTTCTGCTCAGATCTTTTACAGTAAATCTGAGAAGTAACAGTATTTAGTAGATTCATTAAAAATACCCACTTATTATAAAGGAAAACAGACTAATATTTAGTCCCAGTGTGTCTCGTAAACCCAGAGCACAATCACCCTCTTCAACATGCCCATCCTTCAGGAAAAATTTCACATGGCCTTGCTGTTCCCTTGCTGTAAATGTGAGGGTAAAAAGAATGCTCATTATTTGCGAGAATGGCTGAGCAGCAGCTTGGAAACCTGTTTACCGACTTTTCTTCCTGAGAATTGTGTGCACTGAAGATTGACATCCAATATTTTTTAGCACCAGCTGCAGAGACATCTTTGGCGAAACTGTGTGTATCTCTTGCGTGTCCTCATCTGCCCTGCCAATTATCCTCGGTCTGGTTCACTGTTTTTCCTAATTGCACTATTTGTATAAAATCATAAAGCAGAGGAAGGGGGCTTGTATTTAGACAGGTGTGTGCGTGTGTATGTGCAGGAGGAACATCTGATGCAAATCGCCAGCCTTTTCCTCTTTGGTCACCACTGACTACTCATCGCAAGCCATGCAAATTCAAGTGCTCTCTTCGTCACTTCATTGCACTGATACGGTGAAGTGGTTCAGAGCAGGATCCTACGAACAGTTATATTTTAACCCAGAAGTACCTTCCCTATTCATCAAAAATGATGCTGTTTGTTTGTTAGCACACAGGCAACAGACATGTAGGTGTTTGACAAGCGTACACAGAGGAAGAAAGTGCACTTCATGATTGGTTTCTTTGGTAACAGTGAGCCACCGCTAATGTAAATGAAAACTACAAGAGCTTTTTCTATTTTATTTTCGAGCTGAATCACTTGAAATGTCAGCGTGCCAGAGAGTTTTTAAATGAATGTAATTTAACCTCATTATTGACAAAGACAAAGATTCTACAGAGCCACGCTAGCAGCTCTGTGTAGAGTGGTGTGTTGAGCAACAGTATGTGCTCACAATGACAATGTTAACAGACTAGCCGGTATATTTAACAATGCTTTATGCAAGGCAGGTGTAACATTTGCCTTTTTCATGATCCTACTTAGCATTTGCGAGTAGCCTCATGGTGGTGCTTAGAGGATCACTAAAGTCAGAAGGATTCATCCTCTGGGGATCATGAATGTCTGGACAGAATCACTTAGCTGGTGAGCTATTTCAGTCTGGAAATGACAGAGCAAGCGACCGACGTTGTCATCCCTAGAGCCACGCCATTAGCATCGGCTGTATCTGAAGCCCATTTTGTGTTTTAGTGGTGCATAATTTAACATGTGGTTCAATGTCGCATCTCTTGTAGGTCCATCAGGAAATGTCAACCCTTTGATGCATAAACCATCAGGATCACAGGAAAACGCGGGACAAGCACCGTCACCTGGAGCCCACAGCGTCAGATCCAGCATTGTGGTCGTTCCTTCTAGAGTTCCATGCGGGGTAAAACAATCTAGTCTCAATCTAGTCAGGAGTAAGCTGTTCTTTTCTTTTCATAAAGCATCCCAAACACTGCAGTTCACTGCGCTGTCTGTTTGGCAGAGCTCTATGGAGGTGTTCATTCTTTTGAAAAATGAGGCAGCTGGCAGCAACACTGAGGTTGAATTCACTGGTGAGAATCAGAAGCTGAGAGTGAAGCCCGTCCGCTGGAATGAGCGGATCCTGTGCGTCAGTGCACCAGGTGAACAAAATAATAAGCCATTAATGAATGTACGGTCAAAAATATTAAATGTAAAAAACACAATTTTTTAGCCCCACAAGTGTGCATTTCATGTGTTTTCTGTTGCAGATTTTCCTGCAGGAAATGTAAGAGTGGCTGTGTATAGCAACGGAGTGCCACTGAGCAAGGCACAGTTGCAGTACTACAGCAACATGGAGGAAATAACCTGTCTTCTGGCGAGGGTAGCAGACCCTGTGGATTTCATGTGTCAGGTAAAGCCATTAATGGGCTGTTTCACTTCAAGTAATATCTATAATTTAGTTCTTATAGCTGATCTGAGTAGAATCAAGACTTCCATAGCTTCAGAGCAGCTTTGTCAAGTCTGAAAAAAATAGCCTTGATAATATGGCTGCATTTATACAGAGCCGGGGATCGAAGTGCCAGCCTTGTGATTAGTGAACGACCCTCTCTACCTCCAGCCACAGCCTCCCATTTCTAAATAAAAACTGGGGCCACGCCAGCCTGAGTATTTATCAGACTGACAGGGTCTAACAAATAAATGCTATTAAGTTGCATTAAGTGAAGTGTAGGATTGAGCGATTTTGAGCTTGATCCATACCAGGGAGTAAAAGACAGGACATATCGGCCTCTGCTACTTTTGATTTGAACCATTCTTCCTTTAATCTGTTTATTGTCAGTCCGGCAACTTTGTGGAAGTGCAATGCCGAATGGAGGATCCCTCTGTAATAGGAAGTAGCAGGGTTTAATTTATTTTTGCGCATAAACTTGTAGTCTGGAGTTGCAGACTAATTGGCAATACTTCCAAAACATTTTAAAAGGAACGCTGTAATGAAACTGAACATTAATATTTCCAAACTTCATTTATTTGATGCAGCCCTTGCTTCAAATATATTAAATAACTCTTTAAGATAAGGACCTCTTCTGAGGCACTTTGAATGTGGTATGCTACTTAGTGACTCATCATTATGTAACTTAGTTATAGAAATTAGTGAATCGCCGCCCCAAAAAACACTGCTTATAATCGATCTACTTCCAGTCATTAGAGAGAGGCAGAAAAACAGAAGACAAATTGAATCAGCTTATTTCTGCTGATGTTTATGTGTGCCGCTGTTCACCGACTCCTCTCTGGAAATGAAGGAACGCCAGGTTTCAGCCTTCTCCGGGGCTGTGAACACTTGATTTGATTAGGTCTCTATTGCTGAAGAGGCAAAGTTGAGCAATGCCAAAAGAGGGATTTCATGCCAAGAGAATTTCAAACTAAAAGTCTGGACTGGCATGACTGAACTCTTTTTCAACCTGGCATCTTTTGCCGTGCCTCTAAAGGCTGTATTTCACCCTGTGATCCAAACGCACCCAGCCTTTTTGTTTGGGCATCAAATTAAATTTTTAGTGGGTGAAACGTTTGTTTCTGCAGCCTTCTCCTCTTCAAAATAACGCCTGCTTGTGAACTGGCTGTCCGTCTGGCTTTCAGGCTCTTCAGGAGTCGTCTGTGGAGAGGCTGGATCAGAAGTTGTCCTCCATGCTGTTGGAGGGCATGCCCACCGGCGGATTTCAGGCACTGCAGTGTGAAAGTGCAACTGAAAGAGGTACGGCACCTTACGGCCGCTTACTCACACCTCTGCTGAGTAATCGCACGCAAGCGTTCGATTTGATCTGCAGATACAGATCTACCCACATCTACCAACGTGTCATGTTAGAACAGGTCACGATTAATTGAAATGACAGCTTGCTTTAAATCCATGACATTAGCAGCACTCGCAAATGCTTTACCACAACAGTCTGTCCATTTAATTCACCCCCTTTAGCTCTAAGTGTGTGTTTATGCAACAATGTGGATTAAACATACTTCTCACAGTTGGAATGCGTTCCTGTTGCATGATGCATATTACCCACCGTAAGAAGAAAACCCTCCGTTACTTCTTGGCTCATTATGTGGCAGATTGATGGCTTCATCAGCCACAGAGATTGATCCTTAACTCTGCTAAAAAGGGCACAGGGAAATGTTTCCATGACAAACTAGTCAATAAGTGCCTCCGAGCTGCCTTTCTTCGACTCTCCTGATTGTGTTAGATTGCTCACACAGCATCGGGTCAACTTCAAGTCATCACCTGTGAAGGAACTAATATGAGCGGTGAAATCTTTGCCGTCAAATAAAAATGATGTGCACAAATACACAGCTGTTCGCTCGCAGGGCTAAGCGCGCTTTGTTAGTGCAGTCAATTCTGACAAATCCCTTTTCCTGCACCTAATCAAAACTGGCAATTATCCCACATCAGAGATCCGCCATGCAGATGTACCATCACTGCTCCACTTCGCTGCCCAGTATGGATTCAAGAGTGTCTCGAGCCTGCTCCTGCAGTGTCCAGGTGCGGAGCGAGCGCTGCACACAGCCAATCGACACGGACAGACTCCCACTGAGATTGCCAAGAGTCACGGACATACAGAGCTTCACGTCCTGTTGAAGGAAAGACTGGTAACATCCTTATTAACTATTTACATCCCTCATTGTATCTGCTCTGTTTTCTTTCTTTTCTTTTTTTTTTTTTTTTTGTCTGAGGGGTTGTTGATCATTTCCCACCCCGCTCCAGCTGGAATTCATCCTCGCTAGAAAATATTGTTTTAGTCTTATTGACCCTCCATACAATGAAGACATTTCTCAAAAAGCCAATACGTGATGACAGCCTCTCATGTCCAGTGATTTGTGAGCTAATTAAAACCCACCCATTGACATTTTTTTTGTCTATCTCGAGCTTCGACTCTCGATGTGAGGGCTCCTGAATGGATTTCCATAGTTTTCAGTTACCTGCTGACAGGTGACGAAAACAACACAACGCACCTCGGCCTGTGAGATCGCACAGCCAGGGGGATACGGTGCAGCACTCAGGAACGCTCCAGTATAGCGTTCGTACCATGAGTGAGTGGTGCTTTATCAATAATGAACAAAAATGGAGAGGATAGGAAAGGTGGAGAGCAGGGAGAGTGACCTGTACGTCAGGAGCGACCTCGCAACCATCCAGCTCATGGCGGCGGATGGATTTAACCCCCCTCTTGTTATCCTGAATATGTTTTGGTCCACGAGGTTTCTAATGGAAACACCCCCACAGAGACCAGAAAGCCTGTGTTTGTTCATGCATGCACAATGGCTCCAGAGTGCAGGTCGTCTGCATACATTCAGACAATTAATGCAGCGACTAATGTAGAGATTTTCTTGCCTAATGGCTGTCGCTTTCCCATGCTAATACGAAGACCCTCTTCCTGCTCAACCTCCCGTTTCATTGTGCAGGTACACAATAACCCACGAGCAGCACGTTTGCTGCAATCCAAACCTAATAGATCTCCTGCATGCGTGCGCATCCGTTCGTTTGATAAACCTGGAGGACACCAGCGTCATAATGTTTTGCTGCTTTTTTTTTTCCCGATGCTAATTTCATTAGGCAGCGAGGACATTATCATTATGAAAAAGACATGATGCACCCAGTGGTATAGCCATGATGGCAGGCTGAAAACACGGCCATTAGCTGTGCGGCCTGCGAACGCTCGCAAGAAACAAATTAACATTTTCACTTGAGCATGATCTATTTTTGGAAAAAAGAAATATTCACAGTGCCTCATTTACTCACATTCTGCCTGTATATATTTGACTTGGATTATGCAAATAGAAAAAGAAAACAAGTGTCACTGCTGTCAGCTCGCCACTGTTTCAAGTGATGTTTAGGCTTTGGGGTGGGTGTGACATCTAACAGTCCGATCTGCCCTTATGGACTTGGCTATCGTTGCTCCTGCTACCTACCGTAGACGCTTGCATCCCAAACAAACTGCTGTTGCTGAAATAGTTTGCTTATGCAAATGACAACAAATATATTTTCTCCCTTCTCTAACGGTGGCATCAAAATATTCTGGGAATCTCCAGCGGTCGCTGTCTGTTTCATTTGTACAAATGTGAAACATAAAACCAACGCGTCGCTGTCAGATTATTTTCTTTGCACAAAGCTGTAACTCCCCGGAGTTTTGTGTCCAGGCAACTAGGAAGTCAGCTAAGAAATATTCTGGTACATAATTGACATAAAACAGCTAATTTTTAGTTTTTACACTTGACATGCTTTTTTTGTAAAGCTTGAATAAACTCGATATAACACGAGCTTTAGGTGCTGCCGGGTAGATTTTTATCATTTGGACAGAGCCAAGCTAACTGTTCTGGCTATTTACCACAAATTTATCATCCTTTTGTTGATGCTGGTGTTTTTAAATATAATTTTTTTCAGTGTTGCGTTTGGTGGAGGCAGAAACCGCAGAGATGGATATGTCAAAACACGGACAAAACCATAATTATCTGCATAGTTAGACACCACAGCTGGAGATGAGAGCAAACACGGTGTTTGTTTTGTGATGACGGTGAACTGATCATTTAAAACTTATCAGCTGCTGAATTCCTTACATGTTACATCAATTTGTACCAGCATATGGAGCATAATGCTCATTAACTCATGTGGAAATCCCTGCTTTTATCTCCTGTCTTCTCTTATAATACTGACAACTTGTAGCTTTTTTTTTTTTTTTTTTTGAATGAGCGACCTAGAGAGAATTCTCCCTTTGAGGAAATTTAGCCACTCCAGCAGCTGTTGCAAATGTATCTATGCCCCTAGCAACGCTGCTAATTGAGAGTGATTGAAGATGGAGCGAGCTTTGATCAGATCGCTCCGTCGGGTCAAAGCGTTTGGTTTGAGGCTGCACTGAGTCAGCTGAGCCGACAGGGGAGCAGGAGAGTCAAACAGATTTCTCCCCCCGCGGGGATTTCAGTGAACCTATAGATGTAACATAACACACAGGCTTGACATTGATATTTCTTTGCGGTTTTCTTGGCGGGTAATTAAAATTCATCTTGACAGCTCAAACTCTATACGTACCGTGTTCCTGTGGCGTGTTGGAGAAAGTTAGAGTCAGCGTTGTGGGGTGTGGTTTTATTCTTGCTTCCCGTTTTTTTTTTTTGTGCGAGGCAGTTTCATTAACTCATCTGCAGTGTTTTCCCCACCTCCAATTAATCAACCCATGATGCATCAGTGATTTGGGCGTCAGGGTAGCAGCACTCTGTCAATAAATCCTAGATGGATCGGTCCCCTGCTTCATACACAGGCTGAATCACTCACAGGGCCTGCGTCAGATCCACTAGTCTGCCCTGGCAGCACAGTTCTTTGTTAATTAGCTGTGAACTGCTCCAGAGGGGAAAGCTGAATTATTCAGGGAGAGCATAACTAGAATACAAATATAGAAAACGCTCTGCAGTTATCCACAATGTTTATGTCCTCAGACTGCAATATTGTGGCTGTAATTACTAACACAAACACACATTGTCCTCATTTAATATTTTAATACTGGGTCACAGATTTGGCAGTGTCACTTGGCATTTAGATGGACTCTGTGCTCCCACCAAAGATTTCACTGTGTGCTCTCAGATGTAGAGCAGAGCTCGATAAATACAAATTAATTTGACACCGCATGGTCCTCCAAAGACTACAAAGAGCCATTTATGTGCCGTGTCTGTGTACCGTGCACTCATATCCAAATGCAGGAGAACCAAATTAGGCGACACCCTACACTCGAGCCAGGGATTTGTAGAGTCCACCGACCTTATTTTGCATGTTATGTTTGCTTTGTTAATAACTGCACAATCGCTAGCCACAAACTCCGAGTTTTGTTTATTATTTGAATGATACAGCCATCCTCACCCTGGAGAAAAAAAACAAAACAAAACCGTTTTCATCCCTCAGGTTATATGTTGATCATTCTGAGCCTGGGGTTTGCCAATGCTGATACACCACTTTTGCCGATACTGATATATCTTAACCACTATTGGACCGATGCCAGTAAAGTTTCTTACAGATATTCATGGTCCCCAGTACATGAACCACATAGTAGCTTTAGATTTCTCATCTAATGCCACCAGCTGGGCAAAGCTTCTACTTATTCAGTAAAATTCTGTATGTCAACAAGAGCTGATTTATATGTTGTCTTAATGTTTGTGGTTCCAAGATGATGAATCCTACAGATCTTTCCTCTACTACCATCACAAGGTGGTAGTCCAACTGTACTTTGTCTTCAGTGCTATTCAGCTATCAGTTACTAGCTGAGAGTGCCACTGTTTTTAAGTACAGCAGCTGCTAGCATTCCGGCTAAGTCTTAACCATAATACATGTTTGGCTTCATGTTGAAAGAAAGCTATAAAGATAACACTTTTGAGTATATATAGTTTTACAGAAGTGTGAAGTATTTCTTTGGCTGCTGAGCTTGACAACTTTTTATTTTCCCATGCCAAAAAAAAATAAGTTGGACAGATTTTGTCTGCACGGCACCCTAAGTGATGGGTTCACTCTGCAATCTGCCACGCATCAGACGCTCTTATCCCGAAACCACTATGTCAAAAGACGGCAGAGTATGCTGGCACGAAGAGCCGAGACTAGCCAGGCTGAGAACTGACCATTTCAGCTGCTGAAAACAGATTCACACTCTTTATCCCATCCTGGATTTACTCTAACAAAATCATGCCCTGCTGTTTTGTCTGAAGCACTGCTGCTTGGATTGCGGCAGTGAAACTGAATTTGCCTTGAATGCCCGGAGCTCCTGCATTTTCAGACATCTGTAAAATGATTTAGCATTGGTGGTTAGTCAATAAATATCCCCTCCCCTGCCTCGAAATTACATCTGAAAATACCACACTGTGCTTAAGCACGGCGTTCAACTATTATACATCAATGTTCAAGCTGCGGTGGTAATTAACCCGTCCTTTCTACCTGTTGGGCCTGTTATGAACCTCCACTGTTAAGTAATGCATTCATGGCAGCCAATAAGCAATTTGCAGTACTAGGAACAGTGTAATATTGTAATTGAGTCATGAGTGGCTGTGTTGCTTGGAAACTGCACACAGAGCGTGGCGAGTTATATGGAGGATATCTTGATCAAAGTGAGCTGCATCTCATATGTTCTGCAAAGATTTATATTATTGACTGCGATTTCTGTTATTGAATACAGAGCAGATCCTTTGGAGCAGACAAAGGAATCAAACGTAAGCCCGAAGCATTAGCAAATATATTACGGCCGAGGGTTTTGTTGCCGTAATCTGCTCGGATGTTCTACAGTGCAGCTCGGCAGCTGCTTTTATACGCAGCAACAACAACAACAAAAAATGCTGTTTGATTCAAAATGTACAAATCTGAGAAAATCTGAGCATATCAAATCACAATTTACGTCTCTTATCCCCTTTCTCTTGCTTTTCTTTTTCCAGAAAGAAGTGCTGGAAGTCATTCCGAAATGAGCGACGCTGCTCTTCAGCTCTTCACATCTCCATCAGGAGTTGATATGTGGCAGTAAATTAATAGGCGTATCTCAATCTGATAGCAGATGCAGTCTAAATATCAACCCAAGGGTCTTGAATGGCTCACTAAATGATATGTTTGGACTGAAAGGGGAAGATTGTCTGATTTCATAATTACCCTGATCATACCCCTGTCTGTCCCTCAGCATGCTATTAGCAAATAGGCCGACTCCAGCGGCAGCCTTGCTGTCAGAGGGAAAACTGCTTTCTGTTAGCCAGCACGCAGGGTTACAGCAGACCTCTCTAATTCCTGTTATGGCTCTTAAACTGCTTTTTCCCCCCAAGTGAAGTCCTAACAGGAACTAACTGGATGCTCGTCACATCTGGCATGGAAACACTGAATATTAAAGCGTGGCAGATATCAGCCCGTAAAGAGTGACAAAGCTCAGATAGCCATCTTGGTTTTCATGTTTCACCGTTGTCTCTCGGATACAGGTGAGAAAATGAGCCCAAAGGAAGGATGTAGTGAGCCAGCCAAGGAGATGTTCACATTGTATTAAGATTTGTCATGCATGAGTATGGTGACAAAAAAAAAAAAGAAATCCCACTCTTACACAGCAAACGCCCGGCTCCAACATAACAGATTAGACAGCCATTTCCTTGACTTCTAAATCGCCTCTATTGAGCTGTTTCTTTTTGCCATTTGCAGGAGGCACAGAGTGCATCTCTTCTCTGCTCTGTTGTTGCAGAATATGTTCAACTCGGGCGAGGACAATGGCGATGCCAGCGTGTACGAAATGATGTGCACTGCAGGTGAGTGAAGGACTTGATGGGAAGTGGAAGGAGGACAAAGCAAAGCCGGTAATGGAATTGTTTTTTTTTCCAAGCACCGTCATTATGCTGGGTTTGCTGTTCATTTCCGACCGCTGAATATTTTCCCCTGGCTGATCGGCACACCATGTAGAGTTGCTTCCGATTAGCTGTGAAATGACAGTAACAAAAAAAAAAAAAAACAGCATGCAGAAACTTCCATCATAACAGTACACAGTAAACACTCTGTGCATTAGGGACTCCCTCCACCACGCATGCACAGACGGAGCAAGGAGGAGGAGGAGGAGGAGAAGATGGAGAGGGTGGAGAGGAGGAGGATATCTATGCACCACTGGGGGAGAACGACGAATATGACACCATCCTGAAGTCAACCAAACCAGTGGCTATTGCCAATCGCCCACCAGCGCCCGCACCTCGACCTGAGGGCACCCAGGTGAAGGAGGACAGAACCCCTTACATCACTAAAGGTAACTTTACAAGTTGGAGTAAACACAACCGAGTTATGCACAGTATGTGAAGGGGAGTTTGGGGAGCTCGTGTGGGAGGGGGGGAGGAAGTGCCTGGAATGTGCATCGCCATCGTCAGCGGAGTGTGTGGCTGAGCAGAGCGGAGTAGAGAGGGGGGTTCGATGCAGTTTGTTTTGATCCCATAAAAACCACAAGAACACGGCCACCCCCTCCCCTCCAAAAACAAACAAAAGCGAGGAGGAGAGAGAAAGAGCCGTTTGGCTGCATCACGGCACGCCCCCCCCCCCCCCCCCCCTTCCTAACTGTTCAATTTCACAGGCGTGAATATTTCATGAAGATGAAACATCCAAAAGTGACTGGTATTATTAAGGCTCATGAATCATTAAAGCAGCTGCGACTTCTCTGTTTCATCTTGCAAGTGCAAACATGCACACAATTAATTGTTATTCCCACAGACGATGTTACTGTGGGCCCTCACTTGTGCACACAGGCACGATCAGGACGGTGCAACAGGCACCCTCTCCCCATTATGCAGCTTGTATCCAGTGGGCCGACCCTCTGCTACCCAAAGGGACTGACAAAGCAGAAAAAAAAAAGAGAGAAAGAAACTGAGTGCACCACTGAACTCCCTGCATCCCAACCATCCCCTCTGTAACAGAGAGGGAACTACCGTGCTGCCATCTGCAACCAATCTTGGCCAGACCAAGGCCAAGTCAGCCAGAATAAGTCATTACACATGTTTTCCATCGTCCTTGTCCCCAGAGCGCACAAGAGAAAAGGAGAGGGATTTTGAGGTTTCCATCTATTGAGACAGTGGAGCTTCAAACCACACAAGGATCACATTTTTTTTGCTGCTCACTCTCGCTGCCGCAGTGAAAGATGTGAGAGGAGAGATGAGGCTCGGTGGAGGATTAGGCGAGGAGCCAGTTATTGGAGACCAGCGCACCAAGTGGAAATAATGAGGAGTTTTCTTTTGTTTAGTGGCGAACGTCTCGAGCCAAACGAGACCGAAAACGCTCTGAAATGTGAATGAAATTCAGAGTGGAATTACTGGGCGTGTGAGCTACACGGAGAGCAACGCACACACTCCAAAAAAAAAAAAAAAAAAAAATCAAGGTGGAGTCATGTGACTGGAGTCTCTCACTTGCATATTTCATTCCGAATAAAGCCATTAAGCCGAGCTCGCGTTTTGAGCGGGGCAGAAGAGAGAGGCTGTGTTTGAACAAGAAATGGAAAAGAGCAGCCGCTGTCATGGAGGATGTAGTCAGAGGTGGGATTATCTTGCAGGGTGTGGATGTTGAATTCTAATCCAGCGTTGGTCACGCAGCCGCAGCTCTCCACCGCCTCTGACAGCTCAAACAGTGTGGCCTTTCATTCTGAGGGCTCGCTACAAAAACCAAAAGTCATCATTCGGGGACTCTTAATTCAATCCAGAACTGAATTTATGTGACTGCGTCCTCGGCGAGAAACACAGATTTAAGCTCTGGAATAATAAAGCAGAACACATGTTATTTCACAGATATTTAGATTTAACCACAGAAGTATTTTTGAAACATTAATAGGATTTTTTTTTTTCTCTCCTGTTGGGGGAATTCACATAGGTGTGTAAGTTTAGGGTGTGGTGCCATCTTGTGGTCGAATTGCTAAAATGCAGGTGCACAAATGAAAACATGCTTCTACATATTTGCTGGATGTTCTGTTTTACTGTAGTATATGGTGTCATTGTGAGCTGCCCTGTGTCTACAGTGTTCCAGAAGAAGAAGACGCCGCAGGGCGACGGTGATCTGTATTCGCTGCCCACGAAACAAGGTGAGCGCCAGTGACTGGAAAAGCACCATCAATCAATGTCACATTTGAAGCACTGTAGAAGTCCTGATTATAAAAACGTAAAAAAGATCTGCCTTGGCTACGATCAAACCCGACCTTTAAAAATCTCAGAGTGGACTTCAGGTCGGCCTCTTACAATCATAAGATATATTTTCAGACGGGTTTCCAGACAGTAGAGAAGCAGACAGGAAGTAGAGCAGGATATGACATGCAGGCGAGGTCCCAGTCTGAATCAAACTGGGTGATAATGTGGGTGCTTGCTTTGTCAGACTTGAGAGTTTTCGTCTACGTATTAATGCACGGAGGCTTTAATCATCAATGCCGGCTCCAGTTGGAGGTTTATCATTCAAGCACACTGAATGACCATGAGGTGCCATATTTTTTTGCTTGCACTCTCCAGAAATATCTCCTCATTTCCCCCTTTCTGACGGAATTTGTGTCATCGCTGCGGATCGTAGTCCTAAGAGCAGAAATGTTGCCGTTCTTTTGCTGTCTCCTCCTCTCGCGATTGATTGAAATGACCTGTTTGCCAATTAATGTTAGATAATGTGTTTTGTTCACTTAATTTTAAAAAAACAGTGATCACCATGGGGAAGTAAGTCACTGCAGCACACCAAGAGTAAAATTAAAAAAAAAAAAGAGCAGGTAGCACCTTTAAACATGTTTGGGTGCCAAGAAGATTCAATTAAAGTGTGAAGGAGAGAAAGAGTTGCTACATTCACAGAGATAGGAAGCCATTTTTCTGCCTTGCTGTACTCTTGGCGACACTGAGTGACAGATCCAAAGATCATCACAGTCACCCAGAAAATTACTTAACCACCGTCACCTCATGACTCACTGACATTACAGATGTGCAGGGCAAAAAAATCACATTACCCACCAGTCCCCTCTATGAATGCCATCTGGAGTGGGTTTATACCCTGTCTTTTCTTATTTCTGTCACTCAAAAGCACATTTCATTCACGATATATGAAGCAGAGCTCGTTAACTTGTCCTTTCCACTCCTTTGTCAGATGTTCTGATTTTACAGAGCGGCACATGTTCTCACCGAGTTGTTGTTCGTTGCAGCGCGCGGCCGAGAGGACGGAATCTCTTCCACCTACGACGCCTTCGTGCCAAACCAGATAGACGGGCTTCAGCAGCTCATTGAGCTCCAACAGGGGGTGAAGGCAGGTTCACTCACTGTGGACGAGGCCCTGGAGCGTTTCAGTGACTGGCAGAGGGTTCAGAAGGGCATGGATAGCATCCAGCAGGTAGGACTATCACACACTGTGATCACACTCACACTGGACTTGGAATGAAGAAGCATGCAGGATCAAACCCTAATAAAACTATGGCCATCTGTTGCTCGTGGCATGCCAAGCTGCAAAACAATCGACTCACAATAGAGCGTGAAGGCACAAGAAAGCTCCTACTGTACCTCCGAGCAAAGAGAATGGCTGTTTGTGAAAGAAGCAGCTAAAGCAGATAGTGACTTGCCACAGTGTGGCTTCCACACGTTCACTTTCACAGTACAAGAAGGGAAAATGTGACTGCAGGTCTGGGGTGTGTGGCACATTCTCAAGCTTTTGTTTAACAGCCTAAAAATCTAAAAATCATTGATTATGTGTGCATTCTCTTTGTTTCTTCATTTCAGTTATCAAACAGACACTGGCATTACCATATTAATAAAGGTTAAATAAATAAAGGTTCAGATTAAAAAGGTTTGGGACGTCAAACATCAAACAGAAAGTGGGTCAATTAATATACAGACCAAGTGGATAATTAGAGGGATGAGGGACAGGTGTGCAGGCAGGTGACGTTCAGGCAGGTGGTTAGAGAAAGGCGGGAAGAATCGAGGACACCTGCTGGGTGGGGAGGGAATGACAGGAGTTGCTGGAACAGACAGATATGGCAAATGATTAAAAAAACAAACCAAAAAAAAAGCTGTCGCCATGACACTAGACTAATACGAACACGAATATATGCTAAAGTCTCCCTCTTCGCTGTCTTCATAGACACTTGGTAGAAACACACCACTTTAAAAACACAAGTGTAAATCATAAAATCAACGTTGGCTGGATCTGTGCATCTGCCTCATTGTTAATGTTATTAGTAACTGCAGTGCTTTCACTATGAGTAAAGTGAGTTCATTTCAAAAAGTGAGTTTAAAAGGTTGTGAAACAATAGCATGCTTATATAGGAGAAGCTTTTTATGCTTTTCCTAAAATATGAATTATTACATTACAGCTACAATAACCATGTCATGTCAGACCACTGTAGTAATAGTTACCAACACTAATAATGTGAAAAAAGATTCAAGTCTTTTTTATATTCTACACAAGTAAAAGTAAAAATATTATTACTGAAATAAGTGAGTACTTATGATGCAGAAAATGCCCCATGTGATTGATATATTAATATATATTACATTATTAGTTATTATTAGTTTGGGTAGGCCTTTTTTGATCCAGTTGGACATTCGGTTGTTGCAGTAGCACAAAAATGTGAAAATAGACAGACAAAAAAATAAGTAGGAGGCACTAGAGAGAGTAAAAAATAAAAGAAATATTAAACTAAAATGATAATTTAAAAAAACAGATGCAAAAGAAGAAAGTATATAAGGTAAAGTGACAGTGGTGTGATTAATACTGTAGCGGCAGATTAAAGTCTCTCAAGGAAATGTCTCTTGGCGGAAGTGTGAGTAACACAGACGTCTAAACGAGGGGCACAAACTAGACATGGCTTTCTTAGTAAAGCACAATATTTCCCTGTGAAACGTAACGCAGTGGGAGTATAAAGTAGCAGAAAAAGGAACTACTCTCCTACCACCAGTCTTTACGCTGCTTTAGTTGCTGCATGTTTAGACATTATCTCCAGTTTTCCAGTGCTCCTCCAAGAAGGTACACCCCAGATAATGTATGCAAATCCCATCATTTATAAATAAATGGATGTTTTGTGTGTGCCGGTAGGATATTAAAGCACTGATCTTGGTCTCTGCAGGAGAAGTTGAGTCAGCTGAGAGCCAGTATCATCAACAACAGAGAGGATGATGACAGTGTCTACGGTAAATATTCTCCCGTCCTAGATATGCGGGCTCAATTTTGCTGTCATCACAGAGAGGCTCCACAGAGCTCAGCTTTTCTGGAAATAAAATAATACACAGTGCCGTTTAAGTTACACTGATAAAAAATAGCCACTTTATAAATGACTGTATTAAACTGTACACTGTAAATGGCTTGGAAACACTTCTCTCCCCGCAGATAAAATCAACATCGTCCATCATACACCAAGTAAGTCTTTAAAAACTTATCTCAGGGTGCGCAGAGAAAACCTGTGTTTGCATGCCTTTGTAGTCTCCAGTCCCAGTTGCAGTGGTGGGGGAATTAATCCTCAGGGAAGTGTTATTTAATCAAATCCCCGGTGCTGGGTTTTGATCTAGTGAGTTTCACTTGCACTAAATGGAACTCTTTTATTTTCTTTTACTGAACAATTGCATATTGGATAATTCCCTTCAGGTGTTACGGTGAATGAAAATCGGAGGGGAAGCCAAGCAGCTGAGTCTGATTTTTACAGCAAGCCACTTAAAGGACAGCATGTAAGTTGACTTTACTTGCCAAAGGAAAGCTTGGCCGCAGTTAACATAAATTTAATGTAAAATTTGCATGATGCTGTATATTATTGGAGCGGCGCCAAATATCCTTCTTAATTCTTTTGCAGTCAAGTTTCTTCTCGAAAGCTGACAAACGATGAAGGTGAGAGTGAAAACATCTGTCGAATATGGATCCAGTTTTCTCTTAATAACTTCATCTGAATTAAACTCACATTTTTCATATTTACAGGCTCCATCACACAACAGACACGATATTCTTCCACCAGTCATAGCAGGTTTAATCAGTTTAAATACATGACGTCATTTTAATTGTATCATTAACTATGTTTTCTATTTCAAAGTAATAAAAAGTCAGGCTTAGCATTGAGTAAACTCAGCTGTTGTAGGAAAGGAAAGAAAATCACGTGTGTAACTTTATTTTAACTTAAAAGAACTTTATTTTGAAAAGCACATTTCTTTTGAAATTATGTTTTTGCTTCAGTTTTGTCCTTTTATTTTGTGTATCTCATGAAATACCATTTCCATATCAGCAATTACCCTGTTAGGTTTGACAATTAAACTACTCAAATAAAGATTTCCTCTACACTGACTGACGATGACTTCGCTGGGACCAGACCTGTCTGTGATTTTGTTTAATAATCTTTCACAATCTTTCTAAAAAGGTTAAGATGAGAAGAGGAAGAGGTTGTCATGGGTCTGTGCTCCAGGGACAGGGAATCAATTTCTCCCCCTCCAAAAAAAAAAAAAAAAAAAAAAAAAAGTCTTGGCCTGAAAAAACCTTCACACCTCTGCCTCTAGAGGGCGTCACATCTTTATATTTATCCATCGCACTCGCTGTTTGAAGCAACCAGAGACATCTGGTGAGCCCAGAAGCACCTGCTGACCTCCTGATGGCTGCGAGGGGGGGACAGAGAAGAAGAAAAAAAAAATGCATCCATACGTGTTTATGAATGTAAATGGAAAAATAGTCATGCAGCAGGTGAGAGCATCAATGAAATGCACCTCGCTGTGCCCGGTTGCAAACAGGGAACGTGTTTAATCTCGGCCTGCATCAGCCAAGACACGTCAACGTGAATGTGAAAGATCTGAAATGTAAATTGTGTAACTATTGCAGCTCACTGGGATGAATACAATCATCCACAGTGGGGTGCTATAACAGCAAGTGAGAGTAAAATTAAAGGTCAAAGGTTTGATTTTTTCCTGGGAAACTCGCTGTGTTCAGCTGCCACTGTGCAGCCGTGTGTGCGTGGAAAACAACCTGCCAATAATTTAATAAATAAAGCGTAAAGGGGCCCTTCAAAGTGACACCCATTGAATTTCTGAATAATAATACGTTCACTGTATATACTTGTCAAAAATCTGAATTTGCTGCGATTTACAAAACTATTCAGGAATTGGCACAAACGCACACGCCCTTTCTCACACACACAGATACCAGTTTGTTGGTACAGCCCAGCCTGTGCCTGAATGAATGAATAAGAGCTGCATGGGGAATTCAGTGAATGCATGGCTAAATCCGAGCTCAGTCTTGAAACCCAGGCAGAGGCTGAGCTGTGTGCCAACAAAGCAGCTGGGTACACGCCGGGCACATTTTTCTGTTCAATCATGCTCTTTGTGAATAATATGTATTAATGCCGTCCCTACTTAGACCTGCCAGTTAGCCTTTGGAGATGATCCGGCTTCAGGACCCCATGGCATTTGAGGCATATGTTTGCCTGTCACCTGCTGAGTATATTTCAGTCCATGCATCAGGCATGGCCACTGAGATAGGCCTCGATTCATCCTGTATGCAAATATCCGAGCGCCGCCACAAGGAGCGATTCCCCAGTCGCGGAGAGAGACAGGCAGATTGAGAACTTCAGTGGCATGTGTCACCCATACCAAACATGCTTCTGTATGTGGGCAGAGCTACATCAAAAACAAGGGATCAAAGATTCACTGTGTATCAAAACCCCGTGCTCTATATCCACCATGACGATGCGCCTGAAATGTAAATGTAATGAATGATCCAAACTCTAATATCATTTGGTTGATCAAACTGACTTAACTTTAAAGTTAAAGTGTATATTTTTTATTATTTTATGACACTTCATATGTTATTATAAAGAATTTTTACTTTTTTCTTTTCAACATTTATATTTTACAACCAAGAATACTTATGCTAAGGGTGATGGTAATAGGTAATTTGAAAATTTTATTTTAGACTAATTAAAAGAATTTTGAATGATGTACTCGGGGCATTAAAGCAAAGGAGCTTTTCACCGCGTGATTACTGTGGCCAAAATAATTCACAATGTTATATCATCGTGGTATTTTAAAGTAAAATAAAATCACTCAAGTTTTATCGTGTGTCTCCTCTCAACTTTAACTTAACAGTGGCAAACCGGCGACTGCGCTGGCGCGTGAACCACAAAGCAGGAATGGAGAAGGACGGGAATGATTTAAGAGGTGCCAGATGATTTACATGATATTATCATATATGTATTCTCAACATTCATCCATCCATTATCTGTAACCGCTTATCCTCACCGGGGTCGCACGGGGGGGTGGAGCCTGTCCCAGCGGACTTAGGGCAAGTCGCCCAGTTCAGAGAGAGACATTCACACACACATTCACACCTGGCAGTTTTATTTTAGAGTTATCGATTAACCCATTGAGTGCATGTCTTTATGTGTACTCACATGAGAACCCACACAGACCACGAGAGAACACGCAAACTCCATTTTTAAATATTAAATACAGATAATAACTGTGAATGTAGCTCTTAAGTAAAAGATTTGAATACTTTCCACTGTCTTCCGTCTCATTTTAACATTTCACACACTTTAAAGTAGTGTTTATTGACATTTTTGCCACAAATCACTGAATAATTACCACCTTATAATCTCAATATGGTGAACAAACCTGGTCACTTACTTGGCTTGTCTAGAGCTGAGCAGATCATCTGCAGAGTTTTTTTTCTTCTTTTCTTTGCTGAAAGCATGCCGCATCTGTAAATGAGATTTAGTGGTGAGACTGAACCAAAGCGGGCCGCTAAAAACAAAACAACTAGCTGAAAGATGCTAAAACACTCTGAGGGTGCAGATCCAGGGCCAGCTGCAGAGTTGGGCGATAAACCAAACTACGAGCGACCTCTTTCACGCCACACGTTAAGCAGAAAAATCATCTGATTAGCGCAGCTTTAAGTTTCCCTTTTTGCAGCCAGAATTGAAAATTCTGCTCAAATCTTGTCAGACTTCCCAGTTGGATCTCCTCTTCCTCTCTATTCCAGCAGCATGCTTGGTCAGACAGTGGAGAGACAGGATTATACAGTCAACGCATCAATAATATTGTTATGACACAGCTCTTAACTGGCAATGGCCTTTACCAATTGAAACATGAAAAGCCAAGCTGTCGCCTCAGTCGTCTGCCGAACCCTTCCAGCATCCCAGAGATGCCGCCGGTTCCACGCTGCTGCGGAAACACTCATGAGAGTACAAACACTAGGATAACTAATCAGGGATAACTAGTCTACTGAAGGAGCGTACATAAACACAACCATTCAGAACTTCTCCATTATGCACCTTGGCATACATGCAACACACACGGGGAGGCGAAAACACACGTATGCACACACATCCCCTCCTTGCTCGGTCCTCTCTCCGGCCCCAGGATTAGGGCAAAGGATTGTGCACAGCTGCTCCCCAACATCCCCCCGATAAAAATCAGGCAATTTCACAGTCAGTGGCATTCTTTCATCCCCTAATCCACACCCCGCATACAGTATAGATGAACCTCACTGCGATGAGAACAAGCTGTTCTGAGCTGACCCCCCCCCCCCCCCCCGGTCAACGCAGACACCTTCGATTTGCTATAGAGACACCGTAGGGTGCAGGAGCGAGAAAGAAGTGTCCGGTCCGGTGCTGCATTGACCTTTACTTCCTTTTTAGCAACTAATTAGATGATTTTGTGTCAACCTATAAACACCAGCCTTGCAAGCAAGTTTTGCAGCTAATACAGAAGTAGGGAAGAGTGTTCTTTTCGACCAGTGGTTTCTGGGGGTGAGCTGATTGGTCGGAGTTGAAAATGTCCATTAAAACTAAATTTTAAGGCTCATAATTTTAAACCACTTTAAGAATGAGCTAAATTGCTATTTGTGCTTGTACAAACAGCCCACTCTTAGCAGCGGCCTTGACAGGGGCAGCCATCGTTTATAGAGAATTCATTTAATGCATTTCCTTAGTCATTACATGCCATTATTCTTCATAGTTTCCCCCCCTTTTCAAGTCACTCAGTTCACCCATTTTGTCTGACCCCAACCTCCATTTGCGGAGCAATTATTCAGCAAAGTTCAAACAGGGGACAAAAAGGTACTTCACAGTAAAAAAGAGAAGGGGTGGAGGAAAAAGAAAAAAGAAAAAAAAAAGTATGAATCAAAAGGCGAGGAAATGGAATTCACTGTACAAACGTCGGGGGAATTTCAATGTCCGCCGAGGCACAGTAGAGCTCTGTTCGGTCCTCGCAGGCTGCGGGGTGAAAAGAGCAGCAGCCACAGCAGGGTACATCTATTCTGACAAGTCCTTATGCACACTGAAAAGCACCGAGCAAGGTCTATTTGTTTAAGAAGCAATAGAGCCAGCGGAAGGATGCTGAAGCTTTAACACGATAACAGGATAATTTTATGGTTTGGCTTTGAGACGATGTGAGGGTAATCAAGTAAAATGGAACGTTTCCTGTTTGCCGCCTGAACATTAACAGCTCAGGAAACGTGATAATAGTTTTTGATTAAAAAAGAAAAAAAAAAAACTTGCGTCGAGAAACAGATCAAATTCAAAACTCCTTTTTAAAGACTATGTAACGCATTTCATCAGGCCAAATGTCCGTGGAGACAGAAGTATTTTGAGGGCTGGGAATAAAATATTAAAAAGGAGACATGCTATTTTGCTGATTAATTACTCGAGAGCGCAGAGCCGCTGTCTTCTCCCATCTTTCAATTGTGATTAATGCAAAAAGTTTGGACATTTCTCTCGCAGAGGGCAGCACCTTGCCTATATTTCCAGCGGCGACTCCTCTCCGCGCTCGGCGCTTTGAAACGGTTAATGGATGTAAATAATATTAACAATGTGATTCTTTTTTTGATCTCCGAGATGAAATTCTGGTTTCTCGTAACCTCCTCCGCGAGAGGGCAAAAGTCAGCGTTGGATTCAAAACTGCACCCGTGGGACTGGTAGGAAACAGGACTTACTAGAAGATTCCTCATAAGTATGCTTGTCAGTACCAGGGCTCGGAAATAATCAGATTAAATTACTATTATGTTACTGATTATGAAACAAGGAGCCTAATAGGTTTATGTAATAAAGCTCTTGAACCATGCATGCATTAATATCATTGTATCAACGTAATAAATTATTAAGCAGCATTAGAATTATAAATAACCCTCATTTAGCCTCTGCTTTTCCCAGAGCCTACAATAATTCTGAGGTTTTGTGCATCCTGTGTGAATTGTGTCCAGATGGTGTTGCTGTACTTTTTGCAAAGCATAAAAATGTTTCAGATCAGACGTGTTAGAAACTGTGTTGGAAACAGTGTCGGTCGTGCCGTTACACGAATCGCTCGTGTCTGTAAAGTGTTTCCTGTTTGCGATAGATTTGAATAATAAGGCTGGTGTTGTTCTATTTTTTTCTTATTGTCAACAAATCCCATTAAAAACTAAAAACCTGCGACGTGTCGGTTCCCACTGAATCTTTTAATCTTTGTGGAGAAAAAAAGGCTCCCAAATATCTTCTATTTGAGTTTCTTTCTCAAACAGGAGTAAAGTGCATTTCTCGGGGACTGTGCTCAGATTTTCTTTTTCTTTTAAAGTGCTCATGAGTATTTCCAGCAGCAGGGTTTGTGTTTGCGTGATCGACTTTAAATAAACTGCAGTGCCCATGTTCCTTAAAATGAAGGAACATTTCAGCCGCTGCGACAGTGTGGCTCATTGCACATTTGGACAATAATGGAAAAACAGACGTATGTCCTCAACCTCAGTATCTACGTCCATGAATGGCGCTCTGTGTCACACAGGAACGAGGGGTGCATGGACAATGCCTGCAGTGTGATCAGTTTATTGTTGGTTTTTGGTCTTTTCATGCAATTTGTTTGACAATAAAAAATAAATAACATTTATCCTTTATGTGTCTCTATGAGACAGCACTTCCTAAATGTCGAACTAAAATCTAGTTACCAGTGTGCTGTAGATGTACAGACACAATATCCCATTATATATTCATTATATCATATAAAGCTGCTACCCAAGAGGTCTTATAGCTGTTTATTCCATTACAGTATATACATTTCTGACACTCTGTTGAGACGTGATCAGTTGTCCTCTGAGAATTTTATTAAACAAATACTGAACAATCCTACTGTGCGTCGGCGTTTACTCAGAACATAAGCAAACAAATGATTTACAGGTGTGCTGTCAGGTATTATTGCTACATGTACCAAGAGATCAGAGTGTTAGCGGAAATATGTCTCCACATGATAATTTGAACAAAACAACAGTCAAGGCAAAAGTGGTGCCACAGGTGTTGTTTATTCACACGAGTTCCACATCGGGCCTTGAACACTGGAGAGAAAAGCTGTGCCGCTTTTGGATTACCTTCCATCTATCTCCTCTTTAATGATGGAGAAACAGCGGCTACATCCTGATTGATGTCGGTGAAGGCCAGCAGCACCAGGACTGATCCTCTCACCTCTCCCCGGAGCACGCCTCAGCCTGGCATCTGCTAAAGGGCACAGGTACACCGTCCTGTGCCCTTGTCCCGCCCCCGCCTATTTGATCGGGGGCCAAGAGTGACCCCGCAGAGCCTGCCAAGAACCCCTGTCTGTGGGCCCCAGGCACCAGACTCAGGGGCCCACACTGGCTCCTCTGCTTTTTGAGGCTTTGGGAAGATTAATAGGCCTCCTCTGTAGAGCGCCTTTGTGAGGCAGCGCCCAGGCGTGTTCAAGCTGTTGGGTTTGCAGGAGACGAAAGGAGCAGCGGCTAATTCCTCTGCAGGTCAGTTTGTCTGTTGCTACTCTGCATTTTCAATGACTCAGAAAGGTCACATCCGCCCTGGATAAACCAGCGCAAGAGCCCGACAAACAGCACCAACTTAGGTAGACATCTTGAGGCCAGAATAGCGGACATTTTCACTTGCTCTCTTCGAGCCCGTGCCTGGAAGTGACAGGAAATTCTACGAATTCGTTCGATTAATATCTTTATTGTTGCTGCAATCCCGCCGCAAAGCTCCTTTTTGCACATATTAACCCACTGGATGATCCCGCGACCACAGCTGAACAATCAAACACACATCCAGACAATGCTGTTTACCGCCACTCTAATTTGGATTATGGATTAATGGTCAAATGAATGACAACAAACATGCAAATGTACATATCATATTTGCACAGCCGTTTTCAGCGGGGGATGCTAATCACAGGCAAATACGTGGGTCACCACAGCGAGCGGCGAGCATCACTGCGGCTTTGTCTGCCTCGCACGTACTCGAGCCGCGCAGCTTTTCGGTTTTTCCGCCCCTCACATATTTCCTTACAAACCTGCTGCAAATACCAAAACCCAAGCCAAGAATTTCCTCGAATGTACTTTGAACTCTGAATTGAACACCAGGAGAAAAATGTTTTTTAAACTAAAAGTTCTTTGGATTTTATGCAAAGGCTTTTGGCCTGAAACCATTTTAATGATTTTTCTTCTCACTTGGTTGCAGGTGAGGGCCTTTGATTCTAGTCATGTCACACCTCCAATAGTGCAGCCACCAATAACAGTCTCTCTCACCAGCTTCCTCTCTCTCACCCACACACACACACACACACACACGCACGCACACACACATACACACTTCTGGCTGCTCCAGGTGCCAGGGTGTGAAGGGATCAGCCAATCCCAGCACTCGTCTGAAGCTGGATGGTGGCCATCGTGTTATTAAAAGCTACGGGTGAGCTTTGCTGCTCGCCTCTCCTCTGCACTCCAAACACTTTATGAAAAAATAACTTATGAAACATAACAGCGTTGGGTAGTGGGTAAGCTTCCCAAAGGGGGTGGGGTGGAAAAAAAATAAATTTGAGTTTTCTGCAGGTTGTCTAATAAGCCAACGCACTGAATCACTCTTCTCATCCATTTGAAGGAGCTGATAAGGAATCAATTTATGGGTCATCGTTACATGATTGATGTCTCCATCTCGCTGCTCTCCGTGTCCAATGATAATCTTCAGTGATATTATTTCCATAAACATCATTATCAGATCGCGGCGTACTATGTCCTCACTCAGGACTACTGGGAGAGCTGAAGTGCCTTTGATGAGATGAGATCACATTTTAGAGGGAGCTGGCTGCTCTTTGCCTGTAGCCAAAAACAGCCTAATTGTGTTTTGTCCCATATGTGAATTATTATTAACGACGATTCATTTACTACACTTCCTTTGCCAATTTCCTAAATTAAAAAAATACCATGTTGAGATTTACAGCACAAACCCCCCCCCCCCGCCCGCCCGCCACCCCCATTTTCAGTGCCGGCTTACGGCGTCACCATGGCAACTTCCAATCAGCAAGGATGGTAGAGCCTGCCGGCCGTGTGTTTGGCGCGAGGCTCTGAGAGGCGCAGGTGGAGCACATATGGAACAATGGCCTAGCGGAAAAAAAAAAAAAGAAAGAAACACTCTGCCCGCCTGTATGTGCCAGCAGTGCCCATTTTAATCCCACCGTTACCTTCTAGTGCTCTCTGATGGAGACGTTCTGCTGCAATCACAGCCTCAGACTGCTGCTGGGCCCGTGCCAGACTTCACTTGACAAAGCCAGACCCAGTGTGCTTTTGTAAAACAATGTCTCCAAGAGTCGTGGATCCACCATCTCGTGATCATTTAGTGTAATTGTTTCTCGCTACCCTTCACTCAAACGTCACTGACCTTGCCTGATCTTGATGCGGGAAGATTTCTCTTCCCAGTTCAAGTTGCATGAAGTCATGTGTTTGGTAGCAAATGCCCGTCCATGTTCAAGCTGTTTTACTGTATGTTGGTACATTCATGCCCATACATACATTGAGGCTGGCTGTTAATGACTTTTGTGCCTCATATGGCTAGTAATTGGGGTAGTAATGTTATGGAAATCACTAGCATGTGCAGTAAATAAATCAATCATCCAAGGGGCCTTATCTATCACTGCACATTTAAGCAGTCAGCTCCTATGTAGGTTAATTAAAGCACAATGGCCGAGGAGAGGACCTGGCACCCGTCCTGCTTATGTTTAAGCCTTCTCTAGGCCCGCTGGGCTGTAGCTTTCTACAGCCAGATGAAATTTGCCCATTTTATCCACCCCCATCCCCAGCTGAATACATAAATCATCTGTAAGGGCCTCAGCTTCGACCCTAAATTCCATGAACAATGGCGTTTGTCCGCAAATACCACACATAATTGCTGGATAGTCTTCAAAGCAGAAATCGTGTTTCTTTGCACTTATCTAGGGGCATATAGCGCAGATTTTTGTGACTCACTTCATCTGGTTTTGGAACAAATCAATTAAGATGTTGTGCCACATCCAGCATGGATATTGGATAAAGTGTGCCACCACTGATTTGCTTTTATGTTTGGTCTGAGCTGTGAGATAAGAGTGAATGACATCTGTGTGGAGGGGGAGGTTGGTTGGGTAATATAGAAATGTCAAAGTTCGGAGAAAGGTATATTTCTGATCAAAACTTCTCAGCGTTGGGCGGTAACACATAAACGTGCTACAGTAATGTGAACTTTGATACTCAGGGTTGGTTGTGTTACTCAGAGTCTGATGGAGGGTTTATGTGAATTTCTGCTGAGTGTTCAGAGGACAGGGGTTTTTACGGGGACGCGTTAGCTTGCGTTGGGTCCAATGAAACCTAAAGTAGGAGACATGGCCCCTTTACAAGACAATGTTTGAGTTAGCTACTAGCTATTATAGCTTCTAGTTTTACCTATATTTGCTTTGTACACTTACTTACTCAGGAATCACCTGGTTTTGTTTACCAAGGCTAAGCTAATGATGGACAATACATACCTCCAAACCTCAGAATGGCTTCTTTACAAATCACAATATGTTGTTTTTTATTATTATACATATTAAATATTAAACATGTGCATGCGGAGGGTTTGTGGTAGTTTAAATGCACCTTTGACAGAGCTGAGTAACTAATTACTTTGCATCTAAAATGCACTTTATCAACACTGTGTACACTTATACTACATTAAACAGTTAACACATCCTTAGTGGATAATGTTAGGCACATTTAATATATATATATATATATATATATATATATATATATATATATATAACACAGTTATGCAATTAAAAAGTGGTTCAATACAAGATGGCAAGGCAAAAGTGTCTTCTCCCTCAGAGCAGAGACACCAGGCCGATACAGCTCCTTGTGGCCCTCGGCTGTCACCGATAACAACTGTATCTCATTATCCTCCTTGTGGGGGCCACGGAGGTAACGGCGACCGTAAACACCATCCTCCTATCCTTCCACAATGGGCTGTTCGCAGACAAAAGGCACTCTCGAAAACTTGAACCTAAGCCAACAGCTCTATTCATGTTGCCATGTATGGCAGATGTCTCGGTGAGCCTATGGAAGGTTACAGATCTACGTTGCTCATATAGACAACTGCAACGCGTAAGTTGAGGCATCTGCAGTGTGTGAGGAGTAGAGGTATTTTATGTTTCGGTGCTGACATGGTGGATTTTCATTTAACTTCATCAGTAAATGTATTTTTGAGGAGCAGCTGGGCAACACTTGATTTAATTTTGATCCGTTTTAATACATGGGCTTTGGCTTTTTTCCTTGCATTAATTTCTAAGCACTTTGGTTTGTCAGATCACAATGCTGATGTGATAACTCAAGTGACTGATGAGTTGGTCAACAGAAAACTAATCAACAATTCTGATAAATGACTAATCATTGAGGTCATTTATTAAAGAAATGCGTCAAATAATTTACTGCTATTGTCTGTTTTATGTTGTTTTAAATGTTTTGTCGTTGGTTTTTAACAGTTGGTCAGGCAAAAAAAAGGAAAAAAGAATCTATATGTCATCACAGGCTCCAGGAAATTGTAATTTGTCTTTGGTAGTATTTGTCGGTGGTAGTTGTATGGTAGAGAGCTTTATGTGCCATATTCATCCATATTCTTCATATGCCATAATATTGCCTTCTGTTCCTCTGTGCTGTAATTTTACTACTGCTATTTCTGTCTACCCTATATGTACGACATCTGTTGCATGTCTGTTCATCCTGGAAGAGAGATCCCCCCTGTTTTGCTCTCCCTGAGGATTCTTCTTTCTTTTGGATGGAGTTTTCCCATATCTGAATCAAGAGCTTAAGGACAGAGAGTACCGAATGCTGTACGGATGTTTAAATCACTCTGATGTAAATTTGATTTAGGGGCTATAGAAAGAAAATTGGCTTGACGTTTCATTTTCATTTTATAGATTAACGCTAAAGCTGATGTAGGACATACGTTTTTAAAGAGCATTTTTAAATGCGAGTCTCTGATTCTACATCTGCACAGACGATTTGGCAGCCGACTGCATTGCACATATTATATATTCATCCAAACAAGCTTCGACTGTTCGGAGCACCTGAGGATAACCCGCCTATGTATACACGGGAGTGACGTGACATAAGTCTTCATCGAGAGATGAAATAAAGGTCACGATTGTCTTCCTGGCCACATCAGAAGCTAAATGACAAAAAGTTGCATCATGTGTGCGACAACAATAATAACCGCTACCTTCAGCAACATGGTTGGGGAATTCATATTAAGAAGAAGCTCCGTATGAAATTCAGAAAACAATAGCATCATAATAAGCACACAGTTAAACATCTCCATCAACAATATGAGCCATTATTAAAAAAGCGAACAAATCAATCATTACTGAGTGTGGCACTCCTGCTTTCATTAGAAAATCATATAGATTAAATGTTAATCATAGCTAACTCTATACTAGTGGGCTTCTGCCAAGATGACAGATGGACCATTAATGAGAATAACGAGGGGATCTTAGTCTATACACGGATATGGAGATGCAACAACAAGCATAACACCACACTTGGCTTCCAAAAAACTGTTATTTAGACAGAAATAGACGAAGATAATCAGTATGCGCACGCCGAATTGCTTCTTTCCTAAAGTCAAAGAGTATGTGTTAAAAATGTGTGAGATCACTCCAGTGTGGATGCAGGCGTGTTTTAAGATGTTTTCATAGTGGGCGCTGCCACAGGAGACTGGGGGAAATTGGTGGTAACACCTGTCACACACATTCAGCGTCAGATATTAGAATCCGTCTCTTTTACTGGTCTGTGAACGATGAATAATTACTCTTGTTTAAAAATCTGCCTATTAGCGCTAACCAGGTTATATTGGACATCTGTCTCCGAAAGCTGACTGATATAATTGGCTGCCATCGTATCGTGCTTCACTCTCTTGCAAAGCACGCCGGCATGACAGGCGTCGAGAAGCGCTGCCGCTGCTCACTCCGGCTCCGTGACGTAGCTCCCCACATGTCAGTTTCACGAGTGAGTCAAATGAAATTGTACGAGATGAAAGTTGCGGCGAAAACAGGACACATATGTCCATGTGTGGCGCTCAGTGGCATGTTATTGGCACAGTGTTTTCATCAGGTCTGATAACATATGTTTAGAACTCAGGAGGCTTTGGGCAGGAGGGAATAGCGCGGCGTTTGAAGTCAACTGCCGCATTAAGCAGAGAAGCGGCACAGTTGTGTGGAGATGCTCTCTTGTTCAAAGGGATGGAAGGAACCGCTCCGGGGAGCGTCCAACATCAAGAGCTGACCCCGGCACTGTTTCCCGCTACCTTCTGCCATGCTTCCCGCCGCCGTATGCTGTGATTCCCAAAGACCGGCAGGCCTATGCCATCTGGCCTCACTTCGGATTCCCCGGACACATATTGGGAATCCAAACTATGCCACCTCCCCGTCTCTCCTGTCCCTCTGTGCTCTCTCCCTCTGGGTCGTCTCTGCGCCTCCACTTCATCCCTGCTTGAGTGCTGGCTCAAGTGGAAGGGGTCTGCTCTCCAAGTGATCCCAGTTGCCCTTTTCCTTTTTAATCCCCTTGTGATGGGATCCAGTAGGAGCCCTTTAAATTCAGAGGGAAACGGTCGATAGTTTTTAAGATGAAGGAAAATCCCCAGAGGGTTATCCACCTAGTGTAGTCTGTCTCTGTCGTAGGGTGCTTGGTTCGTTACATGACCTTCAGTTGGCTTTTTTTCTGATCCGCTCCTCTTTGAACACGACTACTATTTCACTCCATCTCAGCCAAGAAAGCCCAGATTCGTACAATCCAATACCTCAGACGAAGAATCTTATGCTACACATTGGTTGGCTGCTTGAAATCTTTACCAACCTTCCAGTTTTAGAGTGCTACGGGGACGCACAAAGAAAGAAGAGACTCCAGGAAGAGAGCAGAAGTGGGCCGTACAGTATGTTCTGTGGCACTGCCACAGATTTCACACTCTTTTTGTGTGTCTCTTTCTCTTCCTCTCCTCTGGGCGTCGCCTCAGTGGGGAATTCGATTCCCTAATAACTGGGGAATCAAAGTTGGACAGCACCACTGCTGAGAATCATAAAGGAAGCAGTGGAGTGGCTGGCCATTCATTCATCCAGGCCCATTACAACGTATACCAGATGGACACTGCACGTCACCGGGTGACATCTCAAGACAGCCGCGGCCGCCTGCCTGCCCGGCTTGGAGAAGATGAAAGTTATGAGGGAGACGGGAGGCAGGTTGCGTCAAACAGAGACAGATCTGATCAACAACTGCACGGAGATGAAATCAAAGTGGTTGAAGCATGTGGCGTGAGGCATCTGGTATTCTTGCAAACAGAAGCTAGCCTAGCTGCCAACGCTTATGGGGAGAGTTGCCTCCCCCACTCGGCAGCCTCAAGCCAGTGGAAATGCTACTGGCTTTTAAATCAACAAGAGGTGGCAAAGAGGTATTGTTGTCAGCGCTGTCCAAGTGTTTTTTTGTTTTTTTTTTCTTTTGGAGGGTTGGGGTGGAGGGCGGGGGGGATTTTTGCAGGTACTAAAGACACAAGACGAGTATATGACAAAAGTCCTAGGCTGGATTCAAACCAGGAATTCATGTTTACATGGCACACACATTTTAGACCACCAAGCTGCCAGGACACCCCCTGTGCTGAGTTCCGAACACAACAAGTCTAAACAGTAGCTTATTTATTCAAAGTAAATCAATAGCAAAGGTGACATTAGGAATTTGTGCTTGCTGGAAAGACGCCAGTGCATCTGCTCAAATCCTGGACCACTTTTCTTATCTGTAGCGGGAGCCAAGATCTGATAGCAGATTTTTTAAAAATGGTCTTTCGGCCTGTTTTACATCAGCAAATATTGTTTTTTCATTTGAGATACTGGATTCTCACAAAAAGCTGATTACAGAGTCCCAACAAATTAAATCGGAGGTGATGTAATGCGGGCTTATGCGCTGTATAACAACATTATGCACGGTGTATCTGTGTACATCTGTACGTCAAGTGTAAAGAACCTGTCAGACCCTCTTGGCATTGATTTTACATTTCATACTACTTCCTGCATAGAGCGCTGTGAGCATCTGATCCCCTAATCTCAGAATGCCAGCTTTCACTCAATGTCATCTGCCAATGAGCTGCAACCAGGCGCCCATCCTGCCTCTGGCACCAGAACTGCACCCATCCAGCTTGTGTGCGCTAATACCCACCGTTGCTAGGCTACAACGAGAGGAATCAAATTTAGGTGGCTTCCACAGCTGCGCTGTACTGTTGTGCACCGAGGGATATACATGGCAGCGTTCCCAGTATGCACCTGGATGGAATGAAACAGGAAGAAGTGGAGAAGTCTAATCTACTAGGTACAGTAGTGGCTGTCTGGCCTGTGTTCGTCCCGAAAGTATGTCCGGAAACAAGAGGAAATCACATTTCACATTATAGATTTTCAGATTTTTGCTTTCTTTTTTTTACAGACGTCTTGTGCTGTTGACCAGGTCAGCGGGTGTTATGTGTTTTACTGACGGCAGGAAGGTCAGCGGGGGGACTGTAAGTATTGGGTTGGGAAAGGAGGGATTTTATCTGGAAACTGTTAGCTTCTGGTCTTATTGCAAGCACTCTCTAAAATGGTGCCATGAGGTATTTAAAACTGAGCCATGTAATAAACAGAAACATGTGGGATTTAGCAGAAGTTGGAGGAATCTTGTGATAACACAAATCTAGAACAGTCCGGTTTGCTTTATGGAGCCGTAACGCCGCTGCTTTTAAGCTTTCAATTGTACTTTACAAATATGATTGCGCCCTCTTTTAATCAGTTCATTGCATCACTGCACACTCTTCATTCAGATCTGTGAAACTACGGCGTTGTGAACAATTGGCTGCGAACAGCCTTTCCGCCATGCCAAAAACCATAAAGGGCTTCTCCACAGCTGACTTCCTGCATCTTAGTTTTAAATGTAATCAGTGAGTCGCGCTGCTCAGACATTGTTAATTCACCGAGTTCACACAACTGTAACAACATGTTTCAAAAGAGTCGTGTGCCAAAGGCTGAATTGATAGATCTTATAAAGCACGCCGGGCTGAAATTAACAAGACACTTATGAAACAGTCGTCAGAAAGGACGGAGGCCTTACTGGAAGAAAAAGGTTAAAAATCTCACGGGACCGTGGTGTGGAAAAAAAAGTCTTAATCTTCTGTTGGATTCCTGCTGCTCAAAAACTTTTGACATTTTGAGAAATACTTGTTTGGGGTTTCTCGCCAGAAGTTGGACGCATTCAGACACCATTTGGCGTCCACACTGGTTGCCTGACAATTCACAGCGACTGCTACAGGAAGTCACTACGCCCAGCCAAGAAACAATCAGACACATAACCACAACGTGGAATTTTGACACTTAACATGCTAATTAGTGAGATTTAGAGGTGCTCGTAGGTGAAATGTGTTATCCACGACAGAGCCAGGTTCCCCGTTTACAGCCTTTATGCTAAGCAAAACTAGTTGGGTGCTAGCGGTAACCTTATATTTAGTTTAAAAACACGTGTGGTATTACTCGTCTCAACTAACTGTCAACAAGAAAGCCAACAAGCACGTTTCGCAACTATTTCTTCATCGAAGTCGAGTGTGTATTGAACATAGCAGAGCACAGAGGCCTCTGGATGTGCCTCTGAACTTAAGAAGTTCAACTTAATTGAATGGTATTTGGTTCCAGGTACTCTGTCTACACTTCTAAAACTAATTTCCGTCGAATACCTTGTAAAAAGCCAACATCTCTCAAGTCGCACGTTTGACTCTGAGAAGGTATGGAAGTGAGCGCAATCAGCGAGAGTGTATTCCAATATTTTCTTTTGCTCTGCCTTGGCATATAAGAACACCATTGGTAATCCTTTCACGTGTAACTTCAAAGCAGGACTTAACCAGTGGGTGGAGAGCAATCGTTTAACACAGGCTGTCAATGCACACTAATAAATGCCCAAATACACTTTCATTTGAAAAAGCGCCAAGTTCCTGGACTTTGGGATCCGCCCCCCTCTTTGATAGACGTTTGCTTCCTCTGCTGCATTTACTGCACCAGCAAGCTTTAACTGACCAAATGGGCATTGTGGCAGCAATTAAAGGAGCAAATTGTCTTTGCTGTTATCTTCAAAGTGAACCAGGAGCTCGAAGAAGCTGAATATTTGACCAGTGTTTTGTAGGTTTATCCCAAAAGTGCGAAATAAATCCTTTCCCTCCTCTAGCTCCTCCTTGCCACTGTGAGCCAGAAACAGATGCTGGTGCCACCATGTTGCCAACTCTCCCAATGGCAGAGAAGATGACAGGAGCTGCCAAAAAACTGAGTCTCCTTCAGTGGAGGAGGCTCAAGTGAAGTTGAAGTGCATCCTCTGAAGGAAACCGCGATTGTCCCAAAATCTTGAATATCTAGAATATTCATGCGGACGTATATGAAGTAGTGATTTAACATTTTTGGCATCATTATCAAACAAAGTCTTTCATTTGAAGAGAAAGCACACACACACACACACGTGCGATTAATTTCCTGTACTCTGTTTCATCCTGCTCTTCATTCTTTTCTTCCACTTACTTCCAGGTAGAAGATGAGTTGTCGTGACCAAGAGGAAGAAAGTAAGAAATAATTTCAGACCTACATGTGACCTTTCCTCTCATCCGTGCTCGTACGTAGGAGTGTACTTGCTTGGCATTTTGAACTGAATAGGTGAAACGGGCAGGTGAGGCAGAGCTGGCAGAGGCTGGCAGTGGGCTGATTTTTGTTCTATTGCAATGTAAAAATGTGATTTCTGCCTGCTATTATGAAGTCAGATACCTAAAATGATCCACGCTGAACATTGTGGTGCTTTGATATAACAGCTTACTAATGGCCATAATTATTTCTTTTCCTCATGCATTGCATCACACCTCATTACCAAGAAAACAGTGGTGAAAAGTAAGTACATTTGCTCAAGTGAGTACAGTCTTGAAGTATATACTTTATTTTGCTACATATATTTCCATTGGATGCTACTGTATACTCATACTAACCCTTGAGGGCGCAGCAGTCTGTGGGGGCTTGGCTTGGGAACCGGATGGTGGTCGGCTCAAGTCCAGCAGGAGCGTGGACTGGTAGCTGGAGAGGCGCCAGTTCACCTGGAGCAAGTTACAGAACCCCTTACAGCTCGGGGGGGGTGCTGCTATGTGGCAGCTCCATCACTCTAACATCTCTCCCCTTTTTACCCCACAACTGACATTCTGCTAATATTAAGAAATCCAGCAATATATAAAATAAGTCTTTCCAAATGGTGACATTTAATCGCTGCTTGTGTGTTACATCGGTAAAAATCTGATATTATAATATATTCTGAATCTTATATTTTTGCTCTATTTAATTTTATTTTTTACTCCTTGAGTAAAATGTCTTTTACTTGTAATGGAGTATTTCTATATTGTGATATTGATACTTTTATTGATCCACCTCTACTGAGGAGGTCACCCAGGCAGGGACCACGCAGCAGTGGTGTCTGGCTTAGCAGGAGTTTGTAGCTTGTGTGTTCAAGAATACACATAATACATTTAATTTATTAAGGTGTTTTAGAGTTCATAAGAGCGACACACTTTTTAGCAGTGTTCATCACAATAGTGAACGCAGCTTTACGCCGAGCGGAGTAGTCGCAACGGATGAGATGCTGAAATGTCAGATTGTTTTGTTGTGCAACCGCAAGATAAGGGAAGAATGTTGAAAATATTGTCTGCTGGACTGTGTCCAAGTAAAGTAAAAAAACAAAAAAAAATTTGATGTTTGATCAGATTACTAATAAAAACTCCAACTTACATCAAATCTGTATTATAGGCAACATGAAAAAATATCCAAATTAATCTATATCAGGAGAACAATTATAATTAGAACAATTTTACATTTAAAAAAAGAATTAAAGGGATGCTTTAGGGTTGCTTCGACATACAAGGACCACTGTTGGGGGCCTTATGAAATCAAATAGCTATATATTGCTTGTGGGAACTGGCATATCTGAAGACCTACAAGCTTCTTTTTTCTCACACACACACGCACGCACGCACACTGTGTCTCACGCCCCATGTGAACACTCATCTTTAACGAGGGGAGAGCTGAAACCATGCGTGATTGTTTTAGAGAGGCTGCCCTAAAGGCACGTTATCACTCAATGCGGGGACCGCTTCTCCCAGTCATACGTCCCCCTCTTGTTGATTGTGCAGCGTGGATCAGCGGCAACAAAGGCATCATTAGTGGGGCTTTGGTCCCCACAAGGCTTGGGCTAATTATGAATGGGGGGCCCGGTAATAATTCAAGGGCCCATCGGTGCAGCTTGAAACTGAAGAGAGAACTTCACAGATTCGGCGGCGGCGTACTCGGCCCATCTGCCTCCATTTCCCAGCCACCTGCCTGAAGATCTGACCCACGTCAGCCACGAGGATGGAGCACCATTACACACAAGAGAGAGGCAGAGGAAACATATGGGATTTATACATCGCTTTAATGAATGATTTGCAGTGGTCATTAAAAGTGTCGGACAATTACCTGGTTAGGGCATGATGGCCTGCCTGGTAAATTGTTTAACAATTGTTCATTTTGCATTTATTTCAGGATGGAGACGGGACTCATCTCCCCTCTCTCGCATGCTGGAGATAGTAAAACGGTGTCCAATGTTTGCTGCGTGCGCTGCTGCCTGTCTTGGCCAGGAAAAAAAAGGTTCACATATGCACACACACGCACACACAAATTCAATTAAAATGCTAGATACGGGGGAAGCAATATAGATACAAGTGTAAGAAAAGTCACTTTTCTGTAGAAGTTTCTACTTGTGGAGATAAAAAAAAAAGATTTTCTACCACCCATTTAATTCACTCGTGGTTTTGTATTGCTCTGATGACTACAGTAATTGTTATAGATTCATAGAGAAGTGATCAGCGTTTCCACCAGAAGAGGGCAGTATCCATTTTCTTAATCACATCTCAAGTGATTTCCCCCTTGGCCATAGCAAGCACAAACATTGCTCCAATTCCAAACCACACAATAGAGGGAATTTGAAAGTAAACAAATGAGCCCGATGGGATGATCAGCATTCTCAGATTCGCAGCATAAACTCTTTTCCCATGGAGCAGGCTCATAATTTCAACACAGGCCCCGGATTTATCTCTCAGCGCTCGAATCATTCGGTGACGAAGCAGCACTGATTTATAACAGAGCTCTCGTTTGACATCTTTTTTTAAATCCAAAAGAGGAGGCGAGAGCGAGACTCAAAACGCAACTTTGGGGAGAGGCCGCGGCGCTGTGGGGTTGCACATCATTTATAGATGCTGCGAGGGTGCGCGTTGTATCACTTCACATCACTGATACTGTAGTAAGTTCAACTAATTTGAAATGTGAGCCATTCGGACAAACCGGAGCCATGAAGTATTCATGAAATCATGAGGTGTAGCATAAAGTGGGGTGGCTGGAATGCAAATCAAGGACGTGGTTTTCCTTCCAGATGCTGATGAATAACATGGTCAAGCATACAGTATGTTCAGTACCTCCGCGGCATGCTGATACGAGACCTGAGCAAACTCAAAAAGCTTTTTTGTTAAGTTAAAATCCACATCCCGCCTTGGAGTTAACGTCGCCTATGAGCGCTGACGGGAAGGCATCCAGCCTCATTCTCCATGTTCTCTCAATCAAATGTGAATATGTTAAGTATTAGCAGTCTGTCCAGGTCACTCATTACTATGCACGATCCTCCATAAAGAGGTCTTTTCTGAATGGAGCAGCTAATTTGAAAATAATCCAGAGTGGCACACCGCTTTTCTCGGCGATGACATCACCCCATGGATTATTCGCGCAGCTTGCGGAGAAGGTTTCCCAGCGATGGGTTCAACACAAGTTATAAGTGCTGCCTTGAGGCGACGAGCCCTTTCTCTTTTGTGTCCTCTCTGGGACTGAACTCTTGTGGTCAAATGCAACGTTTTACAAGAACGAGCAACAAAATATTATTGTAAAAAAAAAAAAAAAAAAAAAAATTAAAGACCCGAACACTGTGAGGCTGTCGTATTTTTGTGCTACTCTCCGCCGCGAGAGAGCTAGTCATATTTGTGGCATATAATGCAGACCTGCGGTGAGGACTTGCCTTCCCTCTCAGTTCCAGAAGCGGAGAGGGACTGATTGTGAAGAAAAGAGGAGCTGAACACTGAGTCACAAAAACACAGGGCTGGTTTTGATCTGGATTCAATGGCCTGGAATAACTGGCCCCCGAAGAGCTCTTGTGTCAAATGGTATCTGTGACAGGGAACAGAGAATGGGGATAAACATGCTGCATTTAACATGTGGACATAACACCTCCCCCTCACACCATCTGGACCAAAACAACCTCATCTTCAACTACTAAAAAAAGATCTTGTTTTGGTCGCATTTCATAAACTTTAACTAGCCACAGATCCTCGTCCAACAACTGGTTCTGTACGGGCTCAATTTCTTGAAGAATTGTTGCAAAACAAGCAGCAGAAGCTACAGTATGAGCATCAAAATGTTCCTTTTTAACAAGCAGACTAACGCGCTAGCAGTGACGCATCGACAAGTTGGCTGACTCCCCTCTCCCTTTGAATCGTCCTCTGCTTTGTAATGTGAGGGTGTTTGGAGGCAGGTCAAAAGGCCCTTTCAACCCAAGTCCTCACCTACTTCCTAATGAATTCCCAGGGTCCATCAACCTGCAGGCGCTCCCATACAAGCTAACCAATGATTACACCTTGAGGGGGAGAGGGGGCGTGTGGAGGAGGAGGAGGGAAGAGGCTGGTGAGATAGAGCATCCCCAGTATACACACACACACTCACACACACACACACACACATACAACCTCACACACAACCACTACCACTACCATCACCCCCCAGATTGGAGGCAGGTGCAGCAGCAAATCAAGCCTCATTAGCTGCACCTTCTGCTAGCGTATACCGTGGACAGATGGAAGCTCGCCCTCACATGTTACCTCACATCAGATGGCAGTTGGAGGAGGGTGGCTAGGGGGTAACGGGGAGGTACACTCGCCCCCTTCTGCCGGTACTACTTCCTCCGAGCTACAAGATGCCCCTAAGTGCAGATCTAGCACCAGAATGCTCCTTAACCTTAATCCTGCTGGCAACTACTCGTTTCCAGAGAATATCTGACATCAGATCAGTTGTAACTTATTCCCCGTCAGGCCTGGCCCTGGTTAGAAAGGTGCATGCTTTGCCCAAGGAGGAGTCACGGACCTGCAGAGGCCCCTATGGATGTGTTTCTGCTGAATCCATGTAAAAAGAGCTGGGAGCGTGCACGGGCATACGATATGCTAAGACACACTATGGGGCCACCAGGTAAGCGACAGAGCCTCGACTACAGGGTATCACATCGCCCCCTTGTCCTCATGGCTCTGACACAAGATCCTGAGCAGCTAATTGAGGCAACGGTGCAATTCATTGGTGCCAGGCCCAGTGTCAACACCTTCTTCAAGGTAACAGCAGATTTATCCCCATCCCGCTAGGGACGCGGGTAGAAAGTGTCAAGGGGAGGCTGTGTGCAAATTGATGCTGTCTGTGTGATAAGAAATATTGCACATGTGCTTTTTAACACAGAGCAGGGTTGTCAGAACTGGATGGGTTTAGGATGCTGGAATTTCCTGTTGAGCCCCCCCGGAGGTGTCTTGGGTCTAATTCTGTAAATCATCTGTGAAGACAGATGCCCGGTTGATGACAGACAGCGGCTCAGTTTAACATCGGTTTTCCTCAAATCGCAGGTGAAAAGTTACTGTTTTAAAAGTAAAAAAAAAAAAAAAAAAAAAAAATCCAACTTAACTGGTCACTTCCAGAATCTTCATCAGCTGAAAAGCCAAGGAGAAAGAAGTCACAGGACTGGGCACGGTGATTGGAAAGCAGTGCATTAGCACCGCAGGTAACTTTTAAGTGCTTTATCCTCATAATGAGGTCAGGCCCAATTTTATGACTTAGATAAGTGGTGTTTTGGCATGTCATTATGTATAATTAATCAAAAATATATATTCTCAAATTTAGATATAGGTCTATGACTAAATTTAGGTTTAAGTTCACAGGCGGTGGGGATAGGGAAATTCTTAAAAGGCTGGTGTTGCAGGAAGAATGAGGGCAATGGTACAATGGGTACTTTGTCTAGACTTGGTCGCTAGTGGAGGGAGGGGTCAGTGCGGTGGGAATGGAGCTGCGGCATTAATGGATTGAACTTAACTGTTTTCTCACCGTTTGCAGCCGCAGCAGGCAGCTGTTATCAGCCAATATAACCTACGTATACTACCTACCCAGCACCCAATGTCTGTCAGATAAAGTTAGCGACCAGTTAGTGAAGTAAGTGGAGCATTTGGCTACCGAAGAGCCAGAAATGCCCCTTATAAGTTAGTGGAAATAGAGCTGAAAGGAGTCAAAGTTGGACTTAGGATCATCAAACACAACTCCAAATGCTAAGGCTGCTTGTTTTTTGTTTTTTTTAAATCCAGCTGCTTTGCTAACGTATTAGCCTTTATGAGGTGATGATAGGTCATTGTTGTGTTTACAGCTTGGCGGGCTGCCCCCATGTGGCCACAAAAAAATCAATTAATGCAGGTTTACGGTTGCATGATAAAATCTAAATGTTCAAAATGGATAGAAATGCCAGGAACAATCTGCACCGAGCTGCATCTTACAGTAAAAACTCTCAGGGTCATGTCAGGTTAGCTCTGCATGTTGCTCACCTCCAGTATGACTGGAAGCTATGTTGCCTAACCCTGCTTCCGTCTTCCTTCATTTACCGCTTCATCCACAGCAGTGTAAGACAGAAGGGACATCAAGGTGAACTTCTTTTTTTTTTTTTTGATGCACCTTGATTATCGCATACATTTCTTACACTTTTCGGGGCTCTGTCAAATTCTCTGAGAACAGTAACGTTCCGTGCGTGGAGTCCTTGTGTAAATGAACTGCCTCCATCTTGACATTTTTAACAAGATTAATTTCAATCAAGCTGCTGAGGAGGTACTTCTGTTTGGCTGGGAGCTAATGAAGAGAAACAGACACACATATGCGGCTCCTTTTTTTTTCCCCCTTCTCCCTTTTTCTTTTTTTTTTCAGCATCCCATCCTTCGATCTACCCCCAGATCCATACGCCATATGGGAAAGTGTGGAAGAGAAGATCCAAGAGCTCCTTGCATGTTCAGTCTCTCTCTCCAAAATGCAGCTGAAAGAATCAAAAAGTCTCCCCCTCTTGTCGTGTTCACTCCCATGGGCACATGAAAGTGAAGGTTACACTTTCAGCCCTTTTAATGACGGCCGTTTTTTGAGGGGTTCTGTTTCATTTAGACGGAATCTTCATTGTTAATCCGCTGCCTGTTGCCAGGTTTGAACATGCAGCGCCATATGTTGTATTCTGCCTCGCTACCTGACTTCTAAACCAAGGATTTCAAATTTGTCATTTTGATATGCTTCACAACGAGACAGCCTGGTGGTCTTTTGTTAATGCATTTCAAAACCTAAAATGCAATGCTGGGAACTGTTAGGGACCCCGTGCATGATTAAAACCCCGGGAGATGTTCCCTTATTATTGAAGGTAAAAGCCCCGAGAAAGGTTTAAACAAAGAACACTCTTACGTACTGTATCAGTCTTACATTAAACACACAAACATTGCTTAGTAGAAGTCGGTCACAGTTTCCAGCGTCGGAGGAGAATTCTCGCTCAATCACGTCGATGTGCTTCAGCCAAGACGAAGTCTGGAAGCCATTAACAGAGAGTATAGCAGGGCTTCAGCAGAAAGTACAGTAAATGTTAAGCAGGTGAGGGATTCAAAAGCTATAATGATGTGAATTTTACTCATCAATCTTCTGCAGGAAAAAAAAGAAGCTGGAAAAAGATTTTGTGAAGTCTGCAACTTTATTTTCAGGCTTTGGCACTATTTTTTTTTTTAATCTCTCACACTAGAAAACATCTTTTGTCACTGTTAAAATGTGCTGCAGGAGCCACATCTTTGCAGAATGCATACAATGTATGCAGCAGGACCTTCTTGTGCGTGTGTTCAGGAGGGGTTACATGAGGTGGATGTTTATAGATATACCATACTTACTTAAGATACCGACGCAACTCCGTGTGCATTAAATAAACCAAGCGCTCTCCACCCAACATAAACAATTATTCCAGCAAGTATTTTCACAGGTGGGAGTGCAATATTATTGTGCCAGAGTCTATACATTGCACCATTCATCACATAATTACATTTTCATGAAGTAGATTGCCTCCTTATTGGCTGTCACTTCGACTCTACGCTGTCAATGAGAAAAGCCCCTTCTGCTGTCCGTTCCATCAGCCCATCTTTATTTTGCATACCTGCCAACACAGCTATAAAGGAATTACCCTAATCATCACGGTAATTAACGTCAATAATTATTGACAGTGCCACGAACTGGAGGGGGGACGATGGACAAAAGAGTTGATTCCTTTGTTGAGCACTTTGAAGCCGATTTCCTGGAAGATGCATCATTTCCGAACGTGCTGTATAGAGCGAGGTATAGGAGCCAGGTTGATGTCATATACTTGCTAATGTAGAGTGCCAACCGATAACAGCAGGTGAACACCCCCACCACCACCCAACACACACACACACACAAACACACACACCCTCCCCGCCTGCATCTCTTCTGTTTGCCAGGAGTGCACCTGCAGCTTATTATCCAAGCCTTTAGGTTTATAATGTAGCGCAGGTGCCAAAGTGCCAAAGCACCATTGTATCACACACACACACACACACACACACGCGCGAGTCAACAAACAGAACAGGCACCAAAATGGGCATACACACTTACAGATGTGCGATGATTAATTAATACTATGGTAGGTAAATTCTGAGCATTGCTCCCTCCTGGTGTTGGGAAACACAGGGAGCGCATATGGGGAGAGTCAGATAAAAGTGGAATAGCACTTATTTGAAGAAGTCGAGTTCTTTTACTCACATGTTGCCTCTCTCATCCGTCCAAAGAACCAATGCCATAAATTCTGAATAATTTAGCCAAAAACGAATGACTGCAAACACCTGACAGCTTTATACTGTCACCATTTAGCATATAAGGCCTGCTCTGGCCTTCTCTGTGCGTCTGTTGATCAAGAAGGTGGCTCACCCTCAAAGTGTTGGTGCGCACACTCCTGACAAACGGGTGATTTGATGTGGTGTAAACGTGATATACGCTGATGCGATACAGTGAGAAGTGATGTAATAAAACACTGAGGGGAAACGCTCACCTATTCTAGTGAGATACTGCCTCGCAGGCAGATATTTAAAAAGGAGAGCTGAAAGCCGCACGAGCATAACTCTGATGCATTTATCTCAACTTGTATAAACATTTCAGCACGGAGCCTTCCCTCAGCGGGAGAACGACAGTCAGCTGGCTGGCATTTATACTGACTAGGACAGGTGTCGCAAATCAAAGATGATCAACCTGAGGTCGGTCGAGAGCCTCACGCGTGTCACGTTATCAAGAAAACAAAGAAGGAAACAGGAAACAGTACGCTGTGCACACTTTGCACTTTGAGGTTTTAGTTTTTTAGCTTTTCCTAGTCGCCAAATTGCAACCGGTCGGAGCATTACCACCAACATTTGACTGCCAAAATATAAACATGAAACATATGCACAACTTACACTGTGTGTCTTAATACTCACCACAACCGCTTCAGCTCCATCAGCTTCTTCGGCCGCCATTTGCAAGATGGTAGTAGTCCCCCCCCCTTGCACTGCAGAGCCAAAATGGCGGCCACTGTGGCCAAGAAGTGTCCATCATTCGACTGTCACTGTATTTTATTAACTGGCAGTGTGAAGGCACTTATATATTTAAACCAGCATGTATGGAAGTATGCCCATTGAGATATTGCATAGATCTTACATTCATGCATTGATTGCTCATGCTGTAAACGTCCTGGTTAGTACACGTGCCGTCAGATGTCAGGTGATTATATGAACACTGATTTTTATGAGTAGAGAGTTATGACTGCACGTCACGATGCAATAAAATGTGGCATGGTATAGAAACCATATGTTTACTCCCCGAAGGTCAAAGGTCATGATTCATGACCAGCAGCCCTGAAGCTAGAAGTGATGTAGTGCGTTGCTCAAGGACACATCAGCAGTGTGGATCCTTGCTCCAACGAAAGGGCGTTCTGGATGGTTACCCTACTCACTATGACATTTAGCTGAAAAAAAAATAAAAATATAATAACAGAAATGATCTTCTTCCTGAACTAGGTCTGGTGCAGCCCTCGGCATGTGCACGTTTCGGTTGTAAACTAACAGAAATAGCAACTAGGTCTCTCGTCTAGCGGATCAAACTCACTTTACTGCAAATTTTTACATGCCAGGCCTCATTATTGTGCAGAAGAGAACATCTGTCTTTGTTAATTTCTAGCATACTGTATCTTCATATTGTTCGGGGAAATAGAAACATACAGTGAATAAAAAAAAAAAAAAAAGAAAGCAAAGAAACTCGGTTGGTTGCTGTGTTTCTTTGCACACTTTGTTTGGTGATGATTTTGAGCGCTGAATTGATGGGAAACCACAGGGAGCTACAGGCGGGCTGAGACACTGACCACAGGCACCCCGATCCAGACTCAGTGACAGACCTTGTGGTGACATCTGCTTTTACTCAAGAAGAGCACTTCAGCACTTAATAAAGCATGTAATCACACTGTTGTAACTCGGGAGCAGACAAAGCAATGCAGGCGCACACTGAACGCTTCATATACTGACTTTTTTCCCTTTTTCAGAAATGTCTGTTTCTGCTTATCTGATTCCAGTTTATCAGCGATTTTACATTAAGACCCAAATGAAGACAAACAGCTACTTAAAGCTTCTATGATTGATTACAGGTCTTTACTGCACAAGCAAGAAAGCCATTTGCAGCAAAATACTACTGTAAAGTTGTTGGTCTTTTTTTTTTCTCCCCCTCTTCATACACCTGCATGCAATTTTCTACATGTAAGTGGACAGGAAAAGGCAAAGAGTTGTAGTTAACATTTTTAATCCCGATGTAATTTAGCAGGGTGAAAGCTGCATGTCACAACCAACAAAAGGGGTTTTGTGGGCTCCATGACAGCTGGGTTACAGTTCTTCTTCTTGTTATCACCCAACAGGACATGCTGATGAGGCGAACAGACCATGCCACATTTCTGAAATATTTTACCATCTGAAGATAAAAAAAAAAAATGTTCTCCCATGTTGTCTCTCAGGTTTTGCACGGGCAGAATGTTAAGGCTGCACCAGCTTCACACTGCACAGGCAAGCTAAACTGAAACTCACTTTGAGTGTGTTCTCTGCATCCCTTCTCATATTTCAGCTAAACTGCCTCCTCGCCAGGGCCAAGGAATGCATCAAGCGCCATAAATCAGAGGCTTGATAGGAACTTGGCGGCCGGACAGCAGTGCAGAGAGCTGTGTTATGTAGCCACAGTACAGTAAAGATGTTTTAAGGTGAACATTACCATCTTGGAGGAAGAGAAAAACGAGGGGGAGGATACTTTGATTCAGGGGACTTTTGTCCAAATGACAGAGCAATGAAAGCCCTTCTCACCTCCTTCAGGCCTTTGCTTTCCTTTACTTGTGAATCACTATGATCACCAGCAGGAATACAGGCCTCAAACCCCAGTCTGGCGCTGCCTTTAATTTTATTTATGCTGTACGGTTTGGACGCAGGAAACAGGTCGTTTACGGTGAAGAGTGTGCGCAGGTGGGTTTGCTTGAGCTCTATCTTGTGTCTCTTTCTTGTCGTGGCGAGAAACGGGGAAAGAGTTCACGGAAAGGAGGCAGCCGGCGCTGTGTGTGCCAGGTTTGTTTGTCACATCTCCGCCTGTCTGCGCCTTATGCAAATGGGCAGGGGGCTGGGAGGGACGGCTCCATGGGAAACTGCTGGTGCTAATCCAGCATGTTGAACAGGGGAGGAGAGGAGTACTTTTCAATAAAGCACCCCCACCCCTCTGTCAAGTCATAGACACACAAACACACGTACACACATACACACACACACATGAACGGCGCGCTCTCATCCCATGTGCGTGTACGGCTTTCGAAACAAACATCGCAGGGACGACACAAAGACGCACACATGAGTTCGCTTCCTCTCTCTCTCTCTCTCTCACACACACTCACACACACACACACACAAACACTGAACACCTGTTTCTTTTCTGCGCATCCAAACAGACATGCTTTAATATGTGAACAAATCCCACGATCTTAAGACCCACTCTCAATCCGCTGGGTGTAATACCAGGGTGCTTTCAATGAGATAACAACAACCCTCAGTGTGATCGGCCTGTACTACCACCCAAAGATAGACTAATAACACGCTCCAGCCACAGTCCATGACTTAGACTATGAAATTTATGCAAATTTGTGTGGGAATACACAGAGCTCAGAGTACTATTTAGGACTTAGTGCATTTTCAGACAGCCCTCTTTTATTCCCAGAGCTCTCCTCAACTACATTTTTGCAAACTGACGCAGTTTGAGATCTCGAGTGTTCCTTCATGAGAAACACACCGAAAGGTGGTGAGCCTTCGCAAAAAGCGCCTGCCCATCGGATATCTCTAGATATATCACACTCAACTGTCATCACTGTTAATTAGGTAGTTAAAGAAATAGTTAATTGATTCAAGAAATAGTTTGACGTGTTGGGTTTCACTCTTTTGCTGAGAATTGGACGAGTAGTATTGATTCCACTCTCACGTCCGTCTGTTAAATATGACACTCTGGCTATTAGCATTAAGGCTCGAACAGGGGGAAGCAGCTAACCGCTAGCTATAAAACCACAACTGTCTCTTTTAAACTTTGGTGTTTCCATGGATTAAATAAATGAGATGTAACATCTTAATTAATGAGCTTTAGAGGTAGCAGGATTTAGACAGAGCCGTGCTTGCTGTTTCCAGACCTTATGCTAAGCTAAACTAAAAGTCTGTAGCTTCATATTTGGTATACATTTGGCAGACACAAGGCAATCTTGTATTTTCCAAGATGTTGACCTATTCCTTTAAACGTTGCCCTGGTTACCAAAACCTCTTAAATTGTGAATTTGTGCTCAAAGAGACACATTTGATCTATTTCAACAAAGTTAATGTTTTGTTTCCCTTTTGTATTGAAATCATGAGCTCCATTGTCTGCACCAGACACTAACAATATAAATCCTTCCCTCAGTCATAAACCAATAAAATATCCCCACCAATTCTGCATCAATGGCTTCCTGCTAGATAAAGTGCATTACACTCATACTTTGATGCCAAAAAGACGAAAGGATCAGATTAATTCATTACCTGATTCCAACAGCACACAAGATGAATATTATATGCCTCCAATAAAACTTAGGGATGTGACAGAGTTCTTTGTGCTGGCATTGGCTCGTGTCCAACAGCACAGTCCAGCCTCTGCACTCACAGGGTTGTGTGAGAGTACTCGCTGTGCCTTCCCCCTCTCCATCCTCTCTTTGGTACACAGTCAGACGCACGTCGGAGAACCGCAAGGCGCCGTTACCTCTCCTGGATCCATACGGGTAGAGGAGGGGGGGAAAAAAAATGGACAAACACAAAGGCAATCAACAAATCCCCTTTGCTTGAGCCCTGCGAAACATAATAGGGCCAAATCATCATCTATTTAGCTTCGTCAAATCACTGACAGCAGGCCTTGATAAAAGAGAGTGGAAAATATGTAGGGTACAAGACGCTGCCAAGACCCTCACCGACTACAGCCCCCTATTGAAGCCAGATGTTGACTCAACTGGCCAATTTTGATAAATGGCATGATGATTACCATTATAGATCGGGTAATTTTATATCAGCGTGCCACATTGTTGGTCCTCTTTAATGATAGCCAAATGAACTCTGGTTTGTGCCCGAGGCCAGGTGGGCTTTTCTGTGGTTTGTGTGCAGTGTGCAGTGCCTGAACCGGCCATTAGGAGGGCACCCCTGCTGCGGACAGGGCCTAGTCTTGTGGGCACCGCTGATGGTGCCTGTTGTTGTCATCAAGTGTCCAGCTGAGCCCCGAGCCCATCACACAGACCCATAATGAGACCTAATTTGCGCTTTAGCCTGACTTTTGCCTCCTTCAATGTCCTCAATCCCATTAGAAAAGCTTACTAGATCAGAGCTTCATGTACTTGACACAGTGACCCAGATGGATGTTACCTCGCATGACCCTCCCAAGTCCCAGCAGACTGATTCTACCGTGGTCCGAACACTCTAGTCTCTCTCCCACTCCTCAGGGATTGGGGTATTACAGTAGATTAGCTGGACTAATACCACGATGGAGCACGGGTATGTGGGGTCATGGGATCGCTCCAGGACATGAAAACTAATGTTTGCATTCAGGGAAAACTGTCACAGACACACTTCTGAGAATCAACGAAATCCAATTAGTTTAATACTTAACGTCAGATAGTCGTCTTTTCCTCTGACTTGGCTCTGTCCTCATTTCACCTCTTACAGCAACTAACCTTGTTTTGCTCTCCCGGCCTGTTTTAGAGATTTTCCTGGGTGCGGTGATCCTAAACTTTGCTACAGTACAGTTATTTTGCACTGTAATACAGATAGTGAATTCCCCTCATCTATTTAAGGCACTGTACAAAAATTACTGGTTGAATCTACAACCCTTATTTTAGAAAATGCAATGATTTGCAAATCCTTTCTGACTTATAGTCACTTGAACGTAGTACAAAGACAATATATTTAAAGGTCCAGTGGGTACGATTTAGGAGGATTTCTTGGCAGAATATGGCAGGAATGGAATATAACTTTCATAAGTACCCGTAGCGCCTTCACAGATGTGCAAGTTGTCCATGCCATTGGCACTTACACATCCCCATACCATCACAGATGCTGGCCCTTGAACTTTATGCTGGTAACAATCTGGATGGTCCTTTTTGTCTTTAGTCCAGAGGACACGAGTCCAAAAACAATTTGAAGCGTGGATTCGACAGACAGTTTTCCACTTTCCGTCCTCCGATGAGCTCACATTTTCTGTCTGTTGCATGGAGTCTTAACTTATATTTTCAGACGCAGCGACAAACTGTGTTGGCTTTCTATATAATAGTATGGTTTATTGGTTTATGCTTTATGTACAGATGTTTCTCTGGGTTCTCTGAAACCTTTCATATCATGGATTATAAGAGGGGGAAATCATTGCAATTGCGTGTTGAGAAACATCGGACTGTTCACAAAGTGGTGAACCTCACCCTGTCCTTGCTGAACCTTTCGAGGACGTCTCTTTCACACCCAGTCACGATGCAAACACTTGTTACCAATGAACTTGTTTACCTGTGGAATGTTGCAAACAGGTGTTGTCTGAGCGTTCAACGACTTTCCCAGTCTTTTGTCGCTCCTGTAACTCCAACTTTTTTCGGACCACGTTGCAGGCTTTAATTTAGAATGAGTGTATTTTTACAAAGACAATAAAGTTTATCAGCTTGAACAGTAAAGATGTTGTCTTTGGACTGCATCCAGTCGAAAGTACGTCAAAAAGGATTTGCAAATCACTGCATTCTGTTTTTATTTATGTTATACACAGAGTTTATTTTATGGTTTGTTTTCCATTTACTTTATGATAAAAGGAAGGATCAATAAAAAAAAACAAGTAAACAGTGAAAAACCATTTCCTCCTCCCCCGCCTACAGCTAAAACCAGCAAATTTTCATACAGTCCCTAAATTACAAAGAACCAGTCAATGCTTTTTGTATTTCCTTGCGATTTCCAGCCAACTGGCTTGTATACAGAAATGTGGCAGTTTACCCCTTCATCAGACGTAAACTCAATCTGATGTCAGACCTCAAACAGGAACTTTTATATTTAGGTCTCAAATTAGAATAATTCGAAATTCAAATACAATAAACACAAGAAAGAGCCATAACATAAAAGTCGTTTTTGTAGCATAGCTCATTTTATTGTTTAAACAGTTTTGCATAGGAAATATATCCACTTCCAGTAATTGACTGCAGTAAAAACAGCTGCTAGCAGTATAGGCTGGATATAACAGTAACAATCACAAAAAGTTGAGCCTTTATTTACACTGATTTTAATCTTGTGGCAATTTTAGCCCCTGCACCAAATGTAACCAGCTTGAAGGCATCGCCTAATGCTCGGCGTTTCTAAAATCAATAAAAGAAGGGATATCAAGGCCTTCGCTATACAGTTCACAATGGACACCTGTGGCTCCTAAACTGTCAATGAAAAGATAAAAAACAAAAAAGGTTTCCAAAAAGTCCTCTAAAACGTACATTCAGATACATACATAGACCTTTGCACACACTTGCAGTGTAACTACGATCACTACTGGAGACTGTTTACATATTGTTTTGTTGGTGTTGTTGTTGTTGTTCGTAATATATAATTCCACCATGATTCATAAAGTAGAAATGTGTGCGCAGAGGGAAGTAAAAGTGCCACAAGACCCAAAAATAAATCAGCCCTGCAGAGAAAAAACTGGTGACTAATCTTAAGAAAAGACATTATTTCATCTTTCCGCTGCGCTTAGTGTAGCACTGACCCCCCCCGCCCCACTCCCCATCCCGGAAAAAAAAAAAAAAAAAAAAAAAAAAAAGAAGAAGAAGAGTGAACATTTCCTCTCAAATTTTGAATAAGCTTGATGTGGGCATTGTGTGCTGACATAATTTGAAAATTAATAAATCACACACACACACACACACACACACACAAAAAAGAGGCTTCAAAAAAACATCAAAGCAGTAATAACGAGCATATTTCCACATGAGTTTGCCACATTCGGTTCTGCGTGAGGGTGTTTTTCTTGTCCCATATGAAAGTAAGTCTATCACATTTTACAATTATATACAACAGACACTTGGACAGCTTGAACAGGCACTGCATTGCTATCTTTTTGTCTTCTTTTGGTGAGTGTTACATCCTGTAAAAATGCTGGTTTTCATGTTTTATAACAACCTGATGCCAAGTGACTAGCAGCTAGCCAACGTATGGAAGGTGTGTATTGCTCATGTCGGATGAAGAAAATGAAGTTTTAATCTTTCCTCTAAGTCTGCACGTGTGCTCCCTCTCAGTCCCTACAGAATGCGTGACATTCAGTTAAAAAGGAAAATCGCACATATTGCATGAGTGCCACAGGTCCTCCTTGCATAAAGTTGTCCTGTATTTTTTACTTTTTTCTCGATGATCGCAGCGATCACTGACATAATACTTTCTAAAATAAGGTGGTTGTAAGTGTAAAGATCTTCCTTGAGCACGGCCCTTGAAGCTGCTGATGAGTGGAACACTGATTCAAATTTTATAAAGTTTCAAGAGCTTTTTTTTTTTTTTTGACAGGCTACATTCACACCTAGCTAGGCAACAGAAATACGTAACCGTTCCAAAAATACACTACTTATTATCAGCTGGAAGGTACAGTACCCTATTCTGAAGCACCTGCACTTAATGTAATTCGTGTTTGTAGTGTGGATGAAGGGTTTCCTACATCACATCAGGCATAGACAGCATGTCTAATGTGCAAAATGAGTGATGCCTCGATGCTTTTGCTGATCTTTAGAGATTTTTTAGAGAGTGTCGTCTGCATATTAACGAAGTAGACGGCTCATCGTTGGCCGGCCGAATCTGAACAACGTCGAAATGTAGCACCAATCGTCTTGCAACATTTTATATGAAAACAAAACAAACGAAAGAAAGAAAGAAAGAGAAAGAAAAATCTGATTCATTGAGGACGTTTGTCACTGCAGATTTTACCCTGCTTCTCGCTTAAGGTCAGGTGCAATCCGGGGCCTTTTTTTTTTTTTTCTACTGGTTAAGTGACGTCACCTCCCAGCTGCTACAAGGAACACACTCACACCACGATCTTGTTGGACAAGAATTCACACCCATTTCCAAAAAAAATGAGATAAATCACATCACACTCGCTATGGCCACACTAATGAAAGAACAACAATTCAAATATTCATGATGTGTTTCCCAAATGGAAATATCTAAGCACTAACCAAGATCAAAAATAATAATATTAATAATAAAAAAAGCCTTCACTGTTGTTGTTTTTTTTTTATATTTATGGATCTGTATAGAATATTTCTCCCCTTTTTTGACTTTACATACAGGAATACAACAACTGATGAAAACACTTTAGATTCTACTAATCGGGGAAACCTGGAGAGTTCTAACTCAAATCCAGCCTCCGAAACAAATAAAAAAACCCAAATTGATTTTTTTTTTCCTAAAATGGAATTGACTCATTTTTTTCCCCCAGAATTGAAGATTTACAAATAAGGGCTAAGAGAAGAACTCTCGAGAAAGTTTACAGTGTACAAACTCCTGTCCTACGGCAGGCTTTTTTTTTTTTCAATAGAAAGACCCTCATCTTCTCTCATTGTGTAGTGTCAGAGGCACTCGATCACTCATCCGGCTCACGCGCAAACACACACACCACACACACGCGCTCGCATGCGCACGAACACCCAAGCTGCCAAAGCAGAGTTCAACCCCACAGACTACTGCTATCGACACAATCAGGATATTTACCTTTATGTACAGTCTCCTATTCAAATAAACACCAACAGCACAGTGACCCTGACACATTTTTAGCACGCTCACACACACGCGCGCGCACACACACACAACACCCACTCGCAAACACACTTGGGGACAATGCACTTCAGTGGGGTCTCCAATGGCCAAAGGCTGCAAAGCACTTATAGTTTTTCTTTTAAAAGAAACAAACAAACCAAAAAAAAAAAAAAAGAAAAGAAAAAAAAAAGACAGAACAGTGCACATAGAACGGGGTGACTTTTTCAATTTGTTTTCTGCATAAGAAATCTGGGTGAAGACGGAGAGATTGAGCTTGACTTGAGGATTATTTTTTTTCGAAAAAAAAAAACAAAAAAAAAAAACGCTGTTCTGCTTCTTAGCCCTCAGCACACGGCGGAGAGCTCCTGGTAGTACCGTCTCTCCGAGGGAAACATTTCTTTCACGATTGCGGGGAAAGAGTGCAAAAGGTGTCATAGCAGCAATGGAGGCGCCGCTCTCTCTGTGAGAAAAGTCTTTATTTCTTTATTTTTACATTAGAAATGGTGAGAGGATGATTGATATAAATAATGCCCTGCAATACGCCTGAGAGATTTAGTTTAAGACTATGTTCAAAACACTGTACGGGGGAAGAAGACGATTGCCTATGTGCTATTTAAGTGCTATGTTTTTCTTCTAGTGGATTCTATTTAAGCTTCTTCTACTGGGCCACTGGACAGGAAGTTCGAAAAGACCGAGCTTCCCTAGTCCAATATTTACTTTAACATACTCTACGGGGCTCTGCTGGGGACATATCTCAGGATTCGACATATGTGCGTATCGTATATACATTTATACAAATCTACTACTTATAAAATACTTTCTAAAGGCTTGCTTGAGCCTGTCTGCAACTGATTTGGACAGGTCTCACTAGCATTAGTCGGTGTGTGATTGTTGCGCAGGTCACAGGCCACTTCACTGATGTGTTTAAGGCATCTACTTGGGATTTGCATTCGGTGACGTCTCGAATAGTACGTACGCCGCAGTGTTCGACAAAAGCGTGCAGCGCTATCCGCTGCAGCGTCAAGGGGACTACGTACGACAGAGTGGGATTCTACGCAAGAAAAGTGATTTCTTAAAATGATTGTCATACTCAAGTCAAGCCGTCTCTCCTGTGAAAAATGAGCTCCTTCAAGGTCACATGCTAGCACCCCAGGTGGAAAGTTGAAAGTAAGAGTCACAGTAGACCAATCAGTGACTTTGCAGCCGTAGAAAGACCAAGGGTGCACTTTTTTTTTTTTATATAAGTACTTCTAGAAAAATACCGCCCCTCCCCCTAAAACTCCCGAATTCAAAATACACCGGAACACGTCTCACCGTCATTCGGTAGGCCTATATGCTAAAGAAAGAAAAAAAAAAAAAAAAGACCTTGTCATACACTGCATAGAAAGCAGTCCCCACTTTGGTCAATAAAAAAGGAAAACACCCACAACAACAACAACATCATCAACAACAACAACGACAAACAACGATATCAACAAAATAAATGCATTACAATATTGTCTATCTCCAAACTAGCCTCTAATAATTGACGCATCTATAAGCACTACCTACATAGGCAAAACTTGGTATTGCATAATTTTCATAATTCTGAATTTCCACCCTCCACAATAGTAACTGGAAGATGAACAAAAATGAGCATTGAAAAATAAGGAGAACAAAAAGATGACAGGTTATTAGAAAAACCACCAAAATACTGAAAAAAAAAAAAAAAAAAAAAATGCTGGTTGATTACAAACTTTAAAACGGCAACTATACACAGCCTTGATATGCAATGTAACTGTGAGATAGAGTAGTACATGAAGTTAAAAATCAACAATTTCATTCAGAGTACAAAACAATTCTTATCATAAAAATGTTAATTTTTTTTTCTATAATGATAAATGCAGCAAAAACAAGTGTAGTGATGTCTCTATATTCAAAGGCAAGGCACGTAATGTGGACTATATGTCATCGTGCAAATTAAGAGTATTGGAGAGATTTTCCTTGTATAAATATGTCTGGACTGGAGAGGCAATGGCTGTGAACATGCCGTGCACAATTCTAGATTTCAGGGATTTGCCACCACCTGGATTCATAATTTCAGTTTTCAAACCTCTTCCACTGTAGAGTTAACCTTGCACAAACTAGCTTTACACATAAGCCTACTGTACATTTGCATGAATTGTACATTTTCCATGAATTAACACTTTGCATTCCATGTTTTTTCTTTTTTCTTTTTTCTGTAAACATAAGCTTTAGAAGCTGATGGCCAAATGCATATGCTCTTGATCGTATCGTGAACATTTATAAAGATTTTTTAAAAAACAAAACAAAACAAAAAAAAAAAAAAATGAAATGCCACTTTGACACACTATGTGCGTCACATTTCTTTGCTTATGTTCGGTTATTTTTTTTTAAATTTCCCCCAAAATAAATTAAAAAAAAAAAAAAAACTAAACAACTCCCCATGTTGATGGGAAGGGCTCAAAAGAAGTGCTGGTTTTGCTAAGCGCTGCACAGGTAGCTTAGTGCTTGCCTTCAACTGCCTTTCACGTTTGATGTTTTTCTCGTGTGAGGAGACGGATATGTGACTGAAATCAAATTGAAATGTTTTCTTAAACATTTTTACCCATAAAACCGTTTAATATTTATTCCCCTTCCTTTAGAGTCTTAGGGCTGACAGACTGATAGCTTCCCTTCAAAAATTCAATTGCACTTGCCTCTATCGAGATTTTCCTATTCTCCGTCTTTTTTCTTTTTTCTTTTCCTTTTGTAAAGGAGCTGCAAATTCTTTAATGAGGGGTCCAATCTCAAAGCCTAACATTTAGTGTTTTTTGAAAACCGCATCAAGAGTTCTCAACTCTTACAGAAAGTGTTTACGTTAATTCTTGAAAGTTAAGTAGCAGTAAAGAATAAGCAAAGTCACACATTTTTCTGAACAAAGAGTCCTATCACAGTAAACTGAAATCAAACGGAAGAAGGAACACTCTGAATTCACAATTTTTTTTTCTTTTCGCGTTGTTGCTATGGTGTACACAGTGAATCGTTTGACGTGGGGAAAAGCCTCTTTTCAAGAGGTTTGAGTCGGAGAGCTTCGAGTCTCGGAGCCATCCACCAGGCAGAGGTTGTCGATACGCAGACCTCTTCACTTGTGTGTGTAGGTGTGTGTGTGTGTATGTGTGTAAATCAAGATTTTACATCTTCCCCCAACATGGAAAAATAGTAGGAATTGCCGCTAAGAGACTAGAGTGTCATGCAATAAAACATTAAGGCATCTATACATCACAGTATTTGAATGGATTGAAAAGTTCTGCAAACACAACAACTGACTGGTGGGTGGTGGATGTGTGGGCTGGGCTTGGGCGAGGAGACAGCAGACCTGAAGCGTTTCTCTCTTCTTCTTCTTTTTTTTTTTTTTCTCTTTCCTCTGAACCAACCCTCGTCTTCACTTCACGGCCAGTGTCCTTCATGGGGAGGGCGTGGGAGTCGGGGAAGGGGGACACGGAAAGGGGTGAGATCAGGAAGTGGGGTGAGGGCTGGAGGGGGGAGGGCAGGGGGAGGGGGGGCTGGGGGGCGATTGTGCAGCTCGTGCTGCTTTGCTGGTTTCATCCATGGCATGCGGACACCTGTAGTGCTAGCTCTGCACCACCGACACCCATCCACCCTGGGGGGGTCATCCGGCCTCTGTGTGTTCAGTTCCCTGTCTCAGCGGGGACCAGGGGCTCACCAATGATGTTTATGCTGTAGTTCTGGTGGACATTTGTTGGCAGAATCGGAGTCCCGTTCGACACTTGGAATGGAACTAAGCTCGCCCAGGTACCAGGACTGCGGAGACGAGAGGGGGGGGGGGGGGGGGGGGCACAGAGAGGAGGAGACGGAGAGATTAGTCACATGCCATTAACTTGTTGGTGCAGTCAAAATCAGATTCTTTCTTTCAATTATCCTGAACACTGCTTTGCTAATGACCAAGCGCCGCTGCTCTGCTGACAGTCATCAAGGTTCAAGGTCCTATTTTTTTGTTTCGTTCGGACAGAGAGGGGTAAACAAAAAAAAAAGGGGGGGGGGGGGGGGGGGGGGCTCGTTAATCTACGCTGAGGTGATTCCACTTGATTTCAGCTGAAGGACGTCACGTGAGAGGGCCGTGACGCAGGCCCTCTTCTCTGCATTGATGGCAGTATAGAAAACGCATTGAGGGGAGGAGAAGGGGGTGGGGGATTGTGGGTAAAAAAGTGTGTGCGTGCGTGCGTGCGTGCATGTGGGGGGGGGGTCCCCTATACAAAGCTGTCCCATCCCTATTCATCTCACGCTAATGGCAAAACAACACAGTGATTGTTCCTGGGGAGCAACGGTGCTAACTGAAAACGCGAGCGGGAACAAACAGCATGTTGTTCCCGTGGGGTGCTGCGCTACGTAGATGTCAGATAATTAGCCCCCCCCCCCCCCCACCACCACCACCTCCGCCCTCCTCTCCCACACAGGCCCCCAGTGTGCACTCATCTAACACCCTCCCCACCTCTCGCATCGCCCCCGCTAAGTCCGAGAATACCTGCGTCGCACATTTCTCTGGTTCTGATCTGATCCACCGGCGAGAAACTTTTTTTTTTTTTTGGCTAAAGTTAGGGCGCAGCGGAGGATCGAACCTGGACGCAGACGGATGAAGAGAGGAGGTGAAGAGAGTGAGGAAGAAATGTGGGCAAGGATGAATGTTTCGGGAGAAGAGACACGATGGATGACAAGGGGAAGACACAGCTGACGTCTGAAGATGCTGCTTCACAGAGGACGGATTTGAGTCCCTGCGAAGCCCCGCGACTGGACAACGCTGTCTGCGTTTCTGAAAGCCACCAATGGGCCGGCCGACATTTTATACAAATCACCAGTCACTACTCTTTTACTTAAAACAATGGAAGTGCAAATTCAATTCACCCCCGTGGCCTGAAAGAGTCAGACTCCTTAATGAGGAGTGACAGAGGGAAAGACAGAGGCGAGAAGATGTATTCAAAAATAAAAACAAACATCACTCAAGTTTTAGATCATGTTTGAGTGCGCAAAGAGTTAAAAGACAACCTCAAGGCTAATCCTCTCAAGCGGGCCCCCCCCCCCCTCCGTCCAACCCGTCCTCATGCTATCCTCTCTCCTGTTTTCTCTCCCTCCCTCCCTCCTTCTCTCTTTCACCCTGCCAAAAATCATCGGACAGGAAAGGGGGGGATTAAGTTTTTCCTACCTTGCTGAACAAAGAGCGCACAGAGTGGCCAAGGGCTGCAGATCCCCCCCCCCCCCCAACCCCCGTTCGCTTTCATTCTTTCTTTCTTTTGCCTCCTCCCTCCTTTCTGCCATCTCCACCGTGTTTCTCTTCCCTTATGAAACTCCTCTCAGGTAATGGCTTACATTAAGGGGAGGACCACACAGCTACAAAAGCCGACTCGCGGGCCTTTGTGCGCACTAAACCGCAGATCGGTTTTAATCTTGTTAAAATCGATGGCTGTCAGTCTGTATCTGCATACCATAACCTGAAGCTGCACCGGGCAGGATTTTTTTTTTGATGTAAAGGACTCCTCTACTATCGGGGGGGGAAAAAAAATCACAAAGCAGAGGGGGGAGACCTGAAATCCTCCCATCGCTGCTAATTGAGACTTGCAGATTTGCCTTATTAGCATGACTGAACTCTGAATACAAACTGTGTCCTAAAAAGCAGCAAGTGAAGGAAGAAAGCCGCGCTTTATGCTTCTTGCATCTTCCCGGTCCTTCGGTATGATGTAGTAACATACAGACACAACACCAATTGATCCAAATTGTCAGGTCGATCTCTTCCACTGCAATCTTGACCTATCAAGATGGCGTTAAAAGGCCTCTGTGTCTCTAGATTTTGGGCTCGGCACAAGTTGTTGCTTTATGTTTCTTCACTCCAAGCAGCTCTGGACAAAAAAAAAATAATAATCTGACCTCCATTGCTGTATTTTCCTTAGGTAACCTTCAAGATGGCCACCCCCTTGCCCTGTCCAAGCTCCCAAACCTCACTAATTCTACTCCCTGCAAGCACAACCCGGGCATACAGCGTGCTTCGTTTAAGGATTAGCTCCCTAAATTAGATTATCTAATGGCATCTTAATGGATTGCTGACCCATTTCCTGCACAATGGCAACATGCGAGTCTGGCAGCGTTTTAATTTGGGGGCCAGTACTGAAGAGGAATTGCGGAGCGCTCCGTTTAAAGGGCAAGCGAGATGCTAGAGGAATCCAGCTGATTCCATCTATACGTTTTTTTTGTTTGTTTTTTATTTATTATATATTTTTTTTCGCATGAATAATCCATCAAAGAAGAAAAAATAAAATAGAGTTACAATCCCATCTTTGTAGCAAAATTAAATAAATTCAGTCGGGATCTATTTTATCTGCGCTCATTACTGTACACTCGCACGGAGGGAAGAGGAGGAGTTAGCCGGCTGGTGTGTGTGTGTGTGTGTGTGTGAGAGAGAGACCTCGAGCTGCTGCAGGGGACATTTTTCTCTGCTACCTCCACTGGCCTATTAGGAGGCCTATTGAAGGGGGTTCTGCTGTGTGCATGTGCGTTTGTAAAAAAAAAAAAAAAAAGTTTGTAACTTCAGCGGGCGCAAAATGAGCCGCACACACACACACACACACGCGCGCGCGCACACACAGATGCTCTACACTTCCAGGGAAAAGGGAGACGTAACAGGAAAAGGCTTAGGTCAGCTCGCTTGCTCTGCCATGGTGAAATGGTTCAGGTTTTTTCCCCCCAGAGAGGGAGACATACAGTATGGAGGAAGGGGGGGGGGTGGGGGGAGGATGAAGGGGGGAGGTTCTGTAGCTTTAAGTTAAAGAGAGTAAAGCATGACTTCAGCACAAAGTCAAACAAAGCTAAGCTTGTTAAAACGCGGAAAGTAAAACATCCTCACGTGGCTCAAAAAGCTGACCTGGAATGACTTCCTTTTTCTCTCCGTGGCCTGACTTCATTTGTTCTAATTAGCTTCATCGAGGCCTGCGTTACGAAACGAACGAGTGTTTTGTTTTGGTTGGGTGCGAATCCGAGAGGAAAGCTCGGGGCTCAAACCCTCGGCCATTGAGCAACCATTTGTCATCTCGCAGGGAAGAATAACACAGCGGTGAAATGCAATCATGACAAATTTGACAGAAATTACGATCATTTGTTCCTTTTCAGCAGATATGACAACAAATATTAAGCCCCCCCTCCGCTTTCCCAAAAAAAAACTGCAATTGACACAAAAATCTAAATTCTGTAACAGGATAGAGACAAACCAATCCTAAAACAGCTCAACCAAATCCAATTCCCCCCTAACAAAATATAAACACTTCACTTTGCGACACTAAGTCACTGGGAAAGGTGGAAAATAATGCAGGAGTGTGAAAAAGAGACGGAGGAACAGCGAGAGGGGAGAAGAAAACATGAGAGACACACAGAGAAATGTCTGCGGCGGAGCACGCCACTTCATTATCAACACTCAGAGCCACAGTCCGGATAAATTAGATTTATATGTGAGTTTATATGTGACGTGTGTCCCTAGGATGTAAGGAGATCAGACAAATCATCTATTATATGCTGTTATTAATCTGCATGTTTGTGTGGTGTGAGAGAGACAGAGAGGCGGCATGAAAGAATGAAAAGGTTACCTTTGCCAAGTAATCCCCAAAGTGTCGTCAGTGGCACTGGGGCCATAATGCCTGCCGTTTTGAGTCACGCTCCAGTCACACTTCCTCAGCTGTCAATTGAAACCTAGCAGTCAGATCACTGGGCCAAGACAACTTCCACTTCAGATTACACTACAACTCAACACTGTATACAGAAAAAAAGCATGCAGAAGAGCCTAAAGCAGCAGCAGGAATGAATCCTAACTGTTACTGACTGTAAAAAAAAATAGCGAATCAGGAATAAGTATTATTATATGTTTGGGGAAATAACAGTGGAATCAAAGCTAGGGATAAAAACAGACATAAAAGAAAAAAAAGCATGCAATCACAGTTAGTGGGAACAGCTAACCTGGAAGTAAAACAAACAAAAAAAAAATGGAGTTAGTTAGTTACAAATGTGAGTGAGCATCATGTTGTAGTTCATCTGTGAGCGGTTACTGCTTCTCGAGCTGGTTAGCCGGTGAAGCCATGCAGTCCGCTGGATGCATGCACCCTGCCGATAATCACTGCTTCACTGTAAGTGCACTTTAAGATTCAGGGAGGAGTACGCACGCCCTCAAGCATGCAGACTTTTTTTTCATTAGCTAACTGTTTTTTATTGATTAGGGGTCAAAATTGTACAATGAAGAAGTTAAACAGCACACACACACACACACACACGCACGCATACATACAAACACATGCGCGCACATACTAACCCCTTCCCGCCCCCCTCCCCAGCCCTCTCAAGACATGCCAACCTTACATACAGATTACAAATTACCGCAACAAAAAAAAAAGCCACACACAAACCGTGTCTCCTTTGCATGCATTATGCGGACGCACGTGTCGGCAATCCAGCTGAGAGCTATCTCTGCCAATACCAACCTAACCTTGCCCTGTGGTCAACACATTCATTTAGTAATGCATCGGGATAAAACTGCACTGTTAGCACTCTGCGTGCAGTGGCAGACATTTCTGCAGAGGCTCTTAAGAGGGACTTAATCAGATATACGCATACGCTGAATATTCAAAGCCATTTGCGGCGGTCGAGAAATGTGTTCTTTTCTCCTCCCAGCACCTGGACGAACGCATCAGCAGACGATGATGGTTTCCTACTTAAGCCGCCACTTAAATACAGCGCTGTGTTTTTGTTATGTTCCTTGATTTTTCTCTGGAAGAAATGCAACACGGTGGCGAGAAACTGAGAATTTTAAGAGGTTTCAATGACCTCTGATTATAGTGGTTTCTTAGTCTTCTTATTCATCTTAATAAAACTGAACAGCAAACAATGTTTTCTTCCATCCAGTGTGTTTTCTCTGTATTTATCTGAGGCTAAACCCCCTCGTCGCTCCCGCGCTCTCCAGCCTGACAAAAGCTTGGAGAGAATGTGCGGGCTGGGCCAGACGCTCGGTGCCACCGCTCCTCGAGGGGCTCGCCATCTGTCCGCTGGCACCGGCACATCAGAGTGGCACAGGCAGCGGGGAAAAGGGGGACGGAGCCGGGGAACGTTAGCAAACAGATGCGGGCAGATTGTGGATTAGGATCCTTCCTTAGATAATACCAAATGACATCTGATCGCGGATCTTTCCCTGCGGAATGCTCGATGGTGGCATTCCCTCGAGGGGTTAACCAAGGCGAGAGATGAATGGAGGGTTTTCACACATTCGCTGCCTGGGAACCGTAGAGCAGGTGTGGGAGCGTGTGGTGTGGTGTTGTTTTGTTTTGGGTTTTTTTTCTTTTCTTTTTTTTTTCATTTTTGAAGCCTACTGCATGTGTGTGTGTGTGTGTGTGTGTGTGTGGTTGTAGGTGTGTGTGTTCCCAGGGACTTCTATTTTAGTGGTGCCACATTTTAAAATAGCCACTACACTGAAAAGTAGGTTATTTAAACCTTTACCAGCAGGTTATCAGATGACTATCAGGTTATTTCATGGTAATGAAATAATAAAATAGTTTGGAATAAGCACTATAGCAGCAGTTTAGACAAAAGTCAGGACATATGTGTGTATGCTGCATTATTAAAACAATGATTCCAGTATCCAAAGGATGAAATTGCCTTCCGACTCTTCTGTTTCTCCTCAAAAATAAAAATCAAAGCTTGCACTGACAGCAGCAGAAGTAGATGCAGTGCATGTCACGGCCTCTATCCATCATGAAGACAGACAGACAAAGAACAGGGATCCAGACCCAACGCTGACCACGTCTAAAAATCTTCTGCACATATGTGCGCGACGTGTTTCCCCCCTTTAACACCAACCCTCGCGACAAGCGGCTGCAGCTGAACCAGTAAAAGCGCCGGTGAGCCCTCGCCGATCCCGCACAATGAACATCCCGCCGCCAGATGAGGACAATGACAAAGTATTCGGTGAAAGTGTTCCGAGTGCTGATGGACTTGGCTCGGCGTCGGCCCGCTCTCCGCCGGGCCAGATCCCAGGCCGTTAAATCATACCACAGAAAACAAAAACAACTGTGACAAGCAGAAGCATGATGAATCAATGTGAGGACTGTTTAGAGTTCCCTAAGCCGGCGAGGACATTTATTCATCTGGATGTAGCATGTTCTAACCTACGTGGACGCCTACAAATCCTTCACTCTTCTTCACAGTTTAAACCTCTGTCTCCTTGATATTAAATCTTTCCATGTCAACACGTGTGAGCTGATGTGTCTGTCTGAATAACGTGTTTTAGGATCATTCGATTTTGGATTATTACAAATCAGGAAATACAATTTCTTATTATAATATCATACATCATCCTCTTAAAAGGATATTTATGTATTTGGCTGATTTATACTCTAAAGCAAAAATCCAGTGGCTCATGCAGCTACACCCTTGCTCATGCTGCTGTCTTGTGCAGTGTCACTTTGTGCCCCCTCTGAAATGAGTAGCAGGGCTTCCAGAAAATGTGGAAGACAAACTGCACAACACCAGCCAAGTGAATCCTCCTTCTCCTCCTCCTTCTCCTCCTGATTGGAATAAAAACATCCCACGACTGCTGATAAACATTCACTGATATATCTTTCTTTTCTTTTTTTTTTTTGCCTGTTCTGATTTTAGGGAAAAACGTGGAGCGAGAAAGCAAAGAGAGAAAAAGGAAAGACTGAAAGAGGAGCGAGGAAACAGAGGCCAGCTTTGTCATTTTTACTAAACATTAAAAAAAAAAAAAAAGCTGAGGAGAAACCCAGCGATCATTATGTAGCCGCGTGCAGATGCATTCAATTAGTTGTGGTTGGAAAAGCCTTGGCCTGAGACCAGCGCTTTCAATAAGACGGGGTGGGGGAGAGCACTCTCACCCGTCCGACAACACCGCAACACTCCTAACCTCGCAAACACACACAAACACACCCACACAGACACACACGGGGTCACCACATCTGTCCTAGGGCCGCTGCTGGGGGAACCGCGTGACGCCAACGCTAAATATTCAGCTTGTGTGCCGTAAACGAGGGTGTGTACTGATTACATGTGGTGTGTTGTGCATGTGTGTGTGTGTGTGAGTTTCTAAAGTTGTGTGTGTGTGTGTGGAGGAAATACAGTTGAGCACATTACACTCCCAACGACACTCACATGTCCCATCCATCTTCCGAGTAGTGGCCGCACAATGAAGCCAACTTCCTGACTTTCTCGTTTCTTTCTTTAAAGTGATCATAGAAACAGATTTCCCTTTTCTACTTCAGACTGAAGGATTTAAACTCAAACACACGCACGCACACGCAAACACACTCAAAATGATATCTTATACATTCATAAATCAACTCAAAATTCAAAAGAAAATGTAGTAGTACTATTGATTTGATAGATTTGTATCTGCATGGATTAATATGAGGTTATTTCTACACTGCTTACAAAGTGTGTTTTTCTAATTTTTTGCTATAGATATAATCTCCTCAAATTCAGCTAATGGACGTACCAAGGTTTTTAAATTATGGGTCATTTAAGGGTCATTACAAATAAAACTGTTAATGTGTTAATAACGCTAATACTTTGGCTAAAGTCAACATAGCTGTAAAAAAAAGAACAGCGTCATAGGATTTAAAGCAACCACTATAACCTGCTATTTTCAGCCGTGCTACGCCACAACCCTTTTGAGGCCTAAAAAATTCTATGCTGATAATTTTTTTAGGCCAATAGTGGCTGCTATGCTTGACCTCAGCCTACGTGCGCTCTGATCTGATCTAGAAGCGCTCTGATCTAACGAGACAGTTTAATGCTTCCTACAAATCAAACTCGCAGTGTGACAAGCTTTTGCAGAGGGCTGGAATTTCACATCTGATGTGCGGGGAGATGGGGAGGGGACAGAAAATGAAAGGATAAGAGGAACAGGTGAGCTGAGTGCAGCAGGGGGGGGGGGGGGGTCTCACCTGTTGCTGGTGGAGGAAGGCGGGATCTCTCGGGCTCAGGCCTACGAAACGGTTAGCCGTCGGGGTGCCAGGGGCTGAGTAGCCTGGGTAACATGCCATCACAAAAACACAAATACATGCTTGCATTAAAAATAGCATTTCAGGAATAGCTGTTGCTGTTATCCAGAGTGACTTACAGTCAGTCATCTGTCAACATAACAAACAACCAACAGTAAAAAAAATGCACGTGGAGTGCCACAAGGCTCAATTTTGGGCCCACCCCCATTCGCTGGTCATTTGACATTATATCAACAAGCATGGGCTTCTTTACTATTTTGCTGTTGTTGTAGTGTTTTATAATTTTAAAAATCTTTTAATGGATCCTTTACAGATGTGTTTTATAATGTGGATGTTTAAATTTTAGGATGTCATAGACAAAGAAAACAGCTGAACACAGGCCGTATAACTTGATTTTCAGTCATTTCGTTGGATCGATGTAGATGTACACTCGAAGGGTGTGTCAGTACACTGTGGCATCAATGATGAGTGTACTTACAGGACATATTATGGCGACACAGAACTATGCCCGTCAGTGATGAACAACAGATTTGAAATTTTCAACCAGAGAGGGCAATAAAACCGTGAAGTACTGCTTTTTGGCACTGTTACTCTTTAAAATTCTTCTCATTATTTCAAGTTTAGAACCTCAATACTCATAATATTTCTGCAAACACTCAGCTGTCATGTACACACTGCAGGATGCTTGATGTTTGGTGAATGGTGTGCAGCAGGTGATGTGTAGAGGTTATCAGTTCTGCCCGGTGCGGACTCACCTTCTGTGGATGTGGTGATGGGCTTGGTGTCAGGCATAGAGAGCGAGACGGGTCGCACAGCGCCGTGGTGTGGGGAGGGAGCCAGAACTGGGGTGAAGTGGCCTGGGACCTTTCCTACTCCCTGACCACTGCTGTTAGGCTGCAGGTGCAGACAACAAGAAAACACAATTCAGCAAGTATTTCATTTCAAAGATTATCCAGATTTAAGAGTGGAGGTGTGGATTTGATTGTTCCTCCCCTGGAGTTTATCAGCTTTTGTTTTGGTCTGTTTGGTAAGATGAGAACAATGTGAACACTACCTAAAATGTCTTGACAACACTATTCCAGCATGTGTGTGAAATGTACAGTTCAATGGTTATAAACTGATAAATATCAGTGAAACAAACCAGGGAGCACATTCACGCTTTGGTAAAGGTGCTCCTCAAACTGCTTTGTTTTGTCTGCCACTAAAACATAAGGACGGGCAAACTGTGTCCGCTGACTTATGTTTACAGCCTCTTGTTCGCTTGTAAATGTGCAGTTGGGCAGATCTCAATAAACCAATACAAGCATGTAACAAACTCCACTTTTCCAAAACGGTTAGCACTAAACAAGCTGAATGCCCTTTCCCCCGTTTCTGGGAGAGTTAAGTCATCTTAACGGCTTCGCTTGCCCTCACAGACCTGAAATGAACAACAAAGGGTGACTGGACTGCTCTTACACTTAATGCTCCACGTGGAGAAAAGATTTTTAGTGCTTTCAGTCGCCGCGTTGTCACAGTTATTACTACAAGCTCTGGGGGGGCATGAGCAACAATAGATCCTCAGTCAGTGACGATGGATTTCCTACATGATTTTAAACAATGATTTTAATGGCGCTCATAAATGGAATTTAGGAGGACTCGGGCGTGAAAAGACAGCGAGAGCCGCGTAGTGACCTGTTACAATGGCGTGAATATACAGAGCGAGGCAGAGAGACTATATATATGGAGAAAGAAATAAAGGAAGCTAGTGGGAGCTACTCTTTCAGACGGCTGGAGACTGTCTGGGGCGTTCATTTCGGGGCCGCCCCAAGTTCAAAACTCAAACAGGCCTTTTTGGAAAAGAATTGTGTCCACAGGGTTCCCTCCCATGTGAATAGAATGTTTAATTAGAGTGTAATATAATCTGCGTTAAAGCAAGCATAAAAACATTCTGGCACTCGTCCATGGGATTATAAGCACTGTGTTATTTGCTGAGCACCCCCCCTCCGCCTCACCCCACCTCCTCCTTCTCTCCTCTCCTCCCCAACTGGTCTTCTAGCGCTCTCTCTTCCCTTACCGGACCCCACCACCTCACTCGCCCCTGCACCAACCCCCTTTTCTCCAGCACCCCAGCAGAGGGCCAGTTAATTCTGCACAAGAGCCGGGCCCCGGCAACGGCAAATATTTACAACCTTTATCATTCCCCGCGGTTTTTCTCTAGAGTAACAGTGCCCCCCCCCCCCCTTCGCCCCACCCCACCCCACCCGCCCGCTCCAACCCGCTCCCTGCTCTGGAGATGGAGCCGTCTACGAGGCCTTTGTTTACAGTGAGAACAGCGGGGATATAAAACTCACATAAATATCACACTGCTCTCTCATCTATAGAGACGCCTGCTCTCTCTCTCTCCCTCTCTTCAACACACTGGCCACACTGTGTACCCAGAATGTATAAAAGCCCTAAGCTATTTGATTTACTACAATGTCTTGATACAGTTTGGTGTGTCACGTGTGACTGCAATCGCAATAGTTTGGTTGACTTTTTTATGGAGACATCGGGTTATTTTTTTTTCTCTCTACAAATATATGGCTGGGAATGCTCTATAACCCTTGCCATGAGCGTTATATCAAACAGCGAATATATATACACGCTTTCCTGTCACATGAAGTGGTCCGCAAAGTTCAGTCTGGGGTTGCCTGCAAAATGAAAAGTGGTTTAATTTAACTATGATTTAATTCGCTGTGAATGATTCCAATTAATTTGTTTTTTTTTTTTATGATCGCTATTGTAATTATAGGTTTGTCCCCCACACACAGTGCAGACAGCCCTGTAACTACGCGTTCCCATTTAGTGATTCCCAGGACAAAACCTATTAAATTGTGGTCATCTTAAGGACATCAAATGTCTAAATTAGGGGTTTGTAAAATCCCATTTTTTTTTTAGATTATCTGGACTTGAGAACAGCACTTTGAAAAATCAGCTTTATAAACATGTCATTCTGACTCATAAATAAAGAGAATGACCAGGAGCAGCTTTCAGATGAAAGAAAGAAAGAAACAAGCCAAACAAGATGATGTTTCTTTACTTGTAAGTGCACCAATGAGTCAGTAATGAAATTATGATAATGCACGCTATAATTTATCTTATCTTTAATCTCTCGAGGTCAGATGGGAGTAGGGCTGAACAAGATAACAAGGAGCAGCTCAAGGCCATGGAAGTCTTAGCCTACAAACTGGCTTCCCCAAAGCCAAAGAAGAAAGAACAAAGACTGACCTGGCTGCTCTGCGGGCTGGACGGGTCGTATGACGGCACGTAGCTCTTGAGGGGATCAGCAGGGTTGAGGTGGGGCGGGTAGCGGATGGTGGTGTGCGAGAAGTAGGGTGATGGCGCGGGGGGCAAGATGGCAGAGGCCGAGAACTGCAGAGGCGAGTGTGGAGGGGGGCTCCTCGTCGATATAACTGCAAGAGAGACAGGCAGAAAGGGTCAAGAGGAAGATAGAGGCCGAGCGATGATGAAGCGATCATCGTTGATCCAGGAGGGTCGATTTAGTGTCGACATGGATTTTTTTTTCGACTGTGTTTATGAGGAAAAAGCGAATTAGAGCTCCAGACTGAGCGAGCGAGCGAGCTGCTGGTTACAGGAAACTGTAACTCACCACTGTGTCCTACACCTGTTAGGCCTGGGTGATGAGGCTGAGGGAAAGTGCTGAGTCGTGGTGAGGAGTCCTGCGGGGAGGTGGGGCTGAACAGCGGCTTCTCTGGCTTCTTCATGGTGGGAGAGGACATGTCTGCTAGCGGGGGGAAAGAAAACACACAAACACATGGAGGTTTACAACATTTGTACATGCCGTATTGATTATTCAAACTCGTAAAAGGCTTTGATCATGTCTTCGGACTCCTGGCTCGAATGGTGAAATGTGGAAATGACGAATTTGTCGGCAATTCTGTGTTTTCTTACAGGAAAAGCACATATAATAATAACACATACCTCTTTTTTTTCAGGCTAACTTGGAGTGTTTCAGGTGTGTTGCTGGAAATTAATCAAAAGATTTCCCTGCAGCTTCCACTAATGCTTCAATTTCTCACGAATGAAAGGAATTAAGTGCCAAAAATGAATTATGAGTTGAAATTAAGCAGAATTTGATCTGCGTGGGATTAGTATCACCAAGGGCCCGCTTTCTTACCAAATGCAGCAGACAATGGGAAATGCATTTTGGCAAACTGCAGCTTGCAAAGGGTCAAAATCACGTATGATGTCGAAAAAAAAACATTCCAAATCTCCGGACATCCTGCAGAAAGATGAGCGCTGTGAATATTCGGCTTTTGTCATGTCTGAGCAGACAATTAAATCCGGTTCAACTGATGCGCAGTTGTAGAGCAGCCGGTCGCTCATATAGGATTTAAGAATCTCAAGACCCTCACGCAATCTTAAATAGAACATTACACTGTAACATCTGCTCGCCTCGGCCTTACACGGTGTCTGACAAGCTACTGTAATTCCCCATGAATAATCCCGAAGGCTCAGCAGAAGACATGAAATTTGTTTAGGAAATTCTCTGTAAAGTAAAACTATGTGCACAAACTCTTACAAGTTGCTCATTATTGCTGCTCTACACTTTCACGAGCAGCGTTCTGCCGTCACGGCTGTGCGGTTTTCAATTTTCCATGGTAACACACGGTGTCTGAATGGAACGTGATAAGAACTAGATGCGAGAGGCAATGGCCTATGTCTGCTCCTTCTATGAACATTCATCAAGTGCTTTTCTGGTCTGTCACAGATTTTCAGGGTGTCTAACTTTCAAATCGTGCATCTCTTTCCCGCCAATAAACATAAAGTGTATAAATCCTGCAGTTGAAGCGTTTCCATAGTATCAACCGTCCTTTCCTCCTTTTCCCCTCCCGCAGCAGCAAAGGATCCACCCGAGTCACGGGAAGAATCACTCATCTCCAGAGAAAAAGGGCGACAAAGGTGGCTGGAATTCAGGGGGATTTCCCAGTCTGAGGTTGCAAGAGGATACAGGCTTAAGTGCTTTCATTTTTTTGTGTCAGAGGCAGAAATACCTCTGAGGAGACTGATATCATCGCTTAATGTTTCCATGTAAAAACGGGAAATTTCTACGGTGGAGAGCTTTTCCTCTCTCGCTGCTAATTAAATCCATCAGAGAATCGGTCGGACTGCCTTGGGAAATTAAACTGGACAATTAATTACCAGAAATTAAACACTTTAAATAGTTTAAATAAAAACTACAACCTACAACCTAAATGCATTTTTTTTGTTGTTGTCGCATTTAGACCGAGCTAGTCGTCTCTCTCTGTCTATTTTATATTCAGTGGGTGAACATGTGCCTTCACGAAGAAAATCCCACACACACACACGCACACCCAAAAATCAATTTCTTACTTTGTAAAAAATACAAGAGAAACTATTTCTTCCTCTATTGGGTGAGGTTTTGTCAAATGACAACCATGTGCGAGAAATGACCGCTTGGCACTTGGGAGGCCTCATATGGGTTTAATATCACCCCACTTCTCATTTATTCTCTCCTGACAGAATAATGGCTGTCTTTGGAGAGTTTCCTACCCACTGCTTTCCCTTTCTCCTCGCCCCAAAGTGTCTAAGTTTACGCTGAGCAATACTTCAGGCCATGTGCAATGGGACAGGCTAAAATTTCATGTACCCACATTGGGCTGTGGTTGAATCCCACCAGTGCTGTGTCTGTTGTGTATAATCTGGTGTTTTCCCTCTCTCAGCCTTCCTACTTATTATATTACAATAAAAATGGATAGAAAGTGAAAAAAAACAAGGATGTGGATAAAGTTTAAGAAAAAAAAAAAAGGTAAAATGACAGCGCGCCTTGCTGAGGAAATCATTTTGTCTGTCACACTCGAGCAAAACGTTTACTACCATCTCTGAGGGTAAAATCCAGAGGCGGCGCGGGCAGCAGAGTGTGGAAAGAAGTCAGCAGAGAGTGAGAATGATCCGGAAACACGGGACAGTGAGGCCTTAATTAAAAGGGCGACGGGCTCTGCTCTGCACCGGGAGACAACATAATGAGACATGCAAGCTGTCCCGTGAGGATCTCGCTTTCTCTCGTGAGCGGAAGCACGCGTGCGAGACATCAACACTTTTTTTTTTTTTTTTTTTGCTTTGATACATACACCTCTACCTTTTCTTCCTTTTGTTTTTTTTTTTTTTCCTCCAGATCCAATAAGCCCTGTGAATGAGCTCATTAGGTGAGCTTTATTTCTTAATTCCCTTCTAACCAGTCCTGTACCTTAGAAGTTGGCACACGATCATCAAAAGTCTACAGATGGGGAATTTCTCTCAAGTTCAGCCAAGATGTATGGCCTGATTTCCTGAGGAGAGATCATCTGACACGTCTGCCCTGCGGGTTTATAAACAGGAATTTCTCACAAGGTGTTTCAGTTATCCGTTCGTATGGATACACCTAGCACTTGAAAACGCAATTAACTTCCAGTTATGAAAATGCTGCCATTATTTTAGACACAGAATAGACACATATCGGCTGGAACAGTTTGTCCTCATAAGAGAATTGCACAGCGGAAGCCGGTGTTTCCTTTGGGTAAGTGACAGGTGTGATTATCTCTGTCATGGTATGTATTTTAAGAGGGTTGAACAGGTTCATATGCAAAGAAACCAGATGCAGTCCATACCCGGTGAAACAGGTGGCGGTATTGATGCACAGTAACTCATGACAAGGCCGAGAGTTAAACAGAGTTCAGCTGCCGTTAATAACACAATGCGATGCGCTCACTTTGATCGCGTCTATTTGTATGCGACGAGGATGAAACGGGTAACGCAATCGCATCCTTCGTTAAGTCCTGTCAACATGCTGCCATGCATCGCTTGAGCTGTGTGAGAATGCGGCCGGTTCTTTGCTCTGAATGTTTGTCTAGCTGTATGAATGAGACGGTGGGTGTTGCTGCCAAAGTGCATCGACGCCTGACGGTCCTCTCATAGGCAAATAAAGGTGGTCAAATAATAACAATAAAACGAATAAACGCAGGAAAATCACCTCCATCTCTGTCGTGCCAGTTTGCCCGACTGCTGGCCGGTGAGCTGGGTGACGAGTAGAAGTCAGGCCCTGTTGGGCTGGTGTCCATGTTCTCGTCCATGCTGACGGTTTTGGGCCTTTTGCTGCAGAACACGGAGAAGTTTACAGTTTAGCACAGCCAGACATCTTTGGCGTTATAATTTTCAAGACTGCAAGATGGCGCCTGTTGTGATCTCAGGCAGTTGGAGTGGGTGTGTGGCGCAAAGTAACTTGCACTGTGTGAATGTTTAGTCAAAGGATTAGTTTGACATGTTGAGAGAATACACGAGTTTACTTTGTTGCCAAGAGTTAGCCATATCTGCAGGATAAATATGAAGCTAATGCCAGGAGATGGTTACCTTAGCTTAGCTTAGCTTAGCTTAGGATAAAGACTGGAAACAGGGAGAAACAGTTAGCTTGCCGGGCTCTGTATGAAGGTAAATTTTTATCTTTTTTGTACTGACAAACAACATACAACATTTGGACAGAGCCAGAGCTGTAGCCCTGTTTTCAGTATTTGTGCTAAGCTAAGCTAACTGTTGCCCTGCTGTAGCTACAGAGGGTTGTATTTATCTTCTCATATAACTCCTGGTTTGCAAATAAGCTCCTTTATAAATTTAAGAAAACACCTGACGTCATGGCCGATTTCAGCTCCATATCAACACAGGTCATGTACCGCCCTTGACTGAAGTTAATATTAATATCATAAAAGAATACAATGTCACCGCGATGATGATATAATAGATGGACTTTGTCCAAAAAGCTTGTTTTCCTGGTGTACTGACCTGCCAGGAGGGGAGGACAGGGAGCGATGCAGCCCCACGCTGGAGTTCAGGTCGTGATAGTAGGGTTGGCTGGGCATATCGGCCATGGAGAAGTTTACAGCTGCACCGTGGGTGATGGGCACTGTAGAGGACACAGAGAGAGACAGAGAGAGAGAGAGAGAGAAAAAAGAAACAAAGGAGAGACAGTCAGGCTGCGATCGCCGCAAAGAAGGAGCTCAATGTCAGCAGTGTTGTCAGACTGAGCGCTGTCTATTTCCCTATCTTTGCATCTAGAGACGCACAATTAATTGCACAATAGCTTGACGGACTGTTATTGACGCTTTGTGTTTAGAGGCCCTGTGTATCAAATTAAACGCTCCCTGTTCACAGGTTAACTGTCTGACCATCACGGGCATTTCTGCTGAGCACTGATTAACAAGTCGCTGCTTCCTGAAGTGGTCGCGCGCGGCTGTAGGTAAGCACATTTTCACAGGCAAGTTTACTGTAGCTGCATTTTTAATGTGTGGATGGACCTCTATTTTATTCTAATTATTATTAGTCTTGTGAATCCAGTTTTACTCACACGTGGCACCAAGGAGAGACACTAAATATGTAGATATATAGCAAGAAGTTTATTCTCTTGCTAAATGTGGCACCAGAAGCAGGCCATTTGTTCCTAATTGGAATAATCTGGGATACATCCCATGCTGGATGAGCTCTGCCTCTCAAGGAAATCTCAGTAAACATGAAACCAAATTCACAATCATCATCATTTTCCTCGCTCCTCTGCGGCCCGGTGTAATACTCAGCAGTCTCCTGCCATGGTGATTTACAGTGGAAAAGGTGTTGTTTTTCTCACTGCGGTCAAGGTGAGGGATATTGTTTCAAGGGAGGCCGGGCCAGTGTTTACAGAACAAAAGGACTTCACCACCCATCCTCACTCTCTCTCTCTCTGCTCTCTATCTCTCTATGTCTCTCTCTCTCTCTCTCTCTTCAGTGTGTGGCCCGCGAGGCAGCCTGCAGCTCGAGCGGTTGGTTGGTTTGGAGTCGATGAGAGGATGGAGTGTGTGGCGCCGTCTGTTGTGGTCTGAGGTTCACCACTGGCACGATCCCTCCGCCAGCCTCCGCCCTGGCAGCCCACTGCAGCCCTGGCAAAGGCCCCTACCCGCTGCTACCCATACGAGCTGTCTGTGAAGGAATGCATCCGGCCTGAGGACACTGAATGCAACACCATTGTTTTGGTTTTGTTGTGTTTTTTTTTTTTTTCATTCATGGCTGAGGATCCCCCCCCACCCCCCCCCCCCCTCTCCAAACCATCTCTTTGCTGGTTTCCCTCTTCTTGGCTCGGCCCAGTATTTGCGATGCCACTTGCCTGCCCTGCCAGTCATTTCATTTAGTAATCTGGGCTTTGACTTTCAACCTAAAAAGCCAGTAAAACAAACAGCGGTGCAAATCATTTGCCACACAGTTATTCCTCCCACAGATTATTTGAGAAAAGGGAGGAAAGAAAAAAAAAAGTGTACTCTCTGCCTCAAGTCCAGGAGTTTCCTTTGCCTGTGCATGCCCAGATTTTCTGTCGACAAAATATTTTTACACTTGCGGCCAAGGCTCCTGTTGCATTAATGAGTGTCCTCGTCGAAATGCTGGATTGCAAGTCAGCCTTGAACTCCACAGCTCCCTTTGATGGACTTCAAAGAATGTCTCAACAGCCCGGAGAGTCGGGAGAGAAGCGCGATGACGGACGAGCGGCTGCTTAGATATCTTCGCGGGGAGTGACCGGCTGAGTGAGTGACAATTCCTGTGTGTCCGTCGACCTTTTTAAAATTCCAACTCGGCTTTAGTGCAACCGGGGCTCGGTCACATGAGAGCAAACACGGCGGCGCAGCGGCCATCTGGTCAGGGGGGCGAATTAAACACTAAACAAAAACACAGCCTTTCAAAGGATTTTCTGTCTCCGAGCATCGGGACGGAGCGGCTTCTGCCTTTCAAAGAATGATGTGTGAGACAGTTAAGACGGCCGGGTGCGTGCTCCCACATCAGAAACACTTTGATACAGCAGGTAAACACACGCCAAGATGTGGTTCTCAGTTCGTTTACATGTTGACGGACAAAACTGGTTGAGATTTTGACTTCATGGCCAGTGTCTTTAAGGATTTCAGATATGAAAACTTTGCGTTTTCATATCTGGAATCCTTTATTTTAGTAGCGGGGAGCTGTGCATGACAAACTCACAAATTCATTGACAAATCATCACTTTCATGGCCGCAAAAATTAACTCATGAGCTAATTAATTTCATTATCAATGAGTTATTTTCTTAACTAATTGTTAGCTGTATGAAATGGTAGAAAATCAGAGTTTTCCAGAAACAAACCAGCGATGCAAAACCAAAACAAAATTCAGATTCTTGTCACAAAAAAAGCTGAAATCCTCACTTTAGAGAACTTGCGTTTTTGCGACTCCGATCACTTAATTAATTATCAAAACGGTTGTGAATTAATGTGCTACTGTTCATCACTTGTTTCAGTGGAATTGATTTATTGCTCTTGACTTAGCTGAACCCCTCTGAGCCTAGTGAACACTGAACCGCACTGAAGTGCTCCTGACTGTGAATTCGACCACAGACAGCATAGCGCAGGTATGTTTCTTTTTAAACACAGGTTGTCGGGGGTGACTGGAGTCTTTGTGGACCTCAGGCACGTTCCTGAGCCGCAGCCTCAGCTCAGTGGCAGCGCAGGTAAACGGCGCCTCGGGGTGTACTCGGCTATCAGGGACAAGGAGGCCTCTTGGAAGAAGAACAACCGTCAACGGCTTTCACGGACGCCAGGCAAGTCTGCACAGATCCTGCACAGGCTCGCACAGACGGGCCGCGCGGTCGAGCGTGCTCTCATTGCAAGGCGGACTGGCCAAACTGGATTTACCACACTGCTGTACCTGTGAGGGCGAACGCACGCTCTCACAAATCAAAGATTCAGTTGTTTTTGTTTGTGTGAAGACGGCGAAATGCATCAGTCTGAGCAAGACTCGAGGACAGATTTAAAGCCGACACACCTCTCGCTCGTATTTCCTGATCCGAGCTTTTCTGATAGACGCCTGGGCATGTGGAAACTCCGATTGACTGACATCTCCCTGACACTCATATTAACTTTGCTGCACCTGTTAGGGCAGGGAAATTTACACCTTCGACATTCTTGTAAGCTCCGGGACTTTTGTGTCCTCATGTGATTCCCAGCATAGCTCCGCCCAGCTGTCACTAATCAGTGATAAGTGAAAGAATAACTGAAAACACTTTGTGTGTGTGTGTGTGTGGGTAAAAGAGGCACTTACTTCTGGACACTCGCACCAGTTCTGTAACACTGAAGACTCCTGATTTGATGAAGCTGTCTTCCAAGTAGACTGCAGACACAGAGAGGAGAAAAAAAAAATCATTCAATCATTGTCGTCATGCTTGTTTTTTTTTTTTATTTAATGCTTTCATGCCAGTTGAGACATCAACAGAATTAGAGCTGATGTGAAATCAACATTCGGTTCGATACGTCTCCCAATTATTCACCACAACGCTGCATTATTTTGGATGAACTATTGATCCCTTTGGTTCATTTTCCTTCCATTACAAAATGTGGCTGTATGTCCTGAGAATATATATAAATATATATATATAAATTACAAGAGCTTCTTTCAGCAGCCAAACCCCAAAAACAAAATCTTGTTTTTCAGCTTTTTTTTTTTTTTTTTTTAGAAGTGAACACATGATCATGAAAAAACGAGAGGACTATCGTGCACCCATCAGTTAATCACTGACAAACATACAGATTCATATCTTTCATGCTTGCACTTCTGTGGTCAAAGGATCTGAGTCATCTTATCATATTTCCACGAGAGTGTATTTGTGGAATGTTCACTTTAAAATGATTTGAAGCTATTAAAAAAACTTTGTTTTTCAGTTGAACTAGCACCAAATCGCTCCGCGTGCTACAGTAAAGAGTGACAGGACAGGTGTGCGAGGAGGAGGAGGAGGAGGAGGAGGAGGCGGCGGCAGAACAACGAGCGAGCCCGTGCAGAACCGTGGGCGATGCCTATCCGACTGAATACGCAAATAAAACTTTAATAAATGTAAATGTTGACGCAGTTACGCTCAGACGCAGTATCACAGCAAGAAATATCCACCTTACAGAGTCTGGAGTATTACTCAAGTATTTATAGAAGATTATTTTGAAACGTAAGACTGCCTGTAACTCTTTCCAACGTAAATACACTGTTTGAAAGCTTGGAATCACGAAACTGGTTGTTTCAACGCCGCCAGATTTTCTTTTTTTTCTCCCTCCTCTTTTCACAAAACTATTTTTAGACCCCAACAAATGATCGTTAGGACTGTATGTTTTTCTGCAGCGCTGACACGTTTGTTGCGTTATGAACTGCGAAGGACTAGGCGAAACGCTAATCAGAGGCTGTCAGTCAAGTAAAACAGCCAGACAAGTTATTGACACCCAAATGATTCTGGCTCGGCTTTGATGCGGTGCCAAGGGCGCTCGGGCCGTGCCAGACAGATAGGCGGGCAGCTCGATTGGCACCTACAAAGCCTAATGTCTCCAGTGAGCCAACGGCTTTTTGCTGGGGGCGGGGGAGGGAGGGGGGGGGGGGACTGTGCCACTGCAGAGGGCCTCCAAGGCCTGAGTCATTGGCTCGCTAGCATGTTTTCTTTGGCACCTGCGTTAGCAGGACCCGCTCTTGAGGTAGAAAACTAATTATACTTCTCAAACTATTTTCATTCCAACATTGTGACGACACGGCGCAGGTCAGTCCAGGGAACAACAGCGCTGTCAGGGAATATTCTCCGCAGCTCGGTTTTGCTGGCTCACCTTGACGCGCTCAGCTGCCAGCCAAAGGTACAGTCTGCCGTGACGTTTCCTTGAGTGTGTCTGACTCCTTCCCCCCTTTTTTTTTTTTTCATCCTTAACGCCGTGTTTGATGTTGCCACTGGGATGATGACGATTCAAATTTAATGATCCTATTAAATTTTATTCCTGCTTTAGTCTGTGCAAAGTTAAGAACCATGGCCCCAGCCAGCGGGAGGGAAAGACTAAATGATTATTTACAGCAATTGTGTGTTTTTGTGTTTTTTATGAAGTTTAATTCACAAAAATCGCAGTTTTTTTATCAAAAGAAAAAAGAAACCACAGTCACACCTGGGATGGCGTACACCACTTCACTCCACGGGCTTCGCTGTTTTCGCTGCGAGCCGCCGAGCTCGCAGCAGATCAACACTGTTTAAACGAGGTGAAGTTATGGTGCGCATAGGATGTCGGACAGTGAGTGAGCCGCCGAGGAACAATAGAGCGATGACAGGAGGGAGGAGGGAGGATGAATGCTACAGTACATACCTGGAAGAGGGTTCTTGCCTGGCTCATTGTTACTGGGACTTCCTGACTGCTGCGAGTCTGCAAACACACACACAGAGATGGGAGGAGGGAGAAGGAGGGGAGGGGGGGGGGGGGGGGGGGGCTTAGTATAGCAAGAGGACAATAACATACCATCTTACTGAGACACGGTTGTCTTGTCAGCATTGATTATTTCAAGCCTATACAGTGCGGCGGCTGAGTGGAAACATTTCTTTCCTGTAACTCCAGAGAAGATTTAAAAAAAAAAAAGAAGTCTTATTTATAGTTTGTTTGGTCTCCCACAGAAAATTAAGAAATAACTTCTGTCAAGACGCTCGACGAGACAAAGTGCATTTTCCTGACGTCCTGGGTGCCTAAATGTTTCTTTCCTTATCTGCCAGTGAAGGATTGCGTACCCCCTGTACATTAAACAAGACAGTTTTGTTTGAACAGCATTATCATTACTGGGAGGAAGGAGAAAAAAAAAAAAAGCTCTGTGTCTGATACAGGATAGCCTAAAAAGTTTTTACCAGCAGACCTCTGGGTAATTTTTCAAAGAGGGTGGGGGAGTGTTGGGAAGGGCTGGAGGCAGGCGGGCGGGGAGGGGGGGGTTGGTGTTGGTACAGAATGTGTTCGGCCCTGCTGTGCGAGGTACGAGCGCAGAATAAAACGAAGACAGGAGGGGCGGGGAAATACAAGGAAACATGTGTGGAATTCTTTCCACCAGCTACGGTGCGCAGGCTTTGGTATGAAATGTCCCGGACTGACGTCTTTTACCTCCAAGCCTCGCTGGGGAGGGGTACCTATCATTCCTCAGCAGTTCCTGCTCTGGTCGGTCACTGACAGGCACAGGTGTCTCGTGCCTTTTACGCCGCGCGACCGAGTAAAAGTGGCGAAACCTCGAAATTGACAATCGCCGCAGGCCGCACGTTGGATGTGACTCGACGCAGCGAGGCCTCGCAGTCCCACGCGGGGCAGGGCTGAACCGCCGCCGCTGCCAAACAGTTGAACAGCAGCGTCTGAGTGGACCCCCATAATGACTCAAAGTGGCCCAGGCCCACACATGCCCTGAGACGGAGAGGGCCCGACGAGAAACAGCAGGAAGATTATCATCTACGCCTTCAACGTGAGCGGGGCGAGACGAGAAGCTAAAGACAGTGAACTCAGATACCCTCGGCCTGCAGCAACACCCCTTTTCCTGCCGCAGCTCTCATGAGCTGTGTTACAGAGGCAACGGAGAGAAGAAGGAAAGAGAGGGGGGTGGACGGGAGAGAAGAAAAAAAGTTGAAAGATTTATCCCTTTCTTGTTCTCTCTCTCTCTCTCTCTGTCTCTCTCCCTCTCTCTCTTGTTCCCCCTCTCCTAAATTTGACTATTAAACAGCACTGCAAAAACAGAATGTTCTTGGCCGAAGCTCAACAATGACAAAGTAGGGAGGGAACAGGACCATACGTTAAGAAGACGAAAAAAAAAAAAATCCCCCTCTTCCCAGTAATCTTAACCCTAAAAATGTGCGAGTAAGTTATGATCTTACAATATACCTGCGTCCTGCTTCCTAAAACCATAAAAACATGTTTTCTCATCATGTAGTCTTACAGGTTTCAAGGGATCTCTGTTAAATCTCTCACGCGCACGCTGAACAGCTTGAAGAGGCCGGAGAGCTAATGATTATTTTCATTACTGCTTGCTTCTGTTTGTCTATGAGTCTAAAAAAAAAAAAAAAAAGAGGCAGAAATGAGTTAAATATGCCCGTGACAATCCCCAGAACCCCCGAGGTGACGTCATCGAACTGCTTGTTTTGTCTGATCGACGATCCAAAACAGAGGAAAGCTGCAAATGCGAGAAGCTGGGACCAGCCGGGTGATCAGCGCTCGTCTTTGATGAGTCACTCAAAGCGACGCGGCGGTTATTGAGATTGTCACGAATTGCGCTTCCCTTAGTCGTTTCGATACCGTTGCACGCGAGTCGTGTTGTGGCCTCGGCGAATTGCAAGTTTGATTCGCCTTGCTCCGATAAGCAACGAGTCCCCGAAGTTGCCCCCCTACACACACACACACACACACACACACACACACACACACACTGTGTAAGGCAGCTTTTGTGGGCGAGCGGAGGGTTGTGTGGATTTGGCACCGCACATGTCCATAAAGTGATTGCAGGGAGCTCAGTGGCCTTGTCTCCCTGTCTTCTCCCACCGCCGCCACCCCCATGCCACTTTCAGAGTCATCCATCAGTCTAGTTACGACTGCCAACTCAATGCTCGCGCCCTGAGAACTGCTGAGAGGGAAAGAAAACGGGCAAAGGGTGGGAGGGGAGCACCAGAGGCAGAGAGAGGGAGAGTAGAGGGGAGGTTAATGCCGGGAGGAAAGGGAGCGAGGGGGTGGAGGCGGGAGAGAGGTGCGGCGGTTCGTTCAGATCGAATCAAGAGTTTTGTGTTTTTGTTTTTTCTCCTTCCCCTTCTTCTCCTTCTTCTTCTTCGAGGGGCTGAACAGGCAACCATGACAAAAAGAGCAGATGGCGGTGGCAATTAGAGATCCCAGGCAGCATCTTCCAGCATGAGGCCCCACTGTAGCACCGGGAGAGACCACCTGGATGACTCAAGGTGGGATGCAAGCATATGGCGCATCTGCCAGGCCTGCGCCGGAGCTGGGAACACCTCCCCCTGTTGCATTACATTTTACCTTTGACCCAAGGAGGGCAGCTTTGTGCTCCTTCGTCTTATTTGGCGGCGATTTTGCTGTTTAGAGCGGGCGCCCGCACGTTTGTCAGGCCCTCGGCGTGATTACACGTGCTGCACGCTTCATTTGAAATCAAATCCCCTTTTGTCACGCAACAGGTATTTAAACGAAGTCTCTGTTTTTAAGTCGCGAAAAAAAGGTAATTCTGGATTCAATAAATATGAATTTGAAAAAAAAGAGAGGGGGGGCAGCTCAGGAGGAGGGTGAAAGTAAAGGAGTTGGATATTCGGATCCTGAGGTCTGGCATCTGTATCTAAAAGGTGTCCTGTGCAGAGCCCCGGCCAATCCGATAGTCTTCAAATAAACAGTAGTGTAACCTGTAAATAAACAGTTGCGGTCGAGGAGGCTGGGCTTTGCCCTGGGAGCTTGGCAGGGCTCGATCACAGGGCCAGACACCACACACACGCGCACACACACACATGGATGCATACACCCAAACACACACACGGCCCTTTTCCAAAAACAACATTTCTTGGCACCCTCCATCCTGGCCACTTGTTTAAATAAACAAACCGGTTCATGAAGGAAGTGAAAAAAACAGTACCACGTATGATTCAGATTATCTGCTGTTACTCAGCAGAAAAAAGAAAAAAGAAAAGCAGGGGGGGGAGAAAAGTAGCAGAGGGGGCTTGTGGGTATTTTGGACGTGTCCACGAGTTCTTACACCTTCTTGTCCGGTGGGATACTTATCATACCACTGTAACGATTAGGGCAATTAGGGGTAATGGCAACAGAAATCTGGCTCGGCAAGAAAGTTTCTCAGTGCTTGTGAGGTTTCTCCACGCCCAAAGTGTGTTGCTCGCCTGGATTTTATAATCACTAAAACACTCACACACACACACACACACTCTCCCTAACCCACCCTCTCATTTTTTGGCATGATACCCATTCTGTTCCCACTAAAGCGCGGAAAACACACGCATGTACACACACACGCACGCAGCGTGGATTAAATTAGCCACATAGTTTGGGAAACTTTCTTTCTTTCCTTTCCTTTCTTTCTTTCTTTTTTTTTTTTAAGGACAGTGGCGGTGCACGTTCCTCGGGCCGCAAACGCTTGCAGACACGTACAGATATCCTCTGCGCGCGCGCGCGCACACACACACACACACACACACACACACAAAAAGTGCGCACGCGCGACACGCACACCCTGCAGATGCATACCGCTGTCGACATTTCAGGAGGAGAAGCCTGTCTGGCAGCCATTTTATGCCGAGCGGGGTTCTGTGCACATGTATAGCACTCTGGCTGCCAGAGGCATGGGTCCCGAGCCAAGACGCATTTCAGCAGCCTGGGGAGGCGAGGCGAGGGGAGGGGAGCGTGGAGGAGAGGTGGAGAGGGGTGGACTCCCGGAGAAGTAGGGAAGCAGAGAGAGGGAGAGGGGGCAGAAAATATCGACCTAATTACGGAGCGGCTCCGATGCGTAATGTTTCGACAATACAGCTGCTCCTGAGTAAATATTTGATGTGGCCGAGCAGACTTTCTGCTCAGTGTCTTTCCTGTTCCGCTGCAGGAGACTCCAGTTTGTCCTTCCTTGGAAATGCACAGCCGGCGTGCGTGCGTGTGCGTGCCCGGCAGCGGGGTCATGCAAGCCTCGACAGTATGCACAAACGGCCGTACATGTGCCGGTATGGAATGCGTGCATGCGTGCGTGTGTGTGTGTGTGTACTTTTGTCCCGTGTCCTCCTGTGCTCCTGGTTTCTATCATTCACAGCTTTGTCGATGACCTCACACTACTCGGGCTGGCTTCCAACAGCCGGCAGAACCTGCTCTCTTCTCCAAATCTCTTTCTTTCTTCTCCTCGCTATCTGTCTATCGCTGTCCCTGCGCCTGCAACACTATCCGTCCCCTATTGTATCTTTTCATACCTGTCTCCGTGTATATCTACCATTCAGTGTGTATCCGTGACGATATCGTCTTATCCGATAATAAGTGCACACTGTAACTTCTTTCAAATTTCTTCATTTCTACCCTTCATACCTCCTTTTTTTAACACTCTCTTTCTTTTAATGTCTCCATCTGTGTTGGCACTCTCCCCCCTTTGCCGCCCTTTTTTTTTTTTAATGCCCTCTCCTCTCCTCTCTCTCTCTCTCTCTCTCCCCCTCTCTGTTTCTATCTCTTTGTCTCTCTATCTCTCTCTTCTCTCCCTCCCTCGCGCTTTGTTGTCTAAACAAAGTGGCCTTTATCAGGATGAGCCGCAACCCAAACAAGCCAAACAAAAGATATGGGCGAGGAAATCTGCCCGCAGAAGAGGGAGGATCTTATCGTGCCAGCCATTGTGTGCCAGCCTGCCAACTGGCGATGCCCCCCGCCGCCGACCCCTCCCCGCGCGCACACACACACACACACACCAAATTCTGGCACCTCAGCCTCCCTCCCCCCCTCCGACCCCCACCTCGCACTCGGACTCATGCGCGGCACGGCGCTCAGCGAAAGGGTTGGCACCTGACCTGGCCCAAAAAGAAAGCGATATTGACGCAGAATCGGGGGGGGGTGGGGGGGGGGGGGCTGGCTCGGGACGCCATCTTGGGGTGGCGTTCTCTCACGGGGAGGAACTGCTTCCTGGTTCAGCAACCTTATCTGTGTTTGCGAGGTGTTCGCGAGTTTTTGAGGACCAGGTATGGAAAATTGCCTCTTTTACGACCTCTTCTATGCTCAATTGTTGGCTTCATTATCAGTGATACCTCTGCACAGACAGATATGGATAGTATTGTGTTCCCTCTGACAAAGTATGACTACGTTCCCCCAATGGTGCCTATACACTGTGTGTGACACTGTAATGATTATCTCATAATTGGAACAAGGCAAGTATTTCTTATTGGCTTAGAGGAGCACCTGGTAATCCGGATAGCTACGCTATCAAATGACTGCCACTGACGGGGAATGCAGGTACAGTAGGATGAGTTACACACACACACGTACGCACACACATACACACAGGCGAAAAAAAAAAAGAGAGAGAAAGGCAGGGAGAAAGTGAGAGGGGCAAAGTTGAAACGTCTGTGAGAACAATGACATTTTGCCTTCTTTTCTCCAAACCAGACACCACAGACTTGTTCAATAGAGCAGGAGGGGACACACAGACACACACACACACACAAGCACACACACACGCAGACACACACAGTAGGACTGTCAGGGTTTTGAGACTTATGGAATCAAGTGGGATCCCAGCCCAGACAAGAACAATGAGAAGCCATACAGTGTGTATGTGTGTGTGTGTGTGTGACCCAGCTCGCTTGCGTCTCGCTGTGCGCGAGTGCATCCCTCGACGTGACTGCCGCCACCTCGGTGTGTGTGTGTGTGTGTGTATGTGCGAGCGTGCATCATCAGTTGTGGGTTTGTTTCTAATCGTTGCATACTAATGCCGGCGAGGAGCGGGCAACTCTTTCTGTCCTCCCGAGTCCCTGCGCCTTCTCCTCAGTAAACTCTCACGGCAGTGAAAAGAGGGGAGCATTTTAACCGAGCCGGGAGGACAACAGGCTCCTCATTGAGGTCACCAAACAGTGTGGACGGGGAGGGAGCGCATTCAGTGGCGAGTGGGCCTTGAACAAGGGACTGAATGGCCTGATGGATCATTAGCCACACCGGCCCGGGAGAGGAGAAGGAAGAACCTGGCAAGCACAAAGGGATACACAGCCACAAAACCAAAGATGCAGATGAGGGTTAACCCATCTAAATTCAACTTCCCCACCTTTTAATTTGTGAAATAAAGTTTGCGCAGCTCCGCGCGGACGCACGCAAACGCACGCAAACGCAGGGAAAGCAGCCGCAAATTCTCGCCCTGCACCTCCGGCGCGCGCACGCCGACATACATGCAACGCACAAACGGGAGCAACACGCCCAGCGTCCCGCAGCGAGCTGATCTGTGCTGTACATGTGCGATGCAGTCAGCGGCCGAGCTGCAGACAAACTACACAACACACAACGCGACACAGTGGCTCATCTGTCCCATGAAAAATGAGCAGGCTGGCCTCCAGTCAGCACTCTGCGCCCCACTTAATGTTTCCACCTCCTCCCACTCCCTCTCTGTTTGTCCTTTTCTCACAATGTAGCCTTTCCTTTTCGCTTTTTTTTTTATTACATTCCTCCTTTCCTTTTTTGTATCCTTTGATATTCTTTCTATTCTTGTCACTTTCCTCTAAGCTCGCTGCCCAAACTTTTTTTTTTTTATCTCCTTCGAAGCACCTGGCACCATCTATCGCATTTAGTGCAGATACATCCACATATGATGAGCAAAATTACTTGTGCCGTGGATGGAAACAACTTTGATCATGCGAGTCATTTAGTATGCACGAAATGTTTGCTGGTCTCAGCTTCTCAAACGTGAGGAGTTGCCATGTTTCTCAGTTTTTATTATTGCAAATTGAACATCTTTGGATTTGCTGCTAAGTCGGAACGAAGGGTCGGAAAGCTTCGCTTTGAGCTGTGGGAAACGGCAACGACTCTTTTCTGTAAATTTTATAGACCAAACAACTCGCCGCTTAATTTAAAAAGACGGCGCACAGATTCACTGATAATGAAAATAATTCTTATCTGCCGTCACGTCGTTTTACGCTTCTAGCCATCCGCGCGGATTAGCTGAAGTGTGGTCTCGTCATTCACAAGTTTAATCAGCGTCAAGTCTGGCCTGTGAGAAAAAAGAACTTTGCATCTGCGTTGAAACAATGGGGCCCATCAATGGCCCAACCTCGGCATCTTTTTGGTATGCACCAAACAAACAATTAGCTTTGTTGCTGCGTAATTGACTGGCAGGACCGGGTGGCATTTACATTCGCCCGCTGTTGCCACCCTGCCATTCGACGGGACGGGGGTGAAAGAGAATAGGTCCATACGAGGGTGGAAGGTTGGCCACATCTCTCTGGTTCGAAGACACCGTTTTTTTGTTGGTTTTTTTTTTCCACGGTGGCAAACTTCCAAGCTAGGAGCGTTTCTTTTTTTTTTAATGCACGGCCATGGAAGAAGGAGGGAAGGGAGGGTGGAGTGAGGACGAGACTATAGATTTAATTATGCATGCGTGTTTTCTCATTCATTGTAGTGGTGGGAAGGGGAGAGGCAGAGGGTAAGGGGTGTGTGGTGGGAGGGTTGGGGGGGTGGGGGGGGTGGGGGGGACAGACCAATGACATTCCGTCGTTGTAGTCCTCCTCCTACACACACACACAAACACGTACACACACACACACAAGGAGCAGTCTGGGAGCGAGCCGCTATAGGCTAATGAGGTGACACTCACCGTCTGGAGACTAGCCAAAACAGTCCATTAACTCCTAGCCAGTAGTTAAGAGGAGAAGAAGGAGAAAGGTGGTGGTGGGGAGGGTGGAGAGGAGAAAAGAGGAGGCGGATGGGGGTTGAGGGGGGGTGGCGGGAGGGGAGGGGGGCGGCGGCAAAGCGGGTGTGGTGGGCGGCTAGCCGATGGGTCGGTGGGCGGAGCATGCGAGGGGGGGGTAAAAAAAAAAAAAAAAGAAGAGAGTCTGAAGTCTTTCAGGATGTGAGGGTGGGGGGTATTTCTGCAGTTTTGTAGTTGTGAATGAATCAGCGGGGTGGCTGGTTGAAGGGGGGGGGGGGGGGGGCTGTGCACGAGCGTTCACTGTCGGCGATTATGCGCTGTGGAGGCAGCTCTTGAGGAAAAAGTAAGACTGTGTGTGTGTGTGTGTGTGTGATGGAGAAGAGGTGGTGGGGCGGGAGGTGGATGCTGCGAGAGAGAGAGAGAGGGGACAAGGGAGATAGATCCAAAACCCCCCAGTCAGGCAGACAGACCTTTGACAGAGGAGCTCTGTGATTCGCCTCTTTCATCTTCAGAACCCCCCTATCCAGTCGGATAATTATGAGACAAATGCACTGGACCCCCGCTGCTTGAGTGGCAATGGGCATGGGAGGCCAGAAACACAGTGAGAGGGTTCAAACCTGCACGTCTCGACTGGTCTGGAGGGAGGGGGGGGACAGAGGGAATGAGAGATGGAGGGGGTGTTTACGGGTCTGGGAAATTCCCCGCTCTCCCAAGAGAGACAAGTTGGCTCACAGATCATAGTTCAGGGACAGCTTGGTCGCGATACTAGCGAGGCTTAACTGGTTTGTGAGCCGCCGACTTCCTTTCGACTCGCGCGTGTCCAGTTAAGAAATAATCCATTGTTTTGGTTTTTCAAACGCACCTTTTTCTGAGAAACATCTGAAATGCGCTCCCAGATTTGTGACTCGCAGCTGGCGGAGTTTGCGCCTGTGTTGTTTCATTAATGTATTTGATGGCGCTCTGGTCTGCGCTGATAAGGGAGCACAGTTAGGAACCGGAATGGTACCTACATCTTTATCTCACACCAACCACACTTATAGCCTGACAGCCTTACCCCCTGAAGCAGCATGCATGCTAAATTCAATTGCACTTAACAACTAATTCCACTGAAACTCAATTTAAATTTAAGAGTGGATTACGGGAAAATAATTTAAAATGGTGTGGACATAAGAAGGTAAGAAAAGGAACAAGCGCGAGAACAAGCGAAAAGGAAATCTCTTGCCTGTAGTTTCTGATAATGAGAGATAAAAATAACTTTTCTTTCCATTACACTTCCAAAGGCACTTGATTTTGACCCAGGCCTGTGTAATGTGTGTCTGTGAGGTCTCTGCCAGTGATGTGTCAGTGATTGTCAGCGCTTACGACGGCGTCAGGCCTCAGCCAAGAGGAGTTCCCGCTGTCGAGAGCAGCAGGCCGAGCCAGGGCGACTGGGTGCTCCCTCACAGGGCAAATGGCTCTCCTCCAGCTGGGCTAGAGGCCACTGAGGATCCCTGCCACCCATTGCCACTGTTTGCACTCCCCGAGCTCTGCCAAGCGAGCAGTGGTGAAACGCACACAAACACACACACACACGCGAGCGCGCACACACACCTTAAACTGGGGACGTGGAAGGAATTATCCGATCATAGAATGCCACCACATCTAAGACCAGATCTTGGCCCAAAACAGACAAAGAAAACAAAGCGTGCACTCATTCAGACGATTTTGCTGGCACTGCTCCCCTGGAACGGGACATAGGGTGGAGAAGGAGGGGGAGGGGGGGGGGGGAGAATCAACCACAGAGTTTAATGTGTCATTACAAGCATAAAAACAGACTACTGACATTGCCAACAGATGTCGAGCCAGTTTATTTTTGCCATTACAACTCCAGTAGGGAATGAAGCGGCAGGTGCAAATGAACAGTCTTGTAGCTTTCTTCTTTACTGTCCGGGCTACTGTGCTGCTGTATCATCATTTCTCCATGTCAGCGATCTGTTGTTCAGACATGCGTCGTGGAGGTATCAAACCTGTTTTGGTGCTAACCAGAATCCTGCCCGCAGCACCGTACCGAAATCTGCAAAGTGCCAAAGGCACTGACACTGAATGTCAGATTGCGGATCTTATTCGATCAGATAATTCCTGGTTTGAATTGGAAGTTGTAACAGGCCTCGTCTTGAAAACTGTCCAACAATCCTACATGTGGATTAGATATTACTTGTGTACCACATGTGCAAAGACGGTACCTTCTGGCAAGTTGTAGACCAATCTTTAAGAGCCTTAGTTCCAATAATGCCTACACCTTTGTGAACTTCCTACTCCCAATAGTGCAGTAATGATGGAAAGATTTAACTCTTTAGGGAGAACGTTGTTCAGATGAAGCGGGCCGGTAGAGGAGCTTGTTGGTGGTTTAAATGCCGACTGCCTGCCGCATGGCCAGTAAAACCCCTCCTTTCCTGTTAATGAGCCTGGAGACGGGGCTTTTCGGAGGCCCCCAGTCAGAGCTGGCCCGAATCAAAGCATCCGTGGGGATCGAGGCTAGGGGGCAAGAGGGTTTGTTGAGGGAGCGGAGTTCGGGTGTCTCCACTGGCACAAGACCAGCGAGTGAAGGTTGCAGGGCAACGAGGGGAATTATAGGAGTCATTTCACAAAAAGAAAAACCACCACTCGTATAAAGAAAAGTGTTGGCGGTTCTTGCGGAATCATAGCACCAGGTAAGTGCTCGTTTGGTGAGCCGTAGTCAGATGCAGAGCGGCGGTTTAAAAAAAAAAACAGCATCATAAAACAGGTTCTCACATAACTCAAGAGGGAGTGACAGCGGCTGTGCCCGCCACAAGGTCAGAGCGTTGGCAGTCATCCAGAGACAGAGGAGCTCTTCTGCTCCTCGTGGACCCTCCAACTGTCTGGAGATATCCAGCTAACAGCAGTTAAGGTGCAAACCATCTTTGCTCTTTGTGGTTGTAGGTCCCAGATGCGCAATTCAAACGCAAACATCCAGAGACTCAATGCAGTCAACAGCCCGTCACTTACCACAACAAAGCACCATATAATCATGACAAAACATCTCGGTCTTACAGGAGATCAAAATGCAAATCTGATCTCTCAGGTTTAACAGAGTATTCCCTTTGCCGCAGCGCAAGCGTATGATTTATAAATCATACTTAAGTGCATGCTAAGCGAGTATTCACAGCCAGAGAGTGAGAGAGGACTCTATTCCACATTCCTGGCAAAAAAACAGAAAGCAAATCTGTTCTGCGCTACTAAGGCCTGCTGGGGCAGCCCCCTCTGCCACTGCAGCAATAACAACATGTGGTTTGGCTGCACAGCGCCAGTTTACAGTGGGAAGAGGAGAGGCGCTAAATTAATTTCATATTCTGTTGTTCGAGAGTCATAAACAATGTTACAGCATGACATCCAGAGAGGCAGCCACGGTTTGGTCACATGGTCGGAACACATTTCATCAGTAGCTTTTTTCTGGTTCGGGGGAATTTGTCATTATGCACGGCGAGTATTGAGATGTCGCTATTCAAAGTCAGCGGGCAAAGTGTATGAAACAGAGGTGTGTGCGAGGCATGCACGAGCGTCGTATCCTCAGGCACGGCAAGCCTGGTCCTCCCTCACTATTTAGGACACGAATGTATAGGGCCTTTGTTTCTAAATTCTTTCTGGGTTGTTGCCAAAATGCAAGGATGATACGCAGAACAAAGACGCATGTCAACAGGTCTCACCTAGCAGGTTTCTGTTTGTTTGCAGCCACTTTGAATATTGTGGTTAAAGTGATTACATCCTTGCTATGATAAAGTTAAGAAGGGAAGGCTTTCTGCTAACGCGAGTTTAAGTCGGGCTGTCCTCGCAAGCGCCGCTTCAGCCTTTCCCACGAGGCTCTCAAACCATAATCTCTTGAAATATTTGCACAGATGACGGCAGAGCTCGGCTGTTTTGACATGGAGCGGCATGAGCGAGATCTAGCAGTCACTTTTTCCATCACTTTTCAGTTCAGGAACAGGAATTCCCCTTTTGCCGCTTTTCCCTGTAACCCACCCGCACGCCTCCCACCAACCCATATAACCCTCCCCAGCACTCCTTCCTCCACTTCCTCAGCCTGCTAGGATTTGTCCAGTCAGGGCCACACCGCAGGGGCCTTTACACCCGCCTCACAGCCAGCTCCCACAGCCCTTGCTTTCCACTCGCCCAAGCATGTTGTTTTCACTTTATCTGGGATGCCAAAAGTTCATTCACTGGGATCAGGGGTGGGCGGGAGGGCAAGCAGGTTCGGGGTAAATTCGGGAGGAGGATGAGGAGAGGCGCCCCCCCCCCTCTGCCTCGGTTTCGGCAAGCGGGGCCTGTTCTGTTTATGTTGAATGTTTCTGGCGGGGTCGTCTTTGAGCTGCGAGCAACAGACTGCAGAAAGAGTGGCCCCTGTTTGCGTCTGACTGCGACTTGATTCCCTCGCTCATCGCGACCGCTCGCCCCCACCGACACTGGTCCGAGCTCCGAGCAGCACAAAAATATACACCACTCATACTCACGCACCCGTACTGATTTTCCATTTCACCTCTCTTAAACTCTTCGTGGTGCGGTCGAAATGTTAAACATAAGACAATACCGTTATTATTTGCGTTGATTGCGTTTGCTTGCAGGTGTTTTTCCATTGTCTCAAATCCTCCAAACTCCTCGAATATCCAGCACTTTGAAATGATCTTTCCCTGCGCTCACTCACCCCGTCTTTCCTTCTCAAAAAAAAAAAAAAATCATACTTTCTTTTGACAACCAATCACTAAAAATCCACAATACTACAAATATTTAATGGCATCCGCGTACCCGTCGGCCACTGTCATTTAAATTTAAGCAGTAAACACACATCCTAAATCTAGATTTTCTTTCTGCAATGGGAAACAAATGCTATACACTGTTCAGCCAAAAACAGATTTATTATTTCACATTATAGTTTCACTGAAATTGGTGTGGACTCTGTCCAAAGGCCATAAAAACATAATCTCCTGATACTAGCCACAGTGTTGCATCATGGGAACTGGAAGGAATATCAAAGGGCCACCACTGGAGCTAACTCTATAATCCCTCCTCCTGGCAAGCATCTACGTATGTACATCTCTACTTGCCTTGACTTTCTTCTTCGTCCTGAGGGCCTGCTTGAACGTGCATGCAGAAAACACTATCTCTTCGCCGACGCTGACAGCACAGCGGACTTGTTGCAATCGCAGCTCGCGCGAGGTTGGCAGCCCTGCAGAAACACTTCCCATTTGCGGCGCGGGGCTCGGTCCAAGCCACTTGAACTTGGCAGGGCTTACCTGGAACAGCCTACCCCGTAGGACTGCCACAGACTCTCTCCCCCTCAGCCAAGGCAGGAGGCCTCACTGTAAGCTACAACAGCTGATGTCAGACACACCTCCAGAAAACTGGCTACAACTGACTTCCAGGTATTAAGGAAGAAGGAAGTGCAAAGGGTGTTTTTCATCAACCTCTCCCTGTCGAGCTGGGTGAACTGCTTTTCAGAAAGTATTTTTAATTAACAAAGATATGCAACTATTATTTGCAGTAAGCCTTTAATGTATTTAACGTAGTAAAATTGTAGGAGAAAGCTTGTTCAGTCGTAAAGAAGTAGACCGACTATTACATGGTAATACATACAGTACAGAGGCTACAGTTCCTTTCACAAAGGAAAGAATTGTGCATACAAGGTGACTTCTTTTTTTTTTTTATCAATTGAGAGAGAATTACACAGATCGTATGACACCATATGGAATTCTTTTTACACATAATGTATTTCCTTTGCAGGCGCTGTGAAAGGCGAGGCCTACAGGGAGTCCTCTTTAGGAGGAGGGGAGGGGAAAAAAAAAAAAAAAGCTGTATGTATGGCGAGGAGGGAGGGGTGGGTTGGTGGGGGTGGGGGGGGTCGAGGGGTTTAGTGGGGCGGTCCAAGCACGCTCAGCGAAAATATGCCTCATGCACTCGTTGAACTTGGGGCCTGCGCGGGCTTCTCTCAAGGTTACAGGAGAGGCCTGTGCTGTGCGGAGAGGAGCAGGAGAAAGAAACCATGCAGCAGCAGCAGTCGACACGCAACAAGGTTTCCACTGGACTGCGTTGACTGAGAGAAATGCTCTGCTTTCAGCTTCCCCCCCCCTGAACTCCAAACGGTGTCCTAATTAAAAGAAAAACTTGTGTCATAACCAGCTAATAGTTAGCCCGATCACACATTTACACTCTAACCCTCGCTCGAGTCTGGCTGCGAGCGGCTGTTGCTCAGATAACAGAAGCAGCGAGCGATCGCCTTTGACACCAGGTTTCCTTCCCTCCTTGGAGCCTGCCGGGACCCGGGCCGTGTATCCGCTGCCGCACCCCTGAGCCCTCGACCACACAAAGGTAGGAAGCGGCCGCCAGAGCAGGGCGCATTGTGACGAGGCCACTAAATCACCTCTCGTTTTATCCACCGCTATTTGCGCACGTTTGGCCGGAGGAAACCATAAAGACAACAAGGCCTAGTAAATACATCTGAAGAGGCTTGCTCGAAGGAACGGAGGGCCAGCTATTAGCCATCTGAATGATATAAATAGTGGCTATGCAAACAATTGATATGATGCAGGTACACATAAAGCTTAAGAAGCATTGTAAGCACCTTTTTGCTGTTGAAAACTCATCCATATAACTTTTGTGGTCATTTTTTTGGACCTGAAACAAAATATTAGATCCACCTTAACGCACTATAGTCTCAACTGAAACCTTTTTGACACCGTCTCACAGAAGCGGTTGAATTCAGTATGATTATAAAGTATTATTACTCCGATGCGTCCGTCTTCTTGACAGTATGAAAAGATAATCTGCGTTGCACAGTAATTATTATGTGATGGTATGCAGCATTTAGGACCGTAAAAATCAACATGTCAGAAAAGAACGTAAACATGGCACCTGTGCTGGGACAACAACTTGGATTTGACTTCACCCTGACAGAAAGGGGTCAAAGGGCAATAGGTAGTAAACACTTCACTCAAGGAATTGGTCACTTTGCCTTTCCCCAAGAATTATCAGGCCATTAGCACCTCGTAAAAAAAAAAAAAAAAAAGGTCCACTTCTGTGCTTTACAACAGATTAGGCCTGCTTTCATACAAACAGCCAAGCAAAGTGATTGGGCGATTACACAGGGTATAGAAATCTGTTTCAACGTATGTGAAATTAAAAAGCCACAGAGGGATTAGGCCACAGCCTACTTCAATGCACAGATACGACTTTGATTTAAGCTTATTATTAAGGACCAAAAACATTTCTTCACAGCCAAACCCAGCTAATTTTCTAAAAAAAACAAAACAAATTAGCATGAGATGAAATGGGTCATTCTCATGTCTTGATTAAAGTAGGCCTCGGCTTTGCCCATGTGGCCACGAAGCAAGACTGCAAGTTCAGCTTTGTGCACCGAAGGCCTTATCGGGCCTCTTTTCGTAAACAAGAGGAGGAGGGGAAAAAGTAGCCCCGTCAGACATAATAAAAGAGAGCATCAAAGCAGCCATAGAGGAGAATCAATCGGAGTATTAGAAGCCACTTGGGGTTGTCAACGTGATGGCTTAGATGTCACTGGAGAACATCTTCATGGATGTAAAGCGGGCAAACAAATTAAGAGGGATGAGCTCGCACTTGGTGGATTAGTTTTAGATTTATGGAGGCAACTTGGAGCCAAATGCAGAGCAGAGAGGGAACAAGTCTGTCAAAGCTGTGAAGACATCCATACAGTTACAACAACTAAAGCTTATTTATTCATAAATTATTGCACTCAAAGGCTGCAGGACTATGTGAGACTGCGTATTTGTCTGTGGAGTGCTTCCAGCGAGAGGATCTGATGTACATTACAAAGCGGCTTGACTTATCGGAGCACTTCTCATTAATGAAGATTGCAACCTCATTTCCCTTAGTTAACCTTGGCAACTGTAGTACAGTCTGTTCTGTAAAGTCAACTGTAAGGGTATGAGTGTATGTGTGTGTGTGTGTGTGTGTGTGTGTCCTGATAGCAGGTTATGTATGCTGAGCAGTGGCCCTGCGGCAAGCACTCACTCTCATCAGCACTTCATAAAACAAGGGTGTGGTGGTGCAGGTGCTATGCGAGGAGCGTGGAGGAACCTATAGATTAGACTCCAACTGTAAAGGCCACGCGGTGCGTTCATGTCCACGAGGGAAAATGCGTAAATGTTTAAACTGAACGGATGGGAAGCGAGAACTCATTTACTCAGAGAGGAGATGGGAGCGATCCTTGAAAACGAACGTTTCAACCTCCTGACGACTTCAGAAGTTGGATTTCAACCCCGGCTGCAGGGACTAATACAGCGCCAGGTCCCGAGCAGCCCGAGACACTCGGCAACCCAAATGTGAGACGATGGGAAATGCACATGCGAGGGAATTTTTAGGCCGGTGCAATTTCTCCGTGACACATTTACTGCGAAGGACCTCAAGAGTGATAACATGCACAAACCGCAGCGCGCTGAGGAGGGGTGACAGCGATACTCGTGAGCCACAGGAGAGCCGTAATGCCAAGGCGTCCTCCGAGTGCAGCCCCCTGTATAATCCCACAACCTACTTTATGGGGAGCGCTCCCCTCTTTCGCTGATGTGCGGATCATTAATCACATTTCAAATCAAAGGCCAATCCCTTGCCACAGATACTCACTCCCAAAACTCAAAGCTATGTGTGTCAAATAGTCCCCGTCACCAGAGGAAGCTATTCAAACTTTCCACATTCAATTATCTAGCGAGAGAGGTGCTGGTTAAAGTGTGCAAAGGGGGGAAAAAAAACATCCAAATCTGGGGTTTAATACTTTTATAGCGAGCGTTTCTGCGCTACCGCGTGAAAAGACCGAAAACACACTCGTGAAGCGAGCTCACCAACGTCATTAAACGGCGGTACTTTTTTTTTTTTTTTTTTACTTCAATTTAACCGATGCCACTTAAAGCCCGGCTCTCAGAATTCTCGCTCAGCACGCAGAACTGGCACTTGAGACATGAAAGGGCAGCTGCGACGTTTGGTTTACATTATATCTTAGTGGTTTCCACATTGTGGCCAGGGGATAAGCATCAGGAGAGGTTTATCTCTGTCACAGTGCTCTATGGAATATGTAAACACTATGTGTAATCAGTGCTGCAGTGAAATGGAGTGCAGGGGGCGGGGGGGGGGGTGTGGGAAAGTGAAGTGCTTCGGGAATAAGTCACCATCTTACTCCTTGAGCTTAAGGAAAGATAAGACATCGGAGGCAAAGCTGAGCTTATGTTCCTTTTTAGAGTATACAACTTTTTTTTTTTTTATCAGTCAGAAGGAGAAAAAAACCTGGATGAATAAATCAAAACGTGCCTTTCTGAAACGAACGAAATCAGCAGGTCTTATGCAGGCACCATTGTTTGTAACTTGGGCATTAACTTTGACTCTCCTCCGTCCCCATCTCCTCCATCTCTTGGCTTAACTCTGTCAGCATGCCTTTGTCTCTGTCATCCACCCCGCGAGGCAGCGCCACTCCTTTTTTCTGTGGAGGCCGGGTACTCGTTTTTAGACGAAGAGCCTCTCTCCCCCGTCTAGAGCCCAAGTTTTAATATGGTGTCCAATCAAAAGTGATTAAGCATCGCAGAGCACAAACAATGCTGGCCCTTAAATCTCTGTGAACCCTCTTTCACTGGAGCGAATGAAAGAGCACTCTGTCTGCAGCAGCAGATGACAGACGTGCGCTTGAAGATAAGTCTTCGCCATGAGCCCTTATCCTACCAACACCCGCCGCCTGACCAAATAAAGAAATAAATAAATAGATTACAAAATGCCAAAATGCTGCAGAATGGGATCCCACCTTGAAGGCATCAGTGGGGAAGTGAAGGGTGTACTTTGCCAGTAAATGTTCCGTTTTACAGTAAATTGCCTTGAGATGATACCTAAAACCGGTGGCACCAGACAGGGCCAAGTTGGAGAGAGTGACTGAGCCCGCCGTGCACAACTCAGCTGAAAGGAATTAAGTTGAGAAAGGAAGAAGACAAACACGGAGTCAAACATATGCGAGCGCACAAAGGGGGCACAGAAAACAAAACCCCCCTGACGTACGAGTGTGACGTACCACCAATAAATCAATAATAAAATCAACCAGCCGCCCCGGGGACAGTATCTTTCACATGAGAAAGAAGAAATGTAAAAAAACAACAAAAAAAAAAAAGCAAACTTGGCAAAAATTTCCCGCACATCATCGTGTCTCGCACATAAATTACCAACAATCACAATGCACGATGTATGCCACATGTAACACAATACCCTGAACTAATGCATTGGATGCATGCGGTTCCTTCAAGATGTACGGCAGCATGAAGATTTAAGGAAAGCTGGATACTGGGGGCAGCAGCTAACCAACGCCAAGAGAATGCTCTGCCTTTTTAAAATGCCATGAGCAAGAGTAGTGTTGCAGCTTACAATGACACGGTGGTTGGACAAATGTTTCATCATTAATATAATATGAACACGAGACGGTGTTGCCTTAATACATGTTTTCAGCACATGTAACGCAATCTTACATCTGGTAAGCTTCCATTTTGTAGCTGGGCTGACTGATCGGGTCCAAATTATGTTTGATTGTTGTTTGTTCTCAATGAAGTTTAATTTTTGCTTCCAAAGTATCACAGCGTTCGCAGGCAGATATCTATGTGAGGGGTTCAATAACCGCACACACATGCAGACACATTTGCAAACTTGGAGCAGGGGGGAACCAGACAAACGTCATCACTGGGAGGTCATGAGAGGGAGGAGCTGGCGCTATGACAACAAGACATCAGCCGTCTGCAGCCTGCTGCCGTCAACAAGTCAGCGTGAGCACTACCATCTGACTGGGCTTTCCTGACACTGCCCCCGATACGCTCAGCCAAAACTAGCTATTGCTGCTGCTGTTACTGGCTCCTGCTTTCAATTTCACTAGAGTGGGCCAAGTAATGGCTTCAGCATTTTGTGGTCTGCCGACACATATGGTCCGTGTAGCGATCTGGTCCCGTGCCCCCCCATCGATCGTTTTGGGGCGTGCGGGGAGATATGGGCAGAGGGAGGCAGACACAGCCCCAGGGGCTGGCCACAGTTATTGGAGGGTGTGTATGGGTCTTGTTATGACTGCTATGAGGATTGGGCTCCGTCGGGCTACCGCTGCAATCAGTGCTTTGCCGCAGAGTGTGGAATCAACCAGATAGTACTTGTTCATTCATACCAGCAAGGTTCAGGCCTTTTGGCGATGAAATAAGTAGGAGGTGGTGTAGTAAAACTCCCCTTGTCTTCAAAAATGCCCCCAGTTATACAAGTCCTGCACTTGATGCAACACACTATTACAACTGCTTTTCCCATTCACTGGTAAAAAGCAGCGTAAAAAAGGCTTGAGCATCTCTCCCAAGGAGAATTTGGAAGGTATAACCATCTGAGGAATCGAACCCAGACCCTCAACCAAGCGAGGAGAAGCTCACTAATAATTAGGCTTGCCTTCATCTTTCAACCAGCCATTGGTATGACCACATTAACCTTCTCTTTATCACTTACGTCACCACTAATGCCATTACTGGTAGTTAGGCTACTGCTGCTGCTGCCGCTCCTATCTGGCTGCATGACCTAGATTAAAGGTTATTTGCTCAAGTCACAGAGGCTGCTCCTTTGGCTCGCCCTTGTTGGGTTTCCTTATCTGAGTTTGTCTGGACAAATCTTGGACACAAAGCACCCATTTTGTGCTCCTCTCTGGAGATCCTGTTACAGTGTTCCAGACACGACGCGGTCCACCAGCGGTGCCTCTGGGAGCATGGCGTTTGGCGAGGCGGCGCGATTAGTTGCTTCCTCAAACTTCAAGCATATGATACATGTGCACTCCCCTTACGTCTCCGAGCGTGCTTTTGTGCCGTGATGGTGTAAAATGATCGGCGAGGGGGTCAAATGATGTCATGCTGCGAGAATCCAGATATAGCAACCCCCCCCCTCCCTCCCCCCAATCACTGTTACAAACTAAAGAAAATATACAAGTGGATCCAACAGTGCTTCAGGATTCCCAAAAGTCCTGATTGCTATAATAATTGCGTTTTTGTTCAAGCACCTCCTGCCTGTTACTACTTGAGATTCACCAAGTAATTTTCATGTCAATTTCCTGGAGAGTTCAAGACGGGATTCAAAACATGTTCTAAAATAATCCTGGATTAAAACATGAAACAAATGATTGTTAGTCTTAGCATTACAATAGCAGCCCTTTGGATACGAAGAAAAACATTGTCAAGACGTTGCTCGCTTGCCAGGCAGAAGCGTCTACGCTTCTGCGCCCAATAACGCGCATGCACAAATAATTGTGTGCATGCAGAAGCCTTGAGACTGAAGTGGCCTTAGTCCTCCTGCGCCCTACAAGGACAAAGTACAACTAAGAGAGAGAGAGGGAGAGAGAGTAAGAGGCAGAGAGAAGGAGGGAAAATGAGAGAGAAAAGAGTAGTGTTCGCTGACCTCATTCTGACAACAAGCCCGGGAAGAGCCTTTCCCTGGAACCGTTTCGCAATAGCGCTGTTGTTTATACAGGTGGTGGGTGAGTCGAGCAAGATATGCAGAGAGCATGCATTTTGCAACACCTCGTTATGAATGCTAAACACACGAAGCATGTCAAATCACACAGACGCACACGTATATAAGTGCTACATCCCCGGCCCAAAGTGTGGCTTGAGTTTCGTTTTAGTTGTGACATTTGCAGGGAACGCGTCATTTTGCAGGCTGTGGCCAATTCATCCCCCGATGTTTGAATTTCAAAGTCAAGTTCCTTTACGCGATCCAAGAGCTGTCAAACACTACTATCCTCGGGTATCGTCCAGTGAGTGCTCGCCTCCTGGAACGGAGGCCTCTGGTTGGCTCGTGTGTTTGGCTGCGGGGCCGTCTCCTGCAACAACATCCACTTGGCCAGAGTTCAACCCACGTGGAAGGCTACAATAGCCCAAAGGTGGCTGCCCAGACCATTGTTTATGCAACAGCGCACTACTGCCAGGTTAAAGAGAAAAGAGCAAGACAGTAGATAAATATGCGGGTCTGCTGCCTGCAACAGAGTTGTCCTTTCTGTTAATCTGCCCTGTACAAATACAGCTTAGCGAGACATTTTTAGCGTTAAATCGCAGATTTTTCCACTCTTGCGTTGGATTTTTGAGATAGTTTTTATCCTCACAGGAAAGCAGGAAATGAACTTATTCCTCATCATTTTGCATATTTAAAGTGTCGCTGTCCCTTAGTAAAATGCTACAGTTACAGATTACAGCTTTTACATGTTTGTTTTCTAAAAGCGGCGGCACAGTGCGGCGATACAAAATGGAAATCCGGCACCTTAACCAAAACCATTCTCCAACTCTAATGAAATCTTCCCCAAACTAAATAGATTTTTAGCTTGTGATTTCTGTCGCAGTTGAAGCCTGACTGAAAAAACCCATGCATAAGTTAATGTAGCGCCTATCCTGTTTTCCCATTAACCAGCAAGGTGAGCCAAATTCATTACATCGTTGAAAGATGTGGAAAAAAAAAAAAGAAGAAGAAGATCCACACAACAGCTGTTTGGTAAACATACCAAAGTAATTGTTCCAAATGCCTTATTTTAACACAGATTAAATGCAATTAGAGGCTGTTTGTCTAACCACAACAAGTCTCTCTGCCAAGAGAAGAAAAAAAAAACTGTCATTGTTTCTAGCGTTCTGCTCGGGGATTACAGCCGGGAATAGGATGACTTTTTTCAAAAGTAGCTTCCTTATGTACAGGAAGGAACCTTTAGACACAAACAAAGCGTATGCTCGTTGCATAGGAAGACTATAGGGATGGAAAAAAAACGGTTGGTTGGCTAAGGCAAGGGTCTTCTGAGGTGAATATGAAGAATTTAGGTCAGTGCAGCCGAGACATTTAACCAGCTCAAGCCGCTGCAGCCTGGGTGGAAATAGCACGGGAGGCCAGCGAGAGGGGAAACCAGTGCGTCACAGCTCCCAGCCCGATTCCAGACTTCCCCCCCCCCCCGATGCAAACAAGAGCCATAACTTCCCTAATGATCCCAGATCATGTACGCCGCCTCGGACACGTTCCACCAATGGGGGAGCGCTTCCTCTTCACCTTTGACCTCAGAGTGGGTGTGCCTACCTTTGACTCCGCATGAAGCCGCGCGGTGCTAATGCGATGGGATGAACAGTCGGGAAAAAAAACAGTGTGTGGAAAAAAATGAGGTTTGAATGTCCCATTGTGAAAAATCTTTAATCCAAGCATGTACAAAATGTTACTGGAACACTCCTAAAATCTGGTGAAATCCTACTTTAAGAGCGAACAAATCTCTTAATATCTTAAATAGTCGCCAAGTCTTGATAATCTAAGTCTCTCTTGCTTTCATTTTCAGTCTCCCTGTCACACACAATTGCGCCCTGATTCAAAAGTCCAACACCACACACACACCCTCTCTCTCTCTCTCTCTCTCACACACACGCACACACACACACACACTGTAAACAGTCTTTATTGAGACGTGAGTGCTTGTATAAACATAGCCAGGCCCTATTGAGGGTCCAGGGCTGGGTCGAACAATAAGAGGGGGAAAGTTGCTGGACGTTCCTCACAGACGGTGTGTACAAAATCCAATTATCAGAGCCACGGCATTAACATTCCAGCAGTCTGGCAGGTGACGGCTCCGTCTTTTCAGCCCCCCTCTCTTACACCACCAGCATGGGATAGAGACACCCGGCAGCACCTCGACAATACGCACACACACACACACACAGACATGCAGCCCTCTTCAGCCCCTCCACCCCACCCCTCTCACTTCTAAGATCCCCCAAGTATTGAGACATATATAGTGGGAAGAAGGCAAAGAGTGGGGAGGCAGTTTGGGGGGGGGTGGAGGGGTCCACCAGCGACACTGGTCTTTTCTTCAGGAGATCAGCGCGACCGGCCTAGCAGGCAGTATCAGTCAATGGGGCATTCTTCTCCTCTCTGTCTCTGGGTGAGAATATGTTGATCGCTGATAACATTGCTTTGATTGCCATAATGGGGGAAACACTTTTTGTTTGGAGCGTTTGCCTCTAAACAGTGCGCGCTTTGTCAGCCCCCGGGTGACGTTCGCGGCATACAAGATGTCGATTAAGGAAAAAAAAAAAAAAAAAAAGGTTTAACGGTAAAAACAAAAAAACAACGTTGTTGTTCTTGGCTACAGGGAGAGTTGACAATGGATTCAAATAAAAAGTCTGCGTCTACGGGTCTCTCGGTGACAAAGAGCGATCCATCTAACCCAGAGACCAGCACGCTGCAGGTTTAACCCTGCATTCACGCTAAATCTTAGAAAGAATTAGACTTTATAGTCTCATTTGAATGAGACGCCCGTGAGCAGTTGCTCTGACATACACTAGCTTATCGCTACAGGATGTCGTGTACGTGATGGCGCGCATGAGATATGCAACACCTCTGCCTGCTATCCTGCCCTGCACCCTTGTCCCAAGTCCTATATATAAATATACACACACATCTGGTCCTCGTTCTGTTCTTTCCATCATGTCATCCTACAGAGATGTCTGTCAGAGATACATACGGCGCAGTAGGTCTGAGACAAATGATTGTTTTTGTTATGTATTCATTCGTTTCTTTGTCCCGACAAAAAGGTCAAACAATTTAGAAAAATCAGGATTTCCCACGGACAGAGGAGACGTCCCCAAATTGTTTTTGTCCCCCTCCCTCCCCCCCATAAATGACAATCGATTATTACAAGTGAAGTCTCCGCTGCTTGATTGATTCAGTCGTCAGCTAATCGCATCAGTGCCACGGTACAGTATGTGATCCCTGCAGATTCTTTAAGCCCCGTCACCAAACACCTCGGGCGGGGATTAAGTTGAGGGTTGAAAGCCTGCTCATGCCTAGATGCATGAGTGTAAGTCAGTGTAAGAGAGATATGGTAGGACATGCCAGCAATCATTACGTGCATTGCTGTATAATGGACTGAGTGAAAAGGTTTTTTGTTCTATGTGACCTGTAATCAATGTAACACCCTGAAGTATTTGACTCTGAAAACACACCTCTCGACGGTTTTCAGTTTTTAGTCCACTTTTCATAACAGTAACTAAGATTTCTTTGTGTCCCCCCCAACAAAACTCTGTCTCTGCCTGCGTTTCGCCGTCCTCCTCTGTGGTACGATGTTAGTCAAGTGTCTTGTGGTTTTCTCCACCCTCACCAGAAGGCCTGTGCGCATTTAATTATTCTTGGATGGCGGATGAAAAAAAAAAAGAAAAAAAAAGCGAGTTCTTTCTTCTTCTTCTTTTTTTTTTTTTCATTAGCTCAGCAGCGGTTTTCCCATTCATAATAGTTGGCACTGGTTTCGCGCTGGCTGCCAGAGATCACACCCCAACCATTTTCATTTTCCTTCATCCATTTGTTTCATTCATGTCATAGATTTGGCAGAGGCCTGCGTCGTTTTCCTGATGGCCGTCGACCCTTCAACACCCGTCTTTGGAGTCTCAAACTTCTGTTTTTTGCGGCTTTGTTTTGCGTCAGAGTGGAGAAAATGTGGAAACGGCAATTCGCTCTGGTTTGCGTCCAAGTGACTTTGTTAAAAAATAATAATAATAATAATAATAATAAAACGGCATTTCAGAAATGGAATTATTCAGTGTAATTTAAGACTGAATTGAAGATTCTTTAGCAGCGCAATGCGGAGCACTGCTGACATGCTCTTGGATGGAGAGACAGACTTCACACATTGAAACTTTTCCTGGGAAAGTGGATGGATATTGTTTGTGAATATGAGAATCATGTTGAAATAAATCCAAAGTTAAAAAGAGCCATTAAGCAAAGAGTGTGGGCTAACATCCGCCTGCCTTCATAAAGTATATTATCCTATAAGATTGCGGAGGTGGTGAATGCGCTGTGTAAAGCACTCACCCCACACTTTAAGTGCATTACACAGTGCATTCAGCTATCCGAGGCCCCAAGAAACAGCAGTTTATCATCATACAACTACTGGAACCATGCCCACTGACAGGAAAGCTATATCACACATACACACGCAGGCATGCATTCGAACGCAAGTGCTTCCACCCACCCGTTCACGAACCTCTTCGCTAAATCTATCAACTGCAGCTGCGTGCATGTGTTTTAATGCATGCACACAAGCCGAATACACGTGAGTTCATATGCGCATGTGACCATCTGAGCCCTAACACTCAAAATTGACTGTACACACATAGCCTGCAGACGCAGGGAGCGCTCACATGGCTGCAACCCAATCCCGGAGAAATCCAAAGTGTCAAATAAAACCCAGGCTCTTTAGTTTTTCTCCCAACATGGAAACAAACAAGATGGCTACCGTGTCTCCAACCCGAGGAGGCCTTGCGGTGTTCCCCGACTCCCATCTGAATGGAGTTAGAGGCTGGCTAACAGGAGTGGAGAGGAGAAGAGTCTCCTGGGGCAGTTGGCTCGGCAAGCGGGACCAGAGGATGGCTGCACCGTGGATTAGGGCCCCACAGTGGTCCATTGTTAATTGGGCGCCATGTGTGAAAGCTACAGAGAGATTAGTTTGTACAGCTGCTGCCATTTGTCATAACTGCCCTTAACAAGACACACATGGCAACCCAAGTTACAGCCAGAGGTTTTACAGAAAAAGGGGAGAAAAAATGTCTGCTGAGCGTCTAATAGTTTGCGAAACAGACCTGCATAAGCAGATGAAGATGTTCCTGGGAAACACCGAGCAGACTCAGCTGGGATCCCATAAGAGATGATGAGTTTGAGCATTACTCATTTAGCCATCTGTAGGTCAACTAGGGTCATTATCATAACTGCTCAAAAAAGCTATGTTAAGCTTGTAGAAATCCCGGACCACAGGTTGCAAACAATTTTTGCGAAAACAATGAGGGAAGATCTCAGCCATTACATCATGACCCCGTTGGGCAAATCTCAAATTAGACAGGGTCTGGGTTTTATTAGACAGGCAATGGTGTGACGCTCCAGAGATAACAAGAGGGCTTGTGACTGTTATACCCTGATGACCTCTTTTAAGTCAAATTTCCTTGGTTATGTAGGGTACATCATGAGGTTTAGGGGAGGGATAATGGAGTAGAGTTATTTTTTGGTAAGAATCCACAGTGTAATTGTGGGTTGTAGGTCTGCGCACATGTTGGAGGCCTAATTACAATCTTGACTTGGTAAATCCGGAACAAGCTTTTAAAGCACTCTCACTTTCAATTTTTTGCCCGACAGATGCTAGACCTGTTGTTACTAAGACGCTGCGGTTCATTGAATCTAAATGCAGTCTTTGGAGCTGAAGTGCAGGTGAGGAATAATCTGATGTGTGTGTGTGTGTGTGTGTGTGAGAGAGAGAGAGAGTGCAGTAAATGAGTCCATGGTTTTTCCTGCACATGCACATGTGCTTACGAGTGTGAACACGTGTCCCCGTGTGTGCATTTTTGCGTTTGCATATAAAAGTTTGGAGTTTTTCCCCCCCCTCAAAGTCGGTGCGGCTAAATGACCAGCTGGAGATTTGCGCCAGTGGAGAGCAGCTCAATTTGAGAAGAATTTAAGCTATCTGGACGCAGATCATATAAGCTTTCAGAGGGCACCATGGTAACGAGCGCTCTTCTTCTCCAGTAAAAAATAACGGGTTTCATTAACTATCCTGTTAATGCTGCAGCAGGCTTTAACCACAGGATCCAGACAGCCTCAGACTAGCTTGTTCCTAACAAAAGTAGTTGCATAGTAGCCAAAAACTTTCAGCATTACTAAACCCAGTGTTGACTCAGTGTTCCCCACTGGTTAAGCAATTATCTAAATTCAAATCTAATGAAATTTTGCAAAAGCCAAATGGTAAAATGCTATTACAGTATTTGATGGTGGTTTTAAATGTCATAGTTTGTAGCAAAGTCAAGAATTTTCATTTCCAGCCAAGAGATTTCTACTGAAGTTGTGCATGTTGTGTTAACACCACGCCTTAATTTAACTCATATATGTGGAGATCTACGCACAAATGCTGTAGAAAGTGTGTGCGGGAAAGGAGAATATTTGTATTTCCCCCTGTATTCGCTGTGTTTGTCACAATGGTGGCAGAAAATCTGCAACATCTGCTGCTTCCCTGATCTTGAGATATGAGATTTTCATGTTGTTCCAAGGTGTCCATATTTCCTCTCCCCCTGCCATCTCCTCTATATAGCTCACTTTAATCACATACAGGCCCACTGCTCAAAGATGCTGTCTTTCATAAAAGACTGCATGTTTACGCAAGTGCTAAAAATGTAAATGAGTTCCTTCCCGACTCTCCTCGTCTCCTCTCCTGTTATAACTTTTTTTTTACTATATGGGTCAATAAAAATATACAACCATATTGGGGGCTGTATTGTTTATTACACTGAATATATGGCGTCTTCTGATGATCAAGAGTCGGTTTCTAAATTTGGGAGCTTTTTGAGAAGTGAACCTGACATATGTGAGGGAGGAGTGGATGCTCTTTGGCTAGTTTTGACAACTCAATGGGGCGCTGATGAATCCGTCCCAAGCAGGCCATTCCCAAGCCCCAGACACCATATCCCCTCTTTGACCCGCTGCACTGACATTAGAAAGAAATCCTCTGGGGATTCACCCCCCACCCCAAACAGCAACATGCCCACCCAAAAGTACATTTTGCACAGTGCTGCGATGGCGGGCCTTTCTTTTTCTGTCCCGCTCAGGTCTTGTCGAGCCGTCACAGTGATGGGCTGTACTGTACCGCCAGACAAAAGAAGAGACAACCATCACTCTGGGCCACTGATCGGCCCTGTCTGGACTGAAAAGACTTTGATGGGGCAAAGCAGGGTGGGGGGTTCTGCACAGAGAAGTCAGTGTCTCCTGGGCAACCACTCTGATTGTCTGTCCCTGCCCAAAGTTCCCCATCACACCCCACCTACTACCCTTTCCCATTTTTTTTCTTCCCTTCATTGGTTGTTCACAAGGCTCCTTCCTGAGTAAAGGGGACTGGCTTTTTGCATGAAAGTCTCAGTCTGGTACTTGAGGGAGCTTTTCTCTGGGTTGACTTGAAAAAAAAAAAGTGAGGTCAAAAGGCACCTTCTCTATGAAAGACCTCCGTTTCTCATCTCTGAACCTACTTATCCCTTCTTTCCACTGCAAACCCTGCTGTCTAACATGACCAGCTTTGCAGGCTGATGGGACTAGAGTTAGTTAGTTAGTTGGTCTTGCAGCTGTGCTAGTTTGATGGTAAAGACGTGAGGGCGGCCATTGGATAGAGAAACTCAGGCGCAGGGAGGGCCTGCTTTGTAAGGCAGGACAGTGAGGTACAGTGTAGTGCCTGGGATAGGGGGTGAATGTACCCATTTGTCTTCATTTGGGAGGACCGGCAGACAGGGTGGGGGTGGGGAATCTATCCGGGAGGAGTGGGAGGTGCCGGTCCTCCAGTCAAGTGGCCTCGGGGGGATTTGAAATGCATTTGGGGTCCTCCCCAAAAGCCTGGGAAAGTGTGGGGAAGCTGAGATCTTAACCATAGACTAATGACACATACTGCAGGCCTTAACTAAGTGTAAGCACAATCGCAAAAAACGGAGTCTCCTGCTGAAATACACAAGAAAAGCCTTTTCAACACAATGCCCCTGCTTTAGAAAGCCAAAGAAAAGCCGTGTCCCATTTTTTGACGGATGCAACAGTGCAAACTGTGACACAAGCAAATTAAACACACTGTAGCAGAGCAAAGGAGGGGAGTTGTAAATTTTGTTGAGAAAGAAGGCATCCACATTTCTCAGTGGCCTCTGCTCCAAGTTGCCTTGTTTCCATGGAGATTTATGTACACATGGCACACAAAAGAGGGCTAAGGAGGTAACATGGCCTGTTTAAGCCTTGAGGTATTTGCTCAAGCAAAACCCTGCTGCTAATAACACAAGCTTCATACTGAGCCAGGCAACCTGGCTGCACTGCACACAGGTTAGTGTTTGAGAAAGAGCAGGCGGGGGAAAGGAGGCAGGGGAAAGTCAGATGGAGATCACAAACAACCAGAGATCCTGCAGAGGGAGCGAAGGCATTAAGGGAGAAAGAAAGTAAGCAAGAACGAAAGAAGGAAAGAGAAAAAAAAAACACAAAAGAAGGAAAGCAAGAGGCAAGAAAGAAAGAAAGCGCACTGCAAAACATAAATAGCTCCCGGGTTAAGAGAAAAAAGAATCGGGAAGACATTTAGTGGGAAGCGGAAATCAATAAGGCAAGCGGTGAAGCTGGGAGGGAGTTCTAAGTGGATTAGATTGAGAGAATGTGTTCGATAGGTTATGGCTCTGAGAGAGAGGTAGCCAGACACCGCAGGCTCTATTGCATACTAATAAGGAAGCCAGAATGGAAGCTAAGCGCAAGGTTGTGCAGTTCAATCTGAAGAGTTTTTCTATATGGCTCTGGAGTCATTGGTTAAGGTTTTTCCCAGGATTTGTATTTTACGGCCTCGCTGATCTTGTTCTGAATGTTCGCTGTTCAAAATTCATGTCCAAGAATAAACTTCACTCAACTTCCAAGAGAGCCATTCCTGAGATATTTTCCAATATCAACCCACCAGGAAAACTTGAAATAAAGGGAGCCGAATAACTTGCTTTAACCCCCAAAAAGGAAGACAAACAGTAGTGTCCTTAACGCTGTCTGCTTACAGCAACTTTTGTTTCACACTTCTGGCATGAACCCAGCCACCCTTTCTCTGGCCAAGCGCCTGGGCCTGGGACAGCTGTCATGGTCGGAGTCTCTGGCTTGAGGGAAAGCCAGGGAGTGAGAAAAGAAAAGAGACTGGGAGAGAGAAGGAGTGAGAGAGTCATTTGGCCGGGCAGTGTGCCGCAGGGGTGATTCCTGATGGCAGAGGAGGATAAGGGGATGAAGGGAGGGAGGGATAGATGTTGTGCTTAGTCACAGACCTCCACTGTGACCCAGAAGGTCAGGCCTCCACACTGGCCGCCTGACCAAAGCCTCAGAGGCAGCCAGGCGGAAAACAAGATGCAAACAGCTACCCCACGCAGCGTGGCGAGCAGGCAGTGGCCAATCTTGAAGATAGGGACCAGCCAGACTACCCGGCCTGAAGGATTGGAGAGGAGGGTGAGGAGGTGTGGGGAGTCAGTGGTACCTACTCCCTCTCACTTAGGCCAGTGAACCAAGGGACCACCAGCCAGACCAGAAGCAGTGGCGGGGGAGTGGAGACAAACAGTTGCCAAGAGACCACCAGTGATCCCGCGACCGCCGCAGTTTGACCCCGATTGAGGAGGTCAACAAGGGGGGCTTATGAGCGGTTCGCCCCCCGCCTCCTCCCCTGACCAACACCCCCCCCAGGCAAAAAGTCTTCCTCCTCCACGTGCCCCGGGCCTGCAACAGCACGTTTTCACTGATCTGCTTTGCTCAATTAAACTTCAGAGGACACCCTGCCACATCCCTTTGCAAAGGTCACGACCCCAGGGGCCGAGGTTAAGTCTGGCGCTCGTAAAACAAGGTCTCCATTAACATGGCAGCGTGCATTCAGAGGTAATCCATCCATTTCCACAAACTATCACGACAGTGCGAAAAAAAAAAAGTTACGTTACTTGGGGGGTGGGGGGGGCTGGAAGTCAAGGTAATGATGTTTTATGGCTCTGTTAACTTCCAGCACTGGAGTAATGGGAAATCTGCTTGACCTTGACTTCTTTAGTCTCCCATTGGACTACCTCGGCAATCCTTATCTGTCACTGGTTGTGAGGAAATCCTCCGAATTCTTTGAAGAAATTCCTAATTTACACTATTACACACGTCAGATTTATTTATAATTTAAGTAATTTAGCACGTACAGCAGATCATTTTCAGAATATTTTCCAAGGTTCACGCAAATTCTTCAGGGTAATAGTTCTTCATCGAATGTCTTTTTAAATGATTTAATTATTACTTCTTCTTTTTTTTTTTATCTCTTCATGCTCTATTAATACCACAATACATTTAAATATGCAGGGCCGAGAACAACATCCAAACATTTGTTAAGGAAATAGGATGAACAACATGACTGAACCAAATACAAACGCGGCCTGCACTATTCAAACGTGTCCTAACATGACCATTATCTACATGCCTTGTTGCAACTATTCAAACTGGATATGAAAAATATGAATCCAGGTGGGGAGAGGTGATGATTCAAAGAAAAAAAACAAGAATTGCACTTCTTGTTTTATCAGATAAAGATAAAACAGTGCACTGGAGTACAACAGCAGTGTGTGTGTGTGTGTGTGAGAAGCCAGGGCCCTGTATTGAACACGGCCTGCCAGTTGGCACAATGGATGCCACAACCCCCACTCCCAGCCCCCAGCCTACTTCCCAGCGGGCATTCATCTGGGCATGCACATGGGTGCTACAGCCCTGCCTGGCTAAACGCGTCTGTGCCCCAGAACAAGGGGGCTGAGTGCCCTCTCTAAATTCACCCAGAACACTCGCTGCCAACCCGCCGACCTTTCTCAGGCAGCAACCTACGAGGATCAAGAACAAATACGCTCCGGTCTTATTGATTTTTGCCACCGAAAAAAAAAATAACAGGAAAAAACAAAAATACTGTTGTGTAAATAACGGCCGCAACATATTTTATGTTATCCAATTACACAACAGGGCACGAAGCGAGCCGCTGCCAGGTAGCAGGACAGAGAGAATATTAAAAGCACAGTCCGGACCCGATTTTTTTTTTTTTTTTTTTTTCTTTTTCCGCACAAATACCAGATTCTGTTTCAGACAGAGCCGTTTGCCACTTTCTTTGTGTTTGATTGTATGTTTGTTTGTTTCGTGCAGTTGCAGCAGAACAAAGGCAGCGGCTTCCATTCTGCCACTGTCAAAAAACTTTCCAACGTGCCCACTGCATTGCGGATGCCAACCAACGAATCAAAGGCATGCTGCAAGCAGACAAAGAGGGTTTGATGCCAACCTCCAAACCTCTAACAACCATTACTGGTGATTTGCCTGCCTCCCTGGCACAGTGTAAAACAAAATGGCGCCGCACCACACGCTACCACAATATGGCTGCATTGTCTGGAGATGGGCACTGCTTGGTAACTTGGAGAAAAGGGAAAAGACGCTTTCGCTTGCAAAAACGAAAAACGGGGAGGAAAAAAAAAAGAAAAAAAAAAAAGCATGCCCGTCTCTGTGATCCCGGTTAAAGAATGCTATTTTGTATTTGCCAAAGTTTCAACGCCGAAACTTCGAGGACAACGGTAAATAATCGCTCTGATCCGCAATGCAAGTGAATTTAATTCTCCGGCGAAAGCGAACACTTTGCTCGCCGTTTATTTCAAACAATAAAATGAACCCCCTTGCCAACGTTTTAATCTTCCCGCATGGCGGGCAAATTTCTCTAAAACAGTAGCAGGTGAAATACCGTACATGGACGTACAATGCATGCACTAATTTACCATTTAAATGGCCTATATTGTGAAAAAAGACTGCACTGTGCCGTTCTCAAGTTGGTAGTGATTCAGTAAAAGATGCAGCAGATGCAAACTAGAGAAGCGGTGGCATCCTACAAAAGACACAAAAGAGGGTCTGATGCCAACCCCGGTGCCAGTGGCAACCATTATTGTCTGTGTGCGGTGCCTTCTGCTTTCCCTGGCACTTATCAAACACAAAATGGCGCTCAGGGTTTGATGATAATGAGCTAGCTATACCACCACTTCTCCACCAATAGCAAAGTATTGGTGGTTATTCGGTTGTCGCTGCAATGGATTTAATACAGGGGAATTTCAACAGGGAATTCTATAGGGGGGGGGATTCCTATAGTGTCGACACATAAAGAGAGGACGTTCAAAATTGAGAAACCTGAATGAGTGGGATTTAATTATGTACTGTAGCAAACCTATTTTGTAGGAGACAAACATTTGAGTGTGAAAGGGCTGTTGAAGGTTAAATTCTGGAAAAAAAAAGGATCTAGTGTGCAAATAAGAATAAAAAACAGCATTGATTATAACATCCCAAACACATCTATGCATTAGCATTATCTGTTTTTAATTTGCGTTCCCCATCTCCCTTGAATTTAATCTGAAAAAATCAGATTCAAACGTGACGTTTCCGTCATCAAATAGAGGAATAGAGAATTCAGGTTCGTTTCTTCCAATTTACAGTTTTGGAGAGAGAGAGATTATGCACTGCAAAGCTTTTGGCTGAAACTGTCAGCGTTGGACATCGTCTCAAATGTTTCGGTGAATGCCAGAATTGTGTTAGTATCTGTCATTCTCTTGGTTGGATAGGGATGGGGAAAAAAAATTAAATTAATTACATTTTGGGGGGAAAAAAAAGAGAAAAAAAAAACAATCAAAAAACATCGACCCAAAAAAAAAAAAAAAAAAAGCATGTCAAAACCTATCCCAGTATTGTTTTGGACTGCTTATTTCACATTGTGCTGGAAAAAAAAAAAAAAATGCATGATTCAGTCTTCTTTACGTCGAACACCGAGTCCACAAAAGGCTAAAAGAAACCAGCTTTTCACAAATCACACGCAAGATTTAGAACAGACACAACATGTTATATGTACTTAAGAACCAGCAGCTGGAGTGTACTCCAATATATTTTAAAGGTTTACTCCGGTCTTCAATGCTGAGCTGTAACGTGACTTACCATCAGCTGTTTATTAATGTGTTTATGTAGGTGGGAAACCTCATTTTAAAACTAAACTGTTGGTGTTATATAATATTGTAAAATTACATAATATTACATTATATAAAGGGACTTTGGGGTGAAGGGAATGATTTGTTTTTAATATAGTACGGACTGCCTCCCTTTTTTTAAAGATATGCTGTTAATAAACAGCAGAACTGGAACAACAAAGGCTTCACTTGCACATAAACTCAATATTAGAAAAATATACGACTGGTGGCTTCATTATAATTTAACCAGCCTATACTGCAACTTCCCACAAATGTCATAACTTAATATCCAGACAAATAGAATAGGTGTACAGTGTGTGTGTGTAATTGTATAAGCCTGTGTGCCTCTGTGTGTGTGTGTGCGTGTGTGTGAGAGATAATAAATACCCTGTCCAAATGATAGTAACTGAATAATTACTGAACACGGGTAGGAGCTGCTGCTACAGCAGACCAAAGATATATTTTTAAAAATGTTCTACATTTAATATTGATAACCGATTTTCTTTTTGTTTCTACTCAGCCACATTTGAAAAAAAAAATATATATATATATATATAATAATATATATATATATATATACGTCGCGCACATACAGTACTGACGATCTAGTTTCTTGTGTTTATTTGTCTGGCTGGTGTGGTGGTGATTTCAGCCAGTCTCAGCAAGACTGCCAAAAAGTAACACATGTGACCCTTGACCTTGCCAAACCATCATTCACACATGCGCGTTAGCACACACACACACACACACTCGTACACACACACATTATGAGTTTGAACCTACCTTGGTCCTGGACATAGTATGCTAGAAACAAGTCCAGCTCCTTGACCGATACTGTTATGTGGTGTGGCTGGACACAAAGTGCTGGGTTGGTGCAATGTGGAGACTTGACAAGGCGTTCCCCGTCTGTACTTTCCAGAGGGATGCCTTTGAAGAGGATGACCATCACCAGGTCCAGTCGCCAAACTTTGTCGGCCTGCCGCAAACAGTCGATCCGGCGGATCTTGCCCTTCTGGTCCGGGTTGGATAGCACGCAGCACGGGTGCTTCTTGCCCGTCACGCTGAGGACAAAGTCCTCCCGGTACTCCTGCCGAATGTCCTTTCGCAGCTTGGCCAGCAGCCTGGATGCCCATTTCTGCTTAACCTCGGGCTTCTCGCTCAGGAGCTCATCCTTCACCGCGCGCTCCTCGTCCTTGGACATCCGCTTCTCGTGCTTCTTGAAGTACTTGCGTTTTCTGGCCTGGAGGTTGAACCACGTGTAGGCGATGGCACGGACGTGAGGGAGAAGTGCCTCGATGAAGGGATGAAATTCATCCTGGAGCATCCAAGGGACACGGCGAGGAGAGGGGAGAGAGAGAGAGGGAAGGAGAGAAAAGATAATCAGAAACTCATGTCATCGAAGAAGAAACATGGAGAAGAAATATGGGTTTAGTCAGCTACTAATCTGAGGCAGAAGGGAAGTCAGACCACAAATAAACAATTCCTTATAATCAGTCACATAATATCTTATTGGCATGTTTCCCGCCGCATAGCAGTACTTATTTTACCATCCTAGATGTGTCTGGGCGTACAGCAGGTATGACAAGGACATTCCACTGTTTATATCAACTGCCAGGACTACAATAGCACCAGGCCCGGTGACTGAACGCACTCGCATTTCCCGAGCATGCTCTGAGCGGGACCCTTGTGCCGCCGCTGCTGCTGCTACAAGGGAGCATGCGCCCCCCCCCCCCCTCGCAGTTACATTTCTCTTATCGAACTATCCGCATTCCAACGTTCCAACTTATCCCATGTTTCGTGAAGGATGGAGGATAAGCCGGAGGGGGGCCGTGCGGCGTGCAGTCACAAAATAGGAAGTTAAGGAGATTCCCATTTTCCTGGCACACACACACACGTAGCCTCACAGAAACACACACACGCAGGCTGTGCGTTGAAAATGCGTTAAAAAAAGCAAGCAGAGGAGAAAGGCGGCGTATCAAACAAAAACAATAGTGCGAAAGGTATTCTGCAAAGGTCGAGTTAGGACTTGATTCGAGGTCCGTGCCAAATAATTTCAGGTGTTGCGGTGAACGCGCACAGAGAGTGACACTTGCCCTGCTTCATTCCAAAAGAGGTTAGTCAGTGTTGTTACAATCGTGGCCTACTTTTGAAAATTTCCATCTCTTTTTTTTTCAAATTCAAAAATCTTTTATTGAAACGTATTCTTCTGATAAATCACCAGACGCTCCACGGTGAATATCCGTGGAAATATTATCACTTATCACTAATACTAATTTCACTTTCTCATGCTGGTTGATTAGTTGAATTCTGGAACTGCTACGTAGCACCCTTCACACCACGTTATCTTCCATTTGAAGCCGAGAAATGACTGCAAATATGCATCAGAAATTAGAAAACTTTTTCACCCCGCATTTGCCAGAAATTCTCTTCATCCTTGCAACTAAAAAAAAAAAAAAAAAAAAAGCCCAATACCAAATACATTTCTACAGCAACGCAGCAGCTTGCAGATCCGCGGACAAATTATAATAATCTCCTAAAGCTTCTCTGTAGGTGAAGGAATGTACAGGATGGTGTGGATGATTTAGAAGTCGCCCGAAATTACAGGAGCTGCGGAGTGACAAGTGGAAACATTAACTTATCTTTGTCTTAGGCCATTAAAATGTCAAATTTAATAAGTATAAGCAGCCAGCCGTTTTTTTTTTTTCTTTTTTTTTTTTTTAAAGCGGGCTTTTGAAGAGTTAAACCACATATTGTTCTTTTTGTAGGCAGCTAGGCAGGCAGGCTGTAGGAAACCACAGACATCCACTCCCTATCTGTGCAGCCTGCCGCTGGTGCTCCTCTGAGAAGCCACATTTCTGGTCTGCACGCTCGGACCAATAAAACTCTGCTCCAGTGTAGTAATGTCAAATTATACTCATTTATTATCCAGCGAATAAACATTTTACCCTCTACAGATTCCACTTTTGAAATGTGCTATATTTACTACGTCTACTATGGATACTATACATATTCACGGTCTTTTAGAGGTAAAAAATAAATAAAATAAATTCAGAACTCCTTTAAATGTCATCTCCTCACTATAATGCTGCCAATTAAACTGACAAACGCAGGCAGTAAATGCTTGTAAATGTGCTCGGCGGCAACTGTTCCTGAAATCCTTTTCGCTTCTAGTTTCCTGTTCGAAAACACTTTAAATATTCCGTTAATTTTTTTTTTCTTCTTCTTCTTCTTCTTCTTCTTCAACCAAGGCTAAAGCCAAACGCTGTAAAGATAAATGACTTGGCCGGGGCCTATGCAGTGCACTTCAGCTGGGGCCATAAAAGCACAATCCTCTTAAGTACAAACTAAACCACATCTCAGTCAATCACTTACTTATGCCAAGTAAAATATAAACAGTAAAACTGAGTCAGCCAAAACAGTCAGCTACTCTGTCCAACCGCTGAATCAACCTTATCACGCGTTTGATCTTCCTACAGTGAAAGTGGCTTTATCTTCTTCCAACTTCACTTCCCCAAAGTATAGGGGTTTTACTCTAAATAAAAATACACACGTGGGAAAAAAAAATACATGTAACCCACACAGCACCGAGCAAGGCTGGGAAGTGTGTGTGAGATTACAGGAGGACGCAAATAAGCTAATTAAACAAGAGAGAAAAGCAGCATACCTTCAGCAAATACGCAGGATTACCAAGATGACAGTTTTGGGTTGCTTTTTGTTTTTAAAGTAATCTTTACGCATAACTTTACGCACGCGTAAAGACTGGCACATTTCAAAGCGCTTGTAGGAATATTAATTGATTTTTTTTTCTCACCCCCCCCGTCAGGACCCTAAAATCTAAAAAAGTTAAAAAGAAGAAAAAAAAAGTGGCACAAACACGTGCATGTTTGGATCCGCTTAAATTTGTTCCAACTCCATATTTTCCCTCGCGGGGCAAAAACTTCTTCGCGGTTATGAATTATGAAAGTCATTTCCCAAGCAGAGCTGAAAGTGTACAAATCCTGACGCGTGCACACAACTTTCCCCCCCTTCTAAACCACTCTATGTAACAATTCACACCAAAAAAAAAAATCACACCAATTAAGCGTATAATAATACAGCAATTAAAATAATAATAATAAGACACAAATACCTGAGTGAGACAAATTGGAGAATACATGACGAGACGGCTACACGAGAAGTGAATGTACTTGGACTGATTCCTCTGATCACTTTATCGCGCCATTCCTGGACCGATGTGCACCGTGCGAGAGTGTTGGAGCAGCTATCCGCGTAAAACAACGAGAGATTATCCAAGAACATCCATGAATTTACGCGATCCAAAGATTGTCGTCTCCGCAGAGAAAAGGGGGCAGCTTTTACGCAGTGCACTTCAAAGTTGACATGCACTAGATAGAGCACTTCGCGGAGAAGAATCTGCTGGTGGAGCCGGTGCGAGCTGTTGGTGCTCCCTCCACTACGCACGGGCTGCGTGTGTGTGCGCGCGCGTCTCGGTGCTGCGAGATATTCTCGTTCATAAAAGCATTGTGGGGGAGCTTCAGAGGGCGCCGAGTGTGTGATGTTCACCCCTGCTTTAACCAAACTTGATATGAAATCGACCGGTGCACCTTCTCCTCCTGCGCGATTCCAGCAAATCAGACCCAACTTTTTTTTTTTTTTTTCCCTTTTTCTTTTTTTTTTTTTCTTCACCCACGTAATTACACAGTCACACTCCTCCTCCCTCCTTCCCTCCCTCCTTCCCTCCCTCCTCCAAACACACACACACACACACACAACCCCTATCCACCACCATCCAGCACCTTCTTCTCCTCCTCGGCTGTCTGAAAACACGGCGTACAATCCGTTCACCCCCCCTCGCTCCCTTGTAGATTTTCTATTTTATTTGTTTGTTTGCTCGTCGGTAGCTTCGAGGACTTTGGACCACAGCCTCGGTCACACACACACACAGAGAGACGGGAAAGGGGAAAAATTCCCCCCTCTGCGGATCTGGGAACCTTTACCAAGCTCCGTGTCAACAACGTGCGCTCGCTATTTACTCCTTTTTACAGCTCGGAGCGCCTGATCTGAGCAGAAAAAGCCGAAAAAAATGAAGTTTAATCGGCTTGAAATGTTCTTTAAAGTTCCTGAAATGTATCATAATATCATATAAGGTGGAAGTTACCCCCCCATTTACATTAAATGATACATAATAACTGATGATTTTTATTGTTTAGAGCAGAATTGTCCTTACAGGTAAAATTAACAGCACCTATTTTGAAACTTTCCAGGGATTTTACTTGGAAATTTATTTTATTCATGCCACCAGTGAGCAGAATAACTCCACTCCACCTGAGTGAAGTTTTCTGAACAAAGTGTTTAAACGCTCAGCGCTGATGCCGAAAAGACTGGAAGTTAAACACAGTGGCTGCGGTGCGTGTGTTTGTGTGTCCCACAGAGCTGTCAACAGTCCACATAAGAGTTCATTTGCCAAATTAAAGGGGGGAATGGGATGTTAACATAGGCTGCCGGAGAATCTGTGCCAAGTTTAGTACAATTCTGGCCCGAACCGTGCCAGTGTTGTGGTCCAAAGTTAACTCACTTTTTTTTTCCCTCTCTCTCTCTCTCCACATTTTCTCAATCGCCATACAAAAAATAAAATAAAATAAATATCACAAAATGGTATCATCACAACAAATTTGCAAATAACAATCCACGTTCACGTACCATTGCACTGTACTGCATGGATTAATAGGGAATCCTGGAGCCTGGTTGAACACACACAAGCCGGTAGCTTCACATTTCTCACGTTCAACTTTGTGCTTTGGAGGGCTTTCTCTTGCAGTGCTCACCAAAAAAAAAAAAAAAAAAAGTCAACACCGGAAGACAATTCTTTGCAGATAGCGGTGAACAGAAGTTTGGAGCACCTCGCGTTTTTTTTTCTCTCTCTCCCTCTCTCTCTCTTTCTTTTTTTTCCCCTGTCTTCCTTCCTCTTCAAGTCTTACTTTTTTGGATCGTTTTTTGGGGTTGTTCAGTGAAGTTGAACGCGATCCAGAAGAGGCAGAGTTTTCGGCACTGGGTTGGTCTCCGCCTTCACTTTCACTGTCTGACTGACTGCCGCCCTCCGGCTCCCAGCAGCAGCCGTCAAGGCGAATGCAACGTGACCCGAGCAACTTCCGGTACAACTTCTTCCAAATAAAAGCATTTTTTTTTAACGGGTATAACACCCTCATACAAAACTAAATAACGTGGAAATTATGCGTAGTTAATGAAACATGGACACTTTAATTCTTATATATTTTGTCCTGATTCCGTATGCTACTATCTAATGCACAAAAATGAAATCAAATAAGATAAAGAAATGGTGTTAGCTTTGTGACACCGTGTTTTTTAACCACCCAAATTGTTTTTAGAGGCTTTATTGTAATATAAATTCCTAAAGAGTTAGCTTGATAACCTAAAAATCAACAAACCTGACCCAGACTGGTTAGCATAGCTAGCTTTATACTGCCGTTGGGTTAAAGTAGCTATAACAGGGTGTTAATACTGCAAATTAAATAAATATAAATTCACAATAGAGTTAGCTTGATAACCTGAAAAAAAAAAACACCAAACTTGACCTTGACTGGTTAGCATATTTACCTTAAATGTCAAAGCTGGCGTAAACGTTAAATTTGATAAAGACTTATACCGTCATTGGGATTCAGTAGCTATAAAACGGTGTTAAATTTGTCAATAATGCAGTGTAATAATACGGACGTCAACCCTCTGTTATATTTTATTCTCAAAACGTGCTAAATTCCAGCTCTTATTTTGAAAGCACGCCACCTTCATTTCCGGGCTACCACCCATTTGTTTCCCCGTAGCTTGACGCAGCTTAGTTTTGTAAGAGTGGACGCATTCTCGCCTCTGATTGGCCAGAAGCAGTGGCCCCGGGACTCTCTACCCTGGGCCCCCCACTTCCGCTCCTCTGACGCGCTGTGTGGGTCTGGACAGAGCCGCTGCTGGACGGCCAGCCTGTGCAGCGATGCGGCCAGTGACTGCTGCAAGTACAACATGCAATATTATTATAATTATTATAATTATTCTTCTTACTATTACACACCTTTTTAGGTAATTACTGTGCGTTTTTTTTAAATACCATGATTCCAATATTATCCCTGTATCATGTTGGTAATTTTACACACAAACCGCAGTGTTACAGTAACAGCCTCAGTGTTAGCACAGTAGTAATGGTGTAATGTTATCACAGTTGATAGGCTCTTTAAAAAGGGCAACCTTGTACTGATTAATCATTCACTGGATGCCCATTACTCCATGCCAGCATAATCACACTGAGCATTTTGATTGTATGACTTGAATGGCCAAGTCTGACAATAGATTTTTACTGCTCACTCATCACTGTTATCTTGACATTAACACAGTTGCAATGTGGGCTCCAGTATCTGTATCTCTCTCTCTCTCACACACACACACACACAGCGGTCAGTTGTGATTCACTTCTTTAAAAAAAAAACAATTAAGCTAAAAGCATTCAGTTGTAGAAATGGCTATAAATTGCTGATCAGTGAATGAATCTGAAGGCTAAGTTCAGTCTGATGCTGCGGGTGCGTTGATTCATACTGTGGGAGCCTTGCAGCAGAGCTATTAGCTGAGCCGAGGCTAAATAGATGTTAACCCTGTCTGTTATGCTTTCAGGGACACTCCTTTAGGCTCACACTAAATGGAAAATTCAAGAACACTCATTAAATTGTAGAATACCTCCCCACATTACAAGGATGTTTTATTCCTGCTCCTTAATTTCTGTTAATGGATTAACAGATACAATAAAATGCTGGATCATTATCACATTCCCTGACTCCATCCTCTCTCTGCCTCCATTCGTCCAGCATGATATCATGCCAAGTCTGCTGGTGCTCGTGGCATGAGATTCACCCTCCAAATGTGGACCTACCGCCCCCATGTGGCCCGCGGACACGACTGCAAGACGCTTGTTTGTTGGTTATGCACAAGCAAACAGGACATTTCTGTATATTTGCAGAGCATTAGCACAGCTACAGTCACCACGAGGCTGAAATAAAAAGACAGTCATCCTGTGAAGGTCCATAATTGTTAAAATTATAAATGTCAGATTAATGGCAAATCAGTCCTTATAATTAAACATAAATATTATTTAAAAAAAAAAAACAGAGTTGTGGCAAAATACTAAAATCATGTCCAGCACAAGCAGTCACAGTAGGAAAATCACAGGCGTTACTGATAACATTATCATTACTGGTTACGTTCAACATATTGCCCAGTAGGACAGTGAGCTGATCTCTTTTCTCATACCATTAGGTGGCGATATACCAGTGCTGTTACCATAGTGACCGCCTGTGTCATCTGCTCATAATCTAATACCATTTATCAGACCAGTACGTCTGGCATTTATCTTAATGAACCAAAGTAAAGAGTGGTCAGAGAGCGTAAAATGTGATTTTAATACTTTTGACGTGGTAGTCAAATAAACAGCGACATAAAGGTAGATATCTATACAAGACAAGGCTGCTGCAGCAAAAGACAATGTGACTATGGGTGGCTTTAATTAAGGCTGTTACCTCACGAGCAGTGCTGCGCTTCACTGTGTGATCTGATCTTTAACACAACCATTTCCGACCAGTTGCACCATTTCCTATGGGCCTTTCATAACAGATGACAAGACAGCAGATCAGCCGGTCTCGGCTAAATCCTTCAATGCTCTAACCTTTAATGTGATCTTTTAATTAAATGCTATTTCAGACGATGACGTACTCCAAGTCGCCTTGCTCTTAAAATCCCCCCCCCGAGTTCTTAAAAGTCTCTTGAGGAGTTGATTCAGTTTCATTGTGATTCTTCCTTCAAACGATCACGAAACGCTTCAGTAGGAAGTGCATAAAACTCCAAAGAAAGTCCATTCAGTGCATGCAAATGAATGCATATCGCTTACAGTGTTTACATGTAACGGGACAAAAAAGAGCAGCGAGTATCAGCAGCCGCAGCAGAAAGGGTCACTTCTCTCATGCTCATATGCATTGGGGCAGACAAACTTAAGCCCCGGTGACGGAGCACAATAAAAGCTCGCCTGTAGTCAGACAAGTAAATAAATATTCAGAAAGAAATGTCAGCCTGCGTTGCCTCTTCAGCATGGGAAAGGCGCGGGCTGGACAAGGGCTCTTTGTCCCACACTATCAAATTAACACTGCAGAGGGTGCACAGAGAGGTGCACTTGAGGAGCGCTCTTACACTGAAGGGAGGGTAAATAGTTGCTTTAGTTATTCAGCTCTCCAAAAAAAAAAATATATATATATATATATATATATAATAACATTACATTTAAAGCTTGTATTGATGACCTTCAAAACGCCTGATTCTTTGAATTCAAACAGAGAAGTAAATGGATTAAAAAACTGTTTAATGATCACATTTACAACCCCTATCCTTGAGGATCAGGCTCACAGAGAAACGAGTGTTAGTGCCAAGGATACTCTTGTAAATAAGTCTCAAACAAAAGCTTTTTTGGAAGGAACGAAGCACATGACAAAGAGTCAAACAGCTTTTTTCACATCTGCAAATGTGGTCTAGTCTTGACCTGGGCACAGACACACAAAAGACACAAGTTACACCTGCCAAAAGCAACACAAAATGATGAAATTATTATGGTACCACAGGTAAATTCAATTCCAAGAGGGTAATATGATATTTGAGTGAGTCAGGCAGTGTTGCCATTGGAAACTAGACATGGTTTCCCACAGACATATTTTTCCAAATAATGTCAGAGAGGTCTGCAGCTGTGGCATTATGCCATTTTGGACAAGGTATTACATGAAAAAAAAAATAAGCTGGACAGTGATGTTCTTAACAAGGCTCAAGAGGAAGAGGAAGAAATCAAGAAGAAGAAGAAAAAAAAAGCGCTCCGCTTACCATCCACCACGTCCTAGCTGACATGTCATAACAAAGCTGCCATTTAATGGACCTCTCTGTCAGTTTCCCGGCCATCACTGTGCTCCCGGCTCTCATCGGACGCAGCCTGGTGGAAGATAAGACACCTAATCAAAGGGGGGGCAGCAGTGGAGGCATGCTGTGCCACATGTAGGCCAGTCGGTGACAACAACAACAACAACAACAACAAAAAAAAGGAGCAGCGACAACTTGACCAGTGACTTGAACCTGACTGTGGTAATTACAAGAGCCATGACCCTGCAACCCTCACCATCCCCCCTCCTACACCCAACCTCCTGCCTTCTCCCCCCCGCCCCCCTCTTCTCTTACACTTGCTCTACAAAGAGCTGGAAGTTGCAGATGACGCAGAGATGAATTACAACAAGCAGGAAACAAACTGGTGCAACAGTCGCACTAATGCAGATGACCCGAGCGTTTAGATTCGTATTGCGGCCCGAGAGAGGGGAGCATCATTCTCGTGCGGCATTAGCCCAGGACGGAGTCAGAAACGAGCCAATTGTGAGTCAGCGCTGACATTTGGCTCGCAGTCGTCTCTCAGTTTCAGCCACATCAACCCTGTTTTTGTGTAAGGAAAAAAAAAAAAAACCTGCCAGTGCTGGGGAATTATCCGCTTAAGAGCCGGGGAAGCTTGATATCACTGAGCGAAAGGTCATTTAAAATAAGATGTGTCAAAAAAAAGAAAAAAAAGAAAAAAAGATCTTGAACGGTCCAATCTATTACCTATGAAGTAGTCATGAAGATCAAGTGGTCATTAAGAGACCCATTGCATTAAACTCCCCCTTTGTGTCAGAGGTTTTACTGGAACACAACCGTGTTTTGATCCATGAATTAAGACGTTTGGCATGTCCATGTAAATGTTATCTGAATGCCAGTTGAAAAGACCTTTTCTCTCCTGCCACATTCCAATCCTCCTCACTGAGGCCGCTCGGTGGCAGCTGGATTTCCCCACAGGGACGGTGGGTGGACTTAGCAACAGTAACTTAGCATTAGTTAACAACAAATAGACCAAAAAACAAGTTGGAAATAAAGCCAAGGGTTTCTCTTACTACATCATATACACTCAGCTCTGAAGTTATTGAACACCACATTTGAGCATCAGACGAAATACAATTTAAATAGGCCAAGAAATAAATAGGCCAAGAATTACACATGTGGTGGAAACAGAGGAGGATTTAAACACTCTAATTAGGCGCCTACAGTTTAGACAACATGCTGCTGTTCGCCTTACAGCTGATTGCACTGTATGGCTGCTTTTAATAAGTACCTGTTCACAGCTGACCTTTTCAGTGCACCTGACTCCAATGAAGCACTAATTAGGAGCCTAATAAGGAGCTGGCTAATTTAATTGCTTCTTAAACACAAAGAACAAGGAGGCACGCGGCAATCATCACGGATGGCAAATGTCAACTCGCAGCAAATGAATATTACTCTGCGGGATGAAGGAACACAAAATCTTATTGTCACTCATTCACAATATATATATATATATATATATATATATATATATATATATATATATATTCATGTTTTGCTTGCCTGTCAAGTTGTTTTTAGCTGTGTCTATGTGAAAGTTAGTCAAAGTCTTAAATATAATTTCAGCATCTTTATTCTGTAATGGCCATATGTTAGATTTTATTCTGTGATTAACGCATTGTTTAGCATTTGAAAAGGCAACAAGTGGCGTACGTACAAGTGGCTTGTGATGAGAGGCGTCTCTCTGCCAGCTCTAAAAACACACTTAACATTGTTTTACCACTGAAACACTTCACACATTTTTCTGCGTTTACTTCTATTGCTGTTAAACACCATCATCCTGAACTGTTTATGAGGATTACTACAGAAAATGAGTTTTTTTTTTTAAATATTCTGTCTGTATCTGCAATTTTTGTTTGCTTTGTAGCAAAGAGAAATGTATATTTGAATTATTATTATTATCTTTACATATTCTGCAGTGTGGTTCAAACAATGGGGAAGTTAAAGTGATGTCAAAAACAAGGATTAATACATTTTTGCAAACTGCAAACAACAAAAAGAAAACATTTCTTAGACATTATTGAGCTGACCTACAATGCGCTCTGCATTCTTCTGGAGAAAGGAAAATGTTCCTGGCCGAGCTCTGCACGAGAGAGCCGCGTGCACCTTATTGACTTTGAGGGTAAAATCGATACATTTCATCGTCTTGATTGGATTAACTGTTTCAAGTTCAACTTTTAATTGGATTTCTACTTTCTACGATGAGAGCTTATTTGAAAATCAATAGGCCAATCAATACCTCCATGTTCAGGAAGTTCAGCTGTGGAGCTGAAAATGAAACGTGGCAGACACCTGCCACTGGCAAACCACCCACAAGACTCGCTAAGGTTTAAAAAATTATGACTTTATTGAAGAAACACTTATAACAATTTCTTAAAATGTCTAAGTGGAATCAATGAATATGTGAAAAACCTTATTTATTGCTTTTAAAAGGGTGATGATCTCATGGAGACAGAAAATTGGAGGTCTCTTCTTCTTTCTGTAGATGATTACTCAGCAGATATGTGAAGCACATCAAAAAAAAGGCAGCTGAGAAAAGCACGACTGATGTTGGGGATGCCTGTTATTATCAAATAATATAGGATATATGGCCCATATGGACAGAAATCTAAAAATGATTATGCTACCCATAAGTAGTGATCCTATAATAAACTTTATCTTCCATCTCTTAGACTTAATCCTCGTCTAGGATTGGCAAAATGGCAGCAGAACACGCCAAGCCACTAACTCCAATCCTAGACTGGTAAACAGCCTTGTATCTGAGAGATAACTGTTCCAAGCATAGTTTATGTTTATGAGGCATGTGGCTAATTATTTCTTTTGTTCAGCCAGATGTCCTAGACTGTAAAAGTAGCAGGTGGTCACTTATTTAATTAGTCCAGTTGACCAGCCATTACCAGAGATTAAGAGCACATTTAACCCGGGCTGATGCGGGCTGTTATTATCTACACTGGAAATTTTACTTGCCCCAAAGCCTGAGCTGATGAATTAAATTTCATCCCATGTTCATTAAAACATACCGCTGTGTTTCTTATATTTATATTATTATTATTATAAGATTTCTTTCTCACTGGACATCAGCTCTAATTCCAGGGCTTCCATATTGTTGTAATTTTTTTTAATCATCTGTACTAATCTTTAAATATATTTATGAAGATAAAGAACCGTCATCAAGATGAAGCATCAACCACAATAAGAGAGAATGCATAAAAACATTTATGGTTTGCAATGTTTAACTCCGCCACTTTATTTCAGGGAAGCTCAAACTGTGATCGGAAACGAGGGACATTTCAATTTCACTAATAGAGTAATTTATTATTCTTAATTAATATTAATTGCATTTTTACCGTAGCCCCTTTTATGTGCTTTGATTTTGGCAGCCTGTGACAAAAAATCAGTTAAGGACTCTCGTGTTATTAATATAAGCTCAATGTAATTTATCTCTATCGCTTCATCAAACTGTCTTGAAATGGCTCCTCACCCAGTCGTTGTTCAGTTAATACAGAGAAAATAGTGACGTCTCTTGATCCTCGTCTTGCTCACTTTGCTGGGACTGCGGACAAATCAAGGTTTTGGTTGGTCCAGACATGTGCATGTGTGTGTGTGTGTGTGTGTGTGTGTGTGCATGCTCAGTGTATGTCTCAAACATGTAACCATTTGAGACAACACACACAGTGTATGTTCACGGATCATGCACACATTACACACGCGTCACTGAGACTTAAAGGCTTTTCAGGACAACTGAGCTGCTGCTTAGGCTCTTGTTGTGACACAAAGCAATTGTCCTGAGAAATGAGTAGCAGTTTTTTTTTTTCGAGAATTTGGCTAAAAGAAAAATACATCTCTTTATAGAGAAGACATTTGTCATGTGTTTGAACACACTCACTCTACTTATTTAGCTATTACTCTTCGGAGTTGTCATATCTACCAGAGAAGACATGAAAGAACTTGTTTGGTCATTTGCTGATGGATATACAAGCTGACAAAATATACTAATCATACCAAACGACGCACATTGAAAATAAAGATAAAATTGTGATGATAAAATTGAGACATTGTCTCTAAACTCTCAAGTCACGTTAGCTTAGCTAGCTAACTTGGTTAGTGTTAAGTCTTTGGCTAAATGCTTTAGCTACCGTTTCTTGAGTTTATACAGCGATACTACAGTTGTGTCCACGATAGTATATGATAATTAACTGCACTGCCTTTTGTAGTTTAATGATTAAAGTTAGTTTCATTTAAGTAGCTGGTGCTAGACACCAGTGTTTACAGCTAAGCTAGCAAGATTGATTATAGGAAGGTATATACAACTGCAAAGCTTTATACTCCTTATGACGCTCTGTTTATATTATTATAAACTAAATTATTTAATATATAACATATAATAACCTTTTATAATATAAGGCAGTGCAATGCTTGTTGGAAAGTTGAAAAGGAAGAAAAAAAATGATCTCAAACTTATTCAGAATCTAATTTATTAGAATACCTATATTTTCTATAATCACAATGAATACAGCTTTCTAACATGATTTTCTAGGCATAAAGAAATTGATAAGTTATTTATGGTGTAGTCATTTAATACACAAAACTCAACTTTTGCAGTATTTGAGGTTTGAATGGAACAAAATAAAGCTTAAAAATTACACATTACAAAAACAGCAAATAACAATGAGAACACAGCTGCACAGATACAAATGTAGAGCCCTGGGGGATGCCAGATAACAGCAGTGAGAGGAAGTGAGTGAGCCCAGCCGACATGAATAACTCACACCTCTAATCTCTGGCACCTCTTAATGCAGATCAAATGAACTCAAGCCTTTTTTGTTCTTGACAAAATGAGGTGCCGAAGCTGTTAATTGAAGATAGTCTGTAAAAGTATACACAGCAGCTACAGTAGTGGTAATCTGTCTGAGGCTGAGATTACTGAAGTATTGACATATGTTTATGTCAGGTTAGTGAGTAATGAATAAAATCATCATTCATTTGTTCAGTTCATATGCTTCACAATACACATCAGATTTCATTACTGCTGTTTCAATAAGAATAGCTTTACAGATACACAATGCTTATTGCTTTCAAAAATGAATCGTAAAAAAACGGTGAACGTAATCTGTCAGTACCCCGTCTTTGATGCCAATCACACACAATTTCCCACCCATTATCGCACAACCAAATATATATATATATATATATATATATATATATATATATATATATATATATATATATATATATATATATATATAATACTTATTCACACAAACATCCAAGAACCTGAATCTTAGTTATAAAAACCACTGAGCAAATTTATCAATATACACTCATGCAAATGCAGAACAATCAGATTAAAGATATGATTAAAACAAAGGACACACACATCGAACAACATAACTTCAAGGTACGACTTTCTTTCAAGAGTACTACTGACGCAGTAAAACAGAGTAAGAGCTAATGTGGAAATCAGTGCATAACATTGAACCGCTACCTTCAGAAATTTGGTGAAACATGCATTTACTGAATGCTTGCTGTCTATTGCAACATTTCCCCAGGTCTTTGGCTTTTATGGTGATGGTAATGCTCTGTGAGAGGAAAAAGAAAACCTAAAAAGGCACTTAAGACTACTTGGATATTATAATATTTCCCACACATGGCAAGCTTTGTTTACATACAGGTTCAGCTATGGGGTTGCCAAGTATTATAGACAAAGACAACCATGCTATGCTAGTATTATTATGCACTGAATCATCTTATCCTTAAATATCCTCTTAAATAATGTAATAAAATCTATGAACAGTACCATAGTGTTACAGCAAAACCACCATAAATAAATATTCAATGTTGTGTCAAGTGTTAAAGGATCAGTGTGTGGACTTTAGTGGCAACTAGTGGTGTAGTTGTGAATTGCAACCACCTCGTTTCACCCTCTCCTTCCTAGTGAATTACAGTGTCCGAAACATGAACAACGTGAAGCACCCTATCAAGAGCCAGTGTTTTGTTCGTCCATTCTGGGATACTGTCGTAACATGGTGGTGCAACATGGTGGAGATATAAAAAACTTATTCTAAGACAACAAAACCATAACAGTTCTTATTTTGTAGGTGATTATACAGTGATGGAAACATAAATATGCATATTATATTCCATATTCTGTAAATACAGCAGCCTAGAACTGACACACTGGACCTTTAACTAGCCGTATGTCGCCACATGTAGACTAATCTGCTAGGTTTGAATAAAGATATATGCTTTTTTAAAGCCACTTGTCCAGACACATTTAAGACGTAACTATAACAGCAATAGCACTAAAATGATATGTATATAAATCACAAATTATATTGTGAGGAGTACTAAAATGACAGAGTGTTCAAAAGGCATTTTTAACATTACGTGATATTAATTGCTATGGTCGACAGAGCAGACTTAAAAAGACGGATGACGAGAGTTTTGGGAAATACGCTGATATGGCTTCTTGCAGAGAGTTAGACGAGAAGAATGACACCACTCATGACTTGTACGGTAAATACAGAATTACAGCCATCAGGCCGTTAGCTTAGCTTAGCATTAAGACTGGAAAGAGGGGGAAGCAGCTAGCCTCGCTCTGTCAAAGTGGAAAACAAAACTCACTCATTAACATGTTGTATCTAGTTTGTTCAATTTGGACAAAAAAACCCCAAACAGAAATAAAAACAAGCCGTGGTTTTACAGGATTTATGTTTTTATGCTAAGCTAAGCTAGCCGCCTGATGGGAGCGGTATTGATGTTCTCATCTCACTTAAAGCAAAAAGTGTATCTCCCAGAACGTCAAACTATTCTTCTAAGATATACATGGTGATTTTGATAATAGTATGAGACAGTCATACTACTTTAGTAAGAATTTCATAACAGCTTATGATCAGGTCATGGTATGGACTGTGCAATGTCTGTTTAAACTGTATACAGCATTACTACGACATCTACAGACTAAGATTGATCATATAAACCTCTAATTTTGGACTTTTGCCATGGCCATGTGAATTGATAATTGTCTGCTTGCTATTACACATCTTCGTACTTCATAGTCATAAAAGTATACCATATCAGTAGTCAAGTTATAATCTTTGTTCTGTGGCCATGCGTCATAAAACCCCACTTCATAGATAAAACGTTCATAGAACAATGCAAGGACACATTCATGAATCAAATGAACACCAATTGCAGGAATGCAGTTAACATCAGATCCCTTCGTTGTTCACAAGAAAATTTCAAAGATCACCAACCAGCAATAATAAAGCAAAACCACTGCTCATGCATGACAAATAAAAAAAGACATAGTTCAAAGAAACAAGGCACAAACTTGATACAAAAAATTGCCTTTCTAATAGACACAGTGGAGTTACCCTAGTTCTGTCTGTAGTTGATTAAAGGTCAGTAGTGAAGGCTCTTTGAGTAACCTGAGAGGGGTCCCTTTTGCCAGCTGCTTTCAAGCGACGACTTCCATCCTTCTGATGCAATTAGCCATTAAAAGTGGTTTTCAAATGCTGAAAGTCACAGTGAGTAAAAAAGCAACATTTTCCCGTCACTCCCTTAGGTGTTTCTTGACCCTGTTTACTGCCAGTCTGGGTCTTGTAGAGAAAGGCAAGAAAAACAAAAAAAAAGGAAAGGAAGAAAAAAAAAAAAAAGCGAAGAGTATCCACTGACAAACCAAGACCGCTGCCCAGCTCCCATAGCACAAAAGAGGATGGTGAAGGCGAGCAGATGGATTCTTAAGTGTGTATAGAGTGTTTCGTTATGGCAGCCCTACCATCTGTGCAGGTAAGAGGTACTGTAGTCGTACCGGCCTACACGTGGGTGCGGAAGTGGTGTCTGGCTTGAAGCGGCTGCCTGCTTCGGAGCGGGATGAGCCACAGGAGTTTCCAGCGAGTGCCGCAAACTTCAGCTAATGCCCACTGCCAGGATCTCTTTGAACCAAATCTGAAAAGAAGAAAAAAGGTAATTAAATTAAAAGTTTTCTTGTTATAATTACATTTTTTTACAGATTAAACTATATTATATAAAAATATAACATGTTTTTACCGCCTCTACTTTCACATCGTATAGACATAAAAGTGGCATTACTAGAAAGCATATACAATAATTTCCTAATATGATCTCAGAATGCAGCACAAAGCAAATAAGCATATTTCCACAATGTCAACCTATTTTATAAAGGTCAAATGTGTAGGCTTTAGTTTTTATTGTCAGGAATGGAATACAATATTCATTAGTATGTTTTCATTAGTGTTTAATCACTTGCTATTAGAATGGTTGTGGTTTTGTTGTCTTAAAATTAGCCCTTTATAGTAAGGGCGGGTCCTCTTCCATGGAGTCTGCCATGTTTAACAGCCATTTTTCTACAGTAGCCCAGAACAGACAAACCAAACCCTGATCTGGACATGACCTTTTGCTTTTTATATGAGTTTGCCAGTCTGAGTTTTTTTTGGTTGCCATTTGCAACTTTACAGCTAGGTGCCAATATATCTTACATACTAGACCTTTAAACACAACTGCAAAGTGTTCCTGGCATTAGGAAAGACACACAGTTAAGCAGACTCACATTTCATTTGAGAAATGGGCCATTTTCTCAATGGTGGTAGTATCCTGTAAGGGAAGAAAAAGACAATGCAAAATGAATGGAGCACTTCAGCGCATCATGACGATTTAGGGCCTAGATTAAAGTGTCAGAGTGATTATCCAAAAAGATGAGCACCTTAATCTGTTTTTTTTAAATATTGTAAGTTATCTATCCAAAGAAAACTAAATCAGCTTTCTGCTTCCCGGTCTAAGTTTAGACATTTCCAACATTACAGCTCTGCCAAAAACCCTTGATAAAAAGCTTGTAAATTACACGGGCTTATAATAAAAATGTGTTTGTTATGACATCAAAGAGCTTAAAAATACAACTCCGTGCAAACACTTGCATGCACACTCACACAAACACAAAGCCTGACTCCAGGCTTTCTCTCTTGTTTCTTTTCTATTGATCCCCGCATTACTGCCATTGATTGTTTTATTTCTGTCCACTGTGTCACGTCTTTCTTTCTGAGGCTTCGTGAGTCGCGGCCTTGAGGATTAGGCTTATTTTGCAAATCCTGCAAAGTGACACTGCACATTCACATGAGCTTGGATATGTTTACTGCCCTCAGTGAAGAGGAGACACGATCAGGCTAACACAATTACAGCCGTAATTTGAAAGAACATAATACATTTTATAGTCGTCACTTACTGAGAGGATGCCCGTCATCTGAGTGTAAAACAAGCTCGTCATGCCACCGAACATGACCAAACCCATGAGTGCTGAGACTCGCAGCAGAGCCAGTTCATGGCGTGTTGTAAACTTCTCCTGCCAGAGAAAAACAGCGAGTAAAATATCAACTTTTAGATTTTTAACAGTAGTAGTAGTAAAAAGCATTTAGCGCTCATATTGTGGCTCCAGCACATACAAAAATACAGTAATAAATGTCACGTCATGTATTCTGTAAGCAATAAAAACATTCGTCTGTCAACTGAGGATGGTTACTTTCCATAATTCCCATAAAAATGTACCTGGTCAAGTCCTGTCAGTGGCTGGAAGTAATAATATTGGCAGAAGTCCAGCACAAGGGTGAACAAACTGAGGACCTGAGCGTAGAAACAGAGCTGCAGGAAGAGCCAGTGGTTGTCTTCACCCACACAGTTATTGATCCTGGAAAGAAATAAACAGAATTTAAGATATTTTATTTGAGTGGTGGACTGATGTGACCTGGACTGAAGTTGCAGAGAGATAATGTTTCATGTCATTTGTGTTAAAATATTAAAAGAAAGTAAATAAATGCACAGAATGTCAACATTTGTCTGTGCGTGGCTCTGGAAGACACCATGTGGTAACGGTTCAAAGCGTCACACGTGCATGCATAAGCTCGGATGCTGGGTTGGCGAGTTTGAGCTGCGTTTTGTTATTCTTCCATTTGTTTCTATTTTTAACACCGTGTTCAAAGCTTTTTGTGTAATATATGAAAAGTAGGACCCTCATGAGCGAGCGTCCGAGTGTGTGTGTCCTTACCACGGACAATGGTGGTCCATCCTGCGCACGCAATGGCCACAACGACTGCAGTGGTGGGACCTTTTAGGTCTCATTAAGTTGCACTTATTGCACAACTCCCAGTGCTCTCGCTCTGTGAAATGAAGGCAACAAACAACCCTTTATTATTAGTTATTACTGGTGGAATTGATACACAGTGACATTGTAATGACATATTTAGGCCCTCAGTACTAGCCGACAGTCTGTAATAAGCATTCTCTAATTATGTAATGTGAGGGACACGTGGTAGAGGTTAAGAATTTACTGTGACGATGGCAGATCGCAGACTTTAGCTTCAGACAGAAGCAGTGGGAAAGAAGTCAGGATGGTGAGGTGGGCTTTTCTGCATCCATACCTGAGTGAGGTATGTGGGGGTCCGCCGGAAGACGACCGGGATCTGCCGTGGAAGCTCTGAACAGGGCCGCTATGCAGAGTGCCGATGCTATGTAATAACCTGAAGGGAAAACACAACGTTTAACCCTGCTGCTTCTTTCCGCCGGGCCCCTCCCCGAAGATTCCTCGCATGTGTCGACAAAAGAAGCCGCTACAGTGGAGACGAGGATACTCACAAACAACTATGGCCCAGGGGATGTGTCCCTCGTTGTAGTGTGGAAGTAGAACCAGTTTGGGAATAAATAAAGTGTTGTAGAACCAGATTCCAAACACCATGCTGATACACAGCCAGCCCATGGGGTCCACCACAAAGTGTAGTCGAAACTTCATGGCTGCTCCAGGGGATACCTAGAGCGTTCACACACACACACAAGCAAACTCAAGTTGATGTTTGGGGATAGATTTTCAAGTTAAAACAGGAAGCGGCTGCCTCCCTTGACACACATGTTGTACAATGGTTGCCACATTATTTCTTTGATGGCAGTAAATAATGCACAGGTGAGTAACCGACAGCAGAGTGATATGATTGAGACTCCAATATCGGACACACCAGGTCTGGTTTTCTGACATTAGTCATGAGATGAGGCATCAATACAGGCCTTACTACTGTGCTGTAAAGCAGGTGTCTGTAAACAAAGCAGGAAGTGGCTCACACACGTTTGACAGGAGCATGACCTGCTAACCTTACACTCCTTAAAATGAGCAGAAAACGGCCACGTTAACGCTGCCGGCCTGCACCCAGGACGTTACTATTACAACACGTCCCCCGCTCCATCAATCATACCTCTGATAACGCTGACAGCCGCGATGGGCTTGGCTCTGGGAGCCTCACTGTGTTTAGCTGACATCAACACAGCGAGGCTCACGTTTTTTTTTTGTTTGTTTTCTTTAATTCATTCATACGCGTGACATAATGCGAGGTGTTCGGCGTCAGTCATGATTTCACACACGACAGTAAAAAAAAAAAGATACATACTTTAATTCGCTGTCCTAATCAGCGCACGTATCAGCGTAGCCACTTCCTCATCCGAGCCTCTGTGGGCTGGACAGAGGAGCTGCTGTGTTACCTGCGGTGAGCGCGCACTTCCGGTTGACCTTGGTGTAAAAATAAAACACCTTTTCCAACCATATTCTACTGATACAAAAAACACATGCATTCATTCAAGAGGTGCCCTTAAAGGGTTCTGATTTGTGCAGTTTAGCTGTGTTATTTAATGTGGGTGTCTTTTGATTTATCCTATATTAAAAAAAACTAAAAACAAACAATATTTTTTTACGATCTGGACACAATTCTTTCAATATGCCGGTAAAGGATAAACATGAAATGACATGAAATGAAGTGAGATGATAGATGCAGATGAGAAAAAATGTCCAACTTTTTTTTTTTGGTTTGATGATTTCATGTTAATTATTTAATAATTGTTATTTATTTGTTACATTTAACTGATTTTTTTTAAACAGCATTTTCGCTCAAAATTAATATTATTGTCATTTATTTTCTTCTTTCTTTCCAGATATGGTATTGTTGCATAACTGTCAATTGTGTTATATGCCTGCATGTGAATCTGTATACATATGTATGTACACATGCTTACATCACATGGCTTGCCTTTTATACTCCTTTATGTAGGGGATGATTTTCTCTGACCATAGTGTGCTATCTATATCTGATAACAAGTAGTTGGAGATTTGTTTTTTGTGGTCATGCTGTGCTGTTGCTTGTGATTATGCTGGAAAATGTAATAAAAAAATATTCTGCTGTTTTTATTGCATGTAATTTTATAATATACAATTATATAATCAACATTATTTCATTTAGTTATTGTGAATCATAATAAGTATTCTTGCAAAATATTATTATTTTTTGGTTTATGCTTTTACTTGAAGGACAACATCCCAGTTTCCTGTCATGCCGTGGTCGTTTGCGGTAGCTTCGCGCAGTTGCTGTGGACAGGTGGGCGGTGGGAGCGCAGTGCACCATCGGGAACAAGGAGAGCGGTCTGCCGCCCCCCTGCGGTGAAACATGATTAATACACGGCGAGGCTGAGTCTGTTTTATTCAGTGCTGACATTAAAAAATATATATATTCGTGGATACACTTTCTCGCTGGCATTGCTTTAAACTCACCACCGCGCATATTTAAATTGTAATCAAATTAAACGTTATTCGCTTGACTCACGAGGTCAGTGACGCAATTCCACTTCCGCTAGCAATAGCGGCCAGTGTTTGTGACAGCAACGCCGCTTAGCATAGCTGTACAGCGGTAGTTTCGTTGTGTTTTCGGGGGGCAAAATGGCATCATCTAACTCATACAAACTCAGGTGCTCCATCCCGGGCCATGAAATGGACGTCAGGGGACTCACATCTGCTGTTTTTCCAGACGGAGCTTTCGTGTCTGTGTCCAGAGATCGAACCGGAAGAGTCTGGGTACCAAACTCAAGGTAGCTAGCTTTAGCCTGCTGCTGACTAACTGCCTGTGGTGGTTGGCTGCGATTTATTTCAGTTTCTGGGTGACCGTGCGGTCAGGAAATCTGCTCTGCCCAAAGAAAAACAGCAAGCCGGCCAACAACTCCCTCTGAAGTCATTTAGTAGTGATAAACTCGTGTTAACGGCTGTAGCTAACCTAGCTGGTGAGCTAGTAGTTGCTAACGTGTACTCAAATCAGCTTTGTCATTCATTCAGCTGAGTTCAGCAACTCTTTGTGTACACAGCGCGGGTGTTTACACACTGCGGGTCAACATGACCAGCTTCAGGGTGATTTTATGTCACTAGTCTGTCATTTAAATTTACTTTGTGCAATTGTCAGCCACCCTTTCGCCACTCCACATCACTTGTTCACACGCTCTGTTCGCTTATGATCTCTCTGCCCTCTCTCCCCTCTTCCTCTTGACAGCCCAGACAAAGGCTTCACAGAGATGCACTGCATGTCCGGCCACTCGAATTTTGTATCCTGTGTATGCATCATCGCACCCAGTGAAACATATCCCCGAGGACTTATAGCCACAGGTGGAAATGATAATAACATCTGTGTTTTCACAATGGACCAGCCCCAGCCCCTGTACACTCTCAAGGGTCACAAAAATGCGGGTGAGCGGCGCTTTACTGCACACACCAAAGATCAATACACTTTGATCAACGTGTAATAAAATCTCTTGTTATGTGACCGTCGTTTCATGCGGTTGAATCTCCACAGTTTGCACTCTGTCTTCGGGGAAGTTTGGGACACTTTTGAGTGGCTCCTGGGACACTACAGCTAAAGTCTGGCTCAGTGAGAAGTGCATGATGACCTTGGAGGTATGCTGAAACTGCGGTTATACATGTTACTCTGATGCAGCATACCGCGACGTCGACGTTCATCTGCGCAACTTGAGCAAAAACTCTACTTCTTGACTTTTCCACAGGGCCACAGTGCGGCAGTGTGGGCGGTGGTCATCTTACCTGAGCAAGGGCTCATGCTATCAGGATCAGCAGATAAGACCATTAAGCTTTGGAAAGCCGGCCGTTGTGAAAAGACGTTTACAGGTGAGAGTTTGCAGAGACATAATGAATATGTTTGTCTCCCAAATGAAGTGTTTCAAAGTCTTTTTTTTTTTTTAACGTTTTAGCCCCCCCCCCCAAATAAAAAACTTGATTGCAACAAAACCTTCTTTCCATTTTAGGTCATGAGGACTGTGTAAGGGGGCTAGCAGTGATCAGCAACACTGAGTTCTTCTCTTGCAGCAATGACACGAGTATCAGGAGGTGGCTGGTGACGGGCGAATGCGTACAAGTCTATTACAGCCACACCAGCTACATCTACAGCCTGGCTGTCTTCCCCAATAGCCAAGGTTCGTTCATTTCTATTAATATTTAAAGGCCTGTGAAAGAGCCGAATGGGAGACTTGTAATTTGTGCGTAACCAAGTGCCGCTGCTTGGTCTTTTATTGAGCCAGCATCCATTTGTTTCCTCGCTGTAAAATGGTAATTGGCCCTGACCTCTTTCCCCTTAGATTTCATAAGCACAGGAGAGGACAGGACCTTAAGGATATGGAGGCAGGGAGAGTGCACTCAGACCATCCGCCTGCCTGCCCAGTCCGTCTGGTGCTGCTGTATTCTACCTAATGGTGATATAGTCATTGGAGCCAGGTAACAGCATTACCATAAAGCAACCCCTTGATAACATCACACCGCTGCTCGGCACTCTTGCTTTCACACAACATGATGTAGATTCACAGTAAGTAGTTTTGCAGCTAACCCAGTCGCTGCTCCTCTGCGCGCAGCGATGGCATTGTCCGCGTGTTTACTGAGGCTGAGGACCGAATGGCGAGCGCCGAGGACCTACAGGCCTTCGAGGATGAGCTGTCCAAAGCCACTATAGACCCCAAGACAGGCGACCTTGGAGACATCAAACTGGAAGATCTACCTGGACGAGAACACCTAAATGAGCCTGGTAAGAAAATCACATGTGTAATCGCTGTAGCTGTTGATCTGATAACAACTTGTGAAGTGCCAGTGTCATTACGTCGTTTGCTTATTCCCTGCAGGGAATCGTGACGGACAGACGCGGCTGATTAAAGATGGACAGATGGTGGAGGCATATCAGTGGAGTGTCAGCGATGGCCGCTGGATGAAAATCGGAGATGTCGTTGGAGGCTCAAACCAGCAGACCTCCAAGAGCGTCATGTACGAAGGAAAGGTAAGACCATAAGCTTCTTGACAGGGCGAGCTACGCACACACACACACTTGGGAACAGCCATTAATGGGTCCTGATCTCCCCTCAGGAATACGACTACGTCTTCACCATCGACGTGAATGAGGGAGGGCCGTCCATGAAGCTGCCTTACAATGTGTCCGAGGACCCCTGGCTGACGGCGCACAACTTTTTGCAGAAGAATGACCTCAGCCCCATGTTCCTCGACCAGGTTGCCAATTTTATCATAGAGAACACCAAAGGACATGTGGTGGGACCAGCCCAGCCCGCTGGTGGTGACCCATTCACCGGTGAGGCCAAAACATAGATATGGCTTGTGTTGTGTGTGTGTTATAAACTGCGCATTTTTAATATTTTAATTACAATATTTAAAAGTTCTCAGATTAAATTTGTATTTTCCTAAAAGTGTTTTGTCTCTTCATCTGATAGGAGGAGCTCGATACATCCCTGGGGAGTCTAATGATAGGCCAGGCTTTGGAGCTGATCCCTTTACAGGTACGGTATGTTTACATGAATATTTTTAACAATCTGAACATCACCAGAGATCTTCTCTACACAGCTGGTTTTCCTCCCCCACAGGCGGTGGTCGCTACATCCCAGGATCGGGTCCCAACACAAGCGCTCCAGTAGGTGTGGCCGATCCCTTCACAGGTGAGTTACTCAGAATTCCTTCGTGGCAGCTGTTCAGCGGCAGACACGTTCAAATTTCCCTTGTATGTAAATGATACGAGGAGGTTGTATTTGTTTTTTTCCATTCATTACATTCATATAAATGATACCCATCTCTGCTCTGCAGGCAGAGGCGCATACTCCTCAGCAGCCCTCAGACAGACGGAAACCAACATCTACTTCCCCAAGACTGATGGTGTGACCTTTGAGCAAGCCAGTGCTACACAGATCATAGGTGAGAATTTTGAGTATGGGTGCCGTGGTAATCAGATAGCACTTTCAACTATCTGTGTTTTTATTTTCAGAAGACGCCGTTTAATCTTGCCAGATAAGTCACGGCAAAAGCAGACGGCGCACGGTCAAAAACCCGGGCTTCACATGCAATGGTAGATTTTGAAGATGTTCCGGCAATTTTTTTTCTAGTTTCAGTGTCTGGATATGAGTTTAAAAGGTCGTATAAACCTTCACAACAGCCTTCAAAACCTCACTCGGCTTTTTACAATGAGTGATGGAGTCGTATTCGGCCAAAGTTTTAGTTATGTCACATTTGTGGGTGGTTTGGGCACTGAATTACAGAAGAAGAAGCCTTTGGAGTGCTATATAAATTATATTGAAAGATGATTTTTCAATATCAGTCTTTCAGTTTTTCCCCTGGTTCTTTAAGTTCCCTTGTTGTGTCAGGGTCAGTGACTTGTTTTTTTTCCCTCCTCAGGCAAGCTGAAGGAGCTGAATGGAGGTGCCCCGCAGGATCAGAAGCTCTCCGATGAAATTCTGGAAAGCCTTGAGATGCTGCTGATGTCTGTCTGTGAGCCAAACTCCTCCAGGCCTCCCCCAACCCTCCAACAGATCAACCTGCTCTGGAAGGCCTCTCACTGGCCTGAAGGTACAGCATTCCAACCCAATTTATGATGTTTCTTCCCCCTCGTTAATAACAGAAAAATTACTGTTCATTAACCAATCTCCCCTTTGCTTCTCCCTGGACTCCAGACATCGTATTTCCTGTCCTCGACATTATGAGGCTGGCGGTGCGCCACCCACTGGTTAACGAGAGCCTCTGTGGAGAGGCAGAGGGAGTCCAGCTGTGTAACCACCTGCTGAGGTTGATGAGGCCCGAGGGCCGTCCTGCCAACCAGATGCTGGCGCTGCGGACTCTGTGTAACTGCTTCACTGGCAGGCACGGCCGAGCCCTCCTCATGGCCCAGCGTGAAACGGTGCTATCACACGCTGCCGACCTGGCCACAGTCTGCAATAAGAACATCCACATTGCCCTGGCCACATTGGTGCTTAACTACGCAGGCTGTTTGCACAGCCAGCCAGATCTCGAGGCCAAGGCCCAGTGCCTGTCTGTGGCCAGCAGAGCCCTGGAGACAGTACAGGACAAGGAGGCTGTATTTAGGCTGCTGGTTGCCTTGGGAACCACTGTGGCCTCAGACCAGACAGCCCAGGACCTGGCTCGCTCCCTGGGGGTCAACTCTCAGATCTCCAAATACTCCTCAGTGTCTGATCCATCTAAGGTGGCCGAATGTTGCCAGCTGGTTTTAAAAGAACTACAATGATATGAATGATTAGAAAAAAAAGAGCACTTGTTTCTTACTATTACTATGTTCTGCTTAATCGGTTGTGGTGGACACTTAAATAATTGTATGTTCTGAAATAAAAAAGGACAAATGAAATCTCTGCATATGCTTAGCCTGTGTTTTTATTACTGCAACACCTTTTCAAAGCCCCATGTCAAATTTGTTGGGTTAAAGTCGGGTGAATGCCGTAATAATGGTTTATCAATGTGTACCAAATTAAAATGATTAAGAATACACTGTGTAAAGTTAAATCTTCAGCATGTTTTATATGATTTCCTGCTGCCATACTACACTTTATCTTGGGTAACAAACAGCCTTGATGTATTACATCACTGCATGAAAGTGAAATTTGTAGCAGGGGAAATCAACCCCGGTGACCTGGATGTTGCCATTACTGTAATTTACTCATTCTAAGTGCTCTGATTTGACAATACAGCATTTTTATGAGCTTGGAAACAGCCATTTTCCACTGCTTTATTGAATATGAACATGAAGCCTGTAATATTATCCACTTGTTTGTGCGATACTGGATACTGTAAAACCAGTTCCCCTGGTCCAACATTGAATAAAATGAGTCATCTTTATAACGACACGAGGTCCTCGCATAAAATCATATTTAGAATAGATAGATACAAGATAAATAGGTAGATAAAGTGCAGTGGCATGATGATGGTAATGTTATTGTTAATAATATGTATATAACAACAACAACAATAATATATCTATAGAGACACACATAGAAATGTGTTGTATATTTAGCCTGTGCAAGATGTGCATACATACATAACTGCAATATATAGTATGTACACATGTATAAATATGTATATATATATATATATATATATATACTTGACTATACAAGATGTGCACGCTATAAATAATACACTATGAATATAAATATGTAAATATAATGTGCGTAACAGTAACCATATATAGTTCGTAATGATTAAAGATTTAATAAAAGCACATAGAAAATATAAATAAAGACATTTTGGGCGCATTCAGACACCGGAAGTACTCGTTAACAACTTCCGGGTTGTCGTTGGAAAAAATTGGCGGTTTGCGTTTTCTTGTTGCGTGTTTCCTGACTGAGCTGTCTGAACTTCAGTTTGACCAAAATGAACTCAAACGTCACGTAACCGGGCCTGATATTATAGAAACGCGTAGCCGTCCGCCGACAGTGCTCGATAATCTGACAGCAGCTCGTTGGATTCATGTTGACAAACTTAAAAGCTAACTCAGCTAGCGGTAAACTTTGTCGCTAGCAGCTAAAGCTAGCCGCTTAACGCTGAGCCAGGCTGGCTGTTTGACTCCAGCCTCCACCCGGACACCCTCGCGTTGTTTCTTCGCATCTCGGCGTAATGGCGAACACGGCGGCGTTGCAGAAAAAGAATGGGAAATATCTGTGGTTTGCCCTTCTCGGGCTTGGATTTCAACCAGATACGGCGACGACGTCAATGGCCGGCAAAACCAACATTAACGTTAAACACATCAACCTGGGACCGTGAGTTTGCTTTTACAGCGTATAACACCGGCTACTTTGTTGTGTTTACTACGTCCACAGCGTCAGTAACTTTTACGTGGTTTCGTTTAACTGCGTTGCATGTTGTTTTCTGCTCAATAGGAATATGTTTGACAAACCAAACAAGGATGCCTCCTACATAGTAACCACTTTCCTGCTGGAAAAGCTGAACCCCACACGATTTAACGAGGCATACAGGTAAAGCTGAATATATTCAGCTATTTCTATTAATATATATTAAAATTACCAAAAAAACATGTAATGTTTGTTTTGTTTAGGTACTGCTGGCCTGTATTGAACCACAAGGCTGATGCAGAGTTTCGCAAAGTTACCTGCACCTGGCTAAAAGAAATAATGGTAAGAAATGTGTATATATATGAGTATTTTACAACAATGTGTCCAGATGGTGTATTTCACAGATTTTATACCCCAGTCATGTCTTCACAAATGGGAAAACGTGTCCATCTTTTGTTCCTTTGTTGCTTCACACACACAAACTGTAAATGTTTAATCTCTACAGATAATATATTTTAATCCACAGATGTAGCTTCTGTCCTTTCGTGTTCTACATGTCAATCATCTGTTTCATACTGTGTTTAGGATGAAACTGCAAATGCAGGATCCAAAGTGGTAGCATCCTTATTCCTCTCACCCGGAGGACCCAAGTTTATCAGCTTGATGCTACATCTGGCCAATCACGTCATGCTGCAGGAAATGAAGACATTCAACACGGGTAGATCTCTATTTTCCAATGCCAGTAGCTTGTGTTTACAATCTTTGGCCTGCAAAAGACTCTTAAATAATCTCGAACACTGTCCTCGGCAGACGACAGCTGGGTTCCCGAGGCTGCAATGATGCCCGCATCCTCCCTGGACATGGCAGAGAAGAGACTCCACCTGGTCAGTACCAGGTTTTTGAAAACTGCAGTGGATCAGGACCGTTTTCTCCACGAGTACCAAAAAAGAGCCCAGTAAGTGTTTGATTGTCCATCTCAGCAGCTGGACAGACTAGATGTTGTTTCATATTTACATCAGTAGAACTTCTCCAGTACATAAAGTTATTTGACAGCTCATGTGAATGAAATCAACGAAACCAGATTTCTTTGAAAAATGAAATGTGTGTGTAACATTTAGTAAATACAGCAAAAATAAAATCAGAGGTAGCAACAGTGTTCTGATCTTTTAGAGATGTTTTGCAATGCTGATATCTATTTATTAAAATAGTTTGTTCACCCTGAGACATAAGAGCTCCAATAAATAGTCCATTTACGATGACACTTAAATTGATCCAAGAGGAGAGATGTTTTGTCATTGCTTTTTCGTGCTCACTTGAGGCTACTTAACGTGTTGAAAATGTCTGTTTTAATAAGGTTTAATTAATTTCTAAATGTAATGGCTTTACAGCCTGTTTAGTATGTAGTCATCATTTCTATTCTCGATCGATTAGATGACCCAATTTCCTTCTGGTGTTTCCATTTTAATTTGATGTCACTGCTCTTTGTATGTTTCATTGGTCCTTTGTATTAAGCACCTATCCTATGCTATGCAAACTGATTGGTTAATTAGGCCAGTTGGTAGCTGCAGGTGTTGCCAATCAGCATGCCCTTTTCAGACATGTTGACCTGCAGGAGCACAGGTGAAACAAATTGTGTTGACGAGGTCTCTGTTACAGAATTGTCCTTGTAAGCCATGCCAGAGTGCACAACACCTTAGAGCTGTGAGGAAATAATCTGTGCTTTCCCTCTTATGACAAAATGTTTGTGGTCTGTTCGCTAAGTATGAACTTTCTGTGGAAGAGTTTATTTAAGGTATTTTGTTTTGTACATGGAAGATGTTTCACCTGGCTTAACCTTTTTGAAGACGTTGTCTTATAAGATGTCTGTCCTCATTTGAAGGCTCCTGGTGAGGTCTATGAAGGACCTCAGAGCAGAGGGTGCCAAGTATGACGAGCTACTCAAGTATGTATGATTTTATTTCCTCTGTACTTCTAACGTCAATGTTCTTAGACCGATTTAACAAACAAGGCCGTTTACTTTCAGGCGTCACAGCAGTGATTCTACCCAGGAGGGAGCATCTCCAGCTGAGAAGACCAAGAGGGTATGTATTAATATCTTTGTAAACATCATGGTTCTCCATTCTGTCATCGAGACATCAGCGTTGAAAGCAAGCTCATTGCCTTTCTAAATTTATACTGTTGCCAATTTACCAGCTGTTTGTTTGGGACATGTGAAATTCTGCATTGAGGTGATTTTATTCTCCATAGAGCTCACATACATACACACACGTTTGTCTCAAGGTGCGCTCCTTGTGGTCGGACATTGATGGGATGCTGTCGGCTATCAAAGAGGAGCAGCATGCAGTGGAAAGTGTTCTGAAAGGGGATGTAGATCAGTACATCCTGGACGGGACAGATCGAGTCCTCAAAATTCCCCGGACTCTGCTGGAGAGAGTTGAGCAGCTTCCACATCAGGTGAGGGTGAAGATGAGTCTGATCATTGTTACTCTGGCGCCCTGTTAGTTCCTGTAAACAGCACACGTGATTCTTGTTTTGATTAGGCAAGTTTCAGTTGCCATTTCACTGTTCACCTCAGACTGTTTGGAAGTGAAATGTAGTCTCACACTATTAAATCTGAAAGTTTGTAATGAAAGCACATCACTATTTGGCCCAAATTTACATGGACATGGTGGTCATAATCCAGCGTTTGTGTTTACAAAGAAATGAAGGAAGATTAAACAGTACTGCAGACGTGGACTCAAATCAGTGTGGCTACAGGAAATGCCAAACCATTTTCTTACTTGCGCATGTTTTCCAGTTGAGCTCAGGGAATGTGTACGAGGCTGGCCAGCTCAACCTCCTGTGTGTGTTGGAGCTGATGAACCATGCGCTGCAGCTCCTGAAGGAGGAGCGTTCTCGGGTCGCTCATGCACCCAAACCTCAGCTTAGTCCGAAGCACCTGCAGGAGAAGTGTCAGCAGATGGCCCGCGTGCTGCAGAACCTCCACCTCATCAGGTACACGCTAAGAGGATTTCCAGTTTAGGATTTTCTGAAATGTGCAGCTTGTTTTCAAGTTTGCTGAGGTGTTTCTGTCAACCAACTATTTACAGTTCGGTAATTGCTAATGGAAAGTTGGACAACTTGATTTTGAGTACCAGTGTTTTAACTTGTTCCACCAGACAGAAGATTTCCAAGGAAGGCATTCCTGAGGTTAGAAATACCATCAGACAGTTGGAGGCTGAGTGGGACAGGAAGTGGATGGAAACCCTGAAAGACACGCCCCTCGTCTCTTTTCTGAATGAAGATCCTGTGAGTCATCCTCTGAATCCTGTTTTATTTTTAACTTGTTCAACCCTTCCTGCTATGGTCACAGTAAAACGTCTGTCCTCTCTTCTTAAAGGGAACATTAGCCAGAGTTTCTCTTACTATGTGTTCAGGTTGCAATCAGGAGCCCAGTCACAGTAGCATAATTTTTTTTTTTGTCTTAATTTCTTAATCTAATGTTTCTGTTTTTAGGCTCTTGGCTTCCTCTCGCCAATGGCTCCTCTGTCCTTTGAACCAGCAGCTGAGGCTGGTTACAGAAGTAGTGTGTTCTCCCAGTACCCTGCAACACTTCTTGGTGAGCAGAATATCACAGATCGGACTGTTTTCATTTGGATCAGTGACAATATCGCTGTCTGTCATCAATCATACACATATCAATCATCTTACACTTTTTCAGAGGAGAAGCCTGCAGAGCATAAAACACAGGAGGACATCCAGCCTCGTTCTGACCTGAAGAGGTAATCTATCTTTGAGCAGCATTTTCATAATGTGTGTGTTTATTGGTTTCTGATGGGAGGCAGATACCTGGGCAGTCCTGAGCAGTGCTCTGTCCGTCACAAGTCCTCCTGACAGCATCCATGCTCTCTGATGACCGCGGCGAATTGAGAGAAATCGCCACGGACAGATACGGGGCAGACACTTTCTGCATGCCTGGTTATACTATATAGAAGCATTAAATCTTAGTTTTTAGAGCAGAGGAAGAAAGATGAAATGACTCATGTATAGTGTTAAGGAAAAACTCCAAATGTGTACATATGCTATAAACTTCAATACATCACAAGAAATATGGCAGCTTGTCAGGTTTGTGGCTTGTTTGATTTTATTGGTTTACTTGTATACGACAAGCTAACATGAGATCCTGACTTTGAACTGACCTTTCCTCCAATCGTCCAACAATCAATCTGAGGACAGGTGCAGGGCAACGTGCCGACTTGGCTCAATGCTAATCCCTGAGCCAAGACCACATAGCGGGCTGTTAATAGCTACGTTAAGATGCGCTCGGTGTTGCTTTCACCGTACCTGAGCTGCACTGCATTGTGGGGACAATACACGGTACTATGCAAGAATGTATTTTTGAATAACAAATCATGCTCTTTGTCTTTGGAGCAGCTCTTGTCCTGCCACAGCAGAGAGGACTGAAAGTCCTGTTGTCACCACTGAAGTGCCCTCACAAGCGAACACCTCCCTCGACTGGCTTTTCGACACTCCTCCATCTCCTCATCTGAGGGGTCCGGCTCCATTGGTACCACCACTTCAGGCTAGTATTGTACACCCGTTTATTGGATTTATTCCACATTGTGTGTGCACTGATAAGCCACATTTAACAAGTTTGCTTTTTATTTTTTAGGCCAGTGTGAGGAAGGTGACCCGTGTTCATCCAAAGGCATCTCCCATGAGGACCAAGACTCAAATATTAGACATGGAGTGTGATAACCTCGCTGATCAGGTATATTGATGTCATTTGTTGAAATGCAGAGGTTTAATTTTTTTTTTTTTTTTTTAACACTTTTCTACTTATGTGTTTTGAACAAGCACCAAGTCCTGACTTAAGTGTGTGTGTGTGTTTTTAGTTTGCAGATGCTGTAACTACAACCAGTCCCACCGAAGGCAGGAGCAAAGGTCTGGACCTGGAAGGCATTCTGAGCACTCTTCACGGCGACCCCTTCTCTACTAGGAAGCAGCTGCCACGTACACCAGAGAGCTTGAGTAAGTCTGTTATGTTTCCCATCAGCCTTCAGTTTAAATGCATCAAGAGGTGAGCTCATCTAGTGTCATGATGGCCCCATAAGGGCGTAGGTTCTATAGTGCTTAGGAATGCTGGTATGGTAACACTTCTGTTTCCCTTCTGTTTAGTTATGGATGTGAAGAGCTCCTGGCGTAAAGCACTGGAGGAAGACAAGGCAGAGAAAATGGGGCGGTCAGTGGTTAACGACAGTGTGATCGGCCACCTCACTCCCGTCTACGAGGCTCATGATGTGTCGCTGAGCCCCGATGCTACTTCCCCAAATGTCTCCTGCGGTATCGCTTCTACTGTCACAGACCACAGAAGCCCCCCTGTCAGCGAGCAGGGGCTCTTACTCAAGTCCACCTTACTGTGGGACACCTCCACCACTGAGGCCCACGACAGCCCGAGTGGCACGGGCAGCAGTGCGGTCCAGTTCAGCCTCGACCACGAAACTCTGCCGGAGATGCCCAGCTGCGACAGTCTGCTGAGCCTCGACGACGAAGCAGTGGATATGAAGAGTGAGGATGAAGACGACGAGCTCCTCATCCCCTCCCTGAAGATGGAGGCAACGCGGTCGCCGCCAGCCACACGTCATCTGGGGTGGATGCAGCAGGCGCCTGACGATGGCTCCTTCATGGGAAGCAGGAAGAGGACACCAGAGTGTCTTCTGTTGGATCACACTGATTTGGACAGAGACTGGCTGATGGAGCCTGTGAAGTCAGTGGAAGCCACAGATAAGGTCTTCTCACTGGACCTCGACGCACTCAAGACACCTTCACCTACAAAGAAACAGGAGTACAGCCTCCCTAAACTCATCACGTTTTCACCAATAGATGACATGAAGTGTTAACTACGTTCATACAAAACCACTTTTCAGCCTCCACTGCCTTCAACTATCTGCCTGACTTTAATAGACATGTTATTAATATTTGTACATAGCTGTGAAATAACCTGTCACAATCTAAATGATTTCTGTGCATAGGTTTGTTTTTAACTTAATAAGACAAGCTGCTTTAATAAAATAGTAACGTGTGGTTAATTTTTTTTTAAAACTTGTTTGTACATAATTGGCATCTTCAATGTCTTAAACATAAAACCCCTAAAACTTTGATTTCCAGGATCTGGTTGTAAAATGTCTGGTAGCATAAAACTGTTTGAACTTAAGGAATGGAGTCTGCTGTATTTGAAATTGCACTATCGGCATGGTTTCTAACCACATGTCAACAGGATGTTTAAGTTATTTTTATACTCGAGACCACAAATCTAACAAGACACCAACCTCAATCAGGTTGAGGAAAGTATTACTAGAATTACTTATGTTTGCTTAAACATTTGTTAATAAAAACTGAATGCACACTCTTATTGTGAAAGGTGTAGCTGCAGCTGCAAGAGGTGAATGTCAGTGTGTGTATGACTGATATTAAATGTCAGATACAAGCCACCTCCCATCAAAACAATGCACAGACTGTGCCTGGGCTTTATACTGCAATAACCACATATGAAGGCTTTCTCACGCACCTGTTGCTTTGCTGCTTCTATCGGTGTAGTTTCTTCCAGTTTGAGGTGGGGGGCGTCAGAAACCGAGTAAAACCAGCAAAACGAAAAATAAGCGAGTCAAGGAAGCAGAAATCTCTTTAAGAAGGCGGGAAACCAAACCTTTTCTCTTTCACAATAAAAATGCAGCATTTGTAAGTGGAGAAATACATTTGACAGCTTGTTTTCTTTTATGACACGACCGAAATAAACCTGGATAGATACAGTATATTAGGAAACGACGACGTAGAAATATTTGACATTAAATTTCTGCCATATCTGATGCGTAACTGCTGCACTAAGCTTGTTGCTTTGACTACCGGATTAGAAACTCATGTTCCAGCAGTCCAAGAAAAAAAAAAAGTACTAATACTTTAGTAATGCTGTTTTACTAATTAATAAAACAAAAATTAAATGAAAAATATATACTAGAACACCTGGGTCACTGTGATTTCTGCAGTGTATAACACCTGTGCAGAGATTATACAAGAGAGTAGTACTACTGCGTAGTATATTAGTATACATATATTTATTGTGTAAAAAAATATATACCACATATGAAAATTCAGCAGTTTTATGTATATTTCATATACGTAAGAACAAACTGTCATAATTGTGATGAAGTATGATACTAATACTGCCACCAGCGATATTAACAAAATTATTAGAATTATTTACATGCATTTATTTGTGTAGATAATTGTGTATTTTACATTTATTTATTTACACTAACTATTATTATTATTATTATTATTATTATTATTATTATTATTATTATTATTGTTGTTGTTATTATTATTATGAAAACTGTGTTAGTTCTATCGACAGTTTAAAGAATTATAATTGTTCGCCATTTACGAGTTTTACTTTGAAAGGATACGCCGGAAGTTGCTCCTGCTCCGTGCGCCAGCTTGCGGGCTGTGGGCCGCCTCTCTCCGTCTGTCTGTCAGCCGCTGCGGGGCCGTAGCCTCTCCTCTTCTCTGGGCGGTTCCAGCCTGAAAAAGAGACGTTTAGAAGAAAGCTCACCAACAAAACTATCAGCGCAGACACAAACATGGCGCCTGCCTCCGCCGACAACTTCAGATGAAAGTGTGGCGAAGAAGTGAGCGGCAAAGTTCCTGAGGACTATCTCGAAGTGGGTTTTTGTTTTGTTTTGTTTCTTCTTGCGCGCCGTCCCGGTTTATTTAACCTGTTACGGTTTGCACACGGAGAAGTGCGGAGTATACCAAGCGGGCGAAAACAGCAAGTTGCCTACATGTCAACATTGTCCCTCGCTGCAGTGTAAACAGCTGGTAAGTACTTCTAATTTTGAGCGTGAAGGTAGCAGAGTTAGTTTGGAGGTTTCAGACACGGCGCTCTGACTGCTTTCGACGTGACTTTAGCCGTGTTGTGTGTAAGGTCACCCCGCTGAAAACACATTTTCCTGGTGTTGCGCCGCTGCGGCTACACTTTCCATCGTGTGATATCCAACCGCGGAAAGAGAGACAGCCACGTATCACTGCACGGGCCCATCACGGGAGGACGTTTCTTTTTTGTCAAACCCCGCGGCGATGTGTGTTTCCTGCATGAAAGTTGACCTACTTCTGGGTCGGATGCAACAGTTGGGAATATAACACCCACCCCCCCCCCCCACATCCCCTCCTCCCCGGCCCTCCTTTGACGCCAGATAATCAGACTCCTCGCTCCCGGAGCCTGCCTAACCTTGCAGGTGTCTGCCCTCCTTCACACCCACAAACTGTATTTCCTGCTCGAAATGCCGGAACCGTGACTTCTTTATCCCCTCTGTGAACATGCCATGCCTGCACTTGCGTGACCCTAAACCCGGGAGGTAGAGTTGTGTAAGATGCCTCTTGTTGGCTTTGTGTCTATGCATATGTGTGTGTGTGTGTGTGAGCACAAATGCCATTGAATGCAATGCCAAGGTGCTCACATATCTATGCCTCAGCAGTTGACAGATCGCCAGCCAGCCAGCCAGCCAGCAGCAAGACCAAGCCCTTAAGGGCAGCGGAGTACTCCCTGCTCCAGCTTCTCATCACCGTTCCTGTGATTCATGGCCTGCATGTGATGTTCCTGTTATGACAGCCGTGGCACGCGTCCCAGCAGAGCCGAGGATGTCACTTCCTCTTGTGTTTTTTTTTTTTTTCTTTTGCAGGGTTTATATACTCGTTTAGGTGTTCCGCCACCTCAGGTGGCTCGAGGAGGAAGAATCGAGGCTTTTTTTGTGGCGGAGAGGGAATTGCTTTCGCAGGGAGTGCATGGGCGCTGAGCCGCCGACACGTGGAAACAAAAAAGAAAAATCTCTGTCTTGACCTTGGCTTGGCCTGACAAGTGGCTGGAAAAAGGGAGTGTAGTGAATGCTGCCTCCTACTAACCGCCCGAGGCGGCAGGTATAAAGTAGGTCATGGCTGCACTGTGGCTTTGTGTACATTGAACTTGCACTTTGTCACCGCTGCTGGTCGTCCAAAGGCTCTGTCAGGTGACCGAGGACAGGAAGTAGATTAGCCAAGGGAGCAGCAGCAGCAGCAGGCTGTGTGAGTTGTTGGTTGCCTAGGCCAGAGTCATATTGGATTTTGAAGGCAGTAATTCATTCTGTCGGGGCGCCCTGCCTTTGACCGACATTTGGTTTTAACACCTTTTTAGTAGCTTGAATAACTCGCCTCACTTAGTGCTTATCTTTTGATACTTCAGCAGGTCTCAGTTCTTCATCGAACAACTTCAGCAACGACACTTTAACTGGCGGTGTCCATCTGTGTTAGCTTGACACTTTGACTTCATTTAGTGCTTACATTTTTCAGGTCGAAGGTCTTCACAACAACAGCAAAAAAACAGCTTGTTGGGCTCTTCCGACACTCAAATCTTTTGCTTGTTCATTCAATCCGAACTCCTTTCACACATTGGTTTACACACTTGATCCCACACTTTCTCGCCAGTTCACTCCCCTACACACGTTGACATTTTAGCTCCCTTCAGCGCTTCCACCGAAAACTTTCAAGAAGCGGCGTGTGGGATTTGTTGACAGCAGTCCAGTTCCTCGTTGTAACCCGGCCGGCGTTTCGTTTGGCCACTCTGGGCTACTGTAGAACATGGCGGACTCCGTGGAAGAGGACCCGCAGAGTCTGTAGATGTAGCTGCCTCATTTTTAAGGTGACAAAAACCCCAACAGCTCTTATTTTCAGGTGATTCTGCACTATTCACTGATCACCGGCAACACAGTAGCATCCGCAGAGCTGGTCGGCAGTCACTGTCTGGTTCAAGGACACTACAGCAACTGTCATCTTCTTTCTCTCTTTCTTTTTTTTATACACAGTGCTCCTTTTGAATTAGCCTGAAATAACTGCCAGTTTAATACCAAGACTACTGGCAGAACAAGCTCTTGAGCTCGCTGGGCCAATGCTTACCTGAAACACTTCAGTGCATCTTGCTAAGCTGCCCTGTTTGCACGTCTTAAGACATATTAACTCCAGATAGTCGATTCTAGCCAAAGAGCAGACACAAAGATCTTGTAATCCGGCCAAAATCCCTCTCAGGTAACCTGTTCCCTTCCTCTGACCCTTGTACTTTGGTGTGACGTACCAGTGGCGTTTTGAGACGTCTTTTCTGCAGTAGGCCTGGGTCTGAGCGGGTACAGGCTCAGCTAGTTAGTAAGGGCAATGAGTTTGCCCTCCCTTTCTCTCTCCCTTTTCCTTAGAGTGGAAAGAATGCTCTCTGTCCGCCGGGCTGTCACGCTCCAGGAGGGAGGCAGTCTTGTGACGTTTCGGCTGAGCCCAGCCTCGCTGCTCCAAGCTGCCTCCTCACCGTCTAACCTCTCCCGTGTTGTTTTGAAACGCAGGGAGGCATATTTTACACGACACAACATTCGATTGCGTTTCAAAGCCACTGACCCAGTCCGACCTTCCTGTCCTGTGCATGTGCAGGTAACGGCTGACGTCGCTCCCCCCTGTAGGCACACCTGCCTCTTAAGTCACGTGCCCAGGTCTGTGTGTGGAGTGTAACTACGGCGAGCCTGGGAGGGGGAGTGGAAATTTTCAACTTCAGTTATGAGGATTTGTACCAGCACCCCCTCCCCTCCCTCGTCGCTCCTGTGGTCGGTTGCTTCGGCCTGACAAAGATTTACATAGATAAAATACTATACAGGGAGCAGACTGTTTGTTTGAGATACGCTTCAGTGGATGCCTGTTGTTATGGCGCTGAAATGCTCGGTCAGTAAGTTCATTAATAAATAAGTTATGTATCAAGTGAGGAATTAAACACCTGCCGAGGTTCATTTCTTTTCATTTCCGCCGAGAATCCAACATGCCGTCGATCGAGTCACACCTTGCAAACACCAGGAGAGCGTTTCAGTGACATGACAGACGCGTTAGGCTCAGTCAGAGCTGAGAAGAATCAAGCAGAGCAGCCGATGCCCAGAGGAGCAAAGGGAAACGGCCCCTAGAGAAAACCACTAACATCATCTGTTGCGTGTCTGTTATCAGTGCGATTTGGCCGTCAGATACGTCTTCTGAGAAGTGTCGGCTGTCGTCGGGCCCTAAGTGAAATTAGATTTCACATATTGCCTCTGTATGGGGGGGGAAAAAAACAGCTGCCAGCGTTAAACAAACACGAGCGAGGAACAGAGTTCACCATCAGGTTTTTTTGCTTTGTTCAGGCCGTGCACGGCGACAGAGAAGTTGTTAGCATATGGATATGATAATGCCACGTGCTAACACACATGGCATTATCATTGCATGAGCTTATCTGGAGCCAAAAAGCAGATAAACGGTGAATGTTCCACCACCTCAGAAACTCTCCAGAGCAAACATCCAACAGTGAAGTGGATTTTTTTTTGCCTGATTTCGCTCCACCAAATCATGTTGTCATCGCAAAACGCCGTTCAGATTAATTAGCAGGGGCCAATGAGGTACTGACAGACCAAAGTTGGACTCAGCTGCGCATGCACACGCGGCAGTTTGCGCCATATGAATTCAATCAGACAGCAACTTTAACAGCGGGCTTTAATTTGAGTTCATCTCGCCCTCAAAAGCCACGCTCCGGCTCAGAAAAAAAAAAAAAACAGCACAGAGTTGTTTTTTCTGTGGTCGCCGCCTTGTAAAATAAAGGTTTCGCCACCTCATTGGCACCTTCTACTCAGTCTGGCCTTCACCGCCGACAGCCCGCTGCGATGACAGGTGGCTGGGAGGGCCACTTTGCTCTTCAGCTCCTCCAAAGGCCAGAAACTACAGAGTGGCACTTGAGGCTGACACGGGTGGCTGCAGAGGCCGGCGCGCTGGTAACTGAAAGTGTAACGCGTCGAAGGCGGCGTTCTCCTCTCCTCTTTGCTTTGACTAACTTTTGTGACACATGCGCCCGAGCGGCCTTGTTGCATGAAGATGAGTAAATAGCACTTGCACAGAAACACCCCCCCCCCACACACACACACACACACACACACGTACATGTACACTTGTTGGCCCGTCCTACTATTTATAACCAAGGGTCCGCCCGCACCGCAGCGTAATCGCAGCATCTGTGCACACTCTGCTTTTATTCACCTTTCGCAGGGACCGAGGTTCAGCAGGCGACGGTCGCACGTGTCACGCTCAGCTGCTGTTTCAGACAAGCTGTGAGTGGATCTGCACGGCCACAGCTCCTGCTGAAATAACCCCCCCGCGCCCCTCCCTCCCGAGACAGACACGGCACTGTCTGTTGTCCGGCGTTACACACACACACAAACACACAGACTTGTGCATGCGCGCGCACGCAAAAAAGCAGGCTCTTTCACCCCTGGGGAACAAGCCTCCAGGCTCTTTTGTGTGAAGGGGATGAGATCATTGTGGGGTAGACCATGTGGGGATGGAGTAAGGGGTTCCACTCTGTGTACTTCAATAGAGAAATCTCTTTCTATGTCCATCTTTGTCTCTTTTTCTTAATCTCTGGGTCCTTCTTAGCTTTGTATTTGGTACCTTGGATATGAAGAGGCTGGTTATTAATGCCACAAGTGCTAAAAGTGAACAAACATGAGGTCCGGTACACGCGTATGCGAGGATTAGGACCTCCCTGGTTTGTATTTATGGCAGCTAGAGAGTTTTCCCCTGCCCTCGGGGGCTGTTGGGCTGCAACCTTTTGGCACATTCGCGAGCAAGTTAAGACCAGTAGCATCGCTAAGGAACGAGACTTTCCAGTGCAGAGAAATCCTGGGCCTCGAGGAATGATTCACTCCGGGTTTTAAAACAAAGACGGATCTCCAGTTGAAATTTTTTTTCTCCTCCCCCCCAAACGTAAAACACCCTTAATCCCACGGATTTGCCTCACGTCACTGTTGGTCAGTGTTACTCCTGTTACCTTATTTCCTAATCTGCAATGTTAATATAATCCTTTGCGCTACTAGTTACCGACTTCAAAAAGAAAAGGCTATTGTGCGGGAAGCAGCGGTTCGGTGCGTCTCGCCGTCTCGCGTTACACCTCCCAAAAATTGTGTTATCTTTAAAAAAAAAAAAGATACGGATAGGTCATCCCTCCCCTGCATCCCTCTGTAAATGATCGCAGTCACTTGAAAGAATCAGATAATATCACACACAGGTGTTTGTGTGTTTTGTTCCCACAGCTGCTGACAATGGCTAACAAGAGGTGATGTTTTTTCATTTATAAATGAAACTCCAAAGCTAACGCCTGCTCGTCTGGATGCGTCTGAAAGTCCCGCTGCCATCAGACGCATCGCCTCGAGTCCCCCGTGGAGATGAAGGCCTATAGCCTGTAGCTGGAAATCATCATTATTATTAAGAGGAAGTCAAGTCGTGGTTTGAATCGTTATTGTAACATTTGTCTAAAATACCTAATGAATGTGTCTGTTGGCGTCTCAGCATGTTCAGAGCAGAGACATCTTCAGGAAAGCAGAAATGCATCCAGTCATTTGACGTGGCCGTCTGGGTAAACGTGCCCTAAAAACTGAAGCGCCAAATCTTTTACACAACTTGGGTGTGGGCCCCGTTGATGAAATCCTCCACCAATATCATGAAAAATGACTAAAGAGAAACGTCGGCCTTTGTCGACGCGGCGCATGAAATTCCTAACACATAAATCTATGTTGCTACATTGATATAAAACTGCATAAACATGCAGAATTACCATCAAATCGTCCCCAAGATTCCCCAATACAAGCAGCATGTAAACATTAACACACTCTCTCCACATTAAGGCCTACTCTTTAAGAGTTCATGGCTACAAAGAAGCCAGAAACCACTTTGAGAGAGTAACGGGTCCTCTGACGTATTTATTTTTTTTGGTCATGCCTCGTAGCGACCCTGCTCCCCGGTGCAGCGCAGACAAAGAGCAGGACACTTGATGACATGGGCTCAGGAGTAACAGAGGAACAGGTTTTCACACGGGCAGGGAGGGGCAGAGCACAACCTTTAGAGGCAGGGGCTCAAGTTACAACACAAGGCTTAATACAGTGGAAGTTTAATGGACCAGTACGTCTGCCAGTTTGACTCAGTCTTTTTTTTTAACCATTTGATCCAAGGAGCTCTGCGTCCGTCGTTTCTTTTTTGCCTCGCGGCTTAAAAGTCGCCCACCGCTGCATGCGCAGAACCAGAAGAGCGGAAAATGAAAATGTTCCCTTCACCTCTGTTGACAATAGCTTTAAAGCTTTTAGTCTAATCCCCTGTCAACACCGCTTTATGGGCGCCACCATGTTTTATGTGCTCGGGCAGACATAAAAGCGGACAATAAAACGAGCCTCCTCTGCCATTCTGCGTCTAAAACCGATCAGACGGCGGCAGCATGTCAGCTATATTAAATGCACCCTTGAAAGACCCGGAGATCAATTTCCTCAGCTAGAGTAACTCTAGTCGCAGCTCAGGGTCGCGCAGCCTGGCATTGTTGGGGCTCGGTTGCCATGGCAGCGCCGATGTTTGTCTATCAAGGGCCTGTCACAAAGAGATATTTGTATGGTTGTGGCGGTGTGTGTGTGTGTGTGTGTGTGTGTGTGTGTGATGGAAGCAAAGGGGGACCGTCACAAGTGGTTCCAGCTCCAGGAGTTTGTGCGCACACCTAACGTCAGCGCTGCTTTTTGCCGTGGTTCAGAAAAGACATAACATGACAGATGATCCCACCATGGGAACGGATCCACAGCAAACGGCTGCGTTGCTTTACGAGCGTCAGCCTGTGTTTAATTGGTACAGGAAATAACATGACAGCATTGTATTTCTTCTGCAGCGTTCATGGGAAGTCCCTGAACATAAAAATGTTCAATTCCTGATAAGAGAAGTAGAATTGTTACAGTACATCCCGCGTGACTGGGTCTGCAGACGGTCATCATACTGACAGAGCTGAGTAAAATGAACTCTTTCATCCAAAAGCGGGTATCTGTGCTCGTGTCAGGTGGAAAATAACATCTGCGTGACCTGTGGCGGCACACCGGTACCCTCGTTTCTCGGCTCAGCGCAAATATGACCGAGCTACTCGCCTCAAAACACGTCTCCCTCCCGATCGATATAAGAGAAACGTCAGCATCAGATGTCGGGAAGTTGTGTTTAATGTTCTCTGTGAGGCACATGTTGATTCACCGGCGTTGGTGATCATTCATAGGGGCAGCATGCGAGGCCCAATCAGGACCGGACAGATCTGCTGGCTCACTCAGGATAGTGTTTGTTTTTCTCTTTTCTTTTTTTTTCTCTCTCTCTGTTAACATTGCTTTGTTCCCCGCCGTGGCATTTTGCGTCGATCTGTGCTCATGCCGGGGCAGCCGTGTGACTCGCTGCCTCGGATGTTTTCATCCCCGACGTTACCGTTTTCAGAGCAGACGAGTGGGAGAGGTTAGCGGTCGTTGACAGTAGATCCAGTGACCATGTGCGCCATGAAAGGTGCTCACTCACTGTGACATGTTCAACATTTCCACCTTTTATAGCCTCTTTCAGCTCATTGTTTTGGTTTCAGCTGTTTTAGTTCAGTCTCACTGCTGCAGCTGTTTGCTAACAAGTTCACTGTATCAACTTGAAATATGATAATATGCCACTTCATATGCTTCCTAGTTCAGTTCATTGACACACATGAACGTGGATGACCTGACAGAACCCCAAAAGTGAAGTCAGAACACGTTTCGCCCCCTGGTGGTTGGTTGCAGTATAGGTCTGAAGACCGCCCCTCTATGCTGGCTGCTCTGACGTCAGATAAATGTTTTCCCAAGATGGTTTCTGTCTTTTTAAGTAGTCCTTGTCGCGCTGATGTACATTCAAGAGTTCATTTTTGAGATAAAATTGGTTTAAATGAGTTATTCGATGCTGGACATGTTATGATTGACAGCTGAGAGCTTCTCGCGATTGAATGGGCCGAGTTTATGGGCGGGATCTTGATTGGCTGCATCAACCCTGATCATAACCGCACAGACTGGCTCCAAATGATGTCGCAAGCATAGTTTCTCTTTTTTTTTTGTACGGTGGGAGGAAGTGGAGATGGGTCGTCCATGTTAATATTTGTCGGTGGGTCAGCTAACGTGTGTGACTTTAACATTTTAATCCAAGACAGAAATCCACAGTATTCCTCTGGGGGGAATAAAAACAAACGTGTATATTAACATATGACGCGCTGCCTGACCTCATACCCACATCATACACAACCTGACACGGGGACCTTGCGGGTCACTGACGTAACAGAGAAACAATGACTGCAGGTCCTTAGAGGAACACATATTAGACACTGGAGCCAGCTAAATGTCATTGTTACACACAAGCTGGAGCTCTTCAGATGGTTTGTTGGCCCCTCTGTTTGTGGTAATGTATTAAATGTTGGGCAGTAACACCAGATACACGAGTGACATGAATAATTTATTGATTTCATACTGATGTTCACATCATCCTCTAATGAAATGGCATAATAAGCATGCGTGCTGCGTGCCGGCCAGTCACTGGTTAAACCAGCAGGGAGCGTTTACTGGCCAGCCTTTGGTGAGAGCATATTTAATTGTGTGGTTTGTTGTAACGCAAATATGGCCTGCAGACAGCGTTTTGCTTTTTGAATAGGGGTTTGACCAGCGAGATGTAACCATGGATACGGTGCAGTAAATCTCTTCAGAGCAATAAGTCCTAACGCGGCTCCATGTCTCCGGACTGCTGTTATGCATCATAATAAAATAAGAGCTGGATCCCGTTTGTTTTGTTTTGTTTCTCTCGAGGAGCACGCCAGATATTCATCCTGTTGAGTGGAAGAAGAAAACACACACACACACACACACACACACACACACATCTGGAATCATTTGGGCTTTTATGAATTTTACAAATAAGGATGCACATTTCAGTGCCATTACTCACGAGTAAGCGAAACAGAGTAAATTCAAATGGCCGATCTTCATATTAGCATTAAGATACGATCACACAGTGCTTATCCCCGTTTGATATTTTCATACCTGTGTCATCTGCTGTATCCCTATCTGAGTTTTCCATCCAACCACCACGTCAACCGCTGGAAGAATTATGCGAGCGACCTACTATTCCACCTCATCTACGCTGATGCACATCTCTTGCTCTTTTGTTTTCGTCCGCTGATGGATGGATGATGAAGTCATTCGTCCCCCGCTTGGATACGACATATCACCGCATTGTTCCCGTCGCCCGAGGCTGCCGTCGACACATCGACACTCGCCTCTCTTTCATTTTGAGCGTCTTCCCGACATTGTTTTAAAAGAGCAACGGAAGAACGGGCCGCATTCTGGGCAAATGTCCAGCTGCGAGCCTTCAAAGCTACCTGGACTGTAAAGCCGAGCAGCAAACTTGAAGCAAATCAATTTTGGCATGTTCACGCGGGCGTCGGGCCAAGATTGGAAGTGAAACACAGTGCAGCGTTTAGCGTTCAATCAGATAAGGGTTCACACGCTGGTGAAACGAATCATTTCATACACATCGGGCCTAAGACTGTCATAGCTGGATGGAAATAATAATAAAAAAAAAATCAGGCTCAAAGTCTGGAAAAGATTTTTTGTTTTGTGTGGAAAGTGTGTCAGCTGTTTGCTGTCTTGCTGTGGCTGTAAAATTTTCCTCCCCGGGCAGGTCAGTCTGCCTCCCCCTCCACAGCTCAAGCCAACGGATGTCCTGCACTGTAGACGTTAGCACAGAAAGTCTGCCTGCGCCGCTTGTAACCGCTTCACATGTATTCATTTAGACTGCAGTACACGAACGCTAGCCTCACAGTGATGTGACACAATGCTTTCAGCATATTTTTATGCTGACCGGGGAAAATTCAAGTCCAGGATAGAAATAAATAAAAAAAACAACAACAATGGTCAGTACTCCTCTGCATCATGAAGTTCAGGGCCGTCTCTGCTCGCTGTGGCTGTACAAAGAAGCTTCTTTTTTTTTTCTCCCTCCTGCCAAAGCTGACTCACCACTGGAAAAATTGAACTTCCTGTGTAGGTCCTAACAGCTTTTTGAGGGCAAAATGGACATTTTTCTTTAAGTTTCTTTCTTTCTTTCTTTCTTTCTTTCTTTCTTTCTTTTTTGGAAACGGGAACATCACCGCACTATAGAGCATCGACAGTGAGCCGCGGTTCCGCTTCTTAGTCGCTGTTTTACAATGAAGAGGTGCCACACTTGGCCGAGTTGCGTTGTTACCGTTAACTGAGTCACCGACTAAAATCGGGGTCATGACTCAAAACATTCACTAGAAAAAGAAACTCCACCTCCGGGCATTAAACTGGATTTTTGCTTTGTTCATTTTTCTTGGTGACTCCGCTCAAATCTGCGACCATATTTGTATGTTTTTAGAGGGGTTTTCTTTTTTTAAAGAGACTTTGGTGTCTGCCTGATTTACGCTCTCGCTGGCATTTCTGAGCATTCCTCCGGGCTCGGCTGCTCTCCCTTGGCTCTCTGTAGCGACATAATTGGAGCAGTACGGTGATATACAATGACAAGAGTGTTTGTGAATGTCAACAAATCCAGTCCCTTCATTAGCCCTTGTGTTTCCCCAGTTTGTTTGCCTCGATGTGGCGCAGCAGTCTTAAAGGCTCCTTTTATTGCCTTGGCCACAGTATTACTTAGCATTCTGTGTATGCTCGCATGTGTAATCCATCCCACTGTCCCTAAGTGATATGTAAGAGCTTTGCTTTCACTAACATGCAGTCTACTCCCTGGCTATAGGCTAAATGCAGTATCTGTGGCAAGTGTTAAGTAATAGACTGAGAATCACGCTGACCGTTTTCTTTCATCTTCCGCCCAGGTACGCCCAGCCATGATCGAGGACAAGGGTCACCGCGTGACCGACTATTTTGTGGTGGCCGGGCTGACGGACAAGTCCACGCCCCTGGAGCAGGACCTGTCGGAAACCAAATCCAGCGGGCCCAAAGCACCCATCACCGACTTGGCCGTCATTAACAAGTCGGCGGGCGAGACGGTGCCCGAGGGCTTCACTTGCATCGACAGCACCTACAGCGGCCAGCCGGCCAACCTTAATCACGGCAGCCTCAAGAGCCCCGAGCTGTTCCTGTGCTACAGGAGGAGCCGAGGGAAGTCACCCCTCATCGACATCGGGTGAGTCAGCAGTTTGTTGATGGCAGCGTTTGTAATCTGGTATTTTCACACGCCCGCTCATTACACGTGGCTTTTAGTTCCACTGTTCCGCATTGCATGAGACCAAACTCTGCACAAAACAAGTAAAACTTGAGTTATTTTTTTGAATCGGTTGGAATCCAGACAGCAAAAGTTTGTAACTTGATCGTGTTAGAATAAAGTCGGTCAGTTAGCCAAAGGTGGATTTAGCTTTAATTCAGCCACTTCTCTCCGAGTGACAATAGGCTCAGTGTGTTGTTTTGATGGAACCGCAATGGAAGGTCCAGGTTCTGGTATTGCACAAGCTGACTCTCCGATAAACTTTTCACGGGACGCTCGCCTTCGACCTTTTGCGAAACCTATTATAGCGGGAGGTGTTTCTCATAGTTTGTGTCCCGCAGGGTTTGATTTAAGTTTTCAGATATGGAAGGAAGTAGGTGTGTTGACTACTCCATTTACTCGCCCCCGTTGCGTTATGGAGTTCTCCCTCTCCGCCGCACCTCTTGGCTCCGATCCACCGATACAATTTTCCAGCTTCCTCCTATTATCCTAAAAGAGGGAACTCCATCATGACTCACTTCATCCAGACCAGTAAGGTGAAAGCTAGGACAGGTCTGCACAGAGGAGCCAAAATGACGACCTACATTTCATCACCGGTTATTTGTACCCGTTCACTCGCCTGTCCTGAATAAACAAGCTTTATCAACGGAGTGATGCGTAATTGAGAACGGTGATGCAACAGCCCGAGGCATTCTCCACACACACCTTCCAGTCTTTGTCTGAAGCCTCTTTGTGTCCCCCACAAACAAACTGGAGTTTCCAGTTACAAGAGAAGACAGCCCGCTCGCTCTCTCAAAGAAGGTCACCGCTTCCATTAAAAGCCGCTGTCGCTGTGTTAAAGTCTGCAGCCCGTCGGCCGCGTTCTGCGCTCCCCGCGTTGAGTTTGGTCCGCTTCGTGCGCGTCCCTTCGCCTCCGCTGCAGCTGTAGAAGTATGCGAAGCCTCCATGAAACCCTGCAGCCGCCGGCGCGGCGAGCATAAACACAAGATCGTATGTCAAGTCATGTTTCCTTTAAGAGGTTGTGCAATCCTGCTTAGCATGTTGACAGATGGTGGTGGAGAAGGAAACTTCTACTAAAGGATTCACAGTCTTCTTCATGATTTGCTTTTTCATCAGAGTTTAATAAACTATAATATTAAATTTATCTATTTTTAATAAGTGATTTGACAGATTGATTGTGTGTTTTAATAAAATTACCACTCATTATAGCGTTGGTTCACCTCCTGATGATTCTGTTTTGGTTGGCAACACGGGAGGTCAGTGAATATTTTTGGCCACGTTGCAACGCCGGTCTTTTCCCTCCGTGAGTTCGGTTCCACCTGCTGCTCTTCATCCACCAAAAGAATAAATGAAAAGCCGCAAAAATGCAAATCATTCATCACCCTTCCTCCTGCCCCCTCCGCTGTCAGCGTTCCCAGCCCGGGGCGCTCCATAGCGTCGCGACTCACTGTGCCCATTAGGGCTGCAGTTTTTTTTTTTGTTGTTGAGAATTTGCTGGCAACTGTCCTCCCGGCCTCTTTAGGTCTGTCCCGCACTCCTTTCAGAATAAATGGAGTGTTTCAGGACCATTATATCTGCGATGGCTGCCCCCATAGCTTGGAAGATTAAAAAAATGTGTGTCAAAAAGAAAATGGGGGTCTGTCTTAGTTTAAAGAGGGCAGCAATCACAGCTTTTGGCCTCCCACATTGTATCGTCCAGATTGAAAGGGGAGGGCATGGAGCAAGCAACTATAGGAAAAAAATCCAACACAGTGGGGCACTGATTGCTTCTCTTACTTTTAACTGTGTGATATTCCCCAGAGGGAGTGAGAAGGAAGCCGACTGGTCATGCACAAAATATTTTGGCAGTAATCCATATTTATTACATTCAACACTGTTTGCTCAGTGCAAAGTTTGGTTGAAGAGAATCCTGATATCTGAGTTTCCATTCATCGTCTGGGATTCGAATGAGTCAGCAGGTAAATATGTCTGAATCACATCACCCATTGAAGACGGGGCTCCTCGCCGAGGCCTCCCAGGGAAACCAGAGCTCTGAGAAGAAAGGCAGCGGTGCTGACCGCACGCTGAATTTTTTTATGATCATAATTTTTCTGATAACTTGGAAGAATTAAAGCAACAGCAAAAGGAACAATAGTTCAAATGGCTGCTTACAAATGTTGACATATTTTGACATCTTAAGTGATCGACCCACTGAAAATCGTCACCAGACTTCCCATTTTTGCGCCTTTCAGCTCGTTGTTTTGGTTTCACGGCCCACAACTTTTCCGTTTTTGGCGTCGAGACTGGCGGCTCTCATCAGCATCGTATCGAGCAGCTCTTCTCAGCCAAAAATCTCACGACAAAACCGACTGCACACTACCTGCCGAGCAACAAACCACATGTAGACACGCTTAGCGACTAGCTAGTGGAGCATTTAGCAGCCAAAGAGCCAGATATTTCTCATAGGGGTCCAACATGTCCAACGTCTCGGTCGTGTTGTATTTGTCACTTTTCCACGTATCCCATGATGCGCATACTGTCAGAGCAAAGCATGACTTGGTACATAGCTGATCAAAATAAAAACTAGACACAGACAGTTGTATTTTCTTTTAAATATGGCTGTGATCTTTTCCCTGCGAAACTCACCCCGTCGAGTGATTCTGCTCTGGAAGCCTTCGCTTCAGCGTGCTCATTACTAAGGAGCTTGTTTTGGACGCCTTTGGTATTTTGGAGAGAGGTTAGGGACACGCTATTCTACCATTTGTCATTTTGATTGATGCTTTGTTCTTGTGTGCCGCGCAGAGATTTCCTTGATTCTTGTTTGCTGTCTGTTCTTAAACTAGCATTTGAACTTGGCTGTTTCTGCGGGGTAAACTGTCTGGTCATCAGAATGTGAGTTATTCGTCCTTTTGGCAGCAAAGCTTGTTTAAGAAATGGAAGCGCCAAAACCGATTCCAGGACAGCACTCTTCTTTGAGACACTAAATTGTCTTTCAGAGCTTTGTAATAAACATGAGTCATTACAGGGACAGTTTCTTTGCACTGCTCTGACGTCTTCATTTCTACACTCAGCTAAATAAAGACAGTCCCTTTATGTAAATTTTATTGTCGACTGAAGCACGGATTGCGTCATTGTCAGGTGCCAAGCTCATGTTTTTATTTCACCGTGTGTGTGTGTTCGTCAGTGTGTTGTACGAGGGCAAAGAGCGTCTGATCCAGGGCTGCGAGGTCATCCAGGCCACGCCGTACGGCCGCTGCGCCAACGTCAACAACAGCTCCGCCACCTCGCAGCGCATCTTCATCACCTTCCGCCGGGCGCCGCCCGTCCAGCCTCAGAACTCCCTGGCGGTGACGGACATCTGCGTCATCGTCACCAGCAAGGGCGAGACGCCGCCGCACACCTTTTGCAAGGTGGACAAGAACCTCAACTGCGGCATGGTGAGCCTGATTTTTATTTTTTTATTATTCCACGTACGCGGTCGCTCCTCCGAGAAGATGCTTCTGATATCCGTGTCTGTCTTTCAGTGGGGGTCCAACGTGTTCCTGTGTTACAAGAAATCAGTATCTGCATCCAATTCCATCAGTTACAAAGCTGGTGAGTAGAATCAGATATTTGATATGCTCGCGGCAGCACAGCAGCATAATTAGAGGTCTGCACCCACCTTGATTTCTTTGTTACTACATTAGATAAGTACTAAGAGTAATTGTTAGAGAGTTGGTGTGAGAATTGTTTCCAAGAACAAAAGTAATTCTACAGTTTGGCAGCTCTTTCAAGCGTCGCGGCATATTGATGCAATCAGCCTCTGTGATGTTTTCGTCGCCGAGCCCGAGCGAGCGGCACCTTCAGCGCGCGCCTGTGATCTCGCGGCAGATAGTTATTGCTTACTGCGGCTGGCATTTCTGAACTGTCGTGTGACATTTTCACTGACTGAATGCTTCCTTAACGGCTTGGCCTTTGGAACAATTCATTGCGCAAACCACACATACAATCAGCGTTCATACGAACGCGTGTGTAAACACACACACACCCACATGCTAGCTTTATCTCTGGCCGGCCTTTTTCCTGCGAGGCGGCTGTTTATTCATCACAGACAACGGCACTTCCTGCCACGCCCATTACTTGTGTGTCTGCATGCTTGTGCATACAAATGTTCACATAAGAGTGTGTGTGTGTGTGTGTGTGTGTGTGTGTCAGAATGGCATCTCACCAAACAACAAGATACACCGAGGAGCACAACAGTTATTTCCTGAAAATGAAACCAGAGAATGCAGACACATCGCTGCTTTTCATCAGAGCTGACAAATACTCTTTTGTTTAACCCTTGCAGGGGAATAAAGCCTGAATTGTAGCCTGTCTGGAAGTCTGAGTTTTTATTGTACCGATACTCTATGTCTAGCTTTGTGATGCATTTTGTTCAACACTACTACATCATAACACTATCATTTGTCCGTTGCCTTGTTCTCCAGGTCTCATCTTTCGTTATCCAGAAGAGGACTACGAGTCTTTCCCCCTGTCAGAATCTGTCCCTCTGTTTTGTTTGCCCATGGGTGCCAAGATTGAGTGTTGGGCGCCAAACACGCGCGACCCCCTGCCCGTCTTCTCCACGTTCGTCTTAACCGTCTCCTCCGGCGAAAAGGTGAGAGACGCAGCGAGCTGTCTCCGACGTAAAAACGACCGAGGACTGCAGCAGATTTAATGTGTCTGACATTTCCATCGAGGTAAAAAAAACCCGACGAAGTAAGCCAGGAGAGTTATAGAATGACCTTTTCGTCCGTCTCTGGTTGCAGGTGTACGGATCAGCCATCCAGTTCTACGAGCCGTATCCAGTGGATCTGCTGAGCGAGAAGCAGAAGATCCAGCTGGGCCTGCTCACCACGGTGGAGAAGAAGATGATACCCAACCGGCCCGTGAACACCAATAAATGCATCTGCCTGCTGTCCCGCTGGCCTTTCTTCGAGTCCTTCCGCAAGTTCCTGATGTTCCTGTACAAGCTGTCCGTCTCAGGCCCGCACCCGCTGCCTATTGAAAAGTAATGCAATGCAAATATTTTTCACGTGATCCACCGGGGACTCAAAGCCCACCATTTTAATAGGTTGAATGCAGTTGCTGTACATGAATTTGAAGATGATATTTCTCTCAACAGGCACATCTCGCACTTCATGCACAGTGTGTCATTTCCTTCCCCGCAAAGGCCAAGAATATTAGTCCAGGTGACGTGCTTTTTTTTCTCTCTCTTTACACTCTTGTCAATCAAAAACACTATTTTTATAGTCCTCTATATGACCATTATGCATTTTCTTTTTCCCCATTCAGCTCTCTGCACACGACACCCTGATCCTCTCCCAGCCTGTGTGTACACCCTTACCCCTCAGGTAATTTTGCGGTACCCAAAGTGGTACTTTGTTGAAATCCCTTTTCCAAACAAGGGGCTTTGGTGTTTTCGTCTATTCTCTATACTTTGTTTGCGGGTGTGTTTGCGTTTCAAGCCCGACGCGGCTGCCCTTCGGCGCACATATTCTGTGCTTTTGCTCTGGAAGAAAAACAGCTGAGCGGGCTGAAAGAAAAAGACCGGTGTATTGTTCCAGAAAAAAAAAAAAACGGGGAAAAAGGCAGAACGCTTTCATTCATGTTCGCTCTTTCCGGGTCAAATCCTCCGCGCTGACAAAACAGCCTCGGGCATCATAAAGTTTAGACTTTTTTTCCGCTGCTGCGCTGCATAATTTTTGCAATTGATACGAGCGATTCCCTCGGCCTCTTTGCTGCCTCATGTTACGTTGAAAGCTCTCATAAAAGGTGACTGTCTGGCCTTTGTTAAACCTAACGCTGATTGCTAATTGGTATTCCACCTAATGGCCCCCCCCCCCCTCGCTGCTGCTGATGATGATGCTGCTGCCTTTGTGGTTGCGATTTACTTAGACAAAATGTCAAGAAGGCTACATGAAAAAGGTCACATTAGGTCCTGAAGAAGCATCTTAGCCTATGTAAACACGGGAACACTGCGTTAGCAAACAGAAACTGGATCAAGCAGACTCATGGCGACAACTTAATGGGGTATTGTCTTAAAAACTGGAGTGCAGAGGGTTTCCATTAGTAGCTCAACAAAGCGAGAATGACTTGCAGAGTTGTGGGATATTAAAAACACTAATAATTAAAACAACTGTTTAGAATGGTGCTCAACATATGTCTTTGTTTTTATTATTTCCAATTGTTTCCCCTTACTCTGTCTGTCTTCGTCATTTCTTTGTTTATTCTCCCGTTTCTCCGCTCCCCTGCTCTCTGTTTTTCTACCCACCAACTCACCCGTCTCCTCTGTCCTCTCCCTCCCCGTCAGCGGGGCAGACTACGGCACTCTGCTGATGAACCTGGGCTCGGAGAACTGCGCCACACTGCTGCACTTTGTGCTGCTGGAGAGCAAGATCCTGCTGCACTCGCTCCGGCCCGCCGTGCTCACCGGAGTGGCCGAGGCCGTGGTGGCCGTGAGTACACCTCCAACATGTTCAGTGGAATTGCTGGCAGGAGTTTTAGCAACATCTGCTGCTTCTCAGTCTGCGCACTTGTAACTTAAACTACTAATTCATTTTTTTTATGATCGATTTGTTCAGTTGCCTTTTTTAAAAGCTTCCCAGAGAGCACATGAACATGCAGGGCTGTAATCGTCACTACTGCTAATTTAACCGGCTTAACTTGTGTTTATTGACACAAACTAACAGTCGCGCAGCTGCTGTGAACAAAACACAGTAAAACAAACTCAGTAAAACAAGCGACAAGAAGAGGAACAGGTTTTGGACAAACATGTTTTTTAAAAGTTCACCCATAAGGCCATGAGTTGCACATGCATGTCATCAGATTTCATCATAAATAATCATCACGACTGGTTATATATTCAAAAATTCATCTGAACTTTTACTTTTTGATTCTCAAATTTACTTGTAGGATTGTAAAAGCTCAATATTTTAGCTCGAACTTTGTTCTGCGCTGCCCTGCAACTCAAATAAAGCCATCTCTTGCAATAATGTCAAATTAATTTATATTATAATACATTTATAAAAGAGTTAGGTGCCACTACAACACTTTCATATTTTTTTATTTTTACTTTTTTGCATGTGGTGGCATCTCTAGAAAAACCAAAACAAACAAAAGCTGAAATTCTCTGTAACATAAACACAGGTGGAGTTACTCAAAGCTTATCTAGATTACAAATGCCACTCACTGTAGATACACCCATCATTATAGTTATACAGTAATATCTATCACTCTGCTATTACATTAGCTCTATTTTATCTGTTTTATTACCTCAAGGTCAGCGCGCTGGCCTACATTCAGTTTGAAAACATCAACAGTGGCGTTATACTTAATCAAAAGATGTCGCCACTCCTCTGTGTATCCAACCTTTGACTTCTTTTTCACTGTTGATCCTTCAGCTCCATGCACAACTTTGCCAACCATATCTCTCTTCGAACGCACAGGATGTCACAATCCCCAAAAATCTTTAGTTACGCTAAAGAAGAGCATCCTCTCTTATGCAAGTGAGACTCCTAACATTTGTCCCAGTTGCTTATATTCTGTCTTGTGTCTTGTCTCTACTCAGATGATCTTCCCCTTCCAGTGGCAGTGTCCCTACATCCCCCTGTGCCCGCTCTCTCTAGCAGGCGTCCTCAACGCTCCTTTACCATTTATAGTGGGCGTGGATTCCCGCTACTTCGACCTTTACGACCCCCCGCCAGATGTTGTCTGTGTGGATCTGGACACCAACACTATCTACCTGTACGCTGTGCTTTGATACCCATGTCTGTCACCGCCTGCTTTTGTAGATTTACAGATTTTTATGTTGGAACAGCAGCGACACATTTTTTTTTTTTTTGGCAGATTATTTTTCGGCCTCTCCTCTCCTGTTACTTCCAGCTCACTGCCGTTGTGGCATTGTGTGTTACAGGTCTGATGAAAAGAGACACAGCAACTGGAAAAACCTCCCGAAGAAGCCCTGCAAGAGTCTCATTAATTCACTGAGCAACTTGCACCACCAGCTGGCCACAGGTACAAACAGCATCTGCCATCACAGATTGGCCTTTTATGTTTTTATATATGACAACATATAATGAAGAACGTACTTCATTCAAATACAACAACACCACAAACTATGATATCAAAACAACCAACTAGAGATGAATCTTTATGGCAGTGTAAAACAGACTTGTATCGTATTATATTATACTGTGTACCCATGTTGTTTGGTCCACACACTGTAATTGTGTATGGAGATCCCAAACTGACAAAATGTAGTAAAAAAAAGTCAAAAAAATAAATAAGTAGCTAATAGCTAATAGCTAGCTAGTCCAAAAAAAAACAAAGCTTGTAAAAGCAAACTAAAAACACTGTTAGCTGCTGAGCAAACGTCATAGCATTACACCAGCTGGTGCGGGAAACGTTAGTCATTCATACACACCGCTGTTGAGTCACTTTGATACGCGTTTGGAACAGTAGCTGAAGCATTTTAGCCCGCAAGCTAATGCTAACAAAGTGAGTAAAGCTAACGACACTTTACACGCTAGATCTTCATCGTCAAAAGTGTCTCTTGTTTTCATTAAGGACCGCACGGTGAAGGAAAAGAAATGTTATATGTGGAAGATGGGGCATAGATAAATGTCTAAAAATTTGAAATTCGTTTGTCCGTTTTAGTCTCAGTACGTCAAACGGCGCAGGAAGGCTCGGCAGTGGACATGACCCCCATCGAGGCGGACTTCACCTGGCACAAGAAGAAGACGTCGCTGGAGATGGAGATCCAGGAGGCCTTCCTCCGCTTCATGGCCTCCATCCTGAAGGGCTACCGCTCCTACCTCAAACCCATCACCCAGGCGCCCTCCGAAAAGGCCACGGCCGCCGACTCCCTCTACGACCTGCAAGGTAAACCTTTTTTTTAAAATGTGCGGAAACCACAGGAAAAGCCGTTTCACGGTAATGAAATCGACACGTTGGTGATGTTTTGTTAACGTGCTGCCTGATGGTATTGTAACCTTTGCATAATTTAGAGCCTTTGTTGCTAATTTTATTGGCGCGTCTACTTCAAGGAGCATCTCAACTATCACTTAACCTGAGTGTTTTTTAGAAATCAATCACCTTCATCAGCCTCTAAAATAAGACTTCACTAATGCCCGTGGCTGGGAAATTGGTTCTCATCTCCACTTAGCTCCACTGTTGCAGATCAATGTCAGAAACACAGAGGAAGGGACACCACAATCTCTCTCTTTGCCTTCCTGCAGGTTTTCTCAAAAGCAGAGACCGTGCCCACCAGAAGTTCTACTCCCAGCTCACCAAGACCCAGATATTCATCCGCTTCATTGAGGAGTGCACCTTTGTCAGTGACAAGGACACTGGCCTGGCCTTTTTTGACGACTGCGTCGAGAAGGTGATTTACGGCCCGGCGCCGGGCCGGCCTCGCATACGTACACGTCGCACACTGGTGTTTTGTTTTTCCGCTTCCACCTGAGGTTTCCTTCCACGAACGAGCCTTTTGTTTCATGTTGTTTCATTGGCAAAATAACATTCGTCCGCTGGGAAAGTAAGGAAGCCAAAATTTCCTCTGATTCATTCTGTTCCCGTTGCTCTCTTTCCTCTTCTTACAGCTTTTTCCCTCTGATAAAATCACCGACAAGGGCACCAAGGTAATCACTTACACTGTAATCCGATTTCCCGGCTCCTTCTTTTTTATGTTTGTGATTAACTTTAAAAGGTAAATAACCTTTTTTTCCCTTCGATGAATGTTTTCACCAAGGGGCATGAACGTTTCCTGCTTTTCTTCTATTCTTCAATAACCGCAATCAAATAAGCATCTTTTGCTGCCTAATTGGAAAAGTATAATAGATCGTAATAAGCTTGTTTACTTTCTTACTTTAGGAAATGGCCTGCAGAGTCATGTTTTTATCAAACTCATACTTGTCAGCGTTACTAAGGCCCTGTGTATATGATCTCCTGCAGGTTGAAGGAGAGTCATCTGAGGACACAAGATTGTTGGAGCTGGACGAGTCCCAGAAGAGTGAGCACACCGTATTTGTCATGCCACCCGAACCTCCGGCTGATGATGGACCTGAACCAGCCCCCAGATACACGTAAGTCTTCTTTATTAAAACTTTTATTAGATTACAGGAGAAGTCTTACGTGACCTTGCAATAATCCCGCTTTTCTTCCTCCAGCTATAGAAGTTTCCCCAGGCTGAACATGGAGCTCTTTGATCGTCCTCGGGAGTTACGGCCTGCACTTAGCAGCAGAGCAGCAGGGGCCAGCCTGTCCAGCAGCCCTGCACTACTGGCTAAGAGGACGAAGCAAGTGCGTGCATACACACACACAGACACACACACCGTCTTACTGGAACAAACTTTGTCCTCATCATCTCTTAAAGCCATTCAAGTTTTTTATAAAACATGTTTTCAATGTCTCCGACAGGAGATCAAGCTAGCGTACAAGATGGCCAAGCGCTTCTATTCCAACCCCCCGCTGTGGGCGCGGTGTCTGTTCAGCCACTGTTACAGCCTGTGGTTCATCTGCCTGCCAGCAGCCGTGCGCCTGGCCAAGTCGAAAAGCCGCGCGATGCAGCAGGCGTACAACGTCCTCCTGAAGATGAGGACGACCGAGGTGGAGGTGCTGGATGAGGTGCCGTCACATTATTTTACTCGTGTGTTTCTGCGCTTTTGCTCCCGTTTTTTAATATTCGCGCATACGATTTTGGATTCATGTTTTTGTCTCCGGCTTGCAGGTGTGTTACAGAGTGGTGATGCAGCTCTGCGGCGTGTGGGGCCTTCCCGTTATGGCTGTGCGAGTCCTGGTTGAGATGAAGAAAGCTGGAGTGCATCCAAACGCCATCACTTACGGATACTACAACAAGGTCAGGCATTGCCTTTAACATCGCTAGAACGCACCTTAAACACATCTCTACCTACGTGTGTCCTCATCCTCGTGTCCTCCCTCTGCAGGCCGTCTTGGAGAGCCCGTGGCCGAGCAGAAACCGCAGTGGCCAGTTTATGTGGACCAAACTTCGCAACGTGCTTCGCGGAGTGGCCCAGTTCAAACACGCTCTTGATCGGACATCCTCCAAGAAGGGAGCCACGCTTAGTACCACAGGTGGGAATAGAATATTCAGTGTGACAGGGCTGCGCTTGCACACTGTTTCCTTGTTTCTCATTCACTTCTTTTCTTTCCGTGTCTTTCTGCCTTCAGCTGCATCGATAGGCGGTTCAACGGTCACTGACGCTGACCGTCTGAGTCACGGGAGCGCTGACAGCTCAAGCGAGGTCAACGGCGAGGAGCACAACCTGTTTGCGCGCGGCATTGAAGACACAGCAGACAACCACGGTAGCACAGGTGAGATGCAGTGACACTTTTACTGTCCACTGTATTGTAAGCAGTTTAACTTGATTATCTTTTTTTTATGATCCACAGGGAGGCAGTCTGATCAAGGCTACGGCTCCAAAGATGAGTTGCACCAGGAGCTGGCAGAGCCTTCGCACACAGCCGTGCTCTCCACCGAAGAGAGAACCAATTCCAAAGCACAGCATAACGGTAAGAGAAGCTACTTCCATGCTGCACGGAGCAAACAGTGACATCCACTTCTAGTTCTGCATTTAAAGGTTGTTTGTGTGCAACAGAAACCCCATTTCCTGCTTGTACACTGATTGGTCTGTTGACTACTTACTTCACTAACCAGGAGGTGACGCTGCTGGCTCGGTGGACAGTGCTGTCGCGGTAGCAGAGCCCCCCAGTCCTGTTAATGTACCCTCTCTACCCACTGTTCCTAGTATTGTGAAGCTGTCCACAGGAAGCTTTGACAGCGGCAGAGAAACAGGTGAGACATCAGAAATTAAAGGTAATTTGGTCACTTGTATGACTTTTCCATTTAAATGAAGCTGTTCAACGATGAGTTTAATTGAGGCAGCAACTCTCAGCAGCTCATATCTCTACATATCCCGCAGGGACGGGGAAGCTGTTCAGGAAACACAGCAAGACCGATAACGTGTCTCTCCCTGACGACGACGCCTCGCTGCCATCGGGGGACGTGGCTAACCAGTCTCAGCAGCAGCGGCAGAAATCCTTTTCTGAACGCAGCTGTAGCTTCAGCGCTGAAACTCGCGCTGGGATGCTCCTAGAGCAAGGCGTGGACCACATGGCCAGTCAGATGGGTGCCGACGCCCGTATTCTAGCCGCGGCGCTCTTCGCAGGCCAAAGTCCACCCCCTAATACTGCCTCCAAAGCACTTTTTAAAGATCTGGAGGAAGAACCTGAAGATGATCGGGGCTTGATACTGGGGAAGCTGCCAGAAGAAGAGGGGCCGGGAGCAGCAGAAGAAGAGAAGGGAGATCGTGGCGAGGTACACACGACTGAGGTAAAAGTGGAGAAACGAGAGAGGAAGCACACTGAAACAAATGAGGAGGACTCCGGGATGCGAACAGCGACTCTGGAGAGGGCAGATGTGGAGGCGGGTGCGGACCCACTTTCCCTTCTGATGTCTGAGACCGAAGAGTCGGCGTCTGTCACCAGCCAGGAACCACCGCGCTCCGTGCCTGTCGTGGTGTCCCGCAACCTGGCCGAGGAGATCGAAATGTACATGAACCTGAAAAGCCCCCTGGGTGTGAAGTCCTCCAGCATGGAGCTCCAGCAGGAGCAGGGAGACTCCACGGACGCCACACAGCCCAAACCCTCCCTGGAGCGCCGGTCCAGCCTCCCGGTGCCTGCTGTCAAAGTTCCAAGTGGCTCCCCAGGCAACACACCCAAACGCAGCCCCACCACAGTGACCCGCTCTAAGACCTTTGCAGTAAAGACGAAGAACCCGGCGAACGTGGCAGGGAGCCCGAGATCAGCCTCCCTGACGGCGCTGGTCAAGTCCTCACAGGGAGGGTCGCTGGGTTCGGTCATCAACACCTTTTCAGGCATCAAGATGGACACTCTCTTGTCTGGACCTAAAATTGATGTGCTCAAGTCTGGCATGAAACAGGCGGCAAACGTGGCCAGCAAAGTGTGGGGGGCAGTTGCTTCAGCTTACTCCTACTCAGATGACGAGGCAAGTGTCATCCCAGGATTGTTCCCCGTACCGTCAATATATTTTCCCTCATATTTTATAAGCTTTAGTACCCAAGAGCTGATCATTTCATTCTTTGAATCTCATCTAACTTTACTCTGCAGGATGAACAGGCTCCGGGTGGTGGCGGCTTCCCGTCACGTCTGGATGAGCACATGCTGGCTGCACACGAAGTAGACGAGAGTCCCGAGAGAGGAGCAATCCCAGGGCTGGTGGCCAACGGCCTCAACCAGAGCTGCACCAGCCTGGGCAGCAGCAGTGGCAGCAGCGACACGGGCCGAGGCACCCACCAGACACGTAAGCACTCATTCTGTGGCGCAAAATATGCGAGGGGAAGTAGAAGGCGAGGGCCTAATGAGGCTCGCTGGCCCGTCAAATCGGAGATTTATTGGCCTTTTTCTGCAGATCCAACTCCAGGACGTGCGGGCAGGGGTCCAGACTCTGAGCAAGGCTCCTCGCTTCACGCTTCGTCCTCGAGCATTTACCAGAACTGTGCACTGGAGGTCAGACAAACTGTGCAAACAAACACCTGCTTCAGCGAAAGCTGAAGCAGGTTAAAGCACGTTAATTGCCCCTCGGGGAAAAATAAAGTTTATTGAATTGAATTGAATTGTCAACACGCACGCTGGAATAACTCCTAACTGCTTGGATATATTTCCCCGCTGCCAGGTGCTGATGTCCAGTTGCTCCCAGTGCCGCTCTTGTGAAGCCCTGGTGTACGACGAGGAGATAATGGCGGGCTGGACGGCTGATGACTCCAACCTGAATACCAACTGTCCTTTCTGTCGCACAGCCTTTCTGCCCTTACTGCACGTCGAGTTTCATGACTTGCGCACGACGACCGGGTAGGAATCTGTTGTAGAATTAAGCGCGCCTGCTGAAGAATTGTACTGCACACTGACTGTTCTGTGTTTTCCCCCTTTCAGCTTCTACATGAATCCCAGTGCCTCAGGAGACAGCATCCACAGCACCAGTGCCCAGCCCACAGCCAGCAGCACAGCCGATATTAAGACACCGGACCTTATCTCTTTCCCTGAAGAGGAACCCAGGGAGACTCCAAATGATCAGCCTGGAACACATAAGAGGTACAGCAACCGTTTGAGATGTTAAATCAGAGTCCAAGAAGCTAAATTGTGTCACCGCTTTATCTTGAGTCCTCCTCGTCTGTCTTGTTTCTAGTTTGATTCCGAAGCCAGTGCAGTCGGACCCCCTCGGTCTCCTGGAGCACCAGGCAGCGGGTAAGCAGCAGAGATGTAGTGGGACGTCACTGACGCGCAGCAACAGTGTTGGTGGCCCGCTGCAGAGCCTGGACTACTCCCAGAGACCCGGACATGGCGTCTCCACCACCAGCCTGCCCTGCAGCCTGCAAGAGGTGTCGGTCAGTGCGCCTTATCGCATTGTGCTTAAATATAGCGGAAACTACTACAGCTGCAGTGCAGTGAAAATGACTGGCGTGTGTTTTCAGGATGGCATGGGGACTAAACGTCCAAACCCGAAGCCCGTGTCCGTACCGTATCTCAGCCCCTTGGTGCTGCGCAAGGAGTTGGAGACCCTGCTGGAGAACGAGGGAGATCAGGTAAAGTGTCTGCCACAGAGCTACAGCACATGACACAAGAGCACATGAAGGTTCACACAACTCCAACTTCTCCGTCATGTCCTACCAGGTGATCTACACCCACAAGTTCCTCAGCCAGCACCCCATCATCTTCTGGAACCTGGTGTGGTATTTCCGTCGACTGGACCTGCCCTCTCACCTACCCGGTCTCATCCTTACCTCTGAACACTGCAACAAAGGAGTGCAGGTTAGACACTAAACATGGCATGTATCTTTATTCTCTCACATTGGCTTTCTTTCATCTTTTCCTGTTTGTCGTTGCAGCTGCCGCTGACCTCACTGTCCCAGGACAGCAAGCAGGTATACGTCCAGCTCCTGTGGGACAACATCAACCTGCACCAGGAGCATGGAGATCCCCTCTACCAGCTCTGGAGGACATTGTGTACGTGTGCACACAGACACATTTTTCTGAATTTCTGAATTTTAATGTTGCTATTTGTAGAAGTAGCCTCTACCACCAGGGGGAGACACAGTCAAGACTTTTCATGTCTTACTTGAACTCGCTTTAGTTTAATCAAGGGCAAACGCCTTGGGTGGCATATTTGAAACGTCAGTGCTGATATATTGGTTCCACATTGAACTAAATGTTTCACTCTTGGATTTAAGACTAGATTATGATGGTGCATGTGTTGTTTCCTAGTGGAGAAGAAGGGGACGTTGGCTCCAACAGACCACCAGGAGATTCGCACCCTCCTCAACACGATTGTTCGCAACATCCAGACCAACGACGTCTACGGGCCAATCAACCTGTTAATCCGAGAGATAAAACGGCGCCCAGAGGGTGTCAAACGGCAGAGGTCAGGCTTCGTCCACCTGCTCAGACTTTTTACTCAACACAGTGTTCATGAAAGCATCTCTCATGTCTCATTTTTCTGTCTCAGGAGTATCTATAGAGAAATATTGTTCCTCTCACTGGTGGCCTTGGGGAAGGAGAACATCGACGTAGGTGCGTAAATCCACCTGTTACATCACACCATGACATGCATACATGTGTATGGGTTGCGACAAAGACATGAAATGTATCACTGATGTCCCTTCGCTGTATATCTGCAGAGGCCTTCGACAGGGAATACCGCCTGGCGTACGACGAACTGAGCGCAGAGCAGCTCAAGTCTTTGCACCGCATCGATCGACCGCCCAGCCCCAGCGTCCAGTGGTGCCTTAAATGCTTCGGGGCCCCCTTCATCTGACCACCGACACCTGCAGCAAAGATATAAAAAAAAAAAATCTGGCTGGTCAAGTGCGACGGCAGGAGGGAAGGATAGATGGCAGGTCGGGGTGTGAGCAAAAAATTCTTTTGTATTTAAACACCTCCAGTCGCCCAAACATGGTACTTCTACTTCCTCTCCTCTTGGAAGACGCCCATTGTTGGCTTTTTTTTTTTTTTTTTACAACCTTGATTTGATTTTTCTTGGGCGTTCCAAGCAGCTACAGGTGGGACTGTTTCTGTAAATTGTTTGGAAAACTGAATCTTTTGGGACTAGCTAAGGTGTGTTTCTTTATAGATGGTGTATAGAATGATTAATAATGATGTACAGAATGTATTGGTTGACCCCATTGTGTAGACCTATCGGTGTGTTTGTGTGTGTGGGTGCGCGTGCGTGTATGTGTGTGTGTGTAATGCAGTCAGTTCCCTGTCTTGTCGCCTTTTTTCCCACTCGGCTTAAATCTGTCCTAACTATCCGCACAGATGAGATCATTTTGAGTTGTTGGGGACGGTGTACAGATCCTGACTGTTCATTTGCGCACTTTCTAAACAAAAACAAAAACCGACATTAACTCATGTCCACTTGTCTTTTTGTACATATTGTTTACTTTGGGGGGAAAAAATCTAAAACCAGGGTTGCCTTGTTTTCTTTGTTTTGTTTTTTTTTCTTTGGACTGTTTGTGTGATCCAAGTCTTAATGAATGTTCAAGCTTGTTTCATTGTAAATGTACAGGTTCAGAGTGAGGCTCTCTCTCTTTGTAAATATGTGCCGGAAGCACGCGTAGAAACGGGAGAGGACCGAGGACAATCACTAATTATCAATCACTAAAACTGATTCCACAACATTCCACATGCCCTGCAATCAAAACAGGTCTTACAGAAGCATTACCGATCTCTGTAACAACACTCGTGATTAAATCAGACAGTAAGAGGGAGAGATTTTTTTTTTTTTTTAATCATGAATGGGAAGTGAAAAGGCATGCCACACTACTGATTCCCACACATTAAAACAGGACGTGTTTTTTTGCAGGGAGAGACAGCTCGGCGCAATGCCTCAGTGAGAGAGCAGTCAGTCCACCATGTTTTTTTTTAATATCTGCAGTTTTTAACAGTAACGTGCTGTATATGTTCAGCTAACATGCCTTATTTCAATATTAAATTAGAGCTGTAACTTACATGTACAGGAGCTATTGCTTACTCCGACATAGAATGAACCAGTATGTGATTGCTTTTATGGTTTACGTGCAGTAGCTGCGGATGATATTTGTAGCAAGAGCTTTAGACTGCGAAGGGCTTCTTCAGTACTGCTGATACTGTGTTCATTTTACAACGTGACATTCCACTAAATGCTGAAACAGACAGGAGGAAAAAAAAAAGCGAAGTGCTGTGATGAACTGTGTAGATGGTCCTATCGTAGACTTGGGAGAACGACTTGTACAGAAGCGATGATATTATGAAATATTGAATTTGCACTGCATAGATTAAAACCTGACTTTAACCCAGGGGTGAGGACGACACGAGACCACCTCGAAATATTAACATAAAGTAGTTGTTCCTCCGAAACAAAAAGAAATTCTCAATTATTTATTTTTGTATTGACATTTGGATTGCAGACAGTGTAATAACAACCCCCTCTTTCTCTTTTTAATGTCGTTTTCCAACCTGTACTGACTGTAAATTTGGCCTCCTTATGGCAGAGGATGTACAGAAGAGACTTGTTAGGTTAAGTGATCTCTTACCGTCCTGTGGAAAGGAACTGAATGTCTACACTTAAGTGCGCTGCAATAAATGAGTTTGTGAACTGATTGAAAACGAAATGTTTCCCTTTTCTGTCTCCATGTTGATGATAGTTTGTGTTGTTCGATGCCAGCATCAAATTCTCATTTTTGTGTATCTTTTCAACTCTTTCTTTTCTTTATGAAATCTTCTCCGATCTCCTCCATCTTGCCGTCCATCTGCTGCACGTCTGGTGTTATTTTAGGCCAGATTTAGTCTCCTTTAAACAAGAGGGAGGCCTCTTGAGTGCATGCAGGACTACAGTGGAAGCAATACCATGAAAACATGAGTCTTGTAGCACTTTACACTTTTCTGTGATAGCTGCAGTTTGACACAGGCCTGCCTACTTTTGCCTTCTTCTGTGGTGTTTGGCGTTTCATCTGAAAGGCTGCTGTAATGGACTATCTGAACAGTGAACCTGCAATATCCTGATATATTATATTATATTATATATAATATAATATATATTATATTATATATTATATTATATTGTTATATTGTTAACAATATATTGTTATATTGTATATTGTTCAAATAGCAACCTGAACGGTAAATAAATTAGTTATCTCATGAATACTTACTTAAGAAAAGTAGGCATCTGTGTGGGTTGTGTAGTACATATATTTTTATTGCTTAGATATCACACATTTTTTAAAATTACTTTTTGTTAACTGTTAACTTTATGATAACTTTATTATGTTAACTTTATACAGTTTAGCTTATATAAACAATCTGTTATTGCTATAAGTATGGAACCAAAGTCACCCTATTCTGTCTATAGCATTTATTGTCATTATCTAATGTAAAATTAATGTAAAACGTTTTCCTTAATGAGTCTACGTGCAATAAATTGAATCCACATTTTTCTGTTTTTACCAAAATTGACTTAACAAGCTAAGTGTATCCTTCCGCCGAGACTCATGACTGAGTTTCCGGTAGGCGCATGAATATCTTAATTAAGCGTCGCCCGGTCACAGGTGTGTTTGTAGTGAGCAGGAGCGGTGTGTCCGCGCGGGCTGAACGGTCAACAAGATGCCGCCGAGGCGGATGAGAAACGCGGGAAATGCCCAGATTAAAGAGCAGCTGAGCCGGGACATGCGACAGAGCAGACTGGCTCTGTTCATCCAGCAGTTCGAGAAAGAAGGTTTGTCGGCGGCTGCGGGTCGAATGTCAGGTTTCACGTCCTCCGACGCTTTTGTCCTGAACGGGAAACGTTTCCTTCACAGCACAGGAGCGGATGAACGACCTGGAGGCCAGAATGGAGAACATGCTGGCCACCATGGACAGAGTCTTCAAAGTGGAACTGATGAAGATGCCTCCCTCTCTTCAAAACACGCTCATAGGGGATTTAATAAGTGGTGAGCCCTCCTCACTCATAAATCAAAGATAGTTAACACCTGTCTGAGGTTAATAACTCTCTCCTGTGTTAGAGGAAGAAATCTCAGCAAGTGATGTGTCAATAGCCATGAAGGTGAGTGCAGTCATTTCTCTCTATAGAGTTCATATCTTTAGTATGATACACACAATATACATTTACCTTTGACAGAGTGAGTCAATTGAGATGAGCCAGCCCCTCAAGAGGGTCCCCAGTAAAAGAGGTGACACGACTTTCTTAAACCAAGATGGCACCGACACAGGTTTGAATCCTCCATGAAACGTCATTGTCTGATTATTTTGTCAGTAGTTTTGCGTTTGTTTTGTTTTAATTTTAAAAGGAAAATCAACGGATCAATCACCTGGTCAGTGCACTCCAGCCCAGAGGTCCTCATCCAAGACCTCTAAAGTAAGTAACGGAGCAGTAAGTCTGATCAAATATTCAACCTGAGAGTTTTATGGACGTGCTTTTTGATGTTAGACACATTTAAACACCCTTTGATGGATGAGAGAAGGGGAAACAACAAGACATACATGATTTGGGCATCATGTACAGAGGAGACAATATTTTTTTATTTCGTATTGTCTATATGTCTGATTCTCTGAAACCCTGTTTTTGACATTTTGAGCAAGATTATAATAAAGAAAATGGACATACTCCAACTTGAAAGATGTTGGAAAATCAAGAACTTGTAAGAATAAGTTCTGGTTTGCTTACTGTGATATTGTATGTTCTATAGCTGAACTATATCAACTCCGCAAGATAAGTCACATGCCTAATCAGGGTCAGAAAGTCTTTGCTTGTTTCTGCATTGCTGTTTGTCATTTTTTCCGTATACTTTTAGGGAGGAAAGGGGGCAAAAAAGACCAGAATATTAAGTGGCAGCAACAGCACTGGAAATCTCAGGTAAGCCCAGACGTTAAGGTGTTTGTTGTGGTGAAGGAGTATGGGGACCTTGACATTGCACTTATTATTTACAGGGGCTCCTCAGTCACAACCAAACGAACCCTAAGCCGCTTGACCAAGACTAATGACCAGACCAAACCTAAACTCAGGTCTGTTTGTAGTATGATTTACATCCATATGGGCGCTGCAAGCATGAGCAAGAACTGTATTCAAATAAAATGCAAAAGTATCTATGTTTAACAGCTCTGATTGAACTGGTTAATCTTGTTCTGTCCCAGGTCTGTCGTCTCCACTGGTGATCTGCACTGTTCCATGGCAGGCTCTGCTGCACACATCACTGTAACCACAGCACTGGGACAGGTACTCATGTTCTCCATCCTTCCAGTAGAACAGACATGTCTTCCTGTACTTATACTTAATGCTTAGTTTAGTTGTTTAAACATTATCAGACGTAACAAACTTGTATGTATGTGTTCTTCATGTTCTCTTCCTTCCTAGACTGTCAGCTTTTCTGAAGAGACCAAGGATGAAATAAACTTGGACTTGCTGGATGACGTGGCGTGGTGCCAGATTCAGAAACTTACGGTAATATTAAGTGGAGTCATTTTTAGAACAAAGCACCTGACTGAGTATATTCTTCTAAACATCTGGAATGTACCTGTGTACGAAGAGGTAATGTTTTTCAGCAAATTTTGGATTTTCAGAGTCTGATGGAGTATCTGTCGAGGCGAAGTCGCTGCCTGCGATGAGTAAAGACCTACTGGCATCCACTGTGACAAGAATTTGTATAATTTTCTTTTTTTATCAGATGTGCTAATAAGAGTAAGAGTTGTGCTTTGGTTGTCTTAAAGAGTTTTAAAAATATATAATAAAGCTTATTTGTGTTAGCCTACATGATTGGCAGTATTATTTGAGTCTCGAGTGTAAAAATGAAATGCATCTTACTGCACATGAAGGAGGAATAAGGGGAAAAAAGAGCCAGTAAATGCAAATATTTGATTTCAGTAGAGTTTATGTAAGATTATGTTCTGCCCATAAATGCCTCTGTTATAAAATGGTGTCATGAATTGACAAATCACACTTGAGGTGATGTGATTACAGCAAGAATTAAACATTTCAAAATGTATAAAATAGCATTGTTTGAAAAAGAACTACATTAGTTTGACATCCTAATACATTAAACATTCAACAAGTCTTCGCCTACAAAGCAGAATATATCACTTAAGACGTAGCACTGTAATGGATCACAAGTGCTGCTGGGAATATAGTGACTCCATCTCCACCTCCACCAGCTCCTCTCAGTGTGGCTGGCTGGAGGGAGAGCTGGAGGAGCGAACTTGTGTGCTGCTGGCAGCAGAACCTGGCGTGCGAGTCGGCTCCGGGGCGATGCGGGGGTAGAAGGGGCCGATCAACCAGTTGAGCGGCGTGTTATTGACCAGGTAGTCCATGACGTTGTCTAGGGAATCTTTCATTTTACCCAGGTTAACTCTGGTACTGGTCAGCAGGTTATCCGGCAGGTCTTCCAACACATTAGCCTTGCTGAAGTTGGTGTAGAGTTGTGTGGCGGAGCGACTGAGAGAGAGCGCCTCCTGCTGTATGTGACTGGGGAGGCCCTGCAGGCTGGTGACGAGAACCAGGCAGGTGGTCTGGAGCTGTTGGCTGAGGGAATGTGCTAGGGCCAAGGTGCGAGACTCGATTGCCTGAGTGGAGCAGATGAACAGAGATAAATAACTTGACATACCTCCAATACAAAGAAACCAGATTGAGCAATGTGTATCTTTCTTCAAAGTATGTTATCTCATTGTGTATTTGTGTTGTCCACCTCACCTCTGCCTCATGACCACTCTTCTGGTTTGGACTATAGGACCCCCATGACACCAGGGAGCTCAGCTTTTCATTTACTAACTGGTTAGCCCCTTTAAAGTTCTCCCTGCCATATTCAATCTAGAATAAAAGTAAAAGGAATCATCAGCTACTGTAGGACAGACTTTTAATAAATATCAAGCAAGCAGATATTTAATATATTATTCATGAATAAAACACCTACCAGGTCGATGGTGGCTTGCAGCTCGGTGATGAACTCCTTGCTTCGTTGCTTGCCGTCTTGGATTTTAGCTACGGCCCTGGTGTACGCCCGCTTTCGCAGCTTGGTGGAGAGGGAACCCAGACGCACGTAGTAGCTCGGCTCCTTCTTGTCAAAGCCTCTCACAGTTTTGGCCTCCAGCTCTGTCACAAGGGAGATAAACACACGGACAAACAACATGATTACTTCTTAGTTCCGTCTTAAGATGTCCGATCTGTTTTTGCACGTTTGGGGAGCTGGAGGCTTTAAAGCCGCAAAAGAATGGAGTTATTCATTAGCCAATCCACTAAAACAGATTCATTAATTAAACACAGTCTGCAGATTTGTTTGTTAGGAATTTCAGCATGCCACAGTTCACTCTAAACAATGACTCCTTTAATGATGGAGAGAGACCGGCCATTAAGTCCTGTTTTCCTGGAAATGAATTTAATCCATCATTAACAACGCTCCAGCTGCCTGTTAATAACTGACCCTTGACACAGCTTGTCACACGACAAGCTTAATCTCAATAGCCCTTATTATGTGCGTTCTGTTTAGTTAAACATCGTTTGAGGCCAAAACTGCAAAAGAGAAATCATTTTTGAATAAATAATCAAACTGTCAACAAGGTAAGATAAAACACTGGTTGAGTTTTTCACCACACCAGTAAAATGGGGTCATGATGGAGTACATTTCTGTGTTTTAACACATAGGTGATCTAACTCGGAGCTTTTAGACCCACTCACCCAGCTCGTCCTCCGTCAGAGGCAGGTACTGCTCCACCAGGCTCTCGGAGGTGCTGAGGGCTGTATCCACCCCGCTGCTGACCAGCCGGGCCACTCTGCTCTCCAGCACCGTGCTGACACTCCCGCTGACGACCGCCTTGGTCCTCTCCACGCCGTCCTGCACCGCACCCCGGGTCCTCTCCACGGCGCAGTTCAGAGTGTCCGAGACGGTGTCCTTGGCACCGGACACCGTGCATGTCACAACATCTTTAGCGGTGGTTACCACATCCTTGGCGCTGGAAACGATCTGAGCCGGGGACAAAGTACGAGTGAGGAAACATGAGTTAAGAAAGACAAGGACACGCCTGCAGATCAACCGCCGCTACAGCATTGTGTAATTAGGCATAAAGGCTCTGACACTTTGACCAGAATTGTGCTGGCTATCTGGTACATACCTGCTCAGATGGCTGGTGAAGAATTGGCAAGGTTTTCTCAATCCTGTCCAAACCTTTACAGGCCAGGTGATTGGCAATGGCAACTGCGGGCAACAAAGTAAATTAGGCATAATAAGGCAAACTGAAACAAAGATATCATGTGTGCAAACACGAGGGAGAGAAGTGAACAGCTGTTCCTTTAAGTGAAAGAAGTGTACATGGCTCAGATCACGCTCATTATGAGTAAACAGAAAAACTGGGTGAAAGATCAAGATGAGTAAGAGCCAGCAGTCTGACATGAACTTCCTGTTTTAAAGTTGTGTGTGACTCAGCTGGCCAGCACGCACTCGACCTCGCAGTTTCACTTCAGTGCGTCTTGTTTTGACCTCCTATAAACTTTGTAACCGCGTCTACGTGTGTCTTTTTTTTTTCTTTATTTATCATCAGGTTCTTACTCTGAAGTTCCAGCTTGTCGATGATGGGTGACGCCGTGGTGAAGACCACAGAGGTGATGCTCCGGACGCCTTGTTCGGCAGCCTCGCACACGGTCTTGATGTAAGGGTGGGTGTCTTTGGTGTTGCAGTACACGCTGGACACCAGGCCATAGGTGGAGCTCACCAGGGGGAGGCTGGTCACCCTCTCCACCACATTCTGTAAGGAACACAACACACTTACAAGACTGTATACTGTAATACAGTGACCTACCATCACAACAGAGTGATAAATATTCATACTTTTGATATTTAACTTGCGTATTTTGAGTGTTACATTCAAAAATAAAAGGATAACACATGTGTTTTTACACCTGAATGTGTAGACTTACTTCATATTCTTATTCTTTTGGCGTCATGAACAAATAATAACCAAATGAGTTGAAGACTCACCCTATTTGAGATAACCGCAGCTGCTGCCATGTCTGCTGAGATAAAACCTGCAGAGACAAGACACAACATGTAAGGTCTCCATTCAAAAGCAACGAAATAAGCCTTAAAAGGACTTAAACCTATATAAAAAAAAGTCTATTACTTCCGTATTACAGTAGTCTGTCCTGTTGATAAAAGTTGACATTAGCTCCTGGACATTTATTAAGGCGACAATTCAAGTGTGGAGCTGTGGCGCAGTTTAAAAAAGTGACTTTAAAGACGTGAAAGTCCAGACTCACCGACGGTCACAGGCGCATCCGAACTGTCACGAGCTGTCTGACTGTACGTGTGAGGCGACGGCGGCTGCATTTATAGCGCGCGCGGTCATCGCGAGACCGTGGCTCGACGCGGTGACGTAAGCCGCGGTAACGTTTCTAGGTGAAAGGTAAGAGAGGTAAAAGTTCAGTCGGGGAATTCCTCTCGGAGCAGCCGTCACGTGGACGAGCTGTGACCCAGAACAGCGGCGTGATTAACATTTAACACTTAACATTTAATTAGACAGCGACATTTTCTGGGGGGGTGGAGGCTGCAAAGGATTATTATTATTAAGGCTTTTTAATGCTCTCACAGCGTCTAGTATGTCCAACATTAAGTACAGCTGTGGATTTAGTAATAGACACACATGGCAGCTTTAACAAGGGGACCTGAGGCAACAAATGATCTACCACCTGACTCACGTTTCCACTCATTAGTGTACACAATTATGTATTGGATAATACAATTAATAATAATAACTTTATTTATAACACCTTTAAAAACAGAGTTTTATAGTTTTAGGAAGGGTTCAGACATATGCCCTGCCATTTTTATCCAATTTTTGCATGAAGACCTAAAAACTGTGACAATTTAACAGAGATAATAATGGTCTTAAACCTTTGGCCCCCCTGATAAGGCATCATCATTGAAGACTACATGCAACAAACGCACAAACAAAGCCAACGATTTTGTGAGGATTGGATCGTGTGTTTTAAAAGTAGAGAAGAAGAACTGTATCAGACTTGGATCACGTTGTTCAACAGGATATAAATAAAGGAAACGCAAACCCAACTCTCCGTGCATCTTCTGCCTTGGGAAATTCGTATCATAGTGACCACCAAGTTGTGTGTTGTGTTGCTGAAGGAGCAAAATGTTGTTTTATGGATATTAGTCTTTGGGGTTTTCACTGGCAAAGGTTAGATAGTTTGAAAAAGCCTGAAGTCACGTAGACAAACTGAAATTGTAGGACAAAGATAATATTTCACAATTCACTTACATCAGTAAATAAACTCTGTGTGTGTTATATGTTTTTGATCATCCGCTGCAGTTTTTAAATATGAATGTTGAAAACTCACAATGGATGGAAGCCGGCCTAGCTGTGCACTTGTCATGCCTTTTATGAGAAACATGAAGTGGTATTTTTAAATTAACGCTAGAAAATGTGACCAACCGAACACCTTGGTTAACACATTTCTGACGGCTTCATTTAATGGGCTGACTAGTACCATACGGCAGTGATTTCGCCGCAGATGAACAGGTCTGTCTGCCAGTAGCTCATCAGAGCCACATGTGTGACTCTGTTCCTAATTTGAGAGCGCTTTGTTATTTTTCTGTGTGTCAGGACGCATTTCTATCAAGAATCTTTGCACGTGTTATTAAAAATGTAAATCAAGTGTTAATGCGGTTTCTTTCATGCTATACATTTGGAAGCCATATGAGGAAACGTGGGCTTAGTTCATATTCTCCAGTTGGCTAACACATTGGGGTCCTGGACTGTGTAGATGAACCTCTTGGGGCCCATTTATCAGCCTGCGTATAACTCAAATAGACCCATATGAAAATGTTGGCTCCAGTAAAACACAGACTTTAATTTTTAATAAGATTTCGTCTGAAGGAAGTCAGTGGAAGAAGATTTAAAGTTAGCTGATTTATTTAAGAACTGTGTAACTAACTGATGATCCACTGTAATATACAACAAGCACGCCTACCTCCACACACAGACACCACGTCGGGCTGGACATTGTTCTGCTCATACTTTATTGTCCACGTCATGTTCTTTTAATTGCCCTCCTTAAGCCTTTATTTGATTTGCTGGCAAGCAAAGTTCAATCAGTTGATTACGAATTATGACTCATCAGGATTGCATGATGAAATCTATTATAAAATTAATTATGAGTTTAAGGGATTATGCCGAGAGTCTTTTAAAGCTGGAAACGGGGAAAATGTTGTGTTTTCAGGTCCAGTTAGAGGATGTTTCAGTGAAGACGTGTTCAGTATTGATTTTATTACATCTGTCAATACTGCTGTGGTAGCTGCATGAGCAAAAACAGGTTGGTGGGTTACAGTTCACACATTTAAGGTTCCTCATAGACGGATTAGTTCATATATTTTATAGTTTAGGACAAGATAGGGTAATTTGATTTCACCATGAGAAGCTATCTACAGACAATATTTATAACATATACTTTTTAACCACCGTTAAATCAAACTATTACAGCATTAGTTGTGTGTGTCCACACAAAGTGACACAGTCGGGGTCATTTTGGTTCAGTGTCCGAACTTGACTCGTTTTAAATCACCTGAAAATCCTGCCGCCTATCAGATGAAGGAAAAAAATCCATAACTCCCAGGCCACAGATACACTTTGAGTGAAACGTTGTTTCTGTTCTCTGGAACGTTCTCTGGAAATAGGAGGATTAAATGTTGGAATTTATTCTTTAGTTGTTTTTCTTTTCGCAATCACAGACCATTTTGGATGCCAAGTAACTGAATGATGGAAAACTGGGGGTATACTGGCAATGAATATGCTGCTATGTCTTTTAAATAAGAACATACAGTGAAAGTTTTACTCAGTAAGTCATAATTTGTCATTTGCACCTGATTAAGTGTCATAGTGAAACAATCCAACTGACTTTAAGCTACTATAGAATGAATAAGAATCATATATAAGGCAAACACAGTAGATTTAATAATCTAATGTACAATCACTGTTTCCTGATGGTCAAACTGGTCATAAATACTGTGTCTATTAATGATACTATATGAACAGACTTCCTAGTATTTACAGGTTTAGGCCACTAGATGACACCAAAGTAGATAAAGTTTTCACCCATCACAAGCATGCGGCATCATGATCTGTGTCTAACCCTCCAAATGTTTCTTTGTCGTCTCTAGTAATAGATAGATGACCAGATTGACCAGTGCAAATATCAAGTTATAATGTCCATGTAAAGGCAATTCTGAGATTTCTTTCAAAATACACTGAATATGTTGGAAAATAATTGCTGAAAACACGTGAAAAGACTTTGAACGACATATTACTGAAATGTGGAGCTAGAGGTTAAAACAGGTTTTTATACCAGTTTTCAGTCCAGGATTTTTGGGGCGGTCCTAAAGGGTGGCTCGATGACACGCTGAGGCCACCCCGCGCATACCCCTGCACCCCGAGCAGAGAGATAGAGATTAATTCAGACTTTAAAAAATAGTGCATAAAATGAACATCATGCACAATTAGGAACGCAACACACATTCAAAGATATGTAAGAAAAGACAGATGTGTATATACATATATATACGATGTAAATGAAGGTTTACAAGACAGGAAGTAAAATTAGTACACAATTAAATAAGAGAATTAATCCATCGGTCTGTTCAATAGACATGTGCACAGTTCCTAACAGGACAGAGGTGATAATGATCTGAGCCAAGTCTTGACTGCTTCTCTTATTCTACAGAGTCAAGATGAAAAGAAAGATCAGCCATGGGGGCTCTGCCCTCCTGCTTCCCGAGGGGTCTGCCGGTGTGCAGGTGGCAGCAGGGGTTATAGAATCTGGCAGGCCCGGAGAAGAAATCCTCACACGGCATCCCTCTATTGTGCCCTCCGAGACATGTAGGGCTGTGGGCAGCGTGCCAAGGCTCCTGGCTGGGTAACGGATACCTGTGGGCTACTGGGAAAGTGTCACACCTCCGGATCACACACAGTCAGAGGCACTGCGTGAAGAAAGAGCGCAGACAGAAAGAGAAAGGCAGCGGGACAGTAGCTGTCCTTTCATGGTCTTCAGATCACGAGGAAAAGAGGCAGAGACGTGGCTTTGGCGCAGAGGAGAAAGAAAGTGACATGTCTTTGGTGCTGCGGTATGCTTTGGTCAACTCTACCCTCCAACGCTGCGGCTGTCTTAATACATCTGCTGTCAGACAGCGTAGCCTGAGCAACGACCACTGTCCGTCAAACATGTTCTGTGGAATCAGTTAATACAACATGAATTACTCTGAGTCTGACCTGAGAGTTCTCTAAATTACCTTTAGGAGCTAAATTGACATCCCTGATATGCGTGAAATAGAAAATGATATAATCTATGGAAGATTTTGGTAGTTCTGAACTGTGTTACACTCATTCTGGTTGTGGATTATGCTAACTTTACATTCGCCGCTCACGTAGAGATTTGACAAACACATACAGCAGAAACATCCAAATGTTTTCCCGAATAAACCCTAGCTTCACAAAAATTAGATGAAACACTTTTTTCTGGGTCTATCTGAAATTAAACACAGGAAGTAGCCACGATTAGCTGTCGGGTGAGCTAACTCCAACTTGCGGGCTAACCAAACTAGCCGCCAATTATCAAATGTTTTATGATTTTATGGGGCATAAATATAGATATGCACTTTTATTTCTAAAGCTGGTCTTTGGCTTCTTGCCACGATATATGTTTTATTGGAGTCAGCACTCCCAGATCTGTTCAACGGGGAATGCAAAGTTACCGTGACACCGGTCAGAGTGGATACAGTTACGTGTGTGAAGTTCAGTGAATGAGCGAAAAAATATATTTATTCAGTAAATTATATATTTATTCAGTAAGCTCCTGGTAGCTTTGTTTCTGATCTCTTCTTACTCCTGATGCTCCACTGTGTTAACCAGATAGCTGCTAACATTGTCTATCTATTATTTGGAGGCCGGCAGGTGGCGTACAGTCAGTTTTTAATTTCTGTTTTGCCGTGGCTGTAAGTTATGACAGTGAACTAAAATGGTAAAGCTATGGGTTGAAAGGTTGCAGTAAAACTCTCAAAGTACAAAATAATTTAATTAAACTTGTTTGATAAGACAAATGTCAGTTTTTGGGGGGGGACCAATCCAAGATAAAAAAGTTTAAAGTTAAATTCTTATCAAACATTTCATGTTACTTATTATTACGTTATATTATGTTATGTTACTTGCCACTTACTCATGCCACTGATGTTTTTGCAGACATTACAGTCACATATTGCAGCTGTTTGCTGAAAGGCAGCCATTATCTTTTATCTCTGCATGTGTTGAGTCGGGTTAAATAATGGCTTTTTGCTCTGTTTAGAATTAAGCACTTTTTAAAAAAAATTACGTTTGCACAATAGCAATACTGGGAAAAAAACTTGATACGGTATAATTACCCGGCCGTCATGGAAAAAGGATGTGAAATAAATAGTGCTACCATCGCGGAGAAATGTCTGGCTGTCATTTTGATCAAGTAGGGGTGGATTAAATATTGGCTGTGTCCTTGTTGTCAGTGTGAATTTACACCAGAATTTTAACATCTGGGACCAAAATAGCTACAAAAAAGTTTTGTAGCCCTGCTGCTAAAATTGGAACTATTATTCTTCCCAGCTTCAACGCAACCCTGGAGCTGGAGAGGTCGTGCATGAAGAAATGAATACATTTTAACAGGATGCCTTCCCTCTAGAAATAACCATTACTTCAGCCTTTAATAAACAACAGACCCACGCAGACAATGTGTGTGTAGCAGGGCAGTAACCACAGATTTATGGCTACAATGTAGACAAATAGACATGACCAGGATCTTGTTAAGCAGGGCTCTGTGCACCTGTCGGATGTAATCCTAAAATAATGACTCCGGCTCATTAGCTAAGACATCCGAGTTAACCGTCTACATTTCCCACTGGGAGGATCAAGACAGAAACAACAACTATACAAGGTTAAAAGTGGGAGAAAAGGTCAGTATATATCCAATTTACTCTTAAAAACCAGATCCTCCGTGTTCCTGTCAGACACACCCTGACCCGACTTCCACTTTGACGATGTCTTTCACTAATGATTTTTGTCGCATCGCTGGAAAATCCCTGCGCCAGTTCCTGACCTGTGAGGCACAAATATAATTGCTAAGCCGCTCAATGAGCGCATACTTTGAACGCGTCAGATAAGAGGTGAGAAAATGACCACAGAAGGCTCTCCCTCGAGTGTGTCGGACACCGTCCCACATGACCCCGCTATGTTTTGTTTTCACAGATCCATGCTGGGATTAGCAGGCCGGCTGTTTGTGCTGGCAAAGGGGCAGCAATTCACAGCTATATTTTCTGGGTGCTGTTGCTGACAACCAGGCCGAGTCCTGGTAATTATGATATAATTGAGAATGATCTAAAACCAAATGTCCAAACTCTGCTGTCCGAGCCAGTGTTTACAGAAAACAGCTGCTTAAATAGGCACTTAGAAGGAATTAGAATAACATTTTTTATGTCCCAGCGTGAGTGTCTCTCTGTCTGTGTGCAAGTGTGCATATATGCGTGGGTTGGCTATTTGGGCACCTACACAGACAAACTCTTTGTTTTGGAAGTGTTCGCTTAAGTCTTCGGGGGCAGACAGGAGCCAAGAACAACGTGGGAAATGGGCCCTTGCTTCATTTCTGCTTTCTCTCCGGGCTTTTCCTTCGTAGTCTCTCTGTCAGATGGACATTCAACTGGCCTCCTAAACAGTACCTGAGGCGTGCGGAGGTTTGGAGAAACTAAGGGAAAGACGCCGGCACATGAGAGAAGTCGTAATGGGAACCGAGTGGCAGCTGACAGCCGGGCCAAGCTGCCTGTCATTTCCCTCTCTTTCTCTGTCTCTCTTTCTTTCACGCACACGCGTTGTCAACAGAAGACATGGACCCAAACCAGATCACTGCCCAGGTGGTCTCTATGGGTAGCCAATGATCTGCAGCACAGTAGAAGATGCTGAAATCTGAAGCAACCACACTGGCAGGAGCTGAATTCACTGTGAGGTCCAGGCCTGGGATGCTTAAGTGTTACATGACTCTCAATGCTTGTCATCTCCGTTCAGCAATTAGCTTGTTTCATATTCCAGGAAATAAAGGAGGTGAGTCATGTGAATTGAGATGTGCTGACACAATAGCAAGCACACATGTTTATCGGCATCCTCAGAAAGCCTTGACGGAAAAGCTGACTAATTATAAATAGGTATTACCTAACCGAGAAGTTTCCGTGGGAACAGTAAAAGATGAAAAGAAAACGATTACCTGAGATGAGGTGACAATGCTGCCCTACAAAGGCTAAATGCAGTAACTACATATTTAAAGTGGCGCTAAGACCTGGACCTTGCTTTTAAAGTATTTTCTATATAAAATATTATCAATGGAAACAAATATTTTGTATGAAAACCTTTTCAACTGGCAGAAACTACGAAACAAGCTAGCTAACTCGACAGTTTAAGCAAGAGTACTCCCAGCTAGCTTTACTGTAACTCGATTACAAATCCTTGGTAATCCTACATAAAATAAGACAGTAGCCGGATTCATGATTCATGATTCATGACATTATGGAGGGAAACCCCCAGCTAAAGATAACGTTAGCTAACGAATTAACATTAGCATGGCAAGTGCCCTACTAACTTTAAATAACATGTATTAATATGTCCCAATAATATCCATTTATTACGTTAAACTGTTATGGAATGTAAACTTAATTTTCTTGGAAAGAAAGAAAGAAAGAAAGAAAGAAAGTTGAGACTAGAAGGAAAGTTGAGACTACAATCTGATTGCATGTGTTTCCCCCCTTACATTTTGTGCAGATCGAAAGACAGAGCACTGCCTCTGCATTTTGCAGGTATTATGTAGGTTTTATGGCAGTAATTTTGGGGCGGTGAAGTAAAAAGGTACAACATTATGGCAGTGCAACTTTCCAGCAGTCAGCAGGAAAGCTTCAAACCTCATTCTTTTAATGTCACGGCCCCTGTGTTAGGCCTACAGCTCTATCTTTGTAGGGCAGCATAGAAAAACACCCTGCAGGAAGGCAGAAAGTGAAAAAAAAAAACATGCTTTGGCACTTATTTGCCCGATCTTCACAGATGAAACTGATCTCAGGGGATGTTTAGTCCTCTTTGCCCCAAATAACACTGTTCAACACTTCTGCCAGCGACTAGCCTGCAGCATTTTTATTTGAAACAATAGACATCCTCATCTACATCACAACAGGGTCCCCTTTCTTTTGTACTAGCAGCTTGATTATTTTCTTGTGATTTTTGCAGAGCTGTAATACCCACAGAAAATCACAGATTCATCAGATACTGTATCTCAGGTTAACTTTGTCATGTAGATGACAGGAAATCCTGGATTTGTGTAGTATGATGCCTTAATCTTCTTATGTGGAACCCGATGCCAGATATTCATTAAAAAGAAAAAAAGCAAATTTATGAATATTCATTCCACAGCATATTTGGTTTTAGCCGTAAGCTAGGATTTGTGTGTAATTAGATACTTCCCTAAAGAAAGAAAGAAAGAAAAATTATACCCTTGGGGTTCTCAGACAAGCTGACTGATCATTGGCAACAGTGTGAAGAGTGTTGTGCCCACTGTCTACATTTCTGACTGGTGGTTTGTGGCATGATGCCCTCAGACAGCACGCAGTGGACATGACATGCCTGATGGAACGCGGTGCCTGCAGCTGAAACAGATCTGCGCTGACAGACAGACAGGTTACTGTACCCTTAGCAAGCCTGGCATTCCCGGGACACTGTGGCCCAGCAATGGCAAGAGCTTTCGTTTCCTCCAGAGTCTCAGCAGTGAGCAGACACACGTACAAACACACACACACACACACACACAGATAGTGTGCCAAATTCCACAGAGCCGTGAAGGCAATCAGGGACAGATGAGAAAGGCAACCAAGTGGCGGTAAACCACATGCCTAGGGACTGAAAGCCATAACAAGGTGCCACAACAACACTTTAAAGAGTTTGTGTGCTTTATTTTATTCGCTTATTTGCTTTCTTGCCGAGGGTTACACGAGAGGATCAATACCACTCTTTTATCTGTACCCTAAGAAATAAGCTGGAGTTAGCGTAGCTTAGCACAAAAACTGGGAACATGGAGAAAACAGCTAGCTTGGCTGTCGAAAAGTAACAAAATGTACCTACCAGAACCTCTAAACCTCTCTAACTTAGACATCATATCATGCTTGCTTTATTTGTACAAAAACCAAAGTGTAAAAGTTGCGGGTTGACGCGGAGGTTACTGGACTATTTCTTGTCTGGGTGCCGTGACGCCCACGTCATGTCGTCACCGTGAGGTTGCCAGGAATCCAGCAGAGATGTTGGTTGTCTAGCAGAAGTGTTAATTAGTGAGCTCTGGGGGGTTGTTTTTTGGTCGGAACCAGACTTATTTTTTGGTCTAGAGTCTTTATGTTCAATTAGACCAACCATCACCTGGCTGTAGCTTCATATTTAAAGGATGTTTTCATCTATCGCATGGTGAAAAGTTGATGTTTTACTTGCTTTAGGGGGAAAAAAACTGCATTTCAAAACCTGTTAGCTGCCTCTTTAATGCAAAAACAAGCTTTCTGGTGTCCCATGAAGGGCATTTTCTCTAGCCGGTGTCTGGCAAATTCCTGCTCTCTCTTTGAACACATGTGACAAGCAGCGCTTTGACTCTCAGGCCAAATATCACTGATCAAATGTTTGGTGTCAGCCAAAGCGAGACAACTAGGTTAGTCATATGGGGGGCACTGACCTGCTCCAAGTATGTTTAGCTAGGAAACCGACACATGTACTGTACATACTGTGGCCCTATTTTGCACTTGTAAAGTCATACTTATGTGCTTGTGTGCTCATGCATATAAACATGCAAAGTAAAACGGTGCTAGCTGCCTCTAAAAAGGCCTCACTGAGCATCCAGCCCGTCACTGCATTCAAACAAAAGATCTCAGCTAAAAGACTGTCATTAGCTTCTGCTTCAACCCCTTATTTGTCTTCCCACACAGAAAAGTCCCTGTAAGATCTGTTGAGCAAACAACTGACAGATGCTATTTAAGCTTGTGGAGTCCCTAAAAATACATTTGCACTCGGGGCAATGATTTTGCAACTCCGCTGATGGTAGCTTTGAGCAAGTGATCCCGCCGAACATGTCCATCAATAAGAGCAACAGCATTTGTAACATGAGGACGTGGCTTAGCTATGCACCGCCGGTCACAGTGAATGTAAACTATTCATGTCTTGAAGCATTATCTACTACTTTGTGGGGTGTCTGCGGTGCTCTCAGGGTGCTGGGGGTGGTCAAAGTTCAACGAGGGGCTCCCAGGAGTCTTTGCTCCTTCAAAGACACTGAACTTTTCATGACGACTGGCATGAGCAGGTAGGCTTTGCGTTTCAAGGAACTATTAAAGACGATCATTTAACCCTGAAGTGGAAAGGAAATGATTTCAGCCCCCACCTTGGCCTTCAGGTAAAGATTTTTTCCCCCTCTCCTGGGGAAATAAACATTTACATTCCTGTGCTCAGTTGTGTTAATAGAGATTAAGCTGAATTCAAGCCTGCGTGTCAGGCAGCAATTCAGGTAGCTCATACCATACATACCTGTACTATTGTGTTGCCCTCAAAGGGCATCTCCTTCAGGCCTTTGAGCTCGGCTGAGGACAGATGACATTTTCTAGGAACATTGTTATTAAGGTGGCCCTGGACAGCTTCAAAAGCGACAAGCAAGTCCTAATGCTCTACCACTGTGGGCTGAGCTTCAAAGAACTTAATGTCTCTTACTTTAATGAAGGCATGGGATCAAAAGGAAGAGAGTCGCCAAGCCCAGTCATCAATTTAACTGTAATGCAAAATTCCTTCCTCACTGAAGTGGAAACTGTTGTGGTCCTTATTGAGTCAGTGATAAATAAAGTTTGTTTTCTACATGCCATGGAATCAGTTTCCTGTTTCAGTTTGTTGCTGCAGTTCATTTACTGTACAGTGAATCACATCAGGTCAGGCCAGCGGTTGACCTTTCTTTGGAACCTCGTCTAGGAGGTGTCGTTCGTGTCCAAAGATTCAATGCAGACCTTCATTAAATCACATGAAAAATATGATTCTCTGAAACACAGAGGGATCTGTTGTTGTTATTGGAGCCGGAAAGGAATGACATGGGTCTCATCAAGGTAAATCAGAAACAACAGTAGATCTCAATCATACTGTATGCCAGCAAAGGCCAAGAGCAGGAACACTTCATTCCATCCAGTTGATCTCAGTTCATAAGCAGTCAGAGCTTGATTCAGATAAAACTCTTGACCCTAAATGGTACGTGGTTGGCAGCGCTGGGCGTCTGACTTGAAAGACTATTACATTTCATACTTGTGACTAAATCTAAAGCTGTGAAAAAGCAGGCGAAATCCTCTACTGGTGAACGGCTGACAACTCGTGGCTCACGTTCCAACTGAAGCACATGTGGTGTATTATGTGGGGACAGTAGCATTGAGGAGATAATTGAACGTATTGTTTTCTGTCAGGATAATTCACTCCAGTGAGTATTGAACAAAGCAACGCCGGAATTAAAAGTTTAGCTCATCTTTTTGGTTGATTCATTTTGTGAGATAAGAAACCACAACCTACAGTGACATGTGACTGGATATTTAGAGGGGTTCTAACAAAGGCACCAGTTCATTTTTATTGACAGCTGTTGTAAATCAGGCTGCTGAAAGGAAAGAACTGTTCAAATGACGAGATGTCGAGGCAGTTAGCCTAGCAAGTGAAAACAGTTAGTTCTGTCTGAAGGTGACAAAGGTATAACATGTCGATTTGTGAGTTTTAAAGGTGCTGTTGGGGAGATTTTGTTACCTCTGCGTGTAGCTAGGCTACCAGTTTGCCTTTGTTTCCAGTCTTTACGCTAAGCTAGGCTAATAAGCTGCTGGCTTCAACCATATATTTACCATACAAATATGAGAGTGGTATCAATCTTCTCATCTAAATCTTACCAAGGAAGCAAATAAATTCCCAATTCCCTTAAAATCTCAGACTAAAGTTTACAGGATTGAGTGACACCCTCTGCTTCCGTGTGTCCTTTCTGGGCTACTGTACACGGTAGACTTGGTGGGAGAGCATCTGTAAAAGGCTCATTCTAACAAATATGCAACAGTTCCTAAGAACTGTTAAGAAGGTAATTATAGACTAGATAGATAAAAACATAGTTACACATGTAATATTTTAGCCATATTGCGTAAATGAAGCCTCTAAATTGTACACACTGGTCCTTTCCAGTCCAGTTCTGCAGAAATAGCCATATAGTTGATTCTGACAGCTCAAATTGAAAAGTAAAACGTTTTCAAGAGTGTAAAAAGTTTCCGACTGTGGAAATAAAGCCACCATGGAGCGATGGTGTTGTTGGTGTTGTGTATGTTACAGTAAAAAGATCAGACATTACAATCAAATGATCACGGGTTTAAAGGTCCAGACCATGTGTTTATCTAACCCCAAAGACAAGATTGGACATGCATACGCCTGAGCTCAAGTGGACCATAAAAATGGGACCAAACATCAACAGAAGCTGACTTTTCAGCATGCTGACTTGTTGATAATCCGTCTTTCTGATCACTGTTTGGCGCCGTTAATACGTTTCAAACCGACCCAGAGTGCTATTCTTAAACCCTCCATCATCACGCACACCAGAGAAATCCACCAAGCATCACTTAAACGCCGCATGTCTGTGCACCGGGCAGCCTATCAGCGCGTAACGGCCCGGGAGCGTGTTTCTTTAAGAATGTAAGGTGGGTGAGCCCCTTTCCTGACGCACGCCTGGTATGCAAACATAAATTTAGCAGCAACGTGTTTGGGGGAACAAAATATCTGGACGCGACCGTGAAGTGTCATGTCGTCTCCGGCACTTCTTGGCTGACTTTTACCCCCCTTTTTTTTCTCCTCGCCCCCTTCCTTCTGTGTAAACTGGAGTCCGGAGCGCAGCGCGGAGAGGACAGCAGACCTCTTTACTCCCTGAGTGACTGTGGACAGACCGGGACAGACGGGACAGGGGAGCTGCTGGAGGAGAGGAGGAGGAGGAGGGGTGGGAGTTGAAGGCAATCAACAGTTGTCTCCGTACGCTTTTGAAACCCAGTTGAATTGATCAGCGTGAGAGATGACAGGAGGCTGCTTGTGGACGACCGGGCTGCTCCTTGTCGCTGTTTGCGTGGAGGTAAGCCGCCAGTGCTGGTTTCTCCAAATGTGCACAGTTTGATCCAAGTCATTGAGCTTTTCAAAAGGATGGCGCGTCACTGCGGTTTGGAGACGCTTGGTGAAGCTTGAAGCTGCCATTTCACCTAAATAATCTGTAACTCAGTTTATTAATGAAGAAAGGAGACAGACTTCAACTTTAAAGTTGAAATGTTGTAACCCAGTGGGGACCCGAGTGCTTTGGGTGTCATCATACTCATAATAATTATCACAGGATTGCTCCAATCCAACAAACGTAGACAGGAATGATTACTGGTAATGGTTTGCCACCTAACTTCCCTGTCTCAGCAGAAAAACGACTGAAATCATCATGAAAGATAATAGAAAATATTTTAATTTGGGGGGGCTATGTGATTTTGGTCCTCCTCTTCCTCCAGTGATGCTGAAGCAGGTCCAAGGCTGCCGCTCAGATGAGACGCGAGGATCAGTGTCTGTCTGAAATGATAAAGTATCATCAACAAGCAAAAAATAAGACGCATGAAACTGAGAGGATGACAGCCTGAACAGACTGAAATACTCTGGCAGCATGGGATGAAACCCTCTGTGTTTATGAAGTCCGTTATGTAATTAGTATACGTCTTCTAAAGTTGTGTCACGGCCTCCCTTCGCTTTGCAATGTCAAATCTGAAATTTAATAGAGAGCACGGGTCATCCTCTGAAAGGTCAAAGCTTATCAGTCATGCGCCGCACAAACTTCTAAAATCAGTGCGCTCTGTTTACTCTAATCACTACTGGAATACTTTTATCTCCACACACACACACACACACACACACACACACAAGAAAAAAGGCCTGTCATGCACATGCATCATTCAAGCCGGCCAAGTTGTGCAAAAGCTGACACACGCTGCCTAACAGCACAGCAAGCGCTGAGCAAGAGGTTTTTTTTTTTTTTTTTAAACTGGAACACAAAGCAGTTGTTTGGCCCGCAGACAGATTTAAGGTCTCAAAACAGAGGGAAGGGACGCCCGCTGCTGGCGTGCGTAAGTGACCACGACAGGTGCTAATAGCACTTCAAGGTGATTTGGGCTTTTGGACACCCTATAGCCCAGCTGAGCACGTCCACACTGTAATCAGTGAATGTCTGTGACAGAGGAGCGCTCAAAGGCTTTGCAACTCTTTCCAGGCCGCTGTCCAGTGCTGGCTTGATTATGTTACAGTTTAAATATTGGGGAGAAAAATCATGAAAAGGCACATTAAGAGACTTACTATGCGTACGAGCATCGGGGTGAAACGGCTTACATAAGACGTTTGATTATGTTTTCATGATTGCTGAAGAGTAGTGATGTTTGTTCGCAGACTAGGCCTTGAATTCTGGACAAAACGGTGTGTTTAAGATGTCTGGGGAGTGTGTTATTGGTGCTCCAGAAGGGTGTGTGTTTAATTTTCTCACATCAGCAGAAGTTTGTCTGCGATGAAGTCGCATTAGGAATGATTGTACTCGACTCCGAGAGCTGTTTGCTCGGCGTCTACGACATCCGAAGTGATCCACCATCACTGAGATGGAGGTTTCGTGTCTCTGTCACATGAATGAATAATGACTCATTAGGTGTTTTTTTTTTTTTGTTCAAGTGACAAGCTTTCCCATCTGTGTAAGGAGTGACTGTGCAGCATGAGTCAGCACAGGACATTTATCTGTTCACACACACCCCAGAGTGACCCGGCGCTTTGCTTGAGAGACGAGGGATCAAGAAGTGCTGCCTCCTGGGGTCTCCGCTGTGCAGTGGCCTTTTCTTTTCATCTTTGCTCTCAGGTCAAAGTCTCTGCATTTCTATTTAACCGAAGAATGAGGCTCTCTATTTGTGTGTATGGCTGTTGGAAGTTGTGCGATTTGTGTGTGTGGGCCAAATGGCCTGTGGCTCCAACCCTAAATGGAATAGACCTTCCTTTGTGGGTGACATAATGACATACCTCAAGTGATTCTTGGAGGGTCTTGTTGCTCTCACTCTATTCCCTTGATTTGTGCAGCAAAGTGGAACCTTCCAGAAACACTTTTTTCCCTTTTTATACTGGATGGGGATTTAAAGGTGGTTGTGTGCCCTTAAAAGACACTCAAGCATCCCTCTAAGCAGCGAGTTTAGTGCCCGTAAATAATGATTTGGCACCAGTCAAGGCGATGGAGCAAAGCAAATCCTTTTTGCACACTTTAATTTTTGTTCTTTTTTTGGATTTATCGCTCGGTGCTTTTGACTTTTGTGCGTCTTTTTATTTTGTTGTTGTAAAAGTTGAATATTTATGTGTTAAATCTTAATTTTGTTTTTGTCTGTTTGTCAAATTTGGATTTAGAGACAGGAATGCACCAAACAGTCTAGACTACTACTACCAAACTCAGGAAATCAGACTTACCTGTGACCAAGATATGTGTAAGCCAACACCAGACAAACACTATATTTCCCCCAATAATGCCTTTGCCTTTTTCATGTTGTCAGAAGTTTGTCATCAATAGGAAGTTCATAAAATGTATTCTGTCCCTGCAAAAATGTCCCAGTAAAATGCATTTGTTGGGAAGAACAATTAGGACGTAGAGAAATCTGAGCGGGTAGTTAGCCTCCCAGAGGAGCAGGAAACTGTATTTTACATAGATTGGTGATGTTTGGTCTGTGTGTTCCTTCCTAAATGGGCATACAGAGAGAAAACTTGAGTCAAAAAAATGGGCGTGAACTCCATTTAAATATTTTTCCCCAACAGATTTAGGTGAATATATTTCGCCAGGCTCCTTAATACCATTCCTGCAAATAAACAAACTGCAACAATGCTCTATTAAACTGGATAAAATGACTCTCCTTTTGGGGAGTTATACTAGCAAACAGCGTGGTTTATGGTTTTGGACATATGATGGATTTAAGTCAGCTGCCAGACTTCATCGCAATTTACGGCTGCCACACTCACTTCACTACATGCCTTTCCTCTAATTACTCAGCTGGAATTCAAAAGGAAATTAACCACAAAAGCAACAGATTTTGATGTTTATTCAAGGTAATGGTCCCTCTCAGAGTCCTAATGCAGCGAGTAGAGTGTACTGAAGTCCCCTGGATGGGGAAGCTTTGGGGGTCTAACGGCAGGATTAAGTGGGGTCACGGTGTGCAAATGGTCCCAAGCGATCGCCCGTCAACAACAACATCTCTTGTTCTCAGGAACACGCTCTTTGGTTTGATTGCTTCATCATAAGGACCACAAACTATCCAATTAGCTTTCATGAGTGCCTTTGTTGTGGATGCAAGTGGAACGGGAAGTGAATTAATTTTGAGAGGGATTGGTCCCACTCGCGGAGTAAAGGAAAGTGCTTCAGAGAACATCTGGCCAGTGATAGATGGATGGAGCAAGGTTTTGGAGCGAGTTAACAAAACCGAGTGTTTTCAGTTACGCTGCAAAAGCCTTCATACTCATCTCATTGTTCCCATCTGGGCTTAATCTGTGGAGTGAGACCGAGAGTTGCTTAGTGTGGAAGTGCTGAAGTGTATGTGTGCAATATTACTCTCAATCCAAGGCCAAAATTCACCGGTGCTCATGTTTGCCTAAATTGCCAAGGTACCCGCAAAATGTTTTTGCTTTTTATAAAGTGCTCTTAGTGTTCCTGGCACAGTAGCAATATTTCCTTTGTGTCCTACTCAGGTGTACAGGGATGCTGCTCGTCCAATACTGGAAATCAAGAGAACAGGCATTTATCCGCATAGAGCAGGGCCAAAAGGAAGTAGCTTCACACTGTTCTAAGTGGGCCAGAGAAGGAAAAGTCCTGCAGAACAGAACAAGACATGGCAGCTTCTACTGGATGTTAAATCCCAGAGAAAGTTCAGTTTCAACAGTATTTCAAATAAAGCAATAGGTCTAGCACTCATCTCCAATTTGTATTTGAATCCGAATCCTCCAGTTCAAAGAAGAAATACAAAATCCCCAATCAGAGATTTCACAAATGTGGCATGGCCTGAAAAAGTATGTAAAATTAGACCTGGCTAGTAGGTCCGGATGATGAGTTTGTCTCTGGTATTGTATTTTTTAAAAAGACTGTTTCTCCTTTTATGACAATCCTAGTGTTGACAGACACTTGCTCCAAGTAAAGCAGAAGATAAACGAAACCTGACAGAGTGCTTTTATCTTTTAACTTCGGAGCCTCATTTCTGGTAAAATTAATAGTTTCTTGGGAAATATGCGTTTTCGCTTTCTGGCAAAGAGTTACATGAGAAAATTGATACCACTGTCATGCCTGGAAGCTAAATGCGATGCTTGAATATAGTTAGCTTAGCTTAGCTTAGCATAAAGACTGAAGGGGAAAATTTTGGTAAGGATTAAACAAACACGATATAACGTGTTTAATAAATCAGCTTTAGAGGTGCCAGAAGGTGGATTTCCATCTTCGAGCGGAGCCAAGCTAGCAGTTTCCCTCCGTTTCTAGGGTGTATGCTAAGCTAACTGTCTCCTGGCTCCAGCTTCATATTTACCGCACAGACATGAGAGAGATATCGATCATCTCACGGAATTCTCTGCAAGAAAGCAAAATAGGGTATTTTTCCCAAAATTGCCTTTTGTTTCTAGCCCGTATACTAAGCTAACTGGATCCTGGCTCCGGGTTCATATTTAGCACACAGACAGGAGAGTGATATCGATCATCTCATCGAACTCTCGGCAAGAAAGCAAAATAGGGTATTTCCCAAAATGTCAAACTGTTTCATCAACATCAGGAGCTGATTAACAAACCAGGCCATATGAAAATTGAAAAGATGTGGAACGGAGAATATGGCTTTTGCCGTTTCCCCTTCAGAATCTCGTGGAACTTGATAGTGTTGTTTGCCTTTCAATCACTTGATGCCAAGTTCTAATAACATGCTGTGACTGACTGCCCAAAACAGCTTTTGCCAGTAAATGGCATAACTCGCTGGAGTCATGTTGCAGTGTTATGCCAGAGCGTATGCAAGAGGGCATGTTGTTCAGACTACAATATCAAAAAGCATAATGAGTTTTTGTGGTTTCATGTGGTTTTGAGGAAATAGTATATGTCTTATTGTGCCACACGTACACACATACGCACATGCACTGCACACACTGATTTGATATCAAGCTTCTGCCACGCATTGATAAAGATCTGCCAGCAGATGGCAACATTACAGCAGAAGGACTTTCTGTGTCCCGTTCAGCATTGGTGGCCCCTATAGCTCCCACGCCCACCACAGATAGTCAGCTCCATTGTGATTTTGCAGGTGGCTGCCCTCCGTCCCCTCTCTGTTTCCTCCCGAGCCCCTTGTGAATATATTTGTTCCTTCTACGTGAGGTTTATTTGTCATTGCCGAGCTTGAAAGCTGAGCCTCTGGCATCCTTTTCCTCTGATGAAACATCTTGGGCTCCATATGCAGCGAGCCAGCGCCCCCTCCACCAGCGTTGATTGAGCGTTGTTGTTTTATCCTGTTGTGTGTTCCCGGACGCCAGTTCAAACTTCATTTGCAGCAGCCGGGGACCTCCGTGCATCATCTGGCCTGCACATTTTTGAACACGCAGCCAATCTCAAAAGCCCCGGAACCTTGCAGTCGAGCTGCTCTGACTTGAGCACATGCGTCTGTTCTGCCCCGGCCTTGACCTCAGATCCGTCCCCGGGTGGAATTGCAGCGGGAGTGCCGGGGAGTGGTGCTAACGAGAGGGGAGAGGGAGCACTCGGGCCTCTCTTGTGACGCCTAATTAGAGGGGAGGGCAGGTAGGAGGTGTGTGTTTATGTGTGTGTGTTGAGAACTGGCGAGGATCGTCAGGAGAGAGGAAGCTAAGGAGGAAGAGGGGAAGATAATCAAGGCACAAAGGTCATGCATGGCAGAGAAAGAGAGGACAACATCTGAGAAATGTGCAAGCCAATGATCATGCTTGAGTGCTTTCATAATGGAGACAAGTTAGAGGAGTAAAGGAACAAAAGTGCATTCTTTTTAGGTTAAAAAGAGGTCATAGGTATCGGAGAATTGATATGTTAATATAAAAAATAATATGACATGCAGGTCAAAGCCAAGACCTTCAACCAGACGCACAGCAGGAGAAAATGAATAAAACTGAATGAGCAGGGATAATAAAACACAGTAAAATATAACAAAACCGTCACAGACTTGGAGCCTCGCGGGCTGAAGGTGAGTGCCACGTTAGAGTATACAGAGGACGAGCGGAATATTAATGGAGTGATACTGATGTGGATTTAGGTGAAAGCAAGAAAGAGGACACACACAGACACAAAGCTGTCCGCAGCAACGGAAAAAAAAAGAGAAGGAGGCCCGATATTGATGGAGTGAGAGGGGAAGAGTTGCATGAAGCATGCACGGAGAGCAAGGAGGAGTAATGCAGAACAAAGCCACCGGCATGAAGTTGGAAAGCAAAGTGTAAATATTCAACTGTAGCTTCTTGGAGTAAATGGAGATGCAGTAATTTCAGAGAGTGGTTGACAGGCATGAAAAACAAATACAAGAGCAGTTAGTTCTCTCTCTTCTCTCTCTGACCTCACTTCTTTTTGAGGAGAGGGGGGAAAAAAGGAGGTTGCGTATGAGTGTGAGAAAGGTTGTGTGTAAGGATGGACAGCTAAATCCTGCGGACACATGATTGACTGAGTGTCTGCAGCGCCGGTGTCTGACGGGGTCTCCACGGCTGGCTGCGCCGACTGTTTGCAAGGCTAATGATGCTTTCTGGTGTTCTCACATCTGTTTCCCCCCGTGGGCCACATGTGCTTTGAGTAAACGCTGGGCCGCCACGACTAAACACTGGAGACCCCCGTTACAAATGATGTGCTATTAGGATTACTCTGCGTGCGCCCGCAGAAGCAGACTGACAAGCGCGTAATCGGGCGCGCTGTGGCAAAGTAGGATTGCGTCTGCCGCGCGGATCTTCAGTCGCGGAGACCTTCCCCGTTTCCGCCAGTCACACCCTCACAAAGCAGCGGGGGTGGAAGAAGTGTCCACACCAGTGAAAGTGTCTTCTCAAACATGAGAATCCATATTCACTTCTCTATGTTCTCTATACTCCGTTCAATAGATGTGGCTACAGCCAGCAGTGGATTAGCTTAGCTTAGCTTAGCATAAAGACTGAAATTGGGGATATAGCAAGCCTGATTCTGTCTAATGGTTAAAACTGAGACCTAACACATAATCTACAGTATATTATATGTCCATGTAATGCATCATACTTTGTCTACAAAGTAACTATAGCTGTAAACAGTCTTTCCCTCTGAAATATAGTAGAAAAACACAATGTAGTATAATGTGATGTAACATTGTAATACTTAAGTAGAAGTACTTCAGAATTCCCCTGAAGGTGTGTCTGTAGTCTTGTGACTGCTGTGTGTGTGTGTGTGTGTGTGTGTGTGGTGTGACTGGACCATTCCCAGGCTGCTCACACGGATTAACCCGACCACGATGCCTTTTTATGAAATGCTCTTTGCACCAATCACATACACAGGAGGAGCGGTGACACAGCACGGCCGCGGAGTGGCCCCAGAGACAGACTCACCGGCCCCTGTGTCGAGGCACGGGTCTCCCCTTTGAGGAAGCCCCGCGCATGGGGAAATCTGTGTGGTCTCTGTGTATTAACTATATCGTAAGTGTGTTTATGTGTTATTTGTTTGAGCGTGAAGGGGGGCGAGGTGGGAGGTCATGGGAAATGGAGGCGGCTTTGCTTGCTCGAAAACACGCAGCGGTGTCAGGAGGTCTGCGAGAGTTGGGTTTAAGCCGTGCATTTCTGGTTTAAGAGGCAGCATCGTGGCTTTAAAGGCAGGTCTGAACCAAGAGTGAACCTGACCGTGAACTTTAAACGAACTCCGTTGAAACTTTTATGCCTTTTTAAAAGACCCGTGCAGTCTTGTTGTTTCTATGTTTTGCAGTGATTGATGTCTGACCTCTGAAAATAATTACCCCTGTGAGGGGGGAAAAAATGCACCCACAGGTGACTGTTGTTGTTGCTCTTTCGGCTCACTGATGGCCTTTGTCTCGCCGTGGCGTTACATTTGAAGCGCCGCCGCCTCCGCATACCTCTGTGCGGTGACATCATTACGCGGCCGCTGTCTCGCGGTCTCGAAATGGCTTGCCCGGCTTGTTTGAATCTGCTGCGAATCTGCGTCGCCTGAATCCTCTCAGCACCCCGCCTCCCCCTCCTCTCTCCTCCCGTCTCCCCGATGACAGGTATGCAGCAAAGTATTTGGCAAGCGTGACCTGAAAAAGTACACATTTGACATTGAGTATGTCACTTACCCTTCATTCTGCCTCACGTCAGCGGGACATAATGCTCTTTTTTAAAAAAAGGCCTTCTGTGTTATCGGTCCGGTTCCTTCTCTCATCTCAGCGCGATTTTCGCTTCATAGCTGGAATAGTTGGGATTGTGGTGACCAGGTGGCCTGTGAAGCCACCTAGATGATATGACAGATACTGGATACTCAGCTCGGTATGAAAGCTCCCACACCGTGCATTCAGATTATTTTAGCTCAATGCTGAGAGACAGACGGACTGACAGACAGTTGGAGACAGGCAGACTGTGAACTAGCTGAGAGCTAAGGCGCGGGGCAGGTGAAACCAGCTGAAGTGTATCTTTCTCCATGTTGTCTGCTGTGAATCTGGGAGTAGCCTGGTGAGTGACATTTGTCAAAACACGGCGCACGATTATTTTCACATTTAAAGGTTGTTCAGTAACTGTTACGGAGCCTCGAAGAGGTAAAACAATCCAGTGTTTCACAAAAAAAAGTAAAAAATGAATCACCACGTGGCCTCTGAAGCAGTTAAAGTATTCAAAAACATTGATTATTCCTTTACAGAAGCAGTTTAATTACCAATATTTGTCGGCAAATCGATAATTTAGCTGTTCGCTGCTGATTGAATTAAAGGTGATTCATCACTTTGATAAATTGATGTCAGTGTCGGAAATGGTTTTTGAAACAGCTTTGTTTCATTTGTTTGGCTGAGCAAAACGTGACAGAAATCATCTGTTGGGTCTTTAACACCAATAAATACCCCCTTTTGTGTTTTCATTCCAGCTATAATTCATCTTTTCATTTCTCCCCTCTTAGTGTCTTTATCCCAACTTCAAATGTTTTCTAAACAAAGACCTCTGCGGTATGATTTTTGGTCAAAACAAGAAGTTTCACTGGGAGCGGAGGCTCAGTGAGATCTGAGCGGTTCTTACCCCTGACCTCAAGAAACAACCGCATCTCATTTGATAAACCATCTGACATTTTATGTTACTGCAGGGAAACATCTGTCTGCTCATCCGTCACGCTCAATATTTCAAGCGATATTTCCTCCAGGTGCGCGTTACATCATTTGAACATCACACGACCCAAATGGACTTTAATAAAACTTCAGGAAATTGTGTCATTAAAAAGCCCGAAAGACGTTGAGTTGCCTGTTGACTGGTTTTGTTAGGAGGAGGGTGGAATGAGGGGAGAGGCTCAGGAGAGAGATCGGGGGATGTTTTGAATGACAAACAATGACGGGCCGTGTGCGTATCGGCACAAGGGCCGAGCGGGAGCCATTTGTGTGTTTGTGTGTCGGTGAAAGACGCGTGTGCGTCAGCCCGAGACAAGTGCGTTGACTGACGTTGATTGGCAGGAGGGCGCAGCAGGAATGTGCCCGGCTGCGGCTCCCTCTCTCTCTGCGGGACAGGTACAAACCGCTCTATCATCGCATGAGAGAGTAATCGTTACGGGCAAATCATTACATGATCAGAGGGAACCGAGCCTGTGCCAAATATGCACAGGCCTTGAGAATCTATTTTTTTTTTGGTGGGGTCGGGGGTTTACAACAGGAAGGGAAGAACGGGGGGAAAAGACGGATCATAATCAGAGACAAAGAATGCATGATACTCACAGGATGAGTATTTTAAGATGGGATTAGTTTGACAGGACAGGAGGTGGGAGGGTGGCTTTTTTTGGTGGGGACACACTCGGTTTGGACCACTCTGTGTGAAAGTAATGCGATTAATTCTTTTCAGTTATGAGTAAAGTGAAGGATTATGATCTGGATATTAGTAATTATACATTATCATACGCAGCAATGCTCAGTTATTTTGACACTTGAGGGTTGCTTGCTTGCGGCCTTATCTTTTCTTCGTCACGTGGTTAAATCAGCTTGGTCTCTGACTTTGTGCTAGCTTAGCTTGGAGGTGATTAGCCTCTTCTAAAAGGGAGAAGAACGTGCCTCATGGTAACCGTAAGGTCGCCGCTAGCGTTGGCTGCTGCTTTTCCACGACAACAATGTTCCCACGTGTTTCCTGCTACACAAAATGTGAGAATTTGCTGCTTAGACTGAATGTTTTAGGGGTTTTAGACTTGCTAATATGGAGATGTCTATATAATTTCTATATAAAAAAATATAAAACATAGAAAAAATGAAGAAAATGTAAAAAGTTTTTCCTCTAAGCCGCGATCAGTTGGTTTAAAAAAAAAAAAAGGGGACAGATGCCGTCTGGTCGTTCCTTCCCACTCAAACATCTGCTCCGATCAATAGCAGACATCAGTTTATCATTTCAGACATTGTCCTGAAAACTAATTTAGTCAATAGATTATCAGAGGGGTGGTGGGGGGGAAAGGGAAAAGGAATGAAAAGGTCAGGGCAGAAGTTACATTTGCAGACGAGGGGAATTTCATTTGCCTTAAAGCAATACCATCATCCTTACAGACACAACCACTGCCAGAGACGTGTTCTCAAATGAAAATTTATTACAGTAAAATTGCACAACAAATGTAATGTCATGGCGAAACAACTGTTTAGTACACATCTCTGTGTAAACAGCTCCCCACAGGATGTGATGACTAATGTCTCGATCTTATCTGACAGCGACTTCAAGAGACGGTTTGTTAACGGAGAAGAAAGAAAGAGCAGTACGCCGGTGAACTCGATTTATGGCCCATTGATCTGTGTCCTTTTTTTAAACACACACTTCCTGCCTGCTTGTTAATCTTTATGACGGTCAAACAGTCTTTTTTTTTTGCAGCAGCAGCAGCAGCGTTTACTACTGTACTTCTCTCCCATGACCGTCCGGTCCACTTAGACAAATGACGAACGATTCTGAAAATAATCCTGGGAATGTTTTGCATATTCGTTTGACATTCATCAAACTACAAGCGCATCTGATCTAGTGCTAGATTAAGGCTAGATTACTTTTCATGTTCGAGTCCCGCAGCGTTTCGCTCGGGCTACCACGACGGCTGTGCAGGCTGCAGAGAGAAGACAAATGGGCTCAGGCATCCAGAGGAGGTGACATAAAGCCTTCATAACACCAACTGGATAATGTAACTGGAATAAATCTGTAAAAATTGCCTAGTTAATTTTCCCCCAGCGTACAACACGTTAATCATGAGCCAAATTCACGACAGTTGGTCGATCAATCAGTTCAACATTTTGTCTGAGAGCAATATAGTTCCACCTAAATGTTACTGGCAACAAGCCTTTTTTGTGCATAACAGGTTTGGAATTTATTGCATTTGCCCAAAGCTAACAAAATGCCAGTCTCTCACCTCATATTGAATGATGCTCACTCACCCAGTGTTAATATTACAATATGTGGTTGTAATTGCAGTGGCTTAATCTATGCTGACAACAAATATTTTTGCAGGGGAATATTTTCCTTTTAAAACCAGACTCGGCTTGCAGACCGCTAATTTATACAACAGATGTGGAATTGGGCAACGCTAACAAAACATTTAGGTTTACAGACCACTGTGATGCTTAAAGACAGCTACCCAAGTGTTGTAATGTAGCAGGGTGGAGCTGTTTTTTTTTTTGTTTTTTTTTAATAGTCTTTTTTAGAGACTTCAAAAGTAAAAGTGGTAATCAAAGCATGTATAGCGGGGGTACAACGCCAGCTGTTAAGTAACTCGATCTGCTGCTGTGTGCAGGTGTGTCAGGCAGACACCGTGCCTCGAGGTGCAGCTGAGGATGTAGGTTCATGTTCAACAATGTGTGCCAAAAGTGTCTCGCTTGTCTCGACCTTTTTTCTTTTTCTCTTTTAATTTTTATCTGTGCATCCATGTGTGTCTGTAATGCACCCCCGGGCGAGCCTTGCTCCAACTTGCCACTATCTTTTTGCTTCGCTCTGAAAGTAAATATGCACGTGTGAGCTTACATGTCTATCTCTTTATTTGATTATCTATCTTTTCATCGAGTTGACATATTTGATTTATGCCTCTCTTTGTTTGCACTTATTAAGAAAGCCCAGCAGGCAATGTCAGGATATATTTATATCTTAAGTCCCTGTTTCATTCCAGCCTGTTCGTCTTTGTACACTGCAGCCTTACATGCCCACTAGTTGACTCACATTACCCCTGCTGAGCCTTGCTCCTTGGTCTGGGGGTTCATCGACAGCCTCTCCCTTTTCCTGGCTCTAACCTACGTCAGCTCCCAGGCTTCCTGCTCCTCATAGGTCAAACTCGGAGAGAGCGTAAGTGAGAAAGAGAAGGCACAGACGACCAGTGCGTGCATAGGCCATAGGTGTGCCACCAACTCTTGGTTGCCTCTTCCTCTGCAGCATAGTGCAGAGTGAAGTTATGGATCAGGGCCACTGAGGGCAAGATGATTTCCTCCACCACAATGAGAGGGAAAGATGGGAAAAAGAAATGTGGTAGTACTTTGCCCAGAGGTAAGCACATTTTTAAGTTTGTTGTTTTTTATTCCAAAGAGCGAGGAACACTCAATCTATTATTTTTGTGCACCTCAACAAGATTTTCAACCTAATTCTATCTGATTGGCGCTGCACCCCCTATGTGCACTGACCTATTAACAAAGTTTCCAATTGTTGAGATAAATCTGGAAGGACATTTCCCTGCTTTTATGTGATGATCCAGGGCAAAGGATGGATTGCTTTTCTTTCCGCTGTACTAATCCAGGTTGTTGCGGCGGTTTGGCCTGCTAGTTCCCAGTTTTAACAGTGCAAATGAACCCACTAATCACATACACACATGTACAGGACATGCACTCCATGTAGGTTCAACCTTGTGACTGCCGATCGGTGTCTCTCTGACATGTCGTGGGTTATGTCGGTCACTGATGGATCCAGCTGTGCAGGACAAGGGATTTTACTGTACATACAAAAGCCAGCTTTGGATCCTGGATGCACACTGAACTTGCATGCCCCAGTTATCTGGATGACGCAAGTGAATCAGGGCAGATCCACCACTTGTGTCTCATTAATATAAGGCACACCCAGCTGCTGTCATAATGCTGCTGTGTGCACAGCCCTTTGTGCTTCCATCAGCTCTTACTTCATCAGCAACACTTGGTCAGTTGCTCAGGGGCAGTAATTATCCTGCCGAAGCTAACGTCTACCCTGGTACCGAGGTTCAGGCAACGACAATGCAATAGAAACAATGTGCCTGTATACAAAGGATAATGTAGCAGCGTGTGTAGTAGAAAATAACAGCTTCACAGAGTAATAATAGTTAAAACATTCAGAAACCAGAACCAGAAAATGTCACATCTGGTGGTGCCAAATTCAATCCACAGTTTATTAATCGCTTTATTTTCATCAGACGGAAAACATTTTATTACTCTTAAATTTATTGAGCTCTTGATCCAAAAGTATTTGACCACTGTGCATGAGTTATAAATGACTTTTCACGCCCATAAATGATTTATTACAATTTTGATTGATAGAAATGGACAGGAATAGAGAGAGGGAGAGATCATTTTAAAAAACGGACCCAAAGCTCAAGTCATGCTTTGGGACGTGAATGTTGTGCTATGTGTTTCCACATAGGCAAAAAGACACGATTTTGATTTAATCAAATTTAGGTCATTCAGTTTCTGTTTTAAACAACTTTTAGCCAATAAAAATTGGAGGGCATTTGACCTTTTTGTCTAACTTGAAAGTTGGTTAAACGTTAGCTTACCTTTTCATAAATGTTGGCATTTCTCCGTTGTGCAAATGCTGGCTCTTCTACTTTGTCAGAGCTGTATTTTCCGCTACTTCTTGTGTAATTTACGGTGGAACTTCCGACCATTCATTTAGTTTGTTACTTTTTTCTTTCAAAGGCTAACGTTAGCTAACTAGCTAGCTGATAACGGAACAGGACAAACTCCTAATCAGCCACAAGGAATGATCTCACACATTCATGCAAGTCATCAAATAAAACAATATTAATTGATTTGTATATTTATCAGTCTTTACATTTAGTTTTTATTCGTTGATCTGAGTTTTAATACATTTCATCATAGTTCTGATTGAATGTTATTTTAACTCAGTTTTAGTCTTGTTTTACTCAAGACAAAAAGTTTTTGTTCTTACTATTCATTGAAAAAATTCAGACTGATAACAGATTAGTTTTATATCGTATTCTTCTCTAAATTAATAAAACAAATACAATGAAACACATTTTCTGCCGTCACTCGCAACAATTCACCCCTCCGGCTCAGCACATGTCTTCACTGTCCTTTCTCTGACCCATAATTCCCTTCTTCCTGCCCACCTAACTCTTAAAGATTAACAGAGTGCTCACTACCTGTCCACCTGCTAGAGGCATCACATTTACGGGCACCAGGGGTAATCTCAGGGGTCCAGTTGGTTTTCTAATCCTTGGAAACAGAAATAGAGAGCCCGGGCCAAGGGCAGGTTGTTCTGCTTCCAAGGAGATCTGTTATTGGAACTGCCATTGTTCATCTTGGGAGGCCACCTGTATCAATATCAGAATTTCCTTTGCCAAATGCACCTGATTTAGATATTGTGATTTCTTGGCATAACTGAGACGTGACATTTTCTTTTCACTTGGGAAAAAGTACATGGCGTAATCAAGGTAAAATCAAGACAAGGAAGCAAACGTAGGTCGAGTATTGATTTGTGGCAATGAAGGTTTTTGTAGAGGTCGTGCTCTTGTTCCAAAGCACGCTGGGGTTGTTTGGTAGAAGCACCGGATTGCTATAAAGCTGTACTTGAAGCTTTCAGCTGACTTGAGATATACCCTCAGGATCTCTCTGTGTCACCTGGATATCTGTAGCCAACGTGAAACCTGCAGAATGTGAAGCCATCTCTGTTACACACGCCAACAACAATAGAAGGGCTGCTTGGACCACATTTTGAAGGTTTTGGTTGCAGAAGCAATTTTGGAGCTATCAGATTGAAACTCAAGATGCCAGAGCAAGTCAATTCTGTCAGGAATTTCTAAGAGGGGTGTGCGCCTTTTGAAAGCCACTTTCTTAATGTAAGAAAAAAAGAAACCTTTTCATGGCCAGAGAATCTCTTTCACAATGGAGTTGAGGATGCCATTATTGGGTTTTAGCATCTCAAATGTCTCTAGTATTGTAAAGTACCATGTCTTTTAACTCTGAGGTTGTCTGTAACAAAGCTTTTGAGGTATTTAGGTGGCCTGAATGTCTTTGATAAGGAGCATGGTATTATATTTCCATAAGTAGATGAGTTGTTATGTTGGGGTGTAATACTATTCCATTCATTTTAGAAGTACTGTTATCTGTTCTGTCATTGTGTGCAGTCCAAAACTTAATGGACCCTCTGATCTTCAGTTTTTAGGGTCTGGTAGCTACATCTCATTGATGCACATTCATACTGTACTATATTAACTTGAGATTTTCCACTTCTGACTGCATGTAAGTAACACAGGCTAAATAAAATGATGTATGTGATATCCTCCCATCTTACCGTGTGTTAGCACTGTAAGTCGAGCATGATCTATCTTTCCAGAGCTGTATATTGCTGCAGAAAGATGCACCGAGCACTCATGTCATACCTGTTCCTCCTGACAATAAACCTTGGTTCAAACTATCAGCTTGTGTAGATTTTAGCGCTGCTGAGAGACAGCTTCCAACCGCTTGGGTGCTCTTAGGTTTCATGTCACCAGGGGTTCTCTCTTCACTCTGAAAGACTTACATTTCTTACATAAACTTAAGCATCAGCCAGCAAGTTTTAAGAGACAGATCCCTCATCTCAGAGTGTGCATGCCTTCGCCAGCTAGCCTGTCAAGTTTGTCCTGCTGAGAACTGGAACTCCACTTTCTCTTTGGGGAGGGTAATATTATCAAGGCAGTTTCACTCTGCAGTAATAGTTCAAAAGAAAGGCAATGGTTATGTTTTGCAATGCATGTGGTGATTATATGAGCAGAATAAATTATATCCAGTCTTCATTTCAGTCAGCAACCCATCAAACATAGTTAATTGGTGCCCAATGGATGATGTTTAGCAACACGGTCTGATATCCCATAAAATTGCCTTTTTATGTATTGTTATGATGCCAGAACAGCACAAGAGCCAGGTCATCCTGCCCCGCAGTTGATAAGAAGGTCTGAAATGATGTTTTACGAGCAGACTCTCTCGTGAGCCGTTTCTGATTCTGTTTCTGAAAAGGGGAGAGACAGGGAGAGGTAGGAGTCCAGTGATTCTTCTGCGGGCTTGTACTGTAGATGTGCCCGGCAGTGCCAAACCCTGCTCCCCGCTGAGATGACCCTGGGCACACGTTCCAGCTGTGCAAACACAGCCACATTGCTGAGCACACACTCACGTTCAGGCTGAGCCAAATCCAATTATTTGCCTTGCCTTGAGTTTTTTTTTTTTTCTTTTTTCTTGTTTCATTTCAGTAGCGCATATTCAGCCACCTTCCTCAGTACATATGAGCTGCGCTGCCAGATGAACAAGGCTGACAAACGCACCACTGTGGCCTCTTTCTCTCTTCTATATTTCCCCCGTGCGAACATTCCCCTGCTTGTCAGCTTAATTTCTCAGCCTCTTGCTCATTTTTCTTCTCAAAACTCTGGCGTGACAGTAGGTATCCATTTTGTTTGAAGGAGAACCACCAAAGTCAACACGGAGGGGATGCGAGCCACTCGATCGTCGGCACAGACAGCGGGCAAAAAAATGTTTTTGTCAGGAGGGTCCAGCCCATATGAACACAAGCAGCCAGCCAGTTATGTTACCTCCAGTGACCTGCCATGCTTCAGGACGTCCTTAAAGGATAATTTCACTTTATTAGCAACATTTGTGTGAACACTTCGAACTTATTGCTAAGAAGTGGTCCGATAGGGAAGGAAACATGAGGAGTCAGATGGTCAGAGTTGCCATAGTGTGCACCCATACTGTTCTGGTCTGTAGCTGCCTGCTACTTTAAACAAGAGAGCTCTGAGACTGAACCAGAAGTGTAAAGTTGCTGGGGATAAAACCAAAACAACGAGCCGAAAGACGGTAAAATGCTCTGTATATCAGAGGGGAACTGCAGAGTTTGGTGGTAATCATACTACTATGAGTGGGCCACCTTTTAACATTAACATTTAACTTGTCAAGAAAAACAAAAAAAAAAAAATCCTGCTTCAAGCAGCTTTAAAAAATCTGGCCATTGGCTTATTTACAACCTGTCAGATCTACTTTGTTGCGATGTTGCACAGATCTCAGCTGGTGTGTATACAGTTATCATAACCAAAAGCAACACTTGCCAAAACTTTAAAGTTAAGAAGTGGTACTATAAACTGAGTTTCCCTTTTTAACTTTCCAACTCGCAGTGTTGTGTAACTTACTTGTTGTGTAACTTCCCCTCAATCTTGAGTATGTTTCCAGGTAATACACCCATCTGACACTGCACAGATTTCCACTCTTGATGGCTCACAAGCTGAATTCATGAGCTTGAAAGCTGCAACGTCACTCGGCTGATGAAGTAACTAAATGAAAGATCAATTGTGTCTCCTGCGTTTGTCTGTTTACCAGTTGTCTGCAGACAAAAGCCCGCTCCCTGCCTCCTTCTAGGAGAAGCAGCAAAGGGAGAAAAGGAAGGACTATCATGTTGCCATCAACTTGATGGTTGCAGACCCAGTCTCTTTTTCTCCTCTACATGTTGTAGTGGCGAGTATTACGACTAAGTATCTCGATTCTAGCTGCAATGGCACACCAACACATTAGTCAGTATCCTCAATGTGTCCTGTATGTACAGTCAAACTGCATGCAAGGCCAAGCACTTGAAATGAGTCAGTCCCACAGACTAAGCTGGGTACGCAGAGGAACAAGGCTAATTTCAAGAATGCTGAGTAATTCTCCCAGCATATTTGGAAACCGTCACTCTGACTGCACCGCTGTTGGAACAAGTTAAGTGTTTTCCTAACTAACAGTATTTTGCTTGGGAAAGCGTTTCCTCAATAGTTTTCAGTGAGATTAGTACAGTAACACCCTGACAGCTGAATCTTTCCATTTCCGATGAACCGCCGCACCCTCGCAATATATTTAAACTGTCCACGGCAGGAGGAGCTACTTTTGGCTCCGCTGTTGCTTTGGAGCTAAATGATTTTTCCTGAGATAACAGACTGCTTGTCGGCTGGACCCACAGGGAGCCCTAATGTAAAAACAAACACATGATATGCTGTCTCTCAATGTCGCTGAGCCTATATGGGAATGACCTGCCATGCTTTGAATACAATAAACATACAGAAGTTCCTGGAATTTGCACATGTGTGCATGCAAGCAGAAAATCTGAGAAAAGCATAACAAAATCAGAAGAATGCGACGCCGACATCACAGCAAATCCCTACAGGAATATTACTATAGACAGAGTAAACACTGTGTAATTTACACAGACACACACACACACTCACAGGAACATACAGGACATAAATTTAGACAAACAGGGACCCCTGTAGTGGACTCGCACATGGTGTCAGATAAATCTCCCATGGCATATTTAAGAGTTCAAATGGCGCCTCCGATCTGTCTCTTTAATACAAAGGGAATGCGGAGGACGAAATGTGCCAACTCACTCACCCCCTCACCCGCCCTCCCCCTTTTAAATGCCACTTTGGCTGCGTCCCAAATGTCAGGGACGTCATTCATCAAACCGCCCGCTCGCTCTCGCCGGCAATTACACAAGCATGACAGGGATGTTTGTCAAGACTTGCGACAATGATGGCACGTCAAGAAAAATGATTCAAACATCCTCGATTATTGGCCTGAACTACCGAGGCCCAAGACGCTGGTTTTCTGCATGGCCGTCATGTCGTGGTGCATTTTTTTCAGGCTTACGTAATGAAGGTATTCTGGACGGCAGATTGACCTTCGCTGAGAGATCTTTTTCTGCTCCTTTAGTTCGTAGAGTGTCTTTTAAGTTGCTGTCTGTCAATCTCCTTGGATAATTGCGCCCTCTGGAATCTCTGCGTATTGACAAGACAATGGATGGACAGCATTAAGCCTTCACATAATGTTGACTGTGTCATCGTAGAGCGTGGGGAATACATTGTTGCCTCTGATCTTTGTCGGCGTCTCAGATATGGTTCCCCAAGGGTGATTGTCATATTTAGAGGACCCTAGACAAATCACTGGGTTTTCCCAGCTCATCTGTCAGAGCGATGATGATGTTGTGGTTCGTTTGGCTGCAGGAGAATGTCGAGTCAAGTGGGGATGTCTGGGAGCGCCTGCCAGACGGAGACTTGGGCACTTTTAAAAGTGAATCATGTTATTGTTGTCAGCATTTGTTCTGGTGTTCTAGGACAATCTGAGCTTGACTGTTCACAAAAACATGGCACTTTCCGGACCAAGTTGGCCTGTGTATGAGTTTCCATAAATGCCTTTCTAAATACAGATAACATCCAACAAAATTAATGTGGCATTCAAACTGATGATAGACATCCATCACGATGCAATTTCACTAAGAATCCATTACAAATTAATTATTAAACAGCATCTCAATGTTGTGTAAGCGTTGTCTTACAATGCACTTTGTCACACAATATAATCTCCTCAAAAAGCTTAAAATTCCTTTTTTTTATTTAGTTAAAGCAAAGGATAAGGAGAGCTGATAAAGTCCTGTTCTGAGCCTCTGCCAGATGCACACAGGCATCTGTCAAAAGCTATGAATAGGATTATGTAGATATGCATTAATCTCTCCAGGTGTTTCTTTTCAACTGAGGTCAGATGCATATACTCTGTCATTGTCACTGTCAACCCGAGACAAAAATATGCTTATAAATCTTTTTTATCAGATTTATAAAGCCATCTGTATACATGGTTCTCAGTCATGGGGGAAGCGATTACATGTGGACAAGCCAGATTTCCACTCCCACATTTAGGCTGTATTCAGATCAAATCAGGCAAAGCTCTCATTCGTTGTCCGTGTCACTCAACCACACTTCTCTATCTCTCTTTATCGTACCATTGCACACAAACCAAAGGAAACTCCTTGTTGTTACTATTTTGCAGCGTAGATTAGGAACCTGACACAGACAGAGAAGCTTGGTATGTGAAAGAAACCAAGCCAGAGCACAACAGGAAGAGTACGATGGTTTAGTCCAAGAACTCCACTTGGATATCGTCCACTTTCAGTGACATTTCAGGCCGACTCTGGAGTAGATTGGCCGGTCTGATTGTTAGATTGGCCACCACGGCGTGATGTCTGGTTGCATTTCTCCAAAAGCTGAATCTGGCTCAACTTCTCTGCCCCAGGTTGAATGGAAAAACCTGTGTTTTACTCTATAGCTCTAGATTTTCACAAGTAGATGCAGACACACCCTAAATTGACCCCTTGCATGTCAGTACTTTTGCCTGCTCCACCACTTGTTAGAGTTACCACCGTTATACATGTTTACTATTTATAGTTTTAATAAATCACAGGTTATTTGTAGTAAGTAGCATAGAGCGTGATGTACAATATGTAGTGACATGCTGTACATATAAACATACATGCATGCAAGACATTTTAACTGCAGAGGCTCTGAGACTGTAAGTTACACTGTACATTAAGAAGGAACATGTCCTCATTAAATAGATCCCTATAATCATCGGTGGGTATGACATAATAAATATGAGTGAAGCCAACACTGAATGTAATAAACTTAATTATAGGTTTACCATCCTTAATGTGGCGGCCCAACGGAGGATGTTGGCTTTTAAAAACTTAAAGACCACCAAACAAATCCTCAAAGAACATCACCGCGGGCCACAGCTTGATGATTTACGATCTAAAATTTCTAAGGACAACTTCTAAAGATGCTAAATTTGCAAAATTCATTTTAATCAGTTAATTAGACCTAAACACGGTGTTGAAGGGTGTGCACACACTGTAGACAGAAAGCGATTGAAAGTAAGTTTAGGTTTAAGTAACAGGCAGAAAACCTACTGGTAAACATCCAAAATTCTTTCCACTTTGTGCCCAGCGTGCAGCTGGCTTCTAGTAATGCAAAAACAATTGAAGAATGGAGTGTGGATTATGGAGCGGAGGGCTGGGCAGTTAAAGATGCCACGCTACAGGCAGGGCAGCATTTAATTTTTTTGCCTCGCTGCCAGCCAGATGAGATCAGGACTCGAGAATGCCACAGAATATGGAAATTAAGATTGTTCGATGGTCAGGCAGCTCCGCAAATGAGGGGCTTAATTTGGGAGCTGGAATGCAACCGTGGTAACCGCAGACGGCGCTCTGGAGAGGACCGGGGCTTTCGTGGCGCATGTTGATGTCGGCGAAAACAGTTTAGGAAACTCGGCGGAACAAATTTGTTGGCCCGCGCTGTGGCATGAGAATAGGGTCTTCACAAATTGCATTTTTTTTCTCTCAATCTCACGTCCCAATCAAAGAGCCCCTTACAGTACCTTTCTGAACACCACCAAAGTTGAATCTCTTTGGCCGTCAGTGATGTGTGGTTGTGATTCAGGCCAACAGCTTGCCGGGTCCATTCTTTGTCTATTTAAAAGAAAACTACTGGATTGGTATTCTGGGAGGTCTGGCATGGACGGCTTTGCATGCATTTCATGGAGGGATCCATGTTTGGGACATTGCCACTGTCAATTCTGCAGGGTCTAACAATGGGATGTTCTATTGAATAAATGGATAAAATTGGAAATTAGGCATTTTTCTGTAATATTGTAATGGAATACAAATTGCTGAGTGACTTTTATTCTGTGGCTTTTTTGATATTTTAGACACTGTATACACAGACAGTCTTGAAAAGATCCCAAGAAATGTGAACAGCACACTTCATTTTCATTTTAGACAACATTTGTGTTTATTTTTGAAGGCTGATACAGTAAATGGTAAATTTGAGCTCACGGGTCAGTACGAACATTACCAGATGAGCTGGTTAAGTGATCTCTAACTTGACCTCCTACTCCTTCTTGATTGGATGTTTGTTTTGAGACTAAAAACAGCAGTTCTTCCACTAAAACGATCCTGATCCTTTTCACTGAATGTCATATTAAACTATCATGATGAAAAAAATAGTAAACTGAGCGATTTTAAATGTTCAGTTTTTCATCTGTTCAGTAACAGAGAGTGAACAATATTTAATTTCACCTCTGTAATTACTGAAATAACTAACATCTGAATATCAGGGAAGTTCTGGGGCGCCACAACAAAACCCCACATAAACTCGTCTCATCAATCATCCAGTGACAGTCACCTTTATGTGTGAAATTACCCTGGTGGTTTGAATCAGTTGTGCAGCAGCACACGTGTACTGAACCGTGAACTCGTTGGCCCACTACATGTGGAACATTGTGTTGTAATTGTGCCACACAGCTGTCAATTGAAATCCTTCTGTGAAATGATATGATGAAGGAGGACAGATGCTTGTATTTGTGTGTGTGTGCGTGCAGTATTTGGTTATGACTTAAACTCTGAATTTAAATCCACTGCTTAGTTATAACTCTTGGACACACCGCGACACCATCAATCTTTGTAGCTGCTTTTGTTGGGGCAGGCGGTCTTGTGTTCACACACTCGCGATCACACACAGCTTAATTACTCGTGGTGGTCATGGTTACTTAACGCCACAGGAGGGAGCCTGCAGATGGGCCAATCAATCGATCAGACTAATGAAAAGCTGCGAAGGGAGAGCTGTCACACAGCTGCTGCAGACTCTGTCCATCTCTGATGGTTGGACTGCTGCCAGCGTTGTGTTAATGTGATAGTATGCAGCGTTCACTCCCACTATGCAGCAGGGATTGTTCTCAGTGATGCTTTCAGAGTTAGTTATGGTCCATCCATCCATCCATCCATCCATCCATTCTCTTCCGCTTATCCGGGGTCAGGCCACGGTGGCACTCCAGACCTAACCTTAACCTTTAACTATAGTATCAATGGCATTTTATGTTGTCACTGACAGGTGAAGTGTCACGCAAATAATTTTCACAGCTATAAAATGCAGCTCACTCCATTATGAGATTGTTAGCAGAGAGTTGCGTACCTTCATTCCATTGTGGCAATTTTATAGTGCATAAATATTACACTCATAATTCAGACGCTCCAATAAAATGGGAGCGGGTAAATATAGTGCATTATAATATATAATAGGGAGTGATTTAGCCACGTTGATGCTTGCATTGTATACTGTTGACCAATTCACCATCTTACTAGCTCAGCATGCTAGCATGGTAGCACATGTCAGTGACCTTTTAAACTCATTTTACTGATATGTGACAATTTTGACTAGCTGGTGTCCTTGCATCCATTCACCCATCCATCCGGGGTCGGATGGGGTTAGGGTTAGGGTTAGGGTTACATGCTTAGCAGGGCGTTTCAGACGTCATCCAGACACAACGCATTCCAGCTCCTCCTGAGGGATCCTAAGGCATTCCCAAGCCAGATTCAGAGATCCATCTTGGTTCTGGGTTGGGGTCTCCTACCAATTAGGTAAGGAAGGAGCCCAGGAGGCGTCCTAATCAGATACCCAAATCACCTTAGCTGGCTCCTATTGACGCGAGGAGCAGCAGCTCTACTCTGAGCTCCTTCTGAGTGTCCAAGCTTCTGACTCTGAAGCTGAGTCCAGCTACCCTACAGAGGAATTTCATTTTGGCTACTTGTATCCGCAATCTCATTGTTTTTGTGAATACCCAAAGCTCATGACCATAGGTGAAGGTTGGAATGTAGATGGACTGGAAAATCAAGAGCCTTGCCTTCCAGTTCAGTTCCCTCTTCCCCAAAATGGTCTGGTACAACATTTGTAATCCTGCAAATGGTGCACCAACATGTCGGTCCACCCTTCACTTATGAACAATATTTAGCATGCTAGCAAGTCTGTTCTGGACTTGCTGGCCAAGGACCAAAATTACTGCGATTTATCATGAATGAATGAATATATTTTTATAAAATTTCATGCCAATCTATGTGATTGTTATTGAGATATTTCAGCCTAACACTGCCAACCTTGGCCCATGGTGTAAGCATGACTGAAATGTTGCTCAAAGGAGTTTTAAAGGAACTTTTCAACTCTCCACTCCTTGGTTATATTTCATGTGCACAATAGCTTTCCCCGAATAAATGGATGAGACCCATAAGCTCATTATTCAATTGCGTTTATCACAAATGATGTAATATTAAATGTGTGTAATTTTAATTTGTTGCACCAGGGCTGGCCACATGCAGAGTCATATTTCATATGACCTTGATAGATTTTATTTTGCACAGATTTCCACAGATAAGGTCAGTGAACTTCATTTCTTAAACTTGAATACCAGCCAAGATGGTTTCTTGAGACTACCTATCTCTGCCCCCTCATTGTAATTGATAACATGTGGAAGCATCTTGTGGTGGGAAACTCGATGATGGATTTGGACAATCTGCTTTTGAGCCTAAGGTCAGTAAGACAGAGGAGGAGAAAATGGATGATTTAGGGAAACTAACTCTGTCTCACCCTGTGAAAACGTGATCTGGTCATGATTGTCCACCCTCCCGTGCACTTACATAACGTTCCCGGCTGCGTTACATGCTGGAATCAAAAGGGGGCTGAAACAAAGGGCCAAGGCCATCAATCATCAACAGAGGCAGTAGTCCGAGAAACAAGTGGCTTTTTTGTCTCTAAGTGGGTGTGATGGAAGATGAAAACTGGGTGGATGTTTTAAAGCAAAGCTATTATGTCAAGTCCAGCTGAGGACTCTCAGCTGCTTCTTTTTCTCTCACTCATTGGACGAGGAGCTTGGCCCAGTGATGCCGGAGCGCAGGGGAATAAGGAAAAGAATTTGATGATTCAGTACCACAATCCAAGCTTTTCAGTTCTTTTATATAATCACGATGAGCTACTGCTTGCGCGCCATCTACACCAATGTGTGGACTTAAAAAAAAATGGTTTTGGGTCTCTACTTTGAGCATGTGTCGTATCTGCCACAGCACTTCACTAGGGCTTTTAGTTCAACATTCAAATCCTGCAGTGGCATTCCTTCTGTGCATGGTGCAGCAGGAAGAGCTGGCAGGTTTTAGGAAATGACATGTGATGTATCCGGATCTGGTCTTTCCTCCCCTGCTCCGTCATTCTGCCATCACTAGTGTCACCGTGGGAACCCAGGGAGTGTTTTCCTGCTGCTGTGACTGTATATACTGTATGACCCAATGGGTCAGTCCCTTTTCTTTCGCCTCTTAACCAACCTTTGTGACTTTGAAGTGAAGCCAACGCACAAGTGCCAAAAACTGCAGTTTCTCAAATGTCCACTTGAGGCTGGTTACACAGCAAGTCAATGTCCATAAGCCCCCATGTAATCTAATTTCTCAGTTTGTGTGCCAATTAAATAAACATTTTCAACAGAATTATTATATAGCTTGACCATTAATGCTGCTACCCACCCTTGCATGGAGGCCTTCAGCCACTAAATCCGAATGCCATTTTTCGCACAGCTGTTTTGCTTGTGTGCTTTCTTTCACCGGCTTAAAATGAGCCAAACGGGATCTTTGTTCTGCTTATTTTCTGTATCATATCTCCTTTACTTTCTGGTATTTCAACGACACCAATGAGGAGAGAATCGTGCAGAATCATGCATCTGTGGTATACAGCATGTACCGTATAAAGAAGAAGAAAAAAAAAAAACATTTCTTGCGGTCTTACAGTATGTTCCGGTACTGGCATTGTCACAGCTCTTTTGAGCTGTCAGAACTCTTTTGAGGGCATCATTAAAAAACCCCACATTAAACATAATAGCAGTCGTTACCTGAGCAGGGAAACCGCATCGTGTCTGGTGCAGAGATTAATGTTGGTGGTGAGGCTATTTTTGCATTGAGATGTCTTCCTGCGGGCTAATGGGATACAAAAGGCTTCAGCGCTGGATTTCATAGCCCCATCTGTTTATATTGTAAGTCAGGAGAAGTCAGCATTTGGGTGTCCCACCGCATAATTAGCTCCTCACTAAAGTACTCCACGATGAGCCTTTGTGGCCCCCCACACATGGCGAGCAGGTGGACTAACCTGTCTACTTAGCAGGAAATATGCTACTTGCTAATGCCGCACACCGGTCAAGCGCTCAAGTTGCAGGCAGCTTGTGGTCAGCTCACCAGTGAAGAATCGTGATTTATTGTAAGGACACAGCCGGTGTGAGCATTACAGTATTTGGTCTGCGCTTGTATTGCAGGCTGATTTTTCTGCGGTCAGAAAGGGATTCTCGCAAAAGCCAGCGGATAGTCGAAGAAAAACGACTGGTGACAACTATGGTGTAAAATGATCGATGATGACCTCTTCAGATGAGTTATCCTGTTGCCTTATACGGAGGGAAAAAAAACATGGGACACGTATTAGAACGGGAGCTGTTTCTGCAGCCATCTATTTTGTTCTGTCTTTTTAACTGGAGAGACTGTAGACAATAAACCCGCACTGGCCCGTTAAATACAGAATATAAGACAGGATTAAAAGAACAGTTAAACATATGGGGAATTTGCATCGAGAGCTCTGTGAGATGCATACCAAAAAAAGTGGTTTGTCTGTGCAAAGAAGGAGGCGGTTAGCTCAGCGTAAAAACAGCCACAAATAGTGATTTTTATTTTATTATCATTATGGTTGAATCTTACTTTACCCAAACATTAGACGATATAATTTTAGCTTTTGGGGACAGTGTTTGGCCCCCTTAAGTTCGATTGGATTCAACATAAATAAATATTATATAAATATAAATTACATAGTAAACATCAGCATTATTGGTAGGAGTTTTTTTTTTTTTTTTACCTGAGAGAGACAGGCAAACTGTTTTCCCTTGTTTCCAGTGTGTGTCCCACTTTATGTAAGACTAATGGCTTTCCAGTTAGCACACAGGCATAAGAGTGATGTCAATCCTCAGCTCTTGTCAAGAGAGCAAGTATTATTTTCACATTAAAACAATTCTGTGTTTGTTCCTCATGCTTTTCATGCTGTTATCATCACAAATGAATGTCAGTAACATTAAATCAAATCAAATCAAATCAAATTTTATTTGTATAGCCCAAAGTCACAAAACACATTTTGCCTCAGAGGGCTTTACAATCTGTACAGGGAGTGACACCCTCTGTCCTTAGACCCTTAGTGATCACACTATTCATATATTCCTTATTTAATGTAGAATTTATATGAATCAAATATGGAATAGCAAAAAAAAACTATTTTACATATTTACAAAGCTTTGAATAGTGCACATCTTGTTGGAACTGTAAGGCTTCAAATTTCACATTTACATCGCCACTTATATCGAATGAACAGTCACACGTGCAGCGTCATTGGCAGCCGAGTCTGGAAGGTGCTGACGTCCCGCTGCCTGCTTCCCGTCCGATGACGAACAGAACACCTAAAGGAGGATAAACTGTTAGAGCATTCAGTTGTTTATTCTGCGAGTGTCCATGAGTGGAAAAGTATGCAGGCTGAAGTCCAGCATGGAATCATGATGCAACCGTCAGGTTTACGACATGCGTCACACATCTGATCCATGACGTGTGCATCTGTTATTGAGCAGACACAGATAATGATGCCTGAATTTTTGCTCTGTTTTTGAGAGAATGGTAATAAAATTAATGGTAATCAAATTAAGGTATTAATCACATACTGTATGTTACACATTTAACTAAACACCACAAGGGTGTGTTTTTTAACATTATGATATTATTTGAAGATAATATATTACACTTAAAGTACCCGAAATTATCTGAATTCTGAAGCATTCTCTGTTACAGTAATGAAGACTTCTTTCTCACCTCCTTCTTCTCTTTTGCTAATTTGAAGACCAAATGCTCTCCAAGTACTGTAAGTAGTCTCTGAGTGCCTGGCAGGTGTCACCTCTGTGACCAGTCCATTGAGTTGTTTTGTCCGTTATCCTCCACACGTACAGTCTGTTCCTCGCGAGGGCCAAGTCCGGATGGAACCAGTCTTTGGAGCTCCTCTTCCTCAGACTTTTATATTTATTGGCGTTGTCACCATGCCTGTGCCGACGCTGGACAGTCGGGTGGCTGCAGTGCTCAGGTTCAGGTGATTCCACTGCCATGAAGAGGCAGAAGTAAGCCCCTCACATTCAGCTGTCTTGTTTGTGTCTGTGTTGTACAGCCTGTCATACAGTGTCTGGAGTGGGAAGACACTACGTTGCTGCTCAGGGCTGCATGGTCAAAGTCTCTTATCCTCTTTTCCTCAAGTTCATGAGGCATCTGAGGGCAAGGGCCCAATAGAGTTGCTGTTTTATCACATAATTGCTTTATGATGGCTCTTAGACTGTCTTCCGCTCTTGGTGATAACCATATATGGATTACATTTTGCCCTTATGACGATGTTATGGAAATTATGTTTTGTCGTCCTCTTCCTGTCCATAAAAAACAGCTGTAGCTATCGATGACCATTTTTGGAATCATATGGAGGATGCAGAGTTGCAACAGTTGGAGCAATTGATTGCACTTCAATATTTACAAAAAATACTACTAGCCAGGGTAAATGTCAGAGAGGCTGACCTCACTACTTTGAGTTCTTGGCCTCAGGAGTGTGCTCCTCTTAAAATGAAGCAATAAAGGCTGAAATATTACCAGGTCTGCTGTTTGGCTTGTGTCATCCTATTGGCAGTGTGAGACAGAATGAAATGTCTGATATCAGGTTATCTGTGTTCATGTGTTCCCACACGTGCAGGCTAAGGCTAAGTGAAATGGCAACTCTAAATTGTGTGTGAAAGTGAATAAATGTCTATATACATACTTTAACCCTGTGACCCTGCCATCTGTCCAGGGGGCATCCCATTTCTTGCACAATGTGAGCTGACATGGGCAACCTGCACAGGATAGATGGGTGTGGATTATATACAACTCGCATTTAGCGTTTAGCATTAGCATTAATTTGAAGTTCTTTCTCTGGCCACCTGACGAACATTCACTTGATTCAAACATTCACTTGTTTTAGCTCTGTTTTGGTTTCCACCAACTCCAACTGTGCTTGAAAACGAGGTTGAAATGTGAAAGTGAAAATCACTGACAATCTGCCCTGTAGCCACGTTGTTGTTGTTGTACAGCTTGGCCTACAGATCAGGCAGTCCACTGTCAGATTTTGTTTGCTTGTTGGCAAATGTTAGCGTGCTAACATGCTAAAACTAAAATGGTGAGCATGGTAAACATTATATCGGTTAAAAATCAGCGTGCAAGCGTTGTCAGTGTGAGCCAGTTAGCATGCTGACGTTCACCTCAATGCACTGCTGGTGCTGCTAGCATAGGATGAAGTGAAGGCGAGGTCAGGTCTATTGTTTGTTGTCAGGAGCAAAATGTGGCTTCAGTCAAGACTCCAGTGTTTTACATGACCATGGATAAAAATCCCAGTCAGTAATCCCATAAAAGAGTTTTGACAGCACCGCTTTGTCTCCCATTCGTCGAACACTTTTAACTGATCCGTACCTGTATTGTGTTCTGCACCAGTTTCAACGTGAAACGCATCAAATCAAACAGGCGACGTGCCGTTTCATGGGGATTTTAAAAGGCTGCGCTCATGGTTCATTAGGAAGGTACCACGCATCGTTGTGAGACATTAAAACATGGGAGTAACAGAGCGTGAGCGCGAAGGGATGTGATGACAGCGCCAGGAAAACTTTTCATTTATCAAAGGTGGACTGCCCTCCCCCATCCCGACCGAGGCTTCTTTTCCCTTTGCTGTTAAAGATGAGAAGTGGTGGGAGTTGAAGAGGGCAGCGAGGGAGACAGGTTGAGCTCTTTGCCACTCTTCTCGTCACGCTCACAGGACAGACTGCACCCGGGGGACAGATATCGGTGCGCGTAAATCAAGTTTGAGGGAACTCTGGCAGAGAAGTCTGGGAGAAGGTACATCTTCAAAGGCAGTCTTAGGAGGAACATTAAGAGAACTAAACAATCCATCAGGAATCAGAGAACGCGATGAAAGTGCTGTTTCAGTTTTATTTAGTTTCCCAGAGAACTTAGTCATGAGCTGTTGCATTGCAGGTATCTTGTTTGAATGCCTCAAGTGAAAATTATAACCATCAGTGTTCTCTTCCTTTTATACACTGAAGGGTGTCTTATTGCCGAAGGTGAGCCAAGACTCTGTCATGGCCTTTATGACTCTTACCTTTATCAGTCTCTAAATCCTGAAGTAGCAGCGTGCTTTGGTCTGTAATATTAAACTAAGTGCATCATAATCCCATGGTTCCTTCATTGGGAGAGGAAAAATTCTCTAAAGGATCGATGTGTGGGGGCCAGGGACAGATATGGCAAAAGTCTTCAAATGAGAAGGGCACCCTTTTCTTAGCTTATGAAAGAGGAGCGGAGGAAACGAGAGGAAAAGAAGGCCACAATGTTTCCTCCTCCAAAATGTGTTAAGTGAAAGCTCACATAAATCCCCTTGAAAGTGGATTAGCAAAAATATCTTTTCCTCTTAGGTTTCATTCAGACAGGAGCCAGTCTTGAAAAAGGGGTGTCCTTATCTAAACATTGGACGGAGTCTTATTAATCAAAGGCAGCAGTGCACGAAACATAAGTCCAGGTTTTGGCCTAGTGTAGCATGGTAAAAGTCACTCGCTTTTCACAGTTTCCACCCAAACAGTGGAAGCTGGCACCAGGTTATAGGAAAGCTCAATTATAATATCAGGTTGGTGTTATTACTGTTGATTATGTGCTTTTGAGGACCCGACTTGCCCCTGAGTTCACTTCCTCTCCCCTTCCCTGGTTGAGACATGCTCTTTGAAATTTAACCCGCCTTGGAGGTTAATGAATCACCGGCCTGCTTCTCTGTTTTACTTTCACCCTTGCCCTTTGTCACATTGACGCGTACGTACACACTCCCACACATTGGATTTGAGCCTCCCGTGTGTTGGTCTGGAGATTGGGATGCTTGTTGGAGTTGGTTCTTTCAATCACGGGCGGCCATACAAACCAGGAGTGTGTGTTTTCTTAACCTCTGTCATGTTCATGTCAAATAAACTCAAACATTGCCTGAGTTAGCGCATGCTTACGGCCCACAAAATGTAACACACTCATTAGATCCCGTTGAGCAAAGAGGCTCCATGCAGTGTGTTACACCGGGCTTTCACCGTCAACCTAGAGTTATCAGGACTTCAAAATCAACAGTGAGGTTTTAAAGTATTTTATTTGTTTCTCCTATGATACTTGCTCCCGGCAACTAAAGAGTGAGTAATGCTTTTATGATTATGTTTAGACAAGTGCATGTCGAAACCTGCATTCTCTCAGATATTATTGATATTCTTCACCACTTGCTGAAAATTACTTATGAGAACGGTGAAATTCAATTTAAACATTTAAGTTGCCATAAAGGTAAAATATTGAGTTAAGAAAATAATTATTTGAGTTTGTCACATCAACCTTTCACATAACAACATAACATAACAACATAACATAACAACACTACAAGAATCTGCATCCGCTCTCGGTGGCGGTTTAGCCTGGATGCACGCTAACGTCAATGTGCCGGACATTTGCACAGCGACAGTGTTAACGTGCTGATACCAGCAGCTGTAATGTTTACCATGTTTTGCCATCGCAGTTTAGCGTGTTAGCATACAAAAGTTTTGCACCAAGCCAAAAAATTCAACCAGTGGGTGGCACTAGATGAAAAGTTATTAGGTTTCATACTCGAGTGACCGTCCCTGCAAAGGACAACCCATTCAATAGTTGTCGAGACATCTCAATCTGGAGCCCCGCTGCCAGATGTATTAATGAGAGCAGCGTTGAAGTTAGGGAAAGATCTTTTTTTTTTTTTAATAGTATATAATAGTATTTCATAGCGTTTGTGTCTGAGGGATGTTGTCAGTGTCAACAACTCCTTTTCTTTGCATGACAGTGTAACCCAGGACTTGGACCCTTTTTTGAAAATATTCAGTTCTCTGCCAGATCCTAATGGTTGAATCCAGTGGGGGTATGCAGGATGCTTGACATTGGCATTGGACAGCCAGCTTGTTTGCTTAGGGAAACGGATTTGAAAGATCCCCCCTTTTAAGACTCCAGCGAGGGAGAGTTTAGCTGTCATGCACCATTAGCTTGTGGCTTCAGTCCGGTTCCAGCATATCGCACGTCTTTTTAAAGGAGGATGGATGCAAACTTCAAAATGACAAGTAAATGGTTATCAGATTTGTCTGGTGTTAAGACACTTAAAGTGTGTGAGAAAATAACTTCTGTAGACGAGGGGAGGAAAAAAAAAATCTCTTGAGAAAGACACAATCGGTATGTTCATCTCAGCCGGGCCTCCATTTAGCCTGGAGCAAGGACATCTGGTCACTTAAGTGGTTTTCAGTACATCTTAGCTGACGCACACATACATTAGCAAAGCTTCTCTTAATATTCGTGCACTCGACTTATGTTTGCTTTACCACTGGCCTGTAGATGTGCAACATTTTAATTTTCAGTATCAGTGGCAGACCGGACACGCTTGAGTGCAACGTTAGTCGTGTCAGCAGAAATCTCATGTTTTATTCAGACGTCCATTACTAGGGTGTGTTTTGATAAAGGTTTTTCATATCGCTTATTTGGTTTCCCTTGCTAAATGCATTAAAGTCTCTCGGGTATATATAGTTAAGAAGACTTTAAACTGTTGAGTCAATCTGCCAAACATGTGCCGTATTAAATTTCCACCAATGTATTTGACCACTTTCTCACAGGTATAGGATGAGTTTTCACGCTCGTACATCTCGTTTCTGTTTTGCGGACCCCTCCGCACGGTGACTCTGCAGGTGGCTAATGAGAAATAGTAAAATTTGATCTCATATTCATCTTTAAAGAAACAGATAAACCAAAACGCTACTTTGCGGCTCAACAGCTGCCACATGTGCAGATCCATACCCGACAAAAAAAATGCGCTTGTACGTTATGATCTTGGTCATCTGAGGAGGCTTTTGCCCACATTTTACTGCAGTGACTTATGTGTTGTTACAGATGCCGCCGCTGTGTAAGTGACTGCCGCTAAGCAGTGCTGAGTGTAGGGCTTTCAACCAGATTTAATTGCGTGGCTCTTTCCCATGCATAGCTGGTGTAGGTTTTGCTGCAGTTGCTTAGCAGCACTTTCTTTTTTTTTTTTTCCGCCCCACAACTAAAAATCCGCAACCCCCTACAACGTGAAGAACCTCAAGTACCCCAAACCCACATCCCCTGCTCTTGGTTCGCTCTTCCTTGGCACAGGCCCGGGGGGCAAGGAGTTGACCCAGGTCATTACAGGGTGTTTATGACCCACGGAGAGCAGCTGAGGGCCCCCGCTCTGTGAATTTGTGCATCCTTGAGAATGCGGGCCCTGCTGTGCTGCTAATGGACCTTATCCAAGATGGCCCCCACCCGTCTCCCCGAAGAGGTGGGTTACTACGTCTTCTGATATCAGATCTCATCTGCTGTGAATTCCTCCAGAGATTCCCCTCATCAAGAGGGATGTGCGGTTGAGAGCACAAACCCAAAGAAAAAACACACAATGCTCAGGAAACGATTGCAAGCGGCAAGTCTTACGACAATTTACCTACATTTCCCACCAGTCGCGATTGCTCCAGAGTGGAGTGGTGAAATAGCATGGTCTGGTGGAAATAATATGGTATGAATAACAGCTTGTTGCATCACTGGGCTCTGGCTTAATGTATCTGGCTCCTAGAGGGGCACTTGGAAGGTGCAGACCTCCACCAAGGTAGTCCAGTTTTCTATGACATGCAAATCTGCCAGCAACAGACTATATAATGTAGCCTTTGTCTGTATCTAGCAATGTTCATGAAAGTGAAAAATAATTAGTTGTGCTGCTCTAAAATTTAGCAGGTTGTTCCTTGGTCTGTGCGGCAACCTTCCACCAATGGTTTCTTGAAAATCTAGTAAGTATTTTCTCTGTAATCCTGAAGAGAGACAAACATATGTCACTTAGAGCATCACATCCTTGGTGGAGGTAACAAACTTGCGGTAGAGCTGAGTGCTGGGAAACAAACCCTGCTCTCATTTGGGAAGCCCAAAAAAGTGCAGTGGTTTAAACTCAGCAGATTTCAAATGACGTCCATGATCTTCCTTACTTCCTTGAAATGAACTGGGCCGTCGTCCAACCACGTGTAAAGTGTTTATACGCTTGAAAACCCTGCCGTCATAACCTCCTTTGTCTGCGTCACGTCGACTCCTTGATCTCTCTCCAAGAATGCGTATGTGAGTAAGGTGGTGCGTTGACCTGCAGGACACCTCTAAAAAAAACAACTTTGTTTTTCAGGTTGCTGTATGGGCCGACGATGGGGACGCAGTGTTCATCAGGGAATTCACCCTGATTCGACGAGACCACCTTCCAGAAGAGCCCCTTCATGACGTCAGCCAAAAACCAGAAGATCCTGTAAGTGCCTCGTCGGAAAACGCCGCTCTCATCGGTTTTGATTTCAAATTTTGAAACCTCCAACTTTGTTTTCCCCCCCTTTTCAACTGAGATAAGAAATAAATTGAAATTCCGATTAAACTAAATCAGCTAATAAATCTGTTGCAGGGTGTTGATGTAACACGCCACACCAGAGGAGTGAAAAATCAGCCTTATTACACCTCGGTAATGAATGCACATGAATGATGATACGTGAGACACTGGGAGTGAAGGGCGGGCTGACCTAGCCTGATGTGAAACAGGGCAGCGCGTGCAAACACGCACTTAACACTTGTTCACACACACGTTCAAGGGTGGGGTGGCTTTTTTTTTTTTGCATCACATTACTCCCACTCTGTCATCACCTTTGATGAGACATGAGTCCTGGCTGTAGCGGTTTTCTCAAGCCGGCCTTTCACCCAGATGTTTTATCTAATTGGGTTGGAGGGAGGGGTGGATGGAGCGGCTGTTGTCACAGAAATCGACGTCCAGCTCACCTATCTCATCATTCCTTTGTGATGCGATTGGTCCTGGCGCAACTTGAGAGGAATCTGGAAACGCCGACCAAAAGGATTTTGATTGGTATGACATTATCTTAACAGGAATGCTCTTTTTGTGAGGACATTATGTAATTTAGCGCCTACCCACACATTCGACCTCCTCCGGCAGGTTAAAAGTTTAAAAGTCTTTCCTCCGCACCTTTCACAAGCTTCCACGCTTTGCTAAATGACCCTTTGACCTTAACATTATAGAACATTGAGCGTCCCTCTACACCCTTTGAACACTGATCAAATATAGGAACATTTCTTTTGAAACAGACGATCTGCTTGAACTCACCAACGGACTTTAAAGCAGGATCACGAGGGCTTATATGAACATTCACATGTGAAGGATAGCCTTACAGATCAGTGGCGGGCAGAGGCCATTTTCAGTTTTAAAAGGGGATCAGAGATCGTTCTGGACCTACTGCCTTTGTTATAAAATGTGTAATATTCATGTACTTGTGTAGTATCTTAAAGTGTCTCTGCTTTTTTAAGATGGCCTTTAGTATCCCAACAGCAGACTTAATGGAAAACCCATTTACAAGCTCTGTTAGGAGTCAAGAATGTAAATGCAGTGGTACATGCTTACAGTACTGTAGTTAGAAACCACAAGCAGCTATCTTTACAGCATTTGGATTTTATATTGTAACCAAGTAGCAGTGTGATTTATGATGCACTGACCTCAAGCAAATTTTTGAATTTGCATCAGTGAGTGATTTTCAAACCAAACTGTATTTATATATCTGCTCCCACATATCATATTCATGTCGTCCAAGCCTCAGTTGCTCTTTATGGATTTTATTAGATTGAATTTTTTTTGCATTGTTTTCTTTGCCATCAACACAGGTGCAAATAAGATGCCATTTTGCTTTCTGCTCAAGAGTTAGATGAGAAGAAGACAGCGCATCCATGTCTGCATGCTAAATATGAAGCTAGAGCCAGAGGACAGTTAGCTTAGCTTAGCATAAAGAGACTAAAGGGAACTTTACAGGCAGATTTTATCTTTGGTAGCTGCTTCACCACCCCGTCTCTAGTCTACTGTTTTGGATGCTGGTTGCTGCTTTCAGTCGTTATGCTAAGCTAAGCTAATTGGCTCCTGGCTCTAGCTCCACTCTTACTTCACAGGCATGAGTGAAGTATCAATCTTGTCATTTAACTCTCATGACAGAATGCTACTCTTTGAGACTGGGATGATTTTTACAGGATGTTCACAGTCAGAACGTAATTGGTAGTTGTTAAACTGCATGTAACCACCTACGAGATCTATCTCACAACAATTTGAAGGGTGGGACAGGTTAAAAAGTGGCTTCTTGAATGCTACTATGATGCTGACATGTCTTCAGATGGGGAGCCTGCAGACTCCCAGGAGCCACACTTGTGATTCCTTTCAGCACTCAGTTGACTTCGGTCTCTGTACGCCTGTAGCGCTGTTCTATGTTGGATCTTGGTTCAATATTAAGCTTGATTCCGAGCCAAGACAAATGCAGCTTAATTAGCGAGCAACCCAGGAGGCGGATCTCAGACTCCAAAGTGTATTCGTTTTCTCTTGTTTAACTTTCATGAGTATGTGCCAGGGTCGGTTGGTGGGCAATAAGACTGACCTCCCCAGCACCCTTTACCCTAACCCTCAAGAGGGCCACAGATGAATTGTTCTCTCTGAAGGAAAGTGTTTTTCCTGGCAGCCTCAGCAAGAGCTACTTCGATGGAATAGAGCTGTCTTAAACAGCTAAGGCCTAACATACCTTTGTAAATTAACCCATATTTATTATGCGATGGCAAGCATGTACTGTAGAGCTTCAAGAATGCCAGTACTCATAAACAAATATTAAGTAAGTTTATTGGGTTGAGAAGTTCCTGAATCGAAGTGTGTGGGGGGTCTGATGGCTGAAATGTTGGCGGCTGAGTCTTGAGAAAGTCTTTTTCTTTCTCCGTAACATGACTGAATGAATAAGGCTGTGAAGATAAACAGAGAAGCTGGTCATAAATCTCACTCCGACTATGCCCACTCATTGTTTGGCCATGAATGAAATTTTCCAGCATGTTAGTTTGATGTGCTACAGTTTCAAGAGCAGAAACAAATGGGAGAAAAAACTGCAAAATATGTTTTTAAAGTGCTGACAAACTCTCTGTTGTCGGATTTGTTTGACTGCGGGGAGATAACTGATCTGTAGCTGTTTGTCTCTGTAAAAGTGAAAACTGTAAAGGTTAAAGTGGAGTTTGAAATCCAATCTCTTGGGAAGGTTCTGCTCCAAAGGCGGTGCACAGGTGGCAGCTACTGCTCAACCTCGGGGTGATTGACGGAGAAAGGGGGAAAAGAAAGGAGGACGGAGAACAAGTGTTGTAAACTCCTAATCATTGTCAGAACGTGAAACGGAGAGTTGGGAAAGAGGAGAAAGAAACAGCCCTCGGAAAAAAGAGAAGGAGATAGAAAGAGAGACGCACCACACGGTTTTCTCCTCAGCTGGCTGAAGTCTAGACGGCAAATATGATCGGCCTGTCAACAGACAACTTTAAAGTGGGTTACTGAAAGGCGATCCGTCATTTACCAGATGAGAGTGTGTGTGTGTGTGTGCGCGCGCACATGTTTCACTTCACTTTCTACTTGTATTGTGTGTTAGTGAAGTTTCCCATACAGGCACTGGTCTCGTATTTAAGCTGTTCAACGTATGGCTTTTGCTTTTAACACACCTATCTGTCATCACATTATATGAACCATTTTAGATTTGTCAAAAGATATCAAAGTCTTTGACGTTATAACATATCCCTCTCCCTTCTTTGTCGTTAAAACAAATCCTACACATAATACCCCGGTCTGCCACTGGGGTGCAGCAGAGCAAGCTGAAAACAAAAGATCGGACAGAAGTGTGATCTTTAGTCTCCTTTTAGTTCTGGTTTTGGTCTCCACCAACTCTTGAGAGACATATCTTACTCTTTGCAGGTAAATGTTCCGCTGTGTTCTCCGGCTAATTGCTAACTTTATCGGTTTAGTTGGTTTGGCGAGAACTAGGTCGATGAAAGACAAGTTTATCAGCCAGAAAACTAAAACGATAAGTTAAAAAAGGCTGTTAAACTGAGGCGAACTTTGGAGTTGGCTGATAAATCTCTCCTTGCCGATTACGCATAGTCATTTGGTCAGTTGTACGGTATAAAAATGATTGATTAGTGCATCTTTTAGTCCCACATGCTACACTGAGAGCCAGAATGCACTGAATGCTGCTGTTGGTCACACGTTGTGTTATCCGCACTCATAATGGCCAAGACATTATGGGTTGTGACAGTATTTGGTAATGACAGTCATGAGAGCCCCACTTTACAGCAATAATTTGAGGCCCAGTGTCGGGACACTTCCACTTAGCCTGTCTTCACATGTTTCGTGGAATGGTGGTTATGTCCTTCTTTTGTTTTCCTCACCTCTCGCTCTCGTCTTTATGTTACACGTTCGATGTTTCGTAAGACGTCTCTTCCTTTCTTCCTCCCGCCTCTCTCTCTTTGTCAAATGCCAGGCAATTCGGGCCTTAATGTTTTTACACGCTCAATTGCACCTCAGGCAGTAACAGTCAGGGGGCATTTTTTTTTTCCTTTTTAAAAGCTCTTCAGGGTGAATAAAAGCCGAGACGGTTCTGCCTTTTGGCAGGGTGTCAGAGTTCGGAGTAATTGAGGTTGGGCGAGTGGGGCCAAGGGCCAGTCGGGGTGGCAACCAAGAGGAGCACTTAGTGGCCGAGGCAGCGGCAAAGCGAGAGGCCCATCTCTCAGCTGCACGCTGCCTTGGCAGCTGTGTTTTCCATGCAGCGCCAGGTGGAAAGGGCAACAGTCTTGCACAATTAAACACTTCATTTGTCTTCATTAAAAGGATGGGTATGTTAGTTTTGGCAGGCAGAGAGGATGTTTAGACTCATGTTTTTTTTCCACTACGTGCTGTGCCCCCTGGGGTTAACAAAACTTTAAGTTAAAGCTGTAGGGGATTTCTGAATATTTAGCCATTGTTTATAATGTTTATAGCCTTAAAGGTACCCTGTGGAGTTTCTGACCACTAGTAGTGCTAATGAGCAAAGACAGAAATAGTGGGTTCATGTTCTGTTTGTATCTCTAAGCCACATGACATTGACATTATTCCACATACAGTATTAAAAGTTCCTGGTTATGAAATCTTACAAAATATTTGTTTTATGAGGCAAATGCAATCAATATATTTATTAGGACTCAAGAATAACAGAAAACAAATCACCACAGAATACCTTTCAAAGAAATACTTAAGTATTTTTGGAAATATACAAAGATTGATGTCAATCTATTGGCTGGAACCAGTTGTCAGGCACCCAGTGCACACTGCAGGAAGTCACTACTCGCGTCCAAGAATTAGTCCAGCACATAACCCTGCAAAAAAAAAAAAAAAAAACAACAACTTCGCTTTGGTTTTTATGAGATATATAATGTGTGTCACAACCTGGCCACACATCGCCACAGGTGTTTGAATGTCTCTGACCAGAGCCAGGCGAGTTGTTTCCCTTCATTTCTAACTCTTGGCAAGAAAGCAAAAGTGTATTTCCCGTCAAGTTGAACGTATCATTTGCCTTTCTTTAAGAAATGTTATCATTACTGTCCTTTTGAACTTTGATGCACTGTTCTTTTTATTGACTCATGTCCCATCAATACATAACATGCAGGAAGACTAGAAACATAAATTAGTGGAGCTGGAGAGCTTTCACTAGCAGCACAATGCGTCTCATGCCCATCTTGTGAAATCATCATTTTTTGCTCATTTATTCACCGTCAGAGTTGTTTTCTTTAAGTCGACTTCTCTGGATCTGTCCACGTTGCGTGCTCTTGACTAACTTGTTTATTAGAAACACTGCCTCTATGTCAAACTGCTCGTGCTGCAGTTGGATTGGAAACTCCGAAGTCCAAACACCGAGTTAATAACTGTTTTTGTGACGCCAGTTAGCCATGAATGCCAGTGTTTGTTTTTGCATGGCCAGCTATCTGAAAGATATCCTGACTCTGCAGAAATTAGTTTCAGGACACACACTTTTTCGGCGCTAGAAATGAAGTCCATTGCGATTTTAAAACAAGAAAAAGAAAGAGCTGAACAGGCGAACAGTGAATTAGGAGGCATTTGCCTTCCTGACTTGTGCGCTTTGGCTGTCTGACTTGTGTTTGGCACATGCTAGTGCTGTTTGGAGGCTCGGTCCCAGCGCTCTTGAAGAAAGTGCTGAGTGCTGGTGAATGTGGTGTAAAGCCACGTGGCTTTGGACTGAGGATCTTTCTCTCACCCCTGTGTTTGTTCCATCAACATATGTGTTCAGTAAAGCCTTGGCCCTCGGAGTGCCACATCGAATATCTCCCCCACGCTTGATGTGGTCTCGCACCAGTACACTGTGGGTACTGGAGCGCTGCTGCTGAGGTAATACCACTAGGGACAAGACCTCACCACAACACCCACATAACAAATGTGGGTGTGTGTTAGTGCATGCAGCCAGTAGTGTGTCTGTTGCTGGCTACCGTTGCACGCACACTCCCATCTGCAGAGACTCTTACCCTCATGTAATCCCATAGTTGTTTGTATTTGCATGCTGCCGCGTACATGTACTGCGCTATACGAGAATCCATGTGCGTGTGATTTCTGAGCCTGTTGCGTTCAACGCTATCGCGTGTCGCCCTGCGCACGCACAGCATCCAAAACTGCCTTTGATTAATGGCCAACCCTCCCACCTACCCGCCTCCGCGCCGTCGCCCTCACCCTCTTCTCTCCTCACCTTCCGCAGTGTCTGCCCCTCCTCGGCGTGTGAAGGCACGCACACATTTTCTGGACGAGTGATTGATTTCTAATTGTTTACATTTCGGGTCACACTCCCCCGTTGCAGCTGTTTGTGTTCTGCTCCGCGTTCGGCATGCATTTACGCAGGCATGCACAAACAGAGACACACTTGTACAATAGGGACGTGTTGATGCCAAAAAGTTTCATCCAGGAATTTTTGGATGTCTTAGTTCTGGGTTTTGGCACAGCACGCACTAATTACCTCCAAGTGGAGGCGATTGTTACTATTAAGCCTCTTATTATTATCCTTTTTCTTCTTTTTTTTTTTGTTATTGCCTCTGCATGTGTGTTTGGGCACGTGGGGGAAGATCATTCAGGACCCTTGCCATCAATGTGGTTCGAGTCTGGTTGAATAAGAGAGTAATAAGATGAATTAAATTCCGCGGCCAAACAATAACATCTCAATCGAACGTGTTGTTGCTCTGGACGGTCCCCCACCCAAGCTCTTGGATTTTACAGCTGTTTACAAAAAGAAAATCAGAGATGTTGCTTTAAAATAAAAACATCTCAAGGACAAGTTGTTTTTCACCTTGTGGTTCTTGACTTGACATAAACCGACTGAATGGTGGGAGGCAGTTTACTCGAATAACTCAGCGTCCAATGTAAGCTTCTGTATGAGGTGTTCATAGTGGGCACTTGGCTCAGGCAGTTTGCAGTATGTAGCTAATATCCAGTGTAAGCAACAGTCTTATCCTGAGTTACAGCAGTAATAACCTGCTGCTGAAGGATCCCTGCCACCCATGCGGAGCAGAGTTTAGGTTAAGCAGTGGGCAACGTGCAACCCAAAACGGATCCCTGTCTTTAATGTGGGCTCTAATGGCTCTGTGTGGTAGCGGTTGGGCATGTACCGTATAGTAGCGGAACAAACATAACACATCTTCCAGTTTTCCTACCTGAAAAGCCGTGTCCTCTCCGCACTGCTGGCTCGCTGTTTCCAGTACAGCCGGGTGGTTTGCTGGAAGGAATTTAAAGGTCACAGATTTGATCCCTGAAGGAGTCGGTGTCAGTCAACACTTACAGCCCCTGAACTCAGGTACTGCTGGCTTGTGCTAGTGTATGGAATTAAAGCATGGAAGGAAAAAATGTGTATTAATTGTTATTTTATAGGCAAACATTGCTGCTCAGATTGTCTCAAATGTGTGGATTCAGTGTTTTTCTTTATCATATGATTGGGAGATGAATAACTTGAGGTTTTGACTCTTGCTCAGATAGAAAAAATAAAATTTCTAAACATCACTTTTGGCTCTGGGAAGACGTTTAGACATGTGTTGAGTCCTTTTGTCCCATCACAAACAGATTCCATGAGAAAATAACCGACTGATTCATCAATAAAGAAAATAATCATTCATCAGATCATCAGATATTTAGGCTTAGCAATGGTACAAGGAGAACGTGTTACGCTGCAGTGTGTAAAATTTGCATTTCCAACATTTGTCCAACAAGCTGCATTGTTGTCGAAAACCGTGTTCTTTACCTTGTTTTGGATGACAGCAAAAGCTTGCTTCCAAAAATGTCATTTAAACTCCTCTAACAGACGGAGCTTAAGTTGTGTATTCTTAAAGGATTTTAAGGCCGGCACTTCACTTTACGTCTCCGATTTGCTGCATGTTGAAAGAAGCTTTTGATCTTAGCAGCGAGAACGCGGTGGTCTCTCTCTGGTTCATCACTCTAAACTGGTGTAAGCACTCGAAAAACATGAGAAAATCAAGACCATGAAAGAATATGTGCGCAGACCTACAGCAGGCCCACAAACACACACGCGCACACACACGCACACACACAGATAGTTTTCACTCTAAGGGAGCCCTGGGAGAGAAAGTAATCTGTTCACAAACCACAAAATTGAATAATGACCCTGACACTCTTCCAAGCTGAAAAGTGAACAGTTCTTGCAACACAAGAAGGCATACTTACACCAAATCTTTATATAACATGGAGGTAAGCCTTTGACTTCAAATTAGCATCATCTAACGATCTCTTGAGGTTGTAGTAAAGATTCATTTAAGTATCTCATTCACTATCACGCTGCCTCACACACACACACTCACTCACACACTAATCTTCTGCAGGGCATAAAGCAGTGGAGTCTGCCAGTTAGTCTGTAAATTGTATTCTTGAACAATTTTATGGTCCTTGGCTGCTGCTTAACCCTGCATCTCTAGTAGCTTACTGAAAGGACACACGCACACACACACACACACATGCACATTTTTTCCAGTGTAACTGGGGTTGATGTTTAATGATTCTGGCAAAAGGGCATAGACTCAGATAAGAGGTAATTGACTGTACTGTTTTATTTTCCTAAATCATGTTTGTTTTGTGTGTGCCAATATCCATCAGACTGGTGTTGGGTTGTTTCAATAAGATTTTTTTAGCTTTATGTTTTTTCAAATATTTAAAGTTAAACATCTTAAAATAATGAAACTGAGATAAAATTTTGATTTCAGATATCAGATTATTATTTTTATATTATTTTTTTAGAGTGCAATAGTGAAATATGATCACTTTAAAGCCTGTGTAAAGGCAATTTTGCAATTTCTTTCAAAATACATTAAATATGTCAGAAAATAGTTGCTGAAAACAGGAGAAAAGACTTTGAACAACATATCACTGAAATGTGGAGTTAGAGGTTAAAACAGTTTTTCACCAGTTTTCAGTCCAGGATTTTGTGGGCGGTCCTTAAAGGGTGGCTCGATGACACGCTCAGGCCACCCTGAGCATACCCCTGCACCCCTCCAGCAGAGAGATTAGTTCATCTCACTCAGAGTGTTTCAAAGTCAGTCATGTCATTTTCTGAAGCCCCCACAGTCCTGGAGCTGCTCATTTTTACTGCTCATTTTTACCTAACTTTGGCACCTATTTTCATAAACTTGTGGATATTTTTAATCATTCAAATTTGGCTGGGTGGTTAATAACACATGTATTTATATTTCTAGTTAGTCAAAGTTAAAGTCTTCTCCTACCTTAACTTACTGGACTGTAGACAAGAGAGACATCTGGAGAGATGTTTTGATGTTCATTTTACATCTCCTCCTCATCTTCTGGTTGTTTGACTAGATGTCTCTGGCCAAATATTAGTTGGCTTTATCACAAGTAGTACATGACGGCCTTTTTAAAAAAAAAAAAGATTGTTAAAAAATATATGATTTTCTGCTAATCAACTTGAGTTTGTTTTGTTTGATTGCAAAATTACAGCTGTGCTAACGAATCCAAAGTACACAAAGACCTCTGCCAACCAAAGCATCCAAGGGAAGGTCAAACGGTATAATGATAACCTGTACGGTAGCACAGTTCCCAGAAGCACAGATGAGTAATGCACATGATGTGTTTGAGGGATATTCAATGTCTCCTAATCAGCGATGTGCCTTTATTATAAACCTCTCTCCCTCCAGAAACATCTCATGTAAGCAGAGGCAGCTTGTTTTAGATGACATGGCTTTGTGGCCTTCCGCAGATCATGCATGCTACCCGCTCCATTGTACGACGACTCCGATGTGGTTGTGACTTAATTGGCCTTGCCCCCCGAGTGCTGATGCATGAGGTTTTCAAATGCTCTCGGGCTGATTGTGAGCGCCGCCTGTTCTCTGATTTGAACACGAGCGTAGAAACCGCGGAGGCTTCCAGAAATGAGGCCTTTTCTGTTCATCCGGGAACGTGGTATTAATTCCAGTGATGCTTCCCAGATGCATGCGCCGGACACTGAATTTGGAGAAGCTGATATGTTAAGCGCAGCGAAAGCAGTCAAAGCCCGTGTGTGATGCCAAAGCGATTTTAAAGGATCAGGATTTAAGTGTGTGTGTGTGTGTGTTTTTACCTTTTTTCTGGATGGCTTTAGGCACCGGTTTTTACCATGCTTTTGCCCGTTACATTTACATTTTGTTTTCAATAACAGAATTAAACAGTGGGAATTTGCGATCTATGCAAAAGTCAGTGTAGATCCAGAGCTTTTACAAAAACTAGTCCTTTATCGAGCAGCATCTGGTGCTTTACGGGACGTGCATCCTCCCACAATATGTGTGCAAACGTCCTGGATTCCTTTTCCCCAGCTCCTCTCTTTTCAGAATCACAATTAAAGGTGACCCAACGGAGCATCGAAGCTTCCAGATTTATGAGCCCGTAGCGCAAGATGAAGGTCCCGCGATGAAAACATTGTCTGGAGGCCTTAGGCCAAAAGCCAGGGTGTTAGTTGACTAAAGACAACTATTCGGGTTACGTTGTCCCCCTGATGAAACGTCTGCATTGTGTTGTTCTACAGCGCGTCTGTAAAGATAGTCTGTCTGTGATTTATGGTATTAATCTTCACGTTGCCGTGGAGCCAAATGTGAATATCTGCGGTAACAATATAAAGCCATCAATCATTTGATCACTGAAGAAATCATTAATATTGCACAGAAAGCAACGAGAGCTCATCGCCGTTCAGTTAGGAATGAAAAAATATTGGAACAGAAAAAAAAAGGCTTCTCTCTCTCTCTCTCTCTCTCTCTCTTTTTTCCCCAGCTCTTTCCTACTGACCCCTGCGATATTAAGCACAGTTTTATTTCCTCAAAGTTAAGAATGTGCCGTATGCCGTTAGGTTATGATTTGTGGCGCCGCGGGTTTTACAGGTTGAACCGCAAGCAAATGAGCAGCATTTCTCACAATCAGTATTTTCTGAATGATCTCACTGGGATAATGATAGGGGATGGAGAGGGGCAGAGGAGCTTCCCTTCGAGTCCGTCTTTCAACCGGGCTGCCACGGGTGATGGAGTGATGGGTGGGAGGCGGAGGTGGAGGAGGCGCGCGGGGGCTCCGAGGGATGAGGTTTTAAGGCCTGGCGCTTGTTTCGCCCTCAATTGCACGGCGGCAGGCTGCAATAGACACCAATTAGAGGGCGCGGAGTGAAGCCCTTCTAGATGAGCTCAGCCCGCGGCTCCTGTCTGGCACACACAAACGCACAGGCGCTCAAACCGGAGGGGGGCCCCGCTGGCTGCTTTTCTTTTCAAATCCTGTTTGTGTATGTCCTTACATCTATATTTGCAAGAATTCGATGACGACGGCAAAGCAAAGTATCTGCTAATGATTTAAAATGTGTTCGTACCGCACGTGTGATGTATGGATACGTCTGCTCGGTCTGGTGGGCGGGAGGGAGGATTTATTTTCACACCCTCTTATTTTGCGTCTGATGCCAGGAGCTATGGGTTTATGTAAACCTCTACCACACACGAGAGGGCTCCAACCACCCCGAGCACTCCAGACAAGTCTCGCCATTGTTTGTCCTTCTAGTACACCTCCCATGGACTCTCGATGTGTGTGTCCAATGCTATTGTATGAGGCGGCAAGGAACTGAAACTGATATTTGGAGCTCAGAGAGTTGTCGTCTTCCCTTTAGGGTTTTTGTAGAAACCCTACTCCTGCAGTATATTATTAATTAATATTTTATCACTCTGTCCCGCTAAGAAATGTCTCTCCTCTTTCTTTTCTCTGACTCGGATCTCTCTGTAAAGGTTTCACAGATTTGTCTTGTCTTTTGCTCACTTTGTCTGCTGATTTTTAAAAAAAGAAGATAATTAAATTACTAAGCAAGATTTTAAGAATCTGAATGGGTGCTCTTCAGCCAGACTGTCCATACAACCCATCAGTTTTTGAGATGAGCTTTGAAAAGACTTGTACTTTTGCCTCTCAGACACAAGATGCTGCTCTTGAGCTGCAGAAAACGTTTCAGGGACCGAGAAGCCGGTGCTGTTTTTTTTTTTTTTTTTTCTTCTATTTTCTTATGACTGTCACTCAGAATTGATTTGTATGTCTATGTATATCACACACACTTTACAATTATGTGCATTTTCACGGTATCTCTCGCTGTTTTCTTCTTTCATACTTAAAAATGAAAGAATATCTTAAATAGTTTGTAAAATAGTTTCGTATTAGAGGTCAAGATATTATTATGGCCAACATGTTATGGATTTTCCTTTTCTCTCCTCTCCATCTCCTCTCCCGCTGTTCTGTTTTACTGTCTGAACAGCCGCTGCCTGTGTAACACCTCACCGATCGGGAGTTCACTACGGTAGCATATTTAGACAGCTGTAAGCCCGAAAGCTCCTGAGAAAACAGGGTAGAGGGGGTTTTTATGTGGGAGCGGGATGGGATGGGGGTGCACTGATCCATTGCAGCTCTCTTCCTGTGCGGTTACTCCTCACTCAGGCATCCAAATGTTTCCTCTCCCTCTCCATCACCTGGGCATGCTTTGACTTGATGCTAACCTTAAGGAGGACACATGAGGTTCTGTTTTCACGAGCGTGCACGCGGTAATTTTGTTTTGTAAACTGTGAAAGAGTAACTTGATGTGATTTCCACATTTTAACAGCGCTATAAAGGAACATAGCCTAAGGCGTGAGTTTTGCAATATAAACGGACTTTTCTCAAAGTGTATTTAAGGGAATGATGTATTACTTGGCATGCTAACATGCGCCGTCTAGATGTCACACATAGTTTCTCATCTCGTTCTCATTCATTCTTTTGTTCTCTGTCTCTCTCCCTCTTGCACGCACAAACACATTGCCCACAATATCCTCAGATGCACAGATACTAGGCTTCCATGGCAAGCTGCAACCTATCATCATTGCACAAATCCTGTAACTCCATATCATAGATAATTTGACATTTCCCCCATGCAATCACTACCCACAGACTTCAAGACGAGGGAAAAGAACTTTATGTGCTGTACATGACCGCATCCTGAAACTGCTCACTGAACAGTAGTTTTACACCTACCTCACCTTTGATAACTATTTGTCCATTTAGGGGCAGTAGAAGAAAACGGTGAGCACAAAATTGACCCACTGTTATGTTCTTCTATCTCTGTTTTTGGGCTCCACCAACCCCTGGAGAAAATCGGTTGGTGTTAAAAGCTGCTAAATGTTCCACCATGTTCAGCAGCCTACCTCTTACTTTGTCGTTTTACCATTAAGTGCTGGACGAGTATCGTACAGTGTGTTTTTCTTGCTGGAAACCACTGCCAAAGTTACCGGCTGGAAAACTACAACAATGAATTAAAGGTGCCGTATCTCAGAGACATGACAAGAAGTGCAGAGCTGAGCGATATTTCATTACTACAAGCGACCACACACGTCCATACAAGGAGTCATGTCATCTGTTGATGATATAACAAAACCAAGAGTCTACTGTACATCCAGGGTAGTAACTCACGGGGAGAGCACTGGGTCTTGAAGCCAGGTTGACATAGTGGCCAAACTGTGTAATGACAGCAGTAGTGTTCATCACGTAATGCACAGGGGCTACAAAAGGCCTGTTTCCCATGAGTTTACATTGTGAAATATACCACTGTAGACAGGTGAAATCAACCCCCACAAATTAACTTTTCACTATCAGAATTTGATCCAATTGGTCCAATAATATTTGAAGAGAGTCACATAATTCAATCAGTTTGACCTCATTTAAGTTAGCACAGGGTTAAACTGGAAGTCAGCAGTTCAGCTGTTAGAAGTCTCTAGTGCACTTGGTCTTGGCCACGCAGTGCAAAAGTATCCGTGGAAGATCCTTGTAATTTTGTTTAACTTTTTTTTGGCTTCGTCCGCCACTGAAAACAACTGACAAGATTCATCCTGAGCTAGTTCAAGGCAGTTGCTGTTGAGACATTTCACTAAAAACACAAACGTCAACCTCTTGGTTACGCAAGACAAAAGGAATCAGTAGGATTCATCCTCTGAGAACCACGAATGTTTTTCATCGCTATCCATCCAATGGGTGTTGAGATATTTTGGTCCTGACCAAACTGGTGAAAGAGTTGACAGACAAATTCTAAAATATTATTTGCACACCACTGACAGTTCTGACATTACACCATGAATGTAAAAACACAAAATAATCTCGCCATTGCGTCATATTACCACTTAGTGAAGACAGATCTAATACCTCTTAAACAGTTGAATGATTTCTCCACACGGCTCTGAGTGCAGCATTCAGTTGGCAACGTTGGTCCTCCTCTTCAGTTGGCGAGGATCTCCTGTTTCGCCTCTGGTTACATACACAGCGGTGATGTCAGCTGTTTTCTTTTGCCATTATCTTGTGGTAATACTTCTTGGATACTGAGCTTCTTGAAACTTGGCATTACGTTGCTATGACAGCCTCCTGTCCTGCTTTTTTTTTCCACAGCAAAGAGTAACTTTAAAGTTCATCTTCACCGTTGGGCAGGATTCTGAGGGGAAATACGGGAGGGAAGGGTGGTTTTTTTTGAATCATGTTTATCTTGAGGCTTTGGTGAAAAACCATAATATGTGTCCCATGGGCCATATTTCCTTGTTGACCTACTAGTCGGCGCTCTGTATTTGATATAGCAGTGGTTTTGGAAAAAGAAGGGCAGGGTGACGGCCTCGTGAGTGCTCCTTTTCCATATAGATCTGCAATCTGCTCAATGGGTTTAGACAGGCCGGATAGCTCCAGTGCTATCCAGTGAATTTTATACAAGAGGGATGGAAAGAGAAAAGAAGACTTGATGGAGTGACAGTCTGAGAACGAGAGAGGCTTAAAGGGAGAAAATGCAGATGAAATGGAAGTGTGGATGGTTCAAATGACTCACTGCACGGGCTCTTTTTCCAGTCTGTCTTCGTTGCTCTTGTTCCGGATGTCTTTCACTGTCTGTCTCTCACTCGCTTCCTTGTCCTTCCTGTTCGTACTGCGTTAACAAACAGTGCTCATGTCGGCCAAATGTAATGACTGCTTTATGATCTATTCATCTGCCTTCAGACATATTCTAATAGATAAATGTCATCATCTGCTCCGCGCCTCCCTTTTTCACAGTTTGGTTGCATCTTCTTATGTGTTTCTCAGCTGATTACAGAAGCATATGGGTGAGGAATGCTTGATTGCAGAGCTGCACTGTGGCAGACTGATGGATAGTTTCCTCTCTCTAAATGTGGGTGCTGCAGGACAAAGCCCAGTTGATGTGTTGAAGTGTGGCTGCTTGAAAGAGCTGTCAGCACTCCCAGCACTATGGCAAGTAATGGACAGGATCCATACAGTGTTGCATAAGACCTCGTGTCATGTGTCCGATTATGGAATCAAACACAGGTCAATAAGATTTTGCGCTTGTTAAGTGATGCTCAGAAATGATTTCAAAGCTGGTGGTCGGATATGAAACTTGAAACTTGCCAGCGCTGCGAAATCTAAGTGTGAATGTTTAGACATGATTGAAATTTCCCCGCTGTGTCCCGCTTCTATAGCTGGAATCAACGCCAGATTTGTACTTGTAATTTTTCCTGCTTTAAATATGCACTCAGATCTTCACAAAAGCCATGAGTTCAAGCGTTTCTTTGTGGCTTGCACAGATTTTATTGACACAGTCTGACTTTTTCCCGCAAATTCGCTCCTCACGTCCACAAACTTAACTTTAATTAATTTATCTTTTTCCTCTTTTTGTCTTTTCGTGGCTTTTCAAAGCCTGATCTATAGCCGTTTAAAATGATTATCATACAAGCAGTGATCAGGATGATCAACAAAGGGGAGTAGGAAAAACCGAGGTCCAAGCCATGACTGGCTAATTCACATTAGAACAACAATAATAATAAAAGCCAACATGTTTCGGGCCAAGCCTTCATCAGGAAATGAATAAATGTGTTTTGCTGAAAAATCTAATTGTATGTGTATAAAAGATTCAGTGAATTTCTGTCTTTCTCAAAGGGAACTGGAACAATATGCTTGAGGTGTCATCCATTTTTCTTTAATCGTTCCCATATTTTTAGGTCAGCCACGGGTCATAACAAGGAACTGAAGCACACACGGCCCTTTGCTCTCCTCGTTATTGCATCATTATTTAGCCAAGTGAAAAATGTCAGATTTCAGAGGACGCTCCAAGGGTTAAAGCCTCCTTTGACCACCTTTATCATATTACTATCACTTTCTCTGATTGTCTCCGAGCCAAAGACAACACACAATATATTTTCAACAATGGAAAACACATGTTACTGATGTGACTCATTTGGGGGGTTAAAAACTGGAACCTTAGCTGCGTGTAGCACATACAGGAGATCAGACACGTCTTTCTGTGGCTAGAAAAAGCTTGAACGGACTCAGAGTGTAAATACTCCGCACTCGCACATCATGAATTATAAGCCGCTGAGACAAACCAGGTGCCTTTTTTATTTGGAGTCGCTGCTTGGTGTCTCTGCTCGGAAAAATTGCTCTTGAACTGTTGTGTCTCGTTTTGCAATTATGAAAGAGGTTAACAAGAGTGCCTGTTTCATGTCTGCAGTGCAAAACCCGGTTTCATGGCTTTGAACTGCGTTTCTCTTAACTCTCGTGTCATGAATGCGGTGATTAGTCAGGATGTTGGTTCTGTGTCTCTTGGCATTGTGATATTAGCTCAAATTAGCTGTTTGCTTCAAGTAGATAATTGCAACAAGTTTGATTTCGTGCATGTATTTTGCGTTCCTTTCCCCTCTCTCCTCTCTCCTACTGTGGATCCTGACATGACCGTGGATGTCATATTTACAGTTCTGCAACCCTGATGGAGCCGACTGCAGCCAAAAATCCTCAGTTTCACTGTGTTGATTGTTGAACCGACTACAATATTTCTTCATCATAGCGCACGATTTCCCAGGCATCCTCGCGAACGAGCTGTCCAGGGTTTGTACTAGGTCTATCTGCTCTGGAACAGAGTTATTAAACAAAGTGAAACATAGAGTTCAGACGAGCCGGAGCCGTGTTGACTTGCTGAGAGCTGCTAAGAGGGCAACTTTGGTCATAATCCAAACTTTGATTGCCGTCACAGTAGCTGAACTATTCAATCATTAGCCCACCACTCAGAAGTGCCGCCTGATCTGTGACAGATTTGACCGAATCCTTGAATGTATTGCACAAGCACTACATTGGAAGAACAGAATCAGCGTTAATGTTTCTTCATGTTCCCCAGACGCATTTGATTTTTATCTGGAACAGCATCCATGCTGATAAATGAAGCACCCTCTGCTTTTTAGGATCAGATAAAACACAGCAAGCTGTTAATTACTAATGTCTACTGATTGCACTGATTACAGTCCTCGCATCTATTAACCGCTGCCGACTTGGAGCATTATGTCACCAGACAGACGAGCCTTTATAAGGGAGCGGTTCTCCATGTGGGCTCCTTTGTTTTATTAACACGCATGCAAAAATGTTACCTCTCATCCCCTAAAGCAGAACAGCAACATGCATGTAACTCTGTAGTAATTTATTTTGAAATGCACGAGGAAACCAAAACTAATTAGTCACTCAGACAGGAAGGAGTTCGGGTAGGGGAGGGGGGGTGATGAGGCCAGGATGCGTGTTGAATGTGAACAGCCCCAGATGTGAACAGCGGTGATGTTTTCTGTTCAGTTTCACAGGACGAAGAGCCAGAGGATGCATAGACACATTGTTCATCCAGCAGAGCTCATTGTGGTACTTTCACTTTATTATTGGACGGTGCGTTTTTATTCTACACGTTGCTTTATTGTTATTTCAATATAATGAATAATTCTATAGACAATTCTGACCCAAAACAAAACATCAAGCTGAAAGATGATAAATCGTTGGATAAGTTGTAAACTGAAATCATTTTCTCTGGGTTTATATCTATAATTATCTACACTGACCTACAAATTAGTCACATGCTTCCCTGTTAATGTATAAATATTGATTACAGCTGTCTTAAAATCAGATGGTTCTACTGATTTGTGTTTTTGAGTTTTCAGAAAATAAAGAGCAGTATCAGAAAATGTGTGTAAACTGTGAAAAGCTATAATGTTCAGATGACATGGCAATATGGTCTCTATTTTGAAGCACAGGGGGATCAGTTAAGCTTGATGCTGGCTAGGAGTCCATAAATAAGCCACGGTGCTTAGTGTCTGCCCAGATCTGGATGCAGGTCCCACGCTCCCCGTTTCCTTCTAGCCCACCTTGGCGGGCCAGTTTAGCCGACTCCAGCGGCTTTACACTGCTAATTTATACCCATCCCCTCCTGTCATACCCTCTTTAAAACGCCACAGTGGCAATGGTTGGGTCAAGGAGAGAGGCATTTCGGGGGGTGGAGGGGGTGGTCGCTGTAGAGGGAACCTGATGGAGTCAGCCTGTGCGATCAGCAGAAAAGTTGCTAAAACACACGAGCTCTCCTGGATGTGCTAATGGGAAAAGCTTGGTGCCGAGAACGTATGAACGCAGTTTCAGGAAGCAGTAAATGTCACTGCTGATTCTTAATTACGTGCCCCGTTCCTCCTCTGCGCTGTGGGCTGCATGTGGAGTTATGGAGGCTTGCTCAGGTGGGATCAGATTGTGGTTTCTGGCTTATTCAAAGTGTCACTATAAAGAGTATTTTAAAACATTATGAAATATTGTTTGTGCTTTTCTTTTTTCTCACTTTCTGAAATAAGCAGATGTGCCTTTTTCTGATATTTACCTCTACTTTATCAAAAAGTAATTCATTTGTGTATTAATGATCTCACTGTTTTACGATACATGCGAGTCATTGTTAACCCTACACTTTATTCTATGGCCTACTTTTTCACCATCCTAGTGGCTCTGCTCTATGGATGGCAATGGTTGGTCAACAATTTGGGTGCAGATTGAAATATCTCGTATCTTGTACAGACATTTGTGGTCCCCAGAGGATGAATCCTACTTACTTTGATGATTCCCTCACCGTATGGCCACCATGAGGTTGACATTTTTGTAGTAGTTAAATGTAAATTAGTTAGTTAAATTGTAAATTAGTTAAATGTCGTGACAATTATTGGATGTATTGCCATCAACTTTGGTACATAGGTTCATGTCCCTCTGAGGATGAACTGTATTAACTTTGGTGATCCTCTGACTTCTCATGTAGTTTCATTGTCAGGCCAAAATTTCATTTATAGTTATATACCTTCAAAACAAATGACATTCCCTTCAGCCTCAGCTGTACTTAGTGGTTAACACTAATTAGCAAATGTTAGCATGCTAACATGCTAAAGATAGATAGTGAACATGGAAAACATTTCAGAGTCCATAGTGTGGTTGTAGAGTCTTAAACTTGATAGATTTAGCATGTCTTAGCTCATACAATCCTCCTTATTAAACAAATCTGTTTCTAGATCAATTTCATTGATTTATAATTCACTGATGCCATTGCTAATCTGTGTCCTGTTTAGCAGATGTTCACCATTTTAAATGTCTAAACTACCATCGTGAACCCATCCAACTCAACCTTACCTGATGTTCTGGGCATATGCAAGCCGACAAGACCATATTATGCAGCTGCTATTCTGAGAAAGAAATCATTTTATTTTCATTCATGCTGTAAAAAGTTCTGGGACCAATATCCAGGCAGAATAAATGTCTTCCTCTGCAGAGCTGTGGGGAGTTACAGCCAGAAGGTCTGCTAGACTGTATGCCAGCAGAGATGGGTCCGTTAAAGGCCAAGTTGGCGTTCATCTTTCCCTTGTGCGCATTATTTATCCTTAAAATGGCCTTGCATGCCAGCGGTGTACGTCCTCCCACCTAAACCATGATACACTATCCTCAGAAGGTGTGTTTATATCCATGTAAATCTGTCATCTTCAGATTACCACCAAATATTGAAACCAAATATTGCCTGTATCACTTGTGGACCCAACAATTCAAATGACCTCTATCTATATCAAGTATTAAATAATAGTAAATAATCACGATAAAGTAGTTACTTTAATAAAAGGAAAGGGAAAGAAAAATATGCTGATTATTAAAGAGGAATAAATCAACCATTTAGGGCCTGTTTCAAAGAGCATCATTTAGCCATGATAGTGCTTATTTTAAGGTGCTGTTTTGCAGTTCACCTTCCATCTGGCTTGAATTTGATTTAGCTTATTGTCAAGGAATTACATCTCTATTTTAATCTTCAGGTTTTGGGGGTCAGGGATGTGTGGTTGATTTTCAGCTGCAGATCGTAAAATCCCTGTCCTGGTAAAACATTTTACACTGTGGCCCAGAAAGCTTTTTAAACAATGGCTTTGGTGTAAATCATGGCTGGAGCACATACATCGTTTGTGGGGGTGGTGGGAGGCTACCATTTATCCCGCACGAACCATTTAAGTCTCCTCATGGGAGCCGAGGGTTTGGGCTCTCGAGTGTAACTTAATGTCAGTCCCTAGTAACTTTAGCTTCATTTGTCTCTCTTTCTGAGAACCCGGGGGCCTGTTAACTCAGGTCGTCACCCCATAATATGGCAATCTTTTAATTTGACCCTTTATTCCTCCACAGAGGAGTAGAGGAAAGGATCTGTTAAACCTCTGCCGCTTGGAAAGCCAACTTGATGACCCCTTTACAAGACCTGAAAACATCGTCAGTTTACATTTATATGTTATTTTGCAGGAGAGAGCTTTTGTAAATGTAATCTTACCCCACGGTGAGTGATGATGGACACAAAGCTGGTATGCCTCACTTCGGTTTTCAGACTTGCAGGGATTAATTAGTTAGTTTTCCATCATCATGTCAAAAAGCGAAAGCGCCAAGCTAATTTAACTAATTTTACTGAAGTTATACGCCGTAATTTGTGCCATGGGTACGATGTTTGAAAATACCACAGTTATGTTGCTTCACAAGAATATATTATTTGGGAAAATTAAAAAAAAGGCTCTCAAAGAAAGAAAGATCTGGCAACGTAACTATAGTAATTTAAAGCTGTGGTACAATTTCCTACATCATGGTCCTTAGTTGAAGGCTAATATCTCATTATTTTCCATTCGGGCTGCAGAAATCATTTATGAGGGATAGTATGTGAGCAAGGCCGTTTAATGCATGTTCAGTCTTTACATTTTGGACAGCGGCCTCATAAGTCATCTCAACAGGGAACCTGGGAAGAGTTTCTGATGCCTCTTGATCTATTTAGCTTTTGCCCAGTCTTGGAATATAATGTCTACATTTTTGTAAGCGTGGAAATCAAGTCGGTACTCAGCGAGCCGCTTGCTGCGATCGATGCAGACGACCTCTCCAAAAAGACATTACATTACACGATTCATGAATATTCATACAAACATAACACATTCTTACTTAAATGTATCCATTGATTGATTGACTTGAGAGTCTTTTGTGCCCTTATTATTTTGTTTGCAGTCACTTTTACCGCCTGTTGTACTTTCGCTGTGTTCCCAGATCCCAGCAATTACTTCAGGGAGTACAGTGTTATCATAACTGATTGGAATGATGATGAATGGCTGTCCGTGGACAATCGGCTCCCCTAATCTTGCATGCTTCCCTCATGCAACCTAATATCCAAGCCTGCCCTTGTGTATAATAACAATGCACTATATCATTTTTTTTTCTCACTTCATCGTCTTCTCATTGATTATTGTTTGAACTGTCAGGAGACACCTCCAGCAATGTTGTGGTAGAGAACTGGCTCCAAGTGTGTGTCAGTCAAACACATTAATTTCCTCCTCGGGTGTTTAGTTTTAAACTCCGGGCACATCATCGATGCCGCAGTTTATTTTCTGTAGTCATACATTTGCAAATATGAGAAGGATTTCTTCTGAAAGCAAATATCAGAAGGTTATGGATTAAGGGTGCAAGGGGGTATAATTTCTGTGTAGGACCGTGAAAACGCGCACATCCACGTCCCTCCCCGCTGGCACCACAAAATACACCGGTGTTAAGTGGATAGTTTAGTGTGAATGTACAGACATTCCCCACTACCAAATTAAACAAGCCAAGTCCTATACTGTCAGCAGCGAGTTAAGACTTCGGGACGAGTTTGCTGTGCAGGAGTCAAGTAAAGAAAGTGTGTGTGTGTGTGTGTACTGGTTAAGTGTCAAGACATCCGCTCCGATGTTGTGATTAGAGTTGCTGCCTATTTGCTCTGGAGTGCAGCACATTCCTCGCAGCCTTAATTGATAGCAATTATGTGGTTTTTGATTTGGTGTTTGATTGGGAGGCGGATTTGGAGTCTTGATTTGAAGGGCACAGAGATTTTATTGTTTTTGGAACGTCGGGGTTGAAATGCCTGAATGATAGCCTGCAACCTTGTAAGTCACATCAAGGGGTACTGGTTGGCACTCAACTCTGACTCGACTATTTTTTTTTTTTAAAAACTTTCTGTTTGGGCTTTTGTTTTTGTGTCTTGTGAACGTTAAAAAAAACTGGCTAGTTACTTGATGTATAGTGTATTCTCCTCTGTGCCAAGAGCTGTCCATCTTACTGCTTGTTTTTCTCTATAACCAGAGGAATTGTCCCTCCAGGGGACACCTGGCTTGTTCCCCACCTCCACAGTGCAAATGTTCACTGGCTTAAACTGCCAGATGTTATGAAAGGCTCTATTGAAGTAGAACTTTAGCTCATAAAGACATAGAAAAAAGTCACCATGGCCGAGAAGTCTATCCTGATAGCTTTAGTGACCAGACTGTGTCATCTGATTTCCACGGGGCTCTCACATGTAACTCCTTGTAAAGCAAAACACCGTCAGGACATGAAGTCATGTGCCTCCCTAAAGTGTTTTTTAAAGATGTGTGTTTGTATATGTGTGCATACGTTGAGCTTTTTCTCAGGATACTCGTAAAACGGCTTTGTCGAACCCACATCCAAGCCTGGTCAAGCGGCAATAAACATGCTAGCTTGCTCTGTGTGACTGAGCCTTTTGGACACTTCCAAAACAGAGAGCTGGCAGTGGACCGAGAAAAGCCGTCCAGAGCTGAAAAGAAATGAGAAACAGTGGCATGAGCAAAATAAAATGAGAGAGAGGCAAGCGGGGAGGAAAAAAAGGGAATATACAGTAAGAGAGAGAAATTTGAGATAGCAAAGCAAAGAAATGGAAAGAATCAAAGGGGGAAGAAAATTGGTTTACAATTGTTGTCTGTCTGCCATTATTCCTACTCTTTGACTGTCTCACACACACACACACACACACGCACACAAATGTGTGAAGCTGTGAAGTTGCAGCTGGCCCCGTTCCTTGTTTGAACTAGCACGCTTGACTGAGGCCCATTTATTGATTGGCTAGTGTGCCAGACCTGAAGGACTCGTGGGGCTGCCCTCCCCCCGCTTAGATTACCCCCCCCCCCCCCCCCCCCCCCCCCCCCCACACACACACACACACACACACACACACACATTTACACGCATCACACACACAGACGCAGACAGACACGCGCGCACGCACACTCCGAGTCCTTCTCCCTCCCTGCCTCCTTCCCTCCCTCCCATTCCCCAAAGTTACTCCTGAGGAAGAACGGGAGCAAGTCAGAGAGGAGACGGCAGGCAGGCGGACAGGACACACAGAGTGACCCAGGGAGGAGGGCATCACACATCGGGCTCAGTGACAAACAAACACAGTCAGAACCGGAGTGACTGAGTGACACACTTTGAAAAGGCATGGAGCAAGATTTCATATCTTGCAAGCTACTGGTGACAGCTCTTCTCATCCTGGTACTGTAATGTTTCCTTTTTTTCTTAGTTTTCATCATAGAGACATTTTTAGCATCTTTTTAGTTCATCCTGTCAAGTGATGCATGTGATCTAATAGATGCTTTACTGTGTAGAAGTGTGTGTGCGTGTGCCGTTTGTGTTTTGTGACTTATGTGACTCAGTGCAGTAGGATTGCACTGGGACCTTTTCAAACAGTAGCTTTCACAGTGGCAGTGGGTGTGACCCGCCCTTGTCTTGTTTACTCCCGCTGACAAGTCATCAAGCCTCCTCCTGCGTTTTTGAAGCTCACAAAAGTAGACTTGTCATGCACGCGCAGGTCAGAGAGCTGTTTGTTGCCCGAGGTTAGGATTCCCCGGTACGTTATAGTGGCCGTCCTCCCTCGCGGCCCGATGGTGAGCACAGTGCCGTGCGGCGTGGAGCAGACGACAAGGGATTCAGCAGATGTGCAAATATCATATGTCTTGCCGACTGAAAAGGCCATCGTATATATATTGACATAGTCTGCAAAAAAGGCACCAGGGTCGGGTTTCTTTCCCCTGTCGAGGAGTTTTCCATCTTCAAGGAAAATGTCCTTAGTCTCAGCTGCTGACAGGTGACTTAAATAGAATCTGTCCATCAGAATAACATATAATATGGAGATCACTGGTCTTTTATCATACGCTCATTTCCTCTGTCCTACTTGACGTGAAAACATGGGATGGGGGACAGCCATGGGACCTCTGTTTGCTCTCTTATTCTCATGGTAAACGAACCTGAGGACAAATACGTCTAAGTGCACATGCTTAGTTGTGTAAATCGTACGGTTAAGGTGCAGCTAAAACCCTGGAGGGATCGGTGCAGGGGAGGGTGGGACGTGTAGTGATGGAGAGTTAGGAAGGCTCCAAATGGATATCTGAGCCTTTCGATTATTGGATCCAAATCCCAGCAGGACGGCCGTCCGACTAGCGGGGCCCTGTGCTCCTCCGCCTCCGTTGAGAACAATAGCAGCGCAGTGAGCCAAACAACCTCCTCATCTCCGTCCCTCCGTCCCTTCATCTACTTCCCCTCCTCTTTCCTCACCAGCCTTGTTATGCCTCCAGCGCTCTTGGCTATGCAACACAAGGCTCCCAGCAGTAATTGAGTGCAAAATTCACTGATTGCTTTTCAAAGGAGAATTAAGGTGGTGTGCTAACCGGCTGCCCAGAGCACAGCCTGTGTTTATTTACCGTGGATCCAAACATTGAAATAGTTGGCCCGTGCAGAAAGTAGCGCCGTTGCCGATGTGTTTGGCTGCGCGCGCGCTTGGCTGCGTGTTTAGGTCTCGCCGTTCCCCTCTGCTGTTCCTCAGGCGTCACCAGCACTGACAGCCATTTATATCAGTCCCCACGCACTTCTAATAATGCGAACCCACCACCCCGCGCCGCAGCATGGGTGTTTTTGCTACTGTGACCAAAAGAAAATTAATCAAGGCAGTATTCTTTCCTTGTATCTGCTTGCCTCTGCAAGATCCATTCATCTTTGTATACGAAGCACAATGCCATGCTGTTGGGAAAAAGAGGCCAAAGAGGTCGAAATAACTTGGCATATCCTGAGTTTTTCCTCTTAAATCTGAAGGCTGTGTATCTCAAATGGACATTGACTGTAAACCATTTGTCTGCTCAGCGGAACATAAATCTTTTTAAGAGCAGGTGTTACACATAAAGTTCTCATAGTCACTCCTTTATTCAGTGTGCTCGCAGTTAAGTGGGTTTGTTGTTGCCTCACATTTCATTCCTAATCTGCAGGATTTGGCATTTTTAAGTCCCTGTCAAAAACTCTGCTGGACGTGCAAAACAGAAACTGCACTGTTGTGGTGTAAAGATCCCGTGGTGGGACGCTGTCTGAAACGCACAAAAGCACCATTTCTGCGATGAAATATTCATTCATGGCTCACCAACACCAAAAAGGCCGCCCGAGTGTTGAGGTTATTGTGGAAAATGATAGCTTTTCTCCCATATCCGTCTATTCCTTTTCACGGCTTGAAAAGCTCTGTTGAATGGCACGTTATTTTATTGAATGTGTTTGCACCTCGAGTCTTTTAAACCGCATTCCTGCTGCATAGGAGGTGGATGATTTGTCCCAGTTTTAGTTCCAAGTTCAAAGTATTTTTCATTATCCATTCAACAGGTAGAATGGATCTTGGCCTCAGACTCACTGGCAGAGTAGAATACCTCCTAAGCTAAGTTGTCCTTGTTCTTTGTAGCAAAAGCAATCTATTTTCCAACTCACTCCGCCTGAGCCCAGTATTCAGACAACGTAGCTCTCTAACTTCGTTCGCTCATTTCTGCAAAGGGCATTGAGAAGAGTTGAGCTGTTGTGTTAAGCCAAGAGAAAGAAACATAACTCATACGGAGGAGCAGATTATCCACATCAGATGACAGTGCCAGCCTTACAAATAAACATCTACTGTCATTCTAGTCAAATGTAATCTTTGCCTTTCAAGGCTTTTCAAGGAATTTCAAGAAGAGTGAAAAGTTGGGTTGGATGGGATCTTGGCTGTCACTCTACATCTGAGATGCACATTGTCCTTGCAGTCGCCGAATTCATCTTCCCATAATATTGATTTTGGACCCTGCAGTAATATCCCTACCTTTGCTGCCAAATCCAGCATGATGCAATTAACAGAGAGAGCCACACAAGTGAGGCCTGAAGTTTGAGCGGACTAACATTTCATAATCGGGAGGATGACTCAGTCATTTCAAATATGCAAAGGGGCAAAAGTCGAGAGCTTTTGATTACTTCCCCTTGCAGTCTCTCTCATCCTGTCACATGCACTTTTGTTTTGTTTTCAGCAGCTCCTGGAATTTAGTTCAGGCTCTCGACTAGCACTTTTGGCTTTGTGTCGTGCTCTGCAAGAGAATCTGCTTAAACGGAGGAAGCCACGACTCGTGGCTGAGGAATAAGAGTACAGGTTGCTTCCATTATGAAAGGGGGATTAGAGCATAATTCATTTTTATCGTGTTAAAGGTGAAATCGTGGATTGCTCAAGGATGTCTTTGACAGTTTATAAATCTCACATCTCTCAATTCCTTTTCTGGCGTGTAGAGCTCACGGACGGCCCGATCAGAGGAGGACAGAGACACTCTGTGGGATGCCTGGGGCTCATGGAGTGAATGCTCCCGTACCTGCGGAGGAGGTGCCTCGTACTCCCTCAGACGATGCCTCAGTTCCAAGTAAGGCTATGTCGTCTCACTTCTCACCAGAAAGTCTGATACATACTCAAAGTATGCATGACAATGTAGTGAGCAACGGTCTGCGTGATGCTCATGGTTTTTGCATAGTGCAATATTTCTCTAATGAGAACCAGAAACATAAGACATTGACATTTATGAGTGCAGTCCCCACAGGAAGATGCTGTTTAATAAGCCTCCATCTTAAGAGATGCCTACATCACAGGAGAGAAGGATACACTGCAAATTGAATGTGTGACTCCAAGTTAGAACCTCACTGACCTTCAGATAAATGAAAACATCACACGGACAATTTGTAAGCGTGTGTTCAAACACTATCCGAGGTAATCTGCTCTTTTAGAGAGCAAAGTCCTGGCTGGGGTTGGAATGGTTTCCATTAAAGTGCCATATCGTGGCTTTAAGCTTCAAGAGGGGGAAGGAGGAGGGGGAGTCTTTTTCTGTTGCTCACGGCCGTTCTGCCAAATAAATCCAGACAGCGTCCCTAATAGTGTGAGTAAATCTCACCAATCGCTCCATTCCCATGGGCTGTAATAGGAGTGCCTAAAATACATGTGACTGTTAAAAAGCCCTGAGGGGTAGACTGAGATCACTTGCCCATCCACCTCCTAAAACTGTCTAGATGGCCATATGAGCCTAAATCTTGAATTCATCAGTGACAATAGGGATCTGATTTTCAGCAATGGCCTGGACATGTTTCTTCAGAAATCAGAGCATGACAATCAGTGCCCCTCGCCAAAGTACATGTCGCTTTTAATAACTAATTTCTGCGATAGAGTTTGGGATCTGTAAGCAATGAACCTACATTGGTTGGATTCCCACTGCTCATCATCTCAGCTTAAATCTCGGGACAAACTAGAACTTGCACTCTGGACCCTTGCGGCCCTTTCATCCTCGTGCCAAAGTCACCTGGTTGGCTTCGAGCTAACTCAGTGGGCTTCACAATGAAATCTGGAGGCCAAGTGTACTGGGGAAAGTAGTCAATTACGAATGGATTTGGGGAACAGGAGAAAAGGGGGAGACAGTAGGAGTGAGAGGGTATGTTTTCCATAGAAAAGTCACATTTATAGACTGGGAAATAGCTGTAGGGTGACTTCACTGCATTCCTCTATTTTACAGTTCCTCAAATGTATTGCTCTCTCACTGAAAGTAGCCAGTGAGCTCTGCTGCCAAAGTCACCTCTGTTTCACAGTTGGGGGCTTCAGGGGGAGCTCCGGCAGTAACAGGAGCAGCTAGTGAGATCATAAAACAATGCAACTATCCAAAGACACATTGACAAAACGGAGTAGATCGTACCTGAGGTCACAACCCAGATGTACTATATGGTGCTTCTAGTGTGCCATAACCATGAATCTGTCTGTACTGGTACCGGGAAGCCAGGCTGAGAAGCATAAGACTGTCAAGACCTCAGACTCAAAGTGCCAGACCCCCCATGTACTGCATTGTAAACATTGAGGTCAATGGCTTTTTAAAGAGTTCATTTCATGATATCAGCAGCAGCCGTTTCTCTTTGCGTGCCCAGACTTTTTTGGTCAGGCAAACCTCAGAATACTACTGGCTGTAAAAGCAATGGACGTGTTAAGAGGTGTTTGGGGTTTGAGCTCCGCGCGTGATGTAAGTAGAGTGTGCATGTGTGGACGTACGTGCCCACGTAGGTCCAGGCGGGTATGTTTACAAATTCTTGTGTCCTTTGGCGGTAGCAGTAATGTATGGGGTTCTTGAGCAAACGGTGGGACTCTCCATCCCACCTCATCCCACCTCACCCTGCTATTGCGTGGGAATGAGGGGAGCAGTAGCCTGGAACCGGGTGGCAGATCAAACAGCGTCATTAAAAAGCAAAGCACAAGGCCCCTTGTGTGTGTGTGCGCGCGCGTGTGTGTGATTCTTTGGAAAGAGAGACTGGAAACGGGCTTGCAACACCCTCCAAACCAATACCACTCCAACTCTCTGACCTTTAAGCACACACACATGAACGAACGACCACTAATTCAGAAACACACAAGAGTTAGACAACCTCCCAAAAGGGCACATGCAAAGTACAGACTAAACACAGATCGCCTGGCCCTCATTAAACCCGCCCGCACAACACACTTCACTTGATCACAATCTCCATTATTAACAACAGCATGGTTTGAAGCAAGTGTGGACATATGGATTGGGTGTCATGGCAAGAGAAACTGCCGTTCTATTATTAATGTGGCTTGGGGTTGGCAAAACACTTGTCATTTCTTTTAATACAAAGAGGCCAGTCTCAACTTTATTTTGACTTGGCTAAATAATTTTAGAGCGGCGTTGCCCTTTGATAACCTTCTCTGTGCTGATGAGAATGTTTTCACTCTTCATTGAGTCACTTATTTGCAGGAATTACTGGCAGTGGCATTAAATGACTGTGGCGTTTTGGAATTTCACTAAAGGAATGCCACAGCTGTGTTTAAAGTCTATCTTTAACTGTTATGGTAGTTAAAAGTGGATTTTCTCCAAGGCAATGACTAATTAACTTGCTTTAATTAACTTGGGCCTGGCACGTTGATTATGTCTCCCACTTTACAGTATAGCGGACCACCCTCTGTAAAGCCTGTGCACTGGTAAAAACACGTCTCTTCTTAACAATGTCACTGAGACCGTGCCATGCCAGAATCAACAGCGACGATCTGTGTATTACACATGTAAAACCCAAATAAATCTTATGTCTAGCTTTAAAAAAAAGACATTCATAATAATAGGAGTCGGGAAAATAAAGAAAAGGTTCAAGACGTAACAAGAAGAATCTACAGCCACGCTAGCAGTGGCTGCACTTAGGACTGGTAGTCCCTTGAGCTGAAATCTAAGGTCACCATACTAACATGCTAGTTTAAAGTTTAAAAGAGAATCATGATTATCCTGCTCTCTTAGTTTTGCGTGCTAGCATGGTAAGATGTCCTAATTAGCGCTGAGCACAAAGGACAGCTATGGCCGATGGGAATTTCATTATTTTAGCAGATGTTTATTCCTACGTTAAGGTACAAATCAAAGTTTTCACCTGACAAACTTGACCTGCTTGTGATTCTTGATGAAAAGTAAGGGGATCAATATAGTCCATAGGAAACATCCCTGGACACTGTAGACATTTGTTCTGAATTTCATGGCAATCCATCCAATAGTTGTCGAGACATCTTCAACTTCATGGAAAATACAGGAGGTCACCAAAGTCTGTATGCTTCATCCTCTGGGGACCTTAAATGTTTGTACAAAATAATCATGGCAGTCTTTCCAATGGGTGTTGAGATATTTCAATTTGGACCAAAGTAATGGTATCTTCTTAGTCTGTCCATTCGATTAAGAGATATCTTGTAGGCAAAGTTGACATTTTGGCTTGAGGGTAGTGCTAAAGGAATCAACACTGAGGGACCAAACTGGAAACTCTACATCCTCCTCATTACTCTCTTCTGGTGTCTCGTGGATTAAAGTGTTGGTCAAGGAGAACCTGACAGTAGCAGGAGATCACCAAAATCATTATCAATGAATAATTAGATCAAAGGTTATGACAATCTGGGCCAATAGTTACTGAGATAAACTAGAAGGCAAAGGAAAGAATTTGTTTTTTTTTCCTGCTTCTGCCTTTCTCAATTCCCCATTAGCCGTCTTAGATGAAGAGTTTTCCTAAACTGATCAATAGCAGAGCTCACAGGAAGATTTTATTTCAGGCATCACAAACTCAGTCGCCTCATATGTATCAATATTATGGCAAAGGTTATGGAGCCCTGGTTGCAATTACTTTCAATCTAGCGAGAAGAGTTGATGACATATATATGGACTTTATGAGCCAGACAAATTTTTACTGCATATCCAATATTATAAGAAGTTATTACGATTAATTTCTCATGGTTACAATAGATTTTAGTCCATTTTTTTGTCTGAGGATAAGGTTATTGGCATGCTAAATGGTAGTTTTACTACTACTTATGTGCAGTCCTGTGTGTAGTTAATTGATGAGCAAACTCTCTGTAGTTGTGTGTTTTGTGTATTTTTGGCAGAACAGAGTGGGGTCATAGTCCATGAGTTATGGGTAATATGCTCCAGGAATTCAGATATTTCAACCAAGTCGTTTTTCCCTAACCTACGATGACGCCATGATGAATCCCCAGTCGCAGCCCCACTTCTGCTTAGCTTCCACGTTGTAGCTTCCAAACTCAAGAGGAAATGAAAAGGGAAATTCATTTTTTTTCCCCTTTTCTTCTTTTTTTTAACATCTAGTTTATATATTGCTTGTCCCACTGATCCAGATCTTTGCTACCTGTCTCTCAACTCCTTTAGTCTTTGAAAGTCTCCTGTTTGAGTTCAAGCCCCATGACCTACTGTTTGGCTTGGCAGAGGGGACTGTCTGGATTCATCACAGGGTCTAATGTTCTTGCCATGCCACACACTTCACATCTACTCCCTCCGCTCTCTGGAATAATATTATAAAAATCCTAAAGCCCTCGTTCATTCGTGAGTCCAAACTCTGCAGTGTTGCCTCCAATCATGATTCCAGATTAGCTAAGGGCCGATGACATTGGAATTCTTCTAAAGTTCCAAATTCAAAAGAATATCCTTTGATTAGTTTCCACTGGGGTCTCGGATAATTGGCCTATCATAGTCACCATCAGTGGTTTATCATCACTCGGCATCAAAGCACAAAAGAATCCTAATTTTCAATAAGTGGTTAGCTCCATAATTTGGGCAATGACACTGTAGACTGTCATGCAGAGACTCACGATCCAAACTGCTCCAATCTGTTCAGCAGACGCAGCTTGGAGGGCCCTATACTGTGTCTGCTTCACTACTGTATGTATGGCTCCTGATTTATAAAGGAAGGATTTGTTTAAAGACTGAACGCCAAGGACAAATGAGAATTTAATATCATATTCTAGTATTATCAGTACCTATGGACTGCTGTTTCCACTTTACGGTCTTCCTTTTCTGTGAAAGTTGAAAGGACCTTTTGATCCTCATTCCTTTTTACAAGTAATGCTGGTTTGAAAACGAATGATCCATCCGTAGGCATCATCTCTACTGGAATTGGGGATGTCCCAGTCACTTTGGCAAAAGTTTGCATTCTAGCTAACCAAGTAGGATGGTGGCCATCAAACAGCATTCCAGCTAAAACCACCGTGTTGGCATTGTCACCGTGAGCAGGTTAGCATGGTGACATTGGCCTTTTACTCAAAGCACTGCTACAGTATACCCATGTACAGCATGCACCGCAGTGCAGGCATGACCGTAGACTCTCTGTCTTGTTTTGATATACCACCATTCTTACAGAAATCATGATAGCCATCATGATTTCATCATAATTTGTTATTTGCTAGATTCATATAAATGGGCTTCATTGTGTTCCCCACTTCTAAAACCAACCATCCACCCTTGTGTTACTGCATAGTCACATTGTGTGAATTAGACTGTTAGATCTTTGCAAACACACCACAGACTTCATGTTTGTGGGTTGCCACATCATCACTGTGGGATTCCAATCTCTGTTTAGCAATTCAAAAAATGATAAGAGTCAGTGGCTGAAATACCAGCTGCCATGGGCGATGATGATTGGTGTGCATTGTGGTTTGTTTTATCATTCACCCCCAAAGTTCACCCACATGCTCATTTTGTCTCCTGCAGGACTTGCGAAGGGCAGAATATCAAATATCGCACATGCAGTAATGTGGTAAGTTCAGCAAACTCATCTTTATGTAATGCATGTCAGTAGATCTTTCAAGTGGTTCTTTGCTGAGATAAAGTGGAAAAAAGCAAATTGTGATTGAGAATTCAGTGTGGTGGAACTGTGAAAATATTACAGAGGTTTATGGTCAAGGAGTAATTTAGTGATCTCGGGTCCTGTTGTTTGAGAGAAAGTGAGAAGTTGGGGAAACAAGATTTATGGAAACACAATAGAGCGATATGCTTGACACGAATTCTAAAAACTGGCTAAATATTTTTTTACCCTCAGGATTGCCCTCCAGATGCCGGTGATTTCCGTGCCCAGCAGTGTTCAGCTCACGCAGACGTGCAGTACCAGGGTCAGTACCATGAGTGGCTGCCGGTGTACAATGACCCGGACAACCCCTGCGCTCTCAGGTGCAAAGCCAAGGGCATGGGCCTTGTGGTGGAGCTGGCCCCCAAGGTGCTGGATGGGACACGCTGTTACACCGAGTCCTTGGACATGTGTATCAGTGGAGTCTGCCAGGTAGGAGAAAGAATATGATAGCTTTATTGTTTTCACCATTGAGGAATTCATATTTATTTATTTTAACATATCTTTTGTAGAAATCATTTCAGAGTTTGGGCATTTGTACAGTTTCTGTGTCCTAAAACAGATTTCCCAGAAAGAAACATGTGATTTAGATCAGGATTTATTAAGAAAATCAGAAAAATGTACAGTGCAGTCTCAAAACAGTTATGAACAGTCACAGGCTTCGATTAAATCAAAGGCAGTCTTGTAGAACATAAGCAAACATACGATGCATTTAAAGTATTTATGCGGTTTGACAGATTAAAAGCTTTCAGAGCAACACAAAAACATCTGATTTTAGCAGATATCATCCTTCAAGAACATGAGACATATTTAGATGTTTAGGAAAATGGATTTTAAGGGTTTGCAGTTTGAGGTAAATTCTACCAATAATAGAAAGACAGCTAAACGGAAACCACATATATTTTCCCCAAACTAAACCTTAGCTTAGCAAGTGCTGAGAAAAAAGTCTATGAAAGAAAAAAAAAACATTACATTTATTTATAGATTCTTATCAATACAACAATGTATTTATTGGTTCATAAGCTGTGGCATTATTGAGCTTAAAAGTGAGCAAGAAAACCGACACACAAGTTGACCTATTATGCTAATATCATGCCTTCTGCTTTACAAATGAATACCCAATGAGAATAATATTTGAGATTAGGCTTTGACTGACAGTCCAGGAAATAGTTTACTATGCATTTTTTCTCAGTTGAATGAACTTAAGTCCCAAGACATTGTGTGTGCAGAGACACACAAGGATTTTAATGGACTCTCACACCATGCTTAGAATCACACTGTGGTTTCGGTTTTGTCTTACCGACAGAAATTGCAAAAAACTCCATCAATCAACTATGGATGGTTGCAGATAATGTGCAATAGAAAACAGTGGGGAACATTTTTGGAAAAACCCACCATCAGCTCAAAGGGGATGTTTCATGCTATCTTAGAAATACAAACAATAGATCCGGTATGAATATGGAAGAAACCATTGGGTTGTTTGGATTGTTTGATTATGACATTTACATAGTACGAAGGAACATTTACTTTGATGAAAGGTCTAAGGGGCCCAGCATGAGAACTTTTACTGCAACTTTTTTCCCATTTTCCTTTGTATTTTCTTGCGGAATATCATAATTGGATTTCATTTTGAAGCCGGGGTTGTGGGTAATGTTTTTGTTGTTGCGTTTTCCTTGTGTGTTACTATAGATTGTAGGTTGTGATCATGAGTTGGGGAGCACAGCAAAGGAGGACAACTGCGGCATCTGCAATGGTGATGGCTCGTCCTGTAGACTGGTGCGAGGGCACCACAAATCCCAGCATGCTTCAGGAAAAAGTATAGAATCTATATATTTTGTTGTTTTGTTTATTATTTTTTGCTTTTTCGGACTGAATTACCGTATTATTTGTATTAATTTTGTGATAATGTGAATGAAAGGTCATATTAGAAACATAATATTTCTTACAAGTACCTGTCTGACTGCAATTTAGCCAAAGGGTGCTGTCTTGTCAAATCAGTCTGTGTCCTGACTGTGTTTGTATTTTCTGTTGCAATTATATTGGCTCTCTTGCATTGCTATAATTATTGATTATGTCATGCTATTTTTCTCCCTCTGTCTGTTTGTCTCACTCAAGCTGAGGACACAGTTGTCGTCATCCCCTATAAGAGTCGTCATGTACGTCTAGTCCTGAAAGGCCCGGATCACTTGTGTAAGTCCTGGTAGGTCCAGGGTGCCCTTCCATCCAAATAAGTTGAACATGATATTCATATTTGGCAGTGTCTTTTATTGCCAAATAGCTGCATATTAAACACAAATATTCTGCATGTGCTCTGTTTTACTGCAGGTCATGTTTTAATGACTTGTAATGCAAAAACAATATTGCTTTTTCATTATATACGTTAGACTTGCTTGACCTTTTGAATGAATATCTATAATTCAATAATTAACCTTTTATTTCCTTTTCAAAAATATATTATTATTTTAGGCTCCTTCACAGAAAACTGGTTTTAAAAGTCGCTCAGGGCAGAATAACCAGACATGGTATTTCTTTCTCCCCTTTTCTCTTGCTCTGAGAAGATGTAAATATTGCTGGCAAACTGCGCACTGGATCAAATTGATAACAACTGTTTTATCTCTATACCGCTGCTTTGCGCCACGGCTAGTTTATAGATTTTGAGCCGTGCCAAAAGAACGTCTTTTTCTGAATGGACAGATTTTTTCATTAAATATTTCCCCTGTCCTTTTTGGCCGAGAGCGCTTAAATTGTAACCATCTGTCGGCAGACACTGACTGCTGCTGGTAACTGCTTGTTCCCGTGTTTCGCTGTTGTTTTTGTTTAAATGTCCGTGCTGAAATCACACAAGACACTGTCAGACCAGGGTTGAAGTAAGGTTACTGCAGCGCTGGCCTGCTAGCAGACCTACATGAGCTTTCTGCCGGTGCCAAATCGAGCCTTTGTGCCTGCAAACGCAACAGTCAGTTTGCGTTCTTTATGTAACCGGATCTGACTGAAGATCTGTGTCAAAGGGCCTGTTATAAGTGAAGGTCATCCTTTTTCCGTATCTTGACATTTTAATTATATCTCCTTTTATTTGCTATTTCATTCTGTGTGTGGTGACACAATGATGATGAAAAAACATAACAAAGTTAACAAAGACTGCCACTGTTTCAATCTGTTTCCTTGCCTGGTTTGTCCATTGTGCTCTAGCCGTTTACTTACTTAGTACTTTCTTTCTTCTTCAGATGTGGAGAGTAAAACTCTACAAGGGGTAAAAGGTGAGCTGGTGTTGGATAAAACGGGGCAGTACCACCTGGAGAACACCAGCGTGGACTTCCAGAAACTTTCAGACAAGGAGGTCCTGAGGATCACTGGTCCACTTGGAGCTGATTTCACAGTCAAAGTAAGAAAAGTATATCAATTCAAACAGCTTTTAAAGATGCGCTAAGCAATATTTTTACAGTTACAATGGCTCAGTTTATGCTAGCTGCTAGCTGGTGAAGCTAATGGAGCATCTAGCTGCTAAAGAGATAGATATTTCCCCCAGGAGCTGGAGGAGACCAAAACAGAGCTAAAAGGAGTGTGAATATTACATTTGTTGGGTGAAACCTAACAAATAGATGCTAAGGGTAACTGATGATACTTTGTTACTTGTTCACGTTTATGTTCTGCTACCCCAAGTTAGCCCAATAACATTATAAACACCACTGCTTAACTTAATTCTGCTGAATAGCCGATGCTTTTGGGACAGTTTTGAGTTGAGCTGCAGCAATGCAACGCTCTGAAAACGGTGCAACGCAGCCAAACTAGACTGAGATAAGGTCCTTATTTCCGATAACTGAACTTCCACTGGTGAACTTCCTGTGTCATGCAGAGTCCAAAGCGGATTTGATTTTGGATGTTTAGATTTAAAGATATTGGAGTATATGTGAGCCACTTGATCTCTCTGAGGGACAACATGTTTCTGAAGCAGTGTGTCATGCTGTGATAACAATAGCAGCAAACACATTTGTAGCGCCAAATCCAGTGATTGGTTTTGCCTTAATGATGCCAAACGATTTAATGTCTTTGGCTGCCACAGTTAAAATGACTCCATGGTGTAAATATCGCTTGTTGAAACTTACTTTGAAACATGTTTTATAATAGAAATTCAGTCCATTCAGTAGTGAAGATTAATTTTCACAGTGCTGTAACACAATGGCTACAACATCTCTTTCTGCTTTGTTATCCACACACACACATCCTAAGTCTAGGGCCAGTGAGTGGACCTTAGGAATTATACAGGCCATGGACTGGGAAACGCCTGTGAAAACTCCCCCCTCATAAACACATGTCAGGATCGGACAATAAATAAAAATTCAGGAGACAGAAATCTGAGAAGCTATAAATGCATAATTTTCTAATCTGTTACGAGGCAGACAGCCAATTCATATCGCAGCGCTGGAAAAGATCTGGTCAAATGGAAAATCGTATTAAAAAAATTGCCAGACAGTCTTTCCACTGTAAACACATGAATGTGAATGAGTGGCAGCGGAGTTTGATTTATACGTGTTGTAGGCAGGCTGGTTTTGGGCAATCTGGCTTCGGGCATTTCTTCAATATGGCTGGGTTAGGGTTAGTACATGAGGTTAGAAGAAATATGTGCTGAAATATTTATGAAACTTTACAAATAGCCCAATAAAATGTGTACACATGTGACACACATAGCCTGATTTCTATCAAAACAGTCTGTAGTCTTTATCTTATCTAAGAAAAGCACTAAGAAGTTGTCTTCTCTCCCTTGGTAAATTATTTATCTCTTCCTATATTAGGTACTTAAATTGCTAAAAGCTGCGTTCAAACTTTGAATGTGCAGAAGCTGACATTTCCCAGGTTACTCAGGGTCAAATTCCTCCAGTGTCTCTGTGTGAAAATCTCTAAATAGATCCCCGGTATCTTTCAGTCATTTGTTGGCACTGTCAATGATCAAAGCTACTTCTAATTTCAGCTGCATCAGCCCTTTTCCCTCCGGTCTCATGTCTTGACTCATTTTTATCCAGGGGAACTTTGAAAGCAATGTCAAGGATTTGATATAGGAATCGGCAATAGCAGTGCTTTGTTAGCCAAAGGGGAAAAGAAAATATTTCCTCGTATTTCCAAGTAAAGACAAAAAAAGCCATCTTAGAAAATGATTTTTTAAAACCAAGTTTATCACATAAATGGTATTTTGTAGTTTTTCTTTCTTTTTTTTTTTTTTTGGAGTGTATCTTCAGCATGGTCTGAGCTGCAGACCAGTAACTTCAATGGTATTTACCATTTCCTTCCCTTCATGCTTTTATGTGCAATACATAACCAACATCTGGGTCATTGTCCTCTTTAGTTGAGGATTTTCTGCTGTATTAGCCTCAGTTTGGTTTGCTAATGTCTGAAAGAAGTATTTGGACCTTTCATCTTCACCATGAACATTGTTTCTGTAGGTGCAGTTTGTCTCTGGGGCAGACAGTGTGGCTCAGTACATCTACTACCAGCCCATCATCCACCGCTGGAGAGAGACCGACTTCTTTCCTTGCTCCGTCACATGTGGTGGAGGTTAGCGTGGCGTTCCTATGCTGGCACCGTGGACCAAGCACTTGATAACAGCCAACAATGTTGCCAACCAATGATTGATTTGATTTGATGAATGCTTCTCCATTAAATCATTTTTTTGTGTCATTTCTTTTTTTGTCTCTAGGGTACCAGCTAACTTCAGCAGAGTGCTTTGACCTTCGGAGTGGCCGGGTGGTTGTGGATCAGTATTGCCATTATTACCCAGAGAACATCAAACCTAAACCCAAACTCCAAGAGTGTAACATGGAGCCCTGTCTGGCCAGGTTAGAGACCAGACCTCTAGACATTTAATTTTAAATACAGACATTTATTATACAACAGCAGCTTGTATAATTTCCTCAATTTATTCTGCCTTTTAGTGACGGCTACAAGCAAATCATGCCATATGACCTCTACCACCCCCTGCCTCGGTATGTACTCACAACTCTTAGGTCAAATAATGACACAAAAACTGCAACACAAATTCTCCATCTGCTAATTCATGACTAACCTTTTATGATGTCAGATGGGAGAGCAGTCCCTGGACTGCCTGTTCCACCTCCTGCGGTGGAGGCATCCAGAGTCGCTCAGTATCCTGCGTGGAGGAAGACATGCAGGGTGTCATCACTCCCACTGAGGAATGGAAGTGTCTCTACTCCCCCAAGACAGCCATACTACAGCCCTGCAACACATTCGACTGCCCCACCTGGCTGGCACAGGAGTGGTCACCCGTAAGAGCCCTTTTTGTCTTTTTATTGGTTGTACTGGTTAATATTTCTTCACAGAATGAAGACAATATAAAGTCTAGAAAATTAACTTTAAAGGTTAGGTCACGCTGGCCCTGAGGGAGGCACTGTTCAGTATCAAAATATTAGAAATGTTGAGAAAGTTCAGCTAAAAACCAAATGTAAATAGATGTTTCTTTGTGTGCTGTAGCTGTTACCACCTGGGAAGTCAAAAATTAGCAAATGGTTCATTTATCTTCATATGTTTGTGAATCCATAGTGGGTTTCATTAATTAGCCCATGGTGCGAAAAAAAAGCATGATTAATTCTCTGGAGGCGGAACAAAAATATAATCAACAGACAGTCTGACCTTGGATTTTATAATCTCTTCAGGCACTTTCAACTTCCCAAGTCAAAGCACAGCCTTGCTATGTGATTGAGGGTAACAGTGCTAACCTCAATTTGTGTGTCTTTCACCACCTGTGCCCTTGAACGCACCATCCAACACATACAAGGCTTGAATTAAAACCCAGAACATCACCTATGGACATTTTAAACTCTTCTTTGCCAAACACAGTCAGGTTATTGAGGTTGGTTAGCTTATTTATTTGGCATAGTTGCTGTTACATTGACCAGAAGTGTCCCACACAACCCTTCTCATGGCGATCCTTCAACTGCACCAGTTATACAGGCGCAAGCAGAGGCACAGGGAGCCAAATTTGTGGCCCTCTGAAAACCTGGGATGCTGTTTACCTAGCACATTCTTCCTTGTGAACGTGCCTTTTAAATGCTTGTTTTGGCAGGGGATACATAAAGTTCACCCCCGCATAGAGAGCTGCAGGGATTTTGTGGAAGGTCTCTTTCTTTACTTCCCCTGAGTAAAGGGCCGAGGCTTTCTGTCAAACACAAGCAAAAGGATGAAACCGTAGGAGCGAGACTTAACACTTTATCCTATCGGTGTGTGAAAGTGATCATTAATTGTTATTCATAGACTTTATCTCCTGAACTGTCCCGTTTCACCACCAGTGCACGGTGACCTGTGGCCAAGGCCTGCGCTACAGGGTGGTGTTATGCATCGATCACAGAGGACTACATGCTGGTGGTTGTAACCCCACCACCAAACCCCACATCAAGGAGGAATGCCTGGTGACTGTGCCCTGTTATAAGTCCATAGGTGAGTCTGAGTGTTTGTTTTTGGGGTGCTTTATCCACAAAACTTTCTCTGTGACGTTCAACCGTTGTCTGTTTTGGGTGTTTCTGTCTAGAAACGCTCCCAGTTGAGGCAAAACCTGTGTGGCATAAGCAGGCCATAGAGCTGGAGGAGGAGATCATTGTTACTGAGGAACCAGCGTGAGTACCAGACACCCACATATCTATGCATGAGTACAAAAAAAAGGACGATTTCAACACATCTCTTTGTGCTGTTTCCTTCCACTGAAGGCAGGATGAGCTGCAATTTAAACTTTGAAATATATTATTTTGCTTATACTCACTGGCAATACAACCATACACCTGCAATTTACTGCCAGAGGTGAATGTTCTGTTGAAACAATCACAGGTGTTATAGCATTAAATGAGTTAGGAGGATGCAACTGCTAAAGCTATAAATGACTCTCAGGCTTCATAACCCGGAAAAATCAGGGGAAATGTAATTCTTTAAATCACTCTGCAGGGATAAAAAAGCTAAAGTAAGATCCCAGACACAGTTTCAACAACAGTTTTCATAATCCAGAACTTTGGATTTACCTGGAAGTGAAATGGAACTAGACAGGTCCCAGCGCTGCCATGAAACCACCATAGTATCGAGGTTGTGTTCGTGTCAGCGGCCAGTCAAAATGCTGTAACAGCTGTGGCCCCCATTTCTTTTGACACTTTTTAAAATATGCACTTTGCACACCTGTGCGCGCAAAAATGTTTATCTGACACGGTGGCAAAAAGCGTTCTGTCAGGGCAGGCGAAGAAGAATTCACCTTCGCTCAAGTTGGATGTTTCTTGCCGCTCCGCTGAAGGTGCACGTTGTCTCAGACCTGAGAAATGAATATGCTGTCCGAGGTTATTTAAGGTAAAAGTGGACGCTGAAGGTGAAAAAGGAAAAACATCTTTTTGGAAACCGTCGAACTGTTAAGTCACCGGCCACCAGCATTACCTCAGCAAAGCCTCAGATGTTCCAGATGTTCTTGTTCCACATATCAATTGACTAATAAAGGCTGTCCTCTGAAGATGGACAATGTTTGGACTCTACCCAGTGTCTTGCATGACTTGTATTAGCGACCATGTTAGCCAGTTCAAAACATCTGTTGCTTTGACTTATCTTTGGAGCAAGAGTGGGAGAGGGAGAGAGCGAGAAATGCCAAAACATATGATTTTGCTCTATTGCAAAAAAAAAAAAAAAAAAAGCATGTTTTCCCTCCAAAAGCACATAAATATCTGTGTATAATATGCAGTCATTCACGAGCCAACAACAATATCTGCCTACCATATGGGGCCAGGTTACGGATGTGAGAGGAAAGAGAAGGAAATTCCTGTGTTAGACTTATTGCACCTCCATTGCCAGGCCTTATGCCTGCCCCAAGCCACCGCTGTGCAAGTGCTTGAAAAATTAAACCCATATATGTTCCACAGCTTGGCCAAAGCTTCTCTGTTTTTTTTCCACCTTACCACCACCGTGAGTAAATAAAATATTTCCAGTGATGGAAATTTAATTGATACGATTAACTTGGGGCTTTTGGCGGATATTGCAAAAATGTGTTGTTTCCATTCAATGAATGGAATCAAGATTGTTTTTCGAAACCGACAGATGTACTTCAACTACGCATGAAGATAAACATTTCTGCGGGTTCACGTGTTGACTCTGTTGCTTGTGTTCCAAGGTCTAACTGCCGGGCTGATTCATTTGTTTGTCCAAAACACAATGGGTCCTTGAGCACTCGTAAAGAGCCAACTTTGCTGTAATTATGAGCTCTTTATTGAGGCATCGTATAAAGCAGCAGGGTGCCCTTGTGTTGTGGTCAGACTGCTCAAAACAAGGAAGAATGCTGCAGCATCGGTGCAGGCTGCCATGTTAGTAGGTGCCTCCATGAGATACGTCCACTGGTGCTTATATTTGTATATTCTAAAATGGGAATACTCTCACTAATACATGATTCAATGAGCACTTAATGTGGACGAGGGCAGCATGAAACGGCTTCTATGATCCCCTCCAATCACCAAAAGCAGCACATCATTGAAACATTATGGATGTTCTGGAAGACGCAGCATGAAGCAGATTTCCCCCTTCATCCTTCAAAGAACTCAGCTTCTCATTTTAGCCAACATTTTTATGTGCAACTTAAATTCTCATTGAGAGCCTCAATTAAATCTGAAGATCAAGAGGGGTTCAAACATTTTTTTCTGTCTCACACTTTTCAGATTTATTGCGTTTTTACACTCTCCCCCAATAGCGTCATTGAGGGGGTGACGGTTCATTCACTTGTCACCCAGCCTTGACAGTCCTTCAGACGTTTATGAATGCCGATGATTTATAAGTATTTCCTTCTCTAATCCATTCTTTAAGATGAGGAAGGATGCGCATAAAGGCCGTTCATTCAAGAATGGCTCCTAATACTTCACAGCTGTTCAATTAACCGCAGAAAGACTGTATTTCATAAATACTTAGTGAGTTAGTACACTACAGTAAATTACTAAAATCTGTGTACGGGGGGGGGAATGCACAAAAAACCTGTGACTTGTTATCAATCTGCTTTCAAGTCAGCACTGCAGGTTTGGAAATAGGCCTTATCAAATCAAAGATGTAACCGCTTCCCCAAGCTTTTCTTTTTGCATAGGTATGTGAATGAAACAAACTAAATGAATAGCATATTGTTTATATTTTTATGTGCATGATTAATCATCCTGCTGGCTCAAACCTACTGGCTCTCTTCCCCCAGTTTCATCCCCGGTCCCTGGCAGGCCTGCAGCAGGACATGTGGCGCTGGGACACAGCAACGGACCGTCAAGTGCCAGGTGCTGCTGTCCTTCTCCCAAACTGTGGCTGACCTGCCCGATGACGAGTGCGAGGGGGTCAAACTTCCCACAAGTCAGCCCTGTTACCGTACACCCTGCTCTGGTGTTTTGGGCAAAGGAAAAGAAAGTGAAAAGGAAGGGGAGGAAGTGGAGGAGGAGGACGAGAAGGAGGAGACACCCGAAAGAGAGGAGCTGCACGATTGGGAGTATGAGGGGTTTACGGAGTGCTCAGAGAGTTGTGGGGGAGGTACGGATCATCATTGACTTCTCTTTGACAAACTAAAGGAATAGTTTTGTGAGATTTTCAGATTTGCATTTCAGTCCTTTCTTGTTCTACAGCCATTTTGCTCAAAACAACAACCTCATAGTGGCGCTAAAAGAAAAGTCAGTGGGGTGCATCCACTGGGGACCACGAGTGTACAAAATTTCATAGCAATCCATCCAATAGATGTAGAGATATTTCAGTGTGGCCCAGAAGAGTGGACCAACAGACCAACATTAGTATCCCTACAGCGATGCATGTTACTTTAAATGTGCTGTAAATCCTAAAAGCAAACCTCAGTACCCGCCCCAGTCGCTGTATTAAAAAGAGACATCACAGCAGTCGCTGGCGACTTTATGTCAGTGGATGACTAAAGCCATGCCAGCATGAGCTTTGAAGTAGCAGTAAGTTATGTGATACTAGATATTAATGGATGGAATACCAGGTGTAACCCTAAAGGTCGTACGTCACCGACTCTCACAGCAGCAGTAAGCGCTACACCAGACAGAGACAGTTCTCCCTAAACATCCTGCCAACAGTCGTTGAGACCCACTTTAATCACATCTAAGCCTCTATGCCTGAATTGTATGTCTGCGTGTTAATGTCTGCATGAGTGTGCATGTGTAACTTTCTACACATGGGCGTAGGCTTTTGTGTGCGTGTGTGTGTGTGTGTGTGTGTGCACGCACTCACCCAAACCCAACAAACTCTCATTCGGGGATGATTACAGACTGGTATCAGATGTCACATACACACCCTTAGGGCTGCGCTCCTGTGGACCATCACACCAGTGTGGCGTTTGAAGTGCCTACGTCTCTGTTATTGTCCCCAACATTAGAAGCAGACTGATTTATGTTACGCTGCTTTTAACGTGACTTGACATCACGCTCTGAAAGTTTATCCACAGTCCAGGCCAGAACTGTTGTTCATTGTGCCCCATTAGTTGGTCCATCGCAGTATCTGCTTGCAATATTCTATGCTCCATATGCGAGGGTGATCGTAAGGGACGCTTAACAAGAACAATCTGTGTTTGCATTTTTACCATTCATTCTGAGCGAGCATGTTTGTGTTAACATTTTAAAAATTGAAAACATTTAGCACTGAACCTGCACGAACGGCTCTTGGTTCTTTGGATGTCTTTTGACTGCTTGTTGCTGTCTAATCCCAGGTGTCCAGGAGGCTGTAGTCATCTGCCTGAACAAGCAGACCAGGGAGGCAGCAGACCAGAGCCTGTGTGTGAGCTCCCGTCGACCCCCTCAACTCCTCCAAGACTGCAAAACTCAGCCATGCCCACCTAGGTACAGTAAAACCCACAAATCAGAGCTACATTATTATCATTTAGACACTGTTTAAAATAATTTGTGCATAAAATAGATTTGATTGATGGATGCAGTAAAAATTTGGAGGAAATGATTTAGGAAAAAAAGGTTTGGCTGCAGAAAATATTAATTAAAAACAGGACTGAAAACTGGATCTGCTCTTTATTAGTTTGCCAAGACTGTAACCTGAAATATGCAATATATAGAGCTGGGACATTCATGTACCATTTCCTCAAGTCCTGATGCATCCCTGGGTTATACACCTGGAAATACTTAACTTTTAGATTAAAACACATTAAAACACACATATCACACTAGTTGAATCAATTAATCTTTACTAATCACTGGTTGTGTATATAAAAAAATCCAAATCCCTCTAATCCACTGTTACCCCTCTCAGTTTAAACCACCTGGGCCAATTAAATCACCATTTAGACTATTTGAGTCCAAGTGATACTGAAACAGACTTGACAGTGATGGATGTTTGTATCACTGCGAGCAGGAAATGAAGCCAGTGGGACAGCTTGTGGAACCTGGTCAGAATCAGACACAATAGGGATTAGATGTCAGTGGTAACTATACATGCTAGGCTCAGATGTGAAATTGTCCTTGGAAGAACTTTTCAAGATTGTTTTTTTCGGTGGTTGTGTCAGCACAGAATCGTAGGAGGCCTCTGCAGCTGTAGTTAAGGCTCACTTTTGAAAGGTTTGTATCACAATAAGGTTTCACTTGGCCTTTTATACCACTAGGAATTGTTACACATCATTCTTTTCTTAAGGGTTTGTGGTCTTTGAAGGCAGTCGGCAAAAACATACAGGTTCCTCCTCTGGGTATCACGAATGTCCTTGAAAGATTTAATGCAAATCACATTATTAATAGTTTTCAATGTCATCGTCTGTACAAAGATGACACTTTGACCTTAAGGTGATATTATTATTATGGAAATACGAGTTCAAAATAAAAGGGATGCATCCTCTGGGAGCATGAATGTGCTTAACACATGTAATGATGATTTACCTACTAGAAGAACTCCTGGAGTTCTGGAGAAAAGTCAGGATTTGGGGTCATTTTATGGAAATCTTTAGATAATGTCACAAAAATGCTGGTCAAAAAAAAGTTTTGATCAAGTGAAACGAGAATTTGTTGTATATGGTGCACGCAAGATGTATCAAAAAGAAATACCTTAATGGTTAAGCAGCATAATGACGTGTTGTTTAATATAACTGAGCCGTGGCTAAACGGTGAGTGGATTTTGCAGTGGGCCACACGTTTCAAGTTAACACCGTGTGCAGTGTCGGTGTTCCACCACTCACGCTCTTGTCAGAAAACCCAAAGGCTTACAGCCTGCCCTTGCCTGTTTTTCCAGGCCTTGAGTCTTGTTTTCAGGCACAACAAGCGCTGTATTGGACTTGTTTCCTTTGGCCCTTTACTCCCTCCCTGAGGCCTCCTCACCCTCCCATATTAAGCTACACTCTTTGGATACTGTTCCCTCTGAAGGGAAACAGCCATAGGATTTGGCCTGTAAGTATAGAAACAAGCTTCATTCCCAATTCTCCTCAGTCCCTTGACCCTTGAGTAAATATGAATAGTTTTGAAATATCACATAATCTGTCAAGCAAGAAGTAAAGTCGCTGCCATCTCACAGAAAGCCAAGGCTTATAGATGTGTTTAATGGCATAGCGACCAGTTAGACACATGCCACATCTGTTTCAAGATTGTAATAAAAATGCTCAGCAAACTTTGATGATATCAATTAATATTGGTCCGCAGAGGTCATTGGGAAAATGTGGGTGAAGAAGTAATGCTAAAGGGATTTCTCAAATATCAGTAAATTGGGGGAGATTTAATGTTTCTTTGCCAGGATTTGGCCTCACGGATCACTCTTTTCATTTTCACTCGTATTCACTTTCATGAATTTACACATTCATAAGATTGCAAGAGTGTCTTCTCATGGGATCATGTGAAAACATCAAGCACTCTGACTGAACTCCTCCTGACTGCAGTGCTTTTATAGATTGGATAATGGGCTACATGTACGTGAAAGATAAGGTATGGTAATTAATCAGGCATGACAAAGATTAGGATCTGAAAAAAATCACGATATACAGTAGTTTGATGATAATTATTGTATTCACAGGTGGGAGACAGGAGAGTGGAGCTCATGCTCTGCTACTTGTGGGGTTGGCCTGATGACCCGTACTGTGGTGTGCACTCACCGGCCCTCTCGGGACAGCAACCGTACTGAGGTTTTGAGGGATGGAGACTGTCAGAACCCAAAGCCCACTCCTGTCCAAGCCTGCAACCGCTTTGACTGTCCTCCTATGTGGGACCCACGTGACTGGGGACAGGTAAAGGATCTCTCCTAGGGAGATCACCATAATAAATGCCTGGCCTAGCACCTAATGCTAATGTAACCTCCAACACCTCTTTTTTTTTTTTTACTTTACATTTTTGTTACTGCAGTGCTCCCGGAGCTGCGGTGGTGGATTTCAAAGGAGGCAGATCCTGTGCAAACAGCGGTTGGCAGATGGCAGCATCCTGGAGCTGCCTGACACCTTTTGCCCCTCCAAGAGCCCTGCAAACCAGCAGCCCTGCGCCAAGCAAGAGTGTCCACCTCAGTGGGTAACAGCAGACTGGTCCCAGGTAGGCATTCTTCAAAGCAGAACTCTTTAAATTGGTTAAAATCAAAATGTATGCCATATGAATGCCATATGTGAAGTATACAGGGTCATTTTCATAACCTCACATTATTTATTTCCAGTGTTCAGTGACCTGCGGAAATGGCATTCAGAGACTCCAGTCAGTCTGCAGAAAACAAGGTGAAGATGGAGGACACTGGACTGTAAACCCCGAGAACTGTTCACTGATTGCTCGGCCCACCAGAATCCGGCCATGCTCCCTTCGGCACTGTGAGAGTAAGAGACCCATTGTTTGGCTTTATTTCGACAATTTATACCGACTGATGAAAAGTGTGTCAATGGCATGTTCACCTCTCCTTATTTCATCACAGACTCTGCCAAGCCTGATCCCACCATACTTGCCCAGAGGAAGGTGTATATCCAGTGGAGAAAGGGCAAAAAGTTACACTTGGTAGTGGGAGGGTATGCCTACCTTCTCCCATGGACGACTGTGGTTCTTCGCTGTCCAACTCGCCACTTTCGCAAAGGCCAAATCCAGTGGTTGAAGGAAGGAAAGCCATTGGTCAGCCTTCCACACCTCTCCATCACACCACTGGGATACGTGAAGATTCAGCAGGTGCGTGCATCTGATGCAGGGATATACACATGCGTTGCAGGTCCAGCACGAGAACATTTTGTCCTGCAAATCATTGGCAGCAAGCAGAAACTTTCTGTTCCAGAGTCATGGCTCTTCGCAGATGGACAACAAAAGGTTGGGCAGCCAAATGTGGCCTCAACAGGAGAAAGATTTCAGGAGTTACCCATCTCCCTCAACCAGTATGACAACATTGTTGAGCATTTGCTTGAACTCAAAGGCTCTCTCCAAGACGGAAAAGACATTTTTGATAAACCACACTCCAGTGAAAAGAATAGGTCGACCCTGGAGGATGAGAGCTCTGAACTTTCAAGCCTGCTTGTACTAATCGCAGATATCCACAGGCTAGATGAGATCACACACAACCTCTCTCAAGGCCTCAGAGGACCATGGAGGGAACAACTCATCACTCAATTGCTCAGTGAGCTCACCGTGACACAAGGTGAAACCAATGAGTCTACTCTCCATCCTCCGGAAAGTGCAGAATCCTCCACGCAAGGGCCCCTCCTTTACAAGCCAAACATCAAAGCGCACACATCCAGACCAAGAAGCCCAGTGATAATCCAACGGTCCAGGAAGGTTGGAGCGGTGCCATCGTCTGACATGATAGTTCACATGGGAGTGCCAATCCTGCTGCAGAAACCCATTGCCAGTTTGGAGCTGAGGTGTGAGGCACTGGGGAACCCTGAACCATCCCTAACATGGACAAAGAATGGAAAAGAGTTGAACTTCAACGGCAGGTAAGAACTACCGTTTAACATAGCTTATTGTGCAAAGGCACTAACAACACTTCAGATTTGTTGCATAAAAGTAGCTGACTGTTCCATGGCAGAATTGTTATTGATTAAGTGTTTATGTTGCCTTTGTGTTGGCAGAGTAGGCCTGTTGCCCACGGGCTCACTGAGGATCCAGTCTCCAAGCAAGACGGATGAGGGTCTGTACACCTGCACCGCAAGGAACCGTCTTGGTTCTTCATCTCTTTCGTCTTGGCTGCAGGTTACAGGTAAACACAGTAAACATGGTTCATTAAATAACAATTTTTCAAAAGTTTAATAAAATGTCGAGTTTTCAGTTAGGGTTGCAAATAAAGACAACATCTTAGATCTAAATACTGTATAAGAATTGCAGTCCAGTATTTTGGGCAATGCCAGGAGTTAGATAGATACCACTCTCTATCTGTACATTATGAAGCTAGAGCCAGGCGACATTTAGCTTATTATAACATAGAAACTAGAAAAAAGGTGCTAGCCTGGTTTTGTCCAGAGGTAACCAAATCAGTGTACCAGCATCTCTAAAGCCTAAGTTATTTAATGTGATAACATTTTTTAAACATTTTACAGCTTCATATGCAAATAAGAGAGTCACTATTAACCTAATGTCAAATTCAGTTTGTCCTAATATATTTTCATGTAGTCCAGTTTAAAGTAATATGTGTTGTTCTTTTGTGGTTCGGGCTTAGAGATTCTGGGAAAGCATTCTTTTCAACTGAGAAACAGACACAGGCATAACCACAGACACAGATATACAGTAAGCTTTTAAACACCCCAGTGGCTCATCTGGCTGAATCACTGATGGGGAATGTCCGGAGCGTGCCACAGCTCGGGTCATCTCAGAGCTGCGCTGTCCTTCGTCTCCTCGGAGCAAGATCGGTCCCAACCTAGCTGCATTTTCATCAAAGTGGGTTTTCCTGATGCTCCGGCACTTTTTTTTTTTTCCACATACGACAACAATTAGAAGTTCCAGGCAATGTTTCAAAGAAGATTAAGTGGTTTCACCCTGTTCGCCTAATCTAAACAGACAGCATAAAGGGGTTTAAAAGTGCTGAAAAATGTCCAATCTGCATTTTCTTATATTTTTAATTCAAACTCAGTGGAAGGTCATGTCTAATGGATGCACTTAAGAAAACCTAAGAATGCAATCCCAAGTACCGTAAAAGACTTTTGTAAGGAAATTGAACTTGAACATATAATTCTTTCCCACGTTGTTGGTGAGTGCAGTCTCATTTCTGAATAAGAACAGGCCTTGACCCTCTCTGCAATGTCAGACACAATTTGTATTGATTCGGAAACTGACCAAAGATTATTGAAACGCATTCAATTTATTTTCTGTGGAATCATTTTTACCCAAAGCATATTTAAATTATTTTCTTCTTTTTAACTGGAAAAGTGAAAAACAAGAGTGATGCCTGCATAGCTGACTAGACATTACAAAAGCATCTTCAGCTACATCTAGTTATTTCTGGTGTTAACATGATGTTGAGTTGAAGTTAGTTAATGTCCTCACTGAACTGTTAAGACATTAACAGAGAAGACAAACTGTGATCAACAATATACAGTACAGATATAAAAGATTTTTTAAAAAACTCATTTATTTTGATTCATGCCATATCCAACCAGTTTGTTTTTTATTGTACTTTTCAGGTGGTGTGGGAAGAAACTCTGAGAGGAGTAACAACAACCAGTCTGAGCTGTGCCATGGACAAGCCTGCCCCCTCAGGTAACTTGCTATAACTACATGTTTGTGCATTCGGATACTTTGAATATTCTGTATGATAATACCAGATCCTCCTGGAGTCACATTCCACATTTCTCCGTGGGATTCACTCATGCTCCATCTGTCCTAAAGTGAGGAGTAAAAAAACAGAACCCTTTAGATTGTGAAGCTTCTAAACTTCTACACTTCTCCTCTGTGGTTGGGTTAAGGTGGAGAGTGGATCCTTGGTCACCATGTTCGGCCAGTTGTGGAGGTGGGTCCCAAATCAGGAGTGTCCGCTGCATGAAGGGTCCTGAGGGCAGGTCAAAAGAGTTGGGGAACCAGCACTGCCTTGGCACAGGGAGGAGACCCTCTGACACCAGGCTATGTAACCAACTGCCCTGTGCCAGATGGGCCACTGCCCACTGGGGACTGGTGAGTCAACTCACAGTGACATGCCTTGATGATGACATGACAAACATGCCCTTAACAAGTGTACATGGACTGTTCGTTTGAGGTAGTTTCTCAACTGCTGAATGTGTTTGTTTCATTTGTTGTCCAAATTATCTAAGGGAGAAGCACCCTGCTAATCTTTTGCATATTGTAGTCAGGGAAGTCACCTTTTGTTCTGCATAAATCCTTTCACATCATCCCATTTCCTCTTTTAGTGTCATGGTCAATGTGTGGGACCCAGTTTGGCCACACAGCATCGCCATGTTTTCTGTCAGGACACAAATGGCACCAAAGTCCCCAACAGGATGTGTAGTGGACTCCAGAGGTAAATATGGATCATAATATATAAGTATACTCTATATCAGCAGTTGATGTACAATAACAAAGGACAGTGATGCCATGTATTTCAGGGGAACGCTTTTAGACCCTTTTCATTTGTATTTTAAGGCCCAGCTCCCTGAAGAATTGCTCTACAGAGAACTGTGCCCTTCACTGGCGTATCGGCCCGTGGACGCAGTGTACCGCCACCTGTGGGAGGCATGGTTTCCAGTCACGCCAGGTGACCTGTGTGCACCGTCGAACTGGAAAGGCCACACGTGAACATCACTGCATGTGGAAGCCACGACCTCCCAGCTGGCAGAGATGCAATATTTTGTCCTGTGGCAGAGGTGAGAAAAGGTTTCATTGAATACATAATGGTTAAACATTTTGATTTTAAAATTCATTATCTGTTGGGCGCATATGTAGCACACATTGTAGTATAATTGCAGTAAATCTGAAAAGCATATTTTAGAGGTGAAAATGAGCTTAGCACAAGTGCTGTAGGTCTGTTGTGAACACATGAATAATGAGATACTTCCGAAGCTTTGCCATAAATAAACTAGTCAAACGTGTGGCCCTTAATGGCTCCAGACCATAATGAACATAGTTTCATGGTTCTAAAAAGTCTCTTTTGGGACTCCAAGGACAGAAAAATCACTTCTAAATCTCAGCAGCCTCAGGTATTCCCAGAAAAAGCCCCAGTCTGAATACCTCACAGACAGTTCCCCATCTTGCTGACATTTGTCAGTGCTTTGAAAAGCGCACATGAAATTCCACTAGCCTAAATTAAATACGACTGGGAGACTTTTCAGAAGTTGGAATTTTGAATCTTCTCCACACAAAGCTGCAAAAAGGAGAGAATATTTTGGATTTTGATGAACTGATCCTGTAACCCAGAAGAATATATATGCGTGTAAACTGTAAACCTTTGTGTACCTCAGCAGGAGAATGTCGAGACAGCACGAGGTACTGTGAGAAGGTCAGACAGCTGGAGCTTTGTCCACTGCCCCAGTTTAAGAGCCGCTGCTGTCATTCCTGCCTAAATACCTGAGGCCGGGATGTAACACGAGGGCCATGGACAACCTGGATGTGTTGGGGAAGATCCACAAACGGCCAACAGAGACTAGAAACCTCTATGCCCCATCCTTAGACCCACAACGGTCTTCAGTGATCAGTCTTGGATGGAGATGAGTTTGGAGGAATGTTTGTATGGTCATACCTAGAAAGGCTGTGATCTACTGTCCTCAAAGATATCGTGTGTGGGTTTGAATTTGAACGTTTTGAGAGGAGTGACGTGACTGTTAATGAAGGCTTCAGTTTTACTTTTTTTTTTTTTTCTTTTTTAAATCTGAAGTTCATGCCAACAGCTTTCCTGAATTATGCAAGTGATAAAAGCGTGGCCGCAGCGTTTCAGAAAGGGGAACTCATAAAGAAGCATTAGACTGGTGACTAACAATTTGCTCGCATTAATGGGATGTGGGTGATGGGTGTAGTTTCCTAAAACAAATGGAACAATAGGGCGCATTATCATGCATTTGAGCTCACACTAAACAAATATGTAATTCCTATACTTTGAATTGATTGATTTAATACCCAGGGATTCTGGGTAAACCCCAGGGCTTTTGATAACCACTGGATAGTTGTGTGTTCACCTTTATTGTAACAGTCTCCAAAACAGTGTTGATAAATAGTTTTTATGCTAAATAAGCTTTTATTCATGAGGCATGGGTAAGCTTGTTTTTAAACTAAAATACAGCATAATGCTGAATACAAATTGGAAATGGCTAACGTGACGAAAAGCCTAATGTTTGATAAATAGTATACATTTGGTATCAGCCGCATGGGAAACAGATCATCACAGAGTCATTTAGCACAGGCTGATCACATGTTTCGTTCAAGTCATCGAGAGAAAAAAGAAACTAGGATTGCAGATGTTTTAAGTGTAATTTTGGCTGAATAAAAAGTAGGACATGATAAAGATTTGTCTTGCATGGGTTGCACTATGGAGGTGTATGACTGAAGCAAGTCAATTTTTTTTGGGAAAAAAAAAAACAAACTTTTTTGCACTCAACTCATCCAAGTCTTTGTTATGAACATGGCTTGTGGAGTTTTTTTTTCTCTTTGTAAAGTTACATTGTTTATATATTTTGTTTTCTTGGTTTAAGATATGTGTTAAAATGTCCCTTTAACCACTTGCGTGACGTTACAGCACGTTTAAACGTGAGGTGAGAATAATAGTTCCACACTGAGCTAATAAAGCTCAGGTCCTGTCCACCAAATGATATATATATATATATTTTTTGCTTTAGTGTGACATTTTAGGAAGTTACATTTCACAGTTCTTATGTAACTCTTCAACGCTAGTTTTTAAAGATCATCATTGACATACCATAATTACATTACTGGGCCAGATAGACAGGGTTTGCACTTTTTACATGTCCTGGGTTCCACAATTCATCGTCATCAAGTGCGAAACATACCTTAGCAGGAGACTACTTAGCCTTTCATTAAGGTGTGATTATTTGATTTTATGAGAGGAAAACATAATTAACGTATTACTTATGCTCTTAAGTTATGTAGATATTTGTTTTGTCCTTTTAACTATTTATTTCCATGTGTGTTCTTGTGCATAGTTTTGTAAATAATTACAGTGGTGGGTTTTTAAGTATTCATTTCCCTTCCGTTTCTTTTGGTATTGGATGTGCATGCAATGGGGACCCTCTGCTGGTGACTTGATGTTTTGCTCTCTGCTCATGCCTGGTTAATCATGAAATAAAACCAAATACATTCCTGTTACAGTCTGCTTGTCGTGATCATTTGAATAAGCAGGTTAGCGTATTAAAGTGGATGTATTGCACTGTGACTGCTGCCATTTCTGTCAAATCGTTACGCAGAACCATTAATGTCCTCTTGAACAATATAGAAGCGTGTGCGCTTCACTAATGGGAGGTTCTAGCGTGGACCAGAAAAACATGACATTCGACATGCATGCATAATTATGACGCAGTTATCTCAGAGAGTCGGCTACAATGAAAGCACTTCCTCTTTCCGTATTTACAATACACACTTCACATTCTACTTCTCTGCTCTGGGAAAAGGACATGGAACCACAGGACCCTTCCAAACAATGAGAGGAAATTCTCTATTCAACATCACATTGTCTGTACTTTAACAATTTGCACTGAGGATATTTTTCAGATCAGTTATGGTGGACAGGAATGGTTGTGCTTCTTGTCTGACAACAATCAGGGTGCTGCACGTTTCTCTCATAGATGAACTAGAGGGACGGATTGACTCTCTGCTGAACATCTTAGTGTGCCGTGAGGTGTTCACTCGTGATGACCGCGAAGAGGTGTTGAGTTGCTCTGGGCCACGTGCAAGAGTAAGAAAGGTGTTGGATATCTTGGAGTGTAAAGGAGAGGAAGCAGCTCAGATTTTTCTCTCAGTTAGCAGCCATCATCAGCAAGAAGCACAGACAAACTCCAAAGAAGGGAACACAGATCAGCTTCAGTCCGTAGGTATGAATTCAAACCCACAGATGTCATTGTTTGTATTTGAAGTGATAATGCTGTTGGTTAAACACCAAGAAAAACATTATGTTGTTCATATAAACAGTATATTGATGTATTCATTTATTTATTCTTTTGCTTTTTTTATATATACATTTTATAATTGTATGGTCTAATGTGACCTATTTTACTTTTGGGTTATCCAGTTTGCTGGACTCTTACTCGTGCAACCCTGCATTGTTGAATGATAAAGGATGCTACCTGAACCTTGAACCTTGTAAGAAACTAAATATAAATTATTTAATCTCCTTTTGCAGAGTATAACAAAGTCAAACAAAAGCATAAGGATGTCCTCAGGCGCCGGAGTGAGAGCATGCTCCTCTACAACACTCGGCACGGAGAGAAAATCCTTTTATCTGAACATTATGTCAATCTCTTGTTGGTTGATGGACACCAGGGACTGGACATAAAAAAACATGAGGTTCTAACTTTTGGACAAAACCGACTATGTTTGCAGCAAAAGTCAGTAGTGCATCGGAAAATCACACCAGCTAAACTCTTTTCAAGCACAAACGGAAACAGTCCAGTCAAGAAAGTTCTGGTGACAGGGGTGGCGGGTATCGGAAAAACCATCCTGGTGCAGAAGATGCTGTTTGATTTTGGGGGAAACAGGGACAATCTTGCATTTGACTTCATTATTCACATGACCTTCAGAGACCTGAACCTTATCGACAAACCTACAAACCTCCGGGAGATGGTCTTGCGTAAAAATAGGCACCTGGCGAAGGAACTGGATAGCATTTTAGCAAATGAAGACAGACTGCTGATAATTTTGGACGGCTTTGATGAGTTCAGACACTACAGGAGCTGTGATGTAGACGTATTTGTAACTGAGCCAGATGAAGATGCAGAGGTGGTGGAGGTCTTTGGGAGTCTGATTCAAGGTGAACTGCTACCCAACGCTTCTGTGATGGTTACAAGTCGACCTGCTGCTATCAACCACATCCCCGTAGGCTGCATTGACCGCTTTGTGCTCATTGCTGGCTTCTCCTTGGCTGAAGTTCAAGAGTTCTTCTTACATTACTTCCAAGACAGTGCCCTTGCTGACCGCATGCTCGCTGTGGTCTCAGAGAATGAACTAATGCTGACACTGTGCTACATACCCGCATTTTGCTACATTGTATGCTGCCTCCTCAAAGAAAGCAAAGACCTCTGTAGAGAGAGCCCCAAGACCATGACAGACATTTATATGCAGTATTTAGTTGCCTTGCTTCGCTCTCACACTCAAACGAGAGCCGAAACATTTCTTCAAGAGCAGAGACCAGGTGCCGCCCAGCAGCTGTCGGATATCGTGCTGAAGCTGGGTCGGCTCGCCTTCCAAAAGCTGATGGAGCATCAAACACTCTTCTACAGCAGCGACCGAGATGTCGCAGCGTTAGAGGGATGTAGCCTTGTAAGTACCTTCCTTGACAAGACAGTGACACAAGAGCCCGGCTACACTGAAGAGGTTTACTCTTTTGCACACCTTACTGTTCAAGAATTCTTTGCGGCAGTTTATTGCGCAGCGACAGATCACACTTTACCCGATGCACTTCAGCACACCACAAATCCTGCGGAGGGGTCCACCCATGGACATTTGGACCTTTTCAACCGTTTCCTGTCTGGAATCCTCTCTGAACGCAACACTAATCTTCTATTGAGGCAGGTAGGACTGTGTTGCCATAAAGAAAAAATAGAAACCTATCGTCAGAGGATCATCAGAGAACTTACAATTCTCTGTGAGAGTGGGGGCCATATCTTAAACCATTTACACTGCCTATTTGAGCAACAGGACCCCTCTTTGGCCCTTGCTGTACAACCAAAGACACTACGAGTTAATGTTAGTGATGAAACGCTCTCCCAAATGGATTACAACACCATCAAGTACTTCCTAAATCTTACAAAAGGCAAAATATTAGAGCTGGATCTAACAGGAACGGGAGTAAGCTACGAGGCACTTAGAGATATTCAGCACCTCCTGCTCAGATGTGAGAGTCTTTGGTGAGTTCCAGGTAGAACTTGATTTGCATTGTCTCATTCTTTGAAGTCGACCATCTATCACACTGACTTTTCTTTATTTTATCTCTGGTTATTTTATAAGGTTATTTTTTCTAACCTTTGCAGTTCAATGCGGGTAAAACATATCGCTCTTCATGTAGTCTGAATTGACAGCATATCAGAGGAATATATACAGTAAGGTGGCTTGTTGTGCTCTGACTCATTATTATTATTATTTTTTCACTTTTAAGGCTGGGTGAAAACAACCTAAATATGGACGCTGTTCAGGTCATTGCCGATGTGCTGCAAGGATCAGAAAGTCTAACCTACCTAGGGTAAGCTGTAAATTGATTTTACAAGCTTTTGTTGACAAAAAAAAATCATCTTGCTTTCTCATTTAAAAATGACTACAAGCCCTAAGCAGATATAAAGAGAACAATCATTCTTTATTTGAGAGAATAAAATCTAAAGAAAACCACCCAGGCTGTGTTTCACACTTCCTGTTACTCATTTTAGACTTGGATGGTCAAACATTGGTGATGACGAAATACTGACTCTGTCTAGTGCCATACAGATAAAAAGGAAGCTTCAAGAATTGTGGTAAGAATCTTGTGAGAGGTATGAAGCAATACGCCTGTGTAATTCCTGGTAGTTTCCAGTCCATTTAAAGTTAACGCACAAATAATATGCAAATATATTCATTGATAAAAGCCCACAAGTGAACAACACTGTTGAGTTACAATGACCTATTTGGATTCACAGGATAGAGGGGAACCGAGTAAGTGACACAGGTCTGCTGTCACTCAGTGATTTGACACCAAATCCTCTGAAAAAAGTTGTGTGAGTGAATTACTTTTTGTAAACAAATAATAATTCTAATCCATGTTTTCCATTTTCTGACACTTCTATTGATTCTCTCATCATACAGAGCCATATGGAATGACCAGACTGACTCAGAGACCTTTTGCAATGATGACAGCATCACCGTGAACTTCACGGATGATGAAACCTGGGGATCATGGGGGGAATGGGTCATTAAAAGGTGTGAGGTCAGCAGCAACGAGAAGTTAGTGATGGTACTCCACAAAGTGTGCAACATTCCGGTGCACTGCTTAGAAGCCCAGTGGGCAAAGGCCTTCTACAAAGAACTGTCAAACCTCATTGAGCGCCGGATTGAGTGCTGCACTGAGGATGACATGTGCAAGAAGCTCAAAAGGTTTGAGGGAATTCTGAAACTCTGACAGACAGAGATGTACACTATAGCCTCAAGCTATTAGCTACAAAATAAAGGTCAAATATGTATAATATTAGCTATCGTCTGATGACAATTTAGCCCCTGCGAGGGCAAAGGCCAGTGTTTCTGTGCTTCCAGTGTAGCCAGCAGAAATCTTGAAAACGGCTAACAGATGTCTGGTCCAAGACTTCCACTGCAGTCTGATTAACAATTGGTTGATGACAAAGATACAATTTTACCAATCTCTTTAAACAAATATCTACACATAATGCAGATAACCCTTTAAAAAGATAAAGTGTCACCAGATTATAACTGATTAGTGTCACCTAATGTGGATTTCAAATAATGTGTTACACCCGTTTTGTTCTCCACATGGACTGTTGCAACCAAATCCCACTTACAACATGGTTGTGGAGCACAAAAATGAAAAACAGGTAGTGTTTACATAGTTGAGGCATTTCAAACATTTCTTTAATGGTTAATGGTCAACTCATTATGTCTCATTGGACTAAGTAAAGCCCACTGAGGTAACAAAATCAGAGGCAACATTTCTTTAAAAAAGACAGATACATGCTAATTGTAATCCAAGAAGTACTACAGCTAAGTATCAAGGGTGATTTGCTGTGCGTGGTTACCAAGCACCCTACAAACTGTTTGGTATATTTTTCCATTGGGGGACAACAGACAGCGTCACACTGTCAGCGAGGGAAATCCACACCCGGTGTGAATATCAACATCAACTTCGTTAAAAACAACTGTTGGCCCGTACGGGGATCGAACCCGCGACCTTGGCGTTATTAGCACCACGCTCTAACCAACTGAGCTAACCGGCCACGTGACTACACCGTTTCACTATCATATACTATCGGGACACATTGAACAGAAGCCATAGTTGGTTTTACTATGATAAATGTATAACAAATAAGTACCACCATAAATACAGTACTTTTTTCTTCAGTAGTAGTTCGCTGGTTGTTTGGCTGAAAACCTCGAGATATTAATGAACCTCTCGCGCGCTTAACTAACCGGATGTCTATCTTTTCCTTTCCAAATAAGAGCACAAGTGAGACCATTTACCTATATTTAACTGGGAATTGTTTACATATTGTAGCGTTGTACAATCATGCTATTTTCTAATTATCTGTTTTAAACTGTTATTTCTCAATGTACATTATTATATTGATGACTATTCTATTTATTTTTTATTTAAAATGTCAATACGTCTACTTTTTGTGTGAGCAGCATTGGATTCCCTTGATAAATGTGTAAGGTGCTATGTCAAAATATAACCAGATGTATTGTAAAATGTGCACAACTGTCAATAAAACGCTGAAATAATGTTCACACAACGCATCTTGTGCATTTTATTTTGGAATAACCTACCGGAAGTCGTTTAATGGTATGACGATTTCATTCTGCGACGTCTCACTGAGCGACCTGATGCCGTTGGTATGAAGTTAGCCAGCGAGCTAATTTTTAATCTGTTATTTATATTTATGTAGAGCGGCGCATTGGACTGTTTCTTTAGCTCGCACTGGGTGAGTTTGGTAAAGGAATAAGTCGGTTCAGTGTGAAGTGAAAGCTTGACGGAGTTTGAAGTGCAGCGGGCACGACTGCAGCATTTTTAAAAATGTCACAACCCGCGAAATGTTTGTAACTTAAACAACTGTGTGCTAACGGAGGTGCTAGGTCGGCTAAGCCAGTTGCTAATTGTGAAGCTAACGGTGTGATCTGTTGCTACTGTTCAAGGGGCGTGTTCACCACTGAGTTGTGCTGCGGCTGTGCGTTTGGTTTTGTGCACATGTTGCGTTCATAAACGTGGCCTTTACATGAAATGACACGTGAGGAGCTCTCATTCTTGTGTTATTCTCTACGTGTGCGTGTTGCAGTCTCGCCCACAGGATGATCAGCACAGAGAGGGGAGATGCTGGTGCCGGTACCGCAGCACCCTCCAGCAAGAACAAGGAGATGGAAAAGAAGAAGAGGTCCCGGGTCAAACAGCTGCTGGGTGATGTGAAGAAGCAGGTGGAGTTCTGGTTCGGGGACGTCAACCTCCACAAAGACCGCTTCCTGAAAAAACTCATCGACGAGTCGGATGATGGATGTAAGGGGCTTTAAGTATCAGCAACGGCTTAAGTTTGGACATGAATACGGTGGAGTTTGTCTCACGCGTGCTCTTTTTCTCAGACGTTGATATATCCGTGCTGGCGGACTTCAATCGGATGAAGAAGCTGACAACTGAAACCAAGCTGATTGCAAGAGCGCTGAAAAATTCATCTGTCGTTGAGGTACTGTGACGTGAATCCTGTGGGTATTTTTTAGGATCTCCTTTTCTTTTCACTGAACACGAATGCAACAGACACAGTTGTCTTTTGTTTCAGGTCAACCTAGAGGGAAATAAAGTGAGGCGCCAGCATCCGATTGGAGAAGTACCAGACAACGTTGACAGCCGCACAGTCTATGTGGTAAAAATCTGTGGCTTCATGTTCTCATTTTAATTTTGATATTCACACGCACGTCACAAGTAGTGATTGAATCTTACATTAGGGTGCATTTGCTTAAAAAAATGATTGGACCACAGAGTAATAGATTTTTCTTTTTTATAAGGAACTTTTGCCAAAGGATGTGACACACAGCTGGATAGAGAGAGTGTTCACAAAATGTGGGAATGTGGTTTATGTAAGCATCCCCAGGTACAAGTCCTCCGGCGACTCCAAGGGGTTTGCCTTTGTAGAGTTTGAGAAAGAGGAAGAAGCACATAAAGCCATAGAGGTGAGAACTCATTTATTGTATTCTAGTTGTCTTCGGGGGAGGGGGCAGGAAGAAAATTCACAGAAATTTTTGATCTTTGAAACAGATGCTGAATAACCCCCCTGAAGATGCTCCCAGGAAGCCTGGGATTTTCCCCAAGACGAAAAAAGGGAAGCCCATTGCTCAGCCAGCCGACAATCCACCATCAGGTACGATGAATTAAAACGCCTCTCTGCTTCTCTCTGCCCCCTACAAGCACAAAACCCCAGACTCATGACAAATCTGTCGTCGAGATATCAAGAAAAAGGCAGTCCGTGTGATTCGCTGTGTTGCCGCTCACATTGTGACATGTCCTGTAGGTGAAGACGAGGAGAAGAAGAAGCGAAAGAAGAAGAAAAAGAAAGAAGGTGCCGCAGCGCAGGCTTCTGCTGAAGAAGCCAAAGAACAGGTGATGGAGACGGAGCCGTCAGATCAAAAGAGGAAGCGCTCGGCGACAGCGGAGTCTGAACCAGATGTGGCCACCACACAGAGGACGCCGGGCAAACTGTCGGAGAAGAAAAGGCGACGATCACAGACAGCTGATGGATCTGAAAGTGACTTGCCATCCAAAATAAGAAAGACAAGTGAAAGTGAAGATCGAGAGAAGGAAACAGATGCAACAAAGTCGAGTAAGTAATCACATGATCCCATATCCACAACTTAGAGGCTAATGTGTTTGTTTCGTTTGACCTTTTCTGCTTCCTCTTTTCACAATCTAAAAATACGACAAACACGGTGACTATTAACCATGAGTTAATTGTGTTAACTGTGTTATTCCCCCTTCTCAGATCCACTTTGTCAAAGCAACTCAGAGAGAGGTGTTGAGGAAGGGAAAGAAAACAGAGATGACTCCACAGTGAAGGCAAAGAGAAAGAGAAAAAAGAAACACAAGGAGAAACTGAAAATCGGGGAGGAGGTCATCCCACTCCGTGTCCTGTCAAAGTAAGAACCTGCGTCACTTTTTAATTTTTAATGCATAAACAGTAATAGATTAATAAAAAGAAAAAGAAAAAAACCTTAAACACAATGCTGCAAGTCTTTCTTGTTTTGTCCACATTAAGGAAGGAGTGGCTTGACTTGAAGGATGAGTATCTGGCCTTGCAGAAGCGCAGCATGATGTCCCTGAAGAAGTGCATGAATAAGATTGATCACAAGGAGCACAAGAGTCTCGTGGAGACAGACGCTGAGCCTCAAGATGGAAACAGTGAGTTTTTAATGTCCATTAATCCCAGTCAGTTCATATCAGTTGATATGAAGATATGTTCCGAAACCAAGCGTGGATGTTGACATTTCCAAGTGTGCCCTGGAATTTTAGCAAAAATTTGAGGTTTTTTGTGAAAAAGGGAACTTTCTTTAAAAAAAAAAATCAGAACATTTACACAGCTGACACATTTCAGTGCACTGTACATGCAGTAACATCAGTGAAGACAGTTAAAGCTGCAAATCGGTTCCTCGTAATGATTAACACGTCTCGTGGTATCTGGAGGGGCTTACAGCTGTTGGTTAGAACAAATGTTTGGCTCTGTTCTGTTTCATGAAATAATGTGCGTCTGTGTTTTTCTTCTTGTAGTGGAGAAGAGTGACAAAAGTGGGAAAGCAACTAACCACGGCCCTCAGTTTACCAGTGGTGTCATCATGAAGATCACAGACGGCAAGCCGCTACCAGGGAGGAAGTTCATCAAAGTACAGTATAACTCCATTATAATGATCATCTGTATTTGGTTATCAAATAAAAAAAAGTCCAAAATATTTTTTGTTCATATTCTCACAAATTTAATTAATTTCCATCACCCTTAGTTGGATATACACATTTCTGAAATCCCTTTTTGATAATTAAGTTTCTGTCATTGTGAAATAATGACATCCTGTAACATTCGCCAAACAAGCGGCACCGGTCTGTTTGGCCTCTTTCACAGATAACTGATTGATCTCATTTAATATTCCTTGTGGATTATTTTGCGGCAGGACGCTCTGTGCAAAATATCACCAGTGGCGTACATCGACATCTTGGAAGGAGATGCTGAGGGCCACATCCGCTTTCACACCCCAGAAGACGCTAAAGTCATCAGTGACGCTCGAGCAGAGCTGCAGAAAGAGCACAGCTGGAAGCTCGAGATTCTCTCAGGTATCAACTTTGTGTTTACTTTCAAGGCTGAATTATTGGCGCACAGCCCGACTACACCTCTGACCCTCTCTCCAGTTGAGGCGAGGATGTGGATGAGTGAGCTGGCACTTTCATAATTGATGATAGTGGTAATAATTTATTGGATCGGTATCCATCAGCCCGTCTCAAGTTCTGTTTTTCAAAAGGTTTCATAGTTAAAATTTTACCACCTCGAAGCCTTAACCATCATTGATTGGATTTCGAGTCTTACTGTAACATAATAAATCTCCATTCAATGCTGTTCAAAGGTGACCATGAGCAAAGGTACTGGCAGAAGATCCTCGTGGACCGCCAAGTCAAGCTGAATCGTCCGAGGGAAAAGAAGCGCGGCACAGAGAAGGTGAACAACACAAACAACTACATATTACTGTGCACAACCATATAAACCGATCGGTTATTCCGTTTTGACGTACGTAAACAAGAGGCTGTTATTTGGAAATTTGAGATACATACTCTTAACGCCCTGCTCTTCATGGTAATATTCAGAATGCACAAAAACAAACTCAACAGGTTTGGGATTAAAATTCAGGCACGCATGACGTGTAAGCAGCTTATCCTGAATCTGATCCATTTTTAGACACGGACTAAAAACGTCGAGTCGTTTTGGCATAGGAACACGCGCATGCACTGCGGTTGAATTCTCTGTCATCGCATCTAATTTCTCACTTTCTTGTCACACCTCAGCTCATATCCAAAGCCGAAAAAATCATCGTCGCCCGTGCAAAGGAGGCTAATAAGCACATCCGTTTCCAAGAAGACTGACAGCTGCCGAAACTAGTTTTTGACCACCGTGCGTCTGTCTGACAGCGTAGACTAGGGGACAGCTGGTGTTAACGCGTCCTGAGCTGGAAGAAAACTGAACGGAAACTTGATCAAGCGTGGTTAAAATGCCCCCCTTATGTTTTTTGTTTTCGTTTGCACTGGAGCCCCCCCCCGCCCTCGACTTAATGTGGGATGCTGCTATGCATATAGACATGGTGATATTTTTTTAATTGGTAAGCTTTTTTTTTTTTTTTTTTTTTTAATAAAAGATTCTGTATGTGATGTAAATATGATTAATTTGAACTTTCTTCCAGTCAAAATGTGGACAAGATGTGGCATTACCTTTTTGAAGATATTTGCCTTTTCGTTTTTTAAATAAAATATCATTATTTGATCATTACAGTATCTATTTTACTTCTTCTGAAGTTTGTTTGAAAGGGAAAAAATGTTTTTCTTAACAGGGAATATGGGTAGCAACCTTCATGTACTTCCACTCAACTATTACAGTAAGTGATTGTAGTTTAGTTGTGAAACATTGGCTCCAAGTTATAGTTTAACACAGCATTCATTATTCATATATATATATGTTGTGATGGAGCATATTTAGCTGTTTCTTAAAATAAATATAAGTTGTCTCAATATTGTAGATTACATAACACTCTAAATCATTTGGACTGCTGAGTATCATCGAGATGCTTGCTAGTATAAAAATAGCTGCTGTAACGTAACATCAGTTCTATTTATGGCTTTTTATTGGTGTAAATGTGGCAGCACCACATCTCATCGTCAGTCTGGTCTCCGGGAAACCTCGAACTTCTGGAAACCATGCAGCTGATGTTATGTTGGCTCCTAAGATGGCTCCGCAAAAATGTCGCCATCGGGCCAATTCGCTCCCGTGTCCAGAGAGGTGGTCCAGTACCTCCTGCATTCCTCGGTCCCGTTTGAGAAAGACTCAAAGCCGGAAAATACTCCGTGCTCAGCAGGAGCGTCCGCGTTGTTGCAGACTGCAGTCTCATTGGGTTTGGGAGAGCTCTCGGCAGGCTTAGGCGTGCCCGCTGAAACGGTGGTTTTCTTGAGGAAGCGTCTGGGTGTGTCCCAGGCTTTGTAACACTCCTTCATCGTAGTCATCTGAACGGGCGTCTTGCTTTTCTCACTGGTTTGCACCGATGGCAGGACTGGTTTGGTCTGCTGCGACTCGTCTGCTTGATGTTCTGCACGCGCCGTGAAGACGAACTCGCGATCGGGTGGCAGACTGGAGTCTTTGGCTTTGCCTTGGCCCCGGAACTTGGTTTCAATGGACCAGGTCTTGAATTGCTCCAAGAATTCATTGGCATGGTCAAAGAACTTTTGGTTTATGTCCATAGCTGCTTTTTGGGGCTTTGGGGGCAAAGCAGCCCATGGCAGACATTTGATGGGCTGGTACACAGGCTTCTCCTTGCGTCTCCGGGGCTGCAGTGGATGGGAGATGTATTCAGATCTGTAGCTGGTGATGCTTTCAATGGGTTCTGGTTTTTCCTCCTGTGGGACAGAGTTAGCCGCAACAGAACCTTTCTGGCAGCGATCTGCTTGCGGAGCATTTTGCGGGACGACCAATCCACAGCTGACTTTTAAACTGTCAGTGAGCTTTAATGGAAGGCGCTTGTTTGTTTTCCATGCTTGGAAATGATCTGAAAGCAAGAGAGGGTGGATTTCAATCAGGATGTATATATATTTGCTGTTTTATATTTATGCAAATGTAAGACTGCTGGCTTACTTTTGTACACTGAGGTGTAGTCCTCCATGGAAGATGCACTACTACATCTCTGGGGTCTATTGGGTGACGTAGATTGCTGTGGGGGCTTTGGCGGGTTCTTTATCCAGTTTTGGGTCACGTAGTATGATCTGAAACACACGTTCATCATGTGAGATTCGCAGTGCAACATGGACTCCTCGCCCATTCAAGAACATCAGCCCTGGAAGGTGAGGGCAACTTTTCACAGCTCTTAAGTTTGACGAGGATGCGTGCAGTGAGATGAGACGACAGGATCTTACTTGATCGTGGTCACCTCGGCGCCCGACGCCTTCGGTGGAGGTTGAGGATTTTTCTTCTCTCCGTTTGGGACAGCAGTTTGGCAGCGCGGGGGACAGAACCGCTCCTGGTACTCCGTGGTCATAGAGATCTGCGTTTGCCCCTTCTGAGAGTTGAACTGCTTCCTAGAAATGGAGGCGTCAGGAGACTTTTAACAAGGTAACTGTGGCATAACACATAAAATACATAAATACAATACATAAAATACACAAAGACATTAAAAAACATTCCAAAAAGGCTCAAAGACATCACAAGTAAAATAACGAAACAAGTAAAAACAGGACAAAAAGGTTTTCCCAGGAGGTTTTCCAGGGAAACAACATTTTCAGCGCTCATCTCTTTGAATGACAGTTGGCTCTTTCCTACACATAATCAAAAAGCATATATAGTCGCTTTTTTAAAATCCTAATTACTGAGTTTTACATCCTATAAAATCAGCATGAAACCCCAGCCGGATCACAACAACCATCCTGCAAACTACAAAACCACATAATTCAACTGGAAAAAAAAGAAAATGTAACATTTGAAAAAGTACAAACTCATTTTTATGATTTTTTTTTTTTTTTTTGCTATCATAAAGAAAACAGTACACATGAGCTTACCTCACAGTTGTGGCTTGATGGTTGCCCTTGTGCCGCGTATTTTGCTGCTTCACAGTTTTGGGGTGCATGGTCGGTCCCTGAGCTTTTTTTTTTTTTTTTTCTTTTCTTTCTTTCTTGGCGTCCGAGCCCTTCGTAGTTGTAGTAGCAGTCTGCTCCCCGACTCTGTGCTTGCAGGCTTACTACATATGAATTATTGACCGGAGGAGCATGGGCTGTGTGTGCTGAAGGAGAGGATCACGCAGCGGCCGAGAGCTTCTAAAAATAAACAGCGGAGGATGACTCTGATGCAGGCCGGTTGTCAAGGCGAGGACGCCGCTTGTGATGATGCGCTTTTTTGGCGGGTGAAGAGATTCCAAAGCCGCCCTGGACTAATGTTACTAACCCCTGTAAGATACTAACCCCTGACTGTGTCATCTTTTAAAAACGGCATTAGACTTCCAGCTTGTGCGTGTGCGCGTGTTTAATATGCTGATTATGCAAAGTGCGGTCGTGCATCTTGCAACGTGACTTGGTCGCAGGACTCCCATCTGTCACTTTGCAAGCATGTCCAAAAAAAAAAAAAAAAAAACAAGAGAGGGGGGTGTAAGTAAGTGCAGGCACACGGGGGTGGAGGAGGAGGAAAATGTGACCTCGTGAACTACCGATTACGCCAGCGGATGTTGTCATGGAGATTTTGCCGCTCACAAATGTGAAGTTATGGATCATGAAAGCCGCAAACGCGAGTGCGCTGCTGCGTTCGTCCACTAGATGGCGCCCTAAGCCTAAAAAAAAAACAAACAAACACCCCGTTAGGTCCACGTGAGATTCTGACAATTTAAAGAAAGAAATTGAAGTTGCAATCAAACAAAACTCTGATGCAAACAGTATAACACAGATGTGACTGGAGACCATACACCTATACAGTGGATCTGTCCTCAAAGGTCCAGTGTGTGTGTAAGAGTGGGGCCCTGTGTTTTCAGAATAAGGCAGACATGGGAAATAATATTCATAACCAGGGCCTTTTCAAGTGTTGTTTCTCCTTTATGCGAGGGTGATGTGAGGAGATTGCAATGCAGCGATTACACCGCTAGATGCAACTAAATCTGACACACTAGACCTTTAATGGTGTAGCAATGAGGGAGTATGAGTAATATATAAAACACAATTATTAGAATACAAGTAAAATAAATGATATTAAGAGACCCCAAATGAACAAAAAAAAGCACCACTCAAGAAAGACGAGGGAAAAATGAGGAATTTAAATTTAATTTGACAAAATGTAGCAAACTGATAATCTTAACATATTTGTAGTATTTGAGTGTTGGCTGTAAAACATGTATAGTTATTGTAATTTTAGACTTTGTACCAGCATTGAGCACCCGTTGGTGAATCTAATTCTCACTCACAGTGTTACATTTTTGTATTCCTCATAGCTATCAGGAGACTGAGGGAGATGTCAGTCAGGCGGTCTTTTACCTGAAGAGGCCTGATCATGTAGAATAATTAAAGTCACCTGTCTGCATTCACCATCTCCACATCTTTCTGGATGACATGAAGGATGATGGGCAAAGGCTTCACACTCCAGCAGCCTGCAGATTCTGCTACGAAACAATAACTCGGGTGCCACTGTCAGCGAAGTTTAAAGCGCTTTAAAGACGCTGTGCAGAGACATTTAAACAATGCAGGCAACGCATTAGTCCTCCTGGATGGAAGTGTGCTCTTTTGTGGACACATTCTTCCACTGGATGTGACATCTCCCCACCTGAAAAATACATTTCCATCAGATGTAGCCGTTTAACTTTGTTCCAAATTGCATGCCAGAAACAATAATGTCCAATTTTAGCATTAGCATAGTGGAGCCTGTGAGAGGACAGACATGAACTTGAAGCTAAGGAATGTGGAACTGTTAAAGGCTAATTTATAAATCAAATGAAAAAAAAAATAAAACACTTCTGTGCTTCTTTGGAAAACATAAAAAAGTCCTATCCACATTGATAACTCAGACCATTGTGCAGTTGCGCCTGTGTGCCCATATTCTTCAATCTGAGTGATTTGGGGTGAAGATATATTTTGACAGAAAAGCATTAAAATGCAAAAAAGGGGGGGCTTGAAAAAGCAATAAGAAGTCAGCAGTCTGGAGAGGTTTATGGGTATTTGAAGTCTTTCTCCATTAAGAACTCCTGACTGCATATGAGAAATGACTTCTCTATTCCGCGTCCTCGGAATCACTCAAAAATACATTTTGGCATTTTGAAGTGGGCGAACAGAGCAGAGGGCTAGATGTTGATATTGCCATTCATTTGCTAAATATTGAAAGTGGCTCAAAGTCAGAGCAACAGTCTGCACACTCACTTCAAATCGCAGCCCTCAGCCTTGACGCATTAAGAACACTTGTGTTGATTCTAAGCCAGGCGGCTGTGCCAAAGCCCAGTAAATACATTCGATTAGCAATGCGCACTTCAGTCAGACTGTTCAGTTGTGAACGTGGATTAGAGCTGATGCAAAGTGGGAAAATCTTGATATTAATTCTTCCTCTCTCATTTCCTCTCATGATTTTTCAACCCACTTCTTCGCAGCATCACCCAGGATGTGAGTGATATGGGCGAACGTCTAATCAGAATTCAAGGCATCAGACAGTACAGAGGGGATACGGATTGTTGGGTCGCCAGCGTCTCCGTTTGCTGGGCTCAGTGTCTCTCTGCTCTCCACATGGTGTCTATTGAACACAGCCAGTCAATAAGATGTGCTTTCCCCCCACATTTGGACAGTTTGGCGAGTTCTTCTATCCACCCAAAGCCTTTGAGGAGCGCTTTGAAGATTCCCGTGCCTTTTTACGCAGCGTAAAATCCCCCCCAAAACAAGCCACTACAGTTGCCAGAAATTGGCTGGCTCTTCGTTTTTTTTTAAATAAGACGAGAATTCCATGAATGATTCATGACCTTTAGCGTGTTTACGGTCTTGCAGTGCCCTCACAGCGAGCCGCGTTTGCGCTAAACGAAACCGCGTCTTTACGCAGCGTTCCGTTGTTCTATGACTGGACGCCTGACAGGAATACAATATAACTGCACTTCATGTCGGCTAATGGCGAACGCTCCCGACTGCCAGAGCTCAAAAGGAGCGGGTCAATAAATTATGTTAATCAGTTAGGACAGATTGGAGGCGTGTTGTTGCCGTAATGAGGGGGAGCATGCCCGCGCGGCGGAAAAGCTCTTCGCACCGAGTGGTAACGCTGTCTCCACTACATGCGCGCTGCCTCCTGTTTCCCCAGCCTCTCTTTCTACTTTATTGTGCATGATAGCAATTTCCTCCGCAGTAGCACTGCTGTGCAAGGCTCGGTGCAACAAGTTTGCAGGAGCCCCACAACACGCCGTCAGACAGGTTGACTTGCTTTGCTTTTTTTTTTTTTTTTTTGGCTGGAGCGGAGTGGAGCGCCGCTCATCTATCTGTCGCTGTCACCACAAAGTCACTGGACGTGAGCGCCGTGTCGCAGGCACACACACACACACACACACACACACGCACGCACGCACAGAGAGAAGAGTGTGCCATAAATTCGTGACTCCGCGCCAGATGCAGTTTGCTCCCAACAGCGCGTGTAGTTGTAGTTAAATGGAGATCGCGGAGGCAAGAGGAGCATCTAAGTGCGTGGAAAAAATGGAGAAAGAAGTGGCGCCCCAGAAGCGACAGTATTACCGCACAACAGTGCTGAACATAATCTCGTCTTTATGTTCCGTGGCGTCCGTCGCCTTTTGCATTCTTCTGAGCATTAATGCAGTTGATATCAAGAACCGGGTTGTGGATTTGGAGAGTGGGAATGGCGAGCACACCTTTCTCCGCGTCCCCGGCTACTCCATGGATGATTTTAATTCATTGATTGAGCAAAGAGTGGACGAGCTGCTCTCCCAGGTAAGACTGCACTTGCTCTCCTTCACCTCGCCGTTTTAATTGGCCGCGAACTGACACTGATTCAGTGAACGAGCCAGAAGAAATCCATCCACACACGCTTGTGCATATGAATGAAAATGCCACTCTTTTCACGTTTCAGCGCTCCTATGAGAATTTTGTCAAGATCCGGACTGCCAGACAAGCGTCACCTGAATGCAACTGCCCCCCAGGTAAAACTACTTTCACCTCATGCATTCTGGACCTGTGGTTCTCTGTTGGTGTGGGTCTGAAACCCATTGCTCGTGTTCAACTCAGACAGAGTTGATGCAAGAATGAATGGGAGCTTTTTTTTTTTTTTTTTGAAGGTCCTTATTTTATTTTATTGAAACCGATGACACATGACAGTTTGCCCGGACGGTGTTGATAGTTTGGGGAGGTCTGCTGTGAAGGATGCAGACAGCTGACTGGCCATTACACTTAACAGAAAGAAAGGTATTTAACAGCGGTCTATACATAGAGGTGCTGAGAGGCTGTTTGACTTGTGATGCTGCCTGCTCACTTGTCCACTTGGGAGGAAGAAAAAAAAAAAAAAAAGCTCTTGAAATTCACATTCTCCACCAGTAGATGGAAACATTTATTCCTCCAGTGCAGGTCAGCATTCTGATCATATTGGGATGGAGTCAAGGATGGGTTAGTGCATCTGTGTTGGAGATGTTGTTCCAGGGTCTTGGAGGGAATGCTGCACAGTTTGAGCCGTAACATCACATTTTTTCCCCCCTCTGACTTTCATATTTCACAACAATATTGATTATTATGCATCGTTGGGGCAGTCCATGTTGCTCCTCAGTATGGGATGGACAGCTCCAGTAGGAATGAGCTGAAAAAGGAAGTTTTTATATATAAAAGAACCCTGCAGGTGAATATAGCTCATAAGCTCATATCCAGTTCTACTGTAAAGTTCAGTTTAATCTCCATTCAGCATGATTTTTTCCATGCTGGTGTACGTCAAAGGAACAGGACATCTTCTGTCTGTATTTGTCAGAAAAATGGAAGGATTAAGTGTTAAATGCTTTCTACTTCTTAGGATAAAATATTAAAAAACGCTGGATTGAAATTGAAAATAGCGATCTTCTTTTTAGCTCGTATAATGGTGACGCTTTGGACATACTTGGTATTCATAGGACTGGCAGAATATGTAAATTTCTTCAGTATTATATTATACAAGTATATCTGATGCATTTTTTCTTGTGAAATATTTCTATGTACCCCACAGAATGTCTACAAGGTCACTGGTAATCATTAGTCTACAGAATACCAGTATGAGGTTTGTCAAACAGGATCCTCTGCCGCTCTCACTGTCCGTGAAAACAGAATAAACTGCAGCATTTTTCCTCTGTAAATAGCGCATAGTCACTGCTCATGTTAGTAACATTTCCAAGTACTCTCAGAGAGGCACGTGTAAATATTACGCTTGTTTCTGGCAGATTGCTTTCTGTGTAACTGCTGAGCCACTACAGTAGGTAGACTGCATGCTGCAGGAAGCTGACGCGCTTCCACAACTTCTTTAAAGTTTGATGGAGAGGGATCCGCCTGTCTCAGTCAGTCAGTCTAAAGTCCAGCTGGGAATGTGATACAGTAAGTGTGAACATGCTGAAGGTGACCTCTCTGGAAAAGTCATAGTTGTGACACTGTGCAGAGTAGCCATGTGGTCGGATCTTTGGATGGACAATCCAGGTGTTGGGAAGCATCTGGGCTGCAGGGTGGAAGTGTCCTTGGGAAAGATGCTGAATCCTTACTAAAGCCAGGGACTGTTCTGTTGTTGTCCCTGACCCCCTGTTCTCTCTGTCAAACAAGAACACTTCCTCTACCAGAAGCATCCAGGATTATTACATCTGCCATAATCAGACATAGGTGAAAGAAGAGAGACTGATGAAAGCAATAATTCTAAATGAAGTGGTTTATCAATTGCAAATGACTCATCTGTAATTCGGAATGCCTGAATTACTGAGCCAAAAGTACTGGAAGTATTAACCATAATGAGACTCTCACAATCATGCTGCTCTCTGTTCTCAATCCCTATCATATGTCTGCTATTTATTTTCTCCCACCACATTTCTGTAAAGGGCAGAAATAAAACAATGAAAACATTTCACATCAAATGAAGCGCAACAACGCCGAAACCGAGGCGGCACCGAGCTTGATCTTGGAAACTGGCACTCTCAATTTTGATTTAGTTTTTTTTTTTTTTATGTCCAGTACTTATACTATAGTTTTTTTTTCTTTTAACTCTGGCTACAAACAAAACACATTTATCATCAGTTTACTTTGAAAAATCTCATGTATTTAATTTTGAAATGTTCATGCAGGGCTCGTGTATTACACATGCAACTTTGTTAATGCTTTGGAGTGGGCTTTCTCAGGCCTAATATCTTTATGCTGTATGAATGCTGAATGGGTTCACTCAATATTTATCCTCTCTTCTGTCTGGGAGACAGCCCCTGGCTCAGATGTGGCTTTTTTTTTTTTCTTTGAGGGGAGGACCGTTATGTGCTTTTCACAGTCTTCACTTTATTGCTGTCAAAGAAGATGGAGTGGTTGCAAAGACGGAGCAATGTTCCATAGCTTCAGGATGTTTTATAGGTTGCTTCTGAATCACAGGAAGTTTTTTTGCCATCTTTATCAAAGAAAGTCTGTCGTGTAGCCAGAGTGTATTTTATTCATGCTGATGTAGTTCATGGTTAATGAAGGTGACAGGGTTATTTGATGGCGCCATTTGTCATTCTAACAGTGTCTGGTATCATTGTCGTTTAGCACTCACTTATTAGCTTTTGAGTGACTCAACACTTTGTCTGTGTTGTTCTGAGCCATGTTAGCGTTGTAGCTCTATGTAGCAATGTTGGCCGGGAAGTCAACAACTCTGAACTTTCTCAACAACTATTGGATGGATAGTTATGAAGTTCTGTGCAGACATTCATGGTCCCCAGAGGATAAAGGCAAATGACTTTGGTGATCTCCTGACTTTTCTGACTTTCTTTTTTGTGGTTTTGGGTCAAAGATTTTGAGAACTTATTGGACTGATTTCAGTGAACTTCAACATTCAATGCGGGACATTGATTTTCCCATCAGGATGAAATGTTAACAACTTTGCTAATCCCTTTAACTTTTAAATTACAAGTTAGCTTACCAGACAGTCCATCAAGGTGCAATGCTAAATTGTACCCTGAAGTAGGAACCCTGCGCCACATTTTCATGCTGAATGCTTGTCAGTTTTTCTTGACTGCAACCATGAATTTGAAAAACTTTGACACTGTACCTTTGTTGTAAATAGTATTTTGGTCTAACTGGGAAAACAGACCAAACCAAGTTGGTTTGAAGTCACACCCACTCAGTGTGCCACACTGTGAAGCGAGTCTCCTAATAATTGTTTCAGCATTGGCGGGCACTTTTCATTTTCATTTTTTTCGTGTACCTTCTCCCCTGGGATCTGCATTCCAAGCAGGGCCTGTTGTTTAATGGGACTATAATAAAATGTGCAGTCAGCAGGCACTGGTGCTGTGCTCTTTCCTTGTTTACTCACCCTTACGCCTCAAACCCCCCCCCCCCCCAACATCCCCTTTTCCCCACTCTGCAGCATTTCTTGAAGTTAACACTTCAAAAAACCTGGCAGCTAAACACCGGGCAAAGTGCTCAGAAACATACTACTTGGACTTTGTTTTTGCCCATTAAACACCCAACAGCGCTTGTCAAGGGCAAAGGGGTAGCAGGGGGTCATACGTATCAGCTGGCTGTTATGTCTGAAGATTGCAAAATAAAACCAGAAGCAGATGCGGCTATATCTGTTTGGCTTGCTTTGTCAAGTCCAGATTTGAATCACTTAAGCAGAATGAGAACTGCACACCCAGCCCACAAAAATCTCGACCCAATCACCCCTTTTCAACTCCCTGTGCCAAGCTAGGTTACACTCCCCCTTTCCGCCTCACAAAGTGTGTAATCCCAGTGGCCTGATACAATTACAGTTGTGCCAATCCCCTCAGATATCCTCAACTCAGTGGGCAACTGGTAATTAATCACTGACAGCTTTTGAATTTGGCCCTCTGTGTGGTTTTGCGCTGGGAGGTGCCCTAATGGCCATGTAATTACTGAGTGCTAGGTAAAGTTAAGCAGACTTCCAGGTAGCCACTGCGGCCAGCTGCTTTTGGTTACGTGAGTCAGGTTAGGGTGCCTTTGTGAGCAAGTCATGCCGGAGATGAAAGATGGAGCCTGGGAAGCCTAGCCTGAAGGCTGAACGGTGAATGGGCAATTATGATTTTGATTGCTGCTAAATTGCTTAACAGGAGATCTACATGTAAATCATGAGCATAATGTAGTCTACACAGTGAATAACATCGTGCAGGGATCATTTTTATGCATGAAAAGCTCGACTCATTCAACACAGGTTATACATCAGTCCCAATAAATTAACATGAAATGATTTATCATGATCAGTCATCATAAGTGGTGCATTTACCCTAATTTTCAATTCTCACACAAGGTTTATTATAAAGGGCAGGATGCTGGAAATGGCACAGATGGCCTCTTTATACCTTTGACACAGCAGTTTTTATGGGAGATGATGAGGCATGCTCGCTGAAAGCACTGGTAATGACGGCGGGGTTTGAAAGGGTGGCATACTTTCTCTCCTTTTACTATACATTAACCTGAGGCGATACTCCGAATGGAAAGGAGATGACATGATTTTTATATGAGCGATGTCACAGCAGCCCTCTGCTGGAGACTGGAGCACCTCAGGCTGGGCGAATGAAGACGGGAGCCAAAAGAATAGATGGGAATCGAAATGTTCGTGCCTAATGGTTCGTCTCACGTGTCCTTGAACATTTCCTGGCAGTGATCCTCCATCGTCATTTTGTGTGGAAGAAAGTAGGAAGCTTGGAGATCCTGCCTTGGCTGCTGCGACGGTTACTACTTGGAGTTAAATGAAGGGGTTTCCATCACCACAACATAACGGCACACCCCACAATTGAATAAAATAATTGTCTCCCTTTTTTTATTTGACATGCATTTGCTCCAAAAATAGGCCGTGTTTGTAATAAAATCTATGTTTTCCCCTTTCGGATTCGTTGCACTTTCTGCGTCATCAAAGTGTAAAGTTGGACAATGAAACGGTTAACAGAGGAACAAAATTATTCTAGCGTGGTTTCCATGCCCTTGGATTCTTTATTGGCCATCGGATCCTTGTCAATGGATGTCACCTAATTTGTTTGATTACAGTGGAATGGTTTTCCTGTTGGATGTGCTGCATCTCGGCCCTTTACGTATCAACTCAGGCGTGATGTTTGCGGGAAGGTCTGCAGTGCATCCACTTTGTTGTTTGCACGTGCAGATGCTTTCACTTTACCAATTTGTTGTTTAAATATTGAGGCAAAGAATTAAGAAGCCTCACGTTGGCAGGCCTGGTGAGTATCTGAGCAACGGCACCTTCAAGGGGCCCTCGGGTGATAGTGGTGATACAACATTACATCTCCCTCCGTTGCCCTGTAACCTCCAGTGCAAGACGGGGAATCATTACTGCTGGTTCCCTTTGATGCGTCTTCTCCCAGGATCCAGCGCTCCTCTGTCAGAGCTGGGTGGCAAATCATCCACAAAAGACGGCTCACAAACTCAGTGCCTTATCCGCTGAGTGCCCTCTGACACGGGATTGAAAGTTCCAGTCATCCTCCCACTGAAGTTTCCTTTGTGATGGCTTAAGCTCACCCTTCCCTTCACGAGCCCACATACTCATTCCTGACCCACCGACATTCAAAGAGACTTTAACGGCCTTTTCTAATGTGACACCCATGTGGAACAGCTGGTTCACTGTTCAATATGGTGACTGTTCTATGGCTGCAATGTTTGAGGAGTAGTGTTACGGAGCTGTTTTTCTCAGTTGCCATTTTGTTTATCTCTTGCATGCAGCCGAGGTGACATGATCACATCCCTGCCAATGGTTTCAGAGTATTCCACTGACCTACAGGTGGCAGTAACAAGTCAAAGGATGCTGGAATTTACCAACAAAGGCGGCGAAGAATAAACCACTAGCTGATATGCAGCTGATGATGCGCATCTTTCACGGGATTTACATTAACCGGGAGGTGGAAGAAGCAGTATATCCGAGATGCTGGCAGCCATTGCTGGATGTTTTTCGGCTCCAAGACAGAGCTTCGGAAACCTACGGGTGACGTTATGCTGTCATTAGCTGACACACGTGGATGTAAACAATGTGGCATTTAAAATACTCATCACACTTGTGACTTATAAGACACACATAATGAATCACCTTTGCTTGTTTACGAGAAACAGGGCACCTATTTAAATATGTAGCATTTCTTTTACCAGCCTGTCTTATTGAAGTGAAGGTCTCCAGATGAAACTTGATATATAGGAGGTATTTCCTGTTTTCGAATCATTACTGGCATGATGCTAGCAAAATGTCAAACGCAAACTACTCCATACATGCTCTCTGATTTAGAGCGCAATTTAGCCTCCAGTGCCTGTCTCTGCGAAACAATTCTTATTTCATTCGTCTTGAACGTAAGAATGATTTTCCAGTGTCTGTCATCAACTTCAAATCACCAGTAAAACACAAAGATGCCAGCGTTCGCCCGTGTCATGGAAATACTGGGCTCCAGACGAGCAAAGAGAACGAGGAACCCCTGAGGCTCTCCCCACATGCTCTCCCATTCCCCCCTTCCTCTCCACCGCCTGTGGCTTTGTGCCCCAGGCCTCTCAGCCCTAGCAGGCATGGAGGATGGGGGGGTGGAGGGGGTTGAGGGGCACAGATGCTGTTGCTCTGTACTCCATCAGCCTAATAAGAACAGGCACTACAAATAAAACAGGCTGGTGTGCAAAAAAAAAAGAAAAAGCATTGGGATGTGCCACGGCAGGAAGCTATAATTTCGCCAGCGTGTGCCTGACATGCAAACTTTGGTTAATACGGTCTTGCCACCGCTCATGGGCATCCCTAAAAAGATGTCTTTGCTTCCAAAAACAATGCACGGACGGCGTTTGACGAATCTGTTTATTTTATTTGCGTATGCATCATTTACTGCCACTGCCGCAGACTTGAGGGCAGCATCAGCCTCGAGCTGTTCCATGTTACGCTCAGTTCTTGAGTCCAAAAATGGCTTACCTTGACACCACGTCATTTGTCATTTTTTGGTCCTAAACCTGCAAGGGGCTGCAGGAAAAGCATTGGTTTGAAGTTTTAAAAATACAAGACCCTCCCAAGTGTCATTTGTATTTTCACTTGATCCCCTCTTTGCAACATCCTCTCCTTAATATTTCAAAGTAAAACTGCGGTAATTGGTACAATTTAACGATTGATAACTACAAGGCAAAGTCAATTTAGATGATGTATCCCAGTTTAAACAGTTATAGAACATACATTTTCACAATGCGCGCCATCAATACTCATTAGAAGTGAAAATGAGCAATTACCCATTTTTACAGCAAACAGATGATGGCATCCCATTTACTAAATATTCCACTCTCTATTTTTGAACAATGAACAGATGTTACCACTGCACTGAGTGTGTGAACTGGTCTCAGGCACCAGCGATGGCTCGTATTGATTGCACATGCAAGTGAATAAATTACCCACTCTTTGCTAGAAATAAAGTTCAACAACAAATCACTTCACAAATCTTTTTGTGGCTTTGACTGTTGTCCAACAATCATGAAATTCATCAGTGATACAGCCATCTCTTTTCTATAAAGAACATCAAAAGGAAGGAAATTAAAATATAAACATTAAGCAAAACCAAAAATTATAATATCCTTCTCCCTTTTCTGACGCGCCAAATAACTTTTGTTTCTAGATGGATTTTCCTGACTAACATTTCTGAATTAAAATGGCAATTATTTTATTATCTTTTGTAATTTCCAGGGTTTAAAAAGAGATATATCAATCTGCACCTAACGCTGCATTAGCAGTAATCCTTTCAAACCTTTATTACGGTTGTTGCAAAACATTTATTGGAGCTAACATTTTGGAGTGCCCTCTTTTAAAGTTTCAAACCCTTTGGTCTCAACAAAAACAAGCAAGCAATTCCTCAGGCTATCCAAAGACAGCAGGGATTCAGGCAATTTCTCAAAGTGGAAAAAGTGATGCAGGCAAGCAGGGTTTGCCCAGAGGCTGGCCAGATGTTGTATGCTCCCAGACTCCCCCGGGGCGCCACCGAGAAGAAAACGGTCCAAATAGTTGGCTCAGACTGCTGGTGTTTCTTGTCCACCGGGCCAAACACCATTAGATGTCCAGTGTGTTTGTCAGTTAAGGGAACCTTCTTGTTTTTTTTCCCTTCCCCTTTTAATGTCCTGTTCCATGTTCAGTTTAAGATACGAGAATGTCTTGGGGATCTTGTCGGCTTGTTCGATGCACCCCTCCTCATCGCCGCTCACCGGGGGACTCGCACTCTGCCAGGCGGCTCTTCCATCTCGAAGCTGTGCTAAATGTGACATGAAATATGAGTCACGCTGTGCATCTGAGAGGGTAATAAACACAGCGAGCAAACACTTGAGCCCATGTGCACTCGCAAACACGCTGCCGCGCAACCCGTGGACACGACCGTATCAAAAATATGCGCGCTTGCGGATGATGCCACTCACGCGTATGTAGAGACGCAAGGGCCACGGACACACGAAGCCATGCGTGAAACCCTGCAGATTTTGTAACGTGATCTATCACCAGTGCCAAAAGTTTTTGATGATATTGTGGTTTGGTTAATTTAATATTCTAAATTAAAAGAGAGAGAAAGCATGAAATAAATGGATTGAAGCCAATCATTCTCAATTTTCTCAACAAGCTGTGATGTTAAAAATGGTGTAGAATGTGGTTTTCTAATTAAGGCTTATGTAACAGTGTTTTTCCTCAATATTTATAAGTCCTTTTTTTTCCTTTTCCCCTTTAGCATGCAATTAATCTAGAACGTGCAATTAAATAATATGCCTCACATAAACAATACAGCGCCTGGGGAAGTGGCAATTGGCCAATTTAACATACCTGGGAATGTACATGCATCTACTGCGTCTGTGTCAGTAAAGATGGATTGATACGCAGAGAGTTGCCTCACGGTCTGGTCGTAGCACAGACAGTCTTGCTTTCAGGGGCCCCTCCCTTTATATCTGATGAAGAAGAGGGCAGAAACAGCTGTGTAAGCCACAGCTAAGACCTGGAAAACCCAGCGGTGAGACAGACAACCCTATGCACTTTAATTTAATTGAGTGGTCATTTGATATGGTCCAAGCAGGCTAGACGGCTGGTTAAATTGTAATTTTTTGACAGCTTGATAAATGGCACTGATGCTCCGTATGGCTGCCTGAAAATAGGTTTGTCTAATTCAGTCTTTGATTGAGGGTACTAGTTTGGGACACTGTGGCATAACGATGGGAACTGTGCTGCGTGCTTCAGTGCTGCTCTTTTGTGGACCAGTTTTATGCAAGAACTTTAAAAAAAATAAAATAAATTGAGGTATTCTGGTCTGTCCTAAAATGGGAATTAGGTTATTGTTAGGCATGCAGTGGTGAAGTAGGCCTAGAAATGTGAGTAGGAAATCTAAATTAATGAGATAAAAGACTGTAGCTCGGCACAGCAGTCACTTCCTTTTGAAACTTTCCAAATAAGAAAAACACAGAATGATAAAATAATGAGAAATGTATTAAATGGTGTGTCAACGATGCACGACATGTGGCCCTTTCAGACACAATCAATGACTGCGCTGTGAAAGTTATTTTCACTGGCTTTCAATGTCTTTTCACCCCACACTGCACTTGCACTCATAGTTTAACCAGGCTGAACTTTTGCCATGGAGTGCCCTGAATCCATAAACAGTATAAAATACGGACGTTGTATCCTTGACATCACCCACAGGTTTTATGGAGAGCTGTTTGGAAGCTCAGAATGTAGCGGCTCTGGCTGCTACCATCTTGCAGTCTTGCCTCTGCTGCCTGATTTAGGCAAAGATGTGGATTGGTGGACCCGATGCGGGCTGAGTACAGTCGTCATGACCTGGGTAAATTAGCTATAGAGACCAGCCTTTTGTGCCAGGCTGCAACATATTTATTGTTGTTTTGAAGTTGGGCATTTTAATGTGGGGCATATGGGGGTTGCCGCTTGGTTGGATCGCAGTTTTCATTGTGTCTTAAAGGGCCATCAAGGCGCAAACGTTAGCATGCCATGCTAACGTAGCATTACCTCACGGACTATGGAGCATATTTTTAGCTTTTTAGTTTTTTTTCTGGGTGACATGGTTCACGTTCAAGGCTATAACTTTACAAACACTACAGTCAGTTCCACATTTTCCTCTGTAAGTGCCAAATACTTGATGCTCCATATGGCTGCCTTTAAATAGGTATGAGCTAAAGAACACTTGGGTGCAGCAACAGTAACTACGGAGAGCGTTTCAGTACTTTGTACAAAAAAGAAGAAGTGACTAATGATTTAAAGGTAGGGGTGCTGTGCTTACCTTGTTTCAGTGCACACGGTTGAGGATGGATTATCTCTGTTGATAATACCACATCTGGATTCATGCTGTTCGACTCCGAGGTTGATGAGTTGTTTGTGTGCGTCCGTGCGCTGGTGTCTGCTAGGTTTTAATGAACCTGGCATACTGAGTGGAAATGTTTTGAGATTGTAAATTAGAATACCTCATGCATATTTTATACATTTCCCTTGCAAACATAAAAGTACAATGATCATTTATGCTGAATACAGTATCCAAACGATTCACAGACACAGCGTTGCCTTTAAAGTCTCCTGCTTTGTACTACTTATATAAATGCATAAATTCATATTAATATATATATTTTTTATGAAATGACCCAAATCCCCCACTGCGGTAAGGTGCATTATGTTCTTTCTATGAGCTTTCGTGCGAGAATAGGTCTGCTCCAGTGTCCTCAAACACACTTTGGGAAAGTTTAGAGCACTGTTTCAGAAGTCTGTGCATCATGTCTTTGTAAGATTTGCTGTAGCACTGATACAGTAGCTACCTTATATATAGCTCATAGTAGCTGGGAGTCAGGGTGATGATATTCATATGGCTGTGGGGCAGCTGTACTTCAGGTGGTGGAGATTTTATTAATCATTGGGCCGGTAGTTCCTCCTGTCCACAAGTGTCTATGTAAGCATCTGTCATTTTAATGGAGTATAATGGTGTCTGCGCAGCAATTGCAATCAGTTGCCCTACATCTATGAACCTTTTAGACTCTCTACCAATCACGGTGACATCCTGCAAGGCTTTGTCTGGAACCAGGTTAATGAGCCACCTCCCATGAGCCATGCTACTATCTCAAGCAGTCTCACGTCTTGTGAGATTCTCCTACTGTACTTTGTTGGTGCAATACAAAGTCAACTTCTCCACAAGAGTGACAGCGTCGGAATGTTGGCTCAAGCTGGAAGTGCCAATCGTTGTTCACACAGGACATTGCACTTACCACCTGCTGTGTCAGCTGCAGGGTTCCTCAGGTAGCTCATGCACCGGATAAATTCAACGCATGCTAGAAATTCTGTGCATACGCCAAACTAGAGGTGTCGAAATGTATCGCCGTGTCCAAGTATATTCGGATGTTCTATTGTGTCCAATCTATTTGTAGTCTTCTTTACAGCGCATGCGCTCATTTGGAGGCAGTTCAGATTGTGATCCAAGATCTGTGGCACCTGTTGATGGACAAAGACAAATTGTGCAAAGTCTAAATAAACCAGTTGGTTAATTGGAGCCATCCCTACTCCTAAAATCTTTAGCGCACAGTAAATGTTTATTGTCTAATAAGTATGCCCCCAAGCGTTTTCACTGGTTTCCCAGGGTCGGTCTAAGTGCAAATGAATGGCAATATTTATGTTCGCAGTCTGAAGCAGCGGCACATTAAGATGGTCAAACCCGCTGAAAGCCTGCAAACCACAGCGAGTCTGTGGGAAAATTGACTGGCGATCTTTTTCCAGGACATCACGCTGCTGGATGATTATGACTTAATCTAGACTAGTCAAGGTTATCGCTGTTGTCAGTCTCTGAAGGAAAAATGGTAGTTGGTGATCTCTCCTTCATAGCAGATAGACCGGGTGTCAGCATGACTGATTTAAGGTGGGGATTATCTCTTTTCTCAGTGCTAAACAGCGAAAGATGAGGAGGGATCCATCACCGTGCCCTTGACCTTCAAAACAAATTACCTTCCTAGCATTCTCGCTGCCTCGGCTGCCGCTGTTGAACATTACAGGCTTTTTAATAGCCATAGGAAAAAATTATGGACAACAGACATGACTTTACATGACATACGCTTCAGCTGATGAAACGTGACATGACATGCCAGTAGTTTGAACTTGCCACAGTGTTTCTGGTGCTCAGGGTGAGATGGTGACCAGATTAGTTTATCTTCCCCATAGTGCCAAATGCATGCATAATATAAATTTAGGGAATACGGAACATTTCGTCAATGTAGAGACACCCAAATTGACTCTTGGATTTCAGCGTGCATTTGCTGTCACTTTCGACATGCTTTTTCCTTTCATGTAATGTAATAAATGAGAGGAAAACTCTTGCACACGTGTGGGTCTGCAGTCACATCCCCGGTGTAATATAGACTCGATCATGTACTTGTTATTCTTAAAGCACTTATTCATGCACTATTGGCTATCCCACCTATGAACTTGGAGTCACTTTTTGAGGTGGAGGTCAGCCGGCAGGAGCTGGCAAAGCGTCTGCGTTACTGCAAATGTCAGGTCCCAATAATACGAGGGTGTAGGTTTCGTCTGAGCGAGAACAGGGAATAACACGACATAACTCAACGTTTCTTTGGTTTAAATCAGTTGCACTGAGTCCCATAGGAGGTAAGGCACTCTTGCTTGTGAATGTCATACCCATAAATCTCCATCTTGCTAGTCCCAAAGATCCAGTTGCAGTTTAGGAAAATGCTGCTGAGTTGAATGAAATTAACGAAATTGCAGTTGATATGGAGTGGACATTAAGGAAAAAGAGAGTCCCTTTGCTCTTCATTATAGAGCGAATGCGCTAAAATACCTGAAACACATCACCGCCCCTGAAAATCCACCATTACCGTGAAGTGTTTGGGTTAATTGACGTATGTGGTCGTATCCTCTTGGTTGTGTTTGTTCTGCCGGTGGCAAGGCAAGACAAAATCAGTGGGCCGGATATGAAGCCACCTCTGAGAGGTGCCACCTGAGGCATGATTCAGTGCTGACAGAGGTCAGAGCTGCTGCAGTTTTGAGTTGCACAACTGCCTTGCTGCATTTGGGCATAATGTTTCTACTAGCAGGCTGTAGTGAAGACAGCAGATTTGAATAAGCCATTATATATGAGATTAGTAATTCAATATTTTACAGCTCTTTGGATACAGTTTAATTTGTGGTTACATGCTGGCTCATAAGAATAGCACACTGAGTGAAGTTCACAGGGTGAGAGGCGAGGATGTGTTGCAAAGTGCAAGGGCGACGTTTGGGGATTATAAGAGAAGAAAAATGGATTCATACTACGTTTCTGTCTTTATGCTTTGCTGACACTCTGCTCCAGGTAGACTACTCCCCTCCGGCCTCTTCTCAAATTAGCGTGCGCTAGCCAAAGTCAACACGAGAGGAAGCGGAGAAACGACTTCCCTCATTCGCACCAGGACTGCTAATGCCTCGCCAGATCTGGTGTCAGAGCGGTCAGTTTAAGATGCATAATTTGTGTCCAGCGCGAAGCAGATTTTAATTTGACAAATCTGAGGAAAGAATGTATTTATTTTATTTTGGTTCTCAGCTCGTCCTTAAATCTTTGCATATTGACAAGAGATCATAAAAATATTTGGAACAGTAGTCAGTTGCACATTATGCAATGGGCAATATACGAGACACATTTAAGGCACCATATAAATATCTCTTTAAATTCCCTTTGGCTGCTAGTAAGAAAGGAATCATGTGGAAAGAGCTCCAGGCAAAGTGGAGTGCAGATGTTAATGAAATAAATCTGACCTTTTATCTTCAAGGAAAACTTTAATATTTTGGGAAATGCATGTATCCATCCGAGAAACAATCCGGCACATAACTATTTGTAAAACAGTGATTTGTTTCAACAGTTGTTGTGTGGATTGAACAAATTACACAGTATGTTATAGTGAGCTTTAGAGGTCATGGTTGGCAGATTTCATTACCTGTGAACAGAGCCAACTAGCTGTTTCCCACTGTATCCAGTCTATGTGCTTGGCTAAAGTAGCTTAGCACGAAGCTACTGGTGGTAGTTTCTTATTTAGCATTCATTAAAGTGACATCAATCTTCTTATCTAACAGCAAGATGGCAGAAATGCATGTTCCCTAATTGTTTCCTTTCAGACGACAATATGAATATGTAAAAATGAACACTATGCAGTATACTGTATATGCAGTATAGACGTAATCATGTGCTATTAAAAAGCATGCACAATTGCGTGCGTTGCCCATGTTAGCTCACTAATTTCCACTCGGGGAACAAAGGGTTATGTGCAACTCTGTGCAGAAAGCTCGTTTCAGCATCCAGAGTTTTATATCTGTATTACCGGAGCCAAAACGGAAGGGTAATAAGTCTGAAAATGAGGCAAACTGCTTGTAAAACAGGTTACGCAAAAGTCACCAAAACATCACCAAGGCACTGCTTGCCACCTCTTGATGTCAAAATTGGGTCATGTTCAAGGCCCTTCCCAACCCACCCGTGTTTAATTGCCATGTGCTAAAGAATTTCCCATGTGCTCACAAACCAGTGAAGTCTGGTGCGGCCTAATAATTGTTCACTCAAATCGCCTCTTTGTGCTGCTGTCTGCACTCAGGCGGCGAGGACACCCCCCCCCCCCCCCCCCCTCTCTTTACTCAGTACGAGCCACTGCAAAGCATTCTCTAATTGACAGGGGTTATCTCCTCAGAAATCCTTTTGCTCCCCTTAGTTACCCTCAGCCGCTACACAAATGTCTTGTCTGGCTGTTTGATTTCAACCAGGAGCAAAGCTGTCTTTTTTAAAAGCAATCTGCGACTCGCACGGACATTTATCCCTTCCCCTCCCAACGCTTCCTCGCCGCCCGCTCCGTCCAGTTGCTTCTTTATCCTGTTCGACGGCTCTCTCCAGTTTCAATGAAGCAAGCCGCTCGGGGTCTGCAGCTATTGACTGGATTTGCTGATTGGAGAGACAAAAAAAAAAAGTGAGCGAAACAAGCGGAAATGGCAAACACAAAAACAGACTGGTGGGCAAAAAAAAAAAAAAAAAACACTTTCTTGCAAATTGAGCAGGCTGTGTGTGCGCTGCTGATATGGATCCCCCATGAGAAGGTTCAGGTCACCGAATCCCTCCTCAAACAGGCCTCGGGAAAAAAAAGATTTGTTTGAATGTTTCGCTTCAGAGTTGAGAGAGGGAGGGGAAAAAAACAGGAAACAAACAGGGTTTTTAGCATGCTCTCTGCAAATGGCTTTTCTGTGACATTTCGGAATGATAAATTATATAAATGTCTTTGGACGCCACATTAAATGGATCATGAAAATAGCAGGCCCTCTGAGGGTTTACTGTGCCTTCCCTGTACAGCTCGCTTTGATGATGCTAAATGGTACACTGTTCTATCTGCTTTGACAAAATGTCATACCCCTGAAAAGCTTTCATCCTGAGTAATTTTCCCTGCGTTAGTGTGTTTTCTTTCCAGTGAGCACACAGTGTACCGGCGTGGCTTTTAATGATGGCTCTTGACTCTCTGATGACACGGTATTGTCTCACTAGCTTGGATTTTACCGGCGCTCGCCACGTCCATTAGAGAGCCTCTGAAATTCTAGACTGCCGCGGAGATGAAGCAGGTCAGGTTTTGCCCAATATTGATGTCTTAAAATATGGAATATGTCAGTTAGGTCTTGTAGCTTGTTTGGCTGTTGTGCGCGCGGGTGTGTGCGCGTAGAAATTTAAGCTCCGGTTAGACAGACCATTGGCGTGGCTCCTAGTTCTCACCAAGAAAGCAGCCCCTGTCAGACTCCCAGAAACCCCGGGCTGGAGATGAAACAGAGAAGAGTGTGTGTTGGTGTATGTGTGTACCTACGAGTGTGTACCTGCGCACCCCTGGCTTGCCTGCGCCTCGTACTGACATTTCCAACTGGTGCTGGTGTAAATAAGGCGGCCAGCCGCAGCAGGTGTGGGGAGCAGGGCCGGGAGCAGGGGAGGTCTGCGTCCCTTCAACCCCAGGCTGCAGCGAAACCGTCCTGGAGAAGTCAATATTTGCACTCGGTATCAAAGCCGGCCCTGTTTTTGTATCAAAAACCAGGCTGTACAGAAGCAAGCCTGTCCATTAGCCCAGGAGATGTCAGGGATGCCACATTCAACAGTTGCACTGGTGTTACACACTTGTCATATTTTGAAGTAGCACAAACTGACTCTTGGCTATTTGTTTAGAATATAAGCTGTGTGCAGCCCCTTCAACATGATTTGAATCATATGGTGTTTGCAGATGAACAAAGGGTCAAACGTGTAATGTGAAAGATCTCATTTAATCTGTTTGTTCAGTCTCACTGCATGTTCTCGTATTCAAGCAGAGAATTTTATCAGAACAAACAGAAATGGCCAAAAACTTTGATGTGAGTTTTAGTTACTACACCTCTTTGGTATGAAATGGACCTCGTTCGTTGAAGTTTAAGGGAACTGTAAGCCCAGCCGCCGCCTAAACCACGTCATCTGCGCTTCCGGTTTCTAATCTAATCTGCGCAGAACTTCTAACAAGAAATATCAGCCTCCTCGATCCGTCTGCTGTGAGGAAAACACGCGCCTCTGTACGCGGGGGCACACATTTTAATTTTAAAACATTCACAGGAGACCAGACTGGGGCTGGTGTCTGGGTCCGTCCCTCCCTGTCTCTTGAAAATGTGTGGAAAAACACTTACACGGCTTCGCTTTGATTTGCAGTGTGTACAGAGGGGTTTCCATCACAGCCTCTCTTATGTGGCCTGCTGCTCACGCTCCAGTCTGCTCATTGAATCCATCCTCTCACAGGGCTCCGAGACAAGACAGTGTCTTGACTCTATCACAGACGATTTTTTTTTTCAGGTATACACAGCCTCAGCAGTGAGGGAGTTTCTGTAAATTTACTAAAGGAGGCTTGGATCTGTTGGTAAAACGCCTCCGGCAAAGAGACACCAGTAAGAAAGGATTACACACACGGGGGATAAAAGATCAGTATGTTGGAAAATGTTGCAGCACACATATTCTCAAAGTAAACAGGCTCTCGAAAGCCATTACTCAATTACACAATTGTGAACAGACCACATGAGTCAAAGGCTGACAAGCTTTGGTTAACACTTAGTGAGATGCTGCGAGGTCCAGTTTTAAAACGTGTGCCGCGCCGGGTTCTCACACACCTACTTGCATGCGAGGCAAATCAGCCGCGCTCGAGCTTTAAGGTTCCACATTAGCAGGATACTCGTGGTAAACAAGGCCAAACAGGGCACCGCTCGCCTGGCTCTCCTGCGCTGCAGTCTTTTTTAGTGTCCTTTTATAGCCTCCTTCCTTCCTCCTAACACTCCAGCCTTCCGAGAGGCCGCGCAGGCACGCCGGGGAGTAAGGAAGTCAGCATGCTTCATTAAGTGAATGCGGCGCACCACGCATGTCACTGAAAACAACAGAGGCTCTGTTCAGGAAAAGAAATGACACTTAGAAATAATAGTGAGCCAGAAGCTGCCCTTGAGGAATGGCTGATGGTTACACAGCCCCCAGCTGTGGTTCACAGATCTTTATTTTATATTAGGGAGCTGGAAGCGTTGGGGAAAAAAAAAACAAACTCTTTGCTAGCTTGTACACGAAGTTGTTGAATCTGCACTCAAACCTTTAACTTTTTATCTGTAATTTCCTGCTATAGTCGGATCACACTCAAATTTTATCAAGCAAGTATTATTTTATAGGCACGCAGTTCATTTAAGTATCCCATTTGAATTTCGTTCTGACGGAGTCATGTAGCAGAAAATATTTGCACAAGAATACTAGATCAGACTTTAGCAATCATTAAACTATGGATTAGTGTGGCACATGTCCAGCGTATCTATGTTCCTGCCAAGATAGGGGATCAACACCTTTTTCTTAAAATTAGGTGGTGGTGGGGATAGATGTCCACTAAGCTGGCACAAGCCCATGGCTTGTACTTGGAATGTAGTCCAGCTGTAAAAATAATAATAAAAAAGAAAATGATCAGAGCCCAAGAACGTGAATCATCTCTTTGATGCTCAAGGATTTTTGATAACCTATTAATTGTATAAAAAAATTGTATAAAAGTCCCCGGTGGAGAATTCCCCAAAGTTTACTTTGATTTCAGCGTTTCTTTTTAAAGATCTAACAGACGTCCATGTTTACGAGCTAGCACGGTCTCTTCCCTCACTGCCTATGTCGGTGCATTGTTGCATTCCTTTGCATGCTAATGCCACCAACTGTCGATGAGTGAAATAACTCATGAATAAACCATCGGCAGGATTGCGTCCAGCCTCGCGCTCGCTGTCTTGCACACACTCCCAAAAACATTGCTTCATAGCATGACTGGCGGTCAGTAAACTCCACAGGGTAACTTTCAGTCATGTATCAAGAAAAAAAAAAAAGCCAAATCCAGCTCCAATAATGTGAGGATTTGCTGCTGTGTTCTGTATTGTATCATTGTGGATTGAATATTTTGGGGTTAGGACTATTGGTTAGACAAACAAGCTTCAACATTATCCACATTTAATTTTTTTTGACATTTTATTGTAAATTAACAGATTCTTGCAAAAACAACTGAATCAACAATGCACATATTTTCTTTGAACTACTCCAGAAATATTACCGCATTTAATTCACGTCTAAAAGGAGATACAGGGATTGTTTTCACGACTGATGAGTCAGTCACTTGTGCCGCGTATGTGTGCGTTATGGGCGGATTGAATCATCGCACGGGGGTCTACTACGCTGACAAGACTGATTGAATCACCACAGACAGGTGCTTGTCTGCGGCGCCTCCGGGGTGGCTACGCTGGGGGGATTAGGGAAGGTGAGAGTGTTGGAGCTCTGCCACGAAGGCCCGTCCCGGCTGCTGCTGTTTAGCCAAGGCAGCGCCAGCGAAACAGAAAACAGATGACAACAGAAAGAGGGGTGGGAGCCGAAAGGCTGGATTGTGTGTTCCTTCTGCTCTGCGTGTCTGTGTTTACCCTTGAGGGGTGTCAATAGGATATGGCTACCATATTGTGCATGATAATACCCATGTTGCAGCATAGTTGTGTTCTTCTATTTGTCCAGCTTTGTCGGTTATTGTATTATCCGTCAAACTGAACCCAGGCTGTAAAATAGAATAATGACTCATCACCTATTTATGTCGAGACACGGTCATCACACTCCTCTGTTCAGTTGCATTTAAACCCAACAACCCCAGACTTATGGCATTTATTTGTGCCCATGTGATGCTAAAGATTTCAGTACATAAAACACCTTCGAGAATTTCTTCTGTGCCACCTCAACTTTTGCACTGGCTAACTTGGTTCCTGCCCTAATCTTGCAGGATCATCTAATGTTTTCTCTCAGGATTTTTCAAATGATTTTATGTCATGGTAATTTTTTTTTTTACTCCAAAGCCAAGACCCTAATCTCCATATCCTTTGAGATCCTGCTCCACTGGCTACAGGATACTGTCTCTGTGTGTTTTTCTTTCACCATCCCGAAGCTGCATGGAGCAATTAATACCCAGGTTTGTTCAAGTGGGTTGTGAGTTTTGGCAGCTATTGTAGATTTGGAAACAAAACAGAATGCTGCTCCATGATCATTTTAATATGAAAAAGTAGACCTTTTTTGGATGCTCCACCACAGCCGACTGAAATGAAGCCAAATAGTCAATCAGAGGTCGGCAAACTTCCTATCATCCTGCTGATCATCAAACATTTTGTGTTTCTTTGGATCGATTGGAAAGACAAAACTTCAGATTTACCCTTAAATTTACCCCAAACCCTGTTTAAAATATGGCATTCATACTACATGCTTATTTGTAGTAGATGTGTTGTAAATATTTGAGCGCATTTCAATCGGTAAACAGTCACTGTTTGAAATTTCGGACTTGTACAACCATGAATGCAGGCGGATGGCTTAACTCCAGGTTGCACTGACCTTAGCTCACCACACACTTGTATACAGCACCGTGCCATCACATCATCCACTCAGTGTTGACAAGATTTGCCAAGGCCTGGAAATGCAAGCGGGTGGGAGGGCAGACAGGCAGGCTCTGCTGTCTGGCACAGGCAAGGCTCAGAGACAGACGGCTGAGCCATGTTTGATGGCTCCCTGAGCTCATCTATCAGTCACCACCTTTCCAAGTCCTCAAGGCTCTGTGAAGATGCCACAGATACCACACTATGACGTCAGCGCTGACAAACAGAAGGGGAAGTTGGGAAATGGCTACTCACTTGTTTATGGTCTGGTGCCCTCAGAGTGGACAAGGCCTTTGACCTTAAAGAGCTCTTGTCAGAATTGTGAAGCAGGCAGCAGAACAACACTTGAGACAAAAATAGTAACGGGGGGAAATATGAGATTTCGGCCCATCTGTTGCGATGCTTAAGTCCCATAGAGATGGTGCTGAAAGAAATCTTAACAATACTATTTGCAGTATCTTCATTGTAATGCACTGTAAAGAAGATGCATGTGCATTGTAATTTGTTTTCAGCCAACAGAGTTTTGATCCTCTTTATTTATAAGTGGGTAATGATATGGCTATTACAATGACTGTGCTTGTTAAAAGAGTTGCTTGACGCATGAGAGGGTCAAAGTTACTGGAAGCTGCACACACACTATAGTCACTGCTCTAAAAAGGTTCGGGAAATGAGACATATGCCCAACAATCCAACCTTTACATTTCATGGAGGATTGGTGAGGTGGCAAAGGGTGGTAGGACATTAGTCTCCAGCTAGCTTTAAATCCCTGCACGCCAGGTAATTTCAATAAACACCAATGTCAAATTTGTACCTTTGCGACTGCGTTGAATAAACTAAATCTCTCTACGTCCGTTTTGAATTGTTCTGGCCGGTGCACACAATATATAGCTTCTTCGAATGGTCTTAAATAAGCAAACTAGTACGAGATGGTAGAGTTTCTGTCTCCGTCAAGAAATGCCAAGAGACATAAGTGTCATTGGTTATATAGAAGATGAAGTGTTATTTAGTTTTTTGGCCAAAACCAAAATAGAACGTTTTCCTTCTCTGAGCATATTTTCTTTTGTGTATGTGGTACAGACCTTGGCCTACAAAACATTTTGTAAATCTTGTGGAACCGGTTCATGTGCTGTGCCTTATAGCTGCAGGGACATGGACTCTCTTCCTGCTCAACAGTCCAGCAGTTCCACCTCCATCCTCTTTCTCTTCCTCTTAAGCACCGTCAGGCCAAAACACACTCTTGTACCATGGGATTGATGGGTGCCAATGGCTGCCCCTTCTTCTGGGAAACATTTCCTTGAATGAAGGCTTGTGGTGAAATGTTTACAATGTGGGAACTATTAGCAACCTTTAGGGAGAAACAACCCAGCGTGGTGTAATCAATACTTCTTTTGTTTGTTGAACCCACACACTGAAACCCCAAGGTTTTCAGCTTCCCCGGGTATATGGTCCATGGTAAATTTTGCAGTGAGGCAGCTGCTTTGTATATCTACTGCAGTGCAGTGTAATACTAGAGTTTTAAGAAAATGTAAATGCATTGAGAACTCAAGTGTAACTCTGGAATGTGCTAATCGGGTTCTTGTTACTAGCACCAGGCTAACAGGAAAGACTAACCAGAAAGCCAGCTTCTAGGTCTGTAATAGCTATGGCAATTATAAGTATGATCCCTAGAGGCCATCTTTGTGGAAATCCATCCTCCGTAATAGATGCCAGCAGGGAATATTGGTGATAATGGGAGAGATCAATGAGAAAACCTGTTGTACAGAATGTGTCTGCTTTAGTACCTTAAGTTGAGCACTGGTATTTTTGTAGCCATCCCCATTTGCAACAGCTGTACATGTGTACAACATGCTCATTTCCGTGTGGGGACACATGCATGTATGTCATGTGGTAAAGACCTACAAAACCCTGGATACAATCAAGTGAACAGGGTCATTCAGCAACACCTGCTATTGGAATTTGAGGATCAACACTCACGCTAGCAGCTGATTCCCCCTTTTCGCTCAAATCCCAAATGTATCGAAATGATTGATGAGTTGAACACATGCAGAGTAACTGTTTATCTCAGGCATCGTCTCACACCTCCTTGAAATTAGTCTCTCGTATACCTTTGTTGTATTTAGCTTTAAGCTTGCTCTCAACTGCATGCAGTCCAGTAGACATCGGCAGTAAAAAGTGCCATGCACCTGTTCCCTCTTTGGCTTCCTCCAAAGTCCACAACAACTGGGCTCAATGCCGAAATCGTTGGGGCTGAACTGAGACACGTCTGCCAGTGGATCCCCTGCAGTTTTCTGTTTTCCCGACCAAATATCCTTCAGCAATGAAGGTATTTTCATCTGCCTTTGAAAAAAAACAACAACATATAGGACCAGGTGTGTGAGATACAAGAATTTCTCACATTCAGTTTCACACATTTAATTGAAATGCAGTCTTTTCGCTGCGAGTATTGAACCTCAAAGGTGGAAAAGAAGTGATTTCATAGAAAGGTACAGGAGTGTGCACCTGCTGTTAGGGTTTCAGAAGTTTTCAAAACAGGCAGGTGGGTTATGTTTAATGAGGTAGTCATTGATTTATTCTTGGCAGTAAGGTTACATGCCTAGTTAGAGTGGTACAATTACTCAGAAAAAAGATTTTATCCATTCATTTACTCTGAATAAAGTCATTGTGGCAATGTCAAATAACCTAAGATTAATAAATGTACTTGGCATTTTTTCTTATGGTATGGCTGAATGTACACCTTGAAATGACGACGCTTTTGTTTTCCGTTAATTACAAGTCTTCTGCTAACCTTTATAGATGAATTTCAAACCTCAGAAAGACGCCCTGATAAGCTGTTTTCAGAAGGCAGAGGGCATAGCCAACTAGACGTGTCTGCCAACTAGGAGTGGACAGCTGTGAACATGAGAGCCATAACAGTAGCTGTGTGCTTTTCCTTTTTTAGCAAACCTACTTTTTGATACCACAGTCTTGTGCGCGCGTGTGTGTGTGTGTCTGTGATTTGTGTGTGTGTGTGTGTTGCATGAATTACAGCCAGTATTTCATAACATTTCACATGACCAGTGGCTGATCCAAGTTAAACTGTGATCTGATTATATTGGCTGTTAATGTGACAATTATGTCGAAGGTAGGGTGCTCAGTCTATATATGCAGTTTATATAGAAGACGTTAAGTACATGATGTACAATGCATGTCACCATTCGGCATTGGGTTGATTGATCAGTCAAAACACGTCATCACCATAGACTCACCAATCAAGTAAAAGAAACCAAAGAAAAACATCTGATTGTGTGGGCCTCAGGTCTCACCAAATATACATACATCTAAGCACATTTAACACTAATCACATACCCACACACAATATATACAACATATATATACACACACTTTGATCAATGCATTTAAAGCTATGCTGACTTGCCGGCACTAATGGTGACTGGTAACTGCTCGCTGTGACAGCTTCTGTTTGTTTTCTTGAAATTTTAACTGGTGTTAAAAGAGTTGTTGGATCCTGAGGGAGCTGTTGGCGGTGGTTGAGTTGCATTGTGGGTAATGTCGGCACAATTTTAAGGCAAGGTTTCGTGTTACTCGTGGACTCACTTTGAAATGGCCTTTGTTTGGATGTTATGTTTTGCTTGCTTAATGTGCTTTCCCAGTTCACAAGGTGATGCCAAAGGACACGCTTCAGTATATATCACTGTGAACCACTTAGCGCCCGAAGGGGACAGTTGCCCACATTTAGCTCATATTTACTCTAACTTTGACATTGTGTCCTTTGCGCTATTTATCTCCATATGACATCGTTACTACTCTCCTAATATGGTCCCCTCACAGAGGTGCTCATGGTTGCATGCCTATGCCACTGACATTGATTTAGTTGCAAAATTCAATGCACTTAACAGCTGCATTCTCCACAGCAGAGTCATCCCGTCGGTCGGTTGCTCGACACTGTGCACCAACAACTGAAAACTGGTCCTGTGTCTGAACTGCGTGCTGCTGCCAAATCAATCTCCTGGCAGTTTACAACACCTTAGAACTGTTGACAGTTGGTTGGCAGGTATATGACCTGGGTCTAAAAGGACAAATGACATGTGATTAATCCCCTAAATAAAAAAAACAAAACGATAAGTACTTGTTTACGACCTTGCTGTAGACACAACAAATGTGTACCACCAAGACAAGAGAATTTCAGTGATCCAAAGAAATATAGGTCCAACTTGCAAATCTCCCATGAAATCTGCATGTTGAGCATGCCGTGATATGCAAATATTGATATTTCAGGAAAGGGTTTTTAAATTTTTCCTAAGGGAGCTCTAAGCACACTGTAAACAAGGTCAGATCAATCCGGCCAGTTAGTTATAAACAAAGTCTCAGCCTTTCGTCATCATGACATAAGATAGACGCCGATGGTATTAGTCAGTCCTGTCGGTAAACACCGGTGCTCCAAGAGTGGACAAAGCTACGCTCTGATTCTTGAACCAACTTGGTGTTGTGCTTGGACTTAAAGTTGTATACCAAAGGCAACCAGAGAGAAAGTGCCCGCTGTCTATGACACCCTTGAATACCTCCACCCTCTCTCAGAACACTACCTCATACTGTACACTGCCAGCGCTGATCCTATACAGTACATACAGCCTTTTTTTTTTTTTTTTTTTTGACCAAAATGCACAAATTGAAACACACAAGTTGATGTTTTACATTTGTGTTTTAAGAGAATAGTTTAGCATTTGGGAAATAGCCTTATTACCCCCCATGCCACATCAGATAAAAAGATCAACACCACTTTTGTATCTGTCCGTTAAACATGAACCTACGGGCAAGACATTCTTAATTTAGCAGTAAGACTGGAAACCTCTAAAGTTCATGAGTTAACACACATGACCTCTTTGTTTAATCTGTACAATTTCTGAATTTGTGAGCACGGTTCTTATATTGTTATAGTTGGACACAGCGAGCTGATTCCTGTGTTTTCTCATTCAACTCTTGGCATCTGTTGTAGCTGTAGAAAATCTGACCGAGTATTAATTTAAATGAAATATTTTATAGTGGGGCAGGTAGGCAGTAGTAATAGGTTCTTCAAACTTCACAATGAAAATACTTGTGAAAACACTACTAAAACACACATGGTTTAATCAAATCTCTTTACTGCCGCCGAAAGAGCTTATCGCAGGCAAGAGTCTTAACAAGTAATGGCTAAACTATGGAAGCTGGATCAGGGATGCCTAAAAGGTCACACTTCCATTCTTCTCTCAAGTCTTGGCCAAGAGGAAAATCTAACATAGGTAGATGATGTTTCATCATTCAAGATCAGTGGTGAAAACAGCCTGCCCTCATCTTAATCTTAATGAAAAGTCTGAGGTAATAAAATCAAGACAAAGCTGTGAAAATGTCCAGGTCACATTTGACTTGACACCATGCTGATTATCTGCCTTTGGAGCACAGGAATTTAATTCATTAAGCACTTTTGACCACTAAAATTTAGATAAGACATTTTTTTTCTAATTTGACTATTTCCTGATCAAGCAAGACCCTAGCGAACTAGTATGATCTGGAACCACTAATGCAACTCCAGACATCTCTGCTGTACCTTTTTGTAATTTCAAGAGAAACACATTTGAGTATCACATTTAATTAAGTACTCAATGTGGTCTTTGTGTGGCATTTTAAAGCGTAGACAGTCGTGGTAAGGTCGGGCACAAGGCTGTAAGGTTAGAAATAGTGCCCTGGGGACAGCACCGAGTTAGAACTTGGCGTTGATCAGATGGAGCTCAGGTTACTACCAGCTGCCCACCCAGATTTGCTGGCAGGTTAAAGTGTCCAGAACCAAATCCCTGCCAACAGTGAGCTCAAACCCAAGCCCAGAGGAGAGTATTGTGCTTCTGGCACAACCTGATGTTCAGCTGCAGCAAACGTCTTCATGGAGGAGACTTAAACGATGATAGTATGCCTAGGTTAGGAAAGCCACAAATCAAAGGTACTCCACCCATGGAAAGAGATGCTGCATAAAGTGCTGGGAAATGTGTGTTTGCAAAATTAAATATAAACCATGATGGAGAGCATTTTGTACAAGGGTTTTTGGGAATTTGAAAAAACATGTATTTCTTTGTGCAATGTAAAATAGTTTGTACATCATGTGCTGTTGGTCCTTTTGTGTATGTGCTCGTTGCGTTGGGGCTTCCTCAAACACTGCAGTAGCTGCTGCTTTCACAAAAGATGTGTGGAGAGCTTTATTGAACATGGAAAGTAATGGACTTGTCAGGCAAATACACAGTCTGTCTACGCACGGGTGTATTGACCCCGGGTATGCGGAAACTATTAACTTTTGTGGGAAGTACACTTGGTGGGCCAAACAGCAAACCTTTTGTGATTTTTAGAATTCCAGGTTGGGTCTTGCATTCACTTGTAGTTAATAGAGCTTGAAATTAAACAGCAAAACTGCAAGTGAACTGTTTTCTTGTTTCATGATCTCTGCCTCTCTTCAGCATACCCCGCTTTCATTGCCTCTTCATCTTCATGCACCATGTCCTCATAACCCCTGCAACTCCTCCATTCTTTTTCATTAATTTTAATCAGAGTTCATTAAGCACATTTTTATTTGATTTTGATTCTCTTCAATTGGCTTATGATGGCCCTCTTGTTGGGCATTGCTCGGTTTGTATTTCTAGCGCCATGGCAACGAGTTGGGGTCCAGTGCGGGTGTGTGTTGGGTGGACTTTCGAAGCACCCATGCCCGTTCAATGAAAGGCCAACATTGTCAGCAGCCCAAAGATCCCTTTGTGTGTGGATATGTTTGATGGGGGCCTTGTCATCTTCATGAGACAGCATGTTTGTTGACTCACGACAGGAGGCTTTTGTGAGTGTCTGTCACTACAAAAGGCAGTTTGCCCCGGTGCCAGCACTTGTGTCTCTTACAGTATCTCAGTGCAGTTAGCTCAGATGATGAACCTTTAGAATTATGATGTTTTTATACATGCTAGTGGCATGGTAGCTCAATGGATAGCCATGTCAGTCCACAACATGGACTGGATGGATTGGCATGAGGTTTTTGTAAAGACATTCATGATCCACAGAGAACTTGACTGACTTTTTTCTTCTTGTGGCACATTCAGAATTTTTTTTGTTCCTTTGATACTTTTATTTTATGATTAAGTAGCTGCAAACTAATGACATTCCAATTACCTGTACATTTTTTTTTACTGCTTATTAGTAAATGTCACATGAAACTAAGATGGTAAACATTGTATCTGCATACTATCAGCATGTTGTTACATGCTGATGTTAGCATTATGTCAGCATTACTGTCCCTAAGTACAGCCTCCCAAGTAACAATGAGATTTCCTGCAGTCTAATAAAAGATGGTTTCACTGCAATCTGGAGAAAGTTGCATTTAAATTACAGATTAAAAAGTTATTGAGTCATATTGTTAGACTGATCATCTGGAGATGGTGCTATGAGTGAACAAGTGGTCACTGTGGAGCTGGGGTCTGCTGGAATCACTCGAAACTTTGGTGGAGTTATTTGTGTCTGCCCTGATCCATCGTATGCGCAGCTCATGGTATCAAGTGTTGTGAGTGTGTGCATGTGTGTAAGGGGTGGATTTGATAGGGAAGTTGAGATTTGGTGTATGTCTTTGCAAGGGGAGTTGGTCGCCGTTGAGGTACGAGAGCAGCTGGTAACTCCACTCTCTGTTTGAAATGTCTGGCGCTGAACCCAGAGTCAGGACTGCAGCCATTCATTCCCAGCGAGAGCAAACGCAGCCAGGTCAATATCTGCCATCATGGCCACTCGAGTCTTTTGGCCCGCAGTTCTCAGAGGAGGGAGTTTTTGACTGTCTAGTTTGGCAGTACAGTATTTAATGTTGAGACTAAGGCTACCCAAAGAGAGGCTTGTTGGCTCTCATTTTAAGTTTTTGTTGGCATTCCAACAAGTTGCTAAAAAAGCGATATGGTTTCTTTATTTTGTCTAGTTAAATGTAATTTAGCAATATCTGAGGTGTGTTTTGATTACCTCAGGCGTATTAACAAGCATTTTGGTGGCCAAAGCAAATATTCTTTCTATTGCATTTCAAGATTATCAATGACCAGTTGAATTTCAGGCCAATGGCTATATTCTCATTTCTGCAATTAGCCTTGCATGTCAAGCTTTGGCATTTTCGTCTGGATTTAAAGCTGCCCTGTTGTTTGTGTGATTTTTCATGTACCACACATTATAGAATAGGAAAAGGAGTGCTAAGAAAGTAGACAATAGTGTGAGCTGGCTGCATTCACTGTGCGGGCAGTCACATTAATCTCTGTGATCAGTAAGAGTCTTCCCATCTGTCAGTGCGAGGCCTGCTGTGATTAATGGTGAGGAAATTAGCCCCTGTTTGACTGAGTACATTGAAATTGCCTGATCGACTCAGGGCAGGTCAGAAGGCCTTTAACTAGTTTGTCTTGTGTCACGCAGTAAATGAGGCAATTAATGGAAGAGCCACATTAGTTGTTCAGTTGAAATCTACCCAAATGAATCTCTGTTCCTTCTTTTCAGGAGTCTGTGTGACTCAGAATGTTAGGACCGTACGGTAATGTCAAATGATATCACACGATACTCCTGTAAGTAGGAGTAAGAGTCCTGAGATTTTATAGGCATTTGCAAGATGCTAAAAGTTCCTCGGCCCTGAAATGGCCTTAAAACTGGCACAGAAATCGATTCACTCTTGGTTCACCGAACACATTCAAGAAAAAAGGTCCTTTTGAAAGGAAAATAAAGCAACAAGCAGTCACCACTTCCCACCATTGCCCCTCAGGCCAAGTGTGGGATTGACTGACAAGGTTTTCAGTTTCAGACCCCTCAAAGCTGTCAACATCAGGCCTCATCTGCCAGTTGCTTACCACATGGCCTGTTCGTAAGCACAGACACATTTCTTCTCCTGACCACAAACATTACCTTGCTGTTTTGACCCCCTTTTGTTGCCCAAACCGCTGCTCTTATGGGGCTCAGGGGGCTCATCCCCGAATGTTTTAAATCTGACACAGGAGCAGTTGTTTCAGAAGCTCCTTTCTTTTGGACAATTCTGCACCACCACCACTCACGGAATGCCATCGAACACACATCAAACCTCCCCAGTGCCTCATCTTGCGCTGTCCCACCCCGCTGTGGATTCGTAGCTGTTACCCAAACTCACAAGACAAGGCCATTACTCACATCTGCCACAACTGAGCCTAGGTCACAAACATGTGTCAACTGAGCACGACACTCAACCTGGCATCAGGATACCAGAGCTCCTGATCTTTTTCATCGCTGCTGACACTAACGTCTACGAGCACCTCAGGAGAACTGCCCGGTTTGATTTATGATGAAGTGATTCTGTTACATAGACTATGTTTGCAGCATGTATTTACTCTTCAAGTGCTGTTGCTGGATCTACATCAGAGGGTAGAGTTTTGGAATAGATCGGGGAGGATGCTTCAGAGGCTGAGTCAGCCAGTATTCACACCTGTTATTTAGTGCCATATTAAATTCTTAATCCTCTGTACCATCATTACACAACATACCAAAATAAATCCATGCATGATTTGTTGATCTCATTGCCTGAAGGACAAATACCAAAACAGATAGAAAGATCTGCATAAATTAGGTCAACAGATAGCTCCTTAAAATTTTGTCTTGCTTCACATTAAAATATCAAAATGTCGATGAATTTCAGTTTCTGAAACAATAGTGCCTTTTTATCCCCGCCATTGTGTCCATTGGTGACATGTAGTGGACAGATGGCGGGAGAGAGTGCAGATCACAGTCAAGGTTCCCATGTGCCAACCCAGACGTCGTCGTTCTGCCAGTGACAGACAAGGCGATGTGCTCTATTTCATGGTTTAGGTGCCATGTCTGAACCGACAGCTGACCCAGCCCGAGAGTTTAGTGTGTTGTGAACACACGTCTGGAGCACAGGCAGCTCTAACCATATATCTGTGAATGACACAAGGTTGTTATCACCAAAACAAAGATGGTCATTCGCTCAGTTTCACCTGTGCTACATACTATATGTGTGCCTATTCATTTATCTACAGCCGGTAGTCCTTTTTGCCATCTTTGCAACGTGATAGCACACTTTTATGAGTTACTTGCACGTTATTTTTGAAGAATTCTGTAACCATTTTTGGACAGCAGTGGTATAAATCATTTTTGTGTTGTTTTTCCTTCTTTGTTGCACTCAGGGCACGAATATTCCTGCAGTAGCTCTTCTAAAAATTATCCAAGTAGATCATTTTGGCTGTCAGGAAAATGAATAGGCAATGTCTTTGGGTTTTGAAGTGTCAGCTGGATTAAAACAAGCAATCTGAATATGTCCCTTTGGACTCTAAAACAGACTGATTGTTTCATTGGAAACAAACAATGTGCACATTCATTGAAAATTCTTAATTGCAGCCATGTACCGCCATTATCTCCGTGTAATCTTTCCCCAGAAATAAGCTGCCTCATACAAACATGTTATGATTCTGGCAACATGTTTTAACATCTAAAACCACAATGTTGTGATATGAAGTAATTTGGGCTGGTCAGAATGTCAGCTTTGATGATGGACTGAGTTATATTGGGCAGACAGAAGAAAACTTGACAGAGCCTCCTTGTAGCTTGCAGCGAAACTGGCAAGTATTCTAGACCTTCTTGACCGAGCACTCCGTATGACTAATACATGAAAATAAAGCTGAAACCCATTGAAGAATTTCTTTAAATTTCCACATTGCATCTGATCTACATGACTTTAAAGTTAACTATTTGCATTATGACATTTTGAGGTCTCCTACGAGACCTAACTTGAATAAGTGTTGCCTTGTGTGCCAGAAAAACTGATAAATCAAAAAGGGAAATCATTTGCAATCCTTCCACAAACACACACACATACACACACACACACACGCACACACACACACACACCATCCAATTTCCTCAGCCGCTGTACTCACAGAGAGCGCAGTATTTCTTCTCTATTTTCCTCAATATTTATTGAAAAGCACAGCATGATTGCATTTCATTTTGTTTAGAAACTGTGATGTTTGCCACTGAGAGACCTCTCACAACTAAATAGATAATGCCGGGTGACAAGATGCAAGAGTTTGCAACTCAGAATTGGAAATAACTTGTGCCAAGGCTATTTTTCTTTTGAAGTTCGATAGCCACCACTATTCATGCTACTTATTAGCAACTAACTGGTCTTGATCAGCTATTGCACTTTATTAACTGCATTACGAAGCTGGATTTATTTGGATGGTTCGGTACTTTTCCCCACTCATCTTGAAGAACATTTAAGTATATGTCGAGTTCCCTTCCCTTTTTACTGCCAGTTTTCTTACTGTGATGCTCTTTGGCCTTGAAGTAGAACAAAGGAGACCATAGTCAGTATCAGCCAAGTGTGTCATTGAATGCCCTCTGCTCATAGAAGAGTTTTCCACAGGAGAAGGTTGCAGCATGTCTCCCATGATTAATTGTGATGGTTATAACATTACTGCATAAAAAACAATATCTGCCACCCAAGTAGAATATAATGAAAAAAAGTATCAAGAGTGTGCCCTCAAGGAAGGGCATATTAATCTATATTACTTAGCTAGTTTAATTTATAGTGTCTAAACATCAACACTTTCAAGGTAAACTCACATTTGGCTTATTTGCTTTTTTTTTTTTTTTTAAAGAGAAATGAGAAAATCAATAGCAATTTTGACTGTGTTTATTTCAGCAGTAGTTCCCAAGTATATTAGCTTACCTTAGCACAAAGACCGGGAGCTGTGGGCAATGACTAGCTCTGTCATAGGTTTCTAACGGCTCCAAAGTCGGCTCATTTACAGCAGTTAACTTACACACTGGAGCTAATTAATCCCCAACACCTGTGCTAAGTGGATGCACATTAACTTATTAGCTAAGTAGCTAACAGGATACAACATGTTACAGTTGTTTTAGGTGTATTAACAGTGTTTTTCTACTTACGGTGAAGGTTAGCCATTTCTCCTAGCTTATAGTGGGCGACTTGTGCTAAGCTAGGCGATACGTCTTGGACGTTTGTGCTGAAAAGACAGAGGAACTTCTTCAACTGGAACTAATTAGCAGGTATTAAACCCAAATTGTACCGATTATCACCTAAGAGTTAGAATTGTGAACGTGTTAGCAAGGAGCAACATTAGCATCTATTAAGGGACAGGCTTCGGGCCACCTTACACAATTAAAGTCCAAAACTAGCAAACATTTTAGCTGCTAGACACACCAACATTCACTAGCTAGTCGCTAACTTGGACATGTTTTTGTGCTGGGCAAGTGTGTCAAAGTGTCAAATGATGAGGCCATTTCTATCACCTGCACTGATATAGTGCCCCACAAAAAAACATATAGACCGCTTCGCTGGGCGCTCATTTGTGAGAAAAGGGGAAAAAAAGAAACAGATTTGGAATGTTGGACGTAAAGTTTGCTTTCTTATTAAACTTTTTTAAAAAGCCTATTCTGCAGTGCTCTTGATTTAGAAGATGAAAGACGCCACTTACCAAGGTTTCCTTGAAGACATTTGTTTATTTTGACAAAGCCACAAGAGCCAGACAAGTGGATGCTTGACAAGTGCAATAGAAAGATAATAAACAGTAATTCTCGGAGCAGAGGGTTTCCTTGCAGAAGTGTTCTCTTGCAGAGGCAGTCATCTAGCCAGTTGTTTAGGGTTTAGTCTTTCTTGAAACCTTGCAGGGAAACGGCTGTCCATGGTGAATTATTTCCATTATAAAACATGTGCTTGATAATCACTCAAATACTCCAGTCTGTTTTTTGTTGGCATTTTTTTTTTATCATTTCTTATCAAAATGTGCAATGAGTATACATTAATTTAAAGATGAAAGGTCAGACGGTTGAATTTAAAATGAGAAATGACTTCTTTCATCTGGCCTAACACGTACACAAAACATGAATCTTGAATAATCTTTGGCCGCATGCATCATTCCTCAATGTTTGGGACATGGAGGTGCATGTATATCTTCGAGACAGTATCATGAAATTGTTTTTTCCAAGTCGGTTTAAGCTGGAATTCTATCTTCCACCCTAGCATTTGGTTTTCCTTTAAAGTACAATCTGGAAGGAAATATCTGGGCTGCTGTGCCTCAGTTCATCGAAAAGGCAACATTGACTGCCTGTACTTAAAAGACTCATCCTCAACAACCAAGACAGGAGCCAACATCTGGTGGCCTCAATCCTCCTCCATTGATGAGTAAAGGACTTTTAACGTGTTTAATGTGTTGTGGGAAACCCACATCTTGCAGCATCCTATTATGATAAAAAAAAAAAGAAAAGAAAAATGCATAAAAACAGCTGGATGAAAATAAGACTTGGAATCCGAGCTGTGTAAAATTGTAATCAATGTAACATCCGCCCACCACATGAAACATTAATATATCTTACAGGTCATATGATCGTTTAGGACAAATTAATATTAATGAAATATTAATGTAAAACAGATTACTCTATTAGTGCCAAATTGTGAAATCATGCCGAGGGAGGAGGGGCTAGAGTCAGCAGCCAGCTTATATGAATATGAAAGTAAAGGTCCAGTCTGTAAGTTTTAGTGGCACCTAGTGGTGAAGTTGTAGATTGTAACCAAATGAATACTCCCACGTCTCATATTCTCCTTTCAAGCATGTAAAAAAACTCTGGCTGCCAAAATCACATTAAAAGCAAAAGATTATATTTAGATTAGTGATTGGTTTGTTTAGGACGACAAAACACAATGATCCGTATACACTAATGAAAACATACCAATGAATATTGTATTCCATTCCTGCAAAGATATTAAAAATGTGCACATCTTGTGGTCTATAGATGCCATGTGCTCAGAAACTTATTTTAGAAATTCTAAATGTTAGAAACTGACCAAAAAAAAAAAAATGAACGTGTCAGTTCCTTGATACATTAAGCTAATACATAACATACTCTCTCATACACAGCATGTGGGTAACTCTATCTGCAGTGTTGGGGTTTTGTGTAAAACAACAGCAACAATACGGTTAAAACAATGCAGCTCCAAACTGTAATTCAATCTATTTTCAGTGGTAAAACCTTTTGTTGCCTTCAGTAGTTTCCACTTCAAAAGCTTATTTTTGCATAGTGATTTCATTCGATTATGAAACATGACTGAATGAAGTCGTCCTTATGAGGATGCTTGGAGAAACAAAATCACTCTGTGTTCCTATAAAGGGCAATAAAGAATTGTCAAATGTGCTAATCCATCGCTAATTCATTAAATAACACATTGTGACTGTTACACTCATAGATTCCTTTGCCATCCACTGGTTTCTTGACTGTCCAGCATCGGCACCACTTCAGTCCCCGTGCGTACGCAGTTTCACTTCCTGGAACATATGCTTTCTCCCTCCCTACTCATTACTTCTCCTGCACGCGCTTCCTGAGGTTTCTGCCTCATCCGAGATGCATGGGGCCTTTGTCTGCACTGTGCAGATGAAAGGTCCGCGGTGAAGCGGCAAACCGCGTGGAAACAAAAGGATTCTTTCTCTTACGCCTCACACATTGGAGCAATCTCAAAGACAGCTGTTCCCCTCCCGGGTGTCCCAAACTCTCCGACTTGATCTCCCCTCTCTCCGTCCCATGCACCATGCTTGTTGCTGATTTATGAAAATATCAAAAGGGGAAGGAAAGGGCCCACCAAAGTGGTACAGAGAATAGGAGACATGTTTTACCAGGCCACTCCTCCTGTTTACTCTCTCCTTCACTGTTCAGATGCCCCCCTCCCCCCCTTCCAGTTCAGATAACTGGGATTCTGGAGCAGCGGCGCTATCCAGTCACCACAGAGGATGCACTCCTGTCACAAGTTCCCGCGACTGATCAGGGCAGATGACTTTTCAGCACCCACAGATTTAACCCGTTGTGGGTAGGTCTGTGCGTACTGAGGGAATGTAAATCAAAGTCGTGTACTGTAGCTGCAGCATATGGGTTTGTGCTTAAAGGCAGAGGCCACTCCAATTACTGACTCTGTCACCAAAGGATGATGAAAGTCCTCTTAGTGTGGAGCGCTTGTTGCTCAAACAGCAAAACAAGCGAGGACTCAGGCGGGTTTTAAAGCCCCATGTTACAACTCGGTCCAACGGAGGGCTGTGAATTTATTGAAAGGGAGGAGAGGATTTTCATTCATCAGCTTTTATTGTATGTTATCACTTCTTCAGCGGCTGCAGATGGGGAGCCATGATCAAATCCAGTCTTCGTGGCAGTCGTCTGCTGAAAAGTGTCATAATTAACTCCAGAGAGAACAGCACGTCTGTGCTAAAATCTGTGACTAATCTGAATTGCAGTGAATTGTGTAGGAATGGATTTTCATATCTAAAACAGTTTGATGTCCTATCGGATGTCTGCATGTTCAGGAACTCCCACAGCACTCATTGTACAAATTCAAGCATGTTGTAAGTTATGTCACGAATTTGCATATATCTGTTTTTCAGCTCAGTGTTCAAAGACACTGTGCACTGAGAAATCCAGAAGAGTCTTCAAAACATGAAATATTACAACCTTGGCAAGCCCCAGAAAGCACAAACAAGCTTACAGAGTGTAATAAGTATAATGATGCGTTCAAACGTCAGCACTGTCTACCTTTTTGCATGTGTTTTCTGCATTAGCCGGATTCCTGGATCCCAGAACTCACATGAGCAAGACAAAGAACCAGGGAAAATCAGGTCAAAGTCGGGCTCTGACCTGGCAGTTTACCACAGACCAGCTCAAAACTAAACTGAGACGAAGTGCAGAGTCACTTACACCCTGGAGCTTGGAAAAATAGCCGGCCTCCTTCCCAAATCCAGAGCGTGGCAGGTTTACTAGTCATAAACCCAAGAAAATATTAGAAATCCAAACATGGGATTTATGGTACTTCTTTAAGGCATCTGGCACAGTTGAACTTTATGTGCAATGTGTAAACACTTATATAAAGCATAAGTACCTCTGTAGTTAGTTGGCCTGTGCTAAATTGCAAAGTGCATGGTTTTTATTTGACTGTATCTGCCCAACAACAGTACAAGTTTAACTCTAACTATAACTGATTGATCCCAAACCATAGTCTCAAACACAGGATTGTAAAAGCCTGAAATTGAATCTCTTTCTTTAGAAATTAGATTTCTCTTGACTCTATAAAACCTCAAGTGTCATGAGTGAGTGTTCAGAGCCTCGTGCAAACCGCCGTTTAATGTAAAACGCGGTTCCCCGAATTCTATCATAATGACAATTTATTGGTCAAAGAAGGTCGTTCAAGTTCAGGCAACCTCGGTCCGCGTCAAAATAAAAGTATTCATCAATACACAGGAGTGCAACAAGGAACATAGGTAGACAGACAGGATACAGCTGGCTCGGATGTTCCAACTTTAGCAGCGCTGGGATCTGTATTTTTCCAGCGTTCCAGAAGTGGAGAGGTTTGCAAATTATCATCATATTTCAATTCGTCTGTGAGCTGATTCTTATTAACTCGCCCGTCATCCAGATTAAATGTTTGCCATTGTATTTTTCTAAACCACTTTCATGACTAACTGCGAACGACCCTCTGGGCGCACATTAGCTTCTCTCAGGCTTAGAAGCTAGTTAGCGCTAAAACGCTTAGAGAGTTACTGTTTGACCATAAACATGAAAAACTGACACATGCGGACTCGTATGCATAGGATAGCAATTATAGCACATATAGATCAGCGTGTAGACAGCTGGCTTCTGCAGACAGCTATAGATTCATGAAAGCACAGCAGTGTGAGGATCGATCAGCTTGCTCAGCCCGGTGGAAAACTGCAGCGATCTGAGGAAATACTCGAGCTAATCATTTATTGCAAGCATGCTTTGCCTTGTAAGAACAAACTCACAAAGACTAAATAATTTGTGTTAAACAGGCTAGGGGGGCTAAATCAGACTAAATCAGGCATAAATGCCCAGGTTCAAGGGGTGTACAGCTGAGAACAGCCGAGATGATGTGCCCAAATGTCATACGCTCACATCGTGAGCCAGGTAATGAGCAGAACCGTAGAGTCTGGTCGATGACTGTGGTACAGTATGTACCAGCAGGAAGGATGAGAGGAAACTGTAGCCACTGAGCAGAGAGGAAATTTTAATCTGGAAGAAACTGTCTGTGCCCTACGATGGGAGTGTGGAATTGTATGTGTTTAGTCAATATTCCATGTATTTATGCATGCTGTCAACAGCATGGCTACAAGGCCTGCCAGGGAGTTTAAAAAAAGTGTCAACAAATCCATCTGGATAGTTTTTTCAGTCAGGTAATATATCCTACCCCTTCCTCTTCACTTACCCCCCTCCCAAGTGTTTGCATATGTATACTGTAGCAATGAGTGGACCAGATATTTCACTTGGAGGACTCCTTGTCCTTATCTGTTATGACAGCATATAGAGAATGTCAAAATGTGATAAATTGAAGGAAAAGGAGAAAAACAAGTGGTGAACAATGGTCAAAAGTGAAGTCATGTTTTTTCCATTAACTTTGGTGAATCCTCTTTTTCTCTCTTTGGAAATGGATCTGAGACGATACAGTCTTTTTTGACTCAGTGTGCTTTTCGACCCGTCGCTTCAAATATCAGCTCGAGGAGGGCCAGTGTGTTCCTACGTGCACTTGAACTGTGTTGACAGCTGAAGAATGTCGTGTATATGTTTTACTGACAGTTTGTTGCACACTCACTGGTCTGAATTGAAGAAGTTGACTTTAAACTGGTGTCAGAGTTGCTTTTCCGTGAAATAAAAGTTAAGTGAACCTCGCAAAAACACTAACCCTGCTCTGTTTCTCTTTCTGCTTCTCTTTTGGCTGGAAAACCAACCGCTCGTCTTGGATTGCCTTGAATGACTTCAGGTATGTCAAATCACTTAATACCACTACTACGGTATCTAATGAGATTACCTCCTTCACTCACTCTGCTGTCTTTTAAGTGGTAGTTCATGTTTATTCATGTTTAAGAATGTTTGCATGGGGAATCGACAAATTACACATGACGTAGTCCAGAAATTGTGGTTCATATTTGGAAAACAGCAGCAGTGCACATCATTTAATGCAAATAAACGTATGCATACATCAGATCAGAGGACTAAATCTTTAGTAAGGACACTAAATATGTCTTTGAAGTGGTCAGAATACCACAGACCTTAACCCCCCCCCAGAACCCCCTTGTCAGTGTTAAATACCCATATTCTCTCAGTACTGTTTTCATCGCAGCGATGAGGAGTCTAAGTCCCCCCTCCTAAGCCCTTGTCTTCTGTGTGTCTGCATTGCGTAACCCGCAATTTGCACCCCACTTTTCAACCAGAGAACAAACTAGGCGAGGCATGGTGTGCAACCAAACTCTGTCTGCATCCCCCCACAGTGCAGGAATGTTTTCTTAAATAAAAGACCCGATTTATGCAATAACACAGACATAGCAAGCGGAGGGAGTCTCAGTTTTATTGGATTCCTCTCAAACTCTGCACATATTTCACTTTGCAGTGTAATAAGGACCTGAATTTCTAATTTAGCACTACAGGGGAAGGGAGAAGGGTAAAAAACAAAAAAAAAAGAAACAAAACTTGGCTGCAAAGTCAAGTTGAGAAACATCAAAATGGGTAATGACAATATTTGGGAGAGAGTTTGCCTTAATGCTGACGAGAGAGACTAAGGGATCAATTCAAAAGACTTCTAATCCAGTGGACTTTATTGCTGGGTTCTGGTAGCCATCTGAAGCAGCGAATGGCACCAACTAGGGCAATCAAAATATAATCTCATCAGTCTGTTTGATATAGTCATTACAGTGTGGATTAGGGAGAAAGCTTATGATCTCCACTTAGAATATTTTTAACCGTTTTACTGTGATATGCCCTCATTTAGTTGGAAATATCCAGGATATTGTTCTGAGCGGCTGCTGAAGAAGAAAAAAAGATGTCACAACTGTAATTGTTTATTGGTTCCATCCAAACATATAAAATATGCAAAGTAGAACCACAGGCTGCACATGTCAAAACAATGACTAATTTGTGTTTGGTTAGAGTAATCAGCAGACGGCGCTTCAGGCAGGGATGAAGCCGAGCGGAGCGGTTGAGGGCCAGTGTCACTGCTAGAGCTCCTTCCTCCCCATCCCTCTCTTAACTCACCATCGTGCCTCTTCCCTGACATAACCTTTCTTTACCTCGTGTTGCCTGCCCCTTAAAACCTCATGCCACTGCATCCATTCCTCGTGTCAATCAGTTTTTCCTACAATGTCCTCTCTGTCTCTCCTCCTGCCTTTCACATCCATCACCCCGCCCCGTGATTACTTGTGTATCTTACCTCTCCCGGTTTCTACCAAGACCTCTCCCTGCTTCATTCCTGGCCCCCTTCCTTATCTGGCTCCCTATAAATAATGCCACCTGTTGGGCCTGGGCCTTCATTACACTCACGTAACAGTAAATCAGAGAAGAGGAGGACTGGTGAGGGTGCTCTATACAGGCTAGGCAAGTCATACGACTGGCACAGAAAAATATGCCTGGCACTCACTGAGTAATGCATTCGCTAGTGAGGCCAGAGGGAGAATAGCAGGAGCAATCAGGCCAAGGTTAAAACAACCTCAGAATCTCTGCTGAGAGGGGATTTAAGATGAGAGTTATGACGGTGACGATCGCCTTTATACTTTTGGATAAGAAAACCAACATGATCTCAGTGTTTTGAAATTATGTACAGTATTTTGTAGGCACGATAAAGTTGCAATCCTATACCGCGCCTTAGAGTTGCAGCGATGCTCAGCTGAGGAATTGAGTAATCGATACACGGTTCACACTTTAAAGCCGAGGGCACGGCGCGGAGGTTGGAGGGTCGAGCACTTGAAAGCACGCACAGCGGGATGTGATCAGGGGTGTGGGTGATGGGGTCAGAGGCCAACTCTCTCAAATAGCCTCGGTGAGTACAACGGGCCATCGGCTTCCTTTGGCTTTGAAATGGGAGGCGGCGCTGGCTGCTCTCCCATGCTGGACTAGCTTTCAGCATACCAGCGTCCCGCCATCAAACACAGTTGTCGTGTCAAGTGTCTTCCTGGGAGAGGTTATTTTTAAGATGATGAAGGAGGGATTCATGAGCGTATTTCACGATCACATGCTGCATTTGATGTACAATCAGCAAATTAACAGTACAGTAAAGGGCATGAATACTGATTTGGTGATTCCATCAATGAAATAACAACATTCTGTTTACTTGATGATGATAATTTCTACAAATTAGCAAGCGAGTACAATAAATGTGACAGATGTGACTTTGTTGGCTGGTAAATCATTAGAGATACTAGCTAGGAGGAAAATATGTGTCTGCTTAATTAGCTCCTGCTGCCCATCCATAAAGAACAGAATGCCACCCGGCTCCAGAGGACACGAAATCGCAGTTTTCTCATGACATGTGTCTTGAGGGTAATTTTGTTCATCTGCTAATTACTGCCTGATACATCTGCAAGGAACAAAACTGTTTCAGCTTTCTCCTTCAAAGGGACACGCCATGTCAGCCTGTTGTGTATGCCAAATCAATTAGTCATCAAAAATCCCTCAGAGAAAAAGAGTTAACCTTTATCTCCATCAATGTTTCATTAGTTACCCCCCTCGCCATCGCCGCATTTTTCTCTCATGCTGAAATAAAAACGGGGCTTGTGGCGGTTAATGTAAATAAAAACGTAAATGCGGCCATTTAGTATTCTCTCTGTCCTCTCAGAGATATGTCGTACCGTCGCAATTCAAAGGGGAAAAAGAGAAACGCTTTAATGAACGTCTCTGAGCCGCGTGCGCTCATGGATTATGCAGAGAAAAAGAGGTCACGCTGCTGAGTGTTTACATGCCACACTATCACGTAGAGTAACGCCACACCAGAAATGTGTTTTGCCTCTCTCTCCCCCAAAGTCAGGTACATGAACAAATGAATTCTCCATGCTGCGCGCTGAAAAAGCGGCGAAAAGTCCCCGAGAGGTTTTTCCAATACAGACATGAATTCATGGTTTTTAAAAGTGGTCGCTGTTGTGAAATGCAGCAGTACAACCCACAGATTAAACAGAAGAGTGGAGAGCAGCTACATTTAAGCAGGACTAATTTCCTAGTTCTACATTTCTTTACTTTTTTCCCAACTCATTACTCGGGCATAATACGCGTTGTGGAAGTTGTCGCGAGAGTGAACTTGTATTGCTTTTATGCTTTTGTCTTGTGAGAATTAGCTTGATGCTGTAATTAGCTTCTTGGCGCTTATCTTTGGCAGCCATTAGTGAAGTTTGGACCTCAACAATAATTCATCTCCATAAAGCATCTTTTCAAGGCGTAGCTGAACTTTTTTGGAATCGTAAAGATCAAAACCACTCTATCTGTCGATGTAAATACGAGGCTAAAGAAACATGACTGTTAGCTTAGCTTAACTTGTAGACTGGAAGCAGAGGTTAACAGCCAGAGCTAAAGGCCAAAGTAACATGTTATATCTCTTTTGTGTAGTACATAAAAAGTGTGAAAGTGATCAGTCTATTATGTCTCCTGACTGTGGTCCTGTATTTAACAGACACATATGAAAACGAAAATGACAATTCACTTGAAATACAGTCAACTTGGAGATGAAGAGAAAAGGTACATGTTTATGACTCTGTGAGAAATGGCTACATTGTTTATAAGGCTGCAGCTTATCACCATTTTATCACTCTTTCAATTACTTTTGATTTATTTGATTAATTGTTCAGTTTCTGGAGTGTCATATAGATTACCAAGTCAAGATAAGATAGTTACTTAATGGTATAACTACACACGCAAATAAGATCAGACTTGGAGATTAGGACATGAGATATATCTGCCTAATGACTCCAAACATCAAGCTGGAGCACATTAACAAAGCTGTCATCTCCCGCTGCGAGGAGGCCTTTTTTCCTTATGATCACTTAAATGGATCCTGAGACGAGTGACGGCTAGGTGGGAACCCCTGCTGCTCATATTTCCCCCTCGCTCACAGAGCCCAATCTGCAATCTCTGCCTGGCTGTTGTGCCCCTGTCCCACTCCATTAGGAAACCACTGACAGCAGGCACAAGTGACCGCTCCAAAGAAAGGAACAGGAGGATTGTTGTCTTCTTCTTCTTCTTCTTCTTTTCTCTGAGACTTGTTGGGATAGATGGCAGGCAGACAGACTGCAGCTGGCTGTGCCTCAACTCATCTAATCACAACCCTGCTCTCCCAGCTTCAGCACAGGCATGTCCTTATTTCCTATAGGGTTTTTCTCCATGCCTGAAACCACTTATAGTTGACATATGACAGGGTAATATGGGTGAAGTTGGAGTCATTAATTCTGGCATTGTCAGCACCCACATAACCAGCTAAGCCAATTGAAGCCAGTGCCAGCCAGCTTTAGCACATCAGTTAAGAGAAACCGTTGAGTACTTGAGTTCTCCATTTGAAAGCTTTTAGAAATTATACTAAAATTACAGAGTACCATAACAGTAGTGTTATTTCTGCTTGAAGTGCCCTCACAGAAACATCTCAGTATTAATAGAGGAAGTAACAGGTTGAGATTTTGTATTGTGAACGCGACATTTAAAACAATTCGTTCATTTTGTTCGTTTGCCATCTTTATCTCCTTTGTGTAGAATCTTCTATTGTTACAAATAGCTTCAAGCATATTAAAGGTATTTTGCTGCCCATTTCATACATTTCATTATTGAGTTTTGGAAAGCAATGACAAAAGACTTCTAGTTGTTCAGATGTGGGAACTTTGGCTGATCTGTTATAATCTATTTGGACATTATAGGATTAATCTCCTGCATCTGAGAATTTTGTACCAATGAAACTGTGACTTTTCAAGTGTGTGGTACAATATTGCTCTCATCTCGTCCTCTAACAAATTAACAAATTAACTCTAGGTGTCTTCCTTCAAGATGTCCTGCTGAACTTTGCTTTTAAAAATCATGTTCTGGTCAAAAATGTGCAAAGTTTCTTTTTCCTTTTCATCTCGGTTTTGGGCCTGCTCTGACTCATTAGCAGCAACACAATTTGCCAGGCAGGGTCAGTCATGCAGATGGGCGAAGGTTCAAACTGATGGGCTTTGTCACCTCACATTAATTCTACCAAAGATGATTAGAAAGAATCTGCCGGCCAAAATTCCTGATGATTGGAATGCTCATCTTGATGAAAAACACCACTGCTGGCTTTGCTTGCTTTCCCTTTTTGTCGCTATTGATGTGTCTTCCCAGGAAAAAATTGCATAGCATTAATGAAATACCCCTGGCAACAATACGCGAGGCAGGAAAATAACTGTGGTCCAGTACAAGACAAGATTAATGAATAGAACCTTACAGCAAATTCCCTGTGTCACAGAGTAATGATAGCACTTTTGACAACAGTCCAAATGGCTTGATGGCAGAACGGCTTTCATATATTTTCACTGTTGCGTAAGACTTATTGTGTACCCTAGAAAACCCGAGTTCTTCAACCAAATTCCACATAGGAAAAAGGTAAATTGCTTGTCTTTAAATTAGTTCAAAGTGGTATAATTTTGCTCCAGTTTACAAATGGTAATTTCCAGTGACAGATGCAGCACTCTATTTCACGCTATTTTACACTGGTCCCATCCACCCCTCTGTCCCTGCGTTGCAAACTTAAATTCACCTAGCCGAAATTGGAACCATCTCCAAAACTTGGAAACACTGCTGTACATGGAAGGGTTCATTTTTCCCTGTCAGCAAATCGTCTACTTCCAGTACAAAGCACATCAAATTTTTAAGTCTTTTTTTTTTTATGTGGCATACTTGCAAAAACAAGGTTTGTTGACGGATAATTGTTTGCTACTGGCGCAGGCTCGTCAGCAGGTTTTTGACAGTTTTTCTTTTTTAAACCAGTCCTCAAAGGTTTGTGGATGTTGCATCTAGCGGGGGGTCCATGCTTGACAGATACTCTCCACAAAGATTTGAGTAAATACTGATGTCTTTCATTAAAGTGAAAGCAGTCTTCACCTCTTGTGGTCAATTAATTGGATTTTAACTAAACTCCTCATTAGGAAGAGCTGTCACGGTTCTGTTAGCAGCGAGACGCTCTGACATTAATTGTCTCCAAAGAATACTGTTTTGGTGGAACGTCCCCTTCTCGCTGGCTTGTAAATTACTCCCACAATGTAATGAAGCTCAACACATCTGGTGAAATTGCTCCGTGTATTCTTGCATGTTGCACTCTTTGCGGGTTTCACAGCTTGCCAGGCTGCTGTTTGAGGAAATGTTACTTTAGAGCTTCATTGTTAAAAAGTACGTAGACTCTTGTTTTTTTCTTGCTTAGCAGGGCAAATAAGTAAAGCAATGCGAACAGGAGTTAATTCAGCACTCGTGCTGATAGCTGAGAGCTACAGAGAAGATAACGGGACAAATACGGGGTGTAAAACGGTCACAGAAGAATGGCGAATCATCGACAGCCTCTCATTTGGGGTTCAGGAACGCGGTATGATCAGTGGTGGGGAGCCAGTTCAGTGGGGTGCCATCAAGGACCCGTCTGTACTTATTTGAAGCCACCCCAAAAGATTCATTAAATGATATTGGTGACCCAAGGAGGTTTTGGGAAGGAACCCAAAAACCACAGGCATTCCCAACACCCATTCCCACCATCCATTCCTGCTTCGAGATGAGAAAGCAAGCATTCTTGCTGGAGATATGCTTCAATGACTTTCCCAACTTAATTTTCTCCCTGTGTGCTAAAATTGTGCTATAATCCATTGTGAAAAGTTACAGCTTCCCACAGACATATATCTAAAGAAATCAAAAGCCAGAGATCTGCCTAATAACTCTAATAAGACAGTGCAAATTATGCAAACATGTTACCATATTTGTCTTTTATCCAGGGATAACTGTGCTTTTCATGTACCTTTAGAAGTAAATGCTGCATCAGACCATGAAAAACCCCACCAGCAAAGTGGCAAAGCTGCTCCCAGCCCCAGACTCTAATCTAGTTGTAACCCAATCCCTGCACAGGGCTTTTTGTGTACAAACGAGCCCTCTCAGTCACTTCAGCCCTGGAGCTTGTGGTCTGCATTCCGCCTGTCGTAGACACAAGCTGTCTAAATAAATGCTCGCCGTTGCCTCTTTATTCTGGTGGCAGCTTGTGTTCGGGGGGCCTCTGGCGCTTTCATGCCAACATCCATGCTGCACACATGCTCATGAACATCCGCAGACCAAAACAGTGGCATGCTACCAGGCTAACGCATACAGCACACTGCAGACACCAGCTGGGGACCTGTTAACAACCAAATAGCGCTGGTCTGTCAGTGAACAGCTTGACGCTGGTGCTGCCTGTTCATTCTTGTTTTGAGCTGCATTGCCCGCAGCAGTCAAGGGCTTTCAGTTGGCACTCATGGCTGGTATCACATGTGCGGAGTGTCAGTGCCAGACACTATAGCCTTGTGCATTCTGCTCAGGCTATACAATTAGCCTGGAGGCCCAGTCCTCCAAATCTGCAGACAGCATCTGCTGGGCTCCACAGGGGTTAAAATGGTCCCACAGTCTGTTAATGAAGTATTCCATTTTAGTTCGTTGAACAGGACTTATTTTAGGGTTAGTCAAGTAAGTTAACCTGTTGATTCTTTTAAACTGAGTTTAGACGCCGCTGGGTCAAAGGATAAGGTTTAATGTCAAAGCCACACTGTTGCTCTAAGTGCACGTGTTTGTATTTTGCACATATTTCCGATAAATCGTAGTTGCATGCCTGCAAATCAATCCTCTCTGCTTTGCTTAATAACATCCTTCTTCACACTTTTTCTGTGTGGTCTCGGGTAGCATCCCAGATACTCCACCCCTCTTCCAAATGCCAAAACATTTCAAAGAAGTCAAAGGCTTGTGACAGGAAAGCATTTAATTTCATCAGCAATAATTATACTGTATTCAAGGAGAGATGAGACCTTCATCCCCCCTCATAATGAAATAATGATGCAAACTGAGGCATCCAAGAGACACTGGATATGATTTTTTACAGATGTTCAGGTTTAAAAGCGGATTGCAGGATGCAAAATTATATTCCTGATAAGGTCAGAAGAAAATCTACCTCAAGATGTGACAAATAAAAAATGACAAAATCGCGTGGGGCTTCTGGACAGGTTGTTTTTATTCCAGCTATGGATGCATTGGATTGTTAATACGTCAGGATTTATTGCTACACAGAATGCTCCTAAAGCACTCTTTAGTGACTGTGAGTGTGACAATATGATTTAACATGTTCTATCTGAGGGATATTATGGTTTCCCTATGAACCTTTTTTGACTTTTATCCCTCACTACTGCAGTTAGCTCTGCAGCGGTCCATGAAATTTTCAACTTTTCTTCCTGAAGATGACGGAAAAATAATGACCCTCTTGCGTTTGGCAACAGCTTTGACTGAACACAGGAGTATTAGTTTTCGTAATGATCTAATCATGCGGATGTATCTGTGACAGTTTAGGCTTACTTTGCTGAAATTATTAGTGGACATTTAGTGTCTTTGACGTTCCCGGTCAGCAGGATATGGAGGATAGGACTTTCTGTGGAACCTTAAGACGGTGTAATTCTTTTAAGAAAGACTGCGAAAGAGCTCCAAAAAGTTTGTTAACTTGGAATCTTCCCCATTCCCCCTCCTGTGTCGAACTACTGAAAGAGCCAAAGTTTTGGTGAATCAAAAGCACAAATTGACCCTCTTCCATCTCTTGTCATCGAGTCTCATTAAAGGCTTGGTTTTTGAGACCACAAGCATCTGGATTTAAAAATAGGACCCCAAATTGCCTTGTTGTATCCCCATTTGGTTTGTTTGTTTATTTCATGTAGGCTGTGCATCATGCAAAGCATATTCTTGGGCGCCTTTTGTTCATTATGCTTATTTGCACATTGTTGCACTTCGGTGGAAATACCTTGATGAATCAAGCCCAGATGTTAGCGTTAGAATGCCAGGGGTAGGCCTTGGCAAATGGCGCTCTGGCCACCCCTCAGCTCAAATAAATGCAGTCAGCTTTGAGCATGTCAATTATTTCTGCCTCTGTGGCCAGAGTCAACAGCCACGCGGCGCACACTGTCCAGCAATTACACACCTCAAAATTAATTTTATTATAAATCTTGACAGGGAAAATAAAACGGTAATGGTGCTGAGTTTTAAATGTGGCTTCTAATGACTTGTACCAGCAGCCGCTTCAGAAACTGTCCCACCCCGAGACTGCGACGTTTCAGCGAGCCGCTTCAGAAGGCGCCAATTAAAATTCAGCAAACGTCTTTTTATGACAATCATTGCTGTGAAGTCACCACAAGGTCTAGCTAGCTCCAGTGATACTGCAAGCAGGAGACGGAAACTTGGATCCGTCTTTTCTCGCTCTCTCTCACTCACATAAACGTCTAATAAGTCTGGCGTGCGACGCCAAACTCGACGGGTGACAATGTGGGAGTGTTGGATAATGACATCGAACACAAATTCGACATTATTTTTTTCAGACATGAGTCGCGACTTGTTTCCCTTTGTGGTTGTAAAAATGATGTCCAGGGTGATTTGTTATAGCCGACATTGTGCTGTGGGAAATATCGATAATGGAAAAGAACCATTGATGTACAAATTCAAATAGATTTTTCAGTAATTCCTGAAAGATGTCTCTCCAAATTTCTTGGCTACTGCTACTTTTTTTTAGATTCAAGACATTCCTTCCCTTTGTATGTGTAGGCCAAAAATACATTTACATCTAATTTACCTCTTTTCTTCATCCCTTATTGTGCATTCAGACACTGCGGGGTTTGCTCCTCTCTGTTATACATGAAGAAAGTGGAGTCGCACAGTTCAGGAAGCCACAAACTGTGACCATTAGTTCGTCCTCCATCTTGGAAAGAAATTTCCAACCAGCGCATGGTGGAAATCCCAAAGCTGATCAGCTTTTGCTTCACTGCATCGCTGAAAAGTTTAAACATTTTCAACTCGGGTGAATGCTTTGTCCCCGCTTATTTTTGACAGCAAAGCTCTTTCTGTTTGTTGCTTTCCATCGACCATTTCTTCGGCATTTAAAATACGTGAGGTGGAAGTTGTCACCCCAGACGGAAACCTGCTCTGCAAACCACATTGGAGGAATCCCAAGTTGGAAATTTAAGTTGCCTCCTGCCACCTCCCAGGGTATATCTTTTTTTTTTTTTTTTTATGCATCAGCAGTCTGATTTAAAAAGGGTCAAAGATTGCTCGCCTCTTATGTCAAACACATTTCCTCAATCCTGCATGCCTGTCTGATCTCAGCTGCATTTTATTCAGCTCAGCATTTCTTCTTTAAGAAGTCTTTATGAAAATGCCTGACTGTTTCCATGGGTGTCAAAGCACAGACTTGTGCCTCCTATGAATACAGGAGACATATTTCATGTACCACGGCATCCTTAGCACATGGATTTATGGGCAGACATGCAGTTACATACATCAGACTAATAACTGCAGTTCTTCTGAAGTTGGGTGCTTTTTTTTTTTTTTTTTTCTAAATGGCACATGAGCCTCTTTGGCTGAATTACAGAATAATTACTGTAGCCAGGAGTCACAAGGGACACCGCAGTGATTTGAGGGTTACATACCCAGCCTGGCTCCATGCTGCTAATGTCAATCAGGTTAACAATAGCCCACTTATGCATGCAATGCAAGGTCAAAGTCCACTAAATAGGAATGTACAGGTGGCCGCTTGGTGTAGTAATTTACCCGATACTCAAAGTAAGAAAATGTGACAAAGAGGTATGTAGATGAAAGCGTGCGTGCTGTTTGTCAAAGTCATATTGACTTGAACATTTGAAGGACAGCGCTGGCGTCATTTGTGTGCCTGTAAGAGGTTTTCTGACTTAATTACTCTGTAATTAATGCGGTAATGTGAATACGCTGTACTCATTTTAAAAGCTTTTAAAGCTTATCGTCTCAAATTAAGTGTAAAATGATCTTGCATTCCAGCTAAGTAAGATCGATGGGTAAAAAGATGTCGATAGATTGTCAGTTTTATGGCTGTTTCTTACGGAGTGTCTGCCAGGTTATTAATAATAAAATAAACTTTGACAAGAGCACGCCGAGACTACAGTTTGCCGTGATACATTGTCTGTATTTTCCACATCGACAGGTGTATCTTAGGCAGTCTACAACTTTGGAAGTTTATGTCACATTGAGTTGATCTCATGCAGTAAATTAGAATACATCTGTGGACTTGGAAATCCCCATTTAACGCTGGAATGTTGCCCTTTTCACGAGAGCTCATTTGGTCCCAGTTACTGTTTGCACAGACAGATATAATTCTTGTTTCCTCCCGCTTGGGTCCATATGATGCATAGTTAGTCGACGCTATTGCCTTAACAATCTGCAAACCACCCCCTGGATTTAAAGCTGACGCTCGTGCAGCGACTGGGCCAGCGTGCCGAGGGGCAATCTGCACTCCGGCAGCACTGCCCGTCGATAATTTCCCAATCCCCCGTCTCACTTTGCAAAGTAAACACATGTCTGCTCTCCAATTATCTACTACAGTTCCTTGAGTGTTACGATTATTCAGTGCACCTCAGTGCTTGCCACACACACACACGCACACCGTACAACAACATTTTCTTTGTCGCAATTATCACGTTGGAGCAGCGAGCAAATGATGATCTTTTGCATTGTAGGGCGACTGACCTCGTTTAGGTTGAGTTGTCGAGTTCTGAATGTGTTTGCAGAACCTTTAAAATGCTTCTTGAGGGGTCTCTCCTCCAGAAATCTCTGCTCTTTATGCTGTCCAGCATGAATTCAACAGATATGTGGTCTTATTATGCTGCTCTTATGGTAAAAAAGAAAAGCAAAGCTACATGGTGTGTGACAAAATGAGATGGCTCGTATGAGTTAGACGTCATGTGTTGGTAAAAAGCTGCTAGTTTGCACTGATTCTGGGTCTTTTTTTGTCAGATTGTGAATAATTGCTAACACATTCATCTGTGTGTGGGAATGGGGGTACTTATTTCGCTGGTTGCCTTTTAGCAGTGGTTTGCTACGGATGTAGTCCTCTTTTTTTCTTTTCTTTTTGTCCACTATTCCAACTTCAAAATGCAAAGTGGATGGTACAGGTTTAAGCGGTACGTGGAGTGAAAGCACCGTAGCTCTTAAGGAGAAAGGGTCAGAAAAGAGGCAACAGGAGGTTGCAATTAGCAAATTAGTTTGCTTTTCATGGGGAAATGGTCATTAATGTGGTGCTTCATCAGACCTGTTTCCTCTGCCCGCTGTCTCTCAGCGCTCCGTCCAGATTTGTGGCTTCAGTGCTCTTTTTTTCCTCTCTTCCTTCTTCTATCACCCTCCTTTTTATCCAGACACAAAAACAGGATTCAGGCACATTGTTGTGTTGTTAGTGACATTGCCATGGCACGGCGTGGTTGTTTCAGACCCAGTTAATTAGAGAAAACCTTTGGTATCACGAAAATGTATATTTCCAGCGTACCGTAAAAGAAAAGGACTGTCGTGTCGCTGTGAATGTGGCACTGGCTGGCACAGAACCTTCTCTTGTATTCTGTATATCAGCCTCCATCCTCCCCTCCGCTTACCCGCCCTTCGCGTCAGCGGCAGTATCTTCTTCACAGCAGACGGCCCTACTTATCCTCTCTGGCTAATCAGCATCCCATCTGACCCCCTTGTTTACCCATCCTCTTCTTTCTGGAGGCTGACACGGCTTGGTAATGATTTTGCCCTTCTGAGGCCACTCCTTTCAAATCCCCCCCATCTCCTGTTTGTTGTGGGCGGCAGGCTCAGGGAGCACTCAAGCTTTTCTATCACATATGGAAAACAAACAAACAATTACTGCCCCGATGACCATTTACATAACAGTAAGGCCACTTTCGGCGCGTCGTCTGCTCTTTATTTGAAGTATCTGGTTCATGAAAGGTCTCGCTGAAGAAGTGCACTTCGAAATGCCAGCAGAACTTTTTTATATGCACAAAAAGGAAAGCTATAATTTGAAGCATACGCATGGCAATGAACAAAGACAACTATGTTCTCTTCTACTGCACCGACTTCCCAATCATCACCCTTAAAGACGCTGCCTCATTTCCTCTTATTTTTCCGTATTAGTAATTTCGATGAAAGGCGGGAGTCGCTACTCCAGAAGTGAAATGTGAATGTCTACAGTGGTTTTCCCTCTCTGTAATCGATACATATACACATGTCCGGATTTAATCAAGCCTGCAATATCAGTGTTAACACAGCAACAGTAATTAGCTTCCTGCACAGTAGACGGAACGGGCTTAATCTTTTCTGGCAATCAAAATTCGCCAGACATTATTGAAGTGATGTATAGGCTAATATACAGTTACATTTAAGATTTACTGACAACACTGTCCGTCTGGTTTCTGTTCCCTCTTTTTAATCTTTTAAAACATGTGAAAACAGTCTGTAGGAGCTGCTGCACAGCTGAAAGATGCGTCAAGGCTCCTTTAGCAAGTTAAACTCAGCAGATTACGGAGCATTATTGGCTTGATTAAGTTGTTAATGTCCGGTTTGTTTCTATATCTCATTTGCCCTTCAAACTAGGTAGTTCAAGTCTCACATTGCATTCTTTACTCTCTGCATCATATACATGTATTCAACCCAACCCTTTGCAATAAGGCAGTCTATTTATACTGACACTGCTCTGCCAATACTGCTGCCAAACTGCTCGTTTGCAAAGTCTGCTGCTTTACTTGCTGATACTCTTATAGAATACAGTGTTTTCTCTATAATAGTCTATCCCCGCCAGGCCAAAAAAAAAAAAAAAACATTTTTTAAATGCCAAAAGCAAGGCCATATATCCAATCTTTCGAAAATCAGTGAGTTTGTGGATGCACGTGCAGTGCTGTTCTGAAACTTGGATTACTTTCTGTGTCGTTTCCTGGGGAACTCTTGGATGCGAGCGCTATCAGAGCGCCTTTAAAGCACTTGGGTTTGGGTTTGGGATGCAGGCTAGCTAATGTGACCATGATGCTGCTTTAAAAGATAAAAAGCTGTAACTGGGATAGACTACCAAATAGAAACTCCGAAGCCAAGCAAGGAATCGTTCCGATTCACTTTAATCTTAACTTCAATCTTCCGGCAGAGCTATCACTGGCGCACCGCTGAAGAGATGGGGAAACAAAATGGTGGAAAGCCAGCTCATTAAGTGAATGATGATCACAAGAAATCATTAACAAAGGGTACGACTGTGAGCCAACAGCCACAAAGTTCCTCCACCCAACACTGTGAACTTAGTTCAAAATTCAGAATTGCGAACTATAAACATAAATAAGTTCTTTTTAATCTGTTTGAAATGAACTGAGCTCACCCTTGTGAGATCTTCACTTGCTCAACATTGGTCTGAACTGTGAGCGTGGTTTCTCCGCCATGAACAGGTTACCAGGCACAACTCATGATCTATCCTCAAATGTATGAATTTAAAAATAAAACAATTCTCAGCTTTTGGTTGGGGAAAACACAGATCTTAGGAACGGGCTGTAAGGAGAGCGCTTAAGGGCTTGTATGAAGATTTCAATAAATGAGCCTCCTTTGGCAAAACTTCCATCGTCATCATGATTCCATGGTGAAATTGTTCTCCAAGCCTAGGAGGATAAAGTGCAGCAGTGAATCATGCAGTGTTCATGATGTGCTAATGTTTTGCAAAGATCATAGGTTACGCAACTTAGTTTTTATGCAATGCTCCCCTTGTGATCACTTAACTTTTAGGGCTTGAATGCCCCAAAGCGTGCATAAAATTTGAACAAAAGTATAAAGTGCTGACTGTCTGCACACCTTGTCTTAGTGTTTTTAGGGGTGCATCACCAGGCCTGAAAAGAATCCTAGGGGAAACACTAGATTTCATAGGCAAGCGCCCCTTCCAGCTAGACCACTGGTTTCAACGGGGGAGCTGGTGATGGGTTGTTGTGGCCTCTGGTGGCTCTGGATTTTGGTGACTAAGCTAAAAGGAGGATTTATTCCACTGAAATGTCATTGTACTTCACCAAACTAGACTCAGTTGCATTCTACTGTGAAAGTCAGAAATGACTGTCCTCCCATTATTTTACCTTTTTTTTTTTGCCTCAATAAGGGTTGACTTATTGCAGGGTTCATCGTTGCTGGGTTGTTTGTTAGCCGCGTTTCAGCTTGTCTGCAGTAAAAATTTGACACAACTAATAATCTCTATGATATTATAGATTTATTGAGGTCTTACTGTATAGTCTATAGCATTTAAATCACACTTTTATCTGAAGCTCTTTATAATCTCATTCACACTCACCGATGGCAGCAGAAATGCCATGCAGGGTGGTTGCACTCAGGAGCTATTGGGGTTCAGTGTCTTTCTCAAGGACGCTTTGACATTTAGACAGTAGGAGCAGGGGATCAAACCATGCGATTAGCTGACAACAGGCTTTACCCCCTATGTCAGTGTCTCTTGGCTGCCATAAGTTGCCTTGGCGATGAGATGCTTCATGGTGTTTGTTTCCATACTGTGTAAATATAACATTTTTGTTTGCGCTTAGCTACAGGCGGAATTGGTTTTTGCATATTTTCCCATTGTGGTGATGTTATTTTTTTCATAGTGCTGCACTGTAATCTCTTGTTGATAGTAATGTTGTATATTGGCTTTATAGATGTAAACAGATCTGTTGTTTTGTACACAGTCCTTTCATAATGTTCTTCTCTGTAAAACTGGCTTCATGGGAAACATAGCTTTTGTCACACACAGGATAGATGGTCACATTTGCATTTTTTTTCACGTATGCATTCAGCCTAAATATCTGAAAAATATTTCTCTTGAGGGCTTTTATGTGACAACTTTCTTTACTGTTCCACGTCATAATTATCATCTTCTAATCTCCTCTTGACTGTGCTTTGTCTACGGCTGCAGGAAATGATAATCTCAGAGTCCAGAGGGCAACCCTGTACATCCTCTATATTCACCTAAATTAAAATACCCATATCCACAAAACGGCAATATGCATTGCCCCAGTGGGCTGCTTGGAGGAAGAAGACACTAGTCCTTGAATTGGGAGAAGGAGAGGATGAAATATTTCATCTTTATTGTGCTCCAGAGAGGGCATTCATAGCTGTTTCATCCTGGAATTCATTGCTGTCAAAGGTATAATGTACAACCATGATATAATGTCATCTCAAGTTTTGGTCTCTCTTGTTGCATTGGAAAGGATGGATGATTTGGCATGTTATTACCTCGGCTAGGAAAGATCATGCCTTATCTCGGCAAAAGGCTAAGACAAAATACAGCAATTACCCTGGAGAATTGAAATGTCAAGGCAGGTTTAGCAATTCCAGCAATAGAAATTGGATTTCAGGCGTACTTCCAAACTTTGATAAAGTAAGATATTGAAATCTGGATTATCCAGTGAAAATGCAGAACTCAACAGTGTTTAGAAAACACCTCGGCCACAGAGAATACAGAGAAACTGTAAATGGTTGATACAAACCAACATTGTAGCTCGGTGTGCCAGGTTAAAGTCAAATAATGAAGTGCAATTAATTAGGTCTGCTTCTAAATTACCTGATGAAACTTAAATGGCCAAAGCTGTAAAATTTCAGATATCAGCCTCCTTTTTAATTAGTGATCAAACCTTTGGTTAGAATGGGTGAAGAGAGTGGGGATTAATTAATTTCTAAGTGCCTTGGTTTTAATAGAACACTTTTCCTTGCTATTTTATTAGGTCAGCCATAATTACCTTAGTAGCCGTAATTCCATTAAATTTTGCTATGGTTCAGGAACTGCCTGTGTTTGAGAGAAAGATACTCTTAAAAGTCAGACAAGAGCAAAGTTATCATTTCCATTTAAGTAATCTAAAGTCTTGCAAAGTTGAGAGTTGAAAGTTTGTAATGCCAGAAAGAAAAAGACACACATGGGATTTGATGAAGTTACAGGTCTTACAAGAACCAAGAACACGAACAAGGATAAAGATGATCATCACATGTGGCCTGTCTAAGAGTTTGTGTTCACTCCCCTCTGCTTCCGAGAGATTTGAAACCGAGTAGAAACCCCTTTTGCTTACATGCAGCTGTCACCACCTGTCAAAGAATTCAGAAAAGCCGAGTGGTGAAGTCAAAACAGCCCGTGACCTCGTCTGAAGCATCTAACCTCACTACAGGTCTCCGGTGTTCTGCGTTTTGCAGCATGGGAAGCACCTGTCTCCCCAGCTTCCCCTAAATACACCCAGGACATCACCCATTGCTGTTCAATTACCCTTAAAGGAGCCTTTAAAAGTAGTCCAGAGGCAGGAAGCTTGAAGAGGTTTCTGTCTATCCATTTGGCATATGCTGAGCCATTAGTGGACAAGATGAGAACAAAGCATTTTCACAGAGGAAAACTTAGAGGGTAAAAGGAAATGTGTCTGGTATGGGAAATGTCATCTGTCTGACATCTGCTTTCATGAATGAGTAATCAGAGGGCTTGATGACTGAAAGAGGACATTATTCTGAAATATGACGAGTCAAATTATGTCATTTTTCAATTTGGGATTATATTTAAAAGTCAGATACCGTCAATGAAATCATCTTCTATTTGTGTCAGATTTTAAAATGTTATAATTGATATGTTGTCTGATAAAGTGGCCTTCAAAGAACAAGAAGAGCTTTCCCCAAGAGGTTGCCACTCTGCACTGATAAAAGACAGATCCACTTACATCCTCTTCAGTCTCTCCACGCTGACTCCACAACCCCACTGTCTGACGTTGAGTAAAGACAGGTTGCTAAGGTTGGAGACTCATGCAGGGCTCTGAATTCCCACACCCTTCTTCTGCCCGCGCTTCTTTTTCCTTTGCATCATACGCCTGGCACCAGCACAACCTAATGCAGGGCCCATGATCTAACTCCAGCTACCCACTCCACAAATCACACAACAACAACGGGTGAAGGGGCTTTTCATGCCGGGGTGTACTCTTACCCTCTGTGGTAAGGTTTCACATGCGTAATGTCTTCTGGCAACGTCGAACTCATGTCCTACGTCTTGTTATGTGACAGGATAACAACTGAGCTGTTTATTGATTGTACAACAACACTGAACAATTGTGCTATTGTGTGCTTTGAAATAGCTTTTACAGTTCCACCGCTGCAAAGGGAGCTACGGACAAACACTGAGGAGTTTTTGGGGTAAATTTATCCACATGTCAGAGAAACCATAGGGGTGACTTTCCATTCAGCATCTCACTGTCTGTGTTGGGTTTGTCTGTGTTGTCCATCAGAACATTTGGGAACAGAGCCACTAATTCAGAGCATTTAAAAAGCAATAATACATTCTTTGGGAAATACTCTTACTTGTTGGCTTGCCAACAGTTAGTTGGGAAGATCAATACCACCCCCATATTTATCTGTTGCATATAAAGCTAGTTTAGCTTAGCTTAAAAGACTGAAAATGGACTGAACAGTGAGCCTGGTCCTGTCCAAAGGTAATAAAATCGATCTACCTAGCACCTTTCAAGCTCACTAACATGTTATGTTGTTTGCTTAATCAGTATTTAAAACTCGAAGTATTTGATGAAGAGTTAACCTCCAGTCTTCCAGTCTTTGTGCTAAGCTAGGTGGCTATCGGTGCTACCTTCACATTTACTCTGCAGATTTAAGAGCGGCCTTCTCATCTAACTATCTTCAAGAAAGCACTTCATAGGTCGTTTGTTAGAATAAACTGTTTTTCTCTACAAAGTCCACCATGTTGAACTGACATGTTTCCACAGTAGCCTCCTTCATGCTAGAGTGAGGCGAGGGGGATTGCAATGCGTTGCACCTACACCACTAGATGCCACTAAATCCTACACACTGGCCCTTTAAGGTAAAACATGACATCCAATTACTTTTTTTGTCCGTCTTTGTATAGAAATTCACACAACATGAAATCCAATAACGAAAAACGCAGTGATGTCAGCAAAGTCTGGCAGGGATGGCCGCTTGTGTCAAGTTTGGTGATATATGCATGTTGTCACATTCAAAATCATAAGTGTACACACAGTCACACACAGACCAGTGAGGTAAACCTTGGCAAAACCCACCAAGAGTCACTTATTAGCCCGGTCCAAGCCTGGTCCAAGCTTGGTCCTGCCCATAAAGTCCCATTCAATCAAAAGTTATGTGGAAACCATTGTTGCAGAATTATTGTAGTGTGGCTGTAAATTGTGTGTAAGGCTCATTATCAAAGGGGCCTCCCTGGCAGAGCTTTGGCACAGGGGAGCCCGACAAGCCGGGGTCTCACCATCTGTAACTGGGGTATGGGGGAAAAAAAAAAAAAACTGTGCTTCCACTGTGTACATGCATTAGAGAACTTTTCTCTTGGGCTAAGGCCAAGGCTCGACAAAGTTTCCCAAGCTTTATTGGAAACGGTAAAACCTTTTGAATATGGTGGATGAAGCTGCAGGGAGAAGTGAAACTACAAGTTATGGAGCAGAACGAGGCATATGGTGGATCAGCAGTAGTGAGAATTCAAGACTAGTTTCCCCACCGGGTCAGTAAAGCGTGGTGCATATATTTGATGGATTTTAAGCAATATGATATGTGAGATACAATGCAATATACAGACAGTCTGAGTTTTAATCCAGTAGTTTCACCGGTGGTGGGAAGAAGAGGTTTATACGATGCACTTTAAACGTCTCCTCCGTGTTTGAACTTTTCATGACATCCATTATGATTTATTGAAATTAAAACAGATTTATTGAAATGAGCTCCTTGTGACATATTGATCAAGACTTTTTATATTATTATTATTAATAGTTCCTTGTTGCCTTGTTCATGTGCAGTATCTGCAGTAATGGATTCTGGCCACAGCTGCAGCATGGAAGAACATGGAGGACACCTCTCATGTTTGCTAATGCTGGCTGCAGGTGAAAAGGGCAATCGGAGAACGTCTCCTCAAGTGCTGCTATCTGGATATTTCACTGAAAAGTTTTCAGACCCAGTTAGGAGTCCCTTGGGCCTTCAGTTGTGATTTTCTATCTGTCTGTTGTGATCATTAGTTGATAAGAACCGTGAGCGTGTTAGACTTTGAAGCACAGACATGATTTTGTCTCGGTAATGGCCAGAACAAAAAAAAGCTGACAAAAACATAGAAAAAGGCTGACAACACTGCAGAGTTTATGGTCTTGAAAGGCGTCTGTTGACAATGTCCAGTAAAAGGCATGATTAGGCACTAAGATAAAAACAAGATATGGCTGTCATATTAGGATTTTCCAATACAGAACAGTCTGCATTCATTCAGCTGTGATTCCCTCCCAGGCTCACCGTAATTCAAGCTGCCTGAATCAATGCAGCTGTATTTCAGGCTTCAAGCCAACCGCATCGGTTTGATTTGGTGAATTGTTGCACTCCCAGTAATCATGCTGAAGTTATTAAGGTGTCTGTCTTTCCTTCAGGTTATAAAAAAAAAAACATGCTAATCCAACTATTTTCTCATCAAATTACCACAGCAGGATTGCAAAGCAGGGCTAATCGAGCATAAGGAAACAGCCCCAAAGATATCTGGCCAACATACAGTATATAAACATGATGGATGTGTTTCCCAGATGATCATTTCTCCTCAATGTATTTTCACAAAATAAAAGTTTGACATTTTTGGGAAATGCGCTTTACGGCGAAGTCACCCTACAGGCACAGCTAAGGCTCGCTAATTAACATGTTTTACAGTTAATTTTTTTGTTTAGCCGGCACAAAAATCAGCGTAAACACACACAATGCAATGAAAACTGCCATAAGTAATTACAGAATGTAGTCACTGCATCACAAGTGTTGTGATGAAGTGGCCATGTTTTGTGTCAAAATGAGGTTTTTATTCCATCAGAATCTTAAAAGCAAAATTCAAAAGCTTATTCTGACCCCATCCCATACTGACTCATAATTTTACGGCAGTCTGAGCTAAAGTTCTGTATAATATGGGACTTTGAGAACCGTCTTCAAGTTCAGTTATATTAATAATACCCATCTGTGAGTGTTCAGTGTTTACGTGAATCACAACTGCTTTAGCAAGCACAAAATGATCCACCAGAACTGCTGCTGTGGGCCTCTATTCGGGCACTTTTCCAGTAATGATTGATAAAGTAGAGCTTGTGGAAAATGCACGCTGCCAGGGTAGGTGTTGCATGTAAAACATCACAGGCTGTTAACCAAGCAGCACATGACAACACCGCTCGCGCACAAGGAGTTGCCGTGCATGTCGGGTGCTGTGAGAACCCGGGGCACGTTGGAAGGGAAGATAGACGCAGCATCCTCTCGTTTCGGAGGCTGATAGATTTCAGAAGGGAATTGTCAAGGATGGCTTGGTGCTGAATTTGGACCAGAACATCTTCACATGCAGGCTTCTAATAATTGAACCTCTCTTTAGGAGTACAGTAACACATTGCCTCGCCTTTCATCTGCTTCCCACAAGTGCAAGGCAGTGACAAGTTCTCATGGAACATACGCGGCAATAAACAGCATAACATGGCAATTGTAATGCGAACAGTATGCTGCCACTCGAACGGGTAATTGACTTCAGCAGACCTACAATCAGTGAAATGTTTGCAGAAATAAAAGCCACTCCTTTCCCGTAAGAGTGTCCATTATTAGGACAAAGTTTGGCTTTTTTTTCCCTCCGTACCAAAATCTGCTTAAAGTTTGGGCGTGTCGAACAATATAATTTTCTCTGTCCTTTTTAAATGGCAATACTTTTAGATTGCAGCAGTCAACACAAACCATAGTCTAAATCTCTTTGCTTACTTGAAAGAGCAGACATCGAAAAAGAGCCATCCATTATCACCGCATCTCTGGGGATTGTCCCTCTTTATTAAAATGCTCGAGGCAAATTGGCCTTTCGCTTTCTGCGAACGGAAAAGTATGTGCATGTCACGTGTGTGGTCGAGCTGATATTCCAGTGGTCCCCTACTGTAAATAAGGAAACATACATATATACTGTCCAACCCCATTTTCATTAGCGTTTGGAAATTGGAACTGCAGGAGCCTCAAAGGAGATGCCAGTTACGGTACTTGTCACTTTATTTGGTCAGAAAACCAAATCTGATCTCCACCCAAAAAAAAAAAAAAAAAAAGTTTCTTTTTCAAGCCCAAAAGTTTCCTCATTGCCATCATCTCTGGCCTAGTTCTGTCTTTTAATGAAGCAACCAAAAGCTTTGTAGTTTGATTAAACAGAGACTTTGTGGAAGGTGACAGCAACATACATGTTCTAATGCTCTGTAGACATGAAAGACTTATTTGGATGAAAAATAATGAACCAGAGCATTAAAAATGCAGCTCTCGGGCAGATCATGTCGAAAAATGACTCGCTTCTTCTCGTTTCTTCATATTCTGTTTGTGTGGTGGCTCGTTATGCCATGAAGGTAATACATAACAGAGTGCGTTCTTGGATCCCGGTGGACGCACACACAAGCTCTAAATAAGAATAGATTTTTATCACCGCCCCATCCAGGAACTCAATAGCTGCATTGTATGCTGAAGGATTTCTACTTTGGCTTGGACTGGAACAAATGGGTGGCCTGAAAATAGCATCCAGGTTCCACTCATAAGCCATTTAACCAAAGATCCTCCGCTGCACTGCTGGTTTTGTTCACTGTTTATCTAATAACAATCTCGACTCCTTTCTTTTCGGCCATGGTTATTAGTTTGTTTGCCATTTGCTGGTCCAGCCCACCTCCTCAAGTCTCTTTTGTAAATACCTCTCATACTGAGCTCGGGGTATTTGGTTTGGTGTGTAATTTCCGTGCTGCCAAGGTTAAGCGAGCAGGACTAATTGAATCTTGCATTTCGTCTTATGATTTATGGTGGAACAGAATAGATTCAGAGGTTTGATCTGCCGTAATCTCTCTCATTACAGGAAATGTAAGAGGAGATGATTGTCCAGCTTAATTTAAAACGTCTGCAAATTTCTCACAACCTCTTTGATTCTGCACTGGCAGGATCTGCTATCTGCCAACGGCCCTATCATTGCAGTATGACTGCCAGCTGGACACTGAGCCAAACAAGGTGCTCCCTACCCTAAACTTTAAATCTGTTGAATTCACAAGCTCCTTAAAATGCGTCAGTTTACCAGATTGGCTGTGGTTGTTTCAAGAGGAAAAACAGCGAGGGACAACCGCAAGGGTGAGGATCAAATGATGTGAAAATGTACTTTTCTCATGATAACATTTTCCATGTCCTGATGTAAACCTACAGTAGTTCATAAAACAAATACATAATCCTTTCCTACATCCTGCGCCCTAATGATTTTGTCCACTTCCCACCGAAATAGCCAGAGTCTCATCTGAGGATACAAGTCGTTTTCTAATTTGCCATGCAGGCTCATTTCCAGGATTTCTGAGTCACTTTCCATGTTTACCATGGTTCACCTTGCCCTCCCTGCTCATGTTATGTCCTGTCCAAACATCCCGTTCTACTGGAAATGTGTTAATATAGGGCTGCGACATTTGGAAACGGCATTTCGTGCAATCTTCCACTCATCTAACGATACATTGAGATGTTTCTAATTCATGCAATTAGTCACTTAAGGAAATAGTTTGATATTTTGAGGAATATGCTTGTTTGTGTTCTTGCTGTGCAAGTTGATAAGTTTTTTTTTTTCATATTTGTCCTGTAAATATTCAGCTGCAGCCAGCAGTTGGATTGCTTAGTTTAGCAAAAAAGAAACCAAAACATGTCAGAAATGCTTCCATCACACACAGTTTGACATAAGCAGCCACTTTTAGTAAACCTTTGCTGACTTTACTGTTTTTACTTAGCATATTTCATGTTTTATAAATTAATGGGATAATAACAAATATTAAATGTGTATATTTATATTCATTTATACGTATATATACTTGGAAAAAGAGGATAGTTACTTTCATGCCCAGTGTTAGATGAGGAAATCGATACCACCCTTATATCTGTCAATCTTTAAACAAAACGCTACAGCCAGCAGCTAATTAGCTTAGCATAGCATGATGAACATGAGGAAACAGATAAAGTAACCGCACAAACAAATCTGTACACAACCTGTACACAAGCAATGCAAAGCGAGGGAGAAAAAAAAACTTCTAGTGGACTTTGGTACCTTGTTTTTTAGTCTGTATGCAAAGCTAGGCTACCTAGCTGCTTGCGCTGGCTTCTTGTTTAAATCGACCGAGTGCGCTGACTCTTTATCAACAACAGTCTGCTCTGCGGCCTCACCTGTGAGCTGCCCAGTAAAACCACAGTCCTTTATCAGGCACTTGAGAAGCTCCACAGGAGCAGTCGGGGGTTAAGTGCTTTGCTCAGGGGAACTTTGAAATTAGTTAGAGACGGAGGGGTGAATGTTACTCATTTACTTTCTCCACACACATGGTATTTTCACAGACAATCTGGGGATTTAAACTGACAGCCTTCTGGTCACAAACCTGCATTTCATCACTTTTTTTTCCAAAAGGCCTGTAAAATATTCATAGAACGCTTGCTTAAATATTTATAAAAACTGTTTATATAAATAATATGTGACTGTAAATGTACGTAATATATCAAAATGTGGAGAATGTTTATTCCAAGGCAGCCAATGCCGTTGCTCAGAGCCATGGAGTTGGCCAGTTGTTAGCACAGTGGTATTTGCGGCTTCTTTGCTAAAACCCTTCAGGATCAAACCAGTAATAAGAACAATGTGTACTGATGAGCCGGGCCCCACCACCAGCTTTACCGTAGCCATCCAACCACCTGAAACTACAGGTCAGGATTACAAATTCTCCCAAGAGGATGAGCCCCACTCCTCCTTTTTCTTTGACCTTTGACTTGGTCAGTTTGACTGACGCACGGGCAGGAAACATGATGCAGAGGTACTTTGCCCGAACGCTTTCAAAAACACCCTTTGTTGTTTTTTTCTTTTTCTGCGGAGATTCAAGGGATCGTGAAAGATCTCCTCCAGTTATTTCTCATGTGGCATTGTGTTACTGTGTCTGGCATTTCTTTAATCCCAGAAAAAGTCCACCAGCCCCCAGGGTGTCACATATGATTTGCATTTTTTTACACACTTGATGCCATCACTTTGATATCTAACAATATTATTTAGTACCAAATATTTTGGTTAATGCAATTACACTAATGCTTTCCCTCATAATATGGTAAGCTTTCAAAATGTTTTGATTACATTTGCATGGTGGCATGCGCCCCGCGTTTGATGTTCCTCGGAGCATGAAAGCAGCGGACGCCGTGGTTCGGTCTTTGCCGTTGGCTTTACTTTACATGTATTCCCTTTTTTGTTGAGGCTCAGATAAAACATTGATATGACTTCCATACTGCGTTTGTCAAACTCGCAGCGAAGCAGCAGTTTCGCCATCTTCCGCTCTGTAATGTGGCATGTTTACTGAAACCGAATACGCGTGTGGGATTTAGTTATGAGAAGGATTTAAATCGAATCCTCAAAACGGTACGGCGGCTCAGAATTGTTTATACGTTAGGCGGGGTTAGCTTGTTGTCCGGGATCACATTTGACTGAAGTATGCTCCTGAGGTCGGGATGGCTCTTCAAAAATATTTCTAAAAAATACATTTTAGACATATTTGACATGACAAGAAATAACTGAACAATTAACACAAGGAGACAGGATTAGAACTTTATTTATTTTTAATATGAGGCTACAGCCAGCAGGTGATTAGCTCGGGTTAGCATTAAGCAGGGAGAACAAAGCTAGCCTGTCTCTCTCCAAAGGCTGCCTAACAGCACTTCTACCTCTCGCTAATTCATTTCTTGTTTGTTTAATCCACGCAACAACAACACGATGTGGCTGCGTGGAGACTATGTGCCGATAGCCAACATTTTTTGGGCCTGGTGCACTGACTCTCTGACAGGGAACCAGCACAGACTCCAGGAAGTCACTGCACCATGGCCAAGATGTAGCCATACCCTTGTACAGAGCCAGGCTGGCTGTTTCCCTCTATTTCCAATGCTAAGCTAAGCTAACAGGTTCCAGACTGTACTGCGTGTATTATTTTGATATTTTGGCTTTTATTAGATACGACAGCTTAAGACAGACAGGAAAGAACCGGTAAGGACTCAGCCTTGATACATGGAGCGCTCGACCAGGTGAACCACGAGGGTGTCACAGCTGTTCTAACTCTCAGCAAGAAAACGAACATGCATATTTCTCTATGCGTAGAGCTATTCCTTTTAATAACAACATTTGCCCCAAGAGAGAAAAAAAAGAGAGGGAGACTTTCATAGCTGTAACATGAGCAGCAATGTGCGGAGGGTTCGTGTAATTTCCGTGTAACAATTAGCTGCATAAATATTTGCTTTGAAACAAGGTAGGGAGAGTGAATTAACTTTTATACCTGTTTATAAGGCCCTGACTGAATGTAGGAAAATTGCTTTTACACCATGTGCTGCAGTTAAAGTGAACAAGGTGTACACAAAGCTTGTTGTTGTCGGCCGTGACTCAGCTCCGGAGGAAGGTCCTGCTCGGAACTGTGATTGCTTTGTGAAAAAAAAAATTGCCCTCATTAAGAGGAATTAATGGCTCACAAAAGCAACTGAAGGTGCAGTGGTTTGCGTGTGTTTTTTCTTTTAAAGGAAAGAAGGAAAGATTGACTGAGGTTAGAAAAACGGGAGCCTTGTGCAACTGCAGGGAATTTTGGCTTTCTCCACCTAATTCATTTCCACTCAGGATTGCACTCTTGCTGCATGTCTTTATTTTTTTTTGCAAGTCCACAGCGGCGAGATGAACATATTTTGTGGTCCGTAATAATTTCTAATAAGACTGTTTAATTTGGATTTTGTTGTCTCGGGGATGGTGTCTGGAAACGGGAAGGGAGATGCACATCCCTGACAGCCTGCAGAGGGGTTTCCTGGGTTGGGAACAGAAATTCAGAGCTGTCTGACTCTCGGTGCGTCTAGGGCTGACAGCCAGACGATGACACTTTATTTTCGTTTCCACTCAGGACTCACGAAGGGCCGATAGACAGTCAAAGCATTCAGCGTTCTCACAGAGCTCATCTGCGCTGTTTTTTTAGTTTATTTAGGGCATTCGGGGAAACCATGAAATTCTGCTGGGTCAGTCCGTGATGATCGTGATGCCGTTACAGAATGTCTGATGCATTTTAGAAATTTATGTGTCTGTGGTGAACAGACGCAGGAGTATGCCCATTTATCCTGCCAGCACTTTCACCAACTGTGCATGTTTTTTAGGTTTGTAAGAGGCCGATGATTAGTTGTTTTGATATCCAGATGCCGCCTCTGGTAACTGTACACCTACCTGTCCTACTGGAGCATCAGCCTCCCATCTCAGTCTGTCAGCACCCACAGGTCTGTTGAGATGAGGCCTCCCTGCATGCTTGAGTCTGAACTTACAGATAATACCACAGCTGATTTGACATACTGCACCATTATTCTATGATTCACTGGAGTGCTGAATGGAAAAATTGGATTGTATTTTTCACAATCTGTGCCCAGCAGAGGGCTAAATTGGCAGTCGTCTTTAGCGCGGCCAGTTTTGGGAGCTCAGTCGAGCATTTTCATTTTGATGAAACTGTAGTTTCAGATTTTAATTACATCAGTCTTTCTCTTTTTTTTTTTTCATCTGAAATGATAAAAGGTCCCTTAGCTGTCATTTGACGTCCAACCTACTCTGCTGGAGAGTAACAACCGTAACGTCTTCCCTGACTGAGGAGTTTTATATGAACAGTGAATTCAACAACTTCACACAGCGGACTCAAAAACACTCTGCTCGACTTTCCATTTTTGCTCTTAAATCTTTCATCCCTCTATTCTACTAAGAGATCTCCCTCCCAGCTTCTCTTCTGCGCCCGCCACCCACCCACCTCCTCCTCCTCCTCATCACAGCCTCTCTATCATACATTTTCCTCTGCTGTTGACAAGATAGGGTATCTATGACATAAGAGCCTGTACCCGTCACGCTTGCGTGCTCAAGCTGTTGCAGGAATAATCCAACATGGGTCATGCAATGCTCAAGTAAACACCAGCCTCGGACCACCAAGGCGGGCTGATAAGTTGAAAGATAGTGAAAGTGAAGCCCTTGGGAGCTACAGGGATAAAATATAGCAGAGTAGAGAGAAAAAAAACAATATTGCACTCACAAGCTTAGAGGGCAGATGAAAGAGGATGGAAACCTCAGTGAAATTACAGGTTAGCTGACCAATGTGTAACGTCATACAGTATTAGTTTAGATTAAAGGTCAGTTTGACCAAATAAAATAAAAACAACATATTTTCTTGCTTATCTTGAATGATATCTGGTCATGCAGATCATATTTTGCTTTTCTGTCTAGGCTGTGAAATATGTTGGTCTAGTTCTGTCTCCACCCTGATATGGAATTTCGTACGTGGTTGTCACAGCATTAAAGAAAAATGACCTTTTAAAAAACGCGGTTTGAAATATTCCTCAGGAACTGTGAATAATTGTGATAAAGTAAGTTAAATAACATTTGTAAAACACAGCTTTATAAAGAGTGGGTGTGGTCAGATCAGCATAACAGACACTCAGCAGTAGTTGACAGGAAATGGGGATTTTGGACTCACACAGCATCTTCATTTTGTGTTTTACAGGTATGAAATCATAATTTTCTATCTATATAGTACAGTGCATTGCATTGTGGGATTGCAGAAAGAATATGCGCCATGGATGCTACAGTACATTTCATGCTTACAATTAGGAGGTTCAAACTAAATGGTAAAAATGTGGAGGCATTGTTGTTGCACAGACACACGTGATGTCACCTTTTCCATCTGAGCCCTGCGCGCTCTAAACTAGCGAGAAAGCAGAGACAATAACAGCACAGCCCGATATCTCTCAGCTAAAATAACCAGAATTGTTCGAACTTTGGCCGCTTATTAAGAAAATAGGTTGTCAGCTTGTTGGCCTTTAAAAATTCAATAGCAAACTGTCTTTCCAGAAACCCTGCGGACGGTTTTCATTGGAACTAATTTCGACCAGATACATAATCTGCTGCTTTGACCACCTGAAAATAAACTCCATTTACAGTAATTGTGTTGGGGTGAAGGAAAATAAAACCACAACTGTCTGCATGGCTAGTTACCACCGGAGTGAGAGTGAAATCTAAATGTTTCATTTGGGTGAAGTGGCCATTTTAACTACAGATTTTTATGGATTAAATTAAATACTGTGGATTACATTGAGAAAAATGCTGCACAATTCCATATTATGAGGAAATTATATGAATTTACAGCGTGTAGCCATTGAAATACTCAAAGAACATCATGGTGGTATGTGAAAATATGTGACATTTGTTCTGCCTAGACCCAAGAAGCACCAGATAAAATGCAATTGAAAGATTTTGTTTCTTTAGGTGCAGCAGTTGTGTTAGTGGATAGTTATTCGGGCAGAGAGTACTACAGTATATGTCAGTCTATTAAAATAGCTGAGGAGTGTAATAACATTTTTGACTTTAGCTCTGTTGGCTTTTCTCCAGCAGCTTCATCTTTGAGGTTTGAGGAACGTCAATGACTGTCCTTGAGCAGTTTGGGGCCCTGTGGTGTCCACGTTACACAGCGCTGCATCTCTAAATCCATCCGCAGACACATGCGCACACTGCACACACTGGCTCTCACATCCCTGGCGATGATAAGGTCAGCCAGCAGTCATGTCATCCATTAACAGCAGGTATAGGGTTACACATGATTTCAATGTGACATGCAATAGCCGCAGAAGTCTTAAACACAGATAAAGTATTTTATTTGAACTTGAACAAGAGAGGGATCATTTGATGCTAATCGTGCACTGTATGTCCCATTTGCCTTCTGGCATCCTGGTTGACAATTTCTTCCAGTGACCAGAAATGCTCCTGCAACTATTTCAGCAACTCAAGCACTCGAGCGCACACACAGAAGAAGGCACACACGCGCGGATCTATGATACTACGCATGCCTTCATCAGTATTCCTGGTACAATATTCGCCAAACACACCCTTCGTAGGCTTCAAAAGCATCTGCTGGCTGTTCCCCAGGAAGGAGTCGTTTTGCCACGCGTCCATGTGTCCTCAGTTTCTTCAGCCTTCCTTGGGATGCCGGCGAGTCACTTTTCAAAGGATATGTCAGGATTCTACCAACCGAAAAGATCAAATGAGCTTATCTTGTATTAACTACTATATTTAGTATGCTCCGGGTTTATTTGCTCGGCTCTGCATCGGAGTATTTCAAAGTCTAATTGGGGATATTGATTGAGTACAAGCATACTCGGGTCAGAAGCTTAAATCAGTCACTGACTGTAGCTAATCAATGTTTGCTTGGTTAGGCTGAGGTTGCTTTCCCTTCTGCGTGCATATGCTGAGTGGATTAATTAACTCTTGGCCTTGGTGTTGGACTTTCCTGAGTGGTTAATGCTTGAGCTGTTCAGATTCCACACATCACACCTATGTTGAGACCATTAGTCTTGAAACTATTGGTTTGCTGATGTTTCTGTTCCACACTCTCTATTGACGTGCTTCCAACACCTAGCGGTACACTTGGAGCACAGGTGGAAGACGATATAGTTCAGTGCAAGGTGACTAGACTGCTGGTTTCAGATGGCCACTTTGTCATGACAATTAAATTAGGTTTTATTTATCTGGTGGGTTCCTAAGCCGCTGTACATGCAGGGAAACTATGCCAAGATATAACTTGGTTAACACTCAAAAGAAACCATTAATTTCCACTGTGGATTACACTTCAGTCTGGCCAAGCCAAGCTGGGCTCATCCTAGTGTTTCCCTTTTTCATTCTCAGGACATGAAATTGTTGGATTCTTCTCAGATTTCTCGTCAAGATTATAACGTTAAACAAACGTAACGCTCCCTCGCATGCAAGCGTAGGTTACGCTCCCAGGAATGTCCTCAGCCTACAGAAAAGCTTTCTGATAGAGCCATCAGGATGGCCGCCTGTGCCAATTTAACTCACAGCATAAAGTGATGGGACTTGGCCAATCGATTGGCTTATTACTGACCTCCCCTCATCAGGGAGTGTGTTCTGCTTCCATCACAACCGCAGTCAGTACTGTGGGGAGGATAATTGCAGTGTGTAGCGCACGGGGTGGGTCTCAAGTATCCCAGCACTCAGCCCGTTGCCAGAGGAAAACACATTGATCTCTGAAGGTGATGAAAAGGCTCTCTCAAAGGCCCTGCTTCCTCCTCAGGAGCGTTCCAGCCTTGACACTGAACCAGAGCAAAAGCGTAGATGATCCATGCTTTCCTGCCAGCCATAGTTGTATTCATGTCATTTGTCTTCTATAAGTGAGTGTGTGTGTGTGTGTTTGATAAAGAACTGGAGAAGAAGCTGCTTGTTCTGTAATGATTTTCAATCCCTGAAATGAACTGTGTTTTCTGAGTGAATGTGTGTCTTTGTTTAGGTGTAAAACACCACGGCAGGACTGTAAGTACTCAATCAATGCAGAGGCTCTTAAGTGCAAAAAACTGTTACTTTGTCAGCAATTAGTGAAACACTGGGCAAGTCTATTTTACTGTGGTGGTGCGGGGAGAGAAAGATGCATTTTTAATACCAGTTTCAATCTGCTTGACGCAGTGTTAATGGAGCCTGCAGCGGCAGACAAATTCCTCGTATCCTAATGGATTGACTCGTGGTTTAATGAACTGATAACTGGCATCTGGACAAACACAGCACAGGACCCGACCAACACACTCACACACAGGCACAAAATTGCCATATTCATCAGGGATGGGTGGAGAAAATGAATCCATTTCAAGTTGATAACATCCTCTGACCACTGCTGAGCGTACAATCAGTTGCTGCTGTCTGCATTGTAATGAATGTTGTTCCATGTGATTAGTTTCAGATTCCTGTTGGGTGATGTCTTGGGACTTGGTGACATTAAGAAGTGTCCAGTTGGTACAGTGAATTCACTTTAACTTTAACGTAATGAAAACAACACTGGCATGGAATACATCAGAACTTGTGATGTCTTGTAATTGAAAGCTGTAGAAGTGAGTTTCATTAGTTTGTGTAGGAGGCGTCACTGTTCATTACCCTTTGCGACTTTTAGTTAGATCTAATTTAGCTCCTAATCAGCGGGATTCCTTGCTTTACGACTGTTGTATAAATCAAACTGTAAATTTCCAGCTAACTAATCATACTCTCTTGAGTAGCAATGTAAACACGTGTCAATCTACATACAACAAAGAGTTTATTACAGGGAAATACAAAGATGTTCTTGAAGAAAATGGTGGAATTTCTGAGAGCCCTGTTACATCGTGTTCACAAAAATCAACATTTGAAGTGAGCATGTGCTCTGTGTGTGTAAGTGATATTGAGAATACAAGATTGTGTGGTGACAAAATAAGTGCCCCAGAAGAGTACAATGAGTAAATGTACAAATCAGACACAATGGTCTCTTTTCTGGGCAACAGATTAAATGTAATTGTGGAGGATTATTTAGGAAATGGCTATAATCATGATATTTATTCAGGATACGGTGGCATTGGGGTAAAGTGCAGTTGGAAATAATGATAATGAAGATATATGTCGCAGAATCAGGGAATAATGTGAACTATCCTTTAGTACATTGTTTTTCTAGGTCAAGTTGGGATTCAAATGTGGGTCTTGGGAAAATTAAATATGCCCCCAAATTCTTTTGCAGAATTTGGTGTTTATATTGTGCTGCCAAAAACTCTCTAGAGCATGGTTTGATTTAACACTGTAGGCTAGTAGCTTAGTACTCTTTAAACAGGTTAACAAACTATTCTAAAAGTCGGTATGACAATCCACAATTTATTTTTGGCTTGCAAGAAAAATAATCCAAACAGCATGGATCCTATTTGAAGGTTGTTAAAGAACCGCTGCCGTTAAACAAGGTTGATAATAGGGTTGCTCTTTGAAATGGCTTAACATTACATGCTAACCATGCTGTAGTCTGCTCCTTGTATCGGATTGCAGGAATGTGGAAACTTACCTCTAATTTCCAGGGGTTGAACTCGCATTGACACAATGTGAAGCTGTCTTTAAGTGAATTGCAAACATATTCATACATCTCGTGTTTGCATTCGGGGAAAAAAAACTACTAAAAGTAAAGTTCATGTTACACGTGTTCGAGCAGTTCTTCGGTGCTTTTGTAAGAAACCTTCGGTTGACCTCTTTTAAAGTTGTGACAGCCATTATATAGATGGTGTGTGTGTTTTTCTCACAGCATGTAAGTAGACGACATACAGCTCAATAGGGTCAAGTGAACTAATTGTAGATCAGCAGAGTCCTTCATTCATGGAGCGATATGGTAATTTAAGTTCCAGCATTTAAGGTCTTGGAGTCCTCACAGAACTGAAAACTTGTTATTTAAGAATTAACTCTTTGTTCTGCTTTCTGTCTCTACTTCTCTCATAAATTGAAAGGCTTTGAGGAAGTTAAGGGATTAGTAGTAGTTAAGAAGGTCTGTCAAAGTACTACAAGGGCTTCCTTTCCGGAGCCAGGTTTGTGGGTCACAAGTTCAAGGGGACTTTCCTATTTCTCTCAACAATACCCATGACTGATGACCTTAAGAAGCTGGTAGAGACACAGTCCAGATCTTCATCTCGTCATACTGTTATCTTGTTGACTATGTATTAGGTGTTTGTACTGGACTGGACTAGACAATCTCAGTACACTGATAGTTCAATAAACTGTATATGTTCTTAATGATCTAAATCAAGAGCACACAACTTCTGTAGTGCATATAGAGGATAATAAACTACTGCAGTGTTTTCTAACCAAAGGTACTTGTACCCCAGGGGGTACATCTGCAGTTGCTTGAGGTAATGTGGAAAAGTTGTGGAGCAGCTTAACTAATTTGAAAAGATAAAAATTTACGATTTGGGTCGACTGTAACACCTCAACATAAGGTGTTGTTGGATTTTAAAAGAATTGGCTAGAAATGAATGATAAATTGTTGAAATAGACACCTAATCATAAGCAGATGAATACTTCAAATAATTAGCCACAAGTATTGGGTAAATTGTTGAAATGTTGTGCTCATGAAAATCCTGACAATTCTCAGATTTTAAAGTTTTTAAATCCTCTTGAAGAGTAAAGCTTGACACTTTATCTCTAAGTGCATGTATTCCATAGCTGTATTGGCATGGCTCACTGTGTAAGTTGTTGGATTTTGCAATTCATATTTTGACAACGATACAATACATCCGCTTTAGGAGGAAGAGAGCAGTGACATTCACGGATGAGACCGATTGTAAAATTGTGGTCCAATTTACATTTTTTTCCCTTGGACACTGGCCCCAGTGTTCCATGAATTAGCATTTTATGTATTGATTTATTCATTGTCATGCATAGTAATAAGGATCTTGGATCAAAAATGTTGTCGTCGTTGCCAGATGTTTCCACAAAAATGTACTAGTAAAGTAACAAATGATTGTACAGTAGAAAGCCAGCTTTTGTGCAGCTTTAGCTCTGTTGACCTGGATACCCAAGTGTTGCCAGGTTTAATAAACTCATCCATCCATGTTGTGGTATTAAATGGATTATATTAAATCTGTTTTCACTAAATCTTCCTAAATCCTTGGATTGCCTGTAAAGTCATTGATCATCAGAATTTGTTTGAGAAATATTCTAAACATTTCAGTCAAACCAAACTTATGTTCTAGACCTTGTTGGGAGCCACCTTGAGATGGCCCTGTATACTGTGGATGTTGCACAGTCGATCAGTGGTGAAATTGAACACAGATATTTTAAGAATGATTTTTTTCACTAGTGAAATGTCCATAACTATTACATCATAATGAAACAAAACCATTGACATTCAGGAAAAAAAAGTATTTATGCAACAGTGTACAAAAGTGAATTTATTCATTAGAGTCTTCTCCAAAATGGCTGGAGAACATACAGAACACAAGAACCAGTTTTAGCCTTCAGGCCACTTTCTACCCTTTAAGATTTACCGTAACTGAACAACAGACAAAAAACATTTTATGTCAGTCTCTGAAAACATTGGGAGAAATTTCACAGCGGAACAATACTCCCAACGCCAAACTCATGCTGGTCATTGTGTTTTCATGACTCATATATAAACAGTAAGGCCGCCATGTGGAGCTGCTAGTATCCATGAAATAGGCTGGTTGTTTACAATTTAGCGTGACATCAAGAGAAAACAGTTTTAAAATTAACTGTGGAAAATGTGCAACGAATCAAACCTGAAATCCGTTTGGCACGGATTGGCGGATTTGGACATTTGGCATGTTGATCTCAATCAAGCAGGTGTTTGTTGCATGGCTCCAGCCTCTTGCATTCAAAATGTGTGACTTTGATATTTTTTTTGCACACTGACATTGTGTGACTTAATATACAACTTTTATTTTACAGTACTGCAAAGTGCTTAAACAAAAATGATGCAACAAGTGTATTTCTGAGAAACAAAATACGCTCTTTATCTTTCAACTGATAACATTTTATCGTTGATCAAGCTGTATGATTTATAAATCTCCCTCGCAGGAAATTAGTCACTTTCCCCAGAAAGGTGCAGTTGGGTTTCTGAAGAGTCTGAAGCCAATTCTCTTCAAACCTGATTTACTTTGGAGGTTGGAGCTGGTACCCAGTTTGCTATTTTTGGCATACAGCAACTTTTATTCTGAGGCCTAGCTGTATTACTTTGTGAAAGAAGAATTGAGTGGTCTGATTATGTATATCAAGCTCTGAAACAATGCTGTTATTGTAAATGATTCAGGCCGGGGCTGGTTCACTTAAAACTAATTGATTTGAAGGAAAAAGAGAAATAGAGCAGAGGTACAGTCCTGTTAGCTGTTCAAGACCAATCAATATTTTATGGATGATAGGTAGTGGTAAAATGCAAATGTGTCTCAAATGCACAAAGTATAAACATGAAGTTTATTATGTCAAGCAATGCATAACTTTGAAGTAATGTTTTAATGAACAACATGAGCAAAAGTATTCAAAAACAACACAGCCATGGCTTGAAAACAGCATGTTTTCCCATACTGCCAATTACACAGGATTCTTTCCTGCCAAATGGCATTAAAATGACTACTACTATCAATATTTTGGACAGAAACATTGTGTGGGGTTGTAAAAAATCTCGTGTTTGACTGTTTCTGAAAAAGCAGAAAATGAATAAATTTTGAGACTTGAAAGCATCGTGCTGATGGATTCATGCTGCTCTTACAGCTAACGTGGTGCCATTCACATCACAGCAGATTACCATCATAAGTACAGATACAGTGATGACGTTTAAGAAGTGATATGGTTCATTGGATTTGATCACTCAACTTTTATGTGATGATTTTAAAGAGAAGTTTGAATGACCTCAGCTTGGGAGGGCAATATTACAATCATTCATTGGTCATTGTTACAGATACAGGTAATAATTACCATGTGTTTTTTTTTATATACTTAAATTTGAGTTGCCACATATTGCTTTTAAACAAGACTTAGAATCTACAGCCAGGCTCACGGCTAATGAGGCTGTATTTAGTTCAGTGCTTTGAGCTGAGTGCAAGCAAGCACTGAACTTTTGAACTGAATTGGCATGCTAACATGCTAATGTTAATGTTATAATGCTAACCTGCTGATGTTTAGCAGGTTATATTTACAATGCGCGGTAGTATTGTGTGTTAGCGTGTTACCATATAAACACCACGTTCAGCTGAGGCTGACGGGAATGTCAGTCTTATCAGTGGTATTTAGAAAGTTTTATACAAAGTTAAAAGTTTGACCTGTTGATGACCCAGGATGAGGAGTTGAGGGATCACCAAGGTTATTCATCCAAGAACTAGATCAATTTCAGTACCAAATTTCAAGATATTCTGTCCAGTTTCATTTGAACCCACAAAAACCTTGTGGATTCATGCTCTGGGGACCATGAATGTCTGTACAAAGATTCATGACAATCCATCCAGTTGTTCAGATCATTAAATCTGGTCCAAAGTGGTGGACCAACTGATCAACATTGCCATCCACAAAGAAAAAGAAATTCAAACAGCACATGGATTGATGCATTCTCTCTCTGGTCTTGCATTGTAAAGTGGCTTTGTGTTGCTTACTTTCCAAAATACCACCAAAGCCACCAAATAACACAATGTAAAAACACAATACACAACACCACAGGGTCCATTTTGTTATGTCTGACCAAAAACTTTGTCTGACCAAACACTTGAATGAACATCAAGTTCGCTTTGATTTATTTCACTTTCAGACTCAAAAGCTGTTGAAAAGGTTGAGAAGGTTTCAACAGATTGTTCGTAGCTGCTGACCCTCATCATGAAATTCTTTGCCACATTTTTTCTGAAGCCACTGTTCCATGACTGTACTTGGGAGGCTGTGAGAAAATAGCAGGCCAACACAGTGTTTGTGAGCAAGAATGATGTTTTGCCCTGACAGACAGCTTAAGATCTCTTAGTACTTCAGAACCCATTTAGAGTCCTATTCATGTCATTTATGACCCTTGCAATACTTGGTTACTTTATTTTTTTGGCTTTATTGGTTAAAAAAAATCATCTGAAAAAATGTTTTGACTGATCCTGATGGACATTGTTAAGTTATTCTTTCACTTTAGTTTCATAAACTGAAATGTTATAGCGTTTTTGTTGGCATACTTTCCACAAAGTTTTTAATGTTGCTGGTACAGTTGGGTTGTATAGGGAGCTCTCCTTACATACTATAATCAGAATGAAAAATATTGTGATGAATGTTGTGAATCATGATGATATCTGAAAATATTGAAGGTTATTTTGTCTGGATCACCATCTCCCATGTGGGGAGTGTTTTCTCAGCAGCTGTCAGAAATATACCACCGAAATCAGGAGGATGTCGTATCGTTGCACAACATATTCCTCACAGAGGTGTCAAGTGTCATTTCAAAGTGAGTAATAATGAAGTGAGTGCCAAGCGCAGTAAACCCCCTTCTGTTTCTTTTAAAACTTTCAAAAACAAACCTATGGAGAAGCCGAGGTTGATGTGAACCATCCTAAAGTGAGAGTCAAACTCCACCTGTGGTTACATACTTTAAACTGTGCCTGGACCCTTCACTGGCAGCGCCTGACATTATCCTGGAAAAAGTCCAAAATGAGCAGAGTTGGAGGCTGAAGTGGAGCCAAACAGTGGGATCAAACTGAGGACTAAGCATCATACAAAAGAGTTGTGCAACATAATCCTTCATTTTGCACTCCAGTAACACATGTGAAGTGTCTTAAATCAGCCAAACACTACATAAAAGGCATTGTTCTTATTTTATTCTTTGCTATGTTAGTTTTATTCCCCTTTCTTACAGAGGCCCTGGAGTACAGGAAGGCTGGAAATACGGAAAGTTGATTAGATGACATGCTGAAGCGAAAAGAACAGTACAGGCTTGGGGTTGGAGGTCAGATTGGGTTATTTATATGAGTAATTACAGTAGTACTTCTGTATTTTTAGTCCTATTTTTTTAAGCTGCTGACAAAAGCAGTGTCAGGAAGTCGTGACTTGGAGCAACTTTCGACACCCAGGCAATTAATGTTGAGCTGTGTTGTTTTTTCAGAAACTTTCATCAACCTCGTTATGTTGCTGTAATTTTCTTGAGCCTCTAACATGACAACAGAATGCTCTTCTTTGGCGGTCTGGGGGTCAGAAAGGTTTTAAAAATGATTTTCATAATAACTCTTCACAGTATTGTTGTTGCCTGGAATTGGATCTGGATATTTTCTGTGATGCAGAACCAGACATGGAAGATTGTTTCTCTTGGTCACATCGACTTCCAATCATGTTGATCCCGACAGCTCTTTTAATGTTGTGTGGAAAAAGCAATTTTCCTTCCTAGATATTATCCATTCCATTGCAAGTTGACAAGTCCTCCTCAAATGTGGAGAGTTCCCATGTACTGCTGTATAACCATGAGAGCTCAACGTCAAATTTCCAGCTCGTCGAAAAAAGTCAAAGCTTTACCCTAAACTGTAAATGCACCCAATTTTGTTGGGGGGGGCAAAATTCCTAAAAAAATGAGTTTCCAGCTGCCTGGAAAAGACTGCATGTACTACCGGGAGGAGGAGGTCATTTTGGGGGAGATGCTCCCAATTTCCAAACTGAAAACTACCTGCGCACAACGCGACCCTGTCAGGCCTTCAACGGGTAAAACCTGACAATGCGTGTAATTGTTTTACTCCTCCAGCTGAGCTTTAGCAGATTGATAGTGTTGACAGGGAAATGGCAAACAGGAAAACACACTGTCTAGATAAACAAATTAAAACGCAGGGCATCCGTGCTGAAAGAGAAAAACAGAAGAAAAAGAAGCAGGGATGTCAGCATGAAGCGCGCTTCTGCGGCAAGGCAGTGTGTGTTTCCCTTTTCCACCTCAGCTTAAGTATAAATAGAGTCTAAATACTTAATGAACCTTGAGATTTTGATGTATTTGTAGTCCAAAGGCAATATTTTTCAGCGTCTCCTCATCCTGCTGTAGGGTGGTTTGACTGTGAGAATACTTGAAAAATATGAAACTTATACAAACAAAAAGACAATCAAATTACTGACTGATGTACTGATGTATTAAATTCTTCTTTTTTTTTTTTGCAGGACCTCCGGGAAAGCGAGGAAGAAGAGGACGCAATGGAGAACCTGGTATGTACATCTATGTGTGTTTGTGTGTGTTTGCATGTGTGTGTATGTGTGTGTGTGTGTGTGTGTGTGTGTGGCGCAAAATCTCTGAAGTCTCAATCCAGAAACTTTCAAGGAATAATTCAGGAGGACATCAGCAAATCATACTGCACTTACAATCATGTAAAACTACACTGTATATCTTAGGAGGCCAAAATAGGTTATAGATGTGTAATTTGTGGCCTGGTGGTTTCGGTGTTCTCTTGGATTGTTTCAGCTTCAGTCGCTATAGAAACACTAGATTTTCACAGTAGAACTGGGAGACAGTTTGAGAAAGTAAGAGTGATGGCCAAATGTGTTCAAGCCGATGACGTCCGCATCTGAATTTCGAGACGGCCTAACCCTCCTATGCTGATCCTGGACATGATACAGCTTACTTATGTTCAGCTCCGGTGTATATATAATAGCCCACGCTTGCTCAGCCTCCACAAATTCAGCAACAAGTTGTCATAATGCATTCAGGAGCTCCAGTCTCTCCCTCCCACACGCACTCTCCTGAGCTGATTCAACAAAGTTGGCCGAGCCGAGGCCTCAAGGAGAAGGACGCGTTACGCAGCAACTCTCCCACAGGCCGAGAGCGTCGTCACAAATTGAATTCACAGCGAGAACATGCACTTGGCAGGGAGCTGCGCACACACACGCGCGCACACACTCCGCTCACCTGATAGTGAAAGTGATAACGGGCTCTGGAGCGTGCCGTCGATCCTGCGTTGGGACCACGGTGCAGCAGAGCGCGGCCGGCGCTTTGGAACAAAAGTACTGCCCTTGTAAAAAGAAATTAGAGAGACAGGGCAAAGCAAGGTCCCAATTTTCAGTGAGGTAGAGTAATAAGGGAGTGGTTTGGTTTCCTGAGAAACAAATACAGTGTCTGTGAGGGGAGAAAAAACGCCGCTGGTTTTACAGCCACTACTTTTTAAAGTCGCAGGAATCAAACCTAATCAGTTAAGATCCGTTATTTGACTATTAAAGATTCCATGACTTCCTTCAGTCTTTATTTTATTTTCCCAAATTTATTTAGAGTCATGTTGTGGCCATGCTCTGCATTTTGAGACATGGATCAGTGTGGTGTGGCTCTCTGCCTTTTTATTTTTATTTTTATTTTTTTTTTCTTTCCTAATTTACATAACACTAAACTAATCCAGAGTATGATGTGGAAGCCAAGGAAGAGAGAAATCAAATGACAGACAACAGTTCAATGTTCTGGTTGGCTGCAGATCTGAAATACCGCCAGCCTTTGTTTATGCAGAGCTTAACTTTCCAATAAACATCCACCGTGCCAGCGTATTTCAAATGGCACCATTGTGCAAAGACAGGTTTTTTTTTTTTTCCCCCCCTTTCTGCTCAACCAGAGCAAATGTGAATGGCTTCCTCTTGACAAATCAATTGGAAACAAGCAAGCAATCACAGCCACTCGTAATGTCTGGACCGGAGTGACACAGCGGTCCGTTAAGAGCAGACAATAGGGAACAATTGGGATGACAGCCCTTATCATTTTGTATAATCGCGCAAATTACAGCACTAAACTCGGCTGACGTATATTGTCAGATCAGACAGATTTAGCTCAGGTTTGTCTGCCTAAAATTGTGCCTCACCTGCCAGAGAGACTGTTTTATAAAATGTCATGAGCGATGAAGTTAAGCAGCGTTCTCACAGGCCTTTTTATCTGCATGTTGACTGGTTGTTGCGCAGCATCCACAAAAGAATTCACGGCATTTAAATTGCTTTACAAATGCAATGCTTTGGACGTCCTTCTACGGAGTCATTTAAAAAATTTTTGGCACATTAAATGCTCTAAAAATGATTCCGCATATTAGTCTGCAATTATAGCTTGGTTATTTCTGCTACATTTACTGTTTGGATATGTTGGCGAACAGAAACAAGTGGAAACAATATTCTGTGTGAAACTCACAGGAGCATTCAAAACAAATACATATGACAGCGCCAGCGCTTGCATTATTGGAGCCCAGTGTCAAACTGTGTACCCGTCCCACAGGAGAAGAACTAAAAAAATACTCTTTAGGAGACATTATTTATACGGCTGAAAAATGCAGTCCTTGATAGTCGTAGGAGCACTTGCATTCTGCACCGCAAGCCTCCTGCAAATCAGACTTCTCTCTTTTAAGTTCTCAACACGGGTGGATGTTGAAGGGAAGCATATTTAATTCATGATTCGCTTTAACCAAAAGTAACTACGCCGCAGCAAGTTTACCACAGATTCAATGGTGAGGTGTTTTGCAGTTTGCTCATCTATAAAGGCAAGGGGAAGCTTCAGCCCAGACGTGGCTGCGACTGACAGAGAGAACAAATAGGAAAAAGGCGCGCTGATATTTACAGATGCATTAAAAATGAATGGAATACTTCATTAGGATCTCTTGTTTGTTTACCATATGGAAAGGAAAAGTGTGGCATGACAGTTTAGGATGAAAACCTTTCTGTAGCAGTGAAAGCAACACTCTCAAACTGTTCTAGCAGGTGGTCAGTGTTGGAAAGTGTTAGAAAAGTCCTCACATATTTTCCCTATGTGAATAATCAGTAGTTTTTACTCATGAACCTGCCCTACAAAAGCGGGAATTGATGCTCAAATTATGCCGGTTGAATTTAACTTAAGAGTGGCGCATCCGTGTCGAGCATGAAGCAAAGCGGCTCTTTCTTTAAAAGCCTGATTGCAACTTTTGTCATTTTAGAGCATAATAACAACTTTCATGTGAGCAATCAGACCAAATACAGTGACCTCAGTAATCTCCGGTGACTGGTTAGTAAAAGCAGGACGGTGACAACTGGTCACCATCTGGAGAAAACTAAAGTGAGTGACTGAGTGAAGCTGAAGTTTCTCGGGTAGATTATCTATCATTATGTCAGAGGCTTTTCAATTTCATTCTACATTGAATATATTCCAGCAAGTAATGTTTTGGTCTAACTAAGGCCATCACATTTAAGAATTTATAGGCTTCTACCTTTGAGGCGGCTATTTTGTACTGACAGCATATTGCCCATTTTTACCGTAGAATTTCTTTGATTTTCCATAATTGCTAGTTGAAAGCTTTCTACTGAGCCATTCAACACGGTGGAACATGTCAAAGAACACACGGTGGAGCAGGTTTATTAAAAGCTAAGTAGTCTACTGTAACTCAACGATCCATAAAACAACGCTACAGAAGTGCAGCCTCAAACGCAAGGCTCCTTAAATGGTCCAGCTGCTGGAGCGATTTGCACTTTCCTCCTGGTCATGAAGAAGAACAGTTCAAGGACACAAGACTTGTAAAGGAAAAAAGATTTTTTTTTTTTTCAGGGTTAAAGCAGCTGGGTACCTTTTTTAATAACAACCTAAAGACCTTAAATGATTTGCAGGGTCCTGGGGAGCCGTGAAGTGCGCTGGCACACAGTCCTTTGAGCTGCAGTAATTGGGAAAAAGACGAGTGTCGCCTCGCAAAACCATGAAGGGATTTTTTTAACAAGTGCGCAACCCCTTGTAGTAGTGAAATTAGAACCACTTACAACTAGAGAATGCGATCACTAGTCTTGGTGGCCATTGTTGGCCCGACTCCATTTTGTCACAATCATTTCCTGAACAGAAATGCAGGCGGGTTATACTGAAGTACCATGTCATCTATTCTAAATAGCCAGCGAATGCATCATGGAAGAGATGCATCTTCATGAAATGTTCCTTCCCAAAGAAATTCTCAGCAAGAGTCTAATTTCCCCGTCTTAGTTATTTGGATATGTGGTTTTAGTGGAACATTGATGATCTGAGTCTGTTTGATCACTGATTGAAAACACACTTACCAAGTCTTTTTTTTTTTTCTTTCCCCTTTCTCTTTCAGGACCTCCTGTAAGTATGCCTGCTTCACATCTTCTCCAACTGTGATAGCCATGTGAAGGTAAAAAAGTCCAACAGCAAAACGTGACTGCATGTTGCAGTCCGGCTAATATTTATTCACAGTTTGATGTCAAGATATTACATAACACCAAAAGATTAAACTGTTTGGCAAATACAGCACACTCTTATCTGTATGCTAAATATGAAGCTATACAGCCAGCAGCTGGTTAGCTTAGCATAAGCACGGGAAACAGGGGTTTCAGCTGACATTGGTTTTTGAGATACAACACGTCAATAATGAACTTTAGAGGTTCTGATTACCTTCGCACAGAGCCTTTCTAGGCATTTCCAGTCTGTATGCTAAGCTATGATAAGCTGCTTTGGGGTACAGTTCAATTCTCTGCAAGTAAGTGAACGGCATATTTCCTTTTCCTGTCATACAAAACAGTGAATATGTATAAAGCTGTAGAGCAAACAAAAAGCAAAGAATTGTTTTTACATTTGATGTAAAAGACATATGATTATGACAAATTTGCTACCAGAAATCTCAGTTGTACCTCACAGTCTGACTCTGTTATTAAAATAATCTCTTCATCCCTGCATTCCCCTAATAGGGACCCTTTCCCTGTCATTTGGGCAGTCTGGTTTGTAATATCCTTGCTACCAGCCTCCGTCCCTGCCAGCTCCCTGTACCCGAGCAGATTATCTCACCTCATTACACTCCCGGGTGATCACAGATTCACTCCCCCAAACAGATGGAAAACTTCAGAGTTTCCCCAAAGATAAAGACAAACCCATACATACACAGGCCCCGGGGGCTTGTGACAGAGTGCTGTATAACCGGGTCAGCGGGCGCTGTATTTGTGTGCTCTGTTAAAATTATTTATAGTCCAGAGGCAAGTGTGATTGAATAGGTATAATAGCGTGTGCCGACTGAGCCATAAAAGTTGTAAGTTAATCCTCAGCGCCTTCTCAGACACTCGCTTCTGGGGTTCTGGGACATAAGTAAGTGCAGGTGGTCTCACTTCTCAGCCTCTCTTGCAAAGCCTTACATCTGACAAATAAAATCATACTGTGCGATGTCTCAAGAGCTGGCTGAAGCCTATGAAGTGTTGTCCCTGAAATGTTGGATTTGCCTGTAAATGCATGCGATGACTGAGCTTTTGGGATTGTTCCTTTGGGTGTACAGTAAGGCCCGTGCACAAACAGTAAGTACCTGCCAATGCTCCAGCTGTGGCCAACAAATCACCTTCTGATGAAGTCATTATAGGTAGCAGAAGGTGCTGTAAATGTTTGATTGGAGTCCTTAGTTCCACTGTAGGCAAATCACTCAGGTTTTAGCAGAACTCATGCTGCGCTAAGCACGCTAAGAGAGACTGTAATTTACAGTACAGACCAAAAAACTGAAGTCTGGATGACTAACTGCATTTCTAAAAACAGAAAAGTCTTCAAAAAATGCAATGATCTGACAATGACTCACCCAATGGTCACCAAATATGTTTCCGAAAAAAAAAAAAAAAAAAATCAAGTGCCAGTTTCTTAAAACAGAGACAGTAGTAAGTGATCTCATGTGGTTTCTCATTCGGTATGCCCACCCGGGGGATGGCAGAGGACACATCGCTATGAATATTCAACAGCTCCCTCCATAACTCTGGGAACACTGCGTAAATTGTACACAGCCCTCTGAGCCAAACAAACCAACCACTGCTGAAGCCATTACAGATCCCTGTGACTTAATCGTTACCCAGCCGCTGATGAACGGACAGGGACTTGCGGTTGTGGAGACAGAGAGCGAAAAGGTTTCCTCAATCAAAACTCATCAGGAAAGATCCTCGTTCGCGGCTCATGTATGGCATTTGGACATGGAAAAGTGATTTGCTTTGTTTTCATTTCCTTTCTTTTTTTTTCCACCTCTTGGCCTTTGGTGTCAATTTCGCATGGGATCAAGGGGTCAGTTGTCAAGTTGTTCAGTTGGATATCTCTTCCCAGTTCTCCAGACAGATTGGAAAAATATTGAGAGACATGTTATAGATATGGGTCGAGGTGATTTTCAGCTCTTGCAACAGCTACGAGAAGACCGTTTTGCCTCTTCCTTCCTACGAAACCAGAAAAATGTTGCTCTTCTTTTTTTTTTTTAGCGTATATAAAGGATAGTAAAGTCTGCGGAGGCGAAAATTATCATGTCTTCGCTTTTCATTTTTTATCTTCTTTCCTCATCTTTCTGCGGCTCTTCAAGGGCAGCCCTTGTCAAAACATCAACCCCAAGCACCCACCACTGTGCGCGCACACCATTTAGCACCAATCAAGCATAAAACACCATCCCTGAGGTTGCACTCGAGTACCCACTAACACCACCCGCCGACTGTACTTTTTTAGCGCAGACTGAATGCCATACTAAATTAAAATTCTACAGACAGAGAAAGAAACTAGGCTGCTTTGAAATCTGGTTAGAAGGAAGGGGAAATATTTGAAAACGATACAATGTTGGAAATATCAAACCCACTTCAGCCCGCTAAGCATGCCTCTGCACCACACTGGAGCCTCAAGCCAGGCGAGTTATAGTACAGCACATGAGCCCCTTGCAAGAGTTCAGTCATGTTTAGCAGTGGCGTAAGCAAAGCCGGTTGCGTCTCTATCCGTTTTCTGACAAGTCGTTTCCACCTCCCTGCTTCATCAGCGGAGATTGGAGCATCGCAGTTCGAGGATGATCTGTCACAACGTATGAATTATGCAGCTGCGGCACAGGGATTAGAGGCAATGTTGGGGTGAAGCAGAGGAGCCCAGGTGCCCTCAACCCTTCATCCTTCATCTGTTATGCACCACAGCTCCACACCTGTTAATAAAACATACTCTAGCTGGACTTTGATCACTTTTGCCCTGCAGAAGTTGAGAAGGTGCCAGGTTATTTAAAGTAAGACTCTAGTTAGAGTTCAAGAAGTCTCCTGCTAGCTCAGATGTTGGGATAATTTACAGTTTTCGCTAGGATGCATGTTGCAAGTTTGAAACAGAAAAAGCCCATTAACAGTTTCACATCAGAGTGCATTTGAAATATGAGTAGAGATGGATTTGGCAATGAAGAGGCCCACTGAGAGCTGCAAGTGGATCTATCTGGCATGACAGCGTTGATTTGGGCTCATGAGGGCAGGGGTGCCCGAGCAGGCCTACTGTCACTGGATGTGACAACATTAAGAGTTTGACCTTTCAGATGTCAGTACTCTGCTCATGCTGTGCCCATCAGCAGCCCCTGTCTGTCAGCAAATGACGAGAGGCAACACTCGGGCCAACTGTGAGGTTTACTCCCAGTGATTTGAAGCAGTCAATAGTGCACTTTGGCTGGCTGTGCAGACTGAATGCTCACAGGGGAGACCGAGTGCCACTACCTTAGCGTGGTGGAGGAATTAGCACAGTACGAATGTGATGCTCGCAGTTTGAGAAATAGCTCGACAGCTTTTTGATTGAGAGGAATTTTCCTCCAACTCATAACATGAAATGATGAGAAATGTAGACCTGCCACAATGCGGTTCTAATTGAATCAACAGAAGAAGTGAAAGAAATACTTTTCCAACTGGAACATTGTCCCTTATTCAACATTTCATATCCACGACAAGAATTTTGCGGGTCCGAAATTTGCTTACGTATTGTGCAGAAGAAGAAAAAATGGCTTAGATGTTTGGCCTTTTATGCCTGCAATTTGGTTGAAGCTATTTAAATGTTTCCCCTCCTCAGGAATGATGAGACCTTCCCGGACTGAGATTTTGTGAATCAGAATCTTCTGCGTGTTTGATTTGCAGCTTGACACTCTGCGCACACCATCTCTCGCTCCGAACCAGTCACACTATCACTTTCAGTTTCCCTCCGTTCGTGGCGTCTCGGCTCCCACAAGAACATCCAACACATAACAACAAGCGCGCACACACAGTCACAAACACGTACACACACATTAAAGTCATTTTATGCCGGCTAATTGTGATACACTGTGGATATGGGAACCAGATGCCATTCCCAAGTCAGTTTTCCAGTGTGGTTTTCCTATCCCTGCCTAACCTCTGCGTCCAGATTCCCCCGACGAGCACCAGCCACTTGTGGTCGTCCGTTCCTGCCCATTCTGCTCTGATTACTCACATCCCTGTCCTCCATTAGTTTCCCGCCTTGAAAAAAAAGTTCCCCCGGGGCCCATGGTAATATGATTGAGGGTTCCCATGCAGAACTAACAGATGGAGGTGTACATATAGATATGTTTTTACTGGATGCCTCTTGCTGTCTTCCAGGTTTGTGCATGTTTTGAAATTGAGTAGGTTTCACTTCCAGTGGTGCCCACATGCTTTTAACTGCGAATGGCTAATTTTTCAGTTGCCGTGCCACTATTTCCACTCTGGCATTGGTGCCGTTGTTTATATTTGTGTATCCAGATGGGACATTTCACCTTTGCTGGGTAGAAAGTTTATGGGAAATGTTGCGCGAGAATGAATGCTACATTATTTTCTTTCCATAACGCAAAAAGAATCGCTCCTAAAAACACCTAATTGACATTATATGCGGGACGTGTTAATTAGGGAGCTTTAGAAGGGCTGGTAGGTGGATTTTGCTACCTTTGGACAGAGCCTCGCTAGCTGTTTCCCCTTACTACTAATCTTATTGCTCAGCTAACTGGCTGCTGGCTGTAGTTACTGTACAATCATGAGTGGGATCAGTCTTCCCCTCTAACTCAGGGAAAAAAGCGAATGAGCATGTTTGCCAAAATGCTGAATTAGTCTTTGACATCAGCCAGGTTAAACTTCGTCCAGACTGTTGTGATATCTAGGACTTCTTTCAGTTGCGATGTATGGCAAACATGATGCATCATTTTACTGTGTGACGTGCGTAAGTCAGGATTTATTCCTTTCAAACCCTTTACTTTGGGCCTCTTCCCACTTTTGTGGTGAGCAGCACTCCTCACCTGCCCCCCTCTCCACTTACTCATTCTCTGTCAACACTTGGTGCCTGGAGGATGGCTTTGCTTAACTTCCTGTGTACACACATGTTTATTAATATTGTGTAGCCGTGTGAGAAAACCGTATGCCCGTAAAGAAGAGGTTGTAAAAGCGGTAGTTGTTGGCCTGTGCTCTCAGAGATGCCAGTGCTCCAGGGTGAGATGATTGGATCCATGTGGCCGGCAGTTCGGGCTACAGCAACTGCTGCCAGCCCTGTTGGCCCCAGTTCTACAACGAGGATATGAGCTCCATTTGATGGATTGATTTTCTGGACCTCGATACATTTAACAGGTCACTGTGATGAAAACTAATACAGCCGAGTCCACGCAGAGGTTACAATGCACATCCCCTCTTCCTGACTTTTTGCATCTTGGTGGATTAGGTGGATTGCTTCACAAGATTGTACCAGCAGCTTGCAGCCAAACCCACGAGAATTACTTTGCTCATGTCAACAACAGCGAAAGCTATGGACGAGAGCCAGCCCATCGCCTCGCATTGCACAGTCAGGCGAGCACTGTCAAGCTTTCATCCATCATATTTTGAGTAAATTATAGGAGAGTAGGAATATGAAGAACGATATTCAAAGTTTTGACTTCTGTGTGAGACAATGTGACATTAGGCTGACAGAAGTTTCATCTTGTGAGTTGGTGTGAACCCTGTCTGAACATTTAATGTGTGATAGTCGGTTGAACTATTTCACTTTATTTATAGCAGGCCTTCAAAGCTTCCACCAAAGCAGGACCTTATCCTGTGAGTAACAATGGAAACACTTATTTATGTATCAGCTATTGTGTCAAACAGACACGTAATCACATCCGTAACAGTTTCACTGTAATTTTGATGCTACACAGACAGGTGAATAGTGCCTCCGTCATTCCTACTCTGCGTCCTGTATGCCTGTTCTCACACTATGGGCTTTGGGTTAGGAAAAGAACGTAATACTTTACAGCACAGCATGAGTCACACACCACCAGATTTCACAGATTTTGGTAAAACTGGATTAAATCTTGAGGAAAATGAAGAAAATGTTTTATGGTTTTCTCTCTGTCCCCTGGCTGCTCTCTTCAGCTCTGTGATTTAAAATGTTCTGGTTAGGACCATAAACCTTTACTTGTTGCTAGTCATTTAAGTCAGTTAAGCTAGTTAGCTTAGTCCCAACTACCCGGACTGGGCACTCTAACCATTGGGAGAGCGTTTGTACTTACAGTGGCAGGAAAGGAGCTTTAGATCAGAGGAGGCTGTTTTAGGTCTGGGGTGAGGGGGAGTCAGTGGGGCATTCTGATGGGGAGCGAAGCCGGTGTCATGCCAGAACCGGAGCTCAAGTGGGCAATGTAGAGAGCAAATCTTGGAGTAGCTTTTAGTTGTTGGCGATAGCTTAATGAATTTAAAGGCTGAAATACAATAGCCAGGCTGGGCTTCTTGCTTTTGTACTAGTAAGTAATATTAGCCAGCTGCTATGCCTTGTCTTAATGCACAGGCTTGATGTTTGGCTGTTAGCAAAGTTGTCAACTCGCTAGTTTTCCAGCTATCCACATTTACAACAGTGGCATAAATGGTTTTCTTACATTTCTTGCTGGGCACATTGTTTTGGTTATTTGCAAGCTGCCAACTTTTGAATCAACAGAATAGTGTAAAACAGGCACCAGGAAGTCAGGTTGTGTAGCCAATGTACTTGCATGCATTGGTGTCATTTAACAAAACAAGACAGGCACCCACTAATAAAAATTTTTGCTCCATGACGCTGGTCACACGAAACTTGTAAAGTTAATCAAGCTTTCAGCTGCACTCTCTCCCAAAGAGTTAGTGACGGGGTAAGCTCTGGGAAGAGCTAGAATCTTTGAGCGAAGATTATTTTGTCACATGAATTACATGCACTGAACTGCACAGACAAGTTAACCATTATAAAAGTAAATAAGAGAGTGAAGATAATATACCACCATATCTAATCCCATTACTTACATCCTCGAACATGCATGATCTGAAAGGAATACATCATTCTTCATTTATTTAGCAACAGTTCATAAAACTGACGATTGATCCATTGAAAAGCCAGAGAGGCATCTCAGATGCACATAAATAATTTATGTGTCATCAAATGTGAAACTAAATCATCCGCTGTAGAGTTGGGATTAGTAAAAGTATAGCGATCTGAACAAGCACAATCATGATGAGATAAAAAAAAAAAAAAAACTAACCAACACAAAAGACATGAAAAAGTAGTTATGTAATATTTTGAAGGGGCCACATATGAATTGTACTTTGGTGCCAGAATCATTTTATTGAACATCATTTACACTTTTTATATAATATAAAGTGAAGTAACTTACATTGTCAGATTAGAATGGCAATGTTCTTGCGGGTTTGGCCCCAGTTCCTTTTGCCATTTTATATTTCCTTGTAGACCTCTCCATATTTCTCCCCTACTATGCTTTAAAGGTGGCAGGGGTTTCCGCTTTTTTTTTTTTTTTTTTGTTCTCATACCAACAGCTCATTCAGGCCATTGCAGGAGACAGTGGTCATGGTTTGGCTTTGAATGCAAAGCTAGGCATGTATCTGGATAAAGAAAAGCTTAATCCTGATCCAGTGGTCCACCATAAATTTCGACAATATCATGCACACAGGATGTTCTGTTACAAATCATCTCGTGATGGAAGTTTGACATAAGTCTGCCCAGCGTTAAGCAGCAGAAGATGTGAGGTTTACCATCAACGTGAAATGTGTCATTTTCAATTAGTGGATATTAAGCTTCTGCTATGGGCCACTTGCATTCTGTTCATCACCACACATATGAAGGACATATTTATTATTTCTGAAGTCACTCAAAGGGACTAATCATTAAAGAGGTTTTCTGCATTATAATTGTTCCTGCCCCTACAGTAACAGTGAAATACTGTCTGTATGTTTATGGAAACGATCCTTAAAGGAATCATTTTGACATTTTGATAAACAAGCGTTTGGCTTTCTTGCTTAGTGTTGGTGGTGATGTGCCAGATTATTTATAAGGTAGACGCAATAACTTTTAGGGAGTCTGACAGTCAGACTTCAGGCAGTTACTGCACCACCTTTGGAGAGAGCCAGACTTCTTCATCTTCAGTCCTGATGCTAAGCTTAATTTATCATCTTTACTTCGCAGACATTCAACTGTGAGCGTTAATATTTTCATCAGACTGTCAGCAAGAGCATGCATTGTGCTTCCAGTAAATAGTTTCTGATGCGCGCACGTGGCAAATACCGCTGTAATCCTGAAGGTACTATACACGGTTACTTGTGTTCGAGACAGTGACTTGCTAATGCAAAGTGAGCAAGCTTGATCAAACAGAAGCAGCCTGATGAGCCATGGAGCACCTGCTGGAGGGCCGCTTTTGAAAACGCGCCAGAGCAGAAGCAGTAAAAAAATGTGAAAAGCATACACAGGTGCTGATTAGAAGCCTTCCTTGGGGCAGGCTGAAACCACAAAGCTGCAGAGACTGCTTGACAAATAGACACCTGCTGCAGTTCTACTGTTGTTACAGTTCGTTCCTTTTGAAATAGTCTTTGCAGGAGAGCTGTTTAATAGTCTCTATAAAAGACCCTCACTGTACTGGCTTAAACCTTTTGGAAAAGCTCCAGTGGGTGCTGTCTGTCCAAGTGATGTGCAAATGATGGGCTGTATAATGAGCAGGTGCAGGCCGTGTAGCAAAATCATTTCCACATGCTTTGACGACCAGATGGAAGAGCGAAATGAATGAAGGATTTTGGGCAACACAGGTCAAAACCAGAATTCCTCTCAAATTTTATATTACTTTTACACGATTGAAACAATTTACCAGGCAAGATAGGCTTATCGAAGATGCCTTTTTTCATTTGTCACATGAAGCTTTGAATGCCTGGTAGCATTACTTACTTCCCAGATGACCAACCAATGGGACTTGGTACCCCAGCGGGTACATCTGCAGTTACTTTAGGGCATGTAATGAGACTTTGGAGTAGCCTAACTAATTTGAGAGAGGGAAAAAAAGAAAGAAATTGAAATTAGAATTTGATGGCTGTGACACCTGAACACCACATGTGTGAAAACCCATGACAGAAGTTAGCCAAAAGTTGGCTATAGTAATGAATACACTAAAATGGATAGCAAGATGTAGCAGTTCACTGAAAATAACAGACAGTGAGAGTTAGCTGATACATGGTTAGCATTAGCTGGAAGTAATGGGTAAATAGTTCCAACAGTTCTAAAAGTCGTGGCTGAAATAAATGGTGGTGTTGAAGGTCATACTTGTGTTTATCTGACATTTGGTGGAACATCAAAAAGCATCTACTAATCCATTTACTACCTGGGACCCCCATTTTCCTTATTAATTCCCTTGCAAACAAAATATAAACATGCCCTATTATGGAAGTTCAACATGGATTTGATCAAGTTTCACCATGTTGCTGCACTTATCGGGAAACAATCTGGATTTATTGAAATGCCAAATCATATAAAGCGGAGTTTTCATTTCTTTCCACAAACTTACGGTGCCCAGTCGTTTAGCCCAGTAATCCGCTGTGCCAACTATTTGTGTTTTTCAGTGCCAGATATAATACACTAAGCAGGCGTGAGCAAAAAAACCTGCAGTGGGTGTATTTGTAGATTTCTTTGTTGCAGCCATTCATACAGTATGTTTGCAGTAACAGCTTGTCAATAGCCTTGTATTGTCCAAAGGCAATTTTCCTTCAAAAAAAAAAGAAAAAAAAAGGTCCGCACTGATTTTCTCTAGCTGCCTTCCATTTTCAGGAACACGCTGGAAACTTATTCGGCCCCTCTGGAATGCCTCCACATCATTAGAAAAGTAAAAGTCACATTTGATTCCAATAGGTTGCCTCTGTTAATCCCACCCCCCGGGGAACTGCAATCGGAAACATTGTTTTCATAATGGCGCATTTCGTGTTTACAAGCGTGCTGTGGCTCTTTGTGTGGCGAGTCAAGTAAGTAGCAGGTCCCACCTCCTTAGATGTGTGTGTGTGTGTGTGTTAAAGCTGTATTCTCCCATTAGCTTTTGTCTGGATTTGTTGAAGTGAGCACAGTTGCCTCGTATTTGAGTAAATGAGATGCACTACACGAGCTCGCTGCGCAGGTTCACAACCTCGCGGCCGAGGCAAACCGGGCCTCATGCAGAGCCGGTTGGGAACACATGCACTGCTATACATAAACGAAAAGTTATGGATAGTTAACTGTGCATCAGAAATAATGTCCATAGGCACTGAGCAGACTACAACTCGCTTCCCCCAGAGCAGTGTGGTAGAAATTGGCAGACGAAGACTGCTGGACTACCTCTGGAGCGTTTCAGTTTTTGACTGTGCTGTGTGTGCCAGTGCAGTGGAAGCCTGTCTGTGTCTGCAAGACTGCTATTCTGGGTCACAGGTCCATGGACTCACAGGAGCCGCCTCCAAACACGGGTTTTATATGAATGTCATCAATCTATGGATTAGTGTCAGGGTACTTATATATGTGCGATATGTCTGGAAGCAAATTATGTTCGGCCGGTGTCAGCCTTGAAATGTAGCTTTAGTTACTGTAGCTGTATTGTTGACGGCTGAGCAACTTCTTTTTACCTGAGGTCATATGTGAAATTCTTTTCTTTTTTTTTGGCATTTACTAAATTAATGACCTTCGGAGTGAGCTGTAGAAGTTTCAAAGCTGTTCTGTAATATTGAATTCGTCTCAGAAGATATTTACTTTGATCTAACAGATCTGACAGATAGCTTTTTCATGTGAAATACAGATTTCTATCAGTATAGCAGGAGCACTCTCTCAGTTTTTGCAGTGGCTCAAAATCGTTGTTGCTAAGCGGGTGGTCAGTTAGTCACTCTTCTGACACTGATCTAATACCGATTTTTCCAAAGCATGCTTTTTCCAATAGCACGACCTCAGAGGAAGAAAGAGAGTCCAGCATACTGGGCTTCATCCTTCAACTTGAATGGTAAAAATAGTGTTTTTTAGCTCATTAGGCTCCAGCGTGTGGATGCACACCTCATTGTCAAATCGTCTGCTTCACCCATAATCTTTTACAGAGCCCACCCAGGAGCCCCCGCCTGCTGACTGACAGAAGTTGGACGCAAAAACTGCCTCGCAAAAACTGCTGTGAAAAAAAAAGGAAAAAAAAAAAAAAAAAAAAAGTGTTCCTCTTGTTCAGGGCACATTTTTACAACATGCTTGCCAATACTTGGTTTGAGATTGCTGGATTTGATCCTCTGAGTAAACATGGACTTGATTTGGGCCTGTTTTTGGTTTTAATTGTATGTTTGTATAAGCCCTGCTGTCTACAGCGCACAAGGTACCAGTTCCCACTCTGTGACAGGGCATTTTAATCAAATGCTGAAACGCTGAGATGTCAAAAAGTAACCAATGTTCATTTCATCAAAACTCAATTTGTTAATCTTTTGATTTTTGCCTTCTCCCTCAAAGTTCACGGTGTTCAAGCCTTGTTAAGCAACTGTTTGTTTATTGGCTAACATGATTGGTGACCCTGGTTTTCAGTTGCTGTAGTTTATTCTATCTTACCAGCATGCCATGGCACCAGAAGGATTACAAATAACTGACATGAACCATAATTTGTCATTTTCTTCCTATTTATGTGTTGTGAAAAAGTTTGAACAATCAACTTTTTTTTTGTCTTCATAGGGCCCTCCTGGTCCGAAGGGTGAAAAGGTGAGTCGTTTTATATTTTCTTTGATATTTTCATCAGCGCTGCCGTAGATATTTTGGTCAAGAGCTTAGAGCAATAATTTGGGGAGCTGCGCTGCTTTGTTTTCTGTAAGCCTGAGGCAGCAGCCAGTTAGACTGGAAGCAGAGGGAAATGTGTGCAAAGGTGTCCGGAGATAACGAAACGTGTAGCTGTTCCCTCTATTTCAAGTCTTTCTACCAAGCTACAGCTGCTGGCTCCAGATTGTATAATTTCCAGTAAGGAGGCAAAATTTATTTCTCAATATGCCAAACTACCCTTTTATGCAAGTTAAAATTCTAGTCTGGGTTAATATCCAGCCCATCATACATTTTTGCAGGTCAAAACAATAAAAAAAAAAATCTTTGCTTTTGCTCCCCTCGGTTAATTTGTCCATATGGAGTGTCATTTTGCATTTGCGGCCGTAATTCATATTCAAGTCATCCTGACCTTAAGTCTCGGGGTCTGAATATTTAAATTCTCCTGTTGTTCACAAATCCACAGCACAGAACATTAATGACTGAAAGCCTGAGACCAAGTCGGAGCCCTTAAATGCCTCGCTGAGCATTCCTCCATAAAACAGCAGTGGAGCATGCAAAATAACCACACTGTCTCTTTATAAGTCTGCAGGACTCGGGGACAAATGTGTGCCTGTGACTTTGCTTTGAAAGACTTAAACCGCGAGTTGATTCACACCAAACTTGATAAAGTCCCCGAATTCACTCGTTATTCGAACAAATGGCTTTAAGTGCGTGCTGCTTAAGTGCTGCTGGGGAAGGTCTCTCCTGTTTTACTGGCCAGAAATGAATAGAAGTATTTCAGCATATTAATGAAGTATTTATCCATATTTTATATGAAGTGGGCAATATTATTGTGCTGTAAAATGCAAGGCGTAAAATTAAATGGCGCGAGAGTGCTAACCAGAGGTAAAGTCAAAGTATAGACGCGGACAGACGCCATGAATCCGCAGTGTGATCCCTTGTTTGCTGTTATTTAAAGAAGAACAGAGAGCCCGTGTGCATGACTCCTAAGAGCAGATTTAGATGATTGTGCGCATCCGTTATGACAATTGTGAAGAATCGAGTCTCGCTGATTAGATGCATGTTCATGCCTCCCATGTGGACCACTTCATGTGCAGTTTATGAAATGAAAAACAACTGTGTGCATTCTTCCCACCCAAGACGAATGCAGCGTGAATCACTGTGGCCATTCACAAGTGTTTTCTCATTAAATTCAGTCTGGAACGACTGCCCGGTGAAAAATTAGAAAAAATTTCCGAGAGCCGTTTTATTTGAAATTGCTCAGGCATCACGTTGAAGCTTGTTTGGGTAAAATTCCCATCCATGTGAGATAAGTTGTTTGGCTCATTTTACTGCTGTGGCTAAATTGTAACGCGGCCAACGAGAGAGCATCAAGTCAGATAGTTTAGGCATGTTCAGTTATCCGATTCTAGACAGATTAAGGTTTTAATTCAGTGTCCAACATTTGGTCGTCCTTCAGTTGTTTCAAACAAAAGTGTACTTTTGGTTTGGTTTCACTATAATGTGATAAAGCCACAGTCTTCTACACACAGGTTGATTGGAAACCGAAACGTTTTCTCCTTCAGGAACGCGTTCCGTCCACAGAGAACTACCCCCCGAAAAGGCAGAAAGCCAAAGATCTCTGGGGCATAAAATCTGGCCTGGCAATGCTGTTCGCCCACACTGAGCCCCCCCTCACCGAACCCACCAAACCTCACACCACTGCTCTCTTTCTTTCTCTTTCTCTCATACCCAATTCATGTCAGTCTATGTTATCATAAGTGATTTTACTCTCAACCGCGATGAATAGTTGAGGGTTCCTGTATTATTTTTCTTTATCAGTGTGCTCTGCGTTAAGACTCTGTGATTTCGGTGCGAGTCTCATAGCTTATTATTAGCACTGTACTTACTGTGTGTGCGTGTGTGTTCAGTGTGTGTTCGACCCTTGCATTTCAAGACAAATTCTTTTCTCTTGCCTTCTGCAGGGGGATCAAGGCGACCAGGGACCACGGGTATGCGGTTTACTCCAACTTCTTGTGATTAGCTGATGAATGTGACTGTGTGTGTCTCCCCCAGCACCATTGTGGGCAAAAGGTTTGGGATGCATGAAATTCCGGGGATAGTGTTCTTCCCATCTGGCCAAATACAACAAGCATTTCAGCACTGCTTATTTCTACATCGAGAATGGGCAGGCAGGATACCTTAGAAGGCACAGCGTGGTATACTTTTTGAAATGCAAAGACCTCTCGTCTTCAAATTGAACATTAGCACGAGCTTTTGCACATCAGCAGAAGATATCTGCTCAATCTCGGCTGTAATCAAAAGCCAACTAGCTTTGTCTCGATAATTACTCGTGATTCACTTCAATCTTCGACGTGACATGGCGTATTCAGAGCTTTAATCATTTCCAGCTCTGTAGCTTGACATTTCTATAAAAGTGCAGCTTCTAAATGATGATGATGTGAGTGCCTTTCCGTGCTTGACAGACTCTGAAATGAATTACTCTATCTGCACCTAGCAGCCAGCGCGCCCTCATTTTTCTCAAATAATGTTTAAAAAATGAGCCCTTTGAAAAAAGCAGACTGTGACTGCACAGGTTTGTTTAAAGTAGATTGCATTAACCGGGGGCACATGTGCACACGCACACGCGCGCTTTTCACTTCCTCTGCATCTGCTGTCGTCATTAAGGGGTGATCTTATGGAGTCAGAGTTACTTTAAATGCCTGTAATTGATTTCCGCGAGGGCAGAGAGCATATGGAGGTTAGAGCAGAGGGGAAGAGAACGCAACAACGCAGAGGTTTGTCTCGTCACCAGAACGCCAGCCATCTCCAAGTGGATCTGATACCAATTCAGTATTGGCGCCCACCCAGACGTTAATAGCTTGCCAATTAACTGTGTCAGCTCTCCTCCGGGCCAGAGCTGCACGTCGAAGCACCGCATTTCTTATGATTTGGAAGTCAATACAAATGACCTTCCCAGTGAAATTTGATTAGCGGCCTCAAAGTGATACGTCTCATGTTACTCATAGGCCCTCTTCAAATGACAGCCAAGTTCACAGAGATTATGGATCTCACAAGATTTACAAACACATTTCCAGCTCTGTGATATCCTCAGTTAATTTTTAATGATATAAAAAGTATTGGATAGTCATTAGAGTTGCAAAGGCTGAAGAAGCACTGAAAACAGGCGGAAAGGAAATATCTTTGCTCTCCAGCAGGGTGGACGTGAAGTAAACTATCGCAGTTTGTGTAGAATTTCCTGAGTTTCGCCTATAATTTGTACCCTTTTAACCTCGGAAACAGAGTCATCTGTCTCTATCAGCTCAATGATTTACACTTTGAGAACAGGAGTGTGGCTGACAGAGGTGTAACAGGGACCAGCCAGGCCTTATTTGTCTTGTAGGGTAAATAAATAAACTGTCTACCTCAGAATAGTATTTCATTAACTTCCAATTACAGCAAAATTGTCCCCTAACAGGTACAAATTAACACAGTCACATAAGGACTACAGGAGAAAGAAAGCAGTGGAGGTCACAAGTAAATCACATTACCTCCCAGAATGGCATATTGCCTTTGCATATTAGATTAGCAGTGGAACAGTATATGGTAGATTTACTCAATAAATAAAGGCATAACAGGACAAGTGCTGCCTGACCTTGACTTTATTTGTCCGTCTGGAAATTAAACTCATTTCATGTCTAGTGCAGGGAGGCTATCAAACCCGTATGGGGATGCATGTAAACAACAGAGCATGTTAAGAATGTCCTCTGTGCATCGCAGTCTGCCAAATTACATTGAAACGAATTGAGAATCCTTCAAAGGACGGACTATTTATGTGTTTGTCAGGGTCAAGTCAAAACCTCTGAGCTTTTGTGGCCAAAGACGGTGCGAGAAATGCCACATGGCCGGCAGAATTTCCCTACAGACACACACTTCCTCTGCCTGTTCCCCACATGCCAGGGTCAGCCATTTGTCGGCCCTAAATGTCAAAGGCCACATGCAAATGCCAAAGGTTAACCAAGCAGCAAATAATAAATTGGCCAGTTTTGACAAACAAATGTGTGGCCACCAATCGAGCACCACTGGTGGGATATAATTAACAGGAGTTACTGGCTAAATGTGCCACCAAGATTGGTGTGTGGTCTTTTTTAATGGATAGCTCTAGCTACAGGTGTCAAGCAAAGGTTGGCGAATTCCTGGGAAACCCTGAGATTTCACAAAGTCTCTGCCCTTGTTTGTCCAGTGCTTTACTCCTCACATCTTGGGATTTGACCAATTTGCAATGTCCAACCAAAATAAAGAGGCAGTGATTATGTAATTTCCAGGATTTTGCTTTCCAGTTGTGAACAAAGAAGTGTTTTCCAGCCTGTTTTCACGTGAAATCAGAAGCCTTCAAATGAATTTCACTTGAGATAAATTTGAAGTGTGGGATTGATGCCAAATCTGAGGCTTCAAATGAATGTATTATTCCTCTCTTAAATGTATTAAAGCCATCTGTGCGCAGCTTTGGTAATCTACTCCACATATAGATATTCAGAAAATGCCACAGCCTGCATTTGCTTGGGATGTTTTGTGTGTTTGGTGTGGTCGAGAAGATGCTGTTTTCTGGCCTAGTGTCCTATGACGGCTGTTGCTGATTGTCCTTGTATCTGGCTTTTTGTTTACTACAGTTGCAGTCATCTTGCTGCAGGCAAATACATAGCAATAGAGCTCCTCACCAAATAACCAACATCCGTTTTGGAGGAGAAAAGCAAAACAAAGCAATCTGTGAATGGTTACGATTCTCTGTCAACCGCCATGTCATTATCATTCTCACACATAGACATCAGAGCACTGGCGATGCTGGGTGAGCGCTAACCCATGCCTAGTCGAGCTTTTCTCCTCTTTGTCTCCCTTTATCTCTCCTGCAGAGAAAGATCAAACTACTGGGTTTTGGTCGTATAGACTTTTTTCCCTTTTTGCACATTTGCATCAAGCACTCATGGGTTAGTTAGGTTGTCAACATGCTGTCAAGCTTCTCTCCATTGTCTCCCCTAGCATATCAGAATGATTGTAAAAAGTAAAAATGCTACAACCCAGAAAACGGCCTCATGTGCCAGGCAGCACATGCGCCACACTATATTTTCATGCCTGGACTGTTTCTATTGTCCGCCACCCCCAACCCCCACCAACCGTAATCCAGTACTTGTTTTCCTTCTTTGTGCTCAAGATGTTTGAGGTTGTAAATAACTTGAGAAATATTTGCGCTTCCATCCTAGTTACACACAGCATGGCTATTGTCTCCCGTGTAAGAGTATCCATTGGTCTGTTCTGCTGCAGGGCTGAATTGAATCAGCCTGCCTTGAAAGCCATATTCTTAATGAGCCATGCTTTTTGAATTATCTTTGGAAAAGCAGAGAGATGGCACCACAGCCGTGTTTGGATAGGCCAGATTTTATCTTCAACTTGAATATAGACGAAGATTGATCCCTTACAGGGCATGTTTATGCTAGTGTGCCAGTCTTTGGGAAACACTTTCATCAGTTCATTCAGGTTGGTTATTTATGCTGGAGCAAAACCGGCATAAAGATAAACAAGGGAATATGCAATCACTGTGCAACAAAGGTCGTGCAAATCTTCGCATGTTCTCCTATGCACAAAAATATTTACATTTGACCGTTTGTTAAGTCCCTCCCCCTTAGTTCCTGTTGTTATACCTTTTATTCCTTACATACTTTTTCGTAATTTTATTTTCCAACATCGCCAGACAGCAAAGGCTTTTACAATGGCGAACAGTAAACTGATGTGTTTGGCAAACGTCATCCTTACTTGGGCAAGATTGGCTGGGGTTACTAGAGCATAAACAGTGGTGAAATGCTGCACAGATTGTTTAGTTTGTTTGTTTATGTGTTAAATAGTTCTTGAACACAACCTGTAACCCCACAAGTAAATGTAGTTAGTTGATTTGCCCCGTGGCTTTGGAAGAAGTTTGGTTACTGCTGTTGGTAGTTAGCTAGCCAGACATGCTAACCATTGCAGCTTACATTGGCGCAGACAAACAAACGTATGTATTCCTGTATTCCTTACACTTTTGTCTTGGAGAGGCTAGGAAAAAAGACAACTTTTCAAAAGCCGAGCATACTTACAGCTTACTAAGATATAACTGGACAATCAGTCTTCAGTGGAAGGGTTTTGCGAATGGTCAGTTCGTGTTTCAGTTGACATTTATACGGCAATGTGACTGTAAAAGACTCATCACCATCAGGGACCTCGTTTGACCGGCATGCAAGAAAGTGCAGTGAAATAAAAATGTATATTTCTAAGTATGGACAAAATCCCCAAAAAGAATGATAAATGATAGTGTCTGGAAGTTAACAAAGTGCATTTACTTGAGTTGAACATTTAAAACCGTGTTTAGCTCATGATATGTCAATGTTTCTGGCCTCAGATTAAAGTCAGCATCCAACTATAAACCCATGTTTCTTTTTAACACAGAGAGGCCCAGACGCTTTCTTCTTTTATTCAGTTTTCATGACTGAATCACATCTGTCATGATGATTGTTGACATGGAATTTGGAAACCATTTGATTGAATTTCCAGTGACCATCTCAATCCCTTGATGTTCCCTGAAGTTCTACGAACAATACTGCTCCTCAATTTACCAGCACGTTACAGCTCAAAGTCTAGCTCTATGATAATCATCTCAGCAAATGTTCTGTCTATATATTTGGAAGAAAACAACAGGAAATGGTTACTTAGCTTTGACATTGTAGCATACACTCCACACAGGATGGTCCCACTGCCATTGTACACACTGTTTCATGGCGGAGAGTAAACTTGGACTTGTTTAAATGATGAATGTTTAAGATAAAATGTTTGTTTAGGTCTGAATTTAAATGTCTGGTCCTCAAAACTAATTGTTTGACATTTAAATTGATGTTGGCTTTTGATAGTTTCAAGGAAAACCCTCAAATACATGTTACAATATTTCACGTATTATACAGCTTATTCCACAAATTTGTAAAAATATTTAGAAGCGGGATGCTTATCTTCTTCCTCCTTTGACTGTTTTTGTTCATCCAGTGTTTCAATGTCATGCGTGTGTTGTGCCATGTTCTGCTGTTTGTCCCTTTTAGGGATTGCCTGGTCTCCCTACGCTGGCTGCTTTGCACAGCAATCAGATCCTGACTGTCAAGGTTTGTCGGTGGTGGTGCCGCCTAGCTGCTTAGTCCGACCCCTCCGCAGCACACACTGGGAGTAAATGAATCACTGTCACTGGCTGCGTTTTCTCAAAGCCTGATGATAGACTAGGCACAGGAAAAACCCTGTCTAATTAATCACAGCCAGTCAATCGTTATCCTATTCCCCAACTGCCGCTACCAGTCTTTCACTCGAGATTTTGGTTGCATGCTCCATGCCAGGTTCCCCATTGAAGGCAAAGGTGGCCTTTTACAACCCAGTAATATGTAGCTCACTGGAACAAGCATCCTGAAACTGAGACATGGTCTGGCTGGTGTCCATTGATGCTAAAATAAATGGAAGAAACTCCAAGAGGACTATGATGATGAACCAAAGTGGCAAAATGTTTTTCTAAAACTCATGCCCATGGTTCACCACAAATCCTTTAATCCACCAATTTGGCCTCGAGGATTGTTTCAGAGATGGATGAAGCCACTTAATATCAATGGACACTAAGAGAATAATGCATGCATTGAAAGGAACAAGGTTAGGAATCAACCTCAACTCAGAGGGTCAATGTTGGTTTCGGTGTCTGCAGCTCCTGGGGTCTGACTTAGCAGCAGGCGCGTTGAAGATGATGACAGCACTTTCACAGAGGTGGAGAAATTCCCATTTTTCCGGGGACTGTGAGCCCGCTGTGGCGCCCTCGCACCCCTGAGGTGGTAATTATGGGCCCTGGCTCCAAGAAAAAAAAAAGCCCAGACTTCCGAAGTAAACCACCTCCGTGCTGGAAAAGTGTGGATTTCTCCCCCCGTCTGTGAAGGCGCTGAACTGGGGTTCATGAACATAGGCCTTTCTAACAAAATCTGTTTCTTTTTGCATTTCCCTTCCTCCTCCTCCTCCTCCTCCTTCTTCTTCTGGGACTTCATCCTCCTTCAACCTTCTCTCACCTCTGACCTACGACCTCTTGACCTCACACACCTGCTCAGATGGTCTTCCCTAAGATCAATCATGGCTTTCTTTCCGCTGACCAGCAGCTCATAAAGCGGCGGCTCATTAAGGTAGTGGCTGTGTCCTCACTCTTCTCTCTGACCGTCGTGCCAAGTCTCACCGAATCACTTCTCTCTGGGCATTCTGCAGTTTGCATGCAAGGCTTCAGACAGACTTGTCATAAGTATTTCTCTACTCTACTCTGTTATTGTTAAAGGGAAGTTGGTTTTTTTTTAAGAAATCAAGGTTTTATTAAGCTAAAATGAATTACTGTTCTGGCGCTACTTAAAGCACTTTTCCCTGCGACTTAGATTGCTGAATATTTTCTCAGAGTTTCTTATAATCTAGTATAATAATGGAACACACATTTTCAGTGAATGATTATTTTAGCTCTTCAAATGTGACTTTTTTTTCAGTTGGTGCCAAACGCACAACCCCTATTCAAGTCATTAGGTCCATTTCTGAATACATGCATTTTAAGGGATTATTGTTTCGGCTATAAATCAGTCACATTACAGCTTCATCTTCTGTACGCTAGATTTAGCTATAAGACCCAAAAAATGCAAACTCGCTTCCATGTTATGAATGGAGGCAGCCCATAGCTACCCACAAGATCATTCTACTGCTCTCTCTTCATTATCATTTAACTGCAGTGGCTCCAGTCTCGGTGGATCCAACAATATCACCGATTAATAATGTTTTTAATGTGTTATTTTGCTACACAGGGAGATCAAGGGCAAGCAGGACCACCTGGGCCTCCTGGGCCACCGGGCCCTCCTGGGCCAAGGGGGCCTCCAGGGGACACTGGGAAAGATGGGCCCAGAGGAGTCCCTGGTCTACCAGTGAGTATTGATTCGACCAAGTTCACATTTTCCTTTCGCAGGCAGGGTATTATTAAAATAGCATTGGATTAGTATGATTCCGTGGGTTTTCCCTTTAAAAAATACTGTATTGTTTCTATTAAGAGTAAAACATGTTCAGCTCTTTGTTTACTCACATTCAGTTTTGCTCTCACTCAATGCCGGGAGGGCTTATCCCAATGAAAATCATTTCTAATGAAGACTAGACAAGCTGTATTGCAGTTCATTGCCCTAATGTGTTTAGCCAAACATGAATGTGCCCCCAAGAGCATGCTTGACTGTATAGATTTACGTTTACTTGGTTGTTTTTCATTATAACGTAACATTTTCCATGTCTGTAAGCCTGTCACTGGCATCTCACTAATTTATGTGAACTCTGCCTGTGAGAGAAAGAAGAAACAGAAAAGGCCTGTCAATTATGTTCAGCCATAAAACCTTCCAAAGGGCTCCAGCTGATCTTTATTGACTTGGCATGGTTCGTGGTGGGAGTGCAAAAATATTAAGTGTTGTTTATCTGCTCCTTTCCAAGTTTAAGATGATTATTGTTTTCAGTTCTTCCAGTTGCAGTCGCAATAGTTGTTACGTTTTTCCAAGAAATTAAATTTCTCCTGCTAGGGAGCACAATTTCTCACATGATTTATTTCCCTCGCCGTGAATCACTCAGAAGGAGGGTGGCAAAACGGTCCTGTAAATGTCACAAAGAGGCAAAGATGGAATAATGTTCAAGCATGGCTTTGGCACTGAAATCTGGACATGGCATATGTCTCTTTTCTACCCCGAGAAGTGCGGGAACATCCAAGAGCCAGGCCCGAACTGAAAGCAGAGACTTCAACATGGATGTTGGACAGAGACAGTGAAGGGTACAGGTGCCACAGCATGATAAAGGCCTCCCAGCCAACTTGGGATATGAGCAGAGCGATGCTGAGCTCTACTTGGCAGGCTAGATCCTATGCACCATAGTGTCCAAACACCAAAAGAAATGGGGAATTCAACCAATATATGTGACTTGTTTTACTCAAAATACTGTGAAGTATGATTTTAAAACTGCATGCACGTTCTCAGCTTTTAAAAGAATACTTTTATTAATCACTGGCTGTTCTGTATTTTGTCATAGGGTGACCCAGGGCAGCCTGGAGAAACAGGACCGATGGTAAGCACAAGCTTCTCCTTGTAGAGTCTGTAACTTGGATGCTAAGTCCACAATTATCACTGAATTATTGGAATAGTTCTTTGTCTTCAGAAAAAAACACATTCAATTCCAGGTCATATGTATCAGGTGAATATGAGGCAACAGTTAGCAGCCTGTTAGCTTAGCTTAGCACAAAGACTTGCCCAAAGTGTAACAGAAAACAATGCAGTTTTATGGATGTGATTTCAGTGTGCGCTTGGACTTTTTAAGCTTTGATTTTTGTCCAAATGAAACATGAGATACACCATGTCAATCTGTGAACTTAGCTTGCTAGCTAAGCTAAGCTACCTTCTTGTCAGAGATAGCCTCCAATTCACCACAAAGGCATTAAAAATGCATTGGTCTTCTCGCCTAACTCTCCCTGCCGTTTTCTTCATAATACTTTTCACATGTTTGAATGTAAAAAGAATCCAGACCTTTCCCAAATGGCTCATACCATCTGCAGGCAGGTTGTTTAGTTTAATAAGTTGCTGACTAATTCTTTGACATTAGTTTTTATTTAAACATCCTTTTCTGCTGTGGTATTGGCTTCCATTGACTGACTGCCTTTGTTACACAAGCTGCTGTATCAGTGTTCTAATTTAGTAGAAATATGTCTTATTTCCTTTTCTTGGACGCATTTAATTTGCTAACCGGCCAACTGTGGTGCACTATCAGAAATACAACATCTATTTCAATTTTCCTCCCCGACAGAGCTGATTCATTTTCATCTTGTGTTTTTGACAAACAAAGCATGCAGTCATGTAAGGATACTGCCACTTATGATGTATTATAGATATACAATTTAATTTACAGGATATTCATAAGGTGGTTTATGGGTAATATGGTGAATATTAATGACACTTTTTACGATACCCTGCAAAAACGTTTGTTTTCTCTCACAAAACCCCTTATACAGTAGGGACAAGCTGTTCCAGTTAACAGCAACTGGATACTGCTTGTGGTGTTCAGCAAATAAAGCATTTGATTAAAGTTTCCTCGTAAAAAGCTACATCGAATAGGTCAAGCCAAATTCCAGTGAAAGCAGGGACGGAAAACGTGACATGCGAAAACACTCGCTGATGTCAGTTTTCACAAGTGCAGAGGCGAGTAAGTGAAGCTGACAGAGGAGGTGCTATCAAGCGCTTTCATCTCTGATTCCATCTCCTCGGACCTTTGCCAGGTTGTGGAAAGAGTTGGTGGATAGGAAAGAAACGAAGGGAGAAAATAAAGGATGGTAAAGCTTAAGTGCAGAGAAAAACACATTAACTGGAGAGGAGCTAAAATTGCTAGTAAATATTTGGTCACTAAACACGCTACCCTCTGCTTTTATGTTGCTGAAGTTTTCAGTTTTTGTTGGCTTTAATTATACGTTTTGCCCATTGCCCTCCCATGTGCTTGTAGCCGTGCGAGCAGCACAGCTTTGTTTTTAAAATCACTGAGTCATAAATATAAAAATCGCAATACATTTCCCAGTGGTCCCAGGTGTATTCCCATAAGTCTCCAGTGCTTACACAACCGCACATGACAGCCGCTGGATTATTTCTCCAAGAGATGAATGGTGAATCCCGTTCGAAATGAGCTCAGAGGCCTCGCGCGGAGCTTTGAATAAAAAATAAGCGCTGCTCACTGTAATTCTCGAAGTAAGGCGTACTATTTCACGAGTGCGCACACGGCGTGACACTAATGTACTTTTAATAAGGAATAATGTCATCGTTTTGGAAATCAATCCCCCCCGTAAAGCAGCGTGAGATGAGCATGTCCCAGAGGTTGTAAAGAGATGTGACATGGTTGCTCAAACACAGCGGAGTTGCCTTTTTCCCAAGCTTCTGTTTGCAGCCAACAGCAGTTTGTCGCTGCTTCTTGGTGGGAAATAAAAGTAAAATAATTGCTGAGAGAGACATGTTTCTGTAAATCATCAAGTGGGGTGTTAAACCTCTGGAGAGGGAATAAAAAACAAGCCTCCATCCAGAAATGCAACATCAGTCCCCACCCTTGATTGGCCTTTGAAAATCAATATGAATTAGGGAATAAGCAACCAGACCGATAGGCTCCACTTAATAATCTTTGATCGGTACTTTTAGTCCCACACAAGTCAGCTCGAAGTAAGGATTTTGAGGTCGGTCCTTAACCAACTTTTGTTTCTTTTTTACCGTGCTCTCTGAGCTAGCTCCCACTCGACACAGCTCAGCGTTTTTGATGTAGATGCTATTGTTAAAGAGGCAAGAGTAGATTCCAGAGTTTTCCAGCAGCCTTCCAGGACATATGGTGCTGGTTAAAAGGATTAGGCTCTTGTGGAGCAACAAGGAGGAGGGGGGAGGTGGGAAGAGGGGGAGGAGGAGGAGGAAGAAGAAGAAGAAGAAGAAGAAGAAGAAGAAGAAGAAGAAGAAGAAGAAGAAGAATAAGGAGGAAATATTTTCAGGACTCAATTCAAAATCATCAGTGCCATAAGGTCTCTCTGGGGTAAATTAAGGGGGTCTTCAGCTCTCTAAAGGTGGCTTGCAGCCTTGCAGCCTTGCACACAGTTTTCATTTAGGATTTGATTTTGCTTCAAAAAGACTAAATATGGAAACCAGTGGTGTATTGTTTGCAGCGTTCCACCCGTAACTGAAAAAACCTCCTCCATCTGCTTTTTGGTGTTATTTCCAATTATGCTGCAGAAGTTCGTTGCTCCCCTTTTTACATCCTGTTCATTCCATAACTAGCCACAATGCACCAGTGACTCACCTTCGACATTTTCTTAAACACACAACAGCCATGTATGCGGGAATCGAATTTACTTAAAGTGCCCATATAACAAGGACATACCTATAATATTTTGCTGTCCTTGACTAAGTTTTCTTTTAATGTGAAGCCAAACATGAGGAGCAAAGATGTGAGCGAATGGTTTAGGACATGCTCGATGGATTCAAACTATGTTGTGGCAAATGTCAACATCAATTGGCAAAAAAACATTTATTTCAGTGGAACAAATCTGTTTGTTCTTAAAGGAAAATTCTTTTTTCTTTTTACAACCTGGGTCTTATTGTCATAGTTTTTGTAATCGGGATTTTAGAAATACCGAGGTCGTTAGGCTGTGTTTAACTGCCCAAGAGCTACAGATGGAAAGTAGCTAGTTTGGTTAAGTTCATGTGCACAATAATATAAAGCAAAATACAAACATGTAGCAGACAGTAATTGCATTGCAGGAGAGAAAGGAAGCCTTATTTGCAAAATAGGCAAGATTAATTATTATTACTCAACAAAAACAAAATGCATAATATAATATAAATACATAACTCAATCTATATAAACACTATACACAAGCAATTTACAAATGTCTTTCATATTTCAAAGGTATTTCTTTAAAGTTAAAAATGCAGGTCAACTGTGTGGCCTACAAGTGGCAGTCTTACTAGCTGCAGTAGAAGTAACAGTAGTATTAGCAATAAAGCCAGTGTGATTGAAAAGCTTTGCAAAATGAAAAGTTATGTACACAGTTTAAATAAAACACACAGGTCCACAGTCTCGACAGCGATGGCGTTCAGCACAATGTTATGCTAACCTATAGCTACATCGGCCAAACTTAAAACGATAAGACCCAGGTTGTCAAAAAAAATAAATTTTCCTTTAAAGCTTGAAAGTACCTTGATTCAATGTAAATCGCAGCTTTGCATTGCAAAGTTTTTTTGGAATGACAGAAACTTTGAACAGAAGCTCTTGACCTGCAGTCCAAAGCTCCGACACGTAGCTTTTCTGTGCTTTGATCTGCTGAAATATTTTTCTTGTACATGCTGAAGGAGAAATGCACACTCTGGAAGTTTCTCGAGTGGCCGAAGGTTCAACAGCAGACTGAGTGTGGGAATTGACCTGCTTCGCTGTTTGTCATTTCCGAGACATGAATGAAACCACCAGACATCCAGTGCTTTGTGTTTGTGCTCAGATGCTCGACTGTAATAGGCGTCCTGTTGATATTTGCGGATTCTTTTCTTTTATGAAAGTTAAATGAGGCAGCGGAGGTGCGATATGCGGAGCATGCGGTGGTGGCCATGATGAATTCTTTCAGTTGACATTATTCTCCTTTTTAATGAAAATGTTTGGATTATTCTCATGTAAATTTTCTAGCAATGTCAGGACCTAAAGTTGAGAACAAAAGAGACTTCCTCAAGGGCTCTTGACTTTGTGAAAAATCTAATTTTCAGCCAGTAGCTCCTGAGTGCTCTCAGATGTAGCCAAGCTAATTAGCGCTCAGGCGAGTGGCACATGCTCTCACATACCTAGGGGGTCATAAAGATGTTTACCAAACCCTACTGAGGATAGCTAACAAAGGCTTTTAAAGGAAGCAGGAGGAAAACCTTTTTCTTGCTTGGCCGGGATAATGAAAGTTGTTCATTGAGGTTTTTGTTATAAGTGCAGATGGAATGCACTATAAATGGGCTGCAACTGTGTGGGCCATTTCTGTAAATGTGAGAACTTGTTGCTGCAGGGATTTTAACGGGCTACTTTGGTAAATGGGAAAGTTCTGAGCTTCAGTTTCTCGGTGGTCGCCTTTTTTCATCAACAAAAACCAAGCAAGATATGGAAACATTGAGTTTATCCTCAGAAAATTTGTCATTATGATGGTCCTTTGTGCTAAGCCAAGCAGCTGTTGGTTTTTGGGCCACAAGGCAGAAGTTGGCCACCGCCATTAACAAACGTCTTCACAAAAATGTACACTGACAGTCAGACGTTTCAACCTGCATGTGTCCTCATTGGCTACTTTTGAATACAGGCATGCAAACTTTTAACCCACCAGGGGACCAGATCTTAGGTTTTGCCAGTTATACTGCATCAACATGAATAAGCATCGCAAAGTTGTTGTTGTAGAGGGATGCTGGGGCACAAGATCTGCCTGGCCTCGACCCAGTTCAGACTGATGAGCCAAATAGCACCATTTACCGTAGATCCTGAGCCGACAGTGAGGAAAAAATGTTGGCCAACATGGAGTGTCATAACAGCCAAGCGTAAAGGTGTTGATGAACTGCCGTGGGTACTGCAATAGTTTGGAGTCGAGTGAAGCCAGCATGGAAGGAACTCACATTCGGCCTGGTTTCTCGTTTTAGTCATGAAGCAGGCCGGCTGTTTTTAGGCGGGTTCTGGTGGAGGAGGATGTGGATCCAACATGGCCTCCAGTTTCACTGTGGTAAACAGCAGGTTGAGAATTAAAACTGTCCTCCCAGACTCATCTATCACTGAGTTAAAACTCAGTTAGGGATGTGGCGCCTTTTCTTGCGCTCACTAGCTTTGTAAGGCTTCCCAACTATTGGCCCATTTAGGTAATGAACCTCTCTGCGTTGGACTGTAGCAGAGCCAAACAAGACACGTTTTTACATTTGCAAAAGCGAATAAAGAAAGAGATCAACATAAAAGATAAAACCATAAAATTGTGTGTTATTCATGGTCTCATTAGAGATTTATGTTTATGGTGAAGCTCAATGAAAAGAAGGCACAGAGCGAGTTGATTTTCCTTCTTCGTCGAAGAATAAAACAAGGGATTGATTGTGATTCAGTTCTGCCCGAAGGGTGTGTGCTCACTGTATTGAAATCCTACCACAAATCTTGCCAGTCTCTCTACTGTGACCGTGTTGGCTGTAGAAATGATATTATTTCATCTGACATGGACTCTTTTGTTCTGCTTGTCTCCCACTCTCTGTCTCTCGTCTCCTTTATAGGGGCCTGAGGGTCCAGAAGGGCAGAAGGTAAGTCCAAAAAAAAGAAAAGTTCTTGTTCCAATGACATTTTTTTCTTTTCTTTTAGGTTCAATAAAATGAGATTCTCTGATTTAGTTATCTACTGAACGACATCAGAAACACATTTCGCTCTGGCGACGTGCTTTCTTGTGCTTGTCCTTCATCTTTAGTTAGTTGAAGGATGTTGAATACATTTGCTTGGAGATTAGCGACGCAGGGCCACAGTCAGGGCAGGTAAATAGAAAAGAAGAGCGTTCAAAACAACATGAGAAGGAAACGAAAGAGAGCGACGGAGAAAGAGAGAGCCGGAGAAACAGAGAACCTGAAGCTAAGTGCTGTGATACAGGCTGCGGGTCCCTGGCGGCACTGATGTGGGGAACAGATGTAAGCCATATCCAGCCATCAGGTAGCTGCCAGTGTTTGTTCAGTGTAACCCAATCAGACACTTCCTGTCTGCGCTGTCATCTGTCGGCGAGGCCTCCCGTCGGCGTAGGAGGGGGGGGGGGGACGGGTGTAGAAGGGTCAATGATGACACACCGTCGTGTTAATGACTCATAAGCCAGGCCCCGAGGCTCCTCGATTAGATCTGCTGCTGGTGTATAGAGCTGTGTTTAGTGGAGGGGCCACGTCAACGGTTATTCACCACCTGAGTGACTGTGTCAGTGTCATTACATGATCGAGTGTGGATCAGATATGTCTATCTAAGTTATTTAGTCATTCGAAAAGACGTTTTTCAATGATCTTCCGTTGCTTCTTCAAAATATATACCACGTTTATTAATGCAGCCGTGGTAACAGTGAGTGACTTTTATTACAAAGAGTCACAAATAGCCAAGATAAGCAAACAAAAAACACTGCGCAAGAGAGTGGGAGTTCGTTAAAGCGTGCTTGTTACAACCTAAATCATCTGCTTTACGTGGGTCGAAGGAGTACGCGCAAACATCGCAGCCACGGTACATCTTTGTTTTTGGACTTTCTCCCCCTCTCGCTTTGAAACTCGACAGAATTATTCTCGACTCTCAGTCAGCCTCTATCGTCCATAACTTAGCGGATCTTAAAATATGACATACAATATTTATTCTGGCCTGGATTTGAAAGATCAGCGCACACGGGAGTGGTGATGGGAACCAGAGACAGGCCCGCTCAGAGGGGCTTATGTAGACTCGACCTTTGGTGCTACTATAATTTTGTTTGTGACATAATAGTCGTGTTCCTGATAACCATAACTCTGCAGCGTCCCGTGCTTTTCGCGGCTTTGCAAGCAAAATACACTTTTTTAAATTTTATTGTTGAATGTAATGACTGTGTGTTTATTTCTCAGGGTTCATTCGGCCTTCCAGGTGTCCCAGGTGTTGACGGGCTGAAGGTGAGTGTACTCATACAAAGTTATGCAAACAAAACATTGAATGATTGTGGTACAAACTCTTTTTTTTTTTTTTGATGTCTCTGAAATTGATTTTTATTTAGGAACATAAGGGATGCTGCAAAACATTTTTATCTCATTCAGTTGTAAAATCTGTTTTTTCAGAGAGAAAGGTGAAAAATTCAGTGAAAAATTGGCTTTTTATTCAGGCGCATTAGCCGTCTTGTTCAGGGGATTATTTTTTTTTTTTAAATTGCAGCAAATTCATAACAAGCGGCTCAAATGAATAATCGGCCTGAGCGTCATAAAATCACCGACAGAATATTACGCATAAAGTTCAAAAAGCCTCCACACCTGAGAGTGTTTTATCTTCAAAGGCTCTCACTTAACACACTTCGAGTTTTAGCCTTTGTGGTCACGTGTTGCACTTTTCTTATTAGAAAAGTTCTGCCATGCATTCTGACAATTTCAAACCGCTATCCTATTTGGGAGAAATCCCCTGGGCTGCATCCTCGAGTCTCTCAACCACAGAGTCTCTCGCTGCCCGCGAATCTGCTCACACGCTCGGCTCCGTGCGTGCGTTTCATTCTCAAAGCAAATAAAGAAGACGCGCTGCAGGTGCGGTGGTGGGAGGGGGTGGAGAGGGCAAAGGGTGAAGTGCGTTTATTCCAGAGCAAACAGCGAAACAAGTGACGAGAGCGAACGAGGAGATTATCTGCGAGGCGCCATCTTTCGAGACTCGAGCACGCATTCACAAAAATATAGGCGGAGAGGCACGCATGTGTGTAATAGGAACCAGAGTAAAGAAGTTCCGTTCTTGTAGCGACTCTGGAGAGACAGCAAAAGCTGAGGGCCTAATTCCATACTTGTGTAAGGAGTGAGGTTATGCCAGCACCCATGAAATAGAACTCCGGTGCTGTGCAACGCAGTCATAAAACAGAATCTGTTATGGCATGTAACCGTCACTCATGCAGAAAGTTGAAGTCTAACGCGGCGATGGCCGCTCTGCCAGCAGTGGCAGGTTGACTGGCAGACATCACATCGATGCATCGATGACACAGATGCTCGCTAAAAGGGGAGGATCACTAATGCAAACCTTATCAGCACCGCTTCAGGAGCACATAATCAGACAGCATCGTGATTATGGCGATATATCATCATCATTATGTCAATGACTCCCATATGTGGCTTGATGGATGATATAAGATTCCAGTATTTATGAAGGGTTTCGCCACCAGTGTTCATGAAAACAGGGCAGTGTGGGAAAAAAGAAAAAAAACGAAAACAACAATAAGAAATCACTGAAATAAAAGCTTCGTTTTGCCAGTATTGAGCAGCTCATAGACCTATAACCTGATTGGAATAATAGCTCGCTTTATTTTCCGTTCTGGTGACATTAATCTGCATCATCCAGTTAAAGCTGTCTCTCTGGGATGAGGAATGGCTGCTCCTCTTCCAAAAGGCTAATGATATGTGGTAGGTTCGCAGAGATCAGGAGGTTAATTATCTCTGGCAACAAATGAAGTGAGGTTGGTTTCTCAGTGAGCGCCACAGAGAAGGATTCAGACTCACACTAACAGCGGGCTGGCATTCATCAGATGGACTCCGCTTCCTTCTCTTGCTCACGTCCAGATAATTAAGCTTTTAACCGGCTTGTTTATCCTCTGTGGTTTAATATTTGATTTTTATTTATTTATTTCGCTGTTGAATTTTATGGAATTTATTCAGCCGGAGCTGGAACATGTAATATCTCTCCAATCCGCCGCTCCGTTATCAGCTTCCCTGCAAATGCGTAACACCTGTGCAGTGACGACACAAAACTGAACCTCCCTTAAGGTCAGAGGTTATCTCCAGCTCGTGAAAAAGAAAAAAATGTCAAGCTTTTTGTATCTCCTGACCTGAAATCAGAGTTCACGTTGCTGAAACGGCACACTGAATGCAGCCACTGTGTGTCTGTTGTGCTGTCTATAGGGGGATGTTGGCATCCCAGGATTGGACGGTATCCCCGGAGCCAAGGTCTGGTGCACACACACTCTGTGTGCTCTTATTCTTGTAAATTCATGGTTCTCATATATATATATATATATTTTTTAATTTTATTGTTTCGAGGTCATTCATAAATTTTCATCTTTTCCCATCAAAGAAAACGTTCTTGTCTTTTTAACTTTTAGAATCTATAATGTTTCTCATCATAAATTATTCATACTATTTTTTCATTTTTTTAGGAAACAAACATCTTTTCATTCATTTTTGTTGGATATCATGTTTGCATGATTGACATTTTCCAGTATATTAACAAGGATATGTTACATCTACTGCAGAGATTAAATGTAATACCTTCATATATGTTTGAATTCATTGTAATTGTGGTGAAGTAGCGTCCTAAGTAGGCTTTTGGTTGATATTTGATATTGTCAACTTCTAATAATGACTGTGCAAAATTTAAAAACACTTTTAAAGCTGATACTTGAAAGTCTGTCTGGGGAAAACGCAGCCATAACACAAGAGACTTTCCATAATCTAACATGAATTTAACCCCAGATACAATCTGACCCTCCGTGGCTGCAATAATTCTGCAACTAAACCCGACTCCCCCTCCGTCTTCTTGTCTTTTAATACTCTGCTTTCTCTCCCAACAGGGTGAAATGGGAGAGCGAGGTGAAAAGGTAAAGTCCTAATTCAGATTACCAACATTATTGTTAGCATCACTCTTGATATCCTGCCGTGTGTTAGAACAGCCGTCAAAAAAATGACGGCAGCCTCACTCCTGCCTCGCACGGCCCCCGGCTTGTTTTTTTTCAAAGATAGACTCCCTTCTGAGACTCTGGCCATCACTGAGTCAGTGATTCAGTGAGTCACAAAATTGAACTTAATTTCTCCAACAAGGCCTTGGAGGAGACCAAAAAACTGAACCCACACAACAGCACCAGCGAGTGAAAGAAGCCTTATTCTCTCCATTCTCTAATTCGAATGGTGCCTTTTATTCGCTGTTGTTGGACAGCAGCGAGTGGGAGGTGTGAACACTGACCGAGCAGAGAGAGAGAGAGAGAGACAGTCTGGGGAGGGAGGTGATGACTCAGTGTTCTTCATCGACCACAAAACTGGCCTTCAGGCAGTTGTTCTCCGTTGTGCTGCTCTGAGTTTTCCTTCAAATCAGAGGCTTATTTCCTATCACGAACACACCTGCTTCACTCTAATAACGCGGTGAGGTTGCACGGAGCCAATCTTTCAGCAACCGCTGCTCGCAGCATCATGGGCGTCCTACGGGGAATTCGTTGGATGCAAATAACGGCTGAATAGAAAGTTTGAAGCTTTGGAGTGAGTTCAGGAAAGTTAGAACTGAATGGTCTGACAAGGTGGATCGGTTTCTACATTTGTGTTGGCGAGAAGCTCCGGGCCTCTCTGCTTCTGCTTTCGTCCCATGGCATTCACACTAAAGCGGAGGATCCTAAACTTTTAAACCTAAGCTGCACCTTCGCCCCAGGGACGTGCAAATATTACAAGAAGTCGAGAATATGTTTAATATCTTATCATGTCCAGGCCCATACAATGCATCATCCTGCATCCCTCGTTTTGACAGTCAAATATCTGTAAAATACAAGTTTTTAAGGAAAACAAGTTTTTTAATCCTTACTGAACAATGCATGGACCGTGTACTACCTGGTATAGTAAACTCATTTTTGATATTTTCCACACGGACACAACCTTTGACTTCAAATCCTTGGAATTGCTGCTCACTGCATGGTTCACAATCTATTAGGCTGCCATTTACTTACTATAAAACCATGTGGATTTATCAAAAGTGAAATGATGAGCTCCCTGCCAAAGACAGCACCGAAATTCACTCCAAGGTACTATGAGCTTTTATTTCGATAGGAGCCAAATATGTTAACATAAATTGCTGTTTTTGGAGTCGGTTGCTAACTTTGGAGCCAGCAGGCAAATTCGAGAAAACAATTCTAATAGGGAAAAAAAAAGAACCGCGCCTGTTGCAGTAGGCTTATTTTCTTCAAGTTCGGACATTGTGAGGATCCTCCACGAGGACGCAACCCTTTATTTTAAATCCCTGTGCTGAAGCTGCACAGGCACGGCGCTTTGCATCGCCTCGGCCCGATGGTGGGTCTAGAAGTTAAATTAAAGGATCACAAACATTATTGGATTCATTACGGGGTTAACACGAATGTCTGTGGCACATTTAACGGCAATCCATCATGCAATTGTTGAGACAGTTCAATCTTAACCACAAATATCAACCTTATGGTGACACTGGTGGGAAAGTCAGGGGATCACCTAAATCATTAGCATCAATTGCCTGAGAGCTATATGTGTAGAGATATTTCAGCCTGGACCGAAGAGGCAGACTGACCAGCCAACTTGCATCGCCGTCCGTAGATGGCATTCAACCTATTCCACACAGCTCAGACGAACGAGAAGTGAAGTTCCTCACATTTGGTGCCAGGACCTCCACAATGCCCCACAGAGTACCCCACAGAGTGCCCCACCGAGCGCATGACGTCACCTGAAGTCAGTCCTATTTGAACCATGTGTGAGGACTCAGTTCGTGACCAAAGTGAATTTAACATGTACAGTAAGAGCACTTCATGTTTGCTGCAGCTCTCTCTCCAAACATCCATTAAGACTGTTTTACAGGGCAGTTAATCACAGAAAGAGTGTTAAAAGTCCTACGGCGTGCGCGTGTTTAAACAATCTGACAAATCGCGTTTAAGATCTTTTCCTCCCAGTATGTGTTTTAGATTTTCACCTTTCTCCCTTTCCAGCATTGACACATTCATGCGATCGGTAGACTGAATATGATTATCTCTGTGTGATTTCATCGCAGGGCGATATGGGTGAAGAAGGGCCGAAAGGTGATATGGGAGAGAAGGTACGTAAATTCCACTTCACCTTTCATATTCTTGGAACCTGCACAGAGAAACAGCAAGGTCTGGCTGTGGCCGGAAAGAAACATAAAGGGGGGGAGGGAGTTAATGTTAGCCATCTGAGAGGAGATCTGTGGAGAGCAGGGGAAGTAACTGAGGTCAAGTGCCATCAGCTGGAGTTCAAGGCTGCACAACAGCAACCACCCTGGCACTTGATGCATCCTTTGTGCTTAATGTGGACTTAATTGCAACGCTATGCTGACGCTAGATTTTCTTGGTTGGATGGCTGCTGCATTAATTTTGGGACCATTTATCATCAAGACAGCTTGTCAAGTTTGGGATCCATTTCCAACAAAAGGCAGAGTGGAGCTCTGCCGGACAGATTGTTCAGAGCTCAAGTAATAGATTCATGTTTCTGTCCAAACAGCTTTTGTTTTCTGGAAAAAAGTTTTTTTTTGTTTTTTTTTGTTTTGTGTTAGTACACAGTCATCGTGTCCAGAGGCAAATTATGCATCGCATCCAGGACTTCACGCCACTTTTTTTTTTTGGCTATTATTTTGTTCGAGCAAGCATTTGTGAAAATGGATCGCAGCCTTATTTGTACTGGGTGACCCAGTGACAAAAAATTGGGCGTCTCTTGCATTTCTGAAACAAAACAATTACGAATTGGAATGAACGCTTCTCTGAAAATGTCGATTCAGCTTCTCATCAAGCCGTGCAAAAAAAATTGCTCACACTTCTGGGAAAAGATAAAGCTTCTTCCCGGAGCTGCCAAAATAATGGTAACACAGTTGCTAAGAACAGAGAGCACACACTAAATACTGTGATTTTCTTTTTTTTTTTAATACACTGGAGATGCCGCTTATTACTACAAATACAGAGTTAGCTAAAATATATATATATATATATATATATATATATATATATAACTGATAGACCAGCATCGAAGTTGAAGCAGCGTACTCAAAATGTCACTGCCAATTTATTGCTGTTCAGCAGAGAACAACTTTGATAACTTCTCACTTTATGGGTACTCTGTTTTTTTAAAAGACTGCCGAACACGTCTGCCAAGAAAGACACCGTTTGAGGGAAACAGATGCAGGAAATCATCTGTGGAAAATGAGTGAACAAAAAGGAAAGTGGAGGGCGATAAAACTTTGCAGCTCGAGCGCCGCTTTGATCTGGTCTACCTTAATGCAGTAAAAAAATGGAGAGAGAGAGAAAAAAAAAAGTATTTTGGCCGCAGGAGTAAAAGAGAAAAAGTGGAATTGGGTACCATGGGGATTCAGACTTCTGTAGTCCGTCACCTGCCGTTCATTCCTCAAGAGCGTATTTGTGTATTTTGCAATGAAAGGGGACAGAAAGTAGTCGTGTAAAGACCTGGAAAGAGTGAGGATGTTTTCATTAGTATGGATAGGATTACCTCATCTTGTTGTATTCATCTTGTCAATGTCAGGATGTGAAAGTGTTTTTTGACGTAGTGCACATGTGGAGGGAATAATTGTTTTTCAGTCCAGATATAACTCAATATCCATCCAGATGAGTTTCACATATGTCAGACCCACGAAGGATTGATTGATTTTTCAGTCCAAGTGAAAAGAAAAAAAAAAAGAAAGAAAGAATCTCTTATGCATGCTCATATACGTTCACACTGAGCCTCCTGTCATCAGTGGTGCGTCTGATCAATTGCTCTTCCCTGATATTATTGTTTCACTGGTGGAAGAGGAAACCAGAGAGTGGAAGGGGACAGGGGAGGGGAGGGGAGAACATCTTTAGTCGTCCGTGCTGAAGATGCCAAAGTTAACAATACGCAGCACGCACTGCGGGGAAAATGTGGTAACGCGGGGGTGAGAGGTGAGGCAGCGAAAGCTTTGGTATGGTGAGCGGGGAGACCTCAGGGAGTGCAGATGGGAGCGCAAGCAGACGGACCGGGCCTTGCACGATACAAAGGGAGATTGTTTTGACGGCAGGGGATCTGCGGAGTGTGAAAGAGGCTAAATGACAGGATAGAATATACACTCGGATACACACACAATCACTCTTAGTCACAATTTGAACGTGCCGCATGTGAAATCTCTTTCACTCCCGTCCTGAAAGACGCAGCCTGTTCACTCTGGATCATGAACTACAGCAGTAAGCCTCGGAGGGGAGACAGAGTACGGACTTTTTCCTTGCATATCTGGGCTCCCCGTCGACCCTAAAAGCCACCAGTTCACTGATCGTCACTTTATTTAGGTTAGTTTAGCTCAGTAATGCTAGCTAACTTTTTCCCCGAGCGTCTCGTTATATGTGGTTTGTTTCATCTGTACAAAAACCGAAGGGCAAAGATAACAATTTGTCATTTTATGGGTGGTTATGTGCTGTTTCTTGGCAGGAAGGGGCCAGTAACTTCCTGGAGTCTCCACCAGTTGCCTGGAAACTGGCCCTGACTGAAGTCTTGCACATACAGTGACCACCCAAAAACAGCAACAACTGCCTGTTTACACTTTGGTTTTTGTACGGGTCAACAGCTATAATGAGTTGAAGTTAGGCTTTGGAGATGCTTGAGAAGTACAATATCAACTGAGGTCCTGTATCATTACCTAATCTTTTGTCAAATTCCAGCTTAACACTTCTTAAATATTAGTTTATAATGTGCTCACATGGCACATATTCATATATAAAGTTGTGTTTAATCAAAGAGCCTTAAAGTCAATGCACTTTGTTTCCATTCACCACTCTTTATAGGATATATTTATGTAAGGCATTACCTGCTGTGTTGCCTTCATAAGCCATCATTAACTGTGTTTCCAACAGCCTCCGCACGTCCATCTCCGGCCTCATTTAAAACAAATCATTACCACAGTTAAAAGCTTTAGTTCTAAACCATTTACTTCTGCTGCACTCGGCCCTAAGTATTAAACTAGCTGTGAAATTAACTGTGACTCTTCTTGTTGAGAAAGTCAGACCTCAGAGATAGGAAAAAGGTTGAAGAAAAAAATAAAATAAATAAACCCGAGTAAACTCTTGACTTGGTTTTTTGGGAACTTCCAGGCAGAGAGCACTTGGCTCCGGACGGTGTGGCACAGTGGTTGGTATGATTTTTTTTGAATCCTAAGATCCGGTCCAAGCTCTTGTGAACTGGCCCCGATTCAACCGTTGGCGGGGCCTTTCTGCCCTGGGAGCCAATCATAATCCGCGTTGCTTCACATGTATTCTTACTCAGCGACTGAGGCTGATATTCAGCTGAGGCCGCTGAATTTGGTCATCTTCACTAATGACCATAATATGAAGTGGGAGTCATGTTTTGAGGGCTTGTGGTGACATTTAATGGTCACATTTGTCACAACTCTGTCTCGGGTTCGTTGCTCGCTGATTAATTCTCTCCATCTCACTCGCCCTCACAAGGCAAACAGCTGGAAAATGGCCCGATTTACTAAGTATACGTTATGAGATCTTCGCGCTATTATCTTTAAATGGCAATATGCAGCGACAGTTCTGGGTGCCTATTATGAAATGGAGCTGTGGTGACAGCTCTCCGTCCTGCTCTGCTCTGCGGTTAAATCACAGGCTGTAGTCTCACCACGGTAATTGGCCCAATTGGGACATTTCAGCGCTCCGTGCCACACCTCAGCTCACCTCCCAACGCCACCGCTTTTTCCGTCTCATAGTACTTCATTTGGAATAGATTAAAATTGCGAAAACTCTCACTTACTTCTTGGGATCGGTGTCACTCGTGTGAGATCTGTCAAGACGGAAGACGTCACTGGGATTTATCAGTTCTGCCGGAGTGAGAGTGAAGTGTTAATTGCTTGTGTAATGCTCTCTGATACTTGTTCTCACATAGGTCATGGTGCATTTTTGTTTTAAAAGCGTGCGAACTGTGTGCTGTTCGTCATAATTTTTCACATTATCAGCTTCCTGCTGAGATTAATAAAGGCAGAGGGGGGAAAAAACAGTGAATCATGCTTACACGTAGTCATAGCTTGATCTTGAGCTCAGCAGGGCGAGATCTTGTGTAGCACGGTGCAACAAAGCGCAGATGTGAGGCATTCTTTCAAACCCATCGCTGCCAAAAAGCAACAGGTGTAAACCAGCTCTGACTTTGATCTTTGTTTTGTTGGAATAATTATTCAATCAAGGGCCCCAAAAAACATCGGAATAATTGGCCTCTGTGTAAAGTTCCTTTTTTTAATTATAAGTTTTAGGTCAGACACAACATGACCTCCGTGCCGTTTAAATATTTAACCTGAAACATCTTCAATTCATCGCGTAAAATCGCGCCAAACTCTTTCATTCGTCTTCTGTTCAGAAATACGAGGAGCCTCCTGACACGGCTAACAGTAAAAGTTCATCCTTTTTAGATCTCCCGCATCCTCAATAAAATATTTAAGAACATAAAAATAGGAATGATACGTTTCAAGACGGGGGATGGAGGCACCCTTCGGTATGCAACAAAGCCCAGCTGTAAACAGTAACACGGTTTATTGTCTGCAAAAAAAAAAAAATTGCCGCAATTAAACATGCCTTGTGCGCTATGCGTCGTAATGACTCCCATAAAAAGCTGAGGGTGAGAGGCATTCCTTCAGCAACTTCTGAGCGCGAGGCGTATGTGTGGAGAAACCACAGAGTCCACACCAGAGCTCAAGATCCAGTCTCCTTCTTCCCACTCCCTTTTCCCACCAACCGCCCATAATTACACTTATTGGCCCCTTGTTTTATGTATGTTTTTACTGTACACTGCAGAAGTAATGCAGTCCATAGGAGAAGGGGTTCTGGATGTCTGAATGACTTTACTGGAAAAATGTGATATAAGTAGCTCCGTCTCCTTATAGTTCAATACCCCACCTGAAGAGATGCAGTGAGAAAAAAAAAAACAGGTTTTAAATGGTTGCTGTTAGTACAGTATATCCGTCAAGCCCTTTAGCTCTCATACTGCCGCGGATTTGTTCTATATAGTGTTAGATTTCATGTCATCACCGGTATGCAGCTGCACTCTGACAGTGCAAAAACAGCCAAATGATTCCCAGCAGCGTAGTTATAAAAATGCTGTCTCAAACTATAGCGAGAAGGTATATTCAATCTGAACACTGCTCAGAATAGCAGACAGTCTTCCTTCCTAATTGGATTTTCACCCAATTTTGTCCAGCGGCACTTGCGAAATGATGTTCGGCATTGTTCAGTAAAAATGGCTCCTTTCTTTTTCCTTTTTTTTTTGTTATAACTGTAATTGCACAGTGATGTCTGCGCTGTTTTGTTTTGACCTTACATGAAGCCCATTCGGTTTTTGTAATATCCTCCGTCACTTTCGGACGCTTTTCCACGTTGGACTGCTCTAATTTCTTTGCCTTTTTTCTCAGGGAGATGCAGGCTCCTCTGCGGCAGGCATCAAGGTGAGAGCTGAGCTAATCCTAACGGGCTTTTCGGCGCCTTTTTCTTTATCCTCGTTAGGAATCAACAGTTGGTTGTATGTTCAAACTTCCATACCAGTGATTAACGTGTTACTAAATTGAAAAGACACAAACTAACTAGTATAATACCACCGACATGTCTGATCTGATACTGAATCAAAACGCTATTTATGAGTGATTTCATGGATTTATGAATATTAGTGTCAACAAATCTATATGCTAATCAATTAAAAAGAAAATTCTCTGAATGTATTACAGGGTGAACCTGGAGAGCCTGGACGAAGTGGACATAAGGTAATATTTATAATAATTTATACTAATTTATACTACACATTTCTTTTTAATGGACAATAGATAGACAGAAATAGATGTAGCAGTGATAGTGCTACAGTTTTATGGACCTATATTTTGGTACATAGTGTGTTAATGTTAATAATAGTTTCTGTATCGATAAGGGGTGATGGGAATGATCACGTCTACACATGTTTCGACGCAGGACATAAAATCTTTGAAGCTTGGATAAGAGAATTCCTAACTCAGTCGACCCTCACTGTTTAAAGTGTAATAAGGACGGTCGTACATGGGGGGGCTCACCGTGCCGAACACTTGAACTTCAGTGCATCACAGTGCTCCAACTCATTTTACATTTATTTTGGCCTGGTCCCTGTTTGGAGCCAGAATAAGGTCCCAGATATCACGCTAACATACTGGATATACTAAATCTTTGTAATGCTTTTTTTTTTTTTTTTGCTCCATTTATTTGAACCTGTACTTGAAGTCTAAAACCACCGGGTCATCCCATTACTTCACTTCGCATCAGTCCAGCTACCCAAGTATTTGTTGTTGAAGCGATGTTTGTTGGTATGACCTCTCTCTCTCCCAGACAGTTTTTATTCTCGTGTTAGACACACTTTCCGAGCCAACGAAGGAAATCGGAGGAATATTGTTAAAGAAACAGTCGCCGATGAGAAGCTAATAAAACGCGCATGCGGCAGAAGAGGAGCTGTTTTCCCTGCAAAATGAAAACCATTACTTGTCCCTTGATCAGGCTGCTACCAAGATTGCACCAGTGCTCCATCTAATTACACTTTTTAATCCCAAGCGCTGCACCCCATTAATTTCCCCTCTCCTTTCTCTGTTTGGACAAACCAGTTCCAGGCAGACCGAAGGGCTTTCTGCTATGCTGCAAAGAAAATACTCGCGGCCTAACTAATTTTTTATTTTTGACTGCTTTATCTTATCTGTCATTTTACAGCCATTCTGCTTATGCTGACACACTTCACAAACAGTAATACTCACCAAAGTGGCGATCACGAGATTTGAGTTGTTGTTCCACATTAAATATTATATTAGCTGGATGGCGGTCAACTGTTGGTGAAGCAGTAGTCCACAAGAAAGACTTTTATTCATCGGTTTTACAACGCTTTCATTAGCCACAATGGAAATTTACAGGCCTCTCTCTGATCCCCCCGTGTGCCATTACACTTGATTATTCTCGTGCAGTGCTAATCATTTCATTTCATATGTCATAAATACAATGGTCTTAATAGAGCGTTAAATTATCCCGAGTCAGAAATTTTGTTTTGAAAGTCTCGCAGAGGCATCACAAGGGACTCGACCTCTGATTTTTCCACCGTTGAATCAAATGACTGCGCGTTACTCAAACTTGCATGTAATGGGAGTCTAGAGCTCCCAACCTGACAATGACCCGACCTTGGTAACGGAGAAATAGGCCGGCTCTCGACTTTCCGCCACTGCCAAAGTCTTAACAACCTTGAAGCCACGGCCGCTCTCTCAAACAGCTTTTGCAACTTTAATCCAAAGTATCTGACAGTTGTTCCTTCCAGAAACCAGAACTTTTCACACCTGCCCACACCAATAAAATCATAAAAATAAAACTCTGTTGCACTCTGTGAAGGGTTGAGTGTTATAACAAGCACTAATCACGCCGTCAAGCCATGGCTGCATGAGTTGGTTTGAAAAGTGCATGTGCAGTACCTTCTGCTAGTGCTTACCGCAAGCAAATGACATTCAGCATACACGTATGGACAGCAGGCCACTTTTCAGAATTACAGGAGCTTTGATAGCTAGAGTAAACACAAATAGAAACGTGTGGAGCTAATAGAACCCCAAAGAGCCCAGAAATGAGGCTTGACTCAGCTTAGCTTGGCTTGGCTGTAACGTGTCACACTCTTCCTGTGTAGGGAGAGCCAGGACTTCCAGGGCTGCCTGGACTCCCAGGGATAAAGGTAAATGCTTCGCTGTTTTTGTCCCCAGTCATTCCCCCCGGTGTTGTCCCTGTCCATCCCCGCCAGCCCGCCTTGTAGAGTTCAGAGCAAAACCGAACGGACCTAGCGCCATGCTCCCCACGCATGACGCATTAAGGTCTCACGATCTTGCTTTTGTGGCAGAGTACTACCTGTGCATTCATAGAAAATAAGAAGCTCAGGCAAACTGACGAGGCCAAACAGTCGATGCTTTTGATCTTAACATGCCAGAAGTCAGCAAGAAAGACTCTCTCTCATTATACTTTGCGAATAGCGTAGAGATCTATAAAGTAATGATTGGAACACTCCCTGGCAACAGCTTGAGTCTATTTCCTGAAAGTGGCACCAAGAGACTTGGTGCAAAACGTGTCAAAACTACTGCTTGTTAAGGAGTGGAAGTTTGATTTTTTTTTTATTTGATAATTTAGACTTTTTCAAACTTGGCTTTTATTGTTTCAGTTAAAGGTGCTTGCTTTTTTTTTTTTTTTTTTTTACTATATCATAAAAGACAAACGGCAGATGGTGAACTTGCACAAAAAGGCACATAATAATTCACATCTTATGCCTGTGGAATAACAATCACCGCAGTGTATCTCAGGATCATTAGCTTGAAATATAACATGTGAATGCAAAGAATGCTCACACAGGCATGATGAGTTTCTGCTTTGGTTTTTGTTTTTCTGCTTTTGTGTGCTTGTAATGTGCTGGCCTTGTAAAAAAAACAAAAAAAAAAAACACTTTCATTTTACATTTTATATACTCCTGTTTTTACTTAAGAGGCCTGAACGCTTGATGGATTCTAACAATATTTTGCTAACGTAGCACCCACGGGTTCTGAGCTCGGCTTGCACTTTGTTCTGTTCTGCATTCTTGGCTGTTTATCCAAGTTTGAGAAGCAAGTGTCCATTACCTCTCCAAAGGCTTCCAGAGCGCCTAAACTGCCATAGGTTGGAACTCTGTTTGCAGATGGTGAAGTAATACGTTCCCGTGAAGCTATTTCACAATCGAATGCAATGCGAATCGAATCAAGCATCACACCTCGTACTGGAGGCTCGCTCCTCATAAGGGAAAGTGCAAATGCAAAAGTGTTAAGGCTTCCTTCATAAGTGGCAGAGAACCTGGTTTTTGCACACACTTAAGCAGAACCCCTCTGTGTGCCCTGATGAGTTTCTAACAAGGGCAGCCGTAACGTCTATTCAGGCTCATAAGAGGAAGTCATTAATGGATGTGAAACCAGGGAATGAATTAACAAGCCGCTGATAATTTGTATCTGTGCGTGTGTGTGTGTGATTTATGCACGGAGTGTGTGTTTGCGCGCATGTGAAAGCGTGTCATGCCTGTCGTTTCGAATATGTTTGGCTATGCATCTTGTGTGTGTTTAGCGCTCATTAGCAGCGGGTGGAGATGCACCAAAAATGCCCCGTGAAAAAAAATGAGTACTATCTGCTAATTTATTTATTTATTTTGTCAGGGTGAGCCCGGATTCCTCGGCCCCCAGGGAGAACCAGGGCTTCCAGGGCTCCCGGGAACTAAGGTGAGGTGACCTTTGCCCTCCACGGTCCTCTTCTCTGTCACAGTACGAGAGGTGTTTTCTGCTTCAGGGTGACACATTGCATATTCATGTCAGTGATGATGAGTCGCAACATCTTGGACAGATTTCTGTCACATCCTGTCAGTGTGGTCGTCATTAAAATCAGTTCATTCGTCTGGGTTTACGGCCTCATTATCCGTTATTATCGCTTTGCCGAGGTGATTAAGCCTCCCGTTTCTTCAAAATGTCACTTGGAAGTGGTCACGACGGGCTAATCCTCGCCGCTCCCTTTGAGTCGTGACATTATCACACGGTGGAGCCAGCCGTGATAATCCAGGCACACTAGAATTAATGTTAGCATTGTCCTTTTGCATCAGGCTGCTTGTGGCGCGTTAATATTCAAGATTTATTCGCCTTGCGTTGTCCTCTGATATATCTGTTTCTGAATCAAACGCCAGGGTGGAGCTGAAAAGGAGGAGCACTGCAGGGAGTAGTTTATCTGATGTTTCTTTTTTTTTTTTTTTACTTGTGTTCAGGTCTGCTGACAGGTTTGGGAGGACTGTTTTTTTTTTTTTTTCAAGGAGTACTGCGGAAGTCTTTGTCAAACTACGCTGAATAATGGCTGTGTCCCATTTGGTGTCTGAGTTATACCACACCCCCCTCTATTGGCTTTCTTACGTCACTTTACATTTGAGAGACGCCGCCAAGGATTTACATTTTTCCCTGAATATTGAACTCTGGACAAAGAAATGTAGATTTTTTTTTTGGTTTGTTTTGGGGGGGGTTTCTTCAAGATAACATTTCAACCTTGTCCAGACGTCTCAATCGGACGGGAAAGCGGATTCTGCTGACTCAGCATGAATATCTACCATAAATCTGACGAGTAAGCGAACTGGCGAGAAGAAGAGCAAGGGGCGGCCTCTTGTAGTAGATTCCTCGGTCAAAAGCCTGGTGTTGGGAAGATGGGCCGCATCTCTTCTGCTGACAGTAAAAAGGGGGGGTTAGAAACTGAGCCTTGATCAGCGGTTCTCGATCACACTTATTAAACACGGGTTGTGGGAAGAAGAGCAGTGACTTGACTCTTTTGTTCCTCTGCACAGGGTGAGAGAGGAGACCACGGGCCACCAGGAAAGGGTGAAAGAGGAGAAATTGGACCCCTCGGACCAAAGGTCAGTTACATAAGTGCATGTGCGCGCACACAAATGCCGTGAATTAAACTGGATCACTGAGCAGTGCGTCTTTAAACGTTGCTACTTGCTCACAAATTGCAATTTCATAGATTTTTGCTGCCATCTAGAGCCCTGTGGATTTAAGCACACGCTATAAAGTTCCCAGAGGAACAAAAAGTAGAATGCATTCCCAAAGCAAGGGTTTGTCTGATTCATCAAATATTCATTGACGTTAACACAGAGAGCTGGCTAAACCATTATCGTCTTGTAATAAGTTCAAGGCTTTCCCTCGGGTCTGCGTAGAGTAAACCAAATATAAATGAGTTTACCATTGTTTATGTCTGGCGCTGACCCAGCAGGTAGCTTAAGCTCCAGTCTAAACTTAGACGAGCCACGGATCTGTTTCACATCCTATTAGAAACCCCAAAAGTGAAACCCGCGCTTTATCAACGCCAGAGTTCAAATAAGCACATTCTCCTCAGCTCGGCAGTTATGCTTTATTAAAAGCTGGTTATTTTAGCGAAGCTGACCGTGCTGCTCTCTCGGGAGGAGTGCGAGAGGCTGGTGGTATTTCCTTTGTGAAATGCGCATTTGAATTTTTTATGCTGAATTTGCATTGAGCCCATAAGGAGAGTTTGTTTTTATGATGTTTTTTCAATTTTATGATTCTCTCTCAAGCACTTTGCTTTCATTTTTTTTTCTCACGGTGTCCCTCACATCTTTTCCTCATCTGTGCTTTTAGGGTTCACAAGGAGAGGCCGGTTCACCTGGTCCTAAAGGGTCAAAGGTGAGCGTGGCAGTTGTGTTTTCTTTAAATTTGGTGGCGCGTTAATTAGCTCACCCTCTAATTAGATTTTTGCAGGTGATCCAGAGCTAGGATTTCCTCCTTCCGTTTGATGTTCCCTGTTGTTTTTAGTCATTATGTCGTGATACACGATACTAGAGATTATTGCACCACAGTAATGAGGTATATGTGACTTCAAATCATTTAGTCCGTATTACTTGAGGCCATTACAACATTTTGTGTTTGTTTTCTCACATTAGGGGGAGACCGGTGATAAAGGAGACTTAGGATCTATTGGCCCGAAGGTAAGCAAGTATATTAAAGAGGATAAATGCCTTTATTATCTCCTATTATCTCCCTTTTTTTTGGATATTTGCATGATGTTGCATGCTGAGTAACTTCCAATTTCCAATGTCATGCTCCACTGCTGGCACTATAAGTGTAACCACACAGTGGGTACCACCAGGGGGCAGCAGTCAGACCTTAGCTACTTTTTTTGTTTTTAAAAAAGAATCCCTCTGATATTGATGTTATATATAAATCAGGCGTGTAGTATGAAAGAATGTGTTTTGAATTTGTTATGTCACTAATGTGCAGGGCCCCCCTGGGCAGAAAGGAGACCAAGGAGCCACTGAAATCATTGACTACAATGGAAACATTCAGGAGGCTCTGCAGGTCAGACGAGTCTTTACTTATCATCTGAAAGAGCAAATAGCAAAATGAAGCTTCACTGGCTTTTTGTTTGTTCTATTTGGTACTTATTAATGATGATTTAACCCTCTGGGAGCGGTGACAGGCTTTTATGCACTTGCCTCTCGTCATAGATAGGAGCTGTTGCTCTTATGTAAGGATGACCAAGAGTTTTTCACAACTGGGCCCCAGCATATGTGATTTATCGTCAATATTTTAACCACACTGAAAAGAACCAAACAGATGCATATGTTTTTACATACTTTTGAAAAATGTATTATTGTAAATTCTGCGTTATTATTTGGGCATGCTCGTGTGTTTAAACTCCACTACAAGCTGAATGAATCGGTCATCTTCCAAGTATGAAAGTCCTGCCTCACATTTACAAAACCTTATGGTTGGTATAAAAATGTACTCCTTGAATTATTTTGTAATGCAGACAAATTAACAATTTCTTTTTTTTATATATATATATATGTCTTCTACGAATAATAAGGGCTAACATCTGTTCTTTAATGTTTGACTAATAGTCAGAGTGTATCTGTGCATAGAAATGTGCAAGGTTTCTTTCCAGTATGACCTCTGCAATCTTATCTCTCACCTCCTCCCCATTTCCACTCCTTTGGCCTACTGCAGAAGATTACCACTATTACAGTAACGGTAATTAGGCTCTGTGTATTATGTGTTATCCTTTCATCTCCACGAGTGATTCATCTTTGTCCTTGCATGGCCCCAACTCAGTCCCCACCCTGTTTTGCACTACCCTTGTTGCATTTGTGCTACCTCACCCGGGCAACATATTTTGTTTAACAGCGAATGAAACGGCACCCGGCGCTGCGTTTTTGCTTCTGTCTGGTCGACGCTATAAGCTGCCTGAATCTCCCTGAATGTCAGTCATGCATTCTTTTTTTAAATGACCTCATGAGAAAATATTTACTGAGGGGTTTTTCCAAAACTTGCTCCAGTCCACTTTTGGTCAAAAATCATACCAAGTGCACCGCAGTCATGACTGCCCCACGACTCCAAGGCCCTGGTTTGTGTTCACTTCATTGGAAACTGGGTCGTACTTTATGACTTGATCTGTCTCGAAGAGAGCCTCTGTTCAAAATCTATACTTAAGACCTTCATTGTTTCAGTTTTTTACTCATATTCATCAAGTATATTCATATATTCATTCCATATACATATTCATTCCGGGATAGAAAAACTGCACACACTGCAGAGGAAGTGTGTGTATACAGTTTAAGTACACATGATAAGAAAGCTAAATATAGCAGCGCATATTTATTTAAAATGTTATATTACATTTATTTTCCATGCAAAACTTTAATGAATTTGAAATAAAAATAGTTCAAAGTCAACAGAATTTTGGAAAACCTAATGTGACAAATAAATAAATGATCATTTGTATTTAGTGACACGTTTTTATACACAGTAATTAAAGCAACACTATGTAACTTGTTGGTTAAAATAATGGAAATCATTTTATATTATCTTTTATTCTGAAGTTACCACTGCAGCATTTAGCGTCAAAGCATTGAATCCTAGGTGTGAATAAATGTCTTCTAATTGCTTCATATTGAATGCAATTCATGGTTTCATTCCAACATGACCATTATCAAAAAAAATGTAACTCTTTCATCTGTTAATGGGGATAATTCTATTTCTCCATATGTTCGAGCTAACATGTTTTGTTTTTGGACTTTGGCATGTGTCAAGTTGAGCATCATAGTTCAGCTAATTGCTAACATTTGTGCTTTTTCGCAAGTGATGTCATTGTGATGGTCGGCTCCATCGTTGATAAAAAAAAAGCTCCCTGTGTTCAAACCATGAGTTGATATTGAACTGATCAATCCAGATCAAAAGTATATTATATATGTAAATCACGTCCCGTGTCTCTCTTTGTGTTCAGGGTCCTCCTGGACCTCCTGGGCCAGTTGGACCAGAGGGTATGAAGGTAAACTCCCTTCTACAGTGCTGAATATTTTTCTTAGATGTGTAAATTTTATTTTGACAACAACTAATTCAAACAGTTAGCACCTGCTTTTCTCTTGTTTTTGTAAAATGTTCACTCTTCCTCCTCTTCCAGGGCGACCGTGGCATGCCTGGTCTCCCTGGACTCGATGGTGAAAGAGTGAGTCCATAATATAATCATGTACAGATTAGCTCCATTTTTAACTGGTTCACAAAGAAGACCTTTACTTAAATCGCTCTATATTAATGAGACTGTAAACTCTTTGTTTCAATCCTCTGTGTACGTCTCTCCTTGCAGGGCTACAAAGGTTCCAAAGGAGACATGGGAATGCCCGGAGCTTCAGGGGACAAAGGAGCAACTGGTTTACCCGGCCTGCCTGTAAGAGTCCCAAGTATTTCCAAAGATAAAGGCTCTGAAAAGTCTCTTTATATGGTCACTAGAGCTCTACAACCATCTTATCAGATGGATGCTACCAATGGCTCATGAAGCTTTTGTTCCTTAGGGTGTCAATGGGGTAAAGGGAGACAAAGGAGATTCAGGTTTACCTGGCCCTCAAGGTCCTTCAGTAAGTCACATTAAAGACTTCTATTATGACTCCTGTCAACATACTCAAGTATTTGTATTAAAGATGCAATTAATGCAAACTTTTATAATGTTGATGTGTTGTGCAGACAAAACTGAATACCTACAGCTTAATTATAAAATATCCGTATTTCCTATTTGCAGATCAGCGGCCCCCCAGGACCACCAGGGCCCCATGGACCCCCGGGACCCATGGTGAGTGTTTCTAAGAAGCCTCATCAGTGGATGAAGATTAATGTGCTATTCACGACCATACTTACAAAATGTCGTAATGTTGAATTAATGTGTCAGCACTCCCTGCAGCAAGTTATGAATCCTCCCTTTACATTCCGACTTCAGGCAACTTCTCAAACTCTGACAAAACTCTAGCCGACAAACTGGTGTTGTCAGTTGTCCTTGCATTCCTTGGTAATACCTGAATATGCTGCACCTGTTCTACTTATCTCAACCTGTCTTTACATCTTTAAAGTCTGTGTAAAGTAAGAATAAATGTGTTCCAGTTTGTCAGACCAAAAAAGAAAGTAGTGCATTAACTACGCAGTCAAATTTGACAAAAGATATCCACAAGTTTATGAAATTAGATGTTCTCAGCTCCAAGACTGTGGGGGCTTGTCCGCTGAATGTGCTGAAGCCACGCCCACCCGTGGGAGCAGTCAAGCAGCAATTTTGAAGCGACTGAAACGTGTCAGATGAGTTCAGAAAATGACGTGACTAACTTTGAAACACTCAGGGTGGCCTCAGCATGTCATCGAGCCACCCTTGAACTGGACTTGACTGAAAACTGGTGAAAAGCTGTTTTAACCACCAACTCCACATTTCACAAGTTTATCAGTCAAAGTCTTTTCAGGCGCCCCCAGCAACCATTTTCTAACATATTTAACGTATTTTAATAGAAATCTCTGAATTGCCTTTACACAGACTTTAAGCTGATCACTGTGGTTTGTACAAAACAGAGAAGACAAGCAGGGGAAAGATGATTTTTTTTAAATGCAAATGAAGTTGATTATGAGACAGTCTAACTAATATTTTGCCATGTTTTCAGGGCCCCCATGGTTTTCCTGGACCAAAGGTAAGTTTCGACAAGAAAGTTGTAGTGCAGCTTCTTCACTTGTATGATAGCAATTCACATTCAGGTCATTATGACTTTAATTAAACCAAAACACTTTTAATTAGTCCTTATAACCTATATTCTTTGGTGAGAATGAAATATTGTAAATATTGATGTATAAATGGTTAACAACCTTTGAAACTTTCCTGTTAAATATAATTTTTTTGGATACACCTAGTAAATTCATTGAAAAGTAAGGAAGATCCAGTTGTTCTTTTATTGGTGACAGAAGATAACTGCTACACAACTTCTACAACAACAAAGGAGACGCACGGGTGCAATGGCAGGTGGAGAAACCGTGTCATGTTCACCCACTTCCTTTGTTTGTCGGTTTGTTTGTTTTTTTTTTTTTTAGGGGGAACCTGGGTTGCATGGTGTAAAGGGTATTCGAGGGGAACCGGGACACAAAGGGGACCGTGGACCGCTTGGTCTCCCTGTGAGTACAGCCGTGCGCTGCGGGATAGCTCCAATCACAAAGCCCTGCTCCTTTATTTCCTCCTGCCATCCATAGAAATCTCTCATGTTTACTTCAGCCCTGTCCGATTTCCTGTTGTGCGCTAGTGCACACATGTCAGCGTGTGCGTGTGCGTGCCTGTGTGCAGTTGCGTGTGCTCGCGTGTGTCTATCTGATCTTCTCCATTTACTGTCCTCATTTTCATTTGCCTGGGCTGACTATTATGTGACCTCCCTGTAACACACAGTGTAATTTATTTGTTGTAAACCCTGCCATCAACCTGTCCTAATAACAGTGTTCATCTGGTACTAATCCCGCCTTGTTCATGTCACTCATACCTCCATAACCACACAGGGAGCCTCCGGCTTGGACGGCAAGCCCGGAATTAGGGTGAGTGTCATGTGACCAAGAGGCTTCACCACCCAAACACCTGCCTATTTTTCTCCCCTCCATACAGTCCCCCCTTTTTCCTCAGAGTCTTCACCCCCATTTTACTGTGTTTCATTGTGACTGGAACGATTTTAGATGGATGTTCGCATCTTAGCTAGGTGTCATGAGCTGAAGCCACACTGAGTTTAGCGACCATACCGAAGGCCACTGCAGCAGGCATTCCAAGGCTCTCATTTTGTCCCGCGTCGCATTAACTCAGCATTAACACACACTCATACATTAACTGTGTCAGCAGTGCTGTTAAATGTCCTTTGTGGCCAGTGCACGTGTACTAGCAGCAGTTCTGTGTGCAGATTGTAGGTCAAACCAGACGGGAATATTGCACAAATGTGGATGCTAGACATGATTTTTTTTGCGTTCCATCTGTTATCTGTTTGTCTTGAAGTACCTGCCGTTGTCCAATGATGCAAACTCACCATGACAACGCTACTCTTTGCAGGGCACGGATGGGCCTTCAGGTCCAGCTGGTCCAGCTGGGCCAAAGGGTGACATGGTAAGATTACATTTTGTTCATGGCTGATGATGACACAGGACATTTTAGCTGCCTTTATCACTGTCTTTTAAACTTAGCGTACACTTTATCTTTCATTTGACACTGATTCCTTTGTTATCAGGGTGAGAGAGGACTTCAAGGCGAGCCAGGACCAAGAGGACCTTATGGGCTACCTGTAAGTATGACAAGGATATTCTACTGTTGAGGAAACATCTCTAATGAAGGAGGAATAAATACAAGTTATTCAGACTTGCAGAAAATAACAGATTTCTGAGCCCTGCATTGTCATTGGTTGGAGATGCTTTCACATTGTGGTTTTAAGAAGTTACAACTGATCTGGGTGACAATGCCACTAAAATTCGAGAGGGAAACCGCAGAGAAGAGCCACAGCACACTGAAAATGTGCTGTTTCATATAGTGTTACCTTAAAAACAACAGCAGTTGATGCCCAGGAGTATCACACTTAAGCTGGTGCTTTGCCCACAAATTGCAGTGGCAAATTTAAATAAACAACAGGCTCCCACGCTGCCTTCAGCATCGCAAAGCTGAACGTTGCCTCATAGTTTTTGGTGTTAGAAAGGGCAATAATGAGCAGAGTATCAGCTTCAAGCAGTAGAAGGCTGCTTATGAAAACAGTCTCAATTTAAATATATGAAAAAAAGGAAGACATCATCAATATAGTTATTACTATATAGAAAGGACCGATCTTCAGGCTCAGATTGCCCTTGAAGTCAGAAGGAAACAAAGCGGTGGGAACCCTACTGCTTCTGTCCACAGGGGTCACTCCTTGTAGCTGCTTTAAATAGGTGCATTTGTTTACTGCTTATATTTCCACCACTGGCCGAACAAGGTATGATCTGTGTACTTGTGCTGGCTCTCACTGACAGAACAAATGTTCTTCATTTGCAGGGAGCTGCCGGAACACCAGGCTTGGACGTAAGTCTCTTATATTTGTTGAGTTCTGAAAAGTTTTTAAATACAAAAGAAGGAACATAAAATCTGACAGGACCAACTCTCTAGATCTGACATAAAGCATGGGGAGAGTAATTTAGTGCTTATTAATTCATTTGCACCACTTGTGGAGCACCACTTTATATACACAGAAGGAATCCCAAACCACATGCTCAGTTATTATTTACATACCATCCCATATATGTTGCATACTGCATATTCCAAGTACCATAATGTTAAAGATATGCCCCATAAGTCATCAAATTATCATTGATCATTTCCACAATCTGACTCATGCAATGTGAGATAAAAATTCCTATATTATATATGTTATATTAAACGTATATTATATACAGACAGTACAGATAAGAGATCACATTGTTCTTTTTTCATGAATATTTTCTGTGTCAGCAGTGGCATGCTGGTAAAATAGAATATACCAAGTACAGCAGCAGATTATCTCTTCTCGTTGCACATCTCCCCACCTTTTCTTTGTCTCTCGTTGATTTTACTCTTCACCCCCCTCAGCCTCCGTTTTGTTTAGTTTCTGTGTCTTCAGCTTTGTCAGGACAAGTCTCTTGTCTCTTGCACAGTGAAGAGCATTTAAGCGGAGTTGTACTTTTACAGGGGTTGCCAGGCTTAAGGGGAGAGAAAGGCGACGATGGGGAGAGAGGAGAAAAGGTAGATGTAGAGAGGATTGACTCGCTAACCCGTTAACATTGCAGTGGACTGATGTCAATGGACAGTGACAGGACATGTACTTTAGATTAATGTATTTTATGTTGCTACTTTTTATGTTATATGTCTTTTAAATGGTTGATAGAAGGGAATGAAGAGTTTTTAATTTGCGTATATTCTTCCTAATACATTTCTTTAGCATTTTTTTTATCATTGCAGATACGTAACATGCTAATTTAAGTCTGTTTATAGAGTTTCTACTTTCTCGATAGCCGCATCAACCAGAAGCATACAAGATAAAGTTGCCTTTGCACAAACTATCATCCTCAGTCCTCTCAGTCCAGCTTTTGTTCTCCACTTTTGAATGATTTGTCATTGCTCATTTCTCAAAATCACACGTCAAATCTCATTCGGAGGCATGAAAAAATGATTTCAACATGTTAGACCAAACCAAGTCCATTGACAACAGGCTCTTCAGATCTACATTTGTCTTTGTTTTTTTTTTTTTTTCTCCTGTTGTTTCTGTGCATGAACATTTAAACATTTCACTTCTCTGAGTTCTTGAGCCTGTTGGTAACCCCCTTGCTTTGTGTATACAATAGTTTATATCCTTCAGTGTCTAATCTGTATGTTTCCACACTTACTAACATGTACAATGTCTTTCTTAGATGTGTCGTGTCTTTAAGAAACTGTATCCCGTCCCTTTGCACACAGAGAGATAAAGAGACTTTAAACAAGCGCTCTGTATTTACAACCATCTCCCAACACAGATTAGATAGCGCGGATTCTCTGTGAATCTGAAAGTTTATGGATAACTTTAATGAAATAACGATGAAAGAAAACGCATTAACGCACACTAAAATAGCACTTCTATTTGTGAGTCATGAGTACTAATGAGTTGCATGCACACAATGTAGTGTAGTGCAAATTTATACCATCGAAACTACACGACAAATGTTGCACATTGCACCCGATGAAGGGCCAGAAATGGACCTGTGATGTTACATTTGTGAACTTTTATTGTGCTCTTTATATCAACTTCAGATAGTAAGATGAGTAATATCATATTATAACTTTGGAAATGTTTTACTCTGTATTTTGTTGTTCTCTCATGCACGCCCTGAATGACTAACCTCAACCCAAATATGAAGGGATACAGTTTGAACATTTTCAGTGTGTGGTAGATTTAATTCTGTGCCTCTGGAGGCTTTTTCCCTGCTACTCTTTCTCATCCTTTGTGCCCTTCACACCCCTTTTAGCAATCAGCTCTGTTTTATACTCCTTCCTACTGTACTATTTCCCTTTTTTTGTCCTCCTCCTGTCCTGAGGAATGTTTCTAGAACACCCGATACTGTCTTGACATCCCCTCCTATCTAACATTGAACATGTCTCTTTCTCCTTTGTGGGCCATAGCCTCCCCTTTTTAATCGCTCCCCTCCTAATTGCAGTGCTGTCCCAAATGTTTAAAAAAAACAAAATGATGTTAACTTGACCAAATCGTTGTATCCACAGGGGGAGAAGGGAAAGAAGGGCAAAAAAGGGCCTAAGGGCGAGAAAGGAGAACAGGGTGCCCCTGGATTAGATGCACCCTGCCCATTGGTATGTCCCAACTGTGAGCTGGAGATTGCCTCCCAGCCGTGTAGAGCAGTCGTCCCCAAACAAGGATGGAGCTCCCTGTGGCTAAACAGATACCCAGCGTCCACAAGACCATAGCAACCTGAAGTCCATTACTCTGCAATTCAGACACAAAAACACGCCATTAAATGCTTAAAACATATCATTTCTGGCTGGATTGCGGTATCAGCAAGCTCACAGGGCAGCTCCTCCCTTTTCTTTCCCTATGTGTCCGTCGTAGTGGACGGTTTCAGGGGTTAAGGGTCGTCCACCTCTCTCCTAGTAACACTCCTAGGTCATCTTTGCAAACAGGGAGTCCGGGGATTTAAGGGTGAAAAGGGGGAACCAGGGCAGCCAGGTCTGGACGGGCTGGATGCCCCATGCCAATTGGTACAGTATTTCTCTTTTTCCTCCACCTCTTACCCATGCATGCCGCTCACCTTCAGTCTTCACTGAGACCAGGCCGTGCATGACTTGAGAGCTTGACAATCATGAACACCTTATTTTGTTCACAACTACATTTCCCATTCATGAAATGTCAAAAAAACAACAACAACATGCACCAACGTATACTTCACTAACTTCCTGACCGCAAGCAGCCTCTTTTAGATGATACACATAACTACAGCCAAACTGTACAAAATAAACACATGATTATTGGTAGAATTGATACTTAAATCTATCCCTCTAACTGAATCCTTCCATTCCCTTGATTTAAACCGGGGGAAAAAAGGTCTTGCTTAAATCCTATTTCCTTCCAGCTGATTCCTTCATGGCCCCAGTTACCTTTTTAACCCGATGCTAACACAGACTCCTTTACTGATGCCCACGCTTCCGGCACAGACCCTCTTCTACTCTATTAACTCCCCTTTCCCCCTTCCTGTATTTGTACCAATTGGGCCAGACCATGACACGGTGAGAACAACGACAGATTAAACCGGTTACTGCCCTAGACCTATTCCAGATGAGGAAAAAAATCTGTTTTCATGCTTTTTACGATGTGTTCTGCTTCTGAAACAATGCTGTGATACGCATGGAAGCTCTAACACTGTGGGTAGACATGTTAGTGGTAAAAAGTATGAGAATTTATTTTTAAGTAAGCCATGGTGGTTACATAAGCGTACTGTGTGTAGACCATGAAATGAGTTATAGGTAAGAAAACATTCATAAATCACATATGTCATCTCATTGATTTACATCTACATTCCTTTTCTTGAACCAGCTATAACAACTTAATTTCAAGCACTCCCTGATTATATTATAGTGTTTTGGAGCTCAACTGTGGGGCAACTATAATAAAATCAGAGAGCAGATCCATCAACATATTGATGCGCATGAGCTACTGTATATATTGTGTATAACTGTATATGTTGTGCATGTTACGTGCATGGATGAGGATACACTTTTGCAATTGTCGTTAAATGTACAGTAGCAGTCAAAAGTCTGGACACACCTTCTCATTCAGTGTTTTTTCTTTATTTTTAATATTTTCAAAGCACACAAAGTTAAGTTTAAGATAAAATATATAGCTTTATAGGTTTGATTCTTCAAGTAAGCTAACCTTTTGCTCACACCTCCTTCCCTGTGCTTTACGATGGGAACCACACATGCGGATGACATCGCATTCACCACCTATCCACCAAAACCAACTTTGTGTGTGTGCCTGCTACTTGAACTGTGTGAATTATTCATGTTGGCCCTGATCAGAGGTGCCGTAAACCGCCGATTTCTGAGGCTGGGTAACTGTAATGAGCTTATCCCCCGCAGCAGAAGTCATTCTTGGCCTTCGTCTTGGTCGTCAAAGCAGAAAGTGGCTGTTTTAAAGAATACACTTTTTTTTGTTCATCACATAATTCCATATTATGTTATTTTACATCATATTACATTATATAATATGTTTTCAGTTTTCAAAAACAGTGAATGAGAAGGTGCGTTCAAACTTTTGACTGGTACTGTATTCCTTATGATTGAACACTCAGAAGTACAGGAGGACTTAATGTCAAATCAGGTGCAACATTGTGCAGTTTGACATATCCTTCCCTAAACTAGACATTTTTTTTAGTATTTCAACACATATTTCACCAAGTCCAAGCTTTTGGATCAAGTAACTATGAGATTTTGTCTTCACTATCTTCCAATTGTGTTTTGAGCTTATTAATCAGAACGTGTTTGTGTTATGAAGACTGTGTTCTTGTGGGTTAAAGTTTGCACGTGTCATACTGTAAATCATTGTGTAAGCGGCGTGTGTGTCAAAAGCAAACCTCCCGTTCCTCTTTCAGCTTTCACAGTTGCATTTCTTATCTGCTACTCTTCTCTAAACAGGGCCCAGATGGATTACCAATGCCTGGTTGCTGGCAGAAGGTAAAACAATTTGAGCAGTATGATAAACGTATAAAGTAGTGCAGCTACATGTCACAGAGGAACAAAATATAAGGATCTAGAATGCGCTAAAGCGACACTAAAGTGACCATCTGTGTCCTTAATTTCCATTTGGTTTGGAAAGGGGAATCAAAGTCATCGTTTTGGACTTTGATTCAGTTACTCTTTCTTGTTAAATGGACATTAAAAGCGCTCCTAATATTTTGTTCCCTTCGTGTCAGTTCAGTCTTTACATGTGGGTTTCAGCTTCTCACTGTTTGCATGGGTCCCGTTATATAAGCCGTAACAACTGTGTCAAACCAGTTTGTACAACTCATGTCACGAAACGAAGTGAGCACATGTCCATCTTCATGTCATTCTCTCTCCTGTGTTTTTCTTGCAGTGATCACTCTAACCTGAAACGCATGGAGTTTGTAAATAATGCTTCTTTTATGGTATTTATAGTTTTTTTTAATGGATTAAAAAAAAAAGTCTAAAAGAGAAAGAAGTCTATGTGTACAATGATACAAAAAGAGATAACCGTCCCGAGTTTCGCGCCCTACGCTGCTTCTACTCACATCACCGTGTGGAAAAAAAAAAAAAAAAGTGTGTGTCCGCTCTCTCACATCCACATCGTGGTTGGAGTTCAGATCCTTGGCTGGCGCCAGAACTTGTCTCTGTAGTCTTTGCATGGCTCAGACTGGAGCATCGCAGCCCGGCCAGATTCACAAGGGTGGAAAGGAGACGTGGAGGAGGAGGAGGAGGAAGTGGAGGAGGAAGTGGGGATCTGGACTGGCTCTCTAACACCAAACGCTAGGTGTTTTGTGTTGTTTCGTCTCAACAAGCTCACCGCCCATTCATGCAGCGCCATTTTATAAAAGACTAAAAAAAACGGAAAAAAAAAATAGAAAAAGGACTTGCACCCCTGACCCTGCAAAAGCATGAGTAGTATACTGAAACTATATTTATATGTATTGTACATAAATGTCACTGTTTTGTGGTTGCGTCATGGCTTCTGCAGAAAAAAAACACTAACATAAAAAAACAACAACAACAACAACAACAACAACCCCAGAGCTCTGAATTAGTAATTTTTTTTGCTTTCCTTTAATCTTCCCAAGGGAGTCACGCCATGGCTGGTAGCCTGAAAATCCCCAGAAAGCTGTAAAGCTGTTGGTTATTGTTGCTTTATTGTGGTGATGCCTGCAGAGAGGGTACGATATCAGCAGGTTTTCACTGTTGCACTCACTTGGCTCAGCATCAGCATCATCATCGTCGTTGTCGTCAATAGTGTGGTGCCTCCCAACAGCCACACGTCTCCGGACAAAGAGGGGAGAACTTAGCGGGCTGGCTGCACTGACAGGAAAACAAATCGGGCTCACGTGGATTTGAGATCGCCCGCCCGCCCCCTCCGAACGCGGGCGTGGTTTCCGCAGGAGAGACGCCAAGAGTCTCGCGGATCTCCCATCGAGATCAGCCGGAGCATCTGCCTCTCCTGACAGGCGACGCGTCACAGCCTACTGAGAGCGTTAACAGAATGCAATCATGTTTTTTTTTCTTTATTTTGTTTCTGCTCTCTCTCTTTTTTTTGTTTAATCATTGTTTGTATTTTTTGTATTATAGCCTTTGGTGCCTCAAGCTTTTATTCATTCCTTTATCATAAATGTACAACTTTATATCATATTTTGAATTATTGGAATGGTGTTTGTTTCAGAAGAGTAAGCTTTGTTTGTGAGAGGACTGAAAGACACACATTGCGCACTGTTTTCACGGGATGTCGAAATGGCATGTAGGTTACAGCTTCACCTGAGCATACGGTAAGATGGCGTCCATCGCGACCGTACAGCCTCGGATCTTACTCGTGGTTTCGCGACGAAGCTCGGCGTTTGTGCAAAAACACATCCGGCATTGTAACAAATATGCTACTTGTTCATTCTTGACTTGTCGTATGGGATGTTAATTGTACAGTGTTGTCACTTCACTGCATGTACACGATTTATTACTTGTGGTATTTCTTAAATATTGAAAATAAGCATTGATTTGAGCAAGCGCGTCAGAACCTTAAAGCATTGTTTCAGGGTCGAGGCTCGGATTTATCTGAGCCTGTATTTAGATTGAGACAGATTACGTTGAACAGAACACTCTTAGATGCGTCACACTGCTCTTTTACACCTCATGTATTGTCTTAAACGTATGGAAAACATGTATTACGGCGCAAGAAAAAGCGACAGAGTTAATTGGTAAACTTCCATTCATACACCACAGTCATACTGGTGGCCAGTTATGTCACATTCCATATCAGATGGAGCAAAAAGTGGAGCAGGAGGTCACCGCGGTTTATTCATCTTTTCACGTTTCTTATATTCAGATTGCCTTCTGACATAGTGGGTGCTATGCAAGGTGAATTTTTTTTTCTCTCAACATATGCATGAATGATTTACTGTAAGGGCCGATGTGAAAAACCAACATTTTGTTGTGATGTAGCAGCAACCACAGGTGGACCGGAGACTCGTTCCCACATGGTTCCTGTTTGATTGTACAGTTGATCTCACGGTTACAGAAAATGGATGCACATCTGTATAGACTATAATGGTGCTATCTGATAGTAGGTCAACAGCAGCTCAGTTGATTCGCTCTACCAGTGGCAAGAACTACACAACAGGTTTCTTTATTGTTGTTGGGGTTTTATGTATGTAACAATTAAGTTTTTTTTTGTGCATATATTTGTGTATTTGTCTCAGTATTTCAAGTGATACATTATTTATTTTTCTATAATTTCTTAAATGAAGGCATTTTGGTTTTAAACAGCATTCCTTTCAGCCGCTTTCGATATCAGTTCCCGCCACGTCACTGTTGATATTATGAAGAATCTCGAATCGTGCTAAGGCATCACAGAATAGTTATGCAGCGCGGGGGGGGTGGGTGGACATTTACAGACTACAGACCAGTGTGTATTCACTTTCATTCATCTTATAGGCCTTACAACGGAATACATCTGCTTTTATTTAATTTTGTGTGTCAAAAAGCTAACTGCGACAACAGAGTACTGATTAGCCTGAATGTTGACGGGCCGACTGCATCAAAGTTAAATACTGCAGCTTTTTTTTTCTCACACCTTCTCTCTTTTTTTCACTGTCTCTCTTTACATTGAATGTAGTTTGATATATGTATAGTGGATTATTAATGTACTGTTAAAATGTGTGCTCATTTGACAAGAAGTGCAATTTATACTTTGGTTAATGTGCGTAGCATCAAATGCAGCTGAAACGTCACGCCATTGTGATTTCGGGAGCTCCCTTTGCTCAGTCATGCTACCCTGTATACCACTACCTGGAAAGAAAATGTTTATTTACCAGAAAAAAAAAGAAAGAAATAAAACTATAAACATGGACCTTTCATTAAATATCAGTTTTTGATTGGTTGAAATATTTCCTCGAATACTGTTCCTCTACTCATGTTTTTCCATTACTTAATATTTACTACATCTTTGCGTTGAGTTTTTTTTTTTTTTTTTTTCAGTTTTGTGTTTTGATTTCCAGCCTTTGTTACAGTATTTGTTGTCACAAATCGCTGTATCTTTAGCATGTGCAGCTAATTTTTTTAATTGATTTTTTTTTTTATTTGATTGATTTTTGTTTGTTTGATTGTTGTTTCCTTATTAAAAGTGTCAAACTGTTTATTCCGCCGTTCGGCGGAAGTGCCAAAACATTTCAAACATTTGATTTCCATATTAGTGTTAGAGCTGGTGAGGGGCTCCAAAATGACTCACTGATAGGCCACGTGTGTGTGTGTGTGTTTTTGTCATTGTTGCAGAAGTTCTGAGTCATGTTTTTTGCTCTTTTAAAACGGTAGCATACACCCATGAGAACATTTCACTCAGAGTAGAAGTGCTGGAGTAGGATAATTGACAGAGTCGCAATCTGCATTATGCCGAGATCAGAACTGGGAACCTCTTACGCATCCGAACCCTCCCATGCACCACAGCCTTACTGAAATAGGTACTACATACTCCACAGAATAAAATGCAGCCTTGGTATAAGAGCAAAAAAATAAAAGCGTACACCACACTGTGGCTTTTTGGAGTTCAGTGGGTTTTTGGTTGTGGTATATGCTCAGTTTCTTCTCTGCATTTGTATTACAGTGCTCATTTTTTCACCCGATTGACATTTCTTTAAAGACCCTTGTGTTCACACACTCCTATATTTCAAGGTGGCATTTCATATGACTGTACCGTTGGAGCCAAATAAACGCAGTCTTTCAAATACATCAAACAATACAGTAGTCTTGATTTATTGGTTAGTCCTTACAAACTCACACAGTGTCAGAGATGACTGAGGGATGACGCTCACTGTGAGATTACCTGCAGCTAGTCACCGGAAAATATATTGACGTGGGCGGAAAGCATGCATTTTTAACCCAGCTGTACATAGCACATATGCAACGTATAGAGAAGTGCAAAATGGCTACAAGCAAGTGTGGAAATAGACCCTTTCCACAGCAGCCACTTTGACATGAAAGAGTGGTGCAAACCCAGGTGTTACCACTGCTGCTAATTACGGTTCCGCTCCATTCAGCTCAGGCAGAGTCAGGGTGGTCCATGTTGGCTCACGGGAACGTCTCTGCAGCAATAAATGGAACTGGACCTATCATTGGAAACACCTGTGTTGCATGCCAAAATGGCTGCTGTGAAGAAGGTCTGTTATTATTTTCTACACTGCTGCATTTTTAAAATGTCGAATACATTTTTATGAATTCATATTTTGTCATATTAGTAACTATATACATGTAATGGGGCAAAAAAGTACAGTATCTCTAAATTGTAGTGGAGTAGAAGTGCAAACAGGCAGAAAATGTAAACGCTCGAGTGCAGTACTTGTACTTGATGTACTCACTTGTGGAATGTAACGGCTGTGACTGGCTTACTTGCTTTCCACATCGGGTCGTACGCAGTGTATGTTGGTTAAGCAGCTGCCGCGTCCGACAAGACCTGCAGTACCTGTGTCGCGTCGCGGCGCTCGGCACATCTGTAAGCCCGTCAGCCGCGCAGTTCCTGCTAGGTGGCAGCACGAGAGGGGCTGCACGAGAGAGCCTCGCGAGCTGCGCCGCGCGTGTGTGTGTGTGTGTGTGTGTGAGCCCCCCCCCGTGTGTGTACGAGCGCGCACGTATAAAGCCGGGCAGATGTAGCTCATCTTCAGAGACGGTGGGGAGGGAAAGTGCGCGCCGTGCGCCAGCTGGACGACCGTCAGGATGTCTGCGGAAAGGTTGGACAAAAAGAGGACGATAGAATTGAGGAAGAGGCACATCGGGTGAGATAATTGACGTTCTCGACTTTTATGAAAAAGTTTCCAAAAAGAAAAAAAAAAGAGAGAGAGAGAGATGACAGTAGTGAAGTCATCTCTGTGTTTTCCTGGAAAACAGAAGGTCCTCCTGTAAACGAACATTAAATTCTTCTAGAGAGAGCTGACGCTCTTTACACGGACATTTTAGCATTTTGACGGATTTATTTAGTAAATAATTGATATATTTCTAAGTGTCATCTTATGATATGAGTTCAAAAGTAACCGTAATGTCTTTTTTATGACCACTGTACAACATAGTTGTCTCTGTGCATACCAGAGTGAGCCACCCTGTGTATACTGATCAAAGCTCCTCTGCAGGCCATCTTGTAAGATCTTCTTCAGCCATGACCCCATCAAGATTGTGCAAGCCAAAGGCCAGTACATGTACGATGAAAAAGGACAGCAGTACTTGGATTGCATCAACAACGTGGCTCATGGTAAACACACAGTTGCTCACACACGTGCATGAATATGGCAGTCGGATTTCTGTTTGCACCTCTCCTGTCATCGCCTCCAGCACAACCTAAACATGTAGCACAGAGAGCGGAGCTGTTGTCCGCCGGCATTCGAATTTAGACTCGGACACACGGGCAGAACGGTTTTGCAAACTGGTTTTCTATGCACAGCTTTCACATGTTGCACACCATCATTCAGAGGGGCTGCACGGCTGGCAGGCGCACAGGAATGTAAACCCTGCATGCCACATACAACACTTCCAGTTCAGCATATGCTCAGCCTCCAATTATGTGCCTTGATATATACGGTGTGCTCGGACCTCAAATCACAGTCAGACGACTCGAAGAGTAAAGCCTGTTTCAAGCTCTGATCTTCCTTGCGTTCTTCAGTGGGCCACTGTCACCCAGACGTGGTGAAGGCGGGAGCGCAGCAGATGGAACTACTCAACACCAACTCACGTTTCCTGCACGACAACCTCGTGCTGTACGCCCAGAGGCTGCAGGCCACACTGCCGGACAAGCTCTCCGTGTGCTACTTTGTCAACTCCGGGTATGTGTGCGCGCACGTTCTCGCACTCCTCGAACAACAAACACATCACTAAGGTTAGGCCAGACTTGTTTTTTCTGGGTGGGGATCAGTCGGTATTTGCGAAGGAGCAGCACAAGATGCAAGCCTGAGGTGAGCTATAAGGAAAGGTGTGGTTCACTATATGACGCACAACATCTGTTTTTTTTTCTCAAGTGCCATATGCATGAGAAAAAAACAGATGTTGCAGTTGATCCAGCTTTTAGTTTGCATCACAACAGAGTTTGCAACACAAAACATAACACCAGCTTTGGACATTAAACTGGACCAGGCCGGCGTGGTTATTTATTTACACCACTTGCTGGAGCTGTGCAGTCTGAGCAGGTCTTATCTGGTCCCGGGTGATAATGTTAGAGATAATCATCCATATGCTCTCAACAATGCGATGAGAGAAGTTACAAACCAGAGGCGTCCGGTCAGGACAGCAAACATTTTCTAAATTGTGCACGACAGGACGAAAGTGTATTTCCAAACACACGCAAGACAAAGGGAGGAATATACTAAACCTCCCTTAGTTCCACTAAAGCACACAACAATTAGGAAATGTTACACTTTTCTTGTGACAGTTTCTTGTGTCAACACAAGCGGAGCATAAACAAGTAGTTTTACAGGTTTTTAGTGGAGAAAAACTGCCCTGCACTAAAGTCCGGACCTCAGCCTTACCTCACACCTGGATGAACTGGAATGTTCTCGTGTCTGAATGCGAGCGAAACTCTGCAGCTAGGTTCCAAAATCATGTCAAAAGCGTTGCCAGCTCTGATGTTTTGCAGGGGGAATCTGATTTCAGCGTGCTAAACAGGTCAAAGTATCTATTTTGTTGATGTGCCAGAGGCATATTTTGCTCCAAATTACCGGTCATAATAAAGTAGCACATGGGTCAGACAAGGAAGCTTATGATTCATAGTTGATGATACCACGGAAGCAAGGAAGAAAAACATTTTTAGCTTCAGCGTAATTAACTTTAATTTAACGATCAGTATGAATAAATAGGTCACCTCACATGCCCTCGTAATAGGAAGTAAAACATCAAACTGAGACTGACGTGCTGGTGATATCCATGGCTTCACCTGTGTATTTTGTGGTGACTGAGTAACTCAAAGTAACCCTTGTCCCTTTGAACTTCAGTTCTGAGGCCAACGACCTGGCGCTTCGTCTTGCACGGCAGTACACAGGCCACAAAGATATCATCACGCTGGAAAAGTAAGTGCCGCTTCCCCCGATCCTAAACACCCCGCGCATGTGTCATTTCATTCAAATGCTTATTGATGATGAGGAATCACAACGAAGAGGCTCATTTGGTGCGCGGCCTGTGTTTGCTTTGTTTGCAGCGCGTACCACGGCCACGTCTCGTCGCTCATTGACATCAGCCCGTATAAGTTCCACCAGCTGTCAGACGCTGAGCAGAGCCAATTTGTCCATGTGGTGAGTGCTTTTCCTGTCCACGTCTGCCTGCCTGCACACTATTAAAACACCATGAGTCAACTTCACTACCGGGCTTTGGCAGGCTGCAGAGCATTCACTCCTGTGCATGCACAGGGATATGTGTGTGTGTGTAGGGACAAGAAAAAGAGACAGCAACATGAAATACAAAATCAACAGGATAACATGCAACCAAAGTGCATCTGACATTTTATTGTATGTGTTAAAGGCGTGTAAGTGTAAGTGTAAGAAAGGTGTAATAAACACTGAAAGAGTTGTGTTGTTGTAGGAGCCAGTGTTCTAAGGAAGATGTTTTGTTCTCAGCTCCTCCGTGTGATTCCGTGCACTCCTCTCCGCTCCTTGATCTCCTCGTAGTTTGATAAGGCAGCTCGCAGAATCCCCGGCTCTAGTGTTACACGCCAAAGGTGTGTGGCAATACAGTCCGTTCCACCAGCTCCCATCTTTTATTCATGAACATGGACACTGTCACGCTGTGGTTCAGATGCCGGGTAATGCAATAACAGTTCAGCCTGAGAACAGCCAAGGCAGGAAGTGTAAACACAAAGATAAGCAAATTCTTGCTTTCAGAAAAGCACATGGTAACTCTCAAACGGCTACGCCTGTTTATCATGTGTTCACATAATTCTTCAGAGGAACTCCGGCCCGCATGGTCAAAAAATGTAAATGTTTTGATGATGTTATAAAATCTGAAAATACAGATCTTCCCATGGAGTCCAGACACTGGCGGTGTTGCTGACAAACATATCCATCAACACTTCTGTCAAATATTAACTGAGAAAATTCAGCTCTGACAGCGATATCTGGTCACTTTTTCTGCCTGTGAATGCGCTGCGTTACGTAGCTGTGGCCTGTGAATCTACTGAAGTAATCATCTCGACTTCTCGTCCCCTGCCCAGGCTCAGAGCCCAGACGTGTACAGAGGCAAATACAGAGCAGATCACCCCGACCCCGCCACAGCATATGCAGACGAAGTTAAAGATATAATACAGAGAGCTCACGAAAAAGGAGGCAAGGTACAGTTTGAACTTGATATCGCTATCACCCTTGTGCTGCAGAAATAACCTCAGAAATGTGGAAATGTGTTGTTTTGTTCTCTTTTTTTTTTTTCAAGGAAATGGCATTAAATTGCAAAAGTCCTTCAAGTGCATGTCAGACTGAAGACGCATGTTGTGTTTGCTTTATTGTATGACAAAGACTCATTAGACCTTTTTTTTTCCGCCTTTCCCTTTTTGTCCCATTCTCTTCTCTATCACTTCCTTTCCCGAATCTCAGGTACAGGCCAAGGACTCTGGCTTTTCAGGTCAAAACCTCAATCACAAGAACATGTGTATGGGACTCTTTAGGGTCCAAGTATGTTGAAAAGCTCAACCCAAGGGGCATGTCCATGCTTCCAGTGGCAAGAAGGACGGGACTTCAGACCCAGAGATTGTAGAGAATGCCTTTCTAACGGATGTTTCCTTTTTGTCATGATGGAGAGACACATGTATGTGACTAAATGTTGCACCCTGATGATCTTATATATGTATATATGGAACATATGTTATTTTTCTCCACAGTGGCCTAAGTTAACATTCATTTCTGCCCAAGCATTACATGATTGCTCCTCTCTTTGTTTGTGTACCGCTGTCTGAAAAGTCACACACTTATGAAAGAGGTCCACAGGTCAAAGATGCCAGAAGCAGCTCCGTTTTTTTCCAGTTCATCAGCCTGCTTTTAGATTGGTAGAGCTGATGTGTTTTTCTCTTGCACAGATTGCCGCTTTTATCGCTGAGTCATTGCAGAGCTGCGGCGGGCAGGTCATTCCCCCTGCAGGCTACTTCCAGCAAGTGGCAGAGTATGTACCCAAGTTATTGCAGAGATTCACTCACGTTCATACTGAAATGCTTAACTGAACGCAAAGCGCGGTGAACATGAACGTACAGCAATAAGAACAAACGACTGATGAAGAATTACGTGTTCTCTTTCAGTAAAACATGAAAAACCTGTTGTGTATAGTCGCACTAATGTAGGCACGTGCCTTATGAAGGGAGCGGGTGAATAACTGGAGTTTATCTCTGCAGACATGTCCGCAAGGCAGGAGGCGTTTTCATTGCAGACGAAGTCCAAGTTGGCTTCGGACGCGTTGGCACCCACTTCTGGGCTTTCCAGCTCCAGGGAGAGGACTTTGTGCCGGACATTGTCACCATGGGAAAGCCTATCGGCAACGGCCACCCCATGTCATGCGTGGTCACGACCAAAGAGGTGGCAGAGGCCTTCATGGCATCTGGAATGGAGTATTTCAATACAGTAAGATCATTCTCATTTTTGCACCGCCCTTTTCGGGAATAAATGATATTATGGCACATTTTTTTAATAATCCCGAAAAACTGCAAAGGGCAGATTACAGAGAGCAAACTATAGGAGTTTGCTTTTCCTCCCAAGTAGACCAGAAATGGCACTGACCTGACCTCATCCTTGACATGACGTTCTCGTCTGTGATTCCCAAGTGTGTCGACGCAGCTGCTTTCCACATTATGGGGGAAGAAATGCATTCCATTTAAGCCAGATTCTTTTTTTTATCGGCGGCCACAGATTACAGTTATTTCCTGCGAAAGGAACAAAAGTTGACATAATAATCCCAATGTACGAGACCCCCCTCCCCCTCCACCCCCGTCATACTGAATGGGTTTTCAGCCTGTCTGCTGTGGTCACATACAGATTATAGTTGAGTGTGTTAGAGGCATAATTTGACGGCGTCAACAGAAACACCTCGCTGACACTGTGACGTTGTACATCTGTTATGTACTTGCATGCATCGAATTGTCTACTGGCCCCGTCTTCCTTAGGATCGAGCTGCTGATTTCCTAGGCGGTGTGTAACCTTTCCTCTGTGTGTGGGTTTTGAATTTCTCAGTTTGGCGGTAACCCAGTGTCATGTGCCATCGGCCTAGCCGTACTCGACGTGATCGCGAAAGAGGATCTCCAGGGCAATGCGCTGCGCGTGGGGCGCTACCTGACCAATCTGCTAGAAAAGCAGAAAGAGAAGCATCCACTGGTTGGTGATATCAGGTAGGCAAACACACACGTACAGGATGTGACTATGTACTTCCAGAACACTAATGTATATAACACACCTTGCAATACAAGAATGTCTGTCCATTTGGTGTACATTGTCATGATCCAGAGCATGTTTTAGAAAAATGACTTTTTGTCCAAGAATTTATCAAAATAAATAAATCACACATTTCCAAAAAGCCAGCAGAGGCATACAGGATGTGTCAGAGATGACTAAACCAAAGTGCGTCACACCCTGCAGGGGTCGCGGCCTCTTTGTTGGGGTGGAGCTTGTGAAGGACAGATTGAAGCTGACCCCCGCAACAGCAGAAGCCCAGGAAGTCATATATAAGTAAGTAAGATGTCAGATTAATATCCAAAATGATTTAAAGCATTTAAAGCAAAGAGGCTGCTTTGATTACGCTGCTTCAATTCCAACAGTGTTAGCATAGCTTACGGTACGGTGTCATGACAAATACTTGTCATGTCACCACGATTACGTTATGTTTTTGTCACCTTACAATGAGCCTTTTAAATTTCCTCTTCTACAGACAATCTAAACTCTGGCTCCAGATATTTCATGGCCGCTGTAGTTTCTTTGTTTTAGTTCACACGTGCCATTTACAAATACTAATTAGCTGGTTAGCTCTTCCTGTTCTTCATGGGCTGAAAAGTGTTTTTGTTGACACGGAGGCATCATTATAAAAGCTGTAACTACCCGAAGATTGTACAGAATTTCAATGCACGGTCATATTTTGATAGATAACCATGACTTGCAGTGTCAGATTTACGTACTGCTTGTTTTACAGCAGACATTTTGTCAGAGGGCGAAAAGCACAGGTGTAATTAATCACATTAATTAAGACACACACCTGAGTAATTGTATACTGAGCTACCATGAGTGTGATTAGTTCCACCTGTGCATTTCCTGCTGTGAAAGAAAGAAAGAAAGAAAGAAAGAAAGAAAGAAAGAAAGAAAGAAAGAAAGGCTTAAGCTCTCATTTGAATTTGTAAATGGATACAGAGTGTGCAGTAATTTATATAAATCGCCCGCAGGCTAAAGGAAGAGCGCGTCCTTCTCAGTGCTGACGGACCTCATCGCAACGTGCTGAAATTCAAGCCCCCCCTGTGCTTCACTACGGAGGACGCCGACCTCGCGGTGGAGAAGATCGACCGCATTCTCACAGGTCGCACCTTCACATTCCTTTTCTCGCCGCGGTTTTCTTATTGCGCGCGTGCATTATTTAAAAGGATCGAGGCGTGTAATGGCAGCCTACTGTCCCCGCGAGAGCCGTCAATCATGGGTGTCATTGTGTTTTGTGTTTCCAGAACTCGAGGAAGCCTTAGGCTTGAAGTTGCACGACGCAGCGAATGTAGAGAACGACAGCGGCAAAAGAAAAGTAAGTGTGACTCTGCTCCTGATTTTCAACACTGTTGAAACATCCGAACCAACTCAATAAACCCAAGCTAGTTTTTGGACCAAAGCTTCCAAAGACAAAGATGAACTAGACTAGACTAGAAGATGTACTAGACTAACTTTTAATAATTTTCCAATCTGATTGATTCTCCTTATTACTTTATATCAAGCTCCCATCAGATGAAAATGGACACCAGTATCACAGTGGGTTGGTACACAACACAGGGAGCAGTCCAGGAGTTCCTCAACAAACCAAAAAAACCAAACGCTTGAAGACATAACGCTGCTTCACGTCAGAGCTGTGAAATGACGACACTCAATCTTTAATAGCCTGTAAGAGACAATAAAAAGTGAAGTGCCTGAGCATTTAACCTAATGAAAAATGTTTGACAGTAACAACAATATGCTGTGTATATGATATCGCAGTATCTTCTCAGGTATTATATTTTTTTAATTGCACTTTAATCAAACCACATGTTCAGCATAACTACGTGTCTCATGGTTTCACTTTGGTACAAAAAAGCCCCTCCCGTGATTGTGTTATCATGCTACATAACCTGTATGTTCTTTTTATTTGAATTTTTGCCAATGTTTGGACATGATTTCCAAGGAATCATAAATTTAATAAAGCAAAAGATATTCTGTCCCACGTCGTAATCTAATCATTAAAAATCCAGTTTTAATGATTGCAAACATTGCTAACTGTAGCTGGAAAGTATCAGCACACATTGTGGTAAATTCATCTGCACTGACAGGGTGTCCGGATTATTAAAGTTTTTATTTTCATTAAAAGTTTTTTTTGTTTGTTTTTAAAGAATAGCACGTGATTTGTTTGTTTGAGACTCTGTGTGTACAGTTTAGTCAGCATGTGAGAACACGTCTGACAGGGAGTGAAGAGAAAGAGTCGCCTGCGGTTGCTTCATGTGTGAAACAACGACTGTACTCTGGAAAAACCTGTAAGAACGAAACTTAAAAAGTTCTGTACACGGTTGATTGCCGGCGCAAAACTTGAAACAAGCTTTGATTTCGTAGACTGAAAACGACATTGAAAAGACAAAAAAGAAAAGTGTGAATAGAACAGCTGTTCAGTCAAGCTTCCACTGCAGCCATCGCATCTTCTCTGAAAGTCGCTTTGGATAAAATCGTCAGCTAAATGACTAGTTGTAAATGTAAGTGCGCGTGCCCTCCCATTTATCGACCCTGTTTTTGCCCTATGACTAGAGGCAAGTTACGTTGAGGTTTTAAAAAAATATTTAGAAGGTATTAAAAAGGTATTAAATGTAACCTCAGGATTCCTGCATAAACTCTGACTGAATAAAATGCTGTACGTGACCTCTGCCTTCAGCATATCTTACTCCTGCCTGCTTCGAACGAGCAAACATGGATGCTGTTTGACAAGTCAGCAGAATGTTCCTTCTTGTCAGACAGAAACTGGACAAAAGCTGCGAGTTTGTCGGCTGCATGTTAAAGTGCTCAGTCGGAGAAGCCCTGACAAAGACAAAAAGATAAATGGGCTATAGTTTAACATCTGCCGTGTCTCAGGAGGAGTAATGTTGGCTCAGGTCCCGGATGGTTTTCTTTGAAGTGGAGAGGAGCCAAGACGCAAAACAACAACTTATTGTATATGGCTAATGTTATGTCTCTATGGTAACCGTTTTGTAACAGAAAATAATGTTATGAATATAGAAAAGTAATAAAAACAATTCAAGAGCCGCTGATAACAGCTGATGAGATAAGGGAGATGGAAACAAAGATATTTCTCTGTAGAAGGAAAAAGTGAAGCTTGTGAGGAGTATTAGAAACGTGTCACTGAATATACTCCAAATTCTGCTATTAATGAACTTAATTGGTGTGTTTTAGGGTTGTAGGTACTGCGCTTGATGATAGCTTTCTCCACTTTTACTGCTTCTAATATAGAAATCCGTTTTGCTTTTACGTCGCAGTTGCATTAGGCTTGATTTATCATCAGTTATTTGCCATATGTTGGATCTGATGTACAGTATTTAGACCCATTGGGAACTCCAGCTATGGAGCAGCGTTCATTCATATTTGATTATTCTAGAAGCTTTGACAGTGTGTCACAAGGGGCATGATCTTCTCAAAAGTAATGAGATACAGAATCGGCTTTATTGGCCAAGTGTGTCTCACACACACACACACACACACAGGAATGTACCTGGTTTTAAGTTACTCTCAGTGTACTAACACACAACAGTTTACAGGAAGATATAAACAGACACATAGATTTGCTTAGATTAGACTTGCATATATGTCTATACAGTGTGCAGGGTTTATATTGACAGTGATGGATGATCTGTACATGTTGGAGCACAGTGTAGTGTAAATATGTAATTCATCACTTATATAAGGTAAGGTGGGTTGTTTCAGTGTTCCAGGGTTGTTGACTGATTTAACTGTCCGTGGCGTGTGGGAGGAAATTGTTCTGGTTGTTTTGGCATACAGCAGAAGCTGGAACAGGTTGTGAGAAGTCTGCAGTGATGTTTCCTGATTCTGGAGACGTGTAAATGGAGGTGTAGGTTGGCACCGATGTTTTCACTGTCTGGACTCTGTTCCTTCCTATTTGGTGGCCTATCCAAACCAGACAGTGTTGGCTATGTTCAGAACAGACTGGATGATTGCGGTGCAGAATCAGCAGAGCAGACCCCTCCACAAAAGGAGGCAGGGTTGTTGGCAGAAAAGCATGTTTTTGGCCTTGTTATACAGGATTATGTCCCCGTTTCTGCACCCTTCCTCCTCCTTGCCTGACTTTAGCTGTAAATCAGGGATGTTGTTGGATGTGCAGGAAGTTTTAGTCTGCACACGGAAGCCGTTGCAAGATCTCACGGTGTCAGTGAGTTCATCCAGATCTGTAGCAGCGGCCTCTAATCAGTGCTGCCGTAGCAGTGCAGCTTTGCCTTTCTGATCTATTGCCAAAGTCATCAGAGACACTTGATTTGCTGGAAGAGCAGGAAGTCTCGACTTGTTCTTGAGGAACCTCTCAAACCGCTGCGAATGATGAAGCATGATCAGTTCATTATCAAGTTCTCAAAAGTAACAAGATACATATACACTCCCAATGTACTCACAGAACAACTTACAGTAAGCCAAAACCAAAGACAACAAATGCAGGTACAAAATAAACATAGCATAAACTTAACTATTATATGGGTGGGTATATTAGCTGTTTCAGCACACGTTATCATGTTTTATGTCTCTACACAGCTTGAAAACAGATATATTACCACTAACATTGCAGAAAGTTACTCCCTCAGTACATGAGAATACAGGATTTGAATGTGACATGAATAACTACCTACTGTCAACAGATGGTGTGGTGGAAAAACATTTATAATGTGAAATTCTATCAACCCTGAAATCTCTGGCAGTTACTTAAGATGAAATAATCACAAGCACACAGAGTAGCTCATTGCTGCCCAGTGTTGTCCCGTCAGCGTCACTGCAGACACCGGGAAACACTGTGGCCTGCTGGATCTGTGCCGCCACCTTCTGGAGGGGAAATTACAACGCTCACTGAATCCCCAACTCGCAACTCAGTCCTGCCGATGCAAACAGGTGCTTCCACCGCACTGGGGAAAGATGAGCCATCAGACACCATCTTCTGCCGTATTTGTGAGGAGATCGCCAACCTTGCAGAGCGGTGCACAGAAAACGGCTGAACGTCGGGCACACTAGTCTACATCAGTGGAGGAATAAAAAAAAAAAAATCAGCATCACAGAGAACACACACTTCTCAACTGGGCTCTCTGGCAAGCGATGCAGAAGTATCCACTAATATATGACCCTCATCTTTCACGCCTACGTGAATTCACGGCATGGAACTTTCGTTATGCTGATTTTAGACATTACCATACCGCTATTTTATTCTTACTGTAACCAACCTCTTGTTAAGCTGCGCTATCATTTAAAATATTCATATTGTACTGAGTGCACATACTTTGTGTGTGTGTGTATATTATCTGTTTAATCACAGAAAAACATTGGTGTGAAAGAAAATACAATATATACATTGACAACTGCAAAGAGCTCTGAAAAGAAGATTTATTTCACACCCTTGTACAAAAATGCGACTGTGACAATTCAAGGCTTTTCTGATGTTTGCGTTACAAAAACGTACAACTTAAAGATTAACCCCCCCCCTCCTGATACTAAATGAGTGGCTCCAAGCCAACGGTGTTTGGTGACTTGCTTTCCCTTTTCTTCTCCAGTGGCTGAGAGAAATTTCACCTGCCGCGCAGTACGCGCAGCTTCTTTTAGTAAAGTGAAATGAGCAAAAACAAGACAAATTTGGTGACAAACGACGCGCCTTTAACAGTGATCGATGTGATCCTGTCCAGCGTCGATTTTCTGGGGAATTTGGAAAAGAGAAGATGAAAGAAAGTCACTGAACACCAATGAGACACAGCTAGTGAGAGACTGTCAGTGCAGCCAAGTCTAATTTCTTCAGCAAGGTCAGTGCTTTCAGTCCGGAACGGTTGTCGATTACATCAAAAGGTCGAGTTTTCCATCATTTTTGTTGAACTGCCTGTTGGGGCTCCCACAAATTTGATCTCCTCTGTCCTCCTTAAATCATTTTCAGTGTGCTCTTTTCTGTCTTTAGCCCATGAGGTATCCTCTGAAAAGACAAAAATAAGACAATGTTGAAGCATTGCGTTTGCTAGAGTCGGGCAAACATTGTCGCACGTGTAGATCTTAAGAGTGGACTTACGGCAGCTTCATGCGCATGAACACCCGGGCCATGAAGAAGCTGAGGAGAACGCTGACAAAACCGATGAACAGCAAGAGGAAGCGGTTCAGCTTGGGAATGTTTGGCGCATTGGAGCGGTCCAGGATTATAAAGCCCAGGCCTCCCATCGTGAAGAGGAAACTGGAAGCCAGTCCTTCCATAATGTACTGCCCATTTACTCTGGAAAACAAGACGTGGTTTCATTAGCTATGAATGAGACTCGACCATGAGTTTGCTGGGACGTGCACAATGTTGTGACTGACATACCTGTAAGCCAAGAAGGCCACTGGCCTCTGGTGTCCGTGCTCATCAGTCATTGAACCCACACTTGGTGGCTCTACAATAACATCGTAGATGATGCCTGTCATGTGGAGGAAGATTAAAAAGAAAGCTTAAGACTTAATTCCCAGCAATGTTGAGTTCATTAATCATAAATACTCCTTCCACTCCTCACGTTACTGCTGCATCATAACCACGTCTGTCAAACAGACCCAGATGTATTGATTAGCTTCCAGTGCTAGTTTCACTGCAGTTAGCCCGCCTACGGGCTAGCGTGTACGTCAACAGGCCGATGTACAAATACAACCAAAGCTTCAGCGTGACAATAATATCTGTTATTATTCCAAACACCCACAAATGAGCTTTAAATGACGTGCTGGCAACATGTACATTCAACGCTAACGCGCTAGCATTCTCGCGTAGCCTAGCAGAGCCGTTTACCTCCCGTGATGAGAAAGTAGGACACAATAACGACCGCGTACACGGTCATAGCCGACGGCATGTGCAGCCATGACGGTTTCTTCAGTTTGATATTCGGGCATTCAAGCACAGCGAACGGTATACTGTATAGAGTCTCCATGTTTTGTGAAGAAGTGTCCTCTAACTGTAATACAGCTGCGGCCGCTGGCTGAGATCCGTCTGAGCAGCGGCTTTGTTGACGTGTCCCGGAAGTACATGTTTGTTCCTCCAAGACGTTTTTTTTTTTTTTTTTTTTAATTTAAGGTATTTTATTTTAATTATCGTATTTATAAAGTATTCTGTTAGAGCAAAAATATGTTCCTGATAGTTACATTAAATTTACGATATTTTTTTTATTTTGGCACGTCACTGGCAAAGACTGCGTGACGTATCCTTAAAGAGACAGTGTACCTGTCGTTGTAACTTTTTAAGTGATCACGTTTAAAAGTTCCCAATCAAGCAGCTTCATGAAATTCACTGACTTGGTCTAATGAAGTACATGAAAATGATTCATCTGCTTAACTATAGCTGCCTGCTTCACTATGGGTAGTGAAAAAAAAAGATAACTCATTTTGCTCAATATTAGGGAAATACACGGTGCAGTGATGCCACTTTCTACTTCTACTCCACTATATTTGACAGCTGTTACTAGTATGAGTTTCTAAAATGTGTTTTAAATTTAAGTACCCGACCCGATAGATCAAACAATGTATAGTCAGTATGTAAAGTATACAAGTGAAATCTTTCATGCAAAGGCAGCAAATCTAGTTTGGACTATTGAACAAAACAAGCATTGTGAAGGTGTCAAAGGATAGGAAAGCATGGCTCACCACTTTCTGAATTTTTGCTAAACAATTATTCTATATAAAAGCTAACAAGCTGCATCTCAACCAACCAAGAGGAAACCCCGCTTTTACATTTATACATGAGTGATAATAGTAGGAGTTGCTCAGTAGAGGTAAATGTCCCCCCCATGATACTACAATACAATACTTTGATTTATTAAGCCCAACGTAATAAAAATACATTTATGAAGCAGATGACATTCAAAAGCGTCAAATGTAGAGCATGTCGCATTTGGCCTGATGTAAAACTGAATTCAAAAAGTTTGATTGTTGAAAGTTTGTTTAACTTATCTGCAATACATCCTCATTCAGATGCAGGCAGTCAAGATGTCAAACCACAGGCACCAAGGCATTGAAAATTACGACAGGAGATGGATCTGTTTGTCATTTTTTTATTGTGGCATTACAAATACACATTTTACTTAGATTTCTGGCTCTGTGCCTGTGCCTTAAGCACCTTGACGACGATCTTCTGCTCCTCAATCAGGAAAGCACGCTTGATCCTGAGAATAAAGCAAGAGAGACCATTTAAACATAATGCCTCAACTATTCAAAAGCTTACTCCAGGTTTTGATCAATAGTTCAAATAACTGTTTAGAGTAGTAATGGTGTCAACCTTCATCGTGACAATTACAAGCATCATTCCAGTTTCTCAGTCTGGAGACGACAGGAAATGCTTCTTACCTGTCACGCACACACTTGGCGCACATGGAGCCTCCGTAGGCCCTGCTGACGTGCTTCTTGGTCTTGGAGAGCCTCATCAGAACCTGAGGTCTAACAGCCCGGATCTACAAGACAGAACAGAACCACAATGAGACCCCAGCAGAAAACGTGCAGACTTTATTTATCACCAACCAGTGGACAGTTATCCTAATCAGGTTCATTTGTGATGGGACAAGCAGAAGAGCAACTAAACTCTGGACTGTAGGCTACTCAGAACTCGATGAGTCTACAGGTATCCAGAAACACCAGCAAACTGTTCTAAGGCTAAAAGTACTTTCACCACTCTAAGTACAAAGTTTAAATACATTCACAATCATATGTATGCTCCATGAGAATTCTGTGTTCAACTGCACGTCACTTTTTATGCCACTCGGTTACAAGATCAGACGCTTTGGTGTGTACTTCTGTTTTCAGGTGTAAAATACTACTTTATAAATTTGGATCGGCCCTCATCCTTCCTGAATTCTCACATGGCAATGTCCTGATGGATGGAGGTAAGAGAACTAGTTCAAATGTCATAACCAGCAGGTCTCTACTAAACTGAACAGTGCTCGTCTGTAAGACCTCTCTAAAGAAAACTACTCCAAGGCACAAATTAAGATGACTCTGCCTAAACTTTGAATAGCATAAAAGTTGTATTTAAAAATCAAGATCCAGGCCCTGTGATCCTTCCCTGTGTAAAGCACGGACACTAATCGTCCCTTCAACTAAGTGTCAAGATGTCACATCTGGATATCTTCAGCTGTTAGACATATTCTTTACAATAATACATCACTAGGGACATATTCACTAATTAAAAAATAAGCAAAGTCACAGAAAACTCCAGTCCTAACAGCTGAATCGTTTCCAACAAGAGCATGTGAACTAGAAGTAAAACTAATATTAATCTATCACAGTTTGCCAAAATCAAACAGTACAAATGTCCGTACAGTAGATACACACACTCTTTGCCAAGTAGTTACATTACAGCTGAATAATCAAAGATGCAAAGCAACACATCTTGTAAAATGCTTCTCAGTTTATGGAAGCTTGTTTCACTAATGCAGCAAAATCAAACCCTAGATTGAACATCAATGAACGCCGCTACATGGACAACATTTGGCACTAGTATTTTGGCTTGCTTTTAAGCATTAGGATCTCATTTTTAAACAATTATATTGTCAGAAGGACAGCTCTTCAGGGCACCTGTGTTGATACTCTTGCAGCACAGTGCTGTACATTTACAGGCTAAATACAAGATCATCAACCCCATCCATTCAATGTCCAATCAGCAGTATTACATTTGGGAAGAACGTCAACAATATCTACAGGTGAGTTTGACAGGATTAACTCAGACTGATCCCATGTGAAGTGCTCACGCCGATGCCTTACAACCACACATGTACGCCTTGATGGGGGGGGGGAAACGAGCACTCATCGAGCTTCAATCTCGTCTACTTACTCCACGCAGTCTTCCTGGGCAGATGCCACATGCGGACTTGGGGGCTTTGCCAACCTTCTTGGTGTACAGGTACACAATGCGGTTACCAGGCGTCCGGGACCTGCGGGAAGAGCACCGCGGGAGCGACAAGTCAGGAGGACGGGTACGAGCAAGCGTGCCATGGTGCTAGCTTCGCATTAAGACAGACGACACGTTAAAGCCACTTACAGTCTGGTCTTGTTAGAGGCGGTGTTGTAGGACAACCTACGGCGGTAAGTCAGGCGCTGCACCATCTTGAAGCTGAAAACAGACACAACACTGCGTTAAGGTTTGAACGTGATGCTAACCATGCTAGCGGTGCTCGACATGTCAGTGGCACCGGCTAACATTAACGTTAGCTCACAAAACACGGGCTGAACGGGAAGACCGCACAGTTTTACGCGATATAAATCACACGTGCTATTATTTTAATGTTAAAACACGCATCAGCGTGGTTGGTGGCCAACTTCACGACTCAGTTCGGTGTATTGAGCAGCGGCCATAGGGAGCCGGGAACGGCGTCTTAAAAAAAATGTCTTATACAAATCACCAAATAATGCAATTATTACACCCTTTGAAGCAAAGACATGCCCTTTAAATTATATTAACTTGAGATCGCCCGCATTTACTTGTAAAACGTAGGATTACAGTGGATTATAAAACCATAATGTTTCAGAGGAAAGCAGGGGCCGCCATACCTGCTGTCGCCGTAACCGGAAGAGGAAGGAGCAAGGCGGGTATTAGAGGTTAAAGGCCCTCCATGCCGGCTATTTCAAGACTGCTGTTTGTTATTCCGCCCCCTGCTGGTGGCCAGTCTTTACTACACACACATATACTGAAATAAGTAGGAAAACGGTGTAAAATGGTTTATATTATAGAAAAGAATATTAATTAAATGTATTTTAAAATTGCATTAGCCATTTTATTTTGAAAAAAACCCCTGCAATGACAAATTATAGTTACAATACAAATACAAGCATGTAACACAACAAGATAATCTGCATATTGCACATATATCCATGCACGCTTTGCAACTTTTATCTCTGCTACTATCAAATATGATTAAATATGTACCCCTCTTCTATATATACCAAATACTATATAGTGTCATATCCATCTATCTCATGTACATGACACAACTGTTTGTAGAAACCATATTTATTCCCCCACCTGCACCATTGCACTATCATCAGTCATTTACCCAGTCCACAAATATAGATAGATACTATAATATAATATATATACATATACCTTTTAAATATGTATATACATATTTTTATGTTCCTGTTTGTGCCTGTCTGTCCCTTGTCTTTTAAACTGTACTTATGTCTATGTACCATTGAGAGCTGTGTGTATACACACCTGGCCAATAAAGCGATTCTGATTCTGATATAATCATATTATGTACATCTCCAAGTCTGATCCCCTGAGTGCTGTGTACGTGGTTGAAATGAGAATGAAACCCACTTGACTTGACTTGGATGTAACCAGATGCCCCTAAATCCATCCAACATCCCATTTCCTGAATTCTGCAGGAGCTAAGTCCTTATTTAAAACCAATAATTCAGCAGGTGAAATAGAATAAATGACACTTTTGGTTAGTTTAACCTCGTATGTACAAATGTAACTTGGCATTGAGAAACTTTTTTTTAAATCAGATTTTAATCTGAACGTTAAACATGTGCACACTCCAAACTCTGGTTTTTGCTTGATTGTTTGTTTAGTGATCGTTGATAAGTCCATAAGCTGACTGATAAATTGTCTTTTATGCGAAACGCATGACGTTTGTGGTTTTCCCCAGAAAAATAATCAAACACGGATGAGCCTCCCCGGAGTTCATTTATGACATGTTGCAGCAGAAAAAGCACAGGTGTTACCAGTAATGTTAACATTGGCCGCCTTTCATGTCATACTGGCACACCTGCTTGTACTGAGCCCCAATTAATGTGATTTATTACACCTTTGTTTTTCCTGCTTGACGAGTCAAAAAGTTCAGCATGGATATCTCAAGAGTTTATTCCACTATGACCCACAACGGGGACTCATCAAAACAACCAAGGAGCAATACGAGTTACTCAAAAAACAATGTATGAATTGTCCAGTAGATGGCAGCGGTGATTAGATACCTGGTAGTTCACAGGCTGGTACTGTGAAGAGGAAATCTGTCATTCAAACTTTGGACTGGATGTTTATGCAAATGGTAATGTACGTTTATGCAAATGCATATGCTAATGCTCTGTAGTTTAATTAACTTCTGAGGGATCTTTAATGCATCTGTAGACAGTGATGAACATCACCCATGGAGTCCCCTTTAGTTTCAGGAAGGTCCCATCAGCTTATGTATTCTAAAATGAAAGAAAAGACATTTTCTTTTCAGTTCAGTCTAAAACCCCAAAACATTGAAGACATTCTTCAAAAAAAAAAAACCCCTCAGTTTCTCAAAAGGATTCATGCTTTTTTGTTGTTATTTTTTGTTTTTGAAATGCCAGCTTATCCAAAACCGCCAAAATCAGCATTCATTCAAGAAAACCGTCCAGCTGAGGGCCGCTTAATAATCTACAGCATATGCAGCGTCGCTCTAAAAATGAGAGAAATGGCTCAAAATGGCTTCCTATAAAAGAGATGCTGTGTCACAAACAGACGTTTGCCAAGCTCAGCCAACAGATGGTGAACTTGGCATCTTCTTTCGATGAAGCATTTGGCGAAGGCAAAGTTCAGTGACAGCGCAACGGCTCTGAACAGTGTGTTGGCACATTCCATATCGGTTTTAAGGGCATGAAACTGACCGGCTGGTTTTATGCTCAACTCCTCAGGGGGCTGCATTAGTTTTTTGACAGTGACAAGTTCACTCACACTGTTTTTTTGTTGATAAATGAATACTAATTTTTCCCCAATTCTGAGGTACATCAGCAAGATTTAAACATTTTTTTCCCAAGATATTTTTCTGTAAATGTGCAGCAAGCATAAAAAAAAAACTGCAACTGCGTACCTGCAACACACACCGTCACTGTTTTTTGGTTGCAAACTTTTTGTTATTGGTGATCTCTAGAGGTCCAAGCTCCTTCTACATCTTCTGTTATAGCATTGGTTTGATTAAATCCAGACGTGACATGACCTGGGATTAACCCATTGGTCTTTTTTTTATAAAGGGTGCCAGAGAGATTTGAGCTGACACCGAGGCGCACAGACACACACAGACGTCCAAATACAAACATCTGCAGGCAGCCTGTCTTAATCTTGTCAGAAGTAATTACTCTAAAACGTCTCAAAAGAATATTCAATTTAGATCTTAATCCAAAAAATTATCAATGAGTTCCCGATCATAAATAAAGTTTATTTATTTTAAATCTGACTTTACTCACATTTCTAGGAACACCGTGACACCCGCCACCCCACCACAGTCCCGACTAGTCAAAGATGAATCATATCACCTTAAGTGCACTTGATTACGCAAGCCTCTCCAACCCCCCCACCCCCTCCACCCCCCCACCCCCCCACCCTCTCCACATCTCCTTGGGCCTTCTGTGTAATCTGCCGAGATTTAAACCTGCTGCTCCTGTTTAATAAATCCACTGCGATTAAAATAGGATTACAGCTCTGCTTTCGCCTTCCTAATGACATCAGAGCATGAAATATTTTTTTGACTTTTTATTTTATTTTTATTTCTAGTTGTCTAGTTCTGGTTCTAGTTTTTGCCCAAGCTCCCTCATTCCTCCCTCCTGCATATCATAACCAGACGGGCAGCAATGATTTTCATTGGCCGCACCGCCCCCCCACCCTCCAAACCTCATCCCTGCATGCCCAGCAGGTCTGCCCATCTGTGGGACTGTTGACATAAGGATTAACCTTATAATGCAGCACACATCCTGTATCAATGCTGTCCTCCATCACACCGGACTTCTCAATGACAGATAACAGCCAAAGGAAATATGCTCCAGTGTCAGGTTGTTGCCGAAATCACCTTCGCTCATACAAACGTCTAATCTTTCAACGTAGCAATCAATACGACTCCTTTGTCCTTGCTTGGCATTGTCCCGCAATGGTTAAACGCAAAAGGTCGCAAGAGGCAAAGATTGATTGGATTTTTACAAGAGCTGAGCTCATGACCCCAGCAGAGAAATCTATTTAAGATAATGTATTCAGCTTCAGTCAAATGTAAAATGCTGATGCAGACTTTCTTTTGTTTTGTTTTGTTTCCATTTCATCCTGGAGTTCCCGCATAAAGCGATCAAGTATTTAATTATTCCAAGTTTAGCATCCTGACAAACTCTCTGTCATTCCCACCCTGTGCCCCGTACACCTGTTCTTGCACTATGTAACTTTGTGCTCCCCTGAGAATTATGTAATGCATTAAGTCACAGACTTATTTCACTTATTTTGGTGAAACTGGGTCATATTTTATGGATAAACCATTTTCTGGTTTTGCCTCCGATGTCCTCTGGCCGCTCTGCATCAACTCTCTGTGATTTACAAAGTTTCCTCATGAATAGCAAAAAAGAAAGTGCAGCAAACTATCAGAATCAGATAATAAATATAAATGTACAGCAGAAACAGTTTGTGACCAGGGTGTGTTTGGTCTGCAGAGATGTTACCTGCCCATTTCCTGGATGGAGGGCAGGCTGACACCTCCAATTTTCTCTGCAGACCTTATTGTCCGTCGCAAGTCTGTTCTTTTCCTGTATGGTGACCGATCCAAACCAAACAGAGATTGAAGAGCAGACAACAGACTGAATTATGGCAGAGTAGAATTGTGTCAGCAGCTAAATTTGTTAGCCAGGATGCTCGGGCTGTGAGCTCAGCACCAGGGGAGTGTATGTGTTTGTACCTCACACGTTTTGGACCACCGGTAACCTGAGGTTTTTGGACCCAGGGTGCAGAGAATGCTGCAGTGGATGTCTCTCTAGACATAATGACAGAGGTGAAGACACCAAAGGGGACAATGGCAGATGGCAAGAAGTGAAAGGTCGAGAGTGACTGAGCAAGGACAAGAGTGAATCTGGGATTGACTTTTAATTCATGAAATCAAAGGCCACCTCCCCAACTGTGAAGTGAAGCCTTTGCAGAGATGCCAAAAACTGCAGTTCCCCAACTGGCCACTTGAGGCTGGTTACAGAACATGTCAATCTCCATAAGTGACTGACAGATAGGTGCCATTACAGATGGCTTGTTTGAGCATCCAGGCATCATTCGGGCTTGCTCGATGATCTGATTTTTAGATTAGCCAGGAGGCGGAAGAGGCGGCACCACCAACATGACTGGTTGATTAAAGTATTCCAAAAGAATAAGTGCAATAATACAACATTTCACAAAAAAAGACCGCAGATGTAAGAGATTAAAGGCTCCTTAAAATAGGTTTGGAGGGGCTGATTGGATTCATTACCTCAGTATTTTAAATCCTCCCAACGCTCAACATTTACATGGACCACCTGTGAAAACAGGGCATTCGTATCTAATCAGCCCCAGCACTTAGTAATCAGCCCCGTGGCTGATCAATTCATGAATCTCTTTAGAGATACTACTGCTAAAATGAATATTCAAATCCACCCCCGTTCTTTTTTTTTTTTTAAGCTAAAACGGTGTCTCCCACTTTATCTTTGAACGGTCGTGCTTTTGTGTTATAACTCAGGGACTGGCCATCTGTCTTTTGGAATACATTTACTCAGCCCTTTCAAGAGCTTCATTGATTCACTGTTTACTACCTGTGCATCCCATTGGTGCCCGTGCCCATTTTGTTTTGCTGACCGCATTTTCCGAAGGGGCAGGTGGTCTGTCCAAGCCTCTTTGTACAGACTTGTGGTGGTGGTGGTGGTGGTGGAGGGGGGCTACTATGAGGCTTTTAACATCTAATCCGGAGCAAGTCTCTTAGAAAAAGCTTATCTTGGGACTGTCCAGTTTCACTACTTTCCTCATCTACAGGACCAGACGGCTATTGGCATTAGGTATTGATAAAAACGACTTGTTTAATAGTGCTAATTTAATACATTGCTTCAGTCAGTTGTGCTTCCCTCTTCACCGGAAAAACTTGCTTGGTTATCATCCTGTCTACCCCCCCACCGCCCCTGCCCCATTGCTGACAAATCCATACAACTATGTGGGACACAAAGGCTCGGATTTAGCTGCCGGGCCGAAGCGAGGGTGGGCCGAGTGGGGGCAGGGCCGGCGTGGAAATTTCTGTTGTGTTTGTAACAGCACAGATTTCAGACAAGTCAAAACAGTTCCCACCATCACCCCTCCAAACCCCGTTCCTCACCATCACAACCCACATGACCTGTGACCAGTCATCACTTTTATGCAGGAAATGTAGCCAGATCAGTCAGTGCGGCGTTGTGGGTGAGGCTGTGTGTGTGTGTGTGCGCGCTGGGGGCCATTGTTGAAAAAGAGCTGACAGCCTGGATGGGAACTGATTTAATAGGCAAAAGTATTGACAAATCTAATTTGAAGTGCCATGGTCGCCGGCTCAGAATGCGCTTTGTGATGATGATGATATGGAGTGATCAGATACATGCGCTCATACAGCTAAACATATCACTTCAAACAAAAGGATCAGCTATTGTGACAGCCTTGTGTGTGCTATCGAGTCACTCCAACTTCTTGATTTACACATTTCCCTGAGGTCGGGTGTATGCGCAAGGTCAAAAAACCTGAAATCAATCACAACTTTGATTTATGATCTTTTTTCTATTCATTAGCCAGTGGTAGTATCATTTAATGTCTTGTTTTGTTTGACCAAACATCCCCAAATGTTCAAACTCCCCAAAATGTTAAATGATGTACGTTTGAGAACCTTGTTAATGGTCCATTAACACAATAGTTGCAGGTTTCTTTTCTATCAGTTGACTAATTAATGAATAATTGCACCTCTAATATAAAGCTGTACTTCCATTGAAGCAGCAGGAGATTTAGATATCCTGAATGTTATCCCCTTTAGTCGAGCTCCAAAGATTCTGGATCCTACACTTCCCATAATGCAGCTCAACAGAATCTCAAATTAGATCCTTCTTGATTTCTAAATCCACTCTTCTTCCCAACACTGCACCTCAGTTTTGTAATGCAGGCTTGCTGTTAAACGTTTTAAGTCGAGCTCACCATGACATCACAGGGGTTTTCTTTTTTTTTTTTTTAAAGCTCCCTCCAGAGCCACTTTTAACATTATATAACTGTTTTCACATGATGATTAGTACTATGACAAGTTAACTGAACGTCATGTGTAAAATCAATGATGTAGCCTACTTATGTGCTCATTCACCAATCACATCTGTATTTTGATCAGTCTGACGGGATGGCCATCAGTTTGTCCAGTGCGAATAGCTCCAGTATGAAGACAAATGCATCATGGGTGTAGTGAGGGAATCCAACTCAAGTCACAATGCAACAATAAATGGTCTTCTGGGCTTTAGAGTGTGACAGCATCTCAGGACTGAAGAGTGCTATGTGGTCCTGCGAGAGGAAAGATTATGGTGATTATGATTGACATTAGACAACGGAGGTGAAGTCTTCGTGCTTGAAGGAACAGTTAGGCATCATGGGAAATACACTTTGCCTCGTTGCCAAAAGTTGGACGACAAAATCAGTACCGCTGTTGTATAGGTGCAGTAGGCTACCGCCAGCAATCAGCTTAGCTTGACCTGTTGCCCAGCAACCAATAATGACAACACTTGAGGAAGTCACTGCTTCTCGCTGAGACATAGTCTGGTAGATAAATCTTCTTAAAACAGCAGCTGTCTTGTCTTTTTAACACTTCATTTTTTTAGTAGATTAAAATAGCTGTTCCCCTGTTTCATCCCAGTGTTTGTCTGTTCTAGAATACTGTAGAAACATACATAACATAGCAGACTCCACGGAAGAGGACCCACAACGTGTGTAGATATGATATACACACAATTTCTGCCATATTCTGTAAATAGAGCCCCCTAAATCTTACACGCTGGAGCTTTACTAGAAAACTCAATATGAGCCACAACAGATAGTAGTCACAACACATCCGACTTTTCCGACCTGAGGTAAGTTAATGCTGTCATCCTCTGCATTTCCTGTTAGGTAACAAGAGGCAGCTCCAGCGGGGAGGAGATGGGAGCGGAGCAGAGGAGAGGGGCCAATCAATGAGGTCATTGAATCATGATTTATTATACAGCACCAGGCCATTAATGTCACACATACTTTGTCACACTGTGTAGAGATTGCGTGTCTGCATCTATCCAACACGGTTTGTCCTGTCGACCAATGCTAAGTGGTCGGGGAGGCTTTATCTGACATGAGCGGGAAACGTGGTAACCCGAGGGGGGGCTGTAGAGGTGACACTTATGTATGCATGACCTTTTAATGTTTAAGCTAAAAAAATAAGTATGTATAAAATGTAAATGAATAAAATTGAATAGTTTGACATTTGGGGAAATGTGCTTATTTGCTTCCTTGCTGTGAGTTTGACGAGAAGACGGGTACCTCTTTTCCACCATAGAGAGCTGGAGCCAGCAGCCAGCTAGCTTAACTTAGCATCTAGAAGGGGAAACAAAAGGTAACAATACAACTACAGCACAACACATTTAAATCTAGCTAATTCCATTATATCTTGTTTATTTAGTAGACCTCTTTCACGGCAGCCATTTTGACATGAAACAGTTGGGTAAACACAGGTGTTACCAATGACAGTACTTCATTCCATTCAGGTCAGAGTCCGGGTGGCATCACTGGAAAGTCAGCGCTGCAATAAAGGGAAGGAAACCTTAATTAGTATAACTGGTGACACCTGTGTTGACCTTACTATTTCATATTAAAATGGCTGCTGTGGAAAAGGACTGTGAGTACAGTGCCAAAAGAAGTTAAATTCCAGGACGTCACTGCAGCACGCCAAGAAATAGTCCCTTCCACAAACGTTTTTATTTTATTATTATTTTTTGTAAGAAATAAGAAAATGAGATAGATTAATGAAGATTGGATTTGCTGGCAGGCAGATCTTGTTGCTTTCTCACACAGTCCCTGTTTTCTGTCCCTACGCTAACCTTCGAGGTGCAGATGTAAGGGAGCTATCACACTCTTGACAAGAAAGCAGGTGTGCAAATTTCCCAAAATGTTAAATGTTAAAAAAAAAATAAAATAAAAAAAAATCAACTTTAAAATGAAACATTATATTCTCGCCCAGGTGTGATGGTGCGGAATTTGTCAATGATGCTGCAACACGAGTGTCTCTGAGAGAGGGATCCGGTACTGCACGTATAACCTTGAAATGACCTAAGGCGTGCACACAAATCAGCAACCGAGCCGAAGCTCATCCACCTGTTCCGTCATCAGAGAGGAATAAAAAGGAAGAAGAAGAAAAAAAAAAAACAGTGGAAATGCTGCCTTTGCTGCGTAACCACGGCAACTCCTCCCTCAAAACGCAGCATCACCAAAGCCCCCACCGCGTGAACCCAGCGGGAGAGGATACGCTGTCTGCTGCTTACCTGGCTTTATTAATAAACCGAGCGGGGTCACGTGGTCAGCCCAGCCCTGCACACTGTTCTGCTACATTAGCAAGGTATTTTCGACCGGGTATTTTATTATTATTATTATTATTATTATTATTATTATTATTATTATACATTTTTTATTTTCCACCTTCTCTCCTCGTCCGAGACGAGAGGGATGCTGCCGCCGCTGCTGCTGTGAGGGAGAGAGGTGAGCGCAGTTGGAAAAGCATTTTTTCTCTCTCTCTCTCTCTCTCTCTCTCTCCCTCTCTCTCTCTGTCTATCTCTCTCCCCTCCATCCAAAGCTCCTCCTCTGTCGTCGGAGAGCGGAGACCGGTCACATTTTGCTCAATGAGAGCAAGAGGGCACCGGAGAGGATTTCCTAATTTCAACCTGCTGCTGCGCCGCGCGGCTGTTTCCCTCTCGCCTCCGGCCAAGGTAAGGCATGACTCTCGCCTGCAGCCGCTCCACGCGTCATGCGCCTCGCCAAGGGGGGGGGGGGGGGACTAATGTTGGCGGGGGGGCCGGGGCTGTTTTGGTCGGCTGATGACGGTTAGCCGTGTGTGTTGTGTGATGCTGATGCTGATGATGATGATACAGCTGAAAGGGCGAAGGCAGCATTGAAGGGCACACGGGGAGGTGAGGGGAGGGTGGGAAAGAGTTTCAGACAAGGCGTGAAGCTCGAGGGCAGCAGGCTGTGCATCAGTGAGAAGTCAAACAGGACGGGACGTGTTTTTATCTGATTTCACCTGAGCAGCGGCGTCATAGAATTTACCGATTTCCACTGACTGCAGCCAAGTGATGTCCGTAAACCGCCGGCCTTCTCGTTCCCCGTTATTCTGCAGGTAAAAACAGCAGTTCTGCCTGCAGGGTGTCACAATTCAACACTGAAATAGTTACACGGGCAGATGAATCTGCGTGCTTTAAGTTTTTTTTTTTTTTCTCACCCCCCGTCTGTCTGTTGTATCTCGTGCTTTGAATTGATCGTGAATTACTTGACATTGTGAATGACTGAATTCAAAATACACTCGCTGCTTTGCAGCTAATGTAAATCTGAGGTCACATAATGACCACAAAGGACTGTTTTCACCTAAATCAGACATGAATGTTCAAAGTGAAGATATTATAAATTGTTAAAAATGTTTTTTTTTTTTGTCTGAAGAGTGAAAACAGTGAGATCAGTTATTAAAAAAACTCCTAAACCATGCACTACATGTGCATTTGATCACGAGTGTTCCACATGTGTAACACTATAGTGTTGTGCATATTTGTCATTTGTAAGTTTCTGATTATCTGCATGTAGCTACTTTTGGCAGTGGTCAGGAGGAGATTAGGCTTTTCCACAGCAGCAACAGCGATTGGCTAATCTAGCTGCTGTTATGTTCTTTTATTTCAAATTTAAGAGGAAAGAAATTGTTCATTGTACATTACCAGCTCAATTTGCAAAGTCCTAAAAGCACCAAAAAAGCACATTTGAAAATCTGCATTAGTCAAATGTTTTTCGTGATGGATACCTATCAGCAAAATTGACTTTGTCATGATTAATCAACTAATTGTTTCGTTCTTTGTCCTATTTAACTCTGACAAAGTGACAAAATGTTTTGATCATATTTTGTTGTTGATTTTACACTCTTGACTTTCTTTCCTGCCTTAATTACTATTTTTCTTTTGACATTGTCCTGCAGAGGCTAATATGAAGACATCATTTGGCAAACCAGACCCTGGAGAGCACCTACAATCTTTTCAACTCATTTGAAACGGAAGACAACGCCATGCATTGTCTCCGGTAAAACCTGCTCCCTCCCTCTTCCTACCTAACCTTTCAGAGTGTGGACCCCACAAGCTGCACAGACATGAGTTCAGACCAAGCCTGCATGGATTCACTAGAGCGAAGGCTCACGTCGGGTGCTGCCTGTAAGCGGCAGGGCCACCGGTGTCTGCGGAAAAAGCTGAGGCCAGTGCGAATCTTAGGGTTCGTCTTCAGCCTGGTGGCCGTAAGTGCCGTCTCCTTCAGTGCCTTGACCTGGAGCTCAGGGGGTCTCAGTGAGCCAGTGCTCCCCAAGGAGAGTCTCCACCAGTCGGCCCCCCACAGGACTCTTCTTTTCACCCAACCTCAGAGGGACCCCAATGTGTCAGCTGACATGCCAATAGCCATGAAATCTACAGCAAATAGCAACGAGAGCCAAGGGGAGTACCCGCAAGACATTTTCAGCCTTCAGGAGAGGCGCCAAGGAGCAGTTGTCCTCCATATGTTCGGCATGATCTACATGTTCATTGCCTTAGCCATAGTGTGCGACGAGTTCTTCGTCCCAGCGCTGACAGTCATCACGGAAAAGCTGTCCATTTCGGATGACGTAGCTGGTGCCACCTTCATGGCGGCAGGTGGCTCAGCCCCAGAGCTCTTCACCTCCATCATTGGCGTCTTCATCTCACACAGCAACGTCGGTATTGGGACCATCGTGGGCTCAGCCGTCTTCAACATCCTCTTCGTGATTGGGATGTGTGCCATCTTCTCCAAGGAGATCCTCAACCTGACGTGGTGGCCGCTCTTCCGCGACGTCTCCTTCTACATCCTGGATCTGATCATGCTCATCATCTTCTTCCTGGATAACATCATCTCCATATGGGAAAGTCTCACGCTGCTCTCGGGCTACGCCGCCTACGTGATCTTCATGAAGTTCAACGGCAAAGTTGAGAGCTTCGTCAAAAATTGCATGAACAAGAACCAAGTGGTAGAAGTGGAAGTTCAGCCCAAGGTGAGTTGGTTTCTTCACCTGCATTTATTTCCACTTACTTCCACTTCTCTTCACCACCATCTCCTCTGACAGTCCAATTTTATAAATTGCAAAATGTCAGACTATGAGAAAGATACAGTGGAGTGCAGTAATGAGTTTTAGTATTTTGACTAATATAAATGACCTTCCATGTCTCCTCTCTGGCATGGAAGCACACACTCATCCTTTTACACGCCGATGAAGTCAGGCTTTCTTTGATTGTTTCAGCTGAGCCCAAAACAAAATCCGTCTGTTAGTGGTGACGTGCTTCTCAATTCCATGCATCATTTTTTTTTTGTTCTCATCACCCTAATGACCATTTTCAAATGAGAACAGTGTCTCACAGATGTTCTGCACTTTTAGATCCAAGAACCGAACATATGTTGACCGAGAACGAGGGGGGAAAAAAAACAGAAACTCTCTGGGTGTTAAGCATGGAGCACGTTCAACAACTGAACTGCCCATTGTGCCTTAATGCGGTCCAAGCGATGCTGCACAGAGCTGGCATACAGTATTCCACTGTGGGATTAATAAAACGCAGTCAAATGTGTAATTCTGGGTTAAGCTCTACAAATTGTGTCTGACAAACAAATCCCCCGGAAAATCTCAGGAGCTATTTTTTTTCCTCCCCCAAGTTAAAGATTTCCCACACACACAGATACTGTGTTTAAATTGTGGCCTGGACACGTAAACCACCTAGAGCGCGACGAGGTGAACCACAGACAGTAAATGGCTTCGGGATGGTTGCGGCAGTCTTGTTTTTGTTCCACCATCTTTGCTCTCAGGGGAGGTTCTTCACGTACAGTCATTCAGTGCAATATGTTACATTTTGCTCCGTAGCGTAAACAGTGAATACTCCTCAGTTAAAAATAACAGAAATCGTTGGGTTACTTCACATCACAATCGCTCCCTCAATGACACTTGAGGGCAAAAGACACTGCAGTGCAATTTGATACTGGTGTAGAGATTATCCGGACGGATTTAGATTTCTTTTGTGACATGAAATGGAAATGAAATTTGAGAAAGTTGTACTGTAAAGCTTTAATTAAATCTGGATTTATTCTAAGTACATAAAGGATATTTAAACTGCAGGTTACACAATATTGGTGAGATGAGAGAGGGGGGGGGGGGACTCTCCAGGAAGCAAACGTCACCATTTGATACGCAGCGTGTAAACCAAAAATGCCCAAACGAAAGCCTCCCTCCATCTTAAAAAAAAAAGCACCCGTGAAAACAGTTATTTTCGGTAGGTCCTATTTCTGTCACTCTAATTTGATTTATGTCTTACGTGCAAGAAAAGAGTGAGAACTGAGGTGCACAGGCTGAGTGCCAGAGAAGACTCAGGTGACCTTGAGCTGCAATGGATTCTGGGTACTTTGGCCAACAGAACTGTCTGCGTGTATGTGTGTGTGTGTGTGTGTGTGTGTGTGTGATGAAACACTACTTTTGATGGGGGGGAAAAAATAGTTCAAGACAGATGAGTCTATCATCCGCAGCCATCATGTCTCATCTCCTATGAGCCTTACAGCAGACTTAGCTTCTCCTCTCTTACACCCTGCTTGCAATAACATATAAAACACAGACTACATGAACGAAGGACTAGAGTCTAAAGCTTTTATTGTACAGGATACAGATGAGTGTGAGTTAACCTCTTTAGTTTGTAGTCTGGGTCTACGGGGTTAATGGAACTAGAAAGGCACAAATATTATTAGAATATAATCATCTAAACACCCATTTTTTTTTTTAATCAAGCTTTGGCACTTTGGGGACGCGTATTTCAAGACGCAAATGTTATTTTGAGATTTAATTAGCAATTTACCCGGCGTGTGCTCGCGCGTCAATTCATACATGACGAACGCAGAGTAAAACAGCAGCACGAGGACAGATGAGTGAGTTAACTCATGAAAGTCTCCGAAATACGATCGAGGGTCTGGGTTTGTGTCTGTCTGTTTTGAAGTGACATTCACCGCGGTGACGTGAGAGCAGGTGTCCTCAATCCTCCATACATCACTGGTCAGGTGTGATGTACTGCGGACAATAGGGTGTCATTTGTCGCCATGCCCTTGAACTAAACACTTGATTAAAATGGGCTTCCCTGAGATTATTTCGTGCATTATGATATTGGGATGTCCCCGTTGTGTGTTGCATTGCAGCTATAGAGTGAAACCCAGGACAGTCAGCAGCAAAAGTGATGTGGTGTTACTCTAGAGATTGAAGGTCATTTGGTTGGAAATTGGAAGTAGGCCATTAATAATACACTACAAATACCATGTAATGTTCAATTCTGAGATTTTGTTTGTTGGACTGTCTGCCTTTCATCTGTCCATACAACTACTTCTGTTGTGTTCTCTTTATTGGCATAAGAAGTTACTTTTGTGTAGCTTCTTTATTCCGTAACGTAAAAATGGATGGCTTTGTTCCTCTGATTTTCTGGAAAGTAATACCTCAGCTCCCAGGCAGAGCATTAAATGTTGAGAGCAGGGTTTGCTTTTCGATCATTTGACAGATAAGAGGTGTCATCTTTTTTTTTTTTTCCTCACCCAGGGAGGAGGTGTAACATTATCAATACCAAAGGGAACTGTCAGATCTCAGTGTGGACGCCAGGTCTATTTAAAGCCATTGTTTTATAGCAGTTCAGTGGTCAGTCAACGCAACCGTGAATGCTCGGTACAGCAAAAAAGGCAAAAGCCCCTATCCTTTCAGCATATTAAGTCTCAGATACATGTGGAGGAAGTTCAAGACTGGACACATTTTGCCGTGTGACTTACAGTAAATGTTTTGTTGCGCAAATTCTCCTGCAGTTTTGAAACACACGGTTCCTGTAACCATTAACCAATGAATCAGTCCGCTGTGGGTGGTGGGTGGATGAACTCATTGTGTTCCTAAACAAACAACACCATCGCATGCCGAGAACAAAGAAAGCTGAATGTGACTGCTAACCAATGGTATTTAAGCCGCTCTTTTTTTGGCCACTCGGTGGCAGCAGAAAAACCCAGGCCAGGTTAACACGACACTGACATGTTATCCTCTCTTAAGTTGAGCTTGTTCGCAAAAAAGTTGATGATTTATGCATTCAGCAGACACGAGAGTTGTGTTTCTGGTGACCTAATGACTGTCAAATGATATTCACTTTTATTTTTAGCTCTGGTTTGGTCTCCACCAACTCATGCATGAAACATGCGACTCTTTATCTGTTAGTTGCTCCACTATGTCCTACGTCCACTACTGACCTTTGGTGGCTTCAGTGAGAGTGAACCAGACACTAAAGTTGTGGACCATGAAACCACAATTGATGTGCCGTAAGAGGCATTAGGGGAACCGTTGAGTCAGGTAACAATTGTCTGCTGATTCATCACTATGACCCCTTTCATAAACGCATAGTCATTTGATCCATCATCGAAATAAAATGTCGATAACAGCAGCTTTAACGCAAAAATGTGTAATCATCAAATAATTACAATAAATAATTCGTAATCTTGCTTCAGCATTGTTAGCTCAGCTGATCCTAGTTCATGACATTTCATTGGTTCATCTCCGGCCCAAACAGATGTTAGGATGTATTTACCATTATCATTTCTTCCCTGATTGGTGCTTAATACCTTTGTTTACCTAATGAGTGCTTAGCTGCCGGTTAATCTCACAACAAGGGCACTCTGCCTTAGCCTTAGTTAGGTTGGCACCTCTGCCATTCCAGCTCTTAGGAGACACGACCCTGCAGACAGGCTGTATCTCACCTGCTGTCAACAGTACTGTCTTTGGCACATAACAGCTTCCTTCATTAGTTTAGTTTCCCTTTACAAATCTGAGATGACACTGACAACTAGTAGTTTAGAGGAATTATCATTATTCAAAAATACCAATTTTACACTGCCAGTGGTGGCTCCAGTCTTCTCCTTAGCTACAAGGATTCCTAGGTCAATGATGGCATCGCTTTACTGTATCGCTGCTCTTAATTGTCGCACGTTCTCTCACAGTTAAGCTTCTTAGTCTGGTGGTGCGGTGTCGTCAGTGACGGGACAGAGCCGATCCACAAAGGTCTGATGGCTGAACACTAGGTCACTCGGTATGTGCAGAGTGGTCGAAGGAGTTCACCACCGCGCAAGGCCCTTTCCACGCCATCTGAACACATCTCACGCCCACACACTCACAGTAAATCCTTACTGCGCAGGCCGCGGAGGCAGAGTTCAAGTCCACGGTAGCTTCACAGGCTTTGAAGATCATGGCAGTGCAAGATGGAGGAGCATGAATACCACCAGCCATAGTTTTTTTCACTGCAACAGATGTGTGCATACTACAGCTGATGGCGGCCCACTGAAGGAATCGTCTGTACGACCTTTTTCTTTTTCTGAAAACGGACCAGTAAGCCAAGCCAACCAATGCTGGCATCTTAACCACACTCCACAGTGAGTGAAGGAAAAGTAGCTATTCCAGTCTGAAACACTTTCTTTTCCAAATCCATTGCAATAGATTTTACACTTTTAACAGCTCTTTTAAAGAGGTCAGTTAAGGCCTGACGTGGCATAAAGTCAGATTTCTGCCACATCAGTGAAGACTTTCTCTGTCTGTACATGTTATTAGTAGGGTCTGTCATCATATGCACATAACCCCCCCACCCCTCCTCAGGACCACCTCACCAGGCCAGGCCCGGGCTTATCTTGTTATCTTATGTCCTCTCTCATTGTTTGGCTGATGGACCGACCGCCTGCTTTTGAAATACTGGCTCGGGCAGATCAGATTAGCCAGCACTTTGTGCACTATGTTTTTTTTGTTTTTTTTTTATGAAAGACAGGGGGGAGTGACGAGCCCCCTCCCACTTGTTACCATCGTGGCGACACACCAGGAGTCGGAGTTTGTCAGTAATGATAATGAAGTCACTGTCTCCCCTGTCATTTTCAAGGAAGGCCGTGGCCACATCTGACAACACATCACAAAACAAGTCATACTTGAACAATGAATCAGATTACAATATGTAATTAAGCGAAATCTGATTATGCTAGTTCATTACATTAAGCCCGCATCAGTGTGATGTCAGAATCAGAATGAGGAAATGAAATTACTTATAGGTATTTAAGAAGGCGAATCAAACAGAAGTCTGTACGTGTTGAAGTGAACAGAGCTTGCAGATTGGTGTGTATGTTAGATTCCGCGTCCAACCACAATATTAGATGCCTGCTATCGTCAACGTCGGCTAAGCCGGTGTGTATCGAGGCAGATGTTGGTTCTGCTGAGATGGAAGGTGCGACCTCTGATGTATTACCAAGCTATAAATAGCGTCGCGCAGACGAGATCTTCCATCAGGATGCGCTTCAAAGATCAGTTACAAGGCGGGTTTTGTGCAGGCTGCGTTTCCTCCCTGTGAATTTGGACGTTGGAGCACCGGTGCTGATGCTGTGCACCTTCCATTTAGTCACATATAAAAACCCTGATGTTGCATGCTGCTCCTTTTTTTAAAAATTTTTTATTTTTATCCAGCCTAACCCCTGTGAACCCCCACCTCACACACATACATAATACCAGGCACTTCACAAACTCCCTCACTAGCCGTGTATTTTAGTCGTGTGACGTGTTCATGGGATTATCTCCCCACTGTGACGGATATCAACCTAATTTTCAGTGAAATCCAGATGTGCACTGCTGAACTCCTATCAAATTATAAACTGCATCTGCTTCAGATTGCTTCTTTTGGGCTGGATCTTTCTGCAATAAAACCAGCAGTCAAGCTAATTTCTAGTAAATCCTGTTGAGAAAAATCATTTTTAATTATAGTAAAAGTATTGTTTGTACAATACTCAGAAGCCTTTACCTTAGTTTGTATGATTTGACATTTAAAATTGAATTTCTTTTCATTTGTATGCTATGTGCCCTTGTCCTCCATTGGCACTGTGTATTTCTATAAGAGCAGAGTATTCATGTTCATATCCTTTTAAAAAGAAAGTTGTAGAAGCGACCTTGGGAGGAAATAAAGGGAGACTTCAATAATGCTTGTGCGCATTTCACGCAGGCCCAAGGTTACTGAGAGACCGGTGGAAACTACAAAACAGAAGCTCTCTAAAATGAATACAGAAGCGTAGCTGGACATGTCAGAAGGAAGTGGGAAAAAAAAAACAAGCGTACTGAAGGCTCAATGCCTCAATGATCACAGCAAAGCCGTGCCACCTTTGTTCATGCGATCACCGGTGTGGCTTTAAGGACACGCATGCAGGTGGATCTCCGCACACATACGGTACGAGACGGAAACAGAGTCATTCTGGCGCTCGAGCGCAGCCAGCGACAGCGAGAGCCCAATCATTTAAAAATAGAAAGCCTGTGACTTTGATCTCACCATGACGATGAGGAGTCCAAGTTTTATCATCTGTTCCAGCTGTGGCTTCTTGTCTACGGAGGGGGGGAGTGGTACTGTAGAGCCAGTAATTAGGTTCTGGAAGTTTAGGGCTGTTAGACGAGTCAATAGAAATAAAGGCATCCTTCAGAATAAAGTAACAGCCCAATCAAAATGCACCGCTAGAGTTCTTTCTGTCTCTGCCTCTCCTCTGTTGTCTGTGATTATTCTGGAGCTCTCTTGGCAGCGCTCTCGCCCCGCTTTTTGTCCTCCATATCCAATTTAATTGCGTTCAATTGTAATAATTGTGTAAGCGAAGTTCTCATTTGCATCCCAGGTGCTGATGGCTGCTTTTATGTCCTCCTCGATTGGTTATTGCACTGTTTTGCCCCCCGCCCCCTTCCGTTCTTAGCGGAGTGGACAGTGGCTCTTCACTGCCTCCTCAGCGTTGTTAATGGTCTGAAGGTCACCCTGTTACTTATGACAGTGTCTGCGTAATTATCAAAAGTACAATGTGGTCTGCTTAAAAAAATAAGTAAAACATTGAAGCCTATTGTGTTTTCTTTTGCCATAGAAAGATCATTGCACATGCAAAGCAGAACCATGAGTGAGTTCGCCCCCTTCAGTGTTGTCTGCATAAACAAAACGAAATGGCTTCCTATATTTTATCATATGTTCTGCTCTCATTTATCACACTTATGCAATCAATCAGCAAATTTGAAATCTGACAACAACAACAAAAAATTCCAGTTCCAATTTCTCAATAGTTTTTTTTAAAATACATGCTTTTGGCAACTGAGATTATTTAGCTATCTCTCCGTCACTTGTCTTTAAGTAGTAGCGGCTGCAATGCTGTATCCTCGCCTCCGGCCCCTTACAGTCTTACAGCTGTTCGGAGAGGCTACCCTAGTCTGGCACCGGGGAACTGACATAGACACAAATTGCCAGATCGTTCAAAGCCGCCACGTTTTATTGCCCACACACGGGAGCGGATCTCAATAGGCTCGGCTCATGAAGCTGTTAGTCTTCAATGCTTAATGAGTGTGTATTCTGATGTGACCTAGACAGCCCGAATAGCTCTGGCTCCAGCTTTAACTGCTGTCTTCGTCGGAGGCCATTTCTAGTTGATTTGTCCACCGGTTGAACCGTAGGGTAATTTTAGCTCCTGAGGCTAGCGGGTATTCAGATCATCAGATTATGACGGGAGCTGGTGTGGTTTTGGAGTTCTAGGTATTGGAATAAATGACACGTGATTATTTTCACGTGGGACAAATAACCCTTGTCTGTTTGCGTCAGTAGCTCAAGGCCACAAAGGTCAAGGCGTACGTGCATCCAGATTTAGCAACGTCGGCCCCTGTTGTAAAGAAATTCTGGAAAACTTGAAATGAGAGATTGCTGTTTGTGTTTTTCTCTTTTTTTTGCAAGGGAGAGCCTGAAGGTGAAATGTTGAGGCTTGCAAGAAACTGAAAGCCTTATCGATCAGGGGCTATTTTTGAAAGCGGGGTCGAATTAGCTAATGTAACTGCACTGTAAAAGCATCATATGAAGGGCACTAAGATCCCTATCTCGTGGGTGTATAAAGTGACACACACACACACACACACAGCCACAGCGAGATGGAAACCGCGCATATGGTTGGAGGTGGCCGAGGCCTGGCGGGCCTTACATACTTAACTCCTTCCTCGGGGGGATTTCTGACCCTCAACATCAGCCCCGCTAAGCTGCAGCAGCTGAACATTACATCAGCTCCGAGAGTTGTGGTTCACGTAATACCCGTAATTTGTGAAATCCGGGGCGATGATGTCTGCGGCGCGCAACACGCTGCTGTATACGCATCCCGCGGTCGCGGACCGACCTGACGCCGCAGAGATAACCACCGAGAATTTTAAACCAAATTCAAGAGAGTAAACTCTTAAAATGGAAGTGATTGCAATCAGACAGTCTCTAATGAGCTAATTAAGAAACGCTCCAGGGCTCAGTGAATCCGCTGAAAGCCTCTCCTCCTCTGTTCTCGTCTAAGAAGGTTACCACTTATGTCCATCACTGACGGACGAGTGATGCATGAGGCTGCCCCTCAACCCCATCCCCACTCAAAGCCCACCAAGGTGACCTGGAAGGACTCTCTATCGGCGTATTACCCTCATCTGTGCTAAATGCGACCGACCAACCTGACTGGCCCGCAGGAAGCTTCCTCTGCCACGCTCCCGCCTCCACTTCCCGTTTAAGATAAGGGTCTTCTGTGTGTGCTCTTTGCCTCAGACTGGAGGTGACTGTCTGCAAAGCTGCTGAGGGTGCAACAAAACAGCAAAGCAAGCCAGCGGTCAGGATTCTGCGAACATGGTGCGATAGAGTAATAGTCGCTGTCTGGATGGAACACTTCACTTAACCTCAAAGCAGCACGATGATGTGCGCTTTGCTAATGAATATTTAAGTAGCATTTAATTGCAAAACTAAATTAAGGCTGAGCTGAAGGGTAAGTCTGAGGTTCTGTGTGTTTCTGAGCACTGGGTGACACCTGCCATCATTATGATGAACACAGACACTGTAGTATATTTTGACCCAATCCCACAAAAACAATACACCAAATGTGTATTAATCAGCGGATGAAAATAGTTCCCAACAGATGCAAAGCGTAACGTTTTAAAGACGTTGCAAATGGTACACGGTCTGCCGTTTGGCGGACACGCGCGCTTCACTGTAAATTCTTGCACGTATGAAGCCGACGTTCCACTCCTGCTTCCATTTGTATTGACGGAGGAATCAGCTGTTCGGACATCCTGTCCCACAGCACCGACAGCATGCGTACCAGGATGCATTACATATCAGGTTTTGGGAATTGTCAAAACTAGCCCAGACTGGACAGCAAGCATGTTTACTCGGCCATTATGGGCGAGTTCCTATTCACTAATGATATTGACAAGGATCTCAGTATCCAGGTGAACCCAATACAGCATAGTCCCGTATCTTGGTTTCAGTTTACATTGGTGGGTAACGGGCAAATATGCCAGATGCCTCTGCCTTTCAGCTTTGAGTGGCTCCAGTTTTATTGCCCCATCGAAGTCGTGCCACTGGTGTCTTCGTCTCCGTGTATATAGCTGGACTTTGAAAGCATGGTATCCATAATATCATCTGTGCATAATGCATATATACCGGAAAGGAAGAAAATTAAACTCAGCTATTCATTGATGTAGCAATACATAGTCAGTGTATGGAAGAGTAAGCAAGAATGATACGGTAATACTGAGCAAACTAGAACATGCTGTATAGACATGCTATCACTATGACCAATACCAATAAAAAAACAGGACTGCCCAGTAGCCGCAGGGCAACTAGAATTGGACCACTATCAACAATTGAATTTAGTCTAGTTCTCTCTGTTGGGGACCACTTCTCTCTGTAAAATGAAAGTCTCTCTGCATGGAGAACCGACAGGGCAGTAGGACCAGTGCTGAGGTAGTAGAGCCCGGAAAACAAAATCCAAGAAGTAACTTCATCGATAACTCTTTGGGCACGCAGATAAACACAAGAAAAAAAAAAATAATCTGGGGCAGAGACTGCTGCAGCAGGAGCCCAGCCGTCACGCTGCAGAATATTAATGACTCCTGGAAGAAACTTTTGTTCACCGTTTGCTACAAGCACAAAAAAAAACGGAGAATCCTGTTCAGCCTTTTATTGTTTACCGCGTCTGCGGATCAAAAACCAGCTCTGATCTGACAGGAAGGACAAACTGCAGATTCTGATCAGGTTTGCAGGAGGTTGCTATCGCACCTCTCGTGTTTACTCAGCCAAACCATGACTTTGCATGTGCACAGTCCAAATTTAGCCTGGTGAATAAATCAGATTTGGACATGTTTTTTTTGTTGTTTTTTTTTTTTTTCAATACACTGCAAGCACGTGGAGGCCTGGGAGGGAAATCACAAAGATGACTTGTCCCTCAATGCTAGCTTTGCGTGATTACATTCACTTGCAAAAATGACACAGCAGTTTTTGTTCCCCTATTTGTCTCCCAAAAGCCCGAGTCTGATTGGTTCATGGGAGGGGGAGTAAGAGGAAGCAATTTTGGCTTAGTCCTGGTGAGCGTTGCCTTGTGGGAAATCAGCATCGTGGCAGATCCTGTAATTAGTTCTGCTTGTTAGAAAAATGAAGGGGTTACTAATTAGCAAGTGGATGGCTTCTTGACTTGTTGTGCATCTTTTCCCTCCTTTCCTTGAAGATCATCATTATCGTCTCCAGGCAAAGCGGGGAAGAGGGGGAGGGAGAGCGAGGGGAGAAGCGAGCGAGCGGTGCTGCTCAGTCGTTCTGCTCAACAGTTTAGCTCCAACACGGTGAATCTAGATGGACAAATCTCAAAGGGTGTTCTGTCACGCTCCGACAGACAGGCTGCCTACTGTAAGCACGTATAGGCAAATGCCTGGAGCTCTGCAAGATTTCACTTTTCAAGTTTGCTTAACAAGCCAGACAGGCTGTTTTTCACCAAAGCTTTATTGGTAGTATATCCACATATGGTAGTTTCAATAGGTAAGGACTCATCATTTATCTGGCTTTTTCACATTATTCTTACCCACATTACCGCGTGACAACCATTATAATGAACTGTAAAAAGCTTGTTTGTCAGTAATAGTTGATGAAAAACTAGAGAGAAACCCGCCAGAGAAAGAGTCTGACACATTAACCAATCAAATAAATGAAATAGATCATGAGACTTAGTGAGTGAATTAGGATGATCCTACATTTGTTTCCTCCTGCTTCGACTCCATGCTAAAAAAGAGAGAGAGAGATGAATGTTCTCATATAACTAAGCCAAATTGTCAAATCATTGCTTTAATCTAAAGTTTGTAGTAATTTCCACATCGTTATGACTCTAGTTACACAGTCAGCCAGTCCAGAGTCTGTATTAGAACGGCAGTCTATACATTTTAAGATGGTTTCATAATTTTTGTCTCTCAATCAGTCGTTTTCTTGTCCAACTTTCTCGCTGTATTCATTAGATGATTCATTGGGTGCACTCCTTGCGAGAATCTCTTAACATTTATGTGTTGCCACTTGAGTTTTGCAGAGTTAATTTATTGCTGTGGAAATTAGATGATGTGTTGTAGTGACAGTAGGACCGAGTGTGACAGCGAGAATGCTTCGTAATGATTCATGCAGTCAAATGGCAGATTTTGGAGTTGAGTTCTTTTCAAACTTTCAAAAAACCAAGCAGCGCCGCAAAGGAAGTTAAGTGGAAATGACATGGGAAGTGGCACATAAGATTTAGGAATTGTAATGCCGATTGCTGTTATCATAATTCATTGTATATCTAGGGTATATCAAGGATTTGAAGGATCAAGCTCCGCTTTGATGGATTTAATCAAACGCCACCATTGGTGAGGTAAAAAGTGTGTTAAAAAAAAAAAAAGGCGATTATTCTCCTGTGTAATTTGGCTTAGATGTCAAAGTATAAAGGAAATGAAAATTCATCCCCGAAATAGACCCCCTTTTGTGCACTCCGATTGCATATGAGCAAGACCTATAATCCGCCGCTGATGTTCGAAAGTCAGGACTTCCAGCTCCGCTTTCAGCATTTCAACAGTGGTGGCTCAGATTCCTCCAAAAGTCCCCCCCCCCCGTTAAGCTGTGGGCAATTTGAAGCGGTGAAAGCGGAAGTGCTTTGGCAGGATGATGTCACACTCTCCATCAATAATTCTCCGTAACGCGGCGTTACACGCATGCGGCTGAAGAGACACATTTATCTCCCTCGGCTGATCCGTTTCCAAGAACGATCCTGATGTGACATTATGTAAGAACTGGAAGGCAGAGCTGCCGGCATTAGAACACAAACTCCAGAGAACATACTAATCTCCCTATGTGATTATTAGTCATAATATTTAACGCTGGCTTAATGAGCGACCCACGGCGTAATCTCTATCTGGCACATTCACCTGTTCTCTCCTAACCCTCCCGACTTGCCTTTGAGGCGGGTGATAGGGAGTGAAATAGAATAATTATACCTTGAGTGTGCAGGGAATTACCCTGAAGATATGAAATGGGGGGGAAAAATTAGGTTATAGTTGAATAGCTCTGTGGAAAATCTCAGGATTAGCTTCAGCTTTTCTTCTTCCTTTTTTCTCCAAATGTTTAATTTTAGCTTCCTCGTTTATGTAATTATTCTGTAGCTACACGGAGACAAACCTAATATATGGTAAATTATGAGCCCTTGCGGTGAATTTTGTCTGTTTTAGTAACTTCCTGATTTAGCAATAATCAATCCATAGCCGTCAAGCCATACAATTATTATTTATTATTCTGTTGCGGAGGACGTGAACACTCGCATGATCTTTCACCTCATGAACACCTCATGAGTTCAACGCCACACCCCACCCTCCTTATCGGGGGATTTGATATTCAGTGCATCGCAGCATCATCCGGCACGCAAATGAGTCACAGCGTTGACAAGCCTTGAGGCCCCCCGTCATAAAATTTGTACTTTTGCGCTGCATTTTTAAACACTCACAAGATCAAAACGGGATAATTATCTAAATTGGCATTATGCGGTTTATCAGCGCACAGCAGATCCTTCCCATTTCACATTTCCACATATCTGTCTGAAAACTGTGTAGGCTGTGAAACAAAGCTTTGATATGCTAAGATCTGAACAAAAGCTTTGTGTTCGTTCCCTTGCAGTTAGAAACAGAGGAGCCTTAAGCGACTGTTATTTCACACATGCGCACGTTCATTTTTTGGAGATGAAGTGAGCACAGTTCAGTCAGGCAGTTGGTGAAAGGCTTTTGTTTCAAAAATAGACTGTGTTATAGTACCGCACATGCCAAATAGACCTGCTGAGAACGATGGCAGAGAACTGAATGATTGTTAAGAGACTGGAGTCACTTTGGCATGATCTGGCACATGCCCACTCTCAGAGACAAAGTTATCACACTAAGACTGGCGGAACAAAGCGGCAAAGGCAAAAAGTTTCAGAGATTTCAGGCCCTCGGGACAAGACGTGCCTTTGTTTGCTTAAAGGAATAATTTGACATTCTAGTGGCGAAAGTTCTCAAAGCTTCAGCTGGTTGACGGGTATCTTGACGGAGCACAAAGACCCGAAAGAGGAAGGAAAGGGCGCTCACTTCCCATTATATTGGACCACCCCTCGCATTTATCCCATTTCTATAGCTTTTTATATCTCCCACATCCCTTTTGGTGTGTCCTGTGATCTACGGCTCATAAATAATCACATTTAAATGAAATGAAATTACACTTGGGGATCTTTTAAAAGGTTGTTTGCGACCATTCAGAAACGCAGTGAGCTTTCTCTCGTTGTTTTTAAGGACGGAATGGGTAGTTTTTATGAAATCCAAATGACCAACGCAAGAAATGATTTGATTAAATAAATAACTGGACAGCTTGGGAAATACGCATTCACATTCTTAAGAGATATGAAGCTAGAACGAGGTGGCACTTACTCAAGTTTGAATTAGCGTAGAGACTGGCAGCAGGGGGAAACGGTTAGCTCTGTCCTAGCCGTATCTGACACCTCCATACATCTGGATTGTTGTGCAGTGAATATGAAGCTGCAGCACGTTTGTCAAGTGAACTCGTAACTTTAAAAAGGAGGTGCTGGTAGCTGTGTTACCTTTGGACAGAGCCAGGCTAGCTGTTTCCCCTCAATCCCCAGTCGACTCTGTGCTAAGCTAACTAGCCTCTGGCTGTAGCTTCATATTAACCGCACAATAGGCATCATACTGGTATTAATCTGATCATCTCTTGGCAAGAACGTATAATGTAATAAGTTTATTTCCCAAAATGTCAAACTATTTTTTTTTCCTCTTTCATTTTTTTTTTTTGGCTCTTCGCCATTACTCTATTTTTAGCGTGCACCAAGACGAGCCAGAAATTCTGACATGAGTTGACACAAATAAGTGAAATTGAAGTGACACTTTTGAATGAATTTCAAGGAAATCCAAGGAGACAATCCAATCTTGCTCAGCTTGTGACTGACACAGTAGGCAGGCACAGCAGTGGGGAGGAATCTGTCCCTCAAGTCTTGTCCACTTCCATCACAGTCAGTCATCACCATCACTGTAACGTCTCTCTCTCTCTCTCTCTGTCGTCTTTTCATCTCGTCCGTGTGGTTGTGTGCGGCATGCTTCACATCTATGTCCTGTTTTCTCTTTTTCTCCCTCCCTCCCCCCTTTTACTACTTCTTCTCTCTGTGTTGGATGAGAAGGCAAGTCCAGGGGCGCCAGAGGATGACGGCAAGCTGTCGGTAGGTCCTGTCTGATTGACACTCTTCCCGTCTGCTTCTGTGTTTGTCCCTGTGTAGATGTAATAGTGTAACTTGTGTTTCTCCCCACCATGCACACTGTTATCTCTAACCTTCAGCCTCCCCGCGTGCAGAGAGTAGCTCCGTCTGTTTTCCCGAAGCCCTCTCGCAACAGATACGTTTTGTACGCGGCGTGCAAAAGACAATCGAGGAAGGAGCGTGTGTTCGGAAAACCGAAGACTTTTAATGCTTGTACACGCCTAAGAAGCGCACCGCAGTGTTTCAGTTTGCATCCAGGTTGCAAAGGGAGAAGATAAAACAAGGAGTCGCCAGGGTCACGGCAGGAAGCCATCTTACACAAGCCTTGCCAGCCTACATGTCACCCTTGCCTCCCGCTCACACCCATATGGGCCTGTGAATTAGCGCCTGACACCTCCTGTGCCTACGCATCACCTGTGGGCAGCCAAAAGGGGACACTCTCCAAACAGCTGCCGCTTGCAACGGCGCCTAATTTCCCACAGTTCTCCAGTTCAGCTTCAACTGCAGGATTGACCTTGGCGAGGGTTGTTTTGGGAGAAAGAGCGCACCACGTGAACTGTGAACGTCTGCCTTAACCCATGGGAGTTATTTTTAAGAAGCCGAGGCACTTTATGATAATTTTTACTGGGTTGCAGGTTCCGCTTAGAGGTTTTATGCAAAAGAGGATTAGAGAACCATATTCCAAACAGCTTGGATTAGAAATGGCTCGAGTAAAGTGCTTACAATTCATGTTAATATCAGCATATGTGCTTTATAAGAAACAGTTGTTGGTAAAACATTTTTTTTTTTTGCTTGTAATAAACATCTCCGGGGTGGAAAAAAAAAAAACAATTGAATGTTTGATTGACACCTTGTTTCTCCTCTCACAGGCCAGGCCTCGGCTTCAGAGGGGGGGTAGTTCCGCCTCCCTGCACAACAGCTTGATGAGGAACAGCATTTTCCAGCTGATGATTCACACGTTGGACCCTTTAAGTGAAGGTGAGACAGTCAGACAAACTGCACTTCAAGGGTGGATTTAACATCTGGAAGTCTCTAACGCGCAGGGTACACAGCGCAGACGTACGGGAACCAAGACCATTGCCGTATACAATGAGCACATTCGATGCCCCAGATTTCACATTCTTGGCTCTGAATAACAAAACCAAGAATTCTCTGAGGTTATTAATTCCACAGTCCAGATAAAAAAAATATTGGCTTTCAGCCATACACAAGTCGTCCGTGTTATGTACCTCTTTAAATCCAGCGTCTCCGCCATTAACATTCGGAAATGCTTCTTTATCCTCTATATGCCTAGACTGAATTGATCCCTCTTAAAAAAAAAAATAGTCCATGTGAGACAAGGTGAGCTCGGTGCTGTGTCAGAGCACGGCTGAGGCGGAAGATCATTTTCCTTTAATCCAAGATGAAGGCCTATTAGCTTAGCTAAAGGAAATGTAAAACGGCGGTGTCAGTGCTCGGCGCAGGGGATGAATATGTTAATACGGGGGTGGGGGTGGGGGGGGGGGGGGGGGGGCGGAGGTGCAGTGTCATCCCATTCTCAACCCACCACCACCACCAAAAAGATGAAGGGGGGAGAAAATCACATTAATGGGGAGCAAAGAGGGGTTTGGGGAGGGTTTGAAGAAACTGTCATTAGGGTGTCTTCTTTTTTAGCTTTCGTGAAAGGTCTTTGAGTTGGATGTGAAAGTAGTTTCTCATGGTGTGATGAATTGTAATCCCTTAAAAATGAATATTAATGTTGAAACTAATTCCTGTTTTTATTCCCTTTTCCTTTTAGTTTTCATGGACATGTATTTTCAGCCTGTGCTGCTTGATTTATGTACTTCTTTAAGTTTATTTTCCAGAAAACAAAACACTTTCACTTTGTCACTTATCTGCATACAACAATGTCCTGACTAAATATTTACCCTCTGGATGGATGTGCAGACGTCCCGCTCAGGAACGAAGAGCCGCTTCATCTTTCTCCGAAATGACTGTACATTCCTTGAAAGCCAAACCTAGAATGAGTCAGCTCAGGAAAGATTAATAAGCTGCGCCGAGGCGGACCTTAAAGTGCCCATTAACATGCATCAACTCGTTGTCGTACACCGAATCCAAGGCGTCCCTTCCCTGAGTGTATTCATCATCCCATCTCAGCGATTAAAATGTAAATCTTAGCCTGCTGGGGAGATAGAGGTCTGTATGGCCAGTCATATATGTATGAGAGAGGGCTATACATTCTCCACCCTGCCACTGCTTGTAGAGCCATTTGTCATTTGGTCTTCTTAGAGGCATCTGACTTGCACCGATAATGGTACACTGAAATATTTACTGCATGTTTGAGGGCACGGAGACTTGGCTGGGTTGTAGGTTTAAAATTCAGGTTTTAAACACGACCAAGCATCTAAAAAGTCGCGTCAGAATTCATTTAACCATGTTAGCAAATTTAAAAACAGTCAAACGGAGCAGAAAGGATGTTACACCAGACTTTTGGCAAATTACTGACTGGGAATGAATGCACTGAAACAACAACTACAGTGTGGCACGACTTGAGGACTGAATTAATTACCACAGAGTACAAAAGAAACACTTAGTTTAATTTGAATATATTTTGAAATTTCCATGTAGCACGTCAGAAGTTTTGACACGCTCCAGTGATCATATTACGATGATATTGGTCCCGGGAACATTTTAAAATGCAATCATAACATGCCCAATTAGTTTAATGCATTAAATCATTTCATTGATCCTTTACTGTAAAGGCCCAATAAAAGTCGGCCCCGTTCGGGGTGACTGCGCTCCGTGCACATTTACTGATATCATTAATGCAAAGGAGCATTTTGCTGGTGGAGCTCGTAGCGTGGAGAGAGACAAACAGGTGCGCCCATCAAAGACGGAGGCTGTGCTGCTTGTCCTTGTGTGCTCTTAGGCTTTAAGTGTAGCTCAGCTGGGCCGATGGGAGCTGGCACGGCTCCGTCCATACATTTTTCATAGATATTTCTCAAAATAATCATCCGCACTTCCGAGTAAAGTCTGAGGTTGTTTTGCTAGTGCTGGGAACTGGATACCTTTCACTTGTTAGACTTTTAGAGTGGGGCTAGGTAGAGATTTGTGTGCTTGTCAGTGTGTGTCTGTGTGTGTCTGTGTTTTTAGGGTTTTTCCTGGCTTAAACACTCTTCTGACTCTTCGCTCCTTTCCTCCTACAGTGTTTGATCTGTATTGTGGCTGACCAAACATCATCTTTTCACCTAGCGGTTTAATGCAGCAGGATGAGGTTTACTTTTTGCAAAGATGGCCAGATTTTGGTCAAGGCAACTTGAAGTGTGGGCAAGTTTTTAAACATTCATGGAGGGGGGAAAAAAACCTTGGTTAATGTTTTTAAGTGTGTCCCCATGCTTGTGTGTCTCTCTTAAAGGAATACTTTGACATTTTGAGAAATTAGTTTTCTTGAGACTAAGATAAAAAGATTGATACCACTCGTATATGTTGTATAGAGCTAGAGTGAGCTGGGTCTTAGCTTAGCTTAGCATAGAGGTGGAAAGAGCTACCTTTATCCAAAGAAAATCCCCCTAATAGCACCTAAAGCTCACTAATTATATCCGTATATCTTGTTTGTTTATTCCTTACAGTGTTAAAATGACAAATCTTGTTGTCTTTAGGCTAAGCTATAAGCTAATTGTGTTTTTTTTTTTCAGGGGGTTGAGTGACGTATTGTAATCTGCAACTTCATTTTTATACTTCTGTGTTTGTATGGATTAAACAAGCATAATATATCATAATAATTGGGTAGCTTTAGAGGCATTAAATGGATTTTCTTGCCATTGGACAGCACAAGGCTAACCTCTGCTTCCAGTGTTTGCGCTAAGCTAAGCTATGCTATGCTAAGATAAGAGATCCCTGGCCTGAATTTCATATTCAGCAGACAAAGTGATATCAAGCTTCTCACCTAGCTCTCAGCACATTTCCCAAAATATCAAATTATTTTGGTAGCAAAATATAATTGGCTTTTCTTATCTTGGAGTAATACCTATCAATGATTTAATGTGGGCAATCACACTAAATATCACCTGGATTTATCTTTTTTCTGTTTCTGTCTTCCTATCTCTCTTTCTTCTACTGTCCCCTCAGAATTTGCTGACTCTGGTGAGTTACTCCTCTAATTTCTGTATCCCTCCTCCCAAAAAAAATCTGTTTGTTCTCATTCCAACAGCCTGGAGACAACTCTCTTGCCCAACGTGTCCCCTATGTATACATTTCCCAAGCGCCGCTGTACTGTATGTCAACTCTGTACTGTCCATCCCTGCAGACTCTCTCCTTCAAATATCTCATTTTCTTCTGTGGATGTAATTCTCCCTGGAAACCCTCTGTAACCATTTCTGCATTGTTTTCCCCATTGTCCCTAATCCTCTCTCTCCTCTTATGACCTCCTTTTTTAGTTCTCGCTTTGTATTATTGCTCTCTGTGAGACAGGCAGAAGCCCAAAAGGAGTCATTTGGGTTTTTCCTGTCCATGTTGTCCTCCAGGTGCTTTACCCTGCAGACATTTAGCTAAACAAGCCAGTGGTGTATGAAGGTTCTAGGTCTCTCAGCTTGCTAATATTATGCTTACAGTAGTTCATGAAGTTGCATATTGGGCAGATAGAGAAAAGTTGTCAGCTGTTTCTCTGTCTTTCATCAGGACACAGAGTCAATAAGAGCTTGACAGAGCGATGAATGACACTGGACTAAAATTAGTTTCGCTCTGTAGCCTTTTACAATTAGCTGTTCCCACCAAACTATTGTCGTTTTAAGTAGTCACATGCTCCTAAAGAGATACATTAAATGTTTATTCAGCATCCAAATTATGTTCAAGAACAACGGCTTTCTTGTTCTTGCTATCGTGAATGTCCTTCAGTTTAATAATAGGCCTTTAATCCTGCATGTTTTTCATTGGAGAGAACATCGTAATAGTCTGGTACAGTAAGTTCCAGGCACAAGTGCCCGCATCTCTTTTTTCCATCATTGTGGAGCTACAAACAATATCACTTAGGAGTGGCATCAAATATTGAACTACAAAGTGAGACAGGGAGGGATAAGGCCAGAGTGGCTCTCACTCTACTGTCTGAGCTCTCAGTGGATGGCAGAAACAAGCCTCCCAAAACAGCACTCAGGATTCAGGCTGCGTGCATGCCTTTGGCTCAGGCCCTTCAATAAGATTTATCACACCGAGATCTGAACTCTGTGCACATCTATAACCGAAGATGACCTCAGTGTGGAGGAGGACGGGTGATAGCATGACCGCAGACCATAAAGCACTGTTGAATCTATGAGATATACACCATTTTAACAATAATACACCAGAAATAGAATTACAATGCAGCTGTGTTTACGCCGCTGCTCTGTGGTGATTTAGTGCAGCGCCGTAAACATGGCGGCACAGCACCAGCGATCTCATCAGATGCTTTCCTGCAGATCATTATCTCACCGCGATAGACTGGAAAGATCGCTTCACAGTGCCAATGCGGCCTTGGACATCTTTGTTGATGTTAGGCCATTGTTATTGAGCAGGCGTCGTACCAAAGTCCTCCAAAGGCTGAGCACAGAGGGACAAGGTCATTCGGGTAAACCATGATACAACCACGCTGGCAGACAGTGCGCTGATTAGGTAATCTGGTGAGATGAAAGAGGATGTCGGGGGGCCAACTGTTTGATTGGAAGTTTTCGATGCAGACCCCATTGAAATCAAATGGAGTTTGCGTTTGTATATCATTTCACGAGGGTGTAATTCGTACCCAAACGCGACAAAATGAATGTGCTTTCCAGGAAAACGGTAAAGAAAACCTAAATTCTGATGTTTCTGTACTATGACTTTCCAATTTTTGAACAGACATTTAGTATGAGGGGTAAATCCATTCATCCAGGCAACCCCCCGCCTGCAGCACTGTCTGTGTGGTGACCCAGGGCCCCATCGATCACATGGCTCAATAATGCACTTACTGTCAGTGACCTCCCACCTCTTGCGCAACGGAAATGTTTTCCACTTATGCAGATACTGTATATTGATATTCTGCTGTACGTTCTTCTTTTGTTTTTTGTGCGCCTCTGTTCTTACGTCATTATTAGCAACAGAGTACATCTAGGTGACACGAGGCATATGTTGAAATGTTTGGCTCTTCATGTTGCAAAATGTAATACATAATATACTGTATTTGCATCATAATGAAACAATAATGAGCTGTTTTGCCATGTTTCCGGTATTTGTGCTATGCTAAGCTAACCAGATGTTGGCTCCAGTTTTATATTAAAGAGACAAACGTGTCAGGACTATCCCTTTAATATAGTCACAGCGACCACCCCACATCTATGTAAGAAATATAGCAAGAAAACCTCTTTATTTTGATAGATAATCATACCTCAACCCATCATCCCTCCAACCACATCTCTGACATCCACCCTCTGTGCTTACCCTGCGCCGGGTGGGTGAAAGAATCAATGTTAAAAGCCTTTTTGCTCCAGCACAGACTGAGTTTTCCCTGACACCCCCAACCCCCAGCAGACAGAGCAGTCATGCACACACATGTGCAGACACACACACACTCCGGCGCACAGCTCACCAGAGGTTTAGAGGTCACACCGCAAGGACAAGAGGGCCCATGGTAAACAACAACAACAAGCCTCCCTCTTTCTCTGGTCGCAGAGGTCAAAACAGACAACTGTGCGGGGCGGTGATTGTGTCGTGGGTTAATTGGCCTCAGAGCAGCCTCGGTTAGAGGGACGGCCTCACAGTGATAGCGCACTTCAAACCCACATCGCCTAATCATATGGGATTGGGGCACTTGTCCGGGAGTGCAGAAGATGAGCAAGACACTCTGCAGTGGGACGTGTTTTCATCACATTAGGCTGTGTTTGTCGGAGCTGCCAAGTCTCACATTTGGCATGAGATTCGCACCAAAATCCCCTCACATGTGAGCGTAGTGGTCGGATATTGGTGTGTGAGCGCACGTGGATTTTGCGGGCATGTACACTAGACAACTAGAAATCTGTGCTTGGAAGAGAGTTAATGGGTCGGTTTACTCAAATGACACGAAAAAAAAAACAGATTTAATTTACTTAAATTTTTATTGAACTAGGAAGTCTCTTGATGTAAATTATGTCTTCTACAAGAGACCTCGCCTAAATGGCGGTGTAGAGCGTTCAAGGTATTTAATTAGTGAGCAGAGCTTCTGAGTCTGAGAAGCTGAGCCACTGCCAGAGTGCCTTAAAGCTGAATACATTCTAATGGCCAGCAGGGGGGTGATTTCACTGGAAAATAAAGCGCGTTTCGAATGTAATGGAACAATTTCATGGCGTCCATTTTGTAAATGATAGTCCCATTTAGATAAATCAGATGATTTGCGGTTACCTTGTTATTGGCAGCTCATGAAACTCGGATCAAATTGTGAAACTAGACAGGGCTGATCAGAGTAGGACTTGAGAGAGCTCGACTGGTTTTGATTTTCAACACTTCAGTGGCATCCAATCACCAAGATAGTTTTGGATTTGCTTTGACTTGCCATTGCTGTCATTGCACGACCATTTTCATCAACCTAAAGTAGTTCCAGTGAAAACTTTTATCTGGCCAAATAAAACAAAAGCTCATTCTATAACTTTAAAGAATTTAGTGCTGTTGCATGGTGTTTGTTTTTGTGTGTAATTTGGGTAAACTGACCCAAGTGGGCACTGTATTTTATACGTATGAAATATAACTATAACTACTACTGTGAAAACTCTAAATTACTTAATGTACAAAAGAGAAAATACTGTTGTTCTGGCTCATTTTGCCATCGACCTCAGCACATTGCAACAACCCCAAGATATATTTTTCATTTATTTGCAGCAGCTCTGCTAGTATCTGGCCAAAAACTAAAGCATGGAGAGCGGCGCTAAAAACAAATTTCCCATTCCATTAGTTATTATTGCCGAAAGAGCTCCAAGCGTGCGACTTCTTTTCCAAGACAAAGTGCAGCGCGGGAGGTAGTGCCTCGCGGTCCGGCGTCTTCTGTTCTGCTGCTTCACGTTCAGCTGTTGCTGCAGGTTTGAATTCCCGGCTAATTCATCATGCAGATGTGCTGACCGTCTATTTACTGTAGAACTGCTACAGTAAGGGAATCAAATTAATTGTTCGGGTTTCATTGTGGGAAATAAAACGCCGAGTCATCAAGCCTTTGAATAAGCTTGTGTGCAGAGGAGAGGAGGACTCATCTTTTTGTTGCATGTTGACCCAGTAAATTCTCTTCTGACTTTCCTGTTCTGTTTGTTTTGATTTTTTTTTTTAAATATATCTTTGTATGAACCTCTTATTGTTTTGTTTTTTTCTAGTCTATTGACCGCCCCTCCCCTTCTCTAGCAAAATAGCCCTCTAACCTGCGCCATTGGCAGGCTGAGCTACTGTAATACTATAATGTATCTTACTTGTAATTCAACCCCTGCCGCATTGTTTTGCACTTATGCAGTGATAACTTGAGAGAGACTTGCCCGTCTTTCTGTGTGTCACTCCTTGTGCCCGTGTGAGTGTTTGTACAGTATGTGATGTAGAAGCAGCGGGCCTGTCTTGTTCTGTCATGTTCACTCTTTTCCTTTTTCTCTGTGTGTTCGTTGCCTTACCCTTGTCTTTTGCTGTGATGTTGTAGAGCTTGGGACTTATGGGAAACTAAAATATTATCACTCAATGACTGAGGAAGGTAAGCCTGAAAGTTTTCATTTGATTCTTTGAGTCAGCTTCTGTCATCCCTCTTTGGTTTTCTTCTCCATCTTGATCATGAAACAGCACCTCCAACCGCCACTTTTTGTTTGTTTGCTTGTGACATACAGTTCGCACAGTTTTTGGCTTTTGAGTTGTGACAACCTCTCTGAGATTTCACTGACATAAGTGCAAATCATGGTAGCCATGCCATTGTTTTTTTTAATTTACATTTTAGTCTCATTTTTTTTTATTTTTGGCTTATTTTTTATTTCTGCCCACAGAATATGTACTTACATATTGTGTGTTACTGTGTGTAGTGTTTCTATGGATTATTCTACTTATTATTAACAAGGTATTTGAAAGAAACCGAGAAAAATGCAGTCATGTGTTGTTTCTGTTTGCTTCTTTAAGAAAGCCACTGCTTCTTCTTTGGATTCTTGGTCAAATCTTTTAGGACATGTTTTTTATAATGCAGGCTGGTAAAATCGCACACAAACACACACACACAAATGCACAAAAGCATACCATCCCATGCCACACACGCAGAAAACACAAAGCGCAGAGTCTTCTCCTTTTTTTGTTTTTTGTTTTTCCTTTTTCTGTTTTTTCGTTGGCCCTGTTACCCATCTGCGTCTCTGAGAAATACATCATCCGCGTCTCAGAGCTCACTCGGAGGTTCCACTTGCACCAGCAGCAGCGGGTGCACACACGTAAGACGCACGTTGCTGAATTCGACAAACCCGGAGTGACTCATCGGCCTGGTGGTTGCGTAACCAGCAGAGCTGACAGGGAAAATGAACGGCTGTCTAGCGGCAGCTAGCGAAGGGCTGGTTATTCTTAAAGACTCTGCAATTGCTTCATCATTATGCAAATTGGGTGGTTCTGACAATCTGTGGACCATAAATGGACGTCAGACAGACAGACAAAAGACTGAAAGACAGTCATTTAATTAAGAAAAACTTGATGTTGCTCAGTTTGTCTAATTTTAAAGCTTTTTGTCTGCTGGAATTTGTCTTTGTGCTCATTTTGATGCATACACCTTGATTTGCCCTTAGAGCAAAAGAGTAATGCAATTTCAAACCACATCCTGCAAAGGCAAATCGCAGTAACTACACATTTTGTCGAACATTGAGTTAAGACCTGAAACTTTTATTAGTTGAAAAGGTGGTATGCCGATGAAAAAATACGACAAAACTAATAATACAAAACTAGAAAGCGATATGAAGCTAAACGTAGCACGTGAGAGAGACACAGCTAGCCTTAGCTCAAGCCAAAATATGCTTGTTGATTCTTTTCATCGCTCTTTTCTTGATGAATTGATATCTTTTGTGATTCATTTTGTGATTCCACACGGCTGAGTAAGACATGAGCTGAATCAGGCGCGATGGAGAATACGACCTAGCTAGCCTCCTGCTAACGCTAACTAGCTTAAAGGACTCAGTGTTTAGCTCCATTGAAAACCATGCAATTAGGAAATCTTTGCAATAAATCTTTTTTAAAATAATATATATATATATTAAGTTTATTAAACATAAATTGTCATGTTTCATTGATTTAAAAAAAACACTGATTAGAGCAAAACAGAGGTCCTAAACTATCAAAATTATGTTTTATTGGTCGATTCTATGTTTTCTCCCTTGCAGTATCTGCGTTTAGGTTTAAGGTAAAATAATAATCAGCCTAAGAAGGCATAAAAATGATGCATCTCCACCTTTCTGTATGTCATCTGACAACTTTAAACCCTTTCGTCTGTAGTGACTGTTCTCTGCCTTAGTAGGTTTTTGTGGAAAATATTTTTGCAGTTAGTGTGTGGTTTCCTTGAATGCTGAAGAATTTCCTTCGAATACCTCCAGCAGAAAGCCCAACCCCACTACCCGAGCACAGACAATGATGTCGCACCCACGTTTGTTTAAACAAACCCTGACAAGTGCAAACTCACTACCGTTACCAACTGACAGTGACCACCAAAGGTGAGTAACGTCAAGGCAGGCAGGGAGGTGTGCGATGCCATCTTGTGAAAACATACAGTACATGTGGGTGTGTTTGTGTGTGTGTGTGCATGTGTGTCCCCAAAAGAGAGAGAGAGAGAGAGAGAGAGAGAAGAAGCGGGGAGTGGCAGTGCGCTGCCAAAAAATGAACGACAAAGTGAGAGAAATATGGCGTTTGTCAAAGACAGATGAGGGAGGGAAAACACAAGCGATGGAGAAATGTAGAGCGAGACAGGAGAGACGGGGAGGGAGGCCGGCGGTGACTTGGGGTGGATAATGATTTTTGCAAGAAGGTCACAGACAGTGTTGACATGGTTGGGTGGAGTATGTATTGACGCATCACTGTGTCAAGCACTGACAAATCAGCCATGCGCTCTTTAAAAAAAAAAAGAGGAGAAAATCTTTCATATTGATTGCAATGGACTGATTGGGAGTAGACAGGGCGTGCATGCATCCTGACACACAGGAAGTCAGCGGAATTAGATATGGATACATATGTGGTGTCTGTAGGGACTTGGGAACCGGAGGGTGGCCGGTTCAAGTCCAGCATGGGTCACATAGAGTGTGGACTGGTAGCAGGAGAGGTGCCAGCTCACTTGAACAAGGCACCAAACTCCTAACTGCTGCTACGCCGCAGCCTATCACTGCGCCGTCTCTCCTCATTTGCATGTTTCTAAGCCCTGTGTACGTGTGTGCTTTTGTTTTGGGCCTTTGTGTGTAATCAGAATTTACCCATGCAGGGTTATGAAAGTAAATCTTCACTAATTCCAATGCCATTGTTGCACCAAATAGTAGACGAGACAACATTTCTTACAACACAGTTGCCCAGCCTGCATAACCATCAAATCTTCAAATATAATTTGCATTCACGTGGGAACATAAAAACCTGCGCTACATAATTTCTGTGCGTTTGTAGTCACATTTCTTCTCGTCTCAGTGCTGTGTTGTTGTTCATGTGTGTGCCGTTGGGGGATTTCAGGCCGTGGGGACTTTGTGGAAAGTCATTGTTCCACAAGCTGGCGGCCAGTCATCACCAGTCATCGCAGAATTGCCTTGCGTGAGCCACTGTTGTGTGTAATGTCAAGAGGGCACGCTGCTTACGTAAGCCACAAGGTCATGTCGTTCAATTGACGACTGGTTTCAGTTCAGTCCACTGCGTCACAGCATCGCATTTCCAGTATGAGTGGAATTGAATCAATAAATGTTATCGTTAGCAAAAATACAGTCACCACTACCAGTGATTTTTTAAAATATTGATTGAATTCTCTCGCTAGCAGATGTCTCTTACATGCACTCCAGTACAAGTGATGCTGAAATAGCTACAATAATGGTAAAATCAGATGCGTCCTGATAAAATATTTGAATACAACATCTTAAACCTAGAAATTTAGGATTTTTGATGTGATGCTGTCCCCTGCTAAACCTTTGGTTGCTTTTAGTTCCCCGCTGGCCCCTGACATCTCTTGTGAGTTTCTGATCTGATCTGAGAACAAGAACGAGAACAGGAGCGGATCTGACCTCCAGAAGGCAGATCTCTTCACAAGAGATTCCCTCCCTGCTGGCTTTTCCTCCACCAAGGACCAGGACATTGCAGGATCATCAGTATATGATATGCTACGTCATATTGACTCGATGTTGTCTGAGCGGCAGTTTTGTGTCAAGCCACCACCCTGTGTGCACTGTGCTTTTTGAAATGTGACCCATATGGGGTCAAAGGTGACAACGAAAGGAGCTCTGACTGGGATGAGGCCGAGAGGTTTTGAAGATGCCGCGGGGTAGGCAGCTCTCTGTACCGCGCTTAACAATTGCGGTGATTCTTTTGCAGGTAAATTCCGAGAGAAGGCGTCCATCCTTCACAAGATCGCGAAAAAGAAATGCCAAGTAGAGGACAGTGAGAAGGCCAATGGAGTAGCAAGCCGTTCAGGTAAGAAGTCCTTGTAAATTTCTTTCAAAATACACTAAATATGTTGTAAGATAGTTGCTGAAAACTTGTGAAAAGACTTTGGGCAATATATTCCTGAAATGTGGAGTTGGAGGTTAAAACAGTTTTTCACCAATTTTCAGTCCCGGATTTTTTGGGCGGTCCTAAAGGGTGGCTCGATGATGCACTGAGGCCACCCTGTGCATAATCCTATCCCAGTAACAGTATAAAAACCTAGCATCTGTGCTTCTCTGTATGCTAGCTATGATTCTTGTTTATACTTAGCGAGAACACCTCTAAATCTCACTAACTAACAAGTCGTATCGTTTAATCCGTACTTGTAATTTACATGTCGTATCGTTTAATCTGTACAAAAACTTAAGTCGAAAAATGACATGTTTTTGTTCAGATTAAACAAAATACTGTTTCAGGTCTCTAAACTAAGCTAACTATCAGCTAGCTTTAAATATGAGTAGGCGTCACCCGGCTTCATGTTCCTTATATTAGTCATTCACTGAAATAGTTAATGAGCATCACATCCGACGTTAAACAAGCATGCCATTATCAAGAACTGTCAAATCGATTGCAAGTGTTGTCTTCAAGCAGTATTTAAATCAATCACAGTCACTGCCAAGTGTAATTTATGTGTGTTTTTTCACTTCAAAGAGCGCTGGACCAAAGGACAAACAGGAGGCCAGAGGAAGCGCTTTCATGGCCACCGCGTAGTCACAGCATCAGAATCAAAGCGAGACATAGATGTTTATCCACAAGGCAAAATTATGCTAACAGCGCCGCATTAACATATTACCATCTTAATCAAAACGCATGACTGGTTGTAGCCACAGCATACTTTTCCTTTCAGGCCTCACATATCGTACATTTCATCTACGGTGGGCTGTCAGTGTAGTTTAGTGTGTGATGCATGCGATTCATATCCCGTCTTAATCTGTCCTGAACTATCACAGCATCCAATCAAGGGAGCGAGGTCATGTGTCGGACGATTAAATCACATCATCTATCTGACAATCTTCCTAATTGTGACAACCACACTTGGATTAAAGCAATTTCCACCACAATTATAGTTTTGTCGTCTGATTACACGGCTCTCGGCTCTGTGTGTTTTAATAAAGGCCGTCAAGTAAGTCTAGCATCAAATGAAATGGAGTCATATCAGCCACCGGGATATGATGAGGGAGATGGATAGCGAACACAGCCTCCGACACGCATGTACTTGTCCGTACACGGATTGATCCTCACGTTCAGCATTAAAGTGAGTCTCCAGAGGGCCTGTGATTCTTAGATTCGCGTCACTGTCGTCACTTTCTTACCACCCAAATGCAAAAAAAAAAAAAAGATAAATGGAACTGATTTCATATTGAGCCAACGTTTTAACAATGCCATTCAAATTTAAAGTGGCTCCCACCTGTCTCCTCGTCACAACAGCTAACGCTCTCGTGTCTAATTTGAGGCGCTGACAGCTTTTGTTGTTCTTCTAACTTCCCGCAGACAAGAACCTTCCAAACAGCTCCAGCGTGGAAGTGGAAGTGACACCACCCATGAATGGGACGGCAGGGCAAGAGGGGGAAACGGTAAGAAGTCACGGCACGCAACGCGACAAACCCGCAATTTATACTAATTTCATCCGCTGGCCGACCGGTCGGGTCGTGTTATGAAAAGGCGACAAAACTGAGAGACAGATATCGCAGTTAGAGAGACATTTATGAATATTTCATGCCCCTCGTCTGTGTCTGTGTTCCACCTTGAGTGTGATTGATGCAAAGGTTGCGCCGACTATGGCACAGGTCACTACTGCTGATATTTTCCCAGCATGCACTCGGGCGAGTTCCTCCATCTTCAGCCAGACCTGCCAAAGACCCGCCTCTTCCCACTGAGCTCTGTAATCACACTCCTCACTCACCTGCTGCTCGCCCGCCGCTGGGTGCTCGAAATGAACACGCTCGCACACGTGCTCCAACACACACGCACGCACACATATAGAGCCTTTGACATTCGGGCCGGGCGCAGAGCCTCAGAATGGCACCTGCAGCAGTTGTGCTTGGCATGAGCGATGGCGGTGGGAAGCAGCAACCCGCCAGGCCAGCAGACGGTCCTGGGGCAAGTGGGCCACGAATCAAAGTCAAGCAAACGCAAAAGAGATGGGTGTGTCGGTCACTCTGCTGTATTCTGATTGGTTCTATTTTTTGATCAAGAGTAACCCCAAGACAGACTGAACCCTGCTGCCACTTTTTCACCCAGCAAAAAGTTTCCAAGTTTGAAACTTAGTCCTTGCTGGAGGCAGAAAACAGCTCATGCAACTTCGTGTCTTGCTGTAGCTCTACTTGTATTTCCTTTTCCATGCATGTGGGAATGGCGGACTCCGCCAAAGAGGCAACTAGTGTGTGAATAAAGGTCTTTAACAGAGTAAATGCTAGCCATAAACTGGATTTGATAGGACTGAATTTTTTTTTTTCCCCCACAGCAAAGAGGCAGACATGAAATGCAGGGTGGATGTATGACATGCAGCGGATGCCCTTAGATGGAATTCAGCCAGTGCATTGCAGTTATGCTATGCCATGCTGTGGCGTGCAGTGTAAACGTTCAGCCACCGAGGCGGTCCGATTCGATCGGCGACTATGAAATCTTGAGGATTATAGCTTCGAACGTGCTGTTAAAATTATTTTTTCCTCGACACACCCACGCCCAATTTCCTAGTGGAGGCCTAATTTCTTGTCGGTCAATCTGATGCCGTTAACCTTCAAGCTGCTAGCCCGCTATATTAATCTTTTTTTTTTCATTTTCTCTCACTGATCTTGTGAACTATAAGAATTTTAATCTCACGGTCTACCTTTAGTGTGCTCAGTTGTAGGGACTGAATGATTCTTAAAAAAAATACGATCTTCCCGCACTTAAAAAATAGATGCAGTAGCACTTTGACATACAGCGTGCCCCCTGAGTAAGACACAGTAGTCTATAAATACAAACCGGTGTGGAAGCATATAGGAGCTTCTCAGAATAGATTGCACAAGAAACTGCTTAAGATGAGCCCTGATTCCCAACATGACCATGTGTGTATTGATCTATCTCACTGCAAGTTGTTTTTAGATTGATCTCTCAGTCTCGGGTTAATAATAGTGTTTACTGATCAAACTGTCGTCACTGCCCTGAAGCTGAAAATATTTTGCTGAATGTATTTCAGCTCACATCATAACACATCTTTTTGAGGTGAAGACAGAAAAACTGATACACAAAATAACAAAAAAAACATTTTCAGGTTGTAATTTGGTGGAGCTGTACTCTTATTGGCACGCCAAAGTCTCACATGCTTCTATTTTTAGAGGTCTGCCCCACAGTGCACCTGCCTGTGTCAGCTAGGAAGTAGCTGGAAACAGCTCACACCTTCATATGACGCCAGAGGCTCTGTCATACTAATTGTTCAATTCCTCCCGGATGCCTTGGTAACCAAGATTGGGGAATAAGGAGACTGCTAAGGTCAAATTAAAATCTGCAGCAGCCTCCTAGCACAATTTCCTGGCTCCCGTTTTTGTTGGCAAAACCCTTGAGGTCTGTCTGAGAGAAATGATCGCAAACCGTAATATTGCCCAAACCAGAAATAGTTCATTTTTCATAAAGAACATCATATAGTGAGCGTATAAGCGCAGTAAACATTCAACATATTTAGGGTGTGACTAACAGCAAATTGACTTTCAATAAAATAGATTCAGGATTATCAACACTGAGCAGACATTTATAAGAACATAAAGCTCCTGTAATCACCTCTTTAGATAATTAGCAGCTAAACTAAAGGAAATCATGACCGATGGGAATTTATGATTCGTCCTAAATCAAATCAGATCAAAATAAATAAAAAATAATGTGTTTATCATGTGTTTCAGCCTAGAATTGACAGTTATATTTGAATCTCTTCTTTTCTTTTTGCTAAATAGAGAGAATTTCATATCCAGATGGAGCCTGGATAGAAAAAACAAAAAACAAAAATAAAATCCAAATAGCAGATGTCGATATTTACGCCATGGCAGCTGTTAACGGTGACGAGTCACGTTCCAAAAAAAAAAAAAGAAAAAAAGAGACGTATCCTCCGTGTGAGACTTTTAATACGATGCTGAGGAAATCGGCGTAAAGAGTATTAAAATAAACACAAGGAAGGATCACGTCAGGTGCATCGCTGCGTTACGTCCGGGCTAAAAGTTGCATCAACGAAGCAATGCGCGTGCAGCTGCGCTTTACAGTATGTGTGCGACCACACAAAAAGTGTGAGCATTGCCTTACACCAGGTGCCGGCGCACACGCTTCCCTCTGGGAACAAAAAAAACAAAAAAAAAAGCAAATGTCACACCTCCCCTCACAGCTCCGTGGTGCCTGGTAAAAGTCAGTGCCTTTAAGCTCGGAGTTGGCAGTGTTGCCAACTGAGACACCACAGGGCAGGAAAGGGCCCCCAAGGGGCTGGCATTTGGAAACCATCTCAGAGAAGGGAGCACCGGCTCTATGGGGGTACTTTAGCAGATAAAGCAAGGAAAGCAAATCATAAATAGACAAATGAAAGGACTCGTGGTGTGCAGTGTCAGCCAGAAATAGTTACCTGCATGCAGTCAACATACCCGTAAAAGAGCTGCAGGGCGAATGTAACACAACTTTTTCTTGCTGGAGCACAGGAAGAAGCTACGCCGCTCACTTCTCATATGGAAATCAGCGGATCTGGTTCAGAATTGATCTAAAGCCTCACTTTTTTTTTTGTTTTAAGGCCTTTTTAACAGACAACAATGCAGCCATCTGGATATGGAGAGGAGGAGAAATCCGAATGCTGAGCATAAGTGATGCAAACGCTGCCTTTTGTTTGGCAGCTCTGATTACCAAGGTTACCAGGCGATACTCGACAGCAGTAGCTGTCACGGCAGGATGAGCTCCGTACGATTGGTGATTCGTGCAGTAGCCGGCTTCAAAGGTGTCTGCCTCGCCTGGCTGATGTGATTGAAGCCGTCATGACTGACTTCAAATTATATTTACCGAGCGTCATCTGTTAATCATAGACTAGTATGTCTTCAGCCCCGGTCCTGTCTTTTGCACCCTTTTGCTGCGTGTTTTATTTTTGCTACACCTTAGCTAACATTACTCTCAAAAGGACAAGAGATATCCTCTAGGTCATCAGTGTGTTCTGCTCTGATCTGCATGTGTGGACCTGTTGTCTGCAGGTCCCCACGGCTCTGTAGCATCCTGTATAATTGGATACAAAGGGACCCGAGCAACGCTCCGCTCTCAGAAGGCTTTGTTGTTGTACCATTAAAGTTTGGTACCAAATCGTTTAATTGAGACTTTGCTTTGGCAGAAGTAGGCACAAGAGCCAAACAGGTGAGGTTAATGCTAGACATGAAAGGATAAATTAGCTGTCCGAGGCGCTGGTGTCTTCGAACGTGTCATCTTCAGACGCTGGCAGCTTGTTTGATGCTGATCCGCAGAGAGGTGACAGTCTTTGGCTCACTTGGCTTTCCAGTGGCAGGACCAATCAGACCCGCGGGGGGGGGGGGCTCCGCCGGTGCGGCAAGCATCGGCGGTGATGAGCCCCTGATGACTGGAGAGGCAGAGCCCTCGCGGGCCTCGGCGCAATCTCCCAAATCACAGTCATCAGACTGTGTCTCTGTCTTGAGGTCACAGCGGAGCAAAGGCACGTTCGGGTCCTGCTGTCAGTTTCTGCAGACCTGTGTGCTGTCCTCTCCCTCCTGAAGCGCTCGCGTTGCAAGAGAGCTGCCAGCCTCTCTGGATAATTGCTAAGGAGAGGTGTATCCCAATGAGGCAAGTTATCAAGCCAAAGGAGACACTCGGATTGTAATGGATTTTTCCCTTCAGCCCGGCAAAAAAGAATGACTCGACATGCTATGTGACTCGTGTTTCTCGTGTTTACTCCCAGATGGTAAATTAAACATCAAATCGCCACACTATACGGTAATCATTCAATCATAATTGCATTGTCTGATGATTATTTGTAACCTTTCTGTCCTTTCCCTCTTTCTGTTCTTTGGTGTCTCCTCTCAGGCTGAGGATGAAGAGGAGGAGGACCAGCCTCTGAGCTTGTCCTGGCCCGAGTCCAACCGCAAGCGCCTCACCTACCTCTTAATCATACCGATAGTCCTTCCCCTGTGGCTGACGCTGCCTGACGTCAGGAAAGCGGTGCGTGCACGAAGCATTCGAAAGAACGCGTCCTCGGTTTTACCCGGATGAAGTTCTTATTCGACTCGTTGCTCTCTTATTTGTCTTACAGTCATCGCAGAAGTTCTTTCCCCTCACCTTCCTGGGTGCCATCTGCTGGATTGCATGCTTCTCCTACCTGATGGTGTGGTGGGCTCACCAGGTACGCGGCTCTCAGAGACTCCCTGGGACATGACACTGTTAAAAATAATTTATAATAATTTTAGTATCATGTGACCACGGCCGCAGGCCCAGAACATTATAAAATCCTGACATAAGCATAATCCTTGTCAAAAAAAAAACAAAGGACTCAAGTCATCCTTTCTCTCCATTTGCCACCCGTCTCCATCATTTAAAATGAAACCACATTCTACAAAACCACCCACTGCTGCCTTATTTAAAACAAAGAGATTTTCACAGCTGGAGTTTCGTCACCTCCACCACTTCCCGAGCAGCACGGGAAAATGAAAAATAGCTGGAACAAAAGATTAGGTTTTATTTAAGCTTACTTTCCTTTTTTTCCCCCCCTTCTTTTTCCAGGTTGGAGAGACCATTGGGATTACGGAGGAGATTATGGGCCTCACTATATTAGCAGCTGGAACCTCCATCCCTGACCTCATCACCAGTGTTATTGTGGCACGCAAGGGGCTGGGTGATATGGCTGTATCCAGCTCCGTGGGCTCGAACATCTTCGATATTACTGTCGGGTAGGTTATCTGAGCACGATTTGAGTCTCGTGCATGGAGTTTATTTATGCATATTTGGGAACTGAGACCAATACAATGATGGTAGGCTAACTAATTGGGTAATATCTTGACAGGTTACACCAAAACTCGCCACGAAACCTACAGAACAGAACAGAAGCATTTTGCCTCCCAGACTTTGTTAACTATACTACATAGTTTGTAATAATTTGTTTCCCTTTCTGCTGTTTTTTTACGAGCGGCAGTTTGCGCTGGCTTCCAGCCTGCTTGAGCTGCTCTCGCCCTCTGTGGAGAACGCACGAGCAGAGGCCCCCGCTTCTGAAACGGGCTCCCGTTGCATCCGTGCCCGGAGGAATTTCCGCGGTTACATATCAAACACCCCCAAGCTGTGTCTTCGGCGTTCTTCACCAGGCAGGCAGCAGTTTGGCACGAGCGGGAGGCGGCGAGCGTTCATACGAGAGCCGGCATCAGCTGAATCGAGACTGTAGTATGGAATGGTGGCACTGTTAAAGAACTTAACAGTAGAGTACACCTCTACAGCTTGCTTTATACTTCACACACAAGAGGATAAACACCTATGGCGTAGTTTAGCATCATATGATAGCAAAACTTCACCACTAGACCAGTATGCACCGTGTAATTAGGCTGAATTGTGCTTTAATTATATTTCCCACAGTCGCTGAGTTCTTTTATTTACTCTGTAACATAATGACAGCATAGATATGGCTGCTACGTGCGTAGGCTCCGGAGATATGCCATAACCCCTGAACGCGCAGCTATAAATCTCCTTCACATTACATCACCGTAGCAACGTGAGAAATGAAAGCGTCGGTAAGCAAAAAACAACGTTTTCAGCTGCCCGCCAACCTGCTCATTAATTTGTTTTTTTGTCTGAGTTACACATTTATTGTTGCCGCGCTGTGCCGTGCCTAGTGTCACATTATCTATGTGCGCGTTACGTTGTGCTCTGCTGAGCGCGGGCAACCTGATAGCGACCGGAAGCAAAGTCTCCAGCAGGAGAGAGCGTCTCCAAAACATGACGCTTTACAAACCTGCTCCACGCGCTTCGTCCGTGCGAGCCAGGATATCATTTTAAACTGATTTCATTTGTGTGTTCGCAGACTGCCGTTCCCCTGGCTCATGTGGTCCTTTTTCAGCGAACTCCAACCGGTGAAAGTCAGCTCCAACGGCCTCTTCTGTGCCATCGTGCTCCTCTTCATCATGCTCCTCTTCGTCATCATCTCCATCGCCGCCTGCAAGTGGCGCATGAGCAAGCTGCTGGGCTTCATCATGTTCATGCTGTATTTCGTCTTCCTGGTGGTCAGCGTCATGCTGGAGGACCGGATCATCACCTGTCCGGTGTCCATCTGAGGGCCTCCGAGGAGCCGTTTCCTCTCCCTCGTCACTACCGCAAGCACCAACACCACGACCATCCTTCCTGTCTGCCATTGCTCACCTCCCGACCCTTGTGATCCTTTTACCCCAGGACTAAAAGAAGAATAAGGAGGACTGGACAAAAGAATTATGTAAAAAAAAAAAATATGGTGTTTCCCTATATTTTCAGTCAGCAGGTGGTGACAGGGAGGGGTTAAACCAACAAGGGCATAAGACTTTGGCTTGGCTGGTTTAACGTAGTCCTAACCTGAGTGGATTTTTATTTATACTTATTCCTATTTGGCAGGCGAGGGGGGGGGTTATGGGTGTACCAGCCAAATATAGAAGCATTATGCATGCCGTTAGTGTCACTAGATGAGCTGGAATCAAGACTACACCTGGTAGATTGAGGAGAACGACCTGCGAACTTCAGGGGTGGGGGGGGGGGGAAACGAGATACACCATATACAACTCTTAATAAACTCCTAATAAAAGCAGTGGCTGAGCTGAAATTTTGAGCATATTTGAACACACAAACCCTTTCAACAGGCCGAGACGCCGACGGCAAGAGTGAATTTGCGGGATGAGGAAGTGGCGAACCGCGTGGATGGAGATTTCGTTCCACGAAACGCGTTTCCCGCCTGATGGTACTGAACGAAAAGACTCGACGAAACACTCTTGCTGGACAGGCGAACTTCTTCTTTGTTATTTGTCATCTGCAAATCCATCGCGCGCTCGGCCTGAGTGACGGGTTCATGCTTCCTCTCTTCCCTGCCGGATGTCATTTCTCACAGCTGAATGTCTCCTCAGAGGATTCTTCATCTTATTTCTTTTTTTTTTTAATTTTTTGATTCATTTTCATGAAATTTAGAGAATCAGCATTAGATTGTAGATCTGTAGCAGTATTAGTTCATTCATTCATTCAGAGTCATCTTAACAATGTGCCCCCTTTTTTTTCCTTCTTCTTCTTCTTTTCTCTTTTGCCACGTTCTGATTGTACAGAACTTTTCATGCTTCAGACGCACCGACTGACAAAGGCAAGGAAAAAAAAAAAAAAACGCCTACCCGAAGTTAGCTTCTAACCGAAGCTGGCCTCTCGAAATATATGCTAGCCTTCAATATCTTTCACTGGTTGGAAAAAAAATAGGCATGAGTACTATGTCAAAATAATACATTTGAAAAGAACTTAACAGTGTTTAAGTGTCATGGTTGATTTAGATTAGTCAATGTGTAGTGCTTTGTTCATAGTAGAACTGGGCTCAACTCACCGGCTAGTCAAGCTCCTGGGGTAGTAGTTTCAAGGAGTCAACTGCATGTAAAAATAGACACTCGGAGGTGAATAATACCAATCAACACTTAAGAAGTCGTATACTACAATGTATACTTTTTTGAAACGTGTTTCATAACTTCTTAATGCAAACCACTGCTCAGTCTCTATGTAGAAAATGTCAACATGTATGGTCAACGATATCTATCAAACTTGTGCAATTTCTTTTCTAATCAAAGGTGCTTTTGTGTGCATGTGTGCAATCTGCATTTGAAGTCATCACACAATGACCATTTCCTTATATTTATCTATGACTAGAGGTTATACTACCAGTATTTTGCAAACTAACTGCAAAGGAATATACACCGATCTGTGTTTTATACTGGAGATAGAAATCATAATCACAATCTCTCTAAGCTAAATAGAATGTGGAAATCACAGATTTAACAGCAATATACCGTGTGTGTGTGTGTCGTCGTCGAGAATCGCGCCCCACCCTCCCCCCTTCCATGCGTCCAGTCCAGTCCACCCCCGACCCACCCCGCTGTCCTTCCCGTCTGACGTGCTCCGGACCCCCAGCGGCGAGAAGAAGCGGGGCGACCATTCCTCCGCAGTTCCCTTTCCTGTTAGAGCTGGCCAGAAACACCTGCTTTACCTCAACACAGCCTCTGTACAGCAGCTTCGTAGGAATTAACTGTAAAATAATAGTAAATAGATTCTCTGAATGTGTGAGGAGAAAAATGCATGCAAGGAATTTGGGCTGGTTACCCACTGACTGTACAGCTGAGCTTAGACCAACTATATATGTTCACTTTTATGCATCCATTCGGAGAGAAACACCAAGAACTCATTGATTTTGCTTTGTAAATATGAAGACCTGTTTTTGCAAGAACCAAATGGTCCACACATTCACATTATTCACCTTAATTTATTTATATTTTGTAATAGTGGATGGAAAAGGACGAAGACGGTGGCCCTTTATAATCATAGTATTATTGAGTGAAAAACAACGCAAGCATTTATTTTTAGACTGCGCGACACCTCATTAGCATACATTATACTGTAAACATGGAAAATGAGGGCTTAAAGTACCATATTGCTTCCTCGGACAACACTGGGGCTTAGTGGCGCTCACGGCACGTTTTCTGACATTTGGCGAAGGTTACAAATGCACAGGAAAAAAGGAAACGATGATCCCTGCATCAACCAAACTCGCTCTGTTCACCTGTTTGGTGTGCTCTCATGCAGCGTGCAACATGTTTCCTTGAACGTTTCCGCAACCCAGATTCAAAGAGTCAATTTAATGCCTCCACGATGACTCATGTCCTTTGTGAAACTCTCCTGTGTGCATGTGCAATTAAACTCAGAGCGCCCACACACGCTGGTGAACGTGATCACACCTCACCTCCAGTTTCTGCTCGCCTCTATCTTTGAAATAATACCTTGTCATTTTGGGAAATGCATGTTTTTTTGCTTTCTTGCTGAGAGGTGGATGTCTGTGCATTAAATATGAGGCAAGAGCCAGGTTAGCTTAGATTAGCACAAAAACAAGGAACAAGCTAGCATCGCTCAGTCCAAAAGTAACCAAATTTGCCCACCAGTACCTCTAAAGCCATGTTTGTTTAATCTGTACAAAAACCAGGTGAAAAACAGGAGGGTTTGGTTTTATGGAGGGGGTTATATGCAGGCCAAGCTAGCTGCTGCTAGTATTTGTGCTAAGCTAAGCTAATAGTTTGCTTGTCATAGCTTCATATTTAGCATACAAACATGAGAGTGCTATCAACCTTCATGTGTAAAGAGAATATGCACATTTCCCAAAATCTTTAACAGGTCAAGAGGTCATTTGCTTGAGTTTGGTTGACCTTCTACCACGACGGTCACATGTGCAACACTTTATTATTTTCCTTCCTCCAAAGTTTTCATGGTGTTCTTGTGTGAGAGCATGAATGGTGAGAGGAAAAACAAAAAGAACAAAATCAAGAAGGCATATGGGTTTAGCACGTGAGCTTGGCACTGGTCGTGGTTCACCAGGGTAAGTGACTGTGAAAGTTGACCACTAATGAACATTCTGTAAATGTTTTATTTTCTTGGTGTTGATGTAAGATTTATTTAAGGTGTACATATATACAGATACAAATTAACCATATAATCTATATGTGTAAAAGAAATATGTCTCTTTATGTAAAAACACAAAGTATATAATAAAACAAATAAAGATGATAATTCAAATATGCAACAATGTGTTTGCTGGTTACTGTCAGTACTCATACATTACATTACATTTTTGGTGACCTTAGATTTGGACAACCAGATCAATAAATGAAGTCTCTTTCGGTCAGCCAAGTTTTAAGGTATATAGTAGTGGTAGACAAGAATTCTTGACACCTTCCATACCTTTGAACCCAGTCGTGTAATAAGTCTTCTGTGAAGATTATGAAACATGATCCATTAAAATAAGGGTTTGAAGGAAGTGGGACCTAATGGAAAAACAGCTGCATTTTGGAAATTCCTACGAAACATCAACCCACACATACAGAAGCACAGTTTGGATGCTGTTGAACACCATCAGTGGGGACAAACACCCGGCTTGCAAAATTCTCTGGTAAGCTTTTGTCCTTTACATTTTCCACATAAAACAGTCCCCGCATTTGTTAAATGAATACACCGCATTGTTTAGTCGTCCTACAAGCTTCTTGGATTTCTCCATTGTTTGCCCAATTCCTCGGGTTCATGGGATTTAGTGAAAATCAAGTCAACGTAGTATGAATACTTGAAAAAAAACAAGGCGGGAAACGCGTTCCCTAACGTCAGCTGCAATATAAAAGCTCAAAAATCAATCAGGATTGTAAAACAGAATAAAAATACAGTTTCATCTTTGGTGACGGGAAGTGATTAGCTTTTGTAGCGCCTGCTCCTGGATGTATGAAAAGTAGTCCTGGAATAGGTCGCCCTCTTGTGATCGAACTCTGACACTTCACTTGTGTTTAAGATCAATAATATGGCCCATCTACCTAAAAATGTCAAGTTTGAAATCAGGTTTGAAAAGGTCTACTGAACGATATGACCTTTGTCTTTCCTTAGAATAGCTCCACATAGTGTGTCCAAGTACCTCTCCCAAATTGTCCCCTGTATTTCTTGTTGGTACATGTTGAATGTTAAGCTCTGTTTTGTTTTTCCATGATTATGGCGGATGTGCAGCCAACGTGGATGAATGTATGTACCTGTTTCAATGAGCCATGAGCCAGCCAGGGTCAACATGCACAGCACTGACTGGGTAGGGGGAAAAAAGGGGGGGGTCTTTCTCAACCCGGCACACAAATGTGAAAGTAAGATGTGGGTGAGACCGCATGCCTTTTGAGTTTCTAAACTTGATAAGACATGCATGAGATCTCTCAAGGTACGGTTAACAAAATGCTGTTGATGATAAACTTAAGAAGTATTACATGTGGTGTAAATTCATGTAGAAATCCCCAGAGGATTCCTACTAACTTGACTAATAAATGTCACAGCTATTTTTATCAGTTTCCCCACTTTGTCCACGACAGGTTTACACAGAGTACCCAGGTTATTAGCATGAATTCAAGGACTTTCCAGACTATTATCAATTACTCTATCTCTATGAGTTTTCCTCAGAAGTGTGTTTAATCATTCTTCCAAGTATATTTTTGCTACTTCCCTGCGCCTTCCCTGGAAATTGTTCATGCCCCGGCTCCTGTGAGTCAAGCCACTCCAATTTGTGTGCACAATTTCAAATGATCAGGATTCCCCTGGAGAGATTCGTTCATTGTTCCTGATAACACTCTTTGGAACACCGTGGCTTTTATGGAGAACCGTTTTTATTTTTCTGGATGGACCTGAGATAAGGTACGTCTGATGAAGTTATTTGAAGAAGAGCTTTTGCTCCTGTTGTTTAGCTGGAAGTCACAGTCACATAGATTCACTAAGGCAGACATAATGACGGTAAGCTTTTTTTTTCTTTTTTTTTTTTTTTTTACAGTTTTAAAGGTAGTTTATTATGTGGCAGGACGAGCATTTGCACTTCAGTTTTCCTGCATAGTTTCCTCTACGTTTCATTCCAGTCATTTTGGTGTTAGTGGTGTTTGTACTTGAAGAAAGAAATACTATAAATCAAAGCATGAAATATGAGTCATGGCCTTAAGTGAGAGTCTAAAGTTATATGTAGTTTATCCAATACACTAATTTTAGTTTAATATTACATCTGTCTGTTTGTATTGTTAGAATAATGTCTGTTAATATCCAGAATATTTTCTTTATATTTTAGTTGCGCATACACGTCGACGACATTTAACTTTAACAAGGACGAGAATGGAAAAACTCAAGTCATATAAATCACCTGCTTGGATATGCGAAAGTATTTTTCATCTGAGATGATTGATATCCACAATATCTAGAAGAGTTTAAGACAAAGCAGTCTCATTTCACTCCACAAGTGTTTCTCTATGTGTATTGTAGTCATAATAACCAGAGCAATTAAATTAAATTACTGTCATTAATACCTAATAAAGTATCTCACACGCCCAGACTGTAACATGTCTAATTTCTTGTTATGCTCCAAAGAATACCATTGAAATGTCCATTATACGCATAGCCGACTGTAAAGACATTTCTTGCTTGATGTCAGTCTAGGTCGATTCATTCACTTTGTTTCATTCATGTTGAAGCAAGTGTGACAGCTAACCGGTTTGTTCTGAGGCTTGTTAGGTGTTTGATATCTGCCGTAATACACTAGTACTAATAACATTATGCAGCAGAATCATACAATAGCTGACGGGAAGTTACAAAAAAAAGCTTCACACACTTTCACAAAAAAAAAAAAAAAGATTCCTTTTAAATCTGTGAGTCAATGTCAGCGTTGGCAGAGCCCGTAGGGGATTTTCCCTGTTCCAGCAAACATTTTACGACAGACCAAGTCACTTTCTAAGTCATTCACCAGAAGTTAATGAACTCCACATGTTTCTGAGGGCAAGATTAGCAGCACTGGGGGCGCCTCGTTCAGCAAGTCAGCTCACTATCGGCCAGACTTTGCTCAGTGACTTCATCCGCTCGCTCTTACAGGGTGTGCTCGCATTTGACTCAGCAAAAGAACGTCTCGGAGGAGGCGACAGGCCAAGTCCCGCACACTCACTTGATCCTGTTACAAGCGTGGCAGCAATGAGACTGGTCTGAGACAGATTTTGGCTGCAGCGTGAGAGAATAGTTTCAGAAATATCTCAGACGGAGGCGAGTCATCACCAAAAGTGCCCTGTTTTGCTGTTTTTTTGGGGGGGGGATTCATGTGGGGAGTTATTTTCATGACTTGGAAAAAAAAAAAGAGGGGCCTCAGTGGATTTGAGACCGTACCGTGACTCACAAGAGGGTCTGTGTTGATCTGAATTGTAACTGCTGCACATCTGGCTCTGTGATTCAGCTTGGGAATCATCTGTGAGAGGGTTTTGGTTTGTAACACGGAGACAATGATGTACAATAATAGCCATACAAGTTGACATGCTTTGATATGTCATTCTGACATTTCTGACCAAACCAGTGGAATAACACCAAATAAGGAGAAAGTAAGGCGACGTGTTAAAATAAATAATTCTGTAATGACCAGTTACATGAACTCAAATGTAAAAAAAATGCAGCTATGAAGAGTAAACCAAAAATGTAGTTAATTAAAGTTATTAAAATAATAATAGACTGTCAGCAATTGTATTTCTTTATCCTTTTGTTCCATCACTAAACATTTGGCATACATCATTTTCAAATGTTGTCGCTAAAGGTCAAATATGTCAGCACATGTCATAAGATTCATTAGAAATAACACATTCTAATGTAGTAGTATCTGACACACTAAGTCAGACGCACATCTTCTTAGGGCGGACATGTTTTGTATTTTTGGCACTCCTTACTCAAAATGCTCCGCGATTATTTTGTGATTATTTCATCTGCTTTTCCCGTAAAACAGGCTCGGTCACACACGAGCCGCTGCTTGCCATTGAGCTTTACGTTCATCTCACGCTGGGTTGTGTGTTCTGAGCTGAGTTTTGTGTGTATTCTGTTGTTGAGGTTTGTCTACCTTGTGACTAGGCCGTACACGCCAGCTCAGGCTATAAATACTGCAGTCACTGAGGCATTGCTCCCTGATACTTAACATTGACTTAACAATAAAAAACAACAACATTAAAAAGTGAAAAGAAATAAAAGATGACACATTATAGGCCTAAAAGTGAAAGTGGTAGCAGTTTGCATGGTTACATGTCTGACACTGGCTTACAGTGTGTTTACGTCATGTGTTATATTTATTGCTTTAGATTTATTGATTCACTTTTTCACTGGTGAAATGTTGAATGCAGGACTTTTACCTGTAAAATACATTTACACTGTTTTCTACTTTAAGTTAATTAAACCTTCATCAGTGCCCTGCACCTTTGCCAACCCTGCATGTAATGTAGCCTTGCTATTGGTCACCTAATATTGCAAATAATTCTAATCAATTTGATTCCAGAGCTGAAATCAATGCTCTGCTTTGTGAAATAATTTCCAAAGGCTTTAATATTAATAATACACTATTATTATTATATGATATTTAACCGTCGTTGGTAACTTGACGATTTCTGGACTCCTGGATTTTAGAGAGCACAGATTCATGTTGTTTTTAAAGTTTCAGATGTATATTTAGTGAAAAACCTGAACCGACTGAACCCACGGCACACAAACCAGCACGTTTGAATAATTCACACTGATTACGAGCTACGACTTCTATTTACAGTTCAGTAACCATGATAAACAAATGCTTACTGTGCGTAATGGAAACGTTAACCCTGTCAGCTCCCACAATTGTCTTTTTACTTTAACATATTTGTTCTGTGGGAGTTGACAGGTGTGGCCAGTGTCGACACCTTCGGAAGTGAGTCATCAATGCCAGTGGTGCTAAAGTCAACGCTGGGATGGTCATAATGTCAGCTTAGCTCCTTGGACTGAATATATACTTAATATACAGTGTGTTAACGCAAAACTGTGAACTCAAAGGGTCCATCGGTGACTGTGAACAACTCTGTCTGAAATGAAGGGAACAAAACAGTCATCATCTGTGGAAGGAAGAACAGGCCACGTTACATTTACATGTGTGGTGTGGCAGTGGTGGGTGAGGTACTGAGATCCTTTCCTTAGGTAAAAGTAAAAGCAGCAAGAGTAACCTATTACACCATATTATGTAAGTAAACGTTCATTTAAAGTTGTATTTCAGTACAGAAGCACTTACAGCACATGATGCAGGAAATCTGTCATGTAGAAGGGCCTAAGGACAGAGGGTGTCACTCCCTGTACATATACAGGGATAAAGTCCTCTGAGGCCAATGTGACTTTGGGCTATGCAAACAAAATTTGATTTGATAATTATGCAGGTAAATCACATGGAAATATGTTTTCATATATATAGTTTTACTTCTTTGGAGGTCAAATGATAGAAGTTTGGAGGAGACGTGTCTCATACACACTGCGGACAAGGAGCCACGATGGGGGGCCTCAAGTAGACACAGCAGGATTTTAATCTGGAAAGTGAAAGCGTCAATAAATAGTAACGCAAATAAAAGATTCCGGCTTAGAACTGTGACGATTAGGCGGACTTTCCGCAACTTCCCACCTCTGCGGGGACACAGATGCTCTTTCCTCTGGCTGGTGACTGTTCGCCATCATGAATCAGCCATGTGAAACAGCTGTAATCCAATGTTACTCCTCCATATGAGAGAGAGGGGGGGAAACGCGTCTCCTATGCGCGCAGTGACACTCATGGCATCAGCATCTACGCGCCGCGTATATGGAGGGGCAAATGTGCGAGGCTCGTAAAGTGTTCTGTCACTAAAATTGTATTTCCTGTCCTGAATGGACACAGCTCTCTGGTCTAGACAGCTCTTGAATCATTCCGCGTGATTCATTAATGAGCACGAATCGCGCTGTCATGGTTTATTTGTGCTGATCAGCAAGTTTTCTGGTAAACTTGGGAGTGGGACCTTTTTCGTTTTATGGACGTCATATTTAGTCATGTGCATGAACAGAAAGCAGCATGTCTGTATTAGTTTCAGAGATCTATCTATCTATCTATCTATCTATCTGTGTCTGTCTGTCTATCTATCTTCTAATTTGAATTTTACTGAAGAGTTACTTCATCAGACCTGACACGTCAGGTCAGGCCAGTGGGATTCCTCGTCAGCGCCCAAAGGTGCAGGAAGTCACTGGCAGATCTGCAGGCCAATCCCCCAAACACACCTACCGTACTGCAAAACCGCGACAGTCGTGCACCGAAAAGTGGGCGGCGAGAGGCAGACTTATCTCTTCCCCTCTCAACCCACAACCTACTTGACTGCGCGGGCGCCTGATGCCAACACACATGGATCTAAGGGCAGCGAGCGAGGGAGAGCTGGATCAGGGAATTATCAACAGGTGGGTGCGAGGATGGACCTGCAGTTGATCGGCAGGCCTGCTGTTGTTACATTGAATTTCATCCGCTGAAATGTGTTTTGTTGTTGCTGCTGTTTTTTGTAGGTACTTTTGGATTTTGGCCGTCCGATAATGGAACCCTCAATGTGAGCACATACCTGCGTTTTTACGCGTCTTTTTTTTTTCTCGCCTGCTTGAAGCTTTCATGGGGTGTTTCCTGCTCCTCACCGGATTGTTTTCGTAATATGGCAATCGTGGGACTATAAAAAAAAAAGTAATATCTTATTTTAAAATGTCACTGTGTGTATTTCTGAAGTTTAAGATGGAGTCATAATCTTAATTGCGCACAAACCTGTTGGGGGTTGGACTCGTCGTTTCAGTCACTCCACGTTTTCTAAGTTTAATATGTCTTAAATATGATCAGCAGTACACTGATTTTTCATCCTGGCACCACTGGATGAAGATGAAGCCGGGCCTGAACTTAAGAATGGACTGCACCACACAAACTCTCTTTAACCGTGGGTCCAGGAAGGAAGGCAAGATGTTGGCATAGCTGTTGAGTTGAATGCCCTGCTATGCCATCAAATTGCCATCTTTCTCTCCCCTCTGCAGCAAATTCTCCATGGACGCAACTCTACCTGTCTCCAAACTTTACAAGGAGCCTGGTCTGCTGCTGTTTGCAGTGTTTTTGGTTAAATGTTTGCTTAAATGTGTGTATGTCAAGTTGAGCTTAACCTTTTTACCATTTTCAAGTCATCTGTGTGTGTGTGTGATGTGTGAAGGTGTCATACTGTTGTCATTTCTAAGACCATACGTTGTTTAATCATTTTCTCATTTTGAGGAACTAGCACTTTAACAGTGTTAACGTTTTTTGGTTTCACCTGTGCACACCTTTTTCCCGATGCGGTGCAAAACAGAGAGTGTAACACTAAACTCAGCTCTCTTTTGCACACGTGTGACATACAGTGATGTATCAGTGATGTTATTGATAATACCAGCCACACAGAATCATGTTTAACATACTCCTTATCCAGTGGTGAAAAGTATTATTTATTATTTATTAAGTACATTTACCTAAGGGCAATTTTGAGGCTTATTTAGGCTTCTTTGTACTCTTTTACATTTCAGAGATGGATGTTGTACTTTCACTTGACAGTGTGAGTTATTTTCAGTTTCAGTTTTCATTTGATACATATGCCATATTTATAAAATAGTCAGCTGGGATAGGCTCCAACCCCCACACGACCCTAGTGAGGATAAGCAGTTACAGAAAATGGATGGATGGATTCACTGTTATGGATTCATGTGCTCAGCAGTATTATCTTGTGCACATACTATTTGTAGTATTAAACCGGTTATATTAATAAAATAGTGTAACACTCTAAAAGAGGTCAGTCTACATAATGTTCACTTTAGTTTTTTAGAAAGTTTTTTTCTACTTTAAGTTAAATAAATGTTCATCTATGCCCTGCACCTTTGCCAACCCTGCATGTAATGTTGCCTTGCTATTGATCACCTAATATTGCAAATAATTCAAATAAATGTGATTTCAGAGCTGGAATCAATGGTCTGCTTTGTGAAATTATTTCCAAAGGCTTTAATATTAATAATACACCGCTGTCCATAAAGTTGGAATACAATATTTTTTTACCTCTTCTCATGATATGATTGTGACAGTGTGATTTATTCTTGATAGATAAAGTTTATCTCCTCAAAACTTTATTGATCAACCTCTTCCAAGAGTTAAAATTAAACCACAATTAAGCTGGTGTGTATAAATAGGAATAAAAAGAGGAATGTGTTTGAAAAGAAAATTATTCCAACTTTATGGGCAACAGTGTATGTGTCTCCAGTTAAATGCCACTGTGTGAGCATTTATTAATTCTAACATCAAAATTATAATCTAATTAATTTGTGACTTTTTTCACAGAAGTGATATATGATTAATTAATTTATTTATTTATTTACTCATTCAGTCACTATCATTGGCTTATTTTGAAAATGTACATTAATTAAATTATTATTATTAAATTATATGATTAAATATAACTTAACATTTTTAAATGAAAGTTCAGTTCAGATTTATTTATTTGTTGCAGAAATATAATGATTTAAAATAAAATATATTTAATATTAATTATAATATTTAATTCGAATTTAATTTTCATATTCACGTAATTAAGTTTTTACTGTAAAAAAAACCCACATACACACATTTTTAAAACTGACCTGAGTCGGGGTTGGTCACATGATCAGCTCTCCTAGGTCATGTGATCTCGTGACGTAACGCGCCCGCTGCTCCTTGCTCCTCTCCTTCCACGCTTCCTCCTCCTCCGCCTCCTGTTGCTGTTTGTCTGTCTTCGTGCTTTTGGGTCGGTTTGGAGGCGGTTTGCCCACACGGGAGAGCTGTAAGGTGAGACCATGTGGCAGCTGCCGTTTACCGGAGCAGCTCCAAACTTAGCTTAGCTTAGCTTAGCTTAGCTTAGCTTAGCTTAGCAGAGCTGCTAAAAGTAAACAACATGGAGCTAACCGTCAGTAGCTCGAAAGCGGTGTCTAATTTCTAACTCCTGTGGTTGTTTAGCCGCGGTGCAGCACGACATTCGCTCCCCTCTTTGTCTTTTGTCCTCTGCTGTCGAACATTTGTGAGAAAAATTCTGATAGCCGACAGAAGTCACAACTTAGCTGAGAAACTAAACGTGTGTTATGTGTCAGTTTGTTTCTCCAGGCCTCACTGAGCGTCGAGGTATAATTTACCTAATTTAATTGCTGCTGCTGGTGTGTTTCAATAACGGCACTGTTTCTGACACATGTACGCTCATGAGTCATTTTCATTTGGGTGTGTCATGACAGACGTGTGTGTGTGTGTGTGTGTGTGTGTGTGTGTGCAGTAAAGAGGGTGAAGGGACAGTTCAGTCCAGACTGTTTGGTCAAAGTCCAAAAGCACATTTCTCATCAAGCAGAGGAGACACGTTGAACTTTTCCTGACCAGCAAACCGATCTTTATCTTTGATGACCCGGTTCTTCTTTATAAAATAAAAAAAATCCAATGAACTGGTCAGTGTGGTCTTTCTGTGACGTTTAAACCACAATGAGCAGGTTCTGACTCACTAAGATCTGTTCCAGCTTCGTTCTGTACGACTGAGAAAAAGAAGAACGTGCCGAATACTGGATTTTTTGATGATCCCAACATAAAACTGGACATTCTTTGAAAAATGGAATAATATATAACAAAATAAACTTGCTGGTGCTCTATGCCAAAGTTAAAATCAGGCAATACTGAGAGGGAACAGACATAAACTGTTTGTTAGGCTTCTTGTGTGTGCCCAACAAAGAACCAGGAAAAGTACTCCCAAATATTTCCACATGAGCCTGAGCGTTGTTAACGCGAAGCTGTTTTTCTGACAGACATGAACAGTGAAAACTTCGGCCTGAGTGAGAAGATCGTGTCGCCCGCCTACATCCGTCAGGGGAGCCAGGCGCGTCGCAGCCACGAGCAGCTCATCAGACACCTACTGGAGCAGGTAAAGTCAGGGCAGGCGCCTTCGCGTTACCTCCGGGTCGCCGCCGAGCCGCCCGCTTCTCACGTTTGCGTATCTCTGCAGGGCAAGTGTCCGGAGGAGGGATGGAGCGAGAGCACCATAGAGCTCTTCCTGAATGAGCTGGCCGTGATGGACAGCAACAATTTCCTCAGCAACTGCGGAGTGGGAGAGAGGGAAGGCCGGGTGGCGTCCGGCCTTGTGGCAAGACGACATTACAGGTTCAAGTCTGATGTGGATATTTTAGAGTTAAAAGAATTTACCATTGACATGCATCAGCTGCTTTTTAACTGGAGTTGGTTATTAAATAAAAGACCACCTATCTGACAGTGAAAGTTGAGCCCAAAACAAACAAACTCGAGGTCCTCTTACTTGTTTTTTCAGCTAACTTTAAGAGTGAATTATCTACGATAAAGTTAAATCTCCCATACTCAGGTGTCGGTATATTTAAAAGCTGCAAATATTCATTCGTGACCAGCGTAAATATCAGATTTGCACGCCTCACAAAGTTTCAAATAGTTCCTGTTGTGACGTTTAGCTGCTTTCTGCAGGCTGATCCATGGCATAGGTCGGTCAGGTGACATTGCCGCCGTTCAGCCCAAAGCAGCAGGATCCAGTCTGCTTAACAAGCTGACCAATTCAGTTGTGTTGGACATCTTAAAGCTTTCAGGTGTGTATATGATATCATTCAAACACAAATTCACAATATTTGTGCAAAATAATGTTTGATTTTTTTGTTTTTTGTCAAGTTGGGGGTCTCAAATTGTCAAAACAGATGTGGCAGAGGCTGATGCATGTGTATGGGTGGCAAGATCCTACATTTCCCATCATGCAACTCAAATAGCATCTTTCATTAGACCCTCCGTGGTGCCTACTTCTTTCGAATACCCACCTCCAGTTTGTCATGTGGGCTTTGTGTTCTAAGCCCAAGCTGTGAGAACCGTCTTCACTCACAGGTGTGAAATCTCTGCCTGCCTTGTCTCTTCTGGAAAACAGGTGTCCGCAGCGTGGCGAGCTGCTTCGTTGTTCCCATGGCGACCGGAATGAGCCTGACGCTGTGCTTCCTGACCCTTCGCCATCGGCGACCCAAAGCTCGCTACATCATTTGGCCTCGCATCGACCAGAAGTCCTGTTTCAAAGCCATGATCACAGCAGGTGATGATCACATCAGTGTCCTGTCACCCCCACATCCTGCTCACACACTGGACTGGCGTTAGCAGTTGTTTTTCATACTCTAAAGTCTGTTGAACTTGTCGAATAGGAACAGACACGTTGCGCCTGAAGGCTCTGGCTGTCTCGTGCTCACGTCTGACTGTCCCATCAGGCTTTGAACCGGTGGTGGTGGAGAACGTTCTCGAGGGCGATGAGTTGCGGACAGACTTGGAAGCAGTTGAGCGTAAGATCGAGGAGCTCGGAGCCGAAAACATCCTGTGCGTCCATTCAACAACATCCTGCTTCGCCCCACGCGTCCCTGACAGGTAGAAATGTTTTCATTTACCCCCTTAGACTCTTTTAGACGTCACGGTAGATAAAGAGCAGTAAGGATTACGTGTTCATCGTTGATTATCATGAACCCTCTTGCTCTTGTAGGCTTGAGGAGCTGGCCACTGTGTGTGCTAAATATGACCTTCCCCACATAGTTAACAACGCGTACGGAGTACAGTCGTCCAAATGCATGCACCTGATACAACAGGTGTGTCCCACTCATCCCCGGTCCGTGTGTCTCGCATCTGAAGACGGATATCGTGGTGGCTCACGTTTTTTTGTCCCGCTCTCTCACATCAGGGCGCTCGTGTAGGGAGAATCGATGCCTTCGTACAGAGCTTGGACAAGAACTTTATGGTTCCAGTAGGTGGCGCCATAATCGCAGGCTTTGATGAGTCCTTCATACAGGAGATCAGCAAGATGTACCCAGGTGAGTGTGAATAAAACTATGGCTGAGCTAGGTGAGGTGAAATCGTGGATGCAGTTGGTAAAATGCGGATGAGATGAAATGCTTACCGGGCTAACTTTCCAAATACTTTTCTCTTTATTGGAGGTTTAAGTGGGAGGCAGGCCTCTCCAAACATTCAGCAAAGATCACATCGTCATAGATTCAATGTGTGTGATTTGGTTCAAGTGATAGTTCATAGTTGAGTTGTTTTGGGGGAATAATACAATTTCATCCCACTTTTCCCACAGTCAAAAACCACTAAGTGCCTTCGGCAGACTTTTTATTCTAGTCTGACATGATGTCAAATGGCAATAGTACGATATCTTGACTCATTTGTTGAGTGCCTCCGGGATCGAATAACATATTCGTGATCTCACATGCATCCGGGCATTGAGTGAAACTAAACTGAGCCGGGGCAGGGGAGCGTTGTCTGAGCGGGGGCCCACAGTCACACACTTTGAAACACCCTGCTCTACATAATCCCTTTAACATCTACAACCATTAAATTATGATAATTAATAATGCACATTAATGACACACCACTAATTTCTTTTCAACTGTCACACAGTACACTTAAACGAGCCTTTCTGTCTAGAAAACCATTCTTATATTTAAAAAAGCAAGTCAATTTTCTAAAATTTATCAGTGCTCATTATTGTCCTAACACAAAACATCCGTACATGAACTCTGCTTGGACGAGTTATGGTCTAAAAGGAGGAGTATTTTCATGGATTTCATGGCGTCTAGTGGTGTAGCTGCTGATTGCAACCCACGCGCCTCACCCTCTCCTTCCTGGCTTAAAGGAGAAACTCCCGTGGCCGAACAATGTGTGGAAAAACATGGAAGGCCCCACCTGGAGCAGTGTTTAATTTGTCCCTTCTGGGCTACAGTAGAAAGAGGCAGACTGTGTGTAAAATGATCCACGGCGTCTTTAAATGCAAAAGGCTCATTCTAATCTAACGAAACCATGACGATGAACACAATGCACACGTGCTGCAGTTGTGCGTGCCATATTCTGTAAACGGAGCTCCCGAAATCTAGATCTAAAGGCCGTCGCAAGGCCAAACGCATCCAAAACCAACCATCCGCCTCTCATTACCTCAGCCTCGTCTGCTGCTCTCAGCACCTTTGCCATTTTATTATTTGCACTATTTTCTGCAACAGATTTGGTAGGCTGGAGTGTTGACAGCATTAGCGGCTTCATCCAGATGAAGGAACAAGGGTGGCTCAGTGGTATGATTTTCAACAACGGTGGAGCACAAAGGAATGAGCTATATGAAGCCCTGTGCACGATGATCATAGGAAACCTATAGACTACCCTCAGACTGAGACATTCCAAGCCAGATTTTGAGCGAACAGTCTTTGTGACTGACTGTTTCGGTCCGTACTGAGATCCGATACCCAGCACTAGCTCATCCACAGCTATACAGTTTCAGTTATTCTTTTTTTTTGTTTTGTTTTGGCAGGTCAGTTCCGAGCAGGATTCATACAAACAAGTGATAGAAAAGTGATACCCCGTGTGCCATAGACACGCATGAGATGCTTCACCTTTTACAGCCACTCTGAGTATTTATACGTTGTAATTAGATTCACACACGGCAGACTGTCTTTCTGTGGCCGCTTAACAAAGTCACTCCTTGGCCTCGTCTGACCAGGTCGAGCGTCGGCTTCGCCTTCCCTCGACGTCCTCATCACCCTCCTCACTCTGGGAGCCAGCGGCTACAAGAAACTCCTGTCAGAGAGGAAGGTGAGAGCACGGCCACATTATGTTGTGAATATTTAAATGTATTCATATTAAAAACAAAAAAAACGCCGCAGTGGTGTCGGCCTGAATGTGTTTCTGTGCGCGCTGTTCTTTTTCCCCTGAAGACAAAAAAAAACAAACACACTTACATAAGTTGTATTGAATTGCAGCAGATCACATGTTATGACTGCGTGCGTGCGTGCGTGTAGCTCTGCGCTTCACCTGCATTCTGGGATGAGACTCGGGCGAGCAATGAGCTTTGTAGGAGGGGGAGTATGCTATAGCGAGAGATAAAATTGATCCAGAAGTTTGAGGAACCGTCCCCTGGCGGCTCGGCGCTTTAAAGCAGAGTTGCTCACAATGCAGCATCCCCCCTCTCTCTCTCTCTCTCTCTCGCGCTCTCCAACCGGTAAGGCACTGCAGCATTCTCCCACCTCACAAGTGCTGCTCGGTAAACACGCTGCAAACACACCGGACCGTTTTGAGGAAGCTTCAGAAATAAGCGCCTCTCGTTTTTAGTCTCCAAAGGCGAGGGAAGGATGATCACGTCGACGCCGAGTGTTATTGAAAACAAAGCCCGCGACAGACAATACCCGAAATGCATTAGCGTAAAAGTGACTCCAGAGCAGAAATATACATCTAGGAAATACCTCTGGCCTCTCGCATGACCCGAGGCCATCAAGGCTTATCGATTTCCCCCGGTCCACACTATGCATAATTAATGTACAGGACCAGTTTTCCATATTGTCTGCAGAACTGAGTGATTTCCTCACAACCCTCCGGGGGTCAAACGCTTTAAATAATTCAGACATTTCATCTGTTGAGATTCACTCGCAGCCCGATGCAACCGTTTTAGAAAATATCCACGCATCGAAAAGAAGCGGCAGATGTTTTTTTTCTTATTTTGTTGGGTTTAGTCATCACGCACACACACACTTATTGTCCGCGGAGACGTTGCCATGCACTCTCTCCACCACTTGCACCCCGCCTCTCCGGGGATGATCAAGTCGCCCATTGTTACCAGAGAACAAGGGACACTTAGAGACACTTGACATCATCGAAAGGCCGCTTGTGTTTGAGTCATGACAGAGAAAATATTTTCCTTCTTGATGCTTTCAAATTAGGAACGTATGAGTCAGCAGAGTACGCTGACACAAACACACACACACACACCCCCACTGTTGCAGAGAGTAGATCCTTTTAATGTGCGACGCTTCACCGGGGAATCTGGCGCCAGTAGCCAGCAACAACCAGAAAGAGGAAGAAAAAAAAAAACACACACTCTGCGATTTCTCATCGTGCAGCTTCTCCACCTGGCTCGGGGGCTCTTTAACATCTGTGTCCAGAGCTCCCATCGCCCCCCGTCTAAGGACACGCTGCCTTGAGACTCTCGACTCAAACACCCCTTGTCAGCACTTTTTGAAACGCGCGTGTGTTGAAATCTCAGGATGAAAAAAGGCGTGTTTCCACATCTCCTGCCTCCCTAATTGATCCCAGAGGTGGATGTGTGTGACGTGAGTAAAGAGGAAGTGGACGCATTGCTCGCGCTGACACTTGGAAGGGAAACTCACACAGTCAGGCAGGGGGAAGGGAGAGAGGTTAGGACACGGACGGCCTGTTTTTGAATATATTTGCTTGATTAGCAATAAAAAACACCAAGGCTGCTGCTGGTGCTGCTAAAAAAAGGCTGTGACAGAGTGTGAAAGGAGCATTGTGTTACTATTTATAGTTCTTTCGTATGGCCCCTGTCCCCCCCCACCCCCAGTTCTGTCTCTCCATGCCTTTTCTCTGTGTGTGCATGTCCTGCAGGAGATTTATTCGTTCCTGGCTCAGGAGCTGAAGACTCTGGCCTCCGCACACGGGGAAAGATTGCTCCACACCCCACATAACCCCATTTCACTGGGTGAGCTCATTGCACTGCTACAGAACCATTTTGTCCACGTTTATTTTAGGGCCGCTACAGACATGACCCCCATATCTGTACGGGTTTTTAATGTCATCACTGCGTGTGTGTGTGTTCGTGCTGGGCGTGGCCCCTCTCTCCTCCAGCCATGTCTCTGGATGGTCTCCAGGCCGAGAGCGACAAGGCAGTGACTCACCTCGGCTCCATGTTGTTCACCCGGCAAGTGTCAGGAGCCAGGTATGAAAACTTTGAAAGGGCGCGACCGCAAACTGGCCTTGGAATGGAAACATGGGGAGGGAAGAAAAAAAGGGTGTGTGTTGATGTGTCACAAAAAGTCAGAGGTTTGGGTTTTGTCCACGTCCTCAAACATGGGGAGGACGAGCCGCGTGTTGCCGAGTAAAAGCGGCCAGGAGAACTTCGCAATCAGCCAGATGGATCTGCCAAAGCTACTTTAGATGATTAGACTGGCCATCCTATCAGGGGCTGCCTCCTGATTTAACAGGATGTTTACGTTTCCGTCCACAGAACAACGTCTCCACTACAGGAACAAATTGTGATGCAGCTTTAACGGCCATGTTCTCACACCCACTGCTGGTCTTTCATTGTTGCCTTCTGCCTCCTTCAAGGAAGAATGTTTTTTCCAAACGTGGAGGCCCATCTAAATATTTTAAACATCCCAAACAAATTAATGATTAAATTGGGTCAATCTGTCATGTTGCACAAAAGAACATTTTCCGTCCTTGCTCTCTTTATTTCTTGTGTGCTCCTTCTTGTATCTAAATCGCATTGTGAATGAGATGCATTGATTTTCTATTGTTTATGGTGACACATTAGTCTTTTTAATTTCTCGCTGTATATATGATGCATGTTTAATCAATCCAGTGTTTTCAGTGGGAGGGCAGGAGAGCTGCCTTTTTTCTTTTTTTTTTTTCCACCCGAACAATGAGCTGTTCTCTCTAATCGGCGAAACCGATTCAGAGATCTCCATCTTATTACGATGCATTTCTCCACCGGCGGTCTCTCGTACACGCAGTCCTAATAGCTAGCCAGTAATTGATTTCACATTAAAGTGAGTCTAAACTGTGCTGACAGTGGTGAAACCTGGCCGCGTTTCAGGGGAATGCGTATTGCTTACAGCCACGCGGAGTTTGACACTCGGAAACCAACTACAGCTCAACGGTTTAACAGTTCCTCACCTCGAGTATCCACCTCTGAAGGCACACCTGGTTGCATTATGTCGAGCGCCGCCTCTCGTCTCTCCTCTCGACTTTGTAAAGGAATTTAGTTTTCCGAGTGACACTTTTAACTTTGCAACTAGTTGGTATAAAGAAATAATATAATGTGTAATATTTAGCAGCTTAAATAGCCAGATATCTCGCTCACAGTATGGTGGAGACCAAAACGGAGCTAAAAGAAGAATAAATACTGGACTTACAGTGGTCAGATGGCCAGAAATGAATGAATGCTAATGTTTCTCTGTGTCTGGATGTATAATTATAATATACAGGCGCTGTGAGTTGAACCTCCATTGATGGCATCTGTCAATTTGAGTGTGTGACCCTGTGCGTGCGCGTGTTCCAACAGGTGGCAGCCTGGATGGGTTAAATGCGGTAATTTCACGTTCAACGTGATTTAATAAAGTTTCTAAACAAAATCAAATTCAGGTATACTTAAACGTTGACAATCTGTCAGTATCATTTTCAGCCTGATTTCACTGGAAAACATCTGTTGTCGCAGGTTTAATTTTACAAATGTAAAACTGATATATTAATCAGAGTTTTTATTATAAAATATAGATGATAGTATACTACATATAGTACATAGTACTGACCACTGTTTGTTTGTTTCCTAGTATGTTGAAGGATCGCCCCCGCTCTACATTGTCCTTGTTTTTCCACCCATGTTCCAGGGTCATCCCGCTGGGAAAGGAGCAGACCGTAAGCGGACACACGTTCCGCGGCTTCATGTCGCACTCGGAGGCGTACCCGTGTCCTTACCTCAACGCCGCCTCGGCCGTGGGCATCACGCGCGAAGACGTGACGCTGTGCATCAAAAGGCTCGACAAGTGCCTGAAGACCCTGAAGAAAGAGGGGAGCGCGGCAAAAAGTAGCTCGCCGGCGCCTCCGCCGCACCAGGAGGACGCCGGTGAAGAATGACCGAGCAGAAATAAGAACATTTCAACGGGCTAAGCGATTTCTGCTTAGCGCGCGCCGCCTCCCGGCTGCGCTTAACGATTACCTGATTTGAACTGATGGATCATCAATCTAGACAATGCCTTGAACTCTGCAGCAACAGGTCATGATGAAACCGTGTGTTCATCATCGGGAACAGGAACGACACAAGCTCGTGGCACTGATGAATCCCCACCTCTGTGAAGGTGTGCTAATTAGCAGATATAGTAGCTGTATACAAATGCTCCTCTGGAGCATGTGAGCTAAAATTAGACCAAAGCGTCTGCGCAGACTGTTGCATTGTTGTCTGTATATAATGAAAATGCTTCATAATGGATTTTGGACTCCAAATAGATTATGGATCTACAATTTATAACCACCTTTATGTATTGTGTGTCATTTTTCTCCTCAGTGCTATTATTGGTTTAGTCTTTAGGTTTGAAAGCAGTGCTGGAGTTCTGTTCTGGGAATACATAAGGACTCCTGATAGATGAAGCGACACGGCTTTATAACGTCATATGTTGTGCCACGTCCTCTGCGCTGTGTTGTAATGCGATACAAACGCTGCCGAGCCATTAACTCCCACACAGCGTTTTCCATCGACTCGGAGGCCGTGAAACAGATCGCAAGGAACAGCTAATCAGTGGAGCAGGGGCATAGATCACTCCCGCGTTTTAGGGAAGGAAGCGTTCATCGCCAAGGCACACGTAGTAACTGTTACACAGCACTTTACCGTCACGCGTCGCAAGACGAATTTAGATTTCAGTCAGAGCGTCGCCAGGGGATTTGGTCTTTAACCACACAAGTCTCCTCTGCGTTTGCACATTTCGGAGGTTTTCTTAAGTCTTTTGTCTTATTCCCTCTGCTCTCAAATCATTAGGAAGCAGAGCTGGTAGTGCCCTGAAGGCACAAAAATAGACTCCTACTAAAGCCCCACTGACTGATGACTAATCTATATTTCGATACCGCACTGTCCAAGTTCTTCCTGTGCGCCCTCCCCCCTTCATCTGCTTCGGATTATCAAGATTAATTGCTCTTAGAAAAACTCGCGAGCACGTGAAGTAGATGTCGTCGCATGTTCTGTAGCTCAAACACAAATCATTCTCCTCGCATCTGCGCCGGGCCCAGGTGTGCCTGGGCGTAGCGACGAACAGTCAGCACGTGTCATTTAGTGCCGCAATTAGCAATGCAGGTCTGAACAGCAGAACCAATCCGCCCGGCAGCGTTTGGAAAGTGGGCTGGGAGTCGGACAGATAAGGGTGCTGTATCAGCACACTTCCACTGTTCCCAAGCTGTACTTTGAACCATTAACAAAATATAGTGGAAAAACACTGTGACAGCGCCGGTACAGTGCAGCACTTTGAAAAGCAGAAGGTGGCATTCACCAAAAAAAAAAAAGAACCCTCAAATGTTCTCCCGCCCAGACAGGAGTCAGAAACCGGAGTTTCGTCGTTCTCTTCTTTCTGTTCCTCGTCACCGGTTTTCTAGGTTTCCCCCCATCTGTTTTGCTGATGTCGCAGAGTTGCTGTGGGGACCGAGAGAGTCAGACAGACTTTTTTTTTTTTGTGCTCGCCAGTTTTAAAGGACCCCCTCCTTCCCCCTCTATTGATCAGGTCTGCTGCAGTGTGTAAATCAGAAAAGGGCTGCCACCGAGAAACTTGAACAGGGCCTCTCTCAGTCTTTTTTTTTTTTTTCTCCCCCGATCCAGTCATCATTGAGATAGTGTCAAGCTTTGCAAAGAGGAAACCGCTTATGTAAATCAAACTGTAAAGAACAGGTCACGTCGCGGCCCAAGTAAGGTCGCTCATCCGTCAGGATTGAAGTGTTTTCTCAATCTTTCCCTTTAAGCCGGATGCCTGTTTACCTTCCTCACCAAAATAGACTGCTTTTAAAAATAATCCTCCTGAATCTGCACTCCGCACACTCAATCATCAGACTAAGTACCCCAGGGATGTTGCTGGATGACAAATGGCCCTTTCGCTCCCGGCTCTCAGCAGCTGCCAGGTAGGGTTCATTGATGACAGAGTGCCAGAGACACAAACAGGGCTGGAGATTAACAGACTGGTACCAAAGAGGGCCATGGTTTACCGCACGACCAGCAGAGTCGTGGATTTCCAGACTGGTACCAGTGCGACAAACCGGTCCTCAGCTTCAGAGTTATGTAATATTCTAACCCGGGCCTGTATTTATCACAGCAAAGTGTCAGAGTAACCATTAGTGATCTCATGATTCAACATGTCAGAGAAGGAATAGCCAATCATCTGCTAGGAAAAATTTCAATTCACGAAATTAGTTATTAGTTCATTTAAATTGTGTGGAATTGCTAATATCTCCTGTAGCATGTTGCAAAAATGTCAAATTAACAACAAACTAAGATCAAAATTTTCATATCAGTTGGGACGAGATAATAGAAAACTGCCTGAGATGGAAGCAAAAAGGAAACCCAACTGGAGAATATGGTACCACAGTGACAGTGCAGAATAAATGTGCCAGTTTGATGAAAAATAGTTTGGAATTGTCATTTTTAAAAACCACAATTTAGCCTTTATGTGCACATCACACACAATTTGGACCTTAAACCACATGTTGCATCTTGTTTTTTTGTGTAGGGGGCCAAAGGTGTTAAGCGTGTTAAGAACCGGTCTTCTTTGAAGAGGCCACATTCTGAAATATTCAGGAGGAAAACGGGATATATGAACTGATTTAGGGAAAGCAGAAAGGCGGTGACGTTTCCTCTTGTGTGATACATGCAGTGATGATTTAAGAAGGCCAGTAAAGAGCGTTGTCAAATGACACAGCCCTGAAATGTTAAATGCACAGATGAACAAGTGGATTTGTCAGTTTTGAAAAGAAGTCAAGGTGCCTTATTTAATTTATCCAGGATCATTCAGTCCATGTTTTGCCAGAACTGTAGTTTCAGGTTGACACCGAAGGTGTGATGATTGCTGTTTTTCCTTTGCAGTATTGTTTCTCTCCATCTCTGCACATATACTGCACACACAGTGGATGCTTTGACTGCATGTGCTGCCTCTCGGTTGGTTTGGTTAAGAGGCTTCATCAGCTGAGCTCGCTCTGCATAGACCCACAGAGGCGCTGTCCATGGTGCTGCAGTTATGCGCCTCTGAGAGGCTTTGTATGGAGGAGGGGGGTACTGTATAGCTTACTGTATGTAAAAAAATATATATAGTTATGTAACAATACATCACATATGACGTCTCAGACAAGCGGTTTGGCTTTATAAATGTACTTTGATATGATATTGTAAAACACAAGCGAGGTATGAGTCCAGTTATGCCAAAAAAAAAGGCAAAATTAAATAAATTAAATGTATATGTGTGTATAAATGACGTCATTTTAATGTATTTTGGTGTGTTTGCTGTCAGAATCAGCTAATTATTAAACTGCATTCGACACATGTCACCCATTCATAAACAGCCATATTTGCATGCTTTCTCCAAAGCAACGCGTGAGACGTTCAGGTAACCACATAGTCTGCAGCAGCAGCTTCATAAAGCCCGTTTTTCCTCCCTGTATAACGTGCGTGGTTGTTTCACCAACAGTTATCCGACGGGGAGCTCTGACTTAATAAATAATTAAAGTGGACGGAGGGGAGCTGCAGCTGATTTGCTGATGTCAGGGAGCCAGTGCAGCATTTCATGGTGCAGGGTGTAAACGCGCGGTGCCATCAGCCTCGATCGGTGCTCTCGGTAAAAACCTCACACATGCAAGCCCGGCAAGAAAGATGCTGCCAACTCTCAAGATTTGGGCATTGCTTTCTGTGTCGCTTTGCTTCTTCTCTCAACCGGGTCATCTGAAGAAAGCTTTCCGATGTCCTTCAACATGCAGCTGCTCCAGGGAGTCTATCATTTGCGTCGGGTCCTCCTATGTCCCAAGGATTTCCCCCAACGACATCAATTCTTTGTGAGTAGCCTCTGAATATGATGTTTTTTTACCAAACCACATGTATTTAAACAAAGCCACATATGCGTTTTAAGTTGAATTCCATTCATCCCTGGCTGTGTTTTATATTACACCATCTTAATAAGAGCTGATGTTGCAAGGCAATGCAGTCCTGACTTTTCTCCACCTCCTCCTGATGGAGCATTTGATTTTATTTTTTTCTCTGGCGGCTTTGTGTTCATCCCTTTTTTTTTTCTTTTTTTTTTGCTCTTTCGTTCCAGGAGCATCGTCAATGGGACTTTCTCCGAGGTCAAAGAGGCAATGTTTGCCCACATGCCATCTCTCCAGCTACTGTAAGAGCACAGCTTCAGCTGCACTCCATTCCTCTGGATAATGAGATTTTATGAGTTGGCCTTACCTTGTCGCAAAGGCTCCTATAGGACAGAGTTATGCAGATAGTTTTACTTCAAAATGCCCGTTTAACGTGAAATGTATCAGACTGCAGAGCCTAAAGGTAAAACACACACACAGACATGATAGACTGTAGTTTTGGCCTGCAACAGCATTACATAATTAACGTTTTCATGCTCTCGAAGTAACTTTCTGCAGTGCATTACTGTAATATAGATACAGTAAAGTCAGTTTGATGCATGTTAAAGCAGGGAAGGGTTAGTAGTCTTAAGCTCTCAGTGCAGTCCCATTCCATAATGTACTTAGCAGAGGCCATCAATCTACTTTGTTACTCCAGTGATCGCTGTGATGCCAGCATAAACAAAGGCGTGGCAGATATAGAGCATTTAAGCAAAGTCATGACACACACAATGATTTCACGCTATCAAGGTTAATTCATTTGTCATTTAATAACACAGAATTGCATAATCAAGCACTACCACAGTGTGCTGCAGTGGCACATATGCCATAAAATACGGTGATATAATAACTCGCCCCATTCCTGATTTCACTTGTGTTGTCATTAAGAATGGGGTGTTCGGGCGTTTGGCTCTGTTTTTGACACTGGGTTCACTTTGTTATTTTTAACATGCTAAATCACAATTTAAGAATTTAGATTGGGATGTTTTTCAGACCTAAATATGTGTTGTTTTTTATTGTTAATTACAGGCTTTTGAATTCAAATTCTCTCACAACTGTACGGGATGATGCATTCTCAGGCCTTCCACATCTGGAATATTTGTAAGTTCTATTGTTTTCTATGAAAGAGAATTATCACGTGAGCTACACAGCATGTCATCGGCATTCATTTAACCAGTTGGATGAAATGGGACAATTTAATCTAGCATGATAAAATCATTTTCTAGAAATGTGGTTACATGCATGAGGTTATGTGGTTGGAAGTTGGTCTTTCAGTGAGTGAGTGAGTTAGGGAGGAAAATGTCACCCGTACGCCATCTAGTGGTTCAATGTGGGCCAGAACAGAGTCTTTATTCACTTATCCACTATCAAGTTCAACTGTAATGCTGAATAACTGAGCCAATTACGCTTTGTGAAACAGATATGACAGCAGTTTTATTGCTGTTCATCAAATATAGACATGCATTAACATTTGCAAATATATTTGCACTTTGTACTTTGTGTACTATGGCTACATGTGACACTATTCATGTAAAATGCTTATGTACAAAATATACAATTGTTTTTCTGCAATTTTTACTTAAAGGTCAAGTGTGTACAGTTTTTGGTGGGCTCTATGTACACTGTTTACATTGTTACTGTTAGAATGAGCCTTTGATACGTACAGATGCTGTGGTTCCTCGTAAGTCGGCCATGTTGAACTACCATTTTGACAGTAGTAAAGAAAACACTCTTTCTACATAGAGCCTTATGCCATTTTTCTTTTGCACTTTTAACAGCCACCATCATTTCTAAAGTGAATACTATGTCCAACATGTTTTGTGTTATCTTCCACAGGTTCATTGAGAGTAATAAGATTGAGACTGCATCCAAATATGCCTTCAGAGGACTCAGGGACTTGACTCACTTGTATGTTCCAACCTTTAAAATCATTCCCAAACAAAGACTGAAGTGAAAATTTGCATTTATTTGTGTTGTCCAGCCTCTATTTTGACTTGTGCTCAATATATTTGCATCTTGTTTTTCATTTTCTTGAAGTAATAATTATTTTTCATTGGTATTGTTTTTAGGTCTTTGGCAAACAATAATATTAAATCTTTGCCGAGGGACATCTTCATTGACTTGGACTCACTGATAGAGCTGTAAGTTGGTCACTAACGTGTTGTGGGAAATAGCGTGTTTAGAATATCTTAAATATCTCTTTCTCCCTTTTTTTTCTTTTAAGATGCCTTCGAGATTGAGTGCTTTGTTTCCCTGCAATCACATACAGTGCTTGTCTTCTGCAGGGACCTCCGAGGCAATGCCTTTGAGTGTGACTGCCGTGCCAAGTGGCTGATGATGTGGCTGAAGAACACCAATGCCACAGTGTCGGATGTCGTGTGTGCTGGACCAGAGGACATGAAGGACAAGCGCCTCAATGATATGACTAGTCTACACAACGAATGCATCTCAACGGGTGAGCAAACCTGAGTCAGCTGGCTCTAGTCTAACTGGCATCTGTATCAGGCAATCCAATCCGGTCATCCGAAGATATGTAAAGTAAAGGCAAAAGTGTAGTTTTCTTGGTTTGGTGTTAGTTTGTAGAGAATTTCAATTCCGAATGTGCCTTTCCACAGATTTCACCCTCCATCAGTCCGTGGCGTCTGAGTCTCTGTCTGTTGACACATTCAGTTACAAGAATGATGTCTATGTGACTATTGCGGCTCCCAGCACAGACAGCTGTATGGTTTTCCAATGGGACCACATAGAAATGAACTTCAGGACGTATGATAACATCACAGGTACGGCAATGCCTCAACAAACCGCTTCATAACACTCTGAATTTTACACTAATCTGTTTATTCCCCGCCTCTCAGGTCAGTCAATTGTGGGGTGCAAGTCAGTTGTCATCCAGGACCAGGTGTTTGTCATCGTGGCACAGCTCTTTGGCGGTTCCCACATCTACAAGTTTGATGAGGACCAAAGCAGGTTCAGCAAGTTCCAGGACATTGAGGTGTCCAAGATCTCCAAGCCGAATGACATTGAGGCGTTCCAGATTGGTTCTGACTGGTTCTTTGTGATTGCTGACAGTTCAAAAGCGGGCTTGTCCACCCTCTACAAATGGAACGATAAGGGCTTTTATTCATACCAGTCACTGCATGAGTGGTACCGCGACACAGATGCAGAGTTCTTGGACTTGGATGGGAAGGCCCACCTTATTTTGGCAAGCCGCTCGCAGGTGCCCGTGATCTACCAGTGGAGCCGGAGCAACCAGAAGTTTGTCCTGCAGGGCGAGATCCCCAACATGGAGGATGTTGTAGCTGTAAAGCACTTTCGGATCAAGGAGGAACTCTACCTGGCTATGACACGCTACATTGGAGACTCAAAGGTTCTGCGTTGGGGTGCCAAACAGTTTGCAGAGATCCAGGCCTTGCCCTCACGAGGCTCCATGATTCTCCAGCCGTTCTCTTTCAAAGACCGTTACTACCTGGCCCTGGGAAGCGATTACACCTTCTCGCAGATCTACCTGTGGGATGATGAAAAGAAACTCTTTGACCGCTTCAAGGAGGTGTATATCCAGGCACCGCGCTCCTTCACTGTGGTTTCCACTGACCGCAGGGACTTCATCTTCACCTCGAGCTTCAAGGGAAACACACAGATCTTTGAGCACATCATCATTGACTTGAGCTTGTGAGGGGCTGTGCCTTATTGCCCGTCCTGCAATCGAACGTCTTCCACTAAAAACATACATTTGTGAAGGGAAAAGAAAAGACGAGAAGAGACTTAATGAACTGTCAAATATAACTTCCTACATAGTTTTCTGTTACAAATAAGAGCTGGGTCAGGTAGTGTTTGGAATCCTTTTCGTTTCTTAAGGTGTCTTGACTATTTCTCAATGGCCTTTTATCTCTTATTATTTTTTCTCATGGCCTCTCAGACTTTCAGAGATACTACCATTTCACAAGGTGTGAGCGGGAGAGTCAAGTAAGGGGGCAGTTGTATAACACAGCTGATAATTCTGCTAAAAATCCAGCTGAGGGTGGAAAGATTTAAAATCAAATTTCATGTATTTGGATGTATAGATTTCAGTTTAATAACCCCTGTGTTAATGGTTTTGTACCCCCCCAAAACATACACCAGGACCTGAGAGAAAGATAATTTTACTACTGAGGGTATAAAAGGTGTGGTTGCCACTTACCTCATGTCCTCTTACCCTGTGGTAATGTACAGTATGTTGCCTTATCAGCACTGGGGTTCTGTGCTCTGACGGGCCCACAGTGCCTCCCTCTGGCCGTGATAAAGTATCACACCCCTTTGCTTATTCCATACAGGGAATGTCTTGAAAGCACAAACCTTTAATTATCATAGCTGAGACCCCAGCCCTTAGAGTGTAGTTGTTAAGTGGAAAAATGTTACTGTAGGTGCTATAGATTATATTGCGTACAGTAAAAACAAAAAAAACGAAGAAGCGTTTTGGTGTTTTCAGCAGTGAAATATTCAGGACTGGATATAGCTAATGCCTTTTTAGACGAATACATATGAATGGAAAATCCCCATTTACCTTTAGATAACCTTTTAGTTCAGAGGAACTATAAGTGGCAAAGCAGATAGAAGCTCTTTTATCCATTTAGTGGAAATGACCTGTGTTTAGGTGATGTCAGGGAAATTAAACCTAGTTACAAGTTTGAAATAAATAGCTACAGGTGTTGGGCTACTGACATAATTTAACTTTTCTTTTTAGATTAGAACTAAAAAAAAAAAAAAGAGGACTCCTCACGCCAGAAGTCAGTGCACTCGTGAATAAATTTGATAAGAGGACATCATTTGTTTGTCCAGTATTGAAGGAAGAAGAAAAAATGTTCATGTAAATATATCCACTCAAGTTGAGAGGCTTTTTCAGTCTGTCTTTCCGTTCTTTGAAAATACTGAATGTTGACTTACAAACAACAAAATGTACATAAATCGAGGACTGCAATGCCGTCTGTCACACAAAAGTCTGAACTGATCTTTGCACTTACTTAAAAAAAAAACAAAAAAATGAAATGTTACTGCAGCTTGCAAGAGCATGACATTCAAAAAAGGGTGTTTGCCAAATTCTTTTTCGATGAACCTACGAAACTCGGAAGTCTGAAAGTGCTTCTCCTCATTAAGCGAATGGTATTGCAAATAATAAACAAAAACAATGGAATATGCAAGCTTTACAAAATGCAGATTCTTTTCTATGATTTTGTTTGAAGCATATTGAATGTTACTCTCAAAATATACTGTAAATTTAGTCAGTTGGGTGTCAAAATAAATGTGTAAAAGTACGATTCTAAGATGTGTTTTATCCTTCATTGATCTGTGTGGATCATTTCACTGGCAATATTAGTCACAATGAATTTTGAACATTGAACTTTTTCTTTTAGTGACTTTGGACGTTGGTGGTGCAGCGCTTGTTGGAATCCCGGCTGACGCCTTTCTGTGTGGAGTTTGCATGTTCTCCCCGCGTCTGTGTGGGTTCTCTCCAGGTAACATGCACTTAATCTTTAATGGGTGGTTCTAAATTGCCCCATGAAGAAGAAGCGCTGTGTGCTGAAGTCTTCTTTAAATCCCGACAGTCATCAAAACGTTAAATGTTCTGGAGCGGTGGGAAAAAAATCTGTGGCAATAAGCTGATCCAGAGCAAACGAAAGCATCTTTCAGCTCCTTGTTTTTTGGTTTTACAGGCCACAGCTTTATTATTTTGGATCAGTGCTGTCATCAACTCTGTATCCAGCTGCAGCAGCTGGATGTTTTCGGCCAAAAAGCAAAAAAGAAATATGACGTCACCATCCTCCATGCTGTAATTTAAAGTGAGGATCCATGTAAAACCCCAGTCCACTATTATATACTGCAATGTTATACCAAATGCTAATCTCTATTTTGGTATCACACTGTATGTATTATAGCAGGCTGTGACAGCATTAATCTACAGGCAGTTATACTGGCTTACCCATGAACATATCGTATGCTTGGGGTTATTAAGATAGCACCTGCTGAAGGCTCAACTTAACATACTATCATCACATGTGCAGGTACATATTACAGGAGTAAATAATATGTCTTCGTCTAATAAAGTTAAATTCTTCAACATTAGACAACTCAGCAGGTTTCGTATCCACACTGTATGTATTTAGTTTGGCTCCACTGGTTCAAATGACCAATCAGAATGTGACAGCGGGAGCAGCAGAAACATGCCACAGCGAATTTACACACCTTTGGACTTTGAACTGTGATCAGAGATTAGCCTTTGTCTTCCTGTGTTATCTTTATAGTACAGACAAGGGCGTAGGTTTAGTTTCAGTAAAGCAAATAAAATGATTTTAAAAATATTTGCATGCTCGCTTCTCCATTTGTATGCATGTAATTTAATATGATAAAATTGGTTATTTTACCTTCAACAATAATGACAGTATGACAAAACAAATCCCATGTAATCCTGATAATAGATGATTGATAGATAGATAGATAGATAGATAGATAGATAGATAGATAGATAGATAGATAGATAGATAGATAGATAGATAGATAGATAGATAGATAGATAGATAGATAGATAGATAATCCTGATGATAGATAATTTTGTATTTGTAACTGTACGACTTTGAAATTTACTAGCTTATCTGACCATAGTTCAGTTTGAGCATCTTTTAAGGAAATGTTAACTATGAATGGAAATATTTATTTCCTCAAAAAAGTGAGTTGTGTGTCCTTTTTAAAGCCACGAAAAGTGTCTGCACTTATTCCTTCTGGCTGCATACAGCCACAGCAACCTTAACTAGTCAGGTCAAAAAAGCTTGACATGCATTCATTAGATGGAGATGACTCTTAACGGAGGTTAAGTTTGTGAGAGGATAAACAATGTGACTGAACAGTAAAAGAACAGAGATGTCAGTCTGAAACAACAAAAGTGAAGAGGGGCGTGTCCTCCATGTCTTGTGGGAGCCCAACCCATTTCTACCGACAGGTCTCTTCCTGTATCGTACAATATTTAGTTGTAACTGTGAGAACCGAGAGAGAGAGAGAGAGAGAGAGAGAGAGAGAGAGAGAGAGCAACAGATAGAGGTAGTGACAGAGAGAAATCCAGAAAAGGCACAGTGTGTTGATTTCTGACTGATTTAGTTGATTCTATACAGAAGACACCTGACTTCAACAATGTAAGTTGATTTTCCTACAATCCACTAACATTTACTGTAAAGTTATAGACCTATTATTAGTAAATAACTTTTTCTTTTTTTATTTGATGTGATTATAATTGATATTCACTGACAAATACAATATTTGATCTTAAATGTGGAATGTCTATAAAATCATTTATAGACTTTTCGCAGTTGTGCATGTTAAAAGTTGAATTCTGGTTTCCATCCTGAATGAGGAAGTTGAAAGTCTAAACAGTCAGTGAAGTGAGGTGTGGCACTCAGCCACTCATAATCATAAAACATTAAATCATTAGCATTCTATCTGCAAATGAATAAAAATAGTTGTTTTTTAAGTTATATCAATTATTATTTTTATATCTGTACATTTTGGCGTTTGTCTGAGTGGAATGTGAATCACAGAATGGCTGATAAATGTAATCTCTTGTACAGTACTCTGTATGTAATTATAATGTAAATATAAATCACTCATCGAAATACAACATTAGCAAATAGTGTTTTGCGTGACTTTCTCAAAGTACTGAAAAAAAGAAAAAACATAGTGACTCTACAGGCTTAAATTCTTATATTAGCTTTGAGCTGCATATCTAAATTTTGAAATTGCACCCAGTGTAACACTAATATCATAACTTTGTGTTTTTTTCAGTCTGAAACAAATAAATGAATTTCTTCACACAGCTGAAGGTGACACCCCCCCCAACAGAAACACATCCTATCATACAGTGTATAATAAACAACAAGCGGAAGGAGCTCAAGGAAATACTAAAGAACAACAACATTAATCAAGTCTATGCATACAAAGAGTTGAATGACTATGTAACCCCACTGATTGCCGCTATTGTAAATCAGAACAGAGATATTTGTAGTTTGCTTTTGCATCGGGGTGCAGACCAAAACCAGGTGTCAGGAAGTGGCTTCACACCTTTGCATTATGTACCACTATTCAAAGCTCCAGTTACTTTCGTGAAGGAACTACTTGAAGCAAAAGCTAACCCAAATGGATCTCATCCTATTGAACTGCAACGATTCACACCACTGCAACTTGCTGCCGTCAATGACAGGGAGGACGTCTTCAAACTGCTCATTTCTGCTGGTGCACTGGTTACATTATTACCCATCAATGATCCTGAACATGTTCCTCACAATAAAAAAATATCTCAGATGGTTCATAACCTCGCATCAAAAGGACATAAATTATGCTCAAAGGTCAAATATTTTCTGGACATGGAAATTGCTGTGCGAGTGAAATCACCTGAAGAAGTGTTCAAGACCTTTGACAGTCACATGCTGCTGGAGCATCCTCAGACCCATCTGACCATGATTGAAGTTCTCTTCAATGTAATTGGGCCAACTGTAGAAAAATACCGCCAAGAAAGTATCAAATGGCTGAAGAACACTGGAAATCTGAACACCTACATTACAGGTACAGGCAGTCGCTTCTCAACCATTCCCCAGGAACATGTAAGTCGGGCAGTTCTTAGTTTGTATGCAGTTTTGTGTACTGTGGAAGACATTGCAGATGAGCAAGCAGTAGCTATAATAATCCCTAAACTACTGGACCAGCTTCACAGAAAAGATAGACCTGATATATCGGGAGCTGTTCTGCAGACACTCTATGTGATAACACAGAAGACAAAAGGCATGAACGGCTGGGACCCCAACTTTGTTGAGAAGTTATGCAAAGCAGTTGCTCCTTTTGTAAAGGACCAACTCCCCTCTGACCTTCGACTCTACACGTACGGCATATTTGCAAACTTACTTTCAGTTGAACATGCAACAAGCATCTTTACATCAGTGGGGGTAACTTCAGTGCCTGAGGATGTACTGACATCTGCAGACATGAACATTAATGAGCATCTGAAAAAACTACTCAGACGACTGGAAAATCATTTCATCTCACCAAACTCTGAATGTGAGGACTGTGCAGCCTTACCTGGATCCAAGAAGAAGAAGAAAAAAAAGAAGAAGAAAAAGAAGGAAAAGGCAGAAAACCCAATTGATGAAGTTTTCACTGCTGAAACTGATCAAACATCAGCTGCTACTCCAAATGTGAAGCCTTCACTAAAACCGATGATATCATCAATAACACACAAATGGCCCCAAATCAGCAAGAGGTGGAAAGACAAATTAGAGAAGCTTCTGAGCACTGATGAAAGTAAAGTGACCAGAATTGGGAGCATGATTTATGTGAATGATGCAGAATTGCGCATAGCAAAGGGAAGCGATGGTACTGAGGTCTTCTTGGGGCTGAGAGATGATGGCACTGAAGTCGCTATTAAGAGAATGTCTAAGTGCAACTATCAAGTGCTGAAGAATGAAGAAGGGATTCTACGACTTCCAAAGCTTTATGACGCATTTATTGTACGATACATTGACTTTGAAGAGGATGAGAACTTTGGATATCTCGGTCTTCAGCTTTGTGAATACACTTTGGAAGAACACGTTGAAACAATGGACGGTGGTCAAAAGGAACTGGTCTTTCAGGTCCTTGATAGTTTAATGGCACTTCACTGTCAAAATCCTCAAATTCTCCACCGGGATATCAAACCACAGAACGTGTTGATTGGTAAGAGAAGTAAAAAATATATATTTATACACAAATATTGGATTCTTTTGTTCAATATATGATTTTGTTTCCTTAATTGTTGTCTCTCATTTGCCCTGCAGATGTTAATGGGAAAGCGAGATTAGCTGATTTTGGAATAAGTAGACGATTGCTCACAGGACAAACAACTCTGGTCACGGGCAGCGCAGGAACAAAATGCTGGATGGCCAAGGAGACTTTAGACACACGATCTAAAGCAGCATACAAGTCGAGCACTGACATACAGGTTTGTTATTCTGCTACACAAATTTTCAGGTGAAAGATCATCCTGTAACTAAACTGCTCTGCTTTTCAGGTGGCAGGCATGCTGATTTATTACATCCTCTCTGGAGGACACCATCCTTTTGGTGACATACCCTGTGTATGTGAGTACAACATTCATACAGGGACGTACACTTTGGACCACATTCAAGATGTGGTTGCAAAGGATCTCATCGAGTGGATGATTGATGCAGAACCAAAGAACAGACCAAAAGTGGAGGAGTGCTTGAGTCACCCCTTCTTCTGGACCACTGACAGGTAGAATCTCTTTCATCATGACGAATTTGTAATTTCCCTGACTTGCTGATATGTTGTTCTTAAATGTCTTTTCTCAAACGTTACTGGACCAAATTAATGTTGTTCTGTCGAGTTTCCAGTGAAATAAATAAATAAAGTCAATTTGTAGGGGATGTGATGCTCCAAAAAAGAGTATATCATGTTTACTTATGGGATAAAGTATTTTTGGACCAGTGTGCATCACGTGATGGATGCCATTGCTGTCATTACATAGACTGGCAACAGTGTCAAATTAGCTTCATGTCCGACACTTTTACGAAGAGGTTGCTCACAACACTGGCTCTGTGATGTTGTTTTAAAAGGCACAGTCAGTCGTCACTATATCAGTTTATCCTAAAAGCATAATATAACCGTTTATATAACTGCTAACATAGCACCTCTGCGACATCTTAAATAACAACTCAATCCCCATTTTTTATCTACACAATGTGTAAAAAAATGAATTCATTTAAAATTAATTTAATTTCACAGGATACTTGAGTACTTGAAAGGTGTTGGAAACAGGAAGGAGGTGGAAAACTGTGGAAATGCTGACCAGAAATTAATTTCTTCACTGAAAGAATGTGGTGGGGATGAATCCTTCAAACAGTGGAAAAAAGAGGTGACATACATTTATTTCTTTTCTTCTTTCTAGTAGTAGCAGTATTGTTATTGTTGTTGTTGTTGTTGTTGTTGTTGTTGTTATGGTTATTGTTATTATATTTTTATGTTTGCCATTACAGTTTTCAACAGAGTTGGTTGAGAGGTTGGAGAAAAAGAGGAAGTCACCCTACCCAGACAACATGCTGGGATTACTGCGCTTCATACGAAACTTCTACGCTCAGTAAGTTTAAAAAAAGGGCCTTGATATTTTGGGAAATGGTTAGGAACCACTGGCATATTGTACATGACTGTCAAGATTTTATTTGTATTACAACTTTATTTCTCTTTCTGCAGTCCTGAAAACGACACCATAGGCGATCTGGTGTCAATGTTTCCTGATCTCTTTGGATGTGCTTACAAGTTTGCCAAAAGCCAAGGGTGGAATTCAGAGCCAGTCCTGAATGAAATGTTTAGAACAAAAGAGTTTCCAAGACACCACTCCACCGCCAGAGCAGTAAAGACAGACACAAACTCTGATGAGCATCTCGGCTTGTCAGTCCAAGAATCTCAACATGTTTCTCCTGATGCAAAATAACATCACCGACTTGTCACCGCTACATTTTCTTGATTTAGCAATCTTTACTTGGAAGTAAAGAGGCCTGACACAACAAAGTTGATGTGAATTAACTGCCCTAGGCAACAAGACCTGAAGCTGGGACGTTGTAAATCACTGCCCTAAAGTTTCTTATTGTGTCATTGATCTGGGCATTCAAAGTGCACTGTATAGCAAAAATACTACATTTAGACAATGACTATTTATATTTTGAGACATTATATGCTTTTACTTGACCATTATCCTCATAAGGAACTGTACACTTTATTTTGCTTCACTTATCCAATTGCCGTAGTTACTAATTTACAAGTTCATGATGATACAAAAGTCATGTGATCAGAACAAACAACATATAGTTATGACAGCATATCTTGTTAGAGCTAAATCACCCATCTGGGTAGATGGCAGAATTATAATTCTTTTCACAGACGGTTGTATCAATATTACCTGAATAAGCCCTGAAATTTAGTATAGTACTACATCTAAGTATACTTCTGTTTTCAATTCTTTGTGTGGATTTAGTCAGCTGATACGGTTTTACAGTTATAGCTTTGTTGTTTTGTTGTTGTTGTTTTTTTTATTTTTTATCACAGAACAGTTTCTAAGTTTATACAGTTTTTTGACTTTTCCACTGGACTAACCTCTCAGAAGTACTGACATTTCAGAAAGTGTGAGAGGGAAAAAGAAGCTGGGCATGTATTATGTTCTTTGAAGTGAATGTTGACTTATAAGTTGCAAAATACATACATGTCATAGGATATTATGACCTGATCTTCGCACTTAAAAAAATTGTAAATTTGTATATGAAAAATACATAAATAAATATAAAATGTAAATACTCGAGTATGATTTTATTTTAATCATACTGAATGTGAGTCTCAAAATATGTATAAAGGTATTTTGTAAGATGTGTTTCATCGTGTTTATGTATCTTCAATGAGCTCATAGTCATAATTGGCCCTTCTCTTTTATTGTACAGATAATAGAAAATCTGTTGCTGCAGTATTTGTTCCAACTCAAGCCTGTATTGCAACAACTCCTCCTTTTCTGGTAAATTATGTGCCAGATCATAATTAACATGAATTAATCTATTTATAGACATAAGACCAAAACTTAGTTTAAGTGGCTTAATCTAATACTGTGAGAAACGCGTGTATCTTGTCAGTTTTGGTCTTAAAGAGCAATTCAAAGCAAGGCAAGTTTATTTATATAGCAGTATTTAGACTGTTGTGGAAAAATTATTGTATTATCCATGATACTGGCCATGTTTCTCATGAGGCAACTTCAGAATAACACTATGCTCATTGCTGCTACAGTTCTTGATTTGGCAGTCTTTAGATGTAAAGGAGGCCTGCCACAACTAAGTTAATTTCAACAAACTGCTAAATGCATCAAGACCTGATGTTGGGTGGCTGTATGCTATATATCGTACAACTTTAGGGACTTTTGCTTCACTTGAGCATATCTTTTTCGAGAAACTTGATCTCAAACGCACTTCTGCTTATCAAGTGAATGGTATTTCAAATAAAATAAAAAAAACATAGCAAGTTTTACAAAAACTTTCCTTCGTCTGATTTTGTTAAAATCAAATTTGACTCTCAAAATATACTGTATGTAAGTCTCCTCTCTCTGAATTAATTACTTTCTTAACTTTAATACTTTAACAAAAGACACAGTCCTTGTAATGGTAGACAGAGCTGTGTCTTGGCTAATATCTTGAAAAAGGACATGGCCCCACCCTTTTAATGTATAAATAGAAAACCTGTTGCAGTAGTATTCATTCCAACTCAAGCCTGCACGACAACAACTCCCTCATTTCTGGGAAATGATGTCCCTGATCAGAGTTACCTGTCCAGAGTTACCTGTCCTCTGTTTCATCCGACAACTGATCATTATGAACATTTGCAAACTAAATGCAACAGTGTCAGTGAGACAAAATAAATAAAGTCAGTAGTTTTCAATTACACAGACACAAGGCAATTCAAAGTAAATCCCAACAGTCATCAAAACATCAAATGTTCTGGAGCGGTGGGAAAAAAATCTGTGGCAATAAGCTGATCCAGAGCAAACGAAAGCATCTTTCAGCTCCTTGTTTTTTGGTTTTACAGGCCACAGCTTTATTATTTTGGATCAGTGCTGTCATCAACTCTGTATCCAGCTGCAGCAGCTGGATGTTTTCAGCCAAAAAGCAAAAAAGAAATATGACGTCACCATCCTCCATGCTGTAATTTAAAGTGAGGATTCATGTAAAGCCCCAGTCCACTGTTATATACTGCAATGTTATACCAAATGCTAATCTCTATTTTGGTATCACACTGTATGTATTATAGCAGGCTGTGACAGCATTAATCTACAGGCAGTTATACTGGCTTACCCATGAACATATCGTATGTTTGGGGTTATTAAGATAGCACCTGCTGAAGGTTCAACCTTATATACTATCATCACACGTGCAGGTACATATTACAGACGTAAATAATATGTCTTTGTCTAATAAAGTTACACACTTCAACATTAGACAACTCGGCAGGCTTCATATCCACACTGTATGTATTTAGTTTGGCTCCACTGGGTTAGGCTATGAACTGTGATCAGCGATTAGCCTCTGTCTTCCTGTTTCTGTGTTATCTTTATAGTACAGGAAGGGGCGTAGGTTTAGAAAAACAGAACTTTCAATCTGAAACAACAAAAGTGAAGAGGGGCGTGTCCTCCATGTCTCGTGGGAGCCCAACTCATTTCTACCGACAGGTCTCTTCCTGTATTGTACAATACTTAGCTGTAACTGTGAGAACCGAGAGAGAGGACCGATAGAGGCAGTGACAGAGAGAAAACCAGAAAAGGCACAGCATGTTGTATTCTGACAGATTTAGTTGATTCTATACAGAAGACACCTGACTTCGACAATATAAGTTGATTTTCCTACAATCCACTAACATTTACCTTAAAATTATAGACCTACTGTTATTTGTAAATAACTTTTTCTTTTTTATTATCTGATGTGATTATAATAGATATTCACTGACAAACACAATATTTGATCTTAAATGTGGAATGTCTATAAAATCATTTATAGACTTTTCGCAGTTGTGCATGTTAAAAGTTGAATTCTGGTTTCCAGCCTTCCATGAGGAAGTTGAAAGTCTAAACAGTCAGTTAAGTGAGGTGTGGCACTCAGCCACTCATAATCATAAAACATTAAATCATTAGCATTCTATCTGCAAATTAATAAAAATAGTTATTTTTTTAAGTAAATTATTTCAATTATTATTTTTATATCTGTACATTTTGGCGTTTGTCTGAGTGGAATGTGAATCACAGAATGGCTGATAAATGTAATCTCTTGTACAGTACTCTGTATGCAATTATGCAGAGGATTTCTAAATCAGTTGTACTCATCGAAATACAACGTTAGCAAATAGTGTTTTGTGTGACTTTCTCAAAGTACTGAAAAAAAGAAAAAACATAGTGAATCTACAGGCTTAAATTCTTATATTAGCTTTTATCTGCATATCTAAATTTTGAAATCACACCCAGTGTAACACTAATATCATAACTTTGTGTTTTTTTTCAGTTTGAAACAAAGAAATGAATATCTTCACACCCCCCCCAACACATCCTATCATACAGTGTATAATAAACAACAAGCAGACGAAGCTCAAGAAAATACTAAATGACAACAACATTAATCAAGTTTATCCATACAAAGAGTTGAATGACTATGTAACCCCACTGATTGCCGCTATTGTAAATCACAATGGAGATATTTGTAGTTTCCTTTTGCATCAGGGTGCAGACCAAAACCAGGTGTCGGGAAGTGGCTTAACACCGTTGCATTATGTACCACTATTCAAAGCTCCAGTTACTTTCGTGAAGGAACTACTTGAAGCAAAAGCTAACCCAAATGGATCTTATTCCTATCCTATTGAACTGCAACCATTCACACCACTGCAACTTGCTGCCATCAATGACAGGGAGGACGTCTTCAAACTGCTCATTTCGGCTGGTGCACTGGTTACATTGGTACCTTTCAATGATCCTGAACATATTGCTCACAATAAAAAAATATGTCAGATGGTTCATAACCTCGCATCAAAAGGACATGAATTCTGCTCAAAGGTCAAATATTTTCTGGACATCGAAATTGCTGTGCCAGTGAAATCACCTGAAGAAGTATTCAAAACCTTTGACAGTCACATGCTGCGGGAGGATCCTCAGACCCATCTGACCGTGATTGAAGTTCTCTTTAATGTAATTGGGCCAACTGTAGAAAAATACCGCCAAGAAAGTATCAAATGGCTGAAGAACACTGGAAATCTGAACACCTACATTACAGGTACAGGCAGTCGCTTCCCAAACATTCCCCAGGAACATGTCAGTCAGGCAATTCTTAGTTTGTATGCAGTTTTGTGTACTGTGGAAGACATTGCAGATGAGCAAGCACTAGCTATAATCCCTAAACTACTGGACCAGCTTAACAAACAAGAGAGGCCTAAAATTTGGGAAGCTGTTCTGCAGACACTTTATGTGATAACACAGAAAACAAAAGGCATGAATGTCTGGGACCCCGACTTTGTTGAGAAGTTATGCAAAGCAGTTGCTCCTTTTGTAAAGGACAAACTTCCCTCTGACCTTCGACTCTACACGTACGGCATATTTGCAAACTTACTTTCAGTTGAACATGCAGCGAGCATCTTTACATCAGTGGGGTTAACTTCAGTGCCTGAGGATGTACTGACATCTGCAGACATGAAAATGAATGACAAGCTGAAAGAAGTGCTCAGGCGACTGAAAAATCATTTCAGCAAACCAAACTCTGAGTGTGAGGACTGTGCAGCCTTACCTGGATCCAAGAAGAAGAAGAAAAAGAAGAAGAAAAAGAAGGAAAAGGCAGAAAACCCAAAGGATGAAGTTTTCACTGCTGAAACTGATCAAACATCAGCTGCTACTCCAAATGTGAAGCCTTCACTTCACTCCAACCCAACTATATCATCAATAGCACACAAATGGCTACAAATCAGCAAGAGGTGGAAAGACAAATTAGAGAAGCTTCTGAGCACTGATGAAAGTAAAGTGACCAGAATTGGGAGCATGATTTATGTGAATAATGCAGAATTCCGCATAGCAAAGGGAAGTGATGGTACTGAGGTCTTCTTGGGACTGAGAGATGATGGCACTGAAGTTGCTATTAAGAGAATGTCTAAGTGCAACTATAAAGTGCTGAAGAATGAGGAGGGAATTCTACGACTTCCAGAGCTTGATCATTCATCTATTGTTCGATATGTTGATGCTGCAGAGGATGAGAACTTTGGATATCTTGGTCTTCAGCTTTGTGAATACACTTTGGAGGAATGTATCAGAAACAACGATGATGGTCTGTTAAAAAAGAAACTTGTCTATCAGATTCTCGAGAGTTTAAGGGTGCTTCACTGTCAAAATCCTCCAATTCTCCACCGGGATCTCAAACCACAGAATGTTTTGATTGGTAAGAAATGTGAAATATATCCTGAATATTTCAATTTATAATTAACATAAATCATTTGTTTCCTGAGTTTGTCTACCTGATTTGTCCTGCAGATGTTAACGGGAGAGCAAGATTAGCTGATTTTGGCATAAGTAGACGGTTACTGAAAGGCCAAACAACTTATCGCACAGGCTGTGCAGGAACGAAATGCTGGATGGCCAAGGAGACTTTAGCAGACGAAGATGACATCCCATACAAACCCAATACTGATATACAGGTCAGATTTTCTTTGACTTAAACTTAACTAATGACTTGGTGAAAAATACTTCATTAATTACAAAAATGTTCTGTTAATTCTTAAGGTGGCAGGCATGCTGATTTATTATACCCTCTCTGGAGGACACCATCCTTTCGGTGACAAGTCCTCTCGATGTGAAGCCAACATTGAAGATGGGATATACACTTTGCACCATGTTCAAGATGTGGTGGCAAAGGATCTTGTTGAGTGGATGATCGATGCAGAACCAAAGAACAGACCAAAAGTTGAAGAATGCTTGAGTCATCCCTTCTTCTGGACCACTGACAGGTAAGGAACAAACTACTGATTGATGAATTGATGAGATGAGTCCTTGTCAACTCTCAACTGTCAATTTATGCCTTTATTGGATGATATGGCACAAAATGTAGTTCAAACATTCAATGTTCACAGATGATTTTAATGATTGGTGATCCTCTTTTCATCTAGCCACACCAACAGGTTGGCATTTTATCAATCGTGAAATCCATACCAGGTCTGTCGTGCTGATTTAGAGTTGTTGAGCTATGATTGGGCAACTGTTGTTTCAGTATGATATGATACTTTCTAATGTTCTGTTTATCCTACAATTCAGATATCCTAAAATAAACTTTTTCAGAGTGGAATACTTGAGAAGGATAGGTAACAGGGAGGAGGTGGCAAATTGTCGAAATGCTTGCCCGAAATTCATTTCTTCACTTGAAGATTGTGCTGGGGATGTATCCTTCAAACAGTGGAAAGATAAGGTGACTGCAACGTAACAACTCTTCCTTCTCTTTTCCTAATTTAAACTTCATGACTAATTATTATTTTGGTGTTGCAGTTTCCACCAGAGTTGGTCCAGAAGATGGATGCCAAGAACAAAGCCTACCCTGACCACACAGTGGGATTACTGCGCTTCATACGAAACCTTCATGAGCATTAGTGAGTGAAACCGACTTGAAAGTCATGCAAGGCTTTAAAAATGTCACTAAAAAGCAACATTTATCAACACTGTATAGTCTGACCAGTTTTTACATAACCACAGTATCTTATAGTTATCAAATAGTGAAATGACATCATCACATTTTTGACATTACTTAAATAGTTGATTGTATATTGCTGGTAACTTTCTGTACAAAGCACTAATAGTAATGATTATGCTGAAGTGTTTACCTGATTTGAAGCCATAAATGACTCATTAAATTTCTGACCACTTGACTACTTGTCCTTTTATTATTATAAAATGATTTCACAGTGGTCATGACTGTCATGAGTAAATTAGATGACTGTTAAAGCTGGGTTTTTAATACTTCATAATACAATATTTATCTTTGTTTGCAGTGCTAAGGATGCAGCCCAGGTTGACGTGATGGCCTTATTTCCTAATCTCTTTGGATGTGTTTACAAATTTGCCAAGACCCAAGGGTGGAATTCAGAGACTCCCTTGAAGGAAATGTTTCGCTTCAGAGAACGCTTCACCACCAGCTTTGTGATGCCATCCACAAAGTTTGAGGAGCAGCTGGGTGTCCCAGTTCAAGAGTCTCAACCCAGTGACACGAAGTGAGGTTGTCTTCAGAATGGATTAAGGACTTGGAAAAATGACTTGATACAGCTGTAGTTTTGTTTTTATCATCATACAATTAAAAAAATGCATGATATTCCTACATTGTAAGAGTTAGCACTCATTGTAAGAGAATTAAGAGTAATGACAAATCTTGATCTTTCTTGATCTGGGGCAGTAGTGTTTTGAGTCATAGTTTATTCAGTTGTTCTTGATTGTCCTACTGGCCTTGTCTCATTACTTGTTGTCATAGCCTCTCAGAAGTACTGCCATTTCAGAAAGACTGTGAGAGGAATAAAGAAGATGGGCATTTATGCTCTTTGAAATAAATGTTGACATATAATCTGCAAAATGTACATTAAACAACTCAGGGAATTTATGAAATGTAGATAGCTGAATATGATTTATAGGAGCCTGAATGCTATTTTTTGTTGATAAGTATTTGAATAATAATTTAAGTTGATATGTGAAAAAAGATTGTTGTTAATTTTGATTTTTAAAAAAGAGGTTATTTACATTATTTACAGGTGGACAGTTCGTATTAATAAGTTAGTACTTAATTCATTTCACTTAAAAATAAGTGGATGTTTGTAGGTTTAAAAATCACACATGTAACCTTTAATGCGGAGGAGTATGTGTACGTTGTTGATGTAAAACAGGCAGTCAGGTCTGTGCCATGGAGTGGAGCCACACATTTTTTTGATCTCCCTCTCTCCCTCTCTCCCTCTCCCATTTTTGCTGTCTTTGGCTCTTGCCTTTTTTATTTTCATAATGCTGGACTATTGTATTTTGCCTTATTTTTTTTTGGAGTAAACGATAAAAAGAAACGAAGGAATCGTGTGGAGTTTTTTCTGTCGTTCAAGTGGATAACGAGGGAGGAGAGCGTCAAGCTCATGGCTTCGCTGATTAGGAACCTACATGATTTGATTTTAATCATATTCAGTGTGAAAGTTACAGTGTCATAGTAAATGCATAAAAGTGTATTTGTAAGATGTGTTAGAATAATGTTGCTATCTTTTAAATAACAGCAGTTATGTTATTTCAAACAGACAATACGGTTCTTTAAATGAACAGCCTTTTAAATCTTATTACAAAAGTGTCAACAGAGGTAATCTGTAAATAAATGTTCATATCTCATAAATCTACCATGAATATCAGATCGATATTGGTTGATCTGCTTGCAAAATATTACAGTGCACTCTATCCACAAGCTCGAACTCTAACAGTACTGAATGCTTCAGGTTGCATGTAATCAAAGTTGACATGTCGTTAACATGTTGACAACGTGTGATCTTGGGCATCAATCTCACATATTTCTGGGTTCAAACGGGTGAGTGTCGTATGTTCCCCTTGGCTGATGAGCTTTAGGTTAACCCATTTCTCTGTGCCTCGGGGTTTCCTGATACACTTTTTAAAATGCTCATGATCCTCTTATTTCTTTGTCTTTGTCTATTTTTATATAATGTAGTGGAGTGGAAAAAGTCTGGTGTTAAAGCCTGAGATTCATCTATATGATTGTTGACCACAAAAGTGGAGTGTCGGGGCAGCAGTGAGGCAAAAGGAGGCAGTTTTATCACAAGACAACAAAATGCTGTTTAGCATCCAGAACGAGTGAAATGAACGCGCTGTCTACGTGCTAAACAACGCGTAAATAACGCACGAACAACGTCTTGAAAGTCTTTCCATAGCAGCGGGTATTTAGAGACTTCACTGCAGAGCTTCCGGGTGCAGTCCGGCTGTCTCCCGCCCAAATTTAAACAAGCGAAACTCGGGCATTGATTGGTTGTACAGACACAAAGAACCAGCCCCGGAAAACACGGTTTAGTCTAACTCTGCCAAATATGTAACAACACTATAACTGTGAGCTGATGTTGCACGTAATCGAAACCCAACCCATTTCACCGTACACATCATTTCCTGTCCCGTTCAGCGGCTCCGGCTCTGAGTGGGAGGTCCGACATCGAGAGGAAGTCAGAGAGAAAAAGCAGCAGGCAGGAATCGAGAAAAAGCGCGGCATATTAAGTTTCGCTTCTGAGGACACTTCACTTTGACAATGTAAGTTAATTTTCCTTCAGTCCTCCAACATTCATCTTCAAATTATGTTGTAAAATGATCAGTGCGAGAACAACACTATAGGTCTGCCCGTATACATGATCTATTCTTTTTAGAGTTATTTGCCATCATAATCATAATCAATCATAATCAACATTTACTTGCAAACACAATACTTCATCCTTGTCCCAACTTTGACCAAAAAACATTTCAAAGCTGCGCGTGTTCAAAGTTGAATTCTGGTTGATAGTCTGAACAGGAAGTGAAAAGCTTTCTCAGTGAGCGCCAGGTGTGACACTTTGTGTGTGTATAAACATAAAATATTGAATCTTAAGCATGAGCACTTCTAGCGTCCAGTGTTGACCATGAATGTTCTTTGTCCAAATGAAATTACTGCTCAACCTTGCAAATACAGTACATATGGCATATAGAGTTTTAGTTTAAAGTATTTTGCACACCTGTATGTGGTCAAGGTGTCTAATGTTTAACAAAAATATCATTTTTTTTCTTTTTCACAGTTACTCAGAAACAAAACAATGAACATCATCACAGAGTTAAAATTTGTCCCACCAAAACACACACATCCTATAATACAGTGTGTACTTAACAACAACCTCAAGAAGCTCAAAAAATTGCTGGAGGACAACAACATTAATCAAACGTACCCATGCAGACAGGTGAAGGACTATATAACTCCACTAATTGCTGCTGTTGTAAAGCACAATATGGACATTTGTAGTTTCCTTTTTGATGAAGGTGCAGACCCAAACTGTAGTTCCCAAACTGGCTTAACACCTTTGCATCATGTCGCACTATCCAACGCCCCACTTATCTTTGTTGAGAAACTGCTGGAAGCAAACGCTAACCCAAATGTATGTGATCTACATCAAATTACACCACTACAACTTGCTGCTATCCGTAACAGGGAAGATGTTATGGAGGAGCTCATCGCTGCGCGTGCACAGGTAACACCGTTTCCTGTCAATGATCCTGAACGTATTACGCGCAATGAACAATTATCTCAGATGGTTCATAGCCTTGCATCAAAAGGACATGAATTATACTCAAAGGTCAAATATTTTCTGGACATAGAAATTGCTGTGCAAGTGAAATCACCTGAAGACGTGTTCAAAACTTTTGACAGTCACATGCTGCGGGAGCATCCTCAGACCCATATTACCATAATTGAAGCTCTCTTTAATGTTACTGGGCGGTGTGCAGAAAAATACAGAGAGGGAAGTGTCAAATGGCTGAAAAACACTGAAAACGTGAACACCTACATTTTAAACGCTGTTAGTCGCTTTCCAAATATCCCTGAGACACTGATACCAGTTGTACTTCATAGCTTAGGTGCAGTTCTCTGCACAGTGGAAGACATACCAAATGAGCAAGCACTAGCTATTATTGACAAACTACTGGACCAGTTTTACAGAAAAAAGAGACCTGATATATGGGAAGCTGTTCTTCAGACGCTCTATGTGATAACACAGAAAACAAAAGACATGAACGTCTGGGACCCCAACTTTGTTAAGAAGTTATGCAAAGCAGTTGCTCCTTTTGTAAAGGACCAACTCCCCTCTGACCTTCGACTCTACACGTACGGCATATTTGCAAACTTACTTTCAGTTGAACATGCAGTGAGCATCTTTACATCAGTGGGGGTAACTTCAGTGCCTGAGGACATACTGACATCTGCAGATATGAAAATGAATGACAAGCTGAAAGAACTGCTCAGACGACTGAAAAATCATTTCAGCAAACCAAACTCTGAATGTGAGGACTGTACAGCCTTACCTGGATCCAAGAAGAAGAAGAAAAAGAAAAAGAAAAAGAAGGAAAAGACAGAAAACCCAAAGGATGAAGTTTTCACTGCTGAAACTGATCAAACATCAGCTGCTACTCCAAATGTGAAGCCTTCACTAAAACCGATGATATCATCAACAACACACAAATGGCTACAAATCAGCAAGAGGTGGAAAGACAAATTAGAGAAGCTTCTGAGCACTGATGAAAGTAAAGTGACCAGAATTGGGAGCATGATTTATGTGAATAATGCAGAATTCCGCATAGCAAAGGGAAGTGATGGTACTGAGGTCTTCTTGGGACTGAGAGATGATGGCACTGAAGTTGCTATTAAGAGAATGTCTAAGTGCAACTATCAAGTGCTGAAGAATGAGGAGGGAATTCTACGACTTCCAGAGCTTGATCATCCATCTATTGTTCGATATGTTGATGCTGCAGAGGATGAGAACTTTGGATATCTCGGTCTTCAACTTTGTGAATACACTTTAGAGGAATGTATCAGAAACAACGATGATGGTCTGTTAGAAAAGAAACTTGTCTATCAGATTCTCGAGAGTTTAAGGGTGCTTCACTGTCAAAATCCTCCAATTCTCCACCGGGATCTCAAACCACAGAATGTTTTGATTGGTAAGAAATGTGAAATATATTCTGAATATTTCAATTTATAATTAACATAAATTATTTGTTTCCTGAGTTTGTCTACCTGATTTCTCCTGCAGATGTTAACGGGAGAGCAAGATTAGCTGATTTTGGCATAAGTAGACGGTTACTGAAAGGCCAAACAACTTATCGCACAGGCTGTGCAGGAACGAAATGCTGGATGGCCAAGGAGACTTTAACAGACGAAGATGACATCCCATACAAACCCAATACTGATGTACAGGTCAGTTTTTCTTTGACTTAAACTTTACTAATGACTTGGCGAAAAATACTTCCTTAATTACAAAAATGTTCTGTTAATTCTTAAGGTGGCAGGCATGCTGATTTATTATACCCTCTCTGGAGGACACCATCCTTTTGGTGACAAGTCCTATAAATGTGAGAGCAACATCCATGAAGGGATATACACTTTGGACCACGTTCAAGATGTGGTGGCAAAGGATCTCATCGAGTGGATGATTGATACAGAACCAAAGAACAGACCAAAAGTTGAAGAATGCTTGAGTCATCCCTTCTTCTGGACCACTGACAGGTAAGGAAGAAGCTTTGCATATTGGGTGGCTGCTCTACCGACTGAGCTAAACGCCAGAGATGATAGATGATTAGATGTAGATGATTTTAATGATTGGTGATCCACTTTTCATCTAGGCACACCAACAGGTTGTCATTTTTGGTTCTGGATGAAATGTGTTCATACCTCACAGTTCTAAAGGGTGAAGTCTGCGACTCTATCCTGCACCCACTACTTTTGAAGTTCAGTGTACTTATCTGGACCACAGTGTGCATTTTCAGTGTCATAGTGATAATGGTGCTTATTACAATTCCCCTTTAAGGAACATTAATGTCAGTACCAAGTTTAACACCAATGCATCTAATAGGTTTTAATGCATTTCACTCAAACCTACAAATCACCAAAGTCAGAACAATTCATCCAATAGGAACCATGATCTCTGAACAAAATTTTGAGCCATTGTACCCAGGGGACAGAGATATTCCATAGAATAGATGAAAACAGTAGTTGGACAGTTGTCCGAATGTTCTTATAATTATCAATCATGTATACTGCTTTGGCACATGGAGGAATCCATACCAGGTCTGTTGTACTGATTTAGAGCCATACTTGGGCAACTGGTGCTTCAGTAGGATATGATTTCTTTTTTAACATTCTGTTTATTCTACAGTTCATATATCCTAAAATAAAGTCTTTTTTTTTTTCAGAGTTGAATACTTGAGAAGGATAGGTAACAGGAAGGAGGTGGCAAACTGTCGAAATGCTGACCCGAAATTAATTTCTTCGCTGGAAGAATGTGCTGGCAATGTATCCTTCAAACAGTGGAAAGATAAGGTGACTGTAACATAACAACTCTTCCTTCTCTATTCCTAATTTAAACTTAATAACTAATTATTATTTTGGTGTTGCAGTTTCCACCAGAGTTGGTCCAGAAGATGGATGGCAAGAACAAAGCCTACCCTGACCACACACTGGGATTACTGCGCTTCATACGAAACCTTCATGAACATTAGTGAGTGAAACTGACTTGAAAGTCATGCAAGGCTTTAAAATATCACTAAAAGCAACATTTATCAACCAGTTATTAAATGGTGAAAAGCATAGACCTCTGGTCAGTTGACCACTTGTATTTTTATTATTATAAAATGGTTTAGCAGTAGATGAAACATGACAAACAAAACTGTGCATCAGTCATCAAGTTTACAGGACAAGAAAGAAAGATAAAAATTCAAGAAAGAGAAAACATTTTATTCATGTGGTCATAAACAAAGTAGATGAATGTTAAAGATTTGCATGCTGGGTTTTAATACTTCATAATAATATATTCATTTTTGTTTGCAGTGCTAAGGATGCAGCCCAGGTTGATGTGATGGCCTTATTTCCTGATCTCTTTGGATGTGTTTACAAAGCTGCCAAGACCCATGGGTGGAATTCAGAGACTCCCTTGAAGGAAATGTTTCAGAGAGAACACTTCACCACCAGCTTTGTGATGCCATCCACAAAGTTTGAGGAGCACCTGGGTGTCCCAGTTCAAGAGTCTCAACCCAGTGACACGAAGTGAAGTTGACTTCAAAATGGATTAAGGACTTAAGGATTAAAAGTGCAGCAGGCCTTTTCACAATTGACATTTTCCTCCTGTGATATGTCAAAATATCTTTGGTAAAAGAGTCCTGCAAAGTTTTGCATATGTATTGTCAGTACAATTCTAAGTATTTCCAAAAAGCTGACAGTAACAGGAAGTAGATTGTACGATAATGTTCTGTACTATCATTTTAAGGCACTTTCAATTCACTTTAGTATTTGTACTTTTACTTGACCATTATCCTTGTGATGAACAATACACTTTTATTAGTTAATTATTAATTAATTTTTATTATTGAATTTTTGCATGGTCCCAAATGAAAATAATTGCATTGGTCATTTTGATTTTTAGATGCTATTATGTTTGATTGGAAGAGAAATGAACATGGTGTCCGTGAAACTATAAAAGAGCTAAGAAATCAGTTCCCGTCTTGAATGGACTCTGGTTTTGTTTTCTGTGAAGAGAATGAAACTCTGCTGTATTCAACATTGAAGATGTCTGGTGCCTTTTTTGAAGAATAGATTCAGTTTATTGTTTGTTTGTTTGTTTGTGTTGCAGATGTTGAATCTCTCTCTCAAGATCTCAACTTCTGATCCACAGCAATTTTTAACATTCCTCTTATCAATCTAAAAAATAATCTTCTGTCTTCGTTATCAGGGAAGATGCTAATGTTTTATCATTCATTGATCACTGTGAATTATGCCACGTGTACATATTTTTAAATTTTTCCTTTTTAAATCAATCCCCAGTCATACTTCACCACCATAATACACACAATACTATACTATACTTATACACTGAATCCTTGCTCTCTGTGACTCTCACTTAGAAACAATTTATTTATTGACAAAATGATGTATTGAGATGAAGCGTGATCTAGTGTACTTCTTTGGTCTGATGCTGAACATTTGACAGCACCCTCTGCACGTGCCTGGACATATTTATTACAGAATGAGTGAGAACAATGCTTGTGCAACAACATTGAACACACTGAATATGGACCCCAACCCGGGTTCTGGACTCTGCGTGTGGAGCACGTCCCTCTGGCGGCGCTCCGGGACGGTGCTGAGAGACGAGAGACCGGCCCGTGAACAGCAGTTTACGCGGAGCTTGATTTTCAAAATAAAATACCCCGCGCAAACAGCCGGTCGTAAAAACAGACAAAAGCGAAACGAATTCACTGCGTAGCATATTAACACACTTAGAAGCATGTTTAGAAGCACATAAACCAAGAAAATGACCTAATCTGAGCAACTAAACAAAGTGTGGCGGGCTAAACACTCCCGGTGGGGTTTGAAGTCACGTGCAGGACGGACCAAAACAGAGTCGCATGCGCCACGCGACAGAGACATGTCCAGTTGGGTTCTGGGTTGGTCTATGCCGGGGTGACTGTACAGTTAAATAACATTGTTCAGAGAGATCTCAGAGGAAGTGCATGTCCTCTTGGAGAAGCCCAGCCCATTTCTAATGTGTCTCTTCCTGTCTAACACACACACACTCCAACAGAGAAAAACAAGGAACAGACAGAGGAACGATGAGTTACTCCAAAAGGGCACCCTATTACGACACAGTAAGTTAATTTAGTCTGAAGGTAAATTCTAGTTGTCAACCTGAACAGTCAGTGAAGGCTTGACATTGTGTGTGTTTAGAACATAAAACACTGAATCATTAGCATGATTAGCTTCGAGTGTTCAAGTGTGCAGTGTCTTGCAAAAGGTATTGCAACACAGGATACTTCTCAAAAAAGCTAAGAGAGATCATCGTACTGTGAGAAGATTTCTGTCTGATTCAGAGTGCGGATGCAGATAAACGCGTGTTGAGGAAAGTTTCTGTAAGGCAAAGTTATCGTATTAAGAGAGCAGGTGTGAAAAAAAACAGGTATTTGAAGCTGCTGGTGCTTCAGGAGTCCCCAAAACCTCCTTGATGCTGAATACTTCAGAGACATAAAATTGCATAAAACTGTATTTCGGCCACCCTTAAACAATTGCCACGAGGAAAAAAGATCACCGATCAATGCCATGCTGCACTGGATGGTCCAGATGGATGCAGTTCTGGATGGTTGGTGGATGAGCAGTATGCCCCAATAAGGCTGCAACATCAGCAAGGAGGTGGTGGAGTGATGCTTTGGGTTGGAATCATAGGAGATGAGTTGGTAGCCCCCTTTAAGGTACCTGAAGGTGTCAGAATGTCCCATGCTGCAAAAAGTACCATTATCCTACCAGTCCTCAAAGGAAATACAGGCAGAATCACCTGAAACTGTACATGGACTTACAAATTCAATGGCTGAGAGAGTTGTTAAGGTGATATCAAAGAAAGGATGCTATGTTAATCTGTAAATTGTTTGTTTATGATTGAAACAGCTTTGATTTGAGAGATTAACCCCCTAATGCAAAAAATACAGATTTATGTTTTCAGTCCTTTAGAAACAATTGATTTTTATTTTTAAAAAATGCCAATGTCATCATTCCTAATTTTGTTGAATGAAATCCAGATTATGATACGCTTGTTGAGGAATAAAAAATCCTATTTTCTGCCAATTATATAGATTATCGAGGGGAAAAAAAATTACAAAAACAGTATATGCATAATAATTTGGAACACAGTGTATAACATATCATATATGTGTGCTATATGACATATTTATATATAACATGATCATTTTCTCTTTTTCACAGTTCCTCTTAAACAAAGAAATGAACATCATCGCAGAGTTACACACATTTGTCCCACCAAGAGACACACATCCTATAATACAGTGTGTACTTAACAACAACCTCAAGAAACTCAAAAAATTGCTGAAGGACAACGACATTGATCAAACATACCCATGCAGAGAGGTGGAAGACTATATAACTCCACTGATTGCTGCTGTTGTAAAACACAATGCGGATATTTGTAGTTTCCTTTTGCGTGAAGGTGCAGACCCAAACTGTGATTCCCAAACTGGCCTAACACCTTTGCATTATGTCTCACTATCCAACGCTCCAATTATCTTTGTTGAGAAACTGCTCGAAGCAAACGCTAATCCAAATGTATGGGATCTACAGAAAGTCACAGCAGTGCAATTTGCTGCTATCTATGACAGAGAGGATGTCATGAAGGAGCTCATCTCTGCTGGTGCACAGGTTACATTCTTATTTGTCAATGGTCGTCAGCATGTTAGTTCCAATGAAAAAATATCTAAGATGGTTCATAGCCTCGCATCGAAAGGAGATGAATTATGCTCGAAAATCAAATACTTTCTGGACATGGACACTGCTCTGCGACTGGAACCACCTGAAGAAGTGTTCAAAACTTTTGACAGTCACATGCGGCTGGAGGATCCTCGGACCCATCTGACCATGATTGAAGTTCTCTTTAATTCAACTGGTCTGAAAGCAGAAAAATACCGTCAGGAAAGTATCAAATGGCTGAAGATCACTGAAAATATGAATAACTACATTTCAGGGTTTGTTAGTCGCTTTCCAAATATCCCTGATGTCCCTGAGTTCATAACAGGTGTACTTAATAGCTTACATGCAGTTCTCTGCACAATGGAAGACATACCAAATGAGCAAGCACTAGCTATTATTGACAGACTACTGGACCAGCTTAACAAAAAAGATAGACCTGATATATGGGAAGCTGTACTGCAAACAATCTATGTGATAACACAGAAAACAAAAGACATGAACGGCTGGGACCCCAACTTTGTTGAGAAGTTATGCAAAACAGTGGCTCCCTTTGTAGAGGAACAACACTCCTCTGACATTAGAGGCTTCACATACGGCATATTTGCAAACTTACTTTCAGTTGAACATGCAGCGAGCATCTTTACATCAGTGGGGGTAACTTCAGTGCCTGAGAACATACTGACATCTGCAGACATGAAAATGAATGACAAGCTGAAAGAACTGCTCAGACGACTGAAAAATCATTTCAGCAAGCCAAACTCTGAGTGTGAGGACTGTGCAGCCTTACCTGGGTCTAAGAAGAAGAAGAAAAAGAAGAAGAAGAAAAAGAAGGAAAAGGCAGGAAACCAAAACAATGAAGTTGCTGCTGAAACTGATCAAACATTAGCTGCTACTCCAAATGTGAAGCCTTCACTTCACTCCAACCCAACTATATCATCAATAACACACAAATGGCTACAAATCAGCAAGAGGTGGAAAGAAAACTTAGAGAAGCTTCTGAGCACTGATGAAAGTAAAGTAACCAGAATTGGGAGCATGATTTATGTGAATGATGCAGAATTGCGCATAGCAAAGGGAAGTGATGGTACTGAGGTCTTCTTGGGGCTGAGAGATGATGGCACTGAAGTCGCTATTAAGAGAATGTCTAAGTGCAACTATAAAGTGCTGAAGAATGAGGAGGGAATTCTACGACTTCCAGAGCTTGATCATCCATCTATTGTACGATATGTTGATGCTGCAGAGGATGAGAACTTTGGATATCTCGGTCTTCAGCTTTGTGAATACACTTTGGAAGAATGTATTAGAAACAACAATGATGGTCTGTTAAAAAAGAAACTTGTCTATCAGATTCTCGAGAGTTTAAGGGTGCTTCACTGTCAAAATCCTCCAATTCTCCACCGGGATCTCAAACCACAGAATGTTTTGATCGGTAAGAAACGTGAACTATATCCTGAATATTTCAATTTACAATTAACATAAATCATTTGTTTCCTGAGTTTGTCTACCTGATTTGTTCTGCAGATGTTAATGGAAGAGCAAGATTAGCTGATTTTGGCATAAGTAGACGGTTACTGAAAGGCCAAACAACTTATCGCACAGGCTGTGCAGGAACAAAATGCTGGATGGCCAAGGAAACTTTAGCAGACGAAGATGACATCCCATACAAACCGAACACTGATGTACAGGTCAGTTTTTCTTTGACTTAAACTTAACTAATGACTTGGTGAAAAACACTTCCTTAATTACAAAAATGTTCTGTTAATTCTTAAGGTGGCAGGCATGCTGATTTATTATACCCTCTCTGGAGGACACCATCCTTTTGGTGACAAGTCCTATAAATGTGAGAGCAACATCCATGAAGGGATATACACTTTGGACCATGTTCAAGATGTGGTGGCAAAGGATCTCATCGAGTGGATGATTGATGCAGAACCAAAGAACAGACCAAAAGTTGAAGAATGCTTGAGTCATGCCTTCTTCTGGACCACTGAAAGGTAAGGAAGAAAATACTGACTGATTGATGAATTGATGAGATGAATCCTTGTCAACTTTCTATTATCTAATAGTTTTTAATGTGTTTCACTCAAATATACAAATCACCAAAGTCATTATAATTCATCCAATAGGAACCATGATCTCTGAAAATTTTGAGCCATTGTACCCAGGGGACAGAGATATTCCATAGAATAGGTGAAAACAACTCTGTTTCCTGGCTGTGGAATTAATGCTAGAATTAGGTAGCTAGTTAGCAAGGTAGTCTAAAGTTTACAGCTTACATAACGTGACAGTTGTGCTAATGTTTTTATAATTATCAATCACGTATACTGTTTTGGCACATGGAGGAATCCATACCAGGACTGTCATGCTGATTTATTGTTGTTAAGCTATGATTCGGCAACTTTAACATTCTGTTTATTCTGCAATTCAGATATCCTAAAATAAAGTCTTTTTTCCAGAGTGGAATACTTGAGAAGGATAGGTAACAGAAAGGAGATGGCAAACTGTCGAAATGCTGACCCGAAATTAATTTCTTCGCTGGAAGAATGTGCTGGCAATGTATCCTTCAAACAGTGGAAAGATAAGGTGACTGCAACGTAACAACTCTTCCTTCTCTATTCCTAATTTAAACTTCATGACTAATTATTATTTTGGTGTTGCAGTTTCCACCAGAGTTGGTCCAGAAGATGGATGGCAAGAACAAAGCCTACCCTGACCACACACTGGGATTACTGCGCTTCATACGAAACCTTCATGAACATTAGTGAGTGAAACTGACTTGAAAGTCATGCAAGGCTTTAAAATATCACTAAAAAGCAACATTTATCAACCAGTTATTAAATGGTGAAAAGCATAGACCTCTGGTCAGTTGACCACTTGTACTTTTATTATTATAAAATGGTTTAGCAGTAGATGAAACATGACAAACAAAACTGATCAGTCATCAAGTTTACAGGACAAGAAAGAGAAAACATTTTATGTGGTCATAAACAAAGTAGATGAATGTTAAAGATTTGCATGCTGGGTTTTAATACTTCATAATAATATATTCATTTTTGATTGTAGTGCTAAGGATGCAGCCCAGGTTGATGTGATGGCCTTATTTCCTGATCTCTTTGGATGTGTTTACAAAGCTGCCAAGACCCAAGGGTGGAATTCAGAGACTCCCTTGAAGGAAATGTTTCAGAGAGAACGCTTCACCACCAGCTTTGTGATGCCATCCACAAAGTTTGAGGAGCAGCTGGGTGTCCCAGTTCAAGAGTCTCAACCCAGTGACATGAAGTGAAGTCGACTTCAACATGGATTAAGGACTTCAAAAAACAACTCAAGAGTCTCATAAAAAGAGACAAAATAAATATATGAATATAGGCTTTTCACAATTGACATTGTGAAATTTATCATAAATGGGAAAAGCACAGGTTTAGGCCACTGCATAGGTTCTACAGAAATCTGCAAAAGCTGTTACCTGGAAAAAAAAATACACACACAAGTCACAGCTTCTCTATCATAGCAGCTCAGTTTTGCCTTTGCTTGCTGAACTTGGGGCTTGGGGGGGGCCCCTGGTGGCTGCAGGTGTCTGTGCATCCGCATAGTCAGCACATAGCAAGAAACAGCTCTGACTTTGAGAGATTTTATACTTTCACTAGACCATAATCCTGAAAAGGAAGAATACACTTCTACTTTTAATTCTTTGTCTGCATTTAACTGCTTATATAGTTTTACAGCTGTAGTTTTGTTTTTATCATCAAACATTAAATAAAATAAAACATTTCTTCTCGATATTTCGCATGACATTCCTACAGAGAATTTAGAGTGATATTAAATCCTATGTTGATTTTTTTCTTGAGCTGGGACAGTAGTGTTTTGAGTGTTTTATAGTTTCTTCAGTTGTTCTTGATTGTGCCACAGGCCTTGTCTCATTACCTGTTGTCATAGCCTCTCAGAAGTAGTGCCATTTCAGAAAGACTGTCAGAGAAATACAGGAGATGGGCATTTCTCTGCAAAACTCAGGAAAAGCTTTAAAAATGCAGATACTTGAGTACGATTTGGTTTTAATCATATTCAATGTGACAGTTACAGTGTCAAAATAAAAGCATTGTAAGATGTATTTACTGTATCAGTGCGAATGTAAAATAAAAGCGTTTCCATGTATGTGTTATCTGTCTTTATTTTGTCTTTATACTTATATATATTTTTTGCAGAATTACACATTTTTATTGTAATAAAACACATGCAATGTAATAAAAACAAAGAAATACATTTAAAGTCTACATTTTACTTTCGCGAGTATTTGACAATACGTAAAAACCAAGAGTCAACATTCACACAACATAACGGTACGGTAACGGAGACTTCAGTGCGGTGCAGCCGGCCGGGTCCGGCCCACCTCAGCCCAGACTGTTTCCTCCTGCGCGTGTGTGTGTGTGTGAGAGAGAGAGAGCGAGAGAGAGAGAAGAGGGACATGTCTTGTCATGTCCTGTAGAAACCCTGCCCATTTCTTCCCTACACGTCATTCCTAGTAGGAGGACCAAAACCAGAGAGGAAAAGTCAAAGAGAAAAAGCGGGAAGCTGAAAAACACGACGAAAAAGTGCGGCGCATTTAAGCTTTGACAGAAATATTCGACAGAGGACGCTTCATTTCGACGACGTAAGTTGTTGTTGTTGTTGTTGTGTTGTTGTGTGTTGGTGTTTACGTCCAGTGTTGACTTGAAGTTTTTGGGGGTTTTTTGTAACTACAAGATGACTACAACTCCTACAACCTGATGAATACGGTACATATGGCGTCCTAGGAAAGATGTAACTTAATGTGTTGTGTTGTGTCATTTTTGATCCCATTTCAATGTTGTTTATGTCAAAAATATAGAATATGGAATAAATATGGCATTAAAATAACATGGTTGCTATTGTAGCTCCACATAAAATAATGTTTTCATTTTGGGTATTTGATTGAATTATAGAAGACTTGTGTTCTCCCCGGCCAGGATTGACCCCAGAAAACTCATTGGATTACATTGTACAACACACAGCACATTTAATGCACACATACTCGCATATAACACACACACACACGCCCACACCTACATGCATCTACTCACACACAAACACAACCTACGCGCGCACGCACACACACGTGCTTTTGTCTTCGATGGGTATAAAAGCTCCTAAAAACACCACTAAGGTCACATTTTAGTCTGAGACAGCGCCATGAAGATGGTTTGTGGACGTTCAGCAAGATGCACCCCCTTTGCGGCAACCTTGCATCATCCAGGAGTTCCTCCTACCTAACCCATGACCCTAAAAGAAAAGAGTGAAGACATATTCAGACACACAGAAACACACACACATGCAAAAGCAAATTGTTTGGGATTGTTGTTGTTGTGCTTTTGAATTAAAATGATATGGAGTTTATGAGCTTATATTTATGTTAAAGTTTTGTAAAATTGATCGCTTGATGTTGCTGAAGCAGAGATAACTGGTGACTGTGGGACATCCAGATATTTCAACAGCACATATGAAGAGAGAAGAGGAGTGTCCAAAGCATTACACAACTTACACAACATTAATGACGTGTACTTTAACACTGATGTAAAGTTTAACACTATGAACACACTTTAGACAATATGAACTGTAAGACAACAACCAGCCTTACCGTTTTTCCTCCTCTTCTTTTCTTTTCTTCCTTCCCCGGCACGAGAGAGTTTTGCTTGTTTTCACATTATTATGTTGTCAATAAGAGGTGATGTCAGAAAACTGAGAGCAGGTATCTATCTATCTATCTATCTATCTATCTATCTATCTATCTATCTATCTATCTATCTATCTATCTGATTCACCTTGTGACCATATGCAAGCTTTGTCAAACAACTCCGACTTTTCTAATTTAAATAAATAATTCGAACGTGTTGTGTTGATGGTGTGGTCTGTGCTAGTGAAAAGTGAATTTTACTAGTTTGAGTTTCTCAAAATACTAGAAAGAAACAGAAAAATAATGGGAAGATTAATGCTTAAATTCTAATGGCAGCTCTGGGCTACCTGTCTGAAGTTGTCAGAGTTGTACTCAGGTTTCAGTTGTGGTTGAAATGTACTCCCCTAAATACATTATATATAGATAGATAGATAGATAGATAGATAGATAGATAGATAGATAGATAGATAGATAGATAGAGTTATGGAATTTTCTATCCATAGGTTACACAAGGTCACGTGTGGGCCTTAAGGTCCTCAGCAGTATTAATTGTTTGGCTTTGATTGGGAACAGTAGGCGCCAGTCTGTCTCAACACTGTGGCGGCTAGGGTTGAAGAACTCCGGCGCCGCTTGCTTAGACATAATAGATAGCCTGCCAGTGACATTCCAAAGCTTAAATTCTAATGGAAGCTTTGGGCTACTTGTCTGAAGTTTAAAATGACCCCCAGTGTAACAGCAATAAATGTGTCTATCTATCTTGTCTCACAGTTACTCTGAAGCAAGACATGGAACTTACTTTGCAAGTCGAATCACCCGAAGAAGTGTTCAAAGTGTTAATCAGTCACATGCTGCAAGAGTATCCTCAGACTCATCTGACCATGGTAGAATGTATCAAATGGCTAAAGAACACTGGAAATCTAGACACTTACATTACAAGAGTTATTAGTTACTTTCCAGATATCCCTGAGACATCGATAACAAGTGTAGTTCAGACCATATATGCAGTTCTCTGCACAATGGAAGACATTGCAGATGAGCAAGCACTGGCTATAATCCCCCAGCTGCTGGACCAGCTTTACAGAAAAGAGAAGCCTAAAATATGGGACACTGTTCTGCAGACACTCTATGTGATAACACAGAAAACAAAAGGCATGAACGGCTGGGACCCCAACTTTGTTGAGAAGTTATGCAAAGCAGTTGTCCCTTTTGTCGAAGAACAACACTCCTTTGACATTAGAGTCTACACGTACGGCATATTTGCAAACTTACTTTCAGTTGAACATGCAGCGGGCATCTTTACATCAGTGGGGGTAACTTCAGTGCCTGAGGATGTACTGATCTCTGCAGGCATGAAAATGAATGACCATCTAAAAGAAGTGCTCAGGCGACTGAAAAATCATTTCAGCAAACCAAACTCTGATAAAACTTCAGTTCCTATTATGGTGTCTCCTTCAAACGTGAAGCCACTTTGTAAGCTAGGGATATCATCAAGAAAATGGCTACAAATCAGCAAGAGGTGGAGACAGAAGTTAGAAAAGCTTCTGAGCACTGATGAAAGTCTAGTGACCAGCATAGGGAGCATGATTTATGTGAATGATGCAGAATTCCGCATAGCAAAGGGAAGTGATGGTACTGAGGTCTTCTTAGGGTTGAGAGGTGATGGCACTGAAGTTGCTATTAAGAGAATGTCTAAGTGCAACTATCAGGAGCTAAAAAACGAGGAGGGAATTCTACGACTTCCAGAGCTTTATGATGCATTCATTTTACGATACATTGACTTTGAAGAGGATGAGAACTTTGGATATCTCGGTCTTCAGCTTTGTGAATACACTTTGGAAGAACACGTTGAAAAAATGGACAGTGGTCAAAAGGAACTGGTCTTTCAGGTCCTTGATAGTTTAATGGCACTTCACTGTCGAAATCCTCAAATTCTCCACCGGGATATCAAACCACAGAACGTGTTGATTGGTAAGAGAAGTAAAAAATATATATTTATACACAAATATTGGATTCTTTTGTTCAATATATGATTTTGTTTCCTTAATTGTTCTCTATCATTTGCCCTGCAGATGTCAACGGGAAAGCGAGATTAGCTGATTTTGGAATAAGTAGACGATTGCTCACAGGACAAACAACTCTGGTCACGGGCAGCGCAGGAACAAAATGCTGGATGGCCAAGGAGACTTTAGACACACGATCTAAAGCAGCATACAAGTCGAGCACTGACATACAGGTTTGTTTTTCCTGCTACACAAATTTTCAGGTGAAAGATCATCCTGTAACTAAACTGCTCTGCTTTTCAGGTGGCAGGCATGCTGATTTATTACATCCTCTCTGGAGGACACCATCCTTTTGGTGACATACCCTGTGTATGTGAGTACAACATTCATAGAGGGACGTACACTTTGGACCACATTCAAGATGTGGTTGCAAAGGATCTCATCGAGTGGATGATTGATGCAGAACCAAAGAACAGACCAAAAGTGGAGGAGTGCTTGAGTCATCCCTTCTTCTGGACCACTGACAGGTAGAATCTCTTTCATCATGGTGAATTAGTTCAGATTAATTCAACTGATTTGTTGACTTGTTTTGTAGCTAGAGTAGCAATACTTTCCTACCTCACCTCTGTTTTCTGCCTCATCTGTTTTCTTTTTTCACACAATTGAGTTTCAGCCTTTTATACTGCTTTTTTGATTGTCACTCTTGTACATTACAAACTATCCACTGCAAAAAGGGTGCAGACAACAATGTGACAACAAATTTATACTTCATATTCTAAACATTATACTATATAGTGTCCTAATATTTGTTAATCACTACTAAACACGCATTTCAGTTGTTCGGTCATAAATTTGACAGGATGATGGTACTACAGAAAAGGGTTGGGTTACATGCACCCTAAACTTACATTTAATTTTCCAGGATAGTTGAATACTTGAATAAGGTTGGAAACTTGAAGGAGGTGGAGAACTGTCGAAACGCTGACACAGAATTAATTTCTTTGCTGGAAAAATGTGTTGGGGGTGAATCCTTCAAACAGTGGAAAAAAGAGGTGACTACGACATACTTCATTTTCTTTACCCACTGGTTTGTATTTCTGAATTCCAAATAATCCCTAAGTATATTAATGTTTGGTGTTACAGTTTCCACCAGAGTTGGTTGAGAAGTTGGAGGGCAAGAAGAAGAAGAAAGCCTACCCTGATGACATGCTGGGATTACTGCGCTTCATACGAAACCTCTATACACACTAGTAAGTTAAACTGAGCGAAAAATTATGAAGTGCCTTCATATATGGGAAACGGTTGGGAACTACTGTCATGTTGTAGATGACTGATTTTCTTTGTATGACAATTTGATTTCTTTTTCTGCAGTTCTGAAGACGCCGCCAAAGTGGATCTAGTGTCAATGTTTCCTGATCTCTTTGGATGTGCTTATAAGTTTGCCAAAAACCAAGGGTGGAATTCAGAGCCACTCCTGAATGAAATGTTTAGAACAAAAGACTTTCCAGGACACGACTTCCGAACCAGAGCCATAAAGACAGCCACAATCTCCGATGTTCTTAGCATCCCAGTTCAAGAAACTCAACATGTTTCTCCTGAGGAAGCTGCAAAGCTACACTATGCTCATTACCAGATGGCGGTGTAGCTGCCAGTCATCCCTTTTTACCTGCAGAAGAAAGATACAGACAAACCGTCTTCTTCAGGCAAGAGACATCATTGCTGCATCCCTCTTTCCAACTCTCGCTGTTTTCCTCAGCTGCCATAAGAGGACCAATTTAACCTGCCGGTGATGTGGTGCAGCAGCCCTGTCATCGTTCAAGCCTGAGGAAAACGACCTGAAATTGTAATATGAAGTGATCCCGAGTAGCATGTGTCGGGCAAAGACAGTAAAGCATTACTACTACATTGTGAGCTTATGATTATACCAGCATTATGTTGAAATTAAGTTTTTCCTGTGCCTGATTCATTCACTGTATTAATAGCAGTTTCACTGCATTCAACACACAATAATTTTTGTTATGATGTTATGTCACTATAACTGGTAAGCTGTATTTTATCAGTTTAGAATCTCGTTTAATGTGTTTTATCATGTTTGTTTTGGGGGTTATAGGTCAATATCAGTCAAAGATCAAGTGTGATGAATTATTTCAAAAATCTTCTGTAGTAACCTATAATCTTAAGGGATTTTCACTTCATTTTAGTATTTGTATTTTGAGTTTTTACACTTTTACTTGACCATTATCGTTACCATCATTCCACTTTCACTTTGCTTCATTTATCCCAAGAGTTGGGACAAGTAGCCTTTTGAATACTTCTTTTTTTTTTGTAATTTTAATCTTAGACCTAAACTTCCATGTTCTTGGAAAGTAATGTTGACTTGTACGCTGTGAAAGATACAATCAAATACGGATGCAATGCTACTTCTTGTCTGTCAAAGAAAAGTATGAACTGTTCTCTGAACTGTGTTTGAAAAAAATAAAATGTTTCTGCAGCTTTCCAAAGCAAATTACTCTGCACAAATTGTTTTTACCCCAGGATAAACACTGTGGTTACTCAGACAGACCTCAGTGCTATCGTGCCCCACGCAGGATATTCAGTGTACTGTAGATGGGAGGAGGCAGGAGCGAGAGGAGAAAGCACAGATCTGGAGCAAAGACTGAGAGGAGAGCACTGAAGTCAGAGCTTGCTTTATGGAAACGGATTTAAGGCAGGAGTTGAGTTTGAGGAGGTCATTCATAAGAAGACAACCATACTTGATAATCGTAAGTTATATATTTTTTTTCAGCTTTACTCTAAGTCCAAGCTCAGAAATTGAGAAAGATGTAATTAAAAAAAACTGGGTAAGATGCAAGTTAGTCCAAAATAAACGCTAATTATTTTTTATTGTCTTGAGGGAAAACATATATAAAAAAAAACCATTTGGTATCAACCTGAAGACAAGATGGCACCGTGTGTGTCAGCAGTGTTCGTTTATGTGTCGAGTATAAACTTTATCGGTTCATGAGTCGATTATATCGGCGTTAGTTCACATCTGACAGCGTTCAAAAGTCTCTGAACAGTGTTTAAACCATTTTGGACGTTGTGTGAATCACCAGGCCGACAAATATTTTTAGGATTAACATGAAGATTTACATGTGCTCGGCCTGTCACAGCTCCAGAAACATTTTATCTGTGTGGCGGTCACTGACCGCTGCCCAACCGCCGCCTTATCCGTACTGCGCATGTGCAAACAGAGATAACAAGGAAGCAAGATAGTTCACTCCGTTGCTACTTCCATCATCAACCCCGCAAAAAAGACGACGTGTGTCAGGATGCTATTGATTAAGACTTTTTTTAAAAACAAGTCTTAACCTCTTTTGGATGTAGTCTGTTTAGATACGGTCACACATAAGCTCACCGCATCACCTGTGTGAGCATATATGTCGGAGAAACCCAAGAAGACTTCGCAAATAACTTAGCTAATGTTAGCAGAAGTGGCGCCAAAGTATTAATGCTACGTTAGCTGACACAATAATAACATTTTACACCACAAACATGAAGTAATACGTCGGAACATATCGCACTTTTTTCCCCCCGGAGCTGACCATTTGAGTGAGCCATCTTGCTTCCGTCTCATCTTTGTTACGCATGCGTATTATCGACCGGGCAGTCACAGCCTGCTGCAAGATCGGCTCGCGGCCCTGCATGTGCAGATAATGTAACACATTATAGTTGGCCGTCAGTAAAAGGGCGAGAAGTGTCACTGCTCGATGTGAAGACTGAATATTATGATAGACTACTTCATCATCGTGAGTGGATTTTCTTATAATCCTCTAACATTTACTGTAAACTTGTGAAATAATCAGTGGGCTCACTTAAGTCAACAACACGTATGTGGACATATTCTAATTCATAATCAATCTTTTGCAGCATGCTGTCATCCTCATGAACGTTTTCCTTAACATTCCCTAAAACATTTATCAACATCTCACAGCTGTGCATGTTCAAAGCTGAATTCTGGTTGTCAACCTGAATGAGGAAATTTAAAGCCTAAACAGACAGTGAGGGCCAGGTGTGGCACTCACAGTCATATCTCAACAAACATTCATAATAGACCTCTTTCCCAGCAGCCGTTTCGATATGAAACAGTAGGGTCGACACGGGTGTTTCCAATGATATGAATTAAGGTTGGCAGCCTGACTCTGTTTGAGCTGAATGGACCAGCACCTCATTGGTAACACCTGTGTTTGCCTACTATTTCATGTCAGAATGGCTGCTCTGAAAAAGGACCGATAGCATTCGTCATTCACTCAGCTGTGTTTGTGTCCAAATGAAATCGCCACTCAACCTGTGGCGACCTTTCTCAGCAAATTCAGTAAATATAGGATTGCTCTCACGCTGTATGTATGGATGTCTGAATCACAGCCAACCACACCTCTTTGTGTACAGTACCGCATGTACATTGACATGTAGATGGTTTCTGAGTCTGCAGGTTTGCGTTATCCAACATCTGCCACCCAAGTGCAATGTTTGGAAATGGAGTTTGGTTTGAGGTTGAAAATTAAACCTGAAAATGAAATAAACGTCATGCACCTTTATTCATTATTTCCCATGACAGCTTTGGGCTCCTTGTCTAAAGTTTAAAATGGCACTAAATGTAACAGTAATGTCACAATTTTGTCTTTTTTTACAGTTACACTGAAGCGACGAAATGAATATCATCACACAGCTGAAGGTGACAACCCCCCCGACAGAAACACACCCTATAGTACACTGTATAACTAACAACAACCTCAAGAAGCTGAAGAAATTACTAAAGGACAACAACATTAATCAGGTTTATCCATGCAGAGAGTTGAAGGACTATATAACCCCACTGATTGCGGCTACTATACATCAAAATGCGGATATATTGACTTTCCTTTTGCATCAGGGTGCAGACCCAAACACATTTTCGCAGAATCGCTTAGCACCTTTGCATTATGTCTTACTATTCAAAGCTCCAGTTATTTTCGTGAATGAACTACTTGCAGCAAAAGCTAACCCAAATGGATCTCATCCTATTGAACTGCAACGATTCACACCACTGCAACTTGCTGCCATCAATGACAGGGAGGACGTCTTCAAACTGCTCATTTCTGCTGGTGCACTGGTTACATTGTTACCTGTCAGTGATCCTGAACATGTTCCTCACAATAAAAAAATATGTCAGATGGTTCAGAACTTTGCATCAAAAGGAGATGAATTATGCTCAAAGGTCAAATATTTTATGGACATGGAAATTGCTGTGCGAGGGGAAACACTTGAAGAAGTGTTCAAAACCTTTGACAGTCACATGCTGCGGGAGGATCCTCAGACCCATCTGACCATGATTGAAGTTCTCTTTACTGTAACTGGGCCAACTGAAGAAAAATACCGCCAAGAAAGTATCAAATGGCTGAAGAACACTGGAAATCTGAACACCTACATTACAGGTACAGGCAGTCGCTTCTCAACCATTCCCCAGGAACATGTCAGTCGGGCAGTTCTTAGTCTGTATGCAGTTCTCTGCATAATGGAAGACATACCAAATGAGCAAGCACTAGCTATAATCCCTAAACTACTGGACCAGCTTCACAGAAAAGAGAGACCTGATATATGGGAAGCTGTTCTGGCAACACTCTATGTGACAACACAGAAAACAAAAGACATGAACGTCTGGGACCCCAACTTTGTTGAGAAGTTATGCAAAACAGTTGCTCCTTTTGTAAAGGACCAACTCCCCTCTGACCTTCGACTCTACACGTACGGCATATTTGCAAACTTACTTTCAGTTGAACATGCAGCGAGCATCTTTACATCAGTGGGGGTAACTTCAGTGCCTGAGGATGTACTGACATCTGCAGATATGAAAATGAATGACAAGTTGAAAGAAGCGCTCAGGCGACTGAAAAATCATTTCATCTCACCAAACTCTGAGTGCGAGGACTGTGCAGCCTTACCTGGATCTAAGAAGAAGAAGAAAAAGAAAAAGAAAAAGAAGGAAAAGGCAGAAAACCCAAACGATGAAGTTTTCACTGCTGAAACTGATCAAACATCAGCTGCTACTCCAAATGTGAAGCCTTCACTAAAACCGATGATATCATCAATAACACACAAATGGCTACAAATCAGCAAGAGGTGGAAAGAAAACTTAGAGAAGCTTCTGAGCACTGATGAAAGTAAAGTGACCAGAATTGGGAGCATGATTTATGTGAATGATGCAGAATTCCGCATAGCAAAGGGAAGCGATGGTACTGAGGTCTTCTTGGGGCTGAGAGATGATGGCACTGAAGTCGCTATTAAGAGAATGTCTAAGTGCAACTATCAAGTGCTGAAGAATGAAGAAGGGATTCTACGACTTCCAAAGCTTTATGACGCATTTATTGTACGATACATTGACTTTGAAGAGGATGAGAACTTTGGATATCTCGGTCTGCAGCTTTGTGAATACACTTTGGAAGAACACGTTGAAAAAATGGACGGTGGTCAAAAGGAACTGGTCTTTCAGGTCCTTGATAGTTTAATGGCACTTCACTGTCGAAATCCTCAAATTCTCCACCGGGATATCAAACCACAGAACGTGTTGATTGGTAAGAGAAGTAAAAAATATATATTTATATACAAATATTGGATTCTTTTGTTCAATATATGATTTTGTTTCCTTAATTGTTCTCTATCATTTGCCCTGCAGATGTCAACGGGAGAGCAAGATTAGCTGATTTTGGAATAAGTAGACGATTGCTCACAGGACAAACAACTCTGGTCACGGGCAGCGCAGGAACAAAATGCTGGATGGCCAAGGAGACTTTAGACACACGATCTAAAGCAGCATACAAGTCGAGCACTGACATACAGGTTTATTATTCTGCTACACAAATTTCTTTTTAAACCGGTGAAAGATCATCCTGTAACTAAACTGCTCTGCTTTTCAGGTGGCAGGCATGCTGATTTATTACATCCTCTCTGGAGGACACCATCCTTTTGGTGACATACCCTGTGTATGTGAGTACAACATTCATACAGGGACGTACACTTTGGACCACGTTCAAGATGTGGTGGCAAAGGATCTCATCGAGTGGATGATTGATGCAGAACCAAAGAACAGACCAAAAGTGGAAGAATGCTTGAGTCATCCCTTCTTCTGGACCACTGACAGGTAGAATCTCTTTCATCATGGCGAATTAGTTCAACTGATTTACTGATTCACTTGTCAAAGCAGCTTATATACACATAGTGTATAAGAAGTTACTAATAAATACAGCTGACAGCTGTTGGAATGAAGGACCTGTGGTAGTGCTCCTTCTTTTGAAATGATAACATGATCATGCTAACAAGCTCACAGTAGCAATGCTAATGGGTATAATGTTGACCATTGTCACCATTAGTTTAGCCTGATAGCATGCTAATAACTGTCAAGTAGTACTAAATGCACATTTTACACACAAAGGCAGAATAGTTAGGATTAAACTTTCCAGAAACACGTATGTCTTGGATTACCAAGATTGCCATAAAATTTCATTGTTGAGATATTTCAACTAACAGACTGACATCATAGTTCGTAAAAAAAAATGCAGTGAAATAATTTACCTGATGCTATGCCTTTCTTGTTCTGTATATCACAAATCAATATCACCATTCTATCTAATATGATATGAGAAAACTTTGTTTGTATTTTGTCAAGCATGCACCCTAAACTTACATTTAATTTTCCAGGATAGTTGAATACTTGAATAAGGTTGGAAACTTGAAGGAGGTGGAGAACTGTCGAAACGCTGACACAGAATTAATTTCGTTGCTGGAAAAATGTGTTGGGGGTGAATCCTTCAAACAGTGGAAAAAAGAGGTGACTGCAACACACTTTATTTTCTTTACCCACTAGTTTATATTTCTGAATTCCAAATGATCCCTAAGTATATTAACGTTTCTTACAGTTTTCACCAGAGTTGGTTGAGAAGTTGGAGGGCAAGAAGAAGAAGAAAGCCTACCCTGATGACATGCTGGGATTACTGCGCTTCATACGAAACCTCTATGCGCACTAGTAAGTTAAACTGAGTGAAAAATTATGAAGGGAAAATTTGGGAACCACTGGCATATTGTAGATCACTGTCAAGATTTTCTTTGTATTGATTGATACTTTGATTTCTCTTTCTGCAGTCCTGAGGACGCCGCCAAAGCTGATCTGGTGTCAATGTTTCCTGATCTCTTTGGATGTGCTTATAAGTTTGCCAAAAGCCAAGGGTGGAATTCAGAGCCACTCCTGAATGAAATGTTTAGAACAAAAGAGTTTCCAAGAGACCACTCCACCGCCAGAGCAGTAAAGACAGACACAAACTGTGATGAGCATCTCGGCTTGTCAGTCCAAGAATCCCAACATGTTTCTCCTGAAGAAACTGAATGAAATCAAGCTACATTTCTACATTTTTACCCCAAGTTCTACATTTGCATCAATCTGTGGATTCAAAGTCTATCATCTGCGAGCCTCTGAGTAATGGAGGCCTCGCTCTTCCAGATTAAAACAATGTAACCTGTACTTTCAGGCTATCATTTAAAAAAAAGCAGTGGAACTTTGACACTGTTAGTGAAACAACTGAAGTCAAAGGCCAGTAAATGAATTTGACAGAAGACATCATATTCTGAAAATGAATTTGCTGAAGCATAGCATTACAGCAGCAAGAGTGTTTCTCTCTATCAGAAGTCTAAATTCTTCTACCTATTATGTAAAAATAAAGTAAGTAAGAACGAAATGGAATGTGATAACTTATTTATTGTTAGACTTTCTCAATGTTTTCAGTGTTTCTTTTGAGTAATAAATGTGTAAAGTCGAAGATTTGATGTGTTTCATCATGTTTGTTTGTGTGTTATAGCTCAAAATCAGTAAGAGATCAAGGATAATGAATTATTTCATTGTGGTGAAAGTCTACAATGTAATGTAAGATTTATTTTACTTTCTCAACAAAGGACACATTTTGAAGACACTTGCAATGTATTTACAGTTTAAGTATGTTTTTTATATTTTTGGCCTTTTTCAGGCTTTATTGTATAGAGACAGCTGAAAAAAATATATATATGGCATGCTGAGTAACGTTTGTGTATATTATGTAAAATAGACGTGAATGAATATATAGATGTACATATATACACACACACACACACACACATGCTTTTATTGTGAAGGAAATCTTCAGTTTGCTAATTCCTCTTCAGGAGCGGTCCAGTTATTTATTTCAGAATAATGTGGGCTATCCATTGTTTCACGTTTGAATCCTTTAAAATTAAAGTGAGAATAATTACACATTTTAAAATTACTAAACACATTTTCTTTAACGATATATGTTTTGTTTTTTTATGTAAACGATGAACCGGAAGTCGTGATTTTTTTCCATTTCGAGCAACTTGACAGCAAAGAGGGGGGAGGCAAAAAAAAAAAAGAAGAAGTGACGTTGCAGGATAAACAAACGGAGGAGAGGCAGCTCGGACTGAGTCAGTCGAGGCTGCCTTGTAACCCTGAGCATTTTGTCACGTTATTTCGCATCATGCAGTCTTCCAAGCGGAGCGAGAGTGACTGGCAGGGGCTCGTCAGCGAGGTAAGAGAGCCGAGAAGACCGCGAGCAGCTGTTGCGGAGCCGGACTGTTTTTTAACAGGAGCCCCCCCTAAGTCCATATGGCACGAGCTTCGGTGTCTTTGCTTAATAGACAGACGGGCTGTTAAACACCACACAGAAAACTCTTATTATTTGTCGTGTGGCTTGGTAGGCTAAAGGTTTGATGATGTGGTAGGCTCTGTCAGGCCGACGGCATCTTTCTCCGGGCGGCTGGCTTGGTTGGAAACGCAGCGACGCTCCTGCCCACCTCTTTAACACTCATGATGCTCCAACGCTGGAGACCAGGTTTATCCCACCTGTGGGCTGCAGTCACTTAGCGTGCCCTCATTTAGTGTGTGTATGTTATGTAAAACAGACGCGAGTGTAGTTTATTCACGCATTCTTGCAGCTGTGAGTAACTAATATCCTGTTTGAGGGGGCTGTGGCTGGCTGATAATCTGAGTCACAATAAAAGCTGATTAGATAAATGTTTTCAAGCAATACTACTAAAAAGTTAACTGGTTTGCTTCTTTTCTTTGTTATATATGATACTAAACTAAACATATTTATATTTTCCAGTGCTGGCAGAGAGAAAAAAGTCACACAGGAGAATTGTTATGGACATTTCTGATGTTCTGTAGACCAAACTAAATTGTCAAATTCATCAATCATGAGTCGCAGCTTTACATGAAGGATTCGCCTTGCAGTTACAAATCGTGCACACTACGTTTCAGGTTTTACTCCACACCGCTTGCACATTCAGCTCCACGGCAGCAGCTGCGGTTTAATTTGCTTATGAGCTGGTCTGACAGCTATCAGGGTTTACCTCCTGATGTGTCTTATCTACACTTTAAACACTTTGGCTCCAGTGTGTGTTTTTCCACCCGAAGGGAACTGGTCAGTCGCCGTTCAGCAATATGACCATTTCCGTTTCAAGATAGGGCATGCGGGACATTGTAAAAGCCAAGAACAAGTTAGATTAACACACAGGGCCGCTGATATACCCACAGTGATGCGTCTCATACTGCAGCTGCTCTCTGTTCTTTCCTTGTGTGTGGCGTTTGTTGCAGTTCCTGGTGTGTAAGCGCAAGCTGGAGAGTAAGAAAGAGGCGCTGCTCATCCTGTCCAAAGAGCTGGATACCTGTCAGCAGGAGAGAGACCAGTACAAGCTGATGGCCAACCAGCTGAGGGAACGCCACCAGGGACTCAAGAAAAAGTACAGGGAGCTCATTGTGAGTGGTTCAGACCTTCAAGGTGATTTTTATTTGTCCACGTGCGCAACGTAGTTTACGCAAGCTGTTAGTAGGAGGCTGTCCGTGAATTAAATGGGAGTGTTTTAACATTGCGCGCAACATAATGTACTAACTTTGATTATTTCAATTGTAAAACTTTATATTTTAGGATGGCGACCCGTCTTTGCCGCCAGAGAAACGCAATCAAGTAAGTTGAGTGCCTCTCACTGCCTCTAATGCGACATTTATCTGATAATTATGGTTTAGGATGAATGTTAGGACGGGTGTGTCTTGTGTGGGGAGTCCTGTAGGACTCCTGGTGCTTTCAAGGACGCTGTGACAACCACGAATGAAGAGTTGGCTGCAGAATCGCATTATAATATATAATATATAATACAGTAAATGATGGGATACTTAAAAATCAAGTTAGCTCAATGTTAGCTCCTGCTAACATTTGGTATTTCGATCTGGCCCCTCTCCATGATGAATCAAGTAGTCTGTCACCAGCTATTTTACGATTTTAGACCATGCTCTGCATCTTTCTTCTCCACTTCAGTCACTCCTCTTCTCCACCTTCTCCTCAGGTGAACCTGGCTCAGCTCTTGAGAGACTCGAGAGAACGTGTGAAGCAGCTCACCGAAGAGGTGAAGGAGCTGACTCAGAGGCTCACGGAGGCCCAGGGGGATAACAAGGTAAGGTTACCACTAGCAGCGCGCAACACACAGACGGCGTTGAAAGTGACCAGCTCACTCGATCCGGTACATAAATTAGATGGGCTCGAGGGAGTGTCGGTGAATTCAACATGTTTTTCTCTGCAGCTCCTGAGGATGACCATAACTCGACAGAGGCTGGGGGATGAGGAGGTGGGGGCACGACATTTCCCCGCCCATGAACGGGAGGATCTAGTTCACCAGCTGGAAAGAGCCGGGCTACAGGTTGATACATTTCCCTTTTTTCTCTTAAAAAAATCATCATCTAAAAAACACACAAATCTAAAACATTAATGCTTAGTTTTGCCTGTCAGAACCAAAGATGAAAAGCTTATATTGATTTGAATTCGCCTGATTCAACTGCAGGGACTTTTCCAAAGGCCCAGGAGCCATGTTTTGGAACTAAGGAACCTGACTTTACCATTTGGACTTAAAGGATTAAACTCCTCAGCCCTGGTATCAGTTTGAACAAGAGGCGGACATTTCTTGTTAAGTTAATTGATGTAAAAATGCAAAGTCATGCTGTCAGATTGCTGACTGGAGAAAAAAAGGAGGTGGAGTGCGCGGGTCTGTGTGAACGAGCCAACGAGCAGCGGTGAGGAAGAAAAGGGTCGTTCCACTGTAAATACACAGAATAGTACAATGACTGCTGTTGTTTCCTCGTTCATATTAATGTTTTGAATCCATTATCGGACTAATTAGCCTGATCTCAAACAGGATTTCTGTTTGTTCCTGTTTTGGTTCCTGTTGCTCCAAAGTTTCTGGCACTGTTTGGTAGAAAAGGGACTCGGAGACACAGAGAGAAATCTGTCATGGATTTCCTCAGTACAATTGCCTCAAATTCTCACCCGCTACTACGCTCACTCTTCATTGTGAGGCTTACAGTGTTCACTCTTTTTTTGAGGTTGTAGTGTTGTTGTATTCAATTTTATTATTTTGAGGTAACAGTGCTTTCACCTCCTTTTAAACCGGCTGTTGAGCCGTTCTTGAATGAGGCACTCTTGAACATGCGAGTTGCTGATTAGTGATCTCAGCGTATACACTCTGGACAAACTCTTACATTAGTGAACAAATATCTTTCAGTGGCTTCTCTTACAAACACATTTGGCCTGTTTGCCTTTCATCTAGATGGAGGAGATGGAGAACAACGTTAAAGCTCTGACAGACGAGCTACAGGACGTGAAGGGCGAGCGGAGTGCGTTCAGGGAGAAGGCCTACCGACTCAACGTGGAACTCAACCACGTCTTGGGCAACCGGGAGGCACGCATCATTGATGTCGATGCCCTCTGCATGGAGAACAGGTACGTTTCTCCAAGCTCCGCCTAGATTAAAAACAAATTAGTATTTAAATCAATAACAAACGTAGATTGTTTAATTGTTTTGGTCATGGGGGACAATCATAGACAGTATAAAATCACCCATATGTTTATGAAGAGCCATCGTGAAGCTTAAAATGTCATGGCCCTGGCCACCGCCATCGTGGAGTTGAGGTGGGCTGAATGAAGCCTGGTTGCTCAAACAAACCACCAAATAATTTGAACGGGTGAGTAAAATGTAAATTCAGACTCGGTACAGTTGTCATGAACAGGTAAATTAGCTATCGAGACAAAGACTGTTTTTTGTACCAGTTTGCAAACATTTGTGCTATGAACTTGCGCAATTTAATATGGGGGCTTATGCAGATCAGCTCCTTCTGTAGCCAGCCTCAAGTGGCCGTTAAAGGAACTGCAGTTTTTGGCACTTTGCCTTGGCTTCATTCCTCAGCCACGGAGGTTGCCGCTTGGGGGACGATATTTACACACATCTGAACTTATTTTGATGACTTTCATATTCAGAGCCTCGACTTGAACTTACTGACTCTTCACGCAGGTATTTGCACGACCGTTTCGGCCAACTACAAGAGGAGGTGAACCTGCTGAAATCTAACATCATGAAGTACAAGGTACAGATGTAACGCTTTTGTCAAAATGCAAATGTAAATCTGATTTCGAGGCTTATGAATCCTGATGAAATTCAGTTGGTTTCGCTACATTTACATTCTTATGCATACACGCTGCGAGTACAAGAGGTTGCTTGTATTCAAAACGCTCATCAAACGTGGCACGGCGCGCTTTGTTCTCTTGTTTCTTTTTTTTCCCCCCCTCCCCACAGACAGCTCTTGAGAGGAGGAAAAACTCCACCTCATATGGGAAATCAAACAGCAGTCCCCTCACTGGAGTCCTCTCAGCCAAGCAAGGTGAATACACAAACTCTTCGGCTCACTCTGAATTCTCTTTAAACTCCGACTCCGTCTTATAACACGCGGAGACGCTTTTGGTCAGAAACTGCGCGACCGATTCTCCCTTCAGTATAACAAATCAGCTTCTAGCCGCGCCTCATTGCATTATTTAATAACCGCTTCTTTTTTTTTTTGCCGATCCTTCAAGCCACCGCCCGGACACCAGCTGGGTTACTAATTGTATTCTGAGTGGTGGAGAGCACCACTGGCAGGGAAATGAGCCTGCCATGATGACTGACAGTTGCTGGCAGAAGCAGCACAGTGGGCTCCGGAGTTAAAGTTAGGAGAGTGTCACCTAGTAGACAGCTGTTTCTAACTCTCCATCTCTGTCTTGCTCTTGTCATGCTGTTTTCCCCGTCTCTTGCCGGATCACCACATTGCCTTTTTTTAAAATCTATTTTTCAAGTTTGTGAAAGTTTTATTTTATTGCGCATTGTTGGGTGTAGGTTAGTACCCAACATATCTTCAGTATACGAGGCCGTCTTTTCACCGATGGTGTCATTTAAACATATGGCTTCCATTCTCCTCCTGCCTCGCTTTCTTTTATCTGCTATCGCCCCTATTTTTCCTCTCCCCCTCTGTTTTTTTTAGTCCAGGAGATGCTCCTGGAAGAGCAGGGCTGCAGCCTGCCAGCCACGCCTCAGTCCATCTCCGACCTCAAGTCCCTGGCTACGGCTCTGCTGGAGACCATCCACGAGAAGAACCTGGTCATCCAGCACCAGAGGCACACCAACAGGTAACACACTTATAATGTTTGCCTTCCTGTTCGGAGAATCCTACTCCACCCGCAAGGCAAACGCTGTTCGTCTCTGCCGTTCAGCCTGACCCGTCGTGCTCTGTCTGCAGGATTCTGGGAAACAGGGTTGCCGATTTGGAAAGGAAGCTAAAGACGCTGGAGGTTTCAGGACTGTGGAGTCTTCCAGGTGGGTCTTAAGACCAGGTGTTAAATCTTTCACCAAAAAAACTCAGTGAAGTCCTGAAATAACCCCTCCATCATTTAATCTAACATTAAGACTTTCAGACTTTAGAATATGAAAACAAACAACTGGTAATACATCTGAATATATTTCCTCTTATTAAACAGTCATTTGTCATGGTTTGAAAAAATATGCAATATATATTAGAATATATTGTAAAATATACATTTGTAATTAAATGGCTTTAAAGCTGTAACATATCAGGAACTTTAACCGTACCTCACTGCAAAGGATGGCATCCATGCGTGACTTAAACACTGTCTGTCTATCGGTATTTCTGCACAGGCTTTGACTGGAGGGTACCTGTAAGTCTACCACACCATAAGCAAACATGACCATGTGACTATGAGTGTGTTTGTGTGTGTGTGTGTGTTTAGAGAAAGTTGTAGTTAACTGTTGGCACGCCGTGTCACTTCTGTCCCTTCCGTGCTGAATCATTTGCCACAGAAATTTGAGAAGACAGTATTTTTCCCGACATTGAGCCTTGTGCATGACTTGTGAAACTTTTGCGGCGTTCATCAATACTTGCGTACTTCCCGCTTGTTCTTTTGTAAAATCTGAGACTGAGCCACGTAAGCTAATACACACAAAAGGCAACTTGTGTTGTAATATTAATAATTCTTATGAAAAAGCGATGTATTTAATGAAAACGCAAGAAAAATAATAGACATTTATTGTCAATAGACATTATTCTGGGGCTTCAACTGAGAGGAGAGAAATATAGGATATATAGTGGATATGAGATATATATAAAAATATATGAGGAAAAAATAAGAAAACATCATGCATGAGGCCCAATCATACGTTGCTTTTGGATAAATTATGTCTTTACAGGTAAAAAACAAAACTCAGGGATCTTCTCGATGTGTTATCTTTTTCAAATCTGAATACATTAATAAGGTTTTATGCTCATAACGACGTGTTTCTCTCCCTCTCTCTGGCTGCGTCTCAGGCTTGACCTACCGCGTATCCGTGGGAATTGGGAGTATGTATTCCTTCTGCCCCACTTAGCCCGTCCATGCCCTCCGCTATGTCATGCCAGGACAAATCTGGGCAGACGCCCAGAAAGTGCGTCACCTCATGCCCACCGTTTACAATGTGTCGACTCCATTGACCACCCGCTCATGTATCTGTTCATGACACCACCGACCGAAACGAGCTGCCTGGATATCACACACACCTGATCCTTTTCGGTCTGGTGGATCGGTCTTTGAATTTTACACTCGATGCCGGGGTTGGTTTTAAGGGCAGGAGAGACCCTTTTTAAGGCAACACACTCCTGTTTTCTTGACTTTAAAAAGCGTTTAGAGTCTCACCGGCAAGAATTTGAGCTGTAAGTCATTTGCTGACGGCCCCCCTCTTTTAAAACTTCAGCCTCAGAGGAGCAAAAATATAAAAACTGAACAATATGTCAAAAACAATCCAAACTGGGTCTAAAATAGCACATTTGCAGATTTTCCAAATGCGACCAGGAAACAATAGCCCACCTAGAAAACAGTTCCCAGCGTCACCCACTGGAGGGAGATGTTGTGCCGCATATGAACCAGACTGCGAGGCGGAGGGGCTGCGGCTGAATGGAGGTGCCCTGTCATGAGACCGTCATTCTCACCGCTATAAAACTGACAAGCATCCATTACTGAAAATGATTGCCCACATTACAAACACATTTAGGGGAATGTGCCGTTATTAGGGAATTTGTAGGCGAGGGCCCAGAGTGCCTGACGACCACGCTGTCCACCACAGTTAGGGAGACAGAAATATATAGAGAGATGTGAGCGTCTGTGGCCTTGATGTTATGTGAAGTTGGGCTGATGGATATTAAAGGCAAACAGGATAGGATGGAGGGCCTTGGCTGCCTATCCGAGGCCCGGAGAACACTAGAGGTGACTACGTTGTCTCCGGATGAAAGAAAGCCCGAAAACAATAACAGTGACGTTGATGCAGTGTGTCAGATAAAGTTGTGATTGATAGATCCCCCACCAGTCTTGCAGTCCAACCTACTCCCCCCCCCCCCCCTCGCTGAACGAGCGCAAGCTGAAATGTAACACTGCAAGTGAAAGCCTGTCAGTGTGCATCAGCTATTGAAAAGACAGAGGTGGGTACAGAATGCACCCATATCGTTCTGTTTTGGTCCAGTGACAGACACTTTCCAGTCGAGAGGAAGGCATTTCCTTGTCACCCTAGAGCTAGACAGCACAGCATCCCAGTGTAGGGTTTAACCGTGTGATTGTCTGACAGACATGTCTCCTTATTTGTGATATAGAGTATATGATCCAGTATGTTGGAGTATCCTATAACAGAGAAGAGCTTGCTATCCGTGCAGGGTGGATGCATATGCAAATACGGGATGTTGCATGCGCGCGCGTGTGTGAGGGGGAGAGAGAGACGGCTGGATAGGCAGCTGCCAGTAAGGTTTAAAGGAAGTCGCTGGTGCCTGCTGCCTCCTCCTGAGTGCTGCCTGGCTCTTGGAGACACGCTGCCGTGCTCAACACCACCTTATTATTGGCTTTAAAAGGCAGTCTGCAGAACTCCTCTAAGGCTCCTCTCTCCAAACTTGAAGACTGCTCTTGGATGAAGAAGCAGTAGAGTCCTAAGGCTGCAGGCCGGCTATCTGAGCTTAATCAGGAAGATATTTCTCCTCCAAAGAACTGCTGACTCTTTTGTCTTTTGACAGCTGTATGATGCTACAACTTTAAGAATCTGTTTTTTTTTTCTTCACAAAATTAATACAAGCAAAGTCCAGATAGGAGAAATTATTATATATCATACTGTATATTGAGGTCACTGATTTTTCTGTACAGCTGAGATGATTGATATCTCTGGTTGTACTGGGGTCATTGCGGGCAGTGTTGCAAGTCAATGAGCACGACTACTTCATCAATATTTAATTCACAAGATATTTTATTCATGTCATGTAACATTGATATTTGGATTAGCCAAAAACAACAATTGCTATCTTGACATTTTACCTATAATCAGTTTTCAGGAAATTCTTTTTGTGATTTATTAACAGCAGAAATTTACATATACCATGAACTATTATAGTATCGCCCACACCTAAGTTATAATAGGTAGACGAACCTGTTGCTAATACTCATTTGAAATTAGATACTTCATATCATCACTCAATGACAAACTAAATCAAATTTAAAGTCATTTGTTAATAAATAATAAATTTTTTAAAAATTTTAAATTAAAAGCTAAGTTTTGGAGAACCTAAAACTAAGAGTATACTTCTGTGCGGTGAGATTGTACCTATAGGTTCAGCGGCACTTGAAGCTAAATGCTAACATCAGCATGCAATAGACCTTTTTCCCAGCAGCCATTTTGACAGGAAATAGATGGGTCAATACAGGTGACCCCAATGATACTAATTAAGGTTCTGTTCCATTTATTGCAGCAGAGACTTGCCATTGAGTCAAAATGGCTGCTGCACGGTGATGCTAACATGCTAATGTTTACCAGATTCCTTGTCTTTGTTTAGAGTTGTTAGCACGCTAACATTTATTGATTAGAACTAAACAGGACAGCCAAGGCTACGTAATTAACAAATTAAAACTCTGGATCACCAAAGTTATTATAATTCATCCTGAGGGGGGCACGATTATTTGTACCAACTTCATGACAGACTTTCCAGTCAGAACTACAAATGTCAGTCTCATTTTGGTGCTAAAAGAAAGGGATTCATCATATACGGACCATGAATGTCACAACCAGACCAACATTACCAACACTAGAGCCGTGCTTAGAGGAAGTAAAGGAACTTTTAAGATAACCGGCGACTTTCTTCCCTTCACATCCTATGTAGAGGATCCAAACAGCTCACCCAACCTTCCCTCGCTCGCTGTTCCCACATCAGTGTCAACACTGAGCATCCATAACAATATGGACTGCATTCATAACAATATGGTCTCCGTTCACCATTCATGATTCTCACGCATCGTGTCACCCGGCCATCCATTTTCTCATTCTTCTGTTTGTTTTTGTGCCTCACACTTGAATAGTCAGAGAAACGGGCCTATTCACAGGGCTTGTTTTTTTTTTTCTTCTGTGAAGGCAAAGGCTGATGTGCACATTTACAGGCTTGAGTGTATGCATGCGTCTATGTGAACACAGTTCTGTGTGTGTATTTGCGATGTCTGGTTTATAGTGCACAGACTCCTATAAGTAGCATATGGTGTCAGCCTAAGAGGCGTGCAGCCATCACTAATGAAGACAGATGACAGCGAACTGAAGCCACTTCTTGTGAGCACCGCAATGCATATGTGCCTGTATGTTTGCACGCGGCGTGAAAGCACCCACAGCACCGCACCGCACACGTGTACGAGCTCCATCCCATCCCGACATGCTCAGACCTTTTCAGAACTCTTCACACCGCTTATTTACCGTTTGTTTGTTGTCATCTGGGTGCGAGAGTAACGGGAGTGTTTGTTCCTTCGTGGTGGTCTTACAGGGGCACGAGACAACATCGCGCTAAATGAAAACCTTCAACCGGAGCTTCATCCAACACGTGCCATATCTCAACCAAGCAGAGTGCAGCCACCCAAAGGTGAGTGTGTAAATTGCGCCCATTGATAAGAGCGCCAACAGCTGACGGCATAAACACAGCAATTAGCACCCCTTGCTATCTTCCACGTTTAACCCAAGTCCTTTTCCTTCCCGCCTCCACTCATCTCTGCTTCTCATTGGTGCAAGCTGCCCAAATGCCATGGCATTTTGGAAATGTGAAGCAAATTCTCGCCCGCTGACATTCAGAAACTTCTGCCGTGTTCTCTTTGAAAGGGGATGGGGGGGAGGGGGCATAAATATGGATGCCAGTTCAAGTAATGTTGCTTTTCTTCCTGTGTGTTTGTGTGTGTGTGTGTGCGCACGCATGTGGGAAAAGGTGGCTGAGACTCTATGTGCAGTCTTTAACCTTTTTGCCTGCACTTCCACAAATATGGGTCAGTAATCCCCAAAGTGAGAGCATATTTTGGCGAAGAGGCAGAACTAAGCTGTTGCTATTGCCGAGATGCGGGGCGTCACACTTGTCTTGCGTCCCCTTGTCTGGGGCACTGCTGCTATATTTAGCCTGTTGCCATGGAAGCACTCCAGCCACATAAGTAATTGAAATAACTTTCTACATTGACACAGTTGTCCAACTCCAAAAGAGGAAAGTATGTTTCCTCATGTTTTGTTCCGAAAGCATTTTTCCCCCCACCCAATAATTTATTCACATAAAAAAATGACATTATAGGTCTGTTTGTTAATGCAGCAGGTTTGAACGTCCCTGCTTCACATCAACAACTTTGTCTGTCATGTCATCAGCAGAAATGATTCAGGCATCCAGTCTAAGGCCTTAAACATAGAGTGTCTAGATTCAGTCTAACTGGGGAACTTCTCCACGTCTTCTGCTGTTTCTTGTTACTTTATTCTTCCTAACTTGTGCAAGAAAAAAAATTGTTTACTCTGACGTCAATTCAATTTTAGGTTAAAATGCTGCCACTCATTACTATAGTGGTGTTATTCGAAATGACTGGTCGATTCATTGCTTTAATTTCAGTCAACACACCGCAAATTAATCTGCAGCAACAATTTTGCGGCCAATATTGGGCTTTCATGTGTTTGTCAAACAAAACAAGCAATTTAAAGTTGTCAGCTTAAAATATGAAACTACGATGAGCCTTTTTCACGACTTTTTATAGACTAAGCGATTAATAAATGAATTGGAAAATAAATGGAGATGCATCAGTGACAAATAGAAGTGTTTGTTTCAGCCCAAAGGAACAGCCGAGGCGGTTGTCGCGTTGTTGTTGCCAGCTGACACAATTCAGCGGTCAGCTTTCCTTCGGAGGGAACGGAACAGGGCAAAAGAACTTGTTTTCTGATGTAACCGTGGCTTCAGATCAAGTGAGTAATTAAAATGACCAGTTGTCTCATCTTCCCTTTCCCAGTTGTGTCAGACGACAGAAGTTCACATGAATCATTGTGGGAATGCCACACCGCTGGCAGCGACCTTGGCACAGATGGTGTCAGCGGGGAAGACACACCTGCACTGCTCAACAGCCTGGAGCCTCTAGTGGGGGTGGAGACGAATGGGATTGACAGGAGAGGGGGGGAAATCGTGACCCTGATGGAAGACGGGGCTGCTTTGGAGCTGGAGGAGGGGCAGAGTCCAGTGGAAGAGGCGGGCCATGAGGTAGAGGGAGTTGAAGATGAAGAGCTGGGTTCAACGGTGGAGGAAGGAGAAGAGGCAGCTCTGGCGCTGGGTGTCCCGGCCACTGAATCAGACCTTTCATGGCTTCCAATGAAGCAACCCTCCGTTGATCACTCAGACGTGGGTCACCAGCCCTGCGAATCCCAGGACGATGGATCTCACAATGCACCTGAACACGTCGAGGCACCGATATCAGCTCCAGAGATCCCGGACACAGAGACGTCGAGTACGGGGGAGTGGCATGTTCAATGTCAATCTGAACAGTGACACCTAGTGACAACATGGCATGATCTGACATAACTGAAAGACTCAAAGAGCTTATTTAAATCCACATCGTCCTCATAGTTACATTAATCACCCACAGCTGCATCCTCACAACGTCGCTCGCTAACTCAGCTTAGTCAATTAAACAGAAAACACTTTTCCAGCCACTGATGACGGAGCCGGAGGTGCGCTTTGTGTCTCGGCAGTCTTGTTGCTGCGCAAGAACAGACAATCTTGAAATCAGTGGAGTTACAAACTTTCTGCCCTGGAGGGAAAAAATTAGCTGGGAAAATAACAAATATGGCAGCCTCAGCTCCCGTGCTCCACGTTCCCCTCACCCTTTCCCCAGCGATAGGATAATCCCAATTGTTTGCTTTCTTCATCTTCCTAAGGGATGCCAATAAGTTGAATGCTGCATTTTGTTGTAAGGTGGGGTCCAGATACGTGCCAAACTTTGTATTGAATGTTTTGTACATATGCACATATTAATAATGTGAATGTTAGAGATTTTATTGATGTCGATTCGTCTGTATGGGTGAACGTTTCCAATCAAACAGTTTGTATTTTTCCTCATTTAGACGTTGATGTTCGGATGAGACTACATGTGCCTTATATGTGGAAGTATTCACTGATATTTATTAATATAAACGCTTAAACAAATGCATTATGACTTAACTTTTTTTTTCCAACCCACACACAAACACAAAAATCTGTCTAGTGCAGTGATTCCCAAGCGGGGATACTTTGACCACAGGGTGTTCATGGTAAGGTCGCGGAGGAGCTCAGCTAATTAAAAAATAGACAGTAAAAATAATGGTTAATAGATTTAGCTAAAGAATTATAGACCTTGCTCAACACTGACCTTGCTACTGGTTAAAATAATAATTACGATAATTGCGATCTAAATTTAATGACTAAATGTTGAAACAAACCTGACCACCCTGACCTAAACGTTGATATGTCCGTTGTTTGAGAACGGCACTTTAACAATTCCCCGTTTTAATTTAACCCTTAAAATAAGTAACAAAAAGCTTGAAAACCATTCCATCTGATCAAAACTTCTGACTCTTGACACTGAGGCTGACTTTGTGAACTTAATGCCGCGTTTGTTTGAGCTTTCACACACAAATGAGGTTTGCTTAATAGTAATGTTCTGAACCAGAAAATGAGCTCATATCCACAGAAAATCGCTCCGACTAATTTCTGTTCTAAAAGTGTTCACAAGGTTGGTCTCTCATTAATTCTGAACGCAGCCGCATCAGTCTTTTGATTGTTTTGCAGATTAGAGCAGCTTAACTCCTCTCTTATTTCCAGCCTTTGGAGAGAGTTGTTCCGGCATCACAAATCTACATTAAGTTGACTGAAATCATAGATATCTTCAAATTTGTATATTTAGTCAAGTCATTTCATATTTCTATCATATTTTTATTTTTATTTTAAAGGAGCAGTGTATGATTTACTGGCCTCTAGTGGTTTAATTATGGATTGCAACCACCTCTCTTCACCCTGCCCTTCTTGGAATAAAGGAGAAAGTGGTAAGTTACTGTACTGTAGAAACACGGCCGTTCAATATGGTGGACCAATATGGGAGAGGACCTGCAGCATCTGTGTATAAAAATATAAATGTTTCATTCTAAGGTACCAAAAACATTTTAAAAAATCTTATTTCTGGGTGATTATACATTCACAAAAACATAGTTAGGCATGTTATATTCCATTTCTGCCATATTCTGTTAATCCTACATACATATGATGTACATAAATGATAATACACGCAGAGTAAGCGCCTCAGCATGACTGTATGAGTTTTAAAAAAACAAAGTTAAAGACAACAAAGTTTTCCAGCGATGTAAAATGGATGCACAGACACACCCATTTTGTCTTCCAGCCAAAGTCCAGAGCCCACTGTGTATTGAGAATCAGTGGTGAGGCCTACTCTTCCTGCATGCAGGTGACAGCTGGCCTCTCCAGGCAAACACAGCGTCAAAGCCAGAATCCATGAACTGCTTATTCTGCAGAAGGCCACTTGCTATTTTTAATCTCTGACACAAAATAGAGGCGAGGAGAGAGAAAGAATTCGAGCTCGGGAGCCATGGTCTGTACCCAGTGTCGGCCCCGTGCCAGGCAGCTGATTTGGCACACTGCAGCGGGCCTTTTATTTTTTTTTTCCCCCCCAAACAGTTTGTTAAGTTTATAAACCAGATGGATTCAGAACTAATGAAATTGCAAGATGATTCCAGCTTGCCACTGGGTTCCTCATGAAGTCGTCGACCAATTTTGGATTCTTGCATGCGTATGAATGCCTCGGAGATATTAGTGTGCTTTGCTGAAGTATGCAGAGGCATTGTCAGACTCAGGGAAGACGTGACTGTGGAAGAAGTGAGCCATGTTGGCTGCTCTTGCAGGACGATTACACGTTTGACATGGATCAAAGCTGACGATCTCTTTTTTTTTTTCATCTACACTTGCCTTCTTTCCTCAACCATTAGCCATTACGTTAACCACTCTCGACACCCAGTTACAACTTGTTTTTTATCATCATCTAATGAACATTTTGTTGTTGTTGCTGCTGATTATTAAAAATGACCCCTATCACCACATCATTACTGGATTTCTTAAATTCTATAATATTGAAATTGGCATTAGCCTTGTAAATCAGGCGGGCTGTACCAGAAAACTCCCCAGATTTTTTAGTTGGTGAATATTTTTACTTGCTAAAGATACATTAGCGACGTTGCCCCTCTGACCCATTGCCTGTCAGGGTTTCATTGGCCAGAATTTGGTCTTGTCACACAGCTGAAAGATTCAGGCTGCCTCTCCAGACCCCGGAGATCAAAAAAAAAAAGGATTTGCTGAGAGCTGTTGTAGCCAATCATCACTACTACAGAAAAAATGAGGCTACGGTACCAGCAACTAGCCCGTGCCAAAACTAATCTTAGCCTCTTATCTGTGACAGCGACATCCCCCCACGAGAGGCCAAGTAAAAAAAAATGTGCATTACAAAGAGCTTCGATTGGTCCCGTGCTGCTTAAATCACTCAAGTGCCTGTCTGTATTTGTGCTTGAAAGAGAGATCAAGGTAGGAATAATTTGTATGTGTGCGTGCACACATGTAACTTTGTATGTAGCTGCTACCTTTCCATGTTTTAGATGTTGTGATGAGTTGTACCATATCATATAGACCGCTAATCTTATCATAGTATCAACTTGTTCTGATCCCCAGCCCTCCACTTATCCAACCCTGGAGCCTGGATAGTGCGAGAGACAAGTCGGGTCACAGCAGTGCTCACCGGCTCTAATAAGTGTGACCGGGGAGGGTTTGACACTCCATCATCTCTGGGTCCTCCAAAGGTTTGAAGGATGGAGGTGGACAGGGGCATGTGGAGCCAGCAGTTTCCAGGCCAACCACTCAGCAGGGTTAATTACTATACCAACCAGAAGCCCCTTCCAGTGATGGTCAGTGCCCTTATGATCCATGCTTCATTCGCTCACCTTGCTTTTTTTACGCTTACCTGAGTTTTATCATGCGCCGCCTCTGAGACGCTCGCAGAGCCCCGCAGGTTTGCTCCCCGGGTGCTCATTTTGAGGAGTGTAACTTTCTGCTCCGTTGCTGACGAGACTGTTATTATCTGAGATAATAGAGGAAAGGAAAAAAAAAAAGAAAGTAACAGCCAAAATATGTCAGTCATCTTTTTCCTGCTTGTTTCATGTGGAGTTAATAATTCTGATGTATTATGAAGATGATATGCATCGTTTGCTCAGTTTGCGCTCTCATATGGATTTGGTATCTTTGCTTTGTTACTGCGTGCACTGTGTGTCAAACATGAATATGTTAGAGTCTGTTGCAGCCTAAATCTTTACTCCACTTTGGATACTCATTCACGTTTTTTATACTTCATATACTATATCTGTATGTAATATCTGTACGTTGAATATGAAACCATAGCTAGCTAGCTTAGCATAAATCCAAGATGTAGGATGAATCAGCTCACCTGGCTCTACCTGAAAGTAACATTAGATGTTATTGTGAAAGTGACACTGTGGAGGCCTTAAATAGTCTCTAGACTCTAGAACCAGGCTAACACTTTCCCCTGTTTCATGTCTTAATGCTAAGCTAAGCTAACAGGCTGGTTTACATTTACCGCACAGATATGAGACTATAGATATAGCATAGATGTTTTCATCCAACACTTGGTAAGAAAACAAGCAAACAAACTTTTTCTTTGTAAAGCAACTTCCAATTTGGCACATCCTCGTATAGCTCAGCTCAAAATTAGTTTAGCTTAAATTTCAGAAAGATTGTAAATACTCTGGAACTGCTACCAGCCCTCATATTCATTTAGAATTTTTCTTGATCACAGGAGCTGCCTAAGGTATTTTATCCCCTGTGACCCACCTCAGTAGTTTCCAGATTTCTTGGAGGCAAAACTGAAACCGACTGCTGCAGCAACAACAACAACAACAACATGGCTCCCAAGGCCCTGCAGGGAAGCGAGGCCAGCAAAGTCACAGGATGTTGGAGGAGCGTGAGCTTGTGGACGACTGATAAGCATAAAGACCACGCCAAGGGTCAGCACGTAGCCACGGCATACAGTCGGATCTCTATTAAGATAGGAGATTGTGGGCCAGTGTGATAAGAGCTGACAGAACCTAGTGATGTGATATCAGTGATGGGGCACCAGCAGCAAATGCCACTGTCCCCACCCAACAGGGTTGAGCTAAAATTGTCCTGGACGTTGGTATAATGAGGTAATCCTAAATTATCTTGATTCAAATTTCACAGTACTCGGGCAATTCGAGAAAATAATCAATATGGTAACATTTTGACGTTTAAAAGGGTTCTGTATTACAATATTCTTAAGACCCATATATAAATCTCTCTTGAGTGAAATGATATAACTTCTAAACATTTACACCTGAATGAAAGTTGGTTGAGTTTTGGTACCATATACAGTGTAATTATTACAGCTTCCTGCAATTCATCATTGTTGGAAGAGTTTTAGAGAACAGCAAAGTATCTTTTCCTGATTTCACTTGGTTTGAAAGATTATGTTCTTTAATCTCGTCCACACAGGATTCCTTTTATTATGTAATCTTGCACCGCAGTTGCAAGGCGAAAAAAAAAGAAAGAAAGAAGTGCAGAGAAGGAGACACTAATGAAAAGAAAATTAAGTTAGTTTGGTATTTCATCAAAGTTCAAGAGTCAAGATCGCTGCAGTTCAACATTTCCTCTTGCATGATATCTCGAGATAACACTTATGGCGCTCTTACAGTTTGTTTTTCTCAGAAGAGTTCTAGCAACACTTTGCTGAATTTTCTAAGTTGGACCCGTTTACTCCGGTAACAGACAGCTCCCTGGCCTACACCCCCCATAATTGTTTTCCCTTCCTGCTCCTCTTTTATCAGTATCATCCTCTGTATTTTACCAGAGACCTATTTAGAAAGGACCTAGGTCCTTACAACTCCAGCTGACCCCAGGCAGTTATTGTAGACTCTCTATAACAGCATCTGATCCCAGCACCTATGCGTGGGGTATGAATGAAATAACTGCAACCAGTATGATAACATTAAAAACACAGAATGTAGAAGAAAATATAATGCAGAATTATGAATGAAAATAGTAATTATCCAGTGATGAATAAATTACTTTAGTGCTCCTCAAGTCTCTCCTGATGGTCAGCTAGTTAGTTACTTAAGTATAAGTATAGTTAAGTTATTTTTATCGTGTTGTTTGAATGTGCTCCTTTACAAAGATGTAAACATTAAAGTCCCCTTCATCCATCCTGCATAGAACCGACACATCCAGACTGAAGGAGTGGAAATCAAAATGACAAATGTCATTTTGAGTCTCTTGGTTTGTGTCTCTGGCATTTTATTTTCACATTGTTCTGTGTCTTGTCATGCCAATTTTGTGTCTCTTTTTAGTCCTTTTAATTCACTTCACGTCTCCTTGTAGTCGCTTGGAATCTCTTTGTGGCTGTTTTGTGTCTCTTTGTGTTGGTTTTGTGTGTCTTTGTAGTCCTTTTACTTCTCTTTAGTGTTGTTTCGCATCTCTTTGTAGTCAGTTTGTTTGTTTGCGGCTGCCTTGCATCTCTTTGAGTCCTTTTGTGGTCATTTTGTGCGTCCTCTAGAGACATTCTGCACGTGAGACAGCACTATCTGGTGCTGTATCTGAATGAAATGTTACTGTATCCTCACGCTGTGCGGCTGTGATTTGAATGAAAAATCAACAAAAACAAATATTAGATTAGATTCCATCCAATTGAAAGCATGATAACAACATTCCCTCTCAATCACAGGTTCTACTCAGAAAAGATTTAAGTTATTGCTGTCTTTTTCTGTCCACTTCTTTAAAGCTGGGGGAGGCAGTTTGAGTTCATGTTGCACTATTCTAAATGATTGGACCCCAGCATTGTCCACAGTCTCACCGCCAGCTCTGTAGCTATGTTTGCCAAAGCTATTTCATACACAATTGGACTGCTACTTAATAGCCTGTGAAAAAGAGACAGACAGAAAGGTGGAAATCCCCAGTATTTTAAATTATCCTTGAATATTAGAGCATTATGACTTTGTTGTAACGTTGACTTCTCCTTAACCATCACCATCAATCCCCCATCTATAAGCAATGAGCCATTTGCCATTATGCAGCTTGTTAGCAATGTCCAGGCTGTGTAATTACCTGTGTCACGGCAATGATTGTCTTCAGTGACAGAGTATTCATCACTTTATAATTGTAGAGGTTGAAATAAGGGTTTAGCTCTTCTAACTGAGCACAGAAGTACACATTTTCATGCTCGTCTCTTCCTGGCTGTACCTCCCAGACTGCATCAAGTGTGATCTGCAGAGTCCTGTAAACTACAGTCCTGATAAAACAAGATCAATACAAACATTATTACAAATATTAATCCATGTTATTATTCATTATGTCAGTAGAATTGCATGTATTTATTCATTATTATATTTCTACATAAGGATGTCTGTCATCTTCCTGTTCCATACGGTATGGATAGATAGAAGATGATGGGGTTTAGCTGTGGACATTGCATATCTATGGGCTAATTGGTGGTTTGATAAAAGTTAAATTTGGTGCTGGTGCACCAAGACACGTCGCGGCGAAGGCTGCCAGGAGCCAGCTTTATTCTATCGTGTCTGATAGCATATTATATTTAGATCAAATAACGAAGACATGTCATGTAACAGACGTTTTTTTTCACAGCAGCCATTTTGACATAAAACAAACAGTAGGGTGGACACAGGTGTTTCCAGTGATACTAATTCCGGCCGAGTTCCATTTATTGCAGCAGAGACTTTCCAGTGGGCCAACAGGCACCACAGCAGCTCCCTGACTCTGTTTGACCTGAATGGAACGGGACCTTAATTAGTTTCATTGGTAACACCTGTGCTTACCTTACTAGCGCGTGCCAAGATGGCTGCTGTGAATTCATTTAATGGTTGGTTATATTACATTGTACGCAGTATATTTGAAATAAAACACCTATATACACAGTAGTTGCATGTCACGGGTCCATGAAGAAGCTCCTGCAGCAATGATTCTGTGTTTAGTTTCCCCTAAAGGACAACTTGATATTCTGAGCTCGCCGTCCTGTCCATTCATATGTATAAGAGCAAATATTTTCAGACGGGTCCCGCGTTGCTTTCGGACTAAACCCAGGTACCTGCCTGTGCTGCAGTGAGACTGAAGGGGGCGAGGCAACACAAGTGCCTCTGTGTGCGCGTTGTTTGGCGGGCACATCACCAATCCCCGACCCGACCAAGAAGAAGAAGAAGAGGCAGCGGCGGCGGACCTCCTGCATCCTCCCCCCGCATCCCAAAAAAAAAAAAAAAAGAGAGAGAGAAAGAAAAAAAAAAGAAAAAAAAACACCGCATTGTGTCCGCAGGCACCGCGACAGGCTTTGCACGCGCAGCCAGCATCATGTGCGGGGCTCGGTTTTAACGCCGGGACGTTTTCTCTGCGGCGGGCTCGCTCGGTCTCTCGGTAAAAACGCCGTTTTCGGATCAATTTGGTGAAGGATAATAATGATGAGGTAAGAGCTTCCGGTCGCCATTTTGCCGGTGTTTTAACGGTTCTGCATGGACTAATTAGCGGCTAACGCTGCTGTTTGGACGGAAGATGTCCAAGCGGACTCGCTTAGATTTGGGCGAAGGTTATTCGTCGAGTAAAAAGAGACCCTCCGACGGGTACGTAACGTTAGCGTTACGTTAAACGCCGCGGGCGGTTTTGTTGTTGTTGTTGTGGTCCCGTTGCTAACTAGCTTGCTAGCGTTAGCTCTTCGCTCGCTTGCTTAGCTCGCAGGTGAGCGCACAGGTGGGGTTGGACACGGTACCTAGCTAGCGGCGCTGGGTTGCTCTTGGACGTCAAAGTGTGCGCAACAAAGCGGCTAGCGTGACGTTAGCTAAGTTAGCAAACAAGAGGAGCCGCCAGCCTGGGCTGCTCTGCACGTGGCTACATGCTAACTAGCTCGAGATTAAGTTAAACGCTGTGCCTTTCGAGTAGAGGGGTCACACATTTCATGACACAAAGTCAACATGTCACGTTGAGCTCTGTGTTATTATGGCGTGCTTGTTTTGCGAGACGAAACGGGGAAGCTGCTTTTAAGTGACACAGACGAGCTTTAGCCGGGCTAATGCTAGCCGCTTAGCGTAGATGAGATGCTCTGTCAGTGCTAGCCGACTCTTGAAGCAATATTAAAAGGTCTTGGTCGTTCATATGAGTGTCGACAAGTCCAGCGAGCCCCTGAGAAGCAAATGACTCAGGCTGAAGCTTGTCAGCCGTCAAAGTCACAGAGAGTAACGTTCAGGGTCACTGCCCTGGATTTGACATCACTTTGACATTTCCAGGGGGGGCAAACCAAAATCCCCCCACCATGGGGGGTGAATGGATTTTGCATTGCATCATGTGATATATCCACGTTCAAACAACAGAGCAGAGCATCACCTGATATGCATGCTGCAGCTTCTCCACAGTCAAGGACACGGATGCTAGAGAGGCTGCTGGGTGTCAGACGAGATGAAACAAACCTCCATCACTTTTGTTTTCAGCTCATTCCTGCTACACTGTACACATCCACCACAGACATGACCTCACTGTAATTAGCACATTATTAATAGGTAATTAAGTTGTGTCGTAGACGCATAATTGATCAGTGGAAAGTGGAATATGTCTGAAATTACTTGCAGCTACATCAAGATAATCGTAGTTTTTAGCCTTAATTTATCGCTAGATGGCTTTTATTTGGTATCGCTAACACACCAGCACACACACTTACACTTATCGCCTATGTCTGGCCCATGCGCAGCCAGCTCCACAGGTCCTACTGAATGCCTACCTCCAGGCCATGTTAAAGTCAACATAGCGCTCAGCTAATGGGGGGTTGTAAATGTTTCACATTCTGGCCTGGAGCAGTTAAATACATTCATCTTTCTGCAATAGTGGAACAAACTTGCTTAGAGTGGATTGTGGTGATTTAGTTTACTCGTGACCTTTGCATGCCGCACTTGAGTAGGCCGTGCTTCCTGCAGCCGTGAATTAGCATGTGCAGTAACTTTATCATGGCTAACATCTGCTCCATAACAATTTCGAGTTAGTTGTCTGTCTCTGTGGTAAGTTTGTGTGGCAACGCTTCATCAAATTTTAACCGAAAGCATCTTCGTCTTGCAGGCGTGACCGCGACAGAGACAGAGGCCGCGATGAACGGCCGAGGGACAGGGACCGCGATCGCAATCGAGATCGAGACTATGACAGGGACCGGGATGTCAAGTCATCCGCTTTGCCCAGCATCCCGCCTCCTACCAGTGGAGGCTTCTATAAACAACCCCCCATTCAGCAGCAGATCAACCCTTTCACCAATCTGCCCCACACACCACGCTATTACGAGATCCTGAAGAAGCGTCTGCAGCTGCCCGTTTGGGAGTACAGAGAGAGCTTCACCGACATCCTGATGCGTAACCAGTCTTTTGTGTTGGTGGGAGAGACGGGCTCTGGAAAGACCACACAGGTAAAAAGCAGAATGTTTGAAATCCGGGCACATAAAGATGCACTCGATTTTGTAATTGGCCCCTGAACTGACTGAAATGTGACAGATTAAATAAAAATGTAAAATTGAAAACTATAATTGGTGTAATAATATTACAAAATACAGGGTGCAATAAACAGATGATGCATTTTAAACAGTTTCTCTGTGGAGCTGATTCGCAGTGTGTGGTTGTTAAGTTTATTTTAAGTTCACGAGAACGTTGGGTGGTCTATTTTTTATTTAATTTTTTTGTTTTTGCAAGAGAGAAGATTAGAGTAAATCACTGGTAGAGCCGTTGCTTCCTCCTGAGGGGAATATAAACTATCTTCCAAGCACTCCTTAAATAAAGTGGTGTAATTTTGTCAGTGCTTTCTGCCCTGATGACACTAGAAAACATTTATATTCTACACATTGAAGTCCATGGTTATTGCTCTTGAAATGTAGAAGGGGAAAAATAATCAGCGATGCATGTACGCTTAATAATTACGCGCTTTTCTTGGCGCTTTCTTGGACGTTCAGCGTTGTATTCAGTCAAATTAAAATAAGAAAAGATCAGAGGAGAATGCAGACTACCTCGGCATTACGGCTGCAGTTTCCTCACTTTGAATTAAGATTCTGAGACTTTCTCCCACTTTTCAGGGACAACCTGCTTTAACCCCCACCCCACCCCAAAAAACTGCATTCACTTAATGCAAATGCAAAAACCCAAATTGCTGTCTGCGCAAATGAGGTTGCACACAGGTATCAATTGAAATAGCAATTGTAATACAATTAATCACGCAGCCCTACTCAGCATTCCGCCAAACATATCCTGATGATTAAGGTCAGGTCCTGTAAGTACTAATAACAGATTTTAGTACTGCCTGTGAAATGTTTCTCTTCCAAACCTGTCATTGGCATTTTTTTGTTCTTCTGATTGGGTGACATTTCCAAGACTGCCCTTTTTAGAGATGATTCAGATCTTACCACTCATCTGAACCTCAAGCTTTAATAGAGTGGAAGTAAGCCTGGGTATTAATAGTTCGGTGTCTCTTGGCATGCTGCTTCTGTTTTTGTTTTGTTTTGTTTTGTTTTGTTTTTTAAAGCTCTATGCAGAAAAATATAGTTGACAGGCATGACTTTCATACATATTTGTTTTGCAGGACACAGAACACTATAGCAATGCAACTCAACTCAAATAGAATTTGAATTGTCCTCCCTCTTCCCTCAGATCCCTCAGTGGTGCGTTGACATGGTGCGGTCAATGCCGGGGCCGAAGAGAGCGGTGGCCTGCACCCAGCCCCGGAGGGTAGCGGCCATGAGTGTCGCCCAGAGGGTCGCCGACGAGATGGATGTGATGCTGGGCCAAGAGGTGGGCTACTCCATCAGGTTCGAGGACTGCAGCTCCGCCAAGACGGTACTCAAGTAAGAAAGCTAGTTAAAAATATTTCCATGGGCTTTTTGTTTTGAAATCCAACACGACAAACCTCCAGATTTATTGGCTGATATTAAAAGGAGTTTTAAAAAAGGGAACAGTCTTATGGGCTGCTCTTAAAAAATTTGTGCAGCGAGCTGAAGTTTTTAGTTCATGGACGGAGATGATTAAATTGTCTGTTTCTTGATAAAGGAGTTTGACTTTGTACAGATCCATCTTGATTTTCTACTTCCCTCCCTCCCTCCCTCCCTTCCTTCATGTTCTCCCACCAGTACTTTGAAGACGGGGTTTCTCCTCTGGGGAACGCTGCGCTCTTGACGTCCATTCAAAGCAGGGTTTTATTCAGATAATGCTATTGCGTATGATTATAAAGCCCGCACGTCTCTTGCTCACACAGGTACATGACAGATGGAATGTTGCTGCGGGAGGCCATGAACGATCCTCTGCTGGAGCGCTACGGCGTAATCATCCTGGACGAGGCACACGAACGCACGTTAGCTACCGACATCCTCATGGGGGTCCTGAAGGAGGTGGTGCGCCAGAGGCCTGACCTCAAGGTAAAAACAGTTCTTCAGATTACGCTGCATATATTGAGTGAATTTCACAGAACAGTCGGCTTAGTTTCAGGATCAGGCGTCGCCTTTGATAGTAGGTGGGTTCATTTTAAAGGTAGTGTAAGTTCACTAAATCGTGATACATTTATCCACCACCTACATTTACTGTTTATTCTGGAAACTCAGGTCTGCCTCACTTATATTTTGCCTTATCTCTCAGCTTAGTGTTGAAAGCACCCTTGACAGTAGTCCGATTTGTTCCTACAAATATGTCCCACTTAATGCCTACAAAACACAGTTAAAGCTCTAAATATTACTTCCCCCGAGGGTTCAGTGACAGCCAGTGTTAACGTCCCTCTTCTGTCATTCCTCCCCATTGTCACATTTTTTTCCTGACACTGTCCCCATGTCTGACAGCCGTGTATCTGTTGAGGAAAAGCGAAAACGCTGCTCTTGGGCTCATAAATGCACATCTACTCTGTGCTAGCGGAGATTGCTCCCCGAGTCAGCCCCATTTTAAGCCAATCAACCGAGGGGAGGGGGGGGGCAGCAACGTGTCGGCGCTGATGGGAGGCAGGCAGAAGTTTTATAGGCAGAGTGTGCCAGACATCATTCTCATAAAGCAGATGGATAATGACTAGTTGTTTGTCAGCGTAGAATCAAAGGTTAGATTGTTGTTCGCGGACTGTTAAATGAGGTCTAGGTTATTGGGAATGATCATCCACCCACACCCCTCTATCTCCTTCATTCCTATCCCCTACCAAATTTGAAAGTTTAATTTGCCTTGATTAAGAGCAATTATGATGTGTCGCAGAGCGTAAAGCGAAATGCCGAGACACTGGCCCCTGAAAATGTTTGAGATTGAAAATGGGAGACGTGTTTCCCATCAGAATCCTAATGCGCTCCATCTAATGGCTCTGGAGAGAACATTGTGTACCCAACATCAGGAACAAGGACTGTCATAGCTCCGTGTAGGTCAGTGACTTGGAGTGTAATGCCAAGTCCTACACTATGGACACCATCTTGGGTTTGTGCCAGCGCCCTCGTCCTAAATTCTGATTCACAGCGCTGTCCAGCCTGTACAGCTTTTTGCACTCTTCATCTATTCTGTGTTTAGTTGTTCCCTCATCCAATTAGCATGTGTCCTTATCCCCTATTATCATCAAGCCATATAAAATGTTAACTCATTCTACACTTGAGTGCTCACGCCCCTAATCACCACAGCCGTTCACCCTCTTCTGTCTTGACTTCTAGCTTTTCCTTTCACCTCTTTTTCGTGAATACGTTGTCCCTCACAGACGTGGCTCCTCTTATCCCTGCGTCTTTTCTCTGCCCAGGTCATCGTCATGAGCGCCACGCTCGATGCCGGCAAGTTCCAGGTGTACTTTGACAGCTGCCCACTGCTGACCATCCCCGGACGCACGCACCCCGTGGAGATCTTCTACACGCCGGAACCAGAACGGGACTACCTGGAGGCGGCAATCCGCACTGTGATCCAGATCCACATGTGCGAGGGAGATGAAGGGGACGTTCTGCTCTTCCTCACCGGACAAGAGGTACGACTCCACGGGGCCTTTAATGCCCCAAAGATTGCCTGTATTTTAGCAGATACATGCAGGGCTGGAGCTAATAGTTCCTGTCATTTTTTCAAAGAATCCTTAAAATGTCAGTAGTTGGCCTGTTTGCAGTTATCTAGAGCTAAACATGAGATTTTCAACTTGCGTTCTGTCTGACGAACATCCTAAAACACAAATCGAGTCGATGCACTTTGATACCAAGCAGAGAAAAGCAGTAAATGAGTTGATTTAATTGTTTCAGCTCTAGATACACTGATAATAATACTGCTATTTTTGTCCAAATGAACAAGGCAATAAACTTGTGCAAAGATTTGTTCATCTCCAAAGTTAAGAGTGTGCATATTAATCTAATTACACAGACGAGTTCCTCACATACAGTGTCATTAGCACACGCACAAACACATGCAGAGGAAATGATTAATTTCCAGATTGATAGCTGTTAATGCATGTGAGTGTGCCTGTTTGGGAACCTCCAGGATTTACACAGCGAATGGAGGGGGGAGAAAAAAAAGAGCAACCTCAGAGTGACCCAGATTCTGCCCTTCCCACAAATCTCTGAAATTAAGTCATTTATTATTTTTTCCCCTCTCACTGCAAATGTTGTCCACTGATGTGTAATGGAGGGCAGGGTTCATGCCCAAAATGATGAATTTGGTCACAGCAGGGTGGACACACACACACACACACACACACACACACACACACACACACACACACACTCTCTCTCAGGAAAGCGCCAACAAATGTTTCGGCGTCCTGATCATTGGACAGGAGAAGCCTGTCAGAGCCGACGGTGCCTGCGCTGGTCCGATTTTTCTCCCAGCACTCCGGCGAAATGGTGCTGGAGACCATGTGATTGCCTGTGCTTGTAAAGGAGAACGTAACCGCTGTAAATACAACACAAATTGCTCTGGAGATTTAAATGACATGTTGGACACAGTAGCAATTTTTCATCTACAAGGAATCTTTAAAAAGCTCTCATGTCGTCGTGTCTTTCTGGCTTCCCCGATCACACCCTGTGACAGGTTGTTTATTAGCGGTAATTATTTTTCACTCAACGGCGGCTCGACTGTGGCAGTCCACCAACGTCAGTTTTCATTTGCCAAAGCGGGATCAATTGTTACAAGGGGGATGAAGTCATTGGAGGGCACGGCGTTTGAAGTGGTCTCAAACGAGGGTCGGTAATTGATTTTAGATCTAGTGGTATCCCAGCCGCTCCGACGGCCACAAACGCCAAAAGTCTCTCCCATGAATGTGCAGAAGAGTCTCGGATACTTGCAGGCAACACGTTACACTTTTTCCGCAGTTCGGTGTAATTTGTTGATTTATATTCCACCCCACCCCCCACGCTGTGTCAAGCTAAAGCATTACTGAGAGCACTCCCACGGTGAGTTCATTATCACCCCCTCCTAATTGGGTTAAAGAAGTTAATGTGCGGTAGGTCTGGCAGAGATGGGTGTTCAAAGGGTGCTGCAGCGCATCCCTCGAGCGCTTCTTAACCTCTTCAGCCTCCCTGCAACTTTGATGTAGACTAATGATTGGGAGGCAGATCCATGGCAAAGCCATAGACTTTTTTTTTTTTTTATCTGACTGTTTAATTTATATCAGACCAAAGCGAGAGCGCACACGGCCCCTTCTTCCTCCCTCTTAGTTTTACTGCGAGATATTCCGCGTCCGCAAACAAACAAAGCTGAAGCACCAACTCCAAACAAGAAAGTCGAAACTTATCACAGCTGTTGAGCAAAGATAAGTCCTAATATTTAAGCTTCCCCCTCAGCAGCTAACATCAAAACGTGGGGATTGGCAAGGGGGGTTGTTTGCCAGTCAAGAGGAGTGCCTAAATGTGTCGGTTATTAGCTTGGCTGGAGATTGTTGCTTCCGGGGTCGCAGGGAGAGCTGGTGGACAGGTTCCCAACACTGGCCAACTGCCCCTATATGTGTGTGTGTGTGAGCACACGCAGCACACGCATACACACACTGTGTCTTGATGTCCCTAAGGGATAGACAGCCAGCTTGCTTCCAGCACTTTGGCAATGAGGGCCATTTTTTTCCCCTCCATGGCAGCTGCTGCATCCAGAGGCTTGATAGGCTATTAATACCCAGGCTAATTTTACCAATCCATTCAGATTTACCGTTTTCCACTTGTCAGTGTGTTGATTAAGAGGCACATGGCCATCAGCGGGGTTTGACTAAATGCGATGAACAAGGGGACAAACGGGGCTAATAACACACTCGCAGTCCAGAAGGAAAACAGGCAAACATCGCCGTGGCGCTTTCTCATGTCAAGGCGAGTGTTACAGGCTTCACACGGTGGTGCAAATTAAGCCACTTTCAGTCACGCTTACACTAATTTAAGCACAGTGCGCTTTTAGAAAAGGAAACAAACATGTCTGAGAAGTTTTACCGGTTGTGCTGTTGGCCGACGAAATAATAAATAAACTCCGGTGTCGCCCAATGACGTGTCTTTAAGTCGCAGTGAAATCCTGTCAGGGAGTCGGCGTTCCTGTTCATCGGTGCCTCATGACTCCTCTCACGGCTGCATTGCTCCCATGGGCCTGCAGGTGGTGCAACAGCATAGGCTGTAGGGTGACACATGTAATAACCGCTGCTTCTTGAGGATTAAATGATTGTTGTTAGCAAAACAAAGAAAACGGTTTGGAACAGCAGGGAGTCGTGTAGAAATGAAAAGCTGTCATGTGTTGTTTTAGGCCATGTGAGAGAATACTTCAAATGTGATCTATTAAACGTCTGTGTGTGAATCGGGGTAGGTAGAATAAGGGCACGGGGTGCGTGTGGAATATGAATGCATGTACATTTATTAGTGTATTCTAATAGGCCTTTAGAGAATGGGCCCTAGCCATGTGCGCACTATCATGCTTTCTTATTCCTGGCGCTACTCAGGTCCTCTGTCTGCCAGCCCACCGGCTCTAGAACGTTCAGCTTCACTAAACTGATCTGCCATGATTTGCCGCTGGTTATGCATCAGTGCTGCAGTCTCATCTCACATTCCCCTCTACAATGCTGCACTGTGGAATAATGAACCCCGTTTGAGTCTGTCTCGCTATGTGTGCGCTCGCGCGCGCGTCCGTGTTTTCCATGATTGCCGCGTTTGACAACAGAGCCACGGGGAGCATGGCAAAGCATACTGCAGTCCAGGTTTAATTTCCTCTGTCAGATGGAGCGATAGTTAGAACAAATGTACTGTAGCGGGGAACCACAGTTTCCCCTGGCCACCTCCCCTCGCCATGCCCCATCACCCAGATCCGCCACCATTGTTTATCCAGGTGTTGTTCAGAATCCGCTTGATTTTTGCTGTTTGCATACTCAAGCGGCGCCCGGATTAATTGCCGCGCTTTCCCATCTTTCAGGAAATCGACGAAGCCTGCAAGCGAATCAAGAGGGAGGTCGACGACCTGGGGCCCGAAGTCGGCGACATCAAAATCATCCCACTGTACTCAACGTTGCCTCCACAGCAGCAGCAGAGGATCTTCGAGCCACCGCCGCCCAATAAACTGAACGGTGCCATCGGAAGGAAGGTATAACTGCCTTGTTGCTATAAAAACACTCAGAGGCGGGGAGGGATGGGAGGGGGTTGACGTCAGGAGTTTGAGGGAGAGGGGTAAGCAAAAGAGGAAACGAGTGGGGTTGATGTAGAAAGGCCAGATGGGGAATACGGTGGGTAAAGGAAGAGAGCTGGAAGGTAGGGACTGAAACTTTTTTTCCCTTTCTCAGCTTTAGCGCAGAACTGACTCACACAACATATGCTGCTTTTGTCAGCATGCGATTCTCTGCTCTAAATTATAACTGGGGTATTACTCACGCCCTCTGAGCCTGAGGAAAGTACTGCATTCTCAGTCATTTTTATCTTTCCACTACATTTGCACAAGGCCCCGCTGCTGCTCAGAGGAGGCCTCAGAAACCCCAGCGTCCGAAAGCACGTGAAAGGTGCTGATCAAAAAAAAAAAGAAGACGACTGTTCTCACTCATACATAGTCATCTTCTTCCTCAAATCGCCTTAATCTCAGAGGAGTGGCTGATCCTCTTATTGATACAGACGCAGAGACAATTCCTCTCCTTTGTGTGACACTTTCTATTCAGATGGGCTCATCACCAGAGTAGCAGCACCACCTGCGCTGCCACACTGTTGGCCAGGGATCTGACAGAATATCAGAATATCATCGCCGCCAGTGAATGAGCAAGCATTCACCCCCAGCATCTGATAGGGGACGATGTTGATGAATGACTCATCGCTACAACCCCTCTAATTGAGGCAGATCAGGCTGACATATGAGCAGCGAAAAATATTTATGGGCTGTCAACGTTAAACACGTTCCAATATTTTAAGAAACGCTCAATTCATGCTGGATTTTGGGTATATTGAACTCCTCACAATCTGAATTAATCACCTAAGTGTAAGGCTTGCCAAGAAAACGGGGATCAAGTGTGTTATTAAGTTTACATTTACGGAGTGGCACAGGCTGAGGGTTCCCCACAAGGTTTGGATCAAACATTATAGCACCATCTTTCTTTGCTGTCTCGAGTTTTATAGTTTCATCTCTTCCAACTTTCTGTTTGAATAATGTGTGTGTGTGTGTGTTGCACAGGTTTAAGAGGCTCAGCATTCTTAGTAGTTTGATCAGCCAGCGTTGGATAAGATCTTTTTTCAAAAGTTCAAATATCATTCCCTGTGTTTGCCTCTGCTGTTCAAAGAGGTGCTGACATGAAACGGGGCCTTGGTTGCATAGGGACAGGTTTAAATATTACATGGCTCTTGCAATGGTACCTGCACAGCCCTGCAAGTTTGCATCCGTTGGCCAGACATGGCGGAAATCGAAGGGGATTGCTAAGTAACAGTCTTCTCTTGATGAGCACCTTGCAGCAACTTAGATAATGCAGGAAATTAAAGCATGGTGATACACTGACCTCTGAACTGTCAACCCAGCAACCTCCTTTAAGCTTTTTCAGAACTGCACAGTCGGTGCCCCGTCTTTTCTTTTTCTTTTTTTTTTTTTTTTTTGGTCGATCAATTTGTCAGGTGCTTGTTGAATCCGTGGAGGTGCCGTGCTTGAAGTGAATGTGCTTCTCCATGAATGACTTGAGCAACTCATCAAGTGAAAAACGCAGAGATGTCATCCAAGCCAGCCCAAGAGGAAGTAGTGAAAAAGAATTAAGGTTCGGCGCGTCTGCCGCCGCGCATGCTAATGACTGCATTAGGCACCCCTCAATTAACATAAAGCACCAGCTCGTCATCGCTCTGCTTCTCCAGGAAAGCCACTGATCTTCCAGTTTTGAACAGTTTAATCATGTCGCGCCAAGGCAGCAATTGACTAATTACCAACAAATATTCTAATCTCACTTTGGTTTCCAGCGTCTTAAAGATTGCCTCTCGCAGAAGTGCCGCGATGAGTGTTGGGTTTGTTTTTAGCTTTGTCACGTTTGGAACATTCCCTCAAATGTCACTCGTGATTGCGCCACGCATCCATTTCAATGAGCCTTGTATGTGAGCGCGTCGCTGCTGCCTGAGGCACGCTCTCCTTTTTCCCCAGTCAGGAGGGGAGGCTTTATTTGTCAACAAGGCTGCGTTTCCCCTAGCAGGGAATGTGAAAGATGGGTCGTGTTAGCCATAGTACTCGCTCTCCTGCAGGTAATAACCCAGAAATAACATGCAGAGATGATGCTCTAATGATATTACTGATGAAGAAGCCAGGATTATCCAGTGCAGCAACAGACTGGAAGGAGCCAGCCTAGGTTCAGTGTAATGGCCCTAGCCCGGATAATCCTTCAGAATCAATGCAGTCAATGAGGCCACCCATATGATCATGAAATGTGAGAGGGTGTCATGTGTGGCATCTGCCGGAGCACCGGCTGTGTCCCAACACGTAGGACAACCTCACCTAGTCCCATTTTTTTAAACTGGACTTTGAAGTATTCCATGCCCGTCATTCCTTGCTGGGAAGTTGGTCGCTGGCATATAGTGTCTGTCATGAGACACTGTCTGATAGCCCAGTCTCTCTTTTTTTGGCCAACCACTTTAATTTCAGACTGCCACAGTGTGGCTAATTGGTTTCTTAAAGCTGTGATTCCGATGTACCTTTGGGCCACCCGTGTCCCTTTTGCACCGCAGGAACTTAACAACCCGTTACCTGGGCTTCCCATAAACTAAACTTTTAGGAACTGTGTGTGTTTGGCACTAGATTTTCCACTCTTATTTTACAATCTGAGACATTCTGGATATATGCCATTAAAAAGGCAAAAGGGGGGGAAGGAAGTCATTTTTATATGCTGTTTGGTATGAGGCTGCTGGTGCTGTTTTTCTTTCTCATTTTAAAGTGAAAACAGTGTCCAGCATGTCAAACTACTTCATCGTTTTTTTCCGTTTGTTTCGCTGCACACACACCTTTTTGCCATATTATCACATATTATATTATTATCTCGGTTAGTTGGTACACCTTTTAGTGTTTTTTAACCACACACTCCACCTCGTTTCAGCTGCTCTCCTCTGTTGTTGTTCTTTTCTGCAGCAGTAATGATGTTTTTTTGTGTTTTTGTATTCTTCTGTGCTGTGATGTGACGATACATCTGTTTGACCAGTCATGATTGATTGTTGCAACCCCTGAAACTACCTTGAATTTGGCTGTTTACTTATTAGAAGTTTAGTTTCAGGAACTTCTAAGAAGATGTAGAACAGTGGAAACAAAAGCAGAACTCATGATAATGGCTATGTTTTATATTTCTCTTCATTAAGTTCCTACCATGGAAAAAGGGCAAGGAGTACCTCATACCTTCGAACCAAGTTGGTCTTGATGGAACCCCACTTAGCTGCATTTCTGCAGCCCGTGTTATTTTCAGTTGTCTATCACAATTAAGCAACTCAAATTTGTCATGGAGTGCTCATGTCAATCAGATCCAGACAGCCATTCATCCAAGAAATACATGAATAACAACCCAAGTATCTGCCAGATACTGCCGTCTGATCAGTTTCGTATGGGCGTTTTATTGCCATCTCGTCATTCCTCCTCTTGAATGCTAAGGGGGGAACGCGTCTTTCGACATGTGAATTACCCGAGATTGAGGGCTGATTGAGGGGGGCATTAATAACTAAACAATCAGGCACTCGCAGGCTGGAGAGAAATCCTCACTTAAAAGGTGGGATTTAAAAGTCTAAGGCTCACAGCTTGAAGACAGCCGAAGAAGCGCAGCTACAAAAGAAGTGTGTCAAGTGTGCAAAATTGGTTCTGTGGACGTGTCTCAGACTACAGAGAACTGTTTGGTTTTCTATTTGGCATTTGATCACGAGAACTACCAAGAAAGCAGACAACTACCACCAAATGCCTGCTGAGGAATGCCTGGAGCCTGTTCCCTTCTTGGCGGCTGTCGAGCAAGTGAGCGAGGAAAAGATCCTGAAGTGTGGAGAGGCATTTTCCCACACACCCACTTGTATATTAAGCTACGACACTGGAGTGTCAGTTGCCAGCAGAGTGGGCCATGACCCAGCCACCACAGTTTCAAGTGCCATGATGAATCTAAAGGGTTTCTCTACCCAGGCCTGTTTCAGCTGTTATATAAAGAGAACTCATCCTAGCGATGGTCAAGGTTTGCGTGAGAGCAGCTGCAAATCTGTCTCCCTCTCCTCCACTCTTCCCCACCCACCCCTGTTTGTGTATATGCTGACAGCAAGAGACCCATAGGGTGACTCATTTGATTTTTTTTTTTTTTGCTCTGAATCAGCTGTCATTTCTCTGCTATGGGAGATATTTCTAATAGAAAAAGTTCTCAGACTGGGAGATGGCGTGAGAGTGGTCCCACAAACCTCTTGCATCATCACCACCGTTGCGTTCCTCAATCATCGGCCGACCTTACCTGCATTAGCATGTGTCATTTTTGGCCAGAACGGGAGAAAATGTTGCACAACTCGCGCTGATCTTTTAAAAACGTTCCTAGTATTTGCAATATTCTCTCGTCCAGTAATGAGACAAAGCTAAAAATAAGTAACAAGGATGTAACTCCAGCTCAATAACTAGATGCACAGTCCACCGTGGCTCTATATCAGCAAGTAAATCAAAGAACGTAAACACAGTTACTGCAGGGAATATACATAATTGGAGCACAATATGGCCTGATCACATACAATATATATAATATGATGTGGTGGTATTATCAGGGGAAATCCAGAGCTGAACTATAAATCAAAACGTACACTGTAGCTATCTACGGACGGACTCCTGTTAACCCCTTGCATATGTGGGTGGTCTGCTCTGAGTTGAAGGTTTTTCTACACATTTCACAAACCGATCCAAATGTAGCCTTTTATTGTCCCACAGATATCTATTATAACAAATAATGACCTAATACGGAAGGACTAATATCTTTCCAGCAACAGGCTCAGTGATTTTTCAGATATTCCAAACTGAACACAGTGCAAACATTCGCAGCGTTGCTGTGTTTGAAGCACACCTTTTTGTAGAATCGGCGACAATGAGCTACACAGTCCGCAGACAGCAGCGTTCCAAATTTATCAAGATGCCCAGGATTCACATGAGGTGGCTACAGCAGCTCTTATTTGGGGCGGGGGAAGGAAAATCTCCTCAGAAGTGTTGAACTGTTGTAGCTCTGAATGTGTTGAAAAGCACACCACCTGAGAGGAACCATTACATCAACTATTTTCTGTGATTTTTTTTTTTTTTTGGGGGGGGGGGGGGACTTTACAAGAGAGGGAAGCTGACATCTCAACAAAACCAGTGGCATGCTGTGGACAGTCGGGGACAGAACCCCCATCCTGACACACACACATACACATAACACAAAGGGGAGACGGAGGTAATGCATTTGGACGGAACACCAAGCACCACGCCAGCCCTCGCCACAAATACATTGATGGCACATTGAACTTGATTGCAGAAGCTGTTGTGTTACTCCCCTGTTGGGTTGCATTAGACAGCATGTGCACAGTGAACTAAAGCGGCAGCTCGACAAGCTTCCTCAGTCAACTGACTCCCATCAGGGAATAGTTTTCAAGTCAAAGTAAAGCTCATACATGCACTGTCTTACATGTGCTTAAGAAGGATTTCTGAACTTCTCCACTGTAGGAGTACTACAGCTTGCATCGGAGTCTGAGGTCTCATTAGTCAACTCCAAATACTGGGTGGATCATCTCTTAACCCATCTGTTCTCCCTTCCACAGGTTGTCGTGTCAACAAACATTGCAGAGACGTCCCTCACCATTGACGGCGTGGTGTTTGTAATCGATCCCGGATTTGCCAAGCAAAAGGTTAGCCCCCCACCAACACCCACCTTCTCCCCACTAAGCCCATCTTCTCCCACCGCTCTTTATCTGCGGCGATCATCTGCGTCTGTTGCCTGAGAATCCCCAGATAAACACAGCAGTGCCCACCTGACAGCGGCAAAGATGGAAAAGCCAGTTATTTATTCCTCTGACATTTCACCAGCCTGGAGCCAAGTCATACACACGGTGCAAAAAGAGATTATATATGCACTAGGGTAGATTGTGCGACTGCGTTATTGTATGTTTTTGTTAGCTGCTTGTGCATGTAGTAGATTATTGTGGGTGTAAAATCTACATCATCGTAGTTTGAGCTCTTAATACTTACCTGAAATCTGTCCGTCCCCTTTCCTATCAGGTGTATAACCCACGTATCAGAGTGGAATCCCTTTTGGTCACGGCCATCAGCAAGGCCTCAGCCCAGCAGAGGGCAGGTCGTGCCGGGCGGACGCGTCCAGGAAAGTGTTTCCGCCTTTACACGGAGAAAGCGTACAAGACAGAAATGCAGGTAAGAAACGGGGCAGTCAGATGATGTTAGCATTTCCATCCAAATGTTAGATGCTCAAATTTTTCAATGCCACAAGCACTTCCCCCATCCCTCTAGCTGAAAAAAAGCTCTCACTCGTGCAATATTTGCACCTTGAACTCCACGATTCCCAGTTCAGCTAAATTATAATTCCAAGAGCATGGCGCTAAAACCCACGCTGTTTCCGCCCTTCCTCATAACCTGTGCAAACGAAACAGCCACCTTGTGACAAATGAACCTGCTGAGGCCCAGTCCTCCACTTTAACAGGCTAATTCTTTCACGTCACGCTGAGTGGCAAAGGGAATTCTTTTAAACAAGTTAAATAGCCCTTCAAATGCCCTCGACTGCCGGTCTCTGTTCAAGTTGACATATGAGCAGCGCATGAGGAGATAATAAGCACCCCGACTAATTCATTTTGAATTGTTCCTTGGGTTTCTCTCGTACCTTTTTAACTGGCACAGGACAACACGTATCCAGAGATTCTGAGGTCTAATCTGGGCTCTGTGGTGCTGCAGCTGAAGAAACTGGGCATTGACGACCTGGTGCACTTTGACTTCATGGACCCACCAGGTTAGTATGAACAAAATGCTTAATTATTTATTTTGCCTATGTTAAAGTTAAAAGCATTTTTTTTTTGGTTGGTGGCGTGGTACGCCATTTCCTGGATTCAAATTTCCTTCATGTGCACAACATATTTAAACAAACAAAGGCTGACTGATATTTTATTTTGAATTATCTACTCGTGCAGCATGAAATTATTTATTAATTGACTTCATTAAAACAGCATTTCGTTCGCCTGCACTGTAAGCATAAACAGCTGGACTCGCAAAATCACACAGGATCCATCTTGCGAGGCTTCAAGCTATGCGCCTGTGTCCAAACCATGCGGCAACCGCCGGTGCTGGCACATGAAGCCAATACGGAAGTGCTGCAAACTGTAATTTCCAGACTGCAGAAGCAAGTCAATCTCCAGAAGTGGCTGTATTAAAATGCCCAATGGTACAGACAACGGTTTTGGTCTCTAGACCTAATTTCCCCGTTCATGACAACAGTATGGGGGTGATTTATTTATATTTTTTAACTCACCCGTTGAGAAGAGGCTTAAAGTTGCGCATAATTAACAGCCTGACCGCTTTATTGACAGGTAAGTGCCATCACAGACGGCTTATGAGAGCACCCAGGCGTCAATCGGCCCGCCTCAGGTCCGTCATTGGTCCAAACCAGAGCTGTCCTCATCCTGTGAGGAACTACTGGCAGCTACGACATGGGCTACAGGCGTGGTTGAAACCTCCGCGTGTGGGATGTGACTTTTCGGTCTAACAAGAGCTTTCTGTAGTTTTAAACGGCACCACAGGTGTCACCAGACCATGACTGACATCTGAAACATATCAAAATATACTCGCTTCTTGATTTTGATCAGTGCCGTCTGAATTGGTACAAATGCAGCTACAAAGTGCTTTAAAATCTACATTAGTTGAACCCTGGTTGTTTCATGTATCTGGGTTGCCTGTGTCGCTTGGGAAAAATGACAAAGCAAAGATAAAATGATCCCAGCACATATCAAACTGTGCGCATACTGAACGTTTGGAGATTTGAGTGCAAGTGCTCTGACAGACGCGGGCTACACGGCAGTGTTATGCAGTTTTTATGAGCAGTCTACTTTAAGTTTAGATTATCGCTGTTCAAAGTGGGCGAGTGGAAAGAGAGTGATGTGTGGAGTTGGTGCTCGGGCTGATCACTCAATCGCTGTTTCTGTCTCTATTTCTTATTTCTTATACATCTGAATCACGCTGGCTCGAGGCCAAAAAGCAGCCCTAGTCTCATTGAGGCGCCAAGATATGGCGTTCTCCAGGAGAGCGTGTGTTCCTACATCCTTCCTCAGCAGACCACCGCTCCTCTCCTCATCCTTAACCTCCCCCTCCCCTCCCCCCTTTTTCTCACCATAATATAGTTTTCATCTCACCTCTGAGATTAAACCCATCTCTCCCCGTCCACTGTGGCAAACGCCATTTTGAGAATGAAATTGGTTACATCAATAGCAGCGCTATCACCTTAGCTATTGCCTTCCCTTTATATTCCCCCAGTGAAACGTGACTGACCTCCACCGCCACCCCCACATTTCTCACAAAACGCAAGGGGTAAGCGTCAACATATGGGATTGGCCTTGTCTACCGAGTCTAACTGGGAGCTATGGGGTGAAGGGAAAGGGGGAGGGATTACCTTTTTATTTATTTGATCCACACGTGGCACAAGGTTTCTCCTAACCTAGCTCCTGAGCTAGTTCAGTGCAATGAATGAGAGTTTCTCGACAGGAGCTTTGAAACATCTAGATACAGCGGCTCAATTTTGATATGCTGTGTCAAAGTAAATCAACAGAAGTATGTCATGTGAAAAATAGATGATATAGATATATATATATATATAACTATATATCTCTATATGATATAGAGATATATAGTTATAATCCTATAGTTTGTGGTGTTGTTTCTTGATGTTTAAACCTGAAGTCAGATGAATTTGAGTTTAGATGTTGGGTCTCTCTGATCATCAACAATAATCAGCCACAAAAGCCAGTGCCTGTTTCCATCTGAGCTCGTCCACACCTCAATGAGAGCCGAGATTTTTCCCCTTTACTGTGAAATGCTTGAATATCTAGTTTATTTCTCTCTTTGCCCACCTCGCTCCTCGCTCACTAAACACAGGAGCGACAGCGTGAGCCAGCCAACCAAATGGAAAATCCAAAAGAAATCAGTTACGATTTACACAAGGACTTGGCTGGGTGGGATTCATTTGCCTCGTGACATTTCCAAAGAAGTACCTTTCGAAGCCAATGTGGTTTAATGTACCTTTAGCCTTTCGTCTCATTGATTTGGCCCTTGGTTAATATATCAGATTCTTGTGTGTTGAGGCAGTCAATACTTGCTTTCTGATGAGCCGCGTTGTGTATAGATTGAATTTCCACACTGGTTCATCATGCTAACAGTACTTGGAAATCAGATTTTCACCTTTTGTTGAGCCCCGCATAAGCCATTGGTGTGGTAAGTAATGTGGCCGGCGCTCACTTTGTGTAAAAAAAAAAAGTAGCTTTGATGCCCCCAAATCAATTTTTTTTAATCATAAAAAAATGCCTCCCTGCTGTTTGAAATTGAATTTTTTTCTTTTTTTTTTTTGAGAACACTTGAGAGAAATGAAAGTGAACGAGCAGCGCAGCGAGCGCTTGAAGCTAATTTTCAGTTAACATGCAACTGGTCATTAGGCTCCAGCTCTCAGGAGCCAAAGGTCAATAATTGCATCTGGAGGAAAAATCTTTTAACCAAACGGTGGAAGCCTTTTGTGTTGAAGCATTAAGTAGAAAGTTCCCGTGTAATTGCATTTGTTGTTAAGGATTGCCTGAGTCCAGGATGAAAAATGAGCTCCGCCATGATTACTTCTCCGCTAAGTTGCTGTCTAGCGTAACTCACACAGTCTTCTCATTTTGATTGACCTCATGCCCCCTGCCACCAAACCCCACAATAGATTCCCTTTATTTGACTGTCTTATTTTTTTTTTACTCGCGTTTGTCTTCTATTAAAGGTCTGAGTAGAGCAGGTGCCGCAACTCTTTTCTCAAATTAGGTTGATCATGTTGCAAGACTTCCTCCACGACTGAGCCAGGAAGCAACTGAAACAAACGTTCCCTTTATAATTCTGTACTAAGAAGAAAATCAATATGATATTTAGTTTCTTGGCAACATTTGCACATTGCATCTACGTCTTTATGAAGTACTCATTTTTAGCGGTTTGTTTTGAGTGTAATAAAGCTTAATTTGTAAATGCCAGCCAGCCAGCCAAATCAAAGATAAATCTTCAATTTCATCAGTAAACTGTGTCAGACCATCCCTGAAAGAGCTAATGCAAGAGTAGACAAACACATTATTTAGTGTGACTGTGGAGATTACTTTTACCTGACAAGTACAACCAAGTCAATCTGTGCTGGACCACAGACCTAAATCAGGCTGCAGCTAACGATTATTTTCACGACTGATTAATCTGCCATTTATCTTCAAAATTATCTACTATAATATCCCTGAGCCCCCAAACCAGCAAAACTTGATAATTCTATTATACATGCCTGGAGAAGTGGATATACAATCTAATTTTTATCCTAACCCGTTGCAGATGTGACACAAATGCAGCAAATTGTCATTTTGGATTATCTACTCGTGCAGCAATTTAATTTTTAACATTTAAGTTGCTGAAATCAGAATTGTTCATATTTCTGCTTGAAAAAAAAAGACTTGAAACTATGAAATAATTATTGAAATAGTTCAGTTGACTTCATTTCACCTCTGAAAGTAAACATGCAGTACAAGAGTATTAATCAATCCTGACACAGGTGTGTGAAATGGCTCCAAATTGTTCTCAGGTTTTGCTGCGATGGGAGGAAGAAAAAAAAATGACAGTTTTGCAAATTGTTCTCTCTGCCTCATATGTGCGCGTTTTGCCCATGGGCTTGGAACCCGGTTAATGGCCCGCCTCTCCCATTCCGTCTCCTTCCAGCCCCAGAGACCCTGATGCGAGCCCTGGAGTTGCTGAACTACCTGGCAGCGCTCAACGACGACGGCGACCTGACGGAGCTGGGCTCCATGATGGCGGAGTTCCCCCTGGATCCCCAGCTGGCCAAGATGGTCATCGCCAGCTGTGAATTCAACTGCTCCAACGAGATCCTCTCCATCACTGCCATGCTGTCAGGTAATGCTCAGGGCTGGCCCACTGCGTGGGTCTAAGCTGCTACTCTTTCCATTTCCTGTGCTCACGGACCGTGCTTCAGAAATGACCAATGAGCTTAAAGGAAGTCTACAGAGCAGCTTCTTTATCTTCTAAGTGTGTCCATTCTTTGACTCCTCTTTATTTGTTTGTGGATGTGAGGACTTTAATTGGCTCACCGCAGCCGTTACAAGCATTATTTGACAAATTTTACTTACGGCTTAAACAATATATAGACCCCCAGAAGTCGAAAGCTACTCAATGTAATGTATACTTATTGAACTTGACTACAAGGCACGTACAGGATAAAGTCAGGGGTGTCAGCTATTATTTGTGTGGAAGAGGGAAAATACATGTCTGTACAAAATGTATAGGTGTAGCTGGAGAAGCACCAGCATGCTACAGCAGTAATTGCACTTTAGGCTTGCCAAAGCAGAATGCTGCTCATTGAGATGAATCTTGGCGCCTTTGAAGGGAGCGCGAGGGTCTTTGAGAGCGGGGAAATGGATTTAACTAGCTGTTTGGACGTGGTGTGCACTTAAAGCAGGTGTTTTCAGGATGGCAGGTTTTTTTTTTGCTGAGTTCATTAGAGTAAGCAACGAAAGTACACCTGAGAACGGTGCCGCCACAGCAACCCGAGCACGAAAGCTCAATAAGCGCAGCTTTTACTCATTAAAGCCACAATCAGGCAGGTTTGACGTTAAGCAACTCAGAGCAAGTTCACGGAGGGGAGGCGCCAGAACCCGAGCCAGTTCTCTGGGTAAACTCCATTGTGGTTTTTTTTGTTTTTGGACAGAGACTCATCCTTCTCCCCTCCTCTTTGACCCTCCTCCTTTTCCGTTCCCACCATAAACACTTCACAAATACAGTGTGCCCTGTGAAGTGCTCTGTGCCTCTCCATGAGCTGAGGCCTTGTTCCTCTCTGTGGGATTTGCTTAACTTATCCCTATGGGCGGCTGTGTTGGGGCCTATACCAACCTTGTTTAGTCCCACAGTGCTTCGTCCGACCCACGGAGGCTAAGAAGGTGGCCGACGAGTCCAAGATGCGCTTCGCCCACATCGACGGAGACCACATGACCCTGCTCAACGTCTACCACGCCTTCAAGCAAAGTGAGCCTCGCCTTGCGCGCGCACGTTGTGTGGCTTTCACTCTCGCCTCTGTTTGGACTTAACCCCAAAATATGCGCTTTGCCTCACGCAGACCACGAGTCCACCCAGTGGTGCTACGACAATTTTGTCAACTACCGCTCGCTGATGTCGGCAGACAACGTGCGCCAGCAGCTGTCCAGGATCATGGACCGCTTCAGCCTGCCACGGCGGAGCACTGAGTTCAGCAGCAGAGACTACTACACCAACATCCGCCGAGCGCTGGTCACCGGCTTCTTCATGCAGGTCAGCGAGTGAAGCTCTTTGCCCACAGAGGCATATTACAGTACAAGTTTTGAACTTGCTATCCATAGCTATTTATTCTCCCATTACTTTCTCATAAATAATTATACCTCAGTTTCTTTCCTCTGTTTTGCTTCGTCTGTTATGTATGCAAACATCTGTACCGCTCTCCTGACATGCCCTTGAGTTTGATCATCAGAAAATGTTTTTTTTACTTAACCTGATAATGACTAAAACGCAGCTCAGACAACCCCCCTTTAAACACACACACACGGAGCTGCTTTGTTTTAAACGCATAAAAAGAAATCAAGTCAATTTGCTCCTCGCTCAAGGAAACAAATGGCATTTCGCGGGAAGCCATTTTCAGGGTTACCTGAAACAAGCAAGCTGACAAGTTGAATTATGGTGTTAATATTTAAATATTTGTCAACATTAACCTTTATCTTGGAGACAAATTTGCGGCTCATGTTGGAGCTTTCACCGCATTCGAGATCATGTCTTTGTTGGGAAAGGCCTTTATTGAGACTGATTGCCTTAGTTAATCACAACAGCCACTGCAGCTCCCTTGTACCTGCAAAGTAGGGAAAAATCACTCAGCGCCCGCTAACAAACAAGTTTGTCTTTAACTTCAGGCTGCTTTTGTGTCAGATTATGACGGGCAAAAATGGAATTAAGCACCAATAATTTCTTTTACTGGCAGTAACCGTCTTCTCTCCCTGCGGCGTGAACAGGTCGCTCACCTGGAGCGCACGGGCCATTACCTGACGGTGAAAGACAACCAAGTCGTACAGCTGCACCCCTCCACTGTGCTGGACCACAAGCCGGAGTGGGTGCTCTACAACGAGTTTGTGCTCACCACCAAGAATTACATCCGCACGTGCACCGACATCAAACCGGAGTGGTAAGTTTCAGTCGCGGCTCGGTTTTTTTTACTCGAAATTAGACGTTACGGAGATAATTAACAGGTAGAAATGTTGCAGATGTTGTGTAATCTATGCAAGAATCACGTGGTTATTTCTTTGTAATACTTTGTGGTTTGTGTCTGAATAATGCAGTCTGATGTCTGTGTGTGAAATATCATGGATTTCTGCACACTCCTTTGTGTTTTTTTTTTAATATATATATATTTTTCCTCAGAATTGCTTCAGAGATCCATTTTTCTTTTGAATTGCTCGTGTCTTTATGTCTCTGTGTGCATCACATCTGTTAAACTTGTTGGCGAGAGGAAATCTCTGAAAAATATAATGCAGCCGAAACATTTTGCTCTTCTGCAATAGGGTACGAATCCTCCACTGTTCACCCAGCATGAATAGAAATGCCCTAATGGGCAGCACACGCCCGGCAGCGCACGACAAACGTCAACACCCACACTTGTTGTTCTGTGCGGAAACACCGGTGGCATCTCCGACGCCCGTCGTGTCAGGATGCATCACGGTCCTGTTCCTTACACCGTGTCTACACAGGAGGCGTCATGTGAGCAGCAGCTTCAGTGCCTGACGCGTCTCGATACAGAGTGCGTTCAGGACACCCGTGTTTTGGCAAAGCCCAAGTTGCCTGCATAAAGCTGAAGACAATAGACTGGAAGCGTGAATATACGATGCAGGTCGCGTCCTTAAGCGCGTATCGCAGCTTCAGCGGCACGTGAGCCGTTACGTGGGCCCGCGAAGACAGCTGACTGATTAAGCGCATCTGTTCCATCAGACACACGTGAGATGGATGACTGAAAAATGCGTCCGAAATGCTTTCTGTGTACACACACCATTAACGCCCGCATGCTTCAGTGCCTCAGAAAAGCAGCTGTCTCCGGATCTGCACAAAATGTCTACAGCACCCTGACGACTTTTTAGCTTTTATTTATTGGCCTTTATTTGACAGTCAAAGTGTGGAAAGAGACGGCTTGACAAAGATCCACAGAATCGACCCGCGAGTACACTCCTCACGTGAATACTGTTTGTGTGTGCAGCATGTGCAGTGTGCACCACAGACATCACTGATGTCGTGCTCCGTGACGTTGCTGGTGGGTTGCAAACATTAAAGCTAAAAGTTAGCCCTTGTATTTATTGTTTCTAATGCAGCGAGCCAGCATACGGAGTCGACACAAACGAATGAAAATGAAACTTGTTACACACTTGTACTGTAATAAGCCCGCTACCCGTGTTTCTTTGCCCTCTGTGACCTTGTACAATTAAGGATCAAATTTGTCGAGCTTTGCTCCGGTAGTCACCGTGTGAATATGGAGGAACAGAGTTCTCCCACAGGTAAACAGCCAAGACCATTTTTGTGACTAATGTTTACTCGCTTTCTTTTTCTAGGCTGGTGAAAATTGCCCCGCAGTACTACGAGATGAGCAACTTCCCCCAGTGTGAAGCAAAGAGACAGTTGGAGCGTATCATTGCAAAAGTCTCATCCAAGGAATACACTCAGTACTAAGAAGGTCTGCATGAGCTGCGACGACATCCTCAGTATCTGTACAAAGGAAAACCTGAACTCATTCGACGGGTCTATATATTTTTTTTATGTTAAACCTCCACGACAAGCTCCTTTTTGACTTCTATTTGTCTCGCTGTGTGTAATGTATTTTCATGACTGACGAATTGTGTTGCGTTACTTTCGAGGGCCACCTTGTGTCTTTTCTTTGAAGCCAAGAGGGCTAAGCACTTCTATAATTGTACTGTAAATGACCGATTATGGGTCACGAACCATGTCAGTTTAAAGATGTTTCATGTAAATTTCACATTCCTCTTAAAGACATTCATAGTCACAGCTCGGGATTCTTGGCCGCTCCTGCTGTTCAAGCAGTCCACGGAGAGAAGCTTTTGATCACATGTAATTTATACTGTGTTTTGATGCAGGCATAATGTACTGTTCCCTTGTCACGGAGATACTAAGAGGGGCACTCCGGTCACATTTCCTGTCGCTCTTCAAACTTAATAAAAATGACTTTGTTATAAAACATTTTTCCAGTGTCAGCGTTAAAATAACAGGATAATCTGTGCATAAACTTTTCACTTGACGCGCGCACGCACAGAGCAATCACGTTTTGACCTGCCAAATCCAGCTCGTTTCCTGGCTCTTCAGGGAAAGTTAAATCTTCTTACTGGGATATTGATAGCTTCAGAAACAGTTGGAGTGAGGGGGAATGTTAATTACAAATGTTTCAGAACAAGATCAGTGTGAAATCCCCGCTGTGCTGGAGCCTGTTCTGGCTGTACCGCTTTGTGTCAGCGCCTCTCTAATGTGGAAGGTAAAGCCTGCAGTCGGGAGACGCCTGAATTCTAAGCACCACAGTGATGTAAGGAGGGGGAAGGGAAAAAAAGCAGAATAACGGTCAGTAACGTAACTCTTAAGTGTGTTTCGTTTCGCTGTAGTCGAACCACGATTATCTAATCGGGTTAAACGCGGCATCCGGCACCAAACTTGTAAGAATTCCTTCGCCGCAGATAAAGTTTGAAGTGGAAAAACTTTCTCGGGAAGCTTTCCCCTCTCATTCTCTGGGTCAACAACTTAAACGAGGCAAGCTGCCCGCGAGTGGCGGAGCGTGAATTCTACAAGGAGTTTGATTTGGGAGACTCATGAGAGGCCTGTGAAGATGTAGGGGCTGGGAGGATAAGGTTAGTGCACTCGGGGAGTATCCTGATCTTCCCACCCCTAAAGACTGATTACTACGATGTAGCAGCCAGCAGTTAATGTGTGTAGTAAGTAACCAAATGATCGTTTTGCTTTTTTCAAACTAAAACATACCACTTTAAGGTGTTCACACTTTTCATGGGCATTACTGCTGCACTGCTACGCTGCCTGTAAAAGAACCGTAAGCAACAGCAGGTACAGTAGGTAAGACCACCAAACTGTGGTCAGAAAATGTGGGCAGGACAGGAGACTTTAAAGTAAAAATAAAATATGTTCTTATTTTGTCAGACCAAAGAAAGAACCCAGAATGATTAAAGTTTATGAAATTGGGTGTCAAAATCGGGTAAAAATGAAGCCGCGCCCACTCGTTGGAGCAGTCAAGCAGCAAGTTTGAAGCGACTGAAACGTGTCAGATGAGTTCAGAAAATGACGTGACTAACTTTGAAACTCTGAGCGAGATGAATTCATCTCTACCTCTCTGCTAGAGGTGCAGGGGTATGCTCGGGGTGGCCTCAGCGTGTCATCGAGCCACCCTTTAAGGACCGCCCACAAAAGAAAAACTGTTTTAACCCCCATCTCCGCATTTCCGTCATCTGTCATTCAAAGCCCTTTCACATTTTCAGCAACATATTTAATGTATTTTGAAAGAAATCTCAGAATTGCCTTTAGACAGACTTTAAAGAAGTCAGTTATGTCTCATCGATCATTTTTAGAGTAGACACTTTGACTCATCAAAGTAGAATATGGTCTAACTAACATTAACAATGGCTCCATACACAGTAAGCCCTGTCAGTGAATAAGCAAAACACCAGAGCTCTGAAACTGGCTCACTTCACGTCACGCAGTCATCATTCATTTCTTTCTTTTTTTTTTCAAATTTAAATTCATAAAGTGCCTCAAGTGATGTCACGTGACTCTGTGTCAGCTGGGGCCGAAGACTTTGAAAATGAGAAGTTTGAAAATGAGAAAAAAAATCCTGGGGGTGCGGAGTAAGGAAGAAGTGAACTCACCAGACCTCTCCAGCCCACTCTGCATCTCTACTTAAGGCTAGCAACTCGAGGCTACGTTAGTCACTACTGAGATAAACCCACCCAAAAAAAAAAAAAGAAAGAGAAACTGCAAATCTTAAAATTCGATGAGCAGCATCCAGCAAATGTTTGACATTTTGGCTTGGAAATGGACAAAAATGATAAATAGTTGGCTGACTAATCTATTTATCAACTTACTGTTTCAGCTTTTCTCCAGCTGGAGCGGCTGCTCTGTGTGGAGGAGTTGGAAGCACACAAAAAAAGCAATATTCTTTTATCAACGAAGCTTGAGGTATACCTTGTCTGGGCACAATGACAAATGCAAATCAAAGGCACCCATTTTACTTCTGACTTTGTCTTTTGCTTCACCTTTTTAAAAAAAAGCAATTTATTTAACTGCTTCTAATCCAGATGTCTTTCCGTTCAGGTACACGCTAGCTTTTATGATAGCGTAACCTTGGTTTCCTCTGTTCTGCATCTCAACTTTACGTCAATTGTAAGGGAATATACATAACATTGACCTGAGGATAGAGGCAGAAATGAACCAGTAAGCATTTTTCACAATCTCTGTAGTGTCTGGAAGTAGGCAGGCAGAGATAGCAGACCTGCTAAGGGAGTTTTAAATTAAGCCTGCAGATTGTGTAATATGCTAAGTCAGGAAATTAGCATGTGCGCTTTAATATTTTTGGACTGTTGGGAGACAAGTTTTTAAGTGGATGGCCTTTTGCTTGGGAAACGTACACAGAACCACAAAATGGTGCCAGAGAGATTAGTCTCCCTCCCAAAGTGAAGCCAATAGAAAACCCATTAGTTTGAGCTGATCTGGAAATTATATGGAATTGATCCTGAGGTAAGGACAGTTTTTCATGCTCAATACTTCCCATTGATTCACGCTGCCATAATTACAAATGAAAATCATTATGTCTCCGACTTGTATTTTGTTGTGTCTGATGCGAGGGCACACGACGATTGCATGCGGTCCCATGTTCTCACGGAGGAATTCGAATATTAAAAACTGAGTTGGGTCGGAATGAGATTTTTTTTTTTTTTTTTTTGTAGTTCACCTTTTGTTTCGCTGTTCAAGCTGAAAAGTAATTCGAGGTCAAGGATGCGCTACACGTTGCCTGCGCCCGGCTGTTCGCGGCCGCGCCCATCCCCGCGCCCTGCGCTGATGCTGGGGGCCATTTTATGTGGCTCTTTGACAGTAACTCACCAAAAGTAGCAAACACAAACAAATACCAGACAGCTATTGTTCAGCGTGCTTTCCAAACAGTGTGAATCACCACCTCGCTACAGCTCAATCTCCTACCACCCACAGAGTCCAGGATGGTGCCTCATCATCATTTGAGACTGTGGGGTAGGGAAGTTTATTGCAGAACACCTCAGCGTTTCAGGATATCCATCCCCTACGCCCGGTCCTCCTCCCATCCCACGCCGGTTGCTCCAACCCCCCCTCCGCCGATGCCGCCACCAATCGGAGCCGAGACAGGTGTCTTATCTCCATCACACAGCACAAGCACAGCCAATCTTCCAGGAAGATGGCGACTGGAATGTGACAAATCCATCTGTCCTGGTTTGAATTTGTATGCTAATTTGAAGTAATAGCCCCTCTGGTGACAGTGCAAGGGAACAATTCAATCATGCCATCTATGACAGTTGCTTTCCAGCCTTCTCTGTGATATGGGAGTATATGCACGTACCGCCGGGTTAGACTTGATAAATTGGTTATGTAGGGGAGATGTGGCATGTAGACTGCATGTTTAAAATGGGCTGCCAGTTTGAAATGAATCTACTACTGAAGGCACCTGCGCAGAAATGTGCAGCCGCTACCTGTAGGAAGGAGGGGAAACAATATTTGATTTGACCTCATTTATTCCTCCGCGACGCTGGCGGATCGGTAGCCGTCCTGAACTTTCACCCAATTTCACTGCCGCAGCCTTTATGAGATACGTGTGAATGATAGAAATATCCCCACATAAAAATCCGCACTAACACAATTGTTACATTGTCGCACTGAATTATCTCAGGCTGTTGATTTGATTCCCGTGAAAAGCTTTCATGTGTCACTGGGCAGAGGAAGAGGGAGCAGATCAGTGGAAGCTACAGGCACCGGAATACGAACAAGCTGAGCCGCGCCATATATTCAGAGCGGAGCTGCCTATACGTTTTGTGATTTCTCTTGTGCCCTGGCAAATGTATGGCGCTCTATAATCTTTAAATTAATCTACAGCACAGGACAGATTATGGTCGATGGTGACAGATAAAGGCTAAAGAACAAACTGCTCTTCACGCGCGCATCATTCTTTCTCTTTACCTCCAGTTCAGGGCCTCTTTCAAGGCGCAGGGTTTTTTGGTTTACCATATTTCAGTCATGCATTTCCATTGCAATACACAGCACAATAATCAGAATGTGAAAACTCACTCAGAACACTCAAAAAAAAACATTTTGTTGCAGTCTGAAGTCATTTTAATGCATTTTTATTCCGCAATTTGCAGTATCGACGCAGCTAACAAAGCCTCGTGAGAATTAATTAGATGAAATGTGTAGGCTGCGTTACGGGGGGATATTCACTGTCATTTTCTGGATTTCGAGACTCTCGCTGCCGCTGTGAATTGCTGTGAATTCTTGACAATTTCTCCCGGAGAGAAAAAAAGAAAAACGCATAGCGCTGTGTGCCAATTGACCACACTTCAGACGGGTGCAGATCATGCGTGGCAAACGCATCTGATCAAACAAGGAGGCCGGCAAAGAAAGCCGATGAACAAAAAGGCCCCGTCTAACTGCGCGGGTCTCCCATCACAATAAATAGTGTGCTAAGAGACAGCTCCCTCCGAATGAGCTCTGCTGCTAGCGGCCCTCCTCCATACACTCTGCAGTGAATTGAAACATGTTCCGTGCTCGGCATGGCTGCACGTGGATAACAAATTCAGAAGCACAATAAAGCAGTTTTTGTTCTGAAGGAGGGAGCTTTTCTACGCTGGTTTATAATCACTCTAATGGCTGACATACTCCACTCAAACTTCTAGTTTTTGTCTAAAGATATGGGCATATAATTTCTCTTTAATCAGGCAGGCTTTCCATTTTTATCCATCATAATGGGCTTGATTAAAACTTGCACCTCGCAGTCTGTCATAATCTACGTGACTTATAAAACAATTAAAATGCAATCAAGTGCTGCGTTCAAGACAAAATTTAAAAGGCAAATTCTATGTAGAAAACTCACTTTTACAGCATAATCTCCCCCCTGCACTGATTTTAATATTTACATATTACATGAAGTTATCGGCCTACACTCATCTGTTCCACGCATAAGCCCCATTATTATAAATGAAGTGTCGATAATGTCATGCTTTAGTAGGTTTATGAACGGAGGTACTCCTTGCCCCTCATCGCATACTGTAGATACTGTAATGGAATGGCATTACGGTAATATAAGGGACACTTCGTGCCACCCTTTGGTCCGACAATATAAATCTAGTGAAGTAATAAATGTTGAAGCGTTTGGTATGAAGTCTTCTGCAGCTCAGCCTTTGCATTAAACATGTTATATTTGACACTATTTATTAACCGTGATCTCTGGAGATGGTTCTTGTTTCACTCTGAGACTGAAGACAGTATTTAGGCCCTTTTTCCTACGGTTTACTTTCCATTGTTGCAAGTTTTTCAAACTTCAAAACAAAACTGCAGAACTGCAGAAGAGAATGAGATGTCGGAAGAAAAAGACGCCAATCGGGACATTATATGGATGTAGGGAACTTCTCCACCCGTTTCCTCGACTCAGTGAAGTCTTCCTCCAGATGGGACGCCTCTGTCCTATTGAAATGTGGACAGACAGCTTCGTCTATTACAGCAGTGGTTGTCCTGGCTCAGTGGTTCTGCTGCTTTTCTCTCCCGGCAGCTAGTTTACTGCATTCACCTGGTGGCTCAGATGTAAATCAGCCTTGAAGGCTACATGGCTACAAGAAAACCAGTAGGGCTCGCCGTCTAAAGCTGCATTAAGGCCTCTGTAGCTGTGTGGGTCTATGGCACAATTGACCAACTGCAATATAAGCAAACGTTTAGTTTCACCTTCATAGGTTAGTTTAGTACAATGCAGTTGATGTACTGCATTGCCAAGTAAAAATTATCATAATGTGTGATATTACTGACCTTAGCACTTTACAATTTAATTTGTTTTGTGCTCTGTATTGTTCTATTTCAGTGGCTCCTGGTCTCGGGATAACCTCATGCAAATTAGCCTCTGGCTATATGTATCTCTGGTGCAATGGGCTGTGTTATAGTTTGAGCTGTCAAATAAAGTGAGAAGAGAAAGAGGCACAACTTATTATAGCTTCTCAAACTGGTTTTCAGGATGTGATAGGACGTTTCAGCCTACTTCTTTAAAGAATTATAGGTCTAACATTTTAACTTTCAGTATTTCATCCTCCTCTAAGCTCATCCTGAATGCAGCAGTCTCCGACTACGCGGGGGGCCCAGCTACCGCTCGACAAAATCACAACGGTTCGCTGTCCTGGCTCCACAGTGGTGGAACGAGCTTCCCGTGGGCACCAGGACGGCAGAAACTCTACAAATCTTCTGTCGCAGACTGAAAACTCATCTGTTCAGACTGAACCTTGGACCATGGAAACACTTTGTGTTATTGTTTTATTTCAAAATGTAGCACTTGAAACAGTTCAGCACATTTGATGAAGTTGATATACTTCCACCACATGACTGAATGCACTTATTGTAAGCTGCTTTGAATAAAAGCTAAATAAATGTAATGTAATGTAACCTCAATTAAATGCCCTGTACACCAGAAACTGGATAAACTAAACAGAATGCACCCCTACCTTTCCTGCCATAACATAAAAATGGAATTAAGCTCTGAATTGAGCTTTTATTAAAAAAAAATATTTAAAATTGATTTAGTATGCCTTGGTGCTGAGCTGAATATTTTACATACTGCCGTCCATTCTTGACCACACCATAGTTTTTATGCGCGCGTTACAAACCGAGGTCCTCTGCACTGTGCCGGCATGTCGTGACAAATGTATCTTTCCCTCCAAAGAGTGAAGTTTAATTCAAAGTAAATGAAGAGAGAGTAAAAAGAGTTAATTCACTGCACTCTTATCTTTTTAATAACATGAATTTGTATTTTGGCGCTTGGGCAGGAAGTCATTCCAAATGAAAAGGCTGAAGTCCAACTGAAGTCAAAGAAAAGTCTCACTTATTTTGTCGAGTCACATATGAAGAAATAAGATGTACTTAAACTTGAGTCCAGCGCTCCCGTCAAATGAAACTCGTTAGCTTGCGGGTACGACGCGGAACGTCATGTATGAGCTCCAACAAAAAAACTTCAGGTTGGGACGTTGTGAACGCCACAAGAGAGCGGTGTTCACGTGGACTCTTCTCGTTAACACGGTGAAAACACAACCCCATTTGACGTCAACGCAAGACACTCAAGCCCAGACACACCAAAGTATTGTTCATATTCAAGGATTCAAGGAGTTTTACTGTCATTTCAGCACATTAAACATGGGATGGAACGAAATTGGTTTCCCCTGGTCCCGAAGCAGCCTGATATCAAATATAAACTAGCTAACTAAGTAGCTAGTTTTACTTTATTTTAGTCAAAATAGAGTAAAACAGATATCGGGCTGCTCCGGGACCAGGGGAAACCAGTATGTATGTACAGAGCTTGTTGCTCGCAACCCCGCTATGCATTGCGTAAATTTAAAAGCAAATAATGTCCAAAATGTCGATACATTACAATGAATTATTGAATCTAATTAACAGAAAAGGCAGTTAGCTTATGATGAGGACCAGAACCACAGGTGTGGACCGGTAAGAGAGGTAACAACAACATATTTTTGACATCATTTGGCTATGAAGTGAAAATGTAAGCCCTCCTCATCACGTTGGAGACACTCTTGACCCTGTGTTTGACACCTCCGGGCGGCCCGCGGACCCCACTTTGGGCACCACCTCGCTCGAAAGCATCCCGCTCTTATTTTTTGGGAGAAGGGGCGCCCACGTGACAGGGAGAAGCAGCAGACAGCACACCGCCGCTGCTCGTTTGATAGCTTCCACGGCGCCGGACGGAGAAGCAAGCGGGGCACCGAGAGGGAGAGACAGAGACAGAGACACTCGTCGAGGGAAGACATATTTAAAAGACAAAAATCTCCGTTTGCGACGGAAGAACTCCCGCAGACTCCTCCAACCGACACGGCTGGCACAAGCACACACACACACACACACACACACACACACACACACCATGGACGGTTATGCCCGGACCGAAGATGAGCTGTTCTCCTCCTGCCTCCTCAACCTCACCTGGGAGAATTGCTACGAGCAGGTAGGACACGACTCTGTCCAACATACCGGCGTCAATTACGGTAAAAAAAAAAAACAACCAAACAAACAAAAAAACAGCCTTACCGCTGCCTGTAACGAACATATTGTGATTAAAAATAGTCAAACAACTTATAAATGATACTCTGGAGTGAGTCAGCACGTGAGGTGAGTGCAGGTAGCAACTTTAATTCAGCTAACCGCGCGAGGGTCCCGGATATCCCCCCTTCCTCCATTTTTCTCTTGCGTCCCAAACTTTTGTTACCTGACATTACGGCTGTAATTAAGCGGGAGCCCCGGTGTCTCCAAACTGTTTTTCCTTCCCGAACTTCCACATTTCTCTGCGAGGGGGCTCAAACATCCTGCCCTTGAAATCAATAATGAATTAACCTAGTAGACAAAATAAATCTTATGCCAGGGATTGTATTAATAAGTAAAAAGCAAACACAAACTTAGCATTCCTTTTGAAGTAACCGAGATGCTTGGGTATATTATGTGGACCGGGTGATGCTTTTCACGCAGAGATCATAAGGCGCGAGCCTCTTTCATATCTCCGTGTCCCGAGACCCGTGGGTTGCCAGGTAGGTGCTCAAAATCAGGTAGTGCAAACTCAAAAAGATTCTCTCTCTCTCTGTTTCCTCTAAAGTTGAGAACAGACTTGACGCTGAGCACTTTGATCATTGAACGCCGGGCCTGTTCTCACACAGCAAGAGCAGCCAGTGGTGTCTGTTTGGAGATAATTACCTAATTCCTCCCTCTTCCCTCCAGCTTAATCAGTTCTGCCTTTAAAATACACTTATCATGCCGTATGAAATCCCTCTTAATTCTCGCATTCTAATTTGTGCGAGGAATGTGTGAGGCTAAAGTCACACTGCCACGAGAATGCCAATGAAATCCTTCCCCTTGAATGCTGAAAGGGCTCCCAGCTATTTAGAAATGTATGCACAATGATTGATGCCAAAATATTTGTACAGTGATTTTTATGGTAATTTACTTGAATGCCACCATGAGAGCTCAGGATATATTTATATACGGGATATTTCTTTCTGTTATCAGCATCCAGGTTGCAATACAGTGACGGAGGACATTTAAACAATAAATCTCCCGTGGTTTAGTGGGCTACCATTTTTTTTGAATTACAAGTAATCGCAAATTAAAGAGGATTAGACTCTTAAAGCCCGAGCTTGCGATTGGCCGCGCTGAGAGTCGTATTGTAACAGTTGTTTAGACGCGGGGAAACAAAGGCCACGACAAGCATGATGCAGGATTGCAGAGTCATTGTCGATGGCGTTTTGAATGCGCACCAATTAAGCTTCGGCAGCCTCGGTTTGCGAAATGGATTCTGGCACATCAGCCCGGGAGCCGCGCATTTATAAACTTGAGTCGCTTAAATCCACAACGAAGAATTGACTAAGCAGTGTAGATTTTGGCTGGATTCACACCCGGCCCGTGTGCTGAACCCAGAGGGTTTAAAGATGAAAGCTCCTAACTTCCCTGCCTTTAATTCAATTGAACACATCACATCCTTTTTTTATATATATATTTAGTCCAGTGATTTCTTTTTTTAAAAGAAGTCATCTTTAAGTCAGTCAGTCATAAAGCAAAAATCCCAAACGCCGGCTTGTTTAATCTTCTCAAATGTGAGCGTCGGCTGCTTTTCACAGCTACGTACCGGCGTAAATGGAATGTGTTTTGGTTTTGCGGTGTTGGTCGGACAAAAGTGCAGTTTCGAAGCATTGTCTCGACATGAAATATTGCACGTTTCTAAAAGTAATAAAGCAACATTTAAAAGGAAGACGTGAGAAGAAATAGTTGGGTTAATTGTCGCAGGTGGCCCCACATTTCCTTTATTTATATGCGTACTTAAAATGAAGCTACGCTCTGGTACGTAATCTCCTAGTACAGTCCACACGCTTGGCCTTAAAAAGCCTCCCCGGTGCTAATAAAAACAAAGCGAAGCGTCTGAAAGCGGGTCATCCGCTCAGCCGGCGTGCTGCTAGCCATGCACATATCCTCCCTCCCCAAGTCCTACGGCGGGTGAGTAAATAAATAAATAAGGAAGTAAAGGGAAATGTTGACACAACCTGTCCTTGTGGCCAGATTATCCACTCATGCTTGAGCGCTGGGTAAAGGCCCTGCATTATTCAGCCTAAGACACAGAGATGGTGGGGGGCGGGGGGGTGGACTGTGGAGAAGCTGGGTCCTGCTGCAGGAGTTTGTGTGTGGATAAAGAGTGTGTGTGTGTGTGTGTGTGTGTGTGTGTGTGTGTTTTTGAGGTAAGAGCAGAGACGGGGATAGCTGAAATGCACGGGATGGGGAGGAGGAAGTCTGCGCTTAATTATCAAATGAACTCGTGCCCTCGTCCTCACTCCATCTCTCTGACTTTTTCCACTCTCCGCATCTCGCGCCCGCTCACCCCCCCACCCTCCTCCTCCTCCTCCGTCAGGCTTCTTGAAGGCTGCTGTCCGCGGTGCTGAAAGTTTCATCACACATTTTGTGCATGTCTTTTTTAGAATTCCAGGCTCCAATCCCCGCCCGGCCCTCGTCGCTCTTCAAAAGCAATGTATTCAGTTTGTCTCGACAAAAAGCGTGCCAGCGCTTGGCAGCGCAGCTCAAAAGGGTGAAGCCTATCATTCAAGACGTTTGAAAAAAGGCTGCAGGTAACACAGCGTGCTCTCAGAAGCAGTAAGGACTAATGCATTTCTTTTTTTATGTGTGTCTGCCTCTGCCTACAGCATGTTTCATCACAGCAAGGCTCAAGTTACGTTACCCCTCACTCAGTGGCTTGGTTAAATGAAAGCTCCTTTGTGTGCGCTCTTATGTACAGTACTTGATCCACGCGACTCACTTCTTGAATATGTGTTTCTCTGCAGGTCACAAGCCGAGCTGAGAGGTAGACTCACTTAATTTTGTTTGAGTTCAGTCTGGTGCGCTCCGTGTTGATTGACAGGGGAGTGAAAAGTTGCAATTTTTTATTTATATGCCGTCTCTTTGGGCGAAGGGTGAAGAGATTTCTGAAGTGTCGCGGTACAGAGGCACAGTGCTAACATTATCTAGCTTTGTATCGTCACTTGGAGTTAGTGCACCTCTCTTTACGCTTCCGCCCTGTTAAAAGTTTGACGCGGTCCCAGCTGTCTGAGGAAGCCTTGCACTGCAGCATTTACATACCGCCGCGTGTATTCTTTAGGAAGCTGCTCCGCAGATGAACTCTTTGTGGTTTAGGTAGCCAAATTTTATTACAGAAGACTTTCATCTCCCCCCAGACAGCCACAGCTACTTATCTTATCCTGTCTCCCACATTCACTTTCTTGGAGTGCGTGTGAAGGGAGGGGGGAGGGGAGCGGTGACAGCCGTTAACTGCAACAAAAGTTTAAAATCAGACATGAGTGGAGTTATTGGTTGCGTTGGAAGTTCGGCACTCCAATCACGGTAACGGTGTTAAATAAATCAGACAATGCTCAGGCAATTCAGTGACATCCCTGCAGCTGTGGTCTTGACCGGATCTGACTCCTCTTTAAGACGGAGACAAATGTGTTTGATTCTGAAATGAGGCATTTGAAAAGTTGTACTGGGACCGATGACAACACTGCTTTTCTATCCTTGCCCTCTCGGTTTTTAATTAGATGATAAAGTTGATTGAGTTTTGGATTTTGGGTCAGACTTTTGAGGACATCACATTGGACAAGCTTTTAAGCGTTGAATACACCAGGTGATCAGCTGATTTGGAAACTAAACAACGTGTTGGTGAAAATAATCAAACGACTCACACTGCAGACACTCTTCAGACTACTCCACTTCACTCGCAGTCGGTGGCAACTCTAGAGTAAGAAGCTGGTAAGGGGTCAGCTGTTTGCACTGCTGATTTACTGTTTCACGGTGCCTTTCACGCAAGACAGGTCTGACATAAGTCAAGTTCAGCGTTCATACTAGTCAGCGAGCCTTTCGTCGAGTCGACCCAACTGACTAGTGACGCGACACCCCTTGTAGCGGACAGTGGATTGGTGTTTATCAGAAGAGACTCGTCGTTTTCTCCCAAAGATGACTTGAATGTAGTTTGAGGTGGACCGGTTGTCCAAATTAGGATTCAAATTGAGAAATGTAAGACAGGCAGCACTTGACAAAAAGCCTAATTACCTCCCCCGAATCCCAGAAACTCATTTACTGTTTGTCATGCTCTCAGTCCACGATTTGCTCAGTGCACCTCTAGAACCACACCTCTTACAACCGCCCCCGAAGGAGTGCATCTAATTTCCACGTTGGCACATCTTTTTTTTTTTTTTCCCCCCCTTTCTTTCTTTTTACATCAACAAGTGTACGCCTGCTGAACACCTTGCTTTTGATATCCACCCACAGGAGCAGGGCCTGTCTGCAGCTTAATGAGAAGCGTGTTGTTCCCCTTGCAACATATTGCCAAGATATGGATGGGTAATTATCTAATCAAGAAAGTGCCGCCACTTGCTCACTGCTGACCTGCTAACCGTCTGCCAGAGTTTTCGCTGCAAGATGTTTACACACCCTATATCGAACACATTTTGGCAGCTGTAGCATGTCGGTGGAAGGATTACGCGGGAGCTGACACCGAACTGTCGTACATGTTAAACATACATGTCGTTTTAATAATTGAAACAATCGTATCACAGCGGCACATATACTGACGTGTGTGAGCCTATCCTTGATTGTAGCTCTGTCAGTCACTTTTAAAAATTCAACAGTGCAGTAGGAGCACAGAGGAGAGTCGGGAGGCAGGGTGGCTGAGCAGAGACTATATCATAGACACAAATGTTCCCAAAGTGCCCTGTTATATTAATTCCAAAGGGAGTTGTGAACCACCAGAGGGAGCAACAAGCTTTGATTTCCCATGGTGCTAAAATTAGTCATGTCATTAGTCAAAGGTAAGGTAAAAGAAGAAGTCCTTTTTACTGCGTCACCCTGGCCACAATATATACTGTATGGTAATCGAGAAAGAGAGACAGAGAGAGAGATTACACATGGTGTTGATGGAATATCTTTCAACCCAATTTTCAGTCTCCGTGTCCCTGCGATGTGCTTGTTTCACAGCAAATTAATGTAATCACAATATTACTTTCCAGCGATATGAATCTTGTTTCTCGAGCCTCCTCGCACTGCGCCTCGACGTCACTGCAAGAAGGAGTGCAGGCGCCCCAGACTGCATTCTTCTGATTATGTGTGGGAAAATGTCTTCCTCACCATTGACAATCTGTTGATACCTCGCAAAAATCTCAGATGAAAGGAAATGCAGCTTAGACTGTGAAAAATCCTCGCCTTCTCACCGGGAGGTAAAAGTACTCTCACAAACATTGAATTGTACATCTGAAGTGTTATCAATTCCACCTGAAACGGAGGGCCCCGGTGGCAGAGCTGAACCCCTCCGCTTTTGATCGCGCCAGCGGTGCCTGTAAACAAGTATTTTCCCATCTTCCTCCCCGTCTGTCTCTCCCCACTCTCTCTCTCTCTCTCCCTCTCTCTTCCTCCCGCACCAAGGTGTCTAGAGGGGGAGGTTCCTTTTGATTATCTCCGCTGTGGATTAATTGCTTTTCTTAACCTCTGCACAGACGTGCTCCAACACCGCCCCGGAGCCCGCCGCACGCGCCCAGATGGACCCCTGCCAGGAGAAAAACAAACCACACCACGCTTCTATCTCCCCACCTTCTCTCAATTACTGACCTTCATCCTTTCATTTCGCCTCGGATCTTATCGCCGGCATTATCGGTGTATTTACTTTGTTTGTTTAGCTAGTCACTTGGTGCACTGCAGCATTCTTGTCTACATTTTTAAGGCAGAGCGAGCATGTGTGAGAGGTGTATTAATTTCTAGGAAGACCCAGAGCGGCGGACGAGACGAGCGCGCGTTTTCAGGTGAGCGCGCCGCGCGCCACAAAGCACCCGCGCGAGTTTTTAATGCAGGAATATCGCGCTGGAACTGTCCTTATTCCATGATTAAGTAGATTTTGGCCTTGAGTTGTGCTGGCCAAGCAATTTCAGTCACGTTTTTCTCTCCCCCCGCCTAACACAGAGTGCTCTTTTCCATCTCACTCCTGCCTTTGAGACACGCATGTGCATCACGTCTCTGAAAAGGTCCCAGCCCCTGCCTCCAAACGCTGTCATAAAGCAACGGACTGCCTCCTTCAGACCTTGGCCTTTTTTTTTTTTCTCTCTCTCTCTCTTCAGGACATCCTGAAAGCGCATCCAGGAGCCATCTCAATGATTTATACGCTACATCTCACATGCAGACCATCTACAGCACCTTCACAGTTTGGACAACACTGTGCTAAAATGTTCTCGGGAGTTCGATTGCCACAGGAGTAAAGAAAAAGTTTTAATCTTTTTTTTTTTTTTTTTTTCATCTCCTTCTTCTGGTGTTGGTGCTGACTGAGAGTTCAACATTTAGACATGAAGAAGTTTCTTTTTTAGCCCAGAGTTGTTGGCAGAAAAGTGTTGGAATATAACCTTTCTAATCTCTGGCGGGAGTTTCATAATCCATAACTCTGAATTTTTGGTCTTGGTCTCTCTCGAGTTCATCCTTTTTATTATTATTATTATTATTTTTTTTCATCCCGATAAGTGAATCCAGAAAAAACTTCTCTCATAACTTAAGTTTTGCACGACTGTTTATGACATTACTATAAGTGGCTTTGGGGCCGCACAGGCTAAAAAATGTTGGTCTATTTATTTATTTTTGGCCTGTGTAGCCTAATTGGTTCAGGTGTTTTGATATAGAGAGCACTGTGGGGCCGCAGTCTAACAGAGATGAGACAGCCCACACACACACACACACACACACACAGATACACACAAATGCAAAATCTGCATGTGAGACATGAACAGACGCATAATGTGCACACTGACTCACTCATTCACTCACTAACAGGCTAGACTCCCCGGACTGTACGGTACCGCGCGGCGTTGCTGATTTTCCCCATCAGCAGAAAGCCGGGATGAGCCGAGCTAATTGAGCTGGGAGGCCCGGCGGGGAACAGGGCCCCTTCACGCACCAGCTCGTCACTTCCTTTCTTTATCCATCCACCACTGTGCCTTTTAGTCCCACATCCCCAAACCACTCTGTGCTGCACAAAAGAAAAAAAGTACCATCGATGCACGACTCAGTGTCTGAACAATGATTCCAGATGCATATGGATGTGAGCCAAAATGCAAAACCAGAAACTACGATCGCAGCGTTCCGCTCTGCCTCTCTGAAGTCTATAATGCCAGTTTGTGTTATTTCTATATTAAATAACCTTTAATGCCATAAATAAACCGCAAGTGTCCACACACACTTGACAGGCAATTGTTTCTGAGTTCCGTGCTGCACCCAAACAGAATTAAGAGCCCGATTGGACAAGCTGCATCGTCTGTATCACAGCAGACTAGCCGACAACAAAAGCAGATTACCTGTTCTATTTGAGGGATATTAAGATGTTACATGCCATTCGATGGGCCCTGGGAGGCCCGTCATAAAAGCCACAGCAAGCTGTTGAGACGGAGACTCAGAGTTGTTTCCATCTTTTAGCTGCACTCGGGGACTGATTATGGTCAAGCAAACGGCCTTTACCTGGAAAGTCACTTTCACTTTCTCGTCTACCATTTGTTAGTATGGCTAATGTCTCATTAAGTCTCTCATAGGGGAAATGATGTGCTCTTTGGGTGAAGGTTAGGCTCTCGGCTTATCATGAGACAAAAGAGACTGATTATCGCAGCACAGGCGCGCCTTAGCCTGTGTCTTTCACAACAAGTCCTATTTGTGTTACTGCCGGAGCTGCTTCATTACCCATAATCTATTAGCCCTCCCTCCACCTCCCCCGAATAAAAGTTAAAACATTTGGGCTAAATGATGAATGCTTGATCACTTCTGGCCTGGTGTTCCACGGAAAGGAGTGGACGGAGAGGAGGTGGGGGGTAGATTTTACATTATCAAGGAGATAATTACAAAGCAATCATAAGCTGTTTCCGGTAAAGTGGTAAACAAGCCAAGGGCTTGTGCTCTTTTCCCAAGAATAATTAAAAGTCGCTTTGCATTCTATGCATCAGTGTCCTTTTCTCCACTCGGTGGCCACCTCTTGGCATAATAAAGCTGGCTAAATTTTTCCATATCGGCGCGGCCCTTTATTCGGAAGCGTTTCTGTATTTTCTGGATCCTTCTCCGTCTTGTATCTCGTCATAAATCTATAGAAAACTCGTAATCTCGAAGGTGCAGTTTGCCGCTTTTCCTTTTTTCATTTGTCACTTTCCGACTGCCAATTCTGAACAGCTGCGAATTGCTGTGTCACAAAGCGGGAAGATTTCCAAATACAGACCACTGCTCCTCCATGGCTTTGCCTTTTTTTAATGCCCAAGTAACAAGTTCATTCATTGATTGGTCTAGTCGAGAATGGCGACTCGCCGGCGGAGGTGTAGGAATACTAGATGAGAAGACTCTCCATTTGGCTTAATTCTCAACCATAAAAATTCCAATCAACTTTTACTTCAAATGATAGTAAAAAGGATATTTACATGCAGCATGCGTCTGCTCTACTGAAATACAGCGCAAATTAGTTTGGCAAACATGATCACTTTTGTGGATTTCAGCTAGTTTTCCAAATTTTCAAGTTTATCTATGGCTTTCTATCGCTTCCTGAGTTTTCGGCAAGCACACTCTTGCGACAATCTGCCTGCTAAACCGGTTCAACACGGTTGAAAGAGCTCAGACGAGAGCGAGATCCAGGGACGCTTTCTTTGCACGTTATCAACTTCCTTTCTCAGTTTGCAAGCCGCGTCTATAACTCAGGATGCCCGCGGGCTGTGTCACATCACAGCGCTTGACATGTAGTCGTTACTCCACTTCTAACAACACCAGAATCAGTCAATTATCCATGGAATCGATCAACATAAACCCCACTGCCACTCATTTAAAAGAGTCAATCAATCTGCATGGGCCTTTCCTCCCTATTTTCCTCGCCGCGGTACAAGCGTTTGTGCGTGCGTGCATGTGTTAGGCGCCGCGGGTTGGCCCGTGATGGATCTACTCGAGTGACAGCTCGTCTTCTGATTTATGGTTGTTTATCGCCGGAGTAAGACTGGAGTTGACCTCTCGTCTAGGTTGCCACCATTTTTTTCCCATGATGCTTGTAAAGCCGCGCGATTGTCTCCGCTTGCCCAGGTGTCGTCTTGGGGGGAAACAGATGTGTGCGCGCACGTGCCTTTCTGCGCGCCCTAACTTTTAAACGCCCGTACTCCGGAGCTCTTAACTTTGACTCGCTTCCTCCCGTGTTGGTATGTGCCCGGCTGCACTTGCCAACTCCTTGGTGACTTCATTACTAAATGAAGCGGCCCATAATTCCACATCGCCACAGTGATAAATGCTGCGGTGGCAGTCTGCGAGGCAAGGGGGGGGGGGCACCGCGTCCTCCCTACCTGATGACATGCAAGGTTTATCACGTTGAGCAGAGACATGGTCACCTTACCGCGGGCCTCATTGTGACAGCCAGCAAGTCACTCGAGAGCACCATTGGAAATCAATAAGCCCCTGCTCTTTAATTGTTAGAAAAAAGCTTCCCTGTTTACAGCATCACATCATCAGTCAGGACAGCCTGACTTTCATTTATTTTTGCTTTTTTTTTCCCCCTCCTCTCTTCCTCCTCATCTTTTTCCTCCCTCTCCTCTGCAGGATGTGCTAGCTGGCTGATTTGTTTAGTAGATTACGTAACAGGAGCTGGCTGGATTTTATTTTTGGGGGGGGACCTGTTTGATATGTACACAGGAAGCTTTCCTGATTAACTTCGGGGCGCCCGAGGCGTCCTCGCGCCTTATCTCGGCGGACGCTCGCCTCGGTGCGAGCCCCTCCCCACCGCCGGCTCGCGCTAACGGGGGGACGACATGCTCGCTCCTGTCCTCTGTTGACCGCAAGGCGCAACTGCTTCGCTGCTTCCGCCGAGGAGAGAGGCAGACGACTTCCATCACGCTTTCTGTGTCGGTCACACAGCAGTCCCTTATACTGCAGAATGCTCCAGATTTTTGTCACAGGTTACATTCTGTCTGGACTTCGTGAGCAGTTCAGAGTGATGTGGCAGAAAATCCTTTCATTTTTCAGCACTCCCTGTGTAAGTTACACACTGTCTGCACAGAAACCCTCTAATCGTCTTGCACCTCCTCTGATTTATCCATAGTTGCTTCTCACCCGTAGGTTGGGAACCATTGCTTGATACAAAACCACTTCATTAAATAAAGATATAGCCTAATATCTCAAACTGTCCCTTTTTTTACACACAGGTCAAATCAGGTTATTGTTGGGGGGTGCCATGCTTTTCTTATGAGAAGCCCAAAGCCAATAGTTACCCTGTTTCCACGCTCTTTGCTCCATCTGTGTCTCCACAAGCTTCTCCTATTAGCGTGTTACCTGGGGAGGACCACAGCTCCAAAACTCTGATTAGGCCCTCTCTGGCTAATTAACTGCTCGGGCCACAGTTGGCCATTTGCGGCGTTTAATGGAGGGACGACGCCGCAGCTGTCCTTCGTCTGTCATTCATCTGATTTGTGCCCTTTATGCCACAATTTGTGCCATAAAAATTTATAAATAGCCAAAGCTAGCATAGCATTTATCGCTCTCATTAAAGTGACAGAGGATACGGCGCACACTATGTCTTCATGTAAGCAGCGGCGGAGGCTGTGTTTTAATTATGAGAAAGGGGGGAAGAGCGGAGAAGGCTTTTGTCTTAGGAGGAAGAATTCCTGGTGATTCCTAGAGAGAGGAACTAATTATGACAATGTTGTGGTACTTTAAAATGCCGCAAGCACGGCTGATCGCTTTAATTTTCCTCTGTCCTCCCTCTTCTCTTTTGCTCTGCGGCTATTCAGGGCAACGGGCTGCTTAATCATTTATACCTATCTGTTACGGTATGAAATTTGGGAGGACACTAACATGCATGCAAAAGGAATCTAATATTTCCCCCTTGAGTATCTCGTTTAGACTTTAACTCTCTCTAAATCCTTCACTCTGTCGAGTAACAGTGGTTCGGGAACATTCAGTTGAATCTGAACAGATGGCTTATTTTTTTTTGTGTTGTACCTGCTCGCACCTACGCACCAACATGAACATACTCTAATAAAAACACACTAAAACTACAGTATAAACTCACTCACCCCACCCACTTGCTCACACAAACCCCAGGCGCTATGGTATCATCCAGTTGTAGCGTGTTCATTAGGCGTGGGGAGCGTTTGCCCACTCTGCCCTCGCACATGTGTACATGGAAATTGTTAAATCTTTTTATTTATTTATTTATTTTTTTGTTGTGCAGGGCTGATGATAATTTTAGAGTGGGCTGGTTTCATTTCTTCTTCAGGACATTTTTTACATTCCAGCTGCGTGAAATTCTGCAAAGGCATGTTTGCAGAACATGTATTTTTGCACTGATGTACACAAATGCATGCACATATAAATTTTATACAGGCAGTATGCAGTTTTTGGACAAATTTAGTATCCAGTCTTCCTTGGAGTCCATGTTTCGGCCCCTTTTCCCTCTCTGGATGTTTATTTTCAACATTGTTTCCTTGTGTCTGTGACTAGCCTGTACTTTTTTCCTTTTTTTTTTTTTTTATCCAGTTCTTCCCAGGGGAAAGTGGCTAGCACATGTGAACGGATCACTTCTGATTAGTGGGGGTGCTTTAAAAAGACGCCTGTAGTGTTCTTCTCCAGAAACAAACAGTGGTGTGACCTCCTCAGGGAAGACTGCCGTTTCCTTAGCACAGCACAAGCCCCCCCCCCCTCCCGAGAGAAGTTGTTTTATCTCCCAAGTGCTGTTAACTTTGGGCTTTAAACTGTGTACTTGCCGATGCCTTGTTTTTCACATTAGATATCACGCAGGACGGCAACAGAGCTGATTGACAAAAACAAAAGGCTGTTGGATCCATCTTCATCCGGTCTTCTTTTTTAAATTTCGCAACAGCCTCACAACATAAACTCACTGTCATTCCATTCTCCCTGCAAATTTCCATATTAAGAGCCTGATAAGCACATTTTTGTGTTACTGCCCGTGCGCCCGTTTGTGTAATTTTTTTGGCAAAACATAAAGGTTGGATAAAATTTGAATCGTATGGCATTTTGTGTGAAAAGAGGCAGAGCGAGGGAAGATGGGGAAGGTAGGTAAATAGCACGGGAGGGGTGGGGAGCCGAAGCAGGCGACTGATTTGCCTCCGTTCTGTCGGGAGGATTTACGGTGCAAGAGTGTTGAGCCATCAATCAATTGTGGCGCACTCCAAGGACAACTTTGTCTCTTTATGCAATTTGTAAGGCTGTCCAGTCAAATTGATTCCTTAACCAGGAGCCGTCCAGCTCCCAGAGAAGAGTAAACCCCCCTGAAAAGAACATCAACCTCTGTTTGCTGTAAACCAGACAATAAATGATAGGACTGTTGTCTGTCGATGGCTAAAATCCAACTGCAAAACAAAGTGGGTGACAAAAAAACAAGATTAAAAGTGATCGCAGGAGTGATTGATTAAATGTGATTAAATGGAAGAACTGAGGATTGATGCTGTTGAGTCCCTGTTACAAATGATTCTAGTATTATGATTGTTTAGTCCCAGTCCTTCATGCATTATTTCTCTAGAACAAAATCATATTTTATTTTTAACCAAAAGAACCTTTACACCCAAAATTCAGTAACGCATTGATTTTAATGATGGAGATATCAGTTGCACAATTTTGGGAAATTGGTATCAACCTGTGAGATTAGTTACCTTTTTAGTTACTTTTAGTTTTTAGCCATTCTTAGCTATAGTTGAGCACTGTCAGTTGGTCCACCACTCCCATCCAGATTCAACTATGTCAGCAACTATTGCATTGCTTTGAAAAACGGTACAGATATCAATGGTGCCCCCATGGTGAATACTAAAGACATTGGTGGTCCTGTAACTTTTGATCTGGTGCTACCAACAGGTCAACGTTTTCACTACTCCGGTAGTAGCTCAACAGATTCAGCCTTTAATGGATTCAAAGCCTATTTACAAGCCTCAACCTGGTCATCAATACATGAAGTGTTACCTTTTTATGATTTGATTCCGATAAGCAGTGCGATGTAAATTATACCACCTTCAAAAAAATTTTCCCAACAATGGTGCCGGAGGAAACTCCATCCCATCATTTCCTGCTGAGCAGGCACTCGGTCTTCTTCCATGTCAACTCTGTGGTGATTTGGGACGTTTAGCGGACAATAGGAAAGCGATTACAGAAACAGGCTGTACACTTGAATAATTGATGCCGGAAATCGTGCTCAGCTTTTCAGAATTCGTAATGATGCCCCCCCGCCCCCCCCCCCCCTCCAACCCCCCCTTATCTTTTACCCCAACACACACACCCGTGCGCGCACACGCACACCGAAATATTCAATTAGTGTACAAACACCTACGATAGGCTGCTGTGACTCACTTGCCTGGGTGCAGCGATCATATTAATGTGGAAATAATAAAAAAAACATCCAACATTAATGGCATATGATGAATTACACTGCCGAGTAAATGTCTTAGCATTGCTTTTAATATGGTCTTTAAGATCCCAGATTAGCATCCCCTCATTTTTCTGCTGTGAAAATCAAATTCAAAGGAACATTTTCCTTCCATTCCGCTGACTGAAATGAGTAGAAACATAAATATAGAAACAAATTAAGTCAAAGATTATCTAATGGAGCGTGCGTCAGTGCAGTTTGTCACAAGCTTTATGTAAGAGTATTGCTCAGCGGCCACAGTTCTTAGTAACTATTGAGACCATTTTATTTACCAAACAGAACAAGTTTTGGGCTGTTGCAGTGCACTTTATCATTCACTTAAGACACGAAAACATTTTGCCACCAGTAACCCTTTGACAGCTGGCACACGTGGCATCCATGTGAAGACTGGCTGAGTTCGTGGCAACAAATAGCCTGAAAATATAGTTCATTTCAGTTCGATCAGGGAGGGAAAAAAAAAGCATTCCATCTGAGGGCTGTCTGACAAACCATGACATGTCAGCCTCGCTGATAAGACAAATCTGGAGGGTGGGAGGGAGATCCAATATTAACAACACTATTTTTTTCACAAGAGATCTGTTTGGATGTGACATCCCTGGCAGACATAGCAAGATGTAAAAATCACTGGCAGACTGTCTTGGGCTCTGAACTAGGGCTGCCCTAGCCAGGTCCTCAAATTATTCTTTAGACTTTAGACTACTACTTAACAGTGTAACTTCATCAGGAAGTAGACAACCTAACCTTTAACCATTTGATTTGTAAAAATGCCACACAAAACAGTGTTTTTTCACCATTTGAAAGGACAGCTCATAAGCACCTCCCGAACTGACCATGGAGAGGCAGTGTTGTTGCTGCAAAGCATCTGAAACCAGGCCTATCACCTGACATGGAAAGTAACCATTTTGAATTGCAGATGTAGACATGACGATGAACAGTTTACAGGCAAGGTAATATCTACTACGATTTGGACAATATCTGTTATAAGAAATTGTTGCAAACCCAGCCAGGACACAGAATCAGTCAAACAGTTCATACAGATTTGCTGAATCTTTGAGGACTTGAGGCTGGCTGGCAGTGTGTCCCAATGGTGGTGGTACATGGTGGTGCCAAAAATCCTAGAACCGCATAGGATGACTGGACTGGACGCGGTGGATATGGTAGGCAGAAGTCCTGGGACGGATTGTAACGGCTATCAATTGGCGCAACCTCAGATGCTTGACTTGCTGAACAAATCAGAGAAATGGGTGGTGTTTCTGAAGGTCTGGATCTAGCTTAGGACAGCCATTACACTTATAAATAGAGAAGACTAGAGACTAAACAGCTCCCCCTTGTGCAGTCGACCAAAAAACTGGAAAATAAGATGACGGACAGTGGGTGGAAAGGTTTTATAATATGGCATGCTATGCTGTGTTAAAAGGCCCCAAGAACATGTTGCACACAGTTTTTCTGTAATTGGTCTCTATGGACAGGTTCGATTAGTGACTGGCTGTGGAACCTATAACCTTTTTTTTTTGTACCAACTAGTTCTAAACTCTGTTCAGGGTCAGGGGAGTTCACAGGGAACAAATGAACAATTCATGGACCCAGCTGTGCTCAGATTTCAGTCAGCAGCTCCCTGCTCCACCCTCCTAGCGGGGAATGACAAAAAAAAAAAACAACAGATTTTGATAAATAAATAAATAAATAAAAAAGGCTCCATCCAGACAATTGGGAGCAGAGGTGCCATTCCACCCCATCCCTGTTTCAAGGCTGTAGACTGGGTGTGATGTCCAACCGCTCTGCTCAGAATAGCTTTTTGTGGTTCCTGTCTGAAGCACTGGACATCACAGCTAGCGCTGCCACTTCTGGCTCCATTTAGAGTGAGTAGAAAGTTGGTCTTTGTTCAACGCCGGTCCCTTGCCGCTTATTTGACATTCTGCTCACCTGTGCATTTGCCAAGCCAGACATTGTGCTGCTATTGATTGGCCAAGACCTGGTCGGTCAGGATGAGTGTGCGCCTGCCAGGTTATCAGTGACATCACTCCGTGGAAAAGCTGCGTTCGCCTCTCCTTTCCCTTATCGATAGTTTGGGGAGTGCATTAAGAGTGGCTGCTCGGCCTGATTTATTGAGACGCGCCAGCGCCTCTCCGTGCACCCAAAGGGCACCGGGTAACAATCCAGTCTCACTTCCTTTCCCTGCAAACAGTGTTTATTTACTCACTCTCAGGGAGGCAATGAAGGCAGCTCTGACAGACAAACAATCTTATGATGCAGCCTTCATGTCAGGACTGGATTTCTCTCTCTCTCTCTCTCTCTCTCTCTCTCTCTCTCTCTCTCTCTCTCTCTCTCTCTCTCTCCCCCCCTCGCACTCCTCAATTCTTCCTCCCTCCAGAATGTCTCAGTCAGTTGTCAGTCCTTTTTCCCTAGCCATGGGCCCTGTTGACACAGGAATCCGTCACTCCTCACACGGGGGAGAGTGGGACATGTTGGCGGCCATTACTATTCATGAGGCAGTGTGATCCACTCTGTCACCCGTTGTCAGCAAGAGGTGTCTGTCTGCACTGCCGCTCCCCTTACTCTCTTTATCAGCCAGGGGTGGCTAATGAGAAGCACCAGGTTAATACCACCACTAGAACAGCAATGGCTTTAAACCTCTTAATTCATTTAGACACTGCTAATTGAAACCCATGTGAACTACACTCTGGACACCATCCATTTTCCGGCGAGCCACCGCTGAAAGGGAAACGTGTAAGCGATTTGATCTAATTTTTGAAACTGATGCCAGGATTAACTCCCCTTGAAGCCGGATCATTTCCCTTCCTGAATTTGCATCTTTTCTTTTTTGAGCCACTCTGAGCCCTGCACATGATAGCCACGAAGTCAAAAAAAAAAAAAGTCTCGCTGGGAAATGTCAGGAGACAACCACAACCAAATATGCTTAGGACACCAAAAATAACCAGCTTTGGAGAGTCAAAAACATCTTAGTCCAATTACAGCGAGTAAAAACAGCAGCCATGACTAATACTAGACAACCTCCTGGATGTGGCAAAGTGTAAATTAAAAATTCACCCCGCAGTTGTCAGACATGACTTAGTCATCCTGCACTTGAGTGTTTAATCAGCATGCAGTGAACACTGTGGGCTCGTTGACTAAAACCAGGGGTTCTTACTCTCCCTCCTTCCACCTCCTTCAGCCTTCATGCATATTTATCCCCGTAGCTTTTTTGTCAATGCTCCTGGAAATGAATATTGACAAGAGCGAGAGAGCGTTCTCTATCCGCCACGCAGTCAACTTTGTGGATCCACCACCTTAAGGCCTCTCCCCTCTTTGCTGCGAGCGAGATAGCTGAGGCCAATGCCACCCCCGCCCCCTTGCATCCCTTGCATTTACTGCTATCTTTGATGCATCTTTATGCTGCACTGAAAGGCTGTGGTCTAATGATAGGAGATCATTCTATCTACCTTAGATGCAGCTGTAAATATTCAAATGAGCCATCATCAGTCGATGGTGTGAGAGATAACGGGTCCATCTTTTACCTGCCCCTTCTTGTGTGCGACAGCAGGATATATTTAGTCGACTGCATCATCGTCCCCAAAAGCGCTTGATTTGCCGGCATAAATTTCAGCCGACACACATCCTTCCCTGCGCCCGCAGAGGCAAATGCTTATTCATTTACCCGTTTGTCATTTCAATAGTTATTTTATGGTGGTGCTGTATTAATTGAACTGCTTCTGCCGCACAACAATTCAAGGCCCAGTGAATCTATTACGAAGGGAGTGCGGCGGAAACATTGTCGAACGGGCTCACAAATCAGCCTAAGCTGAGAGGGGAACCTCACAATAATGTAACACAATCGCACTAATCTTTCATTTACAATGTGCTCCTTCCTCAGCCATGCAAGGAAAATGTCCTAAAAGCCCGAAGTGGCTGCTGTGGAAAAACCAGATTGGTTGCAAGTTCCGCAAGATTACTGTGTGCTCGCTGGGAGTAGTTGTTGGGCTTCATGGGAAGAAATATCCGGCATGTTAAAGAAAATTACATAAGAGGTTATTTTTGGTGCTCGGCATTTGAACTGTTGCTGTGGAGGGTTGTGCAGGATTGTTTTAAACTTTGAGCTGGGTCTCAATTTCAAAGTAAGAAATCTGAAATATCTGGAAGAAGCCATTTATTATTAAGTGCCTTATCTTGTAGTCATCGTAGGTGATTATTCGCTGCAGTCAGCAACTTGTACGGTCTGTCTGTCTGCATGTAACCCTTAGTAGACTATACTATTTGCTGAAATGCTCTGTAGAGCCGGAGAGAACTGAAGTTTCGGGTTTATTCGTCAACAACATGACCACGTTCACATACAAAGTCCCTAAGCAACACATTCTGTGCCTGCTCTGCTGCTTTGTAGGCTTTGGTAGTGATTTTATTATTTAAACTTTTAGTGTGACAAAATAATGCGCTCATATCCCCGAACACTCGAGTACTGCCAGTGTCCGCATTGTCAGGCTCGGGCATGTTATCGGTGCTCTGCTGTGTAACTCGAAATCACACATTCAAGGCGTTCGTGTCCCGAGCTTTGAGATATTTCCACTAAACTAGAAATCATTTGAATAACACTAATTCATCTTAAATATGGATTGTAGCTTAACCGTGTTTTGATTTCTCATTTTCTTAATAAAGCTGGTAGGGGAAAAATGAAAGACAGCACCCTCTCGCTCGCTTTGTCACTTTAATTCATCTGTTATCTTCTGAAAGACTTAATAATACTTCTGTGACTCAGCACTCCGTTCTCTAAAACAAACAACATGCTCCAGAGCTGATGGGGACATCCAATTTAACTGCCATCTTAATGGAATCTATAATAAGCGCAGGGGCACAATAATGGCAAAGCACTGCATCTTGTGATAACACGGCAAGCATCAAAACCCCTGTGATCACCAAACAAGTCCATTTTTTTCCCCCCCTCAGAGGAGCAAAGAACAAAATGTCCAGATGTCATTGTCAAGTTGCCGGTAACGTATTCCCTGTGGGCTCCTCACAGGGGGCTACCTCAGCTCTCCAGCGGCCCTCATGCCACACAGAGGTAATCTGCCGTCTGAAGCACAGGGACTTCACTGCGGTTCCTTCCACGCTTCTGAAAACCTCACCTGACTTTCATTTCACGGGCACCTGTTCCCCCGTGTGGCCATGGCGGAGTCAAACCACAGGACTTCCATATAAGCGCCGAGGCAGAGACTTGAAATGAAATTTGTGCTACGTGACAAGCTTGCCTGGTGACCTGTGGAGCCGTGTCTCACGAAGACAAATTTGTGCCCGTGTTTGTCATCCGAAGGGGCCATCTCCAGTATGCTAGTTTGATGTACAGGCATGACATGAAAAGAATAAAGCAAACAAGAGTCCATGACAGGCTTGGGGTCCGCAGTGGGAGTTACAAGGGGCCACAGATGAGGTTGAACTATGTTGTAGAAAGAGTGTGCATACATCCTTCTTGCATCTCCTGGAGGTCAGAGGTGTAATAACGCTAAATTAGCACATGAAGCTCAAAGAGTTCGAAGTTTTGCCAAAGTCTAGAAGATGGCTGTAACAATCAGGTGGCAAACCGCAACGTATGCCCGATGAAGCGATAGCGTCTTTGGCTCCTCGACAAATATTCAAATGTGATTACATGAAAGCCAGAGGAATGACAGACAAATGGACACAAATCAGGTTTCATTTGTTTACTCTTCCGCAATTGTGTTAGGCTCTCCCTCCTGGCTCCAGAGGTAATGATTGTGGTGGGACCAGATTAAAGGCTGTAGTCAGCTGTTTAGTGGGGCTCTGCTAACAGAGATTAGCGGCAGCTGTTTGGCGACAGACTTGGTGGGAGAAAAACATCTCGGCAGAGGGTTTCATTGTCTCAGACCACAACCACCTTGATGGGTAAGACTCCCGACGACAGGAGGCAGTATGAGCATGGAGCTTTGGCAGGCTTTGTTCTCATTGAGCCACATCAAAACTCAGTCACCAGCTTGTCGTCTTTCTCCCGTTCTTCTCTCCCCACTTCCTTCCCTTGCACCCCCACCGCCACCCCCACCCCTTCTTGGTGGCGTACGCATGGCAAGTCGTTGCAGATGTTACCCGTAATGATGCAGACGGCACACACAGTCATACAGAATGGAAGTGGAGCTAGCTGAAATTAGTAAAAATTACTTTCTCATTACCTCCCTCATTGCTCCTGTAAGTAGTCTGGGTTTCTGCACGATTAGGAGAACGAGCTGTGGAGCACCGGGCCTTACCACACACACACATGCGCGCACACACACACATCCCCCGGGGGGGAAGCGGTGGGGGGGTTGTAAAAGTAAGCTAGGTTAGCGTTATTTCAACTATTTCCATAACCTATCCAAACATTGATCACCTCATGTCAACTTTCCACTAATCGCTGAACAAGCACCATGTCAGAAGCAGGACTATTAGAGTACATGCATTCGTGTCATTCTCCACACTTGAACCTCACCTCCTTCCTCTTTATAACTTTAATGTGTCAAGTACTCAACCGTCAACCTTTCTTGGGCCTGACGGGAGCTAATTAGCCTATTGCATGAGCTTCAATGAATGCGGTGGGCCCATTTGTCCTTGTCTGAATACAATCAGACTCTCCATTGGCTTAGTGCTACAAAGCCTGGGGCCAAATAAATTTGAATATATTCACACGGTGAAATTACCTGTTTTGCTCACAGGTTATTATGAGTGATACACACAGGCCACTGTTGTGGCCTTGAACACTACCTCAAAAAGACTTTAATACTGTGATGGAGACTGGAGGGTAGGTCTTTCTTGTGGGGCTTAGAGCATGTGTATGCACGCGGGCACTCGGAAAGAAGAAAATCACCGATTTGCAGTAAAAACATGCGCTGCAAGAAGCACCCGGGATGAAATTTCTGATTGTGTGCCCGTTCTGCAAGCTGCCAGAGCTGGAAGACTAAAAAGGGTGCAGTTGGCATGGGCGAGTAATGGATCACTCGAGACGGTCCGGAACAGTGGTGTGCCAGGATCGCTTTACACGAAACCCAGGAACAGAGAAAATGCAATGTCCGCACAAGCGTTGCAACAGGAAACCCGGAAACTGGTAGCTTGCGAACCACAGACAAAACTCGCTTTGCTCCTTTTTATAGGAATGATCACCTTATTCTATCTTTCTTTTTTTTTTTTTACCTTTGTTCCAAGTACATGAGTGAAGTGTGCAAGGTGTGCTTTGTAAATCTAGGACGTGGCAATACGCCCAGCAAGGTGTTGATAATGTAATGAGTCTCTCTGCGCAGAAGAAGATATGAATTAGAAGGTAGGGGGAAAAAAAGCTGTCCATCTATATTTGCAGTGCGTTCCTGAGCCAGCATCTGTTATTTGTTCAGTTCACATTGATTATTTCACCCTGTTATTCGTCACCGCATGCAGAAAATGCAAAAGCACAGGTATAATCTAATTCCTCAGTATAAATAAACCAGATAGGCGCTGTAGTCTCCTTGTTACAACATTAGAGAAGGTCTGTAACGTAATCATATGATCATGGATTGCTTTGAAAGACTTTGACATGTCGGAAGCTGTGAAACTGATCTGTTTTTAGAAGCAGGGAACAATATTACACTCTCAAAATTAGACTTGTTCTCCAGCCAAAAGCTCGACTGTGTGTAGGAAACACGTGTGTTAACACCTTCCCCTGGCTGCAGGACCGCATACAGTATTAGATGTGTCATTCCCCCATTTCTTCCAACTGTGTGGTATTTCTTTCCGCTGTGCCTGGTGCCTTGTAAAGCATCGCCCAAAAATAACTTCTCCACTGGAATGCTGGAATAGGAAGGAATTGTGTTCATCCAGTTAAAATTATCTCCAGTCACTCTCTGGGAACCCACGCACTTCATCCCAAAATACTCCTGCCTATTGCGTCACGGCTGGACCTTTACATAGCTTTCGAGGGGGGGGGAAACTGATGCCAGTTCCAGCAAGCGCATGAAGCTCCTGCAGCCCATGGCGAGGTCTCGTGGTGTGGACAGCGTGCCAGCTGACTCCCGTCCATGTAAATTAAAAGCGGCTGCTTCTTTTTCTTTCTTTTTTTTTTTGCAGGTCATGAGGTCGATGATCCAACTGCACATGTTGTAAAGCTCGTCAGCACCGTGTCACATGATGACGGTGGTGATGTAATGTAATGGCAAATGCAGTGAAACGGGTTGCATCAGTAACGTTGGTTCCAACTTAGACTAAAGACATTAAAACAGTTTATTGAAAGCTCTCTTAATGTCACCGATCCTCTCCTCCTTCAGTGTTAAATGTCACTCTTTGACATTTTGGTTATTTTTTTAAAAATCTACTCTGTTTTAGATTACAGCGAAAGTACAGATGTAAATGAAGTGCTAAGTTTAATGTGAAACCAGCCAGAGTCACTCTTGATTTATCAGATTTATTTTTCACCTGGTGCAACAGGCCGTCTTAAATCGTGTTTATTTGTTTTTACAATATTTAAAGCACTTGACTTATTTAGAGGCTGGCGCCGTCCCATCCAGCCTCTGTTTTTAAAAGAGACGTCCGTGGCTTTCCTCCAGTAATTTTGTTTTGAAATTGTTTGGGAGAAAAAATGCCAGGGCTGTTAATCTTGGCATGGCTGCGGGGGGCCTGCGAGGACGTGGGCCTAAACATGCCTGCTCTGGCAGCTGGCTTCAAGCGGTGACCAATAAATGATGGTCATTTTTTTCTTTTAATTTGCCATAGTCTTTCATTGGGCTTGCCGTGGGGGTATTGTAGAACAACTGATGATTTAAGACCATCTTTGATTACCCAGTTGCTCCCCCAGCATTCACTACATTCACTCACCCAGGCCTAATTAATTTGGTATAGATCAGATTCTTTTTCTCTCTCTCCCTCTCTCTCTCTTTTGTAATTAATGCAGCTCTAAAATCTGAATTAGACTGTTTCCAAATTTTCCTCAGTGGATGGATACGCTTGGATACTTACAGTGAGTTTAAGCAGACGTTATCTTTACCATTCAATGGCAGATCGACAATTGCAGGGAATGAACACAATTGTATTGCATGTTATCTAATCAAGATGGGAAAAAGTGGACAGGAGGGTTTTGCGAATGACTTTAGACAATAATTAAATGCGTGCACACTAAAATGTACAACCTGTACACATAACAGAGATGGTCTTTGGCTTATGCGCTGTATATCAGGACGCTACTGCTCTGCAACTGATCACATCTCAGTGACAGCAAGACTGACATTTCAGCAGCGCTTTCGGGCATTACAAAACCGCTTCTCACATCTCTTAAAGGGTTGGTCACCCTAATGAATCTGCGAACGGGCCTACAAGCCATTGATACTCAAATAATCGCAACCTGCAGGATTACTCGAACCTGTCTAAATGGCAAGTTATGTCAGTATTAATCTGCATTATGAGGTCACTCAAACAAGGTTGACATTTTGCCTGCCTGGATCGCCTCCCTGTCGCTTTGTGTTTGTGATACCAGCCTATGTAAATAAGGGAGCTCTGCTCTTCTGTTCTGCCTTGCCTCAGAATTTGTTTAGGATTAGAAATCTCATTTTGCCCCAAGCCCTGCTTGCTTTAGATCAGTCAGCTCATCTGCAGATCTCGGAGCAGATAAACACCGCCGTTCTCCGGGCCTCAGCGCTTTTTACATTCTGCAATTTGCAGAGAACCAGTATGCTCTGTTCCTGTCACATCACAGGCCGAATGGGGGGAACGGGTTTGGGGTGGGGGGGGTTGAGGGGGCGTTTGCACACCTGCAGGTCGTGACAAGTGTGCAAGGCATGGCAGAAAGAGTAAGCGCTCCAGGGGTTATCTACCTAATTTCAAATCCATTCTGGGAGGAAAGCCTGGGCGCTATTCCCATCTTTACAGAAAGATTTAGAGCGAGTCAGTTGACAGGGCAAAAAGGCAAGGACAGCCTTTGTGTGGGAGATGAGTGACAAAATGAGTCATGGCCGTCAGTCGGGTTATGGGGTATGATGAGGAACAAAGGGACTGTAGGCCTGTCAAAGAGCAAAGCTATTAGAGCAAATCGCACTCTACCTATCTTCACCACTGGATCTGGATTTCCGATTTTTTTTGGGTGACAAATAAACTTATTTTTAATAATATAATGCTTATTGTTGGTATAATGGAAATAAAGGTCTAAAATGGGAGACAAATTTAAAAAGCAGGATGCTAATGCTAAGGTTGACTGATGTCTCCTGCAGCTTTTGTTTTGTCACACTTCTCGGGCGCTGTCATGCATGGCTCCCCAACACTGTGCCAGGTCCACGTTGCTATTTCTGGGCGCAAAATATGGATGTTACATAATTCTTTCGTTCTGCGAAGCCAGTTGCACAGGTTGCAGCCAGGCCCTTCACCTTGCCACCATGCAGAAACTGAACTGGAAAGTGCCCGGGCAGAGCACTGAATGTACTCACTCTGTACCGCACACCAATCTGTTGGGGTTGAGTCAGAATGGCCACCCACGAACAACTTCCTCTGTATCAACGCAAGCTGGCCGCTCGCTGCGAGACGTCAGCCGCTAATCTAGCATAACGGGGACTGAAAATGAAGCAGACCAGAGAGTGCCGAGGTATTAGCATTTGAGCGTAGCGCGCAGGAGGAAAAGCTTTTTACCAGCCCACTGCACCCATATGGCATTAGCACATAAAATGCCACTGTTGACATTTTGGAGGCTCGGTGCCTCTGTAAGTGCAGGGCATCGATATTAGAGTCATTAGAGAGGGTACTTGATCCCATATTGATGGTGAAACAGTCAAGTGCTGCCTAGCCAAAAGATTCCGAGGTTCTGGCGTTACTTCTGTGTGTCTAGGCTGATTTTCCAAACTGGGAGATTGGAGCAGAGCTTATGACGACTAAGCGAGCCTGAGCGTGAGAAATTAAATAACAAACCGAGGTATCCAACCATGGACCCGCCGCAAACTGCTAATATCTCTTTACCTTCGCTCATAAGAAGTCTCATTTTTCTGTGGATTTTAAATGTGACCACTTCAGATTATACCTCAGCAATCATTACTTCCTCTTAGCTGTTGGAGACTTGTCACCCTCTTGCAAATCCTACTCTTGATAGAAGCAACAAATTAAAGCCGCTTAAAGGTCAGTTAAAGGTGACAGGCACTCATCAGCAGCTCCCTGGGTCTTAGTAGCTATGCTATTTATTGATTTTAGTTTTTCAGTGCAAAATGCAACATTTATTCAAGGAGCGTTTTGGCCTGAGACCACAGGAGCCTTGATGAAGTCTGGAGTGTCTGATAAATATATCATAGTGATTGTTGTGGTCATTTTGAAATCATCGTATACAAAGGACAATTTTTTTCCCCCAATCAACTGCAAGAAGTCCTGTTAGGAAAAAATACTTGTAAAGGAATAAACTCTTTCTTTCCAGGAGGGCCAGAGCTCATAACAGGCATATAACTTGATTGTAGAAAGGTTGTTTACTCAAAAGTGAGTTGCTAGCAAACACTGCATCCCCTGGAGGCATTATGTACCTGGAATCAACTTGTGGCTCTTGGTTCTAGATAACAAGACCGAAACTGGATAGATTTTTTTTTTTTTTTTAAAGCTATGTGCCCCCCAAAAAAGAGCTGACGATAGGCCAAACCACATCACGTTGACATGTGACCCTCACTTTATGTTTTCAGTTTATCTTAGTTTTTCTTTCATTGATGCATAAAATGTAAAAAAAAAAAAAAGTGATCACACATTTCCCAAACGCAGCATTACACAAATAATCTATCCATATGGATCCTGTTGAGAACAGTGTCTGTTTTCTCTGTCAGTTAGTTTTAATGAGGCAGGTTATAAATATTGTTTTATTCACAAATGATCTCTATACAACATTATGTTTACTCTGTTGGTCTGGAAGCTGATTTATCAACCTGATGAACCTCAATTTTTCACCCAACTCTGTAGTATAATGCACATTTCAGTGGTAATATAATTTGGATAATTAGCGTTCTACACATAATAAGCCCCGGTCATGGGAAACTGGACTGTGTCTAATAGTGCAACTAATCACATGAGTGTTTTGGATGAAAAAATTTTTTGCACGCATTTTGAACAGCCACAATCAGACAACTTATTCTGTTATAAAATCATATTGTTCCACATAATAAAACACAGGACATTCTGACCTGGCACTGTGACTGTTAGAACAGTAACATGACCAGCTGATCCCAGTGCTGTGTGGGTGAACTGATCTAATTAGCCCTGTTATGTAACTAGTGGCTGATGTTGAGTCAGGCTGAGTAGTGATAATAGTAACAGTAATCCTTCACGCTGCGCGTTATATTATAAAACTCGTCCTAAAACCTTTTCAGTTATGATGTAAACAAGAAGTTTTGATAAAATCATTAAAGTCTAGTCTTTGTGCCAAGCTGTCATTTTAATTTTTATTAGTTTTAGTCACGTTCATACTCTAGTCAAGTTTCAGTCGACTAAAATTCTGAGCATTTTAGTCTTATTTTAGTCAGAATTATCCATGACTATTTTCGTCTAGTTTTAGTCGATGAAAATTGTATTTTGGCCTCTTTTAGTAATGTGATTCTGTTTAACCCAGTCACTGTAGTATAAGTACCTAGTAGTATAGATAGAACCAAATTTTTCTTTTATCCAAACCCATTTCACAGTTCAAACAAGGTTGTCTTATTATTATATTATTGTTACCTAGACTCAAGAATACATCTATTCCAGACACCGAACACGCTCTGATTTGAATTTACAACATATTTATTTTACCAACCAAACATGTTAGAAGTACACACACAAATAAAATACATAAATGAAATGGCATCAAATGACATTGCCTATACTTGAGCGTGTCTTCACTGACTTGATCGTTGGGTGACATTGTTAAAAGCGAGCTGTACACTCTTGCAATGTAACCATTCCTGACAGCCAACAAGCACACCACTTCCCATGCACACCTTAGCCTTCCCCCTCCCATTTCACAACCTCTCCTCCCCTAAATAATCTCCTGATAAGAAATAACATAGCTGGTGATTAATTATAGCCATTGTACTTGTGGACTGATATACTCCCTCCTCACATCCATCTTTAAACCCCCCCTGTTCCCCCCACTCTCATTCTCTTCCACGTGACCATTTGGCTCTGAGGATAGTTTTCAGAGGGACATAAAAGCTAGTCAGCTGTAAAGCTAAATGAAAGTCGTTTGCGCTCCACATAGTCTACTAATGTAACATGCAGCTTTAGGGACTATTGGTCTTTCTCTAGTTATAAAGTAACTCATTCTTAAAGGCGGTGTTTAATAATTGAAAGTGATGGAAAGGAACAAAATTAGAATGGGCATAATTTAATGATTGAGTGTTCATTTCTTTCTTTTTCACTTTTTCTCTGTCTCTCTCCCTCCACTGTCTTCTTTCTCTCTTCCCTTTTCACCGTTTCCCAATACCGAATCTGTGCTCAGATAAATGGTGACGGTAATTTAGTTTTCCATTTGTGTATCACTCTTCATTCGGCGTGTTTTCGGCGCTGGTTGGCAGCGTTTGTCAGTGTGCATTGTTTGTTTCGCTCAATTGATTAAAAAAAGATGTTGTCTCATGCATTGTGACGGAGTATTTCCTCCAGAGATTGCAGAGTTATTACAGAGCGGCGGTCTGGACACCCGTTGATGTATTGTGCTGGGCTTTGGGACATGGCGAGGTGAGGAGGAGGAGAAGCGGAGCAGGGAAAGGATGGGAGGGCGTGCTCAGTTAGGAGTTAAAGACGGAAAGAAAAACAAGTCGCTCGCAGACACACCGACTTCATCACACACCTCTCAAAATGACAGCGACTAGGACTGCATGTCTTTTGCCATGTTCCATCCCCTCAATCATCTTTCCATCAAACACCCTCTTACTAGTGTTCAGACACACACACACACACACGCGCACGCACACACACACACACGTTACCTTACTAACAGGTTGTCATAGCACTGCCACATGGTTGTCAGTGTCAAGGAATCTCCACATGTCTGGGGCGGAGAATGTGGAGAGGATAGTTTGTGTTGTCAGTGACAACACCTTGTCGGAGTTATCCCAGGATGTGAGACCGAACAATATTGCAGGAGCAGAAAGTCACAACACAGCCCAGGTGGGATGATAATCAGTGTGATCAAATGCCTGAAATGAGTGTGAGATCATTCTTGGTAACCTCGAGAAGCACTGTGCCAATCCAATAACAAGAGAGGCTCAGTGCACTCCTTATGTATTTTTCATGCCGCGTCTTTCCATCCTTCTTTCCTTCAGTGCAACTTGAAATGACTGTATCTATAAAATGACACTTTCACTTTAAATTAAATCACATTTAATTTAATTTAAGTTAATTGCAGTTTATAAAGTAACTATATTTATATGCAACTTGGGTAATCCTGCACATGGGAATGGACAATGTTGCCCGCTACACAAAAATACTACAGTGTTTTGGTTGCAACTTAACATAAGTAAAACCCTTCAGTAATTTGAAGCCATCCTTAAAAATGTGTGCAAGATGGTGATTTTTGGAACTCAACTTTCCTTCCTCAGGGATTCAGGTTGAATTTTAAACAACATTTTCAAAAAATTAACATACCTATTCATCCTTTCAAAGAGCCACACTCTCAAATTCAACTCTCAAAAAGCAGTTTGTGCCAGAAGCCAGGTGTACAGGGAACGCGGGAAATGCAGGTCAGTGGGCAGGGAGAGCTTGAAGTGCATTTGTTTTACTGGCACTGTTCTCTGCTTCTGTTACTGTGTTGCAACAGTGACTGTTTACTGCAGCCTAGTTTTTTTTTTTTATTATTTCCTACATACCCTGAATGCTGGCACAACATGAAAGATTTTTGAGGGCTGTCTCGGAAGCTGCGGTTTTTGAAAAAGTTGTACATAGATTCACTTTGACTACGTTTTTCGGAATCTTTTATCTACAGTTTACCAAACTGAAATAATCTATGAAAAGCTGCTGAATTTTATAGGATCAAATATAAATTATGTTTGGACCAAATTTAGATACACATGTATCAGCAAAATATATAAAAGCTGACTGTGCCAAATACAACGCTGGCACACTCAGCTCAGACTTAGAACTCAGAATATCATTTTATTGAACAGTATCAACGTTCAGAACACACAATTCAAATTAGTTTTAGTCGTGCTAACAATTAGAGCAAAAAGTCTATCTGAGTGAACATAAAATATCCCAGTGCTGAAGCAAATGGGCTCACGGGTCAGGTTTTAATGACAAGTACAGTATGTCTCGATCAATCTTTGAATGCCAAAGGGGACGGAGGAAAAAACTGCTCTTTGCTTTTCATTGTGATATTTGAGTGATCACATTCACTGTACCCACAAAGGACCGCTCCCTTTGTGGTTGTTGTGGTTGATTTCTTTCAACTTTTTCCCTCCAAAAAAAAAGGAGAAAAAAAAAGAGAGAAAGAAACGGCGCTTAATCCCACAGCATGGTATTTCATGTTTCCCTGATTGTCTCCTGTTATATGTGAAATCGCCTTATTGCTGTCAAAACATCTCAGAGCTAAGAAATCATCTCCATTTAGATTTGTTGTTTGTTCCTGCATCTCATACATTTTAAAATGGGGTTTGAATAAATGACAACTCCTTCACAGACTGATGTAATACCTCCTGCTCAACATTTTTTTTCCCTAGTATGGAACTGTTTCAAAACACGGTAGATAAATTCACGGAAGAAACGGCACTTTCACATTCTTCTCCTAGATGAAATGAACCTCGCACGGAAATGTGTCGCTCCCGCTATATGGAGGCATGAGGACAGACTCGGGCAATCGGGAAATTGAATCTCACATGTGCATGACAATGGGAAGTGTCCAGGTGACCTCTAATTGAACAGCCATCCATTCATCCCTGCCATCACGTTCTTAAGCCATAACTGATGCTGGTTTCATTCAACTCCGCCCCGGCACCTCCCTCCTGCGCCTGTATCGGCAGCAGATGTTTGATCGGAGATAAGCACGCAGGTCAATGTCGACCTCATCAGAACGGACCCAGTTTCGCCCATCATGCCAATAACTGCCAAGCGATGGGTCCTCCCCTTTTGCTCCACTCTGATTGACAGCTCTCCACTGACAAGGTTTATGGGGGTCAGGACCTTCCTCTCTGTCACCTCTAATTGGAGCACCACGCCATTAGCTAGTGGACCCAGACCTTGGCTGGCAGGAACTGGACAGTTATCTTCCTCTGTGTGAAAGACAATGAAACCCCTTTGATGAATCTGCAGCCTACCCACGGTCTGCACGCTTCCTGTGAAGACGAGCCAACCATTTTTTTTTTGGAGTAATCAGCATCTACTCAGTAAGCACAGGTGTGTGTTCAATCAATTGTTGAGAGGAAGCTACCTTGTGTGGGCCGTTAAGGGCAAATATCCGAGTATCTCAAGGCTAGCCTTGATAAAGCAGAACCGCTCAGCCCTAAACAAACAAATGAGTTCGAGTGATTGACCTTCAGGCTGTGTTACTCTGTTAACCTGTCCTGCTGGGAGTTAAACCTCCACCGCGATTCCAGTCCACCCTCCTGCTATGCCGATGATTCCACACTGCACGCGTCGCCTCACACGCAAACACCACAGGTGAGCTGACCATATTTGCATAAGTCCGTGTAACCGTGTAAGTGTGCGACCCCTGCCAAGCGGGGGTGAGAAGAGATCCCGTAAAACCATTAAGTGAAGGGAATGTACAGTACGTACTGTATAGGAGCAGCTCCCTGTTTGCAGGAGTATGAATATTTCCTGTACGGTAGATTGCGGCTCCGTGCAGGATTACATCTAAATCTTATAATTAGCATGAAAGGCCAGCGGGGGAGAGAGAGAGGGAGAGAAGAATATGAATGGACAAAGGGGGACTGACCTCCACTATCTCCCCAAGGCATGCCTATTGCTTATCTGGCTCCATGGCAGCAATGTTTATGTATAACTTAAGCGGTGCGGAGATGTGCGCCGCATAAGCTCCTGTATGACAGTTCAATATCTGGATTGGTGTTTGATTGTGGAGAAAGCTGGAAGAAGCTTTTAGAGACTTCACTGACCCTGAACATGGTTTTGGAAGAGATGACTGATAATGTTTCAAATCATTATCAAGAAGCTTCTAGGTTTTGGGGGAATAAAGGCAGAATTCAGTGGACCCTTCGCCTTGTAAACTTTGATCAATGACCAGAAAGACTACCAATATAACCAAGAAGTGGCCAGCTTTTGTAAGGCTTGGAGATTTTCATTGGTCAGACATGACTGTCTGTTAAATATTGGCAATAAATATGCGTTTTGGATGGAGAAAGGTGTGAGACAAGGTCGCCGATACTGCGGCACAACCCTCGACAGTATTTTATTTACCCCACAAGCAAACCCTGGCCGTTATGCATCCTGCACTGAAGTCTCTGGCGCCAAACATTTCACTTCAACTTTTATTTAACTGACATATTACTTCAGTTGCCGGTGTAATCTCCAGCCGGGAAATTCCACAGAGAGCTCTATTGGTTTTTCCTGGTTTGTTTTTTTAACCCCCCTACAGTAATATCACTGTTATTCATTGTAGTCGTTGCATAAGGGAACACTCCGTCCCAGCAGCCACCAAGACAATTAGACAGGAGCTGTCCTACTCACGTAGACTGTTATGAAAATCAGCTTTGATCACTTTCTGTTAATTGACACGATGCTAATTTAGCTGTTGATTTGAGGTTGGTTCACAGCAGTCATTTGAGGGATTCGCGACTACAAGTAATTCAGGGGAACAGAGATGCCAGGGTTTGATGTAAATTCATGTAGTGTCACCTTTTAAGGCACAACACTGTCCCACTTAGATGTACTGATATTTTTATATTTATTGATGTTCTGGGGCTCTTTGTTATATTCTCCAGCCTTCCTTTGTATTAACTCAGGAAGGAATTATTTGACTGGATAATAGCCAAACACAAACACAACATAGTTTCTTGTTGTGAGTTGCCTCACGATATATATGAAAAAAGGAGTTTCTGATATTCTGCATGGTTTTCAATTATTAAAAAAAAAAAATCCAGCATAGTGCAATAAGAACTTTTAATTTGAAATTGGACTTTGCTTAGTTTGATAAATATTTATGCGCTCATGTTTGGTCATATCAAAGTTTGGCAGAGTTACGATAAACCTGAGGTGAAAATTAGCCATGTAATCACAAATGGATTATGCAAATCAAAGATCAATTGCATTTCCACGTTTTTCCAGAAAATACTGGAGACTTTGTTTCCCAAAAAAAGCCTTTTGGCCATCAAGGTGAGTTTGCTGAGAGCCAGTGGGGTTCCTCATCTCCCTCCAGCGGGTAACAAGCTTATTTTCCATACGTAGCCAGGTGCATGTTTTAAGATAGAGCCTTAACAGCGTGGCGTGGCGGCGAATTCCAATTGAGCCGAACCCAGGTACAATGACGCTGTTATGAATGCAACCCGTGATGTTGATGGCATCCATATCACACTCAGAGGGACGGGGGGGAAAAAAGAGCCTAACATCTGTTTCAAGCACACTCCAGCCTTTACATCTCCCCACAAAGTCATGGGTTGGGAGGCGCACGTCTGGCTTTCCTAGATTAAAATGTGTCAACAAGCTTAACTGCTGGCTTTGAAACTTGCCTCCCTCTCTTTGTAATTCCCCTGATGGTTGTGCGAGTTTTCTGTTTACTTAAACATATGTTTGAAGCAATGATACACGCGGCCCCTTTTCCAAAGTGTAGCCTCAGTGTAGATGATAGATTTCATGAAAATAACAGCTGATTAATGTTACAGTTTTTACATTTTCATTCCAGCCCAAACATGATTGGAACTTAATGGTTATTTTGCTCAATACAGTGGACCACTGCAGTACAAGAGCTCTATTTTTAGTTGCTATTCAGGAATTATTAAGTGATGTTCATTTTCCATGTACACGATAATCCCACACAGTGGTCCTGAAGAAAGAGGGGTTGTTGTTTGCTATCAAGCCAGTGCTTTGGCTACCTCATCCTGTTGGACTTGGACTTCTTTTTCTTTTGGTTTAGTTATGGGGATTACTCTTTTGGACGAGCTTTAAAGACTACAGTGGGAAGAAGAGAGGGAGAGGCAGCTGGGCTTAAGGATAGGATGAAACAGGCGGGGGGTGTAGTAGTATATAAAAGATGGAGAAACAGAGACAGAGATGTTCAGCTGGTCAGGAAACATTCCCTTTCTCTGTTGCCTTCTCCTCCTTTCATGGCTGAAGGTCAGGATAAATAATCGATTGCATTAAAAAGAGCTCCCCCGTCTCCGGTCTATTGTGCCCGAGACTTGGTCCCCATTGACAATTAAAGGCCCCTGAGTCATTAATGTTCAAGTAGCCTGGAAACCCCTTAGCATTGTTCCTTTTTGAATGAGAGGAAATCCAATGCAGGCTTGAGGTTTGCCACGGTTGGGTCATGACATTGACAGGTGGAGGGAAAGGCTCGACGATTTGCTCCCACGCCGACGCTGTCCACACACGAAAAGCTAAAGAGAGAGAGGATGCCACCTTCTCAGACGTGCCCCCCCCCCCCCCGCCTCCCCTGCTTTTACAGTTATTTTTAAAACGGAGAGCCAAAACGACTACATCGCAGCCGGGGCGAGGGCGGGAGAGGCAGAGACGGAAGGAGCAAAAAACAAAATGTGAAGGCTGGCTCCTTTTCAGCGGGCTGTGTCACTATCAATAGTGACACCTTGAACAATTCAGTCAGTGATATTGAAAGTGCCGTGTGTCAGCAACCCTGCCTGTGACACTCCCAGAAGGCAGCGGCTCCCCCGGTGGCAGGTCACACTATAAAAAGAACAATCAGAGTGGCCTGATGGAACTAATTTCATCTGGCCTTTAATGTTCCTGTCCCTCCCGTCTTCCACTCACCCATCCCAATCCCACACACACACACACACACATACATACACATATTTATGCCTCCTTTTCTTTACTCCCACCCCCTCTCATGCCTCCCCCCCACCTTTGTCTCCGTGTGTCTATGTTTCTCTCCTGTCTGTCTCACCTCTCCGTACCCTCCTCTCTCTCTCTCTCTCACCGTCTCATCTCCTCGCTCCTCTGTTCTCGTCAGGCTTTTCCTTACCTTTTGCTTTGCAGTCACGTTTCATCTCTGTGCATGACTCATTCTGCTCAATAAGCTCCAAAGTAAGCAGATTTGTCCATCCTCTCCCCCCTCCACCCCATCCTACCCCCCCCCCCCCCCCCCCCCTCCTCCCTAAGAAGGCTATTGTGATTCACGGTGGAAACCCTTCAGAGCAAATATTCTGTGGGCATTTCATGTATAAACATGCCTGACTTTCTATCACTGGGGGGAGGAAAAAAAAAAAGAAAATGTATATATAAAAAAAAAAAGCTTTGTGTAACGCAGTGATTCAATACGTAACAACCAACAAATGTTTTGATGCATTGGTCTGAGCCGTTCGGTCGAGTTAATGCCAAGTGTGATAAATAGATTAGTCTCTAGATGGTGGCCTCAAACGAGTTTCCTCCGACGCTTAAGGCAGAGTTGTCATTCCAGCTAATTTGTTGGGATTGTGCCTGCCAAGAATCCAACTGGTGATGAAAGGAGTCAGCCCCTTTAGCATTTAGACAGAAATAAACAAATTCATACTCTCTATTAATATATATGTATTTTAACCGGATGTGAAATCCTCCCCTCCGAATGCCATTGTCGGGATTCGGGGCGGGTCAGAAAATGCAATCCGAGTTGAATTAAGGGAAGCAACCTCGGTGTCATACGCGCAGAGGAGAGGGGGGGCAAAAAAAAAAGAGCATTAGCAATCTCACATTTGCATAGCGTCACTATATATAAATCAAGTGTTGTGGAGAGCTTTTGGAGTGAGTAAGTGATGTACAGAAACACATGAGAACGAGTGGGTTGTTTCAAAGCAAAGGGGGGGCGTTAGTTGCTGTAATCATCCAGCTATATATATATATATATATATATATATATATATATATATATATATATATATATATATATATATATATATATATATATATATATATATATATATGCACCTTTTTTCCTTCCATCTTTCATCACCTGGCCAGCTCCTAAATTATAAGAGCAAATCATTAGGAATGTTGACAATACAATATAACATGACTCTGGCACCGCTCAGCAAAAAGTGCCTCACTAAGCAATGCAAACAACAACTTCAATTATGTTTTTTTTTTTTTCTCCCCCCCCCCCCTCCTCCTCTTCTGTCACGCAGCCATTTATTGCCTCAGATGATGTACAGTATGCTGCACTGGGACATACATATGGAACGGCTTGAGGACTTTAGATTAAAATTGATTTTCCTCCCCTTGGGAAGTGGAAAAAGTCAAAAATTGTTACTTGCACGTTTATGAAACAGATTTAGTCTGTTGACATTGAAGGCTATTTGATAAGTAATTAAATACCCTTTACCCAAGACAAGGTGACAGGTAACTCTTTGTCATTCCCCCCTGTGTAGAGTAGCTCTGTAATGATGATATACAGCGCAGAGCTTGTTGTTTTGTGTCTGATACTATAAAGGGAATAGATCATATTTTGTGGTTGCAGCAGAGGATTGCATTAGTATTTGTCAGTCATGGTCATTTGTGCCAATTATCGAAGAGTTTCAGGCCGAGAATGTGACAGAAAGGAACAGGAAATATATGCAGCACGTCAATTAATATACAGTATGCATTGCAGGTCGTAATGTGTTTATGTCTGTGAGCTGTGGTGGCAGTGTGCGGGGAAACACTTGGCGGCGGTAGCACCCTCCGGCTGGCAGGGTCCTCTGATTAATGAGCCATCCCAGCCTCGTAAGGCCTCGGACGGGCAAGAGGCCACACATCTGTGTGCCACTCAGGTCTGACACCTTCTCCCAGCCCGGCTGCCAGTCGCTCACCAAGGGATTTTCCAGATGTTCCAAGGTTTGTGGACATGTCGCAGGGGCCGCCGTCGCCAAATCGCTACCCCGGCATCGCGTTCGTGACATCCGAGTCTCTCAAATAACTTTTCCCGCGAAGTTCAGAGTATATCAAAACTGTTTTTTTTTTTTTTTGCACTAGGAAAATGCTTTATCAGTTTTGTTCCAGATGTTGATTTGGCTCGCAGGTGTTTGAGGTGTTTGTGATAAAGGCAGCTGCAAACATGTTTTGTTTGTAGATGAATTTCTGTTGTTCGCTTCCTCGGCTTGGATGCTTGCACCATAGAGAAAGATGTAATTTCAGCTTTTTTTTTTTTCTTCTCCCCCTCACACACCCTCTCTGTCTTGCATGACGCAGTTGGACACGAATTCAAAATAGGACCTGTGGGTATCAAGTATCAATAGCCTATGATAAAAGTTCAGCAAGCATAGCTGATATATTGTTGCTGTCCCCAAAGGGAGGATAATTTATAAAACCTTGTCCTCGGCTACCTTTTGTGCACATAGTCGCTTTTACACTGGAGCCACCGCTTCCAAGCAGCTACTGTATGTTGATGCCATTTTTATAATCTCAGTTTTCCCTTATTTCCCACAAATAAAGGAGGGGGAAAAACTCATAATGGAATTCAGCCAAGGCATTGGATTATAAATGAGGTCTGCGCCAGGCTTCATAACGTTATTTAGATTCCTGTGTACAGAGACCCGTGTTCCAACTCCCATCAGCACTGCGACAGAATCAAATGTGAATATAAGCTGATATAGGGAAATTGGTTTGTAATGTGCTGATGCTTTGGAGACCCTGTGCAGAGGCAAAAAAAAAGAGAAAAACAGCAGTTCTTTGGCACATGCAGAGTGATGTTTTAATTACTCGAATTGGAATGATAACAACCCCCCCCCCCTCCACCCCAACCTCCTCCCATCCCAGAATGAAACAAATTAAAAGGGTTACACTGAAAGTCACCTCATTTTATTTTTTTTTCCATGTGGCAGATCTGCCTCGGTTGTATTTGTTCGTAATTCACTTGAATTTTCAACTTGTTTCATGTGGCATTTACTAACACGGGGCAGGATGGTGTGTGTTTCTTAGCGCCGTGACTGTAAAAGCCACCCCACGAAAGACTGATTATAAAAAAAAAAAGAGAAAAAGACGTGGGCATGAGTAAATGTCCATCCAGTCAGTTTACAGACCTTGCAGCGTGTCCTGCCGCACATCTCTCACCACACTACATAATGAATGTGTGTCCACACCAAAATGCCCCAAAAGACCTGACTGTTCATTACCCAGCCTTTTAAGATTTTCCATTTGATGTTCAAAATGTTGCTGCGCTTTGATCATATGCAGCTTAAAAAGTGATGTCAGTTGCTTTTTTTTCCTTCTTTTTTTCAATTTTCTGCAAGTTGTAGACATTAGTTATCAGTGGAAGTAAACAAACTGGTTTGTCTGAGAAATTGTACCACTTTTGCGGAGGTTTGTGTGCCTTTTGTTGTTACTCATCCAAAGATGGCGCAAGGAGCTACGTGTCCAGCACGAGGGTGATGACGCTGGCACGAGGGTGATGACACCATGTCGTTCAGTGGTTCGGTATTGTAGATCGCACCGCACTGTACTTTCACTTTCTTGCCAACATTTGGATGAAAAGATTGATACAGCTCATGTCTGCGTGATCAAAGTCCAGTGTTAAAATGACAATTGGGTGTTTTATAGGTGGCTCTGTGCCAGACCATTTCTTGGCTTGGACCAGGCAACCAGCGGAGCCTCCAGGAAGTTAATGGACCCAGCCAAGAAATAGTCTGGCACATCGGCCCCTGTAAAATACATATTGTTGTTCTTACACTTTGGGTTTTGTACGGATTAAACTAAAAAGATATAATGTGTAAATAGGCGAGCTTTCGAGACGCTGATAGGCAGATGGTGTTTCCTCTTGTTTCCAGTCTTTGTGCTAAGCTAACCTATATTTACCGTACAAACATGGGCGATATCGTCTAATCGAACTCTTGGCAACTCACTGCTCCTTCAGTCGCGCGTTACGTTGCTCTTGAATTACATATATGATCAACACAGCAGCTTAAAAATAGAAAGACACCCTCAACACTCGGCAAGTGTTTTAGTAACGGGTCTGTCTCGGGATTATTAATTATATGACACAAGATTTGGAAGTTCCTGTTGGGACAGAGGATAAACAGAAGCGTATGGCTTTTGTGGGTATTGTGGGAAAATGAGTCTTTCATCCTCAGGCACAAAAGGACTCAACTTCAGCACTTTGGCAGCATTGCTTTTTTCTTTTTTTTTTTTCATATAATTCTCTTCAAGAAGCTAAGAACATCGAAGCAGAGGGAAAGAAGTATGACATGTCTTGAGCTGTTGTGCAAAGATGCAAGACATGTCGGTTTTTCCACCTTACTTGCTACAAGGTTAACTTTGGGGAATTTTGATGGAGGCAAACATCGCCTGTTTTGGCAGCCAGGCCTAGTACACCTCAGAGGCCGGTCCCCAGAAAACAAGCGGTGTTCCCTTGCAGTTCCAACCCAATTCACATGCTCAACTGCATAACACGCAAACTGAATAGGCTAGATGTCTAATCCACCCATTAAATGTAATTGAGACTGAAACGCTGCATTAGAGCCAGTCTGTAGGATTGAGCTCAGAGACGAAAATTGCAGGGATTAGAAAAATCTCAAATATATGTATATGCTCGTATTTTTTTCCACAGCGAGAAAATGCAGCAGAAGGTCCCGCAGTAGAGCATCTAAAATTACCTTGTCAATCGTGTACCAGCTGCAGACTAGTTTTCTGCTCATCTCGCTGGCACATGAAGCAAAAGGGATGTAAAAGGGTCAAAACAAGCTCTGTTTGGATGGCTTTCAGGGCCATGTGTCTAATGGATGATTTTTAATGAGAGGAGGCTATGATGCCTGATTTAGAACCACAGTGACAGCCAGTCAGACGGGGGAAAAAGCAGCCCCCACCTCCACAAACACCAAAAACTGCACTACCATCATTTGTTGTCATGATGCAGACAACGTTCCAAGCTAAAATAGCAGCAGGAAAAACTGCAAACAAAGTCGAAGTCCCTTCCATTTCTCTCTCTCTCTCTCTCTTAAAAAAAGAAAAAGAAACTTGTCAGCTTTCTGTCAATGGTATGCTTAAGACTTATGCTTACATGCTTGGCAAATGTAAATACGAACCTCCAGTTGCCACTGAGCTTTGAGGATAACAAAATAACAATTTGTCAGAACAGTACCTTCCCTCTGTGTGTGTGTTTCTTTTTTTTTTTTAATGTGGCAAAATTAGCACAGCAGAGGGAACGGGTGCTGAAAACTCGAGGCAACCCGACAAATGATCACACAGTAAAGTGACGGAATGAGATGGTGTAAAGATGAATCATATTATGGATCTCGAGGGTAATACACATTGCAAATGGACATCCTGCTTTGATACTCGTATTCCATAGGAAACGCAGTCCTAACGTTGTACCGAGGGGGGGTGTGACTAGCTTTTTTGATGCTCTTCTTCTGTGAAATGCTAAAATACATTTGCGTCATCTGGCTGACTTAACATGCGCCAGCGCAGCTGCCATATTTAAAGGCGTCCTGACGTCTTTTTGTATTGCCGCGGAACAAGTACAACAGAAAAATCTTAATTATAACACGTACTTCAATCAGACAAACGTTCCAAGACCTGCAGAAGAAAATAGTGACTCTACCACTCTGATATCTTTTGCAAATGCCTTGAGTGAATATGCTCCAATCATATTTTTTTTTGCTAAGGGGGACTGACTGAATCATCAGCCCAAACTGTGATCTCATCAGACAGGGTCGCAAGCAAGGAAAGGCAGAGGGACCTCACCTATTTGCCCAGAAGCGGTCTGTCTTCTTTATCTCATCACATATTTCGATCACAAGAGGTAGCTTTTAGGAATTTTATTTCCTGCACTGCGGCGCAACGCTTGACCCTCATCAGCGCGGTCAAGCCTTCCGTCTTCATCAAAAAGCTGCTACGACTTCTTGCCTTTTGTTTTTTTTGATGATCGCCCAAATTGTATTCATCAACAGGAGAAATTTCCCAGAGATGAATAAAAATAAAGAGCGCGCTCTCTACATTGGGACATGCCGCTATCCAGCGCTTTATAATCACATGGTAGGCAGACTTCACAGAAGTGAAGGGGACATAATGGGGATCTCCCTTTCTATTTAGCACAAACATGCCACCCTGTTAGACGATCAGGTTCCCCGATGATCATTATTACAAGTCCAAACCCCCTCGGCCTGGCACGCTCGCACACACACACACACTTACATACCCACCCTGGATAAATACGCCATGGGTAATTATAGCGGGGAAGCGTGTCTTAGTGGAGCTGTCAGAACTGTAATTGCTAGAGGGATGGTGGGCTATCGAGAAGCGAATCGCGCCGCAAGTGCAACACTGGCAGTGGCGAGTGACTTTGATTATAAGGAAAGGGGCGGGAGATGGAGGTTAGCACCCAACCCCTTCTCATATCTTGTATGTTATGAAGAAGGGTGCCTATTTAACTCAAGATAAGCAGAATGCTTCAGAAAAGTGGCAGAGGAAATACCGCAGTGCATTACCTTGACTGAAGTGACTGCCCTTTCATTTCCCCTCCTGATATCACCTTCTCTTTTCCAGAGGATGGTCATGCTAGAGTGTTTAGTCTGGAGGGATATTACAATGCACTTGTCTGGGCTTAGAAAGGTAACATCCATATGTGTATCACATCAAACATGAGACGGGAAACACCTCATCTTGTTAGAAGAAATTGCCACGGGTAAATGTGCGCACTAGTGTGCTCACTCAGCTCTGCTGTCATGAATTGGCCATTTCTGTGCCAGAAGCTTTGGGGGAGACTAAAAAGAGAAAAGGATTGAACTGGAGCCAAAAATGGGATTTTAATTTCTTCGAAATTCCCATCTGTTTGTGTGTGTGTGTGTAGGAAGTGGGAGGATGGAGAGGGAGAGTAAAGGATGAGAGAGCAGGAAAGACAGAACACTATATACCCAGGGTGAAGGAGAGAACAGAAATCATGACTTTCAAATGAACAGCAAGCTTCTTCTCATGGAGATTGCTTGTGAAAATTACAAGTCATAATGTCATCAGGAAATCAATGGGGACTATAAAGGTAATCATAACAGTACAGTGTGTGCGAGCCGGGGCCAAATTGCCACTCTGTTAGCCACTTTCTCCTCAGCAGATAATTGCACTGGACAACCTGAATCAAGTCTGTTCATGCCGAAATACTTTACATACATCTCCCCACGCCATGAAGCTAATTGCATTTCAAAAAGTTATTGTGCCACAACACCAAATATTGATTGAATGCTAAACACGCAATCTGCGAGTGTAAGCAAATGGCTAATTTGATTTCAATCATCGTGGTCGCGGAGGGTTCCCGGGGTGGACTAACCTCTGCTGTCACAACCCAGTTTGAATCAAGATATGAAAGTCACTGCATGGTTAGCTTTAAAATCCGTCAAAATATCTCAATCGCGAGCTTTCGCAAGGAGAAAATGAACTTAATTGAAAGTGGCATACAATTGGCCAGCGTTAGCCTAGCGTGAAATTTGTCTCCGGCTATCCTGGGCAGGGCCCGGCACCAACTTTGCCGCATTATCTTCAGCGTGATTGGAGGATTTGTAATTGGTTATGATCATTATGGCATGAGGGGCCTGTTCACCAGCACTCGAATATCGGTTATTAGAGAGGGGCAGTTTCTACAGTGTCAAATTAAAGATTTAATAGTTTGGAACGTTAATTGGTCAAAACATAATTCTACTTTTGAAAACATCATCCATTGCTCATTAACAAGACCAAATTAGATGTGATGAATAATTAGTGTAGATATGACAACAGCAAGCATTAATGTAATTACTGCAATTTTGTCCCAGTCAGTAGTGTTGGGCTGTATCTTCTACATTCTTTGTTAATTTTTCAAAAAATTGTGTTATCTTACTATTTATCAGCCTGTGTAATTACTGGCTTTCATAATGGCGAAATATGTTTGAGTTGATAAATTGCCTCTGAAGAAAATGTCCACCACATCATCCAATGCAACACAACAACAACAACAAAAAAATGTCTTGATCTACATTTAACCGAGAAGAGATTGATTAAAGACCCAATTAAGCCGAAAACGAATCCACCAAAAACATAGATTCCAACAACTTTCACGCACCCAAATCTGAGATCACTTCTTCAGGGATCTAAACTAGTTAATTCAGCGCCGTATCCATGGCAACGCAATTATTTTGACAGGCCCTTGCCGACATTTCATTTGCATGTAATCATATTTTATCTCCACAATGTAGATTCATGGCATTTCCGAGGATCACGGTTACCAACGAAGAGAAACACATTCACTACTACACAACACCGTACTATATTTAGATGATTGTTTTCTGCTAAATGTCTTTCCTGCTGTAGCGTCAAGAGTAACTGAGGTCAGGTAGAGTTGACTCATCCTTTATTTTCAGTCATGTTGAATCATTTCACTTATATTTTGAGGCATTAAAAGCGCAAAATTGAAAAAATCTTCAAAAGTCTCTCAAAAGTTGTGATATACCGACCGAAGCATGACGTTAATGTTATTTATTTGGGTGGTCTGGGATTGAAACTGACATTTAAGAATAAGCGTGCATATATGAAATTCAAATTGTCCCAAAAGTAATTTACATTAAACAGAGGATCTCAGATGGTTTGGGGTTTGCCTGCGCGCTACCTCCTGCTGCGCGTTTAGTATTTCATCAGAGATAACTTTGTCTGTTTGCTCAGGCAGCGCCGCTTTCTTTCTTGCCACATGCCATCTTATTACTGCAGACACTTGTAGCGGCTCTCCACAAACATCATATTGTCACACATGGGCGCCAATAATTGTGAACTCCACAAAGCACTGGCGCGCCGCCGAGGCAGGGCCTCGCGAAAATCGCAGCTGCCGCCACCGCTCGCCTCCCGCCACGCGGAAGAAGGATTCCGTTTGCACGGAGAGAGATGAAGGGGCGCCTCGCTGTCACGGGAACCTAACCATCTCTGATTGCATCCTTCAAATGGTGTGTTTTTCATATGCCGTTGTTTTGAACAGATGTGTTGTTTGGAACAGATAAGAGCTAAAGCGTGATGTGTACATGAATTATACCCGGCCTTTTAATGTTCTCTCTGAATCCTTCTCCGTCTCTTACCCTCCCTTCTCGAGCTCTCTCCCACAACAGGTATCACGCGCTGCTCTGTTTATGTTGTTACAGTGGCTTGTGAGTCGAAGCCTTTGAAATGGAAACTTCATGCGCTTGCTTCCTTGAAGTAGACTTTTGTTCAATCACGAGGCCTTATTCTCATTTCATGATAATCAAGTAATACACAAGACGGTTCCTCTGTGATTCCCTCTATGGACCTGCAGCACATAATCTAATGCACAGACCCTAATGGTACTATAAATATTATGCGTTCAACAAAGCTGGGCCACTGTGTAATCTACCCATAAGGGATTCGTCAGTTGCTTGACTGATGGATCGCATTGGAAGGTAAACAGGACCAGAAATGATAGTCTGGTGTACAGTTTCTCCTCCTCTGAAAGCGCCGTCTTCCCTCCGTGCACGCCACTCTTCATTTCCAACCCCATTCAACTACCAGGGGGCAACAGACGGCATTCAATCATCACAGGACCTGATAGCTGTAAATTGTATTCGTGTGCCGAAAACGCATAATCAACAGCGGTACTTTCTTATTCATAATCTTCTCTTTGACTCCTTTCGCTTAATGCATTCAGGTTCCTAGATAGGAGAGGGGAGGGTGAAAGCAATGTGTGATTACAGAGGATGCTTTGAGCACTTGCACAAATGCAGTGATCCCCACTCTCTCCTCCCAGTTGTCTTTATTTTTCTCCTGTTTGGTCAGTGTTCATTATTAATGGTTTTTGGCATACCCTGTCGTTTCTCAGTATAGATCTTTCTGCTCGCCGTGTCTCTCCGCGCCTGAATAAGTCTGCGTAGCTTCCCATCCTGGTTTGCATGTACAGTTTATGATTAGACTGCGTGTTTGTGAGGCATGCCATGTTCGGAGTCGTCTTTTTATAGTGGTGTCGCTTCACCGCAGTTCACCTGGATCAGGAAGATGTTATATTCATGAGGCTGTGTACAGAAGTCTTCTTCTTTTTTTTCTTTCGACAAATGGACCTCGTGGCAACATTGGAATTCAGATAGTGAAGGCTGCATGTGGACATGCATGACGCCCTACTGGGAGACATTAGAAGGCTCCTCTTGGCCACAGCAAACATTTTTGGAAGATGTCAGAGCAGGATTTCTGTGTTTATGTGAAATTGAGTGCACTAACCGGGTCACAGTAGACCTATAAAAAAAGGGCCTGATTATGCATGCTGCTGTGCATCCCAATTATGCATAACACTGCACAATTTTGTTCCTCATGCAAACTATTGGAGAAATATACATATTGTAAGCCTTTGCATGTTTTCCATTTCACTGGCGATTACCAGTGTTCATACTGTACGTTTGCGTATGGAGCATTGCAGTTATTTGCTTTTGGCCCAATCTCGGATTTTTCATCGAAAGTCATCTAAACATTGGTGCGTATTAATAAATGAAAATTGCCTATGTGCATTTTTTCTGAAATGGTGCCTTATCGAAACTAAAGTGTATTTACGCCCCACTATTATGTTTGCACTGAAAATTCCTCTTAACCAGCCGATGTGTTCTCTGTCCACTTCATTTTTACTCACTCCTGCGGGATCTTGTTCTACAACTACGGCACGTCCATAACTCAAACAGATGCACCCCGCGGCAAGCTCCCTCTATGAGAGACTCTCGTTCTTGTAGAAATTTATGCACACGGCAACGAGACGTTGCCTAACTGTCCTGCTTCGGGACCAAATTTAAGAGCTGATAATCGGTCCAGTCTGACCTCATTTAACAAGGCTAAGAGTCTAAATCCATGCTAACGGCTCTGTGAGGCTGTATTTATCGCTCAGCTCAAAGCACCAAACCGAGATGTGCCGAACACATCCCATTTGAGCGTGTTAGCTTGCTAACATTTGCTAATGACATCAGCAAAACTGTTGCAGTTCATCCCGAAAGGGACATGGATGTTTGTACCGAATTTCATGGCAACACATCTGGTAGTTGCTGCGACTTTGACTAAAAAAAGACAGATGTGAACATGATGATGGCGCAATGCAAGGATCCACGGGATCACCGGTCATAAAGATGTATGGCTCGGGTACCATGAATGTCCAAATGGACCAAATTATGTCCCAGTCCATCCAGTGGATGTTGAGATATTTCACAGGATAAGTGAAAACTTCATCAATTTAATAATAAATAAAGACATTCTGGATAAATGTGGTCAACTGGACAACCCACACTGCCATCCCTCAGCTATGCCACTACCTTAGCTAAAAAGCCAGAGACCTGTCCGTCCTGACACAGGCAATAGAAGTACTCTCCCCTGGGATTTAGAGGACAGAGGTCCCTCGCTGTTGGTGGGAGAAAAATCCAACTGTGGGCAACTTTAAGTCTGTCTTGCAAGTCTTACAGCTTTCCGGAAAGTCTCTAATCAGAGCCGCGAGTCGGACTGTCCTCATCACAGACCAATCCCGTCCAGCTCCTCTTTCCGCCCTCTGTTCTGTTGTCCTCTTGACCTCTCTTCTTTCTGATAGCTTTTACCTTATTTCTTCCTCTTCCTTTACTTGAGCGCATTCTCGTTTTTATAGTCCCTTCCCTCTTCTTCCGATTTCCTCCTTGGAGAGGTCATCTCTTAGCTCTTTGCCAGGCATTCACTCCTGAGATTACCTCTTCATTTACACACCCATGCAGACACCCACCCAACCACCCACCGGCTCGCACACACCCACCGGCTCACACACTATCCACCCACCGACACACACATCCACGCACATGCACTCACCGCTACCACTCCCCAGAGCTCCAGCAGGCATTTTGTCCTTCAAAGCAGCATCTCGTATTTCAGCTTTACTCAATCAGCCCCACGCTGTACACCACGTGCATTAATACTGACCATGCTTCCAGTTTGATAATATCAGCCCCGCTCCATCCTTCATCCTACTCGGGTCGAAGTAATGAATTACATTTTACAAAGTCATTTTTTTGTGCGGTTACAAATCAGGAATTTCGCCTAAGTTGAACCTGCAGTGCGGAACTTTTTGTCTCCTCCGTCTAGCAGTGAGACTAACACAGGAGTGTCACTACAGACCCCAGATCTGAAAACATCTGTACGGTGGCAATACAGAGAGATTGACTACGAGGTGATTGGCTTAATTAGCAGCACTATGCAAACTCATTTGGCAAAGGCTTGAATGGAACGGATGTTGATTTATTTGCATGTCCAACACTTTAAGTCTTTTACTAAGCTACATTTCAAGTTGGAGAAACAAAACTCGCGCGACAAAAGTGGGAATAAACTGTGTCAGAGTGGAAGGAGCCAAACCAGCAGCTGCATTACAGAGGAAGCTTCACTTGCGCCCGTGGCCACCGGAGGACAGAGCGGTGACACTGCCACACAACAATGCAATCAAATTAAGGAAATACAGGATAGATCAAGGTTAGCTTTATTGTGTTTCAGCATTATGTTCTTTTTTTCTTAAAGTTTACATGTAACCTTAAAGAATTGCTGTTCTAATCTCTCTTTGGCGAGCGTGTTAAAGTGATTGTATAACATCCATTTTCCTGTGCATAAACTCAGCCGTAACTCACCTCGAAATATCAAAAGGAAAAGCTGTCTGACAGCACGGTGGTGAAATATTCCTAAAATAGCGTACCCTTAAACAGATTTTTTTTTTGAGGTGGGCCTTTTTTATGCGGCTGAAATATGTTTTTCTACCCACCCCGTCCACAAATGTGCATTGCTCTGCTTCTGTGTGCCAGGATCCCTGTCAGCTGCTGCTGCTGCTGCTCCAAACCGGCAGTGTGCTAATCACTGTCTATACACTGGCTATGCATAAGTACCTCATGCAACCCCACTTGGAAATACCCAAACTATCCCTTTAAGTGAGGCAAATCAACCGCCCACAAAGGTGCATAATCAACAGATGCATGCTGGGTCTGACTAAATGCTAAAATGCTCACAGTTGATCCTCCAGTGGTGACTTTTTTCCCCGCTCGCTTAGGAATTTTTTCCCTTCCAATGAAGTGTGCGAGGCCTCCCTGCTACAGCTGTGACTGCAGCTCTTCCAGCTCGAAACTTTGAGTCGCGCCGCGGGACTGAGAGCGGATGCCTCTTGTTATGCACCGAGAGCGAATAATAAGTTGAACCTAGGGGCGGTTTTGCGGAGGATTTTGCAGTGCGCGGGAATCAGAACGCAGGTTCAGACAGGTGAGTGCGACAACAAACTCCTGTTGGCTGTGTTCTCCAGAGAACGCCGACAACTTCCACTTTGCCTAACGTGTGCGCACTTTAATATTGTGTCTTTATGGAATTTGTATTCCGTGTATCTCTGTCTTTACTACTACAGCATACTACCACAACTACTATATATTAAATATTATATTTAAATTAAATAGTATATTTAATCTAAGTAGCCTCCATTTTTCATAGCTTGCCTGACTTTTGTCGTCTTTCTGGTTAATTCTAGACTGAGGAGGTGGTTGTATATTTCTGGTTCCCATTTTGTGCAGCCTCAAGGTGTTTCCTCGTTTAATTGGTTTATCATATATCACATAACATTTTGTCTTCACACCCACGCCTTTCTACTTTTTATCCGAGCACATTTACTTAAACTTGAGTGGAATATTCCGGCGCGCTCTCCATCATTGCACAGACTTGGCAGGAGGGTTGACTCACCGTTTGGCTGAAGATACACTCAGGTCAATATATCATGCCTCGTGAGATAGGTCAGAGCTTTTTTTTTTTTTATCTCCGCGGTGTAGCTAAAAGCAGATTGCGGCGCGGTATATATTTTTGTGTAAGAATTCTGCAAGTGCTGCCATTCGAGGGTATCACACCAGGCCGCAGTTACAATTGGGCCTTTTTTTTTAAAGGTTTAATGTGCACCTATGATGGACAAATTCACCAAGACTGGATAGGTGACCCCAGAACCAGCTGTTTTTCCCTCATTGTACAACACAGGCACAAAGTGGAATGGCAGTAATTACGATCCCGGCATCACCTCGTTGAGCTATACCGCACAGTGTAGAGCATATTGCTAATGTAATCACACTATGCTACACACTCTTATGGGCCAGGCTTAATGTTGAGTGTGTGTCATTTGAGAGCCCCACTGTCACAGTAAGAGGTTCCGGCTGGTTTATAAAGGCACATGTTTATTGTATCATGCATTAGGGCCATTAGCCCCAGTGCTAGCTGAATCCAGCTGGTTCCCAGGGTCATTCCTCAATGTGAAACTGAACTGCCTGGCATGACCAAAATTGACTCTCCTCATAATACTCCCGAGCTAATGGACGTCTCCGTAATTGACATCAATACCTGGGAGCGAGCTGGTGCTCCGGCTGCAGATACAATGCAGTCAGCACCTATCAGAGGGGCTATTTCTGTCCCCCGCGTCTCATGTTGTGTTCGTGTTTACATGCGCTTCTGTCAGGGGAGGTTTAGGAGGAGGAGGAGGAGGAGGAGGAGGAGGGTTTTTGACTCTGCTGACTCATCGTTTTTTTTTTTTTTGCGCTGTAGTTAGGGAGCGTCAACCTGTAATCAGGTAAAAGTAGCTTATGATTAGATGTTTTGTCCAAGATTTCACTGGTGTAACAATGCACGAGCTTTTTTTTTTTCTTTTCAATGTTAATTATCAGCTGCGTTCCTCTTGACTAATCTGAAAACGCTCAAAAAAGTGAGGCGTCCCAGCGGGGAATTGAGAGCTCCAGAGGCTGCTGCAAGAGGCCCACATTGCTGATGCGCTACAATATTAATGCTTATGAAGCCCATCAACTCTAATTACGCCTGCCTTGCTCCATCCCACCAAGAGTACTACTGAATATTAATGTTAAGCAACTCTTAACGGCAACGTCACTTCATCAGTGGAATAACATCATTAACAGTGGCGCCTTTCTGAATAGCGATTGATCCTGGGGTTTGGCAAAGTTCAAGGTTAGCTGAATGTGCGCATTTCAGGATACCTCTGTTTGTTTTCTATTAGATCAGGGTGGCGGGGATTTGCCGTCTTGAAGGGGTGCGACCCCTCGTCCCAATTCTTTCTCCTGATGGGCCAAATTTAATCAGCACTTGTATGTTTTCCTTAATTTATCCACGCACAGAGGAGGCAGCATGCCATTATCATGCAGGGAAACATTTGTTGTCGCTTGATTACGCTAATGGGAAAGCACACACGAATATAAAATGTTGAACGTTATTGAAATTAGGCTTAATTGCTGATGGCATCTCAGGTTAATTTGTATTCCCCTGGTATGAAATGTGTCTGTGCGCCGTGTTTGTTTTTGAGTGCTGAGCTGCATCGAAGTGACTGTAGACGCACAGTACACTCTCGGTGAATTCGCTGGGGTTTGTTTTTGCTCTTGGAAAAAAGAAAAAAGAAAAAAGAAAGAGGACAGTTGTGTGGAGATGGTGACACAGATAGCTGAATATCATCAGCGACGGATACAGCGTTCCTCTCGTGAATCCTCTTGTTCGGGCCCTTCGGTCTACCCCGACGCCGGGTCATCGGGGTACACGGACGGCAGGCAGAGTCAGAAGGAAGCACGTTCAGCTGCTTCACCGTGGGAGAGTGATTAAAAAAGCACTTCAGCGCAGAGACTCAGACATTCAGATGAGGTTGTCCCAATCTGATGACCTCTTTAACCAGCAAAGAAATAAAAAGCCGTCTGAACATTTGAAGCCGCTTCTTGATCACTCCATCTTACTGTCATGCTTTTGTCTCCTTAATTATTGATGTTGATGTGTTTCACTTCCCGCCAACTTCTCCATTAAAGACTTCTTCTTAATTGTGGAGGTGAAAAAGCAAAGATAAAAGAAATGCAATTTGCTCTCAGCATTCCTGATGCACTCCCGATGTGCAGTGGTGGATATTAACTAAGCACATTTATTGAAGTAGTGAACTAAAGTCCAGACTATTTCCATTTTATACTAGGGAAATGCTGTGTTATTTTTGTTTTTTCACTAGACAAAATGATTTTAATATGAATCTCCTAGGATTGCGTGTACGTTAAGCCATACGTGGCACTGTGATGTGCGTCCATGCACATTTATATCCAACCAGGAGTGTTTCAGATGTCCGTGCCAGACTTTAACGTGATCAGATTTGGTCTTTTTTCTTGGTTTGACCATGAGTACGTAGGCTACGTAGTTCAATCAGGAGTATGCACGTCGTGTTTTATTTTGAAAACTGACCGGATTCTCCGTCGTGTTTTGCGTCTCGCTCCCTGCTGCTTGATGCGGCTGGTCATGGCGTCTGTCAAAAATAGAACAGCTTCTGGGACTCTTCTGAAACGCGCTGCGGCACCTCTGGTGCGATCACAATCATTTTCTAGAACGGGCCCGATCGCTGCAGACTGCCGGCCGCGGGACAGCCGGAAGGCATCGCAAAACCGTGCGCAGTGGGACTGAGCCTGAGGTGTAATTGAGGTCCATCGTTCTCCTTTTAGCTCTATTTTTCGCTCCACAGTGTTCTCTGGTTAGTTGCTAACTTTGTAGATCTGTGGTTCGGTGTCGTGCAGGTAGTGAACAGCAGGTTTTTAGACAATGAGAGTAGTGAGGCTGAACGAAAACCGTAAAATTACGAGGCCATAAGAAAAAGAAAGAAAGAGGGCCGTGAAACGCTGAATCTCTCTGTAGAGGGAGCCTCCTGATAGCACCCTGTAAGTTCATCACAACAAGTGACCCCTTTCAAATTACATGCAGTAATTTGAGCCATTGTCAATACAGAAATATTGATTTAAGCAGCTTTGGGTGAGATTCTAAATGCCTTTTTTATGCTGTAATATTTATCGTGTTATTCCTACTTTAAGTAGTAAGTAAAGCATGTAAACACGCATCCCTAGACAGCAGCAAGATGGCAAGTCATGCGTACCATATTAAATAATGAAAATATAGTCCGCACTAAAGCTTTGTATACATGTATTTATGGCTCTATGTAGTGTGGCAATGTTAACCCGTCATCAATTCATAAAATACAGTGATCTGCGGCAATTATGCAGGGAATGTAGGTCTGGGCAGCCATGCGGAAGACGAGGCCGCGCTGAAATAGGCAGAAGGGGAGAATTTAGCCTATCTGTGGCAATTATGCAATGTGGGACAGGTCAGGGAGATGATAATGGCCAAAAGTTGTCATGCAGAACAGAGGGGAATCAATGTGGCACGAGGAACCTCCTCGCGCGAGATTAGAAAGGTGCTCTGTGCAAAGAGTAAACACAGAATCTTTTATGAAACCAGTTTGTAATTTTTATGAATCGTCGTTGAGGTCACATTTCCTGTTCTTACTACTGAAAACATACTGCTTCCCCAAAACTAGCAGTCGTAGATGAATTGCATTGACTTACTCGGAAATACGTTGACGTGCTGCTTTGCTTCATAAAAGCAATTTCTTCCTGATTTCCCCACAGGGATGCAGAGATGAAACATCTGCTTCATCACCGCTGCCTCCCTTCTTCTTTGACTTCTTCCAGTTTTGTTTGAAACCGTTTTGGGACCTTCGAGAAATTGCATCACACGTTCACACGTGTAGAGCGCACTTCATCGTCGAGGTTGACTTTTTATTTTATGCTGACCCATCTCTTGGATGTGATAATAGAAATTCTGGGCTATCTTGTTGAACCTCCCGTCTCCTCCTCTCCGGTCCCAGGTGAGCGCCTTCATCATCTCAGGGAAGGCCTCTGAAAGGATGTTTACACATTGAGACTGTGTACACATTGTAGTCCTCAGTGCTTGTCTTTTCAAAGGATTCTTTTTCCCAGCTCACACTGGGCTTTGGCCTGTGAGGGCAGGCAGATAGGCGGATGGGCAGTGACCCGTCTGCTTTTCTGAAAAGTCCAGACTTCACTCAGCCGAAGCCGCAGGGAGGGCGGCAGAGTGGGCGAGCGCGATGCTAAGTTCAAGCTTTAATTCATAAATCTTTGTGGATGTCTCTAGCTGTGAACAGGAAAAAAGAGATGTAAGGAGAAAGCAAGTGAGGGAGAGAGAAAATCACTTTCTTTGGCATGGACAGACACGTTCTGAACACCTGCTGGATTTGTCCGCCCTGTCTAGTCCAGGGGACTGGAGGACGACCTCAGAATAATTCATTTTACACCTCCTCCATTGTGGCCTGCTCCTCCACTCTGATTCCATTCTCCTTTTTTAGAAAACACCTTGTTAGCTGTGCCTGAAAGGCAGGTGGATCACTTTGAGAGCGGACTAATAACACCTAAAACTGTCAGCATCCTTACCTCGTAATGACCTGCTAGTGGGAAGCTTCTGTCGTGTCTTGCCAGAAATTGTAACTCTGTTTAATATTAATCCTGATTTTTATGATTCCGTCTTAATTTTAGATTTTTTTTTTTTTACCGCCTCTCAAAAAAACGAAACTGCTATTTGCAGTGGAATATAGTTTAAAGTGATGCGTAATGGCTCAAGCAATGTTTTCCATAGTGATAAAGACGGGACTGCAGACAAAAATAGCAAAGTACAGTCGGAGTTTGGGAAAGGGGGGGCTACGAGAGTGAAAGTAAGGACTGAAAGCTCAACAATAACACATAATCTGCAACTCTGCCACTTTTTTTTTTGTGTGTGTGCCTTCCTTACTGGGAGACAGCTGCTCTACCTAGCTATTCCCTAGTGGTTTTGATGGTTTCTTCCCCTCAGAAGAGGCAATGACTTCTTGGCTTTAATGCAGCGTGCAGCAAGCCGAGGCCCAGCAGCGTTTACACAGGAATGAGTCTGGGAGATATACCATTGAAGGTAGAATACATTCAGGAGACCCCCCCCCAAAAAAAGAGATTCCGTGTAACTCAGCTGAGTTTGATTTAATACAACATGGATGATGTAAAATATTCTAATTCGTCTGAAACTCTGAACACATTTAAATTAGGCAGCTTCCCAGCATGTTTGAGGTATAGGGAGTTTAGATTTAGGTTTTGGAGACCTGTCATATCAACCGTATGAGCAGAGGTTGATCTTCACTGCCTGGAGGAATGCAATCCATCACGGTTAAAAACACTGGTCCAACACTTTGGTGACTTCATGTAAAGACTGAAGTCGACTTAGAAGACTATCTGCTTTATTTTGATGTCCGTTATCAATTGTCTATGAACTGCCTGGCAACTTTTCTTTTGTCTTTTTAGCTTCCACTCAAAGAAAGGGAAAGCGAGCGGTGAATTATTTAGGCCACCTTTGCAATATCGTAGTGGAATTTGTGAAATTCAAAGGAAGACAGTGAGGCGGACCGCAGTATTCCTCTAGAAGAACTCAAGTATTTGTTGAATAATGTATGCTACAGCATAAGACAGGCAGCTGCTGATACACAGCGACTGAGACTTGAGATTACAGCGGACCATACGACCTTTCCTTTCATGAAAAATTAAGAGGTCTGATATTGAGCAGATGAGGCTTTATTTAGTGAAAACCTCCAGTGAGAACTGAGGCACGGCTGTCATCAACTTTGACTTGTTTTATCACCAAATACAGTGGTTATTAACACTCAAATAATTCGAAACAAGTTTTAATGGCTGGGCTGATAACAGTTCTGACTGCTGCCTTATTTCTTAGTCTTATTTTGTTGAATACTGATGCATTATAAAGCTTTCCATGTGCCATTGCGCTTTCTGTCTCCACTGAGAACATGTCCATAGATGTATAATACAAAAAAGGGAGGTTGGTGAGTAAACAGTCTGCCAGTGCTAGCCTGTAGGTGCCAATCTGCCTGGTAGTTTGATGTCGGAAAACCTAAGACACTCTCCAATGCATCAGAATACTGTATCACTACCGCAAATCCAAAATTCGCTCCGCGTACTGTATGCTTGTTTTTCAAAGCACACAACACCTTTAAAAATTCCAAACTTCCCCAACTAGTTCTGCTGCTCAGGCAGGTATAAAATCAGCGGCGCTTTGATGTCATAAAAAAGTTAGTCCCTGCTCTCGCCGTCATTTTCTTTTGCCAAATGAGTCACAGATGAAAAATACCATATTATACAGCGGGGCCGTCAAGCTGTCACTTAGGTAATGAAGTTGGTCCAAACCATTTGTCTTATTTTGTCACGCTTTTTCCCCATTAGTCATACCGCGCTAACCATTAGCTCCTCGGGAACCCCCTTCACCCAAGGACACTTAGGCTCTCTCTCCAAGTGCGACTGAGGCCGGCTGATGCACCGTGGAAGATGGCACAGTGGAGAAGGGTGGGGGGGGGGGGGGGGGGGGGGGGCAGGTGGGGGTGGCGGCGGCGGGTGGAGGGAGTTGAGACTGACACCAAGAGAAGAAAAGAGCAGTAGAGCATGCTGGAGAGACTAGAGACCTGTCCAAAAGCAGCTTCAGAGAAAATAGACAGGTTGATTTATCTGTCAGAACTTAACGTCCGTAAGAAAATGTCCATTTTTCCAATTTAAGCCAACGCCGTGAGTTCGAGATGAGTATTTAGACTGCTGAAGCGGGATTTACATGTGGACATGAGGAGAAGAAAAATTAGAGGAGAGGGATGCAGCGTGTGGAGAAAGACCGCTTCGGGCAGTAGAGGAGAGGATAACCAAGTACACTGACAGGAGTGGAGGATGCAGGAAGATAAGTGAGTAAGGCCATGTAAGATACTCTGAACCAGAGTGTTGTGTATAAGTGATACAGGAGAAGCACAAAGAGAGTGAAAAAGGGAAGCGCAGGAAGAGAAGGATGTATAGAGACTTGACCAGCATAGGTTGCTGGAGTTATATCTTGGGGGTACAGTTGTGTTTGTCCTACGACAGGGTTATTACTCAGCCAAGTGTGGTAAACACTAACTGCTTTATGAAAGCCAGAGGCAGGGCCACACAAAGTGCAGTAAAAGTAAAGTGCTTTTGTTGTCTCATAGCATGTTTTACAGCATATCCATATTGAGGTATTGATGGCGCATAGCATCCGTTTCATTCAGGGGACTCTTTTAAAAACACTTCTGAGGAATTGGACTCAAGGGAAAAGCTGCCCCCCCCGCCCCTGTTTTGTAAAGTTTAATGTTGCGGGAGGGAATGTTCGTGGAGGTGCTCTGGAGCTCGGTAAGCAGAGCATGACGCAATCCAGTGTCCAATTCCCACTGGAGCTATTCATAATGAGAAGGTTTGAGAGTTGAAGACCATGTCCCACATGGCTTATATTTAGAAACTTGGTCAAACAGCACGAAGGGCCAAAGAAGAAAAAAGAAGAGGTTGCGCAAGCGCACTTTTACCAACGTTCATACCCAATATCATTGTGTTTGTATTGATGCACGTCGCCCCATCCATCACGCAAATTGACCAGGTGTGTGTTTAACTGCAGGTGTATGTGATTAAATAAAGCCTAATGGTTCTAACTGAACTGCGTCCTGAGAGCTGGATGAGGGCCACGTGCACTGTTAGCCGCTGCTCCGACAGATGCCAGGGGGCACGCGCAAGGGAGGGGACTAATTACCGGACAGCTGCCCAGCAGACCCTCACCCTGCCCTGGGGACAGCCGTCTATCTCACTCCCCTGTCCTCCAACCCTGGACCCGAGACCTGGCACCAATGTTGCCAATTCTAGTCCGCCCCTGGGAGTTATGATGGTTCACCCTCAACCGTCAAACGGGGGGGGGGGGGCAGGTTTACTTCATTTGTCACGGGATCTCTGTCTGGAAGGAAATTAATGACTACGATGACCTATAAAGTTATCCCAAAACCTTCAGCTTTGACTGACTGAACACTCAACACAGTTATGCAACCAGTCAAGGAGCACAATATATCCCCTCAAAGATTTGGTTGGTTTCCTGCCACTGCATACGCATCAGCCGCCAGTTTAGCTTTCGACTACTGTTAATTCCCAATATGGATATAAATATTTCATAGTTTGGTGCCACAGCAGACTAATAATATCTCAATTGATGCTTTGAGTATGCTGTGTCCTTCACCCTTCACTGGGATGGGTAAGAAAGGTATTTATAAGAAAATTGAGGTCACCACTGAGAGGAGGGCTGGCTGTAGGCCCAAAAAATATAGAGTGCTGGAGAGGTTCAGGCAGACTCATTTTGTTGGAATTGAGGGGCTACCGAGCAGACTGCTCATCTTGCTGTTGGCATAAGCGTGAGAAGAGGAGCTAAAGGTTGAAATTATGCACCCAGAAAGCATTTGGCTCGGGTGAGGAAAAAGTGCAATGCAATAATTAAGCGGCACAATAAAAATGATTAGAACTGCTTTTGACATTCTCATTGCGAATAACTTGCGTTTAATTGCAATCACAAATTTTAAATGCCAGTTTTATGTTCCATGGCTATAAGCTGTTTAAAGTTCAATAGCTATACTCTTTAAATCTCCTTCCAATTTCTGCTAGGAGGCAGCAAGAGGGAATGGATACAGAGAGAGTAAGGGACAAAAGTATGTGAAATTAGCACCCCAAAAAAAGAAGGAGGGAGTAGAGAGAGGAAGAGTGAATGTCTTTCACCATTAAGTGCTGGACGCTGGGGCTTCCTGGCCTGAAGGAGGACCTGTGCGGCTCAGCTCGGGGCTAGTTAGCTATTCAGCCACAGCATCTGTTGCAGGCTAATGGATGTTATAACCTCATAAACGTCATGAAATTGGACATTATCCCTTAATTAAAAGAACAGAGATGCATTACAATGATTAGAGTGGCACTCCAGTGGACCTGCCACACGCTCCAATAATGTTTCTAGAGGACACAGCTCCTGAGCAAGGTGTTGGCGTGGGGGGGGACTGGGGGGACTGGGGGTGGGGTGCGTGTAATATTTTTAATGAGCCAATTCCTGTTATGAGACGCAAACTTTTGAGAGTTGCAGGAGGGATCCCATCAAGTTCGGACTGCACACCGAACTTCTCCCGAGACGTCTTCTTGACCTTTATCCTTCCGTGCCACGGGAACAGCTCCCACATTTCTTTTTTTTTTTTCCCCTTTTTCTCATTTTTATTTGCATTTCAGGAGCTTTTGATGATGATTTGAGTGTCTTCGCAGTGATTATGTGCGCAGCGTTAGCTCAGCAGAAACAGCTGTGCTATAAACCAGATATAAAAACAAAGCTTGATGCTTGTGTTCCACAGCACCTGGGCCATCAGTGCCCAATAAATACCAGCAGCCAATCAATCTCGCCACCTTCCCTGCTAAGGAGCTTAATGAAACCTTGGGTGGGGAAACAGAGGGTCTGGACAATATAGCCTGCATGCAAAGATATGGGACATATTAACCCTCACTCTGGCCTTCACTCACAGACAAGTCGAGGCCGGGCACTACAGCTGAAATTCTTGGAACGAGTTTTTTAAATGTGCCGTAAAGGTCACGAGAGGCCCGCGCTCGCGCATCTGTCACAGCTCGTCGAGTGGCGTGCGCGTGAAAATGTCACATCGTCTGAGGAAGTCGTACGACGCACGGGCGCGCGCTGACCTCCCCGGTAAACCTCGGTACCACATGATGTTTGCGCCCGTTTGAAAGCGATCCCCCAGTGCATTGTAAATGCCTTTCTCTATTATCTGCTTTATGAACGTCACGCATTGTGTCAGCCAACCCGTGTGTTGTGCAAAATCGCACGCACGCCAAAAAAAAAAAAAAAACACACACCCTTGATGTATCACTGCGTGTGTTTGGTTGAACCAATTACATGCTAACATTCACGAGACATGTCACTGATATAGCGTGAGCTATGCAAGAGCAATCTCAATGCCAGCCTTGGCTCCGCATGAATCCATACGAAATGTAATTGTGGATTTCTCATTTTTATATAAGGCAGTCTGTCTTTTCTATGATCTATTTTCTATCCAGATAGACACAATAATATAACACCGAGCACGGCCTGATAAAGAGTCTATTTTTGCTCAAAGCTCCTTCTCCCGAATGAAAATGAATGTAGGCATGTTGCAGTGGTAATGTATCAACATAAAATATTGAAATAGCCCAACCAAGGGCAAACTGCATGTAATTGAAACTCTCTCTGTACTGAGAACAAGGAACCGGTGTCCCCACATCTGAGATTTGGCAGAAGGGCTTTCAGAAGGCATTTGTTTCAGGTTTCTCTTCTTCTCTCCCTCCCCTCCCCGGAGTTAATTGCCTTTTTGAGAAATTTGTATCGCAAGTGTTTGGTTTCTGCTGCCGTATTATTTATAACCTTATTTTCTGACAAGAACTGTGCTTTTTTTTTTTTTTTTCCCCCCTCTCTCCCCCTTTCGCAGCAGCTAAGATGATTGATTTGTCCCGTTTAACCTTGATAAGGGAGGAAATAGAAAAACAAATTGCAGTATTGACACTGTGCACTGATGGCATGTCGTTCACTCAGGTGACCTGGAGGTGAGTCAGAGGTGACTCCGAAGAGGAAGAGAGGCGGCACTGTGCTTTGCTGAATGACTCCCCTGTCTATTTTCCCTCTCCCTAAATTTCTTTAATATCTTCGACTCCAACGATTCCGCACGACAACGCTCTTTTTGGTAGTTCCCTCACATCACGCAAAATGAGGTTTGGAATAGAAGTTAATCTTTGAAAATACGTTTTGCATCACTGGCAGGGTATCATCACTGCAAGATGATTCATTATTTGAGGATTATTATGTGTATTTTAGAGATTTAGGCATAGCTTTTAAGGTATCAATGCCAGCAAAAACATCATTATTAGAACCTTTACACACCTTCAGCTTGTCATCTCTGGCAGCTTTTGCTCATTGCTGTCATGTAGTCTTATACTCTGCGTGCAGTGATGAATCAACATCCCCGCTTGTGTCTGTCCCATGCTCCTCTGATGGCTGCTTTGTCCTCTTTCAGCGTGGATGAAGAGCACTATGGGCTGGTCACCCTCTCCAGAGTCTCTACATCTGGCAGCACCATTAATCTTCCGCAGCAGCTGTGCCCTGTACCTGTCTCTCTTTGTGTAACGGAGATGGAAAGTCATTTTTAGTCATTATCTTCCCCCTGGCATATGCTCATTTCGCTTATCGCACTTAACCTGCACTTTGACGTTGAGGCTCGACTGTTCTCACGGATTCACTCGTACGGTAGCTGACCGGCAGGACGTGAAAGCTTCATTGTTGCAGAGGTGATTGTTCATTTTTACTGAAGTTGCAAAAGTTATTCAGCTTGTGCCATAGTTAATGATGTCTGTGAATTAATGCTCAAGAAAATGGGGAGACTTGCTCAGTCCTCAGGGGGGCAGCAGGCCTTTAGGAATCCCAAAGAAGTGGACAGCTGTAAGACCACGACAGGGTCATAACCTCTGTGGTGGCAGACGGCCCTCTACATAGCATGAGATTTGTCAGGGTGTTGTGCAGTTGGAAGATAAACACATGGAAACCACAGTTACCATCTTGTTGTACAGCCCCTTTGAAGGGCACTTATCTGTCTCTGGGCAGACTTTGTGTGTTAGCCACTAATTAAGTGCTGACACTAAGAACTAAGATATACAGCGTTTTATAAAGTTTTACAAAGACTGAGAGATGTTTTATGGAGCTCAGCTTAAAGGACCAGTGATTAAGATTTAGTGGCATCTAGCGGCGTAGTTGCTGATCCTGTCACCTCCTCTCTTTTCAACATGAATTATGGTGGCCGTGGAAGGTGCAAAAACATTACAGACCCTATCCTTTTGTCCGTTCTGGGCTACCCTAGAATCAACCGTAGAGCGGTTCAACATGGTGCACTCCATGGAAGAGGACCAGCAGCATCTCTAGATACAGAGGATTCATGCAAAAGTAGCTGTAGCAACATTCGTAAGTCTTTATTTTCAGGATTATACACTACTATTATACTATAGTAGTATACACTACAGTAGTATACACTACTATATATACTATTATACACTTGTGCATATTATATTCCATGAATGGTAAATAAAGCTCCCTAAATCTTGCACACAGGACCTTGAAAATGAATAATTAAAGTGGGATAAATGGCATTTGAAATGTAGCTAGCTCTTGTTGGCAGCATACCCGAACAATTTCAAGAGCATATTGAATCAGCTTCTATTCTTCAAGGAAGGTACAGGCTCAGTGTTTTCTTCCAAATGCTAACTGCCCTGATCTATGTTGCCAGTCAGATTGGACAACATCCTCTACCATGAAAACGAAATCATTCACTGAGCCACATGGATCCATTTGCCCTCCACTACTGCTGCACTGAGCTGTTGAACTGTTCATTTCCAACACTTGCATGGTGCAACTGTCAGCCTGGCTTCACGTGTTCATATATTCTTGTGTTTATATGTTTATGCATTTGGGTCTCAAAGGGTTGTGGGTTGGAAGCACAATCCATCACAAAATCCAGAGGGATCAACTGTAATCAATGTACAAAGTTTAGGTGGCAGCCCACCTTCTGGCCTCTGCCTGGCTGGCTGCTGTTGGTGGCTGGAGCGGCCAGGGGGATTGCCCGGGTTGAGTTAGCTTGGTCGGCAGCTAATTAGATCAGGGAATGGAAAGGTTCCCGTGGCTCCCCCTCACAGGCTGAAGGGTTATTGACATGGCCACAACAGCAATATCTGCTAATGTCAATCCAATCTTACTAGCTCCAAACATGAACACAGTGATACTCTGCCAGTCTGAACTGTGAAGACTTTAAGATCCTTGCATCCCAGTACAGTTTTTGTTTTTAGAAAAAAGAAATATGCTCGGAATGATAGTTTGCAGGGAAGACTTTTTTTTTTTTTTTACCTTTAAAGTAAGGTGCATAATACTGTATTCAGTAGTAGTAGTAGTAAGATAGAGTCCTAGGATTATTTATTTTTAGCCTCACTAGCAGCATAGCATCTATGAATGGTGCTGGTCTGCTTGTCAGTTGGTTCAGACTGAAATATCTTCACTCATATCTTCATTGGGAACAGATTCTCTTGATCCCTGGAAGATAAACCAAATGACTTGGGCAATCTCCTGACTTTTCTTCTACCACCACCAGCAGGCCAAATATCCAATGTCAGAGACATTTATGTCCCTCAACGATGAATCTTAATGACTTTGGAGACCCTCTAACATTTCGCAATTTGAAGCATAGTTTTCTTTATCCTGCTGGAGTGGCTTATCTTGTTCAAACCTGCATCTAATGACAGTGGTCCCTTATGGTCTTAATTGCATCCCAAAAAGAATGAGCCGGTCAACAATGCAGCCATCCTTTCTTCCTTGGCCCCAAGGAGGCACCATTAGATAAGACAGACACCTTTACTTCAGTCAGACATGTTGTTGTTTTTACTTTTGAAATACTGATTCTATCACATACTAGAATGCTATGTCTGACAGTTGGCGAACTGTCCAAATACAATCACGAATCTTGTCATAACCCATTGAGAGAGCAGGTGAGAGCAGTTTAATATTACCAGGAGGCACATTTTAAAAACTTTAAAAGCTTTAAAAGTTAGGAATTAAATATTTATTTTTCTGAAAATGATCCACTTAATTCCTTAGAATTTTGTGGAGCATTCAATAAACCTGTTTTGGACATCACAGGTGCTGCACGCTTGTCTTCCAATTTGGAAAGTACTGTCAAACCTACATCTGGCATTCACGAAGCACTTCCACAGAACAAGTTCCACTGAACACTCCTCAGCATTTTAAGTTGTTTAGTACACGAACACCAGATTGCCTATCCTGATTGGGAACAAATGATACCGTGCCACAGTCAAAGCGTGACAGCCATGCGCCGCGTCTCCGTGTCATCTGATAAACAAAACACTGGCGACCGTAGCGACGAGGTCAGAGGGTTCACCCGGGGCGCCTATGGGAAGCCCAGCCACCGGGAGTCTGGAGGTTATACAGCCATCGCCTGCTCTGTCAGCCGATGCCACCTGATAGCGTCTAATGAGAAAAACACGATGGTGCTGTCTCCATTCACTTCGCTCCCAAGCCGTCCGACAAGCGTGCAATCTGATCATGTTGTCTGACCAGTCTGATACTGATGCTCAGAGCAGACCATAATCAGATAGCGGCTTCCAGTGCACAGACAATGTTTTTTATATGCTTGCCTTTTAACATGTATAGCTGCTCATAATGTAGCAAATACACATCTTGTAATAATATAATACAAATAAAGTAACTTCAGACTGCGTGTATATGACATTAATCACTTTTGTATGTGATTAGAGTAGAAAGTTTTACTCATTATGAGTCGATACACACCATGAAAATGTATCTCATTGAAGTATTATTACATCACTTTCCCAATTGTTGTCAGCATTAACGTCATTAATCATTATGTGCTATTATTACAATATGTGCCCTTCTTCATCTTTTGGGCAAAGCACCATACAAAGGAGCTCTCTTTTATGAAGGTGCACAATAGGTCAGCCTTCCGCTTTTCTGCTCCGAGTGATGACGCTCACGTGTTCACTTGATGAACAGAGGCTCGGAAACTCATCATCTCTATCAATCCCCCGCCTTCCTCAAGGCTCCCATTACAATCAAACCCCCTGAAACAGATCAAGGCCCGACCCGACTAGTTTTCTCCCGTCGAGTCGATAAATCAGACGCGCCTTCCCGGCCGGTGGTCACTTAAAGGCAGCGTCGCGGTGTCGGCGTGTCTTACGGACCGTTCAGTCAGGACGCAGCGCCTGAGCCGTGAAGTGTAGCTGGCGACACACTCGAGGAGTTGGATCTCCGCCTCACAACAAGGGGAGGGGGGGGGCTGCTGTAAACATACACGCCTGGCAAAGGACAAGAACAGGGCTGGAGAGCGGTATAAAAAGTACCGAGCCGCAAGATGGAAGAGGGGATTCAGGGAAGAGCAGACTGTACTCACTGAATTTAAATTTCTCTGGTGGGTTAACACAAGTTCAACAGGGAGGTGCGCCATGGAGTCATTCAGACTGTGTACCTGCACACGATCAAAGATGGAGTTTTGTTTTATCCCATCCAGCGACTTCAGCGATGTTAAAGCTGCCAAGAGGATAGGCCGTTACACAGCGTGCATCTGTTTTGTCTGTGCTCAATCTCCCCATAAGCACAAATACAGATGAAGTTCTTTTATGAGCTCGCTGGGTGAGAGGCACCCATTGTCTCTGTATGAGGCTGATTCAAAATGGCCGCCCCCAGCACTCAAATTGATCATAATTGTATTCCCAAACTCTTGCTCAGCGGGGCATTACATTTTGTGTTATTGACTTTAAAAACACATTCAGTGATTCGGCTTGCAATTTCATTACACCGCTGTCAATTACCACTCTGTGAACAAAGCCTGCCCGCAAATAAAGTGTATGAGGTAATTTTCCAAATGCCACTTATGAGGTACCACCGTCTGAGCGATGGGCACGCTTAATTTGGGCACTCGCTCACTGCAAAATCTGGTTATGCGGAGGCAGCCGTGCACATTTCATTAAAAAAAATCACAGGAGACCTGGGGTGATTGCCCCGGTGTTTACACATCAATACATAAACCGCCGGCCAAGCTCAGGTAATTAAGCATTATACACGTTAGAAAAAAGGAAATTCTTTATCCCCCACTTTGTTTTTTTGTTTTTTTTTAGTTGCATTCAAAGGGAATGCCGGGTGAGTGCAGAATTTATGAATCATAAATCATGCTAACAAGAACAATTACCTTGCACATCCGCTTCCTCACTCCTGTTTAAAGTGTTTGTTGGTCTACGCTCTCCAGGGTGTCCCCTCCATTGCCTTAAATGGGAAATAAACGGTGCCACGGTGGCTAATTTGGCAACCTCGGTGTCACCGTTTTTTCCATTTTTACAATGCGGATCCGCTGTGGTTAAACCTCTCACCTCTTTTTAAAGAAGGAAATTGGAGCATAATGGGACTTGAACAGTGTATGTGGAGGTGTTTGTGGGGTGTGTGTGTATATATATTTCAGTTTTATTCTCGCAGAGATATTTGCTCATATCGTCTGTCGGCTAAAGTGAAGAGGTCGCGTGTGTTGTTGATGACAGGGTTAGAGGGCGTTGAGCTGCTGGGGGTCACTGATAAGCGCTTCAGAGACATCGATGGCAGGAATAACCAGCCTCTACCCCCGGCATCAGCACCTCCGCTATTTCCCCTCTCCTGCCAATTACAGTGGGAAGAAAAAGAAACTGGGAAACATGTACGCTACAGGCTTAGGGACTCTCAGGCACATACAGTGGAACGTGACCTGTAGCTGTAAATTCACTGGCTACCAGCGAGTTTGGAAAAAGGATGATTACTGTGGTTTGTGTGTGTGTCCGTGTGTGTGTACACAGCGTTTGCTCATTTGATGACTTTGAAGGATGCCATGTTTGTCCGTGCGCGGTCTTCATAAAGAAGAGCGTCGAGCGACAAGGGCTTTCTGTTTTTCTGAGCCCCGGCGAAAAGTGCTGAAACGGGCTGTATTGATCGTCAGCGAGGGCAGTCAAAACAATCACCATGAATTAAACTCCTCAAGGTCTTAGGCAAAGGGGATTAACAAAATTATCTGGCCTCCGTTCTGACCATTTATTGTCGGAGCCAGTGTTGACAAAAGCCTGGAAAGGCGGCGAGGGTAGTGGCGGGCGAGGTGGAGGGGGTAATGAGGGAAGCGTTCTTGATGAGAAGCTAACAACAATGTAAACAGAGCCAGATAAGTGCTTTCTTGGCCTGGCGGTATTGATCACGAATAGGCTTGATGCTCAACTTTACAGGGTGAATTGTATTTTCCTGCTGGGTTTTGATAGCCAGCTGTTAACACACTGTGCAATTACTGGCTGCGAAGACTGGAAGACTGCTTTTTTTTCTTTCCTTGGTTTCGTTTGTTGTGATGAGAGGGGGGAGGCTACGCTTAAATGTGTAGCCTCATTACGAAATGCGTGTAAGTGGATGTGAAGCGCAATTAAAAAGTGAAACAAAGCCTTTGTTTCAAATCATCAGCAGTGAAACCCGAAATTATCATTAGCGCCACGGGTGTGTTTGGTTGCAAAACGTTCTTGAATCAAATAGTTTGCCTCTGCCTTTGGTGATTTGGCCTTTTTTTTTCTCACCCCCCTTCTCTCCTCTTACCCGTGGACTTGACTCACAGCTAATTAATTTGCAAATTTTATTCTCAATAAAGTGCTTACAAAAAGATAATTGTGACTTTATTAACAGTTTCTTGGGCAGCAGATGGTGTTCTGCAGGCCTGCCATGTTGAATTAGTGATGACGCTGTCATTTTATGTGCTCTCTACTGTGGCAACCCATAAAACTCCTAATTAAGGCTACAAATTAATACTACTTCTTCCCAACATTATACCCAGCCATTTCACCCTAAATTTATGTAAACAAATGCAAATATACAGGTAAGTCTTCCCATTAGTATGCGCCTTTTCTCTGTCTGTTACAGTAGCTGCATTTATGTAAGGAATCCCTGTTATTATCGTCATTTGTTCTATATTAAGAGCAATTAAATGCCTATTAAAGATGCCAAAGCATTTGTTGGCTTGTTTGTGCTCAGCATTTACAAGACATGCGGTTCCTTGGAGCCAAATCTCAGTAAACTCCATCGACTTAATCCCTCCGATGTTTTATTAAAAACAAATTATGTCCGACTTCACCGCCGGTAATCCAGCGCATCAAGTATTGGTAACCGCCTGAAGGAGAAGTGCTTGCATTTTAATTAAGAGCCCAAGTAACGAGGCAGCAAAGTGTGCGGATTAGTGTGTTTACTCGGGAAGAGCAGGAGACAAAAAAGATCTTCATTTCATTTTTTAATCTCGCCTTGGATCAGCTCCAAGTGTACAGTGACTTGACATATTTCAGGAATGGAGACACTGATCTTATTTGGCAGAGAACAGACCTTCAAGGTGTTGGAACATCTTGTAAATATGTCTTTTTTTTCTTAGGGCCCAGGTCCTATTTTATGGCATTTTCCATTCAAACTGCTTTATTTTTGTTTACCTCATTAGATTTATTTAACATATTTGTCACACTAATGTTTAATAGAACTTTTCTAGACTTGACTTCTCTTCTCCCACACACTTCTGTCCTCATGCACTTGTTTGATGGCTACTCCTTGATCTGCTGTGCAGGGGCGTAAATATAGACGGTGCTCCTGCACTGGGGGCCCATGCATGGCAGATTATGGGCCCCTGTGAGTGAGTCAACTCATAAGTCCTGGAAAAGGCAAACACATCTATGTCATGGTTTTCATTTCTTTAAAAACATAAATTAAATGAAATACCATTAAACATTTTAGTTTAACTGACGATTTCTGATTGTTGGGTAATGTGTGTTATGTTGCCTAATGTCTACTTTATATTTGATGACACATGACAACGCGATGCGATGTACCGTAGTTGAGGATTGCACTCACCCATAACTACCTTACGGCACTGCTGCTGTGGCTCGGATTCTTCATCACTTCACGGACAAATTCATCTAACGCTGTGGCAAAGCTTTCTGTAAAATATGAGTTGTGCATACATGCTGACAAATAACCTTCACGCAGGATCCTCTTACCAGTTTTTTTTGTTTCTTTTCAAAAAACTTTCAATCCCATCTCCACGAGTTGCTTCAGAATGAGCTACCACGTTCAAATTGTTTTTTTATTGATGTTAATTATGTCCCTTAATGATCATCATAGAAAATAATTTGGCAATGACACACTGCCTCCCTTATATTGTGCCCACACACTGTTCTATGAACACTATAACACTAAAGCCCCTTTAATTTGGATATGCACTAAAAAACATACTAAAGTTGTCTCAGATGAAACATCAGCTGCCATATTGTATCACTGTGACACACTCAGTTTAGTGCTAAGGGGCCACCGCGATGGTATTAACACTTAAAAAAAAACCCTGGAATGTTAGCTCAAAGCAATATGATGCTCTCAATGCACGCGATAAATGTTTTGTGGTCGTCTCGTATTGAACGTCACAGACACAACAGATTGGTTCTATTTTAAACCAAGGTGGGATCAAAAAGCTGCAGAGATTGGCACATCCTACTCCAGAGTAGCTCTGCGTACATACTGTAATTGACATACTCAGACATAATCCCTTGTGGGACTTCCACAACTGTTCCCAGACTTCAGTGGGAGATTGCTGCTTCTTGAAGAAGTCATGACCACTGTTTGATCAAAGGGGCTCTGCTCCCAACGCCCACCGCTTTCTGCCAGCGCTTGATCTGGATCGATGCAGGGGTTAGTGTACAAAATCCCCAGCTTCCTAGAGCTCTGCAAACTCACTTTTGCCATTCAGAAATGGAAGTCATGTTAAGTTCATGTGCACACTTGTTCTCGTGTATTTCTTGGCCGTGAGGTGGTTTTCCGACTGTTTGTCTTGACGTGGACCCCTTGGCAGGAAAGCATCCAGAGCTACCGCGAGAAATGTCAAGTCTTTTTTTTTTTTATAACAAAGCAAGACTCTATTTCAAATGCAGATTGTTTACATCAACTGGCTGTTAATAAAAAATATTGGTCTAATGAATCAATCATGTTCCTCCATGAATGCAGCAGTTTATTTCGCCTCCTGCTGTGGGGTGTTTGATACCATTCTATACAGGCTTCTGCACGCAATTACAAACCAAAAGAGTTCTAACAGGCATTTTTATTGTTTGTCTTAACTTTCCTAATAGCAGGCACAAAGCCAGACTTTGAGTTCATATAAATGCTTCCTATTACCGTTAAAAATCTCTTTAGCCCAAGAACGCCAAACCCAGCTCAGCTCGTTCCTTTATCAGCTTACAACCAGAGTTCTCTGGGTGCTTATAAATCCAGTGAATATTGTTCATTGTGAGTTTCCCGTCTTACCAAACAAGAATAACAAGAAAAGACCCATAATTACAGAATTTACTGCAGTTAGAGAACTTCACCCAAAAACTTTTCTGTTCCCATTAATGGAAAATATGGTAATTAGTTTTTCATATTCCCTCATACATCGGAGGATGATATAACTTATTCATGACAGCAAAAACAAGAATTGCTGTTGTCTGTCCATTTTCTTTCAGCGGCGCTAGACGTAAGCGGGGGCTCTAGCCGACTCGAGCGGCAATTGAGCCTTTGCCTCTGCCTCCCTCTCGGTGTGATACCCACCGGATATGAATCAACGGCATCATTAAGCGGGGCACTGTTTCATCAGAGCGGGAGTCAAGCCGAAAAGATTCCGAGGGGAACGTAATCAGTTTGAGGGACGAAGGGTTTATTTATTCCAAACAAAATGAAATTACTCTGCCTCTTGAGTGACATTTATGTGTGTGCTACCTGCAGCGCTGACATGTTTACAAAGCGACTGGGTTAAAAATAAAAAATGTATGCCCTGGTTTGCTCTGATGATTTTGGAGACGGACTGCACACCTCCTGACCTTAAAAGATCAGACTGACAATACTGTATATTTTTCCTCCTGTCAACAAATGCCACGAAAAGACCAAAACCATGAGTGTTGGCAAAGCTTGATAGTTATTCCTCTCTGCCATAGACCGGCTAGATCAGCCAGTGCAGCCCTGGGAGATGTTCCTTTTATTGTAATGAACACCGGAGTTCATTTTGAGTCGATCATATAAACATACACTTTCCTGGTGTCGTAAATATCCAAGAGCACTGAAGGTGTAGTGGCATATCTCAGAACTTCTCGTGGCGTTGCACGAATGTTTTCAGGTCACTCTTACTCTGCATCATTTCATATACTGATGTCTGCATAAATTATTATTATTTTTTAATGTGCTATTTGTAGGTATTTGAGAAAATGAACGCAGCAGAGTGAGAAGCCGCATTGTTTATCTACTTTTTTTATAGGCAACAGTGAATATCATTCTGAATAAATCTACTGATATTTAATCCAGATGTTAAATTTTATTTTGGATTAGAAATTACAAGACTTTTAATAGTATATATTTGTGATCTGTTTTTATAGATCTACGTTTTCAGTAGGAGTTAATGGGCTTGGGGCTGAGTGCTGCAGACCGGGTAGGGAAGTGCTGAGACACTGACCAATGCACGGGTTTAGGTCTCCTTGTGGGATTTGTTGATAATGAAGAAAAAAAAAAGAGGAAAGATTAAAACCAGGTTTATTCTTTTAAAGACACATGCATACTATACAGCCATTAAGGTTGTAGGTCCCAGTGGGTCCTCCATATAGTGTTTGGTTTCATTAATCTGCTTCAGCTCACATGCCATTTTGATGTCACAGCTCCAAGTAAATTGTCTCATGTTGTTAACAGACAATTGCTCATTATCTTGCCATTCCCCGATCCAGTTCTTGGGGATTATTCCCCATTTAAAGGTTATTTTGCCTCTTACTTGAGGTGATGTGGCCCTAGTTTGAACCTGCTCTTGCGCCAGAGGATAAGTGAATGACCCCTAGAGAGAGAAAGAGGAACAAATCCCTCTGTTTGGCCTCCTCAGCATAAAAAATTACTATTTCATGAAGTGTGAAAACACCCAGGCAGCTATTCTACAAATTACAGTGAAATAGAACGGCTCTGTTAGCACTGAATAGGCTGTGCTGGTAGCATTCCTGTAACTATAGGACTGTATGGGTGAATATGGGGGCTTCCTTACTAATGAAGAGATGGGTAGGAGTTGGACGCGGGCGACGTAGCACAGCGAACAATGTGCCATTGTCGCCGCTAAGGCTGGGCTGTCACACGGTGCTCTGATCATTACTTACCCACAGACGTCCAATGTCACGCACAATATCCCCAGGTTTGCCCTTCATAGGTTGTTGTGCATCCTCCGATCGCTCCAGCTTGCTTAATGATAACAGGCAGCAATTACACTCACATGCCTGCACAGTCGCGCACACACACAGACATGCTCGCACACAGTACTGTACTGCAGGAAAACAAACACATTCCCCACCCGCCTGCTCGCCTTCTCCCTTGGCCTTTTTTGTTTAGGAAGGAAGATAAATATCCCCATAATAGAAAAAGCCTGCCCCTGATGCATTTTCAACAGTCCACTGCTTCAATACATGTATTTACCTACAAGTCTGAATTTATTCTCTGCCCGCTGCAGTCCGATTTGTTTTGAATGGTAAATGAAAAGATCTCCGGCGCTATTGTGGCAATATTTTAACGCTTTGCCTCGCCAGCACACCTACCAATGAACTTTATGCGCGCGAATTGTTTAATAAATCAGCCGAGGGGGGTGAGGTTGTGGAGACGGGTGGTTGGGCTGCGCCGCTAGTAAGCCACAATGAAAAGAACAGTTTATAAATTGCAGCGTCGTCTGCATGAAAGACCCCTACAATGCGTTGCTGAGGGGAGGAGGATTAGAGCAGAGGCCGAGATATTACTCTCACGGGGTGCGCGAGTTGACACCGCGCTGCGCGGTTGTGCAAAGTAGTCCTGCTACTGCCTTTCCTGACTGGAAACGCTGGAAGTATGCAAAACCATCTTTTGAGCCGCAGTTAGGTTTCATGGGACCGTGCCTGTGTGATGTCAGAGTATGGATGTCAGGGGACACGACTGAGCTGGTGCGCTGGTAGGGTGGCACGCTTATTGAGATCATGATTATAGCTGTGTCTAAACTCCGGTCCCTTTTGTGACAGAGCCATTAGCAGGCTGTCACACTCTTCAGCGCGCTCTATGTATGGGACCGCTAATGCTAATACACTGACTGCAGCTCACATTCACATACTAGATTATACCCAACACCGTGGCGTTGACCGTAGACAGTTGGATACTTTTAGAAACGCAAGAAGCATGAAATCTTTTCTTTTTTTAAGTCTAATTCCTTGCCATATTTGGCATATTTCTGCGTTATGGCTCAGTGATGGATCAGGCATCCAACATATACATGTCTTTCAGCTGTGCCTCCCCATGCTTGCTATTACTCTACATCACTGGTTTATACAAGCAGGGCTGAGCAACACCAGGCTACAAAGTCACATTGCCAAATTGATTGCCCATTTAAAAGGATTGTGGCTTTTACAAGGTTTGGCCTCCTTCAGTTGAGTGCAAATCGAGTGCCACTATATTAAGTGGTAAGACCAGAGTGCTGATAGATTACCTTTGGCCACTCTGTTTAATTGTTGGACTTTGTTGGCAAACCTGTTAAAAGAAAAAAGGGGGGGGGGGGAGGACAGAGCTAAATCGAGAATGTTAAATATTGAAGTGGTTGCCGGAGGGCTAATGAAATTAACAATGCAAGTAAACAGCCTCCTGCAAGTGCCAGTGCCACATCCTCCTCCTTCCCTCCTCCTTCTCCTCCTCTGCCTTGCTTTGTCCCTCTCCCTCATTGGCTTATTATGAGGAGAGCTTCAGGGCTGCAGTGTGAGGTGGGGTGGGGAGTGTGTGTGTGTGTGTTTATGCTCACAGGTAGCCATGCATGGTGGGTTTAGCGAGGGTGATCCAAGGTCAGAAACCCCAGCATTAACACCATCGCCATCCCACCAGACCAGATCTCCACCATGCTGCATCAGCTCTCTATAATATCATCAACCGTAATCCGCTTCTCTGCCTTTTACCTCCAGCCAAACAGCACAACTGAGCTCCAAGCTTTCACAACCGAGCTGAAGTGATACGTTTCTCTTTTAATTTAAATACTAGCTCAGGTGCCCGTCGCTTAGACATTCTTTCGTTTCACTACGAGGCTACCTATGAAACCAAGTTGAACTACTCCGGTGACTTACTCCGTAGGCTTTATTTGTTGTAGTGGAGAGATGAAGCACAGCCATGTTTTCTTATCTCCGTAAAGGCTGCGATCGAGCGGTGGGAGAGCTTTGACAATTGTGTCTCAACTTGAAATGGCTCAGTGTGACATAATTATGTCAGCGCAGGTTTATTGCTGCTGTTTTCTCAGATGGAGATGTTGTTAGCTGTTGGGCAGCTGGCTGGGGGCTTGGTTCTAGTGCATTTGTTTTGTTTTTTTTTTAGTTTAAAACAGGACACACACACACACACCTGGAACAGATCTGCAGTAAAGCCCCTGGAAGCCAGGAGAAGGAGCTTATCCCTATTACACATTCTTCCTGAAGGCAGCACCGGACAGCTGGCACATATACTGTACAGTGCACACGGACACACACACACACAGATATAGACCTGAATCCACATGCGCACAACTCATTCATCCTTGCAGTCCATGCATACTCGTGCATGTGCACACTTACTGTAGATTAATGCAAAAAAAAAAAAAAACACACACATATAAGAGCCCGACCACTGCACGGTGAACTGGTCCACTTGGTGGGTAGTTGGCTTCAGAAGGACACCCAGAGGATCCTGAGTTGGAGGGTCCTCTCTGTCCTAAAGAGGACAGAGGCTCAGAGCAGATGCGCATCTCAGGGGCTCATTCTTAAATCCCGTTCGACTGCTGCGCCCGTGAAAAGAGAGAAGCTTAACAAATCAATTCCTGACGGATTAATCTGCTTTCAGATTCTTTTGTCACTCTCACTCTTGTCTTTGGTAACACTTTATATGAAGATGCAAGAAGACCCCGAGGAGTTAGCAGTGAATAATAACAAATGAGAAACTTAGTCAGTTCCTCATCGAGGGCCGTGTAGTAGATGATAAGTTACAGGAGCAGATATCTTTGAACTCTTCCTGCTAAACAAACTAATCATTCATTATACAGCAGTACCTTCTTTTACACTTTGTGTTATTTCATAGTTGTTGCTTCAGTTACTCAATCAAGCTCCGTCAGAGGTGCTTTTAAACAACTCCAAATCCTCCACACCCTCAAGGCTTATATTCTGTATTTAACACATGTAGAAAGAGAGAGCAGCCTACGTTCTGGCCATCAACCGCGAGCTTAGCCACGGTGACAGCATGCAGCACTACAGAGGTCTTGTCCACACAGCGAAGCTGCAGGCTTCGCACATTTATTAACTCGGGGGCAAAACCAAGAGGATCCCGACTGTAGGTTTTAGTACCGAACGTGCAATCCGGAAAAGACAGGACAAGGGCGGCACGGGACAACTTTGGAGTTACCGGGAGGTGCATTTATTTTGCTTGTTTGGTGGAAGCTAACAGCCCAAACTCTCTGTACCCCTTGGAGCTAATGTTCCGTAACCGGTTCGTCCACTGAACACAGAGGGACCAAACCGAAATCAGCCCTCCGACAGCACAGCAAGCTGACCCTGTCAAAGTAAAGTAACATAACTGGGATTAACTGTGGAACTCTGTGATTTTATATTAGATCTTTTTATGTTTTGGATTTTGTTTTTACTGCAAATCACATTATAAGCACAGCAGTATACTTATAAAATACAGTTGTAATCTCTCACACTACTTATTACAGATTACTTCCTCGCACTTCACATCAGTACGTCATATTATCACCTATTATTATAAGCACATTCACAGCCACACAAGCTGTTACTGTTACACTACCAATAAAAAAAGTACTTTCACTCATCACAGTGGATGTAATGAGGATTTCTGAGACATCCTAATAGAAAACAAATCCTTACAAATTGATTAAAAGTGAGCACAACTACGGTATGAAACGCCAACTAATTGATTGCATATTTGGCAGCAGTTACCGCCTTCAGTCTGCGTAGATAGGTCTGTATCATCTATGAACATCTGGAGGCGGCAATTTTTGCTTATTCTTGTTTACAAATCTGCAGCCTGTCCTCCAGAAACGTATCATTATCTACTATGTAGATAATAACTCTAAAATCAAGGACAATTATCTTTGATTCAGAGTTACTCAGGAACTACTTGTTATTCATTCATTAATTAGAGGTTATGCATTGATTTGAGGGGAGCTACTCAGAAATGTATGTTCCGTTAGTCCTGTCTTTATCTCATAAAGTCCAACTGAGGACTGAACATTCTTCTTTTTCCATTTCCTTCACACTTAAGGACATTATATTCACACTTAAGCACATTAAATGTATCACTTCAGCTGCCAAACACAGTGGCTTTCCACTGACCCGCCGTTGGTGCTCAAGCGCGGGGCCTAGCTAATGGCTGCTCGAGAGGTAAACAGAATTTCAGCCACGTTGCTTCTCTGACGCCAGCCTTTTGTAGCATCACTCAACAACCACTGGTGGCAACCATCTTAGCAGGCTGGGATCCAAGCCCCCTCCAGAGGATGCGCTCTTTTCTCGAACATGAGCATGGGATTTGGTTTCACTAACAAAGCCGTTTTCACAGTTTGTTGTGGTGCGCATGAATATTCATGGCGCCGTCGCTTGGCTCAGTATGTCCTCATGAAAAACACAATTGTTACGTTTCTTTTCTTCTTCTACCTGTGTTATTCCATTGTTTCAAGAGCGGTGGTTGGCTGGCGGTTAGACGTGTAATAGGCACGACAGAGGCAGGATTTTATTTTCTTCTTCATATTTTTTTTTTTTTTTACGTGAACGAATAAGCCAGTGTTGTGAGGTCAAACTATATTTGAGACCCTTTCTATAACTCATTACCACAGCAATGGCTGATGGGACAGCTAATGGTCAAATCATGTATATCAGTAAAGCTTTGTATGTAAACATCTATAATTCTCTGATCATTCTCTCTTTACATTCTAACTGGCCCGTGGTATTTAATAACTGGAATGGAAAAAAAAGCATCTAGAGAGCATCTAAAACTTCATTTGGGATCATTGCCATAAAATTATTTTGTAACTGCCCAGGCTCTTGATACTACTATCAGTGATATCTTGTTGATATTGTTGAAAGACTTTGGTGTTAAATGGAAAAGTGTCAAGGTTTCCCTTACTTGCCCAATTTTTTTTGTCACGTGTGACTGAGCCATAGCCACAAAAACGACAACACACAAACACCCTCCAAAGAATGGCTTGTCTCATTTCTGTGGCTGAGATGCTATTATTACTATTACTATTATTATTTATGTAAGAGTGAGGCCATGGCACGCCTGGGAATAGTGCTTTCATTCTACGAACTAAAGTGTAAAAGCGCAACATCTCCAACAAAGGCGTCCCGTGCTGTGACAACCCAAAATTTTTCATCTGGTGCACTTTAATGAAATAGTTAAAAACCAACTACACAGGTGTGTTGTTGTACTTAAGGCTGTGTCTCCGGTACAAACCTCGCCTGTCCCCTATTTTCATTATTTTGAAGGGTGCTGAGTGTGCTGCTCGGAGGTACTGATTGATTTTTCTTCGGCTCCTGCCGTGTGTGTCGCTCCCGTGTCACGCCGTCTGTCTTTGTAGAATTGACTCTTGAACTGACAGTGGTCACACCTTGAAGCCACGGCCCTGTGTGTTTAACTACACCATGAATTAATAATAAAGAAATGACACTTGTTTATGGCTTTTTTATTGGCTCCAACATTTGTCTAAAATAATATGAACTAATTGTACACACTACTATCATATAGTGCTTTTTTTTTTTTTACCACTTCATCCCCAACAGTGAAATTATCAACACATAACTTATAACAGCATTAACAGACTTACATTTTCCATATTTAGAAATGTTGCCATGTTAGGCTGTTAAAGTTCATAAATTTCTTTGTTCCTCAACGGAATGCAGTTTGTTTTCTGTGCCACCGTGTCGGGTAACCAGGTTGAGTAGGCATGAAGTCTTTGTAGACTTAAAATCAAGGCAGCAAATATACTTACAACTTTACGGTGGTGTCTCCTTTACTTTATGCATGCCCTGTAACCCCCTATTTCCTCTTTCTCACACACCTCTTCTGCTAGCTATCTAGCTCTGCATTACCTTCAGCTGTTTTTAGTCGGGGATTAACATAGCATTAACAGCTTACATCGTTTTCCTCTGTTGGTCTCTAACTCTCTCTCTTTTTTTTTTTTTTTTTTTACCCCCTTCTCCCCAAACCTTTTACTTTTAAAATAGAGGACTGGATTTTTCATGCAAAATCAGAGCAAAGCCAAAATGAAGATGCCAGTTACATTAAGAGATATTCCACAGGGGGCCCGAGGCAAAGCTCGCTGCTTTGACTGAGAAACAGTGAGGCACTGCGCGGCGCCCCCAGAGGACCAGCCTAGTGTCTGATGTTGATTTAGCTGTAGAACGCTGGTTATTCCTGCACGCCACCTAGTTATAACTGTGTTGAATTAATTTGGCAAGCCTCCAAAGAGAACCAAAGCAACGGAGGGGAAAAAAAAAAGTTAAATTTAAATTGGGGTATACTTTTGTAGCCATCAATTTTTTTTTTTCCATACACATCAAGTGTCCAACATCTCTAGTTTTAACACCCGCCACCTGCCCTTTAACAAATCAGTTGAAGTCATCCAGAGTGCAGCCCTGTCCTGCCTGCAGCAAAGCACGGCAACCTCGATTTTTAAACTCTTCCCCTGCATGTTAATGAGAAACTAATTTGCATTTTCTGATTACATGTGCACTCCAAACTGCCCTTATTTATGTACTGTAGTTAAGAATACAAGCTTAATGCTAATGCATGGTATAATATTTGCAAAAGACCGGAGTAGGCCCGATGCTTTTGCTGCATACATCGATGGCGGACTGCCTCCTGTGTTCTTACTGAATGTTCACCTGCTATCGGCATGTTGGATCACACTTTTTTACATTTTTCTGGCAGACAGCTAAAGAATGCTGCATACCGGGTCAGGTCCTGTTGAGAGAGGCATGTGTTGCCCTCAGATACTAATACTCTTGTTACGATACATGCACTTTACTCTTCTACACAAAGGAGCTGGATTATTTTTGCTCCCTTCTGTTCACTCGATTTGGTACAATTTCCGCCTGTGGCGCTTTATTTTTATTTATCCCCCCCCCCATCCCATCCGTGGTGTCCTTTAAGGTTGCTTGCGTGTGCGTATGCTTTTTACAGCCTTTTTTTCTTTTTTTTTTTGCGTCAGTGAACTCCAACATAAGCTGTGTTTAATTGCTCTTGATGCACAGCGGGTAGAGATCCCCTGAGCCAGGCCTGTATGCATGGCCGCCCAGAGAAGACATCTGCCCCATCAACCACCTCAATGCCACCAAACGCACACACACACACACACCGCCATCCTTTTGAGCCACACAGAGAGCTCCCGTGGACCGTCATTACACGTGTAAGGGTTCCCCACAGAATCTCTCCTCATTGCCTCTGTCACACTCAAGTTAAACACTTGAATTACACAACCTGGGAGTTTTTGTAGTGATTAAGTGCAATTACAAGGTGTAATTAATGGTGGCGAATTGTTAATTGTGTGTCCCCTCTTTTTTTTGCCATCAACAAAAAACCCAGTTTTTTTTCCGTGTGCTTATTTTTTGCTCTTTTTTCTGTCGCTTATGCCGCCGCGCTTTAACACTCCGCTCTTATTTAATACATCCATGATCTGCGCCCAAGCTGTGCAGGTACAATTCGCGGTTGTGTTTGCGGCGCAGTTTAACAGCAGGCAGTGGGATGCTGGTGTTCCGCGGGCAATTGTAGCCCCTTTTTCTGGAAAACCTCCAGTGACTTCCACAACAGGGGTCAGAGGTCAGCAGCTCTCATAGTCCTCGACAAGCTGCAGCTGATTGCCCTTGTTTCCCAGAGGAAAGCCGAATGCCACAAACACAGCTCCCCGTGAGAAAACAAATTGGCCGGCCAATGACTCCTGTCATTTTGAACACTCCTTAAAAGCCTGAATCACTGGCTGAACCTTTATGGACACCGAGTTCCTGCTCCTTGAGCTGGAGGGCGATTCCAGTGGCGCGCTGGGAAATGAATTGAAATGCGTTTATCATTCAGGATTGAGTGGAGGTTTGTCAAATATGCAGCGAGAAAGAGACTGTGTGTGTGTGTGTGTGTGTGTGTAAGAGTTTGAAAACATGGCATGAAATGAAACATCTGTCTTTCTCCCTGCATTGCTCCAGGGCCTAAGGAGACATTTATAGCAAGCAGCAAAGCACCGGTTTCGTTTGTCATGTAAGTTACCAGAACCACATGATAAAGTCATTACTTCGGGGCGCCCACCACCCCCCACCCCCCCCCCCCCGCCCCATCTTGTCAAAACCTACACAATGTCCCTGTAAGCACAGTGGTACTTTATGACATATACAAGAAAATAAAGTGCAATCATCGCACCAGCAATGCACCCGACAGGAATAGGTTCCATATTCATTATGACAAGATGAAGCCGATTGCTTTTTTTTTTTTTTTTTTTTCCCTCCTCTCCTACGTCTCCGTGCTCAAATAGTAAGTCAATTTGTTGGCTTTGTCAATCCCAGGGGACCTTTTTGAATGTGTCACATCAGCGTTAATTGCTATAGGCGTATGAAACGGCAGCCTCCTCCTTGCTGCTCCGCCGCTCGACAGCCCCCTCCCCAGCGGCGGTGACACTAAGTGCACCCCTGTGTTTCTCCCTGCACGGCTCCTCTGAGGATGTATTCTAAACAGGCTTTGACAAGGCGACTTATGTTATAGACTATGATGATCGCTTCCCTCCCGACTCGACAAGAAAGACATTTTGTCAGTAAACAGTGGAAAGGGGGGGGGGGGGGAAGTCTCCTTGTATTATCTGATCCGGTGGAGTTTGGTATATTACAGGGAAACTGAAAGATGGACAGTTTCCTTGGCGATAGCACAAAGGTCAAGAAAAGTTTCCAGTCTTAGGAAAACAGCCTAAAGTGAAGAGATGTGTGGAGGCACGAGCCTGGGGCTGGAGTCATGAGAGAGTTTTTTTGGGGGTTGGCAAGGAAAGAATCATGTACCCAAGCCATCATCACAAGACAGAGGACTTTCTTCACCTTTTAATTAAACATGGAGGAAACAGAGTGGCGCCAGAGGCCCGGTGCCCTTAATCAAGCACTGTAAGGTCAATGGAAAATGCAGGACCAACTGCTAGAATGGAGTCTGTCTAGATGGTAGACAAAGTGAGAATGAATGAGTAAGAGGGGGAACGTACAGAGCTTTTAAGAGCTCGGATTACTGCGGGTCGCTCGTGGAAACGGCTGCATCCAACGAGCATCAGGGACAGTGTGAAGAAAACTAAGATGCAGAGAAAAGGAGCTGAATATTTGATTAGGCGGGATGAAAACCCCGTCAAAGTCAAAAAGTGTAATTTGTCTAAAGTGAGGCTTCCTGAAATAAACACCCTGGACGTATATAAGAAGACAATGAGATAGCATGAAGAGGAAATGTAGGGAGCAGCCTGTACATCGATTGCAAGTGTGTAAAGGCCCAGCATCCACCATGAGCCCTTTTGCTGATAGGACGGAGCACGGCGCTTGTAGAGACAGCAGAAGAGATTGCGCTCGGATGAAAAAAGGGTCAACTATCCTGCCATAAAACATAAAGAGATGGTATCTGGCATGGTGTACAGGAATAGGCTGATGGTACCGGCCGGTGTGTGACTGTATGTATGCGTTTGGAAGGGGGCGCGCTGTGATTTATTACCATTGCAGGGCTCAGCAACAAGTCAGCTGTTAGTGTTTTGACCAGGTGGCCAGGGACAAAAAGGGCATTCCCCCTCCAGAATAGGCCAGGATTCAAACTGCGTGCATGTGCGTGCGGGGTGTTTGCGCCCGCGCACGCACGTGTGTGTATGCAAATCTGTCTAATTTAGCTGTCTCCACAAGGACACGTGGAATCAAGCTGCTCTTTCACAGCCTTCAGCGACAATTGCGCCGCAGTGCTGTGCATACGTAGGGAACGACATGCGGCGGCCATTTCCTCTAAATGTGTCAACAGGATGCTTCTCTCACACTGTGCCTCCCAGAAGATTGATAATGAACGATTGGCTCATTAACAGAGACTATTAGCCATGTCCACATGTGCAGTCCCATGAGTGGGTAGAACACTCGCTGAATGGACACACTACAATATGAAGACTAATTGCCTTTGAAGACGGAGTCTGTATTTTCTCCTCTAAATCTCTTAGGGCCCACAGGCGGGCCTTAAGTTGGCAATAATTGCAGCAATTTTCAATGTCATTTACTCATTTCCGGAGTGACATGAGCATCCCAGGGCTGGTTCTCTCTCATTTTGTGTCAGGCTGCCACTTTCCTGTCTTGAAGTTCTGATCGGAGACCCGATCCTCGCTCCAACTTTGAAATCCAAAAGGCCCCAATGCAAACTTACTTATTTGTAGTAAGCTGAAAGTATAATCTTGTTTGACAGCTTTCAAACAGACAGACACATCAAGATAAAGTGCTCGACGGCAACCCGACCGCATCGCGATAAAAACGAAATCCTTGGGCACTTCTCGGAACTTGTTTACGGGGTCTTTCAACACAGTCCGCAAGGATAGGAAGGACATAATAAAATGTCAATTGTCCAACGCGAGCTCAGTCCACACATCATTTTAATTGCATATCAACTTCTTCCGCCGTGTCGCATAACCTTTACATCAATCTCACGTCATCTCTTACCTAGAAAATCCTCCCCGTCGCAAATTCCCACTGACTTTTTCAAGGAAACCGAGCCTTTGTTGTGTTTGTGCCAAGCTCGCGTGCATTCGACCTCTGACTCAGCTGACCCCCACGAGCCAGACGCTGAAATGCTGACAGATGAGCAGCTCTGGGAGATTAGAAAGAAAAACCGAAGGGGAAAAAAAAAAGCAGAATTCTCAGCCACAGGCATTGTTTTGTGTTTTCTGGTATTGCCATAACAACATATGGCGACCAAGCTGTAGATCCGCCGAGCTCGGATGTGCATTTGGTTGGTCACTATTCCCTCAAATGACATTGGCAGGTTTACTGCGTGAGGAATTAACCAATTTGTAGGAGCTGAAAAATCAGACTGTTGCACAGTTGTTTGCTTTAATGTGTCGGTATAGAACCCGCTTGTGAGGTTCGAACAGGTGCTCACTGCTGGAATGTGTCACTCTGGACTGTAGTGGGGCAAGATAGAGCTTCTTTATTACGAACCCACATGCACATAATTTCAAATGTAGGCGCGATGCAGGTCCATAGCTGAATTGTGGGGCTGTTATTGTGAGCAACATCATGATTATTGGGCTTTGAACGCAACAATTTTTTGAAACTTTGGAAATCCACAAGTTGTCCCAGAAAACTGGACAAAGAAAATTCAAAAAAAAATGGCAGAGATCAGATCAGGGCTGAGTATTACAATTCTTGGTGGTTATAGATGACTGTTCTTGAGCAAAGCCTGAACCTCCCTCCCTTCCTCCCCCCATCCTTGGTCCCAAGACATTAAAGTGTGGAAACAGGACTTAAGCTTGCATCTCTCTCTTTTTTTTCTTCTTCCTAGTGACAGGTATGATAAATAACAAGTCATGTCTTGCCAGTATGATATCAGGTCTTTAGAGAAAAAAGGGCATTTCCCTCCTTTCTTGTCTGAAAATGACTGAGAGTTAGAAAAGGCAACTCTGATTTTCTGTCCAAATTCCCAGTGACGGTTTGGACACATGAAAAGACATCTTGCTGCGTGAGTGCAGGAGTGAGACGAGACCTTGTCGTCTTGAAGCCCCCCTGTGGTAATTTATGACGTCCGTTTCGGGGCCTGTCATTACCTCTCCACCAATGCTTTCTTTCCCCGTCCATGAAGAGAGACGGCGAGATAATTAATGCGTTTGTGAGTCCTCGCACTTCCCTGACACACTTGACTCCATTTAATAAATGATGTCCCATATTTTCCCATTCATTATAATGTCATTAAGACATATTAATTCCCCCTGCTGCTTTAACCTTTTAGCCCACGTTACCACAGTAGCCCCTCTCCATGGTTAGCCCCAGTTCCTTGTTCTACACCTCTCACATGTTGTACCGCTTAAATTACAGGGCCCTCCATGGGCTGTTATGCAATAAGCCCATTTAGAAATAAACGAGGACAACACTCGGTGGCGAACGTGAGCCCTCGCGCGGAGAGCGAGCGTTTTCAGATGTTTTACAGAGGGCATGAAAGTCAAACTTCAGAGAACGTGTTAAGTGCTTTCAGCCCGCAGGTACAAGGAGAGACTCGGCGACAGTCTGTTGACCCAATTCGAAGCCCACACTTTCATGGAGCAGATGTAAGAGATGCTCTTTTTTAAACACTAAAGTGTACATTGTTACAACGCCGTTGGCCACAATGGGTCTGGTGGTTATGAGGAACATGCAGATTTGTGATTCATTACCCTGGACAAGGATGAGTCTACTGGAAAGTTGCTTTTTAAGGAGTCATTTATTACCACTTACGTATTCAATGCAGTCAGTTTGGTTGTACATGCAGTGGAGCAGATCTGTTCATTCCCTCGCAGTGATAAATGTCCTTTTTGGATTCTCTTTTGGAATACCTTCATACAGAGAGAAATCATAGACCGTCCGTTGGCCCAGTGACCTGCCAAGCGTACAGGAGCACCTCGCACACTCACAGCAGCAAGAGAGTGTGGAAATCCGAAAGGGGTGGGGTGGCTTCAAAAGCGAGAGGTAGAGCGTGTGTGTGTGCGTGTGTGTGTGTGTGTGTGCGCGGCGCTAGCTTATGCCCTTGAATTGGCCTGGGACCACCAACGCTTGACTCGTTTAACTGCTCATTTATAACAGGTGGGCAGCATTAAACACTGCAGGTCCAAAGTCTGATCTCCCATTCCCTATTCATGCCTTAATCATAGCCGACTAAAAACCTAATCTGTCTCCAGATCAGTGGCCAGGGACCCATTTTATCTAGCCCCGCTAAACATATTGCGCAGAAGCCCATTTGCTGTAAATTGCAGCTATTAATCGTCAACTCAAACAGGCACCTGCATTGTATTTGAGCATAAGAATTCATGGAAAGTTCACTGGGTATGGTTATGAAGCCCTCACTGATAAAGGAACTGGTGCAGCACATTTAAAAAAAAAAATGTTTGCCCATTATTCTTCATAAGGTAGCAATAAACAATTAATCACACATTTTGGATTGCGCGTATAGCCGGAAGCCAAACATTCAGCAGCTAATTCGGCGTCTTATGCATATCCTCTCCTTTTGCACATGAGGAGGAAAGTCGTCGTATCCTGTCCTGCCTGTACCCCCATAAACCGAGGCTCCTTGAATTTCTAGATTAGATTCAAGGACTGTAGTTACTGCATTATATGAACTCTCAAACCTCTTTTACCATGAGCGCTCCACTCACCAGCTGGCCCAGTACAAGACATTACATCTTTTCCATTGTCGTTAATGAGGAGAAAAAAAACCCTGCTCTTGGACACCTTCAATTAAAACCTAGCCATAATAGTTACTCCAACTCATAACTCATTCTGTGTTAGATATAGTGCCAAGTCTCATTTTACACTGTCTGATAGAGTACTGCGGGATTTGAAGATCGTCTTTTCCTCGTGTTCTGGCACTACCTCGGCTTCCTCCAAAGACACTAACATGAATTTTCATCTGCAGTTTTTGCCCTAAATAGACACTCTTTACGCCCGCCTTGTTGTTTCCTTTTTTTCTTCCCTATATCATAGTGTAAACACTTCTTCTTCTTCTTCTTGATACAGCTTGGAGGGAAAGATATTTCTACTCTGTCTCATTCTGTGTGAGGAGTTGGAATGATTGAAATAAACACATTATTTGGAGAGTTTGGTAAATTTGGGGATGCACAGCCTCGACTCATAATACACACTAGTTTGTCAGGGTGAAAGTTAGCCACGGATAACTTAGAACGATCTTTAATATCTCGGTTCTATTTCGAGTCCGGTTCAGTTTTCTAGTCCAGACCTGTGACCCAAATCACAGAAAAAAAGGTACCACATAAAATGAGCAGATAGACTCTTTCACTTCCTTGAAGCACCACTTCAAATTTTAATGTGTCGTCTGTGTGGAGTATACCAACAAGTCAACGAGCATACTTGAAACAAGTGGGCCAATTGAGCTGCACGAGCGATAAAATTGTGCATTTGCACGCAAACTGAAGTTGGTCAACTCCTCAAATGCACTTCAAACGCACAAGTTTATTACTTATTTGCCGGAGGACACTTATTTCACATTAGCTTTACATTTATTATATTAATATTTAAACTGTCTCATTGCAATCCAGGCATGGATGCAGGAGGACTCTGTCGTGAGTCTTTGTTGTCCTCGAAATGGAAAAGTGTTTCTCCTCCTGACTAGAAATGCACTTTGTGTGTGTTTCACTCAGGCTTTTGACAAAATGGCACCCCTTGTGACCTAGTTTCAATAGACCTCCTCATCAGACTCTATACACTTCCCTCACACATCAAAACACCTCAACAAATTCTCCACTGAAAGAACACCCCCCCCACACCCCCCAAGTCTACTGTCTGCTATTTCTTATTTTGGCATTTCTGGGATCTTTTTTTTTTTTTTTTTTTTTTTCGCGGGGAATCTGCGCGCGGTGGCAAGCGTCGTTTCAAATCTGTCTCTTGCTCACTCAGAAATAACCCCATATGTCAGATACGTTGTTTGGATCGCCAAGGTGGCATTTGGATCCCCCCGGTTTTTGGCCCCGTTCTGTAAAATTTACTTCAGCCAGATTTGGGAGAGAGGGGGCTGTATATTACCCGCTATCCCATTGGCAGAGGTGTCTCCCTGCATTTTATGCCTCGCTGTCCATATGGGGATATGACGCAGTATTTGGTTCGGCCCCACTGTATAATTTATCTCAAGCGGACTTGTGCCATACATCACCACATGTATTATTCATGGCTAATATGTTCCCCATAAATGATAGTAAATATACTGGTGTGTGTGTGTGTATGTGTGTGAAGAATGGTTTGGCAAACTGCCTCACACTTGCCACCATCACCCCCCTCCCCTCCTCACTTGTTAGATTGTGCTATTTTGTGGCTGTTGCCTGGTAGACAGCTGGACAATCCCTGGATTTTTTGTCACTCAACAGACGCCTCGGTGTTTTTTCGCCCAAAGCGCATTAACCCTAGCACGACTCCTTCTCGCCCCCCCTTCTCTTCTTTGTGGCAGTGACTGCGGCGTCAAACTGCACGCGCTGCGTTCTCACATTACGAGTGACTCAGGCATGAGCGAGCTGAGGTTCCTTTTGGTGTACGGCACAAAAAGCTTTGTGCCACCTCCACCCTGAATGCCCCCCCCCCGCGCGCGTGTGTGTGCGTGCGTGTGCTCGCGTGTGCTCACATGCTGCATCCAGTTTCAGAGGATCCTTGACATTATCATGCAGCCAATAAAAGACCACCTGTTCCAGTGTGCTAATCTAATCTGGCCTTGCGCAGACTTGACGGTATTTCTTCCAGTGTCACGTTCCATCGAGGCCCCCTCCGCCACTCCATGGCAAAAGCCGGGCTGAGTTGTTAACGGAGCACCCCTGACACACAATGTGACAATTTCACGCCCGGCCCCTAATCCAGCTGACACGGCTATCGACGCTCCTTTAATTGCCCTATAAGTTTTTTTTTTTTTTTTTGCTTTTTTGAACATGTTGAGAAATAGAAAGCACAGTCAAATCTGTTCCTGCGCCTCTGCTTGTCTGTCAGGCTGGCTGTCACCTTGTTATGATTAATGTATTCCCAGGCATGCACGTTTTTTTATTCCGGGGAAAACACACCTTTCTTTAGACGAAAAGGCTGCTGTGAAGTCCTATCACGTTTTTCCGCTCGCCAAGAAGCCCGATATTGCACATGGCAAATACATATTTCAGAAACAACTACTTAAATTCATCTTTCAGGGTGTTGAATCAGCTTGTCTCAGTTTAATTCAGTTTTCTCTCAGGGCACTTTTGGAGTGGAGTTGAAGTGTACCAAATTGAGATATAGATTTTTCTGTCTCTTTGAGCTAGAAATAAGATCACTTGAGGAGTTTGTGAGAGGCAGGTTAGGGATCATATGTGTTAAGTTGAAGATTGAATTTTGTCCACCTTTGGCACAGTCAAACATGCATGTAGTGCTCCATGAATACAGTGATCATGTTGCCTCTGATGCAACAATGTTAAACACCTCAAATGACATGTAAATCCGCTCTTTTGCGATGTGAATTGAAAAACGTGTGCTGCGTATTGAAAACCAAATTGTGTCGTTGGTGGATATGATCTTAAAAAAAAAAAAAAAAAAATAGGAATGACTTTTTCCTGATGCCGCCATGCTGCAAAACGCGCATTCCTTTATAGCAACATAGCGGCCACATTTGTTTCAGGTAAGTATCATCACAAGATGGAAAATATTGTACGTGTCAGACCATTTCAGCCGCATTCATTTCACATCCGCTCAGGAAAAAAACAAAAAAAAAACACCCATTTGAAATGAAGCCCGTATGGAGAGAAACAAGAAACAGAACCTCAGATGGCTTCACCAATCTCATTCTCACTGGGGGTCTTACAGGGGCGACTAGCTACTCCTCCCCGAGCCCGCTAACAGATCAATACCAGGAATCAGGCCATTACGCTCCTTTGAAAGCGCTACGTGCACAATCGATATGTTATTATTTTTCATCTGCTGGCTGTATTTAATACCCTCATTATTATTTCCCCTTACTGAACAGGGAGGAAGCTATTCCCGTCCCAACTTGAATCTTTTTTTTTTTTTTTTTGGGGCTGTCTGGGATTGGTCCTAATTTACATGCCGGGTGGAGGTATGTGTAGCAGTACGCTACCGGCGCATATTTGTATTCCTTTTAGGATTGCTTGTAGGTTGTTAGCGATGGTGTGCAGTCTCTTTAGATCTAGATGAATATGTTGCTTCCTCTGTGAATACATCCTGAAAAACTGGAGTATTATGGGATGATGGACCCACCTCTGGAGAGTGTATACTTATTTTCATGCTTTATGTTTGCGACATGTTTTTTTTTTTTTTTTTTGCTTTTGCTTTAAGCAAAACATCCGGATTGTCCTTGGCTGGTTAAGATGACTGACAGCTATGACCAGAGGTTAACTGAAGAAATGAGATTCAACATAAATGGCCATTTAGTGTCCTATATTTAATTCAGTGCATGGTGTTTAATGTCCTCTCAGACTTCTCATGTTTGCAAGGGCGGTGTGGAATCAGGATGTACGAGTTACGCTCCGTGTTTTTCTTTAATCTTTATGGGAAATCGCAGCAAGATCAAATGTGCATTAACTCTCCCGCAATAAAGCACTTGATGTATGCCAAAGCCGCCATGAACCAGGTGTGATCCCAGGCTCATGCATGACACACGCTGTGTCCAAAATGTATGGAGCGAATTAACTGGTAATACTCATTTTAATATAAATGAGCTCTCTCATAATGATGTGAAGGTTCCCTCAACACAGCGGGAGAATGGCGCGGGGAGAGAGAGAACGGAAGGGCCCAGTTAGCAAACGACAGTTTGGTGATAAATCATCTGTAATTAAACACTTTAGAAATATACGGACCACGGCAGAGGGAGCGGGAGCGGGGGTCTGTTCAGCAGTAGGTGGGTGGCTTGGTTGCCCATCTTGGTGGTCTGTTAATGAATACAAAGGTGATGATTGGAGGAGTTTGCTGTTGAATCTGATCAGGTAGCCTGGAGCTAAGCCTCCGTGTTCATTAATCAGAGGCTCGTTCTGATGGATCTCTCCCGTTTTACTGCTTAAAACCTATTTTTCTGTATGTTTAAAACTTGGCTGTATCGAAGCGCGGGGCCTTACCTTGTTTCTCACTCCTGGAGAAAGATTAATTGCTCTTGATCAAAGTCGTCAAGCAGAAGCCGCACCGGGCGTAATAGACTCAGTGGAGAATGGCTTTCTTTATATGGGGGTGGAGGGAGATCCGGGCTCCTATTATCTTGTCTTTCTTGTTCCTGGTGCAGGAAATTTAATTCTTTACCATGCTTTTTTGCTTTCTGCTGGTTTGGAGAACAAGCTTTCAATGTCGAGCGGCGGTGTGGACGAAGGCTGAACATGGAGCGCTATCACAAAGTAGCAATTGAAGCGGAGGCCATGGACTGGCTTATTGGGAAGGAGTATAAATCAGAGAGGACAAGTGACAGAGATTAATGCCAGCCAAACCCACGAAATAACCCTTCCATCCCACTTCAGTCTCACCCTGCAACAACTTCCTGATAAAGCCACCAATGTGACACTACACAAGGTGCAATAATAGAAATGCATTACTCAAAAGCCCTTCGAGACATGTAGATAGGAGAATGCTGCCAATTGAGAGATGTAGAAGACTACCAAGGCAAAATAATATTTTTATTCCCTTCATAGGACAAGTGGCGTTCCTTCATACAGTAAGAATGAGCTTAGAAGGTTTATGGCCCCTGTCATAGTCACTTTCCGAGCGGATGTTCATTATGTGGTCGTATTTATGACAACCCTTAGCGACTGAGACTAATTTATGTGGCATATTTTTAAAGCAGCATTGTATAACTTTCCTACCATCAAATAACAGATTTAAAGTCATTACACTGACGTGCAGTCGGGTGAATGGTGCCACTCCTGTGCCTTGTACGTCTATTCTTGCGCCACTTTGCGCTCTGGTTACGATCTCCCGTGAGAAGTACTCCTGGCTGTTTGACTAGTAGGTAATATTTACTGGCTGCTACGTTTTGTGTTGTTGCAACTGGTTGATGGTTGGTTGAGTTAGCCAAGTTGTCAACTCGCTAGCTTCTGATCTTATGTAATATAATTATAACAAATACACACGTACTGCCATCCATATTTATGACCATGGTGTTGCTGTGTATGTTACATCGCAAAAAATACCCTTTTCCATGTAATGTTGCTTAAAGTATGAAACTATGTGAATGTCTTTGTGACCCTTTAACAGTAACAGTACTTAATATAAACTTTGTCTCAGCTTGTAATGTCTTCTCTCATGTGCACAAAATCAAATACTACTTATTTTGGCACATCGCACTGCAACCTTTAGGATCTTTAAAGAAAGCTTTACTGAATGACTGTATGTACCCACCACTTTTCTGCCATCTGCCTCTTTCCTGTAGGATATTTTCTGCGATTAACATATTTTCCCTCTTCTTGTGCTGGATTTAGACAAATGCCCTGAGAAACCCTGCGCGATTGTTTACTGCCGAGTATAAATGCAATGTGTAGGCAAGCTTCTTTTTCTTCTCTCTAGTCTCGCTGCTTTTGGGGTTTTTGCTTCAAAGTCCCTTCAGCTTTGTATTCGCCGTATCATTCCCATGGATCTCACCTGGTCGTAATCTGATTTTGCAGCTGATTTATTTGCAGCAGGAAAGGAGAGGTAGTGAGTGGAAGCTTTTTACTGAGTAGCCTGGCATTGGGCTCCGCCACTGGGCAGCACGCAATCAGCTCGAAAATGAAGTGCCGTGTACTCTTCCCCGTGCTCAATACACACAAACAAACAGACATGCACAAACTCTTCCCCAATGAAAAAAGACAATACTGCAATTTGATCTAGCAAACCTCTCGGCTTACATTCTCTTTCAACTCTCTTCCCAGTCTCTTTTATTTACAGGGTCTGTCTCGCCCCCCTGACAATCCAGATCCATCCATTATGTTCTTCCACTCTTTAATTTGGTCGGCAAATTTAATTTCCAAATGAATACCGTGCCGTTTTAATGCAAGCCACAGAAGATAAATGTGCTTTTGTGCTGGGTGTGTTTGATTGCTGACTTTGAAGAAGCAGTCTCCTTGTGTTAACTGTGTGTAGACTGACCCAGCAGGTCTGGGCTGCAGTGAGATGTGGGCTATCATCGGTGTTACTGCTCACAATCATACTGGATCTGAATCAGACGCAACTTGTCCCTCTACTTCAGCAGCTATCGGGTGCAGTTTGTTTTGTGCATCTGCAAATCATGCCCATAAGCACTGGCATTGTGAGGATTGGCGTTTCTTTTTGTTCTGTTCCTGCTAAGCAGTCCAATGCATCAAGATGGCATGAACAGGTCAGCCAGGCAGTCACCTTGTGTGTCTGGTGCCGCTTGCAAATGAGTGGAGCTGGAGGAGCTGGATGTAATGCTTAAGGCATGCACTGTATTACAGCTGCAGGTCATTTTCACCGCAGCTCATTGCCATGTAGTGACTAGCAGCTAAGCCTTAACTCGCAAATATCCTGTCGACTTGTTGTCCATGTTGTGTATTGTGTTTTTTTTTTTTTTTTCCAATTTCAGATATCACTTGCTCCACCTTTTGCACTTTCCATGAAAGTTTTACACATTTACAAGTTTTCTAGATATAATTTGAAAAGCTTTCCCACCCCAAAACAAATGTAAAATATCAGTAAAATATACAACTTTCATACATAATACATGTAGGAGGATTTATTGTACTGTGAATGTAATACACTATTCATAGCCTTCGTCTGTATTCAATAGTGTAATCATCTGAAAATAATCCTGTTTTCGTTACCCAAGATGAGCTGTTTTTTTCTTCAGTGCAGTCCATGGTGAACCACAAAGGTTCTGCAGTCGCCCAGAATGGACCAACCAAAAATGATCTCCAGATAGGGCAGATATCGTGTTGTTCTCGTCCATGACTGGATGGCGAGCGGTATTCAGTTGGTTGTAATTTGCAGCTTCACCACTAGGTGTCATTGAATCCTACACACTGGTCCTTAAAATGTTTGGGCTCCTGATGTACACTTTACTATTTCGTGCTATTATCAGTAATTAAACAGGAGATGTAGTACATCACCTCGACAACACACCTTGGTTCTCTTCTGTTTGAGTTCTGTATGAGACCGGTTTGTTCTAAGTGATAGAATGACTCCTTAAGGGTCACTGAAGTAGGACCTTTATGTGGGATGTTTTTTAGTTTAGTTATCTGGGCTCATTGCCACAGTGCCAGAGAGATTAATTTATCTTGTTTGATGAACTGCAATTGTTGATAGAGTGGAGAGTGAAAATGGTTTTTAAAAAAAAAATCTCCAAGGTGTAACTTTCTAAGAGTGTTCTAACAAAGCAAAGCGAACAGAGACACGCGGGAGGCCCAGCGCGCTCTGATCATGTCGGCGTCGGCAGGATTGTGAAAAGGCATTAATTGGGGAGCATCAGGTTATCAGGCTGAGGAAAAAATCTTCACAGAAGTAATCAAACCTTGATGAATTAAAGGAACGTGCTAAGCCCTTGTGTCCGGCGGTGATAGAACTGACCCTCAAGCTTAGCTGATAGCTCTATTCTGATAAAGAATTAAACAAAAAAACAACACAAATCCCGGCTTTATCAGCATCAGCATATTAAGCATCGTCGAAAGAGGATAAAAAATGCAGATGGTGCCAAAAATGGAACAAGAAACTTGAGTGGAATGAAAATGCAATCACTCAAACACTCAAAAGGTTTTGGAGAGGATGCTTATGTGGCCCACATGCTGATCTTCTTTGGTAAATTACGTTTGTCAGACTTTAAACATCTTAGTGGTTGATTTGATGGCTTGATTGACTCGATAAAAACAGTACAATCTGTGATAATGGGAATCGACAATATTTTTGGCAAATACATCCCACTCGTGGAAGAACAGGTCTGCATCTAATTTGTTTTTGTGCTGATTGATGCACACTTCAAGTGTATCGTGTTGTTGACTTCATACAGCTGGCTTGATGGACATCCTAATCTAACAAGAACTGAAATTCAGAATAATGAATGTAAAGCTTTTTGTGTTTGGATTTTCATCTTTTTTTGCCAGTTTCCCTTCACATTGATATGCCAATGCAAACTCCACTGTTGGCTCAGGTAGGCAGCAGTAGCCTTATGCTTCCTGTGATACTTCTGTGGTACCATTTTTCCTTCTTTCTTTCCCACTTAGCTCTTATTTGGTTCTATACTGTAGTTCTGATTGTGGCTCTACTATAACCTAGCAAGGACTAATTCAGAAAGTTTGGGAGCTGCCATACAGTCAGATTGTTGACAGGATTAGTGCATTTTCTCAATGGTCTTTCATGTGGTTCTGACTGCATTCTCCCCACTAATGCAACACTAAATGGAAGTCTACATGCTGCCTTTTATCAGCAAACAGGTTGGCATAACGTGCGTGAAGGATTGCCATTTCAAAGGGAGTTACTACTGCAACAACAAGAGCATGATCCCCAACTGGCTTCCCACCCATGAATTCTGCCAATATAATCATAATTGGTCTTAGCAGCATCCCCTTAGGCCTGGCAGGGATGTTTTCCAAACCTTAACCAAGCAGTTAGGTGCTGTTTTTTTTTTTTAATGGCGACATTAGTTATTTTGGAAATCACTGATAAGAAACCTATCTTAAGTTTTCAGACCTTGTTGGATTGATGAGGTGATCGGCCATGTCAAAAGCATTGTTAAGTATTGATGGGAGCATAAAGTGCCTTATTTCTTTAACCCGGCCACCACTGTTACAGAAGACTGACTTTAATTAGCTGCAGAACTCAATTAAAAAGGTTCAGAGGTCACAGTTTACAAGGAGAAGGGACGAGATGTTCTACGGTCTCTACATACTCATTTGTTGTGACGCTTTAACCTTTCCTTATTGCACATATTCAATAATTGAATCAATCCTTTCTTGTAGTTTTCCACAAGTACACACTTCTAGTTACACAACACAGAAATGCCAGCCCAACAGCATGCCCATATCTGTTTTTTGCATCTTTAATATGTTGGGAAACCTTGGATATTTGCATATTGTTTTCTTCTTTCCTTTTTTTTTTTGGCAACACTAATGCCAGCGAGTGTTGAAAGTATGTCTTGATATCGTCCCACCGCACACGTCTGAACATGAAGAAAGGAAGCGAAGGACATCAGGCAGCCAAAATCATTTTTTATCTAATCTCTCCATCCAATCTACCTATCGGGAGGGCCACAATCAGTGGATGCAGCATTTCATTTAAAAACAGAATGCTTAAATTTGATTTCAGGCCCTTGCAGGGAGATGATGTGCCAATACATATGCTCACTATCTATGTCAGATCTTGTGATGCGTACATTTATTTTTTTTCTTCTGGAACTGAACTGGGATGTGATGCTTCTTCCTTTTCCTATGGAGGGCTGGAAAAGGTTGAATAAGGGGGGAGGTGAACGAAAAGAGAGGGAGGGAAGGAAGGAGTTAGCGAGTGGATGCTGGCGTTCTCGCTGCGCGGGCCTGATATCATTAAGGACTCTCCATGCGTTCTGCCTTTACTGAGCTCAAAGGGCATGTTAGCCCCAGGTTCATCAGCTTGCTATTGTGCGGCGCCGGCTGGGAAAAGGCCTCGCAAGTGGCTCCGAACAGCCGCGGCGGAGGAGGGTGCGACGGAGCGGGGCGGGGATGGGGGGGGCGGCGGCGGCGGCAGCGGCGGCACGGGCTACGTTTCCCATTTACCAGCAGGGAGGGGGGGTACACAAACAACTCAGCCCGCTTTCACACACGTGCGCATGCAAACCTTTCTCCCGCACTACCTTATTCTCTCTTTTCTGCTCCGTCTCACACTCTCCCTTGCAGTTTAACACTCGGTATATTCTGTCACCCACTCAATATCTCTCTTTCTCACTCCCCCTGTTTTCCTTGTACCTCTGCTTTCTCTGTTTACCTCTTCTAAGCAACCCCCCCCACCCATCCTTCTTCCTCCTCCACCTCCTCTTTTCTCTCTCTTCCATTTCTTTGCTGGGTCGTCTCCACCCCCCACCCTCACCCCCCCGCCTCTCGCGCTGTGTCTTCGTCCCCCCTGATTAGATTTGGCCCCGGCGCTATCTCATTTGGCCCCGTCTGTGGCGGTGCGCTGCCGTGGCTCGCGCAGTATCCTGGGAAGGCTTTTCGTCTGTGTCGCTGCAGCTGTAACCACGTTAGCTGTGCTTAGGATGTCACCGATGGTTTGCCTTACAGACGCGCATCCGCCTGGGACCACTCTCAGTCCCCTAACAGTCTAATGGCAACAACAACAACAACAACAACATAACTGCATACAGAAAGACACACAATTATGAGTGTGTACCCATACACCCACAGAGACGCTATTCTGGGTTTGTATTTCTTCTTTTGTGTGTCTAGGATGTGTTCACGTGAGTGAATATGATAATTACAGCTGTATGAGTGGACTATTCTAGAGAGATATGAACAAATAAAATTAAAGGCATCCATTTGATTTGAGGGTTTGACATCTAATGCGAGAAGTGCAGTAAAAAGACTTTGTCGCGAGGATTATGAAAATGAATAATTGTTCAATAATCGCACTAATGTCCCATCACTTTGCAGCCCTTGAAGACAGAAGTGAGCCCATTGTGTTGTTTTATATCTTTAGATTGGAGCCGCAACAAATGATTACTTTCATTATCAATTAATCCGTCTACTTACTCGCGGATTAATCACTCGAGGAATATGGTGAAAAACGATCACGGCAGTTTCCAAGAGTGCAAAAATAATGCCCTGTGATCACAGTGCTTGTTTTGTGTAATAGTCCAAACCTGAAAGATATTCAATTTATAAAACTGAGAAAGGAGGAAAAACACAAAACCCCGAAGCTGCAACTGGGGAGTGTGTCTTGCTAAATAACCATACAACAACGAATCAATATTCAAAATTGTTATTTTGTGGATCAATTTATTGACTAATCATTACTATTCCCAATGTTTTTTTGTTGTTGTTGTTGCTCTCTGTATATGACATTGTGTTGAAATGAACAGAAACATGGTTTGCCTGCTCTTAGGTCTTGAGTTTCCGTCAGTAATTAAAGCACCACCTGAGGTAGTGGAGTGCTGATTTGATGAGGGTTGCCAAAGATGAAGAGAACGGGCTTGATACAGCAAAAAAGACCATTATATCACCAGCTTATTGCACTATTGTGCATTCCTCCTATGGGAGCTGGGCTTGTGTTTTTTTTTTTTTTTTTTTTTCCTCTCCTGCCTTTATCACACGCTCCCTGCTATCTCTCCCTTCCCTTTCTCTCGCACGCTCGTCCGCTCCCTCTCTTTCTGTTATACCCCCTTCACAACCTCTCCTCCAGCAATAGAGCCTGTCAGCGCTTTTTACACACTTAGTTGTCCCTTTGTTTTCACTCAGTTACTGCACTTTCTATTTCTTTCCTTTTTCTATAGCACAGCTGAAATGTCCGGTAAACTTACAACCGTTCACTGGAGCTAATTTATGTCTTTTTAGTCTTGGCAGAAGTACGGTGTAAGGAGAGTGTTTGTTTGTGTTATTACTTAGTCTTATTTAACCACGAGGCCCGTAACCTGAATTTTAATGCGAGGATGACAACAGCCCAAAATGTTTGGACTTCGTTGAGTCAGCATATGTTCTTATCTGGATGATTAAATGGGTATTGCCGGCTGAACTGAGAATATATATTTGCAAACATAATGACCATTTCAGCTCATTTAACTGCGCTTTCCTCGCTGGTTCACCTTCTCAATTATAACTAACCTTCGGTTTTTACTACATCCAGCCCACACAGCATTCTTTTCACTGTCCTCTTGCCCTAATTTTCTATCACTTTAAAGGCAATATGTAAGATTTGATCAGAATTATAGTCCATGAATGTTCAAACAAACAAAAAGAAAAACCCATTATCATCAGAATGTGAAGAGGTAAACGCTAGGAAGTTAAGTCAAATGTGTCTGTTTTGTGTCGCGGAGATATCAGCTGAAATCGGCATGCTACGCAGCTAGCTTCAGCCCGTGGTCCCTTGTAGTGCCGCTCGTGCCTCGAGAGGTGATTGTGAGTCACTTCAGCGTTCAGCCTGCCCTCGGTTCAACGTGAGGACGAAGAAGCAGAGAAACAGGTGGAGCCGAGGGACGGAGCTGATGCGAGCTGAAAAACAGCTGCTGGGCAAACACCCAGAGTCATACTGGATCCTGCTCTGATCTGGAGCAGGTTACCGGTGGGGGGGGGACTTGGAATTCATTTTGTCAACATTTGGGATTAAAATGTGAATTCATCTTCACTCTCGCTCTCACATTCTCAATTATACTACATATTTCTACCGTGACTGGACAAAAGAGGAGTTTGCGCTGGAGAAAGCGACGATGATGTCGTCATTTCAGCATCCTTTTGATCCGTTCATTGCAATCAAAACGCAGCAAGATCTGCTTAATTCTGGGTTCATACCACCATAATATTAGGGGGCGGTCCTCACACGAATAAGCACAAATAAGCCTGTGGTCAAACTGTAACCACATGGCATTTCTCGAGTGTTTCTCAGAGGGTTGGCTGCATGTTTTTGACAGGACATGTCCTCCTATAAACAATCTTGACGCGTGTCGTTGGGTGAAATGCTGCCCCCTATTTTTTTTTTTTATTGTTAAACCATTCTCCTCTCCTCCCTCTCTTGCTCTCCATCTCCTGCAAGCAATGCTTTGCCTCACTAATTCTCTCCCCCCTTACCGCTCTGTGTCTAGTTATCTGTTTCCTCTGTCAACTCTTCCTCCATCTCTCTCTCTGCCTGGCTCTAGCCTTCTATCTGTGGCAGTGTATATGTCCTGGCTTTGGCGTCTTAGGATATTAAGCTGTAACAGGCAATGCGCTGCATCGGTCTCTGATGTATGTATGACCTGCTTTCTGCCAGAGCCAATCTCCAGCAGCCAGCCTGCCTGCCTTTTCTGGGTTAGCCCCTGCCAAGAGTAGCAGCAGTCTTAGCCTGCATCCTGCAGCCAGTCTCGTGGTGTCAGGGGGGGGAAATAACCCTCATCTGGCGGTGTTACACCAGTGCAGCTTTTATTTAGGCATGCATTTGTAAATAGTCACTTATGCAAGAAAATGTTAACGATGTACAGTGTGACAATATTTATATTATTTCCGCTATGATAATACAATCAAGCAGGGAGCTAAGCAAATTATTCGCTTATGAGGGGAGCGAAAATTACATAAAAATGTTTATCATTTCTCTTTGAAGTGCTCCCTTTCTTCACTCTCTAATTGTTCCTTTTTCTCTTGCCCTCTCTCTCACTTCCTTTGTTATATATCCTCTAATCTTTTTATTTGCAAAAAAAAAAAAAAAAAAGAGGGGGGAAAAAAGTCTCTCTTTTCCTGTCTCCAGCACTTTTTGTTGTTGCCGACATACATCTGTTCAAATTAGCAGCCTCTGTGCAGTCCTCATAGCAACCGGCCACTTTGTAGTGTACAGAATGTGATAGGGACCCAAGCTGAATTAGGAAGGCTTGTACGAAAAACAAGTACACATGCACCCGGGCTACTCAGTTGGTTCATTATTTTGGGCTGAATACATCATTGCCTTTAGCTTGTCTACAGATACAAAGCGTTCTACTCCTCGTGATGATGCGCTCTTGTTTTCTCAAGGCAAAATGAGCCTGTAGGAGGTTCTGTGACCTACTCTTACCTTCTGCCAGTAGGGGGCACACTATCGTGACGTCCTCCGGCTACCCCCCGCAGAGGGTCAACCAGTATACCATGAATCCCGCGGGATCTTATGTGGAGTTCCTTCTCGCTGTCTCTCTGTCAGGGCGGCTAGAATGTGCCCATGATTTCACCTCCCCGGTGTTCCTCCTGCGTCCCACTCTGCTTGCATTGTTGTGCTACAGAAAACAGCGCGATCACCTGGGGCGATACACAGCTTTGTTGATCAATGAAGCACACAGGACTTTTTCAGAAGAGGAACAAACTCCAAAGCATGGTGTGTTGGGAATTAGGGACCCTGCTTCATTATTTTGTGTGGGTATTTATAGAAGCCTATAGAGCGCATACTGCCTGAAAGTCACATCGATAAACAGTGACGGTGCACCGCTGTGCTAAAGCTGCCCTCATGAATGTTGGTAAGCAGAAGTTGTATAGTGAATAAATCTGCAGAAAGCAGATGATGTTCCAGCGGCTTAATTTGGTTTCCTGTTGGAATCTCTAATGAAGGGAAAGTCTCAAACTGTGCTCTCCATTAACCCCCGCACCTACATATGCATCTGTCCCATTCACAAACTCCACCCCCAGTAGGTGTCAAGAGGCGGCCGTTTCATATGTTGCCATCCTTCATCGGGAGCCAATGAAGATCTCCAACTGCATGCCCCCCCCCCCCCCCTTTTAATCCAGCAACCAGCCAACCACTGGAGGGAAACGAGGATGAAAACAAAGTGGAAGGGCCAGAGGTGGAACCACATGGTCCCTTTGGTCTTTCAGTCCAGTGGGAGCCAAGGCATATGTTTCTCATGCTGCTTTGAATTCACATGTCACGGACATATCTGCTTATGAAGCAGAGAATGGGAGTTCCCTCCATAAATCAGTTGTTAGTAACTGTGGCTGGGGAACAATGATGGTTTTTTTTTTATGCCACTGACAGGTGCGTTCAAATCAGTTTTTGTTCGGTTGCATTTAAGATCTATAACAAACGTCAGAAGTCCGTTTTTCTTTGACAATCAGCGCGTTATTTCATCAGGTACATAGAGGCCGCTGAAACCGACAGCCTCTGCATCTTGAGCTCTTTGCATGCCAATCCTGCAATCAGCACCTGGCAGCGGCATGAACGTGCATCTCAGATGCTCATCTGACAGTCGCAACACGCCTCCGCTATGTTTTTTCATGCGACAGTTGTGACTCATAGCTCCGGTGACCTCTTTCCCCGGAGGGGGGTAACTAACATGATCTGCTCATCCCAACGCAGTCCTGATGGATTTCTTGCAAACTTGCACAGCGGCACAGGTGGGTGGTGGGAATGAGCGAAAGCGGGGGCGGTCGAAAAAAGGATGCTCCCGAGGGCCTTGCCTGGATGGTGGAGGGCTGAGCCGCTTCATACACACAAACCCATGGCGGTGTGGACGAGATAGAAGCAACACATCAGTGTTATTTATGGTGTACAGGAAGATCATTATGGCCACTTCAATCTTAGCCTGATGGATGTCTCTAAGTGCCTCCTCTCTTGATCTTTAATGGTACCTTGTAATCAATGGAATACCTGACCCCCACTGCCCCCCTCAACTTAATCCTCCTGCCATCTTATTTTTTTTAAAGAGGGGTCCACGTGAATTGAGTTTTAAAAGGAGGTAATTAAACCAGTGGCAGCTGAGAACTTATTATGCCGGTGAAAGAGGAGCTGCCTATATGTTGGCCCGCTGATCGTTCAGAAGTTATCTTTAATCCCCCATAACATTAAAGGCTGACTATTCATCAAGTCACAGGGCAGCTTTGTGCACTGAAAGGCTCCTGTCGCTGCCTTTTTTCCTGGAACATAATTGAAATTTTCCCCCCCCCTCTATTTCAGCAGCACTCTCCGGAGCACTTCGCCTCAAATCGAAAACAAACTGGTATCAATAAATTAAGGCAACATCTCAGGATACAGTAAATTAACTATTGCTTCGGGGGCCTATTTTAAACTCTTTACTCTGCCTTTACAAAATAAAATTGTGAAAATCAAAGCTCATTGTTTTTTGGGTTTTTTTTTTGGTGAGTTGTAGGCCCAGTAGACACATTTATCCAACCCATCGTAATTATAATTTTGTAATTAAAACAGCGGTCAAGTTGGGAGATCATGCAGAGGTTGTAGCTGTTGTTTAGCTGCATTTCTGCTGGCACACAATCACAGCTAAACTGCCAACGGCCACTAAAAGGATGTTTTCATGCTTTAAATTAGAATATTCATAAGATGTGCAAATGGGCGGGATTGAGGAGTATTCTGCTCTCTAATATGAGGATAAAGGGCAGCGTTTATTGCTGTGCTTTGCTCTGTAGCTTAAACAAAACAGAAAACAGTATATGATGAACTATTTGAAATATTTGTTGGGGGACCTCAGTGACAGAAAAAAAAAGTGCCAGCTCTTGGCCCTTTGAGTTTGTTTTGTTCTCAATTAATATGTTAAGTTTTCAAATATGCGTCTTCCAGCTTTTGTTCGTCGAACGTGCTTTTTTCCGGGTTGGGTGTTTTGTGACCTGGCAGCCCACCATCTCCCATTAAACATGCTGAACAGTGTTACCATTATCACTGTTATTTATTCACATGAGAATGCTAATGCGGGAGACAGATCTGGTTCAGGCGAGGTCTGATAGAGCATGACTACCCCGAAGCTATATCTCCAGTCAGACAGGGATTGGGACTAGGGAGTTCTGCCATGTTCCCTTTGTAGTGAGTAACAAATGTTTCTGCTGCTGATGTGGTAAAAGCTTTTCCTCCTTTGTCACCTTCGCTCTTGGTTGAGCCCTGGCATCCCAGCGCTCCATCACGATACAGTTTGGCCTGGGAACCGGTGACCCATGTTATTGGCTGGCAAGACTTCTTCTCTTGAATGGGGGTGGGTGCTTTCCCAGCCTTCTCCTCTAATCCGACAGCCCTTTCCTGTGTTTATCAGTGACTCACGATGAAAAAGACCCATAGGTATCGGCGAACTGTAGGTGTTGTTGAAGAGAGAGCTTGATGTATTGTGAAAGCTGCCTCTTCCTCTCAGTCTTTTTTGTATTCTCGCCACTTGCCAAAAAGTTTTAGACAACATGCTCTTTTACTCTTCATCAAAGTGGAGTTGAGCCAGAGAGAGAGAGAGAGAGAGTGGGTGAACGAGAAAGAGAGACAGAGTGTAAGTGAGAGAAGTTTGGCGGCTGAACAGCCGTGAAATACAGCCCTCCAACGGTTATTGCTGCAGTAAAGGCAGATACATAAAATACAAAACAGAGACTGGCGTGTCTATTTATGGACCAGATTATCGGTGCATTAATCAGGCCTGCTATTTGGCACATGCTGTACCAACCCCCAGAAGCCCGGGTTACCAAAGTCTGAGGCTGCTTTATGAGCTGCGTCAGATCGATGGGTGATTCACTCACACACCAACAACATTCGGATTACTTATGGACGAACTTCCCCTGAAACCACAAAACTCGCTGTGATAATGCGACGCAGTTAAGCAGAAATTGACTTGTTCGACTTATTTTTGGCGGAGTGATTGAAGTCCAAATGCGGTTCATTACAACTCTTTTTTTTTGTTGCAGTTTTTGGCCATCTTTTCTGTCTGTTACAATAACATTATACTCGCCAAAGTGGTTTTCTGAGTCTAGAGTCTAAAGAATGGGCGTTATATCGCCTGTAGGTTTCTGAAGAGCCGCTTTGAAGCCAAGAATGTGTTTGCTCTCGCCGCTGCCATGTTGGTGGTCCTGCCTCTGCCGCCTCCTGGGTAATCTAAAAATGGGAAAAGGTGTGCATTGTCTGAATGAAGCCTGGGTGCTCAAACAAGCCGCCTATAACGCCACCTCAAAGTGGGACATTCCATCATTTTATTCAGTCATTCCAATTTTTATTGTGAATTACAGTCAGAGAAGTAAGACTGTTTTTGTTTGGGGGTTGTCTTACACCCAAGGCATGATACAGACCTAAACAACTATGGAGAAAGCAATCTTTCATAGTCTCTCTTCAAGCAAACAAACAAAGTAAATATATTACACGGTAATTGTACAATATGTCGCGATAAGATTAGCAAATTTTCAAGTTTCAAATTGCAGATCTTTTCAGACTTCTGAAAACAAAGTAAAGACAAAGAACGTGTTTTGATCCAATTGGTCACAGGCAGTCGGGTTGGGTTGGGAACAGTGAATAGAATAGTTAAACCGCTTTATTTTGAGGCAAAGGTGAATGTGCATCCTCCGTTCACAGGAGGATTGCAAGCATTGTGGGTCAAAGTTGAGCCAGGAAGTAAATCTTTAAATTGGGTTAGCTGGAGTTTGAGGTACATTTTAACCTTTCGGCTTTGTTTTGTTACCCTAATGAGAAACGATGGCAAAAAACCACAGACCACAGTTGACGTAAATTGAAAGGGTTTGTTGCCAATAATAGTAGGTGTGAGGTAACAAGCCTTGAGAATCGAAAGGGTTAATTCCATTCTCAAACCGGCTACAGTGTGAGGCCTTGTCCATTATGTGGCATTGTTTAGACTCTGTCAGTCTCACAACAGTCTCCTCTGTCTCGCTCGCTCTTCTTTTTCAGCACTCTCCCAGCCTCTATAATATTATCTCTCTCAGTGAAGCTTTAGGCTCTATCTCTACTAATTAGAATTTAATGGACCAAAAGTGATTGGTGTACTTCCAGAAATAAAGTGGGCTATTCATATGTAAAGCAAACAAACAGTACTTGGTATAGAAGTATTGTTTGGGTGCGTCTCTTGCCAGAGTCACAATGACGCAGAGACTAGGGATTATACTAGGCTAAGAAGCATATTTAAATGCATGAGTTTTTTTCTGTTCTTTTATCGCACTTATTAGGAGCAAACACATAATCTCAGCAATTGAATGTCCTGTAATTTTTCTTCAGCATATATTTTACTTCCTGCCGTGTTTGCTTGACTTTGCTTTTTCTTTTTTTTTCTTTCTTACTATGGCCCCTGAGTGGGTGCCCATTCCACAGACCTTGAGTAATCATCATTATAAAATGATAAGAACAGTAGCCTGACTGCTCCCCTGCGGAATGAGGCATTAGAGACATTTGTTCTTTAGGCGCTGCCCACACAGAGTGGTCTCGGTGTCTCACACACGCTCATTAACACCGTCTTCTCGCTCTCATTTTTATATTCGCTCCTCTTTTTCCGCTCTCTGTAGTTCGTCTCATTTTCTCCCCGTGACTCTTGCCGTGTTTCCCTGCCTCTGTAACATCCCCTCGCTGCTCCGCTCCCCTTGTTTCGCGGGCGAACATAACTGATGGCTCTAATTTGTGTACTTTAAAGGACCAATTCATAGAAGGTACTTGGGCTCGATAAGGAAATTGAAATGAATGACGGCGGCCTTATCAAAACGCTCTCCCTCCCTTCCGCTCATCTCTGGGCAAGTGAGAGGTTTCATTGCATTAGAAGAACACCATCACAGCGAGAATATAAATGCAAATCTAAATGTCTTGATGCCGTTGAAGGGCCCCTCTCTATAGAATCAATAATCATATGCAGACTTGGGGCAGGGAGACTAAGCATTACTACAGGGAACCGATATGCACGAGGTTGTTTACATGTTGCTATAAGAAGGAGGGGTGCACGCCGGAGAACGAGACTCCTGACACACTGTGGCACCGAACGATGCGCATGAGCACAAATTTGTAAAATGGTTTTTGCAGAAAATATAGATTGTCGTTGGCTTTAATTCAACCATTAACAAGATACAGCTGGGTTGTTCCCGGAGTGTAAATGATGCTGGCCAATTTTCCATATGGTTGAGTATGTGAAGCAAGATACACTTACTGTAAAGTGTCATGCTTATGATGCATTATGTATTTTCTACACTGCAAAAAAACCCCATAAAACATTATGTTATCTAGCTTGATATGAGCAATAGAACTCCAGGAATTTAGATAAAAGTGCTTGACACTGATCGTTTTTCACTTAATTGAGCGATTGATGAGTTAATATCAAAACAAAACAACACAAAAGGATCTGAAATAAAATTATTTTCATCACTTTATCTACAGCTGTAAAAATTCTTTTACTCAAACTGACCTTTCTGGATTATGATATTGTCTCACATGTACCTGAAGCAACACAACCCAGCCACGTGCGTTACTCCTGGGCTGCACATCCATATGCCATTACATACTACTGTGGGTCCATCCTCTTAAAGTAGGCTTCATACCTAGTTTTAGATTTACTCGACTCTGGGAGTGGCGCAGTGGTGTAGGGGTTAGACTCGACCTCTTCTGGGTCCTTTCTGTAAGGAGTTTCCATCCGTATCGGCGCTACTTTTCTCCGAGTGCTCTGGTTTCCTTACTCAGTCCAAAGACAGGCACTGTATGTGTGAGCATGAATGGTTGTAGATCTCTATGTCAACCCTGTCCAAGGTATACCAGTCAAATGTCAGCTGGGATTGCCTCCAGGCCCCCGGTGACCATTCAAAGGATGAGCAGGTATAGCTATTGTTAATGGACGAGACTGCGCTAATTCATCAAAATAAAAAAGGCATTCGCGGGATTGTCTGGACTGGTTTGGTCTGATTCTTAAAAAGAGTAAAGCCGTCTGTTTTTTTTTCTTAATAAATGATCAGGATATTAGTATGACGACCATGTTCTCCACTTCTCAGACATATTTTTCATCAGCTCTAAATTAAAGATAGATTATCTCAGAATTTTCTCACTCAGACAGATCAAGATCAGTTACCTTGAAACAAATTTAATAACCTCATGCAAACGACGCTTGACAAAATTATCGGTCCTTGATGTGAAAATACAAGATTTTATTATCTCAAACAAAGATATCGTGACTTTCTTCGATTCCCCCCTTTAGCGGCATTTATGTAGATATGAGCAGAGAGGCGACGTCCTCTTCCTTCCAGCAAATAATCAAGTAACCCCTTAATGTCTCGTGATATCGCTAAATTTAGCAAGGCGTCGTCGCGGCGTACAGGTCTCGGCACATATCTTTATACAGCGGTGTCTAGCGAAGTGCAACGGCATGTTTTGACGCCCCGGCCCCGGCTCAGCACGGCCCAGTGCCCAGTAATCACTCCGCTATTGGAGGGCTGGCATCAGCGGCTGCGCCCTCCTCACCCCCCACCGCCCCCCCACCCACCCACAGCCCAGACAACAGTCAGAGAGCTCTTGACAAATTGGAGCGAGTTAGCCACTCCTCAGTTCATTGCACAGCCCTGAACGCTAGCGAAACAACAACAAAATATAAAGGCACATAAAAGAAGAAGAGAGCATAGTCAGTTTCTGTCTCTGCTCGCTGTCTCCCCCCCCCCTCCCCCCCCGCCTCTTTTTCTTTCACTCTCTTGTTCTTGATCCCCCCCCCCCCCCCCCCCCCCCACCCCCACCCCCCTCCCCTAACCCTTAACTCTTGGTTCTTTCTCTCTTTATCTCACGCACACACACACAGAAGAGAAGAAGTGTTTGCGCTACGTCTCGGCTCTCTCACTGTGTCATGTTCAGAAATCAATCAGGGGTTAAGCTCACACCTTCTAACGAGCTCCTCTCGGAGGTACGCCTCAGCCATGTGCTCGGGGCGGCCTCAGCCAAAGGTACAAACGCCCGGGAAGCGCAGCACAGAGCCGGGGAGACGTGCTTCGAAGGAAGAGAGGAGAGAGCGGGAGAAATGAGAGGGCACGCTGAAGTCTGACGGATATCGGAGCGGAGAGGGTTTGTTCAGGCAGAACAAAAGGAAGGAGGGATGGAGACAGATGGAAAAGAGGGAAACAGGGGCGAGGGTATTAGTCAAGGTGCTGAGCCTCCCGCCTCCTTCCCGCAGCACACAGGTGTGTGGTTCACCAGCCCCTCATTAGCTATGCACCTGGGCTCTAATGGTGAAAGGTGTCAAGATGAACTGGGGCAGCGTGGGTGCAGAGAACACCTTCACCCAGCGAAAGACAAATACATTCCCTGACTCGTCCTCATGCAGAACCAAAACGGTCGCGTTATAAAGTGCATCAAACAGCAGCCATTTTGTTTGGAAAAACGCCCCCCCCCCCCCCTGCCCCAAGAAAGTCAGGAGAGCTGCTTCTCTTACCCGGGGTTTATTTCCTTGTAATTCGTTTTATCGTTGTTGTTCTGCACCTCAGCCCAGCTGTTCTCATCGAGACTGGCAATTAATGTAATTTATTCTTTTGTGAGTTTAATGGCCTTAGGTGAGACCGAGACACAACAACAGCAGAATGAAAAATGCTGGCTGTTTGACAAAGGGTTTTTCCGGGCTGGGGTTGGGGGCTGAGGCCCCCGCGCAGGAGTTTCTCTGACAAATACCGAGCCTTGGGAGCCTAACGTCTCGCAGTTGGGAAGGAATTCTCCCCGTAAACAGGCGCCGGCCTTGTTCTTCTGCTAAAATAAGATAGGAAGGATTAAAGGTGAAACCCAGGTAACACTTGAGACAGCGCAGGAGAAGTCGACTGTTTTCTTCCGCTTGGCGCGCCCTTCCCCCTTTCCACTTTAGTCTCTTCGTGCTTGCTTCCTTTGTCTCTTTCATTTTTCTTTTTATCCGTAGATGAGTGACTAAAGCTGTCAACGTTTAGACCGGGTAAAAACTCTGACAGGCAAAGGACAAAGAAAATCACTCCCGTCATTCCCTTCAACCATTTCTTACTTGGCACCACAGCGTTGGCCCTCGATATCAAAAAGTTATTTGTTCCACTATTGTGCGCTTTTTAAGCGGCATATCTGTTGGTGTCAAGTGAATAATATTGATATTGACAGACTGATATTGCATACGGCTTGTTGTATTACTAAACAGTGTAATTATTGACAGTACACGGCGACTCACTGTCACATGATCATCGAATCACTGTCACGCTCTTCAAAGCTGTTGTGTCACAGTAATTGCTGCCTGGATGATCGTGGGCACTGTCACCCCGAGAGAGACCCGTCTTATCACCAACGAAATGCATCATGGGATGAAAGTGATTGCTCTGAATTGTAAGTGATTAGAGTTTGTCTAGACGTCTCTGGGAGTGATTGGATTGATTTGATGCCAGGGAGTAGATCGGACACTGGCACAGAATCACTTTTAACTGTTTGTTGTGTCGGGATTTCCACAATGAATGTTTTTTTTGTTTGTTTGTTTTGCTTTTTTTTCATGGTACGCTGCATACTAGAGCCTCCTTCTTTCTGTAAAAAAAAGTCCATATTTACTAAAAATTCAACTTTAACTTGGAGGATTTCCTACATATCACTTATTTTATTTGTACATAAACACTAGATAAACACACACACGCACTAAAAACACATTAACATGTAAAAATAAATTACAAAAAGAATACACTAGTTTAAAAAAGTATGAGTAAAATGATCTTACTCATAAGATATTTCCAGATAATTCCAGCAGTAAACATAATGCCTGCATGGACATAGATTGAAACACTTTCACACCATGCTCACACTAGTAGCCATGTGTCAGGCAGGAATACACTACTTAGCAAGAGCAATAATGAGTACTATGAGCTGTGGACGACATTTGGGGACATCACATTGGACTTTTCTCTGAACCAAATACCTAATTAATGAAACAGGAAACAGATTAATCGATAATAAAAACGATAGCTGCAGCCTCAGTTTGCTCCCTCATTCAACAGACACACTGGTCAGGCACCTGATGCAGAGGATGGAGGAATGAGGAGGCGGCTAACTAACTACCGAAAGAGTAATTACACGTTATCTTCATTACATGTTGCGTCTCCTCGGCCGGTTTGCTAACATTAACCACATGCATCCTGCACTCAGCGTTTGTGCTTTGTGTCTGGTTGAACGGTGCGTGGCGTGTACAGCTTTGCCCTTCTGGAGCGTCACGTCCAGCTCGCCGTCGACGCTGATGGTCGGTATAATACCTCCAAACTGTGCGCTGGACGCTGGTCTAATTTTTCCAATTTCTACATGTGTTGAATACAGAATAATTAGTGAGTGCGGGTGTGGAGGATTTTGTTTAAAGGTTTAGCGGATATGTGCTGATTAAAAATGTCAAAGTCATCATAAATGTAAGTAATTACTTTTGCTTTTGAGCAATTATTAAGAGTATCTATGTACTTGGATATATTTCTTGAAGTTGCCCAACAGTGATGGGGGGAAAAAAAGATGCAGAGATGAAGCAGTAGGAGTAGCATGAAGTTATTAGTTAATAAACATGGAAAGTTTGATGTGATATTTATTGTAGTGGCCTTGCAGAGGTCTCTGGTTACTGGCTGCATTACTCATAACATTATTGTTGTTTGCTAATGGTCCTACATCCAGTACAGACTTGACAAAGTGCCCTTGGCATGTCCGAATTAATGTTTCAAGTGTCTGTAAGACTGTGTCTGGTTGTGTCTGGAAAGGAGGGGGGACCGCTGCCAAGTGGCTCCCATCCAGCTGCTTGAAGACGTTTGGTGTCATAAAGTGTACTATACTTTAAGTCGAAGCACCTCAAAACAGGTCGTTTAACTATTGCAATTAACATTAAAACGATCCTCTTCCACTTCTGACACCATGTTCAGAAATGAATTAGAATGTAGCCGACACCCTTTTATAGGTTAAAAGGGATAATTTACCTGATGCACACATCAGAGGACTCTATTAGGCTACTTGTAAATCCATTCATCTGTTTGGTGATGACTCATTTCCCTTCCTGCGCGGCCGTAACTCTCCCCACTTGCCAATCAAGCACGTGTTCCACTTTAGTAGACCTGTGGCTCTCGTTTTTACCGTGTATTACTTTTCCGCGATTCATCCAGAGGACATAAAGACAACCGGCGCTGTTTGATTCTTTCAAACGTCCTAATCAGGTTTGTCAAATGACTGAGGTAGTGATGACAGGACATCTCTAAAACAAAATCTGTGCTGGAAAAAAAAACAAAAAAACAACACAGGATGTTTTCTTCCATTTAGCTCATTTGTCATGCACGGAACAAAAGCAGAGAGCAGTTTCAAGGACGAGGTTTTAGACACGTCTGCTCTATTGATTGGTTAACGAGCCTGCATTCAGACCACTTCCACATCGAGGGGGTGAGCGCCACACAGACACAATGGAGCATATTTCCCCTGCTCACAATGCGGGCATGAACTGGTCGGCTGCCTGCTGAGGAAACAGGCCCCCGCGCTCAGGCCCTCTGCCAGGGGAGAGGATACAGAAAGGGGAGAAAGAGGGGTGTGGAAGAGGGAGGGATGGATGCACGGAGAGGGTAGAAAGGAAAGGAAAGTTGCATGGAGTAGAGCGCAGCGAAAGTGTGCTGAATGGATGGAAGTGTTTTTACGCGGGGAGGTCTGGAATGTAATGAAGGACCGAGCTGGCAGTGGAGTATTAAAAAAAAAAGAGGTGAGGGGACAAGCAAGGATTGATGAGGAGGAATTAAAAGAAAACGTGAGGGAGCTGAAATATTTAGGATCTGAGTTACACAAAGGGAATTAACAGATAATTTGTATGTAAATAGCAGCAGTGAGGAAATAGCGGCGAAGGTTTAGAGATTTAGAGGGCGCTAAAGGCAAAAAAGGAGCAAAGTAAATGATGCATTAACTGAAAATGTACAAAGTGATTTTTACCGAGGAGGATGAAGGACTCAGAGGGGAGTTTATTATAAGAGGTACTTGACCATGACACTGAGTGTCAAAGCGACGTCACATTTTCTGGTTGCAGGTTTTTAAATGTGAGGGTTTTGCTGCTTTTTTGCTGTTTAGCATCATTGCTAATTGAATATCTTTTGAGTTTTGGACCAGACAAGACGAGCAACACTACTTGATAAGTGATAGTTTAGTTGCAACCCTAAACATCATCCTACCAGCTTTTAACGTTTAAATGATGCTCACAGAATAATGTGCCAGTTATTTACCAGACAGTAATATAATTGTACATAAATTACTACTTTTTTTACTTATGATGCTTCTAAATGACATTTTTCTTTGTATTTTATGAACGTAAGGATGGTAATTATGCACACCACTGAAAAGTATACATGCAAAAACCTTCCATACGGGTAAAAGATACACTGTAAATGTTCATATATATTATTATTATTATTTGTTTATTGTTACTGAGGCATTAATACGTATGTAGCATTTTAATGTTTCAGGTGGTGAAGGTGGAGCCAATTTCACTTATATGACGTGTTAGTTTGTTTGTTTTGGTGTCCTATCTGCTGGTCTAATGTTTCATATTTAAAGTATTAGTCTGAGACTTTATTATTACAGCTTTATTTGTTAAATGAATGCAGTGGAGTTAAAAAGTCTTTACCTTCACACGGTGCCAGTGCAAAACTCTGACTGCTCGACTGAAAGAAAGAGAGATTTTGTACGTTGCATGAGCTCCCTACTCATTCCAGCTTCGTGTTTCTACTTTGCCCGGAAACTCATCGTGCCCCACACCACCGACCGTCCTCTCAAAGTCTTTAAAAATACAGTCCGTCTTGTGCGCCTGCCTTCATCGCATGTGACACAGCGCTGTTCCTAGCTCTCTCCGGTTAGCTGCACTTTGTCCTCCCAAGACTTGTCTAACCTGTCTCCCTTCCCGCCCGCTTGTCTGTCCATCTGTCCGCCTGTCTTCTTCTTCAGCTTCACCTTTATCAGCCTGTCTCTGTCTATTTTCTCCTCCCCGAATGTCTGTCTTTATTGTCTGTCACTAGCTGTCTTGTCTCATCCTTTTGACTTTTCTGATTGTTCTTTTTCTTGATTTGTTTCGGGTTGAAGCAAGGACCAGCCTTGCTTTCTGTCATTTGAGGTGAAAAGCGCTCCAAACTTGCAGCACACACATGTTTCCGCTGCCACCTATACATGTCTTCAATCACTATTTACTACCTAAAGTACTATTTTGTTTTCTAAAGTGACATCTGAATGAAATGTGGTTGGACGCAGGAGAAAATAAGGTGACATATCTTGGAAAAACACCAAACACATGCGTATGTGACAGACAGGGGAGACAGCGGGGGGGTGAAAGAGAAAGCAGGCGACACCTCCAAGACTTGATTTGCTGTCCCCTCTCCCTCCTACGCTGCCAGCTCACTATGTACTTTAGTCCTGGAGACGGGGTCATGAGCTCAACTCAACACTCAGCGGCTGACCACTTTTCGCGTGGGCGCGCGCGTGTGTGCGTGTCTGGCGGGGTTGTGTGCGCCTGTGTACCGACCACACAGCGTGCTCTCGGCGCCCCCCCACCCAGCTCCTGTACTCAGATCTCATTTTCGTGGGCCGTAAAACATTGAGTTGTTAAATTTCTTTATGCGTCCTGCTCCCCTCGCGCCCCAAGGGCTCCTGGTGCGTTTTAAATTGAATGATTGCCTGCAGCTCTCGGATTGTTTAACCTCTGCAGTGGCACCCGACTCCTCTGTAAGGACTGTATTTTTAGAAGTTTTTTGCTCACGTTTCCCCCTCTCTCCACCTGAGGTAACACAGCAAAAAAAAAAAACAAAAGAAAAAAGAACGATGGCCATTTCTGGGGAGGTCCTCGGTTGTGCTGCCCGGCATCGCGCGCGTGTGTGCTCGTCGTGCGGGCGAGGGAGGAGGGAAAAAGCTGCCCCGAGCTGTGCGTGACGCGCAAGGCGGCGCTGGCGTGTGCGCACAGGCAAGCGAGCACGTGCATGTGACAATGACTACCGTTTTCTTTATTTATGACCCTCACCTCCGTCCAGGCTGTCGATTTGTCGGAGGGAGCGGAGGGAGGGGAGGGCAAAAAAAAAAAAGAGAAAAAAAAAGCAATCGGGCGATTCCGAGGTGAGCGCTGTTCCGGGCCCGTTAGCTTTTATGGCCCACTAAAGAAGAAGAAGAGAGAGAATGAACATCCTTCCTGTCTTGATTGACTTCTCCTCCTCCGCTTCCCCAGCTCCTTCCACAAGCTCCTTTCCTCAACTCTCTTAAGTAGCAATAATGGACATTCTCATATCTACCCTGGAAGCATTTCTCCAGGCTCTAGGAAACCAGCAAAAATAAGTACGACAAATTACCTCCCATAATCATACCTGCTCTATGAGGTTATTATTGTAGATTTAAACAGCTATACTTCGATGTCGCACGTGGGGAGACGGCCTCTCGGGCCTTATCGGCTATGCCAGATACGTAATAAAGAGCAAGTAAGTGGTAATTACGCACTGATAACTTTGGCAAGGACACAAAGAGCGTTTGCGATGTGAAGTTGTAAATGTGACACGGCGGTCATGTCCCGCGGCACCGGAGGCAGCTCCTTCCCAGTTTCCAGGCTCGTAAACCTCTCGCAACCCCGCGCTTTGTTTGGTCACACTTTTACTTGCCTCCTCATTAAGTCTTATTAGTTTTATTATAGTTCCTATGAAGTGATGAAGATCGTTATAGTGGAAAATGTGACTTTGATCCAGTTTTTTTTTTTTTTTTTTTTTTGTGGTTGCCACATCCAAGTCTGTTCTTCAGTCCCCCACCGCTCGTGTTATTGTGTGTGTTTTATGCGATGTATGCACATCTCTCTGCCACTGTTTATTTGTATTTGTCGGCAGTTTTTGACAGCATCTTGTGGGTTTGTGGCTCATATGAGTTTACCATGCCCTCCATTCCTACAGTATGCAATATATGAGAGTGCAGGGGGAAAGAGCCGGGGCCACGCTTGTGATTCAATGCGCACACCCCCATGGACCAAGGCTTAGGGGAGTGCATGTGCTGATGAAAAAGTAATGTACTGTGTCTGCAAGGTACTGCTTGCCTCCCCCCCCCCTCGCTTCTTCAACTCCGAAAAAACCACGTCTCCCATATCAACCCGGGACCTCTTTAGCTAAAAACAGCTCCCCAAAATGCTTTCCTGTCGGTTTGCCTTTGTCTCCGGCGCTACATTTCAGAGGGAGAAGCCTGTTTGAGATGTGATTATGAGTATAGTATTTTATGCTATAAAAACACTTGTCTGGGTCAGCGTTATGTTTTCACAAATGCAGCCAAAGATCATTAATTCATCCCCACGTAGTCAAACATGTAAATCACATTACGCGAATGCATTAGCATGTCTGTAGATATAAATGTTGAAAGCAGCTTATTTATTTATTTATTACAACCTCAACAGGCCAACAAGCACAGTCAGATCATCAAAAAGGTTCAAATCAATCACAAAGTTACGTAAGATCAACTTGATCTTTTGGCTGCTATTGCTTTTGCACTTTTAGACCGAGTTTCAGTGACGTTAAGAAAATAAAAGCCAAGCTGTAGCCTAATAAAGCATAGTTTTTCTTAAGAGGTCATTATGGGTTTTTCACTAGCCATCAAGTCTGCAATTTGAAATGTTAATAAGGAGTTTTGGCACCGGCTAGTGAGATTTTTCACTGCCTGGCACCCCAAAACTTTCCCTGCTCTATAAAACATGAGTAAATGAAATGAAAAAAAGTAATCAACACTCTCAGTTTCTCTGTCTTTCTCTCTCTGTCTGTCATTTGTCTGGATCCACACGCTACAAGACTCAACCGTTCTAATTTGTGTGCTTTACGGGGTCAATTCATCAGAAGCCCTTCTGGCTAAATTGAAAAAGTGAAATGAATGGCGACAACCTCATCAGCGCTGTTTGTCTTTCTCTTACACTCTCATGCACACACGCTTGCGTACACACACACATTTCCTCTAAGAGCCCCGGTGAAGAGAAACAGTAGCCCGTACCCGAGAATGTCACAAGTGAGTCACTTAAAGTAACAGCGGCCCCGTGATTGATGTCCTCTTGTGTGTTTATGTGCGTGTTGGAGGTGGAGGCAGGGCGGGGGCGAGAAGGAGGGAAGAGGCAGAGGGCAGGCGAGGGATTGATATCGCACAAGAGAGTGGTGGACCAGGTGAAAGAGGAGAGGAAAGGAGGAGTGGGTGGTAGCAAGGGACTTGTCCCGCTGCAAGTTAAATCTATCTTCCTCACTTCTTCTTCAACCACGGCCCCTCTGTCCTTGGATGCTGAGTGCTGAGTCGGCAGCGTTTGTCTTTGTCCCCTTCCAAAAAGTACCAAGACTGCAACCTTATTACAAAAGTTTACCCAAGGACTTGGTGTACACAAGAAACTTTCTTTTTTTTATTTAAACTGTTCACTCAAACATTGTTGAGAAAGTCCTAAAAGAAAATGCCCGTGAAACAAGTGAGATCCAAACCATTGTCATTTTTTTTAATGTTTTGATTGAGAATGATAAAGTGAAGCTGATATCGGCTGTAAACTACTGAGCTTTCGGTGGCTGTGCTGGGTAAGAATCGTGCCTCATGCTGCATTTATTGTTTCTGCTTTCACGCAATATCGCCGTCAGCTAATCTGCATTGCTCTGTCAACACGATCTTTCCCCAACGTTCAACCGCACAAAAACCATTTCAGTTCGCTTCCCCCCCCAAGTCGCTTGCCAATTTCCTTGAGCACACAGCCGCGCGGAGCTGCCTTGAATTCATATGCCGCGCTATGTATATTCAGCGTCGCGCTTTCTCCACGGGAAGCCAAAGCCCATTTGCTGGCCTGACTCGTCTGGCAGTTGCGGCTTCGGCACGCGCAGAAACGGCGCATTAGCATAAAATCGGGCACGTGCGTGTGGAAAAGGCAGCCAAAAGAGACATAATTGCTATTGACAGAATTAACAAACACATTAAATCCCCACATTAATTAGAAAGTCAAATGTAGAAACTGTCAGGAGTGGCAGACAGCTGTCATCCATCATCCCTCTCATTGGAGTTTCATGGTAATTCATTTTCCGATGGTTAATTTGCCTCGTTTCGCAGCGGACTTAAAGCACAGCATGTTTTTAATTACGCTCGCTCCGTACAAAGTGGTCACTTTTATCACCGTGGCTACCGTGGAGCAAATACGGTGGCTCGGTCGGATCCCGTGATGACCGACCAAATTAGCTTGTCAAGGCAGTTTAGCCCGCGGACGTCTGATTGATCGATTATTTCTCCTTTTTTTAATTGAATGATTTGTTGAATAATTGGGGATAAAACACACGTTATTACCAAAACAAATAAACGTCCATCTGAATCAGCGGTGACGAACAAATGGAATTTAATACGGGGGTCGTGTCATCTATCGCCAAAAGAGGAAAGGTCGTTCTTTTTGATTCGGCGTTTCGTTTTCAGTTCACAAATGTCAGATGTTTTTTCTCCCATTTCTTCCTTTTTAATGTCATTTATTGATCTTCCCCCCCTCTGCTCTGTCTTCTCTTTTCCATGTTCCTGTTTGGCACCTGGGATTTGGACATCAAAACACCTTCCCTTCTCAGGTAGTTTAACCTCTAATGTCTCTGTCTTTATATTTGTTACACTGCTTCATATAAAGAAACCGGGTTCTTGCTTGTCAAAAACAAACTCATAAAGGCGTTGCTCTCCCTAAATGATGTCTTTCACTCGCTGTTAGAATACATTACATTGTTAGGCTTGCATTTATTTTGTCTTTGGCATTTACATGTGCAGCCCTGACCTTTAGGGAATTGTAGTCCATAGCCTTCTTTTCACACAGAGGTCTGCACACACAGACAACATCAGCTGAAATGAAGAAGTCAGTGCAATTGCGATCAGGAGAGACTCCTGGTTGCTCCTCGTTGTTACCCCTTCTTAATCCCCCTCCCAAACGCTCTCCTACGGTACCGAGCGGCGTCACAAGGTGAGTAAAAGCAGGAGGAGTGACTACTGTTTGCGCTCACGTGTAGGTGTATGTATACAGTGTGTTAGTGGTTGGTTGGATGCTCCTGTCCTGGAAGTGTCCCCTCAGGTCGACAGCAAACAGCGCAAAAATAGAGCAGGACACCTGGTCACCCACAACACACACACACACAATTGTTCCGATACATGTGTACCCGTGTCCACTCTGTCTGCTTCCTTGGCGCTTCCTCCCCCCGATCACCCGGCCCTTTCTCTCCTTCCTTACCTTACACGACGTCCCTCCCGTCCCCCCGCGTAGTCAGAGGAATGGCAGTCGGCGCATTGATCCCTTTGTAAACCGAGCGTCACGCCGGGCGTGCTGGCGCGCTCCTCCTGTCAGGGAGGTTAAGATCACGTGTTTGTCGGGGGGCGCGAGCCTCCACAGAGGAACGCGGCGACAGGGGCTGACCTCTAACATGCCTGTTAGCCCCATGGAAAGCTGAACTGTCAATCATCTGGTTGTACACGAGGCGTTCTGTTTGACGACAAAAACACACACAGCAGGTTGTTTTTTCTTTTTTTACAGTGTACAGAGTGCAGAAAAGTAGAAATGCAGCCCTTATCGGGTTATTTGCTGTTTTGAACGGCAGCGGTGAAATTGAATATTATCGATGAGGCAGCGGCTGAAATCTCTAAAAAGACGCTTTTGGGATACAGTGGCATGGACACGATGAGTATTTGAGCTACTAATCAAACTCGAATGACAAAACGGACAGGATGTAGAAACGGTGTTATTACATTGTGCAAATATTCCTCTGTTCAGTCCTTTCCATATTAAACCCCAGCATGATTGATTCAGCCCCGTGTAAAATTCCTATTGGTCGCCGCCAATGATAAAGTGACCGTATTTCTCATTTGAGGACTCCCCAGACATTCGCCCTTTGAGAGGAAAGGTGAAAAAAAAAAAAAAAAATCTCAATCTCTTCCCCTCCCTTTTCATCCTCGCGCTCCCTTTACATGTCCAATCGTTTATCTATCTGCCGACAAATTCATTTCAATTAGAGCCCGTGCCAGCTTGCTCCCTCTCCTTATCGATCGCTGCCCCCGGCAACTTGGGGCACGAGCGCTTCAAGAAGAACGCCGCTATCCCCCCCCCCCGGCATGCATGATCGGCGCACGCGTGTGTGCGCGCTGTTTACGGGCTTCTCCCCGGTCTCGGACGCAGCGGGCACCTTCGCCACTGCGATCAACAATAAATATGAGCAGTGGCAAACAATTACCCCCTTAACGAGGGATTAATTGTGTCAAGATGGAGTGAGGTCAACGCAGAGGTCGGTTAACGCCGTACATTTCTAATGTGTTTATTTTCATTAGTTAGGAACATTAGTCTTTCCCTTAGTGGCAACACTGTCCATTGATTTCCCTCCCTTTTTGTTTCCTAGCGGCGGGGTGTGAGTGCGCGCGCCTCTGTGTATGTATTTATGCGCATGCAAGTGTGCACAGTGCTCAAAGTAATATTATGAGTGCCTGAGCATAGCGCTGGCTATTGACTCCAGCCAGATCAATATTATAAATGCCTTTAACGGTGGCAGTTAAACTCATTTGTCATTTATTGGTGGCGGTAGCGCAGGGTGACAGTCCTCAGAGAGGCGACAAATGTATCAATCTATCGCAGCGCTAACTTCCCTTTGCCGGGGCCTCTAAGTGTGTCATCATCCGCGGGCCGTAACTTGAGGCGAAGCTCTGTCATGTTCGCCGACGACAAGCGATTAGGCGGGGCGGCGTTGTGGCGACGGCGGGGCGGGGAAAATGGAAGGGCCGGTCATTTGTTTCTTGGGTGGTTAAAAGTGAGGCGGTGCCCACACGGAGCTGCCGCTGCCCCGTCCCCCGTGGCTGACGGAGACGCGCTTGGTGCGTGTTTACATTTGATTTGTGTACATGTGCGTTCGGGAGAGAGAGAGAGGGAGTGAGAGAGTGAGACGGAGGAGGGGGTGTCTGCAGGCTGGCCGCGAGGGGAGGAGAGTAAAGCAGGTCTTAAATCGAATCACTTTCTGGTCGCAGCAGTTGACATTGTTTAGGCTTTGTCATTGACAGCCTGTTGTGAAGCTATGTCCAGGCAGGATGGATGCAGGCCCTCCAGGCCTGGAATGTATTGAAGGCTGGGTAATTCGCTGGCGTTGTACGGCGCGACAGAAACGGAGGCGATGCAGGACGAAACTCGAGCTTTGTTTCCGTTATGCTTGGAACACATTTACCTATTCATTTACCTAAACTGATTTTGTGGAGCAGTAAAAGGCTTTCACTCAGTCAAATGTAAGTTCATTTAGTTCCAGCTGTCATAAAAAAACATTTTACAGCAAGCACATTGCATTTAAGTCTCCCATCCACTTTACTGCAGATATATAGAGCGTATTTTCTGACATTTTTGTTACAGCTATTTCAGTAGTTTACCATTATGAATTGATTATAAATCAGAAATTCATCACAATGAGAAAGGCAAAAACAATGCTGCTTGTGGGTATGGACTAAACCGAGCCAGTCAGTACCCACAACGTACTGTAGTAGCTGATGAAATACGATATGTTCAAATAACTGGCACGTCTTGGCTACATCGATAAGGTGAACCAATCGTTCATGAATCAGCCTGTGACCCATGACTGAAGGTGGAATCATTATGAAAATGTTTCATTGGGTTATTTTTCACCCTCCTGGTTGGAGCATCCCCAAATCCAACGCAACGCACGTGAGGAAATGAAGGGTTAAACATCCAAAGCCAGCAGCAGGGCCCTTTTTAAAGACGCGCCATCACATGCAGCCGTGTCGATACACTCGGCATGTGTCGATGATCATGCCGTGTACTAGTGCTGTTTCTCGCTTTGCCTTCCATTCACACTCTTGTTGCTCCTCTCCAGCTAAGGAACCTGACCTCTCTGCTGTGCGGCATGCCCCGTGCACCTAAACCTCCTCCTCCATCCGAACCTGTGTCTATCTGTGCATGCTGCATGAATCGCGCCGCTTTGTCAGAATGTAAACATTTCCGCGTCTTTGCCGATGAGAATTAGCGCTCCAACTTTTTTTTAATTTCTCTCTTTCATGTCGGATTGTTGTGCGGGCGCGCGTGCGCACCTACGAGCGCAAAATGTTATCTCCGGGGATCTTTCTCTTCCTCGTTCTCCCCTCCTCCTCCTCCTCTTGGCGCTCTCTTCATTTTCCCCTAAAGCTGTAGCTGGCTATTAATAGTGAGAAGACGGGAAGAGACCATCAAAGCTGGTTCCATATATCAAAGCCGATCTGATCGTCTCCACTCCCCTCTCTCCACCATGTCCTCCTTCTCGGCTCTGCCGCTCTAAAACGGGAAGGCAGGGAAAGCCCCAGAAGAAATCCTGCTCCCTCTGCCCACCAGAGACCTGCCGGTGGGAAAACTCTGTAGGGGTGGAGGAGGGTGGGAAGAGTGTGGGAATGTGTGAGAGAGAGTGCAAAAAGTGAGTGAGTGGGTTTCCGTGTTTATGCAGGCACATGCACGTGCACATATGGAAGTCTCTCTGTAATGTTTATGTGCATGCATGTGCCGGCCCGCGGGTATTGGCTTCCCAGGGGTTTGATGTGTTGATGCGACACGACGCTCATTGTCGCCCCGGCAGCTAATGAAATTACAATGAGGTCTGGGAGGCCCACAGTGGGCAGGCCCGAAAGGCGCCACCGCCTGAATCCATATTAAACGAACTGTTTCCCTTCTACCACGCACCGCGTCTTCCGTCCCCGTCCTCGTAGAAACGCGTAGCTACCAGTGCTGGCGCTCTACAGAGACTAGGCATCTGATGTCGAGAATCAAATGTGGCTTTAATAGGAGTGCAGGCTGAGTTCGGTCACAGATGTTATTGAGGTGACTACGTGTTGTGCTGAGCGCTCGTGCTTCTTTTCTTTTTTTAGCCTCCTGCTACCGGCATCATAAGATCCAAGTGATGCAATCAGAATAGATTCCTCCTGGAACTTTAAACGTTGCACCTTTTAGTGCCTGTTGAATGTTGCTTTAATGTATCTTTTGGACTTTTATTTTGGGGAACAGTCAGAGAGGAAACAAGCCACAAAAGCATAACTGTCTTCATCCATGTGGAATTGTTGGAGTATGTTGGGATGAAACAAACCTTAAAGCATGCTGTTCATCATGCTGCATGTATATTATGAGTGCGTAATTTTTTAGATTTGGTCAGCGGCTCATCAATAATGGGGTTTTTGTTTGACTGAAACAGTTTGGTGACGTTATGGTAGCTGTAATTCCAAACATGCATTTTAAATCCTCATAAATGTAAATGAATTTAATGAAGCTATAAATGTCCTAAACTAAATTTTTAGATCCATCTGACACATTTTAGCATTAGTTTACGTTATGCATGGATCGCACCTGAAAATTAGGTTTGGCCGACTCTACAATTATCCCAGTTTTTTCCATTAAAGACAAAACAACAATCGAGTACTCTGCAGCATGTATGAAGTCCTGTGGGACACCTGGGCTTAGATCCAGGATCTACAGGATAAATGTAATACATCAAAAAGTTGGGCGTCTGCCAAAATATTAGTTTTCATGCACCTATTCCCTATAACACCTGTCTCATACATTGATCCTAAACAGTGTATTTTCAGTCCTAAACCTTTGTACATTATATGTTATATGTTCTTAGACTTAGGATGTTCTTTACAAAATTAACAGTATTCATTTTTAGGTTTTCTCTCATTTGTAAATTGCAAAGAAGTTCAAGTCATTCATTCAAAAGCACATCAGAACAACTGACCTTGGATATTATGTCTTTCAAGTCATCAGGCTCAGGTCCAAATAACGTCTGGAGTTGTTGATATTAAAGTCAAAGTCGTGAGTGCTTTTTTAAAAAAAAGTCTTATGAAGTCATCAAATTTATGACTGGAATCTGACTCGAGTCCAGACCTCCCAACAGCAGCTCAACATCCCATAATCTCTGAGGTTTAAACTTCAGCAAAGAAAAAGAAAACACCGTCTAACTGAATATTGACGTGTGTGTGCCTCGCGTACGATTAAACATGCGGTAAGCTAAAGATTTGAAAACGGTCCTGGTTCAGATTGGCGGATTAAATTCAACACTGAGTTTGTTATTTTTCGGAAGAGTTTTGTGAGATTATCACACTGTTATTGCTGCGCGTTGAAACCAGTATGCACTCCTAGTTTCAAGTTATTAATTGACTAGCCAGCAGGGGAGCAGCAGTACCCGGTGGCTCGAAGAGAAGAATGCTAACCGCACAGGTCATTTTAGGGTTAGCTGAATTCCTGATACAAAACCCATTATTTTTTCTCTCTCGTGGTGTGCACAAAAAATGTCTGGAATATAATGTACCTGTACAGTGTGTGTGGGATACTGAGGTGTGTATAAGAATGTGTGTTCGACTCATGTACTATGCAGTACCCTACAGTAATTACATTGTCTGTTTATCTCACACTATAGCTGTACCTGTCTTTGTTGTACCTCAGCCTCTGGAGCATGCCAGGAATGCCACGATGACTTCCCCTGACTTCTGACGGAAAGAGATATATTCCCCCACAATGCGAACATGCGTGCGTGTTTCCTGGCCGGTTTTGATGCTGATTATCTTTTCAACCTCGATGCATGCTATGAAATGAAACCCCAACTCGTACAGAACTTTGCTTTTTGGTGGGGGGAAAGCACACGACTGAATTATTCGGCTTCCTCCGAGATCACATCTCGATTGTAATTCTGCTTTTTAAGCTTGTCTCGGGAGATTGTCCGATTTCCATAGCCTCAGAAATCCCTTCATATGCAAAGGGGGGGGAAAAAAAGTGCAATGTGATGCAATTTTTAAGAGCTGGACTGTCTGATGCAGACATTTATGAAGTCTTGTGGGCAAATTGCTCTGAAATGAGATTTTCTGAAAGAGCCAAAAGAGTGATAACATGGACACACAGCGGGGGAAAGAGTTAAAATACCCAGCAACAAGAGGGATATCAGTTAGAATACGTGCGTCTGACACACACACACGCACGCAAGCGAGCACGACTACACCTAGAGACAAAGCATCTTTTGTTTAGTTTATCTGTTAGTTAGAGCCCGTGCCTTCAGGTAGACGAGCCTGTAGTATTTCTCTCCCGTCTCATTTTCCTCTTGCTCATGTCAGTGGAGGGCTGTGTGTGTGAGAGAGATCAAATTTTTTTTTATAATGTCTTCTGGGGTCCGAATATCCCTGCAAGATGCAAAAATCTGTCAAAGTAAGAAAGTGATATTTTTAGACGCAGGTCCAATTAGTGTTATTGTTAGGGTTAGGATTCATTAACAGGTTTGCGTTAGGAAAAAAAAAAAAAAATGCAAGTCAACACCCGCGCGTCCTCCAACAGTGCTACGTCCCGGAGCGTGCGCGCGCCATCGTCAGCGAAAGAAAGCGGCGGCATGGACCCTGGATGCAATTAGGAGCCTGTCAAGCCGGTGTCAAAGGTCGGCACAAACCCACCCATGCAAACCCCCTAACACACACACACACGCACAAACAACACACACACAAATGCACCTGACTCCCGCAGACTGATGACTGTGCGCTCCAGTGTGTGCTACATGTGTGTGGGAGGCGTGTGGGTGTGTGTCTCCCCTGCATGTGCACGTGCAGCCTCACGCATGTTGAAATATGGCTCCCATATTTCACTGCACCCACAGCATTTGTAAATGCCAACTGCTCTCCTGCATCTCCCCCCCCCACACACCCATCCCTCTGCTGCGATTGGACCATCCCATGGAGGCTTTGGCTTTTAACAAATTGAAGGAATAATCCACCAGGAATGGGGGGGGGTTGACGGGGCAGGGCTGCGCTGTGAAATGGCTGCGCCAGAAGCCCCCCCACACTCAACCCCACCTCCAAATATCAGGAAGATATTGTAAACAAAGACAGATGTGGCAGTAAACTACACAAAACAGAGGTCATTTTTTTTCTGTCTGAAGACCTTCCTATCTTTTTTCTTTCTTTCTTTTTTTTTTTTTTTTTCGGAGCCGGCTAGAAGCCCTGAATTGCCCAAATTGAGACAGCAGCCATTTGTAGGTTTTGAAGGTTTTATGTTGTCTGCGCAAGGCGGGGTCTGCGTCTGTGATAAAAGTGTGCTTTTATGGGTGCCACCAACAAAGGATGATGGGAGACAAAGATCAGAGCTCCCGCCTCTCCCAGAGATACCCCCTCTACCTTCATCGTCCTCTCCCTGTCTTTCTCCTTCCACGCCACGCTCTCTAAATCCCTGGGACCGTCACAGTAAATGGCTATCCTGGAGTAAATTTATAACTGCCACTTCAACTGACAATCAAATGCTATCACTAGATTCTCACTGTCTATCAATTTGGCCCCCGTGACCAGGGTGGAGAGGGGGGAGGGCGTGATTGGGGTTGGGACGTGTGTGTGTGTGTGAGGGGGGGGGGGGGGCGCCTAGAGGAGGTGAGACCGGCGTAGCCAATCTAACAGTACCCGATCGATGGGAGGTTGTAAGCGGCGCTCTTTCCCCGCCTCCTCCTCCTCTCCACCTGCCCCACCTCATTATTCCTCACGATCTTTCTCTTTCTTCCCTCTTGATGTTTTTTTTTGCGTCCTTCCACAATCCTTCCCCTCCCTCCTTGTCTTAAACTGCCCTCCCTTTCTTGCATCCCCCATTTCTGTCTATTCCCCTGGTTACTTTGTCCTCCCCACCCTCCCCGCCCCTCGCGGTCTCTCCCTGTGTGGGCTGGCCCATGTCAAGGCCTCTGTCTCTCGCCCTCGTTTGACATGCCTCTCATAATGGTCAGATGGGGGAATACCACTCTCTGCATGTCTCTCTCCATCTTCTCCCTCCTCTATTCTTTTGCTCACCCTTTCCCCTGTCAGAATGTCATGCTGTTGCAAAATGGAGAAAATCAATTGAACGTGAGCTCTCCGAAAGCTGTCTGTACTGTATAGATACAGCGGGCAGATTTTTCAAGCATAGACGGGTGTATACATTTGGATGGGGCTGTGTGTGTGTGTGTGTGTAGGGAGGGAAGGAGGAGGAGATGGGGGGGAAAAAAAGAGAGAGCGGGAGGAAGGAGGGGGGTGGTACTGACAGACTCAAGCTGGGGACGTTTGTCGCCGCTCGTCACTTTTCCCGTCAGCCAACGGACATGACAGCCAAGGCGGGTGAGAGGCGAGTGGCAGGCTCTCAGGACCTGAGCAGGAATGAGCACAGAGTGACAGATGGCTCCTTCATGCTCAGGCCATCATGATGGGACTGGGAGAAGGAGCAAGTATAGCGATGGACAAAGAAGAATGGCAGAAAGAGGAAGGGAGAGATGTCTTGTGACAGTATCAAAACCCACCAGACGTTGTAGACACTCATCACCAGTCTGGATGTCAGCTTTTCTTTAACAGAGTTTGCCACTGGCTCAGCGGTGGCAGCACCGGCTAACACTTAACACAGGTAGGAGGGTCAGCATACTGACAGAGCGGATACGGTCTTTGGTGGGAACATCGGTTCATTTAGCTTTGAAACAACGGCTAATTTGTCTGATAGTAAAATCTGTAAAATTGAATAATCCAATCATACATTTGAGTTTTGAAATGATACCTGATTGCACATTATTACCTACCAAGTGATACCCAAAATCTGAGGATTAAACATTCAGCCCCTGTAGGCTTAAAAGATGGTGGTCATGGCCTCGGATATCTCACATGCTTTGTATGCCTAACCACCCCCCACGGGTTATTTGACTTTTCCTGACAGTCTGAGAGCCGGCATTCATTTTTAATCTTAAAAAAAGTTAGCTTAAACATATTTTGTCTTAAGTACTGGCCATTCATTCAAATGGATTCCCGTGGTGACATGGCACACATGACACAATGTCCATAGTGTACCCTTCGGCATATCCAAAATATTTTGTTGTGGGTGCACACATTAAAACCACAAATATGGCGTTATACAGAGGTATTAAGGTGTTGCACGGTTTGGAAGGTGGAATACGCTTTTCCTGGACGGTCCCTCAAAACGGCTTTAGGCCTGATTGAGAGATTAAAAGTAGTTGAGATAAAGACTATAAAACGGACACTGACAGTTGCCTTTGAGGATCATTCACCCCCTCTATCACTCGGAGTTATGAGTGGAGGAGGACGAAAGGAAAGGACGTGTTCTTAAACTGGGCGTCGAGCCATGTGTTGGAGCCTTTGGCAGGAGAGAGAGAGAGCTGTTGGTGACGTAGCAAACCGACACCTACAGTACATTCGTAACTCCGCCCCGTGATCCTAGTACGCTACCGTGAAGGTTGCGGTTGAGGGAAAGAGCATCCCGAAATCTCTGAAAGTGTTGAAGTGGGTTTTTGTATATGCATCCGAGAAGAATGCAGAATGACTCATCCAAAAAGTTTTGTCTACTTTTACAGGTGGAGAAACAGATGGGATGCAAATTTGAAGTATTTGACATGTGATGATAAATAGCAGAATTATATAACCATGGAGCCAAGTTAAACAACCAAAAGTAGCCGATTTCCTCACCGAGTTGCTGGAATCTAGTGACTCAGACTGATCACAGGTTTTGATCAAACAAGGTAACCAGTTATCTAAAGGTTTTTTTCCATTCCGGGTGGCACAAGAAGGAGGCTTTAATCATAAAAACCACAGCATCACGGACGAGAAATACATTTCTAACACTTCTAGGCAAAGAGGCGAGAACTTAAGATGAAAGATACACCATGAAAGCCTCTTTTCTATTTTGATTCAGGTCACTGAAAGCGAGGCAGAAACAAAACAGACACACACAACCTTGTAAGACAAATAGGTTTTGTCATCCCCACAGAAGGCTCCCTTTTTGTCAAAGACCCAGAGGCTGCGGTTACGATGAATTGTGACATAGCCTAATTCCTTTGGAATTGCAGTACAGTCGATAAAGGAGCAAACGGTCTGGCAATGACCTCCAGGATAGTGTTATTGACCTATTTTGCATACACACTGGGTGCGAGAATGGACAGGCGCTTTATTTGTGCCGTTATTTATTGGCCCGCAACATGACTGTAATGCCTGTCCAGGGACTCTGCTGGAGTGCAGTTATAGATTATCATGATTGCTAGTTATTAGTGTGTGTGAGTGTGCCTTTGTGTGTGTGTGTGTGTGTGAGGCACACACACACACAGGGGGATGACAGAGATTATTCAGAGCCTTTCTGTTTGAATAAAGAAGACAGAGGCAGTCTTGTGCAAATTGTTATTGAAATAGTTTAATGCCAGTCCAACTTAACTTCAAGGACAAAACCGTCCCCGCTGCAGTTGACGGGTAATGTGTGGATATTATGTGTATGTATGCACTGTGTCCGTACTGTCTCAAGACATAATTACAGAGTGAAAAGTGGCAAACATTTACCTTGACATTCAGTTCTTAGTGTGAATCAATATTTTGCGAGAGCTCGATGGGACTGAAATCTAGACACAGCTCTTTTTTTTTTCTGTCCCGAAGAGAGACACGAGGCAAGGGATGGAGAACCATTTCTTCAGCTACATGTCACAGTGCCAGACTCTTAAGCCGTGCACTTGTTGTCTGTGGCACAGGGATGAACCCTTTTCTTTGACATCGCAAAGAGAGCAAGAAAGAGACAAGGGGCCACCCTTTTCCATCTCATCCCTTTTTCATCGCCTTCTTCCAGCTCTGAATCAGCATCAGTGTCGCACTTCAGAACACTTCTTGGCACTGTCTCAAGGTCCTTTTTGCCTCCGTCATCCATGGGAAGTCGCCTCTATAGTGGGCCATGTAATTTACGTTGACAGTGGTATTGACTATATTTAACAGACTGATGAATGGCAAAAATAAATAAGACTTCCAGGAGAGCCCTGCGGCCCTCCACAACAATACATTACAATTAGGCCTTCAGAGAATGAAAAGGCTAAAGTCATCCACAAGCAATTAGCCGGAACCTTCAAAGGGAAAATGGCAAACCATAGCTCAAGAATATGACAAAAGGTGTTGCCTGTATGCAAACATTTGTGTAGCGGCATTTCTCGCACTTTCAAATGCTAAGGCTCATCATATCAAGCAAATCTAAATGCTTCAAAACTATTTGTGACATTAAGCAAAGTTAAAATGGTAATTTGTTCTCTTTTCTTTTCTCCTCTGTTCTTTCCCCTTCTTCCATCTAAGTTTTTGCAGGTACATGGTATCTCCGTGGGATTAATTGCTCATTTAGCAACTCTTTTCCATATTTCACGGTTGAGAGAATATCCAAATTAGCTTTGCCATCAGAGTTCACTTCTTCTACTGGGGCTTGAATGACCACGCTGTAGGACAGCTCGCTGAGCCAATCCGGTACTTGGACCTCACCAGCTGGGTGGGACAATAGCTGAAAACATTGTCCACATCTTTGGATTTCTGTTTGTGAGCTGCATTGGAATGAATTGCGTTGCGGGTGGATGAGGCAGATTCATTGAGATTGGGGCATTCAGGCCCCTGTTATTACGGAGACCATTTATTTCTTTGTAAATTAGAGATTGGTTGAAAGCGTCACAGGGTACCAAATGGACCCAGTCAATGCTGGTCTGGTGGACTGAGAGAAGGGTGGTAGGGTTGTGACTGAGCGGCAGTTATTATTCAGATATGGACGGCACAGTGGCGGGAGTGCTGGAATCGACCTAATGGGGTGGGAAGGTGCAGTCGATGGCTTTCTCTGACGCTCGGCTGCGCTGATATCCCTCCTGCTTTTCTCTTCTTTCTCCCCCCACCCCTGCCCCCACCCACCAACCGGCTATCCATCCACGCTGACGTATTCTGATGACTCGTGTCATTAAAGCTAACGTCCGCTGAGGAGGTAATTAGCCAAAGTATGGCATTAATCAGTGGCTAGAGCCCCTTGCGCCTGCCGGGGTGTCTGGGACGTGCTTTTTGCAGCCACGTTGGCCTCCTGCGGCCCCCTGTTCCACACATGGTGGGCATTAACCTTCGGAGGCTTGGTCATTTATCTATGACGGGCTCATGCTCGCTTGTTCACAATCTTTCTATCTGTATTTTTGCTACTGGATGGAGCCTCTAAATGCCAGAGCTGCATGGTCATCTGTAGTGGGAGTGCTGGTGCATGTAGAAAGGTCACAGAAGAATGTACTAGAGAATATATTTGAGCCTTTTGGCGGTGTTGAGCAGCTGTTTTGGACAAACTACCAAAAATATTCACTAGTTTGAGGCATGACGATGTGACAAGGTTGAATCTGTCAGCTATCCCTTACCTGTTGCAGTCTTAAGTGGATTATGTGAAGCCTTGTACATACAGAGTGGCTTGTGTTCAAGAAACAAATGTGTTCCTTGACAATGCAATTCTGAAGCCCTCTGTTAGAGCAACTAAATGAAGTCTGCTTAGTGTTGACCGATGGGTCATTTCTCTGTCCTCCTGCTCATCAGTGTCCTCCCAGGCAAACAAATCACCGCTGCTTTGCCAAAACAAAATGGCCTCCATCAGTGCGCGCACAGTGACATCTCCATCTGCTGTCAGACAAACCATTAAAAGTGCAGGGCAAAATTTCAGCCCTGTCAGTGCATATAAAGTCTCTCATTTCTCTCCATCAGCACAGTCTACCAGTTCCGCACAGCAGAGATAGACTCAATCTAAAAACGGACTCCCATACTGAACATTTTGATTTCATTACCAACCGCCACTGAATATTCATATACTTTTTTTTTTAACTGCTGTGTCAAGTCACACCTGGAATCAGCGGGGCGTCATACATTATTCATTAGTGAAAGGCAATGGGGTGTGGTCTAATAGAGTTTACTGGGGTGCCGACAAGCTCAGTCTCCACTTCCTGATTCATTAATGATGCATCTTCTCCCACCAGTGGTGTCGAGCTAACCTCCCGCCCATGCGACAAGGCCCCAGGGTCCTGAAGGAACCGCTCGGCTCTCCTCATTTAATTGTTCTTTGCGCTGACCCGACCGGGAGATTAGCGCAAAGAACACGAGGCGGGGAGGGAATACTACCAGCCCCGGATTTCGCTTTTCTAACCCAGTCCAAATCCACCGCTCACCGGGGGAGCGGTGCACTGAAGGTGATGTCTGTCGAGATAAAACAAGCTATCCGCGCAGTCGCTCACACAAAGTCACACAGAGCTCCGATTTGACTGGCAGTGTATATAAAATGCATGAGAAAAATGAGGCATAAAGACTCTCAGCTGGCCTGCAATTTACTTTGAACATTACATCAGAACACTAAATCAGTAAAAGGCATGAAAGTACTGTAAGTGGTAGGAGAAGGTTTAAACATTTCAACCTGACTGAGCATGAGAGAATCTAGGAAGCTTTACTCCCATTGCCGGAATTAAACTAGGGAACAGTATGTAGGTGAAGACAGAGGCAACAAGAGTAAATAACAGGTGATCAGCCAGCTGCTCAGCCACTGAATACCTGGAAATATTCTCAGCAGCATACACAGAGTAATTGATATGATATGGGCTACTCCAAACTTTCTCAGTGAATTAGCACCCTCTATTTCTTTTCTTTTATGTCTGGCAGGCAGTGATCTTAAACTTTGCAACTCATTATGGTTAACTATGCTATAATTCTGCTTTAGGTGCAGACACTTTAATTGGCTGAGGCATGTGAGGCATGACACATTTTTCTCAGAAAATGCCTTGGCTGAGATTTTGTCACCTATTTGCCCATTGCCCTGCCACAACCTGCTACATCGTACCACCGGGAGAGCAAGTTCCCCAGGCCTAGATGGCAGAAGAGACCAGTGTTCTCTCTTACTATGTGACACATATGGCCTCTCTCTCTATACTTGATGGTCATGTGACACCCGAAGCATCTGATGCACACAGGGGGGGTTAGGGTCCAGGATTACCGACCATCACCTACCGTCATATGTCATGAACTCCTGATCCTTTCAGCCCAGAATGACAAAGGTGACACTGTCCATTAATCCTGTGGGTATTAAAAGATCCAGGGTCCCATTCTCATGTCATGTAACAACACCATAACTAAGTGGTAAAGCCAGAATGCATTTCCTGCATTTACTTCATGCGTGATTGGTGGGAACAAGTTGGAGAACCCTTGTGTCTCTGAGGTGGAGGGTGGTGTTAAACGTTTGGTGAGATAGTAGTTACAGGAACTGGCAGTAGGTTAATGTGATTGCATTGTATCCACTTGTGTCGCATCTCTCCTGTGGAGTAGTTTATACTCCAGATGTGCCGGGTTATATAAAAGAGATTGCTCAAGTCTTCCTCAGTCATTACTCAAAACAGTGTGCAGTTCGTCAATGGTGTCAATGTGTCATGGTTTACTGGACTTACTGAATCTTTCAGAAGTCCCAGAAGGACACCTGATGCTGTTGTCATACTTGCACAATGAACAGTATGCTAAAGTCGACTAATTCTGCTCCGAGTTCTTGTGCTTCAAACCAAAACAGAGTCATGGATGTTGTCGTTGCTTTGTTAAGCTATCTGCATTGAATCAGCAAAGAGCAGAATAATGCTTATCTCCTAATGTGAAAAAAATGTAACATACATTTGATTTTCTTTTGCATTTGGCTGACCTATCCCTGCACAGTGATTGTCCTTTACTCTTTCTTCTGCACTCAGTCCCTCTTTCCTATCTAAGATGGAAGTGTAAAGGCAGGTGCAGGAACCCACGGGGGCTGCGATGCTAACTTTGTGCCTGTCCTCTGCACCCTCTGAGACCGGGCTTTGTTTGAGCGGCGGCTGGCTACTCAATCAAACCCTGACCTTTTCCTTTCCTCGGACATGTAGCGCACCAAATGCATGATTTTTTTTTTCTTCTTCTCTCTATTAGCCACAGCGTTTGTATTGTGTGTCACATCTATAACGAGGAAATAAAATGGCTTTCACTTATTCTTGTGGCATTGTATGAGACAGGAGCCCTGTCTTTGCACTTTGGACAGCAGTCTTTTTTCAGGCAAAAAGTATAGATACACAGCGAAACAAATGAATAGATGAATAGATGGGGGGGGGCGGCGATATTGATCATGTTTTATGAGCTCGCCGGTCTGACTCGTGAGGCGACGGCGAGGAGCTGCCACTTGTGTTTTTGTCCCACGATCCTCCATCACAACACTCATGTCCAAGGTAACAATCAATCTATCAATAAAAAGCAAAACAAACAAAAGGCAGAAAATGATGCATCACCCTAACACAGTCTACCCCCACCTCCTCCTCCTCCTCCAGTCGCTGCAAACAAAAACAGTGACAACCAAATAGATTTGAGCAAGCACAGACAGGTCCTACTGCAAACAGGGGTTGGGGGGGTGTGGGGGGTGTTGGCGCTAAACACAATTCAGCCTTATCGCGTCTCGTAGGCTTCCCTCCCTGAAATGATTGTTTCACTCAAATAAACAGATTGAATATATCATGCATCCTTGGTGTAGATAGAAATAAATCTTTCAAATCTGCTCTTTCTTTTTTCTTTTTTTTTTTTTTTTTCTCCTTTCCTTATTCCAACAAAGCAATTTCTTAGCCTGCGTCCCTCTGACTGAGGAGGCCGTCTCTCATAAATTCACTCCGGCGAGTGCATAAATCTCCCTTAGAGATAACATCAGGTGTGGATTGACGAGAGCCGGGGAGCAGCGGGGACACGGTAAAGTCTATGCATGTTTGCACTGCAGGCGCGAGTCTTTCCGGGTGTGTACATTCGCAGAGCACCTGAGACTATTTACTGTCCGCGTGCGTTTTGTTGGCGAGGTTTTATAGGTGCATCTGCTGTACGTCGTTTATTTTCTAGATTATACACGTGTTTGTGGGCTGTGCGGGGTGATTTATGCGGTTGATTTTAACGGCCGATTATCCACCTGCCTCCACGCAAATGATTTGTCCTAATTTCTTAGCGGACGGCTCGGCCTCATCCGCAGTTATTTTCATTTGGTTGGGAAGGGAGTCCATTTGTCCCCCGGTAACGCGTCCAACTTTGCGCGCAACTTTGCCCACGATTGTCCCTTCCCTATTTCTCTTTCAATCCCTATCATCTCTCTCGCACTCTCATCCTCATCCTTTTGTCTCATCCCTTCTCTTTCCTCCCCCTCCAGCCTCCTCATCCTTCCCCGCCTCCCTTCCCCTTGTCCCTTTTTTTCCCCCCCTCATTTCGTTCTCGCTCTCTGCCACCACGCAGCCCCGCGGTTACTTTCTGACTTGTGTGCAGTTTAATAATCATTAGGACCGAGCCCCTAATGAATAAAGTCACTCGGACTAATTGCTCGCGGTGTTTCAAGATAGGAGAGAGCGGGGAAAGGGAATGAGAAAAAATGAGAATGTGGACGTTTAATAGCTTGTTGGCGGAATTTTAAAGAGGTAATTAGAAGCTCTTACAGTAGGATGACCACACACCGCTTGTTTGTTTTTTTGCAGGACGTGATAAATCTTTCGGTCGATGGACCGAGACGGCGCTAAGCCTCGTAAAAAGGGTGCATTGAGGAAAAGAATATCAAGGCTACTTCCTGCTCTGATCTGCACGTTTGACTGGGTTGAGCGCGACAGCCACTTGTAGATATGCGTATTTAACGAGCCTACCACACAAAAAGACACAGGCGTGTTGTTTAGCAAAATGAGACTCCATTATTGTTACTGCGGCTTTTAAATTACAGCCTCTAACCACATCAGTGTTGTCTGGTTCCCTTGAGTGTGATTGGTCCAGAAGCCCTCATGCTAATATCATTTATCTCTTAACCAAATGCATCTGGGGATTACAGCATATGCCTTAGTCCAGCACACACACGGGCTCACACACAATTACATCGGCGCTCGGTAAAACCAAGAATTGAAAGTTTTGTCCCCCCGCAACAGAAAATTGTAAGCGTTGTGAGGTGAGGACCTTGTCACTCCGGATCAAACATATTAGTAGCCACCTAAGTGCAGGTAGACAGGTGTGGCTTAGCCCTGGGGCGACACAGTGTCCTGGGGAGATTGCATGCCGGCAGAGCGGTGTGCGCGTATGCTTGTGTGTTTGTGTTGTCTCGCTCCAAACACTCTCAAAGGAGAACGCGGGGGTATTGATTTTTAGTGCTAGCCATAGAAGGGATCCAGATATTGGCATTAAACCCTTTTGACACGTTGCTCCCAATGAACACCGCGCTGTACGCTTGATGTGACACACGAGCAAAGGCCTCGTGCACAAGCGGCAAGCACGTGCAGTTAAAGGCACCTGAAGTGTATGTATGTGTGTGCGCGTGTGTGTAGATGGAGCAGCAGTTTCACGACACACCGGCTGCTCAAATCCAGCCAAAGACAAAAATCACCTGGTTTGAAATAAAAATATACACACCCAAACATTTTTATTTATCACACCTGCACATTGTGCGCCGGCATACCTCCGCACCCGATAAGCCAGGCATGCAAAATGGGCTACCTTTTCACGCTAAAACATGGCCTAAAGCACTCTCTCATTCTCTTTCCGTCTCCCTCTCTCCCCATTCATCTTTTTCCACCATCAAGGCGTTACCAATTGGAGGAAACTGATGTTTCCTCTTGCTTCACATCCTGGCTAAATTTCTTTGCCCTTTGATGTTTCTTCCTCGAGTGGCGACCTGTATCCCTTCGCTAAGAACGATCCTGATGACAAATACACACGGATTTCAAGTCACTTTGTTCCCTAGCAACCAAAGGCGGTATTGTACCCCCCCCACATCTTCGTGCAAGCATCCTCGGTTTCACTAACGCTCTGGAAGTAATGCCGCCCAATGCGAAGATTGCTTCCGAGCCTGACACGTGTGTGTATGTGTGGGGGGAGGTGGGGTTACCTCCGGGTTTGAGTGTCCATCAGGGAGATGATGGGATAGGACGATGGAGCGAGGGGGTTAGGTTATGGGTAGTAGATGATGGACATTTTGCTTTCACTTAGGTAACCAGTTATGCCAAGACCTACAGTATCGCACGCAATGACTTCCCTTTCATGCTTTTCTTTCATATCTCACATAGTATTGGTTCCATTTAGAAAGATTTTAAGATGCCGGTCTCTGAGAGAGGAACTAAAGAAATGGTCCCTATGAAACTTGTTGACTCCCTGCTCTATGGATCCTTTTAATGGTGTTATGGTGGTTTAATGAGTTTTAATGGTGTATAGACCACACATGAAATTCCATTTACCTCCATTGTTTTAGGGTGGCAACCTAAATTTCAGAAGCAGAACATGCAAACAACCACCACTAACTGTACATGAAATAAAACATTAAGACCCTACATTAAGAACAGCTGCATGCTTGGGCAAGGATTCTGTAAAAACCACAAGATACGCTCAATTGCATAACCTGTTTTTCTTCATTTTACTTTTTTCCTAACTGTAACTGTAGCCCATTTACTACCCTAGGAAAGAAATGCACAATACCATATGTATGAGCATCAGGGCAAGTGTTGTTATTTGCTCAGCCCCTATGGCGGGCCCCATTCAAGGAGGCTCCCCGCAACGGATAGCTGCCATAGTTTATCCCCAGGAGCAAGGCTGAGGAACATAACGAGGGTACACACAAACCTTTCGTCGCTGTTTTATAACCTGTGCAATTCAGAGCTGGGTCCCCCCTGCTTGTCTGCTCTGTGTGGGGGCCCACTGCAATTCAGTAAGAGCCCATATGTCAAGAGAGGCAGACCACCTCAAATACAGATGGGTGTTTGTGTTTCAGATTATCATTTGCTTGGTGTTAGCCAGTAATTACAGATTAAGGGTTTGTTTAAAGGTATTGATCTTGTAAATGTGGCTTGTGTGCAGTTAAGTCGGGGAGGAGGGGGGGGGCGACATGTGTGCACACCGCTATGGATTTGTTCGCATGTGTGAGCCGTGTAGCAGGTGGTGACAAAACAACCCCCTCAAATGACAGAATGATCCCTGTTGCAGGTGCAGGGTTCTCTCCTGTCACACTGGTTTTGGTCATGTGGGTGCCCCTGTGTGCGCAGGCCGGCTAAACATGCGCAAAGATCAAGGCCGGACAAGAAAGCTTGCCTTGTCAGCTATGCCAGATTCTCAGTGTCATTTGCTCATTCGAGGTACATTGTGAGCTACTTGTCATTACAACCCGACACACTCATTTAACTCAATCTGCTGTGCTACTCAGAATTGATATTGGAATGATTGTTGTAATCAGTACATGCAGTATCCAAATAGATGCTCAAGGGGGGGTGCTTTTATATATCTTCAATTATAAAATATACCTTCGCACAAACTACAACAACTTCTACTGCCAGCAAGTGCTTTTGTATATCGTCTCTATATCCCGTATTGTATATCGTCTTTAAGAGATACTGGCAGTTAACTGAGGTGGTGAGCCAGCATGTGAAACAACATGTGATTGGTTACAACAACTTCAGGGCATAAAATGTGATCTTGTTTGAGCAGTTGTATGGCTTTAATTCCATTGCCCTGAACACTAGTTGATAAATTGAGCTGGTTGCCTTAGAGACAAGTGGCAGTAAAAAAGAGCTTTTCTAATGTTTTCATGGCAAAAAAGAGGGGCCCGCCTGTGAGAGCCTCGAAATAAAAACAACCCTCCCTTTGTTGATATCAATTACCAGGTGACTGTTAATCAATCGCAGTGACGGCATAATGATTTGTTGTCAGATGTTTGAGGAATGAGCAATGGCGGCCTGAGTTGATTTTCTCCCTTTCTCCTTTTTGTTCTTTTTTTTTTTTCCTTTTGGGTTCCGGTTGACATTTCCCTCTCAAGACAAAGACATAGTGAGGTAAACAGTCTCCTTTTGGGTAGGTTTCATCTCCATTTGGATCCCCCTGTTGTTGGGCAACTCTTTCTTTTTAAGTAACAGAGGAGAAGCTGATTGTTCTTTTGCTCTGTAATTTTCTACTGATGGGCTCTGCCAGCTCCGTCTGCAGCCACAAAAGCCCGCCTGACAACTCGACAATTACCGCCACTCAATCGGGATAGAAATGCTGGTGGTAGTGCTTGTTGTTGTTGCATTGCTTTTTCAGCCTTCCAAATCGCACAACATTGAATGCTTCATAGGGGATGCAGATCCAGATGCAATTCAGCGAGCTTTTTCTAAAAATTGCCTTATGCTGCTATGATTGATTAGCTCATCGAGGCACAATAATCAATGGGATGAAAGGCGGCTCAGAAAAGCCTCTTTGTCGAATAACAAAGACCCGAAGTTGGAAAAATCTACTGTTGTTGATATGTTTTCTGAGCGGTTTCCTCCTGTTCCTTGATTCGTGGATAAAGAGTCTTATTTTATGGTTCGTTAGTTCCAATTAAGAAGTGATGGGACTTTCAAACATTGTCTCGTGACAAGGTAAAAAAGAAAACTTGATCAGGATACTGCCAAACATATCACATGTGCTCGTAGGAGCTCAGCTTCTTGGTCACTGCTAAACAAACAATTTGGTCGTTATTATCATTCCAAAACACACATGTATTACTTTTGAAAGTGCTGTACCAGTGGTTTCCCATGATAGACCTCAAGTTTGACTGGTCCTCCTCCCTCACACTGTTCCATTATGCTGCTGTCTCCAGAGCAGGAGCATAGTTCTATTTGGAGCCCAGCAAAGCTCTCTGCTAATGCCCCCAGGGATGCAGCATCATATCTGGCCAGGAGCGATGCAGAGACGTCTAGTGGTGGAGGCTTTGTGGCTTGCCTTTTACCAGCACATCTGGCTCCAGAAGATTAGTGTGCTACTGGACCCCAGGAAAATACACATCACGTGTACTTAAAGGAACACAAAAACAACAAGCCTCGGAAATGCTTTCCGGAGCGTTTTGCCAGGGAAGAAATAAAGCCCTGCCATAAACAGATTTGTATATGTCAGAAAAGGAATGCAAATATACATGTAAATATGCAGAAATTAGATTTCTCCGAGAACAGGGAGTTAATCAAGTGGAAGTTGCTTTTAAAACATGCCATCAGTCGCCCGGGGTTCCGCTATCATCTCGCTTGCCCTCTAATGTCTCTCGGCACTTTAGGCTTTTAATGCGCGTCTTTGAAAAATGCTCTTCTGACCAGCACATCCATTTTTCCTTTCCTCCTTAATGACAATTGTGTATTTATCTGTCCCTGGTTTGCTGCGGTGGTGGTAAATAATACACTCTAGAATGATGAACAATCCATCGTTGGACATGTTACGGCAGCCTCGTAATGAACTGAAGTCATTTGTGTGGCAGTAATTACACACTCCTCTGATTAAAGATGGCTGTGCTGGATAGTATTTGGGTAATTATTCCCTTTTGCTCTATGTGATAAGCTCATAATGTCCAGTCAGGGGGGGTGGGTGCGGGGATGGGAAGGAAGTTAATGACATGCTAAGGCTGGCTGGAGTGAATATCCAGTCGCTTTTCCTCAATCACTCACTCCCTTGGCCTCTGTCGCCCCTGCAGCACGAGCGACTATCTTTATGTGTAGTGTCCCAGCATGTCGGCACTAGCCAGGCTAAAGTAATTGCTACCAAAATGGCCTCGTTGCACCGAGCCCTCGTTATATGAATGCTAATGACAGTTAGCCTTAGCTCTTTGGGGTTAACACTAACACGTGACTGCCCCACCAATAATGCTAATTAAAGTCATTTTTTCCCATCTCTTCTTCCTCTAATTCCATGCTCCATGCTTGACCTAATCCCTCTCCTTATCCCGACTTGCTGTTTGTAATTAAGACTTGCCTCCCTCATCTCTCTATTTAGCCACTATGTCAGCTCTGCCTTCTCTCTCCTCAGCCAAGGGCCTGCCTTTTCTCCAGCAGCACACACCTTAAACTTCCCTCCCAGAGTGGCATCCTCTCATCTCGCCAGAGGTTATATTTTCCTCAGCCCAGCCACACCCCCCTGCAACTACCTTCATCCATCACACGCACACATACAAACATCCATCCGGTACGAGAGCGTGACCCCAAAGACACAGTTGAGGCACAAAGGAGTTGAGATCTGGTGATGTTAGTGATCAGTCAGCTCCATTTCGAATTTCTCTGGCATTAAGGACTCTAAGGGCTGAGTAGAGCTGGCATGTTACCCGTCAAACCTGCTTCATTGTTCACCCCAAAGCTCCCCAATACCTGCTGTAGAGGTCATTGTGTTGTTCTCAGCGCACGTTGTGTTGAGCACATGTTTGTCATCTCCATGTTCTGTATGGTGGTTGAGCTCAGGGTTAGCATGTTGACAATGAAGAATCTTAGTCAGCCAGGCGCGAAATGAGAGAAAGAAGGTAACCGCTGTTCCCCAACCACCCAACAACCCAGCCGTGGACCTAACATTTCCGAAACCCTCTGCCACAGAAGGGGAAACAAGCTATGGGGACTGTTGACTCCCCTCAAGGCGTGGTGTCCAGTGATATGATGACTTGGACCAAATTAGAACAATGTCCTCCAGACCCTTACCACATATGACCAGATCTTCAAGATTATTCTTGCATTGTATACAATATATATTGTTCTAAGGGGGCAGGCATGTTGAACCCCATGGTGTTCATAAGTGGCTGTTAATTGGAGCAGTTGTTTTAGTGTTGGTATGCTAAACTGAGCAAATTGTCTGCTCGTGGAGTTACTGTCAACCTGCTCAGTCGAGGCTTGTAGCAAAGCCAGCAAAACTGGTTCAAATGCAGTTTCATATGGTTGCCCTTTAAGACTTGGAACGGTGACAACCTGTGCCGTTTTAACTCAAAAAACAAACTACAAAGAAAAAAAAAAAATCCAGAGTAAAGACCAAGACAGAGACAAAATCCTGCCAACAGACCAGAGCCCAGTGCCCACAGAGGGGTGCTGTGGGGCGCCATCTCAGACAGAGAGCGGCACGGGGAAAAGCAGAAGAAAGCAAAGCGAATGGGCAGTGAGAGGTGGCCCCGGTTTATCGGCTGCGGCAGGCTTGGCGCAGCTTCCCAACGCTCTGGGGGAGCCCAGTGCTACCGTTTTAATGAATGTAAACGAGGACGGAGGGGACTTCCGTTAATGCTTAGCAGCGCTGCGGAAGATGCCAGGAACAGGGGCTCCACAAGCCATGGCGGACCTGGCAGCGGCCGTGGCACATGCCCAGGAGAGAGGCGCCAGGAGCCGTTTGTTTGACAAGGCCCAGAGATGGAGCTCATGCTAAGAACAGAGGGGCTTTGTAGTCGGGGCCAGATATGCTGGAGCACAGGCGGGCACACACACTCACACATATGGAGGGAAACACGAATACACATTTGTTCCACACATTTGATGGACTTACAAGCTCACAGCACAGATAGTACACACTGTTTTTGGTATCCTTGTGCATTCTCACATGGGCACGTCTATTTTGTTTTTGTATATACAAGTCTTGAACTCCAGAACCTGTACGCGGTCACATCACGTGCTGTACAGACCAGCAGACTCTTGCACATGCTGTTGATCTCTCTTATGCATACTCCAACACACTGACACGCAAAAATCTCTCCAGGCTGTGGTCATTTTCCTGTCATGATTTAAACAGTTGTTCCAAGGCCTCTTCCAGCCACCCATCCACCGCCGTTCCCCTTCCCCAATCCCACCCCCCCCCCCCTCTCTTTCTCTCATCTCACCGAGAACGAAAGTGACATTTTTGAGCCTGCATCCCTCAGCTCACACTCCGCCGCGCTCCGGCTTGACAGCGGCACATTCAAGGCAGTGTCAGGCTGAAATTATACTGTCTGTGAAGCTCAGTAACGAGGCAAGGCATACACGCGCGCCGAAGAACAAGCACACCCCGGAGCTGTGAGACTCAACCTTCGCCTTTGAAGAGTGATGAGAAGTAGCGGGAAGAATCAAGTGGATGAATGAAAAGGAGTGTTTGTTTTCGTGCCACAGTTTATGGAGTCTGTTTCATCTGATGTTTGAAGATTTCGGGTTCAATACAACCGCGCGCAGTCTTTTAATTTACTACGAGTGCAATTTCCTTTTAGTGGTAACACTTTGATTAAACCAGAAGATGGGGATGTGATTTTGGTATTGTCACACACAGACATAACTACCATTTAAGAGGCAAAGACACTGAAAGCAGGTGTGCTAAGTACTTGCTGCGTGCTGGTGACACACGCAGTCTCCCAGAGAACAGCTCTGCTAACTATGTAAATGAACCGGAGGATGACATCACAGTTAGCAAAAGGTCAAAATACTCCGCTGAGCCTCCAGCTTCACATCACTGACAGCTGACACTGAGACGACCCTCCAACAGCAGGAGCACTGTCAATGTGTTGGCTGCACGTTGCCGACTGTCACTCTCAGCAGTGGCACTGTCGCTTGTGCAACTGGGGATATGTTGTCAAAGGTTGTGTTCATAACTCAAACTGCCCCCTTGACCTCAATTTGATTAGGGACAGTTTAGACAGTTTAAAGACGAGGATGGCGACATTAGCATAATGTATGAAAAGGCATACCATTTGCAAAATCTTCCTCCCGTGGAAGGACGAGGAAAAAAAAGTGGAACGTAGGACTCCTCTCTTTCTCGTGGCACGGTGGCAATATCATCCTGAGGAGGTGTTGTGTATGTGGCGCTTCCTTATCTGGCAGTGAATGTGCTGTTGAGTCATTCCCTTCTACCCTGACTCAAATCATGTGCTACATACTGGGGGGGCTAACCTTAATGGAAGATTCTTACTCAGTCCTCTGCCCATGACGAGCGCCAGCGCCAGCCAAGCTGCAACTGCTACTGACAGAACTCGTGACACAACCCAAGAGGGAGCCAAATGTAGGCACGGAGGGGGGGAGGGGGCACAGTGGATGCCATGTCTTTAGCCTTCTAAAAAAAACCCAACATCAGTGGCGTATTTCTGCCGCCATGGAGACGTACCTTGTGACAGCACCTGCCCCCCCCTCCCGCATAAGCTGCCCCAGCCGTGACCTGCGGCATTCCACGTCAAGCCTGAAGCAGCAGGGGGAACGAGTTAGATTAGACGACAACGGAGAGAGACAGGAACATGAGAGAGATTACGCACCCTGGGATGAGGCTAGAGTTACAGTTAGCTGGATAGAGGATAGGGGTTAGGGGGTTTGTGATGGTGGTGTGCTTGGGAAAGTGAGCTATGCTTGGACTTCTACTAGAGATAAAGTCTCATGCGGGAGGAAAAATGGGGGACCCTTGAGTGTAAAGTTTCCATGGACGAATCAGTCAGCTGGTGTAAAGGACATGTTAATGTTCAACACTGAAATCTGCACACTGTTAAAACTCTTACCAGGTCCATTACGTCAGGGGACTCAGTTATGTTGCTCTACAGGTTTAATCATAACAGGTTCCCACATGAGAAGGTAAGTCTAAACCACTACTGTCATATTTATACTAGATTTTTAATGTCTCTTGGCCGGATACAGTTCTCTATAGCCAGACTAAAATTTGATTGCATTTACATCATGCTTTACTGCAAAAATAAGAATTCTGCTTTTGAACTTCACTTCGAGACCCATGACTTGTCCAAGTGTAAAAGAGGTCAGTGATGTATGTGCCCTGTACCGAAACAGAACGTTCATGTTCCACTTTCCACAGAGCGGATGGAGTTTCAGTCCCATGACTGAACTGTCAGGGTGGGATTGGAAAGCCAGCTAACACTGGTTGAGTCTCTGCCAATTGCCACCCCTCGCTCACTTGCACATTTGCTTCTGCCGGGGGAGGGGGGCTCACAGCTCTGCTCCACATGTAGGCACATAACATTGACCCTCCGCCTTCCCCCCTCCACACAAACACACATAGACACACGTCACCCCTGTCTGCTTTCTAATGATATGTCCTACTGTGCCCCTGCAAAGCGAGACCATGAATGGGCTGGAAAAGTGGGGCCCCACAGAAGTGTGTTCGCCTCATGACCTCTTTGACAGGGGGGGGAAACTTGAACATGACTTCAATGGGACAGTGGCGAAGGACTTAAACTCGAAGTCATTCAGCTGAAGCATCAGGTTTCTTTAACGCGGCCTAGACTAGATTTTATTCAGAAATATCCTCGCGCTTTTAATTATTCAGCAAAACCCAATTAGACCTTCTGTGTGTTTCAGACAATGCTGTAATTGATTGCAACTTTCAAATGCTCATAAGTTAGTGTCAAATCGATGCTCAATGGGAAAGAAACCCAACATGCTCAATCAGTGCATCCCTGGGATCGACATTGAGATGCGGTGCACTCCATTGTTTTTGACAGAACGTTCCCCGGTAGCTGCACAAGTCAACAGAGTTGGATCTGGAGAAGCTTCACTTGTAGCGTTGGGGATCTGCCCTTGCCCTTGGTGGACGTGTGTTTAAGACAGGCGGGCAGCTGTTGGCGCCGGCTGGAGGAGCTGCTTTAGAGGCAGGGGTCCATCCCGTAAATGGAGCCGTGCGGTTCTGATGGATAAGCACATCAGTTCCCCTCCTGCAGGGTCAAACAAATGGAGGGTAGCACAGAGCCTGTATCACTCATGATGAAGGGTGCAGGGGAGCGAGGGGTGAGAAGGACTAAGATCAGGAGACGAGTATTTTTTAAAATTTTTATTTTTAGAAAGCACAAGTCATTTACAGAGTTTTAGAGAAATTTGATTTTCAGAATAACTTTTGGTCGTCACAAGGCAGATTATGAAGGGTTAAAACTCAAATGACTGTGTCGAGAAAGTCATGAAAGACACAAATGTGAATTATTAATAAGAAAATATCAGAATCCTGAATACTTAAACAACAGTTTCGTCATCTCATCATCATCTACGTAAATTCGTGGACTGCTAAATGTCTCACTCTGAATTCAGATACACACTCGTCAATGATTGTTGTTTGGATTATGACAGTGAATCATTGGCACTCGTGAACTTTGGATTCTGTTAATAAACACTTTGGAGGTACAGCACGAAGCTGTAAAATAGTATAGCATAGGAAAGCAAGACTTTGCGTGCGCTCCTCAATAATTATTTCACCGGTGTCACATTTTATCCCACGTTTGGAGTTCGGTAAACCTCAATCCAGGGGAGGTGAGGTAAACCTAGTGAGAAACACAGAATATGACACGTTCAAGGGACATTAAACCATGAATGCCACATACCAGTACAGTATATACAGAAGTGTCTGTACCAGTTGCATAAAGATTTCCATAAAGACTTCCTTAACCTCCTAAGCCCCAGGGTCCCACAATTGGGGTGAGGGGTTAGGGTTAGTACAAGTACATACACACTGATATTTATACATCTGAACAAATGTCACAAGTGTTGCCTTTATTATGACTGTGATTATTCAAATAGACCAAGTAGCTGCAGAGATACTCTATTCATTTTGGGCATGTCACTTTCAAGCAGAGGCCCAAAAAAGAGGCCCGGGCAGAAATCTTTGCAGGCGCACATTCAAGGTCCAAGCCCACCGACTGACTAATGTAAACATGACCAGCCCAAACCAAATATCAGACCCGCAGTCACCGTCGAGAAGAAACTGTTCCCCAAAAGAACGGCATGAATTTGTGTTTTGTGTTTGTAAACAGCTGGAAGACCATTAGAGACAAAAGCTCAGTGGTGTTCAGCCCGTTGTAATAATTGTAAAATGTACGTGGAGTATGATTTGTCTCTACAGTATATATTGTACTGAGAAATTTCACTCACCTTGTGTCCAAAAATCATAATGTACCACCCTGACAGTAAATCAATACCAATCATCTGTGTGGAAGAAACAGAAATTAAATTCTAAAAGCAGTTGTTATAATAAAAAAAAACATGCCTGATTAAATGCTTAGATAAATCCAACATTTTGGGGGAAAAAACATTTATTTTCGTGGTGGTGAACGTGACTCATCTGAAGGCGTTTTGAGCCCGTAAGAAGCGCCATTTCCTCTTTTGCTCTAATTAATCAGCGGGGCTGAATCGCAACCCCGGGATTGTTAATAGTCCGGTGTGATGAATGTTTGTGTTTTGTTTTTAATCTCGGTCAGAGTTCATCGCTTTTCGAGGGCCTCTGCTGTCGCCGCCGCCGCTGCTGCCGCCGCTGCTGCCGCCGCCGCCGCTGCCGCCGCCGCCGCTGCCGCCGCCGCCACCGCCGCCCACTTGGCATGGCGAGCGGTGCTCTCCCTGTGCTGACAGTCGGACGCTGACGAGCAGACATCCTTCCCCTCCTGCCCATCCCCCCAGAATCTGCTGCTTCATTTAGCCCTCCATCTCTCCATCCATATATTCTAACCAGCCAGTAATTCATGTTGCATCATAGGCCTCCTGTCCATATAAATCAAGAGCCCCATCTATGAAACATATCTTTTTGATAAGGCCGCCTCTTCATCAAGGTCTTTTGACGCTCCGTTACTAACCATATTGATTCATCCTCAGATTATTTTCAGCCACGTGCGTTTCTATATTTTCCCTCCTCCTCTATTTTATTTATTTATTTATTTATTTTAGAAAGCATGAAAGAAATGGATCTATGGTAATCATATTCCATCTGTGACACTACGCTCGGTCCATTACAATACACTATCCTTGCTTAACCCTGAGAATCCGCCCCCCCCCTCTCTCCAATCGTACCTTAATTGTGCTGTTAGGGAAGCGGAATCTAATTCTGAAAAAAGCATCTACACGCTTACCCTCCCTACTATCTCTTTTTCCATTCTCCAGCCTCCCAGCTCACTCGCTCACTCACTCGCGCACGCACACACGCGCGTGTACACACAAACTTTGGTCGACGGCAACTCCTAGAAAGCAAACAGGCCTTTGGCTGGAGGAGCCAGATAGGAGCCGGTTGGCTCCCACCAATCCTTTATCTGAGCCAGCACTGCACATCAATAACACCACCACCACCACCACCACCCCCTTTTTCTCCTCCTCCTCCTCCTTCCTCCATCCTCTGTCACCAAACACCCTCCTCCTCCTCCTCCTCCTCCCTTCCCTCCAGCTTGTACTCCTCCACTTTTAATCTTTCAAAACAAAACGGCAAAGCCCCCTAAGAGAAACTGCATCAAGCTGAGAAAGTGATAAAGCAGTTTTTTTTTCTTTCTTATTTGTAAGAGGTGCGGTCAGGCTGCTGGAATTATTTCCTCATTTCACTTTTTTTTTTTTTTCACTTTTTTTTTTAAGGTGCCTTCCTGGGCTTATGCTAATAACCTGTTGATCCGTGTTTCTGCTCTGTGTGGCTTCTGTCAACTCTGACTCCGCCGCACAGAACCGGGCAGACAGGCATAAACAAGCAGCCTGAACATCAGTCACGCAAATCCGCTTTAAATGCCATCGCGTTACTCAGGCAAGTGCTTTTGTTGCGGTGTGTGATTCTCACTTTGATTGCTTCTTTTTTGTGTGTGTGTGTGTGTGTGTGTGTGTGTCCGGCACTGCGTTTTATGACGGCGGAGGAGAACGTGGCCGTTTTTCATTCTTTAAAATGTAAGAGCGATAACGGCACGTGTTCGCCCCCAGAAATCATCTGGATGCAGCTCTAATTGCTTTCAGGTTGTTTGATCTCTGTGGCCCTGCATCCAGTAAAACTCTTGTTCCATGCTAGATGGCAACAACGTGAGGATTTTGCATGTAGCATGCACGCAAACACACGGAAGAGTCCCCGTGTGCCCCTGTTTCTTTAGCTTCACTTAATTGGCTCCTGTAAAGAGTTTTAGCTAACAAAACTGGCCTCTTGTTGACCCTCGTTGGAGTCTCTACTCTACTACGCTACAATTTCTGAATACACATTTGTGCTCTTTTTTTTTTTTTTTTTTTTTTTTTTTGCTCATTTAAAATCATAGTTCCTTTAAAGTGGCGTGTGCCTGTGCGTGTTCACGTAGCCCTGGGGTGTTTGCCTTAGGGAGGATAAACACTACAAGACTTCCTGTAGACTCCTTGCACTTAGCCAAAGTCATGCCCCAGTCAAATGTGCAGCAATACTCCCAGAAGGCCTCAGAGCAAAAACGTAGAATTCCCTTCAAATCTGCATTGCATAAATTTACCATATTAAATATATATATATATATATATATATATATATATGTGTGTGTGTGTGTGTGTGTGTGTGTGTGTGTGTGTGTGTGTGTGTGTGTGTGTGTGCATTTATAGTCTTACAACCAGGCCAAAAACATCCACTTATGGACACAAGGTCTCGCTCTAACTCTACTGAATCAATAGTGCAGGCAAAATGGCACACTAATCAACATTCCATTATTGCTATTTGCATATTTGATCCAGGATTTGTTCAATGGATTATACATATTACCTGCATGATGTTTAATTGCCTTTTTAATAGACTGTGTGATTAAACAAGGAAGTCGCGGTACGCTGGTGGAAGAGATGAGGGGGAAGAAAAAAAAAAAACAAGTACAAAAAATCTTATTAGAACAAGTTGCTTGCATCTCCTGGAAGAGCGTCTAAAGGTGCTGGAATGAAATAAAGCACAGATCGGTTTTTGTGATAGAGGCGGCAGTGGCTGCTCAAAATTCATTCATTTGCCTGGTATTTGTTTAAGGAGATTGAAGAGGGGGCTGCTTGTTCCAGTCACCGCAGAGTTTCATATCTTATCATGTTTTGACAGATGAGGGGCGTGAGGCACTAGGATGCACACACGTGGAGCATTGTTGCATTGTGGGAGGGGGGGGGGGGGGGGGGGGGGGGGGCGGGGGGTGGAGTAAAAGTTTGCCTTCAATGCGTAGTTTTCTGCTCGACATTTGAATGGCATGGGGTGAAAGCATATGCCTGCAAATACGCCTACATAGCCACACTCGGCAGCGCGCGGATCATCATAAAAATGCATGTTACTGTGCGAATGCGCTTCGCTAGCCGCTAAAACTGCTTACCTTCGACATTTTCCGTCTGATCTGAACCCTTGATCACAGTGAAAGAACAAGAGGGAGACTTGAGGCTAACAGCTACCTTCCAAGCATTAATACAGAAACCCAATGCAGGAGGCCAAACACTGACAATGGACTCTCTTAAAACACAAACAATGAACTCTCTAATGTTCAGTAGTGTTAGTGCCAAGCTGTAGGTAACCCAAGTGAAGCACTACAGTAATAGAATAAGTATAAGAGTGTCTTATATGTCAGGGCCACAGTGCATTTGAGGTTGTGTGTGTGTGTGTGTGCATATGTGATCACATAACTCCATATGCTATGCATTCCTTGGTATCAGGCCAGAGCTCAAAGTACATCTAGTTGGCTGCTGTTCATTCTGCCAGGTTGATATATGGGTATTGGTGACTTTGAGTCTAAAGGCCGGAGAGACATACCCACATGTTGTCATACATAGATGCACACTTTAGAACACATACGTTGAAGTGGTACATTTTGATTATATGACCGCACATTGTGATCTATCATGTGGCATTTCCCAACAAGGCAAAGTAAAAAAAAAAAAAGTGTCTGTGAGGTCACCCTCTCCTACAGTCAGCGGCCAGTCACCTGATCTCATTAATAAGGAAATTAATGTTGCATTCCATTTCAATTAACCTTCCCGTGCTACAGGAGCAAGACTGGGAGGGAGGCCCTGGCACCCACCGAGGTCAAGGTAATTGAATCAGAGGTACAACGATGACAAGGCCAAGGAGTTGTTGCTATGGTGTTGGGGGGGGGGCAACTGTTAACCCGTCATTAGGGTAGAGGTCGGGACTGCTGTGTGTCAGGTTGTGTTGTTGTATGTCAGACGTGTGACAGTCATCATCAGTGACATCGGCCTTTGTGACTATCAGGTGGCAAATTGGGCGATTGTCAGACGTGACTGTCGGTGGCGGTGCATTTGCATAGTGTCTGAGAGCAGTTGCGTGTGCGAAATGAGTGTGGGACTAAATAATGAAAACAGGCAGTCGTTAATCAAATAGAAAGAGGGATTGGCTCAGGAGCCCAGCATCCTCGGAAAATTCACCCATAAGGATATACATCCTAACCCTTCCCAGCAACTGAAGTACAAAAAACATTTTTATGGCTATGTAATGTAAAGTTATGTTGGGTTCACCTAAGGTTGGGCTCGTATGAAAGCACTTGGGTGATGTCACGGAAAGAGTTGTTCTGTGTTTTAACCAATTTCAAATCTCTCCCTCGCTTCAAGTGGTTCGGTTGTCCAACATGTGCAACACACGGCGCATCTTGCATCACGCCATCCACCCTGAACTCCTCCTGATGAGCTCTCTGCACTGCACCGTGTCCTCCAAAATCTATCTGGCAGAGTAAATTAGCAGCACATAAACATATTTTGTTGCTTCGATTTATGCTGGTCTGTTACTGCTGGCGGTAATAGTGCATAGCCCGTTTTGTTTTGCACAAAAACATGTTTGTGCACTTTCCACAGAACTCTTTTTTCCACAGGAGGCTTCTCGCTTTGTTACTGTAAGAATTTCCCTCCCTTCTCCTTCCACCTCTGTTTCTCTCTCTCCTCCAATGATGGTTGTCTGCTCCTCGAATGCGCTGCTGAGCATTGGCCAACAGTAAAACACACCTGGGTGTGTCCAACCATCTGATGAATGACCCTGCGGCTGGCGGGCGGATCGATACCGAGAGAGTGTGTGTGTTTGTGCGCGCGCGTGCTCCCGCCTCGGCGCGTTGGGGGGTGTGAGGGACGAGCAGGCGCATTCTGCTGAGCTGGAAATCCCATTAAATCCCCGCTACCACACACACGCACACGCGCACACACTTGCTTTAACACACTACATCCTCCGCTAACACACATTAGTAAACACACCCACTAGCTATCTATGTCTTTACTGACACACACCAGCCCACACAGAGCATGCTTCACAATTGTGTTCCTCCACACACACACACACACACACACACACAACGCAGGCTTTGTTGTAAGAGACCGGCAATAACTCACCGCTCTCCTGTACTGTACCAACTAGAGCGATGCAAAGCTGTTGCTCTCCTCTCACTCCCTCAACACAACCAGGCAGAACCCTCAGATCTTCTCCTTTTTGTCAAGAAAATGTCAAAATGCCTGTAACGGCGCTACTCAAGCAGCACAATATGTTTGTTTGTATGTGTTGTGGCGTGGTGATATGGATACTATGACTCACGTCTCTGCAGGCACCCAGCAGGTCTTTTTGGCAACACGGAGCTGTGTATGTGTATAAGTCTGTGTGTGTTGTGTAAGCAGCCACCTTGCCGCCCTTATGCCTGTGCTGAGACTGTGGAGCATTGGCATTGGAAATAATCTTTTTCTATCTGTCTATGTATGCTTACCCCCCCCCTCCCTCCCGACTTGATCCCTCCTTTCCATCCTTGTCTCTCTTTCTGCCTAACACCTTCAATCCACCTGTTTCCGTCTATCCTTCTTTCGTGTGCCGCGCTCTTTTGTCGATCTCGCTTCATCTGTCATCTCTTCCCCTCTTTCATTCCTCTCTCCATCCAGGGGCCTCTAGCGTGACAGTCTATCTCTGACACATCATGCATGTCCTGCTCCGATGATGCCAGCGCACTGACAGATCAGCCACAATGTGTGTCATGTGGCTAGCAGGAGGAAGAGATGGGAAAGGAGGGGGAGGAGGTGGGGGGGGGGGGGGGGGGACAGACAGATGGGGATGATCGCCCCCGCTCGCTCCATCGCCCGCGACCGTCCAGTCGAACCGCAGACGGTTGTGTCCATACCTGCAGAGGCGGCCTTTAGTTGTGACGAGAGCACGTTTGAACGCGGGTGCTGTTTTAGCGGTTGTGTGTTATGGATGCAAAAAGGCATCCCGTGCAAGATTGTACGTCGGATAGAATTTCACAAGAATGGCTGATAAATAGCGAAACATGACGTCCGCTGGGAGTTTGGGTGAGGCGCACAAGACGATAAACATCTCAGCTTGGATAATGGGTCCATATATTTTACATTTTTTTTATTGTTCATTGCTGCCTCTCATTTTCTGCGGTAATCACCCTTATCACTCCCACCGCTATTTCAATACGACTGCACACACATCTAGCCTGCATAAAGGAGGCTTCAAAGTAACTCTTCACTGAATCCTACAGGTCTCTAAAAATAGAGAAATGATGCATTGTAAAGCCCCGCACAAAGACACGTAACTGTATGTGCAACAAAAAGACCACACGTCTCCGGAGGTCACGGCGTTCCTTACTCCCCGTAGTACAACGTTGCTGGATGGACAAAACAACACAATCGCCAGTGTGGCTATGTGTACGAGGGTGGCATGAGAAGAAAGAACAAGTTCGCATGAAAGCACACAGCAAATTTCACAGCACTCTGCCCGATAGATTATGAGAAACAGCAACAACAAAAGAACAACATGTCAGGTGTGATGTTTTTGTTTCCTGTCATTTTGTTTGGCTTCATTAGCTAGCTCCTCGCCACAAATGACACATTCTGGCTGAGACCTGTCCCGCATTTCAACAAAACCAAAATTAAGGTAACTCTGGAGATAGAGCCATATTCTTTTTTTGGTCCCGCTGTCACCGGCACTTTGACATTTCTCAGACATGTTCTTTCATTCATAAAATAGTGATGCCCTGACTGCAGGGAACGCGAGGAAGAGCTAGCTAGCTTGACCTAATGAATTTGACAGAGCGCGATTCATTAAGTAGCTGACTATTTTTAAAGAGTGAGAGCAAAAAAAAAAAAAAGTGTGAATTCAAATCCAGTACATAAAAAGACAGCGTGATTAATCATCAGTTTACTGTGAGTTTACTGTATCCGTGCTATAACTGAAAATGAAAATCTGCACATTAAAGAACCGGGGTGGAGGATTTAGTGGCATCTGCCTCCGTCACCTCACCCTACTGTGGCTGTGAAACGTGAAAAAATTGTTAAGGTTATAAAAATAAGTTATACACTAATTAAAACAGAGTTTCTTATATCTAAGATTCCATTTCTCCTATCTTATGTAAACAGAGCCCCCTAAATCTTACACACCGGACCTTTAAGGTACAGTACCGTGGCATGGTCCCAAGTCTCTCTCAAGTGGAAGTTTGTTTTTGGCCTGATGATGCCATTAGATACACTATAAGGTCAAAATAATTGCAGTCATTATGTGGATCAGGATTATTCACAAAGTATTGTCTGTCAATCTGATCAGTAACACGTACAGTAATTAGTCTCTGCTGCTCTCGGGAAAGAAAATTATGGCTAAATACTGCAGGGGAACAGTTGAATATATCCAATAATATATAATACGTATTTCTTCTTTTGTCACTCTTTTTTTTTAGAAGAAGAAAATGTAAAGCACAAAATGAATCATATTAACTGCAACTATCCAATTTAAAAGGATGAACCCCGCCTAATGCAATTACTGAGGCAGTTTGATCACATCGCTATCTCCAGCCAGCACTTCAAACAGTGCAAAGCGACTGTACTGGGTTTGTCCTGTCTCTGCTTTCTCGTTCTATTCTTCCATGTTGTGCCGGTGAAATTATACATAATGCCGGAGCTTATTTATCATGTCATCAGTCAAAGCGTGGCCGATTGGCTCAACCTCATCTCTGACCTCTTGATCTGTCGCTGGGTCACACTAGCACTTAAATGCCCGTTAGTCAAAGCAATCCTATCAGTTGTGTCACGCAAGGACGAGGAGCTTACGGATCCCCCCTCCCCTTCACCCATCCACCTCACATCCCTGAGCCACCTTTAGTTAAGTGAAGCCCTGCAGTATTCCCAGGACACACTAGACACTTCCCCACAATAGCTAGCCTGGATTTGGTCAGTCCGGCTGTGTTACTGATATTACAGTGCACCTGTGGAGCCTAGCATGTATTCTCTTCTATGCTCCCCTCCTCGCTCGCTCTCTCCTTCTTGCCCTTAGCTGTCCAGTGTTGTATAACCTAAATTATTTTAGTGGAGCTCCCACAGTAACAGCAGGAACGCTAATGGTCTCCATTTCTAGGAAGAATGCAACTTGACTTGACATAAAAAAAAAAAAATGACTTGAGACTTTAAAAACTCATGACTTGACACTTGATCACTCAAATAAATTGTCTTTGTTTGTTCTGTTTTTGGCGACCGTGATGGGTGTTCTCCTAAGAGGAGCTTAAAATTGTGCACAAAATATTAAACAGCGAAAACACAGCTACTATAGATAGTAATTATTATCATATTTACAGCTTCATCAGTCACGTAGTCAGTTTTCTGGAATGTTGCCTCACCTCACCATCATCTTACTTTCGACAGAACCTCAAAGCAGCATATACAGTATTTACAAAACCATCTTTTCCCTGCATTGTATAGGGAGAATAGCTTGAGGCTAAGACCACATTCTAGGAGGAAAGAGTGGTTTATTAAAGGAATCCTATAATAGCCCTTAGATTCTAGCTTCATTTAGCACATCATTGCTTCACAAACACACCTATAATCACAGAACAGTTTATTTGCACGATATGAAGTAAAAAAAAATAGTGTAAACCACTTTACCACAGCACCTTACACGATGTGTAATGTTTATGTGGGTGGCTTTTGTCATGGGCTGTTTAACCTCAAGGAACTGAGTACTCTGTGTATATAGAAAGCATTACATTTAAGAGACACAGGCATCCTGTGCTGTGCATATTTACACACACACACACACACGCACATTTTCCAACTCAGTCTCTGCCCCCAACATCCTCTTCAAAACTACACAGTGCAGAACTTGAATTTCTGCCTCATTCAAATGCAGATCCAAAAATCCATCCATTTTTCTATAATATTGCACTTTGACCACGGCCTGAAGTGACTGCCGCTTTGTCTCTCCTTCTTCCCCCACAGAAGGAGCTCTGTCCTCTCTCACTATCTGTCTCACTCACTCCCTTCCCCTGCAGCTTGTTCAGTAGTAGCCCGGACCCCTTTCGCTCTTTTTAAGCCGACTGGATTTGTGCCTCCATAATGAACTCAGTCAGTGCAAGAGAATGAGCAGGATTAATCCAGCCAACGGCAACGAAGGGATTTGATGATGTCATCCGTATGAATGAACCAGTTAGCGGATTATTCCCTCCGAGGTGGAAGCGATCCAAACAAATGAATGTGAACGCCAGGGCAAAGGGTGGAAGAGTTGGAGAAGGAGTATTGAAAAGGCAGATGCGGATTGCGCGCTGGAAACAGAAAAGGTGGTTGAGATGAAGACAGAGACCAGGAAGGAAAAGATAGTAGGGCAGAGACGGAGGAGAGGATAGCGACACAAAGTGAATAAGTGAGGCTGAAAATGATTGATGGATGAGCCAAGGGAGACAAAAAAAAAGGACAAATCAGTGGAAGAAGATATAGGTTGGTTTCAGACCTCTGTCTTTCCATCTGTCAGGACAAATGGCATCGTGAGAGGTTGGTCTGGGCAGACAGTGCTTAGTGGGAGGTGTCAGCTTTGAGCTATGGGAGCGCCTGAGGAATCTGTACCGGAGGCCCCAGCTGTGGCAATCACTGCTCAGTGGGCCGCTGGGCCAGAGCAATCAGGCCACCAGCAAGCCATCAGCTGAGCTCTCTCCCTTCTGTGTGCATCACCCACCTCTCCTGTCACCCCGATCACAGACGTGTAGTCCTGCAACTGTGAAACATAGCAGGTGAATTACACACCTGGCATCATAATGCATCTGTTGTAAACAGTGAAAAAAAAAACATTTCAATTTATTTAACAAAATGGCCCAACAAATCATCTCCTCGGACAGAAGTTGTCCCCCTCAAATGTAAATACTTTGCCTTTCTTGTCGTTGGCATATAACGTAACACAAGTAATAGATAGGATGAAGATGGAGTGGGGCTGTTGTACTTACAAGTACATACAGCATGTATACACACAAGCTGTCATTACAAAAGTGTGGAAGTCAGCAAGCAAATGTTTGTGCAGACACTCAAAAATAGAGACACAAGAGGAGTACATTTTGTACCCAAAAGTACCATACCATCTATCACAGATGTACCATCACAGACACATGCAGTAATGGGCCCTCCTGAGACCAGATGTGTACCTTCAGAACCATCATAAAGTGGTAGTTTCTGATTTTTGAGGGTCCTGAACTAAACGCACTCTTCTAATACGCCACAGGATAGCAGGCTATCTATTAACTGTTAATATTCTTTGGAAATCTGATACGCGATGCTTGAAGGGTTTTTGATCCCAATGAAATCAATAGTTGGACTTTAGGTCTAGAAAATGGCTTGTCAAGCACCAGGGTGTCCAGGCACTCCGTTAAAAACATTTGTTGGTGGGAAAACAGTGAGGGATTGTGCTCCTCTTGCTGCACTTGCACTGGAAGCTCCATCAGGTTGTTTAAGCCATCCGCACTGACGGCGAGCTTGGTGCAATTGCACGAACCTCTGCGTGCACTGAAGAAGCTCCTGGTGGAATGTGTGCTGGCTGAAGTGCACGGTTCTCTGCATGCTCCCCAGTGGAATATTTCCGAACTGTACAGAATTTTAAAATTCAGAGAGAAAAAGCTGCACTTAAACCCACCAATGGGTAGTCCATTTAAACTTGTGATAAAACTCTAAATGAAAGATCTTAAAGAAAGACTGATATACGGACACATATTAAGAATGCTTTCCTGCTCTTTCCCTCTCTCCGCTCCCTCTTTTTTCTCCTCTCCCCCTTCATAAAGGTCCTAATGAGTTGTCGGCGGAGCTGAGGCAAGACATCCGTAATGTGCCATGAAATATGTAAGCCAGGCCTTTTGGAAAGTGTCTGTTTCATGCCCCCCCTCGCCCCCTCCTCCATCTCTCTCCCTAGGAGAAAAAGTGGAGGTTCCTCTGCTCTGATTAATGTGCACGGCAATGGCAGCAGGGGCAGGTAAAGGGGGCGCGGCACAGCCCAACATATGAATCCATCCCGACACTCTTCCCTTTCCCCCTAATTAGATTATTGGACTGATGAGGTAGCACCAAAGATTAAGTCCTTCATCAGTTCTGGGAAGGGAGGGAGATATAAGAGACCGGGGGGAGGTGCGCCATCCAGTCTTCGTCCTTACTACATCCTTACGCCCACTCATTCCCTTGGTGCGTTTCAACCACTCGAAGCAAAGTGCAAGGTTCCAATCTTGAGTATAGTCTTTATTAATCCGCCATACCAATAGTGCTAAATGGAGCTGCATCTTCAGTGAAGAATCACTGTTAGTAGCTACAATGATGTATGAGTAAATTCTTTCATTTTTACCCTCTTCCAGTCCTCAATTCAAGCGCAATAGACTGGCAATAGGATTTACAAGAGACTTTCAACAATGAGGGGTCATTGAACACCTTGCACAAAAAGGACCCACTCTTTTGCCTCAACTACCCCCTTGGCCTTACTTTACGGGTTGGACCTTTCTGGTTCTTTTATGTCCCATATACATTCACCTTCTGAAAATGCACATAAATCCCCAGCCCCCATCCGCGCTTAACACTCTAGTATTTTGAGGTGTTGTTTTCAAAGTCGGAATGGTGAACTCAGGGCCAAGTCATGGCACCAGCTTCTGCACCTTTATGTTTTATGACTCTATGGTGTTTCTTTTGCCGTATCTCAGCCACTGCAGAAAGGTTTGGATGTATATGATTTGTATCCATACACTGGGATGCTTGAAATGATACCTCCAGATCAGAACTCCAGGAATGTAGGAGGGGTAAAGTGGAGGGACAACATGTATCAGGGCTGTTTTTGAATCCAGCATATGTCAACGATTTGTCCGCAGCCTCAACTTTTCCAGTTACCAAGCAGGCGTATAAATTACCACTGGATGGCTGGTGGAATTTTGGCTACACAGCTCACAGAGTGGCTGGAGGCCAACGTCTCGCGCCTTGCATAAACTTACACGTCCAAATGTGCGCGCAAGCTCAGAACAAGTACGACTCTGACCGATCTGTTGAATGCAGTCCCAGCCGCTGTGGCTGGGGAAAACTTCGGTTCAGGGAATGGCAGGTTTGGAGTTCGCAACTGCAAACCGCTTTTATGCTAAAGGGGTTTCCAATGCTGCTGCATGCACACAAATGTTTCGCCTGAAAGTGAGACTATATTTGAATTTAAATGTGGCAGGAAACATGTCACTGCTTATGTGCGTAAAACAGCATGTGAGCACGTGTTTAGGAAGTGTCTATGTGTTTGCCCTCTTGTCTGTTTTCCAATGGGGCCATACCAGAGTTGAACTTTGGCCAGCACCTCCTTTCCTAAAATATCTCTAGAATTATGACTCTTGATGTGTCCTCTGAAAATAAGACCCTTGATGTGTCGTCGCACCTCTCTTTTGATTACAGTGCCACAATTTTATGAGTCTCTATTTTCATAGAATGTTGCAGTTGCTGTGCAGTTGCCAGGAAGAGCCTAGATGACAGGTCAGGCAATGTCCTTGGCTAGCATAGTTGAAACAAAAGGTCTTGCCTTCATATTTTACCATCAGTTAAGGTTATATTTAAACATGCTCTGTAATGCACATGGGAGATACTGTGCTTGTCCTAATTTCTTTTATTATTATTATCATTTGAACATTAATAATATATATTTTTCATTTATTCAGCACGCAGCCTCTGTAGCCTACTCTTTAGAGGTTTGAGAACAGAACTTTAGGTCCCTATGCCGTAAGCGTAAGTTGAATTGGCTCCATCAAAGTCGTGATCCAAAGTAAGCCATGCAATAGTCTTTCACTTGAGGTTGTTTTTCAATCCAGCAGTGACAAGTTGTTGTGTCTCCATGAGGCTGCAACTTATTTATGACCACTGACAGCCCATGATACAGTGTGCCTGTGCGTGCGTGTAGTAGTAACGCTGGAAGGGGAAGCTTTGAAGGAACTTTGTGGATGATTTCCAGGCAAGTTTGCAGGTGTATGTTCTGTATGTGTGTGCACGTGTGTCCTCTTTTTATTAGGGCATGTCTGTTTTTAGGTACAGGATGCTACTACCTCAAGGACCTTTTATAGAAAGGTCTGAATTTACTGTATGACAAGTGTCTTGAGATACAAATAAAGATTCTGTCTGTTGAAAAGCAGGACTGTGAAAAATGTGCTTTAAAGTCTAGTAAAATATTTTTATAATCGTCTGAAGTGAAATTAGCTTTGTTAACAGCTTCCAGTATGTGTTCATTCAAGTCATTTGCTGCAGCCTCTGCAGACGTAATGTGTGTGTTGGTGGGTGTGTTTCTGTGTGTGTCCAACTATTTTTGTAGGCTATTAGGCCAGAGGGGATGGTAGTTTTGTAACAACTGGAGCTTCCCTGGAAGATTTCCAGGAGTGTGTGTTTATTTGTGTGTGTGTGTGTGTGTGTGTGTGTGTGTGTGTGTGTGTGTGTGTGTGTGTGCACACGGCTGTTCCTGCGCCTGCACTGTGCCGAGTGGTTGGTTGATTAAAGACCTTCCCTGATCTCCTTTCTACTTTTTCCTGCATTGATCACATTCTGTTTGTGGCAAGCGTGCAGCGACCAGTTTACATAAATATAATTAGCAACCTTAACCGTGGGGTAATCACATACGGTTTTCAAGGCTTTTCCAAGCCGCTCAAGTGTCTGCGTGTGTGCGTGTATGTGCGAAGCATCCTGGATGTCATCGCGCAAGGCCCTGAGTTATTACGTGGTGACAATGTTACAACACCTCCGTCCCCTGTAGCGGGGCAGCACAGCGTCCAGATATGGCCAGGGTCAAGTAAACCCATGCTTGTGTCTCATTGCAGCCAAGCTGAAATAGTACATAGGCACAAATTGTTTCATGGGACAGAATGTGCTGCACACATTGGCTGAAGAAACGGTACAAATGCGAAAGAGGTAGTTAAAGGTGTAAGAACATATAGTATATCAGTCACCCTGTTCATTAAGCCCCAACAAACAAAAGTGAACTGATAGTTAAGTGAAGTTTGTCAGCAAATTGCTGCTCTTATTTGTGAAAGGAGTATTTTTTATCTCTTGTTCTCATGATTCACCTCTGAGAATTGGTCCAATCCTTGGAAATTCTCCAACGTAACATGTCTACAAGAAAAGGAATGTGACTTTACTCGTGACCCTAAATAACCCTACTTTGCAACACTACAGTAACGTTTCCGCCCAACAGTCAACACAGTCCGCATTCAACTAAAGAGCCGTACAAGAGAAACTTTCAGTGTCATGCAAATCTAAATCAGGCTCTTTATGTCATTCATTCAAGGGGCCTGACTGTGCGTTTTGTCGCGGAGCCCACACAACATGAAACGCGTGAAGGGAAAGCGAGCACTCTCCCCTCTGGCGGCGTCTCTTGGGGGAAACGTGCCGCCGAGATCTATGGTGGAAATAAAGGAGTACAGGGAGTGTGTTTTTTTTTTTTTTTCCATTTGCTACACCCCTCCAACCCCCACCTCCACTTCCGTCTCCCATTCTCCCCAGGGTTTCAATTACTGTCTCCCTTCACCTCTCATTAGCGCAAGCAGGCCGCTCATTCTTAATGCTCACGCACAAACACACACACACACACACACAAACACGTGTTTGAACTCAAATGGAGCATAGTCAAGTGTACCACACGCCCCTCCCGACACACACACACGGCTAATTCTCATATGTTCCATGTTGAGCTCTGTAAACACAGCTCTGTGCTTTCCCCTGTGTCTGTAACTTGTGTGAAAGGTGCCAGTGATAAACAGCAGTTCCCTTCCATCATTCATATTCATACACTTCTATCAAATTCAGAGCATCTTACCTGGAACCACAGAGCATCTTGCATGATTGATGGTGTTAATTATCGCCGGCTGATGCTTTCACGTTCTTTCTCAAGGCAGATAAAGTTCTAGCAGAATGGTGAAAGTTATGTTGTTGTCGTCACTTTAGCCATCAAACTATGTCGGAATCACTTAATACCCTTCTCTCGATATTTTACTGATTTCCCATTTTCCTACTTAAATAGGCTGCTCTCCAACATAACAGACCTTCAGTTCAGTGAGCAGTCGTCAGAACTCAATACCAAAGTTACTGTCTGACCGACACAGGGGTGTAGCCATGCAGTCAGCCACTTAAACTCAGCTGACGCAACAACAAAAGTTTTCAGCGCGATATAAAACTTCGGAGTAAATAAATTCGCCGCCCCTGTGCGCGTTTCCGTTTACCTTTACACCACCACAGGTGACCCTTCACCCCACCCACGCACAGCCGCCAGCGGCCCTGCCCACGTCAGTCCGGTGGACAAGGGAACAGGGGCCTGGTTGAGACATCTGAGTTAGCCAGCAGGCTAATTCTGCTAATACAGATTAGCTCCCCTGGGAACTGCTGTATTGATTGGACAACAAAGGCTTGGAGGAAAACGCTCCAACATTCAATTATCCACACCGATAGACATAATGCCATTCCACTCCTCCCTCTTTCCCTCCCTCCCTCGCCCCCACCCCTCTCTCCCTCTCTCCTTTTCCCGCTTTCTTTACTGGAAGAATCAGTGAGGTCGGAGAAGGGGGGCAGACAAACAGGCAGGTGTGTGTGTGTGTGTGTGTTATCTGATTGTGATCCTATCTTTGAGTGTGTTTGGATGTCTTCGGCTTCTCTCTGCCTGTCTGTGTCTCACACTTTTTTTTTTTTTATTCGGGTTCCCATTGTTTGTTTATTTCAGCATTTACAGACGTGATTTTCTAATGTTCAGGGGAAATTGCGTTAATTCCACTTCTGTGCATCAAGTAATGATAAGTATATAATGTCAACATGTGACATATGCGGTCCTCCGAATGGCCTGATTTCCCTTGAGCATACAGTTGTAATGGACTGTCTGTGTATGTATGCGCATACAGAAATGTTAAGTGGGAGCGCGAGGGACTGATGGGCATTGTTGCGTGTTGGCTGCATTCTAATCAGATGAATATGACAAGGTGTGGTCAATCCACTCAATTAAGAAACACTATGGAGATATTTCTCTGCCCAGGTGAGTTCCTCAGATGAGTAGCAGTGGAGGGTACGTGAACTACTTCATTGAACACAATGAAGTTCCCTCCCTGCTGTTTTCCCGCCCAAATGCCAATACAATCCAAATGGCTTATCCGTTTCCAGCGTGTGTTTGTGTGCAATGCGTCAAAATCAACTGAGCATGTTTGCATTGCCGTGGCTCTGCACCCTCTTTACACAGTCGCAGCGCTAGCCCTCTCTCATTAGCTCCCGCCGTTAAAGCTAACTCTGATTGCCTCCGGTCAGAGCCGCGCGCCATTCAGCTCCTATTCCTTGGGATGGGAGGCTGAAAGGCGAGGGCTTCTCATTTCCCGCGGCCAATGACACGTGAAGGCAGCGCAGGTAACAGATGCGTCCGCGGAGTATGTATAAGCGCACGCATGCTAACACGCGCGCAACAGTTTGCGTCGCGCGCCGCACACACCCGGACCATCACCATTAGACGAGCGCGGAGGTGCTTGAGTGAGTGAAGTAAACGACTCATGATCTGAGAGAATTATTAGCTAATGGCTGGAGCATGTGGACGGGGTGATCTCTCAGAGGGGGTGAGGCGAGAAAAGGGGAAAACGAGGGAGAGATGGGCAGGAGTGAAACAGCAAGGCCGCTCGAGGAGCATAATCAAAGGAAAGACTTGCACACTTGGATCGGCATCATTGGGTTATATTCACGTCTGTCACCTAATGTGAATCTTGATTGGTGAGTTAAAGGTCTCTCTTTCTGAAATGTCAAGTCTTATGAACAGGTGAGAGAATACTCTTACAACAGAAGTTCCCATACTGCTTGTGCTTAATTTATTTCCCATTACAGAGAATGTTAAGAAAGCATTAACGAGCTGCTGACTGCACCATCTTAACTTAAAAGAACTATGTCAAGGGAACATTCGGTCCCACTTTGTATGCCATTGTAATCTTCTGAGCAGTAGTGTGCTACGCAGCAACATTTCCTCAGAAAACCAGTTTCATTCAACACCTGATATTTTCACGGCTGCGACAAAGTAAGCCAAGATTTGATGTACTTCCATGGTTTGTACACAGCCTAATTGCTTGGCAATTCAGCAAACTAGGTAGATTAAAGTTTGCAGGGAATCTTACAAAAAGGAAGAGAAGCAACATGGTTTTTTTGTTTTTCACTTCCAGAGGACTTTGCTCTTGGTGTGGGAATGCCCATCACTTTAGTCTAGCTTCAAATATCTTATCAACCACTGAATGGATTGCCACAAATTTTGGTGCAGGGTGACATTTGCTAGTGTAGTTCCAACTACTCCAACAGAGTGATATGTCTTCTCTCTACATCTCTTGGATTGGACTTGTTATCTTCAAATGTCAGATATAAAACGACTAAGATCAGATCAGGGCCAAGAACTTGACTGGGACATTTTCTCATGGTGTTCACATCAATCATGACTCAACAGGCTGGTCAAGTGGAACCAGTATCACCAAAAGTTGCATCTAGACTAATAATAAAGCTTGCGGCCCTTCACTCTTGGCTTTAGCCAAACAAAAAACCATTGCCACTGGACAGAGGTGTCAGTCCAGCATGAAAACATGGCGGCGTATCACACTAACGCATCACCCCTTTCACAACCACCCAAAAGTAATTTCAGGGTTAGGGCAAAGGAGCCAAGTTGTCCAAATGAAAAGGCCCTCGATGAAGAGAGGAGGCCATTTTCCCGAGAAGCCGAATTGACTGTTGCAAACAAGAGGCATGACCGAGATGAAATTGGCTCACCTGAATCCATTCCTGGGAGGGAGGGGGGAATGGAGAGATGAGAGGTGGGTGAAAGCGTGACAGAGACTGGCAGAGAGAGACGCAAGAAGACAAATGAGACCATGAAAGAGAAAAAGGAACGGGTGTGGGTGGAGGTTCAGGGCCAGCAGAGAGGAATAAAGATGACAGGAGAGTAAGAGAGGAAGAGGTGATATTATATAGGTAGAGGATGGAAGAGTGAACTTTCCTTCTGTGTCATTCATGGTCTTATCTTAACCATAGGAGTTATAAAACCTTCAGTGAGAGTAATATCCATTTTATCATAATCTCTACGCAAGAGGCCCCTTCATCATCAATAATAAAACCTCATCCCAGAAATCAGAATGAAATATTTACAACTCATCTGCTGTGTATACTCTGTCACCGGGTGAAATCTATTCATACACATTTAGCTAGTAATATCGCTCAGATCAATTCAAGGGATTATGTTTGGAAAATGTTAGCTTATTGAGATTTGCGTAAGGGATGGTTTGAATTATAGCTCTGTGTACCAAACCCAAAATTCATTGTGCAGATCCAGCCATTGTGTGGCTCCTTCCAATCACTTTCAGTCTTGAAAGCTGCATATTTAAACAGAAATTAGCCTTGATATGACCAGAGATAAAGGCTGGCGTAAGTATGATGCAACTTCTTCCCCCATCTCGCGATCATAATTGCACATCATGTTTCTCAAATGAATTTCTAATCTGGAGTCTCTTCACAGCAACTCGGAAACTCTGAAAGTTTTTGCTCGGCCAGTATCAGACTTTTATAGCCTAGCATAATTGGGACCATAAACCTGGTCTGAGCCTCATTCAATAATGATTCCCTGCTCCGAATACCTGCTGGCCTTTAGCAGAATATTACTTATTAAGCACTCCAAAATCTAGCGGAAGTATTATCCGTAAGGTCAAGCGTGGAGAATCTTTCAGAGAGGCAAGGCTTTATGAGCTCGGCTTCTCTCACATCTACGCATTGCAGATGGCATGCTAATGGACACTGGCTGCCATTTTTAGGGTGTTTGTCCCTTCCAAGATGCCGGTAATACAGTTTCTATTCCAGGAACGCGTAAACCGTATCCATTATGACTTACTCATTTACTTGTACCATGAAGTTGTTTTCATACCTTGGTTCTTTAACTGTTAATTGTATTATAATGACACCATTTGTTTTCCTTGAATTTCTCCTCAAGTCGTTTCAAAGTAAGTTTTTTTTTCCACTGTGTACAACAAGTGTCGCTTAAGACTTAAGTAAGTTAAGGAAGTACTATTCAAATCAATGACACTTTTTACAATTTACAATTGCTTGTTCTCAGTAGGACTTTGGTTCTGGGGTCAACAACAGTGAAAATGAGGTTGAAATTGGTGTAAATTGAAGGTGCGGATTCTTTGCTTCCATTAGTGCTTAACCACAAGAATCTGTGCAAGCAATCACCCCTGTTGAGGTGCCTTTAAGCAATGCACCATGCCCCTTATCTTTCTAGGAATGCTTTATATCTTTTATAGTGAAGTTAAAATCACTTTGGAAACCAATTATCTTTGAGGACTAGAAATTACTGAAAGAAAACTGGCGCTACAGTCACAAAAACACCTTCAGAAATTCACAATTTCAAGTGCGTTCTTTGTTTAAACCATCCAATTCTTTTCAGTTTGTTTCATATCCTTGATGCATTTTATTTGGTTGATTCGGGAGTACACACACACACACACACACACACTTTCTCAGATCCAATTCACTAAAGAATTGTTTGAGATAAATCATCCCTGGTGTAAGCAAGGTTTCATGTTCAGAGGGTAATGCATGTTGGCCTGCCTTGTAACTGTTATACTATTTCCCTGATTGCCTCATGCTCCAAACACAGTCATTTGACATTGTGTTGTACCCTCATCTCAAGCAGAGTGATGGTGGATTTGCTTGATTTCTTTAAGACAAGAGTTCAATCATCCCTGCAATCCCACAGTGTCACATCAGATGTTATCACACAGGATATTCAAGGGTATGCTGTGTGATTATCCCCTGACAATACAGATAAAAGCTCTCTCTTTCTCTCTCTCTCTCTGTTTCCCAAACACATTGCTCAAAGACACACAGACACATGCACACACGATACATGGTCTTGAAGGCTCCCACGTGCTTGTGTACACACACACATACACACACACGATGAAAACCAAACCTTTAACAGTGAACAAACCATCCCCCCTGGGTCAACAGAGAATACAGGGAACCCATGGAGGAGCAATTGTTTCAATGCGGGACCCATAGTGTACCCATTGTGAGCTAAGGCCACCATCATCAGAAAGCCAGAAGAGAGAATCATCCCTGAAAGAATGCCACAGATCGCTTCCCCTCCCTCCACTTCCTCTCCAGGGACACTGGCAAAGAACAAGGCGAATCCATCCGATCGAATGTCACGCAAATACACAGCCCCCGCGTCCAGCGGTCCTGTGATTGCTGTTGGTATACCCTGGTTATTGACCCGTGCTGTGTCTGATGCGTGAGTTTCTCTGAGAGTGTGTATGTTTAGAGGTGTGTGTGTGTGTGTGTGTGTGTGTGTATTGTTTGTATCAGAGACGGATTGGAAGGCCATCATGCGCTGAGCTGACCCTATCTCCAAGGCTCGGAGGCTGCATGGAGAGATCAGAGCGAAAAAGCCAAGCCCACTGTCTCCTACTGTGATGGAGGAAGGATCTGTGTGTGTGTGTGTGTGCGCGCGTGTTCAGAGACAAGATGACATAGCCCAGAGCCCCTCTGCAGCCGAATCCAAAAGATAAGAGAGAAAGAGAGATGGGCAGCTCCACAGATGGTGGAGGGCTCTGGTGAAACTGTTGGCGTGTTTATACGTGTGAAGGATGACACTTGGTCACATGTATATGCATATTTAAGCACACAAGTCTTGACAGAGACTTAAAGTCAAATGCAAAACAGGGCGTCTCAGCACTTCAGGCTGACTTCATAACAAGGTGATTTTACCCATTATTTAAATCTTTCCAAGAGGCTGGCTTTACTGTATTTTTTTTTCTTAATATTGTCATCAAATCCCAAAACTAGACCAATACCAACAATGCATTTGTCTGTCTCTCAGTGCTTTCTGATGACCTTACACTGTCTGTGGCACTCAGCCCTAAGCATATTTGCTCTTACTGAAGGCGTAACTCCCAAAAAACAGGTCACAAACATATAGTTATAGTTTATCAAAAGGTTACTTCCTAAAAGACGCAGGCACTGTAGCTTTTAGCAAGCGTGACCAAAATAAGTAGTCGTAAGCCGTGTATTTATTTCACACCGGAGCAACAGTGTGGCTGATTTATGTGTTTTTAATATTCATTTATTTATTGTTTTTAACAATAGAGGCGTTAAATCAGCCCGGGTACAGACCGCTGAATCGCAGCCAACAACTCCAACGTGGTCGCCAATTATTTGTCCCAGTTGACCAATCAGAACTCTGATGAAACGAACTGACGAACTAATTAGGGGACGTCGTCATTTGACATAGCGAAAAATGGTCAAAGGAAGCGAATGGCGCAACAGGTTGTAGTTCGTAGATAAAACTACACCGATGTCAAGGAGTAAATGAAGTTAATGAAGTTAAACAAAAACAGTTAATGAAGTCTGAAAATCAGGCTCGTCGGGCTTTGGCTACTCGGGCAGATCATTCTTTAGATTCTTCATATTCAAAAGTTTATGCAAAATTCGCAACTGCATGGTAATTATCCTCCTTGCTGGTGTGCAAGGGCTACAGACATATTTCTGTTAAGCAAAATGCACACACAAATCTTGCAGTGGAAAGTGACTGGCACCCTGGGCAACAGCTGCTGTAGGCCTGAGGCTCCCCTCACAGCGCTGTCTAATCCTTATGCAGGTTAATCCAACTCTGACCTCCTCTAGTCCTCACTGACCGATCATATCTCAACCTCTTCCTCTCTCACCCCCCCCACACACTCTTCTCATATAGTCATTTTCAGCCACCCTTGTCTCCCATCACTTGCAATCTCTTTCTCACCCTCCTCCCTCTATCCCGTATATAGCTCTTATCGCTCTCTCCCTTCCTCTCTTCTACTTTTGACCCCACCTTGCTGTCTCTCTTCCTCTCCCCACCTCAGAGTTGCCTTAAGGAGATTTCAAAGCCTATTCGGCAGCAGTTCTAACTGCCAAACTGATGGCCAGATAAAGTCCCCATTTACCTTGTCCTCAGTTTCCCATTAAAGCCCATTTTTGGGGGACCGTAACTTTAGAGGAAATGGGAAGGAGCGTGGAGAAAAAAGAAATCAGCCACTCGGCCCCCCTTAAGCCCTTTTTGGTGTTTATTTGCAGCAGCATGAAGGAGGAAGGGAAGTTTTTCAGAGGAGGGGAGGAAGGGAGAGAAGTAGAAATAGGACTGGAAAAGGTGACTTGAAGTGTCAGTGGCCCTGTCCCCATAGGAAGGCATTGCAGTGCGTAGCTGCACCCTCGGGCAAGGTAGCTTCATTGGCAGCAGAGATGGATGATCCGGAACACTGTACACTGTGTGCGTATAGAAGTTACAGTCATTTTGCCTGCACAAGGGCATAAGGCACTCTAAGTAGCTCAATTAAAATGTATATTTTCCTCATTTACTGCCCTCCTGGGTGAGCTGGAGAGATGACAGTAAGGTTTTCTAAAGGTTGCACAAGCCGTTGTGCATGAGGGCATTTTGGCAGGTGAGCGCATTTAAAGGGGCATATTTTAGGGCAAAGGCAGTGGATGGGTTGCTTGTTGGCACATATATATAACCGTGCAATGGTGCATGCCACATGTGGTCCCCAGAGAGGCCGGGCACGTTGCCAGTCCAAGTTGGCACTGTCACCTTCAATGACTTGGGCATCACTGTCACCATGGGGGGCCTTTTTTTTTTTTAACAACTTATATGCTCCCAGGAGCCTGGCACATTTAAGTAATTAGAGGTTATAGTAAATTATTTTCGCCCATTAAGAATTAGGATATGCGTTTACTCTGCAAACAGATAACCTGAAAGTATTACTGAAACTTAATTCTCCACTGAAATGCGGCTCACCTTAACCGTATTTTAATTAACCCATACAGAGGAGATGGTGTACCCCGAGCTTTGTGCATTCCACAACCTCACAACTATCTTGTATGTTGAACACCCTGAAATAATTAGACTACATTGCACAGTTTGAATAATGACATAAAAACATTGCCTGAAGCAAGCAAGCCTTTCAAATGAAGTCTTTGCTGAAAATGTCCCCATACAACGTTTACATGAACCGAAAACCTACGGCTAATCCATAACCCTAACCTGTTGCTGTCTGTCTGGCATGCTAATGACCATATGTGAGCTTTTGCACCCCGTGTCTTTATAAACAGAGTCAGAAGCTTGCCATTCTAGCTGTCAAGAGGGACACAGGTCAAGCAGCTGAGGGTGGTCATAAATATTTGCACCGAAGCCGCGGTGTCTCATGCTGAAAACAGTGATTAGCTGACATATGTAACAATTCCTTTTCTATGAGACACATACAAGCATAATGGCACACTTTAAGAACATGCGTGTTTCACTGCATTTGAGCTAATATTAGTGTGTTTTTACTACCTGCCTTTGTGCATGCCCACCCGTGTGCCCTGGCAGGTACTTTGGGAATTGGACATGAGCACAAATTTCAATCAACCTGTGACCCAGAGTCATAAAATGAGGGGCAAATTAGACTCAAGGCCTATATTAAGTGTTGAGGCCTTTGTTTTGACTGCACAAGCTTATTGTCTCTGACATACCCCAATGAAAACTTAATATACCTTTTTATCATGTATACTAAAACAGGGTAAAATTCAAAATTAATAATTTCCTCCATAAAGCTATGGAAATTAAGATTGATGAGATTTAATTGAGAAAGATGAGTTAAAATAGTTTGATCCTTTCTGGAAGTTGGTTGTAGAAAAGGCATCCCGACTCTATACCTGGGGAATGTCCCTTACGTTTTGTGTACTGGGTTTACAGGTTAGACAGATTTCTAAAAGAATATTGTTGAAAAGTGTTCATGTATGAGTGTGTTGGCTTTTATGTGAAATCACAACCTTCTTGCTCAAGGTCTTCATGCCTTATTTTTTAGTGACATTGTTATTGATGGCTAGGATTTAGGTGTGAACAAAACTCTATACCCACAAATAATAAAATCAACCTTCCCGTAACACCCTCTTTCTCTTTGCCTTCCCTCACCTCATGTATGCACATATGTAGTCATATCCACAAATATAAATCTTATCTGGGTACCTTGGTATCAAAGGAGGATTATATTTGTCCCCTTGGGCTGTTTTTCTGTGCTGGGCAGCAATCAAGGGCCAGAGAACTGGCTGTTAGTCCAGGATTAAAGCTAGCCCTCTCCACATCCATCAGGGGAACAGGCTACACAGCCCTGCTACTCATGGGAAGACTGACTCTAGCTCCGTCTTCGGACCCAGATTGATCCTCCCTAGCAATTTTATAGATTGTAGGCAGTGGAGAACCGGCTTTTTGAAGGAATGCTACCCTTGCTACTCAGTTAGCCACTGACAGATTCCCTCCAAAAAGCGCAGGCCATTTGCAAATCCAGAGGGGTTTGGGGGCAGGAGTCAAAACAGAATGATCACTTGTTGTTTCTGAGGGTTTCAATAGTTGTTTTATTATAGTATCACATGAATATGAGATTTACATAGATGCCTTCACATAGTTCCTGCAAATGAGCCATTCATCGAGTTAATTTGACCTTTTTGCCTCCTTAACAAGAAGTTTTTGTTTGAAATGCATCCCCTCAGCCCAAATATTCATGAGGAAAATATTGCTTGCACCTGGTCAGCCCATATATCTGCTGCTGTCTTTCTTTGGCAGACTTTTTTTTTGCTTCTTTTACCAGCTTTCTTCACGCTATCGCTCTGTCCCCTCTAGGCCTGGAAAAGAGGGATTACCGCTTGTTGTCACTGAGCGCCCTTCGCTAACCTGAAACAAGCTTGCTTTATGATAGACCTCCCCTTTTTTCTCTTCCTTCTCTGCATACTGCCACATTGCCCCTTTCAAATGGAGGGCAAGCCAAGCAGATAGCCTGGCCTTATCTTATCCTCATTCCCTCTCTCCATCTGACAAGATGAAAAAAAGAACAAGGAGTTGTAGTGGGGGAGGGAGAGGGGGAGTGTCTGATGCCTTAACACTGTCCTATAGTAGCTGAGGCTCAAAGCATGGACTGGTTGCGTGTAAGCACTGCTAATTGCACACTGGGTTGAACGTCTGATGCATTATGCATTGTGTGCATAGATTGCTGGAGTCCTTAAATATAGGAACCGTATATACAAACTTGCACGCGCGTGGTGCATCATGGCCATTCCATGTAACATCGCTCCCACATGCAAGAACGTACTCCAATTGAGGGATCTACGCCTCAGGGTGCTCAAAGCTGAGAAGACCTCTCTTCCCCCCTCTGCTCCTCTTTCTGTTATCCCACTCTTCCCCTGACTTTCTTGTGATACATGATTGATCTGTGTGCTGCTGGACTCAGGTGGGCTGTTTTTATGCGAAGCATTTCTCAGAGAAGACTTGAGCTTTAAATGATTTATGGCTGCGTGCTCTTTGAGTGTGGGTATGGCTGTGTGCATTTGTGTGTCTTGGCATGGCTGCATGCGTGTTAACTTGCATGTTTGCAGCACTTTTGCATCATGAAACATCTGAAATATATAACAAAGACCAACACGAACACACCAAGCTTGAGGGACAAAGATTGCTTGTGGAAACAAATATGCAAACAATGTGGACAGAGGTAACAGAGGAGACTAGTCGGGATTTCAAATTGCAAGTAAAAGGTCTGTAGTTCTAGAGAAGGGCTTGAAAAAGAGACATAATATATGGAGTTCCCCAAGGCTCAATTCTAGGCCCTATCACAACCACACGAATCCAATCTCAGAATAATAATAGGAATTCCCCTCATCTTGACAAGCAATGTCTGCCAAGTTAAAGGTTCAGAGAGCTGCTTCGATATAGTGCAAAGGTCCTGATCCACATAGAACACTCCTATCCATTAAAAGCCTTGTCAAAAGACCACTTGGTTCCCAACAGAGCTAACCAAAGTAGGGCATGATTCTCACTTATACTGACCACCCGCTTTTTGACAATCTGCCAGGGAGAGAGTGAGAGACCCTTTAATGTAGCCCCTCAAGCCCTGTGAATGAGGTCAGTCCATTTCCTAGGTGTGTATTCAGTGTGTGTTCATGTGAGGAGTGATGGAGGGAGGAGTATATGTGGGAGGGTTTCCCCATAAGTGCCAATTAGTGGCTAAAGGTATAAGCATCTGTCACCGGAGAACAGGTGGAGGGTTTTTTTTTGTTTTTTTTTTTGTTGAGATGCCTCTGTGAGATTTGTGATTCATATCTTCAGCATTTCAGTGAATTCCGAGCTTATGAGGATCCATAACTATTTGATGATCTTTTTTAAGATTATTTTTATGACATTTCAGCTTTATTGGGCAGTAGCGTAAAGGAGTAGCAAATAGGGGTGAGCCGGGGAATGGCTTACTGCAGAGAGTGATAGCTAGGCTTTAACTTAAGATGCCAAACTCAGACTCATAACTACACTATATTAGCCTTATTATCCATTGCGGCATGAAGCTCTCCTGCTGTGCTGATGTTTTCCTTGAACCTTCAGTCCCTCGATGCTTCTTTTTTTTCGAACTCCATCATCTCGGTGACTCCCTTCTCTTTCTGTCTGTTCACGTCTGTCTATACATGCTATGTGGAACATGGAGTCTCGCTGAGCATTCAATCCGTCATGACACTGCCACACTTCAGTCCTGTTTTTGACACTCCACTCACTCAGCATGAAAGAATAGCCACTCCCTCTCACTCTGTCATTCTCTCTTTGTTCTTTATTTCCTTGCTTCCTCTTCTTCTGTCCCCCCCCATCTCTCCCTGTCACTGCGAATCTAACACCTGCAAACACGGGCAGCTCAAAATGCGCCACAAATAGGTATGTTGGTGCTGTATTTGCTGGTGTGTTAAAGGAGAGAGGGAGAGGAAGAAACAGGAGTGAAAAACCGAGAGCACTATGATCAACTAGACACTAAAGACACAGGCGCGCACACACACACACACACACACACAACTACATTCCAAGTAAATGTCAGCCTCTTTGATATTCTGATGGTTCACCCTGATTTCTCTAAGCAGATGATGCGTGGCCACTGCAAATGAGAATATGTAGCAAAAACGTACTGTTTTTTTTTTCTTTCTTTCTTCCTTGTGTGTCCTGCTATGAGGGAATACAGAGCCAGTCGGGCCACTTAGCAGGCAGACCTGTGGGACCTGCATGAAGTTTAAAAAAGAAACACTCTACAATACATCATCCACACAACTGTGGAAAGTGCAGATGTAAGGTGTAAGGTGTGAATGTTTAAAAGGCACACGGCGTTAAGTGAGAAACTTGTACGCATGATAATTTAATGCCGCTTTCCCGTTGATTTTTATTGTTTTCTTGCACGAGGCGTATTGATATTCACGTTGCATGTAAATAATTCAAATTGTGTCATGACAGCCTTTGGTTGCACACACTTTTTTTTTTTTAGATTCTAACACGATGACATTTTATGTTTTCTCATTAATAGTTAATAATCAGAGTTAATATTCTGTGGTCATCAATTTTTAAGTGCTTTGGTTCAGACTTTATGTCAACTTATTCATTTATTTTTGTTGCTGGGTTTTTTTCTTCTTCTTTTTTTTGGTCCAAAACACACAGGAAACACTGACGACTCCTTGCTTTTGCTCGTTTGCATGTTTGTTTGACTTTGTGGGACATAATTTTGGATCACCACATTACGACGCGGAGATGCGTCCACACCCATCGCCGGAAGAAAATTACAAATAATTAGAGGCTCATAAATTGGATCAACATATTATTTACCAGGCGTATTTATATCTTGATAAAATGTCGATCTTTCAAGAAGGTTGGAAGTTAGTGAAAATTCAGATGAATCCCGATGACCGTGTTAAGAAAAATATTGTTTTATGAGTCCAAACAGGAGAATCACAGCAGGCAGCTGATAGTGCCATGGAACTACTGCTTCCCTTTGCCCTGGTAGACGCTGCCAGGCTGCTCCCTGCACCCCCCCGTATGCCTGTCCCCTGCCAAAGTGTCACATCATTCATTCCGTGTGTTGCCAAATATTTGCGTGCGCGTGTGTGAGTGCATGGGGAGCGGGTCGGGGTATTAATTCCACCACTGTGAGACAGTCCTTTCGCTGCCTTTTTCTTTCTCCCTCTTCTCCCCACCTCTCATCTCTGTCTGGCCTGGCTCTGCTGAGCTCAAGTGAGCCAAAGTTCAGCTGAAGGGCAAACTGACTTTACAGTAGTAGGCAAGAGAGTCATGTGTCTCACTGGGGCTGGCGGGCTACACTCCTAATTGACCCCCCCCCCACACCACCACCACCCCGCCCTCCCCGCCTCTTGCACACACACATACGCACTCAGTGATTTTTTTTTATTTTTTTTTTTTATCTGATTCCATTCCACCAAAGCTGGTGTTGACAGCACAGAGCGGTTTATGGGAACAGCACGTCCATTCTTTCTAACGCCTCCTAATCACTGGCACTCCTCCTCTCTGCTAAACCTGAGAGGGGGAGAAATGAAGAGAGACAGAGGGAGAGAATCAAGGAGTATGGAATGAGATAAAAAAAAAAAGGAGGGGGGGGCAAAAAATCAAGGGCTGAGTGGCAGGGAGTACCTGCGAAGGAGAGACGGGAGTTTGCTAGAGACAGAGGAGATAAAGAGGAAAGGAAATGAACATGTCCTATTTGTTTTTGGTTTTATTTTGGGGCGGAGTGGGTGATCAGGACCCTGACTGTTTCTGTTATCTACCCCCTTCTCTGCTACCCCATTCCCCATTCTGAAGCCAAGAGGTAAAGCCAAACCACCAGTCAATCTAAACAGATACAATAGCTGCAGGCCAAAACAATGCACAGAGGAAAAAAAAGAAAAAAGAAAAAAAAGGAGCAGTGTAAGTAGGCAGAGATTGGGACAATGCGCGAGGGAGGCTGCTGTGAATTGCAAATGTGGTTTGGATGCTGATATGCACGTGCATCTCTCAAACACGCAGGCACACACACACACACACACACACATACACGACAGTGATGATAGGACTGAGCTACACACGTTGATGCCGAGCTATGTTTGTGTGTGCGTGTTCGGGCACATGTGAATATGCTTTCTGTCACTCAACAGATAGATAAAGGCCCGCTCTTCACGTTCACATGTTTTCTACATCGTTGCATATAAATGTATTTTTGGTGCTGAAAAAATAGCTGTCAAGTCAATAGGCTGACTTGTTTTAGCAGTGTTGATAAATGAGTTATCAGTTAAAGGAATAGGTTTGCATTTTGGGAAAATACCTGAAGACTGAAACCGCTCTCATGTACATGTAAACACTGCATGACGCTACAGCCAGCGACCAATTAGCTTCGCCTAATGACTGGGAGCAGAGGGAAACTAGCCCAGCTAGTCTGGATCTGCAAGTGCAATATGACAAGTTGTAGTTTCAGTGACTTTATGGATACCTGTCGTCACCGGGACAAGACGTAGCCCAGAACAACTTGACCCAGCCTATAGATTTAACAGGCAGGCTAAAGAGGGGTTGGGGACATATAGAGTTGTCAGTAGTTAGGCTTTTTTCATGTATGATGGATCGATGGATACTTTATTGATCCCAAGAATGTTTACCTGTCTTTATTATAAGCTAATCAGCTGTTGGCTGCAGCTTTATATCTATTGTTTTGACCCATTTGCATCCTGAAATTTCAAATGTGTAAATATCTGAAGCAACATGAAGATGTCATCTTCTAGGAATTTATGATTTTCACTATTTGACGTGTGTTATCTAAAGAAATGAATCTGTTAATTGTCAATATATATTTATAAAATGAATACATTGAAAATAATCATTAGTTGCAGTGCTAACCACTGTGCCTGCTAGTTCTGTAACCAGTTTGGAGCTCATTTATTCCTCAGTCAGTCCCTGTGGAACATCATCTGAAAACAGATGGGAGACTGGTGTCTGCAGCTGCTAGCATTACGAGCAGTTTGAAATCATGATTCAAACATTTGACCCAGTCTATGAGCAAGCAGTATATTCTTTCCAATCTAAACAGCGTGGCTTTAGGGCGAACATATGCGATCTCACATCGCATTGCGCTGAAAAACACACTCACACGACCACGCGAATGAAGCAACGCGGATGCAGAGTGGCGTATGACCTTAAATACAGACTCGTGATTTCATTTCCAGAACATTCCCACCCACTTCAAACTTAGTGACAGATTCATTAGGCTGTATACATGCACACTGATCTCATGCTGATTGCCGTGGCTCACAATACAATGGTTTGCCATCACTAAGCTGGCATTAGAAGCCAGGCAGCATATTTTGCAGTCCTGCAACGCAGCTTATGTTCTCTCAACAGGGAGTCATGGGGTTCTGGCTGTGTTTCCTCTCTCTCTCTCTCTTTTTCTTTTTCTGTATCTTTCTCTCCCTCTCTCTCCTCTCTCTCTCTCTGTCTGTCTCTCCCACTCTCTGAATCACACCAAAACAAACCAAGGCCAAAAATACTGCAGTCTTGCATTGTTCCTCCAACTAATTACAAGGCAATGCATGCTCAACCTTCATTTATTAGCGGCAAAAATAACACCAAGATAGAGAATCACAGCACTCATTTGGAAAACATGGCGAGACAAAAGGGAGTTAATTAGGACATGAGGAAAAAAAAAAAAAAGAAGTGGGGGAAAAAAGTGAATGAAACAAAAGACACTCATCAAAACTATCCCTTCTCTTGACTGTGCAGCATGAAAAGGGCATGTCAACGAATGAAGGGTTTTGGGGGGGGGCAAAAAAAAAAAAACTGACTGATTTCAACATTTTGACAGTTTTGACTGGCTGATCATCCTTTGCTAAATGGGGAAAGTTGTTTTTTTTTTTTTATGGCTCATGATTTTCAAAGAGTGACAATATGAAAAGTGAGCCATTAATGAAGCCTGTATTAACAAGAAAACGGCAGACAAGAATCTCATCTTCTCCTCCCTAACAAGCAGCAGTTAATTTGACTTGGCTATCTCCTCAATTTAATCTCCATTTGCTTGTATCTTTACTCATTTCTATACGTCTCATAATTGATTAGTTGGGACTAATGGTACATGGGTCTGTGTTTTTAGATGTTAATCTGAATGAAACTGAATACATAATTCATAACGTCGCGTGGAATCACACATGAAAATGATGTCCGTGGAGCTTAAAAAAAAAAAAAAAAAAGCCTGCATATAAATGTGAGCTAAAGAGCCAGCGTGTTTGCTAGTGTGACCATTCCCTGTATCAATTATTCAAACTGACAAATGGCCACAGGCCGCCTGGTGTTTTGGCCAATTACAAACGGGCATACTGCGGGGCTAAACAGGGCCAGTTTTTGCCTTGGGCATTTCTCCTGACGCCTCTCACAGTGTGACAAGTCAGGACCCAAAGCAGAGTCATCGCCACAGGTGGGGTTGCCGCCTGAAGTCGACCAAAACAAACAATCCCCCAAATGTCAAAAGTAGTGTGTGCGTGTGTGTTTGCCTCAGTTTCTCTGTTGTCGTGCGCGAGTGCCCGCGTGAGTCCGCATGAGTGTCTGCGTGAGACTGTGTGTCACGCTACGGTGCTAAGAAAACTATGGGCCATTTCCAGGTGATTTAGTCTGTGCGCGCGTGTGTGTGCGCGCGTGTGCGTCTGTCATGCCGGCGTTGTGACAGACAGAAGCACTGCTTTCTTCTTTCCTTTCATAACTGATATTTTCGCCATATCATGACATTTTCGCAAGCAATACCTCAAGGCCTGTATTTATGTTACAGAGCAGCTGCTTTGTATGGGTAACAAGACATAGGCACATTGACATTCTAATACAAATAACCAAACACGACTGGGCAAAGAGCTCGAGTTTCATCCAGGAGAGGGAAGGAAATGTGCCTTTTCTTGTGCATGATAGCCTCAATCTAATCTCATTGGCTGGTCACGTTTGAAGCTGTTGTAAAATGTCCAATAAATGCGCACCTTTGACCGCATAATAGTTGATTTAAATATTAATGCACTAACCAGAAATGATCTCTTATGCTGGGACTCTGACTATATTGCTCTGTGGGCTAATAATAGTTCATCCAAATATTGCAGATCAAAAATAAAAGATTATGTTCTTTTTATATGACATCGCATTACCTTTGTTACTTTTGTTTTATAGGAGCTGTAAGCCACAAGAGGCCATGTCATTTATTTTAGGACTGTTTCTCGTGGCTTATTGCTTCATTTTGATGTAAACTCTTTACCAAGCTGGGGGGGGGAAAAAAAGGTCCATTCTCTCTCGGAGTGTCTTCACTCCGTCTGAATTAAGCACCTCTTTCCAGCCCACCAGCTCTGGTCAGGTATCGCAGTTGGTCCCTTCTATCCATAACGCATGGATTTGCAAATGAGCGGGTGGGGGGGGTCGCTGATCACATTTACATAAAGACCCCTTCTGTGCAGTGTCATTCTCATCACCTCGGAGAGGAAGAGAGGGAGACAGAGACAGAGAGAGAGAGGGAGGGAGAGTGGGGAAGGGGAGGGGTGTGTGAGGAATGGAGGGATGGGAAGAAAGAAAGAGAGGAATCCATCAGTCGTTCTGTGAGGCGTGGGAGTGGGAAAGCGTGGCCTGTCATGAATCACCTCACATTCGGCATCACAATGGAGTGATAGGTCCAAAACAGCTGGCCCTATGATCAGTATTGATTTTTCTGTCCTCCTCACAGTATGCGTGTGTGTGTGTGTCAAAGGTTTGTGCAAGATGAAATTTCTGATGTGTGTGTGTGTGTGTAGAGAGAGAGAGAGAGAGAGAGAGACAGTTAAGTGAGGGAGTAGGCGGGGAGGAGCGAGTGTGAATGATTTTCTTCCCTCTCACGTCTAGTGCTGTGTGATTGTGTAATTGGCTAGTATTACTCCACCTCCGTGTGTGAGTGCACTGTACAGTACGTATGTGTGTTCATCACTCCACTATAATGTTTGCATAAGCCGGGGACCGGTGACGTCCGTGGGAGGTTAGTCCTCAGAGCCAAACAGCCGGTTAGCCAATAATTCAGATGGACTAAGGCCACTGTGGACTTTTACCACGGGGACGCTCAACCCCTGACCGTCCACCATCGCACACATGACTGTGCATAAACAAGGGTAGCGACTCCCAAACTTCAACTGCACGCTCTGCGTAGAGCTTCTTCCTTTTTTCTCTCTCTATCTCTCTCTCTCTCTTTCTGCCATTTGTCTTTATTCTTTTGGATTTGATTAGAGTGTGGAGAATCGTCTTGGGATTTTTTCTTTTTAAATAAATAGTAATACCTATTCTGGGTTTGTGAATATTCAAGCTTTTTTATGTCCTGCAGTGCCTCAAACTGCTACAAACTCCCCCCCTAATCAGCTTCACTTATATGTATTTTATATTCTAAATCTTTCATTAACTTTCTTTTTAGCTGAAGCTAATATAATTTAACGTTGCATGGGCGCACACTGTGGGTAAATGTGCTGTAAATGATAAATGACTAATTGCTAATTCTCTTCTCGGTCCACTCAATGGCTTTCAATGGAGCTGATTGACTCGACTAGTCTCAGTCTGCTGGCTGGTAGAGAGACATTGCCTTCCTGACGCACACACACACACACACACACGCGCGGTAATGAATAACCCCTGGTGGTCAAGGGGTCAAGAACCTTGTGTGTGGAAGATAAACTCAACATGAGGGTTAATGACTGTTGGGAAGACAGCAGAAGAGAGGCAGGAAAGACGTGCATATGCCACTGACAAAAACAAACTTATGCAGGAGAGATGTGTGTGTGTGTGTGTGTGTGTGTGTGTGTGTGTGTTTGAAGTGTCAAAATTGTTGCCTTCACAGCTGTTTAAGAAAACAACTTTGCTCTGCTTGTCTTTCGGGCTCATGATAAATTAATAAAACAGACTAATTTATCATGATCTTCTGCGAGTGAGACTAGCACAAATAGAGTTTAGTTTTTTTTTGCAAGACACACACACACGCGCACACACACATAAACAAACCTTTTGGCAGGTCCCTGGGACACAGCAGGCCTGGCGTAAAGAATAGCTGTCTTAATTATGGCCGAGGTGGGATGTGAAGTGTGTGTTTTGGCCAGAACAGATCAGAGCTGACTGTGTTTTTTCAGGAAGCAGAGAGAGAGAGAGAGAGAGGGAGAGAGGGAGAGACGAGGGGGAAGGGAGGGACCAGGTGAAGTGAACATCAGTACAGAGCCCGGAAATAAGGCTGAGACCACCTGCCCTCCCTCAGGCGACAGATGAACCAACATTGCAGGGAAAATGTCTCCACTGCGCTCCCGAAAAAACAGTCCCAGATTCTGGCGGCAGCTTTTTTTTTTTTTTTTTTTTTGCTTTTCCTCGGCGTTGCAGAATTATCAGTGTGATGCTGATGTGAAATTCTGCTCTTAAAAGTTCAAACATATAAACCATATATAACAGGATTACACCGTGTAGGTTCTTAAATCATTCTCCATGCCCAAGCATGAGGGTATACTGTACATTCCCTTAATACATCAAACAGAGGAATATGTATTCTTTGGGACTACAAAGAGAACAAAGCTATCCCTGCCACATCTAATAATAGCTCAATTACCATATCCTTCAGGGCTGTATCTATGGGGAGATGTGTGCTGGCGTGTGCAGTGAGATATAGCATGAAGTATTGCTTAGCGTCATTTTGAAAAGCAGTCATCTAAATAGCACCAGTACAAACAGACCTATGATACTTAAGCAGCCCCAGCACACACACCAGTAGAACATTCCCTTCCCAGCCTCCTCGCAGGGGTTGTGTGCACTTTCTGTTACAATGGATGTGCTGTTAACCCGAAGCGCCTGACTAAAGGTTGTAGCCAACGCAGTCAAGGCAAAAAAAGGGAGGAAAAAAAAAAAAAAAGCCATTGATGTGGCCGGCACCATGTTGGAGCGCAGGCTGGTTTGAGACAGAAAGCACAGAAAGAACACCACTGTTTGTGAGCCTTGTCAACTTGGGTTTGATGAGTTTGTCTTTGTTTTGCTCTCTCGGAGCAAACTGTGCGGCGTTTATCGGATAAAATGGGCTCAATCTGAGCTTATCTCCACAGCCGCTGAACAGCTTTGTCACATTTCAAGATGCCCCGTCCTGATGGAGTACTTTTCTCACCCGCTCCACCATTTTTTTCCCCTTCTTCAAACAAATCAATACCCCCATAGTTTAGCCTTTCATAGGAAAGATTACAGAGAAATGGCTATTAAGGGCTTAGCCTCTATCACTTCTACCATCTCAAAGCCACTTAAAGACTCTGACAGTCTTGGGTTGGGATCCGGTACCCAGTGCCCCATCACACTGCAAGGGTAGTGAGAGAACCTGTGAGGATCACACTGACTTGAGAGATGCATTTTGTCCTGCGTGTGTGTACGACCAACTTCCCCTCAGGCAAAGAACTTTGATGGGACAAAATCTTACACAAGGACAGACAAAAAAAAGGCAGGAAAAGAAAAGAAATCTGACAGAAATTGGCTTTCTACTGTTATTGAAGTTCTTTTTTTTTTTTCTTTTTTACTGAGTCACCACACACTTTTCATTCCCCCCGAGATTGACCACTCCTTCAAAATGGCTTCCTGCTCTCTGGACGGGCGCGTGTGACTGGAATAAACAGTAGGTCGTCTGCGCCTAAGCAACCGGGGGAATCAAAATAGCCACAACAATCAGTGCAAATATGAAAGGCAGGTCACTGCCGGCCTTTTTTAAAAGGAAGGGCCCCAGGAGACTTAAACAAACAGGCACCCTGTGCATATAGATACCGAGGTGCTACAGAGCGACCGCTAAAAAGCTACAGTAGCACTAACGCTAAATGTTGTCCGGGCCCCTCACACCTTGTGCTGAGTTTTTATTTTTATTTTTTTCAACACACAGCAATAGCCTCTGAGAGTTACTCATGCATTGGCAGCGAGCGCTGTTGCTCACACAATTAGCTCTCTGCAAAACAGCTACATCAGCTCTCGTTTTCTCGCAAAGTGATGAGAGAGAACATGAATAGCATATAATTAGGGATGTTGGCATTGCTTCCTTGTCTTCTAAACTGTGTTTGTTCTATAGCCTTTTTTCACGAGCCTGAAAACCACAACGTTCATTTGAACAAAAAGAACAAGATTTGTGTTGTTTTGGAATAAATTGCTGTGGCTTATTTGCTCAGTATTTCTGGCACTTGTGATTGGAATAGTATTGTGCTCTCTCTCTCTCTCTCTCTCTCTCTCTTTCTCTCTCCCTCTCTCTTTCTTTCTGTCTCTGACTTACTCTCTCACTCACTTACACACTTAATCCTCGTGATTTAAAGTGCAGCAAATAGGTTTTTCTCCTTCTTTTTCTCATTTTCTCACATAGAAAATGTGTTGTCAGAAATGAAGCATAAATGATCACCACCAGAAAGCAGTGAGGGGTAAAATGAAGCTACTGAACCACACTCATGGGCGGTATTAGCATGCAGTCAATCATTCACTGATATAGTCCAATGAGCACTCCTCAATCAATAAATGGCCCCGCTCCCACCAGGTGAAAACTTTTAGGGCTACTGCCTTCAGTGACCTCGGCGCCCATTGAAACGACTAACCTCCTCTGAAACCAGCATGTTTGAAATGTAATGTGGGATTATTTATGCTCAAAAGAAGGTTCAAGTGTCCAGCACAGGCCTCACAGATCCAATGCCAATGAGATTTAGCCCATACTCTTATTTTGAAATTCTAAGAAATAAATCCACAAATCTTTTATCGGACAACCCTTGTCATTCTGCTTATTCTGCCTCTGAATATGTGACCGCATGTGAGTGTGAGTCTACCAAATATGTGTGCATACTGTGTTTTACAGCAGCCTGGGGTGACCAAAACGGCAATAAAAAAATGTGACGTGAATGTTCTCGCTGGAGGTTGGCTGGATGGACCACTATTGATTTGTGTACCACCTTTAAGTGACGCAAGGGTGAGATGTTCTTGTTGATGCATTTGATTGTCCCTTTGAATCCTCTTATCTTATCAAGCCTGATTGATTTGATCAGCAGTATTCTACGTGGCCGTACACAGCACAAAAAAAAAAAGAAGAGTTACTGAAGATTTAACGGAATAGTTTAATATTTTGACTGATTTACTCTTTTGCTGAGTTAGATGAAAAGAACGGTACCCCTCTTGTGGCTGTATGTTAAACACTAGGCTGCAGCCAGTTAGCTTAGCTTAGCACAAAGACTGGAAACAGGGGGAAACAGCTAGCCTGGCTCTGTACAAACAGCAACTTCAAAGCTCAGTAAATGTTAATTAGTTATACGTTCTGTGGTAATTGGTGGCGTTGCGCATCAACACGAAGATGCTGTATGGACCAGTTTTTGTGCTAAGCTAAGCTAATGGATTCCTCGTTAGCACTGAATGCTAAACAGTAGCATTTATTTAGCGTGCGACGAGGAAACGAATAAATGCATTTCCCCAAATTTGAATCCACTCCTTCAAGCCTTAAAAGTAAAATTAGACAGTGGACAGAAAAAAATGTTTTTTATCTTCCCTCACTGATAGATTTCTGCATTCTGTAGAGATATTATTGAAAGCATTAACACACAAATTCCCAACAATTTTGAAGGATATGCATTTTGAAAATGATACTCTTGCATGCGGCACTGTATCTCAATCGAAATAACAGCTCGGTTAGTGACCTTTTTTGGTAATCACATGCTAATCAGCTCATTGTCTTTCCAATCTTGTCAGTGGCATTTTAGATATAGGAAAGTGTCTGCAGATGTGTGAGATTTAAAGGTATAAATGTACCGACACTGCGACATGAATACAATAGCTGGACGAAACCAAACTCCTGCTATGATTATTTCTACAATAATATTCCAACTTCCCAGCTGAAACCATACCATTTTGATCCGGCTCTCTCAGATGGCAATATAGAGCAAGTCTATGGAAAATTGTGCCCTAGAGCAGTACACCACACTAGTGTTATGGCACCCGCATTTAAGATTGGTGTTTGGGTGAGGGTGGGGGAGAGCTTTATGGGCAGTTTCACAGAGAAAGTGAAAGGATATCTTACTTTGGACAGTTTTCTGAGTGAGGGCAATATCACAGAGTGGTTGCAAGCTGGGCCTGAATTGTTGTGATCCATGATATTGCCAGATTTAACGCTATTTCCAGGATGCTTAGGTCACTGTTTCTCTGGCATTTTGCAGCCCTGGCTCACCTCGACTTGTGTGTCGATGTAAGGGAGAGGGCGAGCAAGAGAGTCTGATTTTCATGACTCAGTGAGGTGACTTGGCTGCGATTTCTGCGCGCACATATGTAAACGTTAGAAATATCCGCATAGTTTCAGAGAGGTTTTTGTTGTACCAGGCAGCATCCAGTTGGTTAGCTCTTTTCGCTCTTTTCCTCTTGGCTCTACCTCTTCGTCTTTTTCTCTCTCACTCCATATCCCCCTCTCTGGCTGCCTGTGGCTCTCTCCGGCCGGGGGTAGCCAGGAACACGGGTGCTGTGATATGGACAGCTGGTCGCTCCATCTCTCAGGGCCCCAGAAGGTGTGAAATCTGGGATACCTTTCATAGCACATTACCCTCATTTTGGCAAAAAGAGAGAGGCAGCACAAAGCCAGGAGAGCAAAACAGAAGGGAGGCAGTTATTTATACTGGAGTGAAATCTCTGACTCCTTTAAAGAATCCTGGATCATGGATCCTGTCATCGATAGTCCCTCATTGACTAGTTTTCTTAATTGATTGAGGGAAAGGAGAGCTAATATTTGTCATTTTGACACATCCATTATGGCGGTGGAGCCTTGTCCACTGGAGCTTCAGATGTGTCAATAGATGAGAACGAATTGCAAGTGATCGTGGGCCTTTGGCTGACATGCATCTGAGGACTCTGTGTAATGGGGTCATTTGGAAATACAAACACAATACTGCTCTCTGCAATTGCAGTTGATGTTGAAATTACACGGCTTTGAAATTGTTACTTGAGTTGTACACAACAACTGTAATGTTTTTTTATTTTTGACCTTCTGGACATTAAAGTTGGAAACAGTCACTCACCTCATGTCAAAGATGATAGAAAGGTGAAGCTATTTATTGGGCCGCCACCCTTTGAAGGCCGGTTGAGAATGGCATTTGCAGGAGCTCAACAAGTGCCTAGGCCGTGTTCTATTTCAAATGTTCAAATTCAGAACTTTACTGGCTGTCATAGTTTTGTTGCACTGACAAATGTGGACACTGAAAGATGCAACAGCTCGTGCCGTTTTCGAAAAACATGACGTCTCTCTGCGTGTGTGTGTTCACGCTTCACTTTCTTATGATGAAGGAATTTGCGTCTTGTATTTGCAAACCCGGATCAAATCTTTGTTTCAACATATCTGCCACCACAAGTGTGCTCCCTGCTTCCCTGCTGGGAAAGGGAAATATACGGCCTCATACGCCAGAGCCAGTGGAGAGGGAAAAGGCAATCCCATTGTGAGCAAATAGATGAAGATGACTTACTCCTCAACCCTCAGCCCTCGGAGCTCACTCATTACAAAAAAGATATCTGAGACAATGTCGGTAGCAGAGAATGCCAAAAGGGGAAAGAAAAAAGGGCCAAAGTTTGCTGATGTGTGAAAGCAGATAAAGTCAGGAGTCGCGTTGCAACTTTCTCTTATCTGATCAGACCTTTCTAAATGTATTGGGAGCCTCCTCGGCTCAGTGGTCGTCCGGCTTGAGAGAAACCGCACAAAGATTCTCGCGTCGATACGGTCAGTCGTCATTCGATTAGCGCACCCCTCATACTCCTCCTGTATTCGGATTAGTGGCCAGACCGAAGCGGGTGTCACACATGTAACAGGGCTTCTCCGTGTTCCATCTGCAGCTTGTCAGTATGCGCAGGACACCGTGGATCAGTGTTTATTGAATCATTTTCCAAATAGGGGAAACGATAATTACAAGAAGTGGCGGCTCTGCACATTATGCAAGTGCTGTGCCATGACTTTGGAGCCAAACGGGCCTTCTTATTAAAGGCGGCTGGGCCAGCGAAGCTCCTAATCTATTTCCAGGATTTCCGAAGCTTCAGCAATCCAGGGATTAGACGTTTTCTCACAGATTTAGACCCCTCCCCTCCACCCACACCTCTTCCTCCACCCTTTCTGCTCAGGGCCCCTCTCTCTCTCTCTCTATGTTGCTCTCCCACTTCTCGTAGTGTTGGCGTCTGCAGTTTGTCAACTTGAACCCTTCCTATTCTAACATTCACACACACGCAGACATATCCTGTAAATATGGAGCGCACACACACGCGCGCGCGCGCGCGCTCACATGCCTACCTCGGTTTGTGTGTGGAGTCATGTGGGCAAACGAATATGGACTTTGCGATAGCGGTATCAAAGTCACCGAATGCTAACCTGCCTCATGACATGGATGCATGTTGATAGTCAAACACAGCGCATGTGATCACTGGGAGAAAAGCTGCTGCGGTTGGTGCAGCGTTAACCTGGCCACGCAGTCGCACAGCATTTTTCTTTGCATCCCGCCAATGTATGCACGCGCAAAATCTGCATCAAAACTCCAGGAAGCCACAGCGGCAAGCCGAGAGCAACATAACCTTTCATGAAATGACAAATTGTTTTTACACTTTGGTGGATTAAATAAATGAGATATTATGTGTTATAGTGGTATTGATTTTCTCGTCTAACCTCAGCAAAATGTCAAATTATTTCTTTAACACAGTCAAACTCACAATTTGGCTGATCTGCTTTACATCATTTTTTTTGTTTCAGTTGCCAGACAACTGAACAACCAGGCAAACAGCACTTCTCAGTTTTCGATCAAATCAGTATTTTATGTCGGGCATAATGGAGGTGAAGAGTCTGAAGGGGAAAGAAAAGAAAGAAGCCGCTGTTGTAATATGTCCTATGGCTAGTGTGTATCAGTGTGTATCTCAGGCTAGCGTCCAAATAAATACATCTCAAATTAAAAAGAGCAGTTAGTCGCGCGGCAAGTAAGCCTTGAAAGTTAGCGACCAGGTGAACCTATAATATCGAACACTAAAAAAGAAATGCAAAAAATGTGAAAACGTATCTGGAAATATGGAAGGGAATAAAAACAAATTTACACGGTAAAGGTTAGAAAACAAATGATTCAAAGGCCCCGCACTGTTATTTAGAGATAGTGAATAAATTTGATTATTATGTTATCACACTAACACTTAAATTCCTTTTTATGGTGACATTTTATTGGTCTTTATGGGCGCCATTTTGCTGACTGAGCATTGCTGTTTGCATTCAGAAGTCGTTTTGTTTTTTGCTTGTTGCCCAAAAGAAAGATCACTCCAGAACAACAGCGCTGCTCCGGAAAAATAGTTTACGAAGCAGACAGCTGTACACGGAGCCCAGAGGTCAAACTAGGGCGGGTCACAGAATGTGAAACGTGAGGGACAACCGGCCCTGTGTTGGTTACTAAGGTGGGATAGGGGTTTAGCACCGGTCGTAATCATTTGCAGTCAAGCTGTGGTCCGGATGTCACGGTGGGGGAGGCGAATATAAATACGAACAAAGACATAAATATGAGCACATGTGCTAACATGTAGGCGCACACATGCACGTAGAGGTCTGACAAAGATAGATACATGTACACTGTCAGGCATGCCTGCCGGTACACATGTGATACTTGTACCGTCAGAGCTGATGTAGAGCAATGCAAATCGGAGTGACGGCTGTCACATTCACATGCATGAATTGTCGCACCGCAGACTTATCTTTGCTCTCTCTCTCTCTTTAATGGGATGCGGCTTCACCCACTCCTCTTGTCTTTTGTTCCCCCCCCCCGCCCCTGTGACTATCTTACAAACGCACAGACAAAACTCCCCAACTTGCAGTCAGCAAGTCGCGATGCCGAGCAGATGAGCCTCTCGCCGCAGCAGATTTCCTTTTTTTTTTTTTTTTTTTTTTTTCCCACTCGGGGGTCTTGAGTCACTACTGTCAGCAGGGTCGGGTTGTTCAAAGCGCTCTCACGCCTCACAAGCTTGGGGGATGCGGGGTTGCAGAGATGGACACTTCCACCACCCACTGCTCTCAGAGCTAATCATGGAACAGCCAAACCCATGCGGCTTCCCCGCTTGAATCACAGACCCCGGCTTCAGTGGAGGTTGGAGGACTCCAGCAAATGAGATATTGGCTGTCTTAAAGGTTCTGCTTAAGTTAACATATTCACATTCTAGGCTATAAAGAGGTTGGATGTTTCTAAATGGGGAAGGTACACAATTTATTAAATGGAGAGTGGAGAACAGGGGGGGAAAAAAAGTTGAATAAAGATGAGAAAATGTGGCAATAGGAGGAACACGGGAAATTGAGCTGCAGCTGTAAGCCTTCAGGGTGATAAGCTTATCTCAGTCTGAACCATTTTAATTTAGCAGTCAAAGCAAACAAAAAGAATGTTGGATAAAATATTGCAGAGGTAGGCTGACCACTTAAAAAAGGGAAGGCTTTCGGCACAGTCAGACCATATAACAAGCTACTCCAGGGACGCCGACTGAATGTGACCAGATGAGACAGTTATACACACTCTTCCCCTTCGCAGAGTCCCACCCCCCAGCACGGCGCTCAGGTGGGACATGGCCTCAGACGAGACATGTCATGACTCGCCTGATGGGATCCGCCGAGCGGAATAACCGGGTCCGACAAACCGTCCCCCACCTCCGCCTGCCAGTTTTTCCCGTTCCCCCCCCTCTGTTCTCCCAAGCAGCCCAGACTTGACCAGCAATGGGACGTTGGTGAGGGCCCGGGGAGGGGGGGGGGAGTTTGGATTAGACCTGATCCCTTCAGCTTTCAGCACGAGCTGTAGGAAGGATGGAAAAAGAGGCATTCTATCAGCGAATTAAACTAAGATTCATCCAGGGCTTATGTGATTAAAAGGGGAAGAGGACAGCATCAATTAACAAAATCCCTCCCCAACATTTTCGCCAATATTTGTTTGAGGACGTGCTGTCTGCGATGTAAGCCCCTTTGATGCCATGCGCAAATATTTGGAGTTTATTTCACTGGGGCTTCTCATAGAAAATGAGCCCGTGGCTTTTAATGAGCATGGGAATTTAAAAGAACAAATTACTTCGGCGCGTTGAGAAACTGACATGTTTACGCCTAGATTATACCGACTGGAAATAGCAACATAACAGACATATTGTGTCAGTAGACTTGACAATGTTGTTTTCCTATCTGGGTAACATTCAGAATTCCGTCTGTAGCATTCGCTTCAAACGAGGATCCTGTCTTACATTCTTCAGGAGGCAGGTTAACTCAAAAAACCTTGTCTTTGTGTGTCACCTCAATATGACCCCTGCTGAAATGTCACAGCGAGCAGGCTGAGCCATCACGGAGAAAGGATTTTACAACACCTTTGTGTACAGTGTGTCGCCATCTCATTAGCCCTACAATATGGTGATCTGACGTCCCCAAGGGCTCTTGCCGCTCCGCGAGACGTTTGTAATCTTGGCTGACACCGCCTGCCCCCCCCCCCCCCTCGTTCATTGTTTCTGGCACCATTGTTCACCCGCCACATCATCGACTAGATAAACCACGGACATGTCAGTTACAATTGGCTCCCCCTGATTAGCCGAGCCGACCAACGCTCAAACAATAACCGAGCTTGCGCGCGAGCGTGAATAAAAACACATTCAGAAGTCACATGCAAACAAGTGGCAGCTCATAATTGTGCCCTTATTGCTGCACAAGTGCATCCTTAAAAGTTGCTTCTTCGACTATTAAGCCTAATTAATGGGCCTGGTGTAGAGGGGCGATAACCGCTAAACAGCGATTATCGGCCAGCGTGACACTCAATAAAGAGCCACTCTGCACACAAAAGCCTTGGCCACAGTCAACGGCTAGTGGCACAGAGGAAAAGGAGAAGAGAAGAAAGGAGAAGAGGAGGAGCAGTAAAGGAAGGAGTTAAAAATGAGTGATGGGAGGCAGGCAGTTGTTAAAACAGACGTGGCTGGGGTGATGCTGGGAAGGGAAGAGAGGAGAGGGGAAAAAGCAAGGTTGAGAAGAGAAAAGGGTCCTTTATCCGTGATCCCCAGAGTGTGGACTAGAGTGAGAGCAACCAGATCAGAGGGCTCTGCCAGCCATCAGGGGGTTCACGCTAGTGTGGTTGCAAAGCACAGCCTTCTAAGACACATGGAAGTGGCCCCTGGGTACATGCTGGAAATAAGATGTTACAAACAGGTTTGGGGTATGGCTGTGAAAGCCCTGAGCTTCAGCCAGCGACGACTTTGTCAATCCATCTTGTTTGCTGACCCGCCCCAGCCTCTGTTTCTTCCACTGAGTATTAAAGTACAGACAGTTTCTATTTAATGGTTCTGTTTTTATCACTTTTTGTCTCCCGTACGCGCTCGCCCCTTCATAACTGGGCTAGATTTTCAAAGACAAATCCCGCTGCGGCTGCAGCAATTCCAAATTCATTTGGGTTCGATCAGTCTGTCCATTTGTTGCAGTGGAGGAGGTGTCAATATTGTCTGTTTTTAGTAACGCCTTTGTGAGGGTGTTTGCCATGATAGAGGTGGATAACAAAGCAACAAGAAATAAAAAAGAATCACTGTAAGAATTTCATTTTCACCTATAGGTTACTGTTTTTCTCGTACCGTCTGTACTGCCTGATTCACGATCGAGCGGCAGGAGGGAAAAATGAATTAGTTGGAACAATTAAAACAAAAATAAAAAATGCAAATGAAGGAAGGGATGAAATAAAGATGAAATGATAATTCACAGACAGAAAAATGGCCAAATGAATTAGAGCACAATCAAACAAAACACCCTCGACGCAGTACAGTACAGCACACAGCAGTAAATCCGCGGTGACAAGCAGCCACAACAATGAAGGAGACAACAAGCGATATGCTAATCATACAATAATTAGCATGACTTACTCAAACAAACATGCACAGACATGTAAATGGGAGATAGCACAACATAAAGAGGATTAAGTGAAAGGATATGAGGTCAAGGGAAGGCTAAAGGTTGGGTTTAATTATCCCCCCAGCCGACGTCAATAGATTTTGACCAGTTCGTCACACTATCAACTCGAGCCCTGTTCAATCTGTTTGTTTAAGCAAACATTAGAAGATGGTTAAAGCCTGTGTAAAGGCAATTCTGATATTTCTTTCAAAATATATTAAATATGTTGGAAAATAGTAGCTGAAAACATGTGAAAAGACTTTGAACAATATATAACTGAAATCTGGAGTTGGAGGTTAAAACAGTTTTTCACCAGTTTTCAGTCCAGGATTTTTTGGGCTGTCCTTAAAGGGTGGCTCGATGACACACTGAGACCACCCTGAGCAAACCCCTGCACCCCAAGCAGAAAGATAGAGATTAATTCATCTCACTCAGAGTGTTTCAGTGTTACTCATGTCATTTTTTGAACTCATAATTTCAAAATGGCTGCTTGACTGCTCCCACAAATGGGCGTGGCCTCCTCACATTCAGTGGACACAGCCCTGGAGCCGAGAATACTGCTCATTTTCTCAAAGACTTTATGGTGGATTGATTTTTTGCTCCCCCAACAATCTTATTAATGAATTCCCCAAAAGGTTTTATAGAGAGCAATACCAGAACATATGTAAGTAGTCTCCTCTAACACAGCCAGGACATCTCGGTGCATAAGTCATCAGTTTTAGTTATTTATAGTGGATTATGTGATGAGCAAGATTTTTAAGTGAGGAGGAGAGTTACACATTTATGACAGCATAGATTAGCATGGATTATCCGTAGACATTAAGACCAAAAATAATGTAAGGGATTGTGTTAGCCGGATGTATTTCTACTGATACTAGCAAGAAGATGAAACACGATATGGGGAGTCCAGTATGAGTAACATATCCGTTAATATTACAGCACATCAGATGGAAAAACAGCAAGCCTTTCATATTACTTGCAGTGATGTCATTGAAATGAATGGGTAAGCCACATTTTCTTTTCAGGCAGTGCAAATGTCGATATGAACACAGCACTATACAGGCAACTAGCAATGCACACATGGCTCTGTATTTTCATTTTATTTTTATGATTATTGTAATCTATGTTAATTCTTTATTAAATTACATTACCTGACTGATTTTTAATTCAGCCATTCAGAATATTAAGAAAACTGATTTCCATGCACCACCAGTAATTCTAATAGTTTTTGTTTAATGATAGCTTTGTTAGCATTTTATTTTATTTTTTTATTAGATTCCTACCAGTCACCATGATTGTAAAAGAAATAGCTAGGTCTATTGATAGGACCCCAGAGGGTTAAGTACAAACATAGATCCAATTCCTACCATTGTTACTGGAAGCAGTCTGACACCCCTGTTGTTATCAGCTGAGTAGCTGTTCCCCTGTATTTTCAGAAACAGTGTAACTCCACAGTTATAACATACAGTAATTAAAAATAAACCCACGTCTGATCTATTTATACAGCGTAGATATACACAGTTGCCTTTGACATGGTCACTCACGGGCACCGAAAGAAAGCCTGCTGTTTTGTCATTCATGGTGGATTCACAAGTCTCGGCAGATCATCATCCGGCTTGTTTGTGGAGGATGTGGGAGTTGCTGTCAGTTCATTGATGTCAAAGAACTGGCAACACTGTTATAAAGTAATCACTGGCAGATGCCGTGCTCAACACAGTGGCAATAGCTGCTCATTACCAAGGGTGTTACTGGAAAACAAGTCTCATGGATTATCATTAACTGCAACAACATACTGTACACATAACGGATCATCCTCTGAGTACATCACTGTATATACACACGGTAGATCTCGACATACTGTGTCTGATTTATACAATGGTATGTTTGAGTTTGAGTGACAAATGCAAGGCTGCTTATGTTGTTGCAGAAACTTCTCTTCCTCTACTCCACCTGTCCATGAAAACGCAGCTGAATGTGAACCACCAACAACAACACTCTTTTGAAAATTCTCTCCAAGGCATATAGATTTGGAAGTGTCAGGCTTGCGTGGCAGTGTGAATAAGGAAAACCGAGCTTTTCTCAAAAAACGCTGATGCACGGCTGTCATGTGATCCAGCATGAAGCTGCTAACTCAAGTGGCCCATGCCACCAGATATCAACACCTTTCAATTGTTTTGGTATCTCAAGATAGCAAACTTTGGGGAAACAATTAGAAGACGCCTGTGCGGGCAAAAACTTTGCATGTATCGGCATTGCTGTGGACGCGGCATTAAGCTAGCTAATGTGTGAAAACTGAGGGCGGTGGGTGACACTGCAAATGAGCCTGATGATACAGACTAGTTTGCATACGAGAGGGTCATTTGGAAGAAAAGGAGGTTCAGGATGTCACACTCCATCAGCAGGCTGAGGTGTCGCCTGGCCAAGGCATTCATCTTTCACAGGAGCTTCTCAAACCACATTCGTCCCGTGAAGGTGTTTGCTTGAGACATATGGACCTTTCATCACCCTCATTCCCCTTGTTTTAGAGGGTTTTCCACAGCTCAGTGTGAGACCACCTTGAAATCTGATTCAGGAAGGGTGAAGCTGTTACTTTGAGGTACGCTGTTCCTTTCTGTGTTGCTTTAATTTAATAAACAGAGCCTGAGACATGCAGGAGAGACTGGCTGCATGGCTGTGTGTGTGTGTGTGTGGGCTTAACCATATTTCCAATGGTTGAACCCACGCACGCAGACATGCAGCCATGTTTGATCAGTGAACTGAGAGGAGTGAGATGGATTATTATGAATGAAAGAAAACGTGTTCTTTCATGTCAAGTGAAGCCAGCCTATAATGCTAACTAAATAGAGCCATAACAAAAAGACTTGCTCATCTATTATTTAAAAAGAACATCCAAGATGACATTTTCTGGTTATGGGTCTGTGGCTACGTGCGCTTTGGGTGTGTGTGTGTGTGTGAGTATTTGCTGTTGGGTTGTGGGGGTTGTTGGGATGATGTTGAACAAGCCCAATGGTTCATAACCCCCAGAATCGTGTCCCAGTTTGCGATAACATGCTCATCACAGTCCAAAGCAACGCTAACTTGCACGTGATGTGCTCTTTGACTCCCGGTTGCCAGTTGGGCAGATACCTCCAGCCTTCCCGCACCAAGCGAAGCCAGTTTCCTCAGGCTTCATATTTATTAGCCTTGATGTGTGTGAGCTGGCGTGCAGCACGAGCAGCCGAGCGAAAGCGCAGCGGACGCAAACCATGCTTGACGTGGCCATCTCATGTGGAAGGCGAGAGTAAATAAGATTCCAGCAGGGAGGAAAATGCACAATCATTGCCTGGGAACCGGGGCCTCCTATCATGAGGTTCATGCAAACCTAAGCGGGCTCCTGCTTAGACTCTTCACTGAGACTGAGTTAAAGTTCTCACCCAGTTAACCATTCTTTAGTGGTTAAGAATTGACTTGAGGAATGCGCCTGCTGCCCCGCAGCAGCTTGCATAGGTTAGCCCTACATACGTTAGCTTACACCACCGCAGGTTGTGCTTGAGAAATCCAGCACTTTCCTCCCCCCTCCATTTCTAAATGTCAATCTCTACAATATACCCCATACAGAAATGCTGCCCTTCAGCATGACTGAATTCTCTCAGGGAGATATGCGAAAAGACACAAGGAAATTCATTGCTATCAATAGAAAAGTGTCCTGTGTTATTACAACACTGTGTGCACTCAAGTACAGGCTATAACTTAATCTTCGTGAGGAAATGGTGTTTGGGGCCTGGGAAAGAAAGGTAATTTGCAAGTCAGAATAGTCACTTTAATAGAGGACTTGAAACGAGGTTACTTGATATTGAACAAGTCTGAAAATCTGGTTTCCCAGCTATCTTGTATGAAGACCAGGCATGACTTAAAATAGCCACCAGAAGGGCCAATCATAATACTTTATTTTGAGAATGTAATTTTCTCATGCTTTGCCAGTAATTAACCTCTACACAATAAGGTATTGGAAGCACCACAGACACAATTCCAGCCCTACAGTTTGTTTAAAAGCCTAGGCTATATGATAGGCTGTGTGTGACAGGGGAATGGAGGAAGGGAGGAAAAAAGGAGCCAAGATTCGACTTTATCTTCTGCAGGGAGCCTTTTCTTTTGCATTCTCTGCCTGGTTTTATTCAAAACTGCTGTTTCTTCACTTCTGCTGAATTGGGTTTTGTTCCTGGCTAATTCCAGCCCATCTCAGTCCAGGGCTCGTGGGAACTGCCGCGATCGCTTACAATCACTTCAGTCAAACACCTGGGAGATAATTGACTGGGCTTCGGTCAAACTTGTTTTTTTTTTCCCCCCGTCTCTCTCCTCCTCTCTCTTTCCCTGAGTCTTCACAATGGAGACAAAGAGCATAGGCACAAAAAAAGATCAGAATCACTAAATCCATTCCCAGACAAGGCACTGTATAGATGGTCCGAGAGCCAAATTGCCTTGCCCCAGTCTGGGCCAACTGAATGTGAAAATGGTTGAGGAACGGTTGTGGTTTGAGCTTGGCAGTCCCAAAGGAGATGCAGTGTTGGAGAACATAACAGTGAAAAACACATAGACAAATGTATTATCTTTTTCATACCTCAACAAATGCTCACAGACCTCAATTCCCAAACCCAGAACCTGTAACAGAGCAGAATCGTGTCCAATAATTTCTCATTTGTGCGAAATTTTGCAAACTGGCAGGATGATGCTACAGCTGGCCAAGATGAGAACATTTAAGGGTTGCCCTCTTTGTTATCGACTGTGGCTTATAATACAGTAGGCGCTAGTCAATTTATGTTGGATAACGACCAGCTGCCTGCATCTTGCACTGAGAAGCCGTTGAAGTGCATTTGCTGAAAGTGTTTGAAAGTTCGAATTCGCTAGCTTCAAGTTTAAGCCCTGTAAGCAGTTAAATTGTCCGGTTTTATGTGAGCACTTAAAGTGGTTTAAGAGCTGAAAGCAGATGAACTGTCAGTTGATAATAAGTCGGCGGCTGTATGAGTATCAACAGTATCTTCTCGAATATCTCTAACATCGGTGCTAGTCAGCCACTTCAATTATCCCACAGCACTATCACGCTCACTGCCCCCAGATTTGATGGCACACATTTCTATTCAAGAAAGAAAGGGAACTAACTAATCATTTTTGAATTAGTGCATGGCAGCAGCGGGAGCAGCCATTAAAATCATGCTGCTATTAGTCATTATACAGTATCTAGACTTTACAGTTTCACTGTTAAACATAATCATGTCCTAGTCTCATTATCCATGGGAAGTATTTATTATGAAACAATTCTGCAGTGTGTTCTTATCAGTGAATGCAACTTAGTGAATGTGTTATTGACTTGCTAATCTTATTCAAGGTCACGATCCGCTATAAATAAAATCCATAAAAGTGGACCATGTAAACAACAGTCGACGGAGTTGACTTCTTATCTTGCACTTCTCATACATATAGAAAATGATTTATCTTCCACACCACGTGGCCGCCTCCTGATGAGAAATCACGGTTTTTAGCATGGAGGTGGTTATATGTTTGGCCTGTTTACTCCAGCTGCCTGGGGGGGCAGAGGGGAAATGGAGGCTAATTATTATTAGGGTATGGCACGGGTTTACATAGCCGAGCCTGCCTTACTTGCAAAATGACGCGCAGGAACACACAGTGACACAGTAACTCGCACCTGTTTTTTAATATGGTAGCCACTCCGGCGTGGAATGGAAAGTCTCTGGAGTGATCTCACTTTGTTTGGGGGATCTGTCTTCCCGATACATCTGTTCCTTCTCATCGTTGGACTCTAATGCTGCTTTGTGGACGATGTATCCTTTCATTATGAGCGTGGCCTCATTATCCATTTATGTTGTTAATGCCCTTATCCCTTGTGGCTTGGCATGCTCATGAAAGTGATCCCGATATGACCACTGCTACCGCGACAACAATGCAAAAAATTGAAATCTATGCTAATAGAGCTAACCAGAGAGTTTTGTCCCCAAAGACAATCATATCTTTGTCACATATGTTTGTCTTGTTGAGTAGTTCTGTATGTGGATCCAAGAGCATTTATATGTTTGTGCCAGCTTTAGATCTGAGAAAAAAAAAAGTTGTTGCTATGGGACGATGCGACGATGTGAGCTATTCAGTCCATCCCTTTGAGCGACCATCAAAGTCTTAAACAGTGTGCTCATGTGATCTCTCCGTGTTGTAACCTACTCAGGTTGCATTCGAAAGCATGCGCCGGTGGCTTGCATCTTGGCGCTTCTCCTTGAACCCACCCCGCTGTAAGAAGTTCATACAGCAATAATGATGTCATGGCAGACACGGTTATCAAATGTCCCACACTTTGCACTGCACCGACAATGCAACATAAATAATCTGCCTCTCATGTTCGGGTCATGCATGTGGAATTATCTCAGTGACAAGTGTCCCCCACATATTAGTGTGACATTTGGTTTCTCTCATGATTTCCTTGGACCTCATTTTCTAGACTATATACGGTTGACTGATGTCTTGAAATAAGAATTGATACCTCAACGACGATTATCTGCAACACTGTAGATGGAACATTAGCAGATTTTCTTCCCATTATCAGCCAGGAGCAAGATTAAATCATGCATCTTCCAGTTCTATGTCTATCTTAGTGCTATGGACTACATCCTGCCTGTTCTCACATAGGGCTTCGACTGCTGGAGGAATTTTTCACATTTCTGGCCCATTACGCTCGGGTGGGCCTTGATGAAGCCAAAAGTACCTGCTTTAATTGCTGTGTTTTATAGACTGTACACAAGGCTACCCTCGCTAAATACAGCATGCTTAGATTAATGGGAGCGTTCAGCGTTAGTGCATTTTTAATGAGGACTGGAGGCTGCCAGACTACTTTTCTATATGATGAGGCACACTTTCCCCTTCGTTTGTGACACTGGCACGATACATTGTGGCGCCCCAGTGCCCGCCAGCTGGTATCCAGTGTGAAGCCAGGAGAAAGCTGGTGTGCCTGGTAAACTACATCCCACCCAGCAATGACAAGCAAACAAACAAGGCTCTCTGTTTGGTACTTTTTTTTTTTTTAGGCAAGCAGAGCAGCTTGAAATGCGCTGTCTGAGATGTAAATACCCACATTCACCGACACACCCACCCACACAAATACACACACACACACACACACACAAAGAGTGCTATGCACATGGACGGTTTGGTATTTTTCCACGTGCACCTGTTGTCGCTGCAAACACACACACACACATAGAGCTTATCAAAGAAAAGCAAGAGTTTACAGCCTGATATGTTACTGGATACAGGGTGTGACCCTGATTTACATTTGCATGTGGAGTGCAATGAAGTACAGAGAGTAGAAACAGCAGTCAGCAGAGAAGATAACCCCAAACATTCACTCTAAATTTATGCCAGGATCCTATTCCCTCTCACTGAATTAATGCTTTAATCTCTCCCTCTTTGTTGCATGTGTACTTGGGCTCAGGGAGTGTGTGTATGTGTGTGTGCACGCGCGTGTGTGTGTGTTGGGCATTGGGAGGTTGGGGGTGGGGGATTATATTTCTCAGCAGCCACTGTTTTAGTAGTTCTTTTGGAATGAAAGAATTTACCACCGAGGTCCGGAGCCTGAAAAATTGCACCTTTTGCCTTTTCAGGCTTTCCTCTATTCAAAGTCACACCAACAGTCACCATCAGTTCTGCTGTCTTTGCATTTCTCCTCCACAAAAGAAATAGCAAGTATTCTTGAATGGAAGATTACCTTCAAATGCAAAGCTTAAAAGATTATGCGCTTTCATATATGTCTTTGAGGTCCATTATTCGATGTGATTTCTTGAACATTCAGTGCTCTCCCGCACTTTCCCATCTCCCCTTCTCTTTTGGTTGTTCTTTCATTTATCTGCATATCTTTAATTCACCACTTAATCTAATCAAATAATACTCACCTGATCACATTATGCACTAAAACTTTCTCTTTCTTTCCTTTTTTTTAACCAGGCACCTGTATCAGATCTGCGACGTAACGCATTGCATGTTTGAATCCGCGGCTCACTCTGCATGCGGTACTACCAACATGTCTGCTGACAGACCATATTCATAATTTATTCCGCTCTAAAATGAAAAATCAAACGTATGCTGGGGAATATCCATTTTTCCCACCGCCTTCCTGCCACCTGACTCCTTGGTTTATGAATTATTTTGACTATTGGTAATGATGTCCTGTGTTGGTAGGCCATTACAGGAGAGGAACTTAATTCGCCCATTGTTAATTAATTGCTTCATTCTTAGCGGGAGTAATAAAAATGCTATTAAGTAAAATACCTCTATCATTAACCTAACTTTGTTAATATGGGTATCAGTGGGGCTCAATAAACAAAAGCTGTAGTGCCTACCGCCACACAGGGGTAATTAAAAATGCACTATCATTAATTATATTGGATGGAAGATTGTCCAATGAGTTGGAGTCTTGTTGACTATTCCCTTCCCAAGCAAGAGCTCCATCAGGCGCTCGGTGAGAACAATGAGTTTTTATCAGGCCCGGACTTCCTGCTGTTTATCTGCAGTGTAAGAGTCTATACATAAAAACTAAATATATCCCACCTGTTTCATAAACCTGAGTACGTTCTGTGCTTTTTGAGCTGTTTATTCACTGCTCTACCGCATTTGTTTTTATAATTATACAACCCACACTTGGATGCTTTACTCCTGAGTCATAACACTGCTTAGCACACAGCCCGTCACAAATTCTAATAGATGAAAGACGGCAATTATGCAAACCGCTATAAAATGTGTCAAGAAACCATAAAGCAATTGTCCGGTTAAATATCAGCTATCTAAGTTCGTGTAAACAGACATGATTGCACCACAGATAGAAACCCCGGTGATAAGGTAAAGACCTTTCAGAGTTTAGTGGAAGGTTTTCCTCGGGGATCGGGTACTTTTCCTCGAGACGCATGCACAGTCGTCTCAAGAGTGTTCCCGTAGAGGTACAAGCAGCTGATTCACGGTGGGAAATCAAACCACAAGTAACAGTCATTACGGTAATTATGTGTAGACTGTAATAGAGCTCGCTTGCAACACACAAAAACCGTGACTGGAAGCTGCAGTAAAAGGATAAGTAAGGTCAACTTCACGTTCGTTCGTTTCAAAGCCTTCTTGCAAATGACTTCCTTTAAGTTTCTGCAAACATGCCAGAGAGGAGTGAACTGAATTGCCGGAAGAACTTCGGTGTTGCATCAGTAAATTGACAAGCGGGTGAGCAATATTGTCGGCGAAGATATTAGCTTTGTAGATATTCCCATTTGTTTGTTCACGAGACAGCTATGACAGCAATCACTCGCTGCGGGAACAAGCCTTGAGATTAACATTGCCAACTTCATGTATATCCGAGCTCGTTGTTGTTGTCTTCCTCTTCACTATCTCCGTCATCCCCTTACTTTTTTTTCCTCCCCCCTCTCTGTCTCCATCTTGTCATATTTCTGAAAAACTGGTGGCACAGGCGTGAAATTGATGTGATGAAAAACAACTGGGATATCTCTATGAGCCATTTGCTTTGCCGTTATGGCCTCCCTCGCTCTCCCCAGCATGGCTCTAGGCTTTCTGTTGCGATTGGGGGCATACTGCAAATTAGCCAGCAGCTATCTGAGGTTACCAGCCAAGTGCATCGCTGACCTCGCACCCTGCCAAGCTCACCCCTCCCGGAACCAGCTCACCACGCACAGCTTCAGCCCAGACTTTGTGTCAGTGGTGCTGGGCTTTCTTTAGTTTTTGTTTGCCGTGCTTAAAATCCTCTAACAGGTATACGCTACCTATGCTACGTGACCACAGAGAGCATCATCCTAAAGCCCGGTGGTGAATTTCTTTCATATTACTGACTCCCCTAACAACCGAGACAATATAAGGTGTAAGGGCAAGTAAGAAAACTCTCCCCTCAGTTATATTCATCCTAGCATCTCCCACATGAGCCGTGAAATCAGGCTCTGACTTATCCCGGAGCTTCACGTTTACAAGGAGAGATAAGGGCAGTTCAGACCTATTGTTGCAGCCGGCATGACCCTAAACATGAAAGGGCATCTTGGCCATCTCCCATTGTGTGCAGCTACAGTATATATTGAGCTGCATAAACCCGTCCTTTTGTGTGAAGTGAAAAGAGAGGGGCCCCCTCTTAATTAAGCAATGCGAGTGACTTCCTTACGTGCATAAATGAATGCTCAAGAATCTAACCGTGTCATCCCGGATGTAGATAAATGAATAAGTTGCTGAATGCGAGCGGCAGTAAGTGGGTTAGCATGTAAATAAATGAATAAGTTAGCAAATTAGTGTTTAAGTGTGTTAGCATGTAAATAAATGAATAAGCGAGTGAATTACAATGCGAGGGGGTTCGCGGGGTGAGTAAAGACGTTAAGGAAGTGAGAGTGTCAGCAGTGCAAAGGAAGTTATCTCTGGCGAGGGGGGAAAAAAAAAGCCTTTGAGGACGCGGTTGTTCTTGTCGCGGGGCGGCGCAGCGACCGCATCTGGCTCGCGCATGTCATATTTCCTCATGTACAGATGACATGCCAATTACTTCTTAATTACATGCGTCATCTGGACCAAAGAGCCCAATGCCAGCGCTGATTAATCCTGTTTATTGTGGCCGCGATGACAGTCCCGGTGGACACACAGAGCACCACAAAACACACAACAAGGGATTATAGGAGGGACTTTGAGAAGGCTGCAGGGGACAGGATGGCCAGGGCAAGGGTTGGCTGATTGAATGACTGCCTGACAGTCACTCTTGCTCCGGATTTCTACCACTGATGATCGGATATTGCGAAAAAAAAAGAAATGCGATGGAAACCATTTTGTTTCCAGAAAGTGGAAACAGCTTGAGGCGTAACAGCATTTGACTGGAAAAAAACAAAAACAAAAAAAAAACCACACACACACACACACAAAAAAGCTGATGTTGCCTACTCACGAGGAAAAGCCAGCATTATTGCTCAGCACTATGTGCAATGTGCTTACACACGTTTTCTTGTTGATGGACGGCTGCCAAGTCATTTGAATATCATGTCCAGTTAAAATCATGATTTTACACACATCAAGACCAATTACTTTCTGTCATCCCCACATCGGCATCTTGTTATTTCTTCCAATTTAATATGGTTAACAAGGGAGAGGGAGAGAGCGCATCGCCGACGCGGGTTTATTTCCAAAACGTGATAGTCACGAGGGGGCAATGAGGTCATGTTAGCAGTGGAAGAATCTGGGTGCGTGTGCGTGTGTGAAAATCTAGACCTTCCTGTAAATGAATACGTAGCACATGTGAGCCAGATACCTATCGTAAGCAGGAAGATTTCAGACCGTGACCGGAAAATGCGGGGGAGGGGACGGTGGTAACCATTAGATTAGCACGGCGATACGTGGACGTGGCAGGACCGGCGCTGGGAGGCCGGCCCGAGATAGGGGTCAACCCCGGCGAAGGGGGGCTGCGGTGGTTTATCTTCGGACGAGAGATGCTCCGGAGCGCAGCGAGGTGGTTACCAGCCGCCCGTTGGCCTGACCCTTTGTTAAAGTCCACGCTTCCTGTTCCCAATCACTCCCCCTTGTACTTAGCTTCCATCTTCCTTCCCCTCCTTCCATATCTGCCTCTAATTCATGCCCCGTCTTTGTCCAAATCTCTCTATCATTCACAGCGGCTCACTCCCTCTCGCTTTTGTTGCTCCCTGTCACACTCTCTTTCACCATCAGCTCCATCTCCATCCATCTGCTCCTTTTGTCTCTTTGCTCTTTTTCACGAGGATGCCTTGGCAAAAATGGGTATTGACTGTGTCTTCTCTTCCCTCACATCCCTGCTCCGCTTTCTTTTCTTTCTCCCCCCCCCCCCCCCCCCCCCATCACAGTGTACTCCAGCAGTACATGCTCCTTTTAGGAGGTGGTGTGAAGAGTAGTAGAAATGCACCCTGTAAGGGGAAAAAAAAAAGGTGATGATACAATCAGTTTTATTGTGCCGTAAGGATTTTTTCAGGCTTGTGGTTATACACCCCGTATGCAGGCTGTATGAAAGAATTGCGATTCGCATGCATTTTTCTCTCTCTCATTCCCCTTTTACTTCTTTTTTTTCATTGCTCAAAATAATTAGACTGCAGTCCGGACTCAGGGGTGTAAACGTTTGTGCTCACGTTTCCGTGATACAAGAGTAAAAAGGGGGAAGAAGAGAAAAAAAAAAAAAAAAAAACTGGTTGTGCTGCTCCAGAAATTTCTACCTGTGTGTCGCCAACTTCCCCCCCCCACACACCTCCGCCCTTCCACCCTTCTCCCCTGATGCTGTTTTAACGTGGAGTTCCACAAGGCACAATGCACTTCGGCTGACCTAATTCTTCCCTGGCGCTCTTCCAGTGCTAAGAGTACATAAGGACTGCGCTGTCAAGGTATTCAGCTCAGCCTCTCTATTATTTTAGAAATCAAGCAACATCTGTTGTGCTCTGGGCCCTCCTAGTGATTCACAGGAGGGTTTTTTTTTTGTTTTTTTTTGCAGAAAGATGCACCTAAATTCGCCCGTAGCCAGTGATGAGATCTCATTAATGTATTTTTCACATTGCAGAGTTCATTTCGACTCCTGCTGCTGTTTTTTTTTTCTTCTTTCGGTTCGAGCATGATTTTTCTTGTAGATGCTTAAACATGCAGTACGCACAGTAAGCATCAGGAAAGAGGTAATTCCTTTAATGCCCGTCTATTACCTAAATTACAGTAGCCATGGTGTTTGACTCACTGACTTTAAGGTTTATATTAAGCTTCCAAAACTGGCCCACTGGATATTCAGCATGACAAACAAGCACCGTGCACTTTCGGTAGAAAGAGATTTAACTGCATCTCCTCCACATAAGCGCGTCTCATTTCCTCTAGTTACATTGCCGGGCATGTGGCATCTGTTGGAATTTTACAGCAATTTCAAAGTTTGGGTTTGTGGCATTTTAAGCACGCGGGGAGTGTGCGAGTCTTGTTTATGTATGTGCATTTGCAACCCAAACCCTCATGGTCCATAAATTTTAATATTCCTTGTGAGTGCTATACCCAAGCAAAACACAAAGTGCCTCACAAGTCCCTGCCCAGAGCACTGGTTTAGCACAGTTCTCCACCAAGACGCATTACACACCAGGCTTGTGCTCACAGCCTCAGCCTCTTTCTGCCACCACTTTCCACATGCATCTTGCATGACTCGCTGGTGATTTTAAACAAGCCCAATAACAGCCCTACAACACGCGGCTCTGACGGGGGACTCGCGTCGCCATGTGACCGTGATATTATTCATCTGCTGTGGCGGGGGTGGGGAAAGGGAAAGGGAGGGTGGAACCTGTCCTGTGTTGCGCCCCAGGCTCCTTTTTGTGTTTACCTGCCCCTGCATGGGACTGATGCTATTTTCAGTTCTGAGGCTAACTGGCCCTAGCCTCTTCATGCCATTTGCCTTAATAATGCGGGCTGGACTCTCTGCGGGGGAAAGTAGCCGCCATCCTGAGAGTGTCTAAATGACACAGTGGAGTTCATTGATGGAAAGGATTACGCGCTCGCGCGCGGGCCGGCTGAGGCGACGGGTTCCTCTGAAGGGCGCCACAAAGAGAGGCGATGTAAAATCTTCACAGGGGGAAGAATACGCCCGGCTTACTGTATGTCGGAGGGCGAGCGTTGGCTTAATTTGTAGCGTCACGCCGTTTACCTTGTTGCTGTAATGCATGAGTTAGGAAGCTCGGGAGGCCTGGTAAACGTACGGACGCCGCGAGAGCTCTTTCTGCGGCGCCGGAAAGCGACGGATGGAAATCACAAAGTTAAACTTTACAAATATACGAACCAGTTTCATGATGGTATCTTAGGATACTTTTAACGCTGACCTGTGTGACCATTTGACACCATGCTAGAACCTTATATTTGCACTGTGTATCCATTTACATTTCCTGTAGCCAGTTTTGTATGGCATTACATCCTATGTTATTGTAGAGCGTTTGACTGTTGTGAAACGCGACCGCTTCCTCCGCTGTCCCCCAATAAGGAGGAAAACAATATGACTCGTCAAGGGGAAAAAAAAAAAATCAGCCAAGATCTGAAATCACATCAAATGACAAGCGGGCGAACAAAGCATCATCTGTCTTTTAACGGTCCCAAACAATAAATGAATAGATGTAGCACTCTGTTTTACCTCTGCCCTCAATTAATTCGTATGAATCCAGCCGCCATGTATTAAAATGGCCAGATGCTAGGATGGATTCTGTTGGGAGCAATGACATGCAACAAAGTGATATGAATCATCCCCCCGCGCTGTGCAGCAGCACACTCTCAGAGGGCCGGTGACACAATTTATGGAAAAAGGAAAACAAGACACAGCCACTTGAGTATGGATGGACTGTCAAAAACGACACTGTTTAGAAAAAAAAAGACTGTCAGGCTGTGTTAGAATTAAACGCGGAGCCGTGGTTTCCACCGCGGGATCGATCCACGTTCAGCTCTCCAACGGAAATGTTCCTATCAGATACAGTCTGAGGCCAGAAATGCAAATAATAGACTCTGTACCATTAGTCAGGCCACGTTGAATATTCAAACAAAGATAATTATCTGAGGATTAGCCTCGTTTTGGCTTGGAGAGCTCCACTTGTCAGCTGACTCGGAGGAGAAATAGTTTAATCATTAAGACGTTTTGTGCTTTCTGAGAATCGCCAGCAGCGCAGCCCCCCCCACCCCCGATTCAAAGAAATCTGACTGTACCCTGTACCCGCGCGCGGAACTGGACGTGTTGTCCGCGCGTTCGGAAAAGTTGTCACGTCGCATTATTTTTGACTCTGTTTCGCCTGTTTCGCAATTAACCAACGGTCGCTTTCAATTAATTTAGGTGTTAATGCTTCCCCGCGAAGCGCGTACGCCTGCGAGGTGGTGCTCTGCAAGTCGCGATGTTCAAAACCTCGAAGAGAGGTTCTCGAGAAGTCGGGTCCACCTCGTGACAACATGCTAAGCATCAGTGGGTGTGAACAACTTTTCACACCCCGTCCTATAGATTCAGTCCCCCCCTTGAGCTGTGATATCTATAAGAGCTGTTAAACGCGAGGGCGGTGTGAAAGCAAGACCCAAGGTCATTCTCGGGAGCGGAATGATCGAACGCGCTCGGTGATGTTTGGCCCAAATATCTCCTCCTGATGCGGGCGGCCAAACATCGCCTTTTTCTCATTCTGCACCGGCCTGTGACAATCTCCCCGGCGCTTACTCATTCATTAGCGGCCCTCTGTTATTGAAACAAAAGCTGTGGCATTTCAAAGATTACCTGTGTTTGAGTTGGGCAGCTACGCTGCCGCCACCGCCGCCACCTCCTCCCTGTTTTATTCCTCTTTTGAAATGATTCCTATATCTAAAAATCTCTGCCACCGCGTACGTAAATATCCAGCCCTTAGCAAGAATGTGTTTTGTAGGGGGGTGGAATCAAAGGCCATTCAAGAACGGAAATCATAACGTTATATCTATATTTAGCTCCGTTGTCTTAATTGGCATGAAGAGTACAATCAGATAAGCCTTTTGACTGTGACTCACATGCTGCTTCAGGAGAGGGAGAAATATCATTTACCAGCATATATCTGCTGCCAAGATTTCTTTCTTTCTTTCTTCTCTTTTTTTGGCAAGTTCACGTGTATCACGGTGCCGCTGCCCAAGTTGTAATCTACCTGAGAAGTGTGCCTACATCTGTCGGACTTCATGTAGATCCACTTTTCCCTCGCTTAAATCCCTCTCGCATGAGCGTTTCATCTCCACCACCGCAAAAAGAAAAGAGCCAGCAACCATCGAGCAACCATGTCGCTCCCGCGTTGCCCCTATATTACGGTCTCCGTGGTACTGGTCCATCTGGGCTCTGTGAGGTCACTGCACACACCACCTGCTCCGATCCGTGGCTTCTGGGTAGTGTTGCTGGGCACGCGCGGAGAGGCAGATGTATGGATTTAGTGGTGCAAACGCCCTCAGATAGCCATAAGCGTAACGCGGACGCACGTGGAACGTCTTACGACACACACGGGGGCGCTCGCTGGCACGCTCGCGCAACAATCTGCGCGATTTACACGGGAACCTTTTTACAGGTTTCTGTGCAATTTTGTGTTTAATGAGACTTACTATATGTGCTTCACTCATTTAGGGAGACAATTGCTCCTTGCATGCTCAGGTGGACTTAATAGGCTTACAAGACTAAAAATTGGATTGGGGGTTAGCATGTTCCATGGAGTGAGTTTCTTATTACAGAAATGTATTGTCAGACGTTCACTTCGGAAAATAGAGTCTAAACAGAAGACTGGTTTTCTGCGAGCACTATTTAAAGATCTCAGGATCCCTCTTGATCATTTCCACGCAGACTGGTGTTTTCGATAATCAGAGGAAGGCAGTAACGTTGGGGACTGAAAGAGAATTCCTCCAGCAGTCAGTCAGCCTGCCTGCTGGCCAACAGAAAAAGCACTTTGTTTGAAATGTCCACAGAGCTCTTGTTTTTATTTAACCCAGGTCGTGTTGCCTATACACGTCCTGTTGACACTGTATACACGGTTGATACTGCCACCTGTCCTTTTTATTGCCTCTGAATGGACAAAGAAATACTTTCCAAAAGACTGAATTACCTTCTTTGATACTCTACCCGCCAGACACACACATTTTAGGTCACACTCCTGGCCCTCACTCTTGTTTATTCAGGAATGCTTTCCTCTACTCCGAATTAAGCGTAAATATGGGGTATGTTAGTAGATGAGTCGGTTCAACTTTTTTCCTTTGCCGTGTGACTGTTGGATTATTTCATACAACGTATGCTGTTCGTGCGCGTGTGTGTGTGCGCGCGCACGGGTGTGTGTGCGGGGACTTAATGATAGTTGCGGATTCTTGCGGAGGAATCCCGATAGGTGCGGTGACATTTTTACAGGAGCAGCTTTGTGAAACATTTACTGTCACCTCTTTTCTGGGGGGGGGGGCTTGATAAGATTCTGAAGATCCTTTTATTTCTAGTTTAATGAATAAAAACTACAAAAATTTAGTTAAATCACCATAATTTTCTAGGTTCTATATATGTATGTATATATGTATTTATATATAGAACCTAGAAAATGGACTATATATATATAGACTATATATACATATACATATATACATATATATATATATAGTCCATAGTACATGCAGTCCCCACTTTGTGTATAGCTATAGATAGATCATGATATGGTATGAAGATGGACATTTTTTGCAGTGCACGGAGAGATTTTACTATGTGCGCAGCCAGACCCCGCCTGCTCACTGCGCGTCACCGGCGAGTAGTGGACGCGGAGTCACTCCCCTGCCTACTTTTAATAGCTTTGTCATGTGATGGAAAGCAGTTGTAAGACAGGTGCCCTCGGTTCATTCTCGGCGAGGGGCAGCAGTCGCCTGTGCGAGAGCGAGTGGGAAGCGTGTGTGGATTTCTTTTTTACTTGATTTCTTTCTTTTTTTCTTTTTTTTTTTTTTCTTTTTTTTTTTTTTTTTTTTGGTAATTTTCCGGACCGTCATTCAGTGGCTGGATGGCGTGGGACAGGTGTAACCAGGACTCGGTGTGGAGAGAATTAGAGGTGAGCGCATCTAAAAAAAAAAGAAAAAAATCCGACTTCTTTCATCTTTCTAGCCCCTCTGGACTTTCTTTTTTTTTTCCTGGGACCGATGGACAACACTGACTATCCGTGGCAGTGATTTGCACATTAAGTCTCTTCTCCTCTGCTGGTGCTGGTGGTGGCATGCCGGTGTAGTGCGCGTCTGGACGCAGTTGAGGATGCGGGGGATATACAACACGGGAATATATGACAAGTGGAGGGAATGTGTGCGGAATCTCCCTTTTCGCCTCAGTTAAAGATGTAGTTTGTTGTATGCGTGCACAGGCTCGGGACCATTCCTTTCCCACGTAGGATCTCCGCTCAGTCGGAGCGAGTGCTCGCGAGCTGGTGGATATCTTTCCAGCCTCGGACTGCACGCGCTCCGGTGCCGAGAAGGTTTTCATGGCGAAATGACTGAAATGTCTCAAAGTCAGGTATTTCGCTGACGCATGAAATCCCTTTTTCTTTTCTTTTCTTTTCCTTTTTTTTTCCTGATGTGCTGTGTCGGGGGTAGCGCTTGTTCTTTTTGAAAAAAAAAAAAAAAAGAGTCAAGAGCAAAGGTTGTCCACACTGACGGACCCGCTATCTGGCATTGCGCAGGAGCATCATAACACAAACGGTAACGTTACCGGGCACGTCTGGAGGAGGCTTGAAGAGCTCGCGTCGCATCCGGCCAGACTTGATCGTTCTACGTTTGGGCGCATTTCATTTCATCTTCTGCGTATATTTTTTGATTTCTTCACGCAAATAACCAGCTCCCATTCTGCCCCCTGCGTCCTTTAATGTAGTTGACAGTCACCATTAAAGTGCACACAGATGATAAAGAATACTTATTCGCCCCGAGTCCGTCCTGCTTGTTTCTGGACGTTTGGCTCTCCCTGGTTACACTTCGTTTACTTGTCTGTGTGCAGGAGTCTCAGAGATGCTTCGGAGGTTTCACAGCAACTACATAATGCGACTGCAGCCCGGCTGCATGTTATATTTGTGACTATCTGCACTGCGCGGCGAGAGTGACGAGAGAGACGCGTTGACTTGGTGAAAGTAAAGATCGTCGGCTGCTTCTGTGCACTTTCATCCCCCGGAGCATACGCGCACTCTGTCACATCTGGTCAGGTGGGCTCCGGCAGAGCGTCTTCCTCCGCCGTTTGGACTGCGATTGCGTTGAGTTATCTGTCCAAAGCTCCCCTCACCGACTCATTTTTTTTTAAATGAAATGTATGCACCTGGAGTTAAAAACGTTATAAAAACGTTGATCTCTCAACAGAAGAACTGTCATTCGGGACCCTCCTGTAATAATCGTCCACCCTCGCAGGTGCGTTCGTGTGCGGTGCGTGCGTAAATCACCGGAGCGCCGTGGTGGAGCGCCCCGATTGTCTGTCTGGCGGCGCTATTTCATTAGTTCACCAAGAAGTCCAAAAAGATAATCGAGCCGAGCATGTCCAGTCCGAATATCCGAACATCTTTGCTGCTGTTATATGATTATTCAGATTATTCCCTGTGTTGTCAGACTGGATGATCTCAGGGGAGAAGCCTTTACGCAGTGAATCTGTCCCCTTCCTTCCTTGTTGCGGTTGTATCATAACGGATTTGTCTCATCACACACTCATCGTGTATTCACGCTGGTGCGAATCCGACGACAGATGAACTGTGACACCGGTGTCTGGACGGTTTTTCCTACTTGGCACAAGCACCCGTCTCTCAGCTTTTGCCTTGATCCGAACCTGACTCCAGTCCTTCCACACTCTGCGGGCCAAATACCTCTCGGCTCCGCCCGGGGGGGGTGGGGGGGCGAATCTATCATATATCTTGTCTTAAGGCCACCCTGTAACGTTCATACGACGGCTGATGTGGTGTCAACAAAATTAAGAGTGTGCACCCCGTTAGAGAGCAGACATTCAGCTGTTTTTTTCTCTCTCTCTGCTTGGATTTGCATGTGCATAGCCACAGAGTGTAAACACACCTCCACTCTGCTCTGCTGTGTGTTTTTTTGTTGTCTTTTAATGATCTCTGACTGGAGATCTCACAAGTTTGCATGGGGCACAGAGAAAGCTTTGCCTTATGGTTGCTCATTTTCAGCTGTTGGTTTCCTGCCTGGAGGGGGGAGGGGGGGGTTGCACACTGTAATGAGTACATTATCTGCAATGATGAGTGTAATTCTGCTGGGCAAAAGCAATTAATACTGAGCAACATGGAGAAATGGGCCTTCTGCATATGGTTAATATCTATCGTTTAAAATGAAATTGCAAAATCAGCTCAGGCCTTGTAAACTAAAACTGCCTCCGCCTTCCTCTCTGCTAAAAACACTTCTTTTTTTCACGTTACAAAATCGCCGTTAATTTCCAGTCCAGAGGTGAGGATCTGTGCGGGGAGGAAGCAGGAACAGCTGCCACATACAGTACACATTCGCTCGATTGCATAAAAGTGGCTGGCGAATAGCGAAATGTCAACAGGCAGCATTTAGGACGCCAGCGCCGGCCTCGGAGCTCGGGGACGGGCGGAGGCGGCGGTGGGAGGACACGGTGTACCGCAGGTTGGGTAGAAGTGTGAGAGGAGTGGTAACAGGTTGCAGGTTGGCGCGCTGATGTGCAAAACCAGCTGACCCGGAGCCTGCCAAAAGAGCTTGCTCGGGAGATAATCAGCGACATGAAAGTGGCAGGCGTGTTCAGTGTGACCAAATGAGTTGTATTTAGACCTCAACGACGCAAGTCTTTGTGCGTTTCACAAACGTACAGGTTTCCTTTGTTTGGGACTCAACGGCAGGTTTTAACGTTTGACTCCCGTCCAGATTCGGATCCCGCCATTGTTGTCGAACTTGGCGCACCAAATTTTGGCGATTTGCATATGAAAGCCGCCTTCTCTTTCCTCGCTCTGACCGTCCTTGTTCTTTTTTTTTCTCCAGTGTGCTGCCTTGGTTGGCGAAGACCAGCCCCTCTGCCCAGACCTCCCTGAACTGGACCTCTCAGAGCTGGATGTCAGTGACTTAGACGCAGACAGCTTCCTGGGTGGCCTCAAATGGTACAGTGACCAATCAGAGATCATTTCTGCCCAGTATGGCAACGAGGCGTCCAATCTCTTTGAGGTAAGTGAGGCCTCGCTTTTTCATCACTGTCATCTTTGTATTCATCAGTATCCGTTCTTTGGTAGTGTCTGTTTATGCTGCTATGGAACAATTTTGCATCCACAGTGATTTCATTACGTGCTCTCCCGGGAGGGTCAGGAGGGAGCTGGAATAATAACACGCCCTAGCAAACACGACGCGTTATCGCACCCTTGAAAGCGAGCCAAACGAAATGTACAACTGTTACCAGTTTACAAACATGCTTTTACATTGCTCCGAAGTACAAACCGAGCCGAGATAACGCGAAGAACGATAAGCCCGGGAAGACCTTTGTCTCCTTGTTTGGATCCTGGCCATGACGGTAGGCTCCCTTATCAAAACTCTGAGCATTTATTTCTGCCCAGAGTCAGTAATGCGGCACACATCTGAAAGAAGGCTCCGGTAGTAAACTCTGGACACGGAGGCTGTATTGCAAAACCCTTCTCAAAGGTTGCAGTGTAAAACTTTAATCTTTGCTCCCCCCCCCCCCCCCGCCTCTCTCTCTTTCCTTTTCTTCCCCCGTCTCCTCCTCCTACCCCTCTCTCTCTCTCTCTCTCCCCATCTGACTCTCTCTTTCTCTTCTCACCCGCTGACAAACGAAGTCCACAGAGGGTGATGATCTGGCCAGGGCCATAAAGCCATCGGTCTTGGGACCGACTTCCAGTCCCCAGTTCATTATAAGCCTTTATCAGTGCCAGAGATAGACAAGAAAGACTGAGATTGGATGCTTTAGCCTTGCCTCAGGAGGAAAAACCCTGTCTGAGGGTGTGTGTGTGTGTTTGTGTGCCTATGGCCCTGTCATGTAGTCACGTTTTCAGGGTGTCTGTTGTGTGTTCTGTGTGTCTCGCGTGTGTGTGCCTCCTCAGTTGTCTTGGAGGCAACAGTTGATAACAGGCCGAATTCTTTCCACGTTTGACCTCCTCCCCGCCGCCACCTTTTTCAGTCTCTTTATATCACCGCACGTTCTACCTCCATGGACCACCCCAACACACACACACACACGCACACACACGCACAGGAAGGGGGGGGGGGGGCCTTAAGTACTAACCGGTGCGACTGTGGCTCCTCTGTCGTCTGAGAGTGATATGGCTTGCAGCCACCGAGTGGCTCAGGGGATGGATAAAAATACCGATGAGAGTGTGTGCATGTGCTTGCGCGTGTCTCTGTGTGTGTGTGTGATTTTAAAAGACAATGGAACTTAGCACCCACTAAGGAACCTGATGAGGGAGCGAGCCCTGAGCAAGAAGCCGTACGTGACTTCCAGTTCTCGTGCTCCCGGGGCGCACGTGTCTGCATCACACAAATACTGTACATTGCAGTAAGCGGGTGATGTTTTCACACACCCGGCCGAGCCAGCTGCCATTGTATTGTGCTAAGCATACGGAAAAGCTTCTAATCAAGCAGTGAAAACCGGCGTTGTGAAAGCGAGTAATACATTTTTTTTTTTCCTCCCCCTTCTTTGGAAAGTTTCAAGTCACCATATGAAGTGCTCAGTTCATCATACAGCAGGACCCAGCTAATCCTACTTAATCTGACAGGGGAAAGTTTGCCGCTCGGCAAGGATCAGAAAGTTAGGGCTGCAGCTTGTGCTTCCTGTGCCCCTCTGATCGGCCTCAACACGGGGCAGAGGAGCGTCCAACCCAAGCTGGAGATTAAAGAACATGTTAATTAATGTTAACTGGACAGATTTAAAAAAAAAAGAAGAAGAAGAAAAAAAAAAACCCCGCGAGCCGATTCTTTGTTTTCTTGCACATCCGCATTGTAAATCAGCGTGAAGAAAAAAGGCAGGTAGCGGATTATCGGGGCCGCCTTGAGGAACATGTGTAACAGCTGCGTGCAGCTGTCACACAGGGCCCCCCACCCCCCCCACCCACCCTCTTTTAAAAGTCTCCATCAAAGAACATGCTCCCTGGAAGTCGAAACCAGATTTCATTAGTTTGAGTAAGTCAACTGTTGGAATGATTTCCAGCGCCGACACACAAAGACAAATATCTACTGTTTTTTCTTGCGCTGGGGCTTTTATTCAGGTTACAGACAGTAGCAAATGAGTAATCAAACATGAGTTTGGCTTGGTTACACAGTGCAGCTGGGACCGGAAACATTCGTCAGTTGTCACATCAGAGAAAGTCTAAAATGATATAATTAAAGGGACAATGGAAATTGTTTACACCCCCCCCCCCTGCATGAGCAGTGTAAATGTGTGCATGAATACAAATAAGCCCATGTTGCTATCTGTGTATGTGTGTGTTCTGTTCCGTAAGCAGCATACGGTCACAAGCTGTCCCCTGGCTGGCCTTTTGCTCCATTCCCTGCCACTGTCCCAACTGTCCCTGACACGAAATGTGGAGAATGATACACCACAACCCTCCTCTTGTAACACACACGCACACATACACACATGGAGAGAGACACACACTCACATAACAGCTATCGGTCCTGGCACAGCGTGTTTGACACCTCTTCAAAACGGGCCGACCGTGAAAGTCCACGGTCTATTTCGGGCTGCAGTTGTTAAGGGGTGGTTACTCCAATAAGTTCCCAATGTACTGCCAAAGATAACAGCACAGACGCGTGACCCAGTGTCTTTTTAAACAGCAGGTCTCCGCTTAGATTTCGTGTCAAGCTTCCACCGCTTGATGGATGGAAACGCATCTCGCCGAGTTTCGGTTTGTTCGCATTCCGGGGTTGATGCCGGGGTGGCATTGGCAGCAAGGATGCAGCGAGGCCTCGTCACACGTATACAGGCACAGGGGCATTTAGAGTTGTTGTCGGCCCACGCAACCACAGAACAAAACCGAGCCTGAATTTACCTTCCAGCGTGTCGCTGCTGCCGTTTCTATCCCGTTGCGAGATGCGCCGATGATGGATGGACAGGCGGGACAGAGGGACAAGGGCAGATAGAGAAAAGTGAAACAAAGGGACGTGCGGCGATAGACTGAAAAGGCCAAGAGATGACAAGGTAGACAGATGTGGTGACAGATGGGTGGAGAAAGAGGGGAAAACTTATAGACCGAGCGAAGCTTCAACCTGCCCCAGTCCAAATCAAACACCGCGGATTAGAAGTTTAAAGGCTGTGGGCTTTGCAGGTTGTAAAATAAGATGCCAAGGCTTAAAGCATTACTCAGATATCGTACAGGGACACGCTGTGAGCGAGTGCACATATGTGGGCCGCGCCACTCCTGCACAACCCTTTATGTTACACCCGACGGGATGCGGTGCGCGATGGCATCAGTCTTTGCGAGGCTTTGGCTTGCTTTGTTTCTTCCATTGTTGGACAGATGCTCGGGCGCTTATTCTTAAGTAAAGGCAGATTAGATTGATTGGGTCATCTTTAGCCGGCTTTGAGAAAACATGCTGTGGTGAAATGTTTTCCTCAAGCAGCCCTTCGCTTCGCTGCAAATACACACACACGCGCGTAAGCACAGATTAGCTCATACACTTGTTGGCGATGGGCGCTCCTGCGAGGAGGAGTGCGCGCAGTCATAGACCCTCCGAGAGGAATTGTCACGCCCACACACACACGCAAGCACACACACACACAAATACACACAGCAGAGACCCTTATTGTCCCTGTTCCTACTCCCTGCTGAATGCCGGTTGCGTTTATTTTGCAAATTTATGCTGACATTTCAGAGTACACCACCCGCACCAGTTCACCGCTCCAGCAAAGGGTGTATGAATTATCATATTCCGCTGTATAATATGATTTTCTCAAGTGAGTCTTATTAGAATACACCATACTTACCTCATCTCGAGTTCCCTTCAGTTTTTACTGTGCTGATACATTGTTTGCACTGTCTGATGGAGAAAGAAAAAAAAAAAATCCTCCATCACTGTCGAACTGAAGGCAAGCCACGCTTTCAGACCCGCGGCTATGCCGTTTCAAGGTTCTCAAATGAGAGGGAGCGCAGACGTATAGCAGAGAGATGCAGACTTAGGCTGTCCAAGCCTGTGTCATCTTGGAGCGTCTGTCAAATCCACTCCACAACAAGAGCTCTCAACCCGCCGCCCCGCAACACTGTGGGCTCCGCGCTCTGCCATCCCCTTCCTTCCCTCCCTCTCCCTCTCCTCTCCTCCCTCTGTCTTTTTCACTCCCAAGGCAGAGAATTTGTTCCTGGCTGATGGGATGTTGAAGCTGCAGTGGCTAAACAAATATATTCTGGCCTCCAACAACCGCTTCTGGAAAGTAAGGCTGGAAGGAGGAAGAGAGCGAGGAGGGGGGAAAAAAAAAATAAAGGGATAGGGAACAGGGGAGGTGGATATGGCCCAAAAAAAAAAAGTCCCTTCAGGGAATGTTTGGAAAAAGAGCAAGGAAACATCCTTTGGTCTGGTGGTAGCTGCTTGGCTGCCTGTCTACCTCTCTCTCTCTCTCACACACACACACACACTCACACACGTTCCCAGTGGGCCGCTGCTGCTGATTGAGGCATGGTTTGGTGTTCCTGCCCCAGCTGATCCCCAGCCCCCGGTGGATACCCATCTCTCTCATCGCACAGGAGCCAACGATGTGTACGTGTGCATGTGTGTCTCTGTGTAATTGAGACACCCTATACAAAGATCAGATAGTGGTCTTTTCTGGCTAGACACAACACTTTCATTGCTTTCTGTTTTGTGAGTGTGTGTGTGTGTGTGTGTGTGTGTGTGTGTGTGTGTATTGGGTGGGAATGACTATTTTTAGTACCTGGGGTAATCTCCACTAAGAGCCTTTCAGGGCTGTTTCACTTAAACCTGGCCAAAACACTAAGCCAATAACCCCACCCTCGACTCGATACACACACACACACACACACAATGCAACATGTTGCAATGATGCCATGATGAGACCAACCTTCCTTGTATTATTTAATAGTATACACTTTAAAGTGGGAGAAAGGTATAAACAGTCGATTCCTGGAATGCTTTTACACTCGTCACCTTATGCAACAGAACGAAACAGGATGTGCAAGATGATGTTTGCATAGAGCTGAAATGAATTGATCAAAGGGTGCCAGGCAGCGGGGTGGGGAGGGGTGTATCGAGGAGAGGAGTGAAAGCGATAGCCAGTAGTGAGAAAACAGCATGAATAACAGAGGAAGAGGGGAAACCTCGACAGAGACAGACGGGGAACGGGATGGAGGCCTTCAATCAGTAAGTGCCGTGATTCATGGTGAAGCGCTATCAGTCTTGGGCGATAGGCTGCTTCCACTCTCCAGGAAAGGCCAATCGATCCCAGATGTGTGTGTGTGTGTGTGTGTTTGTGTGTGTTCAGTGCCAGCGTGCCCAGCAGTAGCAGTAGCCTTGGCCAGCCCGTCTGGTAGTTTGCCATATCCTGTCATTTTCTATGTGTTTATAACACAGCTTCCAGAAAAGCTTTATTGATTCTTTATTGAATAAAAACTGTCCAATTTTCAGCGATGAATTTAAAAAATAAATGCAGTTACGGGGAGGAGGGGAGGGTTTCACTGCCCTCTCTGGTTGAAAGCGGAGTTGAAGCGGTGAGGGTAGTTAGGTGCAGGAGTAGAACCCAGTGAAAACTGTTTGAGCTGCTGTAAACCGTCTAGTCTAGGGCAGGCAAGTTGAGAAAGTCGTGACGCTTCTCTTGGGTGAGATCATCAGGGAGCTTTTAAGTACATATAAGCATCTTTTTTTGCTTCATTTTTAGATGTTTCATAATCTCATAAATTGATTCAAACGCACCTTTGGCCGTGCGCACTACCGTCTTTTACTGTACATGTGAAGGACCATTTTTCCCCGGCCCTCTTTTTTTAAGAGCTTTGTCATCCATGCAGAAAAAACCCTCCCCGTTCTAACTAAGCTTTATGATGTGCGCTGCATGCTTATGGCTTCAGCTTATTTCCCCTCTGAAGCATTTAAGTCTGCACAGGCCTCAAATAGTTCAAGAGGCTCTCCGAGGCTCTGCTGATGCATGAGTGACTGGATGCTTGGATGACTCACTTGCTGCCCAATCAGTAGCTCCCGAGTCTCGACTGAAAGCAGAAGCGTTTACAGACATTTGGTCACTGCAGATAGAAAACATTTCATCCACTCTACACTTGCAAAACAAAAACTTGTATAAATATATATTATTTAGCCTGAAATATGACTTGAATAAAAATCCATCTCCAGGGGAACCTTCTGCAAGTATTTACTCTTATAAATCTGAAGTACTAGCACACAAACATGGTCGTGCGGCGTAAGGACGTCTAAACCGAGCATGTTTTTATCAGGCGAATTGTCAAAAATGGGTGTTGTGAAATTGTGAATTGGTGTATCTGGGCTGTATCTCCTGCATTTATCTGCCACGACTGAGCTGTTGACCCCGGGGAGTCAACAGCTCTAAAATTGTCCGCTTGTTAATCAGCTCTTTCCAGCGCACCATTTTCAGGCTATTCCGCGGCCAGCCAAACCTCTTTTCATAGCGCCGCGAGCTGTGTTGTATAATAACTCGATGGGCAGATCGGGAAGGGATTTCGAGTGTTGGGCGCTTGTCATCGAGTGGTCGGTAACCATTGATCGCTGTGCGTATGGCAGACGTTTCACAGCCCAGGAGTGTGTGCAGGTGTGGTGGGTCTGCTGGCGAGATGTAAGCTGTGAAGGCGAGCATATCCAAACTAAAGGCAACATGATCAGTATTCCACAGGGAACAGATCCTAGATTAAGATAAAATACAGCTCCATGTTGACGCTACAAAGAAAGACTCTGAGAGCTTTCATGCCCCCCCCCCATCCTTTCTCCTAGCATCCCTGAATCACATCACGGGTTGGATTGTATTGACTTAAGCGTACAATTCCTTTGATGTCTTTTCATTTCTTTACCTGTAAAGATAGGTGCATCCCGACATCGTTACAACATGCAAAGGCTTGTGAAGTCCACCGTGTTTGACCACCGCTGCTACACGTGCAGCCCATACACATACGGTACTTGAAAGCGCGCAAGAAAGAAGAAGAAAAAAAAAACGCTCAGATAACATGCTCACAAAGTCACGGCACGGATAAGAGGCACGCACGCCGCGGCGGCGGACCCCTTACCTGGATCCAGGAGCGACAAGGCACACACTTGCACAGAAGTCAAGGTAAAAGATAATGCGTTTATTTAGTAATCAGCAAATAGCTTTTATGCAGTGGGTAAGTGGTGAAGCCTGTGAGGCCTTGATAAGATCGTTTGCTTTCAGGTGTTTCCCTGTCGCAGCTCGTATGGCATTGAGTGCAAATTGAATGGGGTGACCTTTTTTGTCGCAGAATCAAATTGACTGCGTTTCCCCCAAAAGATTCTGCCATTTCAATTACCATAAATTTGTGATATTGCATCCGCCCGTCACGCGCGCAAACACACGCACGCGGAGGTGTAGAATAGGACAATAAACACAGAAACACACTTTTTTTCGTAGACCACTAGATCTTGTCCACTGTACCCTTGCTCTCCTCGCGCTGGCATGTTTCCGAGGAAGACATTACTGTGACAAATGAAACGCCACGAACCCTCGATGGGCTTGGCAGGACCTGAAAGGTCAGGTTCTGCATTGGTGTGCAGGTGTATGCATGTATGCGCGCGCCTCTTTGTGTGTGTGTGTGTGCGCGCGGTTGTGTAAGTGCGTAAAGGCGGTGTCAGCAGCGGATAATAACACTGAGTCCTCTGTGCAAAAAAAACAAGAAGTTCTGGTCCATTCCGCTCCCCTCGCAAATCTACGTAAATGTCAAAACCAAAGTGACCAGCCGTCTTTGTTTTATGGATAGCCACGCTTGACTGCTGATGGCAGACTTACATTCCAGCCAGGAAATGTGGCAGCATCCATTTAGCAAGATGGACACTAGAAACAGCCTCTGTGCTCCTTTTTTTTTTTTTTTTTTTCTGTCTGTCTCTGCACTCGCTCTACTCTCTCTCCCTGTGTTCCTCCACATTATCAACAGTGTAACAGTATGTTCAAAGGCCCCTTGCTTAGTGGTGCACATTCAGAGCTGCCGACTTAAGCAAATAGCTATTTGCATGCCATTAGGCGAAGGGGGGGGGGGTTGGAAAAGCAGAGGGAAGCACCATTCTTCATCCCATCTCTGCATCTAGCTGAATATTCCTTATTCCGGGCTCCAAATGTCTGTTCCCCCCCCCCCCCCCCTCCCGCTGTGACCGTCAAAGCAAGTCAAAGTCAGAGCAATCACAGCAATCAGTACTTCCTCGTGCCAAGCCGATCGGGGAAGTAGCTGCCAAAACAAAAGAGTGAGTGTCCAATCATTATGATGGTGTGTGATTCCGCGGTGTTAGCAAGCGGGTTGCTTGGACCATCTGTTGGACGGCTGGAGTAGGAAAACAACAGCAGCTTGGGGCAGGAGTGTAGATGGGGAGGCTCCACCAGGACACACCGCACCCCCCCTCCCCAGTCCCCCCCACATGCGATCCTATCGGTTGTTTGGATAGCTGTGGGGGAACGCGTGTGAGTCGGTACGAGCACAAGCATTTCGTGCTGCGTTTGGATGGAAGTTGCTGGTTTTCTCAAAGATCCGGCGCAAATATAAGGATGCCGTCTCTCCGGTGGTTACGGTTGCCTCCCCAGCTGTTTGATCTCCGGGGCGTGTTGCTTTTGCGGAAAGGTACACAGCTCAACCGCGTGATTTTTTGACCCGATGTTAGACAGAAAGGACCCGGTGAAGGCGTGTGACAGCCTCAGCTGATCTCAGCAGAAGTGTGACAGAGTTCAGGTGGTTAGTTTTAGCAGCAGCAGCAGCAGCAGCAGCAGCGGCGGCAGCAGGGTTACCGGTCAAAGGATTTTTCCACAGAGAACTAAAAAAGAACAGCGCTGCTAATATTCCCTTGGGTAGCTGTCTCAATCGGATCTGGCCTGTGTCAGGATGTATAACAACAGTTCTCTTTCTCTCTTTGGCTCGCTCTCTCTCTCGCGCACGCACACGTACACAGATATCTCGTCTTCTCACTTTCTCTTTTCCTCTCTCTTTCCCCCCATCAGCTCATCTGATAGTGCTCTAACAGTCTCAAATGGTTCCCAGGAGATGCATCATATCTGCACACACACACACGCACGCACACACACATCTCCTGGCCATCATTGATGGGTCCGACCGTTTCCTCATTGATGTAAAACTCACGTAGCCTTCTGAACCGACACAGACATCTGGTATGTAAACAGTCAGCTATTGCGAGAGCGCTTCTTTCTTTCTTTCTTTCTTTTTTTTTTCATCCAGCGAGCTGCCATTTTTGTTTAAACGGAGGCACGAAATAGCGAATTCCTGCCAGAGCGAGGGGATTATCGCAAGGGCAGCGGCGGCATTATAGCTAAGTGGGATGGAGAAGGCTGAAATCAGCTGCGCGGCACTTGGAATGGGCAATCTAGATTTAGTAAGTTACACCTCAAACCGCCATGAGTGAGAAGACGCAGTAGTGTCGGTAGAATACAGACACCTACTGTGGATCGCCTCGATGTCTAGTCCGTGAGATCTGCTTGGGAAATTCAGTTTTGAGGGTAACAAGTCGCTGTGGAGACTCAGTCAGAGGGGAGAAGACCGGAGCCTTCAGTTGGCTGCTGTGTGTTACACAGCCAATCACAGCCCTGACCACAATGGTGGTTTTAACATTTAGTTTTATGATTTGGAACACCGTCAGACTGTGTCACACACACACACAGACACACACAGAGGGACTTAACAGCGTTATGTATGGTTTCATTGCTCCGTATAGGCCATAATCACCCTCTCTCCATCTCAGTAAGCTCATGCTAAATGACCAGACGTCTCCGGCGCCTGCCATGATTTGTCTCTCCGCCGCGCATCGCGCCTTACCTTACCCTCCCTGCCTCTCTCTCCTCCCTCCTTCCCTGCTCCCATATGTTGTGCCTGTGTGACCGGCCGACGTGTCAGGCCTGACTAACGCCTTAACGGCGGGGCTGACGTTGATTTATTTCCTCTGAAATCTGGGGGCCGGGGGTAATAACACAGAATGACATTATTTGTTTATCAAATCCAAGGCTGCTTTTCTTGGCAGAGTCTCGATGTGATGACTTGATACAACCCCCTCACTCGCACACGCACGCGCGCCTATACCCCCCACAATTTCTGATTGTGCCATGATTAGAAGGTCTGGCTAGTCGCTTAACCTCATCCAAGGGAATGTTTTTGAAATCTGACAGAGCAGAGAGCAGAGGGAGAAGAGAAAAAAAAACAACAACTAAAGATTGAGATGAAGCAATGCAATTAAATTGTCAAGGCACAGATTTAACCCCGCCACACAATTTAGGGACCAATTTATTAAGACGGTTTGCCGCCCGAACCGACTGGATGCCATTCCCTCCATCCGCAGAAAGTGAGGAAGGAAAGAGCGAGCGAAAAAAGAGACAGTGAGAATAAACAGTACTTTAAATACCAGATGACCCATTTAATGGGAGATATTTTATCTTCCCACATCCAGAGTGTCTGCCACATGTTCTGCCTCTCATTTGAAGATAACGGCGGGGCTGTTGAAACTGCATCTTGCTGTTATTCACTGATCAGTTCTATCATTCCGCCGCTTTTTCGCGACACACTCGGTTCCTTTTAACATGTAGATGATGCGTTGCCCCCCACCACCACCAACCCCCCGAAAAAAAAAAAGCTCGTTAAAATTTGATCCCTGGCAGATTTGCTCCGGAGTTCGGAATCCTCAAGAAGCAATTAACAGATTTAATTTGGCTGTTTGCCCCAGTGTTCAGAAAGTAGGTGTTTGTTTAAAACGACACCTTCACCTTCCGTTATCAGCCGCGTGAATAGTATCTCCTGGAACACAATGCCACGCTGTGGAACTCAATAAAAGAGTTAAAGGCAAGGACAACCTCAAAGACAGTCTGCCTGATAACAAAAGGGCCTCACCTAATAATGAACAACTGGAGTTGGCTTTCTTTTCTCCGACGTGGGGAAGCTGGGGTGAAGGAGGAGGAGGGAGGGGGGGAAGAGCTCTTGCCAGCACTTGCCAGCATGTTTTATGGCTAATTGAAGCATTTGGAATAAAACAGCCACAAAATGGCACCCTTTAGAATTGGAGCGGGGTTAATATATTGTGATCCCACAATTAGCCCAGGATTGTTAAGATCTCTTTAATTCGGTGAGGTCCATTAAGCGGGATGGGCGAGAAAGTGCTCCCACAGAGACAATTTTTCTCTCCTCTCTTTGTTCTTGCTGCCCTCTTTTTCCTCTCAGCAGCTGCCGTTGTAATCAATATAAGTGGACGTGGCCGTCAGCAGGTTGCCAGGTTAGCCCGGCGTCTCCCCCCCTTTGGGTGCCGTATCTCTCGAAGTCCACCCACACCTAGATTTTGCTTATAAATATACAAGGGGCAAGTCAGCCGTCGGTGCTGGATTGACTTTGGTGCGGAAACTCTGCAAGGTGTGGTCCTTGAGCTGGCACCGAAAAAGCTCCGTCCTCCTGGACAGGGGGAATTAGATCACGCTCTCTCCGGGGGTAGAAATGATCACTGAGGTTTGCTCTTTACCCCAGTTTCTCAAATCCCCACTTGTCCTGTGAGTGCCTCCACTAGAGCCGCAGCAGCGGCTGCAGTATGATCGTCACGACTCAGGGTTTTACAAGTGTCTCTTTCAGAATATGAGAGTCCCTTCTGGGTTATCTTCGGGGATACAGTGTGCCTGTGGGAGCTTGCCAATTGGTTGGAGTTTTTTTTTTTTTTTCAAACGGGATTGAAATCGCTACGTTTGAGCCTGACACAGCTTCAGAAATTCTCCAATCCTTTCCAAACCATGACATAATGAAGCTTGCACAGCCCTCCCGACTTTTAATGCAACTAGTATCGCGCAGCGGCATAGACCGCAGTTTCTACAGGACGTATAGGTTTGAGCTTAGTCTGGAGAGGTGAATACAGCCCCACCCAAATACAGCATTGCTCGGATAGTCGGCGAAGTTGGACCTAAACAGATGGCTGGCTCATTAAAGGCTCATTTGTGATCATCTAAAATGATCCTGCTTTCAATTCCTCATGCGAGGAGGTATGTTTGGGCTAAGAAAAGGCTCCGGATTTATCAGCGGTAAATACCTACCCGCTTTAGTGCTCAGGTAATAACTTGGGATGCTGGAAAAATGGTGAACATTTCAGGAGCGGGAGGGTTCCAGCGCAGTGGATTTGAAGCTCCTTGCGAGTAATTAAACAGCATGCCACCTCATACAGAGCAATTTCCTGCAAGGCATTTGCTTGCCAATGCCGCCCCCCCAGTCTACGTCGCGTTATCTCGGTGAAATATGTCCCCTTGATCATTTTTTTAATAATGACTGAGTGCTCGTGTTGTTAGGAGAAAATCTACTCGATGAACATCAGATTAACGTTTCTCTCACTGTTATTTTGCTAACTGAATGGCCAAGATATCAGTGTCATGGTTGGGGGGGGGCTGCTATCTCGTTGGTGAATCGAAACCGGCTTCAAAAAGTGCCATCCGCGGCACGCGTGTAATTGTGTAAAATCAGCGGGGTGGACGCAGAACAAGTGGGTGGGTTAACGTTCGCGCACGCGGGAGTCTTCTGAGGTACAGCACCGGTACCTAAGAGGTTGGTGCCCCCCCCCCCTTGGCATAATGATGGCCACACACCGTCGCCAAGCGATGATAATCCTGCCATGTGCATAAAGGGATTTGTTCTTGTTGGGATGGCCGCAGAACATCCCGGGGTGACGACGCTGTTCATCTTTCCGCTGTCTTAAAGTCCCCTGAGCCTTTCATGGCCCTGGAACTTCCAGTTCCCGTTGTCACTCGTCACAGCACAAAGGCACAGCCGTGCACGCACGCACACACACAAACACACACCACCTCGTTGTCAAGCAAGCTGCATTCTCACTCTTATATACACGTATATACATCCTCTCTATTCTTGTGTTTTTCTCTACACGCATAGTTATTAAGCGCGGTGAATCTCCCTCGCTGATAGTTGGCAGCTCACCCCCCCCCCCCCCTCCTCACTATCGATCTCTGTATTCATCTCTTTGTCTCTTTACTTCTCACACACGGTTATAATCTCGACTAGAACAGCCAGCTGCGGAAAACACACAACTCCTCTGGCACATCAGAGAGGAGCTGAGTGGCAAGAACAAGCTTTATTTTGCATGAGATGTTGATGGTAACTCCCCGCCCCTAGCGAACATCAGCTGTCATATCAGCATCTTAAATATATCGCGTTTATTTAGCGTTAGCGGCTGGTGGGGATTGGTTGCGGACGTCCTGTCGGCAAGCCGATCGTCTCTCGATTCCGCGGGCGAAGATTGAGGAGAGTCGGCTTCTGCTTATTGTTTCCTTTACCCCCACAAACCCCTCCGTACCACAACACACCCGACCCAATCCTGTCTTCCCTAGATACTTTCTACTTGTCAGCCCTGGTAATGGGTTTCTTGGGGGAGATATTAATTTGGTCCAGTAAGCTGCGTGCTTAAAATATGAGTGACAGGCTTGACTCACTTGCACAGGGAGAGAATTTTGTTTTTAAAAAGCCTGCCAGAATAGAGCCAGCTCTGCTGCAAAAAAAAAATCTTCCCACTCTATTAACAATGAAAGCCTGCATGCAGCCACCCACCACCTTTACTTCCCTGGAAGAAGGAAAAAAAAAGAGAGATGCAACTTCTCCTGACTAAAATGTCCTATTTTCCCCATCTCTCTGTTTTTCTGTCTCTGTCTTCCCCCCCCCTTTTTTCCCCCTCCTAAGAAGATAGATGAAGAAAATGAGGCCAACTTGCTGGCAGTGCTTACAGAGACCCTGGACAGCATCCCGGTGGATGAGGACGGATTGCCTTCGTTTGAGGCCCTGGCAGATGGGGACGTGACCAATGCCAGTGACCGGAGCTGTCCCTCCTCCCCCGACGGCTCGCCACGCACCCCAGAGCCTGAGGAGTCCTTGGTAAGACCAACAGCACGTCCTTTTGCAAGATTCTCCCATCATCACCACCACTCCAGGGTCAAAACATATGTTATCTCTGAGACATGACCCCCCCCCCCCCCCCCCCCCCCAACCCTGCGCACACTGTTGCTTTTCTGCCAGTCCGTGGCAGACACCAGATAAGACTCTTCAACGAGGCTGGGCACCGAAAGCGGCCATTTGTCTGTTAGATTTCTGTATTTGGCAGTGCCCTGGCTCGCTCTGTGCCACGTTTGCCACAGTGTGTTCACTGTACACGCGGCGAGAGCGCTCCGAGATGCAGATGCGGGGATGAGGGGAGTACATGGAATGGATCAGTGTATTCGCCTGCTCAGTGCTAATTACATAACAGCGCTATTGTGGCGCCAATTCAATGATATGAACACTGCGGTGGGGCCAACTACGTTTGACACGGTGCCACGGGCCCTGAAATCAAGCCGGCGCACAATGAAAGTAAGGGGGGCGAAAAAAAGAAATCCATCTCATCTCGTCTGCTCTCAGTGGGTCTCAACTAATCTCCCTGTGCCCAAGTCATCCTTTTTGGCAAACGGACCTGCCTCTCGATGAGAAGACGGCTTACCTTTGTGCTGTTAATTTTTTACACGTAACCACACCATCTGGGCATTTCTATAGCCTAAAGGCTTTGACCTAAAATGTTATGTTATGTTCGGTTATAGTCCATTTTATTCCATGCCGGTCCCTTCCAAATGACCTTTAGCCACATGCCTCAGAGTGTTTATTCAATCACATTAGAGAAGCCTGGCTCTGTGTACACAAAAACACCTGCACAGGGGGAAAGACTTGCCCCGTCACATACGAGAAACCGCTTAAAAAAACCTCCAATCTTTTAAATGTGTTAGTGATTTCATCTTTTCTAACTGCCGGTCTCTTTTGGTTCTACATTTGCGAAGCGCAGGTTGTCTAATTGAAATAAAAACGGCCATTTGCATAACCCACATTCCCTCTTCCCCCTCCTCCACCACTTCCTCTTGTTCTGTTTGGGTCCATCCGCAGCTGAAGAAGCTCCTTCTGGCACCCGCAAACTCCCAGCTCAGCTATAATCAATACACAGGTGGCAAGGCACAGAACCATGCAGCCAGCAGCAACCACCGGATCAGACCACCACCTGCCGTCGTCAAGGTAGGGACACGCGCGCGCACGCACACACGCAAATGCACACACACTGCCTTTCTGCTTATTTCAGTCCTGCGCACACATTTTTTTTTTTTTTTTTTTGTTAGTGTTTGTTTATCTCTCTCGCTCTGCTCTCGCTCTTACTCTTCTTCCCTCCCTCTCACATTTTTCTTGTTTTGGTGGCCGCCTTTAGAAGATGTTAGACTACTGCTCTAGTCTACTATCCCAGGGGGCCATCTCGTAATGAAAACAGGCTGATTGCTGTTGGGCTTTCCAGGCGAGGCATCGGCACCGTTGTCTCATTAGCTCCACCACTTATCCGCCTTGGTATGGTGCCTGTTGAGGGGGGGGGGGGGGGGGGGGGGGGGGACAGAAAAACAGCGACAGGCACTCTTGTGGCGAGATTGATGCCTTGAGACGACAAGATCAAAATATCAGACTTGATGTTCTCATTAGATGGCTATCAAAAGGAGCGTTTTTCTGAAGGGGTGGGGGTTGATTGAGATAGATTTGAGTCAGTGTATGTATCATATGTTTATGAATGTGATTTCAGTCATCTGTTTGCGTTTAATGTCAGAACACGCCGTGACACGCCGTAAGCTCGGCATCGCACCAAGCTTTCCCTACCGCTTAAATTCCGCTAAATGTAAAAATATGTGTAAGTGATCACGCCGCGTGGTAAACAACACACACGCGCGCGCACGCTCAGATTTATGTGCTCTGCGCGTACTATGTTTGCACATGGTGTGCGTCAACCTTCCTCGCAGATTCTATTTTCATACTGTGCCTTTGAGTCATCCATTTCTGGAGCACAGCGAATGAGGACTCCCGGAGGACATGGTGTGCATACAGAGTGGCGCGGTGGTGCTCGGAGGGGCCACGCAATTAAGATGATGGGCGGACCGCACTTCCACCATTGCCTCCCAGACAGTCGGGCAACCACTGTGCTCGGGCTGTCTGAGCCGCTCTTTCAGTTTCTCCGTGGCTCCGTCTCTTCTCTGCTTTTATTTTTGTACCGAATAAAGCACTTAAGATTTCTCACAACTGGTTCAGCTGCACTACGCTAACAACAGTGAGCAAAACTTTTTTATTGAAGCAAACTAAATAATGTCTCTCTCTCTCTCTCTCTCTCTTTCTCTATTTGACTGTGTTGCACAGACGGAGAGCCCCTGGAATGGCAAAGCAAGAGGGGGCTCCAGCCAACAGAACCGCCCGGTGAGGCGGCCTTGCACTGAGCTGCTGAAGTACCTAACGGCCACTGATGACATTCTGCTCCACACCAAAGCCAGTGAAGCCAAGAGCACCTGGGGGGGTGCCAGTAGCAGGGACAAGAGTGGCTTGGGTCTTGGCGCGTCTTCCTCCTCCTCTTCGCCATCCTCGTCATCCACGTCCTCGTTCTCCTCCCTCTCCTCCACCTCTTCCTCCTCTTCCTCCACCACTTCCAAGAAGAAGTCAGCTGTACCATCTCAACAACAACAACAGCAGCAGCAGCAGCAGCAGCAGCAGCAGCAGCAGCAGCCGCCGCAGCAGCATCACCAGCGAGGTGAGAGCCGGGCTGCAGGCGAGTGTAGTGTGGCTGGTGTTGGGGCTGGGAAGTGGCAGCGTTGCAGTCACGATGACGGGGTTGAGGAGTCGGAGGGTGCTTCTATCCCTGCCGGCCACAGAACCTCCAGCTGCGGTCATGCCCGCCCCAAACTGGAGCACGGGCCGCCCAGTGAAGAAGGAAGGCCGCCAGGCGATGTGGGCCGCCTGGCTGCCGCTAGGTTTATTAGGTATATGCATTCTTATTCCCTCCCTCCCCGAGAGGTGAGTCACAGCTGTGAGCATTGCCGAGAGGCTGCGGGCGCCACTCAGGCTAGTGAGGGCTTTGGCAGGCAAGGCCGTAGAAATAGTAACGGTGCCAGCCGCGCACCACGTAGGCACATCACAGTGACTATCAGGAAAAGAGATGAGAAGCCGGGGCACCCCTTACTAAGCCAGCTGCTCACCTCCAAACACAGGCCTGCTCAGTATCGAGCTGACTTACTCCCACATAAGATCACCCCTTTACCCAGCACTCTGAGCAAATCAGCAGGTAAGAGGTCTGAGAGCCCAGCCCAGGCTGTTTCAAAGCTGGAGGAGGAAAAGTTGGAAGGGACCACTGATTGTAGAAACCGGGCAGTACGTCAGGTTGAAGTGCCTGACTCAGGGTCCCTGTTGTCACCTCTTGCCTTAGACCTCGAGAGCTGGGTTAGCCAGCCAGACTCGGGGCTAGACTTGGGCTTTGGACTAGAGCTGGGGTGGCTAAACCATGGGGAGGATGTTGACCATGATGATGTTGATGATGGTGTTGATGATGACGATGATGACCATGTCACGGGCAGCCCTGCAGCGGTGCTCTCACAGGGCCCAGCAAGCCCGCTCTTCCCAGATACTAGAATTGCAGAGCCCGCCCCTCCCTGCATCATACAAGGGCATGGGCACCCACACAGGCAGGCACTCAGCGAGCACCCCGACGACCAGGGCCACCCGTTGTTAGGTAATCATGACTGCATCCCCCCCACTGGCCTTATCTCTGCTCTCTCTTCTCCCTCTCCTGCTCTAACCACTTCCCAGTTTGACTTCACAACTAACCCCTATTCTAATACGAACCTAACAGTCATTCTGAGGGCATAAACAACAATGACAACAAACAGCCTGCTAGCCAATGCTTTTTGCTAGACCCGGAGGCATTCTTTTACATTTGAATAGAATGAAATTTTGTTTTTTTCTAAAAAAAAAAAAGGAGGGGTGGGAAAAGGGGTGAGCCTTGTCTTGCTACTGTACGTCTTGTATTCATTAAGTCGACCCTTGAACCATCTTTGGCTGATTGAGCTGAGTGTGCTGAATATGTACATTTAGACTCCGAGTCCGGGTGTTGCTCTTTAGCGTCACGCTACTAAAGCCACGTTCCCTTAGCTGGAGCACAAGTCGGCCAGAGCCTCGGGCAACTGCACAAGCTTCCTTGACTCTCCTTTCTTCCTCCTTTCCCCCCCCTCCTCTGCTGTTGGTGCATGCGATTATGACTTTATTGTCCAGGGAGGGGCTCACCCACTGTCATGTGTCTTGTTTGTGGCATCGTCTCTGTATGTCTTGATTCCATTCTCAATCTATCTGTTGTCTTGAGCAGGGTATGTCTGTGTCTAGACACCTGTGAAATACGCACCATCACTCCATCCTGCCTCACAGAGTGAACAGTCTATCCTAAGAGAATAAATTGTTAAAACGGGGTCAATCTAAAAAGATATGCTTTGTACCATAGTGTCCATAGAAAACAAACTTTCTAATGGGTGTTTTTGTAGTAATAATTGTATTTAATGAGCCAATTTGAGATTAACTGTTGCAGAATGTGGACCTGTTCTGCCATGAGTGTCATACCTAGATCAATAATTACCCATGCTCCTTTGTGTTCTGCAGCCAAACCAACCACCTTGCCACTTCCTTTGACCCCAGAGTCTCCAAAGTAAGTGTGAGAAGTTTTTCCACATTATTCCAGGCAAAAAGCAACAACAAACTACAGAAAAAAAGACAAAGCCAAAGAAAACTATATAGACTAGTATCCAAATTGAGGCATTTTTTGTGACTCATTTCCATTTCTTAAGTCACAAAAGCATCTAAAGACGTGTTCTCACCCCAGAAGTAAAATGTGCAATGTTTGTTTTTGTCTTCCAGTGACCACAAGGGATCACCGTTTGAGAACAAAACCATTGAACGCACATTAAGTGTGGAGATTGCTGGAACCCCAGGTAGGCTCACATTTCTGATGATCTAAAAGTTAAAGAAAGAAAGAAAAAAAAAAAGCAAGCCAGTGGAAATTCCCACCTCTCTGTTGTAGCCAGTAATGGGTTAACTCTGTCTGATGGTCTGATAGTTCCATCACAGTTCAGAGTTCAAGGTGAAGGCATAGGAGAACATTTTTATGTGCCTGGGTATTGATTAGGCTTTCCAATCTCTCCAGCGTTTATTAGCAAACCCCTCCCGTCCTCACCCCCCCCCCCCCCATTACGGAAGAGTTAATATGCTTTTCCCTCATCCTCTATCAGATCCTAATGCTCTCTGACTGACAGCTTACTTAGCCTACACATCATAAGAAAATTGAAATGGCAGTGTTATTGTTTTAATTGGTTTTGCAGTGTAATCCAGTTTTGCCCGTATGATCTGTGCCTTCCCTTCCTTAGGTCCCCATACATACAGGCAATTAGATCAGCTGACGTCAGCGTAATTTTCCAACGTTGAGACTCCTGTGTAAAAAGGTTCTGTAAAAGGAGTCAGCGTGTGGGCTTTTCGGTATCATTATTGACATTATCCCTTTGTGTTTTTGTGTTATAATTAACTGTATCAGATGAAAGCGTTATAGGCAAAAAGTTAATTATGAGACAAAAATGAAGAGAATGTCAGTGAGAACTGCTGTATTGGGGGTTATATCTCTCTTTCTCTCTCTCTCTGTGCAAATGAAGTCAGTAATTACCACCCTTCTCGCCCAGATTAATCATCTAAGGTCAATAAAAACAAAATGGCTGCCCTTTAGCCTCTTGCACTGTGCACCAGCCCCTTTGGGTATTCATTTACAGGCAGGGGAAATGGTCCTGATACATACCTTCTACTCCGCTCTCATGGGGGATGGAAATTTGTGGAAGACCAGACTGCGAGAGGTCTCCCTCCGTCCCTCTGACCTTGGTCGAAGTGCTGTTTAACCCTTTTTGTGTAGATAAGCTTTCCGGGGTCAAAGGGGATGCCTGTCGAGACCAAAAGAAGGCAAAGAAGCCGAGCTGCTTAAGCTCTCGGGCAATCAAGCGCAGTTAATATTTCTTCCTGTTTTACTGCACGTGGGTGAGCCTTCTGACCTGTGGCCAAATCTGAGCGTCCGTTCCGTTCCACCGCATCCATTTTTTTTTTCCACAGTCCTTCACCTGACTTCACCGTCTTGTGAAAATTTAGGATTGAATATTAGCAGGAAAGTCATTAGTCCAGAAAGCTGCTGGTTACTGAGCCCCTTTCCCACTTAGGGATTAGCCTTAGAGTCTCGTGCTGTATTAAATAGATGGATATACAGTAGATCCTAGTAAGCCGTGGTGAAAGCTTTAGGTCCGGAGTTACATGTCCTTTGCAGATTTGGAGTAACATTCCACCACAGGAAAGATTACGCTGGTGTTACTATGGAAGTTAGCCTCATGGGCAGCTCTCAACCTGTACTCTACCTTAAAGGCAGGTCAACAACTCAGTGATGAAACTTTCCATGAACTGCTGCCAGCAACAAATTATTTTATGCCTTTATGATGAGTTGTAGTAGTAGTAGTGGTTACATTTAATCACCGTTTGAACATTGACCCACGCATATTGTGCTGATCCAAATGATGTTTAATGATAAATGATAGCAACTTTTGTGGCTGCGTGTTTTCTTGACACTGCTCGGTGAGGTACAGTAAGCGCTACAACAGGCAGCGCGTCCCCCTGGGATCTGACTGTTCTGGCCTAATCTCTGCCAAGCTAATAGATTTACCCTGTGCTGCCGTGTTGTCTTTAATTACTGTATCTCATGACACTGGGGTGGTCTGTGTGTTGCTATTTGCATGGCTTACCGCCGGATCAACTCTTTAAGCACTGAGTTGTTATTCGCTTCGAGGTCTCCTCTCAATTTACAGCCCGTACGAGGGAGAGAGAAAAAAAAGAAGAAAGATTATAAAACCCTCCTCTTTCTTTCTGTCTCGCTCCATCGTTTTCTCTCCGGTGGCCACATGATTGGTGTTTGTGTCTGCGGATCATCTATCACTCGCAAGTTTGACTGAGAGGCACAAATTTATCTAATTCTGATTTATTTCGCCCCCACCGCTAATGGCTCCTAGTTTATGACCCCACGCGCACATTGTTTTGGACAGATGGCGCTGCGTTGGTGAAGCAGAAGTTCCCCTGGCGTTCTTTTCTCCTTTTCGGTACTCGCGTCATTGGTGTAACGCGTGCATACGTCTGTCTGTATATGCATCGCTGTCAGAACTCAGAGAAGGGAGAAAAAGGGGGGACCAAAAGGGGGGGAAAGAGGAGAAGACCTACTTACAGGCACATCCAGATAATAAGTAGGATGATAAGCCGTTGGATCAGGTATTCCAAAAACAGCAAGTGATTTCAGAAACTTGCATATTTATGTATCAGGCTCCTGCACTTTCTTTGCCGAGCTGTCTTCCCCATGCATACTCCAACACTGGATTTGATACTAATAGCTGTCATTTGGTGCAATTCAACAGCAAGGGAAGAATGATGTGCATTATAAGAAAGGCAAAGAAGAGGGGAGAAGCGTAGGTGTTTCAAAGTGCCTGAGTTTGACTCCAGTGAGAGACTGTTAGTGACGAGCGTCTGTGTGTGTGTGTGTGTGTGTGTGTGTGTGTGTGTGTGTGTGTGTGGGCATATTTGTTCTGTGCGAGACAGAAACAGGATAGGATGCCTAGAGATGGAAAGAGAGAAATAGAGATTGATCTGGGGGAAGATGGCAGACAGGAAGAGAGAGAGAAGGGGAGAATACAAGACTAAAGGAGAGGAGGAAAGCGAGAATGAGAGTAATGGTGGCGGCTGTTTGTGTGAGTGCATTAACAATGCTATAAAGTGGGCTCATCTCAGGACTTCCCATATAACTGCCATCTGTCTGGTTGTAAATCTGTAGGAGGCGGGGGGGCGGAGGGGGGCGAAAAGATGGGGTGGTGTGGAGGGGCACAAGCATTGGGGACATGCCATCTGAGAAGAATGACAGCCCATTCGCCAGCACTTCCTGTGCCTCTATGACATAGCAGACATCTCGCCATGGCAACATCACCGGGCAATATAATAAGTATATTAAGAGCGGTGACATATCTTGCGACATTATTTCACAGAAAAGGGGCGACGGTGCCGGATAATCTTGAAACATGCATGGCGTCATGTCAGTGATTTTTTTTTTTTTTTTTCCCCTTTCAGACCGCTAAAAAAAGGTCTTCTGTTTTTATTCAGATAAATTGGCTGCTGTCCAGCGCAGACATTTATGTGAGGTAGGCAGAGATATGATACATGTGCTTTAATTTTTTTCATCGGATGCATTACGTTTGTCCTCTACGGGGGTTTTGTGTTGTGGTCTTTTTTTCTTTTTCTTTTTTTCTTTTTCTCTTTTTCATGAAAAGGGATCTTTCCAAGGTCAGAGAGGAAGGGGATGGCAAGTCATCCGTATTACAGCGCCACCATATTAAGTTACACCAAGCATTACATTAATCTGTCAAGATTGCAATAAAATAGAGATCAGGATTAGGCCAAGTGAAAGTGAATATTTTAATCAGGCATGTATCTGTGTCCATTGTCCATAAACTGACCTGGAAGTTTATAGATGAATGTGGGGAGGAGGGAGAGGGGGGTATTTGGGAGGGGTTTGCATTATGATTCCATTTTCATTTTATTGCCCCCCCCCCACCACCACCACCACCACCAACCTCTGGTTTCTCCTCCCTCTGCAGGTCTGACACCACCTACCACGCCCCCACACAAAGCCAGTCAAGAGAATCCTTTCAAAGCATCGCTCAAAACCAAGTTGTCTTCATGTTCCTCCTCAGTCTTGGCATGCAAAAGAGCCAGGCTGAGCGAGTTGGGCCCCGGCGCTCTGGCCCCGGCCCCAGGTGCCTCAGGCGGGGGCCCCACAAGGAAGGGTCCCGAACAGACTGAGCTCTATGCCCAGCTGAGCAAAGCGTCCACCGCCCTCCCTTACTCCGTCACCCAACACACTGTGGGGGGTGGCCTTGAGGAGCATCGCAGCACTAGCAACAATAAGCGGGTGGCGCCCCGTGGCTTCAGCGACCATGACTATTGCCAGGCATCAGCTAGCACTAAGACGGATGGCGGCACAGCCACTGTTACCATGACTACAGCAGTGATGACAGTCACCTCAGGTGCCACTGCTGCTCCCATGCCTACTGCAGGCAAAGCGGAGGACGGGCATGTCGAATGTAAGGACTCAGCCATGCCACGGTCCTCTTCATCATCTTCATCTTCTTGTTCTCCATTATCAGCTTCATCTGGTCCGTTAGCTAAGCAGCAGAATTTTGCCTCTGTGGATGGAGAAGCAGCCTGGGTCCAGGGGTTAGGGAAGCAAACCCCGACGCAGACCACCCAGATCGCATTGCAAGAGGCCAGCACTGACGGGGACCAACAGCACCCTTCTGCCACCAGCCGGAAGCTCCTGTGTGACAAGGAAATCAGAGCAGAACTCAACAAGCACTTTGGCCACCCCGCAAAAGCCCTTTATAGCCAGGGTGGCCAGGAGAGAGAACCAGGCAGCAAACCGAATAAGGCTGCAGTCCCTCAGTCCCTTGAAGAGGGGAAGGATGGCTGCTACTCCCAGAGGCCGCCTGGTTCCAGTTACCTGCACCCAGGGTTCCTGCCTTTCCACGAAGAGCTTGAGCTGGGTGAGGGCCGTGAAAGTCGCTTCCTCTATCCGTGGGAGGGCACCCCTCTGGATCTACTCTTTGACTGCCCCCCATGCTCTCCCTCCTGTTCCCCACCATCCAGTTGCTCCCCTTCGCGAGGCTCTGTCTCCCCACCTTCCTCCCTCCTCCTTTCTCCCAGCAGGCCTTTCTGCTGGACCAGCAGCGGGTCCCGCTCCCGTTCTCGCTCCCACTCCGGCTCCCGCAGCTCCTCCTCGCACTACAGGAGGCGCTCCCTCTCCAGCTCACCTGACAGACGCCCCTCCTCTTGGTAAGCCGTCTCTCACACCCACCCACACACACACACAGACAGACGCGCACACCTCCCACCTTTTTCGGCTGAACCTCGGTTGCTCCACACCCATGCGGTTTAAACGGGGCTTGGAGCTGGCGGGGGATCTGGCTTAGGGGTGAAACAGGCCTGATCAGTCGTCAGAGCTGGTGTCAGACAGGATAGACCCTGGAGACTCTTAGCATGAATTCCTGCTAGTCTTTTCCTTGCTTGGACTAAATGCAGGATAAATTTGGCACTGGTGAAGATTTAACAGGTGAAGGAGAGGTGCAATGAATTTTCACTAACTCCTACAAGCTAAACTCTGTCTATTAAACCAGGTGGCACTTAATTTCTTCTTTAATTTACAAAGAGAGAAAAATGATTGTCTGACTGGTGTGATCTTTTTAAAACAATAAAAACGTGGCGCCGGACTTTTGAACAGTACGAGTCTTTATTCTCTAGACAGGGAGTTTCATGTGAGAGTCTTCCGCTCATCCCCCCCCCCTCACCCGCTCCCTCGCACGCTCCTGTTTCTTGTTTGATGCCGGGGCTATTGTTTTAAGCGGCAGCTGTTGTTTTTTTCTTCTTCTTTTTTTTTTAACTGACTGGCAAACCCTCCTCTTTTTACATCCCCAGAGATGAAAGCCAAATCCAGACTGTGGGAATGTAGTCTCAACCCCCCCCCCCCCCCTCCCTCCAAAGAGACTCATATCATAGCTCTGCGCGAGAACTACATTTCCCATGCTTCCCTTTGATCAGAGCTGAGGGGTTTTCTGTTGTTTCTTTTTTTTTTTCTGGAGGAGAACAGAGGAAGCATAGCGACCGAGAAGGATGGGAGGAAATTCAGTTTGTCAGTGGGCAGTTCGCTGAGTGCCTCGCAGTGCAGGACTCCACTGCAGAGACTCAGTTTGTTTGCCTGATTACTTAAAGGTCAGCTTACTCCACGGAGCCAATAGAATCACTTCATTCAGTTTGGGCTCTTGTTCTTTACTCCACCTCAGCTCGCTCACAAATTATACAGTGATAGTCTTAAGGCATTCCATCAGACTCTGACACTGACAAGTTTTCTGAAAACACTGCCTAGGGATTGGAGTTTTGAAGGCAGCAGAACAAGGGGCTTGATATTTTCATGCGAGAAAAGAGAAATCGAATTTCAGAGAAATAATTCTCAAAATCCCTCCTCTCTGTTTCAAGTTTCGCAGCGTACGATCCGGCTCTTTCTCCAGACTGGCATTCTTTTGCTTCTCTGAGCTTCCCAAACTTCTCCCCCTCCATTATTCAGGCCCTCCTCCTTCAGCAACGCGTCAATAATTAAGCATTAGAAGTTTAAGGTGCGCTGGGTTACAAGCTCTGCAGTCAGGCCACTAGGACATACAGTATTGACCATTTCCTCATGCAACATAGATAGCCAGGCGCATGTTTATGCTAGCTCAGGCCGGCGCGAAAGTTCTGCAGCAAATCATGCACACCCTCCGTGGTCGTGGGTTGGATAAAACGAGGGAAATGGAATTTTTTTTTTTTTTGGAAATTAACCCAGTTTCTATCATCTAAATGGGTCTTTAAATATCAAAGAAGTTAATTTGGTTCTCAAAGTCGAGAACAAATTAACCAGGGGGTCACAAGTTTGCAGGAGACAACAGTATGTCTTATGAGTTTTTTTTTTTTTTTTTTTAAACATGAAACCAACAGCATTCCTGTGTGTTACTAAAAATAATCTTTTCATATTTAATTTTTCTCCCCCTGCATTTGTTTCCCCACAGGTCTCGTCACAACACAGATTCAAGCACTTTTCGTTCCAGGACTCACAAGAGCCCCCACCCTCAGTCTCGATCTCCTCTCAGCCGCAGGCCAAGGTGATTATATTAAATGAATTATTTAACCTCCAATTTTATATGTCGTTAACCTTTGTTTAGTCGCATACTTCAGGTTAGGACAAATGTTTATTCTTAGCATCTGACCTTATTATGGTATGCAAGGAAGGATGGCTAAAATAACATTTTTTTAAAAAAAAGTCACCGTAGACTCGGAGAGTAACTTTTCACTGTCACCACTCAGAAATAGTCTGTGATTTCCTTTTCACATCAAGACTCGAGCTTTTTTTTGCAGTCTGTCCCGTCTACACGGGAGCCCCGTGACAAACATTGAGGGCAAACATGTTTAATTGATCATGTTTTATTGGAAGAGAGACAAAAGAATCACAAATCTGAGCGCCGCGCCCTCGTACTTCACTCGCGAGTCGACGCTCCCAGCTGTGTAATGATGCTAATTCAACTTAGTGCCTCTGTAGTTTTCCATGAGGCACTGCAGAGGGGACCATTTCATATGCAGAGAAGTACTGACACAGTGCGGAGAGAGGGAGAGAGAGAGAGAGAGAGAGAGAGAGAGACTGACACCATCTCAGCGCTCCGAGCTGATTTGGCACCCACGGGCCTAATGACACCCGACAAGCCCAAGAGTCGCTCATCAGTCGAAAACTTAACGGACACGTCTTATGCTAGTCTGGGGTGCGGGAGAAAGTTGCACTTTCCTTCTTGATGAAGCCCTAACTAAGCAGAAAGTAATGACATGTGAAGTTGTGCTGACAGTTGCAGCTGCCTGGCTCCCCAACCGCGCCGCTCGCCGGCACTCCCGCGGGCCTTTCCTGCGGGCTCCGTAATCATAGCGATGGCGGAGAGACATCTTATTAACATGTTCCTTTCCTTTACAACCCCGCCCCCCCCCATCCTCGAGCGTCAGTGCTGGGAAAACAGTGGACCCGGTCCTCGGTGAATACTGGCAGTTGTTCTTCACAGACGTCGACAGGAAGGGTAAATTTAAAGGACGAGCTAGGACAGTGATGTCACGCGTATCCTTTCCTCCGCAGGTATGACAGCTACGAGGAGTACCAGCACGAGAGGCTGAAGAGGGAGGAGTACCGCCGGGACTACGAGAAGCGGGAGTTTGAAAGGGCCGAGCAGAGAGAGAGGCAAAGGCAAAAAGCAATAGTGAGTCAACTGACACACGGCATCTAATTTCCTCCATCCTCTTTTTTTTTTCTCCTATGCTTCAATCTACGTCTCTCCTGCCGGCGCTGATAGAAGACCACATGCAAATCACTGCTGTGGCACCATGTACCAAATCCTGCAAACACACAGAAGCCTCCCTCATGCGCACACGCACGCACACATTACTGAGGATGAGACAGCCTCCAGCCCGGTGCCATGTGCCACAGTGTCTCCCTACTGAAAGAATACACACACATAAAGTGAGCTCGTGAATGATTCAGGCGACAGGCCCTTCCTCTTCTATCTCCGGGTTGTGTATTTTTAACGTCTCTGTCGTCTGGAAACACTGTCGACTCTTATTAATCACACCACAGGGGTAAAATGCTAAAATAGTGGAAAACAGAAACTAGGAGAGCAAAGGCAAAGGACAAAAAAAAAAAAAAGAAAAAGGGAATGGTCACTGATTCTCTTGAGCTCTTTGCCTTTTTCGGTATCTGTTTCAAAAATTCAGCCCGATGCACTGAACATTTCAGATCGCATTTCTCCCATATCTCCGCTCTCCACGTCTCGGTGTGAAATGACTCAGGTTTCCAGCGGGGTAACGCTACTACCGCCCGTTGATAAAGCGCGCATTAAATGATGCAGGAATGCAAACCTGGCTTGGCGTGCGGATATTTTCAGGGGTGGAAAGACAAACAATTAGGAAGTTGTGCAGCTCAAGCTGTCAAAGCAGGTTTGGGAGTCCAGGGATGTGAAAGTGTCTCCTTCTGTCTGTCTGTCTGTCTGTCTGTCTGTCCCACTCTGCTTTTGTCTCAGTCTTTCACACACACCCACCCACACACACACACAGTCAGCCCTCAGGGTGCCATCAAGAAAAGGCCGCCTATTTATCAGTTGTCAGCAACTAAACCTCTAATTCAGCAAATACTTTTTTTTTTTCTCTCAAAGAGTGTGTGAGCATTAAAGGGAGAGGAGAAGGCATAAAAACACTCATCTGTAGTTAATTTGTATTTTCCTCGGCTGCTTTAGACAAGCCTAACGGGGCAAAGGTGAACTTTGAGTTTAGCGCCAGGCAACTGATTTACATACGTGTTACTACTACCCTCCAGACACCATTCAACATTTCAACAGGCCTCAATGGACTTGCCCCAGTAATGGCAAGTAAATGAATGAATAAATAAATAATACCAGTGATACGCTATAGCCCCGGGCTTGTGCTGTATTATATGATTAGCAGATGCAATTAAATTAGTCAAAAGCTGTAATTGCAGCCTGGTGCAGTTTGTTCCTAAATTATTCTACTATGACCCCCACGTCCTCTGAGGTTCAAGAAAATCCATGTTTTTCTGCCCCTCGGCTCGCCGCTGCTGCTCCTAACGCCGCCTCTCTCTGACAAATGAATATCGTTACAGTATTAACAGACCGCTCATTTAGCGAGCGCGCCCGGTTTTGCTGTGTATTCTGTGAGTTTGACTCCCCCACCAAGTTTTTTTTTTCTTCTTCTGATATATGGCTGAGTCACCCTACAGCTTTATTTTTAGATTCCACAAAAGAAGAAGCGGCCCCAAACTTAAGACGCGGCATCATTTGATAACAATCACTCCGCCTCCGGTTGATGAGTTGCAGAGAGAAAAAAAGAAATTGTAGTGCCAAGGCAGACTGAGGGCACTCTATCTGCAACTCTATCAGATAACAGGAAGCAAGCTGAACCAATCACAGAAGGAACACAACAGACAGACAGACAGAGAGGAGAGGGACAGAAAAACGAGGGCGGGGGGGGGGGGTAAAGTCAGCTGCAGTATCCACAGGAGTGATCAAGACCAATTCATTAGGGCTCGGTGAAGAAAGAGAGAGTGGGGGAGAGGAAAAAACAGACCCCCCCTTTTAATCTCCTTTCTCCTCTCTCGTCTTTCCCCCATAACGAGCAGGAGGAGAGACGGGTGGTGTACGTGGGGCGACTGAGGTCCGACTGCACCCGGACGGAGTTGAAGCGCCGCTTTGAAGTCTTTGGCGAAATCGAGGAATGCGCAGTGAACTTGAGGGACGATGGGTAAGGCCCCCAGGACTTCCTTGTGCATGTGTGTGTGCATCTGTATGTCGACTCTGGCGTCGGCGTAGCTGCCTGTGAAACGGCCCGAACTTCGAGCAAAGGCACGCGTTGAAGGTCTAAGACAAAGACGGAGCTTTTGCAGTCTCAGAGCATCTCCGATCCATCTAGTTCCAGCCCCGTGGAGCCCCAAAGATACACTTTTATTGATTCTCTTTTGCATATAAATAGCATGATCGTCATCTTAGACAAGGCCCCCTGTTCAGTTATTATTGCCCCACAGCACCGCTCTGACGTATTGTTTTCTATTCCTGACCAGGGACAATTTTGGCTTCATCACGTACCGCTACACTTGTGACGCCTTTGCCGCCCTTGAGAACGGACACACCTTACGCAGGTCAAACGAGCCTCAGTTCGAGCTGTGCTTTGGCGGGCAAAAGCAGTTCTGCAAATCACATTACACAGACTTGGGTAAGTGCAGCTTTGTTGTTCTCTCTCCGTCGGCTCCCCTGCAGCCGCGCAGTATATCTGCGTAGCCAGGGAAAAAGAAAGGGGAGGGGACAGGGGGGGTGGGGCGAGGGATCAGTCGGCGAATCGGGCTGCCGCAAGCATCGGAGGAGAGCCGAAACAATTCCTGTGGCGCTGAATGTGTCCACCGGGCGTTTGTGGCTCAAAAGGGCAAAGACAGTTCAGAGGTCAACCTGTGAACACAAGTGCAGCCCTATTCCCTCCCTGCTAGTACCTGTATCTTAAGGAAAACAAGGGGGACTCCATTACTCACGCGGGCGTGCGACGCTCGTTTCTGCCTTGTTCGAATGAAATGCAAGACGTTAGGCAGAAAGGCAGCACCTCGCAGCTGCGCGCGCACGCGGGATGAGTTTTCATCCGCCGCCGCGTGGGTGCGGGGGACCGCTTTTCGAGGGCGCGCAGATGAAATCGCGGGGAGAGCGACGCGGTCGGGAGGAAGACAAGAAAAGAGATGAGGTGAGGGAGAGGAAGGTGGGAGCAAGGTTAAGTCCCAGCAACCCCCTCCTCCCTCTGCAGCGAGGTTCCATCTGTTGCCAGCTGTTGCGGCGCTGAAAGGAGGCAGAGACTTGATGTGGCACGTAGGGGTAACAGTCATTTACATAGAAGGAGGGGGCCACTCTGGGGGCATACCTACTTATGTCTACTTATGCATACTTAGAGCCTTTGTTAGGAGTCAGGAGGCTGCTCCGTCAAAGTGATTCCTCGGAGTAAACATGCTCGTATGTAACCGATGTAAGTACATAGCCTCTACATTGATCAGATACATAAATCTTAGATAGAAATCTTGGCTCCTGCTGAGGGTTGGATGATGCATTTGGTGAATAATGCAAGATATCAAAGAACCCCCCCCCCCCCCCCCACCTTTTTTTGACATGCGATGGAAAAAAAAATCTTCTATTCCGTCAGTCGCAGTTGTTAGGCGCCAGTAATTCAGCAGCCGTATTGAAGCCAGAGTGCGCCAAGCGTTGTGCGCCCACAAAAAGATCGCCCGTTCCATCTGATGATGACACATAGGATAGTTATTGACTCTCGCGTCCGCAGTCGGTTTCCCCCCTCCTGACGTTTATTTACCAGCAAAATGTGAGGTCAGGAATGTATAATGCGCCGCTACGTGGGGGTCACTGGGTCACCGCGGAGAAAGAGAGCACTTTCCGCAGTAAATGCAGTGGTTACTATACATTTTCAAAGCATGCGCTCGGAGCCATCAGCGTTCAAAGAGAGGACATGATGAGAAATTGACGCACAGAGAAACAGTTGCTAATCCCAAAGCCTTGAGGACAGACATTATGCCGAGATTGACTAATCAGTCTACTGAAATGGAAAGGCCTTCATTCGACCGCCTCTTTGTCAGGAACAGGCTATTTTGGTCGTCCCCATACTGATAGCACAGGATAAAGAGATTGAGAGGAAGGGAGAATCTTATAATAGTGTGGTATCCAAACCTCTCCCCGTCTTCTCAATCTTGTAGACGCTTTCTTTCTTTCTTTCTTTCTTTTTTTTGGAGACACTGTCCATTAGTTTTAAGTAGAGCACCGGGGTATTTTTCATCCCTCAAGGTGCGCAGTGTGACACAATCCAGCCCTTGGCCATTGCATTAGATCACAACTGGCGTCTTCTAGCTGCCACGGCCATTCCCATTTCTCAAAGCTCTCGGAGTGTGCTGCTGAGCCCTTTGGGGGCCCCATTTGTGAAGCTGTCTGTTGGCAGAGATAAGATACTCTTTATGTATTATCGGGTTGATCAGGAAAAATAGGACGTATGAGACATGGACAGACAGAAGGATGTGCTGTCACATCTGGTGCCTCTGTATATAAAAAAAAAAGGTATATTTCTACTCTCACTATTTGACTTCTTTGGTGGTAGTCAGTATGTAAGCATGCAGTCTGGGCTGTGATTCTGATTTCTTTGGAAGACGGGGAACAAACTCTTGTTTTCCAGGGATATGCAGATCAGATTAACACATGATCGAGCAGTAGTTTTAAAGGCGTAATATTCTGTGAACGTCTCCAGAGGAGACCAAAGCCAACCTCTTGTTTTATGTGCATTTTCAAAGAAACCCTGCCCCGCTCACCACTGACCACGATCCTTCCTCGCTGCTTTCAGACTCCCATTCGGATGACTTTGATCCAGCCTCCACAAAAAGCAAGTATGACTCCATGGATTTTGACAGCTTGCTGAGGGAGGCCCAGCGCAGCCTGAGAAGGTAACCAGTTCAGTGGCACCTGCTGTCTGTCACAAAGAGGGACTTCTGATACCTCACTGTTGTTTCTCGCTCCTTTGATGACGAGACTACCAGAAGTTTTACACTCTATGTCATAGAGTATATAAGAATAAGTCTATAGACCTATATCAATATAAATGAATATATCAAAAATAAAGTTTACATGAACATAGCTGCTGAAGAGCTGGGAAGAGACAATGCATTCTGGGAAAGCCAGTGAACCCTCAGAACCTGGTGCACAGGTTTGGTGCACTCTACTGCTGTACAACCATCGGTGAAAGAAGAAAAGAAAAACTTTCATGATTTTTTTTTTTTTTTTCCCTCTCCAAGCACTACAATGCCCACAATTCTTTGGGAGCGAAAACATGCAGCTTGTTCAGCCAGATTTGTTTCCTTTTGCTGTTGATTTTTCTTTCTTTTCCTTCTTTTGAATCTGGTGTTTGGATCTAGTGTTACATTACAAACAAGAGTATAAGGAATTGTATCTTGGAGGTAAAATTCTCAAGGTAACATTGTTGTCTACATTTTAAGGAGGAATGTAGCCGTGTATTTACAAATACTATAAAAAGGAATATTTTTATTTTATGTACATATCGGATAAAGTTCTTTATTTGTTACAGCTATGCACTGTAAAATGCAGCCTTTTTTAAAAATGAGGAGAAAATTTCTTAATTCAGAATGTCGATCTGTAGTAATTACAATACTGTAAGACATATTGTACACCTACATGATGTTTAGAAGACATGATATGATTGTAAAAAAAAAAAGAGAAAAAAAAAAGAAAAAAGATGTGTCCGATTGCTCATTTTGAGGGAGCATGTGAACAAACGTCCTTTTTTAAGTTATTTTGTTGGGGAAAAAAAAAAACAGTCAACCATGTATAGTTTTATCTGTTTATAAAGTTTCTCAATCAGTGTTTTTGCTTATACAACCAGTGTAAAATGCATTTTTAACGTGTTTTTCATGATTGTAAAAACAGGTACCCCATTTTTTATTAATTATTTCTGAAGAAATCAGTATATATACATATATATATATATACTGGATATATATATAACTTGGTTTGATTTCATTGCTTTGTATGGTTCTCGTTTTGATTACCTTCAGTGAAAGAGAATACTGCATTCGAATCTTTTCAATCACTTCAAAACCATATTTATCTATTTATTTTTAATATTTGAATCAAGAATATTTATGGGCTCCATTTTACATGGCGTACCTCATGAAATTTATTTACTGTTTATGTTGTCCTATGATTTGTGTTATTTAACTTGCAATCACTAGACAGGGTGTACAATAAATGGTTTGGTGGGGATAATATTACCTTCTATGCCTTTCCAAAACAATCAGAACATTCAGCTAATCACTCCTGCGGTCAGCCCCCTCATCGTTTTAGTCATTTCCTCCTCCGCTACCGGTCAGATCCTGCAGCACGTCGCTGGTTCTTTCTTTCCACACAGGCGCCGAACATGAAGCAATAAAATGATTTTGCAGGAATTTCGTTGTACCACTGTAAACACGTGTCGCCATCGCTCCACTCACGCTTGATTATGTGAATGCCAAACAAAAGTTTACAATTTCCTTTTCCTGAATTTTTTAAAGATCTTGTATTTGATGTACAATATACATATATATATGTATGTGTATATATATATATATATGTGTGTATGAATGTGTGTGTATATATATACATATATATACATATATATATATGAAATGATGATACTACTAATATTATTCACAATAATTACAAGATGATTAATAATAATAATGATAATATAAATGAAAGAAAAAAACTATATAAAAAGCAATAAATTATTTTTCAGAGTTGTATTTTAGCTCCTACTGTTGTGTGATTTTTGGACTTGACCCATTACCCAGTCGCTGGTAGCTAGGATGACTCCATTCCAGTATCTTGGCATTTCATCACCGTGACATCACCCTGTGCGGTAAACACTTGATTGTCCCACCCCCCCGCCCTGCTCTTCCCTTTAAGATGTAATTGAGTCTATGTGATTGTAATGCACGCATTACCTTGTGACATCTGTGCAAACGTGACCGACTCTTAACTCCACCCCGTGTGTAAAAATGTGTCGAGTTGAAACTGTTTGTTGTGTAGTGCATGGCTATTACAGGATGACAGTGGGTAAAGTATATACCACTTTTGGATATCTGCCTCTCAGCTGTCTTAACTGGCAGATTTTAAATGACATTCTATAAGCCTAGAGAAAACTACTCAACAATGTATCGCATGCCGCACCACTCTCCTCCACCAGCACCACCACCACCACCCCCACCCCCACACTCACAGTCCAGATATCACAGCGCCGTCGTCGACATGACATAAAAGGTAACCTTGCGGTTTCTGGTTCAATTAATATCCCGTTTCGAGCGCGAGCCAAGTAATGAGAGAACCGGCTTCCATCACAGGAAGGGGGAGAAAAAAAAAATCTTTTGTATGAAAGCTTTGCTGATCACAGGCTTCCTTTCATGGAGTTTGACTGTGGAGACAAGAAACGGCTAATTTTTATGATGCAAAGAAGCAAAAATTGGCCGAGGGAAGGATCAAAAAAACCCTTTACCTGTGTTTTAACATAGTTTTACGTTTTTTGCTGTCTGTATAGCGTTTGGGTAATGGTGTCGTGTCCCATTTGATAGATGTGGCTTTAATCATTGTAATAAAAAAAAAAAAAAAGCTTTGTAAATTGCCTAGAGTAGCAATATATTATAATACCTTATGGTTCAAATTTCAACTGTGGCGGACTTTTTAATAATGTGACCTACTGAGGACTTTGCCACTGCTTAAACGTTTGTTGGGTAATCATGTTTCTTTTGGAAGGACAATATGTGTACGAGCAAATGTACGTATGTATGTGTGACTTTGTGATTTTAGGCAGGTGCGTGCGTGTGTGTTTCTGGAAGTGTGTGTGTGTGTGTGTGTTTTCTGGGGGGAGGGAGGGAGGGGGGCGGGGGGGTTCGCTGTGGGTTGTTACCTGTTCGTGTCCTATCCACGTTGCCTTCTGCCAAGTCCTTACCAATGCCTTTGTGGTTCTACCTATTGTACGACTTTCTTGTGGATTTCATTTTTTTTATGTGCAATTCTCATCAGCCTCACCATGCCAATAAAGGGAAATGTGTTTGAAAAGAAAAAAACTTTGCTTTCTTTTTGGCGGCTTCCTTATTATCTTCCTTTCCCCGTGATGAATCTCCCTCCATCAAGCACTGTTGTACCACTTTCACTCGTGGTTATGATTTGTGTTCTCTCTGATTGCCATCAAGGAGACATCTTTGAGGTTTTTTTGTTTTTTTCCAAAAGGGGGGGGGGGGGCATTTAAAAGTTCCCAAAACAATGCGCGCCGCAAACGCGGACTCACAATAAATTCATCAGCCCTCCCTCCCTCCTCCTGCGCTTATATATCAAAGTGCTGAATGAAAGCTGACTGACGCAGGAGAAATGACACGGGCCCGTCCTCGGCACATCTGTCTCCCTCTGAAGTTTCTCCCCTAATAAAGAAACTCGGCTTAATTCAGAGCAACTTCCCTCTTTGATATTCATATCACCTGGGAGAGAACACTGTAGTCTTTGTCTGTGTCCACAACTTGACTCCACACCATGAGTCTGCAAGTTAATTAAAAAGTTGGGGGGAACAATTTCATTAACACGATGGAGAGCTATAGTCAGTTGATGGTGTGCTTGATATTCAATGGGGCTTCATTATGATTAACCCCCCCCCCCCCCCTTTTCTTCTTTAACACACACACATCTTAGCCTGGGAGGTGGGATCACACTGGGAGCTTCCACCATGTCCTTTTTTTAAACTGGTGCAAAGAGAAATATGGGAAGAATGTGCATTAAACTTTAAGGTTGGGGGTCTGATTGTGTTTTTTATTAAGGCCGCTGTTTAGCCCCGGAGAAGAGAGCGGCTGGCTTTCATTTCGGCTCGGCTGCCGCATTACAGCGGGAGGTCTCCTTCTGCTTGCCCTTTCCACAGAATGAAACTGTCCCTGGAAATCTCTCCGCTCCCTGTCGGCTTTTTCTCTCCCACCTCTCTCTTTTCTATCACGATAGGATGGCTTCTTCTTCTTCTTTTTTTTTTTTTTTATCTGTTATGTGTCTTTTTTATTATTAACCACTAGATAAGCAGCTATCTCGACTCCAGTTGGAAGTAAGTGGTAGCCTTGGAGATAATGGGGTTTGATGGGCCTGGGCTCTCTGTGGGACAAACACTGAGATGTTGCCGCTGAGTTGTGTAGCTCTGTATTTTATTTGGCATCTAGCTGTGGCTGCTGTGTCGGATGCTGTTGAAATCCTGCAAATGGCACTCACTATTCAGCCTTTGTTTCCAGCTATGTGACGAGAATGTGTAAATGGTCGGCGCTTTGTGGCCCTAGCGGTGGAGAGCAACTTGAAAATGAAAAGCCTGCACAATTCTGGCAGCTCCTTTTATGAGGATATCATCCTTCGATTGCCTGTCTCTGTATCATGTAAGCAGGTTAGGGTGTGGAAAAAAAGCAGTCTTCGATAATAAGATTAGACTACCTGAGACTAGTTAATTAAAGCCTGTGGGGTGGAACATGAGCAATCCTACCGGTAATTTACCGTCAGGAACCCTTTCTTAATTCTCAGCCTAGCACAGGATACATCAAGAGTACAAATTTCCTTTCTGTATCAATAGAGAATAACTGACATTGAAGCGACAACATTTATCTTAAATCCTATCGCGATAATTAAAGTTAGATGACACTGATTATCTCTGACTACAAGACTGACAAAGAGAATAAAAACAAGATTATAGTGTGTGCCGCAAGATTTGGGCGCTCAAAGAAAGAAGCGATGCCGCGTCGCTGAATTCTTGCCTCCAGCGTCCGTTTGCTTTCTCTCCAAAGTTTCATATAAGATGAGCGTGTGACGCTAATCTGTTGCCAGGCAGAATATTCTGCGCTCACGGTCCGCTCAAGTGACGCAAACCCAACAAGACTTTGCGAGAACTGTGGGAAGAAGCGAAAACTTGAGACATCATGATATCATGTCTACGGGAGCTGCAGGCAAGAGGCTGCTGTTTCAATCATGTTGCATGCACAGCACGAGGTTGGCCGGTTCAATCAGGCGCAGTTCTCTTGCGGCGGTCACGTGACGCGCCGACGCTCATTTGATCATAAGGAGAATAAACATTTCCCGCGGCGGTTTCTGGGCCGATCATCTTGAATGAAACTGTGCCCGTCATCTTTGAAAGCGGTCTTTGATGAATCAGAATAAACCGCGAGATGTTGCTTGGCACCAATTTATTGAAACACTTCTTTGTTAGCGCCATTTTTCTCCTACAAGCCTTCCATCGTATGCCACCTTATGGGAGAAGATAATGACTGTGCTATTAAAATCGCAATCTCCCTATTCGGCATTCTAGTTTCAGCAGTTTCTGCTGTTAAAGAGTAATGAGGAACAGAAGGACAGTATTCTTCTTCCCCCCAAACTATCAACTTTGGGGTCTGAACGTATTCTTCGCTAGATAATTAATGGCCACAGACAAATGGTGGTTGATTGAGCGACTCATCCCTCTATTTTCAATCACCATCTGCTGTGTGTTGCTGGCAAAAAACAATGTTAATTACCTCAAGTGTGCCCAAGACGTGGCGTATTAATTAGAACAACAAAAAAGGGAAACCTAAAAGATTCCAGTGTTTTAGTAAGTGTAATGTTATGCGTGTGTACGCGCGTGTTCATTTGGATTTTGTTGATGGATTAGCATAGGAATTAGATCCAGAAGGCAATCGTTTGTTAAGTTTGATCATCTACCAACAGATCAGTGTTTCCTTGACGTACATTTACCTGCATCCTGTGCCCCGAGGCCACTGCAGGCCTTTAAGAATGCTGGGGCTGGCAACTCTGTGCCACACAGAAGGGACATCAGCAGAAAGACGAATCTCCACTGTGACCGCAGGGACAGCCAGCTGACAGGGAGCGTTAGGGCTCCGGATGCAGACGGCCGGGGCTTTTTTTCCTGTGCTCGCATCACCTGACCGAAAAAGGAAGACTTTGAGAGGGAAAGAGACGAAGCGCAACTGACTCGACGTGACAAGGCTGCGACGGAGCTCTTTGGGCCAAAGCTGTGATGGCACCCTGAAGACCCTCCGTCCCCCTCGCTTCCAGACTCCAAGTGTGCAGGTGGCGAGAGTGGATCCAGATAGGCCCCGGCATCACGGCGCCGTCGCTAACGAGCTGATGTGGAGAGCAACATGTAAATGTGATGATGTGAGCAGCATATCATCGGTTATTATTTAGCAATCAAGGGGTAGCATCAATAACAATTAGCATAATTTCCATGACTTCAGTGCTTAATGGCTTCATTCAAAATACTGACAAATCAAATATGCTTATTTCCTTCATACAAATGGGTCATTTACAGTCTGTTAGAGACTGGATTAAGAACATCAAGTACTGCAAATACAAAGTAGCACGAGACCTGAATTACAAAGTGACTCCAGCTTCAGTAACACAGGCTTAAACACCTCTTAAACAGATCAGTAGGCCTACATCTTTTTTTATTTAGTTTTTGGCCTGTGGCCTCTTTAAATGAAGCAATGTCTGAGTTGTGAGCAGATTAATCAAAGTGCTATTTCCTCTTCTTAGACACATATTTCATTTAAATTTTTTATAGGCCAGAGGAAGTACCACCATGCAGCATTTCGCTGGAAAAAAAAGCAAAAGATTGTAGAAAAGTCTAAAAAATAACGTTGGGTCCCAACCACCAGTTTGAAAACCACTGCTTCAGAAAGTATAATGCTAGCTGTCTAGTTTCAATTCTTGTAATTTAAACTGTCCCATACCAGTTGGATCTGGGCTTCATAATGGCTCCATTCAAGCATTCTTGACAAGATGGCTTGGAAAGAAAGAAAAGCTGAGTGCTCTCTCCCTCTCTGTGTATTCTCTGCTACAGTCTCTCTCCGTCTGTCTTATCTGCTCCTTGTATTTTTTGCAGAGTGGTCCTGGCGGATCATGGACTTGTGTCTAAATCCAGTTCCCAGCTACTAAGCCCCCACCCAACCCTCTCACTCCCACACAAGGCCCAGCACTAGCATCTCTCCCTCTCTCTCTCAGACCCCGGCTTGAACCCATGTATCGCACAGCAAGCCATCACAATACAGTAGAATGGGGAACACGGACAGTTATTGTTTGTTTGCACTATTTATGTCAATGTACAGTCTGTGGTAAATGGCTCCGTAATGCAATCAGTCATTCTTGCCATCCTATGCTCCCGTCCATTAGGCTAATGATATTCTGTAACAGTCCTGGGTTCCCTGGCCGTTGAAATCATGAATGTGAGAAGTACAAGGAAGCAGGGAGACCACTGCTTAATTGGGGGACGGTGATCAAATTCTAGTGTCTGGAAACATCTGCCCTTGACCAATGGGCAGAATTCCCAGCAGCTCCGGTGAGGCCGGTGTATAGTTGTTCTTGACCAACGTATGGGGCGCAGAAAGTGGATAGCAACAGGAGATCAATAAAGTATCAAAAGAAGGTTTGATGCCGTCTGTGCTCCTTATCATTTCAAAGCACAGACACAGCTCCAGCAAAATTAACCCTCCATTTAAGGGCCTCAGCTTCTCGAAAAACAGTCCATCTAAAAATAATAACCATTCTTCACCAGTCACAACAATGGCAAAAGGTTCATTTGTTCATCCACAGAAAGGTAATTTTGTCAGTGAACAGGAGTGTAAAGCTGTGATAGCCGCTCTGTAAGGCTGTACTCAGACATCAACATGCTAACATCCTGATGTTCCTCAGGTATTAAGTACTAGAAAGCATGGACAGAGCATGAGGTGAGGTTTGCTGCTGGTCGCTGCCATGTTGGCTGTGCTGCTTCTTCCACCTCCCGGCTAAGGTGGGCTGAATGGTGCCTAGTTGATCTAATTAGCTAAGTTTTCTTTGAAAGTGCCTGCCGTTTTCCAATCTATTTCCAATGACAACTTCCCAGATGGTTACCGCTAGCATGGCTAATCTTGTAACCTATATTTGGCTGCTGAGGACTGGATGAAGATTTAAATACATTTGGAGGTGGTGTGATAATAAGATGTAAATGTTGCAAAGTATCCATGGCTGACTAATGACCACAGTAGGCTATATTTGGTCTGTTTGATTTGGAATCCTCTGATACATAAATAACATCAAATCAAGGCGATGTTTTGTCAAATTAATTAGTCATTATCACCATATATCCTTTTAATCCTTATTTTGTTGGCACCATTACAACCGAATATCCCAGTGTTATACCAAAGCATTACAGACACATTTTGTAATGGAACGTTCCTCTGTTTGGACTGTCAAAAATCTCAGCCCAAATCATCCTGACTAAAGTGCATTAAAATGCATGGACAGTCAAGCTATAATTACTGGGCCAAAATACCCCATGCCTTAATCCACATGGTAATAACGCAATTAAAGTGGTGTTTCTTGGACTTGGTAATCTTCTGTGACAAGGCTTACAATTCAATTAACCCTGTTTTAACACTTTGTTTCAACTTCCTGTGAGGCTAATTTGCTTTAAACTTTCTTCACTTGCTATAATTATGCCTTAAGAAATGTCCAATTTCTGAATTATCAGTTGTTTATGTCAGTGAAGCACTGATTTTCCTTGGATGGGATCTTCTCTTATCCGGCAGGATGCCTAAAAGCGAGTCTGGCTCCGAACAGAGTGATAGTTTTATGTCTATTATTATAATGTTAGGCTGGCTTTATTGAGCTTCACTGATGTGCTAGACTTGTTGCGCTCATACAAACTGAACTGAACTCCAGAGCTGAATACAGTAAATCTGGAGGGAAATATTTTTGGAATTAGAAATAGTCTATTATTCTTTTTTATCCTTTGTAAAGTTGGATGCATCCATGATGAGGGAGTCTCGGCCTGATACAATTTCCGATAATCTCATAGTACAACCAGAGCAGCACTCCACCTGACATCTACCAAAGCCAGCCACAGATCTAACCCATTTAATCACTCCTTTCTTGTTCTCTTTCTAAGCTCACGCTGGCTGTGACATATTGAGCCGGCAAACTTTCCATGTTCTCTCAGAGAAGGTCATTGGGCCAGGCCCAATCTAGCCTCTGAAACTGAGCCAAGATTTCCACTGCTGTCGTTCAGATTAGTATTAGACGTGAGCGCCTTTCCTAAGCAAATCAGACAGTGTGAAGGACAGAACCATTCTTCCATTCAAGCACGCCTGCTTCTTGTTAAAGAGAGACAGGGCAATAAGTTGTAGGACAAAGGGAAGTTTGTGGGAAGTCTTCACATTTCATGAATGCTTATTTTTAAATGTGACAAGCCGGTTTGTAATCATAGTTGAGAAGCAATTACATTACACTGACTCCAACTATATGACCTGTCTATGGATATAATATTTGTCAGTATGTAAAAAGTATCAATACAGATACACTTCTAGTTCTTCTAGTTGTAATTTGTCTTGAACCTGTTGTTTAATCATTTCAAAAAACTTCTGACGACATCTTCCAGGAAATGCCACTTAAGGTTTGCTGATTTTTACTTTTAGGACAATTTAATTTCACGAGACTCGCTGGTTCCAGGAAGCATAATCGCATGCAGGGTCACACTGGTGCAGCCAAGCACACGCTCTATTGGATGCTGACACATGATACAAGGACAACAAGATCTAACATTCACTGCTAAAGGACAGCGCGGGACACATAGTGCACGGTGCAGATATGTGAGCGTGGCACACGATGTCTGCATTGTGAACTTGACACCGTTTTGAATATAAACCGCGCCGTCCTGTAATCCTGTAGGAGTTTTGTCGCGAGCGCGAAGCAAATTTGGTCGGTGAATTGGTATCGACTCAGCTCAGTCGGCACTTGGAAGGACAAACTTGCACCTGGACTCAATCAGCGTTGATTGGAGAGTGGCAACATGCCCGCATGCACACAGCAACAACACAGCTGATAGGACACACCATCCAGTTCTTCACAGGAGAGGTTAATAACCAAACTTAACTCTTCCAGTCTTGGAACTAATGCATCCCTTTCATAATTTCAGATGCAACCTGCAAATATCCAGAAGCATGAAGTGTCTTATCTCTCTTACTTGAAGGTTGGAAGCCCCCCGACATGGTGAGGACCTTTAAGTAAGCTACATTTATGTGATTTTCCCACAGTGGGTATCTTCACACACAGAGAGGTACTGTTTAACAGATTTGTGTGGCTTAATTGGAGATCTCGTGTCAGTTCTTCAAGTCCCTCCTATTGTTTGTTTGGTCCAAATTACTGCTTACCGTGATTTCACTGAGGGGTTCAATTCAAAATTTAGTTTTTTTCTTGTGTGTTTTCTCTTGCATTATTATACCCCGAGTCTAAAAATGCAGTATAGAGGCAAACATTTGGGTTGCAGTGTTTCAGCGAGACAAGTTGGTTTTAGCCCTGTTTGGTAAACAGAAGTCAAGATTTATATATTGCCACTACAAAAGTACAATGAGATCAAGTTTGGAGCAATCTGGGCCAAATGGCAGTTATTTAGCATAAATGTTTTTGCATACTTTTCCCACAATGTGAAGGCTCGCTGAACTAACAGCCTTCAGCCAATAATGATCTTTCTTTCTTTGCTTGTTTTTTTTTTTTTTGTTTCAGACTCTTAATTTAGATCACTTGTCTGTTGGCATGCGACCGGATGGCTCAGTTTTGGGATTATGTCAATGCCTTCAGCAGATGTTATTGCATTGTATGAAGAGAGATGCCATGCTGGAGAGCCTCCGCTCGCTCCTAATGTGTGCATTCTGGCCACGGGCAACAACTTCACAATCCAGTCCTCGCTGACATACCAACCAAGGATTCTTGGAGCGTTCCCAAAGCTGCGTTGCATCGCTTGTCAAAGGTAAATTCTGACCGAGTTACTTGAAGTTGTATTCAGCGATCTGTGACAACTGGGGGCAGAAAAACAAACTCACAGAACAGGCTTTGATGGGCATCACCTTATCGGGTGCTCGGGGCTAGCGTGTTAACAAGAAGACATCTTGAATGCTCTTATTACCCGTCACATTTTGTGAAGTTTCTCTTCTAAGTTAAAGCTCCGTTATCCATTATGCATGCTCTTACTGCAGAGCCCACTGACAATCTGACTGTGAACTCACACACTTCTGCAGCTTTGTAAACTTTTGACTTGCTGGTGTGATTCGCTCGTTGTCTTGGTGTCCCAACAACCCCTAAAATAACTTGGAGGGGGCAAAAAAAAGGCCAGTTTCTGAGTTATTGAGTGGATGATGGAGGTCTACAGCAATTCAATACTTAATATTCTGTCCCTTGTGTGATTTCAGTTCTTGTTCTATACTACATGTGCATTAATTAAACTGGAAATGGGGTTCAACAGTCTGAATTGCATTGTTTTTAGGCCAAAACTTCCCTTTTGTATTTCCCTGGAATCTGAGTTGCGCTGTAGGAATAGTAGCAAAAGGGAGAATTTTATTCTACAAAGACCATAACTTTGAAAGATGCCCACTTAATTTGGCCAGTTAGCTCTGCGTGAACTCTGGAAAGCATTTGCATTGACCAGTAACTCTTTCAGAATGCATTTGAGAATTGTTCTCGGACAGAACTGAAAGAACGGGAACCCGGAGAATACTTCAAGAACAAAAGCTAGAGTGAGCTGTCTGTGTCTTGGCAGAAATGTTGTGTATTTGCAGTTTTAGTTTCACTTGGCTGTCTTTCCTGCACACAAAAGGATGCATAACATACAGTAGATCTAGCATAAACTACACTGTGGAGTTAATGTCCTGTTCATTTGCGACAGGCTAGCAACAAGCTAACATTGTTACAGGGCAGTAGCATGTTACAAAGTTAACAAACAGCCTTACATTTTGTCCTTTTCCATGGTTTTGAATCCAGAATGCTACCTGGTGTTATGATTATCTGCGCAGCACGGCTCGCTTGCTTTCTCCATTTGGGGTTGGCAAAGACAGCCGTAGCCTCGTAGGTGAACTAAGGCGCATATGCACTGAGTTGTGCATTTGAACAGTTCATTATAAATGGGATGTTTTCTTTCTCCCGTGTTTGAACAGTATATTTGTAATAAAAAGCGACAGTTCTAATGTATGCACAGTCCTAAAACAAAATTCTCTAGTGCGTTGTATTTTATGACACATGGTCTCTCAATAAAAATCAATTTCGCCCAGGACTGATATCCCAGTGGAGGCACAGCAGGTTGTGTGACGGCAGAGAGGAACAGGGTGGAGCGGCTATTTTTACCTGAAGCCCAGGAGTGAGCTCAACACAGAAGGTGAAGCGGGAGGAGAGTGGAATTTGGGCAACGTTTGGGAATGTGAATCGGGTAACGTTAATCATCTGGACAGCAGAGACATTAACTGTGCATGAAGCTCGGTCTCTGGACATTGCATGTACTGTTCAAATACTGTCAGAGGGCGTGTGTGTGCGTGCGCGCTCGCGCGTGTGTGTGTGAGAAAATTGGAGGCAAAGAGAGGAAGGGCATGGTGTATTTCTCTGTGAATCCGGGAGTAAGAGAGGACATGGTGTAGCGTGTTTGTGTGTAAGGACAGTGTGCCTGTGCTGAGGTGATATACAGTGCCCTGACTTACTCTTGTAGATGAAGTGCACTTTGCTCAAAGCTACACCCCCCCAAAGGAATAGACTGTGTTTTCCAACTCACTTTTCGGGTTGGGAAAACACACTGATGAAAAAGGATGAGGCCGTCGCGGCACACTCAGTCTTCGCGGCAGCCCCCCCCCCCCCCCTTCCGTCACACACTAACATCATTACAATTTCAACTCCAGTGCCTTCTAACAAAACTCTGCATATTTACAACGTGTGTGTGTGTGTGTGTGTGTGTAGCCACTATTGTCTTGTTAAAATTTTACAATGCCTGCCGAGCGTCTTTCGCATACCGAATGCAATATTGTGCCTTAATGTGCCCCAGTATAATGCCTACAGATTTGGAGGGAGTGCTGATACGGCACATTTCGCCGCGGAGGCATCTGAGTCGCACGCGAAAAAGGCGGCGCGCTCACCCCCGAGAGAGCGAGGGGGCTCACCTTTTGTTATTATTTTCAGAGGCGACGATTCGCGCTGACCTACTTTGGGGCGCGGTGGATTGTTGAAGCGCAGAACACCAATGCAAATGAAATCTGTTGCTTCCTGCCTGTTGGATTTCAAGGGTTTCCAAACACATGATGCAATTGGGGAAATGACTAGATGTCATATTCTTACTGCAGTTTCATGGATACTGTCTTCGTTTTATTTGTTTAGAAGCTTATCCGGACATGGAATTATTCTCCGTTCTCTGCGACTGGAAAATCTTTTTTTTTGTTTGTTTGTTTGTTTGAAAGATTATTGAATCGGCGGACTTATCGGTTTGAATTCCTGACAGCAGCCTGCTTGGTTTACCTACAAGACTTCCATAAACCTGTTCAGCATTGCAAATGACAGTGATCACACTGTGACTTGAGTGTGCACCTGTTTGACAGGTAGCTGTCAAAAATACCTGTCATTCTGTCAGCCTAGCCACTGCCATGTATATATTTTGTTTTGTTTCTATAAAGCAGTTGGTTTTGTTGGATATGGGTAGTGTTGCTCATCAAAATTTTAAGAGGAAGTGCCATCATGTAGTGCTAAAGAGACTGTGACCAAAATTATTATCAATATGATTCCAAACATAAAACTGGAAAGACCCTGTACTTGGATGGCTATGTTCAGTTTTTATTCAACTCTATATGGTGCATTTTATGATTTCACACTAAAGTATACTGTGTTTCTGCAAAGGGGAAAGTGGGTAAAACTTGAAGTTCAAGCGGGTTTGTCCCTGCAGTGTGTATAACACGGACTATTCAGACTTTAAAGCCTTTTCTGCCACCTTTTTATACACATGCAAATGCACTTCCTTTTTGAATCAGTGACAGCGCCCACATTCAAAAGCAGTTGTAGCCCGACAATGTCTTTTATTACACACTGTAAACGTAGGCGCACGGTTAGCAAGTGGTCATTTTTTGGGCGGGAAGGAGAATCGGAATCCAAGAGTTGCCGTTGCCGTTCCTGCAGGGGACGGACAGCTCTAAATCTGGCGTGGCCTTTGTAGCCACGTGTGAAATATGATTTGGTGAAGGATGTCATTTGAAGGGGCCCAGTTCTGCCGTTATGACAGCCCCCGAGCACTCTCTCGCACCGTCTCACTGTCTTTTCCGCTGCCTCTGTATCGCCGCATCTCTCTCTCTCTCTCCGCTATCTTATCTATCCTTCACACATTCTCTCACACCTTTCCCTCTCGCTCCCTCCTCGCCTCCCAGTGGCTCTTTTTATTGGGCTGCTTTAAAGCCAGATGTTCCTGCACGGCGAGGACGGGGAGGGAGGGAGACGGGCGGCGAAGGGGAGGGCCAACAAAATGACTTGTAGCTTCAGAGTAGCTCATTCCCTCCACAATAGACTCGCTTTCTCTCCAGCCTCTCTCCCTCTTCTTCTTCTTCTTTTTTTTTTTTTTTTTTACTTCGTATCTCCATTTTTCATATCCTCATTTTATTTTCCTATTTCTTTCCCACAAACTAACTTTCTCTACCTTCCCCTCTGCCTGTCACGCAATGCAAGCGACCTAGTTCTGAGTTGAACCAACCATTTGATTTGAATTGGGAAAAAAGGCTGTAGCTGTGAATCAGGCTGTCTTCAATACCGCCGCGCCGCACGCAGGAGATAAGAGGTGTGATCTCAGTGGCCTGGCCCTGTTTTCAAACCCAGATAATACTCTCTCAAAATCAGATTCCCACAACGGCACACTGGCCCCTGTAATTGTCTGCACTTGAGCTGCAGTGGATTTCTCCAGTACTGAACTTTTGCACAGTGTAAGGGAATGAATAATTCTATTCTTATAACTGAAAACTGTCTGAGGCGCAATGTGCTTTCTTATTCACCAGAATTTCTAAGTTGGAAATGTCAATTTGCCCGGTCCTTTCTCTCTCCTCGACTATAATCAACGACAGCTCCTATTTTTGCAGATTATACAGACATCGGTATAAAGAGAGGAATAAAAATTGCCGCCATGCTGAGTTTACGCCTGACAAACAACATCCACGCGGGGATCTGACACTGCAATTTGCACTTACACACAGAGGCAAATCCTAGCCTTATTCAGATACATTTCCAGTACAGGCCTATTTTGCAAATCAATCATGCAGCACAAAATAGTGGCACAGAGACTTATATTTTCCAACTGCCCAGAGTCGGAAAGCAGAAAAAAAAAAAAGCTGAGATGTGGCAGGGTGTTTATGGAGAATATGAATGAAGGTAGCATGCAGCTTTTATGCCTCCTAATAAGCCCCCAAGGCTGAGGAACATTACGACTCTACAGTTTTACAACCGCTGATGGTCTGCTCGGAGATGTACATTGTGCCTCTCTTGGGTGTGTGTGCGTGCGTGTGCGGGTTGGGTGGTGGATCAGACCCATAGCTGTCTACTAAAACGATCCCCGCGAATATCTGGCCATGAATCAGGCTGCCACACTTCCTATCACATGATACTCCTCACAAATGATATGCTTGATAAATACAGGAGAGAGTGAGTGTGTGTGGGGGTGCTTGTGCGTACATGAGTGTGTATGCACGCTTTTGGGGGTTCATCACCGCAAATGGATTGGGGTCTGACAGGCATTCCAATGAGCTGCTACGACGGCGTGATGAAATCATTACCCCTTCACTAAAATTGTGTTCACATTAACAAGATGTCTCGCGGTCGAGGTGTGTGCGTGAGAGAGGTGTTCCATGTGAATGTACGCCTTAATCGCGTCACGTCCAAGAACCGCGTGACGTTTTTTGGTTGTGGGTGTGTGCTGCAAACGCGCGCGTGCCCGGCATGGCGAAGGTGCAGTCCATCAGCGAACCAACGAGGGAGAACCGACGCAAGCGCGCGAGGAAAAAGGCGGAGAAGTGATTTCTCCAACATCAGATCGGAGATGAGGTCTGCAGCAATAACCAGGCGGCACTGCAGGAGCTAATTCAAAGTTATTGACATATGCTTGGCCTTATCTTGCGCTGCATCTTCATATGCGGTGCTCAGCGGCCAGATTTTATATCTGTTTATTTTTTCTGCCTTCCTTGAATTGCAAACCGCTCAAACTGCTGGGTTTGTTTGTATATTGAACCTATATGCACCACAATGTGCTACGGAAAATTCCATTTATGTATCTGTGTGAAACAGGTAGTGCCGGTAGCTTGGTGGCGTAGTGACTACCTGCGGGTCCTGCAGTGGTTACTGTTGTTTGTGGATTTGTTTTTTTCACAGGGTGGATATGAAAAAAGCATTTTGGTTGCCTCTCGTGGAAATCGATCTGCTGAAATGGTCGCTCAGTGGATACATCGTCACTTAAATGCACTGACCCAAGCTGCAACCTCTGCAACTGCAGTTCTTCGAACGGCCAGTTGACCCAGAGCAAGTCAATCACCATAAGCCACCATATTGAAATGAACTTCACAGCAGAAACAAACATGTTTACAGCCTGGTATAAAAAAGATTTTTGGTCTCTATACCTAATTTTCCCATTCATGACAACTGTACTGGGGGAAGAATGTCTATTAAAGTCACCTGTTTAAATTATATTAAGGCTTAAAGTTATGTATAATTAACAGCCAGGCCACTTTGATTGACAGTTTGGTGCCATTACAGGTGACCCGTTTGAGTACCTGGGCTTCATTCAGCCCCCCTCAGGTGCACTGACGATCCACATCTTTGCCTATTTTAAGATTAGCCGGAAGGCAGCAAAGGCAGGAATCCCAAGATGGCGGCTTCAAGGCGCCTCTTCAGAAAGAAACATATGGGTGACGTCACGGACACGGCACTCGCATCACTGTTCATACCGCCACGTTATTGAAGACAGAGTAATCATATTAAGATTGTTAGAAGTTAGCTCCACTGCAAAACTCTAATTCATTCAGCGCCAATAGTGATACACTACAATGGGTTGAGTTTGAAGATTTGTTCGCACATGTGCTGAAGACTAATTTTAATGCTCCAAATCTCTCCAGGCCTTCAAGGATCAGTGCTGTAAAGACAGTTTGTAGTTGGTCAGTGGTGCCAGTTCACATGAGAGTTGAACTGGTCTGGCCATTATAAATAACAGTGTGGATTAGCCATTATAGAGTTCATCATCTGCATGAGGCCAGCCAGCTAAGCTTGCTGCTAAGTCCATAAATTTAAAAAGGAAACTCATCTCCTTAACAGATCATCATCCAGGCTTCGTCGTATTCACCCAAAACCGCAAGAACCGCTCGGGAATATCTCAGACCCGAGACTATTTGGTATGCACGACATTTTAAAATGGTCTGGGATGACTAATTGTAATTTTTCATCCCTCCCTTGTTTTCGTTGTGTTGTGTATCGTCATCAGTCTCCAAAGTCTCATGCAGCTCTTGCTCAAGAAATGCTGAAGCCGTGGGCTTTTTTTTTTTTTTCTTTTCACCAAGACAAGGCTAAATAGTCTGAGTGCACTGTCAAACCATTTTATGCTGGCTACATTTTTTTTTTTTTTTACATTTTTGTGAGGGCAGAAGTGTAAGGACAGCATTATCTTTGGTGTATTGATGAAGTAAGCAGACCGAGGAGAAGAAGCAACAAAGCAGGCATTAGAAATACTTTGGAAAAAATCCTTATCTAAACAGCTTTGTATAGCTAGCACACTTCAAAGATGCTGAATACATTAGTTTTAGGGGGTGTTATTCAAATTTGTTGATCCCTTTTGGCCCTTCATAAGCATATTAATAGTATTTTGTCACATAAATGGCTTCTGGTCATTGACGCATAATCAAACAATGAGTTGCAGTGTGCCACCATAAATGGTTTAAAGCCAGGACAAAACAATGTAATATTTATGTTTTAGAGCCATTGTTCTGTATTGCATTATACTACATGCCCAGTTTTTTTTTTTTACTGTGTTGAGCTTATAAATGCATAACTGTGGCTGTTAATGACAGTTCTAAGGCTTTAATTTGTGAGATGTATGCAATCTGTATCACAAAAAGAAAATGTGGTGCATTTTTTTTTAAAGTTTGCATTAACAATTGTCCCATTTGCTTCATGCGAGAGTTCCAGCAGCGCCGTGATAAAAAGAACTATCATGTTTTTTTTTTATTTCCTTCAAAGTAAATACTTTGATGTTTTAAAACATACGGCATATGAACCACTTTGATTTTAAGCACAAAACTCCAAGTAAGCGCCCGCAGTGCACCGCAATGCATATCTCCAAGGATATCTGCTAAATCGGCACCCGGCAATTTTCCAGAAAGATTACACACAACAACACATGCTATGCTATCGGTTAAATCTGTGTAATTAGAACCTGAGCGTTGCCTCTTTGGCGGATTCCAGAAGTGGATCCATTATTTCTGCATTTTAATGTTGGCTAGTGCTAATTTGCAATAGTTTCATTAAAAAAGCAACAATAGATTAACCGCGCGGAGAGATCAATTTTTAAAGCATCCATTTGCACTTTGCAGAAAAAAAACTGGAGGGTGTTGTTAATGTTCTTGGTGCGTGTGTGTGTGTGCAGGCCTGCGTGTGCATTCACATTTGTCTGCATGGTTTCATGCGTACAGTGTGAAAAAGACTGTTTAAACCTGCTTTTTGATTGAGCTTGCCGCTGTGACACCAACTACAGGACCAGTAGGCCGCCGCCGTAGAAACAAATGTCCAATCGGAGAATGATGTAACGTTGCAAATTACGCAGGTACCGGGACATTTTGAAGGATTCGATAAGAATGCATGTAGAGGGGGGCAGATCAATACGGGGTCACCACGATGCTCTATATATTTAGCTCTGTTGAGAGCTATGATCTGATTTATTCAACCGTCACTGTTTATCCACATGCTGCAGTCTGACACGCAGACATTTATTGTATATTTTCGCTAATGTATAAACACTCAGACAGTCACATTTCACTGTTAATGCTTCCCAGAACAAAGCAGCCAATATAATCGATAGCTTTCTAAAAATATTTAGACTAGAGAGGATCAATGTGAGAGATCATTCCCATTCTACTCCGATATGTATACACAAATAGACCATTGATGGTATTGAGTGCCCTTAGGGCTCTATAGTTATGTTGCCTTGCTGTCGAGGTGATGCCGCCGCTGCTGCAAGCGTCCGAACGTGTAGCCGCTACTACTATATCTGGCTCCCCCCTCTTCCCCTCGCGCGCGGGGCTTTTTACATTTCATAATGCAAGGTTGAGCTTGTCTCACAGAATATAAAACCTCGGGCTTAGAGTAATGCCTGTGAAAGGCTGCGCGTGCCCTGTCAGAGACGCTTTACTTTGCAATGTGATTATGTTGCTAGATTTTTTTTTTTCCTCTCTCTCTCTCTGCTGCAACTTTCATCAGAGGACGTTTTTTTTTTTTTTTCTTCCTATCTGCACTCTCATGCCAAACTTTCCAACCCCAGCTGTTGTCAAGTCGTTTGCGTTAGGGTTTCTCTATTTGCTTTTTCTCTATTTGTCATTTGATCGCTATCTGACTCCTGCTGCACATAGGGGCATCAAGGCAGTCTGGAAGTGTCGGGTGTGGTAGAATGGTAGCACGGCAAATCACCCTATTTTCAACTTCTAACAGATTGCTCTTCCCGCTTTTCATAGGCCCTGTTTCTCGACATGATCAGTTTTTTTTTTTTTTTTTTTTGCTTGTTTGTTTTTTTGTAATTAAATTTCAGTTTATCTGATAAATTCTCAATCAGGTTATATAAATAGCACAAGCTGGTTTCATCTGTTTGCTCTGCTTTGGTTTCACAGGGTTGTGATCTGTTGAAAGGGGTCTACCCTGCCGCGTGTGTGATGTGTCTTTTCTGTTTGTTTGCTTGTCTGTTTCCTGTTGTTGTTGTTCTGTTGGGGTAGATCAGCTGCCCGGTCAGGGATAATGAAAACAGATTTGCATCATTATGTCCTGTTAGCAGCGAGGGACTGGGCACTGTTGAGATGTAGGAGGTAAAAAAAAAATGACATCAAATTTTGTGCATATGTGTGTGCCCATTAATAAATCCTTGTCAACGGTAACTAAGAAATGTTAAATTAATGTTTTGTGAATGATTTTGTATGATTTTAATGCTTGATCATTCTTTAGCTCACCCTATAGTACCTGGGCAGGTGGTAGGTTCCAATTAGGGGGGGCGAAGAAGGTAAAATACCATTGACTGGAGTAAGCAGAGAGAGGAGGCAGCAGCTTGGTGTGCTTTAACTTTACTTCCTGCCTTTGTTGTGTTTCCCAACAGTTTTGATTGTCTGTTCCACCCTGATTTGTTTTTACCCGAGTCTTCTTGTCCTGTCTTCACTCCCTTTGGAACTTTTCTGGACCTTGTCTTTTCTTTGGGACCCTGGTCTGCCTCTCCACGCTGCGGGTTTTGTGTTAATAAATCATTTGGGGCTACACTAACTCTGCCTCCTGTGGCATCTGCGTGTGGGCCTTTCCTCAAGTTACCTAGCTTGCCCGACTGTGACGCTTCCTTGCTTATTTGTACCTAACCTTTATGCGGCAATGTTGTGGAGGATCAAAAGAATTTCACAGAGACTGAGATAAGAAAATTAAGGGTCTTAGAGCGAGTGAGAGTGCTGAGTGCTAAGCAGTCCAATGTATTAAGAAATACAAAGGACACGACTTGGAGAGAAATGATGAAGGCTATAAATAATTTGACTTGAGCAGCCTTTATTCAAATCGTGAATACTCCTGAAACTAACTTCATGCCTGCCCACTAGGACTGACTGAATACCCCTCACCTCACCTTACCAAACCCTTCCAAGCCTTTAGCAGTCGACTAACAGACAGTCGATTATGAAAAACACCAAACGCCGTACCTCAAGTCTGTTCTGCGCTACTGCAGAAACACGGCGGTGCAAGGTAACAGACTCCATGGAAGACGACCTGCTCCCTCAGTCGATATAAAAGCCACAAAACATAACAATTCTTATTTTCAGGTGATTGTACACTCCTGAAAACATACTTATGAATAGTATACTCCATTTCTTCAGATTTTGCCAATAAATCCCACTAAATCTTACATATTGGGCCTTTAAGCCTAGATAATGCAACCAGTGTAGATATTAGATCTGACTTGGAAGGCCCAGTTACAGCCAGCTTAGCCTAAGACCAGCTATAAGCCCTGTTGCAACCATCCCCAGATTCTTAAGTATCCGGCGTTGAAGTTTTCCAGTGCAGCTTCCAGAGTCTTCCATCCTTTTATACGTGGTTGAAGCATTTAGTTGTTTTTGTGGTTACTTGCGAAAAGTTAAGTATTTCCTAATAGACTTAAGATAATGGGAACTGCTGTTATGACACTTGCACCATCTCCGCTCATGTAACAGTTTGGATCGAATCTGAGCAAGGAAATAAACATTCTAAGTTCACATAAATCTAAATGCTGATGCAGGAGGAGGTGGATGAAGTAAAATCTTCCGAGGTAAGGAGTAAGGATGCATACAACATAAAAAGGGAGCCAAAATTGTTTATATTCTATGGACCTCCTGGTTGTTTTGAGATAGGTCACGGTCATATGTGATTTAACAGTATATAGAACATGTGACCATAAAACTTCCATGCCTGCCTGAACTTGGACAGGCCTCCATTGATCTCCTTCATCTTCATCATCTCCGTTTCATCCCATCACTCGTGTCCCTCTAACGGGATTTATCCAGCAGGACATTGCAGTGTTACTCAAATGTGCTCTCATCAGCAGGTTGGGAACTTAAAGATCATGTCTGTTGACAGGGGATATATGGAGGGTATTACAGTGTGGAATTAACCAGCTCCACAGCATTGCCTATGACTTAGCTTTCCATCAGGGTGCATTGGTCTGGCAGAGGCATCCTTCCTGCGGAGCTCCTTAAGCCAACTGGCACTTTGGGCAGAGGAGCCCTTTTATTCCTTGATGCCCTCCCGACCCTCTTCTTCCCCCGATTTTTCCCTCCTAAAGGGAATGCTGCAGTTACTAGGCAACAAGAAGGGGAGGGGCTGGAGCCATTATAGAGGCCGGTTGTGTTGAGTCCAGTTACAACGAAAAACCATATACATGATGTAAATATGCTTAAACCCATAATGTCCTGTCTACATCTTTAGTCTGAGTCTAGGAATAATGCCATTCTCTAACTTCCATGTTAATATTTTTGTAATATCATTAACACATAACACTAGTCAACCATTTCTTGAGTGGAGGGTTATCCCAAAGTGCATGTTATTGTGAAAAAAGCATTAAATAAAAATTATGTTTTGGCACACCCCATTGCTCCATTTGCTTCCCCCATTAAATTCACTCAAATTCACTCATGTAGGACAAGATTTCTAATTGCCGTATTTAATGTGTTAATGATTTAATTATTCTTTTAATTAATTTGTTACGACTAAATGATTGACTTAATTCAAGGGCTCTTGGCTTGTCTTTGGGGAGGGTGGGGGGCAGAGGGCTCCGCAGATGACTTACTAATGCTTTTCCATATCGAATATCAGAAGGAAGAAAAAAACCGAGGGAGTGATGCAACCAAACGCGCGCACGCGTCTTCTCCGGCAACGAAATTAATTGGCCACATATTTTTCTTTGTGAGACGGAGTCTTTTCGCAGTAAGTTTGCAAAGCAGCCCTGTTTATTACGAGACTGACAGAGAAAGCAACTCTATTTTTCTCTCCCCAGTGAGAAATGACCGTGGGCCTAATCTGAAGTAAACAGGCTCCCGTGGCCTCTTGGGTGGGCGTTGTGGCTTCTCAAGCACATCAACCACCCAGGCCTCGGCATCAAAGGGATCACCATTTTTTAATTGAAATGCCTTTTAATGTATAATGTAGTTCATTTATTTAATTTAGATTCGATAGCCACAGCAAGCAATTGAGCTGGAAAGGTCAGACAAAATACAAGCATTCCAGAGCACACCAGCTCTATTAGTTTTTCAAACAAATCTACCTTCGCAGACTATGAAAATGTGGCGTGAACTTTTTTTTTTTTTTTTTTGAGGCGGCTGCACGTTGCCTCAAAGTTTTATTGATGACAGAGTAAAAACCTCGGCTGATGGATAAAGAGACTGCTGTTCAGTATGCGGGGGATACAGTGTACTGTTGAAGAGATGCTTTTATCTTCCTCCATGCAGCTGAGACCCTACATTTTCTTTATATGTGCCATGTGCAGCTTGTCAGCAGGTGTAAATCATTGTTTTACTGTCAATCCACAATAGCTCCTGTCCCATCTTTTAGAATAACAGCGCGCGTCATTTGCATGGTATTTGATGGCCGTTGATATTTGATGGATGTTGACTACGATCCCCGGTGCATTGTCTTTGTGGTGGTGCGGTGGCTAAAAAGTAATAGTTTACATTTTGGGAAACTATTTGATTTCTTTCCAAGAGTGAAAGGAGAAGATTAGTCATACGTTTGTACAGTAAGTATGGAGCTAGAGCTGGGAGGTGATTAGCTTAGCACAAAGACTGGAATCAGAGGGAGCAGCTAGCCAGCAAGGTAGCAAGGTTGTAAAAAATGGAAATAAATAAATAATGCAAATGTTTTTGAAAGTATTAGATAATGTGGCTATTTCTTGATGCATAACTGTTCTATTTATCCAAGAATGGTTACAGACACGTTTAAAGCACATCCTCTAATTGCCTGGATCAAACTGCTTCTAGTCGTTATGCTAAGCTAGGCTAATTGCCTCCCGTGATTGATAGGTGTTGATTTGTTTGGATGGTAATGTCTAAGAAGAATAGTTTTGTTTAGTGTGAGTGCTTTAGGGCTGAGCTAATTGGCATCCTAACACGTAAACAAATATCAATTTTCTTTGTCATTCAACTCTTGTAAACAGAGCACAGAACTGTATTTCCATCAGCACTGATTTGTTAAAGGAACTCCTTTAACGATGATTTAATTGTGAAGCTGTAGCTTCCTGTGTTCTCCAAGTATTTGCGACTCTCGAGTCTTTTGTTACTTTGGCTGGGGAGCCTCTTTGTTGTGGGATCCCTTACAAATCATTACTTGCAAAACAATTACTTGTAAACTTCCACGCGACCCAGGACCGCTCGAGTGTGCCCACGCCGGCCTCCTCTGCATTTCTGCATTTCTCACAACCTAGCGAGCCTTGCTTGCACGCTGCAGCTAACTCGCTTGATGGAGAGGCACAGGATGTAATCTGGGATTAATTACTGGAATTCACTGCACGGCACCGTGCCTCTCTTCTCCTGGCGGCTCTGAGGCATCTGGTGGTGTCCAGGCTAATCTGGATGACAGTGGATTTGGATGGCAGCTGGAGGACGCAGGTATCGCTTAGTATACGCGGCGTCATTCTGAAGTGGAGGATGCGTCTGTGTGAAGCTTTGTGGCATAATTGCAGAAGGCATTGTAAAGTATATTAGAAATGCGTGCAGGTTTTTTTTTATGCATGTGTGGTGCTGGATTCATGCAAACACGTTTTTGGTCATGCAAGAGAGTAGGTGAGTAAGTAGCAAGTGGAAAAGCCTGACAGGAGGCCCACGCAGGCTGTCGAGCCACGGGTGTTTACAGTTAAAATATTTGCCTGTCTAGGGGATCTGAGAAGCGAGAGATAAGGCAGAGACAGGCCCTGTCATGAACAGAACTGTCTGCCTCCCTCCCACCCAAGTCCTCTTTATTAAAAGAACATTGATTTCTCTTAGCCTTTGATAATCCCCCCCCCACCGTAGTCTAATCAAAACACATCAAATGTTTGCCACCAAGGACAAGCATGTCAAAAAAATTCCTCGCTCACCGGCTGCCTTGTTTTGCGGCATCGCTTTACCGCGGCGCGTGTCGACGCGATATGGAGGAACAGTGCGAGGAAATAGTTTTTCAAACAGCCCAAAGTGACAGTCAGATCAGCAATCCTGTGTTTAAACTTGCCTCTTTTTTTCTTTTTTTTTTTTTAAAGTAATTGCATTTCTTACAAAAAAACTTTATCTTACAGCTGCCATCTTCCCCGCACAAGTTGGAAAAACACTGCTTTCTGCTTTCTCAGGTGGAGCTCCTCAACTTGAGATGTGTCTCTTACGCTCTGTGTCTGTGTACGAGCGCGCGTGCATATTTCTCGCTCCCAACCTCCACAGGTTTTATTATTTTGCTGTGTTCCCATGGTGACAAGGTGGTCCGCATCAGGGGTGCGAGGTGGGTTAGAGCTGTAGCCTAAGCAGACATCTGGGCTTGTCTCCCAGTTGCTGGGTTGGGCCCCTCCTGGGCCTGGCGATGAGCGAAATTATTTTTAATGGATCTTCATAAAACCATCTGTATGAGCGCACCTGCACACTGGAAGGCTATCGACAAAATGATTATGACCGCGGGACCCAGAAATTGCTCTAAAATGTGTAATCATTTTGTTTGCTGTATCCACAGCCTCCCTTCTCTTTCATGTATCTGTATTCTTTGGGCCCGGTTCAACAAAGCAAGGTTATTTGCTTCCTCTTAGGTCCGTGGCCTGCACAATTTCCATTTAAATTTCAGGCACTGTTTTTTCAACGTATAACAGGCCCCTGCTCAGCATGCAAGGATACTTTATATTAAATGTCATGCAAATGGGTTGCCTGACCTGGCCAGAGGTGCATTGTCTGCAATAAATAAAGGTTAATTGTGGATGTTAATTTCCACAGATTGCGGATATAATGAAGCTGATTTGCCATCCAAGTTCCACAATGTCCCACTATCTTTCAAAACAGTGTTGACAGTGGTTGGCAGGCATCTTGGCAGCCCAACGAATTCTCCGCTGCTAAGTGTGCATACTGTCGAACAAAGAAATATACTTTGCCCAGTTTATTGTTATATCTGGCACTGCTGGGATAGAGGAGAAAAAAAAAGTTCATTAGCGTGTCTTAGATTCAATCATGCATTTTGAATATCTTTTTCATCTCCTGTCCAAATCATAGATCAATCTACTGCCGTGCCCCCCCCTCCCCTTCTTTTTACAGCACGATTTGAAATGCTGAAGGGACCCAACACAATCTTTGCTGACAGGTTCAACTGTTTCTACCACACATTCCCCTGTTACTTCTCATCAAATTTGATTTGTATGAAGATATAGCTGATGTTTTATTTATTTCTGCCCTCTGAGGCAACCCGCAGCTACCCTCTGGGTGTCATGATTTATACGTACTGAACAAAAACTAAAAAAAATAAATAAAAAAAAGACAGCCACTGTCCTTGTACCTGCTGGCGTATACTTTAATGAAATTCAATGAGATGAAATTTAGCACAGCCTCTATTGGGGTTGGCCATATCATTTTGAAGTGCTTCATTACAGCGGTGGTGGTGGCCTGTGGGATATCTTCATTTGGGACGTGCTACGCCTCATTCATCACTATAAGATAAAGAACCAAAGGCCACGGTATCTGCCGCAGCGCCGGCAACTTTTTTTTTTGTTTTATTTAGTCGCACTAGTTGCATTGCTCCTTGAGCTCTGAACTCGCCCCCACGAAGTGATTTGATTAAAAGCGCCGGGCGAAATGAAATGTTTTAAACGTGTCACGAGCTCATTCCAGACAGTCGGTAAAATCAGTAACTGCGGTGTTTAAGAAAAAAAACAATGCTTTGCCGTTACAGCTGCGCACGCCTCTGTGCACCGACTCCCGTGGGTCCCTTTAGATAGCACATAGAGGTGTGTGTGTGTGTGTGTGTGTGTGTGTGTGCTCATGTGTGTGTCAGATCTATGAATGCCCCACCAGATTATTATTCTTTAGAGCCAGATGTTCCTCTGATTGGAGGATGAGGAAGGAGCAAAGCAGAGGAGAGACAACCAAATAATGAGGTTCGCTACATCAGTCGCCCCTTTCTACTGCTGTTTCACTCACTCTACAGAGCAGTTTGCCACTCTACTCACTCTTTTTTTCCCCGTTACTCTACTCTGCCTCTTATCTCCCTCCCAGATTTGTCCGTTTTCTCTCTTTTCTGTTTCCCTGCATACTCTCTCTGTCTCCATCTTCTTCCACTCTGTGCGTCTCTGTCGCACCACCCCCCCCCACCACCCCACCCCTACCCCCACCCACTCTTACTGATGTGGAGGCAGATGCTTCGGGCCCCCAGAAGGAGAGCGTCTCTGATATAAAAAGGCCTAATGAATGGGAGCCGCCTGTTTGTGTGCCTGCCGCCAAGTAGTGCAGCTGCACGGGCGCTGGATGGCACAAACAAAAGCCCCCCCCCCACAGTCCCCGTCCCTCTTTCTGCGGATCCACTGCAAAAGCCAGGATGCTGCACGTGCGCGGCCTAAGATTGAGGCAAATGAGTTAATCCATAACAAGACCCAACACAAAAACAAACAAGTGGGCTTTACTCATTTGTAACTCCAGTCCGAAGGCCTTTGTCCCAACATCAGGTGAATTTATTGATGAGACAAGGCCGCTAGATTATTTCCACAGCCTGAGCGACTGCGCGGCGTAATCTCACGCTGGGGTAGCGCCTCTCACTCGGCTCTCTCACTATTTCCCGCCTGTGTTCGGTAGCTATTTTCGGTTAATTACTCCTAATGAATTTGTGTATCCTTATTGTCCTCTAGAGCAATGAAGAGTGGTCCCTTGTCAGAGAATGGAGGGGAAAAAAATCCAAAAGGTGTTTTGTCAGTTTCTAATCAATCTCCCAGGTTTTGATTGATGTCTGTCTGGTCGACTTCTTCTCTTTTTTTGCATGTGGCAAGGGAAGTATTGTTTTTTTTCTTCCCCCTTTTGTTTATTCCATTATCTTAAAGCTTTGTTGGGGGTGTAATGGAAGCTTAGAGGAACAGGTGATGGGGCTAATTAGTCATTAGCGAAGAGATTAGGGTCCCAAATGACAAGTGCATGCTTTACAAGGTCATAATTTGATTAAAGTCGCTGCCAGTTGATGGGAGAAGCTACTCTGAGATGATTAACTTGTCCCCCCCCCCCCCCCATTCCTCTGCCTCTTCCTCTCCACATGCCACCAGGATGATCTCTAATTTTATCATACATATAAAAGCGGTACATGTTTGCCAGCTCATGTGTGACAGACTGATGTACCCCAGTCCGGGCTCAGTCTATTTAGCTGGCTAAATAGTCTGGGGCCCTTTTTCATTTGAGGTGATGAGTCTACAGTACAAACACCAGTTGATCCGTGTCTACGTGTTGGATTGTTTTCCTAAACATACTGTATCCAGCCCAATAATGGCTTACTCGGGGCTGTTGAACTTTTGTGTTGCTGTTCTTGTTGTATTTGGGCTTCTGAGATGATGGACTGAAACGAATTGAATACGTTTTTCACAAAAAAAGTATAATTTAACAAACGTTGACCTACTTACTGCTACAGCAAGGGTCTCTGTTTACAGCTAAAAAGAAGCTGCTTCTTTGCCTCATTTCCACTAGTTACCTCCAGGACTGCAGTACAGGAAGCTGTGTCACCTGACCAAGAAATAGTTTGAGCATGTGACTCCACATGAAACCACATTTTTACACTTTGGTATAAATGGAATAAACCAGATAACATGTTCATTGGTTAACTGTAGAGCTCACATAGCTGGATGTTTCCCGTCTTTATGCTAAGCTAGGCTAATCATATGCTGTTTTTTTTTGCGTGTGATAAATGTTGATTACTCTTTCATATAAAACTTAATTTGGTCACCATCTCTTGCTCCACTCTTCTCTTTTCCGTTATCTTTCTACTGTCACTGTCTCATTGAGGGTGTAAAATTCCCCCCGAAATTCCACTGTCACGTAGTTGTGCGTCAGTGTTGGGGAACAATAAATAAGACATAGAACAATAAACATGACCGCCTGCATCAAGACGCGCAGCTGTCCACGGTGACATGGGTTTTGATGCCGTGGAGGATGAGGGCTTACACTGAAAACAATGAAGTGCTTTGACAGCCATCCCTTTGAAGACGTGTGTTTCTTGACATGTGGATGAAGTTAACTGCAAGTAATACTGTAAGCCTGGGTGCAATTTAAAGCACTGAAGCAAATGGCTTTCGCATTTGCCCATAAAAAAAAATTGCAACATCACCAATTATACTTGGGCCATGGGGTCAGGGCAGCCTTCAGGCACTATACCCTCCTCGAGAGAGATGCCTTCAGTGATGCCTTCAAATAAAGCTCTCAGACAACAAGCAAACCAGAATCCTGACTGAGCTGAAGACATGTTCAACATCTTTTTTGATTTCTCTTAAAAGGGCCCCAAAAACAAGTCTGTGACACATGTCTGATCGATTTGCTGATGAACAGATGAGTCTGTAGGAAAGGTTCTCTCTTCAGTGACCCCCCCTCATTTTTATTTCATGTCAACCAATACTGAGCTCTGAACTGTCAAAAGGTGGATCACGCTTGACTGGCATGCAGCGGAGGATCCGGCACGAAGATTTTCCAAGTGTGCAGTTCTTTAGGCTTCATTCCTGCGCCCTGCCCTTCACCTTTCCCCCGAATCACCTTCTTTCTCTCTCCATTGTTTACTAGTTGCTGTTCTCTGCAATCAAATATTGATAGAGGTCAGTAGCAGAGCAAAGTCACCCCATCTCAATTTTTAATGTATAATATAGTACCGCAAATGGTGTTCCCTTCACTTTAATGCTTTCGAAGGCAAATACTTCTCTACTGGTCCCATTGGTTCAAGATTCAGTTTATAAATATGTCCCCCTCAGGTCCATTGAAAGCCACACTGCAGCTTCATATGTAGTGAACCATGCCACCAGTGAATTAGAAATACACTCAAACCCCTTCAAAAATCGAAGAGAGTCAACACATTTCCACCGCGCATCCTAAGTGGCCTTTTGGAGAAAGTAATAACCTTGAATACTCTTTTAAAAGAACGGCGGGGGGAAAAATGGAGTGGGGCTGAAATAGGCTAAGGAGGCTCAGAAAGGCACGTTGCGGTGGTGAAGTGAAGTGTCAAAGAAGCCATGAGTGAGATATTGAGTCCATCTCATTTATGTTTAATGCACGCATGGACGAGGAGTCAAATTGGAGATGTGGGGTCAGTTTAGGTGAGTCGCTGAGCACTGGAGACGGAAAGAAAAACCATGAAAAGATAGGCAGTGTGTATGTATGTTTACTGTGTGTTTGCATACATGCGTGAGTAAACAGGTTTATGGGTTCATCTGCCCTCTCCTACAGTTGTACCCTGCATCTCCATATGCCGCTCATATGACCACACTTTCTCCATTCCTTCCTCTTCCAATATGACAGCAGTGTATTTTTAGGAATACACCACTGAAGGGGGTCTGCATGTCTGCTTCTTTGCTGCTTCCCTCCATCCTCTGCCATGGCCTCGTTTATTTTGCTGCCCCCTTGGTGAAGAAGCAATGGCTCCTTGAGGGTGTTAGTCGCCACAGCTTTAACAAATGAGTGTATCTGGAATGAGCTATGGGGCCAGGGCCAATCCGACAGATGTGGCTTAAGTATTTTAATTCCCCAGCACCTCCTTCTTGCTCATACTGTATGTAGACACACATGTTCAAACATTCATACCATCTCAGAAATACTCAATCGCCAGGCAAGCACACTGATATTGACCGGCTCTGCAAAACCCTGGATTACACTGCCAATGTTATTTTTACATCCAACGCCAACATTTGATTAGAGAAAACATCTTTATGGCAAACAGAGATATTTTTTTTAGCCTTGTCTTGCAATGTGCAAGTGGAGATACAAGGAACACAAGAGGAAGAGCCCAAATGTAGACACCAGAGGAGAAGAATCTAGTGGAGGTCAGTGATTTATTAACAAAAAGCTTACAGGATCATGAGGTGGGCAAAGGTCAGTACCAAGAAGCAATCTGAAAGAGGCAAGCAAAACAAGAAGAGCAGGCAGAATCCAAATATCAAGCAAAATCCAAGAAAACACAGACAGCCCAAAAAAACACAGTAAAACACTGGGGACCGGCTGAAACCACAAACGAATTGACCCTGAGACAAATAAATGTGTGGACTAAATACACAAGAGAGGGAAGGCTAACAAGACACGAGGCGAAAACTAATCAGGGCGGAACAGGAAATCAAAACTGGTGCGGAACAAAAAGGCAGGAAGTAAAGTTAGAGGATAACAAGACAGAATAACAAAATAAAACAGGAAACAATGAATAAAAATAATAAAGAAAATTTGCCTTTTGATTTGATGGCGATGGTGGAGAGATGACAGGAAATGAGAGAGAAAAAGATACAACATCCCACCCCTTTAACTATAACTATGGTTATATCTTCTGATTTTTCCACAAAAAATAGTCAATTATCTCATTCATTTCTTAAATATACAATATATCTCATTAATTTCCAAACAGAATGTTTCTCCCGATTCTCCCTCAGTGAACTCTGTGATAGGCAGAGTATCAATGTGAAGGCATCACAAAGGGGACTCAGGTCTCCTGTGGCTTTCTGAAGGCAATACCACCATTGCTTATTTTAGATGCAGCCTTCCTCTAAAGCAACAACGCGGGGGTCACTTTACACGCAGGACCAAGCCATGAAACTCTATCCAGCACTCATGAAATAAGAATGCAGTTAAGTGAATTGACAGTCTCTTGCCTCTTTTGCCTGAAAGTGGCCTTTCAAAGGGTTAGTGATTCTGCCCTCGGAGAAAGCACTTGACATGGCGTACTGTGTGGGGGGGAACGGTTAAACACAACACAAGCAGTTAGAGTTTTTAGACAAGGGTCATAGCGCGGCGCCAAATGCAGCGTGAACATCTCTGGGATCACGCATGCCTCGATGCATTTTTTTTTCCTTCTTGTAAGTGCATTTTTTTTTACTTAACGTCGTAGGAAAGACAATATTTAACAAATAGATGTAGTGCTATTGGCTCGAACAAGTCTTGTATTCTATTTCATTGAAACAGATACAAGCTTTGGGAGCTTCCTTTGATACTTACGTTAGATTTGGAAGAGGGCTAAATGTCGAAGGCAAGTTTATGCCAGTACAGCAACTGATGGTTAAAATGCCTTATTTTGTATCATGGTTAAGAAGTGACTTAATCTCTTAAATTGACACTTGATGAGCTCTTTTCTAATCTGCTGCTAAATGCTTCATTAAATGCAAAAGGCAGCACAATGCAAAGCAAGCTGACGAGCATTGCCAATGAAGTGAGAGACTCCGTTTCTGTTGTTTGTTACAAAAACAACATAATGTGATTAAAAAAGGTTTAAGCCAACGGAACAAAACCCCCTGGATTTTTGGAGCTGCGGAGAAATCACGTAACGCTTTGAGATCCGGGTCCTCGCGCTGCGAAATAAACAAAAGAGCTGCATTGAAAGATGACAAGAGAATGAAGAAAGAACATCTGAAATAGTTAGACACTCCCAATTTCAACCATTTCTCGTGAGAAAATAGAATAGGAAAAAACAGCCTCTATTTCTATCTATTGGACCAGCCAAAGGCACATCAACTATTTTCTCTCCCCTCTCCCCATCGTCACTGAAAGCAATCATTTTAGAATTGATTTTCATGGCTCAGAGAGAAATAATGGGAATTCTTTCTAATGTAGAAATGTATGTGTTCCTTTTGGTTAACCAGAATAGACCATATTTCAAGCTTGTCAGTTAGGAGTAAAAATACCTCTCATATTTTGCTCAACTTTTTCTCTCCTCCTATTCCCACTGTCTAAAGTGACAACTCATCATCTCTAAAAATCAATCATATAATTCTATATTCTTCAGACTTCTGAAATGATGGAAGAAGTTTGGCTCTTTTTAACACCTCAGGTCCACATTTGTCTAGGTTTTGAAGAGATAAAATGGCACGCCAACCAGCAAATCATTCTTCACTGTGGAGAGACAGGGGAGAGGGGTGGGGAGGGGGGATGACAATTGCCTTAACATGCCCCAGTTAGCACTCAACCAGTGCATTCTCATTCATCCCCGTACACACTTGTGTCTCGTCGCTATGCAGCTGAAGTGAAATCTACATGTCCGTCCACGGCACCCACCGATGCCCTACTGTCCAATTTGAAAAGCTCTCTTCCACATGCCCTCTTTCATTCTCCGGGAATTGTACCGGGCCCCTTTCACCCACTCCAGCTCACAAAAACAGAGTCAATCCGAAAGCAGCAGCTCCTCTCCCCTGGATGAGCCCAAATCCATTTACCTAGGGTTTATCCATCAGCAGCTGTCGAGTGCGTAACACCCTGCCCAGGTGCCATTACTGTACCATTACATACCAGATTCCCCAGTTTATTACCACTATAGGAGCGTGTCAGCTATTATTAATGATAGCTCAAACCCTGCCGATGAAAGAGACTATTGATTGACAGAGGAGGTGTGTAGGTTGAGGATTGCCCAGACATTACCTAGTATTTTTTTTCTTGATTTTTAAGATACTGTAGCTCTTCAGCAGTGTTTTGCAAACTGGGACAAAGTGTGCTCTGTAACTTACACAGTTGCCTGCTATTTCAAAAGTAGATTTGCAGCTGAGATTCAGGTCAGCAACAACTGACGCAAGGCGCCTCGCATCTCTGAAAAAATAAGACATTACAGATGTGGAAGCAGATTGTAAAACCTGATCTAGTGGAACCGTAAAAGTGGTGAATTTGATCAGATACGTACATAAACACAGAGCAGGCTGACAGTCATTTAATCTGTTGCTGCAACAGCGTACAATCAACTACTAATCTTCATTTCATTTTAAAGGGCCATTCCAGTGATTTAGTATTGATCTTCCATAAACTTGGCAGTCTTACAGGAGACGGATTTTTTTTTTTAAAAGAACTGCCAAAATCGAAGCAGCAGGAGAGAACACTGGATCCTACATTTCCCATAATGCAACTCAATAGTGTATTAAGTCCTCTCTTCATAGAAAAAGCGCAAAATTCTTTCATTTTTTATTCTCTTCGCAGGAAATCAACTTTCTACTCATTTGTTTCTAAACTGTTTTCACAGTCTGAATAATAATCTTGACTCATAAACTGTGTCCCTTTTTAATTTTCCACTGGATGGTCCTCGCTAAGTTGTTATTTATTGTTGTTAACATGATTGTATACGTGTTTATGGTAATGCTACATTCTGATCAATGTCAATCTCAGAGCAAAGAGGGAGATAAAGGGGGTTTGAAATGATATCAAGCAGCCATGACACTTGCACAATAAACCAAGATGTCAAAAGCAATTAGTGTCGGACATGATGTGAGAGGAGGGCAGAAACTCATCCCAACTCATAAGCCTTTTCATCAGTGCCATGCTTTGTTAAATTATCATCAGCCAGTGTCAGGAGCAATCTGCAAGTGGCCACTCCCGAATCCTGATGGGGGGGAAAAAAAGTCCATCGGTCCTCGTGTTGACCAACAGAATATCAATGAGCACTTAACTACCCAAAGTGGATGAAAGAGAAAAAGAGAGTAAATGGGGTACAGAGATGAGCAAAGAGAATACCCGGGAGGTTTCTATAGAGCGTTTGCATTTCCTTTCCCTGACAGAGGAGAGAGATGACTGAAAAAGTAAACAGACTTTGTCTCACAGCAGCAAGAGAAGTTTGGTGACAAGCCTGGCCTTTATCTGACAAGCAACCCCTAAAAAAATAAAAAATAATAATAAAAAAAAATCCTTTTCGATAAGAAATAGAGGTAGTTATTAAATTGTAAGAGCAGGAGAAAAGCATTGCGCTGAGGACAGCAAAGAGAAAAAAGTACCATTTCTCCATTAAAAGGACACAAGAGATGGAGACTGTGCTGTTTCTATCCCGTTGTCTCCATTTTCCTTATTTGCTGCTGTGGTGGATCAATGATAGTGTACAGACGTAACCTGGCAAGGTTATTTCCTCAGTATTACTGTCTTATCAAACTGAGTGAAAACTTGTTGGTTCCGTCTGCAAGCTCAGCCAAGCACTGGGCTTATGAATGCTGACTACTGTGATTGCTCGTATGTCGGGAGGTCATCTCGCAACACAGGGAACATTTGGTCCTTGAATAGAAAGACATCGTTTGCAGGCAAAATTGTCGCCAACAACTTTAGCGGATACACAGAAATTTGAAAAAAAAAAACAAACAAAACATCAGTATTATGTTCATACCACTGCCGTTAAGAGCTCCTTCTAAAATCGGCAACACACAGTCATGAGCAGATTAGTGAGCAGCCCTCTCAGCCATTCTCGAAGTAATAAGTAACTATGGGCAAGTTTCAGTTTTTAAATTGAACGTGCAGACAATTTCTAAGATGTTTTTCATGTCCATAAATAAATCCATCCAGTTAAAAAGATTCCGAAACAGAAATGGAAACTTGATCAAATTAGATTCTAGGGAACTATAATCCCAAAGAATCTAGACTTTAAATGGAGCTTTGAAAAACAGCATGTAAATACAGTCGATGGATTGTGAGTGTACCCTTTTTATCACAGGATTATATGGACTCTAGATACAGTATGGATCGTATGGATCAGCTGCATAGTCTAACCTTGGTGCATGTACATCATTTAAGTTCAAAGTATTCATAATAAACATTTTCTAAACTGGGTTTTGTATTGGTTTTGTAGGCCGACCCTTGATTTATATAGTTATGAAGAGGAGTAGCTGAGAGAGTTTCTGCAGCACCTTTTATAGAGACGGCTCACATTGGTTTCCAAAGGCTAATCCTGATCGAATGAGCAAGTACAATGATAAATGTCTGCACTACACTGAACTCTGTTAGAGTGACGCCTGGGCAAAACAAGACTTCAGTTCTTTAAAAAGCATTTCTCGTTGATTATTGAAAACATTGCAGCAGCCTGCCAAAAAGGTACAGGGTACTTGGCTGCTGTGCTGACATGGAGTGGTACTATATCGGTCTCTGCTGAGGTCGTGTTGAGGCTTCCTGTTGTGTTACTTAAACATACATCTTTGCCCTGACAGGCTTTCTGTTGTGCCAATGCCTCCATGTGGGAATACACTGGCGGCCTGATCTGAATTACAAATCTGAATCAATTATTCATTTATGACTAATGCTGACTAATTATGGCCTTTTTTCTCCTTCATACTAAGAAAGTGTGAAAGGATGAGAAAAGGCCAAAAACATTCAACTTCTCTGTGTGTGTATATATAAAGGTGCCACTTTAAACTGGCTCTATGTCGAACTTGGTCATAGTTTTCATTCTGTGAATCTGTGGATTGTCCATTGCATTAGAAAATGATTTGCCTCACTGTCACACGGATTTTGGCTTATGGCGCTTTGTACCTGTCAGTGCACCCTAATTTGAATTGAGTCTTAACTTTCCTGTTCATCAGCTGATCTCAAACCTTGACATTTTCCACAGAAAGTAGAACAGGTGTTTTACTAATGGCCTGTCATTCCACAGTTGGCTTCTATGGCATCAGCTTCCCATTGAGTTAAATGCCACTCATTGTGCTCGGGTATTTTCAGGCGCTTCTTGTCTTCAACACATCCAACTGTGGAACCTGCCAAATCTCAATGTAATAACAAGGAACATGATATAGGTATCCATTTAGACATTCACGAAATATCCACCAGACATTACGCGTATCTGTGATTCAAGATGTGACTATAATGGGCTTGAATGTGTTATTTTCATATAAATAGATTCAGTTAATTGGTAGTTCTGTCTGTGGCCATTAAGTTTCCAAATGTTCCCATGATTCAAATACTTCAAGCTGTTGAAGTCATTTGAAAGTGCGTGTCATTTAAAATGCTTGAGTCACATTTTGAACTGCATGACAGATGTTTGAACGGCATGCTCCTGCCCGAATGGAAGGATTAAAGCAGTTGTTTTTGGAGGAGTGCCATTCAAGACCCAGTTGGGATGCATTAACTGGAGGAAATCTGTAAAAGTATGTGAACTGAATGCAATTGGACACAGTTAGTTGAAATCCAAGACTTCAGACTATTAAACTTTTGACTGTCTTCTCAGTAAACACGTGTGGTGACAGTCCTCATTGGTAAGCAGATGGCTGAGGGAGATGCAGCGAGATCCCTGAACGGGGGGGAAGGTGAAGGGGCTACTTGTGTTGCACGGGGGGAGTGGAGGGCAAGACTCTAAGGACCACAGCCATTACTTCATAGCTAATGAGGAAAGAGGTGGCCAGCTCCCTGTGGCCTATGTGCCCCATGTGGATGGAAGCACGAGCTATGTAAGGTAATGACACAGTAGGACAGTGGCCTAAGGCAGTCCCATTGTGTTCTTGTGGTCACAGTCCAGGAAGCAAGTGCATCTGAGAGAAACATAAAAAGGGAGTAAGTTCCTAACTGCAACCGTTTGACTGCCAAGTTTCCAAGAAATGGATGACTTAGTAACTGGACAAAGTCTTTCAGCTGACAACTTCGGCGTGCCCTTCAGGATGCATGCTGACCCCAGTATACACATGCTGTATGTCTGGCAGTATAGGCTGTGTGTGTGCTCGCGTGTGTGGTTGCATGCCGCCTCCGTGCGTCAAACAGCTCTATTTGAGGTGGCAGGCACAGGTGCGCTAACGGCATGGCAGGCTCCAGCAGGTTATTGGCCGACAGATGGAGCGGAAGGCGAGGTGTGCTGGGGGGGGACAGGGGCGACTGTAGGGTGGAGGGGTGGGTGTTGGAGGAAAGCGGGGAGGTGGGGGAGGGGGGGCAAGGCCACTGTTGGGTGGGGATCTGCCAGGAGTGGCAACTGGCACTGTCTAAGCTTTTGCATACAGTCTGCACGACCTGAGCTTTGTCACACCCAATAAGAAACAGAACTGTTTGTCAGAGATGGGCAGCAAACAAAGCTAAATGCATCTCCACTGTTTGTAAAACTCGATGAAGCGTACCTGATCAACTTGTAGGTGACAATATTTTTTACTTTTATTAATTCAGAATTGAAAAATTAGTTATCAAACGCGAAAAGAAGCCAGTCAGTACCTTGAACTTTAGAGTTTTTACACTTTTAAAAGCTGCAATAGTTTGACTGTTGGCAGAGGTGGAAAAGTTGGCATGTCAGAAAAACAAAGACAGGTGAGAGACTGAAAGGAACAGTTTTTTTTTTCAAATACATCTTAATGTTGTGGGAGCAACTTCTGCATCGTCTAGAAAAAGTGTTGATAGATTGATGGGTGAGAAGTAACAATTAAATAAGTGACTGGTGCTTGATTTCTTAGTTAATCATGTCACGCTGGAATATTGTCATGGAAACATGAACGCGATCATCATCGATATTATGTATGTATTGCATATAATCAAGCCATATTGTATTTATATACCCCATAAGCTACTGTGGTTCTGTAATAGACCTGACTGCTAAGCCTTTCTTCAACACGTTCATGTCGTCTTCAACAATTTTTACCGGCACTGGAAACCCGCTAAGCTATAAAACCACCTTCACTGGGATCCTGATTTTAATACAACATACCAACTACTACGCTTGGAGGAGATTAGCAGGAGAAACATTACTTTTAAGACGCTATCATGAAGCATCATCACCATTTAAGGATATTAAGTTGCATGATTACCATTTGCTTCACTGACAGTGTTCTGCATGACTAGCAATGTTTGGTCCCCTGACTGACAATTAATCACATCTTTGCCAATCATAGCAGTGGCAGCTGGGTGAGTCACAAAACCCAGCAATCTGACAGCACCGTGCCTTCAAATGAAAAAAAAAAATATGATCATTAATATTAATACAGAAAAGAGTAGAAATAGGGTGTGGGAAAACAGGGATGTCGGAGGTTGGGCAAATCAGCTCTTATCGAGTTTAATACTATGGCCCCTCTGTAGGGCTCATATTTTCCATTAATCTGCACCGCATGAATACTAATAGCCCCAGTGGCTTAATGGCCCTGCCCAAATCCCTGTATTTGATTTCCACTCCTCAAAGTGACCTTTTCCCCATGCTAATGGGCTTACCTGTGCTACATCATGTTGGAGCATGAGAAGGGATGGGTCGACTTTGCCATTTCAGCTCATTCTGTTTAAAGGAGACGCCCGCATTTTATGCCTGACGCTCAAGTGATCGGACAGACAAACACACACACACAGACACACAAACACGGGTCTGACACTGAGTCACCAAGCGCCCCACCTTTTCATCTCATTTAGCAGTATATTATGAAAAGCCAGGAAGCAGCCAAGCCATAATGACCTGCTATATTCCATTTCTGGCGAGCTGGCCAGGAAAGACATTGGGTAGCTTTCATTCCCTTAGTTGGAAATTATCATCTTGTTGGGAAAGGTTTCAGTTCATTTCAAGTTTGAGTTTGTAAACACAACAAATATTTCAAAAAGACACTCCAAAACACATTATTAAACCTTAATTGTTCCGTAGCCCTAGATTTGGTGTAATGATGCTGACATCATAAATCCTCTTTTCCTCTTTTTGTGAACCAGCTTTTCTTTATGGTCTTTTTGCAGACTCCTCTTTACACAGTACCAATCAAAGGTTTGGACACATCTTTTCATTCAATGTTTTTTCTTTATTTTTGATTACTTTCTACATTGTAGATTAACACTGAAGACAACAAAACTGAAATATCATATGGAAAGTGCTAATGAAGCAACGTTTTATTCCATTTCCGTCTTCAAAGTAGACACCTTTGCTTTGATGACAGCTTTGCACACTTTTTGCATTCTCTCGGCCTGTTTCATGAGGTAGTCACCAGGAAAGCTTTTACAATGGTCTTGAAGGATTTCTCAGATATACTGAGCACTCACTGGCTGTTTCCTGTACCGTGGTCCAACTCATCCCAAACCATCTCATTTGGGTTTTGGTCAGTTGATTGTGGAGATCATCACTCTCCTTCTTGGTGAAATAGCCTTTAGTCTGGAAAGTGTGTCTGGGGTCATTGTCCTTTTGATGAAACAAATGATGGTCATACTGATTAAGTATGCCATGGATTTTGAATAAATTGCCAGTGCTGTCAGCAAAGAACCCCCACACCATCACACCTCCTACTGCATGCTTTATGGTGGGAACCATACATGCGGATGCCATCTGTTCTCAAATATGGATTCATCAGACCATAATACAGATTTCCAATGGCTGAATGGCAGTTGCCTTTTTCATGTTGACCACCATCAGTAGAGGCTTCTTTGTAATTATTTGACCAAACGGTCCTCATGAGAGCCAGTTTTGAGATTCATTAACTTACATGTATTGATGGACTGTCATTTATCTTAGTTGGGCGGTTCTTGACATAATATCAGTAGTGGGTATTGGAACAGGGCTACACCATGTACACCAACTCTGAACAAAACAACTGATGTTTTCAAACACTAAGGAGGCAAAAGGTTAGCTAATTAACTTAACTACCTCATGAAACTGATTTAAAAGGATGCCAAGCATATGCAAAGCTGTCATCAACAGTATGAAAATATAAAATATTTTTTTCCAATTTCTTTTGTTTACCATATAATTACATATGTGTTATCTCATAGTTTTTGTTATGTTAAATATTTAACTACAGTCGAGAGCGACAAAAAAAGCATTGAATGAAAAGGCGTGTCTAAACTTTTGACGGGTACAGTACATATTTATGGCATGTTGGCTCAGTGCTTCCCACTGGCATCCCTGATGGACATTGTTTATCGTTTGGTTTTAATAAATAGCTCACGACGCGTCCTACTTTGTTTCTTGTTGTGTTTGTTTGCCACTGATATACCGCTGTTCTTTGCATATTCAATTAGTGGATTTATTTGTGTAGCACACAGACATGCAATGCCTTACAAGGTTATGCGCAAACAAGCTTGAGATGCACTTTACAATGCTAATTAGCTTTTTCTCATCTAAAACTTAGGCCATACATTGAGTTTACAGCTTGCACTTTTGACCCACATCATAATTGATACAGTATCTGCTAGAGTCTTCTGTCAATACATGGATCATGAGAAGAATTTGTATGCTGGCTAAGAAAATAAGACACATTGGCCATGGATCCATTTAAAAAACAACTTGTGAAACATTGTCATCTTAAACCACATTCAATGTTGCTCAAAGACAGAACAAACACGAGCTCAACAGGAATAGCTGAGAATGCTCATGACTCTTTTTTTCCTTTATCTTATCTGACTATATACAGTCAGTCAGTTTACTGTATCATCTAAGACTTCAGAACAAAACAACCTTCAAGCCATTACTAGTGTGGGCTGGATGGGATTATCCACAGATTAAGGTTGGCAGTTAGCAGATGATGGGAGGAGGTTGGGGGGAAAGGGGGCTGTTGGGGAAACCTCTGAGATGAAGGCAAACAGGGGCTCTCGGGGTCCGGATAAGATTGGACAGGTCAGCTCCAGTTGGGTGCTGGAGTGAAAGCCCAGGGGAAGAGGCCTGTCGCCACTGATAGATGTTTGTGCAGAGCTAAGGCAACGAGGACTTTAGTGAGAGCTGATGGGAATGGCAGCATGCACAGGCACACAAACACGCTTGGATGTCTCAGCTAGACTGTCCTACTGGTTAAATGGCACAAAATAACTGTAACCGTTGTAAGGCATTTGAAGAGGGAGACAAACTGCAATTTTAGTTATATACCCACAAGTTATACCATTGTTTCTCCTTCATTAGTATACAGATAAAAAAAAATACCATCCTTAATTTTAATAATACATGTCCTAAACTAATTGTCTATCTGCTAAATTGTTCCAACCATTTTTGGCATTTCCTTTTGTCAGCCCCTTTCACCTGTCTCGGAGCTGTGAGACTCTGTAGAGGTTTGTCATCAGGAACCTTCTCTTGGCCTCCTGTCTCTCGTTGTCACATCGCAGAGCTGTTGCAGGTGTCAGGACCCCAGGGCCCTGTCAGTGACAGAGCTATGTGCGCCCCTGCAGTCCCCACAGGCTCAAGGCGGGTGAAAGAGGTCAAAAATCTTTCAGTGCACCACTCTCCTCCCCTCTAAATGGATCCCCTTTAGGGTCTCTCAAGGGATCCTTCATTTCCTTGCCTGGTAATAGAATGTAAGTAGGAGGTTGGATGGATGGGCTACGTCGTTGACGGGATGGGATGTGGCGTATTTATGATGCTAGTAGAAAATCATGGGCCTTTACAATTCGGCTATCATCTCAAGATCCCCGCATTTATGTGTAGGATGCAATGGGATGTAAAGATATATGGCTGAGTCAAACAGATTTGCTCATTCAATATTAAAGCATTCTTTTCAGTTATTGTGCGTTGTACAACTCAGACGATATCCTTTTTATTCTGGATATCTCTAGTTGTTGGAGAAGCTCAGCCACACAAAGAAAGGTGAATATGTGTCTTTCTGTGCATACTTGTTTCTTTTTTGTGCATTTCTGAGTTTAATCCACATGTATGATGCACTGTTTGTGTTCACCATGATGGTTGACAATCATGTGGTCACAAGAGAAGGACTTACTTCATCCGGCGCTCTGCTGGGGTGTTATGACGTGGGAATCATGTTTTATTTTATCAGATCCAAAAATAACAAATAAGTAAGACTTAAGACAAGCGTCCAACAGGGATGGATTGTTATAACCTGCAAGGTGAATCATAAGTGACTTCATCCGTAGCTTTCCGAAGTTCCGTTTTGAAGCCGAAAATATGCGGCACTGGCCACCACCATGTTGGCTATACTGCTTCTTCCGTCTCCCGGCTAATCTAAATATCAGCAAAGACGTGGATCATCGGCAGACCTAAGGCCTAATGACACCTGGGTTCTCTAATAAGCCATCTGCAAAACAGCTATGTTGTTAATTATGCATAACTTTAATCCTTAATATCATTAGAATTGGTGAAAAAAATGCTATAGTATCTATATATGTATAATACATAATATAGTAAAATTGAATATTTTTTTAGAATAACCAGGCTGTAAACATGTTTATTTCTGCTGTGCAGTGGGCATTTTAATATGGGTGCTTATGGAAATTGACTCACTTCTGCAGCCAGCCTCAAGTGGCCGTTTGAGGAATTACAGTTTTTAGCACTTACGCACTAGCTTTATTTCCCAGCCACGGAGGCTGGCGCTTGGAATACATCCGTGAATGCAATCAGTTAATATCGCTCAGAATTTTTGGTTCTTTAACGAAATAGAGATGAAAGAATAAAGAGTTTGTAACTTTTGATGTTTTGAGTTTATCATCCAGTAAACTAAGTGGGAGAAAAGACAAAACGTAACTCCTGTGATGATTCACAGCAGTCACATATCTCTCTTAATGGCGTAATTTGTAATCAGTACACGTCTTGCAAAATTATGTGTAGGCTGTGCAACTCATCGTGCTGTCCTAGATTTTAAAAAAGTATCTTTTGTAAAGTCTTGTCGACTTGTAGAAGGCACAAGTTTTAAGTCCACACAGCTTTGTCTTTGCAGGATATGTAGCCATCCCAATTCCATCTAACCTCATCACCTGGTGTTAGATCAGCCTAGGACTTGATCTAAGGCACAGCCCCAGGCACAGGGCAGGGTCAGTACACCCATCTAACCTTAACAGCAAAGCCCTCAGGCATACACCCGTCATCATCTTCATCCACTTCTCCTTCACTCATCATCCTATTTTCTCCCGCTTTCTTTGTCTGCTCCACCTCTCACTGCTTTTCTCAGTCTCTGTCCTTCTTTCTGCATACCCCACTTTTCCCTTCATTTCATGTTGCTCCCCCCACACACACACACCTCTCACTCTCACTTTCTCCCCTGCAAGGCCAGTCTTCATCACAGCCCCTCTCACAACCCACTCATCCATAGGGCCCATCCATCATCATCATGCAGAGAGAAGAAAGAGGGAGGGGAGTAGACATATGAGCAAAGACAAGAGAAGAAGGAAAAGAGATGCACAACATCCACAAAGGTGAAAAGTCAGATGTTGGCATCAGACAGGAAGACGCTGCGAGTGGGAAAACAAATGGAGAGATCATTGCAGAGAAGGAGAAAAGAATATAGGAGATGACAGAGAGCATATATGAAACTGGGACACTGGGTGAAAAGGGTATAGAGAGGTAAAGATGCACTTTTGGCAAGACAAAAATGCAAATCAGAAGAATACCCAGTAGAATCTGATGTATTAAACCGGCAATCTCAATCTATTCAGGCTCCAAGAGCTTAAAAATAGCAAATAGTTTGGTCTAAAAAAAAAAAAAAAATCACTGCCCAGTGTTGGAGATCTTGACTTGTATGTCTTGCTTTGTCTCCTTGTTTGTGCTCGGGGGGGCTGACCTTTTGACAGGGTGCTCCCTCTTTTGTCGAACACGCCATAGGCAAGGCTAGCAAAAATCTGCCTGACACCAAGAGTGATAAAGATGTTACACACACTGGCAGACACTTTATGAAAGACGTACGATTATTTTTGAAGTGCTCCTACCTTGAGACGAAAATGCACGGTCGATGGGCAAAGAGGAGGGAGGGAGGGAAAAAAAAAAAAAACGTCTGGGAAGACAGAGCAAGTTGGTTGAGGTGGAATCAAAGCCAAGCAATGGGTCCCAGCACCATCTCCCAGCGATGCCTGGAGGCCTAAATGTCTAGCTGACAATGTCTATATCCGTCAGTCAGAAAATAATGGGCTTAAGAAATCGACCCCTGCGCCTTGAAACCTCAATCAGCAGAATAGGAATTTATGCAATCTGACAAAAATTGATCAGTAATAGAGCAGTCAGCCTTGGTTTTTGAGTCGGAGCATGGCATGTACTCCATGTACACACATCTTCACACATGTTATGCTATTTTATGCATTATTTAAGATGCAACATGCATATTACAGGTTTTACATTCATCCAGGATCATGATCCTTTATACCTTTTTTTGTAAAATGACTTAAATCTTCTGCCAGTGACCACAGATTCATCTCCCTGTGGTCATAAAAATATGTCAATAACACAAAGCCATCTTGATCTCGTGATGAATTAGAGTGTAATCAGTATGTTTATTAAAAATGGCATATGCCTTTTGGTCTGTGGCTGCCTCTCTATCTCGTGTATCCCTCATTTTCTTTTTCTCTTTTTTTATCTCTCTGTTTTCAATCTCTTCTTCTTTTCAGCGCCACAAATATAATTAATGGCGGAGCGCAAGGAAGCATGTTACTGGTTTATGGATTTTTGATGGTAATCTTCTGGATTAATTATGTGATATATGTGCCTTGTTAAGGTAATCGGGCTCGGGTAAATACAATGCATGAACTTTGATAGCGAACTGGCAGGCGTTTCTCCCCTGCCTCCCTAAATCAATTTGCGCCGTTCCCCGAGTCATTCCTGCATCGCTTCACACAGAGATACTGCCAGGTATGAAGGTTGCGCGTTTACTGAAATGGCCAAAAGAGGGTCAAATGATTACGGTGATTACAATGATAATGGTGTGGTGAAACCCGTGCAATCACTCATCAGCTGTATTATAATAGGCACTTGGCACACCAGTATGTTTAGATGCATTCATACTGTAAATTCACAGTTTCATCAACATGGAAATTGGATCCAGGGGTAGGATAGATATCGCGCACGTGTGGAACAGCCAATTCATTTGGGTGGAAATGGGCTAGAGTGAGTGTGTGTGTGTGTGTGTGGGCGCGTGAGTATTTGCATATGCGTATGTAAGCTCACAGATGAGTACACAAATGGCATCTGTGTGTTCCTGCCTGTGAGGTGAGCTGGTATGTAATGGGAGGCAAGCAAGCTGGCAGAGATAGTAAAGAATGCATCGGGACTGTGGACACCCGACCAGTGCCGGCAGACAGTCAATCTTCCTCGCCGCATCACTGAAAATGCCACTCAGCTACCAAGGTTGTTTAGCAAGTAAACAAGCCTCTGGCCACCATGCATCCAAAGGCGTATATTTCCCGAGGAATAATGGCCATGCAGAGGGAGAGAAGGTGAATCGGGCAGACTGCCGATCTCCCACGTAGTCAGCTGATAGGTTTGGCCCATCTTTTCACACATTTCTCACCCGCGCGCAAGCAGATATATGCGCTCGCACCAACTCGTTTCCGCACACAGGTCATGGTGAGGAGGAAAAAGCGAGGAGATATTTTTTGATTCCTCCCTTCCTCCAGGGTCCCTGTTGACAGCTTTGATTTGAGTGCCGTGGTGGCAGAGGTACTCCCAGGGCCTCATCTGTACTAGTAAATCACTGAACCACGTGGGTGTGTGAGTCGGTGTGTGTCTGGAAGCAGACACGAGACGGGACATTTTAACTGTGTGCCCGCACGTGTGTTCATGGTTTACGGTGTCAGTTGTGGTTTAGTGTGTCAGCGGTCTGGCGCGTGTTGCTTTGCATAATTTCCGCGTGGGTTCTAATATTATCCTGCAGGAAAAAGGAACACAGCGCTTGCATAAAGTCACCAGTGACCAGTGAGGTTTTCACAATATGCAGATTTCACAGAATTTGCCCGGCCCATGTGATAAAAATGATTTACTCCCTTCCTTTTAACCAAATTAAGTGACACAGTAACATGTTTCTGTCTAATGGCGGCACGGCGATGTAAATACACAAAATGGATTGAACCGACTGAGCTTATTTAGGTTAAAGCAAGCTCTCGCTGATGACTGAACATGGCTGCATGGTCTATCTCAACACCGGGTACGACAGGCCCATAAATAACACACATACAAAGTTATAAACGACACGGACTCAGGAGATTAGTCATGTTTTGTGTTTTAAGGGTGCTTCTTTGAAAACGGCTTTTAATTTTGTGGGTTATTTTAAACCTTAGTCCTTTTTTTTTTTCTTTTTCGATGAGTCAAGAGGAAAAGAGGAACAAAAACGAGAAGGAAAAAGAAGCGTTTTATTTTTGTGTACATTAGCGGTGCTTTAGCTGGATTTGGGTGACAGGATTTTGATTTTAGTACCAAATTTACCTTTTGAAAATGTTTAATTCTGTTTCGTTTTTTTGGCTAGCCTGGAAAAAAAGCGAAAACACTTTTTGTATGTACCAAAACGCAGTAACACACTGTGAATGGGCTCTCTGTTGCATGTCTTTCCAGTCATGTTCCAGCCAAACGCATTGTTAGCGATGGACCTTGTTTCTCTCCCTTGTTCTCTTCTCTCTCTTTGGTCTGCTAGTCACTTATTAGGACTTCTGTGGTTTGAAAACCATCCCACCTCAGACACACACACACACGCACACAACGATGCACACGAACAAGGAGCATCCACTTCCCCAGTGGAGCTCAAGGCCATTCACACAGCCACTGGGCGTGCTAGAGACTCCGATATGGCCTAGTGGTGTGAGCCACACGTGGCTAACACCATTGTCCCATATTAATACACTATCGACCCGCCCAGACATGCTTTGTCAATGGAAGGTGCCGCCACACCAGATTTTCTCTGGGCCGTATTGATGCGAGGGCACCAGAGGAAAGCAGTAATGGATACATAGTCGGCAATAAGAACCTCAGCCAAGCTTGGAGAACAGACGAGGAGGGTATTTTTTTTTTTCTGATCTCGTAATCTTTGAGCAGCTCGAGGGTCCTATAGAAAGCATCCGTGCAGTCCTGTTCTTAGGCCAGAAGACACAGCCTGGGATGTCCACAGAGGTTTAGGGTTGCTATTTCAGTTTCTGGGCATGATGGATTATTTCTTGCGTCTCCTCCTGTCGCCAGCCATGCATCTCAGTCGCCAGCCATGCATCTTAGCATCCATACAGATTTGGCAAATATGAATGTATATGTTTATATTTATGGGTTCAGATATAAAAATGGGTGGAGGGGGTGGGTGGGGGGGGAGGTTTATCTCAGCACTTTGCCGTCCCCTGACGACTTCTCTATCTGTAAATATCTCCAGACAGCCATGTCAGGGATTTATGTGAAGGTGACAATGCCACAGCTAGCTGCTTCAGTCAGCTCCATGTTAGAGCCGTGTGGAAATAAATGGATATCACGCAAATTCCGAATCGAGAGAAACAGATGCTAACCATGTTAATCGAATAATGTGTGTGCTTTATATTAAATCAGGGTGACATTATCATCGTCATTAAAGCTCTGATCAATATTTCTTATGTCGGGGATGAATAGAATGATTGTGTCTCATGGTATAATGTTGATTTTACTGAATATCACATTGTAAACACTCATTACTTAAGAACACAATTACATTAGTGTAACAGGCTGCTCAATAACCCCTAAATTCCACTGGGCACGGCTCTCTGACGTCAGGCTTGACACGGTTTTGGACCATTCCTTTTGCAGCTTCATATCCAACCAGGACTGATTTAGAAGCTTGCTCAGATTTTCCTTGTTTTCCTTGTGTCTGTTTTTACGATTGGGAGTTGGGATCGTTGGGAGTTGGGAGGGTGCTTTTATTTTGAAAACTGACCAGATTCTCTATGCCTTCCCCGTGTCTGACTTAAGCCTAGCTTGATCTCCGTGCCGCTTGACGTTGATGCATAACTATGAAAAAAATAACCGTATCTTCCTCCTCTGAGCCGATTGCAGAGCTGCTTCCAGAAAGTGCCGCAGCGCTTCTGGTGGAATCGCAAACATTGTCGAGAATAGCCATGGATCAGCTCCGCCAGCCACCACACAGCCAGAACGTGTCGCATCTGTGCCCAGGGGAATTTAGGGGGTAATGCGTTTCTGGCAGACGTTAGTGACAAGACCTGCAGAGAATTATTCCCAAATTCAGAACCCAAATTCAGCTCTAGAGCCTTTTAGCCTCTTTAATCTTATTGTTTTGGTTTTACGGCGCACAGATTTAGCTCTCATCAACCATTGGCGGGCAGCTGTTTTAACCAAAAAAACTCCAAATGATGACAAAGTTTGTGATGAGGTGAAACTACGGATTGGATTGAGGATTCAGGAGAGGTTCAAGAACAAAACAGAGCAAAAAGAGACGGAGATGGAGATAGAAGCATGTCCTCAAATTAGTGCCAATTTTGCTTTATTTGTGCTGGATATGTAATGAGCACATTGTTTGCCAACACATTCACCATAATAACTCTGTTCCTCGCCTCCCATATGGCCAAAAATTCAATTAACCCATATTTAACCACAACTGTCTCAATGTAAACTATTTGTTTTTGCTATCTTGCACACCATCTAATTAGAATAAAGTGCCAATGTGGGTCATTTGCCAACAGCTTTTTGGAGCATTTTCATTTTTACAACCATTTGTTACTTTCTCAGTGTCTATGTTATTGACCCCAAGCGAAACACGGGAGGAGAAATGAGAACAACGGCTTACCAGGTTAGCATGCAGCTCTGAGAGACAAGCACCCATGTTTCTCCACCGTTACAAGTATCAGAGGGTTGCTTAATGCATACACAAGCAGAGGCACGGCTGTCCAGCGTATGACAAACCCTCAGTGTTGCACCGCGCGCAGCACGCCGACAGAGAGAGGTCAGCGGTTCTGCCGCCGGCCGGGACTCGAGTCACAGTCTTCGGGGACGCAGGGTGAAGTCCCACGAGGCCTGACCTAAAAGCTTCAGGTGGCTCGCATTTCCAACCAGGCTTTTCCTGCCGCTGGATCACTAGATGGATGGATCGCTGAACAGATAGGGGGACACAGCAGAAAGAGACGACAATTTCATTTCCCATCTGCCATGTTAGTGCAGCATCAGCAAGCGTTTCATTCCCTAACCTATTTTGGTCTGTGTTAAAACTTTTTTTTTTTTTTTTCCACTGGGTGTCTCCCATATCAGCATGTTTCAATCAGTGTAAACGGAGGTTAGGTAGGTTTTCAGATCGGGCAGTTGGCATTTAGCCCCCATGCGGCGTCACCCAACAGACCTTTCTCTTAATCTGAAAGGCCGAGTGATGACTCAGCGTGAGTAGTGTGAGGTGCTGGAGTGAGAGGTTTGGCTTATCGGGGTGTCAGCCAAGCAGCTGGAGCCTCCATGCTGAGAGAGGCCCTCACTGGCATCGGGGAAAAAGGATTGGCTTCATTAAAACATCCTCGGATTGGGTGACATCACTGGTTTGGCTGATAAACCAGCTGAGGCCAACTGTGGAGATGTGATAAATGTCCCATATAACAACTCTAGAGTAAAGAGGGACTCTTTTAAAGATTGTAGGTGTGTGTGGGGGGGGGTGGTACGCAGGAAATGTGAAATTTTGTCTTCGCCACGCAAAACAGTCGAGAGGAAACCGGCTGCGTGCGGTTTATTCCAGGGAGAATTGAATAGTTCTGGTCGTACACCTACACAGTGCCCAGAAGAACTCTCGTTTTTCACAAGCGAAATGAATCCAATCACTTTAATGCAATAATTTCCACCACTGAAGCATCATTACCGTAAAGGCAGATTGATACACTGTCCAGGCAAAATGGTGGAGATACAAGGGGAATAAAGTCACACAAACAGACAGCTCATTAATTTCCCCCGCCTGTGCTCGGGCCCGGCGACCTGAGTTTTTCACGCGGTGCAGGAAAATTTACTGCTTTGACAGACTAACCAAGCGCGCTCCTCCTAATTTGTATCAGCTCAGATTTGTTTTTGTTTTGGCGTCATCTTTATTTTTTATTGCAAATTACAGAGTGCCCCGAGTAATCTGGTGGGTCCGCTGAATGCTAATGAGCTCCGCATAGGACTTTTTGTTCTGGGAATACAAGCCGGATGTTTATGATTATTGGAACTTTTCTTCTTCGTCAATGTTTTCTTCTTCTTCTTTTTTTTTTCTGCCTCTCCCCCTTCCCCTCTCTTCCTCTGATGAGCTTCCTGATGATCATAAATCTTGAGAAGGTAGCGTCCCCCGAGCAGAGTTACTGATCTTGTAATCTACTATACCTCCCATGCAACCAGTTTTTAGTGTAAAAGGGGGAATGCTTCTGCGGAGAGTGTCAGAGAAAGGTCAGGATATTTCCAGCGGAAATAAATCTGCCACAAAAATAGCAAAAGGAAATTAAATATATTTTGCTGCACAATATAGTTGACTGGAGCTAAATAATAACTACGGCGTCCTTCCAATGCTGTCAGGTTGTGATGAAATGCTATTGGCCTGTTGTACGAGCTGGTGCTTTGAAAATCCACCTTATCTGAATGGGATTTGTTGTATAAACTAAACCTCCCTGAAACCTGTACAGTTAGTCCAACAGTCCTTCCTTAAGCACTTACCCTCCTACGTATGCGCGATCACGCAGGCGATACTGTAGGTAAGGCTGTTTCTTAAAAATGAACACTAATGCCATTAAATCAGTAGACCAGTTTTAAGTGGCGGGGACTAATCAAATGACTCCAAAAACTTGTCAAGGTTACGTGGACAGATGCAACGCTAAATTAAATTTCACACTGTGGTTGCTTAAAGCAAGACTGAAAAGCACTAAATGGAGGAACCTTTCGTATGCAGCTGCTGTAATCATGTCACTTAATGGCTTCAAGAAGTGCCCCACACCTGCCTTATAGCCCTTCTCTAATATTGTCCATCTCTACTTAAAATAAATGTTCCAACTTAATTTTTATTTCTTCACATGGCACTAGGGGTGTGCGTGTCTTTGCCCGTCAGACAATTAGATGGTTCATGATCCAACAGAAACATTCCTAATGATACGCCGTACAATTTCACACCAGTTCGGTTGCAATTTAGATTCAGCTCAGATTTGTTGATGTCTCTACCTGTCCGTGATAGTTTTTAGTGACTAAACTTAAAATTTTGAAATGTCCCAGATACGTCTGCCGCCACACGAACAACAGCGTACATGGGAAGTGATGCACTGCAGGGTAAAACTCGATCCAGTCCCCCGAGGAGGATAAAGTCTTCACTTCTGTTCTGCAGATGGGGTGTTTTTTAGCTTGATTCCCAGGGCATTTGTCTACAATGCTATATGGCTGGAACCTTCATAAATAAAACCTACTTATGGTGTCGGTTTTCATTTTCATTCGACCCAGACTTAGCCTTCAGTGTGCTTTCTACGTAGCACTAGCCGCTAAGGCCTAACCCTAATGTCGGTTGCTATCTGTCACATACCGTTACCACCCAGGTCACTTTCTGAAATGAGTAGAGAGGTGCAGGGTGCAGACAGCAGTGAACACAAAGTCTGACATTTCTCTGACTTTTTTTTTTTTTGTAGACGGAGACATAAACACACACAGAGAAACAGGAGCAAGGGAGATTGTAAAGATCGGTTCATGACAACTGTATTGATTTTTGCCAAACTTCACAGAGAATTTGGGTCGGGGCTCTGGTCGTGTATCAATGTAGTTGTATCTCTGATGCTTTATTGACATCGGCACATGGCTGAAGGCTGGTGGTGGTGCTGCATTTAAGATAGTGGACAAATTAAATAAAAACTCACTTCTAAATGTGACTCACAATAACATCGGCAAACTGACAACATTAAGAGGCCTGACAGCAGGTATAACAGAGCTCCTTCTGGGGTATCCCAGGCCAGATAGGCTATGTATTCCCTCCAGGAGGTCTCCTCCAGGTCTCCTACCAGACGGACATGGCCAGAACACCTCTTAAGTAAGGTGGCCAGCTGAGATGGTTCCCCTGAACTCTCTCAGGATTTCTTAGTCCCTAACCATATTTCGAAGACCACCTGACAGAGGAAACTCATTTCGGTCATTTGTATCCACAATCTCATTCTTTTGGCCTCTACCCAAAGCTCATAACGATGGGTAAGGGTTGGAATGTAGACGGACTGGAAAATCGAGTGTGTTGCCTTCCAGCTCAACTCTCTCGTCTTCACAACTGTCTGGTACAGTGGATTGGCTTAGAGTACAATGTTCATGATGTAGGCTAGGACGAGTGTTACATTTATGAGCCAGCACGTTAGCTTACAGTAGCTCCCACAGACTTTTCACAGAAGACGTTATGACACTTGTAACCACTACAATTAATGACGGCTGATTTTCATTTAGCCACTTCACTTTCTGGATCCTGGTATTGTGCATGCTGGCTCATTGTCATAATGTCATGGCTTACTACAGAGCCACTGTTAATGTTATTAGAAACAACTACTGTATGACAAAATGCCGAAATGGAGAAAGAAAAGTCTGCAGTACAGTCAGAATAGTACTAAAACTTTACTTCAAACAGGACGGTAGGTGTGAGACTTCAATTCCCTGACCTGCCTGAGGCTCGCCATAGCCATAAACTCTGTATTTGTTGTGCTCAAAGAGTGAAAAAAAGGTGTAGCTTATCACACGCTAGGTGACATCACAGAAGGAAGCAGGTGACAGATCCGTCTGTGAGATTATGCGTTTCCGAAAAAGTTAATCTGTGGAAAGACAAACAGAGAGCCGCCCGGTTGGTCATGTGGGGAAGGGATCACGCTGCAAGTTTGTTTGAGTGAGATACAAAAGTCCTCGGGCTGTTTTACATGACGGGCATGCGTGTGCAAATGTGCACGCGTGAGATTTTGTGTCATTGCACTTTCACACGTCATTAGTATGCATGGGGATGTGACTGATGACTTTCATTAACGGGAGTGAACAAGGATTAGGCCCCCTTCAGTGTTGCCTGCTTTCACCTTTACTTTACTCTAATGATTTTCTTTCTATAGCCTTTCCTCAAGGTTGACCCTGTCACTCCAGTGGCCTCCTCCTCTCTTTCCTTCTTCCTTTCCTCCTTCCGTCCTTCCTTCCTTCGTTGTTCATGCACTCGCTCGCACAACTTCCTTAACTACATAGATGTACGCAGACACACATACACCATGCATACACATTTAGCAGGGATCCAAATAAGGCATGCTGTGTGTGTGTGTGTGTGTGCGCATGTGTGTGTTTTGTTAGGTAAACAAAGCCTGGCTCCTTTTATTATCAATGAAGCATAACCAAATCAATTTATAAACAGCCTTATCTGCTCACAGGAACGCCGGGTAGCCCAGGAGCGATTAACTCCAACAGCGGTTAACTCTTTGCATACAAAACTAGCATCACTAAGCTATTTAAGCGGTAGGGGGGGGGGGTGGGACGGAGAAGGGGGGTGGGCAAGAGCTGAACTTCATTTGTCCTCTCAAGTGTATGTGTGTACATCTGCATGATTATCTCCATTCGGGTGTGTGTGTGCAGCTGTTAGGGAAAATTCTCTGCGATGGCATGTAGGTAAATGCAAAGAGGTATATATGCTTTGAGAGAGCGGGAGGTGGGGAAGGAAGGGTGAGCAAGGGGAGGGAGGTGCCGGGGAGGGGGAGGGAAGAGAATTTCGACATGTCATTTCTGAAATTGAGTTTTGATAACTGACAATTTGTTCAGCTAGTGAAATGTCAAGAGTCCAAAAAGATTGAAGTGCATAATAGATGTCTCAGATTGACTCTCCGCTGTGGGCTTGAGTCCCACGCACGCATCAGACCACCGAAACGATACAGAAATGAGATCTCGCACGTACACACAGACAAACACACACACAAGCAGACACACACACACACGCACTTGACTGCTGGAGAGCACCTCTGATATGGAAAACTGGTCCACGTCAATTTAGTTGGGGTAGATGTGATTTCTGCCTGAACACGGAAGTGTCATTCAAATGATGGTAGCCACTGACTGAGGGCTTGTGGATTTATTAAGAAGCTGAGCTGTTGTAACGGTGCATCTGGCTATATAAATGAGATCACATTAAGGTAAGTTGTATTTTACCACTGGAGTGTTGTGCATAATGTTCCCGCACCCAAACACCGATCTGCCCCTGTTTTACAGCTGCGTGCCTGTGCACGAGCCAGAGCACTGGGATTCTCTTTCACCTGCAGATATCGCAGTTTTCTGAGCGGAAACTGGCCATCGGCGAGTTCCCCCCCACCCAGACGTTTGCTGTATCAACACGCACAGGCTCCGTGTGTACGGTGTACCTGCGTGACAGCTCCAACAGACTGATCTCCAAACTTCTACGAACTCCCGTGGTTTCTCCTCTTCGTTTTTTTCCACTCCTGCTTTCTGTCCGCGCGTCACGAAGTGGAGGCATGCGAGCAGGAATAAGCGCATTCTTTTTCTCATTTTTAAAACAGGCACATCAACCGCAACACCGCTTCACTTCAGTTTGAGTGGCCTGTACACTGAATCTGTTTGCCAACATCCGAATCTTATTACAGGCTTTGTATGCATTCTTGCAGCATATGCTATAATCCAAAAGTAGAGTGCATATATAGTCTCTACTTCTGGCAAAACATTTCTTGTGGCAGAAAGATAAGACAAGCTAAGAGAGATAAGCTGCAAAGCTGTAGAGGAGTGATGCAGTAATAAATATATATATATATAAACAGTCATCTTAAAGTAAGCTAGATAAACTGTTAACTCATTCAGTGCTTTAAATTGAAACCAGGGGAAGTCTCTTTTGGAAAGGCAAAATGTTTAAGAGGCCGTTGAAGTTGCATTGTATTGAAGCGAACAGCCATGTGTCGTCTGCGTAAGGTTAATTATTTCAGTATTAAGACTGGTGCCGCAACGTCTAACATAGCATGTGCGCCAACAGAACTTTGCAGGGTACGTAATGCAATAATACTACCTGAGACAATGAGACAGACACTGAAGTCACAAGAAGTCTGGAACCATCTGCAGTTTTGCATCTGCATTAGTGAAAGCACAGTATTTGCACATATCTTATTTCAGACATAAATGTGGGTTTTGTAAAATGGAGGCAAGCCGTATCTGAATTGAACTGAGCTGGGAGACCTCAATCACATTAGTATCCACTTGGAAAGACATAATATATAATACAAGGTAAATAAAAACAGATGAAAGCCAATTTAAGCTTTTTGAATCCAGTTTTGAATTTACAAGGAGTTGTCAGTGGATAAAATGTGTGTGTCGGCAGACAGACAAAAGAAGAATAATAGCTCACATAAAATTCCGGCAATGTTATCTCAATTGTGTGATAAATTCACCCTTTATGAGTGTATGCGTAGCACTTTGAAGGCCTTTCATGTATTTATTTAAACGTAGATTACTAAAAATGAATGAAAGACTTCAATTGAGATAAATTCGGTTGTTTGCTGATTGTTCTAGTCTCTCTCCTGATTTTAAGATTTTAAAACACATCGCTAAATCAATTCACTTATTTTTTTTGCAGTGCTCAGGCTTCTAATATGTTTTAAGTATAATTTGTTGCCTTCAGCCACACATCCAATCCCATAAGCCACTTCTGTCTCTCTCTCTCTTTTTTTTATGGCGACAACTACACATCATATTAAAAGCCTCTCATACTTATGCAAAGACATTATACTGTGTGTTGGAGGGATATAAGCCTCGTGGTGATAAACATAAATGATGCTGCATAGGATAAGCATCACTACTGGAGTGGCTCTTAAGCTCTCTTCACATATTTATCACTTTTGACAATAGCATATTTCACCACAATCCACAACTGATAATTCAGGTAGGCACTCAATAACTTCATTTAAATTTCCTGAAACTTGGATGTAGGCGGACTACTAAAAATCTTGGAAACAAAAAGGCACTGTGGGAGGTTTTCCAAATGTACCATCCCTGAGCTCACAGGAACATCTCTCTCCTGTATTTGTCTAGCTCAAGGGTGTGACTCACAAAGGTCATGCGTGTCATTAAAATTAAGGCGTCAATAGATGAGATATTTTCACAAAGGTGACACTCTCCCATTCCAGCGTAATTAGCCTCATTTTTATAGCGAGCGGGTCACTTAAAAGTCAATTCCAATGATCACGCCTATGAATCTTTACACCAGGTGATATAAACCTGTTATGCTGTGGGTACGAATCCCCAGTGCACAACACGGCTAGCCTGAGTAATACCTGACTTTAGGAAGGGGTCCAACTTTTCCTGTTATCTTTGGGTGTCCTCTGCAAGTTGTGTGGATGCAGCGCTCCAATAAGCCTTAAGGATATTGGGAGCCATCCAGGAAAATATATCTGACATAACAAAGGAGTTTTGAAGAGCAAAGGCAAATGGCCTTGACGGTATTGAAGACATAACTTTATTTGGTGAATTCTTTCCATTAGTTATAGTCATACTGCATGGACACAAGTCATTTTAGCTGCTGTTACTGTATTATGGCACATCACCACAAGATGTAAATTGTACGTTATTTATCACTATAAGACAGATACTAAATTTAGTCTCATACAGTCATTGTCATGTAGTCAGACTACTGCCTTAATCTGTTCGGACAGTGAGCATGTGGGGGCTGTACCAGCTCTCTGCAGTCTTTGCAACTGCTTCTAAGTGTGTCATTTCTAAACACACAGCAACATTTTCACCTGATTTACGCAGATTAACCACTTAAAGCGCCTGGATATTTCATCTATGACAGCGACTCTCAACCTCGTTTGCTTGTAACTTTTTAAAATGAATAGTTAAATCATCTTATCTGGTTGCCTGGTAACCTCACAGTGATGATAAGAAATAGTCTGGCACATAACCACGTGTCTAACCACAATGTGTCTCTTTTACACGGCTGGTTTTGTACAACTATGAGATCTAATGTGTTATTTAGTTAGCATCAGAGGTGTATTGGAGCTATTTCCCTCCATTTCCAGTCTTGCTGTGCTATGCTAAGCTAAGCTAAGCTAAGCTAAGGAACGGCTGAGTGTAGCTCCGTATTTGCCGTGTGTTAAGTCTTTTCTCAGCAAGAAAACAAATATATTTCCAGAAAAATTGATTTCAAATGTCTGTTTTGAGCTTCCATAGTCTATGTCTGAGTTATGAGAGAAACTTTCATGCTTTCACAAGAAAGAAGCAAATATAATGGTATTCCACAAGACCAGATTGACATATTTGCCTTTAGCTTAACCTCAAAACCCCATCCAAATTGTATCAAATAAAATGAGTAATGCTCAAAATATCACTTATATTAGTCACTGTTAAGTGATAATTCTTCATTGTTTAAACATTAAACATGACACAACTTTTGCTTTTGATCCCAATATAGGCCAGTGAGCTTTTGTGTAAGGCCTCAGAGTATCCCCCGATTTGTTCTACTGTATGCAGGGTGTATCTCCTGCGTGAACACACTATCGGAGTTTATAGCACAGGGGCTTGTGCAGCTTCCTCTTATCTGCCAAGGATGCCTCTGATGGCTCCTGATTGAAATGCCAGCTCTGAAGTTCTGTGCTCAGCCACACGTGTAAACGCCGCAACAGAATGTAACTTATTCCCTCAAAGCGCTTGTTTTCTCTCCCCAGGCAACTGGAGATTAGTTAGTTCAAATTCTGGACGGGTGCTTTTTGAAGAAAGCCGTTTTCGGGGAGATGCGCATGGAAAATTGGCAAGCAAGCATTAATATGTATAATTAATTTTGTTGTTATCCACATATTTGAGCAACGGAGGGAGAGGAGCAGACTGAATTCTGAGCCTAGGCTCATAGGAACCCAGGGACAGCATGTGGATCATTTTTAACATTTACATTCCAATTCAATTTGCTCAACTGGAATTATCTTGCTCCCCTTCTTGCTGGAGATTAATTCAGTTTCCTTGTTGTTCATTTCTAAGTTTAATAACATAACCCAAAGGTATTTCTTTTTTTCAGTGAACACAGAAAATTTTCTGAGCCGTCTCTGCATTCTGTTATTTTTTTGTCTCCTTGTAGATTTCAAATTTTGCCTTCCCTATACGCGAATATGATACGTTTTAACTCCATCAATGTGTCGCCCGGCAGCTAGACTTTAACAAGACAATCAGCCGCGGAAATACTTGTTTTAAGGGCTCATTGTCGCTGTTCCTTAAGTGCACGTGTAGATAAAAGCGCCCATGCTGTAGACACACACAGACGCAAAACATACAAATGTTCTACCACCGCTCTTCCTTGTCTTCTCAGCCAGGATCAGTGTGACACCTGCTTGTTGCACCACGTTACCTCGAAGGAATCCGCAGACACGCGCGCAGACCCAGCTTCCAGGTGTCTCGAGGCCTCGGCGCCAGCCGCCGTTTGTCTCATAGGTGGCTCGAAGCGCGCCAGGGTCGCTGGTCCCTTCTCTGCCGCCGCCCCCTCATCAGGATAATTAAGCTTTCTCAGCCTGCTGCACACAAATGGGGGGGGGGGGGGATTTCGCCAGCCCCTCCAAGTTGTAGAGATAGTTTGCAAATTGCCTCTGATTCGCCACCTGATTGTGCTATGATTATGTTGTCACTGGATGCTGTGATTATGATGGTCCGTAATTGCTGGTGTGCATTAGCTGCTGCACAACGCCCCCCGATCTCTCTGTCTACCTGTCTATGCATCTATCGACCTCCTCTCTGTCTGTAAGTCTTTTTTCCCCCCTTTCTGTGTCACAACTCGGCCTCAATTGCTTTCTTTTTTTCTTCACAAATTCAGCACAGTTGTGAAACACTTTAATGTTCTTTGATGTGAGCTTGTACACTTTTTAAAAAAAAAAAAAAAACATTTTTGAATGTGATTAAACCTCTTCGCCGTCATTTCATCCATATATTTATCCTTGAAAATGGATTTGTCAATTAGAATCGGTGCCGGCTGACTCTGTCAGGGCCACCTTGAGAGCGCAAGCACCTGAGAAAATTGAACTCACTCACTAGGAGCATCTTCCCGGGACATCTGGGTTATTTAACGATTCAGCCAAGGCGTGTGTTTGTGTGTGTTGTTGGGACGAGAAGGCGGTGTGGGGGTATTGTTTTACAAGATGTACAAACACGCTTGCCCAACGTGCATGCGTACCGCGCGTCTCGTGGCACGGGATTCTCATTTTCGTGAATGGCGTCAAGTCACCTGCGGCAAGGCAGCAGAATGTGGCGCGTCTTGGCGCGGGGGAGGCCATTTGTTTGGGTGGTGAAACAGATAGGTGTTTATTTGGGCTCATTGGACTGACGGTGTCCCCTGTCAAAGCGACGCTTCAGCTGTCAGCATTTGAACAAATGGGGACTCATTTGCATCTCATTAATCCCACCTCTCCTTCCAGCTCCTCTTGAAGAATTCTACTTCCTTTCTCCTCCTCCTCCTCCTCTCTGAATTCCCTCGCTGTTTCATGCCACGTTACTGTCTTAAGCCGGGCTCATTAAAAGACAGCACTTTTCCTGAAGTCCAGAAACGCTCTCGCTGTTCTCGCCGAGTGACTGATAGACATGTGTTTTTTGCTCTTTTCAGGTCTGGAGTGCTTGATTAAAAAGGCATGACTTGGACCCTTGATGAGCATATGGATTAAAAGCGCTCAGTGATTGCCTGGCCATTCCCCCCACTTTAATTGAAAGCCTAATGTGCACCCACCGCATATTAATTAAAACCAGAGGTTATAGGCCCTTGGGGCACACCATTTAGGGCTCTCATTAAAAATTAATAACCTCAATTAATTATTATTATCATGTTGTGAATCATGTCAGCAAATAAATAAGACAATGGAATCCCCCCAACAATATGATCATTTGGTGGGAGGGGGGGTAAACCCAGTCCAGACCAGTCTCCAATCAGAACAACCAGCGTGTGTTTACCTCATTCTACAGCAGTGGTCATAAAGCATTCAGCTCGTAATCAATTACACAAACTGCAGGATGAATATGGATGCCAGTGCCAGTATGCAGTGTTGGAAAAGTGGACCGCTCTGAATGTCAACCTGTTTGCCCGTGTACAGGGGGAAAATACAGTTATATAAGAGGTTTGCAACCTTTCAGGTACCTGGAAATGACAAACTCTGCTGTACACCGTGCAAAAATATTATGCAGAGACGCTCCATTTCAGATATAATTTGTAGGTCAGAACATCAGGCCCTCATGAAAACATTTTCTATTTTAATAATCGGCTCAACAGGAGGCATAGCAGACTCAATTGAAATGTGATGACACAGATAGAAGATTACATTTGGTCTTTTTCTTTTTTCTTTTTGCAAAGAAGAAAGTCTTGAATTGCATTTTACATATCACCGTAGACTGCAAAATGACTACTATTTATAAACGGATAAAAGTAAGTTCACTGAACTAATCGTATAATGGCCAGGAACAACGGCTGTGACCAGCAGCAACAGTTGTTTGCGCTCTAATTGTGGCAGTTGCTCTTGAAGCAATGCTGAAAACAATGATTTGGAACAACAACATGAAGAATAGAGGAATTGAGAAGAGAGGAGTAACATACCATGCCACGCCACAGTTGCTCCTTCTTGCTCCATAACTTTACTGCCATACAAAAATTAAACGGCGTCATCTGCCCAAAAAATGACCTCTGTCAACTTTGGTCACACATTTTTGATGAACAGTTAGGACTGACCTATGTGACAGGCGCATTGTGTTTCCTGTGGATTCAGCAGCAGGTCTGTCCGCATTACCAGTAACTTTATACTGGAAAATTATGCTGGATTTCGTGCATGCATCATTTCCTGCGAATCCCTCGTGCGTGTAAAGCCAATTAAAATGGCGGATTCCGCCATGAGAACTACCATATAGTGAGATAATTACTAAATGTAAATAAGCTGAAGGGCTACTGCTGGAAAAAATGCCGACTTTAAATGATACCAAAAATGGGGTATGATTTCATGAAAATCTTGGGGATTATAACTTGAAATGCCTGAAGAGGTTGCTACTCTGCTGCTGCTGCTTCTTTGCGAACGCGCTGTGAGCTCCTCAGATTAGTCGTGTGTCGACTCAATCCTTTTTTAAACTTTTGAGTATTTACTGAAAACACTAAAATGCGATGTTTTCATTAAGTTATTAATCATGTTGAGCTTTTAAATGGCTTCTGGGAGGCTGTTTTAAGAGTTAAGACTATCGTTTCCTAGGCTGCTTGTGGTTGTGTGCTGTACACGTTCCTCAAAAACTAATTTATCCATTTCTTACAAGTTATATACCGGAAGAACAAGGCCCATAAAAGTGACAAACAAACCAAATGCTTGACCCTTAAAAGCCCAGTGAGGTTAGTATTGGGTTGTATTTCTCTGTCAGTATCACTGAGCTCGTCATGGCTTATCTTGAATTACATTATCAGCGGTTCAGTGCATGTTAACCCAGGACTGTGGGGGTGTTAACCCACGCAGCTGCACCCTCTGCTCCAAATATAGTCACTTCTGGCTCCAAAAAAAACAAGATGGTGACAGCTAAAATGTCGAATCTGAGGCTTTAGAACAGCAGTTCACAAACCAATGAGCGACACCGCCTCACAGTGGCCGTGTCCACTTCTTTTATACAGTCTATGATACCGACGCAGCGCCCACGTGGAACGTGACCAAGGCCCGACTGCCGTCTTTCAGAAGGCACCCTCCAAATATGTCCATAACTTGGGAGCTTCTTAAATTGCCATGACTCTGCATTGTAATTCTGAGAACCAACTCAAATAGATCAATTTTCCCATATCACTGAGCATTGATATTTTATTAATGTAGTCTCTGGATTTATGTTGGAGCAAGCCTTCTTCTTTTTTTAATTCTGTGGGAACTGTATTGAATCTTCCTGGAAAAAGCCTCTTTTCACCCCAGTTATTTTATTCCTTGCCACCTGAGCGTAACCTATGGCGGGGCGCCTAGATGATTTCCATGCATATATATTTGATTAATGACATGCCAGCATCACTGTCAAGTCCAATGCCATTCAGCACTGCCAGCTACAAAAGAGTGCTATCACCTTGCGACGGATAATGGAACAGAGGAAAAGAGGGAGGCCCTTAGTTGTGCTTCATATAGCGATTTCCGCATTGTTTTTTATAGTTGTTAATTTCCCCCTTTGAAGTGAGTAATGATCGCCGCACTTCGCGGCATTATCATCATCATACCTGTCAGCCTTTTTGCAGCCTAAGATGTTGAGAATGAGCAAACACAAAGCATCTGTTTGCATTGTCTCCGTCTGGAGATCAAAGACGTCTGCGGGTGCAAACCGGTTCAGCAGATGACACGAGGTGCCAAATGTTTCCTCAACATCAGATGGCTTCTCCTGCGATCCATATTGCATTCTAGGCCAAACCTCCCAAACACCATCACAAGTATTTCCCCTGAGGGCCCTCCCTCTCCATTCATAGTCGAGAAACATCCCCGGGCAGAGGGCGCGCCGCGTGAAGTTAAATGATTTTGAAGAATTCCAATCATAACATCGGAGTTTTGTGCAACGGCAATCGGAGAAACAAGATAGAAGAATGGGCAAGAGCGGGATGAAGTTTAAAAAAAAAGAGGAACAGGATATGATGGTGGGAATCGAGGCGAAAATACAAATAACGGCACGACGCTGGAGCTGCTGTTGGATTCCTCATAAGAATTATTCAAGAAGAAATGGCACCTGGCCTCAGGGAAATCAGCATTGCCCTCAGCCGGATTACTCCTGGCACAATCCGGACACAGTCTTGTTTGATGTCCCCCACCCATCCGTCTTGTATGTAGTCTTTTATCTCACTCTAAAGTAATATAGTCTTCACTGCAATTCAATAATGGCCCAGCCGAGTCTGTCAGGCTGCGTTTGCCCGTTATCTCACAAAGGCCTGTCCACTCCAGCAACGAGCCACCCGATATTTGCGCGTGTTTGTGTGTGCGTGTGTAAGTGATTTCATCCCCGGGGGACGAACTTCATGTGTGTGCGCGCGTGTGTGTGTTTGTATGAAACAGAGAGAGAGAGGGAGAGAAAGAGGGAGACGGGAAGAGAGATGCCGAATCAATTGATGTGTGTCTGCACCATGTGGCAGACAGAGGGTGGAAGTGGGGAGACAGACGGTCTATTTATCCCTCAGTGTGTTTGTATGTGTGTTTTGACCGGTTATCCTACTTGAGATCTAAATTAAGAAATAGCGTGGGTGATGGGGCAGATGCTACGGCCGGCACCTCTGTGCGTGTGTGTGTGTGCGTGCACGCGTGTGCCTGTCAGCTTGCAGCACAAGCGAAGGGTTTTAACTCATTTCCTAATTGGATGAAAGGGGGCAGATACGGCCCAGTATGACCTGGGCCTTGCAGCAGGACAGTGGGAACCTCAGTAATTTACCCACAGAGTGACAGCCACAACGATGCATTCGGGTTCCTAAGTTAGAATCGGGACAACAGCGGGTCAGGTCTTCTGCATATCCCAAATTAGATGGATGCTAGATAGAAGGATTTACAGACTGGGTCCACACACACACACAAAAAAAGACTTTAAGAAGATCGTTGCACAGACTGATAGGTAAGGATGTGTCGTTACAGAAGATGGATGGAGGGAAGGATTGATGGATCAATCATAAATATACCAAATATATGGATATCTACACAGCACTACATTCTCTGCATAATGTTCAAGGCTATTTTCAGTTCATGTCAGGCTGTAAATGCATCTGCATAAGCAAGCAGCTTTCACTTACCTCAGTCACGGGGCATCATGTCCCACAGCTCATTCAGCGCATGCTAATATATGGCTGCACAGGCCTCCCCATCATAATCACCCATAACACTAAAATGAGACGCATGACAGTAAATAGCAGTCAAGCCTTACAAAGACTATTTGGCATGGGAATGATTTTTGTTGCTAGCAAACACTTCAGATGCCAATAAATCAGACAGATTTTTGATATATTAAGCTGCTTCTTTTATTGTCATGCCCCAGTGCAGTCTGTGCATGCAAATAAAGAGATATATTTACTGTACATATGGACAAGGCGAAGGGGGGAGAGAGGGAGAGATGCTATTCCAGGAGTCAGACTGCAAATGATGAATGATTTGTTTTTTCAATCAAAAAAGCAAATTTGATTTAGGGGCCGTAAGTGAACAAAGCACCTTTTGCATAGCCAATCAAACGACAGAAGAATGAACACACACAACATTTTTCAGCAATGTCTTTGTAATATATTTTAGCACTGTCTATATCCTCATGCACAATGCAAAGCCCAAACACCAGCAGCCTAACAGCTTTATTTGTTATACGGATGGTCAATTTAGTCTAGGTCTCCTGCTGCCTTAATGTTGTCTCCTAAAACATGTCAGCATTATTAAACATGCTGAACACGGAGCAGCCATATGTGCACAGTTTGACACGCGTGGCGAGGGCTCGCACATAGAACACGCTGGTGCTAGCATCTGCATGGAGGAACGCGACGGAAACACCCCGCTGTTGCAGGGGGCTCCGAGGGGTCAGCTAGACTTAATTGCACTGAGGAAACATGTGTGCTAGCCCAAGCTGGTGGAGCCACTCTGTGAGGGGGGTCGGCCATCTGCCACCCTGTACCTCTAAAGCCTATTTGGCTTTAGTAAAGGAAGCGACAACACTGTCAAAGGACACTATTTCAAACACATGGCTGATCCTCGGAGGCTGTGGTGCTCATGCAGGCAACAAGGAATATTACTTTATGGATCCAGAACGCAGTTTGCTACTTACTACTAAGTAAGATTTTTACCAATTGGCCTGCAGTCAGACATGCATATGGTTTTGCAGTTGAACTGTAAGGCACAGTGGGGATATGTATATACAATTTATCAAAGCACAGATATTTAAAGTAGTTTTTAGCTTCCTGCTGAGATAATACCAGGACTTAAATATGAATGAAGACCTTTGCTCTTCTTTGAGTTTCATCTTTGTAACTAAGAGATCTCAGCTTTGTCTGTGCCTGGGTCAAAGTGCTGTTTTTTTTCTTAATTGCAATCAAAAATTGACATCATTGACACCGTTTGAATTGGAGACTTTGTCTGATCCCTCTGTACTGTCATGTGGTGTCCTACAGGGCTCCGTTGTGGGGCCCCTATTATTTTCTTGATATTTGGAATAGATCGCAAACAGATTTAATATTGCATATTGTCTGCAGGTGATATCCAACTCCACCTCTCATTCTAGCCAGTGAGGCTTTAAAGTTATTTAGGCTCCTGGACTGTCTTAACATTATCAGGCGCTGGTTGTCAGAACATTTCTTACACCTAAATGGAGGATCTAGTTGCTCCAGAAAAAGTTGCCTCTGATCATGTAAAGCACTGAGCATCTTTTCTCTGCTGCCCCCTCCTGTGTAATTTATCATTTTTTTAATGACTATTGTTCAACCTGTGTTTTTTCTGAACTACAGATGCTTGTGCATGACTTTATCTCATCTCTCACTGACTATTGTAATGCAACATTTTCCTTATTTAATACATCTGATCTTGATCATCTGCAGACAGCCCAGAATTCTGTCACGTAACTACTAGTACTATTATTACGAGGTCAAATATAGTCTCACATAACCCCCAGCTCCCTGTTGTGTATAGGTTCCAGATTAAAATTCTCACACTTACTTACAGAGCATTGCATGGTCAGCCAACTGCATATTTGGCTCATCAGCTCTCATAGTTACATTTTGCTGCCTATCCCCATGTACCTGTTTTAAGACTGCGCTATTGAGGTTAACTATAACTATGGGCAACTATAGAACCTTACAGTCAGAAACGCACCACTACTAAAACAGGCATAAAACCACGTGCACACATGTTGCACACAAGCACGTATACATATCCATACATGTACCAGAAATACTGTAGATGGTCAGAGAGCTTTTGCTAGCTCTACGTGTCAGGTATGTTTGATCTCACATGGCTGTGTTCGCTGTGGTATGTGTCATGTGTCTTGAGTGTCAGTACGCAAGAGATAAGAATAGAACCGGCTGTAAAATTGACTTGTAAAGTAAAGCAGACCAAGCCTTCATCATTAACTTCAGGTCTTTCAAAGGAAAAACTTTGTCAGGATGGATGAAAATATTATGTCCAAACTGTAAACTCCCCTGAATAGAACACAGTTCCAAACTGTGTTGTGTCCTGTTACTATGTCCTAGGCTGGTGTTTGTTATTCTGCATGCAGCAAAGGATGGTTACGAAAATAACCATCAACAAACTAAAGATAACTGTTTCGGACATGAGCAGACACAGCTATGTGCACTGATAATAAGGGGTTGCAAGTTGCCAAGTGTCAGTGCCACTGTTGCCTGTGAAAGCTTGCATTCTGACTGCGTGTCTTTGTATCTATTTTTACACTGCACCCTATTCATTAAGGCTGATGACTGATAGGCTACTTTGTTGGCAGCCAGCGTCCATAGTGTGATGCAATGACCTTGGGTCTGAACCAGGGAGACGGGACTCTAAATAAAGAGCAGGTTGCCACTGAGTCGAAGTGCCTGTTCCACAGGCCCGAAGTAGCGGCATTTAAGCAGCGGCAACACACAGATCAAGCACATGAACGCTTTTCAGGTGTTCGTGTGGAGAGGTGACATGCGTGATTGATGTGAGTTAAACTGCTGTGACTTTAAAAACTCACCAAAGTGCTGAGGTAGGACATGTCATTAGTACATACAAACAGGAAAGCAGCTGCCAAGCAAAATACTGATCTGAGATCGTAGATGACAAAAGCGTGTGAAACTGAAAAGCAGTCATATGAATTATGAATCTTGTCTGTCAAAAAAAAAAAATGTCATTGTTGTTCTTCTTTTGTAGACCTGGAGTCTACAAAAGAAGATGGTTGGATGTGTCAACATATTCTGGGACTGTGACACAGGAAACCACTGTTCATATCCAATTTCCTATCAGGACTCTATGTTGTTTTATTGAAGTGATGGCCACGATTGCTCCTGAAACGATCAATTTAACTGTGATGACAAAGGACTAACCCCTTATGAAGCTGTTATTTTACCTAAATCACAATATTTCACGCAATTAAATCATGATCTTTCCCTAACCCTTAGATCTAAGATCAGTTTTATTTTTGCAACTCTGATTTGTAATGGTCTTAACACTTACGTAAGTATCATTCTAGAGGGCACTTTGGACATTTCGTGGAGGATTTATTGACGAGCTCTTTAGACTTTAGTTCTTATTTAACCTGATTGCTTATTTTTAAATCCAAAATTGTCTTAATTCACCAGGTTATGATCTTTACACAAAGATTCTGTCTTAAATGGGGGCTCTATTTACAAAATATTACAGAATTGTTCACTGATCACCATTTTACTTACCCCAGAATGAACAGATGCCATGGGTCATCAGGTGGCGTCAACTCCACCGTGTTTCTAAAGTATCCCAAAATAGACAGACAAAACATTGGCTCTACGTAGAACTTTTCATGATTCACAGCCATCATAGTTTCTCTGTCATTCATGGGTGGAGACAGGAGGGTGAAGGGGTTGCAATCAGCAACTATGTTGCTGCTAAATCCTACACTCTGATCCGTCAAATGAGCATTCTAAATGTTTTGACAGCATCGCCTTAAATACTATTGCTTTGTTACGCTACGTTGGCGAAACTGGAATGCTGAAATGAAAGTACATATTGGCAATATGTCATGCCATGTCAGTAATTAGTGAAAAGATTGCGTCAGAGTTGTAAGCTGTTCTCGTCCCGCCTCCGTGCCTTTGGTCACCCTGAGCCCTCTTCCTGATTTTTCCTATTGTAAGCCAGCACCATTTTATTTCTTCATTTGGTGTTTACACCAGCTGCAGTGATCTGAAATGCCCTATCTGGTTATAATCACATTATACGCTTGCTTGTAAATGTTCTGAAAACCACTTATACTCAACTTTGTGAACTCTTTTTTGTGTGTGTGTGTGTGTGTGATTTTATGTCTGGTAATCAGGTACAAAATCTTGCACGACTGCACACAATGGACTTAGAGAGAGGGGAGTTTTAACCAATGGGACCCTTCGTGTTAATGCCTGTTTTGAACCAGGAGGCAAGACTCTGAATGAAGGCCTTCACTTATATCACATCACTGCCCTCCCGCTTCTCCATTTCCACTCATATTTCCCTGACGGTCCATAAAGAGACAGCCATTTGAGAGGGTGCATTGATTTCTGGGCATATCTGGTGATAAAATGCGCTTCTCCACCCGCAGCTCCTTTAACTACCCAATTTGAAGGCCCCTGATTTGGCAGGGCCATGCAGGAACTGTAAATAGAGCTGTGAATCAGAGGGGAGTAGGTAGGAAGTGGGGGAAGCGTCTTTATTAAAGACACATACAGACAGTAGGGGCACAGATCAAGCCAAAGAGGGTTCCCCTTATGGATTTCAAGCCATTCCGCTGTTGGGGAGGGGGAGATAAAATGTCCACAAAAAAAGACAAATACAAAGCAGTGGACTGTCCTGCCGTCATCAGCCACATATAAGCTCTTTCACATCCTTCCCAGCAGAACTGTACCTCTGCAGATACTTTGGGTTTTTTCTCCAGTGTGTGCGTGAAAGTTTGCCATTTCTGTTCAAAGTGTGCCCTTCACCTTGTGTTTGCTTGAAATCTCTGCCAAGTTGGAGGCGGCCTTATTTTACAGCCTTATTGAGCTGCCGATGAGGAAAAAAAAAAAGGGTGTTACTTGAGAAACACTCCCAAGGCTGCGTCCCTTTCTGGCCATTAATGGCGCATTGTCCCGGTCGCACCACTTTATCATGATCTATGAATCTCTGATTTTGATGCAATAGAAAACCAATCACTTGCAGCAAGTCTCCAGGCAAAGCATTAGTCATCATGTCTTTGACACCACCTAAGAATTGGGTCATTCTTTTGAATTAAAAGCGCCCATTTGTAAATATACACTCGGAGACAAAGAAAGACACACTCTCTTCTTATTTTGATGTATGAAAGAATAAAGCAAAAGCTCAGGTGAATTAATGCTTGCCCACAACGCTGGGACACTCACTGCACCTGCGCATGGAAAATGTAGGAGGCGGGGGATGCAGATGATTGAGCGCTTTTACTCGGATCTGGCATTTGTAAATTTGTATTCTTTATTAGGATTATTTGTCTGAACCGGTGCATCCTGTTCAATCAAAGCACACATTAATGGCCACGCGCGGCGAGCTGCCAATAAGATGCCAATACATCCTCTCTCTTCATTCTTCTCTATTTTATTTTTCATTAAATCTCTCTCCTCGACATTATTCAGGTATATATCTTTGTTCTCAGCTGGAGAGGCTTAAGTCAAGAAACTTAATCTGCGTTGCTCAATACAGAGCTTCTGTTGTCTGATGGGGTCTGGCGGTTATTGAACACCTGGGGTGTATTCAATAAACCGAAAGTTTGTTCCTGCTTTAGTTCAATAAAGGAGCACTCCGTATCAATTTGCCCATGAGATATATGTCTCGCATAACTGACAGTGAATCGCCACATGCTCAAGAAATGAAGTCCTAGAGGATGAATGCAATGCTTTCCCCATAGAGGTACATTCAAGTCAAGCTTGACAGTTCAATGTTGTCATTGGCATCAAAATAATAATAATAATAATGAATTAATATTAATAATAATCCATTAAACATCTATTTGATGCACTACAATGTAAATATTTCACTCAGATTTCAGTGGTACTTCTTCTGCAGATTCATTCCCTCTTATTTCTCGTTGGCAGCCTTCAAAACTCCATCTAAAACTCGGAGATGTCATTTATCTTTCAATACCTGGTCCAATTCATCTTGACACCGAGGTCTGCAGCTTATCCGTAGTCCCAGACCCAATGAGGGACTAATCTGGTTATTTCTTCCCAATCAATGTCACTGCGCCACCTTGGCACACCTATCATTAGGGCCTGTCTCATTGAGTGAGAGGAAAAGCGCCGATCCTCGCGAGGCACACATAGGGCCTCAATGCCAACAAGCTTGGCAAGTGTTTCAAGACGGCCACAAGTTCAGCCCCTGCCTGAGCTTGTTGTCCCAGGGGTGAGCCAACAGTCTCCACACAGTCACAAATAAGAAGGGCGGAAGGGAAAAGAGAGCGACTCTTCCTGCTGACAATTATTCCATACTGGCAAGACACTTTGCTCGATCCAATAGGGCTGCTCCGGGATATCTCTGAGTGAGTCTAACAGTGATATTTGTAGAGCTCATTATTGGCATGTGGGATGGCTGCAATGAGACTCAGAGTTGAAATGAGGAAGTGAGAAAGAAAGGGGAGACCGGCAGAGGCAGACGTTTACAATTGTGTCGGGCGTACAGTATGAGGGAGTTGGGGAGTTAGCGGAAGAATGCTAATCGGCCTCTTGGGCGCTGAGCCGCAGCAAATCAACTCCTCTGAGCAGATCATGGCCTGGGCTGACATTAGAGCCCCCCCCCACCCCCACCCTACCCCCTACCCCCCTGCCCCTTCAAACACACATTCTCATCTTACTACTCACAAGGCAAGAGGATGTGGTGAAGGAGAGAGGGGAAGCGGGTGGAGGTCAATGTGTGATTACGACATCGCGCGTCAGAGGGATTCAGAGAGGAACAGAGGAAGGATAAGACAGGACAGCCAGGCAGAGATGCGGAATAAAAGAACTACAGAAACAAGAAAAGGCAGACTCGGAGTGATTAAGGAGGAAAGGAAGGAAAGTTGTGAGAAACTTTTTGGACATCTTTCCAATGGCCTATTACAACCCAATTGACCGTGAGCTAGGCCCTGCACCCTTTATTATTGTTACTACTTCTGGCAAGTTTTCCATTTTTGCACAGCACATACGCAGTTTACAGTAATAACTGCGGCAGATTTACCACTTGAAATTCAAAATAATGGCTCCTTCGATTCAGATAATGGTAGGCATAAGGACACTCCTGATTTCGAACTGGTGACAGTTCATTTTGTCAGTCTGAAATGAAAAAAACAGCTGACGCTAGCAGATTTTATTTCTGGCTGTCTTTTTAATGTTTAAAGTGTTTAAAAACAAGAATCTCACTAGGTAATTATCAATGTAGAATAGAGAAAAAGCATTGTTATCATATTGTAGTGTGGAGATGGTCGGTCTTCATCCTAATGACCAAGACCTAGTAGTCTGGGCTGCATCTTAGCCTACATGGACAACCAAGAAGTTAGATTTATACCTCAGAATTTTAAAAAATGTGTTACTTTAAAACATTACAGGAGAATTCTTGATGGATGAAAATTGGCTTTCAACAGTAGTGGTAGTCGTCTTTCTTTGTAACTTGTAACCCGTAAACCCACAAAGTAATTCCAAAATGCTAGCAAGTTAGTCTGACATATTATGCCGTGGCATGCAAATGCATTGTTTAATCTATTCTTTACACTTCAGCTTCTGCATTTTAGACTTAAATTAAAGCAACCACCGTCCAAACTCTTTATAGAGTATTACTCTTAGTACAGCCCTCTGCACACCATGCCAAGTCACGGTCACTAAGCTACGACTGGACAATTGTTGTTCAGGGACAGGGTTGAGCCAGCGGTCAATTACCTAATGGCTTTCTCCATAATTGTTGTATACCTTGTCTAGAATTTTATTTGTTCCCAAAACAGGATTGTGGGGCATCCACTCAACAAAAAAAAAGTTTTAGGCAAAGTAAAAGTAGTTAGAGAAACAAACGAGAGGACACGGGAACAAAACCGTTGGGTCGGGGACTGGATCCAAGGTTGGTGGGGACGCAATTGGGACTCAAGAGACGTCATACCGAACATTTGATCTTCTCTGAGCATCCGTGTTTACAATTTTAATCCATTGTCATCTTGTTCAATCGCTTGATGTTAAATGCTCAACGGGACAATTTTAATTCTCCTAACGTCCGCCGGCATTTTAGTGGGGGAAAGGTGATTCCTGTCGAAACGCCAAATCCTTGTGACTAAAGTGATTTGGAGAAAGCGCGGCTGCTTGATCAATTAGAGTGATTGCAGTGCTTTGTGTTTTTGCCCGCCATGACACTGTCTGGCTATAAAGGCCTCTGGAATAGAAAATGGTAGGAAAGCCTGTACTTTTGAAACGCGTACACACAAAAAAAAAAAAACGCACATGCGGTTGCCAACAATCAAAGACAATGACACACACACAAACAAATTACTTTGCTCTGCTCCGGTCTTTTAGGCGACGTGCTTGCATCAGCATGCTGAGCCCACAGCATCCCTTCTCACCTGGGAGCTGTGTTGGACCACTGAGGTGTGGTAAGATACTACACGCTCCAGGGCATCCATGACCTTTGTGTTATGGCCGTCAGAAACTGTATGTGTTTATGAGCGTGTGTGCGTGGGAGAGAGAGAGAGACGCAGACAAAGGGGCAGAAAGACGACGGGAGGAACAGAAGGTGTATGTGCTTTTTGTGATTCCACTGACTATGTAATATTGCAAATGACTTTTCTTCTAACTAGCATGAAAATCAGTTTTTGTTTATAGCTGCATACACAGTATGACTGCCCTTACCTGTACGGAGGATGGTGCCCTTTTCTGGACCATAATCATATTCATACACCGTGTACTGTTCTCATTTACATTCAGGCCTCTGAGGAATACACAATTGTGGTGGCTGAGCATCTCTTTGTGGCATTCAAGTACTTTACAAGTGGGGTTACTTTAAGAACAATGACATAAGGGCATTATTATGTTCAGCATGCAGAAAGTCTCTTTGAACAGTTATGTTCAACATGCAGTGAGCACACTATCCTTTTTTTCTTTTTTGGCCGAATGTGTTTGTATCAGTAAAATTCAAACCCAGACTGTCACTTTAAGATCACGACAGACTTCTTGGTTCAACCTTGTCCTGGCGTACCATATTGTTGTGGTTAAGAAAACAAACAGAGGTCATTTAGTGGCTGTTTGTCATTAGCAGATGGAATTTTTCAAATTGATATGCTTTGGTAAATTTCCAATTTTTTTTTCAAAAATTCAAAGAATTTTAATTTGTTTTTTTTGTTGTTTTTTTTACCTTGGAAACAGCTGTTGTGAAAATGGTCTTACCTCAAGAACCATTTAGCAGCGGTCTTCTTCAGCAGATTGCCCATTATTATATTGTATTACATACATTCACTAAGTCATTAACACAAATAGTTTCCCTGTGCAATACGAGCAGTATTGACGTTCCTGTGCACTCACTTTTGGTTCATGTCCAAATGAAGCGGTTTAGCTTTGGAGGACTTGATGGGGTGAAGCTGCCGCTTGCTCCCAGATTTCACAAATTAACTTGGTGAAGTTGCAGTAAAGAGAGATGACTACTACCTTTATATGAGGACACATAGCCTGCCTGTCCTCATATTAAAAACTCCAGGTATTTTTATACCTTTTAAAACCGCGCTCCTTTGACACATTTGCTTGCTTGTGAGCATTCACCCCGACAAGAAAATGAACCTGAATAATATCTTCGCCGAGTCTTCGGTTTTGTTGTGAGTGTATGAACAAGGTAAATAAATTTCTTCAGCGCAGCATCATCAGTATGCCTTTGACTACTCCGAAAACATGAATCTGTCTTATTCCTTTGATTTTCTGTTTGGTGTTAAGAGGCAGTGTAGTAAGGCTCCACAGGCTCCCTGAAAATAGTTTATGTTTTGTTACTCCGCGCACACAAGAGCAGCGACCGTCTCCCATAAGATGGAAAGCAATCTGATATCTCTGCAAGCCTGCTTCATTTAAAGTATGGTAAAGCCTTCTACTTTACTTCTGAGAGATGCTCTGTCTTGTGTGTGTGTGTGAGTTTGTGTGTGTGTGTGTGTGTGCGCTCCTAAGACTCAGGGATGATGCATAGACTCTGACACTTTGACAGATGAACAGATTTAGAGCGCTTGAAGGACCCAGCCTGTTCAATAGAGGCAGGAGTGAAAGTGCGGGTGTGTTTCGTGCGTTTGTGTGTGTGCGACTGCTTGTTTATGTGACTGCTAGAATTTGCTAAATGTACACTTCATGCCATTTTTATTTCTCCTCATTGATACATAAAGTCGCGTAAAGGGTAGGAATATATGGTCACGTCAGTCGCGTTTACTGCCACGGTTGAGCCAAAGTAAACGTTCCTGTGAGTGGCAAGGCCATCTGCAAGCTGATGGAGCATGTGTAGAGGGTAACCTCTCAATATTACAACCAAGATGCCCAAACTCACACCCGGTCACGACTGCCGTTCTCTCCCCATGCCTACTTATCTCATTAGTGTTTTTTTATGGCCTTATACAAGGCAGTAACTTCTCCAGAAACCAAGGAAGCTTTTCCAGGAACTTGACCTCCCTTTCAGCCAGTCCAGGATCCCTAGAAATTATGTCCACGTTGGATAATTTCCACACTTCCACAATTTATAACCATCGCCAGTCTTTAGTGTCCATGCAAGAAATATCGTGCCCTTGTAGCGAGGTGGAAAATAGGCAGTGGATAGATGTACAGGACTTTCACGCAAGAGACTGTGGTTTGTGTCACAAACTCATTACAGTTCACCTTTTTATTAACTGTAACCATAGTCCCCTTTTAAAAAAAAAAAAGAGTCTCACTTGCCATGCTTAAAGGACCAGAGTCTAGGATTGAATGGTATCTATATCCAGTGGGAACGAAAGGGTTGAAAAGCCCGATCTAGAATTGTTTCATTTGCCCATTCTTGCCGACAAACACTACCCATCAATTGTTATTTTTAGATGTTTAGATGTTGTCACAACCTTTCTCAGCTCCTGAAAAGGTCCTGCTCCCAAAGATGGAAAACTGGAACTGGTACAAAAGCTGCAATTTTTTAAACCTTTATCAGTATAATGTGGGCCTGGAGGTGTGACGCAGTGCTTTACTGCGAATATATTTTAGTATCTGTTTTGTGTGTTTCAACATGTTTTGGGTCCCAAATATTTGAAAGATACCACTTGAATTATCAGTGGAAAAGAACCTCAGCATTGTGTTCTGTTTTTGCCATTGTCAGCGCTGTGGTAAAAAGATACAATCACTCTCTAGCTCAACGTTTCCCAGATTCTAAAAAGTCATATTTTCTTTGAACATTTCCTTATGAAACTTGATCAGTCCAGAACAATCACTGAGCTCAAATTGCAGCCTCAGTGAGGCTGACTACAGATCAAGACACGCTTAATTAGTGTCTTCCCAAAGACCACAAGACATCCCTGGCTCCAAATTCCTAGCAAAGGTGCTCCAACACACACACGCGCACACACACGCGCGCGCGCAGGCACCAAAAGAAGAATTATTATTAAAAAAAAAAGCACCTGCATCACTGAGTCGTCATCCCTACTCTTCTCCCCCGGCTATCGTGCTCCAGTCCCCGTGCCCTCATCCGGACACAATGTTCTCCTGTCGAAAACTGCCGAACACAGACAAAACGCGCACTTTGTCTGCCTAAGCAAATAATTACTCCGATTAATTAGCCATGGTGTGGATAGCTGGAGGCAAACATTCCATTAAAAAGAGCTAAAACACAGCAGAAAATAGCTTTAACGTCACCACTGGAGGGTGCTACTCCAGTGACCTTCTCTGACAAGGCCTGGGAAGGTGGGTGATATATAGGATGGGCTACATTTGGACATGAGGCACTTTACATCCTCTTTCATTTGACTTGTTGCCTCTTCTATTCCTGAACAGAGCTAACTTCAGCTGTAGGACCTGAATGGATGCCGGTGTGGTGCATAGGACAGCTGTTCATTTCTACGACCTGTTTTTTTTCAATGAATAGCACACTATCCATGTAAAGGAAATTGGTATACATATTTTGCTTTGCCAGAAAGGCCATTACAACCTATTTTAGAGGACACAAAACCTGAGGTTTATTTCTTAGGGTTTGTGTCCTCTAAAATAGGGTAGAAATGAAAATAATGATCATAATAATAAATACATTAATTTAAGTTAGACTCTGTGGGCAACATTTTGGCAGGGAAATTTTCAATTTCTCTCTTTTTTTATATGTTTGTCCCCAAAGAAACAGGCTTATTAAGCCAACAGTTGCAAACAACGTGAATTTTTATATATAAATATATATTTAAATCAATCTTATCAATCTCTAATTTTATATTAGCAGTGAATCAAATGACAATGTGAGTAGTTTCGCTCATAGAGACAAATCCAGAGAATTACCATCCAAGTCTGTGGTTCCCTTTAGCTATACAAAGCAGACAAACATTACTGTTTTGGTTCTGTTTCACTGCTCTTATCAGCCTTGTTTCCAGTTGCAGCAGGCAGCTATTTTTTATCCAAAGAATGCAACCGAACAGCTCCTATCTAGCACCAAATGACAAAGTTAGTTGCTAGTTGCTAAACATGGTGGAGCATTTAGCAGACATTCCCCTCAGAAGCGTCTGGAGACCAAAACTAGAGCTAAAAACAGTGAATACTGAACTTAGTTGAACCAGGTGGCCAGAAGCATATTTACAAGTGAATGCTAATGTGTGTTTGCTAGCGTCCTTGCTACACAGCTTGTTTCAGTGTCCCCGAGTGGCCTAAAAAAATTTGAATAAATGCAGGTCTAATGTAAAAAAGAAGCTGAACTCAGAGTCAAAATCTGAAGTTCACCACAATAAAGTGAGTTTGTAAGGCCTACAGTGTGTGTGCTTATCATAAATATAAAAATATATTGCAGGGTACATGCTAATTCCCTTTATGATAGCTACTCCCAGTTTCAGTATGACGGCTGAAAATGTATTCAGAGCACATTGTCCTGTCCAAAGAGAATACTTAAGTTATTTACCCAGTAGATTGGTAGCATATAAACACGCAGTTTTGCAGCTCCAGCATTATCATTCTCTGCCTTCTGTCCTGTAACAACTGGCAAGGTTGCTTTTTGCATGTTACCGCGCATAAATCTGTCAGCGGGTGTATGTGTGGCATCCGCAACGCGCACACTTCTGTGGAGTTTTTGCGCGTACGCTTGTTTTGTGTGTAAAAAGTTAAGACTCTAATCTCTCCCATTCTTTTTACCTGCCCTTGTGGTTTTTCCCGGCGCCGTCTGGCACCATTACCCACTGAGTGACTAATGAGTCTTACAAATGTGTATTATTTGCATGAAAAGACGGGGACAGATTTCAGTGGCGCGACGCATCGATACCTTAGCAATGAGAAGCAGTTACAGGTAGGGCCTGTTGATCTGCCAACACAGAGGAGGGATGAGGAAAGGAAGAATAGCGATGATATTTGTTCTGTTCAGCACCAATCATTTATAGAAGAAAGTTTTCTCGCGACTCTGTGCGCCGAATGCCACTGTGCAAACATTGATCTTCTACCAGCCTTTGCTGTAGCATGCTACGGTGCCCCAGAATATAGATCTGCAAAATGTGTATTTAGCGCCTCATGCTTCATGCATCTGCTTGAATCTGTGCACACAGAACATTCATTCTTGTATTTGCATGTGCTTTCCAGCACTTTTCTTCCTGTTGTCCTCCATTCTTCCCCCTCATGTTCTGTCCTATTAATTTTAGAGGTGGATTAGGATTGACTAATGATATTTACATCTTACTAACTGCATATATATTCATCAAAGTTGCTGCAATGGTACGAACTGGGGTCCTAACATATCACTATTCCTGCAAGAAGAAGATTCACATTGAGTAGGACCTGGAACAAGCTCTTTGGAATTGAAAACTACCACTCCCCCTAGTGGATCTTACAGAAACATCACCCGATTTCACCAACCTGGGATGCACGTTTGTGTTCTTCTACATAAATGCTTTCTAACATGGGGTGAAAGGCCCTCAAGTCATGTGTGCCGCGGAGACAAAAATAGGTGGAAATGTCTCTGCGTCTCTGTGTCTTTGTGCAAACTTTTTGTCCCTGTGCATTCGCTTCAACAAGTCTCTTACTTTTCTGATTCAATCTGTGTACATTGCCACGTTCCTGCGATGCGCGTCATCGTGAGTCAACTGCCAATTCAGCGCAGAAGTTCCTCACAAATGATATTTTCTCCCTTTGTGTGGGCAGAATAGGAAAAACGGTCCCATTTGAACAAGTGACTGGGGTAATTTCATTTCTATTTTCAAACGAGCTTTCTCTTGTGTTTCATTTAGCCTCGTTTCTAAGTGCTTTGTTACTGCTTCATTTTCTTATTATTGTTAACCAAAATGACTTCCACATTTCCACATGCAATGCGCTGCATTCTGTCCCCTCGACTTCATGTTTCTTTTCTCTCTTTTTTTTTTTTGCACAATCACTGATTGTCCAGGAGAAATGAGAATTTCGTTTGTATCTTCCATGATGATATTTTTGGACTTCCCATACGCAGCATTTACGAGATAGTCATGGACTTTAATAGTAATGGAGTTTCTATGTCAATTATTCTGATGGTGGACACACATGGCTGGAACCATCACGTCACAGGAGGTCAAATACCTTCATTTGATGAAATCGCATATCTGGGAGTCCAGTGGGAGCACATCACCTTCTTGGTGCAACACCATGGGTGGTTGGGTAATGTAACCAAATATATTCGCTACAGTGAGATGCTTGGCAACACTTGCCATGGTTGTGGCAAAGGTAATTTAGAGCTCTAACAGGTATGACAGAGCAAGGAGAGTGTGTGAGTATGTGTGTGCCGGTGTGTATTAAGAAGGGAAAGGTTAGACTTCTCTGATATAATGAACCATGGGCCAACATCTGGGTTTGTATAGGTCAGCTATTCCATATAATCGAAGCCCAGGTGTCCATTTCTCCTATCTTGCTGTGTATCTTTGATTTTAAAGACAGACGTGACATGACAGACTGGAATGCGCCTCATGACCGGCTCTCCAAGTTTGGATTGCGGCAGTGGGGCAAACCAAGGATAGAATTACTCCCTCAGCCCATGTGAAGAAGGGACCTTGTGAAAAGTAGATAGGGCCAACCCAACACCCATCCCCTATGCCCTCTCGCTTTCCCTCCCCTCCTCCTCTCGATCCATTAGATGGAGCGCTTCTTACACCCGCAGGAAGCAGCGGAGGCCGTCTCGATAGCATCCGCCATCTATTTTATTTTTTCTTATTCTTATTTTTCAATTTGGTGGCTGGGGAAAGGTCAGGATTAGTTATCGACGTGGCTGTGTCTAAGCCAGAGACAGGGAACCACAGCCGCTGCCATGGGTCCCCTAAAGCCATTTTCCTCAGTCCCAGCAGTGGCCTAATCTGTGTGTAGGTGTGCGAGTGCATGTGCACATGACTGCGAAAGCACCTGTATGTGTGTGTTTGAGTACGTAGCGTGCGTTTAGGGAAGAATTTGTACGTGGCTACTTGAATTTGAGCGCGCGTATGCATTTGTGCATGTGTTGCATGTGTATATGTTTTTTCTCTGCATTATGTTTCTTGCAGGATAAGTCCTTACATTGCGTACAACGTATATGCATGCCCTCACAGAGCCGTATTTGCATGTATTTGCACAGAAATTGAGGAAAGCCGCCTGGCGTCACTCTGCAACTTAGCGTCCTAAATACATTTCCATTCAAGTGGTTTTCAAACGCTGTTGTGTACAATTTCAATCAGTCCGTCAACACGCTCGCCGGCTTCAGTCGGTGGTTTCTTAAGTGGCGGAGTCTAGTCCACCAAACCGATTGCATTCTGCCTTCCTATAGCATCCCACTTTTCTTCTTTTACCATCTCCCATCCATTCCCAAACCAGCAGTGATTCCCACTGTGAGAGGCTGCTGTCTCACAGTCCCAGACCTGTGAAATGATGATAGAGGAGCACGGGCCCTTTACCCATCAGTCTTTATCGCTTGCTTTTGCCCTCCCCCCGCTTCCACCACCGCCACTACCACCGCCTCCCGTATGGTAGACTGAGCTGTGGTTGTGGTCACTCTGACGGTGACGGATGTTCCTGATCGGACAGGGCTGGAGACCCCCCGCCCCCCAAAGTCATCTCAGCGCTGGCCTCAACCTGCTGGCCCGGGTCTCTTAGCAGGGCCTCCACAGGTTAGAGGTCAGGGAGTGATGGAAGGATCTGTTAGAGTAGGAAATGTAGAAGAGAAAGACGTGTGTTGGAGTGAGAAGAGGAAAGTTGACTCCATCCTCCTTCGGCGCTTTCAAACGGCTTTGTTTCCTCTGTGCTCCTCTTCTCTGGCAGAGTTTAAGCTGCTGGAGTGGTGCGATTTGTTTCATGTCATCAGTTTATTTTGAGTAGTGCATTGCATTATTTAGACGATGCTTATCCCACCCTCAAAATCATTATCTTGTCCAGACTGGCACAGAACAGCATCCGTATCTCTTGTGCTCATCAAGGCATCTCATTTATTAACCAAAAGGAATTCTGAGGAGAGAGGAAGATATGCAAAAATGATTAGATGCTCAAAAAAAATTTGATGCTATCTGTCAGCAATTGGTTTTCCTTAATCTCTCTGTAGCTGCTAGATCTTTAAAAGACATTATCCACATACTGTAAGAAATAAATCAAACAAATGGATTAGCAGAGCTAAATAGTTGTCAGGAGCCTCACAAGGCCTTATGAAGACAGATCTGCCTCTTATGGAGGCAATCAGGTATGGAACTTATCATAACAGAAATTAGGAGTGAGACCCATTTTTTATTCCACAACCCAAGGCTATATTTCCATAAAAACTAATGGCGAAGTATATTATTCAACTATACTGACTTATGTGCTGGCTCCCCTGTATTTTAAATACACACACACGCACACACACATACACACACACACATATATATTTAGAAAATTGTTACAATTGCCAAGATTAATGTGGTGCTGCATGTTGAGATAAGGTGGAGCGGGGTAATATGAACAGTATGTCATTAATGTGCAATGCCCTTCCCACCCCTTGGCACAGGAAAAGAGAAAGCACCGGGAGACGCGACTGCCATGCGATGCTCTGCGTCTACGAACAGATATACTGTACATCTCATAGCAGATGTGTTTTCTCTGCCTCTGATCATCTGATAGATGTACTGTACACAGTGTATCCACTATAGCCTGTCCCCGATATATAGAACACATGTTTCCAGTTTAGCTTGTCATCCCTTCCTGAAACTTAAGTCCATCGACCATCTGCTATTTTTCATGAAGGGCTACATTTCCGTCAGGGTAACACCCCGGCTGTCTTCCAGGCAAAGGTGAGCTGAGGTAAACATTAAGCAACTGATTGGACACTTGAGAACCCTTTCTGAAACGTCATTTCTTTTTTTTCCTATAACCAATAATGTTGATGAAGTGTTTTGTTTTGTTTTTGTTTTTTTGCTATGCAACAAGCTGCAACCACACTGTGACATGACCTCCTTTAAATGTTGCTATTACAACATATTGGCATAGTCTCTGCAATCCCAATTCAAAGACTAAAAAGTTGGGACGCTGTGTAAAAACAGAACAAAACAAAACAAAAAACCAATACATTCAGCAATTCAGAAAGATTATCAGTTTGAACATTAAATTTCATTTATAGGTCTAGCACAAAGGTTAAAAAAAAAAAAGAAAAAAAGAATGCAAATCATCCTGTTTCCATTCTTGTTTTACAGAGCGTCCCAAATTTTGGGGAACAGGGTTGTAACAGACAGAGCATATCATTAGCATTAATGTCAAGTTAAATTTTTTAAAAAATATTTTATATATTCACTCTCTTTTTAACTCTGTTTTGGTCTCCACCAAGTGCAGAGTGAAACTCTCTTTACTATACTTGGGGGTGAATGATTCGTGAATATCTCCCAGTCTGATCTCGCTCTTATTTTCTTCTAATTAGTCTTCAGTTCACTTATTCAGGATTCATTAATGATTCAATAATTATTGGACATGTTCCTTTGGAACTACACATTTTTACTTCATGCCATACTGCAGTTTTGGTAAGTAGTAAGTAAACCACGACCCTGAACTGTTTGCTGTAAACATCCAACACAATTTAGCTTTGACTGCCACGCGTAACCCGGTTGTGCGCGCACACCTTTTTTTCTATACAGATTTTTAGCAAAGCTTCAGGTGCCCTCACTTTTAGTTTTTTTTTTTCTGTCTCGCTAATACTTTGAGAGGGTTTCAAAGAAAAAGGCCTCCCTCAATAAACCAATATTGCACGGATCAGGGTGTGCTGATGCTTTCCCTGACATCACTGTTTGTTGTATCTTGGCTGCAGCACCAAATAGAGTTGTGCGGCTTCAGTTTCATGCCCTGTCGGACTTTGTTGTGACCACTGCTCTTACTTTAGTAAATATCAACTCAGCCTAAGATGGCACAACATAGAAATTATGTCTAAAACTGGGTTGACCTGTTCAAATTCAGAACACTTGACTATACCTGTGTCACTGTCTGCGTTCTAGTAAAGGATAAAGGAAATTTTACACCCTTCGCATACTGTATAGTGACCTCTGAATGGAAAGAGAGAGTGGGTAGATGTTGTACGAACATCCTGATTTGTATAGGTCACGTATTCTACGTGTAACTCTAGCCCAGGTGTCCATTTCCCCTATCTCGCCATGCATCTGTAACTGGAAGGCAGACACGCTTCCTCCACATTCCCTCGACCCCTGTGCCACCAGTGAGCGCCACGATGATTGTTTTTGAGAGTTAAACTGCAAAAGGTAGACAGTTGGCATGTGAAAATGTCATCACTATAAAACTCCCCCCTACTCAGAAACGGGGAAAGTAGGGGGTGGGGGGTGGGGGCGCAGCAAGCCAAAAGGCCATTAAAATCTGCGATCATTTATTTCCACTCCCTCGTCTAATCCATCTCTCTGGGGAATGGTTCTGTCCTTATCCACCCAAGGCTACCAATCTATTCTCCTGTCTGTCTCCATGCATCAGAATGAACCTGTGAAACAGTCAGACATGCTCTCCTTCTCTTTTACCCCTTACTTTTCTTCTGTCTCTCGCTGGCTCACCCCCCCCCTTCTCTGATTTGTTTCTTTTTATCTCTCCTCTTGCTCTCTCTCCCCCTCTGCCTCTGATTGCACCCGCGCCTCTCTCCGTTCTCACCTTTCCTCTCCACCCCCCGTTCCTTCCTCCCCTCTCTTCCTCTCTCTCTCCGTTTCACCGTGTCAGAAACGTCTCCATGAATCCAATTCAAATCATATCCCGAAAAAAGAGAGAGCAACAACAAGACTTTGTCAATGGCAATTTAATCCATGGTGAGCAAGGTGTATGTGATGCTGTGCATGTTCCAGGAAGCTGTCTGATTGCATTTGGATTTGTGCAGATCTGGTTGCTGCTCACTTGTAGAGAGAGGGAAAATTATACAGAAAGAGACAGCAGACTCATTTTTCACAATGTACATTAATTTTCTTTGATTCTTTTCCTCTTTTTTTCTTGGTATTTGTGTAGATTCTTTTCAGAGAGGGATGTTTATTTAAGTTGTGATGGATTTGTTTTGCTCAAAGAATGGGTGTATTTGTATGGATGGGGGAAAGGAGAGGGGCAGTCCATCCCTCCCTTCCTAACCTTGTATTTTGGGAAGATAAGAATGAGGGGTCTGAAGCATGCAGCTCATCATTCACAGCCTCACTAGTCATGAAAAGCAAGAGAATAAAAGTAGTGCCTCAAACCAAGGTCCAATACCCCATCAGGCCAGATCCCCAAGGTTAGCCACACCATTGCACTGTCACGTCAAGGAATAAAAAGCTCCCGTCTGCCTCCCCACCCGACACAAACGCCTTTTGCTAATGGCCGCCACAAAGTCCCGCTAAACATCGAGTGAATATTTATAGACCATTAATAAACTATGTGTAAACTGCTAGTGTCACCAACCGGGTGAAGCAGATGATAGGGAATCATGGCCAGGGCATTAATATTGGCTCAGACTTCCCCAAAGATAGATAAATGGACCTTAGTGTCTCAGACTCGTGTGCACATGGAATTGGCTGCCAGGAATCCCAGACGGAGAGGTCTGTGATCTGAGCCCGTCCAAATTCCAGCGACATAATTGGTGTAATCATGTGATGAATTGCAGCCATTTCGCTTTTTTTTCCCCCACTATCTGCAAGCTTCAGCAATTTTCCTCATAAAGGTATATCCAGCTAAGTTCATCGGGCATCTCCTCGTAGTCGAGTTGGGAGAGGCTGGGGCGATGTTAAATATGTACAATTGGGCAAGTAATTAGATTAATAAGGCCTAAATGAGCTCCAGGCCAGGAACTGAAACCCAAAATCCCTCATCCTTTGAGAGTCTGAAGTGAAACACATTACAGTATCTGTTCAAAGTTTAAATGGAGCCTGAAAAAAGTTTCTACACTGTGGTTCCTCCTCTTGTTTCCCCCCACCCCAACAGACTTTAATTCCCCCCTGCTCATCTCTCTGTTCACCAGACTAAAAAAGAGATGTTCAGCAGAAGTAATAATGAAGCAAAACTTGTGAAGCTCTGCAAGGAGGAGGGGGAAAAAAAAAGAATGAGATAAGAAAAGGCCCTTTAGGATTATTTAACTCTGTTCAATCTTTGGCTGCACAAACTTCATGTCAGATTTTCTTTGATTTTGGAAGTTACAGCATGATATAGATTCCTTTGGTTCCTGAAGCTTTTATTGATTAAAATATATGACCCAACCAGGGCGAATGCACAAACCCAATAAAATTACAAGGAAAGACGAAACAAGCTGCCGAATTCTCCTTTCTGAACAATAGTACAGGATACTCATGAACAAGTTATGAACAAGACTAAGAGAGCAAAGCCAGCCTGGCTGCACTCTTAGAGGAATGCTAACATTAGCATAGCAACATCTCAACAATGTCAATGCTAGCATGCTGATGTTTAGCAGGTATAATGTTTACCATGGTCAGCATCATAGTTTAGCTTGTTAGCATTATATATAAAGAACAGCTGAGGCAGATAGGTATGCCATAGTTTGGCAAGTATTCGGTGTTCATCTGTTGAACAAACTGAAGATTTTGACATAATGGGGGTGCTAGGTGGAGTTATTACAGTTTTCTAACTCTAACCCTAAGCCTCCTGAGGGGGAACATGAACTTCTGTAGCAAATCATAGCTGCATGGACATTTAACTCCACCACCAGAAACGTCAATCACAGAGGCACAAATGTCCCAGATGTGGCGGTGATACGGGGAAAAGTGAAGTCAGAAGGATTCGTCCTCCGGAGCGTGAAGGTCTGCACGGAATTTCGTGGCAATAAAACCGCAGTTGAGGAATGTTGGTTTTGCTCTTTGGGATTAGCATTCTCCCTTTTCCTCAAATGCAAATGTTTGTCAACATGATGATTGACAGCGGCACTTCTGATCGGGCTCATTCAAAAAGCTCGCTATTGAATTAGGTGAACTATCATTATATCACCGAAGGTGGGAGTATAATGAACCTTTTCACCTCCATTAAACCTGAAAATTGGTTGTAGAGCCTTTTATTCTCCGAACATCATAACTTATTAGAACTTTTTTGTTGCAGGGGAGAGGACTTTTATATCGCTTTATATATATTATATGGATCACACATTTTAATTTCAGTTATTTCTACACTGCTGATTTGATGGTGCAAGTTGAAATTGGGGTTATACGGTGGTCACATGTATGAGCCCAGCATGAATTGTCTTTTGAAGATATATATTATTTGTTCCGCCCCCGCTAGAAGGCTGCCTCTGTCCTATAGTGGAGGAAGAGTACAATGGGACAAATGGAGCTTTAGCGGGCATTAGAAACATGAAAGTACTGTAGGAGGGCCCCAGTTCCTTGGGGGTCCCAGATTTCCTTCATGAATGCAAAACAATATAGCGCAGACATTTTCTGTGTGTGTGTGTGTGTGTGTGTGTGTGTGTGTGTGTGTGTGTGTGTGGAGTGGAGTGCAGTGGGGTGGGGCCACTATAATCAAAGGCACCTCGTACTTCAGCTCGTTTCCCCTTCGTTTTTTTCCTCCTCCTCCTTCTTCTTCTTCTCCTTCTCCTTCTCTGACCTGACATGGATTAATTACAGCCCCGCACAATTTACACCCTGCTGGAACTGTGGCAGAGAATAAAGAATGGTTGAAATGTGAGCCCAGTGACAGGGCGTTAGAATGCTGAATTGCTTTGTGCTGCACGTGCTGCGCCTCTATTGCCTTTTTGCGGGGACCGTGTTTACGAGGCCCGACTCAGAGGTGAGCTCCCGGGCCTTAAAGTGACAAAATGCCCTCACTTAGATCAAGACAGCCACAATGTTTTATGGACTACACAGGATCTGTTCCATTCTTGTCTTTCACACGCTGCGTCTTGATCATATCAACCTTATCTTGAAATTACAGCACGCCACTTACGGGCCTGTCCCTGCTGAAATACTATGCAACTTGTTTCTGAAATCCAGCAGGGGACTGACATCACATGTAATACATACCCAGATGAGAGCATGCATAATTTCTGCTTATAAAACATGCACTGTGAGGCAAATTCTCATTGGGAAAGCGGCATTAGTAGACACCTCAACCATCAGCCGAGCCCTGCCAAGGAGGTGTCAGCAACAACTGGCAAAGTAGGCGCCCTGCCAGGCCGCCTGGCTGCCCTGCCTATGAATGGTGCTTTTGTCAAAGGTGGCAGTGAGGACACTTGAGAGGGCCGCAATTAACACCACCTAAAATTAGAACGCATGACCCCGCGCATCTGGTTTGGAATAAAAGCTCTGCTCGCTTTTTTTTTTCCTGAATACATTATGATTTTAGATATTTGAAAAAGCAATAATTTGACGCTGTCTGAGCGCAGGACCGTTTATACGGAGGGCAACCGCACGTCAGAGGCCAGTTACCGAGTCCGCTCAGGTTAACTGGCTTGGAGCAAGTGCAACAACGGAAGCCATCTTGGCTCAAAGTGACCGGTGGATCAATGCACTAAAAGGCAGAGCCAAAGGTCAGGCTGCTCAGTGGCAGCTCTGGGATTCACTGTGACAGCCACCAGGATGGGGGAGAGCCACCACCTGACCACACACTCCACAGCTACTCCATTTAGAGTTTTTTGAAAAAAGGTTCCCAAAAAAAAAAAAAAAAAAAAGTGAGAGCTTTCAATTAATTTTGAAGACATACTCATAAAGTGTTCTCGTTTTGTCACGGATAAAATGCTCCTTGTCTCTCTTCTCAGTACTCATCCCCCCACATAGGCTATGTTGGCTCGAGGACAGAGCAGTTGACATACTCGTCTGGACACCTGCTTTGAATACCACTTCTGTTGAGTGGCATACTTGGCAGGCCACACCCGAGGCTGCCGTTTTTATAGCGGACAAACTGACAAAGGAACATCCTGTCCACAGGACCTAAACCTTTCGACTCTTTGAGTTGAGTTGTGTTTGGCACATTCAGCTCGAATCTTTCATCTGATGCGTTTTGCTTTATATTTCAACCCTCATCAGATGCGACTTCCTTTCATAATTTTCTCCTCCATTCCTTTGTGTCTCTTTCATTGTGCCCCCCCCCCCCCCTTTCCTTTCTGCCTCCCCCTTTATTCTCCTACTTTAGCAGGCTATAGTATCAAACTGCTGTACAAATCCAACCGAGTTATAGATTTTTCTGAGGGGGTATGTTGGTGTGTTTGGCAGTGAGATGCTGTCGTGGCAGGAAATAAACAAGATGCCCACCAAACTGAAAAGTGAGAGAAGTTCCCCCCGCTGTGCATTCAAATTGGTCAGCGCAACTTGACAGGCCACTGTCGCGCGCGTCTGTGGGATTAGAAGGCCCCAAGACGCTGCTTATTTGTGTCCGCTCATTCGCAGGATATTTTCTTTTCTTTTTTTTTTTGTCCGCGGCTTATCATCCTCTTCCTCAAACGCCACTGTCACCCAGCTACACCGTTAGCAGCTGCAGAACTTGCATCAGGAAGCGCTGACTTCAAAATCATTCCCTCTTTTGATGCGTCCCTCCGCCGTCATTGTTGCCTCAAAACAATCAAGCTGGGAGTTTATCGCGAGGATTATCCATACTGCTTGGCATTGAAAAGTTGGATCAACTTGAAATATTTAATGTGACCCTGAGGCCATTCCAGATTTATTGACCAGTAATGTGAAGGGTCAGCTTGCATTTTTCTAGGAGACATGGTGTCTTCACTGATCAGCATTATAATAAGCCTGTTTTTTTTTGGCCCAAATTGGGTAAATGCACTGAAAAATATCAAAAAGCATTACTCTCACACAATTTACTGTTCATTCCTCCAGTTGTGAATAGTGTTGCACAAACACAGAAACACCCCCCGCCTCCGCGCAGCCTCTATTTTCCCCGGGATTGCTGGACGCCAAACAGGCAAGAAAAATGACCAGCATGCTCTCTTTACTCCCCAGAGAAGTGAGTCCTACACATAGGGATGTGGCTATTACTTATCATCATCAAAAAGTGCTTGTTTGGTGATAATAAGGGCCTGGGATAGAAATCTCAGCTAAAAGGAGGGAGGGGACTACCTGAAGTAGCAACGGAGGAATCCTTCCTCTGCTTACCCAAGCATTTTCTGCCTCTCTGTAAAACGGAAGGCCAGCACTAAGACCCGGCTTAGCCCAGAAATAGAGGAAGATAGGAAAAACTGTTATTAGCCCTGGTTAGAGGAATGAAATAAGATAAAGAATAACAGACAACAACTTCAAATGTGCTTACCGTGCAAGAGACAATCGTCGGGGAATACAGGAGGAGGGCAGAATAAAACATTACGTTGTAGCCTCTTGTTTTTATCTAATATTCTACTGTCTGCAGTGGTAAACATGAAAGTAATATCACTTCTGACAGGAAAGCTGCCAATTTGTGAGGCCCACCTTGAAGGACTAAGAGCAAAAGGCTTTTGAGTGAACAAGCTTTCTTGCGTCTATCACTATTCACTTGAACCCGAAGCATGGTCGCATTGCTAATAGCAACATTCAGCCCAAAAGCGAAAGGCGCAGCTCATAAATTTTCATCTACCCTTTTTTTTTTTCTTTTGCAGTGGGTCAGGAGGACCCATGCACCCTGGGGGAATGCAGGACAGCTCACAATTCAACATGAAACATAACTCATGTCATGCTACGTGGGGAGAAAGTTCATGCAATACATAAATTTAGGGTCATATGTTACAGTTCCAGCAGGGGTCACGCTCGATAATAGCCCAATTGCTATGCAGGGCGAGTGGGCCTTATCTGTAAAAGTTCTCAACAGCGCGGCTCGCATCTCCACGTCTCTCTTCTGCAAGCGGTTCACGTTCCTTGTTTGTTTTATCTATCGCCATTCAGCTATTTGAATTTGACACTAGGTTCATGACCACTTCAATTCACCTCCTGGTATCTGATGATTCCGTCGCTCACACTCCTCTAATGTATTCTGAAGAGAGGAGAGGATACGTGTTGGAGAAAAAGGCACACGTCCCATCTGATTGCAAGGTCTTCCCTGATGAATCATGCTGCAATGGACATCTCGGCTTTATCAAAGGATGCTTTCCATCTCACTAGAGTGATTAATCAGAAAGGGACTTTACTGTTAACACCAAAAGTCACTGCAGATCACCGGAAGACTCATAAAATGAAGCATTAATTCACTCTGCTGATGAGACGAGACCCTGGCATAATGGGGGTGATGTGCCAAAGCATATTTTTATCTTTTGTTTATAGTATTTTGGTGAAGTTGATCTGTTTGTAACAAGAGGAGAAAGAAATACAAAGAAGACAGATCTCCCTTTTTAAAAAAATGAATGGAAAATGGAAGACTCATAGATTCCTGTTGACAGAAATGCCTGCCTTGCCACAAGCATTTGTCCGTTCTGTGCAGATTTCTCCACTGGTCACAAGCGGTAAAGCTATACCTGTAGGACAGAGGGGGGGGGGGGGAGAGGAAGAAAAATTGAGAGAATGAAATAAATATCTATTTAAAAATAGCCTCTCAGCATGGCAAGGAGAGATTTGAAGATATTATCCTCAAAGGCTGCTGTGAGTGAGGCCGGGAGAAGGGAAGGCTGTCTACAGTGAAATATGAAAGGCACATACTCCCTGACAGCCTATGGCTTTTCCTGATACTGCCAACACCAGCCCACTGGAGTGATCCATAGACTCTTTGTGGAGACTTGTGATATAAATGCTGAGGGCTAGATGTTGAAGATCCTCAGCTCACTGCCTCCCCGCCCTCTCTCGTCATCCTTCGCCATCGCCTTGCCTGCCGCATGGGGGGAATTTGTTATGTTCCCTTTCGTACGCCTGCCTCGGAAATATCAGGACGACAGACGGGGGGCAAGTCGACTGACTTGTCCTTGTCCCTTTTCAATTTGACAAGGCAAGCAGCCTTAGGGACTATCCAGTCTATTTTCAAATTGACCATTTATAATCAGTTTTCTAAAGGAGAAAGAGAAGGGGTGGAGGAGTTGAGCCAGCCCTGTGTTGTTGTGGAAGGTATAGAGCTGGGGGTTGGGAGATGATAATACAGCAGCGTGTTGTCAGATGTGTCAGCAGGTAAGATGAATGAAGAATAGGGAGTGGGTGCATAAAAGGGAATGCACGGTGGGGAATTGACCTCTATTCAGAAAAGGAGAAAAAAGGGAAGAAATCTATATCCTCAAGCAAATAAACAGCCTTTTGTTTGAAGCATGCACCACCTCTCATTGAACCCAAATGAGAGGGAAAAGTTGTGCTGGCGGTGGCTGGAACCTTCCAGAAAGAAGAGGCACCCGTTGTCCATTTTGTGACACCGACGTGGCTGCATATATCAGCACCTGCAAGGTCAGGCCGACTCGGGCGTGGCAAGCGTGGCGAGGGCCCCAGCCCGGGAGGCGTTACAGCATTCTGTCACACTGCTTGCTCCACCGGCACCACGCGATGACATTTCCACAAGATGGCTCTTCTGAATTATGCGGCCCAGCGGAAGGGTAAGAAGGGAAAGAGGGAAAAAAAGCTCATTTTCTGGGTGTCTGCTTCCGACCTGAAACCGCCACTTGTTTTCATCAGCGCCTTTTGCCGCTTATGCAAAACGGTGTGCAGGGTAATAGGGGAACAATCAAGCCGGCCTGCTGCCTCTGCTCTCTATTCCACAGCCACCTCTCTCTCTTTGGGGTGGAACGACACGGTGTCACCTCTACACTGGCCCCCATCCTCCCCAAATTAATCCCAATTTGGCCATCAAGCACAGGGCCGTCCAAAGGGGCAGGCGGCAAGTAATTGACATTCTCAGGTGCATGAGTTTTGTTTATGTAGTAACGCTGAGCCAAGGCCTTTCACCGTGGATGACAGCAGACCCGGTTTGCATACACCACTTGATTCGGGAGCCCTGCATGAGTGACTGCTCAGCAGCCCGTGGCCCTGTGGCATTTCAGCAGAGGACATTTCAGTAAAGATTGCCTCAGGTGTCAAGCGGCTTGGAAGGTGCGTGCAGCAGCGGGAGGTCATTTGTCCACTGCATCGATTCCACCATGACCCCATCGCTCTCTCTAACTATTGATCCATCCCCCAAGACCCCTATACAATGCCCATGCCACACTGGGGAATTAGAGCTGAGGCGTCAATGTGGCCTACCCTTAAACAAATGAATGACAAATTCTCGATAGGACGTCACACATCACTATATGAAATAGGCATTGCGCTGGCCACTTACCTCCGAGGTCATACCAAACATGGAGTCCATTTTGGTTATTGGGATTCCACAAAGGCGGGGAGTGGGGAGTTTATAAAAATAAGCGCATGCCGGCAGCAGGGAATGTCCGTAAGTCATTACAGGTGGGGGTTACGGGTGTATGTGTGTGTGCACGCATGTGTGTGTCGAAGTGGGGGTGCTGGCGCTCGTACATGGAATACCCTTACCTAAATGCTTTCCTAGGCAGATCTCCCATGCCTTTTAGCATGTCACCCAGGGCCATGAATCACCATTACAGAACCTACATTTTTACCTGGGCACCTCTAAGGCTTTTTCATTAGGGTAAAAGGGACTCTAGGCAAACATGGACAGGGTTGTTGAGGGGGTTGGCTGTGTTTGTGAAAGGGAGGGTCAGGGATTTGGGTTGGGTGGGTTAATTACAATAACAATGGGGGCGGCCAAAAAAAAAAAAAAACCTACCATGGCAGGGCTGAGCTGCTCTCATTTGTTTCAATAAGGTAAATTGATTCCGATGTCCTCTGGTGCCATTTGCATCGCATCCATTTAGTGCGCACCTCCCATCCCACTCTCCACCCACCCTTCACCACCTCCTCCTCCTCCTCCTCCCCCTCCATTCACTTCACGTGCAGAGGGCAAGACAACATCGATGCAGACGCATTGATCTTCCTGGACAGCAGACACATGAAAACACTCATGCGTACGTCCGCACGCATTCATATATTCCACCTGTGCATGGAGGTGCATTTATTTACATACGTGGAACACACACACACACACACACACACACCTGGCCACTAATTAAGATGTTTGACATTCAGGATTCTAGATTTCTTCAAATAATTACCTGTGAAAAAAACTGATTATTTTTGATTACGTAATTTTTATGTGTGTGCATGAGTGCGTGAATAGTATATGAGCTATAGCCTTCCTTTCCAAAGAAACGGTGCCCGGCAATAGCACAGTCCTTTTTGAAGTTTAACGAAATAACCCTAAGAGGAAAATCTGTGTCATTGTAGAGCAGTGATATTTAAAATGACTTTTCCTGTAAGCAGGAAAAAATAAGATAAACCTATTTCATTTTTATTAAGTAAAGTTGACGTTTGTTTTTGGATTGGAAAGACTCAACTACAGTGAACCCGAGAGCAAGGTAGACTTTGTCACATTTTTTTTCTAACTTCAGTTTTCTCTGAAGTGTTTGCTTGATGAGCATCACCTGTTTTTTCTTGCCTTACCTGTCAGAAGCGGCTGTCCACCGTACAGTAAGCCGGTTTAACATTTCATTGTGCTCTCTGAAAAATCTTTCAAGCCGCAATCTTGTTGATTAATTCAGCTTCAGTTGCACTTCACATTCTCCTCCTGCAATGCCTCAATTCTCCCCGGTGGACATCTACACCGTAGTTTGACAACCACTGTTTAATGAAGCCACGTTTGCTGCCTGTCTCAGTCTGCTGGTGAATTTGAACTGTGCCACAGCTTTCTGTGAGTCCTCTATGCTTTCCAACTACACCGTGCCAACCGGCCGGCTCCAACTTTCTTTTTAGTGTCATGCTGTCAACTGATCCATCTCACCAACGCTGTTGTCCTTGCTTGGTTGCTGTGCTGAATAACCCCTGTATTGCTCACAGGCACGGTCAGTGAATGCAGCACTGCCCACTGGCCTCTTACCCAGCCAGCAGTCAGGGTGGTATCCATCTCGCCTCCCTCACTGCCTGCCTACCTGCCACAGACCTCCTTTTGGTACAACACACTGCTTGGTGTTAACACATACACACTCCCATCCCGCACTGCCATCATCAGTCACCGTCAGGGCAGATAGCAGCGGCCGTCAGGCAGATGAGTGACGACTGGGCCTGTTACCTGAGCGACTGCATGACAATGGGCCTGTGGGCTGAGATAGAGAGACAAAAGCTGCAAACTCTGCCGCGCGCACACACACACACACACACACGTATGACACAACACACTGATCTTTATTGTCTTCTGTACAATTAGCTGTCAACCAGCGACATGTAAAGATGTGCTATACAATGTACCCAACTTAGTAACACCTAATTGAATACGGTGTGTGCGAGTGTCAGCGCGCGAGTCATCGCAACCAAACTTTTCACCTGCCATAATTAGAGCAGTACTCTGACACTAGGTTTGATCACACATGCAGAGCAGTCAAAATACTGTCTGCATTGATCCAAACTCGTCGAATTCTCGGCACTGTATATCCATACAGCGGGGAACAAAAAGGAGCGGCATAATAATGTATCTAATCCATTCATTATTGCAGCTTCAGCATAATATCTTCTTCAAGATGACAACACTCCAAAGAGCTTATTCCTCAGTTAATACTATAACTTAGAAATATACATTGCAGGGTGAAATTGCTACCAAAGGTATCACAAGCACCTCCTTGAATCAGCAATAAGCAGATCCTATTAAATCCCTTTTAATTGGGCCTCGTTCGGGCAAATCCTGTCTGCTTGTGAACAATATAAAAATATAGATTCTAATGACTTCAGGGAGTTGGAAAGACCTTGCATATTAGGCTCATCAATAGCCCCCCCCCCCTCCCTATCCTGACACACTTCTGCATGCTGTAAGTGTGGATGGGTTGCATGCCAGAGGGGGTGCACTTGCCTTCTTAACCCTGCACGAACCCTGCAGGTTTTACATAAGCAGACGTCGCAGCAAAGCTCGCGTTCGACTCGCGCACACAAACGCAGTCGCTCGAACGCGCGTGCCGAGAGTTCGCCACCAGATTTATAACAATAAAAGTCTCCCCAAAAGACATTGGAGCGCACCGAGCATCTCGCGAGCAGCCTTGAACTCTGGCTGATCTGCTATTTGTTACCTCGAGCACTTGGCAAAACAAAAACGACTACAGCCCAAACACTTGAAAGGGCTTATTGCTCATGTTGCCCACAAGTTCAGCGCCGTCTGGCTGAAACAAACCATCGCGGTTAAGCTCGCGAGACAACAAACTGAAAATACCTTGATCCAATTTGAAACACAGGCTTATTTGCTGAAGTATAAATACTTAAATTGGTAATACCAGCAGGTAATTATTAAATTCCCCGAACCAGCCCCCTGCAGAACATTTGTCTTGCATCTGGAAACACTGTGAGCACAACAATTGAGTCACAGGTTTGGGCACCAAAGTATGATGATTATGGTAATCCAACAATGCCAAAGCTCTATTGTATGTCGCAGATTTTTGTTGCAAACTCATGACCTTATTAACCTTCTTAATCCTCAACTGGGTTCTCATGATAAGGGGCTTACACGCACACACAAGCATGCACACGCACCCAAACACTTTCACTTTGATGCCCGGCGAACACTTTGGAAGCCATATCCACCTGTTTTATCCTGCACACCTGAGGGTCTCTGCATAATATCAGCAGAAGCCCTTGAGTCATCCAAGACAATTAACACTCTCCCTTAGATCAACAGTGGAAAAAAAAAGTGGATGGCGGCGTTCAGAGCAGAGGGCTCTCCCTGTATAGGCACATGAGAAAGCAGGTCTGATTGGTATTAAGTGGTGAGATTAAAAAGCCATCTCATAAGTCAGGTCAGCTGGTGTTCATTTGAATGCATTACCAGGGTCCGAGGCTAGATAATTCTCTCATTAGCGCCACTCAAACCCTGAGTGACAACACGGGTGAGAAGGGAGCATGTCGTACAACACTTAGAGTTAATTAGTCTGCGCGCACTGTTGCTCTGCGGCCTATGCATCCGCTCTCTCTTGAAGTGGCCTGAACCTAAAGGGTTTGCCGTTAATCAAAGATGAGCTACAGAGTTTTCCGAATGAGCCACTTGTTGTTTCAGGAAGTACCTGGAAAATACTCCACGAAAAAAACTCACGCTGTAAATGTATTAAGGTCACGTGGCATGCACTATCTGCTCTTCTCTTTGAACGAGATTTTATTGGTGAAAAGATAAACTCAGATTTGAACAACTACTACTCGACTAAAGTTCAACTGGGCAACAAGCTGGGGGAAGATAATGGCTTAGCTAGAATATCAATAAAAATAGATAAAACAGCAATTAAACCAGCCGTGAGTAATATAACACACACCTTACACCTGTATCTTCCTGACTTCCAGTAAAGAAACACCACAGTGCTTCTAACGAGCTCTAAATGTTCGGTTTTCCTCATGCTAGTTAGCTTGTTGCTAACATGGAGTCGCTGAGTGGGTGTTGACTGATTGAAGGATGGTCTACTTCAATACAACGGCAGGATGGCGATTCTGTGGACATGACAGGGGGGTGATGAAGAAAAATGCAGGACAGAAAGGCCGTGACAGTTTCAAGGTGACTACTACACAAGTAGCCTATATTGAAGCTATTAGCAGAGTTCCCGGAGCGCGGGAGCACATCTCAACCGTGCTGCTTCCGACATTCCTTGGAATACCCTCCTAACCCTCTCCTCCTCTCGTGTAATTCAGAATCAAAATTGCACAACACCTCTTCGAGCACACTCAGAAAAGTGAGCGACTAATTCATCCTATGAGCAACTTCATCCACCCACGTGGACTTCGTCTCACTATCCCCATTGGACAATGAATTATTCGGACAAAATCAGGATGACCGCGTTCAAGGTTTCCATCAACCCATGCCGGCAGACCCAGCAACAGAAGCTGGAAATTTCTCCACTGCCTCCATGCCCGAGGCCTTGCTTTCCGTAATCCGAAAGCTGTCCAGCAAGCCTCCACACAGTCTCCTCCATGTTCTATAGCCCACTCAGTTCATCTGCAAGACAACTTTAATTTGCCTTTCAAGTACCTGATTACCTGAATCTATCACGTCTCCTTGCTCACCTCCGTCTTCAGAAAGAGAGAGGAGACAAATCAAGGACAGTCAATTGTCATTGCTCCAGTTCTCCGATGCCATCGCCACCAAGGACAACATATGCCTCCCACCACTGCTACTCTAGCCCCACAATACCCAACGTTAGCTGCATATAGGTTGTGTGGTCAGGCTGTGTTCTATGTCCCTGGAAATGAATGATCTAAACCACTTTAATTTGAAGTAAAACCAAAACTGCGTGGGCAGCTGTAGGATGTGCAGGGGGCCAGATTTAAAGCAGGAAGTTGATCTGTTGGCTGTGATGGATATTTACAACTGGCAGATGGGTTATAATTTTCCGCTCACCTCCATTTGGCTAACCTGGGTCATCATAATAACATGTCTGATTTCTTTTTAATGATGCATTTCCAGATCTCAGCAATTATCTTGCTGAGTATTATTATTACCATTGGCAACGATGGCCAGAACTACAAAAATAAGAATCAGGTTATACGAAAGTTTATTTATTTATTTTTAATTACATTTTTGATTGAAGTAGGACATGAGACCAAGGTAAATGTGGGATGAAGTTGAGAATGTAAGTTGCCCCCTGTGTTCCCTTCATTATTTTCAGCCACTTAAGACCCACAGGTAACCATTTTCTGTCTCTAAAGTTTCAGAGAAGATTTAGAGCAGATGAATTTTTCACTCTTTCTTTGTTGATGACATTGTGTTTGCATATTGGGAGCATGAGGTTATATCCACGTCATTAGTCTCTCTGCTTGGATCCAGGCCTGATAACTCGGTTCTAAAGGTTCCATAAATTGTCTCTTTCCCTTTCTCACTTACGTTCACTCGCACTCCTACCACTGTTCCCATGAGACGTGGTGCTCGGCTCATTGGCCACCGCACACACGCACACGGAGGGGGGGTTCTCTCTTACCACCACCGCTGGGCTTACCCACCACACACACTCACTCACACACGCACACACAGACCCTGAATACCAATCTCTGCATATGCCCCCCTATCACATCCCCTACTGAGCGCACAGGGTTAGCTGAATATTCTAGGAGCTTTCAATTTTTCAGGCAGGTCTGCGAACCCCCTCCCATCACGCGGCGCCATCACACTCAAGGGAGTTAGAATTTCAACAGTCGTTAGCAGGGTCATCTGCAGTCCCTCAGGGAGGGACTTAAAAGAAAAAGATTTGAATTGCCTTTCTCTCTTTTTATTCTCTTCTCGCCTGCCCGCTTTAGTTCTCTGTATGGGTCTGTCATAATTCCGCTTCCTGTCTTCAAGGCCTGGCAATATTCATCCCCCCTCAATCTCGTCTCTGCCGCCAAATTCGTCAATCAGGGAACGAGGTCTTTCAAAGCACTTTTTATGACTCCGATGTCACGCTTCTTACGCCACTGTCAAAAGTGGTGACAGAGGCCGATACCGCTGGTTACGCCACGGTAAGGCGTTTATCCACTTGTATAATGCACTGTAGTGCTCGCGCAGGATCAAATACGGGATGTGAGGAAAATGGCTTCCAGCTGAAAGAGAAAGAGAAAGGAGGGGGTTTGCGAGGAAGATGGGAGGAGGTTGAGGAGGGTGGTAGGGGGGTGAGAAAACATTTCTTCTTCTAACTCTTTTGCACTAATATGAATTCCCAGTGAAATGTCTGGCGAAGTAGGTCAATGGGATTTAGAAAGTTTGTGCTGTTTTTTTTTTTTCTCCCCTTCCTCTCCTCCCCTCTCTCTCCTCATACTCTCTTGTCAATGGAAAATGAGCAATGCGATTAGGAGAGGGGAAGATGATGAGCTACGGAGAGTGAGTGAAAAAGAGCAAGGAGGAGAAGAAGGGGGAAAAAAAAGACGGGCTGAGTGGTGGTTTGGGCCTCTCTCTGGTCCCTTACCAGCTGACTGAGAGACCCAGACAAAGAGAGTCAGAGCAAAGGAACGAGAGAGAGAGAGAGATTTGTATCTGTGCTCCAGAGGATGGGAGTGGCTGATGTCTCTTCATCTTGATATTGAAGCAACAATCTAATTATACAATTTCTCCAGGGAATATGCATATGAGGGTAATCAGTAAATAGAAAAAGGTAATTATATGCCAGAAGTCATACCCTTTGCAACCTGTAAGCACCGCGCCGATGCACGAGATTGCGCTTTTCCTATAATTCACAATAAAGATAGTTTATCAGCGGCTAAATGATTTCGTTAATTCATAATAAGTAAATGAATTCCCCGGTTATTGAATATTTCATAGTGCCTGTCACAATATAATGACTAAAGTTTGGTCAAATATAAATGGGCCTCTCTTGGTAATTTGCCAGAATGTTCCTCAGGGTAAATCTCTGCCAGCGAATGTGATTGAATGTTACAATTAAACGTACTAATTCATTGTCAAAAGCAACTTATCTATACACATGATATATTTGGCGCTTAATTGGAAAGCACATTTAGAAATGGTTTCTTCTGTGACTTTCTACATCACAGCCTAATCAGAATAAATTCTGCCCCCGCTGTAATGAACTGAAGTTGAATATTCGTACTTGGGCTATTAAAGAGACTTGAGGACTGAATTATTTAAATGCTAATTAATGTTTTAAGCTTTCCAACCTGCAATAGGCACATATTATTCCTCGGTTCCCCACAAATGGCTAATTTCAACTAAGTGGAGGGTAACTTCTTGCTCATATTTCATTCAATCAATTCAGCAGCAGTGGTGGTGTGTTTTTTTTCCATCCATGCAGCTACCTCCTGCCAGTGATAGAGGGAGATGGAATGCATCAATACTCAGAGCCGGTCAGTGGAATTACTAATCATCTCTTAGCCGGGAATTCAGTTGCCCATCGACTGCATTGATGAATCATGGGGAACTTGATTCTCTGCTCTAGGCATGATTTTATCTCTGACGCAGGTAAGAGAATTCTCAGTGGTTGCCTCTTCCTTAATTCCAAGTCACACAACTGTTCAGCGTTTTGTGCTGCGTTGCCATCACCCTGCAGAGTTTCAAAGATCGCCGGCAGTCCCTGACAGACCCACAGATATCGGATGAACTTCATTAGCGTTGAAATAGTGTGAGATGCAGTTCAACTTTGTGTACAAAGCAGCCTGCAAAGAAGTTCTAATGCGAGCGGCGGTGGCATTATTCATGTTTCCACAATAGCTTGTTATTCATCATAAGACAAAGGAGAATCTCACTCGGCTTGACATAGATGGAGGAGGGCCACGAGGGTATTACTCACATCTGCTGAAAACAGTATGCACAGCCAACTGGATGTCACGATACACCATCCTTATTAATGCAAACAAAGTCACCCAACACAGAATATAAATGACAATTTCCTTAACATCAGAGCATAAATATTAATTGTGTTAAATCTATGATGTATTGTGGTTAGGGAGCTGCTTTAGTTGCTTATTGTTAAACCAACCGGATGCATTTTATTAATCAAAGCAGCACATCATGTGACACCCCATGTGCCGCTCACACTGAGATGTTCAATTCAAAGCTGTAGTTCCCTTTAATACCACAAGGTGACACTGCAGGCCTACAAACAGGTGTCATCAAATTGCTCATCCAAGCCTTTCGGTCCTCTGATTGCTGATAAGCACAAAGGGCCAAGTTCGTTTTAATTGGCATTTCCTTAAACTTGAACCCACAACACTGCGCATTCCTTTGGACACACCTGCACACACTCATGTCAAACCCTATTATGCGGTACGGCTCTCTCAGCTCTGTTGATCTACTGTGCATTGTGCAGCGCTCCATATAAATAATCCTACCTTAACCACAGTATGCACAAAGACTCAACAGAAGGCTTTTCGCTTTGCTGCCCCCCCCCCCCTTTTCTTTCTTTAAGTAGAGAGTTTGCACAGCTGTCCACGGGACACAAATGGCATTACACTCTCTTCCTGTGGCAGGACATCTGTTGCTTTCAGCTGGCATCCCGTCTGAGCCTACTGAAGTGTGCTTTATGCAGCCTCGCAGCATTAGAGTAACTCCATTGACTATTTTTCCGCCCCAGTGTGATAGTTGGTGGTTCTTTCCAATGTGATGGGAGAGGTGGTGCAGGAGTTTTGTGTCAAATAAATGAATCATGACCCGATGGACTGTAAAATGCACAACTTATTTGCCTTGTATTTCAGGGGGATCTTCAACTTGAAACTTCCAGAGCACAATGTCAAGTACTACACTGTATTTTCAGGCTCATCTGGGTAGCTGCATGTCAAAGCCACACTCACCTGACTGACGGGTAGACAAGTGCATGCATGTACATGTACGCAGGCATATAACAATGCAGTTCTTGACTGATTCCACCATTAATTTTGGTACAGTATTAATCACTGACAAATACATTTGTGCACGTCCTTCCTTTCCTGCTGCAGCAGCTTGGTCTTACAGTTGCCTTGGTCCTCGGTCAGTCAGGGACTCTCCCCTCTCCATAAACCTTCCTCTACAGGTTGATTGGGAACTGAATTCAACACTCCATTGAATCGACTTTCTGACCATTTTTAAAGAAGGAAAGAATTTTTTTTATTTACATTTTAAAATCGACAGTGAGAAGAAGGAGGTGACTGATTAGTTGAATTGTAGTTGAGTTGAACTGGACTAACTCTGTGTTTTGTATTCTGAGATCAGCTTTGCGTACTCCCGTCCAGAATGGTACATCCTCTGTTTCCGATTAGCGTCCGCAAAGTCCACATGGAACAATCCAAAACGAACACTGAATCCATCAGCCCACTCAAAGTTGTCCAGCAGCGACCATGCGAAGTATCCACGGACATTGACCCCATCTTCTTGGATAGCTATACAAAATAACAAAGAGTTGAAACATATACAGTACATTGTATTGTTGAGACAAGGTAAGCATCATTATCACAAATGCACGCATAACAACTAGTAGAAAGCACAGTAACCTACTTTACTGCTCATCAACTTGGCAGGTCATCATTAGCTGTTGTCAATGACGATCATGGACGGCAACATCTCTAATCTCATGCCAACTCCATGCACAGTCTTAAATATGCTCCATAGAAACCACGAGTCCTGCAGCTTTTGAACTTAGATAACTTTTTATAATATCCCTGGCAATAAAAAATTGCACAGATTGGCCAGATGGTGGTGCCAAAGCAAACGACTTTACTTGTGGGAAGCGATTCTTAAGTCTGAAAATTAAATAATATTCATAAAGATGTTTTCACAAATCAAGAAAACTCTATTACACATCCAAAGTTTTGTTTAGACCGTCAAGGTTTTTCCATCATTTTGAAATTAATATAATGATTTACATAAAGAAGTGTCAGGGATTCTGAAAATGATCAGACTTTGCCCACAGTGTAATGATGGTCTGTGATGGACAAAAAAAACGGAGGTATTAAAACAACACTTGATGCTTCATCAACCAACATTTGCTTCCCAGATTGGTGATAAATTTAGTCTAATTTTAGACAAATTGAGACATTTGGTCCTCCTGAATAGCATTCATTTTACTCGGGACAATTTGTCATGCAGTTATTGGGTAGCATCTGCCATACTGACAAACCCAAAATGTCCAAATGCTGAATTAAGATAATATTTTCATAGTCATTTGTCCCATTGGCTTGGACCCTAATAGCTATTTGCTTATCTCCAATGCAGATATCCAGGGCAAATTTACCTTTAGCCACTTCCAAGATGGTGTCCTTGTAAAACTCTGAGCGCTGGACATCCTCAATTTGCAGCGGTCCCACCTGAGAGAAACCATTCTCTGTAATGTAGACTGCCGGGTTGTTGCAAGTGTACTGGAAAGTCATGGGGCAAATATTATTGTCAAACAAGGCATCTCAGCTGTCAGACATTACAGAGAGAGACAGATTGGTCTACACTGTGCCGTTTAGCTGCATTTCAACAGCGCTGAGCTCAAACTAATGGCCTGTGACAAGTCACAACAGCAGGAAATTGCAATTGCAAACAGTTTCGGCAAAGTAACAGTTTCATTCAATGTGACAGCACTAATGAAGCATCAATGTGTTTCTGGAGGTGTTAAAAGGAGATTACTGCATACAAAATCAATAGCAAGACACTAAACAAATGTCACAGTCTTCTCTTCGTTTGGTTGAAGGCGATTTGTCTTCTTATTGGTCAATTCAGTTTGATGTCGAGAGACAAAAGAAAAATGACTTCATATTTCAACTCATTCAACTCAAAGTCAAAGTAAGTAATAAGTAAAATAAAGGATGTGTTTGAGGTATCTTGGACCTGACATAGAGAACTACCACAAAAGATGGGACAGTATTTGTAATTTTACCTTGATGTACTTGAGAAGTCTCCTCAAGCCGTAGGGCACTACAGCGAGCCAGGACACACCACAAATAGGCCAGGATGGATCCAGAACTTCTGCTACGTCTCGATCGGTCTTCATACTCAACACCTTTCCGCAACCTCCTCCTGGCTCCACTTTACGAGACGTATAGTAGTTCAACGCAAAGAAGTCAGCAGTGCCCAGAATGGCGGGCTCTTCCTTTGAGAAACTCGGCAGTCTTGAGCTGCCATTGTATCCCAGCTTCTTACTCTGAGCGTCAATGGCAGACCTCATTATTTCTGGATAATCTCCAGTTACGAACACAGGCCAGGCAAACCACCCTAGCGTGAATGCAAAGCAGCGTTCGGTCGCGGCAATATCTTCGGCGCAACCTGCTCGTGATGGCTCGAGCCAGTCGCTGTTGATGGCCAGAGACACCGCACCCTTTTGTGTCGCCCTGTAGGTGGAGTTGTAGCTGTGCCACGCCATGGCGTGAGCACGCAGCATGTTATGTCCCGCCAGGTAAGCAGCAATCCCCGGGTCTTTTAACCCCGGGGCATGGATGCCATCTTCATGGCCCAGTTTGGCACACACATATGGCTCGTTGATCGTGAGCCAAAGTTTGACACGGTCACCAAATGTCTGGAAGCAAAACTTGGCATAGCTGTCAAACAGGGTCGCTATACCCGGTGATTCCCAGCCACCCTGATCTTGGAGGGCTTGAGGCAGGTCAAAGTGGTAAAGTGTGACCATTGGTGAAACATTACAGGCCAGCAAACCATCAATCACTTTGTTGTAGTACTGCACACCTGTAGGACAAATATACACCGTACTGTTGTTGTAATGAGGTAAAGCAGCCCTACAACCATCAAACGAGCATTGTGTTGTTTTGGATTCAAATACGGCAGGAGTCTAACGGGGATATGGAAATACCTCTCTGATTGACATGTCGTGTGGTCCCATCAGGCAAGAGGCGGGCCCAGGAGAGAGACAGGCGATAGTGCGTCAGTCCAAGCTGCTGGATACACTCCAGGTCCTTCTCCCACAGCTCGTAGCTGTTACAGCTCACATCTCCATTCTGATCCCCAAACACTCTGCCTTTTTTTTCGTGACAAAATGTGTCCCAGATACTCGGTCCCTTGCCGTCTGCTTGCCAGCCACCTCGGTGCACGCAAATAGGTTGTTTCATTTCATAAAAGTTTGTAGGATGTTGACATAAAAAAAAATAAAAAAAAATCAAAGTAATCTTTCTGTTGGGACTTTTAGTGTGTCTGTGGATTTTACTAAAGTCATCACTGTGGCTACGCCTTTTGCTGTAATCTGACTTCTGTCATAAGCGACCCTCTGTTGATTTTTGTCAGTTTGACATCAGGGTGACCTGTGAGGGAATTCAGGCTGATCTGACAGCACCGACTGCATCCAGTCCAGAAAGTTAGACTGTGTGGTTTATTACTGAACACAGTAATAAGTTTATTACTTATTGCCGTGACACTTAGGCATCCAATCTCTGGTCTAAATCAAAATGCCCTTGTACTTTGTGTCTTAATCTGTGCTATTTTAAACCAGTGGACACAATATCATGAACACCTGTGCAATCTGATACAAAGGCCATAAAGAAACAACCTTTGAAGCGTGTTGTGTTCAGTTTGTCAGTGCTGTCTGGCAGTTTTATTGGACAACACTAGAAAATACACAGCATATAGCTCATGCTATGTAATAATTACAATACAATGTCACCACAAGCGGGTTAGAGCAGACTTCATTGTCGTCTCGTGCTCGTGTTTACATACCTTCTATTTGATACGCAGCAGTTCCCGCTCCCCACGCAAAGTCACATGGGAACATGTTGTGTTTTTTTCCCCTCCAGGGTCGTATCGGCGGATTTCTTACTGTGCTGTGTTTATCTAATGCGTATGTCTCATAGAAATCTCATATTTACTTGGTCGTTTTCGTGTAATGTAACGCAGCCGTGAGAATAAACCTCCTATGACCGGGAACTACTCCCGAGGTGTAACGTTCAGGAGGCGTGGCGGTTGTCAATTAAAGTGTGTTTTACGAGCCAAAGTGAACTCAAAACACAATCGCCCAGTATGCTTATTTTTCTTCTTTCTTCTTCTATTCTAGCCTGGGTGTATTATTTAAAATAATAATCAGCCCACACTATTTTTACTCTTTCGATCTATCCTCAAAAGTCGCGCTCCTGACCCGGATATACAAATTTACCAAGTCGTGCTTGAAGGCATCACAGGAGCCTGCAGTCATGCGTGGTAACTTCTCGTTCGCACTGTTGGGAAACTTTAACTTTAACTCATTTGACAGTTCAGTATCTGTGAGTGTTTATTAAAAATAATCACGAGAAATGTTTAATTGAAAAATGACATCATAATTATCTTTGAGTTCGTCGTTAAAAGCAAACAGCTACACGTGGTATCAAATAATGTAACTTAGATTAGCAATATATAACAGAGCAACAAAACAAATGTATTATAACCCATTATTTATAGTTACTTTAGAGGCTTTAGTGTAGTTATTTAGCTTGACATCATGTATGCAGAGAAAACGGGGTTAAAGATGCTTGTTAAAGTATGTTAAGCCTCACAAATCCTGAAAACAAATAGACTAGTCGGGGTGAAAAGTATTATACCCTGCAGGCGTATGTTCCCTGGCCTGTGATCAGTTGAATGCTATCCTCTGGTCCAGTTTTCTTTTGAATGAAGTGACTCACTCGACCTGATCACAACAAAAGAAAATGGATTGTTTGCCAAAGGGCAAACAAATCCTTATCAGCTACACGTCCAATACAATTGGATTTTTGTTCCTCATGTGACTTAATCTTTCGTGGTTATTATGCAGAGCAAACAGGGGACAAAACCAAGAAGGGCTCAGATCAACAAAACCAAGAAGGGCTCAGATCCTTTACTTAAGTGAAAGTAGCAAAACAAAAGCATAAAACATACTCCTGTGTTTATAATTGTACTTTTAAAAAATCCAGAAGAATTGCAAGTATTTAAAAGACAAAGCAGGCTACTAAAGTGTAGAAATATATATATTTTTTTATTTTGTGTTCATGAATAAGCAGCATCTGGACCCATAAAGTCACAGCATTTCAATGCCTCTGCTGAGCGCTTTATTCTGAAAGGCAGACCGGATGTGGTTTGGACTCCATCCGACTTGACAACAGTGGCTCCTGGGGCAGGACCATGGGAAGAGGACCTCTCAATGGACAGAGAACTGGAATACTTTCTAAAGACGCGGCGGAGCTAAAAGAGAGCCAGCAAACCTCTATGGATACTTTTCCTCGAACGGCGTACGCCTTTTTGTTTAGTTTTTTGCTGACTTTTAGCCGTAAAAGGTGTTGCTGTAGCGCTTTTGTGTGTGTTTCCCCCCCCCCTCGGTAATTTCCTGTCGGTGCCTGGAAAAGAAGAGACGAGGAAAGTTGTACTCGCTCCTTTTTGGTCGGAGTATATCGCCCCGACTGTTGGGGGGGAATTAAAGTGGGTGTTTCGCAAAGTCTGGCCTTGTTTCCCGAAGTTGGTGCGGATAACCTGGATTCACCGCAAGCCGCCTGCCGTGGAAAAGACAACACTCTGGATTGGACCCCCACGCTATGGGCAACAAAGAAAACCTCTCAACAACTGGACAACTTCTTTAGTGAGCAGCGAGGACACACACACACACAAAAACAGTTTGGTGGAGTTGGAGGAAATGAACACGGCGCCGACATGGAAAGGGAATTGTAAATGAGTCGTCTGGCAAACAAAGAAGGACACCTCCGTGGGACTGAACACCGCCGAGCGAAGGGAAAGCCTTGCGAGAAATGGAGGAGGAAGGCTCGGTTGAGCCAAACAAGATACTGGCCAGGGTCTCATCTTTGTCTTTAACGGGGTCTGGATTCCGGGTCACTTTCTTCTCATAACAAAGCGGGCTCACTAACTAACCCCGTATGCCCCCCGTTTAGCATCCGGACATTCGTTGCTTTGCCAGAGCCGCGGCGTGTGAAAATGAGGGTGGATCTGCTGCGGTTGTTTGTGATCCTGCTGCTCGGCGGCGGCGGCGCCTCGGCGCTATCGCCCGATTGCAAGCAGTATGATGAACGCTCGAAAAGCGGTGGGAAAAGCCCGTCGACCGACAGGAGAGTGGTGTGCAGCAACATGGAGCTCCATCAGGTGTTACCCCCGGACTCCTTCCCCAACAGGACGGTCACACTGTGAGTACACAGAGGGGATGACCCCCCCCCACCTGAAGCTGCCCACACACTAAACTTTGAATCTTTAAAGTTTGAGCATGAATTATTGCCTGTATATGAACTGCACTGCTGATATTCACTGCATCGTCTACTTCTATACATCATTTCATGTCATAACAGGGACATAAACATATATTTATAACCATAAATTCCACTAAAACTGCAGCTGAGTTTCCAAAAGTCTGCAGAGGTTCATCATTATCTTCATAACTTTCATATTTCCCACATTTGAAACAGTATAAAGCAGAATAAAAGCCCAAACAAGATGAATGTGGGTTGAGAAATGCAGTTAAGCCCCACCAGTATCCATCCAATGTCAGTCACTCTTTTTAAAGCTGCACACTGTTGAGGGTGTAAATGTAAACTCCGTGCAACCAGAGCCGCCCGTCTTAGTGTAACGCGGTGATTCACACGCAGGGAAAATATTCTGGCTGTTAAATCAGTGCCCGCACAGGACATTTATCCTGTATCCCCAAGGCCTTTTTTTTTTTTTTAACAGACTGAAGGAGCTCATTGGCTGTCGAGTTCATCCAAGTGGTGTTTAATTCACTTGGCTGAGAAATACACTGTCTTAATGGGGTCAGAGCTAGTTTGGGAAGTGCCTTCTTTCCTGACGGCACACCTCAGCAAGCCCGACCAAGAACCGCACTTGTGATGGGTAGTTAACCGCCAGTTTTCTTAGCAGTTGGGATTGTATACCCCCCCCCCCCCCCCCCCCCCAACACCAGCTCAGCCATCAGTCTTATTGATACAGTTGCCAGTCTTAGGCTACCCGAAAGGATGAAACACACACACAAACAACTGGCCGAGCACAAACCCATTCCTGACCTCTTGAGTTGAGGTCATAAAATGTTACTTTTTGCAGGTCAGTCCAGACAGAAATTCTCAGCCCTGCGTCCGCTGCACTTGTGCTTTGTGGTGGTGGTGGTGAGCGATGGGGGGGAAATATGAGAATACCAGGGCAGGGTGCAGGAGTAGAAAGCAAATAATAGACTTCGGGGAAGGAAAGAAAGGGAGAAGATTGGGTTCTAAGTTAGGTGAGTGTGCATGTTTTAACCTGTTTGCCACAAATCACAAGTGCGCTTCCTTGAAGAACTTTCCAAAGTCTGTCGATTTTTAGATTTGTAAATCTGCTTTCCATGCAGATTGATTGGTTGAAGTACAAAAAATTTGAAACATGCAAGCTGTAGATTTATGTCTATGAAAACGTTGTTTGCCTTATCACACTTCGGCAGGGACGTTGTTAGACTTGGAGATTGGGCTTATGTTTGCGCAGTCGTCTTATCAGTTACTGGAGCCACAAAATCCAAATTAGGCCAACGTGGCGTAGCCTGGGTGGAGCTCAACACCTGGCAAACTCTCAAATCAGCGTTATAGCCCAAGAGACATGTCAGTAAAATAGACTACATGCCTGTCTTTTAAACTAAATATCTCTTTAAACAACTCCCTGTGAGTCAGTATTCTCTTTGTAACAGCCATTAGGTGCATTATAAAGCACTTACAAATTAGTTTTGAACACTTACCTGTTGTGATGCTGCTTGTATTTGGGATAGGGTTGGGTTGGGATGTTAACATTCTCCAACTAGCCACCCAACAACCAGTGATTGCCGATGTATTCACCCAGGAGTGTGGCAGAACATAAAAATAGCTAAATAAAATGACCCATATTGCATAAAAACATTGGTCAGCCCTGATTTGGGAGATGAAATCTCACACACGGAGCTTCCCATAGATGCATAAATGCGCCACACTGGCAAACGTTGAAAGAAATCACTCCAACTGATTAACTGCACTACCACAAAGATAAACAAATCTTCACTTTGTTGAGTTATCTGGCTCACGGTCCACATTTCCTTCCCCTTCACAAATTTTTCTAGTGTCCCCTCACATATTTATAGCGTTTGCGATGCTGATCTCTTTCAGCTATGGGCTGCTCTTAAGTCATTGAGTACGCTTTCCATCTAGTCCTGGGGTTTGCTTTGTCTGCGTGTCTTCCGTGATCTTGGATCTTGTTCTGACAGTGACGGATAGGAGGGTGAGCCAGGCTCTTGTGATTTATCACTGACCTTAAGCACTGTATCGTTGAGGACGGCCTCCAAAGAACAAGGAATATATAATTAAAGAGCACGGGCCGAAAGTGGTGTAACGCGAAGGGATTTCTTCCAGTCTCCACTTTTGTATTTCTATTTCTACATTTGTTTTCATCCATTGTAGGAAAACGACGGCGCTACGTTCAAGTGGAACTCTTTCCCAATTCCCCGTGGACACGAGTGGCAATGATACATTTAGGTCGGCTGCACAGTTTTTAGGTGTTAATTTATGACCTGTAAAAATCGGCGACCGCTTTTTTACGGCTCGCCCACTCACCGTCTTGTGGCGGGGTCGACCGAGATGCAGCTGGTCCGGACTGCGGTGACCTGAAGCAGGGGTCTCAGCTGCTACAAGAAACCTCTCTCAAACTTGAACATTACCAGCCATTATTTCTCCTTGTTAAGCCAAATCAGATCCTCTCCCCCGGTTAGGGTTTCTCACGGCTCTCACAGTCAATCCACTAGATCGTGTTGTGTGTGAAGTGGCAGCGGCTATTTTTATTGAATATTTAATTATGCGATGCTTTAAAGATCCTTTTTAGTTCAAGGAACTTCCACCGAGCATCTAACTCGATGTTTCTTTGACCTTGGGTTTTCGTGCCTCGGAATATGACTAACATGCTCAAATGGCGTGTTGACTTAATGTTTTTTATTCTTGCCAGCAGGCAGACATCTTTGAACATCTTTTCACGGCTCTCTTAAGACATACGTACAAATTTCCAATTTCAAAATATCACACCTAAATGTCACACCTGTCTTTTTAAGCCCCCCCCCCCGGTTTTAGGATGTTTTCCTGCTAACTGGTGGCAATATAGTTCTCTTATTGTATGAATGCTTTTTTAATTTGTGTGTTGACATGGCATGCTGTGTGTGTTAATTAAAGGCCTTGCCAGAAACTGCAGTATAAGCTAGGTGTGATTAAAGACCTGCCCCATTCATCATACTTGCCCCTCCTTCCCACCCCAACTCCTTTGTGCTTCGGATTTCCTGTTTTCCTCTTCAGGGGTCTGGATTTTAATGAATAAAAAAAAAGAGTCTTGCTTTTCAGGGAACCACGAGCACGCTTCTTTTGAGAAATATCTCAACTACTCTTTAGGCTATGGTGAACTCATTCAACCACTGGGATAATTAGTTTGACTCCACACCAGAAAATTCACCCCAGATACTCTCTTCACATGATTGGTTTGTTTTACCTCGTCCTATTTTAACTAAGCCTGTCTATACACGAGGAGTTGCACGGTTAAGTAGCTATTATTTTGCCAGAGTGAAATGATTGCTGGTTTTAGTTTACCCTCTCTGCTCTGAATGCCTCTCTGTAGAGAACAAATGAGTGATGCATTCCCCGCATTTGTGCTCTCCAAATGATACCGCATGCCGAAGTAATCCGAGAGGAAATGACACAAATGTGTTTACAGCTGGCCTGTTCTCCCGTGCCAGTGTAGGCCTCGGTTAAAAGAAGAGGGCTTGAATTTAACCTTTGCCTCATGCGGAAGGATAAAATCAGGTTATGTGAGTCAGCTATGTAGGTGTGTGCATGAACTTTTATTGCTGTGTACCTGTTTCAGTTTCAGCCTGAAGTACAGGAACTGGCTATATTTAAGCTTTCTGTACTCACCCGGCTCATGTTGCTTTACAGGTCTTGTTTGGTGTAATCAGGATCCATTCACGGGAGCACCTGGGTAGCACGGTGCAAATAAGCGCACCTGGTTTGGGCCTCCACAGAGCAGCGTAGGATTAATGTCAGGAAGAAAGCAGGGATTTCCTCCCTCGCTGCAGGAAAAGCGCCCTCGGTTTGATGACACATTGGAGTGTAGTAAACTCGTCGTGTTTCGCAGCAGAGCAAAACTGGAAGCTAGGGTTACACTCATCTGTTTTCCTTGAGACTTCACTTCCTTCGGGCTTGAGGAGAAGCTTCCCTTTGTGTTTTGGAGCTTTAAAAACCCAAGACGCATCAGTTTGGAATGCGTTCCGGGCCCATATATCAATCATCTCTTATGTTTATCCTACCCAACATTAAAAGGCTACTATGCTGTGAGCCTTCTTGAAGCGTTTGTGTAACTAGACCACAGGTGGCTGCTGTCATGCATGTCCTAAGAGGATTTGTTTTTGTTGCTTTCCGGGCCAACCACTGGTCTAAAGGAATGCCCCTGTGCTTTCCATAGCAGTTCTCCAGTGTTTGCAGAAGAAAGCGAAATCCCAAAAGCGGGGCACTGACAGCTGCGCATTTAGTCAGTTCGCAGCCTTTCATTTCACAGACCTGTCGGGCTTTGACTTTGCCAGTTTGCCTCAAGTCCGGCTTAATCCCAGACAAGCGCTTCGGTTTAGTGCGTAGAAATGAGCTAAGGCTGCGCATTGCCTTCTCCGTCTGCGTTCATTTTTACTGCTCATCTGCTTTTATCCTGGTGTTTCCATGGTGGATCGTTTTTCCATTCAGGCAGGGCGCTATAAGGTGAACACCTCGTTTGGCGTATTCGTTGCAGAAAGCAGACATTGCAGAGCCTTCTGTATGACTTACAAGAATGAAGGGGCGAAAGGCAGCTTGTATGACAAATTCCCTAACACAAGTCAATCCCCTTAAATTACTTGATATTAGCTCAGTTACATGTATAACAAAAATCCTGGCCTTTGGTACCCATTCTCAAAATAAATCCAAAAACTGGAGTGCAGTCTTCATACTTGGATCATTTATGGAACAAGAAAGTGTTGGATAACCGCAAAGAATTACCTTGGCAAGTCACAGCACCTCAGCCATTGGACCAATTCCCTTTTCCACCTGAGCTGAGGCCCACTTTTCCATCCACTACATTCAGGGGAAGTCACTCTAGAAGGGTTTTTATGAGCTCAATTGCAGCCTGAAACTTATTTCAAAACCCTGTTGAAGAGTTACAGTCCTCCGCTCATGGGAGTTCTTTGTTTAAAAGCCTCCTGAGCATAAAGAAAGTGTTGAGAGACCATCAGTCGGCTTTGTCCTTAAAACACTCCATGCCCGTGAGGGGAATGCGTAATGGCTGGCCACTCTTAGCCCTTCTCTGGATCTGCCTACAGCCAGAGGTCTATTCTTTCCAAGGTGTATTTTCTCAAGTAAGAAAAGAGCCCAGGACTACCTTCAATAGTGTCATATTTACTCACTTAGAAGGCAAGATGAAATCTAGGCCAATGTATTTGATATTACTTCTACTCGGAGTAGAAACTCTGGTTTCAGAGAGCTTTTCCGCAAACGTTGTTTAGGTTTATGGCAGCGGTATCAGCAGACAGGATGTGAGATTTGCTCGGATCCCCCTGGAGCTTGTTCCTGGCTTGAGCTCAATCAGGTGTTATCTATGCATCGAGATAAGAGTGGCTCCCCTCCTCCATCGTTTGAGGCCTAGCCCGAAGAAATTCCACAGACACTTCTTTCGTCTGGAGACCTCAGGCTGATGTCCAGAGACGGACGATAAGGAAGCAGACGGCGTAGTTACAGACGTCTTGAGGCCGGTGGAGATGCTGGTGGTTAAATGGCCATAATTGCCACACAGATTTGAGGCTTCGCTATGTGTTTACTGCTTGTACCGTCAGCAGTGGTATTTCTCCTTTTTTTCACCAGCGCAAGTGTAAAGAAGACACAATTTTGCAGCCGAGCAGTTTCCAACATACCAAGGTCACACTCCTGTCATGAGGAAGTAGGAGGGACAAAGCTAGCGAAGGAAGGAGGGTAAAACGTGCAAAGAAGGGAGGGATGGAAAGAGGGCTCATGACTCTCAGGAGGACTCTCTTTCACAGATTTATTTTGACGACCCGTAGAGTCACAAGGCTAGAAATGTGTATTTATGCAACCAGACTCGATTTATTCGCATGACGTGTTGTTTTTAAATTCATGAACTGCTCTGTAAATCTAATTACACAACTCTCCGCGAACATAAAAGGCCTGCCGCTTGGCGTCAGCATTGGTGAGGATCTACGTGTGACCATATCACAAAATGTCAGTGTTTCTGCCCTCCGTGTGCATCATATAAAAAGAAAGGGGGACTGTCTAGATTTAAAGTTGACAATTATGAAGGCTGTTTGCTTGGCAGCACCTAAAAGTTATTCAGTGTCGTCCTGGATCATGTTAACAATTACAATATCGTGGTATCATCCATAGATTATGGCCTGCACACATGACATCTGTTGCATGTCTTTCTAGATTCCTCCTCTCTTGCTCCACCAATATTTTCCCAGTTAGAGGGTTTTTGTGGGGAGTTTTTCCTCTTCTGAATCGAGGGCTGTATGCCGTAGACGTCGTAAAGCCCCTTGAGGCAAATTTGTGATCCGCGTTAATGGACTACATAAATAAAAATTGACTTGATTCGACTGCAAATTGGCATCCAAGCGAAAGAGTCGCTAACTCAGACGAACATTATGAGCTTCCCCAAACTGCTATTAACTGCAGTTGTATTGTTTTGCAAAGTGCTTTTCTGCCCTCTCTCTAAATTATGTGACTCGATTGCCACATTCCTAAATTCACGCAGGCCTCATGTTAAATGCATCCCATTGGTATGCTAACTATTCTTCTATATAAATGAGGCTTTTGTGGCCGCAATCTTGGGAGGCCCAGCGTCTCTGCCTATATCATCAAATCATGTGTACACAGGCAGTGATAGAATTTGCAGCCTTTTTACATCACCGTGTTTTAACATCTGCCATTTCAGCATTCGGGAGGCCTCGAAACACAGGAACTGTTTGTGCGCGCGCTCTCTCCGAGCGGCAGGGAGCCAAGCAGCAAATCTCCAATGAGTCTCCACTGTCCAACCCTGTAATAAAACAACCCCTCAACACCCCATAATGACTCCAATCTGGCCTTGGGCTGTGGGTGCCACTAGCATGTATGTCACCCACCACATCCCCTCCTTGCTGGCCAGAAACATATGCTAACCACAAGTCCCTGCTTGGGTTTTCTGCTGGGAGTTAACAGTGCTATTGATTTTCGCAGTCCCTGTGGGAGTAGTTTGGGAGAAAGACTGGAACTCTCCGAGACTCGGGCAAAGAAAGTGGAGCTTAACTTTGCAGGTTTTAATGCAGTGAATCAGCCTGTGGTATGCACGGGGAATAAACTAGGTTCATAAAAACTGGTTTATTGCCCAGGGAGGAAGCAATCAAGAATTCACACTTGGACTTGAACATTTTCTCGAGCTCACTTTTATTTCTGTGGTGATAAAGTTGAAAACGATGACAGATTATCTCATATAACAGAACGTGTACCTGTTGCTTAGATATGTGGAGAATACCTCAGATTGCTGCTTATTACTTGCTTTTTTTGGCCTCTTGTCACATTGCAGTTAATCCAGTGTTAACTGCCAGCAGGTAGTTGGTCGTTTCTCTTCACATAACACAGCCTTTTCTACTATGTAGGCTAAAATGTAGCATTGTTTGCGTGCCATTTGAAGGCACAGTGTATCACCAGTGAGTCATTGCTGCCCCAGATCATATTATGATGCCTTTACCTGTTAAACTTAAATAAAATATGACGCTTGATCTCATTTTGGCTCCCTGCCTGCCTCGACAACACTCTGATGCTGCCAATTTAGCATGAAAGACTCGACTGAAGTTCACACTTTCCTTCAGATCTCTTCATGGCTGCAGGGAACGTTCTGTGACTGGAAGCTAAGGGTGTCTAGAGGACAGAGCGAGACTTAATATTGTTATCTGCCAACAAGTAGTACTATTCCACTCCTGACACCAAAAGACACCAGATCTCTTTGAATCCACTTTCACAATTTCATTAACAAGTTTCTTGTTGATCTTTTGAGTGCAGTGGCTTGCGTGCTGACAGAAGCTATTTAGCTTCAATAACATGAATGTTGGAAATTTAAAAAAAAGTAACACACAGGCGTTTTTGGTGTAATGAGGTGTAAACATTCTACAGCCTAAATTTTTATATTAACACAACAGAAAAAATGCAGTATTTTGTGTCCATTTTTCATAATGTACAGTCAATTTCAAATGTACTTTTCTGTTTCTTTGCATTTAGACGTATTTTTCTCTCCACAGAATTTTAAACAACAACAAGATTCAAGAACTCAGAAATGGATCCTTCTTTGGATTGTCAACTTTGGAAAAATTGTAAGTTTTATTGTTATTTTCATTTCTGCTGATGATTTGCGTGAGAATTAATGTATATGTGTTTGCAGTCTGTCTTTGCTAGTGTCTCCTGTACATTTCTAGATAAAACATACCGAGGCAGTTGAAACTTGTGCTTGGATTAAGATTGACACCTCAATAAGAGAAACACTAGAATGTTATTATTAGCTTTAAAAAAATGTCTTCCATCTTGCAGAGCATAGATATTGTATCTGTATATATCTTCACAATGGTGGCGCCTCGCAGTATTTCACATTATATCTACCAGTGCATTAGCAGGAACCATCCATCACTCCACAAGTGAAGCTTGGGCTTGTGGAGTCAGAGGTTTGTAAAACTCACATTGGCCTCGTGCCAGTGGAACATCCAGGTCATAGAAAATGAGTAGGCATCCGCACAGCACTTTAGTCTCAGTCAAGAATATCAGTCAATGGTGGAGGACTGGAGATGGTACTAGAAAAGGCTAATTATAGGTAGAGCCCCAAGGGTTGGTTGTTGTCTGCCTGGTGACATGCTCTCGACATACAGCTGCTGTGGTATTCTGGGGACGGGGCCCATTTTAGAGGAGTAACATGCAACCTCATTGCTTCCCCAAGATACAGTAATTCTAGAATATAACAGAGGCTGTAAAGTCTGTGCGCTTTATCTCGAAGGAGAATCTTTCTGAGAGAAGAAACTGTGGCTAAGCAGTGAGCGTAGAAGGAAATTGGTTCAGGCTTGGAATGAAGACATTTATTGGTATAGTTGTGTATGTTCCCTGAGATTCATTGGACAACGGAGACACGGCGTTCATCCCATGTGACTCTGACTTTGGAGATTGGAATGTCATCACCCGTGTTTCCTTCCTACAAAGGTTTCAAGAAAATGGCTCTGGGCCTGCACATACGGGCCACGGGTGATTTATCACTCCGGAATGGTTTCATGCAGATAAAATAACCAGACCATTAATGGCCGTGCTTTTACCCAGGGCTACAATAACACATGACTGCATTGATAAGGAATTCTAAGGCCATGTTTCCCCTGTCGTTCTCCCCAGTCTGGGACCAGAAATATAGAAGGTATATGAGGCCAAATTGATGACATTAATCCTAGTGATCGGTTTAGAAAGAAGGTTAAGTTCACGTATGCCCCCACTTGTCTGATATAATTGATCTTTGATTGACAGAAAAACCAACAGACTTCCTGTTTTCTGGGCCTTTCATCTAGATTTTTGCAAAAGTCTCCAGGCCTACAGGCAACTTCCATTCTCCTTGGACCCTGCTTGCAGCTCCTCTTGTAAAGTGTGATTTCGTACATTACCAGTATAAAGAACCTGCAGTATTTCCCCCTCCTTTTCATCTTCTGGCCATAATTTGTTGTGTGAAATTGTCTGGCACGATTTTTCTCAAGTTGACTCCCATTTTAAAGAGACATTTATCTGCTGAGATTGTTTATAGATTTGCAGGAATCTTCTCTGTGGGCCCATGAATTGGGTCAGATGTTTTTAGAGCTCAGGCCTTGAGGATAAACAGGAGGCTGTGTACTGAATGTGTAAAAAAGAAGCTTTGATCTGTCTCCACCAAGGAAGCCTTAAGGGCACTTATGTGCTTTGTCTGTGAGTGGCTGGTCGATTTGGTTGTAAAGTCGGTTCTGCCCGTCGTCGCGTCAATCCGCTGGCAAGTTTACCTCCAAAAGCAGCTCCCATTGTGCCTCACAGACCCCACCCCACTCCTGTCCACCCTCGGCCAGTGAAGCGAGATTGCTCGATGGCTTGCTTGCTTTTGTCATTGTAATGAGGCCAAGCCAAGGCCAGAGGTGTCAGCAGTACGATTCCCAAACACACTCTGCATGCTGAAGCCTCTCCCTCCGTGAAATGTTCCTATACCCCCGCCCCTCCTACCGCCAATCCCACTCCCTTTTTTCTCTACAAACTCTCAAGTCGGCCTGAATGCGCCGAGGCTCTCCATCTTGCCTTCTACCCCTCCTTCCCCCTGCCTTCACAGCTTCTTTTTTTTCCACAAAGAAACTCTGCCTCATTTGGAAGTGCCTATATGCAGTCGTGAAGACTGAGACAGCAGCTGGCTGTGAGCGCCAGAGAGGGGTAGAGAATCGATTACGCCTATCCGGCTCTCTGTGTGAAATTGCAAAGTAACTGTGGAGACCGCTGTGTTTTGTCAGGGCCAAAGGTGCCCCTACTTGGAAATAAGCCACACAGAACCCCATTATCACTCTCCTCATAGACATAGGAGCCAAGCTAGGCGACGGTCACATGCTAATTCCTGACTAAATCCGCTGCTGTGGAGGAATGCTTATTGTGGAAAACAGAGCAAGGATAACAGCTCTAGTGTGCAGCGTTTTCTGAAGAATTCATTGTTGTCCATTCAGGAATGGCACAATACTTGTGGAAATAGGTATGTAAGCAAGATACGCCTAAATATAAAGTTAGTTTGGAGTGCATATTGCAATACTGTTTTGTCCGGTGCACATAAAGCTTTCATTTGCTTAAACAGTGTGATTAAAGCAAGACTTTTTTTAAGAAATGAAATGTTGAAGTTTGTTTTGAAACAAATAAAATGCACCCCGCTCAATTCAATGCACCCCCGCTCAATTCAATACACCCAGTAATTTTGTCGGTGCAACCTTACTTAGTCTGGTATGACCAGAAGCCTGTTTACAGACTTTGTAAACTGTGTTAAATAGCTTTTTAAAAGTGGTTTTAATGCAAATGAATGAATATGCCATACCTCACCAGGAGACATGTTTGTTTGTAGTTTTCTGCTCGTGGTCCCATCCTGTTCTTATTCAGGTCACAAGTGACATTACTAGAAGTGTTGAGAGGACTTTTAATTAATTAATTTAATTTAATTCAATTGCAGGATAATGAGAAAGAGGTGTACTAAACATTAGCATAGTGTTAGCACCATGGGGTAACAGCAGCATCTCGCTCAACTCTACTAACGTTATCTAATATTAGACACCGGCGGCTAGCAGGCTGTAGCGGCAAAATCACTCAGTGTATTGAAGTGTGCGAGGGTGCTTCTGAAATTAGTGTTTTGTTTTGGACAGGAAGAGGATAGTACTTCTTTAAGAAGTTACACGCTTCATGCAGGGAGCTGGATGGAACAAGCCATCCACCATTCTTCTCTAACTGGAGGCTCAGTGTCATGCCAGGAAGCCTTCATATGTATACGCTGTCTATGACCCTCCACAAGAAAATTACACCAAAAACAAACTTCAATTAATATTTACTCCATGTCACATGAGTTTTAATATTATTGTAAATAACACCATTGGAAGGCTGTGTGTGTGTGTGTGTGTGTGTGTGTGTGCCCCTTGAAATGGCCGCAACTACAAAACCGCCCTTTGGTTTGGGACCGGTTCAAGAACAGTGCTGGAACACATTAAGAAATATTCAGCCAGCTATTTCAATTTGAGCATGTCGAGAAAAAACCTGGCATTTTCCTCCGCAAATAGATTTCAGAGGTGCCAGATCATGTGTGGTCAGCGGTCTTTGGAATCTGAAGTGCAGTTATGGGTGGTGAAGCATGGGCTGATCCCCCTCCGACACCCCATATTTCATCCAGTAGCGTTAGAATATCAGAGAGCGGCTGTGTTCTTTTTCTGTCATTAGTGTTAGCGGTTACTCCTGGGTCATTTTGCACTGTGAAGACCACCTGGAGATCAAAAGAAGCATCTTCAGACATTCTTCCTAAAATCACAACCTTAAAACACAAAACTTACTCACTGCATTCAAACTTTGAATACAGGGGGTGTACTTAATAAGCAAACATGAGTATATACAGTGTCAGAACACCAACATATTAGTGACATTGTTTTCTGTTATTTGTTTAAATCTGATTTGTGGCTTGCACATCTGACCAGTGAGTCAAACCAGAGCAAAAGGGCCTTTTTTTCCCCCTTGAGTCATCATTCTGAACTCGGCTGGTGATGCTTGCGTCCTGCTTCACCTCAGCTGTAACAGCTGCAACTACAAGCCAAGTTTACATGAAAAATAAATGAGCTCCAGCAACAAGCAAATTAGTAGACTCAACACCTAACACACACACACACAGAGTCCTAAAACTGGTTGTAAGAATATTTTTCAGCTCTTTGTCCTGCAGTCTCATTTTTCTTTCAACACTCCTGCGCAGAGAGGCCAGGTCTGCGAGCTCACATCAAAAGCTTTAACAAGCAATAGATTTTTTTGTCTATGACTTATCTATGACCACCTACCCCACCTTCAGATGACAGGCCCTCGACATCAAACGGGCAGAGTTAGCCAGAGGCCCTTTTGTGTGGGTTCAGGTGGCGACTAGAAAACCTCCCGACCCTCCGCCGCACTGTAATGAGTGACTAGGCAGTGCCAGCGCAGGTGAGCACCGCAGGAATTCTGCGACCGCAAGTCTTTGAACCTCAGGAGAGAGAGAAGAGGAGGAGGGGCGGGGTCTAAATGTGTGTGTGTGCGTGTCAGCATCGGTGTTGCTGTGTGTGAGAGCAGGAGAGCAACCGCGAGGGTCAGTTACCGCCGCTGTGTTGTAACAATCAGTGGGCGAGGCTGGCAGAGGTCTGGGTGTTCCAGTCGGGCAGAAAAAGAAACGCGCGCTTGTGCAAAATATGGTCGGCTCTGTGTATTGTAACCATATTATTATGGGCGTGAGTGAATTTGTATCATTATGTTCTAAGGACGGTAATCCAAGTCCTTTTCTTGCCACATTTACCTCCCTTGCCATGTCGACGCATGCATACTGAAATTTCAATTTCAGGTCCAGCGACTTAAGTGGGTTTCCAGTATTTAGAGTATTTACACATCAGCCAACAGGATTGCATTGTATATATCCTATAACGTGCTATTCTGCATGGTCGCCATAATACAAAATGCAAAATACCGTTAAACATCTCAAAATACAAAGATACTGAATGAAGTACCATGTAGTAAGGACAACACAAACTCACATTTGGCCTGTTTGAAGTTAAATCCTTGCCATTTTTGTGTCTAAAAACGTTTTTTATTGCTGTTCGAATTGCTCGCGACTTTGAATTCTCAACTTTTTTTCCCCCTTTTTATTTCCACAGGGAGCTGCGGAGTAACACGATCAGTCGCATTGAACCGGGCGCCTTCCTCGGACTGCCGGCGCTTAAACGACTGTGAGTAGCGGCGGAGCTCCTGCAGCCTCGCCGTCTCTTTTAATGTGGTTTCTGCACGTGCTCGTGTGTGTGCGTGTGTATACTCCACATTCACACATTCAGCCCCTCTGGGATTTCACTGAGGTGTTCTTTTATTATTGCAACCAAAAGATTTTTTTTCTTTTTTTTTCCTGGAGTGTTCACTTTAATCATCTGCCATGTGCGAATAGTGGTTCGTGGACAGTCACAGCTCTTGTCCAATGTGTCTTCTGTTAAACGTTTGTCATTTTGCAGTGTGGTCAAAGCCATTTCCTTTTGATATTTTCTGTTGGTAGGACTGTTTGTGTTCTTGAAAGATTTTACAAATTCCATAACGGTCTGGGCTGCGTTATTTTTCGTCACGTTCAGTCGGAGACCGCTTCGCTTCCAGCTTCGACTCTCCTCGCCCATATTGTGTTTAAGGCAGCTGTTGTCTTGTGCGTCTGTGCGTGTTCCAGCAGGTCCAGAGTGTATCCAGTGTCCATAAGGGAGCGTGGTCAGGCTGCAGTCTATTTCTACAGTCTTGTTTTGTCTGGCCCGCCGCCAGAGACCACTGCATGAGGCTTTATATGCTTTCACAAACTTTACCCCCCAAAAAAAGGAGGCTATCTAAATGTGTGTGGGTGGCGTCCGCGGATATCTCGATGATCATTTCTGATATGCGGAAAACACATAAAGCTAGAGCCCATCTGGGATATGTGGTGTGTGCATGTGGGAGGTCAGAAACTATGCGCTTAACTGTATAGTTGTGTGTTTCTCTTTGCGTGTGTGTGTTTGAGAGAAAGAGAGAGAGAGAGAGAGCGAGCGAGAACACAGCGTGAATTGGAATCATCAGACAGTACCCGGCCGTTGCCAACACAAACTTGAGCTTGGCTGCCGCTGCGGAGCAATAAGAGCGAGACAGGAAGGCAGTCAGCTCCTTGGCTACAGACCGGGCCTCAACCCCACCCTCCCCTCCCCACCCCGACCCCCACCCCCACCCCCACCCCTTCATCATCAACGCATATCCCTGCCACACTCAGATGGATCCGTGCTCGCCTATATGTCTTCTGCACACACACACACACACACACACACACAAGCTATTCATAAAGACTTTCCTCATCGCCGCAGAGAGAGCCCAAACCTCACGCGGGTTGTTCCAGAGTACAGTTTGGTTTCTGCCCGAGGGCAAGAAAGTTTAATTGGCCCCGCCACCCGTCTCACGTAATTTCAAAGGGTAGTTGTCGCTCACTCCGCCGCGAAAGGGGGAGAAAAAAGGAGAGGACAAGCGAGGGAGATGACGAGGTAGTTCTGGACCCTGGGAATGTAAACACAGAAGCCCTACATCAAGTTGCTGGATCCACTGCTACACATCCACCCTACTTTTTTTTCCCCCCTCCTCCCAGTTCTTTGGAAAATTGGACTGAAGTTACTTTGCACAAAGAAGTAGTTTTTACAAGCAATTATGTCATATTTATTTGGCAAATCTCTGGCACGGGTTTCTCTACCTTTCACTTTGACTCTGCTCGAGCCAGCCTTTGATTTCCCTCCATCTGTGCGTCTACCTCCCACGTATCGCCTAATTAGATTTCTTCTCATTTCAAGGTGTGCCATTTGGAGGGGCCTAATTATCTTATGTGTCTTGTCACAAAGTAGTGGCTGGATATTTAAAGAGGAAAGTCTGGATAATAAAGGTTCTACACACGAGGCTTTAGTCAAAGGCTCGTCGTGACTTCAGCTGTAATGAGTTTGTGAGTCAGATGTTCATTCCAGCTTGAAAAATATGGATTTATTAGAGTTTGAGAGACAATTAAACTTTTACGTTGGCTCTGTGGCTATGTATAGCTACGCAATCGCTGCTTGTTTTCTCTCAAGTTTCTGGTGTCAGCCGAGGCTGTTACGAATAACGACAACGCGAAGCAAGCTTCGAGAAGGCTCGATTTTTCCTGGTCTTTTTTTGTAGCGCACATCTCTTAAAAGGCATCTCCACTGCAAATGTTCTGCCCTGAACCCCCCCCAACCGCGATCACAGTGCACGGAACCACGTGATCTCATGGAATAATCTCATATCCAGTAATGAAACAAGTCAGACCAAATGGAAGAATGTAAACACAGACGCCACGGGGAACATAATTAAAGCGCGATACAGCCTGATCGCGCATAATACATTCGCATCACGTCGCGGTGGTGGCATCAAAGGGAGAAGTCAAACGCTGAACTGTAAATCAAAACCTACATCCTAGGCCCCCCCCCCCCCGTTAACCCCTTTGTGTCGACCGTAAATCCAGCTGTTCCCGGCCCTTTTTAAGTAGCTGTCGAACGAGGCACTCGCACCGTGTCCGTACTTTAGCGGACGCGTTTGGAAATGTCAGTTTCGCACTATGAGGTTTAGGTAAGTTCACCGTCTAAACTGAAACAAAACAGACAAAAAAAAACGTTTTAAAAACTCTGCCTTCCCTGTCAAAGTGTCAGTTTTCAGTGGTCAAAGTTGTGGATAGAAACCTGAGAAAAACACACACCTATTTATGGTCCACTAGGTTGGGAATAGGCTTAGCGTTAAAGCATTGTAAAAGAAACCCAACTGTTCCGTGGATTTCTAGAATAGCGTGTCAAGTTAAAACTTGGTGTGCAGATGACTGGCAAATAAAAACTCTCAATTACACCCTTACAACTGAACTCACATCTGATCTAGAAATAACCAGCTGGTCCCACTTGTCTGTGTTTCTTTATACGCGGCGGGAGTTCGGGTTTAGGGTCCGCTGGTGGTCACCCCCTCGAGGGGAAAGATAAGTGTACCCCTTACTTCGCTTTCCACGGAATTCCACACGCGTTTTCACAGAGTTCGACACGTACAAGTGCACTCAAAATGCAGTCCTCAAACCCCGCGGATGTCTCCGGCCTCAGCCCTTTCACTCCGCATTCCACCAACAGCTGAACAGCCCCTGTCCGGAGCCTAATCACATCAGGCTATTTTTTGCCTGTGCCCGTTCGCAACAACTGAAGCAGTGCTCCGTGCCGTTAATGTGCTACATGCCTGTGGTTGACATCAGCCTACTAGTCGACTAGTTCTAGCAGACGGAGAGTAGTCAGTTATAGCTACGTAGCCGGAACAGGAGGTGTTGGGTGTAATGATTCCTAACACACTTAATCTCAGTCGTCTTAAGTCCCTTGATGCAGTTGTAGCTTTAGTGTTGGAATCTAGGCGATGAAGTGGGATGAAAGTTTGGCTTTCGCCAGGGGAGCCCCCCCCCCCCCCCCCATGTCCACCCCTTCACTTCCACTGTGTTATCCTTCCCCTGACACACAATACTCGCACAAATTGGCAAGCCCGTGAAAGGCATCTCTCTTTTTTTCCCCTTTCTCCTCTTCCAAGTGGAACTAATAACCTCACACAGTAAATTCCCCAGCTGGTACCTTAAGGACCAACACCAATAATTACATAAACGCTCGGATGTTAGCATATGCCTGACAGTCTTTTTCCAGGTATCGCTATGTGTCAGTATCACATTCCTCGAGCACCCCAGGACACAGTTTAGCTTGTGGGTTGAGGTAATGATCTGTCTTTCTCTCCCGGGCTCTTGTTTCTTGACTTGGCACTTTTCAGTGATTGGATCACTCACAGCGAGCGAGAGTCAGCGTGTGTGTTACAAGCATTGTGAAGGTGCGGCGAGTGTGAACTTTGCTTGGTTTAAATGTTATCTCGCCGGTAAGTTGTCAAACATGCTTATTATCCATCAATCCCACTTCACGCTCTTTACATTCCAAAAGCGATTAGCTCCCAGCGATGGAAACCCTGCATCTGAGGACGGTGGGCTAAAATTTACTCGGAGTACTCGAGTGAATATTCCTTCCTTTGCAGTTGTTTCTACATGTTTGCACATCGGGTGTGATTTACAGAGGTTAGGATCCGTCTCTGCCATGTTCGGTCCCGGTCCTTCTGAAAGGCGTCAAGAGTCTCAGACACTTCCTTCTGATGTTTGCCCGAGACTTCTGACGTGTTTGACATTAATCACAGGCGATTAATCATCTCCCAGAGTGTACACTGCCTTTGATGTGTAGGTTCCCTTGAAAGCCCACACAGACATTATCTAAAATCACCTTGAAAGTTGTAAACCTGTCAGCTGTTCTCTGCCCCAACCTGCCTCCGCTGAGCTCGGCTCTTTCTGCTTAATCTCAGCGACTTAAACATTTCTCTGTTTATCAGTTTTCCTCGATGCCATCTGATTTTTCCGGACTTATCTCGTCGGGAACATTCCCACCTCCCAGCTTTGATGCAGCTTACTACCCGATGGTCTTCTGGACCGTTGTGGTTGTCATGTCGCGCGGTGTCTGAAATGAGAAATAAACCAGAAACTTTCTTTTTCCGTGTGTGTGTTCTTACAGAGACTTGTCCAACAACAGCATCGGCTGTCTCAATGTCGACATCTTCAAGGGCCTCACCAGTCTGATCAGACTGTAAGTTATTAGTATTTTTATGAACACGTCGATTGTGCGCTAAAATATGATGTAATCCTGTAACATTCTGGGATAAATGATTATTTCTCATCATGTACTTGTTGATTTTCTTCCAGAAACCTTTCTGGGAACATGTTCTCTTCGTTGGCTCAGGGGACCTTTGACAGCTTGGTGTCTCTGAAGTCTTTGTAAGTGTTACGGAGCACGTTCCTGTCGTTGTGTGATTGTGATGCCTGCAAACCAAACGCGTTAAAATCAAAATATAGACTCAAACTGTCTTTCCATCACACAGATCAGGCTTTTTGTCACTTAACTTGATATTTTGGTGCTTCCCGACCACTTAACCTGTCTTCCTCACCCCCTCCCCCTCCTGTTTTTGTATACACCCAAAGGGAGTTTCAGTCACCTTACCTGCTTTGTGACTGCAACCTTCTGTGGCTGCTGCGTTGGATCACCGAGAGGAAAATCGTGGTCAAGAACACCAAGTGCTCCTACCCCCAGTCTCTCCAGGGTCAGCTCATTAGCGCCATCAAGCCAGAGCTCCTTACCTGTGGTATGGATACACACACACACACACACACACACACAAACTACACAGAGACAAAAATCTGTGCAGCGTGCAAAGGCACACCCGAAAATAGTCACATGATTCAGCACCGCAGAGACGCTATCTGATGCGTCACCTGACAGTTTGAAAGGCCCGAAATAAGCGGCGAGTCGCGTCACAGACCGCGGCGTCGAAGCGGTGCGCTCGCTCTTCAATTTAGCTGTTTTTGGTATCCAGCGAGGCTGCCGGCGTTTGGGGAAATGGGGGCTTGTGCAATGACACGGGAGATAAGAGAAGGGCTGCCCAGGCCAGTGCCGCCTTTGTTTGTACTTGCTCACGTCTTATCAGTTTGGCAGTCATCACAGTGAGGGATTATGAAATACACGGCACAGATCTAGCAGGAGCCGTGGCCTGACGTGAATGACAAATAGCACCGATGTATCCAGAGTTTTTTTTTTTTTTTTTTTAGTTTCCTCGTGTGTCCAACAAGTGCTAAGAGTGGAACAAAAAGGCACTGTGTCCAGAGTAAGCTGAATATGAGCTATTACTTTTCTGTGATAAGTTGTCTGGTTTTCCTCAGATGCCCCGCTCGAGCTGCCCTCCTTCCAGCTGACTCCGTCCCAGCGTCAGGTCGTCTTCCAGGGGGACAGCCTGCCGTTCCAGTGTCAGGCCTCTTTCGTGGCCGAGGACATGCAGGTGCTGTGGTACCAGAACGGCCGCATGGTCAAGCCCGACGCCGCCCAAGGCATCTTCATTGAGAAGCACATGGTGCAGAACTGCTCTCTGATTGCCAGGTATGGCAGCGTTCACGTTAACGCTAACCTAACAGAGGGAGCGGCGCCGATTCAAACGGTAGCATCTTTTCAGTCCAGCTCTTTGCGTTCACCATCAGGCTGACCCCCTCCTCTGTCTTTCTCCTCAGCGCACTGACCATCTCGAACATTCAGCCCGGCTTTACTGGGAACTGGGAGTGCCGGGTCAGAACGAGCAGGGGCAACACCACCAGGACTGTCCACATCGTGGTGTTGGAGAGCTCCGCAAAGTATTGCGACCCCGAACGCGTCGCCAACAACAAGGGAGAGTTCAAGTAAGTAGACACACACACACGATCCTCTAATGTAAAAGCCCGAATGTCGTGTTAGATTTGTTGTTTGGCATCTGTTAATGAAATGAAAGCGCTGTTTTCCCCGGGTCTGATCGTGTCACAGTTCCAACCGTTCACATTTCTACAAATAAATAAGTAAATGAAAATAAAGGTGTAAAGCAGTATTAAAAATATGACATGTCCTGCATGCTGTCATGTCAAGCACTGTGGCCCCCCCTTGTGGTTAAACGTGTAAATGATTTCATGGCTTTGGTCATAATCATCACATTACTCTGTTGCTGTTGATTGTCTCTGACATTATGGCTCACATGACGCAAAGTTAGGAGAAAATAAAGACGTGGTTTGTGTCACCCAGCGAATGGCAAACACCAAACCGAGATCTCTTTGGTTCACTCCAGGTGGCCGCGCACCCTGGCGGGCTTCCGAGCCTACCTCCCCTGCAACAGACTGATATCAAGCGCGGGCACATACTCGGGCAGCCCAGGCGAAGAGCAGCAGGCGTGGCGCTACTGCGACCGGAAGGGGGTGTGGGCCGAGGACGACTACAGCCGCTGCCAGTTCCAGAAAGACGTCACAAGATTTCTGCACGTCATCAACCAGGTCTGTGTCCAGTCGCTCCGTCGCTGTCTGTTCTTTCTCTCCTCTGTGCTAAATCACTCTTCCGAGTTCCTCTCATCTTTTCCTGCTTGGCCGGCTTCACTCAAACCGTGCCGAGACGGACACAGACTGATTTTCCTCTCTCTCCGTCCACCCGTCAGATGGCTCTGAATGAGAGCAACGTGGTGGCCAGGGCCCGACGCCTGTTGGTCTGCACGATCGACGCCGCCAACTTCTCGGACAAGATGGACATCATCTTCGTGGCCGAGATGATCGAGAAGATCGGCAAGTTTGTGGAGAAGTTCAAAGACGTGAGTGCTGCAGTGGGTCGCGCTGATTTGTTCATGGTCCTGCCAGAACAAAGCGCTTTTACAATCAAACGTGGCTTGTTGTATTTCCCGTTCAAGGACAAACAGATTAATGCTCAACATCTGTTTGTTGTCATGTTGTTTAATGAGAAAAGATGTCTTGTCACGACTATCGGCACAGCTGTGGGCCAACAAAAAGGAAAGTTCTCAAAGTAAAGTAAGCTGCCGGCGCGCTGTCACTGCCGTAGGCAAAGATCGCTGTGGCATTAGAGCATATTAAAGTTTAGTTAGGCGACACCATGCTCGAAATGTGCTTCCAATAATCACTTAGCTACAGCGAGTCAAGTATCTCCCCCGAGCCTGCGTTTAATGCTGTTTGATACAAACAAGATGCAGGCTGAGCATGTTTACTTCTTCTGTTTCCACTCCACTGATATCGCATATGAAGTGCTGAGTGGCTGCTACGTGTACTCAGTGTTTTTGGCTCACAGAAACTATACTGACAAGTTTACCAAGTCTGTGCCATTCGCTCACTCATGTCCATATTTGCCTCCCAGCTGGGCGAGGTGATGGTAAGCATGTCCAGTAACTTGATGCTGGCCGACGAGAGGGTGCTGTGGATGGCTCAGCGTGAAGCCATGGCCTGCACCCGCATCATCAACTGCCTCCAGAAGATTGCTGTCTACCGCCTGGCCACAGCGCAGGCCTTCTCCCTGGTTAGTCCCGCCAACAAACTCGCCTGCGCTTGTTTGCGCTCGCACGATCAGAACCGGGCACTTTAAAACTTTGTTTGTTCTGGAATGAATCGAGTCACCGTCTCCTCTCGTCACTGCAGACGTCCCCCAACATAGCACTGGAGGCTCACTCCGTCAGGGTCAGCGACTGGAACGGGATGACCTGCATGCTGTTCCAAAGGCCCAGCCCCGAACGCACACCCGGCCAGGACCGCCAGCTCACCTTCAAATGCAACACCACCAGTTCCTTCTCCAGCATCTTTCACAAGGTCGAGAGACCATTGCAGTTTGTTAGCGGGTCGTTTCTCCTGCACGTAAAGCACATAAAAACAAATACTTAGCATAAATAAAACAAAGTATTTAAGGTGAAAATATGAAAAGGTTGTATTTTTTACACTGTTGTGTATTTTGTCCCCGTAGAGCACCATTGTAGAGGCTTCCCTGCAGCTTCCTCAGTCTCTGTTCACCCAGGCTGCAGTCCCTGGGCAGCCAGAGGACACGGTCTACAAGCTCCATCTACTGGGCTTCCGCAATGGCAAGTTTTTTCCCTCAACCGGCAACTCGTCCCAACTGGCTGACGGTGGGAAGAGGAGGAGCGTGGCGACTCCCGTCATCATGGCCAAGATAGGTGAGTCACACGTCGTTTTTTCAGCCCTAAAGCTGAAAATATTCAAATGAAGCAGCCAAAACCTGTCCGCACCACAGGAACCAAATAGCCACGATAAAACTAAAAACCTGTCTATGTTTTCGATCAGAGGGGATGTCCCAGCACGTCCTCAGGACCCCCGTTAACATCACCCTCCGCCGGTTTGCCCGAGGCTCAGATGCTGTGTCCGCCTCCTGGAACTTAAGCCTGGCGGGAGGCCACGGAGGATGGCAGAGCGACGGCTGCCACATCCTCGGCCATCACGACAACTTCACCACCATATCCTGCAACTCTCTGGGGAACTACGGCCTGCTGATGGTAGGTTGAGTTATTCCTCATGTTCAGTGTATGATATGTATCATGAATTTGAGTCATGGCGCGCGTGGCGCTTTGCATCCGGCACTTCTCTGCATTATAATTCCCGGGTTACGGCGCGGAGCGACGTGCCGTAACAATATCACCTAAAACTGAGGATTTATCGCCTCATCCGTCACGCAGGACCTCAGCAGCGTGGAGTTTTTCTCTCCCAGCATCCAGCCCCTGCACCCCGTCATCTACGCCACCACGATCATACTCCTCCTCTGCCTGTTCACCATCATCATCAGCTACATCTACCATCACAGGTAAGAGATTCTTGGTGGAAGTCAGCATGAATGTTTTGCTGCATCTTCGTCTAAACTTGGCAGGATTTACTTTTGCCCCGAGCTCCCATTAAGTCTTGCTCAATAGACAATTATCTGTTTTGTTTTGTTTGGGGTTTTTTTTTTCATGTTTTTGGTAATTATGATTAATCTTGCTGATGTTATTTTTCCAAATCATTTTTTTGTTTGTACAACTTTTTCCGTTTCTATTCTCTTTCAAAGCACAACAGTTTGAGAGCAACACAATCATCAAATCAAAGTATTTGTAGCGCTGTAGGTTTGATCGGAGAAACCTGCCAGTTGGTAGATGACCAGCGTGACAATATATGAGGGATTAAACTGGCTGCGGTGGAGCCCGGTGATCTGGAATACTGACAGTGTGAAATATAAGTTTAGATTATGATGATGTTTGGATGTTTGATGTCTGGAGGGGTACAGATAACTTGCATAACAGCATTTTTACATCTTAATTCTTTTTTTTTCCTCCCCCCTGACTCCAGGTCTGTCCGTGTGAGCCGCAAGTTTTGGCACATGCTGGTCAACCTCTGCTTCCACATCTCCCTCACCTGCGGCGTCTTCGTAGGCGGCATAAATCAGACGCGATACGCGAGCGCCTGCCAAGCGGTGAGTACGCGCCGCCCCCACGCACCTCCGCCTCCCCCCCCCTCGCCGCGAACGCTTTCCAGCAAACCGAACAGTCAGCAGTCACGAAGACGAGCAAAGTTGTTGTTTTCACGGGAAGAAAACGTCGAAAAAGTTGCCTTTGGCTGAGTTCAATCCACTCAAAAAAAATACAGTAGATCGTTTCCATGGCTTGAGGTGATCCTGCACCTCCTGTCATGATGTGTTGTACCAGGACACATTAGTTATTCATTCTTCCGTTCACCTGGATGAAAGATTTTGGCAGAAAACTTCTTGCTTCTTTCTTTAATCCCCCTTGGCATAACAGTCTATCTCAAAAAGTGTTTTTTTTTAAAACTCAGAGTGATAATGACACATAATAATATAATATATATATAAAAATGGTGCAATCTCTTGCAGGTGGGCATCTTGCTACATTATTCAACTCTGGCCACCACTCTGTGGGTGGGCGTGACGGCGCGCAACATTTACAAACAGGTGACGCGCAAGGCCAAGCGCTACGAGGAGCTGGACGAACCCCCGCCGCCCCCGCGGCCCATGCTGAGGTACGACGCCACCGTCATTACATCAAAAGATGCGTGTGATGCAACTTTATATGACAGCACCCCCAAATGGCAGCATTGGGCGACTGCGTGAAGATTTTGGGGCTGCTATTCGGCCGTCCTGTCACACGTCAGCCCACCGCAGGAACTTTTAGGTTTACCAAATGTGCCTTAGTGCTTCATATCAAACAGTGCAAGGAGATCCAAGCTTGTGGCTGTATCCAATATTCATCTTGTGTGAGCAAATGAAAGAACAGATCCAACACTAAACTTGAACTGTCTTTTTTTTACTATACCTGGACCTGAATGAGCGTTCGAGCACACATAAAATCTGTTTTTTCTTAAAAATTCTCAATTGGTCTCTTTATTTTTATATTTTTTGTATATTTTGGGAGGATGTTTTAGTATACGCTTTCTTCACATATCTGTCTTTATGAGTACCAGCATTCACACTGTGACCCATGCTTAGTGTATTTTTACACAGATAACATTCCTAATAACTGAATTGATGTCATAATTGAGGTTTACATACTTTGCATGTTTTTAATTGATATGGATTGGATACGAATGGATTTTTGGGGCTTTCTCTCCTTCTAACTGCTCGTGTTTGTTTGTCAAACTGCCACATGGTGTCAGCATCGAGGCCTGAAGTACCACTGGACCTCTGTGACAAGCTCAGGCCCATTTGTCGTCCCGCAAACACAAAGACTAAAGCAGAACCCGCCTCTCTGTGCTTCCCTCAAAAGGTTCTACTTAATTGGCGGAGGGATCCCCATCATCGTCTGCGGGATCACTGCAGCGGCTAACATCAAGAACTACGGAAGCCGGTCCAGCGCACCGTAGTAAGTAGTCCCCGCACACAAAGTAATTAAAGTTCCCGTCCCTCGGGACGCGCTCATAGTCACGCTACGTCTTTTTATCTGGACAGCGGTGTTTAATAAAGAAGCATCCAGGCCCGAGAGATCCTTTACATTCCATCCTCAGGAGGAGCTGGCTTTAGTTATCGACCGGCCAGACTGCATTGCTTTCGTAAATAATGGATATTTTTATGAGGGTAGAAAAAGTTTATTCCCTGAAGTTGTGATTATAGAGGCCTTTTAATGGTGTGTGCATCCAAGCAAGAAGCAACTGCTGCCAGTTTACGCCCCCCCCCCCCCCCTCTCTCTCTCTACAGTGGCAGCTGTTTAGATTGTGCAACGTGGCTGACTAATTGAGAAATCTGGACCCGTATCTGTCTGAAGTCTTTGGAGTTTAATTAATTTCTTGCAAGCAAGATGAATCCAGCCCGTGTTATTAAATGTAACGGGACAGTTGCTGTAAAAACGGGATGCAAAAGTTTCCCAAAGAGTCATTTTAACTTTGTGAAGTAAACAATGATGGTGACAGATTAAGACGAGGAGATGGGGTATTGTTTTAATGAGCGCTGTTGGCAATTTTCCTTTTAGGAAGTACTATATAACTTAAGTTATTGCTAAAAGATGATCTTGATATGCAGTAATTGGGGGGAAAAATCGCACATCATTATCTCGCTGTGCATGAGATGTTGATCTTCTGTCTCTCCCTGTAGTTGCTGGATGGCATGGGAGCCCAGTATAGGGGCTTTTTACGGCCCGGTGGGATTCATCATCTTCGTGGACTGCATGTACTTCCTCAGCATCCTGCTCCAGCTGCGGCGCCACCCCGAACGCCGCTACGAGCTCAAGGAGCCGACCGAAGAGCAGCAGCATCTGGCCTCAGCCAACACAGAGGTCGGGGTAGATGGTCCCATCGGCCACTGCCACCCCCTCACTCTCCAGCTCCACCCTCAGGAGGCGTCGTCGTCCATCGTGTCCGCTCCCCACGCCGTGCCGCTGATGGCCCTGGAGAACGAGCACACCTTCGCCGCTCAGCTGATGGGCGCGGCAGGAGCTCTGGGGCTGTACGCGGCCCTCTGGGTGTTCGGCGCCATGGCCGTATCGCAGGACCACCCCTTTGACTTAGCTTTCACCTGCCTGTTTGGGGTGGCCGCGCTGGCGTTGGGGGCATTCATGGTGGCGCATCACTGCGTCAACAGGCAGGACATGAGGCGCTATTGGTCCCAGGCTTGTTGCTCAGGGAGACGAGCCTACTCTGCGCAGGAGGACGTCCTCCTGCCTCAGCCGGGCGTGGCAATGACATCCACAACAGGATCTGCTGACAAGGCAGATGGGGAGTCGACAAAGTGTGGCCAGAGCAGCGCAGACTCTTCTTACACAAACAAGAGCGCCCCGAGCGTGCGCAACTCTGCCCACGGCAGCAAGCTGACCAACCTGCACGCAGAGGCGGCCCAGTGCAAGTCCGTCTCTGCGCCGGTGACGGCCAACGGCGCAGCTGTTTTGGACAACAGCCTGACCGAACACTCACTAGACAATGAAATTAAAATGCACGTGGCACCAGTTGAGGTGCAGTTCCGCCCGATGAACAACATCAACAACCCAACAGCTGCCACCAACGGACACGCGAGCAGGCACCACAAGAACAGAGCCAGAGCGCACAGGGCGAGCCGGCTCACCGTGCTGCGAGAGTACGCCTACGACGTCCCCACCAGCGTCGACGGCAGCGTGCAGAGCGCCCCGCACAGGCGGCACCACCATTACGACATAGCGGCGCGCAACAGTAGGAGGGCGGCCTACATGGCTTACAGAGAGCGGCACCAGAGCCAGCTGCAGCAGGACAGCAGCGACAGCGCGAGCCTGCCGCGCCGCTCCCGCTACGCCGACAAAGGAGGCGGCAGCGCCCTGGGAAACGGGTCGGTGGTAACTATAGAGACTGAGCGGGCAACTGCCGCCGCCGCGTCGAGCTCGTGTAAAGACCCTGGTCCCGCCAAGCAACAACCCGGCAGCACAGAACTAGAAAACGAGCCCAAATCATACGGGCTCAACCTCGTCACTCAAAATGGCGACACGCTCAAAGAAAACGGACAGACAGTGCCTTTAATTAGCACAGAGAGTGCAGCCAGCGTAAAGACCGGCCTGTGGAAACATGAAACTACTGTGTAGCAACAGTTTCCGTCCCAAAGACTACATCGTGACACAACAACTCGCCTTTTAAACTGTGAAATGTATTTTTTTTTTGTTTTTCGATTGGACTTTTTTTTTTTTTTTTATGTACAATCAAATAATTACTGCCACTGAACTGTCTCTGTAGATATGTTTTTGTAAATGGTCTATTTTTATAACTTTTAATCCAAACCATTTTTATTCCATTTAAGAGTTGTACATGAAACTGCATGGTCTGAGCTGTGGCCCTGTGCGCACCCTTACCCCAGGGATTTTTTTTCTCCCCACCCCCGTTCTCTAGTTTGTCTCAAAAATAATAAAACAAAAGTTCTGTTTACTTAATTGTATCTTCTTTTTTTTTTTTTTTATTCTTGTGATAACACCCACAATCTCCTCTTGGGTCCTTGCAGCCAGTGCAAAGGTGAGTCAGAGCTGTTTTGTTTCCAAGAATTACTCTTGCTGACAATATATGACAAGCTGGTAATTGGGTTTTTCAGTGACCTTCAGGTGGCCTCGGGTTCCTTTCTCCGCAGTGGAGCAGCACTTTAATTGCAACTGGCTGTGGCTTTGGGCTCTATAGGTGCTTTCTCCTTGCCTGCTGGCAGATTTGATGAGTGCACCGTACATTCTGGGCTCCCGCTGACTTGATGCCCGGGCCCGTGATTGACAGCTGACTCGCGGGGCAAGCGAGGCTGCCACGAGAAGAAAAGATAATGAGAGGAGTGTATGTTCTTCCTCTTCCACCTTCCCTCCATTCTGTGCCTCCTCCACAGCCGACAGCTGAACTGGAGTCCCACTCACAGCTTGACACCGCTGTTGAGGAGACGGCACATAACGGACACAGTGTATGATTTGACTGCCGAGTACCCTGAAAATGGATTAGTATGACTTTTTGCTGGGTGAATGCCATGTTTCTGACTCGATGCTTGTGTCAACAGCCACAGACCGTCCGAGTCTGACAGTGGATCTGTTCTCTGCATATGTACGGTGTGAGTGTAGTTGAACAACAACACAGTAAGTAAAAATACCTATACAGCAATGTAAAAAAAAAAATTCCCACTGAGGAGAGTGTTCTTATTAAAACATACGTAAAAGTACAAATGGATAAATTCCAACAGTTTTTTTTTTACATTGATTAACCATCTCACAACCCCTCATGACCCATTGGAAGGAGGCCTGATCTCTAGGTTGGGAATGGGGTAGCAAAATTAGAATCTTTCCATGGGAATTTACAGTAATAAACTAGGAATTTACACAATTGGAGGTTGGTCCTTAACAGGGAACTTGTATATAGTTGTAAAATGGAAAATATATTTGACTAAACAGCCAGATTTATGCAGGTTCACTCAATCACAGGCCACGCCCTCTACATGCACAGATGACTTCGACAAACCTGGACCACACTTTGGAGCCCAGAGCACAAGACTATTGAAGCCACACATTTGTAGACTACATGAAGTGAAGTAAGTTTTGATGATATTATGGGGTAAATCTATGGTATTAGTGTTTAACTTGCAAATGGCACATGGAAATGTATTTGTACACTTGATAGCTTGCTGATAAGGTAGATGCTAAATAAACTATCGCTAGCTATCTTATCATGATGCTAGTTTACCCCCAATTACCCCAAGTTTCTAGTTTGTTCCCATAAATTTCCATAATTCCATGAAAAGTTTCTGAATTGAAATATTTCCAACATTCCCCAGTGTAACTTTCCATGGAAGTTTTCATGCCTTTGCAACCGTAGTTGGGATATCACTGGACTACAAAGTAGTTTGCCACCTCACCATCATCTACAGCCATAGAATTCTGCTGCTGCTGCATCAGTATTAATAATTCATGCTAAAAGTATTAATAAGTCATATAAGTGATATAATATAAGTAGTTTTATTTTGTAAATGTATGGTAGGCTATATTATACTTGTATACTTTTACTTTAATGTGTAAATGAAGAACTGTCTGATAAATATAGTGGAGTAGAAAGCAGAATATTTATTAAGTAAGGTAAATGTACAATGAGCCTGCATGCAGCATTGTGACGCACTCTTTGAGCTTGAGGAATCCTCTCCAGTTTGTGTGCATTGATATTATTAAATAAGGCAAGTAGGTGATGTCATATTCATGTTTTTTTTGGAGCATGTCATGGACTAACCATCTCACATTTCTTGAAGGCCACGTTGCAAAATTTGAGAAATGAAAGTCCTCGTCGCCCACTGCTCATCCTGGTCACACAGGAAGCTCGTGAGAGCAGAGAGACAGCACAGCTCCAACAGCTCCATTTTTTTTTTTTTCATTAATAGCATATTAATAAAACACATATTTCACTCGGGCAAAGATATATTGCTCAGCCATCTTGGATATGACAAATTATAATAAGACTTTTGAATTATGTAGAGTGCGGTTACGCCTTGATTAGAGGCAGCCTCGCCGATTCCTTCCAGGCATGAAAGAGTGATCTTCAAATAATTGCAGAGGTTCTTCAGCACTGCCATCTGTTATTAAGTTCATCTAAGGTTGTCAACGAGGCAGGAATGACAATCGGAGGATGTTTGTGTCGTGTGTGTGTGCGAGCTCATCAAGGCAAATAAAGTGATAGTATCTCTGCTTAAAGATCACAGGGACACCTTGGGCAGAAATCGATACTAAATTAAGATAAAACAAAAGTTATTTAGATCTTTTCTTGGTCTCGTCCTGAAGTCTTGGGGTCAGATCAAACATCTCGGGAATAATAAATCAAGAGATGAGAGACACGTGCTCAGACGCCTGAAGCCTCGGCTCCTGATAAACAGTCTATTTTCAGATAGAGTGATGATCCATTCCGTGACGCCTCTTATACTTTTCCAGCCACTTTCCACTTAGTGCGCTCTGTGGAGCATATCTGAGCACAATTCCTTACCAGGAGGCTCAGGGACGACCGACGTCAGACAAGTGATGTGTTGTTTACATTTTCCAATCGTTGCCCGTGGCGCCTGGAGGAAGCATCTGGCTCTGTTGTGGAAGCTTGCCACTGGAATGAAGATTGATACCTTATAGAAAGTGAAGCCATCTGACTGGGCTGATTGTAATTAGGTGGCTGCGGCTGTCCGGGGGAGCTAAACTGTTTTTACCTGCAGTGTTGCTAATCATCCGAAAACCTCTAAGGCCTGACACATACTGTAGATTAAAGCATTAATTAGCGCCCAGGGTTTGTGATGATCGGGCTTCGCCGTCAAGCACCTGTCTGCAGAGATAATTAGTGAATTTATGTGGTTTTGCGGTCTATACGTGGGATTTTATGTAGATTGCTTGCAAATGAGGCAAAGTCACGGCAGCGCGCGCTCTGCATTTGAGCTAAGGTCAGGGTTTTCCGTAAACATTTGCATTCGAGCGCTTTGGCATTCAACACCAGCGGTTACATCACGCCGCACGTACGACAGATTGCTCAGCAAAAACTGTCAATTGTCTTTCCCACCGCAGGGACCCTCGGGCGTATTAATATTAATTGCCGTTTTTCTTCATCAGACATTTTTTTTTTCATATTTGTTGAATATTATATCCGCACGTCATTTCCTCAAAAAAAAACGGCTTACTCACACCCTCGCCAAATCAGGCAATCCTGCGATGCCAACTTGTTTTTTTATGCTGATGATGCTGAAGAGCCACTTTGGGGAAAGTAAATGAGAAACAGAGAAACTTTTTCCCTGCAGGTTATGTATCTGATTCAAATAAGTGAGAGTAGAAAGCTGGTGAAATAAATGATGCAGGTTATCCTAAAGAGAAGGGACGGTGTTTTTACTTTTTTTTTTTTTTGGAGTCAACCCAGTCCTGAGGTGCTGTTTTCAGGGGGGGGCATTTAACACCGTGACCTCAGCTTTGCATTTTAATGGTCAGAGCTGACGGCCACCTCAATGTCAAAGGCGTGTTAAAAACTTGTTTGCTCTGGGGCTCTGCGTTTTAATTATCAAATGCACCCTCCCACCCTCCCCTCCTCTCGGTTTTGTTGGTCACACTGTGTCCTTCAAGTTCAAGCTCACGTTTGACAGGCTCCACGACTTCTCAAAGACAAAGCCAGAAAGATGCAGAGCCTATTAGCTCTTTGTATTCCGCTCCCTGGTGAAAGCGCAGTAATGGGTTCTGAGATCTCTTTTGTGACATTTAGTCTCCTGCCTGAATAAGATGAATGCTTTACCTCTCTGTCTTATTTCATTCAAACTGATTAAGGTGTCCAAAAGATTCTGTGGCAGAGGAGCTGGCTGGAAGTGCCATCTTAAATAACGGCGTCGCAAAACGGAGAATCTGCCTGTCATCGGTTGGAGATTGCGTTTTTTATTCGTGCTGAATTACGGAGGGCTGCAAAATCAGCCACAATTTCCACCTCATAATTGACTCGTCTCTTAGGTGCCAGAAAAATTCAGCCCTCGCCCTGCAGTTGTTTCCATGTAACCTAATGTGTTTGATGAAGATATTCTGTTTGTTTTTTTTTCAGTGTGTTTACATGAATCGACGTAATGAAGTAATGGAACTGTAATTTCAGCACAGTCTCCTCATTAAGGTGGGGGGTGGGGCAGTCTGAGCACAGAAGGAACCAGCTTTTGGTTTAATATCATTAGAATTAGTGTGTATATATTGAATTATTATGTTCCAAAGTGAGACAAAGAAACCTGGACATCAATAAATTCATGTTCAATTCATATATTTATCGCCTACAAGAGTAAAATCATAGTTTCCTGTGAATCCATGCAGCTGTTTTCTAATATTTCTACATTTTCTAATATTTTAATTCCATTTTTCTCCACATCCTGCCTAAATTATGAGGAAAAATGAGGTTCAGTCACCCTCCAGTGCCATTTCCCATCTTTTTTTTCACAAAGTTGCACAAACACATACTGTCATATCACGATGACATCAAGCCATCTGCAGAGTTCTCGTCCCCATGTGTTGGCAGACCTGTGCTCTCATTAATGCCCTCACATTGCCATCCATCTACCTGTGCCAGTCTGTCTGAGGCAGGTTTTTTGGCTTCATCTTTCTGTCCAGGTGCTCCGTTATTTATAGCCGCCTCGAAAACTGTATCAGTCATTCTTCACGGTGACAGCTGCAGACAGTAGCCCTCCCTCACACGCTTCTCGGAAATTGAAGGTTGTCTACTGGAATGCATTTGTCTTGTCTGTACGCTAGAGGGCTTAGGATGAGGGTTTACACATACATATGTGGATGGAGGTTTCTAAATATGGAACAAATGTGAAGAGATGTTCTCTGACTTATTTGTGTTAGGGAGGTTATTTTGTGCTTTTTTTTATATGGCAACTTGAGATTTTTGGTGGTCCACAAATACACTTTGACAACGAATCCTTAAAGACGTTTAATGTTATTTTAAGAGTGGGGAATATATTTTCTATAGTTGGAGATTCTCCATAAAACATTCTCATATCTGACAGCTAGCCGTTTAGCCTAGCGAGGCACAACGAAAGGTGGAAACAGCTAGCACATAACCGCTAATTATCATTTTAGCACTTCAGTTTTTGTGTAGAATTAAACAGATGTGTCTTTATTTGCTTGTATGTATCATTTGAGCATTTTAGAGGTCTTGCTAAACACGTTTTCTTCCAGTTGTGACGATCCAGACTGGTTGTTTTCCCCATTTTCCGTCTTTTAACTGACATGACAGCGATCACGATCCGCTGCTAACATTTCCAGCCGAAGGTGAATCTGTATACTTCCTGCTACTACCAAAACTGTCCTGCAAACAGCTAAAATATGAACTTTAGAGTAAAAACTCAAAACTCTTTCTGAATTCAATTCAATTTTGCTGCTACAGTCTCACTTCTAGTCTAGTACGCGCATTAGCTTAGGGCCTATTTTTAAGCTAGCATTAGCAAACTTTACATTGATATTGCAATATCATAATGTATTATAATACATTAAAATTATAGTGAGTCAGTCCAATGACTTAATTACTTCACACTACTTTTTTTACATTGTGTTTTATGTATTATCAGTGCATCAAACATTAACCATCATGCATTGCCTTGATGTCATGCAGGATATACACAGGTATATGAATCATAGTTGGCTTTGGATATCTATTTCTGAATCCCCTCTGATGAGCATTTTTCTTAGGATGGCAAAGCCCAAATAGTTTTGAGTGGAGGGAACAAGGAATTCATTATTTAGAGTGCATAATTATGTAGCTGCCTCATGTCTGTGGGTGTTTATTGAAAATCTGCACCCTTTTTTGTGGCTTTTCATAATGATCTGTACTCCCTGAAGTCTGGCGGCTGAAGTTAAATGACAATGTGCAAATACCACTGACCCATTTTTGGCTGAGCTAAATATGCAAGAGTAGTCTTGCATGTCACTGTTTATAACGGAGGGCATTTATCCTTTGCTGGATGGGCTGCTTTCAAAAAAATAAAATAAAAATTGGGGGCATAAATTAAGAGTATGGCCATTTCTCCAGGCACCACTACACCACTGTCAACATCTGTTCTGATGAATCGCTGGAGGTGCTGGTTTCCGTTTTATTCTCATAAATCTGCTGAAATCCATGTCAGCCAAGTAGAATCTGTAACGACCATGTTCGTACTTTTTGTCCTTATTTTTTCCTACCTTACTTTTTTCTTTCTTTTTTTTACCTTTTATCAGCTCCATAATGATTATATTCCAGAAATAAATGTGTCTTAAAATATTCACTTCATCACGGTTCAAAGTAGCTACCTGCTCTAACACACATCAAAATAGTTTAAGGGAGACGCTCCTGCTTTTTGAGAAGTGTCAGCAATTTCCCGTTACACAGCCGAGTAAATGGCCTCCTGTTTCATGATTTGTCTAAATCTGTCTATTGCTGAACTGAACCGAGTGTGCGTGTGTGTTTTATAGTGAGACAGAAATCTCTGTCCTTTATGGTATTCTTGGGAGACAGTTAAACAGTCTCCTTCATGAAACAGATATGCGATGTTGTTAAAAAATGTTCCACTCTTTAAAATAGATGACAGTTGCCTCGCTAAGAGGAAGTCTGGGTTTGTCTTCATTGTGGGCTTTATTGTTGGCTGCAGTGGACTTGTTTCGGTGGTGTAGCTGTAGCTTGTGTGGAGTACCTCCACTTGAATTCTTACTGGACTACTCGCAGACATAATGTTTGTCCCACAGCTGATATATTGTGTGGATGGAAGTTTGTATGTGTGTAAGGTAGAGGAAATCTGCGAGGGAGAAAGATGCTGTGCACATTTGTCTGCATGCTTTTATGAGTCAGCGTCCCAAAGTGTTTTGACTCACTGCAGAATTATATAACTGTCTAAACTGTTTGTCGGGAAAGTGGAAGAATTTATGATAAAAACACCATTAAAGACCCCTGCTGGTTCCTGAACCACACTTTGACAACCACTGCTTTATTAACTTATATTTAATGCCGCCTATGGCGAGCCAAACAAACCACACTGGACTGCATAAATTCAGTTTATGCCACTGAATGGAATTGTTGTATGTGTGGAGTGCAGCTTTTTTACACTTAAGGACAATAATTTGATCGTTCTGATAAAATATGTGGACAAATTTGTGCCAGAACACAACCCGTTTATTGAATCCTTTACTCTTCCAGGAAGGATGGGGTTTGGAACCTGGCTGCAGGGATTTGCCTCCCCCTAAGCAACATAAGGTTGGGCACCGTTGGGGTAGAGATCAGGGGTGAGGGCTCTGTGAAGGTCAGCCAGGTTCTTCTACCCCAAACTGGAAAAGGAGCTTTCCCAAACAGAAATGAAACCCCACCCTTGTTTAAAGCCATCGCTGTGTACTTTTTTTTTGAATGATGTAGCCGATTAGCCCCATGCGTGCCTCTTACCGTGTGTTCAATGTAATGATAATCTATGAGAGCACACAAACTGGAGGTTGGCCCTAATAAAGAAAAAGAGCCCTGGGCTAAAAGTGCACAAAAATATGTCCAGACACATCATGAAAGATGTGCACAGTGCATCCCAAGAACCATAGAAACTCATAAAGTAACAAAAAAGCCAAACATATATGTAAGGCTAACTAACATTTTTTTGTTTTAGATTGACTTATTATTTGGTGAGTTGGAAATATATTTGACATTTTTAATTCAGAAATTATTAACAATGTATTTTCTTATATACCTCCCGGTTTATCAGCAATTTACCAATATATTCCTGCGATATATATCGTGAAATATTAACAATGAATGCCTTTCTTTCTTTTAATGTCCACACGCGGAGACCACACAGACACGCAATCACCGCCACCCGTGTGCGCGCGCCCCCGCCAATTACCGCGCGCACGTGCGGCGTTCCCTCGCGCGCTCTCTCCCGCCCTCGCTCCTCCGCTGCGAAACTTGGGAGTTGAATGAAAGCAGCAACTAGTACGAGCCGCCGTGACCGAACCGAGGCTTCATCCACGGACCAAAAAAAAAAAAGTCCAGCCACGGAAAAAGAAAATTAAAAAAGAAACTATGGATGCAAAGAGAGTGGAGACCATTTCTGGACGGGTGGACGCCGCCGTTTCGTCACCTGGTAGGACGGTGGTCGCATGTGTTTTTTTTTTGGCGACAGTTTGGCTGGTTTGTGTGATTTCTGCTCGGTGTCGCGTGGAGAAAACGTCGGGCAAAACTCCCGGGCGTTAAAAAAAATGTCAATTTAATGTTGCCTTTCTCATTAAATAAATAAATCTTTAAAAAAATGTAAACCTGACAGCTTACATTCCGTGACTTTTAAAATGCCACATTCAAATTCAGCGACACCACCGTTGGTGGCGATATCCGGGAAATGAGCTGGAAAAAGTTCATGTTATAGTAGCTGACAGGTCAGGTGGCCTCGTTATAGTCCTGTTTGTTGAAAGGCAACATTAAATTCATACTTGGAGTTTGTGTTTTTTTTCTCTCATGCCAAAGTTTGCATGCTGGGTAAGCGAGTCATGTCCGGACTTTTGCCTTCTCTTGAAAACACGGTTGCTTAATGTTGTTTTTTTTTTTTTTTTTTGAATGTGTCACACATTCAACCATTTTTGTTCCCCGTTTGTCTGCTGAATGGTTTCACCTGCAGGGTGTCACGTTTTAATTTGAGTTGGTGACGTTTAGGAACCCCTGTTGCAAACAAGACTTCATGTTTTTCCAGCCACACGGAACTTTTGGACCCCCTTATGATAATTGAATGTGACTGTGTGAAAAAAAAATAAAAACACCATGATGGATTCAGTTGCACAACTCCTATTCCCCTCTCCACAGAGCTTGGCCGGCATCCAGAATAATGATCACTCAGTTATAGTCCATAGGTTTCCCCTCAGGCTCCTCGCTGCCTCTCTCGGAGCCAGAAGAGCAGTTAACTGTTCATCGTTCCTGGCTCAGGTTAATGTTTGTTTGCACACCTAATTGACTTCAAATTATGCTTTGAGTCATACCTTGGAGTTTTTTTTAAAACCGATTTCAGCTCCTCGAAATGTATCCCCCCTCACTTTAATACTCCCTCAGCAAATGTTTTATTCAGTCATGTCTCTGGAAATTTGACTTGCCGCTAAATAGCCCTTTTCCACGGCGTGAAAAATGGCAAACAGCATTGCGTGCGTCTGCCAAATATCTGCTATTAAGTAGTAAAATGCTAAAAACTAATGAGGACGTGCCGGTTTTGAGTGCTTCTAAAGGGACTGAGTAATCCAGATCATAGATATGGGCGCAGGGAACATATTGTTCAGTTTTTGACCAGAATAAGTCATGAGCTGCGGTGAAGATATCTGACTGATACGGTCTCGGCAGTCTTTAATTTCTTAGTAACAGGATCCTGCAGTATTACAATGCGAACTCGTAGGGCATCGGAGGATATTGAATGCTGTTTTCTGCACAAAAGTTGCTCATTTTAAATCGTGGATGGTTGTTAGCTTTCGGATTCACCACTTTGCCTCTAGCAGTGGGCAGCCTGGTCTCCCCTGGTGCCACTCCTGACCAAGTTTCTCATTCGATAGGTGGTTCTAGTTTTGCAATCTTACGTCAATTAACAGTTTAGTCTAGGGAGCAAGAGATACAGCACACACAGCGTTTGTTTTGAGCTCATATTCTAAGTACTCCGATTCTAGTAGAGGAAGCAAATTATGTCACTAACGCAGTATTTTCTTCTCTCTCAGCTCTTCATCCTTTCTCTTTCTTCCCTCTCTAAAGCCCCCTCTGCTTTGTCCCTGCTAGGCTACCGCATCATTGTTTCCCCGGGGAAATCTTAAAACGTAACAATCGCCCACAAAAATGCTACAGCCACCCAGCCATGAGTTGATCCTCCCAAGAGCTTCCTCCTTGGTGCAGTGATTCTTTGCATCAGTGCCTTGGAGCTCTCTCAGATCACCATTGCGACTTCTGACGGTGCCTGCCAAAGGCTCCCCTAGACATTTCTTCTCTTTTAATATCATATCCCTGAGTTTCAGAGAGGCGCTCTGTGAAACGTAGCCTCATAAGGTTTATTAAGGAGCTCATTTCAGCACCACGGCTAGCTCCATCCTTTGCAGTGAAACATTTGAAACCGAGCCGTGTCTTTTGTTGGCTTTTGGTGATGAACGTCCTCTTTTCCTCTGCTCCAGTATGAATTATCATTGTTAATTATGCCTCATAAACTGTGCTAAATACCACTGAGTGAAAATGTTAACATGGGGAATTAGCTTATAGCTGAGGAGTCAATATTTCATTTACTCTGATTTGGATTTAATCACTTTGACTTATGTTTAGCCTGCTGCATACATAGTTTCTCCAACAGAACTAGTTAAACCAAAAAACTTAGAAGATTACTGTCGGTAAAGAGTAGGCCTAAGGCAATTGCAATGTTGGTTACACCAGTAGGGATGAATGCAAGTGTAAGGCAGGGAGTTCAAGGCTGAGAAGGTCAATCACAATCCTAATCTGCATATTCATGACTGTACAAATTACACTAAGAACAAGCAGACCCTTCTGAAATGATCAATATTCAGGACATCACTACTGAGTCAGGATTTTAATGTTTGCGCCAGTGAGTTATGTACTTTGGCTTTGATGCAACCCATTTGCAACATTTATCAATGTTATCACTGAGTCATTGAGGATTCAGGACAGTGTGCACAGTGTTTGACAGTGAGCGCACAAAAAAGCAGCCTCTGTCTTTGTTGAACGCTGGTTTGGAGACACGATTGTGCCCAGATAAAGCTACAAACTTTAACTTTTAGAACGTAGGAGGCGGTTATTTGCATGTGGGATGTTTGCATGTTTGGGTTAAGAATATCCTTGAAGGTGTGCAGTCCTCGCGTGTATTTGTTTGCGTCGAACGGAACACAGTTACTTTGTCTGCTCTTAAATGTCAGGTTTGTGATGTTATGTGGTAGAGATGACCACACGCTGTTTCGTGTGTGTTTTCTCAGCATCTGTCAGCCAGGGGTCCTGCGATCTGAAAGTGCTCCAGATCTGTCAGACGGAGGAACGGCGTGCTTTAGTTTTTCAGAGGAAAGTTTTGACAGTACGCAGCACGGGAACAGGGAACATTTTTCCCGTCTTTGTTGCTGCAAAAGATGTGCCGTTTGATTTGTCATTGGAAAAAAATTACAGTGTGCCTGATGTGACAGAGAGACTACTTGAATATTTTACCTCATTATCATAGAAGGCAACTTGAGGAGACTCGGAGTTGGACCACATATTATTTTAAGGATATTTTTAGAAGTGGCAGCTTCATGAAAGACCCATTTTGACAGCATATTCAGGTTCCTATTGGTTTCCTTTTAAATCTGGAAATTGCAGACATAATTATGGCTTAATCTAGTCTTTTTTTTCACTTCTTGAGTAGTGAAAATCGTTTATGCATTAGCAGTAAAGAAATGCCTGATTTTTGGGATATGTTTACCTTCTTTTATATTCACTTTACTCTATAGATAGATTCAAAAGTTGGACAGTTTGACTTATTAAACAGTCAGATCTGGCACATCAGATGGTCTCAATAGCACACCAACTGCTGGGAAGTCAAATGCACTCCTTAGCAATATGATGGGACCCAGAAAGAAGTCTTTGTCCTTAGTAGATTTTTTTTTCCGACCACCTGTGCGCTTCCTCTCCACCTGTCAATAAAAAGCCTGTCCTTGGTCAGATCCAGGATTAATTGTACCGTGAACCTCCCCGCTCATCTCTTTGGGCCCCCTCCAGCAGATTTTGTTTGCTTTGGATCCAGCTTTTGTTTTTCCCTCTGAGAGACTGGGTGGGGAGCATCTGCTTGCATGGACCATCTGCCTTGGGATTCAGGCCAGAGAAGAATGTGGGAAGGAAAAAGGGAGGGAAGAAAATAGGGTGAGGTGAGGATACAGGGGGCGGTGAGGGAGTGAGACGGTGATAGATAAACAGAGTGTGACGGATTGGGATGTAGAAGGGAAACTCGTGGAAGGAGAGTCACTGTTGATGTGGCTATAACTATAGGGACAGCGGAACATAAGGTGCTTGTTTATGATCGCCGAAGTCGTCTTTCATGTTTATATTTCCACCCGCAGGCTTGTTTATGCCACAGACTCACTCCATTTGACTTCCCCGCCTAGAGTGCCAACCAGCCGATGCCAACTGGGTGGCAACGCTTGGCCTGCAAACGTGTCTTTCTTTGTTTGTGCCAAGGTCATATTGAGGATAAACCGCGTTCTTTGGTGGCCAGAAAAAATAACAGAAAGGGAACTTTGCTTCTCATCTTTCTGTCCAGAAATTCAAGTGCCGTTTCAGAAAGTCCTATTTCTATAAACTGCGATGTCGTACACGAAGTACCTCTGAAGAGCTTTTTTTTTTTTGTGAGTCAAGGATTATGTTTCAAGGCTGCAGTTCTTCACAACATTTGTGCTAACTATGCCTCATTAACATTTCATTGGTTGTTTTGTACATCTTTATGATGTTATTTTAATGATGTTCTTGGCTGTCAGAATTAGAAATGCTTTAATAATCATTGTGACAGTCAAAAAGTTTCAGTGAACAGAAAGTCAGCTACTTCTCGTTTTGTATGCTAATATGTTTTTAATATAGATCTGCAGAAAAATGACTAACCTGTCAAGAGATTTCCTGCATATTTAAACAGATTGGAAGGAAGACAAAAGAACTATGGCGTAAGCTACTCTCAAACATTTCGGCATCGACAGTTGTTGATATTGATTCGTTATTTTACAGTCCAATAAAGGTCAAAGTTCTGTTATATAAGAACCTTTTTTTAAAAGTTGTTGATTATGGCGTGGTGTGCTACTCTTTAGAACTCTCCAGAACAAAAACTGAACCCAGAGGTTGTATTTGTGTGTTTACCCTCGGTGCTCTATTGTGTCGGGCCTGTCCGGGGTGTAACCTGCCTCTTTTCAAGCGCATGCTGGGTTAGGCTCCAGCTCATTACACATCCGTGGGATAGCCAGCAATAGAAAACGAGGAGATTTTCTCATCATTCGGATCCTGTACAAATTAGCAGTGACTGGTATATATCACTCTGTCTGCCTGATTTACTGTCACTCTACAAATAAATACAAAGAGTGCAGTCCTATGTGCTTTTGAAATTAGGTCCAACTGTGTGAACTTTGACACATCGGACTCCCTCAGCTCTTACCTTCCACTGCGCCTCATGGAAAAGTATAATGGAAGTGACATTAAAGAATCAGCCATATGTCTGGTAGGATAGATTCTTCCAAGGAGTCCTTGATGAAATGGTGTCAGAGCTGAACATCATACAGGCCATATGTGGAGGCAGGCTTGGCAAGAGCAGCCAACTGGAGGGTCCGTCTGTCTTTCTTCTCGTCCCAACTGGGGGGCTCCAGAGCCTATTCTGGGCTTTAGTCCCTGCAAAAGTCCATGTCTTACAGGGTACTGCCAACACTTAATATAGTCTATGCAATACTAAACATATCTGTCATTCCAATGGGAGATTATGACATGTAAAGCATACAGTAATGAGCCATATGCCAGCCTCTTATTAGATCTGAAAATAGATTGGAAATATAAGAGCAGTTTGCAGAGACTGGCAACGGGCTCATCTACAGCGGCTTAAGTAATTATCAGTTGTTGTTTTCCAGGGTTATGACGAGTAACATTCAACCTTGAAAATCATGGAAAGAATGTGTCTGCTGTGTGGTATGTGTGGCATCCATGAAATGTGCAAGGCTGACACCAAGTGGTCATACAGAGGAAATGCTGTCTCACGAGGCTGTTTCTAAGGTCTGTGTCCACCACTACTAATGTGGCTATATATGAAAACACACAGAGCAGTTTGGGGTTAACTAACTGGTGATGAAGCCATTTATTATCAATTAATCTGTCTCGTTATTTTGAATTTGATAGATCTAGATTGCTTGTTTTACTAAACCAACGGTATAAAGCCCAAATATATGCAATTTATGATCACAGAAAACAAAAATATGAAGCATTCACAATCTGGAAGCTGTATGCTGAAGTATTATATCATAAAAATTGATTAATTTAGTAAAATAATCAACTAATTGTGCTAGCTCTGGCTGCTTTGTCAGATCGAGCATAGTTTCTTTACATGAAATGTAATATTTGTACACAGTTTAATGCCAGTCAAGTAATTATATTTGATTAAGAGAGGCTGATTTTAATCTAATAAATAGAAATAATACTTCAAACAGGTATAGATGGCAGGTAACTTAACTGATATTTAGCCTACACAATCATGTGTGGCACAAAAAGACCTTTTTCTGATGAGCTGAAAATGAGTGTATCCTCAGAGAAAATGAAAGTGACCTTACAACATAAACCTCCAGATAGGCTATATTCCTTTGTATGCTTCGCTGCCACAATGACACGCATCCTTACACAGAAGGTGCCCCAAATCCCTCGAGGTGCTTGTATAGTCACCAGCGCAGTGTCTCTGTACACGCTGACCGATAAAGAGCCGCTGTTATCTTCAGATAGCAGGCGCTGCGGCTGAATAATTTATGGAGGCATTCCAACACGTTGACTCCCGAAAACGACACACACCCACAGAGGGCAGCGATGTGGTGAAATGTTCTGCGCGTGTGTCTGCAGGTGTGTGTGTGTGTGTGTGTGTGTGTGTGTGTGTGTGTGTGTGTCTTTTTTTTTTTTTTTTTTTTTTTTGCTTGTTTGAAAGATGTGTGCGATGTCTGCACATACATCTCTCTCTCTCTCTCTCTCTCTCTCTCTCTCTCTCTCTCTCTCTGTGTTCGATTTCTCATCGTTTTTTCTTAAAAACGCCTTCATGCCACAGTCCATTTAACAAGTGGAAATGGGAGCAAGTGTGAGAGAAAGCAGGGAAATGTGAACCGATGGACTGTCCGCACTATTCGTTTTAACTCTACTGAGTTGCCTTCTCCCCAGAGCTTTGTCAATTACCCACTTAAAAACTGCTGAACTCGTATTCACGCAATAATTAATACTGGTGCATAATTGAAGAATGATAATGAAGAAATGCCGTGATTGACAGGAAGCTGCATCAGCAAGATTGTTACGTATCGCAGCCTGTCCCTTCTCGTCCTGTGCGACCCGACTGAAGCTATGAATCCTTGTATTTTGAATAAACCATTGCATTCTGGGGCCGCAGGACATAAAACCAGACTCGGAAAGAGGATCTTCTCTTCGTGGAAGGTTATATAAAGAAGTTATGGACACCTTTTTTCTTCTGTAAATCGGACACTCATCTTGGCTCCCTCATCAACAATACGTTCACCCTCCTATCAGATTACTCGGCCAGGGTTCAAGAGGCGATTGTATCGATTTCAGGTCATCTTAAGTAAATAAGCGAGCAACCTCTGTTTCCGCAAGGCCGCCATTATGGAGCGCTCGTGTTTCAAAACGAGAAAGCAAACATATCCGGGATATGGTGATAACATGGTGTGACTTTACTGAAATGAGCCCACGTCTCCCATCTTTAAGTACTGCAGTGCAGTTTATTTAATCCACAGGGTTGTTACCCTTCATGAATTCTTGAATTCTGCTAATTTTAGCCGGCACTTTGGAGGACAAGGTCGCAGTGGGTGTGTAAGGAATTGGGATAGGGAACTGTGTGTGTGTGTGTGTGTTTGTGTGTTGGAGGGAGGCAGAGAGATAGATGCACAGAGCTCAACGCTTCGTCTGTCTGGCACTGCTGTGACTACCAACCGACCTGCTAACACTGAGCCACAGGGTTTCTGACCACCATGACATTGGAGCCGGGGAGGATAGATGGCATCGAAAGCCGGAGCTCATTTCAAGCTATTGCAACAGAGAATAATGAGCATTCTGATTTATGGCTCTAACTCGTGACAGCATCTTTTACAGGGCTTTGCAGTGTGTGTGTGTGTGTTTAAAATTTCAATGGGGCTGAGATGAGGCAATCATTTGAAAAAGTTTAGAAATCCTGAAATGTAATGTTTCCCTTCTTTGTTTTGGAGCGCTTCATTTATACATTTATACAATTTTGACAAGAAAGTCTGAACAAAACAAAACGAATCAGACAAGTGGAGCATACGCCCCATTCATACACATATCAAAAGCAGAGTGATATTATTGTGCTAACTGGGACGATGAATAAACAGCAGGCCACCTGTATTATAGTAAATACACAGGTGTGGGTGTACTGCAACAAATATTTGAGGAGCAAGGCAAAAAAAACAAATAAGTCATACAAGCAAGAGAAAACAACTTGAACTTCAGTCTTCTTTCATCTTAGCTCGTACGAAGGAATTCGAAAAGCCAGATTCTCCTGTTCAGTCGATTTCATTCAAACCTCTTGCACCACAGTGATTACACATCGGCCTAAACTGATGTTTTCATTTCCAAAAGATTGAACATGTACAGCAGGAGGCTCTACTCGACGGCTACGTCCCTAAGCACCAACATCACACGCGAGTAGTAAAGGCAATTAGTGAGTTGTGCGCACTAATGTGCTGTGCGAACATTTGAAAAATAAAAGCCGAATTCATGTTATGTTGCTGATGCTGCTGGGCGGCAACCTCCTTCGCCACGGGTAATGGGCTCTGTAATGGGCTATTGCATTATCCTTGTAAGGTTTTATGGAAATGCAGGGCTCGGTTCAAATGAGCCTGTTGTCTTTTAAATATGTGCATTCCATCACTTTATACGGAGACAGCAGGGTTGTTAATATTCCCTAAGCCTTTCTAAAATCACCCGCAACACCGAGAGGAGAAGACTAAAGTTGGCTTTAAAGGGACAGAGGACGTGAACGTGTGGGTTAGTTATTCCTATGGGGTTTTAAGACACTTGAAAACACAGCTAAAGCTAAGTCAGATAGGGCAGGACATATTGGACAAACAGACAGACAGGTTGTAAATGAACTAGCAATTTAGCAAATTAAGAAAATAAGATCCAAGTTGTAAAAGAAGAATTAAGAGAATTAACCTTTAGCCCAATAGGATTGTGTGTCCTCAGAAACATTGCTGACAGCAGAACTTGAAATCCTGTAAAAGTCTTTTGGGGATGTCAATTATTCAATGTGTTTACTGCTTTGAAAGAGCAATATATTTTAATGCTAAAGCACAGTTGGGGATGTAAATCCACCTTATCCAGGGACACACACACTCTTACTCAGAAATGACCTGTGGCAAAATAGAAGCGGCATGATAACGCGCTCAATTATTCAGTAAAAGTTGATGTTTTCTGTGCGCGGGCCTTCAGGCTGTAGCACTGCCTTTTTGTTTATATGTGTATGATGAAATAATGTATTGTGTTGTTGTTTTTTTTAAATTTTTAACATATATTTCTCTTCACGCAGCAGCCATCCAAGCTGAAACAATAATCTCAAACATTTCTCGCCCAGGAATAGTGGAATGGTAGTCACAATGCACAGCAGCAAAAGCTCGATCAATAGATGTCTTTCATAGAAAAACAATTAAAACTAGATATAGAAGTTATCAAGTGCACTAGAACATCTAAAAGTTCATATTCAGCTGTCAAAACGGTCTACTTTTTTTTTCAAAAATTAAACTTTTAGCAGCGAGCTTACCTGCCAACAGTTGTACCATCACTTCAGGACAGTTACGAGAAGGAATATAATCGATTTTGTGCGCCGCTTCTCGCTGCTGCTGCTGCCTCAAATGCCACTTCAAGCGAGCTTTCCTGTCTGTGCTGTCAGCCCGGCACCGCAACAACTCTACCCAACGCGTCCAAAGCTCGCTGAGATGTTCGGGGATCGATTCTTTGCTTCTGGAAGCAGAAGTGTTTGCTGCTTGTGCTCAGCTCTGCTAAAAGCTAAAAGCTAAAAGCAGCTGTCATTTACCTGTGTGTGTGTGTGTGTGTGTGTGTTATGTGTAGAAGGTGCAATGGTGCTGTGAATAATTTTCGTTGTTGCTGATCATCATGTTTTTATACTGTTGATTTTCATTGTGGTGAAATATAACTCATGTCTGAGTATTACAAGTGTTTTAGGCTGAATTGGGTTGCACGTATTGTGTTTCTGCTCACAATGTTTCCTCTTTTTGGGTGGTTTCCTGTTGCCTCATTGGAAATTCAGCTCTCTAGTGGAAGTCATATTGTATGTTGGCTTTATGGTTGGAAGCCAGCTGGAAGCTGGATGTGGAAATATCTGTCCATCCATCCACTCTCCCTGCATTTTCTGTGGGGCCGGGTCATGGCGGCGGCACACTAAGCAAGGCAGTCAGACTGTCCTCTCCCCAGCAACATTTTCCAGCTCCTCCTTGGGGTGTTTCCAAGCCAGATGATAATCTCTCCAACATGTTCTGGGTCTACCCAGGGGTTCCCTACCAGTTGGACGAGCCCAGAAAACCTCCAAATGAAGGAGCCCAGGAGGCGTCCTTATCAGATGCCTGAACCACCTCAGCTGCAGAGCTTTCCTTAAGTGCTGGCTCCCAGCCAAACAGACAGCCACTCCAATCCAGCCAGCTAAGTTTTAATCATCGTAAAATTGTTTTGATTAACAAGTTACGATTTATGATGCATTTACATTTTACAGCCATTGTTCTCTGCTTTAAAACAGTGTGAGCGTGATGATAGATGAATTGTTTCCAGCTGTCTGTATCAATCCTATCCCCACATGCTCTATATAACTGATGAGCTACTGTTCTGTGGTGTACGCTGCAGCTATAGTCAGCTGTACTGAACGCTCGTGCTGGTGAAGGTCTGTCTGTCACTGCTACATTTCATCGCAAGAGATCATTTTGTTCATGAGTGAACACACAGCCATTGGGGCCCGGCTCACAAATCATAGTCTGACTGTGTCCAATGCAGTTTTTTTTAGAGGGGAAATTTAGTGTTGCCCAGTCTCTTCCATGCTACGTGGCGTGTCAGGTGACAAGTTTAGAGCCTCCATGCCAAATACTAACTGTACATACTTATAATCTAATCTAATATAACTTTAAATCCATTTTGCATGAGCAAGCTGTCCGAATTGATCACTGAATACATTACTGAATATTTCTTTTGACACAATCGATAGGTGTCTGTATCAGAAGGAACGATGAAAATTTAAGTGCGCAGTGGATCCACAAGCTCAATCGTAATAAACCACACAGCATCTAAAAGTCCACATTCAGCAGCTAATGTATGTGGATTGTATTTCAGTAATTTGTCGAGCTAGACAGATAATAACTGAGAGTGATTGGATAGGAAGACTAATCCCGCCAACTCGGAACAACATTGAGATTTGTTGAACGAATGTCACAGGTCATGTCATTCCCATCAGCTCTCTACACTTAAATATACATCATCAGTTACAACACGCTGTCACGGAAAACGTGACGGGCTTTGTGTGAATTTGCTGACTATTCCTGGTCTTGAACCTATTTTACTGATATTTTTGGACGTGAACTTTGTGCATGCATGTTCACTTTTTCGAGTCATTTTTCACTGCAGACATTTTGATGGTATAGCAGGAAAAAACAGACAGATGTAATCAATAACACTGATAATAACTGCTGCCTCACTGTCATGGCTTACTGTGTGCTTCCTGCTTCCTGCTAAGACGTAAAATGAGTTGTTATGAAACCGGCACCGTGCTGAGCAGGATACTCAGGTTAAAGATTTGTATAAAGATGGTTCGATGTCTAATTTTATGCATTATCAGTTGAGAATTGGGTAGTGTAGACACTCAGTTTACATGGGGGCATTTGACCCTCCACATCAGCCATTTTGACATGAAACAGGAGATAAACACAGGTGTTAGCAATGATACTAATTAAGGCTCCATTCCATTAAGGTCAAAGAGAGTCAGGGTGCAGCTGTAGCGGCTCAGCGGAAAGTCTCTGCTGCACTAAATGGAATGGAACCTGCTCCACTATGTTCACAAGCTCGCAGCTACCGTTGCCTGTTTGGTGCTGTAGTGGACACAAGGTTTACGATTAGATATTTGGAAAGACCAAAACAGTAAAACTGGCAATCGTAAAACCCAGTGTGCTGAAGAGACTGTGGGTTAGGTACTGAAAGTGACCAGTCATTTAACCCACCGTCGTTAGGAACCTGGTCTTGACTTGGAGGTTCACTGTATCCAGTCTCTGAGTTAATAAGTTAGTACTTGAATGAGGTGGTCTTGAATATCAATGGGCACGTCTTCTAAATTATTCAGTGTATTGGGGACAAACCTTCCAAGCCCTCTCCCTCAGGATGTGGATGTACCCAGGGCTGTGCTCACCTAACTAGTGTCACCACAGAATCCATATCATACCGTAACACTGCAACCAATCTGTTCACTCGTTTCAATCAGGCGCATGTCTCGGCCTGCTGGGAAAGGATGGCTCTATTCCCAGCTCTCTGTCCAGGACCCCCCTTTGTCTTCTCAGGTACAGAATATGCCTTGCTCATCTCAGGGGACGCAATTAAATTTAGCTTTTCTGTCTCCCCTTAAGCATAACCATCTATCACTGCACCGTAGTTAATGTTATACACATTTAAAAGTAAGCTCATGCCCATTTGGCTGATGACCAGGGACAAATCATTTGCATATGATGTATGTAAATTTATGACACTAACTGTATTTCGATGCATAAATGAAAAGATTGCTTTAAGCAGAGCTGACAAAAATTCCACTGGCAACATATTCTACGAGGCATTAACACTGTGGTAATAAATTCAGGGTAGTAAAGTCTATGTGGTAATGGCTGTGCTCTGGCATGCATCATCTTAAACTAAACACAAAAGTGCAGAGTTTAAAAATCCACCCACATATGCCCTCCAGTGAGGCTGATCTGCCACGGCGTTTTTCATCTGTAATAACATCCTAAGTATCTGACATTAACGGCTGTCATGTTAATTAAAATGATAAAAACAATTTAGCGCGCCCGGAGATCAGAGGGCAGACGCAGGACATAGCTTGTGGAGCTGAGAGTTTTTAGGCGTAGTTCAGATTCACACCCCAGCAGAGTGTCACTCGCGCTGACACGGCGCTTGGATTTTTAACGCCTCCGTTGGTCTTTTCAGCGGCTGCCGTCATGAGACCTGTTGAGCCTGAAAACATATCTTTTATCTTTTCAGAAGTATCAGGGTGTGTTTGAAGGAGGACATATCTAATTTTTAAGAACTTATTTAGCTGGCCACATATTGGCCAAAATGGTTGGTCAAAGATTTCATGTCAAAATGGCTGCTGGGGAAAAAAGTAAAAAAAAAAGTATACAGTACATACTGTATGCAGAACTTACTTGAATAAAACATTTCTTCTCACATATGAAACATGGAAAAAACCTTAAATTATCTTAAACTCAAGTTTGATTTAAATCAGGAATTATGTGAAAACTATTCGTCTCTGCGAATCTCTGACTAGACATACAAAAAATGTATCAATGTTGAGCATAGTTATTAGTAGTAATAGTTATTGACAAGATGTTTCTGATTGTATCTGGTCTGTTGGAGGGAGAGGGCATGTAAAGTGTGTGTGTGGAAGTCTTTCATGTGTTTTTAAGAGGTTCAAGGAGGATGATCAAAGGCATCCACTCTGAATGCAGAGCGGACAGTATCTCTGACTCTCTCCTCTTCCTCTGATACTTGAATAAAAACACACACACACACATGATTCTGCAACCTTAACCGAACACCACAGTGTCTTTCAGGAATTCTCTATCTCGCTCGTTCACTCTTTCTGCTTCACAGAGCGGTCCTCGCTCTCATCTTCCTCCTCCTCCTCCTCCTCCTCCTTCTCCTCCTCCCACCCCCTCTTTCTCGCACTGTTGATCAGCTCAGGAAAGGGAAAGTGCTTGCGTGAAACCTGAGGATCACTTGCAGAGTGAGGAAGCAGAGAGAGCGTGCACATCGTTGCTTTAGCCTGCAAGGTAAGTTGATGCTCAGAGGGACAATTGATAACAGTTAGGACCTGCATTTCTATGCACTGGAGGATATGAGTTTGCAAACCAAGAACCCTCCAGTGAGAGGGGCTGCATGATGTGTGATGTGTTGATGTCTGAAACTTCTGCTCTTGAAATGGGACTCTGGGATGTTTGACTCTGGGATGTTTGTCGTGAGACATTAAGGAAGTGTGCAGCTTTAATTGGAAATTCTATGATTGTGAGGCGGATCAAAAGATGAGTGCATGCCTATCTTCCTGGCGCGTTCACTTTTACTATCACTAGTCCTCGAATAGCTGGAAGAATAACAGCTCAGGACATGAGACGAGCAGTTTCCGGTTCCAAAAGGGCACGCTGAAATGTCTCGCATTTCATTATGGCCATGCATAACTGCGGGTGAAAAACATCTCAAATTAGCATATGCTCTCAGGTGTATTGTCTGACAGTTTGCTTTGCATGCTGCGGTTGCTGTAGCTATTTGTGTTTGAGTGTTTACCACAGGCTGATGGGGGGGGTCATCGTTTGAATAATAAGGCTAATAATAACGAGCTATGCGTTCCAATTCAGATCACACTTTTAAGAACTACCCAGATGATTAGGCCTGCACAGAGTTTACTTTCAAGTAATGCCACAATATATTTCACAATAGAGCCGAGCCAGCCAAGTTCCAGCCATGTGTTCACCAACCAAGAGGACACAGTGGAGGGAGGACCTGCAGCATTTCCGCAAAGACCACGGCTTCTCCAAGAAAGTCCTGCTTAACTGCTGCCTGGTGCGGCGCATCATCACCTGGGCCTCGCCAAACCCAAAAGGTACTAAAACCATAGCTTCACGGGTACAGAGAAGAGCTATGCAGAGTCAAGGTGGTGCACTCCCCTGAGTGTGGATGTGATTTAACTGCCTCTGTAGGATAATTGGTTGTCAACATTCAGCGAGTTAGTCGAGATTGTTACTGTTCCCTGGTCTGTCTTGAAAAAGAGATCTCAGGAGACTGCCTGATTAAAATAAGCGGCTGATGAATAAAAATGAAGATATATTGCTTAAGCTAGTGATTACATGGGGTGTGTTTTTTTTAAATAATGAAACTTTTATAGCCTCACATTCAGAACAGACTAATGACCTATTTTCCATGAAACAAAAGTGGAATTCTGGTGGACGTGGAAGTAATCTTTGCAGCAAAAAGAGGAATTGTTGTGTTTTAATGGCGGTGTTGCTCAGACAGCCGAGGCAATTATAAAACCCACGGTCGTAAAATGTCAGGATTTTACAGAGGAAAGGAATTGTGTATATATTTTTTATGAACCGGTCAGTGCCTGGTAAATTTTGTAATTTTATACCCAGTGTGGATTTCTGAAAAATTAATACTTACTTACATACACACAGCATTATTTATAACTTAATTTATCATAAAACAATGGTAAGTTAATCAACAAACTCAGCAAAAACCTAGTCATGGAAAAGTTGTTCTCAAACAAGAAAGCTCTGGTCTTCTCACTGCATACTGTGCACTTAAAGAGGACTGCAAGTGTAAACTGATTACACATATTTGAGATTAGATTTAACCGTAACACAATATGCCCGTTTAATGTCCTATTAACCTGAGATTTGACAAGGAGGAATGGAACAAAGGCTCCAGAGTGCAGAATGTACTCCGTCCAAAAACTGCTCGTCCTGTCAACCCCATTTAAAAGACATTAATGTGGTATTGATCAGTCATCCTTTAACCTTCAACAACAAAATTTATGAATTTTATTTTGTTGTGAGAAATGATCAGAGCAGCATTGCACCACGGGTCACAGTCGACAGCTCCAGTAAATTAATTCACTTTGAACCGAGATCAGTATTGATTACTTCTCGGGTTCTGTATTCACAATGGCCATATAGCGCCATAAAGTAGGATTTACAGCTACATTTCCTTACCTCTGGAGCAGGCAGCATATCAGGTAAGTCACATTTAGATACATTAGAGCTTAACCCTCCTTTTGTTAGTAAGGATATTTAAGAGTGGATAAGAGCTGATTGTTGGCCAAAGAAAAACATGCCCATTACTCTTTTCCCTTTTTGGAAATAATTTTTTGGTATGTATGCACATAAACTGTCAGGACGGGTGTATTTTAAAACATGATGGATGAAAATGATGGATTCCCAAGCAGCATTTTTCCTTGAGGCTAGGATTTTTGATTTGGGGTTCTCGCGCCGTGATATATAGACTATATAGACTAATGGGAGAAAAGCTTTTAAAGTTTTGTCACATATTGAGTTTATTTGGCTGCAGTCAAAAGTTTCTCTCATCGGTTTTCATTGTTGTCGTTTATTACACCTCCACGATTGTTGTACATCAGTGACATGTCAAGCTGTACCATAAAACCTGGAGCCTTTTGTAACTGACAGGTGCTGTTGCACATTGATATGGTTTGTCAGATAAATGGGTAGTCTTTGGGTATGATTTAGGGTGCTATTAAACAGTCATGAATCAGTTGGGAGTAAATGACATCTGCAGTGAAGATTTTTTTTTCCTGCAGGGGAGTACAACAACAGAAAGACTCCAAAACAGCTGTTCTTGTCATGAATAGGAGGAAGCAGATTATGCATATTCAACGTTTTTTTGTCGAAACACAGAAAGCTTTCATTCTGTATTGATTAGATTGAGGCAGGTGCGGTTTCCAGATCACGTAATCGGTGTAGTTTCCTCTTATTCTTAGCTCCGGGCTGGCCCCTGTTTGTGTGTCTGTAGGCGTACAAGTTGTCATTTGAGTCTACCCCTCTAATAACATGCGAGCTGGCGGCCACAGCTGGAGCCACACCAGGACCCAGGTGTTTCTGTCAGGCACATTTTGAATTAAACAGAGCATTTGTTCAGGCTTTCATTCCTTTCACGACTGCTTTTTCATTGCAGACGTGTTGCCTCCATCTCAGGACAGCCTGCATTTTCATGCCACCTTAAATTGTAGCTTGGGTTTGCTGAAACAGGAATACAGTGATACACTGTAGCTTTGCAGCAATGCAGTTTCCTACCTTCATTTAGAACGTAGGAAAGATGAAATTGAACTTTGGCTTGCCAGATATTTAATGTGGTTTACACAGACATCAAGAAAACCATGAGTCAGAAAGCAAAAATGAGCACGGCAACATTAATTGAGGTTATTTTGGATTTTAAGCCTCCTCTCCTGACATATGTTTGTTCGTAGGCGTCCAAGTCATTATGTGGCATCTCGTACTAATAACGTTACCTCCTGGTGTTGCCCAGAATAACCTCCCAGCACGCAGGCGTTCACACTCTAAACCTGCCAGGTGGCAATCATGCCCTCCGGATGTTGCTGCAGTCTCCAGAAAATGAACACGCCCGCTAAGGCAGGTGTTTCTGGAAACACACGAGCCCCACGTCGTGCCCACAGGACAGACTTCTGCTCCGAGGGCATTTTTACAAATCCCTGCTGTCTCAATGACGCACTCAAATGGGTCAGTTGTTTTAGCCACCGTGGGACATAATAACATGGAGTACTGTATGTCCCAAAATGTTTCTAGCCTATTTATGGATCCGTTGTTTTTGCAGCCAGTTGATAATTTACTGTAAAGTGTCCTTTAACAAAGATTACATTGAATAATAAATATGACTTTTACTGCTGTCATATTGACATACAACTGTTAGATTTATTGGATGTACTAACTAGTTGAGGTTTACTTGTTATATTATTCGATACAGGATTTAGATTTTGTTTGTGACTGCCTTTTTCTAATACATGTGTACATTTTATTATAGACTCTTTATGGTCCAAATCCAGCACTGTGCCTCATCTCTCCTGCCAGGAGAGGGCAGCAGGCTACAGAATAAATGAATGAACGCCGAACATGATGTACTGTTTGCTGCATTCAAAGCAGTTTAGTAGCAGTGCCTTGAATAATGCAATCATACGGTTTTGCCAAAAAGCGAATAATATCATTTTTTTGCGACAATATTTCATATATATAATCACTAAACATCTAAATCATTTTGTGCGGCAGTGCCAGAAAGTCGGTAAAAGAGCAACACGAAGCCTGTGGGCCATTTAAATGTGACAAATGTAGATTCTTAATAATGCAGCAAGCTGCGGTTGTTTACTTGGCTTGTATACAAGCGTGGGCACAATCTCAACAGCAGACCAGTTCAGTATAATCCAATCCAACAACCCTGCAAGACAGAGCCCCCACCACCCCCACCTACCCCAGCATGCATCACGTGTCTTTTAACACTCAGGTGGTGATACTGTCATAAATTCAGTGCATGCGCTGCACTGCAGTAGTAATTTGGTGCCCCCGAATGCACCCGCTGTAGTTGAGACGTGTCTCTTTGCTGATGGTGGCAATGAAATATGATGACAGGAATATATAAATATGGATGCTCCACTTGCATTCTTGCATTGGATATCCGTATTTTTCTGTCGGAGAGAAAGCTGTTCCACTCTTTTGCTGCCTGATCGCCTTTGTTTCTTTTAGTAGGTATGAACGTATGTAAGGCTTGATCATTCTACATGCATTCAATTTTCAACAGCTTCTACAGTGCAGCGGTTCCCACCTTAGCCAGCCTCTGGCTAATATTTTCCTCTGATCAGCGGCAGATCAGCATAGATTTAGACACACAATCTTGGCATGCTTTTCCCCTGGTTTCTTCTTGTATACATTTCCATTTGTATGCCCCACTGCTACATGGCTTTACCTATTGAAGCTATAAGCAGCACAATCCCACCACCTTGAGACTGCATGCCAGGGACGTGTCCTTCAAACAGCACAGAAATAGCCTGAAAATTGATTTACTCACTGTTTTGGACGAGTCAACAGTAACGAATCCTCACGAGGAAGTTAAACACAGCATTGCTCGTGTTCCTCAGTGTTTTTCTACACACGTCAAGATGTCTTTGTGATAACTTCACATCTAAATCCCACCGCCTCTCCTCACTGATTTGAATTTAATTGCCGAGAGTTTGCTCGCAGCGTGACGCCACATCCAACAGTTCAGCACCACGGTGAGAAGCGTTGCTAAAAGGACCTTTAAACCTTGAGAAATAATGCCAGTCACCGCGATGCTCTATTTAGGAGAAAGTGTTAAACATCATTAAGAGTGTCCTGGGGTGTATGTCCTTGTTGAGTGCAATTCCCTCTAGCTGATGTAGTGTGAAGGAATCAGAAATCACAAATTGGCCACCAGTTTTAGGTCATATGTCCACTCTTTGGTAAAGCGGCTTGCTTTCCATTTTAATCTGTTTTCCCACTTGGTCAGGAGTGCAGGCCTCTGTAGATGTGAGGTGGAAATGGGAAAAGGCAATGATGGATTAGAGGGGAAGTTGAGGCAGCATGCGGCCTCTCACTTCGGAGGAGAGAGGAAGAAGAGCGATTGCCCAGGGACTGCAGGCTGGCTGTGACGCAGACATGTCCTACTGTTGTCATTCATTTGATTCATATGTTGTGAAAAGGATTGCTGGAGAATGAGGGGGAAATGATCCGACAGTGATACCTCTCCCTGACATTAATCTTATTCACAGTGCTTGCTAGTTCTGGTGACAGCCAGAGAGAAAATACTACACGTTGTTTACAACTAATGGGCTCGGAGATGACAATTGCCAGTTGTTGAAACGCAGTGGCCGGCGTGTTTGGCATCTCCGCATTCTTGTCATCTTGTATATATTTCAATTGCTGAGCCTCAGATGTTACGGCATGCCGTGGCTGTTCTGTTTGAATTCTCCTCACTGCATTTTACAACACTAATCTGCTGGTGCATGATATATTTTATAATCACTACTGTTTTGTTATTAACAGCTGAAAAGCTTTCTGCTAGCTGATGTGCAGCGCAGCTAATACTCTCCCCAACAATTCTATAAATGGCTCAAATATCATCCAGCCGAAGCACACATGATTCAAGAAGCACTTTCCATTATGTCAGACAACAGTGAGCCTGTAGTCCTCTTTCTCAGGCTTGGCCACGACCCGCACGCCTCCGTTGATAAACAGGGATTAGCTGCTAATAGCCAGGGATTAGTCAGAGAATGGGCGACCCCACCGAACCATGTTGTTGGTAAAACGCCTTGAAGTAGCCCGTTGACTGACAACAACAGTAACACTTCATCTCGTCCATTGGATACAGCTAACTGAAACGCCCAGCGGTTGAACACGTGACCCTGGTCACGCTGGTCAAAGCTGTAACCAAGCCGGGGTCCTTTTGTTCGAGCCATACCACAAACTCATTCTACACTTCATTAAATATGCATTCGGTGCCACATGCAGGTGTTTTTCCACAGACATTGTTTTTGAGAAAAAGCGACATGTGAGCCCTACGCACCACTTCAGTCCCGAAACAGCAACAACCGTTGATTAAACCATTAGTTAGTCAATCGACCATTCAATGAATTTTTCAAGTTAGTTATCAAAACAGAATGAGAAAAAGGGCCCGCAACAAATTGTTTTATCATCTATTCTTTTGCAGAATCTTTTCTTGATTACTTGGTTAATCATCTGGTCTATAAAATATGAGAAATAAGGAACAGCACATATTGCTTAATTTGTCAACATTCCTCCCCCAACTGGATTGAGTTTACGATTATAGAAGCCGAAGAATCCCGGTGCGCATTCACATTTCAGGGGTGGAAACCTGCCCGTTGTTAGCATTTTTGATTAAATATGAATTGGGATTTAAAACAATTAATTCATTATCAAAATAGTAACAGATTCATTTTCATTTAAGTAACGACAAACCAGGCAAACTTAACATGCCACCTTCTGTTTTGATGTGGTCTTTCCTCAAAGAATCATTCCTTGAAAAAAGAAAAAATCATTAGATGAATCATTGTCAGAAAATAGCAGGTTGTTGTAGCCCAGAAAATCTGACGATCAATTATGGTAACTTTGTCCCCTGTTAAATGGAGCAGGAAACAAACCGTGGAAATATAAAGGCCCCTAATCTGGCTGCGGACTCCAACATCAGTCATAGAAAAGTTTGTGTGAAGTTGTGAATGTCATTAATCATCAACTGCTTCTGCATAACTTATCCTTAACCTCCACCTCCTTTTCCTCACACATCCTCCTCCGCTGTCCTCCTGTCTGGCGTTTGCTGGTAACCTACTTCAGTCAAGTGTTTGTATTCTAGCGGCGGCCTGGGCCCTCTATAAATAGCCCCCCCTGATTGATACCCGGTACAGTGAAACCTCGTAAGCCTTTGGCTGCCGCAGGGCAGAAATGACTTTCTTGTGTCTGTGTCACTCGGCTTTAACACACCTGTCCCTGTCACGGTCTAATTTATCTCCCCTGCCTGTTTGTCAGGCAGCATCCAAGCAGCAGGCAGAGGTTCACTGCCAGGCCTGAAAGACCACGCAGGTTCATCCATATTCCCCCTTGACATATCGTCTAATAAGGTGTGATGTATTTAACGTTCAACATGAAGGATAAGCATCTCAGTCCTGCTGTAATTAGATATTTCTGGATTTCAAATGCTTCAGGTAAAGCCATTTTAAAGTAACCTGTAGCATTTGTACTTGAACGCACTTTCCAAATTAAAATGACACAGTAGATGTCTAATACATATCTAGTAAATTAAATATTGTCCTGGTCTGATCACTGTCTTTTTTTTTTTGGTAAAAACTAGTCAGACAGAAAAGTGTTTATAGCTTCCTGCAGAAGGAACACCTGACTGAAATAATCACAGAAATTATATGTAATATGTATCACCCAGCAATCGCAGGAAAGCAATGATAATACAGTGTTTAACAGCTGGCGTAGTTGTTCCCCAATGAAAAACACGTCTGTGCTGTGTATTGCCAATTCATTTCTCAAAATCCTACCTTTTAAAAAGCAATACTAAAAAGCCACAATGAAACCTCAAATGCTCTAATGCAGCATTTCAATGACAAACATGCCATGGAACATGTCAGTGACAAGTCTAGCACAAGGTGTGGGCGCAAGCCCCAGATGGCTGCATCAGCATGTCACTGTGGGAAGAAATAAATAAGAAGGAATTCCTACTGGGAGCTTCCCAGTGAAGCTGCCATCCAACAATGCACCTGCATGTACATTGGTCCCAAATGACAGGGTGCTGAGATTGTGTCTCTGCAATGCACAACAGCAAACTGTCAGCAAGGACGTGCCGTCTTGTGATATAAAGTTGCAAGAGGATTGTTGTTTCAGAGTTGTTTGGATAGCTTTGCGGCATTGTGGTTGGCAAGCTGCTGCTGTTGGTTTGTTGGTCAGTCACAGACTGTGATGTTGAAGTCGCATTAAAAATGTGTGCGTGGAGGGGGAAATAGAATGAAATGAAAATGAACTCGGTTGACAAATTTTAAGGTTCTTCAAAAAGAAAAAAAAACATCTCAGAATTAACTGCCTGGCTATCAGGGTTTTATTATGCTTCATATTTGCTTATGTTAAGATAACTGCTAAAAGCAGTTTAATGGCAGGAAGATAATTGACATTTACAGCTTTGCTAATTGCGATCATGAATTTTTAAATGTGCACCAATGATACTGTAGTGAAAGTAAAAGCATTAGGAAGCAGAAGTTGTGGCTGTATTGATTTGATATTCACAACATGATACAATGATTATACAAAAGTGTGATAAATGGGTACAAACACTATGCTTACATTTGTTTTGCAGTGACTGCCTCTCTGTTGATAGTGTGCTTTGTTTCAACCTTTGCCTAAGCACTAATTGCTGCTTTTTCTTTTTTAGTGTGCATATTTGCCTTGTACTCCTGAGTCAGACCAAAATGAATAATTAAATGGTGGGAACTTTGCAGCCTCATTAGGAAGAGCAAATCACCACTCCGGTAATAAAAGGTCTCCTCACTATCTGTCTGATGCACACTGATACAAATGAAAGCTTTTTACTATTGTTAGACTACATCAATAATAATAATAATGATAATAAAAAAGGCCACAAACTAGAGCACAAGTTGTTATAATGTGAATTAGAGAGATTGTTGTTACACAAATCACATTGTGGGATGCATTGGGAGAGTTCTGCCTTCTTTGGCATTTAAATCCTCTCTCAGTTTTACCTGTGTGGCGCTCGGTTATGTGCCAGTACCCTGCAGTTAAGCCTGTGAGACGAGCGAGCGAGGCACTGTGGAAGCAACCTATCAAGCCCAGCAATGCAAACCACTGCAGCCAATAGGGACATCTGCTCGCAGAGACACGGTGGAAGGTGAAGAATAGAAGACAGGGAGAGACACATTTAGGACAATAGAGAAGTAGAGAGAGTAAGGGAGAGAATTATTAGCAGGAGAAACGGTGGAAGGTATAGATAAGGACAGTGTGTGTACAGGAATAGAGGCAGACAGATGGCTGAAGGTGGGAGCTCAGTCCGAAATGCCAGCGAAAAGTTACATTTTACAGATCGAAGCTGGCAGGCCGCAACAGAGTGAAAGCCTTCTCCTCTGAGACATGAGCACAAATCTGTTGAACAGACAGAGACCGCAGCAGCTGGACTGATAAAACTGGACATGTTTGACAGAAACTAAACCACTACAATATACACCTTTTCCAAACATTAATAACAGGTAAAAATAAGAGAGTCCATAACAATGGACAACATGACAATGGCCGCAATGACATAGCGGCCACAATGACATAGCAGCTACAATGTTTGCCATCTTCACCTTAGATTAACATGCATTTAATTCACACTAAACATAAGTTTAGCACATGCTCATGCAAATGTAGTTAGTTTTCTATGTATTTGATCATAAACCAAAGATTCAGACAGCATAAATGATGAATAGTGAAGAGTTGTTACTATCCTAAGGGGAGTATGGATGTCTGAACCAAGTTTGATGGCAATCCATTAAATGATAATTGATACGCTAACAACCCCAGACGTGAACGTCATGGTGGCGCAAGAGAAAAAGTCAGGGGATTACCATTATCATTAGGATTCACCGTCAGTGGACCATACATTTCAGTACAAAATTATGCTTCAATCCATCAAAGAAGCGGACCGTTTTACCTGCCCATGGCAGTCTGGGAATAATCAAAGTCTGTAAGCTTCAGACCTCTGGGAACCATGGATGTTTAAAAAATAGCTCCAATCCACCCAATAGTTGCTGGGATATTTCTGTATGGACCAAAGTGACCAAGAAGTACACCACTAGCATGGCTAAAATGGGCTTTATAGGAAATATACTCCTTTTAAGTAGGGGGCTCGAAGAAAAAACAGTACAGGTTTCAGTACAGAAATTACAGTACATATTGACATATCAGTTACCCTCGACACTCTGGCCTATATCTTGCACCTTGGTTGTCCTTGGAGAATTACATTTCCTATGTTGCCATAGAACTTACTGTGAAAGAAAGCTCACTTCGTCACCTTTATGTCATGGTGAAGGTCCTTTCTCGCTGTACAACTGGAAATTGGTGTCTTATTAGTTCCTTGGTAGCATTGACCCAATCCAGAACATTTGTTTTAAATGGCACTTCTGGGTTTTTCTCACTTTCACCAAGAACAAGGCTGGGAATTTCTCATCCATGCAGCTAAACATTAAGGGCAACCTTGATATTTGCTGCTCCACTAATGGCACTAGGTCCATTTGTTCTCACTTGAGGGAAAAAGCAGGAGTATCAGTGATCCCAGTGGACGAGGCCTGTCCTTCTTAAGTAACTGTTGTAGTTTGTGCGTGTTGGTCTATAGGCGGACGCGCAGCGTGCAGAAATTAGGTCAACAAACCACACCAGACCTCCGTCAAGAAACCAAACAAAATGAGGTCATGGAAAAGAGAAGGCTCTCAGCTGGCCTGGAGAGCTTTTTAGCATGGCACAATATACGCTTTGTTATGACAGTTAACTCCGTCTTAACACTAACAGAGTCACTCGCCAGAATAAATTGTGCACATGAGTTCTTGCTGTGTGTTTGTTTGACTTTAAGGAACCTGCTTAAGTAACAGAACCTATTATGGAGCAATAGTACTTTTTCATTGCACTCAGACCTGCTTGTCTGGGTTGGTGTAAAATCTTCAACATCTTTAAATTATTAAAGGAACTGCTATATGATCAAATAGGTGGTTTATAGTTAACATTCAGTACATCATTCATACATCCAGACTCCAGACCACGATTGTTTACAAAGAGACTCTTTTCCAGGAACCTCTAGTTGAGAGAATGGCATCTTTTTAGGAAACAGAGGACATTAGCCCACCACATAATCCCCTTGTGATGCATTTCCTCATACTTCTAATAGTGCTTACTGGCAATCCACTTCTCCTGATGAATTTCTAACATGATGGCCTCCCAGTAATTACAGTGCTAATGATCATTTGTACTGCATGGTGGTGGGTGTAATCTTCCTATTCCCATGGCAGCGACTAAGTTGTTTTATTTTTCTCATCTTCAAGGCAGTCATTCAGTAAATAGCTTTTTGCAAGAGAGAATAGAGTTGGGCCCCCCAGTGTTAAAAGGTTCAAATAAAGCTTTCATGTGTAGCTGCCAAATAAGTGAATTAAAAGTTTTCTGATGCGATGAGCATGTAATATTTTGTGGTAGATTTCCACTCTGCAGTCTTTTGAGACGCACAGTCATTTAAAATCTTATTTTCAGAAACGCCTTATAGTAATATATAGATCTGTTTTTAGAAGCCTACAGTGCCATTTCATTTCTCCAAAACTAAGAAGATACCAGTGCTAATACTTGTGAGTGATTTAGCTTGAGCTGCACAGGGTAATTCTCTTCACAGTTGTGGTAGGTTGGGGCTTTGATATACTCTGTCTTTGCTCTGTGCTGGTTAATAATACAGGCGACCATAACCCAAATCCTAATTGTTCCTAGGGGCCTTTGAATTACTTTACTGGTGATTTAATATCAACTGTGATTTGAATATTGAGCAAGGTTATTTCATGCTGCATCTACTGTACACAGGAGCATGCCAGGAACAGATTTCTCCTGCAAATGTCATTTCAGATATTACACAGACTGTAAAATCTTTTCGAACTGTTGGGACACCAGTTACAGCTGCGAGTTACTGTAAAATTTAGTAATATTTCCATCAGCTCAGCATCAATTTGTTGTTTGACAATTTCTTTAATCGATAATTAAGTCATTCATATAAATGAACTTCTTGTGTTCAGTAATGACAACAGTTTAAAAGGTTTTGTGATTTTAAAAAAACAAACAAAACCATCTAATCATCCCCTGAAGGTACATTCTGCCCTCATAGAAGGATTTCCAATTAAAACGGTCTCTGCGGAGAATGTACCAAACAATTAAGCCTCTTTGATCTTCGAGCACATGTATGCTCTTTTGTGTATTTTATTTTTAATGTAGTGTTTGAATAAATCCACATTTAATGCATTTATTAAATATTTAGCCTTTTTTTTTTTTATTGGAACATATAAGATGAAATCATCAGCATATATATATTCAGATTTTAAATTGGCTCCCAGGATGGCAATATCTGTTGGTTGGCTGGTTCATCAGTCCATCAGTGACATTGTTGTTTTTCAGCATCACCTACATTGTATATTTATGCTAATTCACAGATGATAGCGTGCATGCTTGAATTGTTATCAGCCTTTAGGTTAAAGCACTGCTGCGTCTACAACCCGACAAAGCATGGCTAGCTTTGCTGTAGACTCTTCATCCTGTTAAAAGGGTAAATTAAGATCATATACTGCACTTGTTGGCAACATTGAGTTGTCCTGTCAGATTTTCTGGTTCAGTCTAACATCCATGTGCTGCTGTGTAATTCTGCCTTTTTTTTAAGCACTCCCTTGGTTGCTTCAGTCTCTGCATGGTCCATAACAATGGCAGTTAGTGGGCCTTTGTGGGTTGGCTCTGAATTATGAAATAAAAAGCAGCCACACAGCAGTAAACCCAGTCTCTTGCCTCATATTTTTTCTCCCCTCCAACAAAGCACAAAGCTCAGGGCTACCTCTGCCACATTATTAGTGAGCCGACGAAAGGTAGCCTTGGTGAATTTTGCTCTAGCACACAATAGCTCCCATCAATGATTAAGTGTGTCAGGACTGATGTTCACACTCCATCCGAATTCTCGCTCCATTTTTGGTTCAGTGACTCTGGGTTTTGTGGAAAAATCTGTTTTTAAGGACTTTACAAGGGGAAAAAAAGCCAAATGAAACAGAGTCAATATTTTCATGGCTATGCTTGAGATGATGTAAATCCTGTGCATGTGTATCTTTACTGGCTTTCATCACATGTTAACAAGGACTCTATCCCCTTATTGGCTCTGCTTAGCCTCACATTCAGCGCTCCTTAGAGATTGAGGAAAGACAGATTGGCTCCCACTCATAGAGATTTACATAACCAACTCCCATATGATAACCACATACAACTGGAGTTGTGCAATTATTTGAAAATGCATCAAAGTAACAATATTTAAAACAAACATATTCAAATCTTAAGAGAATCAAATGTTTCTGCTTCTCTGAGGAAAAGGTGTTTCGATGCAGCTTCCTAAACAGAGCGATCTGCATACGTGCCTGGCCAGAATATCAAGATCGATGCCCTAGAAAATCTGTGATTTTCTTCAGACCCAAGACTCACACAACATTTGCATCCAATTCCACACTATCAACAACATTTTGAGCATTTTCAGGCTGGAAATGAAAATATGGAGATAAAGCTTGTGTCCTCATGTATCGCAATTCAACAGATTGTCAGTCATGGGCAAAACAATTGCAGTTTTCTTTTTTGTGTCAGCAGGTTGTAACTTAAGTCAGAAATGCCGTGCATTTTTTGACATTTAAAGTTTTTCTGTACAGTGTGAGTGTTTTGGCTTGAGGTTTATTCCAAAACAATATTTCTAGTTGCTTCATATCCATCCTTGAAATAAAAGGTATTTTTCATGGAAATAGACTGGAGTAGTATTTTACGATATGAGGGCACATACTGCAAGACTATGTTCTTCATAATATTTCCTCATTTTGACTATTAAATTGATATACAGGCCAGACATTCTAGCCAGTGTGTCCTTGTAACACAAATGGCTTCTTTCAGAGAAATGAGCAAATCAGAAAAACTGATGTTCTGAGATGTGACCTTAACATTCAATACTGGACCAACTACGTTTCTCGAAGCGGCACTCTGCGGTATAAATCTATAATTTAAATGTCATCTACATTTCCCTGGTGCCGTACTCTGCCCCGTCTTCCCCATTCAGTCACCTCCGGAAAATAGTTTGAGATTCATGATGTCTGTGTCTTTCGAGTGCCTCTCTGTATTTAAAGACCCGGCTGGCCCGAGGAACAGTAAATACGGCGGACTGCCACTTTACAGATCATTATTGTTTGTGCTCTCAGTGAAAAAGAATGTTGACCTCACTCAATCACGCTGAGTGATGAGGTGAGTTACTGTCTCTGGACTTCTTGACGTGTTCATTACTCAGACATATTGTGATTTCTTCTTTACCCCTGTCTCGTTCTATCTTTCTTGCTCTCACTACCCTGTCGGTGTCAGTAATGAAGCCAGGGATGACGGGTAAAATCATCACCCAAGATTTTGAGTTGGGAAAGATGAGCAAGATCTATAACATTATAAGAAGCCGGCATTAGTGCTCTTATTAGTGCTGTGAGGATGCCAACAGCTGTACCTGCCTGAGCAAAGAGGGAGTTGTAGTTATCCTTTTAATCTTCTGTTCATCTTCTCACCAACTGTTCATCTAACGGAGGGAAGGCTCATTCTCCTTCCTCTGTGCCGACACTCTTCCAACGTGACGTACAGACTATTTAAACACTTCGACAGCAGCTTCACTGTAAAAACCTGGTACTTTTTGCTGCATGTATTTCTTTCTTTTTTCTAGATTCCCTCTGGTATTTTTGGCCGTATGATTTTGGTTTAATAATAAAGAATAATAAAGAACATTAAATTCAAAGCAGGAAAGGGAACTGAATCAATATTGCACCAATGGGAAGAACCATAACAGTTAAACTTGCTTACATATTTTCTCAAAGCTTAAATATGACTTACATTCCCATTTGAATTCACAGAAAATAGCTTGTTACTGCGATTACAGGCCCTCTAATTCAGCTTCATCAAAACAGGTGCGAACATCTGCATACACATTTCACTTGAAAGTGTGATAGTGAGGTCTGTTCCTGTTATGAATTTGCTGCTTCTGTACAGGGAAACTGATCAAGAGAAAGTTGAAGTTTGTTTTTCTTTTGTGTACTAGCTGGAAGATAAAGACTGATGCCTACCAGGGTTTGACATGAAACTTCTTACTTGCCCAAAAGGCAAACCTACTTGAAAAGATGAAAGTGTAAGCCCATTGAAACATAATGTGTTAGCTTAGCAACCAAGGTCCCTGTTCTTTGCTAAAATCAGTTCTTTATAATGTTAGCTGGTGTTGCTGGGTATGTCCCTGGTGCTTGCAGACGTTCTACATCACCTGAAGCAGGATAATTGTTTGCTGTAAACAGTTGTTCTTGAACTGCATGCATTATCAATATATAGGGCCCCCCATGCGTTAACTTTGCCCTCACATTATGAGATACTCATAGGCATACTTTGCACACCCATTACTCAGAAGGTCACCTGCTCTGCTAACAGATGTAGAAGCTGAGATGCCTTTGGTTCGGAGCCAGAGGTGAAAAACTGCCTTAATGACCATGCTTGAGATGCACCTGGCTTTGCCTCCTACCTCTGCAGCTGAACCCCCCCCCCATTTTTTTTTTTTTTTTACGTTTTGCATTGCAAAGCTTCAGAATTGAGAATTCATGCAACTTTAATGTCCCTCCAGCACTTTCTTTGTCATGGTCCCGTCGTAGCGGTCTAACCACTGTTGGCAGGACCAGTGAGCATGAAGGACAGTGTTCAGTGGAGGGATAATAAGGTGTTGGACCTCCATAAGGATTTAGAAAAATGCTTCAAGCAAAATTCAAAGCGTCCATTTATAACCACTCTGTATTTCGAAGCGTATAAAAAGAAACGGCTGAACGGGATCACAGGTGAATGTGGCGGCAGTGTCACAGCAAAACTTGAGATCCCCGAGGACTGGTTCAAACAACCAAAGAAGTCAACAAAAGGAGTATTCATGGTTGATTGAAAGCATGTAACCTTTTCAGATTAGATATCGGCCACAGTGAAATCATAAAAACCCGGATCTCAACACTACATCAGAAGTGAGCATTAAGGCTTGCAGTGGGAAAGCAGATTTTGTCAGCAGGCATAAATACAAGAGCTAATGCCCCTTGAAAAAGGGCTGGAAGTCAATTTTACAACCTCAGAGCCTGCAATTAAAATGCAAGCAGGGGGAAATAAAGCAGTTATCTTTGAAGTGGAGCTGGTCCAAGCTCATCCTGTTTGAGGCGAAAGTTTCTCAAAAGTTTATCAGGCCCCCCTTCTCAGCTGTTAGTGAATGGACATACAAAGAAAGCCACCCTTATCAGTGTCTGCCTTCATCTCTCCAAATAGCGCCGGCTAGATACTGGAGTATAGATAAAACGCTGCCTGCGCATCCGAAGAATAATGACAGAGATACTGTAGTGTGTTCTCACCGGGAGGAAAGTGAGATTGCATTTCAGGGTTCAGTTCTTCTGTTATAAGTATCCCATCAGCAGATTTATAATGAAGGGGGGGATTATATCATTTTGCCGTAATGACCTTTTCAAAACAAGCTCCGCCTAATTCGAAAGAATGGTGATGAATGCCAATGAGGGCTGACTGCAGCGGGTACCCTGATAAGCAGCATTTCAAACCTGCCGTATGTTGAGTGTGACTATCCGTCATTCTGTTGCGCACACAGGCGCTGTATGTGAGCGGTCTGTAAAGCGCAAAGCGGGAAAATGGATTTTAATGCGAGGAGGCATCCCATATGCTTTTCAGCGGCGTCCCGGGGGAGCTCTTGCGCTAACATTAGTACCCTGATGTCATAAGCAATTCATTACTGTCCTCAGATACAATATCGACCTGGCTCTTATCTGCAGTGACACCCTGCATTGTCACGGCTACTGTTCACCTTATGCTTAAAACAAAAAAAACAAACAAAGAGCACTGATGCGTTCTGCTTGGGTCAAAATGGTTTCCCCTCAAAGAAAACCAATGGCCTCTTTCATCACTTTATTCAGGACACCTCTCTTTAAGTAGTCAGCATTTGAAGGTAACATGCAAAATAGCAGTTGACCTTTATACGTGCATCATTTGCTGTACTGTACATACAGAGTATTTATAAGCAAATGAACGAATTGGTTAGAGCTTTGGTTTTTTTTTTCATTGCAGTACTTGAACTCCATTAATCCTCTAATGATTTTTCTGCCTTTTGAATGAACCATCAATATATTTGCAACCACTCGCTTTCACAACAATGCACTTAAGAGTAGCAGCCGCCTCATCTGTATGCATGTTTCCTCTGCTCTGTTGACCATGGCTCTTCCAGAGTTGCTGCTTATGTATTTATTCATGTGCACTACTGTTTAAGAGTCCGGAATCACCTGTGGCTGCATGGTCATGTTTGTATTCTTTCCTTCAATAATGGCTGTTCTAGCATAGAAACGGTAGCGCTCAGCCCTTGTTGTACGCATCCCCCCCCCCCCCCCCCAAATACACAATTGAACCACAATGATACAGTCGTGCTCTAAATATTTCGGGAACCTGTTTTTCTTGGCGCCCTCTGCAGTCAATTCCAATAGTTTGAAGATGTGATTCGCTAGAGCGACACACTTGTTAATTCCACGACGTTTTGTGCACTTGAGACTGAAACAAGAACCTGTTCTCTCATGACTGGTGATGTCTCATAATCTTATTTAACTATTGCTCTTTGTGTCTTTCTGCCATTTTCATTACTATTAAGTCCTTCTGTGGTAAGCTGTAAAATGGAACCAGTCCATTATGAAGGTGCCTTTGGCTCTAGGAAATCAGACTTATATATACATCATATACGAAAATCAGAGAATATGATTAATCAGTAATGAAAATAATCATTAGTTACAGCTCGATCTTTATTTATCACATCTAAAGCTGCCTAAAATGCAAATTTATTAAAAATAAAAACACAAGCTTTTGTCCTTCTGCTGCCAACAAGGAGAAATGATTCAACATTATTGCCGCTCATTGATTGGTTGTTGGTATCTTACTTTACTTTTTTGCAAGTTCAGCCTTCACCTCAATTCCCAGAATGCTAACTTGATCAGAGCAGCATTAATCCCGCGCTCCACGGGGCACTTTATCATCACTAGGGTCAAAGATCCCCTCAGACATCATCATTGTTGTTGTTGTTGTTTTCCCAATATGCTCTTAACAAATAGGCTAACCTTTTTCCTAATGGCGGCTTAACAAAATCGATCAACCTTTTTCCTAATGACAGCATCTGTGTGCTTTATCTCTCCATAAAGGTTACTATAGCAGCCGTTTGGCTTAATAGCTCGGGTGTACTGCATCTGCCAAGGCAGGGCAGCTCTTCTCTTTGTTCTCTTTTGGGCGCACTATCCAGACCCGACTTTGAAAGCCCATTTAGTCCAGAAAACAGTCCTTTGACATTTTGGACCACTGACATTAAAAAACTCTTTTTGACAAGGAGGAATTTTACAGGTCAGCGTTTTTAAGGCTTTGGCGGCTGTATCGCGCCTTACAGCAAAAACTATAAATGTGATGTGGAGAAAAGAGAGCTGCACCGCGCCCGTGCTCTGACTTTATTGGTTCACCCTGACAGAAGGTATGAGCCAAGGCGTAAATGAAAAAAGCCCACCACTCAGTCATCTTTTCATTTAAAGAGAGAGTGTTTTAAAAAGCTGCGCTTAATGTTGGTAAAATATTACGACCATCTGAGGCCGGCTGCTGAGAAATGCGTTTCATTTCACCCTGCAGCATTTGATCCTGGTTTTTACAGCCTCAGCTGAAGTGATATGGAGAGATCGTTATTTATTTATTATTTTGTTCTGTGACTGTCTGCCTCTCTGTTCTGAAAATGTCCCATTTTTTTTTTTGTCATTGTGCATGTTTGGCAATGATGCATCATATTACCACCTCATCTTTTGAGGCTCATGAAATTGTCTATTCAGTAAGCAACTCTGGGCAGCGAGCCCAGACTTAACTGATCTATTTGAAATTGAATGCATCACCCTTAGTCTACAGTATATCTACTGTTTCCAGTTATTACTCCTCTTGCTCTTGAAATCAACTGCAGTAGAAATGTTTATGCTGGCAGCTCCTGAGAATGTATTCCTATATAAAATGGTAAACAGAATGGATACTGCAGATATAGCCTTTGCTCCAGCGTTCTATGTACTCAGCAGAATGACGCGTATTGTAACGTGGTGACTCACGTTGATGAGGAGATGTCGTGCTTGGTTGGTGAACATTTTGCAAACTTTTTTATGTTACAGACCAAAAAAAAAGGCAATTTGACAACATGACTTAGTGCTATGGGAAGCTATGATTAATTTTTCATGATTGACATTTTATATACCAAATGGTTAATGAATTTCTTATGAACATTTATAGATAATGAAGATAATTGATTGTTGCAGCCTTAATTCGGTGCTATGATAATATAGCAGGGCAGATATCAATCAGGGTTTTAGAGCTGCAACAAGTTGATTAGCCGATGAGCAGAATTTAAACTATGTAGATTATGAGGAGTTATGAACTCAATTTATCTAGTTATATTTTTTTTTATCAAGGAAGGTTTTGCTACTTTTCTCCTTCTCTGAATATTCTGGGGTTTTGGACTATTGGTTGAACAAAGCAAGAGATTGGAAGATCTAGGAAATTGTGATTAGCATTTCTTGACCAAATGAAGGACTGAGAGAAGAATCCCCATTATCATTGATAATTTGAATTAAATTTTCCTTTGAGCAGCCCAATAACACATTGTGAGTTCTACTGAAGTTAAATGGAGGGAAATGGAACAGTGACTGATATCAGCTTCATGCTTTGCATCCACTGTTTACTCTTACTTCTGTTCCCTTCGAGGTTCTCACTGTGCTCATGGCGTATTGGCGTTTTCCTTGTTTACCACAACCCAGCTAAGCTGGCTGCTGCTGCTGCTGCTGAATACTGCAGATATTGCTAATCTGTGTGCATGCTGGTGTTCAGTGATATGTTCAGGTACCGGAAGACATTACACTCAATGCTTCACTAATGACAGCCCGCAGATACTGTGCCTGCGGGGTTTGACAAGGCAGCCTTTTGTAACTTGGCTGTTAATGAGTTTTCTGGTGTCGTGTACTAGTGGAAATTTTATATGCCTGCGCTCCCGTGATGCAAGCAGCAGAAGTGTTATTTAATAGAAAACTACTAAATATTAATTAGAAAGTAGAATCTATCTCCCTAAAATAAATGCACCAAATAATTCATGAGCCACCGACAACCTGTGCCGCTAAATCGTAGGCTGCGGACAGCCGGTTGACAACAGACAGCGTCCTGCTCCACTCCAACAACTTTCCCAACCCTTTTCTGGATATTGTCAAGCTAGACAAGGTGAGAAGGTGGAGCACTTATCCAGCGCAGTGAAGCACACTCCACCGCAGACGGGTACTTATATCGTGGCTCAGCTCTTGATGTTCAATTTAGTGGCCACTTTCTCCAAAGCGCCACGTTTCTGACTTGCTCCCATGGAGATCTATCATACACCTCCATTTTAAAGATTCAAAATCAGTTTTCCATTCGTCTCCCCCGACGTGCTTTGCGTCACAGCGGAGCCGCTGTTGTCGGATTTAATGGCAGTGAAATTTTACTGCTGTTTAGCATGCATACATCTCACCGAAGAAAACCTACGGTTGTAAATTGCGGCCCCCGTTTTTGATGGCAAGCCGTACTCTGCAGTTTTACAGCTGATCAAGCTGCTTTCACAAAGCAGGGGGAGAGAAAAGCTCTTGGTGGTAATGGAGGCTCACACCCCTGGGCACCTGCAGTTAGTGTTTTCGAGATGGATCAATATATCTGTCAACTTCTCCTTGAATGGAGCCCATTTCATGTTGGTCCTGTCATTGCTGTAGGGTGCAACATGAAAAAAATGCACGTTCTGTCAAAGTCTGGAAAGAAAGAAAAGTTTCTTTGGGAATTTACATCTCCGATATTGAGGTAATATTTTAGGAAATACACCCATAGCCTTGATTTGAAATGTACGCGCTGATAAAAGCATGAAGGATTGTTTTTTTTTTTCTTCCATCCATTCCCTTCAACTAAGCCGAGCTTCAAAGAGGCTGTAAGGCCAAATCGACATTGTTAGTATTAAATGGTGCGCTGCTTTGATTTTATCTTCCTCTTCACAGGCGCGGAGGTGAAATCAGTCCACACTTCATGATGTAAACTCTTCTGGTGGGGCTCAAGGGTACTTAAGAACAGAGTGTCAAGCCAAATCATTCTGCATACTTTGATGCTCAGTAGCCATATCTGTATATGCTTTAGCAATGCACATGATTATTTTCAGAGGAGGAAGAAGTTATTGAACAGGACCCTGAAGGCTGCAGATTCACTCGTGTAATTTAAGATTAGGCTGCTTTCATTTGAGCCTTTTGAGATTAGATTCCGCTATTTTGTTCAGTTGCCAAGAAGATCTGATTGACTGAAATTTGTAATGTATTTATCACTTGCACGTTTTTTGGGGGGTTTTTTTGCCTTTAAACATACCTGCATTCGTATCAAGACTTCAACGTTTGCGTGTGGACCTCAGCTTCCATATCACTTTTTGCCTTGACCATGCTCATCAAGGTAAACATGACTCATGTTGAGAGCCTTTCCTGACTGTATATGGACTTGGAATGTGGTGATTTGTTCTGCACATCACACTTCACAGTCAATATGGGGGCGGGGAAGCCTTGAGAGTGGTCTTTGAGGTACTTGTAGGGGTAAAAAAAAATGTGACTTTGAGTGAAATGTTTGCCAGCAAAGCAGTGTACCTGAATGATGGTGTTTTGGTCAGCGTTTGTTTGCCGATCACGCGCGCGAGTGAGCGGCGGACCATCTGTTTACCTCCGAAGTCGCGAGGTGGAAAACCTTGTTGAACTCCCTTTGTCACGGACACTTAGATGTGCGTGCGTCGTGTGCCCTGAAAATACTCCAGCGCAGCAGCTCCCAGGAGACTTAGCAGGGGCGTGTTTTGTTTATCGGACACATGGATAGAAATGGAAACCAGGGGCTACGTGACAGGTGATTGAGTTGCACACGTGTTGTAATCAAGTGTTCTCGGGGGGGGGGTCAGTGTGTGGGCGAGGCTTGCAAAATATGGACCAAATGCGGACTCAGACGGACCCGCACGTGTATTTTTATTGTTTGTTGGTCTGGAAAGCTGTCTGAGGCAACAATAGAAGCCGTGTCAGTAGGAGAAAGAGAAAGTTTATGTCTCTCATGTGGTTCACAAAAATATCCTTTGAAAGAAAAGCCGAGCATCCATAAAATGAGGTGCATGCGGCTGTAAAAGTGCAAAGACTTTGATGGGTCACGTCCTTCCCAGAAACAAAGCCGAAAGTGCTAAACAGTGAGAAATGGATTAAACAGTTTGTTTATTTTGTTGGGTTACAGGCTACGTTAGAGTCCTAACTGTTAAATCCACTGTGTAGGATTGTGCATGCTTAGCTATTACTCCATTACTACAGTAAATGGTAAATGGACTGTACTTACATTGCGTCTTTCTAGTCTTCTGACCACTCAAAGCTTTTACGCTACGTATCTCATTCATCCCTTCACACACATTCATACGCAGATGGCACTGTACTGTACCGTACCTGGTATGGTTTGGACTGGTTAGACTGGTTAAGGTAAGGCTGAGAATAAACCAAGCCGCGTAAGTCAGAGTAGGTCATGACTCCACTATCCTGGGAGAAAGAAAGCCGAGTGTGACACTGCCCCATTTCAGGGGTGATATATTAGATTGTATCAGTGCAAAGACGTGTACTCGCAGGTATCTAATCCTGCGTTTTAGGCAGTATCAGAGGATACTGGTATCAGAACAACTCATCCATCATGCAATCCCCTTTACAGGGTTGTTTCCGGAAAAGCCAGTTTTCATCTCAGCAAATGATGCTAAAGATTTGTAGCTAGAACTAAGAAGCTACCTGTCATTGGTGTACCCGTGTCTTTCAATGGTACAGTATATGTGCTGTCAGGCTTAACAGTAACTAAGAGGGTGGGGCGTAGCCAATTAAAAAGCAACTCTTCTTTCGGGACTACAAAACAATCTTAAAAGTAATTTTCTATCTAAATTAATCTGTCATGTCCCCTGCCAAAGACTATGAAAGCAAGTCATGTCACAAAGGCACTGCTACGCCCCACAGGTGCCTTGTAAATTATTCACCTAATTGAGACACTGTACTAGTTCTGTATGCTGCTCTGACCCAGTAAGAAGTTTCACACGATACTTCAAGTCCTTGAATCTTTATTTTTCTCTGAGCACACTTTTTTTTTTTTATTCCTGTCTGTGGAACAATCCCCTCGCTGCTCATTGCTGTCCAGAGCTCGCATGCGTGTATGTGTGTGTGTATACTGGCTTAACACACTGACAAGAACTCCAAGGTCAGAGTCTGCAAAGACTCTACACAGAGCAGGATTCACCAAAATAGATCTCCCTCTCTGTCAAGTGACCTGTGGAATATCAACCCCCGTTTGCGAGCAGATGTAAGCCCAATCTTCTCCTTCACACCGGCGCCTGTCAGCCTGATGGATGTGCAATAATGAGAAAATGTGCCTATCAGTGTTTTCTTAAGCAAATGCGCTGCGGCAATACAGTTAAAGGTTTGAGTTAATGACAGGCTTTTCAGATGGGAGAGCCTGGCATTGATGGATGAGCGCAATCGAGGTACAGTATGGACTAATTAGTGCAGAAGATGATGCATTTGGCTCGTCTTGAAGACGGTGGACGTAGCCTGTCAGTCATTATTAATACTGACCTTGACATTTTGTTGTAGGAAATCTCGCCCATCTCGGCTCCACAGCTTTTCTGTCTTTGAGACTTTTTTTTATTTTTATAGCGTCTTTGTCACTCAGTCAACCACTTTCCTTATCTGGGTTCATGGTGTACCATTAACGCCCTCCATTACTGTCACTCATTGTTTTAACGTTCAATTACACATGATGCGCCGGCCCCATAATGTACTGTCATTGCTGATTCACTGGTGGACGCTTTCCCCTTAATTCTCCTTTTATTTCTCTCCTCCTAGTCCTCCTCCTCCTCCTTCTCTTTGTGTGCTTTCTATCTCTTCTCTTCTCCTCCTCCTCCTCCTCGTCTATGGCCAATCAGGCCACACCTCCATGGCAACCGTCAGTGAGTGTAAAACATCCACAGATGGTGCTGAGTAGAGCAGAGCAGCAGGCGCACTACGAGATCAAGCGTGGGAGCGTGTGTTTGTTTGTGTGTCTGAGAGGGGACGGAGAGACCGCCTCACTGGATCACCACTGTATTGTGAAGCCACCAGAGTAGTGTCTGATAACACAGAAGAAGAGTGGGAGCGTGCGTGCTCAGGGGAGTTGCAGGAAAAGTCAGGAGGAAGAAGGAGTGAGTGTTGGAGGAAGGGGGAAAAAAAAAGAGACTGAGACAAGCCCCCTCACCTCCCCAAGAGAACAGGAGGTAAAACGCCGGTAAGCAAATATTAATGACCTGACAAATAATTTAAAAAAAAGCACACAACATCCCCGTGTTGGTCAGACAGCCCTACCCTGGAGCAGCGCACCAGAGGAGCCTGGATACATATTTATATACACACACACACGCGCGCGCAAGACGAGCCCCCCACCTTCAGTGCTCTTCACTCACTCATGATCATCACTGCCGCCACGCGCAGACACGAGGGCCACGCTGACACAACCGGAGGGCTGCAGGAGAGAAGAGGACACTTGCCCTGTCGTGGGACTTTGTCAGAGTGAAAGTCTTGCTTGGATTTTCTTTTTTTTTTTTTCTTCTTCTTTCCTTTTTTCAACTGTGAAGCCAGAGTCGTCCTCTTGTGCTGACCTTTCCGAGCCCTCCCCCCTTCCCTTCACCCTCCCAGGAGCAAAGATGAGCTGCAGGAAAAGGTGCAAACGGGAGATCTTCAAGTTCGCACAGTACCTGTTCAGACTCGTAACAGGGACGCTCAACACCGGTAAGGCTCCTGGTCGACTTTGAAAGCTGGATTTCTCCCCAGCTGCCTTTCCATTTTACGCTAATTCTCTTTGAACCTGCTGAGATTCTTGTGTTCTCTTCGCAGTTTGGTCAAACTCCTCTACTTGATTCAGCTTTTCATAAAAAAAAGTAGCTCATTAAGTGTAACATTTGACACGTGGGGCTCTGCTGGGACACTTGCATACCATCAGTATTTAGATCGTGTATACATTTATGCCTGTAAACCCTGCAAGAGCGTTGTGAGGATTTCCAGCGTGGTCTTGAATTCATTACCTACCCTAGATCATAATTTGTGTGAAACGTGTACGTGTGTGTGTGTGTCTATTGAGAGTAAAAGGACACGACGACAGATTAGGACTAGAGGCAAAGGTGAAATCATTAAAATGAAATAAAAGTGATCAAAAAGGTTTTTATTCAGCCTGTGGCTGTTCGCGCATTTGACAAACTCATTGGTTCTGTCAGCTCAGTCTTGCGGTCACCTTAATAATTTTGACCCCCGCCGCTTGCAAATTTAGTTCATGGTTGCCTCATTGTTGGTTTGCATCAGTTATCGGTCTTATCGACTCCTAAGTTCTACTTCCGTGACTCGAATATACTACACATCATAATAATAATATACTATATGATGAGGAGCATCATGCTGATGCCAGATCATCCCCAGAAGCAGAAGTTGTTTCACGCTCTGTACGCACACAGCATTATTCATCACTGTATATGTGCCTCTATCATGCTGCAAAGCGTAATAGATTTTGGTTTTCCCTTTTGTTCCAGGCACGCACACAGAAACCGAGAGGTTTTCTAATAAGACAGATAGTGATTCAGTGGCATTAACAAGATTAAATCTCGGATTATAGTGGATTACCAGCAGATTACTCCATAAGGAGTCCATACAGGATATAGGTTATCAGCAGTAGCATGCACTGATCGCCGGCACGTAGTACTAGTAAGCATCAAACTGGTGCTTTTTTTCCTGATACAGATGATGTGACTACACTAGTAGCATATATTTACACCCTTGCCAAGCGTGGCTCCTGTCTCGTTCTTGCATTAACTGAGCTCCGCTGTCGAGTAAGTTGTTGATTATCACGCCTTGTAAGTGAGATGGCGCTAAACCCCAGAGAGGTGCTATATGAACATGCAAATGAATTCCAACAGGATTACAATATTTTCTTCTAGCGGTGGCTCCTTCCAAATGTTATGTATTGGAAAAAGGAGGGGGCAGGGGGCGGGGTCTTTAAAATGAAGCGCTTTACATACAACAGAGAATATTTCCATGTAGCCGTGGCCTATTTTCCGCTGTCTCCTTGACCTTAGAGACAGAGAGAACTGGAGAAGCAGAGGATGCGAGGCAGCTACAGAAGAGTCTCTCCCATCAGTGGACTGCCCTGTAAAAGGTGGAGATGGCTTCAGCTTTCCAATCATACCGATAAATATAGGCTCGTGGGAGATACCGAGCTTGCAGAAATCCATCTACTGTATCCGCCCAAAGACCTATGGTGTTGGTTTCCATAGCTACCAGCAGGTCCTTTAGGTCACAATTCCCACTTGGTCATAACTCGATTAATGTATATTCTGTAGTAATTTCCTTTAGTGTCCTCAAAGCCTCGGTTGGTAAAAATGCGGCATTGCTTTGAAGTGCGCCATAGGCTGCAGTGATTGTTTGTGTGCAAAACTGTGGTCTTTAATGCCAGTTCTTATTAATTATTGATAATGTTAAATACATGGCCGGACATATTTCCCTTAGGACAAAGTCTAATTACTGGTGGTGTGCTGAGTTAGAGAAACATTGTTTTTTATTGACTGCAGTGTCTAACGGATATTAGTTTGGTTGAAGGAAAAACTGGAATCCCCAAAATAATGAAATATGGATACACGTTAGTCTCTAGAGTGTTGAATAAATACATACAGTCAACCCAGTGATAAATGCTGAATCAATTTAATTTAATGGGATATATATTGATTGAATTGCATTTTCGGGACTCCTCGAAGCTGTCAGTCTTCTGGCCTATTTTCCATCCTGTAGACGATGTTCTCTAAAACCACGTCGGTCAGCATTTAAGCAAAACACGATGTCGCACCATTGCAACATTCAGACACGTTGTACGACCTGTGCTGAAACCCATTATTAGTCATTTATTAAGGCAGTTTCCACCCGAGTGGATCCATTTCTCTCCAAACGCGCCATATTAAGTCATCTCGCACAGCCGATGCTGCAGATTAGTACAAATGGAGTTTGACCAGAGCGAAGCTAGCTCGGCCATATTTGGGTGACCTGGGGAGGAGAGTGATAGATGGAGTCAGTTAGCAGACCGTGGGATTTTAATTGAGATGTTCATTGTCCTAGAACGGTCTCGCAGTCATTGCCTCATTGATCACGCACTTGCCAAGGCCAGCGTGAACACATTGTGTAAGGTTGTAGGTTACGTGCATGATGTAACAGAACAAGCCTGGACAGATTGTGCTGTACATTACATCCATGTCGTCATGGGTAGTGTTTGGCGACACATTTCTCTATCTATTAACAAGATGCGTGCTAAAGGTCCAATTTTGACATTGTCCCTCTTTACACCGCTGTATTTACAGCACGGAGGAAATAATTTATTGATCAAAATCGATTTAATGCACTTGCACAGCTACTGTTTTACAGAACAGAGACAGTTTGCCACCAGTTGTATTTATGCCACCGCAGATGCTCAGTAGGCCTTGAATTTTCCAGCTGCGGAAGAAAAAAGATGGGGAAACAAGTCGCAGATGCACATTCTTTCGGGTTATCAATCCAGATGGCAGTGTCAGTGCCTATTCAGTATATTGGAAAAGCAGAAACGTATTTGTTGCGTTCACCAGGGGAAATCCTAATCCGTCCCAACGTTTCGAGCACAGCCCCGGTGACAGACGAGCAGGTAGAGCTACCGATCCAACAGAGCACCCATCAGGAGCATTTAGATGTCCTAAAGCCTTGTGATTTATGTTGTTAATTTTCAAGTGGCACTTTTTCAATGTCTTTGTTACGCAGTCAATACCTTCAGTTGTGCAGTGCGACGGCTGTAAACATGCCTTGTCCGCCTCCATTAAACTGGATCCCATCACAGCACGCACTCAATCTGCCATTTGCTCTGGATCAGAGTGGTACTTTTCTTGCAATCTTTCACCACATCTTCACAGTTTGCTTGTTCCCCGAGTGTTTGGCTGTCAGGCGTCTCAGCTTCTGTGATGCATCATCCTTTTTTTTCCCCATCAGGAGTCCGAGCACATTGTAAGACATCACAGCACATGCCCTCTCGACCCAGTGCACTCACTTTCTCTAATGAGACTTGTAAAAGTTTGCTCGGTATGACTTTTCAAACCTGTGATGAGCCTCTGAGCATTTGTATTGATTACATCTTGTGTGGAAATGAATATTTCCTTGGCAGTGTTCTTTGTAATGGAACAATGCTGATTGTAATGTCTCTGAGCTTTCAAACTACTATATATTGGGTTAGAACTGCAGTAAATGCCAAACAAGCATTTCTTTCTTCCCTCTCAAATCAACCAAATGGGATTCTTTTTATTTGTTTCTCAATGATGTATGAATCTTTACCACTCGTGTTTGTTCTTGGGATTTTGTATATCTGATATTATCTGAATATCCATCCTATAGTCAGACCCAGAGCTGCAATGATCAGTTGATTAATTTACTTTTTGATCATGAATCTATCTCTTTTGTAAAGGAACTCTTTGATTTCAGCCTCTTGATGTAAATATTATCTCGGGGCCTGGGTTGTGGACAAAGCAAGACATGTGACACCTTGGGGTTTGGGAAACATCAGCATATTTCACCATTTTATGCACTAAGTAACTAACTGATTAACTGAAACATAATCGACAGATTGATCGATAATGAAGATGATCATTAGTTGTAGTCGTAGCTAGACTGACAGCTTAGTTAGATAGTGGGTCTGGGTCAGGACTGCAGTGGCAACAGGGCAAACAGAGAGACGCCTACATCCTTTGCCAGTTTTTTCTTTGGCAATCAATGGTCGGTTTATAGAAGGTGTTGTCTCAGCTTGTCTTGGGTCAGCCCAAGATCTACTTTTAAAAGGGTTCACCCCCTCAGTGGCACGGTGCCTCAAATGGTTTGTCTCTCTCAGTGGGAGCAGTGGTTTATGTTCAAGGTCCTTGAAAACTAGGAACAATGTATGCTGAATTATTTAAATTTTCAGGCTTCTGTTGCTCTACAGTAATTATAAGTTGAAAGAGGGTCTGATCTGGCGCCAAAGATACTGAAATCAAAGGACACAAACTCCTCCAAGGAAAAAGGTGTTCACGTGGTCTTTGTGAGGTAAGATGCGGAGGCACTCATCCAATCCGTGGCGCTGAGATGACGCTGTGAAAAATGCACTCGGTGACTTTTCAGCGTGTACTTGAGAGCACATGTGCGGGGGTCTGGCCAATGACGCGAGGGCCCGTCTTTGTTTCCCTCTCTTTGGTTTCCTGACGGCTATTAGCAGGTCATGTTCCACCTGTCCCATGAGGACAGCCCGTTCAAAGCCCATAATCCCTGACCAAACACTGAATATTTGATACCCACAGGCCGGTTGGCATCATGTCTGAATGGCAAGAGAGGAGTCACTATTTATCACTGCTTGTTTTTACTCTGTACGCTGTGGTTTAGAGTAGACAGTGTAGTTGTAATGTGTAGTCCTCTATAGGGAGTGATAAAGCAGTGCACATGCAGACATTTATTATAAACTAGTGTTCGAATCCACAGCTTTTGTTGGTAATAGAGAGACCTAATATCTTTGCTTTGTGGATTAACGGCTCGCCTTTGTGCCTCCTGTGTAACACTTTCCTAAAATCTATGGATTTTGCCTCCTTCGCAGAGCGCATAGAAATATTAAGGCAGAGCAAAATGACCATGTGAGCATTCAGTATTTCATTTTAATAGCTAGATTAGAGCTTTTCTTGTAAATTAAACCCAGTGTCCGTAGGCACTTATTTTTCATGGTTCAACGTTTTCCCTCGCAGCAGAGTATTTCTCCTGTGAAGTTTAGACAGCCATAACAACAACAGATGGCTAAACATGTTTCATAATGTTTCCTTTCATACCCAGTGAGCTAACATGACATCTGCTTGATTTACCTGACAAGCATCCGTATGCGTCCAGATCTGAAGTTTGATGTTTGCGTTCAAACCGTGCAAGACTTGACCGTTTACTTGCAGTTTTCTTAACATCCCATCACGTGTTTTAACTCCTCTTGTAGAAAATCCGTCCATTATCTGTAACTGCTTAAACTGATCAGTGTCCCGTTGGGGCTGGAGCCCATCTGAGCTGACTTTGGGTGAGCTCATTACAGGGCACATTCACACGTACGGGCACAGTCACCAATTAACCTATTAAGTCTTTGGACTGTGGGAGAAAACTGGTATGTACACCCTGAGAGAACCCATGCAGTCACAGGGAGAACATGCAAACTCCACACAGAAATGCTCCAGTCGAGATTCGAATCAGGAACCTTCTTGCTGTTAGGCTACAACGAGTTTGAGAGTTTGGTCCAGTTATTTGCTAACTGTTCACCTGGTAAGGACGAGTCTTACAGGAATCTTTGAATCTGGAATCGGAGAAATCAGAAAGACTGCAAGCAATAGCAGGTACTAGTTGACAGTGGAATTGGCTTTTGAATACAAAGCTTTGAGAACGCTATAATTAAATCATCAACAGCCAAGGGGAGCTATTTATTTAACAGCATGGACTCTTTTGTCCACACATTTAAGGTACTGCCTGTGTACATTGTTATGAATGGAAGAAGAATGGAATTGTTTCAGTCACTAAAGAGTTAAGAAATACAGTAATGCGCTGTCAGCTTAACGAGATGTCTTACACAGCCCGACGAGAAGCAACAGATTAGGATGTCTTAGTGATCCAGAACATCAAAGCATCTCTGCCAGGCCTCTTACATAATGGAAAAAGAAAGTATCAGTGTCATCCAGTCACGGTTTTGTTTTAACCTTGTACAATGACCTTTCACCACGACCCCTTTCCCAAGGTTCAGTGCCTTTGGCGAGAGCCGAAAGAAGACCTTTGACTGTGATATCTGTATCCATATCAGCTTCCTGGCAGGCCCAGTTTGCTGTCTCTTTGTTTCACAGTGTCTCTGACTTCTTCTGGTTTCTGGTTTCTGCTGCAGTGTTGTCGTCCAACACCGGAGCAGCGCGGAGTATTTGGCTTGTTCGGTCAGCACACACAGTGCTTGGTTACATTGTGGGACTGTGTCAGAACTTGCCGCTGATGTCGGACAGTAGCTAAACCCCCGTGCTGGTCTGTTCGCCTGACCAAAAAGGAGTGACAGGCTGTCAAGTACTGCAAACAAATCCGGGCAAGTGTTATGTAATAGAGGAGGGAGAGATTGTGCTCACCGTAGTGGAAAATTAATGTCACCACCTCGTTCAGTCGACAACTCTTTGTGAAACCAGAGTGAAAATATGCTTTCTTTTGTTGAGGTTAGGATTGAGAAGCGGTTGCACATGAGTTATTGCAAGGTGAAATAAGTCCTCCATCCCTCCGTCATCATTTCTGCCCTATAGATGTCCGCAAAAAACACCAATGTCAGCTCGGTCATTTAAACACCTGTCTTGCCGCGGTTGCAGAGAAACCTCCGTCACCCACCTCTCCTCCAGTTCCGCACCTTGTTATTAATTACTGGATGTAAATGAATAATTAGGAAATGATGAGCTTGTCATAAAAATGTCATCCTCATAGTTGAAAAGGGTGATTAAAGCTTTATATGCCAGGGGACTTGTCAAAATTTTTGTGTACCGTACATCCTCAGATCAGTCCAACAGACTCTATTCCTGAGATGAATGTGTTAACTTAATTAAAGGGACATTAAAGAGATTTGGTGTTGTGCTGACAGAATCAGACTAAAGGCAGCAAAAGCCGGGATATCCTGACTTTTAGTTTAGACCAAAACAAGGCAGGGGGCTATGCTTATGGTGGAGTGTTGTGTTACGGATGAGACATGAAATATAATCCAGGAAGTCGAGTTTGAGTAAGAGGTCCTTGTGTTTTGAGGCTTATCAGATGCCAAACGCTACATCGTGGTTTATATTCTTTAAGACCGGATTTTACACCTTTATAGAGTTATCACCGTGGCAGTCATTTTATGATTGATTGCAATGAGTGTGAGGGAAATGGGGGACATCACTCATGTTACAAAGTGATCCACCATGACTGTGTTGCAGCACGTAATCAAATTTTGTCACACAACCCTTTTGTTTGTAACACAGGCCTCAACGGGCTTCGAAAAGTCAGCGGTACAACCACTGGGGTTATTTTCACAGGCTGTAGTGACCTTCATGTGTGAAACTGGTGGACTTCTCCTTTAATTAAATCAAAGGAGGTTTCTGCAGATGCGACTGCGCATCCATTAGATTGGAGCCTCAACAGGTAAACTGACGCATTGGAAAAAGCCGTGGCTTTTGTGCTTCTATCATCGATCGCCTCGATGTCACCTCTACAACATCCCCCGATCCCTTTAGGATGCCAAGATTCGATTTGCCCTCATTTTTCTATATTTGCGTTTGAAACTGGCCCGCGGTTCTCCCGTGCCACTGTCCATTTAAATTTCCCCTTGCTATCCCGTGTAATCAGTTTTCCCATTTGCGCTAATGTTGGTAAACGAGGGTCCTCCTGAGTGGAAAGAATGGCCGGGTTATTTTTAGTACAGTGAGCATGGTTGAGTTACAAAGCAGCTGTGCACGAGGCATTACTGGGTTGGGTCCAGCAGGACGTTCACCTCCTTGGGTTGGGATGAGTGGGGGGGAAGGAAAACGACGACAACAACTGAATCTTCAGCGCAAAAATTAGCATCATCCACCACAAAATACAGTTCCCTCACCAGCCGAAGAAACAACTGCAATCTACTGAGCCTTTGGTGGGACTTAAACATTCCCTCGCCATTTGAATGACGCAAAAGTTCATCTCACACCCTGAAAGTATTCATGATTAAGTTAGATATTAATAAGAGGGAGTGTTAGCGGAGCAAAGCTAAACAATACAAAAGAAGTGTCAAAACAACAGTGTGCCCTTTAAAATTGCAGACTAATAAAGAGGAGACTTAATTTGTTTAGTTTGGATCTGTTTTCTTTGTTCTTTGTTGTTATCACCTCAGAGAATTGTTTTGTTGCCCCAGCACTTTTGTTATCTGCTCTGACTCTCCCTCAAGTGATCATTACTATAGTTAAGTCGAATTAAAAAGTTTCCCCCCCTCACGCTATCACCTTAAATTCTTTTTGCTGGCTCTTTCTGTCTATATTAACCCCTTTTATGTTTGGTATTCCTCCACTCCTACTCAACTTTATCTCCCACTCTTGTAATCACTTCATTTTAACGTCCCGTCGAGGCTCTTTGTTTCAAACTGTCCGTGCCGTGCGCCCCGCAACCGGCTGTGTTTTCACAAAAAAAGTGAACCCTCTGCCCCAGACGCTCTGCGATACCAGAGACAATGTCCCTTCTCCACGCACCGTTAGCTGGCAATTACTGGGACTGCAGCCCTGCTTCTGCTCCCTGCCAACAAAAGGAGACTCAATACACCTTTGAGGGTTGAGAGTGGAGACTCAAGCAAAACAAGAGGAACTTCGTATTATTACTATGCGCTCTGATAATGACACATTTCAGCATGCAAGGATCATGGACAATGTTTTTAATGTGCAAAAGTCGAAGCCCTAGTATTGCACACATCATGTTTTATTGAGGGACTTTTGTCTCTTTCTGTTCTGCAGTCCCACAGGAGTCTGGGCTTTTGTATTTTTTCTCTTTCATATTTCAATTTTCCCCGGGTGCTTTGTGGATCCGCTGATGAAAATGGCTGTTCTCGAACGGTTTTCCATGTCATCTTTGATTGGTTGCAGATTGAAATTTCAAACAGATCAATCTCCCTCACCGAAAGCGGAGGTTTCATGTCAAGCGGTTGAATAAACCGAGGCAATAAAATGACGGACGTAAATGACAGCCGGCATTATTCCTAACTGTAGTTTTTGACATTTTTGGTGTGCTTTTACCGCGACCGAATTTGTGTTCGGGATGTGATGTTTCGGTCAAATTATCACTTAAAAGGCTGTCGCAGCTCAGCGCTTTTCACCAGTTTTGGACAGTTCTTAACAGTCCTGCACAAAATCTATTAATTCAGGGGAATTTTGGTTTCAGCGAGTTAATGAAGTGCACTGCATCAGGGGGAAAAAAATGTGCATGGGCATCGTATATATCAAGGCTGGTAGTGTAAACAGTGTTTTGCTTCTTAATTACACCCTGTTAGCTTCTGTCACTGTGGGGCAAGTTTGTTTCTCACTTGAGTTTGTCATTGAATAGAGCTTTAAAAAGAAGGCCCACAATTTCACACACACACAAATACCATCCCATGGAGAGTGTATGTGCGCCTTGCATTCTTCACCGCTACATGTACACACTGCGAGTGAATCTGATGCACTGCAGTGTAAAATAGCTGCAGTACGGCATCAGTGCATTGTCAAAAAGGTCGATTTCATTCCAGTTGTATTGCACTGCAATATTTCCTGCATACATTTCCTTGCTGTATTGTAAATCTTTCCACTTTGGGATGAATTGTGCACACTGTAATCACATTTTTGATGATGATTCTAATTTAAATTGAATAGCCTCTCCGGTCTCAGCTGCTGCAGAGCGCAATCAGAGAAAATGAACTTGCTTCATAGTGATTTTAGCTTTAGTTTCTAAGACGCTGCGGCCATCTCTTGTTTGTGGACAGGGTGCAGAGGATAAAGTGCTGTTGTGTGACCAGAATGCTGCTGCCCATCCTCTGCACTCAATCCATGATCTTGACTCTATAAGCTCCCAAGACAAGGACACCACAACCTAGCCACACGTTGCCGCCTGGTCTGTGGGAGTCGTGGCCAAGATTGAGCCCAGATACATTTCCACCCCCCTATCAACTCCCCACACCTCTGTTGTAATCTGGTGTAATCACTCACTCTCCTGGGCGCAGCTCGTCATGGACGGCCATGCAGAAAATGGAGCTCTTTCTCCATCATTCCGGAGACAGATCCACCCCTGGCCACATTATTTACCTGGCTAACTCTGTGTCAACACAGGCAGGTGTAAACAGGAGGGATCTCGCCTGTCTAACATCACTGTTAAGGTATAACGAAGGAGCACAAATGCCCATAAATTGATAAATGAGCTGGAGCGAGCCTAATGTGCTGTGTAGCTTTAGTCTGCTTCATTAGTATTACTTGGTGGGTGTAGTGTCAATATTTAAGCGAGCACACTGTGACACCTTTTTATATATATATATATATATATATATATATATATATATATATATATATATATATATATATATATATATATATATATATATATATATATATATATATATATATATATATATATAAAAAACGTGTTCCGGCTTTCATTGTAGCAGTCTGATGTTTACATGACAGAATATATTTAAAGTCTGTGAGCACTTTTAGCATTGCGCTAAGCGGTTCACTCTTGACCTTGGAAACCATTTCAAATCAAGGTCCACTTACTCACTTGTTCCAGGGCCTGTCAACTGTATCACACCATTTGCTCAAGAGCGCTGTGAAGCTAGTAGATGTTTTTAGGACTTCACAGATTTAACAGTTGAGCTTGACATTTCATTCTCGACCTTGACCAACAAACTGTTCCAACGAGTCAGTAAGTAGGCCATAAGCGGTATTTGTTCCATCAAATCATGCTCATGTTCTTCAGCCTGATTGTATTCAGCCTGACATATTTGTTATCTTTAGAAACTCTGCATTATCCACTGGAATTTAAAGGGGTTACTTACATAAAGTTGAGGGACTTTGGGAGAAACAAACAAATGGACAGAACTGGTACAGCAGAGGGCAAGATATCCTGATGTTCAGTCCGTTGGGTAATGCTCCACATACACAGAATCCTACATTCTCCTTAATGCAACTAAATCTGACAGTTTTGAATAGTCTTTCCTTACCTTGCCCTAATTTTTAAAGTCTATGCACCAAGTTGAGAGTTGAGCCTTTCATGATGGAATTTAGAAATCACGGTGAATTATTAAGATCATTTGGCCGATTAATAGATCAGCAATAATGTCTTTTGTAATGATTAGTAGCCAATTTCAGATGCTCTCTGCTAAATTTGAGCTCAACGGGGTTGCAGAGCGGTTTCCTTTAGAAATGACGCAGCAAAATACCTTGAACAGATTAAATGCTTGCAGCCCAATGTGCGGATGTAGCAGAGTAGAGGAGGTGATGTATGACACACGGAGCAACAGAGCATCCTCTGTGGAAGCAAGGTGTCGTTTAGAATTTCTCCTCAGACTTGTGCATTTTCCACGCACCGCTGAAACCGTCGCAAATTCAATTTAAATGCAAAGCAACAGAGGAAAAAAGTATTTGTGTTCGCTATTTACAATACTTCTACCTCAGCAATAACTAAGCTTCAGCCAATGCGGCTAAGGCCTATCTCCTCGTGGGCAATGCTCCACAGATCACACTGACCGTTCTATTGCCGCTGACTGGCTGCTTGATACATTAGATTTGTTCCTAATAAGGATGGATCACCCTCTTGCTCTCGTCCCTCCTTTCAGGTTCTTTGCCCTATTTTTCCTCCTGCTGTCGTTTTCTGTGATTTAACTGTGGTCCCAAAGGAAATCTGTGCCTTTTCCTATGATCTTTTATTCTGTTTAAACTGATTCTAGTGGGACTCATGGGAACAAATGTACATAAAATAGCAATGATGGTAAAATTACCAATTTAGAAAATGGCATTGTAGAAGAGTAGAATTGTGTTATTGTGGGGTTATTTAGCATTATTTGTCTTCTGGATAATAACTCAGTCTGATTCAATGATGGATGGCATAAATTTGATTGATGGGTTAGCAGTGATTTAATTGGTCACATGCTATTACCACAATGATTTCAATGACCGCCTTCTGAAGGGGAGGGGATGATCTGAAAATAGACCTGCATTGGGATGCAAAGCCACAGGTTTTCATCTCGGCAACAAAAGGGCAAAGGCTCGCGTATATGATGTATTTTGTATCTTTCACTGGCAGTATTGTTGTAGAGAATGGTGCCCGCCTGCTATACCCAGGTCATGTCAGGCCAGACCCTGGTCTGTCAGGTCAGACAGCTTGAGGACAGTGCAAACAAGTAGATATCAGTGGCTTAGTCTGTGACAATAACTGCTGCCTTGCTGTGGTGTTACCCGGCATTTAGTCCAAAAACAGCCCCATGTTTCATTGCCATCCAGACTAGTACATTATCTAGTTTAAAGGCTAATCAGATGCTGAAACACTACACTAGAGTTTATAATTCCAGAACGAAGGATTTTACAAGTCTGGGAGATTATCACAGCAGCAGGATGTTCATTAAAAGAAGGCAAACAAAATCTATAAAACAAAAGTAGTTTCGTAGCAGTCGTGTTGTTCTTGCCCAGCCTGGGGATTCCTGTCTTATAGTGTACAGTTCTAATCTCTTACAGACAATAAAAACAGCTTCCTGTTTGTGGGGAAAGAAAAAGTGTAATCTGAGCTTTGCTCGAGTAAATAGAGTGGAGTCAGTGGAGCGGAGATGGAAAAGCCGAAGGAGTAAATAGAGATGCAGACAAAGCAATATTTGCTTCCTGTATTTCCATTCTTGTCCTTTGTGAGATGTATCAGTTGATGCCAGGGAATTGAGCCTGAAAGAGTATTCCCTGAGGTGGCAGTTTCACTGGAGAAGCCAACCATTCCTCCATGCCAACTTTCACAGACAAGAAAGAAAGTAATGGAAAAATGGAAATGGAAAAAAAATGCTTTTAATTAACGTTCAGCTCTTGAAATTGCATCTCTTGACAATTTACAACAAAGACAAAAAAAAATCCATATTAAATGGAAATCACACCTGAATATAGACACAATAAAAATATTTATTCTCAGGCCCTGCATGTGTACGAGCAGAGACTCCAATGAAATTAAGAGGTACAGTCTTAAACGTCATGCTGCAAAGCTTTGGCAGAGACATAGGTTCAGCTTCTGCAGATATGCAGTCATAAATAAACAAACAAGGTCGCATTACATTTCCAGATCTGTGCGACAGATGCTTTGATGCACCATTTGCAGTGCGTCGTTCACATGAAAATAGTTCCTGGGTGTCCCCATCTTGACATTAAAATGTTTATCTAGTGAGGCAGAAGAAGTTTCAGCAAACTTCAGAGCCTTGGAATATAGACGCCTCCGGGGTCAGTTCAAGAGTTTGGCTCTATAATCATGTTATGTGACTGTGACTGCTCACAAGACAGTTAAGACATCAAATTCAGCACTATGTTTCTTACTCGTGGTGGTAGGTTCAGCAACTGAGAAGATCCACATAGAGAACAAGTCACAAACAAAATGTCCTTATTGCCTGAATATGAGGTGCAGTTTTCTCAAAAACATTTTGAATTTAAATCCAAAATATGATTGTTTCACAGGAATCCTGGAGCGAAGTGTTGGTCTGCCCACTGTGTGAAAACGGCCAAATCCAGAAGACAAAACAGTCACAAACACCAGACTTTCTAGTAATTTACCACCCTCAGACTTTACATTTTACTGATCGGAATACACAAACAGTTTTGGGAACAAGCTGCTGCTCCTGGCCAGTCAACAATGAAAAATATGGTCGAATTTGAATTGAAAACATTCAAAACAAAACATGAGATCTTCCACAAAACCGATGTTTGTTCTCTTTCAGGGAAGTTTGCCTCGAAACACAACATTTAGTTGACCCAAGTCCCACACCATCCCAGATTCCCTTCTTTTCATGAATCAGTCAGATGGTCAAATAGTATCACACTGGAATGATTAGCCTGCCCTGTTATACTGGAAGTAAATACTAAACTCCTTTGTACATCCTGGAAAGAGAGAATATTCTTCAAACAAATATCATACAACCATCAAGCTGCTTTTTAATATTTAATGGTTGGATATCTGCATCAGGCTTGCTGAAATTCTACGAAAGACGAATGAGTTTGATGTTGCTATTTGTATAAAAGAAAATGGGTGTCATGGATGCATTTTTTTCATAATTTCATGCAAGCATGCATGAAGACCTTCCAATTGGCCTCGCATAAAATAAAATGCAACCCTTGGTTTGATCTCAGAGAGGGTTTTATCAACCAAGTAGCAAATAAAGGCTTTTCTCAAAGCGTGATCCTCATTATGATCACATCATAGCATGTAGTTTTACTCATCTGTCTTTGTGATTACATGTCACTTAAGATGCAGTGTTATTAAAACTTCCCTTTTTTTTAATATGAGCATCTTGCTGGAGGCAACTTTATAACAGAAATTTAGTAATTGTAGAGTATTGCATGCATTTATGCATGTGTGTGCTGTGTAAGCATTAGCCTCACTGTAATGAATCAGGGTATAATGTATTATACCCAGGCCTTATTGTGAAATTCTTAAACGTCTAAAGTCGAATTTCAATTCACTCCAATAGTCCACCTCCTTTATGAATTTTTATTAGAATGTTACTTTAACTTTTCATTGGCTTTCTGATTGAGAGTCTGTCACTTCACTTAGGCTGTCTGATGAGCGATGACTTCGTACGTAAAGGGCAAACACTGAGTGCCAGTGTTCTCTCAGGGGCTGCAACTGAAGCGGTGTACTCCACAATGTGCTGATGAAAAGTGCCATCAAAGACAAGGCACTCTCTGGAAGGCTGATATTGTCTATCATGTAGGGGTAGCGGTGTGGGGTTTCAGTGTGGTACAGCATGAGGCCACATTTCTCTGCCATGTTTCACACTGCTATTGTCCGAGTAATCAGACACTCATGGGTATAATGAAAAGGATTAGTCGCTAGCAGCCAGCTTGTTCTTAAATCTCTGTTATTACCTGGTTTTACACTGCAGCACATATTCCCTGTTTACACTACTGGAGCTGAGCAAAGTTTTAAATATAATCTACTGGGATAAGAAATCAGATATCTGTGAAATGTGCTAATTGCATCATGATTAAATTCCAACATTTTCTGGTTTTACAAATGGTTTTATATTTTCTGAACTTAAGCCTGCATTAATTGACGCAACAAGCTTTCAACATAACACAGGCTGTGTGCAGCTGATCAGGTGAAATGTCTTTGCAGACAGTCACATATTTACAAGTTGAGCATACATGGGGCATCGTTAGCATGTATCAATATAATTGTCACCCTCCCTTTAGCTTTGTTTTGGTCTCAACTAACCTCTCTTTTGTGCTCTGCTATGCTAGTTGCTATCTTTGTCTGTTTGCTGGTGCTGGGAAGGTACAATACAGTGGGTTTATTAGAGCTTTTTTTCCGCTGAAAACAATTGCCTACTTGGAAAGGAGTTGATGAGAATGGTGAGCGTGAACCAGAATAGTAAAGGTGCAGGCTGTTAAACCAAAACACTGAGTTGAAAGACGCTATGAAGCTCAGTAAAGCTGAGGATATATGTAGACTTGGGTCATAATTCTCTGTGGGTTTGTCACTGCATGACATACATTCCGATACATGTAGTCATTTTATCCGTTAAATGTATAAAATATTGATCAGTGCAGCTTTAAAGCCAAATGCAATGAACACACAACACCACTACAATATGCACATACAAGAATTTCTTTAGATGAATATTTTCAGAAAGGCAGAACCAAAGAATCTTCACGCTTTCCATTGCTAGCTATAATGGTGTAAAGGTATCTAATAACCTGGAACATGCCTGAAAAATACTTAAACTAGTATGTGCTTTGGACAGTGACAAATAGGTATGATTCACCAAACTACAGGATGCAGAGAACATAAGGTCTATAGGAAGTTTGTCCTAATATCTCACCTTGAGAAAGCCATGGCTGAGAGTAATTGGGTTCCCTTAGGGTTCACCCTTGTAGCTGCAGGATACCAGAGGTTGAGTGTGAAGACAACAGCTTTAAATCTGTTCATTTTTTTTCTGCTTCTCATGGTTGTTATTCTCTTTCCCTCTAACGTCCTAGCTTTTTCATTGTGCCTCATCTCTTTTTGTGTGTGTTGCTGGTTTATGGAAGTGATAGCACCAAGCTAAATGATACTACCTCCAGGTTCATATTTAATGGAGGACCCCATTACACATGAAAAATGGGCATTGTTCGTAATGGCTGGCTAAATCTAGAGCCTGGAGCCACCACTGTGAAAATTCTCTAAAGTGGGAAGAAACAGGAGAGGCGATGTCTCGGCTGAAGACGCTATGCGATATTTTGTGATGTGGTTTGCTGCGATTGTGTTTGTCGGTTCTGCCACAGTGAAGAATACATTTACAGCAGTCGTTTTCATCGGCGAAAGACGCTGATGGGATGTGTGAAATTCCATTTAGCCTGAAACAGATGGGCTCGTTATAGATTGCTCTTGGTGTCGGCGTGTTATATGAAAGGTTGTTATTGGCATATTGAACGATGCTTTCAGGAGGGTTATGCTGATTCAGAGATTTTCTTGGCCAAGTCAAGGTGTTAATTCTCGTTGGATCATGAAGAATAAATTAGGCTACTGCAGATTTGTTTGTTTCTTTATTTTCTTTTGGTGGAACTGGGAAACCTTTACTGTCTTCAGATCCATGGAAACATTTGAAATTTATTTCCCACATCTGCCAAATGGATTTACTTGATTGTATCAGAAAAAGAAAACAAAAATATCCACGTGAAGCAAAAGTACACTGGTTGAAGCACAGAAATACTGTGCTGTAAAGCAGCACAACACAAAGACTATGCTACCAACACAAACTATATGCTACCAATACAACTGCTACACTACCAACTCAAACGCAACACCACCAATAAAAATGCTACACTACCAACACAAACACTACGCTACCAACACAAACACTACGCTACCAACACAAATGCTACACTAGCAATACAAATGCTACGCTGCCAACACAAATGCTAACCTGCCAACACAGACTCAGACAAAAGGAGTGTCATTATCAGTGTTGTGGTGCCCAGTAGTACACACGGGAAAGTCCACTCACTCATGAGCAAGCAAGCCCACAGATGTGACGTGGAGGGAGCGCTTGACACGTCATAGGAAGATCAGATTTTCCATCAGTCTCCTTCCCTGGCCCCGCACTGAGTTATAAGGCCCGGTCCTCAAGTGACATCTGCAGTAGACAAATTGGTCTTGAAGAAGCCCCGAGGCAATCAGAGCACATCATTCACCCGACAATTATTTGTGCCTTAACAAAACGATCGATGTGCTCAGTGAATCTGACCGTTACAAGCTGGGACATGCTAAAATAGACTCTCTGCTTGGGAGGGTAAATCTCTAAATAATAAGAAGGGGAGAGGTTCAAAGGGGAAAAAAATATTTGATCTGAAAAGGCAGTCAGTGCTTTCAGCCTGAAATGCCCTCAGGCTAAGTGCATCCTGGTAAGTGCAGGTGAGGTGTTATTTCCTCACTATGTAGTGTAGCTGTTCGTTTTTCAGTCCCCGATGATGAGAACAAATCAAAAAGAAACACAGATCATCACATACATTACCACAAGTGGATATACCGAATTTAGCCTCTTAGACACACCATAAAAGTAGTTTTAGTCCCATAATGACTGACCCAGACAGGAGAAGAAGAACATTTTCCAGCTGCCTCACTATGCAGTCGCGTCACGTGCCGCTCCTCTGATTGCCTACCACTGTTTTATAACCCTTGCATGGGCATAACCTATGTTAATACTGATTACCCACGGCTTTGCAAGTCTGATCAGTCAACCATAGTGATTTAATGGGCTATCAACATAAGTGATGGGAAAGGTGCTGAAAGTTGATTTATATTGATTCCTTTGTGTGTAAACCTACAGTATAGCACATGCATGTTTGTTGACTCTATTGGATTTTTTTCATCGTTTATTATATCCCCACATACAGGAGGTTGTTTCCTCTGTTCAGCCAGGAACTGCCGGGATCTTTTTTTACAGCAGGTGGTCACTGCACAGGCTTTAGAGTGCCTTCACTGGGACTGTGAGTGGGTTCATGTCATCATAGCAAGACTGCTGCTGCTGCTGCTGCTGCTGTTGGTGTTGGTGAATCTGCTTTGACAGAACAGTGCAAAAATACTTGTACATTTCAAGGGGACTTATGCATGTGTGGGCTGTCACGGTGCTTCTGCCTGCCAGAAAATATTGGACTTTCATATCCAGATACAATCTGTTGCATGTGGTTCGAGACTGTTTGGAGGAAAATACTAATTTCTTTTTAATATTAATGAGAAAGTCGGTCTGTTTACATCAACATGGTTAAGCTGTTTAGTTTCCTTACTTTGGAGTTAAGTTTTTTTTAAAGGAAATTTATGTATGAGATCATTGAAAGTGCCTTTGTTGATCTCTTATTCATAACCTCAGCATGACACTTATTTCACACACCGACCAAGCATACAAAACACACAAGCTTCACTATCTAGTCAGTTGTGTTCTCATTATTATTTCATATTTTGCCCATCTTTTGTCTGTCTGCTGCTCTGCACAAACAAACTCCCAAACATGTATATATAGGGAAACTTCTTCATCCTTATGTGCCTACTGTTCACTCACTGTATAACTTAAGCTGTGAATTACCAATGATTTGTGCTGCGGCAGGATTTTATTGGGTTAAAATTCAATTCTCCACGTCTGGCAAATGGAAGAACGTGAATAATTGATGTGTACGCCATGTCGGAGGGCAAGAATGAAATGGAGCGTGCTCCTGACTGAGCTTAAAGGTTTACAATCTTGCAGGTGATAAAGGGAGAGAGCTCTGAAGGATCCTTTTAGGGGTGACATGGACTGTTGAAACTCTGCTGCATAAAGTTCAGTTAAATAGGTTTTTTTCTTCAAGTTCAGAGACTCTGTCAAACAACTTTTAAATGAGAAAAGATATCAGTCAAGGAAGCTTGAGTTATTCATTTTACAGCATGTAAATGAACTTGCTGGAGACAGCGAATACCTCAGTGCTTCGGGAAACTTTGTTCTATTGGTTGATTGATTTCAATGAAAACTTCATTCAACCAGATTACAAACATAATTCAGTTTTACATACAGTTGCAAACAAAGACACCCAGTCATCCTGTCGGTGTTATTCTGTATGCGCTCAGAAGTCTGTGTGCAAATTTCATTATACTTGTTAACAATATCCTTTGTTCACACATTGAGCTAATTGAAAAGCTGGGAGTCTCACATAACTGCTGCACATCGTTGCATAACCTTCAAATATTTGCCATCATACTACAACTATAAAATGCCTGCAATAGAGAAGTCAGACATGGACTATGCCTGTTCAGGGCTGACATGTTCTCAAGTGAACTTGTGTTGCTGAGCTGTGATGGTGGGAAATTAAATTCATCGATTGCCTATTGACCCCCAGCCCCAATACGGAGCGGCGTGGTGACGCAGCAGCTTGACCGTGAAATGTGATTTCATGAGGCTTGCCGAGCCCGGCCGTTTGATGCAGACGTTAACCCTATCCGGACTGTTTCAGCAAAGGTGACTGAGACATGAAGTGTTTATGTCTCAGTTAAGAACAGGAGTCGCTGTGATCCCGTCTGTCAGGACGGCTGTAACACAGCGTCACTGCACTGGATTCAGTGCTTTTCGTCAGGAGATTTCAGCGATGCTGACACCTGCCATAACAGGGATTCCTCCACTTGAAGGGCTGTCTGCTTACGGCTGCAATGTACTAGAAGAACATTATCGAACTTGTGGGAATGTAAATTGCTGTTGAACCGCTGTCAAAGCGTGCCGCAAGCAAATGTCTCTATACCCACTGTGACTTAAGGTCTGTGTATCTTATCCTTGACACCCCAAATGATATGGGGGGAGCTGAGAGATTGCAGTTTTAAGTATGAAATGTGTGGAGACACCGTCTTGGATGTAAGCCCGTGCACTCATGTATTGTAAATACACATTCAGCAAGCGTACCTTGATATAATTCATCCTGGAATTAAGCAGAGGGAAGAGAAACAAAGGAAATTAATTGGAAACACACTGCTGAAAGGAAGCTGCTGAAAACTCAAGTAACACTGTTGACTGGTAGCAGGGAGTGGTATGTCTGGCAGGTGAACAGAGCTGTGCAAATGTGATTATTTCAGTTGAAGAATGCACACACAGCAGCATATAAAGCAAGGTCGCTTTCGTGTATTTTCTCGCTACACCATCCAACTGCCTTTGGAGAATGAGGAAATCTCAATACATTCAAAACAAACAACTGTAGGCACTTTATGCTGAAGTAATGAACTATTTTTCCACACCAAAAAAATAGTAAAATAAAGTAATTCATGAAGCAGTAACGCCAAACATTTGCTGGCTCCAGTCTCCAGTCAAACTTGCTGCTTTTGTTTCATATCATGAATTGAACATCTTTGTCATTTTGTCTTTTGCCCGAACAAAACAATATCAAGATGTCCCCTATGTCTTTGAGTTGTCTCTCATACCTGCCTCTCTGGACTCGACTCTGAACTAGACATGCAGTTTGTTTCTGTGTCTAAACCCCGGTTGGCCTGTCTCCTATTCCTAGAGAACAGGCAAGATGATGGGCTATAAGTTTAGTCCATGTCAGAGCCTTAAAGACTGATGTGTGTCCTCCACCGGTGACGGATGACACGGTGCAGCGGGTGCAACTGCATTAAAAGACTCCCATTCGATCATTTCTCTCCCCAGAGCACATACATATCTGAGCTCAGGGCGGAAAACTCACCTTGGCTTGGTGTGTATTCAGCGTGCAGTTGTGTGGCTGCACGTCGCTGTGGGCAATTTTGCCTAACTAAATGTTCCTGTTCTGTGAAATGAACGTATTAACAATTTGTTCACTCATACCGCTGTGATGAATGCGTGTTAAACACCACTTACTGCAGTTTGGGGTGGCCTCGCATTAAAACCGCGCTGAGGCTTGTAAACCTGCAGAGTGAGTTACTATAATTGATTCCAGCAAACAACGGAATTAGTTGCATAATTGAAAAGCAGAAAAATGGGCTGCTTTCCAACATTGTTTTCTGATTTAAAACTGAAACCAGGAAAACACTGAGAAAGTGCTGTCACGGCCCACAATGCTCTGGTGCCTGGCTTAGAAAATAAATTCTTACCTTAGCCGAGTGTAGAAATGCTAGAATGTATTCACCTTATGTATTTGTCAGTTGGTGGGTGGAAATGGAGAAAGAGTACAGCGTGTCTGTGTATATGGTGTATATAGTGTGTCTGTGTGTGTGTGTTTGTTGCATTCATTTGATGGCACCACCGAGGCAGACCATATGATTCAGAAACTGCACCAGCCTCAGAATGATGAATGAAGGGGAGTTCTGGCATGCCATGAAGAAAATATTGAAGGATTATTAGACAATGTGCTCCTGGGCACAGATATAGAAAAAAATCCCGACGCCCTCCTACATAGTCTCAAGACCTCCAGACTGAATGAGATGCTAACTGGCTACTCCATTTGTAGGTGTTTGCATCTCTCTGTAGTCATTTTGTGTATCTTTGCTGTGCTTCTTTGCAGTTATTTTGCGTCACATTGTAGTTGTTTGGGTCTCTTTGTAGTTATTTTGTTTACCTTTTGTTCTTGCTTTACATCTCTGTATAGTTGTTTAGGTCTCTTTGTAGTTGCTTTGCATCTCTGTGTACTCATTTTGTGTCTTTACATTATATTCTTTAGTTGAACCAAAATACACAGGTGCTTAAAAAAGCAGCATCTAAAATCCAATATTTATCTTCACACCTGATATAAAGAGAGGTGGCCTGTCTGCTTGTATTTTAATGAAATGTTATTGTTGTATGCTCAGTAGTGCTTTGCAGCTGTAATAATAAAATCAGCAAAAACAAATATTGGATTTGATTTGGTTGGCCAATCCTCAATAATAAAAGACTCAAAACAACACGATCAATTCCTGGTTTTCATGAGGCTCTGTGGCTATTCAACAAGTGTCAACAGCTGCTTCCAATAGAGGTTCTAGCCTAAGGGCCCCCTGACTCCTGGGTCTGTGCCCAGCACGACCCACTCAGTAATCCATCCATGGTTGTCTCACACATATTGGCAACCCTTGTCATTTTTATAATGGCTCTCCTCACATGCACCCTCATATCCACATATGGATTATTAATGAGTCATGACTGCATCACTTTAAGATCCTCCTGACTCATAACAATGCCACTAACAACTGCAGCTGCCAGCATCAGTATAGTGGTGCAGTGGTCCACCTGACTTTTCTCTTCCTCAAATGAGTTCTGTACCATTAACTGCCATCCCTCTGGGGAGCATTTAGTATTTTATGTTCACCTTATATTGAACTCTGAGGGAGTATGCTGACAGAGCTCAGTATTTACCATGCAATGCATAATTCAGGCAAACATTTCTGCCTGTCAAGTAAACCCTATGTAATTTTTATGAGCGGGAGCCCTACCTAGTTCTGTTAGGTATACCGCAGATGTGCTGATTCTGAAAATAGCTTCAATAGGGTGAAAGGTCGGTCACTATAGTATCATGTCAGAGAGGACTTTTAGGTTATAGAGCTGACTTTGAGCATGATGACACTGGGGGTCTACGGCAGATGGGTGAAACTGTGTGCAGTAGCAATTACGCAGCCTTTACACGGGGTTGCTGTGTGATTAATTCATAGATTTGCGCCCTCGGTTATGCATGGCTTGCATTCTGTGACATGCTCACAGAGGTGGTTTACCTACTGTATCATCTTACACACCATGCTGATGTCTGTGGTGTTGTAATTAAATCAAGCGTAATAAAAGGTAATTGGATTTTCATTCTTTTGTAATTGCCTAATTGAGTAAAATGTGTACACTAAACTTTATAGTACATTAATATCCAGCTGCCCCCTCATATTTTCCCTAGCTTTAGATTGAAAAACTAAAACATATCCCACTATGTCTGACAATATCCTATTCGTTATCAACTTGTTCCAACTTTTTCACTGTCGATATCAAGTACAAGACTTTTTTTTTTTGGCTACAGCATTCCATCAGATGGAAATATTCAAGATGTCTTGGCATTATCTTATGCACACACCTCAGTTCAGTTGAACATATTTGGTGTCCTTGGGATATCCACCAGAATTTGAAATAAGTTTTGTGGGTTCGTGCAGTGTTTGCTTACACAGCTTGAGGGTTTATATATGCTTGTTTCATCCGGCCTGGTGGTTTCCTCGGGGGGGGTTGCAAGATTGAAATCTGAGGTTAATGCGAGATGGAGGTTGAAAGTGGAAAAGCGTATTTCTGTTGCTCAACAGAGTTTCTTCTGTTTCTCCTTGTCTCCTCCTGTTATTGTGAAATTCCATTTTTGCCTCTCATGGAATGATGATTCACATGAGGGGAACATCACCATGATGAGTTGTCGGATCTCTTCACCTTTTTTGGTGCGGGCCAAAATGTGACTGTTTTTTTAAGCTAATTTCTAAATCCTTGTATAAGACAACATGACATTTAAAAACTTTTGAGTCTTTCTTTCATACGCACACCTTTCACCAAGGAGCGCAAGTAGACATTGATTTGCTTTGAGTACAATCCAAAAGGGAAATAACTGCCCTCAGCCACAGAAGAAACTGCCATTTTGCTGTTTATTGCCCTCTCCGTATCCATCTCCACCTCTGCTGAGCTATCTACAAAGCATTCAGCAGAGAAGCAATTGTCTATCTCAGCATGTTAAGAGCCGGTATTAATCACAGCGTTTGTTCCCCGCTGTCGGTGTGAAGTGTGTGCAACTGAATTTGCCTGACAGGATATGTACTGTAGCATCTACTTGGAAGACTGTGGCCAGCAGTGGTCATCCTTTTGTTTCTGTCACTAGTAGCACAGTCTTGCATGAAAGTGCAATGCGAGTTGAGCTTGGTTGGTATTTTAGGCAGCCTGTAGCTTGTACATATTGACTGGCTTTAAAGTTTTAAATCAAAGATGCAGGGAAGCACAGACAATCCATAATCAGGATTAAAGTATTTTAAAGCAAACAGACTTGATTTGGAAAGACAGAGATACAATCACTAACAAAGGCACAATCTTGTATCCCCTCTCAATCTACAAGGATTAATGACCAAAAGCTGTTGGCTGGAATTCAGCTTTTAAATTAGATGGTAAACACGTCTTTTCGCTGAACGCTTCACTAATCTCATTTTCCACTGCTGCTGTTCACATTTTAATCATTTGCTTTCCTACTACACTTGATCGGATAAGACTAACAATAGCAAAGTAAATTGACCGTTTCCACCAAACATCAGCGCAACTTTGTTTTTACTTCTCAGCCCCTGAAAGTGAACCCAGCGCCGGCATAGCACGATGAAACGCATGCCGCAGCTTCCCCCGGCGCCGGCGTGTAATCTGGCCTCGATGTGGGAAACATAAGAGAGGAGGTGATACCTCGGTGTTACCCTAGCCGCAGGCCCAGAAAGCGTTTGGTTACGTGCTGCACGTCTGTGTGAGAAGATGGCTCACAACGTGTCTCGCCATTTTCCCAGGGAAACGGGCTTCCCCCTCCTCGCTCTCTGCTTTATTAATAGAGAGCTGATCCATGGGCGGGCGGGCCTTGAGTGACGCCGCAGTGCTGGCATCATTGACACGGTTTGTGTTTCGCTTGTCACTGTTGGTGATAAGCTGTCATCAGGCTCAGCCTAATAGATTTTAGATGAGATGGTAGCCTGAAACAGTTGATGAATATGTCATTCATGGTACCGTTTGTGACCCCAGCACGCCCATGATTTGTCCGTCCGACACAATTTCATTTCTCAGCTGGTATTTAAACTTATCTTTAAATGGTACGGTGCACCACGGAGGGGCATGTGCTCACATTATTGACGGGGCAGCTCACGAAGCAATTCCAACTTGCATTAAAAGCACCGCCTGTCACAACACCGATTTACATTTTTTCATGCCAGACTGTCACAGATAAATATTAGTTGCCCGTGTGTAGACTGTAAATCACATGTACTCACACTGTTGAGTGTGATGGTACCTCCCTATCTTTTTTTTGTTGAACTGAATGTCTAAAATCATGAACAGTTTTCAAACAGAGAAATCGTAATTCTGTTTGGGTAACAGTTTCTTCCCTCGCCTCGAGTTGCTAATATAACTTCTGGGTAAACACAGGACCATCGGATACATCAGACAGTGAGTCGGCGAACATGACTGAACATAATGTGAATAAAAGTTTAACAGATTGCCTCATCAGTGAACAATTTCCACCTGAGTCACGTCAGACAGCTTTTTATTCCAACGATCGTATGCTACTTCACAACCTGTCCAAGATATTTTTATTGTCGGATCTTAAAACGAGACGGTTGTACTTTTAAAATAACTAATTCTTCCTCTGACCAAAGTTGAATCCATGAGCAGTAAAACTCACGTTCACTCAGCCTCATTTGGTCCGGTTTAGGTAAATACTGCTGTAAAGCGCTATTTCTGTCATAAATTTGTTGTAGACTCCAGGCCCAGGCGTTAACTTAAGTGCAGTCCATGTCATGACAGCTGCCTCAGTCTTTTTGAGTTTGCTCAGTCTGTCCCTCTGTGCCTGCCTGCAGCCACTTCTCACTTCCCCCCAGGCCTGTGGATTTTCAAGGACCTTTCCAAACCTTGTATGCCTGTCCACTAGACGGTTTAGGGCACGTGGGAGAAGGTTGACTTCAGGGCTTTCTGCACAAAGTCAGATGTTGTAGTGAGTGACAAAATCCATGTAGGGAGAACATTAGGATGCACAGATAGTTCAAACACAGGACCTTGACCCAGAAGAACAAAAGTCAGCGATGACCCAAACAGTGATCTTTTCCTAAACCAAGAAGTTTTTACAAAACAGATATTTAATTTCGAGATACCAGTTCCACCAGACCAAGCAGTTCTTATTGGTTAAGTGTGTTTTCTTGCTTTTTCGTGGTCCAGTGGAGCATAAGGACCATAAAAGCCTCATTACAAGTTCTTGATGCGCGGGGACCACTGCTGTGCTCATTCTCCTGCATGACCCTTACATCCCGGATAAATCCCCTCTCAGCTAGACTCGGCAAAGTGTAAGATATGGGACTGAAACCGAGCGAGCTGCTTGAGCGGCGCATATTTAATAATACGTTTTAAAGCTCAGTAGAAATCTTTCATTCAGAGGACTAAACGACTCCCGTGCCATCTCAAGCAGAGCACGACCGGCGGAGATGGTACTGAATGATAATGTACAGTATACAGTATTACTAAAATGAAGTGGAATGAGGAGTAATGTTTATTGCTGCTGGGCCTTCGGAGCACTCGGATTCAAAGGGGCATTAAATTATTTTTCATCCAGCATCTGGATTGCTTATTTAGCTGTATTTGTGCCCCCCAAATAACAGTGGCAATCATAACCGTGCACGCACTTTCCCACTGAAGGTTTTATTATTGGGTTCTTCCTCACATCTCAGCACGAGTTGCATGTTTTTTTTATGTTTGGAGATGAATCAGGCCTGAGGAGTAATGATTCAGCATGAGCACCGCTCATTACACTGCCGTAATGCAATATCCACTGTGTTAAGAAGGAATGAAGGGCTTTGGATAGGGAGACTGAAAGCAGATTTTGTTGCCCCTGCAACCGTCTGTGCAGTTTTATCATTCGCCGTGGCTCTGACTTTTGATTTTGATATGTTTTGGCTGGTCTCGATACACTTCACACCTGATCGAGTAGAAAACCACCAGCCACGCACCTCCATTGTAATTTCTAGCCGTCGGTTTAGACAGTCCGCGGCATCCTGCACGGCTCAGCGAGCACTGATCTGTCACAGTGGACTCGTGCTGTAATAAAAGAATGTGACACTAGGCGAGGCCTACAGGGGTGCACGGTGGCAGCAGGTGGGGCTGTGCTAATGACAGATCGACTCGGGGCGGGTGCCACCGAGACTCGCGCCCAACTCGACTGTAACCGCTTGGCCGGCGTCCATGTTGGAGAACCCCACAACAAGAACCGCTAGTGCAGGATGTGAGAGTTCGAAATCTGTGTGTTGTCTCTTACCTGCAGTCAGACTGCAGTAAAGAGAAGTTATTTGTTTTCAACGGTGTCGAACATTGAATTTGCTGGATGTGCTTCAAAGGTGCGTCAGAGCAGGGTTGGTTTAAATTATGACTGGCCAGCTCTGCTTTTATTACAGCTTGAGGAAAGTTCTGTACTCGGTTGTGTCACTAAGCGCAATGCTGAGTCATGCACTTTTTTTTTTCCCCTTTTACAGTCAGCAATCATTCACAGGGGGGAGGAAAAAAGGCCGAGCGCAGAGAATTTCATTTTACACATATCACAAAAGCAACATGTTTTATAAACTAATGCAGCGCATCAAAGCCCGGCATTAGCTTGCCAAGACCTCCCTCATTATTTATTCTAGCTGTCCCCAAACAACTGTGCTCCTGCTATTGTTGGACATTGTGGACAAAGAGATATTTTATTAGCCAAGATATAGTGCCAAACAAATCATGGATCCACCGGGGTTCAATAAACATAAAAGCGGCCGAGCTGCCCTGCTCGGCCCAGTTGCGGAAATTAGGCTTTTGTTTTTTGTACCACCATTTGAAAGGAAATAACCTTTTCACTGGACCGTGTTTGTCCGTGATTGATGGCAGTTGGATGCGGCGCGCACCACGAGGGCCGGTGCCCACTGATTCAGACCATCTGGGCAGGTGGTGTAGCCCGTCGTCGCCGCAGCGGCGGCATCGAGGTTACACCAGTGTGCGGATGATGGAGGTGTAGCATATTGACGACGGCAGAAACGCTGAGTGCGGATATACTGACAGGCATTTTTATGTCGCGTCATTATCGCCGCGATTGTTGGCGTGCGGTCCAACCATCCTTCATACATGACGCTAACTGTACACAGAAGCTCGTCATCCCCCGCGGCTGCAGCGTGGCTTTGGAAATATGCCTCACGCCAACCTCTGCACGCACTCTTTGTCTTATGTCCTCTAAAGACCATTGTTAATTGATCCCTAATTAGAAACAGCAGGTTGCTGATTCTTCCCCAGATGAGCATATGGATGCTGAGCCTTCCAGTGCCAACTGCTGCTTAAATACTCTTGTTTTGGACAGGGAAGTGAGTCTTAAAAACTGCCTCAATGTCATTTGTTTGAGGTCAGTCACTGCTTTTCTGCACATCCATTATTAGCATTTTAAAAAGTGCTTATAGCATAATAGAGGATTACCACAAAGCCATTTTTCAGTTTTTCCAATAGACTGTAGCAGCTCAAACAATTTCCTGTATTACACCATCAATATCTTCCTCTATGAGCAGGAAAAAAGCACTATCCATTAATAATTTTCACCTTTTGCCTCATGTAGATGAATTACCACTGCCCTTTTTCATTTGCACATTAAACAGTATTGCTTTTACTTGCTGTTTTGGATGGTTCGCAGGAATGCAGTGACTGCTGCCCAGAATTTTCCTCAATTCTCAGCAGCCGTCAAGCGGACTGGAAGATCACTGCCTCGCGTGACGCAAAAAATCCAATTCATATTGGAAAATGAAAGATTCATGTTTGTTTTACAGGAGAGCTCTGACACCTCGCAGTGTGCTTTTGGCAGGCCGTCCGTTACGTCATGGAAAAAAAAAAAAAAAAAAAGCAAGCACGCCTGCTCTCTGTTATTTACATTGTTCTTTTACTCGGGGGCTCCTAATCTTTGTTATAAAATCTGTCGTGTGTAAAGTCCAGTCGTACAGAGGCGGAGTGGCTTCGATCTAAATACTGTTTAGGTTGGAAAAATGGAACCGTGGCATGCACGCTTTTAGCAAGATAACAGGACATAAACAGTTGAACGCTGAAGTTGATACATCTCTTAGATATGTATTCGGAGATGTGGAGAGCTCTGCTGCTGCTGCTGCTGCCGCCGGCTCGTCAGGATAAATCAATTGCACCCTCTACTGTCCGAAATATGGCAGTGCATTTTCTGTGTCTTAACCATGAAAAATTCAAAACACAAGAATAACAAACTGAAAGTGCACGCTTTTCAAGCCACATTTAAAATCTAATAAATACTATAATAACAATAATAATAATATACTGACAGTACACCTTCATATAGATGATATTTTTGCCCGTAGTTCATCTTTTACATCCTCTTGTACTGCACATTGTAAACAAACAGTAGTAGTAGTAATAGTAGTAGTAATAGTAGTGTGCCTTAATCAGCGGCGACAGTGCACATGCTTTCTCCTGCTGCACACCAGCACCATCATGTCAGTTACTGGTGCAGATAATCACATAACACAGCTGTACCGGAGCAGGCTGGCGGTGTGTGAAGAGAGAGAGAGAGGCTTGCACACTTTAATACTCAGAACAAGAGGCGGCTTGCTTGTAAATCACTGTTATGCGGTTTAACAGCTTTTGTTGGCAGAGGGGACAACATTATTCAATATAGGCTAAATCTGGTCCGGAGTACGCTTCAGTCTGGAGTTCACACTCATCTGTTTATGGACGTACTGCAGCTGGCCGGCCCTTTATTTTATCTCTGGTATAACCAGTGTGTGTTTTTAGCACTGGAGGTCAGTTACATACTATATGTCTTGCTTGTTTACAGTACATTTTACAGTTATAAACGGTTCTCTCAAACCTTTATTTATTCTTGTATTTTTTGTAAAGTCAGACCTTGGTTTGAGTGGGAGGCACACCACTTTTAAGAGCTGCTCCTGGGCCTCAGTGTGCTTTTATTGTAATAAATTACCCTACGACTATTTGGCTTACCCTGAATGTCTAATCTCAGCTCTTCTTTCTCCTGGTTATAACACCATATTTTTCCATTCTCTAGTTCAATAGAGGACAGCACGTCAGGGGTTGTTGGCAGTTGTCGGTTGCAGGCAGCCGATAAGCTGGTCATAACTGTCTGCTTGCCGCTGCAGGATGATGTGACACAAACTAATCAAACCTCCTGTGTTAGTTCCCGGCGCTTAATTGATCAATAGACAGGAACGGGCTCCTACATTAACTGTATTGATCAGATGTCGGCTCTCTTGCTTGTATGTGTCACTCCAAAAGGCACCAGTGAAACATTGGGACATACAGTAACTTGTTAACTGCTGTGGTGCGGGGAAATGAGCTTGAAGCTCCCTCACTTTGTATTATTTTATAACTCATTACTTGTTGACTTTTTTTACTGGCAGCATCACCATGACGATTCTTTAACCGTCAAGCTGCTGTCCTCTCTGTCATGTACACATAAAAAGCAGTCACAGACATACAGTTTGTACTCAACATTGTTTTTTGCTGCCACGTAGTGGAGAACATAAATACTGCTCCCAGAGACATCAGACGAATGGTCCCTGTGGAGAAACTGGGCCATTGCAGAAACAAATACACATTGTGAGGTTTACATTTGCATACACGGTCAGCAATAAATCTGGAAAACATATAGCATTCTAATAAAATTCAACGTTCACAACATGAAATAAGTTCATGCAGAATAAATGAGATGCAGGGGAAAGGGAGAACATTAGCTCATGGATATGGAGAACGTGCGGAAATATACTGAGACATAAACTATAATTATAATTAAAATATACTGTCTCTAATACTACGTTCTGTGCTCATTGCAGCTTACACCATGTGTCATAAACATCTAGTCAATATGTAGTATAATAGGGAATACTGTTCAGTGCTTCGGATTGAGAATAAAAGTCAAAAATAGCTTTCAAAAGCATCAGCATCGGTAATGTCTTACACGAACAAACCTCGAGCCACCGCTGCGCCGTTGAACTTGTCTGATTCATCGCTCTCAACATGCATCAACCGCTGTTCACAAGCTTCCTGCGGCGACCGCGTTTGCCTTTGCACTCTGTTAGTTCAAAAGACAGTGGGGGCAACTATCCACTTATGGCTTGCCGGTCTGCGTCTGAGTCACAAACACCTACAGACTAACGGCGTTTTAATGAAACGCTGTATCTGGCATCACATTGATTAACGGGAGGAAAAAGAACAGGACGAAAGGTCACGCGGGGCGGCTGCCACTCAGATCACGGGCAGCCATCTTGAGGATGTGGGCAGCAGAGCACCTATGCATCTTCAAGTAGGCGCTTATGTGATGAGTCGCACAGCGGTACTCGAAATGACCGGGCCTAATTGTCATGGGCGATATCCGCGTGCACTTAAATTCAACTTCAATATCAATTATAAAACACTCGCGCTGCCGTTGCAATTTCTCCCTCAAATCCCATATAGCTAATTAGATTGTTTTTAGATTGTTTTCTTGAAGTGGCACCACATAAGCCTCAGTATGTGTGGAGATGATTTACCCCAGAGACATTTGATTATTCCGCCGTATTCTTTGGAGTGTCTAATTTAATGAAAAGTCATTACTGCTCCGGCATAATTACACTACCGTTTGAAAAGCCATGCTCAGTTGATTTGGACTGATCAAACTGGGGCTACGGCTTTAAGGGTTCGCGCTAAGCAGCTATGCTTTTGTCACCGTCTCGCATTGCCACTTATGTGGATTTAATTTAACTCCGGTTTCTAAGTGGGATCCCCTTCCATATACATGCGTACATGAGCACCACTGGATGAAGATATTTATATTGTCGTTCTACAATATATTATGCAACATAACTTTATTTTGGCAAGCTTAGAGTTTATTACAAAATGTGTACGTTGAGGATTGATTGAGGTAGTTAGGGCTAAATCAGTGAATCACTCGTTTCTCATAACACTGCGGAACACGTTTAAAAATGGTATCAATAGACTCGAACATGTGCACGCAACGCAGACTCAAGTGACTTTCTTTTAAAGTTTGTGGCACATTTAAAATGACTTTGATGGCCTAAAATGTGCGGTTATAGAAAGATGACAGTCCCTCCAGTCTAAGTGTTGCTTTTAGACCATGAATTCTCCGTGGCCTTGGGTAGCAATTTTTACATTTTTAAAAGTTTTAAGCGGTAGTTTGACATTTTCAGAACATCCACCATATTTTCCCAGGATCGCAAGCCACGGGAAAGTGAGTTATGACCATCCAGTGAGTGGAGTGTTTATCTGATCAGGTGTAGGGAAGGTTCAAAGACAATAACAACTTGTGTGTTTCCAGTTTTGTACAGTCTATGTAACATTACACTGTTGCCTTTAAATCCCTATCGATTGCTGGCTGCTGTGAAAACGAATGTACAAAAGAAGGACAAATGGCATAAGCAGCCTATGCTCGCTGAGTTCAGTGTAGTTTGAATCATTCACCAAACTAAATTAAAGCCCAGCTAACTGATAGAGCCAGAGAGCAGAGGTTTGCAGACGCAGAAACTGTTTTCCACTAATTTTGCTTCAGTAAGGGCTTTTCTTCAAGGAGGTTGTTAGCATTACAATGCCGGTGTCATGCTGAAATAATTGCACCCGGTGCCGGCCAGACTCCTTTTGGAGAAACCAATTACAAAAGGAATAGGATACACATTTGTGAGTCATAGGCCCTTGACCTTCAGAACGGCCAGGGTCATGAGCGTGTGTTTTTGTTTGCACAGAGCCTGCACCACAGTATGTACCTTACCTTCTGTCTGACACAGAGCAAACTGGGTACACAGGGCCAACAGGAAGCAGGTAAATGGAGTGGGAGCAAATTGGTACTTGATTGCAGCAGTAGTTGGCTGTTCCGTTTCTGAGTCGCACTGTTGTCACGCAGTTCATGAAATGAATGCGCGTGGGCGGCACAGGGAGCGGATCGGGTAAGCATCGCGGCGGTAGGTTTTATCCGACCTGCGCAAAGGACAGAACAGAAAAAGATGTGGGCCTTAATACAATTCTTAACCTTGAGACCTTCTTCATAATCCGGAGGATCTTTCCCCGCGTCTGCCGAATAAGCAAGTAGAAGATCAGCTCTGAAGAGGCAATTTTACAGGTTTCCAAAGGGCTGTGTGACGGGATGGGAAATAACTTTCACATGGGGGCAGGAGATTTTCTCTGCTGAACTGAATCTGGACGGAGTAATTCTTCCTTCCTTCCTTAAAATACAGCGTTGCTGAATTTTTCTCGGTAGAGGTCAACCTGTCACTGCGCTTTCTTTTTGTTTATTTTCCCTTGACTGGCAGCATTTATATTATAAATCAGAGGGATTAATCGAGCACAATTCAAACGTCTTTCGGGACTTTCACCGAAAGCAGAATGTGAAATAATGGTATTACAGTTTCATCATGTGAAGACCTGTTTCCATTATAAATCACTACCACAGGAAGGCTCCTCTTCTCTCATTAATCTCTGTAAAATGGCTCATCAGCATTAGTAGGTAGAACAGACGCTCACTGAAGACATGCCAGGGATTGCTAGTGTATGATTTAAATATCTGCATCAGCTACTGCCTGCCTGAGTTCTCAGCTCTTACTCAGTGTAGTGGACACAGCATGGCTCTCTCCTACTGTCCCCAGCAGGAGACGTAGTTAAAAGGCAGCTAGGAAGGAATAATGGTTATGTACAGCATGAGCTCTCTCGCCTTGCTCCAATCTCTCCCTCCCCCATGTGCGGCGAGATCTGCTGAAAAGAGCGGCAGTAGCACTCTCCCCAGCATGCTACTGGCTCCCACTCCGAGCACTCAATTAATATAGGTGCTCAACTGGTACAAAGTAGCTTTTGCAGAGCAGAGATCAGCTACCAAGCTCTTACTTCAGAGCGGGAAAATAGGGGAAGGGAGGGGGCTGCCGAGCATGCGCGTCAAAATTCAAAACTCAACCGAGGCACGCATGTTTTACTCCCACTCTTATTGCTCTTCCTGCTGCCCACCTAGCCAGGGTGAATATAAAGGGAAGTTTGGACCGGAGACTTGATTTTCATGTAAGGCTGCCCAGCATCTCTTTGGAGTTTTTCCCTTTCCTCAATTTTCACTCTCAAGCCAGTGTGGTGTGGGAGTGAAAGTGTGTGTGAAATCTAGCAGGACCTCCAGATCACTCAGCGAGAAAGTCTGGAGGGCATCATGGGGGCTTTAATGGTCATCTTTTCTCTTCAGCCGAAACAAAGGAGCAAGACAAGAGGTAGGATTCATGGGATTGGGAGGAGGCAGTTTGATTTGATCTGATCAATTTTTCAGTTAACAGCTAAACTAATTTCCAAATAAATATTTGCTGCTTGAAAAGATCTTTCTTTATGTTGTTCCTTGGCTCGTGGAATTATTATTGGCACAGATAAATCGCTCTTTTTATGCTCAAGTATCTTCTGCATTAATCTCTGTGTGTGCTTTGGACATCCAGAAAGTTCCTCATAAATCTGTTATTTTCTCTATATCCCCATCTGAATTCACATTGCCACACCAGCAGTCCATGAAATTGACTTGAAATAGGCCACCTTTTGGTAAACATTTCAGTCGGAAGTCCTCAAACTTGCTCGACTTTTCTTTTTTTTTTTTTTTTCCAATTCGCTTTTGCCTATATTGATTTTCACAGGGGCAGCGCACGCACGCAGCACGCCACATCGACTCACTGCCAAGGCAGTCGCACAAGCTTATGTTACATCTCTGTCTCCCTGCGATAATGTGCTGATCAGCCTCGCCGTCACAGCTTGTCACTGTAACAAAAGACAGAAGAAAGTCCGGTCTTTATTAAAGAACAATGAAATATTTAGTGGGTGGCCAGCGGAAAATAACTGTTAGATGTTATATTTAGTGGCGTGGTGGGAGAAAGACAGAATGGATGACACTTAAAGAACAGTAAGTCATATTTCACTGGGGCTTTGTGAGAGCGCTTGAAAGCAAAATGAATGAGGGACTCTTTGTAACTCTCAAGCAATAGATCACAGAGCAGGCAGTCGGGTGCACGGTAAGCATTTCTCAGAGACCTAGAAAGGAGAACATGGGATCCAGATACACGCAGCCTTACAGTAGATAATATTATACTGCGCCATTCTGCCCTCCATATATCCACCTATTATTTTCAAATAATGTCAAGCAGATAAAATTGTGTTTGGGAAGTATAGGACATCACAGCAGGTGGTGGTTTATGATTCCCTAAGAATGGTGGTTGGTCCTAAAATAATGATCCTCTCATCTCTCTGTTACTGTACCTATGAAGCCATTCTCACACTGCATATATACATAGTTTACAGTCATGAGTGGCAGATTTGCCATCAGAATTCATATTAATTATTATTTTTAAAATGGCCCTTGATTTCAGATAAAGGAAAACAGAGACAGACCCCTTATTTGTAGCTGCTGGCGTTCAAATTCATTGTTCCAAGCAGATTTAACTAGCTAGTAAGCTAATATTAGCTCTATGACTTGGTTGGCAATGCTGTCTTTGGCTAACTTTTTAATGCAAACAAATGAATTATTTATAGAACATGACATAAAATTACCCTGATTAGTTACCTAACTCACATACTTTGTCAGATAAGAGGTTAGATTTACACTTTTTTTCAGAGAATGTGCTTAGTTTTTAACATAAGAGAAGAAGCTTGAAGGACTAAGGCTAAACAAGGGTGAGCAGTTTGACGGACATCACGCTATCCCCAAGTGTATTTCTAAATTTAATAAAAAGGTCCTTCCCTGACATTCGTTCTCATTACCACTAGAAAGATACTACACAATATCAAATCGTGAACATGGCTTTTTTCGGATAACCGGAAACTTAGCCCCACAAAAAGTAGTTGGCTACATTTAGCTTAAGAAGAAAAGCTGGGTTAGGTTAGACCTAATGTTTGCCGTTTACATTTGAGCAGATAAACACACAGTTTTAGAGCTATTTGTTAAACTTTTGCTCTTATTTTCGAAAAGCTAAAAACAAAAGACACCGTCCTTGCTAACGTGCTAAAATACAAGCGTTTCAGTCAGCCTACAGCTCCATCCACAACGCTTCAGCAAGTTAGAAAATGAAAAACTTGACAGGCCTGTCATGCCTAGTTACAGTTGCTAAGCTATTACTGGACAATAGCTTGCTTTGGTGAAGGCTCATTTATTAGTGAATAGCACATTCAAGATATGTTAGCATGAATTGACAGAAATTATATCAACAACAGTTTTGATAATTGGTTAATCTTTAGAGTCAATTATCAAAAAATGTTTGCTGTTTCCAGTCTTTCTAATGCAAACAACTACTGCTTCTTTTATTTTTTTTGATGCATTGTTATGTGAACTTCTTTGACTTTTGGTCTTCTGGTCAGCCCAAAAAAAGGTATTTGAAGAAGTCACTTTGGGCTCCTTGACATTGTGATGAACATTTCTCACATTTTGTTCCAGAAACAATCTATTAACTGAAGTAATTATCCAAGAATGAACTGATAATGGAACTCGTTAGTGGCAAACTTGGATGCTTGCAGCAAAAACTCTTAGATGCTTGAAGAAGGAAAAATTAAATGAGTTTGTTGTGTAAATCCAGTCCAAGTTCGCTTAGACATTTTGTCAAATCATGTAACACAGGGATTTAAGTACTCTTAAGTAATCTGAAGTACTCTTTAGATAAGGACACAATGATAAAACATACACTGTCTGAGCTACTCCACTACCCACTCTAATGCCTTCCATTAATTTTCATAGCAGCACTCATCAACATGACAAGAGATGACAGTCCAATAAGCACCCATAGGAACTTTGCCCTCCAAATCCTTTTCAAACTCACCCGGCCCCGCTTTGAGTGTACCCGTGTGTTCTAAATGTCCCAAGGATATGAGACACGCTAGCACCATCATGGTGGTGCTCTCTGATGTGTTTGGCCTTGTTCTGCTTTCTGTCATTATTTTAAATGTCTTGCCTGTTTGTGTCGTCAGGGAGCTGTTATGAGTAGAGTTTGTGTAGGAGTGAGATAGGTACACTCAGAAGTAGAGCTGTTCAACTGGAAACAGCAAAAACATCAACTGTGACTCAGACTACCAACTGGTAAATTAATGTTTTTGCTGTTTTTCGGTGCCTTTCAGTCCATAAAGAGTACAAAACTGCACTGAAATCTGAACGAGATGCTTGGTTTCTAGTCACGAAGCTGGACTAGCATAAAGTAAGTTGATATCCAGGCTGAGGTATGTTTTCTTGAGATAATTCCTCGTGACATGAACACAAGGGGTGATGGAGATGTACAGTATGGATCTTGTTGCTGGCCCCCTCTCCTCCCAGGCCTTCTGGTGTTTACAGAACCGAGTGGAGACTTTGGCCGACCACAGGGAGAGCAGCTGTCATTTTTGGGGGTAGCCATGCCACCAATCGACACGATCACTCATAGCCAAATCTGATCGCATGAAAAACACTTTCTGTTTCTGCTGAAAATGCAAACACTCAAAGCAGGACATCTCTGAGCTTTAGATGTGCGTATAGTATAATTAAAGCAACTTTCTCTGCAGCACAATTTTGCAAATAACATCATCTTTAAGTAATCCTTGTCTTCTTTGTCTCAAAACATAACCAAAGGTACAGTTTTTACTGTATGAACTGTACTCATAGTCTCCATCAGAAGCAAATAATTACTCAAAATAAACCATATGCTCAGAAGCACTTCCGATCAGTCTCATTAAATCTTTTCAACCCATCTGTCACAGGCAGCGTCTTTCACAGAGCTACTCATCTAGTTCAGAAGTGCTGCGCGGACGTCACAATGTGACAGAGATCCGAGAGAACATTTCGTATGCACATGGTTCTTTAGCACTCTCATCTCACCTCTGCTACAGGACTATTGACCCATATCACAGTATTACTGTCCCCCGGAGGACTCAGCTAATCGTCAGCGGTCGTTAATATAGGGGAATATATTCAGAACTTAATTGTCTTTATGAATCACTTTGAGCATCTATAGACTGCAGCACTACCACTCTCCAACATGTTCCTGATATAAGGCTTGAATTTTAAAAAGGCATACGGGTGAATTTATAGTCTCCCACTGAAACATTATGTCGAATGAAATTGATTTTTTTTTCCTTCACACAGTTGGAAAATGTCACTGGCTTTATTAAACCACATGGCGTGTAAAAGACTTCAGCTTTCACACTCTCTGATATGCAAATGTAGAAAGGCTCTCCTTACATGAAGAAACGAGTGGGGTCACTGTCGCAGCTCCCAGTTCCCTCTGGCTTTCTTTTTTTCCCTTTTGTTATCAGTAACACGTAATCTCAGTCTATTTCAAAGTCACGGGTGTCATTACACTGTATTGGGTTTTCAGTTCTCCAAATTAGCATTTAAATTGAAAAGCGAGGCCACATCAGTTGGATTTCGGGTTGTTTTGGGTTTCCCGTCCTGGCGTGGCGCTCGGTGCGTCTGTTTATTCTGTGGAATTAATCACTCCAGTCCCACAAGGCACGGTGACCAGTATTGAGAGGGCTTACTTAGAAGTGGATTAATGAGCAGCATCCTGCTCAGAGGGGCTCCGCAGGTGTGGAGAAGCAGGCTAAGCCTTGTAAAGACAGTGATGTGGCTCACCGTGGGTCATAGTGACATCTGCAGAGCAACCACAGATACTTCACCTGCGGGTGCAGCACTGGTTCCCTTTAACACCTCCTTCCCCAGCACAATGTAGACAGTTTGAATTCAGAATACTCTGCACTATTTGTTGACTCTCAGTATATTGACAGTGTGTTTTATACGTTGGTATCTATTGATTAACAACATATCACAGCATGTTAATAAGTAAAGCTTCAGTTTTTATTGGGCACTACCCAAATGCAAAGTGATTTCTTCTTTTCTTATCAGGCTGTTTATGCAATACAAACCTAGTAGACAAGCAGGCAGTAAATTCACAAAATGAGCTGATGCGTTTATACTAAAGCAACAGGCTGTATCAAAGTCATCAAAAGTCATTAAAAGGAGAAATCGAATCCTCAAACACCTGAGACAATGTGTCCACATTAACAGTTGATTATGGTTAAAATGGGACAAACAGAAAGAAAATGAATTCAATTAAAATGAATTATTAGATAGATAATGCAAAATGAGTTCAAAATTGGCAAGAGGTGGCAGATGACACACACACACAAAACATCCTCATAACCTTTTGGTTTGTGAATGAAGTCATTATTCTAATATTATACTATATTAGATAGTACATCTTAAAGATAAATGGTATTATATATACACAACATGTTGACTATATTTGAATGCGCAAATTTCTAATCTGCCTGCTCTCAAGCAGTCGGTGAGTCATTTCCTCCACCTGGTTCAGATCTTTGATTTGTAATTCATATTCGTACAGTTTCCACTTGATGGCAGCACAATCAAACAATCTTCTCACAGCGAGGGCGACACGTCAGTGGACAGTTTTGCACGATTGCTTTTAACATTTGCAAACAACAAATAAACCTCGGTTGAAATGCAGTCCATTGCTGAAAAGACTGCACAGTGTAATGTGTATACATCGTCATCATCCAATGAAAGTACAGTATATACCGTCAGAAGTGTGACATGCAGTTCATCCATGGAGATTCTTTCAGATTATTCTTCACTTATTCCTTTAGGAGCTGTCTTATATTTAAAAGAAAGAGCTTGTTTGATTTGATTGCATGAGTTCTTTATTTTGTTTCATATTGTCTTTCCAAGAAAATGTCTTCCGCGACAAATTTGACGGCCAACTCATTGTAACACAATCCATTTCTAGGAATTTAACAAGATCCAAATCGGATTAATTTGCGATTGACCTGGATTATTTGAAGGTTACAGGCCACCGAGGCCGCCTTTCTGTAATTTCTCCAAACAAATGGAAGACATTCATTTGAACGCCGCGTCGCTACCCCGCACTCGGCCTGGAAAGGAGAATTCAATCGTAATTCAGTTTAACTAAATGTAAAGAAACAGACTCCTCCATCCGTTGTGTTTATTCTTTTATGTTACGAGGAGGGTCCTCACCACGGGACCGCCACTCACGGTTGTAATCACCGATCTAAATCACTCTTAATATAGGGCGGAGAAGGAGAAGCTATTGAAATAGCTGCTCAAGCAAGGCTCTAATCAGAGGAGTGAATTATGTCAAGAAAAAAAAAATTCCTCTCAGAGTTTTGATGCATCAGGAAGTTGAATATATTAAAGACCAACTAACAATACGTTATCTCTCACTACTTACCCTGTCTGACTATGGCTGTCAGCCCCAGTTCATCCCTAAAGATGATGTAGCTCTTTAAAAATGACGAAATCAAATTTCTTGTCCGATATAGCTGGGAACTGTAGTTTTTAGCAAGAACCCAAGAAACCCAAACCCAGTTTACATTGTTAATTAATTAATTTTGGACCAATGCGCCGCTAATGTGACGCTCTTATAACCCGGTTTACAGGTGCTGCAGACGTTCTCTGCCACCTACACTAAAGTGCGAGCTCCCAGCTTTTAACCAGCACACCGCACTGGCAATTACCTTCATCACCAATCACACGCTGATTGATACAGCATACTGTGTGCTGATGACACGCACAAACCCTGATTATTTTCATTACCATTAGGCAAGGGCCTTGATTACGCCGTATGCAAAGTTGCGATGTGATTGGAGAGCAGATGTTGGCAAGCGGAGAAAGTTTCTTTGAGATCAGGTCACGTTCTGATCTCCGTGCTGAACGGGAACACATCTCAGAGAAGCTGGAAGTTATTTCCCTCTCTCCGTGTACCGCTGTCTGCTTCATCTTTTCTCCTGCAAGACTTCTGTCACACCTTCTTCTCACCTTTTTCAACCCCTGTTCTCCGGGAGCTTCCTACGCCGTCCTTTCGTCTCCAAAGACAACACACAGACACACTCAACTCTCTGGACTCCCAGGCTATATTTGGCTCATGCTCAGCTGCCACAAATAAAAGAAAAGTAACTGATAGTGGGCTAAATGAGCTGTCCAATAGCATGCACAGTGCAGAGGTTGTTTCCATGGTAAATCACTGTCCGACAGTAACAATTCCCTTTTGCTGTGAAGATGAATGTGGGATCACTTCTATCCCTGAGACAATGTGCAAGGTAGCTTTTAATCATCGTCACTTTTTTCAAGATAATCATGCAAGGAGGAACGTCTGCCTGTGTTTTTGTATCAGCCTGTGGTGGACATTGTCGAGCATGAAAGGATTCCCTCATTTTGAAAATCTAATCGAAGCCACAAGCTCCCAGATATCATACGTCCCATTTTAAAGACACATCTAGGTCATGCTGTAAATCATAGTTTTAGTATCTATAGAATGAGATGCCGTGGCCATAATGTTTAATCCTGGATACTGAGGATCAAGAGGCACCGGATGAATTGTTTTCCTTTGTCTCAAGCAGCCACCTGCTGCTGACCGCAGGCGCATTTTCCTCTCACAACCTCCGAGTCCTTTCCTCTCCGCCGCGTTGTCTTTCTGTCTGACCTCTCCCTCGTCCTCACTCCCCTAAGGTTTCGTAGCTTTAGGTTTCGTCTGTGTGACGGCGAGGGTTATTTCTCCAGGCGACATTTTACACTCAATCATTCCTGTTATTAGTTCCTTAACTAAATATTGAAACAGCGGGACATGTGACAGATCTTATCACATTTTTGGCTCGGTGTGGGAATGCAAGCCGCTCGGTCAGTCAGTGAAATCACTACAGCAATTGTGCTATGATTTGCTGCACTAGTTTGTGATGAGCTGTGTAGTGTAAGCATTTTGCTGTATGTCTGCCAGACAGACATCAAACATTTTCCTACTGTAATTTAAAACTGCTTAAACATATAATTCCTACACGTCGGCTCTAATCACCACAGGTATTTTGTACACCCCTTTTTATAATTTTATTCCAAGGACAAGCGCCCCCTCTGCCCTAATCAAGAGTAAAGCACGCTGTGGTCTGTAATTGTGGGACGGAAAAAGAGAAAATACAGCTTTAGTCCACAACTTAATCAGAAGATGTAAGTGCACAGGTGGAAAAAGGTCAGTAAACACCCAGAGATGAAGTAATTCACATGCTTTCATGCATGCTAACATGCTGATGTTAAGCAGGTAATGTTTACCATCATAATTTAGCCTGTTAGTGTGCTGAAATCTAATAATAACCACTAAAGAGAATGTTTAATTTAGTTTTGCAGGACAAAACCAACTTAAAAACTTGACCTGATGATGGCGCCAGATAGACAGCTCCCGAGGGGTAACATGAGCACCAACCCGAACAAGAAAACATCTCACTCAAAACCACAAATTTTAACCTTATGCTGGCATTTCTATGAAACATAAAGGGATCATCCAAGTCAGCAGGATTCATCCTCTGGGGACCATAAATGTCCATCAGTGTGTTGGTCAATAATGATTTTCTCTCAGTGTGTTTGACCTTTGCGCACACCCAAACCCGGACAGTACATGGTACGCAACAGCAACAGGTGGATCAGCTCCGTGTCTCGTTCTCCTTTTTCAGCTTCCTGTCCATCATGCCTCTTTCTCTTTGTCACCGCGATCAAGTCCGTCCCCTCCTCCTTTGCCTCTTTTTTTTTTTCTCCCATTCTCTCCACACGCCCCCTCATCTTTATCCTTGCCTCTCCATCTACCCCCCCCCACCCACCCCTCCCCTCTCCTTGCTTCCTTTCTCTTCCACACACTTCTTCTCCCCCTTCCTTCCACCCTCCCTTTCTCTCCGACTTGTGCCGGTTCTCTCATCAGACCCAGAAATGCAGGGCTCCTGAGTGGAGTTAAATGGCCTGCAGGCAGTGCCGCACGCTGTGCTCTGCATCTTTGGCCATGGGCAGGCTGTGACCGGTCCGACATGTTGACTATGAACTTGGAGGGACTGGAAATGATTGCCGTGCTGGTGGTTGTGGTCCTCTTTGTTAAGGTGCTGGAGCGGTTTGGTTTGTTAGCAGACAGCTATGACGGTAAGGAAACGGCAAACTCCTTTCATGTCTGGGAGGAGTGTTTTTTTTTTAATTATTTTTTTTTATTCTCTGTGTGTAGCGAACAACCACTTGTTGTTGCCCAAGTTTAAAGCCATGGAGTGTAGTTTACTGGGACTGTGTACTGTCTGCGAGTTTGTCTGAAGCATCTGCAGTGGAGATTATCAGCTGGTGTTTTTGTTTTACGAAGACACATGAAGACAAATTGCCTCATAAGATGATGAATGTTTCAGAGCGCCCATCTGTTGCTCTCATCTTTGTTCAAATCTTTGCTAGTGTGCACCTTGTGCAGTAAAAACTACAAGTCTGATCTTTCCACGAACATCCTGACAAGATGCAGCATGCTCCACGCTGTAAGCATTACGAGGGATAAGTTATTCATACACTGTCTGTCACTTCTGCACCTGTCCTTCCAGCTGTTTTAACTGAATATGTCGCAGCTCTGCGTGATTCACCTGACTTATTGGCTCAACACAGGGCACATATTACAATCTGACATTATGCTTTTAATCATTTTTTGACTTTTCTCTGTATGTCAGTATCATTTGAAGCTTTCGCTTTAAATCCAACAGCCCTCGTAGCATCCCGACACTTTGCTTCCACTTTGATGGCCAGTTTATTAAATTTGAATGAAATTAGATTGGAGGTGAAGCCTTGCATCATCTGTGGGCTGGCTAACTTGTTTATCCAAATGAGAGCGAGACAGTTGAGGACCGAATGTAATTCTGCAGCAGCTGGAACCTCGAGAACCGATCTTGAACAGCGAGTAGCAGGAAGGCGACCACCGTGGCATTTGCCTTTTTCTCACGTTACCTTGGAATGAAAAGGGTGAAATGTGAGTGTTTAACGAGTTGGTTGTAAAGGACGATTTCTTGTTTTAATAGTGAAAAGTTGGCGGAAAGTTCTGTCAGCCTGAAACGGCAGTGGATTGATTCATTGTTCACATAAATGCTGGGTGTGATTGCAGTCGCCGTGATGAAACTTTTAGTTTTCATCGTGCTATCCGTGCTTCCACGTAGCTCAGCGGAGAACAATAGTTGAACCGGTGCCCACTGGAGATCTGTCAAGGCGCCATGCTGATTCTTTCCCTCGAAAGTGTGAATCTAATACTCAGGAGTTGGGTCTCTCTGGCACCGAAGACCACCTGTTATTTATATGCTCTACTTACTGTACATGCTGCCAAGCTGTTTGCCTTATGGCTGGGCTTTCACAAGTCAGAGGCAGACAAGCATCTTTCCAACCAGCCATAGTAAAAGAAAATAGAAATATTGACTTGACGGAGTTAATGTTTGCATTGTGTAAGTAGTTACTGTATATAAACGTCTGTCTCGGTGCGATTGTACTGTAGTGATGTAATATTGCCACATTAACACCTACTGAAAGTATACTATAGCAACAATCAAATTCACACATGGGATCGTGAAAACTCCACTGAAGCCACTTTCCTCCATTTTGGTCCGTGTGAGGTCTGTCTGTGTGAGGACAAATCGAGATCTACACTTTGTCTGTGGTGCTCGTCTTCTTTTTTTTTTCTTTCCGTCTTCTTAACAAGTCCTGAACTCCTAAAAGTGAAGAAAATACCACCAATATGCGCAAAAGCTTCTCGCACAAATGTGAAAAGGCTGAATTCCTACATAGTTTTGCTACAAAAATTCAGTTTTAAAAAGAGTCCAGAAAAATATAGATCAGGTGGCAAATGAATTACAATGCCAAACATTTCAGTCAAAGGACTCATGAGAAATTTTGATTAAATCCTTAATTGACCTTTATGACGTTAAAAATGTGATGATTGATGTCTGGCATTTGGGAAATTGGCCTACTAATTTTTAAATGAGCTCCAAGCCAAGAAGTCCATTCTAATCACCATTTTTGAACGCGCAGACTGTTTGATAAATAAGTATGCCGTGCGCTCATTTTTATTACTAATTACTTTTAAGCAGAACGCTTAGAAGAAGAGGAAAGGACTTAATCATGGTAATCAATCTGATCGTGTTATTGGGAAAGGTTCTGAGGAGAGTGATGCAGTATGGTCGGGCTGCGAGATGCTTTTCGAAGTGAAATGTTGCAGGTTTAATCATGGAATCTGTATCTGTATCTGTATCTGTATCTGTATTAGGCTACAGCATGTCTGTATTTGTAGAAACCTCTTTGTCCAAGGACTTTGTATTTTTCCATTTCCAGCATGCATTGTGAGCACTGTACTCTTTATACAATGGCAGCAAAAAAGATTTTTAAATACATTTAATCCCTTATCTGTATATTAATGAAAATATCATAATATTATTTCCAAGCAAAAAAATGTATGTGGCTGTTCGTCACTCTTACGGTACTCTCCCACTCGAGGGCTCTTGGTTAAAAATAGACTTGCAACACAGCCGGACGCAAATGGCTCTTTTCAGTGCCTCACTTTCGTGGTGTGACAAGTGTGCGACCGTGGTGTGCCACCAGCGTGCGGGACGTGACAGCTGACAAGAGCAGCCTTTTGATATGCCGTTTTTTCTTTTTTTTTTGCAAATTATTCCCCTGCTGAAGGTGTGGCTTTTATCACCCAGGAAGCGATGTAACAAAAGACAGCAGTTACAAATGTACAAAGCTGCAGTACTGTGCAAATTGTCGCTGCTATTGCTGTAAATTGTCAGAGCGGGGGAATGATTTTCTTTTGATTTCTCTTTATTCTTGCGCTACACATACGTGCTCTTCACACGCACACATGCTGTTCGAGGGCCAATTATTGTGTCTTCACCGTTTGACATGCTCCAAGTTAAATTACATTTTATTTTCTCTGATACTTTAGGGGTGACCTGTTAGCTTACGCGGGGTGCGACCCATATGCAAAAGGCTCAATAAATCCTTGCTATACAAAGCGACTATACATTTTCTGTGCCTCACTAAGTATGTGTTTTTCTCAAGTAGTCTTAAAGCCTTTTTTCCTGTTCTTAAAAAAAAACAAAAAAAAACTAAGTGAGCAAGAATATAAATGGATTCAGTTCAAACTGCTCAGGGAGACATATGTGATGTGTTGAAGAAAGGCCTAAGCTGTGCACAGCTTCGGTAATACTCTCAATTCCCGCATGCCTGTTTATCACCAAAAGCATGTGGTGTAGAGGAAACTAATGTTTACCAATGTGAATGAACAATGGCACTGTGTTTGCACCATAATAGTATTTGCTAAGAAGACATCTAAATGCATTTAACACATGAGTAAGAGACACATGCAGTACTGAAGCTGAAACAAATCACATGTTGGGGCTAAATCGTGGAAAGCCAACTGCTAGACATGGCTTTTAGACGTGTTGATGTGTTGTTTTTGTTTATTATGACCTGATTCATGGACATATTACAACACCATCTTCCATCATAACCCCAACAAATGACACATTTTAGATTATTTTCACAAATATTTCCATGAATAAAGTGCTGGGGTTCATTTAAAGCTATGAAAAACACTGTTCTTTGTACTGAAGGGCAATTTCTTATGCTGGGAATGAAGAAAAGGGAAAAAACAACTATGTTCAAGTTCTCTGTAGTGGTGCTTCTTTTTTATATGAATACATGATTGAACCTGTAACTCTAAATATTCTCTTTAATTGAAGTACATATGAAAGTTAGCAGATCTTGCCAGCAGAGGGAACCAAAGCTTACTGTCATCTTCATCTGTCACACAAGCTGCAAGTCTGATATTTCTTTTTTTTTTTTGTCGCTTTGTGACAACTACTAGAACCAAATCAATCAATCGATCGAATATGGAATGGTTTCACAGGACAACATTAACCTGATTTACATTGCACTTGCAAAAACAATGTGACAAATGTGCTGATAAAATCGGGAAGCGTAATGCTGTACTGTAAGAAATGTATCACAGCTCAGCAGATCACTGGATAAAGTCAAGAACCAAGAAATTCCCAGCGACTCACCAAATGTGTCAAAAGCAAAGTGCAGCACATGAGATGTAGTGAAATTAACTTGCAAACAGATGGCTGCAGGAGTGTGAGGCCACGGCATCCTCCGTGCAGGCATCTTAAAAGCAGCAAAGGGTAAAAAGTGAGTCTCTGGTCAGCACAATTAAAAATGTTCCACCCCTTCCTGATTTTCTCGCTTTTCTAATATTCGAAAGCTGAGCTCCCCCTTCTAATCTGGCACCCTGCTTTTCTGACTTGACTGACGTGCCCTGCCACAGTGCGAAAGGTTAGAGCTAATTTGGTAAAAGTCCAGACATGACAGGGAAGATGTGACAGTTATAATTTGTGTTTCAGAAGACATTAGTGTCCAGAATACAGGATAGAAGCTGAAAGATGGCGGAGAAGCACTGAAGTGCTTGAAAAGAGCAGCTTAAATTAACTTGGGAAAAGGGAGTCTTGGCATTGCTCTGTTATGAAATGGCATGTTTGTGCACTCGTATGTCGAGTTAGATATCACTTTACCCTTTTCTTGTTTGTAATATTAAGGCATGAGTCATTTTCACGTTAGCATTGCTGATGTGCTCTTTATTGCCTCCTTTTTTTTTTAATGTTCTAAATAAATTACCCGGATACGATTCAGTGAGCGAGTATTAAAAACTTGACACTTTATTATAATCTCTGATAATAGCCCGGAGTCTCGGGCAGGTATTACAGGTTTAATGTTGTGCTCGGTAGCTTTTCCGCTGAATTAAACAATGGTGGTGTTTCCGCAGGCATTAGCTTTACTCGATCATCAATCACAGCGATGATGATGACTGATTTTCAGGATCCACGTCTACGGTACTGTTATTTGTTTCAGGCACTTGTCAAAATGGCAGATTGTTTTTTTGGCCTTGATTGAAAAACACTCGAGGTGGAACTGTTGAGCTGTAGGCTATATTGTAAAGCCACATTGATTATAGGACTCGTACAATCAGGACTGTATGAGCTACCTTGCATAAGCCTAAAAGGCTGCCTTGCTACAACCAGACAAAATCAAGCAGCATAAGACCGAACCACTTGAAAATTTTGGAGGTCATTGAATACATAAGTTAATTAGCTAACATTCCTTATATCACGGACAAAGAATGTCATGAGCATCTTTCGAAACGCACACTCCAGATCCTCTGAACAGCGATGATCCTTAACCCATTTACACGTGGAAACATTAGCAGTTAGTATGAAGATTCAGCTTGTCTGGAATAACTGATCTCCTCATTACTGCTGGCTTGGAAATTCTCCAGACATCCCATTTCTTTCAGCATCTTTTAATTGCAGCGAGGATTTGCGAGTTATAAATTTGTTTCACAAGCTTTGATTGGTTCAAATAGCATCTGTTTGGCAATGTCATTGCATTTGTCAGCAGAGGAAGATTTTACACAGAAAGCACGACTTAAAGGTCATCACTACTTTCTTGATGTAACTTTTCTTCCTAATGAAAGGAGATGTTTCATAGTTTTGATCATGCGTTTCCTCTAATCTACTTCCTGGATCTGTGTCTTCATTTTCTTGTTGTCATATCACAATCGTATTTCAAGTGTTTTTTGGAACTTCACAGATGTGTGAGAGCACTGCCTGAACCGTGAGCTCATGGAAAAGTGTCGACTTTCGCTTTGAGTTCTCTCTCAGTTGCCACATTTGTGCAAAATTCTCACCCGTGATTTCGCCACCTCCCAATATAACACTGCTGTGTGCGCCGCACAAAAATATGGTGCTATTCATTGTTGCAAGGTCTGGTGTAAGTGCCCCCCTACTGTTAGGAAACAAGAGACCGCTGTAGGTTCTGTATTTCCATGATAAATAACGCGCAGAAAGGGTTAATTGTGTTACCACCCCATCACTTGTGTTATATGACTTAGCTTACATAAAATATTGCCTTGTAGATTCAATTACGTTGATTTCCCTGTTCATGTTCATGTGCTTGGATTTCAGACAATTGCTCGAGAGTAACTTCAGGGACCTCAGCGCGGAAGCATGATATGATTTTTCTTTTTCTTCAGGGTCAATAAAACATGCGCTTCATTCTGCTGTAAGTGTTATCTCATCCGCTTCATTGATCTATGAACAAAATAACTCAAATAAATCATTTTCTCTCATTAAATACTGTTGATAAGGGATGTCTCCACATAATTAACCAGGAAAAAATATATTATATTGCTGGCCACAATATTTAGCAGAGGGAGATGAACTTGGCCAAAGGTAGCATCAGGAAGGCCCCTGGCTTGGAATATTAACAGGCCACGTTGTTTAATCATGTAGATGTTTTTCATTACTTTCTTTATTAGTTTTCCATTCATCCTGGCTTGAAGGGTGGAAGGAAATAAGTTTTCAATCTTTGCTAATTGGTAACTGAATCCATTCATTTCATTTAATGCATGTTGTAGTGTAAATTTTAGATTTGAGATTTCATCTGTTACCATAGCCGTCATGGAAAGAGAAATGTCAGGCTGGTTTGTCTGTTTCCAGTGGGTCGCTTCCGTGGATGTTAGGGTTGGACGACAATCGGTTAAAATTTTGAGCTATAAATCGATAGCTGTGCAGGAACAAACAAAAGAACTGGTAATGGAGCCAATCGCCGATAGCTAAAACATTCATCCGACCGTCCAACACTGGTTGATATGCTGTACCATTCTGTGAAGAGATGAGAGGAAATATACAGCACTAAGTCTCTCACAAAGAGTAGAGACCCGTTTCCATTTACCTGTGCCATGTGCACATTTGTTGTCACGCACGCTTACTCCTCAAAGAATCCGGCAAGGCACCAAGAGTGGCAAAGAAGAAGACAGACAGTTCAGACTCTGCATTGTCTGCATTGTTACGAGCTAAAATATGCATTCAGTGTGTTTCTTAGACTTCAAGGAGGCACACAGTGTGCAGAGTGACACTGGCTGTAAAAAGATATTTTAATTTAAAGGTGTTTTTTTGGGGGGGTTTTTTTGAGAGAGAGGGAGAGAGAAAACTCCACAGGGGAACTTTAAGCTAACATTTAGCACAAAGCTGCACTGTATCATGAGCGAGTTCTTACAATCCCAGTGGGGTTCTTGTTCTTCCTACCTGAAAACTTGATTGCAAGGCCAATATTCACAATGTTTTTGCTTTGGTTCGTCCATCACATCGGCCTCCCTTTGGTTATCTAACTCATCAGTATTATGGGTGTTTCAGGGAGTTGTTTTATGTAGTTGTTTGAGGTGGAACACGATCTGTTTTCAATAATCTGGTAATGGGAGGCATTTGGATTTCTAGTATTTGGCTTAATTCCTGACTGTACACTTAATATTATTGTTTCCATGGTTCTCATGTTGCCCTATTGTTCTCAGATATCACCTTAACATTTTTATCCCCAAATTCATGATTCCTTTAAGAAACAACCACATGTATTGATTTCCTCTCAGCGTCTGCTTCTTGCTGATGAACTATACCCGTCATAGCTCATCCTCCAGGCAGTGGCTCCAGTTGCACTGTACTCTGTCTGCCATTTTATGCCCTTCTTGTCTTCTCTGTTTTTTACTGTTCCTGCTAATGCATATTCTCCGTTGACCTTTGCGTCGGAAGTTCACTTTGACTGGCACTTTGCAGCTGATGGATAGCGCCCCGCAAATGAAAAGACAGCCCGGCCGCGCAGAAGCGACCCATGTCCTGCTTTTTGCCCCTGCGTGTTGTCTGCGGTGAGCTAATATTGCTGAGACACGGAGGAAAACAGGTCAATGTTATCAGCTCGGGCACACTGCCCTGAGCTTTGTGCTGCTGTCCATTTGCAGACAATGGCTTCGATTTCCCCCATTTTACAAGTAGAAGTAATCGTCTGGATGAGTTGGGCTGTTGATAGAAATCTAGCGATCCTGCTGTAGAGAGATGGTTGGCATGTCCTAAAAAAAATAAATATGACATTTACTCGGGAGGTTAACATATCTTAAGAGAAGCCATACTGGACTTTCACTGTAATTTACACAAGAGACAAAGATTCAATCATTCATTTCCAGGCCCTCAGCTTCATAGGCCCATATTTAGAGGGTTATGTTTACAGAATGACACAAATGGAATACAATACACATAACTGCTTTCATGAGTGTGTAATGACATAAATAAAATAACAATCATTACAGTTTTGGTACCTTAGAATGAGCGTTTTATTTTTACAGATGCTGCAGGTCCTCCTCTTCATAGTCCCACGGTACTGTGGGGTACTGTTGACTTTATAAGCTAAACTATGTAAAGATCCAACTGCTGATCATGAAATCCGTTCAGAAAGCAATCTTATTTTTCTATCAGCCATGTCTTATCTTTGTAAGAGCGTATAAATGTATGCAAATCATTTCGTAACCATGGTAACGCATGCACGCCAGCGTGGGTATTTCCCCCTGATTAATGTGTCGAAACCTGTTAAAGCTGCCGTGCTCGCGTCCGACTCCAGCTACTTTCACAAAGTCCATTAAAAGATGCATGACAGCAATCCCGCGGTAATGAGCCTTAAATCATAACACTGTACAGAACGCATCCTTTTTATCCCGTCTCTACCTGTTAGTCATTATTCACAACATGCTGCCCATTTGCTGCGTAATGATAGGCCTTGCGAGTATTTCTTTGTGAGCACTTTGTGCGTCAAGGAGCGTAAATACAGACATCAGCAGCAGTGAAGTGCCGCATAAACGTCTGTCAGCCACCAGAATATGTTTTTCCCGCATGGGTTGTGATGATGCATGATGACATCCTGTCAACGGGTTACCTGTCAGTCTTTTTAACTTAAGGTTTACTCTTCACGGCTTATTTTTGAAAAGTTAGGGTGAGCAGGAACCGGACCAGAACTAAAATGAACAACAATATGTCATTTTTCTCGCTTGGTCCAGACAAAATGTTCTACAGGTGTGAAAGCACAGCTTAGAAACAGTCATAATTGTCGATGCATTCTGCTACACAGAGACTGAAAACTGCAAATTCAAGTGAATGTGTGCATGCCCACAAGAGTCCACAAAGTAAGTCCTCAATATCACCCCACGGTTGACTGCACACGCTGCTTCGCGGAGGGTTGCCCCGGTTCACAGTTTATAATTGCCTTCCCCTTCACAGGTGCCGCTTCAGTAAATATGACAGCCTCATTTTAATGCGCCTCGGAAAACACAACAAAAGCACTAATGCCGCTTTGCATGCCTGAGCAAATCGCCGCAGGTGTCGCCTAATTATATCGCCAACTTGCACCCCGAGCCGATCTGTAAACAGCAGGATGATTCCGTCTTCGCTCCCTTTGCCCGTCCGCTGATCCCATGTCGCTTTGATTGATTACATCGAAGTCAGCGCCCCCCCCCCCTTCTTCTTCTTCTCGTCCCGTACTTTGAACGAGGCCCACTTTGTGTCTCGAGAACGATAACACTTGTCCAATACTTAATGGAAATTTTGGTCTCAGGGGTTGTTTGTTAAGCGCCATTTGCCGCTGTGTGGGGAAAAAAAAACAGAAATCCAAAGGTTGTTACAGTCTGTAAAATACTCATTTAAATTCCTGCTGCACCTGCGGTGTTCAATTTTGTTTTATCACAGTTTATTGTTCAAACCTAATAGTCTTAGTGGTTTGGAAGGAAGTTATTAGTGTGTCCTCATCATTAACTACAGTGTGGATAATGGGACATTTGAGGCTTGTCTATATATAACAGATGGTTTTTATATGTGTGTGTGTGTGTGTGTGTGTGTGTGTGTGTATATATATATATACACACACACATAACCCTGCCTGTGAGGCTGATTCATCGATCTCCACTGTTGGTCCGTGTCCTCCATGTCCACTCTGCCCAGACAAGAAGTGATAAGATCCTCCCCTTGCGAATACTGAAGATGGAAAGTGTCGAGACAGGTGGCAGCGATGAGTGAGAAAAATACATAATCTTTCCCCGAGATCAATGACCATCAGTCTACAGAGGGAGATGAACAAAAAGGCCGCGGGTTTGTCACTCAGACTTATCTTGTTCATTACACAGAGAGGGAATTTGGACTGCAGAGATGGTGACATACCAGACCTCGGTGCAGCTTGACATTTCAGACTTGGATCAGGGAGAGATACCGCCCGTCAGAGGTTACGGACGGTGGACAAGGTCTTTGTGAAGCCCTTCAGTGGAGAAATGATGGCATGTGCTGATTTGGGTGTTACAAGCTGTCATCAAGTGATTGAATGATTTTTTTGTTGCTGTTGTGGAGACATCAAAAGTTCCCAGAAGGAATTCTGGTTTATTTTTCCCCAATTAATCTATTTGTCTAGAAAAATGTATCATTGTTTACAATGACAAACAACCTCTTCAAAGTCACAATTGCACTTATTTTGTCCGAACATAAAGATGCGTGTAGAACGTAAAACCTGGATTTAAATCTACACGTCACTATTTTGAATTTTAAATGTGTTTTTCTCCTAACAGTAGGCAAATGACTGAATCACGTCTGCATGACGACCAGGATATGACTATTATGCTGATTGCATTTATCGTTTTGGGCTTCATCTCCTGTGCTCGTCAGTGACAGCAGGAACCGTCGACAGCATTTCACACGTGTTAGATTTTTTTTAGGGCTGAAATTGAGACAGTCGACGCAATTATTCTCAGGGAGCGTTAAAAGCACTGTCTGAAACGACGACAGACAGACAACAAAAAAGTGGAATGTGCCGTGTTCGAGTGTTATGCTGGTAAACAGTGTTATTGTCTGTATTCTTACAAGGTAAATGTTTTCTTAGAGAAGAAAATGGTCACATAGGCAACGGCTGCGAGATGTTTCTTTACATTTGCATGTCGACTTAAAAGAAGGTCTTCACTATTATCCTCTTCTGAAGAGAAAAGGCTGTTTTTATGTGTTCGTTTCAAAATTTGCGCTTGTTGGATTATGATTTTGAGTTATTCTGGGAGGATCATTATAAAAAAAACAACTTTTTTATAGGAAGGGTCTTTAAGAGATTGCAGATTTTATTCGTTGGTTGCAATGTAATGTTATATCTAAGATTGTTTTTGCTCAACAAGTATGTCTGCGCTGCAAAGGTCTACAAAGGCCACATCACGTGTCAAATGTTCCGTGTGGATTAACTACATCTCCGAGTGCTCGTCATAGCCATGTCAACACCCTTCAGCTCCCATTTCCTCTTTCCAATTCAAATACATTTTGTAATTTGAATCTTCCAAGACAAAATGGCCCTGTCAGAGGTCCATAAACGCTGAATGTTTAGCTTCTCCGTCTGTCAGACGTGCCATGTTGCAGCATTGTAACAGTGGTGATTGTCCAGGATGTGTGTGACATTAATGGAGAAAGATTTGGAGTGTTAATATTTACCTGTCAGCAGTGTGGACAGAATCATGGCTCCTGTAACGTGTGGACGGATGCTGTGAGACACGAAACCCCCCACCCCCACTCTTTTTTCTCATATGTCTCACCCTCTCTCACCCTCATCCTCATTTCTTCAATAATGTATTGGTTGGATATAGTATCTCTATGTATCTCTATCTCTATCTCCTACATGTTTTATTAACCATCAGTCTACCAGGGACTGTTTGGAGAGCCAGAGGCCTGAGGCAATGCATCCCTCTGGCTTTGGGAACCTTGGCTGCATTCAGGAAACTGAGGCCTCTGCTGGCCAATGAACATGTGGCTTGAACTGCTGATGTGATGCGACTGTGGCTTCATTGATGTAGTGCCAGCGCTCACATGTTGGCAGCGCCGCTCTGAGCTGGATGTTGTAGCGCAGGATGCAATAAAGCATTGAACAGTTGGGTCAGCTTACACTCTACAGACTACACTGTACATGACAGCTGGGTCACCCTTTGAAATAAACTAACAATTCATCCTGAAGGGAGTTTCGACTTGATACTGTGCTACTAAAACATTTCAGACTAGGCCTGGATTGTTTCTCTTATCACAAAAAAGTTGTGTTTTAAGTCCAATTTTGGTCTCTACCAAGGACTGTCTGACTTTTTAACTGCTCCGCTATATTCACAAGCTAGCTGCTAATTGTGTACAAAACAAAAACAATGAGCTGAAAGGCTCTAAAATGCTCTGTAGAGCTGAAGGTGGCAATGACTTTCGCACAACACATTGTTTCATTGACTTATTACATTGAATTGTTGACATAAATATCGTTTATCGCAGCTTTAATGTTTAATCCGAATGCCTTTGCTACCTCTTGAAATGCAGTTTGTACAATTCAGCAGATTTATAGTGATGTAATATGGAAAGGATGTTCTCCAGGGTTCATACCCCTTAGACGAAGTGAATCTGTATGCTGATGTGCACTAGAAAGTCCATTCTCGGTGGCAACTTCGGGGGGGAAAAATAGCCTCCACAGTCAGTCTTTACTGGAAGAAGCTAATAAACAAGCTAATTTCCCAACCAGGCAGCGTGCGTCACGACATTGATGTCTAAAAGTGCTTGTGCTTAGTGACGTCTTTTATTTTTTTCAAAGTCTATTTTAAGAACAATACACTCTCAAACTGTCCTTGGTTATTATATATAATACAAAATTACCCTTTAAGCCCCCTTGTCAGATGTGTACTGATTTTTTTTCACTTTCTGTGTATATGAATGAGAATCACATAACGGTGACTCCTCGCATGGCCACGGGCCATCCAGATTGAGTAGGATGTGTCTGCTGAATATTCCTTTTATATTATTTTCTTGTTCAAACGGCATCATGCTAAATTATTCACGCGTTCTCGTTATTTTATTTTTTTTTCTCTCTCTTTTAAGCAATATCAAGTCCCTCAGCAGCAGATGGACTGAATGTAAATGAACGCATGTGAGTTCCTTCATCAGTGGAATAAGCTCCGTCTTAGTGAACATTTATCACGGGGCAATCGAGTAAGTGGCGAGCGGCCGTTTCCTTCACGGCGCCAAAATAATACGCTTTTACGTCAGTGATATACGGCCGGAAGAGAAGAGAACGAAGGAGCTCTGTTTAGAGCTGCAAATGAATGAAACGGGAAAAAAATCATGGGCTTTAAATTGTGTTTGGGGACGTCTGAGCGTGTACTTGGCAGGGTTAATCATGTGATGTTGAGCACAGTCATGGGCGGCTTATTTAAATGCTGCTCCCGTGAATGAAATCCATCTTGAGTGCTGGTTTCGTTCTGTAAAAGAAATAACGACGGTGGCGGTCTGGGATGACTATGACTGCACAGGGACAGTAGATGGTGGTGTCCTCACTCATCTGCCACAAACACTGACTCCATGAATCAACCTCCCTCCCTCGTGCACACACACACGCACTCATTCACACTGTTTTTGTCTCTTCATCGGTCCGTCACATCTCAGTGGAATCAAACTCCTCTTGAAAGAAAACAAAAAACAGCCTTTACATTTAACAAAGTGGCGTGGATCAATGCTATTTTTCCCCTCTCTGTCTATACTCTTATATCAGCGGGTAAAGACCACTGAGACGTATTCACTCCCCTATTCCCTTTCCCCATCAAAGCCTTCTATACTCTGCTTTAGAGGCGTGGAAAGGGCACAATTAGCTGTCACATAGGCAGAAATCTTTACTTTTGTTGCCATCATAGTACATATTTTTCCCTCTTCTGCTTTTATGGATTCGTGCGTAGAAGCATTGGGTGTCTCTGATAGCTTTAACCCCTTTTTTTCTCGGTAAGCTCCCTAAAAGCCTCTTTTCAGCATGGGAGATTTATTTTGTCTGTTTGATTAAAGTCCTATGAAGGCGTTACATTATAGAAAAGCTATTAGTATTTTGGCTGTCCATCCTGCTTTTCTGAAAGGAATTATTTCCCCCTCGTCGTCTTCAACTTCAATCCTTCTCATAGCCTGGAAACGGTGGCATTTCATGATTTAATGGTGCAACTGTAGAGTATACAAACATACACGCTATCACTCCAAACTGACTTGCTGCAATTGCATTTCAAAATGACTTTCTCCGCGTCTGAAGTTAACGTGAGCCCACAGAGCTCGAGAGGTTGTGCATCTTTCGCTGTAGCAGCACACCTCCCCTCTGCCTCTATCTCATCTCCCCTCCCCTCCCCTCACTCCCTCACTCATATCCACTCCCTCTCATCTTCCCTCCCTTTACTTTGCAGCGAGGCAGTCAGTGCGCCTGAAAAGAGCAAGAGAGAGCCACAAACTGTCAGAGAAGAGCAGAGTTTCCACTGCTTTTTCGCCTCGTTTGCGAGACGAGATCAGCATGCATGGACTTTTTTCCTCTTTGAGTCTGCTTTTTTAGTTAGCTTCTTTTTTTTTTTTTAATTCAGTGACCCCTCAAGAGCAGAGAGATCCTCAATGACTTCAGGCTCCTTTAAAACCTGAGGTCAACATTTCTTGCTCTCAACCCCATCCCATCTTAACCCTACCCAGACTGGATTTGGGGAGCGCGCGGGCAGTAGGCGGGTGCCAGGAGGCGCCCGGCCCGTGCGTTTGGGCCGGTGTAGCGCTGGAGTGGGTGCAGGGGAACTGGAGTGCAGGGCCGGGTGGTGGGAGCGCTGGTCCTGGCGGCGGTCCTGAGGGCGAGGAGGCCGGCTCGGGCTCCGGGTTCGGATCGGGGTATGGTGGCACGGAGTGGGCCGAGGGCGGAGCAATGCTGAGCGCGATCTGGGAGACGGAGGGCCTGCAAACGGTGGGCATCGTGGTGCTGGTGTTTGCATCGATCAAGCTGCTGCACCTCCTGGGGCTCATCAGCTTCTCAGAGGGTAAGACACTGATGGCGACTGAGGAAGGGAAAGATGACACAGATAAAGAAATCACAGCTGAAATTGGAAAAAATTGCTTGCTGATGGATAGTAATGTGTTACGAAAATTGCATTTTCAATCACTCATTTCCCTTCAGTTTCCAGCTTCTGTTCTCCTGACGTATCAGGGTTACTCTTCGGTTGCTAGAACTCCTTTGAAACACACTTAGAAGTTTCTGAGACCGCAAATTGAAAACTTAATTGAGGTCACCACACCAAAGCAGGAAACACTGGGTGACTCGGAAAAAAAGACCAAACGGGACTGTCTTATCTTGCGCGTCGACATTATGAAAACAAAATGTGACGGGAAGATGTGCGAGCTTGTGGTGTGACTGGAGGGGAGGAAGCAGGAAAAATGTGTCGGAAAGATTGAAAAGCTTGAGGGGCAAGTTTGGATTGGATTTCCAGGGCTGAGAAATTAGTTTTTGTCATCTTCGGTCTCAGTTTGCGAAGACGGTTTCTCTGTTTTTGCATATTTAGTCCAAACTCCGACATGCGTGTGCATCTCGAAGCGTCACACTCTGCCAAGTTAGGGCAGTAAGACTCACAAAGCACAGAGCGTGCCAGACCTAAATAAACTGTTTAGTTTGGACCTACACTCATCTCATTAAATAAAGTAGAGCAGTATAGTAAGCGGTTTGAGCTCAAAACCAGCCCATCCATCAGACTTCTGTTTAGTAAACACGCCTTTAATTAGGATAATCAATCTCCAACGCTGTGTACGGATTCAAGGAGACAATGATAAAAAGTGATATGCGGAATAGTGGGTGACTGGAAAAAGCTGACCTGACCTGAGAGGAGTGTTTAGACGGAGCACAGGGGTGTTGGCGTCTGCGGTTGTGGCGTTTCAGAGGCACATGGGAGCTGCGAAGCTCGCGCTCAGCGTAACGGTCCACACGCTTGCTGAAACTTGCTCTCCCCCCTCGCTCTGCATTAACAAACACGCCTGACGTGATATTGATTAGTTTCCACAGTGAGATGATGCAGATGTCAGACCAGCGTGCCGTGCGCCTGGCGGTGCGATCTGTATTCCGCGCAGGTGTCGCACAGTGTAATTACTTAGAGAATATCTGCTCTCCGAGACTGAGGTAGATGACAGGCAGTCAATGCGGGTATTGACGCCGCGCAGGTGTTTGAAGTCATGTTCAGCAGAAGCAGGGGGCATGAAAAGGCAAACGGGATTGGAAATAAGGGAAATGGTCTTGAAAATGAGAGTTGGCTTATTATTATCAAACAAACCGACGGTGACATTCAAAATTGTGGATAATTTGGATGTTGGCTGTAAGTTTTTTGGAGTGGGAGGAAACTAAATTCAAAAGTAAACCTCATGCACAGGCAGGTAGATCATTAATAATAATTAATAATAGGGCTTTTTTCTTTGTTTTATCCAACCAACCTATCATGTATGTCAAAGAAAAACCTCAAATCCTGACATGAAAGTTGGGAACCAGCAGATCTTTTAGCAGTACTTTTAAAATAATTCTTATGACTATAAAAAAATAGTTGCAGAGCCCTTGATTAATTGGTTCAGCTTTACTTTACTCGCATCTAACTTATTTTCATTTTCTGCTGATTATTTTTCTGATTAATCAATTCATCTTTTAGTTGATTAAATGTCAGGAAATCATCTGCACCGCGAGAAGAAAAGGGGAAAGGGAAATGAAAACCAGTAAATAATGGCACTCGAGAAGCTCGAACGAGCACGTGATTGTACTCGTGGAGAAATAAGACTTAACAAATTAATTCTCTCTCCATCTCCTAATCAATTCATCAGCGGATACAGTGCTGAGATCAGAATCCAGATCCAGCAACAACTTTTGTTTCTTTTTGAAGGGACTCTCCTCACCACTGTGCCACTGCACCTTTTTCATTTTTATGCTACACAGTCGCGAGAATTACCTTCGTTTACGTTTGTGTAACATAAATCCTCCTTTGCAGCTGTCACCCTCTGCGATAGCAAAAAAATGTTTTTCACCTCTTTTTTTTTTTTATTAATATTTCCATAAAACCTCTCGGGAGGCGTTTCACTGAGCATAAACGCTCTGTTGAACATTCATACAGTCAGACACGTTCGCAGCTGGGAGCTGCCCAGTACGATCACATCCCTCCACTGCCGGCCACCTGAGCAGCTCCGCTGAGGGTTTCTTGGGAGGGGGGCGGGAGATAAAAGTCTTTTGCTTTAAAAGCCTCCGTGTGGTAAATGCTGAGGGAGTTTCTCAGCTGGGCTGCAGATTCGAACTGGCAACTTTCCAGTAGCGGGAGAGAATGCGAGCTGATGTATCGCACGCCGTCCCGCTCTTTACTGTAGCGTCAGCTGGCAGCAAAGAGAAACTAAAAAGCTTTGTTAAGATCAAGCCGTAGCAGAGCGCACATTGCAAGTGGAAGGGGGGGGGGTGCATGTCTGGCCTTCGGGGACTGTACCCTCTGATTACTTTTGCAGCAGATTGTAAAGACTTTAGACCTGAAAAAAAAGTTTATTAACAGCCTCTCTCTGCCCCTGGCGTGCTTCCATGTTGAAGAAATAAAACAAGATCATTGCATCAGCCCGTGCACAACCACAAGAGCAAGGCAGGAAGGCCTGGCAAGCAGCGTATGGGTAGCCACTTTTAGTTTAATTATAAGCTGGACTGATGTGAGCATGTATTCCTGCTTCCTTCCCCAAAGCGAGTGTTGAATTTCACTGCTGCCAGCTTAGTGTAGTGACTGTGGTTTCTCTTATACATACACACACTCTCCTTTTCACACATATGTACATTTCTGCACCCAAACAAAGCAGTGCCATTAGTGCAAAGTGCTGAGCAAAGACCCATATGGTGCAGACTAATCAGTGTGTCACACAATGATAAATAATACTCTGAATCTGCCTCACACAGCAACACCTCCGAACCCCATACCCCCTCAATCACACACAGACAAGAGGTACGCCATTACTCGAGCAAGGATGGGATGCTGTGTCAATTTTGAGCCGCCGTTTGCGTCTTAGTGCTGATATCCATCTAAAGTTCTCGTGTTCTCCGTGTCCTTGATGGGGATTTATGGCCCTGGCAGTGGAGAGAGTTGGTGTCAGCGCTGACCCGGGCCTGCTTCGTCGCCGATTGTCTGTTTTCACTTACAGTAATTAACAGCTCACAGTTGTGGTGGGTCAACTGCTTGCTGTACGAGCGTCTGAGTTGAACCACAAATTGTAGGTACAGTAAGTACAGTGGATGCATATGCAAGGAAGGTTCGACCTTTCAAACCTGATTGTTCTGATTGTTGCATTAAAGTGGGATCCCAGCAACTTATTGAACTTTTATTTTTTTATTAATTTTACTTTTTTATTATGCATTTATATTTAAATTTAGGTTAGGAACATATCCATGTTGATTATTTTATCTTTATCTCTATCTGTTCGATTTACTTGGCCAAATTCATAATTTCAACCACTTTAGCTATGCTAGCGTCATAGTTTTAGGGATGCTGGTTGGTCAGTCATAACAGCACTTCAGACTGAAATATCTCAACAGTTAATGGATGGACTGCCATGGATTTGGTGCAGACATTCAGGGTTCCCAGAGGATAAATCTTAATGGCTTACTGAAGATGAACCCCTGATTTTTCAGTGTTGTTTTGAGTGAAATGTCTTGCATTTTTACACATGAATATCTACCAAAAGAGCTGTAGTAACTTTAGAAACCCCGTAACGTTTGGTATGACGCCATCATCAGGTCAAATTTTTGGGAATGTTAGCAAACTAATGTGTCAGGGTGCATTGTCGTTGTTAGCATGCTGATGTTTGTAGCTCAAAACGCAACTTAGCCTCAGCCTCCCCAAAGCCTCTTGCATTGTGATAGACTCTTTGTCCTGTTTAATGAAGGCTAAAGTGGATGCACTTTAGCCTTCATTAAACATTTTATACATTTTTCAGTTAGTCGTTAAGGATCAACTCTTAATCAAGCTTCGTGTTGTTGTTCAGGATGTCATTGGGCGAATGCTGTTAGCTTTAAAACAGGTGGCAAAACTTTGATTGTAGACTCTAAAAAATCCAATAAGCCTGTTGAATTTTTATGATACATAATTATGAATGACCTTTCTCCTGACGTGCCTGTCATTGATAATCACATCATATGACTATAAGGTGCCCTAGACTCAGAGTCCAAGGCTGACAGCATTAGTCATAGTGGTCCTTAAGTCTTCAGTTCTTGTACACGTATTTATTGTGTTGTTAAAAGCAGGCCACCAACGAGCAATTTGAAACACTGTCACATACTGAAGTGTGTCCTTCATTTTGCTAAGTGCAGAAGTGTGTACATTTCCAGCACACACACACACACACTGGTTTATGGGCGTGGTATAAACCATGCAGCATTTTTATAGGAGTGTTTTGTTGAGTCCCGCATCAGCAGAATTGTTTAGCATGTTTTTCATTCTTTCTGGTGATGACATTTAAAGATGCGCAGTTGATTTAATTGCCAGTGTCCACTGGGGAAATAGATTTTTATTACTCGAGCAAGTAAAGTAGGATTTAAAAAATGAAAGGATAGAAACAGTGGCTTAGTTACAGGAAGTGAAGTGTGAGACATTTTGCGAGCAGCTCCCCTGAAAGCTGCACTTCTCGTCAACTTACCAATCCATTTAAAGGACAACCAACCGGCCCAATTACCCTTTGGCTATTTTCCATGATGCCTATTTAGAGCAGTGACATTATTGACTTAACCTTTGCCTGATCGTCCTAAGTCATAGGTCCCTCTGGTGTCTTTGGAGGGATGAAGAAAGGCACAGCGAGGGAGCTTAATGAAAGTAAGAGGACTCTGACTGTCAATTTAAGTCAGGAAAGCAAGGACAAGTATCACTCAGGCAATCAATTTTGATGAAAACATCATAGATAATAAATTCTGATAGGTGGGTGACAGACGCGTCTGAGCCAAGGATCTGATATGGATGATTGCGGTGCTTAAAGGCTTCTCGTATAGATGAGGGAGCTGGAGGCAGATTGTATTCTTAAAGATGTATTTAATTAAATGACCTCTCTACCATAGCCGTGCAGGGGTGCAGTGTAATTTACAGGCTCTCTAAAGCACAAGCTTGCGATATCCTCAGATGTTATTAAATGTGAATACGCCTATTTAACTGTGCAGATTGCGCGAGTCCCATTGATGGAAACCGTTGCATAGTTAAAACTTAAAGTGTTTATAAAATCGCTCTTTCATAAACCCTGAACTAACTCTCGAGCTTTGAAGCTACTTATGTGAAATTTATTTTGCAATCAAGGTTATACAGCCGGTACGCTCATTCAGCATGTTCGTGACTTTAATTATCCAACAAAATGAATAATCATGTTGCCACATGAATGCAGCAACAACATTTTCTGTAATTAAACCAAGGACATAGGTCCTCATGCATAATGCAGTAGTTTCTCGGCCACAATATAGCTAATTGCAAATTTCCATTTTTTTTTTGGTTTTGTTTGTTTTGGGTTTTTATTTCAGCTGGATTGAATATACAAAGCTTTATGGCCCCATCTATATAGATGAAAAAAGCGTTTGGGTGTTTCTTTGTGAAGTCTGCGTACTGTCTTCCCGGTTCAGCTTGTTCCACTCTCCTCAAAATGCAGCTCACTCTTTCTTTCGACCGGCCGAGGATCATTTCTCAATCGCTGGGTGCAGCGGTGTAAAGAGAACTGGGACGCTGGGATGTAAACTGCTGATTTGTATCTGTAGATAATCTCATTACCGGTGACTGAAAGTATATTGAAATCATTAATTGAGTCCCATAAGATATCAAATGAAGCCAGCCAGTCCTAAGACACAAAATACTTTTCGAAATACTCAGTGAAGATCTACATTGTAATGCAAACACGGAAAGAAGAAGAAAAACATCATTACTTTAGGGAAATTGGCTGATGTTTCAGTCCATGAATCATTCTGTCAAAACACCAGCCAGTATCTTTTCATTGTAACTGTGAAGTAAAAGCCCCATATAGTCTTAGAAGTAATAAAGTGAGTGGGTTAAAAGGTAATCAACCCTCTTAGCCAAACCCCCCATTTTCATGGAAAGTTTTTCCAGCAGTCTAAAATCTCAACAGATGCCAGATTGCCCCAGTTTGGATATTTAGTTGTTTTGGCTGAGCTACAGTATATAGAGAAAATTAGTTTTTTAGACCAAAGGGTTGTTTTGGGATCCCGTGCTGTTTATATGAAATATAAACAGTGAATATTTTGTCAGAATAAAATCTGAAAAACCCATTAATGCTCTTCTCAGTGTGACTGGTAGCTTCAGTGCGTGTTTTTTCTGTCAGCGGCTGGATGACTCACTTGGAAATGAGTCACAAAGACACTCTCCTCTTCAAGTTTTTTTGTCACAAAAGCTCTAAACTTTGAAGCGGAAGTGTGATCGAATGTCCTCACTTGTCCCACCTTATGATATTTGAAAAGACTGGAGTAGAAAGGACCTTTTCCTTCCAATGCCAAGGTTTTCTTTGAGACAGACTATTATTGAAACTCTTCCAAGTGACAAATGAATGCAATTTAGCATAGTCTGCTCTTTCCCTCGATTCCAATAAATGCCTTGGCCCTCTGATGGTGTGTCATTACGGCCAGCGTGAGAGCGTGCTCCCTCATAAAGAACCTTGGCATCCAGTCTCGAGCCCTCCAGTCAGTCACATTCTGTTCTGAGCAGCAAAGGACAGCAATTATTTGACGTGCATCTTGAGACTGAAAGATTAGCTTCTGAGACTTAAAGTTCTGACATTTCTTAAACTCAAATTGCTGTGTTTAAACTGATTATGATCACTATACAGTAAGTGCATAAGCCAGAACCTACTGTAGCAAATTGCACTCATGGTAGAAAGCGATGGCTAATGTGTACTTTTTGCCAGTAAAGATCAACTGTATTTTCCGCTATTTTGCCTTCTGCTTTGCAGTAGCTAACCTAGAGGGGATAATGAAAGCTTTTGGCTGTTTAGACAGATCTATTCTCAGTCGTCTTGGACTCCAATCTATTTGGATCTGCCTTCTATCACTGGCAGTAAAGTACAAAACTTAATGTCATGTCTCAGGATGTGTAAATTCATGTCTCAGCATAAAGAGTTTGGCTTTGTGCTGTCAGTGGCGTGCCAGATTGGATTCCGTTTAAAGATATACCATGCTCTGACCCTGTCACAAGGAGCTGTTTTATTAAATAACACATGACATATCGTTTTCCTGGACTCCAATGATGGAGCTTATTTGTCTTTGGGCCCACCGAGTAGGAACAAATGGCAGATCTATACCCCCTCATATCTCCCTCATCATCCATGTGATTTATCTGATATAAAAAGAGGCTTTCTCTTTACACAGTTGGGCCTCTGTTGAAATTACTTTTCTTTTATTGACTTGGATCTGAAGATCTAACACTTGCAAAAGCAGAATTGTAATCAGCAGATGTCCACTGTTGGCAGCGCCGGTATTCTGGATGTCGGCTGTAATTTGTTTTGAAGCACCAGAAAATATTTGGTGCTACGGAGGGGGGATTCATTACACCTCCCGAAAGGCAAAGTCAGCCTTTGCAAAGGAGCTAGACATTTTATCTTCTGTCCTCGGGCGGATCGGTATATGCATTTATTTTTGCACTTCCAGTCACCTCTTTCACGGTTCACTCATTTGATATCAGTTGGCATATTTCTTTTGGGATTATTGTTCTAGAGGAAGGGTGTAAACAGCCAAGCGTCTCCTCCAATACACACGCTATCACCAGCTTTTCTTAACATGCTGCTGTGTGGGTTCACGATATCCCACCAAATCCCACCCAACTTCAATTACTTTGTACTCTATGTACAGTAAAAATGTCTTTTATGTGAGCAAATAAAGCTGTGAAACTGAGACAAAAGATGCTGAACTCATCGCCCTCCAATTTAGGGAGTTGTAGGGTATGTCCATGTCTCCATTGAAGCACATTAAAAGAATTCCTCTTTGAAAGGTTTATTTATATATGCAGTAAATCACATTGGCATACAACACTTATGCCAATTTAGTATTCTGCTGGGAGGAAACTAGTGCCAGTAGTATTGGTGTTTATTTGGGAATTATGCCAACATGGACAGAATCCACCACTGGCCAGGCTGCCAGACCCCGCTCATCTGCCGTCCCCTGTCTCGCTGGGTGTAATTTCAGTTAATTGCTAGCTGCCAAGTGTCTGTCACATTTGTCCCTGTTTAGCTCAAAATCAACACGCTGCCTTGGGACCTAAGCACTGGAAAGAGGTGTTAAATTGAACCTGCTGTCTGCCCACTGACCCAGTAAATATTTGGCGCAAAAGTAGTCTCGTTTCCCCTGGCTCTTGCTGATTGCCTTAGATTTAATTTCCCCAAAAGACTTTTGTCTCTGCATTTGTGTCATTGACCATATGACAACGTGACACCATTTCGAATATTGAGTTAACCTTTAAAAAGACGGGAGAGTTTAAATTCAAAATTGAAAGAGGTATTGACCAGCCTTTATAGCGTGTCCACAGTGATTAGCTTCACACTAAATGCCATGCAATTAAAGCTTTTTTTTAAACTATTAAGTTATTAATTCGACTTTGCAGAAATTGTTCGGTTTCATTTTAGTGTAAACACAGCGTGATTTACTAGTTTTGCCTTTCCATCTGTCTTGAGACCGATGTGGGTGATTAACACCTGGGAACCACTGACAAATGGTAAACATGTAAAAATCAATCAATTCAGTCAAGTATTCTTACTGTCAGTATCCATGTTATTATTTATTAGCATGTGAAAAGCTGTCTAATAAGCCTAGAGATACCAATACAGCCATGTTGAAGAAGCTCCCATAATATACCATAAAAATCAACAGTTCACTGTCCATCCTCTTTAGAAGCAGCACAAACACTACGTATGCCCGACCGTGTCTTTTTTATCTCTGCATAACTTGCGGGAATATGTTCCGACTGTTATGTTGGCATTGTGTCTTGGGTGGGAATATTCATGTAGGTCACTGACCCAGTCACAATGAATCACCAGCGCAGTAAAAAAAAATCAGTGCCTAAGGTACTGTTCTCTGAAGAATGATAATAAAAAAAACAACTTCTGAACCAAGAGCCAGTCTGAAACCAGAGCAGAAAGATGGGAGAGCAGCACCGCTGTCCACTGCCAGATAAAATCACTGACAGGAAGGACTTGAAATATCCCAGAAAGCAGCTGCTGATTATGCTGTGCTCAAAGCAATCATGAAACCAAACTGAAACCCAAGAATTTAAATTCCAATTTGAATTTCCCTGAGATATTAACAACTACTGTCAGCTCGGAGCCTGAAGGTAATTTTCTGATCTAATGCTGCCTTTATCTGCCATTGCACACCCGTACCTGTTTGGTGACTGTGTTTACATATTTTGCCCCTAAATGGACAGCAGTAGACACAGCGCAGCCTTGTGATGAACTCGATACCCCGACATTTTTCTGTCTTGTATTGCCAGGAGTAAAAACAGGCTATATTAGGAGTGAGCTCTGGTAGCGATAAGATCACGATTGGTTCAGGTGTACAGTGTGTCAGGATGGTGGTGTCATCAACAAGTGGGAGCTTATCGATGGGAAGAGAGGGGACGAGAGGTTTTGATCAGGTCATCAGTGATTTACTGCCTTTGAAAACCTTATTTGACACATGCAACATTGATGGTTACACATGGTTAGGCCAGAAGTGTCATGTAACCAACTGGACTCAAATTTGAATGTGCATGTTAGGTGCTAGCTGCTTACCAACCAAGAAATCGCCATTTAAATCAGGCCTACAAAGGTGACACTTTTATAGATATAGACTTTGCATGTACGGCTGAATATATACACTTAGAAGTGACCTCATGAAGCTTTTTAAATTATGAAACACTGATTCTGCCTCCTAAGTATTGGCCATTGTTAGTTTATATAGCAAATCAATGAAATTTGTGCTATATTTTACGTATGTGTATATGAATCTCAAACTGTGTATAGATGTGTTACCAATCCTTGATCACAAAGAATGCTAATGACGTCGAGATGTGTTTGAATCAAAGGGTTCATCTTGTCCAGTCGCCTCAGACTAAACCGAGTGTTTAAATGTTTAATGCCTGGCTTATTTTTAGATACCTTTGTGGAATGACACGCCAAGCAGCGTGTTTAACGCTGATCAGCAAATGATAGCATGCTAACATGCTAATCTAAGACACCAAACAACATTGTACCTGCTAAACTAAGACTTGTTCGTATTGTTAGCATGTTAGCATTTAGCTCAAAGCGCTATTGTGTCTCAGTAAGGCCCCAGAGATCAGCTCGTCTTGTACAAACAAACTTAAGTGTGTTAGCGTGTGTTTGAGGATACTGGTGTTCACTAAAGAATTGAAAATGATTACTTGGTAAGTGTCCGCCACACCACAAAGGGCTGTGCTTTAGCTTTTTCATTATTTAAATTGGTTTTTTATTACCTGCGTGGAAACAAGCCTTTCTTTTCTCGGCATTAAGTGAAACCAAGAGAGGTCACTGAGACTCATTCAATTAGACTAAGTCAGCGATCAACTGTAACTTAGAGCCACTGTCCAAGCTTGGTCAAAGATCTCCAGACCACTACAGAGGCTGCGAAGTCTCACATGCGGGGTGCTGTTGCCTGTAACATTATCACGTAAACTGTCAGATGATAAGCTGTGCTCCCTTGGAGTCCTGGCCTACTTTTGTGAGCCCTGCCTTCTTGGCGCCGTGGTACTAAAGGGACAGAGAGGAGCTGTATAAGTTAAGACCCTGTCTCAGACACACACACACACAAATAGAAGGTCTTGAGAAAAGACACATGGTGCTACACAGATGTAACTTCACTATTTCAGCCTGGTAACACCGGGGAGAAACGTCTTCTAGCAGCAAAGATGGAGACAGTGATGAATTTAAATTCAGGGTCTGATGAATGCCATCAATGCCTGAAATTAAAAACTATCTTGGCCAGTTTCACACAGATTAAAACTTAGATTTTCCTCATCATAGATCCATTTAATAATTTTGATTTGAATCCCAAACAGTCTTTTGCACTTGCTGTATTAAATTCATCGGCTTAATGTGGACCCCCTTCTGTGTAGCACACACCACAACAAAGTCTGGCAGCCCTGTTCATCAGTCTGCGTGCTTCGGCACGAGAATTCAACCTGAGATTTATTGATATCAGGCAGCCATCCGTGATCAACTACAAGACATTTTAGTTTGTACACAGTACAGATCTATCATATATTTATTAGCCACTCCTTTATAGATCCATTTGATTTAGGGCTAGTGAGGTTTTTACCCTCTAGCCTGACTTTACCTTTGAGATAAATAACTGAACCACAAACCTTGAGGGAGTGTAGCAGTGAGAACCATGATTGATCAGTCCAGGCTCATTTCGGCGGGGTGATGTTCTGACATTCATTTTTCATGGTTTAAGTATTTCTGCGGCTTTGTCAGCTCATTGATGAAGAAGATAGTGCGTAGTAAACCTTTTCACGGCTATAGTCTACAAAGCTAGTTACACTCTGTCCCGCCGTAATTATATTCTGCTGAGGCATTTTTCTTTGTTTACGACCTTCCGTCGGACATTCAATCTCTTTCTTTTGTTTTGCCGCTGCTCAAATAGTCAAGGCAGCTTTGTGACTCAGAGTTGGCCACGAGTTATATTCCCCATCAGCGGTACAGTCAACTACAACCTGTCACTCAACATGATTTTTTTTTTTTTATATCTTTCAAGGAAGGCAAAAGTATGGCATGGCTTTATGTGTGTGCACGTGGTGAATGAATCGGTAGACTCTCCTCCGTGTTTGCTTGATATACTTGATTCTTCAGGACAACACCACCCCTCTGTGTTTTCTTTTACCTTTTGACCTTTGCGGGTCACAGCGCAAGCCGCAAGCCTCTACATTATCATACGCAAGCGCCAGATCCATTTTGTCAATGATCTGAAAGGGCAAACATTAATCAGACAGCCATGACTGCATGCTCTTTTCCTGCCTGATTAAACGCTGTGTCACTCATACTCTGCTTTATTCCACTTAAGAGATCAGATTTTATTGCTTTCAACAACAGTCTTTCAATCCTGTTAGTGAAGTTACACATTGTGCGATTTGTCCCCTTCAGTTTTAATGTGTGCACTACATCCCAAACTCAATCATTGTTCAGGTGATAAAATAATGCAGCGAAGCCCACCACCTTGTCCTTTCCTCTCAGATAGAAAATATATCTCTGTGTAGTGCTTCAAAATAAAGCCAACTTGCTGTCAGGACCAATATCACCCGGTAACAAAGGCAACATCTGTCTAGTTCAGCCTCAGAGAGGGCACTCAGATGTCTCCTCCCCACTCAGGAAGGAAGGAAGTGTCAGGCAGGTAACAAGAACAGATGAGAGCTTCACCGTGTCTCTTCATCCTCTAAATCTCGAAGTTATTGCGTCATTAATAATATGAACCAACCTTGGGCTGACAACAAGGCTTAACAGACATCAACAGTCTTTTATAAGAAACCATAATTATAGTTATTGTTTACATTATGCCAGATCTCAGCCAAGAGCTTTCAACCATCTGCTCTGTGTATGTGCCATGTTTGACTCCTTACACTGTGGCGAGATTTTAACTTTGCAACCTTCCTGTTAGGGTGTCTGTGCCAGCTTGGTGAAAATGTATTTGGGAAGATTTAGAAATGATAGAAAATCTTGCTTTAGGTTCGAGTTTGGACCAGCTGCATTTTGCCTCAAACTGACAGTTTTGCTATGAAACACCCGTTCAAATGAACAGAGCAGCACAAGTAAGAGCATAGAAAAGCGATTAGCTTGATTTATGTTATGTAATCGTTATGTGACATTGAGGTTTTTAGTGATAGATCGAAACAACTGTTAAACAGCAGGGTACCGAGAGGATGAATGACATTAGTGATCCCCCAACTTTTGCTCTAACGCCACCATGAGGGTGACATTTGTGGTTTTGAGTGTAGCAACTGTTGGACTGATTTATATTTCTACACACAATCGTGTCCCTGACACTTTATCCCTTTTCTTTTCATCAAGCGCCATCATCAGACCACCATCGTGACCAAAAACCTGCAAAAGAAATGACATTCTCATCAATCTGTACTTTGTGCTTACTGCTAACTAGCAGTTGTTAGCATGCTAAGCCAAAATGCTAAACCTTATATCAGCATGTTAGCGTTGTCATTATGAGCAGCTTGCTAACATTAGCATTTAGCTGAGAGCACTGCTTTGCCTCTGCAGACACTTAGTCTTGCTATTTTATTTGTAGATGTATTTTCAGTATGTTTGCTACCTCTGTGTGCAAAGTGCACTAACTAAGAATTAGACAATTAGAAAATATACATTGATGGCGTAGGACATTCCTACTCTTTTAAGGTATCTTTCTCTTGCCCAGTGATTTTAAACTAAGCCATGCCTCTGCTCACAGTCAATTTTCCACTGGACCGCCATTATGTTGCCAGACCAGGTTGCAGATTTACGACTCAATTTTCACAGCCTTTATTCAATGATGTAATTGTTACCACTTCGTCCCTTTATGGCCCAGGTTTACAACTCCCATCGGCCATCTTGGCGTTAGGTTGACTAGTAAAAAGCTCTACCTCTGCTGTTTTTTTGTTGTTTTTTTTTTACCTGTGAATGCAGCCTTGAAATTAATTGACCGTTGCGTGATTGACAAATGGTTTGCAGCACACGAGAGCTCGTCCTAACTCCCGCTGCTGTCATCTCAAACTAAATTTTTCAGAACAGCCCGGAGCGGGAGGGGAAATGGGCTTGAGCGCTTTTAGACGAGGCTGTGAACTTATTACTTAATGACTTAATGACTCACATCGCGGCTGCATATAACATAAGAGAGTAACACAGGAACATGCTTGGCTTGCCTCATGTGTGAAAAGAGTTGACACCTGATGAGATCTTAAATTACTCCCTGGCGTTAGGTCACAGGCTCCATATCATATTCACGACATGTCTTTTACACTGATGACCTACAGTGTGCGAGGTGGCTTGTCAATAAGTAATGTAACCCAGTGAACTCTTCGCAGGTAACTTGCAATGATGCCACATTTCAGCCTTGATCATCTACCTTACTGCTATAGGTTTACATGGAGATACACGCAGAAAAGCAAAAGGGTGAACTCCTCTTGCTAGCAGTGTGTCTGTTTTTATTCATCCACCAATCAGTCCAGTCTGAAATGCCTCAAAAAGTACTGGATGAATTTTTTACACATTAGTGGTCCCCAGGGTGGTTTTCAGCTAGTGCCAGTGACCAACCAAGTCAAAGGTTTTTTGATTTATCCAGTAAAATGTCTCAGCATCTTCCAGATGGATTGGCATAAACTGTTGTGTAGACATTCATGGTTCCCAGTTGGGTAATCTCCTGTCTTTAAGATTAACTTTTTGCCAATACGATACATCAGCAACATGTTGTCATTGTGTGGGGCGCCTCAACAGTTTGCCTGACGGAGCTATACTCGGTATCAAGGCTGAGTCTTTACTACAGTGACCTGGTCATTGTAGTCTTGTTAGCATACTAGTGTTAGCATTTAGCCCAAAGCACCATTGTACCCATATAGAATTTCCAAAATTGCTTGTGTATGATGTGTGAAATCAAAAAAAATCAAGTGTTTACAGTTGTTCTCAAGTACAGCAGTGCTTTAAGCTAAATGCTAACATCAGCATGACAACATGCTAACAATGCATGACTGTACCACCACATATCATCTCACTCACGTTTCTTTGCAATCTACATAAACTACAAAACATCATCTCCTGCAGTCTTTTGAATTCAATTTAAATTAAGTGCAAAAACACTGTGCCGTGCTGTCCTGAAGAACAAGCTGTGAGGTAGCCTTGTGTCTGGATGAACTTTAGTAGACCCTGGCCTCTTGCATGTCCAGTTTCCTAGAATATACTAAGGCTGTTAGTTGCCCGGGTAACAGTAAGACTTAATGCTGTATTTCCCAGGTTACCCTCAGATTGTCCACAAGCGCGGGGTGAGAGCTCGACTCATGAGGCTCTTCCCATGCTCCACAGCCAAAAAGCCATCGTCCAGTAATCAAAGCAAGTGGCTCTTCCAAGGCTCTCTCTGTCTCTGTCTGTGATGAGGTGTTTGTTGTTGTCCAAGATGTTTTTTTCCTTTCTGTGGCTTTTCCTGCGATGAGGTCAGACACTCAACATAGACTTTCATCACGCACGGTTGCTCGACCTCTGCTGGAGGTCAATGTTCATTTTTAGAAATAGTCTCTTTTTTGTCACTATTTCACAGAGCACAGTGTTTTTTTTAAATTGGTGATTCGATGTGATGTTTATGTACTGAGCAGAGTGCTTGTTCATTTATTTCAAAACCATGTTAGCTGTTAAAAGGTTCGTTATTTTCAACAGTAACGTCACAGATGATGGAATATTTTTGCATGTTGCAGAATATTTATATCTTTACTTGCTGACCGCACAAATAGTTTAAACGATCATAATGCAGCTGTACGTCTACAACATATGGACTAATTTTGTAATAAGAATGAGCTCAAACGGCTATTTTTTTTTCCTTTATATTGTATCAGTTAATATCACCTGTGAATACAAATCATTAGCCCCATAGCAGCAGGTTAATTGTGGTCCGTCAGAAGACGTGGCCTTTTGGCTGTGGGCCGCAATAAGACCCTTGAAGCTTAATGAGGCATTTAGACACTGTGTCACACTTCAGGTATATGAGAGGCCCTGAGCCAACAAGACAAGTCAAACGCTGTGCTGCGAGCACAGTGCACTTAGTGACAGGGCCAAGACAGCATCTGCCACCATTAGAGGCCCATTAAAAAGTTTCACAGGGTTCAGCTGCCCTCCTTTATGAAGAGTCTCTCTGCCACAAGGACTTTGTTCCGGGGTCGCAATAACACTAATTACTACTGCTCTCGTGTTTGATGTGGAGAAGAAGAGGAGATTTGGGTTTTTGTTTAGTTTTTTTGAAGTAATATTTGCAAAGGACCTGATATAATGACATGAAAAACGGCTTAAAAATGTTATGACTTAAATGGATTTTCTTCATTATTGAGAAGGTCACCTAGGATTTGTAGCCATTTTAGGCTACAGTGTGTCAGGTCGGAAAAATAATTTGCAAATGTCGAGGTTTAATCGCTGATATTTGGAATTGCAATAGGATGTCTCAGATTCTGGCGTCAGAAAGTGCTCGTTTGCAAAGACTCTCACGAACATCTGCTCACATCTGACCTCCTTCCTCCTCCTCTCCAGACAGCGTTGAAGATGAGCTTGAACTATCGGCAGTCCGCCATCGCCCCGAGGGCCTGGAACAGCTTGAAGCTCAGACACGTTTCTCCCGCAAGGAGCTACAGATCCTTTACCGCGGCTTCAAGAATGTAAGTGAGGGGGCCCATCTACATAATGTAATATACAGCTCAGCAGGCTTTGTTCTCTCTTGAACACCAAAAAACATGTTTTCCATTGATTGCATTTGACCTATTCTTTTTTTTCACAGCCTTTTTATAGTTGGCAAGGTTGTTAAAACTCCACTTACTTCTGGTCCTCATCAGTGTTCAGTGTCCACTCTGCTTGTGTAGCAATAAGATAAAAAGCATCGAAGGAATCCCATTTTGCTGAATCATCCACATCTTTCCATAAATGTTATCACATCCAATTGTGCTTACCACAGAAAATTGTAATTTCTGTACATCATTCACTGTGCCAAAGATAATTAGGTCACTTCTCAAAGATGACTGATGAGAAATCAGGTCAAAGTCCTCCAGAGCAGCCCGTACGAAACCACCTCACTTCATTGTCACCTCTGATGTGAGGCGTAATGAGATGACCCAGAATTAACTCAGCCCAAATTGTCTGGCAGTGAAAGAGAGGAGGATAGCGAGAGTCCTGTGATAGTGGAATTCTCATGGGGCTTCAGTTTCCTGTTGAGCCTGCACTATGCTCCAGCCAAGTCCCTGCAAAGCCTGCCCATTAGTCCGGCTTCCACTTGAGACAGAGTAAGAGGTAAGAAGGGTACTAATGAGGCCTTTAATTTGTGCCGCACACTCTGCCTCACTTCCTCTGATGCCGGGAGAGAGAATGTTGCATATGTTTATAGACACCCTCTCAGTTTTTTAACATTAGAGATTTAGCATTTTATTTTTATCCACACTAGCAGCAATGCTCTAGGGATGAGTAACATCAACCAGAACCATCAGCAGAGCTGCGGGGGCTATCCGGCTCTGCAGGTCGATGATATTAGTAGGGATGGTGATGTCGTTTGGTCGGTCTGACTCTTTAATCTGGCCTGAAATATCCACCCGACCATTGGATGGATTACCATGAAATTCATGGTTCCCAGAGGATGAATCCCATTTACTTTGGTCAATCTGGCACCACCACCAGATCATATTTTTAACTTATCCAGTGAAATATCTCAACATCTACAGCGTGATGGCATACTAAGTCTCCAACTCAGCTTGCTAAACAATGCTAACGTTGTCACTGTGCGCATGTTGCCAGGCCCATGTAGCTCAAAGTACCCACAGCCTCAGAGTCGCTAGCATGACTGCAGACTCTGACTTTTCAATCACAGATGAGTTATTTTGCATGCTAAAAACCTCCTTTTCATTTTTAACCAGATAGACCGATCACTGCCACGTACTGAGACAGATGATGATGTTCAAATCGGACAAAGAGAGAGAATAATGGCACTTAAATTGCAAGTACTCAACAGCTTTTGTCCATCATTAAGTCCATAATCTTGCTCATTTTTTAACTGCCAGGGTCAAACAACTCACCTGTGTCTTGCCCCAACTCGGTGACATTGGCAGAATAAATGCGAGCTTTTAAGGCCAGCCAGACTAATAGAAGCTGGCATGGATCCCATGATGGGGAATTTGGCCCTTTGTCCTTGTCATCCAGGGTTTCAAGGCAAATCAAATGCCATTAATGTAGGTGGCGAGATGAGGTCATTCGTCTTCACAACAAACTTGTCGTTCACTTGTAGTGCAGGTGGTCAAAGTGGAGCTTTGTCTTATATCCAGCAATATGTCTGGCAGGGACCAAAACAAGACCTCCGTCTCTGGGTCTGACTCTTGAGGTGGGATTTGAGCAAAGGTCACTTTAAAGGTATGAGAGAATCCATTGTTTTTTTTTAAATCCCCGGACCCCAGATTACAGGAAATATTGTCAAGACAATATTGTCCTCACGTCCTGGATAAATCTGCCGGGCTTTAACAGTTCACAGACGAGGGCGCCGCCTCGGGCTTTAGATTAAGATCTCACAGCTTCTGTTTCATCAGCGACGATGCCTCCATTCGCGGGGTTATGTCTTCTACTGCACGCTGCTTATTGCTTATTGTCACCTCGCTTCACCAGTCTCTGGAAAGGAATTTCACAGATTGTATTTCTAATTTTATTATCTTGGATGAGCTAATTCTACAAGCGTATCAAATGAATACAAATGCATTTCCTGACCTCTCCCTCTGTCTAATGGGATTGGCGCTGAATAATCTGTAAAATGGGACAACTTGCAAGGGCAAGTGGAAAATTACACCATCATTTGTTATCATTCTACACGGCATGCTTCTTATATCGATCCAGTTGCTCTTACAGATGAAAATACAGATAATGAGACATTCGTGTTCAGATACTTCACTGATGTGAAGCTTTCCCAAAAGTTTTTGTTGGGAAGTGTGAATGAGATTCTAACTTTTAGCTGAGCGACATCAAACTTTATCTTCAAGGAACCTTAGGGCAGTTCAGGCATCAAGTGAGTCCAACTCTTTCTCTCGAACTTCAAATTGAATTGCCGAGGCACAGTGTTGTACACGACGATAACGAGATAGCGCGCTGTCTTCGCGCTCAATTGGAAAGACCGCCTCGCTCGCCAATGTCACCACGAGGCTGAGCGGAGACGATAAAATACGATCAGACGAATCCCGCCACCAGCGCGAGACGCGGTTCAGCGGTCCCCGACGTTTTACTGACCTTTAATTTTCCTTCAGGTTTTCGAGGATGAGTTAGCGAGGTTAGGAGAAGAAGCCGACTTGGAACACGGCCATTTGCATATTACTGTCACACTTAATCAGTGTGTTATTAGTGTTGACAGCTGTAATTGCCCATCTGTGTACAGACACGCACACACACAGCCGTGCGCAAGACTCTACGAGGGAAGTGAAATTACATGTTTTAAAAATCTCCCCCTTCTCATTTAAAGTGCCTAATTACACGGCATTTCTTTGCGCTACTTCAACAGAAGGTTGACTGTTGACAGCCCGTTCACTGCAATGTTGTAGAACATAAACAATGGTCTAATTAACAGAGGCTCCACTCAGCAACAAAGAAATGCTGTCTGAAAGTGGATACATTTCATGTTTGAGGATTCTACCGATGCTAAACTTCTCTCTTTTGAAATTGTCCAGTGAACCGAGATGCCCGACAGAAACGTTCTGATTCGCTCCCTCGCCCAGAGTCAGATCAGGGAGGACTGACCCCGCTCTCACATCTGTGTCTTAAATAATAAGCTACAACCAAAAGTTGTAGGGTTAGGGTTAACCCTAATCCTGAGTTAGGGTTAGGGTTAACCCTAACTAAATCCCTGCCAAACCAATGCTAACTATTCCTTTAAAATGTGTTTTCCACATGCAGGATTTGGATTTATACCCCAGTTTAACAGCACCGCGCCATCCCAAACTTTCTCAGACTCAATTAAACAAGGTTGCAAAGACTGCCAAACTCCAATGCACGGGCACATTTGTGCTCTTTCCGTCTGCCTAACTTCCCCTACTTGACCTCACCTCGCCCCACATGATATGTAACTGGGTCTGTGAGACAACAGAGGAAGAGTCTCGGGGGAGTGCGCGCAGACAACCTTGCAGCACCCTCTTCGCTTGAAACACAATGAGGCCCGTTTGAAGCGAAACAATGAGGTTTCGTCTTCATTTTTTTTCACACTCGCAGCTCTGTTTCCTGAGGTGGCTGATCAGACACGGTCACAGGAAAGAGCAAACCCGCTGTATCCTGTGATTCTTACATCTAAGAGAAATGGAGCAAATAACTGGCCATGGCAAATCTCCGAAATAGATTGTAAATGAAATACATATATTTCCAGATTTCTTGATTTTCTGTCGGAGTGCTGTTGAAACTGTATCAGCGACGTGTACGTATCTTTCTATATCTTATGTTATATCCTCCCATGTACAGTCCATTCCTCATCTTTGATTTCCTGCAACCTCTGCAGTCCTGTGGCCATTTTCTATTTTCCTGGATAGAAAACCCTGAGACACACATGTGCCCCCCCGGTTCAGAAATCTAGCTGGAGCATTTCCTCCTTTCCAAAGATTCAATATCCTGCCACTGTCTGCAGTGTGCAGCCTCGCACAAAAGCAGAGACTGAACCTGCAAAAACTAGCTGCCTGTATCACCAAGCTGCGCCGAGCAAGGTCATCCACCAAGTCTTTGGCTGGCTCTTTCCTTTTACAAGACATAAAAGCATCTTTTCTTGCGGGATGTTGTGTAAGAGGCTTTAGTCCTTTTCACTGAATGAACCCACAGGTGGGTGACTTTGAATGGCTGTGAACAAGATATATATCGAGGACGGTTTGCAGTCTGAATATCACCAGATGTAAAACGATCTTTATCTAATCGCGTCTGAAGGGTGGAATGAATCCTTGAAATTAACTACAGGCTAATTTATGAACATGGAATTAAAGATCAAACCAACATCAAACTGAAAATAGCTTTTCTTTGCCCTCTCTAAATGTAATGTCAAGTGTACTTGACACACTCAGAAGGACACTTCTGCATGATTTGCTAAGGTAGGCTGGCTGGCTTTGGATCAGCCTTTGTAAATTTTGAAAAATCATTGAAAAACCCAGAATCTATGAGTATGTAAATACAGTCTCTTTCAACACTGGTAATAGACGTTAAAGTGTAGTATGTGCACTGGAGGTTTCAAGCTTCAGTCACACTTGTTTCAGTATATTGGGCCGTGATTGACCGGTCTTAAACTCAGTTTCAAGGCAAGGACCAGTCCGCAACGGAGTCTTTAATCTAGACGCTTGAGTGACGTGTGCTCTTCCGCTCTGTCTTCCAGGAATGCCCCAGCGGAGTCGTCAACGAAGACACCTTCAAAGACATCTACTCGCAGTTCTTCCCACAAGGAGGTTCGCGCCACGTCCTTATTCAGAGCGAGTCGCGTCTGAGCTCCCCCGCGCCCCGGACGGACAAATTGTTTCTTCCACTCTTTTCTTTGTGTTTACAAAAATTGCAGCGAGTCCGGAGCACTTTAAGTTAAACTTCCATCAAAGAAAATGTGTGTGTGTGAGTGAGGGGGGGAGTATACAGCCCGGAGATGCTCGCTGCCTCATCATTATGCAAAGAATCCACTCTAGGAACAAGAGAGAAAACATTAGGAGGCTTTGATATATCTGTTCAGAGAGGAGAGAGGCAGACCAGTAAATATAATGGCTCACAACACAGGAAACAAATAAAACTCTTAGCTCTGAGCATATTTTCTTTTCTTTTATCATGAAAGATAAAAAAAAATGTTGTGGAGCTTTTTTTTTCTTCTTTGAAGAATAGCTACAAAATTTCCCCTTTGAACCATTTTTTTCTTGCTGGTGTCGATTTAGCCGTAATCATGATTCCACGTGTGTGTCTGTTCTCTCCTCAGACGCTTCGACGTACGCACATTTCCTCTTCAACGCGTTTGACACGGATCACAACGGCTCTGTGAGTTTTGAGGTAAGCCGCGTGGGTTTTCTCACGCCTAAAGTGAGCCCTGTCCGTCACCAAAATTTCAAACTCGAAGTGTCAAAACCGACGGTCCCTGAGGCTTTACTCTGGAGCGTTACGTAACCCGCAACCCCAGTAATTTGAATTTAGCCCAAGCAAGTCTACTTGTGATGCTATCAGCACGTGATTAATATTTATGAAGGGTATATATTTGCTTATTAGGACAGAAAAGCTGTCATTATGCCAAACCAGAGCATCGCTGGCTAATGTAGAAGTTCATTCTGTTCGCGCGGGGGATTCCCCGAGGGCCGACGCGCATTATGAGTCGGCTAATAATTTGAATAACAGAGTGTGTTTGATTCATAGTGTCTGTGTACTTGCTGCTTCATCATTTCCTTTTTAATTAATACCTGACATCATGCCACCTAGGTTTAATGAGCGCAGAGACTATAGATTGTTTTTATCTCAGATCTCCAAGTACGTGTTTAGAAAAAGCTAGTTTGCACGCGCGTGTTTCGTACGGTTCTGAATCTCGTTTCTCATTGCAGGATTTTGTTATGGGCCTTTCTATCCTCCTGCGAGGAACAATCCAGGAGAAACTCAACTGGGCTTTCAACCTGTACGATATCAACAAAGACGGATATATCACTAAGGAGGTATGTCCCATCGAGCGTCGTCATGAGGCTGAAATACGGAGCAGAATTCGAGGCAAACTCTTTGCAGCCATGACAGCTTTTGCTTTAATATACTCACCTCTGACAGCTGCCTTCATGTCGGTGCATTTTAGCTGAATGAAATTTCATTTGCGGCGCTCTCGGCGTCGGAAAGTGTAAGTTTAACAAGGCTGAACAGCCATGTCATGCGCATAGGCATAGGCAGTCCTTGGAGCTGTAAAATGACATAGTATAATGTCATGTTTACCGCCGAATGAAAAGTCAGGAGATCACCAGAGTTATGACAATTCATCCTGAGGGGGGAGGGGGCATAAATGTCAGCGCCAAATTCAATTGAGACCTTTCACTCAAAGTCACAACGGAACCTCAAGGTGGTGAGAGGAAAAGTCACAAAACCAGTTGGGTTCATCCTCAGGGGTTCATGGCAATCCGTCAGATGGTGTCGAGAGATTCGAGAGTTCTGAAAGTCGTGGACTTAACGCTAACCCAGCCATTAGCATCTTTAGAGCCATTTCCACAAAATTCAACAGTAAGACTGAAACGGGGCCTGTGTTGCTGTGGATAATCCACAAACGTCACTGTGAACGGCTCTCGGACTATTTCTGTCAGCAGAAAGTTAATAACTGTTGACAGTGACGTCCGCGGTTCAGCCGGGGACATTTCTTTCACTCCGTTTTTCAAATCTTTAAGCTTCACAACTCATATTCCTTTACTGTAATTATACTGGTGTATCGGCAGGAATCTCACACACATGAAACTCAAAGTATCTACAGTTCTTCACGTCGGAGGTAAATGAGCTAACCCTAACCCTTTCTTCCCTTTTCTGCGTGTGGCAGGAAATGCTAGACATCATGAAGGCCATCTACGACATGATGGGGAAATGCACATACCCTGTCCTCAAAGAGGAGACGCCTCGTCAGCACGTAGAAGTGTTCTTTCAGGCAAGTGTGTCGTTGGCAGCGCCCGCTGCACCGCAAATGTCGGCCGCAGTTTAAAAGAGGCTTTAGAAAACATTATTGGTCTTTTCTCCTCCCAACAGAAGATGGATAAAAATAAGGACGGCGTGGTAACCATAGACGAATTCATCGACTGCTGCCAAAATGTAAGCCGGATATCCCGACGCATCTTTTTTTTACGACTGTTGGCACGCTTTGCATTTTCTCATCATGTTTCCTTTTTGTGCGCAGGATGAAAACATCATGCGATCAATGCACCTCTTTGAAAATGTTCTTTAACTTTTGGCTGACGGCGGAGGATTTGGAAAAGGAGCGTCATCTTTAGCTTGGCCCGATAACTCGACTTGGACTCATACTGTGTACAGTGTGCTATGCAGACTTTTGACCATAGATTAAAACATCGTTCATTACTGTGGGCCACGAGTTAGGAGTAGGCAATACGGTGCGAACACTCTGGAACGAGCTGCCTTTTATCGAATACGTCGAATTTATTACGGAGAGGAGAGTTTGTCTTTTCAAAAAAAACCAACAAAAAAAAAAAACACCTGAACTTCAAGGTTGATTTCCGCCGCCCGTCTCCAGAGCGTCTATCCGTCTGCTCGACCGCCGAGTTCCGCAAAGCGCGTCAGCCGCGGCGTTATAAACAGACATTTCTGACGAAGGGGTTTATCTCTGTTGCAGCCTTGACTTGATTTATTTACTGCCAAGTGAAATCACTGTGACTTTTTACAGCATCAAAACAAGACAAGACAAAAAAAAACTGAACAAATCTATCTGACGTCTCTGTTTAGACATTCCAGACTGGCTCTCAGTTCCAGAGTGTTCTCGCCCCGACTTAGTTAACCATCGTGGTCTGTCTTTTTGTTCTTTCAAGGAAACATTTAGAGGAAAAAAAAAAGAAAAACATCCATTGTACCATTTTGAATTGTATATAGTATAAAGCATTAGATAAGAACTCTATGAGAAACTTTTCAACTTTGCTCATGTTTACTTGCCAACTAGAATGAGACAACACAAGGATTGTATTGATGTCAAACTCGGACCATAATATCGATGGTTTGTCTACAAGAAGCACACAGGTAGCTATATTTACCACGAGTATAACGTTAGACGACGACATCTTTGTCACAAGATAAATGCTGCTTTCAGTGTATTTCATTTAACCCCCGTGTATGTATATCCCCTGTAAAGTAAAGCATATATCAATATGTTTTTATTTTATGTTTTTGCAGCACTGTTTAGGAGTTTACACCAAGGGCGGTGCTCGAGCTTATTTATATGGTATTATGGTCATTGTACAAAAAGATTGTCAGTTGTACAGTATTAAATGAAAGATTGCTCTCGGGTGAATTTCAGGTCTTTAGATTTGTTCGTATATTTCACTGTTTTTAATCAGAGAGGACGGCGGGGGTTCGCTTGTTGATACAAACGCTGTAACTTTGTATTATACTCAACGTTTTTGGGCCGTCGGCTACTACGCCCCCCTGCTGTTTTCCTCCCCTCCTTCGTCCCGTGGGCTAAAAATCCAGCGTCCCGCCTCCTATTCAGCCTGATTGGTTCCTGCTGTCTGCGACTTAAAGCATCGCTTGGCCTCAAATGTGAGCAAACATAAGGCATGCTGGGTAGAAGTCTTAACTCACGGACTTCGTCTTGCTCGTTTGGAAACTACTGGATCACTGAGAGAAGTGTCTGGACATTATGTAAGTAAGTTACTGAGTGTTGCAATATGACTTTTTCTCCTTCTTCACCTTGATTTGGACGTCGGATACAGGAAGTGTCCATCAAACCAGCTGTATACTTGAGAAGTGGCTGATTCTCTGTGAATATTTTGCGGCATTTGACAGTTTATCATGTTGTTTTTCATACACGCAATATGTCACTACGCTGTATTACTGGCAGCCGCAGTCCATGAACATAAAGTTCTGCTAATCGAGGCATGTTGGTCATCCATTCCCTTAGAAAACGTCACATTTTTCTGTTGTATTCTTGTGTTGTTGGAGACAATGTGTAAATTTCCATCAAGAAAAGCATCCAACCTACCATTTTTTTCCTCGTGTTTGTGTGCATATGTGTGTAAAATGTCCGTTCGTACGTACGTTTGGTCAACAAAATGACGGGAAACCAACCAATCACCAACTTCTAAACACATCTACGATACATCGCAGTGCAAAATCACTTTTACAGTTATAAATTTCTACATTTCTGCTCTGAAAAGTAAAAAAAAAAAAAAAATCAACACCACACCTCAATTTGTTAGTGTTAAGAGTAACTAAAGGCTATATAATATTCCACGTTTGCGTATGGTTATCAACACTGCTCCAGTGGAATTAATGAGTGCCATTTAAGAAACCCATTCCTTAGTTGGAACACATCACAGCAGCGTGTTCTCTGAATGTTTTTGTATAAATAGGTCGATTAAAACATTTTTCTTTCTGCGGTGGCCAAAAGCCCCTCTCTGTCCCTCACACCATGACACATAACAAGTGCCACATTACACATTTTCACACTATAAGCTTGTAATTTTGCAGGGAATGTAAATTCGGAACGCTTGAGATTGAAGTGTTACACTTAGTATCCTGACACCGGTGCATGTTTGAATGACAGGAGATGCGTCACGAGGAGTTTGGTCCGAACGGCTGCAGAGACAAACTCTGTATTTTTCTATAAACCCTTCTCGTCGTGCGTAGTTTGTCCAACATTAGCAGATTATTGTGTGTCGTCTCTGACAGAAAAAGAGTCATCTGGTTCCCCCTCATGGTGGAAAGACAATAACACACACCAGGACAAAAATACTTTTTGCCACCTGGGCTGGATTAAAGATCATGAAACAAACAAAATAAATACTGTTTGCTGTGTCTCCGCTGATTTTAGTGTTCATTTGTACTTGAGTCTTATTTTTAATGTTATTGCAGATGATCCAAAATTGACTCTTGGTTACTGACAGAAGCTGCCCGCAGATGACTGAATGTGTACATTTTGATTAGCGCTACCTTCGACACAGGACTGTAGTTCAAGCTGTCGATGAAATAAGAAGACGTTCAGGTTTTTTTCTGTTTTAAACACCTGGAAATGAATTATCGGTCTCAGTGTTGTGTGTTTGTGAACTAAATGTAGCCGTCAAAGCTAAAAATAAAACCACACTACTTATGTCAAGAATTTAATTCAGACAAAATTTGTTGAGGGTTTGGAATGAAATACACACGGCACACCGAGCCCGTGGAGTTACACAAAAGCCAAGAAACAACCGTGTGTGTTTTCTTTTTTTTTCCAGTTAAATCGAAATCACTCCAACTTAAAATGGTATGGTACTCAAATTACCTGAGATAAGTTTGCATACAAACCAAAAAGATTAAAATCACCCACAAACCTCTAGCACATATATATATTTTAACAACTATGACATCAACTTAAGGCAGATGGTAATATTTTGAAAAGACAAGTTTGCGTATTTCATGTACAAAAAGTTTTTTGGAGGCTGCACATACACAAAATCGCACAAATGCAAACGCGAATTACACAGAAGCAGTTACCTCTATAAAAACGAGCGATGCCGTACAGGATGATGCTAACGTTGCGCTGAATTGTTTCATGTCATGACAGAGAGATTTTGCAGGTTGTGTTTATTGGAGTAACTCCTCTTACATCTGGTGAAAAATAGTCGGGACATTTGGCACGTCTGACTTCTGAAAATGAATCACCCTGACTGGGAGCGTCCCTTTTTTTTTTTTTGTTCCAATTCGGACTCGTTCGGTGGAGGAAAAAAACTCATTTTTCATAAGGACACGTGAGGCGTCTCCGTGTGGAGCAGCAGCTGCGTTCGTTTCATCAGACGCCCAAAACAAAACGTTGTCTGCGTCACCGCCCTCCGCGAGGATCAGATCTCGGCTATAAATGGTCAAAGAATCTGATTTTGGTGGGGGCATGTGTGAATCGAACGCTTTGACTCAGTCGTGGCGTAATGACGGGAATAATTCTCAGCTCTGGCAGCAGTGGCTTTTATTTCAGCATTGTTTCTGCTAAATTATCGAGAACACTTTAAATGTTTGTCTTGGTACATTTTCCACCGGGGCAGCAAAAGTGATAAAATGTAGAAACCGCTAGATGTCGTTTAAATACTGCAAAATTCATTTGGAGCGACCGTTTCAAAATGAGTTACTCAGTCTCCTTAGAAATTCTGTCTTCCTGGGGAGAACGTTATGTATAACAAAGACTGGCAAGCTTTATTGAGTTTCAGAGTGAACATCCACAGTATAGCCCACAAATAACCCCTTGTCTGGACACTAAATCTACAAAGTGAAATGAAAAAGCGCTTTACTCGATTGACTGTGCGGTGGAGATGTATACTGTATTGCTTACGCCAACGGGCCCGATGCCAGAATGCATTCCAGCCTGAGGCGCTGATGTCATTCCGGTCTCCACAGTCCATCGCACACGAGTATCTGAACGGGAAATGCTGGATGCGTTGTCCGGTTCGTTTTTTCCAGTTTTACTTGGACGTTCTTCGAGTGACAAGCGGTTATTTGAAGATCATACTGCGTGAGTTCTAAAGTGTGTTGGAAAGGCAGCTTTGGACTCTCGAGGTTAAATCTCAAAAGGCTCTCCCTGGTCCCTTGTTTCTTCCTCCGTCTTTCTAAAAAAAAAAAAAATTTCTTTGTGTTCCGTCCCCAAGAACTCAAATGGAGCCGAGTGAGACTGACCCTGTGAGATCTGTGCATGGTCCATTTAGATGCCGTGTTTCTCCCAGGCCGGTCGGGACACCGAGGCCAAGCTCCGGGGCGTTAAGTGAGCAGCTGCCTGATCTCTCGGTGAACGTAGCAAAGGAAGTCCATGTAGGAGGCTCCGCCGTGCAGGCTTTTATCCTCCACCAGGAACTGACGGAACAACATCTCCGGTTTGTCCTTCTGCCTCACAATTTGGAGCTGGGAGGGAAGAAAGGAAGCAAATGTGATCTTTTTCTCGTCTCGGTTACTAGGGTTTTACACGCAGACGTGTAACTTGTCCTCTGGACCAAAAGGAGTTCAGTTATATCAGAGTTTAGAAATTTATGACAAACTTTTTAAGCTAAAGTTGTACTATTAATTAGCTGGCATTGCATTACAAAAATATTAAATGATGGTGTTTTAGCAGTTGAGGGGACATAGTTGCGTAATGATTCCACTAGAGGGAGGCAGAGATCATTAAAAAACATAGAGCGTCTCACTTTAGCTTGTTCTCTCCTGTGTTACCTAAACCTTATTTCTTTGCGATACTTTGTTCGGTTGGGCTGCTTTCAGTAACATACCTTCATGGAGTTCGGCCTCTTTTCAAGCAGGTCGCTGATGATGGATCGGACCTTCTTTGACAACGGGTTGTCCAGCTCCGGCAGGGCGCACTGTAAAACACGATCAGAAGGTTGGTTAAGCTTCAGATCGTGAGTCAAGTCACTAGTGCTATATATTTTAGCTCATGTTGCAGGTTCAACTGAGCGACTCGGTTCTATGAAATGATTCATATGCGATCGAATCACGCTCAGATGTCTTTTATTACAAATTTATTGCTGAGTTATAAAGTGACTACTTCTCAAACATGGCCTTGTAATTCTAGGGCATGTTGCCTAACTCAACACCCGGACATTCTCGTACGATGCTGTAATCCCTCCCGGCACCACAGAAGTAACAAAATGTCTGATCTAGCAGATACGGTTTCATTTGGATTATAAATGCAGGCATGTCGAGTTCAAAGTGCTGCTGTTCTGACCATGTGTCCTTGCAGGTGGGCGAGGGAAGGCAGGTTAAAGATGCTCTGGATCAAGTCGGGCGGGCTCGCTTGGCCCAGCCACAGGAACATGGAGTGGCCGTTCTCCAGCAGGAACGTGCCGGAGTCCGTCAGGCGCTCCTCCGAACACCGCAGCGGAGCGGGCAGAGCCGCGCCGTTGACGTCCATGTTGTGCTGAAGGAAATTAAAACAGACTTATTAGATTACGACGCTCTGGTCAGAAAAAAAAAAAAACTCAGTGTGTGTTTGTCCCTCACCAGTGGGATGAGGCGTGGGTAGAGGAGCAGCTGTGTGGCCTCCACCCCCATGGCCATGACCGACAGCCTTTGATGGGCTCTTTCGTCCGTCGAGAGCTCGGTGCTGCCGACCAAGGGCGGCGTTTTCATGAGGCTGTTTATGTAGACTGGGAAGACTTTCATGGCATCGGGCAGGATCAGCTGCAGATGGATACGGACGTAAAAACCTCAGTCACTTTATGAGAAACGGCAGAATAAAATCCTCAATCCGTGTACGCTTTCTACATCAAGGAGTTCTTTCTATCCTCGAACTCGACGCTTAAAGTCGACAGATTTTACTGCAGGTGTTGTCCTGCGCTGACCTGGCTGGCAGCGGAGGGGCTGGCGCAGTTCTTCCTGTAGCAGGCCAACATGTGAGCCGTCTGGTTGACCAGGATCTCCCTCACATTCTTCAGGGGCTGGTTCAGTACGGCACGGTAAGCTGTGTGGGCATGAGAAAAGGTCGGTTAAAAGACAAGAGCGTGGGGGGGGGGGGATAAGCACAGAGACCCTGGCCGCTCGGGATAAGTGGGGGAGTCAAACGCGAAGGAAAGGCCGAACGAGGGAGCTGAGAAGTAGCAGAGCCGACGAGAGAAGGCATCTGAAGGTCAGCGATACAGCTGTACTTAAGGCTCGCTGTGCGCAGATTAAAGAAGAGCTCATCTGTGCTTTATGTGAAACATGTGGTCCTGATTTCCACAACTCATTCTTCTTTTACTCATAAGTCTGTGAGCATTAGTAGATCAAGTGATGCATGGGGTAAAATCAACAAAGGTCAGGATGAATCAGCAGGCTGCGCCTGCACTACATTACGTCCCTAAATAAAGAGAGCTGACTGTATGGAACGACTCCCTCGTGAAATAACGGACAGCTCGTACATCATGGCAGGAAGAAAAATCCATCTTCTCTGCATTAGTTATTAAAGTGGAAATGTGAAATGAAAGATAGAATGAAGCCGTGCGCGTGGAAGACGCGGACAGTCACCTGATTTGGCAAAGAAGTTGATGAGCGAGTCCGTCTCGCAGCTCTTGTACAGCTCCGACAGCTGCGAGCTGCAGTTGAGGCTGAGGTTGTGGATGCGGAGACGCCGCTGCCCGTTGATGGTGGTGTACAGCAAGGCGCACTGGGGAGCGAAAACGTTAGAACCAGATGCCGACACGCCCGGACCAGAATATGTCACGTTTAAAAAAAAAAAAAGAAAAAAAAAAAGATGCGGACCTGCAGGAGCGCCCCGGACTCTTCGCTGAGCGTGTCGTCGTGCTTCAGCTCTACGGTCACGGCGCCGTCGCAGTCCACGGCTGCCATCTCGATGTCCGTGGTGTTGTTCATGTAGACGGCACCGAAGAAGTCTGTAGCTCTGAAGCCTGAGGGCGGACATGCACAACACGTAAACTACTGAGACGGGTCTCGCGCAGGACATCTTGGGTCAGTCTCTGGTTTCCTTACCCGTGCTGGTACGAACGCGCATGATGGCATCGAACCCGATGCTCTTCTGCACGTCCTTCCGCAGGTCTCTCAGGAAATGCTCCCCGTCGGCCTCCACCTGACAACATCGAGCACATTGGGGTCAGCAGCAGATATTGTGTGAGCGTGAGCTTTGACCAGCAGAGGGCGGTGTTGTTGCAATCGGGCAAGCAGCCTGGAGGCTCATAAAAGTACCTCAACACGTGTAATTGAGTCTAACACCCAGAGAGCTGATTTACTGAAACGTCACTTTACGCAAAAGTAAAAATAAATGACACACTAAATTAGTGAACACTATGAATGAACACTAATGAGCTTTTATGGAGTGATAAAATGCTGTAGCTCTTGGTGACAGATACTGTGTTTAATGCTTCTATATTAATGTTATTTGTTCAGTAAATTCAGTTTAAGTTGAGGCAGTGTGTGTGTGTGTGCGTGTGTTACTGCCTTAGTGTGTGGTGTGTTTGTACAGTTTGGAGCAATTTCCCATGCTTGTTGCAGCATTCCTCAGGGACAGGTCTATAATGGACTGTGGGTACTGCGCCAAAAGTCGTTATGTGGATGCAACTTTTATTAGGCTGCGAATGCTTTTGGCTGCGTTTAAATTATGACTTTTTATTGTAATGACAAGAAATAAAAACGGCAATATTGTCCACAATCTTAATGTGTCTGCCCGCAGTATCACTGCGTGTGCACTGAGAGGCCTGTAAACAGTTCGGCCTGCCGGATAATGTACCTGGAAGTTGTTGTACTTGTAGACGGAGCCTCCGGTGTGCGCGGGCACGTCGCCCATGGTTGCCAGGTCCACGTATTGGCTGGGGAAGAGGAAGAGATCCACGCAGCAGCCCTGTGCCACGCACTCCTTCGTCAGCTGCTCGTACACGCCTTTCTGAGGCTGGAACAGAGTCTGAAAGAAGAGAGAATTGATTTGGTGTGAAGTCTTTTCACAGAAATGTTAAAGGTTTAATTCTCATATTTAAAGAAGTGAAGCCCGGCGTTGCGTCCGGCCTGTATTAAGCTGTACGATTTAAGTTCACTCAACACCAAAAAAAAGCTGCTCACTTTCTCTTTCTCTGTGCCGACCAGCTTTTTGTCATCCCTGTTCTTCAGTTTGCCAGGAGCCTCCGCAGTGGGCATGGAGGAGTGGAAGATGAAGAGCTTCCCGCTGCATTCTGCTGCCTGCAGGGAAGAGAATGATGACAGAGAGAGAAAAGATCTCAAAAAAGAAAGATCGCGCTAAGGTGTGTGTGTGCGCTTCTTCCTGACATGCTGTTTATGGTTTTACAACAAAATCGTGAGGTCATGAGGTGAAAATTTCCACTCCTGCAGAGGATCAGATTATTCTTAGAATAATAATCCACTTTATTTACAGAGTCCTCCCCTGTGTGACAAAACAAACTGATAAGGAAAAGTGAAAGATGTAAGCAATACCCAGAACGAAAATATGAACATGAACAGGCATGAGCAAATAAATAAGTCCGAGGCTCTTTGCTGTTAATGTCACAACTGCTTCCAATTAAAAGCTGTGTGTGAACTTTTCCTTCGCTGTGCGCCAAAACACTGACCTCATATCGCTGGGAAAGTTTGTTGGACTTTAAAGTAAACACAAACATGTCAGGGGGAGAGAAAAGAAACTTCATGGAGCTGATCGGTTGAATGAGTTGAGCAATAGATCTGAAATATTTTGACAAACTGAAACAATCTTGCGGCAGCGGCTGCTTTTTTCTTCTTTTGATTTAAATTTAATGGTCTTTTTTTTTTTACAATTTATTGGAATCCATAAGTACACTTTCAAAAAAACTACATTTCCCAAAAATGAAGAGACTAGCGTGCCTGATTGAGAAACACCACTGCTAATTACTTGTCAAATTAAAAGCTTGCAGTATGCTAATAACTTGTGAACAGTCAACCCTTTAGCAGCCATAGACAAGATTCAGGGAGGCTGCTAATCGCCCGCTCCATGTTGACGGATGTCACGCTGTGGCTAACCTTGAATGCCTCCACGCCGGCCTGGATGACAGGGGCAAAGACCGTTTCGCTCTCGTTGGTGTCTGCAAACATATCAGGGATCTGGTCCAGGAGGCTAGAGACAAGAGGGACTGGGTTATGACTTGGTCATTTAAAGCAAAACACATTAAAACAGTCCTGTCCACTGATACAAAAATAAAAATGTCTTTTGTTTAGCTGGATTAAAGTCCACAGAGTTCTTGGTAACACACTATCTTCCTCCCAAGATAAACACTTCTTCCACAAATGACTAAAAGGCTGCATCTTACTTGGTGATAACGGCTCTCGATTCCTGGTAGTTGACGAGGAAGCCATCAAGGAGTGGGACAAACATCTCGGCTGTATCTGAAACCACCATCATCTGGGGCTGGGCCAGAGCGCTCTTCACGTTGTAGAAGTGGAGGACCTTGTTGTAGGTGACAAATCCGACCTTAATCGCAGAGCTCTCCGTGCCGTCCTCTCTGGAGAGGGACAACAAACAAACAAACAGAGTTCATTCCAGGATGTTTAAATGTTACTGACTGCGTGTTTGCAGTGTACAAAATCAATTTTGTCAAAGCTGTTTGTGCTTGCTGTCGTGTTTACAAGAATCCACAATAATCCTGCTGAAATCTGACTGCTTTCACCTTTTGAACATCTTTATTTAAACCATAATGCCTCTGTTCTATAAAACAGTAAAGTACAGAAGCTGGTACTTGCATAACTAAATGAAACTGGCGCTTTTATTGTACATGAGAAAGGTAAAAGAATAAAAATGGTTTTGGGACGTTCATCCCTCTCGCGCACAATTTCATAAAATAAACGTGACATTTTGCAACCGGTCACATTACCAAGCATCAACATTCATCAAGTAGGGATAACATCCAAGATGGTCTTGTTTGGCCTAAGTGCTGATCCAAAGGGAGAGGAAGGAATTAGCTGCTACAGGTTTACAAATTCAGAGTAAATGTTGCTCCATGAAGAAAACAAACTACACCCATTTCATTGAGTCATTCCTGCTATTTTTTTTTTTCTTTCCTCTTTGTCTTCTCAGGATTCACAGTCAATTTGCTGGGAGATTTACATGAATGTCCATATTTCCTCATCATTTCCTAGAACGTTTTCAGGAAAGAATCTTTTTTTTTTTGCAGGTTTAGCTGACTTGCTGTTTGCTGACTTTCTATGTTAAGCTGGAAACTGACACTGAAAGTCTACCGGCGGTCTGTTTTCAAGCGTCTTTTCCTGGAAACTTTGTTGGAAGTGATTAAGAAATGACTGACTTGTAAAAGTAAAACGCCAGCAAAAAAAAAAAAAAAAAAAAAAAAGCAGATAAGTGCCACTAGAAAAACCCCTTGACGTTTACCAGCGCTGCCTGAACCGGAGCGTGGAACTGGTAGCTAGCTTGAACCAAAACCATACATCAAAACCTTTCACCATCACAGTCATTTAAGAGCATTCTTTCCTGACACTGCCAACTGCAGTTTGTAGCTCTCTCTTCTTAAATCATGCAGACACACTAAGGAACATGTAACGTGGTTTAAAACAATTACTGCAAAACCCTTTGATGTGAATATGGATTTGGTCAGCTAAGAAACCACATCTCCTTGATGAACATTACTCACAGGTACTGTTGGAAATAACCGACTCAGAGTGGATGAGTTTATTTTGTTCTTTCTCAGACCAGACAGTGATTAGAAATACCAGTGATGAGAAAAGATGCTGATGGCTACATCTGCATTTGCTTAAACCAGGGGGGTGGGCTAACTTTATCTTGAGTGAATTAAACATGCAGTTTGGCAATTGTTGCAGAATTACATGGACCGTATAAAAATGCAGGACATCCACGCGCTTTAATCTAGTGCCTGTAAAAGTAAAGATTCAAACACAGCTGAAGATGTGGCTTATCTGGAGAACACTTCTACTGAGTGTTTTCAGGATGATGTCATGACAGCGGACAAATATGGATATATTGCTGCTAGAATTAATGAGGTGTAGAGAGGGGGGGAAAAAATGTCCGAGTTATCTTAGGAGCAAGCGGGGTTGGAGTCCGTCATCCGCCGGGATAAATCAAGAGTTTACTTCCGAAGTAACACTGACCACAAAACCAGTTCTGAAGAACAAAGCACTTTGTTTTGCTTTGGATGCATGTCAGAGACGAGAGGCTGCGCATTTTTGGCAGCTTTGGAGCCCTCCCTAACCGATACCCACCATCTGCAGAACTTCATGCAAGCGCGTTCAGCTGATGAGAACAAACAGTTGGCTTGGTGTTTTAGAGAGACTTTTTTTTGGCAAGGCATATGTTGGATGTGAACTGTGAACAGCATATTAGCAAATTATCCATATTATATTCCTGTCTGTACTGCAATGAAGTGTGTGTTTCTGATTTAGTGTGTGTACCTGGGCAGGTTCTCCAGCAGTGTCTTCAGCTCGTCACATATCAGTTTGACCAGCCCACTCTTAATGTTGTTGTAGGACACATCGATCATAAAGACGTAGGCGGGAGGATTCGGCGGCTTGTTGTTCTGTGTGAGAAGAAAGCCGCAGGTGAAATGGATTAGTTGCTATTTTAAAATCTTTCCAGGCACGAAACGTTAAATACTTCATTTTAATTTTGCACCTGCACTCTTGTTTGCTTGTCGTTTGTCATAAGCAAACAAATCATTATTATTTTCAGTTTAGTACCCTCTAATTTAATCGTAGCATATTAACAGAGGCTCAAAGCCTGCGCTCCGTTAGTAGTCCTCTAATACCAGAGATGTTTCCGTTTGTGCTTGCTTATACATTTGGGTGGCTGTGAGGAGCCCATGACAGTTATGAATTCCTGAAAGGAGGGTCACAGAGTATATGTGAGGGTGATATTTTTATGTTTCCACAGCTACAACCCATGACAACGACACTCACCATGCTTTTGTTTGAGAGCTGGCCTACGGAGCTTTGTTTATAAGTCTTAATAAAGAGACAGAAGTAGGCCAGTGGAGTGACTCAGCTTTGCCAGCTTGCTCTGGCCCTCTAAGTTTGTTTGCAACAGCCACAGCCTCCATAGGGACGTACAGCTGATTGGCATCGCTGTCTTTTCTGTTTGTAAGAGGACCAAAATGAAAACTTCCTGTCCTTCATTCAGTTTTGATATTATCGGCTCCTGATAAACGTACTGTACCAAAAAAGGCCTTTTGAGAAAAATGCCCTACACTGTGATACAGATTTTTATGACAACCGTTCATTTCAAGTGACATCTTTGAGAATAGTTTGTCCGTACATAAACTTTACACCAGCAAACAATCTCTGAATCTAAGTTCTTTTCTCTACTGGTCAACTTAATCCACTCTGCATAATATTTATTGAATGGAAGTCCACAAATATTTAGTAGTTGGCCGTACCTTGCAGTATTCCAGGGTGGCTGCAAACTCGTAGGACCCCAGGGACAGCTCAGGCCTCTCGTAGAAGTCCACCCTACGGCCCATGTGGTCGAGATGTTGGAAATAGAAGACTGGCACTAAAGGAAGTCAAAAGAAAAACAACAGATTATAAAAGCTGCTTACAGTATACAGCTGCTTGACATGAATGACATTAAGATTTCTCTGTACCTTCGTTGACACAGTTGCAGAAACCACACTGGTAGCGACGACCTCCATCAATAAACTGCATGTAGGGGCACATGTAGGCCTTGCATCGATTGCAGCGGATCGGGCCTGTCTCACCGTGGTTGACAACATATAGAGGAGTCTACGCAGGGACACACAACAAGACACTATGTTCAAGTTTTCAACAGCTGTTGAATTAAAAAAACTCAAGTAACTGTTCCTTAAAAGGAAATATATGACTGGAGCCGCTATAACTATACTCTTCAGTGCATGCAGGAAAGCATGTCCTCTATACAAAGCATGGATAGTGGTTTATTTCTCGTCTAACACATTCCCCCGATCTGTTTTTAGCAACGCAATATTTACTGTACTTGGACCATACTCTTTCACGTACTGTACTGATTCCATGGCACCCAAACAATCCACATTGCACTTTCATACAGAACATTTGTCTGTGGTGGAATGTAAATGCTTAGCATGAAGCTGTTTAATATACATACAACAGAAGTGTTACTGAATAAGGCGTGCAGATGATGGAGACTTTTCTTTTACTATTTATGTAAAGCTGCCTGCAGGCTTTGAAACGGCATCAGTTTAAAATGTTTGCTTGAAATCAACTCATCTACCGTAAACCGCATGCAGACAAGGCAGCAAGCGGGTTTATTATTAGACTGCAGACTTCAAGGTGGAGAGGAAAGTGTTTACATGATCTTCGGGCTGTTTACCCAGTGTGGAGAACTAAACCTGTTGGATGACAAAACAATGCATACAGCATCCAAGCACAGCAGCATTCTCTTCTGAGTTATGAGTTAGAAACTCGTGGCATTTTTAGGTTTCACTATTTTGTGACTGTAGTGTAAACATTTCCTCCGTTGCACCAGACAGAGTCAAATCTGAGAGTGCACTGCACTCGAGTTTAACTCCTTTTATATATAAACCTCCTTTGTTCCTTGCAGAGCTGACATTAGCTAATTAGCCCTTTAGTCAGATGAGAGAAAGCTAACATTGCCTAAAAAGGCCAATTGGTGCCTGGGAGGAGGCGAGAGGAGGAGGGGAGACGTCTGATGCAGGATTCTTGGATCACGTATGATCCAACGCGAGGTTATTCACAGGACAAATGAACTTTTGCAGTACACAGAGACATTCATCAAACGAGAAGTAGATTTTGTGGTCACGTTTTTTTTTTTTTACTGTCCCAAATGTACTTTTATTTTGTTTTTCATTCTTCTTCTTTTAAAAATGAAAGCAAACGTGCCGATCTCTTGCCTGCAGGTAATTGCCACAGTAGGGAAAAATGAACAAAGCCATGTGTTTCAATTAAGGCCCGAACAATTTAGAACTGCTGTGGAACGCAGATCTTTTAGATGAAATATAACAAAATCCTGCGGCAATGAAACGTGCTTTGATTTGCAGACAAACTCAGCACATGTATTCACGTGATGAAAAGTTATTCTTGAGATGATGAAGGATAGAAATGGTGTGGGATCAATGTTTTCACGTGCAATGTATCCCATATATAAAGAAGATTTTGTGTACTGCGTGACTTTCTTTCCTTTCAAGAGTCTGCGTGGAAATGCAAAATGTGCCGACGAGGTGAGAATACGTACAACACTTTAACGTGTAAACATTCAGAGCGGGGGGAAAAATAATCATCAGAACTCTGCATACAGAGCTGTATCACATCCTACTCGAGTGATGGATGCTTCCCAACTCGAGGCCGACCACCGCGAATAAATCCTCAATCTGTGGGAGATAATGCCGTATGTATGATGTTCATCATTCCCTGCGAGAGTTGGACTTGGAAAATGTGACACAAGCTGCTACGAATCTGTTCAATCGCTCTCTCTTTTTTCACTTTATCTGAGCAGAATTATGTTTGCTGATATTAGCTGAACTTTTATTTACAGATAAGGCAGCTGGCTTTAAGTTCTATGTAAAACCATGACTTACCTCATTCTTTGGCAAATTGGCAAAGGGCTTAATGATGGAAGCCAGGGGCACTTGGCACTGTTTGGCCAGATCAGCGGTGCAGGGTAGGGAGTAGGTGGTGCAGCGCATGAACCTGGGACTGGCATTGCCTGGGATTAAAAGGGGGATGATTGATGTTCACCTACAGTTGCTACAGATTAACATCTACTACAGATATTTTCTGCTTGAAGAGAAGTTTAAATGTTGTTGCGCATTACCTTGGTCGTTTACTGAGAAGTCAGTGGTGACCAGAGGTGGAACCTGTCCTCTGATGTTTGTGTTGTAGACATGCCCCCCTTGTTTTGCTTGGTCATCCTCAATCACTTGAGTCTAAAAGAGACAAGTTATGTGTAATCATTTTACATTACTCAACAAATAACACCATGTCTTTGCCAGACACCTTTTTAAGTACCAATATGCAACTGGCTGGAGACAGAAAATATGCAATGACATCATGTGATGTGCTGGTATGTGAAGAATGCGATCCCAGGAGGATTAGTCGCCTACTCACCGTGCTGGGGATAGAGTCAGGGTCCAGTTTCTTCTGAGGTGGTCCTGCCATTCCGCCTGGTCCTGCAGGGAAGCCCCCTGGCATGCCTGGCTGTGGCCCAACCATTTGTCCCCCAAACTGACCTGAACAATAAAACAGGATGTACTGTCTATAAAGCACAGAATTGCACGCAGCAGAACTCTGGTTGCCAAAATGTATGATGCAGGATAAGTTTTGATCTAGCTCCAGGACTAGCAATGAGAACATATTGTTTTCAAATTTAACAAAAGGATAAAGATTTATTCTCCTTCTGTATTAAAGAACTATTCAACAAACAAAATTGTTTTATGGCACAGAGCAGCCCCAAACAGGATGAAGCATCACAGACACACTATGTGACAAGATTACTCTTGTGAGTACTTTTTCACTGTGTTGTGGTTTGCTGTTGTTAATTTCTGTCTGTCAGGCAGATATGACCGCTGAGCTAATAACCATGTATCAGTATCACTACCGGCAACTAATGATACAATCTTACGACAAAAGAGCTGTTATATCCCTTTCAGAAGACTTCTTTTGACTGTGAACTGAGACTGAATCTGTGCTTTAGAGTGTCACAGTTACCTGCTTGCTGTGGGTATCCTGGTGGACCAACAGGTCCAGGACCCGGCTGCTGGAAACCTCCAGGGCCTGGAGGAGGTGGTCCTGGGAATGGTCTACCACCCATGCCTGCCATTGGTGGGCCTGCCATTGTTTGGCCAGCCATTGGTGGGCCGGCCATTGGTTGGCCGCCCATCGTTTGGCCTGCCATCGGCGGGCCTGCCATTCGGGGGCCTGCCATCGGCGGGCCTGCCATCGGTTGGCCTGCCATAGGGGGCCCTGCCATAGGGGGGCCTCCCATTGGCATGGTTGCCGGAGGAGACAGTGGTGGAGACATCTGGGGGGACTGCTGGCCTGGAGACATCTGTAGCTGGCCCATTGCTGGAGGAGGGGATGTTTGGAAAGGCTGCTGCATTACGGAGCTTGTTGGAGGAGGGGCTATATGATTAAAAAATACAATCTGGTGAGTACATTAAAACTTCTGCTGAGACACTATAATAAATACAACCAATGAATTGGCTGCTATGATCTGTAACAAGTATAAATTATTAAATAACAAACTCACCATAATTGCCCAAGTTCATAGCAGTCATCTGATTGGTGAGCTGCTGTGTTGGAGGTGGAGCCGTAGAGGCCATGCTGTTGTATGGCGACTGCAAAGGTTGTCCATAAGCAGCAGAAACAGCTGGTGCAGCAGGGAATCTGAAGAATAGATAAATAGTTATAAACCTCTATAAACTGCGTGCAAACATTAACAGCAGACATCAGTCTTTAAAGCTTGAACGGAGAATTGATATCATATGCACTGTAATAAGAAGACATAGGGCAACCATTGACAAGTTAGTTTGCAGAGAAGTCTGTAACTTTCGAGGGACGCAAACAGTATTTGAACTGTATTAATTGGGTATAGCTGGAAAGCTAATCCTTTTCAAAAACTCAATGAGGCCAACTGTTAGTCCCCATAGTAGGCATTTCGTTGTAACGACACTTAGTGACCTCACTGTACAAAATGACCAAGGGTGACCTCTAGGGATAATCACAGCCTTGTGAAACTGTACAACCACAAACTAGAGACCTAGGGCATTCAGAGGACGGATGGTGTTTTCTGAGAAATTTCTAGGAGAGACGTATTCGCCGTCCAAAATGCAGTTTTTACAGAAACCTACAAATGTTAAAACTTAAAGTCAGATTTTTTTCTGTGGCGCTCCTCAAGTTCTTTGGATTTCATCGTGGTATTTTGGAGGAATCTTTCTCCATGTTTATTAGTTTACAAGTGGTGAAAAATGATTACATTTTACATCAAATCTGTGTAATAAATGGTATCAACCCAATAAATACGGCAAGAACTTATGAAACCTAATAGAGCATGGAAATAACCATCACATACTTCAGTTGTAATGTGCCAAACAGTCTAGACCTTCAATTGAATTGAATTTGAAGGTAATATTTATTAATAGGCACAGAAACAAAACACAATATCGATTACATATTTATGACTAGGAAAACTAGGAAAACAGTGCAGTGTAAAATTTTGCTTTTATCATCTTACACTTTCATTATCTCTTTACGGGGAGGAGAAACAGTTGCCGTTTAGTAAAGATTGTTACCTTTGAGGGTGTGCGCCATTCTGCTGGACATTTGGATTGTACTGACTGGACGCTGGAAGTGGAGGCATGCCAGCAGCCGAGGAAACTGGGGAGTTCATCAGAGCTGCAGTGAGCGACAGACACCACGTGAGCATTGTGTACGGTTTTCACTTTCTCATTCAGACAGAGCAAAACTGATCTTGCTAAGTGGCAAGACTGAACTTGTTAAAGAAAGCCTAGAGGTTTTTTTTTTACCCGTTGGCGGAGCGGGCATTGCCTGAGGTGGTCCCCCGTAGTGCCCGTAGAGGGGCTGTGCAGGACCGGGCCCAAATCCACCTTGGTAGCCCCCCATCCCCGTATGGGCCTGGGAGTACGGGGGTGCAGCAACATAACCCTGTTGACTCATGTTACGATCTTCTCATGCCAGGACGAATGAGTCTCGACAACCTGTTAAGGCGAAAAAGTGAAATTTAGTTTAGTCTGCGTGACGTGCACGCGTTAAAATCAATGTATTTCACGAACGCTTCCATGTTTACAAAGCCACAACAACGTCTGATATTTGACCTCATGCAATCATCAACACTGCTGTCACATGGACTTTTGACATTGCTTCTTGGGCGATAAGGCAGGCCTATCCTTGCTAATATTATCTTAAACTGGCTGCATGAGTTTCTGTGATGTTGTCATAACAGTTTGGTGACAATTCATGAATAATATGCATTTACCATCACATTAATATAATTCTGCCTATATGAACACCAATATAAATTCACACTACCTTCACTTTTTCATTTCAAAGTCAAAGTTGTGGCCTTACAGTCTGCTGTGAGTTTTGCTGTGTCTGCAGTAAATGTGTTATAAAACAATGAGCCTGTAAGACTTTTTTCAAGGTGCCAAACCTTCTTTTTTTTTTTTTTTCTTTTTCTCAAGTTGAACTTCGTCACAACTGAGTCGACAGCTGTGCACTACTGACAACTCCGTGAAAGCCTTTTATTGCTACATAATAAACGCATTTCACACGGTTTACCTCAACAAAAAGTACGAGGCTAAATAAACAACCGTCGTTAACTGCTCAGTTCAACGGTTAATTCCAGCTGCCACTTCCCGAGAATTGCCACGTCAAAGACCGTTATGACGGCTAAAAATCTGAGCATCACCGCCGTCCTTTTCATTTTTACACCCAGCTGAGGGGACACATATGTTGTCCCCCTTTGTAAGACAACATTTCTGTCTGTTACATATCCGGACAGCTTATCGAAAGAGTGCGGTAACGTGACAGCATCCAGTGTTGATTACATATTGATAGAAAACATCTTGCTAGCTACGCGGAAATTACCACAAAGTTTTCCGTTACACCGGCAGCGCGTTCATTTCACACCCGGACGCCTTCAAACGAAGGAGAGCAGACACAGAATTGTACATTTGTGTCGGCTACGTGTGTAAATAGTGTCGTAATGGTATTTACCTGTGTATTGGGCAGAGTCCTCTTCTCTGTGTATTGCCTTCAATGAAAGCAGAGTGCCACGTCAAACTCCTCCAAAGCGCCGGTCTCTATGTGGGTTACACGAAAAAAGTCACCCGTGTTGATACGAGACAGTTTCCGGTTATCCATTTCAAAATAAAATCTCTAATGGCGAAAAAACGTCGTTGCGCAACACCTATCGCGCAAACCTAACACATTTTTACAACAATTATGTTTCCACGGCTTCCTAAAGCGATCTTGACGTGCTGCGCACGCATTTTCTTGTTTCAAGACGTCATAGTGTGCTTTTATTTTAAAAGGTAAACAGCTGGACTTCTGGTTTTGGTCGAGGTGTTTTCAGCTGCTTTGATAGAGCCGAGGCTGTAAGGCGCTGTACGCATGCGCGGAAAAGAGGGAACCCATACACGTCAGCACAGGGGATGTGGACCTGTGCGTTTCATCACTATCTGAGACTGAGAACAGCAGCTTTCACTCTGTCATGATAAAACCACATCAGAGACAGTTTTTACATATGGAATATGGAAACTGACACACCCAGGCAACTGTTAAGTAAAGTTATACGGCCACAAATTCTACAAGCCTATGGGGGATGTAGATATCAGACTTTGGGAAGTCTGATATAAGCTGTGGAGTAATTGCTGTCTGCATTTACAGACAAATCAATGTGTGTTTGAATCAATAGTAGGCTACACTCAGTATCTTTAAGTCTGTTTTTATTGCAGCAGTAGATCCTTCTGTAGTGAGAGGACATGTAGGCTACAGGGTATATATTGAACACTTGAAGTGTTTAATATAAAGATATTTGGTGCACAAGTTAAATCTTTCTTCATTTCTTACGGTGGTTTCTTGTTACATTCTTATATTTAGACCCCATAAACCACACAACAAACAAGGATGGGGGGTAAACAAGCAAAACTGTGGCTGTCTTGATGGAATATTCAAAAAATAAGATGGGGTTAATTCACAATAACATCATGTCATGTTGCTAAGGCAGACTTCAGCTATCAAGGTTTGTGATTTGTCCTTTGGAGTATTCTTTTTTGGGCTTTTTAAAGATTTTATGTCTCCTTTCTGCAGAAGTTGGGTGGCCTACTTTTCACTGTATGATGTAGTATCATAAAGTTTATAGGATGCTGCAGCTCGGGGATGTCAGACAGAGCGTGAAATAGTCCAAGAGCTCAACATGACAAACCCACCAGTTGCATGCAACTCCTGCAGGCGGGGTCCGTGCGCCGTGACGTTTCCCTGAGCGGGCTGGACTCGGGCAGAACTCAGATGATGGGGATTATACAGCTGTCTGGTGGAGGTGGTTTTTATGCAAAGTGCTGCTGGTCCGGCTGACAGCTCGATGATCGCGCCGTGGAGGTTTGGCTGAGGAGCTGCGCGCAGCATGGGCACCGGGGATTATATCTGCTTGACGCTGCGCGGTAATGCGCCCTGGGGGTTCACCCTGCGAGAAGGAGAGGGGGACACCTACAAACCTTTTTTTGTCTCCCAGGTACCTGTCTGTCTGTCTCTCTACTTGCTAATTGTTCAGTTTATTAACTGTAAAGTGTTAATTTGAGAATAGAATCGCAGTTTACCAGATTCTTATGAATGTTTTATTAATCTTATTATGAAGCTTGTATAAATTCCTCAGTTTGGATTAGAAGTTTCATATCTATGGTTTCAGTTTGGTTGAGTATTCCGTGTGGGGGAGAAAAATACTAAAAAGTTTGAACAAACTGGTGGGAGGGAATTTATTGGCAGCGGTGCGTGTCACTGCATTTTTGTGTGAGTTGGCCGTGTTTTGGTGAGAGATTCCTCGGGACCCTTATATGGTCAAGGCCAAGTGAGAGTGTGAAGCCGAAGACTGTGTGATCTGTTATCACTGTCAGAGACTTCAGCGAGAAAGCAAAGCGTTATACAGACGAATAAGTGACCTGGAGGTGGAAAGGTATGCGCGTCACGCAAGCAGCTTCAAACTATAAGGCACGACCGTGCAGAAAAGAGCATTCAAATAAATGATAGAAGGGAGGTCAGCCATGTTATAGGTCATGCCATGACCACTTTGACTGCATATTTGTTCAGCCTGATAGTGTGGTGAACAGTAGGTGCCATTTAATGACACTCACTTCCAATTTGTTTTTTAACTTTACATAATATATTCATTCCACATATTATCAGCTGATATTGTAAAGGTTATGTCACTGAAGCTACGCTTAATTCATGCCTTTGTTCAAGTGTATGAATATCCAAATACTCCAAATAAATTAGGTTACATTCAGATATTTTATAGGTGAATGGTTCTCATGAACGTCCTCGAGTCTAATTCATCTTTGCAGACACACATCTGGTCTTGAATATGTAAAAACCAAACTCAAATTAAAAGTCAGATTAATGCAGAAATATGGTGATGTAAATGTGCACGGCGAGGGGCGAAGCCAGGTGTCTTTACTTTGTTTGAAAGGCTGCTCAGACTCTATATATGGTATAGCGATGCATGTTCCCCAGTACTCAAGCCGCACAGATCCCTCATCGACTTGTCCTCCACGCAGCGTAGATGTAAATGTTTCTCTTGAGCTGCATTCCTGCGACATCAAAGCTCCACCAGAAGAAAGCACTCCGAGAGTATCAATAGATCATTTTAATGACAGACGCTTGACTGGTTTCAAACAATTGGAGCCACACTTCTGAAGTTCGCTGGTGACTTTTATTGTGATTCCTGCCTGAATGTCGAGATTATTTCCACATTTGATGGCACGGAGTTGTCTATTGTCATTGAGCAAGTGGATACACATCCACTGACACTTCAGATTAGCTCATGAACATGTGGTTAGTTGATTTAAAGAGACTGAATAAGTAGGTGGTGTGGAACTCCATTTCTGTAAGTTGTGTAAAATACATCAATAAACATAAAGACAAAATCACAAGTGTATGTCGCAGAGATAAATTCCCAGCAGCCTTCTTAGCCTGTTAGATTTCATTCATACAGAACCCCCCACAGAGTCCTGTACACTGCGTTGAGCCGGAGCCAACAGAACAAAATGCCATGCCAGAAATTAGCAGCAACAACGAGGTTTAGAGAGCAAAAAACAACTGTCAACATCTCTGTCCTTGGGGAATGCCCCTATCTCTAATTCAGTTTTCTCTTGAAACTTATCTGCCAAATATCAGACAATTTTAGCCTAACTGTTTTCATGTGTTACATAAGATGCTTGTGATTATGTCACTTAAGTGCCAGGCCTTTTACAGATATGATGCATGTGCCCCAAACTAGGACATCTGGGGGTTTTAGTCCACCTCATCTGGAAGGCATAACTCCAAACATCCCTCCAAAGTCTTCTTGTAGAACGGACAGAGAGCCAAGTCCGTTAGGTAAAAGTAGAAAAAAAAAAAAAAGCAAACATACCAAGATCATGACAAATATTCCTAACCTAGAGGTTCTCCTGTGTCCGATAAAATGTGTTTTGTTTTAAAGCTTCTGTTGAACGTTGGGGAAACTGCGCTCTGTTTCTTGAGAGAAAGTGATTGTTCGGTGTACTGACAGGCAGTACAGTGCAAGGGCACGGGGTATCCACTCTTAAAAGGTTCTTTCCATATAAGGGAGGGCAGTATTTTTCTTCTCATTTGGAGTCCTGGCCTGAGTACAAAGTTGATGAGGTCACTCTATTTTTAAAGCTACAGGAACTGAATAATACAAAATTTTACAAGTCGGGACCCACAAATGCACCGAGTCACATTTGGAAAAACGTGGAACCGTTTACATGTGATCTACGGTAACAGTGTAATGGTTGGTTTGGATGCTTTAGCAAAAAAGACTAATACTTAACAGATATTCTGAAAACTTGTGACCTGAACAGGAGACATTTTGGCTTGCTAATTACTAAGGTATGCCATCTCGGTATGTGGAATGTCAACATGCATCAGATCAATTACAGAGCAGTGAATGACAACAAATCTGGAAACTTTTGGACTTTTCAGAGTCTAATAGGAACTAATCCAAATTCCATTAAATTGTATTCATAGCCTGAATTAAAACTGTTCTTTGCCTGGGTTATCTTGCCCTTTGCAGAGCAAAGAGGGCTTTTGTCGCAGATGCCTCTGTAATAGTGCACCATAGGAACCTTATTAAGCTGCCAAGCAATCAGCAAAATGCGGTTGCCGCATTCATTCGGTGCCGTTTTCTCAGAGTAAACAAAGTGCTTCACAGCTCCTTCCATCACTGGAGTTTTTTGGCATTGCGTTTTACAGCAAAAACATCTACATCCTGGTCCTGGGAGAAAGCAGTGACCTCAGATGATGACTATTGATGACTGTGTAGTTTTTTCCCCCCTTTTTTTAAATTTCCCATCATCTAAACAATTCACGCTCCAGCGGCTTTGGATTTTGATGACCTCGTTGGGAGTTGCAGTGTTCCTGGCTGCGAATTCTCTTTGTCGGCACCACACAAAGTGAAGCCCAGTTGACTCAAAAAAAAGATAATATGTTGTACTAGAGTCGTGTGTTAGTGGTCAAAATAGTAGTGGAAGTATGGTTAGAAGTATCCTTCTAACACATTTCAATCTGTTAAAGCCATGTGATGGTTAAAGTAACATTGTGGATATATACAGTATTGTCAGTATTGCCTAATATTGCATATGTGATAAATAGATATTGCTTTCCCGTGGAAACCATGGATCTCCAAACCATCACATTTCATCTGATAAGCCTTGTTTTTATATTATGTTCCCCACCTCCAAAGTTTTTTCATGATCTATTTATCTTATCCATAAAGGAATGCATGATCCTTCAGTTTAGCTTAACTTGGAGGATTTACAAAATGTGCCCGTACATTTATTTGAGTTTGTCAAAGCTAACTTGGCAATATTATTGGCAATATTGTAACATATCCATGTAGGCTTCTTCTCTCCAAAATAAATCCACTTCATAAAACCAAAAACCAAAGTCGTTTAGCTCAAATTAAAACAAAGAATAAAATGAAAGATTGCTCGAACTCTTATATAAACACCTTAATACAATATAATTTGGTATTTGTTTAAGTTTTGTATTAATTGCATTAGGAGTATGCCCGGGGAATGCAGTTAGAAATGGCGTCATAGCTAAATAGTGTAAATAATGTTCTTTACATGGTTCTGCAAATTGACGTAATAAACTTTAAAAAGACTCTCGGCCCTCAAAACTGTTTCCACACCTCTCCTCGAAGACAAAAGAGAACAGCTAAGTAACAGAACAGATAGGTAACAAGCCTCCCGCACGGCGTGAGTGCTACCTGTAAAGCAGCTGGAAAATATTTTCCTCCAATGTAAAAACATAATTACTTAAAGCTGCGAAGGGCAGGAACCGCTGGGAGCTATGTGGACACATTACGCACCCCTGTGTTTCCTGTGATTTTCTGTTGTGTTTAAGCCTATTACAGAGATAATTTGAAAATGGGAAACCCTGGGAAGCACATGCATATAATGTACTATAATGTTGTTTAATTGTGTGCCCCACGTGATGCCAGTTATAAATCTCATGAGTATTTTAGGAAAGATCTTTATTTAAAAAAACTATCCAACTCTGCTTATCTTCTCATGACACCTACAGTAGCATTTATTTGTTATCCTTTCCTGCACAGTCACGGGAGACTGTGTTTCTCCCTCCAAGCAGCACATGCCAGGCAGCGCCGAGACAGTAGGTGGTATTCGCCTCCTTTGAGCGCTGTCTGTGTATCGTTGCGTCTCAACGAGAGACGACGACAAATGTTTCCCCTCCTTTTTTGGAGCACGAGCGGTTGCTGTGGTGCTCCAGACAAACAGTCCTCCCCGTAGCGAGGAGTGAGTCCCAATAGACAGGCACACAGGCTTCCTTATAGGGTCTGTTTGCACACTGGTAACTCTTAAAAACTCAGTGGGATTTTATCTGAAAGTTACCAGCTCTATAAAGTAACCCGTAAAACATTTTTGTATATATAGAAAAGTAGAATTTGGACTCAAGGCTTTTGTGTTTAAGATCTACTAAATAAGCAAGTATGGCAGCGCTCCTTCTATAAATATTGGAGCACTTGCTGTAGATGGATGAACAAAAAGGAAAATGTGATTTGCATCTGCCCTTGAAATAGTAAAAAGTATTAAAAGAGAAGCCAGGGAGGCAGATATAGAATGTTTAATGAGGAGAAGTTTTAATGTTGAACTGACACACAATCACAGAATCTCTGCACCTCGTGCAGGAAATAATTGAGTCTTCCTGCACGTTGGTGTTGCTTGCAGGGATTCTCCTCTTGGGTCAGTGGTAAAATATACCTTTGTGTGCATTGCCATCTAGTGCCAAAGTCGTTTTACTGCAAGTAGTCTCAAGTCAGATGCATATCCATGCAGATGGAGCCGCAAGAGCTGATAGGTGAAATTATTTAAGATGGAGCTTTTCTGTTGTCAAATTCAAACGAGTAGTTTTGAGATTTTATATATGTCCATTAATTCACTAGAAAAAAGAGCAAACACAACTGTTGTGCCAGTGATTGTGAGGAAGGACTGTTTGATGTGTTATCCTCGTCATTGCAACGAGCCCTTCACAATATGGAATTAGCAAAGTGCAGTATGTATATACCACCAGGACCACCTGTTTGTGATTACCATTAACACCCAGCAGTGTTTCTAACTCTGTGTTTTCTTCACAGGCTTTCTCTGTGTTGTGCTATTAAAATAAACATGGATACCAACAGTTCTGAAATACCTGAACTCTGAGCTCTTTGCACTTCCACGATTTATGTGAGCGCCGCTTGCCAACGAGGTTTCTGCTCCAAGATGAGAAAACCTAGGAGACTGTTTTTGTTTGGCGATGATGTGATGAAATAAATCAACTTGAAGCGAATGATGCAACGGTGGTAGAGGGGCATTAGCGTGATCGATGGTGGCATACCGTAGCCGTTTACTCATGTTCAGTGACATCGAAGGTTAACCTGTATTGACTCTGATGCATCAATATACATGATTGTGTATATTTGTGAATTAATCTTTAGGGGAATTGCCCAAGAAAATGATTAAGACACATTACCCCATTATGGTGAATGAATTAGGTTCCCTTCCTATATTTTAAGATTATGGTTATGGCATTTTATCTTATTTTATCTTACTTGATAGTTGACACACAACTGTCAAGTGTAGGGAAGAAAAGAAAAAAGCAAACACAGACTAGTTTTGATAGATTTTGAAGTGGTTACCGAAGAATTAAGCAAAACTTGTAGCCATAATAAACCATCTTTCAGAGCTGTTCACTTCCAGTGTTGTTGTTGTTGAAGTGTTTGTAGTGCAGAAATATCTTGACATGTTTCCTATGTGAATGTCTTCTAATTGCACGGCATTGAAGTAATCATTTATCCGCAAAGCTGTATAAGTGGCCTTTTGTGCAAAATTTATGGGGCATTTCTCCTTATTAAATCCTCTTATTAATGAACCATTTTATAGGCCTCAAGAACCAATTACAAGAGAACGAAACCATCAGTCATTAGTTTAACTGTGTAAAGGAGTGCCCTTTAAATAGATGTGCCCGGAGCTGGCCTACAGAAATGATATGCAGCTGCCTGGTGAACATACATGGTGGATCCAGCCTACATTTTCAGTGACACTGGCTGTCCACTGGAACGTGTTGCTAGGCTGTGCTCGTGGGTCATATTTTTATCATTTCCAAATGTTTTGAATGACCTTGATGAGAGGCCGCTTCCTCACCTTGAATATTCTCATTAATATCGCTCAAATGTTAACGATCTAGTCTGAAAAAGATGTTTTTATCTGATTCACTTGCTTAAGGAATATTTGCCCCTACGCACATTATCATCCCTTGCCTGGCTTGAATACACATGGAAGAGAATAACCCATTTAGCTGTCTTGTTTTATCTGTAGAGCCCCCACAGCATTACACTTAGTCTAAACATACACTGCTGTTTATTTACACAAATTTTCTCTTTTGCTTACATTATTACTATTTACAGGCTGGCTCTTATTACTCTCATGAGAATGTATAATTTATGCTAAGTCCTTTTTAAAACCTAAAAATACTACTAAAATACTTAAAGATGATTTATTTTGAGTCCCTGTAAATAGAAACATTGTCATATTTGTGTGAAGGTTATAAGACAATTCTCAGACTTTTGTAAAGAGCTTTATTTAAGAAGGTATATTTAAGTTTTGGGGTCACTGGCAGCTCAGGATACAATTACCAAATGGTGATGGTAATGTGACGAGTTTACCTATGTTGATACCTGTGTGTGATGTGTTTTTTCTTGTCCTTTATCTCCCACAGGTAGAAGAAGGTAGTCGCGCCTTCTTAGCTGGAGTGCAAGAAGGCGATGAGGTGGTGGCGCTCAATGGAGAGCCATGCGCCGATCTCACGCTCTTACGAGCCTCCGCGATCATTGACACATCCATTGACTGCCTGCAGCTGCTTCTCAAGAGGTAGTGCCGCAAAGCGCACGCTACATTGATGATAGTTAAGCATGTCTGTGAATTGCAGAGAACACAGACAATGCAATGCACATTCACTTACTCTACAATATCTGTACGTGACAAGTGAGCCTTGTTGCACTGTGGGTCCTTGGTGTTCAGAACAGCAAAGCAGAATGATTATTGCGCCACTCTATTAGCATTTAGATAGCATGTTGTTTTATGACCTGTGCCCTTTTGCATAGTTCAGTGAACCACTGACTGTCTGCCTGTGTATATATATGCATTCATGTCTCTGCGCATATTAGTGAGTTAATGTGTGTCAGCCGTGCTGACCTTCCCACTCGCTTGGCCAGTGCGTTACAGATTTGTGTGTCTTGATTGACATGCAGCTGCTCAGCCATGACTTATTGGGTATTGCTAGTGTGTTTATCAGGGTGACAAGTCTGCAAATATTGCTGCATGTGCCATAATGTTCCCACATCTACACTGTAGAGGGATATACTGTTGTCTTGAAGACATATTAAAGTTGAATCTATTTTTTTTTCTAATTTAAATCCCTGTTCTTTGTGGCTACAGCTATAAGCACAGTTCAAGATTTATATTAAGATTGTTTCTGCGACTGCATGACTATAAACTCTTGCCTATGCAGAATTGGAGAGCCGATGACCTCAGCTTGTGACTATCAAGATTTATTATGATATGTCACTCTAAAGGACTTGTCACTGACATCTAATTCTTATTAAATTCAATAATTGCAATCAGAGAAAATGACATTCTGCTATTGTGTTCCTTACTGACCTTGAAAGTGGGAAATAGGCAGAGCAATATTGAAGCGTGATTACTTTCTTCTTAGATGACCTGAGCCTTTCATTAGACTTCCTGCGTGAAGATCAAATATACTTGACTACTATGACAACTTGAGCAATGGGAGACAAGCTTTACATCCTCAACAATCCAACGGCTCCATTCCTCAGTTATGATGTACTGCTCGTTCAGATGGTGTTAAAATTTAATGAGCAAAAAAAGATTTGTGCGAACATCACACCTGTCTTTCATTTGGAAGTAAAATGTGATGATTAAAAAAAGCAGCACGGAGGTGGATGAATGTCTTAAAGTCTTAAAGTCAAGTAATATAGGAGATGGCATTATGTCTTATTAATATTAATAACAGTTATTGAACTTAAAAACTTGTGCCGCTTACTCATTCCTCTTCCTCCCTTCTCTGAAAGATACTGCACCATCCCCCCAGAAGACTACGAATCAGAAGAGACACCCTGTGGTCATAGGGACTCCTCTGGTGTGGTTTTAGAGAGCACCACACTTCACATCTTCTCTCCAAAGCACGGGTCCCAAAGTCCAAGGGAACTCTACACATCTGTGTCCCAGGATGAGGCCTACTATGGGGAGTTGGACAGCGGCACATTTCCCAGGAGACCCCAGTTGGTTTCCACCGAGCGACATGTTCCCTCACCTGGTGAACAGGGAAGCCGGGAACCTGTTTTTAAGGAAAATGATGAAGAGATACAGCGTTGCTTCTCCCCTGGGGACATGGTCGAGCTCCAGGTCTCCCTGTCTAAGCAGTCCTTGGATGATGTGGGTTGCACCTCTCTTGGGAGCGCCCTTGGGATCCAGGGAGAACTCTCAAACAGAGAGGCCTTTGAGACGATCCACAACATCACCACATCACACAGTGTACCCTGTTCCGTCAGGGAGCCGCTTGGTCAGCATGGGGTTGTTCTCAGCTCCCCTTCAATGCTTGGGCAGGTGGAGGTCATTTTGCAGCAGCCAGCAGCATCAGGAGCAGGGAGGGGCATCTTGAATGTGGGTGGCACCAGGGTCAGTGGAAGTGTTGGATCCCAAAGTGAAGGAGAAGAAGAAGGAGGAGGAGGAGGAGGACACCGTGAAGGAGCTCCTGGGTCATTTACTGTCTCATTTGGAATCCCCTCAGAAGAGGCAACACCAGCAGAAGGACAGGAGTCTGATTCTGAGGGGGATCAAGACAAACCCAACAAGCATCGGGCAAGGCATGCCAGTAAGTATGGACCATTTCTATTTGTACCATGAAATAATGCTCTGGTGTGCATCTTTTTTTCTGTGTGTGGATCTGTTCATTCAAGGGGAATCTGCAAGCTAATAGGTCAACACTAAATTACATTTGCCAACAACATGTGTGCATTCCAAAGCCTGATGTCCAGTGTGTGTGCTCCTCAAAATAGTCTGTCACTGCAGTTGGAGCAGTGTGCTCATTCCTTTGAATGGAAGCAGATACATCCGGGTCTAACCTGAATAACAACAGAATCAGTGATTGGGGTGGTGACAGTAAATAAAAGAAACATAACAAATCAAAAGAAAGGGAGATTTAAAAAGACGTTGAAATGATCATGTAAGAGAAGCTACTGAACTTAAAACATCTTAAAGCGTCCATTTGAAGAGGCTTGATAATGAATATGGAGACTGAGGCGTTCCTCCGTGCTGTGTTGAAGACATAAATATAACACCAGCACGCTGATGATGCCTGCAGAAGTAGCCCTTTGACAGACACCAGCATGTGCTCCCCCAGCCCGTTACCTGATCCTTTCAAACTGGGTGCTTTAACTGAGCTAAAAAAGTGAGTCCGTCGCTCACTCCCGCTGTCTCCTCCACCTTCAGGTTAGTCTTGCAGTAATATAAAAAAGAAAGCCTGCATATTATTTTATTACTGCCTTGTATTGTTTCAGAGTGTGTGGTGTCTGTTATCAGATTAGCTTATGTGTCAGTAAGTGTGATAAATTTAAGAAAAACAGAAGGTTTTAAGTGGTCAGCTTGTGAACTTAAAGATAAGAGCTGGTAAAGACACGCTGTTTCTGGTGGATTTATTGCATGCAGGCTATCTTTAATCTTTTCCGAGTTCCTATTCCTGGCTACTTTATAGGGCTGTGTGGTTCACTGTCTGTGAACAACTTAGGATATTAGACATGGGTCAGAGAATTTCATAATTGCTTTATGGGTTAATGTTCTAAGTTCAAATGAATGAGCAAATTTGGAGGAATACAATCACAAAGGTGGAAAATTCCTAGCTATAGGTGGATAAATATTATGTGTGGACTAAGAATATATGGAATGCAATATCTCTCTGGCTATGGAATCACTTAATAGCTTAGTTTAGAGGGTATTTGTTGTGTGTTCAGATCAGTGTGACAGCGCATATAGTTTTAATTGCTTATTCGTTTGACGTTTCTGCTTCTGCTTTTATTGAGAACATTGGATGTATTATTTTTTTGCACAAGGTTGCTATCAGTGTAGTATTGCATGCTGCAAAGAATTGCTTTGTGCCTTGCTCAATTTTGTCATCTGTCACCATGTTATTTTTGCAAGCTCTATTTTTACTTATCAGGTGAGTGATAAACCAAAGTGACTTATGATGAAGCATATATGATGAGGTACAATTTATATGAGTTTATATGATGAAATATAATTTCATTTTTGACTGATATTTAGGATGGGTATTTTTTAAAAATAGCTTTGAACAATAATAATTTTAATTAATTTAGTCACTACAATTTCATGATCAAGGCAGATACAGTGTCCAGTAAAATCACAGTTGCCTGTAATTTCAGGAGTATCCTTGATTTTGATTTCGAGAATCCTTTATTTAAAACACTGAACTTTCTCTTTTCCTTCTCTTTACAGGGCTCAGGCGTAGTGAGAGTCTCTCTGAGAAGCAGGTAAAGGAGGCCAAGTCCAAATGTAAACGTATTGCTCTTCTTCTTACGGCTGCGCCGCCCAACCCCAACAACAAGGGGGTGTTGATGTTCAAGAAACATCGGCAGAGGGCCAAGAAATACACACTTGTGAGCTACGGTACAGGAGAAGACGAACCAGAGTACAGTGACGAAGAGGACGAGGAAAGTGAAGACGACAAACAAGAAACCCACACTGTTGAATTTACCCTTGTGGCTCCTAACGGCGCAGAATTAAACAAGCATTTCCTCACTAATGCCCATAGTAGCAAAGGTGTGCTAACTATCAACTGGGACAAGGGTCTTCTTGAGATTGAAAGAAACCTGAACAACCAAGCAGAGATGGATTGTTTACCTGAAACCAAGGGAAAGGGTGCCCTAATGTTTGCCCAACGGCGTCAAAGGATGGATGAGATTTCTGCTGAACATGAAGAGCTTAGACGCCATGGGATCCCAGTGGAAGGAGTACCAGAGCCTGAAAAGAAGGTATTGGAGCAGTCCTACATGCAGTCCACAACAGATGGCCATGCTTACATGGATGTAAATATACACCAACAAAACCAACAGCAACAACAGTACCAACAATATCAGGAACAGCAGTACTATGAGCAGCAACAGAACTACCACCACCAACAACAACAACAACAACAATACCAACAACAGTACCAACAGCAGCAGCAGTATGAACAACAGCATTATCCACAACAACAAATGTATCAGCAGCAGCAAGAATATCAACAACAAATGCAGCACTATTCTACAAACATCAATGGCACAGTCCAACATCAAACCAGTGAAATGCAGAGTTCCTTCAGCAATCGTTGTGCAAAGCCTTTCTCTGCAGAAAACATGGTGGCTACCCCTTATTCTCCCGCAGTGAGTGGGACCAATCAAGATTCTATGGGCCAAGGAGAGCAGATAGCTTCCCGTGATGAGCGCATTTCTACCCCTGCAATTAAAACCGGCCTTTTGATGGATGCAAGGAAAAGAAACACTGGCAAGCCTATGTTTACTTTTAAGGAACCACCAAAAATGACACCTAACCCAGCATTGCTAAACCTTCTCAACAGGAATGACAGGAAAATGGGTTTTGAGTCAGGACCTGAGGAAGACTACCTTAGCCTTGGAGCTGAGGCTTGTAATTTCCTCCAGGCTCCAATTAAACACAAAACTCCTCCACCAGTGGCTCCAAAGCCTGTGATAAACCCCACCTCTCCTCCTTGGGCCTCACAGATAGAAATGACCAATCAGGACATGCCTCAACAAGCTGAAAATAGTGTATCTACACCTGCTGTAGCCCCCACCACAGAGTCTACCCCTGCTCCAGAACTCGAGCCAACCCCTGCACCTGCCCTTGAGCCCTCTCCCCCGCCTGCCACCCAGGAGGTTCCTGCCAGCACCACCACAGAGGAGCAGCACACATGGACTCAACAGGAGCCTGAATCTCAACAACAGCATTTGCAAGTGTCAGCTCAGGAAGAATATGGTCGTGTGAATTCAATTGTGAAGTCTGAGCCTGCTCCTGTGACTAGCTGGGCTTCAGCACAAACACAAGCACAACAGCAGCCATCTACCAATTCTTGGCATTCAGCTGAAGTGCAGCCCCAGGAACCACCTCCAAGTCAGTCCCCACAACATCCACCATGGGTGACACACCAACCTACTCAGACCCAAGCACAGCATCAAGCCCCAACAAATACTTGGACCCCTCAAAACCAGCCATCCTGGAATCAGCCTCAAGAGCAAGCACAAACCCAAACAAATGTTCAGCCGTCCTGGGCCCAGCCTCAAGAGCAAACACAGTCTCAGTCACAAGTTCAGCCACCCTGGACACATTCTCGTGATCAGCCAAATCTGCAGCAAATGCAACCAACTTGGGGTCAACCTCAGGATCAACACGTGCAGCAGCAACCCCAAGCCCCATGGGAACAGCCATCACAAACACAGTCTCAGCATCAACCACCATGGGTGCAACAACCCCAGCAGAAATCCCAAACACAACCGCCTTGGGTTCAACAGGTTCAACCAGAATCCCAGCAGCAACCACCATGGGTGCAGCAGCCACAGCACCAGGCTCCACAACAACAATGGCCTCAGCCCCAAGCACCAGTTCAGCCTCAACCACCTTGGGTTTCAGCTCAGCCTCAACAGCAGCAGCAACCTTCAATCAGTGCATGGCCCCCATCACAAACTCAAGCCCAAGCTCAGCCACCCTGGATCCAAACACCCCAAACACAACCTCCAGGACACCCCCAAGCCAGTTTGAATCCATGGGCACCAGTGCCTGCCCAGCCTCATTCCCAGCCATCATGGGCTCAGCCTCCAGAGCATGGTCAGCACCCCATGAGTTCTTGGGCCCAAGAGCAAAATCAGGCCCAACATCAACCACCTTGGGCTCAACCAGTTCCACCGCAGCCCACACCACAGCCAAACTGGCAACAGTCTTCACAACCACAGCCACCATTGAATACATGGCCTTCAGCTCAGACACAGCCTCAGACACCTGTGAATACCTGGGCACCACATTCACAGCAAACACCTGTGAATTTTTCCACATCAATGGTGAATACTCGTCCTTCTCCAAAACCATGGCATCCGCCACAAAATGCCCCACAAAACCGGACTCCTCCACCCCCACCACAGCGGATGCACTCCTTTACTATTGGTCAAAAAGTTTCATCACCCGTCAATCCAATGGCTACTGTCTTAAACCCATCATCCCCAGGTTCATCCTTTGAGATGCCAGCCGTCAAAGGAAAAGGAGCTGATATGTTTGCCAAGAGGCAGTCTCGTATGGAGAAGTTTGTCGTGGACTCTGAGACTGTGCAAGCAAACAAGGCAAGCCGGTCAACATCGCCAGTTGCTTCGTTACCAAATGAGTGGAAATATACACCCAACGTACGTGCTCCACCTTCACGGGCATATAATCCTATTCAGTCCCCTTCTTATCCCCCAGCAGCCACAAAGCAGCCCCCTCCAAGCCCTTCAACCAAAACCAAGAAAAAAGACAAGGAGAAGGAAAAGCCTGCTCCTAAACCCCTTAATGTTATAGATGTTATGAAGCATCAACCTTACCAGCTTAATTCCTCACTCTTTACTTTTGGCCCAGCAGCAGAGGCTGCTAAGCCCCCTTCACCTAAGCCTGAGTGTTCACCTCCTAACCCTCCAGTCGAAAACCAACCAATTAGATATGAGCAAATGGCCCCCATCCAGCCAGCTGGACAATATAATGCCCCATACCCCCAGCAAGGCTATGGGATGCCCATGCAGCCTGTCATGCATGATGGCCACTACCAGCCAAACCCAGTTTATCCTCCTCCCAACCCTTATCAACAACCTATGGGCGGTCCATACCAGCAAGCATACAACCAACAGTATCAGCAACCTGCCCCACCTGCTTATCATCCCCAAGCACCTCAGTCTCCAAACTCTCCCTACCAACAGGCACCACAGGCTCCTTACCAAACAGCCAATAGCCCTCCCTACCTGGCAGCTCCCTCAGTAAATTACCAGTCACAGCCTCCCAGTACCTATGCCGTTCCTAGTTTTCCTGTAGCTGCAAGACCTGAGTCTGTATCGGGTGGTAACCCTGGAGCTGCTCCCAAACCTAAATTCACAGCTAAAAAGAGCTCAGCTCAGGTGTGGAAGCCTACAGCAGTTGATAAAGAATAATTCTGGTAGATTCATGACACCCTTGGTGTCTGTTTGAGTCAAGGAAATTGCTCTTGGAGACCACTACCAAGTGGACAGTTTTGAGCATATGAACTTGCTTTTGTAACAACTATCTTCATCTCTACCTACTCTTGTTATTGACATTGGACAGAGCTTAATGGTTTTCAAAGAGCTAATGTCAATGTCATCACTAACAGATTAAGAATGTAATTAAAACAGGATGTAAGTATATTTCATCAGACACAATTGAACCGAAAGTGGTTATGACGTATATATGCATTTTGACATAATCATAGAGAATTATGCACATTCATACTTAATAAAATCACTTTAAATCAATGTGATTTTAAGTTAAAGAATCTAAAGGTGGCAATATAAGAATGTAGGGGAGCATGATACTCAGGAAGAAGTGAATGGTACCTGACAGTGCAACAGGAAGTTGATTTTTGAAAAGAAGAAAATGGGAAATGTGCCTAATGCTATTTGTTGAACAAAGAAACAAAATAAAAACAACTAAATTACAATTCAAATAAAAAAAGAAATAAAATAAACAAATAAAATAAAAATAAAGTATTGAGGGAAAGGGGTGGGGTATATGGGGTGTAATGTTACCAGGCAGAAGGCTAAATTTGCAACGTCAGTGATGTCATAAGTGCAGAGATTATGTAACAAGTCTGTGGAGTTTCAAGTAAAGGCTGGAGAATACAGCAAAACCCTTTACAGGAAGTGTCAGTTAACACCACCTTACTTGAACTTCAACTGTTTGACCGGTATATAATATTCTTGAGCAGCTTTTCCCCAGAGTCTTCTCAATAGCACAGACTTAAGATGGTCAGTTTTATTTTAAGCTTTTTACCAGCTGTTGCATCATGTTAGGTGCTATATTTAAACTGCCTCTTAGGAGAGAGTGCTGAGGTCCAGAGATAGTAAGCTTAAATTTCAACTTAAGCCAGTGAAAGCTACTTTATCTGAGTTTCTTTTTTAACAGAAAATATATGGAAATACCCACTCTACTAGTCTCACTCTTTAATGCATCTTCTCTTGCTTTTGTTTTATATGAATAGGTGATAAATGATTAACAAAAGAAGATTTATTGAAAGGATAATCAGCCTGATAATGTTCAAAAATATATTTTTGGTACAGGGCTGCTTTTGTTCTTGTTCTTGTGTTTTTTTTTTTCTTTTTTCCCTTTCCTTTGTGTGGTTCTCTTCATAGTGCACTATCTGTATGATTCACTGCAGTGCCATTAAAATGTCTTTTATCCTTACTTGGCTTTCCTTTCCTTTTGTCCTTTGAGCATGTTTTTTGGGTTTCTTCTGTTCTGTGCTCGTCTCTTTTCTTTCATCTCGCTGAATTTCACCACTCCTCCACCTTTCATATAAATGATGATAAAGTTAGTCCATATTTGCTCAGACAAGAATTCAGTTTCTATCTAAGATCATCACGATTGGACATGTACATGTACTTTCTCTTTAGAAAAACAGCGATCCAAAATGAATCACTATTTTAAAAAAAAGACTTTAAAAATATTATTATGTAGAAACACCTCATTATCCAAATCACCTACTTTTACAGCAATTGAGATAAATGCTTGAGAAGCACATTCCTGCACAATGACTACTTGATGCATTTATGAAGGTATTATTAGGCTGTTGACTTCACTAAATACAGGCGACCTCATTGGATAATTCTGGAGGTGGAAGTGAGTAGGCCCATGCTGAAATGTATATCCATGGTGTGTCATGCATTTTCGGAAAGGGCAGTTATTTGTTAAGTGTGAGTTGAAGTATCAAGTGGTCTCTTAAGCAAGATTTAAATTTACAATTTATGTAGCTATATTGTTATTCAGATATAAATCAATTTCAACATGTTCTGTATGCAATGAAAGGGAACTTACTGGTAATTAATTAACGGTTCGAATCAACTCATTGGTATCTAATACTGCACATTATCTAAGTTTTATTCAGTATAAGGCAGGGCAGACATATTGTTCAGATTAAGATCTTAGACAAACTTACAACACTTATTCTTATGTATACTATTTTGAGCAGCTGTCACACAAATTAAAAGCCCCTGTATGCACACCATCGTGAACACCAACTCTTTAGTCTTTCTTCTTAGAATGCGAGATAGATAATAGACATAAACAATGCAAGGCAGGTATAAAGTCATGTAGGCAATCTCTGTCAGCAGAATGAAAGTATGACCTTAGATTGTCTACTAATCTACTCATACATTCTTGAGTCTGCCCTAATCCAGGATAACGCTGCCACAGGCACTTTAGGCCTACCAAATACCTGAGTCAGCAGAGAATTGATTCCCCCTTGACTTATTCAGCTACATTTTTTTTTATGACTGCACTCTCTTCTATTCTGTTCTTTCATTTTCACCACCTCTTGCCGTCTGCTGATCCTACACAGCTTTCACCAGATGATGGCAGCACGACCTTTTCTGCACGCCTTCCATATCCAGTCGACTGTACTGTCAGAGTCAGTGAGAGGTACGGAGGTGTTTTGTCACCCCGTATAACCGTTAGCTGTCCAGGCATCCTAATGGAAATTTTAGTCGTGAGAATTTCGGAGTTTCACCATCTCGTTGTCATACTTTTCTGCGTGTTACTGTCTAGCAAAGCAGATTCAGTGACAACGAGCAGAGCTTCTCATAAACCAGTTGTCTTAAAGAAAAAAAAATGAGAGGGCGGTTCATTTTGTTTGGACAAATGATAAAGAACATTAGTGCACAAAGAATGCTGACCATTTTTAACATGAGATACAACATTAAACTATTAGAGCACTTAAAAGAAATGTGTTGACAAAGAGCCACTCTATTTTCCAATGTTTTAAAAGCTGATTTGATTTGGCCAGAGGGCCAGTCAGCCAAACAAAAATGAACTCTTATTAAAATAAACATGTCTGGATCTTTCTTTGCAGGCACTTGGCAGAAGCTATTCCCTTTCCCCACCAGCCAGAGTACCATTCACAGGCCAGAAGTCAGCCTCGGCCTCTACTTCCCCCAAGCTTCCGGGTCGGGCCTTTGCAACTCCCCAGGCAAAGCAGACATCCTCTCTGGAGAAGGGCCACAAACGCCTAACACCCTGGGAGGCCGCCTCTCGGCATCCCCTGGGTCTGGTGGATGAAGCGTTTGATTTCCAGGACCTCCAGCAAAGCCTTGTCTCAAACATCCGCCTGGCAGCCCAGCGCAAAATACTGCCCGAGCCACCGGCAGAGTGGAAGGCCAGAGTCTCTTACCAAGCCCCGCATAAAACGGGCAGCCACACTTGGAGCCAGAGCCAAAGTCGCAGCCGTAGCCGAGCTCCGCTGCCATCATTTGTGTCCCCAACAAGGAGCACTGTCTCCATCCCTGCTAGTAATGTTGGTTACAGGTCTCTGCCCAGACAATGGCAGCCTCAGAGGTCTGCGGCAGAGGCAAATCTGGGGCCCTCACTGTCCTACTCTGAGTATAAGAGGCCCTTGGGAAAACAAACTTATAAGTCTGTGTACACCAGCAACACTTGGAGCTGGAAGCGGTAGGGCACAACTCAACTCGTGTGACCTTAAATGAACGAAATCCCGCTCCTCGCCGATTCCATAATGCATTCATGTGCAGTCGCAGCATTTTCCTTTTTAATTCATTAATACCTAAAGACAACAGTAACATGAGTGAGGAGAGTAAGCTAATGATAAGTGGTTACTTAGAAAGATTGCTGGAGTTCTCCAACGACGTGCTTATTTCATTTTTTTTTCAAAAGGCTTAATACTTTTCATTCTTAAATCTTTCGTATAAAATATATGTGTTGAAAATTTGCATGGCATAATAAAACATGAAAGGAGGTTATTATTTTAACACTGTATGGAGACTTAAAAAATATTCCATTAGCATTTAACAACTTTCTAGCTTGGTTAATACACTGAAGTGGGCCTGTAATTCACTAGATGAGACAATAAGTATGTTATTTAGAATGGATAATGAGTCTGAATGGACATGGTTAGTACAAAATAAGTGGAAAGATCTGAGTGTTTGTATAATAATAGTATATCTGGATATAACTAGAACTGTTGACTGTTCTGTGAACCTTTCAGAATATACAAAATAGGCAATTATGATCTGGGAAAGATATATGTGAGTGTGCTAAGAGGGAGAAGGAAACAATTATCCACAACATAGTAAGTTGCAAGCTTGTGGATGAATTTGCTGTTCGTGCTGGTTTCGTTTTTCTGCTGTGGATGTGCGCGTACCTTAGCATGCCATTTCTTGCAGTGATTTGTGGCACTTTGTTTTTCTGGATTTATGGGTTTTCTTTGATTTTTTTCAATCCATGAAACTTGAGGATCATTTCACTGTCAGAATTAGAATTACAGACACATTAAAAGTGAGGGCCAAAACTTGGGGAAAGGTTAGCGCCATAACTCAAGCATATTGTGGGCGGACTTGTTGTTATGTAAGCTCTAATGAGTGAGATTAATTCACTTATTTACCAGGTGCATTTTAATTAGCGCATTAGCATGTAGCCATTAACTATTCAGTGAGAGGGAAGAGGAGAGAGGGGGAGATGAAAATGGGTCATCTTTTTGACCGTTAAAGCCATTTTTCTTTGTTAATCTGGAATGAATTGTCACATTCCAGCACATTGTATTTGAAAAAAAAAAATAGCATGTAGGACTTTGAAGTTTTAGCTGGAAGTAAAAGTTTGATTGAGGAATGTTAACTCTTAATTATGACGTGTGTGATGGTGTTTTCGTTTATTATGGGTATACTGGCACTGGGATTATGGCTTTTCGTATGTAATTGGTTTGTGGTTTGTGTTTGGTTTGGAATTTTGCGAAAGGCTTGTAATCATCTCCAAAGACTAAAGCTACGTTGGTGTTTTCACAGAGTGTACATAATGTCCTAATGTGATTCTCGCCGAGCGGTCTCATAAACATAAGTAAGATTTACCACACTCGCATTGTGTTGTGGCTCAAGTGACTCACCGAGCGTGCTGACATACTATAGCGTCTCTGTGATAATTACACTGTATTGCTTCCATTCAAATGACACTTATTATGGTCACGATAGAATAACAGTAATCCGTTTTTGTTCCATATGAATTCAGGTAGGGATTCACATGAAGCTTTTTACAAAATAAATACAACCAAATAGCACTGTTTCAAATTGTGTTGTGTGGTTGTGCTCTTTGCTCTCCATTCCAAGCATGAAATACAGTGGCTCTGGGCCATTTGTTGCTTGCCGTACCATCCCATGAAGCTTTTTGTATGATGTGTTGTCTTGAATAGTCACTCGCTCTCTATCCGGCGGGGGGGGGCTGGGAGGGGTTGGTGGGGTTGGCACTTGTTCCCATGGTGACCACCAGTTACATAATAACAGTGGGTACTGTAGCTGAACCATTAGAGAATGAGCGATAAGGACACAGAGGGAGACGATAAACAGCAAATATTTCCCCACCAATTTAGATTTCGAAAACGCCGTGCGGGATTCAAGCGCTGTTAAACGAATGGAGCTTGAATTACAGTAAACTTGCTGCTTTTGGCATCCAACTTTACATCCACCCGCTGGTGCTGCAAACTCAACCTGCCTTTCCCTATTTGTCTCTTTTACCAAGTAAAGAAATATAGAGGAGGCAAATCTAATTTAGCAAAGGTCAATTAAAACATAGTGACTGGATTATAAGGTGAGTGAACCCTATTAGTCCTCGTTCTCTCCTATATCACATGATGGCATTTAAAACAAATAGTATCTGATTGGTCTCCAGGCCCTGAGGGAGCCATGTTCCCATGCTGGATGTCACTGAGTGTATTTATTGTTGGCTGTGCGCTGCAATTCTGGAGTGCAGATAAAGAGAATTGCAGCTGACACAACTTTATTTTTGTTGTTAAAGCTTTGTCAGGGCTTTCTAAGCTGTTTTTTAATCCCTTCGATGCTGTTTAATATGTATATTTGCAATGTTGCAAGATTGCCACAGATACTTGGCCTTTGGTAAAGGTGAGTTCCCAACAAAGTCAAGCACCACTTTATCAATGACACCCATCATGTTCCACATGTGTCAATTGATTTTCACCTGCTTATTATTGAATATTTTTATTCAAATCCTAAAATGAATTATGTCAAATTAGTTGATCATTTCACCTTTCTGCATACTGTGGAAACTTAGCCTACAACTAGGCCTACCCCAGGTTGGGAATCATTGATGGGCTATTGAACATCTTGAGCTCAACGAGCAGAGACAGAGAGGTAGATGGAGGGAAAAGCGAGCAGCAGTGGCAGCGCTCTAAATTTAGTCTCCTTTTCGCTTGTGAACTAAATGCCAATGACAACAGACCAACTGACACCCACCCACCCACTCATTCAGTCACTCCGTCAGCCCGCAGCCCCCACCAACCCACGACAAGCCCCAGTGTCGGGGAGCGTCAGCGCCCACACGGGTGGCACTACCCTGTCTGACCCTCTCTCCTCTCACCTCAACTTCCTACCCTGAGGAGACAAGCACAGCAGGAGACTCCCCCCAAAAGGGTCCTTCAGGACAGGTAAGACATCACGAGGGCTATCCACAGGTGTGTCTAATGTCTAATTCTCACATGACGTTTGTGCTTTAAAACAGGCATGATTCTCACAACCACATACAGTTTTTCTATCACATTGCCCTGTCAATCACGCGCCGTGCCATGTGTTATAGATTTTTTATGTAGCAGCAGCAACTATACAAAACATGTTTTATGATATTCTTATGCTTGATGTATTAAAAATATCAGTGTTTGATGGATAACAGTTGATTTATTGAAGCTGAAATAAAACTTTTCAAACTTGCCTTTTATCAACTGAGCCAAAACCAATGATTTCCAGATGATCCCTTGATTTGCATGGTGGATAGACATTTGGCATTTGCAGTGAAATGTGCTTTTGTTCCCCCCAAAAGTATTTTGGACCGGAGCGAAGCGTTTGTATTGTGCGTTCACTGACACCTCGGTGTAAACTTTCCACTGTGCTATTTCATCCACTGTCTCACGTGTTTGCTGTGACAGCACCATGTTCTCTATCTGTGTCCTTTCAGCCCACTTGGGTAATTTCAAACATATTGATTCCTACACCCCTGACACAGCTGGTTGCCACGTCTGAAGAGCATGTGCTTGGCGTTTAACAGCCCAAGGTTATTTAAAGGGATGTGCTAACTTTGCCTTTTTCACTGCCCCAATAAATTCTATCTGCTTCGTTGGGTCTTTGTGCGTTGTGTGGATGTGTGATGGTTGGGCAATCGATGGGCCAACATGCAGCTGTGTTGTGTTGCTTTTGTGTCTTATTGTAAGTTTGAACAAGTTGCACTGATGTGCGCTGTCTCCTGTGACTTTTTGCCTCACCTCCGACTCCCCAAGGGCGGCCATGTCACAGTTCTCCACCATGACGAACAGGGAGAGGAAAATACAGGCGGCGGCGATCTGCAGGGAGATTCAAGGCCAGGAAGGTAGATGTATCATTTCATCTCTGTTTCCTTCCTTTGCTTCTGTTTTCATCTCACCTTCTCTGCTTACTCCTCACATCCTGCTCCTTCCACCCCGCTGCATTCCCTTTTTATCACACATACAAACATAGACGGGGACTTAACACCGTTACTTACAGTGCACATTTGGTTCTCAGACATATTAATTTTACTGTAAACGGCAGCTCACTTTGGCTGACACACGCATGCACTGGACACTTCCACATTCACTTTATAGAAGGTATGAACCCACCATTTGCGGCAGTTGCCAACCCTGCCTTCCATGAACCTGACTATAAATAAGCAAATGAATACTTTTATGGGCCAAAGAAACTAATCCCTTTGTCGTTGTCCTTTGAACAGGCTATTTCAGGGAGTAGACAACTGTGTAGCTGGGATAGGGAGCGTCTGAAGGATACTGACAGCTGAAAGATATTCTGGCAAATTGTGTGTCTCACACTTGGATATAGGCCTATGACATCTCCATGATCAGCATGCAGTAGCTAGCACGCGGCGCTAACCACAAAACAAGCTCTGGACATGGGTGGATTACGAGGGCAGATAATTCCTTGTTCATCATATTGGCAGGAATACCGAGTCAGCAATCCATGTAGAGGGCTTTTTCGCAGCAGTTTTTTTTTTTTTTTTTTTACTGTGTGAATATAATTTGTGTTCAACGAGGTTTGATAGGTGGGAGTTTATGAAACAGGAAAATAAATATGTCTTGTTAGAAATGAGATCAATTTCTAAGTCTGTATTGTAAGCGCTTTAGTCACTGGTTTGTCTCCTTGTGTTCAGATGTAGAGATGGATCTTGGGAAGAAAGTGAGCGTGCCTAAGGACATCATGCTGGAGGAGTTGTCCTTCGCCTCAAACCGAGGCTCCCGTCTCTTCAAAATGCGCCAGAGACGCTCCGAAAAATACACTTATGAGAGCATCCAGAATGAAAACAACAGGCAGCTCAATGTAAGCAGAAAAAGTGAAGTACACAATCACACATGAATGAACACACAAAAACACACTGGGGGGAAAATGTATTCTGGCAAAAGTGTTTTTTATGGGAGTAGTTAGACCAATTCAGGAGAATCTGGATGTGACTGTGGAGCCTGAGCTAAGATGAGTTAGCAGTTAACAGTTAGCATAGCTTAGCATCAAGACTGGTAAAAATTGTTTGCCCTCGAGGATACCTAAAGATAATCTAAAACATCTTCTAGCTAGCTAGGACTGGAAATAGTGGGAAACATCACTATTTCCGGCCCTTATGCTAAGCTATATTAGCCAACTTCATGCTGTAGCTCTATATTTAGCACACTATCGATGTTCTCATGTAATTCTCAGCAAGAATCACATCTTAAACCAACCATTAAACACACTTTGATGAAGAGGTTATTGTACTGCCGTCACACTGCCAGAGCGCGTTTTCTTCAACACACTCGGCCATTTTTGCCACATCTTTCCCCTCCATCGCATGGAAAAACATTCACACAATACTTTACATCCTGACAGAGTGTATGTGGGAAAGATTAAGCACTTGAAGTGTTTATTTGACTCATGCTACAAACATTGGGCGGCACAGAAATAGTAGATGCGAAAGTCTTCGAGCAGGTCATAAGTAGCTTTATTAATGTCCCTTTGTGTATGGACTGGCAGTGTGCCAAGTCAGCATTTACTCTCCCCAGCAGTACTTATCTTAGCCTGACGTGGTCACACATAAAGCAATTTATGTACTGAAGCTCTCAGTAAAATTGAATCAAGATAAAATAAAGGAGTTTCTCCATGATATATCTAATTAATTAGCGGCTCTAGTTATATCCTCTTTCATTTAGTTGTGTGGTGCCCTTGTGTACATTCCATTGCCCTCTTCCATAGATAAAATAATTATTACACTCCAGAGAAGTTTCCCCCCTCATCTTTGAAGTGAGAAGGCCTCACATATCTCTGGTTTGTTTATTGCTCGGGGCAACGGAGGGATTTTGTTTCAAGTTGTCAACATTTCCTGAGGAAGTCCTGGAGTAAATCATCATAAATATCTTTCAGAGGGATGAAAGCTGGACGCTTGGGCTGCAGTGCATTTCTTTCTAGACCACAAAACAATGTTCCTCAAGGAAAAGTGGACACGCTGACAATTCCTCTGCTTCTTCTTGTTGGAAAAAAGACATGTAAACTTGAGGTTTGTTAACTGCTGCTTGAGTTCAGATGAAAAATAGCAGCGCTGAAATGTAGAACGTTGGGATTGATAAAGATTCACTGACGCTGATTACTGTGCATGGAAATAACATTTTTCATTTTAATTCAAATACAAATAAATTGGTCAGAAAATCCTTTAATAAAATAAGTGTTGATAAAACCAACTCATCATCAGGTTGACATAATAGCTATTCTGGAGCATTTAAGTAATTACACAACCTTTTTTTAGCTTCTTTTGAGTTTTTCACAACATGGACAAAATGTCCTTTAAGCTATAATAAATATTTTATATGAACAATGAATCAAATAGCTATGTGTAAGTGAAATGCACATAGGAATTATCATCTGTCTCTGCTGTTTTAGCACCTTTTAAGTCTTTGTTTTTGTACTCCAACCTTACTGATTTGGTTCAATCTCACACTACCATCAGAGTCAAACCCACACCCAAATGGCACCAAAGACAATGTTAGTGACTGGCTGGTCAAACACTGTTTGTCACGACTCAAAAAAAAAAAGTGATATGTCACTTTTGTGTTAAAACTTGTTTCATCTGCCCCCAAGTGGCCAAAAATCAGAACACCTCCATTTCCGTTGCTGAGGAGGTGGTGAAAAGTTCTAGAAACATCTCACCACAATGTCCATTGCTGTTCCCCATTAAGTCAAGAATTAACTTTCAATCACAACAGGTACAAAAATGTGTTTAACTTTGCTTTTAGAACACAGCGGTCTCTCAAACTGAGGACGGGAATGCCGCGGACAACCAACAAACCAACCAACAAAGCAACGGCAGCGGCGAGAACAACTTGGATGTCGACCAGTCACAAGTGCCATCTGACACATCAAATACGAAAATGGTGCCAAATCCAGACAGTATCGCCCCGGGTAGGTGACACAATGTACTGGAACGCCAACACATTTGCAGCAGTTAGATCAACAAAACAGTTGACCTTCATTCAGCTCTGTGATATGACCTGAGTTGCTGTTTCTTTGCGTAGTTCTGGCTCATGAGAAATGGTACTGCTCCTGTTGCTGTGAGGATGTGCACAAAGCACTGGACGTGCCGTGTTTGGATAAGGATTCGTTCCCTTTTTGAGCAGTTTTTCATTGTTTGCGCTCGTGCGGGCTTTGATCATGCAGGAGAACATTTTCTTCTCGCCTGGAATCTGCTGGCCTTGGGCAGAATTTGATTACACGTTTTTTTTATACTCCCACCCTCTCCCTGTCTCCTTTCTTTGTCTGTCCTTCCATCTTCATCCCACTCCTTTGTTCCATGTCTACTCCTCCACATTCCCCTATTTCTCTCAATCCCTGCCTCTTTTTTTTTACCCCTCATCATTCACAATCAGTTTTGACCATCTTTTTAAAAAAATGTTGAGTTTTGCCCCGGGGAAATGTTTCCTGTTTGCCTCTTGGACCGCTGATACCATCAGCTCTGCACTCACTTCCTCCTTCATGTTCCAAATCTGCCCAATACTGAGTTAGGGATGAGTATGACTACACCGGGGTGGGGTGTTATTTCTGGAGTTCCAGACCAGACACCACCCTTCAGTGTCTGAATGAAGTCACTTCAGCTGTAGCAGAAATCAGGCCAAAGTGCGTTAGGTATCAAATGGTAACAACTCTTAAAATAGCACACTCATGAACCCGGGGTGCATGTTCTGTGTTTCTGAACTGGTAGCGATGTGTTAACCGGGCTACAGTGATATACTCTGTTTAGATTCCAATAGAGCTTAAATAAGATGTGGGAAGTTTAAACTACTGAAATAATAATTTACCACAGGGAGCAGTGCGGCTCTTCAAAACGAAGCATAGAAAAATATCAGCTGTGTCTCACAATGTTGTCATTTCATCCCTGCATCGCTGGATGTGTGACATTCCCTTTGCACAAAAATATCAACTCGTCCAACCACGAGAACAATCTTACATGGCCTTAAAAAAAAAATCTTCCACACAATGTTTTGTAATAGATTCCCCCCCAAAAATCTGTAAACTTCCCCCGCAGGTCTGTTTGGTCTCTCCTGCTTCCTCCTTGGGGCAAAACATAAACTCAGGAAGGGGGATTGTTCATTGTGAGAGGTTAGGACGTGACACGACGGCCCCGTGTTATGTAATGCCTGAAGCTTGCAAGCCCCCCCTGAGTGAAGCGCTGCGTTTGAAGGATAGTGCTTTGGAAAGGCCTCTCCTACGCGGGGGAGGCACACATGCAGGCGAGCATACACACAAACACGGGGAAGATGCCTTTTGACTTGTTTTGCTGTGAACTTTAACGGGGAGCAGGTCTTAAGAAAACCCAGTGGAAGGTCGTGCAATGCTGTGACTGATATTAATGTTAAAAAGCTCAACTTGGAAATTTGGCAGCTCCAAATGGAGGCAAAAGGTCCTTTTTTTTTACTTTAGTACCCAGAAATCATATGATGAGACATCAGCAAACTGCACACACTCAAGCTTACTCATGACCAGCTGACTTGTCTGTGAGTTTTATATAAAAAAGGTAACTCAAAAGGAAAGGATTACTTTTCTGTGGACAACATGTTTTTCTGTTGCTGTTTAAGAAATAGTTCATTACTTCATAACTAACCATGTGTGGAGACATAGCCAACACTGAAACCAGAATAGTTTTGGAAAAAAGAAAGTGGGAATATATAAATAGATTAGATGAGCAGATTTGGAAACAACCGAACACGGAAAACACTAACATCTTCTCTGTCGTATAAAAGTCCTGTTTCCAATCATGCTCTGTTTTCCGTCAAATGCGCCCAGGTTACGGCGGTCCTTTGAAAGACGTCCCTCCAGAAAAGTTCAACAGTACAGCCGTGCCAAAGTCCTACCAGTCACCCTGGGAGCAGGCTATTATCGGTACCCCGGCCTTGGCTGACACTCTCATCGCCAGCCTGCCTGAGCCAGAGGCCCGTCCAGACCTACCAGGCTACAAAAGTTTCAACAGGTAACGAGAACAAGTCATTTATTTGGATGGTGAAAATATAAAATAAAATCTAAGTATTTTCTTATTCCAAATTTACATATTGTTGCTTTAATATATCATGCACACAAATGCTTAGTGAGCAAAACTACTACACATTCATCTAACTCGCAACGTACAAAGGTATGCTTCTCACCCGTAGCAGCTATATCCTAGGGTCAAAGAGTTTGCTTAGCTTTAATTAGTTGCATCACTTCAAATGTCACTGCAGTTCCTCTCGTTAGCACATGACGACTACTGTTAAAACACTGTCACTCCGGCACCTCCAGGGTGGCAACCCCATTCGGAGGCTTCGGCAAGGCACCCGCTACTTCTTTCAAGACCCTTCAGCTGGAGCCCCTCCCTGACTACCCCGAGCTCCAGGCGGAAAAAGCGGCGGTAAACCGACCCACCTTCAACAGATCCGCTCTTGGGTGGGTGTCGACGGGCGCCCGAGTACCCCTCCCTTCCGCTTCCCGTGAGCCTGTGCTAATCCCTGAGTCAGACGACCTCTGAACCTGTAATGAGGTCACACAGAGATGCTGTCTACTTAGTTGCTGCACCAGAGGTTGTGGTGAACGGGGTAACGTTTCGGTCAGAACAGAGTCAGGGTGAGAAGAAAGTGTCCTGTTGGGATGTGCAAGTTGCCACGTATGTAGCGTCCTTGGTTTTTCCTAGGGATTTTAACAATTGCACTGCACTCAAAAATGAATTGATTATCCTGCACAGTAGTCAGAGACACTACAGGAATACATGGAATTTGTTGTATATTAATGTGCATAAGAGTATTTTATCTTGGAGACACAATTATTTTTTTTGCTCAATAAAATGATTCAGAATTCAACAAGTCCGAGTTATTTTTTGCTTGAATTTCATTTTCTGTCACCAAAAAAAAATCCATATTCCACCACATGTCCTCGGGTAATCATTTCACAGTGAGATGGCCAGAGCTACACTGAAGGCTCGCTTGAGTGAATGATGCCTCGCTTGTGTGTTATATAGTCGTATGCAAACCCATCACTTATCGCATCGCGTGAGAGGCCAAAGATACATGTGAGCCACTGTAACATGCCTCAAGGTTACACCGCCTGACGAATCAAATCTGCTTCACTGACATGAGCGGCCTGACTGATGCGCCTCTCATCTCTTGGCGATGCCCGGGCGAAGGGGATGGGATTGATTGAGAGAGCTCCTTGATGATGAGCCGTGCCTGCTCCTTATCTGTCCGTCTGTTTGCTACCACAGCGCTTGGGAATTCATCTCGCAGATAACGCGCCTAGACAAACAGACTTAACTGTCTGGATGTTGCCAGCGTTTGTTTGAGCTAAAAGAAGAAAAGTTGATTATTTTACACGGGTTTCAAGGGTTTGAGTACTTTTTGAATTCAAGCCATTTATACTTCGTTGGAAATAGATTATGGTGTGGTAAACAACCAGAAAAACTGCTTTTTTGCATGCTGCAGCTAGTGTTGTCATGCCAACATGCTAGCTGCCTGTGCTAACAGCTTTTAATGCATATGTTAAAAGGATGTATTCTATGTGTGCATGCCTATATTTCCTTTAATGTAATACATTAAAGAAATATAACATCTATTGATAATACTAATGTACCTTTTAACCGTCTTTAATACTTCTGCTGCTTCTTAGCCGACAGCATTATCTGAATAATGGAAGATAATCTGAGGCGGTGGAGAAGGTCAGACATTTCCCAGCCCATCCTTTCTCCTTTTTTACTTTTCCCATTTCCATTACCATACTCTTCCTGTGTAATCACTGACAATTTGAGTCCACGTGCCACAAGGTTCTGGGCGTAGAAGAGCTTATCTGCTTGTCTGACCCTGTGACGACAGATTAAAAGTGCTTTGACCTTTTGGAGTATTATTGCATGTCTGGTGTGAAAAGTACAAAAGGTACCGTGCTGTAAGAACACTTACAAACAGTAAGGATGTTACTTAAGTGAGAGTATGTAAGTATATTCAGGAAAATGTATCAAAATATTAAAAGTAAGAGATTATGTCATAATTATTATATGATGCATTCATGTAAAAGCAGGATTTTACTGTTCTAGTTGGTTTAGAATGAGATAATTTTGAACTATTTTATATAGTACTGCAACTATTTTCATTATAGATTAGTCTGCTGTTTTTGCTGAAATGCTCATATGTGCACATATATATCTCATATATATGTCACGAGAGCCACGATAGATCAAAACGTGACAGAAGGAAAGTCACATACCACGACACACAATAACGGACGGGTTCCAGTCGGGAGAGGTCAGGTCTCACACGCGGGGTGCAGCTGTCAGTCGCCGTGGCAGTGTGTTGCGTGTCAGATAACATGACATTGTGATATACGACTGAGATATGTGACGTCAGGTAAGTGTGAGATAAACACACAGGGCACCTGTGTCAGTTCGCCAAGCCGGCACCTGCTTATTGTTGGTTTCACGTCAGTTATTCTGTTTGTGATTCCAGGGCGGTGACATATTTTCTTTCACCTTCATTAAAGTTTGTAGATCAGCACAATATATGTGACTTGATGCCGTAAATGTAACTCGATCTCACAACATACGCAGCGTTTCTCGTGTGAGACTGTTTGACCGTGTAAAATGCTTTTCTAGGACCAGTGTGGAAGATCGTTGCGTTCTGCAGGAATTGGTGTGTTTCATGCGTTTAAGTGAGTGAAGTCCGTCTTCAGAAATGAATTCGGAAATGCCTCTCACATTTCCTTCAGCCATGTGACTAAGTCCAGCATCAGCATTCCTCGCCTCTGTCGGAGACCCTTTGGAATGCGCAGCTCCCGTTGCCACTCCCTTTTTTGAGACCTATTGAATTCCTGCTGCCAGACTCTTTGGGAGAACGGTGCTTACAGCACGCCGACTGGCATTCGACAATCCCGGCAGCACTGCCAAGCACCACAGTAAATACTGAGGGGTGTTTATCAAGGGCAGTCGTGAACTCTCTTTGAACTTCGATTGTAGCCATTATCAAAATGCAGCAAGGGAAATATTGTTGGCAGAGGTCGTAGTGTGGACTGAGGGTCGGGGAGCCAGACAATTTGATTATTAGTCTGTAAATGCAACCAGTTTCCCGCCCCCCGTCAAGCGTGTTTGCCTTGGCATGAGATGGCACAGCCAGCACAGGACAATGGATTATGTGCTTATTCCTTTGAAAATGCTCCGGATAAGAGCATCAGGAAAGGAGAAGTGAGAGCAAGGTGGAGCCTCGGTGAGCTCAAATTCAGGGAGGGAGAAACAGCACACAAACACCTGATAGGAATCTAAGACTGGAGTGACCACTTGTTACATAATAGAGAGCTTGATAAGATCGGAACATTCTAGCTTTGTGTGTGTGTGTTTGCGAGAAGTGCGAGTCAGATTTGACTAAATTCCATCATTTATCTTGTGTTTTTTCTTTTTTTTTTTTTACCCAGTCTAAAATTGAGCATCTGGCCTTCGGCATCTTTATCAGCAGTTAACAATGGACTCTGCTGCTGTTGCATACGCCCTCATGTTTTAAAGCTGAGGTCCCTCGGGTTCTCCATCTGCACACGCAGCACAGCAACGCCGAGTGTGCGCAGCATGATGCTGACACAGATGAGTGCTAAAAGGTTGAGCCACACGACCAGCCAGTAACCCAGAAGGATTTCTTTAAGTATGCACAGGGTTGGGGTGAGAATGAGCCGTGCCTGCAGGGACACATATGCTTCCTCAAGGGTTTTTATACAGACGCACTTCTGATGAGTTTGCGGTGCGATGCCAGGTGGAGTCGATGCTCATATTTTGTGATATCGTGTAGGATTAATTAAGCGCACAGCTCTTGGACATTTTAGCCCATGTCTTACTCATCTGTTGATGACTGACTGCAGCCTGACGGATGAGCGCAGCAGGTGGTCATTCTCGCAGGAAGGTGCAAAGCCCAAAGGGATATCTAAAAATACGAGTGAAAATAAAAGCATCCCAGGGGTCAGTAGGGTGGTGTTGGGTTGTCGGTGAGGTGAGGTGAAAGGGGACGGGGTGGGTGCACATTCCGCCGTGGAAATGAGGTGAAATGACGCAACCGGTTGAGCCATGCTTTGCTCTGAGAAAATGTTCAATCCATCAAGTGGACGGGATTATAAGGCGAATGCCAGAATTTTTTTTTGTTTGTTTCAAATAAATGCGGAAAGTGATTGCTGAGCGAGGGTAGCCGCACAGACATTCACCGCTGCGGTAACCTCTCTTTCTGGAAGAATGCACAAAGCTAGGCTAGTAATTAGCCTGTTTGGACAAATGAACATTCGAGATTGTGTTCCTGTTTACTTGCAAAAGCCCTCGAGGCCAATTAGAGCTGTGTTCCCTCACAGTAATCCAGCCTCTGACTTTTACCTCAGGGGACTCATCTATATTCCTGACTGGTCAATATATGTTCACCTCTACTCTTCAGTTAATAGTGAAGAATTATTAACTTACAACTGCTAACAGAACCACAAAGTCAACAAAGTGTCACTGTGACCTTCAGATGTTGAGTAAAATCCTCTTTATTCATCTAATATAACCGGGAAAGAGTTGAAAATAGCCTTAAATGCCCTTAATGTGGAGATAAGGAGGAAAAAGCACATTTATATGATGGAGGGAAGCTAGAATGCTGAGGAAAGAAAAATTAATGTGTCTTATCTATAGTCAATGAAGGGTATTACTTTCGCTAACAGACAACACCGATGTGATAGCATGCTTTTCCTGTGCGCCGCTGCTGCAGCTACCAGGGATACGGCAAACACAGCAGTGAAATATATCACAGTCACCCCTTTGGCTGCACTCCAGAATTAATGTAACATGGGCAATAGCCAAAAAATGATGCTTATGTCATGCACTTTTCTGCAGCAAAACAATGGGCACAGTCCTACGCAGCTAAGAAAGAAGAGGTAAATTTACTATAAAGCGGAATAAATGTACACAAAGGTGAAAATCGCTCATAGAGTGTTGTGAAATACGGCCATGTTGTGTTTGAGGTAATGCTAAGTCATCGTGAGAGCACACAAATACCATTCCAGTGAGCGGTATACAGTGTGGACAGGACGTACTCAAGGAAAATTTCTTGTGTTTCATCAGTGATTGTTTGTTTTGTGCCGTCCCTTATTTTTGAAATTTTACTGATATGAATTTCCCTATCCAGTCCAGTCCAGAATATATAGAGAAGTGATTGAACAAAAAGTCCAAGAATCAAGAATCGTAGCCGTCATTGTTCTTGGGAAACACGAGGAGCGGTTTCGTTCCAAAAAAACTCACCATTACCGGATTTTAATCCCCGGGTTAAATATAACAGGAGTTGCTTCAGAGGCGTCGCCTCCCGTGGCCCCCATTGTGGCGTTTGAGCATGTCTAATCTCTTACGTAACAACGGGGCATTCACCGCTGTGTGGTTTCTCATTAGTAGTAATTCAATAGCAAAACAACAAATGCCGTTCACGGACAACATTACAAGCTTTGCATTGTTCGCTCCCTTCCACTTCGTGCAGTTTTTGCAGGTGGGGACAAAAGGACTTCTTCGTTCAAGTCAAGAAACCGTGATTGACAGTCTCGCACACGATTGTCTTCTGAAATATCCCACGTGTTTGTGTTTATGAGCACGGTCAGGACAGCTTGTGTCCTCACACTACTTTTCATTTGTACAAGCTGTTCCATTTCAATTATTTGCATTTCCCGTGATACCACACACACACACACACGCACAAACTAGGGCATTTATTATTACTTAAGCTCACACAGGAGCAAATGAAGTTCAACTAGACACTTAAATTTTGCAGATCTCGTTCCAACTGCACAGCAGGAGAAGCCGTAGAAGTTATTCAGTCACACTTTATACGCACTGTCCAGTGAGACAATTTTAATTGAAGGAGTTGATTCTTGCTTTGTGATTAATCTGATACATTTCTAAAACATCCCGACCACCCTGAAAAAAAAAAGAAGTTGTTTTTGGAATTGCTGCCCCACTTTCCCGTCGTGTCTCCGAGCTATAGAGTACAGTAAGTATGGATTGAAAAGCCAGACAACAGTGCTAAAAATATCCCACTTCGAATTGCACTGTACATCTGAGGTGAAATGGAATTTAGCTGCCCAGTGACCCAATGGAGATCATCAATAAATGTATCAATCAGACCAGAGAGCAGACCTAAAGCAGTCGTGTAGCGAGAGAAAAGGCAAATCAACAGAACACTTTTCATTTTTTCGAACCTGATATGAACTTCTGTTGTTGATGTTGCCGGTGAAATTGTAAAAACGCAGGCACGGAGAGGACACGGGTTTGTCATTTGAGCTGTGTTTATCCACTGTGTTCAGCAGATCTCTCGCTGTTCACTGGGGCTTTCTCAAGGTGAGAAGTCAGGGCAACGGCACCGGCTCTCAGCGGGATGTTTACCGCGTCTCCTTGCAGAGCTGGCAGAGGCTCTGTAATTAATCTCAAATTAAAATGACCTTGACAATGGAATCAAACTTGTGTAGCATCAGTGGTTTGCTGGGCTGTGAAATGCGAGTTTAATTTTGACGCCACGTTCAGTAAGTCACGTGGATAATCTAATTGAAATACTTGAATCGTACAAGCAAAGAAGCGAACACAAGCAGGCGCTCATTTATTCATTTAAATGAATAAATCATATTAAAACAATGAGAAGTTGACTGCAGAAGTCATTCAAAGTGCATGCCAGCCAGGCAGTGATGTGTCAGTGCAATGATACAGTCATTTTTAGACTTTTGGCTCACAGTACGGCAGCAATGCTGACAGGGCACAAATTATTAAGCTGTCAACCAAGGTCAGAATAGAAAAGTTTACATTTGTGGAACTTGTTAAAGGGCCGATCTGTTTGAGCTGTCTGATCCATAATTTATAGGGTGTATAAGATATTCAGTGGCAGCACTTCAAAGCGAGGAGGCCTACAGCCAGGGTGTGAACGTCCAACATCCCGAAGTAAGTCTTCACGGAGTGAGCACCAGAGATAAAAACGGATACTTTCTTTTTGTGTGCAAAAGTCACAAAAAATATTTAAAGGAACACGCGGGGGTTCGAAGCTGTGAGTTAAATGCTTTCACGCCAAACTCATTAAAGCCCACATCGCTCAAACTGATTATTACCACACTCTCCAACTTTTTTATATTTTAAGAGGAAGCATTATATGTCCCTCGAGGAAATGTGTGGAGAGGGAAATGGCATTGTCTCCTCAATGGGCCCTTTCAAGTACTTCCTGGGGAAAGGCTGGGCTGCACTGATACATTGTGACCCCTAACCGCACACTCGATCACTGCCTACAGTTTCCTCAGCGTTAATGAGTGACTGCACTGATTTTTCTCCTTTTTTTTTTCTTCTTCTTCTCGAAAGCAGAGAATTTTTCGTGTCGCACAAAAGCTTGCAGGACATTGCCTCGTTAAAACAGCTGACAGGCTTGCACATTTTAACTAATTGTTAGTCTAGTTGCAAAAAAAAAAAAGAAAAATTTGCACCAGACTTCTTTGTGACACTCAAACTCTGACTAGGAGAGTTACAAAGAGAGGCAGCTGAGAAAGTGGACTGACCTTTGTGAATCAGGAAGCCTGCTGATTAAAAACATCATACAGATTCCTCCTCCACGGCAGTCAGATCAGTTATGCTGACTGTATTCTTCATTTATAATCAAGATAATCCAGAGTTATAGCATAAGTTAAATGTTAATCTCTATAGTAGAGATGTTTTTTTTGGAAATAAATGAATAAATATATAGTTTATAGCCTCACGATTTTATCTCCTGTGTCCTCTTGTGAGTGCGATCCAGACTACTTATTTTAATTAACATATTTTTTCCTGGATAAAGATGTGGTCAGCTCGTTGGGCGCCCTGCTCAGTAGTCTCTTGCTTTAACTGTACATCTCTCTCATTACTTTCTTTATGGAACAGGATCAGACAGATGGTGTTTGGGTAACAAGAGCCTTCCGTCACTTCTCCACCCACTCTCTCCCTAAACGCCAATCGTGAGCACATTATCACCATCCAGGTAAATGTTCAACACCCCTAAAAGCATGTTAAATCATTGCCCACCACCACTACTGCAATGCACGCTTTATTTGCAAATGTATGCATGCAGATATTCCATTGGGAGTTGCTGGATTTTGTGCAGCAACCAAAAAAATATATGATATAAAATGTTTTTTTTTTGTGGATTTATGAGACATAAGCTACTTTGAAACAAAATTCCAAGCATGCGTGTGATGCAGTTTGGCAGTAAGAGAGTTGTAAACAGTCGGTGCGCATTGTAGCGGGCTGCAAACTGCAACCCCCTGCACCATGGAGCAACATTAACGAGCCAGCCAGCAGAGTTGGCTGCAAATGTTGGAGTGTGTCCGCTCCCCTCTCTCTCTCTCTCTCCCTCTGTGTGTGTGTGTCTGCGATGTAGCAGTGGCAGTGGTGTAGTACAGTAGCATGGCAGACTGCAGTAAATACACTGTTGAAGAGGCGGGGTTTGACATCTCAGCTCTGAAAACATCTCTAATCCTGTATTTCAGGTGCCGAAGTCGACCGAGCGAGCATTGCTCACTACCGCCGCGCATCAGCGAGCCGCAGCAGGGGAACCGCACGTCCCCCGAAAACTCGGAGTATATCGCCAAGTGGACAGAGACGGCCGCCGCGTCCGAAGTGGGATTTCCGAGGATAAAGAGACCCCACAAAAGCCGGAGAGTGTGAAGTTTCGACTCCGCTGAAGACAGCACTTTGTTTTTGCGTGTTGGTGCTGTAGTTTCCAGCGCCCGTCCCTGCCTTGAAGTGCACCGTGAAACCAGCGACTCGCACCGCGACTCACCGCCCGAAACTCAACCAAAAAGACTTCAACTTCTCCCCGGAGGATATTACCGCACTTTGGGGGCTATAGCTCTCTTATAGGTGAGTGGATATCCAGAAGAGTTTGACAGGGGTAACGCTTGAAACTTTCCTAGTTTCCTAGTTTTTTTCCCCCCCACCTTGCAGCAGTACGTGGGGCGGAAATGTAGCTTCACCTGGAGCTCAGGTAAGTCGGAAACCAGGTAGGCCTAGCGTTAGCTGCTTGTAGCTTGAGTTAGCACACTTGCCGTGTTACAAAATGTGTTTTGCATAAGCCTGAAACACCAGGGGACATTTTTCTTTTTTTATTTTAAATTTCTAGTCTAATGTCGGTTTATTGCGTACGTTTAAGTCGTCCGTAGCATTGTTTTTGACAGCTTGCTAACAAATTTGCCATTAAATATTTAAAATGTGTAGCCAAATGACACTAAACAGGACACTGCTCTGGTGTACTGTTTCTATTTGAGCACAGTGTCTCCACAGCGTGTGAAAAATGCTCTTAAACATACATTTCAGGTCATTTTATATCCGCCTTCTTCTATTTTTTTATAGTGTCGTGTCAGGATAAATAGGCAGTCTGAGCTAACTGCCAAGTCTGTTATGTTTTGGAGTGGACTTGACATAGTTTCACATTGCGTCATTTTTATTTTGCACACCCCCCCTTTTTTAAATGTTGTCGTTGTTTAAATTATTTTACAACATCCAGGAGCTCACCCCTAACCCCGTGCACCGAGCGAACTGGTCTCGCCCACTTTAATTCATTCATTCCTGTGATAAGAGCAGCAGACCCCCCTCCTTCCTCCTTCCCCTGGTCCCATAAGCACCAGTGATGATGAAGCAGTGAGCTCATCATCATCATCATCACCAGCCCTGTAAAACGCCATGCACCCTCATCCATTCACCTTGTGGAACATTTCCTTCAGGACCTTAGATGATGAAGAAGAAGTAAATATGGAGGCATGCTGAAGAACCAGTTTGCAGAGTTAAGCTTTCTGGCCTCGCTTTATTTTTGCGGGGCATGTTGAGCAAGAGTAAAGAGTGTGGCAGCTGATATACACCTTACCCAGGGCTTTGCCACTTTATATTTAGTTTTAAATGGAGTGGATTTACATATATATAAAGTAGAAGATGGGAAAGGGAGAGTTGTTGGTCGTCATACTGGTTGTTTCTTGGCAAGGTGGTGTCAAATGGTGGGACATTAAGGAAGCAATTATAAGAGAATAGAAGAGGATGTTATATTTCAGTCAGGCTCTGTTCTGTACGGGATCCTGGAACATGTGCTTTTGTTCTCTCTTTTCCTCCCTTGGACGCGGTAAGGAATAATGGGTGACTCAGCGTGGTGTGGGTGACCTGTTCAGTTTCACAGGGTTGAACGCGGTGACCGTGCGCTGGAAAGCGGCGAGGCTTTGAGCAGGAAGCCCACACAGGAAACGACCGTTGCATTGTTGCCCGAAAGGCTTAGACCGTGTCTGCAGTCTGCAGGGAATTTTATAGTCGGGTTTCGCTGTTGCGTTATGTTTTTCAGCATGCAGGGTCATGCTTTATAGCGTGTATGCAGCGACTGCTTGTGTCAAGGCTTTTGTGTGTTTTCAGACTTTTTTGCCGTGTTTGCTCAGCGTCAACTCCCAATAAAAAAAAACAAAAAACAGAAACAACAAAACAGACTGACAGAAGAATTTTAGAAAGCCGCTGAAAAAAACATGTCTGCGCCCTAATGTCATATTTAGTTCACCACTTCATAAAAAATGCAGATAAAATCCGAGTGGGAGACTGTCAGCTGTAAGACTTCTCTATAAAAATGTGACTTCATTCCTATGCTTACCATGTGAGTCAGACTTCTATGAAATGTGCGTGGTTGGGTTGCATTAATGGAGAGTTTTCTTTTTTTATTTTTTACTAACCACACCTAACTTGTGACAAGGAAAATATCAGTAACTGTCCACTTGTGAATTGTCACTGTGTCCCAGCAAATATCTCAGTAAAGGGTAATTCAGCACTTTAATTACATAGAAATTTATAATTAGTTTATAATTAGTTCCAGAGTGTAATACCACGGTCATAAATGTGGCCTGCATGTATTTAGTATGATAAAATTACTTATGATCAAAAACTAGCAGGTAAAACAGCCAGCTAATATTATTTATTAGTCTTCCAGCATTTTATTTCCCTAAGCTCTCACCTGCAACTAAAAGTCAGTTGTCCATTGTCCTCTTGCTTGGTCATTCTCTCATTTTCTTCCTCCATCCAGTTCCTCTTCGGTCTCTTCACCTCTGCCATTATCTCTAGAGAAGCCGCTGAGCCTGCTTGCCCAGCTCCAATCATGGCGCAACACTGGCTTTCCTCCCCATTTGCATCACCCTGCCCCAGGCCTGAAAACCTCTGTGCCCAAAATGCCTGTGGTATAGATACTAACACTCCCTGGCACTCAGAGATCAGCCCGGTTAACAAACAAAGCTAGCATTAGCTAACAGCAGCTGTAGTTTGCAGCAGTTTACCTATCTGTCCATCAGGAAACTGGTGGCACCAGTTTACACATTAATGTAGCATTGTAATGATTTTATTATTTCCAGGCAGAAAAGTTGCACAATAGGACTTTAGGTCAAATTCAGACTGGTGCACATGGGAGTGGGAGTAGTGTAGCACAAACACAAAACAATCTGATACCTTGCGCTGCATTTTTAATTCCATTCACTAGGATACGTTTTGCTTGTTCCCAAAACACCAACCAGATTATATTCAGCTGTAGCTAATGCGTCACACGTCTGTGAAAGAAACTCTCTGTGTCTTTGCTGCTTTAGCAACAGCAATTTAAAATGCCGTTGTTTTAGGTTGTCAGCCTGGAGTTCAAGTTCATGCGTGGTTTATGTCTAAGTGTGTGGGCTTCTTCGCCGTAGGTGTGAAAATGGTGGAAATCATTTTTATTGCTATGATTGGACATAAAGTAGGACTCAACATAGCTTTGAAGTCATCTGTCTGGTAATTGGATGATTCACAAGTTTGTTGTTGTAATAGAAAATGTGATAATTTACAAGAAAGAAAATTCCAGATGACTAAAAATATGAGCACAGCCCTTTGCTCCCCGTGGGAGTGGGAGATGCTGTTGAATGTGATCTCCCGTAAGAAAAGTCATTCAGCAGCAACGAGCCGGAGCTGAGGAGTAACGGGAAGGAGCGCTCTCAGCTGTCATGAGGGTGGATGGTGGATAATGCCACCAGCTTGATGGAAAGATGTTTTGATCTGCGTTGAGAAAAAGAGAGGCTGTACCTTGATCTGAGAATCTGAGAAGTTGTTCAGAGGCTGAAAGTTGCTCTGTGCCGTGGGGGTCGCTGTGTGGAGAAAAAGTTGAACTAAAAATTATTTTACGCTATGTGTGACTGAACAGTATACGCTCGGATTGTTCAAAGGACGATGATGTTGACTCGAAAATGAACTTTTAAGCCTAATTATCCCAACAAATCTGATTTATATACAGTGCATTGAACCACACTCTGTTTCTATTCTCACATTTCACAGATATCGAATTACATGTGACTCAATTTACCACAGATTGATTCATCAGCGGATCTTTGCATTACCATATAAAGGAGATCAATTGAATCATTTTTAATGAGGCCATCCATCAACGGATCACTAATAGATAAATTATAGCCCTCAACTTTCTGCGCCTTCACACCGAACGTGGCCACATCTCACTGACTGCCTTAGGCTTGTCAAAGGTGCTGATGCACAACACACTCTTTGGCTGATTGCTCCAAGATGCTAGCCGTAGCATTTTCCCTGTGATGAGGAGGGAGGAGAAAAAAAAAAGTCAATCCTGGACTTGGTTTGACAAGTGTGAGCGAGCCTTTGTTTATAAAGGAAGACTGGACTTCCTGTACTGGTGCGTCTGAGAGAAAAAGTGATTTCACTTCTTTTGTTTGGCTTTTACTTGGACATATAGCTTAACTACATTTCTGGCAAGACTTTCATAATGCAGAGAGAGTGATGTTTGTTTATAACCTGTAAATAAGTAACTATATAACTATATAACTATAACTATATAAATAACTATTTCCATCAGTGTTGCAGTTGCTTTGGTAATGGTAAGAAATGAATTAAGAATGGGACCCAAGCACATTGGTTAATGATATTAAAGGCTTCAGCATCATTAATGTTTTTTACTTATTAGGTTTTATTATAAATGTGTCCGTCTCATGAAGCAGAATTAGTGTCTTTTAGCCAGCTAACTTTTAGGTCTCAACTTTTTTGTCTTCCACTGGTGTAATGAATTCACACTGTTCCACTGTTGTAAATGACGTCACACACCAAACCTTAGACTATATAAAGAATAATACAATATATAAAAAAAACACCTCTTTAGCAATCAGCTGTTTGGAAAAATCCAGTCACCGTTCTCGTTGGATCACACTGTAGACAGAAACCTAGCACTCAGAATCCATTCATTCAGTAATAAATAAAATATACCCTCACACCAGTTCCTTCCCTGCAGCCCCAGAGAGCGTCCTGTAAGATGTCCCACTAAAGTTTAATACATCATATTCCCACTCTGCTTTGATTATGCTTAGTTTAATTTAAAAGGAAGAATATCAACAGTATTAGTACAGTATTTTTATACTTTTTATAGTATTCCTTTTTGTGCTTTTTTTTTATTATTACTGAATTTCTAGTAGTGTGGTGTGCTTTGATTTAGTCTCTTTCACTGAATATTTTTTTTGCTGCTGTCATGACCTAATACCCCCATGGGGATCAATGATTTCATCTTATATCAAATACACTGCTCTTGATCAGTCGGGCCTTGCGTGTGATTGAACCCCTCGCTTCTTTCATGTGTTTGAGCTCACAGCAGAATTAAAAAAAAGAAAAAAAAAGAAGAAGAAGGGTCATCTGATCCATGTGTTATCCGGGAACACCGGGGTTTATTAAAGCCGGATAACTCATCGTGAACCTGAGTAAGTTGCTTGCTTTGTCAGACAGGCCCGCAGAGACTAGTGTTGAACAAAGAACTGACTATAGAGCTCAATTTGGTTACCTGTGGATATAAACCCAGAGGGTTGTATGAAATAAAAAAACAATGTTAATAAGGACAAACTTGTAAGGTCAGCCTGAAGAAAACCTAACCTGGAAGACTTGAAACGGAAGGGTGTCAACAGCCGTGTCGGCTTACATAATGACGTAAACCTGGCTCCTGGACAATATTGTGAACAGGCAGTTGAGTCATTTTCTCCACCTTACTTTATAAACAAGGCGGCAGATATTTCACATGACTGGATTCAGGATTAAGTCCATTATGAGGGATCTGTTTTTGATTTTCGCGAACTAGGCCTGCGATCACAAACCCATAAAACAGCAGCGTATGAAATAAGAGCGCTCATATCCGTGTAGCCACCTGTGCGGACAATGAACATTATTCTTTCATCACACCCTCCTGCTCATGCTTTGTACAACATGGGCCACTTTAACCTCTCTGGATTGTAGCTCAGTCAGTTGGCGTCTAAAAATGTGGGCCTGTCCAACAGTGCAAACACAACGCCGTCCCTGTGACATGATGTTGTCAGAAGAAATGTGTCATGTTTAATCTGATAAGCCTAGACTGTTTTTTTTTATTTCTTCAGTGGGGGAAAAGTTCTCAACAATGGCTTCATCACATTACAGAGGAAAATGGAATGACAGTGTATGTAACGTTGGTTTATGCCAAGTAAGGGCAAAAATGTTCAAAGGAAATGTCATTCTTTTTCTTTCCCGAATTGAAAAATGACGCTCCGTTCCCTCAAGCAACAGAGCATAATCTTTTAAAATGACGTCACTGAATCACAGTCAGCAAGTGCCAATTTTGCTCCGACTAAAAGATAAGTTCGACATAAGTGAAGTTGGCAGTTTTTCAAGTGGACCACCGTAATGCAATAAAATCTCTCAGACCAGCGCGGCACGGCCGTATTTACTCTCCCTGTTGTCAGCAATGTCACAATATAAAACACGTCAAACTGACGTTGAGTAATGTGGACACGTGGATATGTTGTTTTGTCTTTGCTCGCTGGCAAATTGATGTGAAGGAGATGCAACACGGATGTTTGCTTGTCGTCTTTTAAAAAGTAGGACTAAGTACCCTTCTTTGACCGTGGTAAACTTTAATTTCCTGAAGTGATTGATCTGTTAAAGCGATGGTAACACCCCTGCTATAATAACAATAACGGATAACAATATTGATATTAAAATATAAGAATAATGGATTAAATAAATACTGTTTTCCCCCATTTCATCGCATGCTAACAGGGGCTGCGGATGACTTATCTTGAGACACACAGTCATGTCAGGGCATGCGCTGTCCCTGGTAAAAGTGGGCTCTGTAGGTGCAGCAACGTACAGTTTTCCACTCGGCCCTCCAGCCCTGAAACTAATCCGAAAACAGCAGCTCTTAAGCAACGGTGAGCTTAAGTGATTGCCTTGGAATGCTGTTGCTATGGAGTCCAGTTGCAAAGTACAGAGGCAGGGACGTAAGCGTGTTGTGTCTAAATCATGCGAAGATGACTGTAAATGCTCCATATGTAAATACTAAACTTCAGGTTACATCATTAACCTGCTGTGTTAGTTTCAGTGTCGCAACATCATCATCCATTAAGGATTCCTGAAATACCGGGATGGAAATGTCGTCCAACTGGTTTTGGCTGAAACTCGCGTGTGGTTCTGGAGACTGTCACAAGAGGGAAGTTCAAATGTTTGTGCAAAGTAGGGCAGTATTTTTTATTTTTTTGTCCTCACACTGAATAACAATGTTTGAGGTTTCTTCTTTGAGGTTGGGTTTAGGTGTTGGAGACTAACGGAGGATGATTCACCATGTATCACACATGAATTCTTGCTTGGTGCGGCTTCTTTTTTCTTCTTTCTCTCAGTGCTGGGAGTGCGAAGCACAAATTCAGTCTCCCATAAAGTCACAGGGCAAGCTTCATCATTTAGACTGGCATAAAATAATATCCTATAAAAATCACAATAAGCATATTAAAACTTACAGCCCCTGACTGTATATGCATCTCCTGGGGCATTCACTATTACAATAACCTGGAGACAGCTTTCCACCGCCTCACTCAGCACAAACATATTCATCCATCAAACCTTTCAAAGTAATGTGTTGAGCGCTGCTTTCATGGGTGCCGATGTTGTTTTTTTCTCTTTGAGCCGCACGATTCGTAAATTGAACTCTACCTTCAGTGGTTTGTTATAATGTCCACCGCTGCTCTTCTCGTGTTTTAAAGTAGGTCAGGCCCGGTACTCTTTTGTAGTTGAATTTAGAAAAGAACGACAATGCCAGGAAAACTGACAAAATGGGACACAGAAGAAACTTGAAACAGTGTTCTTATGCGGGGAAATTTTCAAATCTCGGGCAGTCGGAAGCAGCTGGAAATGTGATGTTTTAAAACGCATGAAAACATGTCAGCGTAGGTTATTTTATAAGTGAGACACAGCTCTAAAGTCAATTTATAGAGCAGTTAGTTGCCTGGCAGAAACAAACAAAACATTTTCTCTTTTTTTTAATAATTATTGGAAAGAAAAAATGCTACAAAATGACTATGGGCTGAGTTAGTCAACATGTTTGTGCAAAGTCTGCTCTAGGTCAACATTACCTTTGTTCTTTTTTAAATGTCTCTTGGCTGTTGTCTTTTGTTGAGGAAGTTGAAATTGAATCTGTCTGAATGCTATTATGCAACTTTAGCTGGGGCCAGCTTCAGTTTGACACACCTCCAGTGCAAAGGGTGTTTGTAATAGTTAATGTATAAGCTTTGTTGACATGTCTAAGAAGTCCAGTTTGACATCTAATCTAGGATGAGGGCCTAAAGAGTAAAGAATCATTTTATGATGTTATGAAATGACGACAGACACGTTGTCCAAAGAAAGGAGCACGCTAAAACAGCAGTGTTTACATACTAGTAAAAGTAGTGGCTGATAATAAGCTCCGTATTGTTGTCTAAAATCTGATTTAATCTGATTTAATCTTGTTCTCTGTTTGTCTCACACAGCCCGGCAGTGTTTTCTGCCCAGCCTGGATACAACTTTACTGTGGATGAGCCTCTGAGAGGGACAAATCACTGCAGCTGAATATCTTATCAATAGTATCAGGACCATGAGGCAGAATTTGTTTACAGGGGTCCACGAGCCCTTTTGAAGCTGCTGTGAAGCTTTGGGCAGCGCCATCGAGGCTACAAGATGACCGAGCAACGTTCATCCGAGATCAAAACACAACTTATCAGAAGTATCAGACTGCTGATCATCAAAGTCTTCCCAGTACAAAGACTTGGATTGTAGTTTTTTTTTTTTTTTTTAATTTAATTTTTTTTTTTTTTAAACCTTCAAGTAACAGACAAAGCAAAGGGACCTTCTACATGAGCTGCAGAAATGGACTAGAAGCCCATGTGTAGCAGGGCAGCTGCTGCAGCTCGTGGAATAACTTAACCCCAGACTGTTGGGGAGTCTCTCCTTCAGGGGAAGAGGGATCCGATCCCAGCACCAACCGCCCCCCTGTCGCCCCACCGTCGTGTGACTATCCCACCTGTCTAAAGGCAGACCCCACTATCCAATGGCATGGGTCAAGTTCTTCAGGAAGCCGGGGGGCAATCTGGGGAAATCGTACCAGCCGGGCAGCATGCTGTCTTTGGCCCCGACCAAAGGACTGCTAAACGAACCGGGCCAGAACAGCTGCTTCCTCAACAGTGCTGTGCAGGTAGGTGTGTCCTGACGCTTTGGTTGGTTTGTCCCCAGATTTAATTCCGAAAAGATTAAGCTGTCCGTTACATGCCTGTCGATACAGTAAGCAAGTAAGTAGTTAAAAGTTTGTTGGATGAGTAGGAATCAATCTCGGAGTCCTCTTGTAAACTTACTAGAATTTCTTCTCAATAGGTTTAACACATTAGTATGTGGAGGTGTGTTTCATTATGAAACATAATTTAATATTAAAAATCCTAAAGTTTTAGAGTAGCAGCTGTGTTGTGCTGTATTGGAATGCATTTTGTGTTTTCTCTGTTTCTGCACTTGTGTCCACAGCAGAACACAAAAATACAGCTATAATAAATATCAAGTTAAATGAAACATTCAAACAGACATCAAAAAATAACAGAGTGTAGCTATGCAAGCAGCATGCTAGCTTGGTACAATGCTGATTTAAGGTAAATGCTGACGTTAGCTGACAACACTAATGCTAACATGCTGATGTTTTGAAGGTAATATTTTTCATGTTTACCGTCTTAGAAGAGGACATTTGTATGCTAACATTTGCTAATTAGTAAGACTAAAAACAAAAAGAACATTTCATGGCAAGCAGTCCATTTCCACCCACATCCTGGGGTGACCCAGTATCAACTTCATGGTGGCACTGCAGGAAGACTCACCAAATTCAGAAGGCTTCAACCTCTGGGGACCATGAACACCAGCTGAGATATTTCACTTTTTATTTTAATAAAGTGGAGGACCCACTGACAATAAAATGACTAGAATAAAATGAGCTGTACACAATGTTCCACTCTCTTAAAATGTGACCGTTTCTATAATTTGTCAGAGCTTCCCATCAGTTGTTTGATGACGTAGCTGACGGTTGCTCTTGACTATTGGAATACTGGTCTGGTGAGTAAGTTTATTATTGCAGTCAGCCCCACAGTGATGTCACTCTCACTCATCTGTGACTCACAGGATGAGACAACTGATGAGCTGGTTGAAGGCGATCGTTACCTTCGGCTTTGTTTCTCACCCCCTCCTCATCCTCATGACCTTGGAGATGCAGTCCTAATGCCTAAATGCCACACTTAATAAGAGACCCAACAAAGTCAAGTACATAATGGGATCCTTAACATTTCAGAAGCATGCACATGTTCTTACGTTTGCTTCATTGTTATAGGTTGTAATTAAGAAATGTCAAGGTCAGTGTTGATTTTTCTTGTGTGATGATTCAAACTAACCTTCTCCTCTTTCACTTGTGTAGGTACTTTGGCAGCTGGACATCTTCAGACGCAGCTTGAGGCAGCTACCTGGACACTTCTGTCTGGGAGAATCATGCATCTTTTGTGCATTAAAGGTAGAATACAATCAGAAGTGTGTTTTTAGTTCCCGTTTGTTATCATGAACTGTTTGGGTCACATGTCCAGATTGTGCACCGCGCGGCAACGCTTTTAACAAACAAAATGCTCCATTGTCCGCGTGCAATCAAGATCTTGTTGTTCTCTTTAGGGTATTTTCTCCCAGTTCCAGCACAGTCGGGAGCGAGCCCTGCCCTCTGACAACCTGCGTCATGCCTTGGCAGAGACCTTTAAGGACGAGCAGCGCTTCCAGCTGGGCTTCATGGACGATGCCGCAGAGTGCTTTGTGAGTTCCTGTGGCAACCCCGCAGTCCTGAGGGAGGGAGACGCGCGTGTATGGCGAGAGGGGTGTGTGTGTGTGTGTGTGTGTGTGTTTGTGCGTTACCATGCCGCACAGTTCGGGGAAATGCACTGCAACAAACTGTTTGGCGAGGTCACTGAAAGAGCTTCTGTCCCTCCCATCAAACCCTGCCACACTGCCGCTAAATATTATCATGACAGGTTATATAAGCTTTGGAACTGTGTTTGAACCTCACTGTTTTGTGCTACCGTATTATGTCGCATCACTTCTGTGCCTTTTTGAAGTCAGTTTCATGTGTGCTTCATTATTGCACACATCGTTTTCAGCTTTTCTGCTCTTTTTTTTTTTTTTTTACATGATTTGGCCAGAACTTGTAATTGCTGTGTAATTTTCAGGTATTTTTGTTTCAGATTAATTTTTACTTCTACTACTTTTTACTTCTACTTCTTTTTTCCAAGCATGTTTTGCTCCAGCTTAATTAGTTTGTTTTCTTCTCATGATTTTGATCACTGTTGCTCAATAGCAGTATACCCAAGCGGCACAGCTGTATCCTGCCCCCCCCCCCCCACTCTCAGTCATTGTTTGTCCGTTTAGGAAGTCCAATTACACTGAAGCAAAAATCGAATGTCTCGGGTGCATAGAGGACCGGACTATAAGTGTTAAAATTAAGTCACTTTGCTTCTCAGATAAGAAATTCATGAATTTAGATTCCGAGAAAGCAACTTTGATGCCTTGCTTCTTTTTCTTGCCTGCCATGTCTCCTCACGCAAAAATTGACCGGTAACTTTTTTTTTTTATATCAAAGACTAAAGTTTACCTTTCGTAGACAATCTTAATTCTTAATCCCACTGGGCTCTTTGCCCTTGAGCATTCACCGTGTAATGCGCCAGCAGCGGCATGCCAATGTAGAATTTATGCGAGGAGTTAGCCAGTGTCAGATTAACAGGCTGTGAAGCTAAGGCTACCTTGCAGCCTTAATATTTTATAAACTCGCAAGCATTCCGTTGAAACAGGTGGGAGCTAAAATGGAGCGTAGCACGCTCTTAAAATGTGTTCCTGCCGCTGTCACGCTTTACAGCACGACTCTTAAAACTGAACTCTTGGTATGTGGAGGCGTGTCCCGCCGTAATGCAGTTTTGCTCCCGGATATACCTGTATTGGTTAAAAAAAAGAAATAGCCTGTGGTGCTGGTAAATATGTGGCTTTACAACAACAGCATTATGTCTCATATCTTATGTATGTCTTGTGTCACAGGAAAACATACTGGAGAGGATCCACCTGCACATTGTGCCGGAGGAGACAGATGCCTGCACTTCAAAGTCTTGTATCACGCATCAGAAGTTTGCTATGTCACTTTATGAGCAGGTCAGTCAGGGGTTAGAAAGCACTGTATTTTTTTGTGTTGTGCCTTTTTTGCTGTGGATGTTTTACTTCACACACTGTTTGTGTTCACAGCCTCTACGGTAATGTGTGGACAGCTTAAACACACTCCCCAATGTTAGGATTAAGCAGCACACACGCACACAGACAGGTACATGAATCACTGTCTGAGACAGTAGAAATCCAATCCGTCATGTTTTGATACTGGGTCGCCCCGGTGGAATAAGGAGGGGTGTTTCTGGTCGGATTCCACAGTTGCAGCAGCGCTACCAGATAAATCACAGATGGTCTACACATAAATTCCAGCACAACAAACACACACATCACCCTTCCCTGTGGCTATGATGCCCATCGCTGACTCTGCCCTGTCCCAAACCAGTTCTATCTCGGAATCAAACAGATAATACGCATTTGGACTAAATCCCTCAGGGGCACAGTCAGTGGATTTTGTTCCACCTCGATTTCAGGGCACCCAATCCAGCAAGTATTATCATGGCCTTTTTAAACGAGGATTGCCTCGGTCAGAGGGAGATTGATAACTTCATAAATTAAATTGGATGCCCGATAATGTCAGTCACTTGAAATTATACAACAGAGCCCCACGTTTTTATAACTGACCACAAGGAAAGCAGCATTTTAGGAGGTTTTATTTTTTTTGTTCACAGACTATTTTTTGATCGCACTGTTTTGGAAAATGACACGCTGACTTGTTAATTAGTCCTTGACAGCAGATATGCACGCTGAAATCACACCTTTGTATCTCTGCTTTTGCGTTCGTCACCCTCTTGGTCTCTGACTCTCCCTCTCTCTCTTTCTCTCTGCAGTCTGTGTGCCGAAGCTGTGGGGCATCATCCGACCCACTGCCGTTCACAGAGCTGGTGCATTATGTCTCCACCACCGCACTCTGGTAAGGCACAAGCAGTATGAAACTTTTGTTTCTCCTCACTTGTGATCTTTCTTGCTACGGTTTCGTGTCGCTCTCAAGGCCATAACTTAAGTTTTTTTTTTTTAGCTGACATTTCGCATACCGTAATCCTTATCTGTCTCTGTCTGCCTCCTTTCGCCCTGCTCGCTCGTACTTTCCTGCTGACAACGCGTCTCTTCTCTCTCAGTCAACAGATGCTCCATCGCAAATACGAGTCATTTGGGGAACTGTTACAAACAGCAAGTACGATAGGGGACCTCCGGAACTGTCCAGTAAGTGGTTTAATAAGCACATTGTTCACATTCCATGAAAGAGCAATGTGTATCAAATGTCCTCAAGAAGCCTTGAGACATGATTTCCCCATGATGCATTGAATAAAGTTTCTTTGGAAGTGTAGTGATCGTGAAATACTTTGGTTACAACTGTGATCTTTCCTTTGTTTTTATTTTCCAGAGCAACTGTGGGCAAAAGATTAGGATCAGACGGGTCCTCATGAACTCCCCCGAGATAGTTACCATCGGCTTCGTCTGGGACTCGGACCAGTCAGACCTCACAGAGGATGTCATCCGATCGCTGGGGCCTCATCTCAGTCTTTCTGCGGTCAGTCACCGTTTTTTTTTTTTCCTTTCATTCATTTTACCCTTTGAAGTTCTATTTTTTCGACTCTTCATTCATATTTTGTGACCTCCGGAGTGTCGAAGTTCAAGACAAAATGTTTGTACACCATATTGAGCCTTTCAGACGAAGGAGCTGATGACTCTCTCCAGACATGGTTTAGTTTGTCAGTATATTTTTGGAATTTGTTCATTCACACAGCTGCCTTTTTTTTATTGCCGTTTTGGGGTCGGTTTATTTTGGTGCAACTGAACGTATGTGGGAAATAAAGTGGAGATTTATTTCTCTGTAAGTCAGGGCCGTTACATAAGCAGTGAACGCCCAGTGCCCAGTTGGCCCGCGCCACTGATCAAAAAGCCCCCGCTGGCCTTGGTCAGCTTGTCAAAGAGCCCCTCCCTTCATCTCTGTGTTTTCCTGAGCATGTGTGTGCGTGCGCGCCTGTCTGGGGGAACATGTGGGCTGGATAGACGTCACCGAGAAAGGGGGTGGGAAAAACATGTGTTTAAGACTGCTTTTGTTGCAGTGTTTATATTCACACATTCTTGATTGTAAGTATGCAGAAACGTGGGCGCGCATTGCTCTTTTGCTGTCCATAAAATCACATCTTTGCACGCATGTATAATACCAGTCAAAAGTTTGGACACACCTTCTTACACCATCTTTTCTTTTTGTTACTTTCTACAGAGTAAATGAACACTGAAGACATAAAAACTATGAAATAACACACATGAAATAATGCGGTACACAAAATTTAAACAGAAGAGAACGAACGAGTTTTATCTTTTCGATTCTTTGCACACTCTTGGCACTCTTGCAGTCAGCTTTGTGAGGATCACTGGAATGTTTTTCAGTTAGCATGTATGCTATTACACACTACAATACTACTAAAGACAATTCGTAGTATTGGGGCTTTTTTAATCTGTGAGCATCGGTTGGAATACAGCGTGTAACCCTGTCTGACTGTTGTAGTAATACATGTTATGGCAAGAAGTGCTGCCCCAGGAGAGGAAGAGTTACCTCTGCTGTAGAAGAAGTTAATTGGAGTTACCAGAAATCACCAATTTACGGCACCTCAGATTAGAACCCACATAAATACTCCACAGAGTTCAAGTAGCAGAACCATCTCAACAAGTGCTCAACATGTCCTCAGTGTTAAAAATGAGGAAAAGCACTCGAATGGAAAAAAAAAAGCCACGACTTCCTAAATATTCATCAGCAGCCCGTTCAAATGCATCCACCGTGTTGGACGAGCTTCACAGGAAGGAGAGAGAGAGAGAAAAAAAAAGTCAATCAGCGTAGTTCAGATGAGGGCATGCTCTACACATTACATAACTTTTTTTATTGAAGTATTCAAACCCTTTATTTGACAGCCACCACCCCCCCTCACTTGTGCGTTTCCAAAGCATACCATCAGAAGAATTTGCCAGACCCCACCCCCTCCCACCAGTGTTCCACAAAAGCCTTGATTCATTAGGGAGCGTTTCATGTGACTTTATTGGGTGTTAACGGGAGCCCTCCACCCCCGTAGTTTGCTTTGAAATCTATTGTTTGAGAGAGGGAGAGGGAGACAGAGAGTTGGCTGTGCAGGAATCATGGGCGGGAAAAACAACACTTTCTCCATATGTCTGCGAAATGCTTATTTTTTTTCTTACAGATGTATATTTTTTTACATTATTTATGTCAGAAATAAAATTAGAACATACCACTGTACATTTGTATTTGTGCATCAATACAAATACTGTGGCCCGCTGTTGGATTAGCAGAGATATAAAGTGCTGCTATGCCGATGCTGATTTAAACCAGCCCTTATTTGTCCTGATTGTCAAATCAATGCCAGTTCATTACCTCAGAACTTAATCTATAAACAGACGGAGTAACTGATTCCACTAGCTATCCACAGCACTTGCCAGCCCACTTACTGTAGCATTGATGTCGATGAGTAATCGGTCTATATATTTATATATGTGTGTGTGTGTGTGTGTGTGTGTGTGTGTGTGTGTGTGTGTGTGTGTGTGTGTGTGGCACAGCTCTTCTACAGGGTGACAGATGAACATGCCAAAAAGGGAGAGCTGCAGCTCGTGGGAATGATCTGCTACTCCAGCCGCCACTACTGTGCCTTCGCCTTCCACACCAAATCCTCCAAATGGGTCTTCTTTGATGACGCGACAGTGAAAGAGGTAAGTCATTTGTCAGTTAAGTACATCTATGGGCGTTTTTTGTGTTATATCATTGTACTTTTAATATTTTTGGATTTTGGGTCAGACTAGAATATAAACACAACAACACAATGCTCACGATAACAAAGACCTGTTTCTTCTCTCCAAGTTTGTGCATCGGGATAGATGGTTCAGTGCGTTATTACGAGCTGATAAAAGATGGCGCTCTTTGTTTGTTGCTCTTTTGTTTTTTCCCCACAAGTAGCAGCAAAGAGTAGCACTGTTCAGTCTCCTATCTCCACCAACAAGTCTCTTTATCACCCAATAAGGGCTGTATCGATCGTCCTTCATGAGCCTCTGGGTTGATGAGCCTTTATGGCACTGAAGAGTCAGCTAGCCAACCCCCACCCACATTTCTACTGCAGTTCCCCAACTCTGTCATCACAAAGTACTGCAGTAGTGAAGCGAAGCTTAACCAGTTAATGATTTCTCCACTGATCCCTTCACTGGTTAAAGTTGAAGGGTTCCGTGGGAATGCTGAGTTGTCACGTGTAGGTGTGTATGCTGTCTGTCTGTGAGAAAGAGGCTCTATTTGTTTGTTTTTTGGCTATTGCTAGTGTCTGTCTGCGTGTGTGTGTACTGTATATAGGCTGCGAATCCTTTCTTTTATCCTCTCCCTTTTATTCCTTGGATTTATCTTCTCGGTGTGCACACGTGAGCAAACCTTTTGTCTCACACCCTCACAATTTTCTCGGGGACTGCGGCGCAGCGGCTGGCTGGCTCTGTGTCAATCCATCAGCAGCAGCTTGTGCTGTGTGTGCAGGCCCCCCCCTCCCTCCCCGACTGAGATGGACGAGCTACAGTGCTCAGCAGCGCCTGCCAAGTCCATACCTGGGTCGAAAACTGCCAGCATTTCTGTGACTCCCCAAGTCCCAGCTGCTAAATGACTACTGTAGTGACTACCGATTGCTGCTTTTCCAGCGAATAAGATATTCTTTGTTTATTGAGGTTGATGAAAGGCAGATAAAACTGAGTTAATTACAACTGTAAAAGTCTTTTTTTGTAACTATGGACCGCTTAGAATTTATTTCACTCAGTGGCTGGCTTGTGCAAGGTGTGCTTTGTTGTCACTGGACACCGGATATCGTCCGTTGTCAATAAAATGGACAAGTTTGATCCTTGCAGCCTCACGGTGTTCTCTGACTGCATCAAGCTTTGTTTGTAGTGGTTTTCATCTGGAACACAAACACCGGAAATCGTTCCTGTCCTCCTCCTGCTTGTGTACGGTCCCTCATCCGTCACAATCTATCCTTTTTTTTCAGAAAACGATATCCATCTCTGCAGCGTTCCTTCCTTCCCTTGCGTTTCCCTTCGTTTTGCCTTGCGTCCGCTCCCGTTTTACCTCGTCACCGCCTCTCTCCCCTCTCTTCCACAGTCATTTGCTTAATTAAGGAGCACACAAGCATCTGTTAGCCCTCAGCAGCCTGCCTTTGTGGTGCCTCTGTGGCGAGACACGCACCTTGCACAGCTCAGCTAATGCAATTGTGCGATTCGCCCTCAGCGTGTTTATATTCATTTACAATTTAGACTCTCCACGATAAAGAGGAGTTTTTTTTTTTTTTGCCTTAAAGTTGTTTCTGGTGGATGATTTGGGGGGGGGGGGGGGGGGGGGTAATATTGACCTACACGACCTCCTGGTGTTGCCACTAGGGCTGGATTTTTCGTGGAAAGTGTTCAGTTTGCAAGAAGTTAAAATGCTTAAATCAGATCACAGTTGTACAACAAAAGCTCTGCTCTACCTCTTTGTAAAATGAAAACAGATGGGGTCACAAGAAAGCAAGTTATCCTGTTATGTACACAATCTGTCTGCTTTTCTAAATTGAATTGGACCAGGGCCTCTTAATTTCCCATTAGGGAAATCCAACATACAGATTGTATTCACACAAAAGTAAATCCTCTTTGGCTGTAGGGGTTGTTTTACCGTGTGCTATCACGCATGAAGGTGCAGGATTCCTGTATGTAATGTGCATAATTCTGCATGGACTGACCAGCTTCTGTTTGTTTTTTCGTTGTCGTTGTTGTTGTAGCTCAGCTCCAGGTGGAAAGATGTGGTCAGCAAGTGTATCAAAGATCACTTCCAACCTCTCCTCCTCTTTTACTCCAACCCCGACGGCAGCGCCATCACCGCAGACGATGCCTCAAGGCAAAACCAGTCTCACTACAAGGCCCCTGGCAATGGAGAAGTGCAAGGTATGAAGTGTTTTTAAAATCAGTGCTGTTTCTGTATTTGTATATGTTAAGTATTTTGTTTAGGGAACGGTTACTGGGATCAGTATCTTAAAAAAGTAAAAAGACCACGAGGTCATTGTAATATTTAAACACCTTCATCAACTATGTTACTTTCTGTTGGCAACAAAGTTAGACAGCGTCTTGCAAGAACGGTTGATCTAACGTCTTTTTATGGAACTGACAACATCAAATTCCCTTGACATGCATTCATCTTAGTGCTGTTGAGTGTTCTGTGTTTTTCTTGACTAACCATAATATCATCCCAAATGACCTATTTGATTATAATGCTGTACTTTCAAACACTCATTAATGTGAAGCTGAGGCAGCCACCTCTCGTTTGTTTTTATGGTCATAAGAATTGCGTCAGAGTGTGAAGGGAATAAAAGAAAAAAGTCATTAAAGTCAGAGTTTAGCCAAAAGTTTGGGCCGTTTTTGAACTTTGAAATGCAAATTTGAACGTCTGTAGTTTGAGTTAAAACAAACAGGAGTTAAATGTTTGGCTAAGAACAAATGGAACCTCACTCCGTGTGTCGATGGAGGTTTGAAGACGATGATGCTGTTACGTGAAGTTGCAGTTGCTTTTTAAATTCCGAGAAACATCAGCAAACAACTATCTCTTTCCGGGACGTGTAAAATCCCAGATCATATTAGTTGCCTTTGCAGCAGTAATGAAAATTTGTTAATGACAGCAGCTGGAAATCTGTTTTGGATTATATATCCCTGGATTTGTTTGGTCGGGGCGGTTTTTTATCCCCTTTAAAGATCCTCCTCCAACTCTCCATCCTGGCTGTGCCCCAGGTTCAAGCTGTGGCAGCCGCTCACTGCCCATCAGAGCTGACAGGGCGCCCGACCAAACTGGATGATCCTCCATAAAAGCAAGGAGAACTCTGTGTGGATCTCGTCATTTAAATTTCGTTTGTCTCAAGTGCAGTCTGTGCATTTGTTGTAAAACTCTAAACCTGCATACATGGCTTCAGTTTGAACATTTAAGATTGTTTTTTTCCCTCCTCTGCAGCCCTCGACTCACCGGTTTCAGGACCTAAGAAACTGGACCTCACCAGGGAAAACCTGAACGCTCTGTTGAATCAAGGCTCGCTCAAACAGAAGACCTCTTCGACCTTGAGCAGGTGCACCGCTCAGACCAGTGGAGGACGGGGACAAGGTAAGAAAGAAACATAGTCTGAGCATGGAGGAGCACACAGTTACCATTTTAACTTTTTAAGTCGTTTCATCAAGTGATGAGGAGTGGAAAAATCTGAATTGTGTAATATATTCTGCACATCCAAGAGTGTCTAAAGTCTAAACTATGGTTTTGCAGCGAAGAAAAACGTGCAAAAGATGTCACATTGTGTGATGGTTGTAGTTTTTAGCCTCGGAAGGATATTTGCGTCCATGGAGAGCGGTGACCTCTGCGTAGCAAGCAGTGAAAGTGATAATTAAATGTTTTTACTGTAGAACTAAATAGAGATTTAGTAGCTGAGGAGAGAAGTCATACAGCAAAGAGCTGCCAGTTTTGTGCATACTTGTGTGCAAGTACAGAGAAGAGTGTAAAGTGAGAAGAAGGCATGACTGGAAAGCAAAGAAACAACATGTTTTTGTTCCTTTTGTTCTTAAAGTATGTTGTTAAAGCTCTCAAGGTCCAGATCTGTGAGTCATTGTCAAATTATCTAGCTCTGATTCATCATGTTGTTGGTGCTGAAGCAAAATACAGTCCCCCAAAAAAACACCTTTTTTTGAAACATCATGTTCCCTTCACGGTGATTCCTGTTGAAATCTCAGACAGTCAACAGAGCCACGGTATGATCATTATTTCCAGTGCTGTGACCAATCATCGCGCTCCAAAGTGAAAGTCTGCTCGAGACAGGGCAGAGAAGTCGCTGCGTGGCCATGTTTCCACCCTGCTGCCTTTCCCCTCATGTAGAAGAAAGTGTAGTGTACATCGACACAGTGATGCGCTGTAAACCCTTCATATACACATTCAGCAACTGCTCAGTGCCTCGGGGGTGCTGGTGACTCAGAGTTGGCAAACAGTGACAAGGAAAAGGATGTAGTGACAATAGATATCTGTATGTTCACTGAGATAAAAATACTTTTAATGGTGTCTTCTGCAGTGGAAATCCCCACCTGATTCAGCTGCACTACAAGTGAGATTTAAACAAAAAAAATCAGCAATAATTATATATAGTAATACCTGACATCTCTTTTGTTTTGTAGTGAAAATTGGCACCAACGATCCCAAGAGTCGCCTCAGGGACATTTCTCGAGAAGTCGCCCAGAAAGCCGGAGAGGTGCGTGGGATGCACGCGGCCAGGAGAGAGCCCGACAGAAGCGTTCCACGGAGGCCGGAGACACGCTACAGAGGTCGGTCGCAGATAGATAGCACGCGGCCATGCGACGCATAAACACAGACATGAGAAATGTCGGGCTTTAAAAGACAAAAGGCTCGCCTTCCTCCTCTCCAGCCCTTATGTAACAGTTGGTTCGGGAGCAACGTGTCAGAAAGGGGGATTAAGTGCTGACGTCTGTTGGAGCCTGCCTTCATCCTCCTCTCATCAGAGCCATCGGTTCCCCTCTGTTCCGTCTGCATGAGCATTTACAAACAGACATAAACTAAGCAGATCCAACAAAGAGGTGATAAATATTGTATAATTTAATTACAGGGTGAATTAAGCTGCATCCCTCATGTCCCCTTTTATTTTACCTCACAAACTGAGTGTGCGTGTGTGTTAGTTGTAATCAGTAGACTGATTGGTCGGCTCCTTTTTAATACTCTTTTAGTACACCACTGCTTTCAATTAAGTATCAGTGAAGGGATTATGGAGAATTGTAACATGCTCCCAAATCCAGCGTGTCAACAGCAGTGGCCCGTGTTAGCAACAAGCTCACGTCCCATTATGATTGAATGCAGTAAGCTAAAGGAGGCTAGTGTCGTCCCCATGATGAATGGCGGGGCTGGAGGTGACACTACAGTTAATGTAAGTAGTAACAATTTACCGCAGCGCCGTTCACGCCCAGGCTAGCCACTTTGCTCCAAAGTCTTCTCCAAAAAGGAGGGGAGGAAAAAAAAAAAAGAAAATCTTTGCCGCTCGCAGCGGTCTGTGAGATCCTTCACCGTATTGATGTCGACGCGTTTCAATTCCTCCAAAATGATTCACAGCCTTGTGTACCGTGGCAACATTAAGCCGGCAGCAGAAGCCCTTTAAAACACGCCGGTATCATATATACGAGCGAAACTGTTGAGAGCGAATGTTCGAAGTGATTTAACTCTGGCACCCAGTCAGCAAAATCCAAAGCAATAGGGTCTCTATCTTTTGCAGGCTTATTTCCAAGGACCGACAGTTATATGTAGTATTAAATTCACTTTTTGTTCCATCAAACATGACGTTACCACAGATCAGATTCTTCCAATACAAAAGCATAGCCGCCTCTGATTCAAGCACTGTCAGCTTTAAGTTCTGAAAATGCACTGGATAGATCTAAAAAGGACTTGCAAAATAAATTTTTTGTGCTTTCATGAAGGAAAAAGTACTTTTTGAATACTTTTAGCTGCTATAACACCACAAATTCTTTGCAAGATTGAAGTAGCCATTTAATTTTATTCATAAAGTTGAAACAAAACGCCAAAACAATTGAGTGCTCTTCAGAACTGTCACTCCCGTGTTGATTAAATAAGGATGTGTGCGCGCATGTATAGTTTGACACGAATGAACTAGTTTCCAGGAAGGATGTCTGGCCATATATTTTGAAAGTGGCTATTACGGCTGGAAGTGTCCTTGGAATAGCAGACACACATCCGTGACACACTACCATGTGCTGACATGTCACTTGTGCATTTGGAAAACGCGCACATGCGTGCACGTACACACAAAAATACACCCCCGGCCCTCAGCGCAGCCTTTTATCATCAGCATCTGCATGGACGCCTGTACGCGAGCCGTCTCTCCTCCGCGTACAATGGGGATGAAAATCGACTCCCGTCTGTCATAATTTACACCTTCCTGTCATCTGCGGACATAAATGTCGGCAACCCGTTGTTGTCATGCTCCTCCCTCACTTTCTGCCCAGCCTGCACTATGCTTGAGCACAACTTTGCATCTCAGTGTCATTGAAAGTCAATTTTTGGTCTCCGCTGACCGTCTGTTGGCATCAGGCGCAGCAGGAAATCCGATCAAATCACTCAATCTTTAAGCAAAAGATGAAATGCTCCAAAGAATAGGATGGTGAATCGCTGCTCCTTCCACCCCTAATAACTTTGAATATGTTTGTTTTCTAAAGTTCTGAGTTCAGATTAACTGCACTTACTCACTTCATACTGAAAAAGAGCCAAGTAACAGACGTACTTTTCTCACTCACTCACTTTTCTCCAAGCAATCTCATTTTTTTTTCTCTGTATAAATATGAAGTAGTATCACCACAGCTGCAGACTTCTCCTGCAGAGCACTTGTGAAGTGAGAGTGAAAATCCATAAATGATAAATCCACTTTAAATCCCAGAAGTTTGAAAAATAAACTCAGAGCTTTCCTCCCGCTGGTAAATGGCTAAAGATCAGACCGGAATCTGGCGTCGCTCTGGGTGTTTATTCCTCAAGAAACTCAGGCTCTGCTCTGTCCCTCTGCCCCGCACAGTCTTTTACTTCTTTGTCCTGATGTTACACTGAAAGCAGATTATATACTCGGCCTCTCGAGCAACACGCATGCTACAATAAAGTGCATGCCAAATCTCGTCAGTTAGCATGTTTAATTTAGTAAATATCTGTGCAACACAACATAATGTTTTCATGTTGTGTTGATAATGTTCATACATTTGTTTAAGCATTCATGAACTATTCTGTCCAAATCTTATTTCAGTGCATTAATATTTGTGTTCTTGGTCGGAAGTCTGTCTGTGGTTTGAAAGTAAGACAAGTGTAACAAGTGTTGAGTCGTTCTTGAGTCAATCAAGGATCTATTTAGAATGTTTTACTGTTCTCATAGTTCAAACTCTCATGAATCTCCCTTTGTTTAAAACAAGATCCAGGTCAGGACAGGACCTACTCCCGCTCTGTCTCCCCTCCAGAGAATGGCTTCAAACAACATGTGGAAAACAGACTGTACAGCAGCCAAGGAAAAGGTCCCACACGGACCGAGCGAACACCCCACCTTGGCGGACGATCCTCGCACGAGCCCCCTCGCTCTCAGTCGAGGGTCCAAGTCTTGCCCAGAGTGCCCAGTAACAGCAGCGGTCATCACAGCCGGAGATTAGACCACATCACCAATGGATACGATACCGACAGCAGCCAAGACTCCCGAGGGCGTTCTGGAAGCGGGGGGAACAGCCGCAGTAGGTCCAGCCGCCCTTGGAAGCCGATGCGAGAGGCGCTAAACGTGGACAGTGTTTTAAGAGGGAGCAGCGGCGATAATTTTGTAAATCAAGAGCAAAGGCAGCACAGCCCGCGGAGAAGACCTAACAGTCAGTCGCCCTCCCGCGACAGAGAGCGAGACAGAGATTTTACGTGGGGAGGCCGAGAGGAACGAAAACCCAAGAGCCTGATGACCATCTACGAGGACGAGCAGAGGCACGAAACTGGCAGCAGCCGGAGCTCGCTGGACTCAGATAGCCGGGGCGGCTACAGCGACAAGGACAGATCAAAGGGCTCAGCAACCCTAAAAGTACGGAACGACAACTGGAAGATCCAGCGAACTGAATCTGGATATGAAAGTAGCGACAGACTAAGCAACGGCTCAGGAAATCTCGACTCACCTGTGGTAGAGAATCTTTCTTCCAAGGACCTGCGGCCGATACCTGAGCTGCATCTGACAAGGTGAAATGAGTCGTTAATTCAGAGTTTTTTTTTTAACAGCGAGGAAAATCTTCCTCAAAGCATGACGCAGAAATTAACATCACACGATTCTGCTGTGTGATGCCCGTGCAGGAACACTGCTTTGTCATCAAATGCTGTACCCACTTCAGGATTTGAGTCTGCCATTTTAAATGATTAAACATTACAAACAAACTCTTCTAAGAATAGCAAGACCCATTTAACATAAACGCACACAAGGCAGATGTGCCAGCCTCATTATGCCGAGCTGTCATTTGTTGTCTTTGTAGTACAGGTCTTTGTTTGGAGATAATGATCCCAACTAGCTGACAACTAATATACTCAGAAGGGAGCTCCAGCAGATAGCTGACTTCCTCAACCACGGGCACATTATTATTCAAGCCCATCTTTTGACAGTATTTTGGTAGCATTCTTCAAATTCTGGGTTGATGCCTGAATGCACTGGAAACACCGAAAATTCACAACACTATTGTTTTGTCCACTAGTTTTTATTTGGTTTGCTACAGCACCTTTAATATATGATAGCAGACAGAAAGCACAACATAGTAAACCTCAACAACAAGTGCTATCTTCACATCCAGAGACTGGTGTCAGATTGCCCCACTGTAAGTCATTCATGATAAAAATATATATTGAGGCTGAGGTAATGAGGATTTATTCCCCCTCTGTGCTCACAGCATGAATCAATCTTAGTCTTTTTGAGTGGTAAAAGATCAAGCTCTGGTATATTTTGCTCAAATCCACAATGTATGAATAATTGAATTTGTTTCGTATTTTAGGGATCACTTCCCTCAGAGAAGAAGTGATGATTTGAAGGCTGACATATTGTACTCCACATTTTCCACTGGTGAGTAACTCACACTTTTTTTTCTTAATTTCTGCACAACAATAAAGGCTGTAGTAGGTGTCGTATTGTAATTTACGCATCTTAATCCGGAAAATGTGTTACACAGTGGAAATAACTCTCAAATTCAAGTTTGTTTCAGTTTTTCCACAAAGGCCTGGGGCCCTGGCATTAAAGAAATTTACTCTGCCCAATAGACTTCCGCGTGTTGTAAGGATCTGAAACATTAAGATAGTACTAAGCAATTTCCTTGATTTATTGTTCCATCAGTTGTGTTAAGGTCAGAGCCTGATTGAAGGGATACTCTATGGAAATAAGTGTGCACTGGTTCCTCACTGACTGGCCTTGACCTTTCTTCCTGAGTAAAGTTTATGTTATGCAGCACGTAGAGAAAGGTACACGGGCTTAAAGGAAACAAGCGGGAGTAGAAAGTAGAAAACTGGTTATTAGTAACACTTTTTGTAATAATTATAATGGTTGTCTCTTTTGTTGCTAGGTAAAACGCTTTTAACATGATGGACTTCTGTCCTTTCTCACACATTACATAAAAAGGGAAAATGGAAAATGGTGAAGAAAGAATTTCAAGGACTTCGTTAAGTGCAGGGAGAACACCAACTTTAAGCTCCATGGGGATACAAAAGCTGGGAGGAGAATCAGATTAGACACAACTACTGTTGAAGGAAAAAATCTGTAAAAATAAAAAATGATGAGTCTCAAATATGAGTCATGTTGCGAAGTTGCAATAATGGTTATTTTTATCTTCCAGACAGGATGGAGGGAGATTAGAAGACATGAATAGCTGTAGGGGCTTTGTCGCCTGGACACCCTTCACATTCTTTATCTTGCACACGCTCGCCTGTGATCCGCCGTATCAGCACAGGGAAAATATCTTTCTAAATGAACAAATATCTTGAAAAATGCCACACTAATTCCCTCAGCAGGAATACGCCGAGTTAATCCTGAATCAGAGGGGCAGATGAGTGCGCGTGTAGGGGCCACCCAGCTGTGCCCAGCCGGGCAGAAAATGCCATGACTGGGCTTGTCAGAAGGTGGTATTCAAACACGAGGCATCGAAAAATGCCATTTTTGTAGCGCTGCAGTTATTTCAAGGTCCCAAAGGGTCGATGAAATACAGCATAGAAACAGTAGCTACGGTTATGTCTGTCTTTAGTTTTAGTCTTGTTTTAGTTTTAGAGTTAAATATAGCTTTTAGACAAGTGCAGTGAGTTGGGGAAACCGAAGCAGATATGCTGCATTGAATGCTGGTCTTGTCATTGCCCCACGAGCATCTGCACACGCAGAGTGATTATGTGAACAAATACCCGGCAAAGAGACACAAACTTCTGTGGCAGACATGTTTATATATCCACTGCTGCCTTTTTCAGATAGATTTTTACTCTAAAGCCCCTTAAATTATTATTTAGGATTATTAGAATAAATATTCTTAAGGTTCATCTTTATCTGATCAAATATGCATTCAGAATAGATTGCATTTTCTACAAAGGTGTATGTAGAATAGCTTACAGTGGCACAATGCTTTCATATACTCACTCAGGCTGTTTGCCCCCTAGTGCCTTCAAGGAGATATGACTACGGATATGTCTACGGATCACACAGTCAACCAGTTCAAGCAGTTGCCTCCTCATTGATTTGTAAAATTGCACTTACTTTTGAAAAGTATCTACAGCTGTATTTTGAGTTGGTGTTTAATAATTGAATGCCTTGAAATTCTGAAGTTTTAATTTTTAAACCTAAACCGGGCTAGAAATCTCAGACTTTTTTGAGGTTTATTTTTCAGAAGCTATTTTAAAACCAGCACAGGACATGTACGCGCTTCTGTCTGCAAATTGTATTGACAAGCTGCAGTAAATGTGTCCAAAGTCAATTTGGCCCGTGTTCAGTGGCGGTAGTCTGGATTGAGCTGCAGTTTCAGAGAAGGCTGAGCAGATTCCAGTAGTCCATTAAAGTCCAAAATCCTTTCTAAAAGCACACAGATGTGGGCCGGCTGCTGTCAGGAGTTGACAGTTGACATTCTGACCACGGGGCATTGATTCTTACAACCATTTGTTGCACCAAAGAAGGGATGTCTAGGTCACTTAATGACAACCTTTTGTCCTTGTTGTGAATAAATCTCATTGGGCCGCATTATGCCAGAACGGCTGCAGAACATTCCGACTATAGCGGCGCGAAAGGTCACGGCTGTCAGGAGGTGGGCGCACTTCAAGCTGCTACCTTGACAATAAATCACGCCTTTTCTCAATTTGTCCCGACTGGCTCTGGCAGCTCCCACGGATGTCATCGAAGAAACACACTTGAGATTTGTTTGTCCGCGTGTTTGCTTGCATGCATCTTCTACAGTGCATTAGGTGTCCACGAGGTAGCTATTGATGGCATCTAAGAAGCAAAACTGTTGTGATGTTTTAAGTGGCAATGCCGTGTTATGGTTCCTATGCTTGTGCCACGTTACCGTACACAGAAACACATATTTCCAGGGCTCCCCGCATAGTTTGGGCCTTAATGAAAAGCTGAACTTCAAGTACGCACGTGAGTCTGATTGATGTGTAAGAATTCTAAGCACCCCAGACAGCAGAGACGCAGAGAACTACAAATCTTGACTTTGACAGCCTTATAACTGAAACGTGTCGAGCTTTGCGGGGAGTTTTTTTGTCGCATCAACAAAACTTCAAAGGGTTGTCAGGAAATTTTGCATGTACAATTTCTCAAAGCCTAGTTAGGGGTTGCTTTCATGGTCCGTATAGATGCATATTTTCTGTTTCCCCTGGGAGTTTCAAACTCTGGCAGTCGGAATAATTGAAATAATGTCACATCAATTAACTTTTTTTCCAGAACTTTTTAGTTTTATGGCAGCAGGCCCCAAACAGGTGCCCCTCATGGGGTACCTCTCCCTCTCAGAGTGATCCATAATGCTGAAATGCAATTAGAGACAGGTCTGCGAGTGATTTACATGAGTAGAATATTTTTATATTCATAGGTGTTTTAGAAAGATTAATACATGGCAGCACACACAGCCAAATACAAAATATGAGAGAAGGTCACTTTTTTTAAATCCCATTTAGCAGCTTGACTTTTTACTTTTGCAGTTAACATGGAAATGTTCACCGGAGCGGGAAGAAATGCTATTGCTCACCACTTGATGTAGTTTAGATAGTACATTAAATGCCACCGAACCACAGTCTAATCCATGCAATCACAGTACATGGACGGCTTCCCAGGCAAGTGCAGTAGGCCATGTAAACAGCGGGACACCTTGAGTACATCTGTTTTGCTGGCGTTCGTAGCGACAGCAGTGATCCCGAAATTCCACCGCAACGAATGTTTTCTTGAGAACAGCCAGACCCCGAACCCGAAGAACTGATTTACATTCACTTCCGATGCAATCATAATGATTATTTAATAGCTGCTTCACTCCTTCAGTCTTTCTCTTTGCAACGGTGCATGCGACTGTAAAGATGATTTTCTCAAGAGAAAGCATTGTAAGCCGCGTCCCTTTTTTGTTTGTGAGAACGATATTGCTTGCCAACATTGCAGATCGGCGTCATCAAATTGTGAATTGCCACATGGACTTAGCGGCTTAAAAATGCAATAGTGTTGTGGAGGGGTTCTGGAGTCTGGAGTCTGACCCCAGCGTAATTGCATGCCAGCACAAAGGATTTAGCCACTAATGCTTTGACAGAGCGCAGGGGGAAAAAAAAAAAAAGAGGATATGCTGACACATCACAGATGGTCCTCACAGCCACTCACTCTCCTCCTCGTCCTGTTAGTCAGCTGTTGTCTGTCTCGGGCCTTGTAAATCACACCCACCCTGCTAACTTGGCTAAGCTCCACACCACCCCCCACCCAAGGACCTGTTTCTAAACATATGTTTTCGCTGATCTAATCGGCAATTTTCTTAAAATGATTTAAGTATAATTCATTGACATCACATCATGGATTTACCTTGTTAGGTTCATGGAATTTTCCTTGCTTTCATTAGTTTCCATGTGTTTCAACTTCTAAAACTGCTAGAGTTCAACCAGGGTTTTTATTGTTTCATTAGTACTGTTAGCTCAAAGCTAATAGGGCCTGGATTTGAACCCAAATTCCCTTGGCGGGGCCATGTTCTTTGGCTGGATCAGACAGTCAGAGCGGTACACAGGGGGCCTGAGGGTGCTCTGCCAGACTGGTTGCTTTGATACTTCCTCTCCCAGCACCAGGCACAGGGCCTCACCATGACCCCTGTTAGATAACATGTCTTTGCTGGAGAGACACACACACACAAAACATTGTAGCCATGTTCAAATAGAAACCCATGACAGATGTTTCTAAGCTCATTTTTTTTCAACCATCTGGTAGGGATGACCATGAGTTTATGAATTAGTGTGTTGGGATATAAAATGCTCATGAGGCTTCATTATTGCTTAGGTGAACAAGGAAGAACATCACCAGATCTGCAAGAAACAAACGTCCTCTCTGGTCAGCCAATACAAAGGTAAAAAAAGATCTTTAAAAAACACTGTATGTTGCCAGTTGATTTTGGCACAAGGGCCAATAAAATACTGATGTTTGTGTTTTTTGCTCCGTAACAGAAGGAGCGCCTTCCGATACACCCCCGGGATCTTGGAAAAGAACAATGGTCTAGACAGCGAACAAGAGGAAAATGTGGACGGTAGCCCTGTGAGCCCCGTGCCTCCTTACTTAGCAAAGACCAGCAGTTCTGAGTGGAACAGCTCAGATGACCTTGCCGGACCTTTCTCTGAACAAGAAGACACTGGTACCGTCGGCCACAATTTCCCGCACAACTGTCCACCACCTTTACCTCCTAAGACCTTTGGCAGCAGTCACGTTGACTCGTCTGGCATCTGCTCCCAACCACCGGAGGTGCCAACACGGTCAAGCCCCCGCAATGAACCCAGAAATGGCTTGTTGCCCCTTTCTCACACCACCCTCCGTCGGTGGATTGAGACACCTGCCGAGCATAGACTGTCATCAGATGCCAGCTCCAAGTCAGGGTCATCAGACCAGGACAGGAATGATCTGTCGGCCAGCGAGAGCGACGAGAGGTTACCCAGTCCAAAGCCCGGACACGATGACCGCACAGACTCCCCTAGTCTGACAGATATGGCTCTTCCTACCACATACTTTTCTGTGGATAACTGTATGACGGACACTTACCGGGCCAAATACCACAAGAAGCCTGCCACTTACATGAAAGCAGAGGACCATACGTCATCAGGAGAGAGTGATGTCGATGGAAGAGGGCTCCCTTTGCCAGATGTTCAGCCACCCGAGCCTTCCAAAAGCAGATCAGAATCAGGTACCATATGCTATAATTAATCCTGTTCTATTCAGTATTTGCGTGATGCCTTTTTTTTTTATAAATGTTGTATAAATGTATTGATGTCACCTTTGTCTTTTGTCTTACAGGATATTCTACAACTAAAACTACTGCGAAGTGGAACCCAGTTACTCCAAAAGGACTTGATGAGCATGGCTTCCTATGATTTTAGCAAAAGCATCAATAGACCTTGTATGATCCATTGATTGGATGCCAAAAGTAATCATTATGCACTATGACTGCTACACAGTGACTCCTCCTAAACTGGGATGTGAATTCATGTACTCGGCAGAAAGTTGGACGTGAATTTGGATGCCAAAGAGATTGTAAAAAGAACGGCAGGTGCCCGTAAAAGCTGTCTTGATGTTTTGGTATGAACTACTAAAAGCTTTGAATGAAATATGAATTTGCACAGTAGAGAGAAGGTACAAAGGAAGAAACATTGACCATGTTTGGACTTCTAGAGCTGAATAGCAAAGGGTTGCGTTCGTAAAGAATGTCTCACGAAAAAAAGAAAAAGCCACTTTACCATACAAGAGATTATTTTACATGACTTGCAGTTCTACTTTCTCTTACTCAGCGAAATGCTTTTGTTTGTTTGTTTTAACTACTCCCATTTCAGTGTTATGAGGTGTCTGCCCCAGTTCTATCTCTTCTTGACATGATATACCTACCATTCAGTGGGTTTTAACGGTTCTAGCGATATTCAGACCATAGGTTCTTTTGTACATTTTTGAAACATATTAGGCACTCTTCTGGCACGGCTTAAAAATGGATCCCAAGGATCCGTGTGAATATGAAACTCCGGGCACCCACATTGGTTTAGTGGCTGATTAAAAACAGATTCTCGTTGGTACATACGGTTTATTGACCTAAGCCAGTAACGTGTGTTGTTCTTGACTTTTCTGTCTTCATGTCCTTCCTCCAAACTTCAGAGAAAGTCTAATATACCAAAATATCTCTGACCACCAGTGTAGGCGTCCAGAGCCTCTAAGGTAATGGGTTCAATTGATTGCTTATTATTGGTTGTAACATATGTAGCACATAAAATCGAGGCGCGTTCTCATCTCCTCACATGCACACCTGCGCACAAGCCATCGTCCTTACATACTTACTCTGTTTTTTGTCTCTACACTGTATTTCTGGTTGATTCATTTTCTTTTCACACTCCTTACAGTTATAATTTTTTTTTTTTGTCTTTAATCAATTCTTCAGTTTTCTGTTCAGTTTCTTAAAAATAGCCCCTCATTAGCAGCAAATCTGCACTAGTAAAACTTTTAGAGTTAGACGGGGCTTGCTTTTTTTTTTTTTTTTTTTTTTTTGAGGCGGGTTATTAATAATAACATGTTGTAAATCTGAGTAGAGGACCATTTTTTGGTTCAAAATGTTTTATATATGCAGCAGACTCTAATGCACAGTGCCTTTTGTATTTTTCTATGCCATGACGAGGATAAATTGGAGCCATGATTTGTACAATTCTTTGATTTTAAAGGATTTTTGTAACATTTGATTTTATTTTTATTGATTAACAATTATTGAATAAACAACTTTATTTAACCATACCTGCGTGTGAGACTGTCATATTCAGAGTCTTTCTTATTTAATAAGAGGAGGCCTGGTCTATGATCAATATTCTAATATTGAAAGTGTTCTTCACATACTGAGTCCTGATGATAAATTTCTTTATTAAATGAATAGCCCTGAAACAAAATGCAGAATATTATATTGAATAAATAATAGGAAATATGGTGGTTTACTGCCACCTGCTGTCATGTGTCCTTAGTGCACCTTCTGATGACAAGTACTGGCTGTGTAACTAAAAATGCCCATGCCTAGATTTGCTCTGTATCTTTTAGTTTATTCCTTTAATTCCCAAATCATTTAAATTTTATGTTTTTATTTCTTAAAAATGATGCAGACACCACATTGCCTTGACTTTCTCTTCTACACAAAGGACGTGACTTCGCAACAAGCATGAGTGAGAGATATTGAGTACTTCTGATTTAAATGAAAGGACGCACACAAAATCCAACACTGTTACGGGAACTCTACACACTTTTGAATCGACAGAAGGCTGCCCTTTTCACCTCTGAGTGAGTCCAGAGGAAAAATGATGTCTCCATATGGTGTAATCTCAAAGGCAATTACCTGATTAAACACTTGAAATGAAAGGTCGGCACTGATGAAATGATAACTTGTGTCTCTGGAATTAATGGGCAAAGAAATCTGATCAGAATGAGGCCTGGAAACACAGTCAGACTAAATATATGTCTTTTTAGAGACATCATGCCAGTGTCTCTCTAAAATACTGCCACAGCAGATCCAGCATACTTTTGCTAATATCCAGGGATGGGAGGTTATTATATGATTGGACCATGCTGACACATTTATGAGTGCCTTCCAGACAGCAACTGTACAGCCACCTGCATGGCTGACGGATTCAGTTACACCAAGTTTTGACTTTAAAATGAAGGGCTGTCGGGATTGTTGTGTTCCAACACGACCTACATAGTTTTCTGTCTTATTAATGTTCTAAAGCTCCCTGAAAGGTCTCCTGATCCTTCTGTTATCTTTGATGATTCTGAACGATAAATAAATAAATATGCTGTTTTCGTCCTCAAGAGGGAAGTAGAGGGCTTTTCTACCAAAATAAAAGATGCAGCCTGATCCTCACATTCATTTCAATGTGCACTGTAGCTTTTACTTATTTCATTGTCAAGCCCTTACTGCAAATCTCTGTTGATTTAAGGCGTCTCTCTGTGACGATGTAATCCAGGTGAAACGCGCGGCCTTGATTCCTCATCAGTTAACAGAAAAGACAGGCTAATGAAACCCGCGCGGGCAAAGCAGATATTTTTTAGCATTGTTTCATGGTTGTGCAGCATTTTTTGCTTTCTAGCACATTGCCCCCCCTCCCTGACATGTCTTCATCCTTCAACGGGAACAAAGAAGGTGTCTCACCACGGGTTTTTCAGGATTTTATTGACTCTTCAGCCATTCTGGAAATATGCTAAATAAGTTCTCCAAAAAGGCATGAATATGTGGAAACAAAATGGACTTTTATGCTCCTAGCAAAATGGCAACTGCATAATTGATTTTGGAAAGAAAGAAAAAAAACAAAACAGGTAGAAAATGGATTTTCACTCCCACACATCTGCATCAAATAAACTATTTGTCATCACTCAAAGGAGGACAACTCGCAAATACAATTAAGAGGGGGGTAGTGATTTTTTAAAATGTCAATGCCAGACCAGAAAAGAATTCTTCCACTGTTCACTGGAGGCAAAAAAGGGAAAGTGCAGACCATGCAATGTATTCAGAGAATCCTGACAATGTTCTGCCATTCAGTACTCTGCTCTGCATCGCATGGCACGTCTATCATAGTTTTAGTATGCTTAAATCTTAGCTGTCTCCTGGTGTGTGCGTGTGTGTGTGTGTGTGAGAGAGAGAGAGTGTGTCTTCTCAACCATCTGTCAGAGTGGGACCCGGCCTGTCAGTGTGGGCTCCTCCTCTGCAGCTGCTGTACTTCATTAGGGGCCATCAGCTGAACTCAGTGCTCCACTGTCAGAGTCAGACTTCTGTTTTCTCGTTTCTCCTCCCTTTGCATTCTCTCTCTTTCCCTCCTCCCTCTGTTTCTTTTTCGCTCACTCTCTCTGGCAAACTGTCCCTCAAGCTCGCTCGCATCCTTCATCCTCACATGGTTTCTCACTCTGTCGACTTACCTCAGTCGGTTTCCGTCTTGCTAAATTCTCCCCTGCCCTCTCTCTGCACCATCTCGTCTCCCCGTACTCCTTTTTAGCCAACTTCCTATTTTCTGTTCAGTCTCTCTCTCTCTCTCTCTTCAAATCAGCATAACCCTTGTGTTTCAGGATCAACTCACACACACTCTTGTACACACTAAAAACAGGTTTGCGTTGCATTCTTTTACATAAATTATACATACACATACACCACACTGGCAAGTATCACAGATGGCCACCTTTATGAACATGGAGTGGTATCATTATTTCCAATGGCCTTCTGGCATCTACTCTAAATATAGTAAGTAATAAATACAGTGTAATCTAATGTATTATCCGGAATGTCTTATTGAAATGATAGTACTTGTAATTGCATTTGTACATTTGTACATGTGACTGTAGTCTATACAAAATAACTACCAACCATGTATTTTTTATCAACGCTAATGAAATGTAACGTTTAGGGACAGACACAAAAGCTGTGTAAATGTGATGCATTTGAATAAGCTACCATGCATCTGGTGTCCTGTGTAAGTACTTTTCAACAACGGCAAAACAAATGACCAGCAGTCACTAGTATGCACCAGAAATGCACAACAATATTTGGCTAACAGGATAATTCTAGCACCGGTCCCTGAAATGAAAGGGGCTGCACTTGACACTATTATGATGCCCAAAAATTGAAGTGACATGGCGCATACTACAGCTTATTAAAACTAAAAAAGACCTGAGCGGGTATCACATTTCTAGCACGGCTGTTGAAAGCTGTCAGTCATTCCTTTACAGTGCATCATTACTGTTGCTATATAGCTCCTAACCACGTGACAGCACTGAGCACAGAGCTGAACAACACTTCAGCTGATCACCAAATTATGGCCCATTTTGCATTTTATATGGGTTGAAGTGAGTTGAATGAAATTCGTTGCACTCATTGGAGTACTAGTAGTAGCAGCACCATATATTACAGTCAGTCACCGTGTTATTATCTTGGAATATATGTTTTTTTTTCTTTAAACGCAGGAGAAATTGTCTTCAGTAAATCAAATTCGTGACGTGGGACTTTACGAGGAGTGCTTGAACGCACCTGAGAGGCGTGGCCAAAGCTGCTAATTAGAAACACCTGGTGACAGCAAGGCTAACGGGAGCTAACCCACACCACGACAGTGACCCCCCCCCAAAAAATGTCGTTTAAATGTGAATATACATGAAATTATCGAACTCAGCAGTTATCCTCGAATGACGGGGGATAGCCTATTACATGTGTAACGTTTATGGACAAAGTCACGCGTCCAAAAAGACTCCAACATCCTTCACAGCATGTCTACAGTCAACTCTGCCTGCTCATCCATTTGGTGAGTCATGGACTGTCTTATTTTTTGTCTGTTTTGAGAGACAAGCCAAGCTTTTCTTTGGATAATTAAAATGTCACATAACATTCAGTGTTTGGTGAAACACTAAAAACACCTGTTAGGCACCTGTTTGCTGGGTGAGAAAACACTCAGCAAACTGTTAGCTGACATGTAATTCAGTTGCCACACACACACACACACACACACACACACACAAAACTAAAAGTCAGTAGCTATTCAAAATATGAAAATATTGTATTAAAATGTGCTAAATGTCTTGAAATTATACAGAATGTCTGCCCTTGGTTGAAGGTAAGTGGGCAGCAGTATCCAGGAGTCTAAATAAAACACAAAGACACATCATGACAACTACTATTCTGAATCTGTGATTGTCTGAGACACCTGCGCCATTGTCTCGGCTTGTTTTAAGACAAATGTTCTTAATCTGTTTGCAGCCGTTTGCAGGCAGGCAGTCAAAGCAGATAGCAGAGTGATGTATTTTAAATCCGTGTTGCCATTATGAAGTGAGTCATCTCTGCAGCTTCTACACTACCACCGATCTGCAACTGGGGTACGAACCTCCTCTGACACGTCAAAATGTCTGCTGTGGAAAAAGGTCTTTAACAACAGATCTAACCTTTCAGGAGACGCTAACAAAATTGAATACAAAGTGGAGGGAGCTGTCATCTCAGCTGGTAATTGCAGCCTTTTTTTCTTTCCCCCCCGTTGACGAGAGTGCCAGTGAGATTGCACGCTCCTGCTAATGTGTGGAATTGCAACGGGGGTGCAAGAAGCACACTTGCACATTAGTTTGCTACAGGGACGTGAGTGATTAGGATGGTTTTGTTTCGCCGGTGCAGCAGGACTTTGTGCAAGACCTGTGCCCTTTTTCCAAATGGGAAAATGGGAAAAACATTGAGCAGGCCTGATCAGGAATATTCCCATATTATTTACATATCACTTATCAAATTCAGTGTTGTTATATTGGGAAGTGGAAAACTACTAAGTTTTTTTTTTGCTTTTTGTGTCTTCGCCTCAGTCTGTGTGACCAGATTGAATAGCGTTATTGATTTAAAAAAAAAAAATTATTTTAGTTTTTTATGGAATCCTGTAGGAACTTTTCATAATGATGGTTGCTTCTTTGGAAAAAAAAAGTAGTCAGTGGTAGAATACAGGGTAAAAAGTTTGTAACTTATGTATTAATGCTAAAGCAGTGGCACCCCTGCCTCTCCTGTGTGCTGTATCGCTTGTTGCCGACCGCCTGAATAAATGTATTTGTTCCTGCGACATTATATATTTTTTTTAAATGCTGAACAAACTCTGTTTCTCTGGTTCATTGCTGTAGGGGGCAACGACATTTGTAATGTAATGAATTTTCAGCTCTAAGCTGCAAGTTTATGATTTTTATTGCTGACTACATCTCCGGCTGTGAGGGAAAGGTTTTCGCCGTGTCCCATTTAAGGGAAGGAGGATTGACAAAGTGGCTCGAGTTGTGACTGATTAATTTTTATGTCAGCCATTTTAGCGTGTTGCTTTTTCCAGCAGTTCAACATTTGTGCTATTTTTTTTTTTAACCGTTTGTTGTAGCTCACTTAACAGTCCGCTTCCACTCTTTCTTCCAAATGTGTTCTTTTCCCACAGTTTCAGCTGTCTGTCCCGTCCGTATCTCTTCTTTAGCAGAACAGTCCGTGCCTACACACACACACACACACACACACACACACACAGACATGCGTGCACAGGCACACACAGCCTGTGGGTTTCTGTTCTTGTTGTCATCCTGACAAGCAGTAGGAACAGGATTATGGGTAGAGGCCCTCTAACTTGGGGCACAAGAAAGTGTGAAATCTGATTGCTTTGGAAGATTTAAAAAATAGCACCCTGTGAGGTCGGTGGAATCCTAAATATGAGCAGGCTTGAAGAAGTATAGCAGTAGGGTGTAGACTGTTCCGGGGATTTGCCAAATTTTCCGAGTTGAGAGGGTGGCTTAATAGAGGACAGAGCGGAGAAGCTGCAGGGTGCATAGGTGCCAGCAGCCACTTTTTACTCTGCATCGCTTTTGCAAGTTTGCTTATGTTAATGCTATACTGTCAACTTGCTGAAGGATGGAAGATATTTTTGGTTTCAAATGACTCTGGAGCTCGATTAGATATCAGTACAATATAGTATTGTCGATTTCTGAAACCATACGTGTGCATATAACTGAACATTTGACACATGGGACGTGTCCTGTGGCGTTATCATAATCTATCACTAGAGGGCATTAAAGTATCGTGTTGCCGTCTGACTCCAGCCTGAGGCAGTTTGGCAAAGCCCACTTGCCAGTTTCCACCACTTCCATTTATGGGCCTCTTCCACTTGCCTGCATGAAACAAAATCACTATAATGACTGCACGGCGCAGAGGAGCACTAGCACACGAGTGCGCGGGAAGAGCTGTCTTTTGGGGGAAAAAGACATAACAGCACGTTTTTAGTTTTCCTGGCAGTGCTGGAGATTAGCCACATAATGTCAATCTCGTGTCTTATTGAAAGGCTTTAGAAAGGCGACACTGACAGAGGTGGAATGGCTGTGATGGTTGGCGGCTTTCTGCACCACATGCTTTTCAGCATCATATGAAAATTGTTATTATATGCTCCACTTGCCGTATGCCTCCCGATCTTTCTCCTCTGTCTTCTTTTTGTGTCGTGTTTCTTCATAACGCCCCCCCCCCCCCGCTCTCCCTCCGCTGTATGTTAAATTCAACCCAAGATGGATTTACAGTATATGACAACATGATGCTGCTCTGTTTGTCTGTGATTGTTTTTGCCGCTTCCTCCAGGCGCGTTGTTTATTCCGTGACGCCTGCGACAAAACGATATTTGCTTTCCTCACCTGCAACAAATCAATATCATGCAAGAAGGAAGCTCAGACTCTATTATACACCGAGAGCAGAGAGGCAGCGCTGAACTTGAAATGTGTCTTTTCTTAATAAGTGCTCGCTGTGAACTTTTTTTTCCCCGTGACTTTTAAGTGTTTTTAGTTGCACTTTGAACGTTTTAATCCTTTCTTTCAGCGCTTTTCATAATCTCCCTGCTTTTCAGAGGCCACCCTGATTGCATGTTAGCGCTCTGACCCCAGCACATCGTGTTCAAAAACTCATTAAGAAAACACTTTTTGCTTCTTCCATCAAGCTTCCAAGTTGTTAGACTGTAAATAACTGAGTATTCATTCAGAAATGACACTGACTGTCATGCGCTTTGAAAGGCGGCGTTCTGTGTGAGTTCAGGTAAACTGTGGGAGCAAATCCTGCTTTGATTAATTGTCGTGCCCGCCTTGCCTGATACTTGATGGTTGTCGGCTGATTTGGACCGGATGTGTTAGGTTTCTATAAATATCCGTGCCAGCAGCTGAATGCTACAAAGTGACAAGAAGACATGGTTTCAGCACTTGGCTTGTCCTGCTCTAATCATCTTTTGGGTCTCAACCACAGATATGTTCAATCTGTACATGTTTTTACTTCGTGTTTAAGGCAAATCGCATGATATGAAGTCACAGTAGCTGACTGTTTTGTTCTGTTTTCTCAAAAACTGATTCCATAATTAACTTGTTTGCACCAAATAGTTGATTACTATACAAGATTTGATGTTTGGTGTTCATGCTGCGCCTTCCATACTCAAGAACATTGAGACTAGAAATAAGCATTTTAACTTCACCTGATTAAAAAGGATGTTAGATATTTCAGGCTTACTGGAGTGCAGCAGCAGAACTATCAAGGTAACCCTTTTAAAAGATTCTGCGTTAGTAATGGTGATGTGTTAAATAATCCCATCTTTACGTTGTTCGTTAGAAAAGCAAAATGGCCGTATATGGTGGATTCAGCCACGCGCTCATCAGCGGGTGGCAGCGCCACTTTCAGTTCTTACTGCTCCAGATGATGTGGTAAATACGGGTTCAAGTCGAAGCGTGCTGGAGAGAGGACGCGGCGGTTTGAGCCTGGGAGCAGCAATGGGGCGTGACACATTGCATCCCTGTACATCTAGCGGTGTTGCTTTTGCTGTCTCCCTGGAAACCATGACTGCGCCGCCACTCGCAGGCGGTCCGTCACGGATTCAGGTGGAAACACAAGCATCTTTGTGTGCCAGCGAAAAAAAGGAAGGTGAAGCAGAAATGGAGGGAAGCGCTTGCAAATGGCTCTGAAGTCTGCAGGCTTAAAAGTGTTGATAACCACGGATTAGCGCTGCCTCCCTCAAGCAGCTTTAACTGTGTGGTCTCTTTCTCTTCAGCCTCCCTCCTTTTGTCTGTGCACACAGTACGCAGACAGGCATGTGTGCACAAAGAGCATGTGGCTGCGTGTTTGTGAGACTTTTGCTTTGATCGATTTAATTTTATTCAGTCGTACAATTATTTAGTTCTCTTTGTGCGCCGCTTCATATGTTTCCTGCATGTTTTGATCTTCTCATACACACACCATACACATAATAGGTTGTCTCCTTCTTTAGAATTGTGCATGTGACATTCATTTACATGACTTGAAGCAGTGCAGCAAATGTCTTGTGCAGCCTTGGATGCGAGGTCAACAAGGTAATCTACCTTTCAGTCATTTAAAGCATGCTCAGTTTTGCTAAGCATGAAATGGCAACTTTGTCATTTGTTCGATGCCAAGGAGGAAAAGCAACCTTATCTTCGGCACTTGTTTAAACAGACCATGGAGGCATATAATTTGTAATCTCCATCATCCACTCCTGGTGTGTTTTGTGTGAACAGCTTTGAGTGCAAGGATCAGTTGATTGACATTGAGCAAGCAGACACAATTAATGCTCTCAAAGACGTTTAGTATTCAGAGTAACCGCTTTTAGCTCTGTTGTTCTTTTGCATGCAAGTTTGATGCTCCTATGCTAAGTGTGATGTATTTACACTCGCACTGGGAACATTGTTACAAACGCTACGCTTGTAATATAAATAATAGATTGTACAGTGTGATTATCTCGGCCGAAACATCGTGAGCACGACAGCAGCGAAAAGACTGTTTCACTTACGAGTACATGCAACTCCAGATGAGTTACATACAACTTAACCCCCCCCCCCCAGTAACAGCACCATGATTGATTGCGCCTATATACTCTGCATGAATGCTTTTGGGCGTAAACTGTATGATCAGAGTTGTTCCTTTCCAAATGGCTCAAGTCCCATTGCTCATCTCAAGTACTTCCAGTAAAGAGGAGATACCCTTGTAATCATGCACATCATAAACAACTTAATTTTCATTAAGCCTCTTTACGCTTTATGGTAAATTTAATTTAGACGACCCTGTGATTAATGTTCTCAGCTGGCTATACTTAAAAGCAGCAGTGGGATAACATGTGCTGCCTCCAGCACAGTGAAGGGATACATATAACAGGAGCCAGGTCTGGGCTGCAACGCATGCATTTAACAGGGCTGCCCGAAATAGAATTATTAATCGGTGTTGTGGTGAATACAGATCCAAGGCACTTCAATGTGATATTAGATTTTAAGGTTTTTATTTCGATAGTCAACCACGCGGCTAGATTATCGTCATCTGCGTCGCAGGGCGCTTACAGTACAGCACTCGCCTTCATCCTGCGATGATAATGTCGTCCTCATGTGCTTATTTCATCGAGAAAAGTACAAGTCAATATTCTTTGACATTTGACAAAACTCTGCACGCAAACATGTGCATACACAGAGACGGATCGCAACCCCCACCGCTGTCATCAAATTAATTCATTTTGGATTTCACAAATATGACCTGTGATTGCCGGTTGTCAGTAGGGGAGGGGGGGGGAAGGGGTGGCGGCGGCGGTGGGTGGGGGGGTGGGGGGTCAGTCGGCTGCTGATACATGAAATGATTGGGAGAGTGCAGCGTGTTCCCATTATCTTGTCCCTTGCATTGTAATTATCACTCCTGCTCTTTCTGCACCACTGCTCCCATCTCTCCTCGCCATTGTAATCGTGATTGACTGGTGCGGCGGCCAAAACAGCGCAGTCTGAAAAGGCATCAGACACACATCTCATAACCGCCCTGCTATTTGATCTTCTCCTCCTCCTCCTCCTCCTTCACACTGACTGCTCCCCCATCTCTCCATCCTTCCAGTTTTTTTTTTCCCCAGGTTGAAGGAAAGTGGCAGCCAGACGATAAGAAAACATGCCTGTAGATGAGCACGGATTTGACACGCCAGCAGCATGTTATTCAGTGTTTTCTTATTCGGTATGATTGAATATAATTACAGTTTATGTTCAACCCATGCATGGATTGATAAATACATGCATTCAGTAGTACTGAGGGCTCTCAGAATGTGACATGATGGATATGCGTAGGTCTTCTTGCCGCCATGTGAAGTTACTGTTGGGGAGAGAAATCATTTCAAAACACAAAGCTTGGATGCCGTCTGCTCAGTTCCCCTAAAGTAAAAATGTTGGCCTTAAGTTTCCTTGGTGCTTTGAGATGCCAGACAGAGTCTTGCTCTGCGACAGGTCTGAATGATACACCTTGTCAGAGAGGGAAGTTCATCAGCAGCCACTGAGAGTGCCATCGATTGAGCTGCCCTGAGCCCCGCCAGGTAATGGATTGGATTTATCCCTCTCTGGATAAGGCTTGTGCTCAGGCGTGTACACACACACGCACCCCCAACACGCACAAACACACTCATACATACACACAAATTACAGTCGTGTCTCTGCACACGTCTGTGCACATCTCACACGGCCGGGCGCCTACACATCGCATTCGGCACACACTTTTTTGCGCGCGGCGTTTGTCTCCGCAACACACACTGACAGCCCGTTTGAAAACTTGTGTGACATTCAGCAGACATTTAGACAGTTGGGATCAAAGGCAGTGATGTATTGTCAGCAGCTGCATGGAAAGGGAAAAAACAAGACAAGGAGATAGTACTTTGATAGATATCAGGACATTTGTCAGGCATCTGTCTGCTTATTTTAGGAGTGAGAGATGGGTATCATCAAATCCATATTTTGAGGAGGAAAAACGGCTCAAAGTTGATGGAAGATGTCTTTGATGCGGAAGAGTCACAGCAGCCCAACTGTTTCTCCTGATTTTTTTTTTTCTTCCCGTGGCCGAGCTCTCCCAAATATTAAGCAAATCGTCATCAATAAATCGTTTCGAGAGCCATTTAAGCATTTCAAGTCTCATTACGATGACAAGGGTAAACAGATTGGAAGATGTAAAACACTCGATTAAAGTGGCATTCTACTTGCTTCTCTAAATTTTAAAGAGGCAATGCATCACGAATGTGTCCAACTAAAGACGAGCACAGTTGAAGAGAGAACTAATTAGACTAATCTTTTTGCCAGGAGGTTTACCTATAATGGTTATAATCTATGGACTGTAATATGATTCAGAAAACACTTAGTGGCAATCCATCTTCCCCTGCGCCTCAAGGCGATGGCGTGCGTTTGTTTGTGTGCATGCATGCGTACGCACCGATTCGCAAGGTCTGAATTTGCACACGCGCCGTAACTACCCTCGTTAATGTTGAAAACCGCAGGACCATCCTTTCAAGACTCTCGCGGGCCGTGTTTACTGATGAGCTGTGTGTCGAAGAGTGTAACTCTTGAACAATGGCTCTGTCACATTTATTCATGCTTTTAAAAATGACCTCAGCCGCCATATATATTTTCCTGGTGGGAATACAGCCGTGCTTGTATTTCTCTGTCATATGTTGGGGAGTTCTTTCCAAGAAAATTTCAATTAAGTGTCAGTTAACTGTAAATTTGACTTTAGTAATGCTCTCGTGATGTTTTCAGAATGCAGATGGCTGTGGTCAGGGTTGTAGTTCCTGGTTCCGAACCTGGGTAGCCCTTGCTAATGAGTCTGTGCGGCTGAAGCATCTGTCTGGATATCTAATGCAGCTCGCCATGTGGAGAATGTCATCCACCGTCTGGCCTCTAGCCAGAGTCAAGTCTCCACGGGCACCGTTGACATTATAATTAGTCTACAATCAAGACATCCTGAGAGGTTCACTTTACTTTGTGCTGACCATGACCTATCAAAAGTGTCAAATTCTCATCAATGGAAGTTTTTTTTCCTTTTTATCTTATAATTTGATCACAAGGGAAACAGAGCTGCGGTTATGGATCACATAGGTCTGTCTGAAATCATGCCGTGCCGAGTTTCCACAGGGATGACTGAAGTGGGATTACACAAGATTTTATGAGTGTACTAAAGTGTTTGTAATGTCACAGCTGCAGGGTGGTCGTTTGCACTTCACTGAAGTCGTCGTGCCATTCTCAATAACTTGTAAGTGTATTACATATCATGCCATTCTCCATAAGTGTATTATGTAAAATTATTAGGACCGAAATGGATGATTTGGGTCCAAAAAATCATTCCTTTCACTTCTTGCTTGGAGTGAGACCATGAAACTTGCAATTATTACATTTCGAGACTTTCCCGGTGCCACATAGCCAGCATACAGATTTCAAACTGTTACAGTCAAGGGCTCTTTGGGTGCCTTTTCACTCTATGGAAATCAGAAAAACTATGAGCAAATACAGGCAACCCGGCATAAAAGCTAATGAAGCACCCACGTACCCGCTGTCGCAAGGTAATGAGTGTACTTAGCTCTAAGGGAAAGGACATCTCCAAAGGATTTTCAGTGTGTGCCCACTTCCCCGAGTGCTTAATCATGGTGCTTGATTATGAGCCATTAGAAGCCTGTGAGTCAGCCCCACTCATACACTGCAAGGAATTATGGCGTGTTTGATTGAATTCAACATTTTTTGCCCCTGGTCTATGAGAGCTTGCCAGAAGATGGCAAAAAAGCCTACAAAAGCCTCCCTGTATGTATCACTCGAAGCAAACACACACAGGCCTTGTTTGAAGTGAGCTTTTTATTAGATGCAAAGCACTTCATGAAACTGTCTTGCAAGTTTAGCCTGCTGCACATTCTCCACAAGTGGGAGCTGTTCAGTCGTCGGCGGCCTGGATGTCAACATCATTGCATCATTCCACTGTTGTCTGAAAGTACATCATTGGACAACTTCAACTCTCCTGATGCTTGTTCTGATAGAACAACTGAGACTGTTGAAAAGCTAGACACCCTCTTCCTCCATATTGTACTGCGTGAAGCTGATTAGAATAATGTTTAGGGGAGGTAACACTAGGTAAGCAATTGCTGTAGCACTAAAAGCTGAGTTGGCGGTGAGTTATTAAATGGATTTAATGTGTAAGTTTATAATGACACTGACAAAGAAACACTTAATGTGGCTCGCTTATGTAACTCCAAACTTTAGATGATTATCCGGGCAGATAACGAGCCAGTGCTTTGGGTCGGGACTTCCCTAAATAAAAAGTTTAACTGATTTTAGCAATACTAATGTATCGCTCACATGTTCAGCATGAAAAACACAGCTCAGGCAACTCACATTGCTAATTTCCTCTCATTGTTTCTTCTTCTTTGTCCTCCTCAACTCCTCACTCTGTTCCCATTGTTTTCTTTTACTTTGGGACAGATAAAGTTTTTTTTGGATCGTCCTCTTTCCATCTCCAAAGCCTTAAATGTCCATGCCAAGGAATGTAAAAATCTCCCTTCCCCTTTTTTAATCCATTATCTCTCCTGTTTCCTCATCCCATCTTGTGATCTCTGTCCCTTTCTCCTTTGTCTCTCCCATCGCGCCTCTGTGTCACTGGGCACACCTGCTTCATCCAGCTGTCAATTACAGCACCGAATTACAGACTGGCACGCAATTAGGGTCCGCCTCACGCACTGGCCCACGCTGGTAATGAGTTTCCCCAGTCATTGATCAAAGTCACAATCACACTCGAGTCCAGAGTTTCCCAATTAATTTTCTTTTCTTTTTTTTTTTTTTTTGGGGCTATCCAGAGTGCATCAGCGTTGAGCCACCTGAGACTATATTTTCTATATTTATCGGCCAAAGCAGCAGAATTTTCCACACAAGAAAAAATCCCAACAAAACAGATAATCCAGTTTCAGTGTCAGGATGTTTCCTTCAATTCTGAGGTTACAGAAGCATGACGTTAGCTAGCATGCTAACTAAGGAGCAAATGAGTTGATTGGAGTTTGGAAATGGATTGTCAACATATCATGTGAGAAGTATTTCACTAGCAGAGGACATAGTTGCCACTTTATTGGAGCAAACGTCCATACATTTAACTTCGGTGTATTTTTCCTTATCCAAAAAACTCCTGAGACTCCTTGGGCTGTTGCCGCAGATCATTTAATAGAGCTTTCATCTGAGAAGGGGCTGCATGTACATCTACTTCTCATTATGCAAGTGTCAGGACTTGAGTAGTGGGCTTCCTGGCAAATAATAGAGGAATGACATTGCTTGTTTGTTTTCCCTTAGATGTGAAATGCACTGAAGCAGGAGGGAAATGGGCGGCGGGAGGGGCGGAGGGAAGACGAGAGGAAAAGAACAAGCTGAGCATGGTCGCACACGGTGTTCAAAGCCGCTAGGCACAGGTTTCTGTGACTGACAACCTGCTGTAGATGGGAACCCCCCAGTCACACTTTTCCCGTCTCAATGAAATTGCCTCAGTTATATTGAGACAGTCTGTAGTCTTATTCTTCTTTGCCATATTCACCTGAGCAGTTATATTGTGCCCCGTCTCTTCTCTGTTTCAGCTAAGTTGGCCTAATTAATCTAGCGAGGTTTTGTGAGAAAATACCGAACGTCAAATGTTTGAGTTTGAAATGAAGACTCCGATCCAGCTAAGATAGCAATCGTGTGGTGAAGACGAGGTAATGAATTAATTTTGGTTCATGGCTCAGTAGTGAGGAGAACTAGGTTGAGTAATGAGGAAAGAGGAAGCTGTGATAATGGAAATCTAAATGATTAAAGTGTGTGTTTGCATGGCATGGGGGGTAGGGTGGTGGAAATGTGATGGTGTGCAAAGAAAAAGCAGTTCTTTGTTAGTTTTTTGTCATTGTTTGTTATCCTGGATGCAACCATGATCGTGCTGTACAAGAAGACATTATTTTAGTCTCAAATGCTTCATATTTACTTTATTTTTGAGACAAACAATCTTTATTATAAATTAACCATACATCGATACTGCAGTGTTGTACTACTCAAGGCCACTTTTTGAAGGTCTCAGCCTCATCTTGGAATCGACTGGATTTTTATTCGATCTTGTCTCGGCCCAGGACGAAGAGGATGTGAGATTTTATTTCAAGACCTGTAAAGACAACAACTGTGGGTATATCACCAGTGTTTCCCATTCCCATCACCTCAACCTAATAACATCCAATTTGTGTGGCACCAAAAACTAAAGATGGGACAGGAGAGGTCAGGTTGAGGCCACAACAGCAAGAACAGCTGCAAAGTTCTTCCAACAAATCAAACTCAGTATTTTATAAAACAGCTCATTAAAAAAATGTTTGTTGTCTGTTTAAAAGTGCATTGTGTAACTTTTACACCATAAAAATAACTGTATAATTTAAAATAATTTTGATGCTTCACCGACGTGTAATCAGGTGAGTGTCGCCTCTGTCATTCCCACTTTGTGTCCCGTACTTCTGTCTGTTATCACGCCAGAACCGGAGCTGGGCAAGCCACTGTGGACAGAGATGATAAGCTAAGAGGGGAAAAAAAGCAATAATCTTCTGGACAATAGTAAATCTGGGACTGACTTTTAGTTGTTGGTGAGAGCGCTGTGAAAATTAAAGACTGAAAGACAGACGCCGAGCTGGGCTTCTCGCTGTTGGACGAGTAAACAATATTTGCTGGCTGCTGTATCTGGTGTTGTTGCACTTGCTCAATGTTTGATTGCGTTAGCAAAGTTGTCGACTCGCTAGTTTTAGCTAGTTTGCTTTACGACAGTGGCACCGCACTGTGAAACTAAATACACAAAATATTAATTCCTACGAAGTGCTGCAGACACATGAGGGCAATAAAGCAGTCTGATACTTAAAGAGAACCCATTTTTACATTACATCTTGTAAAATGATCTATTTTTATAATGTCAGAGCCTCAAGACTTTTCATTTTAAGTTGCTATAAAACAATAGAACACTGAATTGCTTTAGAGCTCGAGGGTATAAATTGAAGAACTGCAGTAGGAGACAATGGAAATGTACAGATGATCACTTTGATTTAAAAAAAAGTCGAGTTGGCTGAATTCTGATCAGGTCAGTGTTGGAAAGAAGCGTCATTGCGCTTTAAATGAATGATTTGTGAGTTGTACCACGAACACATTGGCAGTTCTCCAAACTCTTATTTACCGTCATCATGTGAAAAACCCACTAATTCAGTTGTTAGAATCACCAATGAGGCTGCCATGCCTGTGCAGACAAAAAACCTGCAGCTACAGTATCCAGTTTCATCAACAGGAAAACCCAAACACAAAGGTGTCACAGTTTTGGCAAAATGTCAAGTTATCTCTGGTAGGTACACCGGGAAAATCCCTGTTGCAGCTATTGCTGAAGATATTGTCAAAATACAGAACATTCATGGGGTTAGGGTTATTCATATGATACTTTATTATATGTATTCATATTATTACTTAATAGTCATGGGTTCTTTATTGTCTCACTCTATTTTGCCTGTTCCGGCTTATATTAGTAAAATTAGTAAGTAATATTGCGATTGTCATATCACCATGTGATAGGGGGTTTGGCATCAGCATCAAAGCTCAATTGGTGTCTCTAAGGTGGCAGGTGATGTGATTCAGTACACACGCTCATTAAAAAGAGGATTTCTGACGGTGTTTATTTGCCTTTAAAGTGCAATTCATCACCTGAGTTCCTAAGTAATATGTCGTGGCGACACAATGAGTTACGGCTTATTAAATTAAATGGTTTCACTGGCACTTCCCTAACTGGAAATGACCTCACTCACCATCCGCTTGCCTCCTCTCTCCCGTTGCTGTGATGTATGCAGACTACACATCGGCATATACACGTACATAAGCACGAACAACACACACACACACACACACGCACACACATTCAGCACCTCTGTGGAGGTATAGGCCCAGAGTAGATATTTCCCTAATGGAAAAGCTCATTGCAAAAAAATAACTGTAAAACCAGCCAGCGCTCTGTCAAACTATTTTACAGTGTCAGCACAAATGCGGCAGTCTCTCTTCGCTCTGCAATGAAATTTATGGCCATTGATGACTGATTGCATTTCTCCCCCTCACAGTACTCTGAGCCTTTTGAAAGTAACCCAGCAGCACATTAATTTCTCCAAAGTCATCATTTCAAGTGCAGTGACTTGCTGGAAAAATAAAAACTCAGATGAAGAGAGAGCCTAATTTTAGTAGTCGTTATCAGCGCTGGCAATAAAAAAATGTCCCCGAAACATAATTCAAACATTTCAAAATGACTGTTTTTGTGCAGATGGACAGCATACGGAACGTGCGAGCACGCGTACCGCAGGCTTTCATTCAAACGTAGACGCCGCACGCGCGTGGCGTCCGAATATTTTTTTTTTCTCATTATTGAATCAACCAGCGTCGTTTCAAATTAAAGGTCCGCTTATGTCATCGTGCTCGGAGGACCGAGAACAATCTAAGTGCCTCGGAGTATTTCTCAAGCACATCAATATGCGGCATGCATTTAGTGGAAGCACTGAGGTAGACACGGTGGCTCAAAAGTATGCCTCTAATTAAAGGTCTAATGTCTCATCTTGTGCATGTCTTTTCCATTTCTTTTCTTGCCATTCCCGTTGAAGGCAAGGGAACGCTCAAGCAGAGATGGACAAAAAGCTTTATGAAAAGACACTGATTAACCTGTCATGTTCCAGACAGGTATCCATTAGGCTCTTTAATCAAAGTCTATATGGCATGAAATTGACATTTTCATCCCACCATAATGCCTCGCAAGAAGCACTGAACTGAGCGGATACTCCCTTGTACGTCAGCGCACTGACGTCTAGCCGCTCTAAGCCGTACTTTTATTTGCTGTCTTCACGCATCAGAGCTTCAGCGAGAACCTTTGTTTTCCCAGTTTGTGTGGAGAATAAGCGTTTCTTATCTCGAGCTTGGAGGGGAGACCGGCGTCAAAGGGTCAACAGACGGGTCTCATGTAGCGTCAGCCTATTTGTGAGACACAAACAAGTGGGGGGCACCGCCCCCCCCGTCCCTCCATGTCTGCTGTCCTCACTACAGAGGGATGTTTCGACGTATAAGACATGATCCGAACAGCAATAATTTGCTCTCCCTGCTCAAATAGAGTTTGCAGTTTCGGGGATTGGAGCCAAAGGGCTTCCTCGCTGAGGGCTTTTCTGAAGTCAGCAGGTTGGATCATACATTCAGAACTGTCCACAATTCCTCCCTTTCCTTTCACTACCGCTTCTTCTTCTTCTCCTCCTCCTCCTCCCTCACTTCTCCCTTCTGCTATGTCTGTGTCCTTAAGTCACAGGGAGAGAGAGAGCGAGCACGGTTGTTTTGATGTAGGATTTGATAGATTTGTTTGCTGCTGCATTCATTTGCTCTGTATCAGGGAGCTGACGGGCCGTAAAATGAAAATTTGCCTTAGATTTTCAGCATGACTGTTTGGGGGCAAATGTGAAAGAACTCCCCATGCATTCCAGATACATATTTTTCTATATCTTAAAAGTATGTGCGCGCATGCTATGCATGGCAATTAACAACGACGGTAAGGTTCTCACCTACTGGAAATGATTCCCCAGAGTAGCACTGATATCGCCCAAGAGGTTGTGATACGATGCTGAGAACAGTTTCACTCACTTTGTTGCTCTTGTAAAGGAACCTCGTGATTAAAACATGACAGTTATGGATAGAGTCCTGCTTTTCAGGTAATTAGATTAAATTAAAATGCATGCGCATCTCACGATGGCCACAATCTCTAATTAAAATGAATGCGTTGCAAACAACTAGATGCATTCTCCAGTTATAAAACAAGTTGAAGGAGAGAAAGTCAAACAGCAGGCTCACCCTTTGATGCCGGTGCACACTATGAAACTCCAGAAAAAGTGAAACGTGACCATATATTTAATGGTAGGTTACTTTACAATGTGCCAAAAGACAAAACGCCTCGTACATGGGGGAGGGTGATAATGGCCTTGATCAGGGGCGGCCACCAAGGTGCTTCCTCTGTGTTCATGTGCAGCTGATGCGTGAGGTGAAATCAAAGCAGGCCTGGTCACACCACAAGGAAGGTGCTCGTGGAGAGCAAGACACCCCATTGCTCCCCCCCCCCCCCCCCCCCCCCCCCCCCCGCGTGCCCAGCCGATGTCACAGAACCAGTCGGATGATGGAGCACTCTCATTCCGAGTTGAGAGAGCGCTGAAGGTGAGAGTCGGCCAGAGACCCAGTTCTTTAATCCTGGCCGGCTTCTGCCACCTTGTTCAGCAAGATAAATGGACTTTTGACACACAGTCAGATCACACACTGGCCCAGCTTTGATAAACAAACACTTGTTTGTTTGCACTTCCCCATCTCTGGAAACCATCACATGGCCAACGGTGAGAGCCTCAAGCAAATACAGATATCTGCTATTAAATGGTTTAGGGCAAATTATAGGTAGAATAGCACAGAAATGACCAAGAACTGCACAGATTTAATGCACAGACACCACCACACAGCACTGTATAGTTAACTCACTTCAATCTATAAAAATAATGTTTTCAAAGCAATCACAGAGTTCACGGACGTAAAAAGTTTAGAGAATTCCGAGGGTTGTCAAAAAACGAATCTGTTCTCCGTGACAAGACGCGCGCAAACAGGCTTCTGTGACACCGTTGGCGTGCGTTGTCGAAGTCCAGGTGTGCTACAGACAGGCAAACCATGGGGGGCAATTAGAGAGATTGTCCAACACCTGGGTCCACAAGTGAGACGAGCGCTTGAGAACATCCCAGACGACATTCCCCGCAAGAGCACAAAAAGTGTGTATTCACTTACATGTTACCCCTGTTAACAACTAGCTGAAACTCCTTCACTGTAATTCTAGATACGCTGAAAATAGTTTATCAGACTAACACCAATGACCAGCGAGGAGGAGGGAAAAGAAAGCAGCCGACATCTAATGTCCTATTTGTTTTGCTCGAGTAAATGCATCTCTTAATGTGGCACGGCAACAAGTGTATAAAAGTCAATTTTTACTCAAGCACCTTGTGATGAGTTGTAAGGTCCAATTTATAAAGAGCAGCTCTCAACTCCCCCCTTCACACTCCCCTGGGTACTGTGTAAGCACTGAAGACAGATCAGTTTAATGCCAGAGTCAACACCACCTATAGTCCTTCTCACTGTGTCCACAAATGTGTGGTGGAAATAATGGCTATTAGACACTGTGTAAAATAATAAAGCTTTGCGTGCAAGGAGTTGATTATTAAATTAAAAGTATGGCGAATGAGTGGTGTATTCAATTAGATTTCCAATATATAAGTAATTATCTTCATAGTTGCACGGGTTTATTCATGCCAACGTTTTTTGTGGTTATCTATTGTGCTCGATTCTAGCTTTATAACGCACCTATTTTTAAGGGTTCATAAAACTGTCTTGACTGTTTCAAGAACCAATCATTTATTGTTTTAACAATGCATACATTATATTATATATTATACCGTATTTACTGCGCTGATTTGATTAGTAATCACCCAGTCATTTATCAAAAAAATGCCAAACAGAGCTTCCTGCTTCTCAGACGTAATGATGTGTTGCCTTTCTGCGATTTATTTTGCAAACTGAATATCTTTTGAAAACGACACCATGGGCTCTGTGATGTTATTTTATGACATTTTCAAGATTAATACCGTCTACAGTAATGCGGGCAGCACGTTGGCACCGTAGCAGTGTCAGCTTCAGTGTTCAGTCTGTTTACAAAGGATGCGTTCAGGTACAGTGCTCAATGCAGTCAATGCCATCACCCAATCTGTGTAGTTGCATCTTAAATGGAAGAAAATAGATGATAGCTTGATTAAAAGAGAGAGATACTCGCGAGAAGACTGCTTAAAGGTGGGTGAAATGTGCACACACTCCATAAATGATTAGTCTGTTAATTTAGTCTTTTGATTGCATTGCTTAGTGCCAATATTACTGTAAGACAGGAAACTGTTCCATCATCATTGCAACCAAGTGAATCCCTGCTGGCCTCACTCTCCAAACATGTAGGAGTTCCTACAGTGGGTATTAACTCACTATTTATTATCATCATTATCTTCATACCCTGATCTTTGAAGTTAAATTCAGATAGTTTATCACAGGTTATATATTATATTTTCTTTCCCATGGTCAAGTGGTTGTTCAAATTTCAAAAAAAAAAAAAAAATGACAGCGTCTCTTTCATACAAAACTAAATTTGCGATGAGCTTGGTTGGTTTGAAACAATCTATATTCAGACCTTGAAAAGATAAATGTGCCGGGTTGGTGAAGTGAAGTTGATGCACTACAGACAATGTGTGGGTTCCAGAATTAGGATATCCATCTCAGCGTCAAAGTCAGTGTCCTCAACAATGTCTTATGACTTGAAAAACTTTCAACCTAAAAACAGAAAACTTTTACTCTCTCTGAAAAACAAACCTAAATTCTGGGCCTTAAGATTATGAAACAGAAAATATCTCACCTTCGTTTAAAAGCAGGCTCTGCCGTGCATCTATTCATTGGAGAGGTTTTACCTGTCATTAAGACAGTCTAGACATCTAAATGCTACTCAGACTTTAATGAGAGAGTGAGAGTGTTGATTGGCTATTGAGAACCCAAAAGTGAATTGCTGAATTTGACCTGCTCAGTGGTACCGTTTGGTTTTGGCAATACACCAACCCGTAGAGATCCATCTATCCTTCCATCCATCCTTTGTATCTCTCGCCCTCTTTCTCTGCGTTGTCTTCCCTCCCGGCTTGTAGCATAAATGGATTTTCATGCATCATCTGAGCGGGTGTATTGGACTTGATGGAGTGAGGAGGATGACACGGATTCCAGTCACATAGCTCCTGTCCTGTACCTTTCTACCAATTCCCTCTTCTTCTGTCAACTTAAGCCCCTTTTTCTGATCTTTTCTCTAAGCCCTCCTTGTTCGGACAGTTCCCCTTCGATATAGACTAAACGCGGTATTGTTCTAATGCTTGTCTGTGCATAGTGTTGGCTCAAACTGTGTGAATATAACATGTTGTGCTCAATGGAAATATGGCATTTATTCACCGAATTCTGGCCACCACACAGAAACAAATGCAGGATTATTTATGCACAAAAATAGGCACTGCAATAAGACACCACCTTCAAAGTAGTCCATATTATTGAAAAGGCTGCCCCATACAGGATTAATAAATGGCACCAATGCAACAACCTCTTTATGTCACGTCTGTCAGCCAAGGCCCCTTTGTCTTTAATGTTATTGATTTTAATTAGTTTCTACTTAAAAGTTTGGTGATATTTTGAAAAGACTTACTTTTAATCTGGGTTACTCCAGCCATGAAAGGCCCTCCTCCCCCCTCGTGCCATCAGAAAGAATGAGGACTGATATTGTTCCCTTTACCGCAAGTCAGCTTCCCATTTGATTGCTTATCTCTTTTATTAGCTTGATGCTATTACTGGCATGGCTTCTTGGCTTTCATTATCCATTTTTATGCTGCAATATTCTCTTGGAATTGTTATCGTAGGCGAGTTCATCTTGTCGCGTTGTTTATGCGTGATTGATTTGTGGGTTGCTGATCTCGCCCTCCACCCTTTGCTCAGCGCCGACTTGGCGGGTCGACAAGGTTACTTATTCCCAGATGATAGACATCTTTATTAGGACTCGAATGCTTTAAAACCTTAAGCACGGGCATTTATCTGGAGCACGGCATCTTGCCGTCCAACACCCGACATGCCCAAGCCCATCCATCACAGGTCGGCCGTCGGCCCAAGTTCAGGCTGTTTGCCCTCTCAGTCAGTCTGAAGGACGGAGCAGGGCCGAGGATGGCATCAAGAGACTGAGATGTGCAGGGAGTGTTTGCCATGACGGGCTGTGGGTAGGTCAGTCACCCCTTTTTGCTGACCGATACTATTACCATTTTTCTGCCCGTAAGACACTGTAGGTTCTGCTGGAGGTCAAAGATGATCAAAATCTCTCAGGAATAGAATAGTTACTTTCTTCCTTTGGCCAAAATGTCTTGGGATCTGAAAAACATAAATGAGTCTTTTTTTTTTTCTCTCTGTTTTTTTGTTTTTGTTTTAATGTGTCAAGCTAAAGGAGATAACTTGGAATATATTCATAATGGATTCTATTGGAAAAGCCAGCCTTGTTTACCCAGCGGCCCTAGTTTGAGTCTTTATGCGTATGTGCCTGTGTAATGAAGTTTTTGCCCAGTAGTGATGGCAAATGTCATTAATGCTTGCAAAGATGATGAGTTGGAGTACTCACATTAAGCCAAAAAATGTGGATGCTACTTGCTTTCCTTAAGACCTATCATTCTTTCCTCCCGCTGTGTGTAATGGCACTTGGCATCAACGCTCGATGACGAGGCGATTTAATTTATCTCTCGCTATTTAGTCCTTTTCAAATGTGTGGCTCCACTCTGCCAAGGCTATAGTTATCACAATGATCCTTCTCCAGTCAGACTAAAGTGCACACGCACTCGCTCACACACACGTACATTCTTCGGTCGTGTAGCTGCTCGGATAGCTTGCTCAGCAAAGGCATAGCCTTTCAGTGTCATCCCGGTGCTCTGTAATCCTGTTGGTACGAAAGAGGCCCTATAAATCTCAAACAAACCAACCTTCAGACAAGCTCACGAGTTAAATAAAAATGATTAGTTAGGGCTGGTGGCTTTCATGTGGGAATATGTTGGGTATGTAGCATTTTGATACTCTGTGGGGGGGTCTTCTTTTCCATTATTTAGTTGCTCTTAACCTTATTGACCAAAAAGTGAATCAGTGTAATGTCATACTTTCCAAATGAGGGCTATTCAAAATTTCAACATTGAACATGGCAGTTCCCTTCATCTTTATCGGCCAGCTAAATGGTCTTTTCCCAGAGCTTTAATTATTCATAGATATTAAAGTTTAAACCCACTGGCTCTTGGGCATGCAGTCATACGGCTTTGAAATAAAGGTCATTAACATTAGATGATATTAGCTTAACTGTTCGGAGATGCTTTGTATCCTTTGTCTTGTAGTACTAAAAATGAGCACAGTGTTTTTTGACGTTTGTGGTCGTTGGAATCTCACAAGAAAAAAAGTATTGGTTCTCATTCATTAATGGAAATACTTGCAGGAAATACAGGAGAAGGAGTTCGTTTGTGTAGCTCGAGGCAAACTTCAGTGCTCGAATCTGCTGCTGTTGTTGAAATTCTCTTCTGCATCTACAGGCTCAACAGTTGTATTGAAATGAGATGTGGTGACTGTGGAGGGAATTAATATGTCAAATGAAGTGTGCCATTACGGTGCCTAATTTTTCCCGCGGAATTTTTTGGCAAATTGATTATTCATGCATGGCTGCCGTTTTACATTAGGGCCCCCGATGCCCCCACGATGATTGCTTACATGTGCTCAGCTGATCTATATTTGAAGTTTAATTAGCATTAGAGAACCATTAGCCTCTTTGACATCGTAACAGAATGGGAGCCGGACCTGCCATCTTGACAGAAATAATTGGTCATTTCTGATTAGATGCAGTCCAAACATTTGGCCCCACTGTATTTGTATTAAGATCAGGGAGTGGTCAGCGGTGAAGTCAGTTAATGCCAGCCCTCATCCTCAATCCACCAATTACCCCCTAAAATACAAAGATACTGTGACTAGAAGAGGTATTAACCTCCCGCAGTTAATCTAATAGGACTTTTTGGATGCTTGAACAGAAAAAAGGAATATTGCATAAAAATGTAAAATAATTGAATTAATAATTGAGACCTCGTTTGCTATTATCTCTCCTTGAAGACTGCTAAAAAACGATTAAAAGATTTATTGTTATCCAATGTTCTTTCATCATATTATATAATTAACTAGTAACATGCTCCACTGTATTCCATCAACCTATTTTCGTTAATTATAGGAAGTTTATGGCTAAAATGGTTGCTACATTACAACGGGCGTTACGTCATGGCTGTGCGGGTTTATTAGAGGGATAAAAAATGTGATGACTGTAATCGCAGAAATGAACCCACTAATCTTCATCAATAATTAACCATTACCTGCAAACATGCAAAGCGTATTATCTCAGTGTAAATGTAGAACTTCCTACCGACCATTTTCATTTTCACAGTAGCCGTCGTTTCCTGTAGCCTTCATATCAACAACATGAACCGGATCAATCAAAAGGGTTTTCACTCAGTGCTTTAATGAAACGGCAAAACCAAAAATGTCCACAGAGAGCTGATTAAATGAAAAGTTGTACACAACAGGCTCTCGCTATGGTTTGGATGAACACCAAACCTCTGAAACGAAACCATTTTAGCTGTGATCTTCCTGTTGTGTGGAAAAGCCTGTGCACCGTGCATCACAAACTCTCTGGCAGTTGTTCATATCGTGGATACAGTATAAAAAATTGCCATATTATTACCTTAAAGTAAACATTTGCAAGCCTCTTATGTTAATTTATTCCTGCGCATATGTGTTGGGGGTTACGCTATTTGATGACTACAGTTAGAAATTATCAATATTGTGACAGCCCTGGAGGAGATTTACTTGAATACGTACAGCGTGATGGGTTCACGCGGTGCTCCATGTGAGCGCAGTCCAAAGATGACTCACAAATCTTTGTGGGCTTTGATTAGTGAAAACCATGATTGACTTTTCAGGGTGTGATCGATGGGAGCCCTCGCTGCTGATGGTTCAAAATGGCACGCCTTCAGTATTGATAAGCACTCATTGGGTGGAAAAAAAAAAGTCTACTTGTTGGATTGCAGGCAGCATCCTGCGACTCTAAGGTAATGGAACTGTCATTCTTCCTCTTTCAGATAAAAATCGTCTCCCCCCCTTTCCTCTTTCCTTCCTGCCATCTTCTGCCATATTAAAAGGGTTATAAATTCAGCAAGGTGGAGACACCATTACTGAAATAACTTGACTGTCTTTTTTTCTTTCTTTTTTTTATTGCCCCTGCAGGCTAAAGCAGACGATTGCCTGTACAACCAAAATAAAATAAAGTATTTGCATGACAATACCAAAATCAGCCCCCTACACTAGCATAATCAGGTAGTGTTTCTTTTTCTGCTTTGTGGCATCTCGTCCTGCTTTCCAGGAAGACTTACGACTGCGTGGGCGTCCATATCCTGCAGATGACTTCATATGTTCATAGCGTGCATGTGGAACTCGCGCTCGTGATTCGTAGCTCGTTCTTGTTTTTTAAAATTAGCAACGTATTCTTGCTGTAAATTTCCCTCCAATTCGCCACCTCAGGTGGAAGATCTTCCGTGTATCAGCCTTCATTGTAGCTGTAATTGGATTTAAAGGGCGAGAGGTGTAGGTGGCTAACTGCCCCGATTCCCTTGTGTTGTTTTTGCAGCGGGGTCAGCGTGACATGTCACATGACTCATCCTGCACTTGTGCGCTTCCTTCCTACAGTCATTCTATTTCGAGAGCAGCTAAGACGTGTGGGATTTTTCAGGCGGTTCACCGGCTGTGCGTGCGCGTGTCAGGGAGACGGCAGGAGAAAGAAAGGAAGGCAAAAGTAGAAAGGGAAACAGGGTGTGGGAGTTAGGAAGAGAAGCCTCCAGGGATTCTGTTTGGGCTGATGTGTACTCCGGGATGACTGCCAGGTATACAGTTGATAGAGGAGGAGAGAATGGAGGAGGAAGAGTGAATGAATATTACATGCAACAGCGAGGAACATATGGTCATGAAGCCAGCAGTGTCCTGGTGGACTAAAAAAAGTGTGTGTGCATGCTTTCAGCTCATCAAATATTGTGACAGTGTGACCAGGCAGTATATGTTTGATACTTGTCTGTGATCCCATTGTTTTATGTCTCATAATTCTGGAGCATCTGTGATCTGTTATTAAGAGTTTAATAACTTGTAAAGCCATAAGCTGCAAGCATTTATTTTTTTCCATGAGTAAATGTTTTCAACAGTTTGCAGAAATGTTTTGGGTCACGGCATCACATTAGGATCCTTCATATTCAGGTGGGTGTTTGTTGGAGCGGTTTTCATCAATCAGGTTGTTATCTGATTTGGCACCTGGCTCGATCAGTTGGTACAACATGCTGCCGACATCCCTGATAAATAAACCTGGAAGAACTATCCATCCCATCTGCCCCTACATATGTCATCTGATGTAACTCGCTGGGATGGGAGCGTACACCTTACTGAGTCGGTATCAGCGCAAGCGTGGCTGCCAGGTGGTTGTAACACATTCATTCAGAGGCTAATGCATGAATCCTTTTATTGAAAGAGAATGCCAATTAATTTGAGATTTTACAGAACCAAAAGCTGCAATGTGCGGTTCAATGGAAACACCACAGGGATCTGCCTGGGTGATAGAATTGAATTTAGCTTTGTGTGCTTTGGAGATATGACTTAGTAAACTTCTGCCTTTGCTGTTCACTTGAGGTCTATATATTAGAATTACAATTAATATGTTAATGATTCAAATGGACAACATTAATATATTATTTTCTATATTCCTGCGTCGTGTTTTGTGGTGTTATAGGAAATACTAGGATACTCGTTTCTTGGTGGGGAATATTGGACGATGGTATATTTTCTCTGGAACTCTGTTAGACTAACATTACTTTTACTGACTGAACATAAGTAATGCGTTCAAGCCATTCTAGTCCTGATAGCCCAATAAAACTGTGTGACATTGTGGTAAAACAGTCAGTTAAATTAAATCTACTCCTGTTTAATGTGAATTCCCCGACATCATTTGTGAAATGCTGCATTTGAACCTGTCAGAGATCTGAACCAAAGTCTGTACGGATTCTTCACTCTTGCAGCCGTGCTATATTGTCATAACTGAAGTATATCAGGATAAATTGGTGGTTTCTTATGACTTGTGCTTGCATTGTAGGGGTATGGTACAGAATGTCCAAATTTAACAGGCAACTGAATAAAAATAATGGGCTGTGATTGTGATTGTCCAAATTCCGCTGCTGAAGTTTTCAATATATTCATAGTTTAGCAGAACTTGAAGGAGTGGTGAGCCAAAATTTCCCAAACTTCATACAAACAAATATGAAATACGAAGAGAAAAATTTGCTCCATCATCTTAAAAATGTCCCTCCTACTCTGTCAGTTTCATGAAAAATAACAAAGACTTGAGCAAAGACCCAAACTGAAATTTGTTTCTGATTATTTCCATTATATTTCTGTGTCATGAAACTTGCAAGAGATGTATTTTATTATTCAGCGGGACTGCATGAAAAATGTAAGCAGAATACAACTGGGAAATGCTAACACCAAGTACTGAAACATGAAAGAAAGACCAGCACTTAGTTCATCAATTCAGCCCTGCATGATATTCACGAGTCTGGACTATCAGCATATCTGGTTTCGTGACTTTACCTTGAGATAAACACACTTAACATTCTTTTGTCATTTCTAATGTGACTATAATGTATTTAAATATCACAGCTTAATCGCAATATTTCTTTTCAGCATTATGTTCATGCCTCTTAACTTCAGCTTGTAGCAATCTATAAATGTGGTGGCATGGTGGTGGAGTGCTCAGCATCCTCGCCTCACCGGGTCGTCTGGCTTCCTCCCACAGCCCAAAATCACGCTGATTAATTGGTGACTTTGGTAACTTTAAAATTGCCCGTAGGTGTGAATGTGAGCGCGATTGGTTGTTTGCCTCTATGTGTCAGCCCTGTGATGAATTGGTGACCTATCCGGGGTGCACCCCGCCTCTCGCCCTAATATCAGCTGGGATCACCACCTCCCCTGTGACAATGCAAAGGATAAGCAGCTATAGGTAATGGATGGATGTTTGCTGTGTACTGTCAAATATAAAAAGACTGCTTGCTGACTGAGGGAGAGACCAGGCTGAATGTTGAAACGACCCATATCATTATCACTTTCGGTGTTGATGAATAATACTTTTAAAGCAGGAATTAATTTCCATGTCTTTGGTAGTTATACTTGCTGACATTTTTAAAACTATAAAGTCCCAAATGTTTCACTCTGAGACTCAGAAGTCAAAGCACACGTCTTGTTAACAACTTAACAAAAGTATCCTTCAGCGGAAGGCAGTATAAAATGTTCTCCGTGTTAATATTTGATTATTCAGCTTAGTTTTCAGATCTCTTCCCAACTTCGATTCTATTTAACGTCAGCTGACATGACATTCCTTATAGGTAAATTCAAATAATCCTTTTTATGTTCATGCACCGCTTTTCAATTATATCCCCATTTTTCACCTCACCTCAGGGGATGGGGAGGACTCCATTATGTGTCCCCTCACACACAAAAACTTCCATTTTCCTCTAGACTTTCAATACATCTTAAGCTATGATGGCCTACACATCCTTATTTCTTTTCTGTATGGGAAATGAGGGATGATAAAAGTGCCGAGGCAATCCTTTCCGATTTCATTATTTATTTTCACAATATGCGCTCATTACTTATTATCTACAGCACTGGCAGTTATTATATATATTTTTGAATAAACAAGAGATAACTGAAATCCCCCATCTCTTTCCGCAACCTTGGCCCAGACCTGGAGCTTTAGATAATGAATGCAATTAAGGGCTTGCTGCATTAAACCTGCTGGTAAACAGTGGGTTTAGAGCTGCACGGTATTAAACTTATTGTCTCTTTTTAGGGCAGAAAAGGGGGAGATAGGAGCCTGCATGCATAAGGGAGAAGACATTTTGACAGAATAGAAATTGCTCCCACATACAGCAGTTCAGGCAAGTTTTAGAAAAGGGAACTTATTATCACTGTAAAAGAGGAAGTCCATTAATTATAGCTGTGTTTAATGTAGATGTATTAGGGGCACCTGTAAAGAGTTTCATCAGTTATTTCTTATCAATTAGGGAGGCGCATTTGCAGATTTCTATGCAGATTTGTCATTTCATTAGAATACAACCATGTGTCTAATTACTCTAGGCTTAGCTAGAGTATCATGCTATAACCTCTGAAGACACCTCTCTGTTGGTATTTGTCCTGAATTATTACTAAACACGTGCCTGCCATTATCACCCAAACACAACACAACATTAAAATTTCCTCAGCATTGTTCAGACACCATTATTTTTATATAGAACGATCCAGAAAGCTTCCCCCATGATTCTCTAATAGCCCCACTTAAATCTAAAGAAGACAGACAACAGTTTTGTTTTTAAAAATGCATACAAGTTCAACCATCTCATCCAGGTGAGGTCGGCACAGTTCACTGGTTTGCACCAACGTCGGGAGAAAAATATCTGCTCAAATTTTGATGTGGACTGTGCTGAACTGTCTGTGTGAAAGCCCCTAAAGGTATCTATTCTGTCTCCAAAACTGTGCAGCCACTGAAGGTGCTCCACAAATCTTTAGTATATGACATGCCTCCTGCCTTTTTGACAGCAAATAACTTAACTTGTATGTGAACATTTTCAGAAGAAGACAAATCACACACCGGTTTAAGCCTCGGGCTAGACGGACCGAGCCACACCATCATAGCTGGAGAGCAGCGGGGAGGCAAAGTTTGTGTTTTTGAGATTGCAGTGCCGCTTTAGAAAGGTGCGTGAAGTCGATATGGTTGACATGTGACTGTGGCGGCGCACTGCGAGGCTATTTTATCTGCCATGGATAGAAGCAGTCTGGTGGCATTTTTCTAATCTGTTTTCATTTTCTAATTTCCTGAGTGTACCAACAAGGTCTCCAGAGAGTGAGCGCTTGTCAATCACCGAATATGGGAAATAATGTGCTCCACTAGAGTCAAGCGCAGCCGTACACAATATATGTATGGTTGTGCTCGCTGGTTGTATCCTTTTTGTGAACCCACCTCTCTTTTTTTGCCTTCATTTCAAGCAGCTGATTTCCACACACCACCAGAAAATACTCCTAACAGCGTTTCAGTCTCATGTCGAAATGGGCCAATCCTGTGTCAAAGTGTCTGCACACTGTTCTATATGAAGCCGTTTGGGCTAGAACATAAGTCAAAAGAACTGCCCTGTAAGCCATGACACATCAGGAAGTGATAATTTGCTAGCACTACACGATGACAGTATTCTGAAATCCCCCCCTCCCCTAACTATAATTGTTCGGGGGGAGTTGTTATATAGAATTATAGCGCAGGCTGGGAGCAGTCAGACCTTATTAAAATAAGAGGCTGTAGCTATGAATTCTGTGTCAGAAGGGGGGCCGACAGTTGTAGCAGCTAGGCTGACCTAAATCATGGCACAGTTTGCTCCTCCTTACAACTGCAAGCTGTTTGGTGGACGCTGATGCTGAAAAGGAAGGTTTTTATAGAAACTGTGATAATCATTCAGAACTGCTGGACCCGTGAACGCCAGTCATCAATAGCAGAACGAACAATATCCTTCCTTTCCTTTGGAATTGGAAATATGGAGCACCGATAGAAAATGGATTTAGGTTTTACATGCAAGACGTCCACTCTCAGCATCTTGTAAGACATTTTTAACTGTTTTGTAGATGTCTATGTAAAAATATTGCTGTAAAAAGATCTTACTTGGGATAAAATATCACATGGTGTAAAGTTTTTTTAAAGTACCGATGTAGCATTGCAATCTTACACCATTCTCAGACTCATGACAGACAGAAAAACAAATAGCAAACTCAGTGCAGCAGAACCAGAGAGATCGCCTTTTTCTAATGCCATGTATTATTCCTCCTTGTCAGTCTACCTGACACCTACATTACCTCCAACACAACCCGACTGCCAACAGTTATTCAGGTATTCGCGTCTGTTATGCTAGCAGCAGCTAATGTAGCCTGCGCCTGAGCTCCACAACCCCGTATTTGTTTTATTTTCTTCGGCTGCAACCAGCACTGACTCAAGTGGCATCACACGAGGCAATTTATCAGACGTAACAGCTTCCTTTGCAACCATTAAAGGCTTTACACAACAATCCTAATGTGTAAAACACTGATGCTGCCAATTGTAGTAATAAATAAAGATAAACAAAGCTTGAATAAAAGGACATTTGTGCTTAAAACGTAAATTCATATTCTTTGTATTGAAGCGAATACTGTAGGTTATTATAGCTTTGAAAGCATTCAATATAAATACAGCGCTCTTAGACATCTCTGAATAGTAAATGGTCTAAAAGGATCTGCATGCAGGTACACATAAGCCTATTTGCCGAAGGGCAGACTGGGGAAGATCCGCAGGTGGGCTAAATAAAAGCCATATTATTGGCCACCAAAAACAATCAAATTAAAGCAAATGACACCTTTTCAGAAAGCCGGCGAGGGGTCTGTCAGCCTGATGGAATCCTCATTTCTCTGGACCATTTGGCAGCAAGTTGCACCCCTCTTTCCCTCGTTCTGCCTTAATGGCCACGCTGACAGTGACATGATATTCCACATAAAAGGAGCCAAGAGGAGCGAGACGGGGTGCAAAACTTCCATTAACGTGATCAGAAGTTGTGTTGCTTCAAGGCCTTGTCAGCATTGCCCATTATCGCTTTGTCTGTTTTCCCGGGTTTAAATTGTGCTAATGGTGTTACTGAGATGGTGTGTTTAAGTGCACGCTGCATGTTGCTATGAAGTATGCCTGGTTTTGTGCATGTAAACAAAGAACTTCAGCTCTAACCACGACGTTAATGACTTTTTTAAAATGAATTTTGATTTTTCACAATGCAAAAAACCCTTTGCCTAAAATTGTGTGGGCCTACACTATGCCGACCTTGTTAGTTATTGCCGATTCTCCAAGCGTTGTGTATTTAAATGTATCGCACGACTCCATATTTGCATGCCCATACGTTGTGACACTTGTTTGCATTAAAAACGTGCATGTTTGTGTGCATCCAAGTGTACTAGATGCTCTCACAACACCCCAGCTCCTCCCCTCGGCCTCGTTCCGTCGGCACAACTTCAGCAGGCTAATTATAGCCGTCAATCACCGCTGTCTCCCCACAGTTTTTTACCCAGCAGCCCCTTTGTGCCCTTGCCCACTGCCGCCCACACTGCTTAGAGCCAGATTAGCTACAGCCTGGCGCAACGAGTTGAGCTGCATATGAGAGACAGAGTGAAAAGAAGAGAGGGGATTCAAGAGCTGTTGATGGGCTCACTGCTCGCTTTGATGGAGATTGTCTCTTTCCAATTTGGAGCGCTGATGATATTCTGTTGATCTTGATGAAATTAATGTAGGGTACCGACTACCTTAACTGTACAGATCCAGACACGGAAGAATTGTGGTAATATGAATATGTCATTCATCCGTGTCTTTGGCACCTTCTCTCGTCTAGTCTCCCATTTCCCTCAGTTTCACTTTCACACAAATCAAATCTTCCTCTGTAGTTGTAACTAAACTGCTTATCTAAATTATGAGATCCCCCCCCCCCCTTTATGTCGTGCTGCCAAAGTGAAAGATTTGCTACTATTGTTAGATCAAGACATTAATTAAATATTTTGATTGCACTATCTTGGCAACAGAAATAACCTCTGCAGGTATGAAACTATCCTTGCTTGCTGGAATTGCATCGCCTCCCTCTTTCTCTGGACATCATTACATTTTCTACACCTAGGGGGCAGCGTTGTCCTTCCTTGTCTCAAGTCTCAACTACTGTTGCAGCAACATGCGAGGATGTGGCTGGATTTAATTTCCCTCTTACCATTGTGGTTGCCCTGCTTTGGGGTGAGGGACAGCTCAGCCCAAGAGGAAGATGTGGGAAGAGGGAAAAAGAGGGGCTGATCCCAAAAGTAAACAAGAGAGGAGGAATGGTGGTCACACTTGCATATTGAGAACATATACCCACTCTTTCATGCTGTCACATAGAATGGATATGACAAACTCTCCAAGATAGCCAGAGATAAAAGAGATAACCCTCTGGTAGCTGTAGTGCATCTATCATTTTCAGTGTGGGGTTTGTATTTTCATAAGGCTTTGGGGTTCCAAAAAAAAGAGAAGCCAGACAAATGAAAAGTTTGGAAAACTTATGTCTAGGCCTCCAAAGGAAAACTGGAAGTTGCAGGTTGGGGAATAAGGGATGGATATAATTAAACAGAACTTTCTGGGAAGTCAAAAAACACAATTGTATTTGTGCGTGTGTCATTTGAGCGATGCATCGCTTCGGCCCAAACTTGGCCTCGAGAGAGAGCGGGAGCAAGATGAAGGTCCAAGAACTGTCTCTCCATCTTTAATCATAGCAACAACCATTATGACTGCTGGAACAGAACTGATCTGAAAACAGCAGCTTGCTATCTGCGCCCTGCAGTGGCTCCACTGTGGATACCATTACATGATAAACACCTTTCACTATCAGAGCCCAGTGCAGTGCAGTGCAGTACCTGGAGTCCAAGAAAGTTGGATTCAGAAATAGCAACAGTAAACTTGTTGGACTGATTCTCTAACTAACTCAAATGTGCACTGTAGATCGCAACGTACACCTAAGACTTCCAAACTTCCATAATTTAATATTGACTGTGAATGCATTAAACACTTTTTTGTGTTGTCAAATCCAATTCTTCTGATAGAAGGCCCGTAATGATCTTGTATGTGGGAAAATGTACAAAAGCCCCTACAGTATATGATTGGCCTGAAATATACACTGGGTCATTTTCAAATATATATTTTTGCATTCATTACAGCCTGAGAGAAGCCCAGCTCTTAAGTGTAATTGGTTTCTCTACTTTGCCCACCAAGGAGATCATTTTACTTTTCTGACTGGTCTAGCTCACAGCAGGTTCAAGACCGGGGGCAAATGAATAGAGGCAAATGTCAGTGATGTGTTGCTGACCTGCTGGGCAAACAACTTCCACCATCAGCAATTCTACTTGGCTCTACTTGTACCTACTGTGAAATTAACTATGCATTCAATTTCTATCAGACAAGAAGATGATCCCCGCTGTTCGCGTGCTTTGAGTGCAGAATCCTCGCAAAGGTGTGCAAGGAAGCACACCGTTTCATTTGGAAGGAATATTTGCCTTTTTGTGAAGTATAATATTCATTCTCTGCTTGATGAACACAATGCATCCGAGTCAACAATTTGAGAAGGGGACAATTTTCTGGATTATCGAATCCTTGTTTGAACATTTGGATTCACAGCCACCCTCTCTTTTACCTGCCCCGAGTAGCATCAAGCTTTTTAATCCCAGCCTGTGTTGCTTGCAGCCATATGAATTACATCTCTCGCGCTCTATGGCTCCGAGCTCTCTCTTACGTATCGATGATGTCACCTCTCTGCAGATATTTTACACGGTGACTTTGCAGGTGTGTAGGCCTGCTTGTCTGTTATTGTGTCAGAAACATGTCGTCTGGACCGCGCCGCACAGAAAGGGAGGCTTTTCTTAAAGTGAGACTCCATCCAAAATCTATCTTGGACATGAGGCACTCTCCCCTCAGAGGGCTGCCAAGTAGTCCGAGCTGATTCTTCAGTCCCGAGTACTCAGGTCTGAGCTAAGTAGAAACAGAAATAGTCACTGGTAACATTAAAAATGACAAATGTGTAATCTTCCTCTCTGCCTGAGGAAATGAATAGACAAACAATATTTAAAACTGTTAATTTCCAAACTCATTGGCCAGATATGTTAAATAACCATGAAATTGATGTCCTTCCATTCCCATTAATTGAAATCTAATTAATAAATCAGAATTGAAATATTCAGCGTCCGAGTCCTAGCTTACAATAGAGTATGCAAGAATTGTAACGTTGGTTTACAGCATTTTTATTGACTTGGCCTTGGAAAACAGGCGTGCAGGGCACGTAAATATTCTGATATTTATTCTTCTTATTTATTCTGATTAGCTTATTTTGTAGGCAAAGTAGGAACATTTCTACACACATTGCACTGAATGGGGCCCATTGAGAATACAGGAAGTAGATAATGATTTGTAACTACAGTATGCTTTCACTGTTTGGTGTGCAGTAAAGTACTGTGTGTAAGACCTGAAGCTTCTTGATCACGATTTGTCCTTGGCCTTTCCGCGCCCTAACCTTTAACACGGTCGTGACATTGCGTTTGATTGTCCTTACAGATTTTGTCACAGTTGTGTGTGTGTGTGTGTGTGTTGTGAGCCCGCAACTGCATCGTGAGTGGCCCATAATGTCTCAAATGAATGACCTTGTTGGGTTTGACCTTGTGGGCAGGCAGGAGGCGAGAAGTGCTGGCATTCAGGGAAGGCTCCACAATGTTGTCTATCTGTCAGACTTGTATGGCACTTTATGGATGTACAGGCTAATGAAGGAGCCAAGGCCGAGCCCCTAAAGTTAAAACAGTGGGTTTACTCAGATGATCATAAAGGAGCCCAGACAAGGCATGTGCACTGTTGCAAAAAGTGACATTTTGCTGTTGAAGGTTTGTTCTTCGGCTTTTCTTACATCTCTCTCTCCTTTTGCTGTCTTTGTCTCAGTGTTTTTTCTTTCTTTCTGTCCCTCTTGCAGGCTCTAGTGAACACAAACAGCTTTTGCCAAGGGATTTGTGGATGTGTATGAATCGAGACTGAGACTTGGGAGCACTGGGCGTGCCTTTTGTTAATAGAATACGCATGGTTGGGTCTCCCTGGGGCTGTTAGCGATGAGAGGAGAATGAAAATGTTAATGTTTGTGAAGCTGATGTGGATTCTTGAAGACCTCTTCAATTTACTTATGTACCTAACAACAGTCCATAGGAGGAAGATTGAATTGCGTTCAAGGTAGAACACCTACCTTTCATCCAATATTTGCTCAGTCGCATCATCACCTGAAGTTGCAGGTCTTCCCCAAACTTTTTTCAAAGTCTGTTTTTGATGATGTAACAAGTGGCTGTAATAAAATAGGTAATTATGCACATATATGCTTAATTTCTTCTGTGCAGACAGGTGTATGTAGGACGACATCTTTATTTACTCCAGAGATTGTTTGGTGGGTGCCGATTCTCCTTTTCAGCAATGCCATTTCACACTCAGTTACCCACAACTTGGACCTGACTAGCTTCACCGGACCAGTTGATGCATGAGTGCATTCAAGGGAGGGATGCTCAGAGTAGCCTCTGAGCATGGGGAGGACATTTCCAGGTCAATCTTTTGCCCCCCCTTCCAAGGTGGTCAATCATCCTGTCTTTTCTTGTCTTCCCCAAGGAACGAGCTGACATGGAAACACGGCGGACTTCATGAGCATTCGTGATTTTTAAATCAAAATCAAAAACGGCCAGGCAGAAATGCAGGCAATGTGTGTGGTTCCTCTTTAATATTTAGTACTTGTTGTAAATAAACATGTCGCATCAGGAAGTAATTACTTTTGACCACCATGGTCGGGTAGTGTGGTAAACAGTGGCCATTGTTTAATGACTGTGTCAGACTGCCAAAAACCGCAAATCAGCACAAAGCCAAAACTGTCAGTTGTTTTCATAGGGATTCACTGGGGCTGCATCATTATGTTTTTTTTTTTTTTCCTGCAAGAGTTGGCTATGTATTCACCTTATTTTCTTTTCTTTGCCCGGGCAAGCGGAGAGGCCAACAAAGGGGGAGACACTGTGATGTGATTTAGTTTGAAAAAAAACTCGAGATCCATGTGTTGGCTCCAGAAGCAAAAGCTAACCACTATCTCTGTATTTTTGCTGAGGGGAACAAATAGACAAACAAAGTGAGAGGCTTGTTGTTGAAGAATGCTGTGCTCTGAGGTTCACCACATGCGTCTTTTCCAGAGGACAAGCTGCCCTCACCGGATGCTGCCTGTGAATAATCCCAGTCAAAATGTCAAAGTTTCAACCACAAAGCTGTTTGGTCAATCTAGAGTATGAATCATCTTTCCCAATACAAAACTCAACAAAACACATATTTGGAAATGCACCACCTATGCCGTCACTGAGATCCAACTAATATCTCGCCCGTGTTTTTTTCGAGCGAGCTTCCGCGCCAAAGCTTTTAATTTATGCGCAGCAGATAGAGGCGCTGCTCTGCGGTTTGTCTGAACTCCCACTTTCCTCCAGCTCCCATCAGCGGCAGTTCATATTGGTGCGGCAGAAATGGGATAAAGCATTTCAGCAAATACCCATCGTGGCAGTCCATAGATCAGAGGAGGAGGGAGCACGTGTGTTCACCAGAGTGAGCGGCAGTGTCACAAAGGACGTTTTCCGTGCTCCCTCCTCTTTTCACCTCGATTTATTATCGTCGGACAGGTTTTTCTATCAGCACGTTTCTTTTAGAGCGCTGTTTGAAGTTGCGTTTTATTTTATTCTTTCAACCAACATTTCTCTGCTTCTTCTGTTGTGTTGACGACGTGTTGGTACGTCTAAAACCAAAGAAAAAATCCATTACTGTGGATGCTGTTGATACACATTAATAGAAATTACAATGTAACCTTGTTGAACTTGTGTTTACTGTAGCTCCAATTAAATTACGGAAGAAAACGTCTTCGAACACACACACACAGCATGATTAAGAATACGAATCCATTCACAGCCTGGTCTCCACTCGCCAACTTGACAGTTTAGTTGTAGTTTAGCGGTGCACTAAAAAACTTGGCTACCTCATTTCTCCATAGCTATAGTGACAAATCAGCTGCTTTATGGCCACAGTCAGTATGAAACCGTTTTGATTCCAGATCAGCTGCCAACATTTGCTCGTGCTGATGTGCGCACATTAATTCTACTTTCCTGCCTAAATCAAAGAAATCGGATCAGCAAGAACTAGTCAACAGTGGTGAACAAAGGTGATACTGGATCTTATTTTACGGGGATAGTGTTTTATGGTTTTCCCTCTGGTGTCCTCCTGATGGACAGTTAAGGCCAGGGTGTGGGGAACGCCGATGGGGAGCCGAGCCCCTGTTGTACTAGAATCGGAGCTACGCAGTTGGGCAATGTAACCAGGCAGCGTCTATGGATATACAGTAATAACAGAAACGACTGGAGAGGATGTTGACGGAGGAAGCAAAACAAGCCGGTTGCTAGTTTTTTTTTTTATTGCATGTTTGCACACGAAATCACGTCAGCGAATGAATCCAGTGGTAACTTTCCCTACATTTGAAGGCTGTCTCACAAAGTGTTGTTTTTGCTTAAAGAACACACTCCGAGTCTGCGGGCACTGGAGCGCTCGAGCTGTGAGCTGCCAGATATATCTGACCTGCTGACCACATAGACCACGGCAGCTTCCAAACCACAGGGCACACTCGCCAAAGCAACCCACAAGAACAACTCCACTGCTCTCTAATGACCGGACGGACTGGTTATTTATCATACATGCGAGCCGTTCCCACAATCCAGATCAAACATCCGTAATTACATTAACTATGTGTGGGGTACATGGGAAGAGTTGGATTTCAGTTTTCTTTTTTTTTTGCCCGCCGAGCTTTGTCAAGCGGTAAAATGTGTCCATCATTATAGTCAATCCTGAGCACTGTGTTTTGACACAAAAAGGCCTTTAGACATGATGTGTGCTCTTCTGTGCTGTTTTTTTTTGTTGTTGTTGTTGTTGATCTGGAGGAGATGGTGAAATCTCTCCATAGTTGATGACTGAGACAAGGTGGTATCAGATGGCCCGGCCACTCCAAATGATCAATATGGGATGGTGCTGCGCGATAACTAATGACTGTCATGGGGCACTCATTCAAGAAAATGAAAACCCATCCTCAAACTCAGGAGGGAAAAAAACAACAGGAAAAAAAAAAGAATTCAATCACTTTTCTGCTCTGGGCTAACACCTGCACTGTTTTAGAGAGTAGTAACATTAGAAGGAATCGCAAGAAGTTCCAAACAATAAGCCTTTCAATCTAAATGCTCCTTTCAACAAGCACACAAGAGCTCATATGCAGACAGTCTTGTTCAGGGAAAACCACGATGCTCCATCGCGGTATCAGAACACTTTGTTCTGGTCACTGTTGGTTCGGTTTTCACCTTTTGAATGTGTAAACCTAAGCTTCAAGCGCGGCAATACTAAAACAGTGTATTTAAAATGACTGAAATATGCTGAGATTAGACATTTATATGGGCATTTTAAGCCCCCTTTTCCTGCCATGAAAATTTGTAGCGAGCCTACAGAGAACTTCATCACTTTTAGGTGATGAAGTAAATCATTGTGTTTTTTTCTTCCTTTAGCTAACTCACCAAAGTAAATGTTTTCCTCATGTTGTTCCACAAACAATAAATCAGCAGGGGTGGGCTGATGTTCCTTGGTCTCTCCTTTCTCTCACTCATGCTCTCATATATTCTCTCCTTCACACGCAGCACAGACACAGACAGTAATCCTCTTAAACTGCTTTTTAAGCAACCATTTGTCATCCGGCTGTTGCATCTTGGGAAAATTGCAGCCCTACAGCGGGAGGAGGAGGAGGAGGAGGATGTGGAGAATGACTGAGAGATAGCAAGCACAGTCACGTAGCTACCTTTTGTAAATGGCCACTTTTCAGAGTCATTAACGAGAATCCAATAGTCCAGGACTCATAATGGCAGCACACGTCTCCTCGCACATCTTTCTTCCTAATTGTCACTGTTTGTGCAATGGAATCTCTTTTAAGTTATTGATATCCAGAGGGCTAAGGTGTACCTAACCTGGAATATAATCATCATCATCATCATTATTTTGCAATTTAAAGGACGTGAACATTGGTTCACAAGAAAGATTAGCATGAATAAAAAGCACAAATGATTGCCCGTAATACCAGCTGCGGCTGCTTGACCTTGGTACAGCTGGTTCAAATGGGTTCCACTTTTGCAAATGAGGGTAGGTCAAAATGCAACTCTCAGATTTCTGTTTCTGCCAATATTCGGAAGTGAAAATGAAAAAAAATCAGATTTTGCATCCTGTGACTGTCTTCTGTTACTATACACTGATGCCATCATAACACTGCAAGTACAACAGTAGTCAGGTACATTCATAGTTCCCAGAGGATGAATCCTAATGACTGGTGAATCAACTAATGCCACTATGACCTTTGTGATTTTTGGCACGAGTGTATGAATTACAATTAAATCTAATCAGGTTGTTTTATATATTACAGATATTACCCTTTTTAAATGGAGAAATCACGAGCCTGCATGTAGCTTCATCGATACTTATGCAGCATAATAACTTAAGTTAAAGGTCATTGACCAAACTGACTCGGTTAACACTGCTGTAGCACTTTTAATGCAATGTCAACATTTTTTTATTTCTTTTTATTTACCCAACTTCTTCAGTGATAAGAATAATCTGGAAGAACAGCAGAGTGAGTTGTAAATGTTATATTTCCTGTGTAATGAGCTTATTGTGTTACATCAGCACTGGCTGGTTTTGTCTGGCGGTATTCCGAACAACATCCGTGTCATTACCTTTTTATATTCATTTTCTTTCAATGCGCACTGTGTTGACCTGTGATGAACAAGACAGTCGAACACGTGAGCATGATGAGGAATGCCAAGCCACTTCAGCGGGCGTTGGATGTGATCACCTGTGTACGTGCCTGATTATTTTGAAACTTGTTGCTCAAGTAGATTGACTGAGGCTGTTTAAAATGAGACATTTAAGCCACATTAGTGTACGTATATTGCAATGCACTGGCGTTTGAGTAAGTATGTTGGTGTGTTCACTTGATCTTTGCATGCCGTCTCCCATGAGAGGAGGTTTACTCAAGCAAACGCCATAAACGTTTTTAATCCAGCCGCCTGGCAACACAGCTTCGTGTTAGCTCTGAAGAAAACCAATTAAACTCATTACTGTCTCTGCATTCTGCTTGCCAACACACACACAAAAAAAAGCACAGAGAATGCCACAGAGCTGTGTCATTTTATGTGGTAATTATCTTACTTTGTACCAAAGTTAAAATGGAGATTGGCAGCGTCAGCAAAATCCAACTACACATTAACCATTTAACCACTGCTAGTTACAGCCGTCCTCCTAACCCGCCCCCCTGCCGGTACATCTTGGTTCCAGAAGGTGTTGTGGTTCCTCTTCGACTGCACTAAAAGACTGCGTGAGTTAGATTACCCTTGCAAACTACAAAGAAATTGCCGAAATAATTACAAATTTGTTCAAACCACCAAATATTAAATAGTAGCGTCAATATAATGTTGCACGAACAATTTAGTTCTGGATTGTAAAGTTCAGCTGGGAAAGTCATTTTCATTTGGCCAATAATGGCAGAAAAAAAACAAGCTTTATAAGAAGAAACAGCTATTATTACAACTCCAACAATGCTATTGCTATTTAAGGCTTACTGGCCATTTTGAGCTACTTATGCTTTGTGCTAGTGGTTTCCCCTTGTACTGTTTAGACCAGGAATTTTCTAAATCTGACACCGTGTGCCCCCCTAAGAGCAGTTCCTGTTTGGAGAAGTTGCACGGACAACAATCCCTGGATCATTTGGAAAACATAAAAAGGTTATTCTTCTGAAGAGAGTTCAGTTGTCTTTTCATCATTTCTATGCAGATTTATGAATGACAATCACATCAAACATAATGACACCCTTAAAAAAACACAAGTCACACTAAATGTGGTGTTTCTAGAACACCGCCAGAGGGCACCACTTGCGATAGAAAAGCTGTGCATGCAGTATATTCAAAAGTATTGTCATTCCTGCTGGCCTGGCCAGTCCCGCCAATGACATATTACAAGAAACCAAGTATTTTACCATCCATTGTGTGCGAGTTTTGAGAGCGAAGCAGCACAGAGCTCGTGTGAGTGAACCCGAGCATTATGTCATAGCATAGCTCCATTTCACCCCAAAAACCACTTTGTGAAACTTTGAACCCAACCACTCTGGAAGCTGTGATTCACTCCTTCCTTGAGCTGTTGCTTTTGTAACTCCAGTCACGAAACAATAAACATCCCTGACAAAAACTGGCATGTCGGGCTGCAAACTGCAAACAAGAACAGTTTACAGAGACTCATTTAGTTGTTTTCCACAGCAGTGACACACTAGAGGTCTGGTTCTATTTCTGCCAACAACACTGTAAACAATTGATACTGATTTAAGAAGGACATTTGGAGATTTATCTTGCGGAAACTTTAATGTGGCATTAAAGGAAGAATAGCTGAAAGAGGAAGACAGAGAGGCGAAAATAGCACTTGAGAGTGAGAACCAGGCAGGAGGAGAGGTGGACGACAGACCTGGTCAACAAAACCCTTAGTTGCCTCTTCACCTGACACCCTGTCAAGCTACAGACAGCATGGAAGAGGGAGTAGATGGAGGGGTGGAGGGATAGCAGTCACAGGAAAGGAAAGGAAGCCCAGGCCAGGCCCTGATAACGGAGAGCTGTCGGGGCTCAGGAGAGGAGTGGGAGACATTAGCCAAATCCGGACGGATCACAAGCCTCTGGATGCAATCCAGTTTTGCGGGACTGCGATAAGGAGGCTGATTATGTGTCACCCATCAATTCGCCCGCCTCCCGCCGCTGTCTCCCTAGCCATAAATCCACTCATGACAAGCTCTGCTCTTCGGCAGTCAACCCTCTGTACTTCCTCCCTCTCGCCTTCCCTCTGCTCACTTCTGTCTGCACTATCCTCTCAGCGGTTTGCTGCAGAGAGAAAGTGAAGAAGGGGATTAAGCAAGCCTGGATGAGACTGCAAGGATTGGGTCCCAAGTAATAAAGATTTAATTGATAGATCCTTTCTGAGAGAGTCAATCTTTTTGATAGGCTGGAGTGCAGTGCGAGGACGTGTCGATAATGATTTATTCAAGGCAATTTAAAAGTAAAGCAATTAATAAAAATGTTAAGATCAGGAAAGTTATTTTCAAAGTCTAATCTGTGACAGATTATTATCAGGTCAAAATGAAATGTCAAGGTATCTAATTATCTATATCCACGGGGAGATCATCTGCAAGCGTTACTCTTTGTGTTGGAAAATATGTTGGTTGTACGAAACTGTTGCTGTACGAAACTGGATCCCGGAACACAAGCGCTCCATCAGATAAACCGTCCCCAAAAACCGATGAGATAAATATTCATAGATCTTGATGGAGTCAAACATCTTTCTTTCACCGGAAGTTTTCAATTACATAGATAAGTATGTGGGTTATGCTTGCATTGCACGCTATTGCATAGAATTTCTCGCAAAGATATCGGCGGCGGCATAATATTTTTCTTCCGTGCGCGCACAAAGTTTTCCTTAAATAGTCACTTCAAAGTGGCATCGGCAAATTACGGCCAGTTAAATGCTTTTAGCACTTATTAATTACATTAGGAAACCAAATTGGGCAGCCGAGGTTTGATTTATTACTCGGCTAACTAGTTTTGTCACTCTGGGAATATGCAGATGGGGGCGGATGTTAGGATGTTCACAGAGAGAAAGATGGAGAGAGACAGCGTGGCCAAACTCGGCCTGACCCCCTCGCGCACGTCTCCGCGCTAACCTGCATCCGAAGTAAAAGAGTCCTCTTGACCCCTTCGGCGCGAATGGGGACGCTTTCTAGAGATGAGCAACAGCAGAGCAATGAATAACGTATACTTTGGCACTCACGGGTCAGCCACTTAATCGCTCCTCTCATATATTAGCAGGTCTTGCGGTGTTACATTCTTGACAGATTGTTCCATAAAGTGCCAGTAATTATATGCAACGAATGAGCAGAAGAGCTTTATAATTTCAGTTTGTTGTACGATTGATTAACTATGGTTAGTTGGAATCAAGGGCATATTTTAACCAACAATGATGGCACTGTAAAAATAGTGTCAACTCCCTTAATTTAGTCTTTTTTTTAGGAACTGGCATGTCTATCATTGGATTTAATGGCTGGTGAAATATATATTTCTTGCAGTTTCTGAGGTAAAACCGGGGAGCGGTTTTCCTGTTCCTTTCAGCTACTGTAGTAGTGACTGACAGATGAGCTGGTCCCATCAGCAATGACGTTGTTCGACGTGTCCTTGAAGTAACACGTGCCGTTCTGTCATTTATAGGGCCTGCTTTTGTTCAAACTGTTAATTGAATTTTGTTCCATCACACTCGTAACAACTGATTATTTTGTCAACATGGCAAACTTGAATATCACAGCAGTCCAAAAAAAGATTTTAGGGGGCTTTATTTATGGAATGTTGCATCTTGCTGTAAGGAAAACTTACACTTCTGATGTGCTCAGAAAACGCAAAGCCGTTCACCGACATGCATTATCGTTCACACTGTGTTGAGACACTTTAGTAATATTTATTTCCCTATTAACCTCCTGGTTCACAGATTTAGTTAATACCTCATGATTACCCCCCCCCCCATAGGAGTGTATGATCAGGGCTATAAGGGGCCATTAGCAGACACACAATACTTTTGTATGAGCCATACTGAGACTTAATTTTCCATTTTCTTGCTGCTTCACTCTAAATCTAGTGCTATGAGCTGATCACAAAATGAAAAAATCAGTCATTAAATGAAAATCTGAAAACATGTCGATGTCGTTTGTAAAAGGATTTATTTTAGCTGCATGCAAAATTCTGACAGTGTTTTGTTGCTGTCTTCCCGTCACGTGTACGTGAATCACGAGGTAAAACTATTTTCTTGTCCTGTGTGACAGACACGGCGTACCTCTTCACATTATGAGAGTTATCACTGGTCTTTCCATTCCAGTGGCGCTCAAAAAGTCATTGCACATTTCCTGTCATTGAAGACCAAGAGAATTCAAGAAAATCAAACTGATGTGATTATCATAAGTGCCGTGCCCATTCAGCGACTGTCCGACCGCTGACCCGTTCAACCCGCGCTAGTGGTTGACTTCATATTCAGCTTTCGACAGGACTGAACACCTGAAATTGAAAAAAAAAAACAGACAGAAAACGGTGATTGTGTAATGTTACGTGCAGCGAAAACTGGACATATAAGATATGTTTGTCAACGGAGGAGCTCAGTAAGAATGCTAATATTTGAGTAGTTGGTATCGTTCTACCACCACATTAAACTTCTTTTTCTGGTTTATCCATTCATTCATTTTGTCCCACTAAGGCACAAAACGCACAATGTCAGATGGGCCTTTTTAAATTGCTCATACGATCTCTCAAAGGATCCTCACATTGTTTTTTTTTTTTCCAGATTTGCTCTGATAAATGGCTGTCAAGCTCTGCCCACACCCGTTTCTCTCTTCAAATGCTGCCTTATGCGCAGCCCCCAGTCATTGCTGCCCCGTCTAATAACTCTTCCCATGTTTAAGCAAAGCATGTGCCTAATAGACTGCTCTCAAATCACACATCAGGGGACGCTGGAGTGAGCTGAATGTCACAGTGCATTTATCTCCTTCTTGCCCCCCGACCAACCCATCTACACTGGGACATTATTTAACCTAAGAGAGGTCAAATCCTCCCTGTAAGGCTCGAACAGAGCATGAATTAAACGGAATAGTGTATCCATCCATTAAAGTAGCCATTGGCTGCTTTAAAAGCTCCTGGAGCACTACCATCCTGCACTGCTTTATGGGTGTCACAGACCAAATGGCCTGACGGCGGGTGTGCCTGACGGCGTGCGACTCCCTCACCTGCTGGAGGAGGGGGTTGAAGGGCAAGGGGAGGATAGGGGGCTGGGATGCTGCTAGGTCAGCACTTGGCATGCTATGAGGGGAGTAATGAGCCTTAGAGAAAGATCTTCCCCTCTTTCCCTGTGCAGTCTGTGCCTCATTTTATATTTGGAGAGTTCATCTGCTTGTGCCGATTTCTTCCCCGCACTCTGTGTTTCACTTGCTGTCAGTTTGAATTTCAAATAATGTTTCTCGGTGTCTCTGTGAGGCTCATAAGCCAACAAAAATGAGTTTTCATAACTTTTTGGCATTTAGCTGATGTTATTGTACATAGTCCAACCTAAAATGACAAATACCAGTCCTTTGACAACAGATATTTCCCAAGAACTCTAAAATGAGAATCATACATAATAAGCTTCGACAAGAAGCTTGAAACTGAGAGTCCATTAATAAGGAAATCTTTGTTATGATGAGACTAAGACACAATTCCAGCAGTTAATATAAAATTGTTGCAATCTGACCGGAGTTTAGTTGACGTCGCATTGATAAATGAAGCAGCCTCAGAAATCGAAGGTTACCGTCTTATTGGTCCTTTATCAACCTTAAAGTGGATTCGATTGTTAAAATTGAACGGGCTTCTAACATAATCTATGTGGAGCATTCTTATGCATTTTGGCTTCCCACTGAAAGAATTATGCTGCAGGCTAGCTTTTTGCAGCCAACTGGACAGCTAATTTTGGATTTACCCAACAATGGAACCAAGATCCACAGCTGTGTGACCATATTGCATAGAAGACATGGCAAGACATGGCTTATTTCATATTCCCCCAACCATCTGTGATGTATAAATAAAGCTCCGGTTTTCTGACATTCAAAAAAAAAACAAGGACACTGGTTAGTATTTAGTGACCTTGAAAGTCTGATCCAGAGCAGGTAGTGTTTTAGGCCATTGTGACCACAATAAGTGATTTACAGCTATCTAAATTTGCTTGCTATTGGCTTCTTCTTCACTTTTAGTTTAGGTAATGCATCACATTGTAAGTCAAGACTTCATAAAATACCTGTTTTGCCTCTGATTGGCTTGCCTTGATATTCCAACAAAGGCAACGATCACTGGCCAATGGAGGCGTAGTAGTAGGGCAGGGTTTTAAATGTTTTACTTCAGTTCCACTTCAGAAAACAGTGTTGCATGCATATATATATATATATATATATATATATATATATATATATATATATATATATATATATATATATTTGTTAATTGCATGCATGCTTGTATGTGTGAAGTCCAATCCAGTTGCTTATGTTAGTCAGCCATGAGCTTCTTAAATACCATTGCTAACAGCCTAAAAGAAATAAATGTTTAGCTCTGCTTTGGTGGATTACAAGCAGTGACTGAGCCAGTGACACTAAGGCATCATCCATTTAGACCTGCCAGAGTAAGCCGTCACAATGGATCTTGGCTCTGTCAACCAAAAGACCAGCTAATGTTCTGGGGATAAAATGAAGCACCAAATAACAACTGCCATGCAATGGTCAAACCCGATTATGCACCCCTACCACCACTAATTCGAAAGCAGGTGTTTAGAAAAAGCTTTCCAGCACGGCCGACTAGATTCTTCAAAACCTGACGTGAGGCTGTTAGTGGTTCAAGGGGATCTTCTTGGGGCCTCTGGCATGATTGATTTTTACGAGGGCCCCTTTGCAAGGATATTATTTCATATATCTTTGTCAGTGACCTATGAAGGACCAGCTTGACTTAACAATGATCTACGCATGATTTGATTCACATGCAAGTAGAAAAAGGCATGGGTACAGAGGTGTACATGAATCAATAACCTCACCGGGGAAATCAATCATAAACGGTGGCTGAACAGAGGGGTATGTATAGATTTATTGACTGGTTTGCAACAGCACTATTCTTTGAATGCACAGTAAAAGACCAGGTTAGATGCTTTGTGTCAACACTGAAAGCCAGAATGGGGGGAAAAAAAGGGAGCGAATGCCATATTGGCATACGTATGTCAACTTCCCCAAACACATTTTTTCCATCGCATCTGCTCAACAACAGAGTAAGATCTGGCAACCTTCCATTCTGCAAATGGCCCTATTATTTTTGCTTCGCACCCTCTGGTTACTCTGAATAAGCAGAATTTATCTGTGTCATACAGCCATGTCTGTGTTGTTCCATATTTTGGTTCTTCGCTTGTGGTAGTTACACCGCCACTGCCACCCACATAAACAGACAGACGAACCTTCAGCCTCTTTAAAACTTTCCTCTCGTCAAATGTTTTCCTTGTCTCTGCGGTTTTGAGTTTTGTTGTCTTTAACCTCTGCCCTAACTTTTAAAATGAATGACAAGTCCTGCAAAATATTTTCACTTTGAAGCAGAGCAGTATTTCTTTGCACTATAGCACAATAGCACAACTTCTTAAAAACGAATCTCGAAGAATGTAAGCTGACTTTTCCGCTCTCTGTAAATGGCTTATTAAATGATTAATGGTGGATACGATGACCAAACTGTATTCTAGCGATATTAGGTCTGTGTTGAAAGTTGAACCAAAAAACAAAAGAAACAAGCAAAAAACCCCAAAGCCATATAAAAGTGCACATACTCTTGATGGCCATGTTTAAATATCTTACCCCAGCATTACACTGGCTTTATTTTCCCTGTGTATTTTAATAGTTTGTCCACAAACTGACCAACAAAGAAGTGAATCAACATGTGATTGCTAAGTAATCACAGCACTTTTATATTTTTGTACTTAATGTGCACTCACGCCTTGAGTTTGTGTCTCCATTTCAGTCTTTACCAATGCCTGTGACAGGATAGGCGGATCGAAGCTAATGCATGTTCCATTAACACCATCTGAGTGATGTTCCACTTGAAATTCTTTTTTTTTTTTTTTTTTTGTCAGACAAAAGTATTTTCCTACACTCGGTTGGGTTGATGTATAACCATTATGAAGAAAAGCAGAACCACCAGGCGTAGCCAACCACCAATCAAAACTATCGTGCTCCTATGAGTCACTCATTCTTCCTCCCACACAGTTCAGACGAGGTGAAGACAAGCTGGGTCAGAAGACTGAGTCAGGTCATGCACTCACACAGGAAAACCCCAAATTAAACATAACATTATTCTCTTTGTTTCACCCTCTTTACACCATCCTTTCAACCCTGTCCAGACGGACAGACAGACCCAACACAACAGGAGCTGTAGAGGACTTAACTCAGACTCGCATCATCGAAAGTGGGCACACACATTAAGCCCCACACACTTTGAGATCAAAGAACATGACATGTTTTTTCCCTCAAATTGAAATGAATGTTCAAAGGCATGTTAATAATGTATTGAATGTATTTTTATTCAGATGTTAGATGAGGTGGTCCTGGTAACTTGTATTTAGTGGAATGAAAAACAACAGCCTAGGACTATTAGTCAGTCAGCCTTGCCTTGCTTTAAACCTTGTGAGAGTAGAGGTGGACACTGCTGATGAAATCTGGTGTCTGTAGTTTATATTATGATATTGATATACAGTATTTTATGAATATATTTATATATATATATATGTATTTTATTATATTTTCTGTTTAATCGTGGATCAAGGACCCAGTTAAATGTCTGTGAAACCAAGATACTTCATCACATTGATGCAAAAGTGAATAAAATGTTAGCTTTGTACATACTCATGGCTGAATCCACCTAAAGATTTTTAAGGGGTAGCCACTGTATAAACATTAGGTCAAATTAACTCACATTCATAGTTTTACGACGTATAATCTTGTACGACACTGTACATCTCTGTGAAACAACTTCCATAAAATGTCTGCTTCAAGGAAATCCATCTGTGCCTGTGTCTGAGCTTCCTGACACCCCCATGAACAAATCAAGAACATAGGAATTAAAGCAAAATAAGAAGCAAGAGAACAAAGAGAACGTGCACAGTGATTCAAACCCATGGCCGCTGGAGGATTGAGCCTATCAGAGTCCTGAAAGTGGCTGTAATTTGAAACTGGGAACTTCTTGCTATGAGGCAAGGCTGCTAACAAATGAGTTGCTTTTCTTCCATAAGACGTTTTGACGTGTGTTCTTTCACTCACACACAGTACACTGTTTTACAATATTATGTTAAACAGGCATTCACTATGTATTCAGTCATTTACACAACACAGACAGGAAACACTTCAACTCACATTTTGCATGAAATATTGGGAAAATTCAACTTTGGTTAGTGTTCCAGAAAAAAAACAAGATGCTATTGACGTTAGAATATACATTTACTTATATCTTACTATTCAGAAATGGATGTTTTCAGTTGTGCCTACATCCTGATGGTGAATAAATAAATGAAAGAATCCTTAAATCTTTTTTTTCACAGTCAGACCAGGATCAGAATTAAGCTGAATCTCATTAGCTGATTTTTGCTGGTGAACTGAGTGGTGGTACTAGGTTCTTGGCATGTGCTACAGCATGCTAAAGTTCAGCCAATCAAGCTTTTTTGAATTAAAACTACAGTGCAAATGAATAATGACCAGCAAATCATCTTCGCTCCAATCCACTTATGTACGTATAAATCTGTGAACTTGTGTACATTTTATTTTTATTTCTTTGAGTACATGCACACGTTGATTGTAAACCACATACATTACTGTGTCGTAACAGGATATTGGAAGCTCTGGTATTATTTAAGCATGTTAGCTATACAGTATTATAGGTTGGTAAACTCACCCACATAATCGTAAACCATCACCAAAGCCCAATTTCTGTGGATGTCACAGTGTGCACAGTGGACCAGGGTACTCGGACAGACCAGTTATGTACAGCCAGTATACAGTATCTTTGGACAGTATTGCTATATTATTGATAGGTATATAAAAAAATCCAAGCACTGTAACTTTGGTATAGGGCTGTAGCCCTTTGTCTGCATCTCTAAACTGCTGAGGCCTTTAGAGAAAGAAACCTGACTGCTAATCTCAACTAGCCATGAAAATGACCAGTTAACACAAAAACCCAAAATTAGCTGAAGTAGTCGTAGCAAGATTCATTTGTGCTGTACTGTACCTTCATTTTGGTATTTTTGTTGTTGCGTAGGATAGCTCAGCGTCAGCAGTAGGTAATATTTTGACTTTTCTTTTTAACTGCACTCATATGGTTCCAAATCACCCTCACCGCACCGATTACATCGGTCTTCCAATTGTGGATATATCCAATCAAGTTGTCCAAGCAAAATCGGTCCTCGGACGTGATTTAGGATTCACCGGATGTGAATTATAGTCATTATTCTGCCTATTTTGCAATTTACCCTACTCAAGACATCGCCTTACAAATGCGTAATTGATTCAGTCTGCAGTGGGCTATTCCGGTTTTATTGTTCTTCGGTAACGTTTAGTCACTCATTCAGTGAGAAATTTATTATGTTCATGGCACATGTGACTGTGTGTTAATCACATTGTGATTACAAAAATCCTGGGCACAGTCAGATTACAGTTACATTCAGGGGATTCTGTGAAAAAAAGGCTGTTCCTGACAAGCTATACCACTAAATCTAAATACTTGGTTTTTGGTCATAGTTAAGGCTAGGGTGAAGTGTCCATAGAATGACTTTAGGTCAATGCAGTGGTCTACTGTAAGGGAAGTAAATAAGTGTATGTGCCACAGTGTGCCCAGAGGTCCAGTTTGTATGATGTAGTAGGCTCTATTTATAGAATATGGCAGAAATGAAATATAATTTGCCTGCAAATACATCAACTGAACACTGGCCCTAGATGGGGCCTTTTGCGTTTCCTTGCTTATTTCACAGTAGTTTAGTTTTCATGCCAGTAAGAAGACGGTGAGACTAGGGGTTTGCAAACTGCTGGATTTGCAGTTGCTAGAGAATACAATATGGGGTGTAATCAGACAGCACCATTGTCAATGAAATTAGAAATGAGCAGAAAAACGACCATTCTGTCAAATCTGTCAACCAAAAGATGATTGCTCTGATCATAGTTTGACTCTAATCACACATGACTCATGCACAAGGCAAAACAGCCATACGGTATAGAGTTCACTGTGTGTAGCAGGCCACTTAGCTGCCGCGATATTCCTGCCTTTCTTTCCTCCAAACCACCTTTCCCTTGGGCGAATCCTCATTCACAAAACTTACAGTTCTCCTGGAAAATTGATAGCCAATACCACACTCTCTGACCACTTTCCCAGGACTCCACTCTCAGTTTGCATGGCTGCCTGGGCGTTCAGTACGCGAGTTGAGAGAGGTTTTGCAACGACTTGAGGAAAACTGACAATTTGTGACCCTTGGAATAGACCATAAATAACGTGAGCATTCCGCACTTTCTCCCTTTTCTCCAACTCTAGCCTCAAATGATATTATTTGAAATGTGCGGCCACGGGAAGGGGAGTTCCAATATGGCTGGAATTCACCATAATGAATAGGTCTTGTTTACATTGGATTTTTTATTTTTTTATTCTTGAAACTGCCTTTCATTGGTTTCTTTCTGTTCACTGCGCACTTTGGGCTGCGGACCTGTGCGAAATCTGCAAGCGATTCTTAAGCATATTTGTCTCTGGCTTTTCTGGTTTTGGAAGAAGTCACCGATTCAGAGAGATGATTCATCAGGAGATATTGCACATGCCTCAATAAAACGGCAATAAAAGGATGATGAATTTTTGGCTGTAGGTGCAGCTTGGGACTCTGATCCTTTCACATTACATCAGTTAAAGCAGCCTCCATCTAAAGTGTTCTGAGTAAAACCTTCGTTTCTGCAAAGGGAGGGGGAAGTACAACATTTATGAAAAGGGGATGTGCTTTTGGCAAATGCAGTGCAAGAATTCTCTGCAGTCATGCCTGTAGCATCACACGGGGTAAGGTAAAAATTGCAGATGCTTTGAACGGTGGTTGTGATGGGGTGAGGTAGGAAGAGCCCCCCCCCCCACCCCTCCCTCAAATATTGAGTTTACTGCTGAAGAGGACACTGGTGACAGCAGTTTACACGAAACATCTCTTTCGAGTTCTGTTGTGGTGAAAATATCTCAAAATATCCCTGAGCTAAACGAAAAATAAACAAAAGAAAAGACCAATATATCCCCCCCTTTTTTTTTCTCAGCTTAAATGGAAGTGCTGAAAGGCCGGTCTTATTGTGAATGGACTTGACAGCAATTTGCAACCATCTCACTGAACGTGGCCAACACCAGCTTGGCCGAATTCACACGTTTTAATATATTCTAGTCCTTTGAAAGAAATTCAGTTGGAAAATTGCAAATATTATTGAACTGGATACCTATATTAAGAATGTGGTAAATACTGTGTGGATTATTAGCTCGGGGAGCCTGCTGTGGCACCCACCTACATAGGGTGGATTTGAGGGCTATCTTTGGATCTTTGGATCACCCTGGAGACTCCATTGTTTCTTTTTCCCTGAGAGTTAATGATATGCTTACGCGGTGCAAATTTCCCTCGCTGTTTTTAATTGTAGTGTTTGCAAGAGCCCACCTGAAGTTCCTCCCCTACTTTGCTATAAAAAGCTCAAAATGCAATACAATAAACATTTCTACTTCCATATTACTTCAAAACTTGAGAGCGTGTGGAACTTTTTAAAAAGCTTTTCTTTTTAGTGGGACGACAATGCTTTCCTAATGTCATAGTTGAGAGGTTTGTAATATTTGTTATGCTTTTTTTCTTTGTCATCTGTTATTGTGAAGCCCACCATTGTGAACAGTGGTAGTCATAGCACACCTTGGTGGCACGGTTGCTTAGTGGCCAGACTGGATTAACACAGTTTGGCTCCAAAGAATGTCCATAACAAACCCTGCTGCTCTCCCACTGCGCCGTTTCCACATTATATAACCACATAATGTACACAGAAGTAATGAACTTTCCAACTATCGCCTTTTTATATTGAACTGATAAATGCAGTACTTATGGTGGTTTTTAGTGCATCTATACCTCAACGAGGTGAAAGTCTCTTTATTCTAAGGTTGCATTGCGACCACTGTTGTACAGCTAGGAAATGATGCACATAGGACTGGTTATGACCCTAACTGGATGAATGGAAGGAAGGAGTCTAACCTACGAGATAATCATAAAAATACAGCAGCCAGCAGTTTTATTTCAGCTACATTCCGCAGGTTCGCCGTGCCTCTGAGGTTCTGCTTTTGTGGTTCAAAACTGCATTTGAATGTCAGTGTTTTATTCATGCTGAGGTTGAAGAATGGCTGTCAAAAACCTGTCCAAAATGTCTTTCCACACCAGCTCTCTGTCTCCCCTCACATAAAAAACTACCATAACGCATTATTCAGAATTATTATAGGAAACCATTAAAACAAAGTTGCGATCCAGACTATATATTTTTATGTGGATCTATTCAGCTGTAAGTATAGTCAGTCTAGTTTGATATCTTTCTCTCTAATTTTAATGAATATTGCGACATATAAGGGTATTAAAAAATATATATCTTGTGCTATAATCAGTATTATGATGGCATAAAATGAACAGTGTTTGTTTCAAACACACATTTGATGCCTTTGTTTGAATACAATTCTCCAATGGCCACACAGCCAGACAATCATTCCCACTCTCTTGAATAAACAGTCATGCATAGTTTTTACGGATGATGATTTTTTTTTTCCCTATAAATGCCGTTTCTATGGAGAAAATGTTTGAATTTTAGTGTTTATATACATACTGTATGTCACTTAAGTGGCTGTCATGGATGGTTTGCAGCATGCTATTGTGGCGCATCATTGTGACCACAATAACCGCAACCAAGTCTATAATAGGCGATTCATGGTGAATTTTATAAGAATCATAACAATTGTGCGAGCAATAGTCATAATTTTGAAATGAGTCATTGGGGGCATGGCTGTGAGATGCATGCTGAGTTCCAGCATGTACAGGAACACATACATACACATACAAAACCAGCCAACCTTCTCGATGGAAATCTTAAGTCTATACAGCTAAGCTGAAGATTTTTTCTTTTTTCTTTTTTTTTTAAGACTCAAAACAGATCATTCATGGCTTGATTACACACCATTTGTAACAGCATGCTACTTTGAGATGACCTTCTCTCCAGTCCTCTGAACTGATGTTTTAATGATGCATGAAATGTGCAGATTAGCAGTGTTAGTTTTATATCAGCGCTGTGTGCCAGCCTCAAAATTGGTCATAGGTGCTTCTATGTCATATTTATGAGACTCAAGCTGTCTATTCAAAGAGAGAGGACCTTTTATGCTCTTCACATGGGAACAGGTCAGCAAATGTCAATTCCAGTAATTCATATTTCATGTCAGGATTGAAATGTCTCAGCCATCCATCACAGCAGCTCGGACAAAGTGTCGTGGAAGAAATGTATTTTAGATATTCTTTCTGCAAAAAAAAAAAAAAAACAACAAAAAAATGTAAATTTGGTTGTGTCAATTAAAGTTGTGTCAGACGCGTTGCGTGGCATGAATTGTCTAAGGAAATGAGTGTCTCCACAGCTGACTTCCAAGGGGTGGGGATAAAAGTGAAAAAATAATTTTCACTCATTTAGGTAAATTAGAAATCCAACAAAGAGGAGTGCCTTCAGGCAACATCAACAATTAGAAAGGCAAAAAAAAAAAGAATTTGGAGTTAAGTCATAAATTACGTTTCTTTAGAATTCAAATGAGGTGTGCTGCAACTTGGAAGTCGTCGGTGATCGTATCTTTAATATTTCATTGGGGCCAAGAGGGTTCATATTGTTATGGTCTCTTGCTCATCAAGAAAAAAAAAATTGCAAATTAACTTCACATGTTATGCTATTGCTATGTTTTGATTAGACTTTTTAATGAGCTTTAACTAGAGCCCTGAGCAAGAGCTTTGAAATGGATTTGAAGTCTGTGATCTTTCTTGCGTCCTTCATAGAAAACGCTGTGTGAGGCAACCCTGAATGGTTTCCCTGGGCGTTTTTTTACAAAAACCAAACAATGTGTGGCCTGTTGGTATGATCAGTGTCTAATGCAGGTGGGGAAACGCCACAAGGGCTGTGACTTGTCTGGGGATGAACCATTGTTATTTAAATTTGAGTTAATTGACGGATGAATGGATGGGTAAATGAAATCGAACTGTTTTTTTTTTCTGTTTGGTGTGTTTATAGTTGAGGGGGAGTTACTGATTTGAGCTGTTCTCTCTAATATTTGTGATTGTCTAAGTTGGATGCAAACGCGACCCTGCAAGAGTGCGAGACGTCTCTGCTGGCTGGTGGAGTATTGGCACCTTGCTTAATGGATGTATTGTAAATGACCCTTGTTCTCCAGTGTTTGTCAGCATTAACAGCGTTCCTCTCCGCCGAGAGTAATGCCACGAAGCTGCCTGCGCGACAGCCCGCAGTGATTTGTCGTGTTCCAAACACACATCGTCATGACACTCCAATAATGGACCTGTGTGTTTTACTCAACAAATGGCACAATGACTGCCACGATAGAAGAAATTGGCTTCATTTTTATTCAGGCAAGGCCGTCCGGGGCAAAGCAACAGGGCAAGGAAGGCGCAAGTTTGCCACCATCAACAAAAGATGGATCCATATCGATGACGAATTAATGGAGAGGAATGGAACACTATTGGAGTGTGTGCACCTGAAGGGCCCGGCTCCTCTGAGCGGCTGCCAATACGTGCTCAATAAGACGCAGAGAGGACACGGGCCAGGAAGTTAACTGGAGTTATCGCTCAGAGTTTTTGAAGTTCTGCTACAGCCTTGGGGTCCCTGACGTTCCTGATTTTTTTTTTCTAAGCACAACCACAGTTGCACAGTATGATAAAGCCATTTTACAGTTGATATGCCATGGTGTAATTAGTGTTGTGATTAAAAATCCTGATAGCGTTTCAGCCATACAGTATATTGGTGAGCCCAGTATTCAGCCAAACCTTTTGCCCTTGCAGTCACACCAACAAACAACAATTATTAACAAGCTAATCACATGTGTATTTATTTTAATGAGAAATGCCTGACCAAACCATTTGGTTTGGCTCCGAAAATGATGTCCATGCCTCTGTAAACCAGCTAATCGTCTTGCAGATGGACTAATATAATATATGGCAGGGTGGCGTGTTGTACTCATGGTGAGCTTAATCAATGAAATGGAGTGGAAACTTTGTTGACATCAGCGGATGTCTGTTGTGTGAATCCAACTGCGGTCTAGTCAGAAGGACACACAAAGCCGTCCCTGGTGCCACTCCTACAGACGCTTGTCCTGTCATTATGTCACACATCTTCCCTCGCGCATACACCGTTGCTCATGGCAACTGGACCGTCTTTGTAGACTCGGGGGCTGCAGGGAAAAAAAAAAAAAGCAAAGTTATTTAATTAAATAATAACAGTAATGATTAACAGCCTGTGAAATGAACAAGTAAGAGGATGAATAGTCGAAAGGAAAAGGTGCCTTTCACATGTCCCTCTGCTTTTCGACCAATTTAGATGATATGTGAGCAGTTTAAACGTACAGAAAACAGGGCTAATTGCAAACATACCTCGTGGACTGAATAAGAATTAAATAATTTCTCATAGTTTTCAGTGTAGGTGAGAGATTTAGAGCCTTGTGCAATGTAAGACACTGCCCAAACGATAGGAAGTACTTAAACACGTGTAAACGACTCAGAAACACTGTTCATTGAAGGGTAGTTGACCATGAGAATGCCCATTTGTTAATTTAGTTCCCTCTCAAGGACACATTTTATTCTGGCACCAGTCCAGTGTATACACACACATTCAATATTGCAGTTTTATATTCTGAGCGCCCCATGTGTAAGGACTTGCTTGTGTGACCAGATTGATAGAATTAGTTCAGGGGTTGACAACCAAAGAGGCATAACATTTTTGTTTTCTCTACCTAACACAAGTATGTCGTAAATAGATAACAGTAGCTGCTCATACAAATGATATGCCTGCTTTAATACCACTGCTATTATCTTTAAATGATTATTATTCTACTGTACTAACATGATCAGCTTTGTTTGGTTGTCCTCAACGGGGAGTTTTCTTTGCTTCCAATGATGTCAGTTCTTCCGGCACACTTCCCCCCCTCTCGAGCATTCTGCTCGTTTCGTATTCCTTTGCATGATGCTTCTTCAAATGTTTCCTCTGAAGCTTGTGATTTTCTTTCCCCCATGCATAAAAGACAAACATACACACGCGCTTTTGCTGTGCAGCTTTAGGCACGCAGCAGCTCTTAATCGTCGGCAAAAGCTCAATTAGGCTTTTGAAAAAACCAAATACATTTATCGACGTGCAAAATAAAGATGAGAGTGCGAAAAGTCTGGCGGTGGCGAAGGGGCGAAGAGAACACAGGAGATCTAGATGTGATGAAGAGTGGACTTCTGTTGAGCTCAACCTGGGCTTTGAATATGATGGAGGTGCAATGATTTCACACTGAAATGGCGGCAGCAGTATGCAGTGTCAAGACAAACAGCTTAAGGCACGATCATTCAATTCCTTTAAAAATCTAAAGCACTTTCTATGTTGTCAGCTCAAACTATTGAGCTGCTAATATTCCTCTCTTCTCCTCCTACATCTTGTAAACAAAATAAAGACACGGAAATTAGGTTTTTAGAACCGCAGCGAAGCTCAGACTCCCGCTGGCCAGTAATTTGTATTTGACAACTCAAGCAGGCAGTCACAAGTGTACTTTGTGTACAGACATTGTTGGAGCAAACATATTGGCCGGCTGAATGTATGGGCTTGGAAGCCAGATGCTTTGCAAGCACCCAGAACATTGTGCTTATGTGCCCTCTGTGGAGGCAAGATAGTGAAAGTGTGAACAAAAAAAAAAAAAAGGGACAGGAGGAAAGGGTAAGACAGAGGAAAAGGAGTGAATTAAACGAGGTCGAGTAGCAACATATGAACTGTTTCTGAGGAATAAAAGAGGGATCAGTCAAGAGAACAAAAGTCAAGTTAACAAGGTGGGAGGAGGGAAAAAAGATAAAAAGCAAGGACCGACGGAACGCATTATCACCTACTTAAAAATCTGCAGTCCTCAGAAGTACTCTTTTGTAACTTTACAGTACGTTACAATGCAAATGTGAAGTAATTTATGACTCTAATTGGTCATTATACACAATGCCACACATACATATTGTAATACTCTAACTGAAATAATCGTAGTTGGTCTTATAGGTGGGCATACGGTATATTTTTTTTGCTCTATTTAAGCACAGATATCGCAGCATTAAAGGTTGACGTCAGAGTTTCCATGTGTTTTACTCAGCAGGTGATAACGTGGAATGGCAGTGGTAGTGGGTGGTGGTGGGGATAGAGTCACTTTCTTTGAATAAGGGTCGTGAGATTTGACATGTGTGCCACAGCACTACATTGTCAGCGCCGCATAGCCTTGCATTTAATAATGCAGAAGACCGCCATTAGGGCTTACCTCCTGCCTGAAGACATAAAACTTCCATTTGAGCTGTCATAGGTCTCACGGGCTAATAGGAGTTAGATAAAAGCAATGTAGAGGTGCTGTTTATGGACTGCACGCTGTATTTTTTCACCATAGAATATACATACGTACAAGTGTCTTTGAGGTCGACTAGCTCTACACAACAACGTCCTATGTCAGGTCACGTCAAAGATCATTCATAGCTGCGTATCAAAGAGTATGTCTCAAAGGGCTGTACTCTAAATAAAACAGCCATTCACAAGATTAGCAAAACATCTAGTACCAGTCCAAAGTTCTTTTGCCTTCTTAGTGCAGTTGAGACCACCCGTTTTGTTGTTCAGAGGTGGTGTTGGAGTAAATAGTCCTGCATCATGGCGAGAACTGCTCCATTAGTCAAGAGAAATGAGTTAATACAAATGAAGAAAGCGTGTAGCATGTTTCTGGAACCATGCACACATACAGCTGAATATAAGCTGGATAATCCTCTTGGTATCGTCGTAAAATTAGAGGCTAAAAGCGTCCATGTATTTATTTTAGCCTTTAAACTGCTGAAACCACAAACCTCCATACAGCCAAACATTAATGCAGTAACTCATAAAGATCACTCCAACAGTGTTGGAGAGGTGAAGCACTCTTAAATGTACAACTTTACAAAAATAAGGAAATGTGTAACTTGGATACTTGATTAGTTGCTAAAGAGTCTGTATTCCTGTCTTGTAATGGCAAATTAGATTTTATTGTTGTAGGACTGCATGAGGTATGTAATTTTACTCACCGAAAGTATACCGGCTTTATGTGTAGAGGTTTTATACACATGCTGTGGGTTTGGATCAGCCAAAATGTCTGACGCTTTATGTTTAATGTCTATAAAACACAGTGTTATCAGTTTACCAGGATACTCGATCCTTTATTAGTTTATCGGCGTAGGAGTGCAAAAATTCTTTTGGATGTGAGTCTGATCTATGAATAAATGACTGAGTGTGCAGGCAATTAGACTTGTCTTTCCTTACTTGCCCACAGATACAGATATTAATTTCACATTTCAGAGGGCATCGACAATGTCTCCAAGCAAGTCAGTCCACTTTAACAAGCTTCGAGATGGGAAGACCGTGTAGCATCAGATGTTCTTTCGTGCCTTAAATGAGATTTTTTTTTGGATAAGGCTGTATTGATAAACGATTCATTCTTTCCTTCACTCGTACCCTTAATTCACAGAACATCTTTTCAAATATGGCGTCGACCGCATTTAAAATAAGTACCGCATCATGGATTCTGGTGTCTTTGTTCATTAAACATATTGAGGTATGTTTTCTATGGCGAGTAATGCATGTCAGGGCTCCTAGCTCCTCTTGACTGCAAATGGAGCTCATGTATAGATTGCGTTGCATGTGATGCAGACGCAATTTTTGTCTCTATAATATTATGAGGACTACAAACACAGGCTTATTATACTGCTGTACTTATATTCAAAATATCCTTCTTAAAATATAGTATATAGCAGCAGCTAAAATGTAAAACAGCCATAAGTCAAAATGACATTGTCAGCTGTGAATACTATTCGTTCACCGACTTGGGGTCCATTCTTTATCCACACAGTCAAATCTCATGTCCTTCCACTCAAATCTTAATGATTCACTGACTGATTATTCTTCATTAGACTCTCATACCTGGCTGGAGCCTGTCTCATCATCTTCTTTTTTTCTTAAATGGCAATCCCTATGATTAATTGAATCTATTTTTGTTTTACATCGTGGGTGACATGGTATGGCCGCTTATCAGTTTCCCGTCATTAGGTGGTGGGGCTTGACAATGGGTCCGCCGGCTTAGGTCGACATGACTTATCGGGATAATATATGGCCTCTGGGTTTTAGGTTCAGAATCCTTTCCCACAGGTAATATTTCTTCATCTTTCGCGGCCGTGGTCGGTCAGTCAGTGCGGTGGGTCTCCACTCTTCACTGTAACGCTGTCCCACTGAATTAAAGGCTGCTAAAGACCTGATCAGTACATTTTCGACAGTATGAATTACAGTTTTATTCAGGTGCCATTGTAAAGTTTTTTTTTACAGTGAAATAAGCATTCTGGTTCTTATGCAACCTGTAATTGAAATTTTACTGCAGGCCTGGTTCACTTGTGTAATTATCATATGCTGGAAAGATCTATTATTTAATAGCATCACAAACATTTACAACACGTGTTCATGGATTTGGTCAATTTGAGAGTGTCATTTCAGTCTTTGATTGATTGAAATGTTTAAAAGGGTTGTTTTAAAGGCAAACTTCACGTGGGTAGGAATTTTGTATTCATTCTGATATTAATTTCCCTTGGGAAATTCCCTTGAATGGGTAAGCCATTGTCAATAATATGAAAAGGACTCATACAGCCAGCCTTACAGAGGAGATACTCGAGCCACGCGCTTTTTACCTGTAATGAATAAACCTGACAGCCGGATCAGACTTTACACTCCCTTTGTACTCCCTCCGATGGCATAGAAGTCGTCTCAAAGACCTCATGACGAGCCTTGTCCGAGCCAAGACACAAACCGACTGCGAGATTAGCCAGACACGACATGCCAGGGAAGGTGGGGAAGCTGGCGATAATGCCATCGGCAGCAGTCTGGGTCAGCTCATTGCCAGGATAGAGGTTGGCAGGATTGGCATCCCTTACGTTCTGCGCAGGAGGCGCCAGGTACCCGTGGAACAAGTGATGCGCGACCAATGTCACTCCAGCGTTCAAATTTGCATTTAGCAGGAGCTCTGTAACGACGTAATGCAACATAACGAAGTAATGCACGGGACCAGGCGGCCTCGCGCTGGCACAGCACGTTGCTTGGCATCATAAGTCAGAGGCGGTAATTGGTTAAAAGCAAGAGATGACTCTCCTCCATCCCTCCTGTTTTTGATTTAGCTTTGCACTGTGGTGTGTGTGAAGAGGAGATGCAGGCTTGAGCTGTAGCATTTCCGCCCCCCCATGTTTGCCCGCAAACCTTGGTCGAGAACTGCGACTCAGGCTCCCAGCGTCGCCTCTCATTGCATTCAAACCTGAGATCTGTCAAGCCCACACAAATGCAAGCCATTTATTTTCCGAGATCTCCTCCAAACAGAACTCGCACGTGTGACAGTTTGAAATCTGTGCGCGCACCTCTCACACATAATGCACTGAGGGCTTTTTTTTTTTTTTTTTCCCCTTTTCCCCGCCGAGCTTTGACATGATCGTTGTATGCCACACAAGGTGTGTTTACCAGACCGCAGATAATTCAAATGGATGATGCACTGCATGGCAAAGCTCACGTGAGCAGGACTTCATTTTGTAAGCCATTTCACCGCATCACTCACCATTATTCTCTATATCGCCGGCTCCTGTGGTCATGTGACAGGCACCTTTCACACGTCTTGCTGTCACGTAAATACAGGTATTAGTGGTGAGATGTTCATTACGATGACAATCTGAAGAACACTTTATTTTCTCTTTGGAGACGAGCTGTATTCTTTTTTTCTCTCTCTCTCTCCTTGCCGACAAATTACATTTACCCCAGATTTGTGACCTCACTATTAGAATACTCATTACGTTTTCCTGTGGAAGTTTGAAGATTGCTCAAGTGGAATAACACTGTGCAATGTGTATCCATGATTTCATAAGCTATAAAACACATTTTTGAGATGTATTTGAGGATTTCCTTCAAATGCACCTGTGTTTACGTGGCAGGTAAGAGATGGATTATTGAAATACAGAGCAAATATTTCAAACTTCAGCTGTTAATTGACTTCTCGGCTAACCCCTCTCATCGCTTTCTACAACTGCAAATATTGTTTGTGAAGCCGATTTCACAAATACAGCTTCAGCTTCATTTTTCTTGCCACAGAAAACATGTCTTTTCAGTGATTCTATCTTTTCCTCTCCTTTTTTTCTTCCTTCCTTGCTTCCAACTGTTTAACTTTATCTGCATTCAGGTTAAAGGGTCCACGATTCATAATGTTTTGTGCTTTCCAACTACAGATCACCCCCTCTGTCCTATGTAAAGGTTAAGCCACAAACAAGATACAAGCTTCAGGGTCAGTATTTCAGGAAGTAAGGGCAGGCAGCCACACAGACCATACATTATGCATTGCCATCTTACAGGCTTCTTGGAGTGAAACTAACAAAAACAGGGAATAAATTCATTCACAGCTGCACTCCTGCACAAAACCAGATCTGCTTTTCTCTAGGTGTAGAGCGAGTTAGGTGGTTGGTTGGTTAATGAGACAGATGGACATCACAGATTGCTGACATTAGCCTGCTCTTGATCTAGATCATGATTCCTCATCAAGCTAATCATTTATCAGAAGACTCCATCTTGTTTTTTGGAGGGGGGAGAGGACAAGCTGTGCAGCCCTGGCTGCTTCAACACTTGACCGCATGGAAATATGGCGTCATGGAGTGTGTTGAAATGACAAAACATTAGGGGTCTGTTGCAAATGCTGCGTTGACGGAACACATCCTAACATACTTTGGAGCCCAAGAAATGTGGCTTCATATAAAACATTTTCCAAATTTACGGCCATACCTTCTCCATGAACGTACGCACTGGTGCACTTTGTTTAACTTTTATAGATGTTCCTTTTTTTATTGGGATCCAATTTGTTGTAGTTTTATTGGGTCTTCAACGTGGCTACACACATTTTATCTGCCCTACTCAAATATAGTCTCATACATAACCAGCTGCCGCGCAGTGGGTAAGTCCTAAGGAGTGGACGTCCCAGTCGAACACAACTCGTAACCCCACAACATGTTTTGGTTGAGGATTTTCTGTTTTGCTACTTCAGCAGGGCTTCTGAAAAGAGTAAGCTAGTTAGCTGACCATGCTAATGTTTGCAGGAAAAATGCTTGATCAATTGTTCATACTTTTGCACGTATGTTTTTGGTTTAGAATGAATGATACGCATGCTAAGAGTATTGCCTGAGTTGTTCCCATCAAGTATTCAGCAGTCTCCCTGGACTGTGGGTGAAATATGTCTACCTACAAGAACTCTTGTTCCTCCTTCAACAAAGGAACACGGAACCATCTGTCAAAGCATATTTTGTCATGTTTGAGATGTCTCTGTCTGAAAATAATAATAACCACTATGTTGTCAAGGTGGTTTAAATGGACTGCATCCTCTGCGTCTTGCAGAGCGCACGGCAGCTCTCTTTACTGCATTTTCTGAATCTGAACTGAACACGCCACAGAGGAAAAAAATCTTCATATTTCTTGCAATACACCATCAGGCATGACATATTGGCCTGCTCTGTGCCACCCATCTGTTCACAGCTGGCTGTAGTGGCAGCAGCCAGTGCAGGCCGTGGCCAGTGCCACAGGGGTAGGGTTTGGAAAGGGAAAGCGAGGGGGGGACTGCTGTAATGAGAGGCCTCCCCATCTACAGAAATATAACAGAAAGCAGACCAGCGTTTCCCCCTCTGAGTTTCCCATTTCTTTTCATGACCTAGTGGGAGATGAATGGCTTCATTTTCTTTTGCCCTCGGTTAAAGTGGCATCTTGTCCACTCATTGCCCCCTCTCGCCAACTGATGTTGCGAGAATAAGGAGAAACATGCTGGTCACATGCCAGGGATAGAAAGAGATAGCTTTTTATGTCAACAGAAAGACACACGAGCAAAGCAGGCAACATAAAGGCTCGCAGGCAAATTGGATTTGAGTAATGACTCACCCTGTCAGAGCAGACAGACACGTGAAATGAGCACCCGGGACTTTACCAGACTGTGGCAAACTGAAAGCCGAGCAGAGTAGTCAAAACAATGCTGGGTTATTTAGCTTAGCATTTGTCTGAGTTGCTGGAACCTCTCGCTTGTGGGTAAATGCCTCTTTGGTGCTGCGTGTCGCACACTGCAGTGATTAATTAGTCACTCAAACGATGCAATAGCTCCCCGGCTCTATATACAGCAAATACATTGTGAAGTAATGTGGGCAAAATGTATGCCACTGCACCAAAATCTCATACTTTTTTATTAGGTTATCCTCCTCAGTGATCATCAGTTTAAAAAAAAAAAAAAAAAATATTTTGGTTGACTAAAAATAGACAGTTTGGGTTTTTGTTAAAAGCAAGTTTCACCATCACAGTGCAGGAAAGAAAAGATGAATTTAGCATTAAAGAGCCTCACTGTCCTAATGTCATACTGAATAGACTAATCAGAGCAAGTTTAAATACACAAAGGCAAGCCACAGCTCACTACTTCAGGTTAAACTTTCTTTTAAAGATACTGAACAGAATATGACTTGACACTTTTGTTTTGGTCCGCGTCTGACTTTCTTGGCTGGCGTGGCCAAATGGCTCTTGTCCCAGACCGCCAGGTAAAACAATTCTATCTATAACTGCATCTGTGTACACCTCAGACGGATGCACCGTTTGTATTTTCATCTGAAAATCACTGACTCAGGTAGAGGTGTATGCCTGCGGTAATGGCGTTACACCAGCTAAATGAATTACAACACTGAAATGCATTGAACACCACTGACTGATGATGAAAAATGCGCATTTCTCGGGAGACGCCAATTCTATTGATAAACCTATTGATTTCTATGAGCTGACGGTATATTATTGGGTGTAACCGAAAGAGTAAATGCTACAGTGGAGGGTTTATAGTGATTCCTAACATTGTACCAGTGGGAGAGTTCAACAGAGATTGTCCTCTTTATATAGGTCTAAGCACTGCACTCATCTCATTTGCATGATCTCATATCGTTCACTCAAATCGAGGACCTTAACCTAACCCCCCCTCCGACCGCAACCTCTTTCACTCAAGTAGGGCTGGCGGAGAGCTGATGAAGTGGAGGCATGTAGCAGAGAGAAAATGGGGAACCTCCTCAGATGCTATCATGGACCGGGTTATTAAGTGCACTGGCACTCCAGAGGAAGAGATGAAGATTAATTTTCACACTGGGGCAGTTATATAAATAATAGGAATTCAGGCATGCACTAGAATATTGTTTTGGCATTTAAAGATACAATGATCCACGATTCCTGTTACCTCTATCACCTTAAAACATGCTGTACATTCACCCAGCATTATCAGTAACTTCTATTAGATACTGCGAGCGTGTGAACACTCCATACTTTTGAAGTTATACATCCTTAAATAATTAATGTACTTGAATGCTTTGCTTTAAAGACGTCTAGAGTCAAACATGATAGGGAGTCACACTGGGCGAAAACAGTTTAGAAGGATTAGTTACAGAATGGTAACGACTGGGGAAAAAGGGCTTCATTTTCTTTGGCAGCTCCCTGAAACTTGCCAGCATTGACGAGTCATAATCACCTCCAACCACACAAAAGAGAATGCACGGCAAAAGCTCCTTTCTCTATCTCTCCTATTCTGTCTGTCGCGAGCAGCCTTCTAATCCAATTACGGTGACGCTGTGTTCAGGGAATCTTCCCTGAAATCAGCTTTTGTTGCTTCTTCCTCATGGGAGCATTTACTCAATCAATGTTAGTAATACATTTCCAATTAAAATGACCAAGCACTTGGTCGGAGGAATAATTTTGTTAGATTGTACTGTGATTTGGTTGCAGATATCAGTCAATACCAGTGTTGTACAGGTGTAGGGCAGGGGGTTCAAAGAGACATTTACCAAATACTTTTAATTATGCAGATCACAAGTACAAAAATATATCTTCATGTTGTTGGGAGTTGGATTGAGAAGTGGGTTAGGGTTATGGGTAATTTTCAACCACTAGTAAAATGGGGTATGTATCCAATGTATGTATAGAATTTACTGCATTAACATTAGTAAACACGGCCATAGTCAGTGCTGACTGGGTGTAATCTTAGCATATAGTTTAATTAACCAGGTAGGGCCAGATGAAGGTAGCATTAGCTACTAATGCTAGCCGTACTTGGCTTGTGTTGACTGTCCTTTTCTCTAACCGTACTGTCAGTGCATACATGGCCCTCCAGTATGACTTTATGATTAACGGCGCGTGACGGCATTGTCCAACATTTCACCCTTTGTGAGGGAACATTGTGGCTGACTTGAAGCAGGTACGAGAAAGTCACCCGCGCTGACAGGCACGTGCGTTCATTTCAACACGTGGGCCATTTGCTTTTATGTGTTTTTATGAACAGTGTCATGTTACCCTGATGAGTTAATAATAAGGAAAGGTACAATGGAGTACGTTTTTATCTCAGACAAGTAAAAGAAAGATGTGCCATGCTTTTAGGCATATAAAGGGATGTTTAATTACATGCTTTGGTCCTAAGTGGAATTACTGTGGGACATCTTTGGAGCTCTGCCAAAATCATTATTAAGTGCAACAAAAAAACAGTATTCGTGGCTTTTCCTTTGGACATTAGTGTTTATCAAACCCAACTGCCATTAGTGGCAAAGTAAATCGGGCTTAGATGTTTAAATTATGTTGCATAGGCCTGTTGGGATCCCATATGCTACCCTGTCTTTGGTGCCAAACAGAGAAAGATGAGACTCCTTTTATAGGAGACTGCACTGTCTGTCTCAGTCTCTCCCTCTGCTTGTGTTTTTATCTTCACTGTCTTAGCTAACAGTGTGCTCATAGAAGAAAACATCCATGTTAAACTCATGGCTTGGGACTAAATTTCACTGAAGGGAAGAAAGTAAATCACCAGACTGTCTGTTCATATTTCACTTTGAGGCATAGTTGAAAGAAAATCTTCTAGTCAAGCGCAATAAGAAGTTGTCTTTATGAATCATGGTGATAATAATACAGGCACTGTGCAATATGTTTAATGTACATTTAACATAATACATTCACGGTTGTCACGGGTATACACTGCCTCAGTATTTCTAAATGATTTGTTACATTACCACAGAAATTTCCTGGTAAGTTTAGATACAAAATTACAAAAAATACAAAATTGGTAGCACCAAATTGTGGCAAGATGGAACATTTTCATTTTTTTTGGTCTTCAATGCCCAGAAATCATGTAACGGGAGGGAATTAGGCTGATACGATAGTTGTATTTAGACATAATCTATATTTGGAATCCCAAATTACCCTTGTCCAAAGTGCTGAATGAAATCAGACCATGATAGTGTGCTCTGAAGCCATGGCTCTGTGGTTTAGGCAATCTTGGGAATCATTGGCTATTGTTTGATGCCAATTTAGCTAATGTTTCTTGCCTTCTGGTAGCCAATGGATATCTGGATAGCCGATATCTGGGCCAAGACTTCCTTGGCCAAGATTGCATTTCGGCCATTGCGTTCTGCCTCACTTGCTCTGCACACGGAGTGTTGCAACCAAAACCTCCTCAAACATGACTGCTCAATACTATCCAAATGCTTCTGGTGTCAGAATCTCGGTCCTTCATCATTCATACAAACACAGATATCTGTTTAGAGGGATTATGGCTTTGTTAGCCAGCTACTGTGGCATAATTCCTCTAACAACACATCGCTCAAGGTGCACTAATCTTAAACCTGTAAAAGCCATTGTTTAAGGGTAGTCTCCTTGTTAAGATCTTACCGAGAGATTTAAAGATTCTTGGATCTTATAGGTGGCTAATTAGCGACTGGCACTCTTTCAGTCTTTTTATCTTTTCTTTTAAGAAATGCCAGCCTTGTGTAAGTATCAGAAAACACTGAACACAATCTTATAGCCACAACACATTGCAGCATGGACTATTAAAGTTTCTGTGATTGGAGAAGCTGGTACCTCTGGCTCTCAACATTTCATCTAGTATCAATGTTTTACTGTAATTCAGAGAAAAAGTTTTCTGTTAAAGTCCTATTAAACTCTGAAAAGTCTGGTGTCTGGTTGTGACATTTGTCCAGGTCTCCAAAAAACAGGAAAATGCAGAACCATGTGACACAATGGACCCAACGCACGAGTCGCGGGATATTTTTTTTCTTTAACGTGTTTTTTCTGTGGTGGTAAAGTGAATTAGCAAATAGACGGTGTTGACATTAATCTCATCCATCACTCAAGTTTAAATATAATCTACAAAGTACACGTTTAAATATCATCGAAAGGGTAAAACAGTCCCATATATAGAAATCCCAGCTGAGGTTCCATCCATTTTTAGATCACTGAAGACTGACTTCAGTTGAACGGCAAGGTGCAAGTGCAGATTTTCAGCATTTGCTTATCTCAAAGTGATTGCCTGCTCTTGCCGAAGGGAAATAATGTCATTTTGACAAACACATTCAGAAATAAACAGAAACATTTAATGTAAGAATAAGCTGCAAGTAAAACTGGTGCTCGTCTTCCTATCTTCCTTTTCCAATGCTTTTTTTTCTCTTTAGTATAAAATTTCTGTCTGCTCAAAGCTGAATGTTAGCTAATTATTTTTGTATCTTTCACTATGGCTTGAGGCCCTATCAGACTTATATGCATGCAGTAGATAAGGGCTTATTGGCAGACAGAAGCGGACAATTTTTAATCATAAATACGGGCAGCTCTGCTCATCAAAGTACCACTGTCTGTAGTTGGTCTAATCTGGTCTTTCCAAGCTCACCCCACTTCTTGTGTTTTACCAAACATGATTTTATTTCTTCCCTGCTCCCACAATCCCTTTGTCACTTTTTTCTTCTCGGTCCCCCAGTATTTGTGTGTTCCTGCCAGCACAGATACTTGAGAATGACTTCCCCCTGCATAGATGGTCGCTTCCCACAAATGATGTGTGTAATCTAGGACCAGTTTAGGGTAATTCAGCCCACCCTTTGAAATTGTTTGTGTGGCTGGCATCTTCTCCGGGCTTTCTGCTTGTGTGGGATGTCAGATTAGGTTGGTTTTGTGCTCGTATATCTTTTGTCTGCGAGAGATAGCAAAAGGCAGAGTGAAAGCATGCTGAAGGAAAAACAAAACTCAACTTTCATTGAACCTTTAGCCGCCATTGCGTACGATCGCCGGACCAGTAACGAGCCGTGTTCGTTAAGAGCTCTCATCCTTGCAGGCCTTGTTTGAGTGCATCTTAAAAGCCACCGTTGCTTCTGTGCAGAGAGCTAAAGTCCCTCTCAGTCTTCAGGTGTGAGATACTGAGCCCATCCTGCAAAAGGCATGGTAAAAGGCCATGACCCTTGTGCCTTGGTTGAAGTGTGGCCTTTCACTTTGTCATTGAGTCAAGGGGCCTTCTTTTTTCTTGCAGTGCTACTGCAGTGCCTCACCGCAACATACTGTAAGCTGTATTGTTGGTTACAGGCCTGAAAACACAAGAGAACTTGTGCTAAACATGCATATCTTTTTATGACCATTGCATAATACTGGCCTTTGAACCATATATGGGTTACACCCTGATTACACTGATGAATGTCTGATAGCAATAACTCAGCAATAATTCTTCCCTCACCTAAATGTAATCAACTGGCGGGAACACTCCATCATTATTAGAAACGCAGAGAACTCAAGTTCAAATTTACATTCTCTCCTGGATATTGACTCTAGATTGAAGTGATTATTTCTCACGTTAAGCTGTTCAAATGACTCCAGTATTTCATTTCATTTCTCCTCTTTCCTCTCTTATGTTTACGGCTGCCTTTTCTCCTCCCCGTAAGGCAGCGGCGTCAAACTTAATTGTCAATTATTTGTAAATGTCTGCATACTGCTGCAGCTCCTGTAAGAAAATAAACGGATGAAGCGTTACGATTTATCATTTTTGTGTCTGTCTTCTATATGCTTTCCACAGCGCTCCGCACACGTACCGTATTCTGCCGTGCTACCTGCACGCGGTAATTGGTCGGGTGGCTTTGCTTTTGTTTGTTGCAACAATTGAATTTGGGTTTACTGCTCCTCCAGTAATGAGTGCAAGATACAGGATTAATGATATAGTGAAAAGAAACCTTTATGGTCGGTTATCACTTATTAAAGGCCTAATTATTTTACAAATTAGAAACAAATATTAATTAATGCATTTTTAATGAATTGTGCACTACAAGCAGTTTGTAGACACGGGGTGAGCGGGATTAGCAATGAGAGTTTTAGGGAAGAAATGCACATCATATGTTGTTAATACTGGGAATATTAGGCCACTCCCGCAAGATCTGACGTCGATAATCACGATTATTACACGTTCCTCGTAATAAGCTTGGGAAAGGATTGGCTGTCGGTTCAGGTCCACGGATGAGGAAGTTTACACACTAACCAGTTTTCTTCAAGTCAGGCTAATGGTTTGGTGGCAACATTGCAAAGACATTACGTCTCTAGATTTGTCTTCATAGTGTAAGCATGCGACAAGGACAACTCCAAGTGTGCTGTATTTTGGATTACGCTGTATATCTGTGCACTGTTTATGTGGGGTTGGCATTTATTCTTGCACATAGACGGATTAGTAAAGAACTCAATCTTTGTCTTTTAACATCTGGTTATTGCCAAACGCAGGAAATTATCCTTCTGAATTATCTCTGGCCCGTTTTACAGCTATTTTCTGCTTATGCTGTTAATTTTTTTGTTTGCCTGAACAACCCCGGTACACAAATTAGTGGTGCTTTGTGTGCTTATGCACTTGCCCATCTGGTACCGTGTTGCATTATAGGGGAGCAGAGTAGCATTTCTTGGACAAACTGTGGTCACTGGTGTTAGCAGCGGCAGTCAGGCAGGTAGGACGGATAGCATACTGTAGGCGTATGTGAAAGTCTGTCAGTGTATCTTTGCTGATGGTTTACATTAGGATGAACAGTGCTGAGAATGCAGACACTTCTTGGCTTGTATGTGTACAATGTAATTGTAGACTTGCCAGCTGTCATCACTGTTGTTTACTATAGTTCTCCCAGCATGTTGGCTTTTACAGAGGGCGACAGCTCCTGTCTAATATTACTCATGGTTCCACGCAGACTTGTCTTATTGGCAATTAGTTTCTTGGCCAGGGAGAGTGATGTAAAGAAATAGTCCATGATGACATTCCTCCCTTTGCCTGTGAAACAAGATGTATGAGATGCATCACCACACAGTCTTTTGCCAGTAGATCAGGGTCTCTTCCCGTTCAGGAAATGTGTTCAGCGTGAACGCGGCGTCCGAAGTTTGATGCCAAATTGTTTTTTTGCTTGCTGTGTACTGCGTGAATTGGCATCAGCATGTCATTTGGCCAAACCGTTCATCAAGCGGTGCGTTTCTCCCTGGCACGAAACAGGCAATGTACTTCTGCACAATTTGTTCCCAGCGATTCTCCTGTCATATCTCTCTGTCAGAACGCACAGACTACACGATCGGACTGGGATCATTGTGTGGAATTAACCCTCTGACATGAGGCTGATCGAAGTCAAAGATTTCCATTTTCATATCCAGTTCTGGAAGGTGGCCACCACACACAGTATGCACACAGCAAATAGGGAGAAAGCCCACAGTGAAGTTCACTAATGCTATAGCACTGATGCTATAGGATTAACTAAAATGAATATTTCATTGTTGTTTGCCTGATAAGATCCATGGCAGTTTGTTCAATGTGTAAAATTCAGAATTACTATTTACAGAGTGTAGCAGAAACAGAATATAATTTGCATAACTGCATTTAATATTTTATAATCACATGAAAATACAGAATTATGTTTTTGTTAGTTAGGAATGATCCTTTTATATCTACAAATACTGTGTGTATGTAAGCATGCTTTGTTGTTCATTTCAGAGGACTATGTTATATGTATAGACTCCCCGCTCACCGGTCTGAGCAGTTATAAAATAGTCATTAGTCCTACAGGATCCTGATAAAAGTCCTTCTCTGATCCAATAGATATATCCAACAAAACAGCAGAACTCACACTGTGTCCTACTACTACTAGTGTATCCATACTTATTTTGAGCCATGCCTTTGATATTCAGATAATATGTCTGTTTTAACTTTTATTTGTATTATGTTTATATTTTACATTAGTTTGCTTTGCCTTTTTACATTTGTTGTCACTGTAATCTATTTTTAATTTTTTTTTCCCTTTTTTTTTTTTTATCAATAATGTTCAATAATTAATGCTGCCCAGAGTGAGTCTGTATGATCTATTTTATGGGCCCATAACTTTGTGTTTAAAAGACTCTTTTATTTATGACCTGTCTACTTAGTGGAACATCTGTGGGTGGTCAAGTAAAATATTTTGCAAAGGGGATTATGGAGCTACAACGAGCTTGAATATGAAAGATAAAGAGTAAGTCGGCAGCTTTTTTTTTTTTAAATGCTTCTATTTTTCGGCTTCAAAGCAATGTTAGCTCTGTTTAAAGGTCAGATTAGGTATTGGAAGGGTTATGCATGCCGCTGCTGAATGGCAGGCACAATGAATAAATAATGCTAATGCAGGTAGAAGCTTAACGAGGGAAAACTGACCACATTTTGGAAGTCTAGTGTTCAGAGGAGGCACCATATGTGACTTAACTAGCTGAGATTTCTGTATGATCTCCCTTAAAAAATCTACATTAAGTTTTTTGACCAATTGGAATCCACAGTTCACACTCAAAAGAGGAAGTTGTCAGAAATTGTTTAGCTTAGGAACCTCCCGTAGCTCTGCATCTCGCGGCAGGCGTATTAACAACTATGATGGTAGTGATAGTGTATGAACTCCTGCTCACCTTCCTGCTTGTCACTAAAAACCTATTCATTGGCAGCGGGTGCAGATAGCAGTACACCCCCCACACACACACATACACACACGCGCTCTCACACACTCATCTATGGCTCCCGTGGATCCGCTAGAATTGGTAATGACACGATCCATCTCTAACCCATTTCCAATTCAGCTCTGGGAAATGAGATAGGATGGTAATGGAATCTCATTGATCTGAGTTTGCTCTCATGTTTATGGTCCATAAGTGTGGAAGTCATTTCTAATGTTCTTTCCCACATTGGATCTTTTTGCATGTGCTGGCTTTAGGGTTTATGGCACACTGGTTTTATTTTGAAATACTAGCTTTCTGTTTCAAGTGTGAGTTCTGCGTGACACGACATTTCATTATCTTACGGTATATGCTGCTTTGTGTTCGCTCAAAGCCGGCGACACGTAAACTCTGACAAGGAGCCTCAACAGAAAAACTGAAAGTGAGAACGTTGCCTGATACATAATCTGATTAAATCTTGGTGGTTTATCTGGTTATCTCTCTTAAAACGCAACGTTCAGCACGCAGTCAGTTGATCCTTTTCATCAAACATGACTTATATCCCCCAAGTTAATGCTTTTCGGCTTTTTAATAGCGGCACACGCTAGTTGTGCTCTCAAGCATACAAGGTGTTTAGTCACCCACAACAGTTAGGTCAGACTATGGTTTCATTACATATTGTGGCGTTATCTTTTGTAAGGCCAAAAAAAAATAAATAAATAAAAATTGATGATGCACATCGTAGAGCTGGAAAGTCAAATTGCAATTTCAGCTTATTAATTGGAAATGTGAGCAATGTGTAGAGGGAGCAGAGCACTGTAGTGGGGATTTTTTCAGCGTTTGCCTTCTCTCACAGCTCAAAATAATGAGAAAAGTACATTTAGATACAAAAATGAACTTTTGGTTTCCTTTTGATCACTCGAGTGTTTTTTTTTGAAGTCTCTCTGTTGGACACAAACAGTCAGTGGTTCCACCGCGGATGTTTGCTGTGACAAGCAGCAACTCAAATTTATTCCCCAAACTTGAAGGACTTCGTTCTCTCTCATTCTCCTCCAGACCGTTTCTGCTTTTATATCTGTTGTCGTAAAAACTGCGAAAAAAAGACATTTTCAAAACATTTTGTCCCGGTGACCAAATCTGCTCTCGATTCACATGATTGCATTGCCTTTGTCTGTGGTCGCGATGCAGCGTTGTAAAACGCAACAGCGTGACGTCACTCGCCACATGTTGACACAAAATCAGTCAGGAAAAAAACTATTACTAAACCACATACTCCGGCACTTTATTGCAGTTATTAAGAAAGTCAATTAACTGCATGTGGTGTTTGGCGTGATTCACAGAGGTTGATATTCACTCTGCCCTTCCAGGATGAAAAAAAATGCCAGTGCATGAATGCGTATACATAAGGGCGATACAGGTGTGGAATAGTGGCGGGAAAGAAAGGCAGAGTCCCCGTGACCTGCTTCAAAGTCAGCGCAACCACAAGACGAGCTGGCCTTTCAGTCAAAAATCATGTGACTGCGCGATAAGGAAAGCCCTATTTCTCTGGATGTTTGGGTCTCTCGCTAGATCATCCCAGCCACTGTCTTCAAAGACGCTCACCGACGCGCGCACACGGACGCACGCCGGCGTCCTTACCTTATCTGCCTCGCCCTCTCCTCGCCACAGTGGAAAAATTAGGACACGATGAATTCCTCCAGCGCGTTCAGTAATTCCGGTAACCCTTTTGACACACTCACCCACTTCATATCCTCGGCGAATGTGATTGGGCTGACTGCGCAGGACCCCGGCAATATGGCTTTCCGTTACATCACAAAGTATCAAGTGGAGTGTGAAATTAACTGATGCGATAACACGTCAAGATTTCCCCTCGTACGCGAGGACGGAAGACAAAGGTCTTCGTCACTGTATAGACTGTATACGGTCACCGTATAGCAAAAAATGTACATATGGCGTCAAACAACAATGAAAACACAAAACAGTGTAGGCGCTGACATTTACACGGTTGTGTAGATGTGTGGATACTGCTCGGTGCCCCCCCCCATCTCGTTTGTCTTATATACAATTAATGAAAAATGGCAGCTGGAAGTCGGTTATGTTTTCTCTTGTGGTCCAGGGTAGTTGCAGTCATTGCATTTGTGCACAGATTCTATTGTTTACTCCTCTGTGGCCACCGTTTTTTGCTGTTTAGTTTGGTGATGTTTGGCTTGACTGTGTTACATATTCACTCCAACCCGATACTGCAAAAACAGCAACAACGCTCTGCAAACCTACGTAGAAGTGGCGTTCCTCCAGAGAGCGGCATTAAACATAACAAAACCCAACATGTCGGCGATTGTTTTGTTATGACAAATCAGTTTCACATTCTGCAGCGCGGTGTAATTTAAAGTAGGCAAAATTTGCTGGCAGCGTGCGCCTGTCACTCACGTACGCACACAGGCAGCAGAATCTGCCGTCCTTCCGCGGTTCAAACCAATTTGTATACAAATAGATAACTCTGTTCAAATGTGTCTCCTTTGGCATATTTCTATAGAGGAAATGCTGGAACATACCCCAAGAGATTCAAGGGCGGATGCATATGCTCAGGCTGTCTCAAACCCTGGTGGAAAATGTACATTTATCAAGAGCACGGGGTGAATCTAAATTTGAGGCCCGACTGCTGTCATTATCCCACTGCTAGGCCTAAAGCGTCGTCCTGATGTCAGGTTACCTTGCTTTCGGGGTCAAAGCATCCTGGTCGTCTTTAGTGTCTTTGACCAAAACGTCACAACCGCCACTGCTTCGGTTCTGCCTCACCGCACACTTCTTTTACTTCTCTCTCTTTGTCTGAGGCTGATATTTCGAAGCCTGTCCTGTTTTTATCCAGAAACGGCTCCACATTTTGTCTCGGACTCACACAATGGTAACGCAGGCCTTTTGCACCACAGTGACAATCAGCCGCCGTATTCCTATGTAATCTACGCTGTGTAGTCTATGGCAGTTATCTGTCCCCAACAGTTATTTAGTGACACACATCATTGCATAATCAATGGCATGAATCTAAACACCAGGCAACGCTGACACTTTGAAATCCTGATGCCTGCGTGACCCCTATCATTTATTTAGACCTAGTTTAATGAAATAGTAAGACGTACAGTGTTCACACATCGGGTAAACAACATTGCCACAGTCTCGTGGAGTGAGTTAACTGTGTGGGGGTATTGATCCCTTTGTGTTGAAGAGCTAAAGGTTAATGTGTTGTCTATTGATCTGAATAAAGCCTTTTACTTAACTCCGCAGACACTGTGCTCAGTAAAGCCCTGCGGGTGCTTTTGGCACCTTTGGCTCCTCTCAGCCTTAACTGTCTTTTCGAATCCACCACATGGCCCAGAGGGAAGCTACGGCCGGCTTTAGACACTCTACATCGCGTCGCTAGATTACACGAAGAACTCCAAGGAGTGTATCACTCTGACGCTGAAACGGTGTTTGTTACAAAGGATTAGAGCGTTTGTGGACTGATGGCCACGAGTTTCAATACGAATTCGTGCTTTAAAAAAATGCTACTGAAAGATCGTGAAGCAGTAATATTTCATAAGGTGTCTCCCTACCAGAGTAAAAATACAGTGATGAAGACCTTGACGTGAAAAATAGTCAAGATGCCCCAGCCAGCCTTTGCAATGAAAAAAAAAAAGGTGCTTGAAAGATTTTATTCAAGCTCGGATTCTTGATGTTGATGTAGTTATGTAGCAGCCATTATTGTGTGAAGCATTCAGAAATGTATTTGTATAACGTTCTCTTGCCTAAGGCAAGCCACTGTTGGATTGCTTGAGGTCATGGCAAGAGCACAAGGCTTTTCTCTTTAGTGAGTATTACTCATAAACACAAAACAATACAATACCCTGTGTGTGGACAAGTGCTATTGCACTGACCTGCGATGCTAACTGCGATCCATGACTCACCACAGCTGCATATTACACTTTTAATACGTCTTCCAGTATTGCATTGGAAGAGTGTCGGTGACGTTTGAGGTGGTTCCTTGCGAAATATGCAATTGACCGAGCCAGAACATCAAGCTGCAAGAAAATCTATAAAATAAGTAAATCTACTGAATAGATGGCGGCGCGGGATGTTAAAACTGTTATCACAGAAAACTAACTGTCAAGAATACAGGATTCAGATTGAGTTCTCTGTGGGCCCTTTTCCCCTATTATAGAAATGAATGGTTTCAATATCTGTGCAATGGTGTGTTAAGAACGAACGGAATATCATTAACAGGAAAAGAGGCTATTAAAACATTTTATTTCTCTGAAGGCTTGGAAGTGAATCCTGCCACTGAGCAGAACTACTTTTGTTTACAGAAGTCATGGCATATTCACACCCCGACAATTGATCATAATTGAGATTATCATATTAAGTACTTGAAGATACGATTTCATTAAGAAGAGTCTTGGATGAAAGAACAATCTAAATTCTGTTGAATAAAGTAGCTGAGCTGCAGGTTCGGTGCCAGCCTCCTACCCCAGGTAGTAATAAGCAAGAAATAGACACACCAGAACTGGCAATTTGAAGAGTTACACACCACATACGCGTTACCAGCGACAAACAACACTTCCACCACTGCCACTAACTGTTTGAGAACCAAATATGTCCTCCTTCATTAAAGAATAATAATTAAGTTCCAGGATATTTAAAAGAAAACATCACATTTCCAGAAAGACCACCCAGAAAGACAGTGCCGGATAACTTAATATTCATAGGGAGGAGCAATGACACAGGAGGCCAAATGTGAAAACAAACTTAAACTTCAATTCTCAAGAATCACAGTCTCGAGTGTTTACAGAACATCATGCTGTGGGTTTGGATGGAAAAACAAAATTGACTACTTCTACGACTAACAATCACAAAAATGAAATCCCAGTGGATTGCAGAAATAAAAACCAGCTGCGGAACTTTTAGACTGCATAAACAACCAATCATCCAATCATCTTGTCTGTTCCATATTTACATGTTATTTGTGGCACAGCATTGTTTTTCTTACCTAATTGTCAAAAGTCTTCGATACTTGAAACTATATCGGAAAAGTAAGCCAAACTCCCAGTAAGTTTTGTGTTTGGTTAAGAAGTGAGACACTATAGGAAACAACATGTTTTTATTTTTATTTTTTCATGTACTGGTCAGTTGTGAGGTTTTGGTTTCCATAACATGTCCTCTTTCAGACTAGTGGAAAGAAAATACCCAATACTGCGTTTTCACCCCGCGTTTGGCCAGTTCAATACTGAACACTGATCTTTTGCTTGCATCAGGTGAGAGAACATCAAGCAGTCAGGCACCAATGAGATACAATTACACTGAAGCACATACAGGTCGTCGTTTCCCGTAAATCCCTTGTGCACGTGAAGGCAACTTAAGGCTTTAGATGGTGGACTGAAAAACCTTAAATCGAATCAGAGGTGGGATATAATTTAATGCAATTCTAACTCTAAAAAGACAATTAAGACCTGCTCAGAAGTGCAAGTATGTCATCTCAAATTCAACCTGAACCTTGCTTATGACATGAGAAGACAGCCAGCTCTCATAATCAACCTCGATGAAGCATAACTGGTTAATTCTTTTCCCTTTTTTTCACCGTACGTGGGAGTGGAATGGTAAACCAAGAGAATTGGTAAACCAGAATACATTATCATCCTGAGTAGGTGGTGAAAACCCCTGTCTCTCGTGTTGTTGCGAGACAGAGGGGGGGAAAAAAAAAAAACCACCTGTTGCTGAAATCAGCGAGGCTTGCAATTTAATTTTATCAGCCCACAAACAATCACTCATTAGGTAGCTGGAATGATGATGGAACCCAGTCGGCTGTGAAGCTCTGCATTCTAGGGCACAACACATAACAAGAGAGCTCTTTCTGCATGGGGGGGGGGACCTGCTCAAGTGAATCCTCTTTGGCAGGGGGACCCTTGTGGCAGCGACGCTGGTTATTCACAGCTAATGTCATGGTCTTTAATCTTTTTAATACCCAGTGAAAAAAATATTGAGCAAATATACAGTATGTCCACCATCAGGATTTTCAAACGAGTTAAGTCAGCACTTACCATTTAATCAAACAAACAAGCGTTTGAAATTAACTCAGCGGGCCAACTGTTTCGCAGATAGCGTATAAATGCTGGGCTCCCAATTATAATGCACCTCCTTCGTCCAGATGGGGATTTGCCATTGGCTGATTGGCAGATGTTAAACAACTGGGGACCCACGTTCATATCTAATATATTAGAACCCAACGCTGCGTGAATAACAAAAAGCGTTTTGCAAGCAAGGCCCGATGTGAAGACTTGTTTGTCTACATTTTGTATACGTTCACCCGACAGCACAATTCATAAGTGCTTACTCGGCAGCTGATGAGGTTGCTTGACTCATCTTAAGGCCCAAATTGCACTGTATTTTGGTGCTGATGAGTTTGCATTTACTGTGTCGGGTTACTACTTCAATTGTCACAAAGAAGCCCAGCTGCATGTTTGAGCTGATAAAACTTGAGAGCAAGCAAAAACTCAGGCAAACTTTAGGTGCAGGTTGTCCGTCCAGACAGGATTTTAAGAGGACTAATGAGCTGAGAAGAAGTAGGTATTCAGGACTGTTATTAATACTGGGGAAGGGGAAGAAAAATAGCACAGGTGTCATTAAAATTACTGATCAGTGCGTGCAATATTAAAATCATCCAGCCACCCCTAGACAAATAAATCCCCTCCGAATAGGGCTTTAGACTCATTCACTGTTTTAAAGTGTGTCCTGTCTCAGTGTAATATCTTCCTGCAGTCGTTTCACCCGACACACAAAACCAACATCCTCTGAGTCCCCAGAAAAAGTAGTCCACCCCAACATTAAAGCAGGGACTGTCGGTTCCATTTTAGTAACTTGTGGCAGTGAAATAAATACATGAGCCTGCTGTAATCTTAGCAAGTTGACTTTCCTGATTTCTCTCTCTGATACACAGACACCCAAAACATTTGAAATGAGTCTATGCTGCTATTCCAGCAAAAAAGAAAATGCAGCCAGACTGAGAAAAATGTCTGGAAAAATTCAACTGTTGATATTGTTTTCTCAAAATTCTTGGGATGCAACGTTTGACCGACGCAAGATTTGCCTGAGCAATAGCAGTTATTAATAGATTTATTTTCAACATTTTATAACGTTTAACTGAGGTCTAATCAGTCATAATGAACAACGGATGAATACAACACCGTTCTTGCAGCTAGCTAGCTGATACTGATATAGACATTTCCAAGAAAATGAATTCACAGTTCAAGCCAACCTGTAGGAGTAGCCTCTACACTGTACACAATGCTAGCGGCAAGTACAGGGTAACAAGAAAAATACAGTTAGCCCTCGCTAAGAAAGTGGTTCATAGTAAAATCCACACACAGTGCTATCATAAAATAAACTGGGCCGTTTTGACTTCCTAACTTCCTCTTGAGAAATTTGCATGCGATATTTGCAGTAATCATGACTTTCAATATTAATATTTAAAGGTAATGGTATGGTCATATGTGGTGACCTGTGGAGTTTATGTTCTGTGTTTCTTTACTGGATAAAGTCCTCATTTCCTTTCATATAAATCATGTGTAAAGGCATATTATGAATATATTGTGAATGTTGCTTACATTCATGTTCTGTAGCTCGCAGTCTACTTCATTACCTTTCGTGGTGCCGCACAAACACAGTGGGGATTTTATTACATATTGCTACATAGCCCTACTAGTGGTTGAAATATCCACAGGGCACCTATAGTGTGTATTTGAATCAATGGTTAATTGCATGAATGACTGAGAGGCCAAAAGTTTCCCACCGACATTAAAATCTGGGCCAAAAAAGATCATAGCGTAACGAAGTGAAACTGGCATGAAAATTTAAACTGACAACTGATTTAGTTTTAAATCTTTGGACAAATTTCATTGGAATCAGATGAGATATTTATGGCTTATTAAGTTAAGAAATTAAGTTAAGTAACTTGACCATGTAATGTACAAAAATGGGGAACATTTTCTTGGGCTTGGTATTCTGATTCACTCAAATATTATGTCAAATGGAGATGAAGGGGGGGGGGGGGGGGGGGGGAATGCAAGTTTTATTGGCTCATTTTCCACACGGGAACCTCTGGAGTCCTCCATCAACCACCTCCATCAAATTCAGTCTATGATGCCAATCACAACAGTCACAGGCTGTCCTCCAAAATCCATTGTATTTTCAATTGTCTCTGCTGATCATCACAAAAGAGGCAGGCTACAGTGTGGCTGTGCAGTGGTAAATTGAAAGTGTAATTTCTAACAATATGGGGGCCCAGCGGTAGAGATGCGATTGCCTTGTCTAGATTTCTGAGCAAATGTGAAATAAAAATGGATGTTCCATTCCAAATAAATAAGATGGGAATAATAGCGGGCGAATAACATTCGCCTGAGGTTAGGAAGGCCTCATTGGGCACACCATTTGGAAAAGGACACTTGAACCATTTGCTTTTTATTGCCTCTCCATACTTCTGACAGCGTGTGCTATCTCATCTTGAAATTAATTGGAAAATAATGTGCATTTGTGTCAGTGGAGTTAGTTTTACTGTCAATGCAGGGCAATATTACACCTACAATTTAATTCTGTGTTCAAAGAGTTATGTGTGCATGTAATGACTCAATATCTTTTTTTTTAAATACAGTAAATTTAGCGCTGCGTCAACACAGCATTAATTTGTGAACACTATTTTCTCAGTTTGCTAACCTAAGGAAAGGATTTATGGAGTTTTTAGTTGTGAGATTAATCTGAACATTTTAAAGTCATTTGCACACCCAAGTGGCCTCTGAATCCCCCAAATGTGGTCTTTGCTGATTTCTCCACAAATAGCTGTTGTCAAAATAATGGCATTGAGATTAAGACTTTCCATTTGTTTCCCTGGGTGAGGCTGAGGCTGTGCTAATAAATAGCAGTGACATTGTCAGTCAGATTATACTTATTTGAGTAGAAACACTCCTTAGAAGAATTCTCCATTCTTTACCTTTTCTGGAAATACTCAGTGTGTTTCTCGTTGTCTATATGGAAACATTATTCATCCTAAGTATGAATTCATAAGGCTAGAAGTGAGAGTACTGTAATGAAACTCATGACCTCATATCCAGGAGATATAACTTGAACAAAATAGAGCAGCAGGTCAGGCCAAGCAATGACACTTTCAATGATATACATCTCTACAATCCCCCTTTGACCCCATGTGGTATTTTCTTTCTTTCTTCTTTTTTTTCCACATTAAATTTCTCCCATATAGACTGGTGCTTTCTGCAATTCCCTCCACATAGACTACATTTGGCCCCCCAAAAAATTGTTTTTCACAGTATGAAAGAATAATTTCTAGCAAATGAATGGGTCGTCTCATTTGAATTATAGAATTAGTTGAGGTAAGCCACTGTGTTGGACATCAAGGCCAAAGCAATTAGCTCCAGTGGTCAGCAGGTGGCAAAGGAGGAGGCTATTAATATGATTACGTAACGGGCCCAAAAAAAGAACAAAAGCAAACTCCAGAGCAGAGAGAAGAAGAATCCAATCCAGAATCACGTATTGCAGAAATATGTAGATAAAGATTAAAAGAATATACAAAAACGAAAATACACACATCTATATGGGCAATGTATAGCAGCTTGCATGGCAGCCAGTGCCATCAGTGAATGAGATATGCAGTGGAAAAAAACGATTACTATGTAATATTAGAAATTTTCAAATGATACAAGCTGACTAATGAAAATGAGCTGAAAACCACTGCCTGCCCTGAATACAGAGTAACAGTCATGTACACGATAACTGATATGTAGGACATCGTCAAGAATCTATGGACTTATTCAAGCATGTGGTATTAATTTTCATTTCTGCTTATGTGATATTTCGCTATTCTGCACAGTCTAAACAAATCTGGCTGTTTTTCCTTTCTGCATGGTTTTGAGGTCACTTTAAAGACGGAGCTAGACAGTAACGTATTAAATAAATCCCCAGCTTAGTCGCAGGCCACTCTGGGCGGTTACGTTGCATCACAGTCGGTATGTGAACACTTAACTTTCTCATTATAATGTCTCCATTTCATGAAATACACCTACAGGCAAGACGTTGCTTGGGAAGTCTGGGGAACAGGAACTGAAATACTACAGCGTCCTGAGGTCATACGCTTGGATTGGTCCCGTAAAGGATGAGTTATGTTACAGAAAACATAACATATAATTTTTTTGATCATCAATCATCAAATAGGGCCAGAGAGGAAGTTCTAAAATTCAGGAATTCTAATTTCATTTTAGCTTATCATACTGTAAATGCATGCAGACTAATATAGGAAATTGTATTCTGTCATGCTGTCCCTTAAATTCAAAGGCGCGATGGATGTGAAGAGGACAGCCACATTAAAGAAAAGGAGACCATAATTGCTGCTGACACATTTAAATTGCTTTACAGCATCATACCTTGGCAAAACAGTAATGAGTGTCATTTTTAGACTTCCTTATAACCACCGGCTCCCGACTGTGTACATTTTAGATATGTTCTCTCAAAGTGCTTTCTTACAACTGCCAAAACAGGGTCCGTAGATTGAAAAACATTTGAAGATTGATAAAGTGCAGTTATTTCCCAGCGCAATGACCCTTTTCAAAAGAACATCTCGGGGTGTCACTCTCAATTAACATTTGTCCTCCCGACGCCAGTGACAAGTTGTCACCCAAGGGAGAAAAAGTTGGTAAAGAAAGAAAATGGTCCTGTCCTCACTTGCCCTCAGGGATCAAAAATGTTATTTATTTATTTACCCCCACCCACCCCCCCCCAACAAACATGCAATGTTTCCCTCGCCCTGTCCTCTGCCAGATAGCTGGGAGGCTGCCAGAAGGGAATCCATTGATTATTTAGCTCACAAGATGGACTTTGTGATGTTCAGAGTGAACGTATAGCACGGGGGAAAAAAAGACTATCTGACTAGAAAGATACATGTTTACCTCTTGGGTGTGATCCATTAAATATGGTGCTTTGATGGTGCCGGCTCAACAGCCTCTACTCCATCCCTCCGGAAGTCAATCACAGTCGTCCAGACGCAACAGCGGGGGACATGCATTTCTGTGTTGGAGAGCTAGAGTTGAGATAAATTATAGATGAGTAAAATTGGAACGCTTTAGAATTAGCGGCGTATTATTTCATTATAGTGTGGGACACATTTGTTTTCCCTTACATCTGTGTACCACACCGCGGACGCTATCACGAGCCGTGAGTCTGACCAGCGGAAACCCTGTTATTACTCCGAAGAAAGTGTATGTTTTTGAGCTTTTTCTGCTCTCAGCTATTACACAAGGAAGACTAATTGATCCCTGAGATGGCAGACAAGGCAATAGGTCATAAAGCCCAGCCACTTTGCTTTGGCGCTGCTTGCTATCACTTTCCTCCTAAAGTGCCATCAGCAACAGCTAGGGAAAAGGAAAAAAAAAAAAAAACGCGGGACATAATTTGAGACCATACATCTTGGCAGGCGGCTACTTTTGTCATCTTAAGTGGACTTCAAGGAAGAAAACACCAAGTCAAGTCAAGTCAACCTTTATTGTCAATTGCTGCTATATGTACAGGACATACACAGAATTGAAATAGCGTTTCTCCCAATCCCTGCTGCAGACAGCAATCAACATGAATTATAAAATATGAAATATAAAAATGTATACAAGTTAAAAAGATCTAAGAAAATATGGCAATCTAAGATAAAGATAAGATATATAGTAATATATCAGTATAAACAGAATGGACAGTATAAATATAGTAAATAGCAGTATTAACAGAATGAGCAATATGAATATAAATATGGCAAATATAGGAGATTCAGCAGTGTACACATGGTTGGGGGGTGTTAGTGTCCAGAGTTTGTGGGAGCAGAGGGCAGAGAAGGAAGGGTGGGGGCAGTGCTGGGAGGGAATTCAGCACCATGGCGGCCTGGTGGATGAAGCTGTCTCTCAGTCTGCTGGTTCTCGCCCGGAGGCTCCTCATCCTCCTCCCGGAGGGCAGGAGGCTGAAGAGGCAGAGGGTGGGTGGAGAGTGTTACGCAGGCCAGGCGTGTGGCCTGCAGGGAGGGGAGCGGGGGGGCACCGATGATCTTCTCAGCTGCCGCCACAATGCGCTGCAGGGTCTTCCGGCAGGATGCGGTGCAGCCGCCGTACCACACAGTGTTGCAGCTGGTCAGGATGCTCTCGGTGGCTCCGCGGTAGAAGGTGTGCATGACGGGGGACTGGTGCTCTGGCTCTTTTCAGTCTGCGGAGGAAGTAGTGGCACTGCTGAGCTTTCTTGGCCAGCGACGGTGTGTTTCTGCTCCAGACGTAGGCTCTCCGGAAGTCGACTACAATCTCCTTTGTCTTCTCCACATTGAGAGATAGACTGTTGTCTCTGCACCAGTGGCCAGTTGTCTCACCTCATTCCTGTAGTTTGACTCGTCGTTGTTATTGATGAGCCTCACCACAGTTGTGTCGACCACAAACTTGTTGGTGTGCCGTCGTGGGTCAGCAGGGTGAAGAGTAGGGGGCTGAGCACGCATCCTTGGGGTGCCCCACCATGTTCAGCATGATGGTGCTGGATGCGTTGCTGCCGATCCGGACTGCCTGTGTCCAACAACCAGTTGCAGAGTGAGGTGTTCAGTCCCAGACAGTCCAGTTTCTGTATCAGCTGCTGGGGCATGATTGTGTTGAAAGCTGAACTAAAGTAAGAACAGCATCTCACATAAGAGCCCTTAGTGTCCAGGTGAGTGAGAGCTCAGTGGAGGGCGGTGGAGACTGCATCATCAGTGGACCGTTTGGCCCGATATGCAAATTGGTTGGGGTCCAGGGAGGGAGGGAAGGTATTTGATGCGCTGCAAGACTAACTGCTTGAAGCGCTTCATGATGATGGGGGTCAGTGCCGCAGGGCGGCAGTCACTGAAGCAGGATGGAGAGGCCTTCTTTGGAACCGGGGATGACGGTGGTAGTCTTGAAGCAGGTGGGGACAACAGCTTGGCTCAGGGAGGTGTTGAAGATGTCTGCGAGGACATCTGTGAGCTCCTCTGCACCAAGAGTCAGTTGTGAGGTTCTGACTGAGAACAGTTTGGCTTTGAGGATTAAGCTGCAGCATATGAAAATGTAACCATTTCACCGCCATAAAAAGAAGCACCTTTTTTTAGAGTCCTATAATTATCATGAAACTGAGGATTGAACATTTTTCGATAAATGAATGCGCTGCACAGCCGAGTCCAAACTGAACATATTTGTTGTGTGAAGTAGTGTGAGCAGAGGGAAAAAGAGGACAACGTTAGAATTTGTTTAATTAGTATTTTCCTCACTCCGGCAGATAAAATCGGCGGCGTTGTTGCCTGTCAGCTGATGTGTTATCAAGATTTCTTGTCAGAACTTCATTTCATACTTTTTCAGAGACTTGCTGATAAGAGCTCGAGTTTCAAAGATGATTTGATGATGGAGAGGGATGATTGAAGACGATAATATATGTATATTTTACTATCAATGATCAATGCCCTCAACACACTTAACACACATGCGGTATTCAAAGTGCACCGCGGAAGTGCTGAAAAGTGAACACCGCTTTCCGTCACGGTAACAGGGGTGGCGCTTGCGTGTTCGTTGCCGTGGTGCTTTCAGGACTCGGACCCGGTGATCGTAAAGAACATTGCAATCGAGATGATGACTGCGTGTAGTGTCACGGTCACAGTGTGTCACCTTTGCCTCATCATTTCAGTCTTAGTAATACATTTGTCACCAGAAAAGATGCCTTTATACATGTTTGTATTTTTCTTAGACAGTAAGTGGCATTTATCTTTCTCTTTTCTTCGCATACCATCATTGGAGGGATTGTAGAAATATGGAGGGACTACGTTTTGGTGCAAAATCAACATTTTCACTTTTATATCTCATTCAGCACTCTGTCTGACCTTGCAACTGGAGCATATGCATATATGAAAGCATTTCCATAGAAACCAAATTCCTTCCATAAAGACTTCTGGGACAGCCATGCTTGTAGGGTTGTGGTTACAAGCTGCTCTGGCACCGTGTGTGATTTTTCAAATGAAATGGTACCTCTGTGTGCTGTGGGGAAAAAGGAAAAAAAAATGTTTTATGGATCATTTGACTTGGAGCATAGTTATATAAAAACACAAAAGGATGAAGCACGTATGCCGTGCTCCCCATATGTGATTGTTAAAGCTCTCCTTCTAAAACTACAGACGCAAATAAGCCGCTCGAAGAATCTCCACTCCTCTGATCCTCTGGCTGCAGGGATTTGCTCCCTTGCCGCCACAAGAGCATCAGTTAGGTCAGGCAATAATGTTAGGTAATAAGGCCTGGCGCACAGTGAATGCTTCGATTCATCCCAAAGGTGTTCGCAGGCAGGTTAAGTTCTTTAACAACAAACCATTTACAAAAGAATGTGGACATTTTCTTTTTCAACTTAATGTTTCACGTTGCTCCTTTAATCAATATTTTTATGTTACCGACGGATGAAATGACAAATTGTTATTGGGTTTCTTTTTTCCAGCTCTACATAGTATTTGAGTGTTTTCAACCCTGTTTTACGGCCTGCACTTCACCGTTCTGCTTCGGCCTCACCGCTCTCATTGGCCTCGTTTTCAGACGAAAAGCTCAGATAAACCAACTTTACAGACCCTTCTCGGCACCGTGCGGCAGACAAGGCAACGTTAACGACTGGCTCGTGAACGCGGGGTGACATTTAGCCACCGACGGGCTAGATATTTCCTTGAGGAGTTGTTGTCCAGAGACCAGAGCGAGAAGGAGCGTGCATATCGGACCTACTTTTGTCTGATTGCCTGAATGAATCCCAATGCCGCTCCGCGTCTGCTTGAGTAAAAAGCCAGCGCGTTTGCGAACACGTCTGCAATAATAATTTGATAAAGTGATGATATGTCAGTGTTGGGTTTACAGATTGCTGCGTTGGCCACAAGTGGCTAAAAATCAATGAATGCATGTTTAAATAATGCTGTCCACCTGCCCACACAAACATCTACTTCATGATGTCAGTATAAAGATTTTGGGTTATTGTGCATGCGGTATCCTCTATAGAGAATATTGCAGCAACTCGGTGCACTACTGGAGAGATTCATGGGACTAACTAGCCCGGTGTTTCACGAGAACAATATTCTTTTGAACAGAGAAGCCTGTCTTTCCCAATTTATCTTACACTCTCTGAAAGAGGATGAAGTCTGGAATTTTTCAGGGTTTTCTTTCATACTTTCAAAGAACACTTTCAAAAAGCGGGGCTGTGAAAAGGCGCTCAGCTGTTGAAACGTCAACTACAATTCAGAGCAGCAGTCTCCTGTGCTGTTGAACTCAGATAATTCAGTCATTGCACTCTCCTCTCTCTCTCTCTCTCTCTCTCTCTCTCTCTCTCTCTCTCTCCCTCTCCCCATCAGCCTCATCCTTTCCCGCTCACGCACTACTTCTCTCCCCCATCCATCTCTCACCGTCGCTCGTCTCTCTCTCTCTCTCTCTCTCTCCCTCTTTCTTTCAGCGAGGCATTGGAGGGTTCTGCAATTATGTTTGGGGCTGATCAGAAAAGGGGATCACTCCAGTGAAATAAATCGCTCCGTAACAGCTGCGGTGAAATGGCGCTAATTGCCGATTGATTTGAAGCAGAGGCAGCAGATATCTGCAATGCAGAGCCGCATCTGCCACATTCTCCTCATCATTCCCCTCTCTGATTATCTATTGTTGAGACTGTTTACTTTGTAGTGATGAGTGGTAAATGGCAGGTTAAGGAAGCTAAGGGGGCCAGACACCAAATTGGGTCCCTCTCAAAAAAGAAAGAAAAAAAAAAAAAACGGAGTGTAAAATTAGACATAATTAACACACCCCTTAGGATAGATTCTCCAAACCTCATGGAGATGGCAGAGATGCAAATTAGCTGTAAAGATACACACTTTATATACAAAAACAGTGATTAAGCCGCCTTTGGTGTACAGAGGCTACAGCCTGTCTTGATTGAGAGCAAATCAACCGCTGAAAAACTCATTTTAGTTTTCGGGACTCTGGATGTTTTGTTGCATTAAGCGCCGCGCCAACAGCGAAGAGAAAGACAGCACCACTGAGTTGAAAGCTTTGGCTTTGTAATCACAGAGTGAAAAAAAGCAATACCCCCTTTAATTTTAACTTTCTTTTTTTTTTTTTGTCTGTTTGTTTTTGCTCAGAAAAGAAATGATTGTCTCCGCAAATGAGGTAATGCGGGCCAGTTAGCCACCGAATTTGGTTTTAAACCCCGGCTGCAGTGATTCAATAAAGAACCGGTTTGACTTGATGTGACAGGTGACAGATTCTCTCCCAGTTGTGTGTCTGAAACAAACAGCAGCTGACATAGATATGAGCTCCCCAAATTAATGGTATGCTGTTTCAGGCTCTGTGGGTGTCACTCTGTAGTGGTGCAGCTGTTTGTTTGCTCCTCCGCTCAACAAATATTGCTGTCAAATAATTGATTTAAGTGCTTTCTCACCAAGTACATTTTGACAACATGGATGTCACTTTCTCTCTGCAGTTTATAATGAAGCATCCTGGGCACAGTCCAAATTTTAGTCCTTGGTACCTGTCAAATATGGAGTAGCTACTCAGTGTTATCCATCACTAAATTGTCCAAATTCCATGTTTACCTATGTGAAGGTTCAGTTTTCGGAGTGCAGTCTTACTTGAAGAGCAAAAACTCTCAGTAAGAAATAATAATAACAGAACCCACCTCTGGAAAGAATAATCAGCACCACTTTGGAAATAAGAGTAACATTATTGCTTCGCACAAACAAGTAGCTACAGCAGTGGTTGGCATGGACGTCACAATGGTAAGTTCAAGCAAAAGTTGTCTGTTTTTTACTTGAAGGTGGTAAACTAAAAAACACTAAAACGCCCTGATTCTGTTCAATTTGGCTCACCTCTGAAAGTCCTCGCAGACTAAACTGGCAAATAATACTCAGTTCCCCCAAAAAAATCTATTTAAAAGTTATTTCAGATGGTATCATTGGCATACATTGGCATTCAGTTCCTCGCTAAAGAAGATAAATGCATGCTTAGACATGTACCAAATTATGTATCCCAATTTCAACCATTTGAGGAGACATTTCCACGGGATTGCTTGCTTGGGACTGCATTTGTAGAACAAATGTACCCAATTTTACATTAAAAAAAGAATTCGTAGAAATTTCTCAGGCTACGGGCGCTGTTAGCGCCAGGCTAAAACAGTTTTTACACTGGCACAATTTTGATATTGCAAAGCGAGCTTAATCAGTTTTAGTCTAGGGTTTGCTGGCTTCTCTCTAGAGTTGGGTTAGTTTCAACAGGGTTAAAAGGTGCCGGTGAACAATATATAAGAATATGTGTTGTATTTCATTTCCTATTTAATCCAGAACTAAGTCTAGCATGAATCACATAGACCTGTAGTGAGGTTAACCCAGGGTTGTATGTGTGAAGACTTATCCCCAAATCAAAAGCTCTATTGTTGTGTATGGCAGTGCTGCAACAATACATACTAATACTGTAGATCTCCAAGTGTTTAAATGCAACGCTCAGATGTCAGGTCAACACTCAAGCTGTCACTTAGAAATAAAACAATACAAGTAGATGGATCACGCCGTTGGTAAATTGTCGAGCATCAGAAGAATGCGTTCATGTTTCAGTTTGCATAAATCAGATTACGGGTGCGGGAACTGTTAAAAAGGGTAAAAGTGAAGTTTAATCATGCTGTCAGCATGTCACCATATGAGGCCATATTTCACGAGGCGCGCATTTACGATTGTGTCGAGTGTGTCAGCGTTTCAAGTCTACCCGGTTTACCATCTCAAGTGAACCGGAGTGTGCAGAACACAATACATGTTTAGCCATAGAAATACTGCATGTGAAACAGATATATAAGATCCCCAGATGATTGAGAGAATGCACGTTCTCAAACGGATTTGTCTTTTCAGTCTCATGAACCGTGGAAAGACAAAAGAGCACGACCAGTAATTACTGATTCTGCGCACTATTTCTTCCTGGTTGACATTAAATAGATTAAATCTTATGTTTAACAATGAGGTGAGGAAAATACTTGTAAATATATTTGCTTCCTCTGCACTTGATTGGCAAATGTCATCAGTCTCATAAAGTGTTGATTATGCATTACCATTTTTCTATTGAAATTCCATCATAAAAATGTGTTTTATTAAGTGAGCTCATAACACAGTGCATTGTGGATCTCGGGCCCCCCACAGAACAGATTGTCTCCTCACAGCAGGTGGACTGCCATTTGCTACAAACTCTTGGAATTGACATCATTACACCTCAATTTTGTGATTCATGTTTGTTCGTAGGCGGCGAGACATCCCATTTCCAGAGAATCGGATACCATCTCCCCAAAAGGGTTTTAGCGATCTTTTTATGATTCACTGAATCATAAAAAGATCGCTAAAACGCTGATTGTCATCAGCATTTAAAGTGTCATGTCTTCTCCGCCGCGACTTAGGCAAAGAGCGATTTCCGAAGAGCTGCGGCCTGTTTTGAGCGAAGAACTTTATCAGGGAAGAAAAAACAGAGCAACAAAGCAGTTCAAAAAAAAGAGAAGAAAAAAGAGAAAGTGTGTTGCTGCTTGTCACTTTGACAAGACTGTAGGTACACAGCCCACACTGGCTTCAAAAATAACATAATTCATGCAATCCAGGTAGACAATTAGGCGAAAGTATGATAATTATAATCAGTGAGGGGTTTCAAGTATTGTGTTATGTGGGCTTGTGTGTACTCTTACCAAAGAATAGGACTAACTTTTAAACCCAAAATGGCTGCCACAGTCCCCTTAATGGCATGTCCGCAGAGGCTAAGCATTCTGTGCCGACTACATTTACACATTACGTCAGCCATATCCCATTTTATGGTTCATCCCATCTAATTGCCACGATCATTATGTGAAATGACACATAATAATTTAGTATATCAAGACAGCATGGACATCTGACATGTGCTACAGCAAGATGGGATCAAAGCGAGAGTCATTTATAAGTCATTTCACAAGAGTCTCACAGCCCAAACTGTATAGGATTCTGTGGGGCAGTGTGAAAATGCCAAGTGGGACGGGATTATGGGCTAGGCTATGTATTGATGAAGTGATTTCCTGCAGTCTACCACTTATTTTTTACATTTTTTCTTTCATACAGATTGAAAAATATGAGATATCATGTACTAATTAGTGTATTTTAGAGTGATACTGTTACACTTAGACAGCCAGGTGCTAAGCCATCTGGTTAGTGTACAAATCAGAGCGTGGTATCAATCTTCTAATCTAACGCTGAGCAGGAAAAGTGAATAAGTGAGAAAAATACAATTTATTTCCCCAATTACAAATTATTTGAGGAATTTATTAGTGGATTTTAATAGGCTATGGATTTTTTTTTTTGTTTGTTTTTGGCCAGGAGCAGTGACTTCTTGGAGTCTCTTCACCGGTTGCCTGGCAACCTCCAGTTAGAGCAGCCAAGAAATGGTGCAGCATGTAACCTCCCGTTCAACCACAAATAGTCTTTTTTTTTTTTTTTTTAAACTGTATAGTTTCATATGGATTAAAGGAACCACGTGTAATCTGTTAATTAGTGATCTTTCGAATTGCTGCTCGGTAGATTTTCTTACCTTTTGACAGAGCCGGGGCTAACTGTTACACCCCGTTTCCTTTCATTAAGCAAAGCTAAGCTAATGGTGACATGGGAGTTGTATTGATGTTCTCGTCTTTCTCTTGGCAACAGAGAGCATGGGATTTAAAATAAGAAAAATACAAAACACGACACATAAAACAGCTGGTTTTAGATGGTTGTGGTATTTTCTGCAACGCTTTGACTACTTGCTGCAATATCTGAACTGCTCAAGACACAATAAACTCTGAGTGGCAGGGTCTTTGTTTCAGTGCGGCGTCCTGGCACGGAATGTTTCATTTTTCCTCGTTGCCAAAGCAGCACCGCTTCCAAGTTTGATCCCACACAGCTTCTCCCATTACGTAAGTGTGTCCCCGTCATTGGCCAAGTCCTGGGACAGTGTGGTCAGGCGGTAATAGTCCCTCATATAACCAAAGTGCTATGATGTCAACATAATCACATTGTTTGTACAGTAACCGCGTTTTGGAGAGACACACTGTTTGGTCAGTCCTTCCCTATTTATGGAGTTCTCCATGTGAGAAAATGAATGATGGCACGCTATGTCCTTCATGCTGCCAAATGTGTCCCGTTGCTGCACGTTCAATAGTTTCTCACACATACACACGCCCTCAACCTATCATCACTAATGACCTCATGGTGAATTTCCTACGTGTTCCATCTCTCGCAAATAGGTTAATTTTAGACCACCCACAAAGTGTACACATAGGCACCCACAAAAACCGAAATGTTCACCAGACATGATGCAATGCAACTGCAGGACGGAACAAGAAATGTGGGAATTCATTCACGCAAGAGGCCCAAGGCCCGAGTTTTCACCCTTTACAATCTCGAGGCTGACACTCTTATGGCTCACGAGAGGCAGAGCCACTGAGTTGGCGCACCGCTTATGAGAAAAAGACAAACGTCCTGCGGAGAGCATTGAGATTGGAGCCGCTGTTTTCATTACTTTGGTTTATCGGCTCAATAGTCACCTCCTTTCTCCCAGTGCTAAATGTCCCCTTGATTTGCTCTTCTCGCGCCTGCACCTGAAACAATTCATTAAAAATGAATGAGACGAAAGCAAAACACTGAGGGCTGCGAGATGAGAGAGGGCGGCAGACTGAAAGAGGAAGTGGAAAAAGACTGTAGTCTGAATACAGGTGAAGATGATAAGACTCTATAAGCTTTTCGGAATGATGTTTTCAAGTGCATAGATCTCAAATTAGATTTTTTTGGGGGCATATTTGCTTAATCTTGACTCATTGTACCTTACTTTATCTTACTTGAAACAGACTTTCTTTGTCTTAACAGTTCCAATTGTACTTTTCTATTTTTAATGCTACACTAATCATTTTATTTATTTTGTGTATCATGACTCAGGTCAAAATCCGTGCTGTATTTCTGATGGTATACATCGTCGTTTTAGTCTCTCTTTAGAAGACTAAGGCAGTTCGCGTTCACAGCTGAGCCTCATTGTCTAGTTTATCATTCCCACAGCTGTTCCTATTATTGAATGGCTGCTTTTCTCTGAGAATGTACTTGAGCTGCGTTGCCTTTTCAGAGATGTTAAAGGCAATTGCAGTTTTCAAGTGACAAGATTTCTCCAGTTAGTTCATAACTTCCCTTTCAGCCAAAAGAACCTATACTTAATAGTTCCACAATGAATTTTTGATGCCTATGTACCATCAAGAAATCACTGTGGGTGTTTTGAGAATTTATGGTCGCCTATAAGTGCTATTCCACTCTGCTGGGGTATTAAGGTTTACAAGCGTTATTCCAGAAAGGATGATTCATGGAAAAATCATAGGAAAAAAAATGGGGGGGGGGGGGTCTTTCTCACTTTGAAGTTGACTTTCCATGTTGTTGAGCTCCCGAAGTTGATGTAGCAGAAAGTGTTTACTTTCGAAATAGCCACTTGTTGATTTTTGCGCAATGCTTTCTTCTCGGTGCCCTTTTGTGTCGGTGCCCACTGAGCAACCTTGAAAGCAACCACCGAAGCGGTCGCTTCGTTGCCACGAGAGCCCACGCCGAAACATTTTCATTGCTGTTTGGCTTTGATCAAACATAAGTAAATGCTTAAGGAAAACACATATGGACAGTGGTTGTTTTTACTGTCCCTAAGTCGGCCATAGCAAAAACACGATCCTGTCTTTACATCAATAAGGCTGCAATTTCGTGCGAGCAACAATGCATTTCCAGCTCTATCAGATCTGTTTTTGTTTTGTTTATCCTTCCCATTTGCATCATTATGAGAGGGGGAAAAAATCTATAGCGGAGTTTGAATAGCTCGGTAATGAGGAGGAGGAATCAATCTTCCCTTCAAAGTAGGCCCACTGCAGCAATGAGAATATAAATTCACACTCATAAATTCCACACTTTTAGGTCCCCACATCCTTCTTAATGTCTCCAGAGTTTACAGCGGCCTTGTGTGTGATTCCCTATTGTAGATGGCTTGCTTGATTTACGGGTGTTTTTGTTTTTTGCCCCCCCTTTTCCCTATTGGGAGGTAATAGTAGAGATATCTAAGTTAGCCTTCTCCGCGTGAGCTATAAAATGCTTTAATTGCCGTGTTAATTTTGGGGCCCGAGCACAAAAGGATGTTCAGCCGATCCGTCCAACTATCAATCTACCTATCATCTCAACATTTGGTGTTTGGCGCGCGTGGACCATTATTACATATGCCACATAATTGGGCATAATTAAAAGGAAGCCTAAGTACTGTAATTAATGTCAGCTGTCAAGCACTAAAAAAGCAGGCAGAGGATAATGTTTCCCTGTGGCTTGAGCAAGGAGACCTTTGGAATCGGCAGGCTCCTGATTGATATCACCTGACCTTTCTGTGCACACAAATGATGCCGGTCATTGACAACGATTCTCATCATCACTTATAGACACTCATAAACAGACACGGTTCTTTGTCTTTTCGTTTTATCTTTATTATATATTGTTGCCTGCTAAAGTTAGGTAAAAGTGATGAATAACAGTTAAAAATGTGTCTTTATATCCAGATAGCCATTCCCTAAACCCCCTCGCGTGAGCTACCATTGCTCAATCGTAGCTTACGTGTAACCGGCATCAGCTCTGGATCGTTCCACACGCCGAGGCAGTGCTGTAGTACGAATGATTCCCAGTGTACAAAAAAAAAAAAGTTGGATCTACGAGGTCTTTTTGTTGTTAGCTTTCCCAAAACCAAAAGTACAAGGGAGCTGGACACGGACGATCCTGTACTATATCAGCGTTTAGTGGCTCTGTCATGCTCTGTATTGCATTTGGAGAAGTCGAAACTCCAGCAACCCCAGCAAAACGTATTATCCGAGATTGTGTTAGGTTTGCCAAACGCATTTTAGTCCCTTGTCCTCAAATCCATGCTGTTTAAGTTATGTTAGAACAAAATAACAGGCCGCTTTTACCGTATGCTGTGCGAGAAAGGAAAAGCTTGACAGACGTAGCAACAGTTACCAAGGGGACCAGGTGATTTACTGAGTGTTTAAGATTATAGCATGATGTGCGAAAGGTGCAACTTGCCTTAAATACACCGGTTCCATACTTGACTTTCATGAGTGCTGAAGTCACCCATGTCTACTTTGACACAGTTTTTCAGGAAAGGTTACAGACACGTTGAAAAAGGAGGCTTTCTCCCAACAGATGTCCTATCCAGCGATGGCTTGGTTAAATTACTTAAATAGTGAAAACACAAAGCTGCAGAAAAAACCATATGGTCCCTGTTATTTGTATTCGTAGCCATGACCTGCAGGAGGCCAAAGCAAATAGGGAGGCTCGAAATGTGCAATGCCAGGAATAAGTAGGGAACAAGCAGCAGGAAATCTGTTTAATGTGGAACATGCTTTCAGAACTCTTTTCTTTTTTTTGTCCCGATTAACTCCGTTTGACCCTTCCCATGATGCTGGGTTAACTGGGATCAAGATTTTCTTCAGTTACAGCTGCAAAACAAGATATTATTGATGTACATTTGCCAACAATAATTTCGGGGCTGTTAATTCAATGCAGGCAATAATATTTTGATATTTCAGGCCAGTCGAGATTAGACCACATAAAGGAAATGCACGTCAAATAACAGGACTTTAGTTTAGTTTTTTTTTTAGTTTTGCCGCTATAATAACCTCACACCTCATCTGAATCTTGATGGGTGGCATTTTAATGTATCCAGGTGCCGAGCGAGAGAAAAAGAAACAGAACGGGGCCTTAGGTCTAGTTTTATGGTACTGACATTTGAAATGTAATGTTATTCACATACGGTACAATGAATATACTCTGAGGAACAAAAGCTATAGAGCTATAGGAGAATATTTGGAACGCACGTCAGGGTGATACTCGAAGTGACCGCTCTCCCACACTAAGTTTATTTCTCCAAGCCACCTGCCTTATCCAGCGTGGGAATACAATGCTGGATAGCGCTTTCTACTGTACCACAAAGCAGCCACAGTAGTAAATCAGTTGATGACCTAATGCAGGATGAGAAGAGGCAACAATCCTTTTTTTTTTTTTCCTCTCTATACCACATGGGATCTATTTCCTCTCAACATTAATAATACTCTGGAGCATTAAGGCACGCAGCAAAAGCAGATGTATTCTTCCCCAGGCTGATTCAACTTGTAAGCATTTCCTTTCCTGAACCCCCCCCCCCCCTTCTCTCACTCTCCCTGGTCCTGAGGCAAAGCACGATTACCCGATTTTAATGAGATTTTTAATGTGACTTTTTTTTTTTTCCAATCCCTGCAAGACAATCCGGCTCTCTCTTATGTACATACAGTGTTTAATGTTTGCAGTCTGATGGTATGCGAAATGAACACATGTTGACGTGTTTTTTTTTTTTTTTGCTTCCCACGCTTCTTTCCTTGGCTTGTGTAGGCCAGAGGTCTGCTTTCTTACCTCTTCGCGTTTGCGCGATGTTGATAATCCTCCGGGGAAGGAAATGAAGTAGGTGTGCAGTCTGTGCTATCGCACCCTAGCTGCATCTGAACACCTTTTTAATTTTTGTCTTTTGCAGAGGATTACTCCATGCCGATTTGAACGGCGCATGGCGCACACGGGCATTTGTGTGATTATTCATTTGCATAATTAATATCAAGCGCAATTAATGTATTGAGGGCAGGGGGAAGTGTGTTAACCAGGTGATACTTTAGTCTCTTCATTGTGCATTTCATTATTTGTCTCTCTGCCCAAAGACATTTACACTTTAAAACACAATTAAAACTTCACAAACTACTTATTAGAATGCTTAAATCTCACTCATTATGTAGAAAAATGAACTGTTGCTAGTCTTGCTACTTATTATTGTGAATTATTTCATATTTTAGGATGACGGTGAGAAGGAAGGGCAGTTTGTTACCCAAACTGACCAAAAGTCTCCCTTGGCTTTTAGGACTATCACAGCTGATTGATATTTCTGTTGCAAACACCCAACATAAATAATTGAAAATGGTGTAAGTTGAATTTCACCATTCCACAATGTCTACCTTCTTACAAATGAAGAAGGATGCCGTCTCTCATTATTCAGCATCAAATGGTACCATGCAAACAGCACGCAGCATAAAGCTGAATCATCCTGTTTTCTAAGAAACCCGGGCTAACCTGTGTGTTATTACCATTCCTCAGTCCTAGCAAGGTAATCGAGGCTCTGTGCAAGTGTTAGTGCTTGACTGCCTGTATTGCGGTGTGCAGGAAGTATTTTCTTACAGATGTCTGCTTGTATTAGCCATAATAAAAAGTACACACTTAGGGATAAACATCTCTGAGGTTTATCGATCAGATAAAATCCCTCAGATATATAGCGCCTAATGAAGTTGAAAATAGTGGGATTGTGCTGGAAACAGTTCACAAAATCCTCTTTGTTCTGAACGTACAAACTACTCAGTGCTTTATATCCATCTGTCAAGCAGTGATTCACTTAAGTAAACAGAAGGCTCCCGGTATTACGACTGCAGCCCCCCCTCCAACGCTTGGTTTTTGCATTTGAATGCTCCATTTGAGTGAATTCACAAAAAGATTGGTGTTTTGTTGGTTAGTTATCTGAACATAGGTGAAGCCCTCTCAGCCAGCGAGAAACCATTCATCTTTGTGTATTTGTGCATGAAATATGTACCTGCCTGAGCCTTTATTTTCATTCAGTAGATGTTGCATGACTAAAAACGGCATGGTAGGAGGGATATTGACAATATTTGACCATTGTCACTCATAAAATAGAGGTTATCTGACTGGGGTGGAGAAGACATGTCTACTGGTTTATAGCAGTCACTTGGTGATGAGGTATTGTGGAACATAGCCTACTCTCCGGATAAGGCCATGGGGATTTCATCAAAATATGGTATGGGTATTTGTCATTCATTCAGGTAATACTGTAAATCTTTCTCTGTTATGGTGATAAGGGCCTTTGCCATCCTTGACTAAGTTTTTGTAGCTAAAGGAAAGGAAAAGGAGTTAGGAGCAACAATGATAGGGTTCACTGGGTGTATCCTGACTGGCTGAAGATTCTCAGTTTGCAGAGATATGCAAAGACATGTGGCTACCCACACAGAGCTCACATTTTGAAATAGAACTGCTGCTAAGACGGTCGTCTCAAAACCAGCGCGTGTAAAAAGAAAAAAAAAAAAAAAAGCTCCGTGCATTACTGTCTGTTCTGTTGCCAAGAATTTGTTTGCTCGGACCTTTTTGGACTTTCACTTGCCCCCACGTTAGCTCCCCTCTCTTCTTCCCCCAGTCTCCATTCCTCGACAGTGGGGTCATGGTGCGTTCCTAAGCATGTGTCATCCAAAATAATGGTGAGCGATGACAGACCGTTGGCTTCCGCGCTCGTACGCTCGGCTTATATTTGGCCGAGACCATGACATCATAGGGCAAAGTGCCTGGTTTCCGCACCGAAATTGTCCTCCCTTTCAGTTTACCTTTGCTCGTTCCCACTGCACAGACAGCAGCTGTTCTCACTCTAGCTTTGAATGAAACCCAGGATTTCCTGTATTTCTTTTTAGATGGATGGTGACCATATGCTTGTCCAACCAGGGCAATAAAAGTCACCGGATTTGAATTTATTTTCTTGAGATACTTCATCAATCAACTCTAAAGTGGTGAGATAGAGCAGGTGCTAAAAGTACAACACAGTACGATACATCATGTCGTTTGCAGGAGTCTACAGTAAGCCAGAAAAAACAAGTCCAAGCCATACATACAGAATTCAATATCAACTCATTAGAAGGTAATTTAATATTAATCAAGAAAGGATGAAAAACTAGTATTTTGTTGTTGTTTATCCAGACATTGCATTCATAAGTTTTTCACTGTCTAGTTTGCATTTGGTATCTAACAAAATCATGCAGACAATCCTCTCAAACGCATGCTCAACAACGGGCTTTTCTGAAAGTAAGTGAGTAATTAACAGACTGAGTCATTTAAGCCTTATTTTGGGCGGAACGAGTCACAACAGAAAAATAATGTAACACACCATCATGTCCCAGAAGTTATACATAGCCTTGTTGAAAGATTAAATGTTCCCATTATCAATTTACAAGTTTCCTCGATAAGTTTCCAAAATGCAATCAGAGCTGTTATTGATTTCCACTGCAGCCAAGGCGACTCACCGCATAAAAACAAAGAATCTTTGTGAAATTACACAATATCCGTGCAAAGTATTCATCCTGCATAGAGTAGTAACTTTGACCTGATTAGTATTGAAAATATGTGATCTTTTGTATGACAGTAAAAGTCCCTTTAAATCATCACAAGTACAAGAAAGCATTCCCCATTTCTCAAATTGGGCTCGTAACAATGGCTGTTGTGTTTTGGTTGAAACTTTAGCGCAAGCGATCGAACATACAGTGCAATATGTTGACATGGCTGACAAAACTGCATCCATCAACGGCTGGACACCCAAGCGACAACAGCTATTAGAGAACCAGGCTTATGTCTTCTTCGGGGGACTTAGGCTAAACAAATTGCTGCAAAGACAGTTGGAGAGGAGAAGACAATGCAGTAGGGAAAAGAAGGGATGGACGGAGGGATGGTGGAGAAAGATTTGAGTGGCAGGAGGAGTGACAAGCCTGCCCAGCAGGGCCACTTGTGCATTGGAAGGGTCGTTGAGTGTGCGCTAGCATTTGTATGAATATGACACTTGAAGTAAGACAGCGTGTCTGACATTTATCCGTGGCTTGACCTGAATCCAAACTTATAATTTGAGTTTTGGAATCGGGTCAGGCTAAATCAAATTTATTTGAATGAGTAAATATTTTTTTTAAATGACAGAATAAAAGGAATATTTGGCTGACGGAGAAAGGAAATATTCTCCAAATAAAAAGTACAGCCAGGTTAAGTTCTTGAGATCTTTCCAAAGTTTTCTGAAAGTCAGAAGGGAGGCAGGAATGTGACAAGGATTGTGATGACTCCTGAGCACAGATTTGACATGTTACATAGAGGATGGGTTTCCTTCTCTGGAGCTGGGAGACTCTGTAGCAAATGAACTGAGAAGCTTCCATTTATTTTCTCTCGAAAATCCCGCTCGCTGTTTCTACTCCACTAACCTCCATTCCCAGCTCATACAAAAGGCATGCCCAGTCACATATGAGAACAGTGTTTACAATGTTTAGTAAGCTTTTTTTGGGGGGGGACATTTAATTGTTGTGAGGCACATTTTTAAATCTCACTCAGGAATCTGCATACAAAAAGCAGGTTTAGGTGCATAAGGGTTTTTCAGCCCGCGAGGGGTGGGGAAAAAAAAAAAGAAGAATTTCTTTGCCACAGAGGATTTCCGGGAGCTGTCATTGTAGCTCAGAGACAGCTCTGAATTTATCTGCAGGCTGTCAGTGGAATTAATACAGATAAGGTAAAAATATGACAAAAGTTTGAAAGTCTGTAGTCGAAAGGAAGCTCTCTCACTGCCTCGTTATATTAAAGAGTAAGGCCAAAAGGGGGGAAATATATCTCTAATGGGTTGCATTTGGAGGCTTACAGAGTTGGACGACACCCAAAGCCAATTATATCTGTGCTTTGTCCAAACTTATTCAGCACCCCGAGCTCTTTGGGATTTCACATTAAATATTGTAACACACTGGAGGAAGTGTTTGTCATGACACATTGCCTGTTTCCCTGCTTTTGATGGGAGTTAGTGTTGGACTGTTTTGTCTTTGTTTCTGTCATGTTAACAACTTGGAGCTATTCCGAGTTTAATGGCTGCAATAAAATGGCTGTCAAGTTAAGGGGCGAAATCTTTCCACTTCAAACAGCAAAGCCGACGTCTCACCATGCCCCCCCCCCCCCCCCCCCCCCCCCCCCCCCCCCCCCCCGAATTATTACCCAGGTATAAATTGCAGGCTAAAATTATACCACAGATGCACGCGCACTAACAATCTGTAACTTTTATTTGGAGCTTCTGAGCATCGTGAAATATTTACATTCCATTTTCAGAGGGAGTTGTCCAAGTGCTGCCTGATCATCCACTTGAATAATTAGCAGAATATTTGAACACGTAACTTGCACCGAAGAGTGTCAACATTTCCTCCTGTGGGGAGTTTTCGGTGTGTTTTCCTAAGCACATAATCCACAACACCCATGCTAAGTTGCCTGGTTGTTCTAGTTAAATGAGATTGTTGTGTCTTGTAGCCTTGAACTCTTTGCTCTCAGTATGTGTATTACAGTATATAAACTGACAGCAGTACTTGGAGATGTAGAAGTTCTCCTCTCTGGCTTTTTTTAGCAGTAAAAATAAAAAATTCAGCTCGAGTTTGTGAACTTGCTATATGTTTTATGTCTATTCAAGCAGTAAAGAATGGTAAGACTTGATCTTATAATCCTAAAAGCCAGTGGTTACTTGCTAGGTCACTGAATTAACTTGGTCCATGTTTCTTTACGACTAGGTTCCCATTAATATAGAGACACATGTGTCCCGGACTTTGTAATGGAAGTTACAGAATGTACTCTGTAAGAGCAGTTTATTTTAAAATATGAAATAGTTGCCCCAAATGTGACAGATGCCATTGGTTATTCAGGAAAACTTTTTTTTTTCCAGCACAGCTTTACAAAGTCTGACTCTTCCTATAGCTTCCACGGGTGCTTCTTTGGATACTTCTGGAAACACTTAACTGGCTCATCTGTTCTGGGAGTAACATAATCCAATATCTGGGTGGAATTGCTACTGTAATCTTCACAGTGTTGCGCTAAGAAGAGATGACATTGCTTTCAAGTTCTCATTGTTGGCAAAAATTCACTTCCTACTAGACCATCTGATATTTCTTTGTATTATTCATCTGGGTCTGCATGTTAACATGAAGACTTTCTCTCTTTTTTTGGCCCCAAAATATATGTACTCTTAACTTCAGTGTACGTCTACTTATAAATACTTTAAAGGCAGGGTGATATCTTCCTCAAGCAACAACAACGGACACATTTTTCTCAGAGAAGCCATTTCTTAATCCATGTTATGTATCTCTCAGCCCTTGGATGGCGTTTTTTTTTTTTTTTTTTTGGAGGAGGAGGAATTGCCAACACAATCTATAAAATCAAATCCTATTAAAGCGCAATAAACAAGAAGACACTAATCCATCCCACGTGTGCCTGTGCCAACTCTGAGCTGGGCCTGTCTTCGTAAGACACTGGCTATAGTTATACTGAGTATTTACCAGTTGGTCGCCCACTCTTTCTCATCAGTGTAAATTAACTGTAATTTAGGTGTTTACCTCCTTCAAAGTGGGCACTTCTCTCTCTTGGAAGGGGCATTGAGACAGGCTTGGTTTCCAGTGCATCGTTATTAAAGCTTTTCATAAGCTTTGTTATGAACGAGCCACATGACTTCTGTATCCTCATGAAAATCATATTTTATGTCTTTAAGTTGGGGGGACTGACAGATAAAAGTATACTTTATTCTAAGCCATTGAGCTCCATGTGGTAGTGTCAATCACATACCATAAAACAGATGTATGTTCATGGGTGTCAATAGCTGTTGGTGGATTTTCTCTCATAGAGGGGTGAGCTGGCACGAGGGGCCGAAGGACTCGCAGAGGTCTTCACCTTGACAGCTACACCTTTCAGTGAAATCACTATTGGTTCCATATCCCGACAGCAGCGTTTAAGGCTGACCTCATCTTCGGGATGAAATGAGTCAGCAATATTAAACTGCAAGGTGGTCCTCCAGCTGGGCAACCCTCGTAGTGGACACGAGCAAAGCTACCAATCCCATCTCATACACATTAAGCTAATTGACTTTAACAGGAAAAACCCATCCTATACTGAATGAGATCATTGCTGTACCTAAGTTATCATTTATACAAACTACAACCCGCAGCAGAGCAAATATAGCAGTTTGCTCCAACATATTTTTCCTCCTCCATAGGTTTTATAGTGCAACTATATCTACACGGGCACAGATCATAAGAAATGCCGTATATTACAGGGCAGGTCTGAGATATCTGTCATTGCTTCACTCAATATCTTGTCTCGGCGCCTAAATTGCCATAGCTGGTGATGACATTCGCTCACCTTATTGAATATAAAGACATGAAACAAGAACTCGCAAACTGACATGTTGTTACTGTCCAGCTGACAACAAGGGCAAAACCATTGATCATTTGTCATATGCTCGATGCGCATGTGGAAAATAAACCATTAGAGTTGTCAGCTTGGGTTTAATAGGTTTACTACCTAGCTAGATGAATCTTTGAGCAGGTGTAAATATTGCCTATTGTATTTACCAGAGAACACACAAAATGACAACAACCAAATTGGCCAAGTGAAAGGCATTAATTACATATCACGAAATTTGCCACTGGCTGATATATCAGCCCGCGATATCCAGCGTCACCGGCTCAAACTTTCCCCCCCTCACGAAATGCATTCAGACGACAGGCGGAGAGCTAATTAAAACGGTCTCTTGCTGTTTGAAATTTCAAAGAGTGCCATCAAATTGCATGACACAGAAAACAGAATCCAGTCAAACCCTTTACATTCAGAAGTGAAAGCGCCTCCGAGGGGGGGTGGGGTGGTTCTGTTTTAGCCTGGTAAATTAATAGAAATGTAGCTCCTTTGTTGGACGGCTCGGGCAACTGTGATGACGAAGCAGAAAAAAAAAAAGGGCTCATCAATTTCCCACAAAGATAGGTGACACTTGTGGGTTTTTAGACTGAATTTAGTTGTTTAACAGGGAAACTGAAAGCTAAGTGTAGTGTGAAATTAGGTATTGGTATTTGTTTAAAAAGAAAAAAAAAAGGCGAGGCGCTGTCATGCTGTTCGAGATAACACTAACTCCATTCCGTCCCTCTGAAGGTCTTGTGAAAGCACTAAAGCCTTTAACATCATCTCCTCTGGATACGCCGTGAACGTGGCGAGTGAGACCTGTTTAAGGTAGTCATTTTGGTTCCATGCCTTGACAAGGCAATAATAGCTCTTGTCTAAACTTACATTGGCGGAAATTGTGCCGCTCCGTCCTCGCGGCTTCGATGCGGCGCGTGTCGTTTTATTTCCCCTCTCTTAGGCTCAGCCTTAATTCACGGTTACCGCTGACACATTTCAATTACAACCACAATTAAACTGATAGAAACCGAGAGAGAGAGAGAGAGAGAGAGAGAAGTATGGGAGCTGTATGATTCAACTCTCGCCCAAGTGAATGCAGAGCGTTCAAGGCTAACGTGTGTGTTCATCAGTTTGTTCACAAGTTTGCGCATAAATTTAATTAATCAAGACTACTGCTGATTTTAATTGTGAATTCTTAATGTAATGGCTCAGTGGTGTAAAGTAATTATATAGCCAACAGCTTCCACCTTGCTGTCTCAGCATCATAAATACACTAGATGGTAGGCTTTACAATTAGCATCACCGCGGGGCGGGGTGGGGTCGACACACACACACACGCACGCTTGCACACACAATCAAATGAGGCCCGCAATGATAGCCAAATTCCTCATCATCGCCGAGATGAGTGAAGCTTCTGCTATACCCAGACATTAACCCGCACGCATCCACAATTTTCTCAGGCTGACACTTCAATTAGGCTAATCCTGCCTGCATACAAAATGCTGCACTCCTCCTCTCTGAACCAGCGATGCTGGAGACATGCCATATTCCTGTGCTCCTTCGCCTGCTCTGCATCACAAGTAGAGGAGGCTTTTTCAGTGATGGAGGAGAGGATCCAGAACGATCGGTTCCACTTCCAGGCAGAAACACAGAGGAGAGATGCAGGGAAGCAGAGATAGAGAGAGAGAGAGAGAGAGAGAGAGAGAGAGAGAGAGAGGTGGAGGGTGAGGGGAAGGGAAAATGGTGGGCGGTTGATGGAGGCCAAAAAAAAAGACAGAGTAGCCCTGCTGTGTGTTTCCTGCGTCCGTATATTCCACAGACACTTAGAAGACATGGGGGAAGCCTGCAGTGCAAGCTGTTGATATAATAAACAACTCTGCGGTGTTCCTACAGAGGCGTCCACTGTCATGGTTGGGGGTCTTCATTTTTTCAGTTGCTGCAAGGGACTGGAAAACGGACAATACAGCACCAAACGCCATGATGGGCAAATGTGGAAATTTGAACCCTGCTACGAGAAGATAATGTTATGCATCACTGTGTGTGCATGCAAGACGCCTGATTGCAGAGTGACAGTGACTAAGATTTTCAGAGTGAGCTCACAGTGATGAAGTTGGAGAGAGGAGGGATTGTTTTTCATTTGGCTGGGTGTCTCGCGCGGCGCCGTAACCCAGACGTGATAGTCTCAACTTAGCGTCTAAAGTTTTCCGTGACTAAATTTGGCGATACATAACATCCGGTATTTATAACATAAACGCCAATGGGTATGCCTGTGATTTTATGAATGCTAACAAGCAGTGGCCCTGAGAAAATGTCACAGATGGATCGGGAGCAATTGGAGGAAGTTCCACTAGATGTGTCTGTTGGAGTTAGAGTGATCGCTGCCATGTCTAGGTATGGTTCGTATCGAGACTGTGGGGAAATGAGAGACAGTTTTCTGGAGGGAATAAATTGTCTCGCAAACACAGCTGCTGTGCAGCCATTTTGGGTTAATGTTTGCTAACACAAAATATGTCAGTTTGGAGAGTTGGGGTGCAATCGCTGTATTTTACCCGTTCTTTCCTTTCCGTAATATATACAGTTGTTACCAGCCTCGACTGGATTGAGTCATAGTCTCATGTGAAACTCAACATGGCAGTCATTGCACCTTCCAGTGCTTCTCAAACGCTAAAAAAAAAAAGATTGAGGTGGGGGCGGGGGCTGTTTTTGTTTTGTGTCACCTGTCAGTCTATACTCTCCAGTGACCAAAGCTGTTGGCGCTACATGGACACTCCATCCCCACCTCCCCTTTTCTTTTACTCCCTCCACCTCTCTCTCTCTGGTATCTCTCCTCCCTGAGGCTGTACACTAGGACATCTAGGCCACCAGTGGGAATACAGTAGTTAATCTCTGCTAGTTAAATGCTCTTGTATGGCCCTGAGCAGTAGCAGTCAACCATACCCTCTTTTATGCTTTACTTGCTCTCTAGGGAATCTGTTCAGCCCTATTCTAATATATTACACGAGGAAAGAAAAAGCTTATTCCAAGGTAAGTATTTCTATACTGAATTGATTGTTGGAAAGGAAATGTTTGTCGGCTTAAAAACAAAAAAACGAAACACGGGTTTTTGCCAAAGGGTGTAGAAGTATCACCGAGAACATTTCGGATCTCTATTTTTATAGATCTAGTCATCCCACCCACGAAATCCAGCAGGATTCCTCACACTCAATATCGTGCACTTAACAAGTTACCACTTTTGATGTCACAATACATTGATCGCTCCACACCTAAACCGTAGGCTCGCAGATCGAGGTGCCACTGAATGTTTTTTTTTTTTTTTTTAAATGACAACAATTTCTTTGCTCCACTAGCTTCAGGTGAGAATCCCCGCCTAGGAGAGAAAATGGAATTTGCCACCAACCGCGCCGAAGGCCGGCGACTCTTAGCCTCGGCCTTCAATAGCGGATGCGCTTTAACAACCTCCCTGGTGTAGGGCAAAAGAACTATTACAACAGTGAAAGCAGTTGCAACAGATGAAAGGCTGAGTCAGTAGTCCTCTTAAAGTAGGTGTACTTTAAATTGGATGCGGCTTGTTCACTATTCAGAGTGCTCGGAATTGTAAAGTGCGGAAAAATATTAGTACATTCAAGTTTTGATTATAGAGTGAGGCATGAAATTATCTTGAGAATCCAAGACAAAGTTCTTGATTGTTCCTCATTACATAGGTTTTTATGACTATAACTGTCACTTTTTCTCTTTCTTTCTCTGGTTGAGTACATCTCAATCACTTGACACACTCATTCTATGGTTTAGTTGGCAGGTAACAAATAAGCAACTCGTCGCTCACGCTTGTAATAATAAAGCAACGGCAAAACCACTCAATTTTTGAAAGTCCTGCGTTCGTTTGGCCCTCGTCGGCTCCAAATCTGGTAGATAGGACTACATTTGTCTGATGCTCCCGGCTGGTACTGCGCCTTCAGACACGTGTACTGCTCACATCAGGCGAGGCAAAACGTGACACTGACATGATACCCTCGCGTGGATTGGCGGGTCTATTCGGCGCTATTATGCGCGTGAGACTGGGCTGCAGAAGAACATGGCAGCTTCATATTACCTCTCATGTATTTTTTTATTTTATTTTTTTTATCTACTATCCAAAGCAGAACTATTGTGGGCAAGACATCAGAGCAAAGATGGATAATATGAAAGCCTTGCTGGGTATGAAGAGCCCCCTAAAAGCACTGTTTCTGTAAAATAAATAAATAAATAAAAAATGCCTCAGAGCAGAACTGTCTTCACTATCAGCTGAAAATTATATATACCCTGACAGTGAAATGACTCCCAGCTGGTGAAGCAAAAATAAGAGGGGGGGGGGCATTTAATTTCATGACAGCTCATTTTAATTACATCCCCACCACCACCTCCAACCCCCTCCATGAATTGCTTAAGACCACATTAGGCTACAGCATTGCATTAAAGTTTGAACTTACGCTTCCTCCATGCTTTACCCATTATATGCAGGAAGCTGAATTTTCCCATTATAGTGAGTTAGTCACAGCCACTTTCAGTTAGCGGAGCTGCCATACGCGGAAGAGTTTTATCATCAGAATGTATTATGTAAGATTGACTGCAGGGTGGTGTGCAAGGAAGAAGGAGGAAAAAAAAAAAGAAGAAACTCTGTCTATCAGCTCCTGCGTCGAAAAATGGAAGAATCCTGTGCAGGGGTGGTCACGGGGGCTAGAACCATTCAAATGGGCCAAGAGTGCTGATGCGTCCTATTTACCTTGTGGTAATGGATTTGTTTGTGCCCCCCCCCCTCTCCTGTCTCGTAGGAATATTGGGGGCTTAGCTCCATTCACTTTTTGCTGCCCTGGCCATTTATTTTGATTAGGGAATGAAGTCCTCCACAGAGCCATACCCAGAATAATTGACACTGTGTCCTCTGAGGTCACAAAAAATATACCCTTAGTACTTATCCCATTGGTGAAGTGGCAGTGTATGAAAAGATTGCAGCTGAGCACCGAACTGAAGGTGTATTATTGCTTTAGGTTGCAACAAAAACCTGTCGGGGAGCTCGTAAATAATATTTCCTGTTCTTTCTTTTTTTTTTCAGTCTTGACAGGATAATTGATGTGTGCCGTGAACGTCCAATTGGCTTCAACTAGCCTCCATATTGTACATATTTCTTTTGTTTGTCAGGTCTAAAAGGTCACTTGGGGCGCTGGTGGTTTGATTTTGGGTCTTATTAAAAAAAAAAATAAATAAAATAAATCTCCCAGCTCACTGGACAATAAACTTAAATTTACATTCGGTTTCATTTCCAGCAGAAAAATATTAAATCAATTCAGAGGCAATAAATATGTTTTCCTTCTTTTTTTGACCTCTTTATAAGCGCTTTATTTCTGTGTATTACTCTGACATATGTTTAAGGCACTGGAACCCTAAATCCAGAAGTCTTCTGACTATATAATTTAGCACATGAAAGTATGTAAAGTATTAGCAATTAGTTTCAATTTCTTGTTTATGTGCAAACATGTATTACACAATTAAGGGAGGTGACGCATGTCCCGCCTAAGTTCTAAAAATATTTTCAGTTTATTATGTTAGATGTCATGTTTGTTATGTCAGTTAGAAACTGTGGCGAGACAAATTGGACTATAGCAGGTCACCACAGTCTAGGCAATTATTTGGGAAACCCTGCTAACATTGTTTTTTTTTTTTTAGGAGGCTAAAATACATTGCTGCTCCCCCGTCCACAGCGGTACGCTGTTTAGCTTTTGTGCCAGTGCTCCTGAGGGGCATGCCAATCAAAATATGATCTGTCATGCCCACGCAGTCTTGACAAATGGTCCAAACAGGAAAATTTGCTACTTTTTTTTTTTAGGGAGATCTATTGGCAGAACCTGGCGTAATCACATTCAAATAAGAATTATTGTGCTTTCATTCCCTTAGAAGGAGCCCATTTTATCTACGGACACAGGGGGCCCTCGTGGCTACCGTGCTTAAAAGGGAAGGGTGAGGTGAGGAGTGTTCAGTTAGTCGCATTCTGCAACTTCACCTCTAGATGCCACTGAATCCTACACACTGGTGCTTTAAATAACAGTTGAACACGTGCTATGTGATATAAGCTGGAACAATGAGGTGGTCAACAGAAAAACAATTGATAAACGAAAAAAAAATGTAATGTTTTAATGTTTTTCTTTTTTAATCTGCAGAAGTTTTCAAAAAACCTAAACATATCATCTCATTACCAAACTGGAAACTAGAGTTTTTCGGTTTTTCGGACACCAAAAAGTTCTTTTTTTGGGGGGGGGGTTCCTCACATCCCCATTCAGAGATTAGTTCCTAAAAGTGCCCTGATGCATGTCCACTCCCGGATGAAGCCAACTAGGAACGAGGAGTGCAGCAGCAGAGAGAGAGAAGGGGAAGCAGATGGCTGGCCTACAGAGGTTCTGATCGCAGGGATATTGGCAGGATGCTGAGCTGGAGAAATTAACCTTCAGAGGTTTTCACACTGCGGCAACTGTTGGCTCGTGCAGGATTCCTCTCTAGCCCTCTTTCACTGTCTCTTTCCAGTCACCAGTCAACCTCTTCACTGTCTCTACCCTGTCCTTCTCCATTTTCGTCAATTATTTTCTCCCTGTTTTCGCTCCCTCTTTGTTTTACTTGGTCACCCAGTTGAAGAAACCCCCTCCCTCGTGTTATTTTCACAGAGCGGGCCAACAATAATGGGTACTTCGAAAACAAACAAAAAATCACGCTGATAACTGCATTCTTTGAGCAGCCTTTTGTGTTTGCATTTGCTTCCTTCCCCGTGCTGTTGCAGTCGTATTTAAAGGTCAAACCCTCCCTTTGCTTCTGAAGTAGCTCTAATGTGATGTGCAGACGAAGTCAATGTAGCGTCGGCAGCGGTGTCAGCTCTTATCTGGGCTCGACATCAGTGAACTGGGAGCCCCGCTCGATTGAGGATCCCCATATGGATCATCATCATCAGGCTGCTGCAGGGCACGGTGCCTGTCTCTCTGCCGCACAACAGCCTTCACCATTCTGCCGGCGAAAGGCCCCCGGGTCGTGCTGCTCGCGGAGCCATAGCTGTCCATTTAATTTGTAGCACACAGTCGCTCCACTTGTTCTGCATTGTGCCTTTAGTCCAGTCGAGCCAGAAGAATCCAGGAAGTGCGATGTCTGTTTACTCAGCTGCTTTTGCTCTCAAGTTTAATATTAGCTTTGCCGGCAGCCAGCTGTGACAGTGAATTGGTGACAAGGGGTATGAGCCGTGCCCTTAACATGTCTATGAAATCACGGCTTTGTAAACTCTAGAGTGCCACAATACACTCTATATTAAAGGTGATAGAGAAACTGGCTTTAGTTTAACCGGTCGTTAAGGCAATTTTGGTATTCCACTGCACCTGAAAATGACATTGTAAGGCAAGCGTTTGAATTTCACTCCAAATTACAGGTCGGAGTGGGAGGCTGTGTTGCTTTACGTTCACTGTGATTGTTCCGTTTAGGTATTTTTGGGGTGTGGAAGAAGCTATTTAAAGAATACAAAGTCGCGAGGGCTTCGAGATGAAAACCTGTCCTGTGGTCTGACAATTTCAAAAGGTGTCACATCAGAGAGGACTGTGAATGAGATCACATTTTACAGCTTTTGTTGGAAAGTCAAAGTGTGTTTGATACCAAATCTTATGAAGAGTTTATGAATGAGATAACGCTTTCCAACAATCCAGGAAATACAGAAGAGCAGGGACGGGTGAAGAAAATTGAATCCTGGTTCTTATCTTCTCCATTAGTGGGTCATTTAAAGTTTAAAAAGGAAAAAAAAAAAGAAGTTTTGTACGTCATTGTGTATTATATTCTGCATGGAGGGGCACAGAGCCGAACCCAGACGCAGGTAAGCATTTGGGTTCATTTGAAACTTGTATATATTTTGTAAATTTGCCATACCCCCCTTTTTTCATTCGAAAATACCTGCGTCAGTACATGGTTGGGGATAATGATGCAGCAGAAATGATATTTTTCACTGCTGGAGATGTAGCCTTAGTAACAGCACAGCAGACTTTGTTTCCTTAGTTCAGTACACCAACTTGTTTTTCAAAAGACATTCAGCCAGTGGTGGTCGTCAATGAATTGCACTTCATTAATTTGCTGGCTTGACTGTAATATCACACACTGCATACTGCAAAGACTGCTTTGCACACAGTGCACTGGAGTAAGAACCTGTAAATCTTCTAATTCTTGAATCAACAATCACTTCTAAGCCTTAATCATGAGAATAAATATGTGTTCTGAGTTTGTCAGACTGAAGCAGACAGTGTTATAAACCAACCAGCTAAATGTGGATGATTAAAAAATATTGACAAGTTTACGAAATTAGGTGTCAAAACTGGGCTCCAGGACTGCGGGGGCGTGTCCACTAAATGTGCTGAAGCCACGCCCACTCGTGGGAGCAGTCAAGCTGCAATTTTGAAGCGACTGGAACGTGTCAGAAAACGACGTGACTAGCTTTTAAACACTCTGAGCGAGATGGATTAATGTCTGTCTCTGCGAGAGTTGCAGGGGTACCAGGGTGGCTTCACTATGTCATCAAGCCGCCCTTTAGGACGGGTGAAGAAGCTGTTTTGACCTAACTCCACATTTCAGTAATAATTCAAAGTTTCACTTTCACTATTTTCCAACATATTTAATCTTGGAACTGCCTTTAAAAAGACATTTTTTTTCCTTGAACTCCTTGAAAAGTTTTTGTTCCATGCACCTGCAGCATTCCAGTGTATATAATTAAAGTATTCACAGCAGTGTTGATATGAAGACAGATGCATGCAGAACACAACTGCCAACAGTGTCTTATTAGCGAAAATGAAAATGATGGTGATGCATGAGATGGGGAAGCGGCAACAGCTGATTGTTTGTCAACACAGGAAAGGAGCATCGAGAACACGGCGGGTGGCGGATGCCGCGCGCGTCAGACTTCTCGATCAAAGTAACCTGCCAATATAATTGAATTCTTTGAATGCATAGTTACGTAATTATTTTTGCCTCAGCACAGTTGGACACAGAGGGTTTTTATTGCCGCTTTCAAAATTGAGAGAATTACAAAACAGAAAAGTCTCTTTCTTGAATCCCTCTCCCTGCTGTCGACAACAAAGTCGGCGGCTCCCTCGCCTTCATTTGGGCATGTTTCATCAAATTTAGGATGTAGAAAATGAAGCAATCAGGGAGTAAGGCAAGCTGTCTTTTTTTAAGGGGGGGGGGGGTAAATGAGAAATGACTTGTGCGCAGTGTTGTGACTGGCTGCTTGGTTTCATAATTCTGCGAAAAAAAAAAAACTGCTGAGAGACGAAGACAGAACATCTGCTTGACACATCTGAGGTGCAGTCTCCGGTGAAAAATAAACGCTGATGACAGTAGGAGTTCCTTATTTTGTTGTAGTCTTGTCAGGTGATGAAAGACATCTGCGCCGGGGATGATTGCTCGAGAAATTTTAGCGAAATTAATTTTGGCTAATTTCCATCAAATTGTCAGAAACAAGATGAAGCAATAATTGGTCTTGCCACGCGGCAATCTGTGAACGTTTTCCTTCGTGTCATTTGCAATTCTGCATGTGCCGTAACGTGATACTCGGAGCGGTCTGCCTACTGCAGCTTCCATTTCGGCGCCTGAAATCTTGGTCTCTTGGAGTCGTATCTTAAACATGCATGGGGGGGCGGGAGGGCAAATGTGAATGACATGTCTTGGCACATCGCGATGCTTCCCAACGGCGAACAAACATCAGTATACACGGCGTATATCCTTCAAAAACATTAGCAGAACAACCCCCAAAAGGCAGATGCAGCGCTAGAATTAAGTTGCATCTTTAGTTTGAGGTTCAACATCGGCCAAACAAACCTCTGCCGTTCTCGCTGTATGTCATTGCTCTTGACACATAATCTCGACAACAATATTTTTTGCTGTCCAAGATGGGTACCTCTTGATATTTATGGCATTTCAGCACTGCTGTGATCTGCTATTGTGGACTAAGACTTTTCAACGCTGGTTGTATATCAAAACAGCATCTGCCATTTGTTACCGCGCGGGATGATGTTTTCTAATTGGGTGCATGGATAGTTTTCTGAAATCCCGAACGTCTCCAGGCAAGCACTTATTGACTTCTGAACTATTCCACAGCTGTCAGGCACTTTAATACTGTTTTTTAAAGAAATCATTTTTTTTTTTTTGTTGTTGTTCTTGCGGCCTTGCTTCAGGTTATTGGCTATTTATTGTACTTCTGTAGGTTGGAGTTGTTGACAGAAATGTAGCACGGCGCACTGTTGCTGTTAGTTTCAGTAACACGCGGCCAGATTGTGAATGGACTGTCGTACAGTGAGGTTCCTTTCCCCTTGAGGGATGACTGAGACAGCCAGTCTGCAGTAACCTCTGAATAAGTGAATATGAATATATCATCACGGATGAGAATTAATATGGAACATATGCTCCATTGAACTGCCTTCACCTTTAATGTGTACATTTCTGACAGCAAAGTAAAAGTGCCTGTTTTTAATTGTAAAACGGGAGTAATCGGGAGGATACATTGATATTTATGCAATTATGCAAAAAGGCTACGCTGAATTCAGAGTCATTTAAAGTGCCAATTAATCTTTGGATTACTTGAGCGTCAGTAGTATGAGCAGGACGTTCCGCGGCAGCCCTCCTCAGTATCTACAGAGGGTGCGTTCAGGCGCAGTCACTGCCGTGTAGGTCTCCCGTGTTTTGTGGCCGCGTTCAAAGCCCAATACATAATCCATGCAGTTAAATGTGAAAGTCGGCTTTAAGACGCATCTGTATGCATTGAGTGCAAGTGAAATGTGAGCCTTTGTAGTGGGGTCTATTGATTAAAATAGACACGTGTGTGTGTGTTCCATCAGTTAGACAGACGATGAGAAAAAATGTGGCTGGGATGTCTCCCTTTAGTAAATAAATATCTAAACACACACGCACACTAAAAATGAAGTGCCAGTACCAACAGCTTTGTAAACACTGTATAATATATTCATATTTCTCACTATATATTGGTATATATCATTATCCATTTATAATACAATACTTTTTAATTATTTATAAATGAGTACAGCTAATTAGTCAATTTGGCTTTCCATTTGGATGAGCCTCTATGGATCAGACAACCCCCACCGCACACACACAAAGGCCCTAGTGTAACCGAAGATAGATCTTCTAGTGTTGTCTAGTCATAATTTAAAAGTGTCGTATGATTTTAGATTAGCTGTTTATTGTTTGCTGTTTCTTTTTTCCTGTTGTCATTCTCGTGTTATTAACTAAACAAATTCATACATAATAGATGAGAACGAGGAACAAATGGAGAAAGGAGAAAAGAAAAGGCTCACAGTGTTTAAGTTAGTGCGGTGGCGTTTAGCGTAATGCAACTGTGGTTTTAAATCCGAGTTACAGTCCTACACCCCCTCGTCGACAGGGTGAACAAAATCTGTGGTAAAAACAAGGCGGCTTCGAAAACATTGCACTTCATCTGTCAAAGGTTCCCCCGATGATTCATCGTAGCTGACATCAGTGACAGAAAAAAAACCAGAGCGATGGAAATCTATTCAAATGCGGTGAGGCTCAATTTCCCCTTTCATGAGAGAACTGTGGATAATATGTTGGACCCAGACCAGCAGGGGGTAAAATAGCTCCATCAGTCTTTTCCAGTCAAAGTGAGGTGGAGGGAAACAAGTGAAACGCCGATGCATAACACTGACATTTTTTAATAGAATTCATTTATAACAAATGGAACTTGTGTCAGCAAAGAACTGATTTTCATACAGACTTCTTTCGCCACCAATGTAACCTAAGTAAGAAAATAAAAAGCACTCCTTTCATTCAGAAAAAAAGAAACAGTTTACGCTTACAACTAATCAGAGGTAATTGTATGATCTTTTTAACAAGCCATTTTTTTTTTTTTTTTTTTTTTTTTTTTTTTTTTTTTTACAATTTCATTATTTAATTTTTCAGTCTATGCATCCAGACGAGAGATAGATAGAGAGAGCAGAGAACACAACGTTTATTTCTGTTAATGACACTCCAAGCTTGAATGGCAAAGCCACAAGAACAGATGGTTGGGGGACAGATTTTTCTGAAGTCATCTGCTGGAGTAACCATGGCATCAGAATGGATGCTCTTTTTCGCCACAAACTTTTTTTTTTTGTTATTATAATTTTTTTTTTTTTTGTCTTTTTCAAGAGTTGATACCTTTTTTGTGTTATTTACATACACACAAAGTGAACGTTTAAGGAGATTTTTTTTTTCATAGATGGGTTCAAGTAATATATTATTGGGTTTAGAATCAATAGGGCAGTGCATAGTACAAAGATAGAGAAAGTGCAAATCTTCCTACCAGGCCAGCTTTGGCCATTCTGCAATGTTTCATCATGCATATGAAAAATTAATTTAAAAAAACAAAAAGAAAAAAGGAAAAATAGAGATGAGAAAATAAACATGTTCCAAGACTTGAACATAATGTAATATTAGCCACCATGGAGTAAAATAATAGCACTTTTATATCTTCAAATTATGACAAAAGTAATCATGTAAGCAGTCGACTAAAGTAAAACACATAGCTGCTTGAGTTAACAAGGGAAAGAAAGCACCTGGAATGCACATCCACAAAGCCATCAAAGAGGGTATGGAGAAGTTAAAGATGCTGCTCGATGTAAAGACTGAAACACAACCGCCACGTAACCAAACCCCCTCAGTCTCTGAACTGCAATGTCGTAAAAAAAGGACGTGACACACCGTTTTAGGATTGTCAGGATTATAGAAGTGATATTTTGTCGCAGACCTCTAAATCTGCTCTCTCTCTGTAGCGACCCCCGCGAAGTCTGTAATTCAAACCTAAGGCATGAAGAAGAAACCCTTCGGTGACGACCTGTGCGTTAGGCATCCTTTGTCATAGAGTTTAACTTTGACAGATCATTCTGAAACTGGAAAATCGCTGCTGTAAGACGGGACCGTGGTGACGATCGGTTAAAAAGCTCATTAACTTTATGTCGGGCTGTCATCCTGTTTAGTTCTGAGACCGGAATTCTGCAATCCCATCCCTAGCTCTGTCTGAAATTTTTTTTTTCTTGTAGGTGTTATATGTTCTTGACTGTTATCTGTAGAGTTCAGCAATATATAAACTGTTTTACTCTAATTCACTCAGCCACAATAAGGCCACTGAAAATGAAAAATATGAGCTTTGAAATGTTCTTATTTGCATATATAATCTCATCGTGTGACAAATGAAACACTAAAAGGTAAATAAACTATACAATTACATTTATACTAAATGCCTAGGTTACTCAAAGGATATACATTAATATGTTAAATGAAACATTATAAAAACAGGCATAAATATAAGGCACTCTAAATGCAAAATGAAAAAAAAAATGTCATTACCACTGAATACTTTAAAGAACCACAAGAAGGTGACGTCTTTGTACCTTGCCCTATTGTGTGGAGCGGTGATTGCGGCCGTGTGACCCCTCTGCCTCGAATTACAGACTGTATGAGAGCTTGAAAAGAAAAAAAAAATGCACCAGTGATGCTTTGACTGGCATCTGACATTCCCACTCCCACACCTCGCTTGCAGGGGGCGGGACAACAATGTCATGAGTGAATGACATATCCACAATAAAACCCTATCTAAAAACACACATATTTATTGCACAAGAAAAGATGCACTGAATCAGAATACAATTTTGTCCTACTGATGTGCATTCCAGTGAAAAAAATCTCATTTCATTTCCCCCATAGCACACAATTTGGAAGCTTTCATAGACAATCCATATTTCATATACTTTTAACTCATAAATTATGTACTTTATCAATATATTTAGAATGCTTTATATATATATACTTTAATATATCTTTCACATATATTTGACAATCTTTACTTTATATTTATATATTCATATATCTTATCCAATTCATCAGATTCTCTCATCACCCTTCTAACATGGAAGAACTAAGATAATCGGTAGCAGCAACTTCATACTTTGCTCATCCCTGTTGATTCCACAAAGCCCCAGTTTATCTTATGGGAGTAATTAAGTTACCATGTATGTGATCATGGACAAAAAACAAAAAAAAAAACAGAAAAAAAGTCAAAAAAAATAACCCTTGAACAAACTTACATTTTGGTAGTGTGAATTCTGTTCTGTGCACTAAGTTCAACAAAACTAGGGAAAAAAAACAATAAAAAAACAAAACAAAAGCAAAGAGACTCTCTGCAAAATAGCACGTACATCAGAACAGTTCTACAGCTTAAAAAAAAAAAAAAACATTTACGTAAATACGTTTTTATCACTTCCTTCCAAGTGATAAATTTGTGTAAAAAAAGGAAATTCACACAGTTCAAAAAAAGCACATCAGCTGTATAATAAAGTACTAAAAAACTAAATCAATAATTTTTATTTATTTCATAGATCATTTTGAACTTTACCCTCTCCCAAAATTTAGATGATGAACATTGTGACAGGAAAAGGGGTATTTATTCATTATTACTTTAAGTCTGTCCTGCTGTCGTGGACCAAGCATTGTCTTCTTTTTCGATGGTTGTCAGTGTGTACTTGATTGTGAAACAGATTTTTTTTTTCTTTACAATGTGCATCGAGTTTTTTCTTTTTTCCCCCCCTGCAATTCTGTGTGCCTCCAATGCCTCTCGTAATGGTTCATAATCACTGATGCATTTCTGACGATGTCATTATTGTTCGTTTACTTTTTTGTTGTGTTGGTTTCATTCAGTTTTATGAGCCCCAAAATGAATCCTTGAAGCAAAAGAAAAGGTAATTCCGTATGATGCTTCAACAGTCAGGATTCCCTCACTTGTGTCAAGGCGAGGTTTTATTAGGGTTGGGAAATACTTGGTCCTCCGGGAATCATCTTTTTCATTTTTTGACAAGTCATGTCGCACATCCAACACTTAATGAGTTGTTAGCAAGGAGTTAAGGAGTACTTTCTCAAGCAGGAATTTATGGCTCAGAAGAGAGGCTCACTGGGTTTTCTTTCCAAAGGGCCCTCTGCTTTTTTCTTCCAATACTGGGTCTTTTACGTTGCATAGTGATCAAAGCTTCCCAGGTACTCCAAGCCAGCTCTGTAGCAGAACTGGTATTGATCCTGGAAACAAAGAAGAGAAAAGTCCCTCTTAACAATCATAGATACGGAATCTTTCGTACCATTTTTGGTACATTGTCCTTTTATGATGACTGCTGTTCAGTAAAATTCATTAGCTACCTTTTCCATTAGATTAAAACATTGGTGAAATACATTTTATCCCCTGTAGAACTGCAGTTTTAAAACTTGAAGTGTGTGTGTGTGTGTGAGAGAGAGAGGAATATACTGGCCAATTGTTCTGAGTTGATGAGATAAATTTGCAGCTGAGCGCAGTCTAGACCAGAAGGATACTTGGAATCTCACCAAGCCCTTTCATTAGGAAACTGTAATACACTATCAAATTGGTAACACTAACTGATTCCATCTGTTGTCTACAGTGTCAAAAAAAAAGTAGCGAAAGTAGCTTCATTACTACCTCAGCTGAGTTATGTTTTCTTTCCAAGAGGAAAAGGGAAAAGAAAAAGCCTCACCTCTGTCTGCACCATAGCTGGTCTCTGTGTCCGTAACATTTTCACTGTCTGAAAGATGTCTACTACGCCTTCGTATCTCATTCGTTCCAAGACGATGCTGAGGGTGATGAAAACTCCAGTTCTACCAACACCCGCGCTGTGCAAGAGAGGGCAAGGAGGTCAGCGTTGAGGTCAGAGAAGTCAGAAAAAGTTTGCTCTACGTTAAAACAATCTGTCATTGTGCTAATTCAGTGTGCGTGCATGCGTGTGTGTATAGCATTTGCAGCTCAAGAGGTACTTACGATCGGTTTAATTAAAAAAGATATGGCAGTGATATAATTCTGGTCTGTTATGCTGATTGGTCACCTACCTACAGTGGACTGAGATAGGCCCGTCTTGGCCGAACTGCTCTTTTGTTTTATGTACTTGGCCAATGAAATCAATGAAGCCCTCTCCTGATTTTGGCACTCCTTGTTCAGGCCAGTCCGTGAACTGAAACTGCCTTACTGTCCGTGACTGTCCATCCTGGGAACAGAGGAAAGGGAAGAGTGAGAACAAGGGCTATGCCAGCTCTTTGAATGGCGGAATGGAAAAGCGGCAAAAGAAAACCTGCTGAAGTGAAACGAAGAAGGCAGTCTGAGGTTTTTCCGCGGACCATCTCCACCATAATTATTCACACCTTTGTGGGTTTACAGTGCAAGACACCATTCTTGAAAAAAATCTAGGAATTGGCGCCAAGTTTTAAACCATCAGAGAAAATGTTTTGTTATAAAAAAGATGCGTAGCGCCTTACCTGAATGTATTAAACATGAACACTAAAAATGCTAATTCCTTTGATGTGCTACTCTCGACAGGGTGCTTGGAGAATCGACTTTGAGGGTGTGCATTACTTAAGTGATATTGTATCCCCTTGATAAGGGAAGAAATCCCATTGACGAGACAGTGGAACATGCACTACAAAGAAGGAAGCCTGTGCCATTTATCTGTGTAAGCCTTTGATGGAATTAAAAACTCTGGCAGCTTAGTGCCACCGGCACCATATTTGTTTTTACACATTGACATGTGTCACAATTCCCACAAATATATATTTATGCTTATGTTACACTCAAGGCCATCGTTGGGTATAAACAAACGCTTGATACAATGCCAACATTTTGAACTGATGACTACTGAAATGTTCAAACTGTTCACCATCCAACATGAACACTGTCATCCAGATCTTCTTTGGCGGTAAATACAGATGCAAGTTATGTCTTAAAATGTATATAAAAACTATTATTATTTTATTGGTGTACCCTTGGTCATGCATTCAATTCCTCAATGACCCACGGTTAGGCTGCAACCCAGGCTATGAAAAACAATACACTAGACCATGCTGTAAACAATAGGCCTGAATTTAGAGCTCCATTACCGCAATGTCAAATTCTGATCTTTAAACTTTGTTCTGTGAAACAATGTCTGCTTACCCTGGCATCAGTCACTTTGAACTCTCTCAGGATATACTGGGGCATGTTATACTCGGCCATGGGGTCCACCACAAAGTACTGGTATCTGGCCGACCTTTCTGCTGGCCAGTACTGGTGGCATTTTTCCTGTGGAGGGTGAAAAATAGAATACCACAATGAGCCACAACATTCTCTTCATACACTAGCTTCATTGTGTTCATTCCCAGAATTTTTTTCATTCATATCATACTACATCTCCTTTCTGAAAGCTTATACTCTCATGGCTAAATTTATGTATTTATTTTTCTTATGTATTTCACATAATCTGCATGTCGTCCGTAGCCAGAGTAAGGAGGTTCAGGTGCCAAAAAAGGAAGAAAATAAGTGTATGCATACCCTGCCCATTTCTCTAAGCTTAGTGAGCATAACGACAATAGTAGAGTTGTGCTCCCAGAGCATTCTCCAGAAGTCCTCTGTGGTCTCCGCCAGTGGTCCCTGTGTGGCAATGTAGGCTTTCTGTTGCCTGTGGGAGCGCATTAATCACATGATTGAAATGGTGATACAATCAGCATGGAAATGCATTCGAACTTTCACTGTGACTGGCTTGACCAAGTCGTAGTCGATTACTGACCAAAACATGGCAATGGCTCTTGTCTTGTACAAATTTGCTGACTCTTCCTCAGCCATTTTCAAGTCTAGTAAATGTATTCACTGACCATCTGATTGGTAATGGGTGTCAGAGTACATTAGCACTTACCTGTACCCATCAATGAAACTGGCATTGATGTAGTCAGAGCCCTCAACTCCTCGAATGGGCTGAAGACACACTCGCGTGGACTCGTATGGCATTATGTTAACAAGGCGGTTCTTGAACTTGTTGCAGGGGAGATTGGCACTGATGAATCGTGATGTATGGGCTTTAGTGTTAGCTAAACGCTGCATTAAAAGACAGAGAAAAAGAGAGACATTTGAGCGTACTGGTGCCAGGTAAGGAGCAGTGACATACTGGTGTTTTTTTTTTTTTTCTTTTCCTCCATATCTCCCTGGACTGTGTGTGACACTTAAGGTGGACTGTACATGATAAAGATCTGAGTACTATGAACAATCACATGCCTTTTGGATTCTTTCCTCCTCCTGTGCGAACAGGAAAGGGGGGTGCACAGGTGATGAAACCTACACTATCGTGGCTGACAGTGTTCTGTGCTTATATACTATTTCACGTAACCATAAAGTATGGAAATGGAATCAAAGTGATTACTATCACGGCAGCATGCCTTTGCAGGAGAAAAAAAAAAAACCATGTTGTGATGAAAAGACAGGGAAATGGATATCCAAGCGAGCTTGGAGTGGACAGAAGTGCAGTGTAATCTAACCTGTTTATCATCTCTTAGTGGAATCAGCATCCATCACAAAGCAAGAAGGTAGGTGCGTGACAAGCAAGGCAATACGGCAACACCACAGACTGCTAGAGGCTGAACAAGGATGGTTGAGCCTCTCGTTGTAAAGTATATTACCCAAGTCCCTCTGGCAACTGTTCTGTGGTGGGGAAAACCTGTGTTTGGCATTTTCATGTAAACCAAGACCCCTGTTACTAGAGGAAGGGGAGCTATGGGAAGGGGGAACCAGAAAGGGAGAATGTATCCTGTGCCGGGTTACACAAGTGGGTCAACTAACTGGAATACAGAGGAAACCACAGGCCCCATGCTGTCTGGTGCACCTAATGGGAACTGGAAGAGTTGTACTGAGAATGGCCAATAAATGACACTGCATGCGACTCGGAACATGAGGTGCCAATGGGACGCCTATAAATTCTTGCTACATATGGCAAACTGACGGTATAAAACTTTGTCAGGTGTGATGCGCAACGTTCAGATTATGCCGAGGGAATCGAAAACTAAAACGCTGCTTGTTCTCGTTTCTAAACGATCCCTGACCTAAAACTCTCTCGCCAAATGCTTAACGGTTTGTACCTTGAACTCAAGTTCCATGCCGGTGACATTCTCGCCGCCCTCTATCTGCGTCAGTTTCTGGATGTAGGCGTATAGGTTTCTGGCGGGCACTTCGGTGGTGCCGCAGTTGACGGCCTCCTGGAGCGCGTCGTGTATGAAGACGTACTGGTCCTCTGTCTGCACCATGTAGTTGCGCTGGGCACGCATTAGCGTTACATGCCCGTAGATGTCCACAGTCTTCTCGTGCTTGATACGTTCTAGCATGGCATCAATCACGATGAAGCAACCTGTGCGTCCCACCCCGGCGCTGCAGTCAAAAAACAGGAAGGAAGAATGTTATTAGACAGTATTCCCAGTAGCACCTGTGCAAGAAAAGTTACATTCATCATACAACTCTATATCATAACTTGTGACTGATAGGAATTAAGGTCAGTCCAGTGGAAAGAGAAGTGCACTGGGTTGAAGAATTCCCTTTCTTCCGGCGATGAGGCAAACTCTCTGCGCCAAGTTTGTCACTATAAGATGGACCATTTGGCTCGGAGTATAATTAAATCTGAAGTGGCACTGTGCGGAGAAGAGGGGCACACTGTCGCAGCCTTCAGGGGGGCTCACTGCTGCCTTTGCAATCTACTCTCTCCCCTCTGGATCCCACCTGCGCTCTCGAACCCATCAGGACTAATCACTTACGCGACGGCAACAGTTAACCTTTATCTCATGGTTCCGAAAAGTGCCACTACAACAAATGCACACTTAAATGTGGACACACAGACACAATTTTTGAGAGTACGTACGTATTTTTTTATTTTTATTTTTTTTTTGAGGGCTTCGTTAATGTGCCAGGCAACTTCTGAGAAGTGCACCAGACTTCAATTAATGCCATTCGATTACCACAGTGCACCTAAATGGCATAAGAGCTTAAGAATAGGAACTGAAAGGCAGGGCTCTTCATTAAGATTCACATCGGCACATTTTTACATTAGCGTGTAAAAAAAAAAAAAAAAAAAGCACTCTGACAAAGAGGGAAAATGTTTTACTGTTTCTTTTTGACCTCGTCTTGCAGGCCGGGCTTGATACGCACTGTACAAATGTAGCTCCTGTTTGCAGACTGCTGACACTCTAAAAACTCTCGTCCCTACACATTACATGGTTTTAATAGCGCGTGCCTCAGCACCGAAGATGTTTTCTGATGACAATTTATTTACCGTGGGGGCGACGGGGTGGTGTTAAATCTTGTTCGTTAACTCTCCTCCCACCTCCCGCAAAGCACAGCCCTGACAAGACAAGTCCTTGCACTTGGCACTCCAAAGTAAATAGGTTATTCAATCCATTAAGCTGACATGCCTACGAGGTGTGAGCCATGCTCTCGTGCCTCCTCCTTCTGATGGAGCATTTGTTTTTCATTTGCTCTGAGGAATGGGAAAAGGCTTGAGAAGGAAAACTCAAGAGGGAGTAAAGTTAGTCCCCGGGGGCCAAGCCTGCTTAATGTGCCATGCTGCACTGGAACTGTGCTGCAAATGGAATAAAGACACGTATGGGAGTCATTGGCTTTAACAAATTATCTGATGATCACTTTTAAAATGGCTGACACTGGCTGAATGAGACTTTTTTTTCCTTTTATTATTTATTTATTTATTCTTTTTCACAACAGTCCTCGCAGCTCTCGGGCGATTACACAACGTGCATTTGAGTCAAAGGGAGAATCGGACTGCAAAAGAAATGTGAAAGTGTCTCTGGGATAAGAAGAATGAATCACTTCCAGGTCCGGGAACACCTCAGCCCTTGGGCGAGGGGACGCAGAAACTAGACGAGAGATTTCTCCCTTTACCCCAGCTGTTTCCAATCTGAGAACATTTTACAGTGCAGACCCGAATGCGGGAGAGTGATGACCTGCGAGAGAGTAAGTGACAGAGTGACAGCGCTGAGCTAGAGAGACGGAGACGGAGGAAGATGAGGAATCGGGGGGGTGGAGGTGAGGAGACAGGAGGTAGAGTTGGATTATCGGGGGGTGGGGAGAGAAGCTGCCTATTATCATGAAGTTGTGTTGTTCTCAAGTTAGACAGCGCTGTGGAAATATATATCCATATAATAACCACAATTTTCTTTAAATGTAAGACCAGGAAATATTAAGAATATGCGCAGTCTTCCTTTATTGACAAGTGGCGTTGTGTGTGCACGGTGGGGTGAGGTTGTACTGAAGGCCGTTGGAACATTTGGCAGTTGAAGGGGGAGCTGGCGGACTGACTGCACTAATGACCTGACACTGCCTTTTCAGCCAGTCAAGACCAGCTGCTTTGGACGTCGACACACATTAAGTGTCAGACTAATATGCTTTCCAGGAGTTTAGGGAATAGGGGATGGGAGGGGAAAAAGTGCAGTGTGAAATACAGCTGCAATGAGTCGCGGGAAGATAAAGCGCGAGGCAGCAGTGAAAGCAATTACATATGTATTGTTACCAAATCTCTTGCCGTCAACTAACCTGTCACCGTTTCCCTCCACTGCCAACTGAACGCACACATATGAAGTCAAACTCACTGGGATCACTGCATGGCTGTTAACGGAGTCAATAATAATCGTTTTTAAGTCCTTGGCGTGGGCCGATACTTTTACTTTTTCTGGAAAGTAAATCAACAAAATCATTTATTAACTTAGGTTGTACGGAATTTGTTCTTTCAAAAAGACTTTGTCCACTAACTGGGCCATAACAGGCTTACCAGTTTTGCTTCACAAACCGCTGGAGAGCGTCGACTGCTGATTCTTGTTCATTGTGACATGCCAACAACAGCGTTTGTCGATGACAGGGAAGCGGCTTTAGCAGCAGTGCTACGTAATGGTCCCTTTCCTGTATCCCTGTATTACAATTCCGACTGGAAGAGTTTGGTAACTCTTGATGGAAATATGGAGCTCATGTTTAATTTTTCCCAGTGGGGATGTTTTGTCTGTGTCCATGGTACTGAACCTCATCATATCAGCGAGGCTAGACCTTTAAGGTCTTCGGTGGCGAATGGAAAAAGAGTTACTCCAACCAAATCCACCGCTGTGGGTTCAAACGGCTGTTGAACCCCATGAACACAGCTGGGTGTGACCAGGTGTGGACGGTTTAACTTGACCGCGTCCAACTGTGGTATAAAATGCTTCACCGTGGATTCAAAGGGTGACTGATTGTCAATGCAAGCAGTTACTCCTGAAGTCAGAGCACAATGGATTCCAGTGGTGACTGTTAGAAACTCTTCAAACCCCTCTTGCAGCACAATCCTGCCATCCTTGAGTATGTTCAGATATAGAGCTTCTGTTTTTGTGTTTGTCATTTGCAGCTAAGGGAATTGAAGCCAGTTTGACTACATTATGCATGTGCCAACTACCACAAGACACAAAGTAATAAAAAGAAAAGGAAAAAAGGGGAAAATTGCTAGGTTGTCAGTTGAATCCTCTGAAACTTTCGGTCGTTCTATCGAAAAAAAAAAATCCCTTCCGAGTCACCGGGAAAGGTCAGTGATCTCCGTGACATTCAATCATGTCCTTTTGACCTCTACAGTCACCTCACAATGCCTGGGTAGCCCTTTAGCTAGAAGACCAAAACAGTCCCTGACCTTTGGGGTTAGTGAAAACGGCAGGAACCAGAAAAGCGGGAAATGCGCTGCCTTGTCCGTGGGAGGCAGGTTTCTCAAGGCCTACCGTGATTTGACCTCGTCAGAACCGCGCAGTCAAAATTCCTTTTCCCTTATTCAACTGTTAGCCTCCTGACAGTGTCTGGCTTACATGCAAATTGCGAGTAGTAACAAAGCTTATTTAGATTAACTCTGAGCTAAAAACTACAAGCGATACACGAAACCCTCTTTCTTTTAACTTCCTGACGCGTGTGTAAGATTTACTTCATGATGGAGCCCGGAAAAAAAAATAATAACAACGTACCACCAGCCCACAAAGCTGAATGTCTAAGTAAGAAATGGTTCACCACTAATCTTCCTGACATCTGCGTCATCAAAACGCAGTCTTGTGTATATCAAATGAATTGTTATGGAACTCCAGTGACGCGTGAGACACAAAAGTAATTCGGGGGAATTCTGCAACAGGTTGAGTCATTTGTTATTGCGTTGTTGGACAGAGGTACAGTTTATGGACACTCATCTGATTTTCTTAATTTTGCAGTGTCTGTGCTCGGTGTCTATGCGGTGTAATGGAACGAGGAGACCAGGAGATAATGAATATGATGATAAATATTTCTAATTAGTGATTTGCAGAGGATGGGAGCAGCGTGTAGTTTATTTTCCAATAACTTTAACCTCATACATCACCACTCACCACCAAACAGGCAACTCCAGAGCCCTTGATTGTTTTTATTTATGTCTTTATGGTCTAAGTGGTGCACACATGGTTAGCTACAAATTCCAACTAATTAATCTACCGCTGACGAGTCGGTACCATGCTGTTGATTTTTTTTTTTTTTTTTTTTTTTGCTTATCTTTCTGGGTCTTTTTACATGTGCTCAAACATCTTCAGATAAATCTGCAGCATATCAACGCTGAAGCACAAAAAAGTTATTCTGAAAGCGTGCAAACTGTTCCCATGGCTCCGTTTTTAAAACTGCGGTCAAACTTGAAGTGAAGTAAGCCTCTCGTGGGAGAGCTTGAAAATGATTGTATCTGATAGGGAGCCAGAGGAATTAAAACTCCCATCTGCAGAGTGACATTAATTCCCGCATTCTGCTCCATTGTAAAAAGTCCAGATTTTCAATTTGAAGCGATTCGGCAACTAGCTCTAATTAACTTCAGCATGTGGTAATTCTAATTCTTCAGTAATCCCCCTTCCATTTTTTGCCACTTTCTGACACAAGTTTGTATCTATTACACCCGCTATCACCACTTCTTCATTTTACTGCCTTTTTTTTTTTTTTTACCCCCTTCAGTCACTCGCTTTCTCTCTGCGGAGTCTCCGATGACTTCCCGAGTTGAGAGGAGACAGAAGTCTGTGTTATATCATCGCGCCTCTCTGTTGGGAGTCTGGCCGCTTAAGTAGCTGAGGGAAGTGAACTCGGTGTGAAAGTTATTTGTTACAGACGCAATAACCCGAAGGGATAAGCCGAGGCAACTTCTGGGCTGCTGACGTGCGACGTGCTGGCGGTTGCGGCGAGGAGAACGCGGCGGGTCCACGCGTGGGAGGAGATGTTTGAGTCTGCTGACGGCAGCGCCACCCGTGCTCTTCGTGCTGCGATGTTGAAAGCACCTTCAGATTGAAAGTGCGTCCCGTGGCAGATTTGTTTGGGACACATGATCAAATTTTTTTTTTTCTCCTCGTTCATGTTTGATCTCCTTTTAAAAAATCTCTATCAGTCCACAAATGACTTGCATATAAACCTCCAAATAACCGTGAATGCATTGTATTCTGTCATATGTATTCATATATTCATTACAGCAAATGGAGAGAACAAAATCAATTTCATGCTTCAGGATGTTTTCGTGAGACCCATGTTGTTTCTTACCTGCAGTGTACCACCATGGGCCCTGCGTCTGGTGGATTGCAAGCTTTCACTCGTCTCAGGAAGGCGAGGAACGGGGTGGGGTGCTCCGGCACCCCGTGGTCCGGCCAGGCCGTGAACTGGAACTGCCTCACCTCTCTCTTCTCGCTGGAGCCGTTCTGAATACGGAGCCAGGGAGAAAGGTTAGCGATCGGCACGGCTCGCGTTAGACACTTGACCCCGGTGTGAGGTCCGGGTGGCTATAATAGGACGGCAAGAAAACGCTCCTTACTTTAAAAAGTGCAAATGTCCTGACACAGTATGTGGCCAGCTCTACTGTGTCGAGCAGTGTCACTTGGATCAGGCCGTATGTCTCTGTCCCTCTTGTGGGCCAGTATTGGTCACATTTCACCTGCAGTGGAGAGAAATATCTCATTAGACAAGTACCGGGTAGAAACACTTTCTACCCTATGTAATTTATAAAAACCTCCATCCATTTGAGGTATATTTACTGAGCGCAAACGTAATAAATATCAAAATCCTCCTCGTTTCGTACCAACTAAATTTGATTTCATAGTCAATGAAATGGCCTGAGATATTTGCACAAAGCTGGCGGTGCTATTAATTGTCCAGACATACTCTGTAATTACAAAGGTAACTACAGTTTCCAATCATATTACCGACTCAGCTTTATTGCTGTTCGAGTGCACAGCTTTGTTTCCCAGTTAACGGCCAATAAAACACTGTTCCATTATAGCATTACTGCTTAGCTGACAAAGGGAAACACGATTGGTGTCGGGGAGCGAATAACTCCACTCCAATTGTTTTGTTGTTTTTTTTGGTTTGTTTTTTTTTTTTTTTCTCAAATTCTCATGACACGGTCTTAACGGTATGTTCATATCAATCAAATGCCATCGCGCTCCTGTTGCTCTCCCTGTTAAAGTAGGACACCAGTTGTATCACCGGAATATGCAAACATCTAACAAGTGCACCATCCACTAATTTCATTTCCTCAGCAGCTGTTATAGCATTGACTCCGGGGGTAATGAAGTGATTGTGACATCAGGAGTAATGAAATGATTCATAATAGCGTTTACTTGCAAATACTCGAGCTTTATATATGCAAAACATTGAAAGACAGCTTGAGTGCTTCCGAGCGAATGATATGACTGATTAATATGAAAGACGGGCGCTGTTAGCGGCGACAAAAAACGACACTGTGTACCACAAATGTCAACAACATAATGGTATGGCTGGCTATGTGGGTATCCGTGTGGGTGGGATGTTCTTACTGCGGCGCCAAGAAGCGTTCTTATGTGACAAAGCCTGCAAACAGACACCTGACAACATGGAGCGAATTAATTAAAGAACCGTGGATTTATTTATTTATTTTTTTTTACAGTGGCTGTAATGTTAAAAAAAAAAAAAAAAAAACAGCCACAGGATCGTATTTGCTTTGCAGATTGTACAGATACCGCCTGAAAAAAAAAAAACTGATTCTGGATTGAGTCAGCACCCCTGTTAACACTATGCCAGGCTCTTAGAAAAGGCATAGGAGTGTGAAGGTCAGAAGCTTATGGGGTCTGTGCAAGCTTTCATGTGCTCAGTCAAACACTGTAAGATGTGCCAGAGAGAGAGAGAGAGCGCCTTTCGACCACGTCAACCTTAAAGAAGTAGTGAGTGCATACAGCTGGGCATTCCAGTCTTTTTGAGTGTTTTTATCACCGATTGTAATCCACTGCCTTCAGCACTGCTAGGCTAATGAAGGGAGCCACGCTAGTAATCAGTCAGGACTAAACAACAACACAGAGTGTTGTCGTAAAGAGAGAAGTGAGGATATCAGTTGGTCGCAGAGTGCAACCTGGCTTCTCCCAGAGAATAAAATATGGAGGGCCGGAGTATAAACATACTGTACAAATAAAAAAGGGTTGGAAAAATCAGGAGATAAGGCCGAAACTGATGTCAGATTGATTATCACTGTAAGAGGGTTGGAAGACTTCCTATTAAAAAAAATATAGATGTCAGATGAAGAATGGAAAAATTAAAACATGCAGTTTGTTTTAGCTCATGTGAAAATATCTTTGGCTTGACTTTGCCGTTAGATCTTTTTTTTTTTTTTTCTTTTGCAAGAAAACAAAGTTTCCCACACTTCTGGGTTTCACCTTGTCATTTATTTGGCGTGCGACTAGCACTCCGGAGAAATACTCAGTATCATCTGTATTTCTGTCTCTTACCCTGGACCTCTCCTCCAGTTTGGTCATCATGACGATGATGGCGCTCCTCTGCTCCCAGATCATCCTCCAGAATTCCCCAAACGTCTCCGGCAGAGATCCTTGGGTGGCAATGTATGCATTCTGCTTCCTGTAGCCATCAATGTAGTTGGCATTGATGTAGTCACTTCCAGGGATACCTACAAAAAAACCCCAAAAAAAAAACAAATCAATGAAGGATTGCTTCGTAAGATGCACTATAAAAGTCTTGATTTTCCATACAGTTATTTGAGATAATGTCAGATTTTCCCCTCATAGTGTGTGTGTGTGTGTGTGTGTGTTTGTGTTTGTGCGACTATCCTCCATGGCAAGTATTAAATTGAAAAATAGCATAAAACAGTCACATTTGGAACCGGTGTTACAGTCCATAAGGATTTGTATTTGCTATCAACGAGCACATTTAAATCCACAGTTTTCGTGTCCCTCTTCCGTATCTGCAGCGGACTTGCAGATAAAGCTCAGTCTGTAAAAGTCTATCACCACACATGGAGAAAAACAAACCAACAAAAAAAAAAACTAGCAAAACAACCCACCCCCCACCCCACCCACCTCCTCTCCTCACTCCTCCTTGCCTTTGCTTATATTAAATGAAAGGCACAGCAGCCTTTTTCGAAATCCAGGCATAAGAGACAGAGCTGACAGCTAGTCAATGCTTTAGGACTGGCAGTTTAGGGGCTCCGTGCACACATGGTCGACCAAGATAAGTCTCATCTGCATGGACGCCACGTATCAGAGAATCCCCTCACTCCAACTGCTACCTCTCCCTCCTCTCCCCTAGACTCCCTTTTACTCCCAGGTAACTTATTCAACAGGAAAAAAAGGGAAGAAAATGGAATACGAACACATTCAAAAAAAACCAACACATTATTTTTTTTTCCTTCTGCCCCCCCCAGCCCTTCTGTTTTTTTGCTGTTGAAGTCGTCCACACAGCCAGGCAGCCGTACATTTCCATGATGGACAAGGGATAAATACAATTAAGCCCAGTGTGTTTTTTCAAACTGAAAAGCAGAAAAAGCGACATTACTGTGGTTTAATGAGAAGGAGGCAAGTTGTTTAATGCACATTTGCAAATGGATTTCGCCTTTATGCTTTCTGTCACTCAGGATTTGTATAAATTTGAGCATTTTCAATATGCTCATTGAGAAACAAACAGTGCTACAGTGTTGTTCGGCACGCGACGCAGAGGAGGAAAGGAGTCTCAAAGGAAATAAACATTTTAGGACGCAACATTATAATACATGATGAACAAATTTATAAAGTTGTCACATTAGATTTCTATTGGATGTTCTTGTCTTGCTCTCCCAGCATAGCATTGAATAAGAACAGGCTTGGGATAGCTTCCACGCTAAATATAGAACAATATAAAAAAAAGAAAACGGCAAACTCTTGCATAACTTTAATGTTCTAAAAGCAACACAGAATTGATGTAATTTCGTGGGCTAAACAAACAAATACGAATGCATACTAATTGAAATTAGTCGTGTAAAATACTGGCGAATGGAAGGTCAACAAAGTTTTAGGGATTAACTTTAGATACCAGTTAAATCCTGCTAAGCGCGTGTCAGGCAACTTGGCAATAAATGCCTCGTCAGTTGTCAAAAGTGGAAGAAATGTAGTGATGTCCCGATGAATGAAGTCCAAAGATGTATTCAAGCTTTTAGAGCGCCTGTATTCCTAAGATTCGCTGATCCGTCCCCACATCAATAAATTATGAAAGTACTGTAGCTGTCTTCAAATTCTGATGTCAAATCCCAAATCCCTTTTTATTCAAAGAACTCAATCAGAGTAAACAATAGACGTGTTTCTTGCCAAAAGGCTTTGTTTAAGCTTGAGAAGGAGAAGAGGAAGTCCCCCATGTCCCTCTGGCTGAGAACTACTCGCTTGCTCTTGTACAAAGACTCCAATGTGGCTGTGCAGATGTGCTTATACGCCTGGCTAATGGAGTTCCATCAACACTCAAGCTGTGTGTTGTTTCAGAGAGACAGCAGAAAGGGCTCTCCAAGTCTTTATCTGTCTGTTTTTTTGTCACATTAGCCATTTATTACTCTGTTTATTTTACTTCGCCCACCATGGGAGCAGCTCAATGGAAATGGTTAATTAATAGCTGTTTGTGTATGCGCAATTATGTTTCATCCAATAAACTGGTGAAGGAGCCAGCGCTTTAACTAGCCTTTTCAAAATGGCCTTTCGTTCCTTAGAAGCTGTACGGTGCAAAAAAACGTGCCAGAGACTCTCACCAGACGTGTTCAAGTCGGGCCTGTGAGCGGCTCGTGAAATTGTGGATGTAGAAACGTGTCACCATTTAGCCGCCAGGTTGAGCTCCGACGTTCGGAGCGCTGCAGCCACATCCTGATGACGTCTTGTCCGCGTAATGCTATTAGCGACACCTTGTCGATTGAGTCTCTCTGGCCAGTGTAATCTTAGCACTCTGTCTTGTTTGTTACCGTGAGCTTTGTTTGTCAGATTCAACCGGATATCGAATGGAAAAATGCTTATATACATCAGATTGTATAACTAAGTCCTATCCACAAAAGCTACGCTCAAGAAACGGGCCATAGATTCATACAAAGTGGGATTCATACAAGATAGGATAATCTTGCATCAAAAAAAGATGATGGGAATACATCCTTGCATTTCTTGTTATACACTATTGTTTAATCTGTTTTGAACGCTTGCTTTTTCTAATAGTACCTCACCTGAGGCATGAAAGGAAATGAGTAGTCTGGCATGCTTGTGCAGGACTGTATTTTAAAAGTACAGTGTGGTTGCATGCACAGGACATGTTTGGAAGCAATATAGTAGTCGGAGGGAAGATGTGGATGGGTGGCATACCGTCAATAGCAGAGAGCAAGACTCTGGAATGGTCGTAGGCAATCACGTTGGCATATCTGTTCTTTGGTTTGTTGACCTCCAGGTTAGAGTGCTCCCAGGTGAACTGCTGACCAGGGTCGATGGACTGCGAAGTAGAAGATTTGTCATCACAGTGGAATATTTTGCACTTCATGAACACTGATCATAGTTCATTGCCAAGATTGAATTCAGCAATTACCCATGAGGTGTTAGAAAGCTTACTGAAATATAGCTTTCGCCATAGAGCAATTGGAAATGAAAATCTGACCTATTGTAGTTCAAATGCATCTCTTCAAGTTTCAAGCACACTCTTAAAGAGAGTGCTTGAAATTCAAGGCCATACTTAGCCTCGTATGTCTTCAGCCGTTTATCCAAGCGCTTGTTTGCCAAGGCTAAAAAAAAAGCCAGTTTATGGTAGTACCTTTGGCCAGAAACAATATATTTTGTGTTAATATCCATAATATTGTTTTTATTGCTGCTTTCAGACATCCATATATGTACAAAACAGCGAAGAAAGGTTGTAAGGTTGTCAAGTATTGTTAAAATCTTCGTCTCTAGCCCTTCAGCACGCAAGAAACATACTATGTGTTGGAATTTTAAAATAACCAGCTGCTATCCACTCTGCACAGAACGTGACTCCTAAATTAAACAGTGACCATTCGGTTTGTTATAAAAGTACCTGAGGTCATTGAGTCCAAAGGAAATCATTGTTCCCTGACTCAAAGCAGATTTAGTTGATGAATAGTTAAAGCTAGACTTTTATTCTTTTCTGTTCATTTAAGTAGAATCTGTTCTGGCCTCAGTATCTCTTAGAAAATGGGACGTCAACCGACACAGGAATCTCAGTTCACACTTTTGGCCTGCAAATCTTAAATTAAAAATGGAAGAGAGCACTTATGTGGATGGAAATTTGATTTAAAAGTGGACAGATGACATCAGAAATATGTGAACGATTAGTTGTTTTTGCCATGAAAGAACCACCACATATACATGATTAGATTTACAAAAAGATGCAGTATGTTCTGAATTGGTCACAAGGGAAAAGCTTGTGTTCCATTGGCTTTCCTCATTTGAGTTTTAGGACTTTATGGCACGGACTAGAATACCACACTTGAGACTAGTTCAACAGAATTTGCTATCCGCCTCTTTCGGCTTTGTAAAGCATAGACTGATAACAGTGCCTCATCGCCAGTAGATGAACTATAAAACATAATATCACGAAGGGAAATTACAAAGACATGAAAGATGGCATTCCATTTCACATTACAGGGGAAATATTGTGCTTGTTTGTAATGACTGCAGACTTTTTTTTTATGACTTAATCTGCATTGGAAGTGCAATAGACGCATTGCAACACACGTAGCCTCTTTGACCTTGCTCATAATACAGATAAATTTGGATATGATCACAGTTTTATGAGGTTTGGGGGCAAAAATGCATAAAAAATAGCTTTATTATTCAATTTTAGAAAACTGCTACGGCCATGGGAGGAAATACATTAGGAGGTATTTAGGGGCTCAGTGTGGATTGAAATGGAGTTCTTTATCTGCGGGGGACAAAACATTGGCTAAGCCTGATATTTTACCAAAATACGTTGAAACAGTGGGCTGCAACATTGCTCATAATAAAAATCTTTATTTCATTGTGCTCGCTGAATTGCCCCATTCCACTGCTCCGGAATAAGCACGATGAAATTGGAATTCAATGTACTTAAGCTGCAGTAATGATTGGGAAGCTTGGCAGACACCCATAGGGTGACCTCATAGATTTTGGAGCCAGTGCAGGACCCGCAGAGAGAAATGGGCAGAGAAAGGTTGACCGGTCCCTTCTCATACAGTGCCCCTGATAGGATCTCTTACTGTCTAAGTTTTCCAGGCTCCACAAGTGTTCTGCAAACATACGTTCATCTACAATGTAAAAGACACATTACCACTGTCTGACTACAGCCCACAGGGTTTTGAGGGCACTTCAATTTTAAGGACTTTTATGTTTAAAGATCTAAATCACACGATACATAAGTATAACTATCACCTTTGGTCCAGGACGCATTTTTATTTTGATAGTGGCAATCCATTCGAGAGAGAGAGACTTGAGCTAAAGTGCAGATATGATTAACAGGTTGGACAAGTGTCAGAAAACCTTTAGCCTTTGCAATCTCCATAGTCTGGTAGTGCATTAGTCACAACCATCAACAAAGCAGTAGAGCATTAGGTTTCTCCGGGATAAACAATACTGAATATTCTTCTACAAATGGACTGTGTGTTCGGTATGTTGTTTGCTCATCCAACACATTGGTATTGCAAAAGACAGTGATGCCTCGTGAGTTACTTTTTTTGACTTTTACACTGTAAAAATGTCATCGACTAAGTAATATAGGAAAATATCATTTGATGAGGTGATTAAATTAGATTAATGTGCACTAATTATAACTTTTAAATAGGTGCAGGGAAGACACTTTTGACTTAACATAACATTTATGATGCCGTGTTTTCTATTCAAGTGCCTCTGTTAGTCATGTCATTGAGCCAGCAGGAACAATACCAAGGCTCTAGAAAAGAAATGCGGCCACTATTTTTGTGTTAATTGTACCTGTGTTTTTCCTGCTGTGACATGTCAAAGTGGCCGCTGTGAAAAAAGGCGTACCTACTGGCTGATTTTAGATCTGTGAGTTAGTCTGAAAGTAGTTTCCAACGTTTCTCTCCCTTTGGCCGTCATCCACCAAAGGCAGTTGACACATTGTTGACATGCTTGAACTGCTGTGCGGCTGGCATGGATGTGCAATGCTAGGATTGACGCTTCCAGGAAAATATAATTAAATGCAAGGCTGTGGGTTTGCCCCACCGCAATAAATATTTACAGTATTTTGACAGTTTATGCGAGCACCTGGCGCGCGCCCCTATCTTGTCAGAATCGTCGGAACAATATCGGGACTCCACAGACGCTTACCTCATATTCCTGTGAAAACTTGAGGTTGTCGTTGGCTTTCAGGCGCTCCAGATGATCTGCCAGGTCCATAATTGGAATTGGTGGGTGGCTAGCCATACCTGTCAATCAGACAAACTCAAGGTCAGTCACCGGCCTCGTAAGAGGGGATCACCCAAGCACAAGCCAACAGTGAATCATTAGATAAGCAGCATGTGTGTTTAACAGGGGGAATGGAAGAGTGGGTCTTGTTAGGCTAGTTTGTTCACTCAAAGCAGTGGCCATGCTCATAGAGAGAATATGGACACAGAAGCCAATGAGAAGTCATCGAGCACACTTGCCCCACTGGGACTCTCCCTATTGAGAGAGAAGAACGTTATTCACACAGAAAGCTGCCGTGGGTTAGCATGAAAGTAAGACACAGACACAAACATCCCAGAAAAAAAAAAAAACGGAAAAAAACCAAAACTAAAACATTCATAATGTTAGGCCAGATGTTGACGTCTGCTTTGAGTGATGACATGTTTTCAGGCTGTCATTTCAAACTCCGCCTCCTGTGATGACATAGCATTAACACCAGATGGATTAGATGGGGATGGGAATACAAGACTAGGCAGAAAAAGGAAAGAAGGGAATTAAAGCTATTAAAAAAAAAAACAAACCAAAAAAAAAAACAAATCATGTCAAATGCATAATCGAGACCAACTAACTTGACAAATGGAGGTTACTGGGGTGACTGGACGCACCTGAACCTGTGGAGGAAACGGCGGTGTAATTAAATACATTGCAGATGTTATGTGATGACTATTTCCTTCACAAACAGAAGGGTAGGCATTGAAACGTGACAAGAAGTAGTTGAATGAATTATATGTATTCTAAATGGAACGTTCATTAGTAACATACAAAATCATCATGCTAGAAGCTCGGCTTAGGCCACCATGCTTTTGTCATAGAAGAAAGCGCACGGGGAATAAAAAAATCCCAGCAGCACAAATCAAAGTCAAGCAACCACAGGATATTATTTGACATTCATTTTAACCTGAGGATGCTGACATGGTGATATACTACTTGCATAGTCTGCAGCATTAAGTTCCAGCCTGCAGTTAAGTTCACTTGACTTTGACAATGTGGAATTGACATTGTTGAATATGGGTGGTAGTCCCGGTATGCGTGCCATCAGCATATTTTAAGAGCGCCGATGTAGGAAACAATCAAAAATGTAGGGTTTTGAACAAGAGTTCACTAAGACACCTTTTTGTGCATGTTGCCACAATCTAGCCTGTGGCAAAAGGTCTGCAAGTGCCATTTTGATACACCTACTGGGTATCTTTCTCTCCCTCTCCCTCTCTCTCTAACTTTGAGGTGATGTTTCATTTCGGTTGCAGCCACAAGTGGGCATTAGCTAATGGAAGCTGAGCCTCGTTTTCCCACCCACTCTCGCATCTCTCTGAAAGACGGCAAAGGGTGTTTCTATTGCAGCCCCGCTACTCAAAATCCATTTCCACCACTGGGGGACAATGAAAGTACCATTTCCAACACGCCGTCGCTCAAACATCAAGCATCCTTAAGATGAAAATGTCCATTGAGGGGTAAAAAGGTGAAATAAAGGGTAGAGGGAGTAGGGGATAGAGGTGGTCTAATGTAGAAGCACTTCAGGACTTGAGAGAAAGTGGTCACGTGGTCCGGGGGGGGGGGGAAATGTTCGGTCCTTTTTAAGCAACCGGAGAGCCAAGATACCGGCTCTCAGAAAGACTGTTTGGGGGGGTGGTGGAAATGATGGCTTCAGAGGCAAAATAGTGGGAGGATGGTTGAGATCACTCTGAGCCAAAAGGAAAAATACCCCTCTGCCAGGATGAAACAGCCAGTAATGGTCCTAACATCATTGAAGGGCTTTCATAAATATGCATAATCTTTTTTTTCAAAAATGAGCCTGCAGGGTTAATTCATCCTGCTTTCACACTAGCTGACCTGAAAAATATGGCTTTGATATTACAACATTATTGGCGGTCTCTGAACACCTGTCCCAAAGCAGTTGGCGCCAGAGGTACACAAACGGCATTTAAGTGTGTCTCTCACGGTCAGGACAGGGGCAGAGATGCATACCTCCTTCCCAGGTGATAAATGGACTGTGACGCTCATTGTTTCTCCCAGGTGAGAAACAGCCGCATGACCCAAGTCAAGGCGTGACCGCTGACCACCGCTCACCTGAAGCACTAGAGGTCGAAGTGAGCAAACGTTTGCGTTTACAGCTTGTCACCACTTTTCTCGACGCCATCCGTTGGCCCGCATACAAAACGGAAGTCGTGACACATTTTGTATTTTTTTTTTTTTCCACCTCCCCTCACCTTCCACAACACCTCATCCTGTGACTTCTCGCAGCAGGATAGCATCCAAGCAGGACTGTACTATTCTGAGTGAGCATGACAAGCCTTGATGACCTGGATAACGCAGGTGCAGAGGAAGACGACAGCTGCCATGAAACTGTCAAGTTTGCATTTCTGCCTATTCATTTTCCACAGAGAGGTGTCTCCGGGGAGGAAACTGTCAGTTTTGACCCTCTGTGCCTTCTCTAAGCACCTGTCCATTGTCTATCTGCAAACTGCTCGCTTGTTTAATGCCAATCTCACAGCATAGATGATTGACTTTTTGGGGTGTTAAGGTATTAGGATTGAGTGTTAGCGGTGGATGCAAATGAACAACAATGGAGCATATAGACCTAATTCTGAAGATACGTTATTCCTTTTAAGCAAGCAACCGGTAGCATTGGCGTCTCTCACAATGCATATTCAGTTGCATTCAAAGTGAAGGCCACCGATGTGCACTGGCTTCGTTTGGAATACTCACCAGGCGTTTGGAAGTTGAGGCGTCGAAGCTCAACAGGGTCAGTTGGGTGATGCAACGGCATTTCCTTGCTGTTGGGTAGACTGCCTTTCCTAGCTTCGGATTCTGCTCGTTTTCTGCAGAACAAACGGCAAATTGTAATTGTTTTTGATGAACGACTTTTTTTTTTTCGTCTTACTGTATAACCTCAAAGCTTTGCCTTGCGGTCTGATAAATGCTACAGTCAAATATGTAATTATAGAGGTGGCAGCAGTGCATTCTTACAGTACATAAGGCTACAGAGGGTGGACTAAATAACATCAACCCTTCACAGTGTAATGCAGCCTAATACAATAGCCGTTTAAATACTACATTTAGTGAAGCTCTTTGCAATGATGGTGTCAACTCAACTCGGTAGTCATTCTGAAGTCGTCGTTAAGGGTGGTGTTTAGATGGGAACAGGAAGGTATCATTTACTACAGAGCATTGTACTGGATAGCATCATGATGTAGCGTGTTTTTATTTCTTCTGCTCCCTTTTATGTTTGAGTATTTAGAATATATGTTCTTTGTTTTTCGCATATCTTTAGTTTACAGCATCGTCAACTCAAAGAAATCATGCAGTCATGCATAAAAATCAATAGATTGGCCACTGGCATGGATCATGTTTTGCAAAATATGCATTATAAGCACACAGCATGATATTATAATGACCTCAACCCCAGTGGCTAACAAATTTCTAGATGTTTATATATAATATGTATGGGGTATGGAGGAGAAAAGAATGGTTCAAAGGGAATTAGTTTTTCTCTACTTCTTTCTCACTCTTACCTGTCTGGTTTGCTGCTCCATTGGTCAGCAAGAAAAGAAATATCGACACAACATTAGGTGGTAAGACCTTTGGCTTTATGTAATGGGAGAACTCCAGTAACTTTCCTGTAGAATAAGCGAAGGACTGTGCGCGTGAGAGACAAACGATACCAATCATATCTCGGTTTTGCTTTACGTGCAAGATTAGCGACGCTTCACTTTCGGAGATTATGCTCAATTATGCCGCCTTGGAGCGCTTTGTTTCAAATACTACGGTTTCCCCAGGTGCATCCAAGATTTGTACATTGTATCTCTGCTATTTCAAGCAGTTGCAGCTGATTGCTTCTTGTTCAAGCATAAAAGTCATCTCTTGACTCCTAATTGCCATGTCTGTCTTTTCCTGCAAATAAGCATACCACTGTTACATTTATTAAAATCAAGGATTATGCATATTCAGGATTTATGCGTGTGGCATTATAAATGCGAACATGTGGGATCATCATTCATGAAGCACGTACTGTATTCAAATGAAGCACTGAAACGATTTTATTTGAAAAATGACCAGAATCTCTCCGTCTGTTTGCAGACATGACTTGACTTCATTTATTCCACGTGTAGGTGTACAATGTACACTGATTTATGTGTCGCTGATAAAAGCCCCACATTGTTATCCCCATTGTCCTTTCCCAGAGCTCAACATAACATGGTTGTTGCCCTTTGTTTTGCACAAGAGGCACACTCTGTCACATAAAAATTGATCTCGACAAGAGAAATATCTCCTGGTTATGCACCGAATGCTCCCTAACGTGGCGGTGACACTGGCAAGGTAATTGATGTGTAAAACTGCCGGAAACTCTGAAGCCCCCCCCTCTCCCGACACATGCGATCTTTGTTCACTTTCAGTTCACCTTTGTGTTATCCAAAGCAAAACTTGATATGAATGGAATCCAAGGACAATACGGTGTAAGAGAGAGCCGGAATGAAGCTGTATGCATAAACCTCTTACATTACACTGCTATTGATGTATTTCTTTGTCTCCAGTATTGGTACTGTTACTGATTATAGCTTGTGCTGACTCTTCACTTACTAATCTTACCTTCCCAAAATTACTTCTTGAGGCCTACTGTTAAATTCTGCTTAGGACCGGGCATTTGATTGAATGAACTCTGCGGAACATTATGTAAAAGGGGGGGAAGAGACAAGATAGTGAAGGACAGAAAAGGTCTGCGCGTGGACGCATGCATGGAAAATGTGCACTTGCATGTGCGTGACATGGCTAAGCAGGAGGGGCAGCGTAAGGTCGTAGTCGGGATCTGCGGAACTCCTCTCTCTTGTGGAATGGGTAGTAAAAGGGTAGCATTTTAGGTGGTTGGGATGCTTGCCCGCGCCCCCCCCCCCCCCCCCCCCCCCCCCCCCCCCCCCCCCCCCCCGGGGTCTTTCTAAAGCTGCAGACACATCCAGTGACATGAAGCAGATAGTCAAAGCTCTGCCCTCCTACGCTTGACTGATGTGCAGTGACAGCACGAGGTCTCGGTACCACTAGGGTGCTTCAAGACAAGAACAACAACGGGGGAGAAAAAAAAAAAGGCTGTTTTGATTCGGTGTGAAAGTGCACTGCCGCATATGTTTACTCCGGCTTTACACGTGTGTCTTGCGAGTGCAAGCGAGGTAGATGGATGTGTCTGATTAACTTTCAGTCGATGCCTGCGTGAAGGATTGTGGGCGTCTGCATTTGATGGCAGCCCTGGTAGCGGTATGCTTGGATTTACTCATCTGAGATTTGGAGTGTGCATGTGTTACCCGGGAGTGAGGGTCACGGATAGTCTGAAGATCGATGCGCCTCAGGCTTCGGAGTTAAAATCTCACATTTAGTGTCTGCATTTGAATGTGCTAATTAAAGATTTGCGTAGTGTAGTGTATTGGTGTCATGAAAGCTAAATATTGAATGCCCATACATAAAAGTTGAGTGGCTGTACATGAATTTTAAACGCACATATATAAGTAATGATATTTATACAGTGCATGTTTTGCACCAGCCCCTGCAGTGACTTTGCCAGTATTATATGCAGTGTTTATGTTTCGTGTTAAGGTCATGGGGTGGATTCTCATGCATTCGCTTGACTTGACGGCTGATTCTCGACGCAGATGATCAGTCAATATCCTCACCTCTTGTAGAGGAGAATGGCAATGACGATGCATATGATGAAGACGACAGCCAGCACAGGGCCCACCACCCAGATGAGGCCTTCCTCTTCGTCGATGATCGGTTGGGGGTCGATGTCGGCTGACACAACCGGGTCCGAGTAGGGGCTCGTGGCGTACATGATCTAAGCCAGGGAAAGCAAATCGCTGATCAATATTCTATCTTAGGATCTTTTTTTTTTTCCCCCAACCATCATGCGCTTCATTTATGGATCGGACCTTATCCTACTCTCTATTCCATAATTGCATCGATCTAGTGATTCTGAGAGATGTTTTCTTGCGAATGTATTACACCACTCCTTAAACAGATCTTTACTTTGAATTGCATTGACATCCAGGACTGATTGCTGAGGGGATACATTAGATCCAGGCTTATTTGAGGAGCTCAAGATATTCAAAGCACTACTGCAAGACTTCAATTAATTTGCCCCCACTACAGAGCATATCTAACAAGGCTCTGACAAACACAGCATGACCAACAATACAAATTAAAAGGCAATTCAAAGTTTTGCTGTGTAATTTCTGCTAAGCTGCAGTTTGGCCAATCAAAATGATCTTTAATATCTCCTGCTATACAGGAGCCTTGATTGAACTATTTCACATTCTAAGAGGAGATAAAAAAAAATGGTCTTGTGGGAAGAAAATATATGCTTCAGTGGGCAAATTAGAGATTTCCCTCAGTCCGTCATTATCGTTTTTGCTCTACCTGAACTCGGGGTTAGCGGGAGAGAGTGCGAGGCAAGCCTATATAGAACCTGCAGCTCATCAAATCCATCATCACGCCTGCAGCTGCCTAATCATGCGGCTTTCTGGACTTTCATCCAGACAGACACATGCGCACACACACACTAAGTGCAGCAGCAGAGATAAGGCGGACCGCACGTAGGACGCAATTAAAGAGGAGGCCCGTTATCGAGGCATTCTAGCGATCAGCTAAGGTCTTAAGGGGTTTCTCTCCCTAAAGCAACAAGGGTCAGCTTCTTGGGCCAGCTGCAGCTTTAAGTTTTTAAGTCAAAGCCTCACGAGGGCTCAGAGTAACACATCTAGCCAGGAGCGAACTCCAACCAGCCAACCAAGATGCGGTGGATTTAGGCCTCCGTCTATCAACATGCACGACTTTAGTAGAGATTGCCAGCATTGAATAACCTAGAGGTGAGCAAGCTCATGGCTGCAGCTGAACTCAAGCATAATATGAGACACGTAAAACTGAGACAATGCACGAGTGAAAGAGCAAACTTACATTTTCAGACATCTCCAAAACGGCAAGCACAAAGAAGATGTACTCCTGGCCATTCTGGAGCTGTTTGTTTTCAAAGTCCCCGTAGATTTTGCCATCTCCCAGGGTGAACTCTTTGGGCAGGTCTTTGTAGTAGGCAGCGATATAGGCTTTAGGCTCTGCCTGCCTCCGGAAGCGTAGGCCTCTGCTCGTTCGGTTTATCTCCTTTAGCAGCTACAGCGAAGGGGTGAGAAGCAGGCGGTTGATAACGCACGAGGACATGTTCCAGCACACACATAAGAACACATCTCCACCACCCAAATCAGTCTATCTCTCTTTTTTTTTTCCTGATTGCTGAGCTTAAATTTCTGATTGCAAGAGGCAGAACATTACAGAAAAGATCAGTGACTTATTTCATCTGTTTTCATTTTTTTTGTGACTCCAAAAGATTGTGAAATTAAAAGATTGTGTGGATTTTCCAGCATATAAAGTAGATGAGGATTATCCAACGGCGTCAAACAGTAAAAAAAAAAAAGATGACTGAATTAATTTACAACTTACAGAGCTCTGTTACTGTTCTCGTTGATACAATCAGAAATATTTTTTGCTTGAGATGGCTCGACGCGGACAAATCGAATCTGAACAGTGTGCAACTGTTCCGTATTTTTCCAATTCACTTTCCCATAAATATTCATGACAGAAATGCAAAAGTGAGGATAAATTAATTGTATCAACAAATTGCTTCAAACTGTGTTTTGCCGTAACTAAACTGTATCTGAAAAACAAAACAAAAACCCAAAAAATGCATTGTTACTACCCTCCCTACCCTTGTTACTACATATGAGAATTAATGTTGAAACTAAATTTCCCACATTCCAACAATAATAACGCTCACAGGCTGAATCCCCACACATCACACAAGTGTGCCCTTCATGCAGTTCGTCTGTACCATCTGACTTTAAACTTCCAGTACAAAGCGCGGATCATAATTATGCTAATCAGGCCCCGGCTAGTTGTTTGGACGTCTGATTTCATATCTCTGACTTGTGTGCTCAAATGAGATCGCGTGTGTGTGTGTGTGCTGTGCGCGCCTGTCATTCACATTAAAGTGTGTGCGTTCCTGTGTGTTCTGTTTTGGCTGCGGGGCTGTTGGTGCCGCCCGATAATGTCTTCAATCATCTCTCCTGTCAACACGGCTAAATCTAGCTGCCCTTGGGAAAAGTTGTGAAAAGGTGAGTGCCAATATTGACAAACAAATAAATTCTGACAGAGGGGTGACTTTTGGGCAATCGGTCAAGGCTGCAGACATGGGCCTGTAGGCATGAGCTGTAAAGCCAATGCCAGATGAGACATGGTGCGGTTTCTTTTAGCCTCCTAGACGTGATATATTATGATGTTCATACACTAGAAATCAATATTTTAAAACTCGCTGTTTCAAAATAAGATATCATTTGCCAGAGGATTTGATTCGCAAATGACAATCATTGCCCACGTTTCAATTTGTAGGGGGGGAAACTGAACTAGGGATAACTTTTTAGAAGTTTCTATACATATCTAGGACAAAGACTACAGTATGTGCTGCATCTGAAGTAATCTAATGTAGCTAAGCTTACAGTACATAGCAATAAAGCATTAGTTTGCTTGCACGCTTAATCGTGCCTGCAATGCACAGGAGCTCCTGAATTATCTCAACTGGCTAAATATAAAAGTTGTCAAGTGTTTTGTGCACACGCAGTAACCCAGCTTTGCCTGGAATGAGAAGAGACATGAAGGCCTGATGCAGCTCTTCAGGTAATTACCACAGACACAAAGAGGTGGAGGAGGAGGAGGAGGAGGAGGGGGGGGGGTTGAGGTTGAGTTTGCAGTGCTCTTGATGGCTACTTCATGTTCTCATTTCCATATGAACAGTGCTCTCTGCAGCTATTTGCATCAATCAGCGAGACTCATCTCCCGTTCCTCCTGCCCTCTTAACTGCCTCAACTTATTTATTTTTTTCTTCCAGTTTTGAGAAAAGAAATGTACGGTATGTGCACACAGTTACATAGGCCCTGTTGAGAAGCCGAGTACAATAACGGCATATATATTTTAAAAAAAAAACAAAACATAAATTTCTCATGCTATATTTTCACTTTTCTTGGTAAACTGAGCCATTATAAACTTACCTCTTCCAAATTCATCTCGTCGGGATTGTCCCAGGGTTTGAAAAACTTGCCAGTGCGCTGCTTCTTCAGAGGTACGACAACAATGTAATATCCCCTGGAAAATTAAAAAAAAAAAAGGACAGCACATTCATATTCTAGATCACTGCCAATTTTCAAAAAACACAAGTTCAACTGTTGCATTTCCAAGACAATGATTACTGTTTCCTGGACAAACAAAGTCCTGCATGACAGCTAGAACAAATATAGCATTGCACAGTGTCCACCATCACTTGATTCTGACCATTTCCCCCTGTTTTCCGTTTCATTTAAGCATGTGAAATATGGTAACACCTCACCGAGGCCCCCTGAGGGCTAATTAGGAGACCTCTGTGAACGCAGAGGAGATACAGAATTAGAAGGATTTTCATCCCTTCATCAGGGTGGCAAGAGAGATAACGGCTTCTGCCAGAGTTTCTGGGCTTCCTGGTTGGGCACCGCACAAACCAGCCTTAGCCAGGAAGGCAGTGTGGCAGGCTAATGGGAACCTAATTAGCTTAAGCTCTGGCATGGGAGACAGTGGGCCAAGTGCAAGATCAAAAAAACCCAAGATGGGTTTGAAGCGTCGGTCTGCAATCGGATGTGCTCCTTGGCCTTCTGACAACCCTGGGCTTTGTTGAAAGGCTGTAAGAGATTTTAAAGGGCTTAGAGGAGTGCTCTTAAATGAGACGGGCTGTTTCAGTGTGTAATGACTGAGGTGAAGTGGATATTACACTGAAACATAGGGATGAATACAAATGACTCAGTTTTTGGAGGGATTGTCACTGACAAGGTCAGCTATCAGGTTAACTTGTTTATTTCCATTCACAATCCATCAGTAAGAAATAATCATCAGTAATATGGGCATTAGCAATGGACGGTTCCACCGCACCATACTCAAGTCATGTATCCAACAAAAGAGTCATTTTTTTCTGATACGATTAAGTCATATCATATTATGATTGATGCAAGTTGGCATGTAGGGCAATACCGGAATGTGCACTCCTGGTTGATGCATCAACTCATGACTGATTTTGATACAAAACTCAAAATTCAACCAATGATTTGAACCATTTCAGTGCCAAATTTAATTATAAGTAGAAATCACCTTTCAGTTTGATCATCTCTGCTCACCTTACTCTCTCAGATGTCTGCACCGTCGGTAGCTCCACAGTCACCATACCGTCCGAGTTGGTCTTGCCAATCAGGTAGGGTTTGGTGCGAAGGATGTCTGGGGCCGTCATGGTGCTCACACGGTGCTGCAGGCCCCCGGCACTGTTGCCACGATTGGTCAGGAGGAAGGAGTACTGTGTCTCAGGTTGAAGACCCGTGATTAACTTCTGCGTTAGCTTCCCGTCCACCTCCACGCTCTGGCCATTATCGTAGAGGATCTGTATGCCGAGGAGTTGATGTTTCATGTACTTTGGTGTATTGTAGGTGTTAACTGAAGCACTGTAAAGTATGTGCGCACATGGGAATATATTTAGCTCAGCAGTGCTTACAGTAAAAGGTTGTGCTGGGTTGTAGGTGTCTGGGATTTCCCAAGTCAGCAACACCGAAGTCTTCATGGCAGCTTTCACGTGGAAATTTTTTGCAAACACTGCTAAAAGAAAGGGGGAGCAGGTGATTTAGACACAAAACATCCTTTTTTATCTATCTGCACCAATGGTCCCACACCAGTGCTTACCTGAGAAAGTCTCCTTCAAAACCAGGCTGACATCTGTACTACACTGAACTCAACACTGTCCGCTTACCTTTTACCAACACCAACTTAAATTAATGACTGACCTTTGCTTAATTGACAAGACACAAAGAGACATACATACTTACACGTGAGTTATTTTCTTTTTTTTTTTTTTTTTAAATCATTCTTAGATTAGGGAGACTGCTAAGGGTAGGACAATACGTTAATACCAAACTCCTCTGGTTGATTCCATATTTTGTGAACGTCTGCCATCTGAGGCTTTCAAAGGAAGCTGCTGTGGTTGGAAAGCTCTGCGCAGGAAAAGCTTGATTTTTTTAAAAGGGGAAATGGCTAAAAAGGTTCAGGGACTGGTCCTACCTTGATCCAAAGGCTGTGTCCTGAATTGGACACTTGGGCTATAGGGACCAGAGCCCTTGCTGGTGAAGGCACACATTTTAATATCATAAGTGGTATCTGCCTTAAGGCCATCCAGGATGACTGTTGATTCCGGTGCGGTGATGAAGAGTTCGGAGGGACTGCGTGGGCTGTTGATGTCCTTATATTGCAGAGCATATTTCACTATTTGCCCATTTCGCTCTGCCAGCAAGACAGGTTGCCAGCTAACCTGAATGGTCGAAGTGGTGGCACCCTCTGCTGTAATGCTCTGAGGGTAACCGCTCGGGAAATCTTCGTTTGTGGTGACTTCTTTGACTGTCTCTTCACCAAAGCCCACTTTGTTGCGAGCCGAAAGGCGGAACGTGTATGAGGCTCCTTTATGGATCTCTTTGGTGGTGTAGTGGTTCTCCCTCTCGGGGAACTCGATGACGGTCAGTGGATCCACGTCTTTGCGGCCAAAACGGAGGCGATATCCTTGCAGAGGGCCATGGGTTAATGCTGGGGGATGCCACTGGAGGAGAGCTGTGCCCATGTTGGTTGCACTGACCATTAGCCGAGGTTTTTCAGGAACTAAAAAAATATACAAATGGAAAAAGGGACAACTTGTTATAATTATGCTTTAATTTGATCATATTAGTAATAGGCAGGCATTCATTATTCATATTATTCTATCTCTCCATCTTTCTATATGCACAATTAAGTACTTTTGCTGTGGCATAATGCTGTCAAAAGAGGTTAGTGAGAGAGCTGCTTTTTGGTGTCCTTTTTTTCCGTCTTTCACTCTCTGCATTTTCCATTATTTTGAAAGCGCCCTCAGCGTTGCCGCGTCACACCAGTGGGTAAGAGTTATTGCACTAAATGAGACAGCAATTAGCTGCATTCACACTTTACATGCTCGATGATTAGAATACTTGCCTGGTGCTTTTTCCTTTATTGGCTGCGGTTTCACAGCTTTCCAATTTTTGTAATAGAACTTGCATTTATTCAAGAAATTCAGCCCTACACACAAATCTTGTATATTCACAGAGAACCCCAGGAGGATTTGTCAGCAGTCGATGGTTACGTTACCTGCGCCAGTGGTGGTGATCAGTTTGGGCTTGCTGCGGGCACCGTCGCCCTTTGTCGTATAGGCCGCCACAGTAACTGAATACGTGGTCTCAGCCTGCAGCTCTGTGATGATCATTTCCTGTAAAGATGCAGGACTTTAGTTGCCAGACAGTCAGTGGCTGACTTACAGATAGAGAGATAAAAGCGGGGATGTGCTGTCAGCATAATCATCACAGATGTCATACAGACACATTCTCTCCGCATATATTTAAAGTTGAGGCATGCTTCAGTGGAAAGGGTTGTGTTAAATAAATAACTTGGAAAACGAGTGTTTTAAAAAATAGCTTCCTCAGTAAACACAGATTTCAAACCTTTAAGGCATACGGTATAGGTGACTATTTGGTCAGTTAAATTTAATTTGAACCCAGTGTTAGTCAAGGATTCCATCTGCAGTCTTTTTTTTTTTTTAAAGGTAAGTATATTAAGAGCTCAAGGTCTTGAACTCCTAAAGCACAAAAGACACATGCCACTCATGCAGAAGATAATACAAGGGGAAAAGAAGGGGAATTTTGTCAAGTTCAGCTACTCACATGTTCAGTTGAATCATCATATTCCCACTGATTATGATATAAGAATATGGAAAGAGAAGAGACAACAAATAAGGCCCAGGTACAGCCACTATTCACTGATGAGAAAATATACACAGTTTTTTTTCTGCAACCACCAAATAAATGTAGATTTATTTTAGTGAAAGTAGCTATAATCACTTGTGCAGATAGATGTGTGCCAAACTGTTGTAATCAGTGACAAAACAGTTAAATAGTCACTATTTTACTGAGCTCTGTGACTGATGTGACATGTTGATAGCTTTTTCCAGCTGAAATAAAAGACTTTGCTGTAGCTCATGTAAAGGCGAGAGAGAGAGAGAAAGCGATACTGTGTCTGAGAGATGAGGTGGCTGGCTGAGGAGGGTGTTGTACCTGAGCATCATCAATCAGGATGTCCTTGATGACTGGCTGTCCTGTGGGCTCCCCATTAACCATCCTGACATAGTGCACCTGGTACCCTCGGATCTGACCGTGCTGCTTGGTGGGCATCGGTGAACGCCAGATCACTTTAATTGATGAGGAGTTGACAGCCTCCACCTCAACTTTACGAGGTGGCCCGCTAGGAACTGGAGGAACACCATGGGATAGAAGAAAAAAGGTCAAAATTATAGAGAACCTCTTCACCTTCTTTTTAAATCTTGCCCAAAAGCCGTAGCGGAAAATGCTGCAGTGACAAAAAAAATCACAAAAGTGCAGCAAACTGCAACAAGCACTGCATGACATCAATATTTCAACAATGGTAAGGGGGGAAAAAAACAACAGCAAAAACAGGTCTGACAACTGACCTAATCTTGAAACATTAAAAATGAGTAGCGTGGATTTTTAAAACATGGAATAAAAATGTGTTTTGTCAAAATAGAAAAGTGGAGCCAAAGGGGGGCTTCAAGTGTTTCAAATACTTGAAGCACTACAAGAATTTTGGCTATGGAGCAAGGAAAAAAATGAATAAAAAATGATTCTATCTCATGAGGGGAGAAAAAAATGTAAAAAGAAAAATGGCCTTCAAAAAATTCTTCCACGTTTTGTTATTCCCACTGTCCAGAACTTGTCCTTTTGCCAAGTTCCCAAAAATAAAAAGTGAGGTCTATAAAAAAATCCTGCCACTCAAAAAAATACTACAGAGGATATTTCAAAGTTTCAAAAATGACAGTTGGGACTGGAAGTTGGAGGCCTGCAGCTGAAAATGCCATACCATGTGTTGAAATTGAGCAGCGTAGGGGGAAAAAAGCCAAAAAAAGGTTGCAAAGTGAGTCACAGTTAGATAAAAAAGTGCACAGTCCAAAATGGGGCTAAAAGTATCAAGTGGCGGCAGTCGCATTAGAAGCAGGCAGAGGGGGTAGAGAAGAAGAGGGAGTTGTAGATACAGTTGTTAGTATTTGACGGGGTGGGTTAAGAGGGGTAGACTGGATTTGCAGCCGAGGCTTTGCTTTAGCGAACACATACCATCCTCCTCTGTGCGGATGAGCTGTGGCAGGCTTTCTGGTCCTGCTCCCACATCTGTATGAGCAGTGACCGTCACGCGGTACTCTGTCCATTTTTCCAAGTTTTCCAAAAGGTATTGGGAGCTTTCCGGAGGTATGTTGGAGATTTGATGTGCAGTAGTGTCCTCTCCTTCAGTTGCAGCATACTGGATGGCGTATTGCGTTATTATTCCATTTTGTAATTCCAGTGAGGGTGGCTGCCAACTTACCAGGATGTTGGTGGAGCTGGAGCTATAGCACTTGACTTCCTGAGGTGGGCCTGAGGGCTCTGGTTGTTGGGTTGGTATTTATGCAGGTGCAGGGTTTTTTTGTTTGGTCAGGCCGTTCATTGAGTTGGATTTTTGTTTCAAAGGAGTTTCAGTTTTTTTTGGTTTGATCATGATGATGATGGTAGAATTGACCAAACAAAGGAGAAAAACAAAAGAAGAGGAAAATAAAATGACACAAAATGAGGAAAAATCACGAGGACTTGTATGGACAAATGAAAAGCATTTTAAAATCAATGAAACGTCACAAATAAAGACAAAGCAAAAGGCAAAGACCAACACAAAAGTGTACACACTGATGATGAATGGAAGGTGTTGATTGGAAAAAGGACAGTTTCAACATATGTAACCTACCTTTGTCATGAAAAAATAATTATAAAAAAACAAAGGGAAACAAAAATCATATATCCCAATATACCATTTCGTAGAACCTTTTAATTCTAAAATGAAAGCCTAAAATTATTTCAAAGTACTCAAGAAATAATTTAAGATAAACCATTCCAAAGTAAATGTAGCAATAACTAAGACAAATTTGGCAAGCAGTTACCATCAATCCAAAAACATAAAGGTTGATGCTTTAACTAGTTTAAGATAGAAAAATGTTGTATTTGTCACCAACCTTTCCGAAGCCTGTTGGTTTGTGGTAAAAGCCTGATTGTACAACAGAGAACTTCCCAAGGAGACATGACTGATTTATTAGATTCTGATAACATTGGCATGCACTTTTGAATCATCTTCAATTGATTACCTCGGAGCATACATCTGGGCAGAGTTTGAACTTCTGAGCTTTTATACCCACCTGATCTCTGCCCTTGCCTTGCTCTGAGAGACCTCAGATTTATGTTCGATTTCCAAAGGCAAATACAACAGTTCAGCGGGTTCTTTTGGAATTCTCCGGTTTTAGTTGAATTTTGGTGATAAACAACAGAATCCAGTTTTTCAATTTTCATCCTGCTTCATAAATCTGAGGTCTTTCGGGGGGAAATGTCCCTAACTACAGAGACAATACTTGCTTTGAGCTTTCTATGATATAGTTACTCCACTCTTTAATGATTCTAATTTTAATTGAATTGGAATTGGACAATCCCTTTGTGGTCCATTGAAGTGGTTTTTGGCAGCGTAGCTACATAGAAAGCTCAGTCTGAAAAAAATCTCTATTCTCTTATTTTTGGCTGACATGCAATGTCAAGAGACAAGGCTTCCTAAAATGCCCTTTCACTTTTAAAATAAAGAACAGTCAACTAACGCATATGCGGGCATTCACATAAATAATTCATGGCTATATCATTCATTTAAGCCAAGAAGTGTTTTTGCACAACAAAGGTGGAGAGGAGGTAGTTTTTGTAACCTTGTCTCCTGGCTTCACAGGAAAGCCTGGGTACGCTGTCCATGCAACCTTTTCAAAGTGAATACTGCATGGTCAGGTAGACTTCATAACACTTATTTACTATTCAAATGTTACATCTTTTCAAATGCATGAACCCTCAAAAGAAAAAAAAAAATCATATTTGCTTTATCTGTGCTCAGGACCTTCCTGACAGTTTTGTCACTTTTTTGGATTCTGCAGCACACGTAAAAAAATTTTGAATGCATTTGAAAATGTGTTCCTTCCCCAAATAGTTTAAACTCAGATAAGGAAGAAGACCTACGTGTCTGAGGAGTTTCTGCAGAGATCTCATTGGTGTAAGCCCCAACGCCATGTTTACTACGTGCAGCCAGCCGGAAAGTATAAGTCGTGAAGGGCTTCAAGTCCTTCAGCAGGTATGTTGTTGTCGGCTCAAAGCTGATATGTTTCTGGGGAGAAAGTTTCATATCGTCAGTTTTTTTAAATCAACAAAGTTACAAATAAAAAAAAAATGAATACAAGCTTTCTGCCCCTATGAAAATAAAATGTGAGGGTATCATTGTTTGCTGTCAGAATTGTAACAAGTTGTTGGTTTATATAAATGAATGTGACAATCAATTTAGTACACTTTATAGCAATTGACAAATTGCACTGTAAATCTCATTCTTTGGCTATTTGTATGCAGTCACGTTTGACCAAAGTCTCCAAGATAAAAACCAAATGGCGTCATACTGTATCTGCTTCTGACTCTTCATACCTCTATTGCCATGCCATGTGGCTGTGTTTTTTAGTGTTGTGCCGTTTATAACTCCTTATAAATGTTAATGTACATAAAAAAAAAAGCAAAAAGATAGATAACTAATAACCAACTTAATCCTACATATCTGGTATAATGTTAATATGTATGACTTAGTGGTGGGGAAGAACAAAAACATCATTTCATAACACTGCTTTCTAAAAATAAACTGGATGATTGCGTAACACAAGCTACTACCGGACAATTACAGTGTGATTTGTGTTTTAAGCTAAGGTTTTGGCAAAACATCTCAAATCAAGAAATAATTACCTCCTCTTTGTCGTCCCGCTTCCTGTACATGAGTTCATATCCTGTGATTTGATTTTCCTGTCCAGTCTGTGCTGGGGCGATCCATGAAAGCAGAATGCTTGTTTCTGATTTGGCTTCTCCTTTGAAGTCGGTTGGTTGGGAGGGAACTGCAATTGGAACGAAGAGATGGGTTCATTCTCTCTCATGTCTTGCACTATCCATTATTATTACAGTCATACTCGCGCAGAGGCCACACAGCCACATTGTATTTCAGGAGATGCACCAGGATTATTACAGTGCAGACACATAATATGTGGATACTTCATGCTGAAAAGAACATTTGACTTTTGAAGTAAACAACAAAGCGTTTACACTTCCTGCTCCGAGTTAATTTTTCATGCAAAACTATTTTTCCCCGTTTGAGAAAACCAATTGAAGTTTTTGTTGACAGCCTAAAGATTTGTGTGTTTACAGCTGTGGTTAACAACTGTAACCCACTAATGAGGATAAAAAATGTTGCTTCAAAAATGTTTGTGACACTCAAACATTACTTGTGGAGTAGCCTATGAACATTGGTTAAACTTGTTCAACTGTGGATTCTCTAACAACAGGAACAGAACATCCTGCTTACCTCCGGTCTTGGCGATGATTTGAAGGTCTGGAGAAAGAGGTCCATCACCTACTGAGGTGTAGGCCAAAACCTTGATATAGTAGGTCTTGTTGGGGATGAGGCTTTGGATGGTGACGAAGTTAGACCCCCGAACAATCTGCTTCTCCCATTGGTTGACGTGCTGGGCAGAATCCATGGTGTAGTAAACTCGGTAGCCCATGATCTGCCCGTTAGCCTCCTCTGGTTCATCCCAGTGGATGACAGCTGTGGTGGTGCTCAGCATGTGACCCCTGACCTGCCTTGGCGCCGTGCTGGGTGCCTGCTCAGCTGTTTTGGCCTCGATGCTCTCGCTGGGTGGCCCTCGCCCGATGTTGTTCACCGCCACCACGCGAAACTCGTAGTCCGAGTACGGGCTGAGGCCTCCAACGCTGTACCGGGTGGTGGCCACACCGTCGATCTCCTTGTAGGAGTCCTCGGAGTACTTGGACTTGTGTTGGATTATGTAGTAGGAAACAGGTTCAGGATTGCCAGAATCCCAAGTCAATGTTATGCTAGTGGCGGTGCGTTCGGTCACCACAGGAATGCCAGGAGCCTTCGGCAATGCTGTAATGAGAATTATTTTACATAAATATAGACAAAATATACAGAAAGAAGTCATTTAGATTTATTTTTTAGGTGTTTGAATAATACTGATTGCATTAATTTACCAGCCCCATTGTATTTGGTACTGATAATATACTGTAGTACTGTGCTGAAGTACTTTCTATTAGGTGGGTGCAAGATGATCTTCCTATTATTTAATTTATCTAGTTTCCATTTGTTTAAAAAAAAAATGTATATGAACCAACCTGTGAGATTAAAGGCTTTGCGTACCCCCCATTCAGCAGCCGAGAGTGCAGTTGTCATTAATCTCAGATTTCCCAGTGTTTATCACTTTAATAATTTAACAGGTAAATTTATTGCTTTAATTCCCTTCGCCGTGCCACATGGCAAAAGATTTGAGGGCAATATATTGTCTTTATATGCCATCTGAAGTGTGCTTCTGGGGGAGCTTGCTGCCAGACTGTTATATTGTGACTAATATCTCTATGTTATGTCTAGGAAAAACAAAGCCGAGTGTGTGCGTGTGTGTGTGTGTACGTGAGTCAGTCCCTTGTGTGCACGTGAACACAGCGACACCAATCTGGGATATCTTTCTGGTACGCTGCATTGTAGATATGATTACACTCAGATAAGTACCATGTCTACAGAGGACACCAAACAATACTCACTACGTTTCACACCCCCCACCCCCCCCTCCTCCTCACGCCGCGTCCCTCCCCCCCGCCTCTTGCTAACAGAAATGGTGAGCTTGTGGCTTTGTAGCTCTCCAGCTGAGAGATAAGCACTTCACTATATTCTCAATCTGGCATCTAATACACTGAGGCTGGTGCCAGGGCTTGTCTAAAGCTTTAAGGAATCCTCCACAGATGACTTATCGTGGCAGGGAGAGGTAAATAACTTTCTTTAAAGCACTGCCTGTAGTCTCTGCTTGGATAGTTTCCTCCGAACATAAACTAGCTCCAAATTGATGGATATGTTTTTAATTGCATACAGAATTTGAAACATTTTAAGGAAAATTGCTCTAAGTGAGCTATTAAAGTCCAAGCCTAGCCTTAATATATCTCTTGTCTGAGCATACCGCTGCAATTTCAGCCTCTAATTATAATGAAGAATAAGAAGTAGCTTTACCTTTCACTGTTATCTGCGCCACGGCCTCTATCACCCCCAGAGTTGACATGGCCACGCAGGTGTAGTTGGCCGACTGCCGGACGTCCGTAAGCTCCAAGACATTTCGCCCAATGGGCATGTCGTCTTCTGGTGTAAGGTCCTCGGCACCTAGCATCCACTTGACATACGGCATTGGAGAGCCCACCGCCACACATGTGATATTGACACTGCCGCCTGGCATGATCTCGTTGTCTGTAGGTGGAATGGAGAATCGCGGTGGCACCCGGCGTACTGAAAAAAGACAAAACGCGGCGTGAAAACCCAGCATAACACGGAACAACTGAATTCCTTTCATAGAATTGGCTTCAAATGTTGCCAGAACAAAAAAAAAAGGAAAACACATTGACAGATTATGTAACAAGAAAATGAACAGAATTGTAATTGCAGGTTTACTTAAAGCATAAACATAAAATCTGTTTCTAGTGAGATAACTTAGGATTTTTTTTTGATGGAGGTTAAGAAAACACATTTAAAAACATTTGGTCCAAGAATTAGAGATTTCAGTGGTGAATGGGTTGACATCAATATGAGCGCCATGCACAAAAATACTCTTATCACCATCGGTACAGATATACAGAACCGCACAAAGTGCTGGAGAGTCGACAGCACTTGCACAAGTTGTACGCACGAGACACAACTTTTAGGCTGCGCTCTTCCAGCTGATGTGAGACAATGTGCCGCGTCACATTCTCACATCACACAAACATAGACTCTAGCAATGCTAGAGAAGTCGCAAATGCATCTGGAGGAGGGGGGTGTAACGTTTTTTTCGTGTTTTTCAAGTCCAAAGTAGAAACTAGAGCTGTCAAATGTTCTGCATCCACTGCATACGCTCACCAAGCTAAGCTGTACCTTTTATGTACAGTCATGCAAGATAAGAAGCCTCCTATGCTTTGTGCTAGCCTGTCTTTAGCATAAACAAGGCAATGATTGGAAAAGTTCAACTTTTTAGGGTCCTTTCCAACTTCAGACTTTAAAACTCTGCCAGACAGCTCCGAGGATAAAAATTAAAGTTATACATACTTTCTTTCATGCTGTTGAATTCAGTGACAAATGAAAGGGTCTTTAGCTTATCACAAGAGGACCAATTATGCTGATGCTTAAAGCACTAACGTGTCTGGCCGGACTATATTCTATGATCATGCAAATCAAGAACTAACTGATGCAAATTAAAATAATTCAAACAGGACTGCAGGCCATTAAGTGCCCTTTAAGATAAAAAAAGGTTATTCAGATTAAAAGTTCATTCAGCTTCATTTACAAGGTGAGGCGAGCAACGCTCTCTTATGAAGACATAAGATTCTTGGATTGGATAATCATGATTAACTGCAGCTGCTGATATCAATCTGGATTTTTAAAAATATGTATCATTTGACAGCTCTAGTGGATACACATTCAAAAAAAATCAAGAACAACACAAATAAAAGGCTAAAATTTCAAAGAAAAGGTTACGTGACATGTAAGGGTGTCGGGAGGAGGGCTGCAAGGGCAAAGTAAGTAACATCAAGGGTTACATCGCTGTAAATGTAGCTAGCACAAGCTAAGGGTCCTGGGACAACGGAGAGACACTTGGAGAAGACGGCAACAACATCTTAGCACAAAGGATGAATGGATGTAAGGTTAATAGATAATATAATATTTCTCCTCGGGTTTAAGTGACGAGAATTTGTTTGCACAAATATCTAAGTACAGACGATGTGGAGCAGGAAAACGGAACAAGACTGCGGGGTTTGTTAAAAACACCTAGCGAAGACTGAAATTAAAGTGAAGTCAGTGTTACTGCTCATGGACGTCGAAACAGATTAGCGTTAGCTCGGTGAACCTTGGAGAAAACTGCTTTTAAATGCGGCATATTTGTTTACTGCCCGCTAATTGACCCTGCTTTCTAAACAGCCTCGATACTAGCTCCCGACTCTAAGCTAGTTACTTATGCAGGCATTTGCTATATTTGACTGCAACATTGGCGCACGCTTCCTGCTACCTGCTACTAATTCACAAAGCCCGTTCTGTTGAGCAGACTGCAGCTCCCCAGAGAGGAAAACTAGGGGAACCGCTTGCATTATTAAATACAACGTTTCTCTCACTCAATATTTAACTAATATCCAATTGGATCACGCTCCCCACAGACATAATATTATCCCGCTCATTTGAATATCATTACATTTGTCAAGTCTGGTGGATAATGCTCTAAATACATCATTCTTTCATGCCTTCCTGTGCCGAAACATCTCCGTCAGAGGAAGTGTATGATCTCGGAGGGCGAGGCCGTTTTTACAGCTTGGTGCTTGACTTTAGTGCCAGTTACGACAAAGGACGGATTTTGCTTTAACATATTTTTATCTCCGAGAAAACTTCAATTCAGGAGACCACCACAGGGAAAATTTTAATGTAGTGATGCTTAAATGGCTCTACGGAGAGAGAGATTGAGTGCTCATATGGAGCAGCGCTGCATCTATGTAGAGCAGCAGCCATTAGTTCCAGGAGCCCATAATCAAGGATATTGTTCCTGCTGGTGTTGCGTGCCACATTACTTTTCTTTTCTTTTTAAATAGAATTTATTACATTAATAAGATTTTTTTTTTCATTTTCTTATCCCACCTGCTTTGTTGTTAGTTGTGGAAGAAACTGAGCAGGAACACTGACGGGGAAAGGGTTGGGGAAAGGGGATGACTAGCTCAAGCGATTCAGAGGTGACCATGCAAATAGACCCTCAGACAGATGCAAATATCGTCCCGACCACCCCCACCTCAAAGATGCAAACATGCACCACCTATTTGACAGTCAAGCATTCTTACAAAGACTGTTGGCATTCTCATGAACTTTGGATGTGTGACAGAGATAGAAATGGCATCAATAGAAGTGTAAAAAAACAAGAAGAAGAGAGATATTTCTCTTTGTGGCAGACACATGAACTTCTGTTTTTGTGTTGTGTTCAAAAAGTAAAAACACACCAACCTTCTCGTAGCTCTGAGGGATGTAGGGAATTTGATGCAGAACAAAATGAAATCGGGACAGGAGAAAAAACAAGGGAAACACAGAGAGTAAAAAGGCCATGTTTTAGGTGTTCAAATGTCTACTTAAACAAATTGAAGGTCTCTCTAAGGTCTGTCTCTAAGGTGCAGGGAGCCCCTTGTATCTCCCTGGCACCACGATTACAAGTCTGACCTGTCTGAGCTCAAACATTTTGAATACAAAGAATTACTTTTAACACAAATTCTGCCCAAGCCATGTGGTTAGCTTAAAATAATGAATAAAATGAATGTATTTTGGTTTAGCAAATATTGTGTATCATGTTTCCTGAGGACTGAGTTGTAATTGACAATTAGGAAAGCTAACCATAAGACTGAAGAGCATTATAGAATTTATAAGAAAATTACAGAATCAGTTCATAAAAATATATCCACTACATACATGTATATATACAGAATTTAATTAAGACAATACGTGTCAATAGTGGAAGATTAACAGTGCGTTGTAAAAATAAAACAGATGTGACAGTGCAGCAAATATTTTGACTTAAATGGTGAAAGATTGCAGATTTTAAAAAAGAAAACATCACTGCTTCTACTCCACCTGCCCTTTTTTGTATTTGCTAAAATCATGAAGCTATAAAACACTATATGTCAAACAGTATCTGTAGCAATCAAAGGCTCTGACTGTTTATACAAGCTAAGTTTACATATAGGGTGGAATAATCAAAACCTTCAATATTGAAATTATTCTATACGGTTTATCTGTTTGTATCTTTTTTAATTATTTTTTTAAACTGAATTTTAAGTAGTGAGATTAAAGGTATCTTTCCAAGGTTGATCAACTGGGAGGAAAAAGGAAAAGAAAGGCCAGAAAGGATCTGTTCTCTGCTGGGGAAAGAGTGGGTACTAATGCAGGATGGGTCGTCCACCCTTTACCACCTCCGGCAGTCAGGTTTGAAAGGCAATTAGTAGATAAACACAGCAAGCAGTCTAGTCATTGGTGTTAGACTCAGGATAATCAACAGAAAGAACCAGGAACACATAACAGATCAGATACTGTAGGTTCAAATCAGTGCAGGTAAGTCAAGTACAAAAAAAGGAAAGAAAAAAAAAAAAGAACAAAATCAAAAACAAAGCATACTTACAATGACCTAAATATGGCCCCTGCAGACTTTACTGGCCTGTTCTTCGTGAATTTTAAAAAGAATGTTAATATAATGTTTGATAGAAGCACGTCGGTGCTGTTTACACGCGTTTCCTACCTCTGACATATAGATTTGCTGGGGCAGAGTAGCGGGTTCCATCGTTGTTGGTCGCCACGCATTCATACTTCCCCTGGTCAGACTCTTCGCTCTGCTCTATCTGGAGGGCTCCTGGTTGGGAATAGCAAATGGGGTAGCAGAGTATGTTTGGTTAAAACAACGTGGATTGCGTCGAGTTCACATGCAAAAATGAAAAAAGAAAAGAACTTGTTTGACCTCAAGGCTTGAGGCCAACATCAGCATCATTTCTAGTTTTTCTTTGTCCCTTTTAAGCTTCAGTTGTTGGACAGTTTGAAGGAAAGTTGTAATTAAACCATATCCAATAAACTGTAATGAATGAAATACTACATTATTCTCTCTGCTACTATAAACTCTATGTTTTAAAGTTTATCCCCCGTCATTATCACAGCCAGATCCACTGGCTGAGGTAAATGGAGACTGTGTTATTGTACTTTAGTTGAGGGATAGCTGCAAATGGTAATCATGCAAGACATTGCGATACAAATATATTGTTCCTCTTAACAGGCTTAAAGTAACAGCAAGGGAAAAGAAAATGGCAGATTGTCAACCAAATCCGAAACAAAGGTAAAACACCTAAGATATCTTCTGACTATGATACGTTTACCTTGTTGATGACTTCGTTAGAGAAAAATCCTGATTACCTATACGGCTAAAGGGTCTAAAAAGACACTCATCCTAGCGCCAATGTCAAAAAAAATAAATAATAAGAATTTCACTTTAAAGAGTAGGGGCAAGCCCTTCAATATACAACATGTCACTGGACTGGTCAATATGGGGATGAGTGATACTGCTTCAGGGAAACATGGATCAAACAAAAGAGGTTTACAGTATAAGAAAGCAGCATAACAAGGGAGGACAATTGAACGAAAGAAATTTAGGTATGAATTTTAGCATATTCAATCACAGATCAAGTGTAACATTGACCTAACAGAATAATTTGGGACTTCATCTAGGTGAAGTAACTTTCAAAAAATGCAGCCCATACAAAAAATTGAAAAATGCTGCTCATATATGTGGAAAAATGTTAATTGAAGTATTATGTAAGGTAAAACCAACATATAACCCTCTGTAACAAAAGTTTTGACATGCAAATCTTGGCAAGAAATGTATGTCGGCACAACTTACAACCTTCTGACAACCCTTAGCTGAAAAATAAAATGCAATTGTATTAGAAGACAAAATTCAAAATATCGGCTTGGGCCGACAAGAAAGTAACCAACCACTGCTTTAGCTTGTGAAAGCTACAAAAGACACCCATAAAAATCCACCAATGGGATCAGCAGTGTGGTGTCACATGACCATGGGAAAAATGGCTTTATGCATCAACAACTCTCCAGCTTCATGTCACACGGCAAAAATGAGCCAATCAGGTCCTCGCCAGACTCTACTGTTTGCCTTCCCCAAACCCTGAAGAAAAAAAGTCAAAAAGTAAAATAGTCTCCAAACCCAAGAAAAGTAAGAAAAATAGGTGAAAGAGAAAAAAAAGCACCGTAGAAACTTTATCAAAAAAGTGGTTGTTTGGGCTTTTTTGTAGAGGTACAGGAGAGGAAAGCAAATAGAAGAAATGGAAAAAAAATAGTTTGCAAAGATAGAAAGAATTCTTTGGGAGAAAAAAGCAGAGGAGAGGCAATGTTGTCTTCAGCATGCCTGCGTGATTCCACAGCATCTGTGCATATTTTTAGTGCTGAACAAGAAACAGCTAAGGGGGAAAAATGCTTGGTTGTTTTAGTTGGACAAAAAGAGGGACACATGATTCGCTATGGCCAAAAAGAAAACAAAAATGAACAGGAAAAAAAATATAGTTTAAAAAAATAATTGTCATTGGATATGCTTATTTGAGCCAGGGCAAGCATATCACAACTGAGCTAAACAGGCTCTTGAAACCAGAATACAAAGGAGTAAATAAAGCATAGACAAAAAGATGGAATACAAATTTAGTCAACGAAACAGGACAAATAAGAAGGAAGGTCCATATGAAAGTAATGGGATTTGGTCTTGGTAAACAGGACAGAAATGGAGGTGATTCAAGTGAATGGATGGGTTGACAGCAAGAATGAATTTGTATTATTTTCATTCTGTGAACGTCAGTTCAGCACTCTTACCTCTTATTGGTGTACCACCTGGGTGGATAATATGAATGCAAATAAGATTAGAAAGAAGAAGCATTAGTACGAGTAGATAGAGGCTGGGGGCTTTGGAAGAAGAATCAAATTAGATTTAACAGGGTACGTAAATAAAGGTACTAGAGGAAAGAGAAAGGAGAGAGAGAGAGAATGAGAACTTTTCTGTACTCTACTGGCAGAGAAAGACAGGATTCATCATAGAAAAATCATAGGTCAGAGAGAAGAACTTGTACATTGATGTACCACGGGGAGGTGCCATTTTGGAATGGCTTCTGAAGACCATCTACTGAAGGGAAAGACTTTACGGACTTTTGTATATGAGATTGAGAGCAGACATATTTAAAAAAAAAGAAAACTTGAGATCCCTTTGCTTGATCTGAGCTGGTCACCTCCCTAAAACTCCTGACATTTCCATCACCTACTGTGCTGGTGTTAAACGATTCAATAAGTGAGTAAGTGGTGGGTCAGTGAGTGAGTAACAAAGATGTGAGGACAGGTATTACCCAGGTCAGTATATGACAACGCTAAACTAGGGTTTGGTGATCATAAACTCCAGATAAAGGTGGTACTATAGCTGACAGTGGTAGGAGGACATTTGAACACCTTGGGGTAAGGGAAGAGTGTGTGTGTGTGTGTCTCTAGTAGTGTCCCTGAGTCTAAACTATCTGTTAGTAAAATGCATGCCATGCATTTTAATAGTTGTTGTAAACATGGAAATTAGTGGGGGGGTGATGTGTGCTTTAGAGCTAAGCACTTACCAAAGGATTCTGTAGATTTAAAAATATAGAGAGAAGAAAGACAGCATAAGAATAGGATTATATTCTTTAAGTAAGTTTAGTTAACAAGGTTTCGTTAATGCTTTAATAACTCTACGTGAATCAAAGTCGCACATTAGAAATACGGGTTAATTCTACACAGTTCTGTTGAAAACAAGTCAGCAAGGAAGTAGGGTTAACAAGACGATTTAACAAAGGACAGCCGTGAAATCTGTGAAGACAGGTGGTCAAACATACAAGACTTAAAATTTTACAGGTCGTTGTGCTAATGTGTTGCCGTTAGCTGGCACATATAGCTAGCAAGCTATGATTTGAGTTTTTTTTTTTTTTTTTTTAGAAAATAGAATAATCTCTTTGGATTGAGATATTGAAATCAAACTTGGGGTATTCAGGCGAATGGGTTTATTAGGGTGCGTCAAAGGCAAAGAAAAACAAAGCTATACATTAAAGCGGGTGGCGGGGGGGGGTTGTAAATTCAAAGAATCAAAGGGTAGGGGAAAAGCCTTATGGAGTTTTACACACTACTGTGGCTGATTAGTGTCCAGAATTCGTTTTTTTCTTTCTTTAACCTAAAAAATACACTCATACAAAGCAAATATTTAATCAGAGAGGTTTAAGGATCCCTCTCTCAATAAGTAAAATTTGAACAAATGCACAAGGACGATGATTAGTTTGCTTTTCTGCACGTTTTCCTATTTTTAAATCATGTGCACTCCTCAGCAGATTCCGAATGTTGAGTATTAATTTGTTAAAAAAAAAAAATTATAATAAAAAAAGAAATGAAGAGAATGAATCCAAAAGAAAATACTGCACCGATGCAGTGGAAAGGAACACAAAAAAGCAAAATAATTCATTGTAAAAAGTCACAGCAGTGAGCAATGAGGGCAGAGGTTAGGGCAGAAGCCAGCAAACACAGAGGGAGGGGAACAATCCCAACAGCCCATGACAACACTGGAAGACAAAGGGAGACACACATAACAGACAACACACACCGGGGCGTACAGAGAGTAGAGGACAGGAAATAGTAGAAACAATGCCATTACCTACAAAATGAAAAAAGCCAAATGAGAAGTTAAATTATGGGAGGAAGAAGAAGATGAAAGAACAGAGGAGACAACAGGGGGAGCAGATCAGATAGAGGATAACAAGAAAGAAGACTCCCTGTTTTGTAATTAAGTTTTCAGCGGAGGAAGCCTACCTGATCTGAGCTGTTTAATGCGTCCGTTGTTGTTGGTGGTGTTGACAGGGAGGAAGTCTTTGAACCAGGAGATGTCAGGGTCCGGGTTGCCACTGGCGGCACAGAGCATGGTGGCGGTGCGTGTTCGCTCCACCACTTTCAACTGTGGGCCCATGTCTATGGTGGGGAAACCAGGGGGCAGCTGGTCCTCTGGAGGTAGAGGAGAGACATCGTGGCAGAGGTCAGATTCACAAAGTCAGTGGTCTGTCTCAGACCCTGAGTGATTGAGGAGGGAAAACCGGTCAGAGCAACGGGATGAGTGAAAGATGAATCAGACAGTCGAGAGAAGCATCTTACAGAAGAGTCATTCATTATTTCTGAATCAGTTACATTAAAAACATGTTTTCCTACTCATATTTGGTATTGACGAGGATAAAATGAAGACGTAAAAACAGACAAACAGTTCAACTACGTGGTTAATAGCCAAGAAATTAAAGGAAGAAATTAAAGGAGTATTTTGGGGAATAAACTTGAAGCTTAGTTAAGAATTTAACTCCTATAATCATATGTCGACAGCTCGTTACATAACTTAGCTTAGCATCGGGACTCAAAGACATCCATGCAATGGCAAGGCCGGATCTGACCACGTGGACAAAAGTCCACCTAACAGCACCTTCTAAATCTGTAACATGTAAAAAAAAGAAAACTCTGTAGTTTTAAGAGGGTTACAAAGGGTAATACTTCCTAGCCTGGCGCACCAACTCCTGGAGTTTTTGTCCAGATTGAACAAACAAGATGTACAAGACGCTTGTGGTGAGGTTAAGAGGTGCTGCTAGGTGGATTTTGTTATCTTAGGACTGAGCCAGGCTAGCTGTTTCCTCTGTTTCCAGCCTTCCCTTCATTCTTAACTGTATCCTGGCTGAATCTTCATATTTAGACATGATAGTGGTATCGATCTTCGTACCTAAATGTTGGCAAGAACGTAAATAATGTATTTCAGTTTTTTAAAGATGGAAAGAGAGAGGCCGTAGCTACACTGGCTGGACATATACTGGTGATGTATAGCTTTGATGTTCTTTGATGATGGCAGGTGCCTTTGCTGTGTTGTATGAGCTGTCTTTTTCCTGCCTGGATCTCAACTTACCGACTGAACAAGGGCGGTCTGCATCTTGCCGCTGTTTCGAGATGCGAGAGAAGATAGCTCACATTGCCCCTTGCTCCAAACATGTTCTCTTAGCAAAACAAAGAAAATCAAAGCCCCGAGAAGCTTTTGTGTGAAGCTCGCCGCTCTGAACAGGAAGTATTTTTGGCTTGCAGCGAGTGATCTCTGAGAGGGCGCAGACTGGAATATTCCATGCACACCACGAGATCTCCATATGCAAAATGTCTGCTTCTCCACAATGTTAGCTAAGTGTTAATCTACAAAACAAAACCTGCTCGCGCTGAATGCCAATGAGGTTTATGTGCACCTTTTAAGTTTTCCTTTCCCTGCTGTGATATGGCTAATTAGTGTCTTCTGCTGCTCTCGTAAACGGCACCTTTTTGGAAACACGTTCTTCATTAAATTTTCATGAGGAGACATCAGTCTAGAAACAGCTTTGAGATGCCATAGCCTGCACACAGCCAAACGACAATCATGGCCGCCTTCCAACAATGCTTTTGGGTATCTGGCATGAGAAACCACCTCAATGGATAAATCTTCTCAGAAAGAGACTGTATTACAAATGAGCGACTTCAGACTGAACTGCAAAACTTTCCGACACAACTCCGTGTCCCTGCCTGAACTGACATGTGTTTTGACAGTGATGGGGAGGATATTGTTTGCATATTCTAAAACAACCAATCAGACGGCAGCGCTCTCTTTTCGTCTCCTCAGAATGGTCCAATAAATTCCAGCCCAGTATAATGTCTCTGGCAGTTTGTTGTGCGGGACATCTTGGCCCCTATATAGTTCATCACTTTAGGTCTTTGAGCAAGCGCAAGATATATGTTATCTTTATTCCTTTCGGGATCCATTAAGCTAATGAGAGACGCTCCGGCTTTACTCTTGTTAAAAGTTTGTAGGTGTCTGGCAATGGGTTTACTTGTTCGCGCAAAATTGATGTGCTGCTCATTAAAACGATAACCATTTAGTCAATCCACCTCAGTCAGGCCATATTTACTCAACATCATGATTAAAGTAGAAAAGCTGGAGGATGGAGGATAAAACATTTAGAAATTCCTAAAATGCCCAATTATTTCTTGTTTAGCTCTGCTTTCTTGTCATTAAATGTCATTGCATGTCTACAGACGGTGCATTCTACAAATTTTAGGTAATAATGCGATTCAAGAACTTGATTAGCTTTCTCTTCAGTGAAAGTGACAGAGTGCATTCTGGAGAAGGAAAACACTGCATAAAGAGGACCACGTGAAACAGTCAGGGCCGTATCAGCTTGTCTTTTCTAAAAACACAGCGTTAACAACCATCAAGGAATGAAGGAACGGCCTAATGTGAGGAACTGCACTTTCAAAGGTGCTCATTCAAATGGGGAAAGACAGGGAGGAGGGGGGAAGGAATTAATTGTACAAGGTAGCTCCTGTCCAAGCTCCCTTCAGCCCGCTCAAGGTCGAACAGACAATTAGTCGATTCTACAGTGAGTCAAAAGTATACCTGATCAAACACAATAGCCAGAAGCAAGCCTAGGAGCATGGATGCGTGTTGAATGTAGTAATTGAATGTGACAACCCATGCGAACTAAAAAGCAACTCCTGTGAAATTGCAATGTATTCTAAAACAAAGTGCTCAAGAGATCATAATTTAGCTGTCCTTTCAGAAGTCAGAATTGCTCTCATGCTGCAGTATTCCATGTCCCTGGTTATTCAGCCCTAAGGAGAAAAGAAGAGGGTGCGGGACAACATTTATTTTAAATTACAGACGGTGTAACGTGAGAGCTTTTCAAAAAGAGTATGATGATAGTATCTATGTTTGATTTACACCATTGATTAACAACGCTATGACTCACTAAAATTGTGACAAAACCTATAAAAAACGAGGCCGGGTCAAACGTACAAAGGGCACTTTCACCAAACCCATCTTCCCTCTCCTACAGACTGCGCGTGTTACATGATGATAGCCCGTAACTCCAGTGCAGGCAGCTGATATGACTCAAGGCAGTGCATTTAAAATTAATGATGTGTTACAAAGGTTCCTGGCCTTTTGAATGCATTCTTGCTCAGCCCAGAAATGAATTTTACAGTTGCTTTGTGCACTCGTGCTCATCGAGAATAGCCACAAAGTCATGACATCAACCGTGAGGTATCTCGAAAACTTTTCTCGCACAGAACTTGAGATTAAGATAGACCAAAAAAAAAACAGAATAAACACAATTATTTGCTTTTTTCGCAGCTCTCAGCTAAACCCTAATTTACTTCACAATGTGAATCGCCATTGTGGTAATAAATAAAAGGACGGAAGCTAGCTTGTGCTGTGATTAACAACTCATGTCAACAGAGCTGCTGCAGCATTTTCCTTACAAGACCAAAAGACCAAAATGAAATCAGATTAATCACTATTTAATTTGAGCCACGGCGTGTTTGTCATCCTTTTTTTTTTTTTTTTTTTGCAGAAGTTGGGTTATCGACAATGTGTTCAAAGTAAAGAATGAAATAATTAATCAACAAGGGGGCTAAGTGGCTCGCGTTTTTTTCCCCATGTGTCACGCTTTCAGTTCTGCTAACAGTAAAGAGGTCTGTTTTCGACTTGTGGTTACATAAATTATCAGCGAGCTTCATTACTGTTTTAGGAACTCCGAGCTGCACCCTGACAGGAGTGGAAAGTCAAAGAGTTTGCTTGGTGGTGCATCTGTTTTTGAATGTGCACCTCGGGGTTAGCGCACTATATGCTGCATGACTCGCGCGCAGGGCGCCAGTCTTCCCTGTGCAACATATATAGTCAGCGCTGTGAGGTGAAATTAACAGTAAAAAAGGGGTTTTACAGACTTCCCCCACTTCCTTAATCTATCTCGCCGAGAACTGCTGCAATCTCAAGGACATTCTAAGACAAGGGCAGTTTCTGCTTTACAGACCCATACTGTATATTCAACAATGGATCTACACACTAAATGAGATGGAAGGGAGAGAAATGCTGAAGTCACCTTCTAGAGAAGTGCTGAGCACTGGTGCTTGATATAAAAAGACTCCCAATGACAATTTGCACACATTAGCCACTGCCAGGCTATCAGGCCATATGAGTGTGCGGTGCCAAGTATGGGAGGAGTATAAAAAGGACATTGGCTCCGAAAGTACCTCAGTGAGCAGATTTTTGCCGAAGACATAAGGCCACTAGACATAAACTAAAACCATTAGCAGATTATATCTATTGATCACTCGTACAAAATACGAGCGCCAGTGAAATCACATTTGCCGTGTATGACAATAGTGGCCATTTCAGTTCTAAAATGTTTGGCACAATTTTGTCGTCACACTGCGGTTGCTTTGTACACAATCCCTCTTAGACGCTGTGTTCAAAGTGGACTTCTCCCCTACCGGGGTGTAATACCGAACTCAAGTAATGTCCTCCTTGTTTGGGCTCTAATTAAATAAGCCTAATTGAGTTTCAGCAGATAAAAACATAATTCAAATGTGATCTTGTGAGCGTTTTTGTTTGCATGTTTGCTCTGTTAGTGCTACACCGGGGAACTTTTGTGTGTGTATGTGTGTGTGTGCGCAGTCTTGGGTAATGTTTACAAGGTATTACAGGACTACTGCAGTTACATTTATGGAGTGGAATTCATTAGAAAGATAGTGGAACCAGGCAGTTAAACTAAAGCCAGGATGTCTGCCTGAGTTTGATATCTTCTCAAACGTTGACAGCTGTTGGACACTTTGGCTCCGGAAACCCAAATTAAAAGTATGATTCTCTCTCCTACAACACCTACAGTATACCTACGACTGTATACAGTGGTGGCAGTCCTTCTATTTGGCGAATGATAGAATGTACACAGAGCACATGCTTTGGACAGGGCAATTACACAGAGAGTTGGTGTTCCCAAATAGTCTGCTAATGTCGAATGTACTTAAGCTTGTAGGTACACAGCTTTTAACAGAGTAGGTTTGACATTTAATTTGTATTAATGAAATGATATTTGCACACAGAATGCACCGAATTTTGCAGTAAAACGTCAATAAGCTGTTCAGAAAATTGAGTACAAATCTGATTAAGGCTAATTACATAAAACTTGGATATTGCTTCACGTCACTGAATCAGTGGCTCCAAAATGACCTAATAAGTAAAAAAGAATTTGAGAAGAATATAAGCCTTTGTTGCACTGAACTTTTCAAGTGAAGCCATAAAAACATAAACCTTTCCGGTCACATTCTGGCTTTAGTACTGTGGTTGCTCACAAGGATTGGATTCGGTCCGACCCTTTTCTTCCCAAGCGGAACAAGACTTTTCACCCCACAGTTGAGGTTATTCTTCAGGGAAAATCCCTGCAGGCCATAATAAGATATATTTGTTGGACGTATTTGAGTGGATACAATCTCCTCAAAGAGGCCGTCACAGGTCACTTGCCGTGGGGGCGCAGCGAAGAAAAGCGCGCGTTGAGACGTATTGTTGTTCGGGAATCCCTCCCCGCCAAAGATGCTGGATTATGGAAGTGTGGGAATGTGGAGCAGATGTCTTCAAGTATGACACCCTCACATTTCACACTCCTTTTTTTTTCCCTCTGCCCCATTTTCTATTATTTTTGCCCAGTTTAGGAATCCATCTGATTCTCTCTACACTTTCCAAGATAAGTTTTTAGGCGGCACAAAAAGACGAGCCACAAAACATTACCCATGGAGTGTGACAGCAGTGCTTATTTTTCTCAGCAGCCTGAGCCAAAGCCATTTCTTTACCACCACACCATAGCATATAATTTGAAGTTGAGGGACACTGATTAAAGCTCTTTCCACACTCAGAAATCCGAAGGAAGCGAGGAAGAAGATAGAAGAATTTAGCAGGGTTAGGGTGCTGATCATATTAATCATATAGCACTCTTGGTGCTCATCTGGAATTGGATTTTTTTCATGACTTGCTAATGCATTAGCTGACCTAGATTGAATCAGCACTTGTTGTTTTGTAAACTAGTAAAAGGTAATTAACCGGGAAAATAATTCCTCACACTTCTACACAAGGTAAAGGATAAAAGACTAAGGTAAAAGTGCAGTTATGTCAGTTAAATGTCTGAGTGCAGACACTTCTTTGTGGCATTGATTTTTTTTTTCTGAGGCTGTTGATTTGGAACACATTAGCACTGAAACACTGTCCATTATAATTTGTTTACCATTCTCTAAAAATTTGTTGCAGGCCTAGTTAATACATCCCTTCAGAGACGACCTGAATCCTCTTCAACAAAATGTTCTGTTCGGCTCCTGTTCAACTGACGTATTCAATTATTATTATTTTTTTTCTCCTTTGGCATGGGAGAGGGAACTGTTAATTATGCTTTTGTTTTCCCACAAACAAAATTACTCAACCAAACGTAAGAGCTCTTGATTAACAAAGGCAGACAGCAATTCCATTTTGTGCCAATTCTATGACGGCATCCGTTCTATTTTTCCTCCCCCCCACCCCCTCTCTAATGTTTCACCACTTTCACCCACATCGTTGCTGATTTCCTTGCTCCACTTACAAGGTACACTTTTTACACTGTGGTTAAAAAAAAAAAAAAAAGGTGTACTTTTACAATCTAGCACCTAATGATTGACAGGTTCTAAATCTGAACCCACTCTTTGCTTTATCAGCGACCTGCAGCTTGGTTAAACTACCTCTAACTTGGACTCAGACAGAGTTGCTTTACTCAACACCACATCCATCATTGTGCCCATAAACTTTTGCAGAGGTGAAACTTGTTCGCACATGTGTTTTTAACCATGGGACTGGGGCATTTTAATACTGTGTAGCCGGTACCTCTTATTTCCTATTTTCCCAGAAAAAAACACAGAGTGTACCTGGATTAGATAGATGCAACACTCACTGTGAATATTTAGTATTGTGAGGCCATGTCTTAAGGGCCCTTGCAGTAAGGGTGGAAAGTATCACTCATAAGTGGCAGGTATAGCCATTCATTTAAAAGGCAACAAGTCAGACAGGCATGCAGAGTATAAAAGCACATGTGCATCACTGCTGAGCAAAAAAAAAAAAAAAAAATGAAATGACGTGTTGGGGCTTCTAAATTTTCCCTGAATGCCCTCAGAGAATCTAAAGCCTGTATTTATCTCATTGATACTTCCCAGAGCTGGTTGGCACATATGTTGTCCAGTCTAAATAAGATTAGGTTTTTCCCCCCAGAGCTTCCTTTCAGCCAGATTTCCCAAATAAGCCTCCTGGCACCTGCACAAGGTAGATATTGCTTAACTAATCCAATAATGGAAAACAAAATGCTCAGCACTTCTGCCTAATAAGGCACACGCTAGTGTGGTGGGGGACAATTCTGAAATTTACCTTCCCGAGTTTTTTTTTTTTTTTAAGGGATCACAGGCTTAGTGAACTCCAAGTCAACCTTCAAATCGTTTTAAATGTACTCCTTCTAGACTCATGTGGTTTTTATGATTGCCCAGACTGGAAAAAGACTCGTGAGTAGCTCAAATGTGACAGCACATCCCGATTTTATGCCCGGGGCCAAAGTTCTTTATGTTCCAAAAGCCTTAGATGAACTGATATGAGAAAACACTAAGTGGCATGACATGACAACTTTCTAGTTTAGGTTTACAAATGCGTCTGCGCAGGACTGGCAGGTCAGAACTAATCCTGTTGTATCTGGCAAGGTGTCTGAGAGTTTGTGTTTCCTATAAAAGACTGTGATCCATTTATCTCCCCTGAGGATACAAAGTATGTTTCATAATAACATCAGTGAAAAGGGTAACCTAAAAAGAGTAATGCGTCTATTGGCCTGCGTGTTTTGACGCCCTATTTTCACCGAGAGAAGCCAGCCATTCATAAACCATCTTGTTAGATCTGAAGGGTGGGGGGTTTTAGATGAAGTTTGGACGTCATGCTTTTTTTCCCCCGTTGAATTCAACTGACGGCTAAAACGCACACTAGGGCTTTCAGAAAACTCAAACCCATTTTCGCAGATGTTCCCAAGACACTGCAGTTTGTGCGGTGAAAAGACTTAGCCCGACAGAAATCAGCAGGAAGAGCGTAGCCGCGCTGACGAAAACAAGCTCCGCTCTCAGCTCATTAGATGACTCTACAGGTATAGAGCAGGCTAATGAATATTACTGCGAATGTGCCACAGTTGGCTCGAACCGCTAATTCCAATTCACTGTAATAGAGTTTAAAGAGGAACAGGGCCACTCCAACAAAGTGGCATTAGGTCTCACTAGTTTGCTACCTCTAAAAGGGTAGTTCAGTAATTTGCTGAACAAATACAGCTTCTCTGGAAAAAAAAACAAAAAAAAAACAACAACTGCTAAAACCTGAGGGCAGGCAGCGAGAGACCATCTAGTATCCACTCAAATTTTATTTCACCCCCGTTGCCTAAAGGAGCAAAATAGGAATGGATTGTGAAATACTATCCTGTCCGTTCCTTAAAACTCTTGCGATGATGAACGTTGCTACAAAATATAGGAGGAGGAAGGTGAAGGCGTGGAAAGCTCCCATAACCCGGGGTTCACGGCACTCTGTCTTGGTGAAAAATAGCATCCTCTCCCCCCTTTGCCCCGCACTGATTGTTTCTTCCATAAATCCCCTTTGAGATTGTATAATTAATTGAATGCTGCTTATTTGTCATTAAAAATCCTCGCCTAATGCCTGAGATTATGAGGAAGCCATTGTAGAGTCAATCTATTAATCACCGGGGCTTTTTTTTTTTTAACCATAGAAAACCCTTCACAGATGAACAATTCTAGCTGTTCCTTATTCGGAATGACATTGAAGAACTAGTTGTGAAACTCTGCGTTGACGCACTGGTGTCGTGGTACATTCATATCATAGTATAAGACTTAAAAACGGCATTCTCTTGTATAGTAATGCCAATTTCAATTGTTAATCACATGATACTTAAAGAAAGAAAAACATTTCTTACACTTTTGAACGTCATGTATCACTACCAAGGGAGTACCCATGTTGTTGACAATCATTGGATGTTTCTGAGATTGATTTTTGTAGTGTCCGCAGCTCGCGTCATATCGGTAGGTCATTTTTTTGGCCGGGGGGTTTGGTTGGAATTTGCGTAGAAAGAAGGTGACAGGGGCAGGGGAAAGAATCCAGGTTAAAAATGGCTGGAATTATGCTTTAAAATGACCCCGCCTAATGTTCCTCCAAGCCTGCCATCCCCCACAGACATTTTTTATGGCCATCGCTGTTGGGGCAGATTGGATCAGCCAAGCAGAGGGCATGCAACAGAGATGCACGCCACTTCTGGCAAGGCGCCCCAACCTCTCCCTAGGCCCCATGTCATTCATAAACATGACGGATTAGCTGTGATATTCCTCCATTTACAACATAAGCGAAGGGAGTGGGAGGAAGAGAATGAAAGCAGAGAGTGAGAGTTAGTGTCGGTTGCCCCTTAGGGGTAGTGCTAAAATGGATGGGTAAAGAGGGAGATGAAAAGGAGAGATGAAGCAGGAAGGGCGGAGAGGGGGCCATTCTCTACAGGCCTGGCTGGGCAGGCAGCAAGGCAGGCAGGAAGCCAGGCACAAAGCTCCATTTACGCTCAGATGCCCCCCCCCCCCTCCCCTCCTGCTTTACAGACTTCACATCAGCTCAGCCAGATGTACTGTTCTGAGTAAAGATCACCTAGGGGAAAGGTGGAGAGAGAGAGAGGGCGAGATTTCCGAAATTTCCGAGATCTCCCCTACCTACAATCGAGACTTCCTGCCGCACTCGCATTGTCTTTTGCGTTCCTCGCCGAGTTCATCTGCCTCGACACAGTCTGAGACGTTTAAAAGATGAAGCCCGGTGTTAAAGACTCTCCCTCGATCTGTCTTTGTCTGTCTCCCACCCTCTTTGCCGTCTGTCCCTCTCCCACCCTCTTCAGGATTTTACTTTGCATATTCCATTTGCTGGTTGTTACCTTGAGCAATGATTCCATTTACTTCAGAAAACAGTACCCCATTTATTTAGACTCCGGGAAAGAGAAAAAAAAAAAAGTTGGCTCTTGCCATCCTATCTGCCATCACCATTTTTTTTATTATTATTAGTAATTTTCAAAGGAGGAGGGAGACAACTATTTGACAATGCTTTGAGCTATTTGCCAAACACAAAAACTGAAATGGATGTCGCGTATTCTCTCTCAACTCCGCGAGACGCAACTCAGGAAGCCTCTGCTTGTTTTTTTCATTTCTTCTTTTTTATAAATCTTTTTCTTAACAGTCCATCAACCCTCATTTGATCCTCTTGAGTGCATTAAGCATTCACGAATAAAGAGGACGTGGCAGGGCAATATATAAACAACCACACAACCTTCTCCTCAGAGATCCCTTCATTCTCTCTGACACCCGTCACTTTGAAGCATATACCGCCAGACATCTGTTCAGTTTTTTTTTTTTATGTTTCAGGCTTATTCACTGTATATTTACCCTCCTACCGCCCACTCCGGATGGCCTGATGCTTTAAAGTTTAATAATGTATATGTTTGCATGTCAACATAATATGGACTATTGAGGCATTTTCCAGGCATATCAAGGCCACAAGCGGGAGCCAGCATGTACTCAGGAGAGTATAAGCGACCAGGTGAGTCTTCCTACCATGCAGGAAAAAAGACAGAAGGCAAAACTGCGAGACACTGAGTTGCTTCATTAACCTTCATGTAATATACATTCAGAAGCAGGGAGGGCTGTTTATCAAGCGGGCGCTTCTAATATGTCACGTGGCATCATCGTTTTGTTTGCTTAGAGAAGCCTTTGTGTCTGTCTGAGGCGGGAAGGAAATGACTGCACGCCACCGTCCGCGTGTACACGTGGAGGTGCGCGTGCTTTGCTCGCAAGAAACCATCCCGTCAGCCGTCAGGATGCTTCCACGAATTCCTCTGAACTTTAATCACTTTTATCCTTCTGCGCGTGACAGTGGCAGACATCTTTGTGGGTCGCCCGGCCCGAGACTTTCATTTGAACAGGGTGTCATCAGACTCGGATGAGTACTCTGTGAGACGCGCGGTGTGAATGTCTGAGGGAACTCGCATCATAGAAGTTCACTTCTTCCTGAGAGAGCGAAAACCTAGCACCGGCCGTTTCAATTATTGATACGGCTAAAAGCTTGCTAGAGGAGAGGGGAGTGTGGACGCTATTCATGCTAGCTAACATCCTGCAGAGAGGACGTCTTGCCTCTCTAATGGAAAAGGGGGGGTTATATCAGGCTTTTCAACTTTAGCAGACAGGCATTCTCCCCAGAATCGACAGTGGGGGACGATGGGTCACAGCAGGCGTTATTTTAATAAAGAAATGATGATACCCCCCCCCCCATTTTCCTTCAGTCATAAAACATCTTAAGTAGTCACTGCGCCCATCTTTGCTGTACTGAATGTAATAATGTATACACAACTAATTAAACCCAAAAATCAATTCTTGCCACATCACTTTTCTCAACGCAAAGTTGTAATTAGCAAGGAGTCTTATGCAGCTCGGAAAGTTTCTCAAGATCATTAGATGAATTAGGACGACCCTGCAGTACCCAATTAATCTGGTAGAAAATGACTTTTGAGTGCAGCTAGGATCAAAGCTACTAACATTAGCACCCCTCGACTACCTGGCTCAGACTTACTCTCGCTCCTGGTTTTATGACCTTGTGTCCCATCTAGTTCAGCCAATATTCCCTCATAAAAATGTGTTAAGCTCTGCCGTATAGTCTGTCCTGTAATGTGCAAAAATTCAGTTAGAATTTTATGAAGCTAATATGAGAGACATAAATATCTCCTTTTTTTTTTACAGGAGATTGGTATTATGTCTAAGATGTACCTGCTGAATGTAGACATGTTGACACTGTGAGCATGTTAGCATTTAGTTCAATTCCCTAAATGCCAAGAGCCAGCTGTATTTAATAAGAAATTGCAAAATTATATTTAATGCAAATGCGTGCATGGTCTAATCTACTGATTTGCAAGGAAACTTTGTTCAAGTGCCTGACCTTCCCTTACTGTTTACTGTTTTGGTGTGCTTCCATAAGACGCGACCAACAATTTGCATTTTAAAATCACTCATCACCTAATTGCGCTAAAAGGATTCGGGGGTCACTGCGGAATGCGGTGGCATCCGAGACCAGTAAGAGGAGGGAAGAACTAAACAAAAAAACCCCAACACATTCCTCATTTGTCTGAATCGATAATTATTAATTCAGGAGGCTGCGTTTACTTTTATTAAAACAAATGCAGAGCAACAACATGCGCAGAGTTATCTATCATGTTCAGAGTGCAGTCCAAACGCCTTTGTGGCTGCAGCAGATGTTTTCTCACACGCTATGCAGACTATAAAGTCGAACATCCATCTTGTTGGCAGTGGTTTTGTCTTAAATCATCCTGCATACTATACAGATACTGATTGGCTTCCACGATTAACCGCACAGTAAGATATAAGGGGGGGGCGGGGGGCTTTTTCTATTCTTTTTTCGTGGGACTGGATCAATTTCTGTGTGGACAGTCAGCTCCATCTTTTTAATTACAATAATGAATAACTTGTCATCATGTGCTCCATTTTAGTGACATATGAGAGAGTGAGGATGGGAATTGTGGGGAGTAGCATTGTCGTTATTTGCCAAATCCCAAGCAATAACTGCCTATGGATATTTTCTAAAATATCTAATGGACATGGAGATAATTTATGGTCTGTGAAGCTGGTTCCAGACCTTAATCCCAGCATGCTTAGGGAGAAAAACATGTCGGTTTCCGAGCAAAAAATGTGCCGCGAATAACAATTAATGACTTTTGTTCCCATAACAAACCTGCTAAAACACACAATGACAACCAATGTAATAGTGCTCCATACTACAGGAGGATATACGGTTTGTATTGGATGGACCTCTCGGGTTATAGCGCTCCTTCAAAGGGAAAAGAAAATGCTGTTCACAGAAGTTTAGAATGTCTTTGTTTTATATTCAACAAAAGAGTTAAACTCCTACAGTGAGTCAGCATGTTTCCACAGCACCATTTTTGGAGGAAAAATGTATTTTTCGGAGAAAATTGAGCGTTCCATGTGGCGGCCCAGGTCTTGCCATCTATAGAGCTCCTGCCAGCAACTGAGAGAATTGTATGGTAGCTGCTGCTGGCCCCCCTACTCTCCTTCTTTTTTTCTTTTTCTTTTCTCAAGCCACTGATCACAAGCGCAGTAATTTTACAATGGTCACTTGCTTCATCCCCGCTGCATCCCTTGCTCCGACAGTCCGAGACAGCTGACACAGCATTTATCTTGCTAAGCAATTTGAGCATGCAGACCAGCTTTTGTTCATCTCTCACTCTGTACTTGTTAGAGGAGAGGCATTATGCGCTGGGGAAAATGGTGCACGCAGATGATGAAAACCGATGGTTAGGAATGAGCATTACAGCGCATTTTAAATTATTCTTATCAGTCACTGCTCACAATTTTCTACGGATTTGTGCTAGGCGGGCTGGCCCGCAGAGTTTACATTGACCAGCATCTTATGGATATCAGTTAACTCTGCCTGGAATATAAATGCCGCTTTTTGGTTTTTTATTAAGTGCGGAGACCATTTTTCTCCTAACAATGACAAAGAGTGGAGTGCACGCATTGTCTATGAATAATCACTGATCATGTAGCAGCCCTTTCATTGTACGTGGAAAGATCCGTCTCAGCTACACGGCTTTGACTGTGCCATTGCACCATTCCATACAAATGGAAATGATGCATTCTGTTTTTCCGTCACAGGAGAGCGGCTTCCCATTTTCCGCTCCCACTGTCAAGTTGTGCACAGCTGCATAAGTTTGCACACTTGTGTGTGGGGCACAGGAAATGGCTGTTGACAGCATAATGGGAGTATGAGGATGCAATATAAATCCTTAATCATGCCTGAATCATGAACTGCAGCACTCAAATCCACACATCATTCTGTTGGAACTACTGCCAGCCGAGAGTCTCGACACCGCGAGGCACACTGGCTACATTTTCTGGTATTTCTTTTGTTTACTTCTGGTTAAAAGTTTATGAAAGGGATCCAACTCAGACAGTCTGTGACAGATAGAAACTCTCCATGAGTTCATGCTCATACGGGAATATCTTCCATATTCATAAATGAGATCAAATACCACTCCACGGAAATTATATTCCAGCCTTGACACCCAAAATGTGCTGTTCCTTCATTTCTCAATCCCTTCCCGTCATTCTCAATTACAAAGCAAATCATGATGACCTTAATTCAAAGGCACGAGTCGCATATGAGGTGGGTCATCTCGCACTTAATCAAAACAGAGGAGGGGGAGTGCACTAAGCAAACCCGTACCTCATGCCGTGGCCTGGCAGATTTGACTCGGAACATCATTACGTTTCAGGGTTCGCCTTTCATGCAAATCGCCTCTCTAAGCCTGGAAGTTCATTACTAATGGCGCTTCCCATCAAGTTAGAGGCCCATCCGAATACTAATATCCCCCAGTACTTTGGATTTGTCACCTCGAATCCCCTCTCCTCATAGCATGGCAATTACAACAATGTGCTTTTCCTTCATGGAATTAGGCATCGCCCCCTGTGGCGAGCTTCCCACAACAGATGCTTTGCAGTCGTTGCCACAGACCATTGGAGCCCAAATGAACTAAACGAACAGTCACTTTATATGTATTAGGTCTGCTGTAGTATCACTTATCTTTGTTTGCCTATTTATTTATCTCTCCGATCCCGCAACACACAATTATGTGCAAGTTTAGTACTTCTCCACTGAAAGGGCCATAGGAGGAGAGAAATATATTTTTTTTTTCTGCTGGTGTTGGTGACAGACCGGACTTTAAAAATGTGCCGTTGCATTTTTCAAACTGCAGTTCATGTCATGTGGAATGATGAGTTGCAAACCAAGTAGTGCTGTATTTATTGTACTGTACAAAGTAGCTTTGGAAGGCAGAAGCTTTTTGGTCTCCTAAATAATATATCATGCATCCTTGAGGTAACCTTGTGTTGCCTCGTACAGTACGCTGCCTTCACAATGCAGCATGCCAGCTTGCACCCAACTTCACGTCAATGTCGTCCTTACGTTTGGTCCTTGAATAAAGAAACTGTTTTGTATTGTAGATGCCCACAGCTTGAAGTTATAACTGTTTAATAAAAGGCTCAAACAGAATGCCTAGCTAGAGCTTATCTTATTACAATAATCCCTGATATCCTTGTCTGTGACCAGCACTGTGGCATCATTTTCATTTTGTTTACGTTTGATTTTCATCTTGCTTCCTTCCCTTTGTCTGTCTTGTTATGAACTGTTATCACTGCTCATAGTAATTATTCAATTCTTTTAAAGGCATCGCAGCCGGTGTGTGCGTGCGTGCGTGTGTGTGACAATACCTTTCCTTGGTAACACCTACACCAGACACCAGACGTCTGGCGAATGAATGCTCAGACTGGGTGTAGGTTGAATCCCTGTTGTGTCGAGTGTGTACAGAGGGCAGTGAAATGAACACGCATTGATGTAAAAATCTAGCAGATTATTACCTAAATCATTCATGACGCCAGTATTCTGGGTTTATATGCATCTAAGGGAGGCAATGTGAGGACAGGAGCACACCTTTTTATTTGTGCCAGAGCTGAGAAAGAAAAATATTTCCCTGTTTTTCTTATTTATATACATATATATATATTTATATCTTTTTTTTCTGGTCCGTGATAGGTCTCTCCTCACCTTCAAGTACATTGATGGGAAAGGAGAGCAAGCACGGGAGCAAAATGGAAATGGTAATAAACATGCTAATGCTAGGCCGTGGAGCCGGGAAGAGAAGCCCCTATACCCGTCCCTCTGCTATCTATTGGGGTGTGTGTGTGCGCGCACGCACGTGTGTGTAGGGGAAAAAAACGACAGAGAAAGAGCAGGAGCGTGCAGGAAATGTGCACGACATTGCACGCGTGAGAGAGCTCGCGTGTGCGCGCACGCGCACTTACTTTGTGCTGAGAGTAAACAGCAGAGAGCTGCATGTGAACGTGCCACCTTTCTCTTTCAATCGGCCTCTGGAGACTCTGCAAAGGGCCTTTTGTTGGCTCATTGGTGAGATAAGAAGCAGGGGAGGAGGGTGTGGGCTTCAGAGACTCGCAGAGCCAGCTCTTTTTTTTTTTTTTTTCTATAGGATGGAAGCACCCTCTCAATAGGAACTCATTTGCCATGTTGTGTAATTGTGGCACATAATGGAGCGCACCTCATTCAGGCAGCCCAAGGCTTTTTTCTAAAGCCATTTTCTCCATTCACATCCAAACAAGTCATGTTTTAGAGAGATATTACGCAGCCTTTTGAGCTCAGGGCCACCACATATTTGCCTTTGAATGGAATGTTTTGTGTAATCTAGATAAATTTTTTTTTGCTCAGTGCTTATTATAAAAGAGCCACTGTCAAACAATTTGATATTTGTCATCTGACTTTTATTCTCGCCGCGCGGTGGACGTAAACAAAGTGGCTGACCTTTCTCGCCTGGTTTGTTACATGTTTCTGCAGAGGAGCGCTGGCTGTTAAGAGCCACTGTTCGCTGACATTGAAGTAACCGGCGACTGGGAATGCTCCCAAATAAACAATAAATGCTTGCAAATCACGTGAGAGTACGCGGTTTTATTTTCTGCACGGTCAAACGAATATCAAGGCCGAAGTGCAGAGATGAAAAATGACTGATTTGAAAATTGTTGCTGAGCTTTTCCATTAAACCACCACAGGCTAGGAATGAATGGCTATTTGCATAATTTAACTGGCATCTTAATTATTGTGTCAGAAATCGGTATGCAAATGACTTAAGTCACTTAGAAACGGAAACTTACTTGGCTAAATGGCTAATGGACTAAATCTTATCAAGTTAGAGTACACAACGTGAGTGTAACCAGAGTGTCTAATTGGGTCTGAGTGTACGGCGCAACAGTGAGAAACAAAGAAAAGAGGACAGGACAGACATTAAACAAGTAAATGCAGCCTTACCTGGGTTAGCTGGGAGAAAATGGGCATGTTAGTGGTGTGTTTTTGTTTTTTGCTTTCTTTTGGGGTTGTCGAGAAGGACCTACCACGTAAAACAGTGAGTCTGGTTGTAGCGCTCGTCTCTCCAACACTGTTGGAGGCGACGCATTCATATATGGCTTCGTCCCGGGGCGTGCGCAATGGCTGAATTCTTAGCACTGAACCAGAGCCGTCGTCGAACTCTATCACCTGCAGGTGCGAGAGACAGGATAATGTTAAAGGAGATTTTTTGGTTCACAACAGGTGAGGGACCTTCCGCAAGCAGAGAAAAGACAACACTCGTCGAAGACGTTTGGCTAACAACACTGATGGTGACTGACACAATGTGCTTCCTACGACACAAAAGCTGCTGCCTACCTTACATTGAACCCTGGTGACTTTGTGAGTATCGTGGCTATGTACTGTACATGTTCGAAATATTACTTGAGCAGTGCAGAATTAGAATGCTTATCAATGATATGTAGGTACTGAAAAGTCGTTTAGCTTTTTTTGTTGTTGGTATGAACTACGTTTGCTATGTGTTTAAACTTCCAGTAAGCTTGTAGCGGTAAGCCATGAGCTCGATCTGATGTACAGTTTAGCTTTGTGCAGTAATAGGTAATATAATCGATGCGGCTGACTAACTTTAAGAATGGGGATGGTTACATTGGTCAGAAAGGGTTTTTTTTTTTTTTATTTTGCCTGGATATCGGGTTGTGCAGAAAAATTTTGTGTCCCACTCTTAAAGTTAACATTCTATCCCTTGAAAAATGCATCACACTGGATTGTGTCAATGGGACAGAAACAAGCACAAACAGTTAAAAGTGGCTTGATAAACGGTTAAGGACAGTTGTACCATGAGGTGAGGTAGTGGTACAAAAGACAGGACCGACTGTATTGGACGAACGACACATAAAATGCTCACAAACAGGTGTTTGTTGTAGCTTATTCAGCTATTTTTTTTTTTTTGCATGCTACATGTTGTATACTCACTGATTTTTAGAAAGCCCTGTGTCATAACTCAATGTCTTTTAAGCATAGAGGTAGATTTCAATAAAGATAGGCCCGAGACCTCAGCTACACCCACACACACACACACCCTCACACACACACACACACACACAAACACACACAGAGGCCTACAAACATTTTTTAAAGTTCACAGTATATCTGTACATATGTTAGTTTACAATACACTTTAACATTTCATTGGCCAAGCGGTACAGCAGCAGTGTTTGCAGGCTGACAGCAGGTGATGGGGAACAAAAAAAAAACAGCCCGCTTTCTTAATCAAAGCCAAGAGAGCGAATTAGAAAGGAAGTTGTGAGACTTCTAAAAAGGAAATGGGTTTTTGTTAGGAGATGAGGCGGCAGTGCATGATTGAACGGGCGCAGAATGGCGGCAGCCAGCAAGCCCTGCGAGACAACCATGGAATGAAAACTAGCGCGTTAGCATTCAGCGCAGCGTGCGTCGCAAACGTGATGAACTCTGATAAGATTAGATTTCTGTGGTTATGAGACGCAAAAGAAGAGGCGGGAAGAGGTCTCCGGGCTCCGTTAAGCCATCGCTGCTGTGCAGTAGCAAGTGAAATGGCATCTAGACCAGAGGGGGGGGGGGTGGAAGTGACACTATGATAGTCCTCAGGACTGACACAGAAATTAATAGAAATCTTATAAGTGTTCTCCGATGACGTTATTTCTCATGGTGGTCTCAAGTGCAGATTAAAGCTGACCATAAATCAAAGCTTCGGCCAAAATAAGGAGAGAAGGACATGCGTTTCCATGAAAATGCCACAAAGCAAAAGGATATTTCGAAGTGAAAGCGTCTACTTTCCCATTTCACGTTACATGAAGCTGGCAAATGTGGTATGATGTTAATGTAGGTATCTGGGTCACACCACGACTTTTGTTTTTTTTTTTCTACCCAATTGCTCTTTTCTTGTCTTTTCATTTAATTACAAATCTGTCCCCAGATCTTTTGTATCATAGCTCATTAAAACTCAAGCATGTTTAAAAGCCTGGCCAGCATGATTATTAGAGCCTGCTAATGCGTGGTGGCAAGTCAGGGAGCGAAAAAAAGAAGCGAGCGAGTGGGGCTTGGCGCGATGGATTATGTGCGTGAGCAGCCAAAAGCAGTGCTGAAACATTCCATTTTTGTCGAGCATTTTACATCAGAACAATAGACCTAATACCTCAAATCTCTGGTTGCTGACTTTCTTCCCCTTCTTGTTCCACACAATCTTCGGCCGTGGATCTCCTGTGGCTTGGCAGATGAAGGATGCCACCCCTCCTTGCACGCCTGTTTGGTCATTGGGGGTTCTTAAAAACTTTGGTGGTGCTGCAGACAGACAGAAACAGAATAAAAGATAACAAAACCGGTTAGTGGGCATGCTTAAGCATCACAGACAGAGCAATTAATCTCTCTTATCAAGCTGCGCCCACTAAAAAGGTAACAAAGTTGCAGATTTCAGCACGCGGCTGTTGAGAGGATTGTCTCTGGAGGTCGAGACGAGCGATTGTACTGACTTTATTGTGCGAGTGGAAACAGATGATCGGGGGCTGAGATCAGTTTAAGGACAGAGATCTTGGAAGCAGAGTGTACAAAGCATTCTGTCTTGAACCGAGAAGTATTTCTACATAACTCAACTGAAATCTCCTCTGATGGATAACTGACTGAGACTTTTGAGGGAAAGTTTCTTGGATAAAGGAATGTCGTTTTGTGTAACGGAAAGAATTGCAGAACCTGCAAAGAAAGCTAAAAGAAAGTACTTCTATTTCTTAACATTTTGGCCTCATAATATGTATAAGTACCGAGCGAGTAGCACTATGGAGTTTAAAGGAGGAAAAGAGGAGGTAGAAAAGAGGTTGGATTACGCAGCACTTTCTCATAATTTGTGTGGAATGACGATTGTTCTAAAAAGAAAAAAAAAAGTAATCTATCTTAACAAGCTGTTACCCATCACGCTGTCTACATGCTGTTCCACTGGACATAAATCACAAGATTAGTCAGTGTTTCTAATAACACAACATTTTCCAACAGTTGCAGAGAAACATAAGCTTGTCTATCGGTTCAGTAGCAGACAACACTAATCTCTAGGAAACCGCCAATCGGAACGGCGCTCGTGGCCCACGCAAATGAGACACGCACCTGATAAGGTCCTCGCAACGCTCTGATCAGCGATGTGAGCATTTGGCGCTCCTAATTGGTCCCTCAATTCAGCACAACAAGTCAAGTGTAAAGGCAATGAGGATAAAAAATGGCGAAAAATGCAGGGGAGTGGAGGTGAGAGAACAGCAGAGTGGAACAGTGTTTTCTTTGTGCCGGTATGGCGCGGTAGCGTTTGCTCGAGTTCTGACCTCCGCGACGGTGAGGGGAGCTGTACCTCTGCTCCAGCAGTTTGATTTTTAGAATTACAGTTGGACAAGCAAAATCATTCCCTACTACAATTCAGGTTTTGTCAGCCATTCCAACAATCTCTCCATTTAATTTCAATTCCAAGAACTGAGTTCTGTATCGTCGTCAAAACGCAAAAATCGAATCACGCATGCGAGATGGTATGTAATCCAAAGAAGCTGTCGCTCCCTGGTGAGATTTTGATATTTACATTTCCGCTTTATCATGAGGATCAAGGCTAATTTCAATAGCAATAATGTCATAGAGCTAAGTCAGACCCCCTCAGTGTTCTCCTCTGAAGCTCGAGTGCCAGCTTCAGTGGGAGGTGTAGCTCCATCTGTCCCCCTGCGGAGCAACTGTTTGCCTTTTATCAATCACTACAGCAGGCCATTAGGGGCCACACAGCTGCGGTAATGCCAACCATCTGAATCACCTCATCTGTTCGTGTGCGAGAATGTGTGAATGTGCTTGTTTGTGTGCCTCTGTGCGCGCCGATTTTCCCCTCCCAGATTGTACTGCCCAGCAGCGGTGGCGGCGGCGGCAGCGCCACTGAACGAGGGACAAATTAACCTGCAGGATTCGCGGAGAGGTGACACAAGATGTGTGGTCAGCAATCAAAAGGGTGAACAGATAAACAGGCAAGCAGCTGGGCTTCCACTGGGCAAATGAGTCTGGGAAATCACCTGATTGCCTCATGACACGCACCACAGTCTCGCGTGCACACACGCATTAACAAACCCACACGCACGCGCGCTTCTCAGAATCTCGCTCCCGTTCGCCGGCTGACAGATCCGACAGGTGGGCAGCAGAGTTGACACTGTGTAATTTGTACACGGCAAAAGCACCATTATATCTGCATTTGCACCTTATCTCATTGACTTGGCTGGGGTATGGTGCACAGTGGCATCCAGCCAAGAGGGTGCTGATGGGTAATTGATATGCTATTGGGGCTGTTTTTTCGCTCCGGGGCCATCCATTACGGCTCGGTGCGTCTCCCGACGCCGGCTGTGATAGACTGCTAGGACATGTACGGGAGATCAGCACTGGAGGTGAGGGGGAAGAGGGTGGAGGGGGGGCAGTCGGCGCACAATGGGGAGTGATTGAGGCGTGACATGGAGGTAATGGTGTTTTCACAGACATGGCCGCTGATATCACCATCATACCCCCATTTTAGGTCCGCCGCTGACAAACATCCATTTTGGTAGACTCCTTGTAAGGCTTCAGGTAGACAGAGGGCTGATTGAAACCTCTGTTTTCCCCGAACAATGGCATGACTAAGACCTTGACGGCAACCCAAAAAGATATGATCTGTGAACAAACATTGTGGAAAACCCGTGCGCCATAAAGACACCTTTTTACCACGGTGCCTCGGTTTCTCAATGAGCGCGGTGGAAAATTACAACCCGTCATCGCCACACAAAAGCGGAAGAAAGATTTATCCGCCAATTGTTTGCCCGTAATCGCGTTAATTTTTCCACACAAACTGAGAGACCTTGCACATTCAGCAAAAGCTCGCGTTACCCCCGCTGCACGTCGGAATCTCCTCTGAGGGGTAACCATGATCTACACGAATTAATACCGTGGCTGGGCACCTGTTAATCCAGTGCTAAGCTGTAGCCGGCAAACAAATGAGGAGTGAAAAGCCTGTCACAGGCTAAAAGGTTAGTGACATGGGCCTGTGCCTGCTCTCCCTTGAGGTCATTGTGTAACCTTGTTTGCATTCACATGGCCACAAAAATGGGAGAAGCTCTTCTTAGCATCCCCTCGCTCTATTTTTCATGGATCAGCGCCATGTTAATAACTTGGGGGCTGACTGAAAGTCTATTCTTAAGGACACCCGTGTCCACAGGGCTGAGGGGGCAGATTTTTTTTAAATGGACAGACATAAATGGAACTTTTCCTGCTATCCTCGGTCTGCGATCAATAAATCAGGTTGCTTTACATGATTATTCCTAAGTACCTGTTGCAGGGCCAGAAACTGAATGGACTAACTGTAGCTGAGGACTGGGGCCCGAGACCGTATTTCTCTCTCGTCATGCTGAACTTGGATATCTGGGTTCACGGCATCTTGCGGCTCGCGCATTCATTACAAGTTTGTTTGATATTGGCTTAACTCACAGCCAAACATTGCATTTAAATACTGTTCTCAAACAGATCAGAGTCTGGGTTTCATTCATAACGGCCAAAACATTTTAGGTCATCAGGATTCCGCCATAGACCAAGTTTGATCTGCCAAGCCATTAAAGAGCATGAATCAAAGAGTGGAGAGAAGAACATTAATAAACCCACTTTCAGTTGGAACCTCTATTCGGCACAGACACCAGTCCAAGACGGCTCGGTTTTCACAATTATACTGACTGACATATTCAATTTCATTTGCATGAAAGGGGCCATTTCCTCTCTGAATCTTTAACTTGCTGGGTGAGGTGGGGTTGTGGAGGGCGATAATTAATCCTAACACTTTGGTTGGCAGTTTGCAAATACCCTGCTCCATTTGGACATACGGGTGGAAGAAAGGAGCATTTAAAGATGCCATTAACCTCATTCGACATCTTTAAGCCGCGGTGTTTCAGCTCTGCGATATTGATGAATTGTCACAAGTGGCGCAAAATGAACCGAGAGGGGGTGGCTAATGTTCAGACTGGGGGGGGGGGGGGGGATTGACGTCTGTAGTATGTGTGTCTCCGCCGTTCGGCTTCGTGCAATCACAGAAGCATTCAGAGAGCCCGTTCGAAACAATATCCGTATCATAGCATTTAAAACGGGACGCAAAAAAAGTGCAGAGGGATGGATTGTGGGTGATTATGAGTGCTGTTGCGTGTTTGCGGTCTGTAAAGCAACTCCCCTCCCTGAGGATTAATTAACTGTCTATGCAGTGTTGAGAAACATATGACCCCGTGCCAAAAAGAAAGCAGACATAGTCGTGCAGACACACCAACACGGAGATAAACAATCCAAAAAGAGAGAGAAAAAGAAAAGAGAGAGGCAAAATAAACCATACATACTAATCAATGGAACCAACACACGCATAAACCATTTTCTTGGGGCACTACACAGCTCTCTATCTGCAGCATTATGATAAATTTTTTTTTTTCCTTTTGTAATGCCGAGGAAACAAACTCCACATTGTACGTGCTCACAAAGGGTCTAGGCAGACGGGAAGAAAAGGAATCGGCGCTTAATTAGAACTGTTGGCTGATTTGCATGGCATGCTCATCGGTAATCTCGCCTTAAATGGAAACTGAAATTCTTATTGCAATTAGTGATTACTTGAAAAGGGATATGGCCCCCGAATGATTGTTAATTACTGGATCAGGAATAGTACATTAATTCACTGCAGAGGTTTTAACGCAGTGCAATGACGGGGACCTGCTCCTCCATCAATATTGTGCTGCTTGTCACACATAATGAAGTTCATAATACAACCCTTCTTCTGCACCCGCCCCCACCCTCCCCCACCCCCTCCTTCCCAAATGCTTAAATGTGCTCTCTAAGCAAAATTCCTAACAGTCATTATGTAAAACTAATTCAATAGCATATACAAGAATGCAGACTAATGACACATTAATATTGAGTCTGCATATGCGAACTAGGGCTGCAGGTCCATTTTGTGATAGGGTCAGGGTCTCTTATTTTGCTCATAAGCCGCCGGGAGTCTTCTGTGAATAAATAAATGCACATCATCATTTACAACACGGCTTCAAAGGCAGGGAAAAACCACAGCGCGCACTGTAATACACACAGTCATCAGCGTATTCTCGCTGCCAAATATTCAGCCCAGTGACTAAGTTTGCAAAAATAATATTCCGGCGAGACTTTGTGAACCCGGGTAAATGTGTATTACTCATGCTCAGCGGCACTGCCACGCAAGGTCTGAGCTTCTGGCTACAGCACCGCAGGAGTTAGGGCACTTTTGCACAGACAACAAGCGACGGCTTCAAATGGAATGGCTAATGCTCTTGTCCCACATTCAGTGCACTGACAGATTCTGTGACGAGGAGGGAGGGGAGAGAGAGGCGCACGCGCGCGACCCGTCACGCACGCACGGGCGCACTCTCATGGGTGTTAGAATATTCTTGCTGCATGGAGGGAACATTTCAAATGGGAGAAGGACATTAATAAATTGGAGAGTGTGGGACAATAGAAAATTCTCGGAAGGTTCCATTAAATAAATATAAAGGGTTATTTATGGAGCAGTGCCGAGCTTCTTTTTCTGTGTTTCATGGAATAAGATGGCTCCCTTATTCAATTATCATTGCAGATTCTTAAAAGCAAAAAAAAACCTTTCAGTTGTGCAATGACAGCTACATCAGTGATGTAGTCTCTTATGTTACAATGTTTGCAGAGGAAATCTTGTACCCTCTCTACCGCTTTTTTTCCTGCCTGTGTCTGTCTCTCTACCTCAGACACACCAACACGCACACACACACGCGTGCAAGCTACCACCGTCTCCCACGGGACACATTAGCGAGGTAGAGGGATCCAGTTTGTCACTTAATAAAACAGCCCACTCAAACAGATGGCTTTGTTCAAACGGCCCCCGACGCTTTAAAAGCTGGAACCGAATCGCTGCTGTGGCAAATCAGACACATGAAAGCCCACCTCCCTTTGCGGCGCAAACCAAACAGAAGGAAACATATAAATAATGAATTGCGCCACTGTTGGCGCAAGACTGTTCACCAGAGGGGGGAAAGAAAAATCCAAAGAGGTAGGAGGGAAAACACTGGACCCTCCTGTCAGAAAATTCTCAACATCTGGGCTGAGGTTGTCAAACGCTGATCCAAAATAATACGGAGCTTTCAATTTCAATAAGACTTCATTTTCATCTCCCCCTCATTCATTACTCGTTCATTTGTGTGTGAATACGCAGATCTCGGGCCAATTCGTGTGTGACCATTTGAGGGATAAAGAACAGCCGAGCAAGAAGTATGAAATTTAGATTTGTTTGTCTTGTTTGTTTTTCCTCCGACGTCTGGAAAAAAAAAAAAAAGAGAGAGAGAGAACACAGATAAGTAATTCTAATTGTGCAGGCTTACTCTGTTTGGTAGTCAGTGCAGTCTATTTGCAAAAAGTTAATTATCTGATAGGATAGGCAGTGGCAGCCGCTAACACAGAAAGCCATTCGTTCATTTTGTTATCCACTAGGCAATGGAACGATTCATTAAATGGCAGTGCTGAAGCAAAATGGCCAATAGTTATCATACTGGAGCTGCACAGACTTAAAAAGATGTTAAAAATGGCTCAAGTGATAAACATTCTTCGGCCATGTCAGCTTACTGCCAACGTAATGACTTATGTAGATAATGAAAGAACATGATTGCAAATGTTTCTGATGTCCCACCGCACGAGCAATGTAGATTTAATGCGAGGCCGATAAGAAAATATCACCATGACGGCACGTGCAGATGACAATCTGCAAAGCTGCTGGCTTTTCCACTACATTTAACAGAAATCAAAATATGGATTTCAAGATACGGCCGGCCAAAGTGGAATGGAAAATCAAACAAACAACATATTTGACTGGCTCTTTTCAAACGAGAATTACACCATACTCAGGCCTGTCCGATTCCTTCAAGGCATGGACTTCACATAATTGTCTTTGCCTTCGAACCACGGAGCGGAAAAGCTTGCCTCATATGTGTCTCCGTAGGAGCAGAGATGGATTATGTAGCAAAATCATTCCAGGGATTCGACATTGTATATTTAAACAGACTCTAATTTTATGGATAAGTAGTGCCAAGTCATTTCCGATGGATGCCAGTTGTCAGGCCGTAAGAGGTGACACATTCCCCGCGCTGTGTTTTCTCAGGCGCTTTCAGGCAAACTCGCCCATGCTCCAGCAATCCTGCTAGATGACAACTGGCTTCCTTTTAGCAGCTCACATATCCTGCCAATATTCCTAAACCAAGCAATTTGGGAAAAATACATCGGCCTTTAATTCCTATTTTCCCACGTCTGCCATACAACCAGAAAATTACTTTTTTTCCCCCCCTCCCAGTTTTTACATTCACAGTTCCAAAAAAGATTCCACTTTTCTGTTGGGTATAAACGTAATGGACAATGTAGACATATGAAAATGTAGTTACTGAGAAAACCCTGTTCTCTGCAACCGGCGTGGCTATCCTCAAAGCGAAAACCTATTACCGGGACAAAGAATATGCAGGGGCGGTACCACAAACAGTCAGTCAAGGACCAAAGTGACCTTTCACAGGCCACTAATTTTATGCAGCAGTGAAGGAAGAGTGTTGCATATAAAAGAGAGGAAGAAAAATGGCAGTAATTGAAACATTTTTGAGGTGGGCGGGAGGGGAAAAAAAAAAACACCTTTTCCTCTCTGAAGCCAACAGTCGGTGTGTTTTGTCAGACTACAGTAGCATAAAAGCATCCTGCGAAGTGTCGGTGACACATTTGGTGGAAGCTGCTAGCTTTAAATGCTAGCTTTGAACAGATACGGACGGATTTGTATATGAGGTTGTATATAACTGTGTGTTCAATGAAAGTTAGCATTATCGCGCTTTTATCTTCTAAATTTAATTTAACTTTCTGTCCCCGCTGAAATAGATTTTACATAAAGTTCATGTTTCATAAAAACAGTAATTACTAGGAATTAAAATATTTTTTTGTTGGTCCAAATATTACAAATACACAAGCTGCTGCATTTGTTATAATAAATGTCAAAATGCCATATAATTGTCCAAATTAATTAAATTTAAATGATTATTCTTAATCATACTCTCATTTTTAATTAGTTTGTTTCACATTAAATGAGTGACACGCAATACCGCCGGATAACACATTAGCTGTGTATTAGTGGGTTGTTTTTGTCAGCTACACATTATTAATATGTCTCCTACTAAACCACATGCAGTAAATCTAAGTTGAGGTCTTTGAATTCTTAATTACGAACCCCTGAAGAAAACAGTTTAGCTTGTGTGTGTGTGTGTGTGTGTGTGTGTCTGCGTGTGTGGCTGTGTCTTTGAAGAGCTACAGATGGGAAACAAATGAGGGCGGCTGGTATCAGGGTCGGACCGGCGGATGGGAGGGGGGGGGGTTTCGCTTGGAAGCAAACAGTGCAATGTCACCTCAGGAGCAAAAAACAACAACCCCCAGGGGACATAATTAAAATAATCCAGTGGAATTAAGTGCTTCAGATCACTTCTGAAAGGTTCTTTTATTGACGCGTGTGGATGTGAGGATGATTCATCGAGAGAGATGAGTAGATACGCGTAAAGAGGAGGACTCTGTGCGTGCATGCCTGTCTGTCTGTTTACAGTGTGTGGGTGTTACTAGGCACTCTGCTTTTCAGACACATTTTAAAGGTGTGCTCTCATTCGTTGTATTGATCAACCTCTTGGAAAACAGAAATGTAGCAGAGTATTACACCGCCGGGCTCCAAACTTTTTTTTTTTTTACTCTTTTGAAAGTTGCTTGTATTATCCTGCTTTTGAACAGTGATTAGCCAAAATGCAGCTTTAACCTTGGAAGTATTTAGAGGTGATTATAATGTGCATGGCCAGGGTGCTGAAACACACCACTGTGGTGGAGGTGGGGCTGTCAAGGCAAGCGGGTGACGCTTAGAATTAGTATTTAGGAAGTGACTGACGAAAAGAGAAACCGAACGGAGGCCGAATACTCTGAACCCGCTGATGGCTTCATAACAATCCCGGCTGTGATGAAGCATAAAAGATAATTCTTCTCAGAGCTCATGTTTACTATATTTTTCCAACTGTGTTTCAATGAGCAACTTAATGGAATATTGTGTCATGTTTATTCAGAGGAGAAAAAAAGGAGGCCAGATTTCTAAAGACTAGGAACCTCCTTAGGGTACAAGGCTGTTGGGGACCGGAGATGTGGCCTTTGGACTGATGGAGTTAGTTGCGCTTCTCTTCTTAGTCTTTTTCACCCTTTGCCAAACTGAGCCTCAGTTGACAGAGCGAGAGGGTACACAAAGGCGCCGGCCTCAAGAGCAAATGTTTGCCAGCAGTAATGGGCTCTAGTCCACTGGGCGAGTGTGAGTGTGTGTGGTTTTTTTTTTTTTGTGCGCTTTAAGTGTATGTACATAAGCGTTTGAATAGAAATACTGTACAGATGATATGCTCAATTGTGGCTCTGGACAATCTCCTTATATATTTGTGAAGGGAGAGTGTCTTTCAGTCATAAGTCAGTAATTTGGGGGCCAGGAATTTCCCAGTAAGAAATATAAGGAGCCATCTATCTGCAGTGCCTTTTTCACAGTTTTCTGAATTATTCTAAATGCACAAGTGAGTAACGGCCGGGGCTATTGGCTTTTAATGTGCAGCAGTGAAACTGCGAGGAAGAGAGAGTAAAAAGCCAATGACACTGTCACAAAATGCCACAAGGTACTATGGTCTTCAGTAAGTAATGACTTCATCCATTTTCTCACATAGATTAAAGGTTAAATAGTAAGCCGGCACATTGACTCAGCATGATTGTTCCCTCCATGAATATTCTAGGAAATCTAGTACGTTTGAGCACATAAGGGGAAACGCGAAGTGACTGTTACGTTCAACCTGAAGAGATGGAGTTTGTCACACTGCTCCGCTCGCAAATAAGCGTCCTTTAGGATGGCTTGAAATGCCAGTTATCTGAATCGTAATGCGCAGGATACAAATACATTGGAATACTTTTTTTTCTTTTTTCTGCGCGGGGTTAACAGTCAAAGTCAAACTGCGTCCGCAGATTACCAGCACCGCCTTCTGCATGTGGGGGAACCACTGATGTAAATAAGATGAACGTACATCTCATTGAATCAGATATCGGCACTAATGCGGTGTTATCTTCTCCCATGCTCGCTGTTTTCTGTCCGTTTTGCACATTAACATCAGCGCTGATTACAGTGAAACTGTTCCTTACATGAACCTTATATGACAGTGGTACATTTTACCGAATGTAAAAACCATTTGGGAATTCAATATAGAACAAAAAAATCTGCATTATGTAATATAGTGAAAGCAAAAAAAGAAAGAAAAGAAGGGTCCACAGCGCTTATTGTTTTATTTAAAGGGACTCTAAAACCCACATTTGTGTAATGTTCCAGTAAATAGCAGAAGAATTATGTTTATAGCAGAGTTCTCCTTGGCGTGTTTTTGGAGCAGATATTTTCACTCTGCAGCATGTAAGGCGAGTCGGCTGTCATTAATCATTCCACAGGTGCAGGAGCATTGTCAGAACCCATACGTCCCTTTGCCTTTTCAACCTGGGAGGAAAGTAGAATGGGGAGGTGGGGGGGGGAAGCTGAACACATCCCTAAAAAACAATTTCCCTTCCCCTTCTTCTTCTGCGCTGAATTTGTCAGGAGGGGGGGAACCAAGTCCAGATTAATTAGTTTCCATTTTGTGGTCATCTTCGTTTTTTTTCCGCCTTCCATGACTCTTTTCTTTTTCTTTGTCTTGCCTACAGTCCTTACAGCCATCCCGGAACCATTTATCACATTGCCATCTCGACAGTGCCTTCCCCCTTCCTTGCTGGGAAGCCATTAGAGCATCTCTGCATCGTGGCGGCCAGATTGCATTCCGGTCCCCACTTGCGACATTTATCATCTTTTGTCCTAACTTTTTATCTGCCCTGCCCTGTGTGAAACCCTATCTGCAATGACCACTATAATGAAACACTGGGAGGTGAGGCTCAAGTAAATAACCTAATTAAACCTAGCAAACAGGGACAAAGGGGAAAAATGCACAAAAGGCTTTTGTAAGAATGCCAGAGGAGGAACACTCACAGATGGCAGTGAGGAAGTCGAAGCAGTGATGTGGCACACAGCCCATACCACCTTCTCATCTCAGTATTTATAGTACTCCTAGTGGTGCTGTTGTTTGTCCAAAGATGTCCTCTTTATGTGATTTGGGCCAACATAGTATGATAGTTTATCCTGATTCTGACAAAGCAGTAATTACACATCGGGCAATGAAGAATGTATGAAAAGAAATGTTTGTGTAAGACACGGAAATATCTCTATGGTAAGGTCCACGGCATTGAATAATGAGTCCTCCGAGAAAATCTATCCTTCCTTCGCACTCCTTTCTAAGTCTTAGGCAAAAGTCGAGCCAACTCTGATTGGTCTCATTAGGGACAAAATGAAGAATGCCAAGCGTCATAATTATAGGCGCACCGCTGCAAACAGTATCGAGTCAATACAGCAAAATGTCAGGAGGGCATTAGTGGGCAATTATTAATCCATATCAAGCTGGGATGGACAATTTAATTATCAACTAATCAATATTTCCAGATCTTGTACAGATGTAGAGCAATGACCGGGTGGGTAGATCTGCCTTCCATGAAGACCTGTGTAGCTGGGGGAAAAAGAGGAGGTACTGTAGCGGGGCCGCGGTGAACGGCAACGTGACGTAGACGCTACCGCTTCTTCCAGTGATGGACGCCGACTCTAGTGTACCTGAATACATCAGGGAACCTAGATGTTTTTCTCTTGTTCTAATACTTTACCACAAGCAACCAAAGACACAACCAATCATTCTCGAACTTTATCATTAGCAAGCAAAGTTCAAAAAGCCACTGCATGTTGCCAGAGTGCTGAAATTATATATAAAAAAATGCCGTTATTTGTGCAGCTTCTATCAACAATTTCGCCGTAATATTCCATCATTGCCAATAATATTGCTTACTTTTCTGTCGGTACTCTCTCAGTTCTCAATGCAGCCTGAATAATTACTCTCATTGTACCTGAAACAAACTATCTCAAATAATGTCAGTCAAGCCTTTGTGTGAGTGATGAAACAAAATGAATGCTGTGTAACAGGCCCTTGTTGATTTCAAAGACACCACACAATGAGGCATGGCAAAACAAAAGTGGCTGTCTTCCACGAGATAGCAGTCATCTTGAGATAAGAATTACCCTCTCATGGTTCTGTTTTGCTTTTTTGTTTGCTATTATTGTGACTCCCGTCTCCATCCTGGACTCGCTTTAGTCACTATGCAACCAATTGATTACTACTAGGTTGCCTAGGCCTGGGTTATTCTCATCGCTTATTGCCTCACTGTCTGTTGCAATGGATTACGATTTTAACATAAGATTGCATTTTCAGCTCACTTTTTTTCCCTTACCCCGCACACATTATAAACCCGCATTATTCTTTCATTTTCCCCACATAACGCTTCAGTTTCCATTTGCTACAATAATAATAATACCATAAGCTAATAGTACCGCAAGCCAAAGTGCTTCCCTTTGTGCACACACAATAAAAACTTGCTTAATTCTTAGCCTTGAAATGTTGACTCCCAGCTTTGACAGAAGTTGCTTGAAATGAAATTCAATGACTGATACTTTCTAGGCAAAAAAAAAATGCACTTTTATTTCTCCCCATTGTGTGTGACAAGGGACTAGAAACAAGATCAAAATGTGACATCAATCCAAAATGCAATATCTTTAATCTGTTTACCTTTTGACTTTCATTACCAAATTGTAGATCCTTAAAAGAAACGCTTGAGACAATTTCGTAAGATGTCAAGAACCTAATCATATCTGTAGGATTAAAGTTGTAGGCTGTAGGATTATTTTTTGGGGAAATTATCTTTATGAGCTTTAAACAAAAAAATAATGTGACTAAGCAGTTAAGAAACATAAAAGAAATGCCAGTAATTTATATTAGCACTCCCCTCCTTTCAATCCCATCAGCTCATCTAGTTTGAATGTCTTCGGAAGCCCATTCTTTTACTTAATCTCTATCTAAGCTATTTCTTCATTATGTTTCACCATGATCTCTGTGTGAACAGAGATTGAACATCGAGTGTCAGGCAATCTGACCTCTTCCTCTACCTTATTTTCTTTATTTTTTCTAGGTGCCTTACCAACTACTATGGCTGTCTTCCCATAAAACCACAAAACCATTTGTATACTGTACCTTCAGCACATTACTGAGGCCGACATCACAGACAATGGTTATTTTAAGTAGAGGTCAAAGTGGATTTTTCAGGCCATCTGATCAGTGGCACTCTGGCAGTAATGGAGAATAAAAGCATATTATTACAAATATGCCATGTTGTCCATCTCTTGGTTCCATTAGGTGTCCAGTATGTGTGTGGAGAGCACGGCATTGTTATTATACACGTATACTACTCGGACTAGGAATGTGCACAGCCGCGCATAGCTGCTGCTGCTAGCTACATACTGTACGCCTGAGGAAGATCAGATGCTCTGTGTGGGAGTGTGCACACAAAATGGATTTATTTGTATAAGCACGCAGGGTTGTACACATCACTTGTGCAGAAAAAAAAAGGATATTGCATTTCCACATGAAACCCTCTTAGATCAACATAATATCAATTTATTTTCATTAGGGCAAATATGTTGCTAGAGATTTGAGTCAAAACTGTCCTGATGCAGAATGGAAGCAATTGGTCGTCAGCCCGAACCCTTAAAATGCACCTCATCTCGTCATGTTTAAGCAGGCCTTTCAGCAGCGCTCTGCTACCTGCTAACCGGCTAATGTCTTCTGGGCGTTCCCATTCTCGTCCCACTGGAGTTGCCATAATTTGGCCAAATACACAAATAATGCTATCCCTGTGGGGCTTGATGGCAAAACTACAGCTTATCCTTTCGGCAGACACCTCTCCTTGAATAATCACAACGGGCGCGGGGGGGGGGGGCACAGCCAATTAAATTGCGCTGTGTAATGAGAGGCAGCAGATCATGCGGTGTGAAATTTCTGTCTTACCCAGGCAGTGGCAGGAAGGGGATTGAGGAAGTGAAAGGGAATCTCTTGGAGACTCTCTGATCATGTGTTCTTTTTTTCCCCCCCTGTCCGAGGGGCACGAGGAGGAGGGGAGTGAGAAAATCTTATTTAGAAGGTGCACTTAGAGAAATCCACGTAGGCATAAATCCTGACATCGAGTCTACTCAACAGCCTTCTCCACGTCCCTCCTTATGCACTCTCTTGTACTAACTACGAGACTGAAGGAGTGATAAAAGTGGGGGAGATGAGTGGATTAACGGATGACTGCGTAAGGATTGAGGGAGATTGAACTTGAGGGGACTGAAAGTTTGCGATGGAACGTGTTAAGACTTTATAGGGAGGCCAGAAAACCAGATAACGTCTTACCTTTTGGGGTAAATGACCGCTCTGGATTCTGTCACCCTACCTCTCAGTTGTACATTCATTATCTACACTTAACTTTAAATCTCCTTCATCATGATTCAAGTGCTGTAGGGGATGGTGGTAATTAATTCGTTGATGAGAGAATGATGAATCACATGAAAGGCAGCACCCAGGGAGCATTAGAAGCTAAGGGGAAGCAGACTGTTCATGGATGTTATGATGGATGCTATATAAACACCTCATAAATGTCCAGGGACTCTTCCGTAATTGTGAGCGCACGCACGTGTGTGAGAGAATGCACATTCCATGTTCCACAGAGTGATGGGATGGCCACTTAGAGCGCCGTGCCATTAGAAACGAGGACTTGGCTCGGTTTCAACAGGAAAAAGCCTATGGTTCTGGCTGTGGTGTGAGAGCATTCTCGCCCTCGCGTTGGAGGCTCTCACTCTCATTTGCCATCAGTAATAAACCACGCTAAAGCTGTGTGTCGCAATAAATCCAGAGCTTCTCGGATGGCATGACTCACTTGGTGGCACCGCGACGCCAAAGGGAGAGCGGGCGCAAGTCGGCGAGCCTGTGAATGAGGTGCGCGAGAGAGTGAGTTAATGAGTGAGCAAGCAAACAAGAGAGCGGAGGGACAGACAATGGTGACAGATGCGGTGTGCGAGGGAGTATTAGGTGAGAAAGACGACTCTCCAAAGACAGACTTTGAGCACTCACTCCATCACTCCGCCGAATGTAAATCAACTTTGACAAGAGCAGCTTAGGGCATAAAGATTCCCAATCGGCGTCAAGCGTTGGAGAGTGCTGTAGGTAAGAAGGTGGGGATGGAAGCTTTCTGACTGGGAGTGAAAGATCGCCCCGAGGCGCTCCATGGAGATGAATGGTTTAGACCATTAACCCCACCGCAGAATCTCAACATACCCCACAGGCACACAAATGTGCTGCGCCGAGATCAGTGCGACGCGTCGCACTCTTAGGACCCCTGGAGTGAGACCAAAGCTCCAGCCTAGGGCCAGGTGTTACCCATGCACGCTCACACGCACGACCATGCACACACACACGCGCGTACGTAGCTGCGTGAATTCTGATAAAACACTTTCATAATGACACCGCTACGTTACCATACAAGTGAAGAAAAAAAAACGCATTTCCTCCCTGAAAGCACACAAAGCAATAAAAAGGTAGGATTTTGCTCCTTTTTTTAAACAAAGTGATGCACTCAGCAACATCCAGGTGGCTCTTTTATGGTGTTTTCAAGAGAATAATTCATTAACAGAATGACAAACAAATCCTGGCGTCATGCAGGCTCCTGTCATCTTCCACTTGGCTCCCTGGTGTAAAATACAGGCTGGTCCTTGGGTTCATATCTAGTGGATGCCACATGCTTAAGATACAGGTTTTAGAAGCACCCAGTGTTGATAATCAAAACTGTAATTGGGGGGTCTGCTTTACGAAGCAAAACCGATTAATAAGCCGTGAAGGTACAGCGGGGGAAGTCATGCTTTAGCCAAACCTGCATTAAATGATCCTTTATTCTGCTATATCTGTATGCAGAGGCCGCTTAATGAGTCAATCCAGGGTTGGTAGCAGCCATCGCAAGACAATGTCCACCATTTTTATCTTCAATATAACAGGCGTGATCCGTGATCACTGTGGAGTTTTGACTTGAGTTGAATGTGAATTTTGTCGTTGGGGAATCTGTGCCAAGAGCGTAAAAACATTAAATCAGACTGTCATCATCTCCGAACCCCCCGGTTCACGTTTTAGTGCAGCTTCCCTCCCGTCTTACATTACCGCGCGTGCAGATGATGTACTCCGGCTCTTCATTGTTCTGACTGCACACTGCGGTAAAACATCATCTGTGCAGGCAACGCTGTTGTATTTCAGACTTGACTGGTCCAGTAATCCCATTACTGCAGCTACAGCATCAATCTATTAATTGCACTGTCACTGGGGCAATGTCATGAAACACCTGCATTGTTATACAGTTCACTGGCATAGTGTATGAAGGGTGATCAGATTTAGTACATATGCCAGCAAGGCCAGAATCATGCCAAGTGTAAGCCCAGCAGATGCAAAACAGCTGGCATTGTGCTCAGCTCGCCGGCTGATCCCAGCTTCAAAGGCATGCTACAAGGTACCCTTTGTGTGAGAGAGAAAGTGACTGTGCAAGTATAGAGACCTAGTCTGGTGCACTGCGTTAACATAGTCCTCTATTGTTTCTCCGGCATCTTAAATGTTCAAAGGGACAAATAAGGAGGTTCCGGTTTGACTGAAATTCATACAATACCGCGCTATGTCATTTCATGTAGTGGTATTCAAATATATGGATATCCAGAACTGGGTTTGTGGGAGTTTGACTGCCACTCCAGTGGATTCCCAATTTGGATTACGGTGCTTTTGTTCTGTCAATATTCCCACTTTGAGACGTGAATGGCACGGCACGGTTAAATTGCCCCACCATTTTCAAGTCAATGTGTCTTGGTTGACATAAGTGCACTTAGATATAGCATTAGTGGCTGTGGGGCTGGCCTTTAATTACCTGCATCTGGGCCCGTACAACATCTCCATAGTGTATGTGATTATCTGGCTTTCTTCAGAGTGGGAGGGTCAGGAATGTGGTGCAAATTGCTTGGCTTTTGTGTTATTCCGTGCTAAGTGTGAGTCAGAATGACTGCAATCCATAGATGAGGCTAATGGCCTTAAATAATACACTTGGGCGTAGTTGCCAAAGAAATCGGCATTCACTGAGTTAATAATGGGCCTGATACACCTCTAAATGTAATTGTGCCACGTTGTTGAATAGGAGTTGGTACACGCGTTTTCAGCCCAAAGAAAATGATAATGACTTCTTGCTCGTTTAGCTCAACCTGCAAGCAAGAAGCATCTTGCACGCCGCTGATAACATTGTTTTATCTCAGATCCCCAGTCTTGTCACAAGGTCTTCATCCAAACAACGAGATGGTAATTAAGCGCTGGCAGTCTCGGCGAAGGTGTTTTCACCACGTTTATTTGAAGCGTGAACATGACGCGTGCTCCCTCTCCCCTCGTCGACGTTGATGCTCTTTTTTTTTTCTTCTTCTTCTTTTTTTTAAAGATGTACTGCACTAAGACATGTTTTGAAATGAACGAGTGGAGCCAACAATGAGATTTCCACTTGAGCAGTGTCCGGCAGGATGATGAACGATGCAGTAGACGAGGAGAATTATAGTGATTTAAAGTTGGATCAAAACCGCCTCTGAGGTTCTTCGGCTCTCCTCTGGCTTTAATGTTATTTTATGCGGACGCGCAAACATTTAAGCCGCGCGCGCGTTTATTTGTGTGCCTAATTCAATGTGTGCGTGTGCGGCGGGGCGGGGTGGGGGGGACGTAGGCTGCAGCTCTTAAGAGCACATACTGTGCGTTCACTCGTGTGTACGTGCCTGAATTAGTGTGTGCGCGCGCGCGGCTTGCATGTTAGCACTGTGTGGGTCTGAGTGTGAAAGGGAATGGAATAGACTCAATTTAAATCAAATTAGCATGCAGGCAAATTAAGCAGAGGGATTTAATTTGAGCTGTTGTAAAAATGCTAATTTCAGTACAGCCCGGAAGCTCATATGCAAATACAACACTATTTTACAATAATTCATATTAGGCCAGGCATGCATAAAACACACATATTACAGCCTGATGTCATCTGGGGAATATAGTATCATTAGCTTTCGGACTCGCTGCAAGGTGATCCCGGTTAGGGGGGCACGTGGTGGGTGTATTTGAGTCGTCTCCATTCATCTGTATCGATGATTTAGCGTGCGCTGCATCAAAGATAACTTCATGCTTATAATAGTGGTACTGTATCTTTTTGCATGCTCAAGCCATCCCAACATGCCCCCCCCCCCCCTTTTTTTTTGTATGCTCTGGCAGATATACAAACACCAACCACAAATCAGAATTATGATCACTGCGTTCCGCCCGCAAAATACGAGAAACGACTGTAAAACTGGCAGATGCTTTGAATTGTTACCGCGGCGCTGCCAAACAAATCACTCCTCGCAGGGCGGTAGACGCTCTCGGTGTAACTTATAGCGAACATATGGGAAACTGATTCCTCACACAAAAAAAAAAGTGTCACGAGAGTCCAATTTTGACTGGGTGTAAAAGGAGTCCATTTTTTACGTTTCTGTTACATAAAACGAGTCATTTTGCTGCCCATCCTACCCCATCTTGCTTTTTTTTCTCTTCTTCTTTCACACCGTAATGGCTCAAAAGAAGTGTCACGTTGATAGACGATTTACTCTTTTGGACCCCGCGTGGTTCACCTTTTGATCGCTGGCTCAAAAGGATTTCGCACGCCCGTGGATGCCGCGCGCGAGAGGGCACACGCTTCCGTACACATGTTAAACCGGCGTGAGTGAGAGAGTGTTGAGTGTTTTTGGGGGTGTTAACGTCTTACTGTTTAAAGAGGCTGGAGGAAATCTGTCAATAGTCATTTGACGTGTTAAAGTGGGGCCGGCTCGCTTGGGGACTCACCACGCCGTCCGCCAGCAGTGGGAGGAATCAATTAAAACACTATTAGGCCCGGGGTTTGACATGGTCCAACGCGGCATGGGGTAGCGCTGGCCAGAAAGGGTCTGGGCATTTTTGTAAGGACGTACTCAGCATATTTTCAAACACTGAGTTGAAACAGTCAGCAAATTTCAGTTGAGCTGCTGTAATGTAACTCAATCAGCATAGGTGGACGTGCGTGCACTGTAGTCACTACAATGAATCCAGTGTGAGGTCTGTAACACATCATTTGCTTCCACCCCACGAAACAAGCCGTCGATTTAACAAACGGCCGAGTTATGTGGTGCCAAAGTTTTCCTCCCTGCCCAGGTGGTGGAGATGTTAAATGATTCCAGCTCTCCTCTCATCCTCATACGTTTGTTGTTTCTTTTATTTTTTTCCACATCACCGTTCAGCGAAAGACACAGGAGGAATTGTTTGTCGCCTCCCCGCTATTCCTCTCTCGCGCTCTGTCCCCTTGGCTCACCGGGGACAATTATGCCCTTCTTTCAAGCTATTGCCAAGCCCAATTTGCCACACAAATTAATTGGTCCGCATTCGAAGGGGGGGTGTGGGGGGGGCGAAGGGGAAAACAAGAGTGAGCAAAACAGAGAGAAGGCCAGAGACGAAACAGCAACAGACCGAACAGAGAAACGCAGCCCGGAGATCATTGGCGAATCCGTCGTGTTCTTCCCAGCCTCACGCGGGTCTCGCTCGGAAACTTTGCCGGCAGAACAAATTTGGTAGCACCTCCATAAACGCATTAACCACTATGCGCGTTTATTAGGAGGGGCCCGAATTGGCGTTTTTCTTGAGAGGGGGCTCGCGGCGTCCACTGTGCGGGGTGGCGAATAGGACTGGCTCCGAGGATCGTGCCATCTGTTGAGCAGGCCGACTCAGCCATTTTCTGCTCTCGCGTGTCTCATATCCTCTACCGTGTCCACAGCCGGAGGCTAGCTCACACCCAAATGGATCCAGAGCACCAACAGAGGGCAGCTTTCCCTTTGGAAATGCAGCGGGACTTTTTTTGCTGCTGGAGGTTAGTCTGCAGCAGGCTAAATCGAAGGAGGTTCACACCACAGATTGGGATAGAGCCCCAGAGTGTCTAGTCTGGTTATACATGTGCAGGAAATTAAGAAGCTGCTCAGTCGCTGGAAGGGGCTGTTGCACCGCTTCCAAACAGCAAGGGGAGAAGGTGGGGAGAAGACAAAGGCGCAGGCGGGGAGAAAAAAAAAAAAAACAGCAGAAAGCTCAAATGAGAAATGAGGAGAAAATTGGCAAGAGAGCGATTAGGAAGAAAAACAATAGAGGGGAGTTGGGGAAGGGGAGGAACAAACACATGCGACGTGGGAGATCGGGCGGCGCAGGAACAGAACGGCGCAAATATAAACCCCGGGTCTAATGCGCCCGCCTCGGAGCGGTTCTGCTTCTAAGCGGGCGCAACCTCGATGGCAGACGGGACGCGCACGTCATCCCCGTGACCTCCCCGACTCCCACACACCCGCCCGGGTCATTAACAGGCGGCCACCGCGGCCACCTCACGTTCAGTTTGTTTTGGCTTCGAAATGATGACCCAGCACAGCTGTCTAAGTAGGGTATGGGGTAGCGGCAGCTGCTGCTCGCAGCCAGACAGCTAAAGGGAGGAAATGAACGGGGAGGGGGGGCGGCAGCAAGCACAGAGGCGTAGAGATTTGGGGGGCTGCTGGCTGCACTTGTGCGGGTCTCTGTTACATTCGTGCTCAAATGTAACTGTGGAATGTCTGGACACGCGAGAGTGAAGAGTCTGAGGGAAAGCTTTTGGAAATGGTGTGTTTCTCCCCCCCCCCACATCAAATGCTCTTATGTAAATTCACACTCGACTGTGGAAGATGGAAGTTTCTGAAAGGATAACTACTAAAGAGCCCCCCTCAATGGTAACGTTTATCGACTGTTAATGCCGTTTTGGGAAGGTCCCGTAATTAAATTGTGTCAATAAATCCTGGAGCTGCACATAAAACCGGAGGAGGGTGGGGGGGTGAACGGAGAAAACATTTCTCCATTTGCCTCCTCCCCGCTGCGAGACATATGTGGCGAGAGGCAGAGGAGAAAAATAAAAACGCATTCGAAACAGATCGCGGGGAACGTTTCTCAAGCACAAAGTTGAAAATCTCGACCCATCAATTTCACTTTGCGTGGCTCCGTCGTATGTGACCTTGGGTGAATGATCCCTTCATTCAGAAGATATTCAGCCGAACTGAGGGGATTTCAGTCGGCGCATAGGGAGCCATAAAACTTTTATTCATCCCCCTGTGACTCCGGCAGCTAATGATTCATGGATCTTAGCGTAAAAAAAAAAAAAAAAAGAGGGGTTGGGAGAGGGGTGGGGGTGCTGTGGTGCAGGACCGGAGCTCAATGAGGTTTGAAAACTGTTGTCACACATCAACGGGCAGGTGTCTGATGTCAAGTGACTCAATTCCAATGACTTCTCATCATGAGATTCTTGGCTGGAGCCTGAGCATTTCTGGTTCACCTGATAGTTTTCTTGTGGCAGAAAAAAGGAGTTGGAAAATAGGGAACTGAACATTTTGGTGGTTTGAGGTGAAAGAAATGTACTACTGTGAAATTAGGTGTGTGTGTTCTATTATTATTTGGAAAAAAACACACATTTCTGATTTTTCCCTCCTAAAAAGTTGTTAGAAATTCAGAAGATGCCATCCTTCTTCCTCGATGGAAAATCCCAAATCTGTAAACATTCAAATGCTGTCGATTTCAAACGTTTATGATGTGTATTCTCAGTGTGTGTGTGTGTGTGCACTCTTCCTTGTGTGAGTTGGATGTCGGACCACAATTTGGCTTCCAAACTAGTTGTGCTCCCCTCGTCCACCTCTTAAAACTTTCCCCCTTTCGGCAGACGGAAATAGCCGCCTTGTGTCAAACTCTGCAAATAAATCATTCTGCGCAGTGAAGGTCAAACACCAAAGTGAAGTAACAATGGGCAAAACACAATTGTGAGCAGAGGGGGGGGCTATACATTTCATATTTCATACCAGAACTGACTCAGAGTCTGTGTTTCCCCCACTGATTTCATCATTCAGAGTTAGTTTAAATATATCAAATGAATAATGAATTGATTTCTTCTTTTTTAATAAACCGACTAACGTCTAATAGTGGCTGTCGTCCCATCATATAACATACCAGCATGTGTGTGTCACAAAGTGGTTTCATGCACTTCATTAAGTATTTATTTAAGTTGCATTTGTGTGACATGAAGTATTCATGTGTCTGACGTTGTTCAATGAAACAAAAAAAAAGAAAGAAACAAACAAAACCACCCCGCCCCCCAACCCGGCAGGACACAGCACTTGAGGCCCCCACGTTGAAAGCCAACGGTCCACTTACTTTGAGCGTCGGCGAGGTGGAGGAACAGACCCAGGACAAGCAGCAGCGGCAGCAGCAGCGTGGGTCTGGCTCTGTGCATGGTGGGACAGCTTGGCACCAGCATGCTTTGGCAGCCTCGGTGGCGCTGGCTCACAGAGCCCTGTGAGTCAGTCTGGTCTGATTTCTCAGATGCAGGGTATTCACAGCCTATGCAAGGCAAGGAGGGATGGGAAGAGAGGGAGAGGGAGTAAGGAGGGGAGGGAGAAAAGAGAGAGAGAGAGGAACTGAATGAAACAAAGCTGTTTGGCTCCACGGGTTTTATCTATCCCTGCACATTTCTGACATACCCCCACACAGCCTCGGCTGGAGCTGACAGAGGATAGGAAGAGGCTGATGTGCTCACAGGGTATGTTCTGACAGTTCTCTAAATGGAATAGTCACTTCACACAATGCGTGTGCACGTGTGCATGAGAAGCAGAGAGATACTGAATGCAAGAGAGCGAGAGAGAGAGGGAGAAACCACGCAGATGAAAGGGTGGACTAATAAGATTTTGCCTTCACAGCTTTGGTGGCGAGCCCCAATTAAATATGCAGCATAATAAGAGTACATTTTCAAGTCAGATCAGTGTTGATATCTGTTTCACATAAAGCGCACCTCCGTCGCACGTCAGGAAATACAAGAAATATTCATAATTCATGCTGGAAGCCCTTTGCTAGCTCTTCAAGTTGGACTGAAAGGCCCAGCGAGTAAAAGTTGGTGGCATCGAGCGGTGGAGTTGCGGATTCCAACCCCCTCGCCTCACACTCTCCTTCCTAGCATGATGGAGGAACTACAGTGGTAAATGCCAAAGCCCCATATCGAGCCGGTGTTTAGTTTGTCCCTCCTGGGACAAAATATGCCAGACTCTGTGGAAGAGGACCTGCGGCATCTGTAAATACACAAAGCTCGTTCTCAGGTAAAAGAAGCACGACTATGGTTATTTTCTGCTCATTACGCGCCAATAAAGACACAGTTTTGCATATTGTGCCACACGTTCTACCCCTAAATCTTGCACACTGGACCTCAATTTGCCGAGCAGCTGCTGGCATTATTGAGTCAATACAAGACATAAGTGATAGTTACATTAGGGTCCACGCATCCAGTAAACCAATTCATCTGAAGTTGATGTTTATGCTTCTTGCACAACATATAATCCATATATGTCAATGCTTAAATAGCTCCGAGTGTCTATACAAAGTGATGGAGTGGTTCAGTTTTAACACACACACACACAAAAGGTCTTTGATCCAGCGCTGCCCCGACGGCAACTAAAATCTATAAGACAGAGCGACCAAGTGTTGCCGTTCATGTTTCAACCTTTTATCGGAGGGCCACTTCATAGCTGTGAAAATCAATGCGATACAGTGAGCTAGTATTAGCCGCAGAACAGCTCTATCCCTTGTCATCCATTTGCTTAAGCCAGAGCTTGATCCTTAGTGATGGATGCTCTGCGGTAGTCTTGGGGCTCTTAGCACAGCTCCCAGCTAATCCAAGTGTCTGTGCGCGCACGTGCGTGTGTGTGTGTGTGTGTGAGCTTTAATGGCGTACTGTGCTGCTGGTTAGCATGCTAGCTCGTCCGCCTGCACCATTCTGCAGGACGCCGTGGTGACTGATGAAGGGGCAGGCCTTGCGACGCGGTTTGCGCGCCACGGCATTTCAGTCTCTTGATGTACCGTGTGATGAAACGAGCGACGTGTCAGATCGAAGTTTTTGGGGATTTGGCGGGTTTTAGTGCGACGCTCTGCAGTGGATATAAGCGCCTCTAGCCCGAAATAATATTTCATCGGGCTGTTTATCTACAGGTTTGACCGCCACCCACTAAAAGAAAAAAAAAGAAGAAGAGAAAAACAAGCCCCCCTAAGCCCAATCAGTAGGCCCGATGATGACAAAGTACCTCATTTCCCTGTTACCAATCATCCTCTTTCTCGCCCCTAGCTCTCCCTCTTTCATTTCTGTGGGCTGTAAATGGCAGAAAAGACGGGAAGATAGCGCACCTGTCACACTCGATTTGTGTTGGGGGGAGATAGACACGACTACCTGTCTCCAAGCGCCGCGGGGCTAGCGGCAAGCGCAAGAGCGGGGGACGTGTGGCGAAGGGAATCAATTTGAGGCAATCTCATCCCCCGCTCACACCACCGCCGACACACACACACACACACACACAAACACGCACACACTTGCAAACACAAATGCGTATACGCATACATACATTTGAGCACACCAGACAGAATTTTCATATGAGCAGTGTTTGTAGCGACGGTGAATTTGATTAGAATCAACTGGGCTGAAAAAAAAAACCTGGGCCGTGCACGAGGGGATAAAGCCGCAACGTGATCCATACGCGGTGCAGGTACGGCTTTCAGTCTCCTCCGGTTATTGTTTCATGCATATGCCCCCTCCAAATCTAAGTGATAGCCTCTGAGTTAATTAATGTGTGAATTTCCATAATGACATGACATTAGGCAGCACGCAAGAAACAGTACTCAGCAGCCCTCCCCTTCTCTATTCAAGCCTGGCACACACACCCATTTATACACACACACACACACACGCTGATAGAGGCAAACAAAACCATCTGTATGTTGTGTAACCACCAGTGAGATAACCAAGAGGCTGTGCTATGTGAGTAAATACAAGGAGAAGCTAATGCAAGCACAGCTAAAACACCCCTCCTCAAAACAACCTGGATTTATACCAAAATATATATTTGCCGTTGGTGCGTGGTGTTAATTCTAGTAAGTGAACCGCGCTGCGGTTCCTTTTCTTAACGTGCTGAGGGTGGACGAACCACCTGCCAGACCTGGCGGCGAAACAGCAGCCGACGGCATTGTTATCTATCTCAACCGGTGGATTCAGTCCAAATAATGCCGCTTTTCTTTTTTTTGTATGAAAGCTGGCGCTCACGGATTTGCAGCTACACGTACGAGCATGTGCGCAGAGTTCAAGCGATCCGTTAGTCGACATAAAAGGACTCTTCTCAAAAGGCGACGCCACCTGCGCCCGTTTTTATCCACCGACGTGGCCGCTCCCGCGTCGCACCCCGCACCTTCACTTTCGCGCGTTCGGCGGCGCTGACGCCTTCCACTGAACGTTCATTACAATAGAAAGAAAGGGGGGGGGAAAACACAATCTTGTCTTTATTCCTGAGCCCCTGGTGGTATTATTGTGTTCCCATTCACTGGCGCTTCATTCAAAGGATTTTGCTGCTGATAGCAATCATGCATTATTAAACAAAGCCTGACAACATGCACAATGTTAATTAGAAACGGGGGGGGGGGGAGTGTGTGGCAAGGAAAAAAAAAGAAAGGGGCTGTTGAGCTGTCTACTCTCTCTCCTTCCCCATGATCCTTATCAGAAATGTGAAAGAGAACGAGGGTGGGATGTTTATATTCTCCATAATGGCTGGTCTCTATTCTCATTTGAGCCTGTGTGTTTGGTATTCTGCTCTATTTAGATGAGCAATATTATTATTAAAAAAAAAAAAGACAAAAGAATGAGTCATATTTATCTTATACTCCAGCCACGCCGCAATAAACTTGTTATGGAAGAGAGTGCAGGCGGAGAAAGTTATGAGCTCCCCCAAAGCAGCAGGTTCACAACATCAGCTTCACGCCAATTCTTGTCTTTCCATGTTCTTGCACATGGTGTGATTTTTATTTTTTTCTCTGGCAAACAAGAGTACGAACCAGTGGGAAACAAACGCTGACACGCGACTGCTACTGACGGTGCCGTTTTTAACAGATTCAACATGGGTGCGAGGGACAGCGGTCGCTCATCATCCGTGCGAGTCGACTGATTTCGCTTTGGCCAGCTCCTTTTTTTTTTTTTTTTAAATGGGGTGTTTTTAATTTTAGGCTCGTGAGCAAACTGAATTGAACTTCAAGGAAATGGCTGATTCATGGTATGTTATCCTAACGGACCAAAGCAGCCACAAAAATGCCACCAAATCTATTAAGGCCTATCCCTCTGTAATTAGCCCAACACATGCGAGGACGGAGTGCCGCAAAACTACCGAGGATGTAATCCATACTTCATTGTGTTATAAAAAAAAAAAAAAAAAAAGTTGTCACGCCAGACCAGGCACAGCAAATAAGGATTTGTTTCGTTTTACGAGGCAGGACGTTCCATTTCCCTTCAGACCGGCACAGTAAAGGAATGCAGTAATTACCCCCCACATGCACACTTTCAAACTGCAGTGATACGCAGGGCTGTAGTAAAGGGCGCACAGGGTTGGGTACGAATTTAGCACCGCAATGATCTCTGGGAGCACTCTTTTTGACCTGCCGCTGAGACGGACGGTGCCGCTTCAAGTGGCGTCAGGGCTGCGACATAACAGACGATTCAACTATCCTCCAACATAACACCTTGTTGATGAAGTGAAGGCACGATAATTGATTATTGGGGAATAACAGTTCAACCGAAAGAGTTCATCATTGCTAATATGCTGTTGCAGTGTTATACCAGAGCTGTGTATCACGTCCTCTTTATCATTTAGTTGATATGCAAAATGCTACGTTAAAAAACAACACTTTACTCCTTTCATAGTTGTTTGACACCAACACTCCCTACAAACAGCAGACTCCATTGTAGTGCATGTATTATTTAACACATTTGCTTTGCAAATGTAGCACATAATTGGTCATTTCAACACATCTGATATTCATGAACGCTATAGTTACTTAGATTCCGCTACTTAAGGACCTAAGTGTTGCTTAAATTAAAGCCTCGTGGTCAAAGGGCATGTGAAGGGGCCACGGGTTGCCGCTGCGCTAGCACCACCTCTTGTCCAACGGATCTGGCAACAGTAAAACATGGCCGCCAGTGGCATGCACCAGCCACACATGGTGCCCCGAGGGCTTTTTTTTTTTTTTATCATAACATCATACGACCAGAGTTATAAAATAAGCCCGGTGACAAACTCTCATGCATCTACGCCCACCCATTAGCTTTGCCAGTCCCTACTTCCTCATCTGGGTGAAGTCGCATGCTAGCTGTAGCCATCTTTTCCTCTAGTTCCCTACGATGCCACCTTCCTTTTTTTGTTTCTCTCTTCTCTCTCATTTTTTCACCGACGTGTGTGACTTCAGGCCGAGTGACAAGGCCGTTTTCTCACACATTGCTCCAGATCAGCCGGCATGTGTAATGACATCCCTCGAGCTAAGCTAGGCTATGCCCTCAAGCGCAGCCTCCACATGAAAGACCCCGACAGCCGCACATCAGAGGAGTTTATTTGCTTTACTTATTTATTTACTTTCCTTCCCGCCCTCCTCGCCTCCCCCGACCTCCCTCAAACAGGCCTCCCACGGCCATAAACCGTTCTTTGGGTGGTACCGCCAGACTTTGTTTGAGAAAGTCGGAATTTCCAGTTCCGCCTGGAAGCCTGCCTGACTATATTTTGACAGGCGAATGCTGCCAACGCTGCCGCCGACGTCTATGGTTATATCTTGTTTTCTTATGACTGAATCGCCCGACATGAAACGCGCAGCGGGGGGCTAATTGGGTCTGATGACATTTGTCTGTCTCATAATTGGTTTAAAAGCACCTGCTGTGGCTGCAGGACAAGGAAGCTATCACGATCCCATCTCAGTTGTGTGTCCAATGCAAATTAGTACCAGGAGGTTTCAAAGCCAACCCCCCCAACTCTCCCCCTCCCTTATTTGTCCGCAAATTGATCTAGATTTTTGAAATGTCACCACAAATAATGCAAAATAATACTCACTCGCACACTGCTATTAATCAAATCATATGGTTGGAGCGTTTTTCTGCGAAGGCGTCTCCTCGCCACCGTAAATAAAGGTTACACGTCTTCATAGGCCGCCGACGCCTTCGCATCAGAAAACACGGGGTCAAGGAGAGGATGTTGCAATTTGAAAACTGTTACCTTGTTTGGGTGCAAAGAGCAAGGTTGTGTCCTCATGAGAATTCAGCCCACCCAAACTGACCTTGAGCGTACACTTTAGTAACTCGGATGACCATGTAGCTTCAGCTCGCAAATACGCCTCCTCCTCCTCCCACTTGTTCTGCGTGTGCTCTTTTTTTTTTGTTTTCAACAGCCTCTCCTTGACTTTTCTCTCTACCTGGTCTAGCTCACCACTTTCTCTCCCTCTCTCTCCTCGCTTCTCTCACTACACCCATCCTTTTCTCCCCTCGTCTCATTCCTCCTGCCACGTCTCCCAGCAGCTGCTGGGTTCAGATGGATGGTCCCTACAGTGCAAGACCCTGACCTGCAGTCTAGTGACTGATTATCCCAGTGCCCTGTTGTGCTGCTCCCTGAAAGCATACCAACACAAAGTGCACACACGGGCAGTAACAAACAAACACACGCGCGCGCAAGGTTACAGAGCTATCGGGTGAGAGCGCGGGACACACCGTGGAGTTTAGAGAGGAGGGGGGGGTGGAGGAAAAAAAAAAAAAGCAATGTATTTCATCTTTGTCTGCACGTTTAGATCACATCCTTTGACCTTGATGACACTCGTAAACAAAATTCCTATTGAATTCTAATAGACGCGGCTAATGCCTTTTCAAGGGGGCGCAGATAAAACCACAGCAGATTAGAATCAGCTGTTGGCTAAAGCGTGCGAGCTGTGTAAACCATTCAAATGATTACCTGCATGTCGGGGAGGCCTTCTCCTGCGCTATGCTCGCCCGTCACAGCGTGGGCGGCTTCTATAGCGCAGGCATGTGCCACTCGTGTTTGCGCTTGACCTTGCGCATCAGCGTTTTGCATAGGGAAATAACTTGTTATCATGCAAACAGGCTGAATCTTGAGGGGCCTATTGTTTCGGGTGCAGAGAGTGTGGCAGGATGGGGCGGGAGGGGAGGGGAAAAAAAATGGTAGATGCAGCAGCAGCAGCAGCAGCCAACCTGGAATGGCTGGGATTAAATTTATGCCGCATGAACAGGGGAGGGCAAAATCATGTTACATATTATGAACCTGGAAAAGAAAAAAAAAAGAGAGAAGGGGGAGCGAGGGGAGGGCGGAGCAGAGGGGTGGAAATATAATGGATAAGGGGAGCAACGAGGCAGAGAGGGAGAGGTGGCGAGGGAAAGGAGAGGAGGACGGGGGGGAAAGCAATGCGGAGGGGAGAGAGGAAGGGAGCAGGCGGCGGGAAGAAGGGAGGAGAGGAGAGCGCGCTGTAGGGTGGAGAGGTGGAAGCAGAGGGAGGGAAGCGAGGGAATGTGCCTCGCTGCCAGCTTTTCTCACGCTTCGTCTGTGCCTGTACGCCTAACAGAGGCAGCGCGAGAGAGACGGAAGAAGGATGAGGGATAGAGGGAGTAAAAGCGGGCGCCGCTGAAGAGGAGATGATAGTTGCGAGGCCGGTCTGACAGTCTGAAGGTATTGTTTCCTGAAGGAAGGAAGGGAACTGGAAAGGTGACAGCAGGTGGAAAAAAATAAAATAAAATGAGAGTGCGGCGTATGTAAACTCGTCAAAAGCGACATACTCAGGCTCGTGTCCGCGTCCAATCGGATAGACGCGGCGCGAGGAACACACAACTCCTACACGTACATGCTCACGAATGTAAACCCGGGCGTTCTTGTGCACAAATAGACACATACAAGCGGAGAGCAGGCACGCATACCCTTTGCACCGCATGCTCCTGGCACTTTGACATCTACCCCCAACACAGCAACGGTCTGTGGGAGGATGAATAATCTCACTTCCGTGAGGCAGAGAAAATGAGAGAGAGGGAGGTTGTTCCCAGCCTGAGCTCATGTCGTTTTATGGAAAGTACAGAGCCCTCGAACAGACAAAACAGCGTTCCACCGCCACTCGCCGACATGGAGGAAAACATCAGAACAGAGCACCATTGAAAATAACTGAATAACACGGCGCTGGGAATTGTATCGCAGCCTAATACATATGGCACAAGTCAACAACAATATGCTCCCTTATCTTTTGGAAACAATTGAACACCAAGGTGCATTGTGCGGCGGTGACATTTTTGTGGCTTTTGTACACATGCCAGGCCGTTTGGTATGTAAATGCACTACTTAGGCGTACATGAAGGATGTAAGGAGGCGCTCGGGGCATACACGCTACACTCACAGGGCAGCAAAATAATTAAAATGCCAAGTGTCCCCCATTATCTAAATGCTAATTTGCCTTGATATACCCTAAGCTAAAATGTAACGCCACATTACGGTCGCTGTAGCGCGCTAAGGCAACGGCGGGTGAATTTCCCTTCAATTAGCCTAGCATACTGTACGCTATCTCTTACCTAAGGTGATGTGGCGGATATTTTCATAAGTGGCCTCGTCATGCAGCCTCTGCATGAATCCATGTGGATTTCTTAGGTGGTTTCCCACCCCTCTGTTGTCTTAAGACAAATGTATTAAGCAAATATGTTGCTCTGTCTCACTGGTCAAACTGGTGTTCATGAGGGCACTGGCAGACATTCTTCATTTTTTCAGCGGATTTTGGGCGCTGGCGTTTTTGCCGTGACTCAGATTTGATAAGACAGCCTGAGTCAACAGCCGAAAGAACAGACAGGCTGCATTAGAACCAGCAGCTTATCAAAGCTTTTTGCATGAAAATACATCAGTGCCAACAGGGAGGGCAACAGGACAAAAAATATTATCACAGATACGAGATGTTTTTGCTGAGCACACAGATAGAGGTGAAATTGTGTTGTTTCTGCTTTTCCATCTATAGCCCGATAAGACTGTCAAAGGACACGCAGGGTGGGGATGAACAGCATTTAGGGAAAGCTGTTTCAATATTCAGTAGTTCAAATATCCTCGCTAAAGTATACTGAGCATTTGATGTGGATGCTGCTGATTAATAGATTTGAAAAGCTAAACTTCTTTCCAGTTCTCGGGCGCCCTTGAAAGGTGTTTTCGCTAAGCTAAGCTATTGTTCTCAGGAAAGGCAGTGCGGACTGCTTGTGCAACTCAGGCGAGGGAAAGCAATGGTTCACCCCAAGGCAAAAGCAACAATTCCCCCCTTTGTCGTTCCACAAAGACAAATGCTTGCCATTGCTACGTTAGCAACCAAACAAGAGCAGTTCCCCATCAGTGATGCTATATTGTAGCGCTCGAACAAGACATTTTATTATGCTGCAGAAAACAGATGAATGGGGTCCTTTTCTCCAGCCAGTTTGGAGATTGAAATTCAAATCAAATGCCACCTTCAAAGAAATGTCAGTACAGGAAATCAAACCCATTCCGTCAATGCCTGGCATCAAGCAAAATACACAGTTTGACATTTGGAAGTGATTTTCTCTTCCTCTGTCATTGTTTCATATAAAATTAACTTGGCAGTTGTCAGAAAAAATACACACGAACCCACATCACACAAATAGTCTTCACTGCTCTTGCTCAACATCTAACACCCTCTTAGAAACCTTTATACAAGCTCCCCCAACCCAATACAATCCACCCCCGAACACTCACAAACATGATTAAGACACTGTCAAGCCTGACATTGCCATCTCCCATGCTGTCAGTGGCCCTCACTGGGAGTCGCTGTTGACTGACTGCCTGGATGTGCCTTATCATTACCAGTGCCGCCTGCGCCACCGTGGTGGGGCTTTGATGACAGAAACTAAGGCCCCAGTGCCTGCCCCTCCCATTTTGCCTGCCCAAGTGTCATCTAAATGAGATAGGACCCAGGAGCTAAGGGATTAGGCACTGCATAATTACCTATTTAAAGACCCTAATTGAGCATTTCATTAAGAGACTGGCACTGAGATTTTGCCAAGGAGGGCACTACAGGGAGAGAGACATATTTGCCTGCGCATGCATTTGTGTATGCATGTGTGTAACCTTGAATCCAAAGGTTACCTTGTTAGCATGGATGTCTCTTGCTTTTTTTTTTTTTGTTGACATTGCACTTAAACTGGTACATGATTGTGCAAGTAAATCAAACAGACATTCACCTTTTAGAAATCGGTTGAAGTCATGAGTAAACATGACTTATTATGAAGTCAGACTTTTTGATAAAGGTAGTCGTCTCATTTTATTCCAGTTGTTAGTTCAGCTGCCCTCAATTATCCTGAAAACTTTTGAGTGAAAACAAAACAATTCATTCTACAACGTACTGAAGAAGTTACTTTATCTGCATTATGAGTTAGCTGAGTGGACACTTCACTGTTTTCCAGCGGTGACCAAATGCAAGATTAATGCATTTCACATTCTCTAGTGCTGACATTTCAGATTGTAATGTAGGACTTTATCATTGTTCCTTATTTACTTGATAAAAAAAAAAAAAAAACTGTTGTCACAGGCAGGACTGAGGCATCCACCTCTTGCTTCAGCCAAAGAAAACTTGTTGAGGAGGTATGAACAGTTTTTGTGTTAATGTGATGCAAATTCTGCTCCAGTTGTTCCAACTGCTATTTTTGGGTAACATTGTGCCTGCCAGACAAATAAAGCTACAAACTAAAAGAGAACATTTGAGAATACTGGCACTGCTACACATGATAAAAGAGGGGGGAAGAAAAACACTACAAAGCTAAAATATTTCCCATCGCTGTGAAACTAATTGAATCCAATACAAGGGAAATTGGTGTGTACACATTGCTGTTAAGTCTCCTCTAGCCAAACCACAAAAGACAGCAAGCGAGTTAATGCCACTAACATTTCCAGCCGTTAAACTCATACTTTAATTGACACCACAAAGTGTCAGCCACAAGGTTTCCGCTGCCACATCTGAAGCAGTTTTGTCAGACAACAGATGAGATACAAGAGGGATACGCATCCTTTTATCTGCTTTACAGAAGCTGGGAGACTGCAATTATTCGATGTGATGTTTACCACTAAATTTGAGTGTCTGATGTGGAGCTGAGATAGTTTGAAAAATACATTTATTTCAAACGGATCTTTTATTTGTGCAGTCATTAAGATCTTCAAAGCTATTGTGGCAAAAAAAAAAGTTTCACCAGTAGAGAAAATTCTATTCATTTTTCATTCCAACAGTTTACATTTTTTCGCGGACCGCAGATTTCTTTGCAGTTTCTACGACATGTGTGCCTCACTGGTTCTTTGTTCATGTACTCACACTGCCCACATTGTAATCCTGTGGTTGTTGTGCGATCCAAAAGCTTACATTGGCATATGACAGGGGGCTAAAATCAATGAACAGAGGTAGACTTTGGACGACACCGAGGGCCCCTGATCTTTTGCCATTACAACCAAATTTAACAATGCCAATCATTCGAGCAGAATGCTAGACCCACATAGTTTGCTGATGACCAATTTGACCTGATTTCCATGACCCAGCAGGCTGCCTCCTCTTTGCCCCCTCATCTCTATATCTAGGGTCACTGGGGATGTTGTCGAGTCACTGGCAGTTGCCTTGTGCATGATTGACTTGTTTGCTAAATGACTATCATCTGAAGTGGCAATGCTAGCTGGGGGCTATTGGAGTCTTTGGGGCAGACACCAGCTGCTAACTGCTACAGATAAACTGTCCCTCCCTCTGGGGATTCATATGAGCACTATGGCGGGGGGAGTGGTGCTGAAGTCTGGCCAAAGACGCTCAAGGCTGTAATGACACTGAAACATCATGAGTCAGTCAGTTCTGTTCCAGCACCAGACCTATTATTCTTATTTGACATGATGGAGGTTGAAAAGGTTCCTGCACTAGCAAGTAAATGAACCTGGAATCTCGTACATGACAGATGAGAAATCTGTCCCTGAGCCACCAATGATAACAAACTCAAAAGTGAATCCACTAGCTGTTTCACTGTTAAATCATTGTTGGACTGCTGTAAAGGCCTCGGGGGATTCTGCTATCTTTCAGTATCACATTGTAAGATCAGTATCCAGACACTTCATGTATCTTTAGCAAAGCCACTTCTTTAACCTTAGCAATCGTTGAGGTACCTGACTTGAAAACACGCATGTAGAGTGGCACATACTAAGTAGCATCCACATAATCCCAGTAGATTAAGATACTAGATCAATACATCAGAGTGTATCAGGGGTGCATGGTTAGTTAGTGGGTAGGGTGTTTTATCCAAATCTCTCACTTGGAAAGTCTTTATCTAACACTTTCTCTCTTTGTTGCCTTACAATGAGCGTGTGAACAATGAAGCTCACGCTAAGCTTCAGAGTCTGAAATATATTCTTGCATAAATGACAGATTGGCAAAGGGTACACGAGAAAGCAAAACGCATAATCTCCTAGAGAGAACCGCTTTGTGCGAGAAATCATGCACGTGTGTACTTCCCTTCCGGCGTAACATTCCTATGGCCTTGTCTCTGCTGGGATTGTTGACGAGGATATAAGCCTGCATGTGTGATAATTTGAATGCCTAACATGGAGATTCATGAGTACAAAGACTGTACCTTGTGACTGATTGGAATTAGCTATGGACTTGAGGGGGCCAGTGTTTGTTGAAACGCTGTATGTTGTCACTGAATTGTGCAAATCCTTTTCTTCCATGACCAGTGCTACATATTATGTTTGTCCTATCTCGGTAGAATTGCACATGACCGCATTCTGACCCCACATTCAAGATCGAACACCTGGATAGATTTAGAAAATATAGGCAAAACAAATGTCATACTGAAAGAGTTTTGAGATTCTACCACATGAATGGATTAATAGGGTAATTCTGAATGTAAGAAAGCCAAATTATTGCATAATTTAACATTTGTGCGTGGTCTCCTGCATGCCAACGTGTGGCTACTCAGCTTGCGAGCTCTCTGTCTGAAAACACCCACAGCTGAATATGCTCTAAACCAGGTAGTTTCTACTCCAAAAGTTCCTCAATAGTTCTGGCCGCCGTGGTGACAGTAGAGCCAATCTAATGGGCGGCACAATGTGGGCCCTATCAGGCCCCATCGTGGCCTTGTGTATTCCATATCGCCCGATCTCTGTTGGGAAGACATCCATCTTGATTTCTGCTGAGTGCCAAAAAGAAGTAGCAAGAGAATGAGAGAGGGAGATGGAGGGGAGGATGGAAGGAGGGTGTTCACCTGATAAGGCAGCTGAGAATCAGAGGAGAGGATCTTCGGGTGCACGGCCCCAACGTGCTGGAAAGAGGAACTTCATCTTTATCTAATTACCACAGGGCCGTTTTGCCAGGTTAGATAGCGTGAGCGTTTATGGTGGCTGGTCGGTATCACAGCGCTCGCCTTTACAAGCGCACAAATACCCGTGCACAAACTTATGCAGATATGATTAACATTCAAATACACTTCCAGTGACGCACAGAGGCACTACACACACACACACCACACACGCACACATACATGGGGCCCAGGGCTGAGTGCCATAACAGCCCAATGAAATATATTCAGATTAGAAAGGTGTCGCATTACTCTCTAGCCGGATGATAAATACACGGTTAGCACCGTCATTAATCTTGTACCCCTCCCCACCTTCCGCCTCCAGACGCGATGATGTAAGGGGAGGGGAGCCAGCATACACTGGATGGAGCTAGTGCCTCAGTCAGAGCTGCAGCGGTGCGGCTGGTGCATGTATCTCGCAGTGGCTCTGCCTTGTTCCACTAGGTCTCGCGTGCACAAGAGGTCAGGGCATTCTGACTCATCGGGCTCGCTTGTAATGTCACTGTTCGGTAAGGCGGGTTGTTCGGTTGAACCTGAGGTCTTTCTGATTCTTTATTCAGGGGTCGTTGCAGTGAAGAATATATAAACCCCTTCTCTTTTGTTCTCAAGCTGTCCATATACTCTCACTGTCATTCCCTTTCCGTTCACCTTTCTTTCCTTTTGCTCCAGCCTCCCCGTTCTCATTCATAGCACACCGCTTTCTGCTGCCACCCTCCTTTCTTCCATCCCAAGGGTTTGATGACATATTGCCCCGAACGGCATTTCATCGTAAGTGGCCATTGTCTGACTAATGAGCAGCATGCATAAAACACCGGAGGGCTGTGAAGACAATGATAGACATGCACAGAGACAGAAACACACGCTGGGCCCAACGGTAGATTCACCATCAGTGGATTTAGCAGCATATTTCTCCTGCAAACACCGCTGTGTCCCTGTAGGGAGGCTTCAGACAGACAGTTCAGACAGTGGCACGCTGCCCCCAATACAAACACAGCCCGAGAGAAGGGTCAGAGGTCAAGAGCTGAGGAAATTACGTGTGATAAATTGGCGATGGTGTCAGTAGTGTTGCGTATATGTGAATGGGGTCACCCTCCCCTTCTCCTTCACTGGTGTGTTTGATGAAGTGTACAGTCTTTGAAAGTACAGCATCCGTCTCCGGCATGCTGAAGTCTGAGAGGGATCCTCCCACGTATCCTCATTCAAGTAGTGCCTCTTGGGGAAAACGAGGGAAGCACTTCAATGGATTCAGTCCAAAAGGGTGACTAAAAATTACAGTAAATATGAATGTTTTTTTTCATATATAATCTATAACATCTGCCCAGAGGTTGATATATGGAAAATTCTGAATCCTCCATCTCAAGAAACTTAAAAGATGACCTCTCGTTGACTAGACTCATTATGTAATCACCAGTACCCCGACATCTTGGCAAAAACAGTCCAACCCTATACCGAACTACTCTGCATTACAATAGCTTACTTTAAGCCTAACAAAACACTGGCACAGATGATTATATTTATCTTAATCATACAGTTTCAACAGAAAACAGATCCAACCCGTTGGAGCGTTGCAAACTGTGTCCCTGAAAAGTGGTTAGACATCATATTTACAAGATGTTTTGCTGATTCAGAAGTCTTGCAGGAGGAAAGTCGAGCTGATTGAAAATTCACGGCTGATCTCACATTCCAAGGGTAATTTTTTTGGGGGGGGGACTTTTTCTTATTGTTAGGAGAAACTTCGGTCCAAAGTCCAGGCTGCAGCTGCCAAAAATACTTCGGAACTGATTTTTGTCTCCACAGATTATGGCCTTTATTTTCTCCTGTCTACATTAAGTAATCACCAAGACAGCAACAGGATGTGTTTCATTCTTTCCGAGACCTTTGAGCTCAACAACAAGCTTACACTGGGACTATTGTGTGAGAAGGGCCAATATAAACTGTTCATTGCAAGATGGCTGATTAGCCCTTAAGGGGGTTGTAAAGAATTCGGTGCCTTCGTTTGGGACTTCGTTCGGGAGACGCTTGTTAAATTAGGGCGATGAAAACGACTCTGCGCATGCATCACATATAGCATCGTATAAAACGATGCTATAATCGCTCCCAACAATTGCCACGCTAACACGGTTGCCTTGTGTTGAGCCAATTGCGTTAGCACTTTTTTATTGAATTTCTCAGTAGCCCCCATTCACTCTGTGCTCCATAAAATGTTGGCAAGCGGATTGGGGCTACTATAATGGTGGCTCAATGCAGAAATAAACTTGTTTTACTGCTGCAAACAAAGTGATGTGACCTGGAAAGGTTGTATTTTTTGCTGGGATAATGACTGTATTTTAGAGTCAGGTCTCAGTGTGAACTCTAATTACTTGTCTGGGGCCACTGAGCTACATTGGTCTCAAGCACTTAGTAATGAAGTCCATATTGGTTCCGTGTTTATTAAACACAACGTGACTGTCTCGTGAAAATATCCTGGATTTATCCTTGCTTCGGGTCTTCGTAAAGGAGAACTCGGATTGGTATCCTGTGGGTTTTGATATTTAAGTGAAACAACGTGAGGGCCTGGAATTCAAATGCTTGCCCGTCACTTCTAGCATGTGAAGGTCCACTATATCATGGACGTTTTAACATCTTCCAACAAGCATCGCAGCAATTGAACCGTCATTTTATGTGAATCGTTATGAACAGTATGTGTCCGTCGTATTACTGAAGCCAAATTCTTAACCAAACTTTATCAAACTCTGCCACAAGGTTGAAAGAGATACTCTTTTTTTTTTTTTTTTAAAGAAAATGTCCTTTGACTTTCATATTTTATATGATTTCATTATCCACACTCTGCAGAACTGGCTTCCAGTTAACTTAATCACTGTGACACCCATTTCTCATAAATATGCAAATACAATACAGACATCTTGAGTACTCCGAGAGCAAAAGGGACTTTAGGCAACGACTTGCCGAAGACCCTTTCTCAAATCTCAAGTCATGTCTTTTGAAAACCTCATGCGGGGGCTCTTTTTTTTTCCAGACATTATGAAGTTTCTGGGTTCCCACAGCAACATGTTTTGCCAAAACACAGCATGCTTGCTTGTCACAGTAAATTTAATCATACAAAATGGGAGCACTCTGTGCAGCCTCTCATCGCTGCCACTTCTTTTGAGTGGTTTTGTTTCCACTGTGGTTAGAATTGAAGCAGATAGAGGGGAGGCACAACAAAGACTGAAAACCATCACTGCAATCTTAATGAAAATAATATCGTAAAAATGGCACAATGGAGGTCTGGTTATATAGCCAGAAATATAATTTTACACTCAGGTCCTTTGTGTCCCTCTAGACAACTGGCTCACTAGTAAAACAGCCCTCCACAGACTGAAAGGCGGCATGGGTTTGTGAGACGGTAGGGAAAAATAAAAGGGACATAAGGCAAGAGAAGGGGATCTGTAGGGGTATTAAGGAATTGCACGCCTGCTGGCTTGCGCCCTATCCCGCTGTACATTCCAGTGGTGTGCGAAAACTTTACAGTCCTCGGCCAACACAAAGCTTAAAGAGTTTGGTAGTCTGTGTTGCAACTGCTGCTCCCTGTGAGAAAGACCATGTCAATCCATTTTCTGTCAGCTGTCTTGTCTCGCCTCTGTGTATCCGCTCGCGTTCCCGCTGATCTACTTAATCTCTGACAGGGGGCAGAGCTTGTGGACTAACAGCTGGGAAATCTGTAGCCCCCCCCCGCTGCTCTCGCGCTCCTCCTCCTCCTCCTGCTCCTGCTCCTGCCACCCACTCTTTCTCCCTCTCTCTGCCCTACCAGGTTGGCCTACTGACGGCTAATAAAAGAAGCGGCCCTTGACTGTGAACAGCTGGGTTCCTGTGATCCAACTCGGCAAGTGGCTCGCCGAGGCTTTTTTTTCCCCCCTCTGCGAGCGGAATAGTAAAACACATGAGAATGAGGATGACAAATACAGTACACAGAAAGGATCGGGATAAGTGGGGGGGAAACGGGAGCGTTAAAGAGAGAAAAGCGGGAGAGCGTGCGGTGGTAAGCCAGGGGAAGGGAGCTCAGAGGCTGTCTTGTCCCTGGCTTTTCATGGCCTAACCAGCTAATCAATAGCACAGAGAAACACTATTTCAGCTGGCTCACTGAGCTCTCCGTACAGGAGAAATACTGAAAGTGCCAACTCAGTCTTTCTGTTTTCGGTTTCTTTAAATATTCTCCGCGGCGCGTGACAGCCGTATCTCTTCTTAAAGTATTCCAGGCGTGCGCAGGAAGTGATGTATCCCGTGCAGCGGTGAGTGCGCACCTACGCAGGAACCCGAGTTTGGACGCTGGAGCGAGCGCAAGCGAGTGGGAGCAGCTGAAGTATGTCATTGATATTAACAAGCGAGAGCTCTGCTGTTTACACAGCGAGGGCTGCGGTGCTTTAAGCTTTCGCTAAATACAAGAAGGGGTTGAAAGAATTAAATAATCAAATGTTAACCGTAAAAAAAAAAAAAAAGAGCGGCCAAAATAGCCATCTCATCTCAGCCTTAATGTAAACATACGCAGCGAGCGGATCGCGGGAGGCCGAGAGGATTATTTTAGATATTGACCCCGCTTTGAAACGAGAATTCTTTTGGTCCCTCGAGACTGCTTTGATGCGTCTTTGGGGGGGGGCAGAAGCTATTGGTAATGGACGAGGACCTCCCCTCTCTGCCTCTCTGCTGCTGGCATTCCAGTCTCTCTCTCTCTCTCTCGAGAGAGAGAGAGACGTGAGAGTGGCACCGTTACTCCAAAGCGAGGCCTCCAGACGGGGGCGTGGGTGGGTGGAGGGGCTGTGATGTGAGGGAGGCAGACCTAAATAGCCGCGCATATGACCCACCGTGCCTGACCTAAGTTCTCTTATCGCTGCCGGGTTCCATAGATATCTTTTCTAAATTTGCGCGTGTGTGTGGACAAGTATGTGTGTAATGGGGAAGTTGGTGAGTATGAAAGACGACTCCAGATGCTCCCGGCTGGCCGTAGTCCAGTGAGGCTAATACACTTCTGCCTGCCTAATTAGAGCACACACTCTCTCTCACACACACACACACACACACAGATGCACAGCCGACCCCTCCTCGCCACTCGTGTCCCGCTGTTTCAATGGGTTTATGGTAGGAAGAACATATGCCCCCCCTGTGTTTTATACAGGACACACATGCAGACAGCTAAACAAACAACCAGAGGCTTAATTACCTCATAAGGGAAGCCGGGAGGGGTGAGGGGTGAGGGGTGCAGCTCAGTCACGGGAGCATAATGTGAAAGGATGCGCGATGTGGCACAGGAAAAATGCGCCGTTCTGCTGTAAGCACAACCGATTTGTGGATTTTGATTAAAGCGGCGACTCGGTAGCGAGAAACTATTCGGCAGGAATGATCTATTATTGAAAGCGGCGTGGGAGTCTAACTAGACTCGCTTAATATCTCAGCTGCTTCGTGCAAACGCGCAAAAACTCAAAAGACCCCCCCCCCCCATTGACTTGCTAAACTCTAGGGTCCTCCCGATGGCTCTCACAGACCGATACGGGCGTGAATCAACGTATGCACCGACCGAATACGTTTTACTCGTCAGCCGTGACACAAATTGCCTCGGGATGCCATGCAGACGTACGCGCTTGCCACGCTGACCCTTTCTTTAGGCTTGTCAAACAGCAACACGGCGCTCCAGCGGCAGCAGCGGCAGCAGCTCTCCCTCACAACGCATCGTGTCAGACATTTCCTGCCAACCTGTCAGCACTAGGCTGTGTGTGGCTGATTTCCTCTTTCCCTTTTTTTTTGCTCTCCTTTGTCTTATTGGCACAAATGCACACAGCAGCACTATAAAACAACCCGTACCATCTGCATTCAGAAATCAGTTTCAATTTAAAACCGGCCCATTCTTGTACATCTCTCTTACAATGTCTTTCCTATGATGTATTGCAGCACATGTATAGTGTATCTGTAACATAAATCAATCATATAATAAACAGTAAAGAATAAACAAACTGTATTTCCCAGACTTAGACAAGATGGGATTACAATATAGACATCGACTACATCTGCTTAATATTGCATAGAAGCAGGAATCCGAATAATGCAGGGGGGCTTGTCAGTGCTTGTACATCGGTTTGCAAGTCATGTCTGACCACAAAACAAGGTCTAAAAGGGTAAATGATAGCCTCAAAACAACACACGCGGAAGCAGTGCCAAATGAGGACATAGGCGGAGGAGGGGGGCGGGAGGGTTTGGGGCAGCGGAGTAACAGAGAAAGAGATCCCAAGGTCAGTGTTCTGGGGCCCGCTACAGACGAGGGGAAGAGAGATGGCGTGGACAGATGTCAAATGTGATAAGCGTCAGGCCTGACAAGCTCCAGCTTGGCTATCAGTTACTACTTTGGGCCCGGGGTCGGGCCGGTGCCAAGACAATGCCAACGCCTCTCTGTGACGATCAGTGCCTCCGGAGGTTGTGCAAAATGGCTGCCGCCATGCCAGTGCATTATTACGAGTCACTGGCTCGGCGTTTTTTTTTCTTTCTTTTTTTTCTCAAAGGAAGTGCCATCTGTGAGTGACAGCGGGGCCTCGGCCATTTATTTTGAATGCAGTAAACAAAGCTGCCATTTTTTTTTTTCCTCCTTCTTCTTTCGGAGGGTCTAGCTGCTTGCATATTACCACCAGCAAGGCTGTTTGTTGTCATGAGAGATATTAAGCGCGATGTGATGTATATCCTTTCCCCCCGTCTCCATTTATCTCGTCAAATCCGTGCTCTCTTCTGAGCATCACTCAAGCAGCGGGACAAAATAAATCCTCATTTTCACATTTGAAAGCAGGGTGGACGAAAATCCAATACCCGGGAGGATGCTTGGTCTTGCTTTAAGCATAACAGCTCACGAGAAGAGAAAGGAGAGGGGGGGGGGGGGCATTAGGAAATAAATCAATATCAGGCCATTTACTATCATATTCTGTGGTCATTGATGATCTGTCAAAGCATTTATTTTGGAGTCTGAACAGCACAACCATATCATTTTCCAAAGAACTTTCTCTACATCCAAAACAAATAATGAATAACTCGCAAATCGATACAGTGTGCTTTATTGAGCTCACATGCTTGACTTGAGCCTGGCACCTGGCCCAATTGTTTTTCATTTGCCAGATATCCTCTTCTCTCCCTCCTTTGTTATGCTTTGTATCAGGCTAAATAATAGCAAAAAGAAGGCAGACCTTGAATGATGTTCATATACAGTGTGTTTGGCATGAACCATAGTAGAAAGAGTATATCTGTTTTATGGATGGCAAAGCTCCGTTGCACCCTGCCAGCTCCATTGAATTACACGTTTCCAGAAAAAGACAAACAAACCCAATTTCAGCAGACTGATTTGACTGTTGAATGTATAAAGGCTCAGCAGTGTGAATCAAAAACATCCGGCACCCTTGATCAGCGCCTCTCAAAGGGCCTTGGCGTTCTCAATGGAATCGGCCTTGGCAGTGCCACGTCGACCCGGGTCACACCCCGCTGTTCTACTGAGTGGGGCTGAATAAAATCAACCCCAGTCAGACTGAGAGCTCGCCGTGGCGGGGTCAACTGCTCTGACCCCCACCAGGAGGCGAGACCCCATCTTCCTGGAAGAAAAAAGAAAAGAACGCCACCAGGAAAAAAAAGCACCCGAATCAGCAGGACGCTAACAGAATCACTGGAAGAGGGGTTCCGCTAAGAAGTTCTGACTGACAGGCAAACTGGCATTTTGTGCAGAATTTGACAGGGACGCAGACCCAGCTCTTTGGGGAGGTCTACTTTCAAAGAGAATTGGTCACGGGCCAAATCAGTTAGCATGTGCCGCAGAGTGTATACGAGATGTAATTCCTTGAAATAAATGAGGCAACGAAATAGAAAAGGCAGCTGCTTTTTTTTTTTAAGTGCAAAGGAACCATGCCTCCCAGATACTACAGAAAAAGAAAAAAAGCTACAGTAATGGGGTAAGTGCAGAGATGAAGCCTCTTTCATTTCCTTCCTTCGTCTCACCTAGGTGAAACTGGGGCATTCCTGTCTGCCTAAGCATGAACAAGCAGCTACCAGTCCTCGCTGACCCACTCAACTCCACCGTCTAAGGGTCCCTCTTGGGTCACCGCCCCGGTGTCACATGTCAGTGGATGAAAAGGGGGTATTGATTACCAATAAACTCATTAAGGACTAGGAGAAGCACTTTCCACACAGACACAACAATTTGTTTCTGTCAAAGCAAGAGCTTTAGCAGTCAGATTGCTTTCACCGATTCGGTTTACTCCCTTTACCCTTCTGAACTCATTGTTGTGCAAATGAGCCCTGGCTCCTTGCCATATCAACAATTTTAATATCAGCTGTCCTTAAGTGTATCTAAATCTCACGATAAACAATTAGGTAAAAGTGCATAATGTGATTGCTCAACAATGAGGATAGTGAGACGATGATAATTCTGATAGCGCTGGGATTCTGGCAGCGGCTACTCGCTTTGGGACCCTTGCCATTATTTTAAAGAATGAGCAATTGATTACAATGTCATATATCTGCTCCCCTTGTGCTGTGCATCTGCTCTCCCTGATGTTAGCTGGCAACTGACCATGGCTGTTTCCACCCTATCTGCCTATTATATTGCGATGTGAAGCACGATATGCGTGGCCTATGTTTATATGAACGTGTAAGTTCTGGAAATGTATTTAGGTTAAGTTATATCGTCTTTCCTCATTTTATTTCATTTAATCCCCAATTTCTTGTACAGCAAAGTTCAAATTGTATTTATGACCCAAGACAGCCATTTTGTGTCTTCCTTTGAACCGCTGGTTGGGAATCCTGTTTGCTGTACTTGGGCTGCAGGGAATTAAACTTTCCCGGCATATCAATATTAAACTGTCAAGTCATCGTGCCTCTGCACCCGCTATGGCACTTCTGCTCTTCAGGCCCCCGGAAAGGATGTGCCTGAAGATCGAGATACCAACTGAGGATGTAGATGGCTACTGTTATCGCAGCTCTGCCATTAATAAGATCACCCTGTGGCTTGTGTCCTGGGGTTTCTTTATGTGTTATCATGCTTCGGGACAATCTAAATGAAACGGTGCTGGAAATATGGCGGCGCTGTGACAGGGGGTAAAAATGGGAGGAAATGTCATGGGCCGTGGTGTCAGTGTGGTTAATCGAAAATAATGGCCAGCAATTTATAGTTGCCGTCCTGACCAGCACTGGATGTACTGATGCAGGAGATCGAATTTTAATGTGTACATTCCATCACTTCATACAGGCTACTGATGTTTAGGCCCCGGCCAGACGGCGCATGAATCTATGGACGGATGTTATCGTAGAGCCGTAATAAACTGGGGAACGCTCTAAAAACAGACTCCGCCGAGTTGCGCACGTGTGTTTGCGTGCGGCAGCACATATGTTGTAGGACCTTGTTAAACATTTAGGGTGATCTGACAGTCGTCTGATTTCCACCTGCGGCAACTGTAATAAATAAACCCAGAAAGGGAGAGAGGGAGGAGGTAAGCTAGCGGGAGATGCAAATGAAGGCCACCTGCTGTGTTGTTGAGACCACGGGGAGCCGTGAGACCCATCAGTATTTTTCCCTCGTATGACAAGAGTCCATCTAATCTCCCTTCCTTCCTGGTTATTCCAACTGTGCTCCCCCGGCGTTAAACACTTAGAAACGGATCCTGGGGAAAAATAAGTCCAGATGCTGTACAGTCCCATGTTGCTCGGTTATGCAGCATTGGTTTCTGCTGTCATTTTAGCTGCAACATTCCTGGAATAACTATAGCGTCGGTCAGTGTGTTTTTAGACAAAAAAAAAGATCAATCTCCACTTAATAACTAGTTTTTTTTTAATGTTTTTTGTTTGATTAAATAAAAAATAGCCTGTTTGCAACATTTTTTCGAGGTTCAGCAGATGCAAATATTTGATTTGCTGCAGCAAGCTTATGGAAATTTTTGCAAACTGTGACTTGGAAAGTGAATGTCAATGATACTAACCTGAACCTGCAACTGGATGTAAATCAAAATGACTCAACACATCACCTGACCAAACTTTGTAACCCAGGCAACAGTTGGATTTTGATTCGACCATTTAAAAGGAAAGAGGTCAATGACACCGATATGGCCTGCTAGCTGACAGCGGCAGCAGCACAAGGCCTTTCGCTTTTCATTACAGTGCCTGAGCAGGGGCTTGAGCAGTGACGGGCAAGTGCAGGGAGGTAAACGGCGATAGGATGGATGGGGATTTTCATAATGGTCCGTGGGAACTGGTGTCAGTGGTCGTGGTAAAGAGTCACGAATGAGCACGGCACAACACGACTAATCAGGAAAGTGGCTTTCTTTGAGTGTCGCTAAAAAGAGCGCCCGATCGGCACGTCTACATTGAAATAAAAGAACTAAAGATCAGCTGTGACTCACGCTCTTTAGCGTTAAGTTAACTCGCTCATTAAGCTCAGACTGTATTGTCAGTTCTCTCAGCTCAGCGCACCAAAGACCAAATAACCTCTTATATAGGGCATAAGAGGCAGAAATCAGAGCTACATACAATTTTCCTTTTACACCAAGTCATTTCACTCCTGACGTCAGGCCTCTTAATGAAGACAGCGTAGCCCGCCGCCGCCGCTGCCGCCGAGTTCTGCACAGCCAGTCTAAAGATTTTATTTCACTGCTTCCACAGCTTGCCTTATTTCACTATGGCTTAATGAGAGTCGTTTGGAATAATAGGCTTCCATTGAACGGAGGCATCTGCATCCACACAGCTCTAAATGAGTGAGCTAATTTCCAAAGATAATCACCTCTCCTGCTGTGTTTTTATGCAGAGATGCTGTAGATTTTTAGCCTCGGATTTAATGAAGTCAAAAATTACCTCCAATCCTCCGGTAGGATCTACGGAAGCTGAAAGCATCGCTAATATCTGTCTTTAAATCCCAAAAGAAAGGGTTATTTTCGCAAACACGGGCCGTTTACAAAATGACTAATGCCAGCATCTAAGAAAAGTGTGACTGTCAAAACCTCACATATTCAATGGCATTTCTGTGAATCAAAGTTTTTTTTAAAAAAGAAGTTTTAATTAGCAATTTATTAACAGTTGGCTTGTACTCACTCTTCGGATAAGGTCTCAAGTCTACCGTTTAGTGTCCATTGAAATATGTACACATTTAAATAGTGTGTATATTTTTCCTCATCAAATCATTCAATAAGTTTCTCGTTAAACTACCCAGCAGTTAATTTAAGTTAAATAAGAATAGCCCTTAATTCCGCTGCTGTAAAAAAAAGATATTGGCATTAAGGACCTGCTGAGGGCGGCAATCAGATCCATTAACCGAGCACATCATCATCAACTGCAAAGAAATCCTTGCCTTTACTGACGGCTTAAAATATGCCTCGATGTGTACTACAGAGACATTTTGACTGGCGCAATTGAAGCGCTCCGTGCTGCTGTGGAGACATAAAAAGAACTACAAACACTTTTTACATGTTTCCAAGAGCAAACAAGTGAGATTTCTTAGGATGCCTGGGTAATGAAGTCCGCCGGGACATTCAGAGGCACAATTAAAGGATGAAGTGAGCTCTCTTTCCCACTGTCTCCCCGCTTTCTTCCCCTCCGCGCGCTCTCTTTTCTGTTCCTCGTGTGCGAGAGTGTTGTCACCGATGACACAGAAGCTGTGGCGTCACGCAGTCACTGCAGATGGCAGATACGAGGGGAAAAAAAAGAAGGGGACAGGAAGGGAGGAATCGCTCACAAGCGGCGTAGGCCATTTTGACAGAGAGGAACCCTGGCTTGTCTGAGCAAATAGGAAAGGTCACAAACTGTGACAATGTACTAATGTCCCATTCACTGAACTGCACTCTCCTTTATTTAACTTCCTGCTTTCACGTCAACTAAGTTAAAATCATGCCCTTTCATTTCTTGAAAGGTTGCACTAGACAGGCAGCCATAAGCAAGGGGGGGGTCTGAGCTGTTTATCACGCTCACTGTGCATTTATGCAGTTGGGATAGAGAGGGGCCGTCAGTAATTTGGCAACATTGACTGTACTCCTTCCCCCTCGCGGCTCTGCTGGAGTGGCCGTCGTGAAAACGTATGCAATATGAAAGAGGCGGCAGGCAGAGGTTAACTCCCCGGCGCGGTGTTATGCGGGCTGGCAGTCCAAGCGGCGGAGGAGGCAGGACAACAAATATGGCCAGCAGTTGCTAGCGCGGGACATCCTCCTCGCAGCTTTTGTGTTTAGCTTATCACAATAGACGGTCGGGAAGGTTTCCAAATAAGCGGCAGAGGGTGGGAAGGCTGGGGCGAGAGCAGCAGGAGGAGGGGGGGGGGGAGAGGAAGGGATTGCATTTTAATGTGTGTTTTCACGGCTACCGAATGAACCTTTCTATAGACTGTGACACAAAGAGGCTAGTGCTGTAAAACACACGCGCGCACACACATAGTCTTTTTCCTTACAGGAAAAAGAATCAGCTGTGGCAAAAGGAAAAATCCATTTGGAATATTTGGAGGAGCGACCGTCAGCATCAACGGCTAAATCGCCGTCCATCCACTCATTTTTTTAAGACTCATATTAGCTTTCTTTCTGAGTTAATACCTTAATTACCGTAATTGACACCTTTTCCCTTGTCTAGACCTGAGGTAGGCCATCAAATATGGATGACACTTAAAGTTAGCAACTTCACATTAAGTAAATCTCAGTTTCAATCTAAATCTCGGTTCAATTGCAGTCACGGTGGTGAGGCTGTCAGTATTTCTCCCGAGTTGCCTTCGAAACCATTAATTTGTGTTCCTTTGTGGGTATCTCCCTTTGTCTTTAAGTCTCTGTCGACCCACCTTTCAGTTTGTTTTGCTGCTTGTCATAGCTGCCTTGTCTTTTTACACTCCTACTCCTGCCAACGGTGTATATGTGTCTGTGTCCCCTTCTCTCTCATTCCCTGATTCGGTTCCACCGTCCTTCCACCCCTCCTCAAAATCATACCTGAGTCACACATTCCGAAGATGCTGTTCTCACATCTTAAACCAATTCCCTTATTAGCCTTTGCTGTCGAGGGACCTGATCCGAGGCTTATTTGTTGCCTGACATCATGCAACCCGAGAGGAATGTTATGTTAAACTTTCTAAAAAGGAGAAGGCCGCACTAAAGCATTCCGATTCCCACGTACAAACTCTCCCTTTCACACACACACACAAGGCATGATTGGTGTCCGGTTACAGCAACGCTAAAACTCTCCTGGAATGTTTCTTTAGGGGTAGATGGATGGGAGAACACATGCAAGGACAAGGTAGGGGTGGGTGGGTGGGTGGGGAGGGGGGATTAAGTGCGGCAGCTTGGGTTACGCCGCCCTACACCTGACATGGACTTCCCTTGAACAGCATGAGAAATCCAGTGGAAAAACTCTGTATTAAAGGTCACGGAAATTCTATTTTACCCTGAAGGTTGTGGGGATTTCATGGATGGCTGATGGTATTCTCCAAAGTTTGCACCTGTGAAATGTGTAATGCGGCTGTGAGGTGTGTCATTGACAATGCTTATTATCGGGCCAACGAATGGGATGGCATAATGTGGTTTGGAGAGGTTCTAGACTATGGCACTTTAAGCCTGACAGCGTGACACAGCCGCTTTCTCGTACTGTACCTCATTCGATGACTCGATAGGGCCGTTTCTTCATCACGACTGACACTAGTTTCATGCCTTTGTAAACATCGCTGTTAAATTATCGTGATGCGGATACGTGTCACGTGTGGAGTCGTGAATAACTCGGTGATTTCATAGGCGCTGCTATGTGTAGCTTATTTATACTGTCCATAACTTGGAGCTATTCGTGGTATCTTAAGCCATTCTGCATGAACTTCATTTAAGAGTAACCTAAGTCTGCTAAACAGCACTGGCTAAAACTGCCTTTCTATGTTTAACTGTTGCCATCTCATCTCCCAGTAGATTTGCGTATACGCGGAGCCAAATATAGTTAATTGCCAAATTGGTTCACGGGGCTGTAAAAGTTAGTGGATACTGACGCCTCATAGCCTTATTTGCTGATTTTGTGACCAATATACTGGCCTGGTACCAGTATCACCAGTCTGGAAATGCTTTTTTTAAGACTGCCAGTGCAGTCCTCGGTACCTAAGAAAGTTTAAATACCAGTATTAGTCTATAAATACATTGGTGGGGTCATGTGTGCCATAGTTTTCTAGCCTGACTAAATATAAACAAGTCCTGTCTGTGCAGTGTTATCTATAACTGTGTGATGCAACTCTCCGAAACCCCTCTGAAATAGTTCCTAAAATATACATGAAAAGGGAGCGGAAAGATATACCCGTTCTTCTGTGTTGGTTGTTTGAAGACACAAGCGCAACTTTCATCTGTCATCCATAAAATATCACGAGGAGAGGAAAAAAAATAATAATAATAAAGGGAGGAAGGAACAAGGGAAGAAACAGTGAACGAAAAAGACAAGAAGGCTCATGCATCGGATAGAGTTGTCAGCATTGCTAGCGCCAGTGGAGCACATCTGTATGAGCAACATTCCTTGTCTGGTATGATGAAAAAAATGACAAAATACCCCAAAGTTTCCTTTCAGGTCTTGGCAGGTTTGAAATAGGCAGGACAAGGAAACACTGCAACTCGCATTAATGTCTAATACTCGTTCATTTCTCTCCCACACAGAACTCTGTATTCCCCCCGGGCTATCATTTGCTTTGCAAAATACATGCATGAAATTCTTGAGACCAGCCACCCCACGAGAGTCTAAATAATAGATTACCAACACAGCATCCAGCCTGCGCCGTAACTTCAGCCCCTCAACTGTCCGGCCTCATTAACGAGTGAAGTGTAAAAGATAGCCAGCTGCTAGCCCAGGTGACGGCGCTCAACTCTGGCCTTTGGCGGCGGCGGTTCACCCTAAAGAGAATGTACGGCGCCTCGCTCTGTGCGATTCATCTTGTAATCCGCCTTAAAGCTGCTAAGCTTCCGTTGATGGCAAATGAATGGAGACCAATGGCAGGAAAGATGGAGACTGGGGGGGAGAAGGGGTTGAAAGTTTCGGCGTGCAGCACTGGGAGGGAAGGAAATGTGGTGGATTCATCAGAAAGCGGTTGGTTTGAGCCGTCTGGTCAAAACCAGAGGTGACCTAAGCCATTTTCATCCACTGATTGTCCCCCTTTCTCCCTCCTTCTGCCCCTCCCTCCGTGTCTTTTCACTCTCTCCTCTGTTGCTCTATCTCCCTCGCTCTCTCTCTCTCTCCATGTCTGCTTCCAAATGGCAGTCATTATACCGGACATGAAAAGTCATTTTAGTTCCGCCTGGCTTCTTCAAAGCAGCTAGCTATAATTGCAGATTGAGTAGAGGGAGAATGCCGGGGTTACACAGAATTTAAACACTGACTCTTAACCTTGCAGCGATGCAGGAATTTCGATTTAAATAAAGTGGAAGATGTAGGACGAATACATAGATTATATTTACAAATTGTTGATATTATTCAGTCAAAATTCCCCTGCTTTTTTTTTTTTTTTTTTTTTTGGGACAGCACCTCTCACTTTTCTCGTGAGATATCCATGCGTGTTTAAACACCTCCCTGTGGACATGTGGGTGCCAGACGCTGTGAGCGAATTGGAGGCGGAGGATCCCATTACAACACGTGTCACTTCAAGAATTATGGCACAAATCGGGGAAACACTTCCAAATTATGAAAAAATCTATCCACTATTAAATGCATTCCTCATTCGTGAAATTGCTATGTGGCAATGTCACTGCACTTTTTAATGGAATTTTCTCCTCGATGCCAGTTCCACTGGGAGTCTGGGAAATGTAAATTGCCAACAAATACGAATCTCAGTCACTTGTGTTCTTAAGCTTCATTTAGGATAAAAGTTAGGTCTTAGTTCAGGTTTATTTTATACCAATAGTGGTATGCACAGCGGCTGCAGCAACAAACACCATGTTTTGTACACTCTTAGGATTAGTCCTATCATTTTTACACAGCTTTTCACAGTCTTTGTGTGTGTCTGTCTGCTCACACTTGGCTTGTGGGTACGCGCACAAGTGTTTGCGAGCTTGTGTGCGTTGCAAATCCAGGCCCCCGAAACAGTTTACAGTCCCCGAGGGTCGTATATATGTTGCTCTTTCCCAGTTTACGAGCTAGCCACCAGTCTGAGCTAAGCGCCCCCTCCCTTGCACTTATCTCCTGCAACCTTCTATTTGGCGCAGCAGGTAGCGTAATTGTTCTTGGAAAGATCAAGCGAAGGCTCCGTGTTTGACTTCTCGTCGCGGAGACCTTTATCATAACAGCCCATTTTTGCTCCGGCTCCAGGCTCTAACCACAGAGTGCCTCTGAACAAAAAGTGTTTTAGCTATTCCCTTTTGATGGAGGATCAGGGGGGTTAGCCGAGGGGTGGATAGATGGATAATATACAGTGGACTGGAAAGTATGTCTCCTGTATGAGGTCCTCCCCACCATCCGCCATCTCGCCCTCGCCCCCCAAAACGCGTGAAACACAACCTCCGCTAGCTGAGCAGAAACAAATTCTCAAACTGTCATACTTTAATTGAAATTCCATCACTTGTGTGGCTGCCATTGTGGAATAATTTGATAAAGCTGTGTGACATGAATGCACAGAGCCGACCGCCACTTCTATTTCTTCCCCCAGCTTTTATTTCCTCATTCCGTCGGTTATTCAAATGAACCTCGGTGGATTCTGCTCTCAGCCTTTCCGAAAATTAAGATAAGCGAAAACGAGACAATGGGAAGGGCATCAAAAGAAATAATGTTTTGGGTTGCAACACAATCACGCTCATTTCTTTAAAAAAAAAAAAAAAAAAAATATATATATATATATATATATATATCACGGGCAACCTTTTCATACCCCCTCACTTTTGTTCCTGCAATATTTAAAACCAGAATTATGTTCCACTTGCGGTCTTTAGTTTTCTCCTAATTAGCCCTAACTCTCTCAAAGTGATAATAGCGACAGGCTGTTAGTGGCTAGATGGGGGATGATCCAAAATGGAGGTCAAGGGCAGAATTCCAATCCTCTGCCAGTGCCACTGACCCCGATCCAAATCCATACCAGCACACTCCCTCCCCCTCCGTCTTCACAACTGGCTACAGGCGTTTGGCATCCATCATATCTCCCGAAACCCAATCTGCAAGCAAAGGACAGCTGCGGCGGAGAGAGGCAGCCCTCCTTGTTTCTGACACATCGGCGCTCCCCTCTGTACGCGAAGCCTGGAGGCAGAGCCCTGTAGCCGACACCAAGTTTGAACCATGTTGGAAGTGACGCGCCGCGTGTTTGAATGCATGCAGGTTCATTTCGCAGAGGGCGATGCATGTAGAGAAATCGGGATGAAAGGATGGAAAAGGCAGAGTCTTTTTTTTTTGTCCCCACCCCCCTGCGATACTTCATTTTGATGAAACGTATCAGACAGAAAGACAGAAGAATATAAGAGAGGGAGAAAAAACAAGAGTAGGAAAAAGGGAGAATGAGAGGTAACGGGAGAGAACAAGCTCGGCGGCTATAGCCCTGTGCTCCCTCCACTGCCAAATAATATTTACGCCTCAGCTTTCTGTCCTGACAGGGTGATGGACAGTAGAGGTGATTTTGCCTGGGCGTGAAAATAGGCTTCTTATTATTCCAACCCAGTGGCAACTTGAATATCAATAAAAAGTGCTAGCGTTCCCCTATGTGTAAAACCAATGCCCCGTAGCGGTGGTTTTTATCAAGCAACCCACCCTTGACGCTAGTTATGCAGTACTAGAGGTTACAGGAGGAAATGCTTGCCAAGTAAATAAGTGAGTGAAGCGATTGAATAGAGGGGAAAAACACAGCGGGACCGGGGCCAAAGTGAACCAAGGGTAAAGTCATGATCACTTCATTATGCTGGAGTGCAGCTCACTGTTGTGCGAAATCAAACTGCTTTCTCATTTGTCACAATGCATCAGGCTGGCCTCCGTGAAGCGGGCTTGTAAGTCGGCAAGAGGCCGCCTGCCGCACGGGCACACGCGCCGGGCTGATGAACGCGGGGAGGCTAAACCGCAAGATCACACGGAACGCTCGACGTGCGTGCGCGCGCGCGCACCTTGCCGCCCTCCCGCCTGCCTCTGCTTTCTCCGACGTGACCTCTACGAGGCAAACTTCCCCTGCATCCGCCAAGCACCCGACCTGCCAGCTAGCCAGTCGGCCTGCCAGTCAGTGGGTAGTTGTTAAGGGCTGCTGCTGGCACAAAATAAGCTAAAATACACCCACTGGATTACAGAGGGCAGGCAGTGAGGGGGGTGATTGCTAACAGACCTATTGGCACTCCATCTCCTCCAGCTCCAACACCACGGCGCCTGATAATTGTGGCCTCTATGTTTACGTATCCACTTTTGTAATGTAAGTGTTGATTTCTCATTCCACACTCGTAATAGGGGCCCTAGCCTTGAAATTCCTGAAGTAGTGCTCACACACACGTATATACACACTGATAGAAACCAAACTTTTTTCTTTTTTTTTCTTTTTTTTGGTCTGCTCTTGAAAATAAACCAGTGAGTCAGAGGTACTTGGCTGTGCCAAGACAATAGGACTGTGAGGTGCAGGCACACTTGTTTGTAAGAGGGCTTGGCTTCGTGCCGAAGAGGGACCCGGATAAAGAAACGCTGAAAGCACTGGTAGTCCTTCAAGACGCCTCCATCGCATTGAACGCACCGCCGTGAACGAGCTGGCGTCCATGAGCTTAACATCTAACCCGCAAATGTGGCAGCGGCGCTTGTAAAGACACTTCAGGCAGGTGAGTGCGCAGTCGAGAAATAAAACAAACGAAAAAGAAAAAGGACACCTGGAAGACACCGCTGGCTCCTCTCTTCCACTCATTCTTAGAAATACCCCGCTGTCCCTCTGAGACAGCGTCAAAAAAATGTGGGATGTGATTTCAGAATGTGCTTCAGGCACAAAAAAAAAGGTGGATCGGCAGGCACGCAAAAATGGCCTAACTCCCTCACAGGCACTTTCTAAACCCTTATATCATTTTTCAATTTAATGGCTTATATGCCATGAACTGTTTGTATCCTTCACACACATACACACACACACACACTGGTGAGTGACTTGAGCTCGACTCATTCCTCCTTTCATTTCCGTCGCCCTATAATACCAATATTACATTTTCAAAATTCACACCGGGATTTTTCATTGAAAGCCATAGATTATTTTGAAGGATCTCAAAATGTCACTCAAGCCAAGGATGCGGGTTTTTAGAGAAGATGGCCGCGTTTCGCCATGACTGAGACACTTTGCTCCCTTCAGCGACTTTGGCTGAGCGAACCACCTTAGTGCATATCCCGTTTTTTTTTTTTCCCCGTCTCCTCCTTTTTGAGCGCCGGCTGTCGCGGCAGCAAAATTGGAAATCGAACGCGCGGTGACGGCGTTAATTGCGCCGTGTCAAAAAAAATTGGCCCAGTGCTAATTGTTCGGAGCTGGGAACTGTAAAACATGTAGGACAGTGGAGGTGCTGGGGGTGAGCTCTCCCAGAGTGCTTACTGGCTATAAACTGGGAATTGCTTGAGCAAACAACACATGCAGGCTAATTTGCATGCTTAAACACACACACGCACACACACATGCACGCACGCTTACTGGCCCTTCAAACACCTCGCTGGTCGACTCCGCCTTCAGTCACCACCTTTTCCTGTGGCTCTCGCAGCAGTCCATTACAATGCATATGGTCTTTGTTTTTAAGGGCTACACACAGATTTTTTTTTACACCCTAATCCCTCTGAATTGCGGATTATGCATTCATGTAATCTGACGGATACATACCCAGTTATTTAGTGAGCTTTGGAAACCACTAGGTCTATTAATGTTATCATTCTAAAACCAGGGGGTAGTGAGGGCCTTGGCATGGTACCTAAAATCCCTTCTTCATGGCTTGCAGCCCCCCCTCCTCTCTCTCTCTCTCTCTCTACTGCATTCCCCTCACTGACTGGGGAGAATGAGTCCCCTAGTGGCTCAACTGGCACACTGAGTACAGGTGGTGTGCACAGCACTCTGCTGGAAATAAAGGTTCACTTTCACCTGATTGACAGAAGGCTTGCGTGACTGACTGACTGACTGACTGTCTGCCTAGCTGATACATAGCTGCGCCCCCCCCCCCCCCCCCCCCCCCCCTTTTTTTTTCCCATTTAGAAAAAAAAGGACAACACAAAGCATGTGAGCGCTTTAAAAAGCACTTTCAACTTTAAACCCCGCGAAAAAAAAGTGTTCTAAAAATAAGACTGATAAAATGAGGGATCTCTGGAGAGTTGCAGGAATGCACTTTGAAAATTCTTCACAATAGACTGGCTGGGAAAAGCTTTAACAACAAAACAGGGGTCCACTATACATGACAACGCTTATGAGCTTATAATAACATGTTTGAGGTGGTCGGTTTTCTCATATTTTATAACACAGAGGGTGACAAATCAACTGCAGCCCGAGCAAAACGCGACATTAAGACAGCGGAGGCTGTTTATCGGAATATGTGGCGGCAATTAATCCGATTGTTTGACACTGATCGCCTCTTCAGACCTCAACACCACGACCACCAAAAAAAAAAAACACAATCCACCTGCACATTCACCGACGTGTCTCATGCGCGCGATCCAAACAAGGGGGGGTTTAAAGCAGTTATCAGAGGCGTTTCACGCCGTTCGCCGCGTTTCGCGGCGGTGATCGAGCGCGCACCAAAGACTGCGCGCATCCCCAACGACAAACTATGCGTAAAACAGTAACTGACACATGAAGACGCCTGCCCCGTGTGCACGAGTTGTGGTGGGGGGGATAAAACCCCGATCAGATGCGTCTTAACTGCTCTCGGGTGTCATATGTTCGGGAGCAACTTCGCCGAGGCTCTACGCACACCTGAAATCACTGCGGCAGCCACTTCAGTTCCGACTGTCACACAAACTCACACAGCCCCGTCAAACAGTCTTACCTTATCACCATTTTGGGGTCAGTTTGAAACTCAGTTTCTCCTCTTTTCTTCTGCGCAAAGACGGGTCGAGAGTTTAGTTTGTTGGGGTCTTTTTTTTTTTACATCCAGTTATGACAGTCCAGTCTGGTGGAAATAAAATAACGTGGAGGAAAGAAATCCGTCCTCAGGTTCTCCTTCTTCTTCTTCTTCTTCTCCTTTCTTTCTCCCCCCCGCCACCCCTCCGGTTTGTTCTCTCTTATTACGCTTCTTTCCTCGAGTTGTCCGTCACGAACGCGTTTAACGATCGAAAAAGACGCACGTGGAGCGCGTATTTTGTATTCTCTGTTTTGGGTCTCTGTCTGCGCTGTGCTCGTTAGATCTTCATTGAATTGAACGTGGCGAGACTGTGGCTGTGTTTGAAGAGTGCGGTGTGGCTGGGACACACAGCCCCCTCGCTCTCCCCCCTCTCTCCCTCTCTCTCTCTCGCTCTCTCGCTCTCTCTCTCCTTCCCTAACTCTCTCTCTCTCTCTCTCTCTCTCTCTCTCTCTCTGTGTCAGCCTGTCAGTCTGTCTGTCTCTCTTTGCTGAGACCCGAGCACGGACTAAAAACCCAGGCATGGAAAAAACGGGAGAGAGAGAGTGTGTGTGTGTGTGTGTGTGTGAGAGAGAGAGAGAGAGAGAGAGGTGTGTAGGAGGGGTGACGTCACACAGCGAGGTCCCACTTTCCTAACTCTCCTGGATCCTGGATCACCCCCCTCCCGCTCTCCCTTCCCTCCCTCCCTTCCCTCCCTCAAGTCCACTGCAGGAATGTGCACTTGGACATGGCTATTTTAGTGTGAAGATTTGTGTTTAGGGGAGACGTGGGAGTGTGTGTGCGTGCGTGGGGGGACTGTTTGGGTGTGTGACTGTGTGTGTTACTTATTATATAGCTCCGGCTATGTTATCATGGGGATGCAGGGTGGGTTAGTAAACACATACACGGTATATAAATAACCAGCTCTGTTAGGGAGAAGCTTAGAGGCACAAAAAAAAAAAGTAAAATCATTTTTGTCTGTGTTTGTGTCCAAATCTGTGGTGGGAAAAAGTATTCAGATATGAAATATATATGTATGTATATGTTTAATTACAAGTCAATTAAATATATATATATATATATATATATATATATATAAATGAAGAAAAACTGCATTTAATATATTAAATGTTGTCAATATTACATTACTAGGTTATAATAAAGTGCACTATTGCATGTGCTTGACTAACTTATTAACATGTAAGAAGCATCTGCCTATATTGTATCCCCCCTGGTGGTTTACTGTTTAAATATGTAACATATTCGTCATTAATATTGTATTAATTATTAATAATGAGCTTGTAGCTGTCAGAGATATGACAAAAAGTAATATTTCCTCCATAAATGTAGTGGACGGTGCTTAAAGTACAACAAATTAAGAAAAAAATAAAGTTTCTACCACTTGAGCAGGTCAGAGGTGAACGCCATAACATAACATAACAACGCAGACTCCATTAAAAACATGCCACCGTGTACAAAGAAGTCACAACAAACTCATCACCGAGAGCCCCACACACGCACACAATAAGCCCCTGTAGGGATATTATATTGATTTTGTTGTCAGACCGTCTTGCGAATGTGTGTGCGTGTCTATCGGGGAGGCATATCATCTGCCATTTTGTTTATTTTTATCAAAGGCAGCGCTCCTGTACGTGGGGAAGGCTGCCTTCGCACGCCGCGCTCCGTGCTCCAAGGTCAGCCCGTTAAAGCCGATAAGTTGAGCGGCGACCTCTACGAGCCGCGATCACACGTCTCGTGTAATGATTCCAAGACGTCCTTCACTCACGTCCATGTCACCAAAGAGACATAATGGTGCATAACAGTGTCTAAAGGGACAATATTACTGCTGATAACACACTCAAGTGCACGGTCCTCTGATGTAGGGCTACAGAAAAATAACAGCAATGGCCCGGGGAGACAGATGACTATGACCAATTGTGTTTTGAGAAAAGTTGCTTTTGTGGCAGCAACCCAAACCTTCTGATGAACAGCCTAGCCCCGCAGACACAAACATCTAGCGCCCTACAACAGTCCTCCTCGAGAGACAGACTACCACAGTCAGCAGATCTGTTTTCTTACCTGCACTCAGACACGCCACGGATCTGATTGAGTAACAGTGATTGTGATTTATACCTGCAAATTATACCGAGCTCCATTTTCTAAGGGCAGAAATTGATACAGCCTCCGCATGTAGATTTATAGGCCAAAAGAAAGTGTTGGTTTTATGACAATGAACAATGGGGAAACTTGATGAAATTACTGTTATGTGAACTATTGCCCTCGACTGCTGCCTGTAAGAACGCATTGTGGGCGTGATAGCTGGTCCTGTCTCAAGGCGCATTGTACTGTAAATCACAAAAGTCTGAATTTCACCAAAGAAATTATTTGGAACATATTTTTTAAATGTTTGATGAACCTTAAGTCTCTTCAAGAAATGATTTCATTCCTTTGCTCGAGACCCGCTGACATTCGCCTTCAGTGCAGGACCGTTGGAGCTCAAATTCCTTGCTCGCCTTCATGATCTTTGAGTATAATTGGACGACACTAGTTATTAGATTTACAATTCTATTCTGCATCTAACCTTGTGCTTTCATATCATTGGCACCAACTATAGCAGCAGTACAGCAGCATTCCTTGATAAATGGGGGCGCGGGTAGGATTTATCAAGAGCCTGACTCGCTGGCCTATCACGGCTGAACTCTGTCGCCCAACATTACACGGTAGTCTATAAACCACCTGTCCTTCAATAAGAAGGATCCAAGACTGAGAAAACCTTAGTGCTGGGCTGAGATACACACGCTGCAAGTTTGCCTATTAATACTCTCGACAGTAGGAGGGACATTTAAATAAATAAAGTCTCACTTGGCAAATGTTTTCTTTGTTATAGGACAATAGCAACACGTATAATGTGAGCCAAATGTGCTTGATAAACTGCCACGGGCATGTTTACATTCATACATGTGTGGGGGTCACGCAAAGTGTAGCACTGATTGACATTTACTATGTAAACACCATGCAAATGCAGCAAATGATGCTAAAGGTTATACAGTTTCAATATGCATTTGATTTGGATGAATAATGTAAGTAAATCCTTTAATGTATGTGCCTCTCTTTGTACCCGCCTACGCACTAAATCTGTGGGGACTGTTCTGACTTTACAACACTAATTATCATTGAATATTCTCATTTGTTTTGAAAGGCATTTTGAACTGTTAAATTATTATTTTTTTTTTTTTGCATTACTGAAAAATAGTAATGGGTCGCCCAACAAAATGCCAAAGAAAAAACACGAATGCCATGTTAAATGATGAGTTTAGCTCAGGTTAGCATTTATTACCAGCTACATGTCACTGTCAACATGGATATTAAAATATTATGTTGTGTTGTCATCATTCATCCTATTGGATGGATTTCCATGAAATACAGATGTGTGGTCCCCAGGGGATGAATTCCAGTAACTGTGAAAATCTTTTTAAAATACTTATCCTGGCACGTATCTCATCTGGATGGATTGGTACATTTGTACAGATTTTCATGGTTTCCAGAGGATGAATCCCACTGACTTTGGCAAATCCATTGACTTTTCTGTCCACCACAGGATGAACTGTAATAGCTCTGCTTGTCCCTTGACTTCTTCTGTCACCTTCCTCAGATCTGTCATCATAAACGTTGGTTTATGAGCAAATACCTGCAAAGTTAATGGCATCCCCATTGGCCCCAAGTTCTATCTTTTATTATTTTTGCTAAAACAGAGATGGGGAGCGCAGTAAATAATGTGCATGCTCAAATTAGAACGTAGCACTGCCGCGCCCAAGCACAGCCTCACTGAGCCACTAGCATAGCTTCATTTGAAAACACTCTGAAATGCTTTTTTAATACAAACTCAGTCCTTGACAGGCCCTTTGTGTCATGGTGCTCAAGTTGGTGGATCCCTTGAACTTAAAATTATAGATTTTTCTCTCAGCACTGTCTTTGGTGGTGGCCGAGTGGACTTAGTTACTTTATAAAGTAAATGCATTTATAGATTTGGTTGGATTTCATTTTACAAGGTGAAGTGTTTATCTCAGTGGGGGATAAAACCACTCCTTAAAGTCATACTTTTCTGTTGTGTATCAGCTTTAAACTGTCTGGCTCAGACAGGCAACGCAGGTAGAAAAATCAATCAACTTGTTCTTTAAGTTGCAAGAAAAGAGGTTTGCTTTTACTCTGCTAAAAGAGGCATTTAAGTAATGCTTGTCGGATGAATTTACACTTAAGAACTAGGCTCAGACTGGGTTTTGTTGCTCAATAGGCTGAGGTCAGTTCCATTGTAACTCAATCCAATAACTGCCGTATCAGTTTAGCACTTAAGATTTGGGAGAGCTGACAGATATTTTAGAGGGATTTCTCTCCTCTATGGACGGCATTTCAATTCTGGATCGGTTCAACTCCTGATCATATAATTCTGCATACAAAGCTGTCAATTTCACATTTAACGTTCGACAGACAGACACGAAAATACAATATATTTTTCTGTCAATCTTCCTCTAGCTCGGGGTGCAGGCCTTTTCACCCTTGACAAGTTGCTGGTGCTTTACAAATGACTGTCAGTCAAGTCATTACTCCAGTTTCTGTGCCCCAAAGACAACACCATGTATAATACTGCGGAGACGAGCAACGACCTATCTGAATCAAAAACAAGGACTGCCGTTTTCAACTCCTCACACCTCCGAGTTGATACATTTATAGTCCCCCCCCACCTCCCCCACAGCCCTGATCAAGTAAACCAGTCATCGTAAAATTAATTTCCCCATCAAGCGAGACTCACGCTCTTTGGGATAACAATCTATCTTAAGCGGATAAATCTAATCCAATGTGTTGAGATTGACTTGTTTATGGCCGCTGCCCAAGCAGTCAGGAGAGGGAGAGGAGGGCGGTGGGGGGGGGGGGACTAAGAGCGACAAATGCCAAGGTGATATTACACACATCTCCGAGGCATGAAAAACTGTAAACCAACACCCAACTGTAGTCCTTGGTTGAGACATGCAATACCTCCCTCCTTAGAATCTGTCAGACATGATGGACGGCCAAGCATACAGCCACGCTTTCATGAGCAATTAACATTTCGTTGATTAACTTAATAGTCGCGCAGTTCATCATAGACAAAACACATGATTTTATGATGTGGGGGAAAATTTTCGTAAAGTCTGAGAGCCAGATTGATTGCCATAATTATGTACATGATAGAGCAGAAGTGGTTAATTTAATGGTCTGATGCCAGACAGCTGTATACAGAGCCTTACACAATCAGCGATAACATCTAATTTACTTAGTGACCTACATAACTTGGAAACAATGACAGCTGTATGACATGTCAGGGCGAAACACTCGTTTTAACGCCTCCTGAAGCCAGATTATTAAATTAACCCTATTTATGTGTCTAAATTACCCCCCCCCCCCCCCCCCCCCCGCGGAGAGTCACCTGGAACTGAGATGGTTGTGCGATGACGAAAAGTGTATACTGGGTTTCATTAATCACACATTCGGATAAAAAAAAAAAAACAGCAAACAACCCCACAACTGTTGTCAACTGCTCCCAACTTTCACAGGTGCATAGAAACATACGGCGCCAAGCGTTTTATGTCAAATAAACCAAAGCTGCTCTAACTCTGGCGGAACACTCTTGGGTTCACTTTGGACCATCGCTCATAGTAAAAAGCTGATTGAGAAAATTTTTTTTTTTTTTTTTCAGGGCCTTTTTTAAATTCACTGCGAGGTTCTCAGCCAGCTGAATCTGGAGTGAGTGTTGTGGTCGTACATTAGCTCGCGCTGGTGCTTGCTGCCAGCAGTTAGATATTAACTATATTTTGTGGAGCCTTGTCTGCCTGCACGTAGTCTTAAATTCTGGTCAAGCTGACTACATGTTTAGTCTAGTCTGACATTGCCTCAGAGTGGAGGAGCTGACTGAATGCTTGTGTTACATGTTTGATCAGCTTTGATTGGCTTCCAAGCCGCTTTTGACTAGTCTACCCGAGATGACACAGACGTGGCAATTAAAGGTCACGGTAGTAAGACCACAGAGGCAGACATGACTACAGATTGTGCTTCATGAAAGCAGCATCTATTCCTTGCTTGAGTACCAGTGTTTAGTATCCCACAGTCCAGCGTGACACAATGCATAATATATTGCTGCCACAAAGAGTGTCACAAGGATATCGTCAATGAAAACACAACGCCTTGACGAGAGACGCGCGCTTACTCATCTGTTCCGGAACTGCTGAGTCATGAGTAGTCAATATCACCTTATTATGATGTCAAGCAGAATCAGATTCGCGATGACGCTTGTGGATGGGACCCCGGGTTTGATTTAGTTTAGTGTTGGCATGGGGTGCAATGAGCTGAAAAGCAATTAGGTCCATTAAGAGATCAACCCGGGATGGCGTGAGTAGCCATGGAGTGCAGCAGCCTGCGCAGAGAGGCTAAGAGAAAGACGAGAGCAGCAAGGGAAAGAGGTTTAGACAGATTGAGTCAACTCCTGCCTGACAGAGTCCCACCGTGGAACCTAGCTCAGGACATCTGTCCAGTTAAGCGGTGCAAATTTGTATCCGGACGTGTGTGCAGTCTTTGCTCAAGCACCTAACAAGATGCTGTGATCATAGAAATGTGACGGAGGAGGCAGGGACAGTGTTTGAGAGCAAGGCCCTCTCCTAAACTCATGCCGACCCCGCTACTCGATTGTCGGTCCACATGGAGGCACATTCGCAACTGTGGGCACGCTCTCTGTGGGTATACATAAGCAAATAAACTGTGAGAGGCACTCACCGCTCTCCTTCATAAGTGGGAAACATCCGTCACCATGGATACTGAGATGCATTAGCTGCACCGCTTTTGAGTTTCATCATGTGCCATGTTCCATCCCAAAAGAACATGCGCTGTCTGTGCATACATTACGGGCTCAGCGCGGAAACGCGTAGCTGACTCATTGGATAGCCAGTTGTCATCAAATGCATTAACACTGAGCTCGTGGGATTACGCCAATGCAATTCACGGACAAAGTGATGTTTTCTCTCTTTTAAACTTGTTTACATTGTGTTACATCATGTCGCATGCACACTGTTGTTCAGTTTTATACTAATGGTTACGGAACGTCCTTGATACGGCACGTACTCTCCAGAAATGGATGAAGTAACCAGGACAAATATTGTTACAGAGTGCTGATGTGATAACGGGGCACTGTTTGGGTACTTTTGTTTCAGATCTTCTTCTTCTTTTCTTGTCCTTCCCTCTCTGATTTCTCACTCTCGCCCGAATTCAAGTGAATGAACAAAAGCCGCGCTCTCCTGCTTTCCCTGTCAGTTGATCCTTTCTCCATCTCCCTCCACTCCATGCCATTGTCCTTTCATTTATTTAAATCTTCCCGACTCTAAAAGCCTTTTACCTCCTCCTGCCATCATCTGAGTCGCTCGTTGCTCTTGTATTTGCCCGCTCTCCACATCCACTTTTTTCCGCTCCCTACCTCTCTGACTCCCCTCGCCCAAACTAACAGTGACACACACCTCATCTCTGTCTGTGTCTCTTTCTTTCTGTCATTCCCTCTCTCTCTCTCTCCATTCCCCTCTCTTTCTTTTTCCCTCCCTCTCTGTCAGCGGGTGCAGGCCGGCTTCGGGCATTTACGAGGAGCCTCTCACCATAACCGATTGATCGCGGCCATTGTTTTGTGCCGGGTCCTCCATTTTACAGTTCAGTGTTCACGAAAAGGAGCTTTTGCCACTCCTATCTGTCACCGCTCCACCCCAAAATATACTCTCTCTTGCGCTCTCTCTCTCTGGCCAGTGATCCCCCACTGACATTTTCACAAGCGCACCTTCATCAATTTCACACCTCCAATGCCCTCCTATGCCAGTGTAGAAGGTAGGAGGTGGGGGTGGAGGGGAATTGATGGGCGAGTGCTGACAAAGCCAGCTTGAATTCGAAGTCAGGGGAGTGACAAAGTTCTTCAAGTGTAGGACAGATAGGACGCCGAGGGTCATCAATACGCGCGCTGTCGAAGCGAACAGGATAAACAACCGCGTGACGTCAAACAAGTGTCCCGGTTCAGATGTGTCCAGGAGGATCTGGTGAAAAGGGACGGTCTCATGAAGCGTTTGCGTCTCAGCTTGCCATTTGCTGCCCTCTAGTTTGCATCTTTCTCATTTCTCCCTCCAAAAGATGAGTCATGCAACCTAGGCTATAAATCCAGTAACCCAATAAAAGGTGTGATGGGAAAAGCCTTCCAGAAGGTAAACATTCTCCGTGCTCACTTCCTCCCTTTAGTCTTGGGAAATTAGGCCGTTCTATCATCAGCCAACTGGTGCATTTATGAGCTGCTGAAGTAATTGGCGATTGCAGCGAGATCTCAGCTGAGGCAAAGGTAGCCCATTCACCTCAGCAGAGCCTTAAGCAAAATGCTTCAATGAAATAACAAAGAGGAGATGGAGGAGGAGGAGGAGGAGATGGAGAAGGAGGAGGAGGAGGAGGTGGTGAGCAGAGAAAAAGAGAGGAGCAAGGTGCCTCATTCACTGGCTCAGGGGTTTATGGGATTGCTCCCAGCTGTCACTCCGCGTAGTGAATCCGCAGCACCGTAATATCTTAATTGTTTCAAATTAAATGCTCGTAAAAATGGCAAAGGAAATGAGTTTTTTTTTTTTTTTTTCTCTCTCTGGCTAATCCAAAGCAGCCCCTTGACTTACATCTGGGCCCGCTTTAAGTGAGAGGAGGTTTAAAAGGTGCAATGGCTCCCACATGAGACGGCTGGTGCGGAATCGGTTTTTATAGGTTTGCGAACTCCGGGCCTATCATTTCGCTTACGTCTCAGAGCAGCGGCCCGTTCTTTCTCCCTCATCATTTCCGCCTATCATTACATCTTCATCTAACGCCCACCCCCCCCTGTCCCTTTCATTCTTTTTTTTTTTTTTTTTACACGTGTGCACATGAGTTTATGTGTGTACTTATGTACGTTTATGTGGAGACAGTTTGCTCGCGCGGGCTTATCATAATAAACAGTCTAAATCTCCTGTGGGGATTCACGCATTTAGTCTCCCTCGTCTCCCTCGGGGCACTTCCGAGACTCGGCTCATTCCGCGGCGCACATTCAAATCAGTCAACCAGCTAAAGCGTCCTGAATGACATCGGCCTTGCTGTCAAACACATGCACCCCCACATGCGCACACACTAGCATATACCCTCACGTATGCATGCATGCATGCACGCACGTTGGCGTACATGCAAACACTGACACACGTGAGGCCCCTCTCACCTCAGTCACCAAGAATAATCAGTGAATATGCTGCTATGTACTCATACCACGTACTATGCACGCAATGCCGCATGCTAAACATATGCTTTCCGTGTGAAAACGTTATGACATGCTTCTCGTGGCTTTTCCGATCGCAGCCCCCCCCCCCAGTCTGAAATATCAGAATCTCCCACCGGCCCTTGTTAACTTTGCATCTTCCTTTCCCTTCTTATAAATAGCAGCTGAAAGAGAAGCTCCTACTGGCCAAATCCAGCCGACAATTATGTGTCATTACACTTGCAAAGTGTTTTTTCTTTTGCAGTTGGGGACTGTTGGAGGTGGTGGTACGGGGCAGTGGAGTACATTATCATAAAATGAGAACCGAGAAGGCGTGACACCTCTCCACTTGCACCAGAGACTGTCTGAAAAAAAGAAAAGAAAGAGAGACACGCACGCACGCACGCACACACACAAAAAAAAAGCCTCAGAGTGCAGGGAGTAGCTTTCATTCTACTCAGCAGATGGTGATACAAGAGTGTCGTGGTAAAAGTTAAACTGACAAGTGCTTGAAAAGTTTCTGACACCGCTGCCATCTATACTGCCATCTGTAGTTAGTAACATCTTGAGGAAGGCAGTGTGTCCAGATTTGACAGGGCTTACAGTGTGTTGTGTGACTTTACTTTATTTCTGGCGTTGTATTTTTAAAACCAAAGTTTTTTTGGAGGGGGGGGAAAAAGTCTTACAAACAGATCAAACAGTCGAGGTTCAAAGTTCATTCTTAAAACGCTTGACAAAACAGTCTCACTTCTTTCGTCAGCACACGCGGCCTGCCCGTCAAATTCACGACGTTAAATTATGAAAAGTGACGTTCCTAAAAGCTGATGGTGACCAAAAGCATTGGAACAGCTCCTACACAAAACACAAAATGACGTACATATGTCAATCAGACTTGTCCTATAAGTGTTGTAACTGCTGTGTTCTGGATTTTTTTCATCCACTTGCAGAAGCTGAACAGATCCGTTTTTCTTTCTTTTATACTGGATCAAATAACTCTATGTAATGTGAGAACTATCACTTAAAGTTACATCAGTTATATGATTTATTATTATTATTATTCTTTTGTCTTTACTTTAGTTACATATGCACTATCAAAGTTTGCCAGTGAACAAAATCACCCCATGATCATCATCATCATCCATCATCATGAATGTTTAGGAAGCTAAAGATACAGTTGGTAGAGACCAAAACTGAGCTAATAGTTGTTTTGGATTTCCGTTCATCAAATCCTGCATTTAATTTCCAGCTAATCAAAAATAAAAATAAACAAATAAAAAATAAACAAATAAAGAACATAAAATAATTTTTAAAAAAGAAAAAAAAACTTTTCATAAAGAATAATTGACATTAATGATATCTCAATTCTATTCTATTCTATGGTGTAGTCCAGTAAGCAAAGAATATGTGACAGTCGCCATTATGTAGCCTGAAACTTATGATGGTGTCATTATGCTTCTCGATACTCCGCGCACAAGTCCTTGACTGAATCCATCTGCACCTTTCCTCTCCTGAACTCTGCCACATCAAGGTCCATCTTCCCCTTCTTGCCATTTATTTTACTCGCCTATGTGTGTTCCATTTGTTTGTGATGTACTGCTGAGTGTTCTCCAGCCTCTCCTCCGGTGCTTCACATCCCATCTCGCCCCTCTAATCTCTCCTCCCAGGTTCTTTCATTTCCATCTCTCCCCCCTGCTCCTCCCCTCCCCTCTCTTCCCTTCCCGTTCAGTTTTTTCGAGTGTCCTCTCTCTCCCCCTTTCTCTCCGCTCTCGCGTCTCGCTCATCACCTCCGCTCCACCCATCCGTTTGGTTTGGTTTTGTATTGGTTTGTTGTTGTTTCTCTTCCACCTCCACGCCGCGCAAATTCTCCCCCAGCCTTCCCCTTGCATTTTCACTTCTCCGTCTCTCCCTTCCCCATAGTTATTACCATTCCTGTCCTGTCTGTCTGATTATCTTGTTGCCACTGCTCCAGCGGCAAATTTCCTTGACCCAATACCATTTTCTTATCCTTACATCTTTCCCTCCAACATCTCCTTCACGTCACTTCGCGGCTTCTTTCCGTGCTCTACTTAACCAGCTCCTTTCCCCTCCCCTTTAACTTAACCTCCATTAGCTCCCGTGCCTTATGCCAGCATATGCCCTATAACTGCCAGTCTCGCACGCTCGTCTCGCTCTCTTCCTCTCTGTCTGCCATGTTTGTGGCCTTTCGCTCTGTGCACATCTAATGGCTGGGGTGTAATCCACTGGCTAATCTGCTGACAGCCTGTGTGACAAGGCATTAGCTTTGTGTCACTGCCTACCATGCTGCCTCTCAGCGTGTGTGTGTCAGAGAGGGCGAGAGAGAGTCAGAATAAGAGAGGAGAAAGAGAGAGAGAGAGTGTCTATGAATGTTAGCGTCCGCATGCATGTAAAATATCTTTGCGGAACTTTCTGTGCACGCTAGCATCCGTGACGGGGTGTCCGCCGGACGCCCGAGCGTAAAATTGATATTGCGATTCCTCGGTTTCGGGCGACCTTTCACCTTTGCGTTTCCTCCACTGTTTGCGCCCGCTGCTACTTTTGCGCTTTCTCTACGGGGGGATGGCAGTTTTAATAAGACAGCAGGTCGGAGTGCTCGCGAGAGCCAGATAAAGGCCAAAGAAGCCTTGTCAGGGTGCCTCGCCGCTCCGTCAGGCGTCCAGCCATGTCAAATAGGTCTCAGTTTGCAACCAAATATTGGATTCTCTATTATTTCCACTCTAAGTTAGGACATAATTGTATTTCTTTCAACAAAAGCTTTTTCATTTGGTACCAAAGGCTGCTGCTTGATTATTTTCATTACTCATTAATCTGTGATGTGTGTGTTTTTTTCCGATCAGTCAATCAATTCTATAAAATGTCTGAAAATGGTGAAAAAGAAAACGCTTTCCTCTCTTTTTCCTCATCTGAAGTGCCTGCTCCACTTCACCAACAGAACTCACCTTGGCCACATTTCTCTCTTTTTAGCTTTCTGTCCTTTTCTTTAGTGGCCCCCTTTCCCTGTCTCCACCTGAGTGATCCCGTTATCACGGCTGACCCTTCGCTAGATCTGTCGACAGCCAAAGAGATTACACCGGAGGCCGCCGAACACATCGGGCTCCCCCCCTCCGTTTGACGTGTCTGGGGAGGAGGATTGCCTGATCCCCTGATGCTGATAAACTGGCCGAGGCTTTGGGGATTCAAGAAGGTCCCGTCGGGAATAGGCTAGGGGTGAGGTGTGTGTGTGTGTGTGTGTGCGCGCGGGAGGGGTGTTATAGTGGACTTTAAGTCTACTTCTAATCACTGGGCTTTTCAGAAAGGATAAAAGAAAGGAGAATGGGGGCTTGGTTTGGGATGGAATTAGGCCCTGATGGAGCTGGGGATAAGGTTGTTGGGCTTTGATTTGATCAGACTGTTTGCTTGAAAGCTTTTGAGTAGCATGTTTGATCAAATCTACCCTGCACTTGGAATGTACTAAACAGCTTGGGTGAAATTCATTGGTAATAATAAAAAAATATATATCTTTATTTTATACTTTAGCAGTCTCTCAAGGGGATTTTTCAATTACCCTCCACATCCCGGTGGGTCAGCCACAGCTAAAGAGCAGCTTGTACAATCATCGCCTTGTGCAGCTCTTCTTTGAGCCCGCCATCAACCGCCATGCGTCATGCACAGCGTAACCTTTCTCCTCATAGCTGCTCGTAATTTATGTTATATTCATTGTATTGGCATGGCGCTACCGATGCCTTCTGAACATTTCCAGCTAATGAATCATAATCCCCCGGGGAAACGCAATTCATTTCATTCATGCTAATTCCCGGGTATTCCTTGATCCATTCCTTCAAACTCCCCTTTTTTTTGACTGTTGCCGCATGGGGGACACTTACGCCATTCAAGTGAGAACACAGGACAATTATCATTGATTCATGCGCCATAAAAGCAGGGCAGAGCGAGACGGAATCTTATGAAACAGCGGCTTGCCAAAATACTGTCAGAGTCGGAGGTTTGATGGCTCACTCGTCCGTGGCCTCCGCATCATGTTGTCTTCACCAGCTGTTGTTTGACAGAAAGGGATTCTTCCCGCAGTGTGCAAAGACACAGCTATCAACTTAAGAGGCTTGACAGCAGCACACTATGGGGCCGTTTTTTTCCTACTGTATTATAATAGGTATTACCGTCGGAGCATCTGCAAACGGCGTAACGCAAAACAACAGCAACAAATTAGATAGAAAAAGGATTCTCTGAAAGCAGAATGGAACCCCGGTGGTCTTTTTCTCTATGAAATGGCAGAGTATTCCTCCACGATTTGCGATTGTTACTGTAAAAAAAAAAAAAAGTTAAACATTCTCTCTGCATTCTATGGTGGTTCCATGTCATAAGATTGAGTGACTACAGTGGAACCAAGACTTAGAAAAGTGCACCAACCAATACAGTCCTGGGAAGCAGTGAAAGAAACTGCCTTTTATTGATCTGTCCTAATTACAGGAGTCAATAAAATTTATGGCTTTCAAGCTTGCCAGAAGCCACTTATATGGCATACTGAGTTAAGCAATCACCTCTAATGGCGAGTGATCAAATGATATACCGTTCTGCCAAACAAAAACAGTAGAGAACAAATATGGAGGGGTATAAAATCCAGTCTGGAGCCGCATTGCCAAACGCGGCCGTCTGAGCCTGAGCAGTTGTTGTTTTTATCCTCCTGCCTGAGCAACAATTGATAGCAAATCATGAAATAAACTACTACCTGCTATTTTGTGCGGCTTGCCGAAAGTCAGCGCACCACTATGAATATGAAAATAACCGCAATGCGTTCAAGATCCTTTTTTTTACCTGTTTCCCCATTGTTTACTCGCCCTTTCACTGTTCACTCCACTCTAACCATATCAGCAAAAGGTGCGACATCCTCGCGTCGCCATAAATCAGCACAGCTGAGATTCAGGGCAATTTGATGAATGCAGTCAAATCCAGCGTCTGCCCGTGTAGACAGTAAAATGCAGTGTACAATACAATGCGCGCTGCTGGGAGCCAAGCTCCCAACACTTAGTAGATCATCGTAATTAAAACATAAATTGGAGGTATTGAGCTGCATGCAGTTGCCAGCACAAGCTCCAGGGAAGCATTGATTCATGCATGCACTTGGAAACAATTGCTCTGATTTGCACAGAGTAAAATATAGAAGCCTTGTAAATAAAATCAATAGCAAACAAGCTGCCTAGGCTCTTCAAATAGTAGACATTGAATTACAATCAGGCGAATAATGCTTGAGGTATGAAGAAGCATGTGTGCAACACGCAGGCACGCGCACGCATGCCCTGAGTACAGGGTTTGTCATACATCTCAGAATCTTGGCGTAAACATATTCTGACGTGTCACAGAGGGAAAATAAAATTAGAGAAATAAGAATCAAGGCTGAAAGTTTAAAAAAATAAATAAATAAACGTGGGAGAAATCCAGGAGCTGTGCCACATTTAGTCTCTGATTTCTTAGCCTGAGTTTGCATGGCTGTGTTTCGGTGTTAAGAATCAAATCACACCTGCTGACAGCTAACACAAAAGGAGAAAACATGACCCGTAATTTGTCATTTTGCAAATTTGTGAAGAAGCAACGCAAAGGGAAAGAGTTTTTTAGTGAGCGCGATAACCCCGCGAGCAGGTGCATCCTGTCGTTTGGTTTCTTCGCTAAATACTGGATTTCTAAACGTCCTTGTGACTGCTGAATTCTTCCACCGGAAATGTCTCTCGCTGGTGTGAACGGAGCCTTCATCTCAGTCGACCATATTTGTTCGTTTGAAAGCAGTCCTAATTTGCCCCGAATACACGGCAAATTACTCCTGCTTAAGACGGTCAAGAACAAGGCGGCTTTGTGCAACTAGTGGACTTTGATGTGTATCTGAAGTCTGAAGAGTTAAGAGTCTGTCTTCTGGTGAGGGCTAACGCGAAGGATAAAGGTCTAGAGTAATAACATGTGCCACCAGAAACTGAATTTGAATCATTTATGTGTGAATTTGAATTTCTTAACTTGAATAACTGCATTAAAAATTGAATTTGAAAGACATAATTTGAATTTCTAGTGTTCGATTTGAATCCCTGCATTGAATCTGAGTTCTAAATTGAAATTGAATGTATTAGTTTGGAAGTGAACATCTACTGTCTACTATATATTATCTACTGTCGACTACAAACATCAGTGATAATAGAATTCACACACCTGCTACTGTGCGAGGCTGGCTTGTGAAACTATTTCTGCTCTGCTTTTCTAAACTCATCCTCCAGCTACTTCACCTTGGACAGAAGCGGCGCATGCTGTAGGGTCAGGAGGTTACATGGGAAATAATCGATTCATGCGGCATCTGTTCAAATCTACCATGTTCTGCAAGTTAATTTCAACTTCACGGTTTAATTCTAAAGCCCACTTCAGATTTTTTTTGTTGTTGTTGTTTTGTTTTCTTTGCAAAGGCAGTATAGCACGATGAAAGACCAGAAGTGCAAATGTTGCTATCTGCAGAGGTGGCGTGTGTTCTGGCTGAAGGAATATTCCTTGAAACAGCTCTGGGCACACACCTGAACCCTGCGCTCCACTTTTTATAATGAACATCTTGCAATGAGTCGTGGATTTAAAGCAACGATGCCGCGCTGACTACACAGGCTATTCTTTAAGTCAGTGCTGTACCAGATATATTTGATAGAAGCACGAATGATATTGACTTTAAATCATGTAATCCCTGGTTTCTGGGAATGTTTCTTGGACTAATCGTCTTGCTGTGGGCAGTGTCCTTCATTGCTACCAGCCTCGCATGGGAAAAAGAGAAGGGGTCAGGAGTAAATGGATAAAAGTAAAAGAGAGAGAGGATGGAGAGAGTGCACAGATGAGCGCGGGCATGAAGACAGCTATGGCAGGGAAAGAGGCTCCAGAGAGAGAGTGGGCTGGATGCGTAGGGAAAATTGGATAGGGAAACAACAGAGGGTGGGGAGAGGCAGTCAAGAGTAGATAGCGAGGGTAGAGGGGCGGGAGACTGAGAGCAGGAGATGAAGGAGAGAGGGAAAATTGGAGAAAAAGCAAAAGGAAGGTGGCGGAGGAAAAGCTCTTTCTCCTAGCCGTATACTGTAGCCTCAAAGCAGCTTTCATCCGCCCTCACATCAACAGCCTGGGTTGAGAAACCCCTCTGCAAACTCCACACATACACACACACTCATCATGCCAAAAAGCGTCCTTTGACAGTAATCACCGGTCTACCTTTTGGCATCATACAAAACCTTTTTATGCATTTTGTTGCTACAGGGAACTGCTTAAAAAGGAATACAGGAAGCCTAAAAAGGTTTTCTCTAATTACGGCCAAAATGAGCTTCACGAGCCAGCCGAATACCCGAGCCTTTCTAGCTTGAGAGACAAAGCCGGAATTGATGAATTGTTTTTTTTTCCCTTCCCTTTTTGCTTTACAGGAAATCAAAGGGCCACTCACACAGGAATGCTAGTACGCACGGACGGAGGAGACAAACATCAGTAAGCGCAAAGGTATACCTTTTAAACATCTTTCCTCTATTAGCATAACGCCGCGTTATGCCGGGTCAAGTGAAGTTTTCCCTCGATGTCTTAAAAGCCGCGCACTTGCATACGCGCAGCCTGAATAAATGCTAGGAGCAGAGAGGAGACAAAGGAACTAAAGCGAGACCGACTAACAGAGTATGACATGTCCAAGGCCTATCACTAATTATGCCCCCACTGCAACAAACTGTTCCATTACTATGATCCACTGAAACTGAAGACAAGGGAAGAGGCTGCGGCAATCATTGCCAAAGTCACCTCATAAGGGAAGTGCATGTTAGTTATAAGACTGTCTCATGACTAACATGCTTTATGATAAAGATACCCTGCTTTTGTGGTGTGTTATGTAACTTGTTTTTGGGGGGGGACATGCTAATGCATGCATGCTAATCATCAAACTGAGCCATATCTGCGATTAAGTTCAGCCGCGTGAGTTCAGTTTCTTTCTGAACCCAGCACACGCTTGCAGGTGAGTCATAGCCATGTGTCTAAAAACCGCTTTTGTTCATTTTGGGGTGTGGATGATCAACTCTGCTGCAAACCCTTCTGCGCGGCTTAAGCTAATTTCGTTTCACATGTGCTTGAATCTTAAAGGTTGCCTCGCAGGTTCTCCGTGTTACGCGGCGCAACTCTGTAAGTTATATTTATCAACCTGCAAATTAATAGCACTGCAAAGCGAACGGGAGCAAGCGAAACTTTAAATTGGTACTCTCAGACGAGAGAGGCTAAAGACCAGATCACATGCTAATCATTGTTTACGGGGGGATTTTTTTTAGTCCTCTTTACATATGGTAACTTCAGCATCACAGGGTGTAATTATGTAGGTTTATTCATTTATATACACTAAAGGTCTCATGCATATCGAATCTGTGCCCACACAACATCAGGGTTCTGACCCCGTTAGCCAATACTTACAGGATGGTGATTCAAAAGTTGCATATAATGTATTCAGGAGAAGCTCTGTGCTAATCTTGTCTTTTGCATGGATGAATAAGAGTCCCCTTGTTTCTGAGACAGCCCAATCTTCCGTCATTTTCCCCAAATATGCTTTCTTTTCATCAAATCTTTATTGCGACTTTTGTGATTCACTCACATTCGCTACCTGCAACCGTTATTCATCTCCCACCTGTTGGCCAAAACCCAGCCCTGGTCTGTCATCTGGCTGAATCAGAGCAAATGAACAGCATCTCAACTGGGAAATGTGGGCCACTCTTCTCTAATGCGGCCTTGCTTCGTGGTATTCTCGGCAAAAACACAATCATACATACAATGCAAACACAATCAGATCCGGTTCATTTCACAGACAGTCTGCGCACACTGAGAACACCCACGTTGGATTGGATGCCGTTATCAAATGACCCACATGCCCGCCTGTGGCACTCCTCTAGTTTTCCCACAATGCACTATTGCACGGGTAACAGTGATGATGGGCGAGGCTGAGATGTTGCGGCATGCCATTTATCTCTGTCAGACGTGGTTGAACACAAGTTCTTATTGGCTGGGCAGGATTCGCGATTGCTAAAGCGGCACCCCAGTCTCGGAGACCGTGCTAATTAAACAGCGGGGGAGAAAAGAGCAAGAGGGCCTTCACTCTCTGTCCTCTGAGGCTCCATTCTGCTGCACCCAGCACTAACACAGCCCCGAGACCAAGCGGAAACGGGGAAAAACCAACTCGAAAAATGCCACGACACCGCCGTCGCTGTTGACTTTGCAGCGATCGCCAAATCTTACCTTTCAGCGCTCAAGCAACCTTCCCGACAGATCAAGAGCTGCAGGACAACAACACAAAGAAAAAGCACACGTTAGATTACAGATTATTCCTCCCATCATAAACACGGCTAAGATAAGAAGTCGAGGTCATTCGTGGGAAGGAGTTCAAGAGGCATGGGAGCAGATAGCAGTGCGTTCTGTTGTTAGGAAATCATTTTAATTACAGCTACAGCAACGTAGTGATCTGCTGCCCCTGAGCCGAGCACACACCGAGTACTGCTATTGCTTTTTATGGCGTAAAGGGCAAACATTTATTACCCGCTGATTACATTTGGCAGGGCATATGTGTCTGACACTTAAGCCCTTGTAATTTTCCAACCCGTTACAAAACCCACTTCTTCACCGCCGATATTCAATCACCGCTCGAATGCGGTGCATCTCCCATGAATTTCACTGGGGCACAAAAAAAAAAAAAAAAAGGAGTTGTGAGAACAAAGCGGGAAGGGAAAGGGAGTTTGGGGGAAGCGCTGAGCAGCTTTTCAGTTCAGGACTAATTAAAATGTGGGCGGCACTCAAAAGGTCAAAGATTGACCAAAAAAAAGAGAGAAGAGAGAAAAAAGGGGAACGTCACCGCTGATTGTGCGCATAAGGCGCTCAAGGTCTTGTAGATTAATACCAAGTTCACTTTCAAAAGGGAAATCGAAAGAGATGGGGGGGTAGAGAATTAGTCGTGTGACTGATAAACAGCATATCTCCGTGCTCTGTTCCCTTCTCCTTTTTTTTTTTTTTTTTTCCAGCCGAGAGATAAAATTCAGGCTTGGCAATGGTTGCCAGCACAATTGATTCTGGCAGAGGAGTATGACTGCAGAGTATGAGGGCTAAGTATCTGAATAGCTGCTGTCAAAACGCTGAAGGGGAATTTATTCCTAGTTTATATGCAAGCTATATCATGGAGTTTCTGAGACTAAATGGCCACAGTTTGATGTACAGTACGCTGTCATTTCACCAGCGTGTAATCACGGAGCTGTTCTAGGCACAGGCTTATGGGTGCCTGGATTCAGTGAATGCAATGAAAGCATACAGTCATTTGCTGGGGTATGACAGATCCTTTGCATTTCAAAATATAAAATAGCCTTTGAACTGTTGTTGTAATTACCACGGCCTTAATATTGGGCTACATGTCAGCTTGTTATGTGTGAAAACTTTTGCACAATCTGATATATTCGAGCTTAAAAAAAAAAAAATCCATTTTCAACTAATCTCATCTCTTCAGAGATGATGCCCGGCATCGTTACATCTTGCATTAAGAGGCATCTGATGCCAGCGCAATTTCGGAGAGGGCAAAACACAACGGAGGGTTAGCAAGGAGGAAATTGGTAGCCCCGTTGTGTCTGATCCATCCCTCCGCTAAAAAGGTTCCTTGACCGGTGGGGAATACAGAAAATGATTAATAGGTACACTCCAGCAATCAGCAGGCAATAAGAGAGCTACCTGTCAGAGGTCCTACCGCCCTTCATAGATTTATGGCTAATAATTGGCCATGAATGTAGCCACTCTGGTACTATCAGAACCTCACAGGGCCAGTTGGTTGGAGATACAAGCAGAAGAGAATTAATCTGTTTTTGTTTTGGTTTTTTTTTTTTTTTATGCCGGATACGGTGTGTGGAAATTCAGAAAACACATCCCCGAGCCCGTGAGAAACTGAGAATAGCTCGAGAAAATAAGGTTCCTTAAAATAGACAGGCTCGGTTAATGGTGCCCAGGCCTGTATTCACCTTATCGTATGAAAAATGTTAGGACGGCACACATTGCTGCTTGTCATTTTACAGCGCGCCATAAGAGAGTACACTTAACGGTGCTAATTGGGCAGTTTATTAAGATAATTTGCTGCTCGGCGCACGCCGGGTGCTTTTCAATCCTAAAAACTCCACAGAGAACTCCGCCGAGGAGATTTAACAAGCGGCGTGACTGTTCAGCTGCAGTTTGACAGCACTTTGACGGGTTCTAGATTATGCCTTAAAAAAAAAAAATCCCCAAATAATGAAAACTAGCACATGTAACAACTGGGGAAATAGACGTGATGACCTTTTTAAAACACCATCTGTTGCAAAGAAGGAAAAAGAAAAAAAAAAAACACAGCGAGGCGAGATTAGGGAGTGAGTGGGAGGCACCCACGGCGTTCCACTGCACTGTAAATGGCAAACAGTATCTCTGCTTTGTCTAAGTTGAAATGCCATTGTGCATTCCCGGCGATTTCACTCAAAAGCAGCCGTGGAAGCTGTTGCAATTAATGCAACTGTAAGATTGAGACTGGCACAAAAAGGCGACTGTAAACGGGCTGCGGGAAGGAGAGCGAGAGCGTGGCATTTCCGTCTGTGTATCTGTGACAGGCGATCGAGATGGCGAAAGTGATATTACCCTGCTATATGTAAACATAGGCAGGGAATATCAGACCCGATGAACAGTGACAAGCCTCAGTATGCCATTTATTCCAACGCTAATGTGCCCCCACCTCGCCAACTCCCCTCCTCCACCCTTCATGTTCACTGACTTCAGTTTATATACTTTTTTTTTCCCCCTCCAAGGTTCGAGACATCTCTTTTTCCGTCCACCTTTGGCGCCGGGGTCACCGTCCTCCCTGCCTCCCCCCCGCCCGCCCTTCTTCTTTCCCTTTTTTCTTCCCCTTTCGAAATTCTCTGTCCATTGCCCTCCTGACAGCCACCCATCAACCCGGGCGCAATTTAAAAAGCCCTTCAACAGCTGCCATTCCACAGGGCTGGCTATCAGTCCGGCTGCCAAAGCCCAGACAGGGACTCTGCTTCAGCAAGCAACTTTGAACGTCAGGTTGGTCCCCCCCCCCCCCCCCCCCCCCCCCAATTCCAAATAAAGTGAAGGTGAAAGACTCTATTTCTCAAAGATTGGCTCGGCTGAAGACGCGGAGGGAGGCTGAGCTGGAGTTTGGAGGCGACGCCGTTACTTCCTTCCCCGACGCGGCCGACATCTGGCATGCAGTGTCGCGGTCTGGAGACAAATGGCGCGGCTTTACGTGGGCTGATGAACATGATTTAATAACACAAGCATAAAACAGTGTGCTGAATTATATCTGTGGACATTATGGTGCTTCTGAAAAAAAAAATAGGATAAAGACTCTTGGGAGAATACTGTAAGGGAGGAATATTTGTGGTTCTACAGAGATTTATCACTTGCCTCTGTGTGCGTCTGCCTGCCTGCCTGCCTTTCTGCATGCAGACGCTGCATACGCTGCTTGTCTAAATGTGCATGTTGCCTGAAACAATCAAGTGAAAACAGCTCAGGCTCGAGGCCGGGCAGCCTGCTGCTGTGCATTTCTCCCCACCATATGTCTTTGTCTAAAATATTTGCCGTGCACCGAGTGAGGGATGAAATCAATCCAAGTGCTATTTTTCCCCACTCGCTCCTTCTCCGAAGGCGGCGAAATTGTACCGATACTTGCCAGATCAGCCCACATTGTCAAATGTAACAACTGGCCACCAGTGACATTCGCAGACAGACCATCTGGTCTCCAGCGTCCGATAGTCGTTTAGGGAAAGAATGGAATGGCTGAAGCTTTTTTTTTTTTTCTTTCTCCTGTCTCAATTAGCAACTGGGAGAGATGGATGTGAGAACTGCTCCGGTGCGAGGGACCAATGAAAGGCGCGCGCTACGTTGCCAGTTGGAAAATGTGTCGAGGTGGTCCGGAGGCACTAGTAGACTAAAATGTTACGCCGAGAATGACTGAACAGATGAACTCGCTGGCCTTTAGTTTCACCCACTCAGCTGGACTTACGGTACACTCTATCTACACCGCCTGAAGATAAAATCAACAGCACAGCAAGGTTGCGTCGAGGCACTCGATAACACGAAACATGATCCAACAAAAAAACTTTGAGTTGAGCTTTAAAAAAAAAAAGTTATACTGTGTGTTTGTCCAGTCCGCTTTATGTTTTAATAGCGTTTTATTAATGTTTTAGTCATGAAAATATTTAACAGTTTACCTAACAGCTCCTGCTGAGATCTCTTTAGCAAATTCCACTTGAGCCGTGTTGTGTAAGTGTTGCGTATAGCTGAAGGAGCGAAGCTATTTTCGACTACCGCTTCTGGACCGGCTGCAGCCATTGTGCCGGGGACTCTCGCTGTCCGCCAAAGCTTTTAGCCCATTGTGGAGCAGCATCAGTTTTGCTCATAGCCACAAGACCACGTGAACAAAAAGCTCCAGTTGGCTGGGTCACGCTGCGAAGTACCGAAGGGGATGCACGCATGTTTTGCCACGGACCGGGGAGGGTAACTGTTGGGTCCATTAAAGTCAGAGAAGGCTACAGCTTCCAAGCCGGGAAAAAAAAAAAAAAAAAAATTGCCCTGAGCGAGCTGGCATTATGGCGAAGCATCTTCCCTGATCCCATTCAGCAAAGAAAGTTAATGGAGTTGAAGTGGGTCGTCTAGAGTTAAATTGAATCTGCTGCCAATGGAAAAGCTTTGATGTAGCAAAGATTAAGCAATTGTTGTATTTTTATGTGCAAACCCGGAGTGCCGTCAGCCTCGGAGAGAAATCTTTTTTTTTTTTCTTTTTTTTTTTTAAATGATCTTAGTCCATCAGCGGTTGCATGCTGTGAAATACAGTAACTGTGCAGCATGTTTAGTCGGAGTCATGTGTTCAGCCAGATAATAATCTACAGATGACAGTGTGATGTGGCAACAGGACGAACTATCTAAATAGATTGTGGGGGAAAAAAAAGAAGGAAATATTTAGTTTGACCAGCATGTTGGTGGGTGAGGGGGAAAAAATAGGTTTCATTGTTGAAAAGTCAAGGTTATTAACAATTCCATGTTTTTGCTACAACTGCAAATTGTATTTGCAGCATGTGGCTCCATTTTCTTTTTGTTTTGACGGAGAGCATGAATAAGGTCACGCACAGCCCCCCCCCCCCCCCCCAAGCTCTAACAGCTTCTCTTTATCCAACAAGTGTAGGGAGAAGTCATGGATCTCTGGTGGGATATATCAGTTAATGGCAGAACTGTCCTTCCCGTGCCCTTCTGTAATAGCTAAGCATCATTAGTGAGAGGGTTAAGAGAGGGCCCAGTCATCCATATGTTTCAATAATTACCTTCCACTTCTGTCGAGGCACACGCAGGAGGACCGAGCTAACATCTCGGCGCTACGCAGATAAAATGAACGACGAGAAAAATGTGTCTAAATGGATCTCTTTTCCCGTCGCGCCCCCTTTTCTTGTTGCTTTTTTTCCCCCTCCCGTGAGAACATTTAGAGCAGGTGAAGGTGAAAGGTACGGATGTTCGGGTTTTATCGCATAAAAGAAGCTTTGGGTCATGCCTCAGCCTCGGCTGCAGAGGCAGCAGTCCCTGCACTGTGAGTGACACATTATTTCTCTGTAACCCCCCCCACCCACCACTCCCGCCCTAACTCCCCCAAATCAAAACCCCCAATCTATTTTCTGCCTGGCTAGTCTTATGAAACTGCATATATTCTGTCAGATTACTCCCACCATATTCCCATACTGTTTAGTTCTTGGCTGTTTGAGGAGCAGATTTGAATGTGAGGGCCAAAACAACACAGTGCGTGCGTGAGCTTGATCAGAGACGAGCCGCACTTCAGAGATTCCACGATGGACACTCGCGCCTAAAAGATTAAATTCGTGGTTACCTGATCCTGCGATGTGGGGGATACTTTTGGAATTGCGTTAAAGGCGTCGGAAGCACATTACTGCATCTCTAACGTATTGAGATGAGCATGTACAGTTGTTCATATGCTGCCAGATGTCTTCATGGATTGTACGACTTCGGCTGAGGATGAACGGATGCGTCTTAAGTAGATCATACTTGTTCTGTTCTTAAAATATGGTTCATTCTGAAAAGCGAGCAGGCGTAAATTAAAATGACCTTCAGTTTAATATTTTGCTTGAACAGGGCAATAGGTTCTAATATACCATAATCTTATTGAGACAAAAATATTCTCTGTTACTATCTTGTTATCGAAACATAAGAAATCCACAAATTGCACGGGCTTTAATCAACCACAAAAAAAAGAAAAGATGATGACAGATGGATGGTGAAGATGACGAGAATTTCATTTGCTGGGAAAATTACCTGAATGTCCTTATTTATTTTGAGCCTGAGCTATTCTCGTGCATAAAAAAAAGAAAAGAAAATATTGCATGAGAGAAAATAGCTAATAACATTCACATAAGGACAGTGGTAGACCAGTGCAACAAATCAGAACTAACAGGGAAAAGCCATTTTTATGTGCAACCAAGAGGAAATCACCTTACATGAGACCGCCGCTATATTTGACCCGTGTAAACATGAGAGAAAATGTACTAGTAGACTTTTCTTTCTCTTCTTGTTTTTTTTTTTTGTTGTATTGTCTGCTCCTCGCAGGCAGCAAAACAAGCTGTGAATACGACGCCGGCATACCTTATGAAGTCGTTATGCAGAATGCGTCACCGAGCAGAAAGAAGTCAGGCTGCTCGCTTGATATGTGATCCGCCGTGTTCAACATCTTGTTGAGCAAGTAGCACACAGTGATTTTTTTTTTTGTTTGGGTTTGTTTTGTTTTTGTTTCTGCTGATGTGAGATCGAAGCGGTGCATTTGCATGCCGTACAAAACCGAAACAAAAGCTGAAAGACACTGAAACGCTCCACAGAACTGAGGGGAACTGCAGAGTTGGTTGTAATTCTCTGTTGATTCATTACTATGTTTGACCTTTTTAAATAACATGCAGTCATTTGATCCATTGTTAATATAAAAATATTGATTTGGTGCAGCTTAAATATTCACCGCACACAACATTGGACACACTTGTGAGTGTTAGGCTACACTCCCGGAATCTCCGGATTTCCTTTTGCATCCTGTCCAAAGATGCTTTAAAGCTAATCCCTGCAGTATTCCAATGAGAAAAAAACTCACTGAAGTCGAATCATTCATCAAATCGCTGAATCTATACTTCCACCTGAAAGTGTGATGTGGCTGCCGCTGCTCTACACAATGAACAGGCCATTGACTTTTGCAGCATTAAATTGTTTTAATCTTACACTGAAATAAGCTTTACATTCCAGTAATGCTGACAATTCTGGACCTTTATACAGAGCCCACTGGAGCATAGAAGGGAAAATGGCAAATGCACCGGTTCACAAAGTCAGTATTGTACTCATTGTCTATGGAGGAGCTACAGTGTTTGCAGAGAGATCACTAAACCGTCTTTGGCCGCTGCGGTACCAAGCTAGTCCTTCCTTCCTACGGTGATATTAAAAATGAACTGCATTAGCTTAATGGTCATTCAATAATGTGAATTTAAATGAGATATCCTGCTGCCCTGATTAATACTGATTGATGCATTCGCTATCTGTGTGCTGATGACCATTGAGGCAACGTATTTATGTGTTTTCAATTGGAGCTTCATTTAAAATCGAATGGGATGCAGATGAAAAGGTTTGCGCAGGTTTGTTTTGTAAAGGAATACTAACTCATATTGGAATTCAAAGCGTACCGAGTTATACGCCTTAACGTCTTATTGATATTGTTTTTCAATTATTCATCTGCTTAGTGTCAAACTTTTTATACTTTGTACACTTTAAACACATCTAATTAATGTCTTCCTCACTTTAACCATGCGGATCTATCTGGAATCATATTATTAGTAGTAATAATATTATTGCTATAATAATGCAGTGATTTCTTGCTCTACCAATCTTCCATTAAGGCATGGTGTAATTGCTTATCATCATCATCATTGACACTCCAAATGTGAACAATATTTGCTGTGCCGCTCCAAAAAAGAGAGATAACTTTCAAATAAGATGTGTAAGGTACATGGGGTGCATCTGTTCACTCATGTCAGGGTGCTCATATCTGCCTTTCCTCTAAATACACTGCACAGCTTGTTTCTCGACGCGTTCGTTCAATCCCCATCCTATCTACTCTCCCATGAATGAAAATCTCCTAACAGCACACCACAAAAGAAGTTGCTAAGCCATTTGGATCAAGAATCTCCCCAGGCAAATCAGCAATTAGAGCCTAAGCTGCCTTGTAAAATCAATTAGGAGTTGTAGTATGTGTTACAGGTACAACACTGGCTGGCACCTCTCTAAATGGACCAGGAAGAGTGTTTTCAATCTGCCATGGAGGAGTATATACTCTGCAACGCTTAGTCATGGAATTACTATAAAATCTTGTCTTGTGAGAAGTGGCTTCATACTGTAGGTTTGAGGACTGAAGAAAAAACTTTTTTTTAAAGTTTTGACAGCAGGGAATTGCAAAGCAAAGAAAGTACAAACTGTCTGCAACGTTGGAAATTTCTGAGCTGAAGGGCTTTGTTTTTGTCTTTAAAGTTGTTCAGTGAAATGATAAGCTCTCATATATTATGGCTAAACTGCAAAATGAACACTGGCTTCAGTCTATTTGTGTTCTTTTATGGCACCGTTGTCACTTACCAATGCAGTGCAACATAACGCCCAGTCCGAATGTCACCGCGGCTCGTGGGACAGCACCGCGGCCTTGCGGCACGAATGTTAATGGCTAGTCCACTTTCTGGAGTTGACATGTTTTCCCGGGGTTTGTTTGTGTACGAGAAAATGTGTGTTTATCTGTGTGCTATTTGCAGTGTGTCCGGTGTATGTCTTTGTATTGCAATCCCTAATGCTAAGCTATGCTAAATGCTAAGTTGATATGGCTAACTCAACAGCAAAACGTTACATACGGCTAAAGATACAGCTACAGAGCAACATCTGGGTTCAATCATGTTTCTAGTCATCTGTTTGAACGCAAGTTCAAACATTCTCTCTCCTATTAGCCCTGTTTGGCTAACCCCTGAGGGAAATATCTAGTTCTTAAGCTGTGCTAATGCTCCAATTTGTCAGTTTGCTTCTTGCTAACCTAGTACTGCCTGCCTTTAGGTGCTGAGTACGTAGCGCACAGTAGATTGATTACACCGTTTTTGCAGAAAACTGCTATAATGCTGTGAGAGCGGTGAGGGCGACCCGAAACACTGAAGACGAAAGTGGGCTGTGAAATCCAAGGCATTAGCTAAAAGACGCTAGAAAGCTATGCAAAGCTGGGGGGGAACCACAGAGTCACTATGAGCGACCCCTTGCATGTTACACATTTGATCACTTGATCCATTGACAAGTAAACATATTGAATGCCGTCATAAGCTTTTGAGATCACTAAGTATCGGTGAAAGGTTTTGCCACGGAGTATGATTTTGCTTTGTGAGAATGCAGGTCTGAAACTATCAGAACGAGCCAATTATTTTCCGAATGAAAGCCGCTCCTTCAAGTTTTCACCGCGATAATTAATGAGATCGGCTTTTTTCAATTATCTGTTTCCTGCCTTTACTCGGCTGTTCGAGTTGCACAGCAAAGGAACAGCTGTTGGCTTCGACGGGGTAGGAAGACGGGTGATGGAGAACAAAGAGGGCAGCATCTGCCTCTTTGAAAGATGGCGTGTTATTTTTCATCAATATCCTCGCGTGGCACAGCACCACCGGAGCAGATTTCCTCCAGGTGCGTCTAATATAGTTGGACATGAAGGTATGTACCGGTATAGATGAAGTTATGCAAACAGACGTGCGGTTTGTTTAATGTTGCACACTGGAAGTGAACAGTTGGTACAGAGGCCTTTGCCACAGAACCGGCTTGTGTGATGCTGTTCAATCCCTCTGCGCTTAGAAATACCATCACATACAAACATGACTAAAGAACTACTTTCTGTATAACTTGACAGCACTCTCCCCGGGGTGTGTGACAGATGTTAACTTCTTCCTGAATGTACCATACATGCAGTCTCCCTGACATCCCCGCCCGTGTACTGTAGTGACTGTTAGCCATTCACAATAGCCTTTCACAGTTGTTTAATGCCAAGCCGAAGATTTCTCAGTGACAAAATGGGTCATGTAGAGGCATGGGGCCCTTTTTTTTTTTTTTTTTTTTTTTTACTTTCACCAAGGTCAGTAGGTCTCTGTTGGCTTATGGCCTATTCAGCTGGGAGCTGCAATTAGGCTGTGAAACCATGTATCACACTGGGTTAGTCACCAGCTTCAGTAGCCCACTCGTACTATACATCACCTTCGGTCGCACCATGTAGAGTATTTGGAAGGCCACAGTCAGCCCACAGGGGAATCATTAGTTCATATGTAAATATGAGAAATGGATGCAGATTTCACCTTGCCGGCACGAGGACCGGGAGTGGAGTAGCTTGGGAATGACAAACAAGGGTAGCCTCGTCACTGCGAATGCCTGTGGTTACTGTTGTTGTTATGATCCTGCATGATAATTGGGGACCGGGGAAACAGTGGCAATAAGAAGACTAGCGCAGGTACCTGCCATGCAAAGATATTTAAACACAGAGCAAAAATAGGGATGGGATGAAGATGTGCTGTTTACTCAAAATAAATGTAAATAGAATTAAGCAGCACTTTTTTTTTTCTTCTTCTTCTTTTTTTTTTTTTGCATGACTATGTTTCTTATTGTGCCTCCATGCAGTTATTCAGGCGCTCCCATAAAAGCCTGGCCTCATTTTAATGTGGTTTTGCATTTGTATAGTTTTTGTGAGAGGAGGCATACCCTGCTGCGGTGAAATAGTTTCACGCTGAGATCAGTGGAGCGCACGCCGTTCAGTGAACGCTGTTGTACATTCTCACTTTTGCACATCACAGGAGATGCAACAGCTCATTCTTCCTCACTGGGCCAGAGCGAGTCAAAGATGCAAATGTGGGCATTCAAGCATGGAACCCCTGACCTCAGTAGGCAAGTCTGAAATTATAGAACAGCCAGTACTTTTCTTTTTTTCCTAAAAGAATGTGAAATATGCTTTGGCTGATTTATTTTATTTATTTACAGGGGGAAAAAAAAGGAAAAGAAAACACCCACAGGGTTGTTTTTTATGATCTTTGCTGTAAGAAACATCACAGAGAGTGACAGATTTAGCCTGAATTTCTCCGTTGGCATTTCAGACAAGATCATATCTGGCACGCTGAAGTTGGGAGATTACGCAGTCGGGTCAAACCGTATCATTTGCTCCTCGCTGTAAATGAATAGCAGCTCAGATTACCGCTGTAACATTGGTATACAGGTGTGCGCGAAAACAGTAGAGGCCCGTTGCTCGTAATGGCAGACGGCAAAGGTTCCACTCCGTGCTCGAGCGCCGGTGGGAAATGTGGAAAAAGAAAAACGTATGGCTGGAAAATTCCGCGTGACGAGCAACACGACGACACACTTCTGTCTGACTGCGTCGCTGTTCTGCCTCCGCGCGAGTGTATGCCTTTGTCTGCGGCAGTTACTAGTGGCACCACAGTGCACTTTGTGAATAATGGAAGCACTTGGTTCATATTTTCTAAGCCTTCCAGCATGGCAGGAGGTGGAGTACATACAGTCAAACACAAATCACCCTAAACAGGCAATATAAACAATGATTTGCGTGTGTGTGTGTGTTTTTTTTTTTTTTTTTTTACACATATGAATTCACCTGAACGTCAGCCCTGCGAGAGGCAACTCCGCAGGAAATTTGCTCTGCACAAATCGTATTTGGCCGTAAAAGCGAAGAGCGAGAGGCGAAAAAAAAAATGCTCCATCAGCTCTCATAAGCATTTCAAAACAGTCAATAGTGTCGAGGAACCAATGTGTCACACAGCTGGGCTGATATTCAGTGGTCCTTGTGGGGGGAAAAAAGAGAAAGGGAAAAAAAAACGAGTCTGCGCCGTCCGAGCCGCGAGCCACCCATGTGGAACGTGCCGAAAAATAATTAGCACAATAGCGTGGCGAAAAAGGAAATGCAACTTGAGGAAATCAACTGTTAAGGAACATCTGAGGCCGCAACAAGCTGTGCCTAAGCATATGCTCCTCCGGTGTTTTCAACAATGCTCAATCTTCAGTCCCTGCAGGAGAAAAAAAAAAGCCTCTATTTATAGTCATTCGCCTTTAATGGTTCCTCAAGATGGACTGTGGTTTTGCTGCTTTCAGACTGAGCAAATTTCCCAGGTAGAACCGTATATATATTTAAGGTCCGCGTTAAGGCAACCACACATCATTTTTTTGCAATTTCCACGGATTACATTGAAAGGAAAAAAGCCAACATGTGGTTGCGTCTGTAAAGTCAGTTAACGTTATCAGCTCAATTAAAACCTGGAAACTTTTTGTGGACACTTCGCACTTAATTGGAAACACAAATATGTCCGCAAACACAACTTTAAGTCTTTGGTTTTTCTATGACTTCACTCAGGAAAGGGTCTGTTTTATACATGAGCCAGTCTGAACGAAATTCCACTCAACAACTGAACAATTTTCGAAACATCTGATCTCCACGCTGGTTCTTAGCGGCACCACGTAACCAACCAGTAAATGTAAGATTCAACATAACGCACGTTATATAACCTGGACTCATATACTCTTTGAGACAAGACACGTGAAAAGGCCGCCGGTCTGTCTTATCTTGTGCTAACATCATAAAATTGGACTGGCCGGGCTGCACCGTCAAGATAAAGCAGCGCTGCCCTGGCCATGTATGAAGCGCCACTGTCATAGCTGTGATCTACTTTAATCTATCACCCTGATGAAGTTCATTCAGTGGTGTTTGGAAGACAGTATGTTGGCCACCATCTCATATAATCAGGAGTCCATAACAGTGAATTGTAATTATCTGTACCTATACAGTCCTCCCACTCAGTCTATTCTGCAGGGGCTTACTGCAGCAGCTCGTCTGAATAGGGGGTATTTATACATGAAATTAAGGTGTAATTAAAATCGGTCTGGTGCTAAAGGGGCTGAAGGTGATTATGCTCATTTGCATAGTACACTGATTTCTTTTTTTTTTTTTTTTTTTTATGCTGCCTTCACAATTACGACCGGTTCTAACGCATTTTAGACATCCATCATTTTTAATATTTCAAACAAAACCCAAACTCCAGGACGATTAGAAAAAGTGTTTATGAGCGATAACATTTTGCATTCTGAATGTATCTTCTTCCAGGGTGAGGTGGAATGATTGACACGCCGCCAATGTTAGCTGGCGAAACGGTCTAAATTCCAAATGTACAGCTTTTATTTTTTTATTTAGGGCATCTGGCAGATGTTTTATTTTTTTTTAATTATTATTATTTTTCTCATGAGTGAATCACTGCCACATTGTCCTCTATGAGATTAGAAACTGTAAGCAATGAAACACGATTCTGGTGAGAATCAGATGGAGGATACACTAAAACTGGACCTCCAAAAATAAACATTAGCATTCCGCTCATTTTTCACAGGCATAACATTTTCTAATTTGCTCCACTGGGCTTGTTTTGAAGCAAATGGGGGACTATTATAAGGGCCGAAGACCAAGGAGAAACTCATTACTTCTCACATTATCACCCGAATGCGGGGAGGAAAAGCTGAGCTCCGCCGCTCCGGCGTGGTCGCGGGCTAAAGCCTCGGCGTCTCGTCCAGGTTGTAAATGGACCCCTCTCGGCTGATACGCCATTGTGTCCAAAGCCATTCCTGATATTTGGTGAAGGGATGTCATGACTGCTCCAGCTGTCACAGGCACAGCTGTTCACTTTCCCCTTGAGTGAGCAGAGCTGCCTTCGCCCTGCGGCTTGATGGCGTGTGCATGTATGGGCAAGAGTGTGTCCAAGCGCAAGCGTGCACGGATACTGACAAGGTGCACTAGCAACACAGCTCATTCTGGGATACGGCGATATAAACAATTGCGCACAAGTAAATTGGGAGCTGCATCATGTTTCTGATTTGATTGTGGTCGGGAAGAACATTTTTCAGAAAGCGATGACGCGGCAGACGCATGTTCACCGTTGAGAGTGTTGACGCGACACCTTTTGCTCCTTGTCCAAGAAGGCTCAGGAGAACCTGAGGAAAAAGTGCCGCTGATGTATGCGCCGGTACGTGATTGATGCCTCTCCCCTTTGGCCTGGGCAAGCATTTACTTTATCACAACACTCCTCACACCATGACTGTGTACCTCTTGAGGTCTAGGTGTCCGAAGTGCTAAAAGGCCATATTGATTGCATACTGAAACAGTCAGTTATGATGAATGGACACTCGCTAAATCAAATTCGGAGATTAATCGGCCAGCAGCGGTGTCATTAGGGCTTAGGGATGGGTGAATTAATATGGTGATTAAATGAGAGGTTGCTACTATGTCACTGTGTCAGGTCTGACAAGCTGACCCCGGATCGTCTGGTAATGGAATAAAAGACACTTCATCATCTTGCACCTATAAAGTGTCTTTGACCTTTGGCATTTAGATTTATCATCAGGGGTTTTCCTTATACTTGTACCATGGAATAGTCCATCTTTCACATGAATAGAAACAGCTTGTATCGGCTTGGCAAGTCTTGGTTTTAAACTGAATGGAGGGAGAGGGAAAAAAAAAAGGAATCCCTGCATAAACAGAGAAAAGAACACAGTCATTGTGTTTGGTCCAACACGGCAGAATGCGAAAAGACTATGAACTGTTTTCTGCATCTATATTGGTGGAGCTAATAAAAGTATTCTTGGCTGGCAGGGAAATGCAAATGCTGACAAAATCAATGCGCCCTGCTGCCAAATCCACAGACACTAGCGAGCGGATTTGGCTCATTTTGCAAACAGGCAATACATATACACACGCACATGTATACGCACGCACTCTCACACACGGAGACGAATCTGTGATACATCGTGTCCCGATGACCCTTATGCTCCATATGGTCAAGAAGAGGGCAGAGAAAATAAGCACACAGCTCAGTGGGTGACTGCAGCTTGGCAGCCAGCGAGGCCCAGAGGTCTGTGGTGTTGAAGCAACATAGTGATGGTTGGTACAACCCTCTTTTCCGTACCAATGCTCATGTCCTGCTTTATATACTGTAGTGGAGTGTATAAACACGGTGGTTGTGGTTGTGCGTGTGTTTGTTTCTTTCTTTTTTGGGGTGAAAATCAGCTCCTCACCAAACTAGATCTGTGCTACGGTAAAAGCAGCAAAGCAAACAAAACATACATAAATCATGTATGTGCACGGCATGGGGTTATAGGCACAGAGATCCCAAAGGGCACCACAGTGGCTGTTTTAATAGGAAATTAAAGTTTTACAAATGGCCTTTAAACAGATAAAATACGGCAGGCGCGCTTCTAAGGGATAGGTTCACACATAAATTACAAATATTCTCACGTATCTCGATTAATCCAAGCAGATAACTTTAACAGGTGGCACCCATCTCTAAGGTTTCTCCGGTTACCCCGGTATGATGGCAGTGAATGGAATTTAAATTGTTGCGCTCGTAGCATTGGAAATCAATCCCTTTCCATAAACAGTGTCCTGATCACTCAAAAAATAATAATAATAAAATCAAAAGACCTTCCTGTTTTTTTACTGAAATGAATAACCCCTAATGAGATATGATTTTGGCAAATTGGGTGACCTTTTGGTTTTTTTGAACTTAAAACGGCTGAAAATATGGCTCCAAATAAACAGCGGGCTTTTAGTCATCGCGAGCTCTTTGCTATCTATCAGCCATGTATTCATCAAGGACACGCTGAACAAAGTCACGGCTGTTTCTTTTGCTGCGGCTACCAGCCATGCCTGAAAGAAGAATTGCTTGGCAAATTGCATGCGTGCTATGTTGATATAGTTTCTGGAGTACACCAAATTCAAACAGTCTCCTAGAGACTCCAGTTGAACTATTATGACATCTAGGGCAATATTAATGGCTTCCTCTTTGTTTGTGAATAAATAAATAGTTGACGACTAAATGTCCATACAAAGCCTTTCTACTCGGCTGGTGTCAGACAGCTGATATTATGTATGTCCCTCCTCCCTATGTTCAACCCGCTTGTCTTTCCTGTGGGTACGATGGCGGGTGATTGGTGTTATGGGGCTTTTCAATTTCTCTCAGTGTGGCTGAAATCACTCTCTCTCCATTATCAATGCGGAAAAAATATGTGCCAATCCCTCTTTTGTCAGAATGCATGCGGCCAGTAGCAAAAGCTTTTATGTCTTTATATAATTTGCGCCAATGACGGTGCCCCAGAATTTTACAGAGTTACTGTTCAGTTTGGCTGGTGGAGACCATGCAGTGCACTTATCGCAAACTACTTAAGTAGATGGGGGTCCGTCCTGACAAAAAGATCATCACTCACAAAATAGGGGCAGTGGATGACCTCTAGATGTTTTGATGTGTGAAATAATGTTATTATGGTACAATATTCATTGCGTGTGATTGGCCATTCACATGTGGCCATATCTTCCAAATGGTTTCCTAATTTGAGCAGACAGGTCCACCATTGGGTCACCCACCAGGCTAGTCATGCATTTGACCAGGAATAAAGCTTAAATCAATTTCCTCTGGTGTCTCTGTGGGGCCTTTCGAATGGCATTGTGTTTGTGCCTGAGGGAGCACTTACTCCACTTCTGCTGACCTCTTTGTCCTTTCCCCTATGAGCATATCGCTCCCATTGAAATGATAACTGCTTTTCAATCTGTGGTCAAAACAACTGGGCACACTTTTCAAAACCCCAATGGCTTTCAAAGCTCTTAACGACAGTTACCAGAGAAAGAATTTTAGTCAGTTATCAATATGGAGTACTGAGTACTGAGATTGGTCAGAAATCAGCCTAAATGCTGCCTGAGGACCATTTCGTGTGACCTCTTTGCTGGTTGGCCTTCTCGCATACAGATTTGCAAAGTCAATGGAATTATATAGCATGCTGCAGACAGATTCTCTATTATTTTACCCATATGTATGTATGTGCATATAAATTCTTGATGCATCCGAGGTGTTCGGACATTTGAACATTGTAGAGCATTTTTGAAAAACAGAAAAAGTACATTTAGAAGGCGACCCGTGCTCAGCTGCTATACGATAGAATGTTTGCAACAGTGTGCAAAGTTTAGCTTAGTATGTAACATAGAAGGAACAAATGGAAACAAATACAATCATTCTCAAACTTTGTGTCATATGCGATTGTAATTCAATTACTGTACCACCAAGGAGGCCTAGAATCTGTTGCAGAATGGCTCGTTCCGACTCACTGCTTTGGGTAATGGTGTTTTCTTTGCTCGGGAAATGAAATATAATATCATTAAATAGAGATATGCAGAATGAAGTGTCGACAGATCCATCTTGGGTGCCTGCTCAATCTGTTTGTGGGTGCTGAGTGGCTCCCCAATGACAGATCCAGCTTATCATTGAAACATCTTGCTCATGGAAATCTGGGGATTTGGCTCATTCGACATCTTAGAGATTTATGGTCGTCAATATGTCGAGGTGGGAACAAAGACAAGGCAATTAAGGAAAAGGTTCTAAAGAATGCTGAAAAGTCTATTGCTAAGGATTTGTCGTTAAGGAGTCTAAGACCGCAGATCAGCCAACGAACCTTTCCTGGTGATCCATGCACATGCAGGCTTATTTGTTAATTTTGCACCGGTGCAAGGATAAAAAATCATCCTATCAGCTGTGACTTGAACCCATTGACTAGAGACAGCTAGGATTTCTTAGTGTTTGCACTAGCCCCAAAGATAATATTTGCAGTGGTACCACTGCTCTTAGCTTCAGATAACAGCTAAGAGGGGCTGAGGAGGGGGGGGGAATGAAGAGGAGAGGCAATAAAGAAAAGCTTTGATGTTGTCATGCATGATTGTACGGAGGCATCCTCGGGCTTGTGTCGAGTGTGTTGATTTAGTGAGTGCTGCAAAAACGAGAATACAGATGGCTACTGGTGCTATTTGGGGCCGGGCTTTGAGAATTAGAACCTCTCCTTCCGACATCCTTTATCTTGCTTGACACTTCAAATACTTCAGACATGAACGTCAGATTTCGTTCCTCAAGTGTGGCTCATTTCATTAATTTACTTTGGGGGTGGCTGACTGCCATTAGGAGGAGGACTAGGAGGAAAAAGTGGCACCGGAGCAATTAAGACCATATACGACACAGACCACTCCAGCTAATGAATCTTTCAATGAGCGAAGGTTTCAGTGAATAACTCAACAAATTGATGCATTTTAATGTTCAAAGGAAAATCAAAGGAAGGTATGATGTCACTGAAAAAGCAAAGCAAAGCCACGTGACAGCTTGGCAACGGCTCTTGTTTCTGGTGGCACACATGAGGTCTCCAGGTGTTTGGGCCTAGCCTGCCTCTATTGCAACAGCAGGGCATTCCAAATGCCTAACAGGATTCTGCACCTGAGCACGGGACAGGAGAGCCAGACAATATGGGGGTGTTTTATTCCGAAACATCGTCCATGGATCATGCGAGCAGCCACTTAGGCAAAGGTGACAGATGTTTCCCCCGTATCAGACCTAGGAAATAAATAAATAAACTGCAAAATGCAACAAATGAGTTGCGTCCACTCCATGTGGTGGACATCTGTGCTGCAGATTGCATCTCGTCGCAGTGTGGTTTCCTTTGTTTTATTATCGTAGAATGGTTTTGTTGTTAAATATGAAATATATTCTGCCTTTTTAATTGGACCATGTTGAATTGGCGTTACCAAGGTCTCTGTGCCCATGTGGTAAATGTGATTATAGTGACTAGTAGTGCTGTTGTAGCTCTGTCCATTATATAATCCTGTGACTGGGCTGGACTGTAGAAGAAGAAACTGAAACATTTCTTTTAACCTCCAGAATTTAATTTAATATCTTTTAAACACTGAAATCTTCCTAGACCAGCTAAAATTTAAAACATTAAAGTCATTCAAGGTCCATAAGGAGAGAGCCATCGCCTTAACTGTGCTTTAATTTCCAGCGAGGGACAAATTCAACTCTGAGGATTTCATCTGGATGTAAATATTCTGATAAGAGGGGACCTCTGTGTTCTGCTGTCTTTCCATTCTTTTTTCCTTAATGTGACACACTGGCAACGGCCTATTGTACATTACACTTGCAAGTCATGCACATTTGGCTAAACACAGCTCAGAGGCATAATGTAATCAGGGAAGCCATATTCTTGTCGCACAGAATACCCAATATTTTGGAAAATGGGATTCAGCGGATTCTCATCAAACCCCTGGAATGAAATATGAAAATTTTTATAGCTGTGGTATTTGCTAGAATAATATGCTTGCCAGGTGAATAATCACACTGGCTGGAAGTGACAAACCAGTGTGCTGTGCCATAAATAAGATGGGAATGGGGCAGGGGAAAATTACTATTATCCCTTTAGGAGGGTGTTCTGCTGTTACTATTCTAAAATATAAGGCTAGCACTTATACATATAAATTCAAACTCTGGCTATTTGGCACTATCCACTGCCCTAACACTCAAAAGGGCTTTAGATGAATCACAACTGTGATGACATGCATCCCCAAAAAGGTAAGCCACTGTTTGATGAATATGATCCACCAAATACAGTGAATGCAGAATATAGTTGGCAGAGGTTAGGTGTCAGAGGATTCTGCTTTAGTAAGCCACAAAATACCCTGTGAATTCAACTGTTTTCTTTTCTACTAAAAGCGTGAAAACATGTGTCACCGCTTCTACTGGCAACATAATCAGCGGCATTCATACCTGCATGCTAAGAACGAGGTTCAGAGTCTGCAGCCATGCCAACAGCCTCTGTGCGACTCTACTTTAACACAACAGTGTTTTGAGATACATGCTAATGCCTGCATGCTACCAAGCTCGCAATCACAATGGAAACATGTTTAATAGGTGAAACATTTAACATGTTCACCGTTGAAATTTAGCTGCTGTGATGCTAAGTGTCGCTAAATGGCCTTAAACACAATGAGGCTGATTGTGATGTCATTCATTTCGCAGGTATTTGACGTGATGATAGAGGGAAAAGTACAATACAATAAAATGTTACTGCTAAAGAAGTATAAAACAACTGACAAAAGCCCTCATTTTGGGAGCAAACAGTCTTGTATTGTTGTCTGTTGTATTGTTGTATCTGTCTTGTATAGTTACAGATTTATAATTTTAATTTTGCCCAATGTAAAACTATAGGAAGGTTGAAGGTTTAAATTTCACCTACAGAGCCCCTTTTAACTTTTTTTTTTTTTTGGATTGGTGATTATGCAAAATTGATAAAACATAATGCTTGTTTATCATTCTGCTCTTATGAAGGATCTCTCTCCAGTAATTGGAAAGTCAACTTTCCCATCCTACCCGGGGCGATGTCAAAATATTCACACCTTGGCTTGCAAATCTGATAAGAGCAGATTTATATTTTAGATAGGGATCTCATCTCTGACTGTTATTTACAGATATCTTCTGACAGTCACGTTTTGAAGAGGCCGTGACCTTCAGAGTCACTGCTTTGTGATGGAAAGAAACCAGTTAGCCTGAATTAGTGAACCGCATCCAAAGGTTCAATAATGGTCCCCCTCTATCCTCTTACTTTGTCAAAACAACAGATTGATAGGAAACCTATATCGGTTCAAGTCTTTGAAATGCCACAAAGGGGCAGCTTGAAAGAAGATGGATTATGTCCTCTTTGAAACTTGCGACTCCACACCACTAACCCGAGTCTTAAACTGGTGGATGATTTCTGATATCTCCTTTCAAAATAAAACAAAAAAAAAAACACCTCTGTCGCACCAAAGAGGTGAAAGAAATCAAGTGAATCCAAAAGACCAGTAATGCTTTTGGTGGGCTCCATTTCTTAAACTAGATAAAGTGTATCGTCAGAGTAAAAAGAAAAGCCCTGTTTCTCATTTTCCTGAGGTTCCATTCAGCTATGTCGGCCTTATCTTCCATCCACAGCCAACTGTATGGTCCAACACTGCCTTGATACGACAAGTGTAAGATAAACTTGACAGATCAACTTTTTCGATAGTCACCGAGCCCATAAACAACTGGGGCCTCTAATCTGATAATCCACCAATGAAAGATTAGGCGCGGGGAGTATTATTGTGTTGTCACTCTTGCTTACAGGGTCACATGGGCTTTAGCTGCCAGGGGTTAGACATCCTTCGGCAAATCCTGGGAAGGTGTCACATCTCAGCAGGTGAGGTGTAGCGATAAGACAGTCGGCGGGACATTAAATGGTCAAACTGCAATTATCACCGGAATTAATGAGAAAGGAAAAAATCTCGCGGAGGTGGGGGGCAGGGTGGCCTCGTGATTAGAGACATATTCCGTAGCTAAAAGGTCACAGATTTGATCCCAGAAATAGTCAATGTATGTCCTTATAATAGCTATTTGTACCATGAAGTATCCTCGAGCAAGACGGTGAACTACTGCCCGCGTGTTCCCTTTCCGTATCAGTTCAAAATCGGTCAAAAACTTTGATTAGCACGACGGACGGCATTAACGCAGCCCACATTGTCTTCATTTGCTCTTTTCAGTCTGCAATCCTGCTTCACTTTACATTTCTGAACCTGGTATTAAGCACCCAGGCAGCTCTTGCAATATGCTCACTGCTATCTCGCAAGGAGAGCCGGAGAGTTGGAGTAATTCAAACATTCTTCAAACTGCAATTTATTTTCCCCGAGTTGTAATTATGGTCTATTAAAATGCAAATGATGTCAATGGCAGAGCAGCGCTAATCACTCAATGTCTGTTTATGGGCAGTACAGCCACATTAGAGAGAGAGAGAGAGACTCACACAGTGAAGCCTGAGATGAACAGAGATCCTCTATATATGAAGAATGCAATAAATTAGAAGCCTTTCGCAATGAATAGCGTGCATTTGCTCAAGGGATGTAAAGATAACTTTTAGCGGGATAATATCCAAGTCAAATATGGTAAGTCGAGGTAATGAAAGTAATACTAATAAGCCTAAAGTTCATCTTGATAAAGTTTATTAGTGCACAGTTCTTGGAAACTATGATCAAATATATAATAAATATATATTTCTGGTCGGCCTTCGGTATCAAGAGCTTCATATACTGTATGTCTCAACTAACCTCACATGGTTTCCATCCCGTACACAGCCGACTTTGATGCGCATTATAATAAATATCATACCCGACCTATAGTCCGTAAGAAAAGCTCGAGCTATTGATGTTTTGTATGTCACATCAATACGCGCCGTTTATTTAATTTACCGCAACGTATTAGCACCCAAATTAATGTAAATTGATGTGCTCTGACTGTAATTGGATAATCTAAATAACATTTAGCATTTAACAACACCAGCTAATCAGCTATGCAGAGTACACAGCAGTATTTCTCACTGATGAAAACTATATGCAGTTGCCGCCTTGGAGTACTGGCACCGTTTATTTCCTTCTGATCAGATTCATGCGTGTATGATATTTACATTTTGGCCTTTAACTTCGAAAAACTCCATCCATCCAACTTTTTATGAGCATGCACGGTCTGGAGTCATCCGCGATGTCCGCATGCACACATTATCTGCTAGGAGGAGGTCCACGGTTAAGCATACGAGGTCGATAATTATCCGCGTTTCAGTGTTTTATTCATGAGTGTATAGCCACGGGTGGAGATGAACGCTCATGCATGTTAAACTACACATGATTTCCTGTTGCGGGTCACGCGAGCGAAAGCTACACAAGATGCCGCACTTACACAATCATAAATATGGCGAGCGTGAATCGCATGCGCGTCCCGGGAAAAAAACAAAACATTTGCATCTTCTTCTCTCTCCGCTGCGTGTAATTCCGGCACACTCGCTATTTTACCCCCGTTGCATGATGTTCTGTGCTCCCATCACTTTTGCTATGCATTACATCGAGCCTAGTGGGGATTAAAGCTTATCTATAGCACTGTTAACCATATGCCGTGACAACAACCCCATGTCCCCCTTATCGCGGGGTTAGCCGCTGACAAGACGCGGTGTTATTAATAATCAAAAACCTCTGAACTGTTCACTGGGATGCAGCCCAACAATGCAGAACTACCAATGAAATTATGAAAAAAAACCTGACCCACATGACAAATGCAAACATGTTTTTAATATCCCGTAAAACTGGGTTTACATTTTGATGTTCAAGGCGTTCATTTGACACTTGAGATACGACAGCGGCGTGTTTTCGCGCAGTTACATGCAGTCTGATGGGAAATGCTGAACAAGCGTGGCAAGATAGCGTTGCACGCAAACCGTCACCCTGTACACTTAACAAATTGGGGAACGCGCCGGCCGCGGTACCGGAGTGCCCGTGTAATCACTGGTGAGAGGATTTGTAAGAATATAAATAGCGCTTTCACTCGATCAATACTGTCATCCCTCCTCCGTCAGCTCACATTAAGAGCACAGGCTGGGTAATAATGGAGGACTGGTTGGACACACTCTAACATTCTGTTTGATCATAAGAGGTGCTGTCCCCTAGGGTGCAGTCTCCGGCCCCGCTGATAAATTCATCTTTCTGACTGTCCCCGTGGGAGCCCGCCAATGAGTGAGGGACATTGACTTTTCATTAAGGAGATCACTGCATTGGAAATTGAATTTATTTTGGGCTTAAGAACAGAGCTGTTTGCGAGCCAGCCCGAAGGCCACAGAAGAATGCCAATACACTGAGAGCTGATGGAATGTTTTGGTTGACTAATAACGCTACACCCCCCCCCCCCCCCCCCCCACCCCCCGCCCGCTCCCTCTAGTGCAATACACACAGGTGTCAAGAAAAAAACACGCAAAGTTGGGTACTCCGCTGCTGTTATTGGATATGGTACGCTATACTTGTTCTTTACAGTAGGCCATTAATGCTGTTAGCCTAGTTTGAAATTATGATAGCAGCCTTGGGCATATAGGAATGCTGCATACAGCTACATGCAGAACGTATTAAGGGTTGTTGACACACCCAGCAGGCTTTGCTGTATAATAGCGTGTGTGTGTGTATACGGGTTATTGCGTTTGTCCTAGGACCACCACACAGAGTAGTGTTAATAAAACTTTTAAAAAGACGTTGGGTTCTGTAATTTCAACAATAAATAATTTTTTATTTTTTTTTTTGACTCACGGCACAATTAAAAAATCAAAAAAGAAAAAAAAAGGGGGGCTTTGTCTATAAAATGCATTAATTTAACAGGCTCGTTACATTCATACAGCAGATAATTCTACTCCGATAGTTTCCTTTACAGGGGGAGTCGATGTTATTTACCGACTGCATTTTACCAAATATGTTGACGGTTCAGCGAAATATCAAGGGTCACTCTCCGGCACTGTACCCTCCACCTATGCAAAGCTTTTACACTTGCTGTAAATTTCATCAAGGTGAGCTAAAGTGTTTACCCCCATTAATTTATTTTCGTCTAAAGCCGGAGCGCTGACCCATAAAATGAGCTAAGATAATACTGACCTTAACATGGTCTTCTGCACATGGAGGTAATTGCTCAGGCTCCAGATCAATCAATATTGACTCGCCAGTTTTTTTTTTTTCTTCTTCTTCTTTTTTCCCACCCCCCCCTCCCGTCCCCGGCCCACACCCACCACCCCCCACTATTGCTTGAGCTGAATGTGTAAAATTGGCTTTAGATGGATGGAGAACATATCCCTGATAGTTTAACCTTTATCTGGCTAACATGTTCACTTATCTGTACAATTATAGATTTTCCCAGTCAAGCTGTTTCCCAGAAAATCTGTTGAGTGTCCAAAGACTGAAGAGTACAGCTCGGCTAATTGTGGACATTTACTCACATACACTAAGACCCTTATTATAGAACATGTAATAATAAGAAATTATTGAACAAGAAATAAGGATGCACATAAACACACTGGCCTTTACATCACAATTGCTGTGTACTCTAAGGCGTTTGATTTCTCTTTAATTTTTCAAGGCAGGGGCACAGACTTAGCAGGCATTTCCATCTCGACTTGATAAATCTCACAATCTTCTTTTCCCTGCCACACTGAAGTAATTTATTTTCTATCTCTCCGAGCTATATTTTCCAGTTAATATTTCTTTTTTTTTTTCTCATACAACCTGACAAAGGATGCCACGAGGGATGATAAGAAGTCTGAAACCTTTGCACCCCCGCTCCAGATACAGGATTTACCTTGAGAATTTTTTCGAAGAAATAAGACTTCTAAAATAAGCGAGACACTTAAAACAACGCTGGCGTGTCCGTTTGATCTACGCGGGCTGTGCGTCCTCTTCCTCTCACAGCTGATTCTGAAACATAAATAATTAATGCTTGATGTGAGTTCTGACGCGCATTTAATTCCAGCGCGCGGGTGACTAACCACGGGGTTACAACCCGCATTGAGTATCCGAAAACAACAAAATAACACATGCTGCAAATGTGTTCCCCTCAGGTAAAGATCACAAAGGGCTGGCTGACTGGAGCTGCTATTTATAGAGTTCTCGAAACAACAAGTCGCGATTGTGTCACTCAGACCTATTTTCATACCCAGCGGCTAAGCGGTCATCAGTCATATGGCGCAGATGTGCTCTGTTTTCATGATAAGGCGCAAATTCAAAGTATTAACGTTGTTTCATGAAAACTGTGATCTCGGTGATTTGCAAAGCTCGTTACAAGTTTGCAGTCTTTGCAGCGAATTACATGTTCCTTGAGTGATGGGTAGCGGTGTCCTCCTGGCTATTCAGCTCACCCTTAATTTGAATTTGATAAGATTTCTTTTTGAGACATTGTTAGGCTAATGTAAATTTGGAGGGAGGACGAGAGCCTACCGCTGGCTTAACTTTGATGAGGTGTTAATATCTAATATCAAAAGCAGATAAAACCCTTATTAGCCCCACTGGTCTTGCTAGAGTGGGAACTTATTACACAGAGGAGATGAGTCGAAAGCAGATGAAGTAATAAGACCGCCGCCGGCTTTGTTACATGTCCTTAAGCTTTCCGACGGGGTCAACTTAATTTTGTGACTTAAATGCTGAGGGTTTACGGATGCAGACAAGCTGACATTGTTTGAGAGATCTAATTCAGACTCCCATATTTCATAGACTGCAAACATCTGGGGGATTACAGTGTCTCGAGCCAGAGGCAGTTTGATAATCGGTTGTCATTTTAGGAGTTGTATGCCCTTCCCAGCTTTTGCGATTTCTAAAGGTCCTTGGTTCAATCAAATGTTTGCGAGATTAGTTGGCTGCACTCCTTTCAAGAACCATTTCCATGTGGGTTGGATTTTAATGTTTGCCTTCAGGCTTTCAGGGTAAAACACTGAAAATATGCCGAAAGACTGATAATTCCGGACTCGGAAAGTTATTTTGAGAAACATCTACCCGTGCTTTACTCCAATTTAATGGTCACTGGGGAATAATACACATTGTAAAGTCAAACCAGTTATGAAATGTAACAGTCAGGAACATAAACACATAAATAGGATCATTGCGGCTGGATCTATACTGAGAATGTGTCATGAATTAGTAACAAGATTAAGAGTCTGCAGTCATGCCAGCAGCTCTGTTAGGCTGTATTTAGGCGCAGCAGTGATTTGAGCTAAATGCGAATGCCAGGATGCTAACATGCCGGTGTTTAGCAAGTAGAAAAGCTGATGGGAGCTAGGTAAAAAGTGAAAGTATGATTATTAAAGTTGTAGTCGTAACGGGGCCTGAAGGTTTGTAACCAGATTTAATGCCAATCCATCCAACAGTTAAGAAAAACAGCCTCATGTTGGCACTACAGGAATAGTCTGGAGATTACCAAAGTCTTAAGGATTGATCATCTTGAAAACACAAATGCAAAAAATTCTGCACCCATCCATCTTGCAGATGTTGAGAGATTTCCATCCAAACCAGATTGGCGGAGCAACAGGCCGTCATCTCCAGTCCATAAATAATTGTGTTCAAAATTGGATACAACGAGGACTCGGTTGTGGCTTTGTTTTTCGTCGTGTATTTGTTGTTTTTGCAGTCCCCAGAATAGATGGTGTTAGTAGTTTAACCTCTTTAAATATAAATGCAGCTTTACCTACACTGCTGACTTGTAAACTATCTTCTTAGGCCTCCACGGAAAGCACAAAGTAAGCACCCCGTTGTATACCGCCAATCAATGTTTTAGACTAAGAGGAATGAGCTTTTGACTCACTGATTGAGGGACAGCATCAATACAAAACAAGTCGGAAAACACCTTGGGTTCCAGCACTATGTCCCATTGATTTCTGTTCAAGTCAACGCAGATTCTGCAGCATTTAGACATTTAATTCCCTTTCAAGCAAAGTCATTACACAGCCGAGCATTTAATTAAGCAATCACAGCGGTGCAATCTGAATGATTCAGCGTCTAAATGAAGGCCAAGTTGGCAGTGTCTAAATGTGGGCCTAGTTGGCGTTATTGTGTTTTACAGTTCCTAATGAAGCTGCTTCTGAAAATTTAGGGTGCACAGGAATGACGCGTTTCTTTAACGTCTGAATCATACGACTCCTCAACAGCAGCTGAGGACAGTCAACATTTTTTTAACTCACTCAATAAATCCACGGAGTTACACTGTCAATTAAGCGTGCTAAAGGATTTTTTGAGATGGAAGGAGCCAGGTATTCACGGCTGACCTATTTTCCCCCCCGCAAAAGAAACATCATTTGAGGGGGGCATGGACACAGATGTGTCTGAGGATGTTCCGGGGAGGTGTTCTCACCGCTCCACGCCTCTGTGAACAGGGTGACAGTTTATTATGTCTGGATGTGGCCTGTGTGTGCTCGGTCTGCTTTTCCTCAAACGAGCTCAGCTGTTTGTGCCATTGAAATTCATAAAATGTTTACAGTCGGCCAGTCAGGGCCTGCTTGCTGCGGATTTCATTATGAACTTTGGATAACTGCAAATGCGCTACTTTGAGGCGTTTTTTTTTTTATCTGCGCAAATCACTCGAATCAAGTCTTTTCTCAAAGTTGATTGCCTCGCCGGGCCGTATCGGCGCCGTTCATCTCAAAACAATTACCCAGCCAAAAAAAAAAAAATAGGAAAACAATATTTAGCGCGTTGTGATTCATTCATTAAACAGTGCTATGAAAAATGGCAAACTCCTGCAGCCACGATAAAACAGACAATTAAATCCGTGTCTCGCTGAAGCCGCGCGGACAAACAATGCGAATGAGTTTACGGTCTCAAATTACAAATTGCTTGCAAATTTAAGTCTCTGGTAAACGGAGAATTAATTTCATGGCGGGTTTGCCGCTGACCCGGGAAAGAAAAGAAACCCGTTCGATACAAAAAAACGCCGTGTGATTCAGTGTCGGTCTTCCCTCTAGCAGGCAGGTGTACGGGCGGCACCTGCAGCAGCACCTGTGCAGTTTGTGTCACAGCGTGACGGCCTTCTCGAAGCCGTTTGTTGTCTGTGCGTGCTCTCTACTGCTGCAAATGTAAATAAATGGATGCCATCATCATATCCGCATGGTAAATATGTGGTTTAAGTCGGAAGCCGACTGATTAATACCTCCATCCAGCCAGGACCTGTTGCCTCCGAAGCGGATTTCCGCCCTCGTTTTATCCACCTAAATCTGACCACTGGACCGTTTGTGTTGATTCGACCCACATAGCCAGCGTACCAACCGTACAGACATTAGCTGTGAGCTAGTTAGCGACAGATGCACGAGCCGCGTCTGTGTGCCTTTTTTTTTTTTGTTCCGCTCAGCCTCTGACTGATCTCAGCAGCTCTGTCATTCCCCTCCAGTGTCTCTCCCTTTTCCCCCTCTAATCTCTGCATGTTCATAAAGCAGATTCCTAAAGCTCTGGCATATGTGTGAATTTTTCTTTTTTTCCCTCAGACATGTCTGCATAATTTGCATCAATTCACCCTGCCCCAGGCAAATTACTGTCCAATCATGTCTTCGTGTTGACCTTGTACGCAATCACACCACCTTTAGAAAAAAAAACTCACTCTGCGTGCTGTCTGAACGCGCAGTTGCGTCTCCGTTTTGTTCGGATTATACAAATTAGATATAATGTCTGAATTAGTGAGCAGTCGAGGCGCTGGTGGAGAGACAGCCAGGCTAACTCTTTCCCCCGTTTCTTAGTCGTTGTGCTAAGCTAAGCTAACAGATTTAGCGTAAACATGAGAACGCTGTCAGTCTTCTCCTCTAATTATCAGCTGATCTGAAAAAAGTTTGTAGGTGTTTTATAATGTTTAGGATGACTAAGATTTTATGGCTCAACTTTACAGGCACCCGCGAGGTTCAAAATCCTGTCGCAGTAATTGTGGCTTTCTTGCTTGATGATGACACTTGGCGCTTTTTTGCATTTTTAAAAAAAAACTATATTTTCCCCAAACTTGAACTCTGACATTCTAAACTGCTGCCATAGATGTTAATCAAAGTCAAAACTTAATCCAGGCCTGATAAGATGCTCTATTTAACGGACCCTTTTTTTTTAGCGGGGGGCTCGTTCAGGTGAAGTGAAGAGGAACTGATTGCTTGTGGTGATTGTGCTGATTACATTTTAAATTTAAAACTTTCCTCCTAGTACATGGACCCGAAACAGCGCTGCAGACAATGACATAGCAGGCTCGGAGAATGCCAAAGTGCCTGCAGTCTCACAGACTGGCGGGGAAACGCCACACTTTTTTTTACTTTCGTCGCAGTGAAGTTACAGATCTGTCGCTGTGTGGATTTTACAAATGGACAGACAAACAAAAATAATGTTTTCTGTGTGTTGTTGCTCTAAATATAGTCTAAGGATTATGTGACTATGTGTACATATAGCTATTTTCCTACTTGATCAACTCCTTACAGATGTTGTTGATGGAATTGAACCGTAACGCTGAATTATCTCCACTAGATCCGAGAGCTGGAGATGCAGTTTTCATAAATCCTTAATAAAACAATCATGTTTTGTAGGAGTTCAGCCTTCCTGGCTTTCTCTTATTCTGACTGTGGGCAGAATTCACAATGACTGAGATCCATGTTGCAATTTCCCCCCTAGTCAAAACATTATGGATGCTTGTGCTACAGCTGTCATATAAATGGCATTTGAAAATGTGCGATGAAAGGCATTTGCATGAAATCCGGCATGGGTAAAGCATTAGCATATTGGGAGGGAGGGTTTGCAATTGTGTCCATGCCCTCTCTTCGAGATGACAGATTATGTCATGTACATGCAGGCGTACAAATCCTACGTGAGCTCCCAACTGCAAAAATCGGAAAAAGGAAATATTGCAGTTTTTAAGAGCCGAATTTTACCATGTTTTAAATATGCGCTGTTTGTAAGCACGGATAACCTTGTGCTAATGTGAGATCACAAGGGGACCGAGACTAATCTGTGCTATCAAACCGACAAGAAACCTCTTTCAGTCACCAAAAAATTGAAGACTCGCAAATCGTCTTACAAAATCACATTAAGATTTTGGGAAGTTTTGCATCCCAGTGGGTCTAATATCATGGCAGAGATATCAATTTCAATCCGGAAAATCGCCCTTGATCTTTTTTAACATCATTCTGCATCTTTTCCAATTTGCTCTCCAAAGATCTGTGTGTCGGTGTGACACCGCAGATCAAGGAGCCGGATGGCAAACTGACTTGCCGTCTTTCCGACTGCGCGCTGCGTTTGTGAAAAGTTAACTGTAAGAAATAATAGCTGAATTCTCAGACTCTTTTTGAATTCTGTGGCTAAAGCACACGGATCACTGTCACCTCTCAGATGTTATTACTTATGACCAGCTGCTCAACATCACTTCAGCCATATTAAAAAAACCCAGACCCTGAGTATTGTGCAGTTTATAGCTAAACAAAGGTTGCCTTTGTGCTGCACTGCAGTAGATTATCTCTATCACATCGGTGATATTCAAAGTAAACGGCCATAAAAACCATTTTATGAGCGTGCCCTGGCTTGAATCCAAGCTCTCGCTGTCTGACTCTATCAATGCATTGATACTGCCGCTTTTCAAAGCTATTCAAATCACACTGCCGAGCTTCAAGTGAGAAAAGTCCAATAGTCTGAGTTCAGTGTCAGCGCCGAGGCACTTTATTGCAACAACAAGGCTTCCAGTTTTTCAAGAGGGGCTGTCTGTCTAGTTTCTTGGCAAATTTCAACCAAAAAAGAAAAAAGTTTTATACCTCATGGGTAAAAATGCAAAATCAGTACCAACACTTGTGTGCCACTTCAACTGGTCTGCAACATACTGAACGGATAGGCATTCACACATGTTAATACTGGTCTATTGCCATGGAAACAAAGCTACAACTAAAATGTATCACTTCACTTCTGGTTCTGTTCGTGGTTGTTCTATCAATTGCTTCGCTGCTTTGGTTGAGCAGGTTTACCCTGCAACACTTGCATATATATAACACTACAAACTACTAAATGAACATTATATCTGATGGTCAAATGATATCACTCAGGCCAGTTTTACTGAAGGTAAAAGTCTTGCAAACAATGCAAACTAACATTCCGATGCGATATAATTCGGGGAGGTTTCCAAGGCCACAGATAGGAATGCGCATGTGCATTCGTTGCTGTGCACTGCACGTGCGTCCGCATGCACGTTCGTGTCTCGAGGCTTCCATCTGCATGCGCGCGTGCCGGGGAACACAACTACGCAACAGCGAAAAAAATAATTAGTTTTAATAAGGGCAATAGAACAAAACATTTCATATGTTATATTGGCGACTTCACATACTTGTGAAGTCGTTTGCCACTGGAATAATGTGCATGTGCCTCGGTAAAGATGTCAAAGGCTGTTAAAGCTGTTGCAGTTATGGCCTGTGTTTTGTCTTACATTCACCGTAATACATTTGACAGATGTAGCTGTCTACTGGCTGAACATTTCAACAACAATTCCGCAATAGTCAATCAGTGATATCGCGCATTTGGTCGCATGTGACGATAAAGCAAGACTGATTAATACGACCTCTCAAAACAACCGTGCCAGCTGTACATCACATATCTAAAAAAAAAAAAAACGGAAACAATGGAGCAGTCTTGTCATTGAACTTCTGAATATTCAAAATATCCGCCCCACATCACCAATCTTAACTTACCTGTCCTCATCATCTCCCACAATATCCACATTTGAGTTATGATATCCATTATAAAGCCATACAGCTCAAAAGATAAACCACAGAGAGGAGAGTAAAATCCTTAAAGAGGGCCTACCTTGAGGTCGAAGGTGTGAAAGTCAAGGAACATTCTCCCTCCTGAGACCTGTGACAGAGAGGGGGAGGGGTGAGACGTCAGTCATGATTAGGCCACAGTGCAATTACAGAGCAACCCCTCTGACAGTGATTGATCAATGAGGAACTCCCTTAATAAAGACAAGGACTCGGGGGCTCCCGGAAACAAATTGGCAAAAGTAAGTGGTGGGAATAGCGTCCCGGCTTGTGAAGGCGGTAAAAAGAATCGTCCAGTTTGGCACGCCTGATTTCATACAGCTGGAATAGAAGCCGGACTTCAGTGTTGTGAACAAATGATTTTGTTCATCGTGGCTGCATTTTCCCAAGATATCCCGGCATATGTATTGATTCAGACCGGAATCGTGTCTACCTTTTCTTTTTAGGCTACTGGATGCTGTAGTAGTGACATCCTTTAGCCACATTTAGCTAAAGAGCTACATATTGAGGAAAACACCTGGTCTTCCCTTCCACAATTTCAGCCTTATAGATTCTGCCCCCCCTCGTAAAAGGTGATCCATTACTCATAATAATAATAACTCATAATAACTATGGTGTATACTTAGTCGTGTCTTCTTGCAGTGTCAGTGATCAATAACTTGACAAAGATGAGTTTTAGTTCATTTCACGTGTTTGACTTCATTAGCCAAACGCCCATGACTTCCGACCAATCCCTCTGTGGGGCCTTTAGCCGCGTTGCACGAAAACACGCCGAACTTGAGAGCCACTTAAACATGACCGCCTCAGCTGGACTGTCAAGTACAGCCTCATTGTTAAAACACCAGAGAACGAGAAAATCAGGCCCTTGAGGCAAAAGCCTCATATGCCACCGTGTTGAAATTCAGTTTTTTGATTCAGCCCTGTAATAAAATCCTCCCGAAAAAATCTGGACTGCCTTGTAGTCTGACCTGCCATAAGGAGGGACACATTTGGTTTGTGTTCTATTCACGGCGTGTACGCGGGTGAGGAGGGCGCTTGCCAGAAAACAGCCGGCCCTTCAAGGGAGGCATCTGACTGCTGCTTCAACTTCTTTTTTTTTTCTTCTTCTGCAAACTTCACTGAATAGACAAACATCCCCCACACTAGATATGAAGACACGGATGTTCACAGCTTGCATTATAAAAAATAAAAAGGTATATATATTATGTGGGTGAAGACTATTTCATATTGAGTGCAGGTGCATTTCACATAATTGCTCAATCAATCGCACTGTTTGTAGGTAACACTATACAGTTCATCAAATAAATAATCTAACACCGCAATCCCGATACAAGGGCACATGCACACGGTTTCTGCAACTGCTGTAGATATAAATAGAAGAAATTGCTCTTAGTGTGTTTTAGTGATTGATTTAGAAATCGACTGCCAGTGGGAGGTGCAAGGTTTGAATACAGAGGAGGCTGATATGAAGTCGTTCCTTCCCTCGTTCAGGAGGCACGGAGCCTCTTAGCGATGCAAAGCTCACCGCGCGGCCTGCAGGTTCGCACTGTACCCCAACTAAGACGGAGTCGAACATGATGGCCTCCACCTGCTATCTCCCCGCTTGCCTTGAACATCAAGATTACAGAGCTCAGAGTAATGAAAGTGGGAAAGGCAAACACCCCTAGAGTGCACTGTGCTATGTACTGCAATGCTACCCCCCCCCCAACTATCTTTCTGTGGAAGTGTGTTCTTCCTCCTTTCAGTGTCTGACTCCGTTGGACTTATCGTCCTCGCTCGGTACACCTTTATTAGTTTTAATAGATTCCCATTCATTTTGCCTCCTGCTGCTTATCCTGTGAGCACAGCAGCCGTATCCTCGCTTTACTGGCATGTGTTGCACTTTTTGTTCCCATAGAAACCAAGTTCAGTCAGCCAGTGGCAACGAGGGTAGAGCACCTCTGTAAGTGTCTTTAAAGTGGTCAGGTTATAATAGACTCTAGCTGTATGAGCGGCCTCCATTTGGGTATAATTGCAAGTAATCAGTACTTACGCAGTGTGTTATGGAGTATACGCAGTGATACAATGGAGCTGCCATATTTGGATGTTCTGTATCAAGTGATTTGTGTGGACCTGTGAACAGTTAGCGCCACAGAAAAGTATACCCAGAAGCACAAGCACGCATTAAAGTCCTGAAAGAGCATATTCCAGTTGCTTAACTCTAAATACATGATTTGTCTGGTAATTTGCCGCAGACCACTCTTTGAAATTACATATATTAGATTAAACGTCGTCTTTCCAAAGACAGGAGAGATAATTGTGGACAGTTAGTTGTTTTGTACCCTGGGGTGGCATGCATCAGATGCAGGAGTTTTTCCTCAAACACCAAATGCACTCAGTGCGCTGAGAGAAACAGCTGAAGACTGTAATTGCTTGAGGTGGCATGAAATAATACAACGACTGAGCGCCGAACACATTTGTGTACATCAAGGTTACCTTTGCCCAAAGAGGCTGAACATCTAAAGGACTACACCATCTGCTGCGGATGGTGTGCCTTTAATAAAAATGCCTTCCATCCATAATGAATGTACACACACATTTCAGCACTTCTATTTTGGCGAGTCACAAAGGCCCGCATAGCATAAACCAAACTCGTTGGAACCTTTTTAAAAAATCTGCCAGAAAGGTTTAATTTCCAGTGCGTCTCTGAATGTGTTTGCGGACGGGTTCAAGGTGCGATGCTATCAAAGATTTCCAGTCACAACTGAAGATGCAATTAAATTTTTTAATACAGCAGTATAATCTCAAGTCCTGTGCTTTGACAGTGACCGATTAGCCAAATCATATTTTATTGATCCCCCTCCTTTATGAACTAAATTCACTTGGTGATTTGCATTTGTGATCCACAAAATGGAATTAAGACTGTTTTGATTCCACATACTGTATTTCCATCCTAATAACGTGGCCTATTTAGCTTTTACAGCTGACAATGACCATTTTTTCCTTCCCTCTTTAACGCCACCCCCTCTCTTTGTCTTTCTATCCATCTCTCTATAACTCTAAGTGACTGAGTACGGGGTGAATTTAATGATTTGATGTTAACAGTGAAATGGGTCCTTGGGAGCTTCAACAGCTGAAAAGAGCAGCCATTTGGCCTGCGGACCTGCTTGCCTCAGCACTTACACGCACACGTTTAAATGTTCGGCTTTCACCCGGAATGGCCCACGAGAGGCCGGAAGGGGGTGGGGTATGTATGTATGTGTGTGTGTGTGTGTTCGGGGTGGACTTGACGCTGGGGTCCTGGGGAATTGCGTGGTCATTCATCACATTAATGAGTCATGTCACTTTATTTACAAAAAAAGGAGACTTTTTGGATGGTCCCCACTATCATGATGCGGCATTCTCTTAATGTCGGCTGAAGTTAACCGAAAAAGGCAATGTAAGTATCCCAGGTAGCCAGTCGAGTCAGGCTGATGGCAGCTGAATATCTGCACGCTCTGTTGTATTCTGAAACCAGAGGCCCAAATTTGGACGGATTTTGGGGGGTGCAGACATGGGGCAATTTGGCCTTGGAATGGGCTCCGGTTATTAGCACTTGGGCAAGCTTCAGGCCAAAGGCGGTCCATTCATCACACCTGCGGCATTAGTCTGTGCAACCAGCTGTGCCAGATTTAGGTCATGGTTGGGCCAGGCAATGCTGGCTAAGTTGGGAAAGTAAAAGTCTGGGTGCTTGGGTATGAAACTGCAAAGGATCCTTGCAGCAACAAGAATTATGCTGGAGACAAATCCTCTTTTGATAAACACATACGGATATTACACCTTAGTTAAACAGCACAAAAAAAGAAAACTGCACTGTCGTGAGTGTATCAGTAGAATCATAGTCAAGCGTAACAGTCGGGTTATAATGGCTGCACTGTATACCTACATGAATGTGTTTGGACATACTAGTCAGCTGGCTGAGACAGTGTTTTTTAAGCATGAATGAAACAGCTTATTCCAATCAGCTAATGCAAGTGCAACTTCAGTGCTCTACCTGAACTAATGCGACACTCCATTAGAGTCAATCAACAGAAATTATGTAATCCATCCACTTACATTAAAACAAAATATGCTGACGCCCCGTGTTGAACAGTGACCGGTAAAAGGTGAAGGTGTTAGATTCCATTCCTGTGGACAAATGTAGAGCCACAATATACAGCTTCCTCCCACGCAAGAGTTGCCTCATGAAAGCTCTAGTACAGGCAGGGAAGGGGGGGGTTTAAATAGGAGTGTGTGTGGATATTGGAACTGTATGACATTTTTTGTTTGCCTAGGAAACCCAAATCTGTGATATTACCATTTCAGGGGTGAACAGATTTAAAGCACGATGGACTGATAAATCTCGGGACAGGGTGAAATAGATGAATCTCAAGTTATTTACCCTTTTTAATTGGAAATGTCTGTCACGGGGCAGCAAGCCGAATCCTCTTCCAAGCCATTATCTGTCTGCCTTAATCATTTGCAGGTATTTTATGGAGAGTGATGTCCCCGAGTGTCAACCGAAGCTATTGAATTTATTCCTGTTGGCTTTTTGGAGGCTTAAGAATACAAACGCTGATGATAGAAAAAAAAAGCTCACAAAAGGTCAGCCTGGTAATCACATCAGTACATTTAGTGTATCGCAGATTTACAGATGGCGACAGGCGAGATTTTACCGTCAGAATGGCCAAATGGTTGAATTTACTTCGAAGCTAAACTCCTAAGTTTGACAACCAAACACACCAGCTAACTCGTAAGAACTATTATCCCTCACCAGGGGTCTGAGCTCTGTTTTTGATAGACTTAAACAAGCCGTAGGGTCCTTTGAGCAACCCCTTGGGCGTCACTCATAATTGCTCCCCGGGGTCCTGTCAATACTTTCTACCTGCTCTTGAGCTCTCATTCCGGGGCTGTCATCCGTTCTGCACTGCCTGTCTGGGCCCCTGAGTGACACGGCAGCGTCACAGGATGAGCTCCGTTGAAGGATATCTCTGGCTCCAAAGGAGGACACCACTGGGACACTGCCAGCCCGGTTGATGATGTCACACTGTGACAGCGGCGACTACTTGAGCACAAAACTGTTGGATATGGGCTGCCCAGGGACCGCGAGTGTTTATGTTGAGTCGGTGCACCGCTGTGTATGTGCACAATTATGTGAAAATGAGCTCCAAATGCATATCCAGGGAAACTGCCAAACATAAATTTCTTTTGCCGTAAGCACAGACACATTCTTGGACTATACTTCCACTAGACTGAGGAGAAGCCTCGCACAAAGGACCAAATATGCATTCTGTACCAACAAACAATTGAAAGATTTCATCTCTTATTCATACGGCACAGTCTTGACAGCGGCGTCTCGGTATGTGCTGCAAAAAAAAATATATAAAAATAACGACAATAGCTGAGTCACTTGAGTCTGCATTTGTCACAGCAAAGAAGACAGTCGCCGACAACCCCCCCCCCCCCCCGATTCAAGCTCGAGTGGTGGTACAAACGCTATCCACCTCTGAAGCAGTCGCTGATGTGTTTTGACTATGACAGTACTAAAAGCAACACTTTTGTTTCAGTGTCACGGTGTCGAGCAGCAGCGTATAAAGGCTCATTTGCACCATCTGCCAGCGGAGGTGACAGGGGCGACTCAGGTGCCAAGGGGCTATTGAGAGGGAAAAAAAAAAGAGTACAGCTGCCACAATCTACCTGCTCCTCTGCGTTGCCCTCTCTGGAATATTTCTTGGTTAAATTGGTCTTTCGGTGCCTTTTGAAGGCCAGCGGTGATGAAAGACTGAGACATTGTGTGCTTGCACACTGTCACAGCAGGGATTAGCTAATGTTCTGAGCCGTTTTGCGGTGACAGGAGGTTGTGGGAAAGGTCTGCTTTGCTCAGAGTGCGACTGCATTTGACTGCCGTACTGGATGGTGAAGCTAAATGGGCAGTATTTCCAGGAGGAATGATTTCTAACCATGCCTGCTGTGTGCATGAAATATCACTCATCAGCTAATAAGCATTGGAAGGGTTGTCATGAAATCTTGCACAGACGTCGCCCTGGTAGGATGAATCCTAATAACCTGGGTCGATCCTCCGACTTTCCCTCCAATGCCACCATGAGGCTGACTTGTGCGGTTTTTAGTACATGCCTCAACAATTATGAGGTATATTGTCATGCAATCCGGTACAGACAATCAGGAATATAAATTGCATTTGCCTCGGCGATGTAGCAGATCTCAATACTTTAGTTTATACCAAATTTCCTTCTAAACTAATCACATTCCCATTGCTGATGTTGTGAACATTTTAGCATACTGACAATTACGTAGCCACTATGGCAGTAATATTCTTCTTGTATTGAGATTCCTCAGGATGATTTCAGCACAAAATCCTGCTGTCACCAAAGAGTGTCTTCCCAACCGTGTACGGAGACAATTACAGACAAACATTGGTTTTCTAACTCCCGCCGTAAACTGCTGATGAAACGAGGGATTCCACTTTGATGGTAATTTGAGCACAGACATTCTTGGACGAGGATATTTCACGAGGGTTGATCCCGTCCCTTCGCATCTCTCTCAGAAGTCCCCACTTCCGCGAGACTTCCTAACAAAGTTGGCGAGCGCCGGCGCAATGTGTCATGCTTCTGACGGTTTGATTGTTTTCTGTGTTTTCACATGCAGAGGAGCAGAGAGAAAAAGAGAGCTTCATGTGTTGCTCAAGGTCCTTTTAGATACTCCCCATCCCACATCTCCCTGCACAATTAATTTTATCTTTGGGGTATTATCAAGAGGGAGCCTGGCAAAGCAGCATGACAGAAAAACGGTCCAGAACCCCGAGGCCCAGGGTGGGAATTAATCTGTTTGACAAGATCTCTCACAAACGATTTGCCTGGCTTTCCTTCAGTTGGATGTTGCCACTACGCTGCATATCTGAGGGGGTAAAGAATAAGCGTGTTTCAAACATAATGCAGACTGAATCGACTCAAAACGCTGAAGTGAGCAGCGACAGGGCGTTGTTGACGCGTAGGAAACAGAAGGTAAAAATGCAGCGCCTTACAGGTGTTGGACATTAGGACGACCTCTGCAGTGTGTCTGTTAAGCGAGCATTAGCATTATTCAAATCAGCCACCCAGCCACGATAATGAATTACTATCACGGCCAGCTGACATTGCCATTATTTCCCCCACAAAGCAGGATTCACTCCTAAATCGAGCTCCCCCAAAAAACGGCGAGCCTCGTTCCACTCGCGCTTTCAAAACTATTGACACCAAGCAGACGTTTGATGCATTATCTGGGACGCCGAAAATTAATCAAAGTAATGATTGAATAATTATCTCAAGTGCAATTAATTAAACATGCCAATGAACTCATCTTGAACAGCTGTCCTAGCTTCACCACTTAATCACTTGTGAGAATTACCAAACACAAATGGAGGACGCCGAGTGCATGCAATAATCTCTGCAAAGTGCATTGTTTACAAACAGTAATTAATATCACACCGCGTATTAGCGGGCTAAGTGACTGCAGTACACTCCTGTAATTGCACCGCGGAGAGTTGGGTTTCTTCCCCACTCTTGCCCCAGACTCCTCTTGTTAAGACAGGAGACAGATTACAGGAGTGAGTCATGGACCACATTCCACCCAAAAAAAAAAAAAAAAATTCACCCAGATTTACAGTGTTTTTGATTCCGTATTTTGTGGGCGCTGTAGTACCTTATTAAAATGCCAAAAACACATCATCTTTCACTGCAAAATCTATGATTTAACCTACTGAATGTCCTGGACACCATTAACCTGATAATTCATGCTCAACTCAATTTCTACCCACATACTGTAAAATGGATTTATTTTATGTTTCTGCCTGAGAAAGTGAAATAGTCCACACTATATTTTTGGCAAGGAACTGCCTAAAAGTGTCAGCGAGCCCCCCCCCCCCGCCCGCCCCCGCCCCGAGTGTCTCTTGAAGGGATAGTTGCAACCACGCCAATGTGGGAGTCTGTGGCATACTACTATGAGGTAATTTCGGGCATCACATATACGGCTTTCATGGTCTGCGGAGCCTGACAGTCACAGCGGACTCCAGGAAATGGTCTGTGTGGTTCTGACATATGAGGGGTCTATCTTTGACAGACTAGCGTCTGGAAGGAGGAATGAAGATTGACATCGAGGAGCAGCAGGGCTGCAGACGGCCTTAAAGAATGAACTGGAGAACAGTCCCTGGCACTTCATTGCTGCTTGTTTATGAGTTAAAAACTCCGCTTTAGTGATCACAACAATATTGGCGATCTGTAGCTCACACACAATGGGCTATTGTATTAGGACACACACACACATTCTTATAATATCAGTAATTACACGCGCTTATTATAGCTTACATAAAATGGTGCTTTGTCATTAGAATATAAAAACCATTGTGGGGATTCTGAATATAAAAAGGGATAATGAGCATATTCATTATGATTTTAATATCTTTCACAGTACTGTACATTTCAGTGAGGACTGTACCATCAGAGCACAAGTTAGATACTACAGTAATTAAAATAAGCTTAGCGCAAACTGCGTGACTTGCTGCTTTATTTTCCTTCTGAACTCCAAAAATTCACACGTATAATGACAACATAGCAAATGAGACGCCTCACAGGCGAGGTAAGAGATAATAAAATGAAGCGGCGGTGGTCTTTTGCCACACCGTGCCAGACAAAGGTTGCCTTTTAATTAATATAACTTGGGTATCCTCTTTGTGCGCGTGTGTACATGAACTTAAAAGGGACAAAATTCATATTACTGCTCTATGTGGTGTTCAAATAGGACTCTCATTTAGCTTAGCTTCTTTATTTTAAGGATGGAAATGAAGAGTTGACGGGAAGATGAGCACACGAACCAGCTACAAATTGTGCTACCCGGAGAGAACGCCGTGTTGTTTACTCAGTGGTGACATTTCTTGGCGTCTTCTTGCAAGTTGCAATTGAAGATAGGTGGAAAAATAAACGCTGGATGGAAATGACACAGGAGCTTTGGACCGGGTATGAGTCTGCATTTGAGCCGCGGTGTCTTTTCAAATGAAATGTCAGCAACTTTATCAACTAATGCGGAAAAGGCAATTATCTGGAATTTCGTTTTTTGGTAGAAGTCTGTGGACTTCAATGGAAATGAACGTTCGCAATAAAGGGACACAGCGGCCCTTAATCATGCTTGTGTTTGTGGCAAGAAAAATTGATGAGGCTGCCGCAGTTTCATCTTTTCTTTCCTTTGTTGCTTTTTTTTGTTTTTCCACTCCTGCTTATTTTTCTGTCTATCTCTGCATTCATGAATTTGTGTCACGTCGGAGAATTCTCTTAATGGCTCCAGATTTCGACGGGGTTAAAAAAAAATGAAGTTTCAAATACAAACTAATTTTGCTCCGCGTCGCGAGCAAAACACCCGGCGACTTTGATCATTTTATTGTTTGTCCCAGCAGAGCGCTTTGTTGGAATCGATTTCCCCTCCAGCATAATTGGTGTCATGCCTGGTTTGGTTAAATAAGCCGTTACACCAGAAGATACTCTGGCAAACTAAAAAGGGCATCGCTGACACTTTGCTTAAGAAGATACTGAGCAATTACACTGACAAAAAGGTTTTTTTGAGGCATTATACTGTACAAAGAGGGATTTCAAGTAGCATTAACAGGAATTACTCACGTTTTGTTGGGAAATGTCAGTTATCTAATCAACAGTCTCTTTTGTCTGGGATTTCAAGATTATTGCGCTGCCTTACAGTGTCGACCACGTCATTTGCTTTCGGTGGACTTGTTTCCCTGCTCTCGCTTTCCCAGACGAGCACGGTTCACGGAACGTTCGGATCATGAACGCTCGCCGTCGCCGAAATCCGCAATATATCATCGCTTTAACTTGTGTGTGTGTGTTTTTTAGCAGACTTTCACTGTAATTGAAGCGCATTACCGCAAAATGGGTTCACCTCTGATCATTCAGTCATGCTCAGCGAAAGTCTGCGAACCCCCCCCCCCGATCCGCTGTCAGCCATCCGGCGGCGCTTAATGTATTTTTGTTAACAGAAAAGTACAAGGTTAAAAGGTTAATATCTGGCAGTGACTACAATTCTCTATGCTATTGTGGCGGCGCATCCCCTCCCTCTCTCGCGCGCTCGCCGCCGTTGTGTGTTACCGTGCGAGGGCGCGCTCGCACAGGTGCGCGCGCACACACACACACACACCCCCACGGCACACTCTCTCCCTCTCTCTCTCTCTCTCTCTCTCTCTCTGCTCCCCTCGGCGTACAAGTTGCAGCAGAGCCATCCATCCGAACCCGTAGACCATGAAATTAGGTTAAGACGTAAGGCTGTGAATGACACAGGTGTGGATACAAATGAGAACATCCGAATGAAGAAGTACAGATCCAAGACGGCTGATACTGTAGTCGTTATAGGCATTCAGAATTGTATTTCACAGCCTCCTCCTCCATTTTATTTAGCCCACTTTTCCCGTTGTGTATTAGTGGTCAGGACAGGGCATTAGCATACGTCGCTGAGAAGCTGTGCGTAAGGATATTAGGAGCTCTGTCATATTCCAAATCTCATTTCCCATAGAAAACTTTAAAGTCGCTCAAGCTTGTCTGCACTCCTCTGCTCCCTCGGATAAATCAAAGCATTTCTTTTCTTTTCTTTTTTGAATACGTTCAGATATTCAAATCCTCCAGTCTTGCCCTTTTTTTAATCATTCCTCTCCGTGTACGACCAAGATTTAACAAGGGATGAGCACAATAGCAATAATCACAACCCCTTTCCGCGACGCTCCGAAGATACTGCTAACCAGCGGGCAGAACTCTGATATTAGATGGTTCAGTGAAATCTAGGCTTTATTGAACAACATTTTTGAAGTAAGTTATGTTAAAAATATACTCACAATGGAAACGGTTACAGTTTGGCAACTAAAACTAAAGATTTTGACGATAGTCCTCCTGCATTGGCCCTAAAAAATGGTATGCAATGTATCATTTGTTCGAGAACTGATCAATATGAATATGATCGCAGCATAGCTGTTTTTATGAGCTGCTTTCAGTGATACAATGTGTAAAATAGACATTTCCTGATCTGTAAAGTATCCATACTGTAGCAGAGAGAGAGTTAATGACGGCTGTTGTCAGTTGATTGCGGAGCTATAACGGCATCCCACTGAAGGGCCCGCGTGTCATATTCTTGACATGCTCTTGATTGTGGTTGTCTCCGAGAAATTTTAAAAATTGATAGCATACAGAGAGACTTGTGTGAAACAACAGAGGAAGAAGAAGAAGAATTTGACTGTTGGCGGTCATGCCGGTGGACTGAGAGTGCTGCATTAAGGAGGGAGCCGAGAACAATTAGTTTAAGATGATTACGTACAGGCAGGTCGATAAAGGTGAGCTTTTGGAAGTGATTTAAAACAGTGGTCAAGACTTGGCGAACCTACTCCTCCCTGCAAAGGCCTCTCTGAAGAGCAATGATGGCAAACATCCAATCCATCTCGACTTTGGAACAGCCGGCCATAACAGAGTTGATTCTACGTTTAATGGAGATGTGAAGCTCTTCTCTCGATATCCCATCTTTTTTTCTTTCTCTTTTTTTATTTTGCCCTCACATAATACAAAAGAATCTGACAGGACAAACAACCGCGATGTGGTTAAACCGTCAGATTTGCCATCAAAGTGCCGCAGAAAAGGGCCCCCGGCTTTTGAAAACAACCCCATACGGAGCCGGTAATGTGAGAGCACCACATTGACTATTGCTTTTACAATAATAGGTATTGACCTGCGCATCGGCGAGGACCTGCTGACGTCCGCAGTCCTTCAAACCCCACTGAGTTCAAACATGAGAAGTTTCTCCGATCGCCGCCGCTCTAAATTGTTACAAAAGACTGCTGAGCACTTAAAAGGGAATAAAATATGTGCAATGGCGAATGTGATATCAGCTGAGTCCGATTTTGATTGATAGGCCTTCTGGGGCCATGTAGGGTGCATGAAAGGGAGAGAGTCGAGAATGAATTTGCTAACTAATGATCCTTTCCGTTTTTTGAATTATGTTTAACCCGGGTATTCAAGATACCATGACAGCGAGAATGAAGGAGTGGAAGTGTGAGTGGAATTGGAATGCCAGTCAAGATAAACAAAGCCTATACACTACCGAACAGGTCGAACTAATTGCATTGGACGGCAGAGAAATAATTAACTTTGGTTAAGTGTGTTTATATGCAGAAAGAATGCCGGTCTGGTCACATTCGTAGCCTTGGATGCACAGTTAGTATGAAATGAATAGACCAAAGTGGTAAATCAGCTCATATTAATGTGTCAACCGTGCTCGTGCACACGTGCGCGCACATCTAATACATCTGAAGCACTTGTGGGACGCCAAAGGGGTCAAGTGGTTTTCAGCGTGTGTGTATGAAAAGTCCTGACGCCAGCTAATATTTCCCGATGTGTTCTTTTTATTTGCATACTCGCTGCTGCCTCAGCCCGGGCTCCTATTGTCAGAGCTTTCCATTTGAATGTCAACACTATTATTACAGCAGGTGATGCAACAGCAGGTGTCTCTCTGCCTGTCTGTCTCGTATATCCCCCTCCGCCTGTCTCCGTGCTCTTCTCTCTCTCTCTCTCTCTCTCTCTCTCTCGGCGCCTCCCGCCTTCCCCTTCCCTCAGTTTTGTTTAACAGCTATCATTATGTGTCTGCCAAATGGAATCCACTTTTTCTAGCCTTTACAAGCATCTCTATTTTTTTTCCTCCCAGGCTTGACATTCTACCACTCTTACCCACTCACTCTGACTGTAATGGGTGAAAAGGAGAAAGCTCCCCGTTGCCGTCTTCCCTCTCTCTTCCCATTGTTTACAGCCTGAAGCATTGACAGTGTTGCTCCGGAGTAGCTACGGGGGAAAACGGACACTTTGACATTCCACACCCTGAAATGTGGCAGCGGCGCGGTATTACTTGTAAACACTGTTCATTACCGCCCTGACAGCTGATGACCAAGGCTCAACCTTCCTGCACCTGCCTCCGTTCAAGACCGCACACAAACGGGACTCTCTGACTTCAAGATGCGCGATCAAAGCTGAGAGGCCGTGTTGGCTTCTATTTTCCTCTCCTGTGCTTTTCTGTCTCCTTGTCCTCACTTTCAACCATGTAATCAAGTGCACTTTATTGCTGTCATGTCTGCATAGGCCTGACTATATTTTTACCTCGGGCTTCATCGGTGTTGAGAGACTCGAGGCAGCGGAAGGAAAGAGGTTTGGAAAGGGGAAGGGAAATTTGATGGAACCCCTTCTAGTGCGGAGTGAGCGTGCTAAATAAATAGTTGATAAGAATTTGACTTAGTCGTGTAATAAGGGAGCTCTCCGAACAGTGGCAATAAAAGTTCAATCAGTTTGCATGCCACACTCGTCACTGAAATATATATCCTCAAACATCATCGAATTTAAGTTTCCTGTCAAAACCAATGGAGATTTCAGCGCGAGTCATTCATTTTGGCCCTATCTATAAGTCAGTTAGCTTTCCGTTTGAATTCCTTGGGAAATGTTTCATGAGCTTGTAAAATTGAATGGTAAGAGTGTAAAATTAATTTCCACATTGGAGTATGTGTTCTACCGAATGATTAAGACTCCAGCTGTAATTCTGACACGACTGTAAAAGGCTTGTTCCTATATTACACACGGAACAAAATGTAGCCTCGGGTCAAGTGTTTCTCGACTCCCTTGTTCAAACTGGATCGGTAACCCGTTGCTCATTCATTAAGGCGTTGCTTCTTTTAAAACAAATGTTGTTCAGTGTGTCATTTGAAGTCAGCGCGGATTTGGCAAGCGGACTTTAATGAATCTGAAGTGGTCCGGGCTGCTTAGAGACTATTGCTCTGTGATTTACAAGAGGGGGCGAGGTGATTTCATTTTCTTATAAATTTTAATGTGCCCCGAGGCGCACAGCTGTTTGCTATGCTTACAGGAAGACTGTAGAACAAAAAAAAAAAACAGAACCAAATGACACCAAAGCAAATTAGATTTTAGTAAATTACTGTGAGATTGGTTCAAAAATTCCACACAAGTCTGAAACTTAATTGAGAGATTGGAGAGAATATGATTGGTTTAGGACTTGTTCTTGTCCAGCTTCTTGGACTGAAATAAATCAAGTCGAGCTTTATATAAAGATTTTACATTCAGGGTTTCAGTAATCAGTAAAAATGCAAATTCTGTTGTTGACATGCTTATGAAATCATCATGAATCGCATAACCCGAAAAAGGAAAGGACCCGGCATGCTGCCTTGTGGTGTAAACAGAAAGACGGTCAGTTGTGACCAATCAAGGAGGATAACAAAGTTACAGCTGATAAAACATTAGCTCTCAAAAACTAACGAGGATTCATTCCTGTCACTCATAATGACATAATGAAGAAGGTTCATTGGTTTGATCATCAGAAAATGAGAGTAAAATGAGTAGCAATTGGCAATTGGTGGTGAGCTTGCTAAATAACCATTTCTCATAAAAAGCTGGTGAAATTTGTAAATTTGGGGGGAATAGTAATTTTCATTTAGAGTGGCCAAAAGAGTGTGAGCGATAATTTAATGGTTTTCATATTAGGAACACACATTCCCATGATCTGTCTGTTGATTTTCATCCTGTTTTTATCATAAAGATGCATTTGATGTCTGGATAATACAGTTTGATTTCGTTCTTTGATCTACAGATTGTTAACCATTGGCTTATTACACTTGGTCAGTAGCATTGACCGCCTGGGCAGATTATGTAACACAGGCTAACACGTAGCTAGCCTTGGCTGTAATGTAAATATGACGTACCTTACACTCATTAAGGTTTAAAAAAGCGTGCAACACAATGATCACGAGCAACAAAGACTGTCGTACGTGCGCAGTCTAAAGAGTCCGCATACGAGTGTCGATTGTGCGCGCGGTGGATTTATGGATGAGTTTTGAGATTTGAATAATTGATTTGTTCATGAATCACCTAGCCCTGCGTGCTAGCGCGCGCCGGTGACGTAACCGGGAACCAATTAGCAGAGTGCTTTGTTGAAATCATCTGTAGCCAAACATGACTCAGGGTCCGTGCAAATGCAGACTGCGGTCGGAGAGCGTGTAAATTTTGGGAACGATTCGGAAACGTTAAGTTTATGTCAAGCTAGCACCTCCAATAGCATCCTATTGTGTCCTTACAAAGACATAGACAGTATTAGAAAGACACACACAGGTTATTGAGTCTGTATGAATTATCTGGTAGAACATTTGCCTTGATAATGCACATTTCATATTACAGCTCGGCCCTCGAAACTATATATCCAACCCGTGTCTGTGCCTATAAATGTGAGTTTCATCGCTGTAGAGATATGGATTTCATTTTGGCACAACTAAGCATGTTAATATGATTGTCACTAATATCATTCATATTGGCAAAAATTTCCAGTTCAGCAGCTGAATATTCTCATATCCGGTGGGAGTGGGAACGTCATTTTCTTTTTCTCCCTTCCCAAAGAGGCAACAGCAATATTGCATGTCTTTTGAGTTTATGCAAAGCGTTCCCCCATTTTCCTCCAACAGCACTCACTCAGAGCAGCCATGGCAAATATCATTAAATGCCCTGCTAACACCCTGCCCCCCTCCTCCACATGCTCTCGCATATACACAAACAAGCCACCGCTCCCTTCTCTCTCTCTCTCCCCATAACCATTTTTCCTCTTCTTTCTATTTTTTTTTTTTCTTCTTCTCTCCCCGGCTATCACTCAGTGGCAGCGCACGAGGGGAAAGAGAGTGCATTGATCTGCCAAAGTGAGCAGCCATTTCACGGGGCAAGTCTGCGCGGCGTTCCTGTCCCTGAATGGGAATTGCTCATTTCACCTGGCCGCTTTTTGCCAGACTACTGGGAAGCCCCGCTCAGAGAGGGGAGGGGGAGGGGGGAGGGGGCGTGCAGGAGTCAGGGCCCCGGTCAGGGCTTGGCGGGCGGCAGATAAGAGCTCCTCGCGCCGCTCCTGCGTGCGCTCACCGCGTGCTGTCGGAGCGGCGCGTCTCCTCCTCTGTCTTTCGCGCACACACCTGTGCGCGCGCACGCACGCACGCAGCCTTTTCTTCTCCACACATGTGAGGCACTAATAATAACTTTGGCGTTCTGGTGAGTCAGCCCTTCTTTCCTCAGGCAAGGATAAAAGTAAAACACGGCGCCTTTTATTGAGTCTGAAATCACTAACTGTGGAATTCCCGGAACGGGACTTGAGCTCAGCCTGTATTCCGCTCACTGCCAAGACGCCATGTGTCCGCAAGATCTAATATTGTGTCCGAGGCGCGTGCTGATAGAGTGATAAACAGGCCAGAAAACTGTTTATGACATTCATATGGACAACATACAGCAGAGGAAATACATAGCTATGTGGGCACTGCCATTTCAGGATACACCTGAGTTCACATTGTGGACGTTCAATCAGGCTTAAATCGCCAGATATTGTATTTGTAGAGCAGATATTGTTCCGAATACAAATGAACATTTTCTGTCAGTGGATGTTTTGCTTTCATGTTCAGGATAAATGTTCCAAATGCTTCCATTAACGTGCACTAATTGCTTAATTGTCTGAGACGAGGTTGCACCTACGTGGAACGTCGGTTTAAGTTCGCCAGCGATTTTGTCCAATTAAAAGAATGTTCGTTTGAAAACTTCGGGCATCACCGCGTCATTACGAACGGGATCAAACCTCGGCAAAAGCATTTGCATAACTTGATACCAGAACCATACTGTGACCACGCCCAGTTCTTTAAATAAAGTGCGATCATGATTTACGGCTGCTCCGGAATATTTCTATTTTCACGCCGTTTCCTCAACATATCATGTCAACCGCATCTGTCTCTGCCAAACTTAACTTGCGTATAAGTGGAGCCTTCAGCCTTCCCGTGTCTGACTCACCTCTCCATCAGTACCCCCCCCCTCCCCACACACACACACACTCGTACCCCCTCCACTTCCCCATCCTTCATGTGTCCGAAACACATTCCATCCAGCGACTTCATTCCCCCACTTCATCCTTCACATGTTCTCAAATTTATTTCTCTCTCTATCTCTCTCCACCGTGGTCAGCCCACTCCCCCCCCCCCCCTCCCCTCCCTCCGCCGAGCCTATCTCTCTGCTGCTCTCCTTGCTCGGTGACAGTCTCATCACACTCTATCAATCAGGCTTGTGAGGGCCCGGGCGCAGTGCTGCAGCACAGCATCGCACAGTCCTCGTCTGGTCCCATCAGTGCCAGTCAGTCTCCCTCACTCTCTCAGTCACTTTAAAAAGGTTTAGGTTGCTGGATATAGTCTGTTTCTTCCCCTCCCCCGCCCCTACCCTCCCTCCCCCGCCCGATTGCAGGTCAGGAGATGGGAGGAGATCGGAGCCGGAGTCGAGATTCAGCTTAGCGCTTGATTTGATACCGCTTGACATGCTCTCCGGCCTGTCCCTGCGCTCCAAATGGGCTGCTCCTCTTTTTTAAAAACAAAGACGGATATTCGGACACGCGATCGGCTGGACACCTGAGCGGATACACGTGAAATCATGAAAGGAAAAAGAGAGAGGGAGGCGTCGCGTGGAATTAAAGCGAGCGGGAAATGATGCAAAACAGGGGGGGGTCAGGTCGCCCGCCGTCCTCAGCTCATCAGCTATTCTTTTCGGTCTCTTACCTGCCGCAGGCCTCATCCTGTGGTTGACGTCTCAGGAAAGAGAACTGCATGAACGAGAGAGACAGAGAAGGATCAGGATAGGGATGAATAGCTTAATCAACCTGTGCCCGTGTGGAGTAAAAGACCGGGCGAATCTGTACATTTATCACAAAGGAACATTTCATGAAAATAAAGCCCCGATGAAGTTCACTGTACAGTGTTTGCCATAAAAAACGTGTTCCGCTGCTCATCTAATGAGTCGATTGGCTCACCACCATCATGCACAAAACACATAGCGAAGACGGAACGCTCGCTTTGCGACCAAATTCAGTCGAGGAGGAACAGAAAATTGCGTGCGCAGCAGAGAATGACTTAACCGGTTATCGATTGGCTTTGTGAATCATAATGAAAACAAGTGTAATTACATTTTCCTTTAAGTAGCACAACAAATTAGGCTTGTGAGTTATTCTGGAAGCGAAAGAGGGGAGGGGGGAGGGGGGAGGGTCTTACGCCTAATGTGCTGGGAAGATTTTCTCCCAGCTATTTCCTTGCTAAATGCATTAGCAGATGCTGCTGTGCCCATACGAGCCTGTGGACTAATATTCTTGTAAATGATTAGCTACTTATTTAACCAACAGGGAGAGATGTGCTTTGGGTGGTTACGGCAAGAATGAGTCGGGGGATAAACATTTTTTTTTTGTTTTTTAAAATTTTTTTCTTCTTCAATATTTTTTAAGCAACACTGGCTGAGCTTTAATTTGACTCGTTATCTTCCCGAGCGCTATTGTACGGCTTTATGGCAGTCAAATGAGACGATTAGCATCAGTGATTATGGATGTTACAATTAGAGTAGTCTCCCTGCCCAAAAACTTCTCATTCAATCTGTTTTTTTTTTCCTGTGTGAATGTAGTTTGGTGATTTTTTTATATTTGTCTGAAAAACAGAAATAGAAGCAAACACTTCGTGGTCTTCGTGCACAACATTTACTCAGAGTTTTAGGGTCCCAAAATGGAACATGACAGGGTGACATAATTACCCCGGTGAGGATATGGCTGGTTACTAGCCCCTTCAACCTGACTTCATCAGCGGCGTGTTCCTAAGTTCCTTGTTATCTGGTTTCCCTCCGTACACCCTGTTCATGCTAATGAATCCACAAATTAAATTGTAGAACAGAGGAATATTAGGGGCGCCTGCCTTTTTGATGCGGCGAGGAATACTCAATTAGGCCGGATTTGGCCCCCGTAATTATTACATTATAGCTAAGATAAGTGTTCAATGGCAACGAATGCTTTGATGGACTTCAGTCCCGTGACAAAGGCGACGGGCGAGCAAAGGCGGGAAAACGCCGGAAGAGAAGAGGAGAGGGGTGGGAAAAAAAATATAATAATAAATAAAATAAAGGGGGGGGTGAGCAAGAGAGAAAGTGACAAGAAAGCTATCGCACGGGAGCCCCTGTCTGCGGCAGCCATATTTCATTACACAGCACCGAAGCTTAGGAGGCAATCAAGCATATTTAGCCATCCTCGTCTCGCCCACCCCCCCCCACCGCACCCAAAGCAATTATTACTCCCCAGTTTTTTACTGTGCTTTGCCATGGGGAAAATGAACCGCAGTACTTATCAGCTCAACGCATGCACAAGTGACTGGGGGTGGAGGACGCGTAGGTGTACGTGTGTGCGGGAGCAAGGGCACGCGTGGACGCTCGTGTTTGCGTTTCGGTGGGGGAGAGGAGAGGAGGGGAGCTGACCACTAGTGAGCAATAGGTTAGCTCTTTCAATCCCATTAGCCCGGTAACATCAGCACATTTAGGGGCAGCCGGCGGAGCGAGCAGGGGGAGATACAGAGATAACCATAAACATGTCACCGAAAAAATGCATTGTTATTTGCATTCATATTGGAAAGAGCCAAATTGATGTGGGGTCAAACAAGGAAGGTGAGGGTTTATGACCTGTGCATAGCTCCGCTGTCAGCAGCTCTGATCTATCGGAGCGGCCAGCCTTGTCAGGCTTTACGCCTGATTATATTATCACGGCTGACGATCAATGCGAATGAATGATCGTTCGTCCACAAAACGGGGGGGGGGGGGGGGGGGGCAGAGTGAAAGAAGACGGGACGCCAACGGCACGTTCTTCGGTGATCCGGTGAACGGCGACGCATTTCTCATCCCGGAGTCATCTCGTTAAGTGATGCCAGCGCAATGCAAAACACTTTCAGAATACTCTGGCTGCGTCTTTTCCTTTTTTATTCAGTCTGTGTTTTGTTTTTTGTTTTTTTTTGAAATATTATCTAGCGGTAATAGAGCAAAGCGGCAGAGCTGTGAAATAAAAAATAAAAAAAAAAACAAACATACTTCACTATTCTGTGGGTTTGGAGCGGCTAATGTGCACTCATTTGGGTGGCACGGCCGCCAACTGCAGCATTAGTCCCCATCTGGGGACTTGTGTTTTGGTGAAAGTGCTTCTCCATTTGTGAGACTCTTCAGTTCTGGGCATCCTCCCCAAGCCCATAACTCAACGTCCCTCTATCACTCCCGTGCGACTGGCTGTCATAATCATCAGCATTATGCTACCTCAATGGGCCTGATTTACAAGTCTGGACATGGCACCAGCTCCGCGCCAAGGGGTAAACATGAGGCTGTTTCGCTACCGCCAAGCCCTATTTCTCCGCACTGCATTTAATGGGCAGGAGAGGCCGATATTCATAACAGAAAAGTAGCTTTTCAGATCTATGATTTGTTTACAAGGATGCAAATAAAAGCCTTAAAAAAGGCTCTCAGGTTTTATACATTTCTGCAGTCAGATGCACACACACACACACACTGTTTGCTGGAGAATGCGGTGGTAGTATACATTAATATATGGATTTATTAGGTTTGAACATTATAGATTAGGCATGCAAGAATTATTAGGTGCATGGCGGCGGGGTTACACTTTGTTTTTCTTTTTGGTGGATGGTTTTAATTTGGGGGGGAAGCTAGTGGAATTTTTTCTCTTTTCTCACCCTATATTTATGTTTCATTCCAGACTTTCCTTGCAATCTTTCTTTCTTTCTTTCTTTCTTTCTTTCTTTCTTTTAATAGTTGCCACATGCCGACAACGCAACAACTATTGATCAGTTTTGAGAAATGTAGACTCCAAACATTATTTTTCAGCACGACACACGAAGGCGTAACTCACTCACTCCTGGCAGCAGCAGGATCAACTGTATTTAATTTATTCGTTTTTAAATCTGTGACTCCAATTCACTTAGTTTGACAAGATATGTGCAAGATATTTAATATTCAAAACAGATTTTGTTCCCCAAATAGAACGTCCCCTCATGTGGTTGAAAGCTAAAAATAGAACGTGACATCCACAGACATGATTAGATTGTATAAAACCATACAGCGTCCCTCCTGCATACGCGGGAAGCAGGCAGCCTCACATTGTTTTCGCGGTGTCTTTTTATACATCTCTGGACTTTGATCATACTTTTTTTTTTTCTTCACCTTGAGGCAGCACCTGGCCCTTTCCTTAACCCTCTCAGCCGGTTCCATAATATTATATTAGCCCATATTCATCCACATATTGCGGCTGCTAAGTGATAGGCCACATAAATCAATTTTTATATATACACATACAATAACAGTTATATGCGGCTCCCAAACCGCCTGCTGATAGCTGCCATTTCTTATCTCTCTGGTTGAATATGGCACCGGCACTTTTGCTTGCTGTCTAAATGGAGGAGATTGAGAGAGAGGGAGAGAGGGAGAGAGGGAGTGCATTTTTGTTCAAATTACTTAAGCTGCCTACAAAGCTCTTTGTTAAGCTGCATGGTTATGAAAAATTCACTGAAAGGAAGGAAATCTTATTCGGTGGAAGAGAAAAAAAAAACACAGAGGATCCACCTGTGCAGGATGTGTCTGACTTTTCTCACTCTGTCGCGTGCACGTCGCGGGATTTCCGGGTTAAAACGGATTCCATTTGCATGTTTGATCCGACTAAAAGCCGGCCGGCTTCCTCACAAACTTCCGGAGAGGTTCTAATATCTGTAAAGCAGCGTCCATCCAGGGCATATGCAGAGGGGCTGTCCCTCCCAGCCTCTTCTATTTTATATTTTTGCCTCCCTGAGAAAGGGTGAATGCCGAGTGTAATTCTGCCTTCTGCGGCGTTAATTTGAGACGCCTAATGCACGAGTCAATCAAGCGTGTTTATTTTTCCTCTCGTCGAGTTGTGGGCTTTAACATTTGCGGGGAAACGTGTACCCCGCGGTTAATGAACGGAGCTGAAAATGGGCTCTCGCAATCGAGAATCGGCGAAAACGGCGCCGAGCGCATATCCTCCGTCTCTGCCGCTCGTAAGGTTCCAGGGCGAGGAGAGGGAATTTTGATTGTTCTCCAAATGGCATCGAGCATAGGTGTTACGATGGCAGGGGAGGGCCCCGTCGGCGGGCAGCGTGATGTCGTGAGACCGTTTTGATAGACAACGGCGCGGCAGGGGGAAAAGGAGAAGAGAGGAAGTGAGATTCAGGACTACAGAGCCAAGAGACACTTTCTCTTTCACTCGCTTGCTCCCAACTGCTCCCAGTGCCAGAGACACGGGCCGCTGCACAGACAGATGGCGAGGAGGTGTGTGTGTGTGTGTGATGCAGGGTGGGGTGTGTGTGTGTGTGTGTGTGCACGCGTGAGGTTGGTGGTGACGCTATCCGGCTTTGTGCAAGTGTAAGAGATGTGGGGGGGGTGGGTGCGAGAGATATAAGAGGGGAAAATGAAGGAAGGAAAAACACTGCAGAGGTGTGTGTGTGTGTGTGTGTGTGTGTGTGTGTGGCTTTATCGTGCAGCCATGAATCCACGTGCTCTTTTTTTTTTTTCTCTCTCTCTCTTTTCTTTCACGTCCACGTGGCCCGCGCGCTCCGTTACGGCGGCGATGAAAGTTCACCTGCGCTCTCTTGTCACTTTGCGCTCACCCGTCACGCCGTGCGGGGACATGGCAAGTGAGGGACCTCTCCCCGATGATGAGAGGCACACCTACAAGAGGAAGTGTGGGTGTGAGGACGAACATTCTGCATTGACAGACTGCCATCTACTGGATTTTACTGTAATTTCAAAGCACACTATTTTTTTTTTCTATTATTATCAGGACTCCTCTCACATACTGTACAGTGTATGCATCTGTGCAGTTCCTTCTGATGATTGTCATTTGCTGGGATGATGCCCACTGCATGTCCACGGATCTGAAGCATCACACACACACAAAGCTGTTCTCTCAACAGCGGCTTTGTGGAGAATGTTTGGTCAGTGCGTGCTGAGAATACTTCACAGTTGAAATTAGTATTATCTTTTCCAGTAGATATGTTTAAGGACTTCATTTAAATCCAGGATTATGTAAATAAACACTGAAGTTAAACAAAGATGTGTATTCTCAGATTACGTAAAGTAAGCTGAATTAATGAAACTAGTGCATTAAGACTAATTCCACTTATTTAAAAAAAGCAAAACAGATGTGGCTGTGTATGTTTATGTAATATCTCCATGCACGTCTATGAGGCTGTCGAAAGTCGACAGGAGCGGGAGCCAATCACTGACGATGGGAGGGAAATCGCCTCTTGGAGATTGAGTCCTGCAGCACAAACGGTGACGCACAGCACCATCTTGTGGCTGCACGACACTGACTAAAGTAAAGCTTGGCAGAAATCACCATTTGACTTGGGGGGGAAAAAAAGGAAAAAGCAGCCACCTATACATCCTGCACATTTGACGGTCCGACTCAAAACCAGGATTCTTGATTGATCTTTGACAGCCGCTGAAACGGCCTTCCCCTGTTAAGTCTGATACGGAAGGACGCGTCTAAACATTTCTCTTTCATTCCTTTTGGGGATTGTAATCGGATTAAGTATGCCGAGGTTTTAATTAAATGGATCATGACGCCCGCTTTTGCCACGAGGACGTTTACCATAAATGTTTGCACTATGATATGGAACGCAGAATGATATAATTAATCATGTCTATTTTTGCCCCATTAGTGCTTAGTTTTTCTCTCCTTTCCGCCCGCCCTTGTGCACGTGAGCTCGTGTTTTGCGGGCGAGATCTCTGCATGCATTTCAAAAGGCGCCAGAACCATTACCTGTCGCGCGACTAATGAGCAGCCGGTGTGCGGTTAGCGGTCATGAAATATGCACGGGACTTAAACACCTCATCCATAGTGCCTTGAGATAAATCCGCGCATTTCATTAAAAACGCACGCGGTGGCTCGGCTCAGCTGCAAAACGGGATTCCTCCTTTGCAGGGGAAATAAAATGAATTATCTACGCTTGTTTCCTCATAATCACAATAGCAATGTTAATGTTAAAGAATTAGCACTCTTATTACAACAAATTAGGGAAGGTTATAAATCTGTACGTCTGGAGAACTCGGCGCACGGCGTAGAAGTATGCACAGTATTTGAGTAAGTAAGTTGGAGGTTATCGTAATTAATATCTGCCTTTTTCTTTTGGTGTTTTCCTGATCTACTATGGCCGGTACTTCAATCTGTAATCCTGTCTGTTTGCGGCTTAGCAGAGATTCACCCTGGGAAACCCCTGGCTGCTATCTGACATAAAACAGATTTGATCCATTTTCCTGAGCATATCTGTCTTTTTCAGAGGAGCCGTTTTTCAAAAGAAATACGTCAGCACTCCGGGGATTATTATTTTTTTTAGCTAATCACCAAAAGACACAACCTGCCCGACATTGCTTTGGTTCGACGACGCAACGCGCCAAGCCAAAAAAAAAAAAGTCCTTTCCCATTTAGATGCTTATTTTGATCTTCTTTTATTCTCATTGTATTGGTACAATCTGATGTATTAACCATTAACTTCATGCCCGGCTGGGTTACACGATTATCTCGCGCAAATGAAAAGTGATTGAGCCGAAAAAGGAGGAAAAAAAAGCAGAAGATGGACTCATTTCAAAACCTTGTTCTACTGATGTTGAGCGAATAGACTCGTCATCGTTCATCCAGATTCGCTGCTCCGAGAGCGAGCGCCGGGGAGTTGGCGCGGTTGACTCCGTCGGGAGATGAACCATCTATCAAAGCATCCTGGAGGTGAATATTCGGGTAAACATTTTCCCTCTCGGTCCTGCCTCCTTCCTGACACTTCCGCAGTGTTCACAGAGCAAATGTAAAAATAGAATTCATTATATACTGTAGTACATTTTTTTGGAAGGTTTTCCTGTCCTGACCGAGGCCTCAAAGGCAATCAGTCAATCAAGCAAGCAAGTTTATAAGGTACAATCAGTGCGAGATGTAATTTTCTGTTGTGTGTGTGTGTTTTCCCTAACCGGCTGATGTTGAATGCGCTCAAGTGTAAGCACCCAACATGTGGGATGAGCGTGATGGATTTCTGGTATCGTTGGTAGTTATTTGTGGCGTGCCTGTAACCGCAATTCCCCAGCCACAGCTTATTGCAGGGTGAGGTTGAGCGAGATATACTCTGAGGCTGGCATAAAGCCACTGGACTTTGTAATAATTCATCGGGCAAAAAAGCCTTCCATGTACTCACCGTGCAATATTTATACCCCGCTGAATGTATTTCCTCAGCTACATCATCGCACAGGCCCGAGGCAGCGATTTTCTCTTCTGAGAACAGGTTTTAGTAGTTTAGACTTTAGTTAAATCTGGGGAAACAAACCTTGAATTTGTCCCGCGATCACGTTCTGTCTGCTTAGAATGATGCATGCGACTCTAGCTCCATGCCTATTTTTAAGCTTTATACGTTTTCTGATGTTATTAATGCCTGAATTCACTCCTGCGTCTGCATTTTCAGCTATCAGGCAAAAGTAAATGACAGAGTCGGTAAGTGTGTAATTCAATAATGCTGATGGTCCGCACTGCCAGTGAGCTTGTTATGTGTCTTATGTTCTCTGTGTTTGAACTCTCAGCAGAGTAAATGTCTGTTGTTTGTCTGCTTTGTTCTTGATTAGCCCTGTCTTTGATTACCCCCTCCCCATCTTGTTCTTTGGTTCTGTTGTTTCAATACAAATGTGTTCCTCTCCGTCTTCACGGAGGTTCCGCACGAAAATTTAAAGGCTTCAAAATTTGGTGGGGGAAAAAAAAAAAATCAAAGTGGAGGAGTTTAACGGAGGCAAGGATTTTGATTTTGATTCGACACGTTGTTGCTAATGACGGCGCTCCCTTAAAGACGCAAGACGCTTAATGAAGCACAGATGTAAAATGATATGAACAGATTCTGGGGTGTAATTACAGAGCGCTAAACCCTTGATTAATGTAACTTTGAATTTTTCATTTGCGATGACGTTCTTCTTTGAAATGAAAGTTTGAAAGTTTTAAAAATGTCAATATTCAATGTGACGGTCAACAGAGCTTTTCTGTTTGGCTTCCCCTCAACAGCTACGCTGATGACACACGACTGTACTTTCTAATCAACGGCTTCGAATCCAATTTCACATCAACGTTAGCTGTTTGTCCCTCTGAGCCCCACGAATCTTATAATACAAAAGGATTTCTATTTTTTTGACAAGGCTTAGTCCCGAAAGGCTAACTCTTTATAACTTAATAGAGACATTTTATCGTAATGTGGGTTTAAAGTGTATGTTAGCGATTAGCGGCATATCGCTATTGTTTTCGAAGCTGATGATGTTGGTCCAAATCTGGTTCCACCACTTTTAGCAAACCTTATGAACACTGTTAGATTCTGATATGAATTTATTTGAGAGGGATTTTTTTTTTCACCCATGGGGAAAAAAAAGATGATTAAAACAATCTTAACTGATTTTTTAAAAAGTTAAATGCCTGCCTCATGTACAAAATCAAAACCTTTTTAGATGATTCTGAAGATCAAAGGCTGAATCTCAGTTAAAAACTTTGGTTGGGTTTGAAAAAGGCTCAGCGATGGACTGTGGGGTTTTTCAGTCAAAATGCTGCTCCAGTTTATTCCGAAAGCTGCTTTTCTCATATTAAAAGCTTAAAATGAAGACAGATACGCCGCCGCTTGTTTCGCAAATAAAGCGCCTTTTTTTTCTCCCTCGAGAATTAATGAGATAAAGTAATTACTAAATGAGCCAGCGGAAATTCTAAGTTTATTATGGAAAAACCTTGTCTGAGGAAAACAGCCGGCCTATGGAGTCTGTTTGTGTCTGAATATGAAAGAGCGCCCGTCCTACTCACCAAGAAATGAGGCTCCTTTCTCGGGTTCATGCAGGTGCCAACATGCTGCCCAGTGCTGCTGTATTAGCTCGCCGACGCACCACTCAAAGTTAATGCCCCCTTTGCCCCCACCTAGGAGAGGACAAAACGACAACAGGATTTTCATCTTAAACAGCCGAGCAGAAAATATGACACAAAGCTTGGTTTAAAACTCACACGCACTGATAACACGAACTGGAAAGACTGTAATAACGCCGAATGAGTTTCTACTTTTGTCAATAACAGGACCAAAATCAACTGGCAGCAACACACTGCTCGCCTGAGAGGCTTATTCCATCTTTTGAAAGCAAAAGAAATCAGTGGATTAGATGTATTGCTAATATTAGCATGTTTTTCCAGGGACTGTTCTCAACAATGCACTTATTTATTTCCCTGCCGCGGCGAACAGTCAATAGGATACTTGTGGGAGAGAGCGCAAACAAATATGTCACATTTGATATGTTCATTTTGTCCTTTTTTCCCCTTCTCATCGAGGTGCATTGTGCTGTTTTTTCTTCTTCTTCTTCCTCTTTTGATATTTCACACAATATATACATGAGAGTGAATATAAGAAGACCAAAGCTGTAAAATGAAAACTCAGCGCGCTGCAGCCCATTTTGCAGATTGCTGTCATTTGGCAGATTTGACTGTAGTTATAAAGATGCGTCGGTAACAGGCAGAGCAAGCTGACTTTAGCTATATGAATTTACTCAACCGCTCCCTGCACATGAACCGAACAAACTGTTCATCTGGTGTTTGCAGAAAAAAAAAAAAAAAGAAAAACTAAATTACGGTGGTGCTATCCATAAAGTCCTCGCTCGAAATAATCATCCAAGGTCAATCTAGAAGACTCCGCTTTGCATCTCGTGGAACCACCTTAGTGGTATTAGAAAAATATCCTTAGCGTTTCGTCACGGGGCCGCATTTGCATAGAACTAACCTCTCAAAAGACATTAAAGACCGGCCTAAATCTGACATGCCTTTGGAATAGCTTATGTGCATTTGCATAACGTTTGCCTCCTGTGCAGGTGATAAAGCGGCATTAAGCCTGGATTACTGTGTTTGATTTTGTTTGTGCGCGCAGGCCTGTAGGTGTGCGCGTGCGTGCACAATGAATATATATACTTAGCTGTGTACCTGTAGACGTGCGAACTGGACTCAGTTTTAGCTGTTTTGGCATGCCTTAATATCGCCAGCAGGGCCAAAGAGAACAGTGTGCTATGCCTGACTGCCATGTTACTCATGTGACCTCATGAAAGTACAAGTCCCTTCAAGCGGTATAATAAATCATCACAGCCCGGGCCGGCCCATAACACATGCTTAGATGCACACACACACACACACGCACTTTTTGCAAGCCATAACCCAATATATCAAAGTGAAGAAGTATGGAAACACAATCATATCGGGTACAGTGACCCAGTGAGATAGCAGGATGGACCAGTAATCAGTTAGGTCACACCACACATCCCAGTGGAAGGCCTACACTTAACCCCACGGATGGCCGAAACATACTAAATATAAAGCTATTTTAATATTAGTCATCATTCAAATCAGCAGTAATGTGTTTTTTTTTTCTAAATTACAAATGGCCTTTGCTGTAAAAAGACGTCATTTTTCACTGTTAACGGGTCACATTTCATTTCTTGTAAGCAGTTTTAGGAAGTATACTTTGGAAAGTTTTTTTTTTTTTTTTTTTTTTTTTTGGCTGCTGCTATTCTAAACCAGGTCACCTGCTACTTCTGCGGATTCTGCTTTATATAACACAACTCCATCTGACAGGTGTAGGGCACCTATGTACCCAAAGTTCCCTGGGAAAATGCACCGCAACGTGATTTAACAAGTTTTTTTTTTTTTTTTTTAAAGGCTTTCTCGCTGAGAAGAAACGGTAGATTCAATTTAAATTTAATGGCTTAATGGTTCTTGAACAGGGCATTCCAACGGCCTCCGACGGACTGACAATTTCGCCGCTGTCATTTACAATACCTCGGGCGCAAAGTTAGTCTAACTCACTTGTCTGTACTTAACTGTTTTTGTCTTGCCTCGGCGCTGGAGCTACATCCCGTCGCTGTCATCTTTCATTGGGATCACTTTGCCACCCGAGCCTCCGACAAATCTTTCCCAAATTTTCGCGGTAATCGCCGCGAGGGACGGAGGGCATGGCATGTGCGAAGGGCTCTGAGTGAAAAGCATCATTGCCTTGTAGGGTACACACACAAACACACACGCACACACTCACACCCCCCCGTTTAACTCGCTTGGGGTTATATTTGAGGCTGCCAGCGAGTACAAGAAATAAAAGCAGGGGGCCATGTCCCAATAACGAGACAGCGCTGGCATAATTCTGTCTCGAAATAGCACGCGGCGAAACTTGTGTCGCAGGTGCATTTTGATAAGTTCATTGTAAATCCTGTGGACACAGAGGAGGAATGTTCTGGTTACCGGCCAGGGAGCAGTAACTCGGAGCAACACAAACGCTCCAATTACAGCTGCACCCGCGAGTCCTTTGGGGAAAACCACAGCACCACTTATTGATCTGAACAGCAGTGTGATAGAGGGCGAGTCCATGCCGGCACCGGCGGACATGGACTGCACTTTTAATTACCTTAACTAGGACGTTATTATGATTTCCAATAATTGGATATCAGTTAGTCCTAGAGGTCGTTTATTTAATTTGAGACATGGTTTCGGTGTGGAAGAGTGTGTGTGTGTGTGTGCTGCTGTGTGAAATGACCACAGACAAATGATATCATTACATTCTTGTGACAACATTTCCAGTGTGTGTTTTTAATCTGGGTCATCCTTTTTTTTTTTTTCCCCAAGAAGCCTCTGTGTGTTTGCGCGCTCGGACAATCACAATGTGCTAAAAGCACCTGTCAGTCCACTCCATCGAAATGCCGCGAGGGCTGCGGATGGATGCGTCATCGACACAGTTTTAATGGGGGAGACAGCTCAGCAGAGTGGCAGCAGCAGCAGCAGCAGCAGCAGCAGCGGCAGTAGAGATTCCTGTACTCCAGAGGGCACCATTAGCATGCTTTATGTGTGTCATTATGCCAGACTGAGCAGTACCAGACATATTTCAAGCAATTAAGCATCCGTCCAGTGCAGTGGCAACAACAACCACCGTCTGCGGTATTGATCTGCGATTGAAAAGACGTTTGCAAATGGGATTAAAGCCGGACAGTGTATTAATACTGCAAACGCGGCCATTGAAAAAGGCCATTCGTGCTTCTATATTTAACACCCTGCTTAAAAAAACCAACAGGAAATCAAACCTAACTTGTTTGCCAAGCTGGAGACTGTTTTTTCATATCCGATAATAAAAGTCAGGCGGTCATGAAACCGGTTTACCCCGACTGACCGATAGATCATCTGAAGACACGTATCCTTTAGTCGCATTCATCTATACTAACAACATTTGGTTGTTTGACCCTTAATTTGATTTCTATGGGTTGACATTATTAAATTGTTGGCAGCTGAACACTGAAAATAGGATTCTGGTCACCGTTGATTGTCATAGATGGAGTGCTTTATTAAATAACACAATTTCAAGGAAAGGTGGATCTTACCAGTTTGGAATAATCTACGGCAATTGCTGCTTCGGACCAGAGTGATGAAAGAAGAGAACTCCTCAGAACATCCCTAGAGGGGAAAGAGATAGAGAGATCAGAATGAGTCATGGCTTAGTGTCTTTGGTCGTTGTTCATTCACAGCTAAACACTTGGACCTCTGCGCTGTCGATCAGTGCTAAGTTTTGCATTGAAATGTATGGAAACGAGTGCGAACCCGCACGCTGCAGCCGCTAAGCGTTACCGGGTTATCAGCATAGTCCCGTTAGGTTTTGTAAGCATGCTTCGTGTACTTTGAGGAGGTGATTTTTTATTTTTTTTTTCTCGCTGCGCATAATGAGAGCTTCTAAAAATAGACTCCTGCCTGAACGCTGACAGTGCCTCCACCACATACTGAAGACAGGATAGCAGGATGTTTGGTTATGTCTGCTTGTAAGTAATAATTTCTGACAGCGGCTCACGCTCATACACCCTTAGTTGTGTGCAAGAAAGCATGAATACGTGCCTGACGTACACACACACACACAAATACATGCCCAGTGATAACCATACAGTACACATACATAGAACCTTAATTGAGTTTGTCAGCCGCTGGGTTTAGATTGATGACTGGAAAATAATAGGCTGGCAAGAGACCCTAAATGATGTCCGAGGAGCATAGAGGTCCTCTTCATTCTTGAGAATACACAGACAGGCTTTGACAAACACACACACACACACACATCAATATTAACCGTCCCCCATGTTTACCTTCTACATCTCTAAGACCCAACCAGCTTCAATAATGGAAGAAGAGCGCCTTCTTGGAATTGCTCGACTGTCCCCCAATCGTCACAGCGGCGCAGACTGACAGATCTCTGCCTCTGTTTGTCTTGCATGACAACGACTGTGATAATTGGTTGTTGGACACCGTGGCGCACACTACCTCAGCTGTCTGCTGTCCCCGTGCAGCATCCCGCATCTTCAAAGCACAACAAATATGAATCGAGCTTGACTTTTTTTTTTTTTTTTTTTTTTTTTTTGCATTTATAATGCTGCTTCACTTTTTTTTTCTGGTTTGCTGAAGCACTTGATATGCAAAAATCATATGTTTACTTTCGAGATCAAAGTTTCCTTCTCCCTCCCCTCCTTCATTTTCCCTATCTAAAAATGGACTCCTTTCATTATGCAAGGCAACAAAGAGCAGTGCCTGCTCACGCGGCCCATTCCAAGCATACTGATTAATTAGCTTGTATAATTAGCTTAATGATTTAGAGAAACATGGCCATGGCCACCCAAGAAGCTATGCTAATGGACCCTGTCTATAGCAATTAAAATGCCCATAATTTAACAATGGCGGCCTAAAAGTCCAGATAACTGCTGTGAAAAAGTAAGTGGCGCAGTAATCGATGTAGCGTCGTCTTAGCTGGTGCTGTGTTAATGAAAACTGTTGCACTCATCTCGTTGCGAGTCGCGCGTTTGCGCGGGATGATATTTTCCAGAAGTGCAGACACCACTGGAAGACTGAGAGCTAATGAAGTGTTTTCATTTCTCACTATGACGATTAAGTTCAGCGCTGGCGGCACATTCGGTGCACTTAGACCTCAAATTAGACTTGAAATATGATGTAAGACGCTGAAAGTGTGAGACCTGCTTCTAGTGTTACATGGAGCAAAGTTATCCTCCCTCTATCTTCTCAGACCATTCCACTGTATATCTCCTGTCTGCTAGTTATGTTAACTCCCTCTCTGTGTGAGCACATACTGTTATGTGCATGAGTTAGGACATGCAGTTGTGGACTTTACAGTTTCCATTAAATGTGAGTCAAACCAGACAGTATCTCTGCTCTCTGACAGTAGCATCAGCATTCCTGGCTGCACTTCCGACATAAATCGCCCGTTTATGACCTTCCCCTGAACAGTAACCAACAGAGACACCGGCTCGCCTCATAAAACCACCAGAATGTTGAGGTGGAGGTGAAGATAGCATTTATCCATACACGACTTTTAAAATGCCAGTCAAGTGGGAGCACTTAGAAAAAAAAAAATGTAATCCTCATTTGTTTATATATATATATATTTTTAGCGCTCTGATTGAATGCTGGGAATATCACACCCAGTCATAAATGACTGGTAATTTACGACGCACTTTGCTGCTGACAAAGCACAGGAATTATGGCACCGTCGGGCTTGTATAAACAGCACAGGAAATGGACTGCAGCGTGGAGGGTTAGTTCAATGTTTATTGCGAGACCACTGTAAAACACACACAGCTTCGAGCCTGTGGGAAAAAAAAGTGTCATCTGATACTTTAGAAATGTCAACAAATACATTGTCCAGTTGCAAATAAAGCTACCGAATACTACATAAAAATTGGGGTAGTAGTCCAGTGGGTTATTCCATGCACTTTTTAGGTAACACCGCGGCTGAACTTTATATGATTACCATATAAAGTTTGTTTAGTTGAAGTATTTACCAATCAGTATTTATCTTTATGACCACCCAGCAAATGCAACTATAAAATAAACAAACACGATTCTTTTTGTTCTGTTTTGGTCTCCACCAACTCGCTGCTAAATACGCCTCTCAGTGTTTAGGAGCTAGTTGCTTGTTTGGCCTGCTTATATGGCTGCCCGGTGCATCCAGAAAAAGTTGACTGATGAGAGCGGTAAAAACCGGTAAGACCGCAGGCCGTAAAACAGCAGCGATGACCTGTTAAGATCTTAAAACGCTCTGTAGAGCTGAGGGGGAAACTGCAAAGTCAGGCGCTAATCCACTGTGACCTACACACAATACACACAATACAGAGCCACCGTTCACATAATGTAATGATTAGATGAACCCCAATTCTTGCATTCATTGTAATCAATTTAAGTTTGAAGCAGTAGAAAGTAGAAGGACGTTCAGCACACAGCGTGGCGTAGAAAACACAGCGGTTCCCATCTGTTAAATCGTTTCTAAGAACATGAACAAAGAGGAGAAACAAAGCTTTCTAGGCTTTACGCAGCAGCTATGGATCAGCAACTACTACGGTATAGTTCTAGTTCAAATTCCTGAAGTCGTATGACGAATCAGAATTCAACGACAGTAGTGTATCATATTTTAAAAAATGGTAACTAAGTAACACTACCATGACCACATTGTTTCAGCACCTCCAATAGATTCCATATGCCGCCTCCCTGAAAGCCTCCTTAATGGAACATTGTAAGGCAAATGTGTCATTAGGATCCGCAGCGCTCCCAAACGCACTAATTGCAACGCGAGCAGTCTGTTTGTGTCTGTGTCTGCATGTTGCCGGCAGGTGCGATGCTATTCACTTGTGCGAGCTGAACATCACAGTCCCGAGTTTGACACCATTGTGTCAAAAACTCTGTGCTCAGCTCGTCAGCTCTGGTGCGCTGTGCCCAAACAAGCCAGCTAAAAATGAGCATTTGGGAAGTGATCTGCCTTTCGCTCCCCCCCCCCTCTGTCTCTGTACCAACAGCTGCCTCAGTGGCATAGGGTAGCGTCACTGTCAGACGTAGATGGAATTAGTTATATAGCGCATCATGTGTCTGTTCGGAATTGGCGTCATGCAACCCCCAAAAAAAGATACGCTTTGGGTGGGAGGAGGTTTGATATTTCCGACACATTTGCATACGTTTGCGATAGTCGGGCTGATGTTGACGGGGTATCACATTTGCCGTGTGAGCTGTCTCGCAGAGAAACGCTGCCATCCAAACTCCAAAGATCCAAATTCTAAAAGTCACTCTTTTTTGAAGAAGCAACTTCATGTGTATAGAGTTATGTGCATAGTTGGAGTGAACGTTGGGCATGTGCCGACGCTTTATTTTTAAAACTAGCATTTGGCGTCCCTCCTCTCCTTAATGTAATTGCTAATCCTTTTATAAATAGCAGTGTTTCTTTCCTCAGTCAAGTTTTGTCTTCTGCACACAAGCGCGACAGACAGATATAGTTCTCAGGCAAACTGAAATCTCTCCCCCCGTCCTTCTCTCAGATTGAAGACTGTGGAAGGCTGCTGCTGCCGCAGCGGTGAAAGAAAGAATAGGTGAGCACAGACTTCATCTTCGTGCGGCACCTTTTTTTTTTTTTTCCTTGTCTGCAGTCAAAGCCCTCTTATCAGCAGAGTTTCACGCTGAAAACTTTCCATCACGCCGAAACCGCTCCTCCCCAAAGGCTATCATAATCTGCTCAGCATGCATAATGTTAATCGTTCAAATATCTCATCAACACAACGGGATAAGCGCGCTGTCAGTGCGAAGACAGGGGTGGGGGGGGGGGTGGAGTGCGCGGTAGACAGAAAGTGAGAGGAAGGGGTTAGGGGAGGGGGGGGTGAGGCGATGAGGGTAAAGGGTGAGAGATCAGATGAGACGGTGAAACTGAGTATGAAACAGGAAGATGCAGCGGGGATGGACAGGAAGAGGGAAAACACATTAAGGCTAAAGTGGGAGAATTAGATGAAGAGAGAGGCAAGGCGGTTCGCTCCATCTGCCTTCGGCACTGTTAGGAAACTCTACGCCGCTGTATTCTGTCCCTTCTTCCAGTCAGCTTTGGAGAAGATGATAGCATTGATCATCTTCTTAAAAGACCGCTTTTCCTGTCACCGTATCACCTCGCGTCATTAAAATGACTGGTTGAGTTGCCTTAAAAGGTTTCTCTCGTGGCTGGTAAAGGCTGCGAGCTGTTGGATCGCCTTCCGCGTTCTTGCCTCCCTTCACTTGATGAGGCTGCTGACAAACCTATGAGTGCCGATGTGCCCGTTATCTTAATTTTCAGCAATCAGCTCTGTTATTAGATCGAATGCGAAGAAAGGCCGACAAAGTCGGGGAACGGCATCTATTCAAAGTTGTGCCGAGTTGTGTCCCCGCCGAAGGCATGGGCGTATTCACACGGATTGAGATTTTCTGTAATTGGACGGACGCGCTCATCAATCAGAAATAGGTAATTCCATCACATCACCATCACCTCAACGACAGATACGTCTATTGTCCTGATACATCACTTCTTGGACGCTCACCCCCCCCCCCGGGTTTCCCTGAGGAGTTCCCATCTCAAATCTCATGAGTACCGGGAGAAGGAATGAAGTAAATAGATTTTGTTCTCAAGATTGCTCACATTTCCTACTCTATAAATCCACTTGTCGCTGCATTAATCTTTAGGAAGTTTGGGCCGCCCTGTGCCTCTGCTTATTAGCCAACCAGGGATCAATTTATCACCTTTGAGGACAAAGAATGGAGGCGTCGGGGGATTCTCTCTATCCCTTTGATTTATGGAGTCGGAGGAGAGGCAGGGCATTTTTGGGTCATGCAAATTCTTCCCGGCACAAGTGCCTGCCCCATCTACGTCCTCTTTGTGTTGAATTAATTTCTTTGGCAGCGAGAGGAAGAGCGGGATCTGCAAGTAAATCAGGCGGTCGGGGCATGAATGAGAAGGTGAGGCTTGTTCAAGTAAGTGGTAATGATGACACTCACCACGTCTCCAAGAGAATTATCCACCCGCAGTGATGGCTGGAATTAGGGTCGCCGGATTTGACTGAATGTTTCTCGAATAGACGGCGCAGGGCTAAGATCTGCCACCACTGCTTTCACACAGTTCCAACCCTTCACCACTAGTCTGTGCTATCGGTCTGGCAAATTCCTCCTCCGCTCTTGTGACCCATTTTTTTTTTTTTTTTTTTCCATGCGAGGAGCTGCAGGAACGCGGCTGCCCCACCTCACCTGCGATAAGTGACTACCTCATCTTGGCAAACGAACTACAGTGCCGGGCTCCTGCTCTTACAACAGCATTTGTAATTGTCCTCATGTAAATGATGGGCTTGGGATGGGGTGGGAAAGGGGGGCTTGGGGGAAACGTATTTCCCGCGAAGTAGAAGGAGTTGGAGCGAGGCTGATGGAGCGCTGCTGTTTTTTTTTTTGCGGTTACAAGGCAGGTTTGAAACATTGCATCACGTATTGTTCGGCGCACAAGTGTGGATGTGGTGTGATTCAACCTCTTGTCATGAGACACTATAAAAAGCGGGGCATGGGAAAGGCAGGTTCTGTTTTCAGGTTACAAAATGCACTTTTATTTCCGAACACACTCATTCTTCCTGCGAGCCGCGTGTGTGTGTACGCGAGCCACTGCGCCACTGGCGCGTGTTTGTACTTCAGTCTATATTCTGTGAGTTGTCCAAAGCATTAACACACATTCACTTTTTTTTTTTTTTTCCTTTTCAGTCCTTCTCAGATATTTAATTTCACAATATCTTCCAACTCATGCATTTCAAATCAGCCCAAACTCCATCCCGCTGCCTTTTAACTACAAACTGTGTGCAGGCTCCACTTCACAACTCACTCGCCACTGTCTTGGCTCTCGTCCACACTCATCCCTCCTCATAACAAATGAGCCTGTGCCGGCCAGCAGATTTCTCCTACGCCTACCAGTTCCGCCACATCTTTGTCATCTTCTCTCTCCCCGCGCTCTCCCTCTCGCTCTCACTTCCTCTCCCGTCTTCCCTTTTCTACCTTGTTTAGGCGCACTCTCTCTAGCCTTCTTTTGTGGCACAGAGTGTAAGGCTCGCCGTTTGCTGAGTGGGCAGCGGGGAGCGGAGGAGGAAAGAAGAGAAATAGAAAGAAGGGCGCAGAAGGAGGAGGGAGGAAGAGAGTTATCTAACAGGATTAAAGGAGAACAACGGAATGGAGAGCACTTAAAATACTCATGACATGAGCCCTCTTGCAAAAAGGAGGGGATGAGTAACAATGGCTGAATCACTCTTGAGGCTCCCTGTCTCCACACAATATGCTCTCTCTCTCTCTCTCTGTGTCTTCTTCCTCTCTTTCTCTAGTGCCACCTATGTCTCTCTTTCAGTCTCCTTCCATCACCCCCTTTTCGGCCTCATTTTTACTTACTGGCCAGGGGATTTGATGGATCTCAGAGGAGTCATGTTAATAACGTCAGATAGAGTGGCTTTAATTAACCAATGGAAGAAAAGGTATTCAATTCCGATGGAATGACAAGCACTTCCTACTTGAGTAGATAGAGCTAGATCGAGGGTGGGAGCACGGATGGGGGGAGGGAATGAGAGAGGCCATCAGGATGTGCGAAGAGAGATATAAGGTTTCCTAAGCGGGGGAACGGGGGATCTGGTGAATTTCGAGGAGAAAGCAAGAATAAATGATGGGTGGGTTTCGGTGGGGACCGGAGAAAAAAAGAAAGACAATCAGATATTTGGCAAGAAGGCAGAACAAAGCGGTGTATAGCCAAGGGGTGGGTGGATAGATGATGAAGTAGGGCCTGTCAAGAATTGGGCTCGAACAACTGCTTGGCCCACTTCTGTCCCAAACCAGGGAGAGAAATGGGAGAGAGAGGGATTTCACAGCAAGGCCAAACAAATTTCTTAGTTACCTTTACCGGTCTGCTGCACACAAGCGAGTGTGTATTGAGATGTCGACAGCAAATAGGAAAGGATACCCTTCCCCTCGCCCCCACCGTGCAGGAAGCAGAAAGGTGGAACAACATGACAAATTTCCTCAGGGCGGATCGAACTTTCGGGAGAGAATAGCACTTCAAACGATCGGCGTGCCTCGCCAGCTTTCCCTGCCCGTCTGACTCACGAAGATAGCAGCCGTCTGGCAGCTCGGCCCGAAAAACAGACGCGCGCGCGCTCGCGCACGCCGACGCGCTCCTCTGCACACAGGTGTGGGAGCACACAGGGTTTTGCATAAGTACACAAAAGCCCTCTTCTACTGTACTCCCCTGAACATCCTATCCCTCGCCCGAACACACAAAACACCGAGGCATCCTCCACCTTTTTGTAAAGGAAGACGCGGCTAATCCTTTGTGCAAATCTTGACAGCAGCCAAAAATTTGAGGCGATTTTAATGCAGTCAACCAACGTGTTTACAGTTGCTATAAAAAGGTTGCGCTCGGCGCATAATATCTTCGGATGAGGTCTCTGGAGTCGCCGCTGCCTCTCTTTTTATATCACACAACAAACATGTGACGGCAGTGGTGGGAGAGAAACTCTCCGGTCTTTGTAAATAGGGCACCGTTTGAATATTTTACTCATGGCTTGTGCTTATTGAGCATCCACTCCTTTTGAATCATAAATAAACTGTAAATAAGTACAAGCAAACACGCGTGTACGTGAGCGCTAACGGGCCGATACGATCCATACTGTCCTTTGCAGCAACCCCTTGATGTTGATATAAGGGGCGAATTTTAATGATAGTAAGATCATGGCAGTATTCACAAAATAATGACGACTAGGCCGTCTGGTAAATTGACTGAGAGATTTAGCTTTTGGTGCTGACTCTCCAAAGAGAGGACTTAAGGAGCTTCTGGGATTTGAAAGTTGAAAGATAAAGGCTCTGTTGCACTGGGGATCTGTGAGTACTTCAATTTTCAGCACTGCGCCATGACAAGAATCATTAGGCCAGGAAAGGGGGAAAAAAAAAAAAAAAGAAATCTGATGGAATAATTCAAGAGCATAATCAGTTGTTGACAATGGCAGGGGAGAGTGGAAGAGGAGGAGGAAGACAGAAAGACAGCCTTCGCAGATGACGGCGGGGGGGGAAACTCACAGTGACCAGACGGCACTCTGACATATTCCGAATCTTCCCTGACACACTCCTGAAGTGTGACGGTGAGGGACAGATGGGAAAAGCAGAGGGAGACGAAATGTAAAGTCGACGGACAGCATGTATAGAGGGGCAGAAGAGGCGGTTAAATCAAAGGATTAAAGAAAAGTTGGAAAACGGTCTTGAGAACTCTTTCAAGTTTACTCAAGTGCCTTTTGGCAAGGCACTCGCACAGGCAGCTCCGATGAAGCCGCTCGGTGGCAAACAGCACAGCGACGGGCAGCTCCTAGGTGTGAAGGTGGGAAGGACTATGACCTCTTTCTCTCTGCGACTACTCCCCAAGGCTGTTCCTGTAAATAAGAATGTGCTCTTAGTCAACACGCCTTGTCTGATAAAGGATTACGCTTTAAAAAGAGAGCACCACGGGGTGAGATAGAAGGCGGTAGAGCAATGGAGCAAAATAAATCACTTAACGGGGTGAGGAAATAGAGCAAGTAACAAATTACAAGGGATTGTTATAGCCCGATACGCCGAGCGTCGTGGATTTGACATCGGAGAAGACGGTAAGGTCAAAGGCATCACCGCTGCCGTGATTGCAGCTGATCCGAGACCTGTGACGGAGTGATGCGCATCACCGTGCACTTAGCGACGGCGTCGAGAATGCTAAGAGGGAAAGTCGCGTCACTCGACGAGGAGGGGGAAAGCGAAGGGGGTCGGCGGGGAGGGGGGGGGGAGACAAAGCGCCGAGAGGCAGCCGCCAAGGATGGATGACAGAACATTAAAGGCGTGGAGTGTAAACCCAAAAGTGGTACAGCGAGGCTTGAAAAACACCCAGAGAGGGAGAGGCAGTCGGGAAGAAGGGAGGGAAACCGTGTGAATGAATATTAGGAGGAGGGCTATTCACCTGGTGTTGATATGGATGAAGGCGGGTAGGGGGGAGGAAGGGGAGCAGGAGGAGGGAGGAGACACTAAAAGTGAGGAGAGAGTGTGCAAAAGAGAGATAGGGCTCCTTGCACTCCTCTGGGAGGCTCCGGGGGGAAGAAAAAAAAAATTGAGAACGACAGGTGAGATAGAGAAAGAGTGAATGGGAGAGAATGGCGAGGGGAGTAAAGAGTATTGTGGGATAAAAGAAAAGGAGAGAGAGCGGAAGAAAAATTTTGGAAAGCGAGCGGAGATAAAAATAGAGAAGGAGACAGAAGGAGAGACATTCCGAACAAGTCCAAACTATCGCGCCAGAACACACTTATCTCCCAAAGTGCAGACAGTACATTATCGCCACTGGCACTAAAAACAGCCTGAATCATCAATAAATGAAATCCAGGCGCAGGTAAACACGACGCAGTGTTTCAAGCGCAGAGGTATCAGTGCTGACAAAGGGAGCGCGATGGCGGGAGGATACGGCCGCGCAGGCGATTTCTCATTATCTGCCGCGTGTCAGTTATTAACGCCGCGTCCATTCGAACATCTAATTAATGCAGATAGCCAAATGCCAAACCTGATGAAATACCGCGATGAGGGATTAGCCGGAATAACAAACGCTCTGACCGGCATAACTTTGTCTCCCTGATTAGGTGGCAGAGAGAGGAGAGTGAGAAAGTCTCTCTTCCTCTCTCATTTTTCTCCCTCTCTCCCTTCCCCTACCTCCACTTCACTGTCCTTAATGAAGACTTTTTCCTTCTGCCACATGCCCCCATTCTCCCAGCTTCACTCCCCTCAGTCGCTGAGCGCTGTCCTAATTCCATTCGGATAGATGGAAAAAGGGGGAGAGGCTCATTAAAAATGGCTTTGCTGATTGTGCTGCTGCTGTTTTTTGCCCTTTTTTTGGTCAGTCAAATGTGGCGTGTGCATGTGTATGCTTTGTGTCAAGTCTTTTGCCAGGTGCTTTTAGGGGGAATGGACGGGCAGGGTCATCCAGCATTTTACCGCCCATCCTGCCCGACACGCGTTTTACAGTATGTTTCATGAAGAAATAAGGATGCTGCCACTTGGAATGAGAAAAAAACAAAAAACAAATCAGCAATGGTAGAGACGTGACGCCTTACGTAGGGCGAGGATATTATTTACTTCACAACCTAAGACCAGCAGGAAGGAAACAAACCGCGACAGACAGTTCTATTATAGATCACTTTCCTGCAGGCGAGTGTCCTCTAACAAACCAGACGCAGACTAAGTGCCCTTTTTGTGGTGAAGAACATGCTTTTCCCACATGGTCGGGCAAAGAAGTGTTTGCTGTTGAACAAAGAGCAATGTGTTCCGAGATAGCATAGAGTGTTAGCACAAAACTCATCGGGGACTCTGAGTCAAGTCTGTAGTCGAATTAGCGCCTTAAAGGAATAGATCGACATTTTGGGGAATACACTTAGAGACTCTTTCTGTGAGCTAGTGAGAGGATGTATACCTCCCCTCATGGCTGTGGATTATCTCTTTTTACATTTTGATTTGTGTATGGATTAAATTATGCAGTGTAGCTGCTTCCCCCGGCATCCAGTCCTCATGCTAAGCTAACATAAGATAAGCTAAATGGCTCCAAAGGCTTGTTTCATGCAAAGACTGAGATTTAAAATGGCTGCTTGCTGTAAAACTAAAGCAGTTTTACTGTTCAATTAAATACAAATATATATTCTATGAGTTTTTTTATACACTTAAAATATGGACTTAATAGGCGTCAAACACCACAACAGCTGCGGATCCTTTCATTTGCAATCGGAGACACACGTTCAGATTTGAACAGATGCAGAAGTTACCGAATAGGTGCTATTTTCACAAGTAGATATGTCTGCAAAGTATTGTAGTACTGACGCAGAACAAATACAGACAAGGTGACAGGATATGGGGAAAAAATGATATATGGAAATTATCCAAACAGGAAAATAGTGATGTCCTATCACATGTAAGGCGAGCTGTTTATCTGTCGGAGTATACCTGAAACCTCACGGGGAATAAAAAGTCAAATGATGTACTGCCTGAGCTCTGTCCAACAGCAGCGTAAATGCGCTTTTAAAGGGCACACTTGAACCTAAGAGGACCCTATGTTTTTTTTTTTTCTGCAAAGCTCTCATCTGTATTTTGCAAGCCCGGGAAAGAAATAATTTCTCTGCTCTGATGACTGACATTTTGTAATAGCCAATTTACACTGTCGGTGTCCATGAGCGAAATGACATGCAAGGCTGTAACCATTGCTGGCACGGTGAACGGGTTTTGTGCAAATCTGAAAAGCAGAGGCCTAATTCATTGTATGAACCTCGAAACGGCGAGGTTTGGGTGAATTTCACTGTTGCTCATCACCAGTGTCGCTGAAACGCGCATACCTTTGCTTTCAGACAAGGGTTTCCTGCTCAGCGCCAGGCTTCTGGCGCGTGCACGAACTGGAAATGAAGAAAAGCAGCTGACCAACATGCATATGTGGACATCCCAACAGATACTGTGATACAAGGCGCACATGCCGTCATTCAGAAACTGCCCCCCAGGCCATAATTTTTTTTTTTTTTAACTTGGTACAAGATTCACAAGTACCTCCAAGAATGATCCAAGCGGGACTAATAAAAGACATCTCCATCCGGAGAGCTTTACCAGAGGATGACTTCAACACAAATTGTGCGTTTCTAGTTCTTGCAGAGTCGGTCTGTGATGACTTGACAGCTATCTAGTGGGCGTAAACCCAAAACATCTCAAAACGGTACCATGATGTCATTTTACAGCAGCATATTCCCTACTGACATTCTCCCACTATGCTCCAGTATGAATAGCAATTAATAATTAATAACAAGGATAATAACATGCCATACCACATTATATGAAGCATAATAAGTTGTGTAGGTTTGTGACACTGTTTGTCAGTCACAGAAAGTCCTATAAAATAGTGATGGGTGCTATTTAGTCACGCAAAAAAGCGTGTAGCATCATTTAGGTGTGCAACTAATGATTACTTTCATTATTGATTCATTTGCTGATTGCTTTTTATTTTTCTTTTCGTAGATTGCTCATTTGTTGCTGAGCGGAAAATAGTGGAAAAATGACAATTTTCCAAAGCCCAAGAAATTCTTATCAAAGACCCCTGAGAGAAACGAGCAAATATTCACAGCTGAGGAGTTGGAACCAGTTATTTTGGGGCGATTTCTGCTTAGAAAGTGACATAAATTAAACCCGGGGCCTTGTCCAGACAGTGTCATTTCAGCCTCCCGTACAGTGTATCACCCTCTACACTTTATTCACAGTTATAATCTGTATAAATAGCTTCCCTCCCACATGAAATGTAACTCGCATAATACTCTTACACTTAAGGGCTCTGCAGCACAGATGTAATCTCGCACATATCACTGCTGGGGACAAGCATCCCTTTATGCAATCAACAGGCCATGAGCTGCATGCATCTGTTTCAATACATAAAGGCTTCCAACCTACACAAATGCATGCGCTTTTAATGCATGGAGGCGCAGACACAGCTGTCTAACTATATAATTATCAAGCTATTTCCGGGTTATTAACTATGCATGTATGTTGGTACGTTACCGCAGAGTGGCTGTGCCACGCGCAGGTTTATTTCAAATATTTATGTGCCAGTTTCAGATGTCTCTTGTCATTCTGTTGCTAAAATTACTCGTCCTTTGTTCATAAATATTCTTCCGTGTTGCATTTAAAGCTTTGCGTCACCAAATTAAGGTGGAAGTGTGAGAGGAGACACGTGGGAATTGTCTCTCCGTTGTCAGCCCGTCTTGCTCAGAGTTTGGTTCACTCTCACGCTCTGAAGATGTTTCCTTTTCTTCTTCTTTTTTTTTTCCTTCCCCCTGGTCTTCGCTGTGCACACAATTCCGCCAATTAGTTAATGGCGGACGGCGAGGTGAGAATCCAACCTGTTTGCTTCAGACTTAATTCCTCACATTTGCAATTCGAGGCTGAGACGAGGGTAGGGGAGTGCTTAAGAAGCCCGGCGCTTATATGATTACATCCCTGCATATGACAGCGACAGGAGCATGGCGGGGAAGACTTGCTTGCACATAGCATAGCGCACAGAGATGCAAATACCGAATACAGCTGAACACAGTGTGGCTGCGAATGCGTGAGCACAGTAGCATCCTATTTAAATTCATGAGGGCTTTGATGCTTTTGTGGAGTTCACGGGGCCAAAAGCGAATGGCAAAACATTTCTTCTGTACATTTTTTTCTAAACACACTCAATTACCATTGTAATCACTGTAAGGTATACGTGCGAAGCTATTTGCACATGAAAATTGAAGGCTTCATGAAGATTACGTGTCGCGCAGGCGGTTTGAAGGGGTTACGGGGTAAGTTTGGCTGTGCCGCGATGAATCGCTCGGAATGCGTAGGACGTCTCGCACACATCAAACCCTCGCCGGCAGCTTTTTGGTTCATAGCTCCTGTCATGCCAAGTCCGCAGATTTATTGATTACCCTTAATAAAACTGTACCATTTGATTTGCTGAGGGAGAGTGATCAGGGTGATAAATAGAGAAACTAGTAGACTACAGCTGTGGCGTACACTGTAATTGTAATAGTAATGGTGCAAGTCAGTATGGGGATGGGGCCAAATGGAGCCCGGAGAGTGAGCAGCATGCTTATTGCCTGGACGGGAGCCCTAGTTAACAGCAGTAATGTATTCTTGAGCATCAAAGGCTCAAAGTTGAGAGTTTTAAAGGAGCTCGTCACTATTGATTTTTTGCACGAAGAGTCGCTTCCCGGGTTCATTATATGGGGGCTCTCAGCCCTTACTTTAGGTGGCAGGGCCATTGCACAAACAACAGGGAGCTCGGGGTGAACATTTCTTTGTTGCTAGGAACAAACATTCTCTTTTTTTTTTCAATCATCCGCTGCTTTGCATTCACTGGCCATAAAGTATGAGCCGTGCCTAATGAATACTATCCGAATGAATCGATTCCCCGGGGGCTTTTTCACAATTAATACACATTTTAATTGAGCACAGAGAAATGGGACCATTTGGTACTTAGGAGTAAGAAGGGAAAAAAAAAAGAAAGATGGGAGCTAAGATGTAATTGCAGTCTTGTCTCTCAAGGAGAAACTATTTTTTTTTCTCTCCGTGTGGCCTTTGAGTCTTGTCAAAACAGCTAAGAATCCGGCATTTTCATATGTTTTGTTTGGGTGCAGTTTGTCTTGTTTTTCTCGCTTTTTTCTATTTAAAAGTGTGAGTATGCTATGTTTGACTCATTCGGTCAGGAACTGCTTTAAAAAAAGAGGAAAAAATGCATATTCATTTGGTTATTTTAGGTTGTTTTGGTCCACTTTGTGCAGTGGGAGCACATACAAGTCTATAAAAATGTATTAATTATGTGTCTTAGTTATACCGGCTGCCTTACATATCAAAACTGAATTCATCTCCGGCATCAGACCTATCTGAATTGCACAGCAGAGCTCAGAATGTGCTTGAACAGATGGCCAATTGTTTATGGTGGACTTGGAGAGTATTAGACAGGCAAAAGTGTAAACATCAGAGTGGCCAATCAATATCTCATTAGGGTGTCTGCTTTAGTTCATGTTTTGTCGCTTTTGCATTCTCCGCACACGCTTTATCGGATCGGTAACTACAGCCGTTTGGCGGGGAAGGGCAAGGCGGTACATGGCATGATATATACAGGAAAACGGACCCGCACTGATCTGTCCATGCTCTCTGCACACTTGGACCCGCGTCCATCATCCTGCGATATGATCGGCAGTTTGAAAAACATCCGAGGAGCACAGCTGATTCTCACTCCTCCTGAATTTCTAGCAATGCCATCATCCTTTTTAGCATATTTTTAGACGGAGGGAATCAGGGACACAAGATAGCTGGTGGTGCTGGTGCACTCGGAGATAATGCAGGATGAGCCTCAGGCATAGGAGGGCTGGAAAACTCCTCTTGTCGCTTTAGATAAGGGGAAGGAAATGGGACTGGTTGCTGAGGGAGCAGCTAAGTGCTTGTCGCTGTCCCTTTAGCTTTCCAACAACAGGCCGCTATAGTGCATCCGGAAAGGCAGATGCCCGTCTCGCCACAATCAGCTGTGTATGGGGCTCATTCCCAAACGTGTAGCTGGAGAGCGAGGTTGATGAAAGTACGTCTTGAAGTTTGCAACTAAATTGCGCTCCTGCTGTCACACCGTGGAAATTTTATCTCACGGAAGTGGCAGGGCGGAGTGGCGGTTAGAGAGGACTGCCCATCAGCCACGGGAGCCAGATTCGATCCCATATGTCGGCGGGCGTCTCCGCTGTTGAAGCGTCCTTGAGCAGCGCGGTGAGAATTTACAAAAGTGACCCATAAAGCGTGAGCGTCAGATGATTCTAAAGGGGCACAGCATTAAAACAAAGTTTATCACAATTACCGCAGTGCCGCCTGTGGAAACAGTTGTGGAAACTCTGTGGGGAACTGGAATGTTATTGTTCTATCTGCCTGGGCTTGAATCTTCAAATTTCTGGCAGCAAGTTGGTAGTCGTGGGATTTAAACTTCACCTCCACGTTGAGGAGGCAAGCAGGGCCTGATTAAATATGCTATCCAGTTGGTTTTTGGGAAATGTAGGATTGATCTATGCAAGTCTGGATATTTCTGCCTCTACACGCCTCTTTTGACTTTTTTTTTTATATCTGTCCTGCAACTATATAGAAGTACTAAATAGCTAGACATAATAATAATATTCCAAATGCAATTTGTGATCAGGTGGACCTGACTGTATTGACACCTCTTGCATTAGCTTACAGCCAACCCCCCCCCCCCCCCCAAATAAACACGGAAAATGTATTTCTGTTCCCTTACTGTTGATTATTGATTTTGTTTGCTGGTGTCTGCTGTGCTGTTGTTTTTTTTTTTTGGGTGGGGGGGAGTAGGAACTTAGCTCAGAGGGATGTCTTTGTAAGAAATCTGTTGTGGAATACTTAAAAGGGAAGCGATGCTCGCGTCTGGCCGCGCTCTACAGGCTCTGCCTTCAAAGACATAATACTTAAAGGCCTAGCCTTCTCTGGCCCGTGGCAAAGACGTGGCCAAGGGTTGAGCGGCTCCGTTAGAGCTGTTAGCGCGAAGGTAAATAATTATATCACGTCTCATTACCGCGCTCCCATCCGGGGTGATTACGGCAACGTTTCATTATTCAATTTCGCACGTGTGATCTGATCACCTTCCATTCATTTTAACCGCTGTAATAATCTTCCCGTAGGGGATTTTTGCTTCATGATGTAAACGCGTCATGTTGTTGTGAAATGGACTAAAGGGGTTTTACCTCGAGTCAGAAATAAAATTCATTAGGAAGTAAGTGGGGAAATGCTGGCAAATGAGATTGCACTTAACCTTGCGGGACGTTTAAATGTTTTAGAGAGGAGAGGAGCTTCATTTAGAGCAGACCCGTGCCGCTATTCTTCCACGACGCCTTGTCCAGGATGTGTTTTGTTTATGATGTCAGCTTGATTGATTAATAACTGGAGTCACACAGGCATGCACAAGAGCACGAACCGTCTCGGCCACCCATCCTTTTTTTTTTTCCCCCACCATCGGAAGGTCAGCCGCTATCCAAAATGTGTTTATTTTGAGGGTAATTGCATCAGATTGAACAGTGAAATACCGTCACCTCCTGTCGGTCCCTTGGAAGATTAGCACCAAGGCCATCAGCGGGATCGATCAATGTGCAAGCCGGTGCCTGCCTGAGGGATGGGAAGGTCAATGGCTGCGATATTACTCACGTTGGGGGGAGATCTGGTGTCAGGGGCTTTAATTTTGAAGAGGCTAAATAACAGGGATAGTTTATGGACAAGGATGGGGTGGATCGACAACAGCGATAAGAGGACGAGAGATTAAGAGCCGCGAGAGTGACTGCCGACCTCCAGAAACATTTTGAACTCTGCAACAAGACGGCGACTAAATTCTCCCGAATGCTCCGGCATCCAATATGCGCTGATATTTTCATAAGACGGTGTATATGAGCCTCAGCTGCCAGCTCACGCAGAACAGGCCCTCCCTCCTCGGTCTTTTCAGCAGAAGCCGTGCACATTTTTTGTTTCCTTCGTCTGAGTTTTTTTTTTTTTTTTTTTTTAATGCCGAGCACATCCTCTGGCAGACTCAGATCATCAGAGAGAAGGAGCTGACTAATCTCAATCCTTAAATATATTCATGTTCAATAAAAGCTATTCATCAGCTTAAACCCGCCTGTAGTTCAAACTAAATTTGAACCACCTGGGAGAAATCTAAATGACTCCAAGGCGGTGTGGTTTAAGCAGTGGAGGTGGAAGGGGGAGCGTGAGGAGGAGGAGGAGTGGGAGACGGGGGACGGTGGGAGAGAGCAAAGTGCCCCCCCCCCCTCTCCCCCGAGAGTGAAGCTCAGCTAGGTTGCATCTGTGAGTGCCTCTGTGTGTGTGTTGATCAAGGCCTGGCTAATGTCCAGTCACTGTAAACAGTATTACAGGTCAGTTGTCTTTGGCAGGCTGTGCACATTGATTATTGATTTGTTAGAGTGGTGTGGGAGGCAACAGAAAGAGAGGAGGAGAGGAAGAGGGGAAAAAAAAAAAAAACATGAAAGGGTTCAGTGAAATGATACATTAAGCCAGGTGGAGAGTGAGAGCCGAATGATAAAAGTGTTCTCTCGTATTGGAAAAAGCCAAAAACCGAATTTCCAAACAGCGAGGGTACCGACTTTAGTCGTAACTTAAATATTTAAGAGCATTAACAAGCCAAGTGAAGGCTGAAGTTGGAAAATGTTGGCTTTGGTAGCTATGACAACTGCCGCCTGGAAGTTTATTGGCAAATAACATTAATTGTGCGAGCTGGCAATAAATAAATAAATAAATAAATAAGCCTGACTGCTGCCTAGTTAATGGTGCTCAGTAGAGTTTAGGTGTAAACAAAGAAAAGTTATTTGTATTCATATATATTCACATATATATATGAATACACACACACACACACATTTTGTGTATGTATATATATATATATATATATATATATATATACACACACACACACACACACACACACACACACACACACACATATATATATTTAATAGCTTGCAGTCTTCTCCGTGTCGGCAAAGGCCGCTTGTCAGGTAGCTAGCAGTTAGCTTTGCCGTTATCGAGCGAAATCTGCAGACTCTTTGCATTCTCCCAGTTAAATTTCCATCGTATTATTTTAGTTCTGTCACGTTGAAATACTCTGAAGTGAGACAGAGCTGTGAAGCGTGATAATAATACCTTCAATTCTACCTGAATCAGTACATTTTTCTATAAGAATGTTGATAAAGAAACAAAATAAGTTTGCTATAACGCGCAGCGCGGTCATATCTCGTTGTAGTCATGTCTCGTTCTATGTAGACCGCTAATACAGGCCCGTAGTTTAATTCATTGGAAGTGATTACAGTTCAATCCGCAATGACAATATTTGTCAGAATAATCACAATTAGATACTTCCCTTGTTATCGTTCAGCTCTGCGTCGAGCAAATCAGGAAAGAAAGACAGGAAGATTGAAAACATGAAGGCTCACTCTGGAGACAGCATTATGTCTAATGTGCAGTGGACCGTGAGAATGCACTCTCCACCTCAGTCACACCCCGCTGTTCTTCTCAGGTAAACACGCAAACCAAACCCAGCAGATGAAATGAGAAAGCACACACACACACACACACACACACAGGCGCGCTCACATAAACAAAAATATGAAACCTAGCAGCTCTCAGGCTGTAGTTCACAACTGACATGGGGGACTTTTGCCAAAACGGGGAACGGAACATATCAGAGAAGTTCATTTGTTTGTCTTTATTTAGTGGTTAACGTAGTTTATAAGTCATACAAATGCACATTTTCCAAGAAACGCTTTGGAAAGCAGCCCGCTTGAAATATAAGGTCTGTCATTAGATTTTAAGAGCTCATCAAATGAGCTCGGTTTGAAGCGTGGTAATTACTTCTAACAACTGTGGCTTGACCACCCCACCTTCAGACGCACAGGCTGAGCCAAATGGCTCACTACTGTCTACGTCCCTCCTTGTATTGAAGGCAAATGGGAAATCAGAAACATCAATTATTCCAGTAAACAAGTTTGGCCATGTAGAACATTCAATTATACATTAAACATTAATAGGGCTGGGGCTTATTTCACACATCCATTAGATTGTGTTAAACATGGATACTCAATCTTATTAATAGAGCTTGAGTGACTTGAGTGTTTTTTTTTTCTTTCTTTCTTTTCAAACAGGAATTAATCAGGGAATAATAATGGTGTGATTGGGTGGCATTTTGTTATAGAGGAGACTTTTAGAGGAGGGAAAAAAAAAAAATCACCACTACGTGTTAGATAAGAGAACAGAAGTGGAGAAGAATAGTCTGTAAGACAGACTGAGAGAGAGGGAAGGAGAAGGAGGATGAGGGTAAGCAAAAGGAACAGGAGAGTGCACTACACCACGAGCACACACCTTTTAAAGTGAGTGTTGGATGAGGGCTATGGTAGTAAGCCCCATTTCTCTGTGAATAATACACCTCTGAGACTCTACAGTTAGATCTTCACAAGCCTTAGAAATACAGTGCAGGGACTCAACACCCAGCGGTGGTTAAGCAGAAGCACAATATTAATACTCCGAAGTCTACCAGTTGTTTGCTTTAGCCTCCTGTGTTAACATATTTAATAAGCGGATAATAGTTTTGATTAGCATAATTCATTTAGCATTAACCATTACCCAAATTTTATCACTAGGCATCATACTTGTAGCTGCGAAAGAGCTGTTCAGTTAAAGAGTCCTCCATGAAGTCACGGATAATGCAGTGCATTCGACTAATATGACATCAGAGTCTCTGTTTTGAGAATTGCACAAGGCAAGATTAGAAAAATAAAGGAACACTTTCCAGAGATTGTTGACTGTAGTTGAATAAATAGGAACAGTGTGGATTTTGCCCATTAAAAAGAAGTTCCAAGTTAAATAAATAACTGTGACTCATTTATATGGGTATGAAATGGAAAATACACCAGAGATGCAATCAAAATAATTTGCGCTGTTCTAATCCGCAAATACACAGAATGTGGAGCCTCTCCAGCTTACATGAACAAATGGAGAACACCACATATAATACAGCGTGAGGAGTGCAACAATAGCGTGACTGCGGTGTGCTGAAATGATAGCAGCTGTAATTAAGAGGCCGTATTCGGGCACCTTAGTTGGCTAAATACTAACGTACTGAAACGAACATTTTCATCGCGGTGCTAAATTGTGTTGATGTTCGGCACGGTTTACTCTGTTCAACATGTTAGCTCAGCCTAACATTTGCTAATTAGCGGCAAACAAAGTACAACTGCTGCTGATGGGAATGCATGTCATGTCAGAGTTCAATCCCTGGGGACATTTCGAGCCATTTTCATGGTAGTCCATCCTATACTGGAGTCATCAAGATGTTTCAGTAAATACCAAAAATGTCAACCACATGGGATCCCAACTTACTAAAATCATTGAGAATCATTGTTTGGGGACCATGACTGTTTGTGTATAAGCGATCTTCTAATTCCTGAGACATTTCAGCCTGGACCAAAGTGGTGGTTTGACAACATTGCCATTCCCTCACGCCACGCCACTAGCACGACTGAAATCCGAGTCTCATTGCCACACAGAGTCTTCATATTGGAGGAATCTGCAAAACCCAGCATGAAGCTTGTACTACACCACCAGTCACCACCAAAAACTCTCCCTCTTTATATCCCACCTTGCCGCACAAGAAAGAGACTATGCTCTGCATTGACCCTGGACTTTAGTATTTGATGGAAGTGTACAAAAGCATAGCTGTGAGACCAATATTAAAAACTTGCATTTTATGATTGGAACCTGGAACCTTCCCATAATGACGGACATGTATGTGTTATGCGAGAACACAGAATACAACAGGCAACAATCAAATTATGTGTAAATGTGTGTTTATCAGAAATAGTTTCGATAAAAGAATTATTTCTAGCTTAAAGGTCAAACTAATGAATGATACTCTGACTGCAATTTATCTGCTCAAGGCTGTATTTATTGGACCTTTAAGCATCAGTTTTATCTAAAGGATGATAGAGTCAGTGGATTGTCACAGACCTACCTGTCCAGTTTTCGCACTCCTCCTGCCTTCACATGTCCTTATGGCACTTTATTTGCTTGAAAAGCCACAGGAGCAGGGTGTGAAATACAACTGAAAATAGTATTGACTGAGTTCAGGGCCTTGCTTTGAGATTGCCGATGTGGATCTATCACGTAGATCAGGCAGGCTTGGGCATGATGCCCAGAACTGGAGGAAAGGGGAGGGGTTCTTTTCGGACCTAGCTGGTGCCGACTGCAACGTTGTCAGGTGCAATTAGATGTTGTAGAAATAAGTGCATATGACAAAAAAGTAAATTATCCTTTCATTTATTCAAAACCAGTCTTGTTTCGAAGTCATTTGCTGCTGAATTACACCGAAGGTGAGATTGAATATTTTGCTTTGATTATGGGGGAGAGGCTTTTTACTCGGTTAAACATCAAATAGGTTTCCTTTTGTTTAAAGACCCAAATGGATATTACAGAAGTTTCGCTCTGAGAAAAAAACCAATTTATTTATTTTTTATTATTTCAATTTGGAAGAAACACAGAACAAGAGTGTTCCATACCTTTTCTTTTCTCTAGTCCTCTGTCACCATCTGCCTATTAAACCAGAACACAAGCAAACAAATCATCGACCGATATTAAACCTATCTACCCTTCAAACGACATCAACCAAAAATCTAATTGAATTAACCACTGGCGCCACAATCACAAGACAACAAGATCCGCAGAGGTTCTACAGTTTTACAAACTCCAACGCTCATTTTGACACTCACGGAGATGCTAGTCTGGGCTGAGCAGGAGGTTTTACACTTTGTCGGGGTGGAGAAATCAACATCTTACAGGAGGCATTGAAAAAAAGAAAAAAAAAAAGTCCCTTTTCAGTCCCCCACCCCGCCCACCAAAGCAGCAGCAACAAGGGGATTCGACGTGCAAAGAAGCAGGAGACTAGCATTTTCTCAAGCTGAAAGGTTGTTAATTAGTGTTCATCACACGTTCAGGGGGCGTCATTCGTAATTCTAAATTTAAAGATGTTGCCATCGCTATTCTCGCGGATGTGTTAAAAAAGTATTTTTCCCGACAACAAAAGTGAGAGAGCAGAAAGTTCTTTCTGTATGTTGTGCAACGCCCCTATATGTTCTTCCATGTTTAATGTATTATTCAGTATATCACCGGCACTCTAAGTTTGTGCTCTCCCTACGGCAAATTTTCCACCTCATGTTGTTTTGTTGACAGCTGTAATATCTGCTTTTTCCCCTCTCACTAGTGCTTTCTGAAACAACCGCCCGTATCACAGTGTTTCAAATAACCACCGCTGAAGTGTGTGAGTAGATCACAGAAACCACCTAACAACCCGAGAGCAAGATGTCAACGCCACATGAGCCCTGTAACCTCTTTTAAGATATTAATGTGGAAATTGAAAAATGGAACGAACATTTTTACAGCACCTCCTAGACAAACGTTAAATCCAATGTTGAGAGTTATTGGTTTGGGCTTTGGTTCCTGCCTCTGCCCCTCCAACTTTGCTAATCACTAACTCTGTGATTTAGTAGTCGGTGGCATCACCTCGAGGCGATGTGCGCCACTGTTGGTGGAACACACACACAGAGACAGGCGTTTGGTTTCCAACCACCCCTTTCCACCGCCTGTGCCCGCAAATAAAATTATGGCTCGAAACCAAAGAAGTGGTGGTGGAGAGTTTGGCTCCGTGAACTAACAGCTGGCCCATGTCTGGGGCATCACATTAGATGATGTCACTGATCTGACACTAATCATCTGTGTGGCTATCTGTTGGCGAGCCAGTCATCAGATCCGGTTGCCTCCAGCAACACGTCAATTTTATGACTGTTGATTGTTCCACAGCTCAAGGCTGGTCTTTCCTATTACATAACCCGGTGAATGCTGTGCATGAGGACCAAGAATATTTTTAATGGACACCTTACAACAATAAGTCTGCTATTGCACAGAAAATACGAGTCAAAATGTTTTAGAGCCAACACCGAACAGAGATCAAGACTAAAGTCGACAGTCATGGCACGACTCTGCGAGGCTATACTTAGGCACCGCGGGGCTCTGAGCTAAACCCTGACGTCAGCAATGATAAGTAGCTCATGACAATGACACAGCTAGTGTCAAGCAGGTATACCCTTGACCATGCATTTGGTAATGGACCGTTAGTAGCTATTTCAGTCAGTCAACTCACAGAAAACACAGGTGAACTCAATAGCACTAATAACGAATCAGTTCCAATTGTCCCACAGTGACACATGCAATAGAACGACCGCCTCCGAAGTAAAATGCAGCCGCGACATGTCAAACTTTCTCCTGTGCAATCGGTTAGCTGAGCCTCGTTAGTTTTGCAAGTGTTTTATCACAAACCCAAGTATTGAACGAATAAAAGTTTGGAGGAGACACAGTCTGGGGATCACCACAGTTATTACATTCTACATTACATTTCACTCACAGCCACAAACCTCACGGTGAAACATCAGGGTCACCCAAATCATTAGGATACATCCTCTGGGAACCGTTAATGTTTGTGCAATATTTTGTGACAATCCGTCTAGATGTTGAGATATTTCACAAAATGAGTGAAAATTTATTTTTACCTGCTGGTGGTGGATTCGTCCCCTGGGCGTCATGAATATCTCTACCAAACTATCGCCTTTAGCCGTGTCCCCACATTGCCACAGACGTGTTGCAGTCATTAACTTTTTTATACAAACCCAGATGTTTGTTGAAGTCAGACATGATGTTTTGATCTATTATGTTACACTCCTGTAGTGCTTCCGATAAAGAAAGTGCCAAATTGTGATTGGTTTGCTCAGAGTTTGTATGTGCATTCCACCGAGTATTTCACTGGTTTTGGTGAAACCGGATCATATTTCATGGACAAATGTTTTCCTAATGTTCAGCCTGATATCCTACGCTGCATCACCTCTCTGTGATTTACAGAATTCCCTGACAGTATAGTAAACTGCCGAGAACTATAGCTGCTGTTAGCTAATGTTAACCCAGTTTGTTAGCCAGGCGGCGTGTTAGTGTTTGTAGCAGAGTTATTTTGGCGTTTTCACCGGGAAGAGGAGGTTTTTGGGGTAAGGGTGTGGGGAAATGCAAAGGAGAGTGGAGCCACCATTGCACCAGAAGCAGAGCCACTGGGCAATGTAACCAGGCTCAGGTCCCTTTAGACATAATTTAGACCACATGTGGCCGCTGTGGCAAAAATGCAGATTTTCCTGTTTATTTGAATAGGATTACTGCATTTAGGCTGCCGTGAGGGCTGCAGGATATGCTGTTCAGCCAAGTTCAACTTTTGGGGAAATGCAACCCTCCCGCTGCTGTGGCCAATCTGATGATCAGACCACAATCCGCTTTAAATAGAACTGAAACCAGGGCCATCCAGGTGGTGTTCTGCATCTGTGTCTGGCTTGCAGTCTTGGCCGCAAAACAGTGACACCAAGAAGTTTCCACTGGTCCGTGTCTGTTTTGAAGGAGAGAAAGTGAAACGGCAGCCGAGTCGAGCTCCATAGACAGAGTACCACAGCCGCTGAGTTCATACCAAATAAACACACCCACACCCCCCCGCCGACCACCGCACAACTCCATGGCCTTACAGCTAGGTGTAAACATGCTAAATACATCACAGCATAGCTGAAAACTAATCAGTTTCTTGGCCCATGGCCTCACTTTCCAACAAATTACATTATAATCTGCTAAGTTGATTTCAAAATAGAAACAAACAAATAAACTAGCAGACAAGCTGGACTGAAAACATAACCTCTTTGGCAGATGTAATAACAGTAGCATCAGATAATATATGGCCTCTATCACAATATATGCAGAAGAAGGAACTCTCGAAACCTCCGTGATGCACTGTGGTAATTCACTGCCTTAGTGTGGAAAAAAAAAACAACATATTGATGAAGGATGGATGAAGGAGGGAGAATATAGTTTGCAAAATTCGACTGCAAAACGCATCAGATGGCGACTCCACTGGCGAGAATGAACACGAGGTCCCAAAACTCATTGCAATGATGATGCACCATGTCCAGGCAATGCTGCAGTCTCCAGCACGGAGCCAGTTGTAACAGCTGGGAAAATGGACAGTTGCGTGTCTTGACTGTGAAATGAATCCCACAGTCCATTTCATACAGCCAGGAAGTGTGTTTGATGAGGGGGAGAGAGAGAAAAGAAAAAAAAACACTCTCCCCATGACGACTTTAGAAGAATTTCTCCACGCAGACGAGTATTGATTGGACATTTTTGAGTCTGATAACTAAGCCTCGTCTCCTCAAGTCTCTGACAACACCTTACCATCACCTCCATCACTGGAAAACAAAAAAAACAAACCCCAGCGTTATAATAAAGACGAATAAGATTGGAAATTAGAGCAGCAACTCAACAGAAAGCGGTAGCGAGGGGAGCATATATCATAATGTTTTCCGAATAATGTGCTTTTTCATCTTAATAACATGTTAATAGCTGTTCTGCATTGTTGATAATGTAAATAGGTGGGAGGAAATTAATAGTGTTTAAATTCAAATGAGCGGGGAGTCTTTTTCTTTTTAAATCCAGAACACAGTGCCGGCCAAAAAGTGAGCTTTGAAAGGAAACAATTGGCTTTGCAGCCCCCCCGGCTATATCGTGGTCATTTATATTTGTGTCTGCAAAGACCTCTGCCTTATCTTTCCTGTAATAACACGTCTTTTTTATTAATCAGTGTCCAATTGTAATCTCCAAATAAACAGTAATCTCCAATAAAGTCAGGCAGCTGCTTTCACTGGCAGTGTGAAAGGGTCCTGCACCATATTGTGTTGCAGGATCATCTGGGTTCTTTCCATTTTTTTTTTCTTCTTCTTCTTTGCCCCCACCGTTCCTGTTTTCTTCTGGCGGTGTCGCGCTTGGTACTAACACAGACCTTCGCTGGCAGTCGGGTGTGCAGCCTGGGCTTGTGTGAGCTCAACCCTGACTGTCCCTCACACACCCCGGGGCTTTGTGAAAAATGAGACCATGGAGAATGAGATAATAACATTATGGAATGGGGGAGTGTGCGGATTCGCGGCGTGGCGCTCGTGCGCGTGTGCGCGTATCCAGTGTGGAGCATAATTGTGTCCTCCCATGTGTAAAAACTATCAATCAGGTTCACTTAATGTTGTGTCATTATGGGTAAATTAAAATTCCACAGTGATCGATAGGGTATTGACTGTCATATTAGGTGCGTGCATAATGATGAACCATTTTTAACTCATTTCGTTCCCAATTTATTCTGGATGTCGTGTTTACGTCCGTGCGTCCAATAGAAAGCAACGAGATGGACAGCCTCTGTGTTTTTTTGGAAGCGTGGCCAGATTACAAAAATGGAAATGAGTTTGCTGTTCACACCTGAATTAGCTTTGTGTGTTGTCAGATCGCCCGATAAGTCGGTGAATGGTTCCCCTCGGACCGCCGTCTGCCATCCTGCGCGTTGGCTTATTCGCGTGCCAGGGCGGCTGAGGTTCTCCTTCCACAAGCGGCGCTGATAATTGTCGTGAATCGAACCAAATTATACGTGTGATAGCAAAATATTGGCATGAAGGCAAGCCAGGCACAACAAAGCAAATGGAGGGAATATATCACGTTTATAATTGCACATTCAGGAGGAACGCTCGCTGTTTAGTTAAAACTTTAGTTAACTGCCGTATGACTAATGCTGTGTACTAATTTTAAGACAGCTAAAGCCCAGTCTGTGCGTAACAGGTTTTACTATAATACACGGCGATAATCGTTTTTCTTCTTTCTTTTTTATGCTTCAATAGCAGCAATCAGTTATAAATGCAAATCCTCACTGTTGGGCTTTTGTAGTCTCTAGTTTATCATTTATAATGCGGCGATATATAATTTATGTGAGACTTGAGCGCTGCCTTTGACAACAGTATGATTTTTATTTGCAAAACTGCAATCCGGTGCCAAATCACGGCGCGTCGACTGGTCCTCGTTCCGTAAAGTTTCCCAAGAGCGCTATAATGATGTGTTTGAAAATCCTCCTGGCTTTATTACAAAGTGCTATTCATTTGAGAGAGGTAGGCACAGGGACAGAGAATCCAAGGAGTGTACTCCTGACGGCATGTGTGTGTGTGTGCGTGTGTTTGGGTTTCTTTGTTTCTGTGTGTGTGTCGGGCTCTGTGTAAATGTACACATGCCACAGACTCGCAAGGGTGTGAGTGAAACTGAGCGAGGCGGACAGATAATCTCTACCTGCCGCTCGGTCTATACACTTCCTCGTAAGTGCTTCCCTTATTTCTCATTAGGACTTAAGCACGAGAAGAATTAGCGACGTGGGGTGAAAGCCACGCCAGCTTTAGTAATATTGCTGATCCAATTTAACAAGACCGGATTATGTTAATGAAATCATAATGCACCCAACTCAACGTAGCCTCGTCGAAAGTCCGCCTTGTAAATTACCTGTTCGAGCTGCGTAATAAATATTGGTCCAGCGAGAGCGATGACATGATTTTGCCATGAGAGGAGCTGTTATGGTTCATCCTCTGGAGGATGGGGTTAGGGTATCATCTTTTCACTAAGATGGCTAAATCTGCACTGTTTACATCTCGGCATATGATTTATAATATCCGTCATGAACGTGAAAGGTTATACAGTGTGTCCAATACTGTCTGGTGTGTAATCGCATGCAAAAAGAGTGCTCACAACGTACAGGTCCATGAGAAGATACGAAACGAAGAGCAAATACAGTTTTAGAGATAGAAAAGAAGAAAACAGCAGGATAAAAATAGACATCGCTCTGTGTTTATGGTGGAAATCTACGGGGAGGGATAAAAAAATATGGCAAAGATTATTCACTGCTGTTGACTGTGCAGTATCAGCTTGTTATTCTTGCATACACTATCTTGATTTCTTTTTCTTGGCCTGCCATCTTTCAAGTGAGGTGATTATCATGCCAAAGCAGAGAAGAAAGTTTGAGAGCGAGATAATAAAAAGAAGTGAGAGGTGGCCGTACGGTAACAAGATAGCAAATTAATGACGGGATGCAGTGCCGCAGTGACACATGTAACGGCCTCTTCCCGTTCCAAAAAAAAAAAAAAAAAAACACTAAATTAATACAACGAGGTGAGGCTAGAAATGACTCTTGTAGCCTGGCAGTCAAAACTGCACCGTGCGAAAGAAAGAGACCTTTTCATTACTCACAGTGAGATTGCAAATATCAGCAGCACTAAAATTGTGACCTAACAACCAGCATTTATCTAATTCGGGTAGAACACAGAATGTTTTAAGGTCATGTTTTGACAATGTAAGACACCAAAATAGCTTTTACCAGCTGGGTACACGGAGTGTTTGGATGTAAGTAAGATACCTAGAGTCACAGCTGCGGCAAGGTTTAGCGGGTTATTCTGAAATGTTCTCCTCGAAGTCTGCCTTTGGAAAATGCTTCATGGCGCGAAGACGTTGACTGAGCGCGCTCGTGCCTCCGTGTTTGGTTTGATACCGCAAGCTAAGAGGAATGCAGATCACCTGAAGCCAGATTTAACCAACCCTGTAGCCACATAGCACAAACCCAGACTATGTTTGATTACAACATTTATTTTAGTTTTATCCCATCCGTTTTGTCAGACGCATCCATGCAAGGCAACTATGGTAGGGTTAAGGTACAGTGAGGGAAAGATGGCGGTTGTGGCGGGTAAAATATTTAAAGCCATGATCAGGAGACAGTGACAGTGGTTAATAAAAGGTTGAATGTCATGCACGTTTGCGACAGGAACCAAACTTTGCTTTATTCCCATCCACTATGGTAACACTATAACGCTGCTTATGTAAAATGTGAGACGCGGAACCACCCAATAGAAATGTAATGGGCAAGATGTGTGGACCGATGTCCATGAACTTGCACGGCAACCTCTGTCCTTAAGAACAGTTCGCGGACAAGCTGAGCTATCATCGGGATGCTCCTTCTGAATAATTCGTGACTTGGCTTTGTCTTCTGGTGTGAAGAGTGATGAGATTACAGTTCTGTTTCTTGTAAACACAGCAGTTCATTAGCCATATGTCACAAACTTGACTCCAATCCCACCGTCACCGTTCTGCACTTATCCCCATAGGGTAACCCTTTGGCAAAGGCCTGCGGTCACTTGAGGCCCTGAGCAAACACAAACCCTCCAGTAATTTCCCTTTTTGACCTGCAGGAATGTCAGTGCAACATGTCAGGAAAAAAAAAAAAAACACAACAAAAACAATAGCCTGGTTGAAATTTCCCTTCTGGCTTCAGGCCTTAATCTGTAACAAGGGACAGTCGAGGACACATCCTCTCCTGTATTTACAAACCAGGATTCTCCGTATGGCAGGCCACGGAGGACTAATTAACGCAAGTTTCTATTTTGGTCTCGGTCAAGAAAGTAGGATTGCACTGGGACGCGGTGGAGCAGGTTACTGTGTACATAGAGCTCTGCGGGGTAAATATGCCGCAGCTTCTACAGATCCGCGGTTTGCTGCCCCACACTGTGACGCAGTGGCACTTGACGCACTGTTAGAGGTAATTAAGAAGAAAGTGTTTAATACATCAGGCTACTTTTTTCAGCCTCCAAGGAAAGAGCAATAAAGCACTTGAAGCACCACTTTGAAGGCTATCTCTTCCTACTGTCTTCCATCCTACAGAAACAGTGACACGAGATTTTAAGATCAGATTAAGTCAACATTTTTCTTTAGGTTGGTAAAGTTTAGCAGTTTGACTCGATGCAAAGTCACAGAACAAAAGTTTGCCTCAACGAATTACCCCAAATTGTGGTGAGTGTGGTACTGGCATAGTAAAACTGTTACCTCTTTAAGTGCGTACCCACCATGTGCATTCCGCTGTGTGCACTCGACCCATTGAGAGCTGGGAAGTGACAGCGTGCATGAAAAATGCGCGGGGGGGGGGGGGGGGGGGGTTCACTGCGGTTCAATATCCAATCTTTGATCCCAATTAATCCTGCCGTGATCACGACCCAACGCGTGAGTAAAACAGGGGTTTTGGTTTTCAAGTTCAAACCAGATTTCACGATAAGGTGGGATGACTGTGAAGCATGTTCATATGAAGATTTTGCTTTGCACCTGTCAAAACATTGTTAATCACGTCAGTGACTATCATATAATCTGTTGGAATGTTATGCTGTGATGTAGATGCAGGGTATACGTCGGAGCAGGCTATGAACACAGCCTGTCTCTGCTCAGACACCCACGAAACATGCCACTCGATTACTAACATCCAGTCTGTACTGTATGCGGCGGTGCCAGACCGGCAGATGGGTTGGCCACCCGACGACCTCTGACATTCAACCTTCAGAGAAGCAAGGCCGTGGATTCCGTCCAGTGGTCTTCATCACTCTCAAATGTTCTGCCAAAATGGACGCGGAACGCTTGAGCCAGCTCGAGCCAGATGCCGTCTCAGAGGACACCATATGACTTCAGCTGATATCCCACTTGGTTCTGCGAGAAATTTTAGGCTTGATGTTGCAAACAGTTTCGGGCCATCTTTCCTGTTGATATAGAAGAATGTATATGCACATACAGAGAGCATTGCCTTGAAAACTACATGTGCCACAACGCAATTTTTGATGATGTTTCAATCATTTTTTTTTTTTCAACTTACGTGAAAATTCATCTCTGATAATATATACTCACTTTGGACACCACCTCAACCAGCTCCAAATCCTGTGTTTATATTAATGCATGAGTAGTGATAATAATAATAATCTCATGATATAATATACAGATGCAGACACCAAGAATTGCCAGCTGTCATAGACCTGTCATGACAGGTCCATGACAGGTCTATGACAGATACTTGCTTATCTGAAAGGAATGAATGAATATCTGGCTGGGGGCGGCTATCCCGAGTGGCTGGTACTGTATAATAGCGTACCAGTCACAGAGGACATTTTTTCTGCATTGAGTGAATTTACTTTTTTAATATTATAAGTACACTTCCCTGACTATAGTTACATGCTTTTGCTTTAATGACATTTTCAATGCAGCACCTGAGTGTTTCCACAGTGTCGTATCTGAACACCTCTGTCACGAGCTGTACCCTTAATCAGCAGAGCCTATTGTGTCAGTTGTTTGACTGTCTTTGTTCGTTTAATGACCAAACTCTGATACACAAGAGAAAATTATATTTTTGAAGAGCAGGCTAATTAACGCTGCTTATTAGAGAGATGTCAACACGGGAATAACAATAGAAGAAGAAGGGCTAGAGGGGTTTGGGTGGGATGCATGCTGTGACATATCAGAGGTTTCATACATAAGTTGAAACTTGGTATAAAAGGGGTGTCAGAATTGAAAGCAAAGTGAGAGTAGATTTAATAAAGCACAGGAGGTTATTATAACCCAATATTAAGTCTTTGACTACAATAAGGACGAATGTAACGAAATGGCAGCAGCCTTGAGGCAAGGTGTCACCAGCCCTGAGGACTAAGTGTAGCGTTTTTTTTTTATTTTAAGCAAAGGCGCTGATGTTCATAACACATCTAGTTCAGGGCATTAATGACAGACACATACCACTAATGAATGAACAATTTCAGTTCTCCGGGAGGTAAGCCTTTCATAATGAGCACCGCTAACGCCACTGTGTACTTCCCGGCCGGCGCAGGAGTTGATTATAATTTTCAAAGTGCGTCTGATTTGTGTCCAACGCCGCGCTGTCATGTCGGCCCGTTGACGGCCGAGCCACTCGCTCAAGCAAGCGAGGCTTTGATTGACAGTTCGGACGGATGTAGGAATGCAACACATGGGCGATCCGGCGAGCACACTCTCCTTCCAACGCTGGAATAGAGTGCCTCGCTGGGGTGGTTAGGCTGGTGCGGCGGTGGAGGTGGTTATTAGTGGGAGAAAGAGGAAATAACAACACCTTCTTTGACACAGACACAGTTGCTGATATTGCCTTGTGATTCCTCTTCAGATGGAGAAAAAATAAAATGCTTTTTTATCATGTCAGGTAACAACAGTGTTTAACGCCTAAGATCTACTTAAAGACACACACACAGGCAAAAGGGGGGAAAAAAGAAATGGCAAAAAAAGAGTGAGAAAAGAACAGGCAGATAAGTAGGCTGCAAGATGGATAGATATATACAGTAAAGAGATAGGTGGGAGCTGCAGAGCTTTGAAAACACATAAAACACATCAGAAACGAAGCACTAGATCTCAAATTGGGTGCCCACTGCCCTTCTGCACGCACTCAAAACACGCACACACACACGCGCGCGCACACTTTGTCCTGTGAAGTGAGCATCTGATGCTTGGCTGCAAAACCACTCATAGAACAGGAAGGCAGGAAAAGAGAGAGACAGAGAGAGAGAGAGAGAGAGAGAGGACACCTTAATGTGCCTTCACCATATGCTGTTAGCTACTGATGGATGCCGCTCTCCCTAGGCACCGGAGCAACTTATCGCGTTTGCCGGCGACACCGCCGCCGCTGATAAAGTTAAAGATAAGCCATCTGTTCGCAACAGCGGCCCGGCTTCGCTCGCAGGGAGCCGGGGGTTCGAATCTTCGCGAATGTGCGCGGCGCGTAAATTGCTAAATCATCTGTATGGGCGCGGCGTAGGTGTTGGCGCGCGCCATCATCTCGCCATGATGAGCGATTATGAAGAAAATATCAAAAGTTGTCTATCAAAAATTTAAAAAAAAAAAGAAAAAAAAAAGGCAAGGAGTGGCAGGCTCTGCTGAGATAACACAATGCAAGCAGATTCCTCAGATGCGGCTATGAAAGTGAACACTCGGTGAATCTGTCACTCAAGTCTAATTACTGTAGAATGTATGCAAAGTCACGCTAACAAGCTATCAGTCACATTTCTTATTAGCAACTTACCCAGCAGTAGTTGGTCTTTTAAGAAATAGAGAGAGGGGGGGGGGGGAATCAACATACAGCAACTTTAAGCTCCCACAAGAGCTTTTGATAATGCCAGGAGGCTTCTGACACATGCTTGAGAAACTCACCATTAGCGAAATGGCCCGTTACCCAGAGGGCACGGCTAAAAGAAAGAAAGCGCTCCACATTAAGACCCACCGCAGGAACACGCTATGCTTGTTCTCTAATGGTTTGGGGTTATGGCTGCTCGCTTGCTCTCGATACAAGCATTCCTATGAGGACTGTGAACCCGAGACCATTCCTATAAAATATATTCTCTTACATGGACACCTTTTGACTTATGCGTCCTCTCTTCTGAGGAAGACGACGGCTCTGTACGCGAACCCAAATTAGGATGTACATTACTATCAACAACCATGTGATTCTAATGAGGCATTTGTTCTTTGGGATTTTGAACAGTATATAACCGCATTTTTCTAGGGCATGAGAAACCCAGATGGAGGCTTGAAAGTGCTGTATTATCCGTGGATGGCATTGTTCTTGTCCTCTGAGGGATGAATAAACCAAAACCATTTCAGAAGAGCCCACTCCTGAGCATAATAAAGCTACCAGTGCTTTGGATACTGTCCGGGTTGGCCTTTTATGATTTTTACCGAGCACAGATCTACTTTTAGACTTCAACAGCGTAATAGTATTTGCTTAACTAAGCAGCCAGCAACCACTCTTTTCTTTGCCAGTGTCATATCACTGATCAAGTGTGGCTCAGCTCCTGTCTGAGAGGAGGGCTGCCAGACATAATGCAATAATAACTGGTGCACAGCTTGTCTAAGAAAACCAAGGTCCTATTTCACTGCTGACGATACTGTGATGAACCCTTTGTGCTCTTTCTCCCTCTCCTTGCCAGCTCCGGAGCCTCTGAGCTTCCAAGTGCATAATGAGCAATTGTAATTCCCCGTTCATAGCTTTGTATTAAAGACATTTCTGCTCCAAATCAAAAGAAATGGACTTCAAGGATTATCTTAAGGACGAAATTTGCTTTTGACTTCTTCTAGGACAGGACAGACGCAACTGTCTTTGCTAAAATTTATGAGCAAGATATAAGAAACGATGCAGAGGGAGGTATCTGAAAATCCCCCACACAAGTATAAAACATAAATTTAGATCTTTATGCCTCTTCTCACAGCAGCAGCACTGCAGAATCTGGCCGCAAAATGAGTTCAGTGTTAATTAATAGCTAGTGAATGGGAAGAGGAATCAAATTTGACTTAAACAAAGAGGGCCATTCCACAGTTTCCACACTTATTGACTCTTTCTGCAAAGGCCACTGCCATCAAATGATAAACCTTTTTAAAGCATCCATTATCCAGACATTATTTAAAGCTTTCCCTTCTAACAGGTGGCTTTAATGCAGCGTGAATTGCTGACCTTGAAAGAAGGTAAATGCATCAACGAGATGTGATATGTTAAAAATCTAACAGCTTTTAGTCTCGACAAAGAGCACTCCTCTTATCCAACATAGTGGACGTGAACCTGCGCTGCTCCCCCACAGATGCCTAGTGTGATGTTTGACAGATTTCTCCCTCTCCAGCTAGGCTCACAGTAAATGTCCATCTGGCAGCTTCCCATGGGTACTTATTATTCTCAGCTAGCCAGGGGTTTTCTGTTTCCGAGCATTCAGCCAGTGCCTGCCTCAAAGAGTTGAGAGCCGGACCAGAACTGCTTGCAGATGCTCTGCCGGGTAGCCAAACTGTGCTAGTGTAGTGGCATGGCACTGTGTTTTCAATTACACAATGAGGTGGCAGTCTCCCAAAACTGTCCAAATAACGAAAAGTCAAGTGCATTGAGAGCAACTATATATCTAAGACAAAACACCAGCCATGTAAGCATAACATTGCGGTATGCCAGCTTTCTTATTTGTCCAATACACTTGCTCCACTTTGGAGATGAGATGATTGATTTCCCCCTTATGAACAGATGCTCAGAGCTGTGGGTAGCACTGGAAAGTCCCGCTGTCCTGGTCTGTGGCCCTGCTATGGTGGACTCAATCATGCAGTTGACCTCTATCACACTCCTGCTGCCTGCTGGGTGTCTCTTGAAAGAATACATGGGATGCTACACTTGGCATTCAACAGCAAGGGTCATGTTCACACTATGTTCATTAGTTTCAATCACGAGTTCAATTGTTCCTCATTTCAGAAAGCCTGTTGGTCTGCTGTCAGACTTTTTTTTTTTTTACTGCGGGCCCTGTCCGTGGTTTGCATGCGTAGCCCTTGCTTGATTGGCACCATTTATGTCGAAGGGTCCTGTGGGATAGCCACACGGGCACAGCTGAAGAGAGCATCTCCCCTACAGGCCAAAAAGAAGTCAAAAAATCCATCACGTGTCGGCTCCCTTCCTAGACAGAAAAGCTTCTGGTATCAAGCCAGGACTGAATCTTATTCCCTGGTGTGGCTAACAATTGAATAATTCTATTCAGGGTGTCTGTTTCGTGAATATGTCTTCCTTTGGAAGTACAGTTTATGTTCTCACTGCTCAGGGGTAAAACGCAGTTCAACTGATCTCAACTTCAATTGCGCACAGCTTCTAGGTGTATACCAAGGTTCGGAAACAATGCTTATTTTACTGTTTCTTTAGGCTGCTTGTGGATTTGGAGTTAACCGCTGGTGTGAAGGTGCCTCACAGCTCTTGAGCCTCTCGAGGAAAGATGGATTAAAAGATCACGTGCTATGCTACTCCCGGATACATGGCAGTTAACCATAAAATGAGTATGAAGTGAAGAAAGATTAGAAGGTCCCTGAGAGAGTTCTGTTAAGTTGTCCCCTGAGAGCAGGACATCCAAGGCTACGACCGAAAGTGTCAGTGTTCACCGAACCTGGGACTTCATGTTGACACGTGGTGTTGGGTACAGTGGAAGGGTTCATGTGAGATATTTCCGCACCCTCACAACAGTGTGGAAACAGACACCATCCGTGCTATGCTTCTATAAGTCAACACTGCCGGCGTATTCTTTGAACAATCTGGGCCATTTGATTCTCATTTGAATAAAATTCAAATTGAAGGCGCAGAGCACACAATCCGCTTGCCAGAAAAAAAAGCCACCAATGTGTATTCTCATGCACACATGTGGGAAGATGGGATGGGTGAGGATTGCAGAGCATTGCATACCTTACTGAGCAAACAGCAGCATCCTGGTGCCGCTTCCCCACCCCCACCCCCCACACCCCCATCCGACTCTCTTCCATATTTATGCATTCACATCACTCCCAAAGACACATGACAACTCAAACATGACTCTCACTCTTGAGAACAGTGCTATGAAAAATGAAATGTCTTACCTAGTGTGGAATAGTTGGTCACATCTGTAAGCGGGCCATTGGGGAAAAGAGGGAACGGGGGGAGGGGAGGGGAGGAGGGGGGGGGGGGGTTGGATAAGAGGGGAGAAAATGAGAGAAAAGAAACGTCAGCAAATTACAATGTACAGCAAGCTGAACTTCAAATGCAGGCTGAGGCTGTCACTGCCGCCGCTAAAAAATGATGGTGTCCCAGCATTGCGTAGACTGGGGGGTTAAGAATAGTCCCTGTCAAGAGGGGGACATCATTTATTAATCGAGAGACATGAAACGTCTGAGATAGTCTCCCCCGAGGATCCAAAGTTTGCACAACTTGCATTAATATTTGTCAGTGTTTCAAGATTTTGAGGGCGGGGGCTGAGAGGATGTAAGCACAAACCTAATCTATTACAGACAAGCCTTCGCCTTTTCTTTCCACCGGTGTAACATAACCATTGAAACAAATGTGCTCGCGCAAACATACACCAAGGTGTTCCCCTCTCTCCATATGTCTCTGAGGTAATTTAGTAGCCCTCAGATATCTCTCGCCCCGCGTGCTTCGACCTTTGCTACATTTCCCCGAGCTTGTTACTTTGACAGCCCACGTCCAAGGCTCTAACAGCATAATAAAATGACAGTCCCACACTACCCACAAAGACCCTAGGGTGGCCCTGGCACAAACAATGAACCGGTATGGTTAAAAAAAAAAAAAAAAAAAAAAAAAGCAACATTTAGCCACATTTTCACTGTGTCACTGCTTCCCGACATTCATATGTCCAACGATTTATTGAGCGCTCCCTCCCACTTTTCTGTACCAACTCTTTGGCAGCCCGAGATGTATAAACTGGATTTCCATTACAGCAGCCTTGTTTTTAACAATTAAAGTGGTCCCTCTACGAATGTATTCGTCTAAAGTACAGTTTTGCTTTCTTGTAAATGTGCAATAAAACAAGGAAATGGAGTGAACTGACAATAACTAGATGTAGTGTGAGGGAAATACTAGACTCGGGACTAATTCTGAGTTGCCATTGCTTACCGTGCACTCCAGTTGTGTTGCTAAGCAGATTTTTGCCACTAATATGATTTATCACAGATGAAGTCTATCCCTCTGCATTCATTTACATTTTTGGTGTGCACGCAACAAATCCCGAGTGGATCAACAACGAGGAAATGCGATTACAATATCTGTTTTGCACACGAGAACAAATCTATTTTCAGGAAGAGGGGGGAACGACTGGGTTCAATCTCTGGGACACTCATTACCATTCTGTCTGACATGCATTCACACTCGCTGCTACTGTTGTTGCTAAACAGAGACCTCAGCTAAGGACCTTGAAGCTTCATACCGGGAAAATTGGACTCAGGGGAGGGGGGGGGGGGGGGGGGGGGGGGGGGGCAGGGACTGATGTCGGACTTCAAGAGGCAAAAGAAGCACCTGGGGTTTCAATGACATTAGCATCACTGTTGTTTGGTGGGGAGAGAGAGAGAGAGAGAGAGAGCGCAAGACAGAAACACTTGAAGGGATGGCAATGAAAGACAACAGTATAAATGGGAAGGAGACGAGTGGGATGTGGTGAAATTTTAAATGTGATGCTTTCTGGCATGTAGTGTAAATACCAGACAACCATGGAGACCCTCTTTAAAAGAGACTTTTTGCAGTGCAGTGAAGATTATTGATTTTTTTTTTGAGTCCTATAGTAGAAGTTTGGAGGTCTGGCCAATCAAAACCAGTGAAGGTAGCGTCTGGACTAAGTGGATTAGACTAGCGGGAATGGTGCTGGGGGAATCTAGAGGGAGAAACCAAAGCTCCGGTGGCTTCAATAAACCCACTCTGTGAACCAGGAAAAAGATGGAAGACAGAGACACTTTTTTTTTTTTACCCTCTCTCACCCTCCTGTTTTAAGCAGATAAGCTGCTTCCAGGGTCTTAGTTATGCTGTGCAGAACCCACAACACGATATGGAAACTTTTGACAAGGCAAAGAAAAGCTGAGAAGTCGGGTTCCTCGTGTTGTCTTTTCTCTATTGACAAGAGGGATTTGGGGATGTTTGGAGTGGTCAGTGCTGGGGGGAATTACAAAAAGCCTCTGTGATGTGACATACAGCGGTGAGCATGTCACTGCTCAGATGTGGGTTTTAGCGAAGGCATGGACTCAGTTTTGTAATGTTTTCTTTGACTAGTCATTGCGTTCCGGCATAAATGGCAATGCCACAATGAGTAACTGTCAGCCAGGCCGTGAAACCCCTGAGTTTGCTTCCGGATTAGGGTGTTTTTTCTTTTTTTTTTGGGATGTGATGCGATACTGTTACGAGGCCATTTTCCTCAACGTCGCCATTGCTCACCACGGCATCTCTTGTCAAAATAGGCTGGAAGAAGTAGTACACATTGACTGCTACCCAGGTTGTCACATCCTGATTTATGATTTATGGGCACAGCTGATCAGCTCAGACACTGGAGGGGGGAAAGGGAACTTTAGTTTGCACCCTGCTTAAAGAACTACAGATCGGCGCAGCCCGTAATTTGAAAGATGCTGCCGACATTTTCAAGTTGTCATGCATCTGCTTGTCGCAAATCTTGTTAAATCTATCAACCCATCAGGCATTTACAGAATGTACACAGGGCTTTACGCCAGATGTTGATGTGTAAAGAAAATCGTGGCCACAGAGATTCCGCTATGACAAGAAATTTGGATTAAACTTACAGAGACATCATCTGCCCTTGCTGGGATATTTGCAGGGCTGTATATTCAATCCTCTGAGACTCTGCGGCTCTTGGACAAGGACATCAGTTTCCTCAAGGGAGATTGTTTTTGACACAGCCGGTCTTGACTTTCCTCATTCGTCACATAAGAGTCAGCGCACCGCGGCAGGGTCAACGCTGCATTTTAAGTTCTTCTATGCGGTGCTCACAAATCATGAATTATCGCTCAAATAATTACCTCCTTAATAATTCATCGTCTCCTAATTCTGGCCTTAAATGTTCTGACTTTTATCTCCCACGGCACAAATGACCACCGCTATATCTGTGATTTTTTTCGATGGGGATGTTAATCGCGACTAGTTGCTTGATCATTCTTCACCAGCTACTGGAAATTCTGTCAGAATCTCTCTCGCCCACATTTGTTTTGTGTTGGGTTTTTTTTTTTTTTGACTACATTCACCCACCGCTCCAATTTTCAACTCCGCAGAGACGGAGGACTGAACGTGATCAGAGTGGTAGCAAATTTGGCTCTGGGGTCAGTTGAGGGAACGGAGAGCGCCGTAATATTCTATGTTTGACGAGTAACTTGAGGAGCTCTTATCTTTTCTTTCATTCTAAATATCTCTTTCTCTCATTATCTACAAGTATCTCTTTGCCGGGCGCTGCTTCTCTTTTCTAACAGGGAAATGTTCTATAAAATGTGACATTTATGGTTCAGTGTATTATCCTAAGCATGCATATTTCAGCGTGCTATTAAATACTTGATTTACAAGTGCACTTACGGCCCACATACAATATACTGGCATTGAATACCTTGTAAATGTTTAAACTGAAGTATACCAAGATTTTTCGCCCCCTGTAAAAATATTAAAATCTATAAGCTGAAGTTTCCTCTTTGCTACCTGATGTTGGTGTTCAATGGATCCTATCACATCTTTTGAAAGGTCAGACTCAGAAAACAAACAAAGGCAGCTTCAAGATCAGTCGAGAGCAGCCTACATTCAAGATGGCACAAGATGGAAACAATCACTACTCTAACTAGACACGCGCACTCAACCGAGCCACTGCGGCGGGAAAGCATTCTCTTTAGTTATACAGACTAATTTCTGTTAATCGGCGGGATGGCGATTTTCTTTTTGCACCCGCTCGCTCCGCTCCTCTTTCTCAGTGGCGAGCAGAAAGAAAAACGTCAATGAAGGCGCGCACACACGCGGAGGAAAGAGGGAGTGAGAGCATGAAAGAGAGAGCTCTGTCTCTAAAATGGCTGCAGGACTGAGTGGCCACTAATTGGAAATCAAAAGCAATGGAGCTGGAAGGCGGCCGAGGAGAAACAGTAGAACCTCCAGCGCCTGTTGTCGGTCAATTTAGACCATGACAAAAAAAAAAAAAAAAAAAGAGTCTGTTCCTGGTGTCACCATTTAACCTACTCACCGGTGTTGAATGAACGCAGCTGTTTTTTTTGTGACAGTACCACATGATGGGACAAAATGGCTCTTGCTGGCCAAGCTCCAGCTAGCCGCAAAAAAGGCCTTAATGCAGGGAGAAGGCGCGAAACAGACATCGCAGGAGAACAGTGCTGCCACTTTATCAATGATACTGAGAGAACTCGCACCCTTCCATCTGAGCTGATATAAACATTACTTCTCTTTTTTTTTTCTCCTTCCCCTGTTGCAACAAAGAATTAGAGAGAGGCACTGACAGAGGCTACAGATGGCCCGGGCTCACACAGTCTGCAGAAGTATCTAGAAGTTTACACAAGTCAGACAAGGAGCCAGATTGGCTCGAAAAACCGAGGCTGTTCTTTGAAGGGGGGGTAGGGGGAGAAAAAAAAAGAAAGAAAAATTGCTCACTTGTTTTTAATCTCTCTTCAAGCCGAGGTGTGAATAAGTACTTTGTGAGTGACAGCCCGATGAGCGCAGTTATAGAAACTCCAAACTTCATCAGGCGCTTGTCAGACTCGGCGCTGTCCGGTTTAAAGGCCGCTCAGGCAGAACAGAACAGTAACGGGAAGGAGGTACGCTTATATTAGCGCCGCAGCAGATGTTCCCTTCCTGTTGCAGCTGTCTCTTGCTTGAAAAACAGAAGCGCTGCGCCACCAGTCAGTACATCTCAATCCCCAGATCTTCTTACTTTTTTCTCTCAGGTCAGATTACGGGTAAATTCGACGATGGCCGACAAGCCGGTAACTATTTGATTTTGAGTGTAAAACCCACGCGTAATTGCACGCACTTTTTTGGTCAAACGACTGCAATCGTGTTTGACGGAAAGAGTTGAAACACATCTCCGGGGTGTAAGAGGTAATATATCTATACCGTAACGCCATCTGCCATGCTATAAGAGTATGACTAGAAAGAAAAAATGAAATGAAAGAACAGCTAAATCAAATGCAGCCACAGTCTGATGTATCTTCCCGGGGGTTTTGCTCATCCTCTTGTGTTTAAAAAAAAAACACGGAAGGGGATTTAAGGGACTTTTTCAAATGCAGCTTTTTTTTTTCTTCTTCTTTTTTTTTTTTAAAGAATTCTGCCTGGCAGGCCTTGATGAGTGATCAGAAGTTGGGGAGATGAGACGCCCATGGGTTCTGTGCTGTGTTCTGACCCTGAGTTCAGCTACATAGAGGTGGGATAAAGACTATCTTGCCTGGGGAGAAGTAGACGGACAGACAGAATAGAAAAGAAGAAATAAAAGAGAGAGAGAGAGAGAGAGAGAAAGGCAATAGCCTTGATGCCTCTAGCAGCATAGCACCGGCTTGGCCCCTTCATATCAGCCACTTGTGAAGACAGGGGGGGGGGAACCCTACAGGCAGTCATATGTCGACTGGCACGATCAAGGCCGGCTAAAAGAGGCTTGGATTGGATTGGTTCCTCCGGGGCTCGGGCGTGAGTAGGAGAAGCGAAAACACAGAGGCTGTAATGATGTTTGACACTTTGCTCTCAACTCACAAATCAGGTTCCTAAACATTGGCCTCTTGCAACAAGAAAACCATTAACATAGGTCACGAGGACGCGACTGACAATTGACTGCATTTCCAATTGAAATTCATCGGGTCCAAGATCACAGTCATTTACGGCCTCGCTGCACCGTAAACACTCATGCTGGCTGTCTAAAAAGCTCCTACAAAGGAGTCTTTTAAATCTCTGACTCAAATAGATAATTAGACATAATGAGTAAACAATGTGGCCGCAAGATGCAAGAGTGCTTATTGCTTTTTAATTGTGTTTCCCTCTGTGCACCGAGCTACTTCTGAGAGCCCCGGTACCTGTGTGCGTTGGCCCATGCGAGGCCAGGTGCAGTCATTACCACGGGACAGATGGATCAGCAGAAGTGGCTCTCGTTTGCCTTGCAAGGCAACACGGTGGCTGCCATATGTAGGCTCATCATTAAAATTGACCTTTGACCTTCCAGAGGGTGGCTGTCATTCTAATGGAGTTAATTAAGACCGTCCACCGGTGTGCAGAACGCGGTATTTTCTCTCTGTGTTTGTGGATGTTATTGGTTTTGCGGGGAAAGCAATATTGGTTTGTGTCTCGACGCGTGTGTCACCCACACACTGCATTTGTTTGCATCCTCCCGTGTCTATAAGGGGAGAGCGGACGCTCGTTCCTATTCATATGCGCGCGTGGACGGGCAGGCAGGCGGGCGGGCGGGCGGGCGGGCGGACGGGCAGGCGTCCCTGCACGCATGTGCGCGACTCCGGTGTCAGACGCGGTTAAGTTTGGGAGCTCCTTTTAATATTGCCAATGCAGCTCCTTTTGAAAATTCATTAAAGTGCTTCGACCCCTCTGCCATCTGTGCGAGCGAGAGGGAGAGAGTCGTGCGAGGGGAAGCAGCTGGGGGAGAGCGGGGAGATGAAAATTCTGACACGGGCAAAAGCATGCGGGCAAGCCCCTGGACACAGAATGAAGAGCCACTGATATGCCCAGCTTTGAACTGCTATTTATTTATTCCAAGGCCTTGTCGTTGGATTCAAATTCAGATCGAGATAGAGACTGCTGGCTTGGGTCATATTTTGTTCTGGATAAAAAAAAAAAAAAATTAAAGACAAACGGCATGTGTTACTTAACTATGATGCAAATAAAATCATAAGAATAAACAAAAAGCAATGCCTTAGAGGTCTAATTAAAAATGCTGCACACATTGCTTAGTGTCACGCTAAAACGTAATTAACTCCACAATTGCATACAGTGTATTACCAGAGAAGAGTGTTGGCTGATTATACTAATAAATCTTCATTTTGACACGCGTTGCGTATACAAATAAACACAGCCAAGCTAGATCATCATCATATACTGGAGTTTAATGGACTCCGCGCACATTTGGAACCTTTATGCCTCCGTGTCCGACACTTAGCCTGATTTTAGCTTCAATTTAATTCACCGGGACGACTCGTTAGCGGCGTGACTCCTCCATAACCGCCGACAATCACTGCGGCGGAGCACTCGATTAACGTTGTCGCAGGCATTCTTCTTCGAGGCGGTCTTCGGTGACCGTCGTCTTGATGCCAGTTTCTTCGCACAATGAAGCAATATCAGTTGCAGTGTTTATGCCCTGTAATCACTTTCTCGTACACCTGATCTCCTTTTCATAAACTCAGCGCCGCCAACATTATTGCTGTTATAGTCGGAAATATGGAGCTATGTATTATGCATTAATGATGATTCCCCGGAGGGAAAGTACACACACTTTGATGATACCCATACTCACACAATCAAGAATGTCTGTAGGTGTACTATAAAATGTCGAAATGTATGCCAGAACGCACACACACACATACAGAGGCACTTTGCCTTGCTTTGTCTTTTGCTCACACCGACACACAAAGCGTTGGAATGAAATCGAGGCTGCCTGCCTTGTCTCTCCTTCTCTGACACTAATCAACACCTCTTCTGCTATTAAAAATACCTCTCCTTGCCTTCTGATCTGCTAACTATCTCATTTACATGACTGTCGCTCAGCATGGCCTGGTGTTGGGGAGGTGTGATGAGGTGAGGCGGTGCGGCGAGGAAAGGATGATGAGAGAGAAGGGGTGAGAAGAAAGAAAGGAGCGGAGGGAGAATAGTGTCTGTTTGAGGAGATTCATGCATCTGTCTGTGCATGTTTGTTTCAGCGTTTTTAGCCTATGAGGCAATGATTCGAAACCTTTGGTCGCAAATCCACTAATGATTTCAATTAACGTGCGGCTAAAATGAAGACAAGATTTCAGGTTGGTGGCTGAAACGCCAGACCATTTGCCTTCTCTTCCCTCCACCTTTCTTCTCCTCGTACTCGTCCCTCCTCTTTTTCTCCTCTTGGCTGACTTTGTGTAGCGCCGTGGGGCTTCCAGTGAGCCTGAGCCTCTTTGGCAAGACCTGTGAGCCTGTATGGCATTGAGGAGGCTGGAATGATGCATCCAGACGATGGGTGTAGTTGGGCAGGGAGCGGGACGTATTCGGCAAATGAGGGCGAGCGGGATAAAAAAGATAGGGAAGTTGTGGGAACCATTGTAGGTGGTTTCAATCATTCTGATGCCATCTGTTCCACTCCATTTTTCGCACTGACGGTGGACATTTTCCCTGGTGAGACGAGAGGAGTCTGTGTGCGAGTGTGTGTGTACGACAAAGAGAGAGAGTGAAGGACAGAGCGGTATGGGCACAGAGCACAATACATTTATCTTGAACACTCTGTACGAACTGTATAACCAAGGACTGTGTGTGTGTGTGTGTGTGAGAGAGAGAGAGGGAGGCCTGGAAGTATTATTATTTTCATGATCAATCAATTAATGGCAAAGTCAATGAAATGTTATATAACAGTGAAAAATGGCCACAGAATTCCTCAGAGCTTACAGCGACTACATCAGATGACTTATTTTTTTCCTGACCGACATGATGTCAGGCTATATACAGACATTTCATGCCTATTCCAGCATGCTAACACACTCACAGTGATGATGCTAACATGCTAACAGGCATAAGTCAGGCCTAGTTTAGCTGGTTAGCATGCTAATATTTGCTAGTCCATGATTATTGGCTTAGAAACCAAATTACTAGGTGCGAAAAATTCCAACCTCACGGTGGTGCCAGAGAATGAGTCGGGGTGGTTCATTTATGAGGATAATGAATGTACACCAGTATCCAAGCCATCCAATAGTTGTTGAGCTAATTCAGCCAGGACCGCCTGACTGGTGGGCATTTCCGTCTCTAGAGCCATGCTGCTGGTGTGGCCAAAAATGTTGGAAAAATAGGAAGAAAGTTGGAAATTCTCACATCAGACCAGCAGATTCTGAGCAGATTTGTTGGATAAATGAATGAAATTATTAATTCGTTCAACATTTTTCCCGTCATTTGAAATAGTCCCCGGAGTGACTTTGCTTCACCGCCCCTCTTCCACTCATGAGATGCATTGCACCTGGTGTCATCTCCCTGGCTGGGCGCTGGTACCCACATCCTCTGGGCATTTAACTCTTGTTACCTCTCTGCTTAAACATGCATGAAGTTATAACAGCGCTCCCCTCCACCTCCCAGCTCTGTCTGACTCTCTCTCATTTGCTCTTTCAACTGGATCTTCCTCTTTCGCTTTCTGCCTTTGTCTATTTATGAGCTCAGCCTGACTTTTTTCTGCCCCTCCTTCCCCTCCCACTCTTTCCTCCTTCATTACCTGACCTGCATCTCTAGTGTCTCTCTTTCTCTCAATACACCTCTGTTTCTCCCTCCTGGATGAAAAAACCGGGACTGAAAACCCCTCTTCATGTCACCCTGGCTGCTCATATGAAAGTCCAACTCTTCAAGATAAAAGGCTCCTGAAAATAATACCAGCATTAGGGTTTCCTATTTCACAGCGTTTCAGTTCTGAGGGGTCAGTGAATCTGCCTGATGTGGAATATTGAATATGAAAATGGGGAAGTGCTATAGTGTTTTTTCAGCATGTTTGCTCAGTAAACGCAGTGTTATTGGATCTATAAGACTGCTATGATGGTTCAGGGAAAAAGGCCACTGTCGGCTAACACTGCCCCTTGGAAAGAAATTGTGGGGCGGGCGGGGGATGGGGCAAAATTCAGAGTGATATAAGACAGAATTGTGTCAAATAAGAGAATATACAGCAGAGGTTCCACCATTCAAAAACAATGCTGACGTAACACCGAAGACACCCATTACAAACATGAATATATGAATAGAGATGAATTTTATTCTCATACTGGCATTCATTGTGTTGTTGGTCATCGTTTTACTAATAATGAAGCAAGCAAATTGAAGGGAATTTCTCACGCAGGTTTCATACCCTTAAGGGGGGTTACATGCCGTTTCGGTGAGCATTACATTTATGAATTACAAGTTGCGCCGCTCCTCCGTTTGGCTTTGTTGTTATTGGTTTACGTGCCACCGAAAGCTACCGCGAATGGTCGGAATTGGGTAATCACTGCATCCCCGCTGTGAGGATGTAATTAGGCACAGCTTCACGTTCGGATAAATGCTAACGTCATGCTCACAATGACAGTGCTAGCATGCTGACATTTAACACCTATACTGTCGTCCACGTTCATGACAATTAGCGCTAAACACTTGAGGGTGGTGAACATTTCATTAGTTTTGCAGGCATTTAATGACGCTTTGAGAAGGAGGTGACACTAGATATTAGACGACATGAATTTATGAAGTATATCTTGAGACATTTCATTAAAAAAAAAGTTTGGATATATTGTATGGAAATGAAGATGAAGACGACCTTTCAAAACATTCAAAAGAAATGTTTCAAAACTTCTAGTAGATTCTGAGATTTTTCGCTGGATAGGTTAAAAAAAGTGCTGGTGGCACTAGATTTCATTGATGATCATTAGTACTACTCCTTTGACTGTTCCGGATTTATTTGGCAATCCCTCCTATAGTTGTTGAGGCATTTGAGCATAGTCGATACTGTAAGCTTCATTGTCTGGGGGACCATGGAAGTCTATACAAAATGTCATAGCAATCCATTCAACCATTGTCAAGCCGTCTCCACTCTGAATCAAACCGGTGGACAGCTTGCCCGCCCGACCGGCCACCATATTGTAAACGCCTCCTGAAACATATGCCAGCTGTTATCACGCTATCAGTCACTATTAACAATCCAACACCGGCTGACATGTAGCCTCTGCTCTCTGAAACCCAACGCCCAACCATGGTATCAATAGTTACAACACTTCAACCTCCGAATGTGCTGTACTTTCAGCAGCCAGGGAGGTAAACAACAAGGCTGCTTCGGGCTCGGAAGCTCGGAAGTAGTCTGCTGGGACCCGGTCCCACCTAATAGTCTAATTAAAGCCATTGATTGCTTATATAAGCACACATAAGCAGTGGACATTCCCCACTAACAACCACCCACAGGACTAGTAATTAACACAAATTCGGAGGTATGCTTAACTCACAAACAGTTTCTCCCTCATTTGTCCTGTGGCGTTATCGACACCCTTTGCTTTGCTTGTGTGACCTTTCTGCGTTATCGCCGTTGTCACTCTCTCCCGCGATCGCCATTATCACCCCTGCATATCTGCGTTCAATCGGCATTCGAATCCCTGTCCTTTTTTTTTTTTTCTTTTCCCTCAACATGCACAATGCTTGTGATGATTTGGCAGGACTAGTTTGGGATACTGTGCTTTTGCAGAATACCTTTGCAAAAGGCTGTCTGGTTTTGATGGCCCCCAGCGAGATCCATTGTCAAGATCACAAAAAGTCAGACATCTTACCTCTTCAGACTCTCTGAGGCATGATTTGATATCCCGCTGTTTGTGAGTTGTGACTCTTGGAGTTGCTGAAGTGGAACCATATTTAATGAATGCTGGTTCTCCCAAGAAGAAGAAAATATATATATATATATTTTGGAGTGAATTATGTGATATATATAAAGTATGCTCCGATAGAGGACAACACCTGCCATGTGGCAATACATGTCTGAGAGACTGTGTCCTCCAATGCAGATTTTATCTTTTAAAATGGACAGGAAGGGGCGTGTATGATAGTAACTGATTACTTAGAAAAAGATCAAGCAACCGCGTGTAAGAACATTGCGCTCGCTTTTTATCTACTCAATAAAGACAATTGAAAAATGAAGAGAATGTGAATTGGTAAAGGGAGGAAGGAGGAATGCAGTATTATTCGGTCCTAAACCTGTGAGGGTAAACACGGATTACACGTGGTCGGCTATCACGGTGGACAGGAGGGCAGATTTATTCGAATGATGCAGCAAATGGATCCTCCCAGTCTGAGTTAAGCACCAACAATAAGGAAACAGAGGTTAAGCCTCTGCAAAAAAAAAAAAAAAAACAATAAAAAAAGAGGGAATATAAATTGTGAATTTGATCACAGACAATGAAATTTAGTGACAGAGGTCAAGAGGATCATTTCGGTACAACGCGGGATGACAGTGCTGTCATGAGAATTCATTGGGCGAGGACGCAACTGTTTTTTTTTGCTTTGAGTGCTGGATAAAAAAAGCTGGATGATTTATAATACGAGAAAAAGCTAACTGAATAGAGGAAAAGGAACAAGACGTGCCTGATACTTTCTTTAAGGTTACAGGAAGCCGCAGTATATTCAAAGGTCAGTACAATGCACTATTGATAATTTGAGCTAATTATGCCGAAAGGCCTTGTCAAGTAGGGAGTGCATTACCTGCTGAGTATCACACAATGCATCATTTGGCATCTGCCACTGGCCTGTGAACAGGTTTAACGCTGAATGCGGTTTGATTTTACAAAATGTTACTTACTGTAGACCAACAGTGGGCCTGCACAATGCCTAATCACTTGTGCGCACCATATGAGAGAGGGAGGAAGGAGGTTTGTATATACTGGCAGAGAAAAAGATCTGTATTATGGCTGAGCCGGGTGCTAAGCTTCGTCCAGGTGTTCGCCTCTTTCCAGGTGGCCATGTAATACTCTTGCCGACCCGGATCATGGCAATCATGGAGCTGGCAGAGATGGCACGTTGCCGACACCGATGTAGTGCCCGGGTAATATGCCAAGCTGGCAGCAACGTGCCTGAAAAGCAGGCGGGCGCAGAGTCTCTAACGCTCCTGGAGTGGAAAGACGGCGAAACCTTTGATTTTCTTCTCTGAATTCAGGAAAATGTCACAGTTTGCTCCGCGCTCTGTCTGTCCTGTCTTCCCTGACTCGTCGGCGTCGAGAGTAAAAGCGGCGGCGGTACACGATGCTCTGTATCAGATGAACGCCTTTGTGTAACCCAATAACCTCTGCCATGCCTTTGCCTTGCATCATTTTGGACTATTTCTTCTGTTTCTGCTTGATTTGTTTTAGTGACCCACGGCTCACCCTCCGACAAGCGTATCCTCTGTCTGACTGTCAACATGCTATATCATGTTTGCTCAAAAAAAAAAAAAAAATCCTCAGACTCAGAGATGATCTTTATTAGCTCAGGAAGCCAGAGTTATATGCAGCCCCGCTCTGGCCTGTGCTGTCTGGGCGCTGTGTGCTCCACAGTGTAAGTAGCTTGGCTGGCAGGCGGCCACAGACCAGCGCTGTGTTTCTGCTTGCCATCCTCTCATTTGACTGCATGGTAATTACCGTCTCAATGCGGTAAGAAAAAGCAGCTTTCAGTGGAGGGATTGAGAGAGAAAAGGGAAAATGTGAGAGTGTGTGGCTTAGCAGCTTAATGAACATGTCAGATGTATTTAAACAAATGGATTACCACATCTGTGCGCGCTCGGCTAGATCACGCTTGCTCCAAAACACTTACCAGTCTGTAGTGGCAGGCTGAATGAGAGAGAGACGCATATCGGAGATATGCAGGGAATGTTGGGAGGAAATAGAACACCCCTGCATTTGTGCATATAAAGAAAATCAGACTTGTGCCAACCAAATCCATTCTGCCTGTCACTCAACTCTATTGCCATGACACCTACTTCTGTATGTCATCCTATATATAATTCCACGCTCTTAAGACGGCGTGGCGCACGCATCTCAGTCTAAATCATTTGCATTCAAACTGAAGGTCAGGAAATGTAAAGTATAAAAGCCTACATTTAATTTCCATGACCCTCTTAAACCCACTCTACGTGCCGGTGAACCACGATTTCTCATCTTGAAATCTTTTATCTCCATCTCCTGCCATATGTTTCCCAGAGTCCATTTCTTGGAGCTTTCTTGTCCTGACCTTACTTCGGTGCTCACCAGTCCTGCCCGTGTCCATACATTGACTAAATGAATAATAGATATCGCGGTATCCTTGTGCCGAGGCGTCTTCTCCGAAAATGTCCGGCGTTCCGCGGCTGAAAGGCCGACACAAATTTCGCGTGTCTCGCTGGGAGTTTTTCTTTTTTATTCCGATTGCTTAATAATGCAGGTCATTTCACTTTTTTTTTTCCTACCTCTCAAACTGCACAGAGGAAAATCTCACCGCAAATTCGAACCCATCCCGATTCGCTTCCACTCGCGCAGCAATGTGCGAGGTGCCGACGGCTCCCAAGTTATATCAGCACACTTGGCACTTGCTCATGAGCCCGGTGAGCCCGTGAGCAAGTGTCTCGAGCTTTGTTTGCAGCCCCGGGGCATGTTTGTAAAGACACATTACTGCCAGTCTGCTGTCATAAAATAAGCCCTTCTATGCTAGTTAAGGGAACTCTCAGCGACCTAACGTTTGTGAGAGGTTAAAGGGCCACTTGGAAAAAGATGCTTCATGTTGACTTTTGTTCTTTTTTTTTTTCCATCTTTGTTGAAGTGGAAGCTGCTGTTTGACTCCGAACCGTCCTCTCGCCGCTAATGTTTGAGCTAAGGGAGATAAAAAAATCTACAATAGTGTATCAAATATGTGAGCTGAGATGAATTACACCGGACATCATGGTGTAAGATGAGCCATTTGAGATTACATCGTCCCCAAAATCATGTCCAACACTGACGTACACAGACTAAGGACATGACTCACTCGTGTTAGACGTGCTAGTGCAAGATGGTACTGACTAATCGCTGCATCGTGGAGCTGCAGGGCCAGTTCAGCGCCCAGGGGATGGTACTCTTTACCCAGCAGAGATAGCCCAATTAAACTGACCAATTGGAATTGAGTGAGCCAAGTTGTCTACCTGTTGTGGAGGTTAGAAAATGCCACTTCTACTTATTGCTCATTCCGGACGATACAAGACCCATTATTCTTGCAGTCATTACTAAGCAAAATGTCAATAGCTTATTAGAGAGAGGGGCGGGCGGACGTGGTGAGAGAGATGGATGGAGGAGGGAGTGAACAAGGGAGGAGGGAGAAAGGAAAGAAGGAGCCTCAGTCAAATGCAACAAGACAAACGTTCGCGCGGGTCAAGGCTCAGCGTTCCTGCTTCTGTGTGACGGCAATGAATGCTCAGTTCCAGGTTTGCGCCGTCATTTCTCTCTCTCTCTCTCTCTCTCTCTCTTTTTTTTAAATGGGTTGATAATGTGCCAACACCCACATCTTTCTAAGCTTTTTTTCTTTTCTACCTTCATCTCTCGTACGAACCAACTCGGGCATTCTTCCGGAAAGCTGTCAAATATCTCTCCTGAGTCCAGTTGCATGAACATTAAGAAACTGTCTCGTGCGATGAGTGCACAATGACTGACTCTGTTCCTTCTGCTCTGTCTCTCTCTCTCTTTCTTTCTTTCTTCCTCCTGCTCTCCTCCACACACACTCCACGCTCCTCCTGTCTGATTCTCTCTCAGCATTGTACAAATGTTTCTCTTGTCTAAGGAACCGTTCCATATGTTTGCAATCACTCTGGCTCCCTTGCCTGCACAGATCATTTAGCAGGCTCCCTCATACATTTCAATTAGGCCCACCTAGCGCAGCCACAGACATGGGAAAGCAATATTGATTTCTTGATATCCTGTGCGTGGGTCGGACCAAATTAACGCTTGTACTGGGGAATATGATAGATCCATAACCGTTCACTTGTGTTTGTTACCATATGTGTGATGTGCCGGGCTTGTTAGTATACAGAGAAATGTCAAGTATTTAACTAATTAAAAGCCATATTTGTGACAGCTGTCCCTAGCACCCTCTCAGTATGGGGAGCTGACAAGATTTATAATAACATTTGTTGAAATGAATATTTAAAGGCATAGATCTGATTATCAAAGAGAGTTCCAACCAAATATGAGCGAAAATAAAACCCTTTATTTTTGCTTTGACTGGCAAAAGGAAAGTGAGACATGCCTGGCAAGACACGGCAGGGAGCCTGTGCGTTTCAAAGGCACCCACCAAACGTTGCCCGCATCCTAAAACGTGCTTAATATTCAATTACTGCCAGCTTTTAAGAGATAGGCCGTCTGTGCCGTGGTTGCCGCGGGAGCCGCCGCTGCCTAGTAGCTGTCAGTCACTCTCTGCCACCTCATCCATTCTCCTGACACTCTGCCGAAGCCCAGAGAGAGCGATCAGTCAAAGGTCAGTAGACAGGGACGCTACATCAAAGAGCCGATGGGACTTTGGATTCTGGGGACACTGTGTGCAGTTGGACTGCGCACGGTCTTTATGTCACATTGATTGGAAATGACTAACATAAAGAAAGTAGTTGATAAGCTGTATATAGGCTGGCTGTGCATTATTGTCATACATTGACGGAGAGCAGGTTCATTTGCTTTACGCCGCTGAAGTTTAATCACGAGGAAACTTCTACCTCACTCCAGCACTCCCAATTTGTGCTACTTTGCACTTGTAACTCGCGACGTTTCGGAGGGAAATTGGATCAGATCAGATTACAGCGATCAATTTATGAAACATGACGTACCGCTATAAAACAAACCAACCGACGGTATAAAAAGTAATTAAAGTGGCTGCAAATTGATTTGCTCTCAGATTAAATGCTCTTTTCCGTAAATGGCAATGCCTCGGTTACAATAAAACAATATATGACAGTAAAACACCCTGAAGGGGACAACTGTACGTGCAAAATACTGATCATTGCACCATAATGAGCGCTTTTGCTTTGAATAATTGAGGTGCTTTTTCGTTTGCTGAAGTGAAAGACCTCACTTCCTCCATTAGCAGACAAGCTGCTATTAGCGGAATAACCTGCATAATATAAACAGACTCATAATCCTCACTGTGTATTACTATGTATGACATGTTACACTGGCAGCAATCTCTAAAATGCCACCGTGTCCTTGTCTTCCCACGTCGGGACAAAGCGTCAACCCGCTTTGTACTATTGTATAGATCACTCGCTATATCACGCTTTGCTGAACACATGTCTATCCTGTGCTTGACCCTGTTCACAAGAGACTGCTGTCACAGGTTAATCCTTGGGTGTCACTGTTCACGGAGACTTATGTCTACAACAGTAGTTCCGCATCGGTGCTCATAGCACAGCAATACCTGGACTTAGACACAAATTCAATGCCAGATAATGTTCCGCTGCTCTCCCCAACACGCTCACTCTTACTTAGTTGCCCACTTATACCATCAGTCTCTCCCTCTCTCTTAACTTTATTAAAGGAGTTAGTTAGTAAAGGTATGCTCCTAAATATAATTTAAACATCAATGTTACCATCCTTAATAAAAATGCCTCTTACTCAAGAGTGCGTGGTGGCTGACCCATATGACGTTGCCCAGCAATTACTACCACCAGCATATATTTTACTTCAAACACCACACTCAGACAGCCCTCCAGGTTTCATCACATTAAAGCCTGGCCTGGCTCCACGGTCTCACTTTGCATACTGATATTATCAAGTAAAAGTATCAGAAAGTATATTACACTGGACATCCCGAGTCATGATTGATATATTCTTTCTCTTTGTTATCATTTCAAGCAAACTGCTAAGCTGCTCGCCAAACAGAGTGAATCCACTTGTGGATATATTTCAGTCGCCCCACTCCGTCGCTCTATAGCTTAAGTGATTGGTCCATCAAGGTTCAAACGGGCGATGTAGAGTAACGCGCCGGCCTTTAATTCTGTTATGGAGGCCATCTGCGGCTAATGTTGACTAATTGTTCCAGTCAAGTAGATGCCATGGCTTTGCCCTCTTATAAAGATACATGTCCAGCCTTGTGGTTTATCGCTAGTCATGGGGTCGGGTATAAGGGGGGGAGCACATGTACAGTTTGACATTTCTAGTAATTATCTTTATGAAGATGGGAGGCCTCTCAATTAGAGTGACGCTTGATTAAAACTAATGGCTATCCCTCCTGACGGGGGACACTGGGTGACCTTAAATGCAAACTGAGGTTTTCTTTAACTCTATAAAGACACAAGCGTTATTTCTACTTCTTTCGAGACAAGACGTGAATGCAGATGCATGGCGCAACAGAAAGTTGATGGCACTGTCTTTTTCAACTGTTAAGTAAGAGGTAAGGCCGTTATCGTCTTTGCTGCGTAGCTCCAAGTTCATCTCAAACCTCTCCTTTCTCTATCTTTCACATAGAAAATACAAGACACACTCGCTCGGAGGCTGTGTCATGCCTCCGTGTGTAATGACAGCCTTAATGGAAAACAAAACTGGCTCTCTGGGGAGTGTGATGGTCAGGCCGGCCATTACAGAGTCACTCAATAGCAGCTGATTGACTCGCTCCCCTGCTCCGTTATAAGCCTGTTAAGCTGCTACTCGGCGTCAAAGCGGTGCTCTGGGCACTCTCAGTATTGCTAGTCCTTGGCTCTATAGGCCGCTGGATAAAGTGCTTACCCTGATTTAGTAAAACTAAATAGCTGAAGACCTCATTTGTGATTGGTGGGGATATATATTCAATCATAGGGGGAGCACGCACATCGGCCTCAGGGAGTGGGAAGAAAACCCAGGGTTCAGATCGAGGGTTTGTCATCGTAGAAAATGGGAGCCATAACAAAAAGTTGTCATTCAGTTGTAATGTAGTGGTCTTATATAATGAACCAAATGGGCACATTATAAATAAGGACTCTGAAATGCTTTTTTTGGTTGGCTTTTCCCACCTAACTTCTGTTGATGACATTGAAATACCACGTAGGTACACTCAGTAGCCATTTTCTTAGGTACACATAGCTAGAACTGGATATGACCAGAACAGCCTCCGTTTTTGGGGGGATTATTTGATGCTAATCTGGTTGAATTATAGCATTACCAAAGCCTTTTGAGTTGCAGATTCAACCTTCAAATCCTTTTTTGAGTAAAGGTTTGGGGACTGCGGTAGCTCGCTAAAGTCATTGTCACCTTGGGATGGTGCTTCACATGGTGCGCCATCATGCTGGAAGTACAGTGTGACCATGAAGGGGCTGCACCTTATCAGCCACGACGCCTTGACGGTACACTGTGACTTTACAGTGATCCTCATTTTGTATTGAAGGGCCTAATGCGTGTCAAGGAAGCTCTCTTTGCACCATTACACCACCTTGGGCATAATGTAGCTTGAAGCTACGTATTGCTACGCAAATGGTAAATGATCTGAGAGATATCTGCTGAGGCACTGGGCTGTTATTTTCAAATTGGCGGCTTTGCTGCTTACTTAAATGATTCTGGCCACTCTCCTCTGACATGTCTCGGTGACAGCTTGTTTTTTTCCCCCCTCAATAAAACAGCTGGACGTATGCATACTAGTTAAAAAAAAAACCCCATCCATCACAAACTTTAGACAACATAGTGTTTGAAAATCCCAAGACAGCAGCTGTTTTCTGCACTTTAGCCAACCTGTCAGGGCGCCGACAATCAAATCTCCCAAAGAAGTTAGCTAGGTTACATAGCATGTTCATGCTAATGCCCATTTGAACAGTTACCGAATTTCTGTCTGCGTTCATTTTTATATCGGAGTAATCGACGTGATTTGCCGTGGTTTGGGGTTTGCTACCTGTTTGTTTGTGTACACATTGCGTACCCCACATAAAATCATTCCCTACCTGATCCAGACACACATAATAACACAAGAGCCTGTTCAAATGTGATTTAGTGCAAAGTAATAGCCCTAATGCGCACCCCCAGATATAAACATAGGCACACACATCGAGAGACCAACCGGCACACACATTCTTTCATCCCCCCCCCCCACGTTCCTTCTACCTCAGGGAATCTGATCACCTCCTGATGTGAAGCTAAGAAACAGTAATGCAATAGACAGTCAACTTATATTTCCCCAGTGAGACAGCCACAGCTAAAACTTCATATTCTTCAGCGGCCACGCGGCCGAGGGAGGGGATGGCCGCAGGACATCAAGAAAAAGAGTGAAAAAGATGAATGGGCGGACAGATAGATAAGTTGATATATACATAGAGACGTATATGCGTGCCATTCTTCAAGATCTCAGGTTGAACTGGCTAACAGACGCCATAGTACAATGATTACATTCGAGGAGTGAAACAAGGCCAAAGATTGGTGCTGAGGGCTCTAAAGTAGAGGCAATCAATAGCACAAACCTTTCTCGCTTGCTGACGGCCGGGTCGGCCTGACGGGCCGAACTGGTTAATGACACCTAATCATATCAGTGGGAGGAAAGTCTAACCACTGAGCTGGCTGTGAAAAAAAAAATGGTGCATCCCGTCAGTCTGCCAAGGAGAAAAGTGAAAAAGAAAGAAGAAGAAGTGAAAGAGGGCGAGACAGTCACGAGGAAGGAGAGGGAGAGAGAGAAATTCTAGCTGAAGGATTCGTGAATAGATGAAACAGGCAGACAAACATAGTGGCTGTGTTTACACACACACACACAGTCGAGCAAACAAGGACACAGAGTCACAGATGTGATGCAGCCCACACCATCCAGTAATATTGCACAAATAAGGCCAGTGTTTTGTCTATAGCCTTTTTATTGGAGAGTAGGAGGCCACAGGATTAACTATGCGAGCGAGTGAATGAATAAAAGAATGCATTTGTGGTGGAGCTTCTGAATTAGTGAGCTTTTTTTTTATTCCATTATTACTGAAACTATATTTATTGGACTCATTACTGACAAATGACTTGGAGATTTTGAGCAGAAGTCCTTGAGATTTTCCTCTGCTGGAGATGGAGACACAACATTTGCATAGGAGACTGTCAAACGCGTTGCTACACCTGACATCGACATTTCTTCTTTTTTTTTTTTTACCTCACATATTTATCACGCCTTAATTGGTAGTCAGAGATTCTTCCGCTTTCTTTCAATAATGGAAAATGTCACAAAAATAAGTTTCATATTCATTTGACGCATTAAATATGAGATTTCTGCTGGCTCCTACATCACATATTGGAACTGAAGTTGAATGCAATGGGAATGTAACTCCTTCATAGTTTTTGACATAGACGTTTTTGTATTATACTATATTTAGTTGTTGGTCACTAAGGGTTACTATTTTTCCCATAGAAATATATTATCAAATGTCACTTAGGCCTGCACAGTGCCAAAACTGAACCAACAAAAAAATCAGTGGACTGATACTAAGCTCAGCGAGTGCTTTAAGTGCTGTAACGGACAATACACAATGTCACCGTGGATTACTGGGCCAAGATATATTTAACCAAGAAAGTGACATAAGTCAGAAAACAAAATATTGTAATATATACAATTATAATTAAACATCATTTCAAAATTCTCAATAAAATGGATCATAACTGCAATTCCCAATGCAAACATTTAAAACAACAGCCAAAACACTGTCTAAATCGTCAACAAATACACAAGGAAAAAAATGCCTCAAAACATCAGCAGCCAGATAAAATGTAGAGATTGTTCCAGGCAGCAGGAGAAGCATAATTAAAAACCCATTTACTAGTTTAGTGTGGGAACTGCTACTACACATTAGTCTTGGGAACAGAGAGCACAGCTGTTAACACATTTCTGTTGGATAGAATCTGGTCATTAATCGATTAGTTAATCAAAAACAAATTCATCGGCAACAGTTTTGACGCTTGATTAAACATCTACGCTTTGAAAATGTCAGGCTTTGCTGCCTTTTTTTTTTTTTTTTACGTTTTCTTGGCTCTCAGAACTCGTGAAGAGCATTTTTACTTTTATTGCAAGATTAATTAAAATATTTTCAACAATAATAAGCTTTAAAAAATCAAAATACAGTGCAGAGCGCATCATGACTAATAGGCGAGTCTGTTTTTGAAGTCCAGCTGCACTCAATAACTTGACGGCGCTCCATTATTTCTGCACTGCATCACAGTCCACGAAAATGCATGCAACATAGATAGACGTACGCCCTCGTAAGCTATGTGTGTGGCCATCCATGAACGGAGGAGGAAGGAGAAAATGGACAAATCGCACAGGAAAGCAATACAACACAAATAATAAAATCTGATCAAAAATAAATTAGAAAGAAATGAAATAATGATCCTTGGTTTGTAAAGAAAAACTGATGCAACACGCGCTTCACACTTTCTCCGTCGGAATGGTAAAGCAAGAATCAAACTGGCTCACAGTCACGGGGAGGGGGGGGGGCACACACACAGAAACTAAATAAAAGAGTAGCGATTATCCAATGGGATGATCGTTCGGCAAAGCCTGCGAGGGAGAGGGAAAAGACAGAAATGCCATCTGAGCCAGAAGCGTGGGAGGCAAGGCGTCACGTAATACTTGAGGAAATGCACCAGCAACAAAGAGGAACCAGGTGTAATACACTCATGAATAAGTATGCCGAGGGCTGGAATTGATCATTAGTGCTGTCTGGGGGAAAAAAAAACAAAAAACAAACAAACAAAAAAAAAAATACAAGAATGAATAGACGCGCCGCCATTTGATGAGTGGTGTCGAAGCATGGGAAGATCCTTGAGAGACGCGTTCTATTGTTACTGATGACACTTTGCTGGTTTTTGCCTGTGCTGTCTAATTACTGCCTTTTTTTTTTTATCCATTTCAGTACTTTTATTTTTTTTTCCCTACACCACTGTCTTAGCTTTACAACGTGCATTGTAATTGGATTTTGCCTGCATGTTTCTTTGTATATGCCTTCTACTCTATTCCCCGCCTTAGATCTGTCAAGTCATAAATTATGATGACGCAATTCACAAAAAAAGAAGTAAAACATGAGCTACTTCTGCACCAAATATACTTTGTTTCCTGTTGTACTGAAAGTGAGCTGGACCTAAATGCTCCTGAGCTCTCGTCTCATACAGTGTGATGTAAGGCCAGGGAACAAAAGGTTGTCTTCCCTGCCTCTGCTGAAGAGTTGGAGCAGCAACGGTTCTTAATTGGTGCTCTGATCAGAGAGGGATCTGGGCTGAGGGACCCGCAGCTCCCAGCAACACCACCATCCTGGGAACGCCAGGGTGTTGCTCCTGTCTGTCTTGATTAACGACCTCTCCCTCTGACCCCTCCCATGAGCCCTGACAAGTACCTCGATGCAGCAGGCGCAAGCACAAACACAAAAGTGCATACGCTCACAAAAGCGCGCGGACGTGCAGTGCGCAAACGCCGCGCGCCTGCGCGCCCGTGCCGCCTCGCGGCTGAGCTTAATGAGCCGTTTTTCCGAAGCGCCGCAGATGACAAGGGTCGACACTATTGGCCATCGCTGACGGCGCAGACGCAAACACACGCGCACTCTCGTTTTCATTCATCATCCTGTGATGGCCACTCAAATTAAATATAGATGACCTGAAGTGCACTTGTAGTTGTTTTTTTTTTTTTTGTGGGAAAGTGAAACAAGCAGCGCGCTGCATATTTCACACGCAGCCTTCTTTTTGTCGTTGGTCAGCACCATTTCTGTGCGCTGTTATTTAATCTCAGGCTCCGGTAATAAATCTGATTCCTTCACGCTCGTGAAGTTCTCTTCTTGTAGTTTGGGCGCCAGAGAGCACGAGGAAACGTGCCAGTCTGGGAACCCTCTTCGAAACAATCAAGGGTCCCAAGTTGGAACGTGAAAGCGGTGATTGCACTGCAGGTGACATTCAGTCCACTTCCAGCCTAGAAGGTATCCCCCAAGTGTTGTGAATCTTTTGAGTTTCATCATATCTCCTCTTTACGTTAAAATATGTACCGCGAATTCCGCGTTCTTCTTCTTCATCTTCATTCCAGTGCGCTTTTTGTGTTATGTGACTGTGTCTGTGACCCGAATCTACCCACACACGAGGCGGCATGCTAATTGCTGTGATCCTACAAGCTAGCATATGTCTTCCATTGTTCGGTTGATTGCAAATTCGGGAGACAACAAAGGGGATTGCATTGCTCGCGTGGAGTCCAATGATACATTGTTTTAACAGCGCCGGGTGATACAAGCAGCAACAAAACACTACCAGGATTTCTATTTTCTTCCTTTCACACACACACACACACACGTACAGACAACACAAGTATCGGTCTCTAGCTTATGTTCAAACTCTTTTTCTTGTGTTCGTTTTATGTTACAGCTCCAGCACAACTGAAAAAGGTACAGCACAGTACGTAGAGACACGCAATTGCTTGCACGGTACTGGAGAGTGGCAGCTACCGTGTTTGTCTTGAGAGACTCGCGTGCCACGCACCTATTAAACACACCCTCCATCAGGCTAAAGGCGAGGAGCCTTCATCTATAACTGTGTATGCAAGCTCCCCCGCCTCCTCCCCCTCTATCCCCTCATTGCTAATTATCCAGAAGATTGATTACATCATGGGATCTAATAGAGAGAAGCACCATTACACAAAACCACCCCCAAACACACACACACACACACACACACACACACTGCTCCCAAGCCCTGACAGAATCACTCAGCCGATCGGCTCATTTGGTTCCACATTCTCCTTAACTAAACAGGGAGGAGTCACTCATTACCATCGCTCAAACATATGAACGATGTTAGTCAGTTAGGCCTTCCAAGCGTGAGGATTTGTCATGATGAAGATCATCGCGTGACCTTTAAAACATGTAGTAGGTCAGAGGGACATACTCGCAGCTGATCAGATTAGAGAGTACAGTGTACAGACATTTGATTTTACACAGGCAGAATGTAACCTTTAAGAGAGAGCTTTGGAACAGCTCGGCTCTTTACAGGATACCTGCACCGAGCAAATGTGCCAGATTCGATTCAGCGCCAAAGGAAAAAAAAAAATGAAATAAAAAATACATTAAAGGGTGTTACTGCAGAGTGCAAGTTAAATCACGCGGGCGGATTAAAATGCGTCTTGTTTCGGAGTAGCGAAATTGCCAGCCGCCGTCGTTGCTGCCGCTCCCGAGTCCCGCACACTCGCTACTTTCAGCGATGCTCTTCACACTAATCTGGTTATTTGAGCATCACCAGAAAACTGCTGCTGGGAAAAAAAAAATGGAGGGAGGATGAAAAAAAACTTAGTTTGCAAAAAAGAGACGGGGGGGGGGGGGGGGGGGGGGGGAGCAAGGTGTAAAGAGAGATCCAAGAACTTTGTCTGCGAATGTTGGCGACTCTTTTTCTTTTTTTCCTCTTCTCCCAAACCAAATCTCTCACTCATGTTGCCATGGCAACCGAGAAAAAGGGCAGGGAGGGAATCAACATCCAAAGACTTATTTGAAACCGTGATGTCGGGAAAGTCGCTACTGTTAGTCGCAAAACTGAGGTTTTCTCTGCCCCGAGGCCGAAATGGCCCCGCGTGACAAGTTGGTATACGGAATTGTTTATCGCTTCTGGGGGGGGGGGGGGGTAATGTATCGTGTTTGCTCCGTGAGGTTGTTAATTCAAACTGTAAGTAGCCCTCCTTGAGGAAAGGCAGTCAAAGCTAAGCTGTCTGCGAGCGGTCTGCTCCATTGAAGATACAGCCTGAATGGGGAAGCGCTCGCCGCGATCGGCTCGCCGTCCCCACCGCCACTTCACCGTATCCAGCATCTTTTCACTCATCTATTATCGCTCCCCTCTCTCTGTCTTTGTATCCCCACTTTTCTTCCCCCTCTCCTCTTTGCTCCCCTTCACTGCCTCTCCGTTCCCTCTATCCCTCTAATCCCCTCCTCCCTCTCCTCCCAGATGAGGTGGTCTGGCCCTGGCCCGGCTATTCCATTCCCTTCTAATCTCCGCACCCCGCCCCCTCCCCACCACCACCACCACCACCCTCCCCTGTCGCCTGATTTGCACACTTCATGAAGTGGAACGTCTCGATGGCTGGTATTCCCCTTAGCATTCGCCCGGCAGCGCCATCCCCGAGCTGTCGTGCCACCTTGAACACATCATCAGCCCGGATGACCGTGACGACAGGCGGCATATGCATGTGCGGCGCACGCCGGCGCGCTCGAAAATAATAACGACGCGCTTCCCTCGCCCGCTCGCACGCGCACGCACGTCCTTTTCTGCACTTTTCTGCCCCACGAAGGAGCGATCACAGGCTTTTCCGTCTGCGCTCCTATGAGATCTCTCTTGCTCACACATGTGTGTACATCCTGCCGGGGGGACTTGATGCGAGTTCGAAGCTTGATCATCATCATCATCATCAGAACAAGTCTGAGATGTCTCTCTACGTGTTGGGGGGGAAGCTAAGCTGCCAAATCCTGCGTAGAAAATATCCTTGGATGAAGATAGACGTTTATTCCCACACACCAAAAGCCCTGAGAGGAGTACCACAAGCCGGAGCTTCACAGGAAATTCTTGAATGATTTAAAGTTTTATCTAGAATCACATGCAGCATCATACTCCCTTGAGTGTGTACCTCACCAGAATTTCCCTCAGTTTGCGTCCCAACCAGTGACCTCTAATGGTAATTCACGGTAAGCCATTCACCAAGGACAACAGTCCCCCCCAACGGGCTTAGTGCAGGACGCCTGCTTGCGTTTCGGTCTCAGCGGGGAGGTCTGAGTCATTGTTCACTTGGCCTAAGCCTGTTTTGGCCGGGGAGAGTCGAGGTGATAGGATGCGCTGGAGAATGTGCGCCTGCCTCATGATCCAAGGGCTGGCCTAATTTGTAATTACCTTCTGCAGTGTTCTGGAAGACTGCAGTTTGCGCTTGTCCAGGATGTGGATTATCTAGTGTACTGAGATGGCAGGGTCGCGTAAAAGCACGGCACACACACACACACACACCCGCTCCCTTAGCTTAGATGCTGATGAGTTTCCACAGCCTAGCACTTGATTGACTGAGGCAGCCATGTTCTTAATTCGATTTTCCTGTCATGGTATTGTTAAATTTTTAATCAAACCTCTGCGTGCTACCTGCATTCCCCACACTGGATTACATTTAATTGTGTAAATTGAATTTGGAGCCAAGAACGGGTGAAAAGTAAACTTGGATCTAGGCAAGGTTACTAACTTGTGTGTGTTCTGTTGAAGCCTTTGAAGGAGACAATTCAGTCTGTAATCCACTGGATGCGTCTCTCTCTCTCTCACTCACTCTCTTTTCATTTAAAGAAGGTGAGTAAAGTTGTATGGAACGGAATCAGCATGCTCTACAGACTCTCTATTTAAATAATCCATACCGCCATTAAATTGAATAGACTAGCTAAACCAAATCTTGAGTCATAAGACATTCTACCCTATTATGTGTGTGCGCATGGGGGAACTGTTATGGAGGAATGAAGCTAGGGATTAAACATGGATATAGCTGAATTTGGGGAGGCGAGCAAGCTCTTGATTGATCTTACCCTGCAAAGCGCCTACCTTTGATTTTTTTTGGTGTCTGACAAAATAAGCGACTGCACTTGCAGAAACTTAAATGCGTGAAACCGCGTTCGTTCGTCATCAAAGGGTTTTAAACAGTACTCTCTTGTGTTTTTCGTCAGAGGATGAAGACACGAGCAGCCGTTCCGTGGCGGCTACTGTCTTGCAGGTCAGCCAAGTACGGATCACTCCGGCGTCGCTGTCACTGAAGTGTTCTGCAACCTTCCTGAGAGAGATTCGGCTCCCTCCATCTAATTGCAACCGGTTTTCAATGACCGACTGCCCTGCAGGTGGGTAGGAAGGGGGCCGGCGCTGGCTTTGCAGCCTCCGGCGGCCTTCCACCGAACACAGATATTGCCAAAGAGAACAAAATAAGTGGAGAGGAAAAGAGCAATACTTCCTGGCGGGGCTGACTTCACACATTAGAAGGTGCACGCCGCTTCTTTGGCCCTGACCCATATAGTGGCCGTGCCAGATCTGACCCACCGACAATAGACTTGTACACTGGATGCGACTGTGTCGAAGTGAGAGAGGGATGAAAGGGGAGGACTACCAGAGCATGCAGAAACCTCGGGAAGGACTCTGCCAACTGGCTCCTTGCTTCCACTGAGAGGGCTTTGTGATATAAACTAGTAGCCCAATCAGCTGTGCCACAGTGGGAGAGCTGCAGAAAGAGAGAAAGCCCCGGATAGAGGAGGGGTAAGAGTAAAGCCGAGAAAGAGAAAGAAGGGTAACATGTTGGAGCAGTGATTTTAGGAATGATTGACTTCATCTTCAAAATCCATATAGCAACAACGACGCTTGAAGAGGAAGTCATTGTGTTTCCCATCAGGATTTGTTAATGATTAAAACGGCTGCAATCTGGATCTCAGAATTACACCAGAGCAAAACGTATGACTGATATACGTAGGTAATGTTCGCGTACAGAAACTCTGGATCCTCCCTAAGCCGGTAGCGTGCAAAACTGGGAGTACTGGGGAGTGCATTGGCCGCGGCATCATTCACGATGAGCCGGCCGCTCTTTGATTCACAGCTTCATTAAGCCGAATACCCTTCTGCGCGGAACGACTTCAAACCGAGCGCTGGCGACCACTCCAAGCGCGTCGCGACGCCGACGTTCGCGGCGCAAGATGTGCAGAGCGGCACTTGTGCTGGACTCAGAGGCGCCGAGGCCGGGATGACTTTGCGTCGCACGGAGAGGAAGCGAGTCCACCGGAAAAGCGCCTTTATTTTAGCGACGCACGGAGCTAATAAACATTTAAATTCGTTCCGCATTGTCTTTATTCACATGTTAATTAGACTGGGCCGGTCATTCAATCATTCCTGTGAACAAGCCTTAATGAATACAAATGTTTGGATCCCTCAACAACTGCTAATAATACCACTCAGGGGCATAATTCAATTGGATGGCATAATTGGCACTCAGAGAACAGAGACACTGGGGAGCGAGCTCCCCGCGGTCCATACTGGAATGATGGTGTGACAGAGCTGGCAGAGTGTTGGCCTTTAGCTGAAGCCTTTTGCCAAGATCCTGTCTGTGCTATGTAGACCCTGATGGCACTGCTGTCACTACACGGAGCCGGGCATTTTAAATTGGCCAAAAGATAGCGTTTTGGGGGGGGGGGGAGCACCCAGTTGAAAATAAAAGACGTGTACGGCGCTAAAAACAAAAGCAGGAGACAACCGCCGTGAGAAAACACATCTAGAACCTCTGCTTTGGCATTCACAACGGCTCATTTTGCCCGAGCTAGACATGCAATTATACAATGTAATCTTTTTCAGACCGCACAGCCATGGCATTAGGATTAATTCGCCGGTAGACAATGCAGGGGCGTGCTGCTATTCAGCAACAGTGAAATGATGTCAGTTTCAGCAGTATCCAATCTGCCGGCATCCTCCTCTAACCTCACAATTATGTTAAGGTTGCCCGTGCCTCTCAAGAGCAGCGGGGTGACTTTGGACACGCGGAGGTTAGAATGAGAGGTAATTGCCAAAATCCACGGCGGAATAGCATGATCTCTCGGTGACACAGATGGGAGGGAAAAGACAAAGAGCCTTATGAATATTTAAATTGCAATTTTCTTCATTTTCTTCAATTGACCCCCTTTTTTTTTTCTTTTTCCCTTCGGTTCTCGCGGGCTGGAAACGCCAGGTAGGCAAGGGTGTCAAAACTGGAGCGCTGGGGGCTCGAGGCAGGAACCAAATCAAACAGCAAAAGAAGCGGGGATTTCCAATGTGTGAACAGGATTAGGCCTTAACGCGCCAGGTGAACGCTGACAAATGAAATAATAAAAAAAAAAAGGGGGGGATCTTTTTTGTTGTTGTTTTAGCTCACCGAGTCGGCTTTCGTTCAAAGGCGGCGGGGTCCGCCTCAGATATTGGTTTTGAATGCTTAAGCACACACCGACGATCGATATGAAATGACACGCGGTACATTATAGTTTGTGTTTGTTTTCCATTTTATGTAGTTACACCAATGTGGAACTCTTGCCGTGCTGTAAATAACAACAGCATGGAAAGTCCTTCTATTTTAATGGGTTATGTAGAGGCTAAAATAACACGGGTGACTCCTGGCTGAACTATTGATTCTGCCTTCGCTAAGCCTGTGTTCGCGGTGGTGTGATACATACAGTAAATCTATTCGAGCTGTCTTCATCAACAATATCATGTTTAAAGCCATTAAAAAAAAAAAGAAAGAAAAAGAGGTTATTTAAGATTCAGGGCTCCACTAATTTCTGCAATTACTAATCACATCATCTCCATTAGGCGCTAATTATAGCGCATGCATGAGAGTGTAGAGGCATAGCTGATAAGGCGTGGAGATGAACTCCAATGTACTGAAAGTTGCGAGTGTACGCAAAAGTAGACCAGTGGAACAAGGTGCATACAAATGTAGCTGCCTCGTCATTTAAAGCCTTTAAAAGTGTCTTTTTTTCCTTTATTCCACCGATTGAGCCCTAAAAACACAACCCAGAACAATCAGGCAACATAATTCTGACATAATTGTCATTAATAAAAGCATTAGCTGTGGTTGTTTGCCAAAGCAGTCCAATGTTCTTTGACCAATTACCCATAAAACATATCAGGGCAGCCTCTGTCTGCAGCCAGAGCTCGCAGAGATTTGGCAAGTCCCCTGCTGATTCTGACGGTCAACCTGCCAGACAGTTCCTTCGCCTTGGTACACGGTGTCTGTTTGACCTAACATGAGTCACAAACAAGCCCAGCATGGCCTGGTGTGGTGAGAAACACGAGCTCTTTGTCTCAATGTCATATCCGCCTTGCTCGGTTACTACCCCGAGGCCATGCTGCACGCTACCGCCGAGTAATGACCGAGTCAGGCCATCCTAATATGCTTTACCTCTGGCTCCGCGCATCTCGGGCTTATTTAGATTTGAGAGAGAGACGCTGGCTCATTTGCAAATGTTGTCTGAGTCTTTGTGCGCTGCGGAGAGGGGGCTTCGCCGCGGGCAGCGTTTACTGATCGGCAGGCCGAGCCGAATAGATAAGGAGGGGTTTCATTCACAAAATTCAAACTCACTCAGGGGAGAGTCCTTGTACCGGCGTGTTATGAGCATATTGGCATGGCCCCCGCAACCCCTGTTCATTTCCATTTGCATTCGAGCTAAATCTCTTCACCCCCCCTCACATTTGTATGTATAAGCCATGAATATAAACCAAGAGTAACAGGCTTCATATGAGCGTCTCATAAATGAAACATAGGTTGAAGAAATAAGCTCTGTTTGGTTTGTATTAAGCCCGCCAGACCCCCCCCTCCTTTTGCCGGGATAACGCGGTATTGTTATACACCTTAAGACAATTATTTGCCTTCCACAGCTGTTTTGTGGGAGCGCGTTGCCAATAATCCTCACAGGCGTACGGGCCCGCCTGTGCCGTTAACCCCGCGCAGCCTCGCATAATAAAAGACTGGAAGTGCCGCAGGTAAAACTGGAAAATGTATTCTCTCTCCCACCGCCACCCACCCACCCCCGCCCCCCCCCACATTACCCAGCGAGATCTGACACCGAGGCACCTTCCCCGAATATCCGACGCCAGTGTCAACAGGCAGTATAAATAATTGCGTCCTCTTTTTTTTTCTCATGATATCTGATCATACTGGAAATTCTTTTTTTTTTTTTTTTGTTTCTTCCCACTAAGTGAACGGATGAAAGTTGAATCCGAGCCAAAGGGTCATTATCACAATGACATATTCATATTTCCTTTGAAGGTGTTCCACTCCGTTGCGTTGTGTAGTTCCTCCCCCCCCCGAAGACTGTTGTTTGTATTAGCGCTCCTTCCCATCTCAGCCATCACGGTGAGATTTTGCATTTTAAGCACGCTGTTTTGATCATGCCAGTAAGCGCATCATCTCGGCATCTTTGATGTATTGCATACTGATGGAGCGTGTGCATTTTTTTTTTTTCCCCCCACAGGTTTTAACAATCACACAGACTTCCAACCGCTTTTTCAACGTGGCAGTGAATCATCTGCCAGGATGTGCACCTGGGCGACGGCTCCGCGCGTTGATGAAGACAACTCGCAAGAGTGATTGTCATTAAACGTGCGGCGGATGAGGCTAAAAGATGGCCACCGTGACGCGTTTACAGTAATTCCGCCCTTAATTGGGAGAGCGCGGGAAAGGAGTCGACTCTGAGGCGTGGCGTCGCTGGCGAACGCGCGCGGCTGCCCCCTTCGACGTTAATTCATTAGGCAATTTCAAATGACGAGAGCGAGATCCCGGCGAGGAACGGCGGCACTGGAAATGGGGCCCGGTGGTTTATAATGCAGGAATCCTTATTGATCCGGATTGGTGTAGAGGAAAGGAATCGATAAAGCTGATCCCTCTCAGTTGATCTTAAGAGAGCCGAGGTGCCAGGTGAAAAATGATCCATTAGAGGGATGTGAGGCAGCCTCAGTGGAGTGCATTAAGTCATTGTTCAAGGCTTTGCTACTGTCCAGCACAGCTGTAAGGATTTAACCCTTTAAGGGGAAGACAGTTGCTCCAAAACAACTATCCCCAATTATTGAGTTGCTTTGGAAAGATGTTTAAAACTGTAGTCGGTGCTACAAGGGGGCCAATCAGTGAAATTCATTGCCATATCAAGAATAGTGAATAGTGTCCCTGAGCAGCTTGTTAATGATGTACATGTATGGGGAAACTGCAATCCCTTTGGACAAATAATGTAAATGTATATGTAAAAATTACATTTCTCTTACTTCAGTTCAAGAACAGCTCTATATATATATATATAGCTATATACGTGTGTGTAATCAGTACTTATGGATAGAAGATAAAAGCCTTCTATCTTTGACAAGACAACCCCCTGACATGGTTTGGATTAGATTGGAAACACAGAAGAACGTGAGCACTCATTCATCCATCTACTCACTCCAGCGCCAACACGTGACTTAACGGGCTGCAACATCTGCCCCGGTGCGCGATCGCCCCGTAAAAGACATTTCCCGGACGTTAATCTGAGATTACAGTCAAAAACTGCGGCGGGAGGAGCGGGGATTACCGTCTCCTCCTGTCACTTTCATTTGGCAGGAACACGGTATGATCGCACCTCGGGCATTATCATCGCTCTCACCCACCGTACCGTATCTCTCCGCGCGGCGTTGATATACTGTGGGTGGTCTTTTTTGAAAAAAGTCAAAGCGACCACAGATGACACTCGCATCATGACACACTTATATTCTGATTATATATTATTTCATATGGTGTCAATCTCCAAAACTAGCATCTCACAATATGTTTTTTTTTTCATTGTATACGTACTGTAATTGAATTACAGTTTGAGTTACACTTTCTAGGTTACCTTCGAATTTTTCAACACCTCGTTTTGTCTACAGAGGCTGCGTGAAATGGTACATGGTTTGAACTGTCAAGGGAAACAAACCAGCTAATGATGCCTCATTATGTTGCTGATTTTCTACATAAGAGCAGACTGTATCATTTAACAGCACAAAATCTGACAAAAAACAAAAGATCAATGAAAACAACCATGCAGGTCCCCTAAAAGCATACTTAAGAGCCGGTAGCTGGCTCTCTGTACTCCGCAGATTGGCGGCTTAGAGAGAAGAATGGAAAAACACACATGTGAAAGTGTGAAAATTCTTTCAGAAATGATTAAGCCAAGACGGGAGGATTAACAAAGACCGAAAACCGAGCCAAAGTAAACATCACCACACTTGTTTCTGAGCAATTAAATCCATTGTTTCTCACCACATGGTTTCCCCCCCGTGGTTCTGACGGAACCTTAAATGTTATCGGTTGAACAGAAAACCGAGTCTTTTTCACCTTTGTGTTGTACAGACTGTGATTTCTATAAGCACGTCAGCCTCGGCCAGGGTTCTCCCTGCCTTGACCCGTGGAGATAAAAGTAGAGCGGCACGGCGCACCACCTGATGGACTCTCACTTCTAAAAGCCGTTTCCAAAATAAAACACGTCTGCGGATCGCTCATCCTTTATCACCCACACGTTGAAAACGGACACCTGGGCCCCGTTAAACGCGGTTAATTTTTCGCACACCGTTTGTAGGTCAGGCGAAGCTTGTGTAAGGTAATGTTTTTTTTTTTCTTTTTTACAAAGAACATGTGAGTGTATCGATTCGCCCATTATCGGACGTGCGCGGGGTGAGAAAGCGGCTACAGCCTGCAAGCCTCTTTCATTTGCCCACTCTGATTCACTGCAGCAATTTGCAGCAAATGCTTTTTAAGAACAGGAAATGGCTTGAAAGACAAGTGATGTGCGCCTCTTACCCCTGTAATCTTCACACAAAGTGAGGGCAGTAGTTACTTAATGAACAACTGATTGCAGGTAATAGTAAGTCTTTAGTCTCTGGGTGTCGTAATAGCTAGTGCAGAGCCTCGAGAAGCTTTATCTGAATGCTTCACTGCAAAATAACACGGTTTCTGGTTGTCCAATCACTTCAACACTTGCCGCATGAATGCACCATGATGCTATATGCATGCCATATATGTATGCCACTTGAAAAGCTGAATGATTTCAATGAGTCATTTAATCTAGGACGTGTGGAAAAAAAAGGCATCTGGATTGAGGCACAATTCCAAGTTTTACATAACAAAAGTTCTGACTCAATTACTGCCATTCGGTAATTCTAAACTTCCTGTGAAGTGCGGCGGAGTAATAACGGGTCGCATTCGAGAGATCTGTTATAACATGAAGCATTTCGTGAAAAAAAAAAATATATAAATCTGTGAAACGAGAGGACGGGGTGCGAGAGGTTGGTGTTGGATGAGTTGGTATCTCAGATTTGTGGCAAAAAAAATAAAAATATTTGCATCTCTCCCAAACGCTAACGGTACACTAACATGCTGGACGCAAAATTTCGAATCGTGAAAATCAGATTGGGAAAAAAAAAAAGAAAGCAAGAAAAAACCCTTAATTGATTGTGCGTTTCTGTTCATGTAATCAATCAGCCGCCGCTGATTAAACCAAAGGTAATCTCTAGGGAAATACTCCTGCAGTACATGGACCCCCCTTGACATTAAGCCTCTGAGCTGCCAGAAGGGCACCCCCCAACTCCCACCCCTTGAAATATATGCTCTCTGCTAAGGAACCGCCCGGCTGTCAGGGAGAAGGGCACTCACTGTATAACTGCATATAAACATAGCACAAACTGCCAAGTGTGATAAGAACAGGAAGGAGGCTTCAACACCAATTTCGACAGAAGACAAATGACTGCTGGTGGACTTAACATTGTCGATTCGCGTAGCTGGAAGAAGCTTTGCTTTTGTGTGTGTGTGTGTGTTTTTCTTTTCTTCTCCACCTTCTGTGAGCCTGTTATTTATAGTCTGGGCACTCGTGGTCTCGTTTTTGTTCCTCTCCCCCAAAAAAGCTGCATGTAGGATAGAATGTGAAATACTTTAATGTCGATGTCATTAAATGTTAATGAGCAAACGTTCCCAGGCGGCTTTGAAGCCACGTCAGTACATCAATACTGTAGGCTTCCTTTCTTTTTCCTTCTTTGCAATCATTCACACACACACGCACACAGTATTTACTGTAAACGAATGCCCCCAATTTTGAGTTCATTGCCTTTATTTCCTGAGACATTCTCCTCATCTGATCCAATAAACGCACGGAATAACGGGCAAAGTCACAAACCAGAACAAGCTAACGCACTGCTTTTCTGAGTGTCTAGTCAGTAACACTCAGCAGCTCTGGCTCATGAGTTTATGTGACGCTTTTACGCCAGCCACTGTGTTTTATCTGCTTGACCTGTCAAGCCACCATGCAGTTTATGCGGTGACGTCGGACCATCGCGAGCGAACACCCCCCCGAGGCTGCTGTCCTCTCTGCCACTTGAGCTCCCCTTGTTGTCGACTCAGCATGTCGGACAAGCTCCCTGGGTTGCCACACTGTTGTGGCTGACACCCTAGGTGGTTAGTATGTGCGTGCGCGCGCGCGTCGCGAGGTCAGCGGTTGCCAGAGGCCAGCCGCTTGAGAGATGGCTAGCCTCCCGGCGGGCCACCTGCCGCGTGGCCCCCTGTGCTGCGTGTTGTCACACATTATCATCGCTAAGAGAGGGTGAGGGGAGCTGAAACGGGAAAACAAGGCAGGAGCAAAGAGGCAGTGGCGAACCAGTATGTACACGGGGTTATGTTTTGTTATGTAACACTTTTAATTGATGCTCGCAGGGTTATGCTAAGGCATAACATGAAGATACGGCAATGTGGTAGCTTTCCAAGCATAGTGATGCAAGACGTGAAACCGGTAAATTGCTATACCGCTACTGCAATGTGTACACATCAACTCCATTTAACACGGAATGTGTGACTTAGTTTGCTTTCACATCCAGAGCTGGCACAACAACGCAGTGGATCCTCTGCATCACAGTATATATGCTGTACGCACAGCCTCCATTCTGAAAAGCACCTCTCGTATCTTAATGAACTACAGTAATGAACTGTGTAAAATTATGCATGCGATTAGAGTTTTGTTGAACAAGCCATTTGAGTGCGAGACATAATAGCCCCCAATTTTATGGCTAGATTTACAGGCAGTAATCATCTCGGAGTCCCCTCGCCAAATCTCATTCTGTGTGACTGGCGTTCAAGAGCGATTATTTTTTGTTAATACTCCTGTAATTAAATGCATGCTTAGACTCTGAGTGATTACAGTTCCTGACGAGTAATTGCTCCGCGGCTCAGATCATTGCGGGAATGATAATCAAATCTGCAGAGTTTTGTCCGCATGTCCTGAAAACAACAGAATGGCAGTGAGTCACCGCACTAGGGGAAAAAAAAAAATCAGTTGATAGTCCTTTGGAACACCGACTGTATTGACTGTATTGGACGATTAAGTTATTACCATAAATTCCGGTGTCTTCCTGTGTGTTTCAATTCACATACCCCTTTGTGACATCTACCCATCTATAATTCAGATGAATTATTAACATCTGAAAAGAGTAAAACGGAATGTTGAAATTTCACTCCTGCTGTCCACGACTGTGAGCAATCGTGACTTTGAGGAAGAAACAGCTCGGCCCGCTTTGTCGCGTCACACGGCGCCTTATGGACACGCCGCCCACGTATCTGAATGCATGTACATTATTTCACACAAAAGTTGTCACAAGTGCTTTGGAAAACGTCGAAGGACGGCGTTCATCTGCAAACGCTGATACTTATTCCGCTTTTCGCTTGAGAGACAATACCAAAGCGGGCACATCAATAGTTCTTTTGGTAGCAAAGCGTCTTGAATAGCTGCCACAAAAACAGCAATAAAAGCCCTAATAGAAGATCTAAATATGAGCACAAAGTGAGTGGGGCTGATTAAATTGTGGTCCCTTTGGTAAATTCCTATTGTTTTTTTGGCTGTGACATTTTTTCAGTAACCTGGAAGTAATTGCACCTCTCGGCTGTCAGTTCGACTCGCGTCGCTGTGCCGCTTTTAGGCAGCGGTTGGAGAACCGTAGTAAACACCAGGGCCTCGTAACTGCGCATCACCTTGATGATCCTTGATGTCCCACAGCTTTATCAGGTCCACAAGGACGCAGTTGGATATCATGTAAGACAGTCAAGGGGACGCCAAAGATGGAGTTATGGGAGGGGAAAAAAAAAATACAAGTGGCCTTTACAGTGAGAAAGAAATATCGGGAAAACGGATATATTAATCTTGGCGGCGTCAGTCCCAAAGCTGAAACTGTCGAGTGTTCTCAGATCGAGGACGGAATAACACAATAATGATGTGCTTGTTAGATGAGAAAATTTGCTAACATTGTGTCGCAAGAGCAAATTGCTCAGTTCATTTGCAAAAGCATAAAGCAGCAATTAGCATGTGATTCACTGGGAAAATTCTGAAATTATCCTATCACATAAGCATATCCTTCATTGATTCCTTCGAGGGTAAAATTGGGACAAGTCTGCAGCAGAGAGAATTTACTAATTTATTCATTACAACAAGGTTTGGGTCCAAATAAAGAGGTGGAAATGGGAGCCGTGATTAAGGGAACAAAAACAAGGGGTTTGAAGGTTGGAGTGAAAGACAGGAAGTGGCTCTAATTGGCGTTCTTGACAGAAGTGGAGAGTGTTATAACAACTCAATCATTTAGATCACTGTATCTGAAAAACGTACTCAGATAACACTAATTCCTTGAGAGCAATAATTCAGCATTCTGCGAAATGCACTTATTTTCTGTCATAGATGAGAAGACTGATGTTTGTTTGTTGAATAAGAAACTACAGCCGCAAAAGTATTTGCCTAATCTTTAATCTGCCTACCAGCACCTCTGAAACTAATTAAAATCGTATAGATTTTGTTTGGTGAATCTGTACAAAAACTGTGTTTTTCTTAGCTGTATGCAATGACCTTGTAGATCCTCTGTCTCTGTGGATTAGTGGTGTAATGTCACAGCAGGCCCCATTTCAAGCTATAATGATGAGCCCTAGCTATCATATATTGTATCGTATCGTCAACATAACGCATTACCCAAAAAACTTTCATGACATATTTGTAATGTATTTGTATATTTGTGTGTGCTACTGACTATTTTATTGTCATTTCTGCTTTGAGCACAGGCGTATGTCTGAGGTGGCAATCACTCACAAGTGCCCGTTAGCCAGGCTAACTGTTTCCTCCTACTTTCAGCCTATATCAGAGTTAGCTACTCTACCAGGATTGGCTGGCTGTAGCTCTGAAATTACTGTACAGGAACAGACTGGAAGTGAAACTGATCTTCTCATGTAACATCAAAATACAAAAGTTAAATATCTCCCAAAACTATTGTTTTAAACTTGGACCTTATTTATGTTTTACCAAATGGCTTGCCAAATTCTCATTCTGTCAGTAAGGGAGTCCAAGCTAACTCATTCTGCAACTGCATTCTTTAGTGATTGCTTGTCTTCCTGCTCTGTATTGTCACTATTTAACTGTTGAGTCTTTGGAAGCTTGACTTTGGTGAACAATGTCTTATGTTCTCTCACATCTCCAGGCTTCCCGAGGGTCCAAGCCCCATCTCTTTGACCCGTTTCCCTCTCTCTCTCTGTCTCTCTCTCTTTTTTTTCATCAAGGCTCACTCGGCTGTATCTGTCTTATTTCAGCTCGCAGACCCTCTGGGATGCTCTCATTCCCATCGCTCAGGCTACCTTTGATATTGTTGATACCTCCCCTGCACACAGCATCGGTGATAAATTTATAACACGAGCATATAGTAGGAAATTTCATAACTATATTTGCACGTGCAGTATGAAAGCTGCAATTCTCTATTAAACACTAGACATTCAGCCGGCTGCACGTAATAAGGGTCCAGCAAGAAAATCACATTTGCCACACAATAAATAAATACAATTCCATGTTAAGATAAATTGTCCAGCTCCAGTTTTATGCATAAACATTGCACACTCCCAAGTATTGCAGGCTAAAACGTGTGAACAGTCCATTTATTTAGTGAAAGTCAGATGGAAATTGTCAGCTAAAGGTCTGCATATACAACACAAAATTATTCATATATTAACCAGGGATTTCTAGGCCTTTTACTTGTGTGCTCAGTAGAGGACATGTACTGTGAGTCTAAAACGTGCAGTGCATTTTAAATATGTTTTGAAAGTGCTCCTCACTTTTAAGCAACTAGATATAAGCTTTATTTTTTCTGCATGATGTTTGGCATGTAAAAGCTCCAGGTAAGACCCAGCAAGCGAGGCAACACCCGGCATGAAACAGCCATCACTGAGTATTACATATCAAAACCCCTTTTTAGCTCTCAGAATATAAGAATACCAGGACTTCACGCGATATAATATCTTGGGTGTGAGCAGCAGTAGCAGTGCATCATGATTAAACGCTTGCGTGGGTCGGAGCGAATGATCTCTGCATTTGTCACCAGAACAGAGCTTAGCGTCCATCAGAGCTGCCAGCGGAGGTGCGTCTGCCACTGAGTGGGAACAGAACAGGCCAGATTGTGTGGGGAGGGAGGCCTTGGCACGTGACCAGGTGCATCCGAAGCCTCCTCTGATCCTCCAATGTGCTGTTGAGCTGCTCTATTCCCCCAACACAACGCCAAACACCTGCTTGGCCCGATTGTCAGACTGAGAGCTCCGCTTTTCGGCGTGGGCCGTCCAAATGGTGAGGCACTCTGCTTTCATCAGCAAGTAGTATTGAGCAGGGGAGATGGGCGATTGATGCCAGTTTGAGAAGGTGTTGGGAAGATGGAGACTTCACGCCGTCAGTTTGATATTTTGCTGCAGAGATGCTGCTTGACAGCACAACACATACAGCACACAGATTTTTTTTGGTGCTAGCTCAAGCACCCCTATCTAGTAATGTGAACAAGCAATTTTAATTTAACCACTGTCCTACTAACAAAAACACAAATAGGTGCTACTAAATGGAAGACGTTGGCCTTTGCTGTGGTGACATATTTAGGTGATTTATTGGCATTTGAATGCAAGGGGTGTGGGTCATCATCCAAAGGATGCGTGGTCAACAATGTGAGTCGCCTGTGATGTAATAGAGATGCATTTGACTAATGAGAGATTCTGGAGGGAGGCATCTGTCAGACAGAGAACTAATGCCTGATTCCCTCTCATCACTCGGAGCAATGGCAAAAGATGACTGAGCCACAGCAATATGACATTCTAATTGAAGGCATATTTCAGAGGAGAACAACAATATGTGCTTTGGGGGCCCATAGGTATCCCCCCCCCTCATACTTACACAGCTGCACAGGGGATATATAATATGAATGACTAATGCGGTCTTTATGTCGAGCCTATTGGTAAGTCATTAAGTGACAGGACTCCAGCGACAGCCGAGATGTGGAGTTGTTGGGGCAGCAGGCAGCTTTCAGAGTGGCCGATCACAGCATTTGGCGGGAAGGTAATTGATGGAATAAAAACAAAAGTGACGGGAGTTGTTTCGGCTCGGCGGCGACGGCGAAGGCGTGTTAGACAAAGATGTCTGGAGTGGGGAGGGGGGGGGGGGCGAGTGGGGGGCTGGGGGAGGAGGAGGAGGGGGGGGGGGGGGGGGGGGGGGGGGGGCGGTGACAGATAAATGAGGCCATCGTGAAGCTGAGGGAGGAGGAGGGGAGGAGAGAGTTGCTCGCGAGCTCCCTCGCGATCTGTACCTGCCAAGTCCCTACCCTGAACAGCTGCTAGCAACTCCGAGGATGTGTAGCAGCTCGCTCCCTCACCGCATCCATCTTTTACAGCCTCTAATCCAACGGCGCCGAGATCATTTCGAGGTGTTTGATGCAGCACTTTACTTTCACAGAATTGCGTTATTTTAGCTTCATAACTCTCATGCAGTATGCACAGGCGATACGGAATTGGGATCACGTCCCAAACTCAGTCCTTATGGGTATCTTAAAGCATGAATGTCTTGTGTAATGTCACATTCTTCGACTGGATAACGTGTATCACTTAAAACTGCAGCTTTAAGCGGATACGACAGAGAGAAATATTCGCTTTATGCACCGTTCTCACACTTTGCACACTCATATCCTGCCATGTGGTGTTCTGACAGACTTGCACCTGCTTTGCTCCACCAGAAATAGTTTGCCTATTATTACCGCGACTGATTTCAGCAGCTCCGGCACGCACCGCAAAGTGCAGTGCTCCTCGCTTGTCATGCCTCCGATGCACCTTACCCCCATGCCCCCACTCACAAGCTGATGGTCACTTACAAGCTGCCGCCTGCCATTCATAGTCACTCTGTATAAGTTGCACCTGCAGCGGCGTGTTATGTAACGGGGCCGTCGGAGAGCCACTCAGCATGCCCTGCATTTTCAATGATGCCCTGCCGTTAAAGACATTCTGTCATCCGGGGAACATGGTGTTCTCTTATTCATAAACTGAAAAGGGTTTCAATTAGGAATTTGTGGCTGCCCTCCCAGCGGTTTGCGTGTTTAAATGAGATGCCTCCGCGGGGAAGGCGATGGAAGAGTTCTCTTAAAAAGTGGCCGGAGAATAGGAAGCCAGAGATGATGATATACATCTTCATATTTACACAAAATTTGGAGCCATTACAGGGTTTTGCCACAATGTAGAACTACATATCATTTTATTCTACCACTGGAAGTTTGACTCATGACAAGTCTTTAAAATGCCACTGTGACTATCGCAGTTAATTGCTCAACACATTTAAACCGTTTCACGGTAACCGCTTCCAAACTTTGGTGACAGGCGTCTTGATTTGTGTTTGGAGTCCATCGCCTCCTCTGGGTGCTCTAATTTGAACAGAAGCCAACTCTAAAGTAAGTGATAATGAAAACGCCACGTCAAGATTCAACACTAGCCAATTAAATCAACTACAAAGGAAGGCTGCCAGGACTGCGACCCAGATGGGAGCGCACACACACGCGCGCGCAAAAATTAAGATGAAAAAAAAAAACGGAGGGCGGTAAATCGGCCGCGCCTCTTTTTGTGGCGCTCTTTAGAAGAGAACTGCTGCATTTAGCGGCCAGTTCACACCATCTCCAGCACCCAGCTCCTTTGTAGATCCACGGGGCACTTCAAACAAGGCTGTATTAAGTGGGATCAGGTCATCACTCCGGCTATGACTGCAGCAGAGCTCTGACTTGAATAGAGAGCGCTGACAACCCCTTTGTTGTGCGGAAGTAAGAAACAATGTTTTTTTTTCTTTCTTTTTTTTTTCTTTTTGCTGTGACATCAATAACCTGAAGATGAAGAAAAACATCAGGTTTGATGAAATGCTGTATCCCTCTGTAGATACGGTTCAATAGAACAAAAAAAAATGTTTTTGTTATCAGATCAAGACTGTGGAGGGAATGGTCACAAGCCATGACTAAACCATCATGCCTCCGAGACTAAAAGAGATGCATCAGTTGAGCAAAGACGTTTTTCTTTAAAATAGTCAAAAGTCATCCCTTAAAAGAATGTGCGAAACTCATTGCGTCTGGATGCTTCTTTTGCTCTTCCTCAGCACGCTGTCCATGCCTTTACAGGCCGAGTTCTCTCATTTCATTTAATAAGCAGAAGTTGTTAGAAGTCACCCTTTTTTTTTAAGGCGGTCTGTGGTCACTAAGAGGGAAAAAAAAAAAAACAGCTTGGCTTGCTTTGACCTGCCTCAACTCGACAGTCTACAAATTCCAAATTACAGGTCAGAACCTTTAATTTAAAAGAGACACCCGGTGTACTGGTGTATAAGGGAACTTCATGTACACATTTCACAAATAGCTGTTAATGAAATAACAAATGGCGAAAGATTGCATCGACCCATTCTAAGTGATACTTAAGGTCTTTTGAGCTGCGGTATTGAAAGTCAGCGCCCGAGTTTTCGGCGCTAAGATGAATCGGGGTGAGTCAAACTGGCACTTAGGGATCATTAGCTGACAGGAAGTGGAGTTACGTCACAGGCGTCTGGACAAAGGACAATTCAAAAGGACAGTTGATTGAATGGGTCGGCTGTACACAAGGCTGGGGTTTAAATGTGTCAAAAGATACTTGAAAGGAAAGGAACTCGCCGCAAAAGCCGGTGCCATGTTTTGTACCACGCTGTCATCATACACAGGCTCACGGATGATCTGAAGGGAATTAATAGCGTCGGTCGATAGAAAAATTATGTTTTTCAGACCTCTGTAGTTCTTTAATGACATCGCTGTAGTGTACAATGCATACCGGCAGCTTACAGACACGCTTGAGTAGAGAGTCTTAGATGACAGTCCTTTATTCATGACTGTAATGTGATGGAACTCTAAACCATCAGTGCATCTGCATTTAGATCCGCCACAAACAACCCTATATCTGGATCCGCTATCGATTTGCATAATTGGAGATTGTGGCCTGACGCTTGTTATTCATTGACATGACACTGCAGTGAGGCAGATGGAGAGATGTACTGAACTGACTGTTCCAGTTTCTGTCGGGTAGGGGTGGCGACGCCTTGGCAAAAGAGACGGCTGAGGAAAACAGCCTTGCCACCCAACGCCACGAGCAGCACTACATCTAAGTCCTTTTTTTTTTTCATTTATTTACTTCTTGAGTGCTGAATTGTAAATTGACATGCAGGCACCAACATCTAAGATGTACCAGTAAAAAAAGAGCAGCCTTGTGAACCGCTGGAAAACAACTAAGCAAAATGAGCTCAGTTCTGCTTTCCCCAGACAAATTTGAGTCTTAAAAAAAATCCGAGCCGCGTGCGGTTTACTGGCCAGCAGGCCTCTAAATAACCTGAAGTACACAGAGCACCTGACGGAGATGAGACGGCGCTGACTGACTGACACATCCATCTCCCCTGCTATCTGTCTGACTGAGGGAGGGGAGCGATTGCGAGTCCCTCATGCATGAAGAAGAGAGCACTGCTTATTAGTGAGGGGAGACAGAGAGAGAGGGAGAGAGAGAGAGAGGAAGAGGGGGGAGGTGGGAGGAATGAAGGGGGAGAAAGAAAGATTGCATCGTCTCAATTTCAGTTTGATGAAGGACACAGTGTCTTCTCGGGATGAGAAGAAATCTATGTCACACTGGCGTGGTTAAGACTTCAAAAGTGGACAGTGAAAATGTGCCGGAACTTCAAATGGTCTGCACACAGCATTCTACAGTGATACGGAGCAGGGTTATCTCCTCAAGGTCCTTATATCCTTTTTGATGGAATGGAAATCTAGCTTTGAATCATCAACAGCCTTTTTTTTGTGGTTAGTCAGCCTATTGAGTTATCACCTACTGAATATACCGTATGCATACAAATCTTAACGATTTAGAGACCCTACAAAATATACTTTGGCTCAAGGGACCGGAGACTAGTAGAGTATTTTGGGAGACTTTTATTTTATCTACTTGGCTGGTTCTGTCTGGATTTATATTTTATTTGAACCTTCCCTCCCCAAGTTAATAGTTGCCGTCCTGTGTCTGCATATGGGTTTCATTGTGCCAGAACAGAATTAATATGTACATTTTAGGCCCTATTTACATCTGTTATTACAGATGCATTGTCTGTATCTGTGTACAATGAGTGTCCAGTTCATGGGTTTCTCGTTATCTCGATTGTGCCTGCGTTACGGTCCGGCCTCAATCATCAAATTAGATGAGCGGGGATGGAACAGACACACCATGCCTTTCAAAATCACTCTGTCATCGTGGGAAATGTGCTTATTACTGTTTCCACCAGGCTCGCTTAAAGCCAGGGGAGGTAACACCGGTGGAACTAGCGAGAGATAGCTAGATTTGAAAAGTTCCCAACCACGAAAAAAAAAAAAAAGAAAAGAATCCAACCCCTCCAAAGGCACACCTTCATGTGCAGTGCCGAAATTAAATTCTGGCTTAATACATGCCTGCCACAAATGCCATTTTAAAGGTATTGTTTTGGCCTTTTTGAGCTTCGCTTGACAGAGACAGCTTGAAGAGTGACAGGAAATGTGTGGAGAGAGAGAGAGATGGGGAATGACATGCGGGAAAGAGCGACAGGTCGGATTCGAACCCCAGGCCGCCGCGGCAAGGACCGGACCTTTGTACACGGGGCGGTCGCTCTACCGACTGAGCTAAACGACACCCCTAAAAGCCATTTTAGCGGTAAATGTCAGTTTGCACTCCAGCCTTAACATTTCATTACCGCGCAGACATTCTCATGACGCCTCCGAGTGTGACAGCAGAGGTGAAACAATGGTATGTGGTGTGACGTATGAATCACAATTCTGGCACGGCAGTTTTGGCTGAGGAGGCACTTTATAATTTCAGAAACTTGAAGTTGCCAGAAATGATTTATGGAGCAGGTCCGCTCAGCCAACAAACCTTTTAAAGCTACATTTCCTGTAAAATTAGTGCCAGGGAGACATTAAAATCTTTACCTGGACGGAGATAAATCATGCACATTTTCAGATGTTGGCTTTATACATGGACATAACGTTTCACGGGGAGGCGTTCTAAAATGTGTGTTTATGAACAGATCAATCAATACATCTGACCTATTACCTTCAAGGGCTTGTCATGGGTACTATTTCAGGTTTACAGCCTTTCAGCATGAGCTCTATTGATTGCTTGCCTTCAGGAACACTTTTGGTGTAAGGACATGAAGGAAGTGGAGGGAGGGAGTGTGTGTGTGTGTGTGTGTTTGGGTGGGGGGGGGTTGAAGAGGAAATGGTTTGTCTCCTGTTATTGGAGTTGTGGGGATTTTGATCTGAGGTTTGCTAGAACCGCAAGAGCACTAATGTGTGACACAGCAGTGCCCGGCAGGCTTTTCTCCTTTGAAATAGAAGTATTTACAAGAGGTAACATGAATTTAGAGAGGAAAAAAAAAGAAAATGGCCTGAGTGAAATGGACAAATAGGAATGATCAGGATTGTTAAGCTTTTTTTTTCTGCACGGCAATATTCAGCTAGAGTTCTGGAGCTTGTTCTACAAAAAAGAAACCATACAGTGAGGAAGGTTCAAAATATCTCTTGTTCTAAAAACAAAAGACTTCGATCTGCGTCGTTTGACAGTTTGGGTACAGTGTGACACTCCACTACACAGGAGTAAAATAAAAATAAAAAATGAAATCCTCCTCTGTAGCTCAGAGTAAAATATGGCATCCTTGCCGCCCGAGCTTGCGGTGTTTCTCGGGCGACTCTGAGCAAGAAGCTGTGCACTTCAGAACTAGTTTTGTCTCGCCCTGGGATGCGGGGCGTTTTTGATGAAATCAGGCTCAGTGTGTCTGAAGCATCACGGTCAGAGGGACGTCTACCTATGCAGCGAAAACGCCAAGCAGCTGCGCGCTGTCTGACTTGACAAACCATGTTATGTTTCAGATTCGCCGATTCCCACGGATAAGCATTTTGTGTTTGAGGATCCTGGACTGCGGGAATAAGATGAAAGAGAAGGAAAGCGAGCGGCGCAGCAGTGGCCGCGGCGCGCTGTTTCACATTAGCATGTGGTTTTTAGCGAGGCAGCTTCCCGGGCGTCACTTACTCTTACCGTAGAGGTAAACTGACATTTGCAAAGATGGAAATCGCTGTGTTGCAGTCCTGAGCCTCACTAATTGTGCTTCCTGATATTGGATTTAGTTTAACGGCAATTGGTGTGGATGCTAAACAATGCACAAAATGAAGGAGTCAGCAAAACAGAGTGCAAACGGACTCGCACCTGGCTCTCTCGGCACTTAGGGGGAAGAATAAGGGCCGAGATGATGCGCGCGGAGGAGACATCGCATGATGACGTCGCACACAGCTGCTGAAACGGCAATGATGGAGGCGGCGAGGAGGTAAAAGGGGGGAGGAAAAACAAACGGCCACACCGATCAACACCGTCGCTGCGCCCCTTCCTTCAAAATACAGCCGATGTTGTCATCAGTCAATTATATTTTCACTTCCCGGTGAGGTAACTGCGAGGCAGTGCCAGCGCGCTGCGGAAACAAACATCACACACATGCGCGAGCCGCAAACGAGCTTAAAAGGAGATTCTTCAGAGGGTCTTTGAATTCACATGGATGGACGAGGAAAATTAGTCAAGTGGCACTAGGCTCTGTTTACATTCGCATGCGGCGGCTTCTTTCTGGCGAGTTTGTAAAGGCTGTAAACCTTCCCACATTCTCACGTGGATCGTTAGCAGATATTAGCGCAGACATTTTAAAATAGAGCGCAGTGTGAATGTATGTAACAGACAGTAATTCAACTCCCAACACTTGGCGAGCACAGTTGTTTTTGTTCCCCATTCATCAAAATGGAAATAATTCTTATTCACGGTCATTCTCGTGCCACCAGCGGCTTCGTTTTCAACATCTCTCTAATACTCTATCCTCTATTCTGTATGGCTTGAAGCGATGTCGCACCACTTCCTTTTTTTTTTTTTTTTTTTTTTTTTTTTTTTTTTTTTTTAAACATACCTACAGCCATACCATTTTAACAAATTGGTTTCAGTCCCCGCATGACTGCTGCGGTGCGTTTTATTTTCTGAACCACAGAACAGACGGAAGATTTAAAGGATTTCATTTCTGTGAAGAAAGGAGCCATACTTGTGAAGTTATGCCTTCAGTGAAAATAGTTCCAAGTCTGAGCCAGACAACTCCAAAACATTTTAATCATGGCCATAATTGATAGGGAGGACCGTCTCTGTGAATTAATGAATCCAAAAGGGGCCCTTTGATGTGAGCGAGACTGTGACATTCAGATTTGTGCTCGACTGAGTCTGAACCAGATAGCTCAGCAGAAATAGCTGACTTTGGCATTGGCCGGCCATCATCCATCACCTTTGATATCAGACTGCAGACAGGTAGATTGATATCCCCGATACAGATTCCAGAGAGATCCAGGAGAGGACGCATGCCTTTAGTTCAGGTCACCTCATGGTTCCAAGTTTTAATTAAATCTAAATGTATAATGATGTGTGAGTACCAGTAGGATTATATATATATATATAAATATATATATATATATATCAAAACTTCTCTTTTAAACTGTGAAATACTTACTAGTGTACATACAGCATCCCTATGCCAAAGCGCAAGTTGAAGGGCCCATGTGTTACCACGTTTTTTTCAGCAGTCTACAACATCTTTTATCTAAGACTGACCCTGCAGTTGCTGTATCCCGCTTGACTCATGCACTGTGCAACGTCTGGCACTACATTTAATAAAGGAGAAGGAAAAAAGTAGGCCTGCAATGCTGTTTGTCAACGCAGAGTAATGCCCGCGTTCTGAACCACTGCCCCGGCGTAATGGCCGGGAATAGCGCAAGGCCTAGCTCCGTAAGCTAACAGGCAGCTGGCCTAGTAGCCTCTGACAGGCGCTGCCCGGCACTGCTGTGTCCTGTCCAGACTCCTTGGCCTCGCGGGCCGAGCGGATACCACGCGCCGACGTGGGGATCGGCACCGGCACGATGAAGGTTCAGAGGCTTGGGCGAGCTAAGCCTGTGATCTCCCCAGGAACTTTCCATCCTGTGCCCTTAATTCAACCCATAAATTACTTAGTTTATGTGTTTAAATATGACTATTCTTAACTGAGATATCAGCGTCATTGGATTTTCTCCAATTCAAGTGGCTCTAGTGGCATGACTGCGTGCTACAGGATGTTACCAAAGCAAATGAATGCAGACGATACATATGTATGCATTATAAATAAACAGAATAATAACAATACAAAGGGGTGTAGAGAGCAAAAGGGCTTTGGAGGGTTGGTAAGAGGAATACAGGATATAAACATGCAACAAATAATGAGAATAATTCATAAATATTACTGTAAGTCTATCACGAAAGTCAGGCAGCATAACAGTGGCTAGAATAGCAAGATTTGCAATTATGTCACCGTCCGCTTATGATAAAATTAGCAGTTGCTCCAAACAAATGCAAATTGCGGCGGTTGTTCGCTGCACTTGATCTCTTTAATAAGGTTAAGGGAGCGAACTCCAGGATTACTCCTGATGCAGCTAAAGACAGATGGTAATAGGACATGACCTCAATAACTGCTGAAAGCCGAGGGTGTTTCAGACTGCAAAATCATCGAGCCCTGGAGAGGATTCTTCATCCAGTGGAGAAATAAACACAACTTAATTGACTAAATAAAAAAGAATATGATCGCGCCGCGCCTAATAGGGCACTACGCGCAATCTTTTCATCAACAGGTATGCCGCAGAGACGTTTGCCAGACTGCTGAAGCGGGTCAGAAGAAATCCAGTTTGCCCACATTTCTCTAAAGGGAGACTTACATCATTGGCTGGATGAGGCGTCATGGTTTTGGACACGGCGCACCTCAAGGCAGAGTGCGCTTTGGCACATTTAAGAGAGCTTGGCAGCGTGGTGTACTGTATAGCCTTTGGGAGAATCACATGCTCCAGACAACATGGGCTTGAATGTGTACTAAGGTAGACCTCTGCCCCCCTATTGGTGGAGATTTATGTTCAAAGTCATTCGAGTAAGGTGACCTTCACACCCAGAGCGTCCTACAACACAGCCGTCTCACCGCAAGCGTGCTCGACACATTGTTGGCCAGCCAGGCGGCGCGCGGCGCATACTCTCTGCCGAGAGTTTTCCCGGAGTATGATTTTTAGCATACACCTTGTTTCAGCGCGGAAAGGAACACTTTTTATTCTCCTCGAGATAAATCATTCATCCAGTGATTGACCTCTTTGTGGGGCAGCGATTCTAAAGGGATCCTGACCCGTCAAAGCTGATTTGTTTCAAATGTCAACAGGGCCACGAAGGTGCCCCCCCAACCCCGACTTCGACGCTCTGTTATGAGAGAAGTTAGCGAGGAAGAGAGCGAGATTTACCACCAGAGATGGAATTTAGCAGTTCCGCATAAACTCAATTTATCATCGGCGCATTATCCTGCCCTCTCCTAAAGAGTAGGGGGAGGGGGAAAGAAGAAAAAAAAAAAGAAGAAGAAGAAGAAGCGCTCCTTCGATTAATGACCCTTCCCAAGTGCATCCAAAGGCATCATTTTTCCCCCCCCCCTCTGCAGGCCTCTCCCGCCAACGCGAAATAAAAAAACATCGCTTCTTATATTCCCAGTGATGTATAGTTTGGAAAAATGTTTATCACTGCAAATTAATTTTATTTACCATAGTTACAAAACTGTCAGTCCGTAATTACTCAGCCTGAGTTTTCTCAAGCATGCGCTCAGATTTTTTTTTTTTTTGATCATTAAGCTCTTGTCCTCTGAGAGCATAAACGCCTCTTTGACCCGGTAGATATCCACAGTGGGGGGAAAAAGAAGTTTAAGGTTGGAGGGGACACGGCACATCGGACTGTGTGGTTAGATAAAAAAAATCCAGAAGGCGAACCCGATAGACGCACTCGTTCGTCCGTGAAATCCGCCGCACTTTGTCAAGTGTCAAATTACGCACAAGGAGAAAGAAATCCATCCTTACTCTGGCAAAGAGCTGCACGGTAAACTGTGACGTCAGTTTTTTTGAATTGTTTGTGCAAGGTGTGGTAAATTGCCAATTTCTGGAGATCTATATCCCGATGTATTGGGTATATCGTCTATGAAACAGCACGGACTATAAAAGCCTCAGAGATCAAGCAGTGTTATATGAACGCTAAAGGCTGTTACCTGTTTGCAGCGGGGTGGCTGTTTTTTCTCAACCCTGGATTGGTGTATTTTATTTCTCCCTTTGTCGCTCTAATGTAACATTGTCATTAAAAAAATGGTTTCATATACGTTTCAGACTTCATAGGAAGATGAAAACAAGCCTGTCTCCTTGTCAAAGGGACTTTCCTCTCTTTTGCTCGTGTAATTGAGTTAAAATTAATAAGTATTTCTCTTTGTGGGCCCGTAGTAGAAAAAAGACAAAGAGAACAAGGCTAAGATGTCTGTGAAAATACCAGAAGAGAAGAAGAGGGGGGGGGGAGAAAAAAAAATCTTTCAGGTCCCAGCAGATTTTTAAAGGCCTTGATGATCCTTCCCAGCTAAACTTGGGATTATTTCCGGAGTTGGCAGTTCATCACGCTCGCATGCGGGAGGTGCTGAGGGCGAGAGGCTTGTCAGGAAGGCATTCTGCTGCCAATTAGTATCAATCGGGAGGAAAATAAGGGCTGCACTGTTGCAATTTTTTACAGGGGGCTTCTTTTTTTTTTCCCACCCCCCGCAGCGCTGCTCCTCCCCACACATTAGAGCTGTTTTCACCCCTTTATCTGAGTGATCACGTCTCTGAGCCATAACGTTATCTGTGACACGGTGTGCCTGTTCAAAACTACTTTGTGTCAAATTATATTAATTAACGCTCATTTGCTGTGTTGGGGGGGAAAAAAGCCCAAGATCAGGATGAGCCTACATTATATAAGCTCCTCACTTTATGGTTGAACACTGCAAACCAGTGATTAACAACTACATACAGCATAACATGCATTAAACCTAAAGTAAGCCTGAATCGAAGCAGTTAATCTTGTCATAAAAAATTGAAGTTTTCCTTTGACTTTGACTGAGGCTGTAAGTTAATGCCAAGTTTGCAAAACTATTTCTGGCTAATTTAGTACGAGGATGTCATTTTTAAGAGGAAGGGTTATACATTATGGGTCTTTTTTTCTCTTCCCTTTTTTTACTGGCTTCTTTGAATAATCTTGCAGGCCAGATTGTTACACAAAACCATCTGGGAAGTTGTCGTTGGAAACTATTAGAAAAAAAAAGGCAGGTGTTTTCAAAAAAAAAAAAAATACAGGCCAGGTGATTGGATAAACCATCTGTCTATTACTGGCGGGGACTTTGACCAATCATATAACGTAGCCAAACTCTCACTGGAGCCAGTCAGGAGGAGACTAAAATTGAACTGAAATGAACGGAGTGTGTGAGTGTGTGATCTCGCACGAGTCAAGCTGTCTTGCAAGGTTAAATTCTGACTGTTATTCATGTGAATTACCATCCCAGAAACTGTTTTCACCGAAATGAAGGAGTTGCTCCGGTCGGCGAGTCCTTTTCTTGTTACCGTGTGTGGGATGTGCAGCGTGAGGATATAATTACTGGCGAGGCAGAAGGGGTTAAGCCTTTTGGTCCTGGGATAGCTCTAACCTTCCTTCAGGAAATCAGACAAAGGCTAAAATCTATGACTATTCCAAACCACATTCGAGAGAGTCTGGAACAAAGATGAGTCTCTGTTGGGGAAACCGGCCAATGTTCATTCATAACACAAACACACAGAATTTTAAGCCAACAAAAAAAACAGATAGATGCAGGTGGTTCACATGCTCTCATATACCCACTTGGATTTAGGCTTTGCTCAACCATCAACATTTTTTTTTGCAAAAATAGGCATGCTGTATCTACTGGGGGCTATCAGCTAAAGTCCAGGGGTTAAAATTTAATGAGAATTTTGGATGCGCCTCTACTCTAATTTTACTACTAAAGTAAAATGATGTGGGCTGCGTGGGGGGGTGCTCCTATTCTAATATCGGTTCAAGCACACTGTCGTGTATTAACACAGGCAACACATTGTCTGTTCGCCCTATTGCTACCCGCTCCCGAACAGCATGTCGAACCTCGTTATATTTGCTCGAGACTCTGCTCGTTCAGCTCCGAGGATACCTAAGGTGCCACATGCCAAAAAACCAAAGGAACAAACAGCTCGAACTATGGAGGGATGATTTACCTTCCCCTCTCCCGTGTACCCAGCGAAAGCCTCCCCCTCAGTTAGCAGGGAGGAACGGGCCTATATGCGAAGGAGGCGTCGTGCAGGAGTTGGAGGCATCCGTCTTTTCAGTGATGTGCTTAGCGTTTTGTGCCGCCGTGACCGTCTTTCGCGAGCGTCGCTTAAAGATGATGAAGGCTTGCGTCCGTTTCCGAGTGAGACAAACAGCCGTATTTGCATTGACATAGTTCACAGTGATGCCCCTTTGACAGGAGGCAGCTTCAACTCGTCATATTAAAGTGAGGCTCATTTGAGAGGCCCCCGGGGACAAGTTGTTGCCAAGATTTGTCCAAATGCACGTCTTAAAGGGATAAATCAACATTTTGCGGAGACTCGGATGAGAAAATCGATCCAACCCTGATGTCTGTACGGTGAGGATTAGTTTCTACAGTAGAACCAGAAGCTTGCTAGTTTAGCTTAGAATAAAGACTGGAAACAGGGTTAAAGAGCCAGCTCATGCTCATTAATTAACAATAATATTAATAATCATTTAATATGTGTGAAAACCAAAGTGTAAACCTTCAATTTGACATTTTATGAAGAACGAATATTCACAGGCTAGGCTAGTGTAAAAAACAATGGTATCATATTTTGTGAAATGTCCATCTATTCCATTAAAGCTAATTCCCCAAATTTCTATTGAGCCGTTGATAAGTGGACTATTTGATAAGGCCATCAAAGCGGCACTTTACCAATAAGCAGTGTACCAATAACTCTGAAAGTAATGTGACTGCACTCCATTATATCACTCCGTCCTTAATATCCGGCTCCTGACAACATCAAATAAAAAGGAACCATGACTCACAAAAGAAGCAATCAATTGCTAAAGATAAAGCAATTCATTTTTTTTTTATCTCTTCTGATCAGCCTGTCACAGTCAGAAACACACGTAACCGAATGCAACATGCACGCACGGCGGTTTTGAAGTGTGCGATTTTCACCGGAGGCAGGAGGGGAGCGAAGCCTTTTTCCCATGGAGGCGCGAGCCGGCGGGGCAGCCGAGTATGGCACGGCCCTCTCTGCTCTGAACTTATGAAATATTCAGCTGACCTGGAAGACAAAGGAAGTGCTCCGGTGACATCGACCGACACGAGCTGCTCCCTGCGGCTCTACCTGCAAGCCGACTGCGCCTAGCAAGCTTTTGAGCTTGAACTGACCCTCGTTGGCACTCCAAAACAGTTCAGCCCTGTAACAGGCTGTGACTGATCATTCAGCCTTTTGAAAATGCATATTAAGCTCGGTGGCGCAGGAGTGGTGGGCGGCCTTGTGACTAGCGGAATGATGATTTCGGGCAAAGGTGATTTATCTCGTCTTGGGGGAGGTTTATTTTGCAAGAAGCTTTAGACAGGTTATCTAGTTTTGTACTGTAGTGCATGTTAGATCAAAATAAAGACATTGTATCTATGAGAGTACAAATTGTTATGGAGATCAACTGAAATGGATATGTCACACAGAGAGCCATCACGCGATCCGTCAGCAGCAAGCAAGCAGTGTATAATTTCCAGATGCCTTGTTCCTATCAGTTCAATACCACGACTTCTTTTCTCTAATACCCACACTGACAAGGAAATATAACATCTTTCACTGTGTCACATTCTTAAGCGGAGGTGCCATCTGACAGCCTAAAAGCTAAATCCATTGGCGGTGTCACTCAAACACTCGCGTTTTGGGAGGCAGCTTCAGATCACTCCTCGAGTTTCGGAGCTTATGATGTATGCAGCCAGTGTTTTGGCCCAGACTGTTGATATTCTGAGACTGCTGTGCCGCGGCAAATTGTCCTTGCTGAAAAGAAGAATAGTAGAGCGCTTAAACTGTTTTGTGCCCCTAAAAAAAAAAAAAACTATTGTGTTGCCTCAGCTGGAGTCAACAACACACAGCGAAAGAGAAGGAATTGATTTGTCTTTTACTGTAAGTCAACAGTAATTGACTGTGGTTGAGTACTTAAAAGACATTTCTATCCGCAGAACTCATCGGGATAAGGGAATTAGTAGCAGTGGGTCGCCTTTGTGTTTGCATGTGTGTTGAACGCTTGACTGTAAGCATAACATTAATGGCTGATGTTTTAAATGCTCCATTTTACCAGCAGGTTTTCCTTTCTACACTACATTAACCTCAATTTCGGAGGTTCCAACTTTAGAAAGAGGGCTGATTTATTCACCTATTTTGGAGTTTATAAATATATATTTATCTGCTAATGTCCTAGAAGTAAACCCGGAATATCCGGCAATCACCTACTTGTGCTTATCTACCTGGAAAAAAAAAGGGAAGAGCAGTAAAAGTTTAAGGCCCCTTAAACGACGAAATAAGCAACAATCAAGGTAAAAGTTAAAAATAAGACGCACCTTATTATTATGAGTTCATCACGTATATTGTAACATTACAACACAATCTCTCCTGTTAACCAGAAACTGTTCAAAATCTAGCAAAAAAAACAACAACGTACAATTGCATCACTCATAGTTGTAATAAGTTGATGAGAAAATCAGTAAGTCAGGGTCTCTAAAGAACCAAAACCAGGCTACAGAACATGCTGATCCCCCAACCGTTAGTGCTGTACGTCACTTAAATCAAAAAAAAGAAGAAAAAAAAGAAATGTAACAAGAATGTGGTATAAAAGCAAAGTTTTCAAAGTTATCAAGCGACAAAACGGACACAGTCCGGATATTACCCTAATTGTGCCTGCTAACTTTTGTTGTTTCAGCACTCCGCTGAAAACTTCTGCAATTAAAAGATCCGGGAAAAATAGATAGCTCTGATAAGATGTCCTTGGCAGCAACAATGACCACCTTTGATCTCCGCACGCTGCTCTCGTGGTGGAACAACTGGAAGGAGCTTGTTAATTCCGCAGCCCCCGTGCTTCTCCGGCGTTCAGCCGTGCGATTCATCTCTCTCTGCTCGACGGCTACCGCTCTCCAATTCCTTTTCTCCCGCTGTCCTCCTTCACACAGGTCCACCGGCGAGCCGGCCGGCCTGGGCTGCTTGTGTCACGGCCATGTTTATCGTCAGTTCATTAGAGACTCCCACAGTTTTAGTCATTGTATACAGTCTAGCGTGCCTCCTCTACAATACAGCCACAATACAACACTTTAATATGATGCATTTTCATCAAGCATATTAGAAATTCTATTCATATTCTTCTTCTTTTTGTTGTGCACATTTTTCCCCGTCTTGACTGTGACACATCGCACGCAAATGACGGTCATAGAATCTCCGTCACGCGCGCTACTTTGAATGCCGTTGCGCTCATCGGCGAGGTGATCAAAGAGACGTTTGAAAATGAAGAGGCTTCCTGTATAGGATTCAGATCTCTCCGGTATCTAATTGCGCTGCTTAAAGAGCACTTCAGAGAGAGAGGCTGGATGGCGGCGTTCATTTTGTTGTTATTCAGTCACAAGTGGTATTCCGGCGAAATATTTATGCGCCGAGCAACATCAACATCATTTGCGCCGAGCCTGGTATGCAGAGATGATGTTTGTATTGCTCGGTTTCCTCACCCATGGCAAAATGCTTGTACTGTACGTTAGTGATCTGATTCAAGGAATTGATGTATCTCTTTAGCTCGTCGACCATATGGATGGATGGGACCAGTTTTTGGGTGTCAACATTAATCCTCTGCACTATTAAAATAATGAGCACGCTTGTTGGGTTCTACTGTACCGCGCCGCATTGTCAAAAAGAAAAGAAAGAAACGCCAGGAATGTTTTATTTCAGTTCTTCCGTTCTCCCAAATCAGTATTTCACAAAATAGTGATGCTTCTGTGCCGGCAGAGGTGGGTGAAAAATAAGTTTCTATCACCGGGGAAAGAAAAAAAAAGAAAGTTTCCAACAATTCCTCAGGCCTGTCGAGGTGTGAAAGATTCTCTGTTGTTTGAACATGGCTTTTACACTGCGATCATCCTTTTGAGATACTAGAACACGATGCTTTGTCTTGGGGCCCGTGTCTTCTGCAGATAAATGCCAGATGCTAAGAATGCGGGTACAACAGGAAAAAAAAAATCGAGCTGGACCTCTCACTCAGGTTCAGACAGAAGCGATATCCCTGAGCATTCGACGGGGGAGCTGGCATAAATAAAAAATGCCGGAGTGGAAATGTGTTTCCGAGAGAACACACATCGGGAGAGGAGAGGAGAGGAGAGGACACCCACCCCTCCGCCACGTCGAAGGGCTCTCTCTCTCTCTCGCTCGCTCCTTGCTCGCTAGCCGGGCCTGTCAGCCGTCCCCGGCGCGTCACAACAAAGTGGAAGCCATTCCATATTCCACTCCGATTGTCTTGTGAGTCATTACATTCCGCTCAACATAGGGCCCATTTCACTGCTGACACGGCTTGCTGTCACCACTGAATTGCACTGACATTCACAAAGTCTTTCTCCTGTGGGACCTAGGCCTTTACATATGTGTGTGTTTGTGTGTAGCGCACGGCATGCACGTGTCAACATCAGCAACCTATTACGGCTCTTTAGCTGCGACTCACTGGAGGCTGTAGAGCACTTGTGGACTTAATTGAACTATTTCCATAGATCCGCGGCGATATCGCTGGGCGCGGCCATTCGGGTGACCTATCGAGTGGCGTGAGACTGCAGGAATACTAACCTGTGGGCCCTTTACATGTGGATGCGCGCAACAATTAATCCATTATGCATGAACGTCCTCCCGGGGATGGCGAAGAGGAACTGCGCTGGAATACCAACGTGGCATTGCAGCGTCTCACCCACTGTACAGAGAAGCGTTCAGATAGAATAAAGAGGCTAAATCGATCGAAGCGCTGTACGACATTGATGGGCGCTGGGCCACTGTGAGCAGTACGAGAGTGAGTGAGAGTCCAAAGTGGCAACAAATGGTCCAGCAATGCAAATGTTATGACATTATGTGGTGTCATTATGATGAGGAATGGCTTCAGAATGCAAGTTTCATTTGCATTCATTTCCAAAGGTTTGATTTCATAAATAGCAGCTGTATAGATCATTTGACAAAGGGTGGAAAAAATACTGAATCTAACAAAATGATTGATAGCTCCCAAATAAAACAGAATTCTGTACTTTTTATGGGTTAGTAGGTCACTGAAGTGCTTGTTTGACAAATGGGGAATACTGACAGGCCATTTATATTCTGGAACAAGTAGATGGTGCAGATGTTTTTTTTTTTTTTGTTAACTTTACTTTTCTTTCCTACTGTTTTTGGCCCGTACGTAAAAGCACACAGCAGTTATGTTTGCAAATTTTAGCTTGACAGGAATCACTTCGGTTACCACTTGGAAATACGTGTATATTTACATATTTAATGTGCTGTATGTTGGTTTTCCTTCATTTCTATATATTGAAATCTAACCAACTCTTGAAGGTGTCATGTGTGCGCTGATATTCCTAAATCTTACATTGTTGCTTAGCATCGCAGTTTGAGACCAGATTGATCAGAAAAGACTTCCCTGTTACTTCATAACAGTAAAGCACCCTTCATGTTCTTTACGGCGAATGGTAAAACGCAAACAGAGCAAGAGTCTGCATTGTGATCACACATTGTGTGGCTGAAATGTCAGCACGTCCGTGTCAAATAAAAAAAGGAATTTGGAAATAAGACATCCATCTGAAAGTCCTCGTCTTTTTATGCAGATGGTTGTAACCTACAAAGACTTTATGAATGAGCATGTTCTACCAACGCAATGGAATTTAAATACAACAAATCTGTATAATATGTGCAACAAATATGTAGTATAGTGCAGCATGTAGACATTTGCAAACTTCATTTAGAAATGGGTAATCACAAGATAATCGTAAAACGGTAATAGCAAGGAAAACCGATGCAACATTTCTCAACAGTTATCCTACAAGCATGGCTGCTGATATGTAGTGGGTATGCAATGAAGTACACTATTCAGAAGTCCCTGGAGAACATATATAAGTATTTTTTTTATTTTATTTAAAATCTACTGGAGGGTTTTGCATACTCGCAATGGTACAGGGACATGCAGAGTCCCAGTCGCCGTGCTATTTTTGTAAATGTACCGCTGTACACTGTGGGAAATGAGCTTTCACTATTACAAAGATGACTTTTCTCTTTGTGCTCTAACGATACTAATGCCTGTAGGTGTAGCGCGTACCAGAGGAGCCAAGGGGCATCATTAAAAAGTTGAGAATTATCTATGGATCACAATGAAAATTGTCTCCAGTTCATTTAGCTCTTCACAGCACATCTGGACATGTTTAACCTATTCCACGGAGCAGCAAGTGTAATCCGTGGAGGGGGGCGGGGGGGGTCTAAAAATGAACTTCAAAAGGGAGGGCTTTTCTAAAAAAAGACCCTTTTTTTTAAAAAGAAAGAATCACACGGAACAGTATGAATCAGACACCCATTCAGTACAGGGAGGAAAGCGTAGGGGTGGGATGGCAGAAGGTTTATGTGAGTCACTGGAAGTGGAGCGAGTTCTCCTGCAGACAGAGGTAACTGAGAGATCCATGAAAGTATGACAATGGCACCAATTAACCAGTGCTGTCCAAGTAGACCAGCAGATTTTGTATTAAAAAAAAAGCTAAAGTGAGATCTTTGACTGTATTATCCCATTGAAATTAGTTTGGTGCTTCTTCTAGAACCTTCTGTTTGAGAATAAAACCAAACACCTGTAATTAATTACATGTAATTACGTAATGCCGAAGCTTTGGCGTCAGACATGGGTTTTTATCCGCAGTGCTACTCAAACCTGCTTCTGTCTATTGAGTCTCATATGTCCCCACATCTTCACTGCAGTGGCCTTTGCCCATTTATAATGCCGCTTAGAAACTGACAGTTCACCGAACCCCAAACAGCACATACACAGTTCACAACGACAACCGCAAAGTGTAATGTGTAAGTTTTTTAAAAGAAAGAAGTGGAACCCTAACCCTAACTCGTGGATTTTCATCGGCTGTAGCTTACGTAGCTAATTAAGTTTATGCTAGCGCCACAACATGGTTGAAAACACCGTCTTCTGCTGACACGTTAAATGTTTTCCGCTCACTCCTTTCGTAAAAGGGTCTTAAATATGCACTTGCCTTGTCATTTGCTTAAAAAAAGAGAGGCTAAAGTCAGCAACATCACTAGTTGAAGCACGCAGAAGACATAAAGATAAAGGAACAGCGCTGTTTCCGTATGGCAGCGTCAAGCTAATTAGTCAGAGTATGACAAGGTAAAAATGTGCACCCTGTTAGTAACCCTGTTTGACTTGTTTGCTTGTCAAGTGTGTAAACTAAGAAGCCAAAGATTACATTTTTCTTTTTTTGTACAAACTAAAGAGGTTTTAGGATAAGGGCACATTAAGTACTCATGTTAGCCTACACTTTGATATCGTAGCATCCAGGAAAAGCTTCCACACGGTTTGGAAATACTATACAGTGGATAATCGGGACCAAGGCCTTTTTAATATAACCTTATAACCTGACGAAATGTAGTGATTTCTGGAAGGCTAAAATAAGAACATCCTTTGCATTCTGAGCATCGTTCATATGTTAACCCACCTCAGTGTTTGGAGAAATCAAAAGCTTGATAATTATTAAGCGAAGATTGGTTTATCACAACTCAAGTCAATGGATGATTTTTACTCCATGACTATGGTGCTTGGTTTGCAGAAGAACACAACTCTTGCTCAAAAAACTAACCAGCTTCTAAAATAAAGTTAAAAATAAAAAAAAAAACATCCTACCACCTACTCAGTTTATTTGTGTCAGTGACGCCCAAAATATGTGGAAACAGAAATAAAATGTGGAGGGACGTCAGCTGCGGGACTGTGGCAATGTTTCCTCGAGCAGCAGATTTGAGAAAAAGAGCTGGAAAGGCGCTCTAACCTGTGAAGTCCACTTGGCAGACATTCCACGTCAGCTAGGGGTGATGCAACGCGAGGGTGACGAGGACAATGCCGTGCCGTCGCTGGGTGCGTGAAATGCTCTCCGGGGGCTAAGCGCACAAATATCGTTTAATGTGAAGCACCGAATTGAATGCAAGCCTTCATGTAACCCTATTGTCTCCCCCTATTATCCCACAATGATTTACAATGATTGCATTTTCACACAGGCTTATGTCCTTTTATGAGAGTGACTCAGAACAGCATTGAATCAGTCACCCAGTCTTTCTATGTTAGTCTTTTTTTTTTTTTGGCTTCACTTGCCAGTGTATTTGTACATGTGTGCATTCAATTTGCAGACAGGCAGGTGGGCTTCTATCCCAACGGGGGGCCGGGGGGGGGGGGGGGGGGGGCAAGTCGAGGGAGGTGTCTAGCATTGGGGTGGATGAGGGCTGTAGTGCAGAACTACAGAGAAGAATTATTGTTGGCTCTTGCCATGTCAGCTGTGACAGTGGAGAGGCCAAAACAGCTGCGGTCTACCCACCCTCGCCACCCCTCGCCCACCCTCTCCCTCTTCTTCCCTGCTCCCCCTCGCCGTCCCTTCCACCCTGCCCCTCCATGCAACATCAAAGGGAGTCTGTGGCACAGGCTCAGCTGAGCTGGCCGGTCGGCTGTAGCTGCTGCACTTAGGGCCATACAGGGTTTAATACTGTATGAACATCCCACAGAGAGGCAGGAAAGCCACCAACTTTGTTCTTTCACTTTAGTCTCGTCATCTTCCATCCGGCTCTCTCTCTCTCTGTCTCTCTCTGTCTAACACACCAGCATGCCCCTGGTTCCTCTGCCTCTGTTTCTCAGAGATCACGGTGCCACAGATTGTGTAATAGCCACTCGCTGGCACGGCCGGTCGTGTGGGCTAAAGGACAGAAATGCAGGCGAGACCCGCCGTGGCAAATGTTGCCCCGAAGCTTTCTCTGATCTGCCCCGAAGAGCGCCTTGCAAGCGAACGATGCTGCGACTGGAAAAGCCTATGACGTCTCCCATGCGACGCCATTCACGTAAATTAGTCACCTGTGTAATCCTCCATGTGGATATATGGTGTATGTTCGCTGCAGCTGTGACTGAGGCTAATTTCTTTAGAGGCCAACTTTGAAGAAGTTGCACTTTCTTTGCTAAAGATGTCAAAGTTCTGTCGCTATATGGTTCACATTGTTCCAGGCTTCCGAGCTTAAGGGAAGGGAGGTCACTTCAGTACACCGTGAGACACGCAGTGTTTCTCTGAGGGAGGTGCCGGGGCACTTGGCCAGTTCTGCACCTGCTGGAAAGACGAGAACGCACCTGGGGGGTTGGATTCTGGTGTGTGTACGTGTTTGCACGTGTGTGTGTTCTTGTGCAACGCTGGCTGCGCACGGGACACGAGACTAGAAGAAAGGCATGAGGAAAAGTATCTGTGTGACTTTTTAAACTTTAACTCCAGGATACTTTATTCCCTCAAACCAGCCTGCTCAACATGGTGTATGTATAAAGTTGAACTATAGCGGTAAACTCCACGTTTACGTAGATCTGAGCCCGTAGATCTGCTTTAAAATCACTCCACGGGATTGAAAGTTAATGTGACACTTAAAAGAGTTATTTATGAAACTTGCATCTGTAATTTCAGCAAAGAAAGAGAACTATAGAGTGTGACATCACGGCTTCGCGACACTCTCTCTCCCATACGCGAGGAATTATGACGATGTACTGTAGCTTTTATGCTGCCGTCTGATATATTGGAGTGATAAAATTTAATAGGCAGAAAATAGCCCCGGGCTTCGTGTGTATAGTGTATGTATAGTGTGTGTAAATTAACGTAACAACCCTGTCGAGCTTATAAATGTAAAAATATTATGCTAAACTTAATGCACGTCTTAAATTTCATTGCAATATATATCAGTAAACCATTTGCCGTGCAGATGACAAGCTCACGCGGCTTAAAAAATAAATAGAATATTAGGCCGCATACCACATCCTTTGTCATACATCTAATAAGGACGTTTCCTGCATATTTTGTGCAGTGCTGCACACGCAGTACTGATGTTCCACCTCTCCATGAGGTCTCCCCTTCCACCGCTCAATCCCCCCCATTTGTTAATTTATGTGCCTTCGCAGCTGGCGGAAAGTTTTGTTACATCCGTCGCGGGGGAAACGCACACCGTAACGTATGTGAACACATCTCGCAACTCTTATAGCCAGCGCCATCTGTAATGTTTAAATAGATAAATAATTGCATGAAGCAGCTTGCGTATATGAACGACTTGGTACGTTATGTGAGGCGTTAAGAGCCATCCGAGTTTGATTAATCACTGGCAAAATTATTGGTTCTAATGGATCCAAATCGTCACTGTTGGAAAAGCTGCACTTTTTTCCCCCGTCGCTGTAAGTTTCGGATTACCTGGAGAGCCTCCTCTGCATCCCACACAGTCAGCCAAAAAATTACATTATATATATATATATATATATATTGGTTTTTTTTGCCAAAATGTCTTTTTATCAACCTCATTGTCATCAATGGACAATTTTCCTCCCACAGAATTGGTCTCTGCCTAACAAGTTAGTGCAACTTTGTAGCTCTACAAAATTTTTGGCTGCGACATGAATAATAATAATAAAAAAAAGTTGATAAAATACTCTTACTCCATCTCTAAAATGTGTCACGGTGAGATTTTTTTTTTTCTTGCCCAGTTCGAACTGATTTCCTACTCGAACACGCATGATAAATACAGTCCCCAAACTGAAGTAGAGACGTACTTCTCTGCTGGAAAAATAAAGATCATCCATTTATCTCATCTGATGAAGACGCGTGTACAGAGCAGGCTCAGAGGTGTAAAATTATTATTTCTTATCTAATGCAGAATCCATGGTAAAGTGTACATCAGCAGAAAGGACGGCTTTTACTCTCTGTCACTGGTCTCTTTTTTTTCCCCCAACTGAGGGAGACTGCGAGGCCTGGGGATAGAGAGAATCTTGCTGTCAACTCCTCTGACACTTCTAGGGATGATCGATGGTGAGGTGTAAGCATAGCAGCCGAAAAGACAGGTAGTATAGGCTAGACACAGGCTGGGGGAGAAAAAAAAAGCACGACATCTTCAAGGGACATTGCTCTTCTAAAACTCTTTCTTTTTTCTCGGCAAGCGTCAGAAATGTGTCAGAGTAATGGAGTTGCTCTACCCTTTCATTAATTAAATTTCAACACCTACATAATTAAGCAGCTACTTTAATGAAATCTCTCACGCTCGGAGCTGTGAAGAGAGGAGAGAGACTGCATCTATGCAGTGATAATGAGGGAGAAAATGTTAATCTATAGGCAAAATCCTAACAAGGTGTTAAAATACAAGATGTTAATTTTCACTTAGAAAGAACATGAAAGGTTCCCACAGTTTTTGCAAATTCACCCCCCCCCAGTCTGACTAATCTAACTGGTGTCAAAATGTACTTTTTCAGAGAAAATAAATCAAAATCATGTGAACCTAATTAATTTGAACAAAGGGCCATTGTTCCTTCCTCATGGCGCGTAACGTAACTCCTGTATAAAAAAAAAAAAAAAAAACGAGACCAGAAAGTGCTTTAGCATGGTGACGTTTCAAAACATTTTGGACTTGGGTCTTTGCACCTGAGCTTAATTAGGCTCACGCGTTACGCAGATTTAATTATTTCCTTTGTATAGGGGAAGTACTCGGACAAATCGGCCTCTCCCGTAAGCCGCCAGCGTTTGCGTCCCGTAGCGGCTGCTGCAGTCGTGTTGCATTTGTTATCGCTTGGCAAAAAAAAAAAAAAAAAAAAATCACAGAATATGTTGCCATTACAGATGCTATGTGCAACCCCATCATCACACATTGGTGACTGCTCAACAGCCACCAGGAATAATAAAAAAAACAAAAAGACAAGATGCATTGTGGGTTGCCTATATATTTTCATATGCTTGTGCATGCAGATCTTCAAAAAAAAAAAAAAAATCCCTGAGGCTTTCTTATTATTGCTGACTAGAATATACTTGAGCTCTGTCATTACTTACAGTTTAATGTACTAGGCTGGCTAGATGAGCACTGAAGACAGAGGAGAGAGTGGGGGGGGGGGGGTGTATAACCTTGCATATTTTCTTCCTTTCCCCATTTTCGGCTGAGCCCTGCCTGCTTGCACCCTCACTGTCACACACGCGCCTAATCCTAGGAGGGGATTGTCAAGAGTCCTATGCATAATAAAGGTGGATATTTCTCCTCACATAAGTAGGGCAGGTGATGTGAATTGTAGCAGCGCTTTGCAGTTAGTGCACCTTACGCTGCAACACAAATAAAGCGCGGTTTGATATTAAACATGAGGATGGGATGGGAGAATGTCGGAAGTAGTACGCGCCGTTGCGCGAGGGGGGATTATAGGGTTAGGTTGAGTGCCCAATCAGCACATTGCTGCAAGTTAAATTCAGGAGAACTCGGCTGTACGGCTGATGATGTATTTGAATAACGGGTTCCGTGCAAATCCATTAAATAGACCACCATATTATGGCAGTGAGAGCGAGTCTTCTCCTATATCTCCTCAGCCCTAATGAAGGGGTACTGAAAGGGTGAAGAGGTCGCGTGGCAGGGGTGTGGATCTCCACCCCCGAAGCCCGCACTCTTAACAGGAAGACATCTGGGAGTCAGGGCGTAATGAAAGCGAGGTCAAACGGCGAAGACAGGGTTCCTCCGAGAAAGGTTCCACGCAGCCGTGTGGGCAAGCGGAATCTCAGGGGGGTAACACCGAGATATGAATCTGCTCAGAAAATGAGAGGCAACCCATGACCTGAACCGCGCGCGTGCCGCACACGCGGTTTCCATTTCAGACGTGTAGAGAGCTGATATGAAGCAGCACAGAGGACTCCGGGAGCGCTCGGTTTTGTCCACAGAGCGCGGGGCTGTCAATGACAGTATTGCATTTAGGTCCATGTACTGATCCCGAATAATACTGCAAGCATAAGCATTTGTGCTCACACGGGATGACTTTCAAGTGGTGATATAAAGTTTGCAAGGGGACTTGCGGCGATCAGAAAGTCAGTTTTGCATGTTTAGCACTTGGAAAAATATCTTCCCAAAAAGACAAGTTGTTATAATTTTGGATTCTACAAGGTTTTTCTATTCCCATTGGAGCTTTAAGTTAATAAAGTTCTTTAATAAATTCCTCCTGCATCTTCTGCTAGTTTATTAAATACATATTATCTGAGTGGGACTCTCTTTCTCGCGGTTCAGTCTGGCTTCACAGCTTCTACCGAAGACGCAAGGAAAAGATGCAAGTAAAAAAGGGGAAAGGAAAGACGACATGTACGTCGTGAAATGAGATGTCCTTCCCCGTCAGGCGCTATCTGAGGTAACGTCAGTCACTCGTGACGTCAGCACAGCTGGAAAACATGTCAGCGGGCTTGTAACCGCTCCGTTACTCCGTTACAGCTGCTGAGGTTATTGAGGATGTCCTTCCACAAGAGATGCGTAAATTGCTACCTGTGAGCATTGTCCTTTGAAATGAAATGTAGCAAAAAGAAAAATCTGTATCTGACAAGCAGTTTTCCCCCCGCGACAGCTTAGACAGTTAAACTATGATGTTTTACACCCAACGCCGAGCATGCACCAATAACTTTTTCAATGTTTTATAGCTGTGATCTTGATGAGTGAAATGGTTGTGGCAGTTGCTGAGCTGTGAGAGAAAGCCGGGACGTCTGGAGTGGCAGCGGCGAGACTTGGATTTGTGTTTAAAAAAAAAAAACTGAATGTTTTAAGGTGATACTTAAAAAGAGTTAGTGCAGACTAAATGCATTTAGCCTTGAGCAATTTGTAGCAAACAGCAAAGACTTTCCCTTCCGGCAATTTGCATCAGCATTCATTTATTTCTTTATTTCAGCTTTAAATCAATAATTTAATAACAATCTGGAGGATGACGAGGGCGGTTGATAATCTGCAGAAATCGTTTAGCAACCGTTTTGGGGGGGATGGGGGAGAGATAAAGAAAGAAAACGCTTTGAACGCAGCGGGTGTTTCATTTCAATGTACAGTGATTGATTGCTCCGCTTCGCTGAATATAAATGATACGGATAGGGCAAAATAAAATGATCTCATTGCAGGATACAGACGAATCGGTAAACCTCTATTATGATAATGGCCCAAAGGAAAAGTTTTATTCACTGACCTTCCCTGAATATGAGCCAACAACACGATGAAAGGGGGAAAAAAAAGATCATTAATTGGGGAAATTTTCTCGTAAAATAATGCTCGAAAAGGCTGAATGTTTTGTATGATCTCTTTCCCAGCTCATAACAAGGCATCCATTCATTCCACCAGATAATGAATGAAGGCGATGGCGTTGACATTTGTTGTGCATGCTAGTGGTTTTCCATTTTGCATGCGCGTGTGTGTGGGGGTGAGCGCTGTTTGTACAGGAAGCGCTCACGCGCCATCCTCACCGACGCCTCCTACAAGCAGCCTTCTTGCCCCTAGGCCCTCATTAGAGGAATGAAATGTCCTTCATGGTGACGGACCTCATCGATTCGCGGGTCATGTGAGGATCGCGCGGTTATGAAATATCTATAAGAAAAATGAGACGCACCCCCAAAATAAAACTGCATTGTGCTGTGCCAATGGGGCTCGGCGAGGGGAGTTTCAGGACCCTGGACAGTGCACATTCCCTGACGTATGACTTGCATGAGGTTTTGGTGGCGCCATTAGTTCGAGTTCAGGTTACGTTGCATCTCTAAGGAGAGCCAGACCTAATAATCAGCAATAATCTTAATCTGAATGTGTAATTTTTGGATATCAGATGTCTTCTTTTCCCAGCGGCTGCTCAGTTCCTTGCGAATTTTGCATAATTTCCAAGCTATAAATATATAAATTAAGTTGATCACAGGTCATACATCGACCCAGTTTGCCGCTGTAACATTGTCATGTTCTCAGCACAATGGGGACATATTGGTGTGCTACCGAGGCACGCTTTTTTTTTTGAGAATAAATCACCGCTGCTGATCAACAATTAATGTGAAACTAGCATGTCTTTGTAAGCCTCCGGTGGCTCTGAATGACTCTGATTGCCATGCAAACGTGGTAGCATGACTGGCTTTTGTCAAAGGCTATTCACAGACTTGAAAAGCCTGATTGGCTATTTAAAGGGAACATTCAAGCCCTATTTTACAGGGGAAAACAAAGTTGTGAACAGAGGGGACATTACACACTACATGGAGACCACAGGAAACAATTGTTAAATTGTTAAAAAAAAAAAAAAAAGACCCATAAATGTTGAAAGGGCTGAATGACAAGGGGAGCAAAAGAGAGAAAATTAAGGTACAGTGAAGGGGGCATAATGATGGAGAAAATGGCATAAGTGTGACGAACAAAAGCAGGAATACTGAAAGGAGGAGGAAAGAGTGAAGAAAAAGTTGATGTGAATTAGTATGCAGCAGTTGAAGGGGCCCTTTGAGCCTTTCTCTTGAGGACTACCTTCCCTCCAGGTGCCCTGTGCCACAACAATGTAGTGAGCTCTTAATTGTGCCAGAAATTAAGAATCAGGGATGCTGATATGCATAATGCATAGTCTACATCTACACCTTTGTGCACAGTCCAATTAACTCTGCATGAGCTTCACTATTAATAACCCAAAGTGGCACAATAAGTTGAACAGGTCCTACTGTCCATTGACAGAGAAGTTTTTTCCCCCTGTTGCGAGTAGTGCTCTCAGTTTAAAGTTCTTTCTTGTGCAGGGCGAAATGAGAAGATCAATACCGCACTCATATCTGGTTAGCTTAGCTCAAAGAAAACAAGGGCGAGCAAGCTGGCTCTGTGCAAGTCCGAGGCACGCCGATTAACACGTTTCAGCTCATTTGTTTAATCTCTACTGGCAGGAGGGTTGTGTGACCTTCACGCGGAGAGAGAGGCTAGCCGTTTTCACACTGTTTTCAGTCTTTGCGCTAAGCTAGCCAGCTGCTGGCTGCAGCCTTAGGTTTGTAACGGACAGATATTAGAGGGGTATTGATTGTCTTGTGGCAGTCCCAGATCGCCCACTACATACCCATACACAAAACACTGATCTATATAAAGACAGCTCCATAAATCTAATTACTATTGCCGCCGCTATCTGCTATTTCTGCTGCTAACTGCTATTTACTGCCAAGTGGCCAGAGCTGTGATGAAAGCTGAAAATGCACCGATATATTATTTGGGCAATTAAGCTGTCTTTGGAGGACAAAACATGTCCCGTTTTAAAATTCAAATGCACTGGGGGGGAAAAAAAGTGATGGTGACCACAATACACACACCATCAGCCGTATGCTGGAGTTACTTTTGATCAGTGGTTGACAACTATTTCAGCCTAGTCGGGGATAACTGAATCTGTGTGGTTTTGGTCTTAATAATACTGGGAAGTTAGGCAACTGCAGAACATTGGCTTTTTATCTGCAGGGCCAAAAATGGAATCATTGTCTTCTCGGCTGTATGTAGAGCCCCAAAGTTTTAAAAAATCTCTCCAAAAAAACTCCAGCTGCCTTTGTAAGTGGCCGATCCTTTCACGTGATTATCACCTGTGTTGATAGCGCTGAGCGGTTGACTGCAGAGTCAGACGCCGCGTGACTTGCTGAGCTACCGTGACAACCCGGGACAGGAAGACGAGTTTTCAGGGATTCGACTGTGACGCGCTGGGAGGTGAAGGAAGGTTATGTTTTTGCTGGATAATTAGCGTCTGGGTTGGAGGTTTTAATTAGAGCTTTGGACGTGCGAGCTCTTCAGGTGACACTGCTAACAAAGTTTTTACTGATGGGTGACAATGATTGACAAGCAGAGGGGGAAAAGAGACGACGGGAGAGTCCTTGTTCTCATTCTTTTATTAAGATGCAGAGCATCATCATTACTTTGTGCCAATCTGCGTGCATTTTAAACTGGTAGTTCAGTATTTTTTGTGCAAAAGCTGGAGAGATTTGCAGACAGTGGTGATAATGTTCACCATTTGTGCACATTGTTTAGTACTTCAACCACTCAGGTTAATAGATTGAGTGCGCATGTTAGTGATTAATTCCCTTTAAATGATTAATTCAGGGGTGCAAATAACTAAATGGAATTATCAACAAATAATTAGTGGGCTCTGATAAATGTAGGGCTTCGTAGTAAGCCAAATCCAGCCATGCCGAATTAAAAACCCTTGATTTAAAACACTATGACTACAAGGAGAATGGACATTAGAGATGCAATAAAAAAAAATCTGATGATATCAATGCTAAAGGCAAAAGAAGCTCATAAAGAGAGCACTGACTTAAAATGTGGGCCACTGTGTTTTTATTTCTGAAGCAATGAGAGACGTAATATAGCTGATGAAATCAGGATCCTATGGGGCGGAATTCCGAAAGAGAAAACATAAAAGCCTTTGATTACAATGCCACCGGCTCTCCTTACGATGCAATAACCTAAAAGTGCCGCCGAAATCAGGTGGAATTTCTATTCACGCCGCCATTTTCTGCGAGAAGGGGTCACGCAAACTCAAACGGTGGCGCCGAGATGCCGTTTAAAATTAAAAATCGCGCTGGGGGTTTGTTCTGTTTGAATTCCGAGGCACAGCCGCGTGCATCCATCCTATTTTCTTTCCATAGAAAAAAAAAAACTATTGAGAAAAGCCAGTCACGGGCTACACTGGTGAGAGAGGATTGTCTTCCATCCCACACACGGTGGCCCAGCCGCTACACTGAATTAGACGTGGAATGAGATGTTTTGTTGGTGTTATTATGCTCATATTACGCGGATTGCTAGATCTTCCCCACTGGGCCCAGTGGGCTTAGTGCCTGAGAGAGAGAGAAGGGGGGGGGAAAGGGAGGGCGAGAAAGAGGAGGAGGCAAGAAAACCAGCCAAAAAACAGCTGCCTGGCAAAATGACAGATTCTCTGGGTTTTATTTATGGAGGGGGCGGAGGAAGATGTAGGGTTGGGTATGGAGATGGGAGAAAATTGGAATAATCAGGTCCTAATGTGCTCAGGCTTGCAAACATTGCCGGCCCTATTACATTGAAGAAAATTAAAAAAAAAAACAAAATGTCAAGCTTCTCGCTACTTCTCCCTAAAACATTAAGATGATTAAGCCTCTTCAGTGGCGGGGGGGTAGAAAGAAACAAAAAAAAAAAACAATGGCACTTGAAATAATCTGTGGCGGTTGAGCCGTGGTCTCGGAATATTAATTGCAGCCTGAACGGCCAGGGTTTCAGTTTTGTAGGCGCACAGCTGTGAAGCTTTTTATTATTTTTCCTCATTTTCTTCCTCAGATGTTTGTTGTCCGGGTCTTTTTACGGCTTTTTTAAATTTTATTTCATATCCTTTTAAGCCAGTTTTGCTTTCATAGCCATATTCCGCTTAGATATGATTTAACCAGCTTGTTTGTTTTAATTAGCCAATCAAAGGTGTGCGTGATTGGCTACCTGGCCGAGTTGGGTTTAGCGAGCGCAAATAAAAACGGGAGCATGTCGCGTGTTGCGGACAGACCGACAGCACTGCGACGGGTCCAGACTCGTTGTCTAACACACTGGACTCGATTCAATACAGCATCTCTCATGTCAGTCAATATTTAATCAGCTCAGACTTCAAATAATGACTTTGTCATGCAGCACCGAAACAGCGACCGGGATTTGCGCTCAGCGGGGACAATCACGGTGAGTATTATTCCTTCCACCCAGTGACTTTGCAGGAAATGGTACCCCGTCTAGGTGAGACTGGTTATGAGTCTGATTACTCCTGAGCATTCACGTCTCGAGCACAAGGCTGCGCATTTATGATAGGGTGTTCCGTAGAAAAAGGCCAGACAATTATTTTTTTATGATTATGCCGTCATGGTGGTTGTGAATGATAATAGCCGCCCAAGGTGAAAGAGGTGTTTTTTTTTTTTTCCGAAATGGAAACCAGAGCCTCAAAAAACGCCTCACTTGTGACACGCATGGAGAAACCTCAGCCACGCCTCTGCTTAAAGCTTTAGCGCTTGACAACTCTTACTGTATGTGTGTGTTCTCGATGGTCGGGAATAAGGCCGCGCGGCGCGAGGCTAAGAGCAGACGAATACGTTGGGATGAAGGGGAGGCAATGAGGGAGGGAGGGAGGGAGGGAGGGAGGCGCTTGGCTGGCATCGAGCCCCTTGGTTAATTGGAAGCCGCGCAGCCGCGCTCGTAACTTACCTGAGATTCCCATCGACAGAGGGATCCTTCAGAGTGTGTGTGTGTGTGTGTGCAGGGAGGTGGGGTGGGGATGGGGGGGGCAGGGCAGGCGTCCAGATGCCCCGATCGATGGCTGCCATCTTTTGCACCGCGGGAGGGCAAAGCCCATGGCGACCAAGACCGTGAGAGCAAAAATTACAGCTATTTGCACGCAAGGGAGCAACGGGCGTGTGTGTGTGTGTGTGTGTGTGGTGGGGGTTGTTGAGAGAGACGGACACCGGGGGGAGCGAGAAGCCCCTCCTAGAAAAATCAATGCTAATGACTGGTGAGTGCTGCCACACACTCGAGTGCGCACACGCGCCTTATACACACACAAACGCAGAGGACGCGTTATGTAATTACACAGCATACTACGGGGGCACATGCCCCTGGATCATTTTGTCTTTCTCACGCGAGCAGAGCCAGGTCTAGGAGGGCTGTTGCAGCAGCAGTGTGAATGACTGACATCCAATTAAAACACTGTTAAGGAAGCTGTAGTGATTACTGTCTCTGGAGCTCATCGATTGCTGATGGGCGCAGCTGTCTCATTACGCCCGCTAACTACCTGGGCCTATTTTTATTTATCTATTCCTTTATTTATCACTTCCTCCTACACTCACCACGGCTAATGGTGTGGCATTGACCTTTCCAACAACCCCCCTCTCTCTTCCCTAGCATTGACTTATATCTCTCGCAACCCCGCTCTCACTCCATGGCGCCAACGCCGAGGACGGAAAGTAAAGGACGGGGGGGGGGGGGGGTGCCCACTTCCTCAGCTGCGAGGTACAGCGAGTCGCTGTGTTGACGAATTCGGAAGAGATAGATTAGATAGCCGACGTGTGCATGTGTGGCTTTCTCAGCAAACTCTTGGGCGGAGAGAGAAAGCGGAGCGGGGTGACGTCAGGAGAAATGAGAGAGAAAGAGAGAGAGACGGGAGAGAAGAACTTACTTAGCACTCCAGCCCCATATGGACGAAAATACAGATGGAGAGAATAGAAAAGCCGACTTCCTTCAAGCATTCATAAATTTAATGAGAGGCTCCCGAAAAAAATGAACTTGCAGAGAGATTGCCAGCAGGTGGTATACAGAATCCGCAGAGCTACAAAGGGAGTCTTTAATCTGTAGGAGTCTCTAAAACTCTAGCATAACATCATCATTAATGTTGAAGTACAGGTACGCGCAGTCCAGTCCAACTGTAGAATTAACTCAGCTTTGTACGGCGAATATTCTGAGTGTGTGCGTGTGTGTGTGTGTGTTTCGCTCTATGATCTCTCGCTCTGTGTGTCCTCTTCTTCCCCTCTTCTCTTTATACAAGCACTGGCCCACTTTCTCCGCTTTGCCAAGTGACTGAGAGGAATCAGCTGTTTCGAGCACCGCTCTTCCCTACCTCAGCAACAAGAATCTCTCCAGACGCGAGCCCTTTTGCACCGATAATGGAGTCCGCGCGGCGTTCACACGCATGTGAACACCTGTACGCCATTACGCCGCGTATAGGAGGCAAGGGGCCGTATGCATATTTGCAGGGTACGCGCAGCTAAGACGATAGCAATATTTACAGGATAGGATTTTCTTGCAGGTGCAAAATTGGCAGAAGCCGGACTGCAGGTGTTTCATAAGGAACAAGCAGCAGCAGCAGCAGTTGTTGCAAGAGTAGCACCCAAATATAACCGAATAAAACATTTTCACACAAATATAAGCAACTGCTAAAAAAAATAGCAACATATTATATTGTACTTCGTGTTTCTGTGGAGCTGAAATATGAAATGATCCCAAAATCAGACATCACTGACCCTGTGAGCATATTCGGAGTCTGTAATTATGTTTAAGGTCCTGCAATGTTGGGCTGCACCTGACAATTATCGTCATTAATCTGCTAATTATTCCTTCCTGAAAGCGTTGATAGTTCTGCATTTAAAATGTCAGAAAATGGAAGAAAAAAATGGAAGCGAGTGACACATCCACGTGGCTTGTTAACTCGCAGCCCCAAAACCCGACCATCACATCCAGGAAGCGGCAAACTGTCACAACGGAGATGGCAGAGCGAGAGGCTGTTTTGCATTTTCTGCTAGAGAACCGACTTTTAATGGCCGTTCGTTCGGAACAGTTGCCAATTAATTCTCCGCCGAGGCGCTAATTCAAGCCCCACCGTGCCGTACGGTACGTACGTGTGCCCGCGTGACGAGATCACTTTCATGTCATGGGGGGAGCTGTCGCGGACCGTCCTCTCTGCCCCATAAGGGCAAACCGCGTGCAGCGTTTAAAGGTGATGACAGCAGCCGAAATGACTGATTATTATTAATGCTCATTGAACCTCCACCTGCTGAGAGCCTGTAACTCATGCTTACAATATATTCATTACTTCCCAACGCATGCTGTGCGTGCCATATATGCCGCGCTATCATATGGAGTTTTATTTGCTAAAAAAAATCACCAGCCTTTAAAGTCAACTTCAATGTCTATCTTTACTCCAAATGAATGCCATTTCCATGAGAGTGTGCAAACACATATGGAAGAGCGCAAACATGCACAAATGCCTCTTCTAACATACAATTCCTCACTGCTGGCACAGCTCTGTTAGACAAACACAAGCTCACAGCTGATGTGGTGAACACAAAGCCTGCTGGATGTAACAGTGGAGAGCTGCAGGCTTTGTGCCAGAGTGATTTTTTTCTTTCTTTTCTTCACTTTGTATCCTGCTGTTACACAGACGCGTGAATGTATAGCTTGGTGGCAAACTAGTCCGAGGGTTAAAGGGTTATTTCACGTTTGAGAACTGGTCGAGAGTTTGCGACGTTCCCGCCCCGCGGAGTGGATATCTGTTCCCTGCAAACGAGGAGAACCTTCCAGCACTTTGCCCTTTTTGTCTTTATCTGGTCATCTTCCAGCTAAATGACGCTGGAGAAAGATTGTGAAAGGGTGATATGCGGCTGAGATATTTATGTTCTTATTGTGAAAGAAGAGTGTGTCCAGAGTGTGCCAAACCATACAAGCAGGAGAGAGAGAGTCATCACTCTGCTGTGCTCTGTTATAAACTTTATATACTATCTTTTATTATTGTAGTATCTGTCTCCAGAGTCATCACTGTAGCCACTACAGTAGCATGGAACTGGGTGTATTATAATGATAATAATAATGATGATGTGAACCAACATTTAAAAACACCTGATTAGTTTGTCCTGCAAAAAACAGCTACCGGAAGACACTCTGGTAGCTGTGCACACGCAGCTACCATAGTGGGATGCACCTTGTCAACCTGCTGCTGCTCAAAGGGCAGAGTGAAAAGCCCCCCCCCCCAAAGGACTAGACTAACAACATTAAAGGCATTTCGTGGGTTGTAGTTTGTGCCATTCTCGTCAAAACCGCGTCCACGTCCAAGTTCCCCACCGTGACAGCTCGCTTCTGTTCGAATTCGACAAAGTCTTTCTTGCTCTGGGGTCAGGAAACACAACCCAGTCCATGAAACATTAAGTCATGTTGCAATTCAAGTGAAAAATCGACCCCCCTAAAAAAAAAAGAAGAAGAAGAAGAAGACGCAAGAGCACAACAGCACCAATAATGTGGTCTCTTCTTGGAAGCGGCTGAATAATTCATAACCGCAGAAATATATTCCTTCCTCTTTCTTGTCTCTTCTCTGTTCCCTTTTTGTCTCCCCCCCCCCTCCCCGTGCATCTTCCGTCTCTCCATTGTTCTTAATTCCTCTCCACCTCCCTCCGCCCTCCCTTCACGTGTGCCTGCGCAGGCCCAGGTACTACAGTAGGGCGGCCGACTTAGACGCAACCGCCATTAGTCAGACACAAGCACATGATAATGATGCAGCAGGAAGCGCACAATTACACAACCCCTCATTTCGGGATTAGCGCTCGTCACACTGCAAACTCCGACTTGGCGTTCTTTGCATAACTGAATGAATATTTCATCAGTCCGTTGGCTGTAAGCGAAATGAGGCAATGAAAGCGCTTTAGCCCTTGTTATAAGTTCGTCGCAGAGGATGGACAAAGGGAAAACAAAGAATGCATATGTGATTAGGGAGGGGAGGGATCGCCAAAAAAAAAAAAAAAAGGCTTTGTGAGGGAGAGTACAGCAGCGAACTGAGGCATTAACACAGACATTGTCATTGGCAGGCTCGTATCGATTTGTAAGCCAGCCCTGTGTAACCGAACCGGCAGTGGAATCTAGTGACATGCTTCTTCTCTGTCAGAAGGTGTGACCATAGACGATTTGTCTCCGGTCGGCAAAAGGCCGAGCTGCCGGGTTACGGGCCCGCGCGGTCGGTCACTCGTGCTCGTTTCTGCTCGGGAAGTTTCTAAAAGTAATCTGTCCAAATACAGACTTGCTCAAGTCAGACTTGGAATTATGGGTATTACACAGTTTTTGTTGTGAATATTCTGGACGTGAAGTGTGATTGACCAAATATAGCCCTCAAATTCAGCAAAAAGCAATGATTAAAGGTTTATTTTAATTGCTGCATTGCTGTTCTTTCATTATAAGCCTAATTATATTTCAACGTCTATTAAATGAACAAACAGTTCCAAAACTTACACACTTAGCAAGTGCAGGGACTCAGAAATGCTGCCAGCAATCTGTCCGGTACGTCACATCGCTTGCTCGCGATGTGCCAGGCTGGCCACAATTCTGACAGTTCATCTGCTAATGATGCAATCCACAGACCGTTACATTACAAACAACATCTCTCAAAAAAGAAATGCAGGGAAATTGCATTCACTCATTAGAAGTCAGCTCCAGTATGTGGCACCAACTGTTTAATCCCAGCTCCTGGCTTTGTTGTTGCTGTTAGCCAGCAGCAGCTGTGAAAAACTTCCCCAGCTTCGGCAGCTTATCTTCTTCTCCTTCCAGCAGTGTTGTTTCTCTCTCCCTCCGCCACCGCACCCCTCCAAACACTCCTTCGGACCTCAATTTGTGTTTGACACGATTTGCAATGAACACATGGTTATGTGATGACGTACAATGGGCAAATTAGGCGAAATTAGCGCCGTGGCGTCTTTTCAAAGCAACAGATGTGTATTCATTTCGATACACAGGTAGGCAGAGGCAAAATAAAAGCTAGATGTTCTCCTAATAGTTGGGGGCTTTTACGTTTGATAATTGCAAGGATAAATATAGCAACCAAGCTTGTCTAAGGGGTCCATTTATTCAGAAATAAAACCCATATTTAGCATACTGCTTTATTTAACAGACTCATTCCCTCACACACAAACTGTTCATCTTTCCAGAGGAAAAAACAGCTCAGAAAAAGATAAAAATAGATTTAAAAAAATGAATTAATCTTCAGATTTGGCAATCACCTGAACTCTGACTGTTAAATCTGTATTAGCACACACAGCGTGATGAAGGTAAACCGGCGAAAGCGCGCCGAATGAGATGTCGCTGCCGCTTGTCAAAATGCTTCCCACTATATAGTGCCATCCGCCTCCAGTAATTCAAAGTAAGGACACAGCAGTGAAAAAAAAATACAGGTATTTTTAAGGTGTAGCACAATTCCCTGCACATTTTTTTTTTTTTTTTTTTTTTTACAGTAGCTATCCAATTTCACCCCACTGTTAGCCACTGATGCCCAAGGACACATGACAGATTCAGCTCAGAGAATACCACTCTTTACAGACAGGAGCACTATTAAAAATAAAGCCTGTTCAATTTATATCACGGTGGCATTAACGCTAATGAGTATATTAGTTTCAGACTGTCAGTGGGAATAAGAGGCAACATTGATCTCTTGTCATCACGCTCATAATAGATTTTTCTCCCCCCCCCCCTCCTCCTCTTGCATATATTATTGTGCTGCTTTCCCCCTGAGCTCCTCTGGGAGTTGCTTTCACATTTTAATCTCTTCACTTAAAGAAAAGGCAAAGGCACTTCACTGCAGTCGATGCTAATCACAGCAGCCGCCGCGCTGGCTCGTTCCAAAGGCGTCCTTTTTTTAGTTAGCCGCACATTCCTATGCAGCGTAAAACCGGCGAATGGTTGTTTGGATTTCCATATTTCTCGACCTCGCCGAGAATTTATCTGGAGGGAAGTTGCCTTCTCTAAACAAACAGGACCAGATCAAATTGAAACTCAAATCCCCGAATAAGACAAGGCAATTTTATTGTATGTACTGTCTCGGCAAGACCTTCCAACCCCATGTACCGCCTGGACGTTTCTGCACAATTGCTGATATTAAAACTGAGTTGGACTCACGCTCCCAAATGATTAAATGACCTGAAAAATCTATGAGGCATGGATTATAATGGACCGTGTTCTATATCTGACATCTTCCTGCTTTCATGTTATTGCTTTCATTACTTCTTATTATTATTATTTAAAACACATCCTTTTTAGCTCCTTTGCGCATTTTCGCGCATAATTTGTAAATGTTTTCTGGCCAAGTTCTCAATGGTCACAGCATCAGGTCAGTTTTTAAAAAAATTTAAACATGTTTTGGAAATCAATTAAAGATCCACTAATCTGCAGAAATCAGTTTAATAACAGCATCCTGCAGCTTCTGATTGGCTGGAGGGTATTGAAGACGTTCGAGAAATACAAATAGGTTTTTACTGATTGAGCTTTCATTTTTCAAGGATGATCTTTCTTACGGAAACACTCCTGCTCCCCTTTACCTCTCTAACACACACACACTCTCCGTGTATTGTCTATGAATAATCATTTTATGAACATCATCATCAGTGAAGCCATCCACTTAGCCTAGTCCTTGATTACAGAATCTATTTGACAGACTGTAGAGGACAGCAAGAGTTTTGGCCTTACCCTGGGGACACACTTGGCCCTTCCAGTAAAAAGCGGCCACTAATGGAAGCGGAGGCCCTCGTCTCCACTCCACAGTTTTATGTAGGCAATCCAGGCATTTATGGTAATCATAAAGTAGGGCCAAATGGATGCCAGGGTCAGCTCTAAACGCTGAGAAACACGGGGAGTGACGCAGCCTTGTTTACAGCTGCTGAAAGAGGAAGTGCTGCCACCCCCCCTGTAAGTTCACCCGCAGCAGGTGTCCATGCGCGCTTGATGCAAGACAACATTTTGCGAGGAATCTGAAACGGGACCCCCCCCCCCCCCCCCCCCCCCCCCCCCCCCCCGCCCCCCGCCCCAGGCTCGTGTCTGTCTCTTTTGCTCACTCAATCTATCCTGCTTCCTCTCCCCCTCCCTCCCTCCCTCTCTCTCTCAATGTTTATGAACCTCTGGGGACAGTTCATAAAAAATTCATTGGCTCATTGAGGCGAGTAGCAAGCTTAATGTTGAATGTTGGATCTCTCTTTTTTTTTTTCCCCCCCTCTCGTATGCCATGACACCACCAGTTTCTCATGCGTTTGAGCAAATGGGTTGCGTCTGAGGGGGCAGAGGTGGCGCGCAAGAGAGAGCGAGAGACAGAGAGAGAGAAGGGGAAGAGTCGCTGGTGAATCATTACTACACTTTATTAATATGCAAGTTTAAGTGTGGATGCCCGTGCTTCTCTTTGGAGATGCTCCACCATGATTGTGGCACAGCCTGGAGCCGAATGCTAATTTATTTTCTCATCTTCCCTGGCTTGGAAATCATCATAGCCGGTAGCGTACACGGGTCTGCCAGAAACCACGAGAAGCTACGAGCGGTTGTCCTCGCTGTGCCACCGTGGGTGAAGGAGGCAAACAGAAATAATCCAAAAAAACAGGAATTGCTGTGGAGGTGTCGGCGTTGTTTGCCAGGCGCAGCCATAGGGGTTGGAGGTGGGGTGGGGTGGGGTGGGGTGGGGCGGGGAGGGGGTGGCAGATCTTCCAGCCCGCGCCTGTTTCCGAGATCGCCTCCGCTGCGTGCAGATGCTCGGAATGCGCACGACACATTAACTTCTCCTAATGTGACTGTCAGACAAAAAGCGGGAGGAGAAGGCTTTCGGTGTGTGTGGGGGGGGAAATGGGCGACGCTTAACGAGTCATTTAAGAACATCATTTTCAATTATGAGCAGGGGGAGAGAAAAAAAAATCACTTTAGGTCAGGATTAGATAAAAGACTACAGTGGTGATTTTACAGTGTGGGGAGCATTAAGAGAAATCGTGCTATGATACAGTAATCTCTTGTAATGCAGTAGGAAAAGTGAGGAGGACAGAGAGCAGACGCAGTCTAGACATCCCTGTAGGAAGTCTGTTTGATTGGTAGAGGGAGACGTTCCTCTGGATGTTGCATTCTTCATGGCCTCCTATCTTTCCAGTGTGAACAGTTTATGGTTGACCAGTGGATGGATGTTTCATAAATGATTGAGTAGCTCATTCACAGGCAAAAGAGTTAAAAAAGAGAGAGAGATAGAAGGTGAGAGCCAGGAGTCTGCAGAGGACATATTAGGCAAAATGGCAATCACTTTCCAGCCAATCCTTACCAACTGTACTCATGAAATTCAATCAGAGATGCAGACCTCATGTAGATGAACAGGATTATGGGAGCACTGCTTCATTCCGCCGCACACAACCCACTGACAAGGGCAATAATAATGTGGTTTGTTAGAGCAGACTCTTATCGGCTGAATTTAATCTCAGTCCACAGGAATTACATTCAGAGACCAATTCAAATATACTGTTAGACAATGTAATCCATATCCATAGCCTCGCAAATCCCTCGGTGCATTAATTCATCCCATACAGTCCACAAGATTAATAGCAGGCCAGGGTAAGATGTGATAAAGCCAGCAGAATACATTGTCCCACTGGCCACCAGCACAGAGGCTAATTTGTATGGTACTCAATAGGAGCGCACAATGGTCATTGTTAAGGCTGATCAAATTTCATAGACGCTAGCGCTATGATTAGCTTGAGGAGCGAGTGTGTTCTCTGATATAAAACCCAGTAAGAGCATTAAATCATGCGGGCACTTGAGGAGGAGAGACTGAGGGATTTTTTGAGTTCTGAGGGCAGCACATCTCTGCGAAGGACGGGGTGGAATACAGCTGTGCATAGCCAGATGGAAGACTGTTTTCCTTGCGAGGCATCATTATTATTACAGCATGAATTAGCGGCACCACTTTGTACGTGCGCGGGGTCATATTCATATTGGGGCTGCCACTTGTTCAAAAGTGAAACTGCCGTTCGAACGTGGGAGCAGCGCGGAGGGGTCACTTTGTATCCTGTCAGAACTTTAACCACATCTCACAGTCAGGGCTCACATTCACAGAGCATCAGCCAACAGGCCATTCATTCTTTGTACTCGAGTGTTGGATGTCATGCTGCGCGACCTAGGCTACCTAGGTTAGCCAGCTAGCTATGATGAACAAGAATGTCAGGAAGCGTTTTGGGTGCAACGCCGCTGGAAGAAATCATCGAGAAAGATGAGACCGCCCGCGCTTTAAAATGAAACTTTACTGTTACCATGGCAACACACACATCCCTGTTAGCTTGTCACTCAATCAAGCTAGTGTCGGTTATGTAGCTAGCTTTTGGATAACCTTGAATAACTGAATACTTCAGTTCACTTTCAATGAAACTGGAAAGAAAGAAAGAATACTTTTTTTTTTTTCACAGATTTAGAGTGATAGTTACAGAGGACACACACACTCTACACACCACAGACCGGACTCTAGGAATTTAAGAGATGGCCACATTTTCTGAACCTTGTATGGCTGCAAGATCAAAGCTCTTACAAAAACAAGCCTTCTCTGCCCATATGTCTGCATCTGAATCCAGAAGGAATGGGGGTAGTGCCGGTACAGTGGATGGTCTGGGTCGTGTGATATTCTGAGTGCTTTGCAGATGATCCGTTCTATTTGTAGGGCTATGTGAAGGTTGCACACTAGAAATCTGCTTCACAGGAACAACGCTGCTAGCAACAGACCAGCTCGAGGGCTGAGAAATAAATCCAGTAAATTCAACCCCGATAAATTCCAACAAAGCTAAGATCAAGATGGCTGCACAAGTAATGCAGAATGACTTCAATGAAGTTGCAATGTATGAACTTTGCTGACGTGCCATGTTCTAACTAGACATTTTGCCGTAACGCCACCAGAAAGTGCTATTGTAAAATCATTAGATTACCGTTTGAAATTTCAAATTTCAAAATTCCTTCTAAGGAAAACTGGGGATGGAGAATTGAAAAAATATAATCACTTTGATTATTCCGAAGCAGACTACATCCCCACTGACTGCCCACACTGTATGTTGACTACTAAGCGGAATACAACTTCACACCTCCCGACAGCTTCATGCAGACGTGCTGGGTCTGTGCAGAGGGGTTATTTCCAGCAGTATAGCACCAGATGTAATACACCCCCACATCAGATTGACTGAAAACGGTGTGTGTCGACAAGTTTTCACTGAGAGTGCACATCACAGAACGAGAGGAAGTAGATGGGCGGCGCAATTAAAAGTCGCGCGGGAGGGGGGGTTATGAACATACATTCTTCTGGGTCGTGTCAGAGTTCTAAGAGTGTTTAACCTCCTGCCCTTTCCCCAGTTTAATGGAGTCCCTCTAGACCCCTGCACACACACACGCACGCACACTCCTGACTGAAGCTTTCATAATCCTTTCCACCTGCTCACGAGTGCACCTTTACCTATCAAGTGATCTTCTGTAGAGATGAAGTTAGGATTGGAGGACACTCCTGAAGCGCAGATATTAAATCATGTTTTATCAGCGGGCGTTGCGACATGCGGTATATTGTATGTGTAAGTTAAAAAAAAATGTGTGTTTGTGAATTGTTGCTGTGCAGTACATGTAAATGACATGGCTGCAGTAATACATTACGCTGGCAGGGAAGGGAAAGATAAGACATTATTATTAAAAAACAAAAAAAACGGTGTGAGTGATTGGACCCACAGAATATAGAGGTCTGTTGTTTGTGTTTATGTATCATTTTCTGAGGTTTGTGAGTTTTTTTTTCCTGAACCGCTACACCGCACGGGGCAAAACGAAGGTGAGTTCTAGCGTTTCAGCCGTACAAAACCAGCCCGAATAAGTCTGAAATATCATTTACAAAGCATAAAAAATGTATACATATACATGCTTTCTTTGTGAGCTACTCCTCGCCGAGATAAACAGAAAAATGCCCCCTTAAGAAAAAAACAACCAAAAAAAAAAAAAAGCATATGAACTGTTTGTGAAGCAGTTCAAAGGCAAAAAAAAAACAATCCCACATTCACACCACGCTACATCGTGGAGGGAAAAAATGGATTCAAGTCGGAGGAGAAAAGAAGGAAAAAAGATCTGCTGTAAAGCCATAAAATACAATTCATCTTGTCGCCGTCCCTGCAAGGAGCGTGTAATCGCAATGACACACTGGTGTAATCCATTTAAAACACTTTGGCTTGGGCCTAGGCTGCTTTGACTTCCTCTGCAGGCTTGTGCCATCATCTTCATTTCAGATACGTCTCACTGACTGCCTGCAATTAGCGAAGACGTGTAAGCTGCCTTGTCGTCCACCTGCTCGGGCTGCCGGGTGAGCATCTTGTCCTGGATGCATTACATGACTGGCAAGAGCGTGAAAGGGGGGGAAGAAAAAAAAAAGATAATAACCCGCTTGTCGCAGGCGGAGGTGAAGTGCGGGGGCCTATTCGCTTGTCCACAGACGTGTAATCTGTCTCAAGAGGTGCTCTCTCTTCTGGCGCCTCCGCGCTTCGACTTTTCCGAGGCGGGGTAAGACCCACCCATCCCGACTAGGCAATGAGCTTAGAGTAATGGTGTCACCAGAGCGCTGGATCTCATTGAGAGTTGCCTGGGCAAACATTATCTCACACTGAACCGCTGCAACAGTGTCTGGAGGGGGAAGGCTCAGGTGAATTATTACGCAGCGAGTTTTAATCTTACGCCGTTGCCTTTTAATGCAGGGAGACCAGAGGGCAACCTGGGTCCGTTCGGTACGCGCTTCTCTGTGCAGGATTGAGGCAAACTGAGCTAATTACGCACTCAAGGGTACCAAATTAAACATCTTGCTGGCATTAAACTGTGGATGATTTATATTCACCTATAAACTTTGCCCAGGACCGCTGCCCACCACCACTATGTTTATGCATCATTGCTTTAATTATGACTATTTGTTAATGGGTGTTCTAAGAGGTCTGGAGTATTAAACGCATTCAGTGGGATGAGGGCTGGAAAATAGTGGTTTCACTCCAGCAGCGCTTCTCATGAACAACCTTTAATGGACCTCCCAAAAGGCAGCACAGAACTCACCGCTGTGACTGGGGCTTCAGCTAATTATTATTTTCATTACCAATTACTCTGGCAATGTATTTTGATGAATCGTTCAGTCCGTGTCCGATATCCTAGTGCTCAGAGTGGCAACTTTAAATGACGTGATTGCTTTGTGATTGTCATTTAAGTAAACCATGGCAACCGGCATTTATCTCGTGACCGCGATGTTAAGGATATGAAAAATAATACAAACTAGAGGTACCCTGCGGAGGTTGGCGCCACCGGTGGTGCAGCACGTTCACGAGCCGGCCCCTGTTTTGTTTCCCAGGCGTGCACACGCAAGCATATGTGCGACGCGAATACGCGCTCTTGCCAATGGTTTCGCACCAATCCGCCGATCTAAAGGTGAAGAAACGCCGTGATGTGCCAACAAAGGCAGAGACAAAGGAGCCCGCTAGCATGTAAACACGGATAAAAAAAAAAAATATTGCTGAATATCAGCTTTGCATATGTTTGTAGGAGGAAGGCACGTGTTCGACGCCTGAACGCGCAAAAACAGAGCCCCCGTGAATCTGCTAAAACTTTACGATTAAAACTGAATTAAATGTGTGAAGCCATGCATGAGGGGATGTACAGCTGTTGGATTATCTTCACTCCTATTAGAGTACAGAGTTAATAGTGTCGGGCAGTGCTGACCAGCAGACAAATAAATAAGAGGCTTTGGACCATTTTGAGTCCTACACTCAAAGCTGTACCGTTTTTGGGAATAAACTCGCCGGCTTGTTCGGCCCAGCTTTGTTGGAACACATCAGTGAATCGAAATATCTTGGTAGTCAGGTAGACCATAATGTGCCAGGCTTTCTCAAAGAATTTGCTCCTATCTTGCAAGCAATAATGTAAACTCTTTCTCTCTCTCTCTCTCTCTCTGTCGCTCTCTCTCTCCGAGCATATCACATTCCCCAAGTCAACAGTTCAATCTCGCTATCCTCGCCCACTTCTCTCTGAGCAGCAGATGCCATTATTTTTCTTGCCCCCACCTTCATTCCGGACCCGCTAGATGGATCGGCTCCCCCTCAATCCATGCTTCCTCTGCGCCTCCTCAGACGGGGAGATTGATTTGTCTACAGGACGCCTCTGACCTTTGATATGATCCGATAACGGACGCATGGCCCTAACCAAATTAGACAATCAAAGGGGAGGCACATTAGGAGCGAGATGAGGTGTTTCCCTTTCCCCGCCGAGCGTACCTCTGCCTTTTTCCATGATGGTTAGATCCACCGCCCATCTCCTGCCCACCCTCATCCAGACGCCCAGGGGAAAATAAAAGATGTGTTTTCAAATTGCACTTTGCCTAAAGGCTCTTTGGGCCAAATTTAATTTTCACCTTACATCGATTTTCCCCTTACTCCCAACTCAATGGATCCTAATGTTATCTATGGTGTATTTCTGTACTATGCAGGCATACAGGGAGACCTTCCTCTGGACTACTGTGTGCCAGAAGACACCATATACAATGTCTAGCTCATAGGGTTAGGGGAAGCAAAGGATTGAGAAACTGCCTTTTTTCTTTGTCTAGGCAAAGACACAGCAGAAAAAATTTTAAGTGTCTGTCGCTCCTGATTTTATCCAACCAATAAAGTCCAGATGTAGTTGATTAAAACAGCAGACCAGGGAACATTCTGTTTGCAAGAAGTAAAGACACCTTTTACTTCTTAATAATACACCTGACAAGGGACTGTGGCCTACATCTTATCAGTAGATGGTTGCAATTCTGTTGCAGTGAGCCCAAACCTGGAGTTGGACTGGCACTTTTAAGCGGTCCAGGTTAAAAAGTCAATGAGATCTGCAACATCTGAGCACTCTTTACCGGGCCTGTCTTCGTGATTGCTGTGATGGTTCTTGTTCTTTTTTTTTTTTGCACACTTGTTTTTCACTGAAATAACTAAACAGGGGTATTTAAAAATTTAAAAAGATCTAGCTCTATTAATATAACATTAGCAATTAATGGCAGGCAATTAAGATCCCCAACCAGCTGTAGCATGGCTGTGATATGATTCACGCTTCATCATTTAGAAGCGCCGCGTCATGACGCAAAACAGAGATGGTATCATCGGAAAAAAGACAACATTTCGGCGCGCTACCTGTTTTGATATTTTCAGAACCGCTGGGGTGTCAGGGCTGAGTGAATTTCTGTGGCAGCCCACCAAAAAAAAAAAAAAAAAGCTGACAAGCCAGACAGAAGAAAGGATCAGTTTTGACAGATCCCAGCCTCCTTTCATTGGAACATATTGAAGGGGAAAACAAAGGGAGGAAGAGGAGGATAACGGGAAGGGGGTGGCTTCAAAGTGGGCGACGGCGCTGGAGAGAAGACAAATGGTGTGAAAACACACATCAACGTGCACGGATCCACATGAGACCTGGTATCACAAGCCACGACACATAACCAGGCTTGCGCGCGAACAAAGGGGGGAAGGGGTGTTTGCGTGCGGAGGGGAAGGATGAAGGCGCCCCTCCTTTGGAGGCAAGCCGGTGCTCCTTGGTACCATTTGTTTGTCATCTTAAACTGGCAGAGAGCTCAGGAAGCCGGGGTCTTACATAAACCCTACCCAGTATGGCTCTGTGCTGGGGAACTGATCCCTCCCAAAACCCTCATTGTTATTCTCTCATGATGCTGAGGGATCTGCCGAGCACCCACAGCCAAACCTACAGCAGGGCTGAGTGGGAGGCGGGGGCGCTGTGTTTACATGTGCGCTCTGTCAGGGGACTGAGCTAACTGCACACACAGGATTATGGATGGAACACAACTTCCTAAGCTGGTGCTGGTTTTGATTTTTTCTTTTTTTTTCCTTTTCAAAAATATTATCAGCGCATGATCGGCATTTTGTTTTTCCACATCTCCGTCATGTCGGTCCCCCCCCGTAGCAGAGCTGCTCATAAATAGCTCCACAGACAAAAAAAAAGACTTATGGATTCCTGTTCATTAATCCTTCCGGGGTCTGTTATACCGCAGACTTTATGCCATCATAACCATTTAAAACACTCCACGAGACAGGTCTTCTTTGTCAAATTGAATTTCCACTCCGTAGAATAACTCCCCTATCACCAACCTGCTAGATATTCATCAAGAGAAGGGAGTGCGAGGGGGGGATTTCAAAATGTACGATATAATAGACTCCAGCACACTTCCAGGGGTGTCTGCTCTCTCCTATGTGCAGAGATTACACCCTATCTCACCAGCCCTAGAGCCTGGGAGCCTTACCCTGTCAAGGGTTTGATTTAAATGTCCAAGGTGGGGGCTTGATCAAAAAGTGTCCTCTTTCAGTCTGATCAAAGACAATGAGGCCGCTGGGCCCTGTGAAATCCATGCCGCGCACTCTCTCCGCCTCAGTATTTACAGTACAGAGCTCAGCCCCGTTTAATGAAATATGCATAGAGGATCAATTATCCCTTTCGATCATCACCGGTTATGCTCAGTAATTTTCTCACGATCTTCAGAAACACAGGCGTGGATCTATTTGGGCGGGTTAGTTAGCGATCTCTACATTCACTGTGGCAGTGCGTATATTTTCATACGACAGTCAGACTGCACTTTCGCTGGATGTGAAATACTATTAATAAATGATATGCTGTGGATACTGGCCTCACTGATCTTACCACAATAGTTGGACTGTCTCATATTGAATATGAAGAATCTTTCTTTCTTTTTAATCTTGAGGGACGCTTAAAGATTTCTCTCTGTAAAACCAAATAGATTTTTCTTTTTCTTTACAAAAAAAAAAAAAACCCTGTTTAAATCCAACTTTTTCCAAACTTATATAATCCCCTCGCACTCCAACTTGTTTGCTCTTTCTCTCCACAGTGAAACAAAACTGTCACGCGGTGGAAAAAGGAAGCGGCGCTCGCGGTGACCTCCGAGTGACTGCGCGGATGGCTTTAAGGTATGAATATAAACATAATAGTCTGAATGTGGAGCTGCTGGGAAAACAGAGATTGCTGCGTCCGCAGGTAAAAACTAAGCCTCGGCTTTGTCCAAATATTCTTGCGAGGGCCGTTTTTTGCCAGCCTCTCTCTTTTTTTTGTATCATTACTGACCTGAAAGGGACAGTAAGAGTGAAAGCCTTGAATCACTGTTAAAAAAAAAGAGACAGGTAAGTGTCTGGAATTCTAAACATGCTTGGGAGGGAAGGCGAGAGAATGAATGTTATCTCGAGGTCAGAGGCGGCTGATCTGACAAAGAATACAACAAACTGCCACTCGAGTTCACTTTCCTCTTCTGCTACTTTCTTTCTTTTTTTTTTGCTTTGATTCGCTCTACCCCTTCCCATGGTGGATGTCCCTTGGATAGCAACCGAGTAGGTCTAATTGATTTCTCTTGTTCATGTCGGTTAGAGGCAGCAGCATCGAGCTGTGCAGAGTACCCTGGCTCCAGCTTGCCTGCATTATTCCTCCTCTGTTTTCTTCTTTGCCTCCACATCCCAGTAGACTCGGAAGGCCAATACTCAACATACCAGCGCCCCCTGAAACCTTTCAGCGTGCCCGGGTAAGGCGGAGAAACGCCACGGCGGTAGCGTGAAAGATCCGCGGCGCGGTACATGCGGTTTACAAAAAGGTCAGGATGTAAGATCGTGTCGTTTGCTCTTCACAAAACCAACAAGTCATTATCTGAGCTAATACCTAGTGCGTCAAAAGAGGAACTACCAGTAAGCACTGCTGCTCTGCGAGGGGTGGAGATGATATCATGAATGCCTGTGCACTCTATTGCAATCCATTGTAACAGCCCTGCAATAAATACTACAGCACTTTTGTTAATGAATATTCATATATCCTTGGGTGTGTGTGTATATATATATATATATATATATATATATAGAGAGAGAGAGAGAGAGAGAGTCTCGTCATTACATTGTCAGTATCCCTTAGTTTTGTGAGTTCCTGTCATGTTCGAGAAGAGGGAAGGCAATGTTGTTTGTGTCTTTCAAGTTCAACTGTACAATGCGGACGCAGATTTTCTCCAGCCGATAACAATACAGTAAATCGAGCAGCGAAAGGGAAACATCCGCCACAGCCTCAATTTCAAATCATGCATCTTTGAGCCCGGGTTAGAATTCCTTCGCTGGAGTGAGAGAGGAGTTCAGTCGCAAGAAATGATATTATTGAGTATTACTGAGCACAGCCACTGCGCGCTTGGTCACTTTGTCATGGGGTTCAAGCTAAAGCCTGGATGAAAACATGAATAAAACAAACGAACACTTCTTCCGTAAAACTTCCGTTCCGTACGTTAATGTACGGCACGACCAGCGAGGTTTCCACAGCAGCAGACAAGCATCCTATGATTCATTCAAATGTCACGGCAACATATTCAAATACTACAGGATTTAATTTGTATGTGTCAAACAGTATTGCATTTGCCCCGCAGCGCTGCTTTGCGGGCCGGGCGGTTCGTAACCGGCAGCAATTTTAAGCTGCGTGACTGCCAATCATCGACATATTTTGACACTTGCTCACAGGTGAATTTCTTTCACCGCGCCCCTCGTGATGCAAGAGAGAGGCCAGGAAACGTTGTTGACTGTTCACAAGGAGAGAATACGCTCCAGATCAAATGATGTGATCAAACTGACATCATATTTGCTGCTAGACGTGTACTATACAGTAACACGGCCAGCTGAGGCCTAGCGGGCACTTAGGAGTGATTTATCAACGCCATAGCAATTCTTGCTAACTTAACTTTACTCACACCTTAATGAAATGTTTTATTAATAGGTAAAAAAAAAAGATAATTAACAATTTTGGGTGTAGATCCATATTGTACTTCACCTTTAATCACTTATTTGTCTTAAAAACGAAAAGTTTACTCAGCCACATACAGCTTATGTATGCTAATCCTTGCTAATGTTGGCTAACAAGCGAGTCAGCTCGCTGACATTATTGCTCTTTTCCACTTGCCCTAATGGGACGCTACATTTTAGCATTTAGTTTCACCCCATAACTGCCCCCCGGAGCCATAGTCTGGCAAAGCCATAGTCTTCCTTTGCTCATCTGACCTATCATATCAGCTTGCTTAATTTATCATGTTCGGACAAGGTTTGTAGCCGTGAGCCGTGCTCAGCTACCACATGACAAAAAGCACCTTTCGGCCTTGATCATCGGCGCCTTTCGTATTGAGCTTTTCAAATAAAGTATGACCAGAGTAAAACAATGAAAGAACAAAAAAATAAAAAATCCCCCCCTTAATTGGAGCCTGTGCAGCCTGCAATTGTTCGCCTTCCTCCTATATCACATACATCACGCCTAATAGCGTTGATGTCTCCGGCAGAAGGCAAAAGTTGTTGTTTAACAACTTAATGAGTGTCTGATTTATGACTGGAGCCATATGCCTGATAAATAAATAGCACAGGTGAGAGGGTTTCATCTCACACAGCATTTTCTAATCAGCAGCAGAGAAGAAGACATTATGTCTGAGACTGTGCTTTGCAGTGTGTGGAAATGTGTCTGCATGTGTGGGCTTTGAAGTGAATTCAATTAATCACTCATCTCGTGAAATGGCTGACTAAAACGCGGCCTAATATTTAGCTTCTGATGACGTGAGGCACATAGCTTACGTAGCCCGTTAAGTGTTGTTGCGCCGCCGCCTTGGAATCGGATTCGGATATCTCGTTCCTTACATCCAAGGGAGCCTTGGCTGCATGGGATGAGAAGGATGACGGGAAACTTTGCTCGCACAAAATGAAGCCCGGCCTCATCCAAGAGCATTAAGATGTGGATAAATAAATAAAACATTGCCGCCATGAGAGAGAGAGGCAGTGTGACAGCGGGATTTTTTTTTTTTTTGCCTTCCTGCTTTCATGTTGGCAGGCGCAGACATTTTATTTCGGGATGAATCAAAATTTTCCTGAAAACGCCTGCGTCAGGTGTATCTAATTATCTGACAGCGCATCCTCATTATAAAACGGCCCCTGGGAGTCGGCTACTCGGCTTGCCGAGCCTTGGACCGCAATCAAGGTGTTCCTCGCAGTAAAAACGGGGGGGGGGGGGGGGGGGGGGGGGGGGCGCAGCCGCTTCTCTCCCATATTTGTACAGCTTTCACCTTTTTTTTTTTTTTTTTTGCTGAGAATTGTGCAATATTTGCTCCCTCTTAATTATTCTGTGCGTGAAAATATAGAAAGTGTAGTTTCAGCAAGGAGAAACTGGATGCTATATGCAACATCCGGTAAACATATATCTGTACTGCAAGAGTTTCTGAAAAATATGCAATGCAAAAGAAAAAAAAAACACCTATAAATGTATTAGCAGCTGTTATGACAGCCCATGCCATCTCAGCCTTGCCCCGATTATGTCACCTGGATGAAGTTTATAAACCATAATTACAGCTTACTCCTGTTCCTCTCCGGGGAGGTGCAGCAGCAGCAGGCAGACGAAAAGTGGGTGTGTTGTCAACACATTTGCACCAGACCAACCTATGTTAAAGCATAATTAATGAGAGGGAAAGATGTGCAGAGGTATCCGCCTCGCTTGCCACCGCCGGTCGTGGCTGTCTGGGTCACCGAGGAGGGGAGCTTGTGCAACCCGTGAGCAAGCAGACCTGCCTGACGCCGCTTACAACTTCTAGCCGTTACTCAAATCTCATCCGGCGGTGATTGATGCGAGCCCGGCGAGTAGTTTTGGGAATATCACTCAGAGGAAATTGCAGAACGTTGCCAGTTTATAAAAGAGGAGCGCTTCTGGGTAAAAAGATGGCAGGGCGTGGGGGCGGGGGGGCAATTCTTACCTGGGACTAATCCTTGAAAGCTTTGCGAGAAATCCGCCGCCTGACAGCGGACGATTCAAATTGGCTTTTGTGTACTAGCCTAACTAGCCTTTAAAGGGGCGCTGTATTTTCCACATTGCGTCATGTCGCAATTTAATGCGTGAGCAGCGATGGCGCTTGTGCATTTGCCCCAGTTGGTGTTCTTGTTTGTTTGCTTGTTTTCACATTAGCGGTGGCAGTATTATATTTACATATTCAGCGTTTATGAAAGACCGCAATCAGATTTTGGAAGATGGCCACGGTACTTCTCTATCCCTTTGGCACCATGCAGTTTTAAGCAAGAAACATGTAAGAGCAGATAGATAGATAGATAGATAGATAGATAGATAGATAGATAGATAGATAGATAGATAGATAGAGTCGAAAATCCTGCCTAATAAACTCAGCATCAGCAAATCTCTCACCCCAGGGTGATATTAGTGAAGCGAAGCTAAATCCAGCCTTAATCACAGTCCAAAAAGGATACCCAGCCCCCTCCCCATCTCCATAACTCTGACCTCACAGCACAAACCAACTTAATGTTGAGGCACCCTGATTAAGATAAGTCATAAAAACAAAAAAAAAGTGGAGCACCGTGCCACGTGCTCCGGCGTTAAAATTCCCCGTGCCTTCACGCCACGGTCCCCTGTCCTCGTGTGATTCCCATTTAGCTCTCTTTGAAACGTAACAGTAGCCTATCTCTTGCACCGCCTCATGACTGGCAGACCGTAATGCTATTACCTCTCCTCAATGGTCATGCTCACTTAGCCCTCTGTCACTCCGCGCTAGCCGGGGAAGACACATCTCTCCCCGGCTGCGGGAGCTGTCCTTGCCCTCATTTGCGATTGCTTTTTCCTCAGCTCCTCGGCTCTTGCTACAAAACACACCGAGGCGCACGCACACAAACTTTTCAGTTCATTATCTTGCCTTTTAGAGGCTTTCCACTTCTTTTTTTTATTCCTCCTCTGGGCTGCAAAGTATGACTGCAAATCACGGGTAATTGGCTATATATGAATCACTTGTCAGTAGTAGTCTGACAAATACTCTTTAACACAGGGAAAGGGGTTGTATAAATCATGGAATTTGGTAACTTCCAAATATAGCTGGCAGTGATGGAGGGGGGTTGGGGGGGGGGGCAACCTCATGGGCCTCTGCTGACACGCTACTGCGCATGATCCACCGTCAATCACCAGTCAAATCTGACATCAAAGCTTGTCAGATAACAGCAGCAAAACGGGTAAACTAGGTGAGTCACAGCCCACCCACCGTCTGCATCACCTGAGTCAGGAGCCCTTGGGCGCGCGCGCGCACGCACGCACTCACACGCGCACACGCACACACACACACACGTTCACAGCCCAACTGCTTCAGTTTGCAACATTTAACCAAACTTTCTCCAAGCGTCTCCCAACCAGCAGCACGGAATAATCCCACAAATGTGACACTGTTGCGCGCCGTGCTTGTATCCGAAAGAGGGGCAGACCAGTTTAGGGACGGGGGGGGGGAGTGTGTGTGTGTGTGTGTGTGTGTGTGTGTGTGTGTGGAGGGGGGGGGGGGGGGCAATGATGGCTCTGTGTTGTGTGTTAGAAACGATGACGATAATAATAATAATATTAATTAAAAAAAAAATCCCGCATACATCTCGCCACCATCTGGAGTGCAACGGCGAGCAGCAGAGCCGATGCACGTTGCGCGCCACATTCATCCATAACGCAGCTTCCACATATGCAAAAATATGCGCCCTGGGCACCTACTCACATCGCGGCACGACACATAACTTGGAGCAGACACTAAGCCAAACACTTAATTCCACACATAAAAAACATATCGGGCCGCTTTCAAGTGCATTTCACAGAATCAGAAGATGCAGGGGGGGGGGGTAAAAATAAAACTCTATACTACTTACTATGTACCCAGGCGTAGAACGCAAAGCCCCGGTAACTGTAATTAAAATAGAAGAATGTAAAAATGAAGCATACGCTCGTTTATTTTTCGTCACAAACAGAAACTAAGCATGGCAAATAGCCGCACGGGTTCAGATTTTTTTTTTTTTTTCTTCTTCGTTTCAAAAGGTTCCACTTACCGGAGCTGTCCGAATAAATTCCTTAGGAAATTCCAGAGGAGTCCCTTCTTTCTTCCCTCAAAGTCAGAAAACAGCAACGCTCTTCTCTTATTCCAAAAACAGGCCCCCTGCTTGAAACTGAAAGAGAGAAGAGACCAAACAGCCACAACAAATTCCATTAGAACCGGGAGTCCCCCCACCCCCACCAGCACCACCACACACCACCACCCCAAAAAAAAAAAAAAGTGTTGACATAACATCTGTGAAGAGCAGCAAAACAAAAAAAAGGCAACTCGTAATAAATTGACGGAATGGACAGATGGTACCTGCTCTCTTTATCACTGTCGGCAAAGACAATGAGAGCGGGCTATGAGACGGGCAGAAAACTGAGAGAGAGAGAGCTGAGCTTTTCTTAGGAAACGCAGCCCCAGCGTGCTGTCAGATTATACCGGCGCGCACGCACACACACACACACGCGCGCGCGCGCACACACACACTCTCTCTCTCTCTGCTCCCGGCGACGGCTGGAGAGAGAGAGAGAGAGAGGAAAGGAAGAGACCGGAGACGGCAGGGATGCTGCTGCACTTCACCGTCCGGCCGCTTGATGGCCGGCTGTGGAGGAGCAGCTCTCGGCGGGATGTTTTCCCACCGTGCCGAATTTAACAGTCCAATTGTCCTTCAGCCGAGCTGCCGAAGGCCGATATGCTCATTATGAAAATGTAAACAGTCCTCACATTGATGTGAAACCATATCATCTGCTATCACTACAGTTGTTAACATTATCATTATTTATTATCGCCTGCACCTGCCAGCCTGCGCATTGATAGCTCTAAATGGCAGCTCAATTATAGCCTGAAGACTGCAGCCTGATACAGAGGTGGAAGGCAACTTGAGGACTTGAGAATCTCAGTTACTTTGACTTTACTTGAGTACTTCTCGTTTAAAGCGACACCGTGTCACCTTTCACTTTCAAATCATTTTGTGATCAGGTGAATGGAGTCCCATGCGCTCGTTCTTGCACTATGTAACTTTGCGCAAGAAGTATATAACCCTTTATGGTACTACGTCGCACACCACTAACTCTTTCACCAATTAGTGTTTGTGCCACAGGCGTTTTGAATCACCAGGAAGAGGAGGTGTTCAGCCCAGAGGCGCGGAGGAATGCATACAGGTAGCGGAGCCAGTGTCGTGCCAGAACTGGAGCTGGGGTGGCAGGCAATGTAACCAGGCTCAGCAGCCCCTATCATTTATTTTATTTTTTATTACAAAGTTAAGTAGTGCTGTAACAACATATTTTAATGTTCTGTTTGAGGTGTCACCATAAAACGCGGAGAAGCCCTGTTATTTTACTTACACAAGCATAACTAAAAAGCTGATGTTAGCATAAATCAGCTCACCTAAATGGCACGCGGCCTTCTTTAATGTTATCAATTAGACCTGCGATTTGGAAAGCACGTTGCATCTGCTGCGGGTCAGGCGGGAAAAATGGTCTGCGTGTTCTTCGTGTTTACATTCATGTAACTGCTCCGTGCTGTCATGTGTTCGTATGCTAGTCTGTCAGCCATGAGCCGAGGTCAAATCTGTGGGACGTTTTGATGTCTGTATTGTGACGTTGTGATAATTCGTGTGACTTTATATAGCTGCGGGCTGTGTTTACTTAACTTCTATTTCTGTGCAGTTGGCTCTGCAGTGATGTGTGTACGTGTGTGTGTGTGTGTGTGTGTGATAGTTGTTCATACTGGTTTGAAAAATTGAAGCTTTCTCATGAAAAAATGAGACTCCGGTTTGGGAGTTCACCTGAGGTGAGCATTCATGGAGTATAGGCATTTTTCACAAAGGGTGTTTTGACATGTCACAATAGGGAAAGTGCAGGTGTAAATATAAAAAGATTGTCTGAATTGTATTCATCTGCTCTAATTTGAAGGTCCTGTAATTGTGCATGCTGACTCACTGGGACACTTGAACGCAATCATCATTATCATTGTTAATGTTATTAGCAACACCTGCGCCTTTCCCTCCATAACAAGTCATAATGTCTGCTGTATTGGGATCATGACTTCGGGCAATGTTCTTTCTATGTTCCTAATGTTTCTAATGTGAGTGTCTGCTGCAGGAGTGGTTTGAGAAGTTGAAATGTTGCGTTTGAACTGGGCTAGTGGTGGGGATCCGTTGTGGCTCGCTGCGGATCAAAGCTGGTTACAAACGCTGTTCTCTGTGATTGAGCAAACTACATTTTTTTCTTTCTTTTTTTCAGATTCAGCAATTGTTTGATACTCAAAATGTAAGCGTTTCATCCATACAGAGTTGATAGAGTCGGCCAGGAGTGGAGAAGACGTGCAAAGTGAATTGTTTACACAGATAGAATGAAGGTACATCAATACAAGATATTGAATGCGGAGACTAAACAGTTTTTAAGTTGGATAAGTTTGTAATTGAGTCTACTCCATCAGTTCGGTGTACAATACGCAAGGGAATATACTTACTGTGACATACGGAGTCTATAAGAATTATATTCTCAAAATCCAACCAATAACCTTGAAAAGTAAACAGTCTTCCCAGATTTGTGATGTCTGAATAACCAGCAATAAAAAAAAAAACACAGAAGTCACACTTACAAGTGTCCTTTATAGTCACATCAGGAGGCATTCTGAAGGAGAACATGAATCATCTTATTTGTTAACAGATACATTAACAATGTTTACCAAGGCCTTTTTTAAAATAAAATGCGCTGACAGATGGGATGGTGAGATGAGATGAAGAGGAGAAGTTGTGAAAACTGCAAAGAAAACGGAGTGCGCAACTCAATAATCCAGGAGAGAAACATCATTTCTACACAGAGTATGCTCATTACTATAGAAACATGGCTACTCCATCAGGTGTATGTGTGTGTGTGTGTTCACATGGACTCTTGTAGCCTACCCAGTCACAAATGGGTATCTTCAGCTGTTCTTTGGGTCACTGACAGGCTTCCAGATGGACGGTTTTCACATATTATGAAGACTTTATGAAGTCACGGCTCGTGGCCATGAAATGCTCCAGCACTAACACCCGATTAAAACACAATATCACAAATTCCTGCATGTCGGTTTTGTACAGATTAAGCAAATCAGTTGTAACATGTTTACAGTGGAGCTCCAGATGTGTGAGGCCAGATTAGCCGTGCTCTGCTTCCAGTCTTTATGCTAAGCTAAGCTAAACTAAGCTAACCGCCCACTGGATGTAGTTCCATATTTAACGAATAGCTACTACAGTGGTTTTAATCTTCTCGCCCAAACTATTGGCAGGAAAGCAAATTACCATATACTCCTAAAGCGCCCTGTGTAATAGCATTGCATTTACTCTACCCCCAGGCCAAATATTATATTTTTGCCTTCCTGGTGGTATATAAGACGAGCAAAACTGTCTCCTCAGTTTTCCGTTCAACAGTGTTGTTGGCGGGTTACCTCAGGAGACACTCAAATAAATAAAGACTATTTGTCTTGTTAGGCTTTGCTCTGAATAAAAACTGAAGATGTCTTGAAGCACTGAGGAAGTTTTCACTGGTTTCACTTTTCACTGTTTGTAGCTCCATCTTATGTGCGGAGCATATTGGAGAACGATAAAGCTCCCTCATTCCACATGGACTGTTTGCCGGTATATAAACTCTCTCGGTTTAAAAGCTTGAAATTCCCATCCAGGATATTAGAGATTGGTTAGAAATATTGTGTTGGGTCTTCCAGTGTAGAAAGATAAGAGAAAGGATGACGTCAACTTGCTCATTGAAAACAGTCGCATTTATTGAGCAACCTTAAATCACTGCTGCTCGTCTCACATCCTCTGCAGATTTGGGTCAGTTCAAAGAGTGATTTAGTGACGGCCAATGTGAGCTCTGTGCAGCAGGACAAACAGTTGGGCTTCCTTTAATGCTGCACAGAGCACCATTTGTACATATAATTGTGCCATTTTGGGGGCAAAGCTTCACCTCAAGAGCAGCTAGTCGTTCAGAGCCCGGTCCCTTTAGGGAAATGAGAACCTGAACACCAGGCAGTGTTTCGCTTATGATAAACAAGATCATGGGGATAATACATGACTTTCTGACACAGTCACTGCACTGACACACCCTTCATCCATCATCTTCTGGACAGCTGCGTAGAGGTGTTTTTCGACTGCTCTTTTGGCTCAGGTGAGTACTTTCTGCCTGTGTATTCCAAGACCAGAGGCAAGGGGACCTCACGCTTTAAAAAAATGTGTTTGTCAGATTCCTTTATGCAAATAAACCCATTTTGGGACAATTTGTAACTGATTGACTGGCTGCGGCTCGGAGGTAGAGCGGGTCATCCACTAATCAAATGATCGATGGTTTGACCCCCCCCCCCTCCCCCCAGCTCCTCCTGTCTGCATGTCGAAGTGTCCTTGGGCAAGATACTGAACCTCAAATTGCTCCCGAAGGCTGCGGCATCGGTGTGTGAATGCGTATGAATGGTTAGCTCCTAAAACTGATGAGCACTTGGCACTTGCAGGGCAGTGTCAGAAGACTAGACAGGCACTATATAAGTACAGTCCATAATAATGATAGTCAATAATAAAGAAAATAAGTAATAATGAGTGCAAACTCACATGCATTAATGCCATAATGAAAGAAAATCAGTAGTGTAATTGTGATGGGAGAAGACTAGGCGACGTGGAAGTAGTAGGCTGAGGAAAGAAGCTGCAGAGATTCCAGGTGGCAACTGACCTGCACTGACTTTGATATGACAGTTTGGAGACGAGGACGTTGCTGAGGTGTGTGGGGTCAGTACAAACCATGCCAGCTTTCCTCTTCTCTGATTGATGGCGGTTTACAGAAAAGCACTTCCCTTGCTCTCTCCGCTGTCTTACACACCGTCCTTCCTGTCAGGACGTTGGTAACCTATAAACAGGAAAAGTTAGCTGAGTTAACTTGCTGTGAAGCAATTTGTGTTGAAGGAGGAGCTGAAATCCTCAGATGTGATCCCGGAGTCAAGCTGTTTGTGGGCAATTTCTTTCATTATTGACTTAACCGTGTGCCCTGTAAGAAAATATAGAAGATAAAGAAGATGGTTAAAAATTGATTCAAAGCAGGGCCAATTTTGGGCACTTTGAGGTTTTCATCAGCGCTGACTCTCTAGTTTTTCCTCTAAGAAAACAGAATGATTTCAGGGAGTTTAAAGGCTGCCATTTGGACTGAATTGTGGCACCTTCTCAGACTGCTTCCTTCCTACTTGGGTTGGGTTCAGGCACACAATAAAAGGGAAAAAAAAGAAGACACAAAACATTAAGTATTACTTTCAACTTTAGAATAACATTGGAATTACATCATTATATCTCTGCCTTGCCTCATCTTACTCATAGACACTGCTCTGAAATAGAATTGTTCTGTCTGGAGTGAATATTGTATCTTCGACACTACTTTGTTTTTCTACTTATAGATAGATAGATAGATAGATAGATAGATAGATAGATAGATAGATAGATAGATAGATAGATAGATAGATAGCCATGATGTTAATGTGAGACTAGTGTGTATCACTTGTCACTGTGTTAGATCACCCATTCTCTCAGGGCTGTTGATGTAACCTTTGCATCCATCGTCCAAGGTTGTGCTCTCTAGGCGTGAGAGCTGCATTACAAAAGTGCTCTTGACCTTTTTATGGACGTGTCATGACCCGTTGATTGACAATTATGCGATTTTTTTTTTCTTTCTTTTTTTTTTTTTTTTTTTACTCTTTAGTTCGAGAGAGGTCAAGTAAGTGACCATCACTGAAGGCAAAAGAAAAGAAGAGAAGAAAAGAAGAGAAGAAAAGAAAGAAAATATTACGCACCTCTAATAAGAATAACAATATGCTTTGCAGGCAAGGACAGAAAATGATTAAAACCGCTTTGTATGCGGTGGATGAGAAACAGACACTTCACAGATATCTGTTTTATAATGTCCACCTAACTGTGCTTATATATAGAATTCCCTGTTACATAAGCAGGCCGCGTTGTGGATGAATACAATAATATCACATATGTGCACATAACTGGAGGAATGAAAAGGAATGATATTAAAATACTCGCCAAAGCGGCAGCAGATGATCAAAATAGGATTCTACTATTTAAGCTTTATTTTGACGATTATGCCGGGCAAAAATATATAGCTGGAATTCTGCCAAGCATGCAGTATAAATACAAGGTGAGTGGGTGAAGCTATGTTCAGTTCTTTGTATCTGATATTCACTTTGGTTCACACAGAAGTAAGGTGATATTTATGAGTCACTGTATTATTCGGAGAGAGACTGGAAATATTTGAAACCTTCTCTTGCTCATACCTGTTTTGGGAGGTGCAGTTCCACAAACTCTACGGCTCTTTCGTACCTCTTGTGATCGTAGTAGATTTGCATATTTTCTTCCGTGCGTTCAAGTGTTTTCAATACGTCACATTCCAATACACAGCATTCTAAATTCGTTTGTTGACATGGAAAGCAACATGATTTGACGTGTGAGTGAATGTACAGTAAGAAAAGAAAAAGCATGTAGACTGCGAGGGAGGAAAAAGAGATGGGGGAGTATGCTCACCCCTGTGATACTATCATTAGCTCTCTATAGATTACAGAGCTAAGCTCACGCTGGCCTTGCCTAAGGTAAGGATGATGAGAGAAACTGAGAGATCAGTTGGCAACATGCCATGTTAAAAAAAAAAACACACACACACACACACACACACACACAGTTTAAATCCCTCTATGTTGTTCTCTGTTTTCACAAACAACGTGTTCATTCCAACAAAAAATTTCATGCTGACAGCTGAGTTTGGAGTGCAAGCACCAACGTGAACTCGCTTGTCACAAACAATTATATTGAACTCAAGTCCCCCCCCTGTCCTCAGAGATCACATCTCCTGAGGCTCTGACTGAAAGTGATGGAGAATAGTGACAAAATCATTCAAAAGCCTACGTCCCCGAGCTCGAACATCGGCTTCATGCTGGCCGTACCAGAGCTACATAGCCCCGAGTGCATCTATACAGTTGTTACAGCTTAGACGGGCAGTATGTAACCGAATTTTAAATATTCCTCACATCAAGCATAAACATCAGAGGCTCTTGAAAAGCCCTTGGAGCATTCATATTATAAACATAACTGCATGCTTCTATAGATTTCCTGTTATCATGAGATATCTATGAGTAGTTTAAGAGTTTCTGCTAAAGTTGCTGCTTTCTTTTGTCCAGGTAGGTAAATGACTACTCGCTGCTGGGATTGCTTTCAAACGTGCAAAGATTGAGAGTATTCCATTACATACGATGCCATCAATTCTTGCCGTCAGCATTGCAGGTCCTTGGCATAATAAGACTCCTACATAAAAGGATCCTAAAGGAATGAGTCTGGATGGTGATTGATTCTAATTGTACTGGTGTATCGGAGACCGTCAACTTAAAATACCTAATGGATCCCTGAAGAACTTCTTCTTCGGGAGACTATGTAGCAGAATTTTCTTTGCCAACACAGTAGAAGTCATAAAGAAGTTAGTGATATTGACATCCTAAAGATATTGTCAGTTAAACAGCAAATGAAACAAAGTTTCACTGGAGGCTTGCACACATGTACACCAATTAGATAGCCAGAGTGTGGCTTTCTGTCACATATTTGAGGCTATTCCCCAGCGCAGAGTTTCCCTCTGTCTCATTTACTCATTAAGGGCTACTTGATGAACAGCTGGAGAACGCGTTTCCCTTTATATGAGCCCGTAGTTGAAAAGGGACGGCGAAAGGAGAAGTGTTCTCCGGCCCAGTTATTTCCTCATTCATGTGCACATTCAGAAGTCACAGTTGACCAAGCGTCGGTAGCGGTAGCTTAATGAGATGGGGTTGCTCGTGTGCCTTGCCAGAAAATGTTTACATGCTGTGTAATCTGAGCCAAGCTGCTCTGTGCAAGGAATTCTCCAACCAGTGACATAATTGTGGCTTTCCATTGGTTAGAGACTAGCTATTTTTTTTGTCATATAATTGGTGCATATAATTAGAAAGCACACTCGAAGTTCTCATGTATGTGCAGAGCAAATCAGGATGTGTTTAGAGTTAATGTCTGGCTTAAATATATCCATTAAATTCAAGACCATATAAATCACTATATTTCATCGTTGTTGAAATAAGTCTTATTGATAACATAATATACTGTCCTGTGACAACATACTATGGCATGGCATATAAAATAATGGCATTGCTCTATATGATTCTCTCAAGCTATACTATGAGATTACACGTACATATTGTTCTATGACAACCCAATGTTTGAATACCAATTCTCACGCAGTCTTCTGATATCGTTGCATGACGCAGTGTCATAATTAAATACGAACAGACAGCTGAGGATGTCTTCTTTCCTTTGGCCTTGACCACTGTCAACCCACACCAGCAGTGCCTCATCTGCTTTGGCTCCAGGCACTTCACCGTTGGCCTCCAGGAACAGCCAGACAGCACTGACTATCTTTCTCTGCCAGCAGCGGTAACTTTACTTCCAGAGATCATCCCCCCTGGTGATACTAACCTGTGAGGACAGTTAGGCATAGTTTGGTGGCAATGTTTCGAAGCCCCGCTTCTTGCTTCCTGTCTAGACAAACTGCTGCCATTCATCCCTCTGGAGGAGGAGGATGACGACGTGTTGCTCAGCAGTGAAAGTGACACCATACCTCTGTTCTCCACTGAGGTGGGTGTCAAGCTCCTGCACTCCCGTAAATGAGAACCCTAACTATCTAAACCAGGGAAGTTACTGTCCCACTGGATAGTATTTTGGCTGTCCTTTTTAACTTTAGCTGTGCTAGTTGATACAGGTGTAGATGGAGATGGTGTAACAGGCACCGATGCAACTACTACCTTGGCCTGCGCCATAATTATGGCTGTCCAGGATGTTGGACATGGCATGACTTCATTTAAATTACAGGCAAGACTCTTATGGAGGAAGAGAGAACACAGTTGAAGCATCATATTCACCGTGCTTCTGCTAATTAGCTCTGCTTGTGCTCCCGCTGGTAAGAAGATGCCATGCATCTCAGTCCAGTGAATTTTTACCAGAGCTGATGCACTCGTATCTCTGGCTTCTTGGACGCCAATGCGAGCCAGCATCGCCAGACTGCTCTGCCGCTGACACTTGCCTCGCTCGACTCCAAAGGTCCAAAGGGCGCTGTGGTTAATTTGCACAGGGATCTCCCCCAGCTGGTGATAGAAGAAGCATGACTCCGTACAGGAGTAGCTCAACCAGCCTGCGTGACACCCAGATGGCATTCCAAGCCATGTGACTGACTGCATGACTCCGTGCTCTCCCACCCTCCCAGCAGATAAAACGGCATAGCTTGAGGCAGCCACATATTACAACGCACAAATTATTAGAGGAGTAATTAACCCAGTGTATCTGCTATATTAGCTTGCCATTATTACAATTGTGCAATTGTGCATGATGATCAAATTAGTCATGACACATTAGTTGGTAGCTTATAATAAAGTATCTAGAAATGCAGAGGCCTGCATGTACTGGATGTGTTGCACCTCAAGATGAATGGATTTACCAATCCAACCTTACTTGTGAATTGAGATCCTGAGTTACACCGCCTTGCCATTGTTACTGCTGTGATCGACGAGCCGTTAAATCCTTTGACGACATTGCTTGTGTCTAAAAATTAGCCTCCAGTCGTTGCAATTTGGGTAACTGCCAAAAGAAGTTAGATTCAAAGACAGACGTAAACAGAAACTGGAGTTAAAAGGCCCACTGTCCAGATTTGCAAAGTTGCAAACGTTCAGTTAAGTAAAGAGCAGAAACATTAGGAAGCAATTGGTAGAAATGTTGATGTCATGTTAATAGATATAACTAAATTGCAATGGCCTAAAAAATCCCATAAATAGATACTGTTTATGACTCATACAGCTGATGGAATAAATTACAAAAAGACTACATTGTACTTAAAAGTGACTCAGAGAGAATTAAACAACTTGTTTTTATTTAACCTCTAGTTTCTAAATGCCATTTAATAAAATCCATTATCTATCCGCTGCCATCTAACAATATCTAATGACTAACAGTAAATGCCAGTCACCCGTTGGGTATGGAAATGAGATCAGTCTTATTTGCTGTATCAGCCCAGTGTACAGTAGTTCATTGGGCATTTTCCCCTTCATACCATTTTTATTGAGGAAAGACAGTGATTTTGTTTTCCTCCAGTCAGCCGAGTGCTTAAAGTGTTTGTGAGCGATAAGGATGTCTGCATATTGAATCTTTTCCAACCTTTTTTTATCCTCCCAGAAACTGGTAGTTATCAGGCAGCTCACCTGTTTAAAATCAGTTTAAAAAAGAAGCTTTACAAGCGTTTACATGTTTCCCCCTTGCCAATTTATCAGATGCAATTTTAAATAGCCTAGTTCAGGCTAAAGTTAATCCACACCCAAAGGAGAGCATTTTTAAGAGCAGATCTCAATTAGGGATCGATAATTAACAATCGCTACGAGTATACGGTGACCACAGAGAATTCCATTTGAGTTTAAAACATGTGACCGATGCTTTGAGAAATGCATCAGAGCAACAGCATGGCTGGTTGAGCCCAGACATAATCAAAACCACTCGAATTCACAAGACAAATGAACCAGAACGGGGGTGACAATTTGTCATCTGCGGTAGAAGTGGAATATTTGAACAGCTTCTTTTGAAACATTGGACAGACTACTTGAACGGGTAATTGTGACATTTAACAGAGGCTTACAACATGGCTGCACAACTGATAATTGCATGGTGTTTGGATTTTGATAATAGCTCCCTCTCTCAGCTATTTTCTTTGGGCTGATTTTGGCAGTCGTGGACGGACGTTTTGGCACCTTACGTCATTTGTTGTCGTATTATCTTTTGACAGCTTTGGACAGTTGTTAAGTGCTGTCTGCTCCACCTCAGCTGTTGCTTGTTATCCGTTCACCTCGCGAAAAGTCACATCGCACCACCAGATGTTTCTGCATTCTTGCAATTGATTTCAGCCCAGAACAAGAACTGCTGCGCCATTGACATTATGGATTCACTGGAGAAGAGCTTAAAGACTAAGCTGTGTCACACTAAACAAGTAAAGAAGTGCTTTACAGTATCAATAACAGCCGTGTTGTTCTTGGACATAGTGATGTTTGGAGGCATTGATCCTGTACATGCGCCTGGTATTAACACATGTAACCTTCATTGGGGTTACAGGGGAGCTACTGAATGGACTGGTTCAAGGCAACTTCACCTGCTGTCAGTGAGAAATATCTGATATTCTCAAATACAATTTAAGTAAGTAAATTCATTAAGCCTGCATTACATGTAGAAGACATTTTGGTCCACAGCTGCTTAAATCAATGAAGCTCATCATCGCAGTTAATACTCTGTATATTTCTCCTAGTACTACGGGCACAGATACATACACAAGAATAATTCAAAGACCAACGGTCTGGTTGCTATGCATTTGTTAAATAGCCATTTATTTCCCTAATAAGGGTTTGTCAGGCCTGTGTAAATGAAAAGTTCTCTAATAAGCATCGTGTGTAATGGAGCAGCTCCATCATTTCATGTGACAGCCCAACCCGCATTAGCGTTTCTTGGTGTTATCTGGTTTATCAGCAGTAAAAAAATAAATAAAAAAAAAATCATATGCACGAGTATGAAGTAGTCGTAATTATATTCTGTCTGATACAGTTTCTGGATGACAGGTTCGGATGAGTGACTCTTGATAGTGTCAGAGTGATACTGCACTGATCCTTTCCCGCCGACGTGTAAAACTAAACTCCCACTTAAATTCCCACCCACCAGTGCTATATGTACCCCCCTCCCCACCCCCGTCCTTCTCTCTCAGTCTCACTGCTGAACGCTACAACATTCTCCCAGATATCGATATTGTAGCATATACGCTGTGCTCCCTTCATAGCCCTAGTTTTGGCCAGTGCGCCAATTAGCTTCACCCATGGGCCTTCAGTCCCTTAACTTTAGAGCCACTGCCCTGCTACCATGTGACACAGCCTCAGGAACCCCCCCCCCCCGGAGACACGTAAGACAATAGCAGCGTCATGCTAAAATGTACACTTGTAACAAGCAATGCATACTCAAATCAAAGGATTTACAAGCTAGATTAGAGATAGATTGATATGTATCAGGCTCACATTCTGCTATAACATCAACTCAAATGTGGCCTGCGCTTTAATGTTGTATAGTAAACATGTAGCCAACAGTCTTGTATCTCACCTACTCCCACAAACTCCTGAATAATGCTGTTGTATGTACAGGTAAAGAAAGAATATTTAAGATGATGCTAGCTCGAGTGTGCTCCATTGTCTTGGAGTTGGCTGTAATGCTTGGATTCCAAAAAACTGGCCACCATTGTGCCATATTTGCACTCCTTTACCACGCACTAAAGCAGACATATCATAAGCTTAGACAAGCTTCACCTCTCAAAACGCGAGCAGCTGCTCTGCACGACATCTCTTCATTACCGATGACTGGTGTCTCCTAGTGGTGGGCCCATAAATTCAGCTCGAGTGTTAACCTGTCTCGGGATGTCTTCGGCACAATCATTCTCACACCACTGACCAAAGTTCTTCTGCGGAGCTCAAGTTGATGGACTTCCTCCTGCCGAACCTTTGAGAATCTCTCAGCACAATCATAGTCCATAACCAAACGCTGACATTTCCGCCTGGCACGTGCATCAATCTAGCATGAGTGCCGTGTTACATCCATTCATCTACAGGATCCTCACCCGTACGCTGGTACACCAAAATATTTGGGTTTCATCTCCCGTGGTGTGGACACAACCAGAGTCAGACACATACGGTAGGCTGCTTGATACAACCCTGGCCAACAGGCAAAATCTCTGTGGGGCACATTCATAAATATGACCCTTGTTGTCTGACTTCTGACAGAACAGCAGACTTGTAACATATGGACAATCTTTGAGCAACAAGCTGAATAAGCTTTCCAACTATTCTGAAGTTGCTCAAGGATTTTCTGCTAAATCACTGCACGTTCCCAGAGTAATCCATTCAGCTCTTTCACTTCAGTCATTCCGGAGAAAGATACTTGATTGTGAAGTACTCTTCCCAAGTTGTCCAATACTGATGTAAATGAAATACAAAGTGGCTTAGAGTGAGTCACACAACAGAATTGGCGGCCTTCACTCTAGGAATGAACCACCAACCCAAAGTATTTGATGACTGGCGCATAAGTGCTGCCTGTTGTGCTGTGCCACTTACTTACAGTAGAACCATTGCATTTAATGACCTTGGTCCAGCACTAAGGCACGTTGGAGGAATGTTCCATTTCTTCCATGAACTTGACCACCTGGAAACAGTTCATGCAATTTTTTTTTTTTTTACAGGGCTGAGCGATGTAGCTTAGCAAATCCACTTGGATCTTAGAATGCAATAATAAGAACGCTCCATCATCTGTTTCTGGTCATTCCACTGAAAGAAGATGCCAGACACACTAGTGTCATCAGAGCGACATATGCCACGGAGGTTGGCCACCACAGCTAGATGCTCTTTTATTAATCGCCTGTCAGATTTGGATCTCTGGTGTGGCCATGGCAGATGGCCTACAAGGCTCACCAAAGTGGTTCCTTGTTTCACTGTGAGGGACCTTTCAGTTACATAAAGATAATCGTGCTTGGCCATTTCAGTTGTGAATCTGGATGCACGCTCTTAATTACTTATATGAAGATGTCCAATTTTAAATACAGTTTTTAAATCAGTGTTTCTCAAAAAGAAATATACTGTCATATACACTGTATGATCTATTTTATACAGTATTTCCCGGCAATGTGTTGATGGAGGGTATCATCAAATCCTGTGAAAGACTTGTACAATGTGCTGATAATGCCCGTTGGAGAGGACGGATCAATTCAAAGGAAAGACAGTGAAACACAATACATAATTGAATCTGTATATCAATAAAAATGCACAGTTTTAAGACTGAATAATTCAAGAGCTCTTCCACAAATCAGTGGAAATTGTAGAAGGGATTCCAGGAACATTGTCTTTTAAATCGTTGATTTCAGACGTCAACTTGATGTCCGAGAAACTTTGCGTTGCGTTCAACGAGTGATGATTGATTGAATTTGATGTTCGGTAATGTAAGTCTGGCTGACTTTACTTTCTTTTTTAAAGTCCAATTCCTGAATGTTAAAATCAGCCCAAGCCTGGTGCACATATCAAACCTTAGATCCAATATATTTAACATTCACACTTATGAGAGAGGTAAAATCAATTTCTTTGTCATTTCGGTGTCATTATTTCAAGAAAATGGTGGACTTTAAATAAACGAGCAATAAATGAGCGAAGCCGCTGCATTCAGTCATTCAGCTATTTGATAGAAAAGACTTGGACTCACACTGCTTATTCTCTCGCTTTTGGGCAGTGCAGGGATTTACTTTAATAAAACAAGCTTATTGCTTTTAGTGATACATTTTATTATTCCAAGAAGACATGAGAAAAAAAAAGCCCAGGGATGCAGCGTTGACCAATTGTTTTGCACGTGTGGACTCACATAACCAAAGGTAACCAACAGCTTGTTAAAATGCCTGAAATCAAGTCACTGTAGGAAACTGGTCTTTGTTTTTTGTTTGTGTTAAAGTGAACTGAAATTACAGTTTTGTTCGTTTAGAAGTCATCGATGAAAAGTGCATCTTACAACAGATTATTAACATTTTGTCCTTGCCACTGAAAGGTCCTTGAGTGATTCTGAGCAAATGGCTGCAACCAGGAACAATTCTAGTAACTTTGTAAGGTATTCAGCAATTTATATGACAGTTATTGTGTCCTCTTTTGGCAGCCAGGAAATTGCAGAAATATCAGCATTAAACTGACAAAACTCATGGTGATAGTCATATTTTTTGAGGATGTAAAATATATAAATAAACTGCCTTTTGCTTGAAACCAAAATATCCTTTTCTCATTCTTAGCATTGTCCTCCGTCGACGAGACTTGAAAGCCAGAAATGTGCCTGATAAGGTGTACTGTAAACTGTAAAACGAGCAATAAAAAAGATATTTTTTGGACATTTTTTAAATTGGATATGTGACATGCAGCTCTTCATTTACTTGGTCGCAGAAACGAACTCATAATGGCAAACAGCAGTGGCGGAAGAAGTAGCAATATCACACTTAAGCAAAGTGAAAATTCTCCACTGCAAGTACAATCCCTGCATTTAAATAATTTACTCAAGTATATGGAAGTATAATCAGCAAAATTGACCTCAAGTAAAAGTAAAACTGAAAACTAGTTGCATTTTTACCTCCAGAGAAGCTTAACTCATTTGAACTACTGTATATTGTTGGGTCAATCCATCGTATTCTATAAGATCATCATGTTTGTAGCGTCCCTCGCCCGTGAGAACCACGCATCTCTCAAACTGTTCATCCAAGAAAAACAAGTCCTGTTTTCAGCTTTGTGACAATGAATTTTCCAGCCCATCCAAGATGTTTTTTAAAGTTTATTAAGTTTAAGAAGTAGGAGACTTTTCTCAACCCGTAAAGGAACACTTAATCCTCCATGTTATCTGAAAAATCCACATTCAAAGCTACCAAATTTGAAGATTCGTGGACAGGAAGGAGCTGAAGAATTGTAATCTAAAAAGTAAATATAGCTGTCGAACAAACGTAGCGCTAAAAAAGTGCACAATGTTCCAGTTGCATAAAAAGGTTCCCTAAAATAAAGTACATGTACCTCATTTGTAATGGAGAACAGTAGAGTACTGAAGTAAATGCACTCAGTTACATTGCACCTTTGTTTTTTTCCACCACTTCACATTAACAGACTTTAATTAATTACTTTAATAATTTATCTATTGCTATAAAAGAAAGCTCCGCCCCTGGCACATCGCTCTGTCTTCACCGCTTCTCTCTTGAACTGAAGCGTGACGGGTGAAAAATATCCATCTGTCTCACGCGACCAGATCGTGAAAAAGACCTTTTCATGTTCCCCGTCAAACTAACCGGAGGCATTAGAAATTATACGTGACAGATATTACAAGGATTACGGTTATTACTCAGTGATATTCCAGAAGCGGTTTCACATAAAACTATAGCATGAGCTGGAGGCGGACTGAAGAAAAGCTATGTAATAAATTGAACGCTAACCTTGTTCATGAGTGAAATGTGGCATCGTGTGTCACTGTCACTCAGCAGCCATCTTTGTGTGTTTACTCACATCTAGCCCTCGGTTGTGGGGAGAGTGAACTGCGGTGGCCGCACGATTACTCCGCTACACTGGGTAACACTTATTTTCTTTCAGCACAAGGCCCTGCACATGCCTGCTCAAGGTCACAGCATTACGGGAACACCCAATGACTGATATTGACATTGATTCTCTATAACCTGCCTCTCTTGCAAGTCGCACCGCTGAGCCAGATTTCAAAATTGACCACCCCGAGAATATTATTTATATTCTGACATTTTTCCGTGAAAACCGGGCCTCTATTTGCTAGTGTCAGGCGATGAAGCATCTGCTCGTGTGCTAAACTCTACAAAGCACAATGCACACCCCTGCTGCATGGAATGAAAAGGTAGAGTGTTTGTGTGAATCTGGTTAAAATGCGCTCACGCCCCGAGCCGTTTTTGATATATATATATTTTTTTCTGTCAACATCCGAGGTAATAGATCTTGTGTTTTCCTGCCTTTGTTCATTTTTCCTCTACCGCTCTTCAAAGGGAGTGATTTCTCCCCATGTTTAATATCTGATGATATTGGTCTGAGTGTTGGTGAAAAACTCTTGAGCAATATCTTTGCCAGCCCGCCCTCCACCCCCGTCAAAAATTCAATAACATCCCACTAAGTTGGATCTTTGAAGTGACTGGCAGAGGCTCGAGGAAAAAAAAAAAAAGTTGGATGATGTGGAAGGCCGTATAGTTTCCTCTGTACGCAATTATATCAGAGAAATGTGTCAAATATCATGTCAGAAGTTCAAGCATTGAACTCTTTCCTAAGCTCCATGCCATGACTTGTCAAACTGTTGATGTTGGGTTTATTCTTGCTTGTTTAGAGGAGGTTTTTTTTTCTTTCTTTCTTTTCATTGTGCAGCCCTTTTGCCGTTTTTCATATGAATATCAAAATGAAAAAGAATATATATTGTTATGCACGTATAGTTCATTATTCAAGGTTGTGTTTCGTTCCGGGGACTTCACTGTGCCACAAGCAGTGTGATCGGCTGAGGCATAGGAAATTAAATCTCTCTTTTTACCCCCACCCCCCCTCTGCCTCCCTCCACTCTCTCCCTTACTTGTTCTCTTCCTCTGCATGTGTGTGTGTGCGTCTCTCTCTCTCTTTCTCTCGCCAAACATTTACTCTGCTGGGCACACTTTCTGAAGTGTGAACTGAATTATAGATTTCTAATTTCATCTAAACTTGGGGCCACTAGGCCTTTGGTGAATAGCATGGATATTTTATCACAAATGAAAAAGTAAATAAAAATACAATAGCCTAAGGGCCTGATGGAAAACCATACTTTTTGAGAGGATAAATGAAGGGAATTTTGACAGTAACAAAGTTTCAGTCATTTCCTCTGGGTTTAGTCCAAAAATAATACAAGGAGGAAGCTGGCACACTTGGTTATGATGTACAAACATCAGGTCGTAGCTTAGGCCCGTTCCCAAAGGCTTTAACCATTCTGCTCCATGCTGCAAACTTGCAAACAGAGCAACGGGGAAATGCTGCTAAATTTTTCTGCCCAACCAGAGACAAGGTTTGGCCAGAGAGACGCTGATGCATAGCTAATTAACTTATCTGCTGTCCCATTGGGAGGTCAGCTTAAGGCAATTCGGCGGTAGCCAATCAGACAGGTCTTTGTCTTACACAAGCTTGCATGTCTACGGGGAAAAGGTTTGAACGCCGAGCGGCTGAGTCCATGGGTTGTTTCCGCTCGTTTCTTTGCCATCTGAGGGAGCACACTATGGGTTGCTAGCTAGTCTGTGTCACACAACCAGCCCGACAGGCATTAGCATACAAATATTTGTAGATGATATGGTTGAGTGTGCATAATGATGATTCCAAGTGGGAAAGAGGAAGATGGAGGCTGCAGAGAGCGAGGAGGAAAGATGAAGCGGTGACAGAAATGACAAACAGGCGAGGGCGAGTAAGCATCAGGTGTATGTTCGGCCTAATAATGGAGCGATCTGCATTCCATTTCTGATTGGGCGACACCTGCAAACATTTGAATTGAATAATATGAGCGCGTGTTTGCAGGAAGTAATCAAAACATTGTTGACAAAATGGCCTTTTTAAAGCCAAAAAAAAAAAATCAAACCAGTTAGTTTTGAAGTATTGTGAGTTCAAAATTAACGCTCACTCATCCACGGCAGGTTGCCGTCCGACCGCAGAGCCAGAAAAGACTCGCCTTTAATGTTCTGACAGTTTAATATGTCGGCCTCGTGTTTGAATAAGCACCCCGGTTACTTTGTAAGTGAAAGTCACAACGGCGGTAGGTCAGGCCTTGATGCATTTACGTGACACTTTCAACATGGCAGGAGCCTTAATTGAACGCCGTCAGATTAACACAAAGGCTGCAGCGACACGGGGGTCGAAGACGCCGAGAGAGAAACTGAGAGCGCACGTCGCGTTTGCCTTAATAAGGACGCGGGTCTCGAGAAGTTCCCGTGCCGTTGTCACCTTTTGCGCACAAAGACTCAAAGAAAAGAACTTTTAAAACTTAAAAAAAAAGACGCAAAAACTGTAAACCACAAAGCTTAGCTACAGTACTTAGCTGATCTTTCATTGTTCCCATGTCAGGTCACGCTGAAAATCATTTTACCCCTCAGTGTGTGACAAAAGAGGTTAAAAAAACATGTACAACCACAAGTATACTCACAGCAGCTGTCACTCTACCCATATTTCCATCCATACTAATTGCATCGATCATCCAAATGAACATTGTGGGAGTCGATTGGAAATTAAACCAGAGCCTCAACTGCGAGTAAAGTTCATTTTTACGACGGTTATTGATCGAGGCGTCGGCAGCAGAGTACATTTTTTAACATCCATCACTGTTGCAGCTTGTGAGAGAAAACACTCCTCTCCTTTCAAGTCATTAAACTTTTCAACTCGCCCGCTGTTTTTCCAGCAGCAGCGCTGCATTCGCGTCACGTGGCTCCTTCTGTGAATGAGCCGTCACGTCTAAATAAAGCTGAAAGGAACATCAGACTTGAAGTAGCCCGTGTCTGAAGACAAAAAGCTATTGCTTCAGCAGATACAGTAGATCAAGGCAGTACTGTGAACAGGGCATTGGACTATGGCGAGGGTGCGGATTCATCTGATATTGAACATATCTGAGGATACTCGGGTTCTCAGCTTGATGTAATGACTTCTTATGTCTTCAGCCTACTCCAATCTCCACAAAAGGTAGCTTTCTGCACTGTATACATACAGGTGGAGAGTCCAGTAGTATTTCTAGTCAAGAAAAGTGATGTTGGAGGGATGGGCTGATGTCCTGTGTCCAATTGATGAAAGTACCAAAAGAAAAAAAGCACATCACAGTCCACGGGCACCGCGTTTCATGTGCTACAAACAACAGATAAAGACCCGAGCTGGGACGGCGTTGCATTTTACTGCAGCTGTTATCTGGGAGGAAAATTGTACCACTGCCTTTTTCCCCCCGTATGACTGTATGTGATGTATGAATGGTGATGCAGACTGATGACTCTGGGAAGAAGCTCTTTCTCTTTGATTCTCGAAGGCCGACGCCAAAACCTGACATTTCCGGTTGACGTTTTTCGAAAGATGAAACACTTTCTGCTGATCGAGGGTCTATTTTTAGACGCGTTTGAAATATCTGGTTGTGACATCATGTTGTCTGCGTTTGGTTAGACGACTGCGGTAGGAGAAATTAGCTTAGATAACTGGTAACTGAAGGCGTCAAGCTCAAAATTAAGGCGCCAAATGGCCTTTTTTGAAACCCAGTCGACGTGTCTTGTCTTTTTTTTGCTACAGCGTGTCTCGTAAACCTCTCAGATCTTGTCACTAATCAAGCCGGTTTATCTCGTGTGTGTTTCTTGGACACCGTTGGCGTCCTCCACTTCCATGTATTTGTTGCCGCCTAGAAATAAGGATTTTAGAAAAGCCCCTACATTTTCAAACATTTCGAGCACGTTTGATCAGGACGTCAGCTGCCCGTAACGATCTTAAACCTACATTACAGGACTAGTGTGTAAGATTTGCGGGGCCCTGTTCACAGAATATGGCAGAAATGGAATATAATATTCATGACAACAGACAGGTGACAAATTACTGAAAGAAAAAAAAACAAGTGGAGAATATTAATGAATGCAGATGCCATCTATTAGGCACAAGGGCTCACTGAATGGTTTAATGAGTATGAGAATGACATAAATTACATACATCAGTATGGCCTTCCCAGTTACCACATCTCTACACCATTTTGGAAATTTGGGACTTGGGATTTGGGATGTGTTAGACATCACTTTCAAATCACTTGCGTTTCCATTAGTAAGAGTCGTTGTGTCTTTGTTTCCTTTGAATGAGCCTTTTATATCCACAGACGCCATTGGTCCTCCCCCCTTCTTAATTGATTTGCACTTTCCTGTTTAGTTTTGTTATTTTGAACAAAGTAAATCTCAAATATACTCCCTGTACCACACCACAGACCAAATACAGTCCATGGCTGTGTTTTTCATTTTAGTACACTGCTTTCCAGGTAGACATGATTCACCGGAACACATAAATCTGAGATAATTTGAGGATGTTTGTACAAGTCTATTTAAAGGTACCCCTCTGTGCTTTTACTGGGCCTTGTACACACAGTACAGTCTGTGTACCCCGCTATCACCTACCACCTTGTAATGTTTTATTCCTCCGTTTCTATCCATGCTCCATTTTCAACAACTCCCAGATCGAGGCCCTTTTGTCCACTCTGCAATGAAATATAATTGCATAATGAAAAATGCCCCCCGGCTCAAGATTACTGTGGCTACTTGCTTGCGTTACACATCATTTTATCATCCGTAGCTTTTTTGTTGTAAGTCTCAATCGAGCTGCTGTTAAGCATCCCTTGGGGGTTTTTAGGGACTGGAGTATGTCGTACAGAAACGAGGTGAACAGAGTAGGTTCAGTTTGATGTTAGCCAAGGTAAAAGGGGTTCAGTGGTGCAGTAATGCAGCAAAGTTGCACGATAATGAGCCTAGTTCCTCTTTTTCCCCTCTCCCGAGAATTAAAGAAAAGTATCATTTGCATGAGGACAAAAAAGAATCACTCCGGGGTTATTGTGCCCTCGGAGGCCACACAGTCAGACAGAAATAACTGCACTGCAACAATAACGCGCTCTTTCAACATCATTGCTGTCTTTTTATCGTTTTGTAGAGGTGAGCGTGAATTTGAAGCTAGCCAAATGCTCGTTTTTAGGGCGGACTCGCGGAAATGAACCAAAGTTCACGGTTGCTACGATGACCCCGGAAAAAGTGTCCACCCACAATTTGCCGTGATCAATACCTCAGGGAATTGTGAAAGCGCCGCGCCTCTGTTCTATATCAACGTATAAATGCATTTATTTTAATGCTTCCCCATATTATTGATTAACTAATTCACTCTGCAGCATGGCTCTCCTTTTCCCTGGCTCACTGAGTACCATATCTTAATAGATCCCTTTGGGAATAGTATGCACTGAACTGTGAGACAAAATGTCAGGCTGCGATTGGCCATGTGAAGACCTGCGTAAATGAGAGGAGCATCGGCGCTCGGGTGTACATCCCCGCATTTTTTTCGAGAAAAGTTGGGATGGAAAGACAGGAAGGAAGAGAGAGGATGATTAGGGAGGCAAAGTTGGGGGGAGAGAGGAAGAGATTCTAGAGGAACGCCGACTCTCTGAGCGAGGGAGAGCTGAGCCAGGAGCGATAAGCTGTGATGTTTCAGACATAGCTGTTCCACCATTTACATTCTGACCACCCTCTGTCTCTTTCTCTTCCCTCTGACTTTCTCCGGGCTTCTGTCGAGCTCGGATTTTACACTGCGAAAACACTGGGATGAAAAAAAAATCAAAAAAATTAAAGTCTGCTGTTCCCACGCGGACTCCTTTTGTTTACAAGAGCTGAAGGTAATTGAGTTGCAAGTCTGACTTCTCCTTTTTTTTCTGCAGCTTTTCTGCAACAACCAGGGCACCTTCTGGTAAAAAAAGGCACCTCCATGAAAGCACTTCCCTCTAGTAGATGTGTACCAGTGTTAAGTCTGATATAACCAGCAACATGCGAACGGACAACAAAGCACTTTCTTACACCAAACTGCTTTTTGTTAAAAAAAAAAAATCCATCTCAGAGTTGGTTATTTTTCACACTTGTGAGCTGAAAAGCACTCAAAAATGGAAGAACATGGTTTTCACTGGAAACTGACTGGATGACGATGACTATGATTTGGCTAGAAACAATTAGCTCTATGACCAGTTTCTTGATAAATAACAGTTATGTTTCATTAAAGCAAGCACAGCTCTAGAAACCCTAAAAAACAAACTACAATAATTTCAATGCTGAGAATTATTGGTCTTTGTGAAGAGACTTGCGAAGCCATGATCCCTTTTCAGCTTCTAATAAATCTCTCTGCCTCACTCATAATACTAAAACTGTCTCCTGGCACACATGCGCTATTTATCAAAGGACATGTTATCAAATTTGTGCATACAACTGACACACACTCGAGATGAAGGGAATACAATAAAAAAAAGAGTGAACAGAGTGAGTGTCTTAATGATTTCACATGGAAATCTACTGTTCTGGGACTAAACGGACAGATAAAGTGGCTCTGATTTTAATGTTCAGTCATTATGACTGTCATGGCCTCGCGCTGCCTTTTTTTTTCTTGTCAGATGATTAAGATTGTTCCGGCATTTGTTTGATCATGGATTACATGTGCAATATATTCTTTGACAGTGACGACTTTCACTTGATCCACTATGTCTTTCTCTCTCTAGATACTTATGTACTTTTTACGCCCCTTTTTGAAGATGCAATGAAATAACCTCTCGAAAACTTGTTTCTTCGTGTAAAACAGTCATGAGTCCACTTTCTTGTCCATACTGTCCAAAACTCCCCTCCCCAAGTCTTCTCGAGAACTAATTACCCCATGTTTTACACCTCAGATTGATCCCTCTCTGTGCTATTTAATGCCCCAACAACCTATTTCAACAGTAACTACATCACATAAAGGAAGTAATGATTGAATGAGATCATTGAACAGGGATTTTTTGTCTTTGCCTAGTCGGGGCGGCGGTGGCGGTGGCAACGGGATAAACAGGGCAGCTCTTAAGTCTTCTTCTTTTGCAGTCGTAGGTCTACCTTGGGGGGTCACCTCCCATAAGGTCGCATCTGGATAGCATCCAGACTAAAAAGGGGACAAGAAGAAGTCCTTACTCAGGGTCAAATCCTTCTTAACTGGCTCCTCTGAGTGTTGGATACTGATGTACTCCCAAGACCCAATAGCATCTTACTCTAACATGAAAGGTAAGACCAGCTCCCCTCTTGCAAAACCTCATCTTGACCGCTTCTGTCCATGATATAAATCTTTCAGCCACTTTAGCTTCTAACCATAGGTAGAACGGCTGACTGCTAAATCAAGAGCTTTGCTTTATAGCTTAGCTGTCTTTTCCCCACTGCCGTCTGATGCAAAGCCTGCGGTGATGCAGGCCAAGCTTACGATCCCCTTTTCCGTTACTCGCGAAGGAGACCCCAAGACACCCGAACTCCTCCACCTCACACTGCTTTCTTTTCATCCGGATTTGAAAATTAACCCCCATTTACATCCTGACTGCATCACTCACGGCTGCAAACTGCTCTAGTGCACATGAGGGCACGGTCCAATGAAGTCAAAAGGATTTTCTTATGCTCCCCAATCCTGAGACACTGTTCTCTTTAACTCCATGCACCAATGAAGACACATGTCATCTATGACAGTTCAGGAAGAATCTCCTTTAACTCGGCTGCGTTGCCCCCCGACAAGCTTACTGACCCGGAGATGGACTGCAAACCATCCAAATCTTCCAGCTCGGCTTCCTATTCAACATGTATTACTTTTGTGTTTAGAAGATAATCCTTCCACCTTTATTTATTGAATTTATTATAATTATTGATACCAATTTCAAGCTCTTACTGAAATGCTCTGAAACCCCCAAATTGTTCTTTGAAACCTCCATGAGGCCACGCAAAAGTCCTCTTCTGCAGTCTTTCCAAATCACCAAGCACACAGAGAATCTCTACTGAAAGGCGTATACCACTGGTATCCCCTATCACTATTTGGGTATTTTTCACAGCAGAAATTTGAACTTTCCATTAATCATAATATTCATAAATGCCAGAACATAGTGAATATGCTCATCACAATTTCCCAAAACTTAAGAGGACATCTTTAAATGACTTTTTCTTTGGCCTGAGTAAAGCACATTCAAACATTTTCAGTTCAGTTATAAGAGAGACGAGCAGGAAACCCTCACATGAAGCTGCAATCAGAGGATGAGCGTCTATTCTATAAAGACAGAAACTGACTGAAATTATGAATTTATTACCAATATTACTGCCAAAAGTGCTAAAGAGCACCATAAATATGTAGATCCATTCTAAATCTATATCACCGCTGTTTAATAGCTGTAAAATGATACATTCTGTTCACTCTCTTACTCCAATATTATAGGAATCTGCATACAAATAGATTCTCAAATGCAGGGATGGGTTCACCCTCTTGTATTCTACTTTGCAGCTAGCTAGACCTTAAACTTTCCACAATTTGCCTGAAAGAGAAGGTCTGAAAGTGCCTCGCGGCTACAGTTAACTTGGCAACAAAATGGCTCTTATCTGCGCCTTCACTCAGTCTTGGCTCGAGAGGTGAAAGACGGAGAGCCATGGATCTCTCCGACTGCTGCGCTAATTAAAGGTATCAGTCATGAGAGATGCGCGTCAGTTTATAAGGCGAGGACGCAGACAGAGACCTCATTTGTCACCGCTCGGATTTATATCCAATAAGAATTCAATTGCTTGGCATAAATGCATGGTTTGATGTATGGTCTGTGTGTGTTAAGAGGAGACAAGGGGGGAGGAGAGGTGTCTCGGAAAGAGAGCTTAGAACAGCCGAGTGGTAAAACATGGCAGTATCTCTTTGCCCATCTGTCTCTTTCTCTCTCTCTCTCTCTTACTCGCACACGCAAACACATAGAGCGCTTCGACCAACATGTAACGCTGTGCACACGAGTGCAGCGAGTTCGCTTTGCGCGTTAAAAATACCACTTAACTTGAGTGTTACGTTACATCGGGAAGACTTAGAGAAGCCCATAGAAAAGGCTCCATCAACGTCAGTCATGTACTGCATTAAACAAAGCAGAAAGATAAGTGGCTCTTTCCACTGCTGATGAGCAGATGTCTACAATTTGCAGTGTTTATGCAGAAAATAAGTTAAAAATGTGGAGTTATGTTAGCAGGCTAATTGTTTCAATAACGTACTTGTGTTTCTTGTTGCCGCCCTTAGTTGTTACAACCCCGGGCAGAAAGCCAAACACATTGTTTCGGCGACTGTAACAAAGTCGCAATTTTCTCAAGTGCTGTGTTCACTGTTGCTTCACGTCAGGATTAGTCAGGTTGCCCTCTTCTGTGCAGTCGCGTTGAAGCTCCTGATAGCTCAGGTAAACAGTTGCTATTTTGGGTGATTCGCTGTGTCTGAGAGCATCGCATTGGGTATCTGCTTAATAGCCATCTGACGAGGTGACGACAGTGTGGGCTGTGTTGCCGGGTGTTTGCTCCTCACCGTGTCTCAACTTTTTTTTTGTTGTTGTTGGCTTGTGGCATCTTAAACTCTTTCTTTTGCTCTCTCTCCATCTGGCTGTCTAAACCTCGTACTCTGCGTCCTGCTTCCCGTCTCTCTCCCTGTCTCTCATTTCTCTGTCGTCTTTGTATCTTCATTTTTTTTTCACTTGATGCTCATATTCATGTTTTATTCCGGTACTTTACATTTTAATAGCAGCGGTTGGTTGTGCTCCTTGTTACTCTTTATTCACAGCTGCAAACACGTCACAAGTGAGAAAAAATAGTAACACCTTATTATTTGGGTTTTATTGTAAAAGATTTCATTGATTCATATAAGGTGTTTTTTCTCTGGAAGTTATTCATGCAATGGTTGTGATCACCAGAAACCACTTTGCATAGTAGCTAGCTCCTTGTAAAACATAGTATTCTGTTCACTGCTCTTCTGGGGTAAATCTTTGCTGGCAGCATGTCCGTAGGGATGGCGGTGTTGGTCTGTTAATTGATCAGTTGGTTTGACCATTGTCTTTGGTTTGAATATTGTCTGTATTTCCATGAACCTCTGTGCAGATATTCAGAGGATGAATCCTCCTCACTTTGGTGATCCCTTAACCCAATCTTCTAATGAATATTGGATGTTTTCCCCAAACTTTTGCAACAGACATTCAGTTGTCCCTAAGAGAATGAACTGCACTAACTTTGGTGATCCTCCAGCTTTACCTCCAGTGCCACTAGCAAGTGAAAGTTGGCACTTATTCCATAACATAGCTTGACATTTACTGGATGGATTTGGTACAGCCTTTCATGGCTCCCCGAGGGAGGATCCTAAGACTTTGCTGATCCTCAATGTGGTTAATATTTTTAGTTTTGAGTGATATATCTCCACTGATGTGAAATATAGACCCATTAGGGTAAATTAGTTTTGCATTAATTGTTTAAATTTGGGGTCAAAATACTTGATGGTTTGTGATGCTATGTCATTACGTCTGTTTTAAATAATCAGACATATAGTCTGTTGTCACATGACCACAAAAAAGTACACCACATCACACAAATTCCAGCAATTTGACCAACTGCTCATTTTGGACTTCATGCAATCATGAGGAAATTGTAAGGAAACGGCTACCTACTGTTTTTCTCCTGCAGTACTTTATTCAAATGATGGGCCTTTATTTCCCCGTGGCTTTGGCAGTTTATTTAAAGGAAGGGTTCAGGCTGTCTCAATACAATATCCGCAAGCCCATACTATATGCAACCTCCTTTCCCTGCTGGGCATGGCAAGATCCCCTCTTCCTAAATCTCCAAAGTATGAGATTGAGTCCACCTTCTGTGCAAACAGACATTTCAAAGTTCAGGAAAAGCCAGTGTTAGGCTTGAACAGTTCAAATTAGCTAGATGAAGTCCAAAGCTGCAGTCTTTTATTACAAAATTCTGCATCTGTGATACCCTGGATTGTGTTTCCCCGCTGAGCTGAAGTGGAGGGACGGTAACACAAGTAGGGATCACCATACCTTGGTGCTCCACGTGAACCACAGGGTCTGCCTTAGGATGAAAAACTGCCTACAACACTCGTCGCGGTCACATCATGAGCACCGCAATAGACTTTGCCCACATTAATCTATCTGCTTACTGGTCAAAGGTTTATGAAAAGGTAATGGCAGTCTTTGGTGCTCACTGAAATGAGGTCCGATTCAGTCATTTGAAGGTACGCCTGAGGTTGAGGAAGTGGCTTTTAAGTGGCCCAAGGACAGAATTTTCTCTCGCATGATTGGGTGTCATCATTATCCCTGGAGGAAAAGTAAAATGAATACCCGACACATTGTCAGACTAATTTGACTCTGGCTTTTTACAGCAGAATTGTGATTTCTGCCTCTGTACTTCAACTGGCAGACTGGCACCTCAAATTGGTTTTCTTCCAACTTCTGCCACCATAAGTTAGTCTCTTCATCTCTTCATCCATTTATTTTTTCGTTGCTTGAGTGCCAAAGTGCTTTTAGCCAATGTGCAAACAAGCTAACAACTATTTGGAACAACTGTTTGGAATGACACCCTGGATAGAGACGCTCTGGATTTTCCTTCCTGTCTATTCTTCCTTTGTGCTTTCATTCTTTTCTTTTTGACAGTTTTCAGACATGAAGTGCAGCAAAGAGGAAAGATCTGGCTATTTTATGACTAGTCAGAATCACTTGATGGCCCAGGGGTAAACCTGCATACTTTCCTGTTGCAGCATGTGGATTTTGTCTGGAATCTTTGCCAAACTAGGCAGCACAAGCCTCAGAATGGAGCCAGACACAGCAGGTGTACTACACCACAAAGACAAACACAGATAGCAATACTGCACCACCACCACCACCGGTGCAGGCTGTGAACATATTTGTCTGCACAAAGGTACTGTATGTATTTCCGTGATGTGTGCCGTGGTTTTGGTGTGAGGTAAGTAGGAAGAAACTTGTGTGTTCAGCTTGTGGCTATTTTTAACAGCAGCTCCCTGCCAGCATAAAGTTAGATGGAAGCCTGCACACTCCCTCTACCTTAGCTTTGCTCTTGTGGGTATCTAGCAGGCACATAGAAATAAGAGCTGTAAATATTAGTGGAATGATGATAACCTGTTACTGCATGTACAGTCATCATGATAATTCGATCAACATGGGAGATTTAAAATAGACACTTTATGTATCAATTCTAGGTAAAGCACCTGTACAACATTTGCATGCAAGGCACTGGCCTAACTTACTTTTTGAGGCCAGTCTTCCATGCTGTGGTTCATGATGTTCATTGATATTTGGTGTTAGGATCTAAACGTGTGAGTCAGTTCAAGCACAAGCTTTGGCATAAACTAGGCTGAATGAGGGAGATAAAACCCATAAACCCCCACCCCCCTCACGCCTATTCATGAAAGCGCTTGATGCAAACGCTACTGTGAGTACGCGCGCTTGAGCGAGGTCATTTCATATGACTGTCGTTGTCACAACTGAGTTATACACGTTCAGTTCTGAAGGCTTTGTGACAAGAAGAAATTTAAGACATGAAATATTGTAAACCTAACACAGTTAAGGCCGGGGATCTGTGAGTAAAAGTATTGATGCGTGCGTGATAAATGTTGTCAAGTCCGAGCCTGTTTGGCCTCTCTGAGCTCTGGGTCAGCATTCAAGCACTCTCGCTGTCTTTGGATGTGAAATTGGCTTAGGTTTATTGTTGCAATGTGACCTCTTTTACTGGCTCCTTTTGACCTTAATCTCCCAGGAGTTAGCATTGTATACCGTGCAAACACATAAATCTCCCGTCTTGGTATTGAATTCAGCGATTCCCAAATTTGATCCACCCTCACGGAGGCGCCAGAGATCACAAAGCGGTATGCAAGGCATTGTCTCTTCTGAGGCTGTCAGAATTAGAACTGCACATTGTGTTGTCTAAAATCATAATACCATACTCTTGGATGGTTACTGGATGTTGACTCCTCTGTGACATTTCTTATTATGTGACCTATGCGTTCAGTCACTCCCATCAGGTCAGCTAGCTGCTAGCATCCTTGTTTTTTTTTTTTCCTGCAGTCAGTGCATCACTATTTCATGAATGAAAGAACATGTCTGAAAAATGTCAAAGTGCTGATGACAGCAGTACCAACAAAGAACCTGCGGTGATATCCTGAGAGTTACCTTTACTTTGATTTCGTTGAAGGACAGGACAGGTCTCGGCCAGGATGTGTCATTTGCAGCGGTGAGAAGCTAGCTCATGACAGCATGAAGCCGAGCAAAATGAAACAACATCAGGAAACAAAAAAAAAAGAAAGAAAGAAAGAAAAAAATCACACCTGACATGTTTTTCTCCTGTTGTGTGTGGTGTCTGTCTGTGCTCCACTGTGGTGTCATGAATTATCATGTATGGGATGTCATAATTTGTTTGCCTGTGCAAAAGCTTTGTTTGTGTGAGGGTCAAAGGTAGCCTTTAAAATTCCTTGGGGTTGATACGACCTGCATACAATCAGCATAATAGATGCTGTCGCTAAAGCTGCCATAACAGCGCTGCAATAAATCCTGTCTTCGCTGTGATTATGTTTTTTGTTGAAATGGTAATTGGAAGTTTAAGGTCATTTTGGAGGCTGGATGTTGTGGGGCTGTTGATTCATATTGTGTTATACTGAAAGGTGTTTCTGCTGTTTTGTCCAGCCCATTTTATCACTGAGGGTAGAACAAGCTGCATCCTCCGTGCCTGGGAAATGAAGCCAATGAGGAAGTGCTAAAAACTGTAATACCTCAAGTGGCCACTCGAGGCTGGTGGCAGAACATTTCAACCTTCTATAATAAAACGTCCAATTTCACAGCAGAAATAAACATGTTTACAGCCTGGTTCAAAAAATGGTTTAGGTCTCTATAAGTTCCACATTCATGACAGCTGTATAGGGTTGATTTTTTTTGTGTGTGTTTGTCTGTTTTATTATTCACCTGTTTAAACGATATTAAGGCTTAAAGTTGCACATAACAGTGTTACCTCTTTGATTGACAGGTAGGCGCCATTACAGATGGCTTATTAGAGCACCCAGGCATCGTTCGGCCCGCTTTAGATCCACATTTTTGTCGATATTTAAATTATCCGGGAGGCAGAAGAGGCAGTACAGCCAATGTGGCAGCAGCTAGCGCCGCATATTTTCATTTCAGTTTCAAAGTGCTGCTTAGGAAACCTATAGGGTAGATATTAAAAACTGCTTTCCCTCTCTAATATGATAAGGTGCAGCATATCTGTGTAGAATCGTGTGGAAAACATTTGAAATCAACCTCTTAAGAGTGTGGACCTCTGCTGCTCCTCTGTGCTTCTGCACAGCTCGTGTCCTCTGGGTCAAACGCACTCCAGAAAAACAAAACTGAATGTCTTAGCTTCTGTCTAAAGTACACAGTGGCCTACAATAATTCATAATACCTGTTTTATTTTCTTAGCACGGGACAAGCTGTGGGCATTGCAGGCTTGAAGTTACAAAAGTGTCTAAATGATCTCGTTGGCTGTTTTGCTTTTTTCCACGGCATAACCAGAGTTACTTTCTTAATAAGTCACATTACAGGAACAGAACAGATAAAATCAAGAATGCAGAAAGAAGTTCTGTTTTTGCTAAATTTACTTTGCAATAAAGTAATTAAAGAGCACTTTAAAAGCCAAATTTAATGCCAGTGTCATAGGTTAGCAGCAGTGGTGATCACGCAAGCAGAAAGAGCTGCACAAAGCATCACCTGCGCCTCCAGTAAAGTCATTCCAAAGGTGCCAAAATGAGGTTTTCTTTCTTTCACTGTTAAAAAAATGAACATGAACCAGCTCGGAAACAAAATAGATGCTCGTGAAATGAATCAGGTTTGACTCAGTAAAACAGTATAGGTGTGGAAGTGTTGTGTCTGTCCCTCCGCTCTTCAGACACTTCAGACTTCCTCTTCCCTCCGCGGTTTGGAGTGGTATTATCAAAACAAGGCCTAACAACCTCAGCCTGGTAAGCTTGTGAATTATTCACAAGTCTATGGGAATGTTTTTTTTTGTTCTCCCATTTTGTGTGTCAGCGCAGTCTCTCTGTCACACACACACACACCCGCATGAGGAGATCTCATCTTCCACTCAGTTCAGAATTCAGAACCTAAAAATGTAGTTTGATTAACTCGGCTTTGACAGAGGAACACGATATGTTTAATTACATCCTCCATTTTTTTCCCCTGAAACCGCATCCTTCCATTGTTTAATATCATTCATACAGGTTTTTAATTGTCACATGATCCCATGTTCTTGTCATATGGAGCCATATACTGTACTGTATGTGCATTTTAAGATTTGTTTCCCTAACTGTGTCCAGTTGTTATGTATGTCAGGTTTGTTGTCTGTATATCAGCAGTTTTTTCAAGTAAAAGCGCCATGACTCAATATTTCAAAAAATATTGAATCATGGTCAGTTTTGGAACACACAAAATGTGCTTAACCAATGTTCCCTTTGTACCTCAAGCTCGTGAATTATGCATGTTAATAAATATGCGCGAAACCCACTGAGCCCTGTCACAAGTCGAATCCTGTATGAAACAGAATAATTGTTACACAGAGCTGGTTATTTTTTTTTCAGCGCTTGGAAGAGATACAGAACACGCGGCCGCGTCGTGGTCTGTGCACGGACTGTTCATCAGTTTTTAACTGAGTGTGACAGAGTCTAAGAGGAGGCTCGAGTCGATGTGTTCTGCCCCCGTTTAGACGGTACGGTGACGGCTGATCTGGATGTCAGCTGTCATCTGTTTGGCTTGAACGCGGCTCGGTCACGACTTGACTTTGGTGAATAAACATCTGTTAGGGATGGGAATTGAATTAAATATTATTGGTGTTTAATGACAGTTAACTGCCTCCCCGGCTCGTGGGGCAGGCGTTTGGAAACTTAATTTGGCACCTAAATGCGATGTGCTTCAGTTGTTTTAGCATTGATGAGTGTGAGGCTACCGTTGCCATTTCTGCGTGTGGTGATGACGAAGGAGACTAAGCCGTAACATAAATTATCCCAACATTTCATCTTTATTCAGTAGCCAGATGGCATACGTCTATTCAATCTGTTTTAAGGCCAGAAAAGTCTTGTCCTGTTAGCACCTTCAAAACCTGGACGGGCTGTTCATTTTTCTAGTGCAGTATTTTTCATATTCAGCCAGATGAACCAGAATTGATTTTTGTTGTATTTACTTTTGAATTGCTCACCAACTCCAGAAATTTAACTCCCATTTGTGTGTAATTACAAAGAGAATACCGTTACCACTATATCTAAGTCCACTTCTTATATAGGACCTTTTGTCCATTGCAAATGGCACAATGAGGCAACATGGTTGTCACAACATAACCATGAATAGTCTCACCCCGGGAAAAATGGTACTCATTAATGCACAAAAAAACATCGTTATTCCATGTCCTACATAAAAAAAAATACATCAACAGTGCAATCCACAGCTCCATATTGCTTCTAGTTATTTATTTTTTTATTGTTAAAGTCTGTGTAAAGTGAGAATAAAGGTGTTCTGACTTTCCAGTCACCTAAGAAGAAAGTGTTATTAACAACCCAGCCAAATTTGAAGGCTTAAAAATAACAGGTTTATGAAATTAGGTGTCAAAATCAGGTAAAAATGAGCAGTATTCTCAGCTCAAGGACTTTGGGAACAGTCAAGCATCAAGTTTTGAAGCAAATGAAACGTCATCTCTGTCTCTCTGCTAGGGCTGCACGGGCTCGCTCAGGGCGGCCTCAGCGTGTCATCAAGCCACCCTTTAGGACCACCCCCAAAATCCTGGACTGGAAACTATTTAAAAACTGTTTTAACCTCGAACTCCACCAGACCAGAGTAAAAACAAGACCATGACTCCAGTATTGAGACACTTTTTTAAATACACTGCTTGCTTTCCTAAAAAAAGACCTTTATTTGTTGTGTGTGTGTGTGTGTGTTTCTGAATGTACTGATTTATAAGCCAGGCGTATTTTAAGTCTGATGAGTCTGACCTGCCCAGCGTGAGCATACGTCAGTGAGAAAATCACTTCAAATGAAATTGCAATCCTGCGGTGATCTTGCAAATATATGGAGAGCTACTTTATTGTAAACTAAAGGTTGCATGGCTGCTTTGTAATTAAATGAATACATTTATGAAGGAAATGGAACCACAGGTAGCCCTTTAATGCATTATAAAGTGTATTTAATATGTATTTATAAAAATGTATTGCAAATATTCATATGGTCGACAGAGAAACCTTTCCAGCTTGTTCTGTGTCATCCACAGCACCACCTTCAGTCTTTTCATTGATAACACTGACCGGAGTCGATTGCAGATTCGGTGATTTCTATAAAGTCACGACGTAGCGCTTCCAGTGAAGTAAAGACAGGATGTCATGCTGGAAATCAGACGCGACACTTTCGCTGATAGTGTGGAGCCGCTGAGGCATTGTGAAAACCCTACACATCCTGAAAGGGGGATATGACCCACAAATAGTCTGGTTACCTTGCAAAATGGTTTCCACTACTGTGTGCCAGTCACCCGTGAAAACGCCGTCTCCCCTCCGCGTGTCAATATACCCGCTGTCGACAGGTGAAATGAGTTGTGGTAGCTGCACCTTGTCAAGTCTGCTGTGATAACTGGGACATCTGACTTGGATTCAAACCGTTAGCAGAAGACGGCTCCTTTTTCCGAATGAATGACTTTTCCTTTTCCTTTTCCCTTTTTTTTTTTTTTTTTATAGCCACCGTGCATCCCTTCAAAAGGCCTATTATATGCAGAAGCATCTTGGGTAGGACTGACAATTGCTTGTCTCTGGGGAATATGCAGAAGAGGAGCAGTGATAGTGTGAAAAAAGACGAGAATGGCAGAAAAGGGACAGCAATTATACATGTTTTTCTGTGTGTTTTCATTAATGCTCATGTTGAAGAGGAGGGATAAATGAGACAAGATCAGAAAGACTTGGCGTATCCCATTTAAAAATCGGCTTATTGCAGTGCTGATTCCAAAACAAATATATATATTTTCCCCAGCTGTAATGTAAGAATATATTTTTATGATTTAGACTGTTTGTGTATGCTTCGTCTGAGAAATAGTACCAGTGTCCAGCATCTATTGAAGTAAGGATGAATGTTACCAACATGTAACTTGATCCTCGATGATTGCGGCGCTCCCTATACACAAACCGTTTCTTTCATCCGGCTATAGGAGAGCAGAGAAAGCAACTTCGACCCCGCCAGCGTCGCGTTTCTCATCAAGGTGAAACGCCCTGTGCCGCGATGCGAATCGGCATCAATTCCTGCGCCGAACAAACAGCAGCGCGGCCGGGGGAAGTCGTTGTTGGGAGCGCTAATCCTGCCAAAACAAGCTGCCACCCAATAATCAAACACAGGCTCGGATCGATGGCGGCGAAGATCAACATGTCAACGCCGGCTCTGTCCGATAGCACAACACCGAAATCGACCGACGCTGCCCTCGGGTTGTCGAGATCGGGTGGTAAAAACCGGGAGTGGGCGCAAGAAAAACAAGCAGCTGTTTGAGGACTAATGTAACCTAAAACAAAGCTGCGTAAGCACAATCAGAAAGTGTAGACGCAGCTATGAGAGAACACCAATTTGTCCTCCGTTTTGCTCTGCAGGGAAATGCCAGTTGCCTACTTTCCACAAACTAGAGTCCATAAGCATTTATTCTGACCATCCTCCAATAGCAGCTCCGGATGACGTAAAAGAAAACTCACTTCGGTAATTTATGGCTCTCGTTACGGTCAAAATGTTTATGAGTGAGCAGCAGCTTCTAAACAGACCCTCCTCTTGTGATCCCGCTTGATATTAATGTAACCACAATGCGGCAGCTGCAGGTGCGACACACACACACACAGTGGTTCTTAGATGTTCCACATTCTCATAAACAGATATCACGGGCCGACAGAGTTTTCAGAAGTGGGCTATTTTTGTCCCATTGGGCTAAAGTGGTAGCCAGACAGTCCAGGACCAAATAATCACTTTCAGCGTGTGGCACGGAAACTGGCCCTTTCCGATGTCACTGATCCAAAGATGTGTGGGAGCGCTCGGGGTCATTATATCCCACTGGAAAGTTAATCTCGCACCAATTAGTTCCAACCCAGGAGGTACCAACGGGCACTGTGCTATGAGATGGTGGTATCCTTTGGGAACCCTCCTCCCACCACTCTCCTCCCACCTTTTTTTTTTTTTTCTTTCCACAGATCGACTTCTACACAATGAAGCACGGCCTTGCTTTCACACACACATGCACACACACACTCTCTCTCTCTCTCTCTCGCTCACACGCACTCTCCCTCTAAGGTTTTCTGTATTGATCCAGCCATCATTCTATTTTAGCTCTGCAATTACGTCTGGTGATATTACCGGGGGTGTTACATGACTCTTCTAATTGGTGTGTCAATATGATGTCAGAGTTTTTGCAGCTCTATGATTTGAGACAGCAGTTAAGTGCATCTGATGTAGGTTTTTAATTGTTCAGATGGTAATTTCTTCCTGCTCTTGTAGGTTAAGGATGCACTCATCCTTTAAATAACCAGGATGCGTAGCCTGTTAATATCCATAAATACATTCCTTGACGTCATTTCAGAGTACTCACCATCCTTTAGGGCATTTAATTTGTTATTTTGCAAGGACTGGCACAAGTTACTACCAACTGCTTGTTTCATGACGATGCACAGAATTTGTTCAAACTTTTATTCAAAGCCAAATTTCAGTCCTAGAACATCCAGAACATAATTCATTTGCGGACGTAAAAAAACATCTGACAATCTGGAAATTTGTTAAAGATTTAACATGCTTGAGCGCGAGTCAGCGTGAGGGGTTCAAAAAAAAAAAGAAAGAAAAAACACAAGCTGTCTTTCTATATTGCTGTCTAAATTACATTTAAGATAGGAAGTTTAGGTGCTCCAAATTGGAAGCTGTCTGGCACGGCTATCAAGACTCTTGTCAAGTTGATGTGGTGATTTTCTCTCCGCCCTTCTAGTCTGCTTTCACTTTTCTTCGCTCTTTATTTTGCTCCCTTGTTTATCCCACTTCCCTTCATTTCATCATTGCTTGATTTCTCACTCCCGGCCCCTGTTCCCGCTGTCTCCCTCTTCGCTTTTCTCTCAGCAACTATTTTCACACGTCTGTGTGACATGACCGGGGGGCCTGTAAACGGAGAAAGTGACAGATGCAGATGAGTGTGTGACAGAGAGTTGTTCGGGACTGCTCTCTTACGCATTGCCCTCCCAACATGGAGGTTTGTCATGCATTTAGTATTGATATCAGTGTTCATTCAAGTGCGTTCAAGACATGCCAGCATAAACCTGCGAGCCCTTTTTTAGGGTCTGTTTGTGGATGAAATACTGAATATATGATGTTTATAATAAAGTTGTCTGCAGATGTCAGGTGTTAAATTGTTTTGACGATTTCTGTGTTGATTAAAAGAGAGAGGTGTAATCCAATATGCCGTAATCCAATTGAGAGTTTTCCTGTTAAAATAAAAGAATATCTCAAATATTGGATTAGATTCCCATTAAATTTGGCACAAATATCCATGATCCCCACAGGATGCATCCTAATGTTTTGCTTATCCCTTGTGTTTTCATCAGCATTATGAATAGGTCAACGTTTTACCTTATCCAGTGAAATATCTCAACATCAAAATTTAATATCGATATTGAATCATGGTCCCCAGATGATGGACCCCAATGACTTTGGTGGTCCTTGACTTTTACTCCAGTGCCATCATCAGGTTGACATTTGTGATCAAGTGGCCTGGTTCAGACAGTGATATCCCCTTTAGGATGAATCATGCTAACTTTGGCTAATGGCTACTGATGCAATACCTGCAAAATCAATGGCGCTTTGTTAGCACAGCTGATGTTAGCATGCTAATATAATAAAAATCAGGAGGTCACCATGGTAAACATTAAACATAAGCATTGCCCATGTGAGCGATGCTAACAACTGATGTTAGCCTTCAGCTCAACGTGCCACGTTGCCATAGAGCCACTAGTATAGCTGTAGACTCTTGTTTTGAACCCATCTAATGTCAGTTGTCTATACATTGATACATCTACTGTGTAATCACAATGAACTAATGTGTTATTTGCTGGTAATAATGCATGAGTAAATTCTAAATACACAGGTAATAACTATGCTGTGCTAATTACAAAAGTTTACGTACGTAATAAGTGTAGGTTATTTGTAAAAATACAGCACAGTTATATAGTAATCACAATCTAATTGCCACTCTTCTTATATTGTAATACCTCGCAAGAGTGTTGTAAATACGAAGTCACCACTGGACCATAAAATAAAGTGCCTCAGAGTGTGCTCATTTCATGGATTCTATGAGACCGTGTTGTCCTTTTTCAACATAATTTTCTCCGTGGAGGCAAAATAGCCTCAGCAAATTTAACAGTAAGTACTTACAGAAATAGGGCTGCACCTATCAGCCTAGAAACAAATGTTTGATGTATGGACCTAAAAATAAAGACTGCATTTATTTCCCAACCCACTTCTTAACAAGTTCTTTTTCCCTTCTTCTCCATTTTTCTCCATTTCCATCCGCTTCTCCAGCCTAATTTTTTGGGCTCATGGCTGCTGGCTGCTGCAGCTATGAGGGCATTGTACTTGGGGCCCCTCTAGACACAGAGATGTGCTTATGTAGAGAATAGCTCATGCACCACTGGAGAATTTGGCTGTCTTTGCCAGCCAAGCCTCCTCATGGCAGATTTGTCTGCTCACTTATTGTGTCTAATACCTTTTGCTGGCTAAGGAGCTGCCTAGCCTGCATTGAGACCCCTAAAGAGACAGACTTAGCAGGTTTCCCTCAAGACTTAGATGATGGTATTGTCATGTAAGGAGGCTACTCCTGCTGTCACTGACAGCGAGAGCAAGGGAGGAACTTTCAGCGATCACCTCTTTTTTTTTTTTTTATCTTGTTACATTGCCAGATGGAAGCGAGCTAACATGTCTGACACAAACAAGATACTTCCAGTCAAATTTCACTGTCAAAAGCTATCTTGTGCTACAATCACAAGGCAGTCAGTACTTCATAAATATGCCATTAGTTCAGTTTTTTTAGTACTTACAAGGGCAATTAAGAGTGTTCCCTAATATACTGCAGTGCGGGACAGAAAGCGTGTAGACGTATACTGTTATTACTTTAAGAAATGTTTAGCATCTTGTCATACAGAACAACTCTCCTGCTGGCAGAGAAGTGAATAGGGATGAGTCAGAAATTTAAAAATAACACAGTTTCTCACTAATAACTTCCCTCCCCCTGCTGACTCTCACACATTCTCACTCACAGTTTGTTCTTTTGTGTCCCCATAACACTTCCACATCACATATGGAGATTTTTGAATAAGTTAACTCTGAAGGAAGTGCTTCATTACAAGCCCGTCATTACAAATAAAGTATGTAAGTACTAGCATTAATCATTCGATTCATTTTATTGGTCACATATAATCATCAAAGAGTGGAACTGAAGTTAAAGTAATTATTATGTAGCTATTTCAAATGACTCAGTATATTTGGATTATGTTTGTTGGTGTATTAATGTGTAGCAGTTGCTTTAAAGTTGCAACTGGTAAAGTTGGGGCTAATTTAAACTACTTTATATACTGCTGGGTAGCCTAAGTTGCAATAATCATCACAGCAATCGTCATTACAATCACCGTCATCATAATACATCTCTATTTGTTGATTATAATTTGTATTATTAATCTGAATCGACACATAACTGGTCATTAAGGCTGCCGTATAAATGTAGGGGAGTAAAAAAGTACAATATTTCCCACTGAAATGTAGCCGAGTAGAAGTATGAACTGACATAAAATGGTATTCACCAAGTATTCACTGATATTCAATTAGTTTTGTGTAAACATTAACGTGACTTGAAATAAGCCCATTAATTGAAAGTGCTTATTGTGCCGTCTATAACTTCATGCTTTATGATTGAAGGTCGGAATGTAATGAATATAACCCATCTAACACAGACGCGGCCCATAGCAAATGAATCATTAAAACCCGTTTTCGTAATTTCCAAGACATGTAAGTGAAGGCTGCGCACGGTATCTCTTGCCGTGAACTCCATTTCAACCTCATCCTTGAGAGAGCTCTCCTGTAATTGAAATAGGGATAGCGTCCCCAAGGCCGGCGCCATCACCTCATCCTCTATATACAAATGGATTGTTAAATGGACATCCAGCAAATGTTTGAGTTGATTTTTGTCACCCGCAATCTGTCAGGTTGAACATTCGTCAGTGGACATATTGATTTAGCAATACGGGTGAGATTGGCTGGGAGTTAGGAAGCAGTACATCAAACCACAAATCAAGAGTTCGGAGAACATTCAGGAACAGGCAGTGCAAGACTGAATCGTGACTGAAAATGCAAGTTTCTGCTACAAGTCCGGCACTGCGGTTGGGTAGAGCAAATATTAGTAGGGGCGGACAAGAAACCTAAACACATCACGACCAATTTAAGAATGGTGGTCCTACGGTGCGGTATCCGTCATTGGTAAAATAATTCGAACACTCCAACTATGACTTTTCAAAGCGACCTGAGCCACCAGCAGGGCTGAGAATGAGGACCCATACTGCAGGTGCGTTGGTCAAAAAGTACAAAATTAATTTAAATGTCAAGGCAAATGGTCTAGGAGTTGACATTTCTATTAATGCCATGTGAGTGAGAACATGAGTGAAATGCTGGTGTCGAGGCAAATGAAGGGACTTGATTTGCACAGGTGTCTTATGCAGAGAATATCAATTCATGTTCGCTCTTTTTTTTTCTTTTTCAAAAGGATTAAAATAGTCTTTGCTCTCACTCACTGCTTTCCTTCAGGTTCCAAGTGCATTGAGTCGTGTCGCTCAGAACAATGTCCGACTGCAGATAATGATGGGCCAAGATTAGTTCAGATCCGTTGATGAACCAGTCCGATTTGTTCAGTCACAACCAATCAAGTGGAATTACACAAGACTTCTGTCTTTTGCCAGCCAAGCAGTACAGGAATTATATGCTTTTGTGTTATGAATTCTGTGGCTGCATCTACTTGAACTCGTGCTTTCGAAATGAGAATACCATTTTCTGGTCCTAATTGGGTCGATTTGCCTTTGAACCTGTCACTGTGCTGCAGGCAGAACCTTCTTTGGATATTTTCAAATTTAAGTAGACACCTACAAAGAGCAGTAGCACACTGACACAGCAAGCGGAACCCGTACACAAGCGCGCCCGCGCACATCGAGTATACACATATTCATCGGCGTGCGCACACATGCGCATACACACATAGGAGGCACTCATCTGAGGAGTTTGACTTTAGCAGATTGTCAGCCTTTGCAGACAGAGACACGTCAACATCACACGACTCTCGCCCCCCCATGACAGGCGTCTCCATGGCACCCCTCAGATCACTGTGGCGCCACTGCGGCAGCTCCTTACATTTCAATCTCCCCTCTCTTCTTCCCCCACAGCTGGGGTCTAGAAATATGTTTCAGAGCAGAGCAGAGCAGGGCTTTGCGCGCACGCATACACACATACCTCCACAGTGCTCCCTTGCAAACTTTTGAGAAGAAGGCAACATCACCATTTTGCATTCCTGCAGTGTTAAAATGGGACACAGTCAGGCTAGGGGAAGATATCACATCAGTGTGAGTATTGTACATTACCTCATTCTGGGTCACGCACAGCACAGCACATCCTGATGACCAGCAAAACCTCAATGACAGTGAAGAATAATTTCATTTAAACATTACTTTATCTGTTCTTCACCAGAATAAAAGATAAGACGGAATTAGTCTTGAGATATGATTAAAAAATACCAGATGCTTGTTGCGTCTCACAGTCTAAAGGTACATAAGGTAGACTGAAATCCCCTAGATGGCCTCCAGGTATGAATAAGTGTGAGTGATGCGTCTAATCCCAATGTACGCCCTGCCAGACTCAGACACTTTGATGCTCGTTTCCGATAATTCGAGATGGGCTCAGGGCTGTCCAACTGTGGAATCGGCAAGTGCATTAAGTCTCTTAAGGAAGACTTTTCAATTCCTTTATGCAGACTTTCAGTAAGTACTAAGAATTTGTGGAGTTGGCAAAAAGAAACTGACATAAATAGTGCACTAACCAGCGCAGTGTGTGGTCGTTCATCCTGGCATAGCGTGATGACGGTTTCCAAAAATGTTTGCATATGACCCAACCGGCGTTTAGTGTACATGCTGAACAAAGCATACAAGAAACTGCAGTCTCTTGAAGTCAGTGCGAAAGATCCTGATTTTACAGACCGCAGAGTTTCCACTGACCTTTAACAGCAACATTTGATCAAGTTCTATCTTGTCTTTTTTCTATTTCAGGATCTTACACTGACCAGCTTATCATCTCATCTTGCACACATTCAGCATTCTGTTGTTTCTTCTCGCACAATTCGATTCACAACGAATGGTGAAGAGTTTATTAGTTTGAAGTATCTCGTCTGTCTCTGAAGTTGAATGTAGATTGAAAAGGACTTGCAAATTATTGGGTTTTTATTTACATTTAGACAGCATCCCACCTTTTGTGGAATCAGGTTTGTAGGTTTACCTGCAAAGAGATATCTTCAGAATAAGACTGGCACTGCCAAATTCAGATTTTATTGACTCTGTCGCATCGTTACTCAATAGCCTTCAGATAAAAAAAATAAAACTAGCATAGCATTCCATGTGGTTGTGACAAAAACTGTTTGCGTTTTAGGTGCAAAATTTTAAAAAGTCATCATTGTACTGTCTAAAAATGAAAGATTGCACATGGGTAATGGGAGCTCTGATCCCTGCAGCCATGACCTTTTATGTTACTCCTCTTCATATGCTACACCGTAATTAACCAAATTAATCCCTGTAAATGATGTGCTCATTTTCAATTAATTGCTGGACTGAAAGCACAATTAACTTAGCTATACCACATTCATTTTGAAAGCCTAATAAAGGTATATAACACTGACTGATTTCTATCCATTTCAGTTCATCCTGCCCCTATATTTTTTACCCAATAAATAACACCTTAAATGCTGACAAAAATAAATAAATACAGAGCAAGGAGGTTGCTCAAACAATACATGATGGATTTTGCTTTCATTTCCAGTGCAGTAAAGATGTAGCGCCGCCCTCGCCTCTCTCAAGGTTTGAAAACATGTTATTGATTTTACTGTTGCTGTTCCATGCAGCCTGGTAGTGGCAGATTTCTGAGGGCACTGATGAGTGAAGGCCCTCGACATGGCCTCTTGTGTTAGTGGGAAATGAACCCAACAAGGAAGCTGGAAAGCACCAGTTTGAATTCCCTTGAGGATGTCGGTTCACATGTTGTGACCTTGAAGAGGCCGTTCCATTTGTGCCCACCTGGTTAAGATCACTAGATCTGTGTGATTATTTAGTTTCAAAGAGGTTTGTAGATATTTGTGTTAGTTCCCTGTGTGCTATGAATTAGTTGCCTGATTTTAGAATTATCAACGTTTCCAGTCAAATTGGTAGAGTTGAATCAAATATCTGGACTCAGGACTTAAAAAAATAAGAATATAAGGATTTACTGTGCTTGCTGTCCATGTTTTTGTCCATTCAGCTCATCTCACACTGAATGCATTGGGAGTTTGCATACGTAGACTCTTCCCAAACATCTGCACGGTCGTACGAATGTGCGCACGTTCAACAGGGAGATAAATAATGATGTCAAACCAGGGGAACACAGTCTTTGCACAGCTTGTTCACTGAGCTTTAATCATATCTGGCTGTGGAAAGTACTGTACTTGCTTTCCATGCATCTGTTTTCTGTAAATACAAAGTCGTGTTTGTATGTCAAAGAGTTGCTCACGCGATGACCCTGGTCGATATTACTATATTATATCCCGACTTATGTTGGTCATTTTCTGGTGCCTTCGCAAAATCCTATACACATTTTCTCTCTTCTAAGATTCAACAACAATAGCTGGTGGTATTCAGAATTTGAGTCATGCTGTCAAATCGTGTATTATCGAGTGTTAACATATTGTGTTTAGGAATGAGCATGTAGGATGCATTGTCACCCTCTTAGCTGAGTGGGTCCTGATTTTTTTGTTTGTTTGTTTGTGTGTGTGTGTGTGTGTGTGTGTGTGTGTGTGTGTGTGTGTGTGTGTACACAGCCCATAATGCCACTGAACTGTCCCTCCGAGTAATTAAGAGCTTACTCCATGATCCACTCAGGCAACACAGGGGATTGGCTCCACTCAATACAACCAGGATTCCATCACCAGACTAACGAACAAGGAGCCAAAACATTGTGCGTGACGCAATAGACAATCAATTTCTTCATATTGTTCTTCCTTAATCACATTTACAATAGTCTGCTAAGAATGGGACTGGTGAGATGCAGGGAAGGCCAGTTTGATTCAGTTGAATGTGTGGATCTACGTAGCAGCAGAAGTATGATGATGTGCACTAGGTGGAAGGAAATTGAGGACGGAAATCAAGGAAATGGGACTCGGAATGCATTGCAGAGTGACTGTGGCTGATTGACCCACCAGTCCCTCCAGTCATTGTTTGTGTAAATGGACAGCATTCTGTACTTTGCAATATACTTTTTTCATTAACTAAAGAATAACATAGCAGCTAAAAAGATGTGTGTTCAAACATGGGTACATCTGCCTCTTTACAAATGTGACCTTTTGGCCCATCTAAACTCGCAACTCTTAGTACTGTTCTGAGTGGACAGCAGGGCATTTTCTTTGATTTCCCGGCAGTTGTTCTGCTGTAGCTGTTGCTGCTACCGCAATCCCCTAACCAGGAGTGGGTTTCTTGATGGGCACATTCAAAGTGGGTTCTGGCTCATTCTTTTGGTGCGTTATCTGCAATGCACATCCGCCTGTCAGACACGGTGTTTGCGTCAGTGACTGGGCAGGTGGCAGGTCCTTGTTGGAACAGACACTCGCTCATTGCCTATGTCATTCCATTTCACAAGCTCCCAAGTGCCATAAGGGTAAACTACATTAGACATATGGCTGCCTGAGATAGAGATAAATTGAAGATATCAGTGCTGCAGCATCTTGGTTTAGTATTTTGCTCCTTGTTTGCCTGTCCTTTCAAGATATTTTTGGATTTTGCTCAGGACAATTCTTGATTCTTCCCAAGGTTGGCACAGCTACCAGTGCATTTTTTAAACAACCTTCAGCACTCAGACTCAGGTTTGGCTTATCTTATGCGGGTGTTCCCTCTTCTAGGAACTGATTATTTTGTCTTCTGTGCTGAGCAGAAGCCTCTGGTGGTTGACCAATCTCAGAGAATGATACAGGCCTTAATAGATACCCCAATGGGTACTTGCGTCCCATAGGTGTCCAAAGGATGCACATGGATGTGCGGTTGGCTTCTCGAGGTGTTTTTCCAATTTGAAGGCAGTGAGAGGTTGGAGTTTGTGTTGTTGTTGGCCTGCTTGCAGAATTACACAAGTGTGTTCAGGCACAGTTAGCCTGTCACTTCGTGCTCCTGTTCCCATTATGGAAGAGTACTAGTGACAGTCCACTCGCTGTATGTCACAGCCTTGTATTTATTTATTTATTAGTTTATTAGTCAGGCACATTGCAAAAATAACTACTGCTAACAAGGATCGTGATTTTCTCATAACACACAGTACTATCAACATTGAGTGAGGTAAATTGAGCACAAAATTAATAGTTGCATTCTCATACATGATGTGATCATATAAACATTGCAATATACAATTACAATTCCCTTGTTTGTGTGTGCATGCATTACCATTAGAGAATAAAGCAGCAAAGATAGCCAGGGTTACAATGCATGAGCCATATTTTAGTGGATTTTAAGCCGCTGTGGACATTAGAGTTGGCATTTACAAGGCGGACCTCAGTCTGTAGAGCAGCCACCCCCATGTGCGAAGGCTCAGTCCTTGCTGCGGAAGCCCAGGGTTCGATTCTGACCTGTGGCTCCTTCCCGCATGTCATTCCCCATCTCTCTCTCTCTCCCCGCATTCCTGTCACTCTTGAGCTGTCTCTATCAAATAAAGCTTGAAAAGGCCAAAAACTGGCATTTACAATTTCATAGTTTGCTACTTAGCAGAGGGCGAAGTCTGTAATTAGCTTAGATTGATGGCATTTTACTTAAGATTTCAATAAGAAAAACCAAACTTGTCCCAGCACATAATATCTCAATCAATGGGAGCCTCAAATCAAAGTCTGTGGATTGTTGGTTAATAATGACTGTCATAAAGATGGATGGATCTTTGAATTCCTCCACTTTTTTTTTTTTTTTTTTTTGGTCAGAACAACTCACGTTATGAAGAAGAAAGAGTTAGGCATGAACAAGCTTATGGCTACAGATAGATTTGTGTGTACAGACACACATGGATCCACACTGTCCCCTGAGCTCACACCAATTGGAAATGGGCAAGGTTATTCATAAAGAGATAGATGTTGCTTTTTGTTTCGGCTGTCATTTGACAATCCATCTTAATGCATGATAATACTTGGCTGTTGGGTTTTTTCCCTGTTCCAGGCTCCACACGAATGCATCCAGTTTGTCTGTTGCAGACAACTGATGATTAAGACAAATTACTGCTCGTGGGTGGCTTACTGTACTTCCTAGTGGTCCGAGAGGTGAAAATATAGGCCATAATATTTAAACGTAAGGCATTGTTCAGGTGAGATTCAGGGGACAGGCACAATTGGGCTAAAGCAATTCCCATTTTTTTTTATAATACAGCGCTCTATGAATCCTCTCTGCAGGCTCAACAGTGGTGCAAAATTAATTTATGCAAATAGCACGGTCTTATTGTGAAATGAAATAAAATTAACCTAATAGGCCACATATATACATCAGTTAGAGTAATTTTCTTATGCCATTGATTGTACCTCACATATCTGCTTTTTGCACAATAACTTGAGAGGATTTATTGGGAGCATCTTAATGGAAAGTTTATTGCTATTCCAATCGTAGCCAGGGCTCGTCTTCCTCTAACATTTAGCGCGGACAATATACGAGACTCCACTCGAAAAGACAAGCGCGGCATGTTAAATATCCCGCACCTTATCAACACGGGGGGGTGTGACCGGTATATGGCGGCGCATTACAATGTTTTCCCCCTTGATACCAAATCAATACCGTGACATGTGTAACCGAACATGCCTTGACCGTGATGTGCTCTTAATTAAATGTGATGCAGTATCTGCTGAAATTGCAGCCGCGCCGCGTTCGCAGCAGCTTTACCCGGCCAGTGAAAATATTGATAGTCTGTATCGATAGCATCTCTCGCCATACAGGACGTCTCTGTCCAGTGGGTGACTTTCACAAGGCCTTTTGACAAGGACAAATGATTTAAGTGAGGGAGTCTCTGTATACGTAGCATCTTTGCTACACTTATAAGTGTACAGAAATCACCTTAGATCTCAATATCCACATCCAAAAGAGTTTGAATGAATACTGCTTTACTACAGGCTTCACACCGAAATCATCTAGTTTTGTGCTGCCGTAAAATAAACTTTATATTCCATGTATGTAATGGTAAACTTGCTTGTGACAGATTTTTACAAGAGTGGGAAAAATGGTATGCATTGTGAAACAGTCAGCTCCCTGTATAGTAACAGGACAGAAGCAGTCGGATGTGCTGATGCCCGACGTATAGTTGGGCATTTTTTCCTGCTAATGAATGACACATAAGTGGAGGCTTGTAAAAACTTGCATTGTCATGATAGGCAGACATGTCCTTGTTACTGTCTGTGCATCGTCAGGCACAGAGTGTGCTTGTTGCCAGAGGATAGGAGGACTTTTTGGTATTATTCTGTCTGCCTGTCATGTTCACTGCTGCAGAAATGCAGAATTAAGCATGCTCGAATAGAGCTAATTCAATAATGGACTGCTCCCCCAAAAGCAAAATTGCAAAATAGTGACGTGTGCGGATAATTGTTCGACATGACTAATTGTTAAGCCAGTATTACTCAGCGTGAACACTGGAGGCTCTGGATTATGATCGTGCACGCTGCTCAGCATGGTTTTAATAGCATGTTAACAACTACCAAAAGGAGGCTTTAGAGGAGTATAAAAATGTCTATTTTTTGCTTTTTAATGATAATCTTTTTGAATGGATTGTGTGGATATAGGCACACGAGTCATAATGAGCATTTTCTCCTCTTCTGCCTTTGCTGTTTACCTCGTGGCTGCTCCTAATGCCTCTAACCCTTCAATGCCTCGTTGACGGAGAATGGCCATCATCCACCCTCCATCCCGATCTCATTTGTCTTTTACAATCTGCACTCATACACGTCAGGTCATCAGCCTGTTTGTCCTCCCCCCTATTGTTAGGCTGAGATGAGTCCAACAGCCCACTGCGATGCTGGATAAATACAGTCCCATTTGGGATTCAGCTCAAGAGTGAACGGAGTAACCGGAGATTAGAGGGCAGTTGTTGCTGTTGCCTCATATTTAAGCAAAAAACTGTATCTCTCATCAATGTGTTGGCGTTGCTTAGCTGAATAAAGTTTGGGCTGGGTGATTAGCTGTAATCCCAGGGACTAATTATGTGATTAGATCATATTATCACACGAGGCAACCTTTTATGAGAGCGCGACCGTGTGAATCATGCAAAATGTAGTGCTGTGTGATCCTTCACATAACAATGCTCGGTGATGTGTCAGGGCTTTTGTGCTCTCTTGTCTTGTGTAACCTCACTTTAAAAATATGTATTGAACCGACTGTGTGGAAAATATGAAGCAGGGGTTTCATTTCGGCCAACATCAGCAACTTTTACTCTGAACAAAAAACATAAATGAAGCATTTTTCAGGCTGTAATAATAAGTAATAATGCTTAAGTCGCCGGCGTCTTCCGTGACCTGTAAGCAATCCTAACGCTGCATAATTTGCACCCCGTCCCGTCTTTTTTTTACCACCGCATGCATGGTTATCTTCAATCAAGTCACACCCCGCCAGACAAAACAAACCTTACTTTCGCCATTTACTTGATATAGCAATGGCTTCGAGAGAAGGATGGAGAAATTGACCCCCAGGGGTACTTGCTCAATGTCGAGGTCACTGGAGAGTTGTCAGAGCTACAAGGAAAAATCCATTACTGAGGTAAGGGAAAGGTGTAATATTTGCCATTCTCAAATGAACAGCAGCTATTCCCCCCCCCCCCCCCCCCCCCCCATTGGTCAGCTGTACATCCTTTGGGACTTTTATCTGATCATGGCCCTCTGTTTTAAGAGGAAAAACATGCAGTAATATCAGTATTTTATTTTTCTCTTACATATTTGAACAAGGCCTGTAGGGAATATAAACTAAAAACGAACAAATCATTTATAAATATGCGGCGTTGAATGTGTTTTAGAAAATGAAGGAGACTTCTAAAACTTTTGATGATACACTTCTACAAAGGTGCAGATGCAGGTCTCTCTTATATATAATGATGATAATAATACTGATATATAATGATGGATATAATGATTAATAATTCATGCATTACAAACAGTCTTGGACTGATATCTAAAACAGTGCAAACAAAAACTTATAATAACCTTCATCACTGCAGGATTTAGGACTGGATTAGTTAGTTTTAGCAAGATGTGCCGGATAAACTGGGAACCAAGTGTGTCTCAACTAGTTCTCATTTTGTCATATAAACATAACATAAACATAAAGTATTGCTTAAATGTGGTTAAATGTGGAGGAAAGCTGCTGCTGATGCCCTTAAAACAGCCTCCAGCTGAAATCAATCCACAAACCTTGATTGGTAAATCAACTTATCTCGAAGAGTTCTTCTTATTATTTATTAAATCAATGCCCCGAAAAAAGCCACATTACCTCAGCCTGTTGACTTGTTTTTAGTAATACTCCTGTAGGTTAAATGACATGTTAATATGCCGATTGTGTGTTAGAAAACTCGACTGTCAAGAAGAGATTACTTCAAAATAAAAATAAAAGGATTTAGTGAAGAGTCCGTGACCCTTTTTTTTTTATCACAGGCCTATTGCGTAATGAGATGAAATGATTGCACAAGAGAGACGTTTAAAACTGGGTTACACTGACAGTTCCCTCTGTGAACTGCTTTGACAAACATTCAAAATTTAATCTGTTTATATTTAGCTGCTTCATGATTGAATAATGCAGCCCCCTTTTACATGCAAAAACAACTGCAGGGTGTCAGCGATAATGAAAAATGGATACATTCAACTTAGTTCCACGGGAAAAAAAAAAAAAGTTCTCTTCTGCGTTTTCACTTTTGCAAACTCCGCCACCCAAATCCATCATTAACAACATTAAATCCATAAGACATCAACCAACCTGAGGAGGAATGAAGGGAACGAGGCAGCGGGAATAGCTTACGATTAATTCCATCACTAGCTAAATCCGTTTGTAAAGATTTATGGATTTGTAATTAGCATAAACATGAAGGAGATCAATAACAATGACATTATCTCTGCTGAACTAATCGCTTTATTCACACGTCAAAACAAGGCAGAGTAAATCTTTTCGTTTAAAGACGTATAATGCCAACAATGTTTGAGGGCGTTGAGATACTTTGGCAACAAAGTACAGCAATAGCAAGAGCCCACACAGATTTAGGATGTTTTTTATCCGGGCATTAGGGTAATCTCATGTCAAATCAAGACACTGGCCGACATCAGTCTACTGTCAAATGTGTTTGGAAATGAAGGCCGGAGATTAAAAGTGATAGCGATTCAGTGCGAAAATGCGTCTCGTCTCAGCCTCAGCCATTTTGCGGGACTCTCTGGGAAACGTCTCCAGGACAAACCTTCCTAACGGGCCAAACAAATACTACAAAGAGCAATTATTGTGTCACACTCAGACTACCTGAGATAGTGAAGAATTGCTGTGCCATCTTGTGGATGGCACCGCTGTGCCGAGACCGCCTTTGGAGAGAGAAAACCTCTGCGCCATCTCTTGATTGACACGGTGTCATCTCCTTGTCAAGCAGAGGAATAGAGCTCAAGGGTCGGATTCCCTGACGGCTCGGAGCCTGCGGAGAAATGCCAGGGCGCCGGCAGGCACTTGTGTTTTTAATAGAAACCGGTCAAAAAAAGATCTGTCACTTCCTCATTCGCCATTTGGGTGACTTCTGGAGACCATTAAGATCTACTTTTCACCTCCCTTAACATGTTAACACAAAACTACCCAAGGCACTCACTAACAGGAGTTGGTGCACCTGTTTTTTTTTTTAAAAAGGAGAGCTCGATTTTCAGAGAGTTATTCATTTTAAGGAATGACTTGCAAATGTTATGCAAGAGCATCTGTCCGCATTTACATATCACAGCGTGCATGTGTGTGCGCGCATGTAGCTGCATGTACCTAACACGCAGACCGTGCAAGGGACCAGATAAATTATGTTTGCGGACTGCTGATTAACGAGCTCGCCGCGCCGGAGTTGTTTCCACAAATTTGTGTAAACTATATGATGAGGAGCGCGGCGAAGAAATACAGCAGCCCCCGTGTGTGTGTGTGTGCGGTGTGTGTAGGCACAGGGTTGTCAGAGACAGACAAAGTGAGAGGAAGAAGTAAGTGGTTGAGTAGGTGAGTAATAGAAAATGAGACTCTTGATCGTGAAGTGTACACTGTATGCGGGTATTATTTCATCCTCAAATGAGAGTCACTATCTCTTCCTCTGCTATATGAGAGCCTGTTTCACAATATAATGTGTGCAATTAGGCCTTGGTCATGAATAATGTTTAATTTATTATCTCAACAGCTGTCATTGTTTGAACCAGAAACGCATCAGTTCCTAAATTTGTTAGAGAGCTGATGTAAAAGGAACAATATGTCTCGGTCGAATGGAGGTTCCTACATGATTATTCTTGTGTTATGTAATTAACCGGTAATGTAGACGATGAGGGACTTGCTGGGTAAACTGTCAGAAATTGCGCCGTGGTTTTTGGTTTAACGCCAGCTTGTGTCATTAGGTCTGTTTGTGTTTAGAGTTCCAGGTGTGCTGGCCACCTATAATGGCCGCACGCATGGAATAAACAAGCGCCTGGCTTCCGCTGCCATCCGTAGACGCGGAGTAATCATGCCTGACTTCGCCCGCTGTGGCGGTACTGAGAGCTAAGAAGCCCTCTGCAAGTTTACCGCATGCTGTGGAGCTGCATGTCAGACAAAAAGCCTTTTTTTTTTGTGGCTATAGACGGAGCAGTGCAAAATTTAATAAATTGGCTCAAGTTGTGTCCCTCGAGCAGGCGTTTGTTGGGGATGAAGACCAAAAGTTTGAAAGACTGAAAGAGTGGACTTACCAGACCTCTGTAGCCCACTTATCATCTCCGCGTGAAGCTCGAGGCTCAGGGCTAAATTAGTCACTACAAGCAAAACTGTTGGGAGTTGCATTGTGGGTAATGGAGGCGCCAAGTTTTGACTAATACATAGAGCTTGGTCTGTGTGCGGAGGGCCGATCCGGTGGCAGCCCACCCTGCCGACTGCTCCGCCCAGCACAGCGCAGTTGCCCTCAAGTTTAATTTATGGCTGGAAATTCACTGTTTACTTGGATTTTGTGGTGATTCTGCCTCTCTAGTTGTTTAGAAACGGTGTTATTATTGAACACGCACTTTATGTTGTGTCATTTCTAAATCATAGCTGAAATATTAGCTAAGGATTTAGCAAACGCCTTGAAACTTGCACATCTTATCTGCCCCCTAAAGGCGTGACAAAATGTTTGCCGAAGAAAAAAAAAATGTCTCTGCCGCTTGTATTTTAATTGCGGTGTAATAGCTGTGTTATAAATCTTCAGAAGTTAGAAAGTGAAAAGCACTCAGAACTCCTTCCAAACTTTCCAGATCTTGCTCGTGGATAATCCATCCTGTCATTTAGAGCTCTTGCAAACGTGTGCAGAAATTCTTTCAAACAAAGTGAAATCCAACTCTGGCTCAGCTATCTCCCTCAATGATAGCTGATGATTCCTCTTTCGTCGACTTGTTGGAGAGGACCACTCACACAGGAGATAGCAAGCTGTGGCGTCGGGCCATGAACTTGGCTGCATTTGCTGACTCAGAAAAGGACATTAGCATACAGCTGCCATTAGCCGGGCTGCAGCTGCTACGGATGCCTCCCTTCGTTTGCTAAAGGGAAGAGGTAGGATGTTGGACTAACTGTGAGGGTGTGACAGAGGGTTCACAAGGCGTGTGCTTTCAGTCCACAGAGACCTTTGCTGACGCCTTCACCCTGTCCTGATGACTGATATTGTGGCGTTCTTATGAAACACTATTTGCAAACCTTAAGAATGGTCTGCCTTATGAATGGCATGATATATGGCGCAGAGAAAATGTAAATATGGAAACACCTCCAGGCTTTCACACATGCACGCAGACAAAAAAAACATAAATTTATAGTTTTTTTCGGAAATATGGTCTCAGCAAATAGAGTTTCGTTTAGCAGTGCCTTTTGAATTGATTTCTGCTTGTTTCCAATCTACTCTGAGAAAGCCATCTTTTCATGTCTAGTTGAGGCTGAATCACATTCTGTCAGGGTTGAGGTGATGTTGCAGGCAGATTGCTTATCCGTCAGGATCACGGCAGACACAAACAGGTTGCTGATGCTGCTGCTTAAACCTGTCTCAGTCGGGCCTTGATTATCAAATCTGTCCCTGTCTCCCATGATATATTGACAGCATTGCATTTGTCTCCTCCTTCCCCTACAAGCTGAATTCCTGACCAATCCTGTGCCTGGTTACCGGGCCATCATAAAGAATGTATGACAGGACCTTAGAGCAGTGAGAGATGGCTTCGGTGATGTCGGTAGGGCTTGTGAAGGTGGAATAACGCAGGTGTGGCAGCACATGGCAGCTTGACTTACGGCCTTGATTCCTTTCACAATCACCTTGAAATCTCCGACCGCGGACACTGCTTGGGAAGTTGCTGAAATGAGCACGAAATGGATAGAAATTCTGTAATCTGGTGGTTATTAAGGTTGAAGGAGGAAGGCCAAGAAAGTTCAGATTGAATTTAACACCCCCACAATTCACATGCAGGGTTTGCAGAGCAGATGTTGTCAGTCAAATCCATGTCTTTGAACTCGTTAAGATTTAATGTGGCTACTTTGAGGCATCTTTCAAGAATGCGCATTATAGCTGATTTGATTACTCTACAGAAGTCTAGCTTTTTTTGTTTGTCAATTTAGTTTTGACAGTGACCGCCAGGGAAACAGATGGGCTACATACGTCTTACCCATTTATCAGAGAGGTAGAATTCCGAGAAAACGTTGATTGGTCACGGTTGGAAAACCTCAAACTGCAAGTTCTCTTCACAAATTGTGATCTCCAGAGATAAACTTCAGGCCTAGATCAATACAATCAGCAGGACAGTGACGTCAAAACTAATTAAGATTGCTTGTGTGGCACAATGGTACCAATCTGTGCTGGGTGGGCCCAGTGTCAGCATGGGCTACCACAAGGTTATTTTTCTTCTATTGTTTGAGGCTTAGAGACACCTCCGGAGGGATCCCTGCAGCCAAGACACTATTATCTGGCTCGGGTTTGGGACAATCACACTGTCCCTCTCTCATTTCTTGTAAAGGTCCCTCTTCAATTAATCTCAGAGCCAAATCTTTTTACGCTCTCCTGTACGGGCCCCCATGAAAAGAGACTTTTTCAAAGCAACCTGCGAACAGGTTGGCTTTCTGTGTTGAAAGGGAACAAAGAGGGATTATGTCATATAGACTAAACCAGGGGAAGAGAGGATGTAGCCGGCTGACTCTTGATTATGTCTAGATAATGTAGTGTTGTCACGTCTGACAGAAAGCGTTGCGCTTGAAAGAGTGAACATTCGCAGGTTGATCTTTACGTTTCAGTTCAGCTCAATTTGTGTTGAATCCCATCAACGCGTCGGCTATAAATACCGCCCTAATGTGCAGATTACATGAATTATACAAGCAATATGAGGAAATGATTAGTGTTGCAGACTTTGAATAAGAAATTTCGCTTGATCGCCAAGGGGGAAATGTATTTTCATGGGCCTTTCTCTGCAAAATCCAAGCAAGCCTGGTCTTCATTTGCATTATAATATTCCAAATATGTGTTCTGCCCTCCAACTCCTCCTGACAGGATTAGAAGATACAACAAACACATTGTCTGACATTAAACGTACAGTAAACAACAGATGCATTAGGGTGGTCAATGCGCTTAAAGGAAAGGATGAATCCAGATCATTTATGTATTTATTTGTAGGTTTATCCATCGGTGCATCTTGTCCTCCCTGTGTTAAGTGCTAAGATTTGGGAGCCTGCTGAAATGAAGTCAAACCGGGCGAAAAACACAAGCAATCCAGCTATTATACAGGTCTTAAATAAATAATTAAATGAAGTGTCATGTTAGCAAGCTCATTTGGAAAAGAACACAAAGGCAAAAGGTAAAATTCTTACCAAAACTGTGGTAAACATCAATAACCAATTACCATCCTTTTCCTCTGCAATGCAGGATGATTTGTGACAGATGTGCTCACTGATTTTTACATCCAGAAAAAAAAAGAAGTGGTCTAGATAATCTGAGAACACTGTTGGTTTGTTTATGCGATTGTGTAACCGCTACAGTAGATTGCAGCAATTACCTCAGTGGTGGAGTACAAACACAATTTGTTTTGGTTAAAAAACTCTCAGTGTGAACATAATTTATGTCCATTTCAAAGAGAACTCCAACGTAGCTTTTAAATGTCAACAAGCAAACTCATCTTAGGAGAACATTTCCCATCTTGTCTCGCCATTTTTCTCCCAAAGCAAAGGAGTGTAACAGTCACAAATCTGCAGAGCCCAATTTAACTCCCCTTAAGCGTTACCAGTTTTTTTTTTGGTGTTGCATTTGGCTGTTTTGTTGAATATTTTTGACCAAATTCAAAAACTATTGTATACCTGTGTATACCATATATGCTTTTACTGAGAAGCTGCTTTTATTGAACTTTCCTATACTTCTAACTCGATACTGTATTATCTTAGCACGTCACGTACTGATCACTCCCCGTTAACACCAAAGAAAAAAAAAAAAACTGGCACCATCCGCAGTTTCTCATATTTGACAGAGACGAGCATCGCACCCTGACCAAGTGTTTTATTTTGACATAAATCATCGCAAAGAGCTCGTGTTCACAACATGTGATTTGCATTTTTATAATTTCTGCTCCTTTCTCCGACGTTTATTAGACCGTGCTGTAACAATGACCCCTCTTGCCACCCTGCCGTAACTGCGAAAAATGACTTTTACTGATAAGGCCGCAATTTGTTGACTGTTGACGGTGAATGTTATTTCAAAAATTAATCATCCTGCAGAAAGATACAGAACAACATTTACAAATCAGTAACCTGCAGCGCTATCAAGATGAGACAAATTGAAGCTAAATTGGAATCTTTATCAACTGTATAACGAACTTAAGATTTCACCTTAAAATGCCCCACTTCAAGGATTTGACCAATAAAACGTCTCGCATTTATTTGTTACTAATAACACATTTCCCCTCCTTAACCAACCTTGCTTACATTGAATCAGTTCAAAATAACCTTGAAAAATGCAAACAAGGCAATTGTGTTGCGGTGATTAATTCATTTCCGAATTGCTCTCCCTGACTCCATGTGGAACATAGTAAGATTAATTTGAGGAATTTATGTATTTCACAAAAGTGCCTTTGGTATGCAAAGATGAATGTTTATTTGGATAAAGCAGCCAAGATATAATGTTACTTTCTGGCTCTGTATGGTGCTATGCACTCACACACACACACAGACACACACACGCACATGCGCACCCTCACACACACACAGTCAAAGTTGTTTTAAAGTCAAATGGATTGTAACGGGAATCTGAGATGCACTCTGTTCCTTACTCTGAGGATTAGGTAATCTGTAGAACAAAAGAGATATGAATAATTTATTGGCCACAGCATGCATTGCGGTCATACACATGCAAGTGTTAGTTTCCGAATCAGTGTGTGAAACTCTAAACACGCTCATGAGCGATTCAGAAAGGAAGGCCAAGGGTTAAACGGCAGGCGACTTACTGTATACACGCCGTAATCATCATGCACTATCTGTGTCTGTAACACTTTGCCTCACTGTTTCCACTGCGACATCCAGTACTTTTGGTTCAGACAGCGATGACATTTCATTCATGTTTGCTTTCTTTATATTTTTTACCCTCAAAGCACAGAACATCCCAAAAGTTTGGCTTTTTGATGCTCTTCTTTCCAGGAGCGACTCATCCGCTCACATTCTCACAATCATTAGGTGATTAATCACAAAATTACAGTGACAAAATAATTATCAAAATGACGCCCCTCGCCCGCAGACAAGAAGAAAACATGCAACTGCCCCCCCACCTTGCAGCAGCGCCTGAGTTGCTGAGCAATGAAAAATTCAGGTGTTTCATGTGATTAATTTTTTCAGTTGATTTGACAAAACACTTTTGCTGTGTGGAGAAAAGCTACATTATGATATGACTGTAGCTCCCTGGGCCACGTTGAGACCTTTTTTTTTTTCTTTTTTTTTCCCTTGAAGAAGCACTGTAATGGGGACTTCATCTTTTTTCTTTTGGGGCTATTCTATAAAAAGGTGCCAGTGTCTGAGGTCCCAGTGGTACCTATTACGGCAGCCTAGTAGTCATTAATCACAGACGAGTAAGCATTTCAACGCAGCGTCCGCCCAGAGTTTCCAATAGCCATTCATTAACAGTTTCCACCGCCATCTCTTTTCTTAGCATCTGCCCCCTCCTCTCCATCGCTCCCACCTGGACTCTATGGAATTGGTCATTTTCTTGCTGACATACCTGCTTTTTATTTCTTGTGTTATGTAGAAACTGTAGAAGAAGGTGAGCTCGCTGTTCAGGGCTGTTATATACCGTGGAAAGGATCTTAACTTAACCTTTTTTGCGAAAGTTCCTCCGTTCCCTCGCTCCGCTTCTTGTTTCTTAAGCTTCTGTTTATTAGAGAAGCCTATTACGTACAGTTTAAGGTGTTTACGCGAAAAGCACTGCGCGGTGGAAACGGAGGACATGCCGCCTTTAATTGCATTCATCTCGGATTGTAAACAGGTCTACAGGCAGATGTTGTAGGAATGGTGCCTCCGACAAATTAAAGACATGAAATGCTTTGAAGCTATAGAATAGGCGAGATAATAACAAAACTTGTCATTCTTGAACTCAATTACTGGCTGCGCATTGCTTCTTCCCATCTGTAAAATGTACTTTATTTGTGTTCATATGTTTCATTTCTGACATGGGAAAATAATCTGTCAAGCATCACGCAATATAGTGGCCAGTGGGGAAATTATACCTGTTATTAATGGTCTCCAAGATCTCCCAGGGGTATTTCATTATAATTATTGACTTTTCCCCTTCTTGTCTCATACGTTGTTTTTTTTTTTACATTAAATTAGAGCCGGGCCAGCATCTGATAAAGTATCTGCACAGCAGAGAACCAAAGCATGGATTATTTTGTGGTTGTCAAGGTTTTTTTTTGTTGGTCATAGAAAGAGATCCGCGAGAACAATAGAACCCATTTGGTCATTGTTATCAGAATCTGTGTTAAATGTATTTAAAGTATTTCACATAAGCGATAATTGAACCCTAAAAGCTGCCTCCTTTGACTGCAAGTATCCTCGTCCATGTTCGCAAACAAACCAAATACAGGCCGTTTAAAGAAATGTGAAATGTTAGAGCAATTTGAACTGCTTTTTAACAGACCTGTTTGATTACCCAAGAGGATGATTGTTGTCGCTCTCTCTGCTCATTGTGAAGACCAATTTACCACCAATTACAGCAGGTGATGGGAAAAAAAATCCAGAGAAAACCTTGACCTCGAAACTCGTTTTTATATCGACTTTTTCTACCATTTTTCAGAGTGATTTTGAGCGGGCCACATGCTCTCTTGTTAGTTTTTCAGTTAACTTTAATAGTTCAGTTACCCGGCAAAGTCTCATTATCAAATTGGCACAGGCAGTGCAATATTTTCCGCATTGCCTTCCCAAGAAATGGGGCATCGATACCCTTCTCATCGCATGTTGAGAAGGGTATCTTTGATGGCCAAAAACCTGACAAGACAAACCTGAGCGATCTGGCTTTCTGCGCTGATTGATTAGGTGGAGCTCTCTGCGCGCCCATTGCAATGCATCACAGGCGGGAGTAACTTTCTTCTCAAAATAATTTGCCTACAATTACAGTGAGCCTCCCACCTCGGCAGCGTCTTGCTTAATATCAATCACCAGAAGTGGGATAAACCCAAAGTGCTGATCAGCAGATAAGCAGGGAGATCCCCCCTCCTCGGCTTACCACGTGTCATACAGGACATTAACCCCGAGAGTTAGATTTCCCCCGGCGGCAGCCTAAACAAAATGATCGCTAATCATTTGTCGTCTGCTCTCTGGAAGACTGTGGGTGCAAGTCTGCATTGATTAAATGACAAGCGCGAGAGGGGATGAGCGGGAGCAGCCCTCTGAACTTGACTCGCGCAGATGACGGGGGTTAGTGTGGACAGAACTGGCTAACGTAAGGTCACCTGAGGATGAGGCCTCGTGACGTGCGGTACATTTACAGTTCACATGTTAAATGGTGCGGATTGTGGTTTGAGGGAAGCCACCGTTGTCCCGACAGCATCAGTCAAATTCCAAATGAACACTTTGCTCGTTTGCTTTATTAACTGGGATGTTGTAATCAAGCTGTTTTGAAGTGAACATTATAATTATTGCAAAAAATACAAGACAAAATTAGCACAGACTTCCATGATTTGAACCGGAGTTTCTACATGATTAAGAAATCAAAGGTAAACACCCCCGTGGCCACATAAAGAATGGCAGAGCCATTACTCATATCCTGGAACAAAATTAATAGGGCAAAGTCTACCATACTGCGGGTGCATGAGTAATGCAGGGTCTTGGCTGCTGGTACGTTTCAGAACAGAAGTTAACAGCACTTGCCAATTCCACGATAAATATCAAATAGTCTGGCAGAACATTCTGGAAATTGAGCTCCATGATGGAGTGGAAATTGCCATCAGGCTGATGCATTGTTAAAGACAAGCAGGAACAGCTGGTGGCCTTTTCCAAGATAATCCAACTCTTGATGTTTTTTGGACTTCTTGCGCGTGCTAAGAGGCTCGGTTTTGCCTTCCACTATTCCTCTCGACATTAAACTTCTCCTCATTGGTTTAGAAGTGGAAGTGCATTTTTATTCACAGAGACACAATATACTCGCAGCACATGCTTACCATGCAGGATGCAAAGCCCGAAACTATTTGGACAAGGAGTCTACGAGACTGCATATATGCAGAATCTTAACTACTGCTCCATTAACTCACAGTAATGATGCATGCCATCCGTCTGTTTGCCTGTTGGTAATTTGGAGACGGCACACACTGTTGCATGCCGTATGCCCTCTCTCGTTCTGGCCAGAGTTTGGTGCCTCAGTATCGGAAGAGAGAGAGAGAGCAATTATATTAAAGGTGCATCTAAGTTGTCGTACTGTTAGGGCTCGCAGTTTATGAGTGAGAGAAAGGCAGAGATGAAGAGTGCGTGGAAGCCTGTTGTAGCTTTTTTTTTTTTTCCCTCCTATCGTGAAGTATATAGCAGCCCCTTTGGAAGGCTCACAAAAGCAGCCTGACAACTGAAGACATGTTTTCTTTATGTGAGAATCAGCCCGTGTGATACAGAGGGAAAATGCTATTTTTTACCCCCAGCCGTTGTTGATGGAAAGCAAGTGTCAGAAACTACTTCAGTCTCCAAAGTGAAATTGATAAAAGTAACAATATGAAAAGTGCATGCACTTATTTTTCGATCAGTCGGTGCTGGATGAGAATTCAGAAATGTGCTTGTGTGATTCTGGAAGTCAACTTTCCCCCTTTGAAGTGCGAGCGTGCAAAATGTATGCAACACTCAACCCAAAAAAAGCAGATGGATTCCTCAGCTGAATTTGCCTGTTATTAAATTATATCAGCATACCCAGTCGCGAGGTGTACGCCCTAATTGCTATTCCTTTGAAACATACTGGTGTTATTGTAGACTCATACAAAATGGAGGATGGTGTCAAGAATAAATTTGTTTCCTAAACTCCGAATGCGGGAGGATACATAATTCATGCCTGTAAAACTTAAAGAACTGGAAGACTGTGTTGAGTACGATCCTTGAATTTTGACATTGAACCCGTGGTGTTGACTTCAGCGTTCATAACAATCAGCTCCGCTGAAGAGAAAAGGATTCTTTTAAGAGCAACGTTTAAGTTATACGCTGTTCTGAAAATGCAATTTTGGCATTGCCACGTCATATTTTCAATACCATTATCCTCAGAAATGAATGTCCCCCAAGACACTGATCAGTGTTACTAACCTCCTTGTAGTACTTCAGAACTTCATCAGATACAGTCTTAGCTATATGGTTTTGTGCTAGAGCGCCGTGGAGCCATGCAGCAATTTGTGCTTCCTCTATCTACTGAGCGGATGCTCCAAATACAGTTTTCCCTGCTAAGATAAGGGCTGGATAATATGTTTGTTGTGTCAGTTCCTGAAATTACCTGACTCTCCTATTTGTCTCTGACTGTGGTTCTAGATACTTTTCAGGATGCCGTGCAGTATCTCACACTCTGTAATTAATCACCAGTGGTAGGGTCCCATCAACCTTCCTGACATTTATCTGGATGTTTGGCCTAATGTAGACAAAGGAATTGCATGTTGCCCTTATGATGCCAAGTGGTTAATACGTACATGCACGATATAGACAAGGGCTATTTAATCACAGGGCATTCAAGGATGTCAAAATAGTTGGAATTCTTATAAGGTGACTCAGTTATTTGTTTTTGGCAAAGGGGGGGATGACTTATGGCTTAATTATTTAGCATTTTAAGAAAAATAACATTAGATCAAATAATTACATCTGTCAGCTATCAGCTGACTCTGCAGCTTTTTAGTTCATCAAATCCTCATGCTAAACGTCACATCGTCTTCCAGAAATCACCGAAACAATTCAAATTAGAAATTTGCTAGCACCCATTTCTCGCCCACTGGTGGAGACCAAAACAGAGCTAAAAAGAGAATGAATGCTGGACCTGAATGTTAATGTTGCCCTGTCTATAGGCAAATGTTTATGAACATGTTATTATGCCATAGAAACTAAATGGGTCTGTATTGGGTAGATGGCCTGGATTTGCCTCTGCCCTCTAGTGGCAAAAAAAAAAAACAATCAAGACAGCATTAAAAATGTCATCAATGAACTCAAATGCTTCAATTTGGTTGCACAATAATGGTAAGCCAAATGACTGTATCATAATAACTTTACCACTTAGTGCATTTTCAATATTGTCAAGTAGATTGCTTTATTTTGCTTGGATATTCCCCATGACAGCATCCTATTTGGTCTAGTTAAGAACATTTATATTGGGAGCCAAAGACTGTGAAGCATTACCGAGCTATAACGTCTACTTATTCCGAAGGTGCATTGAATTTGTCAACCCTTTGGAAAATGTTTCCAATCTTCAGTGTTTGCACCATTACAAAAGATAAAAAAGCAACATTTCACCTTCGCTCAGGAGAAACCATACGGTCGTCAACCAAGATTCTTCCGCGTCAAGGACAGGTCAGGCTTTAATCAAGATGTCATCATTCAGATGAACACTAAGAATATGTCAAGATTGTTCGAGGGTTCTACCTTTTCTCTATTTGCCAGAGAAACCGATGTTGAAAATGTTATAACAAGAAATGGCAAAGCCCTTTATTCCTTTTTTGCAAGCTATTTGCAGCTATTGCACCAGAAAAACCTCCCATTATCTTCAGATATATTATTCACAAATGAATGTGTAACCAGGCAATTCAACCCACCCCCTGACTTAACCTCCTTAGAAATCAGCTTCATCTACCACTGTGTGTAACCCGAGGTAACACTCATCACAAATTGTTGTTACATTATTGGAACATCCCGGAGCCTGTCAGAGCTGCTTTCTAATGACTGCTTTCTCTGCCGCGTTTGATGTGTAACTTGTCACTAACTAGTAACTAGACGGATACATACGGGACAAAAAAAAAAAAAGAAGGAATTGACTCAAAGGCTTTCCACTCAACACCTTAAAACCCTGCCAGCTTCTGGGTGCAATCATTCAGAAGCTGCTCCATATCAGAGCTGAGAATAACGTGCACCAGGAGGCAAGAGAGACATTGCATCAGGGACCAATTTACATCATGACACTGTCAAGATGGAGCCTTAGAGGTGTTACATCTGGAGGTGACTTGCAGTGAGCATTCTGAAATTATGTGCACATATATTTGAATATTATCATCAAGTTCATTCTGTGCTGATCTCAAAAAGCATGAAAAGTCCCGGGAACATGCAAATGACTCGCCAAAAAAAGAGGTGGAAAGGTCCGTGCCGTTTACTTCCATGAAATTACAATATTTCAATAAAGCACCGAGGCACTCTGCGCGGTGGTGTTTAAATATCTTAACAACGCCGAGCTCAAAGGGCATAGTAAGTGTGTAACACTGCAGAATTTGTAATTGATTATTTAATACTTGACTAACAAGCAGTACTTATGTTCCTTTACACATTAACTAATCTGCTTTGGAATGTGAAATCAGCTGGTATGATGAGGCTATCATTAAATGAGCAGAAAATGCTGTTACCACCCTACCTTTTTTTTTTTTAGAGAGAGAACATCAAGCCTCCTTTTGAGGCTTTCCTGCTCTGTTCTTGATTCAACAGCCGATTTAACATTCGACCCAGTTTCGGCGAGGTTCTCTACTGGGACACAACCCAGAAGTGTCATACAGCAGAACCAGAATAATAAGGCCCTCCACTCTGGAAATGAAAGCAAACCATACCCTGTTTATGCTCGGCGGATTAACATGCGAGCCCGACGCCGTTCTGTACGGGCTGATTTGCTTATTTAAGGAGCTCATGCCGTCGTCATCTCGCATTATTGCGAGCGGTGCGGACGGGAAAAGGAGGCGCGGGGGAAACAGACGGAATAAGTACACTGTAATCCAATACGCGCGCATCTCATTTTGAAGGCTAATTATATACACCCTGCCCCTTGGATGTTAGTTTGGTATGGAAATGACAGCCAACAATTTTATGCGACCCTTAGGAATGTAATTAGTATTATAATATAATGTAATTAGTCTTACCATGCCGTGTAATCGCGCAAGGCTTGGGATATCAATAGTTAATGTGCAAACTGGATCACAAACAACCTGATTAAATTTTCTTACTTACTTTCAAAGAGCTAGTAGCAGTCTGCCAGCAGGTCTCAGAGGGAATTTAATGTTTTTACTGAAGTTAGTGAAGTACACATTGTCTCCGAGGTGGACTCGACTAGTCTAATTATAGGAATGCTGATATTGACAATGTAGCCCGAGTGTGTGTTTAACCTAAAGAAGTCACGAAATCTCAACAGTTAAGGCCGCGTTGCGTTGCTGTGCCCCCCCCTCCCTGTTATTTAACACTATTAATGTAATCTATGGATAAATGGATGTTTTCATATAATTGAACTTTGCGTTTTCGTTTGTTTGGTCACGTTTGCATTTGTGCGACTGCTCGGGATGCCAGAAGCGGCGCGCCTCCACCATTTATCGACCCCTCTTTTCCGACTGTCCGCTGACTTCAAGTGCCGATCGTCCATTTCAGCCGTTCATGCATCCGCTGTCGGCATTCAAGCCGCTTATCTACCTTTCAGCCATGTCAACTGTTTACCTGACGGAGCTTATATTTAGCTATCTCAATTATTCTCCCCCTTCCTTTTAGCTTTTAGCTAACTTTTCCAACAAAACACCATTTGAATGTTTTCATATTGCCTGAGCTGCTCTGCTGTCTTTGCACGTAGGCTGCCCCCTGGCAACTGCAGAAGTAACCCTGGGGTATAAGTACGTCTGTTTGGGAGTCACTGCTGTAGAGGGTGAATCCAAAAAAGACAGAGCTGTTCTAGTGCTTATGTTGTGTTCTGAATGTATTGTAATATAAACATAGTTTTGTCTTGCTCAAGAACTTTGTTTTATTTCTAATTAGTTCATTGTGATAACTCCTCCCATGGCGCGTAAAGAATAATGAAGCAAATAATTCCTTTTGATGCTCGTTGCGATGTTTTAATCATGTATCAAGATCTCTCATGTCACCGATGTAATTACTGAGGCTTAAAGAGGAGAAACAAGAGCGGAAGTTGTTGTTTTTTCTTACTGCCAAATTACGTATTTGTCACCGATGTGAGCATTAAATGACACATAATATTACCTGACACGCCTCCGGAATGCAGAGAAATCCAAGTAGGTGCCAAGTCGACGCTGTATATAAGATCCAATGCACGAGAACAAACAAGTCTCCCCGTTATCTAGGGCAGCTTGCTGTAAATTACACTGCCTCTGTGGTTGTTTGGAGTGTCTTTGAGAGAGCATTTCTCTCTCCAAGCATGTTTCCGCTATTCACTCTCCAAAGTGTTACAGCCATAATTAGCCCAGATTAATGAGGAGGCCACTTCAAAATGAAACATATGAATAATAAAGGTGTTGTTATACAAACACCGTTTCATCTTTCATTGCGATCTTACACGATGCTCGCATGGGATGGTAAAAAAAAAAAAGTGTTATCAAATTTATTAAGGCCACGCTGACAATTTGTGGCCGTGAATATTGATGAAGGGGAAAACTGCGCCGCCTCGTATAGACAACACTGTATTTATAAATGACATTTAGGAAGCGACATGAATCGGTCAAGTAGAATTTGCCTTTTTTTTATCACTTGGGAACCGGGAAAGAAGGAAAACTTCTAATGCATCCGTCTACCACGAAGCACCGCTCCTTTATCGCTCCCTGATTGACAGTATAAATTGCATTGGCAGCGGTCAGAATGCATTAAGACTGCCCCCTTTCTGCCGTTCTCACTTACACTTACAGATAATTAAACCCACGGGGGAAAGAGTCTACCGAGACGTTAGAACGGCTAAGAGGAATAAATCTGTAAAGCTCTATGAAATGATCACAGCGCAAACACTGGCTTCTCCTCGCTTGGGCAACAACATCTTTCACACGAATGTACTTATTTATAAGGAAAGCTCGGCGTCCTCGCCTCGCTGCTTTATCTCTAAATTGTTGAACAACAGTCGAAGTGACTGCTGACCTCCAAAAGGAAATTTCGCGCCGGGAATCAATAAAAGCGACACGTCGAAAAATAGCACCGATAATTGGCCTTTCAAGGTCTTATTTAGGATGTTTACCGCCAAGTATTTTGCGGTGAGATTATTACCCCGGAGTCGGCGCTAATAAGAAACCTACACCAACTGGGATGACTAAGCATCCGCCTCTGATTTCTGAATGAAAGGGCCTACATGTTCGCCTCGTTTCTTCGTCTTCTCGAGATAGCTTCCTTGATGGACCAGCGTTGCACAAATGGCTGCTGGAGAATAGAATTTAATATATCTTTTTTTATTATTATTATTTCTTTTTTTCCTCTCTCTCTGTGAAGGCTTCCTGAAATGAGAAACACCGCCATTTGCCCCCCGCCAACCCCACCCCAAAAAAAAAGGGTTGCTTTGTACTACGTTAAATTTAGCATGACAGGATGAAAGTTAATTTCCACATTAAACAAATGTGCTGATCTCTGATTTTGGGAGCAACACAACACAAAGCGGTGTGAGACCAGTGAAAAGTGGAGAGAAAGTGGAGCAAACTTTTCCTCAGAATCCAGGCCAATGCTTTACCCCTTCTGCCAAGTCCTTTTTGTGTGTGTGTGTGTGTGTGTGTGTTGTTGCTTCACAATGCCAGTGATGCTCTATGATTAGGTCTTTGTTTGAACTGAGTGGAAGCCCACACACACATACTTTTTCTCTTAATTGGAGTTGTTAAAGGATGAGAGTGGGTAGGGAAGAAGACAGAAAGCTTCAAAGCTGAGGGAAGGAGCCTAAATTTGACGGTCGGCAAAGGCGGAGCGTGAGCTTCTCGAGCCGCTCACTCGCTCACGATCGAGTCACGCGTCGTTTTCTAGTTCTGCCCGGTACGTGATGCCTTTCTGCTCTTCTTTTCCCAAAAAAAACCTTCAGCTTTTATTGATAGTTGACCAACAGGCATTAACAAAGACAGTTCATGTGTTTGGCAGCATGGACCCTCAGGGCCTTGGCAATTCACGACCAGGCCTGTTTGATCTATGGAGAACACACCGTGGATGTCAGCACCGGGGATGGTTATTTCCCTGGGGAAGCAGCCAGTGGGGACAGCAGAATCCAAGGGGCTAAAAATATATTTGTGAGAGGCGATTACAGGTATGAAGTTGGATGTGAACAGTGGAAAGGCTTTGAAATGCTAAATTAATGTCTGCTCCCCACCTGTCACGGGTCTTAAAAAGAGATGATTGTCATCTTTTGCAATTTGCTCGATTTCCCTTGCATATAAACTACCATATATATGCTATTTGATGTGTCCATTACATGACTGGATGGAGGAGGCCTAATTATCTCTAGTAGAGAAGCAAGAGAAATTGTGCCATGATTTACAAGCCAGTATTACAGTATCATAAAGGCTGAGATGAAGATACCATCGGTTTTATCAGCAACTGGAATCCGTGCAAAGAGATAATTTCACTGAATGGTTGTAGTATTGTCTTCAGTGCTCAAGCGGAAGCTGAATACATCTGCATTAACTTGCTATTCCCTTTTTTTATCTACATTTCCTACGGCCAAATTGCCTTTCATTTGTAACCCCGCTTGTGAGAAAGAAAAAAAAGTTAAACAGATGCTTTCCTTATCGGCGGCCCCTCCAAATTCTTTCTGTGTTCCACCTCCTCTTGATTAAGAGTAGCCCCAGACACAAAAGAGCAAACACACTTATCAGACAGAGATCAGGGAAGAAAAATAACCTTCGCCGCGGAGGGCGCCTCTCCTCCCCCTTTTTTTCCCCGCGACTTCCCCGGCCAACGGAGGGAGGGGACGAGCGGTCGAGGAGGACACATAAGTGCGGGGATGAGGAACAACTTGTCAAGATGGTGGATGATAAACAGAAAGCGCCGTGTGGGTGGAAGAACTAAGTGATGCCGTTTGCCCCTTGGGTGGCTCGACTGGAGTTTTGTAACGAATGCGGCTCGCGTCGCATTGACATTCATCATTCAGACTTTCTTTGGCGTGGTTTTTTACCTTCCAGAAGTCGCAGCGTGTGTGTGTGTGTGTGTGTGTGTGTGTGTGAAGGATGTGGCCTGCAAGGGCACCGCCATAAGAGCCTTCAAAAGTCGGCAGAGGGCCAAAGTGCATTAAATAATTATGTTAACTAACTCGGTGCAAGCTTCTCCACACTTATTTGAAGCAAAATAGGCCTTTGTGAAACTGTGCAGAAGTAAGCGGCTAAGAAATCTCACAGGGACTTTTAAAAACCCTGGCAAGAAGACAGCGGCTGCCTGTATTATTCGCAGTCTTGCAGTAAACTTTAAAGACTGAGGTGAGGTAGCATAAATGACACTGGCAAGATGCAATGTGATTTCACAGATCTAAGAATAAACCAAACCGTTGCCTCACCACGCTCACAAGTATACTTGCATTGGAGCTCTGCTAATGAAGTGTTGAGGCCAGAAATCTCGGTGTATGTCACCACGTGTCGTCTCTCTCCTCTCTTTTGTTTCTAGCTCTTTCGCTCCGCTCGATATCTCCACAATCGTAATTATTTGTGCACCGGATGACGACTCTTTAGTGAAATTAGAAGGACTCAATTATTGTTTCTTCATCTGTTCGATGAGGAAATTGGCGCATCTTGTGATTTTTCGCATCGACGTGCAAAAGTTTGAACCAAATGGAATGCGGCATTGGTTAAGCACGTCTCACTCAGGACACCCGAGTACTTAGTGTATTAAATGCTGGTTTGGACAATGGCTTACACAACCCAAGCCCACATAATAAAGAATTAATGAACTATTTGCCAGGGTGATGCATATTAAGCTTTGTTTAACAATCCGTCAGGCCGGGTCTCGACAGCCACTTGGTTGGGATGATAGATTTCAAAGCGGGATGAGACATCAATCACTGTCCCGTGGTGATTGGTTGTTTTGTGTGTGCAGCGGTGGCCCTCCATCTCGGCGAGGCGAAGGTTGGCTGATTGCTCCTTCTGCCTCTCTACATTCATTGTAGCTACCTGACACCATGTTATACACCCAATGCTGAGCGTGGAAATGCTTATTTACACTTCGCTGGGCCGAGCCTCCACATGCGCAAAATTGTTTGGGTGTCTTGACGCTGAATTGGCTGGTGTGCCGGTGTGAGCGGAGCAGGTTTAGTAGTCTGGTTATTGCCTCCCTTGCTGCTTTTGTCCATTTATTCCAAGATAGGTTAGATAGAGGAGTGTTGGTTGTTTGTTTTGTTGCCCTGCCTGTCTTCTGGCCCCGGCTGCTACGATAGCTGACTGACAAGTGGTTAAGATGTCTCTTTGTGCTTATCAAAAAGTTGGCACATAAGGGTGAAAAGCTCTGCTCCCTATCTGTTTTGAAGCTGCAGGAGAATTCACGTCCTGGAGCCGCGACTGGGCCTGTGAGCACACATGATAATACACTACAAATATAGCATGTATGGAGATTTACATGATCGTAGCCTCAGATAAATCACGTCTAAGATTTATGATTCTAGAGGTGATTTCAGTATTGTCAGTCAACAGATGTATCATATGAATTCGGCTTTGCGTCGTGTTTAGCATTCCTGCATCCTTGTTTTGTAACCGCAAAGAATCATAATGCTATCACCGTGTTGTTATTCGCCACTCTACTTTTCCCCTGTGGGTTTTTTTTTCCCTTTGTCTTGTTGTTATTATCATCACATGTATGGCACTGTTTTCTGCTATTTTTCAGCTAGCTACCCCAGTGTAGGGGGAAAAAAAGGGCTCCCAAAATCTTATTATTGCTTGGTAATATTTAAATTTGTGGTGCTTCTAATATATAAAAGCCCGGTAACAGGTTACAGAAGGAAAAGTGGCAAATCTTCAAAGCCACTGAACGGGAAGGCAAAGCATGTTTACTGACTCGATTTATTTGCTAAATGAGAAGAAAATGTTGTCATATCACAGCGCTCCATATTGTATATGACAGAAATGGAGCGAGAGTAGACGACAGAGGAGAGTACACATCGGACCCGGCTTCCTGAGGCAGCAGACTTATTTTGATATTCACTTTTTTGTGTCTATACTTCCATGTTGGCTCTCTGTCCCGTGCTGCAAGCGGCATTAATTGTTAAAAAGAATTTGAGAATGGCGGGTTTAGGATTAATCGCTCTGTAAGTGGCATACATTCCTTTATTGTTTGCAGAAAGGCCCGAGTCAGAACCTACTTTAGAAAAATAAGTAGAGTGGGGAAAATTCAACACCATTTCATCATGTTTGACTTTGTTAATTCTACAAACGATCGCGCCTTGTGAGAAACTATATGGAAGTTATTTGTAAGAATAGTTTAGGAAATTGGGCTTCGCTTTCTTGCTCAGAGCTAGATGAGAAAATCGGTGTTACTCTCATGGCTTTATCGCTAAATACGTATCTGGCGCCCGGAACCGGATAGCTTAGGTTGGCAAAAGACTGGAAATGGAGGGAAAACAGCTAGCACTGCACTGTCTGAATTTAAGAGCACTTCTAAAATGTACTAATGAATACATTACTCTGGATACCAGTGTCTGTACTATTAAGCTTGGCAAAAGATGGTTTTGTGGAAGAAGAAACTCTTCTCTTCACCATCTCCTTCCTGGCACAAAAACAGGAAAGGCCCTATCGAGAGCCAATGTTCAGTTTGTCCATTCAGGGCTACTGTAGGAACATGGCGCTTCAACATGGCAGACTCCATGGAAGAGGACCTGTGGCATTGTGGATAAGTCATTCTAAGGGAACAAAAAACACAATGATGCTTATTGTACACAGAACATAGTTATGCATATTGCATTCCAGCAGTTTGTCATTATTACCATCATCGGCCGGTGAGTTGTTTTTAATCTCAATGTAACACCAAGCTGGACAAGCGCACTTCAGAGCTGACTTTCCTCTGACCTGTAATTAAATAACATATCATATCTCACTGTCATTTCATAATTCTGCAATTTTACTCATGATGTCCAGAAGTTACTGTACTTTAGCCACTGAAATGTTTCAGCATTACTGTCACTAAGCATCAGTGGAAGAGGGAGAGTCACACAGAGGAAGGTGAGAGAGACGAAGACGGACAAGGAATCCCAAACATACTTGTTGTCCAGATGTGATCTCTCCGGGCATATTGATGCGCATCCTCTCTTTGTCCTTCGCCGAGTGAAAAGCTCTCTGCGCCGTCCACTTGTGCCAGTATAGCACGCGTTTTGCAAACGAGAGCTGAAGTTTTCTCTTAAACTTTTCTTAAAGATTTCTATGTGCCGGAAAAGCAAATGGTGGGGAAAAATGTGCGGGGAATAAATACACTCAAAATGTATTAGGTTCAAAGAAAAAGCTTAAAAGCATGTCAGCGCACACAAGTGTTGTGTTTTTGTTTGGAACAGAGTTTCCCTGATGATCCCGTGTGCCAGATCTCATTCTTTTGACACATTTTCTTGTCATTTTCAGAGCTTTTTTTTTTTTTTTTTTAATGCCATTATTTGCATAATCGTACCATTGCAATAGAGATGCCGTGGACGCCACTGTGCTAAATTAGTAGGCAATTACCTTACCTGACCTTGTAGTCATGTACCATCTCGGGCTTACATAAGATGATGAATGACCAAGAAGGAAAACAACACCGACTGGTGACATCACTGTGAGCTACATGTTTAGTGGAATTTAATTTATCCATTGGAGTAAGCGCGTTTAAACGTGTGATAATAAGCGTGACGCAGATGTCTTTGAGCCTTTGTACCAGGCAACATCCCACATTAGATGAGATTGGTACGGTCTATTGTTATTGGTATGGTCTTAGCTGTAATGCCTCCTCCAGATGGCCCTGCTCAATTGAGCTATTCTTTTCCAACACCCTGAAGAAAGCAATGTGGGTGCTCAGACTCTTGACAGTTACGTATATTTTGAGTGTGTTGCTGCGCCCTTCACAGAATTAGTCATAGGGGTGTGAGCATTATTAGAGTCAAATTAGAGCCCCGCTGCGTTTGAAACCACATGAATAATTGAGGGATTTTTAATCGTTGTTGCACAAACACCGAGGAAAGGTCAAGCGAAGCACTGAATGACCTCTTCCTGCGCTCTAAGACATATGCGAGAAGGACCTCGGACACTTCTGCCGGTGTACTTTCATCGCTTTCGTGTCCACACATCATTCCTTTACGATCAGCGTCATTACGTGTGATAATTAATATAATCAACAACATTTTATTCTCATATTACTCACTGCACTACTAACTGCAGAACAGGCGCGTGTTTGTGTTATTTTGACTGAAGTATATCGGGCCTACGCAGCAATCAATGCCTAACAAGACATTTTCCCAATACTTTCGACATATGTGACATATGAATGACAGATTTGCGGCGCTTCGGAGAACACTCCCGCGTCAGACCGCTCAACAACCAGGCACGGGGGGGTTAAGTGAAAATGAAGTGCTAATATCCCCCCCGAGGGCCAGCTGTCTTGCTGTGCTCAGCGTGACTGAATATGACCAATAGATTCATTTCAGTTTTTCTGTCATTCACAGTATTGATGATCCACTGGAATGAAATCGCCGCGTGGCGCCGGCCTGATTACAATGCCCTTTCTTTCTTACGGGGGTCAATGATAATAACTAGATCAGTTGATTGCTGTTTGGGTCAGTCTTTTGGCAGCATGCAGTATGATTCAAATTGGAGAGGTTCGCTGATTATCATTTTTAATTGGTCTTGTTGTTGTGGAGAAGTATTCAGTACTGATGGCGGGGTCATGCAAGTGATGTGATATGAAATAACAGTGACAGCGAGGGAAATTACATCATGACATAAAACAGACATTTGAAGTAATTGTAGTAATGCAACAAGATTTCAGCGTTGCGGTTTGATGTTATTATAATTTTGGTTTATTTATTTCTTAATTCTGCACCTGTTCATTCATTATTAAACTCTTCGGGAATCCATACATGACCAGACAGTGATGATAATGAAAACTCAGCGGGAAATTCAAAGTGATACCTCCAATGGGCAGAAGATAATGGCTTTGCACTTCAGACTAATCGCACATTTTTGAACATTTCACCTACCTGGTGTTGCAAATCTTTCTTTTTTCCCCCCCACATACAGCACACGAAGAACCCTTTCGATCCGAGAATATTCCATATCAGAACGTACATCGATATTACTCAAAACGAATGCGGGCAGAGATCAAGTGCAAATTACGCAATTAATTACAATCGCGATCGCTATCACAGTGGAAGCATGTGACGGTTGAATTTCAGAATGGCGCGCGGCTCTTTGACATACCCAAACCAGCCAATACTTTCATCTTCTGAACTATCACCTTTCAGGTTGCCTCATTACGTGCCTTGATCTTTTATGCAGTCGGGTAAAAACAGAAGCCTGGCAACGCTTTGATCTCGGGCATAAAAGCTCCCCAAGAACTGACAGTGTTTCAAGATGGAAATAGCGTTAGATAGACCCGCGTTAGACTAAAATATTGTTTGATATTTTGATGCATTATTGACCGTGAAACAAAAAGCTAAATATTGACCTCATCAAATATTGAAGGGGACGTGACAAAGTGTGTAGAGCAACGAGGCCGTCCGGAATGTTGTCCCTCTGTGTGTGTGAAGACATTTTATCCGAGTCGGGACCACAGGGAGAGTGCATTAACACTTCCAGATAGTGTAACCCGGCCACCTGACTGGACCGAGGCCAGTTCCGTTCAAAATTATAGGATTTTTGTTTTTTTTTCCCCCCAAAGTTAACAATTTGTTCAAAGACATCACGAGCTGTTGGAGGATTCCTTTTTATGTGCCGTTTGCTGATATTTGCTCACTCTTCATCTCAGCCGTTCAGACTCGCGTTTGAACAGTTAAACATCGACTCAAACGCCCCCCCCCCCCCCCGTTTGGGAATTAAAAAGTCCTAAGTGACTTCAAAAGAGCTGCCTTCATTTGTACCAACAAAGAACAGAATGTGATGATTCATTCTTTCGCTCCTTTTTTTTTTTTTCTCCCTTCCTTTTTGGACACGTTTTGGGTGACGAGCAGAACCCCCCCCACCACCGCCGCCACCCACCACCACCCGCCCCACCATCTCTCTCCATGCACCCATATGGTCATCAAAACATGCTGTGGAACAGGATACTTTACAAAAACAAACATCCATTGAACAGACAGACATTTGCTGCGTATTTATAGAAGTGACTCATCTTTTTTTATTTTCTGAGGATCCGTGATGTTCGCTGCAAACCCGCCGCTTAATTGAGCCATTCTTCTCCGCCGCTTGTGACACATTTGTACCTGGATTTGTTGTTGCCTGGATGCTGCCCGCTGACTTGACATAGGTCAGCGCGCAGGTGTTGACAATCAGAGTCGGGATTACATATGCAGAGCTTAATTAACGTGTTGATTTTATTTGCCGTCGCCCGGGCCCCCGCTGAGAGTAAGAATAACTGGCGATGTCAGGGAAATCAAGAGCCTTAAAAGTGAAGAGCGGCTTCAAATCAACGCGGCTGCACTTTTGAGCCATACGGATAGTGTTGCTGCGGTATTGTGTGAATATTAGCCTGACACCGCTCAGGGCTTCAGAGGATTTTTTTTGTCACAAATAATTTCATTTCAATTTGCTCCGCAGTTTGCCTCTGTGGTGATGACATTATCTCATTAATTCTTTCTCCAAGGCAACAAATTAAGTCATTTATCGAACTTTAAGTAACGGAGGGAAAAAAAAAAAAAAAACTTCTACACCCCACGTGTGACCTCCTAGACAGTGAAGCTAATGACCTGCAGCCAGGAGCGGCAGTTTGTCATCACATAATCAGCTTAGCCGCACTTTAATTTAGAAAAATATTGAAAGCAATGTGAAAGTAATGCAAGATGAAGTGCCTGTGATTACTCCGCCGTGAAAGAAAAGGTTCATTAATTCTGACGTAATTGTGACTGCACATCCTTTAACATGATGTTAGCAGCAAGGACAAAGCATTCTTTAAGGATGCTTGGTGCAGTGTGGATCCCAGCGTGTGCTCATCTCCATTTTTGCATTTTGCATGTGACTGTAGTGTACTACACCAGAGTATCATATGGTATTACATTAATTCCACTCTATCAACAGCGTAGTGCTCCAGATTCAGAAGTACGCACAGTGTCTCTTTAATTGTTTACCCTCTTTCTTCTCTATTCTGTTTGAATATGCATGCAGAGGAAGAGCACTTGTACTCCCAAGGATATATACTGTGCGAGAGTTTGGATCAAAACAGAACTGGCTTAAACTGGATGATGCTCAAAGAGGCGTTAACCTCGTTTTCTGCCTTGATCTGATTCGAAGTGTTTTGAAAGAAGGTGAAGATTTTAAAAAAACTTTTACGTACAGTAAATCGGCTTTAATGATGTGATCAAGTTCCACCTGCCGGGTGTTTACTTGCTGGGATGTATCAGATTTCCATCAGGCATTCAGAGTTCAGCTCATGCTTTGTTGAATATTATATAGACCTATATAGCAAATGAGGGAGGAGATCATGAGTGATTGATCTTTACTTTCTATCCCACAAAGGGGGAATAAATTCCCCCCGTCTGCAATTTTTAAATAAAACGAGCTCCAAAGCTCCTGCTTCTGTTGTAATGGAAATCCAATTACAGACAAGCAGCTGTTTAGGTAAGGCACAGGAAATGTCGAAGTGCATGAGATTGAACTCAAGTTGACTTGGTTTTAGCACATCTTTCTCGAAATGTGTGACTGACACGGCTTGCCTCTTCAAGATACTGTTCAGTTTAATACCAGTGTTAATGGCATACTTACATAATATGATGACTCAAATGGAAAATCCACCCCAGAACAGAATTTGCATATTCCTGTTCAAACATGAACATGAACATGAATACAGATTTCTTCCTTGCCAGGAACAACCATGTCGACATGACTGAGGCACATCCTGTAAATGTCTCACTGACAGTGAATCCAAATACGCAGCTTACGCAGCAACTCATTTTTACAGCTGCATTTTATGCAGTAGTGTTTGATCCATCACGATTTGTTCAGTTTATATCGATTAATTGAGCAGTCTGTGATGTTGTATTTTAGGCTGGATTTTCCCTCTTTAGTACAATCCATTGAACTCGTTGGGTCGAGTTCGGATCAGATACTTATTGCTGTTTGACACAGCCGCTTTTCATCAGGCGTCTTCTACCTAAGCTATGAGGTGACACCGTGTTCAGTTTTTAATCAATAAAGACTATAGAAGAAGAAGAGGGAGAAGACTGAATGACCAGTTGGCTCCACAGTTGACACTATCCTTTGATGATTCATGAAACAAAGTGAAAATCATGGATGAAACATTATTGACTTGTCTGGTATTCCTCGACCTACACATGCTGGAAATCAATGGCAGATAGTCCCTCCTTCACTGAACAGCTAGCGTAAAAGTGTCATCAAGTGATGTACTCAACCCCCCAACAGTTCCAACATTAGGGCACTGTGGTGGAATCAGGCACCTCCTAAGTGCAAATGTGTGTAACTGTGTGACCCTGTGAAGCTGAAACAAGCTTTCATGCTCTCCAGCCTTCTCTGATTGAATGCAAGTCCCTGCATGACTTTGATTTTTTAGTAGATCAAGATACTTTATACATATTTCATGCCCAGGAGAGATTCATCCTTGATTTCAGTTAAGGTGTATGACACAAAAAAACACCTCCAAATGAGTGTATTTTAAGTAGTATCATTGTATAAATGTTGAATTACTTAACATGTTGGAACAGTTAGATGCTGCTTGGTAGTTGTGTGGGAAGAACTTTCTTGTTATACTAAAGTCAGCTAAATATATTGCCAATTTATGAGGAATGAATGGTCCGTTCATCTGAGTTAGCCGGTAAATTCTAGCATATCGTTTCCCCAACATCCCAAAGATCCAGAACAACCCGTGCAAGCACGATCTATACGACTGTTCCACCACCACAAGAGGTTGCTAGTCATTGACCACAAGAAGATACAGACACAAAGGACAAAGTCATATTTTCATTCAGGATAGTTTCTCTTTCCTTGCTTTTTAGTGAGAACATGCTCTGATAGGCTCTTGCCTCCAGTGACCCTGACTCGAATTTTCTCATAAAAGCAATAAATTAATGATCAAGTATATCGGACAGTACCATAGCTACTGCAGTCGAGTATCAATCAACACGTATTGGTGTATATTAAAAGTATCCAGCCAGTCATTGATTGGTTTAAGCAGCAACAGGCATTTAAAGGCTGTCATTGCTTGACAGAGCCTTAATATTAATGTTACTCTTGCTCACCCCAAATATTACCATTTTCTTTTTAATCCTGTCTGGCGTTTTGAAGATAACTGCACCTTTAAGGGACCGAGCGTATCTATCAATTCACATCAAAGACGAATGTCCGAGACATTCGAATACCTTGTCTGTCAATAACTGGTAGAAATTCAGACATTTCTGATCATCATTATCTGCTGTGTCTTTGTTCTGTGGGCAAATGTGCCTGGAATGCTTCAAAGGCATGTTAATCAAGCCCTGTGTGAAGATGCCAGGAGACCAATTACACTTGTGAGCTGCACTTCAGCTTTCTCATTTCCCCGAATCCTGCTGCTCAAATATGGTTATAGCCCAGATTTCTTTTCCACACCGATGAAATAGTTGACCTTGACAAATAGCAGAATGCAGAGAGGAATTGGTAACATGGAAACAGCATGGCAGTATTTTAACTTCTCTGCAGCTGCTGTCTAAAGCTGCAGTGTCCGCTGTGTATGAGATACATAGGTCTGTATTTTCAACAGAACATAGACTGGCTTTGTTACTCAAGGCTTGTATAAATGTGGCTGTAGATTGAATTCACAGAAGATTCAAAGGTGATTAGAAGTTCTTCATCACTTTTTCATTGATTCAACCTGGACTTGATAACACTTAGTAGCTTTTCAAGGTCCAGTTATATGATTCTTTGAGCAGGAAACGTTTTTTATTAACTTTCATAATGGCCCAAGGTCACTTTTATTTTTCGAGCGCCATAACTGCCATCCAAGATGTTAAGGCAAAAAGCCAGTCTTCCTTCGGAAGTGGAGCTTCCAGAGAACAGATGCAGCTTGAACAATGTGCTCTTCGTCCATCCAGCTGTTTCTCATTTCACTGCAGGGTGGACTGAAGAACAGAATCCGTCACCAGTGGAAGCTGGGTCCCAGTTGGCCTTACGAAGCCACAGCCTCGTCCTAATCACTGTCTGTCCATCCATCTGCAACGAGATTGATACGCCTCTGGATGTCGTGAAAGGCCCCGGCATAACCCTTGTGCCCACCAGCCAGCGAGGGCCTGTCTTTGCTCAGCTGGCACTGCACTCTGTTCACACCAGGACAAACTTGATTTGACCAGAGGGAGGCTCTCGTGATTGATGATTCCACCACGTATCTTCAGCCACAGCAATCTGGCCTGGCTCGACTGCTGTGCGGATGCTTGTGTGTGGGTGCACGTGTGTGAACAGCTGTCTGAATGTGACAATGAATAAAAATTTTATGCCATTGTGAGTATGGATATTTAGGGCAGAAAGACTTTGGATGGGCAGGTGCAGAAGAATCCACATTGGCCAAGTCATATGCGCAGCTGTAGCAACTCCAGTTGTTCGCCTGTTGTTTGTGGTTCAACATTTCCCAAGCAAGTGACAAGCTTGCGAGCCCACTCTATCCAGGCTTTGTTAAAGAAAGCTCAAAATGCCAACGGGGTCCCCTCACACCCACAGGTTTTCTCAGCTGTGGCAGTAATCAGCGCTGAGAAGTGTCGTCCGTGGCTTGGCACCCAAAGCCAGAAGCTTTCTACACTGCTTCTTCTTCTACAACTTCCTTTTTTTTCTCTTAAATGTCATCTCCCATCATGTTCATCTCCCATGGTGTCCCTCTAGGCTAGCAAACACGGAAAGCACCAGCGATCCAGCATTATTTTAGCACAGCGTGGATCTATTCCTGCTCTTTGTGGCGAGGTTTAAGATTACAAGTTGATAGAAGACAGACGCACCGCGTGTGGACAAATGAATGCGAACCCCTCATGGAAAAATGGAAAGGCGAAATCACCCAAGGATGGATGTCAATTTACAACTTGCCTACAGAGGTCAAGTAACCTGCAAAGTGGTTTAGTATGTGGGCTTTCAAAGGAACATGAATCTAAAGGGTATGTGCCCAAATCATTCAGTCAGTAAAGAGAAAAGGGTGAATTATATCATATGTCAAGGGAAAGAACCAGGAAAACGCTGACAATTCATGCCTCAGACACAGACAAACTGCATCGCCAAAGAGGGACAGCAGTCAAAAGTTGAAACTAAATAACCCAAGGGGATCTGATGGACAAATTTAAATTGAGGTTGACAAATACAACTAATTGACATGCAACCTATGGCCTACATTTGTTCCAGTGCTTCCAACGATTTCTCTTTTGGAAGTAACCTCTTTTTTTTTCCCCGGCTGCCTCAAGTTATTTTGAGCATCTCTCACTGTAGAGAAACCTAAAGCAGAACGCACACATACGGAGGCACACAAACACACACACACACCAGCCTTAATGACATAAATGGCATGTAATGGTGATGATACGGAGCTGGAGGGAAAAATAAATCACTGATGTAATGTTTCCGGTGAAAAACCGAGTCGTCTCTGCAGAGGAAAGCTCATGCGAGGGGCTCCATCTACTGTTCGCTTCGGTGAACTTCATACCGTGTGTTCTGACAAAGCTCCAGCTGACTCACTTCGGCTCTCTTGCCCCGTAAACGAAAGGGGACAGCCAGACTCAGCAATGAGGCTGAGGCAGTATAATTTATGCCTGTGAATTATGGATATACCAAGCAAGTGAAGGCCAATATATGTTTTATACCACGCTCCCCTCCATTTATTTTGGCTGGGGTTATGACTTGATAGCTGGCAGTTCTATTGATGATGGACTTCCTGATTTATCCTCTCAAGTCAGCCAGGGCCATCAATTAAGGCGCCTTGCCAGGACAGACATGCCGAATGTACTGTCACCTGTTGTTTATGACTGACTGTCTATGCTCTCGGGAATAGGCTTCCTGCAGAACGGGGCGGGTTCGCCACTATTCTGCTCACAGCTGTGATTATTCCCAGACATGAGGCAGTAAAACAATGCGCGTTACCCAGCTGCAATTTGCGCCACCACTAAACCAGTACTATCTATTTCCCAGCTTCATTAAAACAGCCTCTTTTTTTTATCTGATTATCAGAATTACAGTAACTGTAAACTGAGGCAAGCCCATACATTGCATTGTTTTATAACCTCATAGAAGTCAGGAACATATAATTTCTCACAGATAGACTGAGATGTATATACTATCCATTCCCCTGGAAGCCATCGCCAGCAATTTCCTTGCTCTTTCATCATTCTAAATGCGCCTAAATGGTTTGGGTGTGGGGAGGGCTTGAGCGGCAATAACCGCACCTTTGTGTCAGGAGGGGAATCTGGAATCTTTGATGCTTTCCCTGGCATGAAATGTATTTACAAATACCTTGGCGGGAGCAAATAAAAGGTTTAATATTTAATTAGGCCTAAGGGCATCTCACAATAACGGCCACATTTCTGATCAATGGTATGATGGAGGCATCTTCCTTCACTGTCAGTCGGTGTGAGGAGAAAGCCTGGCGTCCTCCTTTAAACGTTACTACGGTTACTTACACGCAGACAGCACTTCGGGGAGGACAGTTAATCATTGAGCATTTGCAATGCGCCTCCTGGAACGCCGAGCAGTCGGCGAGAGCCACTGGATACATGTTTGTGTACATTTGTGAATTTTAAGGCCGGTGACTTCAGATGATTACCGTGAATGATGAATGGTGAGTGATGAAGAAAAATGCATCGAGGCCCTCTTTGTGCCAACGCTGATGAAACTTTCATGATCCCCGCGGGGTGACCGCTCATGTCATAGTGCACGGCGAGATTGGATTGCATAATCGAGAGTCTTAAACCGCTGCACCCAAGGGGTGTTTTTGAAGACCCCCTTTTGTTTGCCATTTCTTGAGTTTATAATAGCAAACATCGTACAGGTCAGACCTGCAAGTCTGTTGCTGACTGCGAAATTAAAATAAAATAAAAAATACAGGTGTTGATTGCTTCAGTATGTGGGTGCTCATACACACATATAGATTTATTTATTTTCAGCAAAATCTTAATCCAATGATCATCTTGGCAAATAATTTTAGTGCACTACTTTGAGTCTGTCAGCCAAACAATCGTGGGAAAAGTGCAATTATGTCGCATTTATGATGTTGCGAATTGAGTTTTGGTCCACCGAAATAGGTTTTGAACAAGCCTTAGTATCGTGAAGTGATATGTGTTTAGTGTTGTGTGAGTCCCACACAACATTTTGCCCTAGGTGCTCTGTATATTGCACATCTCTTCATGCAGGCGGTCTCGTTGTCAGAGCTACAGTTCATTTATTTTACTTTTTCATAAAACTATATAAAGGGAAACATTTCTAATAAAAACTGTGCCGTTCAGACAGGAAGATTGTTAGCAGTGATTTCTCTTTGTTTCGCTTCTTTTGATAGTGTGTAAATCACATTGTAACACCACATTTTCACCATATTTTGACTAAATTTATTAGTTCTACATCACTACATGCCTTAAAGGTGTAATACGTAAGAGTTTTAGTCGAAACATTCAAAATTATCAACAGAATGTTAAGAAATAACATTCTGAGTTCTGATAATATGCCAAATCTACTGTACTTACTGTATGTATTGTAAAGTTAGCATGCTAACCAGCTAGTTGTGGCCTAGCCTGTTGTATAATACCACTTTCCACCTCAAAAAGCGATAGCGAGCTACTGTAGCGTTCAGTCTGCTCTCAGTCCAACAACAATGACAATGAGATGGTTTTCTTGCTGGGTTTGGCTCCTAGCATGCAGTGGCTAACCTCACCATAACCCCTGCTCAGTCCTCCAGGGGCCTCCTATTCTACCACTTCGTACCCTCTTGTCCTTGTCCTCGTCTTTTCCCTGCCCGAAGCCACTGTGTCTTTGTTGTCCCCGGAGTCGGACACCTGGTCATAGCTGCTGTAAATCACCTCTGTATTCCCTGTCGTCAAACTGGCCTTCATTGCTCTCAGAGGCTGTGTGCAATCCCACTCCCACCGTGTTCACTAGGACGTTGGTTGCTGCCTCTGGTTCTGGTGCCCGTTCCAGCGGCGCTCCCCACCAGCATTCCCAGTTAGGTCTTTCCCACCCTGGGCCTGAAAGCATCTAAAATCCAAAACTCTGGTGCTCATGATGTAAACACAAACCCCAGAGCTCAAAGCTCCCAGTCCAGGGTAGGGTTACCATCCATACTGTATACTACGGGATCATCAATATAAAATGCACCATCCCTTCCTGAATCAATATGGGAAGCTATTTTCATGGACACCCTACTCTAATACATGCACTGTATTTTGACTTTCTTTGACGGACATGAGACATTAAAGAAAAAAAACATAAGAGTTTCAGACGGTGACACTGAATGTCTGGCTCTGTTAAGACTTTCTGAACAATGTTTGTATGAAAGGTGCTATACAAACTGAGCTGAGCTGATAATGGCGGGCAAGTTGAGTTGTCACTCAACGCCATAGATGTCCCGGTTAAACGTCGGCAAATACCGGCAGCTCAAGTCCACTTATAACAAGAAAGAGGCTGTCCAAACACAGATCTGAGTCGATCAGTCTTGTCAGTGATGCAGAGTACCGTAATAGAGTATTTTCTGTTGCCATAGCAGACTGTCCGACCTGAAGCAACGTTCAGCGGGTGACTACCGCATCTTCAAAAGTTGTTTTTGACAGATGAAACATTATGCTAAATGTGATCTGATGTTTTAATTCTTGATATTACTGTGCAAACTGGACTTTGAAATTGATGTAGAAAAAAAAAAACGCAAATTGGTGCATAAAAATTCAACCGGATGAAGTGTTTCACATTCAAAACGTGGAAATATCCACACACCCACAGACATATTTGGAGATGCACAGCTAACTGAGCTGATTAGCAACAGCACCTACACTCAGCAGCAATTAGGGGTTACTTACTGGTGATACGCTGGCCCCTACTTATTTGGAATATGACTTCAACAGGTGGCCAACTCTTACATATGGCACCTTTTAAAACACGAATGCAGCACTGAATGAGGAAATTTAGCCTCACGATGATGGTTTTGCAAATGAACCTGAGCTTTGCAAATGTTTTTGCAGTTTCCACTTTGTTTTTTTTTTTTTCCCCAGACAACTAATTTAAGAGCTAAATCGGCAGAGAGGTGACGTCAAAGCACAGCAGTTAGCATCAGAGGAGCGTTATTGACAAAAACCTCACTGTTGTGCAAATTAGCACACCTGCTCTGCGGCGCTCGAGCCTTCAATGCTGTGCTATCAAAACACACAAAGCTTAACAACAGCTGTCAAAGCTTTGTGACAGCTGTCACGGAGTCAACACACTTTAGTCTGCCTTCTCTGTCTGCCTACCTTCTGAGTGCTGCAAAAAAAAAAGAGGTGCATATCACATTTGTATTCCTCATGACAGGATGGAACCTTTTCTGCTTTAGTTTTAATCGGAGAGACCCGACCCGTACTCTTGAGCCAAATAGCAACGAGGGGAAATGTGTTCTCTTCTTTGGGGACGTTTGTTTCGATGAACTGAACTCACGCAGGGCATGTCAGTACCTCAGAGAGCGAGTGCATAAAACATATAAATGCCCAATTATAGTTGCTGCAAAGATAGTTGAATTTAAAAATGAATAACAGTGAGCATTACATAATTCACAACGGTTAGTTATGTAAGTGGCCCAAATATGGAGAACAGACAGGGTATTGTCTGTTACTCAAATGGTAATCTCTGTGCCTGGATGACTATTTTTATGTCATTGTGACTACAAGCGTATGTTTTCACATGCTTGCTTAACTCTTTGTGCATTTAACCGCCCACATTGTGTTTTTGTATTCACATGAATATTTCTCTGAAAGGAACATGTAGAAAAAGGACGTGACATTGGTGAAGGCTCGGAGCAGAGTCTTTTAAAAACTCCAAGTACCTCTGGTGTCAAGGTGGGTTTAGTCTGCCGCCCTTCCAGAACATGTCAACATGTTTTTTTCTTTCTGTCTCGTTCTTGGTTCAATTCAGCATGAAGGTTGCTATACCCGGGCTATGAATGGCTGAGGCTGAGATGCCGCGCGGTGTTTCCCTCAGAACCATAACATATAAATAGAGGATCCCGAAGCATGACGAATTATCGCCCATATGTTTGGATACCGGCTTCCACTGAGTTGTGTTTATACTCTTTCTCTTCAAGTCTGATACTGTCCACATCAGTCAAAAAGTTTAAACATGTTTTTCTTCCGTATTCCAATCAAAAGAAAAAAAACAAAAAAGATGATTTATTCATATCCACCTGCCTGGTTGTTCTGCACAAGGGTAAATTGTTTTTTGTAGAATTTCAGCTACTGTGAGACAAGGAATGGTCTGCTATTGAGATAAATTGTCTCAGTGCAGAACTAAAAAAAAAAGTGAACTCAAATTGCCTTGTATCCTTGGGCAGTGTTCTCCAACTAGAACTTTAGCGCGTTCCCCAGTACGTTTTGAATTGATGATACTTAATTGATGCTTGATACTTAACAAATAATTGAATTGATCGAGAGCAAGAAGTCAGAATTTCCCATGTAACACTCGATACATTTTGATGAACATACTAGCTATTCAGAATTTCCCATACTAAATGCCCTTGTCTTTGTATTACAGTCAAACCCAGGGTGAGCGGTCCAAGCAGATTGTTCGCAAAAGTATTTATTGGAATACAACTTTCATTAATGTGTTTCCAATTGTGTATAATCGCCTGAAAATAAGACTTAAGGTTTTGAGTCCTTTATATCTGCAGTGAGAGTGGGTCCACTTCCATGGAGTCCGCCATGTTGAACCACCATTTTTGTACAGTAGCCCTGAGCAGACATACCAAACTCTGATCTAGATATGGCCTTTTTTTGTGAACTTTAGAGTTTTTCTTACATGTTTTGAAGAAGAGAATGAGTATTTAATCTGCAACATCCCTGCTAGGGGCCACTAAATCTACACACTGGACCTTAAACCTAAGCAAAGAGTCCTGACAATAGCACCAAAAGCACCCCCTACATGCTTTTGCTTTTGGGTATGATTCACAGAGCAGCAAATACTTAGATAGTGTATTGTTGCAAATATTACAAAAGAATCAAATTTTTTACCTCAACAGATAAAAGATAAAATTTTAAATCTTTAATTAAGCTTGTTGCTTTGTTAGTGCTATCTTGTTAAGAAGAAATCTACAAAGGAAATAAAGACAAATGTGTGTGTGATGTGAGTCCTTAATTAGCTATTAGAAGTTACATGTTTTCATTTACTGCGTAAGGGCTGAAATTCTTTCCTTTTGGTCTTTTTGATTACTCCAAGCTCTTTTTTTTTTTTGTTTCTTTTTCTTGCGGCTGTCTACATTTCTTGGTTTGTATTCTTCTCGGTCATGTATTATTCTTCTTATCTTTTGTTAGCTCCCTCTTGTTTCATTATTATTTGGCTCACTTTCCTCTGAGGTTTCTCTCTCTGTGTGCGGGTATGTGTGTGCGTGTGTGTATACACCTGCTTTAACTTCACTCATTTTAAAGAGCCCTTAATTCCCACAGAAACCTACATTTAACTTATGAGCTTTTTTGCTTTGACCAAGAAAAGAAAAAGAAATACCAGACTTAACAGACGGCTCAGGTCTTGCCCAAATCCATCCAGTGACAGTACTTAAGTTTCTGTCTACCTAGAAAGGTAAGAAAGCAGCTTGATCTTTTGACTAAGGATTACAGAATGGATGAAAGAAAAAAAAAAGACAGATGAATCGTGCTCTACTTCTTTGAGCAGTTTTTCCTTGAATTGCTTGAATGTTCTCTGTTGTGATACAACTGCTAATCAATGATCATAAAAACCAGACATTCTTTTGAGGATAATTCTGGTTTATCGCAAAGCGAATGTTATTCTTCAAAGGTTTTGCCGTGATTCCTATCTGTAATAAAAAAAACCTTTGCGCTCGCCAAGTTAATTGCTTAGATATTGGAAGGAGGCAACGTTGTTAAAAAGAAGTCAGATGCGGCAAGAATCGAGAGCAGTCAGACAGTCGTGCGGGAAAACCCCTGGGTGTGCCAAGCTTATTTGGAAAAGAAGACAAAAGCAGGAAAGTAAATCAGTCACTCACTTCTTCCTTGGTCATCTTTGACCTAATTTACCTGCCGTAGTTATGCGTCCATCTTTAGCAAACGCAAACCTGGATGCCATCAGGTTGTCATTTCCAACATGTTTGAACATTCCTATGAAAACCTTTTAAGTTGACTTTCTTCGGATTCCATTGAGTACCCCTTTACTGTATTTAAGTATGCTTAAACCTGCGCTGTGCACACTAACATTAGCAGAAATGTACTCAAGACCAATCTGAGTTTAGCAACTAAATCATTCATTCTTTTTTTCCATTAATTGGATAGTCATTTCGGCAATAAAATGTCAAGTTAAAGGTCAGTCCTACATGACAGATTCAGATTGCTTGTTGTTGTTTTTTTGTTTTTTTTTCCAGACAGCATTCCAAAACCCAAATATAGTAAACTTTCACAGCAATCTATAGCACTAACAAGCAGCAAATCTTTAAATTTGAGAAGCTGAAGCCAGCTTTTGACATTTTTGCTTTAAGGGGTACAGCAGCAAGTCTGTACAAGACTTACATAATGTTAGGGGACTTGCAATAGACAGATTTTAGAAAAGAATGGTCGAAACTGATGCAGTACAGATATTTTGCCTTTTAGAACACTGTGTACTACGTTTCATATAATACAACTTAATAGTTGTATTGTAGCAAAATCGTTCATTAAACCCTCCATTCCTCCCATTAATCCAATTCACAGCTGTTAATTCCACTCGCAGAGTTCTGGCAAAATAGCGCCCGATCATCCAACAACAAAGTTGAACCAGGCTCGACTTTTGCTGCAATGGAACTCAACATCATCTGGCAATGCACTGCGTTGCCTGATGGATCACGTTGTAACATGACTCCCTTATTTCTACCGTTTACCTCATGATCGGGGCAACGGATAATACAATACCTGCCGCCATGGTAACTTTTCGGTTATAAAATCTTGTATTATAAACCGCTGTGCAGGGTTTTGCCGTCTGATAAGCCTTTCAACGCATTAATCTGTTACTCCAATTACACTCCCTGGTTTGTATTTCATTGTCTTACATGTAACACCATACGAAGCCCCCCCCCTGCAATGTTTTAACCCAGAGCTGTTTTTGGTCTGAATCCACACTTACACACTCGGGTATTATTGCTGTAATATGATAAAAGTGAAGCTGGTACCAGATTCATTATCGTCCACTGATGAAGGTATGTCTTCCAAAGCACACACACAAAAAAAACCTGACAGAAAAATAAATGTGGTAAACTAAAAGCCCCTGGTGTGCAACATCTTTTTGTTTTTGTGCTGTTTGCAGCGGACTGAATTGATTCACTGCCGGCTGTGAATAGAAAAGCATCCAGTCCAATGAAAGAAGCACACCTGTCCGGATTTTCAAAGTGTAATGGCTTGTTGCTGTTACTTGTGTTTTGTTCATGCTGTGCCAGCATATTAAGTAATGCAGCATGTTATTGCCTGTTAGTTATGTATGAGTCGCCGCTATAGCCAAACACTGTACATTTCTGCTGTGGCTCTTTTGTACTTTGTCTTGATGTATTGGTTTTGTCCCCACTGCCGGATTGTAAGTGGGCTTGCCTTTCATTGTCCTTCATTCTGCCACAACTATACTGTTAGTCATTTATGCCACCTGCTTGCAGAAATGAGATATTCTCTTTCTTTATGTCCCAGCTTTTCAAAGTGTGTGTGTGTGTTTTTTCCCCCCCTCCAAGCACAATCAGACTCTGCCCAGTGCACACCTCAGCAAATCCCTGCTGGCTCCCTGAAATATCCCAGAAACCCCCTTTTCCCTCCTCCAGAGACTAACTGTGATTCCAATTATGAGGAAATATGTACAGGAGATGGGCGACTGTCACAGGTCCTGTGGAAATTTCATTTTAATTAATCTTGGGCAGAAATTGGCAGCTCGGGCATCATGACACTCATCACGGCTCCCTGAAGTAGTTCCAATTTTCTGTCTCAATAGGCATTAAATTAGCAAGAACATTTCCACCTTTGTCACCCCGCCACGCATAACAAATGAAATACATTTGGCTACATGACATAATGGAGTGCTAATAAATGACTCACCACGCGTGTGAGGTATGGGGAGAGACAGTGGCAGGTAAATTGTGTTTGCCAGCGCCTTATCACATCTGGGAGTGTTAAAAAGAAGAAGAAGAAAAAAAAGAGTGTGAAGGAAGTTCAGTTTTGGATGTGTGAGCATGAGGATGCAGACGTCTTTATTATCCGTGTAACTTTTGTTGGATGAATCAGAGATCACTTCCTGGATAGGTTCTTTGAGGTCAGAATAAACTACCTGAACTCATTCCACGATGGTAATATGCTCTGCTTGATTGACAATATTGCGCCCTTATCTAGCAAGCATTACAGCCTCCAAAGTTCGTGAATGTGTCTACTTTGTCTCATTAAGAACTAGTGTCGGCTGACTGATCCACATCACCCACCATTGTTGTGTTTTTGTGAAGCGCGGCCCACGCCGCCGTGACATCATTAACGCCGAGAAGTTTCGCGTTTCTTTTGTATTCGGAGGTTGGTTTGTTATCAAAGTTTCCGCCAAAACCGAAGACGTGTTTTAGCAGCAGATCAATGCAGGCCTATATTTAGAACCGCAAATTAATTTCCTTAAGGGGAAACTCTGGCGCACACTTAGGAGAGGGAGTGCACTCGCACGGATTAACGCGCCGTCGATGCGTTCAGGGTAAGTTTGCGAAAAAGTCGGTGTGAGTCACAAAACTTTATCAACCCACCATGACGTGACGCAAAGGAAATATGCCATTTCTGCACGGGCGTACAGACCTCAACTAGGACTGTAATAAGTAGAAAACAAGTGAGGAGCTCATTTTAGATTTATTATATTGTTTCTGCGTGCCTCACCCTGACAGGCGAGCGACGTGCTTCCATCTCCGTGCAACTCTTGCCACATCAGTGCCTGACTCTCATCCGCCCACAGAGTGCGGTGGGGTGAATTGCTCTACGCTCTGAATGGCTGCGCACGTACAGCACTTGCTGTACATTAGAAGATATGTCTCACTTCGTCCAAAAATCTGAAATCTTCTTTCAAAGAAAATTCTCCATACATTAGTGGAACGAGTCATAGTGGAATCCAGATTTGGGGAATTTACAAAGCTTGTCCAAAGCTTTTGATCTCCCTTTCTTCCAATCCCTTTGTTCACGGCGACTGTGAGCTTATGTAGCTGCCTTGGGAACTCACATGTAAGGGACAACTAATGAGGGTGATCAGTGGGACCAGTATTTGAAGTAAAGATGGAGGAATGTTGTGCAACTTAGGAGTTGAGAAACATATTGGCTGATTGATAAGAGGAAGTCATTGGGAGCAAAACAGGGTTGGGCATCTGTTATACTTGTTGGTTCCCAAAATGGAACCATCATATTCCAGGAAATCAGAATAGAGAATTGTCAGCGGTCATTATATAAGATGAAATATGATGGAATTCGTTATCCGTCAAGGGTTTTGCCATTATTTACACCAAACGATTGTATTATTGGCCAACAAACTTGTTATTTTATCCACAAGCAGCTTCTCTACAAACAAAATGTCCCATGATTAGTTTCTGACTGCACCACTTCCTCTACGGGCATTTTCAAACCTGGGATGTTTAGAAAGATTGAACTGAACTCTGCTTCGTTGCGATTTGTTTAGGCACTGGTGTTGACAACCCGCACCGGGAGCGTTTAGTGGTCTTGGTTGGGTCACAAACTTATTCTGGGATGGTTCATTTAGCAGTGGGTGAACGTGATTCAAAATAGTCCCGACTACCAGGCAAACGCTGCAGTTTTGAGCTAAACGGCTCCTTTAGCCTGGTGCATTTCGCATGCTGGGATCTGGATTAATGAAACCAGCCGTGTAAAGTGGCTAACTGCAGTTATTTTGGTCTATACTCAGGTACTATTACTACTGGAAGAATTAACACTTCATAAGAAAAATGGGTGTTCTATTGGGCTGAGATTTATTAACCAGAAAGGCTCTAGCATATCTTTTATATAACGTTCATATTCATTCAGTAAGACTTCCAGTGATGGTGCAACCTTTTCCTTCCTCAGTACAGATCCATAGAAAAGCGTTTCTGTGTTTCTCCAGTAAAGATGAGCAGGATCTATCTTAACCCCCCCCCCCCCCCCGTCCCTGTCGTCATCTGCTTCTGTGCAGCATTTTAATTGGCCGAGGCTGGCACACCCTTCCAGCCCAGCTGTTTCCCTGCTACATCCCCGAGCAAGACTAGCGTTCCTCGCTAATTACCGCTGCTGTCTTGCGATGATCTGTGACACAGCTAGCTCCCGCGGAATTACCCTCACCTCCCCCATTTACAGTACCTGTCAATATCCTTCCTCATTTTCATACATCAGTGGAAAAAAAAAAAGAAAAATCCGTAAAGTAGAGCAAAGGATTGACCGAAAAATGATGCCCTTTCAAAAGGCTCCCGCAAGACTAATGACTGTTAAAAAGCAATCAAGTGGTAGCAGCAGTCTGGGCGGTAGATCTCTGTATTTTATTGCTAACGCCCAGTCACGGCACCTCTGCTGTTTAAATTATTGCTATGTAAATCACCTGAAGTGCTTTGGTATTGGAAAGCAGCAGATTTAAGATGCTGGTGCATGTGCTAAGTAGACAGTATCCCGATATTCGTGGAGGCCTTCATTTGAGGGACTAACTCCTGCTATTCATCAGCGTGTCAGTCCACCTCGAGCTGGCACTACATTCTGAGAAGTTCGCTAGCGGAACAAATGAAGTCCTCTCTGACTCACAGATAAAATGCTTATTCTGTATTTCTGCAAAAACCGACGTGAAGTGCAGCACCTGAAAGTTCTGATCTAGCTTGTCTTGGAAGCACTTTTTTTTTTTTTTTTTTACCTTCTGTCTTTTACATATTTTGTTCCCCCAGAAGCCTTTGCACACTCCCAGTGTAAAACTTTAGGTGCTTGCAGTGAGATAATGGGAGGTCTAAAGCTATAACTGTCAAGGTTTTGCTTGCATCATATTGTCTGTAAACTCGGGGGCTGGGATATTTTGAGACTGATGAGGTAAGAGAGGTCTTGAAAGCCTCCAGCGATTTCATCTAGGAGTCAAATTCTTCAAGGTAAAGGTTGTTTGCAGCTTCAGCTATTGGCTGGAAAATGGTGTCTGCAATGTTGGGTGCGTCACGGTGAGTGGATCCCCACCCAGAGCTGCTGTAAACACAGGTTGGAAGCTTGTCTCAGTGCAAATCTTTTCATGAGATGTCACTGTCCTCTGCTGGTTTTCAGACAGTATTACACCTCCGGGGTAGAGGTCCATTTCGGCAAAGTTGTGAAGGCTGCTGGTGTGTCAAGAAAAAAATCTCTTTTTCCTGGTTTCTTTTTTTTTAGTCAAATTTGTATAAACTGGAGTCGCACAGTTACCCTGCCGTCGAGGACGACTAATTAGTGGTGGAATTAAAGCTTGTGACCGTTAATGTGCTTATCACAGGAGAAAAAACCATTGTGAGAATTGATTGTTGTATTTTTTGAAAAGTCTCTGTCGTATTTCCCAGCGCGCAGGCTTACACCTTTTGCAATAACGCGTTGCCTCGGTCGGTGGCTTGTTTTTATGCCTGTGCCAGATAGGGTGTGAAGCTTAATGGAGTTGTTTTGCTTTGTTGTTTTTTTTCATTCAAGGATCCAAATTGATTTCTCGTGAGCACAAATATATCGGTCATGACCACTGCAAATTTATGTACGAAATGTTGCCACTGTGAGGTAGCAGACCTGCAGTGCCTTTATATCACACATCATTGATCTTTGCATTCGCTTTGGTTTTTAATTTGCGATACCAAGCGGGCAAAATAAAATACATATTGTTCATTGTTTTGGGCCCACAGGACAGTTTTCTTGCAAAGAATAGCTGCTGTTATATATAAATGATCATGTGTTTGTAGTTTAAGAAATGAAACACAAAAATATGCTGTGAGCACAGGGATGCAAGGGGAAAATTACCCTCACACTCCACCACCTCTACACCCCAGAGCGCTGGTCATGAGCCTGCTTCGTTCTGTCAGCAGACCGTCCCACAGGACAAATCTCCGTTCACCCTGAGCTCACGTGAACTTTCAGTAAAACCCATGTCGTATCATTATATTTCAGCGCGATGAGGTTTCCATAAGCTGTTCTTAATGAAGTAATAACATCTGACCTTTGGAATATTGTATCAGAGAGCAGTCACACTTCACACAGCAGTCTCTCCAAACTAATACAGACTTGTTTTCACCGTGCCTTATCTTGTACGTTCACTGCAAACAATTTGAAAATTAGTATTTGTCTCTGAGATCAAATATGTTGTAGTAGAAATGAATTAAACAGGTTTTTTTGGGGTTGGTTTGTTTGTTTGTTACATTCTCTCCTGTTATTTTTGCTCTTGGGTTGGCAGTATCTGCCAGACGCTTGCTCTGTCTGTCACCTCTTTAGTCCAGACTTGTCCAAATTAAAGGACCAGTGTGTAGGATTTACTGACATATATGGCGGTGTAGTTGCTGATTGCAACTCAGTTGCTTCACTCTCACCCTCGCGCTCCTTCCTCGAAACTATGGTGGCTGAGAAATGTGTGGAAAACACTCAACTATCTGTCTAGAGCCAAAGTTATGTTGTGGGCTTCCTGGGCTACTCCAGAACACAACGGTTCAACATGGTGGACTTGCGCTGTCTGTTCTTAGGGTGAGGGTTGCAAATAGAGCCTCCTAAATCTGACACACCGGACCTTTAAATTAAAAAAAAAAAAAAAAAGCGCCAAATTGTCATATAATAATATGATAATAATATTACAAAAAACTTTTTTTATGCTTGGCTAAGGTGGAAAACTTGATCATCAAAGACCAAAAAGGCCAAAGACGATGAGGTGCAGTGGTGAGTGAAGCATGTGACACTGAAGCTTCCGCTCCACTGAAGAGACTTAACATGATACAAAAATATACAAGTGTTTCTTTGCATTGTTGAGGACTTGAATCTTTTAATCACGTCGCCTTACGTGTTCTCTCCTGCCTGAATCTTCTCTGATGCCAGTTTTCTGAAGAAGTCAGTTAAAAGTGGCACCGATTGTTGATGGAGGCCCGGCTAATCTGTCCCCTCCTATTTTCTTCTCATTCTGGGAGAAATTTGCCTCCGGGGGCTTCCTGCTACAAATCCTTTCAGGTGATGTAAGCCTTTCTGTCAGAAAGTCCTGAGAGCAAACCTCTCCCACATGCGGGTGTTCTTCGTGACCTTTGTGCTAATTAGCCAATCTTAGCATGCTCGCGAACTAAAAATGGCGAACCCGGTAAACATGCTAAACATCAGCATGTTAACATGAGCACGTCAGCGTCGGACCATAGATGCCTCTGTAATGGATTCACATGGGATTCATTATTTCAAACATTATTGCCTTTTTCTCTTGTTTACAGAGAAGCAGATGATGGCAAGGAAAAGCGAGAGCTGAGATGAAGTGAGTGGCGTGAATACAGCCCTGTGATGAGAAAGTAAGAATGACAAGCAGTTGCAGGCATTGTCTTAGAGGAGAGGGAAGGGGGGGGGAGACACAGAGGCAGGCAGTCATATGAACTGCTCGCATAGCTCCCTCCTAATAACTCCCACTGTGCCATTTTTACCAAAGGCAAGGATTACCATTAAGCCCGAGTCACATCTTCTCACATGATCCTCCATCCCGCCTAAGGTTTATTCACACTCATGCACAGACGTGAGCACACACAGACTGGTAGCGGGGGAAGAGTGGGGATGAAAGGGAGGTCGGCTGAGCGGTGGTCACGGGACAAACAGAAGAGCTGGGACCTCGTGTAGCACCTGAAGCGGAATAATGCGGCAGATTTTTTTTCGAAATAATAAGTCAAACACGCCTCATCTTTGCGCAGTTTGTGAGTTTGTTGGCATCCCGGGCCAGTTGATGTCCACTTCGACAATTAGATTATCCGTGACATTCAATTACTGTTGTGTTTACGCGACTAATCTACCGTGAGTTATTTCAAAGATAACTGACAAATTAGCATTCGCGGATGAAAATAAAACTGCTAAATTCTCACACGGCAACAGAACAAATTAGTTTGCAGTTATCTGTTTCTCTGCCTCACTTTTGTAGCCATAATAGGTTTGTACTGGCTCTTTGTCATATTCATATATACTCGTTTGACACATTTATGGCTCGGAGTGATCTTTGCGGAAGTTTCCCAGAGAGATAATGAACATAAAAGCTTCTTTCAAACTTAATCAAAAGACAGTCAGTAAATAGCTGGCCCCTCCTCCGCCCTAATGTGACCTTAATGATACTGCAGTGCATTTTCGGGTCAATAACGCTTTGAATTATTAAATACCCACAAATCTATGATGATGATTTATCATAGTAAATTCATTTAGGGCCAATATGAGACTCTAAGGTCAAAATAATGGATCATTACAGCTACTACAGTAGCCTGACATGAAAAAAAAAAAAGATGAATAAGACTAGATGGAGACTCCAGGCGAATCATGTTTAAATGGTCATAGCAACCTTGACACACTAATGGGTCTCCTACGAGTTCTCAAGGGGAAGCTGGGAACTGCACATACATAAGGAATGTGGCTGTATTCTCAAATATATTTCATGAGAATGGGCTTAGTGCTAGCTTTGTGTAATCCTCCCCAGCACGCCCCAATTATGAAACGATACATGCAGACTGGAATTATGATAGCCAACGTGAAGCACATGTGACTGGGTTAAGAATCTTTGCCTTTCAGTGTGCGAGATCACATTGGGAAAAGACAGCCCCCCCCCCTCCCCTCGAAGGGGTGCTGAATCGCTGTGGTGTGTTTTCGAAAGGATTAATACTGACGGCATGAGTTTCCGAAGAGAAAGCCGTTGTGTTTGCTCCTTGAACCTACTTTTCTGTCCCGGGTTATCAATAATGGAAGGTTTTCTCATATCCCTTACTTAACTTAAGTGCCAATACAAGCATGTAAAATACAAGTAAAGGTCTGTTTTCACTAGTCTATGATTACCTGGACATATTAACCTTTATGTTCATGTCCATGTACGTCCATGTTGCAAACAAATGCAGTTCTGTACAAAGTACAATATTTTCTGCTCAAGCAGACTTATAAAGTAGCATAAAATGGATGCACTCAAGCAAAGTACAACTTTAGCACTGAGTACCTTTGTGTTGTGTTGTTTTATTTCATTTACTGACATCAGAAAGGGCTAATTAATGCTAATAGCACCGCCTTAGTGGCTGTTTGTTGTGTTTTAAGGAACCCTGATTATCTGCCTTTCGCTCAATACTGAAATTGTCTTCCGAGCGAAAGGCAGGTGTGCTTATTTCAAACCTAAACGCTGACGTTAATATGTTGTCTCTCTCCTGAAGGAACTCCGACGCCGCCACCGTTTGATGAGACAATTTGGGAAGCGTTGGTTTGCTAATTAGTTATGAGTTGATCCCCTTGAGGATAACTGATACGCGTCCGAGCTGTTGCGAAATAATATGCAGCAATTGGTGCAATCAGACACCTATTGTTCACGCTGTCCAGGCCCTTCTCTGCAGCCCGGTGTAAAACTTGCAGAGAATTATGGGGGTTCTGTAAGGTCGCCTTGTCGATCTTGCCCTAGATTCTAACTCCTTGGGGTTGTAGCTGTAAGTTTTGTCAACAATAACAGCCAATCATTCCCCCTATTACAAAAAAAAAACCCAAAATGCCCCGAGGCTATAGGAGCAGCAGAGCAAAATAATCAGGATTTTGCCATTGGTATCATCAGCTCATTTAAACTAATCAAAGGTTTAACCATAAACAAATGCTGGAGGGGCGATCGGAGGGAGAATTCAAATGAATGTAAGAAAAAAGGTAAGCCAGAAGAAAAAGGAGAGGAGCACACTCGGAATGATTAAACACGTCCTTTTACTTGCTGACTCAACTTTCACCTTAAATTAGCACCTGGTAAAGTTGTTTTGACTGGATACATGGGTGAAACATCTATAGGGGCTTTTCATACCCACACAGACTAGCTCATTAGTCATGAATAAACACGGGGGAAACAACTGCACAATGAAGGGTCGCGTCAAGTCTAGTAAAATAACCCGGATGATGTAATCAGGGTTATCTCAGCTTTGACTTGGAGGCAGAAAATGTCTGTCATGAAATGCGGTTTCAAATGGGACGAGCGGAGTTGGGGGAGTTGGAAGATACGGGCATTTACAAGGCACAAAGGGTCTGAAGATGCACGACGAGAATGAAGAGAAGTCAAATGACATGAAATATGAAAAAAACAGCGTGTGAGTGTTTCCTTTGTGTTTTGTCGAGTCATGTCAGCAAAAAAAATATTTTCCTTCTGAGCTTACTTGCAGCCCCAGGTTGATTGTTTTAATTCCACAAACATCTACTCGTGTGTGCGAGGGGCCTTCATTTGGAAAAGGCTATCACTTCATAACAAATTAATTTTCATAAGCTTATAAAGGCGTACTGAGACGTTACAGTCCATGTGCACCTATTAATTCGTCATAATTTGTGTTTTATTCTGCAGAGACTGTCCTCTTCCTCACATTTAATGTTTGGAGTCATTTGGGTGTAAATGCAGCAGGACCCAGTGGGTTTTTAGGAGAACAATGCTGTGCATGATCACACTACTTTATTTCCCTCCTTCCACAGTAGGAAATGTGATGTTATGTGATGGCATCACGCGGGAGTCCGAAAATCCGGGTAGTCATGCGCTAATCCGGTATTTAAGGTCGATTGTTCACTGGTTTAGAAGCAGGGCTCTTGGCGCATGGAAGGGGAAGTTTAATACCAACTTTGTTCATAAAGAAAGCAAGTTCGGATGTGTCCAAAGGATCCATGTTCGTTTTAGGTTAAGTTTTAGTTGAAGGTCAATATTCAGTCAATACGACTCCAGATCAACCGTGCGTAAAATTTGGCAACAGTTTTTTTGGATAATGTTTCAGTACTGCTTTTTGGTGCTTGTGGGCGCGGTGGTCGTGAGCGCTCAGTTCCCCAGAGAGTGCGTGACACCCGAAGGACTCAGGAGTGGACAGTGCTGTCCGTCCCCATCTGGCCTCAACGACGACCCGTGTGGCTCCAGCACGGGGCGCGGACAGTGTGTGTCCATTGCGGCGGACGCGCGCCGTCACGGCCCTCAGTACCCGCACGACGGGCGGGATGATCGGGAACGGTGGCCCATCCGCTTCTTCAACCGTACTTGCCAGTGTAACGGGAATTTCAGCGGTTTTAACTGTGGTCGCTGCAGACACGGATGGACCGGAGCCAACTGTGACCAGAGGATTAATGTTGGTAAGTGCGCTTCCACTGGGAGTCTTGGAAAATATCCAAATTACATTCATGTCATCACTATAATGATTCTAATTCATGGGGAGTTAGGAGAGGTCGTAGCACCTCTGGAGCTGGCTCTTTGCTGTTGCCCAGCGACACTCTGGCACTAGTTTAGGACTCCGAACCAAGCCGAATTAAGAGGTGTTGCGAATTTGATGTTTCTACAGGACAAAGACAGAGTTTTGCCTCAATTAATTCAAAGTAGCCTCCGTGAAAGAAGCTGAAAAAACCCTAAAACTTGGGAAAATGCATATGATTACAAAACGAATTGATTAAAGCTGCCAATTACGCACACATCCTGAACTCCTTTCCTCGCTCATTAAAGGAAGATTGCCAATTAACGCATGACTGATTGTGTTAATCCACTTTCCCTTTGCTGTAATCCCCCAGTAAGGAGAAACGTGATGCAGCTCAGCGCCGACGAGAAGCGTGCCTTCGTTAACGCGCTGGACCAGGCCAAGCGCACGGTGCACCCGGACCTGGTGATCGCGACGCGGCGCTACGCGGAGATCTTCGGCCCGGACGGGAACACCGCGCAGTTCGAGAACATCACCATCTACAACTACTTTGTGTGGACCCACTACTTCTCTGTCAGCAAGACGTTCCTGGGTGCGGGGCAGGCCAGTTTCGGGGGGGTGGACTTCTCACATGAGGGGCCCGGATTTGTCACTTGGCACAGGTACCACCTGTTGCAGCTGGAGCGAGACATGCAGGTGAGATACTGTATAAAGAGGGTGTGTAATTAGACTAATCGTGCTATAATGGCATGCATAATAGTTCCGTGAAATAGCTCTTGTGTGACGGGTCATTTTAAGATTAAAAATAGATTTTCTCCGTGGAGGGTAATCGCCACCTCACTGCTTATCCACATTTTTTAATGTACTTAATACATCAGCGACTAATAGCCCCTTTCAGCCCAGCTGTCGTTTCCTCCATCGTGTTTGTTTTACCCCCCTCATAACTGTATCGGCGAGGAAATCATAATGCACGACGCAATTTCACGCTTTAATAGGCGAGCGGCGCGCGAAATCCGATTTTAAGCGCTTTGCGGGATTCGATTTGATCTTTTGAGGCTGCTTGTAGCAAAGTATTGAACAGAGCTTTTGGTGAAAGGGCCTTATTAAACTGCACCAAAGGTGATGTATGGAAAAAAATCACTCCCAGAGAAGAGTTTGTAGAATTATTATATCCAACCAGTACTTCACAATAAGGCACTTGGAAGCAGTGAAATTGAAGTTCTGCGTGTTGGACAGAGTCTCCATCCTCACACTGGATACAGGTTGATGGTTAAGTCAAGCTCCCAAGTTAGCCACTTTTTCAAAACTCTGTTGAATATGCAGACTGACAGGCACAGATTGCAGGAGAGTGTTCACTTTTCAGGATGAAATCTGTCAGCCAAGACGACTAAAAATAAAATGTCCCGGTTCCTTGTCGTGCAACGGAAGCATGTCTGGTTAAAGGTTTCATGAGCAGCAGTTGGTATCCATTAATGCTTTTCTAATAAAAAAAAAGTGTAGACTTTCAGAGCGTGGGGTAGTCACTTTAAACTTGATTCTTTTCTTCTTAAAGTAGATGTTCCCTTGAGCTCAATGAGTATTTGTACTTGACACATTCACTTATAATTCTACCTGTATGTTTTCACTACAGTCCAAAAAATTTTGTAGATCTTTAAAGCAAATGCATGAAAATTGTATCCAATTTATTCCGCACGTCATACTTCATTACCTAAGGGGGTGGAAGACATTGTTGAGAGGCCAAAGTGTCAAATGTTGTTTCCGTCTTGTTTCAAGCCTTATCTCCACATTCACAAGCTCTGTTTGTTTGGAACCACCAGGATATGCTGCAGGACCCGTCCTTCGCCCTGCCCTACTGGAACTTTGCCATCGGTGGAAGCACATGTGACATCTGTACAGATGACCTGATGGGAGCCAGGAGCAGCTTCGACATGAATTCCCTGAGCACCAACTCTATCTTCTCCCAGTGGAGGGTCATCTGTGAGAGCGTAGAGGACTATGACACCCTTGGAACCATCTGCAACAGTAAGACTATTGTGTACCAGTCCATGTTTACAGTGATCCTATTTATTCTTTGCTTTCCTCTGCCTCCTAACTTATTTTCCTGTCACCTTCCAGGCACTGAGACTTCTCCAATCAGAAGGAACCCAGCGGGAAATGTCAACCGGCCGATGGTCCAGCGTCTCCCAGAACCCCAGGATGTGGCTGACTGCCTGCAGGTTAATACTTTTGACACAGAGCCCTACTATTCCACCTCCAGTGAAAGCTTCAGAAACACAATTGAAGGTGACTACAAATATATTTGTTGCACTGTCTGGCTGCCCTACGGTGTTTTCTTTTCTTATGCCCTTTCCTCTTGTTTTGACAGGCTACAGCGCCCCCAAGGGGAACTATGACCCTGTGGTGAGGAGCCTCCACAACCTGGCCCATCTGTTCCTGAACGGCACAGGAGGACAGACTCACCTCTCACCCAATGACCCCATCTTCGTCCTGCTCCACACTTACACCGATGCTATTTTTGACGAGTGGTTGAGGAGACACGGCGCAGGTGTTTTAGCAGCAAAATCTTTGTTGTTCCTATCGTAATACATTCATGTTTGACTTCTTTCCTGTTGGCACTGTGAGCTCTGAGGCTAACTTCAAGTGGTTTTCGACAGATGCGGCTGTCTATCCTGAAGAAAATGCCCCCATCGGACACAACAGGGGTTACAACATGGTGCCTTTCTGGCCTCCGGTGACTAACGCCGAGATGTTTGTGACCGCTCCGGAAAACCTCGGTTACTCTTATGAAGCTGAATGGCCAGGTATTCATGTCGGATGACTTCTCACATTTCACTCAAGATTTGAATGAATGCAGGTGGCCAAGGTGATAATCATCCACTTCTACCTTTCCAGGGCAACCTTTCACCCTGACTGAGATCATCACCATGGCAATAGTCGCGGCCCTCGTGGTCGTCGCAGTCATTTTCGCCGCCACCACGTGCGCTGTGCGCGCCAGATCGTACAAGATGGAGGGCCACCAGCCTCTGCTCGGGGATCAGTATCAGCGCTACGGCGATGAGAAAAGCCAATCAGTAGTTTAAGCTTTCCCCGACTTGTCTCTTCCCTTCACTTTTACTGTGACACGAATATCCTGTTGCTAAAGTCCGGATCTGTTCTCACTGGAGAGCATGTGTAGATTCTCGAGTGGTACAACGTGATAGGAAGTACTCTGTTTTTATCAGACGTTGTGGTGTACAAAAGTTAACAATTCTCTTTACCCAATGAACAAAGCACTCACTGAACATGCATTTTCTCACGGAAAGGTTTTTTTTCTTTTAAGAGGATGGCTTTCGCAGGCCGCGAAGATCTGACCTTGACGTTTTCAGATTTCGTCAAATTTGGAAATGGAAAATAAAAGTGTGTGTTCAAACAAGCTGAAATGATGTGACGTGAAAAACTGCGTCGGCCACGCCACCGAGTGGTGCACCGATGCCTTCTGTTGCTCAAGCGTTTGAGGTTTCCCTCATGAGGCAATCAGGTGAAAATAAATAAATGAATTGACCTCACTGAACACATTTAAAATAATAAGAGTAACAGGGTCATTAAAACGTACCCTCTTCTGCAATGTTTATGTTAGTTTAGTTGTACAGTGGCGATGACGCCCACAAGGGGGTGCAATAACTCAATTTCTGAAGCTGGCGCCCTCCTCAGCAGAGCTGTGCTTTGGATTTGTGCTTGTTTTTCTAATAATGTAGGAGATAAATTGATCCAAGTGAGCTGAAATGTTATTAATGAACGAAGAGATGATGATTCAGGGGAAATGTAGCAAAGTGCAGAGTCACTGACCTGTGTACTCCCACCATATCCCAGCTTCTTCCTTTTTTTTCTGTTTTTATGTGAACATGGTGATGGATGCTGTTCTGTTTTTACATTTATACTTTATGCCAAATTATTTAAATGATTGCATTTTACGCGCTTCCGCGGTGGCTTGTCCGACTTTTAAACTGTGTAATCATGTGATTGAAACGTGAATAAAACGCGAGAAATACATGTGTGCGCGCAACATATTTCACACAGTCGGGTCAGAACACTTTTTTTTTTTACTTGGGTCTTAACCCGCCAGTCCTCACCAGGCTGCGGACGGTGTCCTGGCGTAAACGCACCCCGGTGTCACCTCCTCACCTGTCTGGTGTCCGGTTTCAGAGGAAGCTCCCTTCGTGGGAGGGTCCACGGAGAGCACGTTGCCGTGTGAGTGTCTCGCTACTGGCCAGACGCTTGAACGGGGAGGTCTGTCGGCGTAACGGCGGCGCCGCGGTGGATCCAACGCGAACTGTCTCACTTCATTCCGCGAGCGGAGTTGTGAAGGGGGGCACGCGCCGCCTGTTGCAACTTTTCCACACTTTGAACTGGATATAAGTCTCTCGCGCGCGCCTCTCCGCCCTCCCCTATACGCTCGCGACTCTGTAATTTACTTCAAATTGCACGGTGAAAAAAAAAAAAAAGTGCAATCTTTCTGGCGGTCCGCAATGGACGAGGATAACAGCGTCATGCCCGAGCTGAAGGACATAGAGACGAAATTAGGTCGAAAAGTGCCGGATAGCCTCATCCGCTCTCTGGTCGCAGGGAAACATCACGAAGAGCACGAGAAGTCGGCGCATTTAACGAACCGTAAATATTGTAATAATAACTCCACCGACTTGAAAAGACTGGAGAGCAAAATGCTGTTCCTGAAACAAGAAATGGTAAGCCTCTTTGTTATTCTCCATAGTTTGTCGGCATAAACGCAACGAACCACATGTCACATGCGACGCAGATAGAAAACAATGCCTGCTTAAGCCTTGTGTTATAAAGTTTACTAACTTGTAATTAGGCTGGCGCACTAATACTTAACTGTACGGTACTCAGGTGTGTTATCCTGAGGTGTGAACTGAATGGAAAAAACGCCATGAATATGACAGTTTATATGAGTCAGCTGTCATCTGTTTAGCATGGTTTCTTGACAGGTAGCTTTTGATATCTCTCTAGCATTTATTGGTGGCCAAGCTTGAGTTCACCTGAAAGGGCCAGGCTGTATTTCTAGATGTAAAACAGGTCCACATATCAACATGTGGTTGTTAAATGCAAAGTTCCAGTGAAGGGTGTTCCTCATTGCCTTTTGAATAATAAAAAAAAAGGTCAGCAGGTGATACCAATTCACACCTACAGTCAGCAGAGACCTTTGTTGATGAACCCTCCCCTCCTCCCCTTCACTGCCTCTTGTTATTCAAACTACCATGTGAAGTCTTTTCATGACTACATGTCCTCTGACACTCACTTGCATTATTTCCAAGTGCCCTGCTCATTGAACTGAAACATCACCCCCCATTTTAACCGAGGTCACGAAAGGTATTAAGACTCCTGAGCAGATGGCCCAGTTGACCGAGTTTTGCAGGCAGTAGTAGGGCTGAATCATGGCCAGCAGACTGACCGATCACCCAGACCGCCTGTGTTGATAGGCTTAGATCTACGCTGATGTGACGGAGCATTCGAGTCCCATAATAAGTGGCACAATTGGCACACACCTTGGATTGATTCACTTCTGTTGCAAGCTTGAACTGTCAAATTTACCAACAGACGTCATTTAATTGTGCCGATAGGTGGGAAGGAGAAAAGGAAACAAATTGACTTAAATAGAAATTAGCTTAGCGTGATTCAATTAGTGGTGTTTTATTGTTAGATAGCTCATTTCAAATTTAGGCCATCTTGGGCTTCCCTGTTTTTGTGCCTCCCTTCACAGCTTAGTCACTAATCCAATCAGACTGCTCTGCCTTGCTGTGCGCAAGTCTGGTAGACACACACACACATACATTTGGCAACACTGCAACATTTAGCTAATTTTTAACATTATTTTTCCAGGCTTACATTATATTGCATTGTGCTGCTCCCTCAAAGGTTAGGGACTAGCTTTTGTTTGCTTTATCTGACAAATTAAACACGTTGTAGCAGGTTGAGACCAAATTATACCGCAGTAATTGTGTTTGCTTGAATTCATTTTGTGATACCGACCCACTGGTGCCATCTTATTAAACAGGCGATAGCCACGTGAGCAAAAAAAATCCAATATGACTCTCCGCTTCCGCGTGTGCCTGTGTATAAAGCGGGTGGTTATGCTCACAAAACAAACACACCGGCAGCTATGCGAGCTAAATGAAGGCCGGTTTCAAATCCAACCCCAAAGAAAGGCTGTTGTATGAAGCCAGCTGTCTGGAACACTGTACCAGCCGTCTGCCTTCATCTGCATCATTGCACTTTGACTGTAGCAGGCTGCCACAGCTGCTCATTTACCATTTTTTTTTGTCACCCAGTCCACACAGGGGTCTCCCTCTGAATGATTTCGTAGGCTGTCCACTTCCATCCCCGGTCAATGCCGTGGTTTGTCATGGCAGGAAGTTAAATCAATGGCCATACTGTGTAAAGTAGGGGATATCATTCAGAATCCTGGATTCAAACTGTTTCCTGTGCTGATACATGAGCAGTACAAGTCCCTTTTCCCTTTAAATCTCTCTGTTCACAACAAAGCCTGATAGTCTAAACAAAATAGCACATTGTGTTCTGGCCATGAGAAGACCCGAGAATGCCAACAGGAGACAAAAAAAAACTCACCACAAGGTTGATTTCTTTTTTTTTTTTTTTAAATAGCTGATCTGGAGCCTCCCTTCTTCATCAGCAGATGGAAGATTTTCACACATTTGTTATAGAACTGTAGATCTATAAACTTTTTTCTCTGAATTCATGTCGAGCTTTAATCTCCTGTTTAAAAACTGTGTGATGAGACCGAAAGCTTCAGAACAGAGCTACTAAATAGACCATGTGGTGTGACTGTTTTCTCCATCGCTGTTTCCAACGTCTAGAATAAGTTTGGAACCTCAGTGGTAACAGTACTACGCAATGATGATGGCTCTGGTTCTGTATTATATCAACTTTCATTGTGCTCATGAGGGAACATTGTTCCATGTAGAAGCTGTGTTAAAGGTATAGTTTGATATTTTGGGACATACTTGTGTAGCTAGGCAGGCTGATGTCATTCTCGTGTTTGTTTTTAATGTAAGGCTCCAGCCAACACCAGGTTAGCTTAGCTTACTGTAACAACAAAACTCAAGGAAGTTGGAGCTGGTAAAGTCTATAAAGTAACCAAATCTAGTCTTTATGTGTGTTCTTTAGTGGGTTTAAGAGGTGCTGGTGGGGCATTCTGTTACCTTTGGTAGCTGGCTACCATTTTTATGCTAAGCTAAGCTAACCATCTGCTGTTTTCGGCTTATATATATTAATGGACAGATGAGAAAGTGGTGCTAATCTTCTCATTAAACTTAGAAGAAGTCATCAAACAAACATTTCCCAAAAAGTTGCACTACTCTTTTAAGTGTTGGGCTGTCTGTAAGAACCATGACGTGACCGAGTTGTTTTTGTCCATTTCACAGGCACATCTGCGAGCCATTGACGTGAAGCTGATGCAGCAGCTAATGTCAATCAACGAGGGCATTGAGTCCATCCGATGGATGATCGAAGACAAGGGAGGAGTGGCCAGCCAAGAGGGCAGCTTGACGGGCAGCCTGTACAGCCTGTCAGACAGCCAGGACGGTACCTCGCTGCGAGGCAGCTTAAACAGCTTGAACGACGGTAACAGCGATGGGCTGGACAGTCTGTCTGTGGGTAGTTACTTGGACACTCTAGCAGAGGATCTCTCAGACAACCCCTCACCTACGGATCTAGACTGCTTTGTGGACAAAATCGACGGCGAGGGCTTCAGCAAATCGCCACTGAAACTTAGGGTGGAATCAGATGAATACTACTGCTTTGGATAATGATAAGCTAAACGCGGTGGTTACAGAGACTACTGAGACGTCAAGAAAGATTTGAAAATTTACACTGACAAATTAACACAGATGTCAGTTTTTTTTTCCTCCTTATAACAGCCAAGATGTTGGCAAGACTTACCAAATAACTTGTGTTACTTTTTACCTTGAAACCAGCTTCCTTATTTTGAAACCATTGCCACTTAACGTCACACCAAATGCAAGTGAGAACATGTCTTAATATTTTATCATGCAGGTCAGTTGTATTGAGAACGTGCTCTGTTATGATTTAAAGGTTGTATTTATTGTGGAGTCATTCAATACCTCAGCGTTTAGAGTATACCCTAGCCTAAAATGTGCTAAAGAAGAGTGAATATGAGTAGCAACACCAGCAAAGTTCCTTCTTTATCTGTGGGAAAACTCAGCTTCGACTTTGTCAGGTCAACCACAATCAGCCAATCTAAGTAAAGGGAGTAGATTAGGATTTAGCAGCCATTTGGAAAATTGGACATTTCATGCTGACTGATTCAAGAGGCTAAACTTCTGAACTACATTTAAGTGTTACAGCAAGTGCAATTTGCTTCCATGCCAAATTCTGAGCAGCACCTACTGTAAATGTTAGGCTTTTTAATAGTTTTTTTTAACTTTAATATTTTTGACTGATGGACGTTCTTGAGCTAAAATCTGCGACAGTAGAACTCACGTGCACACACATGAGATTAGTAGCACAGATGCTTGACTGAAAACCAAAGCAATTTGATTGTCTTATAGATCATTTAAGCCTGAGGCGAAACCCTGTTCACACCAGATGGGGGAGATTTGTTGATGGTGGGCATATGTGAAACACATGTTTGCTTTGTGAGCACATTTTTAATTATCTGTTGCCAAAAAAAAAAGGTTTAACGAGGGCTATACATTGCTGTAGATTAACTAGTTGTTTGTTTGTTTTTTAAACCCATTCTGTTGATTTGTTTGACATTTGTATTTTATGCTGCCTGCTTTCGAAAAGAAAGACTCGGTTTTTATTGATTGACGTTCATTTTGTTGTGGAAATGAAATAATATATTGTGATTTTTCTCCTGCTCACTTTGTGTAAGTTTCTTTTAATGTGGCTGTTGTGTGATTCTCTCAATTTTCAGAAACAAAGAACAGCTCGCTGAGCCTGTAATGGAATCTTAATGAGATGGAAAATGAACATTATGGTGCTTTCTTTTTTTGGAAATTTTAAGTTAATAATAACCTCTTAATGAAGTCAGGCTTTGTGGTGCCCTGTGTAATGTGCCATGGAAAATTACCCTTGTTAATTCATTTTGTCACTCCATGTCACTTCCCATGATAAAATACGAAACTATAGGATGATTCCAAATTTGGCAAATTGCTCTCAGTTTACGACCCTTTTAAAGTGTGCGGGCTATTAGCACGGGAATGCCATTTGGGATATTATTTAGGATAGCATACCATAGATCAAGAACAGTGTTACAAGTATCTATCATGAGTGCAATACTTGAACCAAAAATAACACCAATCAAAAGACGAGACAGAATTGAAATTCCAGTCATGCAGAATATTTGATGGCCTGATATGTTATTTTCATTTTTATGCATCTCGCTAGCTTCTTATCTTTCATGCGATAATTGAAGTTCCAGACGGGGTATACAGGGAAAGTCATTATAGGAAAGATGAGAACCTTGGTCTCTTTGGCTTGCAAATGAATGAGTGGCCATGGGGCGCAGTACTTCAGTAGCTGTCATACTGGGATCTGGAAATCCTGCCTTGTTAGACAAGCCTTCAATTATTCACGTTGTCCATAGATCTCGTCTTATTTGGAACGATATGTAATTATCGAGGGTGTTCTCTGAATGCGTGACCATGCGTCATATGAAATGGCCATACTAACAAGATTGGACACAAAAGCCACTTTTAGTGTTACGTTAGTTCAGACAGATGTAATCACTTTATCCAGGCACATCAGGCTACTTGGAACTCTGTTTTCAGCGGTTTTATTTGGTTTTATGCTGCCTTTCTTTATCTCTGCCTCCCAGAGCCTTTGGCAAGCTTAAGCTCCTCGTCAAGCTGAACCAGGCTGAGGCCACTAAACCAAAGAGCCTTGTGAGTGGCAGCATGAACCCTCCTTGTCAGCAATCTGATGAAAATCATAAAAAAAAAAGGTTCTCTCAACTTCCCCAAATTTCATGTCTGAACATATGTAACTACGTCAAGACTGACTAATGTCCCTCAGGGGAGAATGCTGAGACTAGAGCTAGTGGCCTTGAAGTAATTGGACTTACAGAACAGGTTCTGCGGGTTTATGTTGTAATACGTCTGAGTCAAAATTCCTCAAAGCTACATGGTACACTACACATAAACAGACAGTTGCCTTTCCCTGGCCTTATAGGTGTACATTTCCTACATGAATGGGAGAACTAGTTGACAGTTGGCCTTTGTAGTGAAGACAAGCGCTGTCTTTCACCAAATCATCCAATCGCGTTTGAGGAAATTGACTTCTTTGCTCAAGCTGTGAGCTTAGACTTACGTTATACCTTATTTTCCAAGTCCATATTGCTGCGTAATTGTCAGTTTCAAGTGGAGTTACTCAAAGCTCTGCCGTCAGCAGTTACAGTCAACCTGTCTCGAGGGTGAATGACATTCAGGAAACTCTGTTTGTGGGAAGCAAACAGAGGGAAGCTCCTGCAGTGCAGCGAGTTTGGGAGCAGAGTGCAAAACAATGATTTATTCATTCTCTTAGTTACTTCACTTGAGCACAAATAATTACACTCGCGTACATCCCAGAGACAGCGGCTTCCAGCAGGGATCCATTAGCAAATTAGACACTGGGGTTGGGTTTGTGCCACAAGATGAAGGGAAACCAATACCGTCTGGTATCTGGGAAACTGTCACCATGCTACCAAATGAGGATACAGGATATGGGTTACTGGAGTAGGTTTCAGAAGGGGTGGGGGGTTGGGGATCAAAAGAAGCAGAGACACATTGGACCCTCAGACAGGAAGCCACAGTTTCCAAGTAAATACACACAATTGTCAAGTTACTTTATTCTGGTTTAATTAGGCCCTCTTAGTCGTTCTCTCCCTTTTCTCTCGCTGGGTTTCTGTTTTGTTTCACACTTTAAATGGGCCGGACAGCTCTATAAACATTACGGCTTTGCTTAAGATAATGCAATTACCGCTCATAACATGGTGGACTTCTTAATGAATGTTTGTGATGGCTCTGTGTGCCACGCAGTCCTGCTAATACTTGTGATGGATGGAGCGCCTAACATTAACTGTGTCGGCCTTATTGCATTTCCAGGCATGAGGAGCTCCATGTTGGAAGATTTATGAAGACGTGGAAAACTTAATATGGCCTGTCCCATAGCATGAATATCTTCTTTCGTCTAGGAAAAATACTTAATGAACTTCAAGGTTAACCACAACCCTAATGTTGCGCCTCGCATGAGATTCTCTGCACCGCCGGTGCGACGATCGGCCCGAATAAATACTTCACTCTGACTGGATTATTACATAAGTGGAAGTCGTATATGTCTACCTTATGCGTCAGGAAAACATCCGTTTGGCAGAGGATTAAATTCATGAAGGAGGTCTCGGGTTGGCCTCGCGCCAAGCTGCGGATCTTAAAAAACCCTCGTGAAACGTCTCTGCTCCTGGGAACCAGTGTTACCAGACGCCGCAGCAGCGCCGTTTCCGTCAGTGCAAATATTAAACATTAACAATGGCCCCTCCGTGCTCTCATAAATTATCTCAGCTCAGATTTAGAAGAAGAAGAAGAAAAAAAAACACGCTTCTGTAAGCACCACACACAAAACATCTGAGAAACCCAAATACAGAAAGTGGCCAGTGTGAGAACGCATTGGTCTCCGGGCGGGTCAGACTGCATTCCATTCATAGTTCATGGGGTTATTTATAATCACCGTAATAACAAGGAGTGCTTGATTATTTGTTTGATGGAGTTACAGATTACAAATTGCCCCTGAGACCTATTCTGGGCCATTTTCCTCTCATATTTAGGAATCACAGGATGTAACTAATTACATCTCAATCACTGCATTCTTTGGTATTGCACTGGCCTTGAAGGCATTTATATTTCAGCTCCACACTTAAATGTTTAATTCTATTTACGCTCCGAAACTGCTCGGTGTAGTCTTAACGTCAGCTTGCTGCTACTGTGAACCTTGTGAACCTGTTTATACTGTTGTAAGAGCAAAATACGGGACGTGCTCAACACATCTGATCCAACATTTATTCAGAATACTGTTTAATAATGATGCGAGCTGTGAAGATGTGCCTTAAAATACAAAATATATTAGTTAGACCAAGACATTTCATAAAGTGGCTGTAGTCAACGTTATATTAATAACAATATATCACATGACAACATGAGTTTCAGCTCATTGCTTAACTGACCTCAACTGATTTGGTTCAACTCCTAAAGTCCCACCGCACGCTGCCCGGTCAGTACATAGCCGCAGTTAGAGACTATCCGGTAAACACAGTGGAGCATTTTAGCAGCTAAGCAGCCAGATATTTACTCAGGAGTTGGTAGAGACCAGAAACTGAGCTAAAAGTAAATATTGGACAGGACGTTGACAGAAGCATGACTCCAAATAAATGCAACATTTGTTTCAGCCCCATGTGTAAATAAGGATTCACCTTATCAACATAAAATGCGATGTTGTTGGAGCTTGCTGTTCCCCAAATGACCCCCCAGAAATCAATGATTGCATTATTTTTCAACATCACAACCCAATTTAGCCAGTCACATGTTTGAAACTGATAATACTGAGGACAAAATTAGAAACCCTACTTGGCCTTAAAGTATGAAAAACATAATTGATGTCGAAACAGACAGAAACAAAAAGAAATATCAATTTAATTGCGCTGTGTTACAGACACAGTGGAAGACTGGTTGTGAAATCATTCTCACAAAAACGGGTGGAACCAGCTACACTGTGTGACCACCGCTAATGTCAACATATTACCCAACTATTGTGACGTTTTTCCCATGAAGTCGATTTCCTGCACTTTATGCTTGAAGGAGTCATCATTAGTCACTTAATGAGTGTAACCTCTACCCTGAAGATCAGTGAATCTCACCCTCGCTCCACTCACAGCCAGCAGAGTTCAAGGCATCGCATTCTGTGTAACCTGAGCAGTGCAGGTAAAGGGCGTCGCATCAAATCTATGAACGGATAAAATATTCTTTCACAGCTGTACAGTAGGTTCAATCATAGAGGTACGCTGCGTCTGGTGCCTTTCTCTGGGCCGCAACACCGCAGGCCGAGCCGTTGAGCCAGCGGAGATAAAACAGCAGGCCACATCAGCCAGGAAGCTTCAATAGATAGAGAGGAGAGAACAAAACAAACCTCTATCCTATTTGATCCCCCCTTTTTTCACTCCCTTTTTCTCTTTCTATCCGGGCCAGAAAGCATTTCCGTGGCTATATTAGGAATCAAAGGGACTTCTGCGGAAGGCACTGACCCTGCCAGGACTTTTGAACCTATGCTTTGCTCTTTGACAGTAAAGCTGTGAGACATGAAAGACACGGGGAGAAATATGTGTTATCGTGGCTGCTTTGAAGTACATGGAAGCCGTGACGTAATGGCGGACGTGGATTTCTCAGCTGACTTTGGGATAGATTTAATGTAAAAGATGATTATGAAATCAAAATTGGGCACAAACAGCGTCTGAAAGTGTTCTCGCATTGGTGATTTTCTCACTGGTTAAAACCAGTGAGGATGAGAAACCCCCCGAGCAACAGGCGACACGAAGCCAAAAAGGTCAAAAATCTTTTCAAGCGTCTCTTGGCAACAAGATGACTGTGTCATTAAAAGAGCAGAGCTGGGGCTACTCTTTGGCTAGCAAACACGGTTAACCAAAATGTTTCCTTTCGGATGACCCTTTTGTAACTCCCTGGACACTCATTCAGATCAAATGAGGGCAGTTTGGGGTCAACGAGAAAGCATTACAATTGATTGACCCGTAGGGGTCAAGAAACATTGATCTGATCACTTTGTGGCGAGGTCGCTCGGATATTCTTGAAATCTGCTAAATGATATGTCAGATTTTTGTTCATCTGCCTAAAGACACAATTTGAAGTGAAATACTAGCAGCAGGAAAAATAACTGTCACAGATGTTTGTTTACCTTTCCAAGTTTAAAGAATTCTGCTGAGGAATTTCTTAATTCAGTTTCCATGGCCTCAAGCTCGTCAGACTGTGCAGTGCTTCCTTCAACCTGTTGCATTTTGCCCATGTGAGCTCTGCACCTTCCTTTGAATTTGCTCTTCTGTCTCCACAACTGTGCAAGAGTATCGCAGCTTTCTTGTCACTGTGGGACTCAGTTTTCCCAGTCGTTCTGTCTGCATTCTCTCATAAACTGTCATCCTTCCTGGGAAAGAGATGTGATCCTCTTGGGGAAAAACAAATAGTTCACTCCCCCAAACAGTAGCAGTTAGCCAAAACATCAGTCCTCAGTGAAATTAGTCTTGTATTCTAAAAAAAATAAAAAAATGCAGTTTGTTCATGAATGTTATTTTGCTATTTTTCTACTGAACATTAGAATAGACATTTGCGTTTTCCTTTTCTGGGTTATCAAGGCCATTGTTAGCTGCCATCTGGAGTAATTCTGCCCCTGTTCATTATGTATTTAGTTCTGACAATATGATAAATGTTTCAGCAACCCCAATTTGATTCCAGACAAAGTTCTTCTTGTCAGTTACTTCAGCCCTGATTTGCTAAAAATTGGGATTTGCCGTTCAGCTCTGATTAATACATAAAATCCTCTTTTTCCTATCCGGTGGCACTGAAGGGTGAAAAGTTCCCAGGACCATCCAAGTTCAAACCTCAAAACTTGTCACTAAAGCCCTCCTCTGTATCTCAAAACTGGCGTAACAGGACCTAGAAGATTTTGTTCAAGTGCTTTGGTTTAAGAGAGAAAGGACCTCTAATATCGCGGGAGATTAGGATACGAAACTGGTAAGGTTTTCTTTGTACCCTCTTAAGGCCCCCTCATTTAAACCCAGAGCTTCATTGAAAACACAAGATCATTTCTACTTGAGCAGGATTTGGATGGTTTCCATCATGGCAGTGTAATTCTGGAAGGTTTTATTACCGTCAGGCTCCATCTATCTGAAAGTTAGCATGCAAAAAGAAAAGCAGATTTCGAGTCAGGGTGTAAATTTTGGAAGAACAGTTGGATATGGTTTCCTCTTGTCGATTTGGGAACCATATGCTATTTGAGTTTAATTTCCAGCCTCTTAAAAGGAAATCCACATTTGTCATCAAGCAAGGGGTCGAGTCTGAAAGATTCAGGGGGATCTATTGGCAGAATATGGCAGACATGAAATGTAATATCCAATATTCAAGTGTGTTTTCATTGGTATATAATCACCTTAGAATGAGCCCTTTCGTATCTACAGAGGGATTGGGTCCACTTAAACCAGGCGTGTCCAAACCAGTAAGAATGTTTTCATGCCTTGAATTTTATTTTCATGTGTCCAGGCTGTAGAAATAGGCTTTTGAGCTGGACAAAAAAAAATGTCTTTTTTAAAACGTTTTCTTCTCTTTGCTTCTCTTTCCTATTAACCAAACATTTAACCTAGCCATTCAACAGTTGGAAACCCACACCGCTAATATAACGCCATGCTTTTGTCTTGACTTGTCTCTGATTACCCCAGCATTCAGCCTCCCAGCCCCCACATACATACCCTGTGGGGATAGCCACCTGTCTCTTCTGACTCCTGGGATGCCTTCCTGGCCTAACAGACAGCTCTTTGTGCTGGGGAGGGGGAGTAAAGCCTCTTAGCAGGCTGTTACTGATAGGACTCAGGAGATTGTTGTTGTCAATGGGAGGGGTTACGGCGGTGTATTACAGTGACATGGTTCACCTTCTGTCTACACCAGCGGTGCAGATATTTTCTATGAAGTTCTCAAATGCAGGCTTGGTGTGCGGTCAATAGTACAGGCCAGTTGAGGTAACGCCAGCTTTAAAACACATAGTGTACTGCAGAGTCTGATAACTGACCTAACAGTGTTCAGCCCCTCTGGCAGTCTGCGTTAATGATTGCCTCTTACAGATCATTGTTTGAATCACTGGTGCACGACTCACTGACAGCTTGTCTGCTTATGCAGTCAGATGTTTGGCCCCACCACGCCGTCTCTCTTGAATTCTGCGGCCACATAGGTGAGGATGTTGCACTTGCTTAGGAGCTAATGAAGATAAACGATCGTACAGACTGCTGATAGGGTAAAAGTCCTGGAAGAGCAAGATAGATTTCCTGGCCTGTAAAACTGTGAATCCATTCAGTTGTGAATTACTCTGCTAATGGCTTTCGGGAACATTTCCTCATATATTTACACGGAAAAAGTTCTCAAGCGTGTACATTGTTATGAAGTTACAGAAACTGAGTGAAAATTTCCATCAATGAGAAATATGACTCCCATGATCTCTCTTTACAAACGGCTTCAGTTTTCATCATTTGTTAAAAGTGTATCTCCTTTTCCTTGATGCCTGACATCAGAATGTGTAAATCTCTTATTTTTTCATGGAAACACCAACATGCCCATGGGTTTTTTTATTCATTTCAAAGTATTTGCAGCATGACATTGTAAGTTGAATCCAATGCTAAATGTCCTTCAGGAAATCAGCATGTAAGAAGAAAACGAATTAATTTCAACAGATAGCGCTTTCTTTATGCAATGTTTGGAAGTTGGAATTCATGGGGAAGTCCTGGTTCTTGGCAAGCAATGCAGCATAGCAGGAATTCCATGGCAGCCCACTTCTGAAAACAGTGGAAGGATAGGCTGCGAGGCTTTGCAAAAAAAGCGTTCTCTTTTGTTGTAGGGATGCCGACATTCTATTTTCAGACATTTTCCGACACTATAAATGGTTGATAAGGCTTATTTGTACATAATGTGGAGGTTATAATAAAGGATCTGTAAAAACGTATACATCTAATTTAGTTTTTACCAGTGGGAACAAAACATTTCACACATCTAGTTCATTATGTGTTAAATTATTGCAAAAGTGTGAGCTGACTTTTTGTGTTAGTTTCTTTCTCTGAATTGGAGCTAAATGATTGGAAATCCAAACAAGACTCATGGGCATGTTGGCGTTTCCGTGAAAAAAAAGATGATGAGCTTTACACATTCTAATTTCACAATACTGAAGGCAACCCATTATGTAAATCACAAGTCATTGCTGAGAGGAATGCTTATTCCTCGACATCATTTTGCAATAAGGTGTTTACTCTTCTGCTATGGTATGATTCATGTTGTTTATTCCTCTTTTTATCCAGTCCACCCCAAACTTCACAACACCAATAGCGTCTTTGAAATCTCTATAGCGACAGATGACAGTCCTTTCGAACCTTTAAAACATGATGCAATCTGGAGAAATTGGTTCATTGATCTTCAAAGGATAGAAAATAACAGGGGACCTGTGAATCATTTCGAGATATACAACAGGATGTACTTTAAATGCATGTCGATGACCTCGCCATGGTGCAATGAAAGCCTGTCAAAGTTGTGTGAAAGGGTCCCGCTAATGATGTCATGCGTTTGTGAAGGCCCCGAAGGCACGTCTGTCGGCGGCTCACTTTCTTTGCCTATGGACAAACAGAAATATGCTGACTTCAAATCTTCACAAGGGGAACGGTAACTCCGCCAATCTCTGCGTCTCTTCCGAAAGTTGTTAAATAAATCTTCCAAGCACGGGAGCTGTTGAGCCAAAATTAATCCAAGTTTATTGTAGTACACGATGATGAATCCTGTCGTTTTGATTTGCCTGTACGAGACCGGATCAACACGGCAAGTTATCAGGAGCGCATAAATCACTTCGTCTGCTTGCACATAACAGGTTCATGCAAGTCTGATGGAAAGTTTTTTTCCTCGCATACCCTACAGCTTTGGTGTGATGGATGCATTGTAGGTTGCCGACACTTGTGCGCTCTCTCTTTTCCATTTGACCTACACTGAATCTGCTCTACATCAAACAACTTGGAGTTGTTATGCCATTTATTGCTGAAAATAGATTGTCACTTGGGTCTTGAGAGAAACAATTCAGAAGCAGTTACTATGCACAAGCGTTTCACAACATTGAAAAAGTAGGTGCATACAAATGTAAAATACAGTCCTTCAGAGACGTGTGCTTGTTTCGGGTGTTTGTCTCTGTGTAGGTGTGACAGGTGATCATTTTAAAATTCCAGTGTGTGCCGTTCCGTGCGCTCACGTACATTTTTAGGAGCCCTTCAAAAATGTTTTCTCCTTAGGTGTTTTTTTCGGAATAAGCCAGACTCAAAACACGTGTTCTTATCTTTAGAAGACATGCCGCATTCTCACCCGCTTGCATTTCTTTCATTATTACCGAGGTGACAATAGCACCAGAGGCACGTCGGATAGCCATCAATCCAGCCTGAGAGTCACCCATGGTGGCACCTTCGACTGTTGTCTTTTCATTTGCATCGGCTTTGAGATAGCAGCAGGGTAGATGAAAGCGCGTGCAGGAAAAACGTGTTCCCGTTCCCTCTTGTGCCTGATTTTTACAATGACTAGAGGACACGGTCACACCTGTTTAAATGTTGGAATCCACTCAGGAAGTAAAAAAAAAAAGCCGGTCAGCCAACAGAGCTATCTGGCATCTGTGATCTTGAAGAAAAGGAACAATGTGCAGTGGCAGCAAATATTTTAACAGCACAAGCCAGACATTTACCACCAGGATACATTCACCTGGTCAGGGTCATGTAAACATCTTTTAAAGCTCTGCTGTGGTCTGTGTTCAGCCAGTTGTGGTCTCGTTTAGAGGCAAGTGGAAGGTCCTCATAAATCATGCAGAGGAGCAGGAGGGTTGGATGTAAAGTGTAGCACCTTAAGTACTGTCGCAGTAACGGCTTGCCACAGACTAGCTCCGTTTATCGCTGCTCTCGGATAGAAGAAAAAGATATTGTTGAACACCAACTCTGGAATGCAGGCCTTCTTTTGAGCTTCATATCTTCGATTCTTTCAGAACTTCAAATAAAGCAGGTTTTTCATTGATGATAACTTTATGAAAGCTGCGTCTGGACACGCAAGAACCAAACTGGTATCACAATATACCGGTGAAAACGAATTCTGGACTTTCCCCATCGAGGGATTCATAAAGTTAATCTTCTTCAAGGGCTTCCTTCAAATGGTGGATCGCAATCACTGAAGTACTTCTCAACAAATAAGATGATAATAGCAGAGTAGCACAAAAGCTACAAAGCCAACTATCAGGCTTTTAAGTGATAACCTGCTCAATAACTCCACAGAACTGATGCCTTTATCAAGTCTTTGTTCCAACGTCAATTATAGGTTAAGGTGAGATAATGGTTGCATGATGCGGGTAATGACTTGGTAACATGCCAGATCAAAGACACCCCGAAAGCTCACTGGGTGAACAGGTTTGAATATGAGAGGGCTATTTTCTCATTTTTCAAGGGCTGACAGCTCCAGATGACATACGTCTCACCCTCCCACCACACTGTAGAACTCACAGCAGTTGTAAACCCACTCTTAAATAGGGGTTAAAGCCTGGGTCGTAATTGAGGGATTGATAACGGGGGGTGCTCTAAAAGTGTCATCCTCACAATAATAAAGGCAGCTCGGCATGAATCAAAAGTTAAGACATTCGTGTCTAAGCTTGAGCAAGTCGGGCTCTCAGAGAAAAAAAAAGGTTATTTATGGCGTGTCATTTAATTTGACACTCGTTTCAGCGTAATGGCACAGGCAGGTTTGCTGAACGAAGATGGAAAATGGGCTCAAACAGCAGCCCGGGACCTCAGGCATGATTGGACTTTCATCACTGGCTCATTTTTCCATCCTGCCTTAAAATCAATAGGAGGCCTTTGTTTTTTTTTAAACAAGCAATGCAGAGAGATGGCAGTCAATGCACACTGTTAACAAATGTGAATCAAGCATATTGGACTGTGTCTGCTAGACCTTTATTATGTTGTAGTTCTGTGTTTTTTTTGCCTAGTGGTATGGCATGTCAGTCTGTTGGTTGGTTGGTTGGTTGGTTGGTTGACCACTTAAGTTGTCATGATATATTATTGGATGTATTGGCATAAAATATGAATTTGGTGATCCCCAAATATTTCCTCTGGTGCCACTCGATTAATACTTGTGGTGTCTTGACAAATATTGAATTGAAAACCATGAAACCATGAAATCAATTTCATATTCCTGACTGAATTCAGTGAATGAATCGTAATTTGGGTGATTTCTGACTTTCCCTGTAGCGCTACAAGCAGGTTGAAATGTTAATTTCTCCAATACTAACAGACCATGAAATACTTGCAAAACAAATGACTTCCCTGCAGCTGCACTGTCACCGCTGTATGTTGATCATCATTGCTAGCAAGCGCACGATTGTACTGAAAGCTATTGACTGAAATTAGATCACCAGGAAGTACATAGTGTACACAGTGTACTACATAGAACTGTTCTAAAGAAGTAATACAAGGAATCCAAATTGAGATACAGGATTACACCCAAACATTAGCATCATAACATGTCATTGTGAGTGTGTTATTAGCATTTAGCTCAAAGCACAGCTGTGCCTAAGCCTCATTCGAGCTGCTAGCATGGCTGTAGACTTTTAAGTCTTGTTTTTTCAGGCTAAAACAACTAGAGTTCAGGAAGACGCTCTCATAACACGTTCACTTATTTATTAAAGGAGTTTATTTGTCTCACGGTGAGAGAATAATACTTTGCTGGCCTGCAGCATCATTGTTGCACAAGGTCAGACCTGCGTGAGCGCCTCTCACGGGCAAACAGGCGATTCTACCCTCAGCTCTGCAAACATTTCCCAGCGGCTGTGTCACTGCATTACTTTACACACGGGTCATAAAACCATGATTACACACTCCGCCTTATCAGGCCTCGGCCGAGGTGATGTAATTTGAAGCTGTAACTGAAATGCAAACATGCCAAGAGAAACACGCAAGGTGTGCTTCAGACGGGTCGTGGTCGTATGGTGCAGTGGCTTCCTGTTATCAGACAAAGACAGAGTGTAGTTTACTGCATGAGATGGGTTGTTAAAGCCGTCTGGCCTGCCGTGCTGTCGGGGGTCTGGGCTGAGTCGACTGTTTGTATTGCTAACATGTAATAACTGCACTTTAGCAGTTAAACAGCAAACATTTAATGTTAGTGTTTGGTGTTCCCTCATGAGCGCGTGCTCTGTTGTCCGTGTAAACACGATCCTCAGCCTTCACACTGAAAGGTGGCGAGGAAAGCCGATCTCGCATGATGTCATCGCCGTCTTGGTCAACTCCCAGCTTTATTTGAATAGGGACGCAAAGGCTGAGCGCGCTGAGCTGCAGCTCCCCTTGTAACGAGGAAAACCTCACTGTAAATCATGATAACATCCAGTTTCCTGCTCGCAAAGTATGACTCTGGCATAATTTTAGGTTATGGAGAAGAAGAAAAGTATGTGTTTGTTTGTATCTCGACTGTTTACTCAGAAAAAACTATAATTGTTACTATCTAAATAAAGACGGATAGTTATATCTTTTTGTTTATTTTGGAAACAAACACCGGGGTGAGATATGTAAAACCTGAGTAATCAAATGAAAACGCCGGGTTGGTGTAAATTTGTCATGCAACATTTTTTTGCAGTAATTCCTCACTCCCAGTTCCAGTTGTAAGATCAGTCCTAGGTAATATATCCCAGTTGGTTTGGACTCTCTCAATGTCTGCGGTTGTCATTAATCATTACTTCAGTACAGCTTAATCATGCATATTAATACCTTAATAAAAAAACAACAGAAACTTGCATAATGAGTTGCTTCTTTCGCATTCCGATGTCTATTAGTCACTTAATGACAAAATGTTCATCGGGATGAAATGTTCTTGGCATCTGACGCGTTCGCCTCCGGATTCTCTTGTCGCCAACAATCACCACCCAATTTGTCTGCAGTCACACCATTGTGCTTAGAGGAAAGACTGTTAAAGAGCAACTGAAGCCTGCTGACTCAAACAATGCGGAGGATTGTTGCGGCTGCGATGTGCTAATCTTTTTGACAACTAAGTAGAGACTCGAGGCAACAGAGTCGCTGCGCGGCAAAGGTCAAATGATTGCCTCAGAAACTTTTTTTTTTTATTATTATTGGGAGGCTCCTTCCTTTAAAGCTAGGAGTAGTGCGTTCATCACGCTGCAATTTTACACCGCTGTCGTGATGGAAATTTAATTACGCTTCCTAGTATGCATGAGTGCATCATTGTTAGGGCATGAAAGCTGACCTTTTAAGACCCTCTGTTCTCCAAAACAAAAAGACACACTGTAAAGGAGACGTCTGATACGCAAAAGATAGGAGACACTATTCCATGACGCCGAAAGTGTTCACAAGACGGATCAGGTACTCAGGTGATGAATGACTTTCTTTAACCGAGCGTGTCTGTTCATAGCTCTACGTCTTCCTTGTGACATTTTGATATGTCGGGGCAGGTTTGAGAGCGGCGAAATGATTTCGAGCACTTTGAGATGACAAATAAATACTTGCTGTTGTAAAAACTGCTCGCTTTCTTCATACTGTCATGTGAAAGCTTGCCTCTGTGAGCTGCCAACATTTAACAAGGCAAAACACTTCACAGCCGCCCCGGCGGCTCTGTGAGCATTCGCATATATGGATAGCTAAATGTTAATCCTAGCATGGCAACAAGCCAACAGTAACATGTTGATGGATTAGCAGGCATGATGTATATATAATGACAAAATATTGATCTAATATTTTGTCTAAGGCATTTGCTTAATAGCACTACAGTCAGGGAGCATGAATGTCTCCAATATTGCACCAATCCGTCCAGTAGATGTAGCAATATTTTACAGATTCATTGAAGAATGTCTCCATATTCTTCAACCTTGGACCAAAGATTGGACCAACCACAGATTCAACCTTTGGGTGGGCCACAATTAAAGATATACTGGGGTATGGAATACCAAATGAATGCAAAACTATGTACCTTGGAAATGTAACTGAACGTCTAACTGGATATAGTCAAGATACTACTAATTGCAACTAAGAAGGCAATAACAAGGAACTGCTGCAACTTGTATGGAAAAAAAATGACCTACCAACTTTGACTGAAGGAGAATGTCTTTGCTACTAAACGGGAAAAATGGGAAAATTGGTGTTGCATGACATAATGAAAATCATAAATGTCTGTATAAACCAAAGGAACCTAATTAGTATTCAACTGTACAGACCATGAATAGTATTCAAAAAGTCAGGGGATCGCAAAAGTCAGTGAGCTTCCATCCTGTCAGAACCGATATCTCTACAACATTTCTATGGCAACCCATCCAATAGTGGTGGAGATATTTTACTTTTGCCCTAAGTGCTGGATTGATTGACCGACTGACTACTGTTCCAACACCCATGCCGCCTCAGGGGTTTTTCTGTCAAGTCCATTCCTGTCAGCACAAGACACAAGAACTCTTCCATCAGAGTAACCGGCGTCAAGGAATTGACATTCAGTAAATGGTATATACAGTTAGAGTTTGGCAGAAAATTCTGCTGAGAGAGGTGATCCCCGAATATAAATGCACGAACATTAATCTTAGTCAACTCAACAATATGAAACTCAACAGGTGGGAGGAGGTTGGGACAGGGCAGGAAGCTACAGCAGCAATTAGAACTGTTTGCTAATCAGCAAGCGTGACTTAATTTGTGTTGGTGACACATTTGAACCTTTATTAAAGCATTAGTTCCACCAAGTTTGTCGACACAACGACACGTAATTGACGATTAGACACCCAGTTTAAGCATCTCTTTGATGCTTTGCGTATTTAGTATTGGTTCATGGCCACACTTCTGAGAAGATAACACATGCTGTTGAAAGCCTGAAGAAAGAGATCTCCTTTGACTGATTTGACTGATACAAGTTATCTCCACCAACTTGTCCCTCTTTGCCCTTTGATAATCAAAAAATTAGCAATCTCCTTTTGGCAGTCAAACTGGCATGATGGTGTCACATTCGGTATGTTTGCCATGTCGTCACAGCCCAATCATCAACCATAGGTTTCTGTTTGCTCAACTTCCTGATAGCCAGCGTGGAGCTAGCATGACTCATGATGATACTGGGCTCTGAAATGTTTGAACAGGCGGTGACAAGCGCATTTCATGGGCTGCTTGTAAAGCTGCGGGGTCAAACGCATTAGTTATGCAAGTTGACTTTTTGCATGCAGCAGGACATAAGAAGTTTTGTTATAACTCGTTTATGGAAAAAAAAAAAAGAAGCCTTGCTCATGGGAAAATCCCATGAAAATGCTTGAAAAAAAAGGCTTGATTGGCATCTTGATAATTCAGCCCTTTAAAAGTGTTTTAGCTTTGGCGCCATTGTCACGGAAATGTTACACCCATTTACCCACATTCAGGCGAAGCATGACCGGATGGCAACATCTGATCTCACATCTAAAAGACTTGCGCAGACAAGCCTAAGGTAAACCAACCAGCGTTTCCTGGACCTCGAGGGAGGCTGGGTAACCTCTAAGCCCACTGGGGCCATTAAAACAACAGGTGCTCGAGGAAAGCTCAGCTGTCGCTAGATAGCTTGCGGTTTAGCTAGCAGCAGCTGCAGGTAACCGTGTTCGGTCTTGACCTCAGGGTGAGGGAGTCACCCAACAGTCGAGCATATGTACTTCTACTACAAAAATAAAACACTGTTCTTCCCTAACAGCCCATTGAATCTGAACAAACTCCAGGCCTCATTAGACAAAGGACTTCAAAGGTCTTGTGTGATTAATTAGGAGCCCCCATGTTTGCTCTAGACCGACTTTAGAAACGGACTTCATGCGTTAGACTCTTTGCACCAGCCATGTGACAGGCTGTGAAGCAGCTGTGCTTGTCAGTGTACAGACAGATGGGCTGCCATATTTTAATGGAGAGCCCCGTCTCTCTATACAAGCTTTATTAAGTCTCAAGTGACAACAGAAGAGTCTATTCAAGCAAAGACCAGCACACACTGGCGTTCCACCTGGCTGCATTATCCGTCAGCTCTAAATCTTCGCCCGCGTACGTTTCAACTTGTTTTAGCTTCTGATTTAGATCTATTCACCTTTCATTGAAATGTGACCTGCAGTGACAGTAAATTGCTTTTATCTCCTGGATAGAAAATGCATTTGGGTGATGTATGGCAGATGTGATGTATATTGTACAATAACAGGGGCAGTTACCCGGCGACTAGCAGCTGGTGCACTTGGAAAGTCGCCCTGCGTTTCGTAATGCTCAAATGCCGTTATTCATTTAAGATCATTATATCTTTATATTAAAGTTTACACTCGCTCTGCTGAGGTTTAACAAGATAGTTTTCTGAAAGAGGATGTTAGAATGCTGCCTGCTTTAGGCATTCAACGTGCAATAAAGTACAAAATGATGTCAGAGTGGAACACATTGATTGAATCCAAAGGTCACTTTTATTTAATTCAGTGTGAATAAATTCAATACTGTCGCAGCGACAGTACTAGAGCCACATATTTAAGGTGATAAAACAGAGCACAGACAGGTTTCTGAAACTAGACGACACAACACATGCCTAATTGCTTCAGAAACTACACACCAGATGACTTTGTTTTGGGTAAATAATAAGGTCAAAATGAGCTCAGGTCCATTTGACAAGTCAAACTGTTCCAACCGAGATAGCAGGTGGTTTACATTTCTGTGCACTTTCACAGAGTGAACGTTAATACTTAAAAAAGAATCCAAATACTGTGATATAATACCTTATTTTTCGGCTTTAGCAGCACTATACTTCAGTGAGTTGGTCACACACACGCACGCACACATACACCCGATTCCTCATCTAGCCAAGCCAACTCAAACCATTCCTTCCTAGTTTAAGTAACAAGACATAGAGGACTTCACATCTCTCCCTTCAGGGAAGCTTTAACACATTTACAACATCAGACTTCAAGCCTCCAGCACTTCAAAAAATGCCTTCGTGGCCTTTTTTGCTAAAACAACAAGACTTCATGATAAGTTGATTAACACCAGTTACAGCAGCATCAGCCTTTCAGGAAAATCAGTATGGTGACTTGCCATCGGCAGTGCAACGTGAAAGAGAAATAATCAGCCAACATAGCCATTAGCTGAATCCTGCTCTAATCTTTTAATTGCCCCGGGGGTGTTTTCATGCTGTGAACTTAGAGGGAGGTCACCCCTAAACAGGGACCCTTGAAAAATAGGCTTCTCTTCGTTAGAAATACTATGATATTGCCTTGGGTTGCCGTCTGTTTGAAAATACACCTTAAAATAATCATTTTAATACAGGAAACAGAAAAATACTTGCTGATGCTCAGTGAATACTTCATACCAGAGCCGTGGAATGTAACTGTCTTCAGCTAATGTTTCTAACACTATTTACAGCCTCTTTGACGTTCTCATAACAGCTAATTAAAAACTGTTAACTGCATGACAAATTCTGTACGTTACATACTATCTCGGGAGCGATTTGGGCGATTGTTTCAGTCATAAACGTTCCTTTATCAGGACACACACTTGTACATGAAATCCCCTTGACGAAGGCTGGATCACAGTGTTCAAAGATACATTGAGCAATACGTGTCTTTATGATTATCAGTGTACGGTTGTTCATATTTCAGAGTGCATATTTTCATATAGGTGAACATCGCCGACCTGCGAAATCCTGCCGGTCACACCTGCGGGTTGTGTTTCAGTCTTTCTAGATGTGGATTAACTTTGGGTGCAATCTAAGGTCATACAGAGGTGTAGGTAAAGATAGTTAGGATGGCGTGTTTGCATGTGCGTCTATGATAGCACGGTGAGCGTGACGGTTCCTTTGGTCCTTTTCAGGATGCCGACGGCTTCCTCGTGCGTGACGCCCTCCAGAGTCTGCCCGTTGACAGCCATGATCTGGTCTCCTCTCTTCAGACGGCCGTCCTCTGCTGCTGCCCCCTAAAAAAAAAACACACACACATATATAAAAATAAGAGTTTTGATCAGTAGCACCTAATTTGTGCTGTAAAAAAATGGAGCTGCTTACCTTTCCGAAAACTGTTTTAACATAGATCGGCAAGTCACCGTGGGGGCTGCCGTACCCTCCGACTATACTGAAACCCAGCCCGTCTGGTCCTCGTCCAAGAGTGATGGTCTTATACTGAGGTGGACTGATGGAAAGATAGACAGAAAACCTTATGGTTAAAGAGTCAGGTTTCGCAAAGATTGCAGCCAGTCTTTTACACAGAGTGAGTAAAATGTGTGTTACGACACGGGAAAATGTAACAAGCCCTTCATACCCGAGGTCATCCTGGAAAATGCAGCTGGGTGTGAGACCTCCGGCCGCCTGCTCCTGAGAGGGACCCGTCACGGTGGTGTCGCCGCCTGCTACCACCTACAGGTCCATGAAAACACTTATGGTATGCTACGCTCGCGAGATAAAGACAGATAGCAGGGTGCCAGCGCTGGATGAACACAAAGAGGTTTATGGCGCTTCAAAGGCAGCCGGCCGCTGTTTGTTTCAGGTGAAAACTTTGCATGCAGATAAAGAAGAGAATACTGCAGATTGTCTAACTGTCTAACTGGTTTATCTAAGGGTGAACGAACAAAGGTGTGTGTGTGCGTGTCTGCTATTTCAACCTGCAGCTGTATTGTGCCCGTGGCGTTCTTGAGCAGAGCGACGGCCTGCGAGTGGCTCATGCCTTCAGCCGAGGTTCCACAGATACTGACAATGCGGTCCCCGATCTGGAAGAGTGAGAGAGTTTAGCGCAATTTGAAAGGCTCGGAAAAAGAAAGGAAAAAAAAAAAACAACAACTTCAACTTTCCAAGAAAAGTTTGGAAATTTAAGATGCAGATCAGGGCTCGGGGTTTCTTCGCATAGCTCGGTGTTCGGAGCTGGAAACAACAGCGACCACGATGAGAACGTAACAAAAGCCGTCTCTATGACTTGTTTTAAATGATAAAACTCTCTGAAGTGTTTTCTAAAACCAGCATGAATATGTATCAGCACATCAGTCCCACTCGTAAAAGCTTACAGAGGAACTCTGGATGTGAGACACTGGCTAACGCTATTAGAAAATTTAATTCATGCAACCATACAAAAGTATGCTCGTGTTCAGCTGAGTAATTTCATTATGCAGCGTTCTCATCTCTCATTCGGGCTAAGAAGATAAAGCAGCATGAATATACGATTCACTATCCCCCCCTATTCATTTCAATGAGCCCTTCTGTAGGCTTAATGCTCTGAATGCAGGAGTGGGAGATTTATTATCCGTGTTAGCAATGGCTATTGTCCTCCTCCAGTCTGCGTCACACAGAGCTACAATTGTCGCTTAACTGCGAAGGTCACTGCTAGAGACTGGAGGCTCTTGACCTTTGGGAGGATTTGAGACTCACAAACGGAGTAAAAGTGAGTGGGAATGACATCTCTGTAAATAAGTGAGATTCACATGAAATCCCACGCCAAGAATTGCTGGTATGAGACATCTCATTATCCCGAAGCCGAACAAGTTAAGAGTGAAGTTACAGAGAGGGAGGTGTGAATGTCGTACCTTGAGTTTCTGCGTCTGAGCTGCCACTCCGACAGGGTTCATCATGGCGATGAAGATGGGTATGTCACCCAGAGGGCTCCCGACGCCGCCTGCTATGCTGATCCCCAGGGAATCGTTGGGCCCTTTGGTGAACTCGACTGTTCTGGTGTCCTGATGCTCCGGAGCTGTGAGGAAGCAAACGTGCCAGATGTGACGTCTTTCCCTGCAGCTGCCTAACTCGTACGCTTTTAGGAGGAAACTTACGATCTGAACTCGTGCTTAGTTTGTCGGGGTCGTCGGGAAGGTTTCCAGAGTCTGAGCAAGACTGGGCGGCCGCCTTGGAGCTGCCGGTTTCGCTCATCTGAAACAAAGACATTTAGTGATGCTTTGTGTTCTCCTGTTGAGCTTTGTGACTAGATAACGCAGACGGCAGTAAATTACCTGACTACTTTCAGACAGCCTTCTCTCAGAGTGGAACGGGCCCGCCTTGAACCTCCCTACTTCCATTTTTATAGGTCCCACGCAGCACTGCAACACGAGGCACATCATTTTTAATACAGTCGTGTAAAGCAGATGTAGGATCCGCTAGCTCTGCTTCCTTCTGAGGGCCGGACGTACCTTGAGCAGCGCGGCCATGGCCTCCTGGGTGGCCGTCCTGACGTCCTCGCCGTTGACTGACAGGATCTGGTCGCCCTGCATCAGCTGGCCATCGGTGTCCACCAAACCTCCTTTGACAATGTCGGACACAAACACTCCTGTGTCATTCCTGGTGGGAAGAGGTCGGAAAAACAGAGGTGACGGCGCTGGCAAACGTCACATGGCTTTTATCTTTGCTTGATCCTAACTGTGTCGTACTGACGACGTCCGCTGCTGAGCATGTAATCGATGGTATGCTATTGATCCGGCAATTTCCCATTTTTCCAACGGACCTCTGCACAAATGTGGCTCGTATTCCTTGGGAAGCAGCAGGCACACAGCTGGTAGGATGGAATATTTAATAGCAAAGAGTGTTTACCCCCCCAACGTGACCTCAGTAGATGTGTTTTCCATCTTGAATGCTGCACATGCTCACTTGTGAACATGTTGCAGTTGGGGGGGCGGGTGAGAAGCTCAGACTTTATCGGGTTTGGCGCTTCATTTCCTCCAATTAGTCCCGACTTTTTATGAGAATCATCCTTCACCAAGGAGACGGCATGTCTTGGGACTTGTTTACTTGACTGACAGGTGTCTACACATGCCAAAGTCGGCTCTGATTGCCACCTGCCTGTCTCACCTGACCAAATTTGGGTTTTGAGGTCTGCCCAAAAAAAGCAGTGACTGCTTGAAAACATTCTTTCTCAAACCGGACTGTGTTGTCGCAGGAAAATACAGTACGTCCTCGTTTGTCTACAGTCAGAGGTCAACATAATCGATCCATCCGCGCTTGCTCTGAGCACTGACCTCTCGGAAAATGAACTCAACTGCAGAGGAGGTGGCGACGAATCCTCGTTCGTTCTTTTTTTTTTTTTTTTTTCCGAAAGCGCATCTCTGCTGTTCACTTTGCATATCTGAAGTGCCAATCTCCACGTGGATAAAACTAACACGAGCAGAAGCTGTGAAGCGCGGCAACTCGATCCCATTCAATCCCCGGTGCCAGAGACACTTGGCTGTCACAACTCCTCACCACTAACTGCTAGCTTGCACTTTCCGTTTTAGCCGAGGGTTTTAGGTTGTCTCTATTGCTGCCTTTTCCATCCCACTGAGCATTTTAGTTGTTTTTTCCACTTGTGTAGCTAAACCGCTGTGACAGAGGCAAAGATTTACAGCTACATTAAAAGTTGATCTACCAATTGCCATCCAAGACGTTTAACCCGCGACCCCAGTGTGGGCCTTTTACCCTGCGGTTGTTCTGAAAAACCACTCGTACACGTGCATAATCGGCTGTACATGTGTATGTATGGTCTGGGTAAGCCATTCTTGAGGGAGATCCCAGAGGTCAGATCAATCACCACACTCCACACACACCTGACAGCAACAGATTGTCAGCATGTGGACCAGCAGGCCATTTTCCCACATGTGCCTTAAGTCCTAAACGCTATGGCGAGGAAAAATGTGTAAGACGGTGTACAATTCGCCAGCTCACATCCGAGTAAATCTTCCTCAACAGCTCTAATGGGGGAAAAAGTAGCACCATTCCCCGACAGAGCCTTGTCTCTGGCAATACACCAGGAAATGATGAGCTGGCCAATCATTAAAGGTAGAAAAGAGAAGTGGATTTTCAATTAACAGTTATTCAACCATAAAATAAGACTTAAAATCTGTGTAAAGGGAATTCTGAGATTTCTTTCAAAATACATTGAATGTGTTGGAAAATAGCTGCTGAATACACGTGAAAAGATTTTGAATGACATATTACTGAAATGTGGAGTTAGAGATTTTTCAGTCCAGGATTTTTGTGGGCGGTTCTTAAAGGGTGGCTCGATGACACGCTGAGGCCACCCTGAGCGTACCCCGGCACCCCTAGCAGAGAGATAGAGATGAATTCATCTCGCTCAGAGTGTTTCAAAGTTAGTCACGTCATTTTCTGAACTCATCTGACACGTTTCAGGCGCTTCAAAATGGCTGCTTGGCTTCATTTAACCCAAAAAAAGAAACCCTCTTTACAGACAATGACATGTAGGGAAGTAGGAATTTGCGCACATCAAATCTAACATCCTCCCATTTGAATTAAACCTACTCATGCTAAAGGATCCATACGCAAAAGGCCCAAAGATCGTGAAACACAAGGTCGCACCTGATGACTACTTGTGGTTCATTACATATTGGCTGTGGTCAAATCTAATTTTATTTTATAAATGCATAAGATCTCTATTTCTCTAACTCTCTACGCACTACAAACTATTTCAATATACAGCTCTTATAATGATGATTACCTCCGCTCCCGGGATCTGCATTAAAAAAGAAGATTCATGGTTACTGTCAAACTATGTTGACTCTACGATTATTCTTAGAATACGATTGTGTCTACTTATTTAATTTGTAGTCTGGCTGTTCTGACTTATCTTAAGACTCAAGAGACAAGTTAAATACAATATAATTAATATTGAAATTACAATCGTTCTGAGACTTTAAGAGTTTATTTGCTTTATTTCTACTCACACTATTAATTTTCATTTTTACGTAGCAGCAAACAAACCAATGCTCGCTAATGAAAAAGCACCAATTGTTTTCATGTGTAAAGCTCATCCAGCATTGTAATAAATCTGCACATTAATAACTGCACGGTAGGCATTAAGCAGTAGCTCTAATAATAAATCTCTCTCACCTCCTCCCTACGATGCTCAGGCCCAGGCCCTGGCCCGGCTTCTTGTGGAGTTCTACGGTGAACGAGTCCCACAGGTCTTCCTCCTTGTATTGGGCCTCGTCCCTGTAGACCACCAGCCGGACTCTGTGCGGGGTCTGTCGCAGCACATTGATGGCTTCGTCGTGACTGGCTTCACGCAGGTCGATGCCGTTCACCTGTGACGAGAGGAAATGCAGGTTAATGCTTGCGCTGTGGCGACCACTGGCCTCTTTTTTTTGGGAAATTTCAACACTCCCGTGTCTTATAGATCATAACTATTGGTTATATTTACAAAAAAATGCACTAACTGTGCTGCAATGTGTATTTATGACAGTAAAAAGTGCTAACAGCCTTTTTTCAATGTTAAAACAGAATTTTCCTTCGACCAGCGAGGTCACGTTTCTTCTCTGGAAACCCAAACTGCTGAGATATCTGAACACTGGATCATAATCTGAAAATCACAGGGTGATGTTACAACACTTAAGGGAAACAGCCTTTCCCACAAAAGTCTGTGAGAAGCTGGGGTGGTCAGTGCAAGGACTGACGTCCAGCTTTCGTTTCGACCACATTAAGGGAAGGGAAATACCCCATTAGCCTTCGCCGTGGACGCGCAAGAGATTTTTCCCAGCTCGCGGCATTGCTGCGGACTGGGAAACCGCTCCTTTCACTTCTCCTCTCTGACCCTGTTTTCTAAACACAGCAGCTTGGCTCGGGCACAGACAGGGAATAGCAGAGGGCAATTAAGTCATAAGGGGTGTGTGTGTGTGTGCTTGTGTGTGTGCATGCATGTGTGCCTTTTCAATTCAGGTCTACTGACTGAGCTACCATAACTAAACTTCTGAGCTCCACCCCTGCCCTCCCTCTGTGACAAAGCATGAGGTCGGATGGAGGGCAAATCCAAGTTGAGGAGGCATACTTAACTTGTCTCTCTGCAGACGGGGACACATACAAGTGGTTGCTTTTATGTTTCGGATATTTATATATATATATATATATATATATATATATATATATATATATATATATATCGAGCCGTTTTATCACACGCTTTTGGAGCGTCAAATTATTTGATCCGTGGCTGTACTTAGAAACCCAAAATGTTCACGTTGAAACTCGTCAGGCGGCCATGTCTCAAGCCGGCCTATTTAATGCTCGCGTCGCACCTCTAGGATTTGGTCTCCTGCCCAGAGTCTTCCATCTTTCGAGGCTGCCCCTTCTTCATAGACCTCATGGATAATGATGGCACCCTGTAATGAGAGCAGGAAGGAGAGCAAATCAGTACAGAGGAGGAGGAAGTGAATTCAGGGCAGTTAATAGTGGTGCGATGTGTAATTGCACGAGTGCCGTGCTGGAGGAGCGAGCACACAGACATCGTTATGGATTCTCTGACCGCGTCTGCGTGTGTGTCCGTCCGATTTCAAGTGTGTTTTCTCTGCGTTGGAGTGCGAGTGTCATTCGAGGTTCAGAGGTTACATTCCAGTACTGGATATTGTCTGCTGCGGCCGAGGCCAGACAAAGGCCTGCACCCCTGCCCCCCCTCCTCCTCCTCCTCCCCAGGCCTGACTGAGCAGACAAAATAGATGGGGCTGAGGAGAGGACAGCAGCAGCGGGAGGAGGAGGAGGAGGTGGAGGAGGAAGGCTGTGACAACATCATTTCCTACATTCCTGAGCCGCCACGGCTATTTCAAACCTGTGTTATACCACCACCAAAGGTTCTGAGTGGGTGGCAACGTCAAAATGTTACATGACCTTTTGCAGTTATTAACAAGTTTACACTGTATTTCATAAAAAAAAAGGTTTGTAGATTGTAAAATCTATAATGTCGTGCTGTTAAATCCGCGATTCCTCCAAACAAAACGGGCTCGTCGCAGTTCCTACCAGCAGGGTGTCACAGCCTCCCACGATGCTGAGGCCCAGGCCAGTGCGACCCTTGGAGATGTCGATGGTGGTCTCACAGCCGGGGATGATGGGACAGGTCGCCGGGTCGCAGTCCAGAGTGGAAGGGGTGGACGAGCGACTCAGACCTAAAATAGAGAACGGACGGCGTTATGGGAGTCAAACCTGCTTATCTTGGCGCGTAGAGCAAACACTGACTCACTCGTGCCTGCTTCGGCCTCCGCTTGAGTGGCCGTGGCGGCGCTCGGCACGCCGGGGAGGCCGGCGGGGACGCCATCCGAGCGGCCGGCGTCCTGGCAGGTTGACTGGGGAGAGGAGAGGGAGGAGGGGGTCTCATTTGTAGAGAAGGTTAGCTTCACTGGACCTTTGGTTTTTCTCAGAAGGTAATTGACCTAAAACACAGCGGAATTACTAATCAGAGTCAGGCCTTGCGTCGCGACCACTCGATTGAAGCACTGCAAATAATGCTGTTACTTTATTACATTAGGAAAACTGAAGCAACTAGCTTTTAAGAGAAATACAATATGATGATTACAGCGTGTTTCCAATGGCACGGTGTACCTTTTCCACAGTGTAGCCTAGCACTGACTCCCCGTTCACGGCTAAGAGTTTGTCCCCTGGTTTCATGCCGTCCTCCTGCATGGAGCAGATCACACTACGATTAGGAATCAGCTCTGTGATGAATAAGAAGCATTAGCTGCGGCGTGCGACACGTACTTTGCTCGCGGGTCCTCTCACTTCGGATATGCTCTGAATCTGAACTCCGCTCTCGGTGTTCCCTTCCTCGAAGGTGATGCCAAGTCCGCCATCGTCCTGTTGGAGGATCGAAACGTCAGAGGCGACGCGTGTGAAGCGAAAGCGCGCACCGCTTCCTGGGTTTGAACGCGATCTAAATGACAGAGCCAGCAGACCGGCTACCGCTGACAATTATCCCCAGAAAGATAATTAGCCCCTTCTCCTCCTCGCATCCTTCCCACTTCTGAACCTTTGTTCAAAGAGCACTCTTGCCCATATGCTGCTGTAATTACACCGCCGTCCCGTGTCTCCTTATGCGCCATATGGGTAGTCCGACTTGGGGCTTCTGTTCAGACGCCACGGCCTTCCCAGGTTTGTTGTGTTCCCTGTTTTATCTTCTGTTTGTGCATCGCTTCTTTTTTCGAGGGTTAGTTCACCAGACAAAAATGCGCGCTTTCCAAATAACCTCATGCTGGATACACTGATTAAAACAACTCAAAAATGCACAGGCTAAACAGCTTTCAGCGGGAAACGTTTCCTCTTTTTCAACGCCCTGACATCTCAAAAACCATGAAAAATAAAACTGGAAATATTCTTTAACATTCAATCGACACCGCAAGGGGCAAAAAAAATCAGTTCCTCTTTTTATTATTTGGGTGAACTGATCCTTTATGTCTCTCTGGAACTCCTCTTCCGTCCACTTGTTGTTTAGTTTATTCGCCCTTTCATTTGACAATGCTCCGTCTTTTCTGCTTCCTGGCGGCCTGTCAGACTCGACTGCTCCTGCGCGCTCCCCCCTCTCGCTCTCTGTCATACCCCATTGACTTTTTTGTGCGCACACCTCCCTCATTATTGCGCCGCTTCCAACTTTCTCTCTATTATTGCCTTTATTTTGGTGTTTCAAAAGGGTGTGTGTGTGTGTGTGCTGTGAGTATGGGGGGTCTGAAGTGCGTCTCACCTTCAGCTTTATGATGTGATGCACGTGCTTTGAGGAGTCGGCGTCTCCGTTAGCGGCGGCTGTTTGGAGCTGTGAGGAAAACGGGGAGCAGTCGGCCGCGGGTAATAAAATAAATAACTGAAACTTGCGTGCGTGTCTGTTGTGTAGTGGGAGTACGGTGCTGAGAGTTTGTGCGTCTGCACCACTGTTTGTGGTTTTTGGTTGTCTTGGGAGTTAACACACAGGGCTTGGGAGGTTGGGATCTCCGGGACCACACATAGAGACTTTTAGGAGCACGAAAACAATTCAGGAAAATGACACAGGGTAACAAACTAAATATATAACGGTTGAGTCAGGCACTAATAAAGGCTTGTGTGCGAACTTCACCGTACTGTGGCGCTTGCGCATGTGTGCAAAGCGTGTGGTCGCGTGTACCGTCGTACCTCGGCGTGGGGCTCCACTGTGTCTCCCTCGTGCTCTCTCACCGGTCCCACGGCCATCTGGTCGAGCGCCTCCGTGTTCCTGTTCCAGGAGAAGTCATAACTCATGTAAGTCGTCGCTCCTCTGCCTCGTGACAGTGAAGCCATGATTTACGCGCCCTGATCACAGTGTCTGTCTTCCGGAGGGGGGTCAGGGAAGGGATGTGCGCTAAGTAGAAGGTTAAGTAGTGTGTTCTTGGCTGAGGCTGTCTGGAGGAAGGTCAAGGGTCGTACATGTTGGACTCTGCGCTCCCAATTCTATACTACTCATTAACTGTAGACAGTTTGCACTATATACACGGCGTGAAACCAACATCCGCTGTTTTATTCGAGCAATGCTTTTGAACTTTTGTTTTCTGATGTGTTCCTGGAGCTTTTTCCGCCACCATCCACAAACAGTTTTCAGTTTTTTTGCACACTTCCTTTGTGCGCTGCACAAAAACGATCACTGTACGTCAGCAGCACACCCAAAAGTCTTTTCTTTCTTACTCAATTCATACACAAAGCCTGCTTAGAACTAGTATGTGGTGTGGATGGTGAAGATGCAGAGGTGTGTGAATCACTGTTAAATGTCATTTATAGATTTAAAATAGAGTTAATATGCATTCTGAGAGATGTATGTAAAACTGATTAACTGCGGTAAATTAAGTTTAAGCTCCAGTGAGGGGGAATCACTGAATGTGGCTTACTTTGTCATCGAGCGCGCCCCTCTGCTGAATTACAATGGCTCCCTCTATTGGCTTTTCAGTGGCATTACAACAGACTCGACCGTTCCCGTGTCAGTTTTCATTATGAGCGCTGTCTGACAGGGAAAGTGGTCCCTGTTGCTATGGTAACGTGTTCAGAGAAGCTATAATAGGAAGACAAAAGTGTTGTTATACCTGACAAAGATGATTTTGACTTTGGATAGAGAGCTCTTGATTATGGAGGATGCATTCTGGTGACTGTGGCCATAAAGGACTTGCCCATTGATCTGAGAGGAGGCAAAAATGTAGAATTAGACACACTTATATACATATGTTATGTTTAAATTTTGGATTATATAACTGGAAAGAATTCAATATCCTGCCAAATTTGTTTACTTGAGGACGATCAGTGCACGGTTTACCTCCAGCAGCTCGTCCCCCACCACCATACGCCCGTCCCTGCCGGCCGCCCCGTTGGGGTCTATCCCCACCACGAACACGCTCATGCGAGAGCGGTCCCTGTTCCCAGCCAGACTCAGGCCCAGGCCCGTCTTGCCTTTCTCCAGCTCGATCATGTGTAAGACACCTGGGAGGCTGCCATAACGCTGGATTATGTTCTCTGAAAGAGGCACGAGAGTCATGGCAGACAGATGTAAGCTGACAATACCGCGGAAGAGTGCCAGATTTGTCTTGAGCCTGGGCTTTCGTATCAGTTCTCCACATGTTGCTCAAAAATCGGGGGCAGGTATTTGGATTTTGCAGGATGCCTGGACACTGAAGGGAAATGCTAAAAGTTTGAAATGTCAGACTTTTTTTTTTCTTAGTTTCAGTCTCACCTTCTATCTCTTTGTCTCAATCTTGTCTCTATTGTGATCCCCTCCTCTTCTCCCTCCAGTCCCTCTCCCTTTCTCCTGTCTCTGGTGTGTTAGATAGCCACTGTTCAGACCAATGGGCTCCTGTTGTTCTGGGCTCCCTGCCACTGTTGAACCATCAGTCCTGTACTAATCTCCACAACTCACCTTCCCGGGCCCCAACCTCATCAATCTTATCCCCGCGGGATGGGCGCACTCTCTAACACACACATATATTTTCACCACAGTCCCAGGTGTTTGGAAGGCTGGAAGTCTGTCCTTAAAGCTGGTCGCCCGAGTTGAATGTGACTGACTGCGACCCCGTTCTCCTTGCACTTCATCCTACGGTTGACACCCGTAGCCATGCTAATAGCTTAATTGGGACATCGAGTCCTTCAGGTTTTGCTGAGGTACGGCCGCTTCGGCCCGCGTGAATCAGTGCTCTTTTATTGCAGGCCCTGGGTGGATTTATGAGCAGGGGGAGAGGAGCGTGCCACTTTGAGGACCTCTAGTGGCAGCTAGGCAATAAAGCACGCTGCAGTGATACACTGCGTGTGTCACTTAATTGATTCTATTTAGGTGAAACTTCCAGAAGTGTGTAAAGCCGGGGTTTAATGAATACCCCCTCAGTGTGAAATTCAATAGACCAACGACAAAAATCTTGCAGAGTAAACATTTTTACCGAAAAGAACACGCTGCATAATTGCACCCTTTCCAAACAGAGAAACTGAACTCACTCCAGTTGTATCCAAACTCATCCTCCTCCTCGTCCTCCTCCCCCTCCTCCTCCTCCTCCTCCACGTTCTCCTCCTCTGCCTCAGCGGGTCTGCCAGGAATCTCTGTCAGCGTGTCTGTATCAGTCTCTCCCACATGGGGCACCACTGGCAGGAGGAGGACAGTGCTGGTGGGAGATGCCTTCGCCGCTTCACGCTTCGCCGGCTGTCACGCCACAGATGGGGGTGGGGGGGGTTCAGAAAATAGTTTATGAGCGAAAGTTGGAGGAGAAGACGACGGCTTTATCTTAGCCGATTCGTAACATTTGACGTCAAGTTGCTATATATGCGTATAGGCTTAGGAAGGCACATGGGAGCTGTTGATGCGAAGCCATGTGCTTTGGTTTGGATATAAATGCAGATCTAGGTCAAAAGTAAAAGCAAAAATACTGATGCTGATGTAATTACTTATTAAATTCACCCATAGTTATTTATATCTACACTTATCCGTAGACCAAGAGCGACAAACCACCTGTCAGTCACTGTTTTTAAGAATAAAATCCACCTACAATCGACACAAAATCTCAAATTTGCTTTTGACGTCGCAAGGCCAAAGACGAAAACAAAACAGATCTCACAGAACACCAAGGAGTTTAGACAGATGGAGGAGGTGTTAGGACATGTACAAGTGTGCGCATGTACTGCATGTCACAGAATACACTCAACTGTATTGCGGTATATTGACATAGCAGTACGAGCACACACAGAGAGAGAGAGAGAGAGAGAGGAAAGTGGAAAGCACAACACAGAGACCCACAAACCTTAAATGGGGTAGGAGTGAAAGGGTTAGTTGGGGAGAGGCGGAGGAAAAGTCTACTGTGACTGTCAACCTCCTACGGAGAAGAGACAAAGGGCAACAACTTTAGACAACACGCTCGTGACGCCCACAGTTATTGACAGACAAACACATCTTGAGTTCACGGCGAAAGGTTGAACACATCTGCCGGAATCCGTATTTGTGCATCTCAGACCTGCTTCCAGCCGCGGTGAGGAACGCTCGGCTGTGAAACGACAGCAAACGCGCCGGCGGAGTGTAATTGGAAGCACCCACCTTGTCCTTGTTGTCCCTCGTCATCGCCGCAGCCCTCTCCTCGCCGGAGTCTGTTATCAACTGCTTCATGTGAGACAGATAGGAGAAGTCATCACTCGTGAATCAGAGAGCACATTTATAACACCCACTTCAGTGTCACCAGACGGTGGAAGAAAGAAAGTGTATCTTAATCCGGTAATCCCATAAATATTAATAAGTGCATCCAAAGTCGTGAGTGTTCTGAAATGGCTAAGACCGGTCTCATGCACCGTGTGTTGTATCGTGTCAAACCATCTGTCGAGAAATGTTGCTTGAATAAAGAAAGAAACTTCGAGTGGTTTCCTTCGCTTGAAGCGAAACCAACAACGCGCGCGCGCAACAATGCCAAAACACTGATGTGTCGAGTGAAAAAGCTTATCCAGCACCACATCCCACTCCGAGCTTGACCATTTGTCCCTAACGATCGAGCTTTAAAGGTTCTGCCAGAAAGTCTGGCATTTTGGGAAGAAAAAAAAAAAAAACATATTGCAGTTTATAGTTTTTTTTTTCTTTCTCGCACAGCAGTGTTTGTGTTGAGTGCCGACTGTCGTATCAAGTTGTCTTGTTTACATTGGCAGTGAGGCACTTGAGACAATGTTTGAGGGATAATTAGGAGAAAAAAATTGGGCCTTCAAAGCCGGGGGACAGGAAGAGAAGCTAAAAATGCACTTAGAGTAAAAGCCTCTGCCGTGATTTTACTTGTTTGGTGCAACAGGGAGACGCGGCGAATCGCAGACATAAATAAGGCGCCGCGTGGTAACAGGTGAGGTAAAAGTATTGATTCAAAATAGATGCACTGACCACACACACACACACACACAGAAGCAGAAATAGAGCACAAAGGTTTAGGGTGTTTGGATGAAATCTCCACACAAGCGCACCGCAGGCTTCTCTCTTTCATCCTCGTCCTCACTCGTGACATGCGGCTCATCATTAAAGGTCCAGTTTGTACGATTCAGGAGTGTCTAATGGCAGGAATGGGATCAAATACTCATTGGCATGTTTTCATGAATGTATAATCAAAAAAATAGAAAAAAAAGAATTGAGCCTGTTAGATCTACAGTGAGAGGGTCCTCATCTTCGGAGTCCGCCATTTTTTTTCTACAGTAGCCCAGAGCACACAAACTCTGATCTTGATATGAATTTTGCTTTTTAAGTGTTTTTGAGTTCTTTCTGCATTCTTGTCTGGGAGCAAATTCACTTTGTTGCAACATGCAACTTGACCACTAGGTGCCACTCAATCCTACACCACCGGACACGATTTTGACAAGTCAGAGGGTCAAAGTGAAAGAGACAGACAGGTACACGAGCAGGCAGACACAGACACGGTGTAGCTTTTCTAACCTGAGGGAGGGCAGGTGCTAAGCAGGTTTGATTAGTGCAGCAGAGGCTTGACCCGCCGTGGCTATTTAGCTGCGGAAAGGGCAGGGGCGGCTTCTAAAAGCAACACACACACACACACACAGGACCAACAAGCTGACAACATGACGAATATATAATACGAAAGGCTGAGCCCTTCTGACAAAATTGAATCGGAGGCCGCTCGGGAGAAAAAAAACAAAAAAACAAAACAGCGAGGGGTGGCAGAGGGCGTGTGGAGGACAGAAGCACCTCAGGTTTTTATTTAAATGAGTAACCATTAAAGCAAGCGGCATCCTTTAGGACAGCCGTTTCCTCTAAATCAAAAAAAAAGAAAAGCTTCTTTCTGTGAAATTCTTTTAAAAAAATGTTTCAAAGATTCCTCCAGGCTACCTTGAGATTATTCACTGCTTACAAGAGACAGATTTGAAACTTAAAGGGAAACAGCGTGGCTGTGCATACACTCTCTAGGTGGCCCCCAGTGGCTGGCATTTAAAAAATGGTATTTCTGACCTGCCTACAGCACTTAAAAATATCTAATCAAAATCATTTTCAAACTATTTAATCCATTGTTATGAATTTAAGTGGAGCTGCAGCTCAAGCTCATCTTCTTTCTGAATGTTTACCTGCTCCACTTTGTCGGGTAGGCGCAGTCTGTTACTATATTTTGGCAGCCGCGTAGCAACGCTAGGACGAATGTCTTCCTTATGTGCTTTTCTATTGTGCATTTGATGAGTTCCTTTATTAGATATAGCATTTCAATAACCCCTATGGTTGGATCGCATTAAGAATCTAATCTGGATATGAATTAAATGTCAGCACCTTCAGCGGAGATGTTTTCTAAAATATTTGCTGCCGCCTGTGACAAAATTGATTTAACCATTTGCTGACCCTTTTGATTAAAAACATCATTCTGGGTCATGTCGTTATTACGGTTAGATTACTCTGTGTTAGAAAGTAAAATAGGATGTCTGGATATTAAAATAAACTTTCAGCTCTTTTTCTCCCAGAAGGAAACTCCAATTCCAGTTTGTCTTTATTTCCATCAACGCACACATTATGTGTATATCAAAGTCAAAGATGCAGTTAAGAAGAAAGACTCAGCAAACAATGTGAGAGACAGAAAGAAAGAGGAGCTGGGAGAGATAATGCAACAAAGATTAACTGTGATGGATAGCTGATGCAATACAAATGAGGGAGACCAAAAGCGAAAGACAGATTACCTGACGTGTGCGATGTGAGATGCATGTGAAAGCGGTGGTTTGTTTCTCTACGGCAGGTGTTGGAGCTGGGTTATATATTGACTCAGGCTGGGAAAGCAGTGTGGAGGAACAGAGAGGATTGAGGCAACTCATAATGTAGTAACTGCAGTTTAAAATGAAGTATGCGCCCTTATGGTGGGGACATAGGGTGTAAAGGATTTGCTCCGCATTGTGGGAAACATTGTTTGATGAGATGCTATTCCTGTGTCTGTATGCTAAACATGAAGATAGTTAGCTTAGCTTAGCATAAAGACTGGAAACGGGGGGAAACAGCTAAAGGCAACAAAACCTGCTATATAAATGAGCGAGATTTAGTAGTGATGACAGACAGAGCTAAGCTAAATGTTTTTTCCAGTCATTGCGCTAACAGTCTGCAACGTTAGCTTCATATTAAGCGAGCTAGCTAACATTCAAGTGGCCAATGTGTATTTGGAGTAACCTGCGTTAGCTGATTTTTAGCCACTTATCACTTTTTACATTGATATATTTACACATATTCAGCAGAGGCATTGCAAAATTAGTGTTAATTAAGTGCAATATTCCCTGTCCTTTTAGCTCTTTGGCCTAGCTCTCCTGAGGGACATACCTGCCTGCTAAATTAAGCTAATAGCGGCTAAATGCTCCACTGGTGTTACTAGCTTGTTGCTAACTTTGTCTGCTGATGGGTGCTGGGTATTTATTTAGCATGTCGTGGGTTTTTGGACTTTTTTGCTCAAAGCAGCTACGTGCTATGACAGAAAACAGTGTGAACATGAACAGTTATGGGCCATAGAACTAAAACAATCTGCTTTAAGATGCTACAAACCTCTGCAGAGTTGGGTGATAGTTATGTAAGGGTTCGTCACTGCAAGACGGCCCTCTGTTGTTATTATAAACATACTGATTATAGCCACTTTAAGATATGGATGTTCATGTATTAACACTAATACTTGTCCTTCATCTGCATGTGCTACATTACATGATGAGTTGCGACAAGCCTTAATGAGGAACCAGAATGTTAAGGAAAGCATGTGGGAATAAGCTCTTAAATAACAACGGATGAAAAGTGATTGACAATGAGAGATGTGACACTGGAGCCAAGCCAGTCGCAGCCCCAGCAGGAAACTACTTAGTCATGCTTTAAAAAGCCTGAGGGCACTTTCAAACAACAAACGATGTTGTTGATACGGTGATTTTCAATGAGCGTCGCACTTAGAGGTTAAAACTTGCTAATATATTTAATATGCCACGCTGGGTTTGTTGTTGCTCTCGTGGCAGATTTCAAAATCACTTTCCTTCAACGTTCAAAAGGGATCCAGATTCCACAGGGGTTGTATATTATACATTTTAGTTTTTGAAAGTGCCCTAAGTGGCCTGTGCACATACACTAAACTGTTGCCGGGGGGTGGGCGAAAAGAAAAAGAGTGAGAAAACTGTGACCTTTAGATTATGAGGTAGTTACTAGCAATTGATTTGACACTATTATACGGACTTACCCTGGGCCTGTGGATAATACTCTGGACTAAGAAGGAGACAGGATTGCCTGCCCTGCGTATGGCCTCAACTGCCTCCTCGTGAGTAGCATCTCTTAGGTCTACTCCATCCACCTGTCAAGAGATATCAGGGAGAAAAGTCTGTCCGGCGCCCGAAATCTCCACTCCACATGAGGATTTTCTCAGAGAATTCATGCTCTCTTCAGTTAGTCTGGTTCTCTCAAATGACTGCGCCTTTATAAAACCAGATTAAGTCTAAAATTTAGATTTGAAAATCTAAATTACATTAAAAAAAAAGCAAAAAAAAGCCTGAAGTGGATGAGATGTGCGTTATTTCACCTCTACAATCCTGTCTCCGGTCTTCAGGGTCCCGTTCTGTCCGGCAGGACTGTCCTCCAGGATGTGTTTAATAAAAATTCCCCTCATCACCTCTCCGTTGCTCAGCCGGCTGCCCATCCCTCGACCCCCGACGATGCTGATGCCCAGAGACTTGCCTGGCTCTCGGAAGAGCTCCACTCTGAGGAAAGTACCCAGATCAGCGTAATATAACTCTATTGCGACTTCTGTTGAATGCCTGACAGAAAATACATCTAACTTTGTGTGTCACTGTTTCATATGACGTGAACTAAGAAGCTCTGTTTGTCCTGAACGAGTGTAGATACAGAGTGTACTCACTTTCTGGGTTGGTTCCAGTTGCTGTAGGAGGCGCTCTCCTCTCCCTCTCCATCTTCCCGTTCAGGGAGGTTAGGGATATCTCTAAACAGTGGAAGAGTTTGACAACTGGTTGTCAGGGCTTCATTAAAGCTCAATGGACAAAACACAAAGGATATATTTTGTTAGATAACATGAATTAGAAGTTACTGTGGTGAAAGTGCAAGCACATACTTTGGTGCAGGAACTGGCACTGGAGCTGTTTCAGAGAAGACGCCCTCCTTAGCCTGCTCTAAGCTGGCTTTGTACTCCTCCAGATACTCTGCTGGAACATATGTAATGCTGAACACACACACACACACACAAGCACAGACACACACGCACACAAATGAGTCAAACCTTCATTACCAACCTAAGTGGGAACTATCCTCCTGTTCATTATGAGCTCACATGGTAATTTACCCAAAATAGAAAAGAACTGGCATTCAAGTGCAAACAGGTATGAACGCCCACCCCCCACACACATTTCCTTTAAAGAAATCTGCCTGTTTAATTCAGAAGCTTGTTTTTTTTTGTTTTTTTCAGCTAATACAAGTGAGCACATTTCTCCAATGCGTTCCCCAGCCAAAGGCGAGATGCAGTGAGAAATCCGTACAGGCCCCTTCACGTCTTGACTTTTCAAAACAGATGTTTACCTTCATAAATGTCTGAGTGCATCGGGTATCTCCTACTGTGTGATGAACATGTGACAAATCCGAAGAGGGGTATCAATCATTGAATTCCTGAGCAGGTTCCTAATTCACGTTGAGCTTGCTGACAAAAATCTGACACCCACTCGGAGTCCCAAACAATTCGGAGAGAAGTTGTTTCTGAGGCGCACAATAACACATTTGAGTGAAGCTGACAGATCCTCAGCAGATGGGTTGATTTGTTTGTTTCTTTTTACACGTGATGGCATGCGAACAGAGAGGAAAATGAATCCAAGTGAAATGAAATCATGACAAGGATAAATGAATTCACTAAGGACATCACGACGTGCAGTGAGAGCCATGGCAGGAGTTAAATGTCAGTGATTCATGGAAAAACAGTGAGTTATAAATGGTATGAAAATGTTAGTCACAGAAGTTAAAGAAAGACGTTAGGTTCAGCAGATAAGTAAGTGATGCAGTCAGTTAAGATTTATCCAGATATGTGTGTTAGGTTATGTACTGACGCTGACTGACGAATTTGGAAAATATGTCGGTTAATCACAGCATCATTAAAAGGTTAATCAATGTATCTGAATGATTATGAAGAGCATCTTCACCAATTAGATTCCATAACTTTTCTCCATGTTGTTGCCGTCCTTTGTTTTGACACTTCATCACGAAACTGATCTGACTTTCTAATTCTGTCTCTGGATAAAGCTCTTGAACAGACTGCGATGAAGCCCCGAGAGCAGATGGAGAGAACGAGAGGAAGGGAAACCGAGATGGCAGCGTCTTGCCGAAACACACCGCCGGCGTGGAAGTTAGTCATACTCACACATAAAATGGGCACAGATCGTCCTCAGGTGCACAAGCAGATCTAGAATGTGAAGAGTTGGCTTTTATGCACCGGAAAAAAAAAGCTAACAAACTGCCAAGTTTAGTTCAGCAAGGAGAACTTGTGAAATATCACATTCAGATTTTCTGGTGAGGTAATTCCCTCAAAGGGTGGGAGGAAGGGTGATTTATTTAAAGTCTGTGTAAAGGCTATTCTGAGATTTCTTGAAAAATACATTAAATTTGTTGGAAAATAGCTGCTGAAAACCTGTGAAGGCCTGTGTGACCCTGAACGATACATTACTGTTACTTAACAGTTTTTCACCAGTTTTCAGTCCAAGATTTTGTGGGCGGTCCTTAAAGGGTGGCTCGATGACACGCTGAGGCCACCCTGAACATATCCCTGCACCCCTAGCAGAGAGATAGAGGTGAATTCATCTCACTCAAAAGTGTTTCAAAGTTAGTCATGTCATTTTCTGAACTTATATCACATGTTTCAGTCACCTCAAAATGGCTGCTTTACTGCTCCCACGAGTGGGCGTGGCTTCAGTACATTCAGTGGACACGCCCCCACAGTCCTGGAGCTGAGAACACTGCTCATCTTCCTGATTTGGACACCTAATTTCATAAATTTGTTGCTATTTTTAATCAGCTGAGTTGTCTGACAAACTCGGAACATATTTATGCTTACTTTACACAGACTTTAATGTAACATATGACTGCATATGCTGCTTTTACATCACCCAGTTTGTAGAAAAACATGATGTTTTTATCAAGTACAAATATTTAATATTTAATGCTTAAAACTGAAGTAAGTCCAAGCATTAACTAAGCAATCCTGATGTAACTGAGGCTGGACCTTGAGGTATACCCCTTTTGTGACTTACAAAAATACAAGGCAGCTCTGCTAGTTTTCACAGTTCTACTAAAGAAATACTGAACATCCCACCACCATTCATTTTCAGGAGAAAAGAACAACTTCACAAGACCTTGGTATCGAAAATCCAGATCATGTGTGGATTGGAATTTCAGCCAAACAACTAAAAGTTGGCACATAAAGAATCGTAAGATGTTTTTTTCAGATTTGTAACTGCTGGTGTGTAACATAAGTAACAACAGCGTTGTATTGCGCGACTGCACCGTGAAGAGGAACGCCTCGTGCAATGTGAATCAGAAGACAGTGTGAAATCTGATCAGCTGAGTTGAGGGATCAGTCACAATCAAAACTCATAAGGTTCAGACGCAAGCATTTGAGATATTAGCTCATTTAAATCATAATTTTATCAGTGTGTGGCAGTTCATTTAGAGAAAGCGCCGGTAGAGCTATGAAACAACATTAACACAGATCTTTAAAAACTTGTAATTTCATGTTACATGTCAACTTAGTGTCTTACCCCAGGTCTGGTCCAATGAGGGAATGTCTTCTAAGCATGGCCCGAGCCTGAGCGTTGGTCAGGTTGGCTGTGGGCTCTCCATTGATGGCCAAGATGAGATCACCAACGCCCAGACGTCCGTCGCGGCTAATGGACCCACCGTGGATTATACTGCGGATCAGCATTCCCAGACCATCTTTCATGGCGCTCACTGTCATCCCTTTGAGGTAGATCATGAGAAACTATTACGCACTAATTTGGATTTTGATCTGAATTAATAAGCTCTAGCATTTAAGGGCAGTTACTAAGGATTAAAACTGAACTGAAATGAATGATCAAAAGAAAATGAACCCTAAATATAAAAGAACTAGAGAGTTTCATTGATATGTCAGTAAAACAAGAAAATGTCCTCGTGTACAGCAAATTCTCCTGGAGACTGTCACAGTATTTACAGATTTGGTTTTCATTCTCAGCGGAGTAACTTCAGACTGCGGCATAATATATTAATGCACAATATATCTACAACTTTCAAAATCCCTTATAGCCCAGTCTGCAGGGATTCTTTTGCAAAGATCATAAAAGTAACATCAGTCTGTTCTATTTAGTGTGCGAGTGGAAGACCCAGACGTACTTAGGAATCTTAAATTGTGCAGACAAATGAGGTATTGTTTTCAAATGAGGCACTGAGGATTATGAACGGTGCTTTCATAACACCTATTTGTTTCGGAAGTTAAAACTTAGTTTCCTCTGAGTCAGTGGCGGTCCCGTGTGCAGGTTTTGAAATGCAAAAATATAGCGCTGAAATTACCCTTTCAAAATGGAAAACAGCCAAAAATCTTTTTTTCTATAATTTCGCTTCAAATCTGGCATTCATAAAACATGACACGAAAGTAAAGGCCAGCATGCCTTTCAGTTTCCGCAAACTCATTTACACTTCTGTGAAAGCTGAGGGAAAAATAAATAAATATTTGAAAGAAAAAGAATGTGAAGAAATTAACACAAACCAAGGCTGGAGTTGCCCTTGACGACTGTGATAGTCCTTTCAAAATTGCTCCCCGAGGTCAGTGCTTCCTTGTCAACGTCTTCTGCTGATTCTCTCGCACCAACCTCCTCGTCCTTGAGGGCGATAATTCAACACAGTTATTTGTGAAAGTAAATGAAAATATAAGGCTGCATACCAGACAAAGCGCACGCCTCCGGAGAAAAGGTAGGTGCAGTGGATGGGCTTTAAGAATGAATTGAAAACAAATAAGCTTAGAAGTCTGTTTGTATAAGATTTGAAAAGTCTCACGGCTGACTGTGAAGAGGTAACAGTCAAAAATTCTATTCAAAATAAGATGAAGGATGGTTATTTTGTAGTTGTTATGACGCATATTTACATACAGTATTTTTTACTGTACAGCAATCGCTAATACTATTCATCGGTTAATCTGAATGCTCGTTGCTCATCTTGTTCTTTTCAAGACTTATAAATGATCTGTTACATCTTCTAGATCTATGTTTTGTAACCATTTACCTTCATCAAAATCTTCATGTCTCCAATATCTCCAAAAGAGACGGATGGCTCTGGATAATGAAGCGACTCCGCGGGTTCGTCGGGGACGTTAGACCTGGTTCCCATTTCTGCGAACGGGCTGTATGAGTTTGAGCACTCCGCTAGTTCCTCGCCGGCCGACGGCTGAGCCAGGTACTCATCGGGGATGCTCATTATGGCATTAAAGTCGGCGACGTGACCTCTCAAACTCGGGGGGGTGAAAGATCTCTCCGGAGAGAACGCTTGGGGGTCGTCTGCGAGGCCGGACGGCGGTACAAAGCGGGGGTGCTCGTCCAACAAGTCCAGGCGAGCTGTCAGCTGGGGTAAAACAAAGCACAGCAGCTGAATGAACGTTCCACTCTGTTAGTTAGACAATTGCCCAACGCGGGGCTGGGGGGGGGGGATTCATCTTGCTCGGCTGACGGTCCTGCCCTCCTTGTAATGAGCCATAGAAAAGCCATCAGTGGCCAATAGAGGACAGCAGGAATTACTGGTGATCTTGAGTTTGCCATGCGCAAAATGTGGTTTTATTATAACAGCTTTTAAGACTTTATTAGGACCAGACTGAGTAGTGATGAATCTCAGCGAGCACTTCCCTTAGGGAGCCAGAACAGAAGTATAAATCTTTAGAAAAAGTTCAAATATGCAAATACGGGATTCACAAGAGGGGCTCAAAAAGCAGACATAAGAAGGAGAGTAAAATGAGTTTCATTTTAATAAGTAGTGCCATAAATATAGGGGAAACTGGACTGGGCAATAGTGACATAAAGTATTACAGTAACTAGAAACTATACAAAGGAGGGTACTTCTATGACAATTATAAAAATTTACAGGCAAAAATTCACTGCTATATTTTGTATCTGTTAAGCCCCTCAAGTTAGAGAGTAATGTTTCTATAGAATATAGTATGTCTGTGGTAAATACACACACATATACACAATGTGCATAACATCACTATGTAATAGTACATAGGAGGTAGGTGATAAAACTAAAAGTTAACTTTACAAATATCTAAGGGCAGAATCGGACAGTATTTTCGAAACAATCTTTAGCGTCTCTAAAAAGTATGACGTGAAATCATTACCGTGAGAACAATCTGGACATCAAAGTTTTACTGTCACACTCCAGGCGTGCCCAAAGAAAGCTTAAGATGCCGTGAAAGAAACTTGGATCTATTTCATAGCAATAAACGATGCTGGTCTGGCTCGGTCTGTTGAATTTCATCTAATCTGTGACATTAAAAGAACACCTGACAAGAGACGAGGGAGCGGTGGAAAGATTTCTAATATATTCTTCTATGGCGTTCAACAGTACACGTGTACATGAATTACTCTCTTCAAAACTAGATACCAGAAAAACAAGGAGGACAACTGTAATCTATTAATGTAATCTGTGGTTTGGAAGACTGACTTTGTGCACGTAACAGCTGCTTAACCTTTATACTGTTGTTCCATAAGCAGGCGTGGAAAAATAGACACCCATATTCCTCGAGAGTATCACCTTAGATGCTGTCAGCGAGCCTGAAAAGCCATCCGCCATTTCCTGTCAGTGAAGTCGAAGCGGGATTTATCAACAGACTCGTTGCCTCTCTTTAAAGCTTTGGGGTGGGGGGAAGTGAGCTGCCTGACCTCATACAAACATTTGAAATCTGTTTCGTGAAATCCCTCGCTGGTATAAAAATGCCCCCCGCCCCCAGTTGTGTTGTCCCTCTCGGCTTCCCTATTAAGAAGGCACTTTTTTATTTTTTAGGAAGGCCCGACAAATAAGGTCAGCTGTGACCTTTGGGAAAACCGGAAGCGCACACGATACCTCGAGGAAAACAGTTTGTGTACCCCTCGCTCTCCTTTGTTTGTTTTCCTTATAATTTAATATCCATTTGGGGAGTCGCTGTTCTCGAGGCACCCAGAGCACCAGAAGCATACGCAGCCACAATCCCCAAACAACAGCAAAATCAGTAATGATGTTCCTGCCTCCACAAACAAAAACAAACATTTCTCATGACATTTTGGCTCCCAGTAACTAAAAACAAAGAATAATGACTACATGCTGTATAGTGCGTGGTGACAAAGGCCGTTTAGTGTTGCGTTAGCATTAAATGAAATGAGGAAGCGGCTTCCGAGTCGTGCTTTTGGGTTTTGGGTTGTAAAGGAAACGGTCGCTTACCTTGGGCGTTGATGAATGCAGGTAATCCAGGTCTGCGCTGCACGCGCTGCCGTGGAGAGCGATCATGGACGCCTGGAAGGTGTCGTCCTCGATCCCGGGGTAAGTGTGATCTAGCACCTTTTCGTCAGAGAGGTCCGCTTCGCTGGTGTCGATCTGCGATAATGAGCGGGAGCGGTATAAACGCCCGGGACACGAAACTGACCAATTCTGGAGTCACTAATGCTAAACTCATCTAACTACAAAATACTGCTCATACAACATACATGTAACCTTTAATTAACTGCGTCTATTTGTCAGAATACTACTTAGATTTACATCATTGTTGCATTACAAACAAACAAACAGCCCTCTCTTGGTAAAATTAGGCAAATTTTACATTTAAATTACTGATTTTCCATTTTTTTCAGGATGAGCTGATTGATTTTTTTTTCATCTGTTTCCCCCAAAAAGCTAACTGACCAATGCAGGCTCTGCTCGGTAAACGACGCCCTCGGTCAGTCCTTCTTCCTCTCCTTCTTCAACCAAAATACTGTTGAAGTCAAATGAATGGATGGTGGATGATGGAGTAATTTCCTGCTCACCATATGGGTGTGGAGAGTGGGAATATCCACATATTCCCTAGGAAAGTGGAGAAATTGTTTCAGTCTCCAGCTTTATGGAATCTGAGCGATTGATTTGTGTATTTTTGGTGACCAAATCAAGCACAGGGATATTAGTATGGAATGGGAAAAGATGTTAGCGGTTATGGACATGGGTTCATACACTAGCTCTAGAGTTAAATATCGATCTTGGTGCTTCAAGCAGAGAAATCACTCAGAACATCAGATTCATGACATTTTTTTTTTTGCATCAACAGAAAGAATCTCGAGCTTTTCACACGCGGGGCTCTTGATATTGATTCTGTGCAGTATGCAGCCTAGACAGTTATAAGAAAACCAAGAAAGCATATTAGAGGATTACACTTGTCAGACTCAATTTCGAGAGGCAATGCAACAAAATACCCCTCAGAAGTACATTCCACATCCAGCAGGTGAGTTGGATAACTCCGCAGAGGCTTCCTACAGCTCTGTAATCCAGCTAACCTTGGCGGCCCAAAGGTCTCGCTGTGTAATCCAACGGCAGATTCAATACAAGAGGAAGGCAGCTCTAAAGCCGAAGGAATGTAAGGCAGAGAGAAGAGTCCTGCACAAAGAGTGCAGGTGCCTGGAGCAATGAACATGCCGTCAGACAGACCCAGTGTTTTGACAGGTGCCCCGGTGTGTTTAAATGTACCAGAGGGTCTGTGCTCTTGGGAAATTCAATAATATAATAAGATGAAGCAAAGGGCGCAGAACGTTTTAGACTGGTCGCCACCTCTGAAAGAACGCTGGGTGGAATGCTAAACCGTGCAGCCTACCTCCGCTCTTTTTCCCGCATGAAAAATTCAAGCCCTCGTAAGCCGAGCCCTCATGACTGGTTACTAAGTCGGTCACACAAAAATAAAGACGGCCTGACTCACAACCTCACGTACACGCACTGGCAAATCCCCGATGTGCTGAAGAAATTTTCAAAGCAATATGTATAAACCTCAGAGCAACCCCAACAGGTATGCATACACTTGTCCCTTTACCCCCAACGCACAGGCCGCATTCTACTTTCAATTTTCAGACAGCTTTAAAGTCAAGAGAAAGAGAAAGTGTACAAATTCTAATGCTTACAGGCAGCGGTTTGGCAACTCCTATCTGGACCTTGCCAAGCTTGGCACCCTTCAGGGCCTGAACAGCATCCTCCAGGCTGGCGTTGTCAAGGTTGGTGGTGTTAACGTACATGAGGCGGTCTCCTGGCAGCAGCCTGCCATCCTGCTCGGCCACGCCATTGGGAACCAGAGAACGAATCACGATCACCGTCTTGGAGGGATCCAGTGGGTCCTGCGGCAGAGAAGAGGTCAGGAGGTAAAACTCAAACAGCCCCAAAATTTATTCAGATTATGATGATGAAAGTTAACTACTGTTTCCTTGCTACCCTAAAAGTTCAAATAAAAGTTAAAAAGTTCAAATTAATGTAACAGCATATACTAAAGAACAAATACACAGGTGGAAAATAAAAGCAAAAAAGAGTAAAATAACCATTTGTAATGAAAAAAAAAAGTCCCCCGAAGGTTTCCCACCTGGTAGTCCAGAATGCTGAATCCCAATCCCCCTTCTCCCTTTTCAAGCTCGATATTCTGGATCTCCAACTCCCACATCGCCAAAGGAGATCCTATCGCCTCCTCTGTCACATTATCCTGTGCCGCTGCGATCGCTTCTGCGTCTTCAGCAACCAGCACGCTGCTCAGGTCTATTTGTTTCTGCAGAGGAAAAGCCCGAAACCTCGATGTAACGGCATGCCTTGCTCGGTTTTACTCCCATCCCATAGGCTGCTACCCTCTAGCTGTGTTTCTGGCTCAGTTTTCTGGCAGTAGATAAAAGGGAAATATCTTTGGGGTGCTAGGGCCTTATTACATTATCATAGATAAAGCTGGAGAGATGAAAACCCCCCTCCCCAAAGGGAAGCTGCTTTTGATGTCTCATATCTCGAGCAAATGTTGTTGGCTATTGCCGCTGAGGTATTACCAGAATTGGTCTTAATAAACTTTCAGACTCCCCTGCTTATCGCTAAGTCTTAATCCATCATGGTTGGCAACGTGGAAAGCCAATGGAGCGATTGACAGCCCGGGCTAAGCTAATAATGGTTGATGGGTTATAAAGGAGGAGGAGGACCTGAAGACTACTGCTCTCCAATCATATTCCCTTGCTTATATGCAGGGGCGGGGAAACATTTTTCATGCTACATTACGGCACGTCAAGGAGATGCAGGGAGTCTCCGACTGTACTTAGATGCATCATCTGCTGCAGTGCTCTGTAAGTAATACAGCCTGCTGATTTGTAGCCATAAGAAGAGAAATATTTATTCACTTTTCTTGGTTACTTTATGAGCAAAGAAATTCAAGGTGATCAGTAAAAAAATATATATATATACATTTTATATTTTGAAAATGAAAAAATCTGGTTAAAACTGTTAGATGTAGTTAGTTGTATGCCCTACCTTTAATTCAGGTGTTGTGGACAAAACCTCTGACTCTGGTTGGACAGTATCCAGATCAGTCTGCAGGTGAGGAGCTGGCCTACAGCATGTCATGTATACACAGAGCGGAAGCTCCTTCAAGATTCTCACCACTTCCTTATGGGTCTCACCAATTAGGGATATACCATTTACCTGTGACAGAGAATGTTAGTCTTAGAATACCGTAAAGTGCAACATTCAGGGTTTAAAGCAGCATTAATTGATTTGTTTCCTTTTTTCCCCTCTGCTCTTTAGTGGGCTGGTCTGATCTCCACCAACCTCTGCAGGAAAATAACTTACTTTGTCTGCCTGCCATTTTAGTGTTTGGCGTTTAACATGCAATGGGTATTGAAGAGCCTTTTGAAAGCGGCCTGATGTGGCCGGGAAATGGGGTTGATGAGAGTGGTGAGTGAACCACAGCAGCAGAATGGTAGGTCGTAAAATAATCGAAACAATGAGCTGAAATACAATGAAACCGAGCTGTGGGTAACTGCAGAGTGGGTGGTGGTTCTTTGTGGGTTCACACTACGCATGGTCACATGGTCATTCAACGTTTTGTCAATATTAAAATTTTGCTGAGTGCAGCTTTAAGTTAGACGTTTTATCAGTTTCTGTGGGGGAAAAGTGCCAAATGCAACATGAAGAGGTCTACGCTGTTAATTAAATGTTCCCTCTCATTTAAGGGGCCTCGTACCTCGAGCAGTTCATCTCCACTGAACAGCTTGCCGCAGCGACCAACAGGTCCCTCAGGTAGAACAGAGCGGATGTAATGATGCCCGCTGTTGGCTTCCAGACTGATGCCCAGGCCACTGTTCTCACTAAACTTCTCCACCTGAGCCACCTGTTATGGAAGCAAAAAAAAAAAAGACATCACGTCTCAGCTGGCATGTGAAACATTTTGTCTGTTATCACAAGAGATTATTTCACTATAAATCTATTATTGACTCAGCCCCTTTTGTTTGACTACTCAAGGAATTTTCCATTAAAGCTTCCTCTAAAGAAACAAAGTCCTGGTATGTATAATTTGATGAAAGTACATGGAATTTTAAAAACTTACTACAACTTCATTACTTGGACCCAGAATCTCTTGCCACTTCTTCATTAGTTCTTCCTCTTCAAACGATGTTAGCTTCATCTCTTGGAAAACACAATACAAAGTACTTGCAATAACACGTAAAACAACATAAAAGGCAAATTTGTAATAAATCATTCACAGCCACGGCATACATTTCTATCCATTTTCAAGGTGGTGAGAAAAATACTGCTCTGTCGGCACCATCTAAGTATGTCCTCATGGTGTGTTTTGCCAGTCCTTGTGGTCCTGACAACAATAACCCTTATCTGTCAGATGTGTGCTCAGTATCTCTGCCGGTGTACTTAAAGAAGAATCCCAGCCTCGTACCATGTTTGTCTTCTGTTAGCTGATCCGTGGCAAGGCTGACATCGGATCCTTCGGTCTTTGTCTGGAGCGGCTTTTCATCTGTGGCGACTGTAAACACACAATGATGAGACGCGCATTGAGAAGGACAGAAGCAGGCCACGGCACAGACACATGCCACTATAGGCACATGGCCACTGGAAAACGTCATCTACTTTCCACACATACAGAATTTCTTTGGAATAGCAAGTGCCTTTTTATTTGATGCTCCGCTAGGTGATTCTTCCAAAATATAGTAGTTTGAGCACATCCTGCTCTTTCATAACCACCCTCAATTTAAAAGAGGAACCTATCTCATTTCCATATTGGTCTGAAAAGGATATGTACATGCCCCTGATGATGTTATCCATAATGACAGACTATAAACATTCCAAGACTTCAAATATCTGTTTAATGATCCTGGTGCTTTTTTTTACAACTTCATGCCACTGTTTATGTCTTTGGAGTTCCACAGGGCACTGAATTGGTCGCCCATGAAATTACTACCCATGCGCCCAGACAAGCCATGGTCTTAAGCTGTACATCAGCAGCTTTTAAGTGGCAACATAAAACTAATACTGGCTATCTGGTGTGCGAAAAGGAAGTCCATTTCCCTGACTTGATAACAATTTAAGTGTGTAGTTAAATTTCTTGCCGTACTCCCAACTATTAAATGACTCATTACAACTTTGTACACCAATCCTATGAACACACGCCCGGTAGTTTAACTAAACTATTCAGTTGTTTTCCCAAGGGAGACACAGAGGAATAATCTCATATAACATGAGGATGTAGACTTTTATTATCTGTAATACTCAAAAGTGCAAATTCCTGAAATTGTTTCCTTCTCACAAAATTCAAAGCGGCCGAGAAAATACTGGCTTCCTCTGTCTGCTAACTGCTGGCTGCTAGTTTTTTCCACAGGTTTTTGGGCTACAACTTCATGCTGCCAGATCGACTCACTTTCAAGCTCCATCTATCACTATTGACAACTTATGCAAGTTGCTTTTCTCGCTTCTGCAATAGCCTGGAGGTTCTGTCAGTACAGCTTGAGACAAGAGCTGTAGACTGTTTATTCTCTGTCTGTCTGTCTTGTTTGATGATATATCATTTATGATGTTATATCATGAAAATGCTAAAAGTGAAGTAAAAATGTGTAACAAGTACATCATGTGCAAAAGCACAAGCACAATGGAAAACCTTGCACAATTGTGGTTAATTTTATTTCCATGTCTGAAAAAAATTGTCATGTCCTCTTGGCCTTTGTCGCTGATCATTAACAAAGTGTATTCCCTCTCTTATTAGCAGGAGCCAGACAGCAGCATGGACGTACTCGCTATGTTTAATTCATTTAATTCATTTTTCAATATCATCACCAGAGTAAATGCTGACAAAAATATTAACAAATAAATCCTTCTGCCGCAAAGTAAAGACACCTGCTATATGTTTAATAGAGGGCCACCTTTCTCATTCTCATTAAATGAAGATGTTGACATCGGTTTGGGCTGTCTTTGAGTACACCTCGAGTCAGTACTTTTCATACGCAGCTGGAGAAAGTCCTGTTTCTGCATTTTAATACACTCATAAAAGTGACTGAAATTTCCATTTTCGAGTCACTTGCCACTGCGTCGTGAAAACCGTCAGAGCCGCATTTACACATCAAATGACACCTTTTTTTTGACAGGATGATGAGTAACAAGGAGTGTGTTTTTGTCTGTCCTCATTAAATGTCTCTCACGTTCTCCCTCCTACCTTGAGCGGCCTCCTCAGACTTCTTCCTCTCCAGCTCGAGCTCCCTCATGACGGTGGTGGTGGTGGGGATGGTGGCCGAAGGGGGCAGCATGGGGACGGTGTGGCCCACGACGGGGGGGATCTCGTCGGGCCTGAAGCCACGGCGGATCAGCTTGAGGTGGACCGTCTGGCCTGTGTGTCTGAGCACTTCCACTGCCTGTTGATTGGTGTACCCCTGGATGTTCACACCATCGACCTGCAGAGGGCGATAATTGGCGAGCCCACGGATTAAGCAGCTTGCCCTCTATACTCTTATTAGATTCAGGTAAAATTTAAATAATATTGATTAATGTGATAAACACACATGAGTATTCTGGTATAGTTTAGCCATTAACTTTATTTGTTTAGCTCATTTAGGACCGGTAAAAAAAACTGTGGAAATTCACAGTATTCACAGTCAATTAAGTGTTTTATTAAACTCTTAAATTGGCTCCCACAGTGCATTATCATTTAAGAACAAAACTTCATCAAGCACACACACACACGGGAGCACACACGGCAGAACAAAAGGAGAGTTTGTGAGCACCTTAGAAAACACGGGGCAGCGTTAACTCAAGTTTCAAATGATGCAAGAAATTACACACAGTTTAACTTCGTTGTTAACGTCCTTCAGTAATGAAACTAAAAACTTAATTGCTCCGCGTGCGAATTTAAGACTCTTTGATTCAAAGTCACGAGAACAAAAACACTTTATGAACTATCAGTTAATTGTAAATTATTCATTATGCACATAATCATTTCCCTCCATTGGCTAAATGAGTCAATGCGATCGCAGTGATAGATGATATTAAACATTCACTGCGTATTTGCCACTAAAGACAGAGAAAAGAGTAGTAGCGACAGAGAGTATAATTGGGGTACTTACAGCTATTATCTGGTCTCCAACATGAATACGGCCATCTTGGTCTACAGCGCTGTCTTTTGTGATGCTCTTCACAAAAATACCAGAGGGCTCTGTGGAATGAGAATAAGGACAAAAAAAGAGAATAAGGAGATTAATTATAGCCTTGAAACATAAGCAAAAGTTAGCTTAATAAGCTTAATGTTTTAATATTAAAAGTCCGTTTTAGTAAGCATGTTTCAATAATATATAAATATATAAATCATAAACCCAGTGCACACTAGAATGCAGAGTACTTTTTTATTCAAGGCAATTCAATATACTATTAGATTATATAAAAGGTTATATAAAGGCTGCCTGTGGTCCCATTATGTTTTGGCTGATTGCTATGTCTTATAGCTCAATAAATGTTTCATTTCATTCATTTCATGGCTCATTTTTTGCACCACGAAAAACAGACATTAACATAAGCTTATAAAGTTATGGTTAAAGATGTAGCTGTCAAATCCAGCAGACTGGGAGCAACTATAGCGTTTATATAAAGTTGCGTTTATGTCCCACCTGATGAGGTCTAATGTTCACTTTTTCGTTTAGCTCTGTTCTGGACCTTTGAGGAAATGATTTCTGTCTTTAGCTGATAAATACTAATTTCTGTTCACCATTTTGAAAAGAGATGCCACAGTTTGAAACTGGGTTGATGAGAGCTGAACTTGTGGGCCTGAAGACCAAAACAATCAGCTAAAAGATGCTAAAACAGTATGTAGAGTTGGGGGACAATAATGTATACATCTTTTTTTGTAGGATACAAAAATTATGAATATTCTCCCATGTTCTCACCTGAATTTTTATCTCCAACATAACCAGCGATCGTGATGCCCAGTCCCTGGGCGTTCTTGGTAAGGCTCACATCAAACGCTTCAGCCTCCTCGTCCTCATAGTCCTGTGAAAAAAAGGTTCACGGGAATGTCAGGTACTCATCGTCACTAACAAGTACAGTAAAGGATGATTCATTTGTCGTCGGCGGCCTTTTCAGTGCTCTGACCACACCGTGTGGTCACCAAGAATACACATTTAAAGTTTGGTAATGATAAGTCCCTCAGCTATAAAAAACGCAGCTTATGTGTGCGATCAAAAGGGTATGTTCGTCATTCATGTAGTGACTCACTGAAATTCATTAATGTTTAAATAGGGAGTGCTATGAAATGGCTGCGAGTTTCTATCAGCTGTGTGAGTCACAGATGATTTCCCCTGCTATTTTCTTTAACTCCAGGAGGTATTATATCCATCCGTCTTCACGATTTGCTACGGAGAAATCGCTATACTGTAGTTTAACTTCTGCCATATTTGTGGCTTGTAGTTCACCTGTTGCTCGTTGACAGTGGGCAGCACCACGGGCATGACGGCAGAGACGGAGGGATTCTCGTCCACGGGACCTCTGGTGACCACCAGCTTCACCCTGTTGCCGCACTGCCTGAGGACCTGAGCCACCTGTTCGCTCCCCATGCCGTACAGGTCAGTTTCCCCGATCCTCAGGATGTGGTCCCCACTGCGCAGGCGTCCGTCCTGAGGTGGAAAACATATGTTTAGCTTCAGTAAAACTCAAACCCACGGTGACACTGAGTACAAAAGACAGAATGACAGTTAATTGTGTGCTTACTTGCAATGAACTCATTCTCATTATGCCTGGCTGACAAGAGTAATCTCTTAAAATGTCATAAAATACAAAAAGAAAACCTCATCTTCTTTCATGATAATCACTGTATAAACATCTGTGAACAATGCCAGACCCTCCGAAGAAAGAGCGCGTGCATTAACGCAGTCACCTGATCGGCTATGCCTCCGGGAAGGATGGTTTTCACGATAACACCTGTGGTCTTTCCTCCCACAATGCCGAAACCGAGACCAGTGCCGTCGTTGACCAGCTCGATCGTCTCCACGTGCTGCCACTAAGAGCGGAAAAAGAGAAGAGGCAATAAAGCTGAGCAAATAACTTTCAAACGAGGAGGTTTATTCACCCAGCCATAGACTTTAATAAGCTTAATCGTGCAGATGGTTGGAATATATGCAGATATAATTGGGTTTTTTTTTCTAAAACAAGTGTGTGTTTGTTGTACAAGTTTTTCATTCGTGACAGTGCTATGAGAGTGCGTCTGTACCGCGCTGGAGTTGGCTGACAGTGTGCTGGCAGCAGAGGGCGTGCGGGACACCACAGGACTGGCCAGCTGCGGGATGGGTCCTCTCGCCACCGTGAGCTGCACCCTCTCCGAAGCGCTCTGCAGCATGCCTATAGCCTGCTGGTGGGTCACCGTCTGGTCCAGGGGCTGGCCGTTGATGGCTAAGATCTGATCGGCCTCTTTGAGCTTCCCATCGCTGTAGGCGCGGAGGGTGAAAGTGGTGTCAGAGCCTCCGAGATTTCAACTAAATCTGCCTCTGATTGAGTAATTATCCTCATCTGTTCCCTCAGCTCACATCGAGTACGCAGAATACTCCTTCAGAGTGTAACTTTGTCATTTCTTCTTACAATTTTTTGGCAGATTTTGTAAATTTTTAAGGCATAACACATATTTTAATTTGAAGAAAACATCTGAAAGCCACCAAAAAAAAACTGAAACAAAAGCTTCATTCTTGCATTCCTGGCAAAACGGCCAATATGTACCAAACTACTAAATTTCCCCAGTGAATCTGTCTGAAATAAGACTAATTCCTCAATCCTAATTCGGCAATTTGGCAAAAAATTCTGTGTGTCTGGAACGCACACTTTGTTGTGATTGGATTTTAATCACTTTGTGAAGTCCCTCAGTGTTCTCGCGGCTCTCTGAGCGGTGGCGCACCGGTTCTTACATACCAGTGAGCCACGCTTCCCGGTTGAATCTCCTGGATGAAGATGCCGAGCTCGCCGCGGTTTTCGCTCTTCAGGCCCACCACGCTGAAACCAAGACCTCCTGACACCGGCTTCTCCAGCTCCGCATGGGTCACGTACCGCCCCTGGATCACACACACAAATATATATATACTCAATTTGGCACCACGCTGATTCACTATAGCATCAAAGCTACAGGCAGCCTTTAGAAGTCTATTTGAAGTGCCTCCAGAGAAAAAGAACACAGTGAGCGGTTGGTAGGTCTCGTCTTTGACTGTCTTTGGATGTTTGGTTTGAGTAAGAGTGATTCAAAGTGATCCACCTGTTTACAGATTAGGTGCAGATTTTTATGAGTGAGTTAACATGAGCAAAACATAAAAAAATGTGATCGTAAATCGTTGTTTTTACCCTGGCGTTTAACTCAAAAGCAGTGCACGAACTGCACAATGATTGCTTTGGCTTCACAGTCGCCTGTACCTGTGCCATGGAGTGAATGACGTGTTCGAACTCCTCAGGTGATGTCTTGCCATTGACGTGCGCGGCAGCCGACGTGTCTGAGTAGGAGACATGGCCGCCGTTGGGCTTGACTGCGGCGACGTGATCGCTGAGGTCGCTCCCGCGTGACGCTGGGACACTCCCCTGCTAAAATAAAGGGGGGAAAAAATGTGAGAGATTATTCCGAAATGGGATTTTCGCATAAATATATCAACAGAACAACACCGCCGAGGAAACAGCTGATCGGATCAAACTGAAAACGATTTGACTTCCACGATGATCATCCCTTAGATTCCCAGCACTGGAGCATTGAATTTCTATACAATGATCCTACACAGAGCAGCAATTACTGGCGCTGATCCAACCAAAGACAATTAAAAGTTGGAACAAAGAAAAACATAATGACTCATTCCTACTGCGAACATAAACATTTAGCAGATTTAATTTTAGACACCAAAAACCCTCAAGTCTGTGTGTCTGAAACCACTGGGATACCAGATAGTTTGTTATTCCACCACGATTAGCTGGATCTATGGCAGCCTAATCCTTCAGGAGATAATGGCTCTTAGCTGATGTTCCAACAATGACGAGGCTCCAAATACAATATTTCTATCATGGCGGGGGGAGAAGCATCACTGGCCATCTGGATGCCTTAATATGCTTTGGTTTTAATTACCGCAATGACTTTACTTGTGTGACAGATGAATTACATGAAAGCGACGACTACATTTTTTCTGATTTCATTAGCCAAAGGGCTTAATGTTTATGACCATCTGAACTGCGTTCAAAAGGACGGACGTAACGCGCGGCAATCATTCCATAAACACTCCATTTGGCATATGGCACGGCCAACCTAAAGCTGTCCTTGTGAACTTGTGCGTTCGCGCTAGGGAGTTGCCCGACTTTCAAAGCGTCGGCAAACATCCACTGTAAATGATTCTTTCTTCAAACGCAGTCCCGGAGTAGCCGCGGAGACGCGGGACTCCGCTCGGGAAGCCCCACATTAGTGCCGCACGCTGCAAACAAAAATCCTATGGGGGCCGGGCTAAGTTAGCGTAGCATGCTGCTAAGTTGCTGTCCTCATGCATGAGCTTTGTTAGCCGGGGCTGGGCTAAGAGGATTAAAGTTCCAGTTTGGTTCTTGCACATTTAAGAAATTGTTTCTGCCCCACTTCACACACAGCGGCCGCTTTCTCATTGGAGAGCAGGACCTTGTCGCCATAGCGACGTGGGCCCCGCGCAAGGCCTAACTAGGAGAGCCAGAAGACGGGCAGTGTGTGTGTGCGTGTCTGGCTCTTGTCTGACAACAGAACACAGAAACGCACCCCGTCTCTCCAAATTGGTGGTTCTGCTTAAGGGAGAGAAACAAGTGAAGTTAGCTCTATAAAAACATCACCCGGACTTGTTGCAGTTTGTGAAATATGTCTATTTGCCACTGTTTTAACAGTCCGCGATGAGTGGCTGCTTAATCAATTTTGCAACAGCCATTCACTGGAACACACACACTCACCCACACATGCATACCGGAATGTACCTCTTTTGAAATAAGCTAAATCGCCGGCACACAAAAATGCCAGCAGGCCTTTTATAATCTAAATTCCACAAGGGGTGAAAAGCTCTAGCATCCCTGCCTCCCGCTGCATAGCTCACATATTTTCGTCTCTATTTCTCAAACGCTTAGCCTGGCCCCTTTCCACTGTGACTTAAGAGCTCTTCCCTTTCCACTCAAATGTTCAATTCTCAATGGAGAGAATCCGCTTGAAAAAGAGTTCCCGACTTCGACCAACTATCTCTGCTCATGTACCCATATTATATCTGCCTCGGGTGAACCCTGACAGCAATTTGGCCACAGCAGCGGCACTACTGGGAATGGGGATTGAAAGGGGTGGGGGCGTGTGTCCTGACACGAGCCAAAAACGGAATCAGCGAGGTCACCCAGGAAACAGAAGAGACGGGGGCAGCGGCCGTCACGAAGGTGGAAAATATTCCGACCGAACTGACGCGCAGGTAGTACAGGAGTTTCAATTTTTACCCTTCCTACCTGATGCCATGAAAGCGGCGGCAAAAGACTAGAGTTTTAAAACAATACTTCCAGGCCCATATGTTCATCAAAAACATTATTGCTCGCAGCTGTTAAAGAGCTCCCATCCTAATGCGATTCCGCAGTCCTCTCTCTGGGCACAAAAGCATTCGAACGCTCAGCCAAAGCTAATATGAGGCTTTAACAGTCAGAGTAAGTCTAATTAAGTGGGTGTCTTCCCGGGGTTAAAGTCTTTTTAGTGCTAAATTACCCCGGTATGAACAGAAGGAATGATTACAGCGACGCGTACCTCTTCCAGTGTACATATGGGCGCGCTTGTTTTAAGAGAAACCTGGACAAAAATAAACCCATTAGAATTCATTGTCACACACACTAATAGGCTGTGGTTGGAATATTTCAGTGGTACGCCCGGCCTCGGCATCAAAACATCACCATGGCTAAGACATGGATGTTTGGTCTACGTTGACGCTGATGATTGTCATTTTATATCCCCCCTCTTCATCCAACATGACGATAATAAAAGACAGATTAGGCTCTTATTTGTCATCGAATTTTTACTTCTGCGCTAAGTGTCATACTGCCATCTGCCATCCTGGCTGTTTATACTCATATACAAATAATGCATGACCTTGTGACCTCTTAATTACCTTCCATGGTGCCCTAGCCATCATTTGTATGCTTCTCTGTTATTCTGATTGAACATAGTTTCACAGGCCCAGTTGTGCTTCATGAATTGGGCCTTTAGTCATGTTTCTGTCGTTACAGATATCTGGGCCTCCCCGTGAAACACTTACCTGGTCTCTGAGATGCTGGACGGACTTCTGCAGGGCCAGGATCTGGTGGAAGAGCGGGCTCTGGAGCACCGACTTGAGCAGGCTGAGCTTCTCCTCGGTGGGTACCTCCCCCCGCTCCTTCAGTTTGGCCTGGAGACGCTCCACCGCCTGCAAGGCACGCTGGGTGTCTGCGAGCCGTCACATATTTCAGTGACAGCGTCGGCCGGAGTGACGGAGTGGATGGAGGGGGGAGGAGGCGCGTGGGGGAGAGATAAAGATGGAGAGAGGTGATGAGGACAGAGGCTTTATCAGCACATGGGGGTGGGTCTTCTGACATGGCCTATCTTTTTAAAGACATGCGGTGTTCTGCAACCATTTGGCGTAATTTCTTTAGCTTCGTCTTCGTCTTTATATAAATGACGCAGAGAGGAAAGACGGAGAGAGCCACGCATCCCAACCTTTAAGCTTAGCTACGGCTGACTGCCGCTCAACAGACCGTACTACATCGAAATCACATCAGGTTTTGCCCCCCAAACAAAAACAAACTAAAAAAAACCTTAATTTTCAATGTGCTGCTTGTCTGCAGAATAGCAATGTTTCCTTTTGTGCCTTTAGGGTCAGTGGTGGGCTGCACGGCACCGTAGAATGAGTATCCGAAAGGAAGAGATAAAAGAAGCCGGCCCTCCACAGTTTGCTTGCTGGACCCTGCATAAGCCCCACAATCGAGCTACTCCGGAGTGGCTTGTTAGCGAGGATGGGAGAGCCCGACGTCATCTGGACAAAAATGAAGCAATTTCCCGAAAGCTCGCCGACTGTGACTAACACCTAACAGGGCGGGCACGAGGTCCATGGCACTTTTTTTTTTGCACCCGTTGTTGTTTGAACAAAGGTTGTAAACAATCCAATAACACTGGTCCCTCACTGGGTTTTTTTTTTCTTGTTCACCCACTGGTCCTGCAGGCAGGTAAGTGTATCATTTTCATTGCCCTTGCCTCAGTGTGCATAATGAGGAGTCCCACAAGAGGGTGGCACGTGTGCGCGTGTCGGTCTGTTTGCACTCATGCGTCCCGGAGCAGAGGATAAGGGTGACGCTGTTAAAATAGTCGGTTCGATTCCACTGATATTGAATCCAAACAGGGTAAAATGTAGGTTTAAATGAGCTTCACTGGCCCAACCTGCACGTTACGCTTAATAGTACATAAGTACATGGTCAGCGTGCCAGTCTTGAGAGTGACCACAGATTGCGGCTTTAAAGAACGAAGCTGGCGGCACCAGTTTGGCTCCGCTGCCTGACAGTTGGACAAATAAATCTCTATGGGGACAAACAAACAATCAAGTATATGGCAACATTATCAGATATGGCAACATTGGCAGTCCGCGAGCCTTGAACTAAATCCAGGGACTCTTACACTGGTTGTGAAGAAGAAGAAGAAGAAAAAAAAAAAAGAAACTCACAGCAGGAGCCAAATACGGATGCAGAGCCAGCAAAGACGGACACCCAGCTGACTAAACCAACCCCCTCTGCAGAAAGTGCTCATTTTAGAAAAGATGATTAAAAATAAAAATAAAGACACAGCGAATGTGCCCGGGCTGTATTTCACGTTTTATCTTGTTTATTACGCCGGTGTTGAATCTTAATGAAACAGCATTTGATGTTTCAGACACTTAAGCAGCTCGGCTAGGAGAGGGAAGAACATTTTGATAGATATGCAGCCAAACACTCCTTGTTATGCATCTTGTTAAAATATATTTTCAAGCATAATAAAAAAAAAAAAGAAAACACACACACACGGCCTCGACCGGTTATAAGAAAATAAAAAGCGATTACTTACCCATCGTTTCTATCATTTTTAGAACTCCGTGTGAGTTTGGTTTCCCCCCATTAACAGCAATTTCAAACTCTTCCCTTTTTTCAAGGCCTGCAAAAGAACAACATAACGTGTTATGTCTTTTCTGAACAGACAGGCATTTGCTGAACTTCTGGAACTTTCACCCTTCGACGCAAACGGGAAGTAAAAGCTCCCCCTCAACCAGACTTCTTAAACGCCGTCTTTTTTTCGAAAGGTCAACATAAAAGGGAAAATGGATTTATTCCCTTTCCGTCGGGCGGCCAGATTTATCTCTTAAGAATTCTTTGCCATAACATCACAGAGTAACCATTGTGCTGGAGAACCGCGGGCTGTTTACCAAGTCCCCAGCGCGACGGTGCATTCGAGCGCGCATCTACTGTAGGCTGCTAGTGCCTTTTTATATTTGACTAATGCTCTTATTGATGGATTAAGACCTGGTCATTTACATTCTTGGGTCTTCAATCGGCGATCTTCGGCAGCATGACGTGGCAAAATATCAAACCGAAAGCAGCAAACGCTCACATTGATGAAGCTGTTCAGGTCCAAGCTAACTTTTTTTCAGATTCCATGGACTTGTTTTTGTTGTGCTCCTCGGTGAAAAGGTTTATTAAAAGCAGCTCTTTTTTTCCCTGTAAAATAATACATCTGTCCTTGAATTTGTTTGACAGCAAGCGGAATGAATCCAAAAACGGTTCGCCGTCAGACACGTGGTCACATCGATCAGAAAGGAGAAACCACACTCCGTGTGTAAACAGAGCCAAAGGCCTCCACACGTGGCGCCTTTAAAACTTCACCTACGAAGGCGGTTATGTCCTCTGCACCTGACCAACGCTCCCGTTGACGGTGTGTGTGATGGCTTGCTGGTTCCCATCGGGCATCGTCATGCTTGACTTTCGAAGTGGCTTTGTCGCACGACTCGGGGCAGACATTACACGATTAAAGGAGATTGGTGGGATAATTAAAAGCCCTGTATTGGACTCTTAGAATAGCTGCAGTGCATGTGCCGCCGGTGGATCACCGCAGCAGTGGTTTGTTGATGTTCACTTCAGTTCATCCAGTGTGTGTTGAATAATGAGCTTTCTAAATACAGTGTGCGACTGATGTTTTACTTGTCTTGGACTTGTAAAATATTGGATTTATTTTTAATTAACTTATTTATTTATTTATTTATTTTGAGTAGTGCTGACTTTCTGTAGGGTACTAATAAAATGCTGAATCTATTTATTTTTACTGCTTAATTTCCTTTTTTTTTTTACATATAATAAATACACATTCATAAAGTTATATATGTTGAGCTTTAACAGTTAGTGTCAGTACAGGCTGCCCATTACAATAACACGGATATAATAAGAGTATTACAGGTGATGCCTTCAAGGACGTTTTAAGATATTGGAAATACAATGCGCAGTGTTCTTGGCAGAGGCAGAGGTGGTTCACCCCTTCGGGTCGGAGGCTTGTGACGATTCACCCGAAGGCCAAAGAAGTCATTAGCTCGGCGTTACACGGTGGATTTGAAACACGGCAGCTTAAGGGTGGCATCTGCCTCCGAAAATACTCGGCGGTGCCGTCACGCGTGTGAGCTTTCCCGCACGACCGCAAACAGGCAATAACAACAGGTTGCCGTGCGGGACAGAGGAAAATGTCGGTCGGACGTACTTGTTTGTCGCATTAAAGCGTCTGCTACAGTAGACGTGTGTCTTGCTGATGTATTAAAAATGATTTTATTTTGAATAAAGTCGCCAAAGCACTTGGGACAATCCGCTTTTCTCAACTCCTCCTCCTCCTCCTCCTCCTCCATCTCATCCATGGAGCTAAAGAGCAACAGGCTTCCGAGAAGAAGGAGGCGGCGAACAAGTTAGCTCGTATCGCCGGTTAGGAGCTTTAAAAAAACACCCACGGTGGTTATTTACCGTCAACATTATACAGTTTATAGTCGAAAAGAGACGCTTAAAGCGATTTTAAAAACCCGCCTTTCTTGCTTGGTGACCCACCACGACAGCAGGCGTATTTTCCTCTCATTAGCGATAATGTGGCGAACAAAGGCGACTCTTGCAACACATAATATTAATAATTAAAAAAAAACTGAAGTTTCCAAAATCTTTGGGAACATTTTAAAGTGAAAACTTGTCAGAAAATAGTCACTTACATGAGTGTGGAGGCTTTACCTTCCCCGGCGGCCAGCGTCCTATCCTATCCTCTGTTGTCCTGCGGCTAACGGCGCACTGACTGGGGCTTAAAGATGGGGCGTAGTGTAACCCGATCCTCTATGGACATTTTCAGCGATAGCGGCACCGAGAGTTGAGCTGGGGCTGAAGCGCCCCTTGCTGGTTGCCCTTGACACCTAGGCCCGGGCTCCCAGCTCCGGGGCCGTGTCATAAAAGTCCCAAAATGCGTGTGTGCATGCTCAAGGAGAGTGTCCAAAAACTGGAAGCCTTACAAGTACAAAAAATGTGGATTTGCAGCTGCTTCTGTTGACTTTTTATGATCATTGCGTCTTTAGTACAGACAGGTGATAAAACTCACTGAGGGCTGTCTTTATTTCTGTTACCAATCTCCCTCATGCATGTCAGGGTCTTTTAGTCTGTAAAGTTCAAGCATGACATTGCAAAAAAGAAGCAAATAAAATGAAATAAGCTCAGGGACATCCATGCACTAAACTAAAATATAAACATCTATCTTTTATACTCATCACCAAGGCTAAAGATTTGGCCCCAGGTGCCCGGGGCCCAGTGGCAGACCTCAGGCAGTCTGAGGGGCAGAGTCACGATGCATTTACTGTATTGCGGAAACAGTTTCAGACCTTTTCTAGCATGTAGGGCAGACTAAATCTACATCGTTGTAAATGAGGGTGACCTCTGTGTTTTTTTTCCAGAGACAAGCTTTGAAGTGAATATGGCACTGCATCATGTTTTCACCCTTCAGGCCGCTCCACCGTGTTATATTTACCACGGGGTGAACCGGTTTGGTCACTCCTGGAATATGCACCAAAAAGTACCCCGAAATACAGAAAGCCTCTTTGCAATTACTACTGGTTTAGTGCGTCTCTAGATGAAATATTATAGTCAGCACTGTGCACTTTAGGGGTATTTAAAGGTGACATTGTACATACACAATGAACAAATAGCAAGAGAAACAGGGGGTCAACAGGGGCCTAACAGCTCATTTTTTGTCTCCGCAGCCGCATATTGTGTTAACTCAGCCTTGCCTATGGCGCAATATTTTAACCTGGACAGTGGAAAATCATTCACATGGTTTTCAAAGGCCAAACAATGATGAATTATAATAAAAAAGTTACTTATTAACACGCGGATCTGTGAGGCAAAACTCTCAGAATCATGCTGTTTGGTCTGAGGCAGCTGAATTAAGTCCTTGAAGTGACAACATCCGAGGACACCTGGCCTGAGAATGACCCACAAGTGTCACAGGTGCGCGCTGTTCATATGCCCCTGAGGGAAGAGAGAGAGAGAGAGAGAGAAAAAAAAAAGCTGAGCTCCGTATCTAAAATATACTACAAAAGAAGAATAATACTGCTGTCATTCTTTTTAGACATATTGGAGTCACTGTAGAACAAATAAGAGCGAAACCAGACCTGAATTCTTAATGCAGGCCTATTACAAACATTGCTGCAGGGGATTCATTCCCGGCAGAACTGACCCAAACTTGCGTTATGATTCAGTTTTTATCAGCGTCTGATAATGCCTCCCGTGTTTGTTTCTTAGTCATTCGAATTTTTTGGTGACTCAGGAGCATTGGTCAGGCAAGAACATAGATAAGCTTGACATGCACACACGCATTGTATATGTAAGATATTATTAGTACATCTCCATGAGTCCACTAATAGGCATCCAGGAAGAAATGTGACATTTGATTTTGATTACAAGCGGAAAGTAAAGTATTTTCGTCAAACCCAAGAGGCACCTTGGAAAAGGACACAGCGTGCTGATAAAACCAGAATTCTCTGCCTGGGTCCTGTTTACGGGATTATACACTCCATTTCAGGAGGCAATTAACAAATTTGATATGAGCTGTTACTCGAAATGAAACGTATCAAATGCCAACTGGGGTGGAAGCTGTTGCCCGTTAACTCGTGTCTCAGATCTAACAGCACCAGATAGCAATACTCCGATTATATTTGCACTGTCCCTCTGCTGTAAAGGCGGTGAGGTAGATGCAGCCGAGATGCTGATCTGGCCCCTCAACCCCGAGCGCGACCAACTTCAAGAACTTTCACTTTTTTTTATGGATCAAGTCTCAAGGGGGAGAGAGCGGGAAGGAAGGAGCCGGGTCACTTTGCGAGAAGTCATTTCGACAATGGCGAGGAAGGGATACGAGCTGCTTTCAGAGAGCTGATACGAACTAAATCCCTTCGCCGTTTATATCTTTACTTCTACCGCCCTCTTATCCACCCAATAACTCCCATCTTACTTTGACAATAAGCCTCTTTTATGTGGGAGGTCTGAGTCAGCCAAACTCTGAAAAAGACAAGAGATTGAAACAAGAAAGAAAAGGAAGGGTGGAAAAAAACATCTCAGCGCTAGGCAGCTTCAGCATTTTGTATTTTTATACCTGCCTATCACAAGCCCTTGGCGGCAGTCGCTGCGAGAGACTACTTAGTGACATGATCTGTGGTAACTGGGTTTAAATCTTCGGTGTTTCGAGCTCTCACTGAAGGTTTCATTTTGTTTTCCCATGAATTTTATCCCCCGGAAATGGACCAGCTCAACATCTTTAAAAGTAGCTGACGACATTAACGAACCTCTGCATTAAGGAGAGCATGGCGCACCCTAAATGGCATGCTGGCATGATTAATGCGGTTAGAAACACCTGTGGTCAACAGGTCAACATGTATGCTGTGGGAGGGCTCCATAGATAGCTGCCATACAGTGCTTTGCACCACTTACATTCACGCAGCTCGCACTGCTTGATTGCGGTTTAGCGTGGAGATTAATAAAAGTTGTTATTCAAGGTCACTGTGATTTAGAGGTAAAATGACAACCTATAAAGTCCCTATAAAAATGACATCACCGCGTGAAAACCACACATTTTCTTTAGAGGAACTTCTTTTTCAGATATCATCCTTTATTGGATACCAGCTAGGTGTAATAGAGATTCCCTGAATGAATCACAAATTCAATGACTGAGCCATTTTGGCAGATAGAACGCTGGCGTAGCCCGCCTGTCTTGATTTATTGCCAATAAATCCATCAACATTCAAATAGCCTTTGAAGCTGTTAACATCCCAAATGATGTAAACGGGTTTACGGAGAGAATCAGACATCATGATAGTATTTTTCATGCCGCAGGGCCGGCGAGAGAGTAATGAAATAATAATTCATCAAAGTAGTCGTAGCTTCCTGGTTTTATTGAAAGAATCTTATTGCACAATGCATCAATTTACAGGTCTGCTTTTACTGGGTTGGGTCAATGGCAATAAATGGCATACAACCAAAAAAAAAAAAAAAATCAACTACTAAAGGTTTAGCAGCTTTTTGTCAGTATGTCTTCAGAATTTAACAATCATCTTGATGGCATTGGAAAACAAAGGTCACATGGGTCATAGCTGATCAATGGGTGTATATCTGTTGGGGATCCGAATGTGCAGAAGAAACCGAATACCGATTTAGCAGCAACTTTTAGAGATTTTGGAGACTTTGGAGAGGGTTTGTTGGCCACAAAAATTTTGAATGCATTAGGTGGGGATACTGTTGGAAGGCAAAAATACATACTCTTTAGAGCAGGCATGTGTACACTAAATGTCGTGGCAATCCAGACATAAGTAAACCAAACAATGGTGCACATCCTGTGAGAACTCTCTCTTATATTTAGCCCAGATGCAACAATCCTGGAATCCTGGAAACAAAGGTGCAAGGGTCTTCTAGAATCTATATTTTCCTTATTTGTGAAGAATTTCTGTAGTTAATAAATCAAATAATTTAAGAGCCCTATAGCCTATACAATGAAAGACATATCCGCTCCTCAAGCTATATGAGTAAATGTGATTATGGTCAACTGCAGTCAGTGTATGAGAGCTGGCAACTGTGCAATTGCTTGCCTGCTTATTTTATTGCCTCCGTCTCCTTTTCAAATTTCTGTAACATTACACTCTGAGGAAATTACAACCTGCATCACTTGAAAGAGCTCTGAGAGCAGTTAACCGACCCATACTCTCAGAATATCTGACCCCGGTATAACTGACATCGGAAATGAAGGCCCTAAAACTAATATTCAACAGTGTGGACCGCTCTTGGTTTCATTTTGTCGTGCTCTCGAGTGTCCCACAAAGTCTCTGGCTTCTGAACGCACCCAACAGAGTCGCAACAGGTGAGGTGCGCAACAGCGAGGGTAATAGCTGTGTTTCAAAAGGGAAGGAATAAAATGATGAATGAAGTGTCCACTTATTCTTTAAATAAATGCAAGCACTGGTGACTGCTAAGGAAGGAAAAGTCAGTTTTCATAAAATAGCAGCAGTTTGTGAGACTCTATTGATCCTCGCACTTGAGTCACAGAGCTATAGCTGTTTTATTCAAGGATAAAACACTATCAATCAATCAGGGTCAATTAAACTACAATTACTGATGTTTTGAAGACATACCCTGGTTCCTCAAAGACTCTTCTCTCCACTGGCCAAAGAAATATTCCGGTGCCTACCGTTATTCTCTCACTTCAGTGAATGGTGGGCGGCTGTCAATCATCCCGTCATACCTGTCGGCAGAAGTCACTTCCTACATGACAGCCCAGCCCAAAGGTGATTTTGACCTGATTACCCCACAAACACATGTTCCATACAGCACATGAGGGGGCCTTGCCTGGCTACAGTTCTCCATAAATATAATATAATATGAAGCTGAACTTGCAGTTTGGGGGCCCCGTGCAGCCGCATATATAGTATGAAACGTCTCTGATCATAATCATTTAGATTATTATATAAAAAGCAGAGTGAGCAAGCAAGCAAGAACGTCCAAAGCCATGATAGCAGCTCTGTTAGCTTGTACGTAGGCAAGCTACAGTGTTTTGAGCTAACTGCTAATGTAAGCATGCTAATATGCTCACAGCGACAATGCTAACATGCAAATTTACTTTTTTTTTTTGGATAGCATGTTGACATGCTTAACCAACCTTATGATGGTGTGAGGTGATATTACAATTCACTGAGGGGAACATGAAAGTCTGTGAACGTGCCACTTCAGCCACCCGCGTTTAGTTGCTAAAGTTGTACCGAGCTCTGTGTTTCACATGGCTAATAGGCTGCACGCGAGAGCATATGTGCAGTAACATAGTCCTCTTGAGAGAAGATGATAAATGGGACGTCAGCTGCTTCTGTTTTGTTTTAATGGTCTTTACATTGTTAGGTTAGCCTGTAATGCAGTTTTCCCTTCTGAATCAGTCGCTATTTCATCATACTTTTACACAGTGGTAGGAATAAGTGTTAGGTTTCTGTGTTTAATTACATGTTTCTCTCACTCTCTTTCTGAATTGACAGCATGGCAATCCTGTCTTGCATCCAAGAAATACAAAGTTATTTTTCTGGTAATTATTCAGGGTGCTTGTGGCTACAGGCATTTGAATATTTTCCAGACTTTTTTTTTTTTTTTTTGCCAAAGTTATACTAATGTAATATGACTTGTGTAAAGTTTGAATCTGGTCCATTTCAACTTTTACTGTCAACGATTTCACAGCAAACTTTAAAGTAAAGCTGCGTTGTGGATGCCTGTCATGATGATAAATAATGTAGCGTTGTTTGTGGGAATGTCTTTAATTGCTCGGGAAGCGACGGCCATGCTGCATGTGTGACAGGGTGGAAAAAAGAATCCCGGCGAAAACTGTCTGTTGACTGATCTACCATGTCGTGATGCACATGGCCACCTGCGTGTACTGTTCTCCATATAGTTCCGAGACAATTAAATTAAGAGTTTATGAGGGCACTAAATGAATGCTTACATATACCACGGCGCTGCAGTAAACAGTTTGAACATGTTTCCTCTTTTGTTGAGTGTGTCAGAGAGTTGATGAAGCAGAAAAAAAAATAACATTTCACTCGTTATTGTGCACTATTTCATCAGTTCACCATAGACCTTTTTCACGGCAGCCATTTTAACATAAAATAGTTGGGTCACCTCAGGTGTTTCCAGTGATACCAATTAACGTAGTGTTCCATTCAGGTCAAACAGAGTCAGGTTGCTGCTGTGGTGCATCAGTGGAAAGGCTCCGCTGCACTAAATGGAACTGAACCTTAATTAGCGTCATTGGTAACACCTGCGTCGACCCCACTAGGTCATGTCAACATGACTGCTGTGAAAAAGGTACACGAAGATACACGAAGTTACTTGGTGTCACGTTTCTGGTCAACTGGCTAAATTAAGTTCAAAATTCCACCTTCTACTTGGTCGGTTTTGGGCTTCAACACCTGAGGCGAATATCAGGTTGTTCAACTGCTGAATGCTTCTGTTTCTTCAACAGAAACTAGCTAGTGGCTAGCTTCGTTCTGCTGTTTATGATCATTCTTGACATGTAAGCTTACAGCTAATTCTTTTTTAGCTTTTTTTGGCTTCTGTGGCTAGGAAGTCATAGTTAGCGACAAATATTAAGCACAGAACTTTGCCAATAAATTGAAATAGGTTTGTATATGAGATGTTTAGCTTTGTAACAAACTAAAGGCATAGCTATAGTTAAACAAGGACTTCAACAGTATGAGAATGTGCTTATTTTATATATTTATATATTTTATATATGCTTATTTTCCAAGTGTGTGTTACAATACATGAAAATTTTAATACCATTCTAATCTCTGTACGTAATGTTTGGAGCCGGGAGACAATAAGTCTAGCTTATGTTAGCATGGGAAAAGCTAAAGTTAGCCTGTTTTTTCCCCCTTACTTCCCATCTTTATGCTAAGCTCCCACTTTCACCTCCTTAAAATGCACAAACACCGGCGACTAGCATACCCAAAATATATAGCAAAACTTAGTTCTAGTTTAAGTGACTTATTTTTAAGCTACAATTCAATTGTTGTGTTCCTGCTCATTCCCTTTTAGACTGTTCCTGATAGCATTCACATGAGACGGCACCTTCTCTGCACTTCAGGTCAACGCTTCAAGGTAAGTGTCTTTCTCCATAAAGTAAGTAATAACAGGATGTGTATGATTGTTTGAATCGCTGTAGATTTGATCTCTTCTCTCCCAAATTTACCGTCAAAATAAATACACTTTTCGAGGAGTGGTCAAATTTTGCATGTTGCGCAAAAAAAACCTCAAGTGCAAGTAGCAAGACACTGTTCTGAAACACTGCAATGTGGGCCGAGGTTGTCTCTTTTTAGCACAAAGCTCCAGTCTTCAGCTTTTCCTTTTGTGGTGTGTGTGTGTGTGTGTGTCTGTGTGTCTGTGTGTATGTGCTGCTGTGTGTGTGTTTTTTTTTTTGTTTTTTTTTTGTGCTGCAGTGATTTTTTTCAGTCACGTGGAGCTTTAAACACAGCAAAGGTCAAACCCGAATCTCCAGGAATGCACAGCTCCACTGTAGGTGCATGTGGTTATTATTATCAGATCTCATATTGTTATGCTATTTAGATGTAGCTGACACATACACACACATGCAAACGCAGACGAATCGCCACCATCCATATTATTAACAGCAACCAGTTTATGTGCAACTGCACAAAGCTAAACCAGGTCTGCAAAAAAAATGCAGAGCTCTTATAATATCTTTTCTTCCACCTTTGTCTACATGACAGTAGGTGTGTGTATCTTGCCTCGCTCCCACACACTCTCGCTGCAGACACACAGGCGCGCTCCCGCTCATCCAATAGAGGAGAGAGAGAGAGGGAGTCATCGATCCAGCTTTTAATTTCAGAACATTGAATTATACATCCATTTTTTTGAGTTTGTGTCGAAACCATTATACCACTATTCATTAGGACACAAATTAATCTGAAGTGGCCAGCAGCCGATATTCTGATAGGGGGGATTGCTGTCGTCGATTAAATTATTAAAAAAAATTATATCAGGGCTGAGTCCAATATGTCTTTGTCATCATATGAATGAGATTTAAAACAGAGAGTTTCACCTTGATCCAAAAAAGAGGCAAGTAAACACACATACACCACATGCCCATACACACAAATGTAATCAGTCATGACAAGGCTGCTGGACTGCATGCATGTTAATTGCATCTTGACAGTATGGGCTGCTCGATCAGCATTTGAGTAAGCTGTCAGTCAAACGACTCTAAATTCTACATAATTCAATTCACGATTATTTTATTTATTAATTTATTATTCATTTCTTTCTTTCTTAAAGGGCCAGTACGTAGGATTTAGTGGCATCTAGAAGTGTAACTGTGGATTAAAACCCTCTCCTTCCTAGGCCTGAACTGAGAAACTGCAGAGGCTGTGAAACATGAAAAACACGTGTTTATTAAACACGGCTCCATGGAAGAGGAGCTGCGACATCTGTGGATCTAAAAGGCTCATTATTTTCATACACTAATGAAAGACCTAAATCTTCTACACTGGACCTTTGCCGCTGAATTGCTTTTCGCGTTCCACAACCTTCGCTCGTTGAAGAATTAAGGCAGCAGTGGGTGCAAGAAATGTAGGTGTTGCTTGGTGAACTTTATTGCGGCTGATGTAATGTTGGATGTAGGTAGGCATGTTGTGCCCACTGACCGTGGGTAGTCGTGCCAGGATGCACTGAAGCTAAATACAAGCTATTCAACAGGTTAAGAAGCATCTACAAAATAAGTTTAACAATGCAAGATATGCTGTATAGATTGCTTGCTTAGCAAAGCCCAAAAAAGTCTCTTTAAAAAAATTACAAATAAAACAAAGGGGTGATCTTTCAGGGTTAGAACTTCACTGGCATTTGATAAAGTTTGCAAAACAAAAATGTAAGGCCTTGCTCTTCTTGTTGCATTCCTTTTCGACATTAGTCATTTGTTTTGTTTTGAGCAGAGACCGTCCTTCTAAAAAACAATTTATCATTTGTTCAAATGCCTAAAACGCTGTATATTTATCCTTATCTGACTGTGAATTATGACTCTTGTCTGTCAGGTACAGAGACAATGTGGCGCGACATTATTAGCGTCACGAAACCTCTCAGGCGGGATAAAAGTGTATGGATGGGTCAAGAACAGCTGTGACGTAAACACTCTGTTTGGTTCTGTCAGTGGATGCTGATTTCATTTCGCAGTTACCTGGATATGACCTTCCCTAACCATAACCAAGTCATTCGACTTTTAAACCATGATAGTTTCCTGTATTTAACCAAGCCATTTTTTAAAATCCAAACTATGATCCTATGAAACTGAGTCTGTGTAAGTTTTGAGAAGACAAAGCAGTTTTCATGGCTAACCAAAGGAGCACTTGTTGAAGCAGCCAACGTGTTCCCCATTCTGACGTATAGCAGACCAATGCTACAACTTTTCTGCCCACCTTCCTGAACCAAGTGCACAAATCCGCACGATTTCCCCACAAACAACTGAAGAGGAGCGTCGAGTTGGCTGAGCACTTTAAGCACTGCTGCATATGTAAGAGTCAGCACTGTGGATATGATCATTTCGAGGCTTGCTAGCATGGATAAACAGGGAAAATGGCCTCCTACATTATTGGATTCACTTTGCACAACAACTGTACCCATAAGCCTTAATTTTCCTGAACAGCTTTATATTTGGCAGGAGTTTCTTACAACAGCACGGCGAGTGGCTGTACAGAGGTTTTATGGCGCCGTGCATCACTTTATGGCGTTCAATTATGACCGTGTCTCAGGTGCTTAACTCTCTGCATTTAGCAAATCCATTGTCGGCAGCTGGAAATTTAGCATTAGCATGTTTTGCACGCAATTATACATCTTGCCATAGAGCTGGAATGTTGGTGTTTACAGGGAGATAGACGTAGAAATGAGTTTGCCGTTATACAAATGACTTGGCTCAGAAGCTACGTTTGTTACAGTCCCGCCACCTTTCTTTCTGCATATCTGTGTTCATTAACATTTCACAGTAGGTAGCTGGTGGCAGCCTGAAATACAATTACAAAAAGAAACAGCATAAAAAAAGAAACTACTATTTTCAGCCTGATATATGAAGTTTTTTCAGTTCTGTTTTTTCTGCGTCTGCTCTAAGGAAACACCAAATATACAAAAATACAAAAACTTTGTGAATACTACATGCGGTATTTAATGCCCCATTAATATTAATATGCATAGTGTGTCTTCAATAGCAGCTGGTAATACATAAGTCATCACAAATCCTTCTATTTTGGTATCAGGATACAAAATTTAATTCTGAATGTGTGATCAAAACTGTTTATAGACAAATGGATAATATATATAAGTAATCAACCGTTCGACAATTAAGGTGGATTATTCAATTTACTTTATTCATGACCATTCTAATATGTTATGAAATTATTCATTCAATTGATACCTTATGGATTTTTAAAGGTGCAATTACCTGATAAGTTGTTTCATACACATCAGTATTCATGTAAAGTCATGTTTCTGACCACTGGTGGAGTGCAGTGGTGGTGAGGCATATCTGCCTCTTTACTGCTTCACCATATATTCACCAGCGAGTTGCTAACTTTGTCTCTTGGCTGATTGGTAAAGGACAGGTAGAATACAGCTGGTTTTTTAGAGCCTTTACACTGAAAACAGCGGCCCGCTGCAGCTGAGAAAGCAGGTGACGAGAGCAGTGAGAGTGAACCAAAACAGTAAAGTAAAGTTATGGGCACAGCGACCAAAACCATGAGCTGAAAGACTCTCTAAAGCTCGGTGGATCTTAGAGTAAGAGTTGGATGATAAATATCTTAACATAATAGTACTTTTGCGTTCAACTTCCTATAAGAATATTGATTCAAGCGGCTTTGGAGTTGTGAATCAGCCTGAGGTTCAAACTCATGGAAACTTGTTCTGATTCCTAATTTAGGAAATTGCCACGGAACAGGTCTGAAACACAGTTTCTCTGTTTATTATATGAATTTTAATGATGATGCTTGTATCACGACGAGGGTGCGCACGTGGGCGTCGAATTTGATTTACGGACTTCACCTCAAAAACTGAACCGCTCTAATTTTGCAATTTAGACGAGGCTTCTGAAAATGACTGTAATTTTTTTTGTTTTTTCTTTCGAAATTCCTGGAAGGATACTTCATTTGAATTGAAAAGGTTTTCATCTGATGCCAGTAACGTTATCTCTGTCTGGAGGACACTTTCGAATTAACGGGAAGAAATCTCTCCGAGCGCGAGAGCAAGGAACAAATCCTCGTGCTGATCCACTTACTGTAAACGGCAGGGGCGGCGTCATTAAAATAAAAGGCGTTTTTTTTTAATGCTGCTGATGGGGGATGTTTTCGAAGCATAAAATCTGACACGTCTGATTAGCTATTCGTTGTCATGAAGCCGTTGTCAGATCAGAGCTTTCTCCTTGTTTTACAACTCTGAAGAAGAGTTCCTAAATAACCAGGACTGAACAGAAACGCCGTTAATTCCTGGCTCACTTTAGCCCACCTTGCTTCCCAGTTGTAAAATAAGGAAACTGCTTGATATGCATGCAGTTCGGGGACATCACTTTCATGATTTTCTGTCTTTTTCTGCACTGCAAACCAAGTATAGTAGGGCCTCACTTGCCTTCATTTCCATGTTTTTGAAATGCTCTTCCATTTCAGTGGAGGACGTGCAAAGCTGTTTATACTTTAATGACGAAGAGTGTGTGTTATTCAGGAGATAAAAAGGAACCGATCCGGATCTGACTAGTGTTCTATTAGTCTGTAGGCATCTGCATCTCCAACACTGGCGCAGAACTCGTGTTGCTGCTATTATTCTGTACCCCTTGTGTGTTTTATGCCGTTGAGATGGCGGCGGTATACTGCGCGGCACTTAAGGTGTCGCTTTGAAGCTACCCCCGGTTTGTGCAAGTGTAATGGCAGGCAGCTTTGGTCAGCGCTCTACCTGGAGAAATCCATTTGCATCGGGGGAGAAGGGTGGGGGAGGATGGCCACTGCACGGGAAGCAGTGCCAGGGAGAGATAACGCTGCATCTTTTCAAACACGGGCAGCCGGTTATTTTTCATCCGGGCGTTCAGGAGTTCAAGGTGTTTCTCAGACAGGGAACAAGTGCAAAAAAAGAGAAAAAAAAAGTGCTTTACCAGGTCTGCGTTGGCACGGGCTCATTAGTGGAGCACCGGGTGAGTGATTGGATGATTACTTGTTATTGTTTGATTGTAATTGGGATGATTAAAGTGATGAATTGGCTATAGGATGATGGAGAGGTTGAACGCCGGCTGGGCTCCAACAGGAGATGTGCAGCTGGCGCAGCGTTCAAAGGTCATCGGAATTTTTTTTGTGTGCTGCGTTTTGAGTAATTGAGGATTTATCTGCCCTCTTCTGCGAAGCCATATTTTTTTTTTCCTAACTTATGTTTTATGGTGTTTCCCAGCTGCACATGCAGTCAGAGAGGACTAGCTGGAATGATGGCAGCCGTGGCGGGATGAAAGCGTGGAGCTCCAGCAGCCTGCAAGCAAATTGATCGGTGTGAAATCCAGCAATAAAAAAAAAACACCTTTTTTTTTGGAGGACAAAAACACACACGCATAGTGTGTGTTTGGCGGTCTCTATTTGCCTGATTGACCTGTCGACGGCCAGTTCTTATTATTGCATTCTTTAAGAAACCTTTCTGGGCGCAGGGGGAGTGGATTTCACATAAATATTGCAAGTCGCAGGCGCACAGACAGAATGTAATATAACATAGGGTCTCCTTGCCAGCCCCAGGCAAAAAGATACACTGTAGGTAGGAGAGAGGCTCTGCTGCTTTTTGTAGCATGTTATCTCCCGCTTGCTGCTAGGTGGAGCCCGAGTACTCGGCGAGAGCGGCAATCCACATCCGAGTTTTTCCTCTCACCTTTCACTGGCTCCACAAACCCCCCTTCGGTCTCCACACAGAATTACTCCCAGCCAGTGCGCACAATTGGTTTGTCATAGTCGCAGAGAGAGAGAGCTCAGTCTTTTTTTGGACACCAAACAACTTAGACTCTTTTCACCCTAAACCCCTGCGGAGCTTTTTTTCCTCCACGCTACCTTCCTTGTCCAATTCTTCTGGATACTCTTTTTTTTTTTTTTTTGGCGTGCCTGCGTGCGTGTGTGTGTGTGTGTTTGCGTGCGTGAGTGGCGAGGGCTGCTGGCGTTTCGCCTTTTTTTTTTTTGTTTGTTTGTTTCCAGCTTTTACGGGACGTGATGTAGCCCCCCCCCCCCCCACCCCACCCCCAGCACAGAAGGACGCCTTGTGCCACAAAGGGATGTAAAACCGGGGGGACAGTACCGTGGATACGACGCGAGGGAAGCCGCTGTTTCTCCCCCCCCCCCCTCGACCCCCTCCTCCCCCGGCATCACCGGGACTCGGGATTGTGGACGCACGGCACGTTGATACAAAGCGAGGCGATTCTTTTTTGTGTGGCTTTTTGTGGCTTAACGAGGATACTGAACCGGAGTCAACTGTTTGGATTCGTTGTTCTCGACCTCTTTCGTCAAGTCAATCCCTCACGCGCGCGCACGCACGCACGCGGTGCGCGTAAGGACGGTACCCGACGCCCGAAAGACAGTTCCCAGAGAAATTATCGCTAAATACTTTGAATGGAAGGACGTGGGCTGTACCTCCTCCTGCACACCGGGCGTTTCTAAAAAAAAAAAAAAAACCCAAGCGGTAAGTGTCACTTTCCTCCTCCGGTAACGACGCACGACCCCAAAAATCCACGACGATCTGCAGCTCCCGGGCGATAGTCATGCCCGTGAATGAAAGCTTGTGATGTGCTCCGGTAACGTCAAGCCTTTGGCGTGCACCCCACTCTTAATTACTTTAACGACGCGTTCAGGTGTAATCGGCGCCGATCAACGCGCGCCGTATCGATAGCCGATATGAAAAAAAAAAAATCTCAATTTCCTGTCGGACTAATTAATCCGCGCTGTGTTAGATCACCGGTTATGATCCGCCGAGTGGCGAGGGCGCTCCAACAATGTGCTCCGGCGCGAGAACGGCTTTGCAGAGAAGTTGCATATCGGTTGCATGCCCGCGAATGAAGTTTGTGCATTATGTATCCGCTGTTTTCCTTCCTCTCTGTGCTTTGCAGTCAGCTTCTGTCTCAGCTCGAGCCTGCAGGCATCACAAAGTGTCTCTCGGAGGTGCACGGAGAAGTGTGCCCCGTCGCAGGCCCTTGCGTTTGCTGTTGCAGTTTTGCTGTTCAAGACCTGCGAGGATGTGTGTGAGGGCAGACGCAGTGGTGTGAGCATCTGCATTTTTCATGAAAGGGTGAATTCGGGTGAGGGATGAAATCTGCAAGTTGTTGGTGTTTGGAAAAAAAAATCACATTTTAATGAATATCTCAGTCAGTCGGCTCATTCGCATTTAAAAACATGCAGAATATCCATCTCAGCTCAAAGGCAAAATCTGCACAGCACAGGTCAAAATCGAATGCACACATATAGGGAAAGGAGGGAACGGTTGCCCATGCTGAGGTAGACATGCTGTCCTGTGTCTGAGAGGAGTGCAGGGCTGAGGGGCGGCCGTGCCCGAACGCTTTGATGTGAGGACAGCACACTGTCTTTCAACATCAGAATCAAAGTGGGAAAGGTAACTAAGCCTATCACTTTGAATCGCATCTGAAGTTCTCCCCCCCCCCCCACCCACCCTACCCCACCATCGCTCCACGATTTCCAATTCATGGTTCGATCTCTGTTTGAGTTTTATCCGGAATAATACGGGCGGCTGTGCACTTTGGGAAGCTTTCATGAGCAGCTTTTCTTATTTTTTATTTTTCCAACCAGGATTTTGACCAGATCAGAGATTAACTTCCAAAATATGCGTGTGTCTGTGTCTGTGTGTGTTTTGGTTGTATCCTTATTTGACAGTTACCTTCATTACGGCCAGGACTGCAGTACCATCTGTCATATAATCTGCATTGGTAGAAGTGCCCTCAAGCAGACGACACACACACACTCGCACACACACAAATTCCACTTACACACACAGATACACACCTGCAGTTTTTTTTTCTCCTTTTCAACCAGCAGCACAAACCTTGACTTTCTCCTCGAGGGGGAAACTAAAGGGGACATTTGATGCTTTCTGACTAAACGGTTATGCCAGCATGCACTTTGTTTCCGGCGTGTCTCATCCATTTGGATTCGGCTAAATGCTCCTTGTGGAATATAATCTAGGCTGTGTTTAATATAACAGCGGGTTGAACCTAGCATCTGGTGTGATGCCTGATGGGATGGCACCGTATGAAAATGAAATAATTGCTCCCTCGCTTTACTTGAAGCTGAAATAGGAGACGCCGAGCGACATATCGACTAAATTGGTCATCTCGGCTGCAGAATCACATTGAGATGGTGACGGACGTGGAAACGGCACGCGGGCAGGATGCACGCCGCTCCTCTGTAGATGAGTGTTTTCATGACGCCTCACGCCAGTTAAATCTCTCAGAAATGAAAAATATATATTTTTTTCCATCTATGACGAGTATTTAAAAAAAAAACCAGAGATTCTGGACTCATCAGGAACCTTTTAAAGAGAATTACTCACTCCTTCTTTTGCCTGCATGTGACTCATTCCCTTGTATGTTTGCTGTTTTCTTTTTGTCTTTCGAACACTCGGTGCTGGCACACATTTCTCCCCGTTCGGCACAAATATGGGTTCATTTGCTGCCATCGCTGAGAAGCGTGCATTTTCTTCATTTGGCCTCTTTGTATTGTTCCTCTGGAGTAACCCCACTCTCTGTGATGTTGCCTTTTTCACCCTACTGATGTAGTGTAGTTTTTCAGTCAGTGATTTTCTTTCCATTGGCAGCTCCGTGTATTTGATTTTGACTTTTTGGACACGATCGCGAGGAGGAATTCAATTTGTCGTGGTGGTACGAGTGGAGACACACGATTCCAGAGTTCTCTTCATTAGGTTAGCTCATGTGGGGTAAAGCTTCGTGGCTCATGTTATGTACTGCGAGGGCTTTTACTCGTCTATCAATTTGGATTACCGTTCTTCAAGGAGTAGCATTTGAAACCAGACACACTTGCGCGTTTGCTGTCTACTGTCAACATCTTTTGTGCTGCAAACTTAAAGCTGATGCGATGAATCAGATTCTTTTTCGTTGAAAGGCACATACTCAAGCTTTAAACTGTGAAGACACTTGGCTGTACTGACCTGCACTGTCCCAATGCTCCGCCCCTCTTGTTGCGTAGGCAAATTAAAACCAGCGCTAACAGCTACTGTATGATAATCAACCCTGAAAAGCGGCACAGCAATGATGTCTTTTCACTGTACGTCTTTATCTAACTGCTTTGTCCGTGGTGATCCGGCAAGCTGCTGTACAGCTGAATACAGTGCTCGAGGTCATGTACTGCACATAGTTTTTCAGATATTAGATTCATCTTTTCTCGCGCAGAATGCACAGTCATCTCTCCCGGGATCACAGGCTGCGGATTGGTTGTGATTTACTTATGTTCCTGCTGCCTCCCATGTACATTAACATCAGTTTATTCATCAAAGACAGATTGATTCAATCGAGGTGTGCAGGACAAGATCTGCCTCTAAACTTCCTTTTTTGACAGTTTACAATTGTTGATTGCGATTTCTTCACCGTTGATTGTCTCCATAGCTACGAATCACTAGCCTCATAAATGGAGTAACATTGCTGGCTTTAATTCTTGCAGCCTTTCCCCATTAGCTTCAGTGAAAGTATTTCAATGACATGTGTTTCCTGTAGGTCTGAAATCATTCCCAGACTCTTAAAAGTCAACAGACAAAAGACGTTTGAAGATTCCACCTTTTGAATCGGACCAATATGATTACAATTGTCAAGAAATAAGAGCAGAAAGTTGCAGCCACAGTTTCCTGTGTTGGGGTGATGCGCCTGGATTCGGTCAGATTACGCTCTCGTCCAACTTAAACTTGCCAATTCAAAAGAAAGACTTGACTAACATAAATCTTTAGAGCCACAACCTTGATTTTTACAAACTGCAGTAGCATTCTCACACACTGTGTGCAGTCAGTTGTCCAGAATTTGGGGCAGTGTTGCTACATTCAAGCCAAGGCCTCCAGCATTCAAAGATCTCCCTGCACGTGATGACATGACAGCTCCTAAAAGATTAGACATTTCTTCTTCTTCTCTCTTTTTTTTTTTTGCTCATCATAGGCAGCGCTGCATACGACTCTTTGACAAGTTAGAAAATCAGGATGCCGCAGAAGAAGAGCTTCCTGAATCCCCACACAGGCTGTCTAAATGATGGATTTTAAAACTTATTTTGCAGTTGAATGATTGTTTATCCCTGCGGCTGGATGCTGACATGTTAAGCATCACAGAAACATTTTCAGAGGAAGGGGGCGATGTTTTATGTTTGATTTATTTCTTTATTTTTCTCTGATTCCTTTTAAATAAGCGGCACTGTCTGCAGTGAAACCCTATAATCAGACTAGCTTCAGTGGCTAACTACGCTATGTGAACCCCCAAAAATATGAGGCAGGCCACCTACTGCAGTTATTCACATTCTTATGGGTTAAATCTCACCTCATTGCTACAGTGAGGCCCAAAGACCGGAGTTATCATGCTGTTAGCAGCGAGACAGGTTGGTCTGCTGAGGCCCTTTCTCTGGCAGGAATGTCACAAAAGAAGAAAAGCAAAAGCTGGAAATAAAAAAAGAGAGAAGCACGCGGGCCGAGGAAAGGTCCTTGAGGTCTGCGCCTCTCAACACTTTAGCTGTCCTGTCTCGTAAATAGCTTGGGCACAAAGGTTTTGACATAAGCTTTCACAACCCCCCTGCAGGAAATGGGGGTTACAGTCGAGATAGAGACTTCAACTGGTGCTTGATGGAAAGAACAGACAATTAGTTTCACGATTCTGGATGGCTCTGCGAAGGGTGACCCCGAGAGACTGACATCATTTGAAGTGTAAAATAGCAGATATTTTGCCACAGATACAGCATACCTGACATTTGTGTAAGAATTTGAGTGTGGATCAGAGTACAGAGTATAAAGGATGTTTTATGAATGCCCAAATGTCTCATGAAAAGTTTTAATAACACGGCATGAGTGGGTTTTATCCATCCGTAATCAAAAACAGAAACACCAACGCTGTTTGGTAAAACCAACCTCCAACCAGTACACCTGTTATTTGCCATGCTACCATGCTGGTAAATGGTGGGGGGATTATCAAATTAATTCCAGGCTCCATCTCTGTGCCTGGTTTACAGCCACAAAAAGCAGTTAGGATAAGAGAGAAAGGGTGCGCGGCGTATTGACAAGCCTCTTTAAATCACTAACAGATTTGCAGGGGATTTTATATCACTTCAGTCAGAGTCTGTGGTGTGTTGCAGATAGGGTGAGGTCATGGAAACATTTCATTGTCTGTACCTTTTTCACTCGTAATCACGATAATGAACAGGGGGAAACAAGCGCGGACCCAAGCCGGGACGTTAGGTCGTGCACGAGCGGGGTAAAATCCGGGGCTGACCGTGAAATCAGTTGACGCTAAAACGCCATTTCTTCCCGTTACTTTCACAGAACACGCTCAGCCTCGACTGTGTTTTGAATTCAAGGAGCATGTCATTTAAATTTATGCACTGCATTCAATTTTAATTAAGGCCCGCAAGGTTGGTACATTGTCAAGCTCAATTGTAGACGTTACCATGACCAGTGACAGTGTGCTTTAAAAAATTCTTCATGTTGCGGTTTGCAGTTTTTTTTATTTTCTTCAAGCCACCCTTAACTTGACACGTAGCTAAGTTGTCCCTAAGGGGATCAAATCATTTAGCAGTTGCATTCTAACACTCAACAACTTAAGCAGGCGGAGACGCAAAGACCGCATGCCAAGGGGGATGTGGGCGCCGCGCATTAACTAGCAGATGCGGATATACATTAATTTTATGAATGGAGGTGGAGACGTCATCGTTGCATTGCAGCAATAACTCTTAGAAGAATGTTGCTCGCAGTTAGGGGCCATTGCATCATATCTGACCGGTGAACAGCGCAGTGATCGTATCAGTCGCCCCTTGCTTGGTGAAATCACCGCCGATGTTTTTAGAAACTGTACCTGCGTTCCAAAAAAGCAGTTTGTTGTACGACACCGTTAACCCCGGCCCCTGCTGAGACAGAACCGGCCCAAGATAAATGAATGGCTACGAGTGAAAAAGACACATTCTCGGCCGGAGTGCTGATATGGACCCAAAAATGTCAACTTAGCATTTAAAGCAATCCGAGCCACTCTTACGATCCTGTTGGTGGTGTTAAAAGGTACCCAAAAGCTATCAAACTGACAAAGCCTGACGGAGCCGCAGTACATCAACCTCTTTACTACTCTGTAAAATCTGATACATTTGTCTATGTGCATTTTACAGTATGACACCAAGTTTTTTGCAACAGTATTGATGGCTTTCCTTTGTTCCGAGGGTTTTTTTTTTTTTCTTTTTTTTTTCCTCGTGAACTTTGGACCAGTGAAGAGGATTCAAACAAAGATGCAATGCTTCTCTGAGACCGAAGCTCTAAAAGAAGTTAATTTATGGCCTGTTTGGGAGGCAGGTTTGGGCTTGAATACATAATAAGGTAGTGCACCTGCAGCCGCATACAAATGAATGGAAATGACGGTTAGTATTTACGCCTCCCGAAACCACTGGGACCTCCTGATCTGACCACTAATTGGCCAGCGAAGAGAAATGAAGATAGCCTCCTTGTTTGCGGGCTGCCGTATCTGCAAATATCAGCCGCAAATTTGCGCAGAGCAACTTTGCACAATCGGTTCTTTAAAAAGTGGATCTTCATCTTCTGGTTTAATTTTGGTAATGCCAAATGAACACTTGAATTCATGTACTGTCCTGTTAACGTAAATTAGTTAGATTAGAACGAGGGTTCATACAGAATATACCTTTTTCAGCGCCTTTTAATAACAGTTCTGTCGAAAAAACCTGGATGACATCGAGGACTGTAGCTCGTCAGTTTGCACAGATGATAAGATGATGGGCCTCCGAAATGTAAAAGGCTCTTCACCCTTCACACATGTGCCCAAGATTAGATCATCTCTCTGTTGTCTCTTTGCGTATTTTTTAGTAGGGAGGCACGATTGTGAAATTCTGGGCCGATACTGATGTTTAAAAGAACAACTTGTTTTTTCTTTGACAGAAAAAACAAAAAGAAATCCAGTGGATTTTCAAAATAAAATACCCCGTGCAAACTGCCGGTCATAAAAACAGCTCTGTGACCCCCTGACCTCTCACACCTTTACCCGGGATACCTGTTTAAAACATGTCGGCACACTGCAGAAACTTTAGCAGCGTTACTGTTACTAAAATTACATTCCAACACATTTTTCTCTTTTGATTCTTCCATATTTTCCACCTTGGAAAATAAGTGATTATAATGGAATGAAAAGCATGAATGCCTTGCAGAGATGTTGATTACAATATCCCGCAGAATCTTTTTAAATGAAAATACCATTCCCCCATTCATAGTTGATAAGATTTAGAGAGGGTAGAAGCATTTTTTTTTTTTTTTTTTGCGGGCAGATAATTAAAGTATTTTCACACAGGTAGATAAATATGCAATGAAAGATTTATGCCTCTTATCAGGTGAGGTCGCTTCCTCTTTTTCTTAATTAAGGGAAGGAATGTTTGTCATGCCTTAAACGGGCGAATCTGATCCCACTTCAAAAATGTATTGCAGCATTTCAGCATCTCCCTCTGTGCTTGTGACTTAGACCAAATTGATTTTCTTAATCAATAGCATAGGATTGGATTTAGTAGTGTGGGAGTGGAGGGTGGGGCGGGATCTGGCAGGACCGACTCCCTCGACCAGCGGGCTCCTCAGGAATAGTCCCTCGTGCTCGGAGGAACGGTGCATTTCAAATCTTGGCGCTTCGTACGTCTGCTATCCTGCTTCATCTCAGGTTGGTGTAATGACAGCAGAACTGTGTATGCACTGGCAAATATAAACTTCCCTGCCAGCCCTTTGTCACCTCTGGAATGGAGATGACTGAATTGATGCACCGCCCCAGTGGAGCAAAACGGTTTAAATGACAACACATTTTTGTCTCACCTTGAACTTAATTGACTGCCTGAAAGCTGGCGTTTGAAAAGTGCTGACAGAATGACTTCTCTTGTTGTTTGGGAACGGTTGCTATTGACAGAGCCTGCTCCGTGTTGTTTTCAGATTGCTGTCACACCTGCATGCATCTGTATGCCCCACGTTCACGAGCACGCGGTGGATGGTGTCTTCATAAGGCTGTGCATTATGGATGGCTCACGTGAAACGTGTTACTCCTAATGGGCTTAATGTCTGTATGCATTAGTATGTATTGCGGTTTTCCTGCAGGGAGGAGAAGTGACAAATGTGCTCCTTTAATATTCAGGGGTGAATTAAAATACCTGCGCCGTTACTTTGTCACATTTATTGGGAATATCTTGTGTTATTCCCATTTCTGCCTGTTAGTGAGGGGAGGCAGTCGTTAACAAGCCGCCTGATGACAAGTAGGTTGATGACCCAGGTGTCCAGCAGCACCCCTGTCAGTCATGACAGCTCGAGGACTGGGTAGCAGTTACGCTGTCACTGGGAAAAGACCAGCTCCCCACCCTCCCCCCACCGCTTTGCCATCCGCTCATACAGTGGTCTCCGCCTGTGATGCTGAGCCGCCACGGCGCAACGGTGGCAACTGTGGGATTTCTTAGAGGGGAGCCACAAGACTGTAATCAGTCATTATGTCAGAAGCGAGCCCCGTGAGCCCCGCTCCAGCTCATTCAGCCAAATAATAAGCAGCAGATAACGGCGCTGGCGTGCAGGCGAGAACAGAGCCCCCGCGGGCGAGCTAGAAAACGGGGGGCCTATTCCTCTCGTCTGCCTACGCAGGGACATCACCTTGGTTCAAGGGCTGGTATGAGCTTTTCATACAGCAGGCTGAAATTGTTGTTTAGAGCCTCGCCTCCAGTTAATGGCAAACACACATCGAGGTGCTAAGAGGGAACGTGCGGGGATCAGTTGAGGAAATTATCCTGACTTTTCTTTGCGGTTCTTTGAGGATTTTGTCGAAGTAGAAATGCGCTTTAGGGTTAAAAGCTGTGTCAAAAATATAAACTGAGATCGGGTAGCACTACAGCAGGAAAGGTTAGAATTGCTTCTACTTGGTGCTACCTTACACAATGTAAGTGCTTTTAAGTACTACTCTTGAATTAATTTATTTTCTGGTTGATTGTACGACACTGTGTGCATCCCGAAAATTCTTCTTCTTAATAAAAGAGTGGAAACAATGGAAGCAAGTCTTCTATCCCTAAAGCCTGATATGTTTTATTACTATTTCATAAATAAATTGAAATGTTGCCAAACTGCTCCAAAATATATAACCACAGATGAATCTATTTTTTTTTTCCCCAGCATTTGTTAAGATATTCATACAATGTCTAATCATTTACAACAGGCCTGCTGACCTTGTTATATTGAATAAAAAAAAACACCTCCTCCCCTTTTATAGGCCCTTTTCTCTTTCCCTCCGCCCTCATGGAGTTTTGTCATTCCATAACAAGGGTCACAGTCTCCCATTGTCTCGCTATGGCATTCCTCCGCGTCGTAGTATCGACTGGCTCTGCTGGGCGAACGGTGCCATATAACATCCATACATCACTGGGAAGACAGAATGACAGACAGTGGGAGTTGAGATGTCAGATAGTCCTCTCCAGGCAACTGACATCCACTCTCTTCCTGTTCTCCACGGTGATACTCTATCTTCTGACAGAGGCTGCATTGATAGTTGCAATCCCCCACTTCCGCACCATGCTGGTGCACTTGACATGCTGGTGATATACATTCCTTATGAATAGAGCAGGAATAATTCTGCTTCCAATTATTATTTTTTTATAAGATTCCCAAGCAGCTCAGAACATACAGTCGCAGAGAGCTATAAACGCTATTTGTTCATCCACTGCCACATAATAATTGGTGCACTACTGTATGCGTGCATAGATTGATAGCTAGATTAATCTCATCAAAATGTTAAGCTTTTATAATCTTCTCATGGACCCCTTTTACCCTCTCATACATAATAAATGTGGCTAAAAGTCAGGGCCGACGTCGAGCAAATAGCTGAACACAGTAGCATGCTAGTTCCACATGGAAAATGTGAAACAGCAGCATGCCACCAGACAATGAGCTCACTCAGGTCAGCGTAGGTCAACCCTTTATGGAATTCCTGCCCATAATGATTAATAAGGTAGGTGTACTTATTGCCTTGGAAGTCATCAGTGGAATGTTAGAGTTAAGCTATAATCCAGTTTCATTACACCCGCGCTGCTATTTCTTTTTCTTAACGCATTGTTCTGTGTCTTTCTCATCATTGTGTGCGCTATACAGTCTCTACTAATTAACGGCCCCTTATTGATTGGTATGAACAACAGGGATTGCTTTGTTCCACAATTTCTTATCAGTCTCTCTCCAAAGAGCTATCGAAAGCGGTAGAGAGGCATCCCACTTCTATTGGCGTCTCCTGACCAAAAGTCTATTTAGCGGCGTTTCTGCTGTCGCCGGTGAGCGCTGTGAAAGGTTAGGCTCCTGTAATCTTGTTTATGTTTTTGGTCAGTAGTAAGCCTCCCTAAGCCAGCTTTGTGTCAAACACAGCTGGAGAGGCCTTTACAATTGCGGCAGAGCAGAAATAATTGGTCCGGCGGCTTTTGGATGCAGCCATGACACACAGGTAATTTGCTAATTTCTGTCTCTCTGCCGGTGTTATCGGTGCAGGAAGCTGTGGTTTTTCGAAAAGGAGTGTGTAAAAGTGAATTATACTCTTCGCCTTGCTTTTGGTAGAAATGGAAATTAAGCAGAGCGAACAGCTCCTCGAAAAGAAGCTTTTGTTTGTTTTTTGTGCCAGTTCCTGCAGTTGAAGCTTCTTAGCGTTTGGGGGAATCAAATTGTGATAGCCAGTAATGAAACATGACCCACTGAAATCTTAAATTAAAAGTGCCATCACCGCTTTTCCCCATGCGGTCTTGGCTGTTTCCTGCTGTGCGGCGTCTATCACTGCAAACAAAGTGCACACGCTCATCCGGTGAATTGCCACAGAGTAGTTGTCAATAACCCGACCTTCCATACAATCAACATAAGTCCCGCATACTTGATGCCGTAACAGTCCCCGCGAGAAGCCTCTTCCCCAGGATTTAGCGGGGGCGACTTTGAGCAGGCCACCTTCAGCTGATGGGGAAATTTGGATTGTAAAGTCCGCAGAAGCCACTTTTAATTATACTGGCTGCAAAGGATGAAATTGAGCAGGAATGAAGTGCTTTTTGTGCATCGATTTTTCTCTGCATCTGTGGACATACTGGAGAGGGAGAGACAATTGTAACCTTCCCTATCGCTGCACTGCAGGCAAACAAGGGGGGGCGCGCCGTGCGTGGCTTTATTTTTAATACAATGAGAGCATGTACATCAAACCATCCTTCTAATCTAATTAGGAAATGCCATTGAATTGAAAAGGAACTCAGACAGGTCTGGAAAGAGGCCACACAAGCACTTTACCTTGATAGAGTTTTGATGGTTTTTGTGATCTGTTTTGACATCTGACAAACTTTGGCCAGCCTTCGGTGTGGATTTTTGTAACTTGGATGACAAGGTGTGGCGAGGCCTGTGGATGGATCTTTCTCCAGGTTTCCCCTAAGGATTTATGCCCATCTCAGGTGCTGTTTCCAGTAATCTTAAGCCTTTATTTGGCAGAATGTCACCTCACCTGGGTATCGAGAGAGTGACTGAGAGCCACCTTGATTGCCCTCAGGTCCTGACAGGATTCCTGCTCAACTCTGCTACTGCTGATGACTCTGGACTATAAAAAGATCAGTTACTTTGGAAAGAGATGACAGCATGGCTTTTGTTTTCTTGTTTTGCGATGACGCTTCCTCCTGTTTTCTTGAGAACTTCCTCTGACCGTGTGCTTTGCACAGTCACACCAGCAGATGCGACAATTCGTCATGCATAAGAAACCCCACTCCGGCAGCCATCTGTCTCCTTGTGTCTGTTACCATGCACCGGCAGTTTGTTTTTGTACCCATTACCCATATACAATTTTAATGGCATGCAAAATATGCTGAACCAATATCATGACCTATGAACTTCACTCACTCCCGACCTATACATGACCCAAGTAACCGAAACCCGAAAATATACTGACTGTCACCATATATAGTTTCTAAGACTTGTGGAAAGGTTTGCCGTTAGGTGCCCCACTATAGTGTTACCTCCTCCTGGATAGCTGGAATGAGTTATTGTGCCTAGTTAAAATTAAATTTGACTCCCCCCTACCTGATTCCTAGATGACCTAACAAAAACAACATGCCAAACCATAACCGGTAAAAAGCATGAAGGTCAGAGGGATCGCTCTGCTTGAGGAGCTGATACCAGATTCAGAAGCTATTTCTCCACGTCACCAAGTCAGCGGACTGAATGAAATGCAGCGTTAATGTAACTCTGTAGCCAAACAAAGATGTCAATATCGGAATAATACTGCTCAACACAGTACAATACTTTTCAATGATATGGCTAATATTTTGAACAGATTATGGGTATAGCATACATTGTGGTTAAGCTAAAGTTGGGGTTAGGCAACTAACACACTTGATTACAATAAAAAAAAAAAAAGGCCAGTTGCATGTTTGTGACTAGCACGTTTTCCTCTTTTCTCCAAAAATGTACCCTACTTTTGGATGTAAATCGTGAGTTGTGGAATCGTCTAATAGGGATGTAATTCCTCGGATACTAGGCTGAATTAGACAGTTGTGGCGATGACTCTGCCCTTGTTGTACTTGCAACATGCCCAATTAGACAGCGCCGGCAGGAGAATCTTGAGAATATGCTAGCTTCAAAGATCTTGGTTTTCATTAGCAGGCGGCTTCCCTTTCAGTTGAGCATTGGCAACCACAGCACTGCTGCTCACCATTATGATTGTTTCTGGTTTTCCTCTCCCACTGCCACCCCCCCCTCCTTGCCTAGCAGCTCTGTTCAGATGACTAACTTTAACATTTCTGGTGGCAGTCTGATGTTGGAGGTGGGATTTGGAGGGCTTTAGGGGTGCCGCAAAGCGTAGCGTAAAGGTTATCCATACCTTGTTCTGTACTGCCAGAGAATGCACCTACTGTGGAACATTCAAGTGTTTTATTTCTCTGTTCCTATACAGCCTTTTCTTACCATTGTGAGCATAGACAAACATTTGTTTCCTTAGATTGTTGCCATGCATTAGCGAGTCGAGCCACCGTTTCTTTTCACATCTGCTCAGTTTAATCACATTTGGTCATTGCAGTTGACCTGATGAGAACATGGCCCTTATCTTTTGAAGAATTGAACGCGTCTCCTCAGTGCATATTGTAACATTAAAGCAGTCGATTGCCGCATGCTATCGCATCGGTCGCTAGCATGGAATAATGCGGCGCAGGTTTTCAGCGATAGAAAGATGCCTATCATTCTTTGCTGAGCTTTTACTCTCCTCGGGGCAACGTGTTTAATGCGACTCTAGAAATGTGATTTAGTGGGCAGATAGCCTTGGGACTCAGGGGTTGTTGAGGCAGAGACCTCTCCAGTATATGGCAGCATCGTATGTAGGTTAAGTTTATCTTAGTCATGCCGGATATGTTATAGAGGAGGAATTCTTACATAAAGAGCACGGATGGTATTGGGGTTAGCGAACAACCACAAAGGTTTCTTGCTTTACCATCAACAACTCAGACCCTACAACAAACCTTTAGAATATCCAGATTATTTCACAATTTTCAGCCGTTTTTTTTCTTCTGTGATGACTTATTGCTCATCCCGATTGTGCAGACTTGTCTTTCCTGCATATTTCCCCCCAAACATTTTCTCGCAGAGCATCAAATTCATGCGACATGTTTTCCCTTCAACTCTCATCCCGCCCTGTCTATATTCATCCTCGATTCAATTACTTTTTGGTTTCAGCGGAGACTCGTTCGGCGCTATATTGCTCTCCAATGCGTATTGCTACCCCGCAGATTTATGTCAGAGCTGAAGGATGGCTGTCCAATTTTCTGCATGGATGGCAGCGCTGGTGGCATTGTATGTGTTTTAAAAGCTCTCGTCAGATGTGCGTTAAGGACGTATGGACCACACAGCCATGTAATTCTTTCAGACATTGGCCATTTCTGTCACATCCTGCCATTAGCTTGTGTATCGCAGTGATTTGTCATGCGATTTCTTCTGAGTGTCTGAGTATATGTGCGTGCGCTTATTGGTATGCATTGGACTAGATATGAAACCATAACCATCACTGACTGTGACTGTGACTGTGACTGTGCACATGCATGGCTTAATAGTTAAATTACTGCCCACCCCCCCTCTGGTTATTCATTTCAGAGATGCTAAAAAACTTTACCACCTGAGTGGTCACTTTGTTCATTCTTCTAAATAGGGAAGGGATATGAAATTGGAAATTAGTCAAGCCAGTTGTTGGAATTTTTAAATTTTGCAGAATAGCTTTTCAGTGATGTTCAGAAAAAGGGAAAAAAAGTATTTTTTCACCCTTCAGTGGCTCGCTTTGCTTTGACAGATTTGGCACATACTGGGGATAAATGATATAAAACCAGACTGTGCTACATTATAGGGTGCAGTATATAACTCCACAATCATTTATTCTGACAAGTCTCAAGCATTTCCCACTCTTAGCCTATATAATGTCACTGCCACTCTCAACTATTCACCTAGTCAGACCTATAGTTCCACATTAGACCCAATTCTTGTCCCGAATAGTCAAAGGTATTTTAACTGAATCTATCTACAGTAGAAAATGTGGACAACCTAAATCTGGCACATACCAGTAGACAGCTACCCAGCATGGGGTCACACAGCCTATTACTGTGTCAGTGCAGTTATAGTTATGTCTTTCTTTGTAGTCACAGTGAAAGGTTGACATGCCCCCAGATGACCACCCCCCCCTCCTCACAGGGGTCCTGCGATATCTCGGTTGTCTCCTTCCAGGCCTGAATGGGCACATTGTGCTGCTACCCGCTGCTGCTCTGCAGACCACTAGGTCCTCAACGCACACCTGTCAAGCCATGTCCTTGGCGCCTTGGGTGCTGAGACACTCCAGAGCCCCCCTGCTGCACACATGGTTATTGAACCCTTGCACACCCATACAAACACACCTAAAAGCAGCCATATACGAACAAATAAACACGGTTACTCCGACATCTATAAAGACGCAGACATGTATACAAAGAGACACACACAATTGAATTTCACATAAACACACAGCTTGCATACATGTCTCACACTCTGAAGCACACACTCGCATGCTCAAAGACTTAACTTTATTGGAAACACACCTCACTGGCCTCGCCGATGCTGAGGTTATATTCAGTGTGTAGGTCGGCTTCAGAAAGGGTCAAGTTCCATATTTGTCAGGGTGGGGAGGGCAAGGGCGCAGAAGGTTGGTAGAGGTGCACAAGCTTGCACATGGAAACAGGATTTAGACGTAAACTACCTGTAACTCGATCCACCGCTTCAATCAGTTGCAGATTTTCTGTTTTTGAGTTGAGAGGAGAACTACCGGGGGGGACACAGTGTCCTTTCCCTCCTTGTAGCAAATATGTGCGGTTTACATGAGTGCAGAAACAACTGCAAAAAAAATACATTTTTATAATCAAATCATTTTAAAGCTGAAGCAAAAAAAATGAAGGTTATTAAAAAAATAATGGAAAAATGCCCCAAATCCTCTGATTAGAGCGAGAGTGAATATTTGGTCAGACCAAAACAAGACGTTTAAAGATGTAGTTTTGGGCACGGGGGAATTATGATGGACGTTTTTTCATTATTTAATTTCATTTCATAGACAAAATCAACCTGTTACTTAAGAAAATAATTAAGCAATAAAGAAAATAATTAATCGTAGCCCTGAATTGAATTAATGTTTTAAAAAAAGACAAATATTTGTAGGTTGCAGCTTCTCCAGTGTGAAAACTCTCTTGAGTTTTCATTCAAAATAAGCAGTTTACACCTTATCTTACGTTTTACAGACTAAACAACAGCTTGATTTAGAAATGCCGGTTAGATTAATTAACAATGCAAACTACTTTCAGCCCTGGTTTCAAAAAGACATTATTTTTAGTGGTGAGACACATTTCGAGAGCACTATATAACTCACGACCCATTGAAGCCAATCCTCTTTTTTTGATGTCTTGCAACACTCTCAATCTCAAGTACGTCCTCTTTGTCTCTCTCAGCGACTCTCCACCGCCTCGGCCGGTAACCCGCCACAGATCAAACGCGCCTCTCCGTGGGGCATTACCATCACAGAAAAATGCTAAATGGCTGATTGAACATGCACATAACGTGCACCCTCATGAAGGACCTATGGTGTCAAGTCCCACAAGTGTCACCCATACAATTTTCCCCTCTATTGACTTTTATGTTCAGCTGCAAGGTTGGTCATCGTGGTGGGAATATGTATGCATGACAAGCATGATTATCATAATGATATTCCCCTGCTAAGGTAAACGGCTCGCCGGCCCCCGAGAGAGAGGAAAATGTCCGCGTGAATGCACGACATTTGACGTCTTATTTTTGACGATACATTTTTATGGATTTAGCATCGCGCGCCGTAGACGTGAAGCCCTTTTAAGATTCGTCTCTGAGCTGGGATTGGCGGCGAGATCGTGCGATGACATAAATCTCACTTTGGCTTAGGGGACTACAAAAACATTATGTTTACATAAATATTCAAACACATGAGCTCGCATGCACTCCGGCATAAAAACTCAAAAGAGGAGGCGCCGTGTAACACCTTAGCTGAAGGCGTTATTCTTGAGGATGTGTGCGTGCTGTTCACCTATTGTTCGTTTGCTTCCGTCTGCTTGACACAGACAAATTGACACAAATAAGAAGACAATCATGCATACAGTAGATATTAACCTACACACTCATATTGCAAGGATCATCCCTCTCCAATTAAGGCCAATTAGCGCCTGTGTAAGAGGAAGTCTTCGGGGGCGAAGGACCGCATTGTTCGGTGTTGTCTGTCTCATTGGTATGCCATCGCAGGGTGTGGGAGAGAAACAGGGACTGAGGGGGAAACGTAAAGATAATGATAAATGAAGGGAGAAGAAAAAGAAGGAATCCATGACTCGAGACGAGTGGATTCCGAGGCAGAGAATTAGAGTGAGACCAAAGAAGGAGAAGGCAGACGTGTAAGTATACATCATCTTCCCGCAGTTGCCAGCAACCTCAGTCAATTGTTATCAGCTTGCCTGAATTTAATGTGACCCTTGGGGGTAAGGGATGCTGCCCATGCATTATAAATGCTGCCCATCGACTTCAGTTGGTAGACTTTTCCTCCCTTCCGAATGAGCAGCGCCCCCACCCCCGCTCCCCCCCGACTGGCTATGATTACTTACCTGATAATAGCGTCGCAATGTCATTTGTCCAATTTCCAAGTAGTGAACGGAGGGCCTGTTTGTATTTCACACCTTGACGCGGCGACGAATTGCTTTTCCTTTTCGCTTCGTGCCTTTTCTTTGCGTCGCCGGGATTAAAACACGCACACAGGCTTTTCCTCGCCACGTGAGAGATGTAATAGTTACATTTGGGGGAAGTCACGGTATGTTATACTAGAAGTGCAGTTTTTCCTAAGGGTACAAACTAAATCTTTATGAAGCCTGGTTATTTCTGTCTCTGCGAGCAGCTCATTTGAAAGTCTGTATAATCTATGAAATAGCTGCAAGTCGTCGAATAAGTACCAGCAGTGCACATTGCACTCTTCACGCGCAGGAGTATGTAGGTTACTCAAGGCTGACTCTACTTGTAAAATATGGCAGCATTTCATTACATTTTCTGTTCATTAGCCGTATCTCCTTTGCCTTTGGCCTCGGCATGCACAGACCGGCTTGTCAGTTACAGTGTCACAACCACAGGGTCATTTAATTTAAAGCCCTGCTCCGCCGATTAAGGCTTTTGTTGTGAGCAGCCGCGACTACTGTAACGCGGGTGTTTGGGTCAGCGATGGGCACAATAGCTTCGTTACTCTCGCTGACTTCCTCACTATTGCCTCTCCCACTCTTTCTCAGCACATTTTCCACTTGGCTGATAAAATAAGCCACTCTTTGATGAGCTTTCGGCAGGCCACGGTGCTGGGCCTCAGTAAATGCTTTTATAGAGACACACCACACGCTGTCGACTTGGATCAGTCATACAGCGGCCGCATGCGTCCAGCGCTTTCTCCCTATGTCCCTTTGTCTCCTGATAGTAGGTTTTTTTTTCTTCCTTTGACACACAATGATAAGCCGGTGCTAGAGCGGCTAATACGTTTCAAGAAAAAGCCCTGAAACTACAATCTGAAACATTTTTCTTCCCGCCTTGAGGCAGGAAGCGTATTGTTTGTCCTGCCCTGTTTTCTCTTCAGTCGGTCAAATCCATGCCCCGGTATTATTCATCATGATTAGTTGTCTACCTTGAAACAGCATGAAGCCCGAGGGTGAGGAAGCCAACAGCTGCAAAGCTAACACGGGCTGTGGAGTAGAGCAGACGGCGAGATCAGCCAATCCCAAAAAAAAAAAAAAATGGAATTGCTTGTGTTCATTGTGGTTCCGGTCTTGTTGTTCGCTTCCTTTTAATGTGAAAAGCAGCATGAAGTGTTAGATTTGATTGACGGTGTACTTACTCTTTCCCGTGGTCACTCTTCAGTAGAGCTTTGTCGCCTTGACTTGATGCTCGTGCTCCTTTTTGTTCTCACCTTTTACTCTACTTCCTCACAAAAACTCGGATTGCTTTCTAAGCTTTCGTTCGGGTCTGTGAGTGCTTGTTCAGATTAAATACCATTGTGCTCACATTCAAGTTCTTTATATACTTTTTAAAGGTACAGGAATTAAAGCAAGTCAACAACGGCCGGCTCTAATATCTTTGAATTCAAACACTAAGGGAGACTTTGTAAGCTAACTGAGACAGAGAGGTCAACTAATTTAGTTGTGTGCTTTGAAGGAAATACTGCTCAGCTTGGGATTGTTACAGTGCAGCGGATTGTTGTGAAACCACAAAAACTTTTTTTTTTCTCCACCCCTGTTTCAACGCTTTCTTCAGTTTTAATGAAATGAACATTACAAAAGATGACGGAACAACGTCCCTCGTGGCTGGAAATCCATCCATCCATCCAACATTAGTGTCGGGCGTGGTCATAAATACGGTCCATTGCACATTTAACAGTGATGTGGACGCTGTAGCACAGTGAATCACTCTGGGGGTGTGAAATCAAATTTGTGTGGAAGTTCATGGGAGTGAAAGTCGGCCTGTGTTTCATCACTTTGCAATTCAGAAACCACTTCTCTCACCGTGGGAACTGAAAGCAGGAGTACAGTAGATAACATGACAAAGAAACTGGCCAAAGATGCCTTTCTGTGGAACATTTTGTGTGAGTGTGTGTGTCTGTTAATGCCACAAAGTTTCTACCCCTCTTGTGGATTTTCTGCAATGAGCAATCATTCCCTTACAGATATCAAGTGATTCTGGCTGGCTTACTTGGCAGTCCAACAAAACTCTCTCACATAATTTGCATCTGCTCTCTGTAATATCCTCAGAAGTCGGTGAAAACTTAATAACATGATGTAAACCATAATCCCACTGTCAGTTTCATCTCAAAAGGGTATCCTAGCAAGCCTTTGTTAAATATGAATACGGTTCTTTTCGAGGATGTTTTGATACCAAAAAAAAAAATGTGTTCGTCTTTGTGTTAGTTTCTTTCCCTTTGGGTTTCTCACCTCGGTTTCAGAAATGTATATTGTGACTAGCTCTGCATTTTTTTAGGTGTGACATCAAAAAACAGATTGCCGGTAAGCTGGGGTTGTTGCAGTCTTTTTATGTTACCCTTGATTGATTTAAGCACGCACATTAAAAGTTACTCAGTTACTATCCTTTGAGGCTTCAGCTTATGTTAGCATTCACAGCTACATTGCAGAGCAGTCACAGTCACATTAGATGCCGCCTGTCCGAGAAACCACTGCCGTATGTGACTTACCCGCAGTTTATTACCACAACTAGCCCTGGATTTCTTTGATTAGGCTTGTTTATTTGATTAGACTGATTGGATCATTTTAAAGTATTTGATTGGAAGTACTCCACTTGCCCAATCTTAATACATGCAAGCTTAATTGTTCAGTTGGATAGAAAACTGCCTTTTCTTTTCTCCATTACTTCATCTGATTTAATTCGCGCACAGACGTGATAAGTTTGTGATAACTCTTGGCGCGCTCATATCTTGTTTAATACCGGACCTCTGTTTTATTTCATAGAAAGCAATCTAAATTGCAAGATTGTTCAGAAAAATTGCAATTAAATCTATTTCTTTTTCAAAGTAAATTGAGCCCAAATACCAGCTTTGTGGCAAAACCAGTCCCGAAGTTACGCTTTCATTAACGAGCAACCTGGCATTAATATGCTGCTATCTTTCGCAGTGTCACATTGGGTCATCCATGCCTAGCACTTCAATCGAATTGAATATCTCTGGAATGAACATCCTAGAAGTAATGGTACAAGATTGCCTTCAGTGCCTGGAACTGCCTGGTGTACATTTCTTTGGTCCGAAACCCTTTGAAGATCTTTTGGAAGCTTCAGTTCTTCAACTACTGCCCGTACTTTTAACACAGATGATTAGAAGAGAGCAGGTTTGAATTGGACTCTGACAGTGTTTCTGCTCAGTGAGAGGAGCACTCAATGGGAGTTTCAAAAGAGGAGAATATGTACAAATTAAAGATTCCTACAATTGCTGTAATTGCTGTAAATCAGGTCTGGATCCAGTGCGAGCTGATGATTGAAGCAAAACTGCGAGCCATTAAATTGTCTCGGAATATCATTTTTATTTTCTGTCCTGTCTGTGAACCCGGTCCATCCTTTTGTGCAGCAGTTTGCGGGTTTGGGATTGTTGCAATATGGTGTGATTGTGTTCTTTTCCAAGCACTTACAGGCCCACTAAATGACTGGCAGATGCTTTGTTGACCAAACTAGCTTCAGCGGTTCAGCTGAATTGACCTATGGCATCTGCTTTCTCCGCCAAAGTCTCAAATTTGATCAAACATAATGAACAGCAGATTTGATACAGCACGTCCTCTGCACTTGTTTACAAGCCAAGATCGGTCAGCCATTGTGCCCAGATGATATTTGGACGTTTGGCGATATAATTGAGTTTTTTTTTTTTTTTTTTTCATCCTTTCTTTTGCAGCATCTCTACACAATTAGGGAACAAAATGAACCATTTTACTCAGCGTGTTTTTGATCAGGAGCACGCACACGCTCAATGTCAAACCTGATGAGGGCTACAAACTAGAGGCATCGCTTTCAATTTAGTGTATGACTTTTAAAGCACCAGTGCTGTTAAAGATATGTTGACATGGGGCATCCCAAGGTTCAGGAGTTAAAAAAAAACAAAAACTACAAAAAACAGAAGTTTTTAATTTCGTGTAATCCAATCTCTGCTTCATTTGCATAATAAACACAGTGCTACTGATTATTCCTTTTTCATTTTGGCTTATTATTCTAAACCGTAACCTGCCGTAGACACCTCAATTACAGAAGCTTTGGTGCTCATCACTTTTGTGATCGCAGGTGAGACTTAATTAGAAATCATGTAAAGAGAGTTTGCATCACAATAACGAAAGGGAGTAAGGTGACACGTTTTTCAGCTGCGAGGGTGAAGAAGAAACAAGCTTTTCAATTGCGCCGAATACGATTTGAATTTAGCTCCGCGGAACTGTCCATGTCGCTTATTAATTCGGCCGTGATTACAGCCACTTCACCCTATGTGCTATGAGCCCAACTAACGTTTATACCGAGCACGACGAGCGCAAAAATATAACGAGCGCAGTGACGCGATGGCTCGAAGAGCGCAAGAGATGGATTGATCCAAAGGCGAAAAGGCAGAGCAGGAGAGCAAAATGTGTGCGGGGGGGGGGGGGGACAGCGCAAAAGGTGACTAGGGGAGGCAGTCATCAAAATGCTAATGCCGTACGGGATATTTACTGCGGAGTGTTAATGCAGTTTAAAACAGGCTCTTTGTCCTGCAGCCCATCACCAAGCCCCTGTTGGGCCCTAATAAATCAGCCATTAAAAGCTGATGTGACCTGAATAGCACTTCATACAGCAGGCAATCCCGGCTCTATCACCAGTGTGGGAACCAGACAACAGCTGAAAAATTTATGAAGATGCCACTTAATGATGGCCGACCCAGAAGAGAGCGAAATTTAGAGTTTGCGTGTGATGTGACTGTGACAACTCACTTCTGGCATTGAAAAGTAATTTTTTTTTTTTTTGGAGTAAATCTATGTCCTGGGTGTGCACATGTCAGTTAACAGTGACTTAAAGTCGTGTTGGCAGACGCTGAAAGTTTCTGCTGCTGGACTTTTTTTAATTATGTCCCCTGTCGCCCTATTTTGAAATAGTAAGTGTTGCCGTATTACTGACGCAAGACCATCCTGCTCTCCTAACCTGCTTCTCCTCCTCTCTGTTTTGTCACAGGGCAGAACATGGTTTTATTTTCTGGGATGTGATACACGGGATTTGCGAGGAGACGCTCGAGAATCGCCCCTTCTTCTTCTTCTTCTTCTTCTCACACCAAGGTACTGTACGGTCTTTATCACCATCCCTGACGGCGTCCCGCCAGACAAAGCGAGCTGAAAAGGTGTCATTCCATGTCATGAATACGCAAGATATTCCAGCAAAAACCCCCCCACCACCACCTCCAAACACAGCACAGTAATGAAGAGCATTCATGTGGGCCAATTGGGCTTGTTCTTTGTGTGCAATAGGATGTTTATGAAAATGATTCACGATGGGTACTCATCTTCATATGCAAATCCGCGGGGGCATCACTGGTAAGCCTTTAATTTCTGCCGCCAGCTACAAGGAGGGCTGGTAACCATACGTATCGACCGGGCGTGTTTGGATTTCATTCCCCGATGCAAATGATGTTTTCGCTGTAATCATGCAAAAGCGCAGCTGGCTTCCATTTCTCTTCGCCTCTAGTCTCCTACTCCTCGCCCCTCCTCCCCCTTCACCGGCAAAACCTTCATGCGCCGAGCCCTTTCTCCTCTCGCCGTCGTCGTCGTCTTCCGCGGCCCCGTGTTTTGCCCCCTGCTTCTTCTACTTATCTTCTTCCCCTTTCCTCGCTCACTTGTCATGCCAGCCAAAGCCCCCCCTCCCCTCCCCGTCCCGTCAATACGCACACGCACCCCTCCGCCGCCACCTCCACCAACTCTCTCCATACTTAATGGAGCCTCCGTGCCTCCTGCGGTGAGCCTGGATTGAATTCAATTAGGGAGATTGTTTGCCCTCTAGAGTGTACTGGTGGGCTCCGTGGATGATAGGTTTGCCTGGTGACACCCCCACCACCCACTTCCTTCTCTCACTCACTGACACTGACAAACATACCCAGCTAACCCCACCTCAGTGCAGCCACCCCTCCCTTTCTGTTTTCCAAACAGCTTCCCTGCGGCACTGCATATTTTTTTTTTGTGCGAATATTGTTTACATTGCATCTTGAGCTCCCCGTAGATCTTTTCATGCCATTATATCCAACAAGAACACACCTTAAGAGCTTCCACAATGTGAGAATGTGTCATAGCACCTTTTTGATAAGGCCCGAGGGACCCGATGTTCTCCGCGTGGCGGTTTCATGATGGGACGGGAGATTTCCGAGGAGAATAACCGGGCTCAATCCCAGCGAGTACAAACACGCACAAGGATAATCCCATTTTTGGAATTAATTTCAAAAAATTCGCCAGCGTATCCAGCACAAAAGAAACAACAGTAAATGTTGCTGACACAGGGAGGGATGGTCACATTAGTCGCAAGGTGAAAATAGAATCGTGCTGTCATTTGAATAACATTGAGAGCAGCGGGCGGTAGTTACGCGCAGTGCTGGCTCGTGCTTTTTAGATAGGGAGCGCAAGTCTGGTACAGACATAATGGCCTTGCTCTCTATCCTGTGTAGAAACACATTTCAGCAAACTTGCCCTGCAACCCGCTGCTTTTCCTGCAGATGTCACGCTGTGTGACCGTGTGCTGGCGCTTCTCAGGAATCAGATGCTGTATTAGTGCTGAAAGATGTCAAACGAATTAAAAGGTGCGGCCCGCGTTGACGATAAATATACTAATGCAGCCCGATGTGGAATTACAACCCTCATTTGATGCTCCTTCTTTGGCCTAATTTGTGGTCACTTTGGATTATATCTAATCTACTTTGGGGAGATGCTGGTGAGGTAAAAACCCTGCTTGATTTACAAGCACAATATTTTGTTAGGAGTCTAAAACTTACAGCGTCGGATTCAGGAGAGCTCCTTTTTGAAAATTGAATAATCTGTTCAATGACAAAACATCTCTTCAGCCGTGTCGGGGAGTATGAACCTTTGCACGCCGCCACAATGCTTTGCATACCCAACATGGTTGCCCATAGCATCGGCCATTCAAGCTAGTTTGACCATAATGGCCTGTGATGACATTAGCCCGGCCAAGTTTTGGTTCTGTTATCTTAAAGCCCTGCCATTTGTTTTCATAGAGCGATCCTGCCCGGACTTCTCGAAAAGATGCAAAACAGGTCATTTGAATGGGAAGGGAGCGAAATCCTTTTGGCCGATGTCAGCAGTGTTCTTGAATTTGAATGCTGTCCAGAGATAGTTGACTTTGCACGTCTTTGTTGTTGTGTCCTGTTACTTGGGCAACTACGGTCAGCACCAGAGCAACCTGGCTCAAGGATACCGGGCCGAGCCTCGAAAAAAAAAAAAAAAAAACCCTCTAAATGAGCAAATTATTTAAAAGGCACACATTGCTTGATGTAGTGCATGGCTGATAATGACAAATTTGTTGACCCCCCTCGCGCAAATTTCTGTTGTCTTGACAACGGCAACCTTCTGGTAATGTGTTTGCTCAGACATGTTTGTGGTCATTTTATCACAGTGGGCGGAGGGGTCATGTGGGAACACTCCTGCAGCTGCATGAAAATGTCAGTTAGTGATCTCATCTTCACTCGCAGACTTTAATGTCGTCCAAAAAACGTGCTTGTGTGCCAAATTTTCTGAATTATCGGAGCGAACGTCAAACAAAATTGCTTACATTAATTTTTATGTTATTTTAAGCAGTAGTGTTATTTAGGCCATGTGTGTATGGCTGCCTCTATTTGAATAAATTGAAGGTATATTTTTATATTATTGTCATATTATCATTTTTATATATATATATAAAGCATGCAGCTAAGACATTAATTTCCTTTTTTGTTCTGAGTTTAAGCAGCTGTAACCTTAATTATTCAGTGCTGTGGAGTTCTTTAGGAGATATATTTATCTGCGTGTGGTGGCCGTGCTTTATCAGCACGTGTGTGTGTGTATGGCAGCTGGCGTGTGTGTATACATGCGAGAAATGTGCACGTATGCACACGCCCCGTTGTGGAGTTTGCTGGGACGCCACGTGCGTCGACCCTGTCGACCTCTCCCAACACAATATTCATGCCTCGTCGGAGCAAACTCTGATGTCCGCATGCGTTCGTGCATTCTTAAATCCTGCACATTGTGTCTCCAATGACGGATTATTATTATATATTAATAATAATAATAATTAAGTTTTTTTTGTAAAAATCAATAGTTCAACTACAGTTGAGGGTTTGGGGAAAAAATGAGGAGGTGGAAACGATATCCGATGAAGCTGCAGCTAACAGCCGGTTAGCTTAGCTTAGCTGTAAACAGGTGGAAACAAATGTCGCAGAGTCTGCCTCTGCCCGTCAGCTCCTTTAACCTCCAGTAATTACATGCGTGTCATGCCCTGTTTGTTTAAAGCACACCCCGAGAAGTCACTTGCACCGCCGAGCTCTTCCTCTAACGCCGGCCGAGTGCGAAAAAAATGCACTTTTGTAACGACTTGTGGTTTTCCTCTCCGCCGTTCTGTCTCTCGCCCACACACAAACTCGCATTGTTATTGCCTGTCACAAGCCACCTCCTCGGTCTCGGAGGGCTATGCAGGTGAACGTCTCACTCGTCTTGATTGGTAGAGGTAAGAGTCCCTTCGACAGTGGTTGCCCACCCCCCCCTTCTCGTTCCAACAGAGAGACCGGTAAATTTGGATGGAGCTATTTCGGTATTAGAAGGGGTTACCGGGATGTTCGCAGAAGTGTCTTGTCGTGTGCCGGATTGCTCTCCTGATATCTGCCCTGACAGTTCAGGTGTCTTAATACAACAACACCCTTGACAGTGAACTCACACAGCAGCAGCTCTGCGGTCTCTCTCCATCATCTTCTGCCAGCCTCCCCCACCCCGCCGCCCGCCCTCCTCACTGTGACCATTTATGCTAATGTAAACGAACAGGACGATCTGCTGATGACGATTAGATTCAAGCGCCGCTCGCACCTCTGGGGCTACGCTGATATCATCTGACATGACAGAAGAATCCAGAGCCTCACACTGGCACGAATTTGAAAGACACCGATGTCATTTGAGCTCCGAGGCATCGGGACGGAGATATGGGAAGTGGAAGTCGGTCTTTGCGGTCACGTGCCGATTTAGTGGAAGTCTGCTAACTTGAAGAGTTTTTTTCCCTTTCTGGGTTTTTGTAACAGAGTCTCCCTTGAACTTGGGCTGCACCCTGTCCAAAGCCTCAGCTCCGGCAAGGTGTGCAGCTCTAATCAGCTCTGTTTGATGTGCGGAGGCAGCGGGCTTTACGGAGGAGCCAAGATCTCTTAGGACATTAAGGGGAGAGGAGAGGAAGAGATTACTGCTGGTCTTTTTATAGAGGATCACTCCATCTTGTCCTTTTTAGCTCACTCATTAGTTCTCGCTTTCCCCCGGAGGGTGATTCTCTCTTTCTGTCTCTCACCAAGACCAAGGCCACTTCCCCTCACTTTGCCAACGAACCTGTCTGACTATGAGCTAACCAAATATGATTCCCCGGCCTCTCCATCATTATCAAGTCGCAGTCAGTAGGCGCTTGTGTGGTCAGAGCTACTCCCGTCCTGGCAGGTATGGGAGCAAGAAATCGGCCCAGGAGAGGTAAAGGGAGACAGATGAATAATGATTGCACATGCTTTCTTTTGTTGGCAGCGGAGGCTGTGGAGCCTATGACATGCCTTTTCTTCATTTCCCCCCCCCCCCCCCCGGTTCCCTCCCGTTTCCTCCCTCCCTTTGGCTAGCACCTGCGAAATCAGTCAAAAAATGTGCCCGTCAAAAAATAACCAACACGCCGCAACTGGCTGTCAGGGGAGTTCACCTCCTCGCAGCGGCGCACACGCCGAGGTAATCAGAAGTTGTCAAACGTGAAGTGTCCTCCGCTGCGAGAGCGCGCGCCGGGTTTGCGTGCCCGACGTCAGAGCTTTGGCTCCGGTGTAGGTGTACTAATGGCCTCTTCATCAACAGGGATCATTAAATAATGTCCCGCAACTGCATATTTGGCAGCAAAATTGTTGTTTAGCAGAGGAAAATGGAGACCCAGATGGATAACAGGGGCTCGTTGTCACTGCCAACGTAGCAGCTAACCCGGTTGCGTGATGGAGCACTTTCATACACTTTCATGACCTCTTATAATTATACATCATTTTCGAGCACACCGACCACTGTTCCTTTCACACATTCCCAAGCGGCTTATGAAAAATTCATTTACATATTTGCTCTCCATATGCATGACCGACTCCTTCAGCACCTCTGAGGGGAGCCGCCTGTCTTATAAAAACACAACCGGAGAAATTATTGATTTGCATCTGTTTATCCGGGATGAAGCGGAGCACCTCCCTGCTGTCAGCCCGACGGCCTGGATGCGAGGATCCCAAAGGTGCCATCTCACCCGTCTGTCCTTTTTACGGCGGCTCTAAACCACGGACAGGGGCCGCAATCTGTTCCCGCCCTCCCTTGAATTTTATTTACAGCCGCAGCTTGGCAGTAAAGCCGAAAATTTATGACTTACTTTTTAATTAGAAATAATGTCTTGTAGAGTTTAAGTGATGGATGGTTTAATCAATATATAGACTGTGGCTGGCCCTATGATGAACGTCGCTATTGACAGCGCGCAGAGTAGCCTAACTTAACACTTTGTCTTTCAAAGAAATATGTAGTGTTTTGTTTGGTGGTGGAAACGGCACGCTGCCCCTCTCCGCGCCGCTCTTCATCCTTCCTCCTTCCATTTTACTGTCTTTTGCTCCTCTGTCAACACTTTTTCTCAACAGGCAGCGTTTTCTCCCGAATGAATCAACCTCCCCTGTCGCACCGTATTTAGGCAATTATTTTACCTCAGTGAAACCCCATTGTGTTGTGTGCCACATTTGCTCGGGTTTAAATAAAATAAGTCTTGAAGGTAGGTCCCCGCGAATGGAATCTGACAAGATGGAAGGAATGCAATCCTTGAATAGGTAGAGATTTTGTTTAATGGGTAAAGCAATTTTTCTTCCCCCCCCCTCAGGTTCAGAGAAAAGAGAGAGCAGAAAGGATTTTCAAGTAGAATAATTAAATAGGAATCAAGTCAATGGGATTTGTTTCCTGGCGCAGTGGATGATTGCGTAATATACACCAGGGATGGAATTATGGTACTTGACAACTGAAGTTCAATTTTGTCACTTGTGGTTTATTGTGAAGAGCTCGGTGAACAGGGTTGTGCAGAACTCACCACGGCTTTTCATTTACCCAGACGTTTCCCAAACTCGGATCAGAAATGGGGAAACCGTTTCAATTCTCTGTCATGAAAAATTCCTTTTTTGTCGCATAGTGATTTCAGCACAGATGCCAAGGTTGCGACGGTCTTCGGGAAATGTAGGACTGTTACTGGGCAGATTCTGGACCAAATAAGATATAGCAAGATTATTTCTGCGATTATTTAAACAGTTTGTAGAAACTGTCAACGAATTTCCAGAAACCCTGAGGTGATGCCTGCAAATTGCCTGTTTTTGTTTTGTCTGGCGGTCCAAAACCCGACCATTACCTTTACAACTACATATTAAGAGAAAGGAGCTGAAACCAGGAAATGTGTAGTTCTTTGACATTTGTCAAAATTGTCACAGAATGATTTTCTGTTAGTTGATCACATTTCTGGCATGCTGATAAGACGTTTTGGAGCCTTGTAGTATCGCATTTGAAAGACGTTGGACTTTGTAATTCTTAGTGATGGTGTCAAAGAATGAATTAGCTGAAATGACCAGGTTTCATTTTTTGTACACACATATCCGTATGCCATTAAAATAATAAACAATAATCACATAAAAAAATCTACACACAGCCCCTTTAACTATAGAAATTGGGTCACGAATATGAAATGAGTCTAACTGTGCTTATACCACAAGTGGTTTCAAAGCCTATCACATAGGAAGGTTAAATCTGTTATACAAGCTCGAGTCACAGCTAATAAAGTGAATAATTAGTCACTGTAAGGAACAAAGACTGTGGAATATTTGTGCCCTTCCTTCACCGTCACAAATTAATAAATGCAACGTGATGCTTGCTGCTGCCATCCAGACCACCTACCTCAAAGAGAACCCTAATAGACGGGATAATCTTATCCATACGCGCACACACACAGACCAACACACAAACATAATATCACCTGTCCTCTAAGACCAACCACAATGACTTTCTTTCTCATTGATTAGTGTTGCATTCACTGCCCCGGGCAGGCAGAGGCCTTAATAATGACTTTATGCTTTGTTTTCATGGTCTCTGGAACAGAATAACCACGAATGACATGGATCCCGCGCTATGCGGCTTGACTAGTCCCTCTAGTCAATGGTTAACTGTTCTTCGGCGATTCAAAGCGTCCATGCTCTGTCGCAACTGACCGCACTCCTGTAGATCTTGACCTGGGTACGTTTTCTTCACGCCCCCCCCCCCCCTCATTTCCACTCATTTCTCCATTCCTTCATTCTGCTGGCATGTCTGAGCTTATCTGCCTCCTTTGTGCAACATAAGCTTGTAGATAAGCAGTATATTGGGCCGGGTTACTCATGTCTGTCTTGTTCATTCATCAGAATCCTCTAATTCCCCCCCAGAAACCTATTTCCCGGACTGCAGGTGGCCCGTGTTGTAACACGGAGGGCATGCATGATCTCTCCAAAGCAAACACAGACATTTAGTCACCGGTGCTGCTTTTGTATTCCTTGCGAGTGCTGGTAATGCCCCGATATGTATGTGCTAGTGCACACATGACTAATCTCAGAAACCGTGTAAAAACATGCCACTGATAGGTACGCAGCTTTAGCTGAGATCAGCTCGGGAATTATTCATTTGTTGCAACCCCCTCCCCTCCTCCACTCTCTTTTATTCCCGGTTGACAGATAGGTGGCACATCCAAAATAAACAGAATCCTAGCGGGATCTTTAACAGTCATTACCCATAAGCCCCAAAGTCCACAGGTGTCTCTAGTTGTGCTATGCCTTAAAAACACGTAGCCTCCAGCGGGCTTTGGCTTGTCTTTCTTAAAGCATGACCCAGTTCCGGCAATTCCATGACACACAGTACAGTAACTATGTTAGAGGAGGGTTTACTGGGAACAAGCGGTTACACACCTGAGTAAGAGTAATGCCCTGAGACTCCAACTGGTCCTGTTCGCCGGTCAGGGTCACTGCCGACCATGATCTCTGTTCTGGCCAGTTAATTAGGAATTAGAACATGGCACGACCCTCAGGATGTTCTCCATGGTTAGAATAATGAACACCTGGAAATGGCGAAGTGCAAGAGCTTGAAAAAAGAATCATTTGGCGCATGCACAAGTCATTTCATTAAGACTTTTGAACTTGTGTGGCCTTTATAATTAGACACCTGCATTTTTTTCTCCATTTCATCCCAGTTTTTCTACATGAAAGCGCTCTTTTTTTTTTCATCCATTTAAAATGATTTAAGGGCACGAGGTTGCGTTCTCCAGCTGGATTAATTGGATTCCTATTTGTCATGTGATCTATGGCATAATACAGTTAGAGATAGACTGAAATGTATTAAGCACAGATTAGAATTAATGCAGCCCTACAGAGTGCCAATGAAATCCTTTGCAAACCAACTTAACTCTCTCTCTCCTTTGCGTTAATTAGATTGCCGTAATTTAATAATTTGATGATTCTCTCAGGTTTGCCTGATTGTTTAGCACCGTTCCTTAATTTTATTAAGCAGTTTGTCAAGTAGCCTGCCGAGAGAAATGCGGCGCCGTTATATATATCGTCCGCGCGTGGATCGCAGAGAAAGCCTCTCTCGATCGCCGCATTTCACCGCGTTTGAGACGTTAAAGCCAAGGTAAAAATCAGATTTGAGAGAGTATGACTGTAGATGATGCAAGTAAAAGAAAATGAAATATGTTTCGCAGAGGTACACCCTCTTGTTTATGTTGCTCGGGGAGTTTTGAGCAAAGCCTACCTGTAAGTTCCTGGTGAAATCCGCGTTGCCTGGTTATATCTAGTGTTCCATTTGTATCGTCAACACAAAAAAAAAAAAAACTCCGTCTATGCACTGTTTGTGCATTCAGGGAGGAATGCAGCACAGGTGGAGCGTGGGTTCCACGGCTAAAAATATAGAGCCTAAAAATTGCATATACATGCTCTCTCCTTTCAAAAAAAAAAGAGAAAAAAAAATCCAATTTAACCTATAATTCTCATATTGCTTTTCCGGTGCAGCTGGTGCGTGTTCATGTGGGGCGGCTGCGATTTTGACATTCTCCCTGCGTGTGAGGCGTAGTTTTGCTCCCGTCTGCCATATCATAATCATTTGGCCCAATGCCTTGATTCGAATTGGTGAATTGTTACACCCCGAGTTGGTGGAGTATGATACATCTGCTCACGGGCCACATTATTTTATCAACCGCGTTCGCAGGTCACAGTGCAGTACAGAAGGTGGTGGTGTTTTTTGTTGTTTTTTTTTTCCTTTTTCTTTCCCCCCCCCCTCCTCTGTCTGTGCTGGCAGTGAGTACGCCCCAGTACACACAGTCCCCCGATGCAGTCTGGCAGGCCTAGTGAATCATCTTCCCGTCACAGGTGGGGGAAATACAACAGCGGGATTGGCAGTCCAAAGGTGGCGTCTGGCCCGCTGTTGAGTGAGGTGTTTGGCTTGTTTCCGCTGGAAATGTGGATATGTCATATTTTTTTCACGCAGGAGAGAGAAAGTAGTTGGGAAAGTTTTTTGTTTGTTTTCCTCAGCCCAGAAACCGATCTAGGTTCTATGGTAAATGTTTTTTAAGATTGTGTTCTGATTTCTACATCCATGAAGCATCTGTCCGCTTCGTCTGCGTACACTCCATTAGCCCTACTTGTTTGCTTGTGTGTTTGCGCTTGCCTTCGCTTCGGTGTGGGTGTGCTTCTCCCGCACACTCGGTGCGCGTCTGAGAGGCTGTTTCATCCGAGCTCTTGTAGGAAAGGCGGTTTGCGAGGGCCGCTGATCAAAGGCGGACTCCTCGGGGGCCAACAAGGGCCCCGGCGCGAGAAGCAGATGTTTCCTGTCTCCTGTTAGCACCTCGGTTAGAGCTATCCTTATTTAACCAGCAACCGGCTAATGGCCCTCGCCAGTGTTGAATACGCCGGATCACTTTTCTCCCCTTTTGTGTGTAGAACATGGGACAGAACGCGAAACGCCAGGGATATCTTGTTCCTGTGTGACACTCTCATTGTGCTCCTCTGTGAATTTCTGGGCAGAAAAAAAAAACCCTTTCACAGTAATTGGGTGTGAATGAAACACTTGCGCTTGCCTATTGTCTACAGTATAGTCTTGCATTCAGGCCAGTGGTTAAACAAGCCAAAAAAGAAGGCAGAAACGGGTGGAGGGGGGGCGGGGGGGAGTCGTAGGAAGTGTAGTGCAAAGTGAGAGGAATGAAGAGAAGACGTTGCTCGAAAAAGAACAGTGTCTGGGATAAAACCGTACTGTAGCACGCAGAAAATGAGTGAAGCGAGGGGAAATATTAACTGTAAAAGCAGTTTTTTTTAAGGAACAGCAAAGCAACAGAAACGTGAGAATAAAGGCGATTTGCAAACCAGGCACAGAAACCCAGAGTGGACGAGCGCGTCGGCTCAACAGAAAACAGAGAAGCGGTTTCCTCATGGAGCGCGCGGGAGATTGATTGAGAGATTCGGCGGGCCTAATTGTGCTGTACCATCTGCCCAAGTTACAGAACCTGCCAGGCATGTGACAGTTTCCAACAGGCTCACTGACGAGCAGATGTGTGCAGGAGTGTGCATGCTTGCGTGTGTGTGTATATTTAAGCACGTCAATCTCTCTTTACTTTGTGATCACCCCCTCCCACACCTACCCTCCTTTTTTTTTTTTTAGGGTCTTAAGACAAAGATCCCCCTCTTGAATTACAGAGGAGTGACAAATGCACACGCGCACAATTAAATCTCCCCGCGTGTGGCGCGTTCTTTGTGCGTTTTATTATTTGTAGGGATCTATCAGAGACGTTGGCATGGTCATTGTCGCTGTCAGTATTGCTATTGATACAACAGCCTGACAAATGTCATCGGCATAGAATGAATTTCCATAAATCAATTATCATCAACCATCCCCCCCCCCCTCCGTCACTTCCGCGAAGGAACAGATCGCCAGTGGAATTAAACAAAGGGAAGCTAACAAAATGCTCGCACACAAAACACGCATACTAATCCGCCCAGTAAATTCATTTGGTATTCAATGAGATGGCTGATGAGGGACTGTTTTCAAAGCAAAAGTGCAATCATCACACGTATTAACAAGGCACTGGCCGAAAACCCACAGGAAATTCCTTATTCATTAAATCAATCAGCCCGCCGAGATTTGTGATTTTTAAAGGAATAAGAATGGGTTGGCATTTTGGGGGAAGCGCTTACACACTTTTCTTACGGAGAATGAAATGGGACGATCAATACCGCTCATGTCATGTACATTAAATATGAAGCCACCGCCTGCAGCTGCTTAGCACAAAGACTGAAAACGGAGGAGAAAGCTTGACTTTAACCACAAATGTATGCCGCAACCCTGACACATATACACACCTGTCCATTCTGCAAAAGTCCACGAGCACAAGAAAATGTTTTCAAGGCCGCGGTCTCGCTATAATCAAACACGACCGGGCATATCCAGCAAAGGCGAGGAAGCTGTTTCGCTAATGAAGCTACAGTATACTGCTCTCTACTTACAGATAGAAAAAAGTGATAGGATTCCCCTGAAAGTGGACACCTTTCTCTTGCCAGAGGGGGGACACGGGATTAGCAAATAAGGTAATTGCATTTGCATATTAAATCACCAACAACTACCCTTGCTGCTTTGTCCATGCCAGAGGTTTGCTTTGGCTTTAGTGTCTACATGCTATGATAGCTAAAAGGCGTCTTACATCACTAGTATTATTACTATGATTAATTAACTCTAAAGGCATGAATCAACGTATTGTTCTGGGCTTCTTTTATGTCTGTAAAGCAGACATGTCTCTCTCTGTTAATTTCATTAAACAGTCCTTGAAAAATACAATTTCCAAGACTTCCACTCATTGCCACTTATAAAATCCAGCTGAACTCTGTCGTCCCCCCGTGTGAACATTTAACGGCCTTATTCATTGAGTTATCAAGCCGCGCTTTCTCGGGCAAAAAATATTTTACGTGGAATCCTTGTAAATGTCCAACAGCGATCCAAGCCACTAAACATGACAATAAAGTAATGGATTGTTAATTTACATGCCGGGCTAAGGATTTCACCGGTGCATGTCCTACGGATGATGTTAACAATATGACAGCTCAAGCACTTGAGCTTTAAAATGTTTAAAAGAAAAAAAAGAATCCGGCTGTTGAACTGGTGAACAATTTGTATTTAATAAAAAGGAAACGGAGTCAAAAGCTATGTCCAATGCTGTCATATTTTTTGTCTTTCATTATGTTCCCCAACCCTGTCTCTCCTTGATTTGGCCACAGATGACAGGGGACGTTGGCATGTGTTTCATATTCTGCATACTCATATCCCCAAGTCCCTCTCGTAATTATTATTCAGTAGATGCACTGTTTGGCACAAGGACAAAAGTTTGCATAATTTATGCAAGGCCGTCATCAATTTTTGAAAAATGGCCCCGGCCTTTTCTTGTGCTTTTAACTAAATAGATGCACTTCAGCCTGGACATAAAACGACCGCAAGGAACAGAGAAAACTTTATTTATATCTTTACCTAAACTTTGAACCAATGCGGACTTTAGAGAGTATATTAGGGTTGCTATGTCCAGCTCAAGTAAATTTATTTTACTTGTTCTCCTGAGTCTGCTGCGTTCTCCCATCGGGACAACGCCACTACAGTATATAAAAAATTTAAAAATAATACTTTGTAAGGCATATTTTCTGCCTCCAGAAGAAGTCAGCTTCTTAGATGAAGTATTTGGAGATGAGCTGGGTATGATAACATACAGCCCACTTCCTCTGGATGTGTCCCTGAGGGCTCTCACCTGAGGACACTGAGTTATTTCCAGCGTATCGCTCACAGGAAGAGACCCTCTGAGGAAAAGAAACTTTGTTGTTCCACCTCCCAAGAGAAAGTGTTCTATATTTGCTTTAATGAAGGAGGGGACGATGTAAATAAACTCCCTTCATTGTGAACCTCCTCGTCTTTTCTTGCCCATACATCCCGCTTTCCATCCATTTCTCCCTAATCCGAGTTGTAAATGTTTTTCCATTGCATTATCCGCTGGTTTGGATTTCAGTAGTGTATGGCTTGGTTGTAATCCATCTGTGTTGCCAGGCCATGGAAAGGATGCTAGATGTACTTTTTCTGGCTCTTTTGTTTGATGTCTTAGAAAGATGGAAAATTGGCATTTTTCCTTTAATTTCTAAATAGGCTGTGTTTAGTGGGACTGGGAACCATTATCCAGAATTCTGGAGGTAAATGGCAAGATTGAATAATAAGCTTTTTGGCTCCTCTTCTTCTTCTTTTAGTCTCCAGTGATTGAACATAACAAAGAACATCAAATTGCATGTTCTGAAATCTGCTACACGCACTTCCTAGGTTCCCTCACAAAGACACGGTCCAAAAATGTGATTATGGTATTATATTTTCTTTATATGGACATATTTTAAAAAGCTTTTGGAAAAGAATTAGAGAACCACATCTCTGAGGCATCATTAATTCTCATCATATTTGGCAGATTGAATCAATCTCGCTGGCTGGCCCCTTGTTATCTCCCAACTAATAAGTTTTTATTTGTAGAAACTCAAAGATTCATGATATGTTGTTGCTACACGGCCGTTTTCAGTAATGATTTAAAGTTACATTAAGTGGGCTATGTTTCCACGCAGGCCAAGCTCATCAGATCATATTACTTTTCCCTCCATGCAGACTTAGCATTTCCATTTAAACCTGCTGCTTGCATCTGTGGAGCCAATCAATAACCCAGCAGAGTGTGTTATTTGCATGGTAACCGCTGCAGAGACGACAGGAAAAAGTGCAGCCGTAGAAAGTCTGGAGGTGGAGGATGCTCGACGGCATTTTGCACTTTGACCTTAAGGAAAGATACGTTTGGGGAGGATAAATAAAAGAAACATTCAGTGACTCTGACTGTGCTTAATGACCGTTTGGCTCCGCGCTGAAAAAACGAGGGAGACGTTGCAGAAATGTTTTGAAAATGCCTCACTAGGATATGTTCTTTCCCTATCTCTCTCTCTCTCTTTTTTTTTCCTGAAGGAAAACAGATCGATGTGCTTCACTTGGTTAGGGGACCCTTGGGATATATTACTTGTCTGTGACAAGAAGCTCCAAAGCTGGGATTTTTTTTTTTTTGCCAAGATTTCAGGATGCCAGACAAATACATCAGATGCTTCTCACTTCATAACCTGACCCCCAGAATACATACATATTTAAAAAAAAAAGAATAACACTCGGTCATGGATGGACTTGTCTGATATCCCACTTACTCTGCGCCATCTATTGCGTTGTCAGATTTGAGCCTGGTCATTTATTACAGCCTATAAGAACAAATGCGGCGACAGTGATGGAGGACGCCGAATACGCAGGCTGTATTTATTAGTGAGTTTCACTTCAAGATAAACAGGAATAACCGCTTCAGCTGGACACCCTCACACAGGCAGGAGCCAGCGTGGGTAACCTTTGCTGAGGTTTCATAATCCTGAAAGCTGTGGGATGAGGATACTTTCCTGCCTTTTTTTTTCCCAGCTACCAGTGACAGCTTGAGTTTATCCTTTTGTCCGTCAGTTTGCAGACAAACACTGCTGAAAGTGGATCTGATGCCATATGGCACTCTGAACCCTCAAAACAACAGTCATCGAAGTGCTAAGTGCCTCATTTTTCACACTAGCATGAGGTCCGTCGTATTTATAATTCATTTAGCGGAAGGGCAAGCTTCACACGGTAGACGGGGCATTATATGCATATTTAAACAATTTAACACCCGCAAACTGCAACGCCTTGTCTCCGCTAATATGCTACGGCGTTTTCAATTTTTTCCTAGCTGTTTGAAGATGTGACCCGGGATATGTTGCCCTATTAGAAGGCAATAACGGATAAATTGCTCTGCAGAAGTATAATAAAGGAGCGCTGTGAAAGACTGCAGGCGCTAAATAATTTCATTTTCAATCGTTCAAATATGACACATTATTAAAATTTAAAAGCCATGTTTTTTTTTTCTTGACCTGCAGGGTGTTTAGCTGTTTATTTGGTGGGAAATATCATACGCAGGTCTGACTCATAGCTTTAGACATTATCAGTGCATTTATACCAAGTTGAGGTATGTGCTCAACACTTGTTTCCCGTCATGCCTGAGCTCCATATGAACACAGATGTGCATTCATGCTTCTCACACTCAATTTAGCATGAAACGTGAGCCAAGTTTCAGACCCCGGCCTTAATAGCTGCGCTCTGGTGTTTAATGTGTGGGTCATGCTGTCAATGTGGTGTAATGTGCATGCGCTCCATGTGAATGAAGACAGACTCCGACTTTGGCATGTACACCTTGTGTTTTCTGATTGCAGCTGCACGGTACTGACATACCGCTCTAGGAAAACTGAGCTACTCAAATCCCACATGAAGAAGAGGGGGGAAAGAAAAAAAAGAAAAACACCACACTTAGCCAGAGGTTATAGTTCCTCCTTGTTCAGCCAGTCAGTGGGAGTGTGAATGCCTAAGTACAGTGATATTCAGGTTTTTAAGGTGGGCCTGAATGAATGAAGCAAATCCACACGATTTGTCAGCTTCTAATTGACCGTTCGACAAACCCTGTCCTCCTTTGTTTACTGTTGCGAAGCCTGTTTAGCTCTTGCATGTTCTCACATGGCACATATTGCGGTTTGCAATGCTAAGAGTGGCAGATGTACACTTACTGTTCATTTTTCAAATAATGGGTCCCTGATTTCAGGTAGAGGTTAGGCAACTTCTCATTTCTTTCTGTCAGTTTTGCAAGTTGAAATGAGAGCTGGCATGAAAGCTAGCTAACTTCCACGAATACAACACAGAGTCAGTCTGAACTTCGATAGCACCCAGGTACCACTTGCAAACAATCAGGGATACTATATGAATGGGACGTTTTTAGCGTAAACTGTAAGAAACATGGAAATATGGTAGCATGCTAGTTAGCTAGGCATGCTAATTAATGCAGCTTCGATAGCTGGCATGAAAGCTAGCTAACTTCCATGAATACAACAAAATGGATGGGACATTTTTAGCGTAAACTGTAAGAAGCATAAGCTAATGTAGTTAGTTAATGATGGTAGCATGCTAGTTAGCTAAGCATGCTAATTACTGCAGCTTTGCTAAACATTTTTGCATTTGTGGTTTTGGTTTGGAACGCCACTCTTAAAGTCAAGGATCCCTCTTACAACTTGAACAGGTTAAGAAAAGAGCTTAGCTACTGTATGGTTGCTTAAGCTATGACTGGGCAGTTGTTGTTAAGGGGAAGGAGTTCAGTGACGGGATCGGTATTGTCAGGGTATGCTGGCTGCATCGCCAGCTCACCGACATTATAAGACATATTTACATAATACTAAGAACAAGAAATGTCACATGAAGCGCTAAGTGCAAACCAGCAGCATTACATTCAAACTAATTTTAATAAAAACTGTCGTGAAATTATAATCACTTTAGTCTACTACATCGGAATTAATGCTTACATTGCACATTGCAGACTGTCTTCGGCTCACCTCATTCCCACACTCACAGGCACACTGCTTCGCCTCGCACAAGCCATTTGAATTTTTAAGGGATCGTCAAAGAAACTGTCAGCATCAGCTTGCACGGAGGAAATCACTCAAATGCACTGAGTTATTGGTGCCATTTGCCGCGAGCATTAGTGCATGGATACAGGCTCGGATCGCTGAGGTGTGCTTCAATCTGAATAATGATTCGCAGAGTCAGACTGAACAGAGGACATTTCTCTGTGTCACTCCACTTAACACGCGCCCTTTCCGTCCCGGTGACAGGTCCCTGTGTTAGTCTGCGTATGGCCTGGGAAAGATGTGGAAATATCTTGTGTGTTGGTGTCCTCACTAAATTAAAAAAAAAATTGTGGCATTTAAAGGCGGCGCTAAAAAACACTGTGCAAAAATAAAAGAATAGGAAAAGAAATGTCAGTGGCTCAACTTTAACATATCAGTGGGAATCGGCAGTGAAATCAAAATTTTGAATAAAAAAGGTGTTGCTGTGGTTGGAATCAGCCTCTCATGGTTAACTGTGTGCACAACTTGACATTGTCCTCTGATATTACATCTGCTTCATTATTATTATTATTATTATTATGATTATCATTATTATTTGAAAGCAGTAAAATTATGTTCATTCATTGTCTTTGTGACCTTATTTTCATGATGATTCAGATAACTCTCTAGAATATGCACATTACAGCTCAAGCACAGTGGGAATATACACATACTGGCAATGCATCTTGGCCGATGTCTGATTTAGCTCTGAGCAGTGTGCGAGGTCAAAGCAGATGCTGCCTATATGCAGATAAGGCTGCAGCGGCTGGAGCAGAAACGATTGCAATTCACGCTCTCGGGCTTTCTTTCTTTACACAGTTTAGACAACAGAAAACAGGAGCGCAGCAGTACATGCTGCCATCATCAATCACCTCAGAGACTCTGTCGCTGTGATGTGTCAGAAGGATGAAAGGCATGATTCTCAGTGATAGGGCTGTTAAAAATTCAGGCTCCTGAGTCGATGGCATCAGGATGTGTTGTGGTAGGAGGTACCATCAGAGCTGAACCAGCGGGGAAACTCATCTCACAGACCCACTGACTATGTTTACATGCACATAAGAATCTAGGTTATTAAGGGAAATCAGGCGTGGAGGCAGGAAATCAGGAAAGTATGTTTGCTATAATGATTGGTTTAAAAGTTGCACAACAGCAAACTAAGACATACCAAGTATTTTAAAGGATAAAGCTGGCATTGTATATACTGTATACAGCACATGTACATTTATTAAGGTCAACAAATCCCATCAAAAGAAATCAAGTGTGTCCTCTCCTAACCTTCCAATCCTATGTATTCATATTTCGGCAACACTTTTCCGCCTAAGAAAGTATTTGTGACAGCTTACTTGTCCAACAATCGATCTATTTCACAACTAATAATAATCTGTATCAAATGCTGGTTACAGGGACAGTACATATTGGGATATAATCACGCTTGAAAAGATGGGAGTTTCTTTTTTCTACCTCTTGATATTTTAATGACCCTTAATGTGAATCTTTGCAGTGAATTACACAAAACTGCACTGAGGGAAACCTTCCAAGTGAAATGCGCCCGGTGATATACATACAGTGTCAGGGCTATACTATTAAATTTTTTAAATGGATGCGAGTCGGGTGTACCATTCACATGAATTTAAGTCTCCCCATTGGCACACATTACTCATTTTTCAATCTCAGTTTGGAAGTATCTATCAAATTTGATGAAACCTCTCGAGCTCAAGATGGTAACAGATTTTAAGAGGGAATGCAGCCCCTGTACTGGGAGTTCTAAGTCATGTGTTAATCAGAGACGACCGTGATTCTGCTAGTTGCGGAGCATTTCTCTCGTTTCTCAATTTGTATGCCCATCATTGCCAAGAGTTGCCTAACTAAATCCATTCTGAAATTCTTGACACGAGCATTGCGGTGTTGGCTGCTGTTGCAATATTTCCACCCTCCTCCCAATGGACATATTGGGTAATAAATATGAGATCCACCAGTACTGTCTCGCGCAGATGATGTTATTAGACTTGCCAGCCTGAGGCATCAGCTGTGTGTATTGGACGTCTGTCAGAGCAGAATCCTCCCCTCCCCCTACTCGAGACTCCCTCCTGTGCCGAAACCAACTGGTCCAGGAATTGCATGCCAGACTCGTGGAGAGTCCCAGAGACCCCTCTTTGGTCTGTGTCCAAGTCAAAATAAAGTATGGCGCTGAAATCCCCTGCACTCATTATATAGAAGTAAGACAAAAATCTCCTTTTCTTCAGGCCAGCTTCATTGCGGAATCAGGGTGAAGGTAGTCTGCAAAGGGGGTCGCGCGGAGGATAGAGTTTCAGGCTTTGCTTTAAAGGTGCCTCCCCCCCAAACACTGCTGATGGCCTGTTGTGCAGTCTGAATAACATTCCACTGTTGGATTAATATAAAAATGAAATGAGGATAGCGAAAACAGAAAGGATGGCGGGGTGGACAGTCATTTGAGGTTTGGGCACCCCAATGTTTGTATGCGCTAGAGGTGGTTGATCCCAGAAATTAAGTCGGTATTGCTCTGAGCGGTTGTGAAGTTTTGGATCAAAAAGGATAATCAGAAAAGCAAAAAAAGCAACATGGCATTGGAGTCAGTGTCAGGATGATTTGACACAGTCACCATGAGTCAGTAGACAACCCTGAGACTTTCTAAAATTACAACAAATGGGAGCGCAGACGGGCATCATGGCATTACAGCTTTGTCTCAGATTTTTGTCAAAATGCAGGGTTGTCACTCTGGGTTAAGCAAGAGTTAGAGTCGAGATCCACAGTAGCAGCTGTGAGACTCTACTTGGCATAGCTGTGCTTTGGACTAAGTACTAACAACAGTATGCTAACAAATGCATGCCAATTATGTTGACAAGCTGATGTTTAGCCGGTGTTTACTATGTTCACGGTCAACAGTTTCCAAATAGCAATTGGCTGAGGTTCATGGAAATGTCATTAATTTTACAGGTATATGGTCATAAACTAAAGTATGATGAAACTTTAAACTCTGACCTGACTAAAGTTCGCTGCATCGTCAAAGTGATTGGGATTCATTGTCTGGCAGTGATGAATGTCTAAAAAATATCATCGTAATCCTTCTCACAGTTGCGAAGATATTTAAGTCTCGACCAAAATGGTTAACCAAATGGCTGACTGGCTATGCCACCAGTTCATAATAGACAAATTTATCCATTAATCTAATTTGGCTCAAAAGGCTCTATAAAGATTGTTAATTGGGTTAAAAAATGACTCTGGCATTAAACAACTAGCTGGATGACTTCTCTTTAAAACCTTACGGGCCAATCTTTTTGGCCAAATTAAATACAGGTTGCGCCCAGAGACCTCCCTGTATTGATGTGTTCAATATTGATTGGGAAAAGGCCAATGCCATCAACCAAGAGTCTTCTGTTATCCCGTCTGCATAAACAGGAGGCAATCTCATTAAAAAGACTGTGCTCCGAGTGGGTCTGCGAAATTTCCACTTATTTGGGGTGCGGTACTCTGGAAAGTCAAAAGCAATTACTGACTTCCTTGCTTTCATCCGCTCTGTGTCGAGGGCAGAATGGCGTTTGTGGCTGTGGCGTAAGTGGACGAATAACATTACACCAGAGTACAATTAGGACTTGGACCTGGGTCACAAGTCGCGATGATTCTATGCTGTGTCAATTAAAGCGAGAGGCAGAGAAAGAACCAACTGTATTGGAGTGTTTGCCATAAAATAAGAAAGTGTGTGTTTATGCACTTGCTCTTTCTTCCAAAGAGTATTCCAGCTGCCAATAAATACACAATGTTACATTTCTATAGAGGATCTGGGTGCAAACCCTGTTATTATGCTTTCCAGTCCAATCATACCGCAATTGTCAGGCCTTCCAGGTCCATCTATCCAAACCCTTTATTTGGGTCCATATTGTGCATTTTTAATTCTTGGACTATGGGCTGTTTCTTTGACACCCTGTCCAACGTAGACGCCTGTAAAAGTCCAGTGTGTGTATGTGGGTGTACATGCGCGTACGCTCCAATCACTGTCCTGTAAAAGCCATGGTTTACAGTCTGTTCCTGTACTTTGACATTCGCTAACTATCCCCGACCGTTATGTGGCTGCCTCACCCCGGGAGACCTCCGCTTTTAGATTTAGAAAGGTTGCCTGCTGGGTCCAACCCAAACACATTTCTGCCGCTCAGCCAAGAGAACACAGGGCAAGGTCATTGGATGGTGTGTATGTGTGTGTGTGTGTTTTCATGCCACACCCTGAAGTGTGTCTGAGCGCAGAAAGAAACACAAAGGCACACACAGGTCCTGTCCTCCCCCCCGTGTGTACTACATCTACTCGTTCGTTCATGTTTTGATTTGACACATAGAGCATCTAACTAACCCGCCTCCCGCGGGTGGAACAGCCATTCATAGCGTCAACATGGTGTCAATGTGATTCTCTCTTCGTGGTCCCCAATCCACTTTATGTTTATGATTGTTCCCCAGTCCCTTGTGTTTGCAGATTTGTACTTTAAACTAAGTCTCTAATGACTTAAATGGAATTAGTCAGCATCTAGTGAAATGAAACTGCTGTGGCTTTTTCTGTAAATAACTCATGTATGCATGAGAGTGCATGTCCATTACACAAGTACCACATTAGTTGGCGTCTTTCCAAAAAAATCTCATGTCCCGTGTGTTCAGTTACAGCAAATACAATGTACTCAGTGAGCTGCAGGAAAGGGACTATATCAAAAAGAAGAAGAGGAAGCTTACTTGAAATTCAGGAGACATTAAGATTGAGGTTGATATAACCCTGGGGGCCCCAGACATCTCATCAGGTTTTAGAACTCGTGGTAAGGCTAGGCACCTCGAGACCAGCCGTGATTTGTCAGACCTTAGAGCATTTGCCTCGACAAGAGAGGAGAGTATTGCTCCCTTTGTCCGGAGACATACCCCATGAGGATGTTTGCCCAGACCAATCAGACTTTCATCAAACTCTATTCTATACTAGTCCGGGTGAGCACTAAGGGACCCTACAGCCCGCGAGCTGTCTACACTTCTTCCACACTTCTACTCGGCAGGCACCTCTTCCCTGTGGCTTGAAAAAACAAAATACCCAATTATAGATGATTATCTTTGAGCATTTTTTGATAAGTTGGACTTGGGGAGGACAGAAGGAAGAAGTGTTGGCAACTGGGAGGACTCCTCGGGGTGACCTAGACCATAATGACGCGGAAATAGGTTATAAGATCTTAGCTGGCCCGGCTGCCGTTGCCATTTGCCATCAACCATTTCTTTCTTTTTGCTGCAGTCTGTGTGGGCGTACCGTAAGAAACAGTTTAAAACAAAAAGAATTTCACTTTTTAAAAATCTGTGAATACCTTCTCGTAGTGACCACATTCTTCCTGTGTTTTTAACTTTTGAAAAAGTTGGTCCTCGAGCTTTCCACCAGACAAGTTTAGTCTTGCTCGCAGATCGATCACGCCAAAGCCGGGTCACTGAGGTCTCGACCAGAGAAGCTCTCTCGCATTTCAGCCAGCGTTTTCTAAAAAGCTGCAAGAAAACACAAGGCGCCTACAAAGCATTTCAGCACGATGACCCCCGACCTCTGTGTCAACTATGTTTGGGCGATTATTCACCTTTAAACACCAGGTGAATACGCATGTCTGATTCAACAAGGAAATGGACTGTTAATGACCACAAAGACCGAGTGTTTACTCTGTTTTTCAACCTCTTCACGCTATCTCTGAGTCTTTTATAGATATGTGCCACATTTAAAGACTATTTTAAGTCAGTTTTTCCAGTCAAGCTGATTCACTTTGATTCAGGTCAAAGCAGCACAGAAAATAAGTTGGTGAATGTAGACCAACACTCTGAATGAGTTTTGCAGAGTTGCAGAAGACCGGTATGATCTCATGAAAGTTCTTTCGAGCTAGTTTATGGTTTAGAGAAAGATTAACTCACAGTGCAAGACTCATTAATTCATGATACATCGTATTTGAAATAGAGATTGTACAGCTACGGAACTGTACTGCAAGACAATGTATGCAAAACAGTCTTTTCTAAAAAAGGCCAGAATTATTCATGTGTTGTATTTATTAATTTTATTTTGACCTGATTTCAGTTTCACAGACAGCAAAGGTAAAAAGCTGCACAAAAAAAAATGATCACAAAAGAATGTTTTTCATTTCATTGGTTCCAGAAAATCAATAAGGCCTTTCAACAAAACACACCACAGTATATTGCGGCATTGATTATTTGTTCACACTTTCATATTGATATTTGCACATTCAGGAACACTGCGAGGACCGGGACATTTTGCACAATAACAGGCCGAGCAGGTTCGAACAAAAGACGTCTGGGCTGAAATGTCAACAGTTCGGAATAAAAAAAGGGGGCCCTTCAAGTGTTGGCAGCGGAGCGGTGAATCTTTTTTCCTTCTGTGTTCACGTCCCTTAGAGGGATAAAGTCATTATATTAAGGTAGTTTGTGGAAACCTTTAAAATGTAGAACTTGATCAAAACAATCTAAATTTCTGTAGTAATATTATGCAACTTCATGAAGGAGAAACAGTATGCATAGCACAGTTGGTTTTCCCTGCTACAGCTTCACTGGGCTGGTACGACCCCTAGCTTATGGTGGCTAATATTAACTAGTGTAGAAGAAATTGTAGAATGCTATACTCCTGAGCTGTTGTTAACATTCAGCATGATCCTGTAATTGTCATTTGTCACAATGGCTGCAGCTCAACAAAGGGTTCTCTTGTTTGCTATCTGTACAAAATGAGTAAACCCGTGGGGAGCAAAGAGGGAAATGATTTATTTTGAACCGCCATCCCAGTTTTCTGATTTTCCGACGTGCCCCCACGTTTTCTTCCAGTCAGCAGTGTGTCTACTGCGCCTCACGCTGCTGCATGCTTTGAATTTCCCTCGCAATCAATCGAGTATCTATCTATCTAGATTTGCTAATGTACACCACTTCCTCCCAGCAGTTATTTCTATGTATGAGTTGAACATTTAGTCAACGTTGATGGATACAAAGGCACACACACACACACACACCTGCCTTCTCTTCAAACCTCCAGATCTTTCTGTTTCTTTCCCCCTCTTTCACCCCCCCCCCTCTCCATTTAATTGAGCTGTGAGCGGTGTCCAGGTGGAACCCATTTGAATCCCCTCTGGTCGCGACCATTGTGGCTGCTCGTGACACAGTCATACCTCTCATTTCCAGACCATTTACAACATATTCTTGCCATCGGTAACACTCATGCTCAATTTGTGGTCAAAAACACTAACATAGACACGGAGGACCAGATGGAAGGGAGAATTAACATTGTAATCAACTCTGTAGAGAGTGCATGCAGCAGGATACATAATGTACTCTTGTGCATCACATTAGCCAAGGCGGGGATGCTATGCAATTCATGTTTTAAGATTTCATTATATTCTGTGCACTTGGCTTAGCATCAGATAATGATATTGAAATGCATGCGCCATTGGGATCAGTGTTATTGACACTGGAATTTGCTGTACCTCTGATTCAGACGCTAAGCTGAAATTGCTGTTGTTGTTTGTGTGTGTGTCTGTGTGTGTGTGCGTGTGTGGGTGTGTGTGTGTGTGTCTGTGTGCGTATGTGATTTCCCCCTACCCTCTCTTTCTCAAATCTGGCAGGGAATGAAGTGCCTATTGGAAAATTATGCAAATGCAGTTATAGAGAGTACAAAACGCAGCGAAATTGAGACCTGAAAAAGTCAAATACAGATGAAAAGAAAATAAAAGCAGGTGTTTTTTTTTTTTTTGGGTTGGTTTTGTTTCGAGCAGATGCCCTTCAAACATGGCTCAGCCGAGCCGAGCCTGCGCTGAAAAATGATAGCAGTAATTAGAAAAATAGCTTTGGCTTTCTTTAACGTGTGAAAGGGTGTGGTTTTGTTGTACGCCTCAGAGCTCATAGTTACAGTGCTGCACGTGGTTTACAGCTGTCCATACATTTTGAAAACAACACAGGGGCTTTGATAGACGGACAGCCATACCATTTTGGTAGCCAATCAAAAGTGTCCAATTATCAGCGCGTTCGTATATGTTTATAGCTTCAACAGAGTTTCTACGCGGTCTCCAACCTCACTAGGCGCTCCGCAAGGCCGCGCTTCTACTTTTGTCCTCCGCTTCGAGCTAAATGGTGACATCTGCATGATAACATGCTCATGGTGACAATGCTAATATGCTAAATAAGCTCTATCTGATGCGTGGACGTGTTAATATTTGCTCATTAGCGCTAAACAGCTGTCAATCATGACCAATGTACAGCTGTCCGTCATGGGAATATCATTAGTTCTACAGCAATTACAGCTCATCCAGATGCCTGTACAGAATTGAATGGTAACGCATCCAGTGGTTGCTGAACAGCCACAGACGTGTACCTGCTGGTGGCGCTAGAGGACGCATTGTCTGGGAATCACATCATAGCGCGTGGTTAGGAATCATCGCGTGACCGCGTGGATTTCACGACAATCCACTAAACAATTCACAGAGTCTGTGGAGTTTATCAACCGGGGATGATGAATTGGACCAACGTGGTTGACTTATGCTGCTAACATGACTAGAAATCACGTCAAGACTGTGGCGCTAAAGATTAGCTCATGCTTTTTTTCGCCATATATCTATCATAGCCATAACCCTGCCAATACTGTCCTTTTGTATCTTGGAAAACTGCTCCTGTCAGCACAGTCCATTGGTAATATATTGATGTAGCTGTCTAAACAGAAATCCATACACAACTCCCTCTGAGGTCACAGCGTTGTCTGAAATCTATATACTATATCTCTTTCTTTGTATCGCCGTGACAACTGGAAGTTTGCTGCGTGCACGATTCGGTTTAGTCCCCTGCAGTCATGCAACGCGCCGCCTTTTAGCTGTCGTCCAAAAGCCCGGGCCACATAGTGACTCGCAGTGTTTGTGGACACAGCATGCCAATTGCTCCTGGGCTGGTGATTAATGGCCAACAGGTAAGGTTGTCATGGTAACCTGCCCACCTGAGCCACTAACGGCAACAGCAGCTGAACGGAAGGCCGTATGTTGGATTCAGTCTACAAATGGTGACCTTCATATATCAGCTAACGTCCCTTTACGTCTGAGCCTCCTTTATTTCCCATTTTTGTATTCGTCGATGAATCCGTTTCATCCGTCTTCCGCATTCATCTCGCCCGATACCCCTCTCTCTCCGCCTGTCCTCCCAGCCTCTTATCCTCTTTCACGTTTCTCCCTTTTCCCAGTTCTTGATAGTCCATCCCTCTCTCCTCCCTGTCCTCCCCATCACCCCGCCTCTTTCTCTCTTTCCTCCTCTGTCTGGGATCCATTTGTGCTGCATTAGGCAAGATACGCTGAGAGAGAAAGAGAGGGAGGATAGAAAGAGGGAAGACGTGGAAAATGGATAGTGTCTGAGCTTTGCATTATAATGGAGAACTGTCTCAAGGCAGATTCGCCCTGCCTTTTTTAAAACGATGCATCCATCTGCATTTATTCACCCGACTGTACGTCTGCTCAGGCCTTTTGCTTTCTAATTTTTTTTTATTTCTCTCTCTCTCTTGTGGGAATGAAACCCATCCCTATTGTGTGCTGTTAAATATTTGTAATGGTAATTTGTTTTATTTGTTTTGCAGCTACATTTTTTCATTGTGTGTGTGCAAATAATTCCCTCTAATGGATTGTATTTGTATTGTCTTGCAGTTAGGAAGTGTTTGTGTGTCAGGAGGGGTTGCCATGTCTTTTGTGTGCGTGCAAGAAGGAGGGGTAGTCCTATTATTTAACCCAGGCCATCAGTCACACTCAACAAGCCTATCATATAGGGCCATTCAGAGACTGTGCTGGCTAAAGTTAGCGCTATTATCTGCCTGTCACTGGCTAGCTGTGTTAGGGTCCCTTGTGGAAAACCAATTGTATGAGTGAATGCCTTGCTGCTCATGTTGTCAAGCTCCAGGGATGCGCACAGTGCCTTTTTTTTAAAAGAGCACTCTCCATTTACCTTCAAGTTTTCACACTTTTCAACTCGCATTAGAAAGTCACGATTTTGACATTTCTGTGTGTGTTTAGTATCATAAAAATGACCGCTCAATTCTAAACCGCCTGTGAGCTTCGGACGCCCGACCGAGCGGGGAAAAAAAAACAATCTTTAACTGTAGAAGGAAAGGATCATCACAGTTTTTCATCATCTCGGCTCATCTCCTAAGATTTCCGAGTGAGTGCTCATCAATCAAACTGTATGCAGACAGTGTGCTTGATTAATATTCATTTTATGTGAGACACTTCATTTGCATGAACACACTGCCTGTCTCATAAAAATTAGCAAACCCTCGCCGCCGCCGCCGCGATAAGCATCTGGACATGAAACAGTCGAAAATCCGAGACGCGGTGCTTAACCCGGAAACGCGATCCCACTTCATTACATTGTGTTACGTGGGAGGGCTTAAAGCAGGTGTGACTAGTAACATCATACTTAGTGTGCCCCCATCAGATAGCGCCGAGGATCAGGTTTCACTTTGTTTCAGAAGCATTGTATGGAACGCGCCCGGATTAATGGAAATCATCTTCGGTTTCCTCCAGGTCAGGAAGTGACAGATGGAGAAATGCCCTAAAGGTGGTGATGTGCATCAGCGTGATAGCTATCTCACCGTTTATATTTGGCTTACGGAGATGAGGGCGCTCCATCTGAATCCTTATCCGTCATTTAAAAAGCCTTGAAATGGAATTGTATAGCCGCAGCTAACCTGAAAGTCAAGTTAGGAAACTTTTGAAGAGATTTCACTTACTATTTAGACATGTGCAGTAATCCATCTTCACGACAATCATCTCAGTAAAGCTGGAACAATTAGGCGACCGCCAGAAAAATAATCCAGTTTTTAAATTGACGTTTTTGACAATCAGTTAATTGTTTCAGCAGTTCTTCAAGCAAAACTTGCCAAACTTGCCTGTCCTCCAGCGTCTTACCTATCAGTATTTGGCTCGTATGTAAACTAGTAGTTGTGTATTTAAATATGAAAAGTAGATGTAAAAAACATGTAAAACAACAGGCATACTGTGTTTCACTGCTGGCAAACTATGGCAGTCAGTAGAAAGGAAAGGAAAAGGAAAAGGGAGCCAGGGACTATTAACAGCGAGAAGGCTGACCAGGCTGATATAAAATATATTAAATGGACTCCAACAATTTTCCATGAGAGAAATTACACCGTGGTGTTGACAGGTAATGCACCAAATGCCAGGCATATTGTGTTTTGTGTTCTTTCTTTTCTTTTTTTTCCCACCCCTGTAGAATTTATTTCTGTTTCAAGCTTGCCCTTCAGATTATTATTTTTTTTTTGTTGTTTTATTTCAGCTGTTGTGTCATTGACAAAGCGCAGTCACACATCGGGCCTAATTACAACATAACACGTTTGACTCTCGCCCAATTCGAGAGAAGCACAGGAGCGCTATGAATGTCAAGATACTGTGGCGGGAGGTGTTTGGTAGTAAATCAGCAAAGCCAAACATCTTCTTTTCTAGCTTTTAACACCGGCATCTCATATTATTGCCTGTCTGCAACACCTTTCCACAAAGGTGTTTTCGTCATTTGCAATATAAAAATGAATAATGAATGTACATTTGAACTCACTGAAATTCCTATCTATATATGTTTTCTTTGGCGTTTTCAGCCTCCATTACTCACAATACCCCTTGAATGCAGCCTTAATTTTGGATCCAACTTAAATCAAGCTAATGGGTTCATTTCCCTTAACGCTATTTGCCTCTCATTTGTCTTTTCCCTCAAAGTCACACGATTGCTTCAAGACGACATATTTCCCCCCATTAACCACTCCCGTTGCCGTCTATATATCGCACGGCTCCGCTTTGATTCAACTAGATAGAAAAGTCAATTAATTAAACCTGTCAAGTTTCATCTGGGCGCCGTTGGCACACGTGCAACTACTAGAGCAACAACAAAAAAAAAAAACAACATCACCACTGATTAAGACCAAAAAAAAGTTGCGGGAAACATTAAGGCAGCCGTGAAGAAGTCTCCTTGATGCGGCTGAGAAGAGAAGTGGCGGTCGCTGCTCGGCCCGCTAAATGTTGGCCAGCTTATCTAAGGGAGTTATACTAAATCCCCCTCAGAACAAGTACCCTTGAAACGTCAGCACCATAATGTATCATAAGACTCCTTCTGGAATACAAGACGAGCTGGCAACGCCGGACTACCGCTGTGTCTTATTTTTTTTAGCTTCCTCCTTTTCTTTTCCCTTGAACTGGGTCCAAACCCTTTTCATAAATATGTATTTTATGATCCTTTTTGCGGTTGATAGCGGTTCCCGTATGTATTTATTTATCTTCTTTGAAGCGTTTGGCGGGGGGGGGCAAATTAACAACTGCGATGGTGAAGTGTCTTTTCATTTGATGTGATAATTTCTAAGTAACACCTGAGCGAGTAGTTTCTGCTCTATCGGTTGTGCCGGGATGTAGCGCGTGGAGTCTCACTCCCTCTCGCTCTTACGCGCATTACATGCACACGTTGATGCACAGGAAGCTATATATTCTCTGTCTTCCAGCATAGAAACAGCCTCTATCTCCATCGACTTGACTGCAATTTTTTTTCTCTCGGTGACAGCTCGGGTGCAAACCTGCTAAAAAAGCCACATGCCAACGATCATATCACGGATAAGTGGTAGATGGTCTTGTTGGATATATACATATATATATATATCAACATGCTGCTGTGTCTGTGCGTTCCTTTTAGTCTGTTTCACCCCTGTTAATTAAGATTTAGCTGCGAGGACTCTGTATTTGAATGTGATTATTCCTGGAATAGTATCTGATTTGATTTGATATTTGAATGTTTTACCCCCGCAGCTGTCAGTGTTTTATTAAAAGAACTGTTTACTCACAAAGACATTTCTTGGATCAAATGCGCTCCTTCTATTTCAACGTCTTAAAAGTCCTGTCGTCGTATGTATATATATTGACAAAGACAAAGAATGCAGTCAACAAGACGGCAGATGCGATTCAGACAAGTTGTTCAAGCTCTAGTTTTGTTCACTCGTGGCCTCCTGCCAAGATGAGCACATTGACTAACCTTCTAATATTCCCCAAATGGTCTGTTTATGCAGAGACTCATGACTCTCTTAAACGCATTAATATCTGCTCAAAAAAAAAAAAATCTGATTACTCTAATGTGGGATTTTTGAAAGGGGGATTAAGAGCTAGATTTTGAGATGTCACCGCTCTCAAAGAACTCAGAGAGCCCGACTCCGCATGGGAGACGGGTGCCGAGAGCCTGATGAAAGGATGGAGGTGTGTTTAAAAATCAAGTGTTTTTACTGATTTGAGATTATGATGTCAGCCGCTCGGTTCCCCGGCGTCTTGTCCTTTGATGCGGCGCTCCCATTTTGACCTTTTGTAACCAGATTTTCTGGCATCTCACAATGGAATTAACTCCCCGCAATATTAAAGGCAGTGCTGAATGCCTGATGTGCAGGGATAATGCTTGTGTTGAGGATGGCGGCATAGTGTGCGCTCTTTTTGGCTTGTGTCATCTTGCAGAGATTATGTTCCTGCAGCAGATCATGGTTGATAGTGGATAATAGAGGGGCCTAATCATTAAAGCTGACTTAACCTTAATATCATGATATGGGTTTGATGAGGATAATCTTATCAGGATATAGATGGAGGGGGGACAAAAATATCCTCATAACAGTGTTTTCTATTATATTCATGCTTCACTTATGGGATGTGAAGTTGCAAACTTTCACACGGCATTTTGTTAAAATATCGACACATCCTAGGTGTTAATCTCGCAGCAGTCGCGAGCCAGCACCATGTAAATTACAGTCGAACGTTTGCAATTCATTTCGTGTCGGCTCGCAATAGCTCAGCGATGACTTCATCCAGTGTCAGGGGCGCGGTGGTGACGCCACTCCCGCGAGCTGTCGAGAAGGTCAAAGATAGCCGGGGCCGCATTCAGCCCGTCAGTGCTTGGCCGTTTTTGTTGACCGGGAATCTGGAGCGACGCCCGCGAGCGCAGTAGTCGTTTCTTAGGCCGAGCAAAAACATTCACAGGTGCAAAAACTCAAACTGTGAAGTTATGGCCTACACCCACGGGAATGGGAAGACACTGCCGCGTTTCTTATGTCAATAACCATCAGGCCCTGCGAGGATACACGCGGGGTCTGAAGCGCATATGCACGTGCAAAGACGCAGGACTCGTACTTGCGCATATGTAGTTACCCACCAAAGCGCCAAAGCAGCGTGTGCTTCATCACTCTCGCGTTATCGCTCTGTGGGAGTGATTTCTTGGTAAGGTGGGGGAGTTAACACATTGATGAGCAAACAACAACAAAATAGCCAAAAATACATTTTGTGGTTCGCACCGTCTCGGTGTTTGGTTGATCGCACCCGGTATGAGTTCAGCTGACTGGAGATTGAGCAACTTGCACCCAGTCACTTGATGACAACTTGAAACCCACAGTGCCATAAGGACTGCACGCAAGGATGATGAAACCACGGTGCATCCATCTGTTGTGTTTCTTACTGGAAAAGACGCCTAATGTTAAAGGCTTCTGCTCGAGCTAACATGTATGGTTTTCATTTTGTCTGACAGACTGCGCACGGCATCTGGTCTCAGAGCAAACAGGACTTGCGGTCTTGTTGGAAGAGCGGCACGGTGGAGGGATCCGTGCCATAGAGGAAGCACCCGATTCGGGCATTCGCCAGCAAAAGACTGACCTCAACTAGGACCTTCAGCAGCGGGCGGTAAGAGGAGGAGGCCATGTGGACTGCACGCCTGCTTGTCCTCGCCAGCCTCTTTGCACCAGCCGCTCTGGGTGAGTTTGGCTCATTAGAGCTTGTGTGTGTGTGTGTGTGTGTGTGTGTGTTTGGTTTTGCATCAATGTTTCTGTGCAGATGTGAGCACAAAAACACACCTCTTGCATTTTGTGACTGGCAACTTTTGAATCCGTATCACAATTTCATCCTTTTTCTATTTAAGTGCCAGATTCTGTCAGCCAACTGCGATAAAAGACTCTGACTTTATGTCTGTCTCCTTTTTCGGCAGCTATCTAGCTCCTCTCACTAATTAGCAGTTTTTTTTTTTACTCTCTAAAATCTCTGAAACTTTTCTCCACTTTTCTTATTTGCGCTCTGCGCCTGTTTCTTCCTCTGATTTTCCACCTATTTTTAGATCTGTCCCTCTTCCTCTTGAGGAAATGAACTGAAATTACTTTCAAAGAATCATTAACACTGCTCTGGCTTTGCGTCAGATGGTTAGAATAGGGAGAACTGCGGGAGGAGGGGGGGGAAAAAAACACTTCATCATTTCAAGCATTAAGATCTTAGGATTAAGTTGCAAAGTCTTCATCTTCCCTTGTCTTTGTAAACGGAAACCGCCACAGTTTCCCTTTAGCCTTCTGTGGATTGTTGCAAAACAAACTAAATGAAGTCATTTAAATTCAGATTAAAAGACGTCTGTGGTGGTTCGTGGGTGTGTGGAGATGTGTATGTGCGGTTGGGGTGGTTGGTCACAATCAACTAGGGTTTAGATGTAGGGAGTGTGGGGAGTGTGGGGAGTGGAGCAATAGCCCATAGCAATGTTAATCTGATATGGCTAAAACCATTAATGGGAGATCTGAAGCTAATTGGATTGTTTTTGTGCCATTATTATATATGCAGGACAGTAGACCGGGCTTACCATCCAGTTCTAATGAACACACACTTTCCAACATTGTTAGTTTTGTCCTAATGCTCATTAGAAAGAGATCGAGGGACAACCACAAGTCACGCGTCTCTCTTCAGAGTTCGAGAGTTTGCAAAGAAGTCACAATATCCTGTATCCTTTAAAAAAAAGTCATCCCCAAGTGTCCGCCAGGGTCTGAACCTTTGGTTCCAGCTGGGAATGTGAGTATTGGTAACATGCATATGCATATTCCCAATGTTTATACAGGCAGTTAACCAGCTGGGGTCTATGTCATATGCTGTAGTCCCATCTGCACATTACCAACGTCACATCAAACCTACATTAACTCTATGTCATGATTAAAATCATGGTTGAGGCCACACGGCTACCCATTGTTATGCCTAGCTCTTTAGCTTCCATCGACTGAGCTATTTTTCCACAGTTCCTCTGACTAGCCTTCACTGCTGTTTTAACTATCCATCCCGCCCTAGTGCAGTTTATTTGGAAACTGCATATCTTAGTGTTTGCTGTAAGCCTTTCAACATCCGTTTCGAGGCGCACAAGCCCATGTTAGGAGTGACACACAGGCCAGCATATCCATGTACAAACAATATAGTAGATGGCCGACGGTCAGTGTTATTTGTCCTTATTCTCTTAACCTCTTGACCTTCTATTTGATTAGCATTGACTCTAAAGTGCTGTCTACAACAGATGCGTCAATCACACTGCACGGGAGCGTCTCTCTCGACCTGTCCCCGGGAATCTTCCGTCCGTCTGCCGCATTTTAGCTGTCCTCGCAGATATTATGTTTTTATTGCAGTTTTTTTAGAGACTTGTACACTGTCTGCGGAGTAGAAACCCATTGTATACAAACACCATCAGGGCAAAAAGCATTTAAGCATGTCTTGGGATTAGAGAGATGCATATCGATGCTCCATTTGGCTGGATAAACACTAACTGTAGGACAACCAGCCTCGGCCAATTAGAAAGTGTCATGGGGGATGGATGTGAAGTGGTTTGCAGAAGATATATGTCCGAGAAATGCGTCTGAAACTTGTTCACTGTAGACACTGTAGAGTGTTTATTTTAAAGGAATAAGCTGTGTTTTTACATGTTTTAGTCCATTGACCGCAAATCTAATATCCTTCATTCCAGTGCAGTATTTCTTCCAAGAATACTATAGTTTTTTGGGATTTTCCTACCTCCCAGTTTTATGGCAGTTTGCTGTGAAAAGGTGGGTAGGAAAAAGCATCCATCAGTCTCAAAAACAATTTGAACCAGTTGGAAAATGGTCAGCAGCGGCAGTGCGTGTATAATTTGCTACAAATGGACTGAAACATGCACAATCATCTTCACTGTCCTTTAAATCAATCACTCGGCTTTGTTACTCATACCACAGCAATCAGTCACACATTGATCCCCGCGAGACTAGGTGACATCGAACTGACAAACTACCTAATAGCTAAGGGTTTTGGTGCTGTAACTAATACCCCAAAGGAACCCGCATTTGTACGTCCTGGGCTTGCTTAAACACCAGATGAATTGGCTGACATCCCAAGTAAATAATTTGGCAGTTTTATTAAGAAAAAGCAATCATTTAACACCCAACCCAACACTGGTGCTATAAGCGGACATGGCCAGATGTTACCAGCGAATTGTTCTGCAGCTGGGGGGAAGCTTTAGTGGGAATATTCAACACGGTGTCATTGTGCATGTTTCTCCCTGAGAGCGTTGGAAGCGTGTACTCCAGGGGGATGCTGGCCTACTTTGGGATCCGTCGGCCCTTTTGTCTATATACAAGTCAGGCGCAGGCGTGCACCCACATGCGCGCAGATTGAACGCTGTTTCTGCTGACACACTTGCCAAGTTCGGCGTATAATAATCACAACACGCGTGCAGAAGATGACGCGCGCGCATACGGTGTTGGCCATCAGTTTTCAATTCAAGCTGCACGGCGCCCTGCCCTTTCTTGTCTTGATTTGTGCGTCAACGCGTATCCAACTGCCTGACACTTTACACACGTCTGTAGAAAATGAGGAATATTTCTGGACAAGGGCCACAAGAAGCAGTGTATGGAGTTGCGTGTGATCCTTAACCGTGGGTGTGTGTGTGTGAAAGTATAGCTCCAAAGTCTTTTAGATTTAAGATTAATAAAACGTTCTGTCGCCGATGCAGTCAGCGGGTTGAAAAATAAGTAAAAACGCGTCCATGTCATTGTTTTGGTAACAGTGAATAACAATGGAAAAGCAATGTCCCAAACAGTCTGGCCATGCCTGAGCGGCGCATTAATCATGCGTTTTCTCTGCATGTAAAATGCTCCAGGAAGGATTTCGTATTCACTCCGCTTAATGCCGCCCCGTGGAATCAGAGACATCGCGGCTGTAATGGATGGCGGCTTTGCGGACCAATCCAAAAGACGAAAGCGTGAAGCCTGACACACATTTTTCATGGTCAGATACTAGCGCGTACATCAAGCCTGGAAGCAGATATCGTCCTGCCCCGGGTGGGATAGGTACGTAATGAGGGATGGATGAGACAGCGAGGCAGATGTGTGAGAGTTTTGCAGCTCTCAGTATGATGTCAGGTAAGAGACAATTCTGCAAAAGGGAAGTTTTAAAAAGACCCCCCCAAGAAATATGCACATATTTTACTTTTTTCCTTCATTCACCATTGCCGTCTTACGGAGCTTACACAAAGTTGAATCCCAGCCAGCATGCACCTTATGAACACCTTCTGTTGCTTACATCGAGGCACCAGCGCCAGTATGCTAAGGTTAGTCATATCGAACCGAACACGAGCATTAAACTCCAGTGTCAGTCTCCCTGTTCCCGTACCCGATCCACTTAATTAATCTCCTTGTGCCAGGGCACCGACTCCATCCGCCAAGGCATCCCTGGATTTGCCTAATTTGCTTAATTAATTAAACAAATGATTTATTTGAGCTCATATTTCAAAGCGGGAGAAGGTTCTTTGTAGAGCCTACTGAGGCATGTACTGTTTTGTTGTGACTGCGAGATGCCTCTTGAAGCATTGAAAATAAGTGGGCTTTGCGGTGGGCGGATGTCAATCATTCCCTCGCAGCACGGGCAGATGCAGTGCCTCGGCGCAGGGGCAAATTATGCATGCGTTTGTGTACGACATTCGATTCAGGAAATAACTCGGAGCGGGATTGTTACAGTTACATAGTTTCACCCGGGTGGAAGTAAACACAAAGAAGAATTTAATGACTGTCGACTTTGTGCAGTCACATTGTCAATGAGAAGAAAATAGGCCTTATACATTTAAGGTGCAGTGTGAGTGGGTGGTGCAAGGACTAAAGTTACAGAAGTGCGCCAGGAGAATTCTGGAGCGCGTACCGATCTCAGATACTCGCTGATTCCAAACCAATAAGTACAGTTGGGATGCAGTTGAACAAGGCACTTAATCTTATATTGGTCAAATAAGAGTTCCTACTGTTAGGCAGGGATGAGGCTGAGCTCATTTTCTAATTACCACAGCGAGTTTCAAAGTGTTTCAGGTCTGTGGAAATGAATATCCATATCATATGTATTTGCATTGGCTATTTGCATATATTTGTAACATGGATGAGTAACCACATGCTGTGCTCAAACTACATGTACACTGTATTTTGCATATACATGGAGTACATGTACAGTACAGTGGAAACGAACTGACAATTTACTTTATACAAAACATGTCGTATATCTGTCAGTGGCCATGAAAACAAAAAAAAAACCCTTACAAGCCAAACGTTTTAGCACTTTAAGTTAATAACATTAGTATGACAACATGTTTACAATGGCAATGCTAATGTTTAGCAGCGGCGTCACTCTCGGTTCGAAATGTTAACATGTCGGAAAGCGCCAAAAATACCTACTTGGAATTTCATCGGTTTTGCAAGTATTGAGGAGAAAAGTACTGGCAGATTGAGGGCCTCTTGAGGAAAACTCAGCGGATCACAATTCATCCTGAGGGAGACGTAAATGTCTGAACTAAATTGTGTGATAATCCATCTAATCGTTGTTGAGAGATTTCAGTCTGGACCAAAGTGGTGGTCGACCGCTTGACACCGCCGTCCCCAGAGCCGAGCCGCCCGGGCTTAAAAAACTCCGGCCTCGTTTGTGTGTTTATTTTGTGAGAGCCCAGCGCCGGTCGTGAAAAACAGTATGCCTCATTCGCGCTAGATGAGGGTTTGAAACATCCCTCAAACTGGAGGTTGGACTGCGGAATGTACTGCACATGCTGATACAATAAATGTCAAGGCAAGGCCACAGAAGTACTAAAGAGGCACAGGCAGGAAAACAGCTTGCGCCTGTTGACATTAGCATGTCCCCGGTGCACGGTCGCTGCATTTGATCCGCGCTGGCATGAAAACATAGCACCAAGTATGATGATAAATATAAGTCAGTTTAGTTTAAAGTCTTGGGGATGTCATATTTTTTAAATTACGTTGCGTTTGAGCCCAGGAGGAGAGTTCCGGCTTGAGGACCGCAGATTTGAATCTAATGTTAGGGCACTTTATTGTTGGCAAAATGTATATTCAGTCATTTTGTTTCACTTTCACATAAAAGTTTGATTACACTGAAAATGGTTTTGATGATATTCTTAAAGACGCCTTAGGTTTAATGCTTTAACAGATTTAACAGAAGTTTTTTTTTTTTTTCTGGGAATGGATTATGTTTTTTCCCATAAGCCACACATGGCTTCCTGAAAACAGATAATAGTGTTGCAATTATGGAAAAAATTACTTGGTTTTTATACCTACCCTAAGGGTGGCCCACAGCTGTCATTTGTATGCCAGTTTATGCTATAGCTCTTTCCTGAATGCTAATTTCGTTAGCTTTTTGTACGGCACTTTTTTTAGCGGGTCTGCCTTTGCGTGTGGCCTTGTTTGAACAGAACTGCTAGATTTTAATTTAAAGTAAATAGACCGGTTTTAAAATCCACTTCACTTTGTGCTCAGCGTCAGTCCTCAGTTCCACATTATCCCCAATAACATTTTGTGTGGCATTTGGCATGGCGCTCAGAAACCCCCTCTCCTTTTTTTATGTTCTTCTGTAATGAGTGAAAAATCAATACCTGCTTGATATGGGGAATAAAAGAATGGCCTTTGCTGCTCGTGGCATCCGTAGTGACTGCTTGACATTGCCAAATTGCTGTCAGAACTTGCAACCAAAGAGGGAATGAATGACAGCAACATTAAGAATGGCAGGCTGGGGTTAAATACCTCTGCATGTTTTATAGGTGTCTATACCGGGTCCTGCGTATATCTTCCAAATAAATGAGTTAGACTCCCCATTCATTCAGCCCAGTTACACAGGCATAATTTGGTAAGCACTGAATGATGCCATTTAAAGTGGACTTGCAGCTGGCCCGAATGGTGTTTAATGAGGACAGATATTGACAGCAAGGTCAAGTGGCACTGGATGCGAGTTTACATTAGGCCGCATAATGTGCGCGCGTACGCTGTGCGCGTCTGTATTTGTGGTGTCTGGCAGGGCGGGAGGTAGAATCGCTAAGTAACCCCGCGGACCATCTCGCAGGGGCGAAAACGGTGGGCGCGCGGCACCGCAGGGTTTCCCACACTGCATAGCAGCGAGGGGTCAGGCAGTAATTTGGGGCGTGGGCGGGATGTGGGGAGCAGGAAGGGCAAACAGAAACCACGCAGGGAGACAATGCGGCGAGCGACTGTAAAAATTAATTACTTTCCCTTCCCGAGACCCACTGTGAAACCTATACGAGCGACATATGTTCTTATCCCTGCTACATATATGTGGCTGCCTGCATATGTGACACATTTGCATTCTGATGACACGGTAGGTGCAGAGACGGGCCGGATAGATGATAACATGTTGCAACATTAGACACTACAGTGCTGTATATGCAAATGTGTCGGCTTGGTAGGATTGCCCCCCCTAAGCTCTGCTCCCACCGCACCGCTTTCACAATCACGGGTGAAGCTATGAGGGTGTGTGAGTGAGGCTGTCAGTCTCCCTCCCCACCCACATGATGAATTGTTACTGCAGCAGAAAATGATTACAATACAGGCCCCGAGGCCATATTATATGCATGTTTGCTAATTATTTAGATTATAATCTTCCAATTTTAAACCACATGTTGCTAATAACATACACTGATCTTAAGATTTTTTTTTTTTTTTTATGTATATGTTCTTATTCTTTCGGCTGTGGGAGGGGTCTGTTAAGTGTGTGTATGTGTCTCCCTCTCTCTCAGTCTGCACTGTATCCACTCCATCACAGATAGGTTTGTCATCGTGTGATATGCCGCAGTTATTTGATGCAGTTTGATTCAGCTCTGATTTCTGTATTTCTTTGCTGGATTATGTTTGTGGCTTTGTCCGTCCACCCCTCCGTTCCATTCTCGTGAACGTGATATCTCGGGAATGCCTCGAGGGAATTTCTGCAAATTTGCCACAAATTTGAGCCAATTTTGTCGGTCAGAGGCGGTCAGGTTCACTGTGACCTCACACAATATAACAAAAATCAATACTCCAAGTATGATAAAACATGCCTTGGCATAAAATGAAGTGACATTTTATGTCCAAAAGAGTGACACAGTGACACCTTAATGTTCAGCAAAAACATATTTGAAGCACTGTCTGTTGTCATGGCCGCAGTTTTGCGCTATATGAGAATCAAACATGTAAACAAATAGAAGCAATTTGATGTTGTTTCTCTCTTAATTTATCCAATAGACACCCAGCAGAACTTGGACGACAATGCTGGGCAAAGTCAAATCAGATCAATGTTATTTACGCCGCGTATCTCCGTATCACCGAGGAACAACTTCCGCTAATGTGTAAAATGGAACAAACCTCAGCTAGGGCAACAACAGAGGAGGGATCCCTTTCCCGGGATGGATGGTAGTGATAGATATCGTATGTCCAACGGTTTTCCACCACATGCTCACTGGTCTTGCTTGGATTGAGCCTCAGGTGACAGCATGTTTCTCTCTGGATATCTATCTATCTATCTATCTATCTATCTATCTATCTATCTATCTATCTATCTATCTATCTATCTATCTATCTATCTATCTATCTATCTATCTATCTATCTATCTAATCTATCTAATCTATCTAATCTATCTACTGTCTTTCACATCAGTGAGACTATTGATCAAGCGGCAGTGTTTTTGGCACTGTTTACTGACATTGAGACATGTAGATCATATGTCCAGGGAAGCTCTCTGAGAGCCCGTGAATGCCTACTTCAGATTACGTAACATGGGGCTTAATCGCCATACAACAAGCACAACACCAGAGCGGTTTGCTTACCAGCGTCTAAACAGCCGGATCTCTGCTTTCATTCGCGCATTGTCCGTAAATCTTAAAATAAGTAGTTGAAAACAGTCTTGTAGAGTTTGGTATGCGAGGCATTGTCACTGCCGTTGAGCGTTCCCGGAACACGTTCGGGCGTCATAAAACTGAGCACTACACGGCTGCCTCTTTTAGTTTGACTCAGAGGACCAGGTGAAGCGATACCGCCTTTATTTGACCAACAAAGGGAATAATTGAGAAACAACAGGGGCAGAGGATTAATCAGTTATTGTTCCTCTTCATCCGTTCCTCACGCAGCACTTGGCGTATCGGGGTGAATCTGAATGTTTAATTACACAAACAAAGAACACCAAAGATCTGATGCCAACCGCCTCAAAGTAATGTCCACCAGACACGCAGAGCCATAATTATGGGCAAGATGGTGCGTGACCCCTGCTCTCTTCAGCTCTGTCATTGAATAAACCAAGCATGCACAGTAACCGGTGATTTCATCTCAGCGAATCAATACAAAGTATTGTAAAGTCTGCATTTGGAGCAAAGGGGTTCGGTGGAGGGGGGGTGGGTGGGCGGGGATCAAATGATACTGTGGCACAGATTAGCCCATGAGACCTTGAGGATAAGAGAGAGAGAGAGAGAGAGGGAGCAAGCCAAAGAGAGGAGGTGGTGCGCGATACTGGAGATGGCCTTCAATATGGCCCAGTGGCCTTGTAGGGGAATTCAATACAGCCATTGACAAAAGAAGGCTTCTATTGTGGAAGAAGCAGCCTCCTTTGGGAAGCTGTTCCATTTCCTTATTAATTGTGCTCTCATTAAAATAAAAGGAAGGGGAGAGGGGAATGGATAGCACGAGAGTAATGGTAGCTCTTCAGCGTGGCCTCCTTGTTTGGATGGGTGCCAGGGTCAAGTAGTTTACAGTCCTGGGGCTTTACACCGGGATGGAAAATACACTGTAGTTTATGTGTTTTATGTTCTGCACGTTGAGTACACACAGATATATGCACGCATTCCCTCCCTTTATCTTCCCTCTCTGAAGCCCTCCTACACGTAAGAACACAAATCTTCCTTACTGGGCCCCGACCGCATCCTCTGCAGATGTACAGGATCAGGACTCTGGGGGTCTAGGCTTGGCCTCGGTCTTACACCGCAGCTGTCAGACAGGGGAGGATTCGTCAGTTCGGGGCCGTGGATCACTGATACCCCTGACCAAATATACTCCCTAACGTAGCCTTTGACTCTCTGCCAAAATCATAACTCTTTTGTAGTTTCTGCTTTCATGTCTATCAGTTATGATGACATTACACTCACTGAAGTAATTGCTGACATGTGGGAACGCGGCAACCAGTTGGACGGGGCAAGAAAACACAAGCGGTCAAGAAAAACACTTCTTTCAGTACTCCTTGATTCCAGCGCCGAATGTCCAAAACGTCGGAAATACACCCACGTCTGAAACAAACTGGACATTCTAATCTCTTCGCTCTACTCGAGGCAGTACAACACATAATTAAATTAATCCTCAGCAACACGGAGATCACAAAAAACACATCTGGTCTTAAGGCATTTTTGGTATATTACATCTATTTTATGGTAATTTTTCTTTAATTTGTAATTTCTACGCTATACGGCTGTTTGCGACGTTATATAGCACAAGAAAATTGATTATATGAATAAAATGAAGCGTTCGCCATGGCCATTTATGCTCCTTATAACCATATGTTTTCTGTTTTTCAACTTTTTTTTTCAACTTCTGTCTTTGCTTTTCCGTCTCCCATATGGACCTGCAGCTTGTTACAAGCTTTGTTTACGTCTGATACCTCTCCAGTGACAAGTGTGTGTGTGTGTGCTTCTGTTCAGCCAAACTGTGTGGTCATCTGTGGAATATGTCTCCGCCCCTCCCCATCTTCGACATATTCTATTCTGAACTGAGAATACCATAGTTAAGATGTCTCTTTTCGGGGGAGGACGGGGTGGGGGTAGAGGCCAGGAGCCCATAACTTTCCACAGACATCTCCCTGTGCCTGAGACCCTACAAAAGACCAACTGTGTCAAACGAGAAAAATTGCAGGTGCACATTCCCCAGTGGTGCACTCCCTCTCGCCTCCCACTCTCTCCACGCGCGCACATACGAATGCATCCGAGGAGCGCGCACGCTGCCTCCGTGATCAGTGCCGCTCATTTGGTGGCGGGAGGAGGGTGTGTGTGTGTGTGTGCGCGCGCGCGCGCGTGTGTGTGTGTGTGGAGATCATTTTTCACTGGGATAATGCTCCCCTTTCTGTGCCGCGAGATGGACTGAGGAAAGGCTTGAAACTGGAGATGCGGAGCGAGCGATGTCATTCCGCAGCGAGCGACAGCATCAAACAATACGGCATGCCATTTTTATAGGCCAACTGCAGATGTTTCCTCGGCTGCATGTGCATACAATGCGGGCATTTTGTATCGGGGGGGGTCACGACGAAGGCCGCCCTTTAAAACTGGGAGGTCCTCATTTCACCAATAGCTCCCATTTGACACATTTCCCCTGTCGTAAATTAGTCGAATGGAATGCTCCTCACAGCTTCAGATATCGCCTTATAATTGTCACCTTTGACCAAGACGACTGTTTTCACCCTTTCAAAATAAAGCAGTCCAGCCCCTTGTGATGCATTACGCACGTCACTGAGTTATGAGCTGTTTCACCAAAGAGTGAATATCCCCTCTAAGACCGGTTCACTATCAGCACGTATTTACTTCATCCATATACATTAGCATCTTCTGACATACAAATAGCCAAACAAGCTGTTTCAATATTTGTCATATCCCCTCTCACGTGCCAAATTATATTCCCTAGTAACCTCATTTCTAAGCCGTGACTAACTAATGCATGTTTTGACTCTGCCATCATCCTGTAAGAACAGTGAAAACTCGAGCCTCGTATTAAAGGGGTGAAGCGCCCTGTTGTTTTCTCATATGCTCAGCATGAACTTGCAACGATTCGCAGCGGTTAATTCTTAAACTAATATATACGACTACCGGAGCTTCTCAGTTTCCAAGGTTCCAAGGTTTGCCAAATAATTAGCTGTTTTTTGGTGGGTGTTTTTCAGATGCAAGTGTGTCTCAACGTGATATTATAACACAAATTGCAGCTCTGCTCGCGCTCGCGTGAAATCATACACGGCGCGTTTTGCCCAGATTTTGCATTCCCTCCCATTTCATGCCTCCCATGTCTGTTGTCGGATTCCAATGTGCCACATGTTAAGAGCTGCGACCAGATGATTTGATTTGTGAGCGCCGCGTACATGTTTGCTTCATACATATTCAGTGCTCATTATCTCCGCACAATAACCCCCACGCCTGATCACTGTCATCGCGAGCGCGAGAGAAAAGACTATCAAAGGAGATCATTATAGCCGCGCCTCTCAGATGTAGCGTAGCCACCCGGGCTAATTTCTGCGGCGCTGCCATGATTGCACACTGTACATGTGGAATGAGATTACTTCTCACTCTGTGGGTGGCCTTTTTTTCCCACGTTTATTTCCTTCTCCAACAAGATTTAGGTGCCTTCTTTTCCTTCCCTCTTTTTTTGTATCTTACCTTTTCTTCGTTACTTCCCCCTTATTCACAAATCCACCGTTTCCGACCATGCTAATCACACGTTCCTTTCCCCTTTTCCCTCTTTCTCCAACGTCTTGACTTGTGTGCCAGTGCTAACTTTTTTGCAAGCTAGTTCCTTAGCCACTGACCCCACCAGAGCATGCGGCATGGGCACGGAAATAGCTTATGAGGTGCTTTGTACAGCCTCATATATCTCTCCGCCTTATCACAGACATGCAGACTTTTCTACTGCCTAATAGAGGTATTTGCCCCCCAAATCTAGTATTGGTCAGGCACCTTTGCCTCGTACTAAGACAGTCTGTGGCCCTGGGAGAGGATTGAATCAGTGCTACACCTTGTCAGTGATGTAGCTGACGCGGGAGGAAGCGGAACAGAGCAAGCGCAGGGCCTCATTAAAAAAAGTTGTCATCCTTGAGCGGTGTCACGTTCCGTGCACGTAGGTGTGCGTGCCAGATAGCAATACTCCCTAGGGAGAAACACCCCCCGCCCACCACCACCACCCCGCCCAATGCATAATGTATTAAAGCATGTGCACATATAAACACACATGTAAGAATGAACAAGCCGCGGGGGAGCTAACAAAAGAAGTGGGTTGCTGTTAAGTACAGATGCAGACAGGCCTTAATTTGCTGATGCCACCCGGCACGTCACACTACACCAACCTTTGAGTTTTTACAGTATATAGGGCGAACCCATGCGCCCGTCCCCACCTCCACCTGTGTCTTCACTGAACTCACCGCACTCATTCAATACCCCTGATTTGACACCCGAGAGATCCAGCTTAAACTCGCTGTATCATCCGCCAGCTGACATTTCGTACGCGCTGTAACTAATTATGCTGCATTTTGATACTTGATATTATGAACGAGGCTCCGCTGGAACAAATAATTTGAGGAATGTGAAGTAATGTCTTTGTTAACCTAAAAACAAAACAGATGCATATGCATGAAATCACATTTTAATTTTGCCATTTAAATAATCTGCTTCTTCATTATGTAAGTAAACATTACATTACATCACTGAGTTTTAATTGGTATTAATTCATGCTTTTTGCCCCTCGGATATTAAACTGCAGCGAAAATTACACTTGCAGGAGCGCGGGAAGGAGAATTGGAATTAGGCTTATTTCCAGACCTTCTTCACGGCGGGAAAACAAATCACTGCGGCGTTATTCATTCAGAGTTCATTTCTGGTGCAAGGATACTTTTTGATAAAGCAGAATGCAAGCCGGTTCGTGCAAGGACGAGCTCCAATTTCCCGTTTTTGTCTCCAAATGGTAAGAAATTGAAAAATGCTCATCCTTACCGCCCTCCAACCCCAAATTCCAAAAAAAAAAGGCCAGATCTTTTATGCAGCCTCTACGACGAAAAAGAAAAAGAAATTTCATCTCAAGATTTCATCAACAGCCAATGTGCTGTTTTATGTAAATTGTGTTACTATCTCCCACTTTCTCCTTGTTTCAAGTTGAAAAATACATTACTTGCATTTTTTTTTTTTTTTTATCAGCCTCCAGCAAATTACTGGCTATTGGACGTAGTTCATGCAGTGTGGAGTGCGGTGTTCATTTTGCTGTTGTGGACTCATTGTGGATCAAGTGCTTTTTTTTTTTTTTACTACTATCACTATGATCAACAGACAAACACACTATATTCTGCCAAAGCGGGAAAGTTGTCATCGGTCTGATGGTGTTAACCTGGTGGCCACTGCGTTCACGCCGGAGTTCAGCCCTATTTGCACTCGCTATTAATACGGCTATAATAAGTAGAGCCCCGGGGATCCATTCAAACAGCGCTGTTGCTTGGTTTCCTATTCATTACAAGAGATAGTATTTTCAAGGTGTTCTCGCATCGGTTTGTTCTGTATCTCGAGTGAAAGGAGCGCGTCGATGTCGCACTGTGAGCTGCTGCGGAATAATTGAAGTGCACTCAAGTGTTCACATGAATGGTGCTCTCTAAAGTTAAGAAAGGGATAAAGAAGTGTACTTTACATTATCCAGTGTACCCTGCAAGACAGCAGCATAGTGACGTACATAATATATATATATATATGAGTCCTACTGGGTTTTAAATACACGCGATGTCCGCGGCTTGAGAAAGAATCCACAGTTTTGAGATGCACCATCGTTGACATTTGCTTCACTTTATCAAGCGACGACCTGAAAGTGCTGCTTTCATTATGCTACCTCAGTGATGATGTAGCATGATACAAAGATGATACTTCTCGTACATCCACCGATCCTTAAATTTTAGATTTCTAAAGATGACCCTTTGGATATAAACTGGCGTGAGCAGCTGTGTAAGAACTAACATCTGTCTATATCAAATCTACAAGTTTTCTGACACCAACACCAACACCAACATATCTCCCTCCGGGACGCGGGCATGGGTTTCTATATTGATTCTCCTGCCCCCTCAAACTTCAGCGTTTTCTTCGCCTGAGCACTAAATAACCTCCGTTTCCTGAGAGGTTCAGATTAGCCAGGCCGCTCTGCGGTTTGTCTCAGTTCACAATGCTAAACTCGGACTGGGTCTCCCCTCCAGTGTGCAGTTAAGGCAATTCTATCTGATAATGTGTGGTAAAAGAAGACTGAGGGAAAGACCTCTTTCCCCTCACGCAAGACGAAAATCAGCCCGTTGTTTCTTTCCCTTGACCTCAATTACTATCAGGGCGCGTGTTACTATAGGGGCGTGTTGAGTCATGGCTGTTCTGGGAGTGTGTGTGTGTGTCTTCTATGCGTATGTGTGTCAGGGATTGTGTTCATTTTAGCCTAGGAGGCACTGTACAGTAGGAGGGGGCCAAGGTGCATTAGTCTTGGCTGAGATGTTCCCTTGAGTGATGCCGGCAACATGTGGGTGGGTTACAGGAAGGAGCGGGTGGAGGGAGAGGGCTCTGATGGGAGAAGAAAAAGCAAAAAAAAAACATGTCAGACATGACGGGAGCTGAACAAAACCCAGTCGGCTGTCAGGAGACGCCGCCGCGGCGGCAGCTGCCAGCTCCGCAGCTTCACCTCCGGCTTGGACCATCTGACAAAAACGGCGCTTCGCTGAAAGGAAACAGGACGCGCGTCTCCGCTGTGTTTACACCGAGGAGAGGGGAAAATTGGGAAATGACCAAAATCTGCTCAGAATGGGCGGCTGATGCATTTTTGAAACTCTCCCAAAAGTTCCATTTCGGTTTGACAAATTTTCAGCTCATCTCAATAAAGATGCGGAGCGCTTGAACCGCACCGAGGGGGAGTGATGTCTCCTAAGCCGTAGTGGATTTGACCTGGAGAAACTAATGTTGTAATTTGCACAGCGAAGTGGTTTTAAACATAAGACCTTGATGGGAGACTTGCTTCCCATTTCCTCATTTTTTTTTTTTCTTTTTTTTGCCTTGCCATGGCGATGCACTTAATGAATTGAGGTAGCGATTAATTAAATGAAAGTGCTTTCTGGATGGAAAGACACTTCACCCCTGTGTTCTGAGTATGTGAATCAAGCCTTTATGGAGTACTTGTGTTTGTTGCGCTTGTGTGCGTGTGTACACGCAAACATGGAGCTTCTGTCTGCCGCAGGCGTATCACAGGGGGCAGGAAGTTGCTGCGCTCTGCAGATTTCCCTCCATCTAGTGACCAATTTATTAACTTTCACAGTTATTAACTTTCACCGTGTCGATACATCGTTACAGCAGGAAAGGGAAAAAGCAATACGCCGCTGCTCTATAATGACTACTGTCTATTTGATTTGGCCAGGTGGAAGTTGCACGCGGCTTCGTGTGAAACAACAGATCGGATATTTACCATATGAGGAGGCTGGTCCAGTAAGTTGCAGTAGTTTATTACCACCGCACCGGTCCTTCCCGTGAACTAATTTGTTAACACCGAAGAGCTAATTTCCCCCAGGCATCACGGGCAGTTTGACTGACGGTTTGAAGCGCGCATTTGCACGTCGCTGCCCTGCAAAAAAAAAAAAAAAAAACCCACCAGTCTTCTCATCAGTCTTCCGACCTCCCATCCCGCCCTCTGCCGGAATTTGCAAGCGCGTGGTGCGTTGCCAATTAATGTGTTCAAATGTCTGTCAGCGAAGGCAAGCAGGAGCAGGAAACAAATGGCTTGTTCATGCGGCCGCCTCGAACGGATATCTGTGTCCTGTCATAATGAGTAATGCTAATTGTGCTTAGCGGCATCGTTGGTCAAAAGTGTCAGAAGCCATCGAGTCGATCCGGGGGGAGTTCGTCGCAGTCGTTCCCGCGGTCCGGCTCCTGGATTCATCATCACGGAGGTGCCATCTGTCATCCAGACGCACGTCTCAATGAAACGTCTTATTCAGTCTGATCTGTAAAGCTTTTAAACTAAAGAAAAGTTGTCTGACCAGCCCGGCGGATTCGTCCCATGCAGCCCACACGTTGTTTTATCGATGGCGCTCTCCTAAAAGCTCGATCCGCGGAGTTCTTTGACAGTTAACTTCCTGGATAATTTTGCACTCTGCGTAAAAGCTTTTGAGATTCCGCTCGCCTTGGGCCATATGTAAACGTAATTTACTTGGGAGAACAATTTGCCTGAACTGTTTCTCACTTTAAGATAAATAATGCCTCATGCATTATTGAAAATGCCAGACTTTTTTTTTTTCTTTCTTCCCCCCCCGAGTCACAATTCGTAAGATTTCCCCCCCAAAAGTCGAGCAAATGACTTATTTTGACCCCTCCCTCCTTCCCTTCCACCACCAGACAATGCCATTTATTGTAAACTCGGAAGTGGCCGTGACAGGCTCCCATTGGCCTAATCAAATAACGGTATCCAGATTCATGTGCTAATTAATCACCAGCTCTTGGGGGCTGGACCCATCCAGCGATTCTCGCTGGAAAAAAAAGAGACATTTGATCTGTTGAATCAGCTCCCTCACCGTCTCCTCCTCTCCCTTCCATCTATCTTGCATTAATTCAATGAAGTCAGAGTTTATTTGAACGTAACCCCCCCCCCTTCCACCCTCTCTCTTTCTCGCTCTCTCTCTAACACACACACACACTGGAAGTTTGTATCATCTGCTGCAGAATGTGAGCGTCTTTTTAAAAAAGAATAAAATGTTTTTCCTCGCCCCCCACGTTCTAATTGCCTAAACATTATTTTCCCCCGCTTTTCTGGGAACATATTTGGCGCTTTGCCCGACTTCCCGGCTGCCTGATTGTAAGGGAGCGCGATTATTTATTGGGGAAATGATCCGCTGTGTCTGAGCTCGCGTACTGTACTTCAGCCGAAGCCTGAAAAGATCTGAAACTCCCGTTTCTCACGTCGAGAGCTGTCACAAGTCTCCGACACGTGTTCATCCTAGCGAGGGCGGCTCATTCGGCCGGGCTCATTGTAATTATGCGCGGCGGGTTGACCTTAGCTCTTCCTCCCTGACATGTTTTCTTGAGACATGAAATGAAATACAAGCTCCCCGAGGCCTCTGTTTTGTTACTAATGATGACTTTTAAATGTCATTGTTACTCTGCTCCGTCTGCACTCGGCTGCCCGGTGGTTTAGAGGAGGTAATAGGTCTCCGCTCCGTGTCACCGACCCCAGAATGAGCTCTTGCTTTTAAACAGCAAAATTTCTCACTATTAAACCCACAATCAATACTCCAAAGCACCCCCCCAACCCCACCCCTTCTCGGAGTGGTTTTTAAAAGCTCTGCGGGGGAGCGACATTTTCCAAATGAACATTTTTCTTTCTGACCTTTCCGTTGCCCTTTTTGGTGAGTAATTGCAGTTTTTGAAATATTCATTTGTGAGTTATGTCATTTGCGAGCGTCGTGATTGAAAACACCGCTCGGTGGTGTCAAAGTAATGGAAGCATCCGGCATAACCTTTCACAGTTTGCTTCTTCCCCAAACTACGACTCTGTCTTTTTCCCCCCTCTACATTCAGCAGTGTCAGAGGAATCATCCCGGGAGAATCTTCAGTGGAGGGGGAAAAAAAGAGCTACGCAGTGAATATGACTACTCCTCTAAAGGGGGCGAAGAGAGACAGAACATGGGAACCCGGGATAAAAGGATGGACTTTCAATAAGCGATCTTCGATAGCTCTGTCAGTGATACGTACAGGTAGACGTCTGTACGCGCGAGCGCGGCAGGATGCTGGCTCTGGCACCCCGAGGAATATGAGCCCTATCAATCACCGCCTCCAGGCACAAATGTAATTACACTACAGTTGTTGACTACCCGGGTAATCCGAGACATCACTGGCATGCGTTTGCTTGCCTACATTAGGGGATTGCTGGTGCCCATGTCCACGGCATCGCGGTCGCCGCTCTCTGATGTTTTTTTAATGTTTCTTTTGGGGGACGCCGGCCTGAAATGAGCCCACGCTTTTTGCAAAGACTTTTTAATTTAATGTCACAGGAAGTCATAGAGGTCAAATTCATCAAGATCCATAAGTTAACATCTTAACAATACTTTCTGTGGGGAGGTTTTACACTTTGGGTGGCAGCTTACATGCGGATTTTTCTTTTTTTATTCACAGTCAGTTACTCATTTGTAATTTATCTGAGTGTACCTGCTTGAGTCGACCCATGTTATCTATTTTCTCTGCGGTTTCAAAGAAGCTTGGTCTGATCCAGGCCAGTATATTTCAGGGGGGCGGAATAAATCTTCCTATTAAGAGGAAGATAATTGATGGCTTTCATCAGTGGAATGAATGCAGTTAGTCTGATCTGTGATGTTTTGATGGTAAGTGCACTTTATACTATGTCAGAGTTTGAATGATTTATGAGACGCGATAATGAGGGGCTTCTTTTGTTGTCTCACCTCGCCGCGCGTCTTCCTTGTGTTTCTTGTTTGTCGTCGGGGGAAGATTAAAGATTGAAAAAGTGATGCCTGGATTTGAAAACCCGAAAATGGCGGCGATTTGAGACCCGCTAAAATGGTCTGTAGCGGGAAGGGGGGGGGGGGGGGGGGGGGGGGGACACCCTGTCAGTTAATCCCTGCACCTGACCCTTTTCCACATTACATGCATTGATTTGACCCGTGACATTACAATACTGATAAATAAAAATTCCTTCAGACGTGCTGTCATTTTTAGCATTCCCCTTTAATGTATTGGAAAGTATGTCAAGCAATCAGACCTCACCCAAAGTTCACAATCAATCACCTACGACTGCACTCGTTGCTTATGTGCTTTTATTCCAAACGGAGTAAACCGTGTCGACGTTACTGCACCTGCTGCGGCTATTTTAAGACGCGTAATTAAGTCTAACTCGGAAAAAGGCGAGGGGAACCGGGATGAGCTGGTACAGAAAGAAAATGCCATGCGAGTCGACGCAGAGTTAAATATAACTTCTGTCGGAAAATAGTCATTATTAGAGTTTCAAGAGGATGAGCAATTTTTCCATCACCTGGAACCACAACAGTGTTTTGTAACGTGACGATTGCATCGCTGGGGGGGAAGTAAGGGTAGGATATATCGTGCTATCGGATCACATTTCGGACAGAGCTGCATCTGCCATTTCACTCCCTTCAATTTATTTGTCACATATAATTTAAAAAAAAGGAACAATTATAGTGACATTTATTTCTGTTCGCTCCTGCTCCATATTATTAGTCAAACTCAATAAGCAGTAAGAATAGGAGATTAATTAATAACTAGTAATAATAGAATAATAATTACAATTCTAACAACAATAGCAATAATGAATAAATAGTTCTAGACAGTGTCCTCATTTAGTATCCTGGTGGCCTGAGGGTAGAAGCACCTGTCTGGTGTATCTGGAACCTTCCTCTTGATCGTGGCAGAGAGAAAAGGACGTTATCCCGATGGCCGGGATGCTTAATGATTCTCCCGGCCTTATTTTTTGCAGCATCTGGTATCATCGCCTAAAGCATGCAAAAAAGAAAAAATGATTAATGTCATAAATGAAACCGTTTATTTGTAATACATGACGGGACAAAATAATTCCCACCCCACGTCCACGTCATTTTTTCGATGACAAAGGGTCATTTGATCGAGACGTGGTTGGAAATCCATAAAAAAAAAGCTGGATCTAAAATGATCGTGAAATGATTTGACATCACACAGCCTTCATGTTTTCCTATTTTTACTTTGATATGAGGTCCATTTAGTTGTTCTGGCGCGTTCAATCACACAGCATAAGAGGAATTTGAATGTCCCAGAGAATCCTGGGCACACATTTATTTTAAAAAATGTTTACTTTATTGTTGGAGGTAAATGTGGCTATTTACCCTGATCGATTTGAGGTGATATTGCCTCACCCCATTTTCACATGTGGGAGCACTCTCTCTCTCTCTCTCTCTCTCTGTCTTTTCTCTCTCCCTCTCTTTCTGTCTGTGCTCCGTGATAAATGTCTGCGCTGCACGTCGTCTGGCGGTGGCTCTCGCAGCTCAGCCGCTCGTCTGGAAGGATGTTTATAAAAATCCATAACTGCCACAGTCCTCCTACAGTCACTCAGGCCAATGTTTACGTTTCTCGCTCATTTTTTATTCTCGCTGTAAACACACGACTCCTCGCAGCCGCGCACGCCCGCCAGCCCCGCGCGCGATTGTGAGCCTCCGCAGATGTGCGTGGGCGTGCGAGCGTGCGTCTGTGTCAAGGAGAGGGAAAAACAGCAACCTTCCGAACTGCTGCCGCTCGGTCCCACTAGCCCTCCCGGCCATTTTGGCTCTGCGGTAAACAGCAGATTTTTTGCCAAACAGACTCTCGGCTTTGGCTGGAAGCACAGGGCACCTTTTGACCTTCTGCCTTCTGTCTGCATGTAGCTTAACTGAAGTGCACTGTGTCACCTTAAAAAGACAAAGCGTGATGCAGCTCGGATGATTTGCAGGTCCTAGTCGGGAGGGATGCGGTTTTACATAAGGCACACTCTGCCGCGGTGTCTTTGTCTCTGCGTTCCTGTACGTCTCTTAATTTCTCAGTCGAACGCCCATGTAATGAATGCTTATTTTCTCACAGCCAAATGCAAACACTGTGTCTATTTCCTTATGTTTGATCTGTGCCAATCTTGTACTCTCTCTTTCTACAACCCCTGGCTTCTCGAGGGCCCCTGAGGTATTGCTCATCCTCCCACTCCAAACAGCCAGCGTCCTGTCCGCCCACACTATCTAGTCTAGGGTGGACAACCTCTTCTCATATGTCTGAGTGTCAGACCTTTTGATTGCAGGTCGTCCCATCTGTTCGTGTATTTTCCTGCAGGAATATACAGATTTTTTTTCTTTTCTCCAACAAACACTCACTCCAGGATTAAGTTGTTTTCACGCTCAAGTGTAGAAATACTTACAAATAAAATACTACCAACGCATATATAGAAAAAAAAAAAGAAACAAAGAAGGATTCAGAATATCACAGACTTTTTTTTTTTTCTTTTTCTCCCACCCTGCAGCCTTCAGTCGAGCACCCATCCCAATGGCGGTGGTGAGGAGGGAGCTGTCGTGCGAGAGCTACCCCATCGAGCTGCGCTGCCCGGGCACGGACGTCATCATGATTGAAAGCGCCAACTACGGGCGCACCGATGACAAGATCTGTGACGCAGACCCGGCACAGATGGAGAACACGCGGTGTTACCTGCCAGATGCATACAAGATCATGTCTCAAAGGTAAGGACATGTTGGTATTCATTAATTTTCACAGATATGTATGAATGTTGGTGAAGGGACTGGAAAAAAAATATATAAATATATGTAGTACTTGTGTATGGAAGTTTTGTTCGCACCAATTTTCCCTGAAGGTAACATAATTTAGGAAGTAAAAAATGATTTAGCGGTGATGCTAAGCTAACTAAAGACAACCCCAAAGGTGAAAGGAGTTAGCTTAACGAAGTTAGCTTAGCTTAGCGATGATGCTAAGCTAACTAAAGGCAACCCCAAAGGTGAAAGGAGTTAGCTTAACGAAGTTAGCTTAGCTTAGCGATGATGCTAAGCTAACTAAAGGCAACCCCAAAGGCTGTGTTTGATATGAGCTTTGATCTGACGCTGGCTGTCTGTCTATGTCCAGGCAGGTTTATGAGCTTTTCAGACTGACAAAAGGTTAATTCAAATATATCCTAAGTACACACATGCGCGGCTAATGTGCGCTGTCCTCTGTCGTGATGATCAGCTTTCTATTTTGCCATGGTGCGACCTTATTTTCCGACCTTGTAGTGTGAGGAACGTGATGTTGGCCCCTCTGTATGTGCGAGATGCAGTCAGGATTGTTTGTGAAACCTGAACCTGGACTTGTGCATTGTTCTGGTCAGTGATTCGACACAAGTGGTTGCAGGAAAGTGTTTTTGGACACCTCCGTCTTGGAGAAATTACATGGAGACTACTTACTTAGGCTTACGTATGTTAATGAGTGGTAATTTCAAGTGTATGTGTGTGTTTGAATGTGATTACAGAAAGTAATAACCAGTTTATTCTCTTTCTTTCTCTTTTATTCTATAAAATAAAAATGATGTACACTATAGTTGTAGTAACATTTAGGCTTTAAACACACGGTTTTCAATAATATTGTTAATAATAATATTCTTTTATATATCAGTGATGACGACAGCAATAAAAGGGCTCTGGTCTCATCCTCACTCAGAGTAAATGAATGTGAATATTGGAATGTATGAATATGTACGCACACAGCCACACTCACGAGCAAAATAAGCTTTATGCTGTCGAGTAATTGACTCAAGGAGCTGTGTTGCAAACATAATCTTCAGTTAATGAGAGACGCTGTAATTCACACCTGAGGTCAACTGAAATGGAATTAAATGCCGCTCTCCTCAAGACACGTACGACTCCATGAAACAACAGTTTATTGATCTTATTTCAGACAACATGGAAATGTGGTGGGTTTGTGGGAAAATGGCACGCAGCGTCACACACGCTGTGATTTCTCTTTAATTGACACATTTGAGGACTGACCCTGGAGATTTGCGAAAAAAAACAAAGTTAAATAACATATCTCTTTTATGGATTAATTGGGTCACGAACCCAAATCAACTGTTAATGCGTCCAAACATAAACCTCAGCAAACCCGGCTGCTAATCTATATTAAACATAGATCTGATCCGACGCGAATCAATGTTCAATTAAAGTAATATGAATAAATTATCAGGTATTTGTCAAAAGAAAAATGTGTCCGACGAGCTCTGCTGCCATATGTGAGTCTTACTTTCAGAATTATGACCCTGTTGTGTAGAAACCGGGACATGGAGACCTATTTGTCAGGGCAGACAGAGTATAGTCTTACCGTGCGTTGGCTTTTGCAGCATAATGGATCGCTAACATTAAGGTAATATATACACAAGTTTCGGGGGGTTTTAACCAAGTAGTCTAGATTCAAGAAAATGTAGAGCTCAAGACAAGTGCGGAGTCAATATATTTATAGTCCATCTTAACTCTTTTGTTGACGTATTGCGGCACTTAGAAGGCATGGACTTGATCTAAATTGCTACTCTATGTTAACATTGCTCTACCTCCTTCTATATCCAAAGCTTTAGCTCCACGTAGAACAGACTCCTTTGAGAATACTAATGGACCTTTGGGCTTAATCAAACAATAGCTCTTGGCTTTTTTAGTTTGGTGCCACGGAGTTCAGATAATCAGCTGTGTGAAAAGCAGCTGATGGTAAAAAAAGAGGCAGTTTGAAACATGTTGTCAGATAATTGATGCACCCTGTAGCTCCCTTGTTCTCCAGCCGCCCACTCAGACTAAAAATCCCCGCAGGAATGAATCAACGGGTCCTGCTACTGTCAAGAACACAAAACTAACATAAAGTACCAGGGAAAAGCAAGTCTTTTTAGCATCTCGTTGCTACCGGGGGCGTTCCGATGATGCTTAAAGGTAGCTACGGCGCGATTCAGAGCCAGAGCACTTTGTCTTGGAGGAGGAAGTCGCTAAGTGGATGAAAGGCGTGGGTGGTATGGATTGAGAATGGGTGGGGATGGACGGTGCCAAAGAAGGGACGGGCGAGAGGACTCAATGATATTTGTGGCTGGAGCGACTCAGCCAGGCATTAGCATGCGGAGGTTAGCACAACAAACGAACGCCCCCCCCCCCCCCGACTTCATTTCATTGTTGAGCTGTCAGAGCGGTTGCTAGGCACCTGCGGCTAAGCTCATTAGGGTTAAAGAGAAAACGAGAACAAAACAGAAACAAGCAACCCGAGCAGAGAAAAGTCTTCAAAGATAAGCGATAAGGCCCGGGTTAAAGCCGGGGCGCAGAGGTTCGACTTGATGTATCTTTCGTTGAGATGACGCACTGTATGATCTCAGCGTGGATAATGCGGTGATGTGATGCGTGAAAGAATGAGCTGCAAAACAATGTCACATGTTGATCTACAGCGTTGCTTCCCCTTTTTGAATCACACCTTGCTTTGATCAGGTTTGCAGCCAGCTGGCACAGTTCTTTAGTCAAATCTTAAATTTATCAGCGCAGATTTTCTTTTCTTTTTTATTCACTAGCTTAGCTGTCGACTTTATCCAATGAGTCACTTTACAAGCACAGCCTTTCATTGACAGTTCAGCTTGATTTTCCTCCCCCGTCTCTCTCCCTTCCCTGTCCTTTTTCTCTCTCTCCTTCTATAGATCACGCGGCGTGTTTACACGCACACTATAACCCAATCACTGGAAGCAGTCCAAACAATGTAATAGTGTGATTAAAGCATTTACATGGTTTGCGGTAACCTGATTTCCCCAATAATGGTGGTTTCCATGAGTTGTTTGATTACAGGCCTAATGTGCGAAAGGATGTGCTGTAGATTGCAGGAAACAATAGGGAGACAGAAAATGGGCAGAATTATTGAAGTTCTTTTTTTTTTTTTGTTCTTTGTGATGATGAATTTGCATAATTACTCGACTATTTGTTCATAGACGCTATAGCTCAAGTCAGTGCTCTGTTCTTAGACACCAGTATCAGTATTTGAGAGTTTCAAAAATAAAATAGCAATCTGTCGCCTATTTTTTTTCATAAACATACATTTGTTAAAAGTTCCCTTAAATTTTGATACACTGAAAAAGACACTTTAAAAAAGCTGAAAAAGAAGAAACTTACCATTAAATTCTCATGTAAAATATAATTTTCTAAATTACATCAGCATTTTGCTGATACTATATACTTATAATACTATAATTTATTCTTATTTACTATCCAACATATATACAGACAGAATACTGTCTGGTTTATTGTGTTGTGTAGAAAAAATTAAATAAAATCAAAGAAAACTGAAGCGCAAAAACATAAATTGCTAATAATGATGGAGCCAGATTCTGAAAGATCTAAGCAAGTATGAAATATTTAGAAAACCTTTGGAGTTTAAAAAATGTATTGATGTCCTGTTAGCCTAAAACGGTAGGGTACGTTAAAGTCTTCCGTTCTAACCGCTGAAAATTGACTCTAAAAGTATACAACCATATACATTTAGTAGAGTCAATAAAAAGATTAGCGACTAATCTAATCTGATTAAGTTTCCTTTAAGTTTAATCTTAATTTATAAATGATAAACTGGTTAAAGTGTAATAATCACTTAGCATTACCTTAAAATCTCATTAGCATGCTTGTGAATGCATTGATAGTATTGGCCCCATTTTTTTTTTCCCCCCTCTAGCCTGTATACCACCTGCCTCTCCTGCTGGCACCAGTTGAGTCGTGGTGACTGGCAAGCGCGCTAGTTAGCATTCACATCCCGTCTGAAGATGAGCCACGCTGCTGCCGGCTTAGCCCGCGTGCCAGGCCCACATCCATCAGCAGCGAATGCCCAGCCATGTCACCGACTTTCGCGAGCTGTCAATATACATTTAGGTGGCTCGATCGGTCCGCTCCCCCGGCCCCTGAGAGCTCTCCATTGATATTCAGCTATCAAACTCAAGCGCTACCTCTTCCAGTTTAGTCCCCTTTATAAAGGTGTATGCTGGGCTACTTCGACAAGGTGTTTGGTTCCATTACAGTCTTTTAAGCGAGAGCTAATAGCACCCTGTACCTGAGTGATAGCACACCACTGAGCCTGTGAGTGCTGTAATGCATCTCAAAATGAAGGTTGTCTCACACCATGCTGTGACGGGATGAAATGAATGGCTCTCTTTCATTAGCCGTTCCTCCCTTTGTGCCGGGAACATCACGGCTGTGCAGAATCTACAGCCTCTGGATAAACATGTCACCTATAGGTGGTGCCGTGTTACAAGCTCCGTGGAGGCTAATGATGCTGTAATTGAACCGTGCTACCGAGGATTAATTTAGCACAATTTGAGGCCATTTGCATAGCGTGTACACACACACACACACACTCACCGCCGCCTGTGATTTGCAATCATTGCTATTCCCTTGTGGGATATTTTTGGAGCTTATTGTTCGGGAGCCGAGGCGTCTTTTCAACCCGCCTCTCTCCAAAACAGGTATAGATCTAGTGCCATTTCCCACTGTGTGAAATTGCTGGAGAGGCCGGGCGCTTGTGCTATCAAACAACACTGACCCTTTTCTCATCAGAGCCCCAGTGTCTCACTCCTCCCTTTTTTTTTTTTTTTTTGTGCTCCCCTTTTCCTTTCCCCAAGGCGGTGTGGCCTTCACGGCCAGTAATTACAGGCTATATCAAAGCTATATATCACCTTATATCTCAGTAGACCTCAGCAGGCACCTTAAGGGACAGCTGATAGCATTGTGGCAGGCTTGTGCATGACCCCTGAAGGAGAAAAGCAGGTCAGGATTGAGCAACCCCACCCCTCCCCAAACAAAACACACATACACATTCTTGTCCCTATCTGTCCAGACTCTCTCTCTTTTTTTGTGTCACTTTCATTTTTTTTTCACCCCCTCCTCAGTCTCTCCGGGATTCTTTCCACTGCTGTGTCATCACACTTGTCATTTCAAGGAACAAAGAAGAACAAAACATATTTTTGTCTACTCGCGTTTTTTTGCGTTAATGTGCGCGACACTAATGATGAAGGTTAATAGATATCACAGCTTGATGAGTCTCTGGAGGACGATAGAACTAAATTAGCGCAACCTGTGATTTGAACCTGCTGGCCGCGTGACAGTTGACATTTGACAACCCTCCCGCTAATGACGTTTATGTGGGAAATAAATGCATCCGGGCCATTATTTACTTCGCCACACTCGGGCTGGAATGCGCGAGACAAATGGCTCCTCTCCCCGTCGGACGAAAACATGTGCTGACGGGAGGGACCAGAATGATTGAGGGATAAGAAGGGGAAAACAGATGGGAGGATCCTTCCTCCTTTGCCAGTGATCTTTCCCATACGTTCCAGTTCTCATTATCCTTGGCTTTTGACCTTATTTCAGAGTTGAAGGATTTGATGAGATATTTGTTTTAGAAGGAGAGCAGGATTAACTGAAGAATCCCCAGCGGTTCTTTCGCCTATCCTTATTTAAATCCCCTCATCTCAGGCTATGGGTTTTCCAGCAAGAAAAGAGGTCCGTGCATTGCCCTGTTCACAGAAATACTAAGGTACATGATGATACGGATTATGTATTTAATCGTCATTAAATTCTTTATTTTGTGTTGTTTATCACCAAACAAGAGAACAACCGGTCAACAGTCTTGAAGCAGCGAAGGAAAGATACTCAAGATTAGTCAATCCGGCTAAGAGGCAGTAATATTCATAAACACACACACACACACACACAAACATGACAGCTGTAATTCCAAGCAGTTTAAAACACAAACACATGCCTACCTGTCCTCGCTTGCCCTCAGCTCTGAGGGTGGCCGGGCTCATATGAGAGCACGACCATCTGCTTCATACTCTCACACATATCCCTGATATTGTTCTGAGTCTTTTTAATAGCACTTAAATATGTGATACACTTAGCATGTTTTAAATGGACGCTACATAAAAAAAAACGGATATTGAACACCAAAATTATAGCGTCATATAATTAAAGTGAGTGATGTAAAGGTGCAGTCTACTGGTTTTACACATGAAGTCCAGTTTACCTGTCAGCCCAGCCTGTGAACACAGTTTTATGGTGTGTAATGTTATCTGTGGCCCTGAAGGAAGCCATTGGAAGTTTGAAAGAGTAACCCTGATGATGTCATCAGTGATTTAAAAAAAAAATGTAACAGGAAACCTCCATGGCAGATTGAAGTAGTGGGGTTTAAAAGAGCGGGGCGTGGTACTGTTAGAGTCAGGGAGGATCTGATGAAAGATGCTATCAAGTTGCATCATGGGAAATGTTTGGTCCAGCATAAAAGTTCATAAAACAATAGGAAGTGCATCCTCCAACTTTAAGGAAGTTAGGAAAGTGATAATTGCTGGAGTAGCCCTTTAATAATCCTCAATGTTGCCACCTTCAGTTGTTTATTCATATAGTACCCTTGACAGTCCTCCATATAAGCAAATATGCAGCTGCCATTTTCATTAAGATAGAGCTTATCATGCTGAGCAGAAGTGAAAGTAATATCATCATTGTTCATGCATGACCCCAAAGCCCTTTAAGAAGTGGATTCCCTTGTTTAAAGTCAAGGTTTGCATAAACATTTAACTCCCCAAACAAGGAGATGTCAGATGAATTAATGCATGATTTTAATGTTTGAAGTGCAAATATCATGCAGGTTCTGCTTTAAATTAAAGGATCTATTAGGCAGATTATAATGAAAGGGGCGCTGTAGTATTTAATTATACGGATTGATCCAATGCCGCTGGTACTTTTAGGGATACGGTTCCAAATGGGAATCTAAAAATAGAAACACAACACAAAATCTGTGCATATATGTATATAAAATGCGTTTAAACCACGCACTTAACAGAATCTCATTTCATATCGAGTGCATATCCCCAGCACTCAGCAGAGTGTCTTTGTCAACCAGCCTTTTTGTATTTATGCAGGAGTCATTGGTTTGTCTTGCTTACTCTTGGTTGGAGGCTGTTTTTCCATGATACAATTATGTGTTGAGCACCTGACAATTACAGAACAAAAACATGACCGATGAGCGCAGCGGGGGACAACTGCCTGCTGTAATAGTATGAACAAATAGAGAATGGTGGGTGGTTTTGCAGCCGGCATTAATATGCAAGAGGGTATTAATAAAGGCTCTGACAGAAAGGGAAGATAAAGACTCACATTTGGCGTAAAAGCAAACTTGCAAAGTAATAAACACGTTTCCAAAGCCTTCCCTCTGTGCACGCCCGCTCCTTACCCTCGCATAACCCCCTTTTTCATGAAGACTTTCCAAATCAAAGAGATTTATTTCTTCCACATTCTATTCTTTTCCCGCGTTGGATGACATCAACTGACATTCATTATCCTGTCTCATTTTTCACCCCTTTCCTGCCACCAGCCCTACTCCAATCCTCTTTGATAAGAACCTGCCGCATTCAATTTGGGCCAATTAGTTGCTGTAAATTTCAAACTGGCAGCCCGGGTCTCCAGACATGGCCATACAAGACTCTCCGGTGATTAGATGGAAAAAGGAAACCCTGGTTGGCAAATGGGAAATGTTTGAGGACATCTTCCCCCCTCGTACACAGCAGGCTTGGTATCTCTTGGGAGATAGAGATAAAAGAGGAACGGATTGAATCCAACCAAGCCAGTGGTTTGAATCGACTGCAGAGTTGTTGTCCATTTTTGGATTCCTGAGCTGAATGCCCCATAGACTTCGTTATGCCCCTATAAGTTTAGTGCTTTGCCAACAAATCCAGAAGTTTGAGGGTTTGAAAAAAAGAAAAATGAAATTCCCTTCCCCCATATTACCCTCAGGAATCCTTAAAGTCTGGTCATTGGGTCTTTTGGTGTCAGATTAATAGCTGTCACAGTGGTGGCTCGCTAAACATGGGATTTAGGATCAGTCCATTTGTCAGCGAGGGGAGTGAGTTTCACTTGGATGAGTGCAAACAGTAAAGAAAGGGCTAATTCAGACAGGAGCAGGTGGTTAGTTAGAGTGCAGGGAGAAGATGAGGCTTTTTCCCTTCCTCTATCTGATATTTGCCCTTCTGTGCACTCCTTCATCCTTGTTCTTCCAGTTTTCTGCTTCTTTTTTTAATTGGCAGGTGGGAGTAGACAACATACACATTTGATGTCTTCTGCTCTATCTCTTCCTTCTGCCCCGAAGCGCTGGATCTATTTTCTTCCCTCTAACATAGAGAGGGCATGAAACTTCGACTGACCTTTAATAACTTTCCTGGCTATTCATCATCTCTCCCCCAAGATAAAAACAACATCCTTTCATGCTGATTCATGACTCATTTTTGGAATGAGTTCCAAAACTTCTCGTGGCTCTTTCATCTCCTCGGTCGACCACTTTGCCGTAGAAAGAGCTGTCCTCTGATGGCTTTCCTTGAGATTAACATCTGCAATTGCGGAGATATAGCCATCATACGAAATGTCGCCGGCTTGAGGGACCCTGAGTGAATTATTATGTTGATTCATGCCGAGTTTACATTACCTACTTATTGGAAGAATGTGGCCCGGCAAGCTGGTGTGGCAAACAAAATCGATCTGGTTCTATGCACAGGTAGAGCGGAGGAATCATGTAGTTGATAGTTTGGTGATTTCACCAGCAGAGGTTATGAAATGTGTGTATAATGTATGTCTATAAACATAATAGAGCAGATATAAATATGAATGATGTTATATACAGATAAATGAATACACTAAGATGTTTCAGCTTGTGTAGTAGCAGCAGTTAGTATGTAATAATTGGTGTAATTATACAGTGTGGTTAAATGAAGCTGATCCATTCAATTGTTTTCAGTATAAAATGTAATATATGTAAATATATAAATATGTATATTCACAGTATGAACAGTAATAGTGCAGATGTGAATACAAATGATTAAATATAGCCAACATTATACGCAGAGTAGACTAGATATGCAGCAGAAAGTAAAATCATCATGTTGGTTTTCCAATTTAGGTAAACACTTAAAAACACATTTTTATTATACGATATTATAAAAGATTAATGATTCCATCTTTCATCAACATTCAGTTACAAACAAAACACGACTACTACACAGTGACCACTTGATAACCACCCCGTGTAACTATGATAACTTGGTATTTTCCCATTCGAAGCATTACAAACCATCAGCTTTAGGAGATGATGAGTTCCTGAGGGACATATTACTGGATGCACAGTTCAAAGTGGAAACTCTTAAGTCCATTTAAAAGTTCTCTCTTTTCTCCACATCACTGTACGATCTCGAGGCTGTTTGTTCCCACAAGTCTCCTCTCTACATCCTCATCCAGGAACCCAGCGTTGCCAGGGGCAACGGCTGCGTGAGTCACCACCTTCCTTTTCAACTTGTCTGGCAAAACTAGCATTGCATTTCTAATTGCTGGAATGAATTTTAAATGGCAGCATGATGTTATGCAGCGGAATCGTGATTGTAATAGTTTTGATTAAATTTGATAGGGGTGAGCAGACAATTTATCTTCCGAGGAGAGGAAAAAAAACCCAACAAAACAACTCTCTGTGGATAGCCATGTAAACAGGATTATTGTGCGGAATTGTCTGTTTATGCAATCATAAACAGCTTAAACAAACTGCTTCAGCCTTTGTTTTGGCAGCGGTCGTGTTATTACTGCATATAAAAGTGAGCACAACTAGTCGAATCTAATCGTATTAATCACTTAAGTGAAACAGAGTCGAGCATCAAAATAACGCAATACATAATTCATTTCATTTTTTTACGACGGCCCGTGTGCGGCGGAGGATCGTTGTGTAGTGCCAAATAAAACTTTCAGTGTCTTTGCACCTTCGCCACTCTGAATCTCCCAGGCAACAAAATAATTTTCCCGCCACGGTTTGCTCCGTGTTGAGCCATTTTTGTCAATTGCAACTGTGTTTGGAGAGCTGCTCAAAATGCATGAGACCAGTAATAAGGCTCGCCGGGAAGATCATGATTAATCACCCCCCCCAACAACCCTTTCTCGTTGTTAAGTTTCACTTCCTCTAACCCTTTTCTTCACAAAATCACTTGGTCTTGAATTTGGCTTTAATATCCTGCTTCTAACCAGTGGACGGCGGGTCGGGCTGCACTGGATTCAGGTGAATGTGTGAATTATTTTAATGTCATTGACTTTAAATGTCATTGAGCCAACTCTCCAACCGATATGGCTTCAGTAGAGCCACGTTATATGAGCATCTCCAGGGTTAAATCATCAATTCTTTCTTTTTTACGTCATGACCTTCAGGAATTCAAGTTACCATAACTTTTATGAATATTTGTTCTTGTCTTGTCTTTTTGCCATTTTTTTTATTAGTTTGAGACGTTTCTAAGCACTGTGTAGGCCAAAGTGTTTGGTCCCAAAATAAAGAGGCACAGCTTTCTAGTTTTCTGTGTAGTACAACTCTATATTCCTAGCATTTGTCATGGATCTTTAAAAACGCGTGTTTGTGCCATGTTGTTTTTGTGTCTGCGTGAGGGATGATGTTTGTCATGTGGGCTTGGTTGGTGTTGAATATCGCTCTAGGCTGTGACGAGGTACTGTAGTCCCACCGAAGCGATGGATGGCTCACTGCTGGGCTGGGAAAGTCTCCAGTTGTTACTCAGCCCAACATCACAGGGCACTTTTTACCTCTCTTAATCCTGCTATCGTCTCTTCTCTGTCTCCTTCTCTGTCCTCTCAATTACTGCTTGACTTCTAATCCCTTTTGCCCTCCTCGGCACTCCTCTTCCAATTTCTCCATTTCTTTTATTTCACTTTAATATTTCTCGTTTGCTTTGTGCCTTTGTCACGTCACCCTTTTTCTAATGGGCTTACGCCAGGCATGAATGCGTCGCCACAATCCAAAGTCTCCTTGCTCCGTGCGAGGGCAGTGAAAGCGGGATCTACATTCACGCCGCGTGCCCTCTGACCTTGGCGAAGACGAAATCAAGGGAGCGAGACAAGGAGCGGTTTCACCTTGTTTCCTTCGTGACTCTCTGATGGCTGCACACGGTTAGCACCTCACAAAGGACCTGTTTTATTAGCCCGGTCTCATTCACCCTGCAGTAAGCACTCTCATCTGCTTCCTCCATCCCACTTTGCTAAGAGGATATACCGAGAACTGTGTTTAAGATGTCCCTCTGATACACGTTTGAGAAATTCAATTTTTATGATAAATGTGATAGCGGTGTTTGTGTTTATCTGAGGCATGAAAGGGGCACTTCTAAAGATTCAGAAATCCAATTCCTACTTTATCTTGTATGATCTCAAACTATATTTTAGCTGAGTCTTATTAGAAATGAGTTGCAGTTTTTTTTTTCTTTGAAACATGACAAACTCCAAATCCTAATGAATTAAAATGGTGCAATCTAGCCTCCGTTTGATCTTGGGCTGCTGGACCCACCTGTCTAGTTAATATGCGGCGCAAAGCTAAAACATAATGTATCAATCTTTAAGCTTTAAAACTGATGACACTCACGTAATCAATGTTTCATAGCGCGGTTGCATAATTCACTTTGATCTTGCCCAAGCAGCTGAATATTCATAGAGTCTGCACCACTTGAACTCTATACATAGCCAGTAATCCATATGGAAATACTTACTGGACCATCTTTTGGGATTCTGTTCGCTGTTCACGACTTCCAATGCATTTAGATTTCATGACAATATTTAATTTGACATCTCTCGTTCCCCCCCGTGACTGACATGGTTTAAACTGTTCCGATAATCACCATCAGACTAATTGGCCATTTATCATCAGTGATGTCCTCTTTAATGGAATTTGGAGACATTTCTGACCTTTCACTTTTTTCCCACTGTTGTAGAAGCACTAGAGCTTCTTGTGTTTGTGTGTGCTCACCATATTAAGCCTACTACCTCAGCTGTTTGTACATCTTTTCAGTTCAAGTCAAGTCAGGTCTCGAGTCTTGACAACAAAGGTTCAGTTAAGTTGAACATTTTGCTTTCAGTGTTGTGATAACAGCGTTTTCTTGAATGGCTGAGAGCAAGTCTGTGGCCCGATGAATAAATATTTTAAGGATGTGGCTGCGCAAAGCCTGCCTGTCACGGCATCTTTGAATTTTATTGTTTTTTCAAATGTATGAGCTTCAAACTTGAGTCTTGACTACTTTTGGCTCTCTAATCTCATGTCAAGTGAAGTCTTCTGGAGATAGGTCTCAGAAATAAGTCCATATGTTCTGCTGCTTCTCACTCAAGAGTGTCAAGTCTGCAGCTCTGCCCACTACCCTGAAATGATAAATCAAAAAGAAAATAGAGGTTTTTCCTTACCTCTTCCTTTCTTATCCATTTTTGAAAATGTGGAAAATTCTGAAATATTTAAAAGCAGCTCTTGGCAGCAATCGCGTGTTATTCAGTCTCAAAATAAATATCTTTTCATAGCCAGCCTTTTTCAACCTCCTGTTGGTTTGTTCTTACTTTGCAGAATTATTAGACCTCAGCAAATGTGAATTTGATTGTGCTTCTCTTTAGGCTGCGAAAGCTCCTAAAGCAGCATTAGAAATGACATTGACGAAATCCCATGGTCCCATTTTTGGAGTTTATGATTGTATCACCTGATATTCGTCAGTAGATAAACCTCCCAGTAAATTTAGATGTCCTGGAAATGTCAATTTTATTTATGCGTCCCTACAGTTTCCCATTTTTGTTGGACAAAACAGTGCCACCTCAGGGTCCATTTAGTTGCTATCCTGGAAATTTTCACTATTGACTTGACACTATTGACACTGGTGACTTTCAACTTTTTTCCTGTAGTAATTATATCAGTATAGTTTTACAAAGATCTTCCACGAGCCTGTCTGCAAATCAGGCAACTCCACCGGGTGAAGTCATCTGTCCTGATGGAAGATCTGTCTTGTCTGTGACTGTCCTCCAATTCACTCCCATAGCAGTCGCCCAAGTTCAGTTGAGCACACGTTCTTGTTCAAGGTTTCGTCTCTGTCTGGAGTGCTCTCTCCTTTTTTTTTGGCCTCCTTTGAAAGCTAATTATGCCGGGCTATTTTTCTACTGGGGAGCATGTCAATATTACACAGTGGGAGAGCTCTCATTCACCCCGCGCTGCATTCTTATTCATGAGCCTTAATTCCATCAATGGCCTCCTCAGCCACTGGACCATGGTTGCTCCTTACTATGGCGTGTTTTGAAGTGCAAGGGCTTGTAGCTGCCACAGAGAAACGCTACGCCCTAAAGGAGCGTCACTTGTTGCCCCACCCTCCCGCCATTTGCTTAGAACGCGTTCAAAAGTGTCGCCTATAAAGCAAGGGAAGGGCTTTTGTGGGTGTTGACATGGACCTAATTTTTTCATGTACATACTCATTGAGGCGGGGGGAAGGGAGGACGTGAGCCTCTTGTGAGGGACCTCACGGCAGAAGTGAACAATGTAACCTTGTCTGTGCGGTGGTGCAGCCGTGCCGTTTGAGATTTAGTCTTTATCGCGATTTTACGTACATCATCAGAAATCAGAAATTCTAATTATTGGTGCGGTTTGAGACTACTCCTCAAAACTTCGAGGAAAGTGCTGGATTTTGTGACCATAAAACATTGAGACTTCCAAAAAGGCTAGTTAGTCTGTATTTTTGCAAGCTTCGGAAAGTCATAACAACGTGATGATTGATTTTGTATCTTATCATAGATGAAGGGAGGAATTTTGTCCACCAGTTCTTTATCTGCCTTTTTTTTTTGACCCAAGGACTTGACAATAAAACAACTAAGAATTGCCGAAGAATTTAAAGCTGTGGCTGTAATCTGCGTCTGTGTCACAGGAGCAAATACTTCTGAGGATAAAGTTTTGAAGGGAGGGACGGAGGGAGGGAGACAGAGACTGTTTTCATAGTTGGAGGATGACAGAGAGGGATACAGCAGAGATAAAAGATGGTTCATCTGAGGTTCCACTACTCCTTTTCCCCTTTTGCTCGCTGACACTCTCACCGCACAATCAAGTTGCACATATCACCTTGAAAAGTTGAGTTTATTATCTATCTTTATTATATACAGTATACTGTATACAGTATAAAAGTTTTGGACACTCACCGTCTCATCCACTTTTGACTCTTTCTTGTTTTTTTTTGTTTCAAATTTCTCTCAACCAATTCAAGACAGTGCCTGGATCGCATCCTTCGCTGTTACAGCTGAGGTCTTTCTCATGATGCAAGCTCGCACTGAATGAGCTGAAGAATGCGCAGACACCCAATCGCTTGACAGCAGCGCAGTTAATAAAATATATACGTTTGAAGTTTTGATTCCAGTTGGGAAATTAGGTTGCTGCAGCAGCATAAAATAGTAAAATTCAACAACGTGAAAGACAAAATAAAAAATACAGGCAATAGAAAAAAAAGGCAGAAAACAAAAATAACAGTGGTATGATGGCATATTAAAATAGTCACTGCAGCGATTTTATGAAGTAAAAGTATAATTAAAAAGTAAATAGAGGAATTTTATGCTGAAAAACAAATAACTAAAACTATTTATTCTTAAAGGAACGGTTCACATGTTGGGAATCAGAATTCTTGCACGTCCTTTTCGAACTCCTGCCCATTAAAGATTTCACATTCAGGTCATTACGTGTAAGTCATAACTGCAGTGATGAAAATTTAAATACATCGAACCAATCGCTGTTAAAAATACTGTAGTATAATTGAGCATCTATTAATAGTAACTCTGAAATGAATATGTTCCTGATAATAATAACTAGCACATGTACTGTATATCTTTTAAAGACACTACAGCTAGTGGTATAGATATTAACTGTGTCACTGATAAAATACATTTCAGCCATGAAGTACTACCATCACTGTACTTCCGTACTTCATGTACTTCCGTGTGAATGGAGTGTTTTTGTCACTCTCAGAACCTTGTCGAAATGGTGGCTCCATTTTCCTTACAATCAATTGGTGAGGAGGTGGTCTTTTTGTACGTATTCACCCACGAGCCAGGACCAAAAGAAAAAAAAACTCCTTGGAGGTTTGCCGTGTGGCGTTAGAAACCATGGCAACAGCTCAGTTTGAACTTGACACGTCTTTGTGAGAAACAGCGAGGGTTAAGACCGAAGTTAGCTTGCATACCCACTAATCCTGCTTTGTGAGACAGCCCTCATGTCATAACGGATAGCAGAAATGATGGAATTAGGTGAAGGTAACACATTTCATGTTCGGCGCAATGACAAAACAAAGCGCGTCCTGGAAATCTGTCATTTTTTTCAAAGGGTTTTGCGATAAATCTTGGGCTGCAAACAGACGCTGACACCAAATACATATCGTAGTTGGGGGAACAAGCCGAGCAGAAACAAACAGACAGGATGACACACTCTCGACTTTGTGTTCCACTAGAATGCGACTCTCCTCTCTCCTCCTCCTCCTCCTCGGGCTGGATCTCAGGAGACCTGTTGGTGTGGAAGAGAAGTTAAAAGACAGCTAAATGTCTTGGCTTCCCCTTGACAAATTCGGTGGGACAGTGGTGCTGCGTGGGGTGAAATACAAGGAACGCCTTGTCACCTCTACCAGCACAGGAAAGGGCCCGAACTATATCAGTCTTTGTACTTCTTGTTCCCTCCTTATTCACCTCGCCTGCACTCCTGGTCTGTCAAACAAAATCTCTGAATAAATCGGAGGCAGTCACACCGAGTGCCCATGAAGTATGGCTTCTGAATTAAACCGCAGAGAAGTATTAAAGCGAAGGACATTCGCATTTTTAAATGACTAATAAAAAAATGATGAGATGAATCAGATATTAATTAGCTATTTGCTGAATCCAGCATTTCAATAAGCCCTTGCTTCCCTGGGCTCTAGGTCTTAGCCACTTTGTCAGAAGAAGGTGTGTGAGCACGAGCCAGTGTCATACTTTCTGAGTCATAACTCAAATCTGAGACATATATTGTTGGATTTAATTTCTTGAGAATATCATTCTCTCTTATTGCAGAAAAAGCGAAATAATCATGCATTAATCATTGTCTACAGCTTTTATAATTAATGTTTGCCTTTCAAAATTGCCTTGGAAATTCAAAACACTTTTGCAAGCTCAGGTTATATTTTGCCACCGTCCCACCACGAAGATAATTGATACACCTTGTACTGATTTAGGACCTTTGTGCCTTCATGGTCAAGTAAATTACTTTCCCCTCAGACTTAAGTTGTGACTGACAGTACCTTGGGCATATTGACATAAAGGAGACAGCAGAGTTCAGTCAAGCCCAAGCCTTTAATCCCAACCATGCTTCCTTCAGGACAATTCCTTAAGACCCGTGGTGATTTCCTGCATGCCAATGCATGCCTGGACCCTTGCCGAGCTATCGACGTCTGACCCCTCCTGTATAGAGCGCTGGGGTTACTCATAACCCCTGCTCGTCTTTCATTATTGAGATGTGAATGAGGAAGGTCAAGGGGTGGGCTCCCATCGATCGGTCAACACAGGAATATTTGATTGTTGCTCGGGTGGCTCTGCCAAGACACTCCTCTTTGTGACAACAATGGTGGCCATTTTGAATATAGAAAAAGGTTGAGGTGAGCAAAAAAAAAAAAAAGAACATACTGTTTTGAAATGGCTGGTTAAAAACCTGCAAGGTCATGCTCGGTCTATTTTATTACCTTCTTTTACTTCAAGAGTTATGAAACGGCAGCTGTGAAGCAATGTTATTTATTGCTATTCCTCGTGGGTTGTATAGATGATATAGACAGAGGTGCCTATTTGTCCTTTTGTCAGAATAGGTAATTAGCAACTAAAACCTCCTGCAAGCTAACGGCACTGTAGGTGACCGTTAGTGAAGCAATGCGGTCTCAGGCTTTGAAAAAGGGCTTTGAAGGAGGAAAGTGCTGGAAGCACATACTGGCCTAAGTCGGACATTGGAAGTTACCATGGTGACAGCGACTGGAAATGAAAAATCTGTGCTTAAAGACAGGCCTTGGTGTGTGTGTGTGTGTGTGTGTGTGTGTGTGTATGTTCTAGGGGAAGTGAGAGAGAGAGGGATGGGAGGGGGGGATCAGTGATACAGTGTGCTTATTGATTTGAGTGTAGATTATGAATACAGCGAATACAGTGCTATTCAATCGAGTGCTGGTGCGAGTGGTTTTTATTCTTTATTCTGACAATCCTCAGAGTGTCTTCCAGTTTTCCAACACTGAGCCCGAATAATTGTCCGAGCTGAGGATTAGAATCGTTTTGTTGCCGCCGCGCAGCGCACGCAGCCACACAAGCTCCCCCGAAGCACTCCTTTGACTCCAACCAGCAGCAGACGTCGCTCTTTGTGCGTAACAAACAAGACTCGATGCCTTGAAGGCGGCGGGCTGCGTTTCTGCCTCTCTGTTTTTTTTTATTTTTTATTCCCCATCCGCCCGTCAGAAGGCCGGCGCAGCAGTGGCACCACTGGATATCTGGCCGAAGAATCCGACGCTCGCAGAGATGTTCTTGAGATGGGCTTAAAATCTCAGCAGGGATGGTTCAAAAGGCTAACGCTGGTCAGCAATTCAATGGGGCTTGTCACTGGAATACTTCAGGATGGATTCCTTGTCACTGTAGAAGGAGCATATTGAGTGTGTGCATGCGGCCTGCCTGCAGAGCTGCTAGTGCTCATACATACACGACTTCAATTTAGCCTCCGGTTCACATATGAGCCGCGCGGCCGTACGCCCCTCGCAAATCTCCCTTCACACCTTGCGCGTCAAAGTATCGTTTTTTTTCAATATGTGACACATTAATATTCATACGACTGTGGTTGTAAAAAAGAAAGAAAAAAAAAATGTGACCCAATCCTCAATTTTTACACATTCCCCTTGGAATGAGGCTTAGCCTAAAATGGGCCTACAGGCTCAGAGTCCCCGAGGGCCGTCGCTGGAAGATAAATCAAGCGTCACCAGGAAGATAGGGAGCGGCATCATTTGTTGGCAAGAATAGAAAAATTCATCCTGGAAATCGTAAATCATTAGACGGGCAGGCCCCAGTGAATAAGCCTCACCCACCAAACAAATCGATTCGTGAAGTTATTGCACATTTCACTCCCCCCCCTTCTGCCTTGTTGCAGGCACCTGGAGAGACCCCGTGGGCGTCGCGATTTACATAGCGAGATTAGACACTTGTTTTTGACAGGGTGACGGATATTTAAATCACGCATTGAGCTTTATTTATTTGTTGACTTGTAATGGAAGAGATGCATCAAAAAAAAAAAAATAAAATAACGGATATCAGTGTCAGCAGGTTAGCTCGCTGGTCCATAAGTGGAGTAGGAGTACTTTTTTCTAATCAGTGCCTATTCTTCTCATCACAGCAGATTTCAAAACATGTCTTAATTAACTATTGTCCTCAAGCTAGTGGAAATAACTTTTCCTTTCACCCGTTTTGACTTAATAATAATGTCTGAAAACCCGCTGATTCTATCGGCTTCTCGCATACAGATTACGCTCAGTCATATTGAGGGCGTGCTTGAGGTTGCTTTGCTCGACGAAATGCCACTCATGCAGTGCAGAACCATCTAAGACAGTTGACATGTTACTTACTGATCATAACTGAAGGAAATATGTATCCCGCGGGAAACGATGGAGATACAACAGTGTATTGTATCTCGTGAACTGAGGGGAATTGTGTATATCGAGTTGTCAGCCCTCCGTGCCAGAAATCCCAGTCGCTGCAATCAGGAACTATATTATAACTATATATAATGCTCGGGCTTGTGTTTAAATTAGCTTTAATTAGCTGCTGCATCATATAAATCATACATCTCCGCTTGTATGGCGATATATATTGAATACGTGAATGCATGAATTTCTGCCTGTGGGCTGCTTCTCTCGCGATGTCGACAGTACAAAAGGAGCGATGATGACTGTCTGAATGAAAAAAATGTGTAATTTCTAAAAACATTTATTTCATTCACAGGATAAAACAAAGAGAGAGAGTGTAGATAATGTCTTATTTATTAGAATTTACACTCGGGTGAGAGAGGGCCGCGGCACAACGTGTGTATGTTTGTCTGCGCGGGAGAGACTAATATTGGCAGAGCTTGGAATCGCTCTCAAGTTTCAGCAAAACATCGTTCCTTACCGCACAATTTTCAAGATATGTATCTCCCGACATCCAAGGGAACGTCTGTGGATTATTCTGCCGAGTTTATCTTTGCCCTTTGGAGATGGAACTCAGACACTCGTGTCTGCGATCCAAAGGACCACTTGCTGTGTCCCTGCCTCGAAAGCGGAGATAAGCTGCACATGTGCATGCATATATGAAAGGGGGGGGCTGGCGTCGATGTCAAAGAGGATTCAGTACACAAGCTCTATTGTCTTCCAAAGAACGGCTGTATATTACCAGCGTGTAAAAGAATACAGTTGAACTGCAACAATATGAAGCAGCTCATCTAAATTAATTATCACGCCGGGCTGGGCTTTTATTGTATAATTTAAACAATACACTTGCAGTATAAACTCTTGCTACACTCCCCTTATAAAAGCAGTTTTACTGGATTTATTTGGATCAGTGTTTCTTTTTTTTTCTTCTTCTTCCTAATGTTGAATTTGGAAGCGCCCAACTCCCCCAGCACTCCTCCAGCATGTGCCAGCTTCAAACTTTAATGGGATTTTGGTGTGCACAGCCAGAGAGATGTCTACAGCATGTGCGGAATCACGGACTGACCTTTCAGGTGGAGAGAGAAATTGCATCACCTAATACCTGTTGTGGCACTGAAATAGATGGATTAATTTCAAAGAGGCTAGCTGAGCAAGTCTGATCTGTCTGCGGCTGGATTAGTCTGCCTTCAAAACGGCGAGAGAGGGACCGTATTCAAAATTCTTTTAAAGAAATCACAATGCTTCTCGGAGCTGGACGCGTCCCAGGGCTTAGATAAATAACACTGTTCTTAACTAATTTTCTACTCCTACAACTGCTTTCTTCCACGCTCGCTCCGCTGCGAAACGTATTTAGTTTCTCTTTGTTATAGCTCTCCACTCACACAGTCAGAGCGGTTTGGAACAAACTGTTAGGGTGACTTGGAGGTGAAGTAAACATCTGCTCGGGAGCTCAAAGGTTTGTCTTCCTTTCAATCAAGCTCACTCTCAGTAATATTCAAATGTCTTTAGAGATTTAAGGCTGATTTTAGATTCAGTAGCAGCCTTTGGTGCCACCAAACGATGCCACTAGAAATAGAAAATGCATTGTGTTTCTGAGAGAAGAAGAAACACCTGTTTGTGAAATGTTTACCGCAGCTGATCAACCTTTTGTTGTGTCAGTCAAGATCGCTCTGCCCTCCCGAAACCTCCTATGGCTTAAACCTCCCCGAGAACGTGCGGCCGACCCGAGGTGAATAAATTCCTCCTCAAAAGCGCGGCACGTCGCTGGAGGAGGAGTGCACCCCCCCCCCCCCCGAGGTGATAACCTTTCTCTGGCACTGACCTCAAATCCACGTGGTGCCTGACAAAGTAACAGCAACTCAGTCATAGTTTTCATCCTCTTTTCATCGCGGCCTCAAAGACAAAAAAAATGGTTTGCTACTAAAAAGGACAAACTTTCATGGAAAAAAAAGAAAGATCAGATTTTAGATGACTTATTTTGTGATCATTTCAGGCCAGTTGATTATTATTTTATTTCAGATTTGGGCATGGATATTCGCACGTGAATGGAAAGTTTGAGTTTTCAACTTGTAGATATTAGGGGGAGTGAATATTTCAACTTGAACTTGATATGACCTCTGCTGTGCACGTTGGACTTTGCTCTGTTTTGAATACATATTACCGAATACACAGTTACCACAAGGTGAGTTATGCTTCTTTACACAAACTGTAAAGAGAGGCGAATTGTCAGGAAGGATTTCTCCTCGCTATAGGCTCCAGAAAGTGAGGAAATATTGCAAATATTGCAAATCAGCAGTAGAAACCGTTTTGACCGTTGCTTATACTTGTCTCATTCATCACCGTGAGCCGTAAACGAGCCCAATCTCCCTTCTCAGTTGTGGCACATATGGTTTTAGTCATCACCTCAGTGAAAGTGCCTACTTGCCCAAGCGAGCAGCGGAACGGGGAAAAGCATTTGTTTATCAAGCTTCACTTTAGGTTCTTGGATTGTCGCCAAACAAAGAACCTCGTAGACAAATCCATGCATAGTCCCCCGTCCGCGAATTCTCAGTAGGACTTTTTTGAAAATACTCAAGAAGGGTGTATCTCGCAGCGGTTGTGGTGCCACTGTATTTTTTTTCTCTCTCTCTCTCTGATTGTTGTTGCGTTGGGATGAAGAGTGGCTTATCTTCCAAATACAATATTAGAGAGAGGGAAAACTGTGATGTAAAAAAAAAGAAAAAATCGCATGAAAGCTACTAATCTGTGTGAATGGCTCAAAGGGATTATGCTTGTCGGGAGGAGGAAAAAAAAACGAGCTCAAGATGCTCTTTTTTTTTTGAGAAATAGCGCTGAATTTATGTAAGCAGCGGAAGAAGTTCGCGAGAGATGATCAATCTTGACCTTTGTTTGACCATCCCTAAAGAAACTCTTATTCCATGCTTAATAAAGCCTGATAAAGGTCATTCATATAGGTCATGCACATACATGCTCCATCCTCTCTATACCCACCAGTCACTCGGCACTTTATTCATTTCTGCTTAGTTCCACATAGTTAATCCTATAAAAAAAAGCAATAGGGCTCATGTTTTGTCACCCATAGTGTTTGTACAAACAGTGTGACAGAGCTTTTTTTTTTTTTTGCTAATGCCACCCGGGAGGCAAGCAATGCCGCGATGAGTTCATCTCACGTGCAGCCGTCTCCATATGGGACCGTTGATGGCATCGACGATCATCTGTTGAACGGGGGGAACGGCGCTCGCGCGCGCCCGGGTGCAGATGTTCATCCGCGCTCACGAGAAGTGAACCGGAAAGGCTCTCGAGAACAGCGAGCCCTTCGACGCCGCGCTTTAAATACCGCACAATGTCGCCGCGTCGTATGCATTCCGTCCGTGTGTTCTTCATCCTCTTGTGCTTTTTTTTTTTTTTTTATTAATAGTGCCTCTCTTACTGTTTTGGAAACAAATTGTGCAGCTTTCAGAATAACAGCAGCGGTGCCGTTAAAGATAATCTACCAGCATGTATAGAAACGCAGTAACAGAAACTCTGTGTAGGCCGTGCGGATACGGATGCAGCAATCGTCCATCATCCTTTGGATTAACATGCAGCCTTTAAAAGGTTCTTACAAAATAGGCGTCCGTTTGAATCCTGACATGAGAACATGAAGTGTACTTCCAAACTGCACAACCTTTTAACCTTTGACCACTGTGGTTGAGCTGGTCGGTAGCTGGTCGGAATGCGTTATACGCGATGCGCAGGGCTTCCAGTTCAAACGGGTCACATAGATGGATAGATGTCAAGTTAAAGTCTTATATTAACATGTAGCACTTAGATGAATATCTCAAAGCTTTTACACAACAAAAAAAAAATCCTCAGACAGAAAGATGGGATATGAAGATGTGAGATGGATTCTGGGAGAATCGATACAATGTGCTGTTGCCGCGATGCATTCAGATGCTACCCAAGCAAAAACACTGCTGTTGCAGTTCTAATCAGCGGAGCAGTGTCAGTGCTTTGCTTTAGATCATGTTGTTGTTTCGGGAAGTACAAAATTATCATATAATCTTTTAAATAATGATACTGAATCTTTCCATTTGATTGACACTGCGCGTATTAAACGCCGGTCGGTAAACAGGCGTACCTCAAGGAATTTAACTGGGGTGATGATTCTGTCAAGGCTGGTTTTTTTTCGTGTTTGTCTCTTTATTTATATTTCCGTGCAAAACACTTTTGCAATATGATCAATTATAATATGCACCGGAGCAGCACAGACAGCGTAAAGAGGACTCCACAGATTTAACATTGCATATTGTTGTAGGACTCATGACGGACAGTTTCAAATAAAGGATTAAAAGAATTGTATCAAACACTTCCTCAGCTTCAGAAGTCTGGTAAGCTCAGCTTTTCAAACTGGTAGTCTTCAGCTCCAGCCGAATATAAAGGGGCTGTATAAAATCATTCTCACACATGCAAATGTTTTTTTCCCCCAGACTTGTAAACAGAGCTTGATGTATAAAATTGGTGGGTCTCTTCGACGGGTTGGTCAGACCACAATTTACAACAACATCATTTTGGCTTTGACTTAAATCAGATAATTTCGGTGGCGTTGGAGCCAAAGTAAATCCGTTTAACCTGTGTGCTGACAAAGTCCAAAATAATGGACTTTAGCCATGCACCACCCAATTTTACAGTATAACCTTTCTTTGCCAACTGACTAACAACAGCAACAGAGCTTTTCTTCCTGCATCTATTTTGCCACCAAACTAAACAGTCGAGCCTTCAGTGCCATTACCAAGGGAGCACAAATTCATTTTGCGGTGGAACTTTTCTGGTGTAACTGGTTATTGTATATCTGATAACTACTGGGGATGTCACGCTGACACAAAATGGCTTTGCCGCTTTCCACCTGTAGCGACTGACGCGAATAAAATAATTGCGTTTGCAGAAATTCTCTCGCTTTGAAAAACCCCCCTTTGTTAAGTAGAGGTCCGCAGCACTTAAGCGGGCGAGTTAATGAAATCATTGTAGTTTAACTGAATTCAATTGCATAAACCCAACCCTCAGGCAAAAAGCATCTCTTAGAGAGCATTAGCATTGTTGTTACAGTTTCTTTGAGAATCCCCAGCTTGGAGCAACTCCAAATAACTGAGATTATTAACATGAAATTCTATAGTAGATCCACAACTTGATTCTTAACATGCCTCTGTATGTGAATAATGAGATTCTGAACATTCCACACCAATCAACGCTCAGCAGTTACCTCTGAATGCTTCTTGGTTTTTCTCAAGAGCTGATGCACAGACTCAAGGCCATTGCCATTTTCTTTAGGTTTTCATGGGAGTCTTAAAGGTTGTTTTTGTGTGTGTGTGTGTGTGTGCTGTGCCAGGAGACAGCCTGAATGAGAAAAGATGGATGCTGCGACGTGCAGCTGGGAAAGATAATGAATGAAGTCGACCGTGGGTGGCGAAGACCATCACTAAAGCGTAATGGGTCCCAACAGAGGGATGGGGATATTGACCCGTCCGTCACTTTTTTTTTCTTCTTTTTTTTTTCTCCCCTCCCTGTCTTACAAATACAAACTCTCACAAGTGTGTACACAGTCTGACACACACGCACGCACACAAACACTGCAGCGTCCACATGAAAGAGACAATTCCAACACTGCACACAAACCACACACCCCGCAAGTCCCCGAAGCACCTCGTGCATCTTTTTCTCATCTTGACACAAGAACTAATGCCAGTGTGTGTATGGTGTGTGTGTGTGTGTGTGTGTGTGTGAATTTCCTGGAGGTGGGGCACTTTGGACATGTTTGCTCTTTTTAACTGAAAGCAAATGGGAGAGTTTGCACTCCCCGACAGGAACTGTTTCATCAAACGCGTACGAACTGTCGAAGAGCTCCCGCGCAGAGACACCCTCCGCTCAATGCAGAGCGCCAGGCGAAACCACCTCTGTTCTTATTTCCCTCACTTCAAGCAAACTTCTTCGATACGGATCCTCTGGAAAATCACTCAAAGCAAGTTTCTGTGTTGGAAGCAGATTTAGAATTGCGTGTTTGTTTGTTTTTTTTTCCTCCTGAACTTTTAAAAAAGCTGGGGAACCTTTCTCTGCTTCCACTTGGTTGGTATTTTCCTTCTGATATAAATCACTTGAGTTCTGAAAGGGAACAGTGGTGCACACCAATTCTCTTTTATTACTCCCCAATGTGGACAAATCTGTCTAGCTTTGACAGCAGCTGCACCATCCCTGTCTTAGACTACTGGCTGTTTCTCTCTCTCTCTCTCTCTCTCTCTCTTTCTTTGATTCATTTGTTCACCCATTTATTTATTTATTTATTTTTTGTGTCAGTGGTCAGTTGACTGAGAGGACTCAACCCACTTACTGTACATCCCGGGCAGCAGCAGGATCAGCCAGCGATTACAGTCATTACAGTTTGTGCTTACATAGGGCTCTTGTGCTTTGTGCCACATCTCCCCTCGTCAGCTGGCAGTCTGAGCTCTAATCTGCCAGTTATAACAAACAGCAGACGAGGGAACGGGAGGAATAAAGCTACGAGGGAGGAAGGAGCGGGTGAATGCGGATGAAAAAGGGGCCAGTTGGTGGCCAAATTGCAAAAGATGGAATTTTGTGTCCTCTATCTCTGATAGATGGTTACATCCAGATGTAACCTTTATGTGTCCAGTGTACAGCTAGGTCCAGTTTGTACACCTGTAACTCATGTATCTCTGTTACATGTGATCCAGGGAAGAAATCTCAACCTTTTGTTTGCTGGCAAACGCCAACATGACGCCAATTAGCTCATCTAGCCTGCGGTAGTTTCCGACCACCTGCTGTCTCCTTCCTCCTGTATTGACTATGCAAACCACACATTCCTATTCGCATTTGAATACATCACTCAGAATGGATCCATTTTCCTCTCCCCCTGCTAGTTCAAAGGGCTCCGTCAGAGTCAAGTGTGTGATGAAATCCTAATTACCCCCCCTAATTGGTAATTGTGAAGTCGTCGTGGCACGTGGTGTGGGCAGCTTCTCCCGCTATCGATCGCCCTCCTACTCCGCCATTGATTTGCGCTTGATACATTTAATTGTAATTATTTCTCCACCTTATTTCATTACCCTGCAAGATACGGGAGCTTTTAAGATGCTAGTGGAAAACTGATCTCAGGAGGTATTTGTGGCTGTGTGTGTGTGTGTGTGTGGAGGTAAAAAAAAGAAAAAATGCACAGCAGTGATAACGGGGATTTTGAATGTGGGTCAAGAGAAATGTTAGGGCTGGGATTAAGTTTGCAATCCACATAAACATTATGATGTTTAATCCCTCAAGAGGAAGTTATTACAAACTATGATTAAAATTCCAGATTTGGTTCGGGCTTAAATTCAAGGCCAGCATTGTTAAATCCAAAAAAAAAAAACATGCTGTCCACCCGCAAAACAAGCCAAAAGCTGCATCTTACGTTGCCTGTCCAGTTGTGCCAGTGTATATGTTAGTGTCTCTGCTCCCTAGCTAGTTACATCTTTTATCCATCCCTCCCCTAATTCTATGTGACACTTAATCTTAACTTGTGCTCTCACTCACTGATTACACCCCCCGCCCTCCCCCCGTTCCAAATAGAATAAACCAGAAATGGCTGTAAGGAAGAAGGGTGCAGAGATGAGAAACCTGCCTCTATAATTGTTTCTCGGTTTCATAGGCTTGACCCCTTATTTATTTGACTGGCATTTACTGCCTGGGAATTAACTCTTCTTTGGCACGGACAGGCTGCAGACAGCTGACTGGAGTGAGTGAGTGAGCGGCTAAGGGTGATGGTGTGTGGCGGGGGGTGTGCGTGGGTTCATGAACCCATAAAGCTCGCATGGGAGCGACTCGGCGGACCATATCTCATTACTGGGTTGGTTTCAAATGAGATGGGCCCCTTTTTTTGCTTGTTCCTCACTGGTTCGATTGATTAGTCGGCAGCCAATCAATGTTAATTAAGGTGTAGAGAATCCTTTAATTGTGCCGTATGAATCATTGTGTCAGACCCCGCCTTGACCTTCACAAGACTTACATTGCGAACGGCCTTGCTGGGGGAATAAATACCTTTTATATATTGCGAGATAATGGTAGTATAGATTTGATGGATGGTGATCAAGTATATACTGTAGCTCGCTGCAGCCGTCCTCATAAAGATCACAAACACAATGAGTGTTCAAATAGAAACCGGACCGACCTTCATATCCTGGGCTTGCAGAGCACCGACAGATCAATACTTGTCAAAACATTTAAGAGTTAATGTTGTGAGATAAGCGTTGCTATTATGTGTGGCGAGGGGCTCTCTGTGCATATGAAGAGGGGCTTTTGATTGATGACTGCCAAAAACAAAATGGCACATGAGAACACCACAAGCAGCCATGATTGTGCTTTTTTATGAAGACCTACATTTCATGTTGGAGCCGATTTCGCACTCAGTTGATTGTGTCTACCCCCTCACACCTCCCTTCCTACTGTATCTACCAGCACAACCATCCATCATGCAGTAATGGCAACATAGCCTAGACATGGTTTAAAGCTGGTTTGTAAGTCCATGACGTGGAACTCTGGTCCTCAACAGAAAGATGAATTTACCCACGACAGTGCCTCCTGAATCTAAAAAAGAAGGGTGAACTCCGCCCCAATATACCATGCTTTATTTTCCTAATATTTTCAACTCTTTAGCATTATTCAGGATGGTATCTGAGGCAGTTTCCTGTTTCCCTATACTGTATGTAATTCATCAGTTAGTCGTGTGCCCTTTAAGTAAAAACAGTGTCTACAATGTGTAAGCAAGAGCTTGCACAAAATAAAATATTCCATCTTCTACAGAGCAACTGAACAAGAAAAAACATATACATCTCCAGGGATACAAAATATAGCATACAACACTGCAACTGTTTCACAGTATGTTCTTTTAAATGTAATAGCTCTTCCTAAGCCATCAGATCCCAGTGTTTCAACACAAAAGGTATTGTATATTTAGATCTATGCCACCTCTTCCACTTTTTGATGACCTAAAGTCAACTAACCTTGAACACATCCAAAATGGCCCCAAATCTATGGCCCCCAAGTCCTTGTTTAACCTTCTCTGGTACTACAGTGAAGATGGGGGACTTACAAGAGTCATATTTTGAAATGTGCTCATAATCAAAACAGCAGAGGCTAATATATCCAGGCTTTTAGTCACTGGTGTGGTCCACTTAATCTTGCACTTCCCATAATGCAACTTTATAGCTGTTTTCATTAGACCCTCCTTGGCTGGTAAATGCCAATGTCTCACAAACTCCACATCCTTAGTTTGTTATACAGGCTCCCTGATGTAAAAGTGTAGACTTTAAGCCCAGTGACATCATGGTGACATCAGGGTTATTTTGGAAAGACACAGAAGACTTAATGCATTTATTTTCTTAAGTTGAGCACTACTTCCTATTGCAGTTAAAGTGAAACCTGGTGTGTAAAAATGGCAGAGAGTCCTTTTAACATGTCCAAATTTAAAATCCTACCCAGTCCTGAAGCAAAGAGACTGGATGAATCATCTCCAGTGAAGCTTCATAATCATCATAATCTCTTCTACAAAATTAAATACTTTCAACTTCATTAACCGCAGACTAAACATCTGACTAATGTCCTGCTCTACATTGTGGTCATTTAGAAGTACGAGATTGTCTGATGTTGCTATTTTTCGTTTTCTTTTTTAAATGATCTTTTCTCTGTTTTCAGATGTAATAACCGGACCCAGTGTGCCGTTGTGGCTGGACCAGATGTATTTCCTGACCCTTGCCCCGGAACCTACAAATATCTGGAAGTCCAATACGAATGTGTACCCTACAGTACGTAGTCCTTAATTCCCTCACGCTCCTAAAGCACCTTCTAATGCTCTTATCTATTCTTACTTCCTTTTAACAGCAGTGACTGCAACAACCCAATCAACATGCATGCTAGCAATGTTCCGGATGTTCAAAAAATATCTTTGAATGTGCCATCCAGTTCAGTCGCGGAGATTAAGACGCAGCGGCGGATGGGAAGACGAGAGATGTTTCCTGTGATCTGAAAAACATCCTGCATGAATGCACAAAATATTCCTGACAGCGTTGTTTATATCTTACAGTATGTCAGTGTGGAGGGATGTTTACCCATTGGCGCGATATTGTTGTCTTTGTTGTAACTGACAAGAGCTTAACACTTTCCTCATTTTCTTCATCCTGCATGGCATCAATTATGCCAACAGTGTGCCAGCTTATACTCAGTTTTTACAAGCAACGTCTTCTGTGGGATAGCGGTAGTTTAATCTATTGATGATAAAGCAAGCGGATTGTAGGTACATACTGTAGATAAGGTTTTAAAGTGATACAAGAGGCGAGTCATTTGAGACCAATGTAGATTTGTCACCCAGAATAATACCGCTGCGTCAACATGCTAAAAAGAATCAAACTGCTTAGCCATTAATGTATTCAGTCAGAGACCGTGTTAGCTACTTTTCATTTTTCGATGGTGCTTGTCAGTGCCTTCCCATCATCTCCCATCAGCTTCCCCAGTTCACAGCACTTTAATATCTTTGAGGAATCATGTCTGATCATGTCACGTCTCTGTTAGCATAACAGCAAGAAAGGCCGTTTGACTTTAATCAAAATGAAACGCACTTGTTGTTTTCGGTTCAGTTCAGCTCAATGGACTCCAGTAAATGTTGAGCCTAGTGAGGCATCTCCGAAGTGAGTAAATAAAAAGGATTTAATTAGTGCAGCAGGTGAAAAACGCTGTCTGGCTGCACATAACTTGAGTGGAAACATTCGGGTGGGGAATGGAAGGATCAGCATGGGGTGACAGGATGAGCACACAGTCAGGAAGTCCAGGTGAGGTCAGAGGAAGTGGCACGGACATCGCCATATGACCTTAGGTATTGTGTTAGAATGACCTTTGAAGTGGAACACTCAAGTCACCATAATTATGTCTGCCAAAATCCTGACATATTGCGTTGCTTGATCAGAAATTATATACAACTGGAAATATTTTGTCTTGGACATTTCTTTGTAGTCTGCAGCTTTTTTAGGTTCAAGCGAACCCTCTTGGTTCAAATTCAAATCAAAACCATCTTTTTAACGTTTGATGTCCGTACATGGCTCCCTCAGCAGGATGCCTGGCGGAAGCTTTCATGATGTGAAGTAATAACCGTTTCTACCAGGGAATCATTGCTGGCAGTGGCTCTTTGCAGTGTCCACATTTTGCTATCTCAGCCACCCAAAGTCAGTGTCTTTCCAAGGTGTCCATGTAGGACACTGACCCAGCCAAAGCTGCTGTAATGGACAGAAAAACTTCAAATCTGAGTTTCTATCTAAATATTCTGTGTGCTTTATTCATTGATTGCCAAATTTGGACTTTTGATAGCCCAAATTTGTTCCAAGTGACTTTCCAGCTTCAACAATGCTTCCATCCACTCAGATTTTCAACTTACTGTAGCACGCCATTGTTTTAACAGTTTTACTTGTAGAAGTCAAGACGGACATTGTCCCAGTGTTGGGAACTGGCAGTGTGCGAGTATTTTTGTTTTTACTTTTTTTACACCAACCCCTTAAGGGCAGCCGCGCTCCCTTTGGTTGTAGTCAGATGGTGATCATTGCCCACTGGAGGGTGAAACTGCAGTGATACTCTTTTGTCTTGTTCTGTCCCATCCTGCTTTTGTTGCCAGTTAAGTTTGGCAAACATAATAGGTTGGTTTTGCTGCCCTGGCTTAATCCTGGCGACACTTGCTGTCCCGTGGGAATCGTGTGGGATCCAGAACACCCACGACATTCCCAATTCATAGACTTGATTACCCACCTTCTACTACTAGAGGCTGACACAGGAGTGCTTCGTTTTTATTCCCTTCGCCCAATCCTAAATTATTTCTACCCGATATCCCACGGTTAAATAGCTTATGTCAGTCCCAGTCCCATCACATCCTGATTCCATTACTTTCACTTAAGGCTACTGATGTCACTTTTCTGAATTTATATGAAGGACACACTCATACATTTTGCCACAATGCAAAAAAAGTCTCCCATTCAGTGCAGAGGCTTGGTTTTGCCACCCTGTTCTGATCCCTGTGACACAAAGTAATAGCTGTGCTGCCCAACGGAAATTCCCACAGGACCGTGGCATTCCTATTTAGTTGTATGCCTCCACTGCCTTCTACCTTCTTTTTTTTGATAATATACTCAACTTCCTTTACAAAAGCAACATCAAAACACGTAACAGTCCACTGAATTGTTTGAAAACTGCTTCTGGCAGCTTTGTTCCAGTAACATCGAGGCCGCCTATTAAGGGTGGACCAGGGAGGGAAGCAGGGGGCACCTTGTCTGGTGTAACTATGGATTGTGCCCAGAGCCATCACAGGATAAAAAAAATCTGCTGGCAATGCATAAAGTTTGCAGAAGTCATGTAGGCGTTTATTTGTATATTAATTTGAGCGGGGAAGCAAAGTGTAATCACAAGCGGTCACTGGAGACGGACTCTGAGACGGGTTTTATCGCAGGGTGTGAATTCAATTCATCTGTGACAGCCTAGTGGACTCTTTCCTTCCTCCCAAATAAAGCAATCAGATCCTTTTTTGGCTTGAACGAGCCAGAACTGGAGACAGTTCTTTGTGTCTTGTTAAATTTTTAGGACCTGCGCTGCATAATTAATCATGAACTACTAGAGATCAATTGACATCGCCTGTTGAAATCGCCAAGAAAAGGCTGAATAGTTTCAGCCGGTTTGCTCAATTAATTTACGACAAATTAATTTGGTATTTACGTTGGGAAAAGGCTCGTGTTGTAGAAATGACTGCTCAATTCTGGATGGGCTTTTAACAGAAGTCTCCTTACCGAGTGCCTGAGACAGACTGAAGGATTTGAGTGTCTAATAAGAGGAGCAGCCACCCATGACTCCCAACTCTCCTTCAGTGGTGAAGTCTTGACTTTGTATTCCACTGACAAGCTCTCCCTCTCCGTCCTACTACTCTTTTTCTTCCAAGTCTCCCTCGCTTTCACTTACATTTTGTCCTTTAAGTGCTCTCACTGCTGCTGCCCCCCCCCCTCCTCCCTATATCCCTTTATTTTCTCCCTCCGTTCCCTCACTGCGCAATCTCAGCTGCCCCTCCTCCCTTCCCTACCACCTTCACTGACAGCTTTTATCTGTATTCTGCTTGGGGAGCCCTCTTTTCTTTTTAGGATAAATTACCGCTCGCTTCTCTTCTCCATATCTTTATAAGCCGGCGAGATCGTACAATCAGATGTGCCGTTAATAATGGCAGAGGAGTGTGCTAAATCGATGGACACATGCCGCAGATACAATATTGATTTTATTAATTTGCAATTTGATCCGCTCCATCAGTTGTAATGGAGAAGGGAAAAAAAACAAAACGTTACAACAATTACTCCTAAGAGCGGCGAGTGTTTGCCTGTCCTGCGTGGCGGTGCCACAGTACGCGGCAATCCATCATATTTTCATTTGAGCTTCCATCTGAATAATTATTTGATATGAGCTGTGTTCCTTTTGGGGAATAGCATCATATTGAACAATAAGGGAGGTAAAATAGAAAGGTGAAGCAATCAAAAAAGAAACTGATACACACTGGATTAAAAAAAATATGTACTTAATACATAAAACTGAATGTCATTTGCATCTTCACACCCTGTAGGTCACGGTGGCGTCTTGTGAACATTAGGATACCTTCATTTTTTATCTGCCGGAGGACTCCTTCCTCTTTGTGCAAGTGCGGTTTGTGCATGTTCCCACATGCACTTTACAGATTAGTAAGGCTACCCTCAGGCAGAAGTGACGTGCTGACCCTTTATGATGACTCATAAACATGACTGTGCTCCCGTGGCTGACATCTGTCTCCCCGCCCCGCCCTCTCACCTTGACTTTCCGCGGTTCAGCGGAGAGACGAGTGTCTATTCTCTTAGTGCCTTATTAAAACCTTTCTCCCCCGCTTGCTCCGTCTTTCTCACCGTGTAACTTTCGTTTTAACAGCCCCTCCCAAAGGTCGAGCTCCTGAGAGGTCAACACAACTGTGTCTCTCTTCCCCACCTACCCGGTGTTCTTCCTCGGCAGTAATGAAGCAGTTACATCCCCTCGGTGGCCCTTCAAATTCTCAGACTTGTCACACAAGAGAGTGCATTCAAACTTGCTCTGTCGCCGAAAGACTCAGTTCAGTTGTTGACAGCTTGATGTTACCTTTCTTGTCCTTCTCCCGGGCATCAACCATCTCCCTTCAGTAATTAGATCTACCTTCCCGCGTAGTTTCCATGGCAAATTGACTGATTTGGTCCGAGCGAGCGGTCAAACCCCTCGTTCCTAAAAAAAAATGAGGTAGGGGATAATTACTCATCCTTTCAGGGAAACGCTTTTGTTCAGTTCACTTTTCAAAAATTGACACTTCAGTGTGTATGGCAGATGAGGTGGAGGAAAAGTGAGAGACGGAAAGGCACAGACAAGAAGAGAAGGGGGGGAGAACAAAGGGAAGAAAACCTGCCGGCAGTCTGCTGCTATACATAAGCCACTAGTTCCCCCCACTGTTTGTAGCTAATAAGGACAATGTAAAATCCTGTCTGGCACAGTGGGATCCAGCTCAGCCCTGTCAGATATTTCTCACACTTTGGAAGCTAAGCCAGGACATATAATCATGCAATCAATTCTCCGATTTGAACGGAACGGTGTAATCCCGAGCTCGTACCTCGTAAAGAACTTGCCATGTAATTTGTCGAGTACTTTCATTTCCAACTCTGCTAATTGGTTTTTAATTCATTTCGCTAATAATAACACACCTAACAGGTTCAGGGGGCCCTCGACGAATAACGGGAGTGGATTGTTTTGGCATGTTTTACTCAGCACCTGCTACCAATCTCTGTCCTTCTGTGTTGGCAGGTGAAACCATGAAATTGATGCTCCACACATGGCTATCGCTTACAATGCAGCTTGGGCAGAATGTGGTGTGATTACAGGGCCCATTATGCAGTGGTCACGCCGAAGGTAAACACCACCTGTGTGACCAGGAAGGCGCTTCATGGCTGTAATGTGGTCGCCGTCGATCGGTTGCGTGTCTCGTCGGGGGGAGCTCATTGTTTTAAAAACTCTACCCATCAAACGACTTTACATTATTAATCAAAATCACGTCTTGGCTGATGTTCAAACAGTCCGGTAGCTTCTCAGACTCAGTATTCAAGCGTCGTCGGCAGGCTACCTCCTGAGCGCACCGGCAGTTCTCTTCGCCTCGGATAATCTCGCAGCAACTTTTTAAGCTTCTTGAAGAGCAGATCACTCCATTCGATGTTATCAGAAAATCTACTGAGCAGATTGTATGGCGGTTCAGCGGCTCTTTGCCCTTGAGCTCTCCAATCCACGCTCATTAGGTCTGGTGTGGGAGTCAACGCCGTGACAGCAGATACATCACACAACCACACCCCTCATCACTCCCTGCTGAAATGCCACTGAGCATTAGCCTTCTTGTTCAGACAGCTCGCCCCCCTTCCCCCTTCCTCCCTTCCCCACCTGAGTGACCAGCTCCACTTTTTTACCATGTATGACGGGAGCCTGGAATGCCATCACATCACTCAGTGACAGCTGACCACTCCCGAACCCACACAGCGAGCTCTGATGACTACGACTTTCTGTCATATATCTCACCCGACAGAGGTGGTGTGGTGGCCTGAATTCGCAGAGATTGGTGCTGTTTTTGGAGGGATTTACATCTCACAGTCCGACTGAAATCAGAATTAGTCATTGTGCTTTAAAAACTAAAATAAATTAAAAATAATGAGGAAAAAAATGGTCTTGAGAAATGTATTAAAAATGAGTAATTTCCCCTTCGAGCCTCTGAGTCAGTGTTGGTGCTTTGATGGACAGTTTAGCTTGCAGCCTCATTTGGTGCAGCACACAAAGAGACCAAGTAAACAAACATAGGCTGGTATCTATAGCTTATGAGCCAATGACAGACAGCATTTGTTAGCAAAGAGCACGGGGACCACACCAGCCTCCACCCTGGCAGATCTTCACAAGTTTCTTTAAGCAGTTTATTGTGCTTATATTACGTCTGACTCGCTAACTGGCTATCTAGCCTTGCAAATGGACATTAGTAGTACAGTTTTCCACAGTGGATGTTTGTTTGAGAGATCACTGAACAAGCTAAGTTGCAGCACAAGACACGTCTTTGTTTGTAGATAAGAAGGAGGCATTAGCTAGTAGAAAGCTAATGTGGGTCGCTGCTGTTGGAAAGCTCTCGCTGTCCTGTGTAGCAGACCACTAGCTGCCTGAAATTCATTGACCATCTACCGATAATTGAATGATAATAGTATACAAAATAGTGTACAAAATATAATGTGTAACCACGTTTGTGACTAAAATTATATTTGTTATTATTAATGTTCAATAGTTAGCTGCTGTTTGTCAGAAATGATTCATTCAGACTACAGAATTCTGTAACAACACACACTTACCATCATAGTATCATTATAACGTTCACATTAAAAGTTATTTGTTTATCAGCCAGCCTTACTTGTTTACTGTCAACACATAAAAAAATCAAATGTCAGTTGCTCTCATTTAATAACGCATAATAATAAATAACTGGAGCCATATAGCTGTTTATCTGCCATTACATAATGTTTACATTTTCATTATAAAAATCACGATAACGTAATAAAAAAAAAAATGCTGTTGTAGGGCAGGATTAACAGCAGTTCTTCTTCTTCTTCTAAAAAAAGACAATTATTTTCTCAGTTGAGAGGCGAGATAATTGCACAGGGACACTGTGATTACCAATGTGGATAAATAGTGGTGGGGTGAATCTGGACATTTAGAAACTGTTTCCCCCTCCTTACTAACAGCGGAATAAACGGGCGTAATCCATTCCGCTCTTGTTCTGTACCGGGTTCTGCTTTGTTCCGCACTCCAACATGTTGGAATAAATGCTCTCGCACGCCGAACAAGCTTCTGGTAATGTTCATAAACATTTCCATTTATACAACACAAGCCAAGCTTTTATCTTGGTGTTTCCTCCAACTGCTACCCCCCCCCACACACACACACACACTCACTCAGGCACACGTCTGAAAGACTCGTTGGGGTGCCAAGTGTCGAGGATATAGCACTAATTAGAGATTGGTCTCTTCAGGGGGTCTCTCCTTTTAATGATCACCCTACTAATCAAAGCTCCTTTTCCATTCCCTTGTCTTTTTTTTCCTCCTTTTTTTTTCAATGGTGCTCCACCACGTCCAGCCGCACACCAGACTAAACACCCTTTCCCCCTTTTTCTTCCCCCACACGCACCAGCCGTCCCCCCAACCCTCTGCTCTCCTCCATAATTTCAAGGTCCTTGAAAATCAAGATATATTTTAGGAGGTGCAATTAGGTTATTTCTGCTCCAGTTGCCGCTATGTTCCACAAAAATGTATTTAATTTTGTTTTTTTCCTGTGCTGCACTTGTCTTTTCTCCCTCTGTTGGTCGGTCCCACGTGGGTAGCAGGTTGGATGAGCGCCAAGTCCTTGCACCTGTCCCTCAAAGAGAGACAAACACACACATGCGTGCGCACAGAAGTATGGGCACACACTCACATGCACAGCATCCTGCATTGTCAAGGTTATAAGATAGCATAGCAGCTTCACAGTAGGAGGGGGGCGGGGGGGAGAAAGCGATGAAGACAGAGAAGAGACGCCAGGGAGGAGATTGAATAAGTATGAGAAAGGAGCACAAAGAGAGCAGACAAGTGGTTGAAGGAAAAAGAGGGGTGTTGAGAAATGGAACCTGTAATGATGGCATGGGAGACTCATGAGCGCCGACCGAGGGAAACGATAGGGGGAAAAAAAATGAAGGAGATGAGCAGAGAATCCAGAGAAAGAGAGATGGTAGCCTGCGCGTCCTCCCCCATCCTTAGGCACATGCTATTCAAAGCCCCATAATTTGTGTCATTAATTAAAAAGCTGATGGGATGGAGTTAAGGGGTTTGCACTCTGCAACTCCTTGCTTGAGAGAGAGGGAATGTGGGGGGAGAAAAAAGGAGGGGGATATTGCAAAAAATATTGCAGCCATTCTGCCATGAATCTCTATTAGCGGCTAATGATACCATTCTGATACCTCTCAACCATTAGTGTGAAATTGGGAAGCGTTAATTATTCAAATGAAAATCCATACAGCTGCCGCTCACATGACAGGGTCACAGCCGCTAAAGGTCCCCATTGTTAGCTGCTCGGCGTGCGCCCGAAGCAGGAAGTAAGACGAACAATAAGTATGCAGAGCGACTTCCCGGGTGAAAATTATATTTGAGATTATGCATTATCTGAACAAATACAGTACGGACTGCATTATGCAGTGACATTATAATTGAATTTTATAGAATATGGTATGGCTGAACGGCAGCGTCTGTCTGTCTGAATTACGTGTACGCACCTTGCGATTGTAATGATGATTTTCATTTTATAAACCTGGAAAAAAGAACAAAAAACGTGTGATTCCTTTTTAAAGGGAAACCATACACGCAGGTTGCAGGTTCAGCTTATTAAATTTGGTACAACAGCTTGACCAATTAGGAAAGCTGCAGAATCAGCCGTGTTGTCTTTCCCAGCTTTATGTGTTTGGCAGGGTAAACCACACAGCGGCCAAACCATTACAAGCTGCATGCACACGGTTCAGTAAGTTATTGTTTAGCCCTAAACCTGATGCCAGAATTTTCCCCCCAACCTGACCGAGCACTGTATTCAACAAGACTACTGCCTGTTACGTGACCGATTGACTCTATCACCTGTTTGGATTTACTAATTACCGATTCATTTCTAGGCAAAGGATGTTCCGAGATATGCGTGGGCAGCAGTTTTCTGTCCCTGAACTAATCCTGAGATAAATCTATACCAGGAAGTGAATGAGTAGCATTGAGGTTGCCTTAGAGCAAACTGCTTCTCAGTGGGCAGAAGATAAGAGTGCTTGTACTGGACTGCTTCCAGGTGCGCCTGTGTGCAACTGTGTGTGAAGCTGGGTATCGGTGAAAAAAGAGCATTGGTCTTTAGCAAATCCATCCTAGATAACTGATGTACAATAACAGAACATTTGTCAATTGGCAAACTCGGGAGATGTGTAAGTTTTTCAGTTTTTCAGGGATCTTTTTTTTTTTCCTTGCCAATGATGGCATTTCCTCCTTCTGGTTTGCTTTGGCATCCAAGAAAGGAAGGGTGATTAGGGAGCCAGTCTTTTTTTTTTTTTCTTCGTCTTCTTTTTGTTCCTCAAGGAAAATGTGCCAGACGCTTGTGATTCTCGATGAGACATCCAACTGTCCGGCCCATTGCGAGACCAGAACGACAAGCTATTTTCTTATGTTACTTTATCCATGAAAACTGGAGCAATGATTTGCTAAATTCTGAGCTCAAGTGGTGATTGAAGCTACACATGCCTCTTAGGTTTCTGAAAAGTCAAGAGCTTGCACCCCTTAAAGTTGTAGCCTCTGGACCCATTGTGGAAACGGTGCATTTGCTCATCCTAAATCTGCTTCTGTTTTTTAAGAGTTTAATGACCACTCAAGGCCTATCAGCTCTTATTCAAATAATTAGCTCACTGCCTCATTCATTTTAAAGTTGATTTCATTAAAGCACAGTTCGTTGGAGAGTGCTGTGATTAGCATTAACATTATCATTAACACAATTCTGTTGAGTATCTCCATTAATTGTATTTCTCTATACCTTCAAATGATCTCTAAACGAGCAGACGATAAATAAAAAAGCTGTTGTTTTGGCCCTTGGCCATCATGAACAGAGATACAGTGGAGTAGAAGGAACACTGGGGGACATGCAGATTGCAGTTTATAACCCATTTGAATGTTGTGTCCTTGAATATTAGGATAAGGATTTGTCAAGTGTTTTGGTGCAGCAAGTAAAGACATAGGAGCATTTCTATCATGTAGAGCTTATGAATGAGGTACTTAAAGAGCTCAAACAGTAGCTCTGAAAGGACCATTATTTTCCTAGTCATATTTGTGTGGATATTTTTTCCTTTTTTCAGTCTCAGAGGAGGGAAAGGGAGAAAGACAACGAGAAGGAAGCGAAAAGGACGAGATGAAAGGATGAGAGGGCTAAGTGCTTTTTCGTGACTCAATGACAGCCGTGACCAAAATCGCATTAAGGTCACAATGAGGGCGATGGGGTGGACTAAAGAAGCTTTTCCGATGAATCAATTCTCCATCTCACCCCGCTCTTTCCACTGCTCCGCTTGTATCCGCGGCGTTCTAGTCTCGGAAATCCGAGGATCGTATCACGGGTGTATTTCGGGCTTTGCTGTATTTGCGGCGAAACACAAGTGGACGCGACGTGAACAAATTGGTTTGAGTGATACGAAGGGTGACCTTGCTGAATCCAGCGGCGACTTCTGGTCAAGCGACAGGACCACATACTGTACTCTAGCCCTGGGAGTGGCATATTTCCTTGTCAGGGATTTCATCCGAATCCTTTACTCCCTCCCTCACACCACCTCCCCTGGCGATTGTGTCGTATACCACTTCTCACATCCCCACCGCTAATGCCTTTTTCTATAGATCATTACCCTCCTCTCCCCTCGCCACTGTTAGCGAGCGCTCAATCAGAAATGCCGGCCTCCCTGTGGTCCCTGTAGTGTGGCCGTTGCTCATGGGAGGTGAAGAGGCTTCGATCGGGGGACGTTTGGCTGTTTACTTTGATTTGATCTATGGGGTCCATGTGCAGTTCCGAGTTATTGACAAATTTGAGTTGCCAGTAATGATGATTCAGATGTAGCCCGAAGCTATTGTTGCTCAGGCTCGCTATGGACTTATCGTGTTTCAATGACAGCTGGAGTGTTTGCTGTTGATGAGGTGCCGTGCTGTACCAGCATACGATTTTATGATCTGACAAACACAGACGACTTGTTGAAAGCCTCTCCCCTCCCCATTATTTTTCTCTCTTTTCGCTCTTTCCCCATCGCCTGTCCCGGCCCTACCTCACCCGCTGTTTTTCATTGGCTCACCGCCTTGCATTAATATCGTTCTCCTCTAATAACTTCCCCATCTTTCAAACTTTACCCCGCCCGCTCCTACTCACTGACCTCCATACCTCACTCCGTTGCACTCTCCATTTGGAGGAGAGGACTCTTGTAAGCCCTGGTAACAGAGGTTAATCCTCTCTTATTAGAACCGGGATTACTGGAGGGGAAGGGACAGGACCAGCAAGATACCATGACTGACATAAAAAGCTTGTCCACAAGAGGAAGTAATACGTATAGTGTGCAGAGAGTTCAGATATAATAGCCACAGTAATTTTTCAGCAGGCTTTCAGTGTGTTTCTTGAGCTGTAGAATCTAGACAGCTGTTACATTTCACTTACATCTTCAGCTATACGTGTTTAATAAAATAGGTCACGTAGAAAAATACTACTTTCTTGCCAGTAATCTGTGTAAAGTGCGTTCTGTTTTTAAAGCTGCACTAATCGATATTTTCGTAATGACAACGGATCAACCGACTAATGTGAAATCCTGCCGAATTATCACCCTAATCTCTTTTCCAGCATCAGCAGGCAGATGTTTTCAGTGATTAAGTTGGGCTAAACCCGCTACCTGCCCTGCGCAAAACAGCAGACAGGCTGTGCTAACAGCTAGCCGGTAAACAAAACAAAACAGAGCTAAAGCTACGAAAAGAAACGAATGCCAGGTTTGCTCAATGCTCACTAAAAGTGTAAATATGCGGCTAACGCGTTAGCCACACCGGCTAATATCTGCTGCCCGCAATGCAAATAATTAATGCAGGTTTAAATATAGATCTCAGCCCAGATTAAGTCAATATCAAGGGCACTTAAAATTATTTTTACCACTGACGGCATCTCATAATTTATGTATACAAATCTTTGGTCACAGATGATCAGTTTGAGACTACAGCAGCAAATCTGAAATGTACCCAATTTGCATTGCTCCTAGTTTTGACTTACAGTAAGCATGAAAGCTTGTCTCTAAGTGGCCATATGGTTGAATTATTTTATCATTGTAAAAAAGCAAAAAGTCATGTGCTGTACATCTGTTGTACGCATTGCGATCACTTCAAGAAACAAACATTTTATACAATTAAAGATTAATCTGTCTTTTTCCTACAGGCTCTCGGGTGACGCGATGCTTCTGTCCTCCTTCCTGAAAGCGTGAATGTTTTTCGTGTCTGTTCCACTAACCACATGCTCTTCTTGCACTGTTGTGTGACTGTAAAAAAATAAAAGACTTTTTTTTTTTCTCCCGGTTATCACGTCAATAATCTGTTCTTTATGTTTTCTTTCCTTCTCTCCCCTTCATGCCTAAAAATAGAAGTGGAACAAAAAGGTAACTAAATGCCAACAACTTTTCTTTTTCATCTTGCATTTTCATTTGGGGATATATATATATATATATACGCTGGTGACGGGTTGCTAAATTCGGGTTCGTTGCTCATTGTGTGGTTCATTGCTGAGGTTGAACATGCCATTCATGGGGAAAATGAAAACCGCTCAGGGAAACAGTGCTAGGAACATACCTAATGAGCAAAATCCATTTCTTTCATTTAGCGCCGTTCATGCCGCAGCATCCAGAACGGCGTCACTGTGTCACAGACTGACGGCCGCATATACAGTATTTCTTTAGGTACAGACCCGCTCCCTAGTGAAATCATAACCCTGGGATGTTTTTTTATCCCCTGTTATAACTGAAGATTATTCCAGCTCTGCTTTATCAGCTGCATAATATTAAAGGAGGGGGCTATACGGGGGTGATCAATAGCTTGTCCAATAAGCTGTCAGCATTTTTGATTATACCTCTAACATGATGATGGCTATAACCTTCAGGGACTCGCTAGTCAATACTGGAGACAGATCATAGCAGTCATATTCTTACCTTATCAGCACTGCATGATGCTGCAGAACATATGCCAAATTCACTCCGCTTGCACCCGAGGATTGTGTGTGTGCAGCAGTGTTACCTTTTTTTTTTTTTACACGAGCTGGAAATCCTTCGTCAGATATAAAGCTGGATTCGAGCCGATGAATGAAATGGAGCCATTAAACGAGAGTCAAGAGTTCTGCCTTAATAGTTATGCGATACATTTTCAAGTTTCATAGTAATTAATTAATGGCTTATCACTGAAATCTGTGGCAAAGAGAATGAGCAATGAGATGACTTTATGAAGATGACTGCGCCGCCGCCAAAACAGTTTTTGTGAAATTCCCCATGAAAGCCATGATTGCTTTTGTATCACTTCTCTAATATCTTCCATTCACTCCTCCATCTTTGTGCTTACATCCTTAAAAAGCGTATTTTACAAGCTCCTCAGAGCCCAGTGTGTTGTCAGTACAAAGCTTTTACCTATTATGACCTTGGACCCTAGCTCAACTTATCCTTTTCAACCGTAGGAACAGCCCTCTTAGCATTTAGCAGAGCAACCGCTGAGATGTGCGCCAAGGCGCTATGTCAATGGGATGCGTCTCACCACATTTTTCACCTGCAGGTAGACAACATGTTTAATCTTCAGAGATTACAAGGGAAAGAAGCCTCTGTTTTTTTCGCTGTCTCTTTCTCTTCCCTCTCCTCGGAGTGTGCAGCTTTTACCTCTCCACGGATCTGCGGCTAGAACCTGTCAGCGCTGTGTCAGGCTGCTGGCCCATTACTGTGAAAGGAGTTTTCACACACATTTTGTTTTTCTATGTGAAGCACTGTGAGCCCAAACCTGTGGAAAAAGGAAAAACTGCAGTCTTGTCTTTATTGTTCTTTTCTATTTCTTGTTCTCCTTTTAAACGTTTAGCTATTTTAATGATTTACATGATGATGTTGGTGATGGTGAGTATAGTCTACATGTTTATTTCATTATTCTTTAAATGTAACCCACCCTGGTTTTGTTGTTCTTGTAATCCTGAATTCAGATGTCATCTTTTTAGAGAGACAGAAAATTGCAATTGCCTCAGTCCAAGATAATCTATAATGAACTCAAATGAGCTTTTGCAAACAGTGCCCACTATTGACCTGCTCGAGCTGTATTGCCTTGGCCTAGCTTTATCAGATTTGAGTACAAACCAGTACACGTATAATTAGTTTACCGTGTGTGGTGTTGTAAATCATGCCGCAGACTAAAAATGTCATGAGGATGAAATAATGGACAGGCAATCATTATATAGATGATGTAATTACTGTATTTTTTTTCTTTTGTTTTCCTTCTCCTAAAGGGCTACCACAGCCAATAATTACAGCATAGCTGTTTGTCAAAATCTTTTAACTTTGGGTTTGTACGTTTAATACTATTAATGAAGAACAGCCTCCAGGGTGTTTTAATAAAAGGGAAGAATGAAACCATCTTTCTCTGCCGCAATTAGATTTAATTTAGTCAAATGTAAAGGGAAGTCTTTTTGTAAAGGGGAACAAACTGAAACAGAAACGTGTGGGCGAACCGGTCTGTGGTAAGTTTCAACAGCGTCTTCTGACTTGTTTCTGCTCTACATTAAGTCAGAAGAGATAACCCTCACTTAATGTATTCACCCCTCCCTACAAAGTCGGTTCGTTCAGTGACATTGTAAAATAATTGCCTTCGGGCTCCGAGACTAACTGAATTCGAAGTCCCCTGCACTAAAATTGCAAACTGCAATACGTAATTGAAACCAAAATAGCACTCGAATTGGAGACACTGTGAAACACTGAGAGCTGTTCTGTTTGTATATTGGCTGCATTCATGCATTGTGCAATCCAATCACATTACTAATAACATTCTTTGTCTGACAATCAGTCATCTTTTCTGCATTTAATCAAAATCTGATCATCCCAACACTGATGAAGAGGGTGTGACTCGGTGTTTTGGCTCTTGACAGGGGAGAAGATTAAGCTGCAGATTTGAACTTCAATATAGCTGCATCCATCAGTTGCTTTTTCTGTGTTGATATGCTGTATAATACCTGCCAATGTAACTCTGTACTTGTCTTTCCCCTATTTTGGCTCCTCAGTATTCCTGTGCCCAGGGCTTCTGCGCAGGGTGTACCAGAGCGAGCACCTCTTTGAATCGGACCACCAGTCAGGAGCCTGGTGCAAAGACCCTCTCCAAGCTTCCGATAAGATTTACTATATGCCCTGGACACCTTACCGCACTGACACATTGACTGAATATTCTTCCAAAGAAGACTTCATCGCCGGGAGGCCAACGACGACCTACAAACTCCCACATCGTGTTGACGGAACAGGCTTTGTGGTCTATGATGGGGCGCTCTTCTTCAACAAGGAGCGCACACGCAACATTGTCAAGTTTGACCTGCGGACTCGTATCAAGAGCGGCGAGGCCATCATTGCTAACGCCAACTACCATGACACTTCTCCTTACCGTTGGGGAGGGAAATCTGACATTGACTTGGCGGTTGATGAAAACGGTCTTTGGGTGATTTACGCTACAGAGCAGAACAACGGGCGGATTGTCATCAGCCAGCTAAATCCGTACACATTACGTGTTGAGGGGACCTGGGACACGGCATACGACAAGCGCTCAGCATCCAACGCCTTCATGATCTGTGGAATCCTCTATGTAGTAAAGTCAGTCTATGAAGACGATGACAACGAGGCAACAGGAAACAAAATCGACTACATCTACAACACAGAGCTGAGTAAAGACGGGTTCCTGGACATCCCTTTCCCTAACTCCTATCAGTACATCGCTGCAGTGGATTACAATCCCAGGGACAACCTGCTGTACGTCTGGAACAATTACCATGTCGTGAAGTACTCTCTGGACTTTGGAGCGCTGGACAACAGGCTCGGTAAGACCAGCTTATCTTTTTATTCCATGCCCAGAACATATATACAGTTTTGAATGTTGTTCTTGGTGTTTGGGTCATTGCAGTTCAGTGTTTCGGAGTGAGTGAGCTGCACTGAAATATTGTTTAGGTATATGGAAAATGGCATGGTTTCACAGGAAGATATGAATTTTGAATGGATTTTGTAGTTCGAAGAAGATATTTTTCAGTAATTTTGGTGATCCACAACCCTCCCTTCAACATCACTTATCTTGGCCATAACAAATCCTAAGCTGCTCATTGGCACCACCAACAGTCCAAAGCCCCTTTGCACCGGAGTTGTCTTCATAATCTATTTGGTAAATTTGACAGATTTGGTAGATGTGATCTCAGAGCAAGTAGAAAGACATAAAAGAAAAATCTAAGAAATCTAGCACCTTAAAACAGTGTGGGTTGGTGATAATTTGCCTAATATGAAACACTGCTCGACGTGTTATTTCTATTTTTTTTTTAATAAGTCTCAAGAATGCAGGTGAAATAAAATTAAACACCCCGATAAAAAAAATAGTAAGTGGCATAAAACCAAGTTGTTAGCATCCGTATCATGAACTGTGTCAGCTCTCACGTAAAAATATGAAAAAACACCTGTCAGGTACAAGAAAGGATAAATAAATTATGTTGAAGTCTGTGGCACATTGGGTGTTTAACACTGTACACAGTTTTCAGTGTGTTTCAGCTACAAGGCAAATCTTTTACTCGCTCTAGCAGTTGCCTTTGCGAGGGAACAAGCGACTACTCAGATTAAACTTCCCAGAATTCTTTTGAAATGTGTAATTCATCCACTCCATTGTTCTTTTTATAAATTGGTGCTTGTTGGGAAGCATGCAACGGGGGGAAAAAAGAACCTGTTTTGACACACCAAGGTAATTCTTTGCACTATCTCATCAACAGCTCTAGTCAAAAATGTCACAAGTTATTTGACTGTGAAGTCTTTACCTCTGCTTTCTCCTCTGGAGCTTTGTCTACCTGCCGCTTGCCAGTTTAATTTATTTTTCTCAGCTGGCTGCTACTACCAAATCTTTTTTTTTTCCCTGCACTGAGTCCTGCTTCAACACACCCGATAATATATTCACTCATTCACTGGCCATGCCTACAGTGTTTGGTTTTGATAATACACAGCTACCCATAATATAATTTGCCTTAGTTAAGGGAAGTGAAATGGTGTTATGTGCTTTCTGTACTAAATGATTATCCATATTTTTTTTTAGCAGTGATACACAACAATACCACTCACTTGTGTGTACACGCACACACACGTGCATTCACATGCAAATGAAAATTCTCAGTACCAGACTTCCCGGTAAGATGTTGACTCGAGTGTTTGGCTGCTGGGTGTGCAGAATAGGCTGCCCTCCAAAGACGCTGCTGCATGAATATAGATAATAAAATGTTGCATTAAGTGGATGGATGGAGTCAAAGAACAAATATAAATGTCAGATAAACAGACTGATAAGAAATGAAAGAGTGATTGAATGGACTGTGGAGTCATAAACCGTTTTATTCGATCAATTCCCAGACCAAACACAGATGCAGGATGCAGGCGTACTCTGGTTAAAGCCGGTATTTTTAGCTGTGCGCATTTTCCCCACAATTCTCTCATGAAGAGCCTCAATTTGGCATTGCACTATAGTGTACAACACTGTTTAAATCAGTATAGTCCTCATAAATTAGTCTGCTTCTTATATGCACATAGATCAAATAGCTAAATGTGAGCGAGGTAAACTGGAAAAGCAAAAAAATTGCCGACCAGTGACGCGATGAGAGTCGTGGCGCCCGCAGCCCAATGTCATATTTTCCTTCTGCTTGCAAACACGAGCGTTTGAAATTTTGATCCGGTGTCATGATCACCATTCCCGTTAACACTTCCAGAAAGGTGTCCTCCTGCGATCTCTCTAACACAAGCTTATTTCCCCTTGTGCTTCAGCCGCCATGTGCATGCATGACCTGTTGTACCGGTGGAGCATGTTATATGGGCAACAGAGCAAGAGAGATATGGCCAGTCCCGCAGCTGGGGCCCGGTGCCTCACGCCAAAGTACAAGAGTCGTGGCACAGCTCACAATAGAGCAGAAGGCTCCTGAACTGCACAAAAAACTAGAATCTATATAATAGCATATCAAAGAATATTAATCAAAAGCAGATAGGCGCTGGAAGGCACGTAGATTTGTTTCTTTACAAAAGCAACATTTTATTTATTTTTATTTTTTTATTTATTCATGAAAATAAACTTTGTCCTGCATTTTGAACAGTCTCCACAATAACCCTGTGCTACTCCGAGCCGTCTGCTGAAGTATCTTCAACAAACCAATGATCTATGCCCATGAGTGCTTCCATGACAACTCCATTGATAATTACATTCACTGAATTGGTGGTGAAAAAAAATGCACGCCGCACAGACTGCTATTAGCGGGCAGATATAAAAGCTCCTCCACATGATCACATTCAATAGACCGAGTTGTCCTTGCAGAATATGCAAGGACAGTTTTTGAAAATAAAATGTTCTGCGGTTCTTCTTTAAAAACATAAAAGGGAAGAAAACAAAGATAGCCACAAAGCACGACATACTGCACATGTGATACTTCAACAGGCAGCAGCGTGCGGGAGCACAAAGCACATTTTTGAAAAATGTGACTTTTGTCCTATCAGTAAGTGAAAATTATGCAAACTCATTTCCAAAGGCCACAGTGACCTCTCTCGAGGTTGTTGCTCTTCCAACAGTTGTGGAAATTCATTGTCTCCCCTGTGACCATGACCCAGTTCTCCAGATCCACCATTTAGAGTGTTTTCACCCCTTCCATCTTCTCCTCTGTTTGGTTCAGCTCGACCATCCCCTCCACTGAGGACAAATTGCGGGATTATTAGCAAGATGAGGCTTGCGGACCGCTCGGAACAGAGAAGTCGAAGTCAGCATCAAGATTGAAATGTAGTGTGATTGCTGTTAACCAGGCAGTCACCCTTGTTAAAATGTCCCGTCCCATCAAAACCAATAGATCACATCATCTGAACAATTTCTTACCGCTCAACAAACCGTTCATCCATCCCTTTTAACGGCTTGTGCTGTTCAGTGTCGTGGCTCAACAAGCCAGTTGAACGTCGAAGAATGACCACAAAGAGATCAAATTAGATGATGATGGCGGATCGCTGCGAATCACCTAGCCCCACCATCGGATGAATTGTTTCAGACACTTTGGTTTTTGACCAAACAACCTGCTAAACCAATGACATTCCCATCAGCTGCAGCTGTATTTGTGTTCTGTGCTAATGGGAAACCGAGGTGGCAAACACCGTACGCATTACAGCTGCTAAATGCCAGCCTGTTAGCATTGTCATTATGTGTGTGTTAGCACGCTGACATTAGCATTTCGCTCCAAGCACCACTTTACCTCAAAGACGTTGCCAGAGTGGCTGTGTATAATTCTCATTTCCAAAACTGAGCTGCCGGGTACATATATCCACATGACACCATGTTTTTTTATCATCACTCATCCTTCGGACTTATGAATCTGAAAAATGCCGTATGTTCCGTGTTACGGCGCTCTGTGTGTTGTAGTCTTTTTGTTGCCCGATCAGGATGAGATTGTTGTTTCCCCGGCTGCCAATTAAATTTAAATGAAACTCAAAGCACCTCTTGTGCTTGCGGTGCATTGTAGTCACCACACACGGTACAAGTTCCCTTAAAATCGCCTCGGGACTTTACTTGACCTCACCTTTCACCAGAAGCTCTGCGCTGTCTGCCACAGTGAGCATGAGGCATTAGCTGTATCGACTCCACGGGGCTGCAAAGACGAGGGCAGCCACATGAGAAAATTTGCCTTCGTCTCAAGCACCTGCTGCTGCAGCACTAACATGCTGCCATAACATAAAATTCATGCTGCATATGCTACAGTATATTTGTGTTAACTCAGATGCATTTTTTTCAAGTTGAACCCCACGTAATATGCTCTCTTCTTAGCTCGTGGACTTGACGGTGATGTGTCTGGTGTCTTTGTGTACATTAGTGCACTTTTATGTGCATGCAAAATGAACATATTCAGTGTGATCTGAGGACTGTGTGTTCACAGAATGCTCCAATCAGTGTCTATTAGTCTGTTGATACATAAGCATCTGCAGGGTGTTCCCTCCGGTCGCACATTTCAGTCCAGACAGCCTCTGATTTCTGAAAGCTGTATGAGTGCTGCTTTTGTTGGCGCGAGGGATGCGACACAGTTGGTGTCATGGATACATTCGCTGTCTGGCAGTCCTGTAATTTTGCCACATGTTGCCATCTGGCTAGGGCACGGCGCCAGCCCCGCTAGCCTCGGAGGGAGCCCGCAGACGCGGCCCTCCGACCTTCATGCCGAAACAGCCGATGTTTTGGACGCTCAGCCTCCTCTTGGCTGTGTTTGGAAGTGCCTAACACATGCTAAATTGATTAAGACCGTCTAAGGCTGGCAGCGAGTCGGACCCAGTGTGCTCTTAGACGGACAAACTATTGTTTCTTCGAGTTCCCTTGCTTACGCACTAGCCTTCCAGCACCTATCATTGCTTTTGATTGATGTTCTTTGACGTGCCATTATATATATTCAAGTAACACCCTGCAGTTGTTACATGTCATCATGGAACCTTTTCTTTTTGATTGCAAAGCTTTAAGGAATATCTGCTTAGCAATTCAAACTGCAAAAAAAAAAAAGCAGCATTCTGCACGGAGCTCTTTTGATGTCAGGCTTAGAAATGTAGGCTACATGCTTATTTGCAGGCTAAACACTTATCACATGGCTGGTGCACCTCTCGCGGAGGGCAATTTTCTTCCAGGGAAAGTGCAGCGCTTAGGATTATAGTTCAGAATGATTTTTTTCGAACGGATGTGCACCACATGCGCACGCAAACACACGTGCGAACGCGCGGCCTCCTCGCAAACCCCCCCTTTAATGCTGCAACACAATGGGGCTCTGTTAGCAACGCAGCTTTAGATTTTTTAGGCATGGAAACAGGGAGCACTTTGTTGGAGCTTCAGAGCCTTCTTTGAGTATTCCAGGGCCATATTCCCTCTTGTAAGAATCTTTGTAATATATTGTAAGATATTATCATTGTTCCCCTCGTTGTGCACGTGCTTTTTGTATATTTCTTAGCGTAATTTGAATGAACTCGTCAATTTGAGCGCGCAAGCTCATGTTTCAAGCGGTTCAGAATGTGGCATGATCATTCACTGTCAAAAAAATCACATGATTTTTTTTCTGCTGTCCCCCCCTCCTGACTAGCCATCCATCATGGCCCTTAGTGACTCTACCTTGATCCAGAAATCATACACAGATCACCTGTGCAGTGAGAGAGGTGGCAGGCAATTCCTCAGTTAAGGCTAACGCCCTATTCATCTCCCCTGACATGGACAGAAATGAGGAAAACCATTCTTATGGTAAAAATCAAAGACTTTTGGCTAACGTGAAACTTCTATTATTAGGTGCACGCAGGTGCATCTGTTCCGACCTCTGTTCATACTGTACGTAGGTTTTTAGTCTCACCATTTATGTTTCCTGTGTTACAGTTTTTCTTCCCTTTTCCACCCGATGAAAATCAAACTTTACTCCCGATGTGTATGGCTACCAGTTTCTCGAGAGCACCTCCAAAATTGCCACATTAGATTTAACAGGCTTGGTGACACACAAGCTCAAAGTGATTTATTTTGGCCAATCAGCCGAGCAAATCTGATTGGAGGGTCTCTGAAGCATCTTTAACTCTCTTTATCACCGGTGTCAGAGTTCCTCTGCACAGCAACCCAATCCATTTGGCCCATTCTGCTGTTGGTTGACAGTCTTTTGAAAAGCCTTACTCGAGGGGTTGTGTTTTTTGGCAAATAGCGAGCCCTTGGAGGAGTGTGCCTTTTCTCTTAGTGAGTCTAAAATCCCCTCCGCTCATGTGCTCACGCTTCTCTTTGCTCCTTTTTGCTCCTCCTGGTACGTATGTTTGATGATGTTTGGCCTTGTCAGTTGCCTGAGAGACTTGCGTTTTGGATCTAAGGCTAAAAACGGAATCCAACATTTTTCCATTTAGCTTGAAAAAGATGTCGCTAAATATTTTCTACTAGTTTTCACTGCACACATTACAGTACTGTATGTTTTGCTTTAATACTATACATGTGTAGATACATGATTTGGATGATGCTGGTCTTGGGAGCATTTCATGCTGTATATAAAATAAAAATCAAATTTGCAAGTGCAGATGAGAGCTAATATGTATGCACATTACAGTTAGCGCAGTTTTTTGTGCGTTTGCATGCGTTTACTGCACATCTGTGTCGTGAATTCATACCTACAATACACTGCAGTGCCTATGCAAGCAGGTTTTGCTCACGTCGCCTCTGTCATTTAACTCAAAACACTGCGAGTATCTCTCCGGGCCTTGTGTTCATGTGTGCATATATATCAGCCCGGCGCACACGCTTCTCCCAGCACCGTGTGACCTCCATAGATGCCCTCTCAAGTCCCCGGGAAGAGAGCTTCGGGATGAGAAATTAATTGCCAAACAATGCATAGCTCCCATCCATTACGGTTCTCATCATGTCAGATAATATCGAAGCATTACCGGATGTCTGGCTGCATAATTTACCAAACCCCTCCGCCGCCACCATCCTTCCACTCCCCCTCATCCCCAGTTGCACTCTCTGATGGATTTGTGGGCCTGCCACAAAAGGCTCCATTAAACGACAGGACTTTTATCATCGTTTTATTTTCCCACAAGCGAACGAGGACACGTGTAGCGTTTTTTGGTTGGATCCTATGACACAAACATCAGGGAATTGATAAGCCTGGAAGCGAATCATGCCATTATGAAGAGGGTACTGGTTTTGTGAGATGGCTTAAAATAGATCACGTTACTTCCTTCTGTGGGAGGATATCAATATTTTTAACCCCAGATAAAAATGTAACATTATGACTCATTAATTAATGCTCAATTAGCTGATGGCGGAGGATGAAGAAAACATATTGTTAAACATGTGAAAGGCTAATTTCTTTTTTTTTCCCCCTCAAGTTCTCTTGGAAGTCCAGCCTCATGCTGTGAAAGACATTAATTTCTTCCATTACAGCGTTACATTAGCTTAATGTTGGCCGTAACCAGTTTTCTTCCTGTTATTTTGAGCCCCTCTTCATGACATCTTGTGACACTGGTAATTATTTGCTTCTTGACAGATGGTTTGGTTCAAAGTACATTTCTTCACCAAAGACGTTGACGAACGCTTCCAACTCATTAATCAGACCGCCGGTGTCCAACGCTGTCAACCTTTGACGACTGAAAAGGCGGTAGAAGTTGTTCAGAAAAATGAAGTTTCCTTTATGTTTCTTTCTTCGTGCGCTTTACTTCTTACATCAGACCCAACTTCAAGAAAAAAAGTAGACTGATTTCCGAAGTGGAAGCGGCCCACGTGGGTCAGCCAAATTAAGCAAGTACATGGGTGTAATTTCTGAGCGATCCACTAATAGCCGTGATTATGGATTTCAAATATGCTTCAGTCTAAAAATACATGTCCCAGCACCCAGAAATCCCATTCTGCAGGCTTAAACAGGTTAGTAGAAAGTTAATGGGTGACATCACACAAAGACTGTCCAATATTTTCCAGAGGCGGTGCAAGGCCCCGTTGAAGATGCACAAAGGTTCAAATATTAAAATGAGGAGGTAATTGGGTTCAACACGGGGTTGGACGAGTTACTTTACAGTCTGATGCTCGTTTCATTTTTACCCCAGAAAGTCCTTTCCACCTCTTTTGATCTCGAGTCTGCAGAAGTTTCTCAAAGCTGACGAGCCCGGTCTCAGCGCGGAAACGGCAAGTCATGTGAACCGGATTCATTTCATAATAACATAGCAGGTTTTTTTTTTTTTTCTTTCCTGGAGCGAAGTAGAGTGGGCTTATCTAATTGTGGAAGCCACGAGCCCTGGGATACAGAGAGAGCGGCTAATTAGTTAGAAATTAATGCTTTGAAATTAAGCACAAAGCTCTGTGTGTGGTGGAAACAGACTTTGTGCGTTTGGTGAGGGGGGATTTTTTTTTTTTTTTTTTTTTTTTTTTTTTTTGCAACTGAAGCTGAGTGGAAAGGATGAGTGGAATTCATGTCTCAATGAGAGGAAGCCGGAGCACCCACGGAAGTTTGCTCCTGTCTTCCATGAATGGAAAGGTTGCCTTTCCAGGTGCGGGAACATTCTTACGGCTCTTAATTTAGCACGAATAGCTGTTAGCTTGCTGTTAGCATTATTTATTTAGAATCGATGTTGTAATGCCTTCGAGAACGCATTGACTCCTAACAGAAAATAAATTAATTTGAGCTCTGAGGCCATTTCCATGTATTATATTCCTAAACCTTGCCTTGAATCATTCTGGAATATCTAAACATATCCTAGGACCAAATTCTAATAAGAAATACCGCAGAGAGGTTGTACTTGTTAAGTACACATTGAAATCAGAAATTCATAGACCACAAGTTCTCGGTTTTATTGTCGTTTTATAAAACTCACAACCTATCTCACATTCAAATCTTCCACTAAGGTCACTCACGAGTTCCCTCGGAGCATACCAAAGTCTCATTCACCTCGTTGGTGCTCTTGAGCTTAGTTTTTTTTTTCGCCCCTCTCTTCATCCCTTTGGATAGAATGGGAAAGCTGGCAAAGCAAAACAAAATGTCCTTGTGTTGTCTCCAAGGCGATAGTGCCTGCAGACTGTGGCCGCTGTGTGCTGCTGGCTTTCCTTTTTTTTTTTTTTTGTGCTCATCTCATGGAAAAGATGTACAAGTTTGCTCAAGGACACTTTCTTCTTTTCCACTCCTGCTCTCTGTCTCTCGCGTGTGTCTTTGCAGGCATAGTTAACATGGCGCATGTTGAAAAATAATTCAAAAGTGGGCTCAACGGGATCATCTGGAAGTATGGAATTACATTCTGGACGTGGTTCCCAGTGACTTTGAATTAACCTCAGACTGCGATGTCGATTTCCTCCAGCCACGTTTGTGTGCTGCCATATTACCTCCAGCATTTAAGTTGATATAACTTTTTTTCATTATCATTTCAAACGGTTTGCCAAATGAAACTTATCTCATTGTCTTTGAAATAAAAAAGATAACGATAGCTGGATATTTGACTCGGTGGAATCAACTTCAAGTAACATTTGGAAGGAGGAAACAGCAAATTTCATCGGGAATGAAACATTGCTAATTGCAGTACACAATAGCTAGTGGTGGCTAATGTTAATAGCATACATCTTATATTAGCAATGCTAGAAAGATGGATATTGGTGTGTCAGTACTGACAAGTCAGTTTATACTAGATTTTAGCATGTTGCATATAAACGTTTTATCAAAGATAAGAGGTAAACACAGCAGGAACATTTCTGCAGAATAGGAAGAAAGAGAAAGAGATAAACCTCCTATTTTTCTGCTGTAGGAATATTATTCCAAGATACTACTGCTAGTCTTGCAGTCTCATCATTTAAATAAACTAAATTAGCTTCTTGGTGGCGGCACACTGATGCAGGCCCTGTGATGAACTGGTGACTTGTCGAGGGTGTACCCTGCCTCTCGCCCAATGCCAGCTGGGATAGGCTGCAGCCCCCCCCGTGACACTGATAAGGATAAGCAGTAACTGATAATGCAGCCATTTTGCCAATTTTGTCATTTCCAGTTATTTTCAAGTGAGAGTTTTTTGGCGCTGTCAGAAATTTCGTGGCTCGCGTGGACATTTTTTTTTCCCCCTTTCGAAATTATAGTCTGAGCAGTATGATGCAAATGCAATGAGTCGTTGAGAGTTGATGTTTTTGATTAAATATAATCTTGAACAATATAGAGCCATTGTGAGCCGTTGTTCTGTAGTTACCACTTGATGACTCATAGCAGTGGACTGGCTCCAGAAAGCAGCATATAGGTCTCCTGCCGGAGTGCATTCTGTTTTCTTAATTTGTGACGAATGTACGAAAATGACAAGAAGAGTCATGAAATCAACAAACCGACTCAGAAATATCATTTTCTGATTACATAGCATGTTTGATATGTTTGCTAACGTTAAGCTAATGGTCATACCAGACCATGCTAAGCTATGTCACAGCACAAAACCCCTGAGTCCACAAACGTGAGCAATAGTGCACTTTATCACTGGTGAATACAGTTTTCATTTCTATGAGGAAGAATTCATTTTTCAAATGTTACATAATACTTACTTTAAACCAATCCAGTTAATGGATGTGACTGATATTATTTTTGATTGAATTGCTTCAAAGCCCAATATATAATCTGCTCTCTTATATATTATTAATATTATGTCTCCCTATGATGCCTCCCTGCAGTTTATTTACTGAGCGTCTAAAGCAACAAACTTCCTCAGCAAAACTCTGCGCCTTCCTGACCAGCACAACAACCGTGCCCTTATCCTGCTGTCATATCTGCAGACCGTTTTAGCCGCCATCTTATCTGAGCTCGTGCACTGTGACCTTCACTGACCTCAATATGAGCAGTGAATTCCCATGATCAGCTTTCCATGAGCTACTCTCGCGGCCTCATTCACTACATGCAGCTTAAGCACCCGACGGCTGATTTCAATTATACTTAAACCGATGCCACTTTTCTTTACCGAGAGCTGCTGTGACACATTTCGGGGGTTATCATCACTTCTGCTCAAACAGAGATGCATAAATACGTTCTCCCATGAATAATCAAATAAATAGACTAGTGTCCTTGAAGATATTTCTCCCTCGTATTAACATGATGATTGCAGCCGAAGGAGCCGCTGGGCTGCAGATTGATGATGATGTCTAATAGTGGTTATAGAATGTAAATGGTGATGTCCTGGCGGCTGCTGGAAATGTTAAATACCTATTTGAGCATTCATGTGATTTTTTTTTTTTCAAGCCCTGTTGATGGGTGGTAGTGTCAGTTTATGTTGGTTGATGAAGATTTGTCTCTGGGCGTGCGGCTGCCTGCGTGTTGGCATGTGACCGTGCATTTATGTGAGCTTATCTACGTGTTTGCATCCATATGCACCGGCGTAATGACATCTTTCCAAAGCTTTCCTACTGGCTGTGAAAGAAATTTGTGATACAGCCCGCATTACCAGGTGGTTGGGAGTAAAACAAGCTCTGTATACCTTTAACTCAACATTGCAATTCAGTTTGATTCTTGCTATAGTTTCACTTCACTGATGGAGTGCCTCCACGTGCCTCGTTACAGGCTCCGGGCGTCTCTGCGATTCCCAAACAGTGGCGCTAATTTATGCCGTCTTATTCCGCCGCGTTCGAATTCGCCCAGAAAATCGCCCGATTGCAAATTGAAACGTCGTCGCACCGGATCTCAGCAGCCACGTCTGTTATCTTAGCTATCTGGACGTGTGACGTCCATTACACCTGCCAACCTAAAATCAACCCTCATTAAATTTTGTTTTGCTCCCGTTTCATACAAAGATTGGGACCATTTGTCACTTTTGTCATTTTGATTGTATCTCTGCATTAGGCGGACGCAACGCCCAAACACAAATTGCATTTTTGCAAAGCCCCAAAGTCTGTGTGTGTGTGTGAGAGAGAGAGTGTTCTCTCTTGGGAACTTATTTAAAGGATCCACAGCAAGCTGCATTCTTCCAAACCACACACAGTAATAAGATCATGACATATAGAAATGTCAGCGTAGCATATTGAAGAATATCTGTGCAAAAATAACAAATGTATAATGAGTAACATAGAACAGTATTCATAAGTAAGGACCTTCGGTAGGACAGAAAAGGCCTGGCTACTTCCCACTTTCTAAAGATGTGTTATGAAGTTTGGCCTCTGTGTGCCCTCTGACCCTCTGTGGCTTAACCAAGTCTACACATTCATAAAAAGCATGTGGCTAAATTAATCTGGGGCCCCTATTTTCATTTCAATCAGGGACAAAGGGGACGGAACAGAAAGGGGAAAGACTGGATGGTGTGATTGATGACGGGGAGTCGAGGAGGTCTGTGTGGATTTGAGTGGAATGGGAAAGACTACTGTGTGTTGGTGTTATGATGTCCCCGACAGCTCGAGTAAACAGCGTCATTAGCAAGCACCCCCTGGAGTGTAACCACAGGGAGGACCGCCATCAAAAAAAAATAGGTTTTTCCGGTTTGTCCCGGCTGACCCAGAAATAGTACGTAACTACAGCATCCAGCGACCGACTCGCAGAGATATGCCCTTTTCAACAGCTCTATTTAGACCGCACAGCTGTAAATGTGTGTATGTGTGTGATGTGTGTGTTTGTTTGCCAGTGGGGTCCCAAACTAGACACCATGCATGCCGATGCAAGTCACACCTGCCAGCTCCAATTGATCCTCTTTGAACTATCTTCTCTTTAACTGACATGTGGAAAGGAGGGAAGAATTGAACCCCTGTGCATAGACACACTCTGCCTCTCTCTCTCTCTCTCTCTCTTCTCTTTTTTTCACCAGCACCAAAATAAATTCCCCTCGCAGACATTAATGAAGTGTGACTGAAAAAAGAAAGACGTCTACTCTCTATCTTATTTTTTCCAACAACTCCCAACATTTTCCGACAGAATCAGCCGGTTGACTTTGTTCCGCCTTCCTCCTGTTGCAGAAACGTCCTCCTCCGTGATGGTGTACATGGACACCACGACCATGACGACCAGGACCACCACTCGACCGACCACTATTACCATGACGACGACGACGGCCAGGACCACTACGACCAAGATGCCGGCCACAACGACCGTGATGGCGCAGTGGCCACGGACCACAACTACAGCGGTGGTCCCTCCCCAGACGCTGGTGGAGGGTTTGGTCCCAGAAGATGACGACAAGGCACCGGCTTCCTCCAAGCTTCCCAACATCAGGGTGGAATATTGCAGTCCTCTGGTCATGATGGACATCTCCTGGCCCAAGACCAAGCAGGGTGTGATGTCCAAGATGCCATGTCCGCCTGGAACCACAGGTAATGTGGCGTCTGGCGTCATAATAACTTAAGTCTTTGGACTTTTAGCTTCCATTCCTTACATTAATAACCCTCAGGTTAGCCAGACATCTCTGAAAGATAAAATGAGGGCCATCCATTTATCTATTCATTCATTTTGGGCAACTAATGTGGGTCCAAGTCGTGGTGGCACAGGGTACAATCATGCACTTCATTTATTTGTCCTCCACTTTTTCGTTTCTGTCTCATTTGTCGGTAGGTCTACCACTTTACATTATGTGGGGCGTCAATAGGGTATAACAATGTGTGACATTACACGTCATTACATATGCAGTTAGCCTGATTAATCTCCCATAGCCTCAAACATTCCTCTGAAAAACTCTGCTAGCGAAATATATATACGTTATTCCTTTGCTGCGAGGTTCTTCCTCTTGATGTCGGTCGCTGGTGCGTGTTTCCTTTATCTTTACACTACTCCTGCTGCACTTGTTCTCTCGCTTCCCGGCTCTTGACTCACTGATGCAAGAATAAAGATAGCTTAGCATCACGTCCACACGCGCATATTTATTTACTGCCTCTCAGGACGCAATTGGTGTAATTAATTAGTGGCTGAACTCATTTGTGTTCGGCACTTTGAAAGGGCTGTTGAGCTTTGTTTATCAGGCATCAGACCATTTGTTTCCATATATGTTGTTCCAGCTCAGCCTTCGTATCAGCACTGGGAGAATGAAATCTAGTGTGCATTTAGATAGCATCGTTGTTGGCTCCTTCACATCTAAAAGCTTTGCCTCAGAATATCTGAGAGCTGATCTCACAGCAGATCATATTGTACTGAGACCTGGCCATTGAGCTTAAACTTGCTCTGATTCTGTTACGCGATAAGAGGTTGAAGATCACGCCGCATGCTTAAATTATGAATAGCAACGAAGGAATTATAAAGTTTATCGAGAGGTTTCCGAGAAACCTTGATATCTGTGTGTGTGTGTGTGTGTGTGTGGGTTTCTGCTGCCAAACACTATTGTTTTATTAATAAAGCAGCTCAGTGGTAGTACTACATGATTAGAAAATACCAAAGAAGAAGTAACGCCAAACAGTTTTTTTGCAAAAAGTCCTTGTGTCGAAATTTTCTGAAACTTCTCTTGCATGATTTTTTCATGGAGTAAGTCATGCAATGTCGGGGAGTGACATCATGCCCTCAAATCAGGCTCGAGGCCTAAAAGATTCTGTTCATTTCATCAATCAGAAACACACACACACACATGCATACAGGGTTCATTAATGGGCAGTAACAGCCCCCGTCGAGACCTCACTAACAGCCATCATATGGCAAGATAAGAGGAACACACACCCCATCTCCCCTCAGCGAACTCTTCAAAGCCATCGCTCTTCAGACGACACTGCCAAGCAGAAACACGGCCGTGTGAGCTTCCTCTGCCACTCTTTGAAAGTTCCTCGAGCTCCCCCCTTCTATCCACCTCACTCCGCCGGCTGTCATTCTGTCTCCCCCCTCCGACTCTCTCTCTTTACCGCTCTCTTTCATGCTCCTTCGCCTTCCTCTCAATATAGGAGGGAATGCAGACTCCCTTATCTTATAAACCCATCAAACATAAGGCTGTCCAAGGTGGACCGGGGAAGGAAATTATGTGTCAATCAAAATTTATATCTGTTAATGCTGGTCGTCTCGCCCTCCAACGCACCCTCCCTCTAAGTACAAGCAAGGGCAATTTAATGTCAGCGCGTAGCCCCGCTGATGTCAGCTCTGAAAATATAGACACAAGTTATCTCAGGTACGTTTAAGAGCAAGTCAAACACACTCTTGTTGAATACGCTGCGTCCGCTGCAAACCATCCAGCGGCCAGCGGAATCTGCTTTCATAAATTAATTATGACGAATAAAGTTGACGGTAGGCACAGCAGGGTCAGACAGCCTTAACAGATGACGGCCACGCCGTTAAATTCCGCTCAGTATCCGCGGGTTTATTTGCACTAAAGCCCAGATGGAACATTGTAAGACGGTCGCTCCCTGGACCGCATCTCTGTCAGCTGGGGACCAGCTTAATTGACCTTTCGTGATGAATTCAGCTATGGCAGACTTAATTGGCACCTATTTTGGTGTATTTTCGTTCGCGTGCTGGGGTTGAACTGTCACACGCGCGCAGACACTGTCTGACTTTTAATGATTAAATAGAGACGCTGTCTAGGCGAGCTCGGCTGGCCTCGAGTGAAGCAACTTCATTTCAGGCCCTATAAGATAAAGCCACCCAATTACATTTTTTAGCGACATCCATTAATTTAATCACTTAAGAATTGTGTTTCTTAGAAAACAGTTTTATTTGGACAAGTTTTGCAAATATGAAAGAAAAATAAAGAAGAATTGGGCATTAGTCGTTTAAGACTGAAACCATTGCCTAGTCCATTACTCCATAATGGGAAAATGTGGCTGAGCTTGATGGTCTCTGGAAGAATCTCACGACACACACACACACACACACACACATTACAAAACATGCATCATGTAGTTGCTCTGTCTTCCCTGACATGGTTGTGTCTCTTCATCTAATGCATTTCCTGCCATTGTTCCCACTAAGCACTATCTTCTCTCTCTAGGCGTGGCCTCATACATGTGCATGGGTCCAGAGGGATACTGGGACCCCCAGGGACCTGACTTCAGCAACTGTACTTCCCCCTGGGTTAACCTCATCAGCCAGAAGGTACCAAGCCTCAGGGTTTAATGAGCAGAAAACGTTCTACTTAAAGTGACATTACTGTTGGCTTTTTGTATGTTTTTTCCGATCAGGAATCATCAAACATTTCTCTTTAGAATGCAGCCATAGAAGGATTTGGCACTGAGTCTAAATGTTATTTTGATGTGTGTTCCAAGTAACACGGCTTACAATGCATATCAAAGGTATAAATACAGCTCGTGATAGGGCTTTTTGTGCGTTCTGTCTTTTGTTCTTTGCCTCTTCTAAACTGCTCAATTAATGTAATGGATTAGCCGGAAGTTTTACTCAATGAAGGGTTATGCTCGTGTTTGGCGTGGGTGGCTGCAGTAACCTTCCCTTCTCTTGAAGAAGGGAAGGTTACTGCAAGTAACGATCGAGGGGTTCCAGGTTATGAATCGCAGGCAATGTTGAAAATGTTCTCCCTTAAACTCGTAGGACCCCGAGGCGTGCGTGTTCGAACACTTATGATCTACTCAGCGGCACAAAGCTCGGCCCATTAAACAAACGGCGGTTTGCAGATATGGACGGAGAATGGCTGTTGGGGAACAAAATAGAATGGAGAGAAATTATCAGGTGCATTTTCCGTGCAGTGCGGCACCATTTGAGCGGAGCAATAAAGCTCCACTACCAGGCTGCTGTTTGGAGAAATTAACTAAAGCAAAGTTATTTCTGAACTTGCTACAGAGGCTGTTTTGCTTTTGCAAAAGTGTGACTCTTAACAGAATATCGCATGCTAAAAATCGACTTGACAATCAAATAACGTGCATATTTTTAACAAAAGTGTTATTAATCTTTTTTTTTAAGTAAATCACGCTTCAAAAGTGCTGTCGCCGTGGAGACAGAACGACTAATGAAGATCAACATGTCACAGATCTGGAATGCCCATCTGGCACAATTATTTTATATATCGAGAGCCATTGTCCTGTTTTTTTGCAGTACTGCTCATTAACAGATGGTTCGGTGTACAAAATGAGGAGGGAAGATACAAAGAATAAAAAAGAGAAAGAAATGACATCAGATAAGCAGAAAGACAGAAAAAAAAACAGAGCTATTTATCCTGCATCCCCTCATTAAGAGACAAGAGCGGGGAGGGAAGAGAGGAAAACATCTTCCAAAGACACATTCGCTCGTGTACACCTCTGTGAAGACCAATTTAGGCAGCATAATTGGCCTGACTAATAAACTCACAGGCGATTATAGCAGGTGATGCCACAGTAAATCAGGATGGACCTGTTTCTGTTGGTGTCACAGCAGTTTTGAGGCTCATCTCACTGCACCAAGTCTATTAGTTAAAACCTGGAGGTGACAGACCTTTGAACTACACCGGGCCAAAAGGGTGTTCTGCATTTAGTCAAGATGACTGCTAGACAAGTGTGCACAGTGTGGGAAAGTTGTGTATTTCCCAATAAGCTTTTCAGAGTCTGAAAGAAAACAACAGCATTGCACTGAAGAGAATTGATTGTTAAGTTTTTAAGTTGCTGGATAAGGCCCATTTATTTAAACGGTGGGGAAGTAGAGACTCAAAAATTAAAAGTATGAAAATGATGTCAAGGGGAGAGCTAGTTTGAAATGTAATTAGGTTTGTAGTGAGTCTCATTAGCCAATAAACAGATGCCTCTGTAGCTCACAAAAAGGATATTAACATATTAAGAAGTTTCCCTGTGAAAGTAATAGCATGAAACACATCCTCTACTCTAAGCAAAGCTACATGATACATATGACTGTTATGTTCACCTCCATGATGCCTTACTTTTGTTAGCTTTCCCTCCTCTTAGCTTCACATTTGCTTATATTATAAGGATTATGCCAGCATATTGCATATTGCTAGCTGAAGTTAGCTCAGTTTGTCAATCAGAACAGCAAGCCACCGGACAAGAGTGAATCCTGGACTGACTTTTAGTTTTTTTGGCCGGGGCTTTATGAAAGAAAAGGCAGAAAGACAAACTCTGAGTTGGGCTTTCAGCTGTTGGGCTAGTAAATATTAGCTGGTTGCTATGTCTTGTGTTGTTGCGCTTGCACAGTTTGGCTGTTAGCAAAGAAAAAAACAAATTAAGACTAATGGATATGTTTGTTTGGAAGAAGGTTGCTGGAGTGTAAACTTCTGCAAATAAGAATGGAACAGAGGTAAAAACTGGAGAGTGAGAAAAAATAATTCACACCGGCTATGCAAGTCATGAAGGTGTTCCTTATTTCTCTCTCTCTTTCCTAACCTGTGACCCCAGAAACTAATCTGGTAAGCTAATAATGTGCAAAACAAAGCAAACATAATTTCACGTTTTTTTTTTTTGAAGTCTTAAAACAACAAAAGGGAATCACTGTATATATATTTCTAACAGTTCCCATGACATACATAGACCTCACATCAAGTTTCAAACATAAGAAGGTCTGTCCTTTGTGTACAACACATACACACTGCGTGCTGCAGTGCTCCCCATTAGTTTCATAAAGGTGTGAGGCTACCTGGGGAAATTCCCTCAGTTGATTTCATAATTGCTTCCAGATACAATATTTGCCCCAGTGTACACTCAGCTGAGTACCATCACACCACATTAATTGTGTGCAATATAGCAGCAGTTGGAGAAAATGCATGGACTAAACGGCATTTATTTTAAGGGGCAATGCATTTGTATGTTGCAATTAGTCATGTTTTCCAGTGTGTAGGCTGTAAATAATAGGCCATAGTAACTAAAAGAAATAAGGGTATGACACTTATGTTCAATTGCTCATTTTTTGTTGTTTGTGTCATTTTTTTTTAACAGCTAAAAGCTGGAGAGACAGCTGCAGTCATTGCCAGGGAGTTGGCGGAGCAAACTAAGCGTAATCTTCAGGCGGGAGACATTACCTACACGGTGAAGGCCATGGTTCAGCTGGTGGATCTCCTCGACGTGCAGCTGAGGAACCTGACGCCAGGCGGCAAAGACAGCGCAGCGCGCAGCCTGAACAAGGTAGTGAAATGAATTGTTTTTGTCAAAACTATTCTTTATTCCTTTTAAAATAATCCTCTAACTAGCTAGCATCCCGGGTTTATGACCTGCAAAAATGGTGACCTATGACCCTGCTCGCCCACACTGTCCAGATCAATATTTGCAAAGGGGCCAGGCTCAAACGAAGGAATTTTAGGTGGACCGTTTTACTCAATAGCGCCAATTTGTGAGTCAAGATTTTCAGCCTGACAAAAACGGAGAGCTACCCAACACAAGACTCCAATGCAGTCAAATTTGAACAGTAGGTATTCTTTTAATGATCTGCTATTTGGCCCTGTGCTGTCAGATAAAATGATATCTACCATTTCCCTGTGGTCCAGTGCATATTAAAACACACCTTCAGCTTCAGCGGATCGCTCCGAAACATCTCTTGCTCTGGTATCATGTATTATGCTATCGGTTTCACTTTGATGTAGTTTAAAAGATGTTATCCATATGTCATGCTTGTCAAAAGTACTACCTTTGCACCAATTGATTTTTACTAATGGGACGGGGGTTAAGATTTCAGTGGGTTGGATCTAAGCTGTTGGAGAGCAGCTTTTTTTTTCATTTTTGCTGAACCTGAAGCTAATTCATTTATTTTCGATTCGGAGCAGAGCACAGTAAGGAGCACTCAGGCAAAGTGAGCTAAAATAATCCTTTCTGTCTGCCAACAGAAAAGCAAACATCGGTGAAATTCAAAATGTCAGTCGTTAATTCGCTGAAGCGTCTTCACTCGTAGGAGAACATGAACACCTGTTCTCGGACAGGTTTTTTTTTTTTTTTTTTTTTTGGGGACAGTTTTTATTTCATTGCCGCGACAGACACAGATGTCCCCATTGAGATTTTAGTGGCAGTTTTCTCCAATGGAGAGGAGAGGCAGTAAAGATGGCCAAAAGGCCTCAGAAGGGAACATCATAGAGGAGCAACTAGAGTTTATAATACCTCTTGAAAAAAAAAAAAAAAGAGGGGAGGGTTCTCATAAAACACAGCATTCAAGGTAGAGGCTGCTGCTGCAGTCAAGATTGCTGTTGTGGTCTGAAGTTTCTCTTGTAAAGATTAAGAAATGGCGCAAAGAGAAAAAAAAAAAAGAAGCTAGGTGAGGGAAATGAAAAAAGCTTTTTTAACCAGGATCATTTATTCAAGAGGTCAGGGCCGTACCTATGATTTATTCGTAATTCTCTATCCTCTGATATACACTCCGTTCTTGCAGCGTGGTGCATCTAAGGAGAAAAATGGCCCTACAGCTCTTTCTCTTGTGTATGACTTCTTTTGCTAATGAGAACTCTCCCCAAGGAAACACCGGAGCCCACAGAGCTCTTCCCGCTCTGCTCTTACACTGGCTGATGTTTACCTCCCGAGTTCAATCATTCTGACATAACCTGCAAAGAGCTAAGCGAATTAAAGTTTTTTGTTTTGTTTTTTGGGTTTTTTTTCTTTGTGATAGCGAAGCACAATACTCCTTGCCAGCAGACAATGAAAGGATTGAATTGGCAAACCGCGAGATCAGTGTCGTTTTCATGATCAAAGGTTTGTTGGCTAACCGAGCCGACGGGAGCGATTCCAGAAGAGTGGGCTGTGATGTTGCTCCTTTACGGGGAGATGGTACTCTTTGGAGATAATCTGCACGGGATTTAGCAATGGTACCAGAACCTTAGCTGTTAAGCCACACCGTAGCTCTGTTGGCTACCCTGCTTGTATCAGAACTCAATTAAAATGATTCACTCTCCGTGCAGCACTAACAACCTTTCTTTGAACCTGAGCTCCCTGTCATTTGTCAGGTATGCTAAATTGTTGTTAGCGCTAACTCTCCCTCGTTGGTGGCTGAGGTTTCGGGGGATTAATCGCTCTCCTGAGTTCTCGTGTGAAGTTCTCAAGTAGAGGGAGAAAAAAAAAATGATAACCTTGAACTCACAATTAAGTGTGTCTTAGGTGTACTCCCACATGTCTCATTTTGGTGCTAATTAATATGAGAGTCTGTGCTGTTTTTCTAAGATGGTGAATAAAATAAAAATTAGCGTTACAAGAGTAAGGTGTGTTTTTAAGGTGGATTTTTTTTGAGTTGATGACCTTTTTCTAACTCTTCTATTCTCTTTCGGTTGCAGCTACAGAAAAGAGAGCGCTCTTGCCGCTTTTATGTTCAGGTATTTGGACTGAATTTTCCTCAAACCCGCCCTCCATTCCCTTACTTCCCTCCGATCTTTTCCATATAATTCCATTCCAATTCCATGTAATTTGAAGTTTGACCTTTTGAAGTGAAATGAACTGAAGCCACAGTAATGAACTGAAGCCACAGTATCAAAGACAGCTAATTCCAAGGTTCAAATGATCAAAGGGTCAAATTTCATTAATATCATGCCATTGGCGCCCAAGTAAATACCATCAGTGCCTCAAACCTAAATGTGTGTGTTTCCCCCCGCATGCATATGTTGTGGTGTTCCCCTTCCTCCCCTAATACATTTGGCCTGAGCATGAAGCTGAGAATTTCTCTATTTTCACATGCCGTGTACCAATTGTGGTTTTCTCGAGTCTCTCAATCATTTTTAAAAAAGCCCCAGCACCATCACACCAGCGCCGCTTCCCAGTGAAATAACCCACACAAGTGGATAGCATCAGTCAAAAAGCGAGCTCTCAGGCATGTACCGACTCCTACGTTTCTCAGCAAATGCTTAAGAGCCAAAAGAAGTGACCTCATTATACCGGCAAATCAACTTATAACTACTAAGTCAGCCAGAGTCATGGCATGTTATGATTCTCCCTGATGCATAAAACATATGCGTCCCCATTTAGGGGGTCTCTATCACTTCACTCAGCTATTTCTCGGGCTACTGAGTGATTTCTGTTATCCCTATGGTAACGTTTTAGCTGTCATCGGAATCATTTCTACCCTGACAAGAGAGCTGCGGAATAAGTTGACATCTCTGTTTTCCATACAGATGCTTCCAATAAAAGCTGCACATTAGAGCCAGATGTTGTTTTCCATGTATGCTCTCGCAGCGCTCATGTCAAGCAACACGTATTTGCCTCAATTCCTCCGAGGCATGTCGGAAGGCACTTAAATATGTGTAGTCATGTGATTGTGCAAATGACTTCCAAGTGGAATGTATGTTTGCATACAGCCGAGTGTGCTCACACATGGGCGGATGGGTTCTGCGAGTGCGAGATGGTTAAAGCATGAGGCTGGTAGTTTTTCTTTCAGTCAACAAATGCTATAGAGGGACCAACAATGAACCAAAACCAACAACTGTCAATTATGTGTGGAGCCAGCGTCTGACAGTAACTCATTCTTCTGTGTAAAGACCTCCAAGTCAGACTCAAAGAAAATGGATTTAAACAAGATTAAGAGTCTGGAGACATGCTAAATATACTACGTTCATCATAACAATGCTAATACGCTCATGTTTAACAGCTAAAATGTTTACAATGCTTACCATCTTACTGTAGCTCAGCATGTTAGCTTGCTAACGTTTGCTATTTAACCCCAAACACAGAGTATAGCAGAGGCTAATGGGGGGGTGTTTTGCAGAAAGTTGGTATTGGAGGATACCAAATTTCAACTGACGCTAGATGTTGTTGCGCATCGACCTGAAAGTAGACATGTCAGTCATGTCAAAATATGTCAAACTCATAGCCACGAGGCTTCATGCTGCCATGACGCAACACGAGATGCTGCATTCTGCATCAAAGCGGCGTGCTGACGGACAACTGCTGTATCTTAGAGCCAGGAGCGTGGCCAAAGAAGGAGAGGAGGACGTATAAATCTATACTGTCTTTTCAGTTGCACGCGTCCGTGAGCCGTTTTTTTGCGGCGCAGTAAATACTTTGGGGTTGTATCGCACGCTGCTATACACGACCGTACACAGTGCTCAGCTGCTGTGCGCCACCTCCGCTGTTCCGTTTCCTCGCCGCCTTGACAAATTCAAACAACAGTGGAGAGCTCTCACTTGACGAACCGGAATAATGGAGCAACATCTGTGGCCTTACGCAAACACAGGCACCGACTGCACACTCTGCCAGCCTTTCAGGGACTTTCATTGATTAGGGATATTTGGCAATGTTTTTCTCCAACAGGGCCCTGGTGGTTGACATAAGTGGGATTTGCAGAGGAATACAAAGCAAATCAGAGGTGCACCTGCCTCTGCCGTCCCTCTGCTCGGAGACCATGCGGCGTGCTGAAAAACAGACTCCGGCAGTACTTTGGGAAGAGGCAGATTGTGCGAGCGCAGGTGTTGGTGGCGGTGAAGGAGGACGCAGTCCAAAATAAAGCACGGGGCTTGAGGTTGATGGCTCAATGAAATAAGGAGCGGTTCTCATCTTGGTTGAGGGCTTGTGCTGTTTAAGTGGTAAGCCGGTAGACGCCACTTGAATTCACCTGTTACTGAGGTCTTTGTCTCATCAGGGAATTTGAATACAAAGAGCATCATTTTGCTGGTTCAGTACAACGCTTTGGTCTCCCTGCAATTAATCATGACATAATTATCTTTCCTGGTAAACATAAACAGCGTTCTCTGCCACATGTTATAGCCGCTTTCATCCCAGAGAACAGGAGTTGGCCTTGATAAAGCTACAAAGTATAACATGATCAACTTCCTATGTTCAGCATTTCCCCCCACAGGAACGTTTCTCTGTTTTGCCCTTTGATTTTGAACAAACATGATAAAAATAGCATCCTGCCTCTTGTGCCTTTCGGTCATATTAATGGCAGCTTTTTTACAGGCAGCGACATTATGGTCGTCCAATTACTGTGATTATGTCCGTCTATGTTTTTCCAACGCCGGAGTCAAGCACGCTAGCGTCAAATAGCTTCTTCCTCTGGCATTTATTTTGTTTTTAAAGACGTGGGATTTACAGCAAATTATCCCCCGTGAATACGACCATTCCAACACACCAAAGATCAAAATAATATCTTCTGCCTTCGCCGGAGCCAAGTGAGTGTGAATTTGCCGGATACGGGGAGGATACCGAGCTCTGACCTCTCATTAAAATGACACCTTTGCATGCAAAGATGACTAGGGGGAGTGCCACAGCGCGAGATGACCCCAGAGCAGGTGAAATGGAGGGAGGCTCCTCGTTCGGGGAATGTAACGAGATGATAAAAATTTCCCTGGTAGTCAATTTGTCGGAAGATGGAAGTTAACCGCGTCCTTATAAACAGAGACCCCGCCATCTCGCCTGCAGAGGAAGAGTTCCGCCTGACTAATCCGTGCAAAGAGTGGACGGATCGCTCAAACGCTCAGGATTTATGCTTGTGTTGATTCCAATATGTGCAGAGCAGTGTGAGCGTGAAGGCGAGTTCATCAAAATTAAAGCGCATCATAAATTCCTTCCTAAAATAAAACAATATTTCACATTAAAAGCCCAGCAGAAACGGGAGAGATTCTGCCCTTTGGCACTGGAAGGCTTTTAATGTGATACATCTGTGCAGGAAATGTTAAGTTTTATTGACGTTAGCCGAGTGGTGAGTAGAACACGGCTCCGTTGTTGAAGGGCTTGTTTCTAAAATACACTACACGCTGAGAAATAAAGGCATGTCTCTCATTTAAGTACATTTCAAATGAAAATCTGCTTCTCTCTGCTGTCGAGGTAAACAAAGGGGCCACCATTTGGGAATTGTACTATAGTAAGATTAAACTTAAGACAAGAGCACAAAGGTAATCCCTCAGAAACTCGCATACACCCCGCTTACTACAGAGGCAAGGTTTCATGAAATATTAAACAAGAAGGTTGCAGAGATTCTCAAAGACAGATGATTTGGCTCGCAGGTAAAATGAAACCCGTGAATGAAAGACAGGACATGATGCAAGAGCTTCACCTGTGCCAAGAGACGTCTAGTCGAGATAGAAGAGGACAGAAAGAACAAGATCTCCCACCTTGTTTGTGTTGCCCCCCACCCCCCCATTTGAGAAAACAATTGAGGAGAACCAACCGGCAAAAGGAGGGGAAGGAGTGAGGAGAGAGACGAGTGAACACAGAAAGCCGACCAGCAAGCAAGCGAGCGAGCGAGCTAGAAAGGGAAAGGAGGAGGATCAGCCTCAGCCAGAATCAATTTCCCAGACCCAGAGTTCATTTCATCAATCAGCACACAGATAGAAGCACACACACCACGGGTTGGTTTGGGCTCCTGCCAAGCTCACGCTAATGTCCACCTCTCCCTTCCTTCCTTCTGCATTGGTATAAATGGTCCATGCACTGCAGCTTTTCACGCCCAGTCATCATCCTTGTTCCAAGTGGAACATTCCAGCAGTGAATCCAGTTAACGATTAGCATTTCCTCATGTACCAGGAACTGGGATATCTATTTTTTTTTTTTCACTGCTGGCTCCCATTCTTTCAGTACAGGAAAATAAAGTAGCTAAAAAAAAATGGCTGAGAGTTTGCAGCAGCAGAGAACTGCTACATTTGACAGATGGAGTGGCAGTGTGCTAATAGCAGTAAAATAGCAGCAAGCCACCGCCGCGTCTCTACTGCTCAACTGCACAGACTATGATGATGGTAGAAGTGTGCTGCCTGGGTACACCCCCGCCCCCCCCCTCCACTCTCTCACTTTCTCTCTGCGTTTTCCCCCACTGATGCTGGAAATTATGTTCTCACACTGATCTCATGAAATTTGGTAGAATGAGCCCAACGTTTTTTTTTTGAACAGGAAAAAAGAAAATGCAATTATCCTGCACTGTGCATGAAAAGTGAGAGAAACAAGGTTCCCCATATGGGGACGGATTACATGGAGGAAACACAAATATGAACAGGCAGGCTTCCGGCGATGAAAATGCATCATGGCAAGAAACGGTGCGGAGGTCTGCTCGGCGTAAATATATTAACCCTCTAAATGCATGTTATTTTCGGCTAAAGTTATTATTTAACCATTAACAGCAAGCCATCCGTGACCTTAACCCACTCACGCACAACATTAGCATTACTAGCTTCACTTAAATGAATTGTTTGATTGCTTGGTCGCCTGGCAACGACGCGCCTGGCCAAGAAATAGTAAAGTCCTGCTCATTAGTGAGTGTTTGCAGGCCCTGATTTCATTAACTTCTTAACACGGGCTAGCTTCTTCCTGTGTTTACAGTTTTTATGCTGTGCTAAGCTACGCTAAGCAGCTACTGGCTCTAGCTTTATATTTACCAAATATGCATAAAAGAGTCAATTCTTTTACCCATCTCTCTAGAAGAAAACCAACAACCCACTTGGGAGCTGAACTAAAGCATTGTCAGTACAAGCTAGGACGTGCTAATGTAACAGTAAACCCCGTAGTTCACCTGTTCCAGCACTCACACAAAAGAGCTTTTCAAATGTATACGTTACCACTTGGATTCAACTGAGCCCATCCATTAACCTTCAAGATCCCATAAACTGGCTCTGAGATCTTTCTTTACTGTGGAGGTTTTTTCTGTTAAATTGTGGATTAGGGCAGGATTTAATTTAAGAGTTCACACACGGGGAGGATGCGGAGTACTAAATGGATGTTAGTCTTTAGAGTTTATTGTTGTCACTTGCTGTGTGGACAAAGAAGGAGAGGAGTGATGTGTTTTCCTTCTCAATGAAAGGCCATGCTTCCTTTTGACAGTGGTGGTTTTGTCAAATGTTGTTGGCCAAATACAAGTCTTTGACACACTCCTCATAAGTTTAGAAGTCTTTATGGTTTTATATGGAAGGAGGGAGTTGGCTGGACCAATTCAAAAACTACAATTTTTTCTTTACGCATAGCCCTGGGTGCAAAATCTGTCAGCTGAAATATTTTAGAGGAAGAGGAAGTAGTCGCTTTGATATAAACAAGTGAATATGCAAATTTGACATGTGTTTGGCATCAGAGCCATAGCTGGGATTTTTAAAAACACTGGGATCAAGAAAAATATTGGCACCCGCCGTAAAAATCTCACCATGCAGACACTGTACATTCAAAACTTGGATGGTTTTCCTGTTTTTTAAGAGTATGCTACTTCTTGGAATTGGCGAATGAGACCGATTCAAAACTGGAACTAGAAAACAGCTAGCCTAGCTTTCCAAACGTGACAAAATCTGCCTACCGACACCTCTAAAGCTCATTTAACATGTTGTACATTCTTTAATCAGTCTGAAATGAATTCTGCCAAAGCCAAGCTAACTGGCTGCTGGCGTTAACATGATATGTGACGTACAGTTGTCTTATGTATCAGCAAAATAGACTGAATGAGCAAAAATATCAATATTTCCTCACAATTTGCCACTTTTATTGAATCAGAAATAAAAAATATATATATATATATATATGAAGGACGCCACATCAGTGTCTTCAATGATAGCTCCAGCGTCACACGTAGAAAGCTGTCCCCCTTAGGGACACAAGGTAATAAACCAGTAATGGAATTTTTCATTCGCAGTGACCTTTTAAAGTTACTTTACTTGTCCAAATTGTTGACAACAGTAGTTAAACAGTTATACAGGACAAAGACTTCAAAATGGTTCATTCAGCTCGGATGAGTTGGTTTTGTGATTAAGGTTTGCTTTAGAATTCACTTTCACACAATACGACGTATTCAGACCGCGGCGCCATTGTTGGCCACAAGTAGTTTTTTTGAACACACTTCTGTTGGCGACTGTAACCTCTAGAGGACACGAATTCTTTCACATTGCATTGTGTTCGTGCAGCGCCTGCATGCTCAGGCTCAGTCTCGTCGGCAGAGCGTGAGTCACCTGGAGGCAACATAAACGCAATCCTCGGCCCTAATTTCATGATTTCATTCTGCGGATTGAATGAAGGGAAAATTGGCATGCCATACGCGTGTTATTAACAGTAATGAATAATTTGCATCACACTGATTTGGTAATCTATTGCATGTCCAAATGATGCACAGTGAGTGAATGCTTTATTGCTTTTCTTTGGATGATCTTATAATTGCCTGAGGGGGCAGTAAGAAAGCTGATCCTGATTTCAATATGAATGTTTTAACACATTCTGTGCGCCCTACCCTCGGTTGTTGTATTTGTGTTCATCGGTTATCCATTGCATATTCCCTTCTCATGAAGTTTCTGACCCATCCCTCTGGCTTTGGGATACACTATTCTTCCACCTTGATCTTTATTGCATTTAAAAAAAAAAGAAAAAGAGAAAGAAAGAAGTCAGACAGCTTTCTGTGTGAGTCCATCAATCCCTTCCCTGAACCATTATTTCAGTGTTTTAAGAAGTGCAGGAAAAGAATTTTTGCAGTGATGAACAAAGGAAAAAGAAATGTCAGCGTCTGAAGAAAAAGAGCTCCTTAATTGAGAGTGAATCAACCTCTGTCTCTCGCTGAATGTCAAAAGGTGTGATTGGAGATTGGCTGCAGATAATGAATAATTACATCAAAGATGGCAGACTGCCTGTGCATGTCTACGTGGGGCTGTTATTTTTTTTTTTTCTGTGCTGCTATATGCTAGCAGGTGCAGAGGTGTGTGTTCACTCTTGCGTCAGTCTTTCGCAGTGTGTGTGTGTGTGTGTGTATCGTTGTGTCTGGGTGTGGGTGGCTTAATGTGTGCAGGGTATGTTTTGAATGAGGAAAAGCCAGCTGGTGCTATTTGAAATTCCCTGCCAGCGCTGGCGAGTTGAATACAATCAGTCCTGCGTCTCCTCTTACTATCACAGTGATTTGAAACAAACATGAAACTTAACATTATAAGGTAATTGGTGGGGTCCATCACACTTATGCTTTGTGACTGTGAAACCATTTTTTTTTCTCCTTTTTTGATCAGTAATTCATTTGATAAACTGGAGCACATGGTCTCTCTTATCGCCTTTGGCTTTTATCCCCACGCTGTTTCGGAGTCATGCTGAAACTCTTATTCCAGTTCACAATCCATTGATCAAAAAGGGGATCTAAGCAAAGTTCAGAGAGGAGTTCAGCTATTCGCAAACACACACTGCAGCTTCCGTCTTCAGGAATGCATGTGTGCATACTAGTACTTTTTCATCAGATGGATAATTTCCTCTTTGAATTGTGGGAATGTGTTTGACCACCTACTGTACTGTAATGGCTAAAAGTAGTTTTTTTTTTCTTCCACGGGCAGTCAGGCTCACTTGGTTCTTCAAAGCAGTGGTGCCAAGAATGAATTACTTAGCTTGACCAATTAGTATTCCATTTATAAATCTTGCCATTGGCATTTTTTAAATCTTTAATGGCTCTTAATTTTTCAACTTGTCTGAAGAATGTTCGTGTTTCTTCCTTGCGTACGAGCTTCGGCATTGTTGTGGGAAGATTAAAGAAGGCATAATCATTGCTCCCTGCTATTAATATGCGGTTGCTGTAGATAGTTGCTACTAGCAAATGCCTTGTACATCCATTGGAATGTCTCAGCGTTGCGGTGTAGGGTTTTGTGTATTGGGATTGTCTGCATGGAAGAACATTAATCACTCCAATTAAAGACTCTAGCCTCAAGTCATGCAAGAATTGGCCTCCAGACTTGTAAGCATCGGCTCTGATTCATTTACATGATTCATTCTTTTAGATAAAAGATAGCAAAAAAAAGCAGCCTAAGAGCATATCCAGTGTCATTACACATTCAGGTGTTGCGGCTGCTGCTAGTTGATGAGCCATGCCCAAAAGCGTAACTTGTAAAAGAATTGGAAACAGGGTCATGAAATTGCTCAGTAGACAGACGATTAAAGAGAACGGAAAACAGAAAGTCTTCATGCTTCCTCCTCGCACAATCCCACAGTGTTTCACGATTTGATGTTCAGTGCTTTACTCATATCATACCGTTTAGCAAATAACCATGTCAAACAGAAGCTGGGACTGCCGTCCAGCTAAGCTTCTTTTTTTTTTTTTACTAAACTGACAATTTGGACTCCCCCAGGCCATGGTGGAGACGGTCAACAATTTGCTGCAGCCTCAAGCCCAGGGAGCGTGGAGGGAGCTGAGCACGGGCGAGCAGCTGAGGGCCGCCACCATGCTGCTGGACACGGTGGAGCAAGGAGCCTTCGTCCTGGCGGACAACCTGCTGAAGACGGACATTGTGCAAGAGAACACTGACAACATCCGTGAGTATATTCTTATATGTGACATTTGGGGATTAGAGTGATAATTTGTGCCTTATATATGGTTGCCTTATGGAAAACAAGATGGCATCCCAAAGTCCTTCTTCAGTCTCCAGTCTTGACAACATGTTTGAGATTTCTTCTTTCCAAACCGGGCGACTTCCTGTTACCTCCTTGCCCCCATAAAATGATTTAATAATACTTAATGATTCTGATGAAGGCTCATATCAGGGTGTATTCTCATAAAGTTTTATTTACCGTTTTATAGCCGCTTCTTTCCTAATGATTATCATGGCTTGACGCCTATGTTCATCGTGTGATATTGCAGTACCGAGTGTGGCCACTCTGCTCAAATCACCCGACAGTTGGTTTCTTTTTCTTAACTTAAAAATGGTTCAATTTACATCCAGCCTTCCTTCATCCAGATTATACAAATCTTGCTCATTTCAAAAGATCTCTCATACTTCATGAAAAAGTCAGGAGGTTTCATGTTTCCGCATTACGTTTGATCGATGGAACACGATTGACTTCCAAACCATGCCATGTTTGGCACCGTGTTTCAAATTCAGCGCCGGCTCCGGATAGGCGCTCTTGCATTTTTCACGTTTTGCAGCATCTCCTTCAAATTCTACGCACCGATCCTTTAAAGATGAGAACAGAGAAACGTCTCGTACGTTTTAGAGATAAAAACAATGAAAGCTGTCTGCCAACAAGCAGTGAACTCTTTAATCTGGTTGTCTACGTCTGCATGAGTCATGCAGCATGGGCAGAATGAAGCTCATTTCCCCTCAAACTATGGGAATATAGATTATTTACTCAGCTGGAAATGCTGTAATAGCCAATTATGATATTTAGAAAAATATGTTTTCTAATCGTGTTTGAAGTGTTTCATTCCTCTCTGCTCTTGCCCGTTGTACAGAATTAACAAAGTTCACCGTGCTGCTATTGATCCAGGGCGCTCTCGTATTGACAGCGCAGCTCTTGAGGCTGTTGAACAAGTGTGAAGGTCACTGGATTAATGCTTTCTGCCTCACAGGAGGTTAAGTTTGGCAGGGGTGCTTATGGCCAATGGCAGCCAGCTGTAAATTGACAATTATCTAAAATGATTGTGTTCATATTCATGTGAATTATTAGCCGGAATTAACCACTAGTCGTGCAGATCAGGGATCAGCCCTCATTATTCAGTGCATAAATACCAAGCGAGCACAGATAATGGAACTTCTGTCATCAAGCGTTTTCCCCCGATGGTGCTTTTCAAAACTGGATACATCACTTATCAGCAAATCTGCAGTTTATATCGAGAAGCGTTTTCAAAGCACAAACTAAAATTGAATCAAATAACCTGTTTTGCAGACGATGGCTAGTGGGGTAAGGGGAATTAAGAAAAAAGAATTATGTTATGATGTATCGTCCTCTCCTCTCTCACTTTTTTTTCCTGTTCCTGCTGCCATGGCAACCTAAAAATATAGGTCTACTGACTTAAAAGGAAGCGAGCGTAAGGAGAATTAATAAAAAGGATTTTATTGTATCTGGCACACAATTCATCTGGGTATTAAGGAGATTCTGGGCTCGTTTGGAGAGGGGAATGAGACGATGCTTGCTCAACTCAAGTGAGACTTTATAGCGCAGTGGTAGTCTGGTTAATTATGTGCTGGTGACATGTTTACTAGGCCTTATCTCCCTGTTTGCTGGGCTTATTTTTTCCAGCCAGTTGGCTCCTGCAATCCTTCATCCAGGGTAGTTAAAGGAGGACAAGGAGGCCCATTTGAACATTGGTAATCACTGCAGCGGCTAATTATTGATCCCTCGCATTGGCTTATATCTAAAGTGAAGGGGCCCGTGCGTCGCAGGTGTGCCGCAGCCCGCACGCGTTGCACCCGGTGACGCTCTCTCAGTGTCAGGGTGAGCCGGTCGTCTCGCTTTAAAGCGAATCCCGAACGGTGAGAAAGCCCTGTTCCCGATTTCAGGCTCAAGCCGATAATGAGATCTATTTTCTTCGCTTTCAGAGATGACGGATATTTCCTCACCCATTGTGTCTGACTTTGTGTTTACACGTCACAGTGCGTGTGCTCTTCCGAGGCTTTGTCTGTGCAGGAGAGTGCTTCACTCGCTGCATGATAATCTTATGAGCAGATTTCTGACGATTAGCGTGTTATTTAAACAGGCTTTGAAGGTATAGCCTTTGGGTCCAACAACCACTATGGCATCAAAGAAATTCCCTAAAGCCCGTCATAAGCTCTTTTACACAACCAACAGGGAAACGAGAGGGAGAAGAAAAATGCTTCCTTTATTCCAAAGGCAGGCAAGGAATCCAGGGAATGGTGAGCTATCTGGGGTATTGTCTTAGCTAAGTTGAATAGGAATGTATCACCAAAACCCCCTGGCCTTTGCAAAAGCACAAGAGAATGTTAATAAAAGGTAGGTTTTTTTTACAAGAAGAGGCATGGGAAGCTTTGGTATAAGAAACAGATACAAAGGGAGGATTAAACATGGCCTCTTTGTATCTTTTCCTGTGCACTAACCTTTATCAAAGACAGAGGTGCCATAGTCCACTGACATCAGATCATCAGCTTGCCTTAATGCCTCACCGGGGCTTAATGAAGTTTCTCTTTCTTACACATGATGAAGTGTTTGAAGTTGCGACCCTTCACTGCAGACTATGTTTATATGCTGCGCTACCAACGACGGCCATTATTTTAGCAGCGTAGCAGAGGTTAATGCGGCGTCATTGACTGCGAAAGTGTAAAAGTTTGGGGCTAATTGTCGTTAGGGATCACTCTGACCGATGAAGGCAAGTTATAGAAAAGTGGATGTTGTTCCGTAGGAAAACACAAGTCAGAAACTATATTTACTATCGGGACATGACCTGGTATTGATTAATTTCCCCAAAATGTTGAATTAATCCTTTAAATCAGTTCTGTACAATGTCGTTGACATGTTTATTCCCAAAAGTTGCTCAGTAATTGTTAAATAGCATCATAATTTCTATTTATATGAACTACATCATGGCTGAATTGACATGCCGTGCCACTGTCATACTCTCGGCTTGTTTATTTGCGCGTACCACCTGGGTCAGTCTGACCTTCTCACCTCTTCCTCTGGAATTTGACATTTGTGAAACGTACTACCTAGCGATGAATCAGTGGATCCATCCCGGCGCTTTGGGAGTTCATGTGACATTTAGGAATGCCTCGACTCCGCACAGGTCGCCTGCACTTCAGACGAGAGCACACTCGACCGCTTTATTAAACTGAATTGTATCGCACCGTAATAACTTTGACGGAATGAGCTTTTTTATTTCAGCGAGGCTCCTATCAGCAGCTCATTTTCCTCTGCTGTATGACGCCGGAGTCTTTGAACCATAAATTAGGAGCTCGGTTCAGACACAACAGCTGTTGAGCTGCTGCAGAAGCAAGCTTGTCTTCCCGTGCTGTTTTTTTTTATCTCCTCCTTGTATCTATCGCTCTCTCTGCTCCACTCGACTGAAAGATTCTTTGAAATGAAGGCATCTCTCTTTTCTTTTTTTCTTATTATTAAAAGGGCAAAAGCGTCCATTGGTTTTTGCAGTTTAAGAGGAAACTCTGTACCTTTATCACTTGATAGTCACTTGATTAAGAAGCCTATGGTGACACACTAACCTCACAGAAAGTTGAGAGGGAGGTCATCCTCCAGAGCCGAGTGAACGGATGTGTTGCATTTAGTGCTCATTGGAGATTAATTAATAGAATCTGGTATAGAGATGAATGGCTTTTTAAATCGGTGTGTTTGAAGCGGCTGCTGCGTTCAGTTTTTCCCTCATAGCGCTGACAGCGTTTGTGATGTGACGCTGCTCATGACTCATTCACGGTCACCCGGGCAATGTTGACAAGACTGGAAATGATGGTCCCCACATACACATAGTCTGAACGCGGCTTTAAAAAAAAAAATACTGTGATATTCTCAGAAACATGCTTACCAGCTCGTAACAGCGCCGCTAAAACTAATTAACACATTGTATCATTTTTATTTGATCTGCACACATGAGAAATATAAAACGCAGATTTTACAGCTTCCAGCCAGGCTAACACTTTCCACCAGCTCCTAGTCTTTATGCTAAGCTAAGCTAATGGTCGCCAGGCTCTTGCTTCATACTCGGGGCGCACTCTTCTCATTTAACTCTCAGCAAGAAATCTAATAACCATATTACTCATAATGCTGAATATTTCCTTTAAGGCCTCGGCTAGAATATTGTAATAATGTCTATTAGCTTGTGTGTCATTAAAAAAAAAAACGAGCAAAAACAAACTCATTGATTGCTAATGGTGTCTTGCTTGGGTTTGTTGTGTCTGTGCGCAGAGCTGGAGGTGGCAAGAATGAGCACGGACGGGAATTTGCCTGATCTGAAGTTCCCACAAACGGGAGGCCAGGGCAACTCCATCCACCTCTCAGCTAATACGCTAAAGCAGCACGGAAGAAATGGTAAGTAGTCGAGCCTTCGGATCTGCTTTTAATGGCTCCCCATTGTTGGGTTGAGTGGTAATGATACCTTGTGCACAACTTCAGTCTGTATATTATTCAGGCTTGTGATAAAAACAGGTTTAACAGAGTCAATGTGAGTTGGATAGAATAGAAATATTGTTGCATTACAGTACTTGAAAAATGTTCTGGCATACAAGATCTATTGTAATTAATCAAACATTCTTTTTGTTATTTTTTTCTTTGCACATGTGGCACCGCGTGGGGCTGCAGTGGTTTTGTAGGAATTTCATTATACTGCCTGTGAATAACTTTCAATTTTCTTCTCAAATCCTTTGTTGGGTTGCATATAAAGCACAAAGATCGCTCTGCAGTCTTTAAATGGGACCCTGGCTGTAGAATTAGTTACACTCAAGCGCTGCCTCTAAACTGTAAATGAGGCAGTTAGACACAATACATAGCTATCTTCAAGAGCAATGCGGCCCCGTTTTTAGACTTTATTATCAGCTCATGCAAATCAGAATCGACTCAAGCTGCGCCTGGTGCCTCTCAGCTGGATGACTAAGTCCATGTCCAGCCGTGCCCGGGCAGATCATTATAGCAGGGTGGCGGATATTTCCCCGTCATCCAGTGCTGTAGCACCCAAATTGTTTTCTTTTCATCTGAGTGAGTGATCTCAGTCGCGGCGGGGGAGTACTTTCTTTCATATCAGTGCTCAAAAGTGAGGCGGCAGGAGGGGAAAGAGATGTGTATGAGACGGAAAGAGAGGAGGAAATTATTATCAAGAAAAATGCTTGCCTTTGTCAGTCTCAATAGCAGAGTGGTAACCATATTATATAGATGTTGAATTAAAGTGAATGTTTGTTGATATAGGAAAGATTTCCCCCTTTTTTCCTCCTTGTGGAGCTTGATTTACTACTGTTTCTGATTCTTGTGCAAACAAAGGTTCAACTCAGAGATTATTTCCAGTATCCTTTGTTATTATTTCAAGTATAACTCTAGCGTTGCTAACGGTATCTATAAGCTCTATAACAGACCTAAAAACTGGACTTCCTGCTTCTTGGTAGACCAAGTGGAAAGAAAGAAAATAAACCCAAATAGTCCATCATGCACATTTTTGTCACATTATGTTAGTAGGGCCAAAAGTGTGTGGACACCATGCTCAGTTTCTCGGACTCTTAGTCTGGGGCAGTTTTTCCTAGTTGAGGCTAGATTCTTAGTTTTTATTATTATTTTTGAATGGACAGCAATGTGCATCTCTTTAACCACACAATTATTCATTGACCCAGACCAGATAATTAATCTTTGAAAGCTGAAGTTGATCCAAAATTTCCATTCCTTGAAATAATTGTTCGCTTTTGGCGCATGTAGGCCTATAATTCAAGGAACCAGCAAAAATGACCTCTTGTATCTTGAAAAAGTTGAAGCATCGTCAACTTCGATGGCAGCAGCAGTTCATGTAGGCAGCAGTGCCAGCCACTTGATGTCTGAAAACACCAGGCATCATCTGGAAGAGCTTGGCTGGCCAGCACCCTTGGGATGAGTTAAAAGTCCAACTGCAAGCCAGGCCTCCTTGCCCACATCAGTGCTGACATTACTAAGGTTCTTGTGGTCGAATGGAAGAAAATCCTCCAGCCAGATTCGAAAATAAGATCAGAGGTCTTTTGAAGCAGCAGATCATATTGTGTTGATTTTGTACACATACTTTTGGCCATGTAGGGTCTTCTTTGTTTGGGATCCGCTTGTGAAACACTGAACAATTTCCCCAATCATCCTGTTCCAGGAGAGATTCGGATAGCCTTCGTCCTGTACAAACACATCGGCGTCTACCTTTCAACGGAGAACGCCAGCATGAAACTGGGCAGCGAAGCCATGGCTACCAATTATTCTGTCATCGTCAACTCGCCAGTTATCACGGCTGCCATCAACAAGGACTCTAACAAAGTCTACCTCTCTGACCCTGTCATTTTTACCATCAGACATCTACAGGTAATTTTCTTTCTCTTTATGTGCCTCCGCCGTGCGAGATGTGTTCTGTTTTTACTTTGATGTGACTGCCTCTGCATATAATGTGCTTTTTGCTTCTCTCTCTTGCACTCGCGCGCACACACAAAAAAAATGCACACGCACTTTCTTGCCAGCATCCTTTTCATCACAATTTTCTCTATCTGGGAAATGCAACAAGAAGACACAAATTCTATCTCAAACCTAGACAATGAAGAAGTTTCGTGCGAGGTAAGGCGCGAAAAATTAGATTACGGGGAACAAAATGGCTCGCAAGGTGATGCATGTTGCTGTTTATGAGTTTGAACAAATACAGGTCTGATCCGCTGAACAAATATCAGTCATATCGAGCCTCACTGGAGGCTGCTTAGTCATTGTGGGGAGTCGCGACTTCTCCCTCTTGACTACATTATCTTCTCCACACTCTGCCACCCTCGAAATATCCCTGTTTTGTCTACGAACAGCGCCTTCGGCGATTACCGGGGATGCTGAACATTCATAAGAGAATTGCAGCGGGTCTCATGTGTAGGAGGGACCTGGAAGGAAGCAACAACGGCAGGAAAAAAAAAGAGAGAGAGAGGAAAAAAACACACACACACAGAGCGCAGAGGGATAGAGAGATTAAAAGGATGATAGCTTATGGATGTCAAAATTAAATGGTGGGGAAATGTCAGAGGGCAATGTCAGCGCAGTTATTGCTGTGACTCACCTGCCTTAAGTGTAATTTGTAATTTGGACTGTAGATTCAGTAATTTTACTGTTGGTCTAATGTTGGGGGCGCTTGTGCTTTTATACCCTTTTTCTTGCTCCGATCAAGTCGTTCCAATAAAACGGTGCCCTTTCGGAAAAGTGTGTTTTCTGCAAAGTGGCTTCTTTCTTTTATAACACCGTGAGTCCACCGAGGGAGCCTCTGCTGGAATCGTTTCAAGTCCAAGTTCCAGTAAACATACAGACATTTACATACACTGTAGAGTGTGTTCTGTGAAGTTCATCATATCATAATCACGAATACCGTTATGGCTTCTGCAATTAATTCTATTTCATTGGATGCAGTATTTACATGTAGATCAGGTCATTTACTCCGGTGCATCAACTCAAGGGCTCCCCGCTCTCTGGTAAACTGGCAAACCAGTCAGAGGTGTTGTTAAGAGGACGCTCTGCAACCTACAACGCTTTCTTATTATTTTCCGCAGGGATGAATCCTTTTTTTTTTTATTTGCCGTAACGCGCGCCGCTGTGATGTTATTGTTCTTAGCTCAGCTTGATTTAGATGTGGCCTGAAGAATAAAAAAAATGCGATAATTGAGATAATTGTAATTGGATATTAGCGAAGAGAAGAAAAAAAACCCAACATTTTTAATCCATAATAATGCAGCCCTAGGTAAAGTGTGTTATTATGCTGCCACTACTGTAAATAGAGAAAATTGTGCACATAAAACATTATCAATATTTTGCTGCCAGACAGTATTAATTATTTATCTCAGGTGCATTGAGTGGACTTGCCCTTGAAAGTAAACCTCCGATATCTTAACTACCTGCAGAACATGGGTTCCTATTTTTCTGGCTTCCCACACTTAAACCCCCCCCCCCCCTCTCTCTCAACCGTGAAGTTTTGGATCACCGGTCCTCTGGGATGATGATGTGTCCTCTAGTTATTGTTTTGCTTCCTTGCCTCGCCACTTAATGGGACCAATTAAAGCCATTAATGGGACCGGGGGTCATCCTATCTCCTCGCCGTGGAATATTTTACGCGGGGTTTGGTTCGTGTGAAGGGGAAACTCAATCAGCGGCAAATTTATATTCACAGAGGATAAACCTTATTAGACCAATTACCCTACAGCAAGTGTGAAACTATGAAAAACTACAGCTCCCCACGTCGCGTTTACAGACAGAAAGTAGATATGTTTAACCTTGGAAGCTGTGACTCACAAAGGAAAGGCTTTTAAGTGTACTCTCCTTTGTTTTCCGAAGTTACAGAGGAAAATTGGGCTCAAGAGGAAAGAGGCGTCTATTTATCAGCGGTTATGTTTTGTTGTGCTCGCGTGTTACCCAACCTCGGCGTCGCCGACTGCTTTTTATGAAATGGCAAGCGAGATAGCGGGGAGGCGTGCTTGTCGTTAGAGCCGCAGCCCGGTGCAGACAGCGGTGGTGCCCATTAAACAGTGGGGCAGTTCATTCTCACGCAGTGAAAGTTAAAGAGAAAGGTCAAAAAGCACAGTGAAATACAGGCACGGGGCTGCTGGATGCTGTATGACAGTAAAACCACCTGCTATTCACTTGAATGGATACAGATTGCAGCGGGGGAAAACGTTTGCCCGTTTTGAGGATGTTTATTGTGCCCACAAAAGAAAGTAGAAACGAACAGAGCTAATGTGCGATTAACTCCAGGCCCCTGCGGGTGTGTTTTCTTGTTATTAATACCACCGTGTCTGATTCTGCTCAATTATTTATGTTGTTTGCCCTCTAACAGCAATCTGAGGAGAACTTCAACCCCAACTGTTCTTTCTGGAGTTACTCCAAGAGAACCATGACCGGTTACTGGTCAACACAGGACTGCCGATTGCTGGGCACCAACAGGACGCACACCACATGCTCCTGTACGCATCTAACCAACTTTGCGGTCCTCATGGCGCACGTGGATGTCAAGGTAGGCTGTGTTTTTTTTGTTTGTTGCTTCTCAATGGTCCTATTAATCCTCCAAAATCTGCAATTTACCAAACGCAGTTGCGAGCGATGAAAACGCATTGATCCGCCGTGGTTTGCGAGGCCAGTCCGTTCCGAGATGATCGGCTGACAAGAAAAGAAAGATCCAAAGAGTGGCGCGCATCGTAAAGCAGAAGGCACCCCTGTCATTATATGTTTTATGTTTCCCTTGCGTTTTAGATTAGAGTGTAAAACACACTGAACAATTTTCTGACTTTCACGGCACGTTGTAGACTAACATTTAAAGTGCCAATATACACACACACGCGCTTGCGCTGTTCATATAGTTTCGAACAATGACCCTGTCAGTGTAAAGTGTGTATTGATTGCAGAAGTAGCTCAAATATGTGATTGCTCCGGCAATGTCTGTGCTGTGTTTAGTACACACGGCTATTTTAGAGACAAGACACACACATCGCTAAGGTCCTCTCGGGTGGAGGCTGAATCAAAAGACATGTGCAATTTAACAGATAAATCTGTGTAGCCACACAAAGGACCAGATTTGTCTGAATCCAAATGCCCCATTTTATGCTCAACAAAGACTAATGTACAACATGTTACTTCAGGCATTCATGTAGCAAAGTATCTTATTTTTCTATTTTTGCTCTCTAGCCAAGAGCTGGATGAGAAGCGCTCCTTAAGATGCTTATTATATCCATACAAAAGCCAAAAATATAGATACCATAATATAAAAAATATGAATTTGTGCGCTACGCTAAGCTACTAGTTGCAGATGCTGTGTAAAATGAACAGATTTGTCCAATAGGACGCTTATCTATGTTCTATCGAATCTTATTTTTTTTTATAATTTTCAGAGGACTTGCTGCTTCCAAGGAGACATATGACGGCTTCTTATATGTCTCTCATTGCACCTGAATATGCTGATCGCTGTCTTTATTGCGTCTTTATTTATGTAAAGGCATAAAGGAGGAAAAGAACACGGGGTGCTTGAGTTGTTTTTGCCCTCAGGTGAGCCACAGAGACAAAGCAAAACGAGGACAGCAAGTGTAACGTGAAGTGCCGGTGAGCAGATAATTGGGAGGTGTTAATGGAAGTTGTATTGTTTGCGTAGAGTGAGCATCGTGAAACGGGAAACGAGGAGGTGAGGTGGGTGAAGATGATGTTGGAAACGGAAAAATCGGGCCAGTTGGAGACGGAAAAGGTCAGAGAATATCGCCAGTCGGGGAAGAAAGTGCGTCTTAGTTCTGATGCTGACAGACGGCTTAATTATTTCTGTCACAAGAAGTTTGAGGAGCACGCTGCTGACAGAGCGGGCTAGTTTTTGGTATCCTGTATAGCATCAGTCTCTCCAGAGCCTCCATCTGAGTCAGTGACAAAAAAAAACTCAGAGCACTGTCCCAGTTGGCGCTTGTCCATAAAACCACTAGACCTTCCTTCACCTCCCTCTATTCCCCAGTCTGACTCTATCTTTCACACACAGACACAATGCGCAAACATCCATACACGCAATCATACCCAAAAATCTCAAATTTACTCGACCCGCGACTCCAGAGGAGTCTGGGATGGTGTAGTTTACTTCCAGCGAGAGAGAGCCGCTGTTTGTCACCGAGCAGCATGACTTTTGGACCTGCTAAGCTCTCTGCAGAGCTGAAGTCGAGTGTGGAATAGAGAGGGAGTGGTGAAGAATGGGAGCCTTCACGCGATGAAAGCAAAGCAGCAGGAAAAAAAAAATAAAGAAATAAATAAATAAAAATAAGAAAGCGGTGAAAGGAACGCTTTCAGTCAAGCCGATCCCCAAACATTCCTCACCGGAGGGAAAGTGGACAGTAGTTACACCCCACTTTTGAGTGACAACGTTGTTTTTTTTTTCCCCCCCTTTCCTTTTTACCTTCCCGTCTTCATCTTTGCCACTTCTTGGATGGTATAAAAGGCGGCTTGTTGGAAGATGCCACTGAATGGGAGATACGGAGGCTTTTTATTTGACAAACTGTCACTGTGTTGTATCTGAGAACGCACTGAATGGAGGGAAAGTAGGAGTGTGTCTCCGTGCGAGAGAGAGGCAGAGACCAAAAAAAAAAAAATCATAAATTGAAGAGACTGTTTTTGTATCCATGGCAACAGAACATACCACTGCTGATCTCTGCATTGTTATTACTCATTACCCTCAGAGCAACAGATTATATTCTAACCTTGTTTATTTCTCAGTGGCATCTCAGAAAGAAAGAAAGATAGGCACGCTGTAATTACAATCTTCCTTCGGAGGACAGAGACTCACTACAGTATCACCATCATCTTTCATCTTGTTGTTTTTTTTTTGGCCGATGGATCATACACGCTAGTTGGCAATAATGATAGTGTCACATCCAGGGATCTTTATGTTCGGCTAAATAAGGTGGCGTCCGTATCCAGCGCGTGTAGTGTTACGTTTCGAGCGGCGAGTTATGATTGCGTTCAAAATGGTGCGTACTTCATGCAAATTAGAAGTGGCGAAACGCTCCTGCCTGTACGCGCAACGAGCAGCTAGCAAACGCTGTCATTTTGTCCTCGACAGCGCTTGAAGTCGCCGCATTATTTTGGACGCTTGTGTCTCAAGAGTTTCGGCAAGCGGGATTCAAATGAGTTTTTATATTTCACCTCACACGAGGTCGAAAAAGAAGCCAATTTGGTCTGAAAAAGTCGATTTGTAGACTTTGATTTTTAGACTTTGGTACTTTGTTGTCAGGAAAATAACATTGATTATTTCATAATCATGCATAATTTCAGAGTTCAGTTCATTCTTACTGACTAAACATTCACTGTTTTGAGTCATCTGTTATAAAATATATGTGCCCTACAATATATTTTAACATTAATTGCGCTGTGATCATACTCCAGCTGAAATTGATTGTGAGTGTGAGCAAGGTGAGAACTTTGCCCACACATTCATATTCAAAAGAAACCCTTGAACCCGAATGTACTTTATATGAGATTATTGGAAACGCAAGCAGCGAGGAAACAGGCTGCGTCTCATTGGGATTAATTAAGCTTGAAGTCGTTTAGCTCCTCAGAACAATTTCTAATTCACATAATGTAGACGTCTGCACATTATTAAAAATTTGCAAGCAAGTTCCCGAAGATGTTCGGAGCTTCGGTGGTTTCTAATGCAGTGTCCTTAACCGAATTACCGAATGTGAAATATTTTTCAAGTTGCGGGCTCACAAGAGCTCATTAATGTCAAATATCTACAGCAAGGCTCCTTCATTTCAGGAGTACACCCACTCGCGCGGTATCTGTCAGATGCAGAGGATCAGGTAACCGTCACTTGGACAATCACAAGGGCATCGAGTGCTGTCACTGCTGCCTGCGTCGCCACTCGAGCCCTTTGTTTGCTAATTTTGAGCTATCTTGCCAGAGAGCTGATGCCTTTGACTGATCCCACAATCCGAGCTGAGGAGCGCCGTCGGCCACATAAACAAATTAAAACTGTACTCGCAGATGGCAGCTGCGTGTGAGAGATTATGTGTCTCTTTTGTATCTTTTCAGAGCGATTGCGAGCAGGATATATTTTTTTTTTGAGCGAGGGATGTGAGAGTGGGTGTACTTTCATATGACTTTGCTAAGAACGCTTTTAATTCGAACCTCAAGACGTTCGGTTGCTGAGCCCCGCGAAAAGGTATCCACCAAATTCACTGTGCCGGACACCATAGTGAAAGAGCGGGATTTAGCCTTTCAACCAGTGGCACGAACTCGGACACCGCATGAATATTCAAATTAAAAACTTTGATCGTTACAGATTAGCTTCTTTGTTGGATAACCCTTTCTGGGTCCTTGCTTTAGCAGATGCAGCTCAATGACTGTCACAAAAAAAAAACACACACACACTGTGGATAGCCACTTTTCCATCAATGTCTACTTTGAATATATTTTTCAAGATTCCCTAATGGCTTATGCCCATTCAGGCTCCTGAGGCTTTTTATTGAACCCTTTCCTTTGAATTTAAGTCCACCATTTGTAAAGATAGCTAGTGGGTATTGAGATAAAAAAAAAAAAAATCCTTTAAATATGGGCTAAAGCACAAGCCCCAGCTCAAGAAATATAGACCTGCTCTGGTTCCACCTACAGGCCATTATTTACGTAGTAGATGTGTGTGCTACGATAGGCCCCAGGGAAGCATTGAGCTACTGGTAAGTGGCACTATTCCCGACAGACCAGTAGGTATAAATCAATGGCACATCCCACTAGATGATGGAGAGGGTGATATTTGGGTAACATTTATCACTGTCCTTATAGAACATCTCCGCACTGGCACCATCAGGCAGTAGATATGATGAGAAAGGACAATCAAGGTTGGTCGTGTGTTTTACGATGTTGCACCATAAGCATGGCGCCGTACACACGCCGGCAGGAGATACGCTTCAAAATAAATCGGACGTGCGCGTTCGAGGCGCAGAAGAAGAGACACGGAGAAGATGGAGACCGCGATAGCTGCCATAGCAACTGAAAGCCGAGCCCGGGCGTTAAATCATAGTTATTGTCGCTTAGAACACAGTGTGACATTAGGTGCATGTGTTGAATGTCAACTCCTGCCACGCAAGCCGGAACCTCTCTCCCAGCCCTTTTAAATGTGACGAATTTGCCCAGACCCCTGATTCATATGGCTCTCTGCAACTGTTCCCCATCCCTGTGCAGATCATAAATCCTCGGTCATACCGTAGGTGAACTTGTCACATGACTCCCTGCAGTGGGCCACTACCCCTTAGCGCAACCGTCTGCCCTGCCTGACCGTATTTCATGAGTCAAAGCCCGACTCTGGAGGCATATAGGGAGATTTATGCATTTTAATTGGATTGGCTTCATGGCCCCCTGCTCAGAGCGGTTCTTTGAGGTATAAGGGATTGACGCCTCTATTCTACTCACCACTTCACCCTCTCACGCTTTTCAGAGAACTGGTTTGGAAGGTTTTGGCTTTGGATGTTATGGTAATTAAGTGCGCATGTTTTGATGTCAGGTTCATACGGCCTGGCCGGAACGACCCACGCGCGACGCAAAAGGCCCGTCGCCGCGTCTGCTCTTCCTTCTCAGACCGCTCGAGTGCCTAGAAACCTTATTTTGTGATCGGCGCGAACGGATCCGGGGCGAAGCCAATCTCCTAGGGCATCCGTCTGGAATGAAAAATATGTGTGTTTAAGAAATAAGAGAAAAATGTAGGAGAGAGAGATTGGAAGACAAATCGAATGTGCCCAAATGTGCCTCGGCCCACTAAGTAACATGGACGCCGTATGACTTGGGTCGCCATGTCGCAAGAGCGAGCGTCGCAAGTGAATTTCGGAGCAAATTACGTCTGCCCACTTCAGAGTCCTCAATACTGATTCCCATCATGGAGGCTTGTCAGTGTGAGGTTAGGTGCAGAGGCTCTGCAGATCACATCATTTGCCATCCTGTCCAGGCAGAGCCCCGAGTAAAAAGGAAACTTTTCTGCACAGACAATGTGGCTGGCGACGTCTCAGCCATCATCCACCTCCCAGAACAAAGAAATCATTCCACAGTAAATCCATCACCCAGGTGTAGATATACTCCGTGCACCTCTCTCTCTCTCTCTCTTTGTTTCTATAGTTGAGTCTCTTCTTCTGTCTTCCTCTGTTGCCTTCTCTCTCTCTCAGACCCAACCCTTCTCCAATTGAAGGTGAGTCTGAGATGAACGGAGCCTGCAGCCACCGTGCGGCTCACTAGCCCAGGAGACCTCAGGGTCCCCTCACAATGCGTCGCAGATAGTACCACCCACCGCATCAGCACCTCTGTAACGCAACCGACCAAAAACAGACACACACACACACACACCTTACAGAGCATGCGAGCACAAACATCAACATCTGTCGCCACCCACTGCGTAGGCACTCCTCTAAAGTAAAGGGGGGCTGAAAATCAGCCTCACTTCCACGGAGACTGACACACATACAGGCGTCCGCTCCGTGCAACATCTTGCCGGCCCCCACCCCTCCGACGTATACACAACGGCTCATCAGGCAGGAAAATCAAAAGAGCGCTCTCCCCAGACTCAAGGAGCACTGCGGCTGTTATTGTACCAGAGCCCCTTAATGATCAGCATCTGTTCCCCTCTCTGCTAGCGTTAGCTGAGCCGCCACTAAACAAGGCTTTTGTGCCATACTTCATCCCCCAAGTTTCCTCACTTTAACTTGACTGGTGGGGGGGGGGGGGTAGAGAGAGAGAGAGGGAAAAAAAGAAGAAGAAAAACCACCCGTGGATGTTGATGCCCCCCCCCCCCATGGCAAATACTGCTGACTGCGGTCAAAATATGATTTAAAGAGGTGCTTGTTTGAGAGACATATTAGACACATAGTATGCTTTTGCGGCGTTGTTTCTCGAACGTAAGCAAATATTTTCACGGGTTTATCCTACACTACAGCTCTTGGGTCATATATTACTTGCTGGAGGCTAAGACTGCGCACGCAGCCTTTGATATCAAACAGCCCAACTGTACTCTTAAGTCTGGTAGTTAATACACGGCCTCGGCGTTTGATGTGGAGACTTGTGCAGATTTTTAACTGCCCGTCAATGCCAATTAGCTGTCCGCCTTTTAACTGTTTGTAGCACCGAAGAATGCCCGTTTGATCGTCCTCAGCATTCGGACGCGGTCGTCATGTCAAAACTCAAAAGTTCCAGCCAGGTAATCTTTGAGTCCCAGCAGGGATGACAGCCAGTTATAAGGAGAAACTCTTTTTTTTTTTTTTTTTTAAATCACCTTCCTCCTCCTCCCTTTTTTTAAATCAATGCCCAGCAGGCTGAAAAACAGGACTATCCCTCTGGGAAATTAGGAAGCCTCGGAAGCTGACCAAAATGTTTGGATGCAGTAATTATGTTTAGCTAATGAATCAAGATGTCGCTCTCTGACGTCCGTCCCCGCGTTTTACACATAGAAGACGCTAATTTAATGGCCGTGTCGTATTTTGGCATCTGTCTTGGCGTGTGCTTTTTTTTTTTCCTTCCCCACTGGTAGCATGATAGAAAACTGTCAGATGACACCAGATGTGAACCGAACAGGGACATCTGCACGTCTGCTTCAGTGATGTGTTTGTTAAATCTCTCCGAGCCGCGGTTTCTGACCTCACCTCTTTAGAATCGCTTTAATGCGTGATTATGTGTGTTGTTCAATGATTTCATCTGCAGTAAAGTATCCTTGAGTATCAAGAAAAGCACTCACTATATGCGTGTTAAATGAACCCCCATCATGCACCACCTGTCATGTCCCCAGTGTGTTCATTTGAATAGATTTTAAGTGGATAATATTGAATTATTAATGATCAAAAAGGGGATATTACAATATATATGTTTGCTTTGTACTGCTACATCTACTTGGAGCAGCCAAAGATGAACGTTTCAATTATTTATTCATTGTTTTTATCTATTTCAATGATCCACTAGTAATTATTTCAAAAGTTTATTCAATCATTTTAGATATATATTTCAATTAGCCATTACTTTAATCATTTTAACCATTAATTGATTTCTTTTAGCCTTTTTTGAACTGTTCCAATAAGAATATAATCTATGCTAGAAGAGAAGTTGAACTTCTCCTCCGTCTTCCCGTGCACCGCGTGCGGTACAAGAACCCTTTCGGATCGAGCGAGGAAGGAACGGGTCTGCAAAATTTCATACAGAACTTATTGACAAGACGTCACCTATTACACATTCCTAATTAGGGTTCTAACAGGCCCCAATTTTTACCCGTGGCAGGTTCTTGGCAGGGCGTCGCGTCTGATGTGTTTGTTTTTAATCTGTTTAAGGCCACAGAAGTCAGCCGTTGTGCAGACTCCGCTGTTTTCGGGCGTGTTGCCTTTTTTTTTTCTCCCCCCCCCCGCTTCCGTCCAAGTACCCCTATGTGCACTTGGCTTTTATGGACTGATGTAAATTCTCTTTCACGGCCGTGGTGGAATCGCTGTTGATCCTTATCTCGCCCGTAAAGCCGCCGATTTATTGTCAGCAAAAAGCTTTTTAGTGCCCAAAACTGGCTGTGATAGCAAATTACTATTTGAAAAGAGGAAATTATCTAAGAGCAACAGTGGAAGTTATTGACCGTGATTGTATTCCTGTTGTGCTGGTCTTAGACACCTGCGGCCCCGTGGACTGCTCACTTTGTTTCACTTTGTTGCCTTTCCAAAATGAAACAACGGGGGGGGGGGGGGCATTTTATATTGATTCAAACTGACTAATTCATGATTCATATCTGCCACCTGTGGCTCACTGTGTCGTGGTTTATTGGAGAGCTGAGTGAATGCACTTTACCCCCAAAATAATAAAAATGAATAAAAGCTTTAGGTGTTTTTTTTTTTTTTTTTGGTTGGAAAGAATGGTGCTTGAATTTTATGGTAATTTTTCTTTTCCATTTTCAACACATTTTTTTTTTTTGTTTGTTTGTTGGTTTCTTTACAGAACACGGACCCCGTTCACGACATGCTCCTCGATGTCATCACCTGGGTCGGCATCCTCCTGTCGCTGGTCTGCTTGCTCATCAGCCTCTTCACCTTCTGCTTCTTCCGCGGCCTCCAGAGTGATCGCAACACCATCCACAAGAACCTCTGCATCAGCCTGTTCATCGCGGAGTCCCTGTTTCTGGTGGGGATCAATCGGGGTGATCAGCCGGTAAGACTGCTGCTGGACAGTATTTGACAGTTGTGTTACAGCATCGATTTGTTTCGCACAAATTCATTTAGCGTGCCGCTCGGAGCGCGGCAGAACGGTGACAGCCATTAAAGGACCTGCTAATAATAGAAACTCATCTGTTCGCAATGCATTATGCTGTAACATAAAAAAAAAACTTTGCTTTCTTGCTGAAACGCGGATGAAATGGATCAGCACCTACTTACTGCTCGCTTCAATCTTTAATAACAGATCAAACGGCAAACTATAACGAGATGCAGTGTGTTACTTAGTGAGCTTTAGAGGTGCTAATAGGTGAAGTTTGTGAAGAGCTACTCACAGTTTTCACTGTACAGACGGGAGAGTACAATCGACTCTCTCGTCTAACTTCTGGAAAGAAAACAAAATGCGAAAGTGTTTCCCCTCGAGGGCAGAATACGGGTTCACAAGTTAATCTGGAGTCTCAAATGTTGACTTGCAACCAATTTCATTAGCTAATCTGATGTTTCGATGCGTGTTTAGTCAGTTTAAAAGTTGAAAACATACACAAAGGGCGCATTGCAGGTGCCAAGATGAAACAAAACCAACAGAGTGAAGACGCAACTCTTTCTTTGCCCCTTTCACTAAAACCCTGAATCACAATCTTTTTCATCTTTTTGCGAATACATCGTCCCCCGTGGCTGCTCGGGGGGCTCCCTTTGTATCAGTGAAGACCGTTCATCATGTCCTCTTGAGATATAAGAGCCTACATTCTGTGAGAACATGCAACCTTTGGTGTCCTGCTGCGCTGCGAGCGGTCAGTCGCGGTAAGTGCCAGTCGGCCCTGAACTTTCTTCCCCTCCACCTGGCTCGCTGAGACGATGCAGCGAAAGGAAAGAATTGAACGTTTCTCGTACGAGAAATTCTCCCTCCCTCCGTCACCCACACTTAATCACAACACACACACACACACTCCATATTATCAAGATTATGCATTACAAACTTACTGATACGAATGTATCCTCCCCCGAGCTCCCATCTGGGTTCAGCTGTTCATTTCGCTAAACCTCTGGTATATTAACTGCACTTTGGATGGTACTGCGTTCCTGTAAGAGTTCAGCTGTGCTAGCAGGTGGAGGCATGCTGTCACCGCACAGCGTGTGCGTGCCGAACACTCCCACTGTAAACAAATATGTTGTAGTCGCACGCACGCGGGCTGACAAAGGACACTTACACATTCTTGCAGCCGTGCCGTTTCTGCTTACTAATGAGGCAGCGTTAGCTTCGCTCACCTGGGGTAGAAAAGACCGATTGTCCGGGCACAGTATGAAATGACCTCTGCGTCTGTACATTTAGACTGGGCGAGTATAGGTGAAATATGATGAATAAGTATCTGCTCAGCCTCGCGCTATCAAAACACACCCACATTTTGCTCTTCAAAAAGCCGCTATAACCGTCCGAACCAAAACTCACGCGCCGTAGTTTATCCGCAAAACTACTTCCCTGTGAAGTCAAAAGAAAATGCTTTGGCCTACACCTTTCCCTTCCATAACATTTTATGGGTGTGATTCACAGCCCGGCTCTGAGATCACTCTCCCGGACTGCAATTAATGTCCACTCAACCTTTTAGTTATTTAATTGAATCCATTTCAGTGACAAAATACGCTAGTTATGTTCAACTGTGCCAATAATTAGATCAATCCATGTAAGCACTGTATCTTATTATTGTTAGAAAGTGTGTGGGCACGTGAATATATGCTAATGACAGTCTGCTGTATTCCAGTCTCGCCTGTAGGTATCTCTATCAGCCCGGGAAGTGTGTAACTACATTATGTGCTCACACCTGGCCGTGGTATAAAATGCACCGAGCTCCAAATGGCTCTTGGACTGTTGACTTCACTTCTTCATATCTCTCTTTCATCAATGCCAGCTACGGCAAACAAGACCACATGGGCTCAGTGGCTGCGGCGTCCTTCTGCCAGTCACTGCAGGCAAACATCCAATCGTTTGAGCCAAACAAAGCTTAGCAATGATAATTGTTGGGAAGACACAAACATGCCGAGGTCAGAAAGATGCTGCTCAGTCATTGGGATGGCGCTCTTTGCCATATTAACTTAGTCATATTATGCCCTTGAGCAAGACATTTAATCCTTGAGGAAGTCAGCTAAATTCCCAAAAGTGATTTGATTAAAATATGTTTTGAATACTCAACTCCCCCTTCTTTTTTTTTCCCTCCCTCTGATTTTTATTTCTGTCTGCCGCTATAAACCCTTCCCAGATTGCCTGTGCCGTCTTCGCCGCCCTGCTCCACTTCTTCTTCCTGGCAGCGTTCACGTGGATGTTCCTGGAGGGCGTGCAGCTCTACATCATGCTGGTGGAAGTGTTTGAGAGCGAGCATTCGCGCCGGCGCTACTTCTACCTGGTGGGCTACGGAGTTCCCGCGCTGATTGTGGCCGTCTCGGCGGCGGTGGACTACCGCAGCTACGGCACGGACCGGATGTGAGTACAATCTGCCTGCTGCAGAAGAACCGGCTGTCATTTCTGTGCGTAACGCTCGAGAGATCATTTAAAGGAAAAATGATCAAATAGAATTCAAGCCCATACATTACTATAGAGTACAGAGCTTCCTTCATATGTTCACTTAACCATCAGATCCTTTCATAGAATGTGAATTTACACCAAGATCCATTTAACAGTATTAAAGTGTACTACTCCTGTGAAAGAAATTCAAAATGCCTTTGGATGAGCTTTTTCACATCTGATACCGTAAGCGTCGTGAAACCAGAGAAGATAACTCTCCATTTTGTCAGTTTTATTTTTGATTTGAAACCAGAAAGTCTTCTTGATTTCTTCCACCGGATTCCCTCTGTAAATCAAAAAAATATCCCCCCACCTCCACCCGTCATCAGCATCATCCCAGGACTGGGCAGATCATGGTGAAACGTTGCCAAAACGTTTGTGCGGGACGTTTCTTTTACTGAGGTTTGGAGGAATTTATTCGCGCCGACTCTCCAGTGTTTTGAATTTGGGCTGTGGTGCACATTTTCAAGCATTGGATATATCAGTGTTGTGCAACATTGTGCACCTTTAAGTTGAATTGGATACCAAAGGGGGCGACATGATGTAGATATTTCAACCCGCCGCGAGAAAATAATGCTTACACCGTTTTAAAATCTGAGCATTTAAGTCCGCACATTGATCTGATGGAAACCAGGAGGCCAAAAAAAAACCCAATATGTTCCCTCGCTTGCACAGAAACCCTGCTAACAACTTGACAACTGATTGTGTTTGTTTGAGGGGCTTTAACAATCTTGCAGATGACACGCCAATAGCTATTTCTTATCATCAACTTTTAATGAAGCAGAACAGTTACCCGAGCTGCGTGCCTTTCCCCACCGCTGAACTGACATTGTTTTGACAGTGAAAAATGCTAACTTCAAGAGATAGTATTGCCGGATGAATGTCGGCCCATTGTGCTTAATGTCGACAGCATTTTAGGATGCACAAATTACAGGACGGGGGATGGAGTGATTTAGAGGGGAAGGGAGGGCGGAGAGTGAGCGTGAACAGGGAGACGGAGATTGAAAGAGATAGAAGGAGACAGGAGATTAACCAAAAGATGGTGAGCGACAGAGGCTGCCTTTTTGTATTTCCCATGGAAGCGACATAAGATATAATTCCCCAGCTCTTTCCTCTGAAACACTAAGTGGTCCATAAAGCAGTGTAACGCCAAGGAGAGGATCACCCTCCATCCCTCTGTTAATCTCAAGCCCATCTGAAAATAATGAAGACCAGCATCAGCAGTTTGCTTCTGAGATGTTTATCATATATGGCACGCGAGCACACACACACACATCCACATCGCCACACACAACGCAACTGGTAGACAGTGCATTTGTAGACCGGCGGAGCCATAGTTCTTGGTGATGGATGAGGTGATAGCTGCCACCGCCTGAGCCTTGGCATCATGTGAATAATTAAAGCCTGCCACCGGTGGAACAATTATACGCAGCCTATGAAGGATGAGGTAAGGGACGAGGCGTGACACGCAGTGAACAGCAGAAAGGGGGGGGGGGGGGGGGGGGCGCGTGGTCCTGCAGCAAATTGATTCGGGGATCGCGGCGACGCCGTCACGGGCGGTCTCACTTTGAGCAGAAATGTCCAACAAGTCAAAGAGTGACCCCGGCTTAGTAGCCGGCTGAAGCGACGTCCCGGTGACTCATTACAACCGCGTGCACCCAATTTTCAATTACTCTCTAATTCAACCCTTGAGCAAGGCACTTTGCCCCTCTCAAGTCCAGCGAAGGTGCTCCGCGCTCAGCAAAAACAACCCACGTGATCCTGTTTAATTCCTCCGCTTTAATGAAAGCAATACATCAAAACCACCTGTAAACTCGGGGAGGTGGAATTACCTTTTAATCTGGTCGCTGTTGTGCTCGTGCAGTCTGTTCCACGGAGCGTGCAGAGCGGCAGCGGGTATATTGTCGAAGGCCCCCCGTGGTGTTTTCTTGTAAACGAATACAGTTGTGTTTACGTCCCTCGTCAGTATCATTGTGTCCCGGAGGCCTGACGAACACGCTGAATGCATTTTTCTTTATTAGCAAGCAAGCATTATGTTGTGACCCCGCTATTTGTGGGTTTGATTGTGCGGTTCTTCATTACATTTTAAATAAAAGTGTGTCAGCTGGCATTGACTTACTAAGAATAGCATTTCATCCGATCTCCAGTCAGATGGGTGGAGATGTTTTGCTTGGAAACACACCCACACAATAAGTCATTTCAGAGAGCTTAAGGCAATTAATAAAACAGTAATGCAGAAATTGGAAATTAGCTTATATTGGAGGGAGCCTTACACTACAGGTGTTGCTTTGAAAGAAGTTTAGCATGCGACAAGTCACTATTGTCTCTCTTTGCATTGATTACTTATTATGACATCCATTGGTTTTTCCTGGGCGCCTGTGTTATGAACTTCTTCATTGTTAATTTCTTACTGTGCACAAGCTAGCAAGGCCGCCGGAAAGTAGCTTCTGCCACGTCACCTTTGCCTCGCATATCAGAGCTGTCTCCTGAGAGTGCCACGCTAGCCGTGCCTTGTTTTCTTTCCTACCTTTGGCTACATTTATGTTTTAGTGCATTAGCTTTAATCCATCCACAAGAATTCGTGTCACTGCAGGAAGGGTTGATCCAAACAAAACGAGGAGATGCCCATCATGATATAGCACCACCGGTGGCCATAAACTTCACATGGTGCTTTGAAGGTCATACTTTCACATAAAGTGTGCTTCGTACTAAATTAAAAAAGTCACTAGCGATCTCCTTGGCCCAAATATTTCACATAGCTTCACTCGCTCGCTTGGTCATCAGCTCCCTGAAATGACTATCTCTCTTGCAAAGACGTCTTTGCAGATTAAGCCGCCTTGGCTCAAAGGACAGCCTGTGTCAGATCGCTGCAGATTGGCGGCACGGATGCCAGAATACCCAGCACAAGCTGTTGGCACGAGCACGCCTTGTGTTTTGACTGGCACGCGTTTGCGGCTTTCGTTGCTTAAGTTACTAAAGGAATACTGCACAAAGTAGCATACCGGGAGGGGAGGATAAAACTAGATGTGCTCCAAAATCCAAACACAAGCATGGCGAAGAGAAAGTAGAGGAGGCAGAGAGAGAGAGAGAAAAAAAAAATTGAAAGCCTGCAGCTTCCACCGCCCACCACGTCTTTAAATCTTTCTATGATCTGAAGGAGAAGAAGGCAAAAACAAACAATGGAACCTTCAGCATAATTTATAACAGCGATGTTCGGAGCGCGTGCTTTGATGAGCTGCCAGCGTTCTGTGCGCGTTGTGCATCTTTTGTTTTGCGCTCGTTCACTTCTTTCTGCACCCATATGTGTTTTCCTGTGTTGCCTCCTCTCACCCAGTGATATCAGTGAGGGAGAGACATATCAAGTCCCAGGAACAAAAAAGGGAACAGTCAATTTTTCTCCTGTCATGTCTTGTATAGCATTACTTCTTTTGTGTCAGTGAGTTCTTTTTTGGTACCAAAAAGTGAAACATGAACAAACTTGTCCGCCGCACTTCAGGTTTTTTGTCTGAATTTTTCCATTTGTGGGTGAAGTGGCTGCAAATTCTGTTTCCCCGGCAAGAGAATGGGACCAAAATACTTTTCATTACATGGTGGATTATTGGGTTTTTGCTTTGTTTTGCTAACACATTGTGCTACCAGAATAGGTTATATGGAAAAACACACATTGCATTTTTAACCAGTGTACCACTTTTTTAAGTCCAGCGGTGTGTATCTCTGAAGTGACCCACACACTTCAATTAGCCTTGAAATGCTACTGAGTTACAGCTAATTCTCTGCCACTTCTATTTCCCCTCTCTGTCAGCCTGAATGACAACACGGCGGCATGAACTGTAATTTTCCAGTGGCCAAAAATGGAGGCGTATATCTGCTGGAGCAGCGGAGATTAAAAGATTAATAATTCAACCGCAGGTCGTGAATCAAGTTTTTTTTGCCCATTTCAAAGGAGCACTGTCACCTTCCACCGGCCCCATTACTTCACGCCTGTGTTTGGTTTTACTCCGCGGAGAAGAACCGACTGCGATGTTTTGATATGAAGTGCGAGGTCGGAAGTTCATCTTATTTAATTATTGACATAATTGTGGCGGTCCTGCAGTGTCATCGCGGCTAACGCGAACACGTAAGGCACTTTGCCGAGTGCTTAAGGACTGTGTGTAGTCATGTCTGTCAGGGTCAAGGTCAGTCCAATTCCTTTGGAGTGATACAGTGAGGATTCAGTCGGGAACTAATTGAATCATCCATAAATTATCATCCCTAACGGTAATCTGCTACCTTAACCCTACAAATTGAAATAGAATTGAAGCAAAGACTGGTGACTGTCTGCCTTTGGGGCACATCCTTCACAGTTTCAGCTCCATCCCATCTCATTTTTCTTCACCTTTGATGGTACACCTGTTTTGGTTATGAAAGCCCATCATTACTGCTGTCATTGACAGTAAAAGGCCTGTTTCCTCCAACTTCTTCCTGGTGGTCATAATTCTTCAAGCCCCTTGTGGCGATCTATGTTTTGAAGTGCCTATTCCTCTGTGTCACTCCAGCCTCCGACTTGATGTATATCCTCCGAGCAGGAGTATAAAGCTATAACCTCAAATCTTTCTCCCCTAGCCGCCCCCTCATATTCACCATCCTCTCTCTTGCTTCCTCTCCCCCCGCCCCACCCACCCCGTTTGTCTGTCTCTCTTTCATTGCAGTTGCTGGCTTCGCCTGGACACCTACTTCATTTGGAGTTTCATAGGACCGGCAACCTTGATAATTATGGTAAGCGTGACACCCCCCTACACCCACCAACCCTCAACCCCCTTTGCTCATTAACCCTACTTAGCCTGCGGGTCGCCGCTTAAATGGTCCGCCGAGATCTCTTTTTCCAGCTCCCATCCTCCCTCTTCTCTCTGCCCTGTTGAGCATACATGCCACCGCCGGGCACGGAGCCGTCCAGAAAAACGAATGAGGGGTGTAGAGAATATATTGCAGTTTGTCACCCCGCCGCAGTCACCGGCTGAGACAATTTTAGGGGGGGGGGATGAAGGAGGGAGGGGTGAGGGACAGAGAGAAAGAGAGTGAACTCTGCTCAGTATGCAGTGTTGGAGTAATCCACACCGCGATTATGATTGATTTTGCTCGGGTTCCAACTTGTACTCCGCTACCTTTTTCTGTCTCCTCCTCGCAGGCACACACACAGCTCTTGGGTGCAGCATTATGCAAGGAGGACACACACACACACACACACACACACTTTCTGTGTCTTTCCCAACTAGGACAGCTCTAATTTTCTTTAAAAACAAAAAAAAACAAAATAACTCCTTTATCGATCCAGCTGATTTAAATCTGCTGTCAGGCTGCTGTTTAAGCTAATGCCAAGCTGTAAATTTGCTCCGGCGCAAAAGATATGCTCCCGATTCTCCAAATATTTTCCGTAATAAATACCGTGCCGTCGGTAAATCAGCTTTATTTGTTAAATATCAGTGACAACTTAAGAAAAAGTATAAACACTGTCGTCCCACAGGACCCAAAATGTGTAATTCCCACAAATCTGAACGCAGCTCTCACTGCCCAGCTGGATGCTAAATCCAAACAGGCGTAATGCACTTTCACGCTCCAGTTTGGTGTAATCATTCACAATGCATCTCTGTGTGTCTCATGACTCACTAGCTTCTTTCTTAGATTCGCTAACAAGAATATCTATGTTGGAGAGAAGGCCGGAGCTCGGAGCCAGCTCCGCTTCTCTGGTGAGGGCTTTTTGGGCAAATGTGCATTTGAAGCAGTTTAAAAGTGGCTAAAGCTTTTTATACCACGCGAGCTGAATGTAACCTGTAAACAGGCAGCGGTAAAGTAAGCGACAGAGAGGATCCTTTTTTGTAATTAATTACAATGTTTGGCCAACACAAGCGCTGAAGTTCAACTCGCTGAGGTGTGAACATCTGTGTCTGTTTAAGTTTTATTCTTTGACTTTATATAATTGGTTTTGCCACTTAAAGACGACTCCAGGAACACAAAACAAGATATATCCTACTGATTTATGGAGAAGAAGACGCATCAAACATAAAATGATATCTCGCCAAATAAAGGCTGCCATTGCTCATGCCATAGCAGGTAGCATGATGTTATGTTCTTGAATAAAATAGAAGGAAACGGATGCAGCAGCGGTGGCAGTTATTCCCCGTGGTTGCCTCTACGTGTGAATACGACGAGACGAGTGTGAATAAGTCAGATGGAAAGGCTCCCTCGTACAAATATGTGTCTGTCTTCCCTCACTGTTCTTTGTTTAGTCTGTCACACCGCCGTAATAGTTTCATAGGATTTGTGCTCCTTTTGGCAAAGTGGGAAACCGAGTCTGGATCCCCGCGTTCCAACTGCTCCGATTCAAAAAATGAGTGGAACTAAAACAAGACGCTCTCTCTGTGTACCTCTGTGAATCTCTGTCTGTCTTCCAGCTCAACGTGATCTTCCTGGGCATCGCGCTCTACAAGATGTTCCATCACACGGCCATCTTGAAGCCAGACTCTGGTTGCCTGGACAACATCAAGTAAGAGCATTAAGATTACCCAGATATCTATTAAAGTCGTCCAGAAATAGCGCTCCTCGTGACGTTTTGTTACAGATGGAAAGAATCTTCTAACACGAGTGTGATGGGCTCGCTTCCACCAAACGCTTCCAACAGCTGAATCGTATCTCGCAAGACTCGGCTCGAGCTGACTTTTTCCACCACTTTCCTTCTGTTTAACGAATGCCTGGTTAAAGAGCGACATTTTGGATGGTATTCTGTATTCAGAGCGGCGTTCCCAAGCAATTCACTTTATCTTGCCTCCCCCCTTTGATATTTTGAAACCTCATTAAAAGCACTTAAGTTTGCGAACACCCAACCCAAGGGTCCGGGGAGTCTGAGCCTGTAAGGTAAGCGCCACCCATTATGCAGAAAGGTTGTGTCAGACGGGGTTAAAATCAAACATGCATTCGATTGTGTCTCCATCATTATCAGAAGAAACGCCGTTGTCTGCTTGGGTAAAGGCCAGGAGACAATCTGACAAACCTGACCTGGTGTTATCTGGGTGTCAACATGCAGTAGATGAATATTCATAATGTGTGCGTGTGTGTGTTTTATGTGAGTCTGTTTATCTGCCTACGCCCGCCTGCTTTCAGATAATATGAAAGCTCAAGGGGCAATAATGACTGCAAAACTTAGATGCAAAGTTTCTTTGGTGTTTGTGGGGTTGCCAGTAAAAGTAAGTAATTAAATACCCTGTCATATACATATACATTTACTGCATCTGTGAAATTAATTTCAGCTTTGCTATAATTGAAGCCAAACTTCAGCCCATATAATATTTCTGTTGGAGTTACAGATTCAGGAGCTCTACTTAAGGCAAAATATCAATAAGTGCAACATGTTTGTGTACACTCAGTGGAAATCCATACCTCTCTGGAATAATAAGAGAGGCTCTTTAAAATTACCTGTACGAGTTGTTTGGTGTGTTTTGGCTCATTTATCATGTGTTACGAACGCTGCTTTTTTCCAGTCATTTGGATCTATATCGGATCATTTCCATACAGCGCCAAAGTCAATCAGCAGACATGTGAAACTTGCTTTCGTTGTGCAATCCATCACAGTTACAAAGTAATATCACTGCTATGAGGTAATGAGAGCGGTCTGCGCTCAGGCATCACTGTAGATTGGTAATGTAACATTGATAAAAACGAAGCCTTGATGTTCACTGTGATGGATTGCACGAATCTTTAAATCTTAAACATCAGATTATTTTTGGCTGAACTCGCAGTAAATGCAACGCTGACATATTATGAACAGATGAAACTGATGAAATGAACTTTTTGGCAAACACAGCCTGTTTGTTTCCTTACCTACCGACCTACAAGTTCCACAAGGGCGGTGAAAGTTAAAGAAGCTCAGTGTAAAACCAAAACAATGAGCTGAAAAACACTAAAGTGCTCTGTAGAGTCGGGCAGGGCTGCTGCAGTTGGTGAATTCTTTGTGGGTTTGCCTTTCAAGCTCTTCATTGTTGCTGTAAAAATGTTGATTTGTGTGTGTTTTTTTAATATGAATACTATTTGGTTCAGTCACGCTTCCAAAAAGTTTCACGCAGTCAGGCTAGATATGACAAAGGAGTTTTAAAAGTTGATTCAAAGGTCTCGTTACCCTGTGAAATGACACAGCATTTTCGGTCATTGTCTTTGACATCAGCTCGGCTACCTGGTGTCAGGGCAGACTCATTCCACAGATGGCGTAAAGTTGTTTTGCCGCCTGGTTGCTATGATGGATAAGGTTCTCTGCTCCGTTTTTGCTGTCTGCCTCATTTTTTTAAGCCACTCTGGACGCGTTTCTGCTTTATGGTCGACGTTCTGGCTGTTTTTTGGGTTTTTTTTTTTCTTTTTGTGGCATCACATCACTGGTTGTGTCTCAGCACAGTGGCCCTGTCTGCCCCGCTCCTCTCAGCACAGTGATACACACATAAAAAAAAAAAACAATCTTTTGCGAGGATGACATAGCCCTGCTTTTGCTGCGCCATCATTGACTGTACCGTGTCAATGTGTTTTTCCATCACGAAATCACTGCAGGATGTTCCTGAGCGAGGCCATGCTTTCTAAGTGCTTCTGTCGAGCAGGGCCAAATTGTGACCTGCACTTACAGTTACCTCGAGGCGACAGGTGGTAGGTGGTAGGAGGGCAACAAAGATGTTTAGCTGTCCCTAGATTTGTCACAGAGAATCACACAAGTTGTTATATTTGTTATCCTCCTGTTAGCTGAGGCAAACAGAATGCATCAACTCTTGGTTGTAGTTATAATGTAAGCATTATGTATGACTAAAACAATTTTGTATTCAAGTTTTTATTAAAGATTTACAGTACAGCTAACAGCTATAGGTTTGCAACCCAGTCCTAGTTAAACTGATAGAAGCCATGCTAATATCTAGCCTGTTCCTTTTGTTAGCTATGATGGCGTCCTATACTTTCCCTGCAATGTTAATAATAATATGGTAATCCAGACTTCACACATCCCACAGCGGCTACAGGGTGACAGCCATTCAGTGTCACCTTTTTTTTTTTTCCCCTCCCATCATATTCTGTGAAATAACAGGCCGTGTGCTTTGGTCTTATTTTATTCCGCCGTGCAACAAAGGAAATGTGAATCAGTAGTGTGCACTTTGTGGTAATGAAAGAACAGAAATTGGGTTATGGCTAGAGAATTGTGTAGCAGCTGCAGGAAGCGTTGACACAGACGTCGAGGTTAGCCGGAGAGGCTTGACTTGAAAACGATCTCAATATAAGTTTAAACATCGGAACATGTGGCCTATTCCCCATGGCATTCCTGCCCTAAGAAAACAAGCTATTCCAGTTTAGTCTCATAATACGTGTCTATGTATTTACCCTGACTATATGCACAAGTTAATGTCTGCATCTTAAACACTGTGTTTTAAACACCAGCAAGTATGCAAATGCAAATAGACCACCTGCAGCCGTTTGATTAGCCTTCTACGCTACATACTAAGGCTCGGTCTGGAAATAGATTTCTTTGCAGAGGACTTTGTTACAGCTACCGACTGGTCCAGAACAGCAAGTACTGTACATTGAGCAAAATACTGCAAATAGTACCCGTTTAAAATTCAGTTCTAACATTAGAATGCAACCCATTTTGCAATAGATTTAGCTATCTTAAGGTTTACAGTCACTAGTTTGCTTTGGCAGACTGCTGTATGTTTGCTCACCACTCTCCAAGTCCATTTTTATATTCTGTGTTACCCATCTTTGGTACCGCAAGATACATTGCGTGGTTTGTTCTGCAGCAAAATATCGACTGCTAGGGTTCTCGGTGTCATATGATTTATTACACTGGCCTCCCTTAAGTGTAACAAACAACTGACCGCCTGACCCCGAGTCTTACTGACTCCGAAACAGTCTGCAATGTTTCAGATGACCATTGGAAAATAGTACGAAGCCGCGCCGCTTTTGTCAGCCCTCATTCATCTGATGCTATTTTGAAGTCAAGACCCATTACTCAACACGCGTCCGCACGAGCGCGTTCAAAAGACCGGCTTTAGTGTTGTCGGCAGCTTACCCTGAACATATCCTGCCACAGTCATTAGCTCGTGCTTCCGTTTCATCATAAACCAGTGGTTTCTGACACGGATTGAAGTCCAGGTCATTTGATCCTTGTGTTTTTCTCTGCAGAATATCAAAGCCAGACATGTGTTTGTCCAATTTGCTTTGGCACTCAGTGGAGTGATAACCAGATGGGCTTTAAACATCATAGTTGATGCCCTCAGATACATTATTACTGGACTTTTTTTTTTCCAAGTTATCAAGGTGAACCGGCTCGATGACGAGGATATTGCATATTGATTGAGTCAATTTGGCTTCGTTTAATTAGCCGCGTCTCCTTTTTTTTGTCTTATCTTTCTGCCGTTTGTTTCCTCTTTATGGTTTGATGTCATGTTTTCTGTTCAGATTTCATCATGCTGCCTTGTTTTAAAATGAATGTTTCATCTCTCCTCCACTGTGCATCTCTCCCTCCCCGCTTCTCTTCGTCTGATTAGCACTCGCATCCTGTCTTCTTATCTTATGCCGCGTTTATCTTTAACATCTTTCTGTTTTTCGTCCTCCATTGTTTTTCTCCCCCCCCCTTTTTCTTCATTTTTAGCTACCGTTATTATGATGGATGTGTTGTTGTAGAATGGCACTGGTAAGATACAACATTTCTCAGTAGAGGGTGTAGAATAAAATTGATATTGTGTTTGACGTGTTTTCTCCCTCCTCACCTCATAACCCAGACAGCGGCTGCCACTGGCCCCATGATTCATGGATTAACATGATTTTTGCACCATTGTGGCTTGAAATACCAAACCTTCTCCTGAATGGCGGCATATTTACAACATAATGGACCGAGCATTTTTTTCAAGGAAGGTCTGAAATGTGACTTGCATAGCTTCCTCCCCGCGCGGATAAGACACTTCAAATGAAATATGCGAACGGAGACGACGTCAAGGATAAAAGTGTCTCCGCCGACATCAAGAACTTTGAGCGATTGACGTCTTAAACACTCTGAGGTGATTAGCATTTTAAGCACACCTTTGGTTAAATAATTAACGCCCTGTTGGGTTGATCACAGCGCTTCCTCGTCTCCCCTCGCGTATAAAGTGACTTCATGCAGGCTTAAAACAGGTTGAATTGACCAATTGCAATCTCACGCGTCAATGAGCTCTGACTTTGCAATGAATGGCACCTCTGCAAATTAAGTCATTTTGAAGGAAATTGGCGGTAATTTGATGCCACAGGCTGAAGTAGCTCGTTTTTAGCTGTGCTCACTTTTGGCGCTTCTTCCTGACGATTAGCACAATAAAGCTCCTTCCACTTTTTTCGAGGTTTGAAAGCCTGGAAGTGCTTTGCTGCAACCCTCGGGGACGGATGATATATCTATATATTGCACAGCCGTTCAGATGGATCAAAGATTTTATGACGAGCCCGGTCGAGCTAAAGTACCTATATCGCTTAGATGCTATATGCAACATTCTAAAATTAGATTAAACACATTTCATTCAAATTATTCCTAAATAACTTGATTTGCTTTGCCAAGTGCTACACTTTGCATAAATAGTTGTGAACTTAATGATGCCAGAAATATGAAATGAGAGCTGCTGTAATTGTTATTGTATTGCTAATATTAGCTTCTAGGCGTGCAACAGTTCTGACAGGATAAAGCTCAATTGAGATGCACCCTCTTCACTTGTAAGTGAGCTGCTGTGCTTTTCAGTGACTGAGACTCAGAAGTTTTTGCCCTGGAGGCTCTTTTCCCATGCAGCCCTCAAATATATTATCTTATAACTCCAGAAGAAGATAAGCCCCGCGCGATATGAGTCGTAGCTCCTTCATATCCTGTCCTGTTGGACGCATTTCTCATGGCCTCTCGCGTCTCTATCGTCCAGCGTTCTTTAAAGAGAGCTGCCGCTAGTTAGAGGACAATATTTAGTTCTCTTTGTGCCCACTGCTTGTGTTTCTGTGTCCATTCCGGGGGCAATCGCCTTGATGAAGTACCTCTCCCACCAGGTCATTAAGACAGCCCTGGGAAAATTATGTTTAATGGTCGCCCTGGTGAATTCATAAATCATTTATTTTGCCGCACACCTGGCCCATTTATAACGGCTTAAATGCGGAGGTCTGCCAGCATTTATGAGGGGAGCTAGATACTTCTTAGAAGAGAGATAATTATGGTTATCACCTGTAAATCACGAACACATCTCTTCCCAAAATGTATGAAAGTCTGGCCTTGATGTTTGGATGTGGATGTTGTGAATGTAGCTTTAATCTCCCAACCGGCAAAATAAGCCATCTTCATTTCATTTTGATGCATTATATGTTTCCCGCTTGATGTCTAAATTTGTACATTGTATTCATGGCCACACATTTTGGATTACACGTCTCCATCTCTATGTTTTGTGATTTATTTCTGCCTGTTTTCTCTCTTTGTTGTTTTGTTCTCGCGGTGTCGCTCAGCTATCAGGATTATGAACCTGAGATCAAGTAAGACAAAATTGGAAAGGGCCCCTTTTTCCCATAATGCCATCTTTCATTTACTCCTCCATATGAACAAATCCGGAACCCGAATCCATCTCGCTGCCTCTCTGAATCATTAACGTGATTTATTGTGGAGTACTCAGTCATGTTGAAGGCCGCATTAGTGTGCGCACAGCACTCCTGTCTTAGATATACATAGCCTACAGATGTGACAAGCGAGATTAGTTTTAAATGGCACCTGTATCTTCACCCTGCACTCTAGATATATTAGCACTGTACTATAGATACAGCATTTATCATTTGGTCATCTTTTTTTCGTTTGTTTTATCTGGATAAAATCTGTGCAAGAACTAATTCCATGAATCAAAATCCAACCCAAGTCCAATCACGATGAGAAGACATAGAGAAATGGAAACCAACCACCGATGGATAAATGTTTGGAATTGTTAAAAAAGTAGCGACTAAACCGCTAAAACGATCATAAAGACATCCACTTTCATATAATTAATAGCGTGAAATGGTATCCTGTTTCAAACTAATTCAAATGAGCACCTCTAGAACACCGGGCGGTGTGAATAAATGTGTGAATAATGCACTTGAGCTCAGCTGAGAGGGTTGTGCTGGTGAGGCTGACAAAAAAAAAAAAAAGTTGAGGTTGCAGGTGCAGCTCAGATATGCCACCACGGGCAGAATAAGTTTTATTTTCTCAACAAATCCGTATTTTTAGGCATGTCCGATGTCTGACAGTCGTAACTGAAGGATGCACGATTTCCAGGGATTGCAATAAATCAGAGAATGGCCGCATCATCGTCGTCCACACAGAATAAATAAGGTAACATAGCATAAAGCCGGAAACTCGAATACGACAAGCTGGAGAAGTTTGCTGTTTGCCAGGTACGGTTGGTGCAATGCTTAATCAAGGGCACCTGCTTATTCTGTGCTTTGACAAAGCACGCCTTTCAAATTAGAGGCTGCAGAAGGAAGAAAAAAAAAAAACTTAACTGCCTCCTTCAGATGGCTATAAAAGTGTTTAATCAACTCAAAGGGAAGATTTTCATACATGCAGGCTGTTTGTGGATGACAGATGCCGGCAAGAATGAGATATTAATCTTAACTCCCTACTGCGGCACGCGGGGAGTCACCAAAATGGCAAAAGGGGGCAGGTGAAGAAGAAGGCGCCGCCTCGCCGTGCGGCATGCCCACACGAAGACGGAGCCCTTCAATCTTAATAGGCCGTGCATTCTCAAGGGCATTTATCTCAGTTCAACCTTTCAGCGTGAGTAAGAATTTACAAGACACTTATCCCGACCCTCAGGCAATAGAATCCAACATGCAATGTACTCATGTAAATAGTCTTCTAATGAAAACGCCATATTTGTTACCCTCCCATTTACACAGGCCTCCATTATCGTATATTCGGATCTGCGGCTTTATGATCATCTATGGCTTTTCAAACCATCAAAGGCAATGCTTGAATGAGTGCAAATAGGGAAAGGTAAAAAGGTAGACGAGGGCGGAATCTGAAAAAAACCCCACCCCAAGATTAAATCCGTCATCGTTTCTCATCAATTTCTCTTCCCTCTTCATTTGTTTTGTGCCTCCGCTCCCTCTCGCAGGGAAACCTTGATTTCTTTTATTAACCCTGAATTAACTGACCTTGAACTGATTTTTCTTTTCTGGATATTTTTTTTTTTTTTCATTCGTCCGCAGCGCACGCCGCAGTTAAAGCGGAGGCTTTCAAATCAGCCATTCCTCCATTTATTCTCACAAAATATCACATCTGAATAAAACACGCCACTTCTCATAAGTTCAAAGCCGGTTATAAAACACGGTGCACGCAATAACTTTGTCAAAAGGTTTTGTAAGACGGCTCTTTGTTTACGTTTCAGATCATGGGTGATTGGGGCCATTGCCTTGCTGTGTCTGCTGGGCCTGACCTGGGCCTTTGGCCTGATGTACGTCAACGAGAGCACAGTGGTCATGGCCTACCTGTTCACCATCTTCAACTCCCTGCAGGGAATGTTCATCTTCATCTTCCACTGCGTGCTGCAGAAGAAGGTATGGATTCACGCCGAAGATGCACAGTGCGGGTTTACTTGAGATTGTTACTCTCGGATTTGGCCTCATTGCTTGCTTGTGCGTGCTGTGCCTGCGCTCTTGTTTGATGCAGGTGCGTAAGGAGTATGGGAAGTGCCTGCGTACACACTGCTGCAGTGGGAAAAGCGTGGACAGCTCCATTGGCTCTGGAAAAGGCACCGCCTCCCGCGCTCCAGGACGTTACTCCACCGGGTCACAGGTGGCACGACACTTTTCACGCTCCCCTTTCTTTCCTTTACATCGTAGATTTACCCACATTTCATTTAAGACAATGACCAAATTTCTTCTTCTTCAAGTAGTCGGTCTGCAGAGCTCGAACCGCCGGCGACTTCCTCGATAATAATCTGTGACACAGCACAGATCTGCACCTCCTTTACGGAACAAACAAAGAAAATGTTTTAACGGCGACTGTTTCGGCGCACGTGATAGATTTCGAGGACGCACACTACATGTTCGGAGGCGATAGCAGGGAAGTGTAGCGCTTGTTGAGCTTGAACATTTTCTGAGCACATAAAGTCAGTCTGTGATTCATTTTCTGCCGGAGCACGCTTCACACTGGTGCAGCGGCGCTGACTAAAGCGCTGGCTTGAGCTTTGTGAAGAATTGCTCACGGATGCAGATTCGACTGCCAAAATATGTGAATTCCGTGTGTGAGTGGTGAGCCTCCCTGTAAAGTAAATTGTTAATGGATTCCTCCCACGTTGACAAGGAGCATAGGATGTATTGCCTTGATACACTGTAATTGAACATCTATATTCTAAAGAGTACGATTTCTTAAATAGTCCTTGGAGTCAGGCGTGCACCAGCAGCCCACAGTACAAGCCGGATTCTGCCTCCAGATTAAAGTGTTTAATTACACACAAGGCTTTGACAAGATGGCTCTAACCTCATGCTAAGTGCATCTATAAGACAGAAATGGAAACACTCAGAAAGACGCGTGGCTTGTTGCAAACTCTCAGGCTTCTAAATGAATGCATAATCAGAAAAGTACATTTGAACCTGCTGGCTATAAATGTGTTTTATCTGTGAGAGGGAAGGGAAGAAAACAGCAGTGTCATTTCCAACCCATCTGTGCCTCCGGTGCTGCGGACGACATGACATACTGTATGCTAATGAGATCCACCGCGTCTGTGTAGCGCGTTAGCCGCGCGTTAGCCGCGCGTCATCTGCCGTTGAAACACAAGTGCATCTTGCGACGCCACGATGAAGCTTTTGGCGAATAAAAAAGAATATGTTCACAGTCTGAATGTCACCCTTTAATGGAGGACTTCAGGAAAAGATTACGTGAGGCGCTGTGGCAGTTGCTCCAAATTTAGCTAATGGTGATGGCAATGGCATAATTAAGCTGAAACCTGTCTGAGGTGTTGAAGGCAATCACGGAGAGCGTTGCTTCATCGCATTTGCTTTACTCTTAAGGCTGTCCTTTTTCATTTTAACCCATCAAATGTTACGGGAATAGTAAGATGACACTTTAATGTAATAGTATCACAGATAGAGTTAAGGCATTGGTTGGAATTATCGTATTTCATCATGAAAGATTCTGCACGTTATTGTCTTTTCGCCTTCGCCAAGCCATATATATGTATTAATTAGCATGAATCTGAAGTCTGCCCAGCCCCTCTGGCACAGCATACAAAGTATCAGCTCTGTGGTTAGATTACACAACCTTAGCTTGTGCAACAGCCCGTGGGACTCTGTCATAATTAACCAGTGTGAACCCTCTCGGATTGAGCCTTTGCAACCCGAGACACTGATTTGGAGAGCTTGACTGATGACTTTATTATTGACTTCACCTATCCCAGTACTAACACTCATCTTTAATTGGAGGTTACTTATCCCCACAGAACTTCTTTCATGGTTTAAATACTAAATTGTAAAGGCGACAGTCTGTATTTTTAGCTTCACGTCTCATCCTTTTATTGTGTCTAAGTGAGAAATACTTTTTCAGCTGCGTTACTGACTCTTCACAGCTAATATTCTGACGTGTTTTGACATGTTGTTTGTCTCCGCAGAGCCGCATCCGCCGAATGTGGAATGACACAGTCAGAAAACAGTCAGAGTCCTCTTTCATGACCGGCGACATCAACAGCTCTGCATCACTCAACAGAGGTACTTTGTCCCGCAGCAAATATTTACTCGAACTCTTCAGTAGACCGGCCTTCACCTTAAAATTCATGACTAATTTCACAAAAGCTTGACTATTTTCTTAAATTGTGCTCATGGGCGCTTTTCACTTCCCGGTATAAAAAAATCATTTTTAGCAAAGCTTTCAACCACAAAGGTGGGAGACGGCACATCGAGTCAAAGGAAATGACTCAGTTAAGTTTGCCTCAGATGCTTGGAATTAAAACTGCGAGGAAAAACTTTCAGTTGTCACCAAATAATGGAGCCGAAGTTCTTTAATATGAGAAATGAGATGCGTCAGAACGGCTGTCGATAGCGATGTAACGCTCGAATCGCCCGGCTGTTTGTCGACATTCTCGCCTCGATGAAAGAGAGCGTGCCTGCGAATACAAGGCATCGATTGAAAGGATGAAATCCTGCTCTGGTGTCATGCTGTGGCGGAAAATTGTCTATTACGTCTGTTATTCTGAAGCATCAAGAAATCATTCCTACCGTCTTGTAATTAGCATCCAAAAAAGGTTTTCATTTAATCTAAACAATGAAAGAAAAAACAGTTGAGTAAATGTAATTTTGGTGGGTAATGCATTTGATCAAATAGTTTAGGGAAATTCTTGTTTAGTAAGGCAAATAAAATTACCTCTATTTTTTTTTTTCTTCTTCCTCTGTCAAACGATGAACCGTCATGCCATCTGACTGCAAAAACCTTGAAACTAGAAGTGGGCATACTATCAGGAAAAAGCGCCGAATACCACCGGAGGAAAAAAATCAATTCAGTGGAATTCCCTCTCAGAAACACGTTAATAAAAAAGTATTTTACCATAATGCATTTGACAGTCGCGCGGTGAATAGAGTTAACTTCGGAGTCTCTCAGTTTATAGAGAGAACAAGATAGCAGGCTGCATCCGACATCAAGGGGCGAAAACCATCCCGGCTGGCATCCCTCCCTAACACTCTCTCCGCTCATCGCATCTCTTGATGGAGGGCTCGAGTTCCACACTGCTTACTCTCTAAATTTGCTCTGGGCGCCTGCTTGCGTAGACACTAATGCATAGTTACAATGATGGATTAATGTTCAACACAGGGAGGAAGTGTCAGGATCTCAATAATTAGGCACTCAGTGTAGCACCATCAACAGACACAGCCTTTATCCATTGTGGAGAGGCTGGGTTGGGCCAGTAGGTTGGGTGTCGAAGCAAGGCCTGCACGGTAAAGCAAAAGGCGAGGATAGAAAATATTAATGCAATTTTACACCCCTGGCTTCTTACCAGGCTGGATTTGATAGAGAAAACACTCCCAAGAGCTCAAGAGTGTGCAGGCAAGTGTATTGCCCTATCGCAAGTATCATAAGGAACAGATGTAAATAGAATTGCACTTCTCCATGGCTTCTCCCGTGTTGTTATTAAGGAATTATGTGCTGAGGAGCAAATATTTCTTGCTGATTTGTCCTCCCCACTCCTCCGCCGTCTTCCCTCCCTTCCGCACCTGAGAGCGAGCCTGCAGCTGACACTCTTGCCGAGCGCGCCGTTCCTCGAGAGCGGAGTCATGCAATCATCTTGATGGCGTTGCATGTTCAATTTATCCAAGCATTCAGGTTTATTGCACCACACAATCAGCGCGGGTTTGGGAAATTGTCCAATTTATCAAACACAGACACAATAAGTGGGGGTATCTGTCATTGGGAGAATTCAAAAGGGCCCGGTGTTTGTGGAATACACTGTAATTAGGGCATGCAGCAACAGCAACAACAAATTACTTTTCTTCTTTTTTTTTTTTTTAAAATCAAAACAACATTCTGATTTCCATGCAAAAGTATGATACGCCTAATTAATATTATATTCAGACAAAAAAATGAGCGCTGCAGGATTAGCCTAAATCAGCTCCTTTTTAAAATTTCATTAAGGAGAGAAAATACTTCACTGCAATTAGAATGCCGTCAAAAAGTATAAGACCAACTTTTAAAGAGATGCGGAGGTCGCAAGATGGTATAAGAATATTCCTCCATTGGAATGACAGATTCAGAGCATTAGAAAAGAACAGCACACTCTGCCAGAGGATGTAGTAGCCATGTGCCCGTACCTCAGATAAAAGATGTTTACCCGCTCTGGCAAAGCGCATTTGGAGGAAGCACACACATGTATCGCCCTCATAAGAATTTGGCTGCTTTAAAAATAATAGCATCGTATCATGTTGACAGAGGGGGGGGGGCAAAAAAATCTTGTAAACAGGAAATGAATGCGAGTCACAAATATTTTCAGCATACTTGATTTTCCGCATTATGCATTCAAACACTTGGAAATAAATTATTTTTTTTATCAACGGCAAAGAAAAACAAACATCAGGGAATCTGCAGCATTCATGCTTAGCATCGCAGCCTTCGAATCTGCGGCTAATCACAGGGCTCAGACTGCGAAGGTTGCTTCGGCGTGTTAGCATGAGGTTGGGAAAGTGATGAGTCATTCGGGCAAGATCCTGACAGCGAGTATCTGAGGACAAGCGTCGCATAAATAGAAAATGAGCCTCTGTTTGTGCGAAGGAGGCGAGGCGGGAGCAAAGTAATGACCATCTTGACTAAAGAGAGGACGTGCCGCTTCGTTCAGGGGTTATTTCAACATTGGCGCATAAGAGAATCAGACAAAATGTGAACTTTGCTCCATAGAGAAAAGGAAATATTATACCACTTGAGCCTCGGAGATTGGCAATGCCACAGGCAATAATAATAGTGCAATATGTGACCATTCACTAGGCCGTTACTGTCTGTCAAGCCTTCCATTTGCACAGTGCGCATATGCAATTTACAGTGATCATGGTGGCAGTTTTACCACTCAGAATTCTTAGTTACTTTTGAAACAATGGGGCCTCGACTTCAGAAGGAGGTAGATTAAAGCGGGTTTCTCATTTTTGGGCAGCTACAGGTGATTCTGCAGGTTAAAGTGACAACTGTTATTTAGATGTAGCTCGCTAGCCCATTAAGCTAATGTTTGTTTCATGAGTTGAAAATTAGGCAAAGTGAAACTTCTGTTATTTTTCTTCTGATATAAACCTGTTTTAAATGTTTAGCTTATATACTTTTTGTATTTCAATCAATATGTTTGAGCTAAACTCTAATATCATCCAGGACCTGCTTCCTCATAGCAGGGAATTTTAACATAGTCAATGTTCTATCAATAACTGAGCTATTGATTGATATTCTATTCTTACTGAGCTATTCTGACTTATACCACAAACACTAATAACAAGTCAGTAAAGTTCTCCTTGGCCTTGTAAATAACTACTAATAATACTAATAATTACGACTGCTACAAAAGCTAGTAAGCTCTTAGCCAAACTACATCTGAACACACCAACACAATTGAATCCTTTATTTAGAAAGGTTTTTTCCACTTGTGTTCTTTGTCTTTGAAAGGTTAAGAAAGGCTTTAAGTAGTGTTACTGTTACTACAGCCCCATGCACACCGCTTCATCAAAGCTTGACAGGCCTGCTGTTAGCATAGCATTGCAATCTTAGGAAAGGTGTGTCATGAGCAGTTATTTACAAGAATTCGGAGAACTTTCCATGAAACGGTTGTTTGATCCCTTTATGCTGTCCTGTTTGAGTCTATAAATATAACATTATATGTGTTGTGCTGGCCATGTTGGTGTTTCTTTGTAATTTATGTCTGTTGACACGAGTATGCTGCCAGTACGTGAAGCACAAAAACAGGCTTAACACTAATGGCCGACATTAACAATACAATTAACACACTTTCCATTGGTCCCATTAGCCATGTCAGTTCAGCTCTGCCACTTCTCATGTAGCAAAACCCCCCTCACATTAATGATCATGTGATCATTTGGATGTTAATGGCTGTCATTGCTCAGCTGCATCTGCCCAACTGATATGTATGTTCTCTCTCTTTCTCTCTGTCTATATCTCAATTTATCTACCCACCTATCTTTTTTTTTCTCTCTGTCTCACTCTGTCTCTTTCTGGCTGCTCCAGGGGCTATGGCTAACCATCTTATACCTAATGCACTCCTACGTCCTCATGGCACTAACAATCCCTATAATACATTGCTTGGGGAATCGGCAGTCTATAACAACCCTCTGGGCATGTACAACACACAAGGTGTGCTAGCTTCTTTTCATTTTTAACATTGTGGATAGGGCAGTGTTTTTTTTATTTTCATGTCCAGACCTGGAGAAACTGTGAAGTTGCACATCTCTGTTCTTGCCCAGGAACAGAAAGCAACTTTGTGATTGGAGTTAAAAGTAATGGACTTGCACTAAGCCAAAATGCCAGTTTTCCCCCCTTGAGGGTTTTTAAGTGGGCTTTGATTTAAAAAAAAACACTGCTCTAGATGTTGTGTGTTAGCATTGAACAAACTCTAGCTTTGTCACAAAAACCCTTTTTGCTGTGGGGTTTTTCATTGGAGGTGTATCTTGGCTTCTGGTCAGGGCACGCAATTCGGTCACATAAGTCACACCCAAACATGGCTGTTTGGCCGACGTAGAGGTTGTAAAAATAATCAAGAATAGGTGCCCTCGGTGAGCCAGATACATCCCCAGTCATTTATTTTAAATGTGCTCTAATGTTGTCAGTGAAGCTTGTGTGCCCTGTCTTCTGTGTCTCTGTTTTTTAGCTTTAGCATTTCTTACTTTTTTTATGCTGCTGTTGGATTGTCAAACACTGTTGTGCGTGAAAAATGTCATTGAATGTGATATTAAAATTTCAGATCTGTTGCATAGAGCAGAATAGTCTGAACAGCAAATATTGGGAGGATGTTTGTTTTTTTCAAATATATTGGTTTTTGACTACAACACCAATACAAATATTAGCTCAGCGTTAGACACCATCTCTAATCAGCCAACAAGAAATCCACTTTACTCTGGGATCAGTCTGACTATTGGAATGCTACTTCTCTACGTGCGGAGCTGTTATTATTTTATCCCAACTCTCAGCAGTCAGTATGAGCTTGCTGTAACTTTGCGAGTTTGTAAAACGGAGAAACTCGCGTAAAACCAAGCTTTGATCAGCTGTTAATTCATGCGCGCTACAAGTACTGCATAGGCGCACGTGACGGAGAGCTATAATTCACCTCCGCTTCCGGATAACGGTTGCATCCTAGAAACATTTTCTTGATGCGTCATCAGCATACTGTATGTGCACATTTCTCTTCTACCTGTCACTGTTATGCTTATTGTGTTTTCTTTTCTTCTTTCCTTTCCCTCATGCTGTCCCTAAAAGAGCCCTACAGAGAGACAAGTATGGGAGTCAAACTAAACATTGCTTATCAAATGTAATTGACTTTGGCTTTACTTTCTTTTCACTCAATACTGACAAAGGGGTAATGAAAAAGAGAGAAAAAAAGACTGTCCTTCCCTTTGAAAGTAATAGTATTCTTTCATCACAGAGGCATTAAAATCAGTTTAAATCATCCTGAATTCTACTGATTGCTGTAGTTTTGCACTAGTTGATGTGAAGAAAGGCAGGCAAATATACACCGGCCCATTTGCTATCACGCTCTGAATACGATAATCCAATTACAGTCAACATTCAGACTCACCTTGAAGGCACATCCACTATAAACTGATCTGTATTCTTTTTTTTTTTAGCGAATATTGAACATCCGTGCCTTTGTACATGCACTTATATTTTTTACACTTTGATCAAGCTAATACACTTCTTGAAGGTCTCAGAAATGCGTCTTGTCAAATTTCCAAGATGTCAGACTGTTTGGATGGCCTTGTCTGCCGTAGTTTAAATTATCATCAAGCATACGCTTTGATGTCGATAGCGTGGACTCAGTCGTACTGATAAAATATGAAATCTACATGTTCACGCAACAGAGAGAACAGAAAGTCGACTTCCTTTCCGCTGAGGGTTGATTCATGTTCAGAGAGATGTCTAGTTATGTTCACACTGACAAAGGAGACATCAATAAATATATTTATATATTTTTTAATGCCACATCACAATGCTCATACGGGACAATATGGCTCGGGTGCAAATTTACAGTCGGAGCTCTGGTTTGTGTTTAAGTGTGAAATGCATGGCTATGTTTTTCGTCTTTGCTTGAATTCAGTGTGTGACCTTTGTGTGTTTGTGCCGTGCTTGAGCTTTGTGTTGTTGTTTGTGTGTATATATACATATACATATATCAGTGTTGTCATCACAGCCATAGAAGAATCTATAAAACATAATGAAAGTTCAATTGGTTCTTAGAAAGTGTTCTTTTGTCTCAAGGTAAGTGTTATTGTGATTGGTTGATGTGAATATTGTGCTTTATGTTTTACCAAATCCAAATACTATAGGGTCTTCATTTAAAGTGTACTTTATAGAATTGTGGGTACATCCTGAGACATATTTTAGGCCTGCAGTGTTGTATTAATTTGTGTTTTTTTAAAAAAGGCTGACATTTAGCTGTGGCAATTACATCCCATCAGACTTCACCCTACTCATTCGCCCACTCTACCCCCCAACCCAACCCATGTCTGTCATTCCAGAGGGAATCCTGAACAATGCCCGGGATACAAGTGTCATGGATACTCTACCACTGAATGGTAACCATGGCAACAGCTACAGCATCGCCAGTGCTGAGTACATGAGTGACTGTGTCCAGATCATTGACCGGGGCTACAACCACAAGGAGACCACCCTGGAAAAGAAGATCCTGAAAGAGCTCACCTCCAATTATATCCCCTCCTACCTCAACAACTCCCACGAGCGTTCAACTGAGCAGAACCGGAACCTAATGAATAAGCTTGTCAATAATGTTAGCAACGGTGGCAAGGACAGTGGCTACGGGATGGGATTGGGGGTGGGGATGGGCATGAATGTCGCTCTGAGCCTGGATGACCATTCCACCTTTGGTCCACACCACGACGAAGGCCTGGGCCTGGAGTTAATCCGCGAGGAGTCTAATGCCCCTCTGTTGCCTCAAAGACCGCCGCCATCACTGCAGGCGGTGGACAACCTTCACAATCACCTCCACCAGTCAGTGCCACCACCCCTCCCACTGCCCAACCATCCTTTCACGTCGGCCACCACATCCTCATCGTCTCGAAGGAGGATCCCCCAGGAGAACAGCGAAAGTTTTTTTCCATTACTTACTAACGAGCACACCGAGGACGAGGGCTCGTCACCCAGCCACAACCACCAGAGAGACTCCCTTTATACCAGCATGCCCATGCTGTCCGGCCTGCCTGATGTGTCTGCAGAATCTGCTGACGGCTCCAAGGACGGCAGGGACACCAAGAGCCCAGAGGCCAGCTCGGATGACGTTTACTACAAGAGCATGCCCAACTTAGGCTCACGTAACCACCTCCATCAGCTGCACTCCTACTACCAGCTAGGGCGGGGCAGCAGCGATGGCTTCATCGTGCCCCCAAATAAAGAGGATCTAACTCCAGAAGAGGCCCCCCAGGAGCCCTCGCACCTGGTCACCAGCCTATAGGCCCAACAATTTCCCACTCCTCCAGTGTCCCACCTATTACCGTAGTCCTCCTCTCCTCCCCACTTCCCCTTGTTTCATCAGTCGTTGGCAGTGGTAGCCTTTCTTTTTATTCTGTGTCCCGAACACTGAGGCGGAGCAAATAACTGTACTCTTGCTGTTGCTGACCACAAACAGGATAATAATTGCTATGTGTGGGGCCTAATATGTGACTGTATTTGGTTAGACATTGCGGGAATCTGTTGATGTTGTGTTTCCCCCCTCAAACCCTGTGTGGTTTGGTGTGTTTTGTCTCAGTGTGAAAAGAGACAATTACCCACACAGGATTTTTAGGTCGCAGAGATATAGTCTGACAGTCAAAAGGAACTGCATAGCCCCAAACTACACAAGTCTCAACTATAGACTTCACCAGAATAAATGGGAAATTTAAAAAAAAAAGGACTATTTTATTATACTTCTGTATCTATATTGACTTTTTGAAAGATTTTCTTCCTCTTTGGTGAGTTGCAGCACATTTTGTTTGCTGAAGTGTCCCTTCAATGAAAAAAAAGACAAAAAAAACAACAAAACAAACACACAAAAAAAAACACATTTTGAACAATTACCATGAAGGAATTATTGATCGTATGCTTTCAAGCATAGCTGTTCTTTTTTTCTTTCATTTTACTGTAATAACAGTTGTTAAAAGAGGGAGAAAAAAACTAATAAGAGAATTATGAGATATTTCTATGTAATTGTACAGATAACTAGCATTGCACATACTAGTATGCTTTTTTTGTTCCGAGCAAACCCTTTGTCTCTGTAAATGTAGTGGCTAGGAGCAATTTTGTTCTGTTGTGCTGGCCTTTCTGGGTTTCTGGTACCAGTATGTTTTTCTTGTTCGTTTGTTTTCCTCTTTTTATCACTTTCCGAGAGATGACCATCTAAACAGAAACAAAATAACACACAAAAAAATATATATCACAGCAAAACACTTATCGTGCAGGCATTTTTGTGCAACATATTCACCTTTTTTTTTTGTTTCCAGGTCTATTTTCTGTTTCTGTTCTGTTTTGTTGTTGTTCCCTTTATTCTTTGTAGACGGCAGAGCTCTGATTCACAAATCGTCGAGGAGGCCGAGTAAGTGCAAGTTAATCAGGAGGTGTTCCTCAGAAAGGTTTATGGCGCATTCTGCATTTCTATTGGCATTCGGAAAACGCTTGTGCTTCTCAGAAAGAGAACAAATTTAACATTTATGAGCACTGGGCGCTTGTATGAAAAGGAAATATGGTTGTTTTACTTATTAAAGAAAGAGCTTTTGGAGTGAGAAAAACTGGAAGTGTTTTCCTTTTCTTCCTAAAGGAGAAAATATATTTATTTATTTGTTTAAATACACGGTAATGAACAGGAGGTGTAGTGGCACAGATAAGGTTTTATTATTGGCTATGATTATGGCTTCTTATTTATTCCTTTTTGTAATGGTTTCCAAGTTGAATGACCTCATAACTAATATTTGTTGTAACAGTGAAACTTGTTTGCCAACAAATAAATTACTGATTAAGATTTATCACTTAGCTATGGCAAAAGTTCTGGTGTTTTGTCTGGGTCATGGAACACTTTTATATGGATAACAGCGAAGGACCTCCAAATGATGGAACAATCTTTTTTTGTTGTTGTTGTTCTTTTTCAAATTATCAGTTAATATCCCCTCATTAGCCTTCTGTCCATTTTAGTGCCAAATAAATTTTGGCCCAGCAGCAGTGGATGTGCTCTGTATGCTCTGGTCTGCTTTACAATAGAAGCAGTGATTTCATAAGCTGTAATAAATATTTCAATATCATTGCTCGTGTAACCAATGAATTCTTTACAGATACTGTATGTTTAACATGGGTTTGATAAGCTAAGAAGGAGACATGAATGTCATCTGGACCACTCATCCAGGCAGAAGACATAAAAAAAAAGGTGAGTAAGCCCTGTCCTACAAAGTAAAAGTATTTTATTGTATAAATTATTATTCTTAAAATAAATTCACTTACATTAACTGTTTGACCTTAAAGGTACACTAATCCGTTTTTCAGATGAATACTGGATTAGGTTACATGAAATGGTAGTAGTAACAAACCAAAACAAATTTATCACCTTACTTAGCAGTTCACCTCAACTTTATAGAGCATTTTAGCGTTTTTCAGCTCATCGTTTTGATTTTCTCTTTTGTTTAGTCCCAGCACTCTGATTTGAATCGTTTCCATCTGTAGTTGCTCAAAAGTTAAAATGCTAAACTGTTTGCAACCTGATCAGCACCAAGGGACACACACAGGTGTTAAACTTCATAAAGTTTTTAGCCACATATTTTCCTCAGGAGTATGTGGAGACATAAACAGATCTACAAGGAAAGTAAATACTGAACCAGAAACATGAATCCAAGCGAATGCTGATGTTGCTAAGTGCCTGCCGGATGTGCAAATGGGCTAACCATTTGCTAGTGTGTTTGTGTTTCAAAGCTTCAGCTGCAAGTGGCCAAAAAAATCAATGAATTTGAATGTGACTATATTTAAATATGAAAAAGCTACAAGAAAAAAATTGTTATATTTCTATATAGTCAATAGTTAATAATTATCTTAGCAACACTACACAATTATAATTTAATTTATTTATGTACCACCAAATGATAACATAAGATATCTCAGGATCCCATATGGAGAAGGTCTAGATTGCACTCTTAATAATATTATACACAGACTCGATAGTTATGACCATGAGCAAGCACTTGGAGTCAGTGGCAAGGAAAAACTTCCTTTTGAGAGGCAGAAACTTCAAGCAGAACCTGGCTCATGGCTACTTATACAGCAAGTTCACTTCTTCCCTTTGAATTTTTCCTGTTGACCAAACACCGTGGCCACGTGGGACAGAAATGGAGTTGTTCCTACCCACCTGATGAATTTGACTTTCATAATCAAGCAGCTGCTGAGGAAAAGTGCGAGGCCCTTTAACCTTCTACATGTTTAACTTTCATTTACTATTGAGCTTGGTCCGTGTACGTTTTGGTCATTGGATGACTTTCCAAGCAGGCAGCAATACATAAAATTTAATACTGGGTGAGGGGTCACAGGGTTTCTGTTCTTCGTGTTTGTCTTCCTGTTGTGTTTTACTATATCCTGTGTAGAACTGCTGCAGTGATTGATGGCTGAGTCATTGTGGAAAAATTGCCAGAGATGCTTGGCTTCTCTTATTACAGTCTGGATCTTGCGTCAAAAGATAAAGTAAGGGGTGGGAGGGGGTTCTGAGCTATGGGGGCTTTCTATGGCCCATATGCTTAAGCTTGGATCCTTACTTAGAGATATGACTTGGGTGGACAGAAAGAGCTCCGGCCGTCACCACTGCATCATTTTGACTGGCATTTGCAAACCCGAGCGAGTTCATGAAATGTGCTGAAGATGTGACTCTGGCCTCTATCCACTTTATTAATGAGTTGTTACGCAAGCTCATAAGCCAGCCCCGGGCCCCCCCCCCCCAGACGCTGTCCAGAAACATGCTTGCGTGGCACAAAATGCCACGGTGAATGAAGTCATACCGCAGCTCACTTCCCATTGTCATACATGTGTTTACCGGCATACACATCGCAGTCAGCGTGTGATATTTTCAGGGCAAATGTGAATATCCTTTATTCACACTGTTTGCCCAGCTGAGAATATTTTCTGACTAGCACAAGTGTATTGATTTTACCGGCCAGGCCATCAGTCTTTAGCCTGAAAACCTTAATTGCTAAAGGTTTTCTGCTTACCTCCCTAACCACAAAGTAAGTGTTGACATGTGCTCGATGCTCTTAAAGTAGAGCACTTTGGAGATCCTAAATAAATAATCAATATATAGCATTTATTTATTATCGCTCTGGTAGAGATTTAATGGTATTATAGGAACTCATAACTTACCGACATACATTTATTTACATTCATAAAAACCTTTTTTTAAAAGACAACGGAGCAGATGACCACACACTTGAAGCCCCAGAGGAAGCTCTCTGTGGCAAGCTGTTTCATTCGACCGTCCATGTGACTGGAGATATCCTTGTTGGTGACAGTTAAGGGCGATGTCAACTCTATCCTCACCCCTTCTCTAACCAACAAAGCCCCAGCTCTGCCATGACTGAGTCATGATTCAAGTATTAAACTCATCCAATGTACTTAAAAAATTAGTGTAATGTGCACAATTTTATTCTGTTTCGGAAAATTCTTTCGTCTGCATTGGGTTAGGTTTAGATACCAATTTACAGGGTAACACTCATATCCATGACTTAAATTATAAGATCCGGTCAACAGTTTAACACTGGAGTGAAAATGAAGACGAGACCCCGCACATGTGCCGACGAGGACACGTGTCTGTTCATATTCTGCCATTCATGTCAACGCATGCACCCGTGAGCAGCTGTTGGTATGCGTTTCCACGTACCGTGCGCGCGGAGACGTGAGTCTGCATCTGCGTATACGTGAGCAGAGTGAGTACAAGAGCAAGTGGTCAGAGAAACACCTGCACGCCGCGGGAACAGCAGTGTATTAGTACCTCAGATGTGATACATAAAACGGCGCATTTCATATCTCGCACCCTGGTGGAAAAATCAATGGGCGAACCGGCTGGCAGAATTCCAAATGAAAGGTGAATCAATGTCATCTCCAGCTTTGCGTTGCGGGACAACGTGACAGCCTTAGCACATAACAGAAAATACCCCTCTGGCTTTTTTTTAGTCGAGATAACATTGATTTAAGATGGAGGTGGGGAGAGGGTTTGTCAATGTTTGCCACTTTTGGGGTCCCAAAGTGTTCAAGACGTCAAGCTGTGGTTGCAGTTGAGATATTAAAGCTCAGGTCAGTGCTGCAACTTGAAGTTCGTGACGAAAGAAAGGTCACGAAAACTTTATGAAACTCACATCACTGTCACCAGATCAATAACAGGGTTATCACGATAGAGGCTCTGCACACTAAAAAATAGTATGTCTGTGCACCAATCGTGACTTAGCAATATTCAAAACGCGTCGTGGGGTCATCGCGTTCGTCCGCGATCCACTCCCGCGCAGTCCTGATGAAGCAGATGAACTCAGGTTTTAATATTAAACTCTTCATTAATAATAACTACAAATGCTCTTCCTAAAATCTTTGACTTGTAGCCCCTTTTAATCATTCAAATTTAATGAAGAATTTCCGAAGATTAGGAAACAGATTTTCAGCAGCTTTAATTATTTCGGCTGATCAGATAACCTCCCAGAGGCGTATTGGCGTGCTCGCAGACCGTGCTTGTTCAGTATGTCCCTCGCTTTCTGGGGCTTTTGCTGCACCTGCGACTGCAGGACAAATTACACATTTATCATCGCTGGACTTTGGTGGTCTTAAATAATTCTGAGCAGCAGCAAGGCTAATCAGCCAAACACCTGTGTGACTTATGTCTTTAGAATGCACACACACACATACACACATTCGTACACGCAAATATTTATTCTTCGCCTCTTCTGAAAAACTAGGCGTTAGCTGCTGCAGGCTTTATTAATGTTGCACTAAACACAGGGCCAGAGATAGAAGATTTATTTTAATTCAATTACCGGCCAACATTGGACGGAGGTCTCCGTTGCTTATTTATTTTGCAATTAAACAAATGTTCAAATAGCTAAATATCATTAGAGTGGAATCCTTTGGAGCAGAGTGGAATATTTTTGTGCCACTTTTCACAATTTGACTTACAACCACGATTAAATCATTCTTAAATTTTAAATCATAAATCATTTTTATCTGGAAGTTAGTGACTTGGTCAATGGAAGTTTTTAGTGCCTGTAATGTGAGCTTTTTCGTACCTCTGAACACCTTTCATGAGAATGAACAGGGCCCACCTGTACACCTGTACACCCATGCTTCCACAAGGCCTCTTCAGAAACCTGTATGTGACGTCACGGGTACAACATCAATGTTAGGCTCTTCTGCTCCAGTTATTCAGCTCCAAATGGAAAGTAGACCAGACCACAGTTTACAAAATTAAACCAACAAAAATGGATCTCCAGTAACCGAAGAATATTCTTGAAGCACTGCAGCTACAAGCCATTAGGCTGCACAATCAAGCCACCAGGTGTGTTTATTGCAGAGCCGTATATAGACAGTAACTGTAACGCAGGTGTGTACATTGCATCCACCTCTGGACCTTGCACCGTGACTGGCTCGTCTCCGGCCTCCACTCCGGCTGGTGCAGCTTGCAGACTGTCTTCAGCGCCGCGGGAACCGATGAAACGGTCCAATTCAGGCTGTTACAGAGAGCAGCTCGTTCTGCTGTCTCGGGAAACCGCCCACTGCTTTCCGGTAGGTACATATATGTGCAAAGTTGATTTTGGTGAATGTTCATGCCATTCATAGGCACCTGCGAACCGGACTTGGTTCTCTCAGCCTCCAAGACTTGTCTCTTCATTATTTTTTCTCTTTTTTCTGTTTAGTATAGTTTTGTTTTGCCTTCTCTCTGGTTTTTGAGGTTAGTCACGACATATTTAAGCCACTGGTTTTACTCCAGAAACGTACAAGCAGGGATGTTTTTTTTCTGGGTTAAATTTATCCTTTTAAAATGAGATTCTGTTTGCTTTATGTTTGCTCTATCGTTTCCTTCTGTATTATTGGTTTACTTGAAGGATTGTTTGCGCTTGCATGTTTCGCATGCCACCTAAGGTAAACCACCTTTTGCATTGCTGACTTAGTCACGTACGTAAGTTAAGTCACGTAAGTTCTTCATTAAGTGCTTAATACGTGTTAAATACTATGTATTTATCTACACCCCATGAATGCCAGCCTTTAGATATTCTTTTCTTCGTGCCCTCCATGCGTTGTTCTGTATCTTAACTCACTCTGCCCTTGTCACTTTTGGTCACTCATAAATACACTGCATCATGTCCCGTCACGGCCCCGTTTTATGACGGAAGGGATAAGCAGTAAAAAAAAAAAAACCCTCGTACCCCTTTAATGCCTGACAGTATCACAACACTTACTCACCTGGGAGAAGCAAACAGGCCCCTCACGCCACGGGCAAACAGGTTACATGACATTCACAAAAATCCTCTGTGAGTTCATTTAGAGGATAATTTTCAGCGCGTAGGCCACAGGAGAAGGAGCGTGCCAGGTAGGAAGACGGTAATGGCTGCCCAGGGAATTTCTCTATGTTACTGCAGGTCACAGGATGGAGTTTGTTATGGAGTTCATAACCAGGAAGACTGCTGCGGCATGATGTAGTTCACCTGTTACTTAATGCTTGGTATGATCTCGGCGCAGTCTGAGAGCTCTTCGGTGCATTCAGACGCAGCCTTGTTTACAGTCTAGACATGAGCGGAGACGCTGCAGCATCCTAACCTTGAAAAACTGGACTGACTCATAGATAGTGATTTCCCGTGATGTATGGTGATTGGATTACACGGCGTTTGAGTAATGCCCTGTACATTACGCGAATGAATGAGGCCAACATGCCAGCTCTTTGTAAGCGGCCATTTTGCTGTGAAATAGCCGCGGTAAACACGGGTGTTAGCAGTGATGCTAATTAAGGCTCAGTTCCATTCAGGTCGGAGTCAGGGCTCACTGCAAAGCCTCTGCTGCACTAAATGGCACTGAACCTGGACTGGTATTGGAAACACCTGTGTTGAATCTACATTTTACGTCAAAATGGCTGCTGTAGAAACGGTCTAGAAAATAGTTTTGTAAGCTAAATTTTCGGGATTAGTTTGAAGCTAACGTAACGCTAACGAGAGGTGCCAATTTTCAGTAAATGATGACTAAATGTTTTTTTGGTTGGAAATTCATTAGATGTTTTGATGTTAAAAGACTGTCTTTCAACTGCAGCTGTCACCTTACAAACAGAACTGTGTCATTGAATTAACTGTCCCCTACTTTAATAGGAATTGATTATTTGCTTTAATGATTTTTGTTTCAAGCAAAAAAATGTCAAACGTTCCCTGGATCCAGCCTCTCAAATGTGAAAATGTGATGCTTTTCTTTGATTTTCAGACCATTGGCCAAACGAAGCAAGACGTGCGAATGCATCTCCTTGGGCTACGGGACGCAACGGCAGGTATTTTCCACCGTTTTCTGACGTTTTATAGATCAAATGATGAATGAGTCAAAAACTATCGAGCTGCCGCACACAGAAACGGATGTGGCAGTACTGTATTTCTCGTGTGTCCCACAGTTTGTATTGCACTAGATGAGGTAGGTGAGGGTTGTTGTAGTGGCGCGCAAAGGTCACTTTTGGTGGGTCAGCAATACAAATTCTGTCGCGGCAAGGTTGTGACGACCGTAATGGCGCTGTAATTATACTCTCTTGCGCGCGCGTGCCTCTCGATGAATGATAAAAAAAAGCTGCGATAAAGGTAAAATAGTTCTGTCTCCGAGCCAGATGGCACCAGTGATGATATCTGGCTTGCAGTCAAGGTGGACAGCAGAAGAGCCAGTATTCTGACAAGCCAATAGATTCCATACTCGCCACTGCCGCCGTCCCCCCGCCTCACTCCCCACCCCATCCATCCCACCTCTATGGCCAATCAACGGAGATAATCTTTTGAATTAAGAGAAAAAATCCAGGGTGAACACTTTGATGAGATAAGTACCCTTTGTCAGAGCAGGCAATGGTATTTTAATTAAATATATGAACACATGGTCCTGCCCCAGATGCTCAAGTCTAAACAAAGATAGCATCATCTAATCAAAGCCAGGCCCAGAGTGTTTTCAAGGGCAGAATTATTTTCTATTAGGGCCCCTCTCCTCGGGGATTGAGCCAATTTTCTTTATTATGATAGAATCAGCATATTGTAGATTGACTCTGGCGATAGTGTCATGGCAGGGTAGGTGCGCCGTTCCCAGATGCACCACCGGCATCTTAAAACCTCCAAACATACAGTCCGTGTCGCTTCGCGTCCAGACTGCAGATATTCTCCTCTTTGAGGGTTGTTCGGGAAGGAGACGGGGTGCAGTCACTTCACGTGAGTTCACGGGATCACCGCGTGTGGTTCTAATGATCTCGCCGATCCATTAATCTCTTGACCTTGCTCGATTATAATCGGTGTTCCTTCAAAATTTGCTATTGAGAGCCAAGATAAGGCCCTCTAATGTGATAGGCCTGTGTTTCAATCTGCTAATTACGGGCTTGGACGCATTTAGTGTCAAAAAAAAAACAAAGCTCTATACGTAACTCCCGCTAAGATAATAAAAATATATTCCTCTGGATTCTCTGTGGATACTGCTGATTGGATGCTGCTGTGATCCAGCAATTTAATGAGATCTCCTAAAGGGATGCTCTTCCTAATGTGTACACATCTGCTTTCATCACAGGGGCTGGATATGGCTGGATGCTAATACCAACACAGGGTTATGTCATGGATGCTAGCGCTTAGCAGCACACAGTTAGACATAAATGATGAAGTCATAAAGTGCCGTGTTTTCTAATGGGTTCGCTGAGCAGCCTGGTGAAGTCTGGATTTCTCAGAGAAGCAGGGATGCCCCCCTCCCCCGGAAACTACGGATTTCAAGTCTCCCGAAAGAGAATCCTTGAATTTCCTGCTGTCAAACCAGCTGACGTTTAAATCTGCGCAGGATTATTGGCTGTTTTGATATGAAAAGGTATTCGCGCTCGCATAATTGTATTGAACTCGGATCGCATTTCATCACGTTGCCAGGCGGGCCCCGTGTTTTGCACCGCTTCCACGGGAGCAGGCGTTTTAGTACGAGTCTCCACAAATTGCTCGCTGCACATTAGGAGAGGATCTGTGCACTGATTAAGGAGTTTGATTTCATGCTTTGAAACAAAGCATTCAAATCACTAATTGCCCGGCTCTCCTTGTGCATTCCTAATTGGCTCAATTTTAATCAATGGCTCCCCGAAACAACATGGCGAGTCAGATTTTGGAAGTGGGTTTGTTTAGTGTGAGTTACAAGTGAGAAAATACAAGCAGGGAAAGGACATCTTCGCATGGGTGGCATATTTTAGTCTAAATGTTCGACTCTCCTGATCTGGTGTTATATTTGTTAGAGTTATTTGATCAAACCTGGAAGGAGGAACAGTTTCGACCTGAGGTATTTAAGCATGCAATGCAATCACGCTCGCTATTAACATCTAATTAATATTCAAATGTTAGCACAAGCCTGTCATCTTCACACATTTTTTTTTTTATTTCTTTGAAGGCTCCATGAGCACACGTTAAAAAAAGAAGATGACACCCTTTACAGTATTTTGTCAAGAAATGGGCTGCTGTGAAGGTGCCGCTGTAAAAAGCAAAAGGAAAAATATATATTTAGACTTAAAATAATTACACTAGGCCTTTCTAGCTAACATAATGATGATGTATAATATTTAGCTCTGTGTTGGAAGCTGTGCAGCTTCACATTCAGGCATAAATATTCCAGTGCAGATGGAACATATATATATATATATATATATATATTCTCTCTTAAACCCCTTTTGTGTCACATTTAACATTACTTCCTGCTCCGTGTGTATTTTAAGAAGTGCTGTTGTGTGCGTTCAAGCCTTGCCACTGACTCAATCGTTTTTGTTTGAGAGATTTAGACCCACTTGCCCAGTGTAGCCGCTGAGTCCGACACAGGAGAACTTGTATTAGCTTATAAGCTGCGAGCGCCATGTTAGTGATGTAACATTTGATTACTGTGACAAAACAACTTAACTGAACTACCAATAACTTGCCCAGAAATGAAATATTTGCTTCCTGTCAGCAGCAGATTTCATTTCGATCTTGTGACAACGAGACGACAAATGAATAGGCTTGACTCTCAGTAGCATATCATGGTACATATCACCACAGGAAATAGTTGCAGCGGTACCTGGATGTACTCTTTATATATTCTTTCTGGATGTAAGAATAATCAGAAGAGACGCATTGACGGATCACTGAACTTTGACCGAAACAAGAGCGGGCGTGGTGTTCACTGTGATCGATGGAACTCAGGTGACGGTCAGGTCCGCGTATCGATTCATGTTTAATGGACGGAAATCGGTCGGCAATCAGTTTAAATTTTTTTAGGATGTGTGTGTCTGGATTAAAAGGTAATTTAGTTTTAGGCGTCCTAACAATATGACTCACACAACACACACACACACACACACAAAAGTTCATCACAGGGCAAATATATATCAAACTGTGAGTCATATCCATCCATCCTCTTTGGAAATAAATGCATTTATAGACTCGACAGTGAGACCGAATGGGAATAAGTCCGATAAAAGACATTTTTTTTTACAAGACAAAGGGCAGCAAAAAACAATCAGTTTATCTGAAAATCTGCGGGACTTTGCTTTTGTATCAAAATGTCATGGGACCGGGAGTCAATAACTCAGATTTAATGACTGAGGGAGAAGTTGTGGTTTCCTTTAATGAAGCAAGAAAACAGTTTATCTGGCTAGATTGACCTTAGGCAATTACTTTAAGCGCATTCCTCAATCAATAAAACACTCGTTCTTTTCTTTTTCCCGCGTGTGTGCGGTGCACAGTTTTCCAGCTCGAGCCGCTCAACAGATGTTTGCCGCGTCCGATACGTGTTGCTGTTTGTGTAACGCTTGACCTCCGTTTTTTTTTTTTTTTTTTTGGTTCTTCTTTTGGTTTTTGGTTCTCTGCACCGTGGAAGTATTTCATTTGATAAGGTTGCTCTTTAGTTGTCAGCGCGTACCTCCACCGTCGCCTTTAGTGGATAAGAAACGTCCCCGGTGGGACCGGCTGCATTTAAAGACGAGGCTCCTGGCCTTTGGTTATTTAATGCGTTTTTTTGCGTAAGTGCTCTGTGTATTCTCTGTCAGCTCTGAGCAGCAGCTGTCAAAACGAAACGCCCGCTGGCTGTTTCGAGAGAGGAATGTAGATAAAAGTGACCCCCGCAAATAAGCATTGTTCTGCTCAAGGTTTGCTGCGCCACAAGGGTATTATGAGAAATCACATTGCAGATGAGTATCTGCACAATGGCCCTTTCTTCTGCGTGCCTGGATGACCTTGTAAGATCTAAATTCCTGATACAGTATAGAGAGGATGCTCCAAATTAAAGCTTTGCACAGGAAATTGAACTGTCAGACAGATGGAGAAGAAGGAAAAGCCACTTTGTAATATAGTTGATTTTCACGCCGAGGGTCTACGTGCGCAAATGCCAGACTTAATGGCAGTTCTTCTGTATGAGATGCTGCACTTGGAAGGAGGGCTACACATATTTGCACGTTGCAGGCTGTTATCGGGGCGATTCATTGGGCGCTGCGGTTGTTTATGAATGAGATATTTTACATGGCAAAGATAAATCAAGAGCGCGTTGAACTGAATGCTGATTTTCAATATATAAAAAAAAAAAAACACAAGCATAATAAATGGTTAAGAATATGTGCTAGGAATGCACCGCTGGAAAATTATACGCATGAGGTAGCGGGAGGATGTTTAGTGGTGGTATGAAAGAGTCATTAGAGGAAGTGATGTCAGCATGACTTTTGTAATTATAGTTTGTATTTATGGCACACAATCTACAGTGATGTTCTACACTATCATATAGAAGGTCCCCGAAGTGCCTAAGTCGGTGCTGCTAATGTGCAGCTCAGGTAACTCCTCTTGAGTTATTGGGCACCTTATTATACTATTGAATGATTCCATATTTACAAGACATCCTGAGGCTAATGTAGCCTGTTTTATAGGAGAAACTAATAGAAATAATGGGTCTCAAGTCTAACTTCAAGACTCTTGAGTCTTTGGTCCAGGACCGTAATGTATTATTTCAAATATTTTAGCACTAAAAGTTGGTCCAGAATACTCCTAAATCAATAAACTCTTCTCGCGATCGATCAAATGCTGCACGGACAGTTATATCCTCTTCTGTGTCAGCGTTCTGGAAAAAACGTACCCATCATAAAGGCTTTGGACCGTAAATTAAAAGCAGTCACATCAGCTCATCAACAAATCCAAACAGTCCAATAACAGCAGAGCTTCATTTTAATGTTTACTTATTTGTTTTTATTGAGGCCGAATTAAATTATTAAATTTAAATGCAATTGCATTTCATTCAAATCCATTTATATTAAATTCTTGATTGGAGTTCATTAAAATTTCAGCAATTGTTTAATCGATTTAATTTGAGCTTTTTCCACCGCTTGCTGTTTAGACTGATGAACTGAGTTCCAGAAATGACTGCGATTTCATTCATTACCGATTATTTTATCGTTTAGTATCATGGCAGTTCACCGACAGAGAATGAATTCATTTCGAAACATCGATGCCATACGCAGCAGCGAGGTAAGCCCAAACCCTTTCTCAAGGACTTTCACCAAGTTTTTTCTCTCAGCAGCTTTGTGAATAGCGGTCGCTCTTTAGAGGGAAATCTTTGATCAGAACTTTTAGCCGCATTTAAGAGAACTCTGAATGGCACTCAGGGAGAATGGCTTCCAATCCACAGTGTTCATTTTAACTGTAGTGCTTTGCCTCTTTATTGAGGGAATGATGTAATGCCGTTCTGTCTGTGTCTAAATGGATCTTGCAATATGTGATAAGGGCCGCGTTCAAGATACTCGCTGCTTAAAGTAGAACTTGCAGGAAGTGCATTAATGCAACGATTGTCCAGCTTGTAGAAACTCTGGTTTGGGCTTTTTAAGGGATCATTTTTTCTTTTCATATATTTGCTCAAACCGTTGCATCCCTGGTTCACACTCTTTCCCCGTTTTCATAGTTTGTCAGCTCGTCAGGTCACACCCATCCCGTTTGACATCACCAATAAAGTGCAGTGTGTTCAGAACTGAGCGAGCACGTTGGCAGCGACACGGTTCACGCCGCGTTTTTCCGTGTTCTGTGTTTTCACGGACCGAAATCAAAAGCTGGAGTCACTTGTCAAGTTCCGGGACAGCCGATTCAAGTAAGCAGCAGGTTGCTACACGCGTCCACGCGTCTTTGGTGATGTGTGTTGATAATAGTGCTGGATGTTTACCAGACAGTTTGGACATGATGTCTTTCTCACAATGCATCTTGGGGCTTCCTTTTCCTTTTCATCTCTGCTTTTGATGCACTCTGTGTTTTGATATTTGGGACTTTTGGGACGCCTGTCTGTCCTGCGCCGTGAACGGCATCCTTTATTTCAGAGCGGATAAGTCCCAGCGTCGTCTTATTTCTCACTGCCGGGCATCCGCTTTGTATATTAAAATCTGTCCAGCTGGAGGCGTGACCTTTTTTCTCAGGCCACCTGCCAGCCGACTCTGTCATCAAAACACAGAGCCGCGTTGTAAATCAGTCAACGTTACAGATAGTACTCCTTCAGCCCCTGATCCATGATCTCGCCGCCCTCCCCGTGTTACCGTGACAGTCGATGCCACTGCCGTGACCTTACATCGTCTCTTGAGATATTAGTTTCAGTCAAACGCCCCCCCGTTCCCTTCCCCCTTTCTTCCATCTAACTTAAAGTAATGACCCCAAAGCTTACCAAGACCTATTTCAATTCAGACGTGCAGCTCTTCATTTATATCTGATATCGCGGACAGTTGTGGTATTCTCTTCCCCTGGAGAGGCTAACCAAGACAAGTCTCCCAAGCCTCTGAGGGTACACCGTTTCCAGTAGATCATACACGAGTGAACCAAATGGCCTTGTCTTGGGAGCAATTTACGACTACAAATGGCCGACTGGCTGGAAAGTCTACTTCAGCCTTTCAAGGCATTATCATATCACAGAGGAGAATACAGCCGAATGTCCGGCACCTCTTTTGAATGGATACGTTTGCTTCAAATGAAATATCCACAGTTTTTGGCTAAGAGAGAATGATAGCATAATCACAATTGATGAACTTGTCCTATACGTTGGGGTGAAACTATATGAGTTTTTGCTGGTTTATTGAGGAAGTTCATGAAACTTCAATCAAAGGATGGATGGAAAAATGGAGGAAAGGCGCTTTTAAATCTAAAATAACTAAAAAAAAATATCAGTCGTTCTTTATCTTATCAGGAAGGTCATGTCCTCTGTCCTCTTGAATACTAATCGAATATGAAACCCTTCCTAAATGTCCTATACATTTCCTGCAGTAGCCGTTCTGGCAGCGTCCTTTATGTGAGTGATGACTGAAATTAGTATCTAACTAAATCTGCAATAAGCTCCTGTATTAGGATAAAGCTCCCATAGGACAAATGATGCGCCTGCATTAAATTAAGTGAGCCTTCTGATGCCATCATATCACCCAGAGCATCTGTGTCTGTGTTTCCATAATTATGCATATCCCACTAAGAGAGCTTTAAAGGCAATCTATGCCATTGCTTATTTAGTATTCCTGCGCAAATAATGTCAATTAAGTGCAGTTCCCAACAGGCCACCTAGACGGTAGTTGGATTGATTAAATTGTACATCTGAATGCATTTTTTTGATTGTTTGTTTGATGTACTGGCAAAGAAATTATGGGCTAATTTGATCCTTTTGACATCTGTGCCGGCAGATGGATGCTTTCTAGAGATTGGGAGGAAAAATGCATTGTTTGTTTGTTTGCTTTCTCTTTTAATATTGTCTTCTATAGTGTCAGATATGCCGTAAACACTCACTGATGGCTTGACAGTATATGCCGCAGCACCATATGGAGCACTCCGACAATAGTATGTGTGTGCTTTAAGCTGAAGTTTGTCGAAGCCGAGGCGGCGCCGGAAAAAGGGAATGACTCAGAGAAACCTGCTTTCAGTTCCATGCTAATGTTTTCACTGGTGGCGTTTTTTTTTTTGCATATCCATATATGCTTAATGCCAGCATGGGCATGTTGTATTCACATAACCCAATCCAAACACAATAACCGAGTGCTTGAGCCAGCTGACATTTTCAAAGTTTTTTTTTTTACTCGTTTTCTTGAGGAAGTTTCCACTGAAGGTGTCCGTTATCCGGCATCGCGTGATAAATAATTCATTGCCGTGGTGTTCTTGGTAATTTGTCTGCGAGTTCAGGGTGGCACCGCGCGCACATTAAAAGGCACGCATCCAGCTATAATAAGTACGACTTCATTGGATTCTAATTTGTCATTCCTCCACCAAACGCGACCATTAAGGCAAACGGATAGCTATTTAATTGTCTTGCTGTGGCCATACTTCAGCGCTTTCAGTGACAGTGGTGTCTATAGCCTGCTTGAATTACCACCTCTGCTTTATTTTGATTTGAAATCCACATTCATTTTTTTATTTATTTATTTTTGATTTTTCTCTCTTGGCTTCTATATTTCCCCTCCATTCTCTCTCTCTCTGGATTTACAAAGGTATGAATCACGTGTGAGGATTAATAGTCTTCTTCAGGGACACTTCTCTTTGGCCAGCTCAAAGGATTTAGGGCGAGCTGAGCCATGTTCATATACCCAAGCACATTTTTCTTGAGCGCGTGGGCTGATCGACAAAGTAAATGGGGACAGTTCCTGTCGAGGCAGCACTCCATTTCTTTGGTTGTCATGTAATCAGAACATTTGATTTTATATTTATTTAGTCATACAGATAATGCTTCATTTATATGCAGTATCATGTCTCCACGGCGTCTGCTAGGAGCCATGGATGCAATCATAAGCCAGCATGATATTAATTATTAAAAACTCCATATTCTTTATTAGCTTAATAATTCTGTTTCAAACTCTGGCACTCTCCAACGTGTGATGCCAATGAACCGTTCATCAAACTGACCCATCCGGAAAAGGAAACTGCGTTTAGCAACATGATTAATGGGGTCAATATGCTGCTAACGGGGGGGACACTAAAACATGTCATTTTAATCATGGCAACGCTTGTGGGAGAGATGAGAGCAAATTATTTCATTACCATTTTCGAGCATCTTGCTGCACTGCGTTTAAAAAAAAAGGAAAAAAAAGACCCTGCAGCTCCCCATCTAAGGATGCCGGGGACCAACACTGCTGAGGTCTGAGCTCAAAAGGACCAACGCTTGTCATTCCACATGGCCGTTCCTCCAGAGAGCAGCATAACAGCAGACTATACAGTGCTTTACGCTGGAAACTGCTGGCCGTCATTGTCAGGCCTTGTGAACTGCACTTTTCTTTATTTCTTTCTTCTTTTCTTGCCTGTCATGTTTTGTCAGTGAGTCGAGGCATGTATAGCTTTGGTCGCGTGTCTTCTGTCGCGTGTTGACACGAGTTTCTGCGCAGGGCACTGATTAGCGCGAGGGTCCATGCCTAATATAACCGCATTGGAAAAATGTTTTTGTTCACAGGCCGCCTGGCAGAAACGGCGGCTCGTCCAAGCGCCGGTGTATTTGTCACAAGTAATTAATTTCTCACCCATAAAAACGCCCACTGGGATGATGGAAAAGGTGGGTTCATTAACCTTCCTCACCCGAGCTTCCTGTGGCACTTTACAATGTGTTGGTTGATGGTTCCTGCAGTCGCCCGTGGCAGAAAATGTGCAGGAATGAAACACATTTCTTCCAAGATGGCTGTTTTGCTCGGGGAATAAAAAGGATTTGCTCGGCGGCTCAGTCCCAAATTTTATTTTTTTTAGACTCTTTTACGACACTTTCCCAGTCTCTACTTCCCCCCCTTTGCCCAAGACACATCAGAAAACATCTTGCATCTTACAATCCTCTCTTTTTTCCCCCGCTCATCCTATCATCCCTCCCCAGTTTCCCCCCTATTCCCTCCACTCTGTCTCGCTCACCGTCACCGCTCCGCCTTCCCCTCCCGAGGAGCTTGGGTTGGATTTAGAATCGCGTTTTTTTCACAGTTTATTTCAAATTGACATTTCATGGAGTTTAATCTCCAGAGGGGAACAATGGGTACATTCCATCACACAGAGTGATATGAAAAGCCCCGGACCTTGTGAATGGGGAAGTGAGAGACAGAATAAAATAAATAAATGAGTGTCTCAGAGTGACCCAGAATACTGATGACGGGAACCACAGTGGTGGGCAACTTTGTACTCCCTCTTCTCTCCCTCCGTCCTCTTTATTGTCACTCAAGGCACTTGCTTGCTTGAATGTGCTAAAACATTCCCAGATATGATGCAGATCCAGAACCAAATGGACCCATCCGCATGTGTGTGCGTGTGTGCGCGTCTACCCTCCCATGATGCAGGCATGTAGATCATTGCCCGAAGAGCGCACTGACAGCTCAACTTGCTGTGCAGAGAAGGAAATTGACTTGTTTGTACACTGGGAGCAAATGGGTTGATGGGTTGCGACCAGTCGTGCTGCCTGTAGGCACTCCAGGACGCTCTGATTGTATCCTCGTAATCCCTGCGTTTATTCGTTTCAGAATATTCCACCTCTGTTTCACTACTGTAGCTTGCTAACTGGCTACGTAGATGAGCTCTAGGGAAATAACAAATTGCGGATGCTCGTGGACGGTGAATGGATGCCCCCAGACCATAAATAAGTTCATCCATGTTTGACTTCTCTCTGCCGACAAACTTGTCATGCATTAACAATTAGCTCCACAAAGTAGAAATGCATATTTCGCCCATTATGTGTAAGCCCAAGGCAGCATTGGAGTATATCGGGTGTAATATCATTTGGTTGCTAGTGTCATCTGTAACTAATGAACTGCGATAGTTTTTTGAGTCGATTGCGGCGCGCAGATTTATAATGTTTTCATTCCATCATAACCCAGTGATTTGTTCCATGCTCGTTATATTGATGTTCTTACGGTATTGGAATTGAATTGCTCTGCGATGAATGCTTGACAAATTACTACTCGTATACGAGATTGGAAGAAATTAAAAATACTGAAGCTAAGTGGCGAAAGAAGTATTTAGAAACCCGCTTTGTTGCAAGTGGAAGACACACATTGCAAATCACAGTTAGAGAGGCTGCAAGGAACCTTAATTCAGTGTTAAATCCGGCGGCCCCTGTTCATGGTTCCACTTTGTTTCCGCCGTTTCTTTCAAGGGGAATCTGACCCAGTTAAGGATGAGAATAATCAATCTTCTCGCTGACAGTCTTGTTTGTTTTTGTTTACTTTTTTTAGTTATCAGTATTAAATTGAGACTGTTCCATAATCAGTTAAAAAAGCAACTCTCGCGGCGTGTTTGACTAAAAGAACAAGCGTTATCAACCAAATGTACAGATAAAGGCGCCTGTGAGTTGCAGCTGTGTCTGAGGTTCGATATGGTAGCTAGTTTATATTGTTGGGTAGTTTGACATGGAAAAATAACTGATAGTTTTGTCTATTGTGGCCGTTAAAGTTCCTCAGATTGTACCTCGGTGGTACTTTAGCAAATGTTTAGCTACCTTTCACCACTGCTGAAGCATGCGCAGTTATTGATACACTTTGTATCTTTTATTAGAGAGCGATTAGAAAGATGGAGCGAAGAGGGGATGATCCGAACCAGGACTACAGAACAACTGTAAGACTCCCTTAAAGATTTAAAGGTAAGAGTTAAACTATTACAACTCTTAGCCTATAGGCCTGTTCTGCAAATGAGAAATACGTGTTCACATTTTCAGTCCTCCCACTGTATCTCACATACAGGACTGAGCCTTTGTTAAATAATCAATTATCAACCACATCCATGTTCCTTTTGATGGCCCACAGAGCTTCCTGTGGCTATAATTGTCATTTCGCTCGGAGTTGCGGCACGCGGATAAATTATTCTCTGCGGTTTGGCCTTTTTTTCTGCGTCATATAGCAGCAGTCAAGAAGTCTTCGTTGTGGATTTTTGAACGACGCACACAGGTAAGTTAACGCTTCGGTGGACTTAAAGCGTCCTTATCATTCTTGTATGAGTACGAGCACGTTAATGGACATCCCCGCTTGATTTTTAACGGAACACATTTGGGAGCCGGATTTGATATGTATAATTAAGCCAGCATGGGGCAGAGCTGAAATAGATTGCTCGGCCGCCTCTGAAGCTGCAGGTCTTGCAGTAATGCATCCGGAGGCTTTAAAGCTTCGTGCTTAATTTCTTCTTGATTTGTTTCATATTTGGAAACGACAGAGGAGCTCTGCACGGAGACATTATGGTGTGAGAAGTAACGTTATACTCCTGGTGCCATAGTCGTAGATGACCTAATTTAAAACCACTTTATACTCACTGTATTTATTAATAAAGTTCTATCTCATCTTTTTCCCTTTTATTTGAATAAATTGGTTCAGGTTTAATGATTGTTGAAAACAGTACTCTATTAATTTCTTATGACAGCGCTGCCAGGCCGCGTGTCTTTATATGTCTTTATTTAACTAGGTATTAACATGATAAAATTACAGTCAATTTGCACAGCCCTCTGCAGAAGCCTTCATAACGCTGCACCTGATGGCACAATAACTGAAGCAGATGGGCTGATCTCGGCGTATTTGACATATTTGAAGGTGGTGTATTAAGTCCCGGTGCGCTCCCTGCGGCTCGGGCTTGGCTCCGCTAACAGTCATTCATCTTCACAGTCATCACTCACATCATTCACAGTCATGCCACCACCCCTCTCCAAACCCCCGAGGGTGCTGAGGGAGACTCACGGAGAGACACTGGAGGCTCCTTGAGTGGCACCATTATCAGAGCCCAGTAATGGATTACCTCAATGGTCATCCTGTCACGGTCAATGTTTGCTGTGACATTTCATGTAAAGTTCTCTTCCCCTGGTGAAATATCATATTGCAGGAGCCAGGCAGTGGTTGTTTTGCCAAATTGGTTGTCACTGTGTTGGCGGTCTAATGCCCTCCTCGCCCCCTCCTTACTCTTTCTGCCTGTCAGTCTTTGTATCTTGCCAGTTCGGCTAAAAGGACCTTGATTTTTTTTTGTTTTTCTTTTTTTATCTGTATTGCTGAAAGGATAATAGTGTAGGCAAACAGAAAATGGGTAGCTGAGAAACACTTTTGGCTAAATACCTAAGGGACTAATAATTGGTGGAGAGATGGAAAGATGTTTTAGTCCATGTTAAATAGCTTTCTTTGCCTTTTGTTGAAAAGGAAACCCACAAGGCTGTTTTCAGTTATCCTGGCTGTTTAGACTTCTGCTCTGCTGGTCATTAAGTGATGTCACCAAGCTCAATACGCCAATAACGGCGCTAATGCTACGATTCGTGGTGTTTTTAACAATCTCCACAGAAGTGAGGGAGATGTCAGTCCTGGTTTGCGCACGCCCCCACAGTTCACAGTTCTCATCGGGAAAAATAAGTACAAACGCCTGCACGTGCACAGCACTTCATACATTTTGATTCAAGCCAGTCAAAATGCAAGTTTATGACTGTTCAAGAGGTAACACCCTTTGAGCTAACCGTGTATCCGCTTTTTTAAAATTCATCTCATGGACAGCATCATCTCCTGGAAAGCTATTGTGCTGCTCATGGTACAGAAAATCACCGCAGGCAAAATGAGTTTGACATTGGTCCATGGTACAGGCAATGGAGGGTGACATATCCAATATCGAGAGAGTGGCAGGGCTAAATATTTTTGTCAGGCCAGCGGCTTTAGTGTGAAAAGATGTGGATGAAGGGTTCATTTGGGTCTGGGCTTGAACACCGCATTCTGGAGACTCCAGGTAAATGCTTCTCTTTGGTCTACCCTTGTTGGAGGCAGTCACGTGGCGCAGGAAGCGCAGCCGTGCAGACTTTTTTAGCTTTACGCTAAAGCCGGAGAGGCAGCGGCAATGTCAACTGTCAGTCACTTTAGATTAGTCAATTATAACTGAAGATTGAGCAGAAAATGTTAACAACCTCTTTAACAGCCTCCAAAAACGGCTTAAATTAAATGACAATACAGGACAAATGAATATATTAACAAAATGTATGTTTATATTAGTCTGGTGGTCCATTCCGAACACGTAATGATGGATATTACTATTAATGGAAATTAGCATTGTGATTGCAATAATACTACCTTCACCGATGATCCATTTTATGTCACACAAATGAACAAAATCTGGAATAAATCGTAGTATACAATCACAATACAAGCAGTGTTCTTCTTCTCTCCCTTCACTGGCCCATTGCCACGTTACCACCACCAACTGTCCACCGGCACGATAGCATGAAACAGACTGCACATATTTCCAACTGTGTCCATATCTGCATGCATTGTACAAATAAAACGGGGGGGGGGGCTGCTTGTAAAAAAGTAGCACTACTTTGTCTCCGCAGGGTGCCTTTAGCTGCGTTGTGTATATATAGGTGTCTGTGATCTTTACAGGAATACCGGTGGTGCAGAAAGAAAAAAAAAATACTGACTGTATGTTTGTGCAGCATGCACGTCGTTGTAACCGTTTTAGAAAGCCAGCGGGTAGATAAAGATGACCGTATTGCTAAGCTGTTTTATTCTGAAAAACTGAGAGTAGACGAGACAGATTCTAGGCTTCACAGATAAAGTTTTGTCCATATCCTATGGGAGATGGGACAGCATCATTACTCATATTTGGAAGCCCCTGTGTATACCAAGCATATACTGCCACAGCAGATATATTATAAGATACACAGGCTAGTGTCTAAAAAAATTCAACACTCTACCGTGCATTTAGGGACATTATGTGCCTTTGGCATTCTGGGTATTCCTGATTTTTCTTTCTTTCTTTCTATCTTTCTTTCTTTCTTTCTTTCTTTCTTTCTTTTTTTTTTTGAATAGCCTCAGGATCATTCAGTAAAAATGATGTGCAGCAAGTCTAAATGTGTGTACACAGCTCCGTCTTGTCCACGGCTGCTGTTTCAGCTCGGCCGCGGCTTGTAAACGTGGCGGTTTTAGCCGGCTGACGCGCCGCCTGCTCTTACAGTGAGCCGCGAGTCAACTTCCCGCTGGGATAACAGCCTGGGGAGTGTGTCACGCAGCGGAGGAAATAACCTGAGCAAATCGATGGACTGTTTTTTGAAAATGCCAATCAGGCTTTGAACAGGAGAGCAATTTGGATCAGTCTGAGCCGCCTGCACCTGAAGGTGTGAATCCAAGGTCAAACCATTGTCACCTGGAGCCTTGCAGTTTGAAAGAGCAGATAAAAAAAATATATATGTCAAGAAAGAAGCCTTGTAAGAGTGCGTAATGGAAGATAAAAATATCTTGTTTTGACCTTTTGCCTCACACTTTTATGGTCAATCACCAACCTGTCAAAGATTTTTTTGATTGTGTTTATTAGCCAACACACCTGCACGAATAGAATGATGCTGTTTTGTATCAAGCTGTTAGTTAGTTGTTTTAATGCTCCATCTCTTCGTTTGCTGGTGCAGTATGGAGCTGTGGAGCACTGCAGACATATATATTTACATGACAGCGTATGACTTATCTTTGGAGTCACTAGTACCCTGCTAGTTAGTCCCAACACTGATGAAGTGCAGGGATAAGGCCACGGGTGGAGATGCCTCCCCAACCTGCCCGTTCGAACTGTTCTCGGTCTTTATTAAGAGCCCGACGCGGCTCGTACGGACGTCCTCCAGCCAGTTTATCCACCTTTATCGACTCTCCTCCCTCATGCAGTGAGGTGAATCGCAGCAACCTCTTGTTCTCAAATGCAGCATGAAGAGATATAAGTCAATTTCTGCTCTTTCCAGCTCAAGGCTGTAACATCACACTGAGATCAATTTATAATATCTGTGTTTGTGTTACCCCGGCCATATTGTGTCGGGGAACATAGCGGATGTGTTGCATTGTGTGATGAGTTAATAGCTTATTTGCAGTTCGGCTCTCTTGGACTGTATCTGGAATCTTTTTTTTTTCCTTCTCATGGAAGCCGAACAAATCTTTGGTTCACACATACGAGTAAGACAGCAGTTTTTGGCATTCATACATAAAACCCTGTATGGAAAAACGCCATGTGTATTCAGACGTGAAATAACATGTTCAGGATAGATAAGGATTTTTTTTTTCTTCTTCTATTCACTACAACAACAACACTGCTTAAAAAAAATGCAGCAGGTTGACAATTCTTGCCACAGTTGAAATTGGAGTGGTTTGACTGATTATCCCCATGGATTGAACATAGATCATAGGGGGACTGCTGGGGGAGACGCCTGTACCCACATCAGCACGTTCCTGTTCTCCAGTGGACAAGTCTGAGGCGACCATTACATCAGATTGTTAGGTGTAGTCTAGTGTTTGATTCATATTTTGCTCACATGTACACATTACCTGTTTCGGCGTGGATATTTTTTTTATCCTGCTAGAATTTGGCTCAACTTGTTGAAACTTGAGGGTGAACTGGCTGACAGTCAAATTACTTTTTTTTTTTTTTGGATTGTAGTGAGGATGAGCCACGGGGAATTATTATCTCTCAGAAAACCTTACAAACATAAAGACGATATCTCTGTTACAGTCCAACGTGCAAAAGAGGTTCGGAAAATGATTTTTTAAATCGCTTTGCTCTGAATAGAGTTTTTAACACTTTCGTTGCCTGCCGCAGAGTAAAGCTCATGCGTGGCCAAGGACTCGACGTGATTTCTGCTTTCGGACCGTGACAGTTAATCATACAATCTTTCGTCAAGGTTAAACTCAACCACAGTATTCATGTTTAAGTTTAAATGTCAGATTTGTTTTTCCATACATTATCACCCTGACCTGCAGTATGGTTTGTAAAAGTGTGACAGATGACCTCTGTTGCACAAGGTGTGTATAAAGGAGTTCAGAAAGTCCTGTTGAGCAGTATACATACATACATACATACATACATACATACATACAATACATATACACACACACACACATATATATAAGCCAATTGAAAGTGTAGGTCGTAAATGTAACGCTTCCAAATGTAAAGTCTTTTACCTTGTCTGTCAAAGGAAGCAGCTAATTAAACAAAATCCATTAAAGTATAATTAACCAGGGTTCTTTGCAGGCATTATAGCTATAGATGTTAATGACGTTTTATATATTTATTTAAATAAAACACCATCTTATCTGTGCCTCACTTCTAAGAAAGCGTAAAGAAAATGGGGGGGTGTTGTTTAGCTCAGTCGGTAGAGCAACTGCCCCATGGACAAAGGCTCAGGCTTCCCTATCTCTCTCCCCATTTCCTGTCACTCTTCAATATAGATAGATAGATAGATGGAGAGAAATAGAAATATATTTAGAAAAAGGGTTAATGGATGATTTCACTGCTGTGCTAATTGACATCACTACATGTCCATTTGTGAATTGGTGGCGTTCTCACTCTGGGAACATGGCCTACCATTAGCACCCTGCCATTTTCTTTGATGTGGAACTGTAAACAGCGGGCACAGCACGCTACTCACCAAATTAAAACACTAATTCAATTTGAAGGCTTTACAGTATGATAAATGTCAGTATCAAAGTTGTGCACTGTGTCCAAAGTAAGCCCCTGTGTAGATTTTGCCCTTTAAAGTGCATTCAGACTCATCATCGGAATGGCTTCTTACGAACTGTCAGCTTTTTATACCAAATAATAGGACCTAAATGTTTTTTTCACCAAGTGTCAATACTCAAACTATCCATTTTTCTCCCGTGCCTCATCTTTCAAGCCTAGGACTCCTATTTTTTTATCAGTTTTGGTAACATAATTAGATATTGAACCAAGGTACTCACACAATAGATGAAAATAAACGGGAAGAAGAAGAAAGATGGAAACTACAAACGAGTCGATTTGTGATGTGTCCCTAACCAGCAGAAGACTGAAATGCCATTACTTTCTTTTATTCCTCAGTGTGCGCCCTTGATATTTACAATATTAGAGAGCTTTCGGTTTTGTCTCTTTGTAAGCAGTATGGCTCCTCTCATTGCCCTACAGTGACTGCTGACAATACGTGAAATACTGCCTTTTATTATCCATCTGAGGTTTATTTCAGCCCAACGCGGGTGGATCTCTTTGAGACTCCAGGTAGAAGCATCACTCAAGGCATTCTTTGTGGAGGTTTCAGATACGTGGTCGCTTAGTGCAAATAATTACTTCTCCAGATCAAGCCTGCCTTTGTGTGCCGATGCGACGTGGAAAACTTTCCTCTGCTCAGACATGCTTCACTGCATGCCTAACACCATTCATACTTTTAATAAGGCCCCGGAGTCCAAAAACATCCAGCGACCCCATCATCCTTTCAAATTTATAACTTCCTTTGAAAACACTCGAAAAGGGTCCCGTTATCTCTACAAGTCACGCTGAGTTCCAAGCGCACTGCGGCGACAGGACGCCTTACTGTAATTGTTTCAGCTGGCAGTAATCAATACGCAATCAGTTGTTATTTTTTTTTATTTTGCCTTGTAAAGAAATGATTTGCTTGCACTTCTGCATTGTCGGCCATGTCACTGGGGGGCAGACATACAGGGGTGGTGGACGTAACTGGAACAATCAGCACAAAATAATGCAATCTAATACAGCAGCCCTGCAACAACAACTACCCTTGTGATGTATACTACTGTCAAAGTGTTGAATTACCTCTGCGGTCTTTGTTAAGACCGCATGTTGTGTGTAGATGGTTGACGTTGAACGTCAGTCAAATCAAATGAAAGTAACAGTTTAAAGGACCTTATGGCACTAGCTGTCTGGTAATAGTACACATGGTAATTGCTACATATAATACATTATTATTATTGACTTGACTGATATTTGATGACAATAACAATCACCTACATGTGCTATTTAAAGTCTCTGTCAAACCTAGCTGTGAGATAGAGATGAATTCATCTCGCTCAGAGTGTTTCAAAGTCAGTCACGTCATTTTCTGAACTCATCTGACACGTTTCAGTCGCTTCAAAACACTTTCTTATTTGGTCTGACAAACTAAGAACACGTATTTCTTGCTTTACTCAGACTTTAAAGAATAACGCAACGAAGGTACAGCTTCCCGTGATATCTAATAATAATATCTTCCTATAATAACATATACATTTTCTTTAGAATTTTCCATTATTCACAAATTGTGGGGTGCAAAGAGATGATTTTCAGGGCTGAAGCTGTTAAATAGGATATCAACAGGCAAGATGTTGCTGTCAAAATGATTAGGTCGTACGCGGCGGAGCCAGAATTATCTCAGCTCTCAACGGAACCAGCTCAAACTGGACACACACTGGAATAATAGCTTTAACAGTCAGAAACACGTGTTAATTTGATCGTGTAAACATTCCCGGTAATAATCTGTTCGCCTTTTCCAGCTATAGATCCTCAGCTCTAACACACTGATGATACCTAGGGAGTCTATTTGTGAGTCAAAGTTTGAAGTCTCAAAACTTTTCTTTGGCCCACTAATTGCATTCTCTGTTATCCATCAGATTCTCAGCATCCCCCCAAAAAATGTCAAATTAGCTGCCAGGAAGTTGAACCTTGTCTTTCATTCAAGTCTGAAGTCTTTCAACCCAAACAGTTTGTTCAGTCTTGTTTTCTTTGAGACTGATTCATTAAGAAGTATCTCTAAATGAGTTTTTTTTTTTCGACACGGCGAAGAAAAGTTACTTTTTCTCATATTAAATCTTGGATTGAATCTTTCTGATCCGTTCATCCCCTGCAGCCTGCTCAGAATGCAGCAGCCAGGCTTTTGACAAGAATTAAAAGGAGTGCCAAACAATTCTCGTGTTTGCAGCACTACATTGGCTTCTGGTTTATTTTTATTAATCACCTTCAAAACATCGCCTCAGCTAGTTTCTATCAAGGGTTCTTCTGTGTATCCGTATGACCTCAAATCGGCAGTCAGACCCCATCTCGCTCTTCAAAAGTGAAGTCAAAAGGAGCCTGAGCATTGCCAGTGTGGTCCCTTAACCACCAAACAACATGAGTTGCAATGTGAATGTCAAGATCTATCTTTTTTAAAATGAGAACAACAACAACAACAACAAAAAAAAAAAGTTTAAAAAATGTGCCGCACCGGTGCAGATAAGAACAGATCTGCTCTCAACCAACAAAACATCTACCGTGGAAGTGCAAAATCACCGGGGATCATGCTGGGCCAGATTTAGGGCTGAAGTCAATTGATTTCAACCATTTGGCAGATGTTTTTCACATTAAGTATCGTACCATGTGCATTTTAAAAAATAAAAAAAATTGGCCACTCAGCCTATTCTGCAGCCTCTCTACAGCAGATTGAGTCTTAAACTATTTCACAGTTATAATGTTCCCAAGGCCATCCATCAGGCTAGATGGTGCCAAAATCTGTGTGACTCTCCCAGATAATGACTTGTGGAATGGTCAAGCTGGGCCTATAAATGGGAAAGAATCTCTGTGTGGGGCAAGTCTTAGAGGCCTGAGATCTCACCTGCTGGGAGCATCCACGGCTTATTAAGAGGAGGCCTGTGTGATTAGCATTCTGAAAACCAAGGCTAGGACCGAGAAAGAGCACGTGGACGCGTACACGTGCGCACCTACCTGTCTGTCTGGGCAATTCGGGGACGATTGTATGAAAACGAACTGCCTTTTAAACACTTTGCAGTGTTAGCATCAATGCACGGATTCGTCATTCTCTCCATACAAGCTATTCCTGTGGCTACTGTCTAAGAAAATCAATACAACATCAACATACAGTATGTCCGTGTACTTACCGTTCCCGAGACTGTCGGTTTTCATTCTTGTGAAAATAAGAGCTTGACAGGTGAAATGTTCTCACCCATTCTTTGAATCCTGATGGTCTAGACTTTGTCATTTGGATTTAAATACTACTAATAAAAAACATCATCTTCTTATTTATTGCAGCTCTTCTTGTTGAGTTACCTGCTTGTTTAAACTCAGCTTTAAAGACTGAAAATTAGGTGTTTAGAGATAACACGGGCATACAATTCAAGAGTGAAGCAAAGCTTATATTTCCACGAGGGATACAGATAAAAAAAGCAGAAATTCTCATTAGTGCAGCTTTTATCTTTGTTGCAAATGTTGGACTGTCTCTTCCCTGCTTTGAAAATGAAGACGGTAAAAGCAGCATGATGTGTTACATTTGGGAAATGTTTCTTGGAGTTAAAAGTTCATGAGTTAGTTATCTTTGAAAAACATAAAACTCACACAACACTGCTTCTTTCTTGTGTCAGTGTGGGCACCGGGGCCATCTGTGCAACAAATGTCAATCTCATCCAATGCAACTATTGATAACACTCTCTGATTTTGTCAGAATTGCACCAAGCATCCCAAAAGACTTGTTAACTGATGAAAGTCTTCACAAATACAAGCAAGTGCCTTCAGCTAGCCAAACCGATGGACCAGCACCAACTACCTCAGATGATACAATTGCTGACTTTGGCCCCATAAATATGCTGGCGGATAGCTGGGTTGGCATTGGTGCTTCTGTGGCCCTGTATGCCAGTGTGGCAGCAGGTGTCACACCTGGCTGTGGCCTGGCAGACTATTAGCCCATTTATCACAGGCTGTCCACATGCCCAGAGGAGAAAAAATTGGATTTTTTACCTCCCTAATGTGGAATGGCCATTTTACCAAACACTGCATGAACACCCACTGTTGACCCAGTTGTTGACAACCATGTACTTCCACCATTACAGATAAAGTTACTAGCTGATTATTTTTCAGCTAGCAGCTAGCTGAAGTTAATGCTAAGTTAATGCTGACCTTGTTGATCCCGTCCCCACTTGTGTAGATGAGCAGGCTAAGTAGCAGTGAGGCAGTGATGAGGGTGTGATCCCTCACTGGCTTCCCAGCATGGACATTAGCATATGGTTATGGTCACTCCCCTCTGGATAGAGGACCAATCCACCACCATACATTTATATGTAAATACAAATATGAAGACACAGTTTCATACATTGCTAAATGGCTACAGAAAACTAACTGATTGAGGGGCTGTGTCATGTAAATCTCATCATTTTCCTCATAATTTTGATTAGACTGACAAATTCTGGCTTGAACCAACATTTGAATAAAAAAGAACATCTGTCTGTCATGATGAATTCATAATTTGGTATGCAACGTGTCTTGTTACTGCCTTTTCTAAACGCCGCAGTCAAGAATGAACTTCCATACTCAGAATTTAAAGGTCTGGGTATAAGCGCAACGGGCTATTTCTTGGACTGCAGCGAGGAGTAAAATGCACTCAGTCTGATCGACTGCACGCTCCACTACCCTCAGAAAACTAGGCTATTGCCGCTCTCTGCGTTAATGTAAAATGAAGTAAACTAGCAGGCCGTGGTGAATGGCTAATCATGATACCAAACTGTCTGAGAAGTAATGTGCGTAAGCATTTTGGATGTGTCACCATAGATGGAAAATTTGTGGATAATTGTGAAGCTGTTTGCTGACATTTAGAATGCAACTCCCGTAACAGTAATGTTTCCGGAAGAAACCTGAAATCAGCTGTTAGCTTGTCACTCACGAGGCAGAAGAGGAACCCTAAATGAACAGAAGGAGCGTCGATTCTTCGCCGGATTTCACGTTCCACGGTCCATGGGTCATTCGAGATATTATTTTTTACCTTTTGGTTCCTGCTCATTATCAAGTTTCACCTTTTCTCAGCAGCCACCTGTCATGGTGAGTGGGGTGGTGACATCAATGTGCACCTTATTTTTGTTCATTGTAGCTGGATGCAGTGCTACCAGGGAATGAAGCGATCTTTCTCTGGTGGTCCTTTTTTGCCCTTTTTGATCAACGTTGCATGTTTAAATATAATCATTTCATTATTGTTCATCTCATAACAAAAGGTAATAGCCCAAATGTATCTCTGGCATCTTACATGTATAAACCTGGCTAAAAAAAAACATGATAGAACTGTTCTTTTACTTGAAACTAATAGCCGCATGAGTCCAAATTTCAAGGTGTTGTTTTTCTCACACCATGTTCGCACTGCAGTCCATACAGTGGCGATGTCAAAATACACTACACAAGCTTAAAAAGAACGAAAGAAAGAGAAAGTGTTGCTCTTCCCCTGCACAGTCTGTGTGGGCTGTGCTGGCTGAAGTCAAAAACAAACACAATTGTACCCGTGGCCGGCAGTCAGGAAGAGGCAACGGCATCTGTCGAGGAAGGCTGTTATTTGTTTTTCCTCAACTTTTTCCGGCTTTCTCTCTCCCCGGACAACTCTCCACCTGCTAAGAGGAAGACATAACACGGAACGGAAAGCAAAAAAAAAAAAAAAAGAGAGCCAGCTGTGACCCTATAGGGCTGTCTAATGTTTATCCCTGCCCAGCGTCCGTCAGCTGTCCAATCTGTCCGAACGAACATGGTTAACAAGCACCTGTGTGTTTACTCCTCACCTCATCTACAGCGCGAGAGAGAAGCTGTCGAAACTAAAGGGGCGGGCGGGAATCGGTGAGCTAGCTTCGCACACACTTCGGGGGGAGGTCTCCGTGGTGTTTCATCGGGCTCGGTGAGCAGCCTGGGATATCGACTGTTCTTGCTCGGGTATTCATCTGTGATCATTTCTCTTATTGTATTTATTTATTTATTTTAATTGACCGGAGTGGAAGCTCACAAGGGCCTAACCAAGTAATCATGCCAGCTTGAACTTTGATGCACATAAATAAGTCAGTGAACTTTTCCTGCGCTCGAGTCCCCCCCCCGAGCAGGCAACAAAATCAGCAAGGATTGCAGAGGAGCGTCTTTCTCGCTCTACTAGATTTTTATTTTTTAATTTTTCTTTCACTTCCGGAGATCACAGCAAACATTACTGCTCCATAATGATTTGAGCCTTGAGACGGTGATGAGGATGTTAAAGTTGGAGAACCAGTAGGGGTAGCTGTGTTTGTGAAGCGTAAGCTTGATTTCTCCCTGTTTTATTTGACTAATCTCAGTTTTTAAAAAATTTTTTTTTTATGGATGAAGGATTTGATGTTTGATCCAAGCGCTCCGCTTCATTTTACCATGCGTCTAGTCTGCAGGAACATTTAATCCAGCAGAGTTTCAGCTTTTAAATAATTTCGGTTTTCTGCTTTCCTCTTTAGAATAAGAAATAACTTGCCTATCATTCTATGTAGACATCCCAGAGACGGTAAATAATGTATCGCCGTTGAGCTCCACAGAGATGGAAACTGTTAAATTAACTATTTGCTACACTGAATATTTGCTTTCATTATAGATTTTTCACTGGGTTTGCTTTACCCAGCTCTTCCTTGCGGGCTCATTTCTTCTTGTCAGGTTCTGGTCGTGTTCCCCTTATCGTTTGCTCCTTAAGGTATGCAAGGAACAAATTGCAAGGTATTGCCTTTGCAAATGTGCACCTTGTTTTTCATTAGTATGGCTGGACTAATACAGGGTTTACTGACCTGGGAACAGCAGGTGTACTCCACCGCGCTGGCACCTTTTGAGCGGCAGCACTTCATTAGTCGAAGCAATTACTTTTGGCCAGTCGAGGTTTCACCTGGGCTCCATGAGTGTGAGTGAGTGTAACGAATTGAGAGTACGGACCCGCACCTCACGAACAAGTCGCAGTGACCCCCTCAGTGATTGAGAGGGGTGGAAAAGTTTTCTCCCGCTGTTTGGAAGAACATTGAAGGACGAGCGTTTTAAACATGAACGGGATTTTTTTTTAAAATAGATGTTTTCAAATCCCATTTAGGCGTTCGAACTTGTCAAAAGTTTTGTTTCCATGTTGCATTCTCTTCTTCATGGGAATGATGAACCGCAGAACTCGGATGGATCATCCCCGCCGTCGCCTTTGTGACATATTTTGCGGGGAGCACAAAAGTATCATCCACCGTGAAGCTTCCCTGTTTATTTCCCGTCTAAACACCCCTCTCATCTACATAATTATATCCTCCCAGTGCACCTTTGGTATTATTCTTTATCACCTAGCATAATAAACTCTTAGCCCCCTTGTTACCAAATTATATAGTTGCTATAAAACCCTACAGTCGCTGCACTTGGCTGCTCCCCTCTTGTGACACATTCAGTTGATCATCAACAACATCATCAAGATTTTCAGGCCGACTCCGTCTCATGGTAAATAAATACACATCCCATGATCCCATCTGGTCTCTAACCTCTCTAATTGACGCTCCGCTTATAAAAAAAAAAAAAAAAAAGAAAGATGAGGTTTAGGCCTAATTAGCTCATGAATAATTTGTGCTAAGTCAACAGGTGACTAAATTTCAAAGTTTACTGCCGGGCGCCCCGCGAGACAAACTTACACGGCCCGCGAAGGCGAAAAAACAAGGCCAGCCAAATGTAGGGCATTGCTCCCGCTCGCCCTCCTCGCCTCTCATGTGACTCAGACAAGGCCACGGGATGCAGACATATGTGTTCTGCTGCGGGGCTTCGCGTGTGTAATGTACACCACCTGTGTGCTTCCTCGCCGCTGTGTGACAGTACTGTGGCTACAGTCGCTACGGCGGGGCTCAGCAGAGGTCATTTGCATACTTTATGACTCTAGGTAAAAGGGGATGGTAAGTATTAGAGGTAGGCAGGGACCGTGTATGTGTGTGGGAAAGAGAGAGAGAGAGGGAGAGAAGAAATAGGGAAGGAAAGAGATGGTAAAGTGGCTTTATACGTGAGTCATACTGTAAGGACCGCAGTTAAGAACTGGTCAAATCCATCTCTAGGCCTTAAGATGTGCTGATGGGTGAGAGCCAGACAGCTTGGAGGTAGGTTGTTTCTGACAGTTTGTTTTCTCTAACAGGACACGTGTTTTGTAGCCGGGCCTCCTGTGATGCTGTTTTTCTTCTGCTGCTGTTGTTTTCCTAGCTCGCTCTCTACTCCTGAGGCGAGCTCAGGCTCAGGCCTGGGTATCCACAACACTTGTCTCTGTTTTCTTTCCTCCCTCCGCCCGGCTTGTCTGCAGCGGATCAAATAGAGTGCCCTGAAAACTGCTTATCTCATTTGAAAAAAAAAAAAGCATTTAATAAACCGGTCTCCGGGCTGGCTCCTTTTTTTTTAAAAATGGAAATGAAGCCACCGAGGAGGAATTAAAGGATCTCACCGGATACCTTTTTTTTTTTTTTTTTTTGCGGTTGCACAATAAGAGAGGAAAATTAAACGCGTATTGATTTGTGTTTTGTTATCGTTATCGACCAAATACCAGGAAACCTGAACGTGCTCGTACTGGAAGGGCTCGGTTTGCTGAGTCAGAGCGGGGAAGACCGTGAACTTTAGCCCACGCTGAGCAACACTGCCTGAATGCTAATGATTTACACCGAGGCGAAACTGATGTAACAAGTAGTAAAAGGGATGTGGCGCACCTTTGCACTGCATACTGCATGTGCAAAACAACGTTTCCTTGAATGACATGTCCTAATGGTTCATTAAGTCCCCTTCTTTTTTTTATTTATTTATCACTTCATTTGTTTCTAATGAATGACTAATTAGCTGCTAAAAGTGATTGACAGCTTGCCCCAGGAAGCACAGCTACCAGAGCTTAGAAATATTGCTTCTCTTAAACTAATTACCTGTAATGACTGACTTAATATCAGTGATATCATTTTGACAGACTCCAATATTACGGCTTAAGTCACTGTGATTAAAGGGGGCGTGCTGTAAAACGGTCGAATCAGCTCCTGAAGTGGGAACACGCTGGTTCTTGATGTAACAAGTCGAATTCTATCAGCGCTAACTTTTACCCGGCGTGTGTACTTGTGTCTTTCACTCACACACAAGGACACAGACAATTAATTCTAGTAAAATTAAAAAAAAAAAAGTTAAAAAGTTTTTTAGGATCTGAATTACACGCCAGCTGTTACCAGACAATCTGATTAGTCTACTCATTTTAGGGGCTGCGTTAAAAAATATGTTTAATAAGCCGGCAATTAAATGCTTTTCAAGGATAAGCAGAGCGCTCGTCTTTCGCTCTTGCTCTGGGAAAAAAAAAAAAAAAGAAAGAAAGAGAGATCCCTCGTGCAGGTGCGACAAAATTCCCCAGATTTATTTGTTCCCCTCAAAACTAACATGAGTGCAAAAGTGCCGGTGCTGCTGACACCGGAGTGCAGGAGTGTAGTGCTGCCACATTGTCCTCTCGAGGCGTAATTTTTCATCCCAAATATGTAATCACGGTTGTATGCCCCTGTCAGTATAGCAAGCAAACGAATAGGTGCGTAATGTTATTTATCTTCCCTTACACTGCTTTCAGTGCGCGCTAATTCGTTTGTTGATGCGGACACTGATGTTAGGTATTTACAGTTTTATAAAAAAGTATCATTTTGCGGCCTGTTATCTGCTACGTGATTACATTTGTTGAATGAAATATTTCGTGTTGTCACTACGAGCTGCTTCTGTTAAATATACTGCGAGAAAATATGCCCTCCCCTGAGGAAGTGGACTCCCCTGACGTCAGGTCATTAGATGCTTTGTGTTGGCACGCTGACCATGTTGCTACTTTAGAGGTTTGCATTGTTGCTGTGTAATGATGTGGATAGTGGGGACAAGGCTGAGCTATGACGTGAACCTCCTCCTCCTCCAAAAAAAAAAAGGTAACAGCAGTGTATGCCAGGAGGACTTATATTGCTGTGAATTCAGTGTGAGGGTCTGGAAGATAATCAAGATCCATCTTTGGGTCAATAAACTCTCTTCCCTATCGGCTTGGCAGAGCTGGCACAGGGACAGGCAAGAGAGGTGCCCCAGGGAGAACACGGTGCTGATAGCCGGTATAAGTAAGGTTTAAGCCGCTGTAGAAAGCCTATGGATATTGTGGCCATGGACTTGGGGCTGTCAGGTACCACTGGCTGAGATTGTGGATGAAACTTTAGAAAAAGCTAGGCTGCAGGAATCAGACAGAGGGGGAGGAAAAGGAGTTATAGCAGCATGGCTATAACTGTAGCAATGAATAGAAAATGAAAGCAATGTGATGATGTACTGGTGCCAAACACAGAGTTACAAGGACCAGAGAGATCAAGACTGGACAATGAATCTCGAGCTCACAATGCAACAGCATTGAGCATTGAGTGAACAAGTGGATTATGGATGTTTTTTGGGGCTTTCTTTCTTTTTTATCCATGAAACTGGGTTACTGGTAGAATCCATTGTAACTACCTTAAATTCAACCTTCATTCCTTGTTAAGGAGCAAGCAAGAAGTTCTAAATGTTTCAAACCCATTTTGAAGCCTGTACAGCTGAATTCTTAATATTTAAAGAACACGTCTTTTGGCAAATCATTTGTACAATTGCTGATATATATTCTTCAGATGTATCAAACATTGTATTTACACCGTATCTTTCAGTGTTTGCCATTTGCACATCTTTTTGCTTTTTATGATATTTACATAATGCCTTGCTGCCTCCACCCGCATTTAGAAAAATAAAAAATAAAAATGGTACATCCACCCGTGCATTTCCCGTAACCACTTATTCTTATCAGGCCCTATTCCAGCTGGCATTAGAGAGGCAGGACACAACCTGGACACATCGCCAGGTCATCACAACCATTAAAGTAATACATCTGACGAGGTATTCCCAAAAGTATTACCCAAAACTAAAGCTAAAACTTTTAAGGATCTGTTGTACACCATTTTTCTACAGTAGCCCAGAAAAGACAAACCCAACACAAATCTAGATACGTCCTTTTGGTTTTTATGTGAATTTTACGGCCAGTTCTTCTTACATGCTTGGAACAAGAGGGTGAGGCGTGGGGGAGTATTGATTCGGTTGCAATCTGCAACTTCACCGCTAGGTGTCACTAAATCCTACACACCGGATCTTTAATTGGCGTCCTCTTAATGCCTCTTTTTTTGAACATTTAATCAGCTCGGATTGTACAATGGAGTACACGATCAGGGGTCGTAAATTGCACGGCAATTAAATCACCAAAAATGATTAGGCTGGTGGTCACAGAATGTTGTGACTCATCATGATGTTTCAAATAAATACACCATTAACGCAAAACACATAACCCGAGTATCTCCTTGAGCCTTCCTCCTCACAGCGTGCAGTCTGAATTGCACCTGCAGCGAGGTTGTAGGGGAGCTCATGACAGGGATAGAGTTGGAAAAAGAAAAAAGGCAGATTGAATGAAGTAGCACAGGGACCATTATACCCTTCAGAGGGCTATAGCAGACCCCTTGTAACGGATGTCGCAGACATTCTCCGCCGTCCTCTGCTCTCACGCTGTATGACAAATATCTGTTTACTCTTTCGATCATCCTAGGGGCTGAAATAATGCACTTTGCTGTCCCTTGTCCCCAAACGCCAGGCATGAATCAGCACTTATACCCTCTCAATACTTTTTTTCCCCCCTCGTTTCAGTATCACTGCTTTCTTCTCCCTTCCTTGGTCCTTTCATGCGGCTTTCTTTGGAGCTAATGACACCGTGAAAAGCTGATGGCCGCAGTCTTGTGAAACACAAGTCCAAAAAGTGGCAAAAAAAGAACTTATTTCAATTATTCTCTTTGCTCCCAGCTGTAGATTAAAAAGATGATCTGGAAAACACTCTTCACACTGTACGGTTTTTGTTCTCTGGAGAGCTGTGTTCATTGTGTTTTGCAACACTGCGGCTGCAATGCAAATCATAATCATCCCCTCTCTTGTTGCTTGTTATCTGTTCTTTAGATGTGGAATTGAAAAAGAGTCCTTGAGCTGGGCTATTCCATGACCCAGACACACACACACACGCACACACACAATCTTTTCTCAGATCGCAAACACATTTTTGACGTATGGCTTGAGCATATTCTTAGAGATGTTGTTTACCCTTCATGCTTGACGTGAGTTCCGAGTGGAGGTGGTACCAGGCTGTCCTTCTCTTGTGCATTTAATGTTTCAGAAAACAAGCCTTGAGAGTGCAAGCGAATGCAACACATACTCAATTATACAAGCACTGATGGAGCTGAGTGGCCATGCGCACACTGGGCCCCTTTGTGATGACCCAGGTTGGTTTACCCTTGTACAGTTCTATACTCTCCTCCCTATACAGAGTAAGCCGTGAACTGAGAGCTAAGGCAAATAATGAGTACAAGAAAACCTGCTGTGGAGGAGGTGATGTGATTGTAGTACATTCCTTCTACAGCAGTCTCTGGTAAATGTCAAAAACATGTAACGCATTTGATAGCTTAGCAACAGCAATAAGAACCTGTGCAACACTGCAAATTGGTATCCCAAATAATAGAAAATGTTAGTCAGGAGTGTCTGCGCTCAGCTAGTTACCATCTCACCAACATTCTGTGACAGATTATTGAATGGCCTTGAGCGCTCCGATTCTTTAGCCCATTAGAGCTCTCATTTGGCCATTTGGAAGCGAGAGAGCCTCATCTTTCCCATGACAGTAAATAAAACATCCATGAAGTAGCAGTAAATAATGTAAACGCACAGAGGGAAGATGGAACCAGTACAGAAAGAGGAAATGGAGCGTTAAACGGTGGCACATTTGTCAGGACTACCCTTGGGCTAAAAAGCGCATCCACATCCCCACCTGCCCCACCTCGTACACATACTCCCATCTTAAAAGACTCGACGGAGCATCAGCAGAAGTGCTCTACAACCTGTTTTACACACAGCCAGGTAGCTAACTTGAATATTAACTATTCATATTTCGGCTCTTTGAAGGTTTTGGAGCAATCCCTTCCATTTTAAAGTTTTTGGTCCTCAGATTTCCAACAAAGTTTACTGCACGTGTATTTTAGTGATTCATCTTTGGAACATGGAATAAAGATGTAATTTCAATGTAAAGTGTGAAAATATGTACCCTTAAAACATATTTTGAGCTAATTACTCTACTTACATAGCACCTTTCTAGTCTTCCGGCCACTCAAGGCGCTCTTACATCAGACATCTCATTCACCCATTCGTATACTGACAGCAGAGATTGCCATGCAAGGTGTTAATTGCTCATCAGAAAGTAATTAATCATGCACATTAATGGACGACCTGCTCTACCTTCTGAGCTGCAGCCGCCCTTATATATTTATATATATATAGTAACATTCCTGCAGTGATCAATAGGACCCCACGACAGTCTCTCCTTTGACTACAGTTCATTTATCGGCCTGTCAGTCGTGGAGTTTTTTAATAAAGGTCATACTTGATGTAGCAGTGTAAAAATGCCATGGCGGATCTATTTGTTTATTATCTGGATAATCAGTGTTCAGTGGCTAGTAAAACCCGCAATAAATATTTAACAGCAATCTTTGGTTCACATGAAAAGTGAGGCAGTCGCCCATATAGGTTTTGTCTTTTATTTTACTCCGGTCAACAAAAAAAGATTAATTGACAGAGGATTTGTAGTGACAAAGAGAGACGATATACACTGCCTCATCCCCTTTTATGAGAAAGGAAGAGATTTCGGTTTTGACCTAATAATTTTAGATGTAGTACATTAAGTAAAACAACCACATGGTCTTTAATAAAGATTCTTATCCTGTAGATCCACGTGCTGAGACATTTTCCCATCCTGAGATTTGCTGAGTGTAGGTTATAATAATTCTTAGAACAGGTGCTGCACCATAAGCCCTAAGGCCTGGGGAAGTGAATGATTAGTGGCAGTCCCCCAAGATGCATTGCTCCTCTGTATTAAAACCAAACTCTGCCTTTTATTCCCTCCAGGGTTTATTAAGTGGGCCAGTTGCCATAGCGACGCTTTGGCAGGATATTGCCAGGATAAGCCGTAATGGGTCTCCTGACACAGTTCACTCTGCTCCTGTGGAAGAACTTCACTCTCCGGAAGAGACAAAAGGTACACTTGTGCTCACCAACCCCCTTTGCAAATCAGCGTATATCTGCTAAAATTGGTCAGCAATGGAGGGAAAATGAGAATATGGTCCCTGGGTTGTGTTATCAAGGGCAACTAAGTTATTCATGGGCGGGTCAGGTAATAGGAGGGATTTACAATGAAAATTGTCTCCTATAGAAGTAAGCCACCTTTAACTCTCCCGCAAGAGAACAAGAACAATCTTACCTTAATGCTAACCAATTTTAAGTGTCACCTTCAATTTTTGGAGATCTATCTCTCGTGCACTTTATGTCACATTGCCTGTTTTTTAGTTCTAACAAAGCCAGCGTTTGGCCTAATAGATTGGGAGAGGGGGTGACGAATGTTAAATTCTTTGTTTGAAGGGCAAACACTCTCCCTGGCTCTTCTTGCAAACTCACGGTCACAACATTGTCCTCGGCAATGTTGCACAAAAGTGTGGTATCACTGCAGTTTGCAAAAATGTCACCGGGCAATTAATGGTTATTAATTTTTACTCTCCGACTGGAAGCTCGAATACAGCCACTGACATTTCCTTTTTTTTTCCCCTTTACAATGCACTTAAACTATCCCAGCCCCTTTTTTTACTTCAGCTGAAATTTTAACTGCTTTCATCATTTACAGTTCAACTGATGTTTTAACTGCTTTCATATTTCACACTTCCACTGACAGGTCAACTGCTTTCGGTGCTTATTCCACAAATGTTAAAGCAGTTTGCCTGCTTTAGGTGCTGCGATGTGAGTTGACAACTGCCTAGAGTTAAAATTTAACAGCTTTGGGCTCTTACACTTTGAATGCTTTCAGTGCTTCGACTTCAATGACACAACTGCTTTAAAACATAACACCTGTTTGCACCTTTGATTTTCTTGAGGTCATTTCGCCTTTAGTCTAGTTTATAGCAAGGTTTCATCACTGAAAATAAGGGAAAATACTTCAAACGCAGATAACTGTCTAAATTACGTTGATTTAAAGTCTTTCAAAACGCATTAAATATGTCGGAAAATAGTTGACGTGAAAAGACTTGGAATATTATATCACTGAAATGTGGAGTCACCAGTTTTCAGTCCAGGATTTTGTGGGCGGCCCTTAAAGGGTGGCTCGATGACACGCTGAGGCCACCCTGAGCATACCCCTGCACCCCTAGCAGAGAGATAGAGATAAATTCATTTCGCTCAGAGTGTTTCAAAGTTGTTACAATCGTGTCATTTTCTGGACTCGTCTGACACGTTTCAGTCGCTTCAAAATTGCTTCTTGACTGCTCCCATGAGTGACAGACTCTGAGACGTGCTTTCATAAATTCGAAGATATTTTTCATTTTAATTAGGCTAGGTGATTAATAACACTTTCTTCTTTGGCCTGACAAACTCCACTCTAAATGGACTTTAAATTTAGATTTATCTTTTTGAATGGGCATTGCTGTTTGACTGCAAACTTATTTAACTTAACACTGATTTAGAAAACTTTTCACATAATATTTTAACCCTGCTCATAAGAGTAAGTCTCTTTTGTCCCTTTGCCCAGGCCAGTTCCCTTTACCCCAGTCATTACTTTCTCATTCCCCTAACAGACACTAGCCTACACATGAACAGCCAATGATATATGGTGGATATTATTGCCTCTGATGTCACCCACACTGGCTAAGAGGTCACATGCTGCAAGGAAGATAACAGTCGCACCATGTGTCGCAACAGTATCTCAAGGGTCACAAGAAGTTGTCAAGGAATCTAGTTAGGCACATGAGTCATTTCTGAGGCAGATATATCTGTTACAAAGAGCTGCGTGTTTTCTTTGATTTATACCCTTGCAGTGGAAACAGGAATTATATCCACCCACTTGTTTTGTTACACACGCAGAGCAGTGCGTCTATAGAACAAAAGATGTCTTTCCCAAAAAAGTCCTCTTTCATCAGAGTTCATACTTTCTTGGAATACATCAAGGCGAAATCATTTGCAAGTTTATAACTTTGTATCTGGGAAACATTCCCCTTGTTAATTTTATCAACCAGCCAAAAGGGCTGGCTGGTATCTCTCTTGTGTAAGGAAGAAATATGTGCCTACTTTCCCCCTAAAATATGGAAGGGGACAGTGGTGGTTTTGTGCATGAGATGTGGAATATTTGGCCAATGTCAACATGAAATATTGTTATTAGACAAAACCAGTGGGAGTTAGCAAGGACAATGGTGCTTCTGGAGGGCTTGTGGAGGTTAATGACCAATTATATGAATGCCTCACCAAGCATTTTAAGATTTTATAACAGGCATGAAACTGATTTTATGGTCCAGTATTTCACATAATTTCATAGGAGGAGATTATCTATTCACAAAGACGCTGGTGTCCAATGGCAAATGCCTGGGGAGCCAGACATTGAGAAAGTCCCCATGATCTCTGTGTTCCCTCTTGATGCCTTTTCTTTGGAATACATTATGATAATTCACCCTCTCAGCAGAACTACATCCTCTCTGACACACAGACTGGAGGGAATTAAAGGACAGAATTAGAAATTCTATCTGGTTTCTTTGAAATATATACAGTGTGATTTTCTGTAATTTTCTCATCTGTAATTCATTGACAAAAAAATCTATATAGAATTGAAATTTCACTATATGCCATTGAACTAAAGTGAAAAGTGCTCAACCCCCAGCCCTCATCTCTATTCCATTGCACAAACCTTACTTAAATTCATAAGATTCCCATGGAGCAGTGGCATAACAAGCAATATGGATAGTATTTTTCTTCCCCCCTGCCTGCCCTTCGGTTTATTTATGAAGACAACAACCTGAGTATAGAGGTCTTCTCTTATTATTTGTGCTAATGCGTGTCATCAGGCAGAGTGTCTAAACATGTCACCAAAGTAGGACCAAGGATTTGGCTGACTGGAGGCTTCCATCTGGTTCCTCTATGCAGGTCACTCCACTAGAGATGTTGGGAGGGATGAGTGTGCAGGCAGGCCGGGTCAGCTGAGGTTGGCGGAGAGGGCTCGGCGGGTGAGAGCGCGGCTTTGGCAGGGGGTGGGGGGGTGGGGGATGCTGAGCGATGGCATGCCAAGGGACCCGTAAAAGCCTAGATGGCAGAGCGCGCTGGGCTGAGAGTCAAGGAAGAGTGAGCCGCGGCGTTGTAAGAGCTCGCTGGATGTCATCCGTGGTGGATATTACTCCCCGCTAAAAATGCTTCCCCACAGGGGTGAATTGCCTTTATGAAGTGAAATCTACTGTTGCACAAATGTTACTCGGCCTACAGCTTTTAGAAGTGCACCTTGCCTCATGTAAAGAAACGAGACTGCTTTGTTGCTCTTTACTGCTGTTCCCACAGTGACAGCAGTGGTAAAAATAAGTTTGTACCATAGATGTGTTTGTTAAATTCATTTGCTTTTACATATAAAAACCCAATGTGCTTAAGATATATATGTAAAACCTTATTTGTCTTAGGGGAAAAATCTGAGAAACAACCCGGTGAACAGGTAAAGTCTTGAAGTTATCCATTTGTGGGTTTTTTTTCCTCTCTTCACCCATTCCCTGAGGTTGAAATAAAAGTCTGGCATGTTACATGGCACGCTACCTGCCTTCAGGTATTAAAATGGGTTGTATTAAAGCAAAAGAAGTGGCTGGTAAGGAGATGATAAGACGTGCGTGATAGCCATTGTTTGGAGAGTCGCAGGCAGCGGCTGTTCTCTCAATCCCGTTAGTACTTTGTGCAGAAGCAAGGCTAACAGTACACATGTAGTATGACATGTGCAGCTGTATACTGTGTGCACACTCACATGGACACACACAGGCTCGTGACGTCTTTTTAGTCAATCGTTAACAGACACAACAGCCTCTGTTTGCTTTTCCCCCCGCACGTCTTCACATCCACCTCGTATCTTTGGAGAGATTTGCTTTGACAATATGAGCGATGATACTTTTTTCTTACTCATGAGAAAACAGTACAAAAGATGTCCGCCATAACGTGTTTCAAACATGTATCTCATGAAGTCATTATGAAAATAAGAGCACTTCTTCTTTGAGCAGGTGCGGCTGGTCGTAGAAGTGCTATGGCCCCTGTTTCTCTTCTTCATACTGGTGTGGGTGCGCTCCACCAACAAGCCATTTTACAAAGGCCAATGTAAGTACAAGTGTAGCTGTGATGTTAGACTCTGTTTTTCAAGTATTCAGGTTGAAATGTGTTTCCATACATTCCACAACTCATACACCACAGTTAACGTAAGCCTGTGTATCACATTGGCAAGAAAAACCTAACCTAGCATGAACGTAAAACATACAAACCTAATCACTGCATCTACATTTACAACCAGCAGTGTGCTAGCCATGTAGCTAGATGAATACTACAGTACTGACCTCTATTCCTGTAGGTCACTACCCAAATAAAGCCATGCCATCCGCCGGCGTGCTTCCCTGGCTTCAAGGCATGATGTGTAACATCGACAATCCCTGTTTGAACTATCCAACGCCGGGGGAGACGCCTGGCCAAGTGAATAACTTCAACAACTCTATGTGCGTGGTGGGATGTTTCCATTTCTGCAATATCTTCTAAGACATCCGTACATACACACGCACATACAAACTGATTATTAACTATTTATGATCTCTTTTGTTTCTCTGCTGAACCAGAATTTCTGGGATGTTGATAGAGCTGCAAGTCCTCGTGGCGAACAGATCCCTTCTCAGTAAAGCACAGTTGCTAGCGGATGCCGTCGACCAGTGGAATTCAGTCCTGTCGCAGTCTACGCCTGGCAATAGTAAGAGAATTTTGAAGACCAAACTCTTGATACAGTGACCTTAAAGAATTGAAACTATTCAAGAAAGGACCTTGTCATTAAACACTTAAAGAGAAACTGTTGAAAAGCAGTGGTGTCAAGGTGTGGAGCGGTCTTCCTTGATATACATTTTTTATAGCTATTGAGTAATGGTTCAAAAAATAATTGGGTATAGAAAATACTCAGCCTCAGCAACAATAACTCTGCTGTGCCTTTATTAAGTACTCTCCATCAAGGAAAGTATCCCCTTCATGCGGATGACAAGTTGGAGGATTTGTTATTCCCCTTTATCCCTCAAAAACAATGGCGCGATTATTTATGATGCAATTTGCCATGCAGACTGACAGATCGTTTGTCTTGATAAGTTGCTGCTTTGCATTAGGCTCATTTAGCCTGATGATATTCAGATTTTCGTGCGGTACCTAATTTACAAAAAGACAAAGGGGGGGGGGGGTTGCTGTTCAACAAACGGCTCCCGGGCCATTTGCATTTTGGGGTCGTCGGCTTGTAATATACAAGATTAAATCCATCAAAGATCTAAGCCCGGGTATAATTAATGGCATTCGGTGTCTGACGCGAGAGCACAAAAGGTCATTAACAAGAATGGGGAATGGAGTACAATCACAAGACTAAAATGGCAAAGGCGATTGTGTTGTCCCCTTTTTTTTTTTGTTTGTTTTTTACCAAAGGTTGATTAAAAGACTCAGGTGGTCACTTCAATCAGAAAGGCAGCAGTGTTCAGGAAGAGCCCAGAGCATGTTCCGCTTCCCCACGACCTAACCCTTTCCACCTATTTTGATGCTCTCGCATTCACGAGGGGCATAATAATGTGTTGAGTAGGAATCGGGAGGTGTTGCGTGGACCCAAACAGTGCAGGGTAATTAATCCCAGACAATAGTGAATGATTGTTATTTTCCACCAAACATTTATCTTAATTGAACCTTGGGTAACTCGATATAAGTCACTTCCTCCCCTCATCCCGATAATGACTCGGCTTGCATGTATTTTACTTGCAAATGGGCTAATCTAATTAAATTACGTAACCCCTTCATCATCTCAACAACGTCCCGGAGTCCCGCAAAGAGGAAAACACATGTTGCATAGATTCAGCATGCGCGCCAGTGTGTGAATATAGCGGCGGGCCCCTGCTATGTGAAGCCATTGTGACGGGGGGAGCAGTGCTGAAGCCGGCTCTTTAAAAATCCTCACTGTCTGTGGGCAGCTAATCAGGAGAAAATGGCTGGTTAACAATCTGCTAGATGTTTAGCAACAAATTATCTCCTCTCGTGCAACTCAAGTGTTCAACCCCTACTTGCACCGATGAAGGATTTAATTGCAACAGCCCAAAAAAAAGGGACAAAAAAAAAGGAGCTTGATTTAAAATTAAATTCATCAGGCTGTAATGCCACTCCAAGCTTCATGTGTAGCAAAATCCAATCAGAAAGCTATCAAGAATTTTACATTCTTGATTTTCTTTTTTTTCCCCATCCATTTTAAGCCTTATTTTCATTTGTTTCTAACAGTTAGTATAACATTATACTCAGCAACTGCACCACAGTGATTTAGAAGGCAGTGACCTTCACTTCAGCCTTGTCCTTTCGGCAACAGAATAAATCCTCTTGTGCTTTGGTTGGATCGACTTCCCATTGCGGCGAAAGGCCCGCCGTTCTTTTGGTTACACGACAGGCTCTCCTGCATCGACGGCTTAAGCGTACACGAGGACAAATGGCGCGCTACTGCACCCATGTTTGTCAACTGTAGTATGCAGGAGGATGGACAAAGAAGAGACAGGGACTCTGCGGGATTGGCTACAAAATATCTGCAGTGCAGGTGTCTCCTGGACTCCTGGATAAAACTATGAAAATCAGACTTAACCTTCACGATCCATCTCTGCCTCGGTCTCCAGCGCGCATGTAAACATCGAGTACACTTCTGCACACTGTATTTCTTGTTGTGTGTCCTAGTTTTTTTTTTTTTTTTTGTGCTTTGTATAAATTGCCGTTCTGCAAAAAGGTATTGATTCTCCATCCGTATGTTTAAGGCAACCCGGTGATCCTCAGGAGCATTCTCAGAGACAATGAGACCTTCTCCGCTCATCTGGAGGAGAATTTGTCTGTGCCACCAAGAGTGGTCCAAAGCCTGATGAATGCGGAGGTTAAACTCAGTTCAGTGAGTATCATTCCGCTCCTCTGTCTCCGTGCCGATCCACCGAGGATCCCGTCTGCTTTGAAAAAAAAAAGAAAAGAAAAAAAGATCTATTTATTTCTTCTTACCTCCCATTGTGCATGACGGAATTTAAACCAAAATGTTCAAAAGACCAAGATTGCCAAGAGTGTTATTCTTGAACATTTCAAAATAAAATGTCCTGGCCCGGGACTGCCTTTGGGACTCCTTGTCTTGACAGTTCTAATCAAAGCGAACTGTGGTATTTGCATGACAGAAAAAAGTCGTTTGATGATGCCTACAGTAAGTAATTTGGAATGAAATGAACTTGCAACGGCAATAAGAATGTCTTGTCTCTAAATGCTCCCCGATTGATACTGTGGTATGTAGCGAGTAATATCAAATGAGCTTGCAAGATGGTAATTATGTTTCACTGACATTGACAAGGATGCTTAAATACAATGTGCGCTGATTAAAAGATCCCCGCTGTGCACGGGGCGTTCTGATAGTTGCAGTGGGCTCCGGTGCAAACTGTGCTATGTGCCCGGAAAGTACAAGTTGATGAGCTGTTCTCTGTCCTCTGCTTCTCTTCCTGTCTTGCTTGGTGTCACTGTATACTGCCCGAGATGATTCAAGCTGTCGCTGTCTATATCTATATATGTGTGTGTTGTTTCATTTGTCACTGGTTGTGTACATGCACTGCATGTCAGTCTTCATTAGAGGAATGATCGGAGATAAATAAGGATGCACGACAATGAAACGTGATTGTGCGTACCATCTACCGACAGCACACGCCAATATACAAAATATGGCCAGATGTAAAGTTTCCTTGTTTGTCAACTTCTACCAAAGTCGGTGTTTATTTCCCAGATGATGGACATCCCGAGGCCGGGCAACCTCAAGAGCATCTTGTGCGAGGGGACAGATCTGGATCAGTATGTCCAATTTAACAGCCAAGCTGAGAAAGAAGCTTTTCAAAATGTCAGCTGCTCCCTGACTCCACAGCAGCTGATTAACACCCAACGGGTATTCCTGCAGAACCTGGATCCGAGGAGAGCACTTTCCGAGGTGAGCTTTTCTTGCCGCCGCCCACGCACGACGAACAGATCTCCCAACTTTGTCTAATTTGAGTTTGATGGGACTTGAAGGAATTTTTTCGTTTGTGATTCTGACACAAAGAAGCTGAAGAGTTGGGGAACTGCGTTTGCACTAATTAGCCTGAAGGTGACACACTGCAGTAGTGATACGGGCGATGATGTCTACATTTTTACATGACTAATTAATGCTCAACAGTATCGACATTTAATCTTCTTACACATTACACTGTCTGGGCTAATGAAGGTGGTATTAAAAATGTAAATTTAAAACTCTTGTGATGTATCAGCCAGCCCTGATGCGACTGAAGAATAACTAAATGCATTTGAACCCTCCATCAGGAGTTTTTTAAGTCAAATTGAACATGCTAAAGCTGCTAAACCTGTAAGACAGCCGCGTTACTGATAGTTTACCAGCTGCGGTGGACATCAACAAGAGTGTTGAGGCTCTAAACCACAAAAAAAAGTCTAAAAAATGTATCTTTCGCTCACAATCCATGTAATACTACTTAAAATATTGATTCACTGATGACTGTGTACGCACTGATGTTCCTCTCTGGTAATAGAAAATGTGTCTCACCACATTTCAGATTTATTTTCCAAGCCGGTTTCTGAAAAGTTTTTTCCGTCCGCCTGAAAAAAAATGGTTTTCGGACCACCTGGTATTTACTGGACAACAACAATATATACACCTGCAGAGTCAGCGGCAGCTCCTGACCAGCTCAGCGTTCGTCTCACGTCGCACAAAAGAGGTGCTCGAGCTCGTGTTAGCTGTACCTCATTCACGGAGCCGGAGTGTAAACAGTCACAGCAACAAGTCATGTAACCTCTCAGCCCTCACAGATATTTCTGTTGATAGTGCAAAAATATATTTCTGTTTATGTGGCTCAGTTTGGCTATGACTTGGTTTAAAAAAATCACAAATCATCACTCACGGACAAATAAATCTTTGCCGCTGATACATTCCCGTTTCTAAACTACCGGGTAGGTCAGTTGGTGCAGAGTTTTTGGTACAAACGCGGCTCTGAACTGCTGAGCAAACCTTTACGCTCGAATAAAAATGAAGCGTGTAGGTGGAGTCTTCTTCTTTCTGGCATTTTTTGACAGAAAAATAAGAGCAAATAAACATGGCAGCAAAACTTTATTTTCAGCGCGGACGTTCTATCAATTACATACTGTAAGATAAAACAGCGCCCGCAGCTTAATGCAGTCGCAAATTGCACGTGGGCGTATGGTCTGTTCTGTAATTCTCGCTCGGCTTGCAGTAAATCAAATTAAAAGACAGTGAAGCTCCGTGCCAGCCGATTGAGTAGCCAGTTCAAAAGTGAAATGTTATGCTTGTCTGGCCTTGTGACTGCGAGAGATGAAGAAATGTCTTTTAAGGTCAAAACTTGCTGATGACCAAACTGACAGGAAAACCTTTTTTTTTTTTATTGCTGCACTATTATCTCAGTGTGTTTTTTAAAAATTTATTCCATTGTCCCATCGGGCTTGGGCTTAAAATTGTCATGTGCACCTCTTTGTCTTCGAGTGATTTTACTAGAATGCACGCAATCAGGGAGTTATTTATTAGAACCAATGTTTCCTTCAGTTCTTTTAAATCTCCGAGTTCCCTTTGGGATGATGAAAGCCCGCACTCTCCTTTGAGTTTATCTTTGAGAGAAAATATATGGTACAGCAAATCCAATAAATAAGTGATAAGGCAGGAAGTTCGTAGGAGAGAGCATTTGAACAATTTAAGCCCACAGGCATTTTCAGACACCGGGAGGAAAAAAAAAAAAACAGAGAAGCCAGACAAGATATGGTGGAAAAGCTCTTCAGCGCCGCAAGCAAATGGATGGAAAAGAACATCAAGCCTTCACACTTAAAGCTTGACGTCGCTGAATGATTGTGATAACGACGGTGGCAGCATAGAGAAAAGGACACGGGAAGAAGTCAGGGGTTTATCACTCAGGTAGATTTAGACATTGGTTCCACATGTTTGTGTCGCTGGGAGTCATTGCGGAGCACAACGCACGGGGAAGGCGGGAAAGAGAAAAGGCAGTCGCGTGTACGCGACGATCAGAAATGGTCATCCAAATGTCAGCGTGCGTCTTTGATAGCATTATCTCCCTCGCGGTTAATTCTCTCCACAAATTGAACCATTGGAAATATGTAGAATCTTTTTTTTTTTTTTTTCTAATCAGCCTCCTCGGTTAGAGAAATAAACACACAAAACCACCGGGGTGTTCGGTAATAAAGCAAATTGAGTTTAACAAACGAGCTTGAGAAATCGGTGCCGCGCCCGGGTTCGCTTTGTCTACCTCCTATTGTGACATTGCTGAAACCTCTTCTTCCATTGATTACTCGCAGGTGATTTTCAGCTGTTTTCCCTCCAAATGATCTCCAAGACTCCCGCGCGTTCTTGCAAAGTCTCCTCTGCATGTCGGAGAGTCAAAGCGAGACCCGAGACTCGGATCGATCGGCAGGCTGTCATCCAAGCCATGCTTGGGTTGACTTCTATTTGCGAAGAGAGTTTCGCCTAAAAACACTAATTCTATTTTTCTCTGCGCCTCCCTCCGCCTTCTCATCTCTCCACTCCCCGTCATCCTGTATCTTTCATACATTAATAAGCTTTGTAATTTTAATTGCTTGAAAGACAATACAGACCCTCCTGAGCCTCGACTTGACACTTGATGCATGAAAATGACAGTGGTTAAAAGGGCACGCCATTTACTTCTTCTAATTGGACACATACTGTGTACCTTCAGAATGTCACCGCAACACGCAGTAACATTTTAATGCAACTCTTTTTTTTTTCTTTGTGTCAAAGATGATGGTGCTAGGATTCAATTTACACATCAAGATGCGCAAATTACTACGTGTATCGCTAATGTAGTGTCCTGAATGGAAAGGCTGACACAGAACTCACATTTTCTGGATGTTACAATAAATAGCCTTGTTTTTTTTTTACTGTTTTTCTCCAGGGTAACTGAAAATATTCAGCCCTGGACATTCCTTGCACTGGATTATCGTTTTTGTCTTTACATGTACATGTATACAAACCAACTGTTACCTTCCTTTAGTTACCCTCAGCTTTGGATCTGAATGCTACAGACAGGGCGACATTGATGAAACTCACCCAAGATGCGTTACCAGTGATCCGGGAGGTTAGTGTTGCTCCTGTATCATGACACACCAATACACCGGCCCAGGAAATTCATATTACAATATTACCTTAGGATGACTTCATCAAACGTATTCTCTTGATTTGTCTTGCATCCAGATGGCCAGGTTGGGGAACTCTGCGGCCTTCAAAGCTCTCGGCACGCTGGATTTCCAAAGGGACGCGTTTGGCAGTATCAATAAGCTCCTGTGTGATAAGGAGCCCAACTTCAATTCCACCAGAATGCGCGTCACTTCGCGCTTAAAACAGATGGCCAACAACGAGGCAATCTTCATGATGGGCAACAGTTCCGGTAAGTGCCGCCGCAAAGTCCTTTATCAAGCGAACCTGACGCACAGTACTTTGTGTCATAATCATTTATCCACGTTTCTGCTTCACAGTAGTGTTTGTAGTCATGGTAGCGAGAAAACGGACAAAACAGACCACAACATCACAGGACACGGCGACTGATTTTTGGTGCGGCCAGAGTTATGAAGCTTACCTGTCTGGCAAGGCAGGAGGGAGGGCTGAGAGTTGACTTTCTTGATTGTGACTAATCAAAAGCAGTATCAGAGATATTGTGTTTTCACAAAGGGAATTATAGGAGATAAAGTATGCTAATCAATAATACCAATAAATACCCAGGCAATCCAAACGCTGCTCTTAATATATGCATGCATGTGAGAGAAAAAACAGTCAGTGGTGCATGATACATGGTGCAGTCGACCGTGCAGGTTGCACAGGATGTGACTTCTCGTGCACATCCTGGAACCAGGCACCAGTGGCACAGTTGGCACCTGTACCCGGAGCTGAAAACTGGGTTTGATTAGGAATACATTATCGGTGGCCGTGTCAGGTTCTGGCATCAATCGTAGCCAATCAAATCAAGCTCTTCTCATTTCATTTAAAAAGCTGTGCACTCCCCACCCTGACATAATGATGTTTTCTTAATGGAGAGGAAAGTCCAGGGCAATTTATCCCGAGTGGAAAATGATGTTGTTGTCTGGGTGGCGCGGAGTCACGAGGCGAAAATACAGAACATCCTAAACATGAGCATATGGCAACCCAAACTTCCCACGGAGGACAGACGGCGTCACTAAAACACCTTTTTTGTGGTACAAACTGGCCTTTTGGAAATCCAGCAATGGATCCAACCATGTCCGCCATATTATCCGTGTTTGTACTCCTAATTGTGTGGTATTGATTTCACTGAACCCCAAGATTTTTGGGAAGGAGTTGATGGAGTTCTTTTAAATGACTTTAAAATATCCAGGAGTTGTCTAATTTGCTGCGTCCAGTACATCCCTGGGAAGTCATTACAGTATGCGACTGGAGGATGAGCGCCACCTACTGCTCATCTCGATCAAACCACTACTCACAAACGCACCGTGCTTGCATTTTCTTCTCGCCGATTTCCCTCAAATTCAGTTAAAATTGGCGATACATTTGGAAGGCAACCTAGCTACCGCCTCCCATACTAATGTTCAGGGTGTAAACACCACCAACTTTATCCAAAGAGAGCTGAGCACTTTGCAGCAGATTGTGAAATAGCTTTTTTCAGAAATAGCCACAAGAAAGTGCGGTATATTTACACTGCTTTGAAATTCCGGTCCGCACCACCACCACCCGCCCACCCACCGTCAGTATGGTCGTACGCGAATGTTCGTTCTCGTGGCTGCAAGGATTTTATTAATAAAGGAGGAAAGACAGATTCTGCGAGCATTTGTGGAGGACAGATTTGAGAGTCGAGTACTGATATGAATCACCCTTTGATCTAACCCAGTTCACACTCTGCTTTGCTGGCATTACTGCATCAAAGTCTGTTTCTTGAAGCGTAAATTTGTCTGGTGGCTGAGGACTTAATATCAAAGTAAAGGAGACGCATACATAAAAAAAAAAAAAAAGGTGATTTATGTGACTCAGTTCTGTAAGAGATGAAAGGTTACTTGTTGACCGTGTTGCTTTTAGTGTAAACTCATCGTCACAGTCAGGTAAATTATATTGGAACTGTATATTTACAAGGCTCACCAACCTCTTTCTATCAAAGTGAGAGAAGGTAGCGGGGCGAGCTCACACTGAGAAATGTGTCATTTAATAAGCTAAGAAAAAAAAAGCTGTGGCCCGAGGCTTGTTGATGCAATAAGGCATCCCCAAACTACTCTATAATACTTCACAAATGATTAAGGCTGATCTTTTCAAAAGCAGTGTAGTGTTTTATTAAACGCCCGACTTGCACGCAGGATGCACTGCTGTTGTAGTAGTGTTCTTCATCCCAGTGTGGCCTGGAAAACCTTCCTGAGGTCGAAAGAATAGAGCTCGATTCCTGCGCATGCTCGCCGCCCCTGCACTGATTTATTAAAAAAGTCAGCACTGATGAGTTTGTGCTGAAACCCATTGTCTTCGTTGCGACTGGACCTTTGGGGGATTTGATTCCCCCGCACCACGAAAAGAGACCCAGCGAGCGGTGTGCCTGTCTTCTACTCATCAAACCTTCCCGAGCTACCATGTGGGTCCAATTTAAGCTGCAGCTGATGTGTGCTTTGACAGTGGAAAGAGATGCCTGCGCATCACTTGGGTTTGAAGATGGACCTCATCGAAACAGACTGGCACCAGACTGAAATTCTCTTTAGCTGCAGGATATCTGTGCACCCGTATGTTTTCGTCTAGGGGTGTTGGAAAGCCCCCAGGAAAAAAAAAAAGTCATTATGGATGATCACACACCTGAATGTTTGGTCCTGACCGTGTGTCTGGGTGTGATGCATGGGTAGACCCTGTAAGAATAACAAACTTTTTTATCATTTGCACCTGTTTAAGAGCACCTGATTCTATTTTTAGTCATTTAAGGGATGGTAACATTTTCCACATGGGGATACGTCTTTGTTTTAACTGCATAAATAATTACCGTGTAAAGTTTCCTGCTCTAATTCTGCTAATATAACAGTAAGTTTTACTTGTTTAATTAACACAACAATGATCTCACTGCATGTATTTCCTTGAAACCTGCACCACACAGTACGACAGAAATAATTGAGAGAAGGGATTATCGCATATCGAAGATTGAACGCGTACGCCTTGGAATGAACTCATTGTTGTCATCATCACTCTCCAATAAAAAGGATAAACAAAAGTAGCACAGCAGTTGTAGGTGGTGGCGGCGGAGACAGCTTTGAGAATCGCCGAATATGTTTGTTCCGTAAAGTCCCCGAGAATTAGATCTTCGGTGTAACTTCTCACAGCCTTGTGCTCATTAGAGACCGCGCATTCCCGTTTCATTAAATGCCTGTTCTTTGGAGACAAGTGCACAAAATTAGATTTTAATAAGACGCCTCTATTCCCTGGGAATAAAGTTAGACTGCAAAGCGGGATCGCACGCTAGTGCCAACGCAAATTAGCAAAAACATTGTATCATCCATACAAAATTAAGCACTAACGTCTTTGTTAGCATGCTAATGGCTGTTTTGGATTTGCCGTGGCATTTCATTGTGTCGGTCCGCATACGGTTAAATGAATCTAGCATGTGCAGTGTGTCTGCATAATGGCCAATTACAACTCCTTTGTAAGTGTAAAAGTACACTCAAAGGAATAGTAGAACAGCAATAATAAAGGCCAACTCTGAGGTTTGTTAACGGCTCAGTAATGTTCCGTTTCCAATTTATGGCTGACAGCAAAGGAAAACTTCAGAGTCACGATACAGAATAGTTGGGGCGGTAACTGGCCTTCCATGACAGTAAACAATAATTTGGAGTTTCATTTTCAGAATCTGCCCATTAGATTAGCATGAATTAAAAGCGGTTATACGGCTCTGCAGTTCCATACATACATATTCATTTGCTGGCTACATTTGCAGAAAATGTGTGGCAGCACATGGAGTATCCATACGGCCTGATGTCCTTTTTTTTTTCTCTGCAGACAGAAATAGGCAAAACATCTACAGGCTGAACAGCCCGGGTAATTTGACTTGACCTCGCAGCACCCCGAGTGTTTTATACCGACGGCAAACATCAGCCTTTCAAATTAACACGTCTTGTGTTGATCTGTCAAAATAAGTTCTCCTCTTTCATTTAGCATTGTCCTATTTTCACTGCTGTGATTTTTTTTTTTCCCCCTGACATTGCTCATAACATTTCCTAATTATCTCGAGACTCGCGCTGTCGTCCTCTGAGTATTTGCCCATGGGTGCCTCTTTGAATAATTAGCAATTGGTACCCTTTATTTCTGGTTTTAAGCACAGCCCTTTAATATAAACTGCAGCCGGCGAAGGCAGAGCCTGTTGAGTCAATTGTTGGGAGTGATGGAGGTTCGTCTTATACAGCTGAATGTCAAAGCGGCTTCTCTCCGCCACTTATGAGAGAACGACTTCAATGACATTTATTCACGCTTATTTGACTTTCTGTTGGAACGCTGCAAGACAGCACTTGATTTGTACTGCGACGAGGAAATAAGTGCGGCGTTATTGACGCACGCGCGTGTTGTGTTAGGTGTTCATGCGCGGTGCGCGCGCGTTTGTCTGCTCCTTGCATGTAGAGGGCCTGAAATATGAGTCATTTAAACCTAGAGCAACATCATTTTCTGTTTGTGCGTGCACGTGTGCGCACGTGCGATTGCGGGTGCAAGGCAGTGCGCGCGCGCGTGCGTGTGTAGCACTAGCATTTGCACTGTGTCGCCTGCACCGTCTCGCTGTAGAGCCGAATTGAGCCTATCTCCAGGGTGCAACTCAAATTGATTAAATTTGCCAGGTAAGTTGAGGGGCTGACTCGAGGCTCCAAGCAATTATTTGACTGTGGCTAAAACTGGTGTAAAGAACAGATTCTCTTGTTCTTTTGCACTGCCGCTTTGTAATAAAGCACGGATCTGTTGTCAAAAAGAACTACACGGCTCACCTCTGTAATCTGACGCTCCCTTTAGCAAACAAAATATAAAAAAAACGGGTATATCTCTCCCGCAGTACAAAGATATTTACTGTTAAGAGTGTTTATCAGGGCCATATCTATATTCATGCACCATTGTTGACTGGAGCTGTTTGTTCTCTGTGTTGTAATTGGCCCGAGCATGCATTGCTGTCAGTTCTCATGATCTGATTTTTGTATTTTTTCCCCCCTAATGCAGCATACTGTATACACAGAGGAAGAGTCCAGAGATATAGAAGCGTTCAAAGAAAACAAATGCATGTGTGTTGTATACAATATACAGGAAATACGGTTCACGTGTAGGAACTGCCCAGCGGCGCACGGTGCAGTGCTTCTTAGGGCTGACACCTTCTTGGTGTTTGAGGTGAATTTGAATTCTTAAAACCGAATTTTTGAGTGATAGGCTGTTGTGTCAGAAATAACAATGAAGCTGGCATCCTGGTGCACCGCAAGCGCTATAGCCCCTGCCCCACTGGCACAGGTTAGATTCCAGCCTGCGGCCCTGTACTGAATGTCATCCCCTCTCTCTCTCTCTCCATCACCCCCCCCCTTCCTGTCTAAGAAAGTCAAGCTGTCGCTATTTAACAACGGCTACAAAACTCCCTAAAATAATTACAAAGAACTGACATTGAAATTCTGTTTCGCAACCTCTAACCCTCCCAGCTTAATGGAGGCAGCCTCCAAACAGCGTGCAAAGAACCAGCACCAACCACTGCACTGATTGCGAGTGGATAAAGTTTAAAAAGTTTAAAGTTTTTTGGTGGAAGTTTGCACACATATTTTAACTGCTAGCTGACCAGCCAACTACAAACTTGAAAGTTTTGTAAGTTTTCCCATGCCGTGTCTGAATTTACTTGATTGACATGACTTGAAAGCGAAGGGAATAGTCGCAGGAATTATAACTTGGCAGCATTATGTAACTTTAGCATTGATTAGAGTGCACTGTGCCCAATTTAGATTAATTTAATTTCGATTTGCAGATTGCAGAGTTTTTTTGGGTGTTTTTTCTTTTGACTACAGCCCCAGTGGCTCCAAAACTTTTGCAAGGTGACCATTCAACTGTGGAGTTTTCTTGTAAACAGACAAGTAGAGTTGATGTACTGTGTGTATTCTTGTGCTCTTGCAAAGCCAATACACAGTATGTGTTTACTTTGAATTCTGCATCGCGTATGTCCATGTTTGCTCGCTGTCTTCTTCTTCTTCTGCACCTTTGTTGCCACACTTCTCTGAGCGTTACCGCCACCAACTGTCGACCAGTGGTATAGCACGAAAGCAGAACCAGGGATGTGTTCTTCATTACCCGCACGTGCGCTTGAATAAACAAAAACAGAGACGTACTTTTGCGTCCTACGTAGCCCCTCAGCACTGCCAGTGTCCAAAAAAGTGTCAGAGCACCTTTAAAGAGGATGTGAGTCATAAGCGGGTTAGCTTAGAAGCAATTCTTCCTTTTAGACCTGAAGATGTGAATAAGGCAAAAATGTAATATTGTAAACAAATAATCAATATTTTATGGCCCAAAAAATATAACCGTGTTTCTTTATGAGCCCCTTGATAGTCTTTTTTTCTTTTCCTTCCTTTACTTTTACTTCTTATTCCATCAGAAATCTCCCCTCTCATCTTACTGTAATTGACGTACACAGCTGACTTATTTTTTATTTTTTTTAATTTGGACAGCAGACAGCTCCTGTGCCGGCTTCCACGCACATTTCCTGTCTTTCAAGTGTTACGATTGCAGGAAGTGGCATCTGTGCAGCCTATGGAGGGAACAGCTGGCCAGACTCAGACTAAGGGTTTTCCATTAGCTGCCTGCACACAGACCTCCCAGGAGCACCTGGGAAAGATGGCCAGGAGGCAGAAAGGCTAACATTTAATTGCACTGAAAACGGACGCTAAAATCTCCCTGATGTGGGAAACGGTTGCCCTGGTGAGATGAGAAGAAGTGGAAGATTGAGGTTTTTGTTGAGGTCTTGACAGGGGGGAAAAAAAAGTAAAAAAAAAAAAAAAGACCAGAAAAAGCATTGATGTAACGGCAGGTGTCTGAACAAAAGGGACAGTTGGCAAGAGATCAAAAAGGCAGACGGCCATATTGACTGGCAGACAGCACACTGGATCGATCAATTGTCTGATTAACTACCAGACTGCAAGAATCACATATTTTCAGTCACAACAAGGCAGACGCTATTCAAGCACAAGCCTCCCTTTTTTACTTCAGGCTCCATTCGGTGCAGTACAGGTCCTCGTGTAACCTATTCAGCGCTCTCCCAACCTGGCAATATTCACGTTGGCAGATAAGTTAAATTAGTAATGATCGTACCGCTGCTGAGCATATCGACTCTTTTTTTTTTTTTCGCTCTGCTCCACAGAAACCTTTCCTTATGCAGCCAGGTCTGAACTCTTGGCTTGTGTTTTCCTCTGCCTGTGTGCTAAAGTAATAATAGCTTTTAATAACTTTTTGTAAATACAACCACTTTGCAACTGGGCCTGGTCGCCCATGCGTGATGCGCTGACCCGGTACCCACTTCCGAAGAACTTTCCGTTTCATAAAACATTCTCAGGAAAAATCTTGCCAACATGCCCAGGAAGCAGACCTGCTGTGTTTTAACGATTAGACAGCAAGCGTTCTTATCAACAGCAAAGACAGAACTTGAATGTTTGAACTTATTCGTGTGTTTGTGTTCACGCTGCTGGGTTAACTATTGGAAAGACAGTTATTGAATAAAGCTGAGCTAGTTGCCATTTGAGTTCATATTACAGTTTTTATTTGCAGCTGTCAGGACTGTATAAACCCGAAGATTTCTTTTCTAATCTAAGGGCTAGGATGTGACCTGAACCTGTCACAGAATCTTCCTGAAGTGTCTGCAGTTGTTGTTGATGTTGGTGGTTTTTGACCGCGTTGAATAGTAATAGTATCGTCTGAGCCCGAGTTCCTCAAAAAACTCGACGTGATGACTGATGGCACCGAGCTTCATTCATACAGCTGTTTCATTGACAAGTTCCAGTGCTTTAAAGGTGTGTGGGATCTAGCGCCATCTAGTGGAGTAGGTGCTGATTGCAGACCCCTCGCCTCACTCCTTTCATCTTAGCGTGAAGAGAAGCAAAAACAAAAAAAAAAACACTGCCTAGAGCCAGTATTTAGTTTGTCCACTCTGGGCTACTGTAGAATTATGGCAGTTCAACATGACAAACCTGTGGCTCACGCTATGATAAATAAAACATTCTTCATTGTGACACTAATAAAAACATAGTTATGCATGTTATATTCAATTTGTGCCATAGTTTATAAATAGAAACTCTTATACACTGCCAGATACATAAGTCAGTACAGCACCATATAAGACTGGTAATACACAATATCAAATTACATGCAAGACATGTCAAGAAAACATAATTGTTTTGCCACCAGTAAAAATACACGCAACAAGTCTGTCTCCTTCCCAACGTTCCATCACACGTCGCTCCTGTCTCAGGTCGCGGGTCTGGTGGTAAATCAATATTCAAAACGGAAAGTACGGATGTTTCACGAGTGATGTTTGGGAACGAAAGAAAATATAACGTTACGTGCCTGAACTCACCGTGCTCTAAAGTCACTGTCAGTTTGTCCGCCCTCATATAAAACCGGCAATTGCATGGCTCTCCTCACAATATACTGCCATAAACTAAATCAACCCTTCTCGACGACTAAATGTCGTCTTCTAGCGCCAGGGGCTGCTGTCAAGTCCCGTTGAACTGTTGTTTAAACTGTTGCGAAGTGAGCATTGAACAAACAGCGTCATGATACTTACTTCTTGCGACGGTTTAAAAAAAAAAAAAAAAAAATCGAAACTGCATCCTTAATCAGGGCCGTACAGAAAGGAGTCATCAGTAGCAGTTGGAAGTAATTGCTATGTATTCTGAAGTGCAGTGATTGCGTCAATACTGCCCATATGGTGTACACTCTCTGCTCTGTGCTTTCCAGGAATTTTATTTACTTCTTTTCTCGCATTTTACTCCTGTGTCACGTCACCGCTGCGTCCCCTTTACATATGTCAATACTCGATTCAAATATAATTCAAATATAATTAAACATATTAATAATATGTCTGTCTAAAGATAGAGGTCTTTAGTCATAAATGTGAAATTAAATAATAAAGATGTATGTTTATTAGTTTTTACAAAACTCACTGTGTTCATATTTGCTCGCCCTGAGATGAAACGGGTTGCCATGGCAGCCACATATGAACGCTCATGCTCAATATTTACCTCGTTTGCTTCGTGGGCGCTGCAAACTCCGCGACTTCACACTGCTCTAACAGCTTGTTTCCCCTCTCCCCTCCTGTCCCGCGAAAGAGGTGTTTTCTCGGTGTTGCCTTGACTTTCCCCGTCTCCTCTCCTCTCCTCCTCTCCTCTCCTCATATAGATGCTTTTTGTCAGGCTCTCGTCGACACCCTGGAGGGCACACCTGGCCTGCGCTACATTTGGAGCACCTTCAAGCCGTTATTGCAAGGGAAAGTCCTCTACACACCTGATACACCTGCTGCTCACCTCATCGTGAAAGAGGTAGGCCCAGAGAGGAAAATGTAATTTATTTACATGCACACCGACTTCTCCCGCACTTGGAAAGTCGCTGAATATATTGTTCTTTTGTTTATGGGTATATCTGAAAATCCTGTATGCACAGAATCAGAGCAATTACAGGTATCAGTCTGAAGAAGGCTCCAGTGGGGGGGAATGAAAAACACTGCGTGTTAAAAGTAACCACCTGGGGAAGAAAATAAAAATAACACAATAGTTAGTCAGTAGGCCTTTGCGCGGGATGTGCTGTTTTTAATGTATTTCCATGACGTGACATCTCTCCGAGATACGTGCGTCGCTTTGATAACTGCATAAGTAAAAACAAACAACAGGCAGGCGGTGAGAGCTTTGCATCGGGAGTGCATAATGAGTTCACAGTAAGTGGCCCGGTGCTGGCGCAGGAGGCCCTTTTCACACCAGACATTCCGATTGTTTACAAGTCAATGTTCAGGAGTAAATAACCCCATTTACATTCGCCACCGCGGGGGGTGCCGGTGTTACAATGTGATGACTTCCTCTGGGGGGATTAGCTGAAATGTTCAGATGTGGAGTACTTTCATGCGCGGATTGGCTCCGAGCGAATAGAAGTGGCTCAGTGGGTTCCGCTTTGAGTCAGGCAAAGGTGAGATAACTATATTGTTGATTTTTTTTTTGTTTCAGGCGAATGGCACGTTTAGCGCCTTGGCTACACTCAAAGAGCTGGCTGATTCGTGGGATGAACTCGGGCCACGTGTCTGGGATTTCATGCAAAACAGCCCTCAAGTCAATCGAATGCGGGTAAGACTCGGCACTAAAACAAAGATGTTTTTCTTTTAGACATCCACTATCTAGTTTCTCAATATCCTGTGACAGCTCAAGTTACAGAGAAGTTTTTGTTTTCACAGGTTATATACAGTCAGATCTCTTTTGTTGCTTTAATGCCCAAGATAGATTGATACCACTCTTATGAACCTCACGTGATCACCGAGGAGACATTAGCTTAGCATAAATTCATGTTAACTATTGAATTGTTTCTTTGATTTTGTGTGTAAAAATGTTTTGTGTGCTGGCGTTTTCTTGACCTGCTGGCTGGTTTTCAGTTTTTTGTTCAGAAAAATACATAATTATTTGATTTTTTTTTCCCCCTTTTGGCACATGATCAGCAGCTCATTCGCTCCTTTTTCTTCTCTTCACTTCACAGGACAACCTCCTTCACAGTGTTCTTGCAGAAAAAAACAAACTTTGGAATGCACAGGGACATAAAATCCTTCACCTTTTTCTTAAAATCCCAATTTTTTTTCAGTAAGAATAAGAAAATAATGACCCCCCATATGTAGTGCAGGTGAGACTATTCATGTTGTGTATATCAATTTGTTGCACCTTCTGTTAGATATGGAAACCGAGGGAGGAAAGTAATTATGGATAAGTGCAGGATAATTTCCATCCTGGCAGAAAGGATTATCTATAGAAGTAGAGGACATGGACTCTTCGCCACCACTTCTCTCTCTCCTTCTCTCTCTTTGCCTCTCGCCGTATTTCCTTGACACTGACATTACTCCAGTGTCACTCCAAATGAGCTTATAGGCAGCTGGAGGGAAGCAGACATTGGGAGCTCCATATAGCCAGGGTATTCATTACCCTAGCCCTAACCTTTACACAAATGGGCCGGCAATCCTCCTTTGTCTTCATTTTCTCCCAGTCCGGCTCCCTCGCTCTCCACCTCTCGCTATGAAGCTGGTGGCTTCGGAGGTTTGTCATCTTCAGAGGTCCTTCAAGGTCACAGACGCATTTTACGTTGATGGACCAATTACCATCACCACCGCTGCTACGTTTGTGATCGAAGATGTCGGATGCAGTGCCGGCTCGAAGGGCGTACGGACAAAAAAGTGGCTAAAAATATGTTGCCTTTACGTTGTATTGCCGTGTTAAAACGGTGATGCTTTGGTCCTGGTTGACACCCGTAGTTACCGTGGTAACAGCAATGTGCAGTTTAACACTGCTGGTCTTTTGGAGCAGAATTAGAAAGAGTCAGCGGTGTTTACAACACACAGCCAGACAAGAAGTCGGTCAATAATCTGCCTTTTCCCGTCATGTCACGAGCAACTACAACACGAGTTCTTGCTCCACATGAAAGGATGTGGTAGTTCTTCCGCACAACAGGGCACAGTACTACCTTCATGAGTAGCTCACTAAGGTCGGTCCATCCCGTTCCATTACTCCCTGTAATATTTAAAAGCAACCCGCTGTCCAGTAATGATGTAAACGCCTCGTTTTGTAGGCACATTTTTGCTCGGGATTGATGTATCTTGTGCTTTTAAAGAAAGATGCCCCATTTGCATGAGCCAATGTCGAGAGAGTTTAAAGTAAACAGTCAGGGCTGTTATCAATAATTGCGCTGGTTAGACTCATTTCCTTTGAATCCCATGCGTGTTTGAAGGCAGCGTGGGAATGGCGGACTCCGCCACTAACAATGAAAGCTACCACACAGGGAGGTAATTACCGAATGGAAATGTCAAATCGGCGACCATGAATGGTACGAAAAATTGGGTTTGATTATGTGAAAATCACAAGGAATACAACTGACTTTAACTCAGTTCTCTGATTAAAACATGACCCATACTTCAAAAAAGCAACTTTTTGATGCTGGACATTGACCCTGTTTCTAAAAAGACAAGCGACCTCACTGGAGGGTCCTCTCATGGTGCAACATTTCATTTGACGTGCGACGACGTGCAAGGTTAAGTCATGGCCGGATGAAGATTTCAAATCCTGAGCCAGTTTAACTGTTAATAGTTCATTTGCGTGACTCTGCTCCTGCGATTTCCAAATGACTTCCTTTAAATGACCCATCTTTTTACACGTCATGTCCTAAATGTAGCCCCCACTGAGATGGATGTACTGATTCTTTAATTTTTTTTTATATATAAAGGTCACAAGCAGCATAGAGGCTGCTTAATTCGACACTTTTGTCTTAAGGTTAAGCAGAATATCATCAGAAGTGTTGACACTGAAATGCCACTGGCACTGGCCAGAATATATCAGAATCTCAACCCAGACCTTCACACTTCAGCCCGGTTCTCCATTGACATGCAGCGGCCTTTCCTCTCCAGTCTACGCGGTCAACTTTCAAATATGAACCATACATATTCAACCTGCTGGAATGATTGGTTTGGAAAGCTTTTTGTGAATTATAAATGCGGCTGAACGGATGTTTTAAATAACTTATTATCTCAGCGGATTCGGTTTCCTTTTCAGCGCTCCTCTGTGTACGCGACAGGTTCATAATAACTGTTATGTTTAATTTCGGTTTATGTCGTGAAGCTGTCGTTGCAGGGTCATTGTCATATTATTACGGTAATTTCACAACATCATGAAACTATGGGAATGCTGTGTGGGAGTGAGGGGGAGCAGTTGTGGCTACTAACTAGAGGGCAATGCATTTAAAGCGACAGGTGGGAGTGAAACGATCTTATAACGGAACAGCCTGTGTTTGAGGGGATTAGAACCATGTTTTTACACCACAAAAAGACATATATATGCATATTCATGTGTTGTATGTACATACGTAGGGCTCAGATAAAGCACCAAGGTTATGTTTGCCTTCAGATCGGTGTCACTTTTATTAATGAATTAATTCATCACATGATTTAGAGCAATTACAGCTTGATCTATGACCTGGGAGAGCCTCACACGCGCGTCTCTCATCGTGGTAGTGAAGGGGATTGAGAGGAATTAGCATTTTCCTGTTGTTGTGTTTTGTGTGTGTGTTTGATTTGCATTCATTTTCACACTGTACATTCATGTGCATGAGCACTTCTTGCCATGAGGATAGCCGACGTGTATCCCAGAGTACAACAGTGCCATCTATCTTAACGTTCTTGGTTTATTCTGCAGAAGAGTCACCAGTAAACAAAGCCCACCCCTGCTTTTTCTTTGAAATGAATACACTGCACTCCTCACCGATTTGGTTTTCATTCATATTCCATCGCACCCATGCCACATTCATTCTAAACCTCACACCAGTAACCACATAAATAAAACCATCTCCCTGCCTTTTTCAAAATCAGGAATTGCTGGCCAATCCAGTGTTTGCTGCTGTCCTCAACCAGCGTCTCGACGGCACAGGGTGGACAGCTGAGCTGCTGGCCAACTTCCTCTACAACGGGCCTCCCGAGGACCGTCCACCTGGCATGCCACCCCGCGACTGGCGCAACGTTTACAACGCCACCGCCGAAATCCTGCAGCTCCTCTCCAAATTCCTCCGTGTATGTAATTCTTTTGTCTGGGCTTTTTTTTTCTCCCCGTTTCGAATTGCGTGGCATCTCACGGAGCTGGCTCCCGGCCCACTCATGCACTGGAGGGTTCTGTGACCTCTCCAGTAAAACGGGAGATTAGTGTGTCTAAAAAAACAAACAAGCAAAAAACAGGTTGTTCTCTGGCATTTAGGATCTTTTTAAAACCAGAATTCTCACTGGCGAGGAAATTGCAGATAGATGTTTTTTTCTCTGGCCTCCCCCTCCACTGTTCTCTTTTAGCCTCTCCCTTCCATGCTATTTATACAGTATACCTGATATTACCCATGTGATTGCTTCGGTTGCGTATGACTGCATGACCTCCTACATGCTTAAACAAAAAGGGTCTTTCTGCAAAAGCAAGTTGATAAATGTATCATCTGTCATCTCTGGTTCGCTCAAATAATGATCCAGATGTGCTTTAACTTTAACCGCGAGGGCCAGCGCATCACTATATTTAATAATACAGCAGATCACAAGTAATTTACGAGCAATCTTTTATTTTTCTCTTTGTACTCGGTGACTTAAGAGCACGATCAGGCGAGTGTCTTGTACCCTTTACATAATTGCTGCGCTTGAATTCACTCTTTTGTGTCTTTTTTGCTCGCATCCGTGACAAAACTCCAGCGGAACACCAGGGGTGCTACAATATGTAAGAGCGCTTTGCATCCGAGCCTTGTCGAACACGCTCTTTTGTGCCGTTAAATCTGAAATCGAGATTTTTCAGTCTGTTTCTAACAAGCAAAGGGAGGAAAAAAGACTTTGGTCTTCTAGGCATTAAAGTTTAATATCCTTGACTTAGCAAACCGTCAAACGCACAGGAAGATCTGTCACTACATTGCTTCCACGATAATCATAAAAAAACATTGTTATGGGCCTGACTTTAGTAAATCTGTAAAGGCATCAAACAGAGTGGTGTCTCTAAGTAGGAACACACACACACACACACACAGCCTGACGTTGATATATTGATCTGTGGCACAGTTTGCAGCAAAACCCTTCTTTCTCGACATTGTGATCAAACGCACGTATGAAGCCCAGCCACCACCCCCTGCCACACACACACACACACACACAGACATATATAACATCAATCCCTAGGTAGGTACGATGGCAGGTTGGGCCCTTGGGGTTAGCCATACATGGCCAATGAAATTCCAACATAATGCAATCTATTTTCTGCCCTAATAGAAATTGCAATGCTCAGAATGGATACCAGGATAGAGGCCGTTATTAGACAACCTTTACTGTGTCCTCTTGTCTCGGGGAAGAGTCTAGTATATACTTTCAGAACTGACACGGCAGTGAGAGCAGATGCACTAGCCATAAGAAAAATGATGGAATATATGCCACAAATTAGGGCCACGCTACATTACGTGTCGGATAGAAAGTGAAAATGAGGAAAATCTACTTTTTCACGACTAATCTTGAAGACAAACATCTTGTCCGTCTAATAAATAACATAATTGAGCGTGATTTAATTAGTTTTTGTTTACTGGTTCTGCATTCAGCCCCCTGCATTGTGAATGACCGAGTTCGGTCCCTCTTTGGAGCAAACCGATTTCTATAGCGCGCGCGGAGACAAACAAGCCGAGCGCGTTGCCAAATGTGCAGTTGCGGCACGTCGAGGACGTAAATGCCTTGTGCTCACAAATCAGTCATTTGTAGCCTTGAAATAATAATCTGTGCTCGCAAATTAGTAACTCAAGATCAATGCCCGGCAATCTGTGGTCATTTTATAATTGGCATGGCTTGGCATGGCTCTCCATGGTGCCTCCACAAGCATAAACACTGAAGAGTGAGGCTGCTTCCCTTTGATAGCACAGGCCCAAATTAGAGCCGCAAACTGCTGTTGCCCTGTTTCATTTATGTGTTGCCCCATTATTTAATAGGCTGGTGTGCTAATGGTGAAGTTTATAAAAGCTAAATATATAAAGCATAGCCATGTGAAGTGCACGTACATTATTTCTGTATGGATGACTCACGCCGCTGAAGTCTCACTCTGACACGAGCAGATAAAGTTGATTTGCGGCATGCGCGGAGATCCAAAAGAGTTCGTAGCATGCACTCAGCCACTCGACTTCATCATATGTTTGTAATGTCACCGAGACACACCCGCTTTAATCACTTAACTACCAGCCGGCAGTAAGCGCGCGGCCTCGGCGAGCGCGATGCTAAGATGACCAGAGTGACTCAGTGATTTGCCCTGGATGTTCCGCCGAATTAGGCCAAGATGGGATTGGCAGGCTGGCTATCTCAGCCCAGAGCTGGAGTCAGATTGTTATCAGAGAGCTTAGTCTTAGCTGTTGGTCCAGTGGTCAGAGACAAAAAATGCATAAATAGTCTTGCCTTATCCCTTCTCGAAATATATTAAGATTAAATAGACATGAAAGGCTCTGAAGGCTCTCTAAATGCAGTAGACTTTGGTCTTTTTAGGTAGCAATCTTTAGTTCTAGTGAGTTCAAATATTTATTTTATGTTACTATGTACTATCTATCCTATACTTAGTTTACAGGGAGCAATTTCTTCCATATATTTCTCTCACTACTTGTCCAAACTTTGGGCTCATGTATCCATTCCGCTGCTATATCCCCACTAGTCTGCACTGAACGAGTGCTGCTGCTGTGATATTTTGTTTCCCACCATAGCTTGATATAGAATACAGACTAGAGAATCCTGGGGGGAAATGATAAAACTATTGCGGCACTGAGATGTGTGGACAGCTGTCAGGTGTGACTGCCTCCCAGGATGGCTAGCTCATTATCGTCTCATGAAACGGGGGTGGGCAGGGGGGGGGGCAAGGCTACAGAACAGGGAGTGCTAGCGAGGCTGTATCTCATTTGCTTGTCTGAAGCTCAAAAACATTTCCCACCCCCTGGCAGCTCCAGATAATTTGGAACTAAACTCTGCGTGGCTTAGTCAATAGCTGAGTGATACTTTTTGCTAAATATCCATCTGCCACTCTGCCAGTGAGTTCATGCCTGCCTCGGTTATATTCCCTCTTTTGTGGACAGTAAAGATTTATATAGAACGGGAATGATTTGGCCGTGAGGAGATTATAGAAAAGTGATACCTCTGTGTTTCTTGACAGTGTTTAGACCTGAATAAGTTTGAGGCAGCCCCCACTGAAGGCCATCTGGTGAAAAAAGCAATGGAGCTTCTGGAGAATGATACATTCTGGGCTGGTATTGTCTTCGAAAACCTCCAACCAAACACCGGCCAACTCCCTCCTTATGTCAAATACAAGATTCGGATGGACATCGATGACGTTGAGCGCACCAGAAAAGTGAAAGAGAGGTATGTGACACAGCCGAGTCGCCCCACTCGGTACAAATGAGGCACTCTGATGAAATATTACATGTGCTTCCTGAAAAAAACGGCAACTCACTGAGAGATAGCCAAGAGACGGTGAGCTAGCATAAAGGCTGTAATAGCGGGAAACAGTTAGCCTAGCCCTCTCTAAAAGCAAATATAGTGAGGTTAGAGGTGAAGTTCAGCTAATTGTTGCTCTGCTCTACCTCCAATAGTCGCTCTGCCCTCATGTTATCGTAGTCCTTTTACCTTTAGACAGAGCCACTCTGTCCACTGTTTACCCCTTCTTCCAGTATCTAAGGGAATCACCTGCTGGCTTTAATTCCATATTTAAAGTGCAGACAAGAAAGTGATATCAATCTTCCCTCTTAAGTCTTGGCAAGAGAGCTAGATAAGCACATTTTCCAAAATGTCAAAGTATACCTTGAGGCTCAGACATTGAAGAAGATGCCACGCTTTATTGTCCTTTATGTTTATCCAAAGATCTGATCTTTTTGTGTCTTTTGAAGTTTGCTGTCAAACAATACGACCTCCAACAACAACCATCACGCTCTGACTGTATTTCTTGACTCTTCTGGTTGTAGTTTACTTGCCTTTTGCTAAGACAAATCGTGCCGTGTCTACTTTTAATAAGGTCATGGTCTCCGGGGGCCCGAGACAACCCCTTTAACGACCTGCGCTATATATGGGGAGGCTTCTCCTACCTGCAGGACATGATGGACCACGGCATTATACGACTGCAAACGTCAAAGACCCAACCCCTTGGTATTTTTGCCCAGCAAATGCCATACCCTTGCTTTGTGGATGACAGGTGAGTACAAAAGCTTTTATCTGTCAGCCTTGTGATTAGTGGAAGAGGAAGGAGGTATTATAGCAATAAAATTCTGCTCACTCTGGGGAGTTGCCACTCACTGCCACCACATAGTTGAGTTATTGTCTTATCAGTCACTTAGGCCCTGTAGATTTCCCCTGTGGAAGCTTCAAGACGCCCCTTCTTATTTATCCCTCTGTCTTACCTTTCCTTTAATATATATGTTGCACTTTTGCTAGTGTCTTATACTATCACTGATCACCGATGACGGCACTCCTCTAATAGTGGCACTCTTGGAAGTCAGTAATAAAAATGTAACATCCCTGAGGATGAATTGAATCATGCTTTGAGGGTCACCAAAAGAAAAAAGAAAGGCTGAATGAAGACAAGAGAGAAAGAGCGGGCCAAAACTATCGATTTTAGTCCAACCACAGGAAATTCCTGAATAGTTGATGGACGCTGAATTATTTAAGCAACCACCACGAGTCCCTTCCTTCCTTGTATTTCCGAGGCGTTGCACTCACAACAAAGTGCGGATACTGCACCCGATGTCCCACATAGCCCCGCCACGTGTAAAGATTGACATCAGGGCTCTGTTTGTGCCGTGTATCGCCTGACAGCGCTTGCTTCCATCGCGTTGGACCTTTCAACTAGGGACAAAAATAATGGGGTATCCCTCTTGATCTTCAGCGGCCAAGATTTCCTCAGAGTCTGGGAAATTACTCGCATCCGCGCAACATTATCATCTCCATTAATAAAGAAAAAGCCCAGTGATGCCATCAAGAGAAAAGATAATTACCAGGGAGATTTAAGTCCGACAACACAATACGCCCCTTTCAGTAGACACAAAATATTTGCACCCCGTGGGAAAAGGCAGTTCCAGAGATTAGGGATCTAATTTAAAAAAATATTATGTGCTTTGGATGGCACAGAATTTACAGTAAAGCAGCCTTCAGAGGGTGTTTTGATCAACATATTTAAAGAGGCAGAAGCAGTAAGAAGCATGGAAATTATGACATATTGCCGCTAATATCTACAAGCAAGGCTTGTTGATATACACATTTTATGAGTAATCTATACCATGTTTGTCTTGTCAACAGGAAATGAGGAGATCAGTACTATGAAGACCATATTTAGACCATATCATGTGAGGTTTTTATTGGTTCTTATTTCCTTTGCTTTATATCCACCTTTTGGTTTGCTTCAGTAAACCTGGCTTGGGCCACATATTTCGTATTTGAGCGCACTTGGTTTGGGGTATTCAGAACTGAAGAGAATTTGAACTAAATGTTGCACTCGTTGGAGATATTCTTAAGAGAAATTCAACTTAATTTCAAAATCTTAATGAAGACCGATCGTCATTGCGGAATGACGACCAAAACCAAGCACCAGATACCTTCATGCGCGGCGTCTTCAGAGGTGTCGTGCTCCATGTTCAGCCTGCCTCCTCTAATCCTGTTTTTCAAATGAAAACCACCAATTTCCCCTGCAACTTCATTTACAACTCATTGTTGTGATAATGATCCGAAATTAGACAGCCGCGGCGCGGACTATTTGCTATTGCCAGTCCCATTGCCTCAGTTTCATCTTCCTAAAACAAAGGATTAATAATTACAGAAGATAAATGGGAGCCATAAAGCACCGCAGTACCCTCAGTCCCTCTACCATTTACTCTTTCGCCTGCCTAGCCATTTGGGCATTTCTATAAATTATTAACACTTGAAAACGGCTATTTTATCCATAAATAATTGAGAGTGAAATCACACAAAGGAAGATGTGCTACAACACAGAGGGGCATGATGGGAAAGAACCTTGGTGGTAATTATTTTCACCTCGAAGTGAAGTGTTAGTGTTGCCAGCCAGAAGGAAGGGAAGAGCTTTGTACAGTCGGATGGACATGTTTGTCTGCCGGCTGATCTAACTTTAAGATGTCATTAAAAAGCCTTTTATGAGATGAATAATATACATGTGTGTACCCCGCTGGCCTCATAAAAAGCGTATATGGTCGCAGTAGCAGTTTTGCATGCAAGATTTAACACGTTTTAGCTTTAAAGTTAGGTTTAATACATGTGGAAATTGTATGTAAATCGCAGGAATTTAATAGTTTTTGCCGTTTATGTGCATGTGCGTCATGTCCAGTTTACACGATAGTAGGAGTATCATCTTTTTCTGTTCCTTTCAATCTCACAAAAACATATTTCAACTTCACTGATAGACAGTATTATCTGCACTGACCCCAGCACTCATCTACATCCCCAACATCAAACCTTGCCTTTCCTCATTTCCTGTTCACGGCATTCGGCTGACGCGCATCCGATGGACGAGCAGCGATCTGGGCCTCTGCAACCACAGCTGACCCTGTTGGCATTTCGAACTTGAGATAACCAAACTGTATTAGCTCCCCGCTGTCCTCGCATTCACACCGTGCACAGATGACGGCGTGGGATAAAGCTTGACCCTTGCGGGGCCCTGATAGCGCGTGAACTGCCGCTTTATCAGCGGCCCTCTGCGCCGTTGCATGCTCCTGAAAAAAGGGGGCATCGCTTGTTTGGATCCCGAGGCTGTGCTCTCACATTCGCACGGGCTTGATGTAAGATCTAAAGCCGCTTTCAGCAATACACAACATAGGCCCTGCAGTGATCATAAGGAATATTCAGCTGAAGGAAGGGCAAGCAAAAGGAATATGCTTCTGTCCATCTGCAGTTGCTAATTAAGCTAATGTTTGCACCTTTTTTTTTTGCCAGAGAGTGAGCAAAACAGCGAATGAAACGGCCGAAAATCATCTGCTGATGTTTTTGTTTCATGTTCAGACTGCTTCTGCTCTGTGGAGAAGTGATGTGCTACATTAATATTCCCCAACACGTTGAAAGACCTCTTTGTTATCCACAGCCAAAAAAAAAAAAAGGGATCCTAATACTCTGTAGCTGCAGCTTTCCAGATATTGTTCATGTGTGCTTACATAAGAGAACACTGGGGAGCAGAGACATACACAGCATAGGCTGTATATATCTTTAGACTGTTATGTAAGGGGCCTGTAAACACTTGCTGTGTTTTGTATGTTAAATGAAAGCTAAAGGGTCACGGTGCAAAACCTGGAGTGCGTAGTCAATCAGCAATATGTGTGTGCAATAAGAGCTGTGCGTTAATGAGTTTGTTTGTTGTCCTGTTTAACAGCATCAGATGGAGGCTCGGTGGCAGATGTTGTATTAATACCATGCTAGCATGTGAAGTTTTGTTGAGGATATGAAGATATTTAAACACTTTGTTTTCCAATATATAGAATTAAAATCGTAATTTTTTTAAAGTCATGATTCTAATATTAAAACAATATGGGTTAATGTCAACTTTTCAGCGTAAAGCAGACTAAACTTTCCAACGTTCACTTCCATCAGCGTCGTATTTTATTTAGAATTTTGAGGGAATGTAAACAGCTTTTTTTTCCAGAGCTCCTTGTGCCACTGTTTCAATTTTCTTACATTATATTTCCGTGTACCTTTGTTGTATGACTGTTTGCAAAGCTGCGACTGCCATAGGCACAAAGAGAAAAAGAAAGAGGAAACTCTTGCTTTCATCTCTCACAGGTCTTGACTCTACTTTGATGTAACTCCAAACATGCTGTACTTCCATGGCGAGCCAGACATTTTAATATTACCTTATGGACAATAGATAATTTGATTCTATATATACAGTTTATATATATATATATATATATATTTTTTTTTTCCCAAAGAGGTCACTACTGAGGTTACTACCTTTTTAAATGATGCTTATTCTCAAAGAGATTCAGTGAGAACTCATAAAATCAGCTCATCACTATCAATAGCTGTTACAAATGAAAATAAATAAAAGACATGGCATATGGGTTCCTAAGTACTCTTGATGCCATAATCACATGCGCATTAACCTCAAGCAGTAATTTGTACCAGCAATGAGATGGTCCACATTGAATCAAGTCTTCTTCCTTTCAATGAATTGTTCATTTCCAGCCGGCCAAGAACTCAACGATATATTTGCTGAAAAATTAGACAGGAAGCTTTCATTATTATTTTATTTTAGCATAGTATGCCAACCTCTGGGGAGGCTGTGCTCCACTATCGCTCGATTTACTGAGAAATCAGTCTTCCAGCTTCCCTAAATTTAGGTCAGGCTGCCAATGTAACTGGAACCCCGTAACACAGACCCGCCTGGAGTTCTATTACTTAAGCACCTTTGATCGATCAGCGAATGTATAATTCAAGAGCATCTGGTGGCAAGGTTGTCAGTGTCAGACACGGTGTACATGACTGATTTCTCCCCCTCCAGTGCTAGAAGTCACAGAAGGAGTTAACTCACACAGGCTGTCAGCTGTTACAGAGATGTTAGGGTAGAATCGGGAGCAGATAATGGCCGAATTAGTATTCAACCTGATGCGTTCGCTGCTCGAGGCTGCTCACCTCTCTCGGAAAAGGTGCAGATGTACAAGTTAGATTTTATTTGTTGGAGTGTATCGATTTCAAACTCCTCAAGTTTGAATTTCGACGTTCAAAGAGGCAAATTTTATTAATATAATAACGTCACAGATTTTGGTATTATTTGCTCTGGGTCGAAACTTTTTTTTTTTTTACAAACTCTGTCATCCAATCCCGTCTCGCTGCATTCAAGGCCTAGTTTGTCAGTGATCCGTCCCACGAGGGCAGGGAAGTGTCCTCGAAAAACAAGTCTGTCTCACTCTCCTTCAAGTTCTCATATGACTGAACTTCCTCTAAGGTCTCCATGGGGCTAATTTAATCTCTTTGTTGTGTTTGCAAGACTTTCATCATAAGTTGATTTATTGACAAAACTGTCTATAGTAAACTATATTTTCCATAGACTAACAATGAATGCACTCGCCCGGTGCTCGTTAATCGTCGTGTTATCCACTGAAATGAAAGCTGTCCTAGTAAGATAAAAGAAAATACTTATTTTTTTGCCTTGCAATTATAGTGTAATAATTTATATTTGTTTGAAAAGGGATAAAAATACCAGAAAGAGAAAAAAATCACACTGATTCACAATTACCTCCTGAAAAAAAAAGCACTTATGCAGGGCTACCTAGCAATTATGGTAAGTAGATGTTTGCGTGAACTGCTCTCACTTGGCAGGGATTCAATAAGGCCTTTAAAAAATAACTTGTCCAGAATTACGGGGGAAATTAAATTCATGAAAATGTGCTGCAAGTGTACTTTGATCAATTGTTGGTTCAAGCGCCCGAAAGGAAAAGCATCATCCGGCGCGTTCGCTATGTGCCTCATCTGTGCGGCTGTGCTGAGCGGTGCTTCGCTTGCATAATAAGCCCCCGTATTTATGGAAGGCAAGCATAAGTGATATGTGAAATCCATACTTTGTCAAAATATATTTGATATTCCTCCTTCACTGTCTAATAAAGCTAAGGAAGCACTTTGTTTTATTGGCAGAGGAGAATATATTGACATGGCATTTTGGTGGCATTATGAAGCCAGTTTAATATCACCTTATTGTGTTGTAACAGCATCAAATCATACATCATCTCTGGCGCGAGGGGCTGGACTAAACGGCTTGATTGAGCTGATGCACCGGATTCAGGAAGGTTAGCTCAGTGTAAAAATAAAACCTCCTTCGTGCCGTCGAATCCATGAAAACCGACGCGACTGCCTGAACCATCGCTCATCATAACATTCTCAACATCCGCTGCGTAGTTTCCGTTTTCTTTTCCTTAAACTGAGCAAGAACGGGTTAGGTGTGCAAAAGGCAACCTTTATAAAAGGTCGGTCCTCCTTTTGTCAGACATCACTGAGGCTGCAACTAACTAACGGTTGCTCGGTTTCTCTCAAATGTCATTAAATAGTGAAGCTCTTTCCTGGAGCGCAATTTGTGGACAGCAATGTGTCTGTTTTGTTTGACCCACGGTCCAAAAATCAAGATTTTCAGATATTATATCAAGAGTGAATGATATTTCTGTTTGAAAAATGAATTTCTTTTAATAATCAGTCACCAAAATACTTTGATTTTATTTCTGTTGATGGACTGAACGATTTATCTTTTTAGCTCCAAATGTTACCAAGCATTAGCATCATAAATCAGGCATCATTTGAAAAGGAGAACTGATGTAGTACTTGCGTATACTTGTGCCTATGCGTGTCTTTACTGAGTTCCTGGGTGCCCAACATCTCTCTCTCTATATATACACACAATGTGTGTGTTCAGTATATACACAGGAGGAGTGTGCAGCAGATTAAAACCACACTACAGCGTTGCCTTTGACCTTTTTTGATGGCTTTCTTCCACAACCAGCTTCATCCAGAGTATTGGAGGCATCCTCCCCATGTTCCTCGTGCTGGCCTTCATGTACACCGTGTGCATGACCATCAAAGGCCTGGTGCTGGAGAAGGAACTCCGGCTCAAGGAGGTGCTACGTGCCGTTGGCATTCAAAACGGCGCTCTGTGGTCCGCGAGGTTCATAGAAAACATTGTTCTGCTCGCAGTTCCCTGCGGGCTCATAAGTGTCATGGTTAAGGTCAGTGGAAAACTTAATGGAAAATATGAAAACACAAAGCATGCAGGAGGAATAAAACGCAGGTTGGTCTTCACTATTTTTCTTTCCTTTTTTTATTTTTTATAGTTTAAAAAGTTTTTAATTTGTTTTGGGGAACCGTGGCACAACATCTCTGCGTAATAATTTAAAAAGAGATAACTCTATCAGAGAGGCTGCGACGTAGCTCATCAAACACAGAAAACCAAGAAGATGACCGTCTGACCAAACGCATCCAAACCAGTAATTATCAACCGTGTTCTTGTGGGTCATTCAGGTCAGAGAACAGTTCATGCTTTGTGTTTTGATATTCTGTTATTAACCGATGAATGAGCACAGAATCAAATCATTACCCATGATTCCTGAAATCACCAATAATCACCGAATGAATTGAGCATGCAACCAACTCTAACTGAGTCACGCTTATTTCCTATAAGTGCATCATCTCTACTTCTGTGCATTATACATAAAGAAGGCTGCTGTAATGTCATTTGAGAAGTGTATGATTGGTACTGTGTGTGTGTGTGTGTGTGTGTGTGTATTTCTGCGATTGCCGTGAGAATGCATTGCCGTCGTCCAGCAGTGGAGTGCTGTGCGCTATTTTACATTATTGAATCTGCAAGGTAATATCCATAAGTGGGAGGAATGGTGGCGCACCAAAGACCTCAAGATCAGGCAGAAGCTTGGATGAGAATACCCCCACCGCTCTGATTTGGATGAAAAATAAATTAACCGTTTGGTTACGTGAGACAAATACGAACACGCTGGATTCCTCTTCCCTGACTCAAACAGCGGTTAACTCTCAGAATTAATAAGGAAGCTGAACTCGAGGCCGCTCGCCGCGCGCCCCTCCGCCGCGCGCCCCTCCGCCGCGTCAAACTTTTCACCGGCCCTCCAGCTCATACATTATGTACACGGCGCGCAACAATATGAAAGAACAATACCTCAGACAACCAAAGCCTATCTCAGCATGATGTATAATGCACCGCGAGTATAATCATCTAATGGGTCTAACACCATCAATCATCTGGAAAAACTTTGGAACAAAATGCAGAATGGAGTTGGTGTTATTCCCAAACGGGGCTAAAGATAATGTGACCAACATTAGTTATGTGCAGGGTGTGTATAATCATTTTTCTTTACACTGAAAATATCTTTTAGTATATCTCCTATGTTTTTTCAGTTGTTTACATACTGATCCCATACCAGTTATCAGCTGGAATCATCCTCTTCTCGAGGATTGATTAGGAGCTGACGCGCAGAGCCGCGGTTATCGCGGGAAAGAGACCCTTTGTGCCTCCGGGCGAAACACAATGTCGCGGCGTTATTATCGGCCCCGTCGAGATGGAGCACATCCTTCAGCCGCGTCCTTGTTTCGTCGACGCCGCTAATGAAATAAAAAAAAGGATGGTTATTTTAGATCGGCCTAATCAATTTCTGCAGTTTAATTGGAAAATGCGGCTGGTAAATAAAAACCGATATTTGAACAGCTGGGTGAAAATGTAATTTCCCATCAGCCTAATGTGTTTGCAAGCCATCAACAATTTGTAAACATTAATAACAATAAATTGAGTTAGTTGAGTGCCTTGGAGGAGCGAGCGAGCGCGATGTGTATTCAGATCACAGGCCCATTCTAAATGATAATTTCACAGCCATTTTCAGCACATTAATAATAATAGCAAATCAAATGGTAATTATCATGAGGCTGTATCTGGATTAGGTGTGACAACAACCAGTTTTGTCACCTGCACCTGAGTCCTCTGTCATTTTACACTTGTTTCCTCTTCCATTATAGAGCAGGTAATGCATGTATTATTAGGCAGACGGATATATTTACACTGCTCTCACGCTCGGGTCCCGTCTCCAACCGGCTGAATCAAGGCGACAGGATCTCTATGAAAACTAACACTGATCGGTCATGATCGATACCGACAACGTGAAACCTCCTCCCAAATGTTTTTTTTGTGGTTCATTTCTTGCGGACATCAACACGGCGAGCCGAGAAAAGAATGCAAATGGCAGCAGCAGGGACCACCTTCAGAGTCGAAAGACAGCCCGATGACGGATCGTCGATCTTGATGATAACGCTAACACGTTTCCAGTTTCAAAGTTCGAAAGCTGTACCTTTACTGGCGTTTGAGTAAACTTCCATTATAAAACTTTTTCTTCTTCCTCCACTGAAGCTGACACATACCCGTATGAAACTCGCTGAACTTAACGCGGTGAGAACGTTCATCATGTTCAGCGCCACCTTCAAGCGCTGGTGTTTCTTGTTTCTTTTTTAGCACCACTATAATCAGTCATTTGCCGACAGACTTATCACCGTTTACTCCTGGTACTAACAAGAAATCTGTACCTGAATATCTCTTCTGGAAAAGGCAGGGGGGGGGGGGTAAAAATTATGTTAATGGCAGGTGTAAATGCATGCAGAGTGCATTTCAATGAGAATGCTTATGGACCGCAGTGTGCTAAAATCTCAGGTAGGTGTAAATGCAGTCTGTACTGTTTGTTTTCTTCAAGCAGGTTCTTGTTAACAGCAGATACATGTGGCGTTGCTCCCAGTGATGGACCACATGGACATATCCCCCTGTTCTTAGCCCTACATAGTGTTTTATTTGGGTTTATTGTCTGCAGCGTTGCTCTTTCTCTTCGGTCTTGCAGCTCTCATCAGCACCATCTCCAGCAGTAGCCATCTACAAAGCTCTAAGAACACACTGTACCCTACCAGCCCAGCACCAAACAGACAGCAGACAGACAAAGTTTGCTGGCCGCTGAAAATTCAGCAGCAAAAAAGACAGAAATCGTAGTGGAAACCGAACCAGAGCAAAGTCCATATTGGACTTTTATCGGGAAGAAAGAAACAAAACTGATTGATTAGCTAATTCAGGATAAAAAATGAGCACAAAAAGTTTAGGTTTTTTCCTGCTACCTGAAACTAGCCTGTCAAAAACCTACAGATGAGCCCTGGATCTCACGATGCACCATAGTTTCCATTGGCCTGGCATATTTGTTGACGAGACGGCCACCTCTACCTGCCTGATTTGCACATTGAGATCCAGTAATCAGTGATAATGTCATTATCCAGAAAAGGTGTCCAGACCCAGATTACATGTTAGTGCCAGATGCAAATGAGGTTCTTGTCTTTGTCTGGTCTGGCTCCTCAATCCTTCAGGTTCCTCCGGAGTCTGGCCCGTTCCCTCCCCTTATACATGACTTTATCCTGGATCTATTCCGTGGCCGCAATCGTTAAGGGTATCGTTCAAGAGAAAGAGGCGAGGCTTAAGGAAACAGTGAGGATCATGGGCCTGAGACCTGCCATCTATTGGCTGAGCTGGGCAGTGTCCAGTGGGCTGCCGCTGGCCATCAGCTCGATGCTCCTTACCCTTATCCTGAAGGTGATTTCAAAATTGATTTAAGAATAATTCAAAGAGGACCCAACGCTATTTTTGGAGAGTTTTTGGCCATCAAGCCTCGTGGATTAATGAGACTTTGTGTTTAAAATAATGAAGATGTTAAACTGAAGAGAAACCTAAGCCATAAAATGAGATCATTTTACTTGACGCTAACGCAGTTGTACTTGAAGAGTTCATTTAGTCCCTGCAAATTCAGAAGGGTTTCTATAATGAACATTCATACGGCTCTATGTAACAGTGTCCTCTATAAGGTTTTTAATCATAATTGCACCCATTACAATAACACCATTATACTAACAGTTCAAGTGCCTCTTTGAATTAGGCTCAGAGAGAGCATCAGCATTACGGTGTAATGTGGGGGAATTGATGGATTCACAAGTAGCTCGCTAAAATTAGAGATGGGTCCTCCTTCAAACCGGCAGAGCAAAAGAGTGACATGTTTAATGACATTCGGATAAAAGAACATGAACCAGAAAAACGTCCAGGTGCACCAGAAATATTGACACGCCAGATGTGTAATCCTTTCAAAACTCTTTTACTCTGCCGTCCGTGTTGGAAGAATCAAATCCAATTTCTTGCATGATAATCTCTTCTACCAAACCTCAAATGTTTGGCACCAATTTTCCATTTTTCGGTTGTCTTTTTTTTCCCCCCACAGTTTGGCAAAGTGCTACAGTACAGCGACCCCTCAGTAATCTTTGTCTTCCTGCTGGTGTTCTGCCTGGCCACCATCACTCAGTGCTTCTTCATTAGCGTCTTCTTCTCTAAGGCCAACTTAGCAGCGGCGTGCGGTGGCCTCATCTACTTTGTCCTCTACCTGCCGCATGTCCTTTGCTACGCCTGGAGCGACGTCATGGGTTTCGGGGCCAAGGTTGCTGTGGTAAGTCCGTCTTTAGCTCTGACATGGTTTTTAATATCTTCCCCTGCTGTTATCATACACAAGGGCTGACTGTATTTTTGAGTTATATTTCTAGGTTACGTTTTTGTCACTATAATCACACTTTGGCGGTCTCTCCGTCGTTTGTCCCTCGTCCTTTTCTTTTTTTTAAATCCAAACAGGCACGAGTCTGATTTGATCGTTGCCGGTTGCTATGAAAGGAAGTGAATTCATTCCCAGTGTCAATCATATCTGTATGAGATTTGCCTTTATCGTACCTGCACAACTCCCCTGACAATGGGGCGTGAAGTGCGGCTGTAGGATGAATTTCGAGATCCACTAAGACTGCGTTGGTTTCCATTTTTTTCTGACATATTTTGGCACAAACCTTGTTAAACCTGGACTTGCTCAAGTGACGGAAACATGAAACATTTACATAGAAGAAGACACTAGACAGACACACAGCAGGGAAGTCGAGGATTTTTTCCTATCCTCCAAGGGATAAAGATAAATAGTACACCATTGCTCAACTTTCAGTCTAGCCTTTCTGCATGACCTTTATGGCAATACCGGTATCATTTGTCCTCAAGCTGTCCTTTCTGCAGACAAAGACACACAAAATCCTGAATCTTCATTGCCGTGCGTGCGAGTGCATCTCCCCCAGAATTTCAATCAGGTCATGTTTTCTTGTTCAATTTCAACAATGCAGTATGAGGTGCAGGTGGCCAAGGTAAACAGCCTCATGTTTCTTATTTATCATATCGAGATAGTGGCAGTCAATAATATCTTACATTGGCACCTGACAGGAGCCACTTCGGCTTTCATCTTTCATCCTCGGAGACTTTGCAAACCTCGCTTTTGCCAACGAGCGGCGCCGACATACCTGTGGAAATTGCTTGTCTTTGAGTAAGTCCTTTTAAAGCGATGTCGCTCCTTTCCTGTAGGAAACTTTTCAGTCCATTTCCTTTTACAGACTGTATGCAGGTTAGCTCGGCATTTTACATATAAAGCACTGCAAACCTTATTTAATCTCTACACAAAGTGCCATTGCTAGGTCCTCCCCTGGCGCTGAGATTTTTCTCCCCTGCTCCAACTAGATGGATAGCCCTCCAGCCCTCTAATTAGCATGAGCAATGTTCCTCTGACCAAACCACTATCCAGTTCATCCTCACACTTTATCAGAGATGTGTGCGAGTGTGCGCGGAGGCTTCGCTCTCTCTCCCAGCTTGGATGAAACCACATCGTGCCGAGGCATACAAATTCTCCCCCACATTGTCCTTGATAATAAAGTCTTTAATCGGCACGGAATTTCAAAAGATCGGCTGAATTTATATGAGCAGATTTTGATTGCAGCTGTGTGCCAGAGGAGAGCTAGAGGCATTGTATCAGAGGGCCACTTTAAGACAGGACACAGTCACAATCCAACTACCTATCTACTGGACTTTGCCTATCCTCTCCTTCTTTTACCTCCAGTTTCAAATTAGAACCACGAGAGAGCTCAGAGTCCTTTTATGTCGTTGAGTACCAGAAGTACTTTGCGTCACTCTTCATGAGAAATAGTAGTAATTCCTGCAAAATCATTTGGAACTTCTCAGGTTTTCCTTTGCCGAAATCAATTAATTGATCTATGCTTTTGCAACATCTGGCAGCGCGAAAGTAAGGTGAAGCCGTCATTAATTTTTACAGCTGACTTACACATCTGGTTTTTGTTCAGTTTTTGTTTTTTTTTTCTCCTCTGACATTTTAATACACAGTACAAAGATTATTGTTATTAGATTCGAATTTTTGGAGTATTTTTATGTATATTCAATTGCCTGAGAGGCAGGCAGGAAATGAGGGGGGAGAGAAAGGGAATTACATACAGCAAAGGTCCTTTGTCGGGTCTGTAAGATGAAGAGAAGAAGAGTGTGGAAAATGTCTGTACAATTTCCTAAAGCCGAAAAATGATGACCTTCAAATTGCTTGTTTTTCTCTGAACAACAGTCCAAAAACTCAGAGTTTTTCCAGTCGCTAATCCTCACGTTTGAGAAGCTAAACCACAGTAATCAACTTAAACAAGTACTCAATCATCAAAATGGTTGGCGATCGACTAATTAATTACGGGACTCATCGCGGCTCTAGCCTCCTCTTTTGTTTCTCCAAATCCAGTTCATTCTGAGAAACAGTTTTCAGGCTCAGAGAGTTTGTACTTTGGCATTTTCATGTAAGACTTCTTCAGAACACATTTGTCTCTGTTGTGATGCCGTCCGTCATTCCAGCTCTATTTGTCAAAAAGCGTCCGGGAAAATGACTTCTTAGATCGAGCTGGCAGCCTGATTACTCTTCCTCTTAACAATGCTCTTTGTCTGCAGCCAGCTGAACGGTGGCTGAATCTGCAGTGTTGACATGTGTTCAATAGAGGGTGCTTGTTTTGTCCGACTCCCAACTCATGCCCCGTTCTCGAAAGCCAAAGGAGTGCTTCCTGTCACTTTGTCAGCCATTCACGCAGAGGTCAAGGATGGCTGCCCACTAGCCCTGCTGTCACCCCTCATCTACTGACTCACTGTTGATTGCTTGGCAATAGACGGGCAGTTGGAGGACAACACAGGAAGTGGCCAGAAGTGTTAGAAGCCAGGCTGGAGGTTTGGCGTCGCCGCCGAGCCTCTCTGATATTCTGCCTGGTAATGTGACGTTGAGCAGACAGTATCTATGGGGGCCCGTCTCTGAAGCAGCAAATGCTTCGTGCCGGGGTGAAAATACTGGGAGCAAATGAGGCGTGATAAAACAGCTGGCAGGCAACATGGCAATGCAGAGTGATAGGCCATGGCAGGTGATGTCTCATGGGCAAAGTATCATTTGCAATTTCCTTCTGTATGGAGGATCCAACAAATCTTGGTCTTTAGTACACACGTTTTAGTCTCTGTCTTCGTTTTGAATTCAGAGTCCTTCGAGGTGTTCACAAAGGCAACGCGGCAATTACACCAGCTGATGCCTGTGTAGATATTGTTCCTCTGTCTGCTGCAATAGTTTACTCATCAGTTACGGGTATGACCTTGGGTAATAACAGTATGTCTTTTATGATTAAGTCATCATCTGAATGTAGTAACCAGAGCCTACCGCACAGGCAGTCTTACCGTTTGCCCAAAAGTACATTGAAATATTCTTCAAGGCCATACTTAATGTGTTTTAGAGTACATTTTGGGGAAATACACACATTCCTTCCTGTTGAGAATAAGATGAAAATCATTCAGCTAGTCTGGCCATGTTACATTTTTTGTTCAATTCGTACAAAATCATACGTGCCAGACAATTCTTGGCTGTGACCAAGAAAAAACTCCAGGCTAGCTGTTTTTGTGCTAAGCTAACTAACCTCTGGCTCCAACTGCACATTTAGGATACAGACATGAGAATGCTATCAATCCGTCTCTCAGCCTTACTCTCAGCACGAAAACGAAACATTTCTAACTACTTTATTGACTATGGATGTTTTGGTTTTTTTTCCCCAGAGTTTGTTGTCATGTGTGGCTTTCGGCTACGGCTGCGAGAACTTCGCCAAGTACGAGCAGCAAGGCATCGGTATCCAGTGGTACAACATTAACAAGAGTCCAGAAGATGGAGAACGCTACACCTTCCTCGTGTCCATCATCATGATGCTCATTGACGCTACTTTACACTGGCTGCTCACCTGGTACATTGAGAACATCTTTCCAGGTGATTGTTTTGAAGTGGTTGAATTATTATTATGTCATTTGTACCATGGACGTAACTAAAGAAAGAAAGGAAGATGATAACATTTGGTGTTGTATTTTATGCGATCGCCCCCGCTCGAAAGTACCATTTTTCATCATGTTTCTAAAATATGAATAATGTTCTCCACACTTAATCCCAGGTCAATATGGAATCCCTAAGCCGTGGTACTTTCCTTTCACTGTGTCCTACTGGAGTGGGAAACCATCAGTGACTAACGCTGACCCAGACTTGCTGAAGGACACCATTGTACATTCCGGTAAACTGCCACGAAACTCTCAGTTCCCGCTCGTGGTGTGTAACTGTACGTGTGACAAACCCAGTTAATATGTATTTGTCAGATTTTCCGGCTAATTGTGGAGCAAGTTAATTGGGATGGGTCGCAAACAAACATTAGCACCTTATTTGTCACATTGGGTGATAATAGAGCTCGGCGCTTTGTGGGGGGAAAAAAGTGAGTTTCAAGTTAGGAACTTGATGGGAAAAAAAAAAACACTTTTTCCAATTAGCATTCAGAGTAAGTGAGCTGGTTATTTTTATCGCTCGGTAGTGTTTTCTTTTCACTCTTAAGGCCCAATCAGTATTTTTGAAAATATAAATGAAAGAAATAATCACATACTGTGCTTAATTAAAGAGTGAGAGGGAATGCAGACAGGTTGTAGCGTCACTACATATCTCTAGGTGTGATTTCTTTGTTAACTTTCTTTGGTTTCTTTCTTCCGAGGACTTTTCATGTGCTTTTGTGCTTGTCTTTTTTCCTGTTTTTATGCATGCATACGTGTGTTTCTGAAGAGTATCTGGAGAAACCGCCGCCCAACATGAAAGCCGGGGTGTCCATCCGTAATCTTGTTAAAATCTACAAGACCGGAAAGAAGCTCGCCGTGGACGGGCTGAGCATGGACTTCTACGAGGATCAGATCACATCTTTCCTCGGCCACAACGGAGCCGGCAAAACAACAACAATGTGAGTTGCATTATCTGCCTCTCCCATGCCGCGCCACTTGGCTCGGCGTTCGTGTAATTTCACAGGGTGCAACTAATCTAACTGGTACACAACGCCGGCTGCACTGTAGCTGCATTCATCCGGTGGTCACGAAAGAGTGGCATCTTCTGAGAGGACATTTATCACAGACGGTCAGCTGTTGTGTTGATAGTGGGACTTATCTAATTGCTGTTTTTTTTTTTTTTTTTTAAATCTGGAAAGGTTAGAAGGGCTGTGGGATGACAGGAAATAACTGAAACCCAGTGGCCCAGAAAGAATGAGCGAGGGAGAGAGAGAGAGAGAGCAAGTGATGCAAGACTAAGGGCTGAAAGGAGAGACATCCCCTCTGAGCAACTGTAACGAAACATAACAGAGCACAATAACAGAAAAGGACAGAGAAAGGACTCTGTCACACGCCGGAGCTCAGAGCACAATATCTACAGTATCTGTCGGCGAGATACAGTTGAGACCGTGCACATCTACATGTAGCTTGCAAAACATACTCAATATTCTGAGTTTATTTTGTCTGATCTGGATGATTTTACAATCTTTTCTGTGGCGTTTGCTATTTTTCTGCCCGGTCCGATCAGTAATTAATCCATAATTAATGACCTGAGACTGAATGCAGCCTAATGGAGATCCTCTGATACAGCAGCACAGTCCTGGTTTCATTTGTCAGTTCTCGTGATAAAAACATTATTTTTTATACTTTGTGTGCGCTAAATTAGCACATGTTGGTGAACTGGGACACGATATCTATTGACAAATATGTTGGAATAAATCTTAATTCGCCGTTATGTCCGACCAGCTGCTTCGAACTCCTCCTGCAGCTCTGTAATCCGCGTTTTGTTCACCTCTTCTCTCCTCCGTAGGTCAATCCTGACAGGGCTGTTCCCGCCCACGTCGGGGACGGCGCTCATCAACGGCCACGACATCCACACTGACATGGACAGCATCCGCAAGTACTTAGGGATGTGCCCGCAGCACAACGTCTTGTTCAATGAGTGAGTGAGTGCGGCAGATCCGTCTTTGTTCTCACCTGGTCGTTGGCATAATCGCGTTTTTTGCCTCTGGTGTGTTCAAAAAAAAAAAGAAAAGAAAAGAGGTGGAAAGAAAAAAAAACAGATCATTACAGTGCAATTTAATCACATGCATAATGAGGGCCCATTCTCAGCTCACGCTTCACATCAACACATCATTATCCCTTTCCTTTTTCCCGTGAAAACAATGAAGTGAACTTTGCTCGCTCCGTCCACTAAATTTCTCATAATAGCGTCATTCGCAGCCATTATTCCGTTTTTATTTCACCTTTAGATCCCCCCTCTACTTCTCTCTCTCTCTCCTCTCTCCCTCCACAAACTGATTGCCCGCAACTCGACACAAGTCCTACATCATAATTACGACTGAGCACCTGCAAATTACTTTCATTAATATTAATCCCAGACAGTCAACGCATCTATATTAAGTAGGGTTCAAATATTCATGCAAACAGAAAAGTTAGACTCGGGACATATTATGTTTTGATGAAAATCCGAGATCTCCGCGTGTCCGTCCACGAGAAAGAAAAAAAAAAATCGAGAATGGAGCCGCATCATCTTTCAACAAGCATTGTCAAACACTTAGGGAATGTGAGTACGTGGCAGGCGGTGCCCTCTATGGTCACTCATGCCCCCATTATGATATTATTTTCCGCCTTTCAGGCTGACTGTGGAGGAGCACATCTACTTCTACGCCAGGCTGAAGGGACTCAGCAGCAAGGAGGTGAAAACCGAGATGGACCAGATGATCGAGGATGTTGGTTTGCCACATAAGCGGAAGGATCTGGCTAAGAACCTGTCAGGTGTGTATCCCGGGGTTGAAATCATGCAGAGATGTAAATTCAGTCCGCGCCGGTTTTCTGTGCTTCTGTGCGTTCGATTCCCCCTGGGAGGGAATATCATCGTGGATTATCCGCTCTATTCAGGATAAAGCCGCCCCCGTTACGCCATCCCTCCGCCCGGCTGTCTCGACGTACATGTGCAGTGTACCTGTGTGTCACAGGTTGTAATTCATTGTCTGGGGGGGGCGGCACAAGTCCCGCTTGATAAATTGTCCCCAGTCATGGATTGCTTGTGAGCAAAATCACTGAAATATGACTTTCAAGGTTGATCTATGCTGACATTTCCACTACATTAGCACTACATTGGATGCATTTTGAAGAGCTGGCTATGAGAGCCGGGGACTGGAACAACCTGAGTAAGGTGTATCCACTTCCCTGCCATCAATCATTTCACACGATGCAAAAGACAATAAAACCCGGAGAGGTACATCTCAACACATTTGTTCCATAATCAGTTCCCAATAATGTGTCCATTTCACACCTGAAACCTAATGTTGACGGATAGTTGTGTTGGGTTTTTCAATGATTACAGCCCGAATGACTACCACCCTCGACAAAGACAAATATCTTTTTTTTTTTCTTTCTCTCTTAAAAAAACATGTGACTGCAGCTGATACAGATCCTTCTGTCTTCCAGGTGGGATGCAGAGGAAGCTGTCCGTGGCTATAGCATTTGTCGGCGGCTCCAAAATCGTCATCCTCGATGAGCCTACGGCGGGAGTGGACCCCTTCGCCCGCAGGAGCATCTGGGAACTGCTGTTAAAGTACAAGCAAGGTACGGGATGGGTTGTAGAATTGACTGAGCTGCATAGAGCGCATGTTTTTGATCTGTTTCAAACTGAGAAACTTTCCAAAATCAAGGTAAAAACTTTTAAGTGACATCGCTCAAACGCATCCAATCTAAGAGCTGTTAAGGTAATAAACCATCCCGAGAAGTAGTTTTTTTTTTTTTTTTTTGTCTCCGTCTCTGTGACACTCAATTGTGGGTTGAAAGAAATTGTAATTTGTACTGGAGCAGATTGAAATGGAAGTGAAGACAAGTGAATCCGAGACGATTTAATTGACATTGCTATTTAACAGAGTCCCTAATTGTCTGCCATATCAGTCACTCCTCGGCCTCCTATACCGCGAGGCTGCCGGCGCCCGCGCAAGCAGGACACGGACATTATAGTAACACATTCTCTCAGCAGATGTCTAAATGTTTAATGCGCATTGAGTGACATGCCACCCTCACTGTGTCATTAGCTCCTCTCTCTCTCTCTCTCTAATCAAGTCCTTTCACTCCAATTGGGAGGTGGAGATAACTCCCGTTATAATGAGAACACCCACATTCTGGCTGGTTGAATGAGTCATGTTTTGTCCTTCTGCAGTCTTACTCGCACCGCGGTGCCGCTAAGGTTTGTCGTCAAGCGGAAAAGGGCTACAGAAAGAAGAATCGACGGCTAAAAAAATCGAGCTTAACACCGTGGCTCTTCGTAGCTAATTAAGTGTGCAGGACAGACAGACAGGGTCACCAGATTCCAGATGAGTATGCTTAATACATTGTGTAATTAACAGCGGGTTTCCTCATACGGTGGGACGCTGGCGTTTGATTGTTCCTCTGCTCCCTCCGTTTGACGTGACTTCTAGCGTCTCTTTTGTCTCGTGTCATTAGAAAATTGCCGTGGAAGGTGGCGAAGATTTAAAGTAAAAATTAGCAAATTATGAATTTTTAATTATTACCCATTAGCGGAAGTAGATTACTATTAAATTACCCTGCTCATTATGCTATAAAATGGGCCTGGAGGATGATATCCCTATAATGGATTTTATACATTAAGTTTCGTGCCTTCGGCCTTGTGTGTTTTTGCTGCGACAGCATCCTTTTATGCCACCTGATTTATTGATTGGAATTGATAACTTTGCCAATTTTTTACAAGCCATTTTTGGTGCCCTGGAAGGCGAGGCGCTCCACTCACTTGAATTCCTACCCCACACATCTCTTTACTGCCACATAAGTGCGTCGTGTCATCCAACGCAACACATTTTACATCATGGAACTCGTTATCCGCGCACTGGTTTCTTTCACGGTAAAAACATTAGCATCCCCGTAGTTAGCTGGTAGGATTGAGGTGGTAGTAACTCCCAGGGAAAATGCCATAAACGTACGTATTATAGGAGCGTGTTATAACGCCGAGCGTCTTAAGTCCCACGTTGAGTACTGACACGCCTGAATGCTGCGATTAGAGCTGTCACATGTAGGCAGGTGATTCAGTTTGTGACAGATGAGGGGCACAAAGAACGCGTGGGAAGCAGGTAATATTTTTAGAACATCCACCGTTAACATGGTTGTTTTTCATTCCCGTGACCTGAAACATATGAAACGTGGCGTCTATGTAAGCGTTCAATAACATGTTTAGAGGCTTTGATATTTAAAGAATGTAGAAATATACATTTTATATATTAATTCAATTATTAATTCAAATTATTGCACCATATTGAAAGCACCATCACAGGTCTTGCTTCTTCGATTTACCTTGAAATCTCACTGACTAAATCCAAGTTGGATCTTTGTAACATCTCCATTTATTGTAGACTCTGATTGCAGTCGCATGCATTTTTATAGTTTCTCTGGCAGTTGTGAAAAATTGAACTACCATACATAATGCATTTTCCCCAGGAATACAAATTAATGTAGGGCTGAAGCCAGTGTTGCAGTACAAATGGCATAAAAATGCATCAACCTCTTTTCTGGTATGCGATCGTATGTAATTCTTTTGGGTTTTTTTTTTGTTTTGAAACCAAAATGTGCTCAAATCAAACTCAGATTTTCAGCGGGGCGAAGGAGGAAGACAGAAGCGGACTGTTATTATTTTGGAACATCATATAAGATTCAACACAAAAACTGACAGAATAAAAATATTCTTTCAACCTGTGCAACCTTCAGCAATAGCAAACCGATTCCGTGCAATATCCACGGAGTTTTCTGAGTTTGTGCCGGCACATATGAGATTTAAAGTATTTTATAAAACAGTGAATAAAAGTTGAATGCGTGCGTTTTACCATTTTTTTTTTTTTTTTTTGCCGTCGGTTGCTTTTAATCAACACAGCAGGCCCGTCTGTTTCTTTTAACTCCATTGACAGGCTGTAAGTGACGTCGAGGTAATTTAAAAAATCTATCGATCTCAATCGATTGCGGGCTGTGCGGTCGTTTGAATCTGTCGACGAGCTGTGTGGAGTTTTCCTGGCCTCTCCGTGGTGGCATGGCTTTCCTCATGGAGTCCAAAGACATGCAGCTTAGCTCAACTGGCCACCCTAAATTAGGCGGGAATGGTTGTCCGCTCGGTGAATGGTTGTCAACCGGGATCCGCTCCCACCTCCCCTCGTCCTCCTCGGCATCATTGGTATGACGAGCGTGTTTGGCTAACGGATGAATTGACCGCCACAAAAATAAGTTAATCCAGTTTCGTCCAGTAATTCATCTTACCGCTGATGTGCATAATATCCGTCCGGCTTTCTCGACCGCTGTGAAATCCGTTTCTATCACCTTGATTTAGAGAGAAGGAAGCCGAACAACAGAAACCAGATTTTCAGTCTCACTTTGCCGTACGAAGCGCGAGTCCTACCAATTTACCTGAACACACCCAACTCTATTTGATATATCACTTTGTGCTGTAATGCACCACAACACACCATAAATCAGAATACCTTTGTGGGCCATCTGCAGTCCAAACACATTTGTTTTGCTCCCAACTCACGGATGATGCAGTGCGATTTAATATTTTTTTTCTCCCCTTCCTTGTAAACCACAACAAACCCCGAGAACATCATCTTTGAGTCTGAGCATCCCATACGAAATGAGACGGTTCAGTCGAAGTAAACCTTCAAGCAATTGTCTCAACCCACCCCCTTCATACGCATGGCTTTCTCCTTCCATATGTTAAATTGACTGAGTTGGGAGCATTGATTCAACTCGGACATTTCATCTGAATTCTTACATAGAGGGATCCAGACTTTCTTGGCATAGCATAAGACAGCAATACTTCGACTAAGAACGGATGGATTTAGCAGCTCAGCTGGTGGCAGCATGCAAAAAGGAGGGGGGAGGTGGCGTGGGAAGAGGAGAGACAGAGCAGAAAGAGTTGGTCAAGCGAACGGCTGCACCGGGCTGCGGTTAATGACCTCTGAGTGTGTCCTTGTCCCTGGGATAATGTGACCTGTGAGGATACAGATTTAACCAGCTCACTGCAAAAAAAAAAAAAAAAAAGCTCAGCACAGCACCTGACCTTTTGTAATAAACACTCCAAATTCAGCGAAGAAGGGATGAAAACCATTTCAGTCAGCTGTTTGCTGAAAGTGCAGCATCACCTTGCTTTGTTTTGAGATTAGTACGCCTGGTGTGGCTCACACAGCGAGCTATAGTGATTGATTGCAACCCCCTTGCCTCACCCTCTGTTTTCTAGCATGGAAGAAAAACTACAATGGCTGTGAATTGTTAGTTACCGTAGAAACATGGTGGTTCAAGATGGTGGAATATATGAAAGAGCACCTGCACGGCCTGTAGATATAACAGACTCTTTCTAAGGTACCAAAAACATATTGTGGATTAGCGTTTAGTGCTAATACACTAATTAAAACATATTTCTGCCACATCCTGTAAATAAAGATCCATAAATTGCCCCCTAAAACTTCCACACTGGACATTTGAGAAGGCTAAGAGTCCACAGTTGTGCTATTGGCACTGTTAGGCATGCGCTAAATGGTCACAGGGGCTATGCTAACGTGCTAACGTTAAAACCTCACGTTAGCTGGGATATAGTTTTAGTATAGTATTTTATATGCTTTACAGTGTTTTCAAACTTTAGTCTGGGCCAAAGTGGCACACCAACCAACAGATCAGCATTGCCCTCAGTAGAGAACTTAAAAGACTCAGCTTTAATCACAACTCTTTGACTCTTTTGGCTTCAGTAACAGATTAAAAATGTAATCCAATTGAACTACTCTTTTTTTTTAACGTTAATGACTTGAAAGCAGATTTTTTTTTTGTCACTTCATAAAAAGGTACCAGGTTAAATGTTTTCTGCTTTAAAACATGACTGGATCAAAAGTTACCCTGTACTTTGTGATACCGCTTTCATGCCGACTGCCGAGACATGACCATGCTGTGACTTCATTACAGATCCAGCCCTTTGTCTAATTTCTGGGGTATGTGATAATTAATACGTGTTATCTGATGCAGCATGATATGAAAGGATTAGAACACCTGTGAATAACCTTGCAATGCATGCTGTAGCTGTCACCGCAACTGCGCTCGGTTTGATGTCTCTCAAAATCAAAGGACTTGCAGCACAAGAGGGAGAGCTGGAATAAAATGTGGTCTCATAGAAATGCCGGAAAAGTAGGCTTCGGGTGGCCTTTATCGTAATTGTAATTTTGTCCCAGATTCACGCCCACGCGTTCCTCTAGAGTTTGCTTTACTGCCATACGGATTAGCATGGCTAAAAAAACAAAGTGGGATTGGCAATACGGAGATAAGTGCAGGGACGGATTGTGATAGTGCCTTGAATTTTTTGATCTGTGGCATCTTTCCTTGCTGGGCTTCTTTTTCATAATGACAGTTGTCAAAACAAACAAGGTCCAAAGAGAAAAATGCCTCACAAGTGCTATATATTTTAGAATTTCTCACCTGTTCCTGAACTTTTATATGCAATCCAGAGCTTTTAGTTTTTACTGCTACACACAAAAGTCTTTCTTTTTTTTGCCTCTCTTCAGGCCGCACCATCATTCTGTCTACACACCACATGGACGAGGCGGACATCTTAGGCGACCGCATCGCCATCATCTCCCACGGCAAGCTGCGCTGTTGCGGCTCCTCAATCTTCCTCAAGAAATGTTTTGGCAGCGGCTACTACCTCACCCTGGTGCGAGAGGGGAGCGAAAAGATGACAGCTCAGCGTAACGGTATCATACGCAGTCAGGGCAAAGAGGTGGGAACGGAATGCAGAATTTCTGCTTACTGATTAGCTTTTTGGACCTTAATTTTGCAAGAAATGCTCTCATAGCACGCGTGCCCTTTTAGGAATGTACTGATTGATGACTGCACATTCTGCTGCTGTCAACTCGCGCGGCAGCTAATTACCTCAGTTGTCACCTTCGCTAATTGTTTTGGTTTTTACGGTACGCAACTTTACTTTTTAGTTCATTGTCACAGCTCTCATCAACACCTTCCCTGTCACGGCATGCAGCTTTCTGTTCAGCAAAAAAAAAACCCACTGGTAAACCCACTTTACTGTAACTAGGAAACGAGTCGTCGTTTATATAGACATAGCATCTGTGTTCGTTTTTTTGGGTCATTTTGCAAAACCCAACAAAAAAACACAAAGTAGATCAATGCTGTTTCAAGCACATAGAATAGATTATGTTTTGATTTCATACATTTCAAATAAGATGTCACGCCACTTTGTCACTTCATCACTGAGGCGAGGATAGACATGGAGATATATTGACCCACATTTTTTTTTGCGGTAGCATCATGCCCAAAAGGCCAGCTTATTCTTGTTTTCTCATCTTCCATAAGATATTTACAGATTTTAATAGAAATTCAGACATTCCTCTATTTATTGAAGGTTGACAATAGAAACAGAAAGCAAACACGGCGATGGTGGCAATTGTGTGTTTGCATTTAGCCCCACATGTCCAGGTCCTGGTCCTGATTTTTAATTATTACTCAAAAATTATAAAGTTTGACTTCTCTTCTTTATTTGTTTTAAAACCATTCCTCAGACTAAGATATCAACTCCTTTGTTTTGGTATCCTCAAAGATATTTAACCATGACCGTAGGGAGACACAACATTAGCCGCGTGAGCTCATTATCTTAAGATAAACACAAATTTGATGATTAGGACCCTTGCCTGATCACACAATTAGCCTTTTTTTAATCTGTATTAGAATAACTTCACATAAAACCGCTGTAATTGGAAGGGGATCGTTCATTTTGACTCCTGGTATCAAGAACAGAACTTCAGCTGCAAAACCCCTTTGACACAACAGTAACCTCTCTCTAGTCTATTATTGAACACGGCCCCTCCTGACTTTCCTGAGTGCTCTCCTTCTCGCTCGCCTCCCTCCCCTATAATGATCTGTGTTTAGTCTCTCCCAGCATGAGAATTGGCAAACGCCTACGTGCTGGATGATACTAATTGTCACCAGGGAGAGGGGTGATTCTTGCTCTTGCTCGCCAATGGTGCCTCGCACGCTTAGTTTTAATCAATAGGAGCAAATGAACAAGATGCACTGATGCCAGCAGGGCTAGAGCAATTACCATTAGTCTGCAGGCTCTTTGAGGTGAGTGGAGTCATTTGTTTGAAATAAATAAATAAGCAGGCCAACACTATTTGCGGGCAAGGTAGAATGGTACCGCCTCTCCGAGATGACGACTTTGCAATTCAGTGGAAGATTTTGCAATTACGCAGCCGATATAACGCTGAAAGGCGAGCTGGACAAAAGTTTGATTGCCGCGATCTCATTCAGTGTGATTAAACTCCATTTAAATGTCATCAAGTTCTTTAGAAATTCAGTGAGGTTTACTCAACCTTGGAAATATAATCTCCATATGCGCGTCAAACTGAAAAGATTGTGATTTCATGTCACATTGCAGGCTGACCTGGTTGGTTTACTTGGTGTTTAGAGAGTTAGAGCAACTAAAGAGATACTTGTTGAGGCATCCATTCTTCCATTATTAGAAGGCAGGAGTTGTTCTTAGTGGTAAAGTATGATAAAACCAATTCTGATTAACAGGAGAAGGACTATCCATCAAGGAGAAGCAGTCTGGATGATGGCATCGGCAGCCAGACCTGGAGCAACTCTGATCCCTCAGGTCGAAACCTTTGTTTCTCTTCTTTGATCCAGACTGTAGTTTAGGATTAGCACCTAAGCTAACCTGCTACATGAAAGTATTGTATAATTTGTGCAATATAGTGTAGAATACAGCAACAAATTGTGTGAATGTTTAATCCCAAACTGAAAACCGACATTATCTGTTCAGCCGCCTTATAAAACCTTACCGCTGCACAGTCTGACGCACTTCAGCTCCATGCCAGCCTCCTTCAAAACAACATGAAAGCCCGGGAAGAGTCCCAAAACACACAAACAATAACCATAAAACTTCTCAAAATAGTATATCCATTAGCCCATCTTTTCAGTCAACCAAACCAACAAACACCACCACGGGAGCGGTGAAGGAGCTGCTGCCTCGAGATGTTGTTGAAAAGTCCTAAATGCTGGTGGAGTGTGCCAGTTAATTGGCTGACTCAGACACTCCTTCGTCGCGCTGATTGTCAGCTGATAGCACATCCACTCTTCCACCTGGAGATTGTACGCTCGAGGATTTGAGCCCAAGCTTTCCCTCCCGTGTTAGATTGCGAGAGAGTTGCCCCCTCAGTTTCCAGACGGAACTGGTGGAAACCAATTTTTCAATGTTACGTTCACTAAAGCAAAACCTAAATATCAAAAAAACAGATATACACAAACATAACAACGCAATCATGAAAATATCACTCATATACCAAGCATACAACACAAAGAAATCAAGGGTCAGATTACCAAATTAAAGCGGACATAATAAATATTTTTAGAATGACAATGTATTGTGATGTAAACATGCAACAAAGGGGGTGTCTCGCAATGAACTATCACGCGGCTCTTCACACATTATAGTGAGTTTCAGTCCATTGTTTCGCCGTCTGGCTGCTGCTTTGCTAAGTCACCCCTCTCACCACTTTCACGGCATTGTTTTTGGCCGCAGCCTGCAGCTGCTCTCGGCGTAAAAAAAAATCTCTAAAAACCCCACTGTACGCTACCTGCTCGGCACTAAATGGCAGATAAACACAGTTAGCAACTAGCCGGTGCGCACGGTGGAGCACTTGGCAGCTAGAGCCAGATATTACCCATAGCTGTTGGTAGGAGTTAAAAGAGAGAGAACATCAGGCTTGGATTCATCAGGTGGACAGAAACGGGACTCCGATTGATTGACAGTGTTGTTCCAGAACTACTAGATGTGTAAACAAGTCATTGTTTGCTATCAAGGCTGTGATATCATCTTAACAGGGAATGATATATGAGTATTGTGTTTACAACTTGCCAGGAAAAAAAATAGTTATCGCAGGTTTAAAATCCCTGAGATTTCTGCTTCTGAAAAACTCTTCCAACCTGCACAAGCACACTGAATCAAGTTGTGTACACTCTAGGTGAAAATGTAGTCTGCTAGCTAATGTTAGCTACAGTATGCATTTGTTGTGTAACATTGATGTCATGTCACACTATGACATTTCCCCCTGAAAAATATAAACTGATGGATTCAAATTAAGTCTCACAATATCTCCAATAAACCAAATCAGTCCTGAAAAGCACCGCTGAATTATCGTTCAATTCCACATTTCCACAATGTTCTGATATAAATAAAATGAATAAAGAGGCTGCAGAATGCAAAATACATATCGCCAGACAAAAACACTTGATTCTGCTGATTTGATTTGTCCTGATCACTCTCAGCCTTGATCGTGTAAACAAAAATATGCAAACACGCAAGACATGATCAGAAAAACATTTCAGGTAGGTTCCAGTTTATTATGCATGAAAGTCAGTGAAACCTGCACGCATTTGCAATATGATGATGGCTAAATACAAAACATAAAATACCAAAAAGTAATCATATTTCTACAAGTGACAGCACATTTCTCTTTATTACCAGACAGAAACACACGCACCAAAAATAATCCGGTCTGATGTGTGAAGCACAGCCATTTACTTCGTCATAAAGCACCAAGCCGTTGGTTGTTAAGCTGCAGTAATTATGTATGAGAGGTCCTGGATCAATAATGGATGCAGTGCGTTCTGCAACACTGTCCTGATTGATTCTCACTAAGACCCAACTTCAGAATGGATGAGGCAGGAAAATTATGTCCACTGATCTGTTTCAGTGTGTTTAAAGGTCACAGCATCAGGTATGTTGAGATCTCAATATATTACGCAGTGGTGTTTTATTTCAAGCGCGGTTTGAGACGGTGGGTTGGGGTTAGATGGAAATATGCACCGACTGAAAAAACGTCTGCTTGTGTGCGTGCGGTATTATCATTCTTTCGAGCTTGTTTCATCAGTAATTTTGCGGCTCTCCGCCCGGCAGATTTGACAGCTGTGGGTCAACTTGTCCGCCGCCACGTCCCCGAGGCGGCCTTCTTGGAGAGCATTGGTCAGGAGATCACCTACATACTGCCTTATAGGGGAGCCAGAGATGGGACCTTTGCCCTGCTCTTTCAAGAGCTCGACTTGGCCATGGCTGACCTCGGCCTGACCAGCTACGGCATCTCTGACACCACACTGGAGGAGGTACACTTAAGCGTGTGACTGACAAGCCGGCTCGAAATACAAGCATGAACACATATAGAGAGGCTGCCCACATACACACAGGAGCACATAGAGATATGCCCTAGAGATTCTCTCCTTTTTCTTTTTCTTCCTTTAAGCTATTTCACTTTTAAATGAATGCCACAAACAAACTCTTGTGGCAAACAAAAAAGGCTTTATTAACATATCCACATTCTTGTCCATTGTGCACAACCAATATTGAAAGGACAAAGCTGTGCTTCATTCTCAAGCAACATTTTTGTATGTGTAGGTAATCAGTTTCATACAAACTAACCTTGTAGCAACTACAACTATAAGATATCTGAATATTTCTCCCACAAAGTGGATTTTGCCCAATGCATATTTCCGCTGCTCAACTTGCATCTGCATACCGCTTGCAGATTCTTTTTTTTTCTCGTTTGTTATGATGGATAAAAGAGCTAGATGGTGAGAGACCGTGTCTGAAATTCCGGATTTTCAGTTTGCGTTGATAGGTCGCAAAACCTCTCTTAGTCCATAAGCTCAATATATGTTTTTAAAACCTACCGGATTAGCTGAAAAACCTGAAACAGACGGTTTATTTCTTAGTTCATGAAAAGTTGACAAGGCTTTCACAGGAAAGCAGCATTGAAAAACAGAAAAAGGGAGGCAGATTTCTTAAATATTAACAGCCAGAACATCCGACGTCCATCCATTTTTACATTCTCGAAAACTAGTATTCATCAAGAACAATTTTAGTTGCAGGTGAAGGACTTTTACCTGAGCTATAAAACCAATATCCTCTCTGTCAAAGCATCCAGTGAAGTACAAGCAGAAGTATTGTCAGCGATATCATTTCGCATACACGACACGGCCTTATTACTGCTAAATAAGTGACTCGCACAGTGTGTTTGGCATCCAGATGTCTTGAATCATCAAGTTGAGTGTCTGTTGGTTAATGCTCCTCATGTAACTCAGGCATGAATCACACACTCACGGCCTGCAGGCAATGTAAATAATTCCTTTTGAATTTCTAAATTTCAGACATAACAAGGTTATTCTATCCGTCCGTGTTTTCTTTTGAAGTCCGACCACCTTTCAACTGAAATACGGGGTGATTTTCCCATACACGTCGCTAATAAGCATGGACTATAGATGTTCGAAGGAAGTCAGTCATATAATAACACTATTTCTTTTTTCGGTTCAGAGTTCAAAGTTTTGTAAGGTTTCCAAGAAGTGTGCGGAGACTTTTTAAAGAGCAGACGTTGAACACACACGCAGCAGAATGAAACAAGTGAAGGACACTTCCCAGATATGAAGGTTTATTTCTTTTGACATATGGCCTAAATTAATAAATCAAATCAAGGAGGGTACTTCTCAAAGACATGCCAGTTACTGGCGGGTACTCAAGTAAAGGTTGGGGTCTCTGTGGATGCAGAGCCCTGACCTGATTCAAAGGAGAAACCTGACAAAGATAACTGGCATCTGCATCAAATCTGTGTCCACTCTAATTAATATTCCACCAGTAAAGTCTCAGAAAACATGCCGTAGCTCTCATAAACTGTTTGTTTTACAGATATTCCTTAAAGTGGCAGAAAACACTGGAGTAGATGCAGAAATGGACAGTAAGTAGTGACAACATGTGTGCATGCTAGAGGGGTAAATGTTAACACGTACCTACATACGATGGTGATCATTTTCGAACGCATCATTGTAATCTTTATCAGGCAGTGGGTTGGCCGCCCCTGGCCGACCCACCGAGGTTTCTGCGCTTGCTCCTGTGTCTTTATGAAGCAATCTTACAAAAACTACCTAATTACCTGACATCCCTAATTACATGGCACTCTAATCACTACCAGACAAGATCTCGGGATTGGTTTGTTCTCGTGGTCCCTCAAGTCAAAACCGAACTGGGGGGGAAAAAAATGCTTTTAATTATTGTGCACCTGGAGCCTGGAATAAGTTTCAAGAGACCCTAGGTGTGGATGTCATAGTCTCTTTGGGCGAATTCAAGGAAGGGTTCAATGATTCTGACGTCAAGGTCTGTGGATACTTATAACCAGAACTGACTATTGATGGTTGGTGCTTTGTATTGTTTCATAGAGTTGTATACGTATCATACAATGTGTGATGTGACTGTTGATGATTAATGTTTATCAGTCTTCACCATTGGAAACGAGAGCTCGGTCTCTGGTTAAAAGCAAAGCAATCTCTTGGGGGACGTTGCTGATCTAGCTATTGACAATATTTGATAATATTTATTTATATTGATAATATTTTAATTGTTTAATGTTAGCCGGTAGCATCATCCGTCAGTTGTAAAAGCAGTAGACAATCAACACCTATGTGATCTCTGCAACAAGTGATCCATAGAGATAGGGTCACATCCTCAGTTGTCTGATGCAAGTATCCTCGTGTTAACGGGGATGCTAATTTGCATCCTGCTCTCAAATTGCTAAAAGAAGGTAGACTGGATACAGAATGATGCACATTTAAAGACGTTACATTTAGAAACTAGACGCGAGTACAAGTTGGTGCCGCTTGAAGCGGCTTTACATTCTGAAAGCCAAAGTTTTCATAACTTCAGATACATTCACGTAACATGTGGCTATGGTGTGTCGCTATTTTAAGATTTTCACCCTTCAGGTTGATTAGAGCAAAACCAAACAAAGAAACTGAACACTGAAAAGAAGAAAAGAAAAAAAGAGGAGCTCATCACATGACACACCTAACAACTGGTTGTATGATTGGCATATGAGACCGTACGAGTCACCTTTGTGGCAATGTCTGCAAATAGTGACACTCTTAGACGTGCTGCTTCTCTTACCCCGGTACATTCACGTTGCTTTTATACTTAGTATTAGTATTTGGTATTTTCTGACAACTGACCTCAGAGAATAAATCTCCCATCCTTCCATTCGTAACATTTTTCTTTGCATCTATCACAAAACTACTTCCCTTTTCAGTTTAATCCCAAAATCTAATTTCCCCCACGTTCCTAAAACACCTGGGTTTGTGCTTTTACAGGGAATAATATGGCGTCTTGCAGGGCAGGTAGCTATTCTTATTGTTATTTATAACCCTAAATTGGGTCAGGCCAAAACAACATATCTTATTTGTATTCCCACAGCAACAAAGGAGCTGTTGGTGAGAGACTGCAAAAGAAGCTCCTGCGCATCCAAGCGGAACAGCATCACCAGCGTCCACATTAAAACAGAGCAAGTCTCTGGGCTGAGTGGCAAGTCTCTCCAAATTTATCGTGTTTATTATTATTTTTTTAATGGAGGAAACCCAATTAAACATTTGAGTCTGCTTAACAATGCAGAAAGTTGGCTGCTGACTAATGTTTGAGGATGTTATTTCAAATGGAAGCGTAGGGAGTGAACTGTTATTGTGTCTCTCTGTTTTTCTCGTGCAGAATTAAAGTTCACGAGCAAAGTCGAAGGTGAGTACTGAGCCTCTTCCTTACCGCAGACAGTTTCATTGTACCCCGAAAGCCTCTGTTTTCTTTCCCACCCGTCTTTTGTCCTTCATTTATTAACTTCGTTTAGATTTGCTCCAATTTGTCTGTCTCACCTCAGTGGCCATTTTGAAAAGAGGGCATAAACAAGAGCCCTGCCGTCAGAAGGAGTCATTTTTAAACAGAGCTTCCCTCCAATCCATACCGCATTATCTGAGCCGCTCCTTCACCTTTTCAGGTTTCCCGCTATGAAAGAAATTCGCGTTCAGACAATGTGAAACGCCTTTCAATCAGAGCGCGCCTTATTATCTTAATGACTGCAGTGAAAATACGGTGTTCTTGGAGAGTGTGGGCCATAAAACCAAGGTGTCTACAGAGCCCTTGTTTATCACCTTTTCCCCGACTGAGTCACACCCAAATGTCACTTTCAGATTCACGATACATATTAAAAAAAGAGTCAGATTGAGGAATGAGCTACTGCAGCCGGCAGGTTTAACACTTAAAGTCATATTTGATCAGCCCATTAGCTGTGCCGGAAAGCGTGCTCAGCAGGCTCTTTTACATATGCACAGATGATAAATAACGCCGCGGGTTAATGTCCACTCCAGACTTAAAGAAGAACGCCAGTGTCAGTGGGAAGGGATCCACGGTCATCACCGGATGGAAACTGATCAGGAGGCAGTTCCTGGCGCTCTTTATCAAGCGCTTCCACTACGCCCGAAGGAGCCGCAAGGGACTCATTGCCCAGGTAATGGCCTCGGTGTGTCATGTTGATGGATTAAAGGGTTATACTAGGAGGGGTTGCATGGGTGGATCAAGGAGGATTCTATGAAATACATGTTGGCTTTCCAAGCCAGTTCCATATGTGATAGAGAATGCTGATTTAAAATCCGGAGGGAATAGTCATGTCATCTATTTTTGATGGAGTCAGTAGTCGTGGAATTGAAGGTGTGGGAAAATAAACACAGAAGGGGGTATGTATTTATATAAAAAGAAAGAGTTTGAAATATTTGAAGAGCAGCGACGTGCCCAGGAAAGTGCGCGTACAATAATCATCTTTACCTCCCAAAGGAGGCCATGTATTATACCAAAGAACACTCAAGGGACTATAGAGGCTAAATATGGCGTGAACAGAGTGTTTATTGCTGCTCGGTTCTCATAAATCACTTCCTGCGTCGATACCTGGGACCAGGAGCCAGTTTTGAGGCGTCCCCCTTCACATTTCGACCCAAAGTCGCGCCCCATCCCGGCCCGGGAGACCGTTAATCCATCAGCGCGGAGGGCGAGCTGATGAAATGCGCGTTGGCTCGCTCCAGTTAGAGCGCCGTCACTTTCACCTGATGCCTGTGACTGGCACCCCGAGAGGCGAAGTGACGCCTGTGATTTGTTTTTCCCTCATTCCGCTCTATGCTAATCATGTGTTCTTTCCGCTAGCCGCGTATTAAATGTGATCGCGTAACAATTACATCGATGACAGACTCCTATTAGCCTATTAAATGTACGTCTATATTGTTTTGTTCCTCGTAAACATCATTTCAAAAAGTCAAAACCAATAAAGAGGCAGATATTAAACGAGTCACAACCAATTTCGGAAAGTAGCAATTTCAAAGCTTTTTTTTCTTCTTCTTCTTCTTTCACACACAAGTTCTAAAAAGTGTGTTGTGATTTGAATTGTCTTGGCACGCGCCGCCCATCTGCGTTCATAGCCGTTATGTAAATGCCAGCTAATGCCGTCAGTCATGACAGCTGCCGAGATGGCGAAGTAATCATGAGCGAAAGCGACTGAAGTGCAGCTCGTGTCACACTCGTGTGAGAGGAGGAGAGAGAGAGACAGATGTAAAGGGAGCGAACGGTGTCTCACCTTTGTGAGGTGCGCCTGTTCTGCTTGTAATTTGCTGCAGTACCAATCCCCATTAGTCACTGTCAGTCCCGGACGTCCCTCTTTAGCGCGGACGCAGGGCGGGATAGAGGGATAAGTAAGAGTGCGTACAAGGGTGTGCATTGTCTGCAAGGGCGCACCTCGTACCTCTTCCCCCCCCCTTTTTTTCATTTGGCTAAAGGCCCCCCCTCCCTCCCTCTGTCCCGTCATGTCAACAGCTCCCATTGTCAGCAGATATGATTGTGCGGTGAGGTAATCTGCCGGAATACAAGCAGTTAGGGGAGTATAAAAGAGATTATGGCATGTAACACAAAAGGAGTGATTTATGGGAATGAAAGTTGGGCGCAGGCGAGCCTTGGCAATGTCAGAACCGGGGAGAAGCGGCTACTGGTCGCGTTGTAGTGGACGAGCCGAAGGCTCCTGAAGCTGCAGCGAGCGTGCCGTGAAGCGGCGGCTGATATACTGTACACCGCTTTTGTTTTTTAATCCAATTACTGCCACAGTTTCTGGCCTTCTTTTTGTTTACTGCTCTGGATATGATCTCCCTGCTATTAACTACCTGGCACGTCTTGTCTCGGCGCTGTCGAAAGAAAAGACCGCATTACCGCACCAGTAAAAAAAAAATATCCAAGATATCCAAGTCGCCGCTTTAATGGAAGGTGCCGAAATAAAGCTGTTACTCACAAATGAAATTGGGCAGACATAAACGTTTTGTTGAGTAAACAAACTCAATCTAATGAGCCTTTTGACTTTGCAGGGAATAAAACACGTCTTAATCGTGTTTAGCTGTTTATACCCCGTTTGCATATAATCCCGCCTCTTCCTTAAATCCCCACCAAACTTGAGAATGCGATAAACTCATGCATTGTTCATGGGGGTGCTTTGGCTTTGTGAGGCATAATGACTTTTCTCTGCTTTTTTTCAGATCTCTCTCTCTCTATGGAAGAAGTACCAGCTGTCACCTGCAATTACTGTCGAGAGAGAGAGAGAGAGAGAGAGAGAGAGAGAGCAGGCAAAAAAGAATAGTTCTTTTTTTTTTCTTCACGGTCTGCCATTAAGCTTTTCAGTCTCATTGCCGCTCTTTATCTTTCTTTCAAGCACATGTCCGCGGCTGCAGCTCCATTCAGTGAAGTCGGGATTTTCAATTGTAGCATCTTGAATTGGCCCCGGCGAATCGCGCGCACCCCGCAATTAATCAAGTGTCCGCAAACTCCCCCCACCCCCGACCTACAAGTGATTAAACATTAAAGATATCTTGCATTTTTCCCGCTGACCTTTTTTTTGTCAGCCCCAACAATGACGTGCAAAGAGAATTACGCGACGGAGAAAAGACGATTGGAATAACGGGGTGGCGGCGTCGGCGGTGGCGGTGGCTGGGAGGAGTGTTGGGGAAGTGTGGTGGCATCTGGTTTAAGAAAAAAAACACACACACACACACACACACACAAAAGACAAGAAAATAGGGAGAAACTAATTATATCCGAGTGGCCAGATGATGGTGGCAGCGCTGGAAGTGTTTAATCAAACTCATAAAGCGTGCAGAAGAGCCCAAACAAGTTGGTGGGGAGCATATTAATGTGCGCACATTATTGCCGCGCTCCCGCGTTATTGTTGATTGCATCAGTCATTTTGCAGCACGTAATGACAGTGGAGGGGCTCGGGGAAGGGGCGCGACGAAATGGATCTCGCTTTGAGTCTTGTGCTGTCGCGCTTGCCCTTACCGTCCGCGCAGGCGCCCCCGTGCGGGCCACACAACAATGCGTTTTGCTTTGTTTAAAGGAGTCAGCTATAATTTTACCACCCATAATCATGTCATTGTGTGCTGTATAACGTTTGCGTTGGTCATAAAATGAGCACAGTTAAAGCAATACATGGCGCAGCAGCTCTTTGACACAAATGAAGCTGGATGGAGTCAAGTTCCTCGAGTGACATGCTTTTAATCTGAAGGAAAAATCGTACAGTTGTGTTGTCTTGTGTTTTCGGATTTTCTTGCCCGTGTAGGTGTACAGCGCAGGAATCACTTTGTTTGGCAATCAAATGTCATGAGCAGAGGAGTGACGGAGACGCTGTAATGAGGTAGTTTGACTTCATCTTTGTCACCGTCCTCCTAGGTGGTCTTGCCTGCTGTTTTTGTGTGCCTGTCTCTGATCTTCTCGCTCATCGTCCCACCATTTACTGAATATCCAAATCTGGAGCTGCAACCCTGGATGTACGGCCTGCCTCAGACTACCTTTTTCAGGTAACCGGATTAGATTCTTAATTTTATTTTTTCCACAACCTGTGATATTTTTTCTTGAAGTGGGTGAACTATTCTTTAGCTGTTTATAGTAATAGCCTTGTACCCATTGTATGAACCTGTCATATCACACTCTGTTGCTATTACCCAGAAGCAACAACATTTTCCAGGTAAGAATCTTCTAGCGAGCGATGTTTAGTGTTATCAGAAGCAGGGATCGAACGATTCAAAGAAGTGGGAGCAGGAGCAGCAAAAAGGACGCAGAAACTTTAAACTTCAAAGAAATCAAGAGAAAAAAAATCAAAGGAAAAAAGATATCACAGTAGTGCTCATGCTGTTTGATTGCAGAGAGTTTTTTTTTTTCTCTCTCTCTCTGCCTTACTGAGGTCGTCAATCTGGACACTGTCCCCTTGGCGTCAGCTTTCTGTTCTGTTCTGAAGAATCATGCTCGGTGACAGGACACGGCCTTGGCGGACGCCAGCGCCCGCTGAAAATAAACTTGACTTATTGAGGAGGATGTGGACACACAGCATAAAAAGAACAAACAAACGTGCACCACCATGAAGAGCTTTGTTGGAAAGAATAAGAATAATAAGAAGAAAGGCATAGCGCTTAACAATACTTAACTTATGTTCCAAACTCACACTAGTAGGCTCAAAATATCTACCAGAGGCTCTATCTCACTCTGTAACATCATAAGTGCTGTAAAAATGCCAATTGAATTCTAATATGCATCACTGGTCACAGCATCTGTCCAAAGTATCAAAGTAATATTGACACTGCATTCATAATCTGTTCTTGTGACACAAAGCTGTCGTCGCTTATCAGCCCTGCAGGTATTTCATTCCCCCTGGCAGCACTTTGTAGAAACTCACTTTGAAGGTGTCAAGGCACAATTAATCGTAACCTGAACCCTGTTTATTTACGAGACAATCGCGCCTCTCGGTCAAAGCGAGACGCCAATCTCTTTGTGTTTGTTAATGTATTGATACACTTTTGTTTGCTAGGATATAATGTGAAGCTCATATTCTAGTCCAAACAGAAAAAAAATACAGTTTGTATTATCTTTCTTACTGCTTCGCTCAGTTTTACAGTGGAATTGTCGAGTCATAATGCAAATGACAAACAATTTGTGAACATTTCATTCTTGAATTTAGTCACAGCACACAATTCAAAGTGCAGGTCATGGAGGACGCCGATGCTATTACTTTTGCAAGTTATCCACGGTTAAAATGTGAGTCATTTTCTAAAATCTTCGAATGATTCACCACACATTTAGAAAGCTTCTCGGCCGTCCTGTTCCTGAAAAATTACTTGTTTTTCGAGTAGTCCAGTAGTACACAGTACTCTCCCAGACTTTAACTCAATTTGATGCCAGCAACGCAGCTAAACATCCAAATGCAGATCTGCTGAATCGTACTTATTCCGTCTTTCTGCAGGGCTGAAAGACTCAAAATAGTCTGTCTCTGTCCATGGTGCTGAAACACTCAAACCTAGTTTCTTTGCCGTCACTATTTTTCCCACTCTGATTACTTCCTCCGTGGTGTACATGGAGTCATCATTAGTACTTAGCAACAACAGCCACACTAAACAGATAAAGATGTCATAACATTCCAAAGTATACAGAAAATATATGTGCAATTAAGTTCAACGACACAGCAGATTTAAAATTGAAGGAGCCTCTGTTCACAATGACAGCTTCGAGTAGCGTCCTGTATAAAGAAATTCATCTAACAGCATTTAAAGAGTCACATGACAGAGGCATTTCTCCAGTTTCTGCCGAAAAGTTAGATTTTTGTCTCTCCTGACCATACCGCATTTTCCAAATAATCTACATTCTTATCTAAATGTTGTGTAGCACACTTCAAATGCGCTTCAACGTGCCTTTTCTTCAGTAATGAAAACCTCCGGGGTGATCGTGCATGGAAAACCACAGAGGTGAAGTGCACTGTACAGTTTTCTCTGTGACCGATGTACGTGCTGGGATCAGGTGTGTCTGGAGCTCTTTTCCAGAGGTCTTTGGCCACCTGACTACACTTCTGACTAGCTTTCTTACTTCCCTCACAAAGAGGTCCTGCGCATGGTCAATGATGTAGTGATATTGCTTCCACTTGTGGATAATGGCCCCAATGGTGCTTATAAGAGCGTTTAGGAGTTGCGAAATCTGTCATTAACCGGGCCGTTGCTATGTTGCTCAACAGCGTTGTTTATGGAGGTCCGGGGAAAGCTTTTTGCCTCTAGCCATCATGACACGCTTATTACGTGACAGCTTGGTAAAGAACATGATTCATTTACTTGCATTCAGAGGTGGGTAACCCCCCTTTTCAAAGAGTGGAAGTGCTAATCTACCAACATGCAGTAACCCAGCTGATTCCAATTAGCACAGGCAGGAAAACTAATCAGTCTAGGATCAGCTGCTGTAGTGCTTTTGCTTACTGTGTTCAGTTTTTTTTTTCCTGTGTCATTCTACTTTATTGCACACTTTTCATGGACTGGAATGCCATGATTTCTTTATCTGTATAGCTATATTGAGTTAATGTCAATGTCAGCTTTAAATTTTATTTGAAAAGCTGCATTGGAGACGCTTAATGAAAGCATTTCTGACATGTTCAATTTGTGTTTACCCCCACCGTATACCCTTAAATAGTAAATGTTCCATTTCTTGCCAGTTTCACATTCTGTTCGTCATGTTAACACAATACAACGTGCGACAAGTGGGAATAAAATCCTGGTTCGCAAAGCATGAGAGCAGAGCCTGTTCCTCAGCTGACTTTGTCACATAGTCTTTGTGGCAGATCTCCTGGGAATCGTGTGTGGAACTGTGTGAAACTGGCGTGTGGTGAGTTTCTCGGACATTCCCTCTGGCCAATTATGAAATATTGTCTTTTCTCTCGAGTGGCTTTTGAACAACCGTCTCCATGGCAACTGTGGCATTAAAAGTTGTGTGCATTTCCATCTTAAAGGTTCTTTCGTAAGATCACTGCAGCTCTTTTTATTGCCTTTTAAGTCACACATCAGCAACCTATTTTACTTGTTTTGGCGAAACTGGATGCAGATTGGTTCATGGTGAAAATATGTTCTGGTTCTTCCTCTGATTTTCTTGGAGGATAGTAAAGTGAAATGCTGCAAACTACAGCTGCTGTTGTCTAACGTTAGCTCAGTTTGTTAGCCAGGCTGTCCAGACTGTGAGCTTAGTGTTTGTACCATGGCAAAAAAAAAAAAAAAAGACAAAAGGAAGAAGGAAAAAAGAGGGAGAGAGCAAGCAAGACGCCGTTAAGAACTAATCCGGGGCTGATTTTCACTTGTTGAAGAGAGCTTTATGAAATAAACAGCCGAAAGACAGATGCTGAGCTAAGTCTTGTGTTGTTGCACTTGCTTAGTGTTTGGCTGTTAGCAAAGTTGTCACCTCACTTATTTTAATTATAAGTAATCATAACCAATACACGTGAGGAGCTGTTAAAATTTACGACAGTGGTATAGCACTCTGGTGCCAATTTCTATGAAATGTTGTTTTACTGGTTTTGGTTAGAAATTGAAATGAGATATCAGGTAATATTAACATTCCCGGTAATAGATCACAAACACTCTCTTTGGTTTCATTTTCCGGTAATAAAATGTAGCCTTCATTTGACTTCTAATATTGTCACAGCTCTTACATCTATGATGTTTCATTTTGACTAGATGAACCATTCATTAGTTCCACTCTTTCTGTGTGTATGCACAAGTCTTCATTTTGAAACTGTCCAATAGTTTTATTACCTTGAATAACGTGGTAACTCAGCCATTGTTAATTGCAAAACAGATGGCTGCACATAATCCCTTTTTACAATGGGACGACTTCAATTGCGCTCACTGGTGGTCAAGGAAATGACCGCATGACCTTCATGGAGGCGCCTCTAAATGAGACAATGAACACTGTATTAATCCAAGTGGTTGGCTGGGCTGTGGCCACAGCTGGCAGAAAGCCAATTGCAGTGGTCTTTATGAAACGCTGTGTTTTAACTCCCACGGTACCTTTAAGATAAAGGGCAGAGTGTGTGTGGTTAGTAATGAGAATGAAATTGGAATGGGAAGATTGTTTAACTGAGACACAGGGCTTCGATATGTACAGGACACTCAGATAATAATGAAAGGCTTTGAAGAGCCTATATTGTACACGGAATCTTGAACAGGCTCTTATCAATATGTGCTTGCACAAGAATACACATCGGGACAGAGCTGAACTCAAGCTAGAGAGAAAAAGTTCACATCACTGTACAGTTAATGTTGTTCTGAAAAGACACTCTTAACTCTCTTCATTAAAATAACCCCGGTGGCATGCAGCATCATTGTCGAGCATTTACTTGAAGTGCATCACATCCGATCGCCCTGTGTACATGCCCTGATTCAGGCCTCCATGGATCTCAAGATACTTTTAAGATTTATGACCATCTAAGCGCCCGTTCTTTGCCAATGCGGAAGATAGATTAGACGGAAATCCTAATCAACTGTGATGGAGGACAGATTGGAAGACTTAAAGTCCTAACTAGTTGTGACATTTCATTGCATTCCAAACAATGATAGATATCTGAGATTTTTTTCACTTGATTCAGTGGAACTACTCTAAGTATTATTTGTCCCTATAGGGGCCGGGGATCGAACTGAACTGATACTGAACCCCAAATTGCTCCTGAAGGCTGCGGCATCAGTCTGTCAATGTATATGAATGTGATTAGCTCCTGAGATGATGAGTAGTTGGCGCCATGCGTGGCAGCCAATGCCATCAGTGCATGAATGTGTATATGAATGGTTGAATGAGATACGTAGTATAAAAGCGCCTCGAGTTGTCAGAAGACTCGAAATGCGTGATTTAAGCGCAGTCCTTTTACCATTTACTGGTCTATATCAAACATAGGTTTTTCACTTTAAGATCAAAATATATTTGCTATACAAAATAACAAGAATAAAGGTTAAAAGTCAGACTTGGCTTGCTCTGCTCAACGATTGACTGTTGACAGTCTTCTACTTTGAGGTGACATGATGTCTGGTTGCTTAGACCAAGGATTTTCAATATTATCAAGGCCACACAGGTCATTCTGTGAATCGATATAGCTGTTTAAGATAGAGTCCATCACGGCACTCTGACGTCCATTGGAATGACAAATAGATCTTAGCTGATCACTAGTCATGACCACAGAGACTTTGATTAATGTTTCCATTTTGAATGTCTAGATGGGTAATTTTAATGTAAATCGGTACAGTTATCCCCAAGAATTGAAGCGTAAAGCTGAAACTGTGGCGCACGGAAATGCCTGAACGTGTCTTTGTATTGATTTTCCTCCCAATATTTTACAGCAATGATCTGCCAGATAATGTGGAGGTATCTCGGGTGGTGAAAACCATGGTGGACGCGCCTGGCTTCGGGACTCGCTGCATGAATGGAAACCCAATACCGTAAGTGCTTTTGAGTACACAAGAAGCCTAAAAAACACTGTTGGTGCGTCCGCATGCATTTGTGCCAATATAAAGTATAAAGTGTTGTGCTTTGCGAGTGGTTTATGTGTGGCTCGAAGCCACTTGTGTATGCACATATGCAAACACTGAGCTACGCATGTCTGAGCATGTGTCTGTGCCTCCTTCAAGAAATCCTGCTGCAGAAATAAAACAAGCTGGTGGAAAGCAGCGCTCTGCGTGTGTACAGTATGTTTGAAAGCCAAACGACCATCCTGTTTAGAATAAGCTGAATAATGAATACCGCTTTAAACTTGAAAATGAAATGGAATTATTACTGAGCTCGGGGCCCCACATAGTTCACAAGTGCTTGTGCATAACGAATGCTGTGAGCGACTTACTTTGCGGAAGTTCTTCAAGAGCAGACCCCCTATCTTTCTTACTCTGGGGTATTATCTAGCAGCCTTTAAAATATATATGACTTATTGTCTATACTAAGTGAGTATAAAGAAACACCTCCTGTTAACATAATATCTGTAATATTTGGTTTTGATCCCTCTTATTCACTTCACTAATCCTCAAGCTTTGCTCTTAAGCGTTTTATCATGCTTCAGCAGTTGCAGTCAAGATAAGACAGCATATTGTGCATATGATTTTCAGCAGATGTGGGTGGCAGGTGTCACTTATCACCAATTAAAAGCACATATTGCCTCCATTGTTTTCTCTTAGGAAGTTACCGTGTTCCTCTAGTGGCTCTGATTGGTTCACTCCATCTGTGGATCAGTCCATCACTGACATCTTCCTCAACGGGAACTGGAGCATGTCTAATCCTTCTCCCAACTGTCAGTGCAGCACTCCTAAACGGACAATCATGTTACCTGACTGTCCACCCGGAGCAGGAGGGCTCCCTCCACCTCAGGTTAGTCTCTCACACTGCAGCTTGTGGCTTTTGGTAGGAGGTTAGTGTTGTCGTTGGAGCCACCATTATGTGTTTTTAAGCTGTGTCTGTCTGGGGTCCCTCGAGCAAGACGGTTAAAACCTGCCTGAACCACTTGGGGTACTACGCCCAGCTGCCTGTGCTCCCTTGACTCTTGGTAAAATGCCTACACTTATGTATGTGTGTCACAATGTTATATAAGATACACTGCAGCAAAAGTGTGGAATGTTCTAAATATTAGAAAATACATCAGTGACACGACAGCACAAAGAAAAAAAATACTTGTCATGGAAGCTTTTGGCTTGCAGTCTGAAATTCCCAGTCAGCATCATTTTGATTTGAAAATGTAAAGGTACTTACTAACAAGGAATTTGCATTGCATTGCAAAATGTAAATCAGCCTTTTGTGCTGCCTCTCTTTTGTGAACTAGTGTGCGTGCATGAAAGTAGGACCAAAACTGATTCCACTGAAAATATACTGAATTGGTGAGTGAGAATGCTTCAGCTTGTAGCTGCTAAAAATTCAGGTAAAATATATCCAGCCAAGCCATGCCTTTGACCTTTTGGCATCTTTTAGGACATTTTACTGCATGCACTAGCCGAATAGACTTCACAAAGAGCTTCAGCTTTTCTCCTCACATCACAAATCCTGTGAGATTTGCGTCTCTAATCCTCCTGAAGTCAATACCAGTCCTTTATAGGCCATTACTTTAACAATATACATGACCAAATGCAGCTAGGGCAAATGTTGCATGGTCGGACCCAAAGAGGCTTCATCCAGGTCGGGATCGATGGGCATGCCTGCCTACCAGCCGCCACCTGCCGACAGAACCAATCACAATAAAGAGACAAAGCAGTGTCTCATTTGGAGCTAACTGGTTTGCACTGCTGTCTCTGCAATGATAATGAGAAATCTAAGCTTGAGAGGGAGTAGATTGAGAAGCTGCCAACTTCACTCTAATGTCATCTTATTAGAGTCGGCTTTGTCTGTTTACTCTGGTTTTGTGGCTTGTTCCTGCATTTCGAATTTGAATGTCTCATTCCTAACCCCACCTAAATCGGCCAGTGTTCTGTTCCTCTTGGACTTTTACGACGGTCGAGAATTTGTTTGTGGTAGTTTACCCCAGATGGAGGGAGAAGGAGATTTGGCTACAAAACATCATTGCATTGATCACTAGTCTGGTAACACTTGATGTTGGTAATCTTGCACAGTCATGCTTTCTGTTCACATGCCGTAGCATGCCAGATGAACTGATGGCAAAACGTGGCAACAGTTTGACAATCATAATGGATGTCTTTGTCATGATGAGACAACATTTCTGCTAAATATTTCAAGAACTTTCAATCAGCACTCGCAAATCATTTGGGGCCTTGGGGTGATAACTCACGCAGACTGGATTGTGCATTGGTGGGCAGTCTTTGGTGTAAATGGATTGCAGAAGTGGGAAGATGTGGCTGCAAATCTAGCGTTATGTGTGTCTGGCTTTCGATTCTACATCTAGCGAGTCTCCAAATGTTTCACTTCACAGAGACTAGGGATATTCTCAGAACTTTCATTGCTAATGTTGGCTAGAAAGAGTTACAGAGGTAAAAGAAAATCTACTTTGATAAAGGAATACAAAGTCTTTAGGGTAGTGACATGTAGAAGTCATGTGCTTGTTGAACATCTAATGTGGGACATCCATTTTCAGTGTTGATTGTTTCCGGTAAGGTGCGTCCTTGCATGTCCAACTACTTTGCATTTAGGAATCCCCTGATGATCAAAGAATAGGTATACTGAGATCTGCTCCTGCACATCATGTGCATATATCTGTGTTCCAGTGTTGTGTAACATTCACAAAAGTCCTTGATATGTATTCATCCATTTCTGAATAGCTATTATTGGCGATGATTTGAAGAAAAAAATGTTCCGTGAATCTTCCACTTCAGTTAAACAGCAGAGAAATAGAGGAAATCTCAACAAGGCACAGTCTGTCCCGACCACTGTCTTGCGGTCTGAGTTCAAGTTTGAAATTCTGTTTAGAAATTATGGATGTGTTTCAGTTCAAAAGACAGCATCTGAGGTGGTAGTGCATTAGTGCACATGGCATGATGTGTAACCTGCACATTTGTGAAGACACCATGGAAGTTACAGCCACAGGTTTTAGATCAACATATGCCGACGTCGTGAGTAAGTGAGCAGCTGAAATCCTACATCAAGCAAGAATGAGAAAACATTACACTTTCGAGATGACAACAATTGGTCTCCTCGGCTCCCAGGTGGTGATGCAACACAGTGGTAAACACCGCCCTGTGCCAACTTTTTTGAATGGTGTTTGCTGGCGTCACATCCAAAAATTTCCAAAAACAATCCAATTTGCAATTTTGTCAATTTGCAAAGTTTAGCACGTGCTCACTTTGTTTCTATATATATATATATATATATATAGCAGGTCAAGAGTGTATGCCACAGAAGTGCTGTAGATCCTCTGAAACACGGGGATTAATCTGAGATGCAGCCCAGCACCGTGTGCCAGGTTTCTGTAGTCATAAAGTAACTGAAACATTTTGAACTTCAGGTAACACTATTGGAAAAAAAAACTGTTTTTGTGACTTTAATCCAACATTATTATGCAAGTTAAACTACATCAACATAGCCTGAAGCCTTGTGAGTGAATCAAGTTTAAAAGTCATAAGTGACTTAGAGCAAATGTGTATTTTTGATGTTAGAATTAAAATACCGTTATAGCTCATTAATGTTCCACTTTGTGGGGGAATGAAATTACACAATAAATAGTTATGCTTCCCGGTGCTTGAAAATGCCTTACGAGTTGAAAGTGTCAGTTCTTACATGTCTATGATATACATTTTGCAAAGCAGCAAAGCTTCTTTTAGCTTCAGTTCTTAAGAGAAGTGAGGGAGTGTTGGGAAGAGATATTCTAGCCAAGAATGTCAAAAATAATTTCTCTATAACCGCGATTGCGTTTTCCCCTTCAGTATTTGAACGGACTTGGGAGATGTCATCTTGAAAGGACAAATGGGACATTCGTTTAAAAAAGACTGAAAAGCCGATCTGACTTCCAACAGACAGGACATGAAATGGCACAGTTTGAAACAGCAGGGCTCCTCCGCAACTCTTTTATTTCCCTTCCATCCCCCTATACCTCCCCCTATACAATGGTCCAGGCTATGTAATGTGCCATTTCACACCCTCCACAGATCAGTAATGCCTCGTTGAACCTGTGAGGCTCTCTCTCTGCGTGCTCCTTTCGGTGACAAGGCCATCCGGGGCCACATTAATGGAGCGACTGTCCAGGTATCATGTTATAGGATGATTGTTGAGACAGTCAAACAAGAGAAGTGCCCTTTGTGTAACCTTTTCCTTCTCCTGACGTTCGGTCCTCGCTTATGACAGCACTGTCAAGGAGTCTCCCATTTGTTGAGACGATACTTGTATCTTTGTATCTTCCTGGTACCTGCTAGGCCATCAAGGTCTATCTTTCTAACCTTCTTCTTTATTTTGCTCTTTTCCTCCTCTATACCTGCTACTTCAGGTAAAAACAGTCTCACTCAACGAGCTGAATCTTTTTTTTCTGTTATTTTATGAATTTCTACCGCTTTGCTACTTAACTGGATTTTTACTTCATCGTGTTGTGCTGTGGTGGGTACTTTTAGTACACTTAGCCTGAGTAAAAACACCATTTATGAAGGCCAATTCTTGCCTACGTCTTATTACATTCACTTGCATCATTTCTCCTTTATTTACAACATCTTATTTTGTTCCAATCCAGATCCTGTAAAAGGATATTAAAATGGACTCTCATTTTTGCATGGAAACAACCTTGAGGACATTGAGTTATTATCATGCAGCAAGATTATTGCCAGTCATCTCCCACTGTGGCTAAAGGAACTTTGAATTTAGGATAAAAAACCGTTACAAGAGGGGAGCATTTCTATGCAACGCGCACGCTGTGAACGGCCGTGTTTTCTCTGTTCATCACCGCCTTTTTGCATAATGCAAACGCTTTATTTATTTGGCAGGGGTCAGTTTTTGTGTAGCAGTAAGCCAGCAACCGTTGCTGCCTTTTATTTCATCATCCGACGGTTTGAAAGATTTATAAAGTGTGTGAGTTCATATGGCAGAAAGAGACTGTAATACAGCCGGATTTTCTGAGCTCGGAATGACCATTTCTGCACCAGTCTAGTTTCTTTATAAATGACAGTGAATGAAAACAATTGCAACACATAACCCTCTACACCTCTCCGCCCTTATTTGCCCCCTTCTGTTAACTGCAGTGCACCAGTGGCCCATAACCCATAGTTTGTAGTTTAAAATGTAGTGTAGTGCTTAAGGTCATGAGTTATACAGTGTGGCCATCATGCTGAATTATACAGTACGGAGTCCAAAGAGAGTACAGTTCTTGCACGTGGTGGGGTAGGATAAATATTGTTGACATGCTGCTCAACACACATATGCAATTAGGAGTTCGAGGCATGCGTGCCCATGTGCAAGAGGAAAGCGTGCATTTTTTCATTGCGTACCTGTAGAATGTGGTCCATCGCAGGAGGGGCCATACATTAATGCAAGTCCAAGACCACCCACAGAAGCCGAGCACATTGTGAGGATGTATTCCCTTTGACCTGAAAGCTTCCCCTGTTGAATAAATCATGACAAAGCTTCACACTAGTTTTCTTTTTTATCTTCTTTTTTTTTTCCTGCCCATCATCCGAATATGCCCTTGAGAAACTACAGAAAAGACGAGAGAGAAAAAAACATGGACACATCGCGGCAGGAGGTGGTGTGAAATCATTGTTTCCATGGAAATGGCAGGCAACAGTAAGCCCATTATCAATTCTGAGGTATTGACTCTTGTTCACTGGTGATATTTAACCTTCATAGATGAATAGGCCGCCATGCGTGCAGAGGAATTGATAAAGCCGCCACGTTCACTGAATTACGATTGATGTCTTTATCATTTGGAGACTGGCCTAACTACAGCTTGCTTGCAAATTACTCTCCTTGGCCTCATCTATCAGACTATTGAAGTTGGGCATTGGCTTACCATTTATGTGAGGGGGGAAAGAAAAGAGTTCTGCAAGGGAAGGAACTACCATTATCTTATTTAGTTTGTTCGTTTGAGAGAATAAAGTCTCTCAATTAGAGTATTTGTTGCACCTTGAGAAAAGAAAGCTTTTGTGTGGCCCATTCATTTAAAGGATCTATAATGCTACATAATAATGTTACAATGTCAAATGTTCATAAAAAATTTGGCCAAAGTTTCAAGTAATGAGGTAAATGTATGTAAAAGCTATCCCTGTGGGCAAATAGCTGAAGTTTCAGACTATGTGTACCACATTTCCAATGCCTGGACATCGGCTCATCATGGAGGTATTTAATTGGTCGTCTCCTCCAGGCACAGCACATCCACAGAGTACAATGGCAGCCCCATCCACCCACTTAGTCTGTCGGCTTTTATATTTTCTGGTTTTCGTTCTGATGTCCTCCAGTTTCTTGGCCTCAGTTCTCTGTGTGAGAGTTTACTGATGGCGATATGTCTTCTATACTTCTTGGTAAGTAGTTAACCACTAACAAAGTTGAAGTTCAGGCCAGAGTCCTGGTACGAGAGTTGTATTAAACACCAACACTCCCTTAGTGCTCTGAGCTCCCTGTCCAGGCAGTGCTAGCTAAAAGGAGAGCTAGCTAGTACACAGCTAACTAGCTAACGTCAGCTACAGTTAATGTAAAAAGCAGCTAACTGCCAACAACATGTAAATCCCATCTGTCCATCAGGAAACTCTATAAATCAATGAAAGTGAAAGCAGCAAGTTGAACAGCTGGAGGCCATCAGAGGGAAGACTAATAAATATTTTCTTTGTAAAATATGATCCAGTCTCAACAGAACCATACAATTAATTCAGTTGTTTTTCTGGGCCCCCCAGAATCTCTACGCTCCGACAGGCTCTTTCTTCCAGCCCAGTTCTCATCACATTTGAGTCTGCTAAACAGTATGTTAATCAAATTCAGTGCTCCATATCGCTACTGTCCAAGCTGAGTTTCTGAAGTGGTCATATGCTGTCGAGCACAACGGCAAGAGGTCAAAGCAGTGCTCACAGGCGCTCGGTGCAGCCAGTCAGCAGGCAAAAGTTGGCCAAGCAGAAGAAAGTGGGCTTTTTAGATGTGGGGGGCCTGAAAAGACAGCTTGTTTCAGACGGCGGTTGAACTGACTGGCTGCGTGAAGGGGCAGTATAAGATTAATAAGAATGTTTTCAAACTGTGAGTTATGCAAAGCTAGTTCTGGAAATAAAGCTGGAAATGAGAATAATAGGTCCACTTTAAATTCAGAACATAAAGTGAGCAGGACTGACCTGATCATGCCGGTCAATGAAGCCATAATGAATCTGTAAACTTTACATCTGTGGGCAGGTTTTTTTTTTCTACAACAACAGCTGTTGGCAAAGAACAAATCGAGATCGGCGCCAAATCCCTGCCAGTCCATACCCGACCCGGCGAACACAACAGCCTGACACATCCTTTTCCTGCTGGGCCCTGTTGATTTGTCATTTTGACTCCCAACACCCACAGATCCATTTTAGTGGAAAACGACGTGTCCAGAACCTGCCTCTCAGCAGAAGGCAAGAGATGCTCGAAAACAAAAGCAGAAAGGTCACTGAATTGTGCGGCGAGGCAACTGGCGGGCGAGGCAGTGATTTCCCTTTGTCGCGGCTAAAGAGAACAGAAGGTGTGCGGATGAAAATCTGTCATCGGCTGCGGATGTTTGCAACGTCTCCGATCTGGCACGGAGTAGCCAGAGCAGCTTGTAACCGCGTGTTTGTGATCCAGCGAGTGCTTTACGCGCCACTCTGGCTATTATCTAATGGCATTGTTCGGTTCCGTTCAAAGTGATTGTTGTGTTGAGATCATATCGGACATAATCACACAACGAGACGCTATGTGCTGAACTGAAGAGCTGCTCCTGAAATACAAATAATGGAACGCCTACGCACAATTACACAAAAGACCGCCTGTCACTTCCACTACAAAGTCATCACGGTGTAATGGCTTCAGTGATTTCACAACAACTTCACACGTTCAGGGACATACCACGAAAACACAATTAACCTGATCACCACGTGCGCAACTTTAAGTCAGAGGACAAGTGACCCCACACTTTAACTTAACATTAATTATAGAAGATTCTGCTTTCCCAAGATTGCTTTTTTTTGTGTACCCGAGATAAAAATTTGAATTTTACCTTAGGTACAGCGTGATATAAACAGTGCCAGGATTAATATGAACACAGCACAGTCTCTTATCTCCCCAGTGCTCGAGTATGCCAGCTCATTCAACAGATTTGATTACTCCTTAGTTTACATTTCCCTCACCCCTGTTTGCTTCCCCAGCTATCAAGCTACCACTGTGTGTTGGGGAACTGATGTTATGTGCAGAATGCCAAGCGCACTGATGCTGTTCCCAGGTAATGAACAAGCGATCCAGGCCTAGCTGTTGCACAACCACGTAATGTTCCCATTTCAGTCTTTTGATGGGGGATATGGACCAAGGCCAAAATAATTAGACCCACACTGACTGTATGCTTGAGCATAAACTCATTGTACACACAGCAGAGTATAAAAGCTCTTATTTTTGGTGGTGTTTGTTTCCGAATTCCTGTGGCTTTTCAAAAGAGAAGCATGTTTGTTCAGAGATAAGCCAAGGTTGCTGTGCCGTTCGTCCTCCTTATCTCTGATTCATAAGCCAGATGGGTCCTCTTCTTCCTCGGCTTTCTCCTTCTGTTTGTTCTTTGACTTGTGATTGTGAGTTCTCCTCCTCTCGTTCTCTTTTCTCCTCTGCTCTCTTAACTTATGTTTCCAACCTCTATCCGCTCCTGCTCTTTCTTTCTCGGGCTTGTTTTTAGCGACTTCTTTAATCTTCCTAATATCGCTCTACATTTCCCCTCCTTCGCAACTTATCCTCATCTCGTCTTCCCTTTACTGTCTGAAGGGAGTTTTGGACCCAGGGACGAAAATAATGCCAAAAAAAAAAACAACTGATACCTGGACATTTACTCCTTACAAACATCTGTAAGTGGAAAGAATGGGTATACTCACAAAAGTAATTGACACAGGGGTAACCCATTAAACAACACAGCATGTGTACCTAAAGTACATCAAGCTGTTTGTACAGAAGGGTAGATAACCAGTGTAACTAGGGGGTATGTTAGTAAATTGCGTTGCAGTCAGGGGTCTCAGTTGTGCTTTATCAAGGATCACTCTGCTAATTAGCATACTGTTACCTCTCTAAATAAGTAGGGCTAAAGCAGCTTGGCATCGGCATGAGTGTGTGTGTACTGGAAAGTATCAGGCTACACATCATGGAGTGTATTCACGGTGGTATGTCGCACCCTCCCTTAATTGGATGTTTGAATGTACCCATTTATTCACAGAAGGGCATCTAATTAGGGTCCTTTGACATTAGACACAGCTTTCGCAGCTTTGACGGGGGCCTAGATTTCAACCAGGCTTCCCATAGCCAGGCTTAATTGACTATTATGATAAGGGCTGAGAGCGTTTATTCTACGGTGTTGTGAGCAGATATCACCTGCAGAATGTTCTTCCTCTTAAGTTTTTTTGTTGATTTTTGCATCTGCCGGATGAGTTTCTATGGGTGGCTGGGCAGTTGCGCCTGCTGGAAATCCCTCTGTGGTCAGGTCATGACACTTCTCTTCACACAGGCACAGTTAAGTTCTGTGTTTTTTTTTTTTTTTTTAAAGTTTTATATCTCTCTATGCTGTAAGTCCAAGAAAAAGTGCTGCACTTCTCATATATCCCCAAACAGTATATAATATGCATCGACATCATGTGTTTGACACAGTATCTTAAACTTAAAGATGGGTTACAGTATTTTTGTATTAACGTTGGATATCTTGATTACTTTTAATGTGAAAGACGTCACTCTGTAGTACTAAGTAGTACTAACAAAGTTGCATGTTCCATGGAACATTTTGGCATCTTTAATGTTTTCATTTACCCTTGTGATACTTTAGCAAATAGATTCTAAAAAAAAACATAATTTGCACTATCTACGCTACACCAATCGCAGTCAAAGTTAGCAACTTTTAGCAGCGTAAGGGCCACAATTGTTAGAAATCATGACGGAGCTAAAAAGAAGGTTGCTTTTGAAATTGCATTCCTTTGCTGACTAACAAATGAATGCTAATGTTTCTCAATATATATGAATAGGCATTTAAACTTACAGTATCCTGTTAGTCAGTTTTGTGCTCACAGCTCGTTGTGCTGCCCCCAAGTGGCCAAAAAAAATCATGACGAATTAATTATGTAAGATTACGCTCAAGGTTAATTAAATATCACAAATGTCAACCGTTGAACCAAACCTTTTTTTGTCTTTGTTTCTTTCAGAGGATCCAGAACACCACGGACACACTGTTGGATTTAACTGGAAGGAACATGACAGACTTCTTGATCAAGACTTTTGAGCACTCGGGCAAAACAAGGTAATGCATGTCCGTGTAAGTGAATCAGGCTATCATCGCGCATTCATGTATCTGGTGGCATTTTCGAGACGGGTGGCTCTCCTCTGGCGCGTTTGCTTTGGTCAAAATATTTTTTCTGTTTTTCCCTTTGTTGTCACAAAAAAGAAAGAACTAAAATTACTACCTGGGCTGCTGTTGTGGTGTTGGTGCATCCACTTTTTCGAAGGTCACTTGAGTGTAATATGAATGAAAGGGGGGAAAAAAAAATCCTGCACACTATGCTATCATTTCTATCTCTACATGATATGCAGTTGTCATGCAGTTGTCAAACCCTGCTGGGCCTCTCTGTGATGCGCGTCCCTTAACCTGTCATTTTACTGTATGAAAACATTCACAGCAAACTGTCCGTGACAGAAATGATGAATTGTAAGTGTTGGGTTGACGTGATTGTTCAACAGATGTTTGGTCATGTTTGCAGCGACGTATTCATCCCCATGTCTGCTTTTACTGTAAGTCTGTATCTTGTGTGTTTGCGTGCAGCTCTGCAGAGTGAGTGTAAAACCCGTGCGCATCCTTGTTATTACTCATACGATCTTACCTCCACTTGAACCTACCTCTGCTTTTCTCTGCCACTTCAGGTACGGAGGGATCTCCGTCGGAGCAATCAACTCCCAAGTCCGTCTGAACGAGGCAGCAATCGAAGCTGCATTCAGGGATCTTAAAGACCTATTCAGTTCACTTCAGGTATGTCATAAATATTTCACGGAGGTGGGCCTGTTGATGCCACATGATTATTTGAGTAGCTTCGAGACATCTACAAAGACCCCGAAAGTTCAAAGTCAAAGTCTAAGAACGTGTTCAAAAAGCACCTCCCTCAAACGTGATCCTTAAACATGAGCTTTGTTAACCGTATTTAAATTTGAATTTCTCTAAGTTGGACGACAACTTTGGTCCAAAATCAAATATCTCAACAAGTATTGGATGGATTCCCCTAAAATGCACAAACATTCGTGGTCTCCAGATGATGAATCCTACAGACTTTCATTCCTTTCATTTCCAGCGCCGCCACGAGTCGCTTTGTTAGATTAACACTAGGGGTGATCTGTTAAGCATTTCTCACGCAACACTGTCAATAACCACACGTACACCTGATATAGTAGAAGCTATTGTGACGTAGTTTTATCTTTGATCTCAGGATAGCAAGAAAATGTAACACAACCTCTGGCAGAGACATTCATGGTGGCCTCAGGAAGAACTGCTGTTACTTTGATAATCCTTAAATTTCTCAAAGATTCTGATTCATGACCAAATATCTGCATAATGAATGATATTACCATCATCTTTAGTTGTAGTTCATATTCCTTGTTACTTAGCGAACTCTAAGCCCGTTAAACTAACGTGTGTTAGCATTTATTTCAAAGCGACACTGTGCCTCCAGCCTGGCAGTAGAATCGTCATCTTTCTATTAATGTGCTGCACGTTGATGACGATGACACATCCGTTTGTCTCCCATCAGTTGGAAGAGAGTCTGAATTCTTCTATTCTCCCCAAGACATTGTTCTGCGATGTTACAGCATGTTTCTCTTTTGCCCTTGTCCAATGTCCCCAAACATTATTACATTTCTATAACTCTTGAGATATTGTAACGTGTTGACCATGCAGGGAAATCCAAGCAGGTCAGAGCTCCTTGTGATGGCCTGGCTTTGCTTTGATGTACACTAACCTACATGAATCATTAGAAAAATGTTTGTGTCTTGTAAACCTGTGTCCAGTATCAAAAGTTTAGAGCCTGAAGCTGTGCTTCAGAAGCAGATTTTCTGTTGTCAAGGCTGCAGATTCATCTTTTAAAGCTGGCATCTGTCCTAATTGGAGCACGGGCTCCTTTCTTCAGTCAGCTTCGTAGCTTAAGCACAGGTGATGCTATTTGTCGTGGACTCTTGGACCCAGCTGAATTCTTCAATGATTGAATAAGAGGAACGAAAGCAAAGGAGCGAGGTGGAGAAGAGTTTAGATTCTTCAAATCCATTTTGTTGAGTGTCCATGGCAACAGGCTGATGATTGTCTGTGTGTTGTCTGAATAAATCGAGGAATCTGGGTCTTCAGTGCACCAGAACACACACACACAATCCTGCACCAATTCTCACTTCCAGCTACCTCCATTCAATTCATACACATATACGTTATAAACATCTACACTAAATATGCATTTCAGCACTCAGGCAGCGTTTCCTGAACTTCACGTCAACTCACTTGTCCCCTCCATGTATCTCTCTATCTATCTATCTCCCTCAGTCTCTCTCCTGCATACACACAGTCCCTCATTAACATTTCAAATTTGGATGTTCAAACTACTTTGAGATCAGCACATTGCTTCGCCCTCAGGCGTCTCCGGTCTCATCCCCTACCCAGGCTCCCTCCTCTGTCTCCTGGATCTCTGCGCTAATGTGACTTTAATTCGCGCGGCAGCGATGATGTAACCCTAATGGCCGGGCATTAGCTGTCCCGGCTCTTGCATTCCTTGTTATTAAAGTGCTACACTGTCCTTGGGAAATGTCTGGCTCTCGACTGCTCAGCGGGCTGTCTCGTTGTGAGACGTTAACAGGAAGTAGCGTGCCTTTGCACTCCGAGCCACCTGCGACTGGGAAGCGGGCTTTGAAACTTCTGTTTAATTGCATTTCTTGTGTCGTAGCAGGTTGGAATAGGATAGTAAACAAGAAAGGCTGTGTGCCGGGGGTTGTTTAATTACTCCAACAAAAAAAAAATGTGTTCATGCCACTACTGTTCTCTGAAATGTTTATTTAACCTTCTCAAACAACATTTCTTTTTTTATTATTCATATTATTCAGAGAAATAAGCCCCTAATTTAACAAACCATGAAGTCTTTCCTGGCAAGTTCTCAGCACAATCACACACACACACATATGACCACAGACCATTTGACCACCGAACTGTGCAGACCACACCGGAATACTAGCCAAAAAAAAGTCGCCACACACTCGAGTGGCTTTATTGCTGTGTCGTTAGCCGTGGCACCAGAAGGTCCTCCGGCCAAACCAGCCTTGTCATTGTCCTTGAGCGAGGAGGAGTTTGTCAAGGATTAGACCCAGGCAGCCGCTGGCCCACTTCTCATCTTGTTTTAGCCACTGCTAATCCTCAGGAAGGCCGCCTATTGGCGCTGCCCGTCGCTGCTTGGCAGGATGCGGACTGGAGCGAGGGGGGGTGCGAGAAAGAAAGAAAAAAAAAAAACACAAAATACTGCTAAGATTCCCTCCCTGTCGCTGGAGGAAGCACTGCGGACTAGAGTAGGAGTCTTGTTCTGCCCGGTGTATGAATAGGTAATGACTTGGAACAGAGGGGTTGTTATTTAACATAAACTCCTGTCAGCGTGGATGGGGGGCGTTTTTTGTTCTCCGTTTTTTTACCCTCTTCCACACTGTGATATGACAGGCCAAAAAAAAAAAAAAAAAAAGCCCATAACAATAAAATAATAAAATGTTTTCACAGCGCGGTGTTGGCTGAGTGAAGGATTACGGGACGAGAAAAAGCTGGAAAGCTATGATCTCCCGAGTCTCTTGTCCTCAGGTAACTGTCTCGGGTGCCGGGGATATCTTCAGTGACCATTCCTTTCCGCACTCCCTCTTCCAGAGCAGACAAGCACTCGTGCACGAGCACCCTCTTGCATTCTTGGGACGTCTTCCTTGATTTGTCTCGTCTCGTCTTATTTTTTCCACCCCCCCCCCACCCCTCTCCCCTGTTGTCATCTGCACTTTTCCAGCACAGACCTCTCCTCACTCCATGCCACATCCGGGCGCACTTTTCTATGATGAAGGCAAGAGTCCAACAGGAGGTCCATTTGCATTTATATCACACATGTAATGTGCTCAGTGCTCCTATGGCCCGGGCTGAACAGCATGGTATCAACATGACACTTTGGAAATCGCACGCCTGTCATCCGGAGCCCTCATCCCCAAGGCTCATTTCACACGAAACCTGAGTGGAATAGAGCCGATTTTTAATGCAACCTGTCCCGGCTGCCCCTCTCTCTCTCTCTGTCATTTCCATCTCCTCACCTCACCACGAAACCCGGCAGTCGCTCCGCACTCTGCGGAAAACACCGTAACGCGGACGCTCGGCGACCCGCGGTCAATCGGATTGCCGCGGTAGGTAACGAGGCGATTCCTTGTTACTCACTTTTTTTGGGGGGTTCGCGTTCTCTCCCTCCTCTCGCGGTTTTAATTATTTCACACTATTTAATAAAACAGAAACGTCAGAGGAGGGAAAAATAACAGGGGACACGTTTCTCCCCAAGTCTGTGCAAAATAAGTGGCTCAGCACACCCAAATGCATTCCGGAAATCTTAATTCTTGTCTCCCTCTGCCTCATGTTTTGCATTTCAAAGAGCAGTAGTGGTTTTCCAAGTGTATCCAATTAAGTCTCCAACTCTGTGTTTTTTTTTTCCCGTGTTTTCCTCATCTTCATTAGGATAATGTGACTGATCAGATCTTCCCGAAGGCTGAGACGCTGCTGAAGAAGCTGGGAACCAGGGACAACGTAAAGGTATTATATTAATTGCCGCGTGCCCCCCCCATCTCGCTCTGCTGTTTGATTTGATCCAATGAGATGAAAGTTTAATGATCTCTGAGGGGAAATGAAGCAGGTGCAGTCTGAAGTTTTTTCGGAGAGGAGAGGCGGTGATTAAAAGGAACAGGACATAGGCAGGGACCGTGAAGGCGCGGGCCCACCCAATTCTGCTCCACTCGCCTTTTTTACCGGCGCAGTTTGCTTAATTATGATGTTATGACGACCATAATATCCTAATAAACATTTTTGTAGCACCAGACCTATATAACACGGAGGAGATGAGTTAATTATGACACCTTGGGTTATGAGTAGATGGCTATAAAGTTAGGGTGCGGCATGATGGCTCAGTCTATTAGCGCAAATGCTTTGTCCTTATCCTTTGCGATGCAACTCAATAATTAAAAGCCTCTTTTGTTTTAAATTAAATAAGCGCAGGACCTGTAATAAATAAAGGTAATGTGTTTTCATACTGTAAAATACAGCCTCACGCATAATTACATAATTTAACTGCATCACTGGTGGAAGAAGTGTTCAGATCCTCGCTTGCTGTAAGTAATATCAGCAAAATATACTTAAACTATCAAAAGTAAAAGTATTAGTTCTGCAGAAAATTGTCCTGTGAGCAGTGTATTATCATATATGACATTATTAGATTGTTAATACTGATGGATCAATGTGTAAGCAGCATTTCGCTGTTACTATTAGAGCATTCAGACCAGTGGTTCACAAACCTAAAGGATCACACGAGAAGTTGCGACATGCCTAATGTACCGTGTCTGTGTCCGTGACCTCACAGGACCTTTTCTGACGTTGTCTGTAGCCCGAATAATAATCATAAAGCAGCATTCGCTTCCTCAGTGGTGATCGTCAGAGCAACAGGTTGACGTTCGTACCGTATCCGTCACGGAGTCTCCTCAGAAACCGTTTAAATGACTCGTAGAGTTGCAGTTTTCAGGCTCCAGTCAGTCCACACGCAAGCAGACGTTACACGGGTCGATTCTGACTTCATGAGTCACAAACCGTAGCAACAACAAGTGGGTCCCAGCCGTGCTCAGTGCCCTCTGGAGACACTGCCATTGTTGTTTTCTGCATTTGCAGTTTGTGTAATGTGGTATGTTTGTGTGTGTTTTTTTTTTTGTTTTTTTCTTTTCTATAACCTTTTTTTGTTGTAAAATATTGGATCATGTTTCCTGAAACTGCTCGCACTGCCACTGGAAAGGGTGGGAACTACCGGTCTAACCTGTAATAGTGTATTGTATATTTAAAATAAATATATTATTTATTTAAAAAGTAAAATATTAATATGAAAAAGTATTCACTATCTGCAGCTGTCAATTAAACAAAGTACAGAACTACAAAGTAGCAGCCTTGTAGTTCACCTCCAAATTATAATTAAGTGCAGCCACTTGTAACTGTTTCCTGGGATACTTTTGGATTTAATGTTAAAATTGAAGTTAATATCTAATACCCATATTTCATACTGAGAATAGAGCCTTGCTCCTCTTCAAAACAAGTAGTTTTAGGAGTGTAAATGCAAACGTGGCTTGCCATCGTATCCACTCATATTTTTCACTCCCTCCTGTGTTTAGCAGACAAGCCCGCACGCCGTACTATCTGTTATCTTGAACACATCAAATGATATTTAAGCTGGATATCTTTCAGGAACGCTAGAATATTAAACATAATATCAATTTCAGTCCGTGTGCCCGAGATACAGCGAGAACAAAGAGAAAACAGAGTCAGAAACGAGAAGAAAGAGACGGGAGGATGCGCGCGCGCGGGTGCTCGAGCTTCTCCATATCCTCCTCCGTGATGCGGTGTTATGTTAGGCTGACACTCAAACACCATCCGCTCTTAATTAGCGCTGCACTATCAGCGGGGTGTCCTCTCTCACTCCCACTCCCTTTCATCCATTCGTTTTCTTCTACACCCCAGCAGCCACAAACTCAGAGAATCACTTACATTAAAAAGGAAGTGGGCAAAAATGTTTTTTTTTTTTTTTTTTTGACTCCGTCTCCGCGGCTAGCGTGCCACGGCATACCAAGATACGACAGTCATCGAAGGCCTTGATCTTCTATTAAATGGAATGGGGGGAAAAAAAATAACGTTTGTCGGCTCTGTTGCTCATTTCTATAGAACAGTATGTTCTAGAAATATTTTTGAGAGAGCCCTCTCAGAGATTCTTTTGTGCTTCAAGTGGATAAAAATCTTTTTTTTTATATATAAATATCACAAAAGATGTATTGTGCTGTAAGAACCTTTGAATGACAACAACTCATGCTTCACTTTGTAGACTAATCTATAAGTGTTGGACGTACTTTCTGGTGGTGACTGCACCAAATCATTTGCTACAGAACAGCTTGTTATGTGCCTCTCTTTGTTACTTTTCTGGCTAGTTTGCATGCTAACAAATCCGAGGTAAAGACAGAAAAACATTGAACTTTAGTATATCCGAATGATGAGGTCGCAACTCGTGGGTCAACAGATCCACACTCATGACTTGAGATTTGCTTCCTCTGCTTTCATAACGCTGCGTGTTCAAAAATGTCTCCAACCAAATTCACTGACCAGATGCTAGTTGCTAGGAGACATATCAAGCTACTGGAAAAAGCCTCTGCATGCTGTTCTCTGCGCTAATGCTCCATCTCTGCCCCGGCAGGTGTGGTTCTACAACCAAGCGTGGCACGGCATGCCGTCCTTCCTCAGTGTGGCCGGCAACGCCATCCTGAGGGGAAATCTGCCGGCAGGAAAGGATCCCCGCCAGTACGGCATCTCTGTGTCCAACCACCCGCTCAACCTCACCAAGGAGCAGCTCTCCTATGCTGCCATGTGAGTCGTTCGGCCCGGTCATTATCGCATCACATCATAGTGGTCCAGGTCAGGAAATGAGGGCAGGGACACAGCCTCTAAAATGTCAAATATGGTGCTATTTAAGCTAGTTTGCATAAAAATGCTAACGGCATACCGTGTACAACTTCACATTCTTACATGTAACACATGGACGGTGCGCTGAGGATCCAAACACATGAACGAAACTGTTGCAAACATTTAAGAAAACTGCATCTGTGAACCCCGTTTGCAGTTTCCTTCTCACAGTTTCAACATGTAGAGCTGCTGCACTGCTTTTTGCCTCTTGCCGGAAAAGCCGTTTTTTTTTTTTCCCTCCCCCTTTCTGACAATGCATCACCAGATGCAGAAGAGAGACCTGAGAGAGATAAAGACAGAGCGAGGGGGACAGCAATAGAGTGGGAGAGAGAAGCACAGAGACAGCGCAGACAAAGGGAGAACAGATGAGTAAGAGACAAAACAATGGGAAGCGTAAGACAGATAGATAGACGGGTATTTGTTTGAGTATGCGCAGATTTGGAGGCCCATGGGAGCCCCTTACGAGGATATACCTTTTTTTTTTCTCACGCCTTTTCCCGGGGCTAGCAAGAGAGCAGCTCCCCATGAGAGCGAGAGATTAATGACGTGCTAAATCACAACATATGGATATAACTGCTCACTGTGTACTGTGCACTGTTTTGTTCTACAATTATGGCTGGCAATTTTAAGCTTTTGTGTATTCCCCGACATTATGCGCTGTTGATATTTTGCATTTTGCCTGCTCAGAGATGCCGACGCGATCGACCCTTTTAATGGGAAGTAGTTGGAATACATCCCGCTGCAGCAAATTACCATGCGGCGCCATAACCACAACTCCTGACATTATGCAGGCATTCCAGTGGTTGCCACCAATCACCGCAAAGTAGCAGTTTTATTCCATACTCCGCCGCCGCTCCAGCCCAATCTTCAGTCAGGTATTTATGTAGTGATCAGGTGCTGATGACAGCCCTGAGTTAGAGAGGGAGACTGTGCCGGGGTTAGGAGGTAATTACGACGGCTTGTCTACGGTAGATTCAGGATGAGCCTCTTTTCCTCTCAGCCTCCCTCTCCGTGCCGAGTGTGACGACTACAATTTATGAACTATGATTTCCAGATTAGCTTGGACACTCCTTCATTGTTGAGTAAGTGTGCGGGTTGCCGACAAGAATGGCGGGGAAAGGGGCAAGGGACTTCTTGAGGAGATGACTGAATTAGCTTGAAGCTCCACTTCAGAATTTTTTATATGAACAATGGATCAACAGCCTCCGTGTGTATTGTGGAAGCCGACAAAGGAAACCCTCAGACCAGCAGGGTTTTTTTTTAGCCTTGTTTAGCTTATTGTTTCTGTCCTGCAAATTAGAACTCTGATAACTCTGCACTAGCTGACGTTATGTAATGATTACGTGATCGCGTAATAGCGTTGCGTGACGAGCACGACAGGAGGGATGCTTGGATTTATCTTCCGAGAAGAACTCCGTTCAGAAATTATGACAGAACTCTTAAGTTGCAAAAGCCATTATCAAAGTTGATGAATGGTAAAATGCCCACTTTTTTTTTTTAATATTATTTTGGTCTCAAAGTCAGTTTGCTGTCAAATACCTGTCAGTGTGGTTGTGAAGTGTACTATAATTTGCTTGTCACCGACCCAAGTAATGTCCCTGAATTACAGGGAGCTATGAAAACCGCCAATAACGGAAAGCGTTTCCCCGTCCTGTTAAAATAATCTGAATTTCAAGGGAACTTCAGCCCTTAAAATGAATTCATATTTCCCCACTGACACTTCTCGGGCGAAACAATCGCTGAAGCTGTTCTATCAATGAGAATTCATCACTAATGACTCGCTCCCTCGGCGGATTCTGGACACCCGAAATTGCGCCACGGCGCATAATTTGAAGCGACGCTCCCCTCTAGTGCACTTCACAAGCAATTTTAATGCAAGTGATGTCACGAGCCGCGAAAAGTGTGGAAGTATGCAGATGCGAAGGAAGGCGAAATGCTTCTGCCCCCTTTGGAAAAATTACCACTTCACTCGCAGGAGGTCTGCTGCTGCTTCGTCTACGTTGGCACACACAAAAAATAGGGCCTTCCGTTTTTTCTCTGCCAACTTCTGAAGCGACAGACATTGGCACCATTTCATTATGGAGATATATGTATCGCTTCTTAATAGCCGAGCACTATCACTTTGGCAACTGACTTCTCTTCCTACGACCCTGTAGAATTTGATTTGTAATTTAGCTGCAGTCTGTAAATTAACATTGTGTCTGTTTTGTGGAAAAAAATATAAAAAAATCATATGCAGCTGAGCTACCAAAGGAATTTTCTTCTCTAGATTATCTCCACAATGCTGCGCGATACAAAAAATGACCCGAACGCCGTGCCCGGAGCTTCAGATTCGATAATTATCTCTCGTTCCTTCAGTGGCCCTCCTACACTTTAACATTTCAGGGCTGCGCCCCGCAGCCCCTGTCGTTAAGAGAGAAAAACCTAAAGGAACGCAATACATCCTGTAACGCTTTACTCCCACAGCTCATCTTTCTTGCTCTTCCATTATTAGTTAATTAGCAGATTGCTTGTCCTCCTCTTCACAGCAATTAGCCAGCTTCAAGCATTCAGCATTAGATCATTCACAGCTTTGTCCCCTACATTATCCACCCCCCTCCGCCTGGATCCCGGCCGCCAACCAGCGAGCGCTGCCCTTGAAAACCTGTTGAAATGTGGGCTGGCACCCACCGCGGTAAATTATTTTATTTATGTGTTCTAATTGCGTCTGGTTGCTGATGATAAATACAGCCGCGTAGCCGCACGGGGTAACTTCTTTAATATGCTAATTACACAACAGGAAGTCTTGTGAGAGATTACCGTGGGCCGGGGGTGAGGAACGGCGGCGGGGGTTAAAAAGAAGGCGCCGCAGTCTCGTCCAGTGCTAATTGAGTAGACAAACCGAAGGACGTTTTCAAAGCTGCGGTGTCATAAATGAAGACGTACAGCAGCGAAGTGAAGGTGAATATCTTGGAGGAGAAAGGAACAATTTGTCACCGACCATGAGGGAAGGACACGGAAACATATAAGAAATCTGGTCAAGATTTTAAAAATGCTCTCTCCTGGTTGCCAAGAGACCAACAGGAGCTATGAAACCTAGCGTAATGGCCCTATCATTGTTTCAGAGGCTAATGAGCGCTAAAAGCTTTTTTTATTATGAACAAACAGCATTGTGGGTGCCTTCCATTAACGTGTGCAACGCTAGTTTGATGAAGTCATCAATACTTACAGGCACGTGCCTGAAACATTAGTTTAAATACACCCCACCACTGTAAATGTAATACATTTGTCGCACTGCAGGAAATGAACCTGCGGCGTCGGAGGGGGTTCAGGTGGGTTGCGGTCGGTTTCGAGGAAGGGTGTTTCTATATGTGTTGAACGTAACCGCTGTGAAACACCCACCCAGGCAGGCAGTGTCACCTCACTCATTCCCTGGTAACAAGAGAACCAACCACAGGCCCGATCTGTTGCCTTTGAATCTCTTTGACTTTTTTTTTATTTTTTTTATTCAGCCTTTACAGCGACGAAAATCGTGCACAGCACAGCGCTGAATCTGCCATCTCTAACCTTTTCTGCTTTCCTCATTGACGTCAGCGTGTTGATTAGTAATATTTTTGGCCTTGTAAACGTTGGCAGAGAGGAGCAAATGATGAACACTGTGGCGTATAGCGCTGGTTCATGCCTACTGAAATGGAAAATCAAGTGAGCCAGTATTCCTGGAGAGAAAAAAAAATATTTAAATGCAGTCAATAGAATCACACCAGAGAAGCATGAGGTCATTTCATGTAGATTTCTAGAGAGCTAAAGTTCTGTGTTTCATGAAGTCGATTCACGGGGTTTCGGTCGTGCCGGGTCGCGTATTTTTAGCACGCGTGGCTTTGCTCCCCTGTTAAACTTCCTGTTTTCTTCCCTGTGCTCCGTTCGATCACAGGGCCACGAGCTCCACTGACGTGGTGGTGTCCATCTGCGTTATCTTTGCCATGTCCTTCATCCCTGCCAGCTTTGTCCTCTTCCTCATCCAAGAGAGGGTGAACAAAGCCAAGCACCTGCAATTTGTCAGCGGAGTAAACCCAGCTGTCTACTGGTTGGCCAATTTTGCCTGGGACATGGTGAGTACCAGCGTCATCATGCTGCCACATTATCTTTTTATTGATCCTAACTTATTATTGCCACTTTTTTTTTTACACACTGAATGATTTTTTTTTTACCTTAGTTGATCATTTTCCACAACACTAAACCCACCTAAGGCTTGATGTAGAGAGAATATCCATCTACTGTAAATGATAATGTAGCTTTGGCACTTCTGGCCCCTGGGAAAAGCTTCTTCACCCGAGCAACAGTTATTGGCTGAGGCGTAATTATCGACTCCCGATGCCCCCGCTGGTTGCACTCAACAGGCTTCCTGGCACTTTCCCCCCGAGGTGTAATTCAAGTAAACATTTTATCAGGTACCTATGGTAAAGAAACGGCATCAGGGCGCTCATCGTTATGGCAGATAAATGCTGTATGAGTGGAAGACAAATGTACCCAAGGAGTCAGGCTAATGATTGTAGCCTGAAGGTCTCCGCATTAGCATGCGCGCTCTATCAACAATCGGGAGATTGCAGGAATTCCAAGTTAATGTATCCGTGTACACTTTTTTTCTGTGAACTGTAAGTAACGGTGTTTTTGTATCTTGATGCATTCCATTTATTTTATCTACAGTACATCATTTATTCATTATTTAGTCAGTGGAGAGGGTGGATTTGTTTTATTAAAGAGCTCCGCAGCCAAAAAGAATATTAAACCCGTAAGTAAAATGTTTTTCCCCCCCGAGAAAAATGTTATAATATCATGGTGCGCTTATTCATTTCAATGTGTCACAGGGCAACCCGCTGCCTCAAACAGAAGAGAATCAGATAGGACTTGTTGCTTGATGAATTAATTAGAAATTTAAAGATGGATATGTTTGAGCGCTGATTAAAAAAGCAATCCACAGATTTCATAATTACACATCCTTCAGTTTGTCTGGAAAAAAGAAACTTTTTTTTATGTAGTAAGATCGATTTCTGAATCGTACTTCTGATGGGGATGGCTCGTTCACGTTTTTTTGGTTGCTTGCGTATGTTTGCCCTGACAGTGTAACTACATCGTCCCGTGCTTGATCGTGATCGTGATCTTCCTCTGCTTCCAACAAAAAGCCTACGTTTCACCTCCTAACCTGCCCGCTCTGATCCTGCTTCTCGTTATGTACGGGTAAGTACATTAAAAACCGAATGCTTCTGAAATTTCCTTAAACGTCCTCATAAAAAAAAATCCAGTCCATGACCTCGAGGCCAAGGCTTATGTTTTCTATGCAGCAAAGTTTGATACAGTTGATTGAATCTCTTTAAGCTTTTAATTTGAAGGCCGCCACCACCAATCAAATCACTGATAGCAAGCAATCTTACATTTTAAGCATAAGAGGTAACATAAAAAAAATCTTTATAGTACATCATCCACAATTTGGGCACATCGGACCTATTTTCATAAAATTTCGAGGGAACTGCTATAACACAGTATTTCATACAAAATGTGCAGCGCGTTCATTTAAGCGGATTCATATTAAGTAGGCACCGGCACAATGGTGGTGATCAGAGCATGAATGTGTTTCATTGTTCCCAAGTGAAAGCTAATGGGAATCAACATGTAAATTGGGTGTTAGGCAAATAAGAGCCGGCATGATCAGTCATATCATGAAGCGTACAGTGATGCCAGGAAAGTAATTAAAAAAGAGATTTGGTGACTGACCTTTAACAACTTCAGGCCTACGGTTAAACCTGCATTAACAACTTCAGCTCCATTAGATGTTTTAAACCTGCACGCATGAACTTGATAAAATGTTATTTGAGATATTGAACTGTTTCACTGCTTCGGCGATTACCTCGAGCGGCGCCACACTTCTGCCTCCTCTTAAACTTGCAACTACTGCAGGTCGAGCGTGGGTGGCGTTTATTGTTCGGCGGCGTTTTTATGGGTCACTTACCGGTCGTGAAAACGATCAGAAGAGGCCGGTGATGAAACGGTACAAGTGACCCGGTAATCCACATTTAATAATCTGCATTTATGAGTTGAAAGAAAAAAATCTTTCAACATGAAATTGGCCTCGGGAACGTGGTTTTAAACACGCTTTTCTACTCTACTACTCGGCTTTAAGTACGCAGCGGTCTTGGTGAATCAGGTCAGGGCCTCCCTTGTTTGTTCTCTTTCTTCGCTCGCCTGTTTGTGTGACAGCCTTGGTTGTCCGCAGGTGGTCCATCACCCCCATGATGTACCCGGCCTCCTTCATCTTCAGCGTGCCGAGCACAGCCTACGTGGTGCTAACCTGCATCAACCTCTTCATCGGCATCAACGGCAGCGTGGCCACCTTTGTCATGGAGCTCTTCGACGACGAAGTAAGGTGGCGCTCAGACACATACATATATATGCACATTTTTTAACACCTCAGAAGACACAGTTCGTGTGAAACAGCAGGGGCAAGCGTTCATGCTTCCGGAGCTGTATAAAAAATACATTTGGAAGCTATAGTGTGGATGGTTAATTGACATGAATCATGGATAAATGCTTTGTGTTTTTTTTTTTTCCTTCTTCTTCTTCCATTGGCATGTGGGTGGAGCGCGTACCCACCTGGTACAACTTTTAATATATTTCCCTTTATCCTCTCAAGGATTTTTCAAAGGAGTTATTTTCCCTATTCTCTTTAATGTTTAATCGTTTGGTGAGAATTGGGTCTTCGGAGAACTTTCCTCATCCATCTTTTAGCAAGTGTTCATTTTAACTGCAAGCTGCTTCAGTCTCAGGGGAATCAAAAGACAAAGACGCCAAAAAAAAAAAAAGAGAGCCGCATAAGAAATGGAGAGCTTAGAAGGAGGGAGAGAGAGAGAGGAGGGGGGTGTTGACTGCCAGTCATTTTACTTTTGATTATAATTTAAATCACATTTATTCATTAAAAAAAAAGAGAAATATTGGTCTATTCTGGCTTTGCAGTTTGTGTAACAGCCAGAACAGGAGCTAAGTTCCTTACAGGTGGCGATGACTGAGAGAATTATCTACTTTTCCTGATGTCTTTTTCTTCTCTGAACTAAATGTGTCTAATTTGATTTGTAGGCTTAATTGTTATTTGCATGATTAGGATACATCGCCCACGCTTGCGTTTTTTTTTTCTTTTTCCCTCGTCACATTTCTAGCCCCGCACTGATCAGTCATTCCTCGTCAACAGACGTGGCCGGCGTTTCGCTCTCTGACAAGCTGCCGCTCGTGCATCTGATGCTTTCGTCGGGATGTCTTCCGCGGCTCATCAGACGGAGCGCGATGTTGTCTGAGCGACTTGTGCCTCCGCCTCCGACTTGATGTTTCCCTCTGGCGTCGCTCGGCGACGGCATGGGATGTTTCCTGCCTCCTAACGAGGCCGTCCTCATTTGCATCGTGATTTCATTATCGCCGCTCATTATCAATTTGTACTTCTCGTCTGGCACGTCTCTCCTCAAAGAATGTCATTGTTGCCGCCGTGTTGTCTCCGCGTTCACTTTATTTATTGATACATTGCTGGTGCGGTGTATTACTCGTAAAAAAAAGGGTGCCATTGGTGGTAATTTAATGGACAGGATGTTGCCCACTGGCAGTGTAAAGGGACGGATTTATTGCGCTCTTCTCTCGTCCGAGGCATTAGGGACGGAGATAGTGTTTCTCTGAGACTCGGCAGGGACAGGGGTCCATGATAATTCGGCTAATCTGACGTGATTTACCTGCCGATAAGAGAACCTGATGGGTCGACATCAATCAGCAAGCGTTACGACTCTCCAGGTTTCCACGTGTCCCCCCCCTGTTCAGAGCAGATATCTCTACCGAACAGACTCTTCACAAAGCTAGCATAGATACGACAGGGCCCCGGTGTGCCCCAGTTAAGCAGAAAGGCTAGATCCTACACATGACGGCTCAATCCAGTCGCGACTTCTACTGTTCCGCGGCGTTGTCTTATCATTTCTAGGCTCCTCGGCGGTGGCGTTAGTTAAACAGCGTTGCTCCGAAGTGAAGCTACAGGCTTCAGTCGAGGCTCTGTTTTCAAGCACGGGGTGAATCAAGATTCCTTTTGGGCATTTTCTCCCCCCCCATGAGAAAAAGTAACGGAGTGGGAAAGCAGAGCTGCAGTGTTACAGACTCGGTGCCCCAGTTTTGTCTCGAGACCAATGGGAGATTTTCTTCCCCCCCAGGACCGTCCAGCTCCCTGTGGATTGCATCAATCCCAGCCTGCCTTGTATGCTTGAAGCGCCGTCTGAGTCGATACCTCTACCACGTGCCACTCAGAGATAACCGCAGGCGCGGATAGATTTTCCAGGATAAATGTAAAGGTGTGGCAGCGTGGTCAGGTACTACCTACCTCATGCGGTGTAATTGGGGTGCATTGTATGAAATCCCAGCCGGCTGTATCGACGGGATGTTTAAAAATAGGCATTAAAGGCACATTTCGTGTCGTTCATTCTTGAGATTTTTTTGTCCTCCCACCACCTTTTTTTAAAAATCACTAGCACAGCCTGACAACTAAAGCATGGACTTTGCTTTAAATGACATAAAAGACTTGAATCACCTGCTTGGTAGCACACCTGCTAGTTTCACAAGAACTACAATAAAAAAAACATGAATATCACCTTTAAAAAATATCTAACTAGACTCTTTGAGTCATATATTGTATCTGTCTGCTCTCATTGTGATTCTCGGCATTATGAATGAAGCTATGCTGTGGGAATAAGCACAAGTAGCGATATGGGTCAGATAAGCGCCTCGCAGACTATACCACCTTCAGAACCATTTGAAAATGATTTATGGGCATGTAGCACAAACGTAAGGAGGAAAATTGTCCAGCGTTTCATCATCCCCGACTAAGAGCCTCTTAGATCTCCTTGATGAACACCCAGTCAAGAGGAGATGTGTTATTTTGCGTATTGATCTCAAATTAGGTCCCGCTTCCGAAGCATTCCTCTGCCAGACGGATGGGCCACATTCAGCCAAGGTCACAGCTGCTGTTTATTTATTTGACTTTCTTTATCTCCGCATGAGCATCGCGTTGGATGTAAAGAACCGAGCCGCCTTCAGACGTCCTTCTGTATTTGAATATTTTTACATGCGACGGCCAACATTTCTGGGATAAAAATACGTTTGACATTAAGTGTTAGGAACGACAGTTTTAATGTCATCTTTAGGTATGAATCCCTCGCCGCAAACGGCCTTATTTCCATATTTTAAATAAAAAAATCCAGCTCGACAAGTCGAAAATCAACACTCAGCATGTGAAATGTGAAATATTTAGGCCGCTCTATTATACAGAATACGGCAGAAATGGAATATCTTGTGCATAACTTTATTTTCATCGGCATACGATCACCTGAAAATTAGAACCTATGTTTTTGTTACGGGATCTCTTTCCTTGTTAACGCGGGAGGAGGAGGAGAACGGACGAGCCAGACGGCAGACGATGTAGAGTCTCCCGTAGGCTAGGATAGGGTAAGGCAAGGGGGTTGCAATCCACATCTATACCGCTAGATGCCACTAAATCTTACACACGGATGAATATAGAGCGAACTGTTAATTGGAATTGGTCATGAATGTGAAATAATGTTCAGCTTTTTTTTCCAGACTGCTGTGCTTTACTGGCATGATCTGTGACGTGTTCCGAAATATAAGCGCACTGACGTGTTAATTGATGAAAGTGATACATTTCTCTGTATAAGTGATTTCCCTTCTGGATTTTACTCGCAGCTCATCGCAGTTCTTTGTACCCTTTAGTCTTCAAGCGAAGGCGTAACTGCAGATAAAAGGAGTGATGAATTATTGTTGAACACGTTGCCGGACATCTGAAGGTTTGCTTTGACATCGTGATCAATGAGGCCTTTTCATCACACTCTCATATCTGCCTGAGAGAAACTAGGCCAGTGACCACCTACCCATGGAAAGAAAAAAATCATCCCGCATATGCATCTGCCCACTTTTGATCTTGAACATTACTTTATGTTTTGCCACGAGGGGAGAAGATTAAGTTGGATTGCTTTCTTCTTTTTGACCTGGATACTTTCATACAATGTGTTATGAGCAGTAAAATATAAATGCCAAGAAAGACAAATTCCCTCGCATAATTTTTTTTTTTTTTTTTGCATTTTCTCAGTGCCACTCTCACGTCTATCTGCTAAACGCGGAGCCAGCAGGTGGTTAGCTTCACTTCGTTAGCGTCGAGACTGGAAACCGCTAACCTGGCTCTGTCCAGGGGTAACAAATTCTCTTTAAAGCCCACTAATTAGCACGTTATATCTTTTTTTTTTTCTCTTTCCCCCACACACAAAAGTTGAAGAGTAAAAATGCCAATTAGCTATTTCACGGGGGTTTATGTGCAAGACTATTTCTTGGCCCGAACCGGTTGCCGGGGAACCAACAGAGATTCCGAGAAATTACGAACACGAGATCTAACATGTTAATTAGTGAGCTTCAGAGGTAGATTTTCTTTTTTTTACCTTTGGTGGAACCATGCCAGCTTTGCCCCCCCCCTCGCCTTTTCTTTATGTTCAGCTTAAGCTCTGACTGCATTTTTTACTTATCATCTAACTCTCACTTGCCGGATTCCCAAATGTCAAGCTGCTCATCCAGACACCCTGAAAACAAAAGATATCTTTTTTTTGTTGCTGTTGTTGTTCAGACTCATAAGGCTTCACGCGCTCACCCTCGACCGCCAATCGAAGGCCTCCTCGGCGAAACCGCCAAAATCACACAGCAGTGGCGCGCCTCCGTGAATGCGTTCCGCGACGGTAACCGGCCATCGTTGGGAAATCTTGCAATCTTCCTCCGTGTGTGCGAGAGCTTTGAAGACCCCGCCGCAATGAAGCTGCATGCATAATGCATGAACATTCTTTTGAACGCCATGCCGCGTTGTAATATTTTGTCTTCCCCCTCGCTCTCTTTCTCTGCCTCCCTGACTACTGTACTTCCCGATTCGAGTCAGGTTGTTACAGCCGCATCCATTGTGTCTTAATTTAATTCATTATTTCTATTGTGCTTTACTGGGCCGCCATTGAATTGCTGCCTTCGCCTGGGTGGGGGGGGGGGGGTAAAGAGAGATGGGGCAGTACAATTTTGGGGAGAGACAAGTTGTAGCCAGGAAATGCCCTGTCAAGATAAGACAAGGCTTTTATGTATGCCTTGTGAAACAATATGCTTGTGTTCGCACGTCTCTTTGTTCTTGTATACAATGTCAGGAGGAGAAGCAGACGCACAGCGAGAATGCCTGTAGGTGTTCTCACATTTTCTGTGATTTTTTTTCTTCAGCTGTGTCTTTCCGGTCTCCGTGCGCATTCCACCCTTAGTTATGATTTTTAAGGATGAACATCTGCTTCCCCGAGCGCCACCTCATCAGCCTGTGTTTGCACACGCCGCGTGCGTGCCACCTCGCAGATCACACGACGTGCTCCCCATCGCCGGCCTAAATTCCGACAACAAGGAGGCAGATGAGCTCAGGCGCTCCCTCGAACACGACGGCGCACGGCGTGCAAAACCAAGCGCGGGGATGCTGGTTAATTATCCACGCTCGCGTCACGGGCACACGCTGTCTTCCAAAAACTCTCATGCCGCCGGCCCCCGCCGATTCAAGGCGGCGAGTCGACGACGTCTGGCTTGTGCCGGCCTTATATAATATTCAAAACATGTCTGTGTTTTTGTGATTTGCCCTCAACAGAGTGTCTCCCACATCAACGAGATAGTGAAACAGGTGCTGCTGATATTCCCGCATTTCTGTCTGGGCAGAGGGCTAATTGACATGGCCAAGAACCAAGCAATGGCCATCCTCTACAGCGGTTTCGGTAAGTGTCCACCGACACTATCAGCGTGACATGAGGGGAAAAAAAAAACTCATTTTAGAGATTCATTTTGTCAGATTCTAAGAATATATTCTGCTCCAACAAAAGCAAACATCTGTCAAGTGGGTGAGATGATAAGCTTACAACAGCTTACAAATTTCTGGTCTCGAGAGACGACATTTTGATATCACAGCAGCGAGCTGCCTCGTTTTAAAACGCCGTGCTGCTGACGATGGAGCTTTCGACACGAATCTGGCCCTTAAAGGTGGCCCGTGGAGTGTTCTTGTAAACAAGCAAAGTTTCTGTCTACACTCGACACATTGGGGGACGTCACCGTCAGGGAATGTGCATCAATATTCCATCATCCAGTCGTCTCTCATCCTTGCGCGAGTTTTACACTTGCGTTGATCAGATGCAATTTCCTCGGCTCGCTGATAAATTAGGTGCGGCAGCCATTTATATAAATGTTTTTTTTTCTTTTTTCCACCTCCTATATAAACTCCTATATATAATGCATTAAAATACATATTGCATGAGCCAAGTGGTTTTATTCTGTCCTTTGGTCAGTAGGGACAAATGCGACTTGACTGTTGCATATTTAGCATCCTTAGCATCCAATGAAACATTTACAAAAAAAAGAAAAAGCGTTCAGTCTGTGTTTACTTACTCACTACTTATTTTGGTGCATTGCCGTTTCTTGGTGCACTAACGGCACCTGCATATGACTGAAATGCCGTGAAAGTATAGCTAGGAAGGATTGTGTGCTAAGCGGGTTTCGTCGCAGCCCTCCAGGAAGTCGTCATCCTCGCGTCGGCGTGCTAAAGTTTCCCTCCCACTCTTTCCTCTCTTGAAAGATCCCAAATAAAAATACAAACCGAGAATAAAAAAATATACACATGATAAGCTTTTATTATTTCCATGACTCCTAATTTTGCGAGACGGATACAAAAATGCCATAATATCTTTATAAGCCTTTAGATGCCTTTGACACAGAATGTAGCAAAGACAGGGTGAGGTGATTAGCGATTAGCTGATTAGCTGATCACGTGACTAGACATCACAAAATCCTACACATTGCTCCTCATCATAAAGCTGGTATGTATTTCTAACAAAACTTGAGTATCAGTAAGTGAGTAAAAGTACTCATAGTCATCAAGAAAACATTCCCCTGTTGTATTATTGGTTGAGATGGAGCTCGTTTGTGCTATTTTTATAGCACTGTTGATCTTTTAATCTAAAGGAACCAGGTTGGATGGACCATCTGTAGGTCACAGTTGATCGCAATCGAACTTCAATCACCAATCGGACAAACAAGCCGCACAACAGTCGAACTCATTCTCAGAGCGAGCCAGAGAAACCTTCAGTGTTGTCCTTTACTCGTCTTCCACTGAAGAAATGCTCTCACGTTCCGGTAACTGATTCTAGCAGCATTTACGCCTCAGCTTTACCTTCCACTGTCGTCGTTTTTCTTCGAGCACCAACCTCGGCCAGAGCTCGTGTTGTAGCTGCCCGTGGTCCCTCAGATCACGCTGACTGGTCTTTAACCACTGTGCTCACACAAAAGTGCATACAGTAGCTTGACTCTCACTTGATTTGTGATCAACCCAAGGTGACACCCCCCCCCCATGTATGAGACCACTTAAACAATATGGCTTGACTACATTTTCATTCAAAATGCAAGTTCCCTATCTCACCAAGCACCGAGTAAAAAAAAAAAATGTTTGACCAGTAACACAGCTCTCCAACCTCCACAAGAGCTCTTCTCTCTCTACATGTGTTAAATTTAGAGAGGAGAAAGGGAGATGAGGGGAACGGGGGGTCCTAGAGGTGGAGCCGGGGGGGGAGAGGGTTCGAGGAGGCCATCGAGAGGCAAAGAGGCACATGAAAGAGAAAGAGGAGTCTTATCTGTGGAGAGATGGTGCAGGAAATAGTGGTTTGAGGAATCATTTGCGGCAGCGGCGGCGGAGAGCAGGAAGAGAAAAGCAATCACAACCTAAAAGGGCCAGCGTGGAGAGGGGCTATTTACCAGAGAATGAGACTGAAAGCGCTTTCGCTTTTCTTGTCTCCTTACTCTGCCCCCTCGGGCTCAAGGGTTGTAGACGCCGAGAGAGAGACAGAGAGGAAGGGGAGAATTGACAATGATTAGAGTGTCAGCGGTTTACTTACGTGTTCATTAGCCAAAAGAGGCCTCAGCGCGAGGAGTACAGGATATCAGTGATTTCCTCACATGACGGAGGTGACAGCCATTTTTTTTTTATTTGCAAGGCTAAGTGGTGTTTTAAACTGCTGGCTTTCGCCAATGAATATATATCTCAGAAACACTTCAAAGAGCTGACAAATTCCGGCTCGACACTAACTTTTGACAGCGATACATTTGGCTGGCCATGAAAGGAAACACACATCTGGTAATTCATTTTTGTTTTGACAACGTTTCTGCTAAATCATCCCCCTGAGCTCGGAGATAAGGGCTGGAAGTTAACACGGAACGACACGCCGCATTCACTGCTTACCTTTTTCTTCCGCGTGTTGATTTTCTTACCATATTTTTCCAAGTTTTTTAAAACATTTCTTTTCCTGCCTTTTTTTTTTTCGTACCAGGCGAAGACCGTTTCGAAGACCCGCTCGGCTGGGATATGGTTGGAAAGAACCTGTGTGCCATGTCGATCCAGGGAGCTGTCATGTTTGCCATCACAATCCTAATCCAGTACAACTTCTTCTGCAAACCGAGGTATGACCGACCCGGGAATGAACTTAAAATTCTCCATCCTAAAGTGACCTTACACCATGCAGGGTTTCTCACTGCAGTAGGTGTCGTGCATGTTTTCGATTGAGTTGCGTTGATCATCCGGTGTTTGTTTCAGTCGGATATTCTCCCTCGTTCAAATGAGAAATGTACTTCATATCCTTTTTAATATAAAACATCTGTTGCACGATGAATCCGTTTGGCAAATAATACTTTTTTTTTTTTTTGAGTGTTTACTTACTCCAAAAGCGAGGTTGCCATGGAAACTAAAGCTTGTGGCTTCCAGTACTTATGAAAATTGCAGAGATTGTTTCGCTGAGCTTAAACTTTGACCGGGATAATTTGCCATGCGGGTTCATGTTAATTTTAATGAAGGGTGTTATGCCAACTGTGACTTCTCTCTGCCAGGCTTATTTCAGGGAAGTCATTATCTGCGGAGGAAGAGGATATCGATGTTGCTCGGGAGCGCGAGCGGGTCTACGAAGGCAAGGCCCACGATGACCTGCTGAGGATCTGCGACCTCACCAAGGTACCGTACAGCACTGTGCAGCGCATTCATCTCCAGCTCAAGCAAAGACTCTGACTGCACGCGCGGCGCGTGATCTGATTTTTCTTTTCTTTTTTTTTTTTTATGTCTTTTGGGTCACTGATTGATTGCTTCTTTTGTTTTCATCCCTGTCATTTTTTTGAAATAAAATGTGAGGTTGTTTTAAATAGTTTATGGCAACAAGCCACAAGTCCAACAGAGTGAGAGAGAGTGAGCTTCTTCCCTCAGGCCATCAGGATGGTGAACTTTGTCCAGACCTCTATATACCCTTTGATTTGTCTTGTCTTCTGTGAATCTTTTCTATGTACGTTTGCTCTCAGGCGAGCGCAAAACTTTGCATTTGTTTATTTTTTAGGTTCTAAAATGTAAAGAAAAAAAAACTCTATTCCACACTAGCCTGTCAGCGGCGCAGTGTGCAAGACAAAGGGAAAGAAACAACGCGGTGCAATTAACTTCTCCGGTCTGGTCTCGTTTTATTCTTCTCTGACTTTGTGAAGTTATATTAAATTGCAGTAATTCGCTTCATGTATGAGTGAGGATGTGTGTAGGCGGGTGGGAGGAGTTTTTCTAACTATTTTCCCCCCACTTGCGCTTGCATTATTCATTCCTTTTGCCAGGAAAATGGAAAAGATAGGTATCTCGCTCGCAGCTGTGAACGCTGACGAACGTCACGAGTGGGCATGAGAACCGGACATGTGCATTTTTAATGTATGGCTCCGGCCTCTTCCTCCTCCTCCTCCTCCTCCTCCTCCTTCGTGCGGGTAGGTGAAGGCGAGCACGCCGTGACGGCGCGCGCCTCGACGCCGCCGAGATGAACGCTCCATCCACTGGCAGATGTTTCCCGCCCTGCAGGCGGCGCGGCAGCAGGAGGTGTCACCGCAGCAGCCGGCTTTGCCGCTCCGCCGGCAACAGCTGGACGATCTGAGAGCCTTACCAGCCGTCCTCGCGTCTTCGCTCCCTCGCTCTTCTCCTCAGTCGCACTGTACTTAATCTTTCGCTCACTGCTCACCGGCGCAGGCGTTCGTAGCACTCCCTGGGGTAATTACCGAAAAAGCGCCGGGTAAAACAGTCGGGTGGGTAATGTCTTGCAAATCATCTCACAAGGTGAAAAGGCATTTTTTTTTCAGCTTAAAGTTGCAGAGATAACTTTTTAATGCACTAAAAACTTGTGAAAACACTTCACCCGCACTGTAAATACAGCCGTAGAAACAGTGCCAATTTATGATGTTAGATTTGACTCTGCTGTTGACAAGGCAGCCATTGTTCGTAAACGCCTTCACGGTAGACGATATTTCTCCGAGATGAGACACAGCGGCCCATCACCGCACAAAAAACCAGCAGCGCGATGGCAGACGGCATCAGGATTCTCTCTGCAGTGCCCTCATTGACTCCCATCACAGCTGTGCCCCATCCATTTGGGGTGCAGATAACAAATTGATCAATGAGCGCGTGGCTTCGGTGGCCACGCGCCACAGGCTGAGCCCTGTCATAAATCCAGGCGTGCCTCCGAAGCGATCGACAGGCCATCAATCATGTGTCAGAATCCCGCTCCTCCCCTTCCTCTTCCTGCTGCTCCAAACAGGAGTGTTTTCGCTATGCACCCCACCTGCTAGCCTCCACTTAGCTCCCGCATTAATGTCGGCGCCGTAATCGATGGAGACCGTAATGGAAGTGCGTTCGTCTGTGAGCGTTTCTGCGGGCCCGGTGCTGTCAGTTTAACCTTCCAGTCAGTCACTAAGTTGACAGAGAAAGTTTTAAAGAACCTTGTGACAGCTGTTTGAGTTCGGGAGACTAATGAGTGATGAGTGGCACCTTGGCATTTTACAAGTATGCTTCATGTGTTAATATGCACTCTGGGCATATGAATGGTTCAGTCTGACAAGAGCTCTGTGTTGCATAGTTACAAAAAGGCTGGCTTTGCCTGCTAAAATAGTTTTACACATATTATGCTAAAATACATTCACAGCTTGGTTACTAACCTTATTGTTTCTCAGAAATTGAACCTTTTTCTTTTCTTTTATTTGTTAGTTTTACTTTTTCACAATAAAATTTGCATTATTTTGTGTTTTGATTATTTAATTTAGCTTCTCTTATTAAAAGTGAGAGCCCTTCCGGGCAAAGATTACCCAACCAGGGGTGTTTCTACGACTCTGAAGTGGTGAATTTGAAAAAAAGTAGCTATTTTATGGTGTGGTGAAAAGGTTTTAAAATGTATATATCCACATATTTGTAGGTAAAATTAAAAATTACAAAAAAAAAACCCATATGAAAACATTTAAAAACTTTGTTTCAGATGGATCTTAATACACTGTCTTTATCATAATAATTAAAATAAACAACTATGTTACGGCAAGCCGTCTACACAGGATTCACCGTCCATTGAGTCCATTGGAACTTAAGCAAATATTGGAGAGTCATCACTAATAAAGCAGTGCCAGCGTCGTGATCTATCGGGGCTATAACATTCAGTGTTTGAACTTCCCAACCTAAATCTATATTTTAGGTTCGCGCAACCGCCGCCATCACATCCCCTCGACTGTCTCATCTGATTAGACGTCAGGCTGCTTATCGTGACAGTTGCCGTGGCGCTCGAGTCAGAGGGGAGTCGTCCTTTAATTGCCTCCCTCCTCGCATGTATCTGCTGCTTTGATGTGGCTTTAGCGCCGCAAACTATCACTAAAAAGTAGTACGCGTAATCCAGGTTGATAAGTGCCGAGTGCAGCTGCCAGATGGCACGGGAAGAATGGTGGATCCATGCAACTCTTTTATCTCTTTTATCGAAGGCTTTTGATGTGCCAACTGTGAAATAAATGCTGTGTCATTGTTTGTCAGGCCTGAAGTGGCACCTCTAAATTTATGCTTGGCCCGACAGCAATATCCACCATGATTCTTTTTCATGGTGGATATTGGTCTGGAGATTCTATACAGGGAATGTATCCGTCATACTGAGAAACGTACGCTGTCACTTCCTCAGTTTTAATGAACACTGACTGTTTCAGACTGTGATACTCGCGTACAGGCGTGTAAACACACACAGCAGCCGCGGAGAACTAAGTTTTTGACTTTTAAAAAACAAAAAAAAAGCAGCCAACAGTTGTCTCGTCTTTTTCAACTCAAAGGGGCACAGTGCTGTCCTTGATTTTGAATGCTAAATGTCTTTGCTGTGACACTCACCAGCAGCAACAAAGGCCTCGTCTTGTCATACCAGAACAAGACAACGCCGCTTTCGAACCACTTTGAAAACATATCAAACCCTAACATGTTCTTGGATGTGGAAAAGCGCCCGCATGCACCAAATACTTCATTTTGTCAAATGTTTCCCTGCTGTTTTTTAGATGGGGACGCGTCGTGTTCACTTCAAGCAGGGGGAGTTTTCTTCACCTCCTCTGGCGAGATTTTCAGATGACGCGCACGCTCGAATGCAAATGCGCGCGGATGAGGCCGGTCAGGCCGGATGCGGCATGGAAAGTTTACAAGTGAGATGTGTCGAACATCAACCACTTCCTTATTTCCAGTCTCGCCACACGATCTTCGCAGGATACTGACTGACTCACAATCCGATGGAGAGACGTTTCATTCTCTTCTTTGTCCCAAGAGATGGGATCCTGCATTTTAAGCTGTGGTAGCAACTTCATGGATGGCATGAAGACTCCTGTGAAGAGTGAAATATCTTGACAACTAGCGGCTGGATTGGCATGAAAGTTGGTAGAAATATCCCCGGCTATCAAACGCTAAATTCCATCAGCCTCTATCGTATTTTGAACATAGAATAGTAGTTGGAATGGGTTCATTGAAAAATAAGTGCTGTTCCACTTTTTGCCCTGACGGAGTGTTTTAGCTTCTTTCAGCTCTTTGTTTTGGTGTTTTGATTTTCGTTTCCAGTAGCAACAGGCAGCTGATTTTAGCAAAAAAACAAACAAAACAAACAAAAAAACAAAACCAACTACCTGGTGAATAAACACTGTTTAGCATTCAGAGGCCAATGAGCTCGATGTCCCCCTCAGGAGATGGTGGAGACCAAAACAGAGCAAGAAGAAAGAGCTATTACTGGATTTACTTTCATCAGGCGACCAGACACTCTGTGCCAGCTGCATGTGTATGATGAATTCATATTTCCAAAAAGTGTCCAAAGAATTATGCATCATGTCCGCATTTAGCTCAGCTTTAGCGCGGCTAAGCCACTTGTGATAAGAACAGTAAGAAAGTTTCCTGTCGATCCAAAAGTCTTAAAGTCAGTGTCCGTACATGAAATACTGGGTGATTTGAAGGTTACTGAGGGTACTGAAGTTGTACTCAAAGCGGAGACAGATTATCTCATGAATACTGTCACCGCAGTCAGAAATACTAATGTTCATGTCCTCTTCTTCCTCCAACCCCCCCGTGCAAGTGTCTAACTTTTTTTTTTTTTAATACCTTTTCCCATCTGGCTCGCTCTAAATGTTGCAAATGATCCCTTCTTGTTAAAATTTGTTGCCTTCGCTCTGTCTCTCTCCCTCCTTTTTTTTCCACCTCCTTCTTCCATCTCTCCTCTTCCCCGCTGCTCCGGTCTATCGCTCCATATTTTCTCATGCTATCCTCTCTGCTATCTTTCTCACTGTCTGCTCCCTTGCGGCCCCCCCTCCCCGCCTCCCGCCTTCTCCCCCCCCCCCCCCCCCCCCCTCTCTCTTTCTCTGGCTGGCTGCTTGATTCATTTTATTGTCTACTCTCTGCAGGTATACTCTCGGAAGAGCACTCCTGCTGTGGACAGGCTATGTGTGGGCGTACCCGCCGCAGAGGTGAGCCAAATGCTGCTGAATCACACAAGCACCTTTTCAAGCCTGTAGCCTGTGTGATTCGGTCCATATTAGAGGACTTTCTTGCATTTGCACTTTGATTAGTACGAAATCCACCCATTGGGAGAAACGACTTAGCTGTCTTCTGTCTGCGAAAGCAACACTTGGGTATTAATTGACTAAATTATACACGTTCAACTAAAATTTTAATATGAATAACATATGCAAAATATGGACAAACGAGACCAGGGAGCAAGAGACAACGGTTTTATTTTCTCAAACATTTGAACTGGCGTTTTGCTCTGACTTTCTTTTTGGTGAGTCGAATCAAAATATCTTCCAAAGGCAGCTTAGAGAAGGCGTTAGGAGGAACACTAATCTCCTTATCGGCCTTGTTTCCTGACATTATGCTACTGCCAAGCATGCGAGCGCCGAAAAAACACACAAGCACCGGAAGAGCATTGCTGGAGCAACGGAGTGTGTGAAGCGAAGGCACGAGGATCCAGTGATGTTTAGTTGAAAAGATTAGCAGTGGGAAGCTAAACGAAGCGCAAACAACAGAGTGAACTTTTACACAGTTTCTCGACAGAGAAACTTTTCTTTGTGAGGAATTGATGTACTGTCAGCGCAAAGCCCCCTCACTCATTATAACACACACTGTACTGATGGAAGCCCGGCGTAATCTCAAACGCTGACAGGCGCCCGTGTCAGGTGGGCTTTTCCGGTGGTATCCGTCCACCCTGCCACTGTTTACCCAGAGCCCAATGTAAATGCCAGCGGAATATTGTCATTCACGGCGCTGCGCTGATCACACACCGCCTTTCCATGCATTATTTACATCAAGCTTAGCCTTCCGCCTATGCAGTCACAAGCGCGGGTCACAAACAAGCAGGGATCAATGAATGACAGGAATCAAATATTTATGCCGGAGCTGGGGCGCCCGAGGAGGGTCACGTGACCCCGGGGCGGCTTCACAGAGGCGGCTTCCCGCCGCACGCCCTCCGGAGGGAGGTAAAATCAGCAGCACCAGGGGGGGAAAAGACTGAGAGAGAGAATCGTGTTTGTTGTAGAAATTTACCGAGGCAGGGAGAAATGCTGTCGGGAATGGTCGCCGTCTGTTGCCGCGCGCCCGCCGTGTTGATTCAGCGTTCTTTGTTTTGTTTGTGCACAGAAAAATATCAATTTCGTATCTTTCTAAACACCGAAGCGCTCATGCATAATCTATAAACCGAGGCTCCGATTGTATGAAGTTAATAAATATTTACATGGTCTACAGATGAACTTCATTAAAGGGGTTAATGGGTATTTATTCAATAGAAAACTCATCTACATATGGAACATTCGAGATGTCATCTTAGCGGCTGTTTTCCGTTGAGGCTTGTGTCTACAAAACGCTGTTATCCTAACGGAGGCCTCCCCATTGCCTTCATCAGTGTTTCGGGTTGCTGGGAATCAACGGGGCTGGGAAAACCACCACGTTCAAGATGCTGACAGGAGACATCCCAGTCTCCAGTGGAGAGGCCTTCGTAAATGGATACAGGTGAGCCGCTAACTCCCACTAGCGCACCGAGTAACTCATCATAATTAGCCACCCAAGATGGCTGCTCAGATGGGGATCGAGCTAAGGTGGGGGGATTTTTTTTTTTTTTTTATAGCTCACACCTTCGCTCAGCTCCCCTTGTTGTGTGTATCACAGCTTTCTACTTCTCTATCGCTCTTACTTCTCGGCGCGCGCGCGCGTGTGTGTTTTTTTTGTTGGCTACGTTTCGATATCTCTTATACATTCTGCCATCTCTTGCCTTTTCAACTTTTGGCTCTTCTCATGTCTCCTCACTGCGATATTCTCAGAAATGCTGAAGACTCTGCTCTCGCTTTTTTCCTCCTGCCTCTCGCACATATTTCATTCCTTTTCACATCCCCGGCCTGTACCTTGCTCTGGTTTTTTGTCTCTACCTTACAGAATCAGTCATAAGGAATCTTTGTACATGCCAAAAAAAAAAAAAAAAGCACCTCAGCACCAACAATATGAGACACGAGCGCTTGAGCGGGGGAGAGAGGCTTGCTCTCCCCCTTATTTTTAGGAACAAACAACAAGCGCGCGGCGAGCCGAGGCTGAGTGACGGGTCGGCTTTTGCGTCACGGCGGTTGCTATAGGTGTTCATTTATACATCCAGTAACTGATTTTGTGTTCAACAAAGAACGGGAGCTGAATAGAGCAGGGCCCAACGCAGCAGTGTTAATGTTGATTAATGTGGGTAACGGAGATCAAAGAAGACAAAAAAAATCCCAGAGACCTTTGGGGGGGGGGGGACAAAAAACTGAAAAGAGAGAAAAACAGATGTGTGTACGCCCACACTTGTGTTTCCAGCTCATTACGCTTTGTGTGCATTGGCAAGAAAGACGATCAGCAGAAGCAGCGTCTCTAAAAATGAAGGTTCTCTCCTGGCAGTCGCCTCTCTTATCAGCGGCCGTGCGCTCAACGCATCCAGACAGAGTAGCTCGCAAGTGCTAGCCCGCTAACGCCCAGCATCGGTCCACTGTCTGATTACCACGGATTGTGTTCAGGGCATTTTGAAACCGTTTTTGCACGGTTTGGGAAATAGACTTATTTGCCTTCTTCCTAACAGTTGGAGGGAAAGATCGATACACGTCTGTACAGCATATTAGCATAAAGGCGGCGAGCCTAGCCAAAGGTAAAAAGCATCCACCCACCAGCACCTCTGAAACTCACTTATTAACATAATGCAGCACATAATCCCTCTCAACGTTTATATATGGATTGAACATACATACTCTGTAGCATACGGCACAACATGTTAATTAGCGGGCTTTAAAGGTGCTGGTAGGGGATTTTTTTTTTCACCCTTAGGCAAAGCCGGAATGTTTCCCTCTGCTTCCTTTTGCCAAGTATCTAAGTCTTATGCTATGATGTGAAAATTGGAACATTTCTTTCATGAACATTCCCATAAATGCAATATTATGGCAAGTTTAGACTGGAGGTCATGGATGTCTTCTAGTTTGGGGGCAGTAAACTTGTTTACCCACCAAGCTAAAGGTTAATTCTTAAAAGGTTGAGATACTTGAAAGCTGTGGTCGGCAACCTGAACCAGCCAAAGGCTATATAACCCGCCGTTATCATAAAGCTTTATAAAAGCTAAAACAAAACACAGTATTAGATCAGGAAAGCTTTCAGTTCACTATGGCCTTGTTGAGATCCAGCAGCCTCTCGACGCATCAGATCACATTTAGACTACCTCGGGCTGACAATTGCTCCGGAAAAACAACATATGAGGAGAATAAAATTTTCTGCAGTGCTATCTTTTTAAATAACAAAGCAGCCGTTAAAAGAAGAAAAGAAAATCAGCTGCAACACGTGTCGCCTGCGGGTTGTGAAAGTATTAATATTGTAGATTATGGAAAGGGCATGTCTGCATCCAGAATGGCTCGTGCCATTGTTTTATTGGCCTATAGAGGGCGCATGTTGGTACGCTTGGAAAAGATCAGATTTTGTTGGGGGTTTTTTTTTCTTTTTTTTTTGGCTTTGGTTTCCAAGAGAGGGTGTTTTGGGGACACTTTTGAGATCACAAGTACAGAATGTGAAATGAACCACTCTGCTGCTCTATATTAGCTTGGAAGTGTTTCAAAGGGAAACTAAGGCCTTGACTGGCTCAGCTTTGATTTCCCCTTTTCTTCTAACTAATACAATAGGCCACATAAATGAAGCGTACACTTCTTGACTCTTCTTATTCTATATTTGATATGTTTTGCAAAGCGCTTAATGTAATCTTTGCATCCGCGAGCTCAAACTTTAATGGCATCCATTCTCCAATCTCTAATATCTTCTCCTCTCCCAGCATACGGACAGAAATGAGGGACGTCCATCAAAACATGGGTTATTGTCCCCAGTTTGATGCTATTGACGACCTGCTGACTGGGAAAGAGCATCTGGAGTTTTACGCCAGGTTACGAGGGGTACCGGAAGAAGAGGTCACCATGGTAATCATTTCATCCTTTTGTTCTTTTTGTCCTTGCCCGTTTAAAAAGGCGCCGTTTCCCCCGTGGCTGTAAATCTGAACACGAATAGCCGATGCAGATAAGTCGCCGAGCTTTTTGCAATTGGCCTATCAAAAGAAACTCCAATGTTCTACGACTTTAAGACATGTTTATCTCCTTTTCGGGCTGTTTTTATTGTGTTTTTACCATCAAAATACTTTTCAGCCAGAATGCATGTAGGGCAAGCTGAAGTACGTGTCGTGATAGATAACCTCAATGGGAGAAGCCATACATAATGAAAAATAGCCAGTGGTAGAAAAGCAGCAGCTGTGGGTTATGGCTCTACATTATTCACCATGCCCAGTAGTGAGGCCAGCCCTGTGCGGCCTCCCTGCACTACTCTCGCATCGCCCGCTTCTGCAATAGTGAGATCAAAAGAGGAAGATGGCTGGCGGCGACCATAGGCCTCAGACCTGGCGCCAGGGCTTTGATCTCTCAGCTGCGGTGTAAAGGGACCCACTTCTGTACCGCTAGCATAACTCTTAATTTTACTGTGGCCCCTTTGTGATATGCCTTTTTTTTTCACAATTCAGATTTAGCCCTCGCGTAGCCCTATTTGCATATTCAGTCAACAGAAACGTTCACGTGGATGTTCAAGTAACACGCTGCACCCTGCCTTTTATTGCGACACCCACTGTAAACACCCCCCCCAGACGCGCTGCACTTTGCTGATGTTCCCGATAGCCGGCGTTGACAAGACTTTTTGTTTTAATAGCAAGGAGAACAGTAAAGTATCTCGGCAGCCAGTGATTAAGGCCTAACAGTGATGCCAGCTGTCAAGCCTTGTCCTTGAAAACCACAGAGCATAAATACATTGAAGATCCAAGCCAAAACACCATCCATCACGCAGAGAGAGAGAGAGAGCCTGATGATGGTGCTTACGTGAACGGTTCTTCTTGACGCTGTAATGGGTTTCATCTCTTTGGATTTCTGTCTCCAAAAAAAAGGTGGCCGAGTGGGGGATCCAGAAGTTGGGCCTGGTCAAGTATTCCAACAAGTCCGCAGGAACCTACAGCGGCGGGAACAAACGCAAACTCTCGACAGCGATAGCCCTGATCGGTTGTCCTCCTGTGATTTTCCTGGTGAGACGCTGTGTTTATCTGTTGTACAGTACACGGTGAAAACGCGGACAGCCTGCTGTTTCATTAAGACTTAAGGGTGTAATACTTTGAATCAATATTGATGCTGTACAGATGTTTGGATTACAGCAGATCAGTTTGTTTTTCCTCTTTACAAGCACGCACCAGACTCAACTTTGGACTCGACCGTGGTGCAAGATGATAGAGCGTAGAAATGTGGGGTAACGTATGCTTTCAAGCGTGAGGAGTAGGAAGTAATGTATTTCCCGGGGGGTCATTCCCTGGTCAAGTCCAATTCCTTGCGAAAAACGTAGAGCACACACAACCGTGTTTGCACTTATTAAAATTTCCCATTCATCGGGACTTAAAAGGGAGCGCCAAAGCAGTTCCTCACTGATGGAAGATTAATGAAAGCATGACTCAGAATACGCCGCGTCACATGCTTTCAATTAAGCGGCTTTCGTGTGCATTAGTCGAAGTTGCGGCAATGTTATTACGAGGGACAAACTTTAATGACCTTAAATCACGCCGGGGTTGTCTCAGAGGGAGTTCACAAAACTGTACATTTGCATTAAGAGTATTAGAATCTCTACTTGTTATCCCATGCCCCTGCCACCACAGCTCATGGTCTAATAAAGCAGAAACATTATATAGATAGATTTTAATGTCAGTGCACGCTGTTTAATTTGTTGCCTGTAAACAGTAATAAATGCGTTACTTTAAAACAATCCGTCAGATTATGCCGTTTAATGAGTAATCAGTCAGATAATGAGTAATCCATAATAAATTACATTCACAGAGTAATCTTTCCAGCTATTTCTGTTTTCTGGCTCAGTGCTTAGCCCATCGAGCTGCACTCTTCCAATCCTACTTATTTACTCGCCCGAGCCAGGCTAGCTTTCACTTTGAGGCAGTGGGATAATGTGTTGTCAGTGTCTGTGTCAGCTTCGGCATTATGTGCTAGCCCCAGAGAGTCCAGGCGGCCTTGAGGCGGTGCCACGCAGGGTTTGCACAGGGACACATTGGGCACGGTGATGGAAATACCCCTTGGGATTTGTATGACTGCGCTGCAAGTGAGGGAGAACCGAGCCTGGAACGAAACCAGCCAATGGACTGAGTACTGTCACTCTCTAATCATGCATGGACAGACTGGCCCTTAGGAAAAAGAAACAGCAAGTCACTGAGACTGTGTGTGTGTGTGTGTGTACTATGCTGGAAAGTGCTTCAGTATGTGACTCTATTATATGTAAATGGGTATAATTAACAATCAGACCTTACCTATTTATGCCTGTGTTTTTACATGTCACCTATATTTACATTTAAACTTAACAAATTAAGAGCGAAATGATCATAAACAGCTTTGGACACGTCTCTTGGCCCGCACTGGACAGATGCAATAGCTTTCTTTCAGAAATCATTCTCTCTCTTGGTGTTTTGATGACGGCGTCGCCGACAGATCTGTCCAAAAATCCATACTTGTTCAACCGGGTGGAGATGCGATGATCGCTTTCTGTTGCTCATTACGTTTCTCCTCTCGTTAATTCAGGTTTTTCCTTTTATTTGTCACCCATCTGGATGTCTGTTCACACACACACACACACATCATTGGACTATCCGTCAAAAGCAGATCCTTTTTTGGAAATGATGTGCTGAGCTGGAATCTGACGGAGGTTACTTTTATTGCAGGACGAGCCAACCACCGGGATGGACCCCAAAGCTCGGCGCTTTCTGTGGGACTGCATCCTCAGCATCATCAAAGAGGGACGCTCGGTCATTCTCACATCACACAGGTGCAGCACTCCTCGTCTGTTGACTTTCTCAGGTGGATTCGCCGCCTGAGACGCTGTCCAAATATTTTTTGATTTGCCACCGGGATGGAAAGCACGTCAGCCACATTGCCCGGCAAAATGAACGCGAGCCGTAAATATTGTAATTCCAATTGATTGAAGTTAGACTTTGGTGGAAAGGTATTGTTTCCTGCGTGGCAGTTAATATTGGCTGCCACAAACACACTGGCTGCTATAAAGCTTTCATGAAGCATGAGGGCATATTGACTGACTGGCGCTTTTTTCCCCACCATGAAAAGAGAAACTGTCAATATCAGCGCTGGAGTCTTTTCATTATCGAAGTCTTCCCGCAGCAAAGTTAGTTCTCCCAACTTTTTTTTTCTGTACCGTTGGCCAGTTTTTGGACAAGCTTTTGAGTTAGAGAAAGAAAAATTAAATGCCTCATTTTTTTTTTTCGGGAAACTTAAAACTTGATGGCCCGAGTCGATATGGAACATTTAACAATGCACACGTCTATTCACTTCACCATTTCCCAAATTGCCTGGGTTTTTTTGAGTCGTCTGTGCAGCCGGGCCGTGCGCGTGAATTATCTGTTTCCTCTTGGAATGCGTTATTCTCGTTACGCACGTTGTCTTCGCGGCAGAGGTAAAAGCATTTGTTGTTGTCCGAGGCGATGTGGCTGAACTGCGTCCAGTCGTCCGTGGCCTGACCAGGTGGTTGAGTTTTGTTAAGTGGCAGATTCGCCAGGTTTTACAAAGTCATAATCCTAATTGCACCATTCCTCAGAAAGGCTTCACAGGTTTTGCCTCAACTACAAATGACTTCTGCTCCAGCCCAGCATCGAAAAAGGAACAAAAAAATGAGATAATGAGAACTACAGATGGTCCCTTCCTTGCTCTCTAATTACCAAATTTGTCGTCTATTTAAGGTGTCAGAGTAGACATGTAAAACTCTAACCCAAACTTTAACTCTAAATGAGAAGAAAAGGATTCAGTAAATCAGTTAAGTTCTTTATCTGCAAAATAAAATAGATTGAGCTCTACCCTTTATAAAAACCAACTGTGATCAGTGTTTTCTTGTGGAACACAGCACATTTTTTTTCCCAGCTGAATGAGAAGAGCAGGCATTATAAAATTCACTGGAATGCCCCCATTATACCAAAGAGACCCATTTTAAGATGTCTTTTATCTGGAAACCAAGCAACTCAAGCATTATTGCTGCTTTTCATTTATCCAGCATAATGCCCCCCCCCTCCTCTTTTTTCTTTCAATAGCATGGAGGAGTGTGAAGCGCTGTGCACACGCATGGCCATCATGGTAAACGGTCGCTTCAAGTGTTTCGGGAGCATCCAGCATCTGAAGAACAGGTAAGGGTCTTTTTACCACCAAGTGTGTTAGCCCATGAGGAGAGAAAAAAAACAAACCTTTGATGCCCCTTGAAATGAGATGAAAGAAATCCCTGTCTCCCACTGAGCTCTTCTGTTATTTATACTGTGTGTGTGTGTATATATATATATATATATATATATATATATATATATATATATATATATAACATACAGCAATGTATACTGGCAATAAAAGAAAATTATTCAAGTTTTTTAAGGTAGAAAAGGAAAGAATATATTCTCTTCTTTTATCATTTTTACTGCAGCTAAGACAGGCTCTATTTGAGATACGCATAAACTCACAATTGTATTACTATTAAAGGAATAATTCAACATTTTGGTATATATGTGAACCTGTAAGTATAAGACTACAGCCAGAAGCCAGTTAGCTTAGCATTAAGACAGCTAGCCTGGCAGGTTTGTTTTGATTTTGCGTGCATTAATCAAACTGGATGTAGTGTGTTAATGCTAGTGCTTTAGAGGTGACGGGAGTCCAATTTCACTGCCTGTGGATAGAGCCAAAACAGATTTACAGTTGTGATGCTAAGCTAAGCTAACCAAATGTCTCCTCTAGCTTCGTAGTGAACGTAGAGCTGTTTGGCTCTATCCGTAGGCAGTAAAAATTGTTGTGGTGGCTCTTGGTGGTTCTACCTCTGCCACTCTGAGCAACATCGTGGAGCGTGGGTAGACCCTTCAAACAAAGCAGCCACGTTATTTATTATGCATAATTTTAAGCCTTTATATGATATAAACAGGTGAGTTTAATAGAAAGGTGTTTATTTCTGCTGTCAAGTTGGACATTTTATCAGCTCATGGATATTGACTTGTTCTATAGTCGGCCTCAAGTGCTGATTCAACAGCCATCGAGTTATATACATGAAAATGTAATAACAAATAAGTATATCCCAAAACGTAAACCTATCCCTAATGTACACCTCTTGTTTTTATATTCCATGTGGCCCATATATTTCGGTGCACTAAGCTGAAGATCTCTTTAATGTCGACTCATCAACATGATTGTATTGATTTCACATGAAAAGATCCATATATGAAGCAAATGTGCAGGCCGTCATTTCTGTGGGCATCAGGTCAGTGCCCCCAGTCTCTCACCATTATCTAATTCACATTTGTTTCTCTACAGAGCGATAAATTTCCACCATCCTTGTGCTTATGCACACCGTTAATGGGCTTTGTACATATCCCTTAATGTGTTTTGTTACGTCTCCATGGCAGATAGCCCCTGCCCTTAACTCTTAGCACTCGGGTCTGCTCTCTGATATTCTTCTGACATTTCCCAAGGCCAGCACTTATGCCCTGAGCCCTGCGCGTATCACTGAGGCCCATCCATTACCTTAGGTACAGTCTGGTGACATTATTACCACTCCATTGTGTGATCTTGTAAGAGGAAGGACATTCCACACACGCACACACACACACACGAGAGCTAAACACGACAGGAATATGTGGCGGCGATCGTCGGGTGGAGAGAAAGATCAATACACCTGGGATGAGGGGTGGAGCAGACCATTTTTAAAGTCGTGCGGGGGGGATTAGATGACGCGCGCGGGCCCTGCAAGAAGGGGGCAACGGTGTCAAGGGTATTTCACATCAAGAGCGTTAATGTCATATCATTGGCCAGAGGTAGAGGGAAGCGGCAGGCTGTAGCTTAAAAAAGAGCGAGAACGAGGGGACGGCCGAGAGGCGAAGGTCGCAAACGGGAGAGCGATGTCCCAGTCAGTCCCTCCCAGATGTTAGCGTAATAGACAGATCCTCTGTGTCAATTACATCCTGTCTGCATGGGCACGAGCAGGGTGGTGTAAATAATTTATGAACCACGCAGGAGGTATAGGATAGGTAACATCCATAGGAGCCAGGGTGGAGGGAGGGAGGGCGCCGAGAAGCGGCAAACAAGGAAGGAGAGGGGTTAACACATGTCCTACTTCACTCAACATGCTATCAGGTAAAAGGGAATCACACTTCACAAGGCAGTCAAGTGAGGGGAAACCAGATAAGCGCGACGTCTACACCGATTTTTTTTTTGCGGCGCTTATTTTAGATCTCACACGGGCGATTTACATGCCGCTGCAATGCTATCGCTCAGCCCTCGCCACGCGGTGAATAATTTCTAATTAAGCGTCCCTATCTTCACCGCGCTTGGTGTAATTAATGTTTCATGAGGTGTGGGACCCTGTTAATGACTGAAAAGGCAATTAAGGTCTGTCTTCTCTGTTTTCTTTTCTCGTCACTATCCCACCACATGTTTGCGCTGCCATGTTGGCTCCCCTCTCCACACCCGCGCTCCCGGTTTAACATGCGATCTACCACGATTTAAGTTGTTGTGAGCCTCATCAATCCAGCCCGGCGCGGTGACGCATTGAGCGTCCGGTATTTTGGGTCTGCCTCCACATCGAGAGGGAATGGAGGGGCTGATTCTCATAAACGCGCAAGCTGTCGCCGGTTTGCAGATGGGAAGAGTTCCATCAGACCGCAGGGGGTTGAAATGGAGGGTGGAGAGGGTGGCGGCGGCATGGCAGTAGAGGCAGGTGGTGTGCGTCATTTTCACACGGCGCGGGGCGGCTGACCCGCAAAGCTGGGGCCGCCTGCTTCTCCAACCCCCCCCTACCCCCACACCCCCAACGTCTCCATCTCTTTCTCATCACAAGCCCCTGAAAGGAGTGCAGAATCTCACCGCGGGGGCAGCTCTCGCATTTTGACCCCCTATCGCTCACCCTCCCGTCGCCTTCACTCCTTCAAGAAAAAAAAAAACCCTCTCGCCATATTACCCTTATTTATTCCTCCCTCTGTTACTCTCAGGTGGCAGGGCTTCCAAACCCAGCCATCCAAGTGCTTGTTAGTGCTGCCCCCTTTAGTTCAGCGGTGACCCTGTCTTTATCACCGAGATGCCCTTCTGCCGCTTTAACAACCCCGCCTCTGCGTATCAATCATGCCCCAAATGAGCCAAAATAGCCCATTTAAACTACCAGAGAGGTGGTCAGCATGTGAGAGGGGCTGAAAGATTTCATATGGGCGATGGATTCCGAACAGGAGGGCGGCCATTTTAAAAAGCGCCTTCATTACCCCCCCCCCCCCACGGCCGTTAAAAACATCCTCCTTACCTGTCCTGTCAGTGAGACCCTCAAATCAATCACACTTCTAGAAATGTATGAAAGGCAGACAGGGAAGGAGAAAAATAAATAACTAAAAAAAAAAAAAAGAATTGCAAGAGGCTGTAAACAGTGCTTTAGTACAGCAGTGTGCTGGTATGAAAGCTCCCAGGTGTTAAGTAAACCCAAATGAAGTGGAGGAACCAATAAAAGCAGCTTCAGATCTCCCCTATAATCTTGTCAGTTAGGAAGGACACCCACTAGCCGATGCAGGATTTTTTTCACTGATTGATATCGTTCATATCCCCTTCTTATAGAGTACCCGCAGTAAGCACACACACCGCGGTCCGCAGTCTTATTTTCTCCTTGCTTGAAGCACGTCATGATATAAAAGTAGGGGGTGAAGTGCCTTTAATGCATTAAGGTAATGCGGTGTGGGTGCTGGAGTAGTTTTTACAAGAGCGGCGTCTAAAAGTTTGGATCAATCCCCTTGAAGTTGACGGCGAGAAGTCCAATAAACTCCTTCCCACTCAGACTGCGTCAGCTCTGCAGGTGTGCCATTAACTAAACAGTTTATGGCTTTTAAGTGCGTGTCACGCGCGGAGATGGATGACAAAATAATTCTCCTTGCACTTTACAATGCATCAGCAACATAGGTGTAATTAAGACTGCCGACTACTGACAGACGCAGATGGTGTACTGTATATATACTGTACGTATCTGAGAGCTGTCAGCTCAAAATATACGACATCTTTACCCTTGATGGTTGGTGAGATTCTTAATTTATATGGGATTGTGCTTCTTGTACAGACATTAGTTTTATCATAGCTTGTTTTCTGCGCTTACAAGCAAGGCAATCTACATTTTATCCTTCAAGGACTGCGGAAATTTCTCCACGGCTCTAGATTTTATTACGCCCGAGATGAGGTACTGTATGTTTGAATATCCTGTAATAATAAATTTTACTGGCTAGATGATGGCCTTCATGTAAGATTAGATTTTGAATTATAATACCGGGTGCAAACACACACGTGAATATGTCTCTGCATGCAGTAGCGTCACGACTAATCACCACTGCTAAGGACAGATTAAATGGTTTTATTTGAACACAATAATCTTAACTCAAGGTCCAATCACTAGCTTTTATCTGGGGCTTCCAGCAACATGTCATGTCGGACCTTGAGTTAAGATTACATAGAGAAATTACTACTGTGTTTCCAAGGACATGAATGAACCTACAGTTACCCTGCGATGGTGTTATGTGTCTTACACTAAGTTAACATTGTCTAGGAAATACTTATTTGGTATATTCTAAGTTCTAACAGTTTACTTTGCATCAAATATAACTTATGAAGTATTAATGTAAGGCAAACCTCAAATTTATACCAGGTGACTATTTTTGATTTTTTTTTTTTTTTTTTTTTTTTTTTTTTTTATTTGAGTTTTTTTTTTTTTTGTGTTGTTTGTTTGTTGGTCCTTTTGGTTTTGGACCTTCTTCAGGATCGTTGCCAGTGTCGTCAGAAACGAGCAGGAAGCTCGTCTCGTCATATTTGTCCTCGTCCTCCTCTTTTGGCCGCCGCTCAGATGTTTGAGGCAGCAGGCAAGAGGACGGCGGTGACACTGGCTCCCCTGTGTCACTCTCGGTTTCCGAATCTGTGTTGGCGAATTTGTCCCACCACTGGAATTGAACGCCGTTGATGTCTTCATCACAGGATTCGTAAAACCTCATACTTGCTTCTTGTCGTCTTCAGCGTCCTCCTCTCTTTGCCTCCGCTTAGGTGTTTGAGGCAGTGGCAGAGAGGAGGGTGGTGACGCCGGCTGTTCTCCTTCTTCGTCACTTTCGGTATTATTGTCAGAATCGGTGTTATTTTCAGAGTCGGTGTGAGCGAATTCATCCAATCACTGGAATCCTTTGTTGCTGTGCTCGTCGACTTCAGGCAAGGTATTTACCACCGGCTGGACGACTTCATCGTCACGGTTAGCCAGGCGTGGCCTATCTCCAAAGATTCTTCTGAATCGTATGGGGTGTCCAGTTGGGTGAGTGGCACCAGTGCAGAGTCTTTCTCCCACGAGGGGCATGTCTCCCATAGTGTGCGTTTCTTATGTAAGGTCCAGTTTTCTTCGTTGCAGAAAATCAAAACGTTTCTGAACTGTTATATGCCTTGAAGGCAAATCTGCAGGTACGTGTAGCGATGTACAGTAGCTCACAGTGATCTTGTGCAGGTCATCAACTACTACTGTGTTTCCAAGGACATGAATGAACCTGCAGTTACTCTGCGATGGTGTTATGTGTTTTACACCAAGTCAACGTTGGCTGGGAAAGACTTATTTGGTATATTCTCAGTTTTAACAGCGGCTCAACGCAGCATGACAGAGACACTGTAATGTCCGTGCTGCTTCTTCTTTTTCATTATTCCGCCGCAATCTTTTTTCCTCGATTAATTTTACATGAAATATGACTTGTGAAGTATTAATGTAGGGGAAATATCAAATTTATACCAGGTGACTATTTTTGATTTTTTTTCTTTTGGGATTTTTTTTGTTGTTGTTTGTTTGTTTTAAGTCTACCTGGTTTTGGATCCTCCTCCTCCTCCTCCTCTTCCTGCTCGTTTCCAGCATTGCTGCTGGAAACGAGCAGGAAGCGACTCAAACCTTGAGTCGCTTCCTGCTCAACTCGTCATATTCATCCTCATCCTCTTCTCTTGGCCTCCGCTTAGGTGTCTGAGGCAGTGGGCTACAGGACATTGGTGACATTGGCTCCTCTGTGTCACTCTCGGTTTCCGAATCTGTGTCTGCGAATTCGTCCCACCAGCGGAATTCATCGTCGCCGAATTCTTGATTGCACGATTCGTCAGACCTCATTCGCTTGCTACTTACCTCCTCGTCTTCAGCGTCCTCATCGTCCTCCTCTCTTTGCCGCTTAGGTGTTTGAGGCTGTGGCACAGGAGAGGGTGGTGACGCTGGCTGTTCTTCTTCATCATCAGAATCGGTGTAATTTTCAGAATCAGTGTCATCTTCAGAGTCCGTTTCTGCAAATTCATCCCACCACTGGAATCCTTCGTTGTTGTGCTCGTCCTCTCGAAGCAGGGGATTTCTCACCAGCTGGACGGCTTCGTCGTCAGGATTAACCAGGCGTGGTCCATCTCCAAAGATTGGTCTGAATCCAATTGGGTGCCCAAAAGGGCGAGCGGCTCTAACGTGGAATCCATCTCCCACGAGGGCTATATCTGCCATCATGCGGGCGTCACCGACATGAGGCCCAAAGGGGTGTATATTGTCCATGCGGGGGCGGAGTATGTTGCTTCTGTCTCCCTCCATTGGAACTAAAAAGAATTTTTCTTCGTTGCAGAAATTCAAAAGTTTCTGAACAGTTATATCTCAAAGGCAAATCTGGAGATACGTGTAGCGATGTACAGTAGCTCGCAGTGATCTTATGCAGGTTGTCGAAGTGATCTAATCCGTCGCAGTGATCTAATCCGTCGCAGTGATCTAGTTCGTCGCAGTGATCTAGTTCGTCGCAGTGATGGTGTACACAATACCTCATATATACATATAATTTTCTTAGACTTAGCCCCGCCCCTAATGTTTGGCTTTGATGTGTCACATGGTTCAGCTTTGCCATGAATGGATTTAGAATGTTTACATTTGAAATAAAACTTTGAAAAAAATTTTTTTGAAAAAAAACAAACACCTTTTGTTTTCAAAATGGAGAGATTCATCCAAGTTCCAAAAGCAAATTTCACCTTCCAGTTAACCACAAAATGAAATAAAACACACAACACACTTTCTAGATCAGTACAAACAAGATTGAGAAGATAAATTCAGTCTAATTATTGGCAGACTGCTTTGATTGTTTCAGTTTTAGCCACAGTTGTGGCTGTCTCTGCCAGTAAACCACAATATATGCTCTATAAATATCTACATTTACTCATTTATATTATTTAAAAACAGAAGACATGGTAGCAAACATGGATATGTTTTATAATAAATCTAAAAAAACACTTTGCGTGGTTTTACAGGAAAATGTCTTCAACATGTAAATGACGCGTTAGCTGTGATGAGCACAGTTTGAATGCCTCCCTTCATTGCAAAACTACTTTTCTGGACAAAGATCACTTATCCATTCATCTATCCCTCTGTCTTTGCACTGCCCGCGGAGCCTCTGCCCGGAGCTCAGTTAGCTCCCCCTCCAGGAACTAAGGAAGTTTTTTTTGGACGACTTCCTGTCTGATCAAAGCGCCAGACCACCCAAGTCACACTGTGACCTCTTGCCCCGCGTCCGCCTCCCCCCCTCCCGTGGACACAAATACAAGGTTTGGCAGTGGTGAGGGTGACCTTTCTAGACTCCCTCAGATGAAGGAAGGCAGCAGAATTATTTTCTGCCTGTCATGCCCTTATCTGTGTCTGGCTGTTGTTTGTTTTAAATTACATGGAAGAACGACTTTCCAGCAGACCAGGGTGGAGGAGAGGATTGCGGCGGAATAATGAAAAAGAAGGAGCGGCGCAGACATTACAGTGTCTCTGTCATGCTGCGTTGAGCCGCCGTATCCTATCTCTAATGTAAAATATTATGAAAGGATTAGCTGTGAAAATGTGTCGCAGTCATGACTTCAAACATAATCCATTCATTATTTTCCCTAAGGCTGTATCAACCCCAAATTTCCAAGATCTCGCTTTTTAGCTTTTAAATCACCCATCATCAGCGAATGAATTCTTCGGGACGCGCCGCGCTATTGTCGTGAGCACGTAACGCAGAGGAGGTGCTGTTTAAACATATCCGAGCCTACCTTTCCCTGCACAGGCAGGAGTTTATTCAAGGGGAGCCAAGATCCACAGTGTATCAAAGATGAAAGAACTTGTTTTGTTGTGAATACAGAGGCAGAGAAAAGAAATGATGAATATGAAAGAAAGATATTTTTTCCCAAAGTGCTGCCTGAAGCTCCTGTGTGGCTGCAGAAAGGAAATAAGAATAAGGTGGGCAGGGGGTGGAGAATGAGGGGAAGCTAATTGATAAGTCCTTTTTACTGTCACCGACAAGCAGCATTTCATTACCCACACACACGCCCCAAACCCTTTAGCCAAACCTTTTCACCACATTGCTTCCTGGCCTTATTGGATTTTTGCAAAAAAAAAATGTTTTTGCGTCTTGGCTGAGCTTGGCAGTTCTTGGACAAAGCACATTTTCTGAGCCGGCGGCTGTAATAAACACAAAGAGATTACGGTCATAGTCTCGATTGGATGATGAATTAAGCTTGATGTGTGAGGGGTTGTCTGTGATGCTGTGGTGGTGGCGTCTGATTACAGGCTGTGTAGTCTGTTGCATCTTGTAAAAATCATCCACAATTATATGCGGCTTTCCCGGAGTTATGGCCGCACTTAGCATAAAAATGTGTGCGCTTTACTCACGGATAATGGGGCCGTGTGTGCAAATGAAAGCAGATACGAAAAGAGACAGGCAGACAACTCATGCAGGTATTATGTCTTTACATTTGAGCCAAACAGCTCATACATAGCACGCTGTGACATTTCACAGATTTGCATGTGTTTTCACACAAAGTTTAAGTTTTAAGCACCGCGTTCATCCTAAAAACAGCAAAATGAACATTTTACATTAACAAGCGTCCAACAACAACTATCAAGTCCTACTGTTATATTCAATTCATGCCTAATTTCAATGCCGCACATGAATCACAATCGCGATTGGATGTCGCCGCGCAAAAGAGGAAATGAAAGAGTTTTTAATATTAACCGAAGGGAGAAGGACAAAGCCGTGCGACCGTGGTTTCATTTGTTTTGTGGGGCGACAGCAGAGCAGTTGTTAAGACCTCTGTTCTTTTGATGATCATTATGAACCAGCTCGTGCTTTGCACTTTGAGCTAATGAAATCCTACGCGCTAGCGGGAGGAGCGGTATTTCATAGCCAGGGTGACCGGCGCTCAGGTCAGTATAATAGGAGTATAATTTGGTACGGTTGAAGGGCTGTCTAAAGGGCAATTTCTTAATTAAGCGCTAACATGCTGATACTTGCAAGGCACCCGTAGTTGTAGCCACATGGCATGTACTACATAATTTTTCCACCTTTTTTAAACTTTTTTTATTTTTTTCACGGGGGTGCTTTTGATCACCTGCGGTGTGAAGCTTCTGAGGAGATCACAGTGCAGGCGCACTTCTCAGATCTTCCCGATTCAGACGTGGCTGTGACTGGATAGCGCGCCGTGCCTCCAGTCACCGCCGTACGTCGCCTTGTTTCGTCATCTTTGCAGCCGGTTTCAACGCGCGCGTGGTTATACGGCGCTATTTTTGTTTTGAGCGCTTCCTCCGTTGTGGCATCACACCGCAAACAGCAGCTCTTCTCGGTTTTCCTCACCTCAATGTCTTGGCACCGCCAGTTGTAGATCATGCGGCAGGAGGCAGAACTCATGGGGTTAGGGTTATAATGATGTCACAGGTGATTGGTTCGGATGCCAGCCCCTGCAGATTTCTGTGAATATTCTTCTGGCATCCAATCACAAGGTGTATTGGAGCTTGTCCAATCATAATGCAATGATAATGCGAGGATCTTACTCTAGAAGTAGCATAATAAGACGCTTAAAGATGCATTCTTAATGGAATTATTATTAAACAAGCATCCCCACGTACAATTTATGCAAAGCTCCATTATTCTTGCGGCGTGTGTTTTAACTAAAGGGACTCTGCCACCCATGGAGTCCATTCAATGTGCATCTCAACACCACCGTGTCATATTTGGCTCCCTTTGGGATCATGAAGGCCTGCAGTTTATTCACCATATCTCTAATTGCCACTAAGGGAGCCGCTGACTCTCGTTGCATGTAACTCTGTACTAGCCCACAATGGACATTTCCATGAGTGAATCCAACATTAGGGAATTAATTAGGCAGAAAACAATGGGTCATAAGAGTGCTAACGACAGAATAACAAGGCACGGAGTCTTCTGTGGTGCTCACCAGACGTAACATACAACCGGGAAGATGCAGAATGCTAATTAGCTGTAGAGCATTGCTGCGGCCCACTCTTATTTCTGACAATATTTTATGTCCGGCGTGTTTTTCATGTTATTAGGAGGTTTTACCAGGAGAGCATGTTTGCGGATTTACAAAACCCCGGCTGTTCAACAACACAAGCGCATTACATGAACTCTGCATTGCATTTCATATACTACAAGGATGTCGCATAGAGCCATGTTCAGATTGTTAAAGCAGCAATAAGCCGTAAACACGACATAAACACATCATAACCGCCACGTGTAAAAAGTTCACACGTCCAGCCGACATTGTGCAACATCAGCCGTAAATCTAATTCTCGCTCTCTCCGTCGAGCTCTGTTGATCTCCATCGACTTTTGAGTGAAATCTTGAGCCGCTCTATGCTCCAGAGTGTTCGCCAGCTAGCAGCCCATATTGTGTGCCAGGCAGGTTTCTTTAGGATTGCAGCTTTAAAACAGAACTTTAGACGTCTCCATTGGCCGTCTCTATGGCCTTCGACAACAGCAATCTCATTGGATATTTTTCATCTAACTCCCGTGGATGTAGCAACCTTGCTTGGGCATTTTACATCTACTTCTGTTTCGTGATCATACACAGACAATAAATAAATATTGGTTGTCAGATAAAGTGGCTAGTGTGCCTAAAAAAAATAACTAGCTCCTCGTCCAAAACAAAATACAGTCCTCTCTTCTTGCCTTTATTTGTTTCAGCCATGCAAAGGCTTCTTGACTAATATCCACTCTTGTCTGAAAGTAATTGCTGTCCCACGTCTTTTGGCGTTTTTTGCTCGAGTGAAATTGATCTTTTACATTCGCCGCAGAAGACTGCGTTGAAACCTGCAATTACTTCACAAAGTTTTCGGGCCGTCAGCCGGCGACTTTATTGTACGGCTGTCTGAGCCGAGCTACTTTTGCTCTCAGCTGCTCGTGACTCACCTGCTCCTCCCTCCAGTTCGCCACGTCCGAGATGACTGAAACGGTGAGAAATATGAGACCAATTATATTTTGTCATCTCTGTTGCTTCCTGCTTCGTCTCTTTCTTCCAGTACACCAACCTATTATCCAGCACACTATGCTATGACCACAGGAGAAAGGGAAAGGTTCATTATTTACATGACCAGCTGTGAGCAATCTGGCACCGGTTTGCTTGAAATGCATTTAGTTTTCTTTTTTCTTTTTACTCTCGTTTCTAGATTTGGTGATGGCTACACAGTGATTGTGAGGGTCGGGGGCTCTCCTCCAGCGCTGAAACCAGTCGAAGACTTTGTCCAGCAGACCTTCCCAGGAAGCGTCCTGAAGGAGAAGCATCACAACACGCTGCAGTACCAGCTCCCACGCACGCAGGGGGCTTTGGCCAACATCTTCGGCCAGTTCACCAGCCACCAGCAGAGGCTCAGCGTGGAAGACTACTCCGTGTCCCAGACCACTCTGGATCAGGTAAGACTTTTTCCCCCCCTGAGCCCTGTAAGTCTTTCAAACTTCAAAACTCAAGTGTGCCTACTTTGATTTCATAGTCACATTTTGGCAATTTGACTCGCACTGCATAAGCGGTGTTCATTTTTCATGACCCGCTGTCATAAGTGATAAAATTGCACGAAGAAGCCGCGATCGCAAACGATACAGGAGTGAAATGTGCAAGCATTATTCAGTGTATAGCGAGGCTTCTACATCATTCACCCTCAACTGACATTATGTCAGGGAAAGGATGATAGACAGCACTTTGAGGCATGTCATATTCAGGGTATAATGAGATGTATTTCTAGATATTATGAAGAAATTGCAGCTCCAGACTTATGGTACTTTATCGGTCTTATCCAACTGAATAAAGAGCGGATCAGTCAAGATTTGTGACTCTTTTAATGTATTTCAACTTTTTGTCTTTCTTTTTTTTTCATTTTAGACATTCAGGTTTTGCGGACAACTTTTATATGAAACTTATAGATCAACATTTTTTTTCACGTTGCTCTTAACACAGCTATCTGTAGCTGATTGTTGAATTGGATGTGAACTATTTCTAGAGGTGAATGTACTGTCCGGCGTCTAATCAAGATTCCTCCGTATCGTTCTCCAAGGTGAGGCTGAAAAGAAATCAGCTGAAACCTCTTTCCGCCGGCGCTACGCTCATTCCAATCTCAATCTTTTATCTCGGCCATCAGAAGTCGCGGCAATATATTTGCAAAACAGGAGAGAAGAAAACGGCTTACAAACACAGGCAGTCCATGCTTTGTGCACATGCTTTGCCCGGTTGTGACTGTGAATGAGGAACACACACGCACAGGCTCCGTAATGTGTGAAACATTCCCCATGTGCCTTGGGTGTTTGTAGTTTAAATCTGGAAACTTGATTATTTCCAAAGGTTTGTCGGCGCCGGAGTTCCTGTGAATCTATTCAGAAAAGGTGATTCTTGACACAGAAAACTGGAGCAGAGCATCAAAGTGGATTTAATAACGCTTTGTGTGATTATTCTTGAGGGCACGACATCAGTTCTAACTGGTTTCGGCTTGGACGGGAGCAGAGGATGCGCAATTTCACCCTGAATTTGAACATTTGGGCTGACTGCGGAGCACCCAGGGGCCACGTTCTATTGTCCTACTGTAATTCGGTGGAGTGCCGGTTCAGCTCAACAGATTATTAGGTCATCAGTCAACGCATTCAGCATTTTAAGTGCTCTCGGTTAATGCTAGTCTGTGCGGCCCGGGATAAGATTTAAAGATCTATCATTACCGACACATTGTCCTCTCCCATTTAGGCTGTCAGACTGACCAATGAGGACTAAACTGAGTTTGTGCAGCCAAGATAGTTCAGCCGCCAGGTCCTAGTATTGATCAAGAATCTGGACTCTCTCTCTCTCTATATATATATATATGAAAAGCTCCTTCAGGCAGTGCCTTTTTATTCCATCCCAAGTGCACCGGCAAGACCCCCTGATTGGGGAGATAAAGTTGGCTCTGCATGTTACGGACTGCCTTCACCTTGTGTTTTCCCAAATGGCCCCGGGGACCTGATGCAATCAGGCACTCACAGAGTGCGAGCGTGAGTGTGTCTGGTCTTGCGAGCTCGCCATTAGCTCAGCAGCGGATGGCCAGGTGGGAGGTGAGCGCGACCTCTCTGAGCGCTTCCAGAGAGGTCGTCGGCCCAGCGGAGTGGGGAATGCGAATGCGAATGATTGAGCGGCTGAGCCGCCCGCGGATTCACTGTTGTATTTAAATCAAATAATGTGATATAAAGAATACTACAGGGATGTTAAGCATTTCATTATCAACATGATCCCCTCGTGGATAACCCCCTAATTCAACATAAAACCATTTTTCACAGCATTATTTAAGTGAAATATGCCCCTTCAGGGGGCAATTATCCCACCACTATGACAGGAAAGGAATTCATGAAAAGCTTAATGCTTTAACAAAGTGTAGTTGAGGGTTAAATTTGGCTTTTAGCACTTCACACGTCTTTAGTCTTCAGCCAATCTTGAGAAATTCCTGTTTCAACTTTTTTTTTTCGTCAACGGCATTCTTCACTGGTCAATATTTACCAGATCACAGGCAGTAAATAAATCATACTTGGAGCAGGAGGTCACAGTATTAAAACACAGAAGGGAGGACTGTAGAACCTGTTGAGACCCAGACTGTCACCTTTCAGCTGGTGATTTATAGAGAAGCGTCTTGACCTATAGTATAACACCAGACTTGCACTACAATTAATATTGATCCACGCAGCCTGGAGCTCAGGCGTTAACGCTGATGGCCGAGACAGTGCACGGCAGATGGAGCATTTGAAAGGAAAATGTGACTTTCTAAACTGTCTTTTAGGAGCGGATTGTGTGGTAGGAATGCAAGATGTTTGCTACTGTGTGTGTGTGTGTGGACGTCAGTCCACATAACACCATGTCGCTACAGTTTTCTGTTTTGTTGATGTATATTTAATTTGAATCTTCTGTCCTGTTCTGCCTTCCCCCACATCAGGAGCCAACATGCTCTAACATACTGTGACTATTGTATAGGTAATTACATTCCATCCTATTACCTCTAAATGATGAAAAATAAGACACGGCTCTGCCGTCGTCCAAGTAAAGTGAGAGCTCTTTCAAAATATATCGAATATGATGGAAAATAGTTGCTGAAAACACGTGAAAAGAGAGGTTAAAATGGTTTTTCACCAGTTTTCTGTCCAGGATTTTGTGGGCGGTCCTAAAGGGAGGCTCGATGACACGCTGAGGCCACCCTGAGCATACCCCTGCACCCCTAGCAGAGAGACAGACATTAATTCATCTCTCTGAGTGTTTCAAAGTTAGTCATGTCGTTTCCAATTTTGACACCTAATTTCATAAACTTGTCTATATTTTTAATCATTCAAATCTGGCTGTGTGGTTAATAACACTTTCTTCTTGGTCTAACAAACTCGGGACACATATTGGATTCTTACTTTACATGGACTTTAAGGGTAAATAATATTATGTTTTAGGGTCTTTTAGCTAATTGTTTTGAGTTTACAGGCTGCGACTTTACTGTTTTGGTTCACTCCCAGCACTAACTCCCTTTGGAGTCTGTGAAGACACAAACAGTTACTGTCAAAGGAGAGTAAATATTGGACTTAGATTTGCCAGGCGCCCTGGCACATGACTCCAAATGATATTGTCACTTTATATTTGCATGTAAAGAGGCTAAAATGACCACAAAATTTTATTATTGCACACTTAAATTACACATTAGAATAATTTTCATTACTAATAAGGGATGCCCAATGACACAGACCTTGTACTGATGTTTTGTTCGGTTACTATTACATGGATTTGTTTTCCCTACTGGTCTTTTGTGCTCCAATAAAGCACATTTCAAAGTCAAGTCCAGTATCATGGTACGAACATATGGGAGACATGCATGTAAAAATAGCCATTTTACGTTCTGCAAGGACTCCTTTGATATACACAAGGTTAATTGGATGATTCACGTCCTTCCCCGACTCTGTTCTGCCTCAACAGGCTTCAAATAAACACCCAAATATACCCTCTGTAATGTAATTAATGCCTGTATCCATCTGTTATTAAGAAAATGCCACTCAACAGCACTGGTGCATGACGTTCATGTCATGAATGGTTGGCTAAATACAGAAAGTGTGTAAGGAGGGGGATGGATTTACTGTGGTCATCTCAGTCAGGAAAGCTGTCAACTGCACTACGGAAGCACTTTTTTTTTTTTATCCTACTCGGATTCTTACAGAAACTTAAATACCAACAGTACTTTAAAATTCTATTGCAAAACTATACAGCCTTGACTATGAATATGAAATGCTGTGCAAGCCTCAGCACATCAAGCCAATATCAGCCAGTGGCAGGGTCAGAGGCCGAGAGAGATGGACGGAGTGTGTATTTGTTGCGACTGTCATTCTTATTCTCTTATTCATTCTGCCCCGAAAAGATGCCTAGACAAGTGTGACCTTGATACACACTGCTGATGGTCTGACTTCACACACACAGAAGCATACTTTAGCCCCAGGCATTCTGCAGGCATAACTTGCTCCTCAGTTACAAGGTAGTCTGCTGTTTCGCTTTTTGTACACCCAACTAGCCACCAGCTCCAGGAGCTTTGAGGTCAGGAAGTTTTACATATGTAGGTACCAAACTCCAATAAAATTCTAAATGTTATTTTGTTGACTAATATGTGTTGCCTATGCTTTGAAATTTTAGTATATGATGTAGCAAACCTCTGTTTTAGCTTGTTTTTCGGAGTGAATAAACTCTGACTGGAAGCATAACAGCGTGATTCCATGAAACCAGGTTAAAACAGTTTGACTTCTTTGTTAAAAACCACGTGAAACAGCGAAATATGTCACCACTCATTACTACCGCTGATTTGCCCTCAAGCAAGGCATTTAACCCCAAACTTGCTTCTGCTGTTCAGTTGCTGTGAAACCAGCAAATACAGTGAGACTGTGCTTGCGCTGGATTCCTTCCAGGAGTGACTTTAGAGCAGAGTTTTCCAGGAAACAAGTATTTATTCTCAGTAAACATAACCCGGATAAATAAAAAAGACAAAAACAGAAACTGAGGAAACATCAACTGCAATTATATTGTTGGTTTTCTGCAGCTCGAGCCGTTAAACAAAGGCTTTGATTCATGTACTCAAGATGTACTTCTGGAAAAATGAAATACGAGTTCCAGAGAATTAGATGTTTAATTAGCCTAGCTTAGCATAAAGCCTGGAAATGGGGGAGGAAACGGTGATCACGTTTCTGTCCGAAGTTCAAAACAAACTTGCCAACCAGCAACTCTAACTTAAAAAAATAGAAATAAAATAGAAATGTAATAAAATAACACAAGATTGGATTGATATTATCATCACATTCTCAGTATAAAAAGAAAAAAATAATAAATAAATAAGTGTGCTTCCCAAAATGTCAAAGCTTTCAGTGTATATAAATGAATATTGCCAATTACACGAGCGATGGAAATGCCTTCTGTTCGCATTTTTACTATCAAATGCATGAGCTATTACAGAGGAGTGACAAAGGAAATGCATCAGACTAAGTAGAGAACCTCTTCCTTTGAAAAAAATGGAACTCACTGTTAATACGACTTTTTCCTCTTCATTATTCATATTAAATTATAAGGCCGCTGATTACATAAATTGGTTAATTAAAAACAGAAGCTTCAAAGGCTGACGGGTCATATCTTTATTGCCCCGTCGTCATTATCTGAGCTCCTCAAAAACAAAAGCCTGAGAGGACGCGCTTGTTTATTTCTGCCCATTCCCGTGCATTTTACTCTCTGTCCTATTTAATTTAATGGGCAGTGTGTCGCTGTGAAGGATTTAATTCATTTGGACTCTGAGTACTTTCTGATGGAATTGGTCTGGATAATTTTTATTTATTTATTTATTTTTCCCATTAAGACTTTAAATACAATCCAGTAATTCACATATCCTTTTATACTCGCAGCCACTGGGCGAAATTTTAATGAAAAAGCAATGCTCTTATCATTTTATGTGATCCTCTCGGTTGGGTTTTTCTCTAGACTAAAAGTCTTTGTGTAGCTCTACCACAACCGACAGCCAGTGTTAAGAGAATAAAAAGCTCGGACCGCAGTGATGTTTACAGCACAATGAAATACACACAGACTTTTTATGAACGCCGTAGGATTGATTTCTTCTGACATTAAATGGGCATCACAGAGAGAAGAATGATTGTTTTATTCTCTTTCTCAGCTGGTCAAAGATGTCAAACTGACATTCACTGTGTGAGCTGAGACGCTTACTTGATGCTTCATAACCCTTGTCTGGCAACTCATTCACATGCACCCTGTTGTCTGTGCCGCTATTTCTGTTTGTTTTAGAGGCAAAGGGTGGAGGGAGAGTAAAAATGAGATGGGAAGAGGAATGTCCACAGGTTTACAGTTGACTACTGTGTGTGTGTTCTGTGTTTTTTTTTCTTCTTTTATCTTGCATTTGCCTTTAAGTGCCTTCTTTCCTCGTTGATATTCCAGGTCTTTGTGAATTTTGCAAGGCAAAAGCCTGAGGAGAACGACCCTCAATCCTATGACAACCGAGTGGACACCTCGGACGAGCTGCCGATGGAAGCTATGAAGTCCCCACAAGAAGCATGAAGAAGCTGTGCCTTTCTGCACGTCCTAACTGATCCAAACCAGTTAAACTAGAAATGTCTAACTTTCCAGCTAGAGTTATTTCTGTCTGTCATCAAATCCAAACTTTATTTTATGAAAATAAGAATATTTCAACTTGTCTCTGACTAAAGAACAGCTTGTTTCATTTTTTTTTGCTGCTGAGTGTCTTGATACGAGAAAAAAGGAGGGTCACGGCACAAGAATCAAGAAAAATTTAACTGCACTTTAGAAAATACTTGAAATGAGTCGATTTGCATTTGAAAAAGGTTGAAATATTCTCACAGCGCTGGCGGTTTTCTTTCACTTGCTTCAGGAAAAAGTAAAGTTTAAGGACTAAATTGCAGACAGAAATGACTTGATGGGACGGAGATCTCTGCCGCGTGCTTCTGCGCGGTTGGATTGCTGTATTTTTGCAAAGTGGTGAAGACAACTTCACCTCAATGTTCGGAGTGCATCGCTGGCCTTCGCGTACCTCAGGAGAGTGAAAGGAAATTTAAAATGAATGTATGTTCTGGATTTGTTTACATTTGCTGTCGGCTATAATGATATGTTGCAGTGTAAAACCTAATGTGAGAAGCCCAAATTACTAAACCACATTTAGCTCTAGCTTATTGTGAGGTGACGGACAGCCACTCTGATGATTGCCAATGATGGAAAATTAATAATAACAACTCTGTCAGATGTGTTGACTTTGAACGTCTGAATGAGTCTTCAATCGGCTGTGGACGCTGTTTAATGAGAGGTTACAGTGGCGACAACACATCCCGTGTGGTACAGTTGCAACCGCAGCTGAGAGGAGTGTGCGCGGACACGGAGAGATCCACATGACCCAGACCAGATTTATATTTTATTAAATTTTTTTATGTATTGTCTCGTGAAATCTGTCACTTCTCTATAGAATTATTTGTGTATCATTTGAGATTTCTCGTCACAGGGCATGCTGGTATTAGCACTGGATTGCGATATATAGCACTCCTTCTCATGCACAGAAACTGAAAGTGAATGCATTTGGTCACAATGTGCCTTTTATTTTAAGATAACAGACTGATATAGACCAGCTTTTGGGGGGAATTGACCATTTGCTAAGCTGCAGCCCCTTTAGTTACTTGTGCTACGTCTGTCAAGTTCCTCGCGTGCGTGTATGCAGTTTACCGTGAAAACAGTGGTAGCATCCGGGACGGTGTTGGGATTACTAGCTAACGCAACAGATGTGCTAGCTGTGACAGAGGCGTTTTTGAGTAACTTGTAACAAAGCTGGACATGCTAAAAATTGTGTTTAAGCATATGAACATGCCTTGTTTTTTAAAAAAAATCAATTTCTTTTTTGCAAGGATAGACATGCGCGCCTTTCCGGCATGCAGAGAAATCCGCGTGAGCACACCTACGTTAGCATCGTTAGCAAATGGTCAATTCAAAAACGGTCTTTACTGTATATCTCAGGCGAAATATCACTCAGGAATATGGTGTGCAATTCTGACTCAGGAATTATTCATAGCTTGTCATTTTCATCACTCTCTACTGTACTGTAAAATATTATGCAACTTTGTGAGTGTCCTAACAATTAAAACCCCCAAGCTCTTTCCTTATGCTGCTCCCATTACTTGGCACTTGAGAATGTAAATACTTCCTCGGTTCACCCCTCAAAGACGCTCTGGTTTACTCTGAGAGCCCGACATAATTTGTATGCTGTGCTAAGTCCTCACATTACTATCACGCCCGTCGCAAAGAATAATGAATCCTGTTTGTAATGAATATTGCTTCATGCCAAGACAAACGATTAAACATTTGCACAAATTGTAATGCGACTCCGCTTCTAATGTTTGCACATTGCTGTATTTGTCCGCTGACTCATTGGGTCCCAGTTTGAAAGTGTCTTCAGTTCAACTTTCCGCATGCTGTTTTATTGCCTTGTTTTGGTTCTCGCTCCGTCTTGTCATTCTCTTTGAGCGTAGCGTTCGGTTTGAAAGGCTCACATTTGTTTTTGAGTCTCTCTCGCGCGCGCGCGCACGCATCCATTGTTTAAATGAGGCCATGGGATGCCGGAGTATAAGACCGCGCCGGAGCGGGTGAAGCATTTTATTTCACATTTAGTGCAGTCGCTCCTTCTCCGAGGGGAAGAAATGTTTTGTCTGCCATATGTCTGAGAAGTGAATTCATTTTCCTGTCAAACCATCACACCGACTTTTATTGTCTGCGTGCCTTCTTTGGGTTTATTAAACTTTTTTTTTTTTTTCAAAGCTAGTACACCTTAAGGTTAAACCAATTGTTTTATCAATTTCATTTCAGTGCCACAAAATATATAGCTCTTGTTTTGGAACCGCCCGTCCTCCCATAATTCATTAAGACAGCTCATTTTCCTGTAATTCTAAAAACATCTTCAGCACCAATTTCCTGTTGTTTTTCTATCCCGCCTGGATTAGACAATCAACCCGTAACTGCCTGCTCTACTTTTAAGTCTGAATCATACAGATTAATAGAAATAGATATGGATTCTCTGATTTCTCACCGAGGTGCCGAGGTATTTGTTTTGTGCTTGTGAGCGGCGGTCAGATGGAGATGGGGGAACAGCTGCGGCCCTCTGTAAGTTTTTCACTCGGCTAAAGTTTTAACGGCCTCTCTTCGTGGCCCATCAGACATCACTGATCCATGGGAAATGTGTCAACCACAATTTGGATAATGGATTAAATGTCATTTATCAATCACAAATGTTTCCGGCTTCTCGAACGTGAAAATGCCTTCGCTTCATCCTCGCTCTAAACGGAAGAAATAATGAGTCGATGTTAATTGTGTGACATATATACACTCAGCTGTCCACGCGCCTGACATTTCATGAACTTTTTCTTACAATTAACTTGTTAAGACGTGGGTGAATTACCTGCATGCAATAATTAGCAAGTCCTTTGATTATTCATATGAGTTTTAATGGCTCCGACGCGACCTTACGAATCTGCCGCACCGAGAGAGGAGGAGAGGCCTTAATCTCTGCAAATTTTATCTCCAATATCTTGACTTATTGTTTGGGCTTTCTGCACGTCGCACCTTTTTTGCTCATTAGAGCGCCAAGCTCCAGGGCACACCGCCGGAGGCAATCAGTCAGGCGGGAACTTCACAGAGGCGATAAAAACCGGAGTCTTAAGGTAAGATTACTTGTCACATTCCACATTATTCCCTCACACTTTTTTTGTCCCAGTGTAATAGTCAGGAGGTTTATGAGCAGAGGTTACATTACAGATCAGGAGAGTCGGGTGTGCAGGGACTGAGCATGCAGACTGTTAATTCCTTTGAGCTATTGATTCTTATATAAATATATATATATATATATATATATATATATATATATATATATATATATATATATATATATATTAGCATGCAGAGTCAGACCTGATTTTTTTCCCCCATAGGCCTTTCATTAAATGTTTTTTTTTATTCTTATTCTTATTTTCCAGCTGCTTTCAGAAGAAAAGCCCACTTCCTGTGCAGCAGTGAGCGTTATTATTTGGCATGAAATGATAGAGAGTGGAAAATGCACCCAGGAACACCAGGTAACAACACATAAAAGGTGTTTTCCATTTCAAAGAATTGAATGCTGCACCAGTATTTCTGGAAAGAAATTTGTCATTGCTTCCTCTTCAAACCCCCCCCCCCCCTGTATTGCATTCTCATTTTCCTATTGAATTAGTTTCAGTTTAGTTTTTGTGAGCTCGGTGAGTTTGCGCTTTTTAAATGATACGTCCACAAACATTACCCTGATAATCCAGCTCACGCCGTTCACGCAAAACATCTTTCCCATGACTCGACATTTTTTTTTTTTTTTTTTTTTTGCCAGTCCCAGTGCCAAGTACAGGAATACAATAAAAGGCATTGTCAGTCGGAATGGGAAGATTACATGAGTTAGAGGAGATTCAATGATCTGCTTGACAGGGAAGCTTTACAGAAAGCTCCTGCCACCCTTTCAGACTGCAATCACCCTTTGTACTCTGACTTTGCTGTTCTCGCTTCGGGGTACTTGTTATAGGTTGTCTGGGATAGGTAGTAATTGGTACAATGGCTCTGTTCATCCCGCTGCAGTCAAACTAGGCACTTCAGGGAAACTTGTACTTTTTTGTCTGTCTTGTGATTTTTAAAGTTATCGCATATTTTTCAAGGATCGATGCTGTTTGTCGTAGTTTATGTTTTATATTAAACTGCGACCTCAACTGAACTTGTGAGCTTATTAGAAAGATGGACGCCATTTTACAGTTGGAACCAGTATTCATTTTGGCATCTGCTTTAGATTTAGTCTTCGTCTTGACCAATGAAAATGGTTATTAGTTTTAGTCACATTCTTGTCATTTTTATCCGCCATGGTTTTAGTGTATTTTTAGTGGGTGACAGCTCACGACGTCTTAGATGCACAGGGCATCTGTCCGCCTCCGCCTCCCGTTACCACAGCTACAAAATTGTGTTTTTGTGTCCGTAGAGCATCACCTGGGATTCTAGGATTTTGCACACGTCAATCAATGATAGGCATGAATTGCTCATGTTTTGACAGACAGACATAGAAGTGAGGGGAAAACGTCCGATAACATTTAGGTCCTGTCTCGTTTCGTGAGGCCTACGTTTTAGGTTTTATTATCAAAGGTCTGTTTCTATTTTCTATTTCTATGTGTATAAACTCAAAAAAAAAAAAGGTTGGCAGACATTTTTCCACATAGTTTTCATTACTGAAGATCTGAACAAAAAACCTCTCTGCTCTCAAGTATCTTGTTGCTGTAACTCATCGAAAAAACGCAAAACTGTCCTTGGTTAGTCCCTCCACTGTTCCGACGATCAATACAAATGGTCGATTCACTGAGTTAGATGTGGAAATGTTCTGGTGAAATGACTGTTTTTGTAAAAGGAGTCCACTCTAGTGGCTTTGAGGAGAGAACACTTAAACTGATGAAATTTTTCCAGGTGGCTAAAATACATTTTGCTGCTCCGTCCGTCCACAGCAGCAGGTTTAGCTTCCTTGCCAGTACTCCTGAGGGAGATGTCAATCAGCACAACGCGGCCTTGAGAAACTGTCTAAACAGGGAAAGGAAGTTGTTTCCGAGCAAAGTTTTTCGAGGAGTTTATTTTCTGATTCAACTTTGACTTGACTTTTTTTACTATTTCAAGCCACATTTCCGGCGGCTTTAAACGCTGCACTTGTTTTCTCGAAGCACTCGAAACACCTTGACTCTCATACTGGCAGTCCTTGAACTGACTGCGTGTGCAGTCAATTAAAAAGACATATGAAAGCGTCTCTTTAATTCGGTGAGTGTAAGGACGCCGCCGTGCCAGCGGTGGGCTGATGTTTCAACAGATCTCCTGCTGTTACAGATTAAGGTGTTAAGCAGACGTGTGGATTTTAAAATTAACTTTGCCGATGTTGTTTTAAGTGGCTGTCTCACTGATGTAATGAAACTGACTGGAGTAGGAGGCTAAATCAAATATGCGGTCGGAAATTGTTGCACGTTACAACAATGAAACTTTCAATATTTGTTATTGAATTAAAATATAAAACACACACGAAATTCACATGCTTTCTGGAAATAACAGTGTCCCGCCTGAAGCTGTTTCTTACATAAAAGAAAAAAGTTGACATTTGGGGATTGCTACCACAAGCGCCCCAAATCAGTGTGTTTGAAAAATTGCCCTTTTAAAGCCTTTGTTGTGATCGGAAAGCTATTTTGAAACCTAATTATGGTTCTGAATTGCTTTTTTTATGACTTTGAACTTACTTTGTTTGTTTGTTTGATGTGTCGTTATTTATTCATTTATGAAATTATTTATTCAGTCCTCCTTTATCTACATAAAAGTAGACTTCCTCTGGCAGCGGGGAGGTAGGCCGTAACAAACGATATAATTGCTAAATGGTGATTTCGGTCAACAAGTTCTCATCAAATCAAACGTCTTAACATTTTTAATTTCCTTGTGCCATCTTGTTTTTTCTTCAAATCATCAAAGCACGATTAAATGCACACTGCGGAGTCCAGCATTTGTCCCGTTTTGTTTTACGCTAGCTGACTAGCTTGGCATCATATTTGAACTTGTGACTAATCACGGATGTGGGGCTACCTGCAGGCTCGTATTGAACCGAAATATGACAGGAAATGGGGAAACCATTGCAGACATGTGAAGTGCCGCTTCATTCAAAGACTTAGTTGCATCTAGTGGTGTAACCGCTGCATTGCAATCTCCTCATGTCACCCTCACCTACCTCGTGAAACAACAACACCAAAAAACAACACCTGGGTCCTGTCTAGAGTCAGTATTTAGTTTGTCTGTTCTGGGCTACTGTAGAAACAGGGTGTTTCAACATGGTGGCCTCCATGGAAGGGGACCCACTCCAACTGTCGATGGGATGATTTCTAAGTAACAAAAACAAAAAGATTCTTATGTTCAGGTGATTACACATGCATGAATATTATATTCCATGTCTGTCTTACTCTGAAAATAGAGGGCCCAAATCTTACACACTGGACCTTTAAGGTCTAAAAGGTAAAAGGTAATTCCAAAAAGGCCCGTGAAGTTATCTACCACGGGGTCAGACTATTTTTTTTTACTTTAAACTTTACATTTGCTGAGAGACAGAAAAGTCACGTTGCTTGCCTGCAGCGCTGCAAATTCAGTCGTCGGTCTGGGTCAAACATTTTAGCACCGGCACTAGCATTTTAACTCTATCATCATTCATTTTGTCTCTGCAATGAATGAAAAGCACTAACGTGGACCAAAAAGAAGTGATTTTAGGTGGAAGTAGTTCTACAGAAACACCCACTGACCCTTTTCACAGAAGACGCTTTGACCCGCCACAGGGTCCCGGGGTTTGCTGGCTCTCTGCTACGCCGTCGTGACCGAGTGGGAAGCGTAAATAGAACAGAGATGCTATTAATGCCGTCCGAGTTTTCCTACGATGATGAGTCAAAATGCCTGCTGTGAGCGGTACGGGGCTTTTCATGTAGCGCTGAGCAACAAGCGGCTAAAGATTGTTGACACACACCAAACGCAGTTTAATGCACAACCCAGCTTGACGGGCTCTGACGTCACGCTCTCAATCTTGCATACCGCACGTGTGCGAGGTCATTTCTCACGATGGACAGTGTGCCCTGTATCACCAAAACCATGCGGCGTGTGCGTGCAGGGAGGATGGCTGCTGCAGAAACGAACGTCAGCAGCTTCTCGCAGACAAAAAGAAAAGGGGGTTGGGGAGTGGGGTGGGGTGCTGGACTCTGCGGTGTGCGCTTTATCTCCCCGCCTCAACCAGCCGCTGTACATTCCTCATATAGCGGACCCCAGTTTGTGACCCCGTCCACGGCTGGTGTGAGATATCACGCGCGTGCTCGCGTTGCCTCGTGGAGAAGCGTCTCCCCTCCCTCCTCCCTCCTCCAGTTAATTGCCTTTGTTGACATTTTTATGCACGCACGCCGCGCTTAAACTCTCCATCTCGTCTCCAGCTTTGATATAGAGGGCCCCAAAAAAAACCTCTTTCTTCTTCCTGTTCTTTTTTTTTTTCTCCAGCTCAAGACAGGACGTAAGAGCTTCCAAAAATATTTTATGGCAGCCATTATAGTCCGGAGTGTTTGTCACTGATATTTCTGTTTTTATTGAGTTAGGGTTATTTCTTTAATCCCCCCTGCTCCCCCTCTGACGTGGAGTAGATGCAGCAAAACTCACACTGAGTCAGTATCCTCTAATAAGCATGCAGCACTGCTTTTAGACTATTTTGAGCAAACTCAGAGCTTCACACTGTGGAAGCTGGTGGCGATGTACTGTACCAGGGGCTCTTGATGACATATTCCGGCTTAATGAAATCTGAAAAGTGTTTATCAGAGCGATATCGAGTCAGAAATAGCCACGATGAGCGAGCGCTGTCGCGCTCTTTGTTCCGGGCTATTTAAGTTACATAAGGTGCTTATTTTTTTAACAGCCACCCACCTCTCTGAGGCTTCACGCTGAGGGATGATGAGGGTTCGGACTCGCCGCGCGGGCCTCGGCTCGCCGTTTGATCGGTGTTCATTTACTGCGGGAGCTCCCGCGGCGACGGACGCTGCGAAGTCATAGACATTTCTCAGTGCTGCTCGTCTTTGAAGGTGGTGGGTGGGATTCGCTGTCGCGGCACCGTCAGGCACGAAATGTCCGGTTCGCTGACTGATTATGGCCATTTTAATAATTGAGCCTTCTTTAAGTCACCTTTGCAAGTCAGTGATGAATTACATTGACTCACAATTAATTCCATAATGTCTCCTTTGGACTTGCTTAGCTTGTACAAATTCCAGTTGTCTTCTTTTGCAGGGGGCGGTTGATTATTACACTTCCGCAATTATGTCGATGAATCACTGACAGGACAGATTTGATGCAAGCCGAGCACTTTTTTGCAACAGCCCAATAAATACGACTGAGTAATGTTTTCTTTCTCAATTCTTTTTCGCTCAAGTATTCATCACATGGACCTGGAGTCGCAGAATAAAATGTAACACATATACAACTTTGGGGACGTCAAGGCTGCGATTGAAGCTCCGTGTCTGTTTGATTTGTATAAGAATGGCTGCCAGTGAAAGCGTTTTCTGTTGAGGATGCTGCGTGATATTCTTAGCTTCAAGCAGCCACTCGCAGCAACCTCCTCCTTAGGATTCCTGTGTAAGAATGGAACACGTGTAGCCAGCTAACATGACGGAGGCAACAGGAGAAAGTGCTTGTGTGTGTGTGTGTGTGAGCGTGTGTGTTTGTTTAAATTCACAGTACATCAAATTTGCCAGGTCTCAGCAACAAAACTATCCCGGGCTCATAATTAATTCATTGGCTGGACACAGTCTGTGTGGCTTATCGTCCAGAATGGTTTGAGGGTTTGGCGGTCGGTTGAGGCAAAACAAATCCAATTTTACTCCCTGTGACATGAGAAATGCATTCTGGGCCTTTGTTTGATTGCACATGTCCAACCCGGACATTTCTATGTCATCAAATGTGTAGCGAGAGAATCCCTTTATTACTCGCGTCCTCCCAGTCAAGCAGGTTTGAGTGAGGACGGAAATGTACACTCGGAAGATTCACCTGACAGCCGCGCCTGTTTTTCCCCTCCCGGAATCCACCTTCATTTGGTTGGATTTGCTTTACCGCGTCGTCTCGTCCATTGAAGGCCGCCTCGAAGTCCCAACAGTGGTCGTGAATTTGCGCGTTGATCTCGTCTCGGAAAGTGATGCACTCGCTTGAAAGGGCAGCGCTGACCTCGTTGACAATAGAGGCGAAATAACGAGCGCGGCTCTCGCCACATCAAAACCTTGCTGTCTAATGGGTTGGTGGAGAGGCTCGGTTTGCCAACGAGGCTGCCGGAGGAGGGAAAGGAGAGGGGGGGAAAAGAAAGCTGAAGGAGAGTTCACGGCCCAGACACTCTTACGCCCGGCTGTTTCTCTTCTCTCCCTCCTTAATACCTCCCAGCGCTTTCCAATCTGTTTTGTAGCCGGGCATGCTACTCCACTCCCAGTGTTTATCTGACACCATGAAGGGTTTCGGCTTCCCCCGGTCCTCTGACAGCCCGAACCTTTCAGCGTGCGCACGCAAGCCAACTCGGCAGATGACAAAGCGCTGCTGAGCCTGTCGGCGGAACCACGCGGCTCCCAGCATGCTTTGCCCTCAGCACGTCACCTACCTGGTCTGGCACCGGCTCAGCCTCGGAGACCACCTCATTATTCACTTTGACAGGGTTTTATGACCCAGCAGCTATGCCCGGACTTGTTCAGGGAGCATGAGCAGATGCTTGAATCTGCAGCTACGGCGCTGTTATCACGCTGCAACTGACTGCAGAAGCGCCGTCTACCAAAGTAAGTAAGACAAATAGGTTAGTTGGGGTTGTGATCTGTGTATTTGAACGGAATGATCAGCCGTAAATAGCCACAGCGGCCAAGCCACACTTCGAAAGTCGGCTCGCACAGCGGGGAAAGGAGCACGGTTTGATTTTCAGCTGAATTCTTGTGCAGTGCTGGGTTAGGGGTTAAAAATAAAGGCAGGGAAGAACCTATTAATGCATCACACACATCTGCCTGCAGGTGCATACTGATCAGCAAAGCTTCATTGAGCACGGGGTGATTCACCCGGGCCTTTATTTTGATGGAGCGATTCAGGGATCCACTTGAAGAGCCACCTTTGGTCGCCGGTGTCCTCGCGAAACACCGGGCAGCAGCTTGTTGCTAGGGCCCGTGGCACCACAAGCCCTAAATCCCCCCCCCCCCCCAACATATTTCCTCCTCCTTTAAATCAAATGAGGTTTGACCTTACCACGGTTGGAATACAAAGTAGGCGAGACAGAGGAGCCCCTGTTTTTAAACGCCAAATTCTGAATAGGATGCCGCAGCTTGGGAACTAACAGTATCAGCGCCCTGCACGCTCACAGATAAGCGCAGTCGGCTAAAAACGAAAGAGATACATATGTTTACCGTCCGCACACTTCGCTGCATCAGGGGGAAAATGTTAAGGATACATAAAACGGCTCGACCTCCAGAATGCTGCAGCAGCAGGATGACCCCCCCCCCCCCCCCCCCCCCGCTTTCTTAATGGCCGCTTCATGTCTTTTGCGTTGGTCTTTTCTTCAGCACAGCCTTAAATAAACCTCTCATTTGATCTCGGGATCGGAAGTTCGCACGTCAGTCATGCGACAGAGATGAGAAATCAAGCTGTGTGGGCACATTTTCTTCTTTGTGAAGCAAATTGCGGCGGTTACCAGACCTCCTTATGAGTGGCTGTACGGCCGCGTAGATGAATTAACTTGAACTTGTGATTAACTGGCGCTGGATGCGGTGGTGACAGTTGATGAACGGTATCCATAGCGACAAGTGTCACTGAGCCGGTGCCTGAGCGAAGCAGGTAGGACGAAGTGGACTGCTTATTACCGAAATGTGGTATCATTGAACTGTGATGACAATAGGACTTCAGTCGTGTGTGCGTGTGTGTGTGTGTGTGCTTGCACCTGGTTTGTTCATGTATGTATGGATGAGGGAGAACAATGTCCTACTGCGTACGTGTGTGTGTGTGTGTACAGTGCCAGTAAAAGGCCAGGCCAATCGATCAGCAGGGGCTTAACAGCTTTAGTCAAAGAGCACATTTCGGCGTGCTGCTCCACACTCTGCGGGCCTCGTGCGCCAGGCTTCTTCCATTGGTGAATTCAAATGCCTGGACTCTGGATGCACAGACTGAGCCCTGATGGACTGGGTTTTCAGGGAGTCTCATCCCGAGTATGTACGGGTGAATGGGACAAATGTAGCCTCGATGAAGGTTAAGAGTTACCTCTCTGCGGGATTCACATTCCCGAGAGAAACGCCCTTAAAGTCAACACATTTTAATAATTATACAAAGCTGTCAAAGGTAATATTAATGATTTAATTAATAGCAACTTCCCAGATATTTTGATCGTCACGCTTCGACGGACCAGCGCCAGATGGATGTTATTAGCTCCCTGATATCGTGACCGGGACTTGAAGACCTTGTTCCAGCCCTCATACCAAAGGCAAGAACAAGCCTCTGTCACCTCATGTCTTTTACGATCACATCAGCGGGGCAGTGAACCGTGAGAAAATCTCCCTAGTACAGTCTGTGGAAGTCCACGCTGAGCCCACGACAAATATTCGCATGAGAGCCCTTGCAGACCAGATGAATTTTGGCAAAGGCTCACCCTAACCTTCTGAGAAGCCTGCAAGTCAGCAAGTCTGGGCGAGTGTGGACTTTCCGAAGCCTGTAAAAAACAAGAGGCCCGGGCCGAAGGATGCGGCTCCAGAGTGTGTGACTTTTAGCTCCGTGCCGCAGATCAGACTGACAAGCTGTATGTTTTTGTCCTCGGCGGCTTGTGCATGAGTGACTGATTTATTTATAGACGTTGCAAAGTGTTGGTATATGCCTGTAGGTAAAAAAAATAATAATTTTCGTGCCTTGCCTTTCGTGGAGGCGGAAAATGTCTATATCCAACAATATTTGCAGAGTGGCTCTCTTTATTGTAAAGAGTTTTGATGCTATCATGCAGGCAGAATAAGAAAAGTCTCGCATATCACAGGTTCATTGTGTAAAGACAACAACGACGACACAAAAATCTTCTGTGCGTGCAGGTAGCTGAGCTGTAATTAGCTCATGATCAGCAGTAATTGATTGCTTTTCAGACTGAGGTAGTTCATTATCAGCCAAAAACACATTTTTGCAGTCATTCGCAGAGTGTTACAACCCGCCCGTGTTCTTATCTTAACCCCCTTGTTGGACAGTTAATCAGACCACTTTGCTTACCAAACAGATCACCTACGACGGAGCGCGGCGGCTCTCGACTGTCGCGCGCGTATGTGTGTGTGTTGGGTCTCAGCCTTTGCAGCTGGTTGTTTGTGTTCCCAGCAGCTTTGATTACGGCGCTCCAGCCCAGTCCCACATCACTGGAACGCGCCGACAGTGGCGAGGAGGAGGCGGCGATGCTTTCTCCTCACAGAGTCGTCTCTGAGGATAGTGCCGGCCAACCGAGGAGGTCTAAAAATAAAGGAGCTGGTGGCATCATGAGGGCCAAGGTAACAGCAATGGCAACATGACTTCCCGTTAAGCGGTTAAACAAATCAGTGTCCGCCTGTGCTTGATAAATATATTTATTTTAATTTCAAAATGTACTATCAGGGTATATTTTGCAGATGATTAAATATGAGTGTGACTGAGACTGATTGACAAACAAGGGGATCGGAAGAGCTCTGCCAGCAAGATACAAGAAATAAATACATACGGTAAATACCAGACCATTATTGCCGATACAGATACAAATACTTTTTACTCAGAGAAGCATTGTCCCCTACTTTCGTTTAGGGGAAAGCAATGCTTCATAATTTATGGCGTGAATGCATCATCAATATACAAATTTGGAATGCTATTACATAATACAAATGTCCCTTTGACAGTTAACAGTCCGAATAGTCTGTATTTAATCAGTCTGCTAAAATTACAACTATGGTGACCAATTAGACTTTTAAAAATAACTGAAGGGGTGAAATAACTTCATCTTACTTCACTTCTATAAATCAGCTACCTGGATATGTTTGACCATGCCGAAAGGCCTCTACCAGTGTCCTCTGTCTTACTACTCAATATTTTAGATCGATCTGCCCACCACTATTGTGCCTGTCACCCTCCATCTGGTGACCAATCTTTGTCAGTACCAGCTTTCTAATCTTCCCTGCAGACGTCTGTGATACCGGAGGTTAGATCCTTTGCCTTTTCGACTTGACTTTGACTTCGCTGGGTTTATTTTCGGATTGTAGAAGCCACACAAACACCTTTCCGCACAGACATGACTGTCACAAAGGTGGACACTTCAAATATTTAAAGGGGGGGGGTAGAAGGTCGCTGTGCCTTGCACCCTCCGTGCCATTCAGAGGCTCTCCGTCACCCCTCCCGGTGGCCCCACATGGTGATTGTTCAGCTCTGCCCGTTGCTCATTCTCCCGATCTTGCCGGACAGAAGGGGACATCTGGGCTGACATTCTGAAGCAGATGCAAAGAGTCCATTACGGTTGCCCTCCAGCTCCACAGCCATATTTCCTCGGTCAGTGTAACCACGGCAATGAGACCCTATCTAAAATCTCTGCATAAATGTTAATGTTCGATATTTATTTTAATTTCTAAATGTCTTATCAGGGTATATTTTGCGGATAATGAAATATCAGTGTTACTGTGAATCAATAGAAGCATAACCAGGGAACTGGAAGAGCTCGGCCACTCCAAACTTTCCATCTTCTCGCGAAAAATACATTTCGGTAAAAAATGAGCAATTTGCACAGATGCATGTGGATTTGCTTTCTTCTTGCCATTGCACTGTGAAAGCAGCATTAGGTGGCTAAGAGCAGACAAATGAGACTCATTAGAAGATACAGTACATACTGAAGAATAATAGGAAAGGCCAAGTAAAAGCCTCTCGAGAGCAGCAAGTCAGTCAGGGTAAGTCAATCCGACCAGTGGAGTCATTACATCAGGCCGCAATGAGACTCCAGCTTCACTGGACAGAGACCATTTTGTTTATTGCGGCTGTTAAAGGGAACAGAAAGCAAAACATTACAGGGAAATCATCACCCAGGACTGTACATTTTCAACAACCTCGAGGCAGTATCGCACACAGGATCCATTGCGACCCTCTCAGAAATAGGAAGATTAACGCGTCACTTAGCAACCGTTACGGAGACGGTTGACTACACACTGATTTAACTGGTCAAATATCAAAGAAACAGAAGTCGCAACTCATTATGCCACTGGAAACCGAAATCCGCAACAGCCTTGTAATTATGTAATGTAGGGTCTACGTGCTCGTGCTATGTCGTGAGGAATTGGTTTCGATCCAGATTCGGAATATAGTCATTTAAGTTTTTGAATTTGGTGTGGTTATGCCTGGACATTTATTACAAAATCAACTCCAAACCAATTAAGAAAAACAAACAACAACAAAATATAACTCAACAAAGCCGTCTTGGTTCGTCTCTCCACTGTTCCAACAATCACCAACTCTGGTTTGGTCAATATAAAGCCTTAATTCACTGAGATGTGAAATATTCGAGTCAAATTACTGTTTTCGTCACAGCAGTCCGAGGACGTAGATAACAGCTTCCGATCCCTGTTCGAGAGGGCCGTCTGATTTCACTGCTATTGATTTATTATGCAGCTAAAATGCTGCTCCTCCATCTGCTACGCCCACGCGGCCACCAGAAATGGTCGGAATGGGCTGTTTCTTTTCACTCAGAGTTTTGCAGATGTTTAATGAGACAATTTTGTAATTCCCGCTCCGAAAAAATAGGTGACAGCGTATCGCCTCCGCCACACTTCAAGATCGTTTGCAATTACATGCCAAGCTTGCGATTTAAGTCAAAAATGTATGGCGAAACTTCCAAACTCTCATCACAGTAATTCCAAGTTGACCACAGAATAATGTGTGAGCCCCAAATAAGCAGATTTTAGGACGATTTCATTGTGATAAACAGATCAAAAGGAGGCCAAAATAACTACATCATGATGGCGATTTTGTCAGGTCTCTTCACAAGACGACAAACAAACAACTTTTGAAATCTCAGTTTTCTGAATGGAGTTCATGAAGACTATGCTAACTTAGCTCAAAGTAAAGTACAACCGTCATCTGGAGTTAAGTAACAGATGCATAGACACATATTTTCAGCACTTATGAGGTAATCCAAAGTCCTCGCTGAATTTTCTCCAAGCGTTCTCCTTTTTTGTGGTATGATACAGAGCTCTGGGTGGCCACATGGCTGCAATGACAATGACAGTGGATGTCTTTACTGAGTGAAGATGAATCCCCTTTCTAATCCCAAAAGTTTAAAAGAAGAACTCTGAGCACTCCTCTCTCCTGCTGGTAACCGGCCCCAGATCAGAGCAGAATCTGGCGAGGCTGCAGGTTTTTATTCCTCGAGAATCTCCAGCTCTTCTCCTGCTGTCTCATCCTCAAGCTCATGCCATCGCTCGGCTAGCGGCATATCTTTCCCTTTCCTACGCTAAGACGCTACAGCGACTATCTGTATCACTGTCACTATCATTTCCCAAGGCACAAGTTATATTACAAGAAAGTACAAGCTGTCGCTAAAAATATAGCATGCTAACAATTTCAGCAGATATCTCCGTAACATAGTGCATGGATGTCTTTGACCTATAATTCTGGCCCAATCATGAATATTGCCCCTTCAAGTTTGGCTAGTTTAGTTAGCCTAGCTTAGCCTCAAGACAGTTTCCAAGCAACCAGTTGATTTATACTGTTTTGTCGAAGTACACAAACAAAATACATCCTGTTCCTTTTTAAGCCTCAGGGGCACCAGTAGTCATATTTTTTAACTTTGGACAAAGTCAGGCTAGGTTTCGTCTCCCTTGCTTTCGGTCTAAGCTAAGCTACATTAATCACCTTCCAGCTTTCGCTTCACCGCTACCGCTTTTGTGAGAGCGGTATCGATCTTCTCATATAATACTCTGCTAGAACATCAATAACTGTATTTCCCAAATCGTTTAACTACTTTTTTTTTATATGCTTCACTGTGGGGATGTCTGACAGAAAATGTGTGAATTATTTTCCGGGAAAAGTCTTTTTATTTTTGTCACTTTCCATGAAACTTTGACAAAGTTTGCCAGGAGGATAAGTCGCTTTTGCCCAGCAGTTAAAACTGGTAATTGCATGAAAACCTGAAAGATACAGAGGTCTCCATGTGGGTGACCAATCCTCAAATCAATATCAGTTTTTTCATCTTCATCGTAGGCGTTTGTGATTCCGGAGGTTAAATTCTCTTGCCATTTTGACTTGACTTTGACTTCAGTGGGTTTATTTTCGACTTGCATAGCCCACGCAAACACCATTTCATGCAAAAAAATGATTGTCACAGAGATGAGCACTTTTAATATTTAAAGGGTGAGAAGTTCACTATGACTTGCGCCCTCTGTGCCATTCAGAGGCTCCAAGTCACCCCACAGCGGCCTCACATAGCGATTATTCAGCTCTGCCCGTTGCTCATTCTCCTGCTCTTGCCGGCCAGAAGGGGACATCTGGGCTGACATTCTGAAGCAGATGCAAAGAGTCCATTATGGTTGCCCCCCCAGATCCGGGGCCATATTTCCTCTGTCAGTGTAACCACGGCAATGAGATTCTAAGGGAGGTGACCAAGAGTTTGGCCTCGTCTCCAGCGCAATCTGCTTTCAGGACGGCGGAGCAGACGCGGTGGTGCAGGCATACGTGCTCACACACACACACACACACAGAGTGGCGTGCCATATGGCCACGGGCACATAATGAGGGTCATTAATGTGTCGGTGCAACGTGTGATTGACAGGTGGCGAGGTGATCTGAGTGGCAGGTCCATCCACAATCGAAAGAGATAGAGACGACAGTGTCATGGCCACACAGGCAGAAGCACACCGCCGCAGTTTATATTATGATGTGCCGGTGACAATGTCAAAGCTTTTTACCTGGCATGACCGAGCCACCCGAATGAGACTCCTGATGAAATTGTTTGGATTTTTATGTAAAAGTTTAAGAAGCTTTCCTGTCCCCCCGCAACTCTTGCGCTGGAATAATATTGATGGCATTTTAGTCCTGTCTGTTCTGCTTGGTTTGAAGTACTGTCATGGCTCGATATGATTATATTAGGCCTTTTCACAGGCAGAGGAGAGAGCACTTTCTGAGATGCAGATACCTAGAAATATAGCAGACTTTCAGGGGACTTCGCTCCGTGCACCAAAACTGTTACGACTGAGAACAATCATGAAGATGAATGGTGAACTTAGCCTCCTCCTGAACCACAGCTTTTACTAATTGGTGTTCTCTGACAGCAGCTCATACATTATAAAGGACGTCTCTTACATTCGTAAACAGGTGGAGTTACACAGCATCACAACATAAATATATGGACTTCAAAATAAACCTCCAAGCAAAGGACTGGGTGTAAAAGCAGCAATAATACTTCCTGTTTTAGCTTGATTTTTTTTCTCAGAATCATTTTGTTTGTCCATTTTTTTTTATATATTTTATTTCATATGATTGTTTATTCAATCTGCTCAGACAAACCAAAAAAGGTTTTTGAATTTAAACTGAAGGCCCTTAAATTGAAATCCATTCATTGTCAAATCGGAGAGCTTTTTGCCACTAAGGTCACAGTTTCTGTTTCTCTCCTGAGTCGACCTTAGCAAAGACAAAATAGCAGTAACAGTCCACGAAGTAGCTAAAATATCTTGGTCCTCACGTTCGGTCGTGGAGCAGAAGAAGTCCTTGGATGGCGAAGATTTTATTTGTAGGAAGTGAGTTTCTCAAGAAGTTGGGGTGGGGGGGGGAGGGGGGGTGGGGGGGGGGGCGCTCAACTATGGAGGCCTTGAGAAGACTGCTACTGCGGGTAGAAAGTAACTAAATGGAGCAGCCTCGCCATGTCAAAGTTTTGAGAAATCAAATATGTTTCTCGGTGTCAGCTAAAAGTTTAGATTGTGGGAATTGGCTTGTCCAGATTCTAGTCCTTGATCAGGGCCGGAAGCACATTTTTATTACTTACAAAACATTCCTCTGGTTAAACCTCCGATATTAAAATTTCATTTCTAGTATTGGATGCTTGTATTTCCAGCTTTCAGCATACCAAGCAGTAATAACTTTTGCACAGACATTTAGCCTTACTGTTTATTAGATCTGCAAATCAATGTCTATGTGAGTGTCTGGCTGCTCTACCTGAACTTATTAGGCTGCATCTGTTATGACATGTGGCAGACTGATGTTTTAAAATGTTTACAGACGTAGATAAAATGATTGAGCCGCAATAAATCGCGTTACTTTAGGCCACATTTACGAAAACAAATGGATGCCTCAGTGATTACGCGCAGCCAAATTTATGTTTCTTCTTGTCAACTTACAAGAAAATGGGAAAGCTTATAAAAAATAAACAGCGGGGCAAAATCAATAACACAGCAAATATTGGCCTGCATTTGGTTTTGGCTTATTGGACCATTTCAACCTGGCAGCCAATTTTCTCAAGTTTTACAGTGTTTTTAAGCTTAGTTTATGACAGATGCATGCTTCAAAAGCACTTACTCCTTCCTTTAAAAGTGTGTAGTAAGAGGAGTTGGTTTTTAGTTTCACTTTGCTAATAATTTTCCAATAATTACCTCCTGGGGGGTTTTCGGGAGAGCTTTGTAATTTGCGACTAATTAAAAGAAAACAGACACCAAATTTCCACTTGAGTTTAGTCACTTGTGTTGAGTTTATTAGGAACTCCTTGAAGAAACTGTTTTCTTTGAGGTCCCCCTCCACTCCAACGTGTTTCGCTTATTGTTAAATCACTTTGGATGTTTGACCTTCGCCGTGCGGGATGATGTATGTGCTGAGTTTGACATTAGACGACTTGCTTTCACATTCACCTGCCGAAAGGGGGAACGTTTCTCCCGCGTTCACCTTAAACCTGAGTTTGTACGGGCCTGTGCTCGAACACTGTGCTGACTTTTAGAGATGTTTTCTTTCCAGTAGTTAAACTTTTTTTAAAACCCCATTTGGTTTTGAATAATTATGAAACTGAAAAACGCAGGGACATTTTGCGATTAGCCTAGCTTAGCATAAAGGCTGGGAGCAAGGGCAGCAATTGCTAGCTTGGCTTTGTCCAAATGAAAGAAATGGAGTTGTTCACTCTGAAGTGGCCAGGCATCTAGCACAGACTCCAGGAAGTCAGCGCTCACGGCCAACAAACAATCCAAAAAATAGCCCGAACACAGCGTGTGATTGCTACACTGTGGTTTTTTGCGCGGACGAAACAAAAGAGATACACTGTGTTCATTAGTGAGCTTTGGAGATACTGGCAGGCGTGTTTTTGTATCTTTACACAGAGCCAGGCCAGCTGTTTCTGCCTGAATCATTTCTATATCCATATCCTCGTTTTATCTTTTCATTCTCTGCAAGAAAGCCAATAAGTACATCACACGTTTGACTGTGTTCAAGAATTGTTTCCAGAGAACCAGCAAAGTATTTTCCCAGATTTCTTATGCCAGGATCTTTTTTTTTTACTACAACTTTACTGATAGGTCACTTCATCTAGGTGGCAATTATTATAATTTAATGCAGAACAACGTCGAGCCAATTCTGCCTGCCATTAGAAGAAATAGCCTATTGAGCTGTTTTTGATTGCAGGAGAATTGCAGGGCCAAGTTAAGTTGTAAAGCCCAGGTCCCAGCATGTGGGTCCAAGGGCACATGATTGACATTTCCAAAGACCTCTGGAGCCACAGCCAGAGCCTAAAAGCTGCCGGATTTCCAACCGGGTGAGCGGCCCCCTCGTATGCCCATCAATGTGGAGGCTGTGTGTGTTTCCACCCACATTAGGCGTCCCCCGCTGTCAGGGAGACATTAACAAGGCAGGTTGTGCCCTGTCCTCTGCACTCAAACTCCTGCTTTTTTCCTGTTGTCTGTTTACCGCATCCTCTCCACGAACTTTCTAGGGAGAAAGAAAGCGGCGTCGCTGCCTTGAGGCAACTACAGTAACGCACATATTCCAATCTCTACATAATGTTTCAAACAAACAAAAAATAAAAGAAGCCTTTTGCCACATGGTGACGGCAACCAAGTGTTTGGTCATCGGACTGATCGAAAACAGTTATCTCGCAGTCTGATCGGTATCCACTGGTTACAATTCAGCAGGGAGAGTCATTTAGAAGATTAAACATTAAATAGAAGTGGGGTTCAAGAAGCAGACCTCAAACCCCCCGCAAAGTCAACCTGATGCCCAAAGTCTTTTTTGTTTTTCTCTCTTTGTCAGACAGCCTATGGGGAAATTAACTGATGAGCTCATGCTGGCAACAGGGTTGCTATAGAAACTTCACATATAAGACTTGGGCTGGAGTTTGTCACCAGAGAGAAAACAGGAGAGCGAGAAAGACAAAGAGGTGGCTGTGTTGAATGCTCACTGGAGAGGCATCAAAGGTGGAGTCATTTGCAACACAACATTAATGCCATGTTTTATTTCTCCTCCTCCATGGCGCATCCTCGCCGCAATATCCCCTGAAATCATGACATCCTGCTTGCTTGGGATAGCAGAGAGGAAGGTTTTCTTTAAGTTCCAGTGGAGTATATCATAAATATGGAGGTAGACGCTGTTTGTTATGAGATTATGAGAATTGGACAATAAATTAGACGTGTTACCCATCAGCGGAACAGTGCTCGCTGTCAGTGCGGCTTTGTATATATCAGATAATCACTCTGGAAATAGCATGTTTTTTTGGTGATCGGGCCTGCTGCGAGCAGTGTCAGGGTACATGCTGTATTGTTGAAATGCTGTGTACATATTGAATCAGATGTTCTGTTACTGGCCCCTAGTGGTTCAGGTCAGAAATACATTTGCAGTGAGTGAGTGTCTATATATATATATATATATATATATTTATATATATATATATTTACCAGTCCAGCTATAAGGTAATGTGAACCTTTATTTTGCTGAAATATCTATACAGCCCCTAGGTTTATATGTGTGTGTGTGTGTGTGTGTGTGTGTGTGTGTGTGTATATATATATATATATATATAGGTTTATATGAAACTGCTACTGTTAATGTAGTTTATATTGCTGGTGATTTAACAGGATGTAATAGGATGTATTTAATCCCAACGCCAGCAAAGCAAAAAGAGTCTTCCCATAAAGACAAATTGTTTCTTGCCCTACTCCTTTTTTGAGACAGTAGCATTCAAATCTTTCATTTACTGTGATTGAAAACAAATGGATAACTCCATCACGTCTAATGGCGTGAGGAAAAGAAATTGCAGCCTCCTTTAATAGCCTCCCTTCAGAGACATTACTTACATTCTTTGTAAAAATCTATTTTCAGTTTAAGAGCAGTTGAGGGAAGATGTACCTGCGGGGAAGGGAGATTAAAAGTGATCAAATGGTGAAATTCGTCGGTAGCCGCAACAGTTGCGCGGCTTTATGACTGATTTATGACTGTCGAAGCCACATCCTAATTTCAGCCCGGATGACACACGAGATGAGCGTCAGTGCTAGTCAGACTTGAGGCTCTGACAGGTGAACTGCAGCGCCGCCTCTCTCCTCTTTCTATACCGCCCTGCGGTCTTTCTGTGTGACTTTTAGGGGAGAGGAGTGAGCATTTTCATGCTGAGGCATGCTTGCACATCTCTATCAGGTCTACGTGTCTCCAAAGTGTTTTAGGGAAAACAGGGAGGGGGGACTGTTTATTTTGAACATCTTTCTGCCCATCCTTGTCTCCCTCTGGCACACACTGCCAATGGGTACAAGCAAATGTGCGCAGGGAGTGAGTGCAGGCACAGAGAAACACACACCGAGACGTTCAAAGCCAGATGCTGCCGATTTGAGACACTCATACAGACGCACTCTCCCCTGCTCCTTCTTCACATTGTAAACAAACACACCAAACTCTCTCCACCTCTTTTTGTAGTCAGTGTTGGCAGTGCGGTGCCTCACTTGGATCCAAGCTTTCTCAGAATAAACCCAACCCCGGAGTTGACTAGAGTTGGAGTTGAGCAAAAGAGCGACCGAGAGAGAGAGAGAGAGTGGCAGAAAGTTGGAATGTCACCTTCTGCTCCTTGGCATCTCAACTGGGAGGGCCATGGAGAGTGCAATGGGGCACAGTGGGGGCCCTTCTGAACCTCAGCCTTGGGACAGATGGCAGGTTTGGACCCTTGGACCTTGCTAATGAGCGGGTCGTGCCAAGCGGTGTAGGACACGGGGACATAGGTTAGGTTGCTCCATCAAAGCCGTGATCTGCCATGTCAGTGGGGTGAGGCCACGCCCAACTGCTTAGCTGGTGGTGACATACAGTGCAGTCGCTAATGATGGGTTGTTGACCAAGGTTCGTGCTGGTTTAGGAAAATAATACTAATTGAGCGACACAGTGTGGCTTAAGATCTTTATATAGACTCTTGATCGTCTTAGCTAGTTTGCGTCTGGTTATTTCACACAACAACAATTTCATCCTTTGCTGGGCTGGAGTCAGCAGAGTTTACCATCGTCAATTAAATCTGATCAAACTAAACCCAAAGAATCTGTATGGAACAGATTAGCTAATTATTGTTTGAGAGAAATACTTTCAGGGCTTTAAAGGATAGGTCGACAAGGTCTTAAACAACAGTCGTACACGTATATGTACATCGAAAGAGTTTCAGGTCATTGGTTCATCCCGAGTTGGGGAACAAAATCCTCAATCCATGCAAAAATGCATTCAATACATTCAGTTTAGCTTATGCCAGGCTTCACCAGTTGAAGTTCACCGCATCAAAAGGTCTTTTTGGTATAAAATGTCTTTATTTTTTTTCTGTGACCACCCGTCCACTCCAGCTCAGCAAGAAAACACTGCCCAGGGAGACACAAAAAGAAATTTTGCACATATTTTTATTGAGCGGTTGGGTTCAAATACAAATAACAGTGACTTCGTCGCTGCACAGTTTAACAATTAAAAAATCCAAAGGATGTGATATTCACTTGATATTTAATCAATTCTTTGAAAAAACAAAATGAAACTGCAACAACAAAATAAAGTGCGGAGGGAGGCACCAGAGTTTGGATAATGACACCTGCGCTCCGTGTATATATTTACTCACTCTTTCTTCTTTGACATTTTCACGATAGCGCGACATATTGCAAGGGTGTAAAATCTAGATCGTCTCCTACGCTCAAGCTGAAAAGTACTTAATGAGGGGACTGCCAAACCGTTTCTTGTTTCCTGTGAGTCTTCTGTAAATGGAAGGTGTTGACTTATTCAGCTTTTTCATGGGATCATGGGACCACCTCGAAGAGGCGTAATTACTTTTCCTTTGGCATGCAAATTTGTGCCATTGACCAATAGCAAGTTGTCTCAACATTGCTGACCTTCGATGGGATGAAGGGTCCAAAATAGAGGCTCTATTAGCTGCGCTGCACAATCTACTTTTGTTCAAGCTCCTCTGTTGCATTATTAAGTGCTCCACAAAATAACAATGATTCACAAAGAGCTATGAGACAGGAGCTGAGGATAAAAATATATCCTTTGAACAAAATGTGAACTTCACCAAACTAATCAAAAGAGTTTGCTAATTGCCCTCTTCAATAACTTTTTGTTGAACGAAATGGTGCACGGTACTGAGCTAAACGCTGGAGGAAAGCATACAGGGAGAGGAAAAAAATAGAGCGAGCTATTGTGACTAAGCTAACAGCTAGCTCGCCAGTTACAGCAGCCCACCACTGGCCCCGCGAGTAATCATTATGTCACCATTCTTAAGCCACCCACCTGCTTATTGTGACGTTTTTTTAAAGAGTAGGTGTTGTAAGGCGATCAGGAAGCTGAATTCTGTAATAAAAGGGGCCACCGAGAACGCCAACCGTACCGATCCTGTAAAGCGCTGGAGCAGGAGAGTGTTTTCTTTGAGAAAATCTTCACAATGTACAATTCCTGAATAGACAGTAAGGGGAAAACTGCAGCATATGTTAGAAAATTAGTCGAATTCAGACATGGAAGCACCGGTTCACACCACAGAACCCAGAGCTTTCCCTTCTACTGACCTGGATACAAACTCCATTTCAGAAATTGGCACCATTTGTTTGTGTGAAACACAGAAAAGTGTGCCGAACACCGAACACCACGGGGAGTATGCCTGCCAGGAAGCATTTTCACACCTTGGACATCTGCATTTTACACCTTAGTTACAGTCGGATGGGCCTCCAAATTGGTCGCTGCAGCGGATTCAAACTTTGATAGACTCCATGTAGGCGCAAAAACACACGAGGTTAAAATCCAGTGAAGTATTACCAGGTCTCTTAATAACCTTACCCTTGTAGAACATAATGAGATTTATATATGAAATTGTAAAATTTATGTGGCCGTTAATATGCATGTTTTTCTCTCAGATACATGTGCAAATTTCTGATCTGCAATTCTGATTCCAAAAAGGGCAACAAGGGCTATTTCAGGTCCGGCTCCAGCCTGAACGCGCTTTGTCTTCCATTATTTGTGAAGCCTTTTATTTTCACAGTGAAGAAAATCATGATCTGCATTCATATCCATCCCGGTTATCGATCTGACCATTGGGCTCAGATATAGAGCTGTTTTATCTGAACAAACACGTCAGCTCCGCGGTGAAGAATAGTGCGAAATGGCTGATATTGGTGGGATGGACAGGGTGCATCCTGGGAGCTCATTTGTAAAGAGTACAGGTGTAAGGAGAAAGAGAAAAGACAGGTAGGAACTTGTGATGGATGACGAGGGTACACAGTGGACCAGTGACAGGAGAACATCAATAGTTAAAACATCAGTGATGTATTGCATTTTGTAGTTTTGCAGCACTCAGTTGAAGTTGAAAGTACTTTGGGGATTGCAGCAGCCCACACCCAGCGCTTTGCTTTGTCATATTTAGGAGGCGTGATGCTTTTGAAATGGTATTGTCAGGCATAATCAGTCATCAGCCTGCTCACTGGAGGCTTTTTTTTGTTCCTCCAACCAAAGAGCTGAAGGGCGTTTGATTGACAGTGCATGACAATCCCTTACATTGTAAGCCAAAATCCCAGGTCCTGCCTATTTGATATACCCTTATAATGTGTGTGTCTGTGTGTGTTTGTGTGTGTGTATAACCTTAACATATCCCGTTAAGTTTTGCTCAGCATGCAAACTCCTTCAGCAGCGATGCCCCGCTTTACCTTCACACGCGTTTCCAACTTCACGGATCAAGCTGAGCCACCTACTGTTCGCAGCTACAAAGGAAGAGGTGACCCAAATGCCTTGCTCAGGGGCACCAGAGCAGCCAGTGTTCAGCATGTCAGCTTCCTGTATATTTGAAGTACACCATTTTTCAGCGGCAAAGTGAAACAGGCCTCCCGTACGTTCACTTGTGAATTAATTCGCTGATCTTCCCGCACTGAAATTTCTGAAACAATTTTCCAAACCAAGACACAGTGAAATAAAATGAGACTCATCTATATTGTGCAGAATTTGAGCTATAATAAATGATGTACAATATGAATGAAGAACAATAACATTAGCTAACCGACAATGGCGCTAAAACATATCGGCTATCGTATGATTTAGCTTTTAAGTGCTTCTTCCTCCTTATTCCTTGCGTGTAAAGTTGCTAATTGGACTGCAGAGGAATTCTGCTGGCTACACCAAAATCTCCAAGACAGTGGCTAAAACTAGATCGAACCACCAATGTTGAGCAGATATAATTTATCTAAGATTTGCCATCTTAGCGTTGTGCTTTAGCATGCCCGCATTCGCTAGCTAGTATAGTTAGCAAGTCCCCATCTAGTTCATGGGGAATCACGACATCAGTAATACAAACGAAATAATGGCACAGATAGGTAATTGCTTTCTCTACAAAATATTTCAGTTAAAGCCGTAATGAGCCAAATTCCCTTTTGATTTGTACATCAGGTTTGAGAGTTATGAAGTGCAGCAAATCAGTCACCTTTCAGGTTCTCTCTTTCTACCATGACTCAGCCGCAGTCAACACATAGAATAAATCAATTACGCCATGATTAAAACCGTTCTGCAGACATTCTGTGCAATCAAAATTAAATTGAGGATGATATGCTGGAGTTAATATTCAGCATAGAGGGGCTTTAATATACGCTTGAGACTCACAAAAGACATTTTTTTTGTCCAGACGCTGTCCAGACTCCTGAGTAGTCACTCCCACTTCCTCCATCTACAGAGCCTCATGGGGAGGAAAATAATTAATTCTCTTTCACTACAGAGATGGTTCTGACATGTAGAGATGAGGAATCACATCACATATAAGCTTTATTGTACAGGCAAGACATAAAAACATCAACATGTTTGCTACCTGATATTAAGTGGGACACGGGGGGGGACTGTAGAGCCATCAAATTACGGAGGGAATATTTTATTATTTGATAAACATATCACGTTTTTCTTTCACTTTAAATGAATATCAGCTGCACCTGTAAAGGACCACAGAAAACAAGAGTTCATTGCTTGTCACGGCATGACATCATACTCATGTTGAACTGAAGTCTGCGGCTGCATCATTGTTTCTGGGCAGCACAGAGTCTGTCTGTCTCTTCTGCAATGAAACAGTGCCATCTATGGAAACACTGAGTGTCAGGCCTTCATTTAATGGAGCGAAACCTCCGACAGGCCTTTCAATGCGCATCCCTCCCTGTGAAAGCACTGACGTCGGGTCTGCACAATTTATATTTATCTGTTTTTACTTTTATCTGATGTGATTTAGATTTCCTCACAGAAAGCCTTGAAGTTGTGAGAGAGAAACTGCTCCCAAAAAATTAGTCATGGATAAATCCGTGGCTTATGTGACTGTAAATATCCTTCTGACAGTTAATATGTCAGGCTCCGCTGCCGTCAATCAGACTTACAGGTTGCTGCAAAGGCTTGTCGTTCAGAGCTACCTTGGGATGCATCAAACTTTTTATGTTTTCTTTTTTTTTTAATGTTTTTGCCAGCCTTTTCAGCCTCACTGAAACTGTAGAGTTCACATGAGGGTATATTATATGTTCATATGCTGAATCCTGACGTCTGATTTGATTACATGTTGATCTTTCTTAAGCAGATGTTTCGAAGATAATTTCCGAGGACAATAAGAGGAAGATAATTGCTTGGTATGATCTTTGAAAAGACGATGCTTGAGTTATTCAGAGAAATCATTTCTAAAACGCACACGCAGTAGATAAGGTTAGATGTAAAATTAGCATGTACACACGTGCAAAACTTGTACATTCTCCCTAATTGGAAATATTATTTTTACACTTTGTTGATACAGCTTGGATAAAACATTGTGTGAATCGCTTCAGTATGAGCAAAACTGCAAAACTAATGACATCCCTGTGGGCCTCGGCTGTAGACTACTTGCACTGTGCTTAGTGCTAATTACAAGATGTTAGCATGCTAACACGCTAAGCTAAGATGGTGAACAGCAGTTGCTAAACGTCAGCATCAGCATTGTCTATTGTATTATTGCTAAGTTACAATGCCAGCATGTGAACAAATGTCTTCATGTTGAATGGATGTGATATGATTTAAACATATAAAAAAGACTATGATATGTAAATGTTTTAATTTAATAATCTGTCTCTATTATCAAGCCAGTTTTGTCCTTTACTTGAGATAACCTTTCCGCCCTGCAGCCTGCTTTCTTTAAAGATACTTTTGTTCTGGGAAAGTTGCTCTGACTTTGTCTGAAGAAGACAGCCAGGTGGTAAGTGTAGTCTCAGACAATCCCCAAGCAAGCTAGATAACAATGAACTCATCTCTCTCCGTTTCTGTTCCTTATTAAATGAGAAATGTATGGGCCCAACCAAGGCTGAGTGTTCTGGGAATGAACCTGTGCCCGAGGACTCGTGGAGGCTAGGGGTTGGCCCTTGAGGGCCAAGAGCCTGTCAGTTTTCCTCCCAATCTTAGCCCTCAATTACTGAATCAAAGGCGAGAGGAAAACCAAATCCCATCCTGCGCCTGGTCCTCATCTCACCCTCCTAGACCCGACAGGCTATCTCTCCCTACTTGTTCACTCACTCTAACTGGAACGCACACGGAGCACAGCTCCTGGGAACCTTGCAAGTGAGCTGCTGGTTGTGCTCCAAAGAAGCTTCAAAGTTCATTGCTCTTTCTCGGCGGGAGCGCAGATGGGGTGAGTTCTCGATATCTCCTCACCTCTCCCCCCCCGCACACTCCTCTTACATGTTGCTTATTCCTAAGCCGCTCCCACGTGAACGCGTGCAGATGAGACTTGTCAACGGCGTTTTCATCCCACTTCCCCCGCGTTATCTCCCTGCCTGTCCTACGAAGAAATGCACTTTTTATGTATCTTGTTATTTACTAAACACAAAGGCTTATAGCATAAGTAGTGAGGGGCTTATGCCAGTGGAGAAACGACTGCAGTGACAGCTGGAATGTGAATGTGAGTGACATCACTCGACTGGTTTATGTGGAATGCACAGCCGGCTGTGAGAAAAGCCTCTTTTTTCTTATTTTCCTCGGGTGGCTTGTAGATTTAAGATGAATATTCTCCAAATGATCACAGCTCAGGATGGAGGCGCGCAAAAGGCAAAGTCCATTTTAAAGAAATGCGTCCAACTGTTTGAGAGTGAAGCACAGACGCCCGGCGACGCGAGCTCACTCGTCTGCCAGTTATTGTTTTCCGCAAGTCTTTTTTAAAAGTTTGAGAATTTCATGACAGCCTCTTCGGAGAGTGCATAGGCTGCTGCTTATGTCTTGCGACTGATGGACTTCAAAACATTTCTATAAATGAAACGCTTCCTGTGAAGTGAGCAAGAGCCGACAATATGAGAAAAGAAAGAAGAAGGAAAAAAAAACGGGAGGATTAGAAACAGGATTCAATATTGAGCTTGACAGTTCATTCTTGACCTTGGAAACAACAGCCGGTAAAAACAATCTCGACTGAAGATCCGCAGACTTTCCTGTGAATCTGCTGTATAAACGTCAATCAAGCACAAGAATAGCCACAAACAATACATGGTACAATATGTAAGGAAATTACTGCAGAACATAAATGCATTTAATGCCTATTTGCGGAGAAAAGGACTGGAGATTGCTCAACTGATTCAATATTCTTTTGGTTTTTGTTTGTTTTACTGTATATTTTTAACTTTGTAATGTCAATTTAAGCCCCACAAGGGGCGATTCAATGCGGCTTGTACCCTGTCCTCGACATTTTACTCCTAACTGCGGCTACAACTTGGAAACTTCTCAAATGTTCTTCAGGCGGTGTTGTCTGACAAAATTTTTTTTTTATCGTGCTCATCCCTCGAAGCTCCAACGGCGCACGCATTTGTCTTACCCCAACAAGGCTGCACACTTTGATGCACTTTAACATGTCTAATTCAAACCTCGGTGGGCTCATGAATATTTTAAAGACGCCTCTGCTACAGCGTGAACCGACGAGCGCGAGGCAGCGCCGTAGGAGTGTTTCTCATTTCCTGTTTTCGCCCCACCTGATTCAGAAACACCTTCGCTCGAGAATGGACGCTCATCCTGATGAGCTGCACACTTTTCCCGAGACGTCGGGCGCGAGGCAATGAAGGGCTTTTTAATAGACATCTCTGGCTTGCATTACTCAAGGCAGCAACTGTGTGTGCGCACGCTGGCTTGTTTTTCCAGTCCTCTAACAAGCTGCCGAGCTGCACCGTGGAGAAAAGCTGCTGCTTAAGTGAGAACAATTGATATTTAAGTTAACACCATGCTGAATGAGGGGAGCGGGAGTGCTGTTGTATTGCCATCTCGAGCCAAAAAGAAAGCGATTAGCTCTTTAGGTCCATTATTCAGTGTTTTATGTGGTGTCGTGACTTGTTTTTTTTAAAAAGCGATAACATAAAATATTTGGTCAGTGGTGTAAATTATTCAGAATTAAGCATCACGGTTATTTCCAGCCATTTCATAATTTTAATGCAACTCGGGCTCCCTAGCAACCAGATTTATTCGGTCACATTCGGTCGGCATTGCGCGGCCATGGCAACCCGATCAATATCGCCTCACCTGCCTTAGATGCTGCAATGTCGGCGCTCTGAACTTGAAGGAGGTCCATTTAAACACTTCTGAAATGTGAAGGAGAGCAGTAATTAAGACAAAATGTTACCCACTGGTTATAATTTTTACAACCGCTGACAACTAATACATTAGTTAGATTTAATTGGTGACAACTGTCAGCGTGCTGCACGAAGCTGTGCGAGGATAATTGAAGCTTATAGAGCAAACTGTTATCAGGGATGACAGCTGAGGATACTTACTGAAAGCATAGTTAGGGGCAGTCTGGACAGCCATTATAATGGGCTGAATTAAGACCCCCGCTTGCAGAGATTGTTTCTTTTATCCTCCTTCACTTTTGCTGTGGAGCAGCTGTGACTCTTTGGCCATATGAGGTGATTTCTGAAAGATCCCTCTCCAAACCCTTCAGTAAGGGGGCCATTATCTCGTACAGCTACATCTTTGGACCAGTGACACGATATTAAGGCGTCTCAAAGTCAATAGTCTATTGAGAGACTCGATCTCGAAGGCACTACATGACTGGATATGAGAAGCTGATAAGTAGGCTGAGACGTGGCTTTGGTTAGATTTTCCTGCATAATGGTAATTTCAATTTCTTTGTTTCAGCCACTTGAGATGCCCAACCTCCCCCCTTCCTAACACAAGATACCAGATTCTTTTGTGTTTCAAACTGTGATGTCTAGACTCAACTTTGTACCTAAATGCAAGATCCTGCAGGATACCCCAGAACGGGGTCGGTGCCGATGCCTGCAACAGACGAAGGGATGTGAGACATACTCTGGGGGTTGTTCCTCAGGTATAAATGTTTAGGTCTCCCCATGCTCGGGGTCTTCATCTTTGACCGCTCCCGTGTTGACTGACCTTTTCTTTGCAAAGAAAATAATAACCTCGTCGGCCAGCAGAAGTCTCTATTTCATTCTTCACCAGCAGCGGAGAAATTTCCACAACACCCGACACTTTAAGTGGAGAGATCTGTGTCAGGTTGGGTCGCTATAAGTAAGACGCGGTGAAATGAAAAATGTTAAAGGTCCAGTGTGTAGGATTTAGTGGCACCTAGCCATGAAGTTGAAGTTGTGGCGTGTAGGTATGTGTATGTGCTCTTTGTCATTTAAAACTATTTCCTGTCGGCTGATTGCGACTCTTATGTTGAGGGCTTTACAGAAACAGTTGGTCAGATACAGATACAGACACAGACACAGATACAGATACAGATACATAAGAGTGCATTTATTTCCAATGACTGGCGTGGGGCATTCAGCTAGTAACAACATAATAAAATGTCATATTGTCTAACCAATCAGGAGTCCCAATAGAACTGTTCGGATGACTTAATCTCAGGTACGACTCGAGTGGTAAAAATACACATCGCTCTCAGTTGGCAGAAGATTTGTTATTTTACACCCAATATGTGTTGATTTGTCAGGGACAGGTGTTGATTGCAGAGTTGTCTGTTCACACATAGAAGTTATATGGCTTAAAAAAAAGGTGATAGAAGTGCTGAAGTGAATACATCTGATGGATGTGCATTTAACTGGGAATCAAATTGAAGTTGATTTGTGTGCTCCGAGTTAAATCAACACCGTTTTCTTTGAACATAATAATTGGCACGAAAGGCTTGTCTGTAAAATGTCTAACTGCTGAGGGAATGATAATGCCCGGTTATGGATTCATTTCTGTAATTATGCAGCGTAAGGACGATTGCGTTGTGCCAAGATATGAATAACTTAATGCAATCAAAGCATACTGTCAAGCATATGCTATGTATTTGGAGTTCAAACAGAAGAATCTCGATGCACGTGCTCTTTTTCAACTGCAAGATCGTGAAAAATACGATGACCTGAATGCACCATCAGTGCGTGAGACTACATGGAGACACATAATGTGTGCATCACATCGATATGTCAAACTGTAACTTTCAATTTCATTGTTCTTCTTGCATCAGATTGGACTGAATGGATCTCCCATTGTCTTTCATACCATTTTTTTCCTCTCCGTTAACTCTGTTTCCGTGTTGTTTCTTGTTTTTCTTCCTTGATTTCTTTGAGGCACGCCACTCTCATCAGCCTTTCCCCTCATTTTAATCTCACTTTCACTAATTGAAATTTTTCTCTTCCTCCCTGCGAGTCATCGTTTGCCATGCATTATGCAACCCTAACCAAATTAAAGCAAAAAAAAAAAAAGCATTCGAAGCGCCGCTATACATCTCTTGATTAGCCGAATCTCCTCATTAGACAACAGAGCCTCGATGGGTATTCAACAGATACTCTTGCCCTTTTGAAGACAAAGTAAGAATCATTAAACTCTATTTCCATGAGCACCCTCTAATTTAGGAATGTAATAATGTGCTATTGTGAATGAAATTGTCTCATCACAAAACTCGGAAACATACTTTTTTCTTTCTTTCTTTGGAGAATTAGTCTTGCTTTAGTTCTCTCATACACAGAGTGTGGTTGTTTTTCTGATCCTTTTCATGGCTCCCAAATGCAATGTCCCCTTCAACAGTGCCAGCTCCATCATTGCCCTTTTAACGAGGTGATATCCAGACACATGGGAGCAGATGTTGCAAAGAAAACACATTGTGACGTGATTGTGATCGATGCGCACCACCCACCATATCCACTGCATAATTTGGCGGATGGCATCAGGATAACAACCTGCATTATGTGGAGACAGCTGTCGCCATGGCGCCTGGGCAGCCATAGCATTGGCTCCCGCCTTCTTACAGGCGGAGGCGGGGAAGCCAATTAGAGTGATTTACAGCTCGCCTGTGTCGTCACCACCTTGGAACCTGTGTCTCAGTCCGGCTAAAGAAAATACATGGCTACCTGGGCGGTAATAAGGAGGCCATGCTGAAGAGAGCAGCAGCATTGTTTATCGGTGGGATCTGTTTAATGTTAACGTGTACTTTAAATAAAGTTAATGAACTTTTTTTTAGGGGATTTGAGGTGTTTTGCTCTACAAACCCCTGGATTACTGGCTGACTATCCTGCCTGAAGATATATACATACATCCTCCTGTTGACCGTTTTATGTCAGTGGCACGAAACATTTTAGCATCTCATTCAGTCATGTTAGTGCAGTGAGTCCCTTCTGTGCTTTTGAGACTATTTCATTTGGAAACATATCTGCATAATAACCTTGTTACCTATTTCAAATGATAATCTCACCGCTTTGCATGCCGTCCGCGCCGTGCATAATGCACCGCAGCCATCGATAATACGTTTTCATATGTGTCTCTTTGTTTTGCATGTTAGCGTAGCCTAAGTTGTGCAAACATCTGTGACCCACAGCATGTGTCGTCATTATCCAACCCCAAACATACCAACGGGGACAGTGCTGTCTGATTTAAAATGTGAAAAAACCTGATTGATGTAAATTAGCAGAGGCGGTAGGTTTGAAGGCTTTTCGCAAGTAATGAATCCGACACACCGTATTTGATGAAATGGTGAAGCAGATGGAAACTGGGAGATGGCAAGACTGTTTGAAATACAGGAAGAGGACTTGTGATTGACTGTCACTAGTAATCCGGGCAAGCTTTGAAGTGTAAAATGATGATGGGATACAGTTTGAATGTATTTGCACTTCCATCGGCAGCTTGAGAGGTCACGGGAATGACACCTCTCGCTGTGTGTGCGAGAGAGAGAAGGAGGTTCAGTCAAAATACAGGCGGCTGTGCAGATGTAACGTTTACAGAATATGATATGGAGCCAGACTGACAGTCTTTTGTTGCTGTGGCTAGAAGACCTGTGTGAATGCGGGAACTTACAGATGCTACTCTCATCAATTATGGACATATGGTTATAGTCGAGCATTCCAGTGCTTGTTTGATAAATCTGGAAGTGAATGCAGTACATTTTAAAAGCCAAGCCAAACAAAAAGTCAAAACTTAAGTAAGACACAATGACACTGCTAAACCTGTGGGATTAATAAAGAAGCCGAATGTTAATTAATGGCATTAATTAACACGACACAGGATGCTGCTAGATTCAGAGAGATGAGCAGTGGCGCTCCGGTGCAGCAGGTGGCGGTAGCACAAAAACAAAAAAAACACCAGAAGAAGAAGAAGAAGAAGTAGTCGTCCCTCGCTAATGACGCATTTCCGCCCGCAACTTTTTTTAGCGAGCGAGCTCCCGAGTGAGGGCAGAGCTTTGCGGAGAAAAGACCGCCGCGTTCACCTCTACAAAATGCTCAAAAAGAAATCCAGCGGCTCCGAAAAGAAGCGGAAACACTCGCAGTCCGAAGAGCGACACGACAGCGGCAAACGCAGGAGCGCCGAAACCGGCCTGGAGGTGAGCCGTCCAAGCTAGTGATGCTAACGCTAACGCTAATGCTAATGCTAATGTTTTGTTGACAACATGTAGCTCCTGGTCGTTATATTAACAGCGCACACACACCTACACCTACCTAAAGTTTACCAGAAGAAGTCTTATAGATAGATGGATAGATACTTTAGCATCCAGTAGCTGCATGAGAGTAAACACACATTGAAATGAACCTATAATAACCTAAAGTCGTAGTACAAACATTAAACATATATAGACAGAGGTGCAGTTACTTGACAGGTAAACATAAACAAGAACAATAATAAAACTATATATACAAGAGCTGGAGCATAGTGCAGAGGTAAAATAATAAATATACAGTGTGCACAGTTTGAGTGCAGTGATGATATTTAGAGAAATACTTAAGAATTAACAGTTGTTTTATATATCTATACAAGCCGACTGATAAAGTAAATAAATCCTACTAATATTAATAAATACTTAAAATAGATGAAGAACACACAGCATCACACATTACAGCCTCTCCAGGTGCCTAGACAAAGTCCTTACCGGGGGTTTGATTCCAACCAGGGGGCCTTTGCTGCCGACTTCCAGCTGCACTATGAAAAAGGGACTTGACATTACAATATTCATGAGAGGGTTCATCGTAGGGCTTGTCTTATTTTAGCGAGATGTACCTAATAGACTGTCAGCTCAGGTTAGGTCGCGTCCCTGTGACCTGTATGTGATTTTTTTTTTTTTCATTTAAAGTGGTCGATAACGAGGTTTTTGAATAACCTTAGGCGCGGCGTTCAGTAACACACTGTGTTCCCAAAGCAGGACTCCAAAGATGACCTCGCCGACCCAGAGCTGGACCGCATCGGCAGTGACATCGAGGACGGGGGACTTGACCTCAGCCTGCTGTTCAAGCCCATCACCGCTTATGTCACTGACAAGCGGGAGATGCTGGAGCAGTGTTTCCACGTGCTGGGTGACAAGAAGCTCCGGAAAATGCTGCCGGATGAGCTGAAGGTAATTGTGTCATCATGTGGACGGCAGTATACTTTGAAACTCCTCATCTTCCTCTGCCTGTCTGAACGTCAATGTCAGTTTTAAATAAATGTTTGCGACGTTTTCACACGTCGTACCCGTGTTTTTCATCAATACAGAAACTGTAATGATGGCTGCTCACACGGCATTTGTATTTTGTTTTTGTCATTATTTATGACAAAAACAAAATTATTATTTGTCATCATTTATTAGCATCATTTCACAGTTGTGACGTAGCATTGGACTTCCTTAAATGGAGTCTTTAAGATGCCTGTCCACCGCAAAGTTAAACCAGTCTCGTATTTGCTGCTACGCCGCACACCACTGTGGCTTTTTACGCACCGCATTTTGTCCAAGTGTTGTCTTCCGACATGTACGGGCATATTTTAGACTGACCGCTGTATTCCGGCAGCACCAGCGACACTTTGCGCAATAGTGCTCATTGCATGAAAAGGTTTGGTATACTGTATTAATGGTAAGGTATGTTTCATTTCATAACAGCTGGTTGAAGGTCACCTTATCCACCTTTAAGTTAATTATAAGTCACTTTTGTTTTAGTCATACTCACTGTGTGTTTTTATCTATAGCTATGAATATCTATAGCTATGGAGCTGTATAGTAAAAATTAAAAGTTAAAAACACATCTCTGTTTTTGTGCCAACTTTAGAATGTATATAACATTTTAAAATTACGCGTGAATATCTCATATAGTTAGAGAAATAAGACCATAGGCTTCTGCTGTATTAAAGCAACGTGCCGCCAAAGATACTATTTAAACACGCTGTCATTCACAGGGCTGTAGTTTAGAGGAAATCAAAAAGCTGTGCTGGGAGCAGCTGGAGCCGATCTCAGAGAAGAATATTGCTCAGATCTTAGCAGGTAAGACTTAAGGCTACGTTCTTTTCCACATCCACGCACTGTCTGGACTGCCTGTGCTTAAAACAATCTTTTATCGCCAAGCGTTGTTATTCGCTTAAAGCTGTTGTCTGTGTCTAGGGGAAGAACTGACGTCTGGAAATTGTGATGAAAACACAGAAGAGACCTTGGAAAGCCAGTGAGTGAGAAGTTATGAGTTATCAAATGTACTGAGGGCACAATTTCAGAATGAAAGTAGAGTGTGTTCCCGTGCTTTTCTCATACCTTTATGTGTTTATTTCATTTTTTTTCCAATCAAGGCAAGACAATAATGTGGACTCTACATCTTGCCTCAAAGAAACTACGAAAACTGAAGACCCTAAGCAAGGTAATAAATATGTAATATCCAAGATTAAGAACCCCTGTCAAAAAAAAGAAACCAAAGCCAACTTCATGTTTAAAATATCTTTTCTTTACAGAGGGCGGTGGTTCAAGCGAGGAGAGTGACGTCCTGAGCATAAACGCTGACACTTACGATAGTGATATAGAGGGACCCAAAGAGGAGCAGACTATTAAGTCTGTGGAAGGCGCAGTGAAAGTGACGGAGAGCAACAGGGAAGGTGCTGAGCCAGCCGCGAACCCCGACCCAGGAAACCTGAAACCTCCCGAAGCCTCTCCGCCAACAGAGGCAAAGAAAGACATTCAGAGCGATATAGACAAAAGCGTCAGCGAGATCTTAGCATTATCGTCCACCTCAGGCAGAGAGCTGGCCGAAGAGGTACAGAGCGAGCTGCCGCCGCCCGCAGACGTTATTTCACCCGTTCAAGGCGGTCCTGTTTTAAGTCGTGCACCGACGACGTGCCAGCCGTCGATCCAGCAGCTGGAGCTCCTGGAGCTGGAAATGAGGGCGAGGGCCATCAAGGCGCTGATGAAAGCAAGTGATGGGAAAAAACCCGCTGTGACAAAAACTGCTTAGCATATTTTTATTTATTTGTCTTTGTGGTTAAATTATCCGATTCACGTTCACAACGTCGGACTGATCTCCTCTTTTCAAGCCCTGATTTACTGTTCTGCGAGGATGCCACGTCGTGTTATTGCTCCATATTGGAATGATGTTACAGATTGTTTAATGTGAAAAATTAAACACATTAAGGCTTGTCCTTCACCTTCTGAATCTTCCGGGTTGATCCGTGTGGTGGCATTTCTTCATGCATTTTTCTCTCCGGTCACTAGATGGCAGTGTTAACCTGCCGCAGTGCACAGACGGCGACGCAGAGGAGAGCAAGAGATGAGATTTGTTTGCTCACATTACAGTCAGAATAGTCACAGCAGCGTGGAAGTCAAGTCTTCTTAGTGATGATGTAATTTACTAAAACAGTTTGGGTTAGAAAAATTGGTGGCGGAGGTTCTCCTTGACTTAGTGTTATTTGTATGTAGGCTGAGCTTCGAATGCCAAAGTAGGTGGCAGCATTGTTGTACTGTCATGTACAGTAGACACGCTTGATTTTTTCCTTCACTGAACATCTGTTTGACTTGTCAGTCTGATAAATGCGTATTAATAGCACGTATAGCCATCTCCTAACAGCAGGTTTGAATAGATATCTGTTAGGCAAAGAGAACAAAAACGTCTCCCACAGACGAAAGACAAAGAAACCCGTGAATGAAATAAATCAAAGATAATTAGACCCGCTGTCCTCACCTATACATCAAGCTAAAGAACCTGCCACTGTTACCCACCAGAGTAACTTTAAAATCATTTTTTCTCTGTGTTTTCTGCACCTCCGTGGAGCTAAATGGCGTCCTCGCCGTGTTAGTGTTCTTCTCTGTAATTTATTCCAAAGCTGCTTTGTTCCTGTATAAACTGTAAGGTTACGATGTGCGTGCAATTACATGCAGATGTAGAGCAAAACAGCTCCGTGCCGCCACCCCAAAGGAGACAATGAAAATGTAGGATAAGAAGCCAGTTGCGTCCTGGGTATTTGCATTTAAAAGGGTTATTTCATGGGGAGGAATGAGGCAGGGGAGGGTTAAATGCGTCATTGTTTATGCATTTATGTGCAGGTATCTTTGTACTCATTGATGATTTGAAGAGGGAGCCGTGCACTTTAGTTAAAAGGGATACAACGATCCTTAAGTGCTCGTGGTGACTGATTGGTGAGTATTTATCGGTGTCATTTTACTGCTATTAGAACGCCAATTATGATTTAGTCTGAGCAGATAAATGGCTTTTTAAGCAGACCTCAGAATGAGCAGGCTACAAAATGGATTGATGGAGGTGAGATGATACTGTTTTGTTGAGGGAGTACTTTTTGATTTTTTTAAAGGAGCCTCATGAACGCCATTCAGGTATGACGCCTCCGTGAATGGTGCTATTATCAAAGCCAAAAACAAGGTTCTTGTGCACACTGGTTTCTCAAGTTTAATAGTTGCACCTGTCATCTTCTTCACTGTTGTGACCAAGTGTCTAGATAGCGATGCTCAATACGCTATTGTGCTCAAATTATTTGAGCTTATATTGAACTTTTTTTTCAACGTAACAGCCTTTCAAAACTTTGAGATTTTAGCTTGTGCTTAAGAAGGAACAATGAGCATAATGACTCCAGGTACTTGGGTCATGCACGAGATGTTCTGGGATACTTTATATGCTAGATACTGTGTTGTAGCGGGTGTAGAAATTGATAGGTTTGGAGCATTGATGGGTTCGGAGCATTTTATATTGTGATAAATGCTTGCAGTTGTCTGCAATCACTTTCTTTCTCTCAGTGTAAAACATCATCAATTTAAACCACCGCCGTTCTGCAAAGTCAAGGCTTCTCGATTGCATCCCTAAAATGAGAGAAGCAAGACGAGATTGTGCATTTATTGTACTGTCAGTTCTCTTTTTTTGTTGTGTTTGCAATCCTTAAAGAGTGTTCAAGGAAAGCACGCCAATACAGACGTTACAACAGATACCAAAATAAATACAAAGCAAAAGCACAAACATTGTGGGAACGTGGAGTTAAATCTCAACAGTGTGGTTCTAGCAGTGTGGAAGTCAGTTTCGGTTTGTCGGTATCTCAACAATCATTGAATAGGTTGCCATTATTGACAAGCACGGTCTGCAGAGTTTGAATAAGTCGATCCTGTTACTTTTGATCTACCGCAGACCTGTAAAACTTCCATTTTTCGCCAATACTTTATGTCAACGCATTTACCTTGGGAAATGGACGAACCACTTCCTGCCCTCAGCTCCACTCGCAGCCTCGTTCTTTAGCGCGCTTGACAGGCTAACATTTAGCACGTTAGCACGTGCAAGCAAATATTAATGATGCTAAACATTTGTCACGACACTTGCTATAGTGTCTCGGCACATTGATTTTAGCTCAACTGCACATCAAGCCTGATAATAATGTAGCACTGACGTGCTAAAACACTAAATCATAGCATTTGCATACAAGACATTAAAGTTTCTCAAACGACATGCTAGCTGTGGTGACTGTGCTAACTGCAGTATCCTGGCACATTGATGTTAGCTCAAAGCTGTCCGTTAAAGTACAGTTGCAGGTAACTGAAGTACATCCGGATGTCTTGTCAGGCTCAGCTCAAAGTTTTATTTGGATAATGGGGTAAATTTTGCTTAATGTTTGTACAGTGTAGGTACTGGAAAGGGTAAAAGAAGCAGTAGAAGTATGTTTGTATAAAAGAATTAACTGGTCAGTGCAATGGTCATGGTCATAATGTGGTCATGATGCAAGATTTTAAAAAAGTATTGCAAAATATAGATGTTTTTTTTAAAGAATACATTCTGTTTGCATAAATAAAGCAATTCTCTTCAAATTCCTTCTGTAGCGTCTCTGTTCTTTCTGCAGAAAGAAATTAAATTGAACTAACAGCTCATGCTGACAGGCAATAAATAACTTAGCACCTCTGTATGACTAAATGAATTGATTTCCCCAAGCAATGACTCAGAGGACACATTTCATTCTCGGCTTCAGACGCCGTTTTTTTTTTCTTAACAAAGCAGACGAAGAGATGTTTTATGCTAAACGCGGTTTGTTTTGATTAAACGTCCAATTCCGTAACGGCGCGAACCGCCTGTTGCATCGGCAATAATCGTGATTGTCATTGTAAAGGCTGTAGAGAGTCAAGGTGTGTAAACGCGCTGATTGTATTTGAGTGGTGAGATTACTCAAGAAATGGTGTTCAGTTCTGGCCTTGATGTTTTCGGCTCGCTGTAGACATTTTTTGGAAAAAATGGATACTTCTGTCCCCTTCGATAGAAAAGAATGACAATTGTTGAAGTTTCATAGCAGGTGTGCTAGACATCTGTTCAGTATTGACTTCATTTGTGTGCATAAATGCTTGGCTTTTTTTTCTCAGAGTGGCGTACATTTGGCTCAGTCCTTTTTTTTGAAAAATGTGAAGTGGGTGATTGTAAGTTTGAAAGTACTCCCTTTTTTTGGTCACACTACAGAATCCCTGAAAAAGATCTGAACGTTTGATATTCCACTCCAGTGTAGTATCCGCATTTTGAGAAAATTCCTCCCCTCCACTGGCTCCTCTGACATCTGACTTTCAGATTCCATGCATGCTCTCTCCGCATGGGTCCTCCCCCCTCAACTTCGGGGTCTGCATTTAAATGGTGCATTAATACCATCAAACAACCATTAAAATTCTAGTGTGTAGACCAGAAAGCCAATAAAGCAAAATACTTTTGAAGGATATTGGAGACATCACGCAGGATGGATGACCTCGCACAATCAAATCAGCATAATCAAATGAAATATCACAATATTACATCAAAGCCAACTCCCACCGCGACGGCAACTGCAACGCGATCAACAAGCCTCAATCTTTGGAGTATCGATGCTTTTCTCCCAGAAATATTGCGGTGGATGGCCTGAAGTGAATATATATTTTACACGTGGAGCAGCGCTTTCTCCAACTCTGTAATATTGTGTGACTTTTAAACGTTCATGTGATTTATGCCTAATCTTCCATCAGTAAACATGACCGATTCCCGTCCAAATGAGTATGCAGACTGCGACCCCGCAATCTATAATAGTGTGCAAAGATTTAGCTTTCCTTTTCAGAATCAGGGGTGATGGCACTCAAGATAATTATGTGTGCGTCAGATTATATTTCTTTTTTTCAACATCAATAACACGAAACACCGAGGCTAATTTCAATATAATCACTTCTAAAAGAGCATTATGTTTAAAAATGCTATGTCACCACACCCAGTGGAAATAAATATTAAAGGGCTGAAGTCATAACTAACTTGTGCAACTATTAAAAGTTGCAAGGGCTCTCTTTTAGGCCCCTGCTCGAAAATGTCATACCCAAAATGAATATAAAGTTCTAAGGTCATGTAATGAATCATTTTAGGTAACTTTTATGGTAACGGTTGAAATCGCCACGCATTCAGCTTTCATATGACACGTCGTTCGTCTGTATAGCAGCAAGCTATACAGATTCTGATGTTTGATAATTAATTCATGATTAGTCGGCGTTATGTTTGGTGTGTGTAATTATGACTTATATGTGTTTGCAGCAGAGAATTTAATGTGCAGTATGACTGTATTGTTCCGGGATTAGTACAGTGATTCATGCTTTTTGTTGAATGTCAGAGTGACGCAAATATGACTACTATAACATAGAAAGCTACAAAGATATGAGCAAACATGCACACCTTTAAATTTTACATTATCACACCTTTTTAGGGAGTTTCTTTGGTAACTAAGATAAGATACTGTACCATAAGAACCATAACACTAAAATATAGATTATGAAGAAACCTTGGTATGCCGCAGTGACTATACAGACCCGGTAATGTGAAAAAATAAACTCTACAGCCATTCTAAATCCAGTTTCCTTAAACTAATCACACTTTCTGTGAAGCTAAGCTTTAAACAGCTGCATTGTTATAGTCCCAGCTGTCCTATGAATGGCAATGGACCACCAAAGCGCCCCCCAGACTGATGATAGATCACAGTACACAGCCCTGGAAACTCACACTTTTATGATGCTAGGTGAAGACTACACGATTTGTGCCGGGGTTGGAAGACATTGAACTGTCAAATCCTGGTGGGGTGCCCTTTTATTTATTTTTATTTGGATGATTTATTTCCCACAGAAGCACAGAAAGGACTGAGCCGAGTAAATTACTTTTGTCAAAGTTGTGATAAAACTGTCAAATTGCTTCCCACCATCAGCTGGCAAGCGATTGTATTACATAAGTAATTGTCAAAGGGAATGTCAAGAGAGGAGTATATTGTTCGTTGAGTCTGTGTCAGTCTTTCCATCGGGGCTTTACGTTCCTTGCCTTAGTTTAATGGCTCTGTCGTGTGCTTTAACTACATTGCAGCATGTAGCCCTCCGGGGTAAAGCCATAGTTAGAGTCAAAATTAATCCTAACTCTTTTGCATTTCATTTTATGTCTGACACCAACAGTTTTGAACACAGACTTTGACACCAGCCTCACTTACACCTTATTTTTACGGATCACAATAACAAGTAGGGCAAGTGTCATCTATCACTTTTGATTGATAAAGTTTTACGGTTCTTGGGAGAACTCGGCAACCTTCGGATCCCTATAAGTTCTGAAGTTATGGAAGATAATAAGTCAGACATATGAAGTTGTTGTCTAAGTCACGATACAATAGGCATGAGTCATGCGACCAATAAACGGAGCCGCACAAAAGCTTACCCCCACACCGCCACTTCAAGTCCCAACATCCATACTCTCCTCTTCTTCATCACAACATATGAATAGTGTTTATTTTTTTCAATTGGACTTCTTGACAGCCAATTAAGCAGCCCGTGTGTACTCATCCCTCGCTCCGATTGTGAGGATTTTCACAAATACAATAAGCTTGCAACTGAAATGGCATTTACATTGATGTGAGAACAATCGGGGGGAAATAAATGGTTTGACTGATGGAAGTAGAACTTCCAGCGTCACTCTCAGCTCAATGACCGTTCATGTTAACATCCAGGAGAGTTAAAAGCAGTAGTTGTAGTAGTTCTATGGGACTTTTGTCAACTCTACAGTCGAGGATCCGTGACCGAGTTCCTCAGCAATGTAAGAAATTCAGCCAAGTTGAACTTCAGATTTTATTAGGAAAGCCCATTCTTGAAAGCCGGAGAAGGGTTACCAGCATGCAAATGTCTGCCTGTGATTAACCTTATTGCTTACCAGACAGCCCTGTGACACACTGAACCTTTGTGAGTAGAAAAGGGCTGAATATATTCCTCAGAACAAATGATGACCTTAAAATATGCACACATCACTGCACGGTATAGAAAAGAGAAATCATTTCACAGTCTTATTTTGATATGAAAGCTAATGTTTGAGAGAAGAAGCGAACGCATGAGAAGAATCTACAGTCTTCGGTGAATTGTATTTTTCTCCTGCCGTCCGTTGGAACACGACAATATATCAATCACCAAAAAGTCTTGGAAGACATCTTCTGATAACACACCAATCTTGGAACCCATCATCTGTTGTCCAGTGACGATAGATAGCCGCGGATAGCCGGTCCAAAATGTCCTCTGTAGTGCGATTAGAAACTTCATATACGAGAATGATGTTGTCGTCAGATGATGGAAGATCGGTTCTGAGATTGAATTTTGGCTAATGCATTCGGCCTCTTTTGCTCTCCACGTGGACTCTGTACCTGCATGCAATCAAAACTTGCTCAAACGTGATTGGTCGGTACTTTTTGGACTAAAAAACAGAAACCAGAGTATTCCTGATGCCAAACTCTTGCGCCCTTGCCTACAGATCCTGCATTCATATGTCTGTTTATAGGGATGGAGAACACACATAAAAGACCACATGAAAAGCATGAGTTATTACCTTTTATATACTTTTACATAACATATTTATGGGCATAATCTGTGCACCAAGGGATGGAAGAGAAAAGAAATGCTAAGGCGTAAAGGTTATCCTCATAAAGGGCTTTAGTTTCTCCTCATCTCACAGACAGCTGCCATGATTAACTTAGATGTTTCATTTCTGAATAGTCGCATTGGTCACACCATCCAGACATAAAGAACACCATTTTCTGTTTCTATAAACACAAGGTATGCTTTGGTTTCCAGTGAAATGAACAAGGAAATACAAAGTTTGTTAGCAGTTTATCTGTGTCCGAAGCAGTGTGCCCTTCATTGTGACTAGTATTTTTGTAATTAAATAAATGACGGCTGCTTTGCTCGCTTAATTAATGAACCTCTCCAAGTTTTGTCTTTGAAAGCGAGGTCACCGTGTCTGTAATGTTAAAAGTGAGCACAGATTCAATCAGGGGCCTTCTGGACAGATGTTGAAATGTCATTCTTGGTACGTACCTCAGCAGGAACAGGTGTTACTGGGCCTGCTGGTAAATGGAGTCGGCACGCCGGGGGGAGAACGAGGTGGTTGTTTATCTCCGCGTCCATGTGCCGAAAGCTTCTGGTCCTGCTCCAGCTCCTCGGGGCCTGCACAGCCTGCCTGAAAGCGGTAAGTTTGCACAGAGCCTGGCTGCACATTGTCACCCATTTGTCGATGCACTCTGCAAATAATTCAGTGGGAGATGATGTTGACATATGTATTTATTGCAAGTGAGAACACAACCGCTCGGTGCCATGTTGATGAGCAGAAATGTCATTGTCGAGCGGATGTGTGCGGCGTGCGTGGTTATGAGCTTAGGAAGTGAACTATTTGTTTGTCAGAGGCTAAAGTCGTTCAGCACTAATAAGGATTTCTCTGTAATTAATCAAGGTGAGTTTGAAGTGACTTTAACATTAATCAACAATCCCTCGCCATTCACTTTAATCTGGTCCAACCCAAACTAATCAGCGGAAGGCGACGCAGCCCTCTCAAGACTTCACAATTGAGTTTTTATGCCATTTTTCCTCCAAAGATGAATTGACTATCGCTCTGCGCAATTAAAGGTCACGCGGACGTGATGAGTCACTTCAAAAATCAACACGGCAAAACCAAAAGATCCATCATGAGTCATCCTGTATTCACGGCAGAAGCCCGCCGATTATAGGGCTCCTCGGTATTGATAACCTCACCTCAACCTATTCCTAGGTGACTCATTAGTCACAGAAGTAATGATATGTCATAATAGAGCAATCAGCGTTCTGGAGGTGAGTGAGTGATGACTCGGCGCTCAAGACACGCGAGCCGTGATGTAGCACACGTCTGGTCGGAGTAGGTTTGGTATTTGCAGTAGAAGGCAAAGACGCTGCCCACCCTCTCTCTCTCTCTCTCTCTCTGCTCCCCCGAGGTGAGCAACCAGCATTCTGCCACCGAGAGTTAAACTCAGCATTCACCCAAGCCTTGTTTTTAAATTCATTTTCAGCCGGCTCGAGAAGTCATAACAGCCGCGTTAGATGTTTTATCAAAGCTTTATCATCCCTGCGCCAGACTCATTACGCGGATGCAGAGTTGGTATAATAAAACGTGACTTAATCAAAACCAAGCAGGCCTCCTGAATAATGGCTCCCCACTGCTGAATATGTGAAACAACTGGGCAGGGGCTACTCTTGTACTTAACCTCATCAAGGTCCTCATTTAGGTGATGGAGGACACAGATGCTGAGGCGAAGGGCTGCTAGGGGGTTGTTTGTTATTTTCAATTTGTGCTTGATGAAATGAGTCAGCAGTTTGGAGACAATTACAGCAGTGCATTTTATTATGGGGCGCGTTCTCGTGTTTCTGTATTAAATGAAGAGCTTTGTGTAATTTTTTTTTAGCGTTTTGGAGGGTGCCTTAGTGAGCTTTCTTGAACCCTTTTTAAGATTTAAATGTTCGCTGAAAACCTCCGACAGAGCGCCTCCACATATTCCTGCACAGCTCATGCGAGATTCAGGTTTAAAGTTTAAGTAAAAGACAGCCGTAGTGTTTTCACACGGGTTGAAATCTTCCTCCCGGAAAGCTTTTCCGAAATGATGTGTAAGTGTCTGTTTCTGTAATGGGCTATGCCATGGGAATGTTTCCATGGTAACATGGCAAAGGCGCGAGTACAGCTCAATGCCGCTCTCTGGGGAGTATCTGGGGAGCTTCTGCTTAGTCGGAAATGATGATAACAGCACGGAGTGTTGGATAAAACTCAACTGGGGAAGACTAACTCCTTCATATTGCAGGGAAAGGATATGATGTTCATCTTCTTTCTGTCTTTCTTTCTTTCTTTTTTTATAAACCGGTTTCCCTAGTTACGGTATTACAGTACAGTATGTTCTATATTCATCGTTTTTGTAATGTCATGTACCGCGTTGACAGACAGTGACTCATCAAGAATTAATAGCACAAAAGACACCATGCTGCTGGTCAAACCTCAAATATATTTTTATACTTTTTGACAGATTTTACAGATCAGATGTGTGAATAATGCTCCTTTAAAACTTGTAGGGCCCCACATACAAGCCTTTGCAGCTCTATGTATTTGGAATATTTTAAGTGTCAAAGCTCCTGCTGATTGTAACCTTTTCTTTTTTATCTATCCCGACACACTAAACGAATTTCCTTCAGCGAAATTGCTCCATATTTTGTCAAAGATGGTTGGGGATCCTAGTACTAATTAAAGATATTCATCCACAGCCTGGAATACTATTTGACCTGGTGACTCCTGTTGCAGTGAGAAACCTCTGCTCAAATCAGATACCTGCGTACACCCCGCTGGCATTCTGTTGCTCTTTTCCTGGCACACGTGCGCGTCGTCCGGCGTTAGATGTCGGATTCCGGCGGCTTAGAAAACACGGCTTTGTGTTAGATCACAACTGTGCATAAATTGCATTCACAACGAGCATTAGGCGGGCGAGAAATAAGCGAAGACTGAAACTCTTTGGAGTCGAAAATGTCACATTAATTTCAAACACATTACCCCCCGCCGGAAGACTTAATGAAGAAGCCCATTAGAATGTCATACCTGCTTACTTGTGAATGTTGTAGAAAGTTTATTTGATACGTCTGAGTCAATTACCCAAAGTCTTTGTGATAAGGAACTGCTCAGTGAACCTGAACCTCCGGTTCTACTTGGGGAACGCTTGGATATTTTCTACACGGCGGCGCTTTGAATAATTTCCAGGCAGAAATTTTCTTCCTTTGGCAAGGCACTCCATTTTCCCCCCTGCCAGCTTAAAGGTTTTGTCCTTGACGCCACTTTGCAAAGTGTGTGCGACTGATGCAAAATAAAGACTTAAAGATCTGTTTTTTTTTTGGCTGCTTTTCATAGACCCTGCGCATAAAGAGACTGACAGGAGGGGCCAGAAAATGCAGTAGGGTAACGGTCTCATGACTTTTAAGCAGAGCGAAAAGTATTTTTCTTTTCAGTTTTAATACAAATTTTATTCCACACTGTATAATTATTCGTCATGGTTTAAAAGGGAGGCTCCTCCAAGTTAGCATTGCGGCAGAAGCCACCATATCCTGGGAGTCAAAAAAATTGGATCCTACATGAACCACTCCCTCCATTTACAACTATCCCTCCATTTATTTCTACATAAATGTATGTAAATAATAGTATAGCATGCTGTATATAGGCGGACTGTTGCTATCTACAGACTATAGTGTGTACACATAGGGCACATAACATTTTTTTGTCCAATATTTACGTTGACTTGTTTTGACAACTGGCCCACTTGTGTTTAAACTCCATCCGAGTCATTTTTATTCGTCAGCATTCTCGCGCTGGAGTTTGTCTCTCCGCGGACGTGGAGCGTTTCATGTCCTCCTCAGACACGTCGCCGGAGCGCCGGGACAAACACCGGATGAGTGACTAAGAAAACAATTCCCCTGGATGTGCCTGTTGTCGCGCTCTTCCTCTCTCTCGCGCCGCGTGCGCTCTTTTGGGGCTGAATCACATTCCTCTTGCTTCCCCTCCAATGTGTCTCTGTCACATATAGGTGCGTCGGGCACGTGCGCCCATACACACAGGCATACGCTCACGCCTCTGACACACACACACACACACACACACATACACACTGACAAATCCTCCCTTCTGCCAAAAAGTCGATAAATAAATGCATTGTCTCTTCACTTTCTGCTGTTGGCATCAGCCTGTCTAAATTGTCTGAGAAGGCAGCGGAGTGTGAAATTGAGTTCAGAACTGTACGCCGTGTGAGGGGGGCACACGATGAGCGTGTGTTTGCTTATTTATTCATATTGCGGCGGCGTTCAGTCGCGGCTTTGCAAGGAAGGGTCAGTTAAACACGTCGAGGTGTTGTCGGCGGAAGTTTGACGAGTTTAGAGGAAGGTTCTCGGGCCGCGGCGCTTTGCCCTTGCGCGGGGAGCAATAGGTTATTCATCTGAGGGGGGGGTAAATGAAGCTTTAAAGTGAAATCGTGCAGTTACAGTGAGTCCAGTAAGTTTCTTATTCCTCCGGTCCCCGGGTGCTGTGAACCAGGACGGCTTCTTTTTGACAGTCGCTATCATTGTTCTAAATGCCATCTACACTGAAGCTCAGTAGTTGCATACAAAGCAAAAAGGTAATTTTACTTGAATCACTAGGTAGTGATTGAATAACTTCACAGTGATTTGCTCTCTCCTATTGCTGAAAAGATGAATTTCTTTCCCAAAGCCAAAGAGTTCATGCGAGAATAATAGCACCTGCCCACACTAATTTGCCAAGAACAAATGATTTTGCTTGAGAATGTAACTTTTTGTGCTGCCGCTCCCCGAGATTTAATCAGAGGTATTACGCAAACCTACCCCACCTCAGCTCTTTTCTTGCCATCCTGTGATGAATGTGTTGTTACCGGATGATGTATGTTTATAGATTGCCGGGGATAACTGCTGTTTTGAAGAGTTATAGCTTCCCCTCACATCACAGAAAGTGCCTCGATGCGAAAATCATTCAGGGATTTCAGGTCTGTCTCTCAATTTTGCCGAGCGCGAGGCATGATAAATGTGCATTTGTGAAAAAAGAAGAAACTAAAACACATCCCCGAACTTTGTTTCTAGACTTTTTGACAAGGCTGTCTGAATGTCAGTACTCAGTACAGAGTTTGGCAGCCAGAAGAAAAACAAATCACGTATTACTTTTTTTTTTTTTTTTTTTAAGATTAACTGTGGTCCAGGTGTCCTTCACTGTCACCACAATCACCCGTGTGGAGGTCATCCTCTTGAACTCTTTTTTTTTTTACTTTAGAGTGACAGAAATTGTAATGGCAGCATAAATCCAGTCAAAGTCTTTGCATTCTCAGCATTACCTGTAGGAGCTGTCCAGAGGTCAACTGACAGGAGAGTTTCCATTTTGGCAGAGCTCGGACATCCATCTGCAGCTCTAATGCGCTTCGTTTCGAAGTGTAGGAAAAGCAACAGCAGATAATTACTCTGACACGAGCATACAGATAGAGTTTATATTATATTAATATTTTTCCTTTTTTTTCCCCAAATATTTGTTTGATTTTTTTTCAGTGCCACACCAAGATCAAAGGGTAACATTTCGAGTATCAACACGCCGTCATAAAAAAAAGAAAAAGCAACATCAAATACATATTTGAATATTTGAAACTGTTCGACATCCATGTCTGCGAGCTCCTTCCTTGTCTTTGTTGGTGTTTCTTTGCCTTTTACCACCACCCACCAGGACTGTGTATCATGTCTCTCGTGTCTCGCTTGTGTGTGTGTGTGTATGATACAGTCAAGTGGGGACCAGCTTGTAAAGAGTTTAGCCCACAGCACTACCTGTGGTCATAAACTAAAGAAAGGATTAATGCTGTAAATCTTCTTCTTCCTCTTCTAAAAATTATTTTTTTAAAGGATAGTAATAATAATAGGATTACAAAGGAGTGGAAACTTTCCAGAAACTTTCCATGGGAGGTTAAGCTGGGGAATTTGGGAACTATTCCATTCTTTGGATACTTTCCATGGGTATTATGAAAATTAATGGGAATTAACTGGAAATTTGGGGTAATTTAGTAATTGGGGGGAAGGCTAGCATCTGGATAAGATTGCCTCAATCTTCAGTTTCAATGGTCAATGAAATGATGCTAGCTGTAGCTTATTTAGCATGTAACTTATCAGCTAGCTATCAACTGTACGGATACATTTTCACACTGTTTGCAAGTTAAACATTGATACCATACATTTACCCCATAATATCATCAATCATCGGTTTATTACAATATACTATTACAATTTTGCAATCCTAAATAGTAGTAGTATCAAAACTCCATCTGTATGCACTGCGCTGTATGTAAAAGTTGTCTTGTGACATAAGACTGCAGGTCTTTTTTCGTCTGCGTCATGAGACGTGTGTTTTAATTCCTGATTATAATATCCAAGACAATGTATTAGATCACCATTGAGACTTATGGCTGTGTCCTAAACCTTGATAAGGAGTGTGGCCATGCCTGACTGGTAGAAGAAAGCTAATTTTATGTTAATCACTGTACCTTAAGGACATATTGGTCCATTATCTACTTTTAAGCATCCGCACTCATTAACTAAGTAAATACACAATTACTGTCAGACTAATTAACGTGTAATTTTGCCCCGTCTTCAATTTTCAAAAAGCTACCATCGCCCATTTCCACGTTACTATGACAAACAGATTGCGTTTTATACTATAGACGTCGTTTGCCCTTTTCTCGAATGCAGAGTCGTTTTAATGTGGTTAATGATGTAATTAGTTCTTGAAAAAAAAAGAAGAAACAAACCAAAAAAAAAATGCACCACATCCACGACTCTAATGCCTGTGCCTGTTTGATTTCCATAAGCTGTCACACCGAATGGAAAATATATTCATCTTGACTGGCTCGAGGCTTGCTTTCGAAGCGTGAGCTTGAAAAGTGCAGAGCACATAATGAACTCGAAACATGAAAAGCTGCTGTGGGGGATGTTCTTTAAACATATTATATACTTTGATTGATCTTATCTGTTTGATTTTAATCATGCTGCGCTGCTATTGTAAGAAAACACCGGCAAAGCCCTGTCTGTAAATGTCACCCCTCCTTCAAAACGATTGAGCGTTCGCTTTAACCTTTTTGTTTTTCGTTTAAACTTGACGAGATGCTGTACTTGGACGTAACTGTGCAGAGGAATGATGGCGTGTCAAAATCGAAAGTGTCAATTATCAGTCTATTCTTTCCAACCGCCACCTAACTTGCTAAATTTAAAGCCGGGCCTGTATCCTTTCTCATTTCTTTGAGTCCTCAGAAACCCATCAGCTCTGTAGACACTGGCTGTGCCATTATACTAGTGCCAGCCAGCAACTCCCTTTAAGTTTACTCAAATCAATATTTCAGTGCTGTATGGCAAGTTCGTCCTTAAACAAAAATAATTTTCCTTGACAACCTGAACAAGCGTTAAGCCAGTTAGAGGAGGTTTGCCCTCCTCAGAGCCCATTAAAAGGATTTTAATGAGGGTAGAGTGGAAGGCAGCAGTGGACCCCCCACTAGCTTTTGATACAATGCACTGTCACCTCATTAAATCCTGATGACGTTCAGCGGTATTCCAGGACAGTTGTGAGACCCAAGTGTTACTCTGCGGACGTTCACTCGCCATGGGGGCACTGCCGGGGGGCTGCGGGTACCAGCTGGACTTGGCACCGCTGCTTGGCCCTAGACAGTGATAATGGCCTCTCTGCTTCTTGTTCACATCACATGCTTTGTCACTTTAAACTGCTCTGTAATGGCCTTTATGGGCCGCCATGAATTGTGCAATAAAGAGAGGCGTGGAGGCAACCCAAACAGAATAGTAAGCAAGCTGGGAAGTTTGCTAAGGAAGGCCTGCCTCGTGGTTGAAAGGTTGCTGGGTTGGTTTTAGCGCTGTATTGATGACTTATGTTTCCATAAGTCATCAAGACCACAGTTTCCATAAAGAGTAAACGCTGATTAACCGACTCCAAGTAAATGTATTTTCATTCAAGTGTATTTCAAATGCACACGCTTAAATGGATAAACCGTGTTTACCATGCCCCCTTCTTGCTCAGTGTAGCTACGCCTGTCAAGCTTTCCCTTCTGCTGCAGCAAGCGGTTTGCAGTGCTGATGATCGCAGACTAACCACTGAAAATACTTGTAATACTAGTAATTGCTTTTCATAAAGTGTCATGCCTGTCGCTGACGCATTTTATCCACTGCAGCAGCTAGCTTATTAAGCTAACATTAGCTCCATCAGTTCAGGCTTTCTCTTGCTAACTTGATCTTTCTTGTTTTAACATGAGAATTCTGGGAAAAAAAAGGTCTTAGAATAAGTCTTTTATATCCGCATAGGGAGTGGGTCCGCAATGTTGTACTATGTTTCTATAATAACGCAGGACAAAGATCGTTTCACTGGGTTCTTGGCCACTGTAGGGGAAGGTGGGGCGAGGGGTATTCATTTGGTTGCAAGCTCACTGCTAGCTAAATCCTGCATGCTAGACCTTTTAACTAGGTTTTTTTTTAGGGTGGGAACTTATTGGAAGCTAAGTTTGAAAGAGCTGCTGACATTATCCTAAACTATGATAGCATTCAGTACCAGATTCTGTGAATCAACTAATTTTCGTTTATTCGTTAATAATTTTCTTTAGCTCTTTAGTTTTTTAGTCTTTTAGCTTTTTAGTTGGGCATGCTAACGACTGCAGCTCAGCGTTAGAAAAACTACATTAGACAAAAGACATCACACTCCACAAGTCTTTAAATGCAGAGTATCTTACTGCACCTCCATGCAGACTGCTTTGGCATTCGGATAAATCTGGCAGCATGTACAATACTGTCAACACTCTTTTCTGGTTTAGCTGTAACTGTCATGGCAACATTTTTAAAATTCCTGTGCAGTGGTAGAAAGACTGTGCTAGTAGGTACTGCACAGATATAATAATAAACTCAAGGTCCACTACGAGTATTTCCCAGAAGTCTGAAAGCTCTTGCAGCTTTAATTAGCAAGTTTACTCATCAAGTAAGGAGTGAGTGAGGAACTTGTCAAATGACTATCTCCAAAGTGAAGAATACAGTTTGGCATGCAAATGAGATAAATGGTTTATATAGATTATAGAAACATGTGATGAAAATCAAGAATCTATTGCCAAGACGCTAAAAAGAATCATTTATCGTGTTGCTGGTGGTTGTATGATCAAAACTGCGTCTCAAACATGTTGACTCTTTCAGTAACTCCTTAGTTAGAGAAGTCAAGTATATTCAAGTCTCACTAGTTCCAAAACTAAAAAGAAAACAAAGTGCATGTTTTAACTTCAGCTATCACGACACAAAACTTTGAAGAACTGATTTCTTTCTGAATGTGACGAGCAAATCAGATATTACTCTCTCTTTCTCTCCCCTAAAATCATTTCCAGCAGGAAAGCATTTGATAAATTGTTTTCTGCAAAGAAAAAAAAATATATATATGAAGCATTTTTAGTCCTCTTTGCTTTGTATTTAGGTTTTGTGAACAATATAATATTGTTTTTGTTTGAAATATGTAAAGTGGCCCAGCTCCTTGAATTAAGAGGTTCTCAGCTCTAAGCAAAGCTATTGCTGAAAAACAAGCATGAGCAAATCATGTCACCGTTACCAGCCTATATTGTTTTTCAATTTGAATTAGTGCCTAAATGAAGCATTATGATACATGCACACAACCTCTTGGTTTATTATCCCAGCCTTTTCTGCAGTTGGTCTTATTTTAATCACATTCGAGCATGGTTTAAGCGGAATAATAAAACGAACGGAGAGGCTAATTTTAACAGCTTTCATTTTTCATTCGACTCAACCATGAGGTATATTTGAGGGCTCTTTGTATTGTTTGTGTGTTCTGCATGCGTGCTAAATACCACGCTTAGACACCTGAGGCTTCAAAACGCCACACTATAGACACGATAGAAATGAAATGTAATCTGTCCTCAGCCGTCACTTTTTAATACAGGAACAACATATCGGCTCTGTTTGTCTCTGTGCTTTTGCACGGCCCCGGGTCATACACATGTGGATATCATAAAGAGATACAGCAGGTGGGAATACTGTTTGAATATTATTTACCCAGCAAGGAATAAAGCCATGCTATGCCTTCAGAGCAGCTTCATTCTTCCTTGTAATGTCATACAAGTGTTGAACTGTGTGCAGTGGGAAGTTGAAGCATCCCTCAGGAAGCAAAACCTCCAGTTCTTTGAGTGATGAAGGAGGCGGAAATCTGCACTGCACTCTGCGCTCCATAAATTCCCATAAAGGATTATTCCGGTGTGATTGGAGTGTTGGCTTATTTCCTGCCTTCTTGTACCGGTTTACATCACTCTGTTTTTTTTTTTTATTCTTTTTTTTTCAGCCGGCATGGTGTTGTACTCGCTCTGGTTTACTGGTCTTGATTCTTTTTTTTTATTTTATTTTTTAAAAGTGAAATAGATCGAAGCGCTCCCGGTAGAAAGCGACAACCCATCCTATTTGTGTGAAATCGAGTTTTTTTCCCCTTTTCTTGTTAATTTTAAGGACTACAGCTGGAGAAGTGGGTCTGTGTGTGGGCTCGACTGCGCTGTGATTGACAGAAGCGATGGTCTTAATGACACCACAGAGATTTTTTGTTTCATTTTGAAGATGAAAACACCAGAATCCGAGTATTAGAAAAGTCTGATTTCCATCTCAGCTCTCACTGCGTTTCCTCCGCGTGCGCATTGATATAAAACAAACCCGTAAGTCTACAGTGATATACACACATGATCAAATGGCCTCTGATTTAGAGGGATAGATTCACTTTAAATTGTTGTTCCAATTGGAAGTTTTGCAAACTTTTTCAAGACTCCAGCTCCGGATTTTGTGCTCCTCACGCTGATTTATGACTTCCAACTGATTTTAAGATGCCAGATCCTCCATGGCAATTTCGTGAAGCCCGCACCACATATATTCTTCAGCCTGTATCACACAGGTGGAGTGATGTATGCTATCGAGACTAGAAAACAATCTACCCTCACAGCTAAGTCATTCTCCACCCTTCCCCCGCCTTCCCTTTCCTGAGGTGAAAGTTATACCCACTCAGAAGACAAAGTAGGGCAAGTCTTGCAAAGCACGGAGGCATCATGGGTAAAGGTGAACAGAGAAGGCAGTATACTATTACACACCACAGTTAACTGACAGGATTTTCAGATTCTTGCATTTACGGTCTTTTTAAAGTCAGGGTGACCTCGACTCTGAGCATTATCTTTCACCGGACGGGTGGTGTAGTTCCTGATGAACGAGCCGCACGGGCAGAGTTTTATGGAGAAGATGGTCAGATGGGGTGAGATACGGAAGGGTTAGGTGGCGTTTGGCAGCGTGGGCCAGCGAAACAAAGCGCGGCAAATTTATTTGTACGCCATCTTTCAAACGCGGGGGCAGACGAAGGGCGTTATATAAGGTAAAGAAACGTGTCTAAAAGCAAAGCAATAAAACATAAAATTGACAATAACAGCAGGCTGGCTAGCTAATCAATTATGGATGTGTTTCATATAGCTCGAGGTTATTTCACTGCAAGTAAATAATACTTAATAATGCTGCTTTAGACGGGCAATAAATGATATTTTGGACACTTTTTGAGCCGACAAGCAAATTGTTAACGTGGAACTTACATTTTATGACTTTATGCGTTGACATGACAAACTTTGAGCTGCTAAATGCGCCGTTGTGTTCACCTGCTAGATGCTAACATAGCATGCATCCATACAATGGATCCTTAGAGCTCCCTCAGCGAACTGAACTAGACGCCGATGTTTTTCGCCGTTTCGTCCTTCACGTGTACCGTCAGGGAGTCGCGCGCGTTTGCGCATGAGCTCGGTTTTCAGTTCTTTAGTTCGTTGACTGAAACTTATTGATACATACAGGCTGGAGATTCTCTTATGAACTGTCCTCGGCCTAATTTCCCTCTCAGTTTGACAACAGCCATTTGCCACTTTGGCATTTGTTGTAGCAATTACATGTGACGCCTCTTTTTTTTTAAATATTATTCTCATTGCTTTTCAGTCGTCTGGACAAAGACAGAAGGAGCAATTTTTCATACCATTCCGCAATGCCCACTTACTCACTGACAGAGGCACCGTTTGTAATTAGACTACTATTACTGTCTGCCAAAATTACTGGTTGTTTTTTTTCCCCCCCTTCAGAAGCTCCAAACGATCATATGTCTTTATTTGCCAGTGAGAAACTGAAACCACTTTGTCCATACTGGGAGAGATCCATAATTGATATTGTGAATTTCATTTGAAATATGTAACTTGGCCAAGGACCTGTTCCTGGCTGCTGGAGATCTGATAAGCCTCCTGCCCTTTTGTCAAGTTGAACAGACTGTGAAGGCAGAGAGATGCACCCCAGGGACCAATGAACAGCTAAACAGATGACATGAATCTGAGCAAGAGTTCAAATGAACTTTCCATGAACTAGAGAAGACCGGTGATCCATGGCCATATCTCTCTTCTCTTTGTCCCCTTTCTCTTCCATTCTCCCCTCGACTAGAACTTCTCTTTCTGCTCCCCAACGTGTTTTCCCCCCTTTTTTTATTCATTTTTCCAGCTCCCTTCCCTCTCAGAAGGAGCCAAATGCAGTGGTAGTTCTTAAGCTAAAGTCACTAACAAGGCGCTGTCACAGTGTAGTGCCACTTCGCTGCTTTCCCATCATGTGGGATTTTGGTTTGAAAGACAGCAGTTCATTTTCCAATGTGTGGGCTTTCACTCCTACTATCCCCTACTCGCTCTCCCATTGCGGCTGACCAGGGGTGTTCCCAGGCCATTGGTTTGATTTATCCACTCTGCTCAGGCAGTAAGCAACAATAGGCCACAAAAAAATGAAAACTCCTCAACCCCTCAAGACACGGTTGGCGTTTTTGCACGGAGGTTCAGATTCGCCGGCGTTGCACAATGACTTTGAAAGAGTTCTCCATGTGACCTCCAAATGGCAAGCACACACACTGATCTCGAGATGAGCAGCTGTGCGCGCAGGCATGTTTAAGCCCTCGTGAATCACATTTGCATTGAGGTACAGCATGCACCGTGACACATTCAGTTTCTTCTTTTCTTTAACTTCATAATCCTCATCCGTCCGTCCAGCCAGCCATTTTCTATAAGGGCTTAACCAGTCCAGGCGTTTCATCCGTGCTTCACTGTGCTCAGCCGTGTATCACCGACAGGGGGCAGTGTAGGAATTCATATCGGTGTCGACTCTCTTCCTGGAGACAGCCACAGCCTGTCTGTCCTCCCAGACACACAAAGGAGCGAGAAGGCATCGATTTACATACATCAGGGGTGTCTTTAAAATACTTTTCAAACACTCATAATCTTGCTGTCTCTTTCTGTCTGTCTCTCGGCCTGTGTGTTCCTAATTTCAGTTGCTGTCTTTACAGAAAGGAAATTATTTATTTTTTTCGCTCTCTGCATATAATATATACCTGTTGTTATAGCACACTGAGTGCGGACTAATACTCCTGGAAATGCACCATACATTCCCCGAAATCGACATGCCCATGAAACAACTTACGCTTGAGAACATGACAGTTAACTGGACCTAAACGCACTGTAATGAGGAGTCATTGGGAAGAAAAGGTTTCGAAGGCCTTCTACAAACAGCTGATCCGTTGCCCAGTGGGCTGTGAAAGATTGCATTTTTGTAGTTTGCCTCGAGGCAGCTGTGGTGTTCTGTCAGGAAACCTGTAGAAAGGGTTGATGCTCGCCGGCGAGACGCGCCCCCATCCATCATCCGCGCTTACGTCCCATACTTTTAATGTATCGTCTCCGGGATGACACATCCACCGTGGAAACACACGACGACACTGTCATCCCTGCATTGATTGCTGATGTCAAAGTCATTTGTTTGTATTATATTCGTTATGGAGGACAGGATAAGTTATGTTGATCATATATTGCCTTGTAATCGTAACGGAGCAGGAATGGTGACTGAGCATTATACACGTGCCGTACTAACTTGTCTTGATGTGTCTGTTTCGACTCTCGCATCAGCTTTCACGGGGGACCGTCTCAACCTTCTCCTGCCGATGGCAAGCGCTTCACGGATCTATTTTTCTCTACCTGTTCTGCCTCTGTTTATTTTCTTCCCAGCAATATAAACAATTTACAGAGTGCACTGAGTAATTTATAACTTTCATCAACCTCTGTTGGCAACCAAGGAATTGGCAGCGGTATCGACACGGTTATTGACATGCCTCTGGCAAAGCTTTACGTAGGTTAAAGATGGGCTGTAATATAAAAGTGACAGTTTAACAATGGAACAAAGACGCCAGCTAATTAGAGCAGAAGCTCGATCAGAAACATTTAGTGAACGTGATGATAATACTTTGTCACTATTCGGTATATGATAAAGTATTTGTTGGTGCTAATCAACAATTGAAAGCTCTGCTAATTTATTTTGGTCATTTTGTGCTATGAGACGCTACAAATTTTATATTATCCAATATACAATGGCACCCAAACCTCTGTTGATTTATTAGATGCAATAATTACGTTATGAAGTACATAGTATAGTTAAAAATTCAAATATTTGTTTTATATGCCTGCATATGCTCAGGCATGGACACTTTTCTGGGATATTTCTGGTCTCAGTTCGACTGATCTGCACCCCGACTGGACCTGGTCTTGATTCAGAGCTGATTGGACCTGGTTCTAGTGACTTGCGTGTGAACTAAGGTAGACTTCTTGGCTACAGCCTTAGTTTGCAAGGATGTAGGAGAGCAGCCCTCAACTTGATTTGATGGCATGAGAAATCTACACCTGTCAGTGCTAATATTTAATGTAAGCAGTCCCTCAGGGTAAAAATGTCATACTTGTTTGCAAGTCCCCAAGTGTTTCACAGTTTGCTGAATCCGAGGAGCAAACCACAAGAGAAATGTTGGACTGGTACAATATTTGCTCATAATACTACCTACAGGCACAAACAACATATTAAGTGAGATACCGCTAACAATGAGTAATGAATAGATAATTAAGTATTGCCCTGGTGCCTCGCATGGACTGGAAGCATACTGCAATTATTAATCTAATGTAAATTGGAATTACGGAGTATTATGACAGATTATTCAATACCCGTCCATTACACATAGAATTTTTCTTAATGGTTTTCAAGTAACTTTAATTACCTACAAATAAGCCATTTTTTAAGTCCAACCCATGAGTAGACATTTTAAGGCTTTTTAAGTGTCACACTGAGAATTATAACTTTGTTGAAGTTCCTCAAAATTAGAAGTGTTTTTAAGATTTATTGACGGACCTCTTGTGGCCATGTGTCCGAAATAAAAGCGAAAGTAGCATGGTATTGTCTAGGGATGTAACGGTTACCGGTATTACGGTAAATCTCGGTGAAATTTTCCGCGATTAAAAATGACCCTTTATGTTTAAATGAATCTCAGTGGATTATACAATACAACTTTATTTGTATACACTTTTCATAGTTTAGATCCAGATTCACGGAGGGGAAGCTGTTGAGGGGACACTTGTGAGCCCATACTGGTTGGTGCATCAACGCTACCTCCTTCTCTTTACGCACTCTCTGGTCCAACAGGGTGAGTTAGCGAGAAAAGAAACCATAATGAGCTTGAACAGGATTCTGCTTGCAGCGGCTAGCTTTTCTACTGAGTTCATTATTTTTCTGTGAGTGTAAAAAGAAACAACTGTGATCGTATGGGTTAAAACTTATGTAACTAACTTTATATATGGAAAACATACCGTATATAACGGCTGTTCTCCTAAAGAGATGTGTGTATGTACGTAGGGACAAAACTTGAATGCTGAAATAGTGTAATGTGACAGAGCATTTGATATCACTGAAAATAAAGTTTATAACCTGCACTGTAAATATATTCCACAGAAATTAATTTGCTGTTGGCAATGAAAAGAAGTGATATCTTGAGGGCATTCCTTTTGAAAGATCCCCACACTGCCGATGCCCAACTCAGCTTCTGTTGCCTTTTAGCTTTTTAAGGCGCATTGGAAATCATTACTTGTCTGCTTTGAAAATAGTCACCGGTAAGCAATTATATCCCTAATTGTAATTAGACCTGGAGCTTTCTCCAAGCTTTTTGTTTACATCACTTCTTATCCGGCGTTTACTGGCAGGACGCCTCATGAAAAATTAGAGCAGAGTGATACAGTAGGGAGAGAGTAGCGGGTCCAAGCAGGCTGGCTGGTGCACGGTTTCGCCTGACTTCCTGAGGGCACGGGAAGCTTCATTTGGGGGATTAAGGTCACACTATTCGTTATCTGTAGTGCAGGGCCCCCCCCCCTTCAGCCAGCTGGTACTTAGAGATGAGATCTGGACCTTACTGCCTCTGACAGCTAGATTGTCAGTCTACATCCCTCTACTTCTACCTCTTATACTGGGCCTGCTCATAATAGAATAGAAAGCAACAAACTGGACATACTGAAGAAACTCGTGTTATCACTGTGACACAGCTAAAAATTACAGTCCTTGCTTTCCCCAAAATGGACGGGCAACATTGTTAAAGAAGTAGTTGCAGGACTTGAGGCGAATCAAGATCCTCGGTAAACAAAATGAACTTCTGTTTCCTTTACCTCAGCATTGTTTGGAAGCGCTGTTATCAATTCTTGCTGCATCAGGATATGGGAATAAGAAACCATTGGGGCTTTTTGAATGTACATTAAAATAGGCATCATTAAACAAATAAAAAAGCAAAAATAAAAAATCGTTTTATTCACTGCTTCACGGCTCTGTATGTGCTGGGTCATTAAAACAACATTTTATACAATGTGCAGTTAAAGCATTTAATTGATTTTGCCGCCTGGTTGCTCGAACAAGATACCTAATGGCACACACCTGTCATTTATACACAGCTTTAATATAATTTGAGCAGGCGAGTTAAATAGAAATTCAGACTCAGTTTTCAACGGGGAAATTGGGCATTTTAGCATGGGTGCTTATTGAGACTGACTTTCTCTGCAGCCAGCCTCAAGTGGCCGTTCAAAGAACTGCAGTTTCTGGCACTTCTGCATTGACTTCATTTCACAGCCATACTAGCATTTTGTCATATCTTAGAAGGAAGGAAGATGCTAATGTAGCTAATTATGAATACTATTACGCAGTAAATGACTGTCTCAGTCATGAGATTAATTGTACTTCAGCCTACTTTACAGCGATACCGGTTGCCCTTTTCAGCTGCTTTGGAATCTACCTTTCATGACTAAACTTTAGCTGTGACGCTCGGTCGTCTGTGGTTCCCGGTATGAACAGGTGGTGGATGTAGATGATGCATTTTCCTGGCACCGTCTTCCACACGGCCGTCCCTAGGTTTGCAGCCTCACCGCTGAGCCTCAGATGCTACTGTACTCTGTTATATTTGTGTTTCATTTGTACTCACGCCATTTCTTTGTCTGGTATTTTGTTTGTGCTGACAGTTTTCCCAGCCCATAGTATCTGCACCTGTTAACATGTCCTATTCTCAATATTTCTCTCGTGCTTCACCAATAATTACTTCCTGCCTTGTTCTCATTCATTGTTATGTACAAAGTCAGTTTGATGCTCAAGGTCTCGTGCTAACAATATCTTTGTTTGCACAACATTAGAACTGTTGGTACTCCTTTTTTTTACAGTGGCGCTGACCTTGATTTAAAAAAAAAAAAAAAAAAACTTAACATCCTGACAGGTTAAGTTAATTTGTTAAGACAAAAATAAAAGTGCCGTTGTCACAGTAGTTGCTACTATCTAGTAAAGCGTTAGCCAATAGCTCCAATAAAAATGTCCTTCCCTCTCATTCAACTGTTTTCTTTCCCATGGATTGTTTATGGGTTTGGATTTGGATTGCTTTAGAACCAGTAAATGAAAACTGCCAAGGTTATTGCAGATTTCTTACCCCACAAATACTTTTATAGAATGTTGCACCCATCAATCAGAAATATGCTCAACCTGCAGTTAAATACCGGTCGAATCATTGTTAATATCCAAATGTATCTTATTCTGAGAAAAACTCACTCACTTGATATTTTATTACATAATATCCTGTTACTATATTTAGATAGGAGTAATAATATATTGCTGTTGAGATGTATGTATTTGTAATTAATTATCCATTGTATCATTGTTTTGAAATGTGCACAACTTAAGAGTTTCACTAAGTGATATAATGGGGATTATCAAACTTCCCTTCTGTGGTTTCTGTATTTAAAACTGTGTGGACAAGTTCATAAATCACTCACTTAGCTAATGTGGATATCCTTTTTGGAGAAAATGACTATGGATTCGGAGGTGATGGTGATTGCAGAATGAAAGTAAGCACATTTTTCATTGTTACCATTGCGAGTGGTTTCGGCCCGCTGAGGATGCTATTCAGGAAATGATGACACCAGGGGACCTAAATAGGATGGTCGGGCTGAGGATAAATGGAAAAATGCACTTAAATTCAGCCATTACATCTGTTAGCTCTTCTTTTTAGGCGCCTTGAATGCGGCTGGATAAATGGTTGTATAATTGAACACGCGGAGAAAAGGTCAGTAAATAATTTTAAGCGCTCGGTATCCATAGGTGACGGCAACACAGATATCAACAAACCCTCCCAAACCGAGATTAGACATTTCAAAGAACATTTTCTTCAGTGGAAGCTCTATCACCCTTCACATTGCCGTCTACATCCAAGAAGCTTTCAAATTTCTGACTTGAAAGAGGCCGGTTAGAACCAGTGCATTTGACAGTTGCATCATTTGAAGACTAGAAAGGGTTAGCTGCTTAAAACACATCTGCCGTCAGCACTTTTTAAATACTTACCTCTGTTGCTCGTGTCGAGAAATGATAACGCAAAGTTCACCAAGCGCTCTTATTTATGGTATCGAATTGATAACGGCTCCATTAACCAGAAAGAGGGGTGAGTATTTGAATGCTGCGTCAGCAAGTTCAGGCGACGCCCATCATTCTAATCAGTTTCTCATGTGTTGGCAAAACAACCTCACCTTAAGGCATTTCGTTGCTGTTTGGGTGCTTGCAATCATGATTTGTATTTGTGGACCTTCACATTTTTAGATTTTAGGACCGCCTTAAGGATGTCTTAATTAGCTATTAGCTTAAAAAATGAGGTTCCAACTTCATTTTGACCTTGGAAACAGTGGCTGACAAAACAATCTTGCCACCAGGTCCATTTGGTAGCTGCCGTGGAATTTTCAATCAGTTTTGATTTGCGCTCAGTTTCACTTCCATTGTTTAGAAGATAAGCTCCACACCGTGTTTGGAAACCTCTTTGACCTCGAAAATCATTTCCACCACTTTTAATTTGTATTTTTCCAACAAAATGAAATGAAACCACAGAATACTCGATTTTTAATTGCCCTCCAGAGTAAGATGTTTAAACATTTTCTGATCTGACACTTCTGCCTGCAGGGCATTATTGTTTTGTTTTGCCTTCCAATACTTTTATAAATTGCTGTAATGCTTCCATTGTTAGGAATTGGAAAAATGACTTGGTGTAGGTTGGGGAAACGTTTGGTTTGGATTAAACCAACCTGTGGGTTAGGGTTAGGGTTTGGACCGTCTTCATCCTGGTAAAATCTTGGTGTAGTTTTTGATGAAAATAAGGATACAGTGGTCTCTGGACTTTTTCTGGACCTCTCCATTACTTTATCAGTTTGTCATTGGACAGGACAATCTCAAAACAATAATATGAGATTTTAAATGTATCACTATTCCCTGACATGCTGAAAGAGATGTAATTATTTAGCTGTGTGCAGAAAAAAATGATTAGCTTTTGCTGAGAAAGGTAAATATGACTTTTTTATTGAAAAGACTTTAATTCATTAAGCACACTTTAGTGTAATCGCTGGTGTTAATCTGCAAATCTTTACTCGCCTTCCCATTTGTCTCCTCCAGATATGGAACAAAGATATTGATATAAAAGACATTGTTCTTCTGAACTATGATAATGACAGTCGATGGTCACAAACATGTGGAAGAAAAAAAGTTCACTCTTTAAAGCCATTCACATTGGCCACTGGGGGAAAGAGAGGAAAAAAGTTTCTCCAAAATCAAATTTGATACAAATTACATTTGCTCCCAAGGAGGAGACATTGAAACCTTTTCGCAAGAATAAGCTGACAGTGATTTCATTTGTCTAAGTAGATAAATCATACATATTGAACTTGTCTCTCACGGCGTGTCACTGCTCAGACCTGATTTAATTTGCCTCTTTCTGGCGGAGCAAGAAGCCATGCTTAAACATAGGAACTCTGAAGGTTACACCATTTCAGCATTTTAATTAGTTGCACAGTTCCCCTCCTTTTCTTCATCCTTCAACCAGATGAATTAGAGCCCACTGATTTCTTTTTTTTCTCTTTCAATGGACTTTTTTTTGTACTGTCCACTTTCTCAGATGCCTTTGAATAACAGAACCTATAAAGTGTGAGTAGCGCTTCCAGGCTTTCAAATCACAAGACATTCTTGTCATTGACCTTTTGAGAGTTTGGACATGTGCATGCTGTCCTGTGCTGTGGTGTGCTGTGGTGTGGTGGGTGGCGTATCTTGCCGCTCTCGCCGTAAAGGCATCGCCTAAAATCAAATGAGACAATTCAAATAGCGGCCTGGAAAATGCGCCGTAAATTGGGCGGGGTTGGACGGTTCAAGTGCACCTGATGTGAGATCAATTGCATTGGAGTGTGGCGGTAACACTTATGATGCTCTTTGCAATGGGGTGGGGGCGGTTGGTGCCATGTCTGACAAGAGGACAGAAGCATTCACGGGAAAAAGCGGTGATGAAAGACAAACCATTTGTGCCCACGACTGAATACTGAAAGCTATATTTTACGGCTGCTATTCTACCAAATTGCTTTTGTGCGTTGGGGTGGCTTTTTAAATAATGCAATCGGTTAAAAGCTCTCTGTAAAGGCTATGCTTGCATAGCGTGGGAAGCTGGAATGGAATTGAGTGCATTTTTAGGAAAGAGGGTTATAATTTATGCACCATTGAAATATGGCCACTTTGTGTTTTTCTTTGCCACTTTGATTCAACAGGGTTCAACATGTACACAATCTGTGTGAAGATGAGTTCAGAGACCCTTTGGTCCAGTGTCTTTAATAACAGTCATTCACATGAGCCTGGACTGTTTTGATAGCGCCTTTTTAAGAGTATTATGATATGATAATGCCAACACGTGGCCTTTGCTTCATTTTGACTTTTCAAACAAGTGATTAAAATGCACACCGCTGGTGGAGCACCATCGCCGACACAACGGCGTTTTGTACAGTGGCAATGCCGATGCTGAGAGCGGCGTGCATCTCCCTCACCTCTGCCTTCTCCTTTGATGTAATTAAAAACTAAGTGGCAGTTGTAAGCACGGTCACGCATTCATCGGGGAGGCGTTGCTTGTTGACCCCCCCCCGCCCGCCACCGCTGCGGCTGCTTCTCATTGGCAAATCACATGGTTCACCCCTTGGACAAAGGCTGACAAAATGATGGATCAGTTCTTCCATATTGGCTTGTTGATCCATAGTCACCCCCTCCCTTTGCCCCTACCGACAGAGTGGATATTGGCATTTGCCACTCAGGCGGCTGCGCCCCCGAGTCCCATAACTGCTGATTAGTCAAATGAGTCCTGGCCTTTGGAATAATTAATGTCTAACATTGGGGTCTTTACTCTGCGGATGATCGAACGACACCGAGCTGAGTGTGATGGTGGAGATTGGACAGCGGGGGCCTGGCACCCTGTGAGGAGGGAGGCTGCACCCTGATCAGTGTTAATGTTAGCCTGGGTTAACCTTAGCATGCTTGTGAGCGACTGCACGGTGGGGTTGAGGGAGGGATTCCTGTCTGACATTGGACTTAGCATTTAATTGTCTCTTAATTCATTTGTTTATCGCTTATCGAATCGGGGGGGGCTTCTATAGCAGCAGGAAGGGAAAGGGGGCATGTGTGTTTGTCTGTCTTAATGACTCTCAAATGTTACAAAGCTGCACTGCATTTTTCCATGGATATCCATGTCACTCTTACAGATGGAATCCCCTGACTTGTTGTCTAGCGCCACCAGTAGGTTGGCATTTTTGTGTGTATTGCTTACATTACATTACATTTGGTCATTTAGCTGACGCTAACTTACAAAAATGGGATACAAAGGTACGGTGCGACAAGATTTGGCATGTCTAGTTGTGGTAGTTGTAGGAGAGGAGGTACTCTCCGAAGAGCTGGGTCTTCTGGAAGTTTTTAAAGGTAGACAAAACCGCCCTTCCTCTGGTACGAACTGGTAGTACCAATTCCACCAATGGGGAACAACAGAAGAGGCAACATATGCCCGTATCAGGATATTTAAGTAGGTGGGTGCAGAACTGGAGACTTCTTTGTAGCCGAGCATTAGCAATTTGAATTCGAGTTAGATGAGTGCCCTTTTGGATCGATTGAAAGCCAGGCGCACCGCCGCGATCATCTCGATTCACGATGCAGGCTTGGAGGCCCCGTCAGGAGGGTGTTACAGTAATCAAGTCGTGAAATGACCACAATCTGGATCAGCAGGAGGGTAGCACGTTGAGTCAAGTCAGGCCTGATTTTTCTTATGTTGTGAGGTGCAAAGCGGCACGACCAGGCAACTGAGGCAACATTAGAGAAGGTTAGTTGGTCATCAATCATGACCCCTAAGGATAGACTGCCATGTAATTTAGTATAGCTGTGCCTAGAGGATGAATCCTACTCACTGATCATCTGGTTTTGCCAGCTGGTCTGAATTTTCACCTATCCAGCGAAACATCAACAACAAGTTTTGGTACGGACACTTATATTCCAAAACAGATGACTTTGGCGATCCCCTGACTTTTCCTTCAGTTCTACCAGGAAGTTCACAATTGTAATTCAGAGTGAAATGTCCACACAGCTGTTGGATGGCTTTTCGTCCAGCTGCCGTTAACAGGTCCAAATTGTAACGTTAATGTTTGTTTATAACAGTTGGGTTTATTAATAGCAAATGTTATCGCCTCAGTGCTGCTACCGTGGCTCGCTTGATCTTAAATCTTATTATCGATTTCAGTCCATCACATACATGCATGCATACATTGCATTAGATTTATTAACTGTTTAAGTCATTCTATGGGAAAATGTGCCAAAAATACCAACTTCACAAGTGTGAATATTCTGTTTTTATTAGCCCTTTGTCACTTTAGATAGTGGAAATAAGGATTTTTCACTCTATTCTGACATTTTACAGACCAAACAATGAATCACTTCACTAACACCAACCAATTTAACAATTAATCTCATACCTATGGTGTATTGTTTTTACCTCATGCCCTTTTTTACTAATCAAAGCAGGCAGATCAGTGCACAAACATGTAGGCTTAATGTGATCCCATTCATTTGAGGCATTAGTGTTGAATCACTTCTCTATTTTAAGGATTACAGACGAGAACAAATAAACACAATGATCTAAACAGGATAAAAAAAAAAGAAAAGAGTGAAAATCCAGCCCTGCTTATATTGTAAACACTGCATCTAAAAGCCGCCTTGAATGACTCGCAGGTATGTTTGAATTGGATGTACTATTTTTCATTTTGAAGTAATGAAATATTTAAGGGGCAGACAGAAGTCTGTGCAGCACGCTTGACCTTCAGAGCAGAAAGTCTGCCCTGTTATTACAGTATTTATATGGCTGTCTCCACCCGCGTAAGCACGGATATAAAAATATTTAATTACTCAATTAACTGAGGTGGAATATAACCCTGTAGGAAACAGGTGATGGAATAGGGCACGCGTGACCGAATTCAACAATAGAGGAACTCAGATTAACGGCGCAAATGAGAATATGCTTTTTGCGTTCTGGTGTTGTATTATTACGTTAATTCACATGGCGGCATGGGAGTCGGAGGAAAAAAAATGAGGTGACATTAAAAAACAGTTAGATTTCAGTCATCATCCTGAGACAGTTCCACGCTGAGATGACACCTCTGAATGACATTGATGGAGGAATAATGGTGGGCTCAGTGGATGGATACCGATGCATTCCTAAATGGTGGAGAGTGCTGTATTGTTTTCAGTTTGTAAAAAAAAAAAAAAGAAAGAAAGAAAAAAAGAAAAAGCTCTGTGCACCGAGAGCATATTCTCTCATTAGTTCTGTCACTGTGTTTCACCCGTGATGTTATGGATTTATGGGGAGGGGGGGCATTCATATCCCAGATGGAGGCTCTAATGTGGCCAGATTCAGTTCATTATCGATTGTTCCTCTTTTAACTGCACCGAAAGCGTTCAAGGGAGTGATGAGAAAGGGATTACCGTCAGCAGGTTGGAATAAAACTTTCATAGGACCGGTTTCCTGTTTCTTAATGCTCCGAGCTACTTTGAAAGTAAAATTCTAAATTTACATTTCAGGACTCTTCACTAAGCGTTCGGAAACTGTCCGGCCTGGCTGGAAATGTAGGATATTTTCTGATGAAATAGTATACATGTTTTTATTTTCTGGTCACTGCAGTTGCAACTGGAAAAGAAAAATGCCCTATTTACCAAAGAATAATGTCAATACACTGCAAAATCATGAGAAACCAATCACCTGTAAATTGGTTACCTTGTTTTCTAATATAATCACCGAACAACATATCAGCTTTAGATGTGTGTTTCATTCAGTCAGCGCAAGGTCAGACACTAGATCACTGAGCGCAGTTTATATTGTAATCCACAGCTGCATTTGACAATATGTGTGTCAAGTAATGGCGGCGAATACAAAGGCAGAGGGAAATAAAAGAAAAACCTTAATTGTAATCTGCAGTCCTACAGGGGAACTCATTAGAATCAAGCTGACAAAAGTCACGCATTTCCCTTAGAAAAGGAAAGTTTCTTTTTTTTTTTCCTGTCTTCGGCAGACATTGATTAATCATCTCTTGAGGAGTTTGAAGGTCCATTCATAAAAAAAAAGGAGGCTCCATTCCACAGACTTTATGGGAGAGATTAATCATGTTTTGATTTGTTAAAAGACTGCTGACTTGAAGTTGTCATAGAAACCCATTTGATCTTTTTTTTTTCTTTTTTTCGGGTTAACAGTTTTCTAATAAGCACACTTGTGCTGACTGCAGACAAATTCAGCCACAATATAAAATCTTTCCTTTATTATGACCTTGAGTTAAGATAATACTGCACAGGGCGAAAAAAAGCAGCAAAGACACAGAGACTAAAAGACGAAAGTACTAGTGGACACATGCAAAGATACTGATGATTTCGCCATGAGAATGGTTAAAAACGTTTAGCCTAATAGTGCCAGTATAAGAACCACTAATATCGAAGGGGTATATCATCTGAGAGCCCGAATCTGTTTGACAAATAGCACTGAAAACCTGCCTACCTGCCCACACATGATCCCAGATTCAAACTTGTTCCAGATTATGAATGTGCGAGGTAATTTCATGGTTATCTTCACATTACATCATGCTATTTTTGGTCTCCATGTGGAAACTTTGTCCTGATGTGAGCAGAGTGTGACACGAGTCATCGCGGGTTGCCATGTGTCAACATGTACGAACGTACCACTGTCCTATTTTTAGGCGCCAACACCCAGATCAGATCTCCGGGAAAAACAATTTTAATACATTTGCTCCCCTGATTGCTACATCCTGACTGCTCCACTTCGGCTAGTGTGTATGATACATTCAGTGTGTGCACAATCCTGCGGGAACTATGAATATCACACAGCAAATTTCATGGCAAAAAAAAAAAATCCCCCCACCCCGAAGTTACAATTGTTGAGAATTTCAGTCGGTTTGGCGATGATGCTTTTCATGTCCCATTTGCATTAGCGGTAACTTAATACAGCTCTGACACAGTTTAAGGAGCGCGGACGAGTAAACAGGGAGGCTGAATGCTGAATCATTTTCCTGTGAATCCCTTGCGTGCATGAAGGCAATCTGAATCCGGCACGGGAAAGGCGGACTCCGCCACTAACTCACCCGAATCTGATATATAGAGAAATTATGACTGGATGTAAACACACGACTTGCTATTGCAAAAAAAATAAATAAAAAAAAATCAGCTCATAGACAGGGTATCAAAAACGTGTAGGTCGTAACTTTTTTCATCCAAATCATTAAGTCAAATTAAGTCATCCTCTAGGGCCCAGGAATGTTAATATCAGATTTATTTCATATATTCTGGGACTTGTCACAATGCAAACAACACATGCATTCATTCATGACGCGCTTCCGGCGCTTCACTTCGTGTTGCTGCGAGGTCTTTTTTGACACCCTTATTAGCTTGCATTAGCCAAGATATAGATTCCCAACAGCTCGCACAATAAGAGCACCGCAGTATCGCTTAATGGAAGCCCCCCCCCCCCCCGTTGGTATCATGTCACCCAGGCCGCTGCATGGGATGTCAGCAATGGCATTTCATGGGCGTGTATTAGGCCAAGCATGAATTCCCAAGGAGATCCCATGACAGAAGCATGATCAGGAATGGATTAACACTTTAGCACCTCTAAGACCTAAACTCGTATTAGGATGTAAAGCCAACACCTTGCATGTTGATAGACTTCCTGGAGTGTCGACCAAAGACCTTTTGGACTTAAAGAGCATCAAATATTCTAATAATACAATACAAAAAAAGGACATATTTGCAAGTTAATGCATTGATAAGCATTTTCAGAAGCTAGAAGCAAACCAAAAGGAGATTTTATGCACGCAGTGTGCATAATACAGTGCCCTCACTGGTAGATTTGGAAGGCAGTCTTTCCCAAGCCAATTTGTTTGGGAGGACTAATGCCAGACAGCTGCGCAATTACACCTCAGCACAAAGCTAAGCCAATCTACTATAGACAGTAATGGCTCGCATTGATATGCCTGTGTCTGTCTGAACAGTACCCACACACTGAATTGTCAACATAATGTCACACTCACATCTCAGGTTGAGCGGCGGAGCAGCGTCTTTTTTTTTTTTTTTTTCTCTCTCTCTCTCTCTCTCTATCCAGCGCTTGTTACTTGATAATGAAAGCGAGATGATGGCAGCGAAATGCGCCCATATTAATCTCTCAGCATTTTCTACCATGACAGCACAATTTTCAGTGCCTCCTCGAACGATCAGCCGCCCCGGTGTATATGTCTCTCAGAGCAGATGCAGACTACGCTTGCATCTCCCAGATCCAATTTGGATATAATGTTTAGGGTCTGTCATTGTGAAACAGAGAGAGAGAGAGGGAGGGGAGGGAATGTGTCGACGTGCGACAAACTTTGGGAACATTAAAGATTTCTGGATGTTTCTTTAAAGTTACATTGCACAAGTTTGGTTACTGTTGCTGTATATTTTTTTTCCCGAATGTGCACCCGCGATAAATTTACCATATTTGAATGTGTATGGATGTAGGAATGAACCTCAAAAAACAAAACAGGCCATTTCCTGGTGTGTTCTGATTACTTGCAGCTTCATTATTTGCTTCCACAAAATTGAACGCGGTCCAAAATACTACTCCTCTCTTGCTTCAGTGTTCATCTCTTCCCTTTTTAGATTGCAAACCTTCCTCAAATTGGATTCCTATGGGCTTGATGGGCGAGGTGGCTGTATCTTTGTCTGCGCCGTAATAAACAAAATGATAAACTCGCGCTCTTCCGATTCCTTCTGCATGGAGAGCCACGCACCGTTTCCAAGATAATTTCATGTCATAAGTTTGGTCTCACAATAAGAATACGAAAAAGGCAACATCGTATTTGAGCAAGCCCGAAAAAAAACTACCCTGGCTATTAAAAGATAAGTCTGCTAAAAGTATTTTCCCTATTGTCCAGCAAGAAAAAATCAAAATTAACAATGACTTGATACAACAGGTATTTTCTGTGTATCCAAACTGTGATCCAGCTCATTGTCCAAGGACTGTTAGACCGTTGCACGAGATGACATGTTCATTATGATGAATATGGGTGGTCAATTTAAGTCACACAACACCATTTTGCTGCCGGTCAGTGTGTATTAATCCGAGTCCCCCGAGAAATGTACAATTTATTTTTTATTCCGGAAATGTTTCCTTGAACTTTCAGCGCGCCGAAATGGTTTAACCTTTTTAGAAAAGTGCAAAACGACGCAGGGGTGAACAAGATACATCCAACTTTTTGAATTCTTCATCAGGTGGTCTAACTTTTTCTGTCTAGTGTGCGGTGCTGTGGTGCACAGAGCTTTTTTTTTTTTTTTTTTTTTTGCTGAAAATAGCTGCCTTCTATGGTCAGATAGATGCTTATTAGAGCAGTGCGGTAAACCCACAAAAAAAAAAAGCTACAGGCTAGAAAAACCAACACAATGAGCTGGAAGATGCTAAATGTCTCGGGGGGAATAAAGGGGAACTGTTGAGCCGGTTGACATGTATGTGCAAAAAAATATTGATCCGTGAGCTGAAAAGGACTAATCTGTAGGATTTAGTGGCATTTGGCAGTGTAGTCGTTAATTGCAACCTCCTAGGATAACGGAGGAGCTATGGTGGCTGGACGATGCAAGAGAAACGTGAAGGGCCGTGTTTAGCTTGGGGGCTATTGTAGAAACATGACAGTTTAAGATGGCACGCTCCTAGGAAGAGGATGTACGGCCTCTGTAGAGGCTCAATCTGAGGCAAGGAAAACACAGTTATCCAAATTCTATTCCATTTCTGCCATATTCTGTAAATAGAGCCCCCCTGGACCTTTAAGGGTGTAAATTATTTGCCGTCTTGATGATAATTCTCTCTCGATGATGTGGTGCTTTCAGCCGACACTGTAAAATACATTAAAAGTTCCACCAGGTGTTTATTTGCAGTCTTGGAGACTTTTACTATAGTGCAACACAAAACATCATTATGGCAGCCAGTGAGATACAGTAAGTGGCTAGCAAGGAAGTTTCATGCCCTGTTCTGAGGTACTTTGCCATTATTAGGAGTGTTAGAGCTTTTTTTTTTTTTTCACATCTGCTCGCTTGCTCTGGATTCATTTCTCCTCCAATTGTTGCCTTTGTGACAAGAGTTGAATGCGCTGAATGCAGAATTTCCAATGCAAGCAAAACTAATTACAGCAAGCTTTCCCCCGCCACATACTGTAGGTAGCCGAATGCGCCGCAGAGAGAAAAATGGTTGACAGGCATGAAACCAATTATGTAACACTACACAGCAAACGTACACACCTGGTTGCGAGAATACGAAATTTACCCTTACACACAATAACGGTGTGATAGCATGCAAACAGTTTGAGGGATAATAAAACAGAAGAAATGGACAGAACTCATAATGCAGCTGTGGATTTTTTCATCTTTTTTTTTTTTTTTTTTATTTCTGGCCGTGTCAGAGGCAGAGAAAAGTCCCCCCCCCCTTTTTGAGCATCCGTCCTCACAGTCGAAGTTGGATTGGAAGTCGGATTTCAAGAAACTGGGAATGACAAAGGCCATATTCAAAGCAGACCTTTGTCTGAGAGCAACAGGCTAAGGAGCCACTTTACAGCTCTGTCAGTCTGGAGTGACAGGGGATGGCGTGTACAGAGTAATAGCCGGCCACGGCGTCTCTTTGAAAGACAACGTAAGTAGCAGCAGAGGAATTATAACGCCTTTCTGTTTGCTTCTCCTCTCTCCTACCTCCAAGTTTTCAAAGAATCAATAGAAATAAGGCATTTTGGACTAACAGCGTCTCAAATAATGTTACTTCGCCGTGGCGTGCACATACACACCTTGGTCCCGCGATTGGCTTTCTGTCTTACTCAGGGGCGTAGAAAGAAATGAGATGGGACCGCAGATGTAAAGAGAAGGCAGAGGAGGCAACAACAATAAAACTCTGCTGTGGTTCCGTCTTTGGGTAAAGACTGGACTGTGATATTTCCCATAAAGGTTGTCTGCATTTCTCTGTTATCTCCTTTTCCTCTCACTCAGTCTCTTGTTCTCACTTTAGCTTTCTCTGCCTATCCCACACCCTATTTCCTGGGACCATTTTCTGACAGGAAACATTACCACCATTACAGATCACTAGATACTGTTCGCTGGATGTCAAAAGAATCAGATTGATCACATGGCACGACAGAAGTGTTGCACTGTGGCAGAGGGGACAGTCAAATGGCAGAAAATAATAGGGTGCTTGCGAGGCCTGACAGATAACTTGGAAGAAGCCATACAATAGGCAAGCAACATGGCTGAGCTCCACAATGGAACAAGGAGGAAATGGCTTTGCATTTCAGCCGTCCTCTCATTTCAGCTGACATCCCAGATAGCATATGTCACACTGTAGAAAAATATCTATGCAAGGATACGGTGAATCACAGCTGCAGGCAGCGAGCAAATTCTTATTACAGCCCGAACCTGCAAAATGTGCAGATATAAGAAAAAAACTTGATGGTTATTTCTGGTCTGCTTCCAGTGCAAGACTATTTTCTGATTCATGCTCAATTAGCTTTTAATTAGAAATCAATCTCATTTGAATAAAAACATCAATCCTCATTCAAAATAAGCAATTTATCTGCAATTACAAAACCCATTAAAGCATAATTAGACTTTCACACTAAGAATCACATCATGGTAAAACCTGATGATAAAAGTAACCATAAGACATATCTTTCAAGCCTGGCTTGTATTTCAGGTGCCTTAACATTTGTTAGTTTTTACTTTTTTTATTTATTTTTTAATTTCATGGGCTAATTAATGTCGATTAGTCGGTCCACCATTTCAGCCCTGATGGAAAAATGAACCAGACAAAAGCACGCTTGGGTGTTTTTCTTTCATTCTTTTTTTACTAGATATATAAAAAATAAATGAATGTGTGATTCAAGTCTTGGTATTTCTACTTTCCTACGAGCAATTAAAATCATAATCAAATCACAATCTATAAATGAGCAACCTTTCATGATTGACAATCAATCGGGAAACAAGAAATGACCAATCAATTATCCGTCGTAACATTTAGTGTGCAGTAATATAAGTAAGTAATTTGTCAAATCAGTTGAGAATTTAATAAAAGGATCGGTCAAAATATCACACTGAACGTCTGTTACCAAGGTTACATTGTTTTAACCATCCTCAAACCCAACAAGCACATTAAACACATCCAGTAAGATGTGCAAATTCATCAACCTAGGCATCAGCACATGAAGTCGTGCAAAAAGAAAGGTAAAAGCCGTCATCAGAGAAGCATCAGAATGCATGATCTTTTATACTTCATGACCCTGAACCCCCGCCCCCCAAGCCTCTGCACCCAGACCTGACCAAATAAAACTTGAAGAAACAAATGAAGATACTTCTGCCCGGCACCTGTTCTCCAAAACATCCCTACTCGTCTTGCACAACTTTGAACTAGTTAGAACATATGTCTTATTTAGGTTGTGGAAAGTTCATAGAAAGTTCATCGAATCTGTGCTCCCGTGTTTTAAGATTTGAGCTCCGCTAGCCAGAGACTCAGCCTGTCCTCCCCCTTTAAAATACAGCGGGCTTATTTAGTTTCCACTCCGAGCTTCTGGGACAGGGAGACCTATTGTTAACCCGACCAGATTTCACCTGCTGCGGCTGAGGGGAACGGGCCCAGATGACCATGTTCTGTAACTTTGTAGAGCAACTTGCAGACCCGTGACACGGGGCAGTTTTTCAATGGTGTGATCGGAAGGTTGTGCGCAGGACCTGATGAGCTTTGGTCGGACACACAGACGGACATTTGTGGCCTCCGGAGGTCAGATTCCTACTGATTTTGGTGACCACCTGACATTTCCCGCAGCTCCTCCGGGAGGTTGACATTTTTGTTTTTTATTGTAATATCCATTGGATGGACTGCCATAAAATTTGGTGCAGAAATTCACTTTTACTCTTAAAAAAAAAACCCCAAAAAACTTCTGCTTTGTTTCAAAAGTTAGTCAAACTCTTTGGTGTGTGCCAACACGCAAACCTGAGATTGTGAAAACAGTACACATTAGCATTGTCATTGCGAGCTTGTTGACATACTAATGTTCACATTCAAAATGCCAGACATGATTCCAGTGTCTGACATGCAAATGGGAGTTGTTTTTCCTATCTGGAGCTCGAGTTTAGAGGAATTGTGACGGTTGTTTTCAGACCCACATTGAGAAAGCAGTGTGCAGATTAGTCGATGGTGAAAATATTGCAGCCCTGCTCGCCCTAATTATTTCCTTATAGATGACTGTCAGAAGTTTGACATGTGAGATGATTTACAACATGATCAATTTTGAGGATAACATTGCATAAACAGTTGCCAAACCAGCCAGCGAAATAAATAAAACCGACTGCTGCTGGTCGAGCTTAATGACCATTGATTTCCATTGAAAGCGCGACGGTGAAATGAATGAACGGATTGTGATATGCTCCATCTGGCGAGCGCGGTCAATTCAGCGCGGGGTATGGGATTGATCCCACTGTACGTTCTGTTCCTTCCGAACGTCTCCGACATCACGTCCCGTCCGCGCGGAGCCCCTCACGCTGTGCATTTGCAGGAGCGGTGTTGTCCTGCGGTAAAACCTACAGGCTTATCCTCGGCGTGTGTGGGCGTCGCCCCCTCCCCACACACACACCCCCGCCTCCTGTCATAAAAAAAACACACTGCTAGCGATGTTTAACCTTGAGCTGTTGCTACTCGAGCACATATCACCTTTGCAGCCCCCTTGGCTACTGATATAAATCAAAATGTCCGCCGCCGTTTTAGGATGAATCAGCAGTTTTGGGGAGGGGGATTGATTGAATTTTATCTTGATTTCATAAAACATTTAGACAAACCAATTAAAGAGGTGGCTGACTGCAGCCAACCAGCACTTAATCCATCATGCTGTCATGGGGATAAAATCAGATTGACACTAATGTAGTCGATATGTTGGTGTATTTGCAATCTGGTACAATAAAGTGGAAGTTAATTAGAGTAACCCGAGGAAGAAGTCATGATTGGTATGAAAATGGCTGCACTTTGACAACAGGCCCGGGATTATTTTCCCGGGCGCCGGGCGTACATTTTTTAACCATGTTGGTTCATCGCGCGCAACTTCACTGTCCCCTTTGACTCCGTTGGTTTGATTTCCCATGCATTACACCTCACAATGCAGCAAATCCATTGCAGGCCAAAGGTATTATACTGCAGTGCGGTCCAAATATTATAATAAGATGGATGGCTACTGCACATTCTCCTGGAGGACTGGCTTTCTTGGTCTTGTCCACCAACTGCAGGTGAAATACAGCATGCCCATTAACATGCAGTGGTTCTCCCCGGAGTTAACGGCGTACTCCCACAGAACTCCTTCTCCCTTTGTTTTAAGGCAGGCTTCTTAATTACTAGCTGTCCCATTCAGGTTGTAAATGGCCCTTTATTGCCATTCTGTAATCAGAATAAATCCTCAAGCCTATTCACTGGCCCGATGCCCCACCATTGATTTACAAATGACCCATGTATTATTAATCTGATGTTTTCCCCCCTTTTTACCTCATTATAAGCCCTATCTGCCAGTAAAGGGCACCTCGCTACAGCGTTATCGCACATGGCGGTGTTTCTCCGGAATTCTCTCCGAGGTTTGTTTTTCGATATGATACTGGTGTTGTGTTGATAAGAAAAGGAAAAAGGCAAAGGAGTGCGGCCGCATCAACGCCTCCCCCTACAGTTATTACGGCGCGTATCGCTTTTTATCTGCTCCTTTGTGCATTTTCTCTTCTCCTTTTTTTTTTCTCTTTCTTTAATCTTTGTCTTTGTAGGGAAGACAAAAGTACGCGGCGACGTGGAAAAAGCTGTATAAAATGTACTTTTGGGCAGGAAATTAAAGTTTATAGCCATCTGTGGCAGCGGCGGGGAGGTTTTCGGCGGGCGTTGCAAACAAACAAAAACAGATTTCAGCCGCTTTGATGAACGACGTCGGACATAAAAGCTTGATTTAGGGTAATCTTCTAGCGTATATTTTTTTATGATAACGGCGATCCATCTTTACGCGGAATAACACTCAAGTCACTATCTGCTGTCATCTCTATATCCAGTGCAACCCATACAGCCATTTTACAGTGTTTACTATGTTAAGAATCCCAAATCTGTCATTGATACATGAGCTGAAAGACTCTAAATATATCGAGGACATGGAGACAATGTAATATAACACAAGACAAAAAAAAAAATAGTGCACTCCAGAGGGAACTGTCATTTAAAACTAAGCGAGCATCTCACTGCGCTAGCAGCCATCACCGGCTCTTAAATGAAACCGAAGATGCTAATCGTGGAGATGTGCACTTTCAGTTCCTCGAACCACTGAACCGGCCAAACACTGGGATTAAATAAGATGTCTTTATTGACCCTTTAGTTTCACTTTACAGCCTGAAATGAGATCATAGGAATGATAGAGGCGCTGATCAATGTCTCTCTGGAGCACTGAAATTAATAAAAGTCATGGCCGTATTGATAAAGCCTTTGGCAGATAAAGGCTGTCTCGGAGAAAATATAATCCATACAGTCAAGATTTTTATTCCTTTCTCTTTTTTTTTCCCCAGCCCGTGAAAGCTTGTAACACTTTTGCAGAACAACAAGCGCCGACTCCGCTTTCAAGTATCTCGCCTTGTATTCAGATAGCTGACAGATTGAGGGTGTAACTCGTGGAGGACTTAAATACTGAGAGAGATTACAGGCCAGCAGGAGCTGCAGCGCTGTGTAGTATCACAGCGTTGAGTTAACTTTGAAAACCTTCATTAGCCGCCTTAGCCTGTTAGATAACAAGAACGTGCTGCAGGACAATTTGTGTTGAAGCTGCGCTAAATTAGACGGCCGTCTCCCGAGCTTCTATAGAAAATTACCATGACAACGTGAGGCCATTGTCGGAGAGAAAACTGCCATTAAAACAGGATTAAAACTGAACTTTACAGAAGGTAAACTTCCACTTTTCCCACCGTTTTCCGACAGAGCCGGCGATGCTGCGCCGCCGTCTCGTTGCACGAGGAATGTACAGACACCGAACGCAGTCATCAATTCTAATCAACATGCTGCCTCGAGTCCATTGTGCTCACAGTTTCATCTCCTTCAATTACCACGGCAAATTGGCTTTGAAGCCAGGGAGTCAACTGAAGCAGTAAATTCTGAAGCAGCATTATGAAGGTGGGCGTGGTACGCGTCGGCCACATTAACTCATCTATTATCAGTCCTAATATTATACCTGCAGCGGATTTACTCTTTGGGAGGATGCATTTAAGAAGAGAGGTGGGGGGGGAGAGTGTTTGTTAACATTGCACACCACGTCTCGGTGCTGTTCAAACAATGAATAACAAAGAGGGCTCAAGGAATTTTTCCGTACGGAGAGCAAAGAGAGCAAAGACGCTTTGCATATCCGCAATCTGTCAGAGAAATAAATAAATTAACGCGGGTGCTTCCTCGGAAACAAACAGCTGTCAAAAAGTCACTCAGGGGCACCTCGCACACACCTCTTTACCCCCGGAAATCAAATCCAAGCAGAGAGGATCCTTTTTATTGCACCTCCTTTTTTTTTATTTTTTTTTTTTTTATTGCTCCATTCTTCTTGTAAGTTTCCATCTAAGAAACAAATCAAGCAAATAACATCCTTGGAGGTGTCTGTGTTTTAATGCGATGTCTGCCGCGCGGCGTCTCACCACAAAGTAATCCTTCTTTAGCCCTAGGATGTGCCTGTGATCTCCGCTTTGAGAGAGCCAAAGAGACTCGGCAATAAAAATGTCATTATTATCATGTAGTACCTGGGCGCTAAATGCAAATAACATAAATTAAGGGGGACGGAGCGGTTCGTAAACAAATAAAACAGTCAAAGATGAGAGCATAAAATGTTTCATTTTCTAAACAGCCATGCAGATAAATTTGAACGTGTCATGACCGAAGCAGGAAGAGTTCCAGCTCACTTTTGTTAGCTGCTGCAGTTGAACTTTTTCTTGATAGACTTCATGTTATACTTGTATCTACCTTGTAATCATTTTTACTCCGCGCACACGGCACCTTTTGCATCTCCGTCCGTGCCGGACGAGGGAGCGAGGCGTCTAAGCATACAGGGCGCCATATGTTGTACAGATTGTAAAGCCCTCTGAGACGATGTGACTTCTGGCGGTATAAATAAGCTTGACTGCAGGAAAGGAGCGAGGCAGGTTGGTTAACGCTTCCCATATTAGTGACTAAATATATGGGGGATTAATAATAGCTAGCAAGCAACGGTGAAAGCACCTGTCGCTTGTTCAGATGCACGATTTTGTTACATTGTTGGGTCAGATGGACACAGGAGACCAACCACAATCTTTATTAATAGAAAGGAAGAAAATAGCAGTCTGATGATCAGTTGCATTCACTTTTTAAAATATGAAAAATCACACTGTCCTGCTGATAGGGGGCGTCTGATTATGAAACATAGTGTTACGGAAAGAAATGACTTTGTATTTTGTTGTTTACTTTAAAGGACCACCATAAAATATGTTTTTTTTTTAGCACTGCTAATTAGGTAATTAGCAGTAAATCATGATTCAACATAATTATGTTGCTGTTGACTCCGTCCCAAAACCGACAGGTTCAAGTGACCATTAGCGACAGTTAGGGGTCAATTATGGCTCCTGTCCATCAGGAGCAAAGGAGGAGGTTATGTGACTTTGTCGCAAAGACAAAGGGAGGAGGTCGCAGAGCAGACCAAACACGTCAGAGAGTGCTGTATGTTTTCCCGTCTCCTACTAAGAGTTTCTTTTAACGGTGGTCACAATAATTCCCTAAGCTTGACCAAGTAGGTTATTAGTTATTCATCTCGACCCAAACCATGATATTCTTATGTGTGTGCCTAAATCTCACCAATCCTCAATTAAAGCTGTTAAATTAGATTAACATTTAAGAATTGTGTGAAATTAGGGATTAGTCATCAGTGATCTGCAACCGAGAATAGCACAGCTTGGACACATTGTGTTTGGCCTGGTCATCACGAGAAGATTGGTTAATGAACCGGTGTGTCGGATTTAGCTGTTACCGTTAGCCGTGAAGCCCTCTCGTTCGTGATAGGAAGGAGGCGGTGACGAAGGCCAGGAAACGCGAACAAACGTTTGTCCATTCTGGGATACTTTGGCGCCTCATCATGGTGGAAGTGAAACCACAATATCTGTCGATAAAGGCAAAGACCTCACGATTCTGAGCACAGTTGTGCATATTCAGTTAGAGCATTGTAAGCACTTGACATTTTATTCAGGGTGTGACTGGTAGACAGCTGGAGCACATATTGTGTTTTCGACTATATGTGACTCAGCTCAAGAGGTACACCCAAAAAGAACAACAAATATTCTAAAAACTGAATTGAATTTAATATCTTTGGTCATAATTGTATCCACTTTGTAAACGTGTTCACGGCTGAAAGGTCACAGCGGAGGTTGGCGGCGCTCCGGTGTCTTCGGCGCGTTGTGCCGTCTTGCGGTAGGGCGCTCTGTAAGTGTCTCAATCCAGTCTGACAACATCATTCTCACCTGACGTGGGGGATGACCGCCGGCGCTTCACACAACCTCCGCCTGACGGAGTCAGGTCCTCACATAAATCTCGGCCATGTGGAGAAATCACACGTGTTTAAAGCACCCCTATCTTAAACGTTGGACGTAACGGGCAGGAAGGTCAAATGGCGACTTCATTTACGGTATTTTCGTACTCCTTCATGTACTTGATCATTTTCAGAATCCCAGCATACACACCGGACAGGCAGCAGCGAAGAATAAAATGAGATGGAGCCTTGAGAATAGGAGAAATTCTTACTCTAAAAATAGATTTGGACATAATTCAGTTTTGAGCTCCAGTATCTCTGTGGGGAGTGGTGTTGTAGCTGTACAGAGAGAGAGAGCAAATTAAAGGGATAATTCACTGATTTAACATTGTTTGGCAGTTATTGTCTCCCCCTCAAGGTTAAATAAAAGTGACAGAATACAGATAGCAGTATTTAAGCCCTGGGCGGATAGAATGCATCGGACCCGTTGTCAACAGATGCATCTATTGTTCTGAGTGGCTGCGGGAAAACCTGAGGCGTCGGTGTCGTATCCCCTGATGCTCCCTGTCCAGGTTTTTTAAGGGTAAATCACCGCTGAATTTAAGCAGGTGCTCTCCGTCTCTCCATCAGCTGTCAGCGGCAAAACACCCGCTTTGACACATGATTGGGGTGTGGAGAGAGGTGCAACACGGTGGAAAGATTTGACGCTCGCTGCTGCCCTAACAGCAGTTTTCTGTCCTGTGTGATTCATTGTTGATTCACTATTCATAGCTATTTCATGGCGGGCAATGCTATCTGTGTGTTTCTAGTGATTATTTAAGCAGGAGTGCGGCTTAAACATATTATGTAGGCGAAAGTGCGTGCTATAGAGCAGATCTGTGTATGTGTGTTATGTGTTTTTGTGTTAAGACCCCGCTGAACAGTGATTTCTAATTAAAAGAGACAGCTGTTTCCGGGTGCTGATAATTGAAAATGTGTGGTCTAACCCTGTAAATGAGTCAGTCTGAATGTTGGACCACAATAGAAGATTATTAACAGAGAGGGATGCCAATTTACCTCCCAGCCGATTTCCCTTAAAAATGCAACACAATCTCGCGTCTTGAAACAGCCTCAATTTGCAGTTCGACTGGAGCCTTAATGAACTGCACAAACTATTTTAAATCTTGAAATAAATACAGGCTCAAAACATCCTGCGACAAACGCTTGACCTATCGCGTCTACTTAATTCTGGCAATGCTAACGGAAAATGTCACAATTGCCCAATCCAATTTGGCGTACACTCGCTGCTATCTTTGTCTGGATTAGGTTTTTACAGGGGGAAGAAAAAAAAAAGGCAACAACTTGTATCTTCACCTTGAGATGCAGCTCAGCATGCAATGCAAAGCAATTCTCAAGTGTCACTCAGTCATACTGTTTTCCCCCGCTGTGTGCTCCGAGCGGACTGAGGGAAAGCGGCTCACGCGGTGGACTTGTGCAGTGGTGTGTCTAGATTTCTGGGGGACCGGTGGGGGCTGGCTGTAGAGGGAGGGTTTCTCGAATTATGGATTCCCCCTCCCCCCGTGCGAGTGCCTGTTTCACGAGTTTAGGCAGTCTGGAGCGGAAAGAAAGTTTAATTTTTAGACACGAGCAGGTGGGTGGTAGCTGGGTTGGAATGTTCCCTTGGGGGTTACACACAGTATTCACCCTGTATAACCATCCCTGCAGAACAACAATGATTACCAAATCACTAATGAGGCTTAAATGACAGTAATGCATCAATCCAATTGTGCTTTTTTTTCCAAAGGAATTTAAAGCTTTTAACCCTCGCAGCATTAATTATGCTGTGCACGAAGCGGAGCCTCACATTTTCTGCAATCTGACTTTGGCTGAGAAAAACACAGTATGAGAAATGCAATGCATACCTGCAGAAACGACAAATATGAATCATTCTTGGTTTTTAAAAAGAAATCTGTGTGTTGGCTCCAGGCTGGTGACATCTACTGTATAAAACAGCCTCCAGACCTGATGTTTGGCTCTGTTCTCCTTCACTGCCCTCCACCTGAACCACCCGCTGAGGTTTCTTTTGTCTCTTTAGACTCTAGAATATACTTGTGTCTGGGCTTGCAAAATTCCAGCAATTTCCAAAGTTGGAAACTTTCCATGGGAATTTTCCAAAACTGAAGGTTGGATTGGTTAAATACAGTTGGGGAAAATATATTTGAGCATCATTTTAACTAAAACAACCAGATTTTGTGCAAGTACATCTGAATATATCTGCTATACCTCAATTGGCATGCACGTAGCACACTGCTTACTGCAGGGCTATTGAGGCCCACACCCCCTACATGCGCAGATGATTACTACAACCCTGGACCACACGATAGAGCCCAGAGCACAAGACTATTGAAGCCACACATTTGAGCCCATAGACTACACGAAGTGAAGTAAGGTTAAATCATCTTATGGGGGTAAATATATTTGATGTGTGGTATTAATGTTTAACTTGCAAATGGCACATGAAAATGTGTTCATACAGTTGATAGCTCGCTGATAAGTTAGATGCTAAATAAGCTATAGCTAACATCATTGCATTGACCATTTGTGAGGCTGTCTTATCATGATGTTAGCTTACCCGCAATTACTAAATTACCCCGGTTTCCAGTTAATTCCCATACATTTACATAATTCCCATGAAAAGTTGCCAATTTGGAATATTTCCAAAGTCCCCTCCAGTTTAACTTCCCATGGAAAGGTTTTCCAACCCCTTTGCAGCCCTGCCTGTGTCCATTGTTGGCAGTATTAGGCTAGTCCATAGCAAAAACACCAGGGTCACCATAGATCTTGAGCACGGCAACAAGTTCCAACAACTTATTTTTTATTATCTCGAGTGCTAAAATAGTTAAAATTGCATAAATGGGAGGATCCAGTGTCAACATGACATTCTGTTGCCACATTGCAACAGAGAAGGTAGAAGTTGATACAGTAAATGTCTTTTTTTGCTGCAGTGTAAATTGTAAATGTCACTGTGAACACTTTGGCATCGTGCTTTGCTTTGGTACCACTGCTTCTTGTTTTCTATCGTTTGCAGCCAACACAGTACTTTGCAATATGAATTCACGACCCTGCGTACTTTGTGGCCTCTGACGTGATATAAAAGGCTGTATCAATAAATACTTGACCACATGGGTTACACGTGGAAGAGCAGTAATTAGCCTTATTTTCTGATATGACACTGGGATGCCAATTATGGCATTACAGCCCATGCTTGCAAGGATGACTTATGATATTTTTGAACCAGCTCGACAAATCTGTGTAACAAATAGGCACGGGCAAAAATTTAATTTTCAGTGTTGTGAAATGGACGGTCGGAAAAAGAAATCGATGGAGAAAATGTGAGGAAGAGAAAGTGCAGGGAAGGAAAATTCAAATAAAGTGAAAAAAGTTCTGGCACATCAATCCTCTCGGCCAGCTGTCGGAGGTGACATTTCATTAGTACATTTTGTCAATAGAGAAATCGTCTGCAGAGAGAGCGGTAGGGTGCGAGTAACAAGGAAGGACAGAGACGCACACAGATAGAGAAAACCTATGAAGGTGAGGAAAAGAGCACAGTCCTTTTTCATTAGACCCATCCTGATTCCAGCCACTGGAAATTACAGACACTGTGGCTATAGGCGTGATGAGAGAGAAGGTGGGTGTCCCTCTTCCATTTTAAGTCTCTATCAATCATCCGCCATTCGCTTTTTACCCCCTGCCGATGTGGCATCACCGGCCCACATGCATTTCTTCCTGTTCAAGGTCCAAGAAAGTTGTTGTTCATCCTTCCCTCCACCAGCCAAGTGGCAGATACATTTGAAGCGAAATCACCGGCGTAACGACTCCTGCCATTTCCCATAACTTCCTTATCCATCAATTAAGAGGATTCTAGTAAGTGGAAGATGGATATGGCAGAATAAGGCCAGACTTTTTGATGACTATAGCACAGGGAGAATCAAGGGCCCTGCTGTTACCCCTGTGTAAGACCATAATCACAGCAGTGGCTGCGGGCAGTTTGAAGCAAGAGGGGTACTGTCGATCACAAAGCTCCACAGACTGCACACACACACACACACCGATGGTAGCTTGTTTTTTTTTTTTTTGGTTTAAGTGCAGTATGGTGGCTTTTGCCTTCAAATGTCAAACGCTGAAAAAATTCAAGTGACACAGAAGGGTCGAATATATGTTTTAGACTTATAAAAATCTAAAAACCTTTCAGTCAGCTAGTTTTTACTTGACATAGTGTGCTGATACATAAATGTATTTCCATTTCTTATGTCTATGGTCATGAAACAGTTGTTGGGCATAGGTTATGGCTACGGATGTGTCTGAAATCCCTCGTTCACTCACTCGTTAGAAAATGGCAATGCATTTCAGTGAGTGGCTACATTCTTTGTTCCATTGTCCAAAACAATGAGCTGAAAGACACACAAAAAACTGATTCACAGTGATTGTAGCTGCAACTTTCCATTAAAATGGCCTTTAAGAGGCTGAGTAGGCTCCTGCTACATGATATGTAACGATAGTAAATGGTGGAGGCGATAAGTAGTGAAATGGTCAACAGAAAATACTGGAGCCTGTCACCCTTTTGGTCCAAACTGTGCACAGGTAAAAATAAGGTACAACCACACCCCCTGTGCCAATTACTGGAAGTTAAAGTGATCGACAAAATGTGTCATCGGAACAAATAAACAGCTCTATCTTTATCATTTAAGCCTTTATCATTTTGAGGACAGTTAAGCCATTTCAATAGATGCGCATTGAAAAGAGGCGTTGCAGTATTTGCCAGCTGTTGTGACTATGAAACGAGTCTTTATTCAAAATTGGAGACCAGGCTTAACCTCATAATCTTTGATCAACTATGCAGTTGAATAAAACTGACTGCAATACTCTGAATGACTCCATCTTTCACACATCTATAACCATCCAGATATGTAAATAGCGGCAGCAACCTGCCAGATTGCTCTTCCAAGTCTCCCAACCCTTCACAGCCCACTTAGCCCATATTCCCCCAGCACTTCAGCGCTGCCTTTGCTGTGTTACTAGTTCAACAGTGATCCATTGGGCTTTTTTTTTTTTCTTCCCGTTGACTTTTCCTAAACTGCCTGTGCTTAGAAGCTTGCAACGCTCACATCATAGGCAGCAAAAGGGGAGAGGTCGTCAGTTTTCAGTCTTTTCAAGTGCAGAGCGGAATACCTTGAGGCTCTCACCGTGTGAGACGGCGTTTCCAGAACGAGACGTTCCTCTTCGTTCTTCGCCCCCTTTCATGTTGGTCCAACGTGTTTTTCTCTTCTTATTTGCCCATCATGCTGCACGGGGTCTGCGTCATGCTGGGACACACACAGCATAAGAGATAGCAAAAAGTCAAAATAAAACAAAGAAAAGCTTTGGTTTAATTGTTTAAGGTTTGGGACTGGGGAAGGGGGCTGTGCGCAAGGTTTCCAGATAATTAGACCTTTTGGGGTAAACAAACACAGCACTCCATTGTTTGGGAGCAATTTGTGCTGTCTATTATTTCCATTTGCAACACTTGACAGAAGATAATAATTAAGTGGTGATAATCAGGATGAATTAAAGAGATTTGTGTTGTCCCGGAAGGCCCCTCACCAATAAGTTTTTATGTCCACCGGCAAAACCTCTTTAGTCACATGCTTGTCGCTCCGCAGACGGTAGCCGGAGAGAAAAAATGGGCAACAAGCAATAAAATAGGTATGTTTGGATGGCATTTCAAGATGTCATCTTCCTCATTAAAGTCATACAGAAACAAAGTGTCACACTATTCTTCAACAATTAATGTGGCAGTTTACAGAGAAAGTGGAGAGGGGAGAATGATGTGACATGAAAAGTTGTTGAAGTCTCAGCAAATTATCTAATGGCAACATTAAATAAAGATAGTTGTTTTTTATGGCGTGGCTTTGGTACATTTATAGAAAAGGTGTAAATCTCTTTCAGTCAAGAACAAAAGGCACCTGGAGGTGAATTTCTCTCTTCATATTGTTAATTAAATGGAAAGGGCTCTGTTTCAAAACCATAAAATATTGTGTTTGGCAATGCTAATAAGACACTGAAATGTGACACTTTTAACAAGTCAAGTGAAATCTACTAACACACAAGTTCATCACTGCGCCACAAAACAGCCTGTCTATTAGGGATCACTGTGAGGGCATTCGTTTCTTTGCATATTGACTGTTCGGCCTTGATGACTGAGTAATCTCTTGAAATCCTCAGATGTTGTCTACTTTCACCCACAGAAGGGAAATCAGAGGGCTGGAAAAGACTGGGCATTGTGGGATCTTTAGCTGCCAATATGGCACTTTGTTTAAGGGGTCTGACATGGGCAGAATTCTTAAGTGAATTTGTGATAAATGGTTTCTTTCACAAGATTTCAGTGAGTTGTTGATACAAAATAAGTTAGAAGCCTCTTGGTTTTGTTATCGCGTTAGCTTTGATTATCCGGACAGTTCTCGAAATGTTTTGCTGTAACTATGCTGAAGAATGGTCTGACAGAGCCCATTTTTAAGCTTGAACAGTGGGGAAAAAAATAGCTTGTGTTGTGTGATTATCATAGCGCTAAGCCCGATAATGAGATGACAATGACCTTCCAAAATAGTGTTAAGGGGAAATGCGTTTATGTTTGAGAAGAGCTCTTTTAGGGTGTCATTGAAATCAAGGAAAAAATCAGATTTATTGGAATTTGGGTCTTATTTTCATTCAACAATCATTTATATTCGTTATGATAACACTGTATGCACCAAAGTAATTGCTTGAGATGTGGAAACAAGAGTACATTCCCAAAATAAAATCTGGTAGAGCAGGGAGCAGAGGCAGGCTGGAAACTGGCCAACAGTTTAGCCAGATTAGAAAACCACTAATTGTAATGAAGGCAGTAAGACCTCATAACTTCTAAATGATAGGTGTGTCCAAAAGCCATTGTAAATACAAAGCAGGTTTTGAGAATTGAGTGTGCTCACACTGCAAAAGAGACAATGTACTTAATAGTCAGGCTGTGCTTAGTCACAGAGGTGCTTTTGGTTGAATGCTAATTTAGTCTGTTAACATGCACACAATAACAATGGTAATATGCTAATGTTAAACTGGTGTAAGGATTACCATGTTGACCACTGGAAAAACAGAAAATTTTACTTAATGGTGTCTCTGCATGGAAAATAAGGGGCTCACCAAAGTTATTACAGTTCATCCTGAGGGGGGCATGAATATGTGTTATAAATTTCAATGCATTATTAAGATACTTAAATCAAAATTCTACTTTCTAATTCTCAAAAAACACAAATGTGAATTCTCGTGGTAAGAAAAGTATCATCAAAGTCCTTCAAGGTTCATCAGCTGGGGACCAAGATTCACTTTTGAGCTTGGCCACTAGCATCGAAAAACTAAAAACCCTTTGAGTTTGCTGCATATAACCACAAAACAAAAGATAAATTATACTTTTTGGAATAGTTTGTTGCCACTTTGTGAAGTTTAATTGGCAGTTTGACTGACATCTGATGGTGCAAGAACTGCATCATTTCCATTTCCTGTGAATATAAAAAAGTAAAATATGTTTGATATGATTTCTTGTACACCAGCTAGAACACACTTTACTCAAATTACTATTATAGTGCATACTGTATGAAATTAGAATGTAGTGTGATGGTATTAGTTGCATGTTCCTATAACTCCTGGAATGATCCTTTCAGTGATCTGAATAGTAATCATGACGGTTTGCATTCCCACTAGCGTTTTGCTAACTGGGCTGCTAGCTACATTGTTGTTGTTATTGTTGTTGTCACATTATCTAAGCAGCCGGTGTCCAATAAGCTAGATTGCTATTGCAGCAACCTCATTTTGATCCTTGAGACACACGTCACGGTCCATTATGGCAATTTAGCGAATTCTGGATGATGCATGTATGATTAGAGCCACTCAGTGCTCAGTGAGGCAGTTTATATCACAATCCGACATGACAAACAAACAGATTTAGATTAACTTTCCCTTTAAAACTCACTCCATTTATGCCCCCCCTGCTCCTCTGCAGAGAACTTCAGCCTCCTGGATGCATGGGGGTATGTCTTTGAAACAAATGTGCAATAGGATAATGGGAGAACTGTGAAAAATGTTTCCAGAGTTTGCACATTGTGTTAAGCCACCATTTAAAGTTCTGTCAATACCTGCAGCAAAGTATCGATCTACTGAGTCTTCTTGAAGGCCCAAAGCTTTACAGTGTATTGATAGATTATGTAGATTCACTTTGCGGTGTTTGGATGAGCTGTCTGGGCCATGATATAGGACCATGACAACAATCTCATCTATTTACGTGACATGAGTTGTCGTTATGAATTTTAGAATAGGCTTCTGGGCAGCCACAGGCAAACTGCAGATACATTATGATTTCGGAGAAATGGCTAATGAAGAAGAAATTGTATATACAACATAAATCTCTGGATGGACTTAAATTTACAGACATAAACCGAAATATCAATTTCAACACAAAAAGCTTTTACAGTTCCTGAGAGTACTTTCTCAGTTTCCTTTTTGTAATGCAGGTGTTGATGCTCTTTGAGGGGGAAAACAGGATTAGGGAGTAAAGTAAATTGCACTGTCACTTTGTGATGGGTACTGAGGCTGTATTTCCCTGTGACACTACTGCTACACCGACTGACTTAAACACAGATGACAAGGTGTTGCTATGGAGACCTTAGCGAGGAACCTGCAGCAGCCTATCCATGCCCAGTTTATGCAAACACAAAGATGAGTGTATCTACAGTAAGGCACTGTTTTGTGGAAAACATCAAAGGCAGCCAGGTTAAACATTGTCTCAGCAACACTGGGTCTTGTCATTGAAACAAAGGCGCAATGTGACAAAATCTTGTTTTTGAAATATACATACACGGTATCGAATCATATTCACACGTGGCCGCATCATATTCCACATGATGAATGCGGCATCTTTGACTGTGAAGTCAGGACAACTACCCAAGTTATGGGGTGATATAGTATGTGATTTTTGACATAATTTTTTTTTATTTGTAACTAGATCCTGACCAAAAAGTCAGCCTGCTAATTGGCAGTTATTCACAGATATATTAAAATGTTTGCATTCACCATTGCATGATTTATCTGTGAGAGCACTGACAAGTTTATTTTTAGCCCTGTTAGCAGCGTGGCTCTGTTGGTCCACCACTTGAAATATCTCATTCCCATTAAATCTGGTGCAAATGCTCACAAGTCCCCAGAGGATAAACCCTCATGACTTTTGGCGACCATGCATGCTACTTGATGTACTGATATTACAATGAGCAAATTCCTGCAAATATAACATTACATTACATTCCTAAAGGTCTAAATATGTTGTGGTTATTGATAAGAACCAAACATTAGCAAGCTGACACACTGAAGATGAACCATGGCAAACCAAACAGTACTTAATAAACACCAGCATTTTAGCAGTGTCATTGGTAGCATTGGCAGCAAAGCCACAGCTTATTGACACAACTATTTAGTAACTAAAATGATAGGATCGTAATAAAACAGGTGCATTTCATTCAATACTTTCAAATATTGATATTGGACTAAAAATCCAACAGCAGTTGGTTTTTAGTTGTGTCATTCTTAGAAATATTATTTCATTTCTGCAGTTCAGTAAATGTATCTTCATTCCATTCAATGATGGGTGCCTACAGGCCTGTGATTCGGGATAAGATTAAATCCCTTTTTGCCCTAGTGTGGAGAGATTGCATCATGTAGCTCACTTTATTTCACCAAAGTTGCAAACAAATCTGACCAGCGTTGCTCTGGTATGGCTCGTCTAGATATGGTTTGTAAGCTAATGTGCGATTGGAGCTGTGACTATTTGGTTGGTGAGGATAACAGCCAAGTACAAAAACATGGCAAACTGATTGTTGTTAATTTTACTACTACCCCAAAATTAAACCAGCATCTTTCCGGTGGTGGATTAGATCTTTACCCTTGTATTTTACGTCACCCATAAGAGTTTATCTTGGTTCTCTCACAGGTATCAGATCAAATTGTTGACAACTTTGTATTTGTGTAAGAATGCCATATCTACAATACCTGGTAGACGTGCTATTGGACTCCAGTTATGCTCTTGTTAACTTCCTGTGTCAGCCAAGTAGATGTGAGCACATGAAAACTCAATAGATATGGTCACTAAACACTACATTGCATCAACTAAGCAATTTTAAGTGGCTGACATTAGAATTCAGAGCCATTATTTAAACAAAAATGTTGTTGTCAGGCCGGGGACGCATTTAAAACCCAATTATAAGTCGCAAAAAATAAGCAAGTTGGTCATTATGTTTGATTTTCAAGGCTGCGGATGGTCCGCAGTGGTCGATGAATAAGAGGCGAGACTGGGTGGACAGATGGAGCGTGTTATCTCGCACTTTGTGAAGGTTTGATTTTACTGTGTCAAAATGTGACCGTGCGGTTGAGGCGATTACGGTGACAGACACCTGAACAAGATATTCAAACGCGTTAACCTGCAAAAGTAAGCCATTAAACACGATTCTGACTCTTGTCATAGGTTAGGATTTAAAAAAAGAAAAATTCTTTCAGTGTGTTCACCGCTATGGCATATTGCGGCAAGTAGTAGTTTGTGACTTGTAATCATGACCCACATAAAAACATAGTTTCTGTCTTCATTTCTCTTTGTTGGTAAAATGACCTAAAAATTGAATAATTCTGGGAACTATGCAAATAGGCAAAGCAAATGACCATTATGATTATGCATCATTGAAATTCAGATGAAAAAGATGGAGCCCCTATTTTGTAACATCCATCAATATGGTAATTTTAACATTTACTCCCCCTGTTCTCCATTTCTTGATTCCGTACTTTCTACTCTGTGCGACTTGAAAGCACTGCAGCTGCTCGAAAGCACACAGCCATGAACCGCACCGACACGCAGACGACACACAGACTTATGCTCGACGCACAAACACACACTGCCACGGCAATAGAGTCATTCCGTTTAGATGAAGTCACCTTTTTACCTTTTTTTTTTCCCACCTTACTTACATATTCTGATATTAGCATTCCAAAATATTAATGACCGAATTATCTTTGGCACGAAGTTTCATTTAATTTGCTCCAGGCGTTCTGGTCTCTAGACAATCCCTGATGCTCAACCAAAGTATGCAAATAGTGGGGGAGTCTTTGTAATAATTAAAGATTTCCAAAAAAAAAAAAAAAAAAAAAAAAAAAAGCAAAACGCCACATCCATTAACACGGCATACTTTTTTAAGCATTCTGTCATCATAAAAGTGAACCAAGGAGATTTAGTAGCAACATTAGCAAAGACAAAAACAGATGTTTTGTCACTCTTTAGGACGGAGGGGGGGGGGGGGGGGTTTGCTATAATGGATATCTATTTTATTTCAACAGATGATAATCAGTTTGAAGATTAATGTGTCCACTACTGAGGAGATTGAACTGAGTGTCAGCTTATTTGAGTAGCGTTCATTCAGGGACAAAAATGCATGCAGCCGAGACAGATACATCCATATGTAGAAGGGTAAATATGTTAACTGTGGTATATGATATGGCAACTAAGTGAATAATTTAATAGTCATATCTCTTTGCATTTGATATTATACTGTAGAACGGGCACTGTATACTGTGAGATGGAAGAGATATATTTCTATAGAAATAATACTGTTTATGAATTCCTTTAATGTCTCATAGGCCATCGTGGGGATTGTCGCAAATCAATGAGCAGGACTGCTTCATGGCCGTATTAGATTTACAGATCTTTGAAATCTATGTGCACTTGTACTTGACTTTTCATTCATCATTTTGTATTTAATTCACACTGTTAAGCCAACGCAGACACTGCTACCTGATATTTTATTATCTGTATTTCTGCATAATTTAGTACTGTACTAGTAACTGTTAAAGTCTGTGTAAAGGCAACTCAGAGATTTCTTTCAGAATACGTTAAAGAGTTAAAGGTTCAAAAAGTTTTTCACCAGTTTTCAGTCGAGGATTTTGTGGGCGGTCCTTAAAGGGAGGCTCGATGATACGCTGAGGCCATCCTGAGCGTACCACTGCACCCCTAGCAGAGAGACAGAGATGAATTCAATTGAAAATTAGTCACGTCATTTTCTGAACTCATCTGACACGTTTCAGTCGCTTCAAAATAAATTTGTTGCTATTTTTAATCATTCAAATTTGGCTGGGTGGTTAATAACACTTTCTTCTTTGGTCTGACAAACTCAGAACACATATTTATTCTTACTTTACACAGACTTTAACTACTATAAAAGGCATAATACAAAGAAAGCCAGTTCTCCGCATTATCATCAATTAAAGAGGTGTGACAACCAACAGAACTCCAAAGAAACCAAATTTGTGCCCAAACTGCAGGTGCACTGGTAAAAACAGAAAGAGAAAAACAAACAAAAAAAAATTACTTCCTGACTTCTCTACCCTTTCTGCTGCTCTCAAAGCCCAGGCTCATTTGTTCTTCCACCAAAGACATAAATCTTTAAAAAAAAAAAAAAAAAAAACAGGTCACAAATAGTTTTATTTTGGAAAAAAAAACTAAACAGATGGGCACGGTGGTGTTTAGCAAATGTAACTCAAGCAAGAGTAAATAGTGCCTTCGCCGGGAACTATTTCCAGCCACCGATTAATATACATTTGAGTGTTTAGGGTAACAGGAAGATGTATGTGGGATTGATTCCAAATGAACTGGTAATGTCACCTGTTTTCATTGGGTTTGCTGACAATAAGAATAAATAGAACATCACCAAACTTTTCCTTTAACAGCTTGCCAGCAGGAATTGGCATACAACATGGTGTAATTTACCTTTGTAACACGGTAGACAGTTTATTGTAAGCATTATTGAGTGTACTGTGATCAGGGGTACGTGGGGAAATATCGAATAACAAAGCAAACAAAATCAGTGATGTCTCGCTGTACATCAAAATAAAAGCAAGGGTGAGGCGAGGCGCTGCTGGGAAAATTGTTGCAATGCGCTCCGCATCAACAACACGCAGTTAGGTTTCTCCTCTTCAGCCCGACTAAAAATAAAGCTGAATTGCAGCCAGGGAAGGTCAGTATGGATTATGGAGCGCTGCGCTCCCCGTGGAAAAGAGTTGTTTGTTGTCCGTCCCAATGTCAGATCGAGAATCAGGAGGGAAAGTGCCTCTCTCAGCAGGTCCAGACTTCCTGTCAATGATAATCCGATGGAATGGCTGATCTGTGCCGGATGGAGCGCGGCCAGCGTGGAAAAGACAAGCCAGAGTCTGGATGAAGCTTGTATAGTGCTCAGAAACTGTCCAGGCTGATAAAGCAAGTAGAAGAAATCGATTGTTCACACAGATTGCGTGCTGGATGTGTGTGTGTGTTTTTTTTTTTAAGTATTTCAAAAATGAAGCCGTTAAGCAACAGGGCATTCATTTGATTCACCGTGTATGTAGTGCTTTAATTGGGCCTTGAATCTTTAAATTAAGTGATGTTAGGATTTCTCTGTGCTTAAGAGAACAAAGTAGCTCGTGCCCTTTCAGTCAGTTCAGGGAGGTAACACTTATTCTCTGGAGCACATCACAGCTCTAGTGTAAAGTCTACACCAACACCTATTGGCCTCTGAACATCACCTGGGAAGACCCAACCTTAATATTATTTATACATTCCCTCAACTTGATTCTAGGCCAACCAGAGTTGTAGCAGAGTTATATTAAGTTTCTTGAATTGAGGAAAAGAGAAAACTATTCACCAGGGTACACAAAATAACATGAATGGGGAGCTTGGCAGAGATGGAGGTCACACCTGTGTTTGCTGACAGGACAGCATGTTCCACACTCAGGGCCATCACATCCAGATGGTAAATTCTCATGGAGGTATGGGGTGAAGCCCAATTACTGTAGCTGCAGAGTAAATCTTCCACACTGATATGCTTTTAAATGAGAGTCCAAGATCTGTCAGTGGAAGGAGCATAAGCATAGCTGCACCCGGGCAAATAATCTTCATTATGTCGCCAACTAGAGACAACTACGCTCTTTCCACATCCCATATGCTCATGACCAGACTTAGGCGCGCTTCCACACCAGGATAGTCCGAGGGACTCGACTGGAATGGGCAAAAAAAACAAAAAAAATCACACTTTCATTTGGTTTCATTCACTTTCACACTGCACTTTTGAAAGATGACCAAACCACCTGGACAACGCCGCGCAGTTGCGACAGCTGCTCGTTTTGGGGTGACATTGCCCGAAATGAGCACTGACCAGGAAGAGGAAAACCGGATCACTGCATTTCCAACAGTAAGCGAACCGCACCAGAGTTCGGACGAGCTTTCACACCTGCCCCAACGAAGCAGACGAACCACGAAAACAAACTCTGGTCTGTTTAAAGTGGACTAAACAGCTCTGCTGTGAAAGCACCATTGGCTAAGCGTGGTCAAAGGTTAGAGTCGTAAATCCTCATATTCAAGAAGCTGGAACCATTGGATCTTTGGCATTTTTGTTTGTTTAAAGAACTGAAATGATGATTATTTCAGCTCTAAACTAATAGTTTTTCTTCAGTTAAGGATTTGGATTTGTTTGTCTCCATAAAAGTTTTTGCAATGGTTAGGGTCTGGTGTAAAACAGTTTTCTACAGAAAGAGCAAAGACACCAAACGTAGTGTCAGTGCTACCTTCGGCATTGTGTCCCGCTCGGATTGTACATCCAAGGCTTGATCACTTTCAGTGTTGTTCTTGTCAATTGGTGGAGAAAAAACACTGAGATGACACAGCCGTCTACAGTGTAACCAGAAAGCAAACTGTGATGGACGTAAAGGAAGAACCCTTATCCCACACAAGCCATTCTTGATTGTCGCTTCTTTCTCGGCTCATTGTTACAATCCCAGTTCTTCTGCGCTATGATCTGCTGTGAGCACAGCTCTTACTGCTGATCATGTGTAGAGGGCAATCCTGAGCTAGAATGGCAAAGTAACTCATGACAACCAGTTGATCTCATAGTCAAAAAGCCGAGGTTCAGGTAGATGGCGCACCTGTTGTGGAGAGAGCTCTCAGCCCACAATGGGATGAATTTGGCTTTCAGCACCCCTCTTTCTGGAAACTAGGTTTATATTCACAGACCTCCACAAAATGAGGCCCAGAAAATGCACTGTGTTGATGCTGGGAATAGAGGCTCGTGTAATTGTGCCGAATCTGAGGAGAACAAGTGAGTCATTGAATAAATTATGCGCTGAACACCCATCGCTCAACCAAATGAACACACGCGCGCATTCATCAAACTCACCTCATTTCGAAGATCATTGCTCATCCTCGTCTTTATCACTTATGTTCAATTACTCGACTTCTCAGCATGACGGAGCATTAATGTCCGGCGTTACCGGCAGTGATGCTAAAGGTGACTCCACCCAGTTGTGTTCACCTCTGTGTGATTTGGCCACTTAAGCAGCTGCAACCTATTTTCTTCCCGGGGGGATGAGCAAGGGTGTGAGTGCGTCCTTGACTAATGCTAATGCGTGATTGATTGATGCATTAAGTAGAAATGGCCTATTCAATAGCAGCCTGCTTAAAATGAAACAGAATTATGTGTGCCTTTCTGTGTTTTCGCACTGTATAATAGTTTGCAAACTTGTACCGCTGATGTTTGTGAGCAGAATTTTAAAGGTGGTTTGCCACCGTCATAATGCCATTATACTGTAGAGCAGAATAAAGCAGCAGAAAAACGAGGGGTTGGTTAGCGAATGTTCAGGGCTAATTTTCCACTTTCCGTATGTGCTTCATCTTCCCCGCATTGCATAAACAGCTTCGGCAAAGTGATTCATGCAACCGTACTCGTGTTTCCCACCAGAGCGTCACACGGGACACGAGCTGTGGCCAAATTTGTTCATTTTCTCAGTTCCAAATCCTCTTAGATACTGTGGTGCTGTAAATTCTGTTGTCACACAACTGTAAACTGACTTACCATTTTAATTACTGTATCCGTGTTGTGTTTGCTTCGAATCAAAATACAACTGTATATTCCACTGACAAGTGTGACGTATATAGGTTATTTTCATGTATGAAAATGCTTCATAGAGTAATAAAAAATCTAGCTCGGTTGAGGAAACAAATAAATGAATTATCATCCTTTGGTTCTATTTGTAGATTTATCAGTTCATAAAGGACTGTTTGTACAGCACCGATGCAGTAAATATTGTACGTTGTATGTATCATCTAGCATAAATTTCAGGCCAACACATATAGTAATTATTATTACTTAATTAACCACAACCACAGATTGCCAAACCTTAGCTAAGCATTTTATTTGCCGATTCATACCGTCACCATTTGCCGTAACCACAATCTTGTCCTAAATATAACTCTGCCATAGTTTGGATGTGTATTTTTGTAATTAGCAAGCATCTTGAAGAGGTTGGCGGCAGATGTAAAAATGTTGTCACTGAACAAAATTAGGGGTTTTACAGGATCCTGTAAGATCTGATGTTCTTTTTTTTGTGGCTGAAACGATTAATTAACAAAGGGAAATTCATCAAATGTAAATGGCAAATATTTGCTGTTTTATGCTTTGAAAATGAGGCAGAAATTATATTTTCTTGGTTTGTATTAAAATTGAGTACTTGTTTTGACTTATTTTGTTGGACATCACTTTGAGGTTTGGCAGCAAATAATAAAATTACTTTTCACTAAACAATGAATGTAGCAAAATTGATCATGGGAATATAGTTTATTTTCAAAAAGCATTCACTGTGCAGTATAAAAACAGTCACAGTGAAGTTATTTTCTCCACTTTGTAGGGATTGTGTTTCTGAAAACATAACATGACATTGTGCTTTTCACCGCCATCACAGATGACCTCTGTGGAGCAAACTTTTAAAAAGTCCTGGGGGATTGAACAATAAACCACACACAGTAACGTTCTGTGGTTTTATGAGCGGTTTACTACTGTTTTTTTTTTTTTTACTACACTATACACAGGAAGGTTGCCCATCAAACAAAGGCCTCAGAAGTCTGCTGCTAACACAGAGTTGTGTTAACTCTCTGGAGGGTTTGGCGCCCCCATAGTGCTGTTCCATTACATCAGTGTCATGCATGATGGCAAGGAGGTCCATCGTTATGGCAGCCAGTCTAACTCCACGGGACAGCCTTTACAATATTACCCATCACCTGTGATGCGTATTGAAATTACAATGACCCGTGATGACCAGTCTTTTATGGCTGTTGTAATTGCGCGTTCGCGTTTCCTCAGGTGGCAGCTTTAATTGTAGACCAAGAAAAAAAAAACCTGTGAAGGGACAAAAGTTGAATCATTTCCGGAAAGCAGGCTATTAATTATGATGTGCTGTAATTGCAGATCTTTGGGGCAGGCCAATTATCAGATTGAAGTGAAAGCTGGCAGCCCCGGTCCCCAGTGTTTTGGAAATAACTGACACTACTAACTGCTAGATTGCCACTGCTGCGACTCAGTCAGATCAGATCAGATCATATTTACCATAAATAGAGCCGAGGTCATGAGGAGGTATGAGGTTGGAAATGAACACATGGCATGTCAGGACATTTCAGGGAATGAGGTGATGATCAATCCAATAGTTTATTTCAAGTCATTTAATTTTAATGACTGTACGGAGCTGATGATGTATCAATCTTTGCCAAATTAAGGAAAATAGTTTGGAGTTGGAACTTTTCCATCAGGTCCATAAAGTCCTCTGGGAATATATAAAAGCCTTTTATCTTAATCAGTTATTTCTCTCAGGTGTACAGCCTGCAGTATCTTTACTACACTTCCTTCCCATCATTAGCATCACCATACAGCTAGCTTATTTTTAAATAGTGGGTCAGGTTCACTTTTGATTCAAAAAATGAATTGATTAACAGCTGATTAACATAATACTTCATATTGTATGAAAAGATATGTAATCAAATGATAGCTAACTTTATCTCGCCAGCTAACATTAATATAGTTTTGGAAGAACTGTCTTGCTAAGTAGCTTAGCTAGCTTTGTAGCTAACTATCATAGCTTATAGACTCTAAAATTTGACGTGACTATTTTTGTTCACAACATTACTGTAGAATTCAAATTATTATTATTTTTTTAAATAGCATGCTGGTATATTTATTAAGTATTAATCCTAATACAGGTCATGACTCACTAAGGGAAGAATGCAGATTTTAATGACCTTGTTGACGACTAAGTAACTGTGTGTTGCCAATATCTTCTGTCTAAAAATGCAGATATGACTAATAATTCACTTTTTTTCCATCATTGTTGATAGAGGCATAAAAAAACGACACAAATCCCCTGTAGTACATTTCTATGATTTCACAAAATCTGGTTTTCAGAACATTTTGAGTTAGCAGATGGCTGCCTCATGCTGTGCTTTGACTATTGTTAAATGAAAGCTTGCTGCAGGTTGAATATGTACCCGGTTTCTCTTTTTTTCCCCTTTGCCATTCTCACTGTGATTTGATTTGCTTTTTTAAAGAAGCAAACAAACAATGCGTCTGTGGAAAACATAGAGACCTTGGGATGAATCTTAGTTTATTTCATACTCGTCAGACCTTGAACTGTTTCTTTTCAGTTCTCCCCTAGACTTCCCAATTACAACTCCGCTGTGTATGTTATCTGTTTTCATTTAGCTAAGCCTTTTTACCTCCCGTGTGACCTGACTCAGGGTCTGCCTTACACCATACATAATGGGAATCAGTTATCCTGAGTCAGTTATTTATTAGACAACAATTATTTCCACCTATTTAAAAATGTGTATGTGTTCAAGTTTAAAAAAAGAAAAAAGGACAGCCCTAGTTGGCTGATTAATTTGCCATTTGTTAGCACACACGGATCCCTTATGGGGGTCATCGCACAATCAAACACTGCCACAGGCCCTCCTGTCCTTTACCGTTCCTAGTGGACACACATCAGTGACAGGGTGATGAGAGGGAGGCATGACTGCCCTTTCCTCTACATCTCTGTGACCTTTTTAAAATTTGGAAATAGTGCTTTGGGCTTTCAGTTTCTAAAGAAGGGCCCGTGGTACTGAGAAATAAGCTGGTCTCAAAGAAAATTATACAGCTCTTGGTGCTGTATTTGCCCAAGGAGATGATGGGTATGCTGAAACTGCTTGGAAATCACAAACCTCTTTTAAAGCCAAACTAAAATTTGTGTTCTTCTCTTAAACTATAATCATTATTATATACATTTGCATTGTTCAAAAGAGGGTACAACCTTTTTTGGACATAGGTGGAAACCATCCAGAGGCTTCAGGCCTGATCATGTCCCAAGGTAGCAACTGGCATTTGAGAGAGTTGCTAGGTTTGAGAGGAGAGGTTGCTAGGAAACATGCTGTCAACTTCCTTGGTGACTGGAGGAAGTCATAGCGCTATCTATTAACAGTAATACAAGAAGCAAGTAAGGCTAACTAGCTCCCATCCGGAGAGAGGTCGCCACTTAGCATGGTATTGAGCAACTGCTAACAACGTCAGCCCTTCAGTGGGAAAACCCGGATGTATGATACATATCCAGCATCGTTGTTGGAGTTAAATCATAGCACAAATCATCAAGTATCTGCTTAATCAAATGTGTTATTTATATGTTGGATGCGTTGGTGTCTAATATTTGTTTTGAGCATTTGCACTGTGGCTGTAAATATACCACCACTGGCTAATCTCTCAATTTTTAGTGATGGAAACCATGCTTTCCCAGGCGGCTTACTTAAACACACTTGCCCTTTCAGCCCCACTTGCCTAATAGCTGTCGGCACACTGATCAACCCCCATGTTGTCTGTCACCTCCCGTGTGCCAACCCTAAGCACTGATGAGCTTGGACAGACAGCCTATCTCGCGTGGCGTTCCTCTTAAGGTACCGGGGATCCGTGACCTTTACGAGTTTGGACCGCAATTTGCCGAAGATTAGCCGAGTCCAACTTATAAATTATCCCAAGAAAGGGCAGTAGAATCAATTTCTCTTTAGTTTAGATATTACTGTATCTTCCGTGGCAGAGAAGCAGTGGGAAGGAACAGAAAACAATTATGAAGATTTAAAAGCAAAACAAGGAGAGAGATACGCAAAACCATGAATACAGAGACATGACCTTTTTCATTTGAAAAATATAGTTCTGGGGTCTTTTTGAGTACTGTGCACTCGCAAGTTATCATTATACACAATGGTTCAGAGTCTCAGACTGATAGGCTGTCATTATATATTTTTTTTGTCCATGCATTTTCTCCTATTTCTTCAATATGCAGCTATGAGCACAGAAATGGTTCCATTTCTACATATGCTCTTCTCCTGTATCATGTCAACTCGGTGTTTTCCTCTCATGGGGCCTTGCTCTTTAAATCCTCCGGTTAGGTCTGCATATCAAGCATTGATATGCTCTCCCCACTGGCACAATACTTTTTAAACCAATTAGGTGGCCCTGCCTCCCAAGACATCACCATTGACAAGTAGCCAATGCAATTTCCATAACTGAGCGATTGGCACCCTCAAGGCCAGTCCCACAGCATTGGGGAAGGCGCTGCCATGCATCTTAGCGTTGTTCTCCATTTACTCGTTTGGAAAGTCACATCATCAACAAGCCAAAGACTTAAATGTCTCAAAAGATTAGAGTCAGCAAAGTTTTGAGCTTTAATTGCTGGCCTGTAATAATGTCGTCAGTATAACTCACGACTGGCTTGATACGCATTGCTCCACCAGTGGTGTTTCTCAAGGACAATTTCCAGTTTTCCTTCCTCTCCCAGCGTCTGAGAACACTGTGACCCCATATTACAGCAACGCAGTGAATCAGCTTTATTGGATTACCTCCCAACCTTGACCTCGCCTGTCTGAGGAGGAGACCATCTCAATGTGGGAACTCATTTCCCACCAAACTGCTTCAACCCGACTCCACGCTCCAGTAATGCATTAGATCCTTTGGACTCTCTGCGGGTTGTTTATGTTGACCTCTGATCGGGCCAAGTTGAGATAATGGATGTGAAAAACCTCCAAATGAGAGGACGCAGAAGAATTATGATACAGCGAGCACATATTTAATCATAGAGAGGATTAGCCATTGACACTAGTCACTATTTACAGGCTGTGTTAGCTTAAATAGCGTGGATATATTGATGTTTTAAGCTTATCTGCATGTACTAAAGCTCTGAGGCTTTTTTTTTTTGTCATTTTAATTGAGATGAAAATAAAAAAGGCTATACTCTAAAGCACAGCAATGACCCTCTAATGGATCATAAGATAAATCTTAGAGGACAAGCCTCTTCAAGCCTATAAAATGATTCAAATGAAACAATCAAACAAATAAACTTGCGTACAGAAGGCAACATATGGGGTTGTAGATAGATATTGCTTTGTTTTAATGACTCTAAACACTGTGTTAAATATCTTTTCCTGCATTAGTTTGCACTGACTCCCATAGTTTGTTATATTTATGTTGATCAAAATTAGTTCTTTGGAAAGTTGTTATCCAGGATGATACAGGTATACTCCATGCAGAAAACTTGAAGGACAATGCAGCTTGCATTGCAGTGGCTTGTGTATGAATATGCAAATTGCTCTGTGAAGTTGTACTCTGGTGCTTTGAGCTAAATGTTAATGTCAGCACGCTAACATGCTCACATTGAATGCTAGCATGCTGCTTAGCAGGTATGTTTAGTATGTTAACATGGTGATGTTTGCCAATTGGTGCTAACTCCAAACAGTTGATGGGAACGTCGTTTGACCTGATGGCGGCTGAAAAATGAAAAAGTAAAGAGATTACCAAAGTTATTTCAAATCATCCTGAAGGACACATGAATGTTTGCATGATATTTCATGGGAATCCAGTCAAATTTCACTAAAGAACACCAAATTACAGTGGCACTGTAGAGGACAAGTCATGGGGTCCCTAAAGTCAGACTGAGGAAAGGTTCGTTGCAGTCCATGGAACAGTTGTTGAAATATTTCAGTCAGGACCAAATTTGTGGACGGACATTTGGCGCATTTCACCACATGCACCTATCCTGTAAATAACCATCGCTGGTAAATATCCTGTGTACAGTAACGTTGCTGCTTGAGCTAAAGAAGAAGCTTTTGGAGTGCACGCTAAAGACTTTCAATGTGTTGACCTCCAGGCTTTGTCAGATTGCCCTTCAGCAGTAAATAGGTGGTACTGTAGGTGTTTATATGTACTTGTTCTCGCCATGTTTTTAATGGAGAACCTTTACGACCTCCGAATGAAACAAGATGTCAAATCACATGGCGCTAGCGTTTTGTTTTCTCTCTACAATACATTAAAACCTTCAAAAAGTCCGCAAGCAACGGCGTGAGGGAGTACTCGGCGCACACATCTACTGGAGTTGCCTCTTTTGTCATGAAATGTCATGATTCAAACATGCCTGTGCTTCTCCACGGCCACCGCTGCCCTTTTGGGAAGCCTGCAACACGTTGCATTCACAGACTCAGACCGCCACATGAATAGATGTCAGGAGATGTTATCACAAACATTTCAACCTTTTTTGAAGTATCAAAAGCCTGCCTAAACACGTCGGAACATGCGGATGAATTACTTAAGCCTGCCAGGACCCCACTGATGTCCTTGATGGGATGTGATATCCATGTAATCAATCCCATATGGATGCCTCATGCTCTGAACGCGCATTGCATTGTAATTTCTATAGATATATAATCGGGGTGACACAGGCAGTGGCACAATGGGGGCGGGGGGGATGTGCGGCATATGAAATTTTACATGCCCTGTCCCCTTTTAAACATCTGCTTCGTGATAAAAGCCTGTATTATCAGTGGTGGCTGCTGTGATATCAGGGTGCTATGATAAATCAGTCTATTGATAAAACACTAAAGGGACTTTTAAAGCAGGACTTCTTTGACTGATCTGAAAGAAGCGTGATTTACAGGGTCTGGAAGAGGTGTAATATTTTGACTGAGAGCGATCCATAAAGCCGGGAGGTGTGAGGGGGGGGGGGGGGCAAAAAAAGAGCAAAAGAAAGCAAAGAAAAGCTATGAAAGAATTGGGATTTGTCAAATTGGTGTCCTTGTTCGCCGTGTCCGTCACGTTCAGAATGTTCCGCTTTCTAAAAGCTCGGAAATCCTTGGGATGCAAACATTTAGTTCATCCTGAGACAAACCATCAAAGCAGACATTTTTTTGTGGTCGCATAATCGCTGAAAAAAAAAAAAGACCCTCACTTTAACACTGGTCAGGCCATGTCATCTTGCAACTGACACACACACACACACACACAAAAAAACTCAATTGAAAATCATTTCAAAACAGCGGGAGGCTGTTGTAGCAGACTTCCAAGGCAGCAGCGGCGGCGGCGGAAAGAGCTGCTGCATCCACAGTCTCGGGGCTCTTCAATTGAGTGTCTCTAGTCACGTAAGGTGCGTGGGCGAGTGAAGGCTCTGGTTTCTATGTCTTTGCCGGCCTGTCGGTTTCATCAGCGGGTGCACCGCTCTGTTACTCGACATCCTCCTCCAGAGAAGACACCTGCTGTTTTCATCTTGAAATCTCATGTCGGTCTGTGATCAATCACTCCCCCTGTCAAGAGAAAGCAATATTGATCCATAGCTGTAGTGTTTAGCTGTTTGAGTGTGTCGCTCGGTTGCGCCGCAGCCTACGGTACTGGAGTTGTTCGTCATTTGCATGTGGCTTTCCTGTATCAATAACGGCAACAGAAAAAAAAGAGAGAAAGAAATCAAAAGTTGTCATGCTTAAGCACCTTTCAGTGTTGCTCCACGGCACAGAAAAAGGTTTGATTTAAGGTAAGACCGAGCCTCAGATGTGCCACAAGAAAGAAAAGAAAGTAAGTGAGGACGGCCCCTAAAGTGGGTGACTTTCCTGGCTAATGGTGCTGTCAGTGGCTAATCACGCTGTCAGCTACCATTACCGTTAAGGCGTCCATCTTGTCTCTGTATTCTGCCTTAGCCTCAACTATAAAGCGCTTAAATTCTTAGATCGACACAATTACACAAACCTTGGAGCCCTGGTCTTTTTTTTTTTTTTTTAAGTGTCCCTTGAGTAAACCTTACTGTGATATGCTTTCTGCCTTTTAACAGGCAGTTATTTTGGTATTTGCTATTTGGTTTTTATTTGCATTTCTCTGCAAGCACCCTGAATGTCAGCAAATGTTCAAGTTTTAGATTTGAAACCATACTGCTGTCAGCCCCCGTGGGGGAAATTTGCACGTGCGTTTGACCCATCCTTGTTACTGTATGTAGGGAGCACTCGTAGTGGGGAGGGGGCTTCAGTTCTGAAGGCAGCGTCTTGGTCAAGGGCAAAGATGTAGCATGCACGTCCTCAGGGGTGGACACGTGGAGAACATGAGACTCCCAAGCCAAGACCGTCTTTCTTGGATGTCATACGTAGACAAATAAATGAGGATAAGAAGGACATAGTAACAGTCTCCTGTGGGCGGTTATGGTGTCATCACAGTTGACAATCAACGTTTTCATCGGAGATCTGTGTGTGTGTGTGTGTGTGTGTGTGTGTGTGAACGGCGGTGAGAAATGATGTGAGAGAGACAACATGCATGTAACGATTTTTTTTTTCACCGCTAAGTCCATTATTTGTTTGACTGACGGATGAATGCTTTATAAAATGTCAGAAACTCGTGAAAATTGCTCATCAAAGTCTCTTTAAATGGCTTGATTTTGTCTGACCAGCAATCCAAAACCCGAAGATATTAAATTTATAATTATCTATAAAAATAGAAGCAGATCCTGACATTTGAGAAACGTGTGTGTGTCTGACATTTTTGCGGAGGTGGTCAGCCACTCGAACGATTGGCTGGATTGCCATGAAATGTGGTAAACACTCATTGATGTTCCACCTCAGGATTAATCGTATTAGGTGGACAATGGACAGACCGTGAGTGACGTCACCCGTAGGTTTTCGAAGCTGGAAATATGCGACGTTGGATGACGCCCCTGTTGGACGCACTGCTTCTTCCTTCCGTACACGCCTGGTCTATTTCTTTATAGGTGCCATTGACGAGCTGATGAACAGACAAAACTACTACGTAGCCTGCTTAGCCATGATAAAAGCACATAAACAAAGCAAAAATGACCAAATCTGAGCAAATGAACTGTCTGACGGGCAAGATGCTCTGCTTCTGACACACTCCTGCTGAAGCTGTGTGGATAATGGACCAAAACAGGGCCGCAGCTGAGACCTCACAGAGCCGAGCCCGGTGGTTAGTTGTAGGATTGTTGACATCGAGTTACACGACTGATTAAAATAACGTGAATTATTTTATTACAGCCGACAAATCTTGACCCTAATATTACAATCTGTCATGCTAACATGCTACTTCTTCCTTTAGAAGAGTGCAAACATTTTCCCCTTGGCTCTAATGTTTTCTAACGCTGATTGATTCACGGCTGTTACAGGCTATATTGTATCCTCAATTAGTGAAATTAGATCAAGCAAACCCCCTTTTTGAGGGGACTGCGTGTCAGATGTCTCTGCCCCTCGCGTGTGCCACATCAAAGCGGCTCGTAAATAGATTCCTCCCCCAAATCCATGCAAATCTAACATGGCGGTTGTTGTTTGTCAGCGCGCCGACGTCTGTGTGCTCTTATTAATCTCTGTAATTTCAACAGACATAAGTGGGGATGCTATCGTTTTTGTGTCACGGGCTGAGCACTGGAACATTGGCTTATTGGTTATGGTTGAATTATTCATTTGAACCACAGGATTGCTGCTTGGCTATGTGGTCCATGTCAATGACTGTCTGGGGGCTGATGGGCCGAATGCTGAGAGCGGTTGCGATGACGGGGGGGGAGTGAAAATGATCCATGCTCTCTCTGCTAACTTTTCTTCATCAGCAGAAATGCTACACTTGTTCTTTACCAGCACGATGGATCTTGGCCCTGATCCAGCATAGACACACACACACACACCTTCACCAACCATATTACACAATAAAACATTTTCAACGCGCTCAGATATCTCTTGATGAATTGATCTCTCCCGCTGCGGCAACATAGTAGTATGTCATGATGATGCATGTTTTGGTAGAATTGATCATCTCAAAGTGCTAAAGCTAAGGCAATTTATGCCGACTGCTTGACAGTAGCATATATCCAAAGGTTCTCTTTGCACGGGAAAAGTTCCTGACAAGGTGAAACTGTCATTGACTGTGCTGCTTTCTTTTCATACACTCTCGCTTTTGACAGCCGATATGCTAATAAGGAGTCTCGAGATTAGAAGGCAAAAACCGTCTCTTCTTTTGGTCACAGTAACCTTTTATTGTTACTCCGTCGTAAGAATATTCCCGATACGGCACGCTTGATACGAGCTTCTTGAGTTGTAATTAATGTCTTTTTAATGGTAGAAAATCTACCGATGCTTCATAGATCAGTTATAAGCCATTAATAAGACCAATATATTCCAGCTGTCGGGTTGTGAAAAATCTCTGTCTGGCATGTTATTGATAGTCAAATCATCACTAAAGGGTCGTCAAATCTGCATTTATGAATGCTACTAAGTCATTACAATAATCCATCAGGCCAGTGCAGTTTAATAAATTGTTAATAAATGGAATTCTGTTGCACCTTTCTAGTCTTTTTTTTCTTTTTTCTAATTCTGAAGTTATGAGTCAGTTAATGGATTATTTGAGCTTCATAAACTTATGCCATGTTTTCAAATTTTTTGCTAACGTTTCACTCAAAGAATGCTAAAAAAAAAAAAAATCACCAGTTCCAGCTCCTAAAACATGCTAATTTACTTGTGTTCTTCTAAATGTTTTGGGGTTTGATTCAAGAGTAATTGAGAAAATCATTTTTAGAATGTACGACTTGATAGTGGGAATAATCCTCAAGCTCCACTCGCTCTAGATTTTCCACGACCCAAAGGTTGTTAACGGCTTATGAATGCTCGATGAGGCTGGTAAATAATTTTAATATAGATTAATAAAAGCTATACAGGGTCTTTTATTAGACAGTGTTGCCTGATATTTTTTTTAGACATTTCTGTTCCAGCCTGCTTGTCATATATTTAGCCGTTATTTGTGCACAGCCAGCTCTGTAATGGACGTCCACATCTGTGCCAGATATGTTTGGCACCATTGTGAGAGTTGACACGGAACTTTAATTCCGTATGTTGACTAAACTGAAGGATTGCTGGGCCCTTAAGCCCACCAATGATAATGCCAAATAAAATGTAATAGCCCTAGAGCCTATGATTCATGTCTTGATCCCTGCAGCTACATTAAACAAGCATTGATCGTCCCCAACGCCCACCCTAATCCTAATGCAAAAAATAAATACCGTGTAAATTCCCCCAGCAGATATTCCTCCACTTTCTCTGGGAGACCGTGCCGAGTGTGCGCAATCAATACATGCTTTTGGGTGTAAAATAACCTTTTGATGACCAGTGAGGAAATGCAAGCCATTCAGACCGTTTCTCACACACCCTTATTGATTTCCCCATCTGTGTTCTTTTTCCCCCCACCCTTCTCTCTCGGCTCACTCCAACATGCTGCCACGCTCTCCTCTTTATTTCTTTTACAGCACATGTGGAGCTGTGAGCTTAATTGCACATGTATATTGTAGGCAGGGTGGAGCGGGACCCGCGCATTACCTTTTTAAAGTTTAGTTTCACGTCTCCTCTGCAGAGGGGGGGGGGGGGGTCTGTCCTGCTGGGTTTACTGAGCTGAGCAACTGTCGCTACAGTCGTTTCTTTTCCGGCTCGAGACGTCTTTCTGACATGTCGCCTTGTTTATGTAAGTAGAGGGGAACGTGCAGCTGTAGCTCATTTCCTTAAAACAGATCTCAAACTGGGAAAATGGTGCAAAGCATTATTCAAGGCAGGAGGAAGATACGGGAGGAGAACGATTTTGATGAAATCATTCCGCCCGAAAACGGAATCAAATTTTCTCCTCCCTGAGCTTTGAAGCAATTCAGAAAGAACTTTATACCCCTGTTTACATTCTCTAAGTATACGTGGATGTATCTGCGTGCCATTTGCTATTAGACATCCGGTTTTCTTTGCTGAACGTTCCCTATTTTCATGCAGTGCAAGGAAAAAGAGGACGCTTATTGCCTTTTAGGCATAATGGTGGTTCACAAAAAAAATCTGGACCCTGTGAAATTCCCTTAAGATACCTCCTGCATCCAAATATTTAAAACCCACGCTCCCCGGTTGTTCAATATATTTAATGGAATACGTTAATAAATCAGCCTTTTTCCACCAGAGTAAGCAGCCCCCTCTGCGGGCTCAGCTTTCTTTGTGGACTTTGGTGCCAACCGAGGGGCCAAAGATTTGTACCGGGCATCGTGGGCATTTACTTTGGGTGACGGCTTATTACCGTGCCCGTGTTGCAGCATAATCTACAATGGGGACGGAAGGCTAAGACTAATTTGCTAGGTCGTTAGGGTTAAGGGTGAATTTATCACCGGGGGGACGAGAGTCTATTGCAGATAAGCCAGTGACAAATCCAGATGATGTAGAGGGAGTGGGGTAGTTGAGTATGAAGGAGAGGGGAGGGGACGTAGAGGCAGCTTTGCACTGCAGTTCGAAGCATTTGGACATTTGTCTCTCGTCATCCGTGTTCTAGAAATGACAACAGGTTCAGGTTGTAATCCCCGCTGGATTTACAAGAAATGACGTCCGTCTTTATTAATAGTAAGAAGTGCTGAATGAAGCTGCAGGTAAACTAATCAATCCGCTCATCACTTGGATGTGTTGGCGTACATGTGCCTGGACCTTGTTGTTCATGTTGGAAATCAATATCAGCCATCGATTGTACACGTGTGGAGGGCATGAACCTTTTGTTTGAGGAGGGCGGTGAAAATCCTCAGCGCCTCACGGTAAAGGGTCATAATATATGCAAGCGTCGGAAGTGACACAGCACATTACAGCCCGTGAGCCTGTGCCGTACGTGGCTACGTGTCTGGGATTCTTTTAGCGCGTTTGCCGGGTTGGGCGGGGCAGGGGGGGGGGGGGGATGGTTGGCGGGTCCGTCCCTGCAGCAGCTGCTCCAAGACATCGTCATCACTCTCCCCGTAACGAGCCCAGGGTGAGATGGGAAGGTTGGGCGGCGAGGGGTGGGGAAGAGCCGCCTCGGCGTTGAGGGAAAAACCCTGCAGTGACACAAGCTGTCTACATGGACACGTGTGAGCGCCAGACTTTCTGAGGCTCCTCAGGTGAGCCCATGAAGTGTCCTCATTAATGGAGTTTCACAGTCTTAACTTTTACAGACACCGGATCTGACTCTATCTATTTATATATCTAATACTATACACCTGTCATGTATAGTTAGATGTCATGCAGACCTATGGTAATGTACTGTATTGATGATCTCACCGTCAGTGAGAAAGTACAAGTGAAATAAATAAACCCGTAGCAGTGTTTGACAATTTTGTCACAGCACATCATAATTTCGTGCCCTCGCTCCTCGACTCACTTCATAGCAGGCGATGACACCTAATCGGCCGCAATTTTTGTTAATCAGCGTAAAGATCCCTGCAATTCCTTAACCGCAACTGCTTCTTTTCTTCCCCTCTTCTTCTATTTCTCAGGGCCGAAGAACCTGGGCAGAGAAAGAGGCAATTAAGCTAATGCAGTATGGGTGTCATAAGGTTGTAGATATTTCAAGAGCAGAGCAATTTACCACTTGGAAAAAAGAGGAGAGGGCTTGCATAAAACCTTCCACTCTCTCCCAGATTTATTATGCTTTTAGTTGTTATATGTGATATAATTAGCGGTAGGTGCCAATAAGGCTCGCGGCTCAAGGACGTGGTCATCGCCTGGCCATCTGTCATTAATTGCATTCTCTTGTTATGCGGCAGGCGGGCCGGCGAGCGGGCAGGCCCAAGGGGGAAGAGTTGAGCGGTGTGTCACAAGACACATCACACCACAGGTGTGGATTGAACATTTATGTCACTGTGGATCTGCGCTTTAGTGGGTAAAAAATAGGACGGTAGACTTGTCCTAGAAACAAGTTTGAAGTGAAGAACTGAGCCCTGGATGTTCCTTCCGATTGTGACTTTTTGTGGATTTTTATTGGTTGGATTCGGGAGGAGTTCAAATTTCGGACTCGTGCAGAGCTGTTGTCTTATCATTAGGAGAAATAAAAGCCTTGTTTTGTGTTTTCAGGAATTTAATCAATAATGCTTTCCACAAAAAAAGAAAAAAAAAAAACTCCATCATGAGACGGTAAAAGGCGATCCAATTCCAGAAATGCGACATTGTCACAGCCAGCAGCCCATTTATAGCCTTATCAAGTCATTTGGCTGTGTCATCTTCATTAAGGAGCAAATGGGTGTAGAACTGCAGAGGGCAGCACTGATATGTGCAAAGAACGCCCCCCCGAGTGCCGTGTTATATGTGAAAAGGGAGGGGAGATCTGACTGCAAATTTTCCCGTAGTGCTCACGCACGGCGGCAGCATGTATGACTTATGTCTACAGAGCAGCCAAGCTGGCTCTTAATCTACTCTTTTTAATCAAGAATCTGGGCCTCGCTCGCTTTATGGCTTTCGTTTTATGGGCTTTACATTAGCGTGTAGTCTGATCTCTGAGTGAGAACAGGACATCACAACACGCGGAGAATACAAAGCGGCTGATCTTACATTTGCCACCTCAAGTAATGGACTTGTTTCTTTTTCCGTCCTGGAGAACGCCGCCGATATTGGTGTTCCTAGTGCTTTTTAACAGCTTGTTTCTATGCCTCAGCGGCATGACAGTAACACCCTTTATCAAGAGCTGTTAAGGTGCACTGTGAAAATTTAAAAGCAGGTGTGAAAAGCTTCTTATAGGTCAAATAAACCTGGTGTCAGGCTGATGTGGTCTACTCAGTCTTTTAATTCAAAACCGAGTACAGTTAGCTTACCCACAGCCAAGTAATGGAATAGCTACAGATAACACCATCAGCAGTACATTATAACCGTTATATAAGAAAAAACACTGCAAATTTATTAATTTTAGATGCAGCAATTCCCCTTTCTGGTAGGAATTTGTCATTTTTTCCACACATAAATACAATATCCTGCAATATTCACATTTGAGAAATGCACAATTTATAAATCAATCATATAGTCTTACAAATAAATGTGCTACCATAGCACAAAGGACCAAAATTGTATAATAGAATGCGCAGAATAAAAGGTAGCTGCTGAAGACTGCAGTGCATGAAGATCTTGTATTAGACTTGTATTAGTCCACACCCTCCAACAGCGTGACACTGATGTTTGCAAGCTTAATGGGATTTGATCTAAATTTGGAGGGATCATGTCTCGCTTGTATTTAAAATTTCGGATGACAGATACCTGGGCAAATTGCTACTTTGCGTAGCTTTCTGACAATGTGTCATGACAAGGAAGACTCACTGCTGCCAAGAAGGACACGAGACTCGGGGTCTATTTTAGGGGAATCGGGAGGGGGAACGGTACCATGTCCTCCTCTCATCAGCCGGCGCGAGTAAAAGCAAGATGGCACCCCGTGGTGTTGTTGAAGGACAGGTGGGGAGATGAGTTCCTGACACACTTTGGCATGTGCACGCAAAATCGCCCGTCATGTCAGGGTTTGACAGCGCTCATTTTGTCGGTGAGGGTTTGACTTGACAGGTTGGCAGAGATGCAAATGATCATTTCCTGTGCCTTCTTTTTTTTTTTTTGATTCCATGAAAGCCAAAGGTTGGCAGGCGAAAGTTGCTTAAGCATTCATGACTGTAAGACTGGATTGCCTGGCCCATTTTGGGGCGAATTGATGGACTTGTGATTGACAGATTTTTTGTGGAAGACTACATGTAAACAAATTGGCAAGGTCAGAGTCAATGTGTTTGAAATCTTGGAGGTCTGGTGAAAATGGGAATCCTTTACTTGTTTGATTGGCTCACCATCAAACGCAAACGTTGCATCACGTATATTGCTGAAACTGTTCATCTTAATCTTCGAATCCTGAATAAATTCAATGAATCTGCAAATCGATTAATCTGAGACATCCTGAGATTTGTACATTTTTTTTAAAGTTTTTGTTTAAGAGGGTGCAGAAGAATAGACACAGAAATGGCTCACTGATGGGCTGGGGAATAGCAGGCTGGGATACACCATCTGGCCTATTCTGCATATTCTTTCCATTTGAATTGCAGATTGGAGGTAGACAGAAATTTTGGAACCCAAGCAGTGGCAGACTTCTCGGGGAAACGACCAAAGCAGAAACAACAAACTGTTTGAAGACGATCATTTTAGTCAACAATACTGACGACAAAGACTAAATTAAGAACTAAGAAAGATGTGACTTTTGTTGTTTTGGTGTTCAGCAGCAAATGCAAAGAGTTGCCAGGGTTCTCTCTTACGGCATTGTCAAAGCAACTCATAAATCTCATCAAACATGAAATATGCAATGCACTATTCTAATTTCAGAGGTACAGCAAATCCAAAATGTGATTAGCCTAGCTTAGCATAAAGGCAACTAAAAATGGCAAGCCTGGCATTCTCCAAATTCTGAAATACACCTATCAACAGCTCTAAAACTCTCTAAAACTAGTTTCATCTTTAATTTGTACACAAGTATGCTTTAGAAGTGAGTGCTAGCTTTTTCCTTAGCCAGCTGGATAGATATAACTGACTACATTCATCACCTACCTGTTCTTATGACTTAGGGTTAGTCATCTACATATGCTAAATTTTCTAAGTGATCAGCTATTCTTTTAATCTTTCACTTGCAAGAGCAATATATTCAATCATTTCAAGTTAGTCCTTATGTGCAGTGGTTAGCACTGTCCCCTCACAGCAAGGTTTCTGTGCAAAGACTGGTCCAGGATGTACCCTGACTTGCGGTGTACCCGGCTTCTCGCTCCAAGCTCCCATAACCCTGATAAGAACAAGCAGTTACAGGAACTGGATAGATGGATGGATGTTGGTTCTTTTGTCAAACACAGATTTTGAATTTGACTTGTTTTTTGACCTTTCAACTAGATCTCATGGTCTTCTTCAGCAAAGGGAGTTTGCTTAGTTGTTGTTTAGTCACGTCACGACAAACCCTGTTTCTATTTAAGCAGAGATTCTTTAGTCAAACTAGTTTGTAGCAGAATCCCTCTTTTAAATGTGCTGATTCATTTTCAGTACAAGTATTGTCAATGCAATTTAATCAAGTTTGTGAACCTCATTTCTGTGGTTATAAACTGCTGCACTTTATCATCTGCCTTAATTATTACAGCCGTTCCATTCCCGAGGATTTTAGTTTCACATATCTGAGATGAGTGTGGACCCAAACACTCCCATCATGGACAATTTCAAGGACTTTGTTTTACTTAACACTTTAAAAATGTCGGCTATAATGTGCAACTGTGGTCAATGTTTATGAACAGCCATAAAGCCAAACTTAGTGTAGCGTCAAAGCCAAGCTATTATACAATAAAAGTTAATATCCATGAAGAGAGGAGAAGAGAGGAGAGGACAATGCAATCATTAAATAGGAAATTACTGCTGTGTCAATCAAATGGGTGCTGTGCATAGTAAGAGTATAGTAGTTATTACTGTAAAGTTAAAACTTATCTGGCAAAAATTGAGAAATAGCTGTTTTTATGTGGCCACGAAAAAAAAGGGACAAATGTGATGTGGTACAAAAAGCAAACCTGAAGTACCTTTGTGATGTCTCAGAAGTAAAACACTTAATAACACCCCAAGGCATTGAAAAACAGATCTGTGGAGTAGTTTTGAGAGGGAGCCAGAATATATGAAACTCTCAAAACTTGGCCACTGACTCAGAGCAGACATAGGAAAAATCAATAGAAGAAGATGCCCTATTTTCCCGTCGTCTTGAAAACAGATATATATATATATATATATATATATATATATATATATATATATATATATATATATATATATATATATAAATCCCTAACCTCAAAGGTTAATGCCTGTTCTCTCAGCCTATGTAGGAGCACTTGAGCCTGGGGACACAAGGTCTGATAGAAACGGGAACTGGAATGGAGTGCACATGGTCAGGAACATCTCTGGCATTTCATCCTCCTCTGGAAGTGATGTAACGTTGCCCTGACATTACTCAACCCCGAGAAGATGAATCAGGTGCAGACAGCGCCTGAGCCACAATGCAGTATCTAGTTTTTGAGGCCATAAACGTGCGAGTGTATTGAGGAAGTCAAGTGGGTTTAGGTTATATACACAGATTTACGGTTGATTTGATTAAAACACGTTAAAAAATGGCATATCCAAGAATTCAAATTGTTTAAATGAGGTGAGAGAAAGTGCACACCTAAATCCTTAATCTGTGGTCATTTATAAAACACTCTCTTTATAGCATTATTCAGCGCTAAAAGCAGAACACCAAGACAATGAAGAATTCTCAGTTGGTCGCAGAGTATAAATCTTTTCTTGCCCTTGACCTAAAAGCTTTACCGTATTTTAAGTTGCATGGTTTGAGAGGTTGAAGTAATAAGAGGTATTATCTGAATGAGTATCATTGGGTGCCAAGTGGGTTATGGCCACTTGATGTGGGTGGCTTTCAAGAGGCAACACTGCAGTGCAGCTGTGTACGCATCAGGTATCAGCATTAACTGTTTCCTGGCTTTCGGCTCAAGGTCCCAGCTACTGTACGCCTTTGTGGCAACTTCATCAAAAGAGCTTTGAATAACATATTCTTTTTGCTGATTACATAAAGCAATGCAACCCACGCTTTCCAACGGCTTTAGACACCTACTTCTTAAAAAATGCTTTGGGGAATGGTACTTTTAAAAGAGCAATTATTAAGCACCTTGCATGTGCAGGGAATAATAATCCCTTGGTGTGATAGGTCATAAACATGTCACATTTTGGACTTTGATTCAATGAGCTTTCTAGCAAGTAAGGGAAGACTAGTGCAGAGAGAGGCTGGAGAGCAGGCTGACCTCAGAAAAGGACACACAGCTAGCTGCCACAGACATCAGATTACACTTTATCACATTTTAAGGACTGGGACCTTGAAATAATGCACCTTTAATATAATTACCTGCCAATAGCGCAGGAAGGGGAAAAAAACACACACATCTTTTGAGTGTCACCTCATATCTGGCCTGAGCCTCGGTGAGCCATTTAGAATTTCTGCTGCCGTAAAATCTTTTTGTCCTGCTAAACTTGATTTTCGTTTGAATCGGGGACCTTAAGCGGAGCCCAGGCTTTTAATCCAAGACGGAACCGCTGAATTAGGTATTTCCCTTATCAGTATTCTTTGATAAGGTGTGTAGAATTGGTTCAAAAGGTGTATTGATTAAGGTAAGTATAGAGAAGTGATAAAGTAGCTTATTTCATTTCGCAGCCTTTCTGAAGAATCGGAGATATCAAGGATGAAAAATGATGCTATATCAGAAAAGCCGCAGACTGAATCAATTTTAGGGAATTTTGCATAGTTTTAATAGTATAAAGTGGCTTTATTTGCACAAAAACTAAATAGTTTCCCTGACAACACTAATCTCTAGCCTGTTAATCAGACTGAACTGCCACCATTTCATTTCATTACTCATTCAGCCTGACATTGTGTTCGTGCAAGCTCATTTCAAGGGTAGAGGTAAGCAGCATTATTGCATTATTAGAAGTTACAGTAGCGGTCTGAAGCGCTACATCTGTGTTATGTCACTGATTTTTCTGTTGCTATTTGTCAATAGTGGCACTTTGTGGCGAGGTAGCTAAATGGAAAGATGATCTACAAATATCTAATTGGTTTCCTCAATCAGTTTAAACAGCTACTGCAAGTTAGAAAACACAGTGCTGGACCTATTTGCTAACAAGATGGAGGGCGGCGATTCAGATGACTGGAAGTGAGCTGCGTGCGCTGAAGCCATGCCCACTCCTGGGAACAGTCAAGCAGCCATTTTGAAGCGACTGAAACGTGTCGGATGAGTTCAAAAAGGACCGCCCACAAAATCCTGGACTGAAAACTGTTTGAAACTCTAACTCCACATTTCAGTACAATATGTTTTCAGCAACTATTCCACCATTTTTAATGTATTTTGATTAAATAGAATGTAGAATTGCCTTTACATGGTCCTGAAAGAATAACTAAATGCCAGACTGAAAATCAGAGTTGACTCTGATTCAAGGTTTGTGGATGTGGTCGGGTGTGCCTTGTGGCACATCCTGAAGTATGCTTCTTTTTCTGCTAAATTTTTATTAGCAGAAGATTTTTATATAACCAGCAAGTAAAACACATTCCAAAGTAGCTTGAACCCAATGTATATCTGTAGAATTTCTGAAAACGGTGTGTCCAAGGTGAATCCTCGAACATAAATGAATCCTCGAACATTAAGCTAATGTGAAACATTATCCTGCTCCATGTATAAGCTCCTGCTATTCCTGTTGGGGTCAGCTAGATGTGTTTGCCTGGCCGGATTATAACTTGATTGGCTCCCTTGGTAATGATCTGCATTAGCTCCATTATTGGAAACTATAAAACTCAGCAGAGAATGGACTGAATCTTGTTAATGTCAATTTCCGTAATGTTAAAAGCACTGAGGTAGATATCTAAAGGGAGATGTAGCGGAGAGACAGAGAAGGAAAGGGGAAAGAGATGTTCTGATGCACTGCAGCAAAGCGAATGCGTATCTAATCTGACACCTAGCACTACTGGCTAATGTCTTGGTAAAGCATAAGTGGATCATTTCTGCCCTTAGAAAATTTTCCCCGGTGCAGTTTGAAAGAGTCTGTAAAATCCTTGTGCCTTTTCGCTGAACTGTGCCCCCTGTTTTCTACCGTTTGTGTAATATTTTCTCTGTCTCCGGCTTTATTGATTTCAGATTACAGTTGCTTTATGTTTCCCTGTATCCCGCACTTTGGTACAATGAGATACCTCGCAACGCTGCCTCGTGTAGGTTTCCAGCTCATCAAGCCCAGGGGCTGTTTATAGTCCTCCGTTGAATTGTTTCAAATGTCAACCCGAAATCCTTGAAGCTACACTGTTCAGCGGTGTATAGGATGTGTGCTTTTATATGAAACCCGTGTCCAAGTTGATGCATTAGGTGGGAGGAGCGCGTGCATCCATCACATCTTTGCTTTGTCATGGCTCATAGGAAAGTATGTCGCTGGGTGGGGCGTGTGCTAGGTTACCCTGCTTGCCGACAGCGACACAAACATCATAATCTGCCTCTTTTCTTCAAGTCTACAAGGTCGGAATAAACAAATCACTATCTTTTAACTATTTATAGAAGTTTTTTCACTGTGAAGGTTAAGTACAGAAAACTCAGTACTCAAACTGCCTCGACTTTGCAGTAAGGCTCGGGCGAATGCTTCATCAAGAGAGTGACTCACCCCTTAATGTATGCTTTCATATGTAAATGTTTGACCAATATATCATTTAGGGAACAGTAACCACTCCTTTTAGCATTCGCCAGACTAATCACATATAGGAGGCGAGAGCCAACAATGCGACGAAGCTGCAAGTCAACAATTACCCAGCGGATGGTGGAAATGACAGGGTAGACGTCAGCCGTTCCCGTGTCCCCACTCGCCACGATTGATGAGTTCATTTATCTCTCCCTGGCCTGTCTTCTGCCTTTACGCCCCTCTGTTGCTATGAAAATGAATAGCCCCCGTAAAATGGAGAAATCATGCCCTGAAAAAAACCTGTCTTTACAATACCACAGAGGCATATTTATTTCATCTTAAAGGGGAGGTTTGAGGTCACCCTCCAGTCCTTCCCCAGTGACATTTTCCAACTTGACATTCTGTGACATTTCCAGTTAAATATTGCTGATATTCCTGCAGAGGAATTAAAAGCATGTCTAAAAGGGACACCAGCATTAAAGCGCTCTCTCTTTCTCCCTTCTCTCTCCCTCTCTGTCTCTTCATCACGAACTGTTTACCTCGTCTTCATGCAGCAACACGGGCTTACGTACACTACCTACTAAGTGCGGTTGACTTGCATCTCCAGGTATTAGGAGAAGTCATTTTTAATCCAAAAGGATTACCAAAAATTCTACCACCAAGAATATACAGGAGGCAGATACAAAGTATGTGACTGGAGACAGCTTATGATGCTATTTTGAGCAGAAATTCAAAGATGATGCAGTTACATACCGAGTAGCACATGAGCAAGAGAGACAGAATAGCCAGAACAAATGTCCTACATGGCTGTAAGTAGATCGGATGATGAATCTGAAGACTCCTTGTGCTGAATATAGTTTCTGTGACTGTATGTCAAGCCTCAAGATGATTTCGAGACAAATCTAAAATAATACGTGTTAACAGCTTCAAACTTAGCCCTGTTACGTTATCGTGTTTACAAAGTGAAGATTTATATTGCAATAGGTTGCAGGTCACATATTAATATATACCTTTACGTAGCTATTTCTTACTAGACAAACTTCCAGTTGTACTGTTGCATTACTAACCAAACTGTCCACTTTAACGTTAGCTTGCTAATACTGTCTAGCCTATGACCTGTTTAGACTGAAGACGGTCAATATGTTTGATTAAAGTGCTGCTTGGATTCAGTTCAACAAAGAAAACACGGCATGCCTCAAATTATAAAGCTTTATGTCTTTAATATTATCCCAAAGGACACATTATCGGCTAGGTTAGCTTATTCTCTTCCCTTCTTCCCTGCTAGCTAGCTTGTGATGCTACAGTGACTTCCTGTTTATAGTTTACTACAGAGATAGTTAATAAAAGATATGCCACACTGAAAAGTCATTTCCTGTATGCATGTGACATGGGTTTAGCCACAGATGCTTCCCTTTAATTGAACATGAATTCTTTCGCCCCATAAGTCATCGAAGTAAATATCGGACTCCTTTTTCACAAGCCACATATCTTAAAACACAATGATAGTAAAATGACAGATTCAGACAGACAAATCAGCAGAAAATTAACTTTGTGTCGTGTCTCGACACACTCTGGATGTGGCAACGCAGAAATTTCTTTGCTGGCGCTGAATCATCGGCCCGGTTTTACCAAAAGATGATTTTTTAACAACTTGACTAAAACTTCGAAATAACTTTCTGAACCATCTCTGGCACAACACAATCTGAGATTGGGGGTGAGAAGAACATACCCACTTAGGAGGGAGAAGTGTATACTATTTCATATCACTGCCGGAGATTGCAGTGCGTGATCTTCTACACAATATTAAAGTCAAGCCAAAGCTCATGCATTTGTTAAACTCAAAGTGAGCAACCAGATTTATTGAAGTAAATCACCAGTTTGAAAGTAGCTTGTAGCCACGAAGAACTTACTAATGATTTTACAAACGGGCGCTGCAACCCCATTTGGTGCAAACTATATTGGTACTGTTTGTCAGCCATTAAAAGTGCAATCTTAATTAATGTTGACAATCACCTGTCAGCCATAAGTCTTTTACTTCTATGCCTCCTCGGGGTTGCATGATTTAGCTTGTCACTCACTAAGAATTTCATCAGTAGGACCTCTGCTCTTAGTGACAGTGCTTTGTGCATGCAAGGTCCTTTAAGTGTTTCCTATTGATTCATTAGACCATTAGCTCTGATGCACCACAGAAGCCCTAAAAGCTGTTACTGACATGCTATCAACTGTCATTAATTTACTTTAACAAAGCTCCTTTGTATATTTAGTCATCATGATTCACATCTTTTCCCACACTAATATGATGTGAGCATGACTTACTGCTCCCACTGTCAGAGAATGGGGTTTGTGTGTCATAACACATCAATATATTATGTGTTTAAGTATCTCATTCTGGCACAAGATACGGAAACAGTGCTCCACGTACAAGCAGCTGTCTTAGCATTGTTTGAATTGTGATTATGACTGTTTACACACTTTTTAATAAATGTATGTACGTGCGTATTGTACATATTTCTTGATTTAGCTTGTATGTACGTGTATTACAAATCTATTGCTCAACCAGGAATCCATGTTTGAGATCACTGGAGCATGGCTTATTGATATTTGAATAATACTGATCAGTCAGCGTAAACTGTCAGATCCAAGTAAGGATGAAAATGTGAAAAAAAATGATTGAAGAAAATATAAAAATGGAAGATGTGCTTGAATTTGGTGACTGTATTTTACATTTTTTTCCCCATAAACCTGCAGTACATTATTTTGTATTTTTTGGGCATCTGGGAAGTGCGGCAAGCTGTAAATACAATACAGACATTTTGTCACCTAATAGACAATGTAAAGAACGGATGTCATATCCATGCTGTCGCCCATAGGCTTCTGAAAAGCTGCTTTGAAGCTCGGAGTGTGGTGGCTCTCGCTGTTTGACAATCCTGCCTCTGCCGACTCCCAGCAACAGGTGAGTTAAATAGTAATTCGGACTCAGTACACTTGTCATGAACGGGGAAATTAGCTATAGAGACCAAAACTGTTTTTTGTACCAGCCTGTAAACATGTTTATTTCTGCTGTGAAGTTGGACATTTGTACATGGGGACTTATGGAGACTGGCTTGTTCTGTAGCCAGCCTCAAGTGGACGTTTGAGGAACTGCAGTTTTTGTCACTTCTGCATTAGTTTTATTTCACAGCTGCGGAGATTGCCGCTTGCTTATAAAGTTGATATGTGTTTGCAAAGACTTGCAGGTCATGACAAATGTGCGTCCAATATTCACTGTCCCTTTAGTCTAATCCTCTGAAAGCAAACCTTCATTAACATAAACATATTGATGCAAGCAGCTTTAAGCTATTTCCAAATAGCTGTATGAGAAGTGTGGTGTTTGAAGTGAATTCTTTCACATCGAGACTTAACTTTTGGCTTTTTTTTTTTTTTTTTGTCACTGTGCTCTTTTTGTCCTTGGTGGCAAAGCCAGCCTCTGTATCCAGCTCGGACTGATTCATGTGCCACATCTCCACTCCCCACACATCATCCACACTCATCACAAAGAATCTCTCTGTAAATAATCCGTGATAAATATGGTACTACACCCACCTATAAATCTTTGTCATTAGAGGCCTCAGGATTGCATTTTCTATTTCCATTGCCAACGTGATAATGATCAGCGCTTAGGGCTGCTGAGCAAAAAAAAAAACATAAATGCACAGAATCTCAAAGCCTTTAAATAGGAACTTTTATCGCAGGCTGAATTCTGAAGAGCTGCTCTAGTCTGCATGGTCGAGCATTTTAACATTTGGACGGAACGACGGAGTCAGATCGGCGGCAGGAGATTGTAATTGATTGTAATCAAAATGTAAAGTAAGCCTGAGCCATCTCAGCTAATGGATTTAATAGTTTATTTGACTGGAGAGGTGAATCAATCTTAAGATATTGACCACGGGATCCTGAAGGATTAAGGATGGGCCAAGGGGTCGTAGGGCAAAGCAGTGTGTTTGCTGCAAGAGGGCTAGTGCTTGGATAAGGTCCTGAGTTCTAAGCAGTTTAGCATATTGAATGGAAATTAACCTTCCTCTGAGGGAGAGCCCAAGACAAGCAAATCCTCTTTCATTTGTTAATTCATTCATTAGTCCAGGAATGACAAGACTACTTAAGACATTCTGATGCTCCGTTTGCAAAAGTTTGCCAAAGACAAAATTCTTTCGATAACTCACAGAGAGCTGTTTACCACGTCCTGCAAGTGGGACGTTATTAATATTGGATAGACTTCATTTCGAAATGCAAACACGGAAAAACTTACGCATTTATAGCCACGCTGTGACTGCATAAAGGGCTTGCCATCAGATTTATGTGTGCTCTCACCCTTGCCAGGTTCCACTGTGAATATTTCCTTGAGGATAATGCAGGATCAAGTGCTCATGACTGACATTATAAGCATGTCGGTGATGGAGGGCGTCGGCAGTTAGAATCCCCTCAGCGCAACACAGACAATAACTTCTCTTGCAGCCAGTGTCAGAACCAATCAATGGCACAATTAGAGAAAAAAACAAATAAAAAAAACAAATAAAAAAAACGTTGAGTGAGTAAAATGTGAATTATGAGCGCTCGCAGTCTTCAGCTTGCATCCGTGGGTATATACGCATGTGGCATATTTCCTCAGCAAATGGAGATGAACCACCAACCTATCTATTTACGTGCTGTTGACGCTGGCACCCGACCATGCAATCAACACGGCACGCTCGCTTCAGTTTGCAAAATTAGAAGTGAAATTTTTGATTGTGCCATTAAAGAGGGCCCTCATTATGACTTGGCAAGGACAATTTGCATGCTCTATTCCACAGAATCTGAATGAGGCTCCAATCAATTATGCTCATTATCCAGGCAACTGATTGGTATGTGGTCAGACACGCGCCCCGCCGAGGTACCGCCGTGGTTACCGGGCAAGCTAACAACACGCGCGCAAAAAATAATAGAAGGGAAAGAAAACATAACTTCAGCAGCTGGCCCTTTTTCTTACATGTGTGAAAACATGCTCCCCTTACCGGGAGCGCACACACACACTCAGAAGACAAAGAAACAGTGCATGTGTGTAATGCACGACGGCGCCGCTGTTAAGTTAATTAGCCGTTTAAAGCATTTTAAGTAGGGTTTCTTTGTTTCGTTGTTTCTCGCCCCCAAAAATGTGCCTGCGTAAATGTGTTGAGCCATCCAGGGCTCACATGCATATTGAAAGTGATGAAGACAAATGTGCAACCCTCATTAAAACATGTCCCTTATTAGATTGAATTAATACAAGAAAGGGGCAGGGCAGTCTGAATTATAGTCACATGAATATGAATAGTTTCCGATTCTGATATATATGAGGATATGGAAGTGCAAATATCAACACTGGTGTCTATGAAGAAAGGAAAACTTAATTACAGTGACTTTCTTAGCATGTTTTTTCTCATTTTTGATTTCCTGTGGTTAATTGCTTTTGCAGTGAAGCCATACTGTATGTATTTTGAGACTGCTCTTTGACATATGTTTGACATGTATAAATAATAATGAAATGTCTGTATTTGTTGCTGTTGTAAAGGCTTTAGATGCCTCTCTGTAGGCATTACCAATTTGCTTTGTTTTTTTTTTTTAGAGCGTAATCATTAATCAAAACGTCGATCAACAAAAGAATAATTACCAACTCTTTAGATAATTGTCCAATCAACTGAAGGTAATTCTTTTAAGCAAAAAAACTTTAGCATCTGCAGCTGAGGATCGCAGGTTTTGGACTTTTGGTCAGACAAAGCAAGACATTTAAAGATGGACTCAAGAAAATAATTGGGGGATTAATCAGAAATTAAAATAATTGTTAGTTTCAGCCCTAGCATTATTATTACTCATGACACACCTGAGTCTATTTGAATCTCATGTACCTGATGAGGAAATGTTAACGAGCAGATGTCAGTGTTGCTCTTTCGTAGGTTACTGATGTGATAGTGTTCCATTATTATTCATTACGTAAGACCGAAACCAAAAACTTTTAATAAATATTATTAACTTTGTTGTGTTTGTTACAGTTTGTGGAGTTTAGCACAGAGTGGAGACACGCATACAATCAGCTAGCTAAAATGCTATGGTAATGCTATACATCGTAATTTAAAGCCCGTGTAAAGTAGGGATAAATATGTTTGTCAGACCAAAGAAGAAAGTGTTATTAACCACACAGCCAAATTTGAATGATTAAAAATATTGACAGGTTTATGAAATTAGGTGTCAGAATCAGGTAAATGAGCAATATTCTCAGCTCGAGGACTGTGGGGGCGTGTCCACTGAATGCGCTGAAGCCATGATCATTTTCCATGAGTTCAGAAAATGACATGACTAACTCTGAAACACTCTGCAAGAGATGAATTAATCTCTATCTCTCTGCTCAGGGTCCAGGGATATGCTCAGGGTGGCCTCAGCGTGTCATTGAGCCACCCTTTAAGGACCGCCCACAAAATCCTTGACTGAAAACTGGTGAAAAACCTTTTAAACTCCACATTTCAGTAATATATCTTTCAAAGTCTTTTCACATGTTTTCAGCAACTACTTTACAACATATTTAATGTGTTTTGAAAGAAATCTCAGAATTGCCTTTACAGTCTTTAAACAGTTGCAATATTAAGTGTCTTTATACTCTCTGATGTGTTTCAATCATTCTTCTCTCCAGTTAAATGTCATAACTGCCACCACTCGTCAATGCCAGACTCCCATTGGACACACATTAGTGTGGTCAGTGTTTTAGGGGTCTAAATTTAACTTAGTTGAACTTTGGCTCCAAAACCAGCATACGACGTATCAACATATGCACACTGGCCTTGTTGAGCTTACTAATAATAGCAAACTTGGATAACATGTTTATATCAATATCATAATATGAAGAAAACTGAGATTTACTGTGTTTGTCTTCCAAACACACGCCAGGTAAAGGTTACATGCAGTGAACAGCAGTGACAATGATACCTAGCAAAGACTGTCTTTGATATTCTACAAGTCAGTATAATTTTTATCAGGGAATCTTAGCAGTGATGTACTGTAACTGCTGGCAGATGTTAAAAAGGTTGCTCCCGCCCACACACTGTATGTGTATTGTAGACGAGAGACGTTTCACCCACCACCTGAGTTTAAATATTAATAATAATGTAAGCGACCTGTGTTTGGCCGAGTTTTTGTAGCTTCAGAGGAATCCCCCAGTGAGCTTCCCCTAACAGCCAGGAGAAGTGCTTTGCGAACATAGTGCCCACAGACACTTTGCCAACTTGAGGAAATGCCTTGGCAGTTATTAGATAAGGTTTCCTTCGACTTGTGGTGGCCTAACCAGACTGCTCTCCTGCCACCGGCTCAGCTAGGCTGCAGGGCAATATTTGCTCTCATGAGTATCTCCCAAGATCATGCTGCTATTGGCAGGTTAAATGACTGGACAACAGCCAAAAAGCATGATGGCCTGCCACAAATCAGCTCACCCCTCTGGCAAATATGCTTAAGAAGAGAGGCACAGCCAGGGACGGAGGCTGCATTTCAGTGTTTCTGGACCCCCCCCCCCAAAAAAAACAAAAAAAAAAACACGGTGGCCTCAGCAATCAATGTTGGATTAACCTCTCTCATCAGAGAGATATGTGCAGCCTCGATTTTTAAGCTACCGCCGCTTATGTTTTGTGCATTAAACCACAAATGCCGTGATTGCTTTGCCTATTTGTGCTCGTCTATAGAGAGTTGTTCTCGTTGACAGAGCTATTAGTCTGAGAGATACCACAAAATTCATCATAGTCACCCTGCGGTTGTTTCACAAATTCATCATTTCATTACTTTTCCACAGAGGGTGGCGGCGGTGGCAGGGGCTGGGGTGGGGTGGGGCGGGGCGGTGGGGGGGTAGCAGGCACCATGTTCGTGATAGCATCAAATTCCCAGATGAAAACAAAACACAGCGGCGCGCTGCTAGGCTGTTGGCTGATGGCGGCGGCGGCGGTGGCGTTGAAATAAAATCACCAGTAATCGCCAAAACAAGGGCAGGAATTAATATGTAAATTTGTGAGTGCTACCTTAAAAGGTTTTCATTATATCCTGATCAGAAAGCCATTTATCTCAAGGCCCTCAATAAGTCTGGCCTCCTAATCTGTTGGACAGATAATTAATATCTACTTATTGAGTAAATGAAAGTCATTATCTTGATTTCCTTCAGATAATTTATCTCTCTGCGCCTCACAGTGAGGACGCTTTATAGCGCGGGCCACTTTACCTCAGCAGGTATTAATTACAGTCTTAATGTTTGCTATTAGCTATTATTTATTTATTTACATAATCCGTGCTCCCTGTCAATAATAACACAAACAGCATCAAAACAATATTTGAGGGCTATTAAGATCCGCGCACGTTCAACAGAACTCCTGACCGTTTGGAGCTGCTCCTTCTCCTCCTCCTTGCACCACAATCAAAATGTTCCTCTTTTCTTCCATTACAGTGCCCCCACATCTCTAAAAAGCCCACTCTCAAATGTAGATCACAACTCGCGGAGCACATCAGGACGAGAAACCATGGCAACCAACATACATATATTGATTGCTGCATTCACTGACTACATACAGGCAGTTCATAAACGGTTTTGCTGCATTAACGCGGGGCACAAAAGAGAGGCTGTAATTTGGAAATGTGTGTCTTTTTAAAAAAAAAAAAGAAATAATGTTATAATTACTGATTTTCACATCTCACATTTACATAATAAATGCAGCCATGCCCGGCTGGTATTTCGGAGCCCGCACTCTAAATGTCACGCGCTGATGTGCATGAAGCATGAATGGTCAATGATTCAAATAATTTTGGACAACTTTAAACATTGTTTTAATGGAAACACTTCTTCACAAATTTAACTGGTCACTTCCAGTAAATACAAATACAAATCTAAATCATTGAGTTGTACAGGGAGGGGATCTGATCCTGGATACTTTGCGGTTTGCAGATTAAAAGAGATTTGCAGGTTGGTACCAGTAAGAGCGTCTCTTTTAGGAGGGGTTGTTCTTTCTGATTTAGATCTGTAAATTCTCACACCAAACATCGGCGAGGATCATTTAAATGTGTAACACTGCATCTCTTTAACATACATTTTCTTCTTTTTCCTGTCCTTCCTTGTGGGATTTGGCTCAGCAGCGACTCTGTATCCACATCCTGCTGTGAGCCCTTAGGGGTGAGTGGAATCCGTGGTGCTTATCACCCAGGTGGACATCCAGCCGGAGAGCCTTCCTCGGCCGGGCCAGGCGCGCCCCGCTGGCAAGCCTCTGGCCGGGTGCCTTGGCTCGACTGCTCCTTGTCGTCTCGCTCACTGGGTGGGCTGCGGGTGGTGCTCGCTGACGGGGGGTTGTCCCTCTGCCCAGCGGAGGCAGGGGTGGAAATAAAAAAAGCAGTGTGACTTCTCATCTAATGGGCCGAGGCATTACCGTGAGATCGTGCAATTGATGGTGTTGTTCACACTTGTGTGCAAAGCCAAGCAAACATACAGTTGGTGGCTGGCAGGGTTGCGTGGGTTTTTTTTTTCACGCCTCGGGCTTAAATTTAAACCCACTGTTCAGTAGTAGCCATTGTAGCTGTCCTGATTTTAGTCTGCATCTGCCCTACATTAATGCTGCGGATTATTGTTTGTTGCAGATCAGTGCGCTGTCAAACAAAACTCAAGTGCTCTCAAGCAAGTAGTGAGAAGCAAACTTGGTTTTAACTTTTTTTAAAAATGAACTAAAAATGCAGCAGCAGAAACAAGAGGAGCAATAACCATCATGTAAAAATAGTACATGCGGAGGGTGAAAGTTTCTTGAAGGAACAGTTTGGAACATTTGGAAAAATATTATATCACTATAAAAACACAAACACTTACACACATACAGATTAAATAAACTAAATCTTCCTTTTCTAAGAACTAAGTTAAATGTTTCCCTCCTCTTTGTGTCTTTATGCTAAGCTAAGCTAACTACAACTTGGCTGTAGCCTTTTATCTAACAGACAGAAACGAGAATGGCGTCAGTCTTTTCATCTGACTCTTGACCAGTGACCAGTATAAAGAGTGGACAGAGCCTGAGGGACGTCACCAGTAGATTCTTGAGGCGCTGTTTCGAAAGCTGAAAATAGGCACCACTGGCCAACGTCATGTTGCTTTGCTGCTTCCTCCGCCTCCCGGCTAATCTGAATATCGACAAAGATATAGATAATTGGTGAACCTAAGGTTGGCCGAGTGACACCTGGGGTGCTTGCATAAGCCATCTGTAACGGCACATACCTGTCAATCAAAGTGGCCAAAACTGTTTTTTGAACCAGGCTGTAAACATATTTAATTCTGCCCTGAAGTTAGACATTTTAACATGGGGACTTATGGTGATTACACTCACTTCTGCAGCCTGTCTCAAGTGGCCGCTCAAGGAATGTTACCACTTCTGTATTGGCTTTATAAAACTTTCTGAAACAATTTTGTTATAGCAAGTTTTGTAGGTATTGGTAGGTAAGCTAGTATACAACCTGTCTTCCCCTGCTCCTGCTTCAGGTATTTATGCTAGGCTAAGCTAATAGCCTAGCTAATTTCTAATTTCTAATCCAAAGATCGTAAGCTAATCAGTGTATTTCCCAAAGTGTGAAAGTATTCCATACCGAGAAAATAATAGTAACTACTAGCAAAACTGTCACCCATGTAATATGAATCATAAACCTGCCCAATGGGAAAACGCAAAGCTAAACCTGTCCAGCATTTCCTGTCAGTTAACCATCTGTGTCCTTCCTGCAGAAGTCAAAACCTGAAATATGACACAGATTCCTAAAAATTCAGGCAAGCTGCGAGTGAGAGTGAGGCCGGGATAGAAGAAATAGCTGAGAGATGCCTGTGTCGCTTTACAAAGCAGATGTTTGGCTTGTCTAATGTTGAGGAGCTACGTGATATTTAGGATCTCCTCTGTCCTGTCTGCCAGGCCCCTCAGGGATGAAGGGTGGTGGGGGTTGGCAGCGATGGTGGGCAACACTTTCCAGAGACTGACGGGAAGCTTTATCTCGACATCTCTGTCACTCACCCGTATTAGACCTTCCCTCTACGTTCGGAGAGCTGTCATGCCACAGTTTGCCGCTCAACTCCTCTGCGCCCCACAGCCGCCTCCCGCTTGTTACGTAACCTGCCACCCCTATCACAAAGACCCATCACAAACACAAGGCCTCACACACACACACATCCAAAGCGCCACGGCTGGAATCAGATCCGATCCGCTGTGAATGCGCGCAGCAAAGGGCGCTATAGAATATGTGGGTGAATGAGGTCCATTGCGGTGATAATACTGATCATACAGTGCTGGACTCCAAAGCAATTTCCTCTTCTCTCCCCAGCACCTCCGCCTCTGTATCGGACATAACATCCTGAGACGGCGGAGATTGGTAGCCAGGATGCTGAATTTTTCATGAGGCAGGAAAGGTTAGATAAGATCCTCCCACGTATTGGAGATAGTGCACTTACAGATCTGTCTTTGGAGCCCGAATGGTGAAAAATAAATTTGACTGGCTCGGATTTTGAATGTGACCCTTTCGCTAAAAAAGTACACTCAAGAGATGAAATGTTTCCGCGCTGGGGGAGTGTCGAAACAGGTGTTGAAATGCTACATCTGAGACTAAATGTGTTCCCGCTTGCCGGGATGGCTCGCGTTGCGTTGCCTTGCTTGGGCAGGCTCAGTCAACAATGCGTCTTCATTCAAGTTGCAGATGTCGCGCCTCACATTCCAAATACTAACCTCTGCTACTTCATATTGTTGTCAAGTTCCTTTGCCCACAAATTATAATAGGTTACTTGACAATTATAATGATTGTGTAGTATAAAGGAAATGTGCCTTTCAGTTTAAACAAAGCACAATAAATAGCCACTTAGAAGCAAAAAGGAGATGTAATTGTGATTATTTCGATTGTTATTGTAATTTTTGCATTTGCACTGAAGAGGTGAGGAAATAAATATAAAATGGCCACAAAAGAAATAATAAGTCATGCATAATCCACACTGTGATTGTGTGAGTAACTCCATTGTTCAAGCAACAGAAGGTTCTTGATCAAGAACTGAAGTTTCCATTTGATTGAATTGGAGAAAAGAAAAAAATTCTATTCTGGCACAACTGTTAAAATGTATTTGTTCCTCAGTCGCTCATTTAATTGAGTTTAATTCTAATGAGTTTTAATTTACTTTCCGATCTATTAACCGTGTCAACCAATGTGTAATAGTGTTGGATTATTGTCTGCAAAGCTTCCTGGTTTTCACGATGTTTGATGGGTAGAGAAATGTCTTTACAACTGAACCACCCCTGTGGTGATACCTCTGTTTTGCTCAACAATGTCTGTGGGGGAGAAGATTACAGACCACAAAACCGCACTAGAAGGAATCCAACCCGGAGATGGGAGTTTGATGGAGGGAAAGTCCTGATGGTAGGCCCAGTAAATGCTCCCCTGGGCTTTCTCCAGGCGGAGGCATCTACAAATATTTCCATAATCACAGAAAAGCCCGGCGACTGCCCTGCCCGAAGCCGAGGTGTAGCAGACAACATGTTTGAGCTTTTAGTCGGAAAGGTCAGTCGCTGCTCCTCAAACATGGATAAAAAGCCACGCTGCCATTTGCCAGTCGCGTTTTCAACCGCGCGTCTGAGGCTTTTTTTCTCGAGCCTCCCTTTCTTTCTCCACAGCCAAGACGAGATCATGTCAGAGAAGTGCGAATCGTGTCTCTTCCCAGCTGTGCATAGATCCGTTTTTACTTGCAGATGATTTTCATTCGGTTTGAGGAGTTTGTTTTGGACCCAGATCATTAAAGAGTTTGTGTGTGTGTGTGTGTGTGTGTGTGTGTGTGTGCATGCTACATAATCATGCTGAGTATGAATGGCTCCGGTCACATTCAGCTACCTCGTTTCCCCTGCTGGCAGTACAGTAGCCCACCTTAATCGGCTCATTCTCGGCTCAACCTCTTACTGCCTCACCGGAGGCCCTTCAATTGAGGACATGTTTTGACATACAGGTCAGCACTAAATAAAGCTTGCACGACACCAGCAATAATCAAGAAATGGCATTCCATTTGTGTTAAACTCTTGCTTGTTGAGCTGACCATTAACTGACTATGACTCACCACTTGTTTGGCAGCTCCGGTGACGTGTGCCAACTCTTTTGCAAATAATGATTAAATTACTTTTATTAGAGGGAGCTTTTCATGTTGCGGGATAAAAATGACCTTTGAGTGCTTTTCAGAGTTGTCAAAGCATAATGTGGGAGGGTGAGTTGATGGGTATGTAATTTATGGGGATGCTATGAATTTGTTTTCACATTTATGCCTGCAGAAAAGTCGATGAATTTGAAACTTTGTGAAGGGGATTAGTCTTGCCGTAGCCCACTGGCAAGCAAATAAACTGGATTTTTAATCATTCGTCTGAACAATTCAGGATTATATTGAAGAGGAAGATATTTTTCATGCCATGTCAATCCGCTGAGCTCATTACCTGAGATCATTTTACCATATTAAGGATCTCTTTGATAATGGTTGAAACTGCCAAATCAAAGGCTTGTAAATATTCCAGAAGTGCAGGTATTCACCTCCTCTGACAACCAAGGACATATTTAGTATAGACGGGCAGGGGAGCTGGGGAAAAATCCAAACCACTCATTTCCTCCTCACCGAACGGGCTTTGATAAATATGTATGTGTTTGTAATGTTTTGTGCAGTCAGGCAAGGTTACCGCGCAAAGGTGAGCATTTGTAAACGCCGGACCGACACAGGTCATGCCACGCATGTGACAACTTGCGCGCGTTATTCCTCCCTGCGCTGAATAAAGTGACCTCTGAGGGGGCGAAATCCTTTAGCACGACCAAGGCCGTGCATTAAATGAGGCGGCAACAGTCGCACGCAACTGTAGCCGCATTTGTGACATGCGCGTAGAGCTTTTAGCAAATCACCAGACATTGTTGATTATGAATATCGTCTTATGAGTCTTACAACAGGTGCTCCCTCTAAGCTGTTTCTGTGATTTTGTGGAGTGGACAAATTTACCATATATTCTAAATATATTAATAATTATAATAATGAGTGGATTCCAGCCAGTTCCATTTTGCGTCCAGTTTCGGGTTGGCAAGAGACTCACAAGTCTCTGATCCAATCTCGTTTCTCTCCTTGCTCTTTTCTTTGCAAAAGAACAATGGACATCCTTTCCGCCAGTTAAAATGAAAAACGTTGCCAGTGGTCGATTATATCAGCTGTAGCTAATAAACAATAATTCTGTAGGCAGTGTGTCCAAATACCCGGCTGAAACTGATGGCTGTGGTCTACACAATATGCTCTCTGCAAGTCATCCTCTCAGACGGCTTACATCATTGCATCATTTTCTAAATAAAGGAGCGCCGCTCCCTAACAGCGCTCTACGGTGATGCACTTCAACGAGACAGCGCTGAAGGCTTTTCTTCTTCGGTCGGTGGCGTGACCTTGCCGGTAACGCCGCTGACGTCACGAGGCTCACCGTATGATGTCACCGGCGTCATCCTGCCCGTGACGTAACAGAGCGTCATGTTGCCTGTGATGGCTTGTGACATCAGCGGTTTTGTATCCCCGATGACACCGCTCGTGCTTGATCCCTTGTGACGTCATCCGTTCCGTTTACGGGTGGCGTCAGCTGTGGGGTTTTGACACATGCGTGTTCATCATGACATCACATGACCTGACATCATTGAGGTCGTAATGGTTCTGACATCACTGCACAGTGGCCCCGTCTTTCCTGCTCCTGTCACCTGGACGCAGTTTTAAAAGCTGCCAAGTCTCCTCCTGGCAGCCTCATGCGCTGACTCTTTTGCTCAAAATAATGGATTGTATTTTATTCAAAGTTTATTATATTTGTTTTTTATATATATATATAATGTAATATATGCTTTGTTTTTTTTTATGTGTACAGAAGAGTCCCTCTTTCGATCACTTTAGCTATACCTTTTCGGGTCCCAAGGGGGTGATCACTACATTTCCCAGTGATGCCTGCTTGGCTAAGCAGTTTTAATACACAAATCAATTTTGCATTACCCCCTTCTGGCTGCGAGTGCTCATAGTGTGAGAGCCATGAAAAATTGATGGACCTTAGCATGCAGATTGCAACCCTAGTGAATCTTAAATCTGGCCGGGCCTCCTCCTTCTTCTTCTTCTTCTTTTTTTTTTAACAAGACAATGTCAAAGGGTTGGGTTGACTGTTTGTTTTGCTTGTAAAAGTGTTGTTCTGCTATTTTACTTGGGCTGAAAAGAGAGACAGCTGCTCCTGCGGAGAAACAGTGTTAAGAGGCGCAGCGTGAGAAAGTATGACGGGAGAAAAAACACAGAAAGTTAAGTCTTCAATGACATAAACACACACTCGTGCACAGATTCAGACACATAAACAATATTCTTCCCGCTTCTGTGTGTTAGAATGTCTTCAATATGATGGCTAATATCTTAAAGAGCATTTGTTTTTGCCACGGCAATTATATTGTGTCATTTGGTGAGCCGCTCCATATTTGACCAGCTGATGACTTGACTGCTGAAAGAAATTACAGCGCCCATAATTAGCTTTCACTATGAAATGAAGCTATCACGGAAGAGAATGAGGAAATTTCACACTTTGGAAATTAGATTTTGCAAGGTGCTGCCTCGATGTCCTTGAGTGTGGGCGCGTCGAAAGCCTTTTTCTTCATCTTTCGCTCAGTCCTCTCTTTGACGAACATGGGCAGAAATCTGCAGTGAGACGCAAATTGAACAGCAAAGAGGCGTTTTGAGTGTCTAAATGCCACATTTGTTAAAGTGATGATTCCTTTCAGTCCTGCAACACGAGACACGTCTTGGTTTCTTCCTTGAAAATGATATGAGGCGCCTGTGTCATCATTTTGACCTGAAAAACAATGCTTCAGTTTAACTGATGTACTTGGATAGCTCAACATTTCCTCATGTAATTTCCTCATTTAGTGACATCTAGTGGTGAGGTTGCAGATTGCAACCAACTGAATACCTCCTTATACCCTCCCCTTGCTAGCCTCTGTGCTACTGCAGAAAATATGGTGAGGGCAACATGGCAGACGCTGTAGAAGAGGACCCCCTCCCGCTCAGGAAAACACAACGATTCTTATTTTTAGGTAATCGTACATGAATGAAAACATGCTTAAACATTACAATCTACTGTCATGTTTGGCCAATAGGATAGAATCTTACACACTAGACCTTTAAGGACCGTGTATGTAGAAAAATGACTGCGTGTGCGTGATTTTCTTGGCAATGTAAATGTCAGAACATGTCCATGGAAGAGGCGGCTCACGTACAGAAATTGCAGAATATGTAGATATAAGAAAACTGCAAGTGTAGTATCTTTCAGAGCTTGAATGGCACTGGTTGTTTTCATGTAATTTAATCCTTTTGAGGCATGGGCTGTTCGGACAGGGTGCTATGGACAGTCTAACATGCAAACACGCCGACTGACATCGTCTACTGTCCCTTCTCTCAACGCCTCGCGTCGATTTGCAGCCCTTTAGCACACGGACGGAGGTCTTTCATGGTACAATTCATGATTTGTGGTGTGCACAAATCTAAAACTGGTATACCTGACTCCAAAAACAGGATGCTGCATTCTACAGTTTCTCTATGGAGAAGGGGGTTTGTTGCCATGACAATAGTAATGTCACTTCAGTGGCAGAGATGTTAAGATGGCGGGTGTGTTGCATTTCATATGCAGGTGCTATGCACAGAGGAAAAGTGATACAGATAATGGAATCAATTTCCTGTGATTTCTGAAGCAGAGAGCTTGCTGAGAAATAATAAAGGAATTAAATGAGCTGGCGCTAAACATCATCCACCGGTTACCGACGGCTATTTGACTTCAGATTGCTACTTACCCGGTAGAATTGAAAAAAAGCCAGACTTTGCTTTCTTTCATTATTCGCCGCGATTCCCTCTGAGCTCACTTTTTTCCCCCCTTATGAGCAAAACACACAAGGGGCTTCAACATCCCTTTTTTCGGCCACATTTGAAAGAATGCAGGGGAGCAGGGGAGGGCTCTGACTGGAAGGAGAGAAGCTTTTACCCTCAAGACAACAGAGTAAGCCATCTTAAAAACCTTGTGCTAAAATAAAGATCTGTAATTGACTCCACCACAGTGATAATGTTTCCCATTTAACGCATGGCCAACTTGCAGGTCTTATTATTGCACCTACAGTAGCAAGTAATCTGATCAGTTTGCTGCTGTATTTGGCTATCTGATAGTTGGTTGCAGGTCAATGGCAACGATTTTTTCTTACCAGCTCGCTGCTCGATACTAACATGCTTATCTTGTACTTTTGACCTGCTCGGCCTTGCGAGACAGCGATGTCCCCAGAAAAACAAGCATCTGTCACCGATTGCATTTTCCACGGAAAAATAAATTCCCTAAAGGCTCGGCCGTGCGCACGTTTTATTGAATCGGGTGTCAGCCCTGAGAGGTCAGAGCATAACATATAGAAACTGACAACAAATGATTCTGGATCAGGATCTTTTGGCAGGTATCCAACGGGGCCAAATTCAGACTTAGAGTCTCAAACTCATGGCTGTGACGGTGAAAATTTTGTTTGGCTTTACCCTTGTACAATATTATTTGTGCTTTTTTGCATACCAGCATCCACTTATGACAGTTACTGTAGTGTCAGGCTGTATGACTATTGTCAAAGGCTCTTTTCTTTTGTCCACAAGATAGATAGGTGAAATACATGCAAGGAACATGACTGTTATCCTCAGTGTATCCTCCTATTAATGTATAATAGAGGAGATGAGGATTAGAAGAAGCTACACCTGTTAAGATGTTCACATTAACAGTAGATCAAATGTATCCACAGAGAAAAACCTGTCATCCCTGTTTTAGTGTCTTTCAGCCTGTTGTTTTGGTTTTTACAGCCAACACTTTCCTGTTTTGATTCACTCTCACTGCTCTCCTCGACCTCGTTCCCTGTAGCTGTAACAGGCAGCTGCTTCCAGCGAATATGCTCGAATAAACCAACTCGGTGCCACCTGTTCGGCACCAAACGGCTGGCAGGCAAAGTTGGCAACTAGTCGGTGAGCACAGTGGAGCCTTTAGCAGCTAAAGAGATGGAGGTTTTTTTCGCAGGAGTTCGTGGCGACCAAAAACAGAGCTAAAAGCCCTAGCATTTACCTTATTCAATGACTAGAGACACGGTTCACTGTTCACAATGAATCGAATGCAATGTCGCTTTGTGTGTCTGTTTGCTAGCACAAAATGTGTCAATGTTGTTTACAGCTTGTTATACCCAATAGCAGCCAGAAATATCAATTTTAAAGGAGAATATTTTATGTTTATGATATAAAATGTAAAAAAAGGTTCAGTGTATGGATTACATGACGAATGTTACGAAAAATATACCTTCCTCTCTGTGAACACTAGAGCACGATCATTAATTCTCATTTGTCCTGTGAATTGTCCGTGTTCATTTTTATCTCCACTGAACTTCATGAACTCCTCCTACATTTAAGCTCCCTTGCTTATGCTTTTGTTGAACCTTTCCGGTAATTTCATTAACCATCTTCCAACTTCTTTATCAAGCCAATATACTGCGACCGCGGTCTGCAGTGTTTTCTTGTCTCCAGCACTTTTCAATTATGTTTGTGGTATCTGAAAATAGCAGAGAGAAAACTATCTGCTTCCTCCTCCCCCTCTCAGACAAAATCCTGCAAAGACCATTTCGGGCGCTGCAATAAATTTAGCTCACCATTATGAAACACCGACTCATTTGGCTGCAAGGTGGCTCGGTCTCCCATCGCTGGACAATCCCATTGATTGGACAGTCCTCTGAACATAATTTTAGACGTGTTGAAAGGGACATTAGCTGCCTGTGCAAGCTGTTCTAGGGAATATTGGTCCTCTATATCAAGTCAAAGAGGCTGGGGAGCCAAGAAATTCTCTCTCAGTCTGCTCGGTGACAGTGAGCCGTATTACAGCAACTTAATGTACAACGCCTGTTATGTTTACTGCAAACCCACACATATCACTTCAAGGTGTGATTGGTGTCGCAATTAAGCAGTTGACACTAAATGACACTTCTTTTTTTTTTTTTAGATTTTGGTGCATGAAGAGTTTAAATGTGTATTTTAGATTAAGAATTAAGAGGTTTGAGTGTCCTGTGCTTTGAAAATTGATTTTTGACAAGAGATTCCATCGCATTGACTTCATCAGTCGAAGATACATTAAATATTCAGCAGGAGACATAAGTCTGTAAGCCAGGGATCATCTTCCACATCTTCATGTATAAGAGACTGCGTTTTATGGAATGACATTTCTATTTGTAAGACGCACACTCGAATATGACTGACGTATCGAAAAGGCAAATTGCATATGCCTTAAACAAACCTCATATTTAGATGACATTTATCAATAGTGACATGTTGTTCGGTGTCCAACTGTACAAGAAGATACTCAAATTGCTGAGTAGTTGCAGAGAAGAGAGGAGGGGAAAAAATATATATGGCTAACTAATAAGCAGGATTGTTCTAACGGGAGCTTAAAGTGGTTGCTAGTCTTCCCGGTGTGACATGGAATACTAATGAGGTACAAAAAATGTAAGTTAAGTTGGCACAGAGTTAAAGGCACAGGATAAAGCAGGGCAAACCGAGCATCAGACATTATGTAAGTGAAAAGATTAAAAAATGTTGGAGGCACTGCTTCTTCCCGTTGATCCAGTTGATCCAAATATCGGACATACGTGTTTATTTCTGGCGTGGTGATGGCGATTGACTTAGCTCTGCAGCCTGCCTCAAGCGGTCGCTCGGTGAATTGCGGTTTTTAGCACTCCTGCGCTGGCTTCACCAGAGGCCGCTGCTTGTCGCCAACCTTTGTGAGCGCCCGGCAGGTGCTTGCACAGTGGGTTTATCAGAGGTTGCCCGTCTGCTGCGGCATTGACACCGATGAGAGCCGAGGGAGTGAAATAAAACTTTAAAGCTGTGGATCTTTAAAACCAAAACAGTGAGCTGAAAGACTCTGAAAAACCCATTTCACATCACACAAAGTCATTTAAGTCAAAAATATTGAATATGCCTTTATGCTACTTACTTTTTTTTTACTGCTACGTATAGCTACTGTTTCCTGCTGGTGTCAACTAATGATGCATTTCTCCGTAGAAACTTAGCAGTTGGTTCTTTACTTGTAAGTAATGGTAAGGTAATCACGAAGTAATGAAGCATTCTTGATAACAGCTCAGTATGATGCACTACTTTGGAAAAGGGGACACAAAAATAGTAACGGATATGCGGGGAAGCAATGATTAATTAGCGGTTATGGACCATTTAGCAGCTGATTCAGAATTAATTTGGGCAAATTCATTTAAAAAAGTGTTCGGCATGATTCACATTTGTAGGAACCAATCATTTGACGGTTCATTAACGTAGTATCTGGCGATATGTTCTCAAGTATGTACTATAATTCTTGATTTGAAACTACTTGTTAACTATTCATTAATTACCAGTTAGTTCCCGATTTGTTCCCGGTCGTGCGCCGGCGCCTCTTCGAGATTTTGTGTACCCTCTTTCCCGGGTTAGCGGATCATATTTAATGTATCCTCCCCGTGAAGCACAGAACATTTTAGATACATTTACCATGATGTCAGTAAGAAGGATAATGTTGCCCTTGTGTGTACGCGTTGTACATGTGCTACATTTCTACGAGGGTGTGTGTGTGTGTGTGTGTCTGCATCTGTCTGTTAGCGCGAGAGAGAGAGACGCGAAAGGGAAAAAATGGTGAAGGAGAATAGGAGAGATGTGAGTGGCCCATCTATGAAAGCGCCATTAAATTGTCAGTTATGATGGATGTTCCGCCTTTTCTGCATTAACTGGTACATTAGAAGTCATTAATTCTTCAGGATGTGCGCTGGAGATCAGAGCCTCCCAGGGGGTCTCGCTGCCATGATAAAGCAGGGGGGGAGAGAGAGGGAGGGAGGGAGGCAGGGAGGGAGGGATGGAGAGATAAAGAGGGTGGAGTACACTAGCTGAAAAGAAGAGAGAGGCAGAGCGATCCTTGCAGCGTTTTTTGATTTTGATGCCCGCTCGGTTTGTGGCCTTGAGCGGAGAGACTAATGCGAGAGTGACTCTCTCGCAGTCTATAATGGACATCAGAGAATCAGCTCTGTCAAAAAAAAGAAAGAAAACACAGTTAGCGCTGTTTACGACACATCTCTGCCAACAACAGACAGTTACATTTATCCTCTAACAGTTCTCAAATATCCTTTTAAGGTCGCATACTATCCTCGCGCTTTCTTTTCACTTAGTTACATGAGTTGCAGCTACGAAATGTCACGCGAAAGCCAGAAAGATGGTAAATGCTGTGTTCTTTTTTCTCAGAGCATTCCTCAATTGTGCGCTTCTTATTGTGAAGCAACATGTTGGGAGAAAACGGCAATTAGTTCGTCGAGGATTCGCGGCGGCTCCGGCCCAATCGTTGGAGTCATTCCTTCTTCCAGCGTCCCTTCTAAATTGTCAAACCAGAAAACAACATTTCACTGCCAATTAAACAACAATTACTGGACACGGCGCACTTTGATGGGTGACTTGGAATTGTTCACGACGCCGCTAATGTGTCTCTCTCCTTCTCCCACACACGCGCGCACACGGGCCAGTCTGGTTTCCAAGCAGAACCTTGAAAGTAGACGAGAAATTAGCTCAGACCTCGAGAAAAGCAATAATATGAAAGCAAACAAACTGGGGGAGGGCGGAGGGGTTTGGGAATTTCTCCCGTCGACCTCTGCAGACAAACTGAAGACAGAATAACACACAGGAGGATTCCAAATCCTCTGGCTCCTTGAAATTTTGTTCCCGTGACCCGCTTTGTGCAAAGAGCAACCCTGCCATCTGTTGTGTTTAAATGCAGTAAACATGTTGAATTCGGGGGGTCAGGGAGGACAAATAGAGGGAAGTTGGCGCCTCATGCCAAACTGAAACAAAGCTCCCATCAGTGTCCCACAATCCCCCAGTTTTGTACCAGTCGACCACAACCGCCGCCAGGTATTTATCATGCCATGACAGGAGGTCAGAGGCAAGTCGCGGAACTATTGTAACTATCCTCTCTATGCACTGTCAAACCTTCTGGGCTCGGGCCACAGTTGCTTCTTCACTGGCTTTTTGATTAATGTACCCTCTCAGACTAAAACAGTGAGCTGAGGTAAGTTGTTGAACAAAACTTCCAGTCTGCAAACATGAATGAAAGTCCGGGACTATTGCACAGCCATTGTGCCTGAGGGTCATTCCCATATGTGCAGTTCAATCACTTAGTCATGCAACTCATGAATCAGCATTTACGGTAGCCTGACTATCTTTCTCAATGAGCATGAATCTACATTTTCCAGCATAAAAACCTATATTCCTTCAACCTCATTTGACAAAACAAATTCAACAAAACCACCGTTGACCTTAACACATACGTCTTTTAACTAAAGTTGATCTTGTTCACATTGGTAGTCGAGTGTCCTTGAGTGGTTTCAAGGCAAGTTGATTTGCATACTTGAAATATATTGCCGCAGGATGAATCTTTCTTCACCTCTATCCTTCACGGAGATACAGTATGAGCCACGCCACTGGTGTTCCATGAAGTTTTTCAATTAAATGTTATTTACATAGCGCCAAAATCATAACAGAAGTTATCTCGTGACACTTTCCACATAAAGCAGGTCTAGACCATACTCTTTATAATATTAGACTCAACGTTCGCCACCATGAGCAAGCACTTGGCAACGCTGGCAAGGAAAACCTTCTTTTCAGGAGGCAGAAACCTTGAGCAGAACCCAGCTCATGGTGGGCAGCCATCTGCCGCAACCGGTTGAGTTTAGAGAGGGAGACGGGAGCGGGGACTGGGAAGGGTGGATAGATAGGAAAGTTATAAGAGTACTTTTCCATGCATGCAGATGGCAAAACAAAGTTTGGATTTATTTTTTTTCTTTTAGCGAAGTTAGCGATTGAAAGTAAATGACTGAAAGTATTCAGGCAAAGTGACATTTTCATTTTTCGTGCTCTCAGTTTTCATTTAGAATAAAAATCGCGACATAATTCAGATTTAAAACGCGAAAGCACAATTCCCTTTTTCACTCTCAGGAGTGAAAACTAAAATGTAAAGTCTGTTTCAAGCTTTTTCAAGAAATTTTGGCAGTGTTTTGCTGATTTGATATAAATTGATATCAAATTTATATTGTCTTGGACTTTAAAGTCATTTAAAGTGCCACGATTGTTATAAATGGATGTCGGGTTGGGAACTAGATTGAAAAATGGACATTAAATGGGAAAAGCAGCAATGACATGGAGACCCAGGATGTTTCAATCCAAGTGTGAACTTCATCAGGTGATCTGATGAAAACATTTTTCTGAAAATGTCTGTTAATTGTCATTGCCGTGGAAGTTAAAGCTTCGTGTAAACTGTGTGAGCCTTCAGACAATATCATATCTCTCATTTTCACCAGTGATGACTCCCTCACTGAGTCACACTTTTACTTTTGCCTCCCTCAGCAGAAAGCCATATGGTCGAGAGCTGAATGTTCCCACCTATTAAAATGTGTCAGAAATATTTCATATCTATTACGCAAGTGGGGAAAAAAAAAAGTTATCTTCTGAACCTAGTTTGACTGAGCACCACATGTAGACCTTTTCCCCAGCCCTCCCTGCCATATTGAATCTGTCAAATCTGCAATGTAGTAGCAGCGTGCAGAAGGAAAGGAAAGCCCTCCTAGTGATTGTGTGTGTGTGTGTTTATTTTCCTTTATAGTTCTTGTCTAAAGATGATCGTGGCTGACCCCTGAGGCGTTAAGCGTGCCGAACCTTCACTCCATTACTCCACTTCAATGCAGCCCACACATTTGGAGTGCAGAGTTGAATGGAGAGGGGCCTCTCTAAGCACTAAACCCTCCACTGAGCTGGCTGACCTGTGGCAGATTTCTCTCATCTCCCGAGACCCTCCTGGAATACACACTGGGCCTGACTAATTAGTCTTAAAAACAAGTGGGATGTGGGTGGTTTGTAATTGGCAAGTGTCAGCATCCAGTGAAAGATCACTCGTCTTGAGGGCATGTGTGTCTGAGCCTACCATTCATGCAGTCTCTCCTCAGCCGGCTGATTTTTTTATGCCGCTGCGCTTCCCCGCTGTTTGTTTAAATCAGTGATTTTTGTAATGGTTGGAAAAAAAAAGAGAATCCAGGTTGTGAATCTGCAAAAAAAGAAAACACTTTCACACTGCGTGAACATGAAAAGAAGGATATATTAATTACAATTACAAGCCGTTACGCACGTCGGTTCAGATAATACGCGGAAGAAGAAAAAAAATTGCATGGGAAGTCGTTTGAACTAGCTGCAAATTGGCCGGCCGGCATGACCCAAGCGTCGTGGAAAACAAGCTCAACATCGAGCCGCGGTGTGATCTCGAAGTGAGTGGGTGGGATGCCGTACATTACAAGTGGCACATCCACTGACAGGAGGCAGCCAGAACAGGGCCACTCCGTTTCCAATTAGAATCCAGCAGTAGCCACATAGCTAGTAATTACATTGCACCATGTTAGGGAAACTGGACATTTTGGGTTTTTGTCTTCTTCTTCTTTTGGTGAGGACAAAAGATAATTATTTTGTGAATCAGAGAGCGATGCATCCCCCTGCGGATGTTTTAGTCGGGGATGGAATTCCAGCTCGGTCATCCAACAACACAACTCCTCTGGGAGCTTCTTTGTTTGCTCCGTGTATGAGTGGAAGTCGTTTCACGCGGTATGACAAGGACTCGTATCGACGTACGCCGAAACCCGCCGCCTGCGAATGTGGGCCACTATCCGTAGAAAATGTGAAATCCGTTTTTCCCCCCCTCGGTCGACGGCGGCTGTTCGAGTCGGCGTTCATCGGTTCATCTTTCTCAATAAAGCCGCACGTCCGATACCCTTTTCAGGGGAGGTGTAATTACAGCTCATTCAGGGTGATTATGCAGGGGCGCAAGATGGCAGGCAAATAATAAAGGAGATTTCACTTTAGCTGTCACATGTCGTCCTGTGCTGAATGACAAAGGGAAACATGAAAAGGAGGAGAACTCGGGTTTGAAAAGACGTATATGAGATGCACCCAGTACATCAAGAGCGACCTTAAACTTTTAAAGGAAAAGATATTGGAAATGGAATTATGAACTGTCACGGGCGAAAGTAGTAAGTCATTTCCTTTTTCCCCCATGGCCATTCATGGCCTTTGCTGTGCCTCTAATATTAGAAAATATTACTGCAAGAATTATTTTCTGACATTCAAATGTTATTGCTTCCGCCAGAATGTGTGTGTTGCCGCTCCCTTGTTCGTTCATTTGGATACACGACGAGTGTGACAGATATAAAAAGAGACGACGGCGTTGTTGTCTTTAGCTAGTAACCCCTCGCTGTCCTACTCGCCTAACTCTGTGCAGCTTCTTGGACACACCATAAATGTATCAATAATTGAGTGTCTGACTAAAAAGGCTGGGGTGTGGGGGGGCATTAAAAATTTTATGGCTTGTCATTATGCCCCCCCTCCCTCTACACCTCCACCCCACCCAACACCATGACCACAACTCACCTCCCACTTTTTTTTCTTTCCCCCGCCCCTCTCTCAGCGGTGTCCCTCTACCTCTCCGGCAGAAAGCGCCGCCTCAGCTTCGCAAGGAGCTTTCGGGGAAGCGTTGCGCGCATGGGACTGGAGAATACTTTGATGGGATGGTGGTCATCGCCTTTGCGGAGTTTGATTCGTGTGCACTTCATAAAGACGCATTACCGTCAATGTGAGCGTGTAAAATAAGTATGAATGGATCTTTTCAGTACCTGTGGTCAATTTCAAAAGAACGCCTGTTGTAAATATAATCCAGGCACCAGCAGGTGTAGCGTGAAACCTTAAAGGATCCCTCCACTGAAAAAATATCATTCCTTGTCACTTCACTTTTTGTTGTGGATGTTTGAGCCTCAATTTTCACATGTTTTTATACTTTTAAAATGTTTCCGTCCTTTTGGTAAGTAATTGTTAAGTAATCCAGGGACAATGATCAGAGAAGACTGATACCTTAAAAATTTGGTGTCGCCCTTAGTTCAAAGCAGTTCAGGAGTCCAAAATCACAGACCCTTGGTCTTGCCTTCTAGTATTAGTAGTGAGAAAACTGCAAAAAAAAAAAAATGCACCAAAAAAACCCCACAACCTATTCAAAGTTTACTCTTACTTATATATATTTAAAATAAAAAAGAAACACTATCGAAAATTGGAACCAGCTACTAATCAGTGTTCGTCTAGCTGGACTGATTATGTAAATACTTGAGTGCTTGTGCATCAACAAATCAAGCGTCAGTAATGCAATGTTGTGTCTAGACACAGCACTGAGGAGCTATTTTTTGTATTTTTTTAACGGGGGGGATCAGACGTTCAATAATTTATCGCAGTCCCCCCTCCCCTTCTTCTGTGAGCTTGGTTTCAGAGCTGGTGCCAAAAGTCTTTTCTGTCCACGCGATTGTGTGTTAGGAAACTGTGTAAAAACACCTTGCTGATAAAAACACACGGCCATGAGTCACTCCCGTGTCGTCTCATGCTGAAATTAGGTTGTGAATCTGTGATGCTTTGCCGGTCGTGCGAATTGTTTCGCGTGTCCTCGGATTACTGAGTTTTCCCTTCCTCTGGCTTGTTCCGAGGCCCGTGGCCAGCTTCTTCCCGCTGACCTGTCTTGACAGGAGGCCATTTTGTTTCTCTTGGTATGTGTCAAGTTTTTTTTCTCTCTCTCTCTCTCTTTCCACTTCACCGTGTCTCTGTGTGTACGCCGTGACATGGTGGTCCTTGCATGTTCACTGGAGCATAAAATTCTGTCGTTACAGACAGCAGGACTCTGGTACAATACCTGGTGTTTGACAGCCTCTCACACTGTCTCCGCATTTGATGACAGCGCTTTCGTGCCAGCCGCTGGTTTTTCCGCTATTTCACCACGCATACAGATTGTGACTGCGTGCCTTCTTTGCAGAACCCTCCCTCCCTCCCCGAACCCCGGGAAAACTGTCAAGCGTGGAGTTTTGTAAGGTGAGACTTGCAAACTCCCACCTTCGCCGGCATTGTGTACATGTTGGTGCTGGCTCCGTGCATATTTGGAAGCGGAGGGTTCCTGTGTATTCATACTCTCCACCCCCACGGAGACTTTTGTTTTCTAACTGTGGGGGCGGCGCCCTCCCCCGAGCTCGCGCTGCAGTTCCAGTTACCTCCAGAAAACAACCCTGCTACTGAGTCAGTGGGTCAGGGGGGGATTCACCCAACAGCATGTCATGCCACGGCTCCCAATTACTTGTCTTTCACCCGCCCCAACCTTCTTCTTGTGAAGCTTTGTTTTACCAGCACCATTCCCTGAAACATATCTCAGCTACACCAAACCTGTCAGTGGAAGGGCTTTAAGAGCCCACTTTGCCCTTCCTCATCCTCTCTTGTTTCTTTCCTCCCCCTCGTCCTCATTCCCAGAATCCTCCCCTCTTTCTTCACTTGCCTGTGTGTCATCCTTCTGTTCTAATGAGAGGCAGGGATCAGCAAGACAGACCCCTGGAGTTTGACAGAGCTACCTGTTGTGCCTCCACATTTCTCCCACCATAGCTCGCTCTCGCACGCGCTCTCTCTCTCTCTCTCCTTCCCTCTCACACTCCCTCTCTGTCTCTCTCTCTCCCTCTCCCTCTCCCTAAACACCAGAGCTGTCGACTCCTGGCAGTTTGATTCTAAACTGTTCCCCCGTGTCGGGAGTAGCTGCCATGACAGAGAATAAAACGAGTGAAATGTAGAGTTTGTAGTGAACAATGTGAGGATTGGCTTCCTCTCTACATGGTGTGTGGAAGGCCAGAATATTATTCTCTATTTTTTCTCCACTCTGTCTAGAAGGGATCCTTTGTGTTTTGTTGATTTCTGTGAAAGACATAGTTTGGGAAATACACGTATTTGCTTCCCTTACAAGAGTAAGTGGAGAATATTTATATCAAGCTCGTGTCGGTGTGCTCAAGTAGAGAGCTGGGACTGGTTTAGACTGAAAGCAGGCACCGATTACACGATGTATCCTGTTTATATAATCCATACATATAAAGAAATGTAAAGATGACTCACTTTAAAGGGCACATAAGAGGCATTTCTCAGCGTGATAGCTTAGCCGTTGAAGTTGCGCCTCAAAGACAGAAGAAAGCTACAACTTTTCCCCAAACACCGGCTCTGAAAAGGTTCTCCTCAAATCCTTTTTCTAACTGCGGATTTGGATATCGCCTCGTTCAAAGCGGTTCGGAGGAGGGGAGAATCAGAAGATCGATTACAGCTTCCTCTTTCGACACTTTTTTTTTTTTTTGAGTTTCAGATGTCTCAATCCTCTCAGCCTCCCAGTTCTTCTGTTGGGTTTTTATAAATTTTGTCCTGAAAAACCTCTCTGCTTCTTTCTAAACAGTTCTACCACCACCGCTAGCTGGGGAACCCTTTCGTTTCCGTCCGCTCATATTGTCCTGACAATTTCTCCTTCCCTTAGACATTTCCATGGCCCCTGAACCCGACTCTACAGTAAGTTGCATTCATTCAATTTGTTGGGGTCACATTTCTCTGCACTGTCATCCCCTGGTTAGCAAGTCAAACCTTGTCTTGGGTGCCATTTCTCGGGCTACGGCATCGGTTGCCAGATGCGGTGAGTGAGCGCTGGTTCTTGTCCTGGTCTTGGTACATGACGCCATTAAATCTGGCAACCGCACTGTGACAAGAGGCTTTTTTTTTTTGGTCCGCTGCCCCCAACATTTGCTCCAGCGCGTAACCACAAATTGCCAGTCTCGCATTTGTCTTTTTGTGCGAGTTAAATTAACAAGATACACAGCGACAAAAACACCTTAGGATGCCGGCGGTGGGCTGACTGCGCCCAGTTGTCGTCTTGAAACGCACTGAACGGAAGAAAACTGCTGTTTTGTGAGAAATAGCTCCAGCAGTTCCATCAATTGTCGTCATTACATGTCTGTTTGGGCACAGATTAAACCAACGAGATCCTGCATGTCGGGCTTTAGAGGTGTTGATAGGCGACAGGCTATTTTCCAGCAGCTGTTCTTAATGCTAAGCTAGCCTAAACATGCTTTGACTTGTTTGCAGCCTTACCACATAACAGATCAAAAGAAGTTGCAAGTGAGCTGCAAACAAAACTTTGGCGTCGTGTAAAAAAAAAAAAAGTCAAATCTGTTGCATCCGACTCGTGTGAAATTCAGAAATGCCACCGCTAGAGTGAGAAGTCCATAAGTAGCACGCGACGCAAACAGACTGTAGGATCCGACTCCCACGTCGGCATGCCTCGACGCTTGTTCAGTCACACATGGCGCGGATCGAGAAATCGCTCCGCGGTCTGTGTCACACGCGCCGTTGCGTTTGGAGTCATCCAGGTATAGCCAAGAAAAAAAAAACAAAAAAACAGAGAGATCCTAACTTTAACTTTTTTTTCTCCTCACATGTTCAGCTGGAAATGTAATTTAATGGGGGGTTTTTAGCCTTACCAACAGTTACCATGGCAGTCGTGTGATGAGTGACAGCGGGAGCTTATGAGCAACCAACAGTGTGGTGAACTATTTCTGTCTGGCTATTTCCAGTATTAATGTGGATCTACTTGAGGTCAAGACAGGTTATATTTATTACTTGAACTGTGGCTTACTTTAACTGTCTTTTGTTTGCAGCATAATCAACACAGGTTGTGTGTTTTTCCTGGCTTGCGAGACTTTAAAATAAGACGGCCGAGGTGTAAAAAGCATCATGTTTTAACAGCTCGCTTTAACTATCACCCATGGCAACTTTTTCTTCTTTCCCTCCTCGTCGGTGAGATGTCTTAAAGATTTGCTTTCTTTCAAGCTAAACGCTTCTAATTTGATTCCTAAATGAACAAAGTAAGAGCTGCGGTATTTAATTAGACTCATGAAACTGATTTGTATTCAAAGTGAAACGCCACTTTGTCCTTTATGGTAGTGGTTTATTTAGTCGATGACCTTCGGGTTGCTGTAGCGAAAACACAAGATGGAGAAACAGAGCGGAGACAGGCCGACTTCTCGAGCTCTCACTGTGCGGGCTCACACAGCCGCTGTCAAGTAGGTCAACGCGACGGGCTTGACTGATTTCTCTTCTGTGGTGTTTTTGTTCGAGTCGGTGACACCGGCGGATTCACCTGTTTGATAAAGCTTTGGCAAACGCGGGGTGAGCCGCGCGTCTGATCTGGCGCCTCTGCCGAGGCCTCGGCGGGCTCCGTTTCAGCCAGTGCGACGGCCGGTTTATTTGGCAAAGACGCGGGAAAGAATAATTAAATCAGCAAAAACTTTAAACACGGCGATGAAGTTCATTTAAAGTTCATCGAATGCCATGGGACACATGATGATCTTTAAGCTTGGGTGCTCGTTTTTAGGGACAAATAATCACCATGGGGACCATCTGAGCCCGTCTTATTAAAGTCGTCTCTCCTCACAATCGTACATTTCGCAGAATGTTGAGCATAATGACATGTACCCTCTTCCTGCACACTTCGGCTGCTTCAAAAAGAACACATTTGACTCATAATAGACCTCATTAGACTCGTATTGAATAAGCTCTGAGCTGGTGTAACTTTGCTTCGCTGTTAGCTGCTTTTTTCGCCTCCGTGTGTGTTCCATTAGAGAATTAAAGATTAATTGCCAAATTTCTCCAGTTTAAAGCATTGATTAATTATGGGGAGAATCACTGGTGGATCCAGAAGATTAATGTCGTTAGATTCGCCCCCTTTAGATAGCTATTGATTTTGATTTGCTCAAAAATGCCTGTCTTCTCTTCCCAGGAGGGCAGAGGCTGTATAAAGCACAAGCAATGTGCCAGCCTGTTCTAAATTACATTTTGTGAGGCATAGCTCAAAACATGAGCGTCGTGAATTAAGATTCACTTAATTGGGCAGCAAGTGGTTCCACCAAAAGAGGTTACCAATGGCAACAAAGGATCAAATACTGTATTACCTTCGAAATCACTGTTCAAAATTAGGCATTAGCGAGGCGCAGGTAGATTAAATGTAGCATTTGTTTCCGTTTAACATCGAGCTGCTCTCCCTGGTCTTTAAATCGAGATACTGTCTGCAACATTTCTATTTCTGTCTCCTTTCTAGCCTCAGTTTATGTTGTCTCCTGCTGCCCACGAGTGATGCACAGTATACAGTCGCAGAGGCAAAGAAGAAGACAATTGGTTTTTTTTTTCCTCTTTTTGTGGTTGTCACATTTTTACTGTTCAATCTCAGTCTCAGTCACAACAAATCAGAGCAACTGAAGCATTTTCTCTGTTGGAGACAGAGCGTTCTTTATTTTTTTTTGCGCGCCACTGGGAGGTAGTCTTCCAAACACGGGATTATGCCCATTGTGATCTGCCTAAGCACACCGAATTAGCCATATTCTCATGAAATCGCATGAAAGCCACTTTGAAACGTAGCATCCGTCTGATATGCCTGTGTCAAGGGAACAGGCGCCCATATCTGTGAGCGCGTGATCTCAGATTCAATTACGGTTCCATTTTAAATGAGACGTCTTTGCTGTAAAAAATCCCAGATTGTGGCGCTTTGAAATGGAAAAGGGAGTAATTCACGAGACCTATGTGTGATCTGCGGAAAAAGACTTGTATCAAACGGATTTGTGATGCCGGTCTCTGTAGAATATTCATCCTCTTTTTCACTGCAGGTATATTTAACTTTGCATGAGAATGGAGGATAGATATGAGAGCATACATGAGAGTGTGTGGATGGGAAATTGCAAAAACACAGCTGTTCTAAGTGTAAAATCAGAGAAAAATCATGCATTTGGAGGCCTTGGCAGCAGGCTCGACATGACCGGGTGGCTAAGACTCTCATATATAGCTTCTGTTTTTTGTCCTTCTTTCATTCTCTCTCTCTTTTTTTATTGCAGTGCTCGAATATAATACTTCAATGACAACAACCCTCACACAAAAAATATCCCCCTCTTTCTTTTCAGGCTCTGACTTAACTGTAAGTTTCAAGTGGATGTCTGCAAGGCCCTCCATCCCAAATCTGTTGAACTGTTGAATCTGTTGAATCAATAGAGCTAAGATGGACCATTGGTTGCAGGTCACGTAAGCTATGTTGGGGGAATGTTTGTCTCTGTGATTGAACTGTCCCCTTGGTCTACGTTAATTGAGCTCCCTGTAATCGCACGCAGGCCCGTATGATCAGTGTCTGCAGCCCTGGAAAAGGTGGTTGAGATTATCCTCTCTCATGGTTGTTCCATTTTGACGCCGTAATCGAAATGGATTTTTGTCCTCTTGTTGTATTCCGACATACTCCTAAAGATCTCTGACTCATGAGCTCCGATTTTTTCAGGGGAAGTGTTTCATTGGTATTTATGAACGACGGAAGCGTGGCTCTAGGGATGTTGGCTGTATGCCTACTACTGCTTTGGTCTTGACTGAAATATCTCAGCAAATGTACTGTTATATGAAATTTCGTATGGGCATTCATGGTTCCCAGAGGATGAACCCTAATGACTTAAGTCACCTGATTTTATCTTGCACTACCTGCATATTAAAGTTTTCATTTACTTTTCATCTATTGGATGGATTGGTGCTAAAATCTGTAAAAAAAAATTATTGTTTTCAGACGATGTATTGTGCTTTTGCAATCTTTCCCACTAAGGTTCGTTTTTTGATGAATTATTTTCGACAGTTGTCGAAAGAAAAAATATTAATGGTCCATCATTTACAAACTTTGTAGTAACGGTGCTTTGGTGCTAATTAGGAAATGTTAGCATGCTAACGTGCTAAATAAGAATGTCGACTGCATGAACTTTCCCCAGGGACTAGGAACTTTTGACTGACAGGAACTATCCCCTCTTGGAGGCTAGCACTTTGTTGTTGTTGTTGTTGTAGACTACCGAATTATTGTAGGTCTTTAAACTGTGGTGGAAGCAGAGGCTGGACAAATGGAGCAAAACTTTTAGTACTTTTTAGTTCCTTGAAAAGGCTTAGTAGTTTACAAAACTACTGTACTTAAAGTTCTGGGTTCTTTGGATAGAAACATAACTCTAGTCTTATAATGTGATAGTTCGTAGGTTAAAGCTGCTCAGGACACACACATTTAACTTTTTGTTAACAGAAAACAGCCAATAAACCTCATGTACAGAATTCCAGCTTTTACTGTTATTTTCTCCTTGTCTTCCTCTTGTCCGTGTACGTTTATGACATAGAGACATACAGCCTTGGGATAAGTGCAAATGTTTCACTCAAGCTGAAACGATTTCAACTGGTGCGGATGTGCCTTTGCCTTAATTTGCACCTCCCTCGGCAAAGCTGTGTCTGTTTGCATTGACTTTATATGCACCTCTAAAGTTTGCTCTGTGTTCAGTCTCGGCCTATCTTAAGAAAACATTACTGCATGAACAGAAAGATGCATTAATACAATAAAGAATCACCTAACGTTCTGTTCCTGGACAGATATAGATTTGAAAGTTTTTTTTCTTTTTTGGCAAAGCAAACTTTTTGTGTGTTATTAGAAAAAAAAATGGAGCTGAACTGAGAAGATAAATAGTAAGAAAAACATTTCCTTTGTCTTACTTTCACTTACTTTGATTTCACCATCAATTGCAATAAATCCATTTACCCACTGCTCTATTCTAACAGTGAATGAAGGAATGTAAAGATATAGAGTACTCTCTACAAGGCCTTGGACCAAAGTGGTTCTAAACGAGTGAGTCCTCTTTGTCCTCTATGGATGCATTTGCAATCACATCACAATAAATCCCTTTGCAATAATGAATGAGATACATGCTCAATTCATCTTCCCAGTATAGCCGGGCTTTGTACAAATATTTCTTTGGGTGAAAGCAATTAACGTGTCACATTAAAGCATCACTGCGGAGCCAAATCGTACCTCAGATGGTGAACCAAAATAGGGTCCAACGTGTTTCTTCTTTAGTTAAATTCATTAGGGCGGAGAAGCCATTATCTCAGCAAACTGCCATGGCTGAATAATTAATCATCCCATCACTTGTTTGTTTGACCCAAATGTATAACATTTATCCTCCGCTCCTCACCTTCTAATGAATTCCCGTGTTTAATTTGTGAAAAATGTTGGCTCATGGCTTCATGTTTAGTCCAGCAAAGTCCTGGCGGACTTTTGATTCAGCTCGCGCGTTATGAATCGCAATGATGTGGCACTTTTGAAACACAAGGTCGGGACCACCTTGAGATGTGACAAAGGTCTTTTGGATCTCAAAGATGTGAACGCATAAAAGATTAAAAGGTGGCGAGTTTTGAGTGTTTCTTTGTGTGTTGGCGATTGAGTCATCTTGATTGTCGGCTCGCGCATTGTAAAAGTAAATATTCAGACCTGATGTGTCAGAGCGCGCGGTCGGCTGTTTGAAGTGTCGCGTTCGAACATGAAATTATTGTTAGCGCCGTTATTTCACGCCGGCGCGGCCGTCGTCATGAGGTGAATGCTTTCATTCTTGGGGAGGAATGTGTGCACACGTTAAACAGTTGTGCTGCGGTGACATTGATCTGTCATTGGTTCAGGGACTATTCAGATCCTCAAAGTGGCTATAGTTGATATTTTGTAATATATCAATGACAACGTGAAAAGAATGTGATGTATAAAAGAAGTCCTTCATCGGAATGAACCAGCATACAGCTACCCTTGGGTTTACAGAGCTTCATTGTGAGCTTACTAAAGCTGCAACTTTTCTGTCTCACATTCATTATTCATTGTGTTCATTATTATTGTTATTGGGGATCCGCTGATTATTTTCTTGCTAAATCAATAAGTTGTTCGGATTAATAGTAAGAAATGTAAATATTTCCCAGTGGCTAAGGTGACCTCTTTAAATCGCATATTTTGTCCATGTAGGGAGTTGCAACCATGAAAATACTTGGAAAAATACATAAACTTAATTAATATGATACTGTAATAGTCGCCAGTATTGTCTGCTGATCAACCAGTTCATTAATTGAAGTACAAGGTGGCATGCTGGCAGCTGTCTCAAATTGGTACTTTGGTACAATACTTGAGAAAATGTACTTAATTACTTCGCACCGCTGGGAACTATGTGAATTAATGTGTGTCTTTCATATTAAAAAGACAAAATGCCATGTTTTGTTTGCTTGATTTTGGAAAGCTGACATTTTGGAGCTACAGTATAAGGCTTTTTACATGCCAATGACCAAAACGCCGCAACAATAGCAGGCGAAGGTGGATATAGATTTTTTTTGCTCGACAATAACTGCAGCTGATCATGCATGTGCCTGCACGACAAGGAGGCGCTAATTTTCCTGGATTGATTTCTGCAACGATTAGCGGGTGAAATGATACGAGGTGCGCGCCGTGCAGTATGTGGCAGGTAAACATGAGCAGAGACTGTTAATGGACCTGTGTTTTGCTAACCGCGCTGCAAATAAATAACCCTTTTAACGGATTTTGCTTTATTGAGAAGGAATATTTTTTAAAAAATGAACCAATCTGAAATAAATCGGGACATGACTCACTTTCTGTTGGTCGCACTTTGACCCCTGTGTCTCCAGTGTGTGACTGCACCATGATGGTCCTGTGCCCGTGTCATCAATTAAGACACAATGTGCTAAAGCGCTACCGTTCTAATGGCGTTATAATGAGCAACGCGCCGCGGAAAACAAAATAAATACTGGAGACGCGGAGGAGCTATTCAAAGAGTTTATTTTCCAGTGAGTGTATTTCTTGTGTAAAGACCTGTGCCACGGGCTGGAGGCAGAGACAATTGGCTTTCAATCAGACCAGAGCTCAGAAACTCACTCTTCTTCTCAGACATTTTGGATTTAAAAGGGAGCCAAAGATCAAATTGCACTTAAGAGACAAAGTGTGAGCGGCGACTGTTTAATGGTGCCCTTTGTTTGTTTTTCTGGGAACTTCACTTTCTAATCTCCGGGACACTGTGAAGGCTTGCCAGGGAGTGGGGCCACATAAAACCCCTTGATTTCTTATTTTATCTGTGGACAACCAAATCGATCCTTGTCTCCCGTGCACCTGCCCCCCCCCCCCCCAACCCCCATCCCTTCTCCTGCACCCCCAAAAGAGATCCGTCCATCCCGCTCTGCAATCAGATTATTTAGACTGGGTGGTCAAGTACTCCTCAGTGTCTCCATGAGACAAGTGTGCAAAAAAGAAAAGAAAGAAAGAAAGACCACTGAAATTTCCCGGGATCTTGACACATCTAATTGAGATTTCATGCCCTATTTTCTCACAGATTCGAAAAAGCTCGCTCTGTTTTACCGCAAGCAGTATTTCCCCGAGGATCGAGATGAAAGAAAATGTTTTCAGGTTTTATTTGTTTTTTTTGTTGCTTTAAGGGTTTTATTCCTTTCTTCCTTTCTTTTTTTTTATCACGCTACAGCAGCTTTTCAATAAAAAGTGCCTCTTTTTTTGTTCAGTAGACAAAAGTAACTGCGCTTGATTTGGTTTGTCTGAAAGGTAGTGCAAAAGTGAATTCCAATAAACGCTGTTTCTTTCATCGGAAGTATTCAATTTGACTGCGTGCATAGATTTGTCGTGATTGTTGTGAAAAGAGAGAGAGAGAGAAAAGTAACATCATTCATAGCTGCACTCATCCCTGGTTTTATTCATATGGCCACCTCAGAATGACTTCGGCTCTTCTTTGTTGTCAATCAAAATGTTTGACAAAGGACTAGTAATAAAACTTCTTGACCTTGAATATATGATCTAAAGACATTTGTTCTACATGCACCGGACTGGAGGAGCCGCTGCCAGTACCGGTTTTATTCTAATGTAAAAATTCCTCTGTGAAGGTGCGGTATTATTTTCTTGCAAGCGTTTCTAATGTTACAGTTGAATGCGAAGTGCATGTCTGAAAGAACTCGCGATGACCTCCGTCTGAGTGAGGAATAAGCATTCTATAGTATACAACCTTTTTGGGGTAAATGGCAGGAGGTTCTTGTTGACCTTTTGCTCTCTCTCTCTCTAAATAGAATATCCTAGGTCCTCAGTTGGTAAATACATGTATGGCAAAGTCAGCTATGAAGGTGGTCCCATAAAAGGACATTCACAGAATGCATATTTGTGTGTCTCTCTGTATAAAAGCTAAGGGGTTACAATTCGGCATGGGGTTGGATTGGACCAAGGGATCGCATCCCAAACTCACTTGTTTCTGTGAATAAAGTCCTAATTATTCAATGCAAGATGAGTGGCGGTTCTTGTCTTTTCAAGCAATCCACAAACCAACCAACCAAACAAAGGTTTTCATATTATGTCACCCAATATCCCCCAGATTGTGGACTACTGAAAAAAACATGGTGGACTCCGCCACAAACGTGTGTGGCTATATAAGGCTCAAACAAAAACAGAACAATTTTTGGTTGATTATAAATTTATGAAAATATATGTATTGATATTATATTTCATTTCTGCCCCTCCTAAATCTTACATACTGCACCTTTAATTCGTCTAGCCGTATTGTGTCACGCAGTCATTCTTGTCCCTGTGCTCTTGCCATGACATCACCCAGTCTTGCATTACATAGCGCTAAGAGTCACGGTGGGAGCTACGGCTTCCCAGCAGAACCCATATTGGAAGGTCTGCAATCAATGACATCATCCACAAGCATCAACTTCTAATGCCAGAGGGAAATATACAAAAAGATTCTGATCTCAGCCCCCCAAGACTTTTTTTTCTTTCTTTCTTCCTTCTGGTTTAAAGCAGATGACATCAGCCTGACATCAGTCAGACATTAGCGTCACAAGAGCGAAGACATTAAATGGTCGTATTCATGTTTGTTCTTTTCTCGTGCTCTACTAGGTTACTTTGAACTTATGCTCCTTAGCATATTGTACAATATGAGCACTTATGCTGCTTAGTTCTTCTCTCAAGGTACAGAGAAGCACTCTGATGGTACAGAACAGAGGTTGTTTATCGAATTGTACTGGTACACTGTGTTTTAAGTGTTTTCCAGAAAGACTGGAGATCCTTAAAGAAATATAGTAAGCTCTTATCACTAAGACAGAAAGTTTGATTACCCATGTCTTCCTCTACTTGGGCTGAATGTAATTTTTTTGTGAAACCTGATTCAAAAAATTGAAATATCTGGTCAGCTCAGCAAGATTAAAGCTGAAAAATATATTTTCCATGGTGTAATCCACCCTCCGTGTGTTAATTGTTTTAGTTCTTGTTACATTCCAAGCATGTGGGCTGGAAATCAGTTTTGAATGTTTTTATATCATGAATTCTTTATTTTTTCTTCGCGTACTTTCATAAATGTATCAAATGAGGGAGGTCCTACAGTTCCAGTGCTATATTCACAGAGCCACGCCCAGTTTCCTCCTCATCCAGCAAGAGTTAAAAGTTTTGATTTGCATGTTAATACATATTTTTTATCATTTATCACACAAGTAGTTTCCCCTCTAAGCGTTAATAAAGTTAACCGTACATCTGTACGACAGCTCAGTCAGCTTTTGTGAATTTGCTCTCTCGCAGAGATACCATTTGTGATTTGTCACTTCAAAAGTTGCTCCCCAGACATTACACCGTGTAGTGAGATCCAAGTTTAGCTGCCACACCAAAATAGAGTTTGTGTTTTAGCGTTGCCAACGGATAAACAGCCGAGTTTGAAGCTCATTTGGGTGCAATAACTCAGACTTAAGATCGTAGTGACTTTCGAAAAAGAACAATGAGTTGCTTCTTGCTGTATTAAATGAAATGTACTGAAGACAGGCGTGCAACATGTGAGCTGTTTATACTCAGAAATAATTTAGCAAAGTGCCTGAAGAGAGCCCCGGTCTGCACACTTCTTTATGATCATAGCAGTCTTTGTGCTAAAAGCGACGAAGGCACATTCAAAGAGATATTTTACAGCAGTGCTGCTTATTACCCTCTTTTGCAGCCTTTCAGGAGGCTCATCTCGACACATTTCTGCCCGGTCCCAGCAGGGAGCATTAATAATCACCTCCATGCAACTCTGAGACCATTGTGACACAAAAGGATCCGGCACAGGGAATGTTAATGCCTCAAAGGAACCTTTATTGACATCTTCGTCCAATTGCTAGAATCTATCGGAGGGACGAGAGCGGGCGCGTCTGATGAAATGCTGGCCTGTCATCCTCGCGGGTTGCCGGTAAGTGTGCCGGGGAGGGTGCGGAGGTCAAGAGCGCTCACCCTTGACATTTAATAGCAGGAGGTGGGACCCACTGGATCAGTCATACAGATTATCAATGAGCATAGAGGAGATGAGAGGATCCAAATGGAGAGGTGGGAATATTTCATGACTTGTACCAGGTCAGTACTTTCATCTGTGCGTGGTCACCTGTAAAGGAAAGCATCAATTTTTATTCATAAATTACATTTTTCATCACTGTAGCTTAAAGTCATTCATTTTCCTTTGCTGTGGGCTGCCGTTTAGATTAATTACTTGGAGAAATATGTTTCTATAGAATAAAATATCTTTTAGTTTAAGTAAAGATGAGTCCATTTTAGCATGTGGCAAGAGTTCTAATTATGCAGTTTGATATGATTAAACATGGATTATTATAACATTTAGCTGAAGTAGTTAGAAAATGTAGGTCCGAAATACAACCACGCACACACACAGAAAGGGCATAGACATGCAAATAAGAAGAAGAGATAGTGAAGTGATGGGCAGCCCTAGAAGCAGTTCTGGGGTCCAGTGGCGGTGCCCAGGAGGTGAACTGGCACCTGTCCATCTACCAGTCCACCCCTCATACTGTGGTCCGTGCTGGACATGAGCTGGCCCCCCTCTGGTTCCCAAGCCAAGTGTACTGAAGTCAAACATGCCATGTTTTCTTCTGAAAGTAGCATATAAGTGTGTGTACATTCAACTTAAATACAGGACTTGAGTAAATCTACGTTCTACAGCTGAAAACGACCTTTTGTTCTTCTTCCTCTTGCTGACTTTCAGCCATCACGCCACCCGTTGCACGCCGGATTGGCCGCAAAACACAAGAGACTCATGTCTGAGATATTAAATAATTAACTTAATTAAAAGAGCGCCCCCTTCTGTGCAGAGTCAGTGACTAATTATTGACCTGCAGTGAGAAAAAAATAAGTCTAATGCGATCCATACTGTCCAAATGAGACCTTGGCGCTCCACATTAGAGAGATGGATTAGGTTAATGACCCCAGCATTGACCTACATTCCCCGCCGAGGGGGTGTACATATTACACATAGGTTCATATTTGTGGCCCTGAAATATAGATGGATATCTGATCTGCAGTCAGGTTTGGATGCTGGCGCTTTCTCTCCATTAGAGTTATATTGGTTTACAGTAAAGAGTCCCCCGATGAACCTGTTCGCCACCTTTTAGCCCATGGCCGGTAAGCTCTGTCCAGCATGACATAATTGCAACTCCCAGATGAATATTAGGTTCTCGTAACCAAAATCCTCTTGAATTATGGTCTTTTCTTTTATGTCTCGTGTATTAATTCCCAATTTTAGTTCTTCGTGTTGCGGCTATTAATCTGAGGTTGTGTTTTTGGTTTCTTAAAAGTGACACGCATTGTTAAAGGTGTTGCTTTAAGGCCGCGCCCCTTGCACCGCCCACCCTGGGTGTGGTCAGGAAGCACTGTGAGTATCAGAGCAGGAAGTGAAGTCTGAAGCGAGCATGAAACTTTCAAAACAAAGGCTTCTGCTGCTGTACTACAGCTCTCTGCTGCCTTTGGTGAGGCGGTGTGGGGGAAAAGTGAGTTCCAAACATTACGAGTAATTTTTGATTCGACCACCGAGAGGGTGAAACACGTCCATTTTCCATGCTCCCACACTGTACTGTGCTTCTTTGTCTCCTCGGTGGAATCAAGATGGTTGTTTCCTTACTGCTCCCTGGGTACGGTGTAGCTGGCCAGGAGCATGCTGTGAGGTCCTGCCAGGGAGATGGTGGCGGACCAAAGCTACAGGAGCCTTGTAAGATTTTTCTAATGATTGTTGCCTTGGCTGCCACACAGGGAAATCTCCCGAGTAGCATAATATTTAATACACCAGTGTTCAGAGCGGTTTTTCTTTCTTGCATTTGTTCAACCCCGAGCCAAAATTATTGACTGCTAGACTGTGATAATGTCTCCGTGGATTTAGCTTCATGTAAAGTCAGACTTGGAGAAGAAGCCCAGCAGTACCTGAAGTGAAAGAGATGGTTTGTCGGTCTGTTCAGCGGACAAGAAAAATTAGTTTAGCAGCCCCTCTATATTTTTCCTGTCCACGTCTATTCCTGGAAACAAGTCACACAGAAGTACCGGTGCCCTTGCAGTTCCCTGATTTATCCTGATGTATTGACCCTTCCTTGTGTCTGGTCTTTTAAATATAATCTACCTACCCAGTAAGTCTTCCTGACATTCTTTTGAGACACATTTCCACAAATCACCATTAAAAATAAGAGTAAAAGGTCCGTGTTCTCTTTCATTTTAAGAATTCTTATATGCTATCTAAATGCTAATGATCTAATTGATATTTGTGGGCATGAATAACTTCCCCAAAGCAAAAAAATAGAGCAGCAAGACTCAAACATGTGCTGTCATCAAGATGTAAAGCCTGGAAATACCTTTCAGAAGATTGATTTTGAATAATTTATGTTTGATTTTTTTTTGTCCTTACCTTTTAAATTGTTTCCATTTTGCAGATTTCAAAGCATGTGAGCCAGAAAAGCATCAAACTAGACTATCATTCAACGTTACATCCTACAGGAAAGTCTTGTACTCGGTGCGGCTAGGAGCACATGATTCATATCCTCGTAGATTATGTACTCATGTCAATAGTGCGCTATTTCCCTGTGCTTTATCATTTTCTCCTAACAGGAACTGATGCATGGCGTGCATCGGCGGACACCATTCACAATGGCGACTTCAGAATTATTACCCCTGTTTTAATATTTTCATTTTGCAAGTCAAAGAGCGACGTCGGTTGTTATTGGCTTTTTTACTTTGAGGTAACCTTGAAGTGCTGGGAATGTTTATACACAAGCAGGATCCATTTTGCTTTTGGAATAATGGTGTCAAAAAAACTTGACAGTGCAGGAAAGTGCATTTCTAAGCATAGCGCACTTTGTAATACTCCATGTAAGTTTTCCAAATACACAGAATACTCCGAACATATACTGTACTTTGTTTATATAGTGCAGTACAGTGTGTGTGTATATATATATATATATATATATATATATATATATATATATATATATATATATACACATAGCTGTGCACACCACAGACACGTCAACACCTCTCGTAATTCTACACAAATACAGTTATTTTGGGGATTAATGGAACAGGTAGAGTCATAGTTTCAATGAAACCCACTAATGTACTGAGGCCTCTCATTGCTTCTTATTTGCTGTGGTTCTCTAACGCTCTCCAGCACACTTTATACTTTATTATAGGCTTTGAAATGGAAACTATGAAGCACATTCTTGTTAGAAACCCAGAGATGTGTTTCCTTGTTTCATTCTAAAGATCTACTTTAGCCTGTGTCTCTGAACTGGGGGCTACTTTTAGTATATTTGCATCGCCTCTGTTTTTTTTATATATTATTATTCTTATTTGAACAATATTTGAAATACGTCTGAATGAATGTCACAACACGTGTGATGTGCACACAGAACTTTCTTTTTTTTTGACACCATTCACTCCAGGATATGCTGCATGTGTCTTTAATGGCCCTTTCCAGTGAGTGAAGTGTGTTTAACAGCATCCTGCCACTTATTTAAAGTGTTGAGGAAAGCACCTGGACATGCATGTACATGTGGGTTTATAGGATACTATGTGAGATGTCATTGTGTGGTACTGGTCCTGTTTTCCGCAGTGAGCTTATGAGCTTACAGCCTTTTTTTTTTTTTTTTTTTTTTTTTGCTCCTGTATCGGCTTATATGTTTCAAACAGTATTTGCTCCTGACAGCATTGATCTCCCTTTCTCCCCCCCCCCTCCTCCCCGCTTGTATCCATGCGAGTCTAACTGTTGCTCCACCCTCTGAAAGTCGACAAAAAGATGCACACGGGATAAGAATGCGACCGCTCCTGTTGTCCGTGTGTGTGTGTGCGTGTGTGTGTGTGTGTGTGTGTGGTGGTGGGGGGGTGAAAGCGTGCCTTGCGCTCACACTGCTGCAAAGAAAAGAGGAAGGGGAAAAAAAGAAGCTCAAAACAGAGCGTGTTTCTATTGTTTCAAATGTGCCAGGGGAGTCCGAATTAACGCCCACCTTTTGTTTTGGAGCCGATGGGTCGAGTATTGAGCGGCTGGTCGTTGGCTCTGAGGCGGGCAGGAAGCGTGTCAGGGGCTGCTCCACGCATCCTGGAGACCTGCGCTGTCCTCGGTGCTGAAAGCTCGCCCTAACGCACCGACACCGGGTTCACACGTTTCAGAGATGGTGATGATCTCTGATGATGCACACAGTGATGCGGCACACACATAATAATAATAATAATAATAATAATAATAATAATAATAATAATAATAATAATAAAGAGTTTTATTGTGACTTTCTCGGGTTGGTTGGTTGGTGCTGCTGCTGCTGGTGGTGGTGTTATTCCCTCCATCCCGCTGCACCGTGCGTGTCTTTCTTTGGCGAGGCGATGTTTGACTTCAAATGCCATATTTAGGGGGAAAAAAAGAAGAGGGAGGACAATAAAATAAATAAATAAATAACTCAAAGATTAGGTGCTTGGTCGCTTTTGAGTGACTCGGCCGAGGACGAATGGCGTCTTGTGATTTCAGAAAGACGCTCGAGCCCCAACGAGGACCGCGTCAGAGCCAATGGCGTTGGAGAGCTCCTGTGTGCATAAGCGGTGGATGGAGCTACTCTGGGTATACTTCCGCGTCCAAATGCGTGTTCGTGTGTAGGTTGAATGGATGAAACGGAGAGAGCGGAGAGGTATAGGCATGCTGTGATACGGCCCTATATATTTGCCGGCAGGACTATCTTCCTTTTAAAGACAACCTCCTCCTCACATTGGTTTCCACTCAGTGATGTCGCGTATTTGTGTGGCGCACCTGTAAAGAGCGAGACAGGCAGAAGCCGGCTTTTTTAATTATTTGATTCCTTTTATTTCTTCTGTTCCTTTTTCCCTTTTTGTTTCATGCATTTGCTGAAAGGAAGCCATTTCTGTGTTTTGATTTAATAAATATTTCATTTCCTCATTTTATCTTGTTTGTGTTTGGCTTTTTATGTTTCCAAGTTTGAACTAAAGAGAGAGCGGAATTCATCATTTTACACGCTATTGGCCAGGTGTTTTCATTCAGAGATTGTTTGCCCTAAGGACGTCCATAACTTTCATTTATAGAAACGGTAAGATATCTTTACACATTTGCTCATTCACCTGAAACATTTCAAAGCGATATTTTATCCTGTGTCAGTTCTTTGGAGGACAGTGTGTGCAGCAGATCATGCCTTCCCTTGCAGTCTCAGCCTATCTTATTGCATGTAAACGCGATAGGAAAGTCACCGTGATGCATTCATGTTTCCATTGACGGCTGATTTTCTTTTTCTTTCTTTCTTTCTTTCTTCCTTCTTCTTCTTCCAACTCTGAATTGCGGCTGCTGCCTTGGCATATCACAGACTTACACGACAGGATAAGAAGGCTATCTCCGCACATGTGCTCATTTCAAAAAACCTTCCCTGTGTCTCAGACATGGACGGACGCGTTTATTGCTCTCGTGTGGAGAAATATAGGCCTTTTGGTAGAGAGCTGAAACGTGGGATCCGCATAGTAGTCGCTTATTTTACCGCATCTAAAGTAAAAAACGTTATTATGCTGGGGTTAGGAGACTAACCGCGTTGCTTTATGTGTAGTATTTCGTGTTAGTAGTTGAAATAATAGCTGCAGTAAACAAACTAACCAAATTTACTCGATTTCTTTCTTTAAATCTGAGCTGAAAACTTGTATTTTACCCAGAATGTGATTTCAAAAAACACGACCAAATGCAAATGCGGTTTAAACTAAGTGGTGGGATATTGCTCTCTTTGATTTAAATGTAAAATGGCTCATGTGGCTAAAGATTCGGTGTATTTTCTCTAAAATGAGTAACGCTATATAGGTTAAGTGCAGCCTGTGTGCTGCGCTACTTGGGCTTGCTGGATGAGATCTCTGCTATAAGTTCTGCTATCATAGGCATGTTTGGATGGGATTTTTTTGAATTTCCATGCAGGTGTTAGGCTAATTATAGGGCAGACAAGCTCACCTTTCCTTTAGGCCTGCTAAAAAAACACACACACTGGATTTCTAACCTTTTTTCATTCCAAAGGCCACTTTGGTATTCAGATTTTGATGATTTTATTTATTTATTTTTTGTCTTTTATACTTCTATCAATGCCAACTAGAGATATGCATGTTCTATAGGTGCAAATGGAGTCGGTTAGAACCAAAATAGAAAGCAGCAACGCTCTGAAAAGCCCTTCATAATTGCTGTAGGCTAAAGTCAACTCAAATCTCCCATTTTGCTGGGTTCCCCTGAATACCCCAGGGACCCTGGTGGCATCCTGACTCAGCTTTGGGGACCACTGCTCCAGCAAGTCTCCAGTCAGTGTGTGTGTGAGAGAGAGAGAGAGAGAGAGGGAGTGTGTGTGTGTGTGTGTGTGTGTTTTCCCCCCCTTTTTTTTGCAGTGACATGTTTTTGCTCGAACAGACTCAGGTTAGGTAGCATGAAAGTACACCTGCAGCAAATCAATTAGTTAATGGTGTATTTCCTGGGTAGAGACCGGCTCCTCGCTGATTGGCTGAGCCCCTGATTAGTTTACTTGGGGAGGCTGAGTTCCCGCCAGCACCCCCCCCCTTTTCTACTGCGCAAAGGCTGCGACCAAAAGTTTGATGTCTGCAGACTTTACATCAATAAATACCCGCGACGCCGATACAACACCTCAAGGTAAGACACCACAGAGGAACAGTGTAAAAAAAAAAAAAAAAACAGTAACAGTAAACTACCCAAAACCAACCGTGCAAAGAATAAAAGCATTTAACGACTAGCTAGCAAGGTCAAACAGGAGCTGGCGCAGCGAGCCGCCACCACGCGGAGCTCGTTACGCTTTAAACGTGACGCACCGTGTTATCCGACTTCAAGCTAGCTAAGCTGGTGTTTACTGCTGCTGCAGCGAGCGCAGGAGCAAAAAAAAAAAATGTCGGCGCTAACCAACAAGCAAAGAAATAAAAAAACAAAAAACGAGCTTTCACGACCAGAAACGAGCTCGGCGAGGGACACGCGGCTGCGCCGAGCCGAGCTATCCGTCGGCGTCGGTCCAAAAAACAGCGACTCCGCTCGCCTGGTGTAACTTTTTTTTTTTTTTTTTTAAACAATACAGTGGGAAGTTGGACTTTTGTGAAGTTGCACTTAAACGCCGAGCGTGAGAAACGCTAAAAATGTAGCCGTTTAGCATGGTTGCTAAAGGCCGTCGTTGCATGGCGTAATTCGGTCGCGTGGCGCAGGTTGGCCGCGGTGGCACAGGTGTGTCTGATTAATCAATTAGCCAAAGCGAGGCTCCCCCCTTAAGGCTCCGCACATGGGCTAATCACAAACAACGCACCTAAACCGGTTTACCCTTGGTTTTTTCCCCTTTTTTAACTGCTAATTTTGACCCAATGTCGCATGCATACATGTCTGGAGCAACGCAGTTACAATTTCTGTTCATAAGTTGTAAGAATTTCTTTAAATTTTGCGTTTAAAAGACAAAAAATAGCATGTTTGGCCTGTTTGTAGTTTTCCTATATGTGACAAAGGCTCATGGTCATTGTAGTTTTCATGCTCAAAGGCTGTAAGGACATTAGTTTAACTGTAATCTTTGGTACAAACAAAGGCGTGCTTTCTAGTTTCCTTTTCGTGTGTGTGTGTGCTTATGATTCCAACGTTAGTATCTGGCCTTGAATATTAAGCATGAATATATTGAAGCCACGGGCATCATGAGTTATAGCTGGCAGACTGCGGTGAGTAATCTTCACTTGGTGGGTCATGAAAAGACTACATATCGCGTGGAGCCAGCAGCTAAGAGCCTGACCAGTTAATTTACCAGGAGGTTGCCAGCGCACAGGACATCTGTGGTCCTGCGGGTATAGGGTGGGACAGCCCGGAAAAAAGGAAATGGAGGGGTGCTCACTGAGCGTTTAAAGGTGTGACACCATTTCTTATACTGTGAGTGCCGATTCCTAGTGTTTGTCAGCTTGAACATGAGTTAGTAGTGAGATTTTTATACATGTAGTATGATTATTCGATGTGGTTTTTTAATTTAACAGGCTCGAAATGCAGTATTTGTCAAAATAGTTGCTGTGCTGCTTTTTAACTTAACACCTCCATGAAATATTTTGCATAACACACCGATTGAGGTTCAGTTTTAATCGAGTCTTGGCGTTTGTCGTTTTGCGATCACCTCTACTGAAGTGATATCGTGAGTTCTAGTGATATTAGTAACGTTAAGCAGAGAGCTTAATTGGCAGCATATTAAGGAGCACTCCAGATCTCATGACACCTTGAGCCTTTAGCATAGCAGAGATGTGTACATGCTCCTGTTTCTATATACAGATCTGCTGTTCTTAGGCATTTTCCCTCCTCAGTGTTCATGCAACTTCCACAATATCAGCAGCCTCTGTGCTCCGAGGAGGGACACGGGATGAGAGCGGTTGTCTTTATGTATTATTGAGCCCCCATGTTTGCCTTTTCTAAATAAAGGCTGCTGACAGAGTGACTAAAATGCAGGACAGTGAATGAACTTCCAAAGGCCACATTACTGTGCTCTGTGCAGCAATGTGTGCTGCTGTCAGAACTGGGTTAGTATACAGTGGGTGGCTTCAGCACAAAAAAAAGCAATTTTGCCCCCTTTGTCCTTCTTAAATGTCCACCCCCATCCCCCTTTCTTCTCCTCGTGGCCTCTCCCCTCTTCCCCCCCACCCTCTGCAGTCTGTGGCTGGCGCACACGACTGTTTTCATTTGGACCTTATTGTCTGTTGGCCACAGGGTGGCCCTCCCTCTGCATGTGTGGGTCATTACTGGGAGCCAGCAGTACAGTGTTGCTGACCCTGTCACCGCATCACAGCAGCTTTTATGGATCACCACATCTCATGCTCTCTATAGGTGTGATGTGGTGAGGGTTGCTTTCTGTATTAGTGTGTAGGCCTGTGCTGGTGAGACACAGGGTGTGTGAATATACATACCGCTGTCTAAACATTGCAGACGGATAGGAGCTCAGCAGCTGTATTTTCTAAACTTAAATTCAGTATTCAGTGAAAAATGAAACCAGTTTTCGAGGTTATTAATCTAAGATTCAGTCAAAATGTCACCTCAGGGCTGCCAAAAGAACAATCTCACTTCACTTTCTCAGTTTAAACACTGATATTTCTAGAAGTTTTCATTTCTGTGTGGTGGTGTTTCGAGGGATGATTGTGGAGCAGTGCTATCTAATAATAAGCCCAGCTTTTAGCACCACAGTCAGCTTTTTAATCTATGTCCTGTGCACCTTTTTATAAGACAGCCTGTGACGTCTGAAAATGATTTACTGCTGTAACATAAACAAACATTGTTCGTCTATCTTATAGCAGTAAGTAGCTTCACTCTCTATCCATTTTTTGGTGATGTTCCTTTCTTTATCAGTAAGTTACATTCGATTATTCAGAATGAAGTACCAGTGAGAGTACTTCTAAGCTAATACTTATTTTAACTAATCGTGTTTGAACAAGCAATTCATTTGATTTAATGAAAAATAAATTGTGGTGATAATAGAGCTGAAAATATGGAGAATATTCTCTTTCACGAGCAGTGACATGTTATTTTTATATCGCTTCTCTAACAGCATCAAGTCAGAAAGAATAAAAAGATGCCTCTGGTCAGTTTCAGAACAAGTCAATATTGATGACCATGTGTTGCTGTCTCTTGTGCAATGCAAACTACCCAACTGAATTTGATTTCAGGCGGACTGTGTAGTAAATGTTCCGTGTTTGTTTTTCTCTCGACTAGCTGGATTACTCCTTTCTCTAAAAATGTTGAGAAATTGTACACTTCTACTTCGGAGGCAGCCTGCCAATTATAAGTGAGTGTTGCATCACTTTTCACTGTTATTCTGACTGCATCTGGAGCTGCTGCATAACCACCCTGCTCTCAGCCCCCCTACCCACTGTGGCTGTGCACCTTCAGGGCAAACTTTATCACAGTATGAAGCATATATTTATGTTGATACAATTTTTCTCCTCTTTAAATCTGGCGACAGAGCTGGTGGGAATGTTAGCGTGCAGATGAACTGCAGACAGTTTTCAGGTGTGGACCTGCCTGAGAGACAGGATCATCTATCCAGCATGTGATGGGAATTGCTTCACCAAAATTAAGATGATTGAAATTTGGCGACACAATGCGCCAGGTGCACTTAGTCAAAGTAGTAAAATCTTCCAAGTTAATAGGATTTATTATAGTTTAAATCTTTTTTTTTTTAATGAAAAGCAAAATGACTTGACGTGTGGGCACAGTGTCGTGGGCACATCACACCTAGTTTTCCTCATCAGCTGACGAGTATTGCCGTCCCCGCATTTGCCTTTTGTCCACGTCAGTGTGTGGGTAGACTGGTCACATCTGTGTTTTCATCTGGGATATTTTGAACTGTTACTTGTGGGCTTTTAGTTCTCAAGGACAGGCCGTGCATGTCGGTGTGTGCACTCTGGAGTTCTTCACTCTGCAGCTTGTCACGCATACTTGGTCAATTTAATCCTCCGAGGAGCTGGTAGCAGAGATTCGTGCCTCCTCACTTTAAGTGCTCAGTGTCACATCAGTACATGCTGATCTCACCATTGGCTTCAGGTTCATCTTAAAAGTTCTGCAGTTAGTCAGATCTGTAAATAGTTTGTTTTTTGTCCAGTTATTTTTGTATAACAGAATCTGAACATTTGCCCTCATTGATCTAATGTTTAAGACAGTCAGTCCTGACAGAAATGGCTTAAACAGTAACAGACAGTGACAGAAACTAAAATGTCTTTTCAACCAATGTGTCATCAAATGGAACAATTTTCTACAAAATGACTGGGAATATTTTAAAAGTGAGTCTGTGTGCTCATATTAGAGATGTGGAAAATGAGTCATGACAGTGCAGCCTGTTCACTGTCGTGCATTATGACTAACAGAGCTTAGTGTTCCCCTCTCCTAAATATTTTAAAGAAAATCAAACTAGTATTTTTAAAATCAATACATGCAAATTTGGAAATCATAATGTGTCTGTACTGAAGCTGCCGTTAATTAAAACTAAAGAGGCCGTCTAAGTATCCTCGTGTGGCAGTTAGGACTTAAATACATCATTCGGGCTGATTTAATTCAGAGCTGAAGGACCTGCTATTGTTTGTAGGCCACATTTGTCATAAACCTCTTCCTCAGGTAGTCTGGCGTCAGGAGAGAGCTACAGCTGAGCCGGATTAGTGCTGCTACTGACTCTAAAAATATATTTAAATTGATAATTAGAATAATAATGAGTGTGCTGACCACGAGTTCCCAGAACACAATGCGACATCATGATCTTTATTTGTTTGACTAATCTTCCAAACTCAAAAGATTCAATCTAAAGAATAAATCAGCCATTGCTCTTTCGATCTCTGAATCAGTGAACTGGTTTTGGCTCAGGATACAGGTATTAAAAAAGCTTGAGTCCATCCTGAGTTGATTTACAGCTGTACTTGAGTCAAGAGTTTGATCAGCTGTGAAACTTTGCTTCCAAACACCCACTCACAGCCACTTTTCCATGTAATTAATTTGTACAATCAGTGAACTGCTAAAAAAAAACCGAGCCGGCACCACCAGCTACAGAGTCTGAAGGATGACACAAGACTGAGGCACGAGTCAGAAGTATAGTAACCATCGAGGAATCTGAGCGCATCATTTGGATGTAAAGTTTACTGCAACGCTTTGTCATTAGTCCCTCATGCATTTTGCACGTGACAATATTGATGATTACATCTCGTGTGTAACGTCAAAAGTGTTGTTGAATTGTGAATCTCTGCACTTTGTAGTAACACTGCGTGCAGAGGCTTTTCTCCCCTGGTGGGAAGGCTGTGGGATCTGAGAGTACCAATAACTAAACATTACACTTTAATGAATCCTAAAAGGCAGCATGCTCAGTGGGGTAAAACTGTAGAGGTAGATGAGTTTATCTTAGCACTGACGAGGAAACACAAAAAGAACCTCGTGGTCTTTATCTGGAGCTGCTTTCTGATGAAAACTGTGAGGCAAGGCCTCTCGGGAAACAAGATGCTCCGCACTCAAATGCCTGCACTAAGAGGAGGCTGCTGGCTGGCGGCACACAGTGAGAGCCTTGACTGAAATTTTTTGGGGAGAGGCATCATGCCAAGCCTTCTCTTCCAAGTGTTTATCTAATAAAATATTTCTGCCTTGTGGCACTATCTCAAGCGGGACAATAGCCAATGTTTGTGCTTTGTACTTAGAATAAAAGGTGAAACATATGAAATGGAGATTGAAGTAAGTCATTTTCTTCCACAACAATATGTTCTCCTGTGGCCTGCTTCTGTCTCTGTTACTATGCACGTGGGGGAGGCTGCTTGTGGAGCGATAACTGCTTACGATTGCAGTTTTGGCATATGAGAGACGCTGGCTGAATATCCCTTCTGTTTCTGTCTCTGTGCCGTCTTTGTCATGTTAACATGTGGAAGCCGTATTATGCTTTGCACTCACCAACTAGTTTTATTCCTTGAGACAAATGGATGAGATGTGCAGCAGGAGCGTTAGGTTTACCTGTGTGCATGCTTGCAGTGTGTTTGGTTTTGAGGCAAATTGTAATATCATATAGATGTCAATAAGGATGATTATTTCTGTACATATCTAATGTACAGTGATAACATTGCACCAGGTCAGTTTGCCTTTTGTTAATGGCAATAATTCAGTGTCGTAATTTAGGATTACATTATCTGTTTTTATATGAAGCAATGCATAATATGTGAATCACTTTGAACTGTGAAAGCATATTTAAATATTCACATTTGTCAGATTGGAGCAGTCGGGGGTAGAGTAAAAGTTAAATGTGTTTTATTTAGAAGTGTACAGTTTATGAAGTCCAGATGAGCCACAGACGAGTGTGATGTATCATGGCCTGCAGCTTTTTTAGCTTTCACCTGCAGTGAGAAGAGACTATGCAGCGGTGAGGAGCACAGCATGCACTGCTGCTGTCAACATCCAAGCTGGACACGTCTTCAGTAACCTGATTAAGGATTATCAGGGAAGCTAATGATGAATGAAGATTGACTTACATCAATAGCTGTTGTAGTTTTTCATCTAACATTTGAGGTTCGACACATCTATATTGTCTCATGGTATTTATCGTCCTCAAACCTGCGAGAGGAAGAGTTAAAGTAGGTGTTTATACACTGATGTGTTGGAGGGTTGAGCTTTGAGGCAGTCAGCAGTTCATCTCATGTAACAAGTTTACTACTTCAGCTCCCGTTTACTCTTTTTTTTATTTTGCCTGCTGAAAAATGTTCCTAACACAGGAAACCTTAGCAGAATGTACACATCGATACTCAGAGATGCTCGTATGCTCGAGGAGACTGAGGCGGCTCATTTTAATAGTATGAACCTCGTGCATGAGTTTTACCTCATGTTTAAGCTTCTTGCTGGCAGGCCAAAAAATGTGGCTAGCAGCAACGGCTACTAACAGGGAATGGCGTAGACAAGGTTCAGATGTTCAGCATTTGTAGTTTGACAACACAAGCCGCATGGTAATTCACAGGTAACGCGTGGTGACAGACTATGTAAAGACACAGGTGACTGTAGCTGTGAAGCAGACAAAGACTGTCCTTGTGGAGAGTTTGAATGTTGCCATAATATTCTCTTCATCTTCCACGTGGCAATCATGTCCACTCATCTGGGGTTATTATTTCTCCTGGTAAGCAAAATGTGCCTGTGCTAATGGGTCATATGGGTTGAAGCTGTAGTTTCTATTTTTGCATGCGTTACGTCGTCAGTGGGGGTTTTGACCTTGGTTTCAGGACATGCCAGTGAATCAAATGAGTCATGTATTTGTGCTTGTATACTGCAACATTGACAGTGCAGTTTGTTTACAGTACATTCAGAAGCCTGGAAATAGTGATGGTAAGGATGGATGTGCATATATAGACACAACTGTCTCCCCACCCAGCAAGCAGTGTTGGTGCTGAATGTTCAACTTTCACACTGGAGATTGATTGTATATTTTTAGTCATCCTCAGTTTCTTTGCATTGTGATAGTGGAGTAAAACAGCTCCTGTAGCATGTCACGTCGCTTCAATGTTTAAAATGTAAAGCATGGAGATGATGCACGTCGTATCAAACTCGTGTTTTTAAAATCGCTTTTTTGGACCATCGGCTAAAAAAGATTTGATATGAAACACAAGCGGGAAATCTCATTGTCAGTTTTACTTATGTCACTGCCCTTATCACATAACAAGTCCGTCTGCTAAGTGCTGCTGTGTTTTCATGTGTGCACTGAGGAATCTGCCCGTTACACCATTTTACACATGGCCTCTGATCTGCTACATCTTGAGCAAACAGTGGAATGAGCGTATTGTCAGTCACATAGGATGCTGTGTCATCTCGACTAAACTTCACTCCTTGAACGTAAATTCCTCAGAGTATTGCCTTCAATGGCTCGAATTCACTGCAATGATACTCCAGCAAATAATGGGTACATAAAAAAAGTGGAGACCGTTCTCGAAACTGTCTGGATTTAGTATCAGGGTATAACTGAACATGTCAGTCAGGTGTTGGCAGAGCAGTCATCTGATGATGGACACATGCTTTCAGATTGGATTGAGGAAAAAGCAGACTGCCTAAAACTATTGTCTTTTTTTATATATATATATATAAATGACTAAAACATGTAGCTGACAAGTTTGCAATTTTCCATGGCTAAATGATGTGCCAAGTGGATGTTTTGCATCAGCCTTCCACTCTTCAAAATATTGTGCTCCAAATAAGGAAGGAGACTTCCCATATTGTCAGTAATGATCTGGAGGCAGAGATTTGAACTTCCATAACGATGTATATCTGCCAGAATACAGTATATTATCTTTGACATTTCTTGTACAATTTTGGCCCTTTGGAGAGAGTGTAAAAATAACAAAGATGTTGGCAACATGTGATCGACAAAACCAGTGTGTTCTTTACTGTGCCGTGCAGGTGTATTCTGTTTGTGCACAGAGATTCATGCTGATTATAAAGATCTGAACATATTGATAAATACAGTACATTGTCATTTTTAGTCCCGCTATCACAGTGGACTCTAATTACACACACTCACAACACACCTCCAATTTTTCACACTTGGTGAAGCTGAGGTTGTAATTATATTTGAATCTAACGGAGTTCAGAGCGGATCTGCAGCTGTTTGATCTGACTGACACCGAGCTGTTTGTCAGTTTACGTGCCTTCATGTACATCGTGACGTGCCACGCGGCAAATCATTGCATGTGACAATATTGTAACAGTTAGGAAATGGAAAAAGAAACAAAAGGTTCAAAGGTGATCATGACGGCTGTACTGACTTTTTCTAGTCAACAATGAAGCTGCTGTTAGAACAAAATGTCAGAGGGTGGATGTGTGAAAGCTCCAGGGGAAGTACATATTTATTGGCATGTGCATGTAGTAGACGGCATAAAGAATCGAATGCCAGCTAGCTTTGTGAAAAGTATATTTAAGATTTAATGTTTTGATTCATACATTATACACATCTGACGGTGAAACAAACAAAAACGACACACTGGCTGTGCTTTGAGAGAAATATTGATCCGTTTCATACCTGTCCACCTGACAGTCGTGATGCTGTTTTCATCACTTGAGTAGAGAAGATCAATTTGCGTTTGAGTTGTGGCAAGTTGACATTTTCACTGGATGCAACTAACGAGGTGGAACTAATTCTTAAATAGGACAGAAATGCTCAATCATCTGCTGTAGTTTTGGACTGCTTTGGAAAAAACTGCATCCTAAAAGTCTTTGACTGTATATTATGTGTCATGTAAGGACATGCTAAAGTAGCATTAACACTGTCTATAGGTACAGAGGAGTGATTTCTTTCTTTCTACAGTTGAATAATGCCATAATGTTTATTCTGCCGCTGCATTATGGTTTTTCTGACCAGCGTGGCGCTTCTGCTGTGTGCAGCTTATTTAACTATGAGCAAAAAAAGGCCTTTGCACCTGGTTTCACACAGGAAATTGATCATCAGCGCTAATAAGCATCTAAAAATGCGATAATTTCTTTTGATGCTAGTGCCGCTCTTCATTTCAGCTGGGGTGTGGCACCGAACGCTTTCTGTCGCATCGAATCAGGACGTGTTGTGTAAATGTGTTGTCTTGACATGATGTGATCATTTTGATTATCAGCTGATTAATTTTGTGCATTCCCAGTTTTTCAGCCAGCATAACAAATGTCCTCTCTGAATAGCGACGTAAACATGGTGCACTAGTTTTTATTGTTCCTGTGGCTCTTTACCTTCGAAGCTGTAAGCCGTTGTCGTCGTCAGCAGCTGCTGTTATAGCATTTGTTGGTGAATTCTGGCTTCTGATGTCACCTTGATTATAATAAGCGGCTTGTTTTCAAAGTATGAACATGTTGAGGCCTATGGGGAACCTGTGGATGATTTCTAATGCTCTGTGTGGTAAAGGCTGGATGATGAATGCAGGATGTGTCAGCGTAATGTGAGCATCGGCTCTTTCGCTGGATGTGAACAACCTGAGCAGACCAATTGATTTGTGCCTTACAATTTCAGTGATCATCTTTGTGCGGCGCTCCCATTCATTTAACTAATTGCCATTCCTCATGCTTATTGTCAGTGTTGTTGTGGCCAGGTTTTCTCTTGACTGAACACTCTGCCTTGGTGCTGCTGTGTGCTTCTTACTGCAGATGAATTGTGACTAAGTGAAACATTGCTTTTTGCTTTTACCTGGTTTAAACCAATTTGCATGGACAGCTAGCTCAAAATATAGCCTCCTTCTGTTCCCCCCAACAATGACATGTGATCACCTCTGACTGTTGCTTTTGTTCTTGTTGATCTAACATGAAGTACTTTTGTGTCCACATTTTCAGACGGCAACTCCAAACTAACATGGCAGTCAGACTGTGCGATGTGGCTTCTCTGCTTAGAAGTGGTTCGTGGGCGCCTGAGCCTTGGACTGGGGTCTGTGGCACTTCTTTTTTTGTAATCATTTGGCCAGAAGGCCCGCTTTTTGTCTCAGTGCTCAGGCCATACCAATGACGTTAGCTCTCTTATATTTCGATGCTCAAATCAAATTCATCACATGTTCAATTCGGGCACTTTTGGGGTTTTTTTTTACGAAAAGCTCCCAAGTTGTTGACTGTATTGGTATGGTCTAAACCTGTCTGCTACTGTGATGATTCTCATAGGATAATTCTAAAATTATGGCTTCACGGCCTGCGTGCACAAATGAGTAAATGTGATTGAATAATATGCATAGTGGGTTAATAAAGGATGACTCTTCAAACATTAGCTGGTTGCTTTAACTGATTCCCATATCACTGAGGGCCTGTTGTCCGATGCTAGCGTATTGATGGCTGCAGGTTTGGCGCTGCTATAGGCTTGCATACCCAGTTTATTTTGCTGAATGAAATGTTTCACTTTGGTCGCCACATTTAACTTTTAAAAGATGTTTAAACATGCCACTTATCAACTTTAATATCGCTTTATCAATTGTTGAGCTTCTGACAGATTAATAGACCGTCACATTGCTGTCTCAGTAGAAAGTCTCTTCTGTTTGCCCAGAAACACAAGCAGCAATCAGGAATAGAAGAGAGGGAATTCATTGTACAGTCTTTATTTTTTCTCTACATGCTGTAAGATCCAACATTTGCCTCTACTTAAAAATGCAATGACCCTTAATGTGTTAGTTCCACTGTGCAAACACACAAATCAGCACTGCATGTTTCTTAGTTGCCTTGATGATGATTTGTGTTGAGGTAAAAAAAAACAAACAAACATTTTAAAATCACCAGTATTCAGCAAAACATTGAATGTGTGAAGAGTGTCCTTTTTTAACTCTCTGTTTGTGTTTCAATTATTTATTTTCTTTTTGTTCGGTCTGCATCTGGTTTTGACTTGATTTTCTTTTCTGTCTCTTTAGCAGGTAATTGCTGCCATGGAAACACAGCTGTCCAATGGGCCAACTTGCAACAACACAAGCAACGGTCCTTCAACAATCTCAAACAACTGCTCCTCACCTGTAGAGTCAGGGAGCATAGAGGACAGTAAAACTAACTTGATAGTCAACTATCTGCCTCAGAACATGACCCAGGAGGAGCTGAAGAGTTTGTTCGGAAGCATCGGCGAAATTGAGTCCTGTAAACTAGTCCGAGACAAAATAACAGGTAACTCAACTGTTTGCATTGCTATGGCTGACTAACGGCTTCGGCCTGACGGATACAATGTGCTCTGAATTTTTGGCTGCGAGTATGTGCATTCATCCTGTGATTAAATGGGCACACAATTAGATTTATAAATATTCAGAGAGATGAAATGCTGGCAAAAATATTTTTCCTCACTTCTTAACATCAACAGTGAACCAAAATCCTGTGTCAGTGGGGCCGTACTAGCAGTACTCTCCACGTCATGAGCTTGTCTGTTTATGCATGCACAGTATGTGATTTCCTCCTTTTGTATATTTGACATCTAGCATCATAAATTATGGACCTTTTTACCCCCAATAAATGCAGAGGCCCTTATTTTGAAAGTCAGCCAATCATTCTGCATCTCATTATGGAGAATATCAGGCACTCACTTTACATAGTAACCATTCTAAAACCTACCGAGCAGCAGCACACAGACTGATTTTAATTGCTATATATTCTGCACGACCATGTACCTAAATGGCAGTCCTTTTTTAAAAAACAAAAGGGCTCTAGGGAAATTTGAATAGATGCTCTCGAGGGTTTTTCGACTCAGAGGGACTATCCTTGGTTCTTTATTACAGGAATTTTGAGACTCAATTTCACTGACATTCTTATATTTGGGCAGGTAGAAGACACATTTCATGTTTTATTGGGAGGAATGTAGCAGACATCCCTAAAGTGATATGAAGGTAGATGATGGCTCAGTGTTGGATTTTTACTACTTGCTGCTTTGGTCAAGGTTACCAGGACGTTCCTCCATCTGCTGCTTTTAATGCAGCCCGATGGTCAGCCTCTCTGGCCTTTTTAAGGATGTGTACACACATCTGTTTCATTTGCATCCAGTCCTGAAACATTAACAGCCTCTGAGTGAACAAATCTTTACATTGAAACGAGGCCGCTATGCCGAGAGCTCTTATGAAGAAGTGCTGTTAAACTACGAGGCTAGAACTTTAATCATCATAGATTGTCTCTATTCTGAGACTCTAAGGTCATCACCCTCATAAAATTAACATGGAAGACGTGCGCCCGACCACATCTGGCTTTGAAATATTAATAATGTTTAATATTTCACAACGCTTATGTATAGCTGACCAGTATTCACAAGTCTGTCTTTGCGTGGTTACTACTGTCCCCTACAGCTACTCAGAGCCTCAACTCTAAAAATATTGTCAAGTGCTCTGGTAAACTGTTTCTCACCCTGCTGCTATAACTATTCTGTCTCTAGGCCTCTGCAGTGCATTTCTATTATAGGTGCATTCGTAGTAAAGAATTTCTTTGTATATAAAACCAGAACTTTGATATTTTGGCACTGGAAAGAAAGGGTAGCAAGAGGGTACACCACAAAGGTTGGTGTATTTGTGGGCTCATTATGGATTTACTGAATTTAGACTTTTGGCATGCAGCGATGAAAAAGTGTAGTCTTGCATGGAATAAATGCCCTTGTTCAACCATGCATACAAGAAATGCATTTGATTGTTAATGTGTGAAATCGGTTGAGCTGAATAGAGTCGGTGTCGAGCACAGTCTGCCTGGGTGATTGAACATCAACATGCTTGATAGGTTGCATATTTAGAGGAGCGAGTGTGAACATGCACTCAAGTCATTTTAAGTGCAAGGAACTAAATGAAAAGAGTTGTTTTAAAAATCAGACTGGCCCTCAGGCAATTCTGCATGCCCCCATAAAGTGGGGCAGTAGAAATGTAGATTCAGATTTAGCGAGTGAAATAGCTGAACCTTTTTTTGACCAAGAAAACATTTTATTCAGACCTACTGATGACTCATTTAAAGACTAGCACTTAAAAATTTCATTTTTGATCTCTGTGACCTGTAAATAAAAACAAATGGATAAACACATTTTACCAAAGCATGCATTTCTCTATGAATCATTTGTTTCTTACTTTAAAGACAGATGTGGTCTAAAAATTGCAATTTAAAGCAAAAAGATGAAGTCGATCCAACCAGCCTGCTTGACCTTGTAGATTTGCTGTATTTTAATGTTGTTTTGGGTCTTTGGCACTCGTCGGTTGTTTACAGGGCTTTGAAATGGTTGGATGTTTGCTTTTTTTATGCATTTATGTTTCTTTTGACAGTGAGTAGTTTTAATGTCTGGAAATCTAATGCATGTCTGACTCGATTGTATTTTGTCTGCGTACAGGGTCACTGGTAAATGGAAGTAAATGGCCCTGTACTGCTCAACCTACATTGAAATAAGAACTTCAGAAATGTAATCGGACCTCAAAAATTGAAGGGAACTTTTTGTAATAATTAGTCTTATTCATGTGTATAGGAAAGTAGAAACGGACAGTCCACAGACATTGACGTCATGCCTAATCTCAGATGTATTAACTTGGAGATATTTGCTTCTAGAATTGGTGTAATTTTTCATTTTAAGTCAACATTTTTTATTTATTCTTTTACAAGTAACCTTTTAAAAGTGGCAGTGCTATTGTTTGCCATTATCGTCTGTTTCTCTAAGGGATGCTCCCTCGCTACCTCACATTGTGTTATAATTGTAAGTCAGTTGCTTTGGCCTTGTCCTCTGCCTTATGCAGGTATCTTTAGTGAAACAAAGTGTGGATGGGGTCTGTTTACGGCACCTTTCCAAAGCCTCTTAGCATCAGTGGTGATCTGATTAGGCGTAATTAGCCATGTAAAAACAAATTGCCTTTTTATTAAAGAAATAGAAATGCAGCCAGCTGGAGAGGGTGAGTTCTGAGCTCTCTGGCTGGCAGTAGATACTTGTCAAACAGGACACCTAAGAAAGGCAAACTTCTTTTTAGGTAAATGGATAAACAGCACAGACACAAACAAACAAATGTGTCTAAAACAGGACTGTGGTACCAATGCTTGCTCTGTACGAGTTGCTGAAGTTTCAGTGTGCCCATTACGCATTTTGTGGTGGGCAGAATGTATTTTGTACGTGTCCAAATTTCAGTTACATTCATGCAAAACCTTGGAACTAGAAATCTGCTTTTAAATCCGAGGACTCTGGGAAAAGGGCTTGATCCACACTCTTGTAGTAGTCTGTCAGTGCATGTAATTTTAATAGAGGTTGCAGTATCAATTGATCAACAGTATCTAAGCAGCAGTTCTAAATTAAGCAGTTAAAACACTATTTAAAGTTATTTTTCACTGATAAAAGCTTGAAAAACTGACTACTAACTCTGGAAGAAATTAGACTCTTAATGTTATTCAAAGCCTCCAAGTCATTTCTCAGGAATGATGCTCTGATTTCAATTTCAGCTCTGCATAAAACCCTTTCCCCTCCGGACTGGGTTGCTTTTGTCTTTCCCTTGGCCCTGTGGCAATGGATTTAAGCCAGCCAACATCTGTGTACTGGTGCTACATCAGATGTTAAGTAATCACCAGAGAGATGCATGCATCCTCTTCACTTTAAATGTTCTTGCCTCGACTGCTGCAGCAGCTTAGTCTTTGTGTCGTTTTTCCTCCCACTATGGGCAGCGCGAGTCTTTTACTGGAAGCAGGGTGCAGTTGTGTTTGAAAGTGAATCCCAGCATGTCTCCTCGACTCCTTAATGACAACTGAAAGAGAGCAAGTTGTTCGTTTATAGAAACACGTTTAAGGCCTCCCAGCCTGAACAGTGGATGCAGCGGGTACTAGACGTTCCATAGGAAGACATCAGTATAAGGGGCGTAGCGTGCCCACATACGGCATGTACAGTAATACACTGTGAGGCAGGCGGTTTGCCCTCCAGGCTTAAGTAAAAGTGTCATTTCACCAGCTCATTTCAAAGACTCAGCGTGTTTCTCCTAGCTATAACAGTCCCTGAGATACAAGGTGAAATTAAGTTTATGAACTTTACTTGATCACAGCAGAAGAACCCATGAGACCAGTGAGTCATGGTGGTGAGACCGATAAAGCAAGCATGGATACATGGAGGATGTTCAGATGCACACTAAATCTAAGCTAAAAGCAATGCTGCAGACAGTTTGACAGTATTTCCCTGATTAATACACACAGCACTTTATCGATTATTTTCAAACTCATATTGTCACACAGACAACATGTAAAAGCTGCTGTAGCTAAAGACAATTTAAGAAAATTAGTTTTAAAGAGTCAGATTTAAAAATACTGTGGATTCCCCGTCACCACACACACACCGTCTGAATCATCTCTCTGGACCTGTCTTGTGCTTAAATTTGATCGTGGGCTATGTGAAAATATTAACTCCCTCTAATCTCATCTAAAGTTTTCGATCAAATTCGAGTTGCTTTTGTACTGTATTAATATGCTGAAGCTGCTTGAGCTGGTGAACTTGACCGGCAGTGGAATTGCAGAGAGACCCAGCAGTGTGGGTGGAGGAAATTGAATTGCCTCTGTGCACATAAAGAGTGGGTGTCAATCTATTGTACATTTTAGAGATAAACTGTAGAAGGAGGGGAACACATTGAGCTTCGGCTACTGCACTGTGTCAAGAGATGAGTCGGTGTGAAAGCGGAGCAATTGCCTGTCGTTGTTAATTTAAGACGTGTTCGTCAAAGTTGGTCCTCATTTGAGAATTCACTATAGATTGGAAGCCAAGTAGATGTTTGTTAGAAACGGGCTTGTGACCCCGTGTTCATGCTCTGCCAAATAAGAAAAAGATTGACTGTTTGTCTGAGTACCAGAGTATTACTGACACTGATCCTCAAAAACACAAGTGGCTCATAGAAGGCCATATTTAGTTGTAATACATGGTTAGTGTTCATATTTGGCAGTCACCTTTCAGTTTCTATCAAGTGTGACCCTCTCTGTGTTCTTGTGATTGCAGGGCAGAGCCTAGGCTACGGCTTCGTGAATTACGTGGACCCGAAGGACGCAGAAAAAGCCATCAATACCTTAAATGGCTTGAGACTTCAGACCAAAACCATCAAGGTAAGATCTCATGTCATTTTTTTTTAAGTCGCAAAAAGGCATTGACACGTTATTCAGTCCTCCAATAAGCAGCCCAATTAGACCGTCATATTCAACTCACAGAAATCTGTTACCTGTCATGACTGGTTGCAAAAATCCAAGATATGCCGTTCATGTCTAGCTCTCTGGGTTTGAGTGGAAACATAATGAGGCTGGAGAAATGTGGGGTGGAGAGGGAGCCTATTGTTAATCTGGGCACATGCGGCTTTGCCTGGGCCTCAAGTAGAGCAGAACTGTTTCTATGGTTGCATGTGCTGTAGCACTGCTGTATGCCTTTACAGGGAGGTGGCTTCCATTAGCATTCATCAGGCAATGTAGCACTCAATGTGCTGGTGGAAAAACTCATTTGCTTCATATAGTGCTGCAGGATTTGTGGATGGTGGAGCCAGATTATTAGATGTGATATTTTTTCACAGTGGTTTTACAAGGAGCTAGCCCGATTCCTTCTGACAACGGGCAGGTATTTATGAAAATGTCTGTGAGCAAAAACCTATTTTGTGATAGATAATTTGTGTTTGAAAAGCAGCAAATTTGTGAGCTGTACGCTTGATTATTTCTGTATTTTACACTGAAATATTGACAGTTGAAGATGAGGCGTGTTATGAGTCATACCACTTCATTCCCATGAATCAAACAGAGCACATCTTTTTTTTTCTTTTTTTTTTTCACTCCACCTCTCTTCCTCGGTTCATGCCTCCTGAAAGTAGAACATGGGAGCATTTTTTTTTTTTCACACATCCAAAAAGTCTCGAGCTGCTCTGTCAGAAGTGCAAATAAACCCCAGTGAGGTAGAGGAATATACTTTGCAAATATTAGCATCAAATGAAGTGTGAAGGTGAGGCTGGGACGGAGGCAGGGGATGAGGAGAAGCGAGGGAGTTGCCTGGCTGTGGGAAGGGAGCTTTAGCTTTCACATCCACTTTGTCAGCCTTCCCTTCAGGGGAGGAACATGGTGAGTTTTTGAGATGGTGTGACCAAGTGGAGTTGTTATCGATCTGAGAGCACAAAAAGGAATTTTTTTTTTTTTTTTTTTGAAGGTTTAATTAAAGTGAGCGATTTTCTTTTTTCTTCATATAATCCATTGCATAAGATTGCAGAAAGGGACTTGGTATAGGAGCGTTTAACACGCCTGACACTGTAATTAAATACAGCTATGCCGTTCAGGTAATTGACAGTCGAGTCACACATACCTGGAGCCACCAGACGGATAGAGGAAAGAAACAGTGCAGAGTCGAGTCTGCTGTTTCCTGCTATTCCTCCCTCTGTGATTCCCTCATTTAGTCCTCCTCGAGCCATTCTCACACATCGCCTCCTGTATAGGTTCCTCCTGCGTGTTATTGTATAAATGTCTACATGACTGAAAATGGGATGGCGTCCTGCAAAAAAATGAATTCATGACTACTCAGGGGTGTAATGATGTATCGATCCATAAGACCTGGTAGATGACTCACTGGTCCCCGTCTGTTTTCTATTACTCTGCTCTGTTTATGGACAAATGTTGATTTATGTTGCATTCCTATCTGGCCTTGCGCTGGGCCTCGCTTCCTGTCTTCTCACTGTGGAGATGGGGAATGGGCGAGATTGGTTTTAAGAGGCAGACGCGCTGTCCAACATTTTTCAAGAAATGATAAATTTACTTTTAAATGAGAGCTGTCTAAACCAGCCTGATGCTGCATTCATCTCTGTCAGGTTTCCAACCCAGTTGATGGACAGAAAATGTGCCAGTTTAACTTTTTTTTTTTTTTCTTCTAGATGGACTGATTTGTCACTGTCCATTTATCCAATGAGAGTCATAATTAAGTATCCACTGGGGAAAGAAAAATAAGGTGACAAATAGACTGTGGAGCAGACAAATTACTGCAGGGCATCACCCTATTGTTGTAGGCCGCAAATGATAAAACGAAGCCTGACACACAGTGGGATATAGAGGTTTACTGTAAGAACTGTAAAGGTACAGACATGAACTGAATGTATTTTGTTCGAGTCTATCAACATTATTGTTGATAGACCATTATTGGCTCAAATAAAGCAGACATGTTACTCTAGCAGCCACGAACTGACCTTAATTTTTACAAGGGACTCCACCCTCTCCTCTCCGTCTTGTCTGTGCAGTCATGGAGTCTCACAGCTTTGCTGAAGCTGAGACTAACATTGTGCACAGAGTTTTTTCCTGCAGTCACGCCACCTGGACCAAATCTGTTAAGATTCTTGCTTTACAACCACCAAACCAACCATTCACATCAGTATCTGCTTCATTTAGTGTAAATGCACCAAAGAGGACACAATGCAGACTTCTATTGGAGCACATTTTTTAGAGGAGTCCTTGTAAATGTAAAATAACAGTGATCACACTATTAGTATTCAAGCAGTGCAAGATCATTACCTCATGTGCTAAAATTGGATGTAATGCTGTTCATGTTCTGTCTCTCCCTGTAGGTTTCCTATGCGCGTCCAAGCTCCGCCTCCATCAGAGATGCAAATTTATACGTCAGTGGCTTGCCAAAAACCATGACTCAGAAGGAACTAGAGCAGCTCTTCTCTCAGTATGGACGCATCATTACCTCACGCATTCTGGTGGACCAGGTGACTGGTGAGTAGGACATGACAGCTGTCCCACAGTTTTGCTCTTTCCCCCCTCTTTTTGTTCCTTTTTTTAGCTAGCGTCTTTTCTCTCCCCGTCCCTCCCCAAGTGAGTCCTGAACAAAATGACATAGTCAGCCCCGAGAAATGGATGAGAGATGATGGTATGAGGTTCCCCAAAATGCAATTTTCCACTGGAGGTGTTCATAAATATGCATAGATGGACAGGATATGAAATGGGTGTAAAGTAGCAGGACTAATTTCTTTTTCAGACCAATCTCCCTTCTGCCTGCACTTACCTCCTCGTGCTTTCTCTTCTCATCCCCAAGGTGTACATGCAATGTCCGTTTCATGGCAAGAAATGGAATGCATTAGAGAAGTTATATTCTCTATTTCTTGACTGTCATGTGAAAGAACTCTCATCAAACACTAAACAGCATCTTTCACTGTGACATTTCCCAACGGTACTGTCTCTGTGCTGCTGAAACTCATCCCTTCAGGGATACAGTATGAGAATGGTTGTCTTTATTTTTCCAACATGAAATCACTTTCTGGGGAATTCGTTTGAGTTTTACTTTTGTGTTAATGAACCAATGTGAGGTCCAAATGTCAATGTTAGTTTGTGAGCTACAGCACACAAACAAAGTTAGGCATGCTTTTTAAATACAGGACAAAACATACACACCGATTAAAGCACCAACGTTATGGCAATGTCCAATCAAAAGCAACAGGAGAATCAAATGTGCAGCAGGAATGTAGTACCATGAGCAACATGGGGTACTAGAGTGGCAGACCTCTTTTTGACTTGGCAAAGACGCTGAAGCTCAAGGCTGATTGGCAGGAAGAAACAAGACCAAGAGCCAAAAGACATGCACGGAAGTCCCAAGAGGACAGTAAGAGGTAAATAAGCTAAAGGAATGATGTTTCAATCAACTCATAAGATCTGTTGGCTTCAGTCTGTTCTTTAAAAGGTTTATCAACCAGGGTGTTTTAGGCAACCACGCTGAAAAACAATAATGTAGGTAGATAATATGCTAACTTCACACAGAAATAACTAAAAGCACTTCATGTAATGCCACTGACCCAGCTGTAAACGCTAAAGTTTTACGATGTCTAAATACACTTTTTTTTTTTTTCCCCGCCTCTTTCTGCGGTCATGTCACGATCTTCATTCTTGTTTCTCTCTGCTGCCTGCCAGTGTCCCTTCTGCTTTGTATTGTTGCTGGTGCTCACTCAAAAACACGTCCACTTTTCTACACTTTGCTAGACGGACTTCTTGTGCTTTTGGTTTTTGTAGCCTTTCTTGGTTTTGGAAAGGGTCACGACTGACGTTTGTGCAGTGTTCCTGGATGTGGACAACATTTCAGTAGCAATGTTTGAAACACAACTTGAAATTGATGTCCATATTTAGAATTTTTTGCAAATGTTTTTGTATAAAAATGGATTTAAGTTTGTTCATAAACCTCTAATTTTACCAATTGTGAATTGTATGTCTGCAGAAAACATCTCTGCTATCATTGTGTTAATTCTATTTTGAGCCAACCACTTTGTAGGTCAGTGATGTAACACTGTTTTAAGATGCCTCATAGTTTCAGGAAGACGGGTTGGATCAAATATTCATGGTTTGATAACGTAATCGTAAAAACGTAAATTTGTAATCGTTAGAATAACTTTTTTTCTCCTTAAATGAATGTTTGAAGTGTTCCAGTTAGTCGTTGAAGTTCATGCTCCAGCTCATTACTGATTGTTTTCATGGCTGTCAAACATATTACTGATGTTATGTTAATGAACTCTCCTCAGGCGTTTCCAGAGGGGTCGGCTTCATTCGTTTTGATCGGCGAGTTGAGGCCGAGGAGGCCATCAAGGGTCTTAACTGTCAGAAGCCGCCCGGTGCCACTGAACCCATTACAGTCAAGTTTGCAAACAACCCGAGCCAGAAGACCAGCCAGGCCCTGCTGTCCCAGCTGTATCAGTCACCCAATCGAAGGTACCCAGGACCCCTCGCACAGCAGGCACAACGCTTCAGGTAAAAGGGGCACACCAAAAAAAAAACTGATTAGAGCCGAGCATTGTTAATACTGCTAGTGATGTCTGAGGCTTTTTGAAATTAGCATTTAAATTGTCTCACAGCAGTATTATGAAAATATTCTGTGTTGGAGCTCATCAGTCCTCTGAACAGAATAATTCATCCCCATATTCACATCTTCAACTTTGCTGTGTTCCTCCTGTTGCAGATGTAGGCCTACCACACAATTGGGTTTGGGCAGATTTTGACAAATATGAAAATGAGATGAGCAATACTCTGGTGGAAAAATCAATAGATGGTCTGAAAGCAATTAGCCTAGTTAGTGACCGTAAACGTGGAAATGAATCCTTTATGAATTTCAGTCCACTGATTGACCTCCGCGGTATGCGTTAAAAAAGAAAAATGTGGAAATTGAATTTTTATGTGATCTCCTTTGAAAGCTGCTCCAGCCCAACCTGAGCTTTTTTCATGAGCTGGATGTCTCCTGTTGGCTGTGATCTGTAGGTCGAATATTGATTAACAAGTTGAGTCAACAGGTTAATAAGGACGTGATAGCCTCGGGATTCACTTGAATGGCACAACTGACTATATGTATCAGAAATATTACTCATCTCTGTCATCCTGTCAAAATGCATCATCAACCTCATAACAAAACACAGCTTCTTTATACTGAAACTAATTTCCATTTGTTTTTGTTTAGGTTGGACAATCTGCTGAACATGGCCTATGGAGTCAAAAGGTAAATTGATTTTCTTTTAGATTTCATCGTCTCCTTTTTAATTGATCCTGAGGGGAATTCAGACGTAACACGAGGGGGTTGACGGGATGCATTTTTTCCCTCATGTTTATTTTCTCCTGCATGCGCTCTTGGCAACACTGCGTAGGTAGTTTAACACTGCATAAGGTAGCACTAATTCAATATGATGTTGTTGATCAAAGAAAAATGCTTTTGTGTACATGTATTAGTGTTCCCCTCTATAAACAAACGCTCGTAAGACAAACAGCCTGATTCACTCAAACCGACTGGATTTTATCTGTAAGTGTATATGTAAATATCGAGCGCAAAGGCAGATGTGTATGCTGTGAGTAGAGCAGTGAGAGCACGAGCCCAGTATGTGATGATCACCTTTGCCTTACACTAGAGCTGCTGGTTGCTGGATTCCTGGTGCTGACAGTGATCTGGGAATAAATATAAACTCATATGAAATTTGTTTGATGCTGTATACTTTTTTAAATCCACATGTGGGCATCAAGCCCGTTGTAACTCCTTATTATACTTCATATCCACTGAGAGAACAAGTCAGTGGTGTGGTGCTGGACTGGGATTATACAAGTCGTGAACTACATCGAGCATATCAGATGTTGAAAACCTCCCAGCGTACAGCATGTGCTGGTATCGGTTATCTGACTAGTGGAAATGAATGATTGCTTTCTCTCATATTAGTCCGACTCGTGCACTTTAATCTCTTATGTACAGTTTCATAAATTTACCATGAGCCGGCTCAGTCGTTTTCTATTTAAGCTTGATTTCGACCGGTAATTATTTAATGTGTCCTCTCTAAAATAAGGTCAGTGACTGTAAAATAAGGTTAGCGACAGTGAGGCAGTGAAGTGCTTTAATCTAGACATAATGTCACAACATGTCTAGATTAAAGCGTTGTCTACACTGCTTGTCTACATAACAAAGGACAGACTTTTACATTCTCTTACTTGCTATTGCACAAAATTGCATACTTGTATTTTGAGCTCCAAACTTGTACCTTGATCTATTATGGACAGCCCTGTCCTGTTTTAAACTTTGTTGCATCAGACGTCTTTCAGGATTCGCCAGGATACCAGTTTGTCTAAGTTCAGTTTTATAAGAATGCTTTCCTCGAGTATGATTGAAGTCCAATCCCCTGAAAGCTCAAAGGCCCATCACCAGCGACAATAGACTTGTGATTTCTCTTCTGCCCTGCTCGTTGGCTGACGTCTTCATTGCCAAATCTCTCTCCGTGTCCTTGATGCTGGGAGCACACCTGTCATGGTAGATGTTCCCTGAGAGGCCAACTGGAGCAGCTAATCTTATGTGACACCTGCTGCAATAATTCATTGGCTTTCCATGCACTTTGAATTTTGTTTCTTGAAACTGCAAACCCACATTTACCCAAGACCGGGGCTTTTGTCTGTCCTTTTTTTTATTCCAGTCTTGGCACAAAGTTCAACTTTCATTTGTTATTTACCATTATAATTTTCCACTCTTTGTGTTGAATATTTCTGTGCGTCTGTCCTTGTAGGCACAGGTTAAAAAAGCAGCTACAGTTTTTCAAACTGGATTTCTAACTTCTGGCTCAGATATGCGTACATGTTGACCCGCCCGTTTTGTTGCTAAGTCAGAGACTGCTCAGATTTCTCTTTTTCAGACTTCATAATGTTTTGCCCAACTGGCGCAAAATCACTTCTAAAAGAATATCTAGTTTATGAAAGGTGTTTCTAAATTGAAAGGAAGGTGTTAACAGTGGCTGTGGAAGCGATGTAAACACTTTGCTAGAAGAAGCATGGCTTGTGCTGATCTCCGGAGATTTGTCAGATTGTGTTAAGCTTGTTGGCATGATCTCTTGTCTTATAAAAAGGCCCGTTTTGTCCTCATTTTGGCTCTCGCCTTGAACCATGTTACCTTTTGTCTTTTACAGCCGGTTCTCCCCCATGGCCATTGACGGGGTGACCAGCTTGGCTGGCATCAACATCCCAGGGCACGCAGGCACTGGCTGGTGTATCTTCGTCTACAACCTGGCACCAGACGCAGACGAAAGCATCCTTTGGCAGATGTTTGGGCCGTTTGGGGCCGTCACAAACGTCAAGGTTATTCGCGACTTCAACACAAACAAGTGCAAAGGATTTGGTTTTGTCACCATGACTAACTATGACGAAGCAGCTGTGGCCATCGCCAGCTTGAATGGATACCGCCTCGGGGACAGAGTGCTGCAAGTCTCGTTCAAAACCAACAAAACACACAAAGCCTAATACCCACTGAGATTGTTTCTAGAAAACTCAGCAGAAAATGGAAACAGAAAATGGAAGTGCATCGACCGTAACTTTCTACATTAGTAAAAACAGCTTTGTAAATCAGTGTTACGAAGAAAAACAATATTTAGCGTCCAACAATGTGATTTTTCTTTCTTTTCATTACTACGCTTTGAATCTTCGCAATATACTTTAAAACAGGAAAAAAATACTGCAGGTTTTGATGCCTGTGACGTTGAATTCTCTTGCTGTCTTTACAGATGGACCATCTAAAACGTTACTATAGGTTTTGTCATTTTGTTGCACATCTGCTTTGAAACAGTAAGTCTTGTAAGGTTATGTGTAGTGATTTTCTTTGTATTTCTCTGTGTCCTGATTTGCCTTAGGTGCGTTATGCCTTCAGTGGTTAGCAAGTACTTATTTTGAACTATTTGCAGTTCTGTTGATTTTGTAAGTATTCCGTTCATTGTAATATGAGTTGGTTATTGGTTGGCTGCATAATGTTGCTTATTGTAAACTTAACGGATAAAAGACAAAAAAAAAATTCTTAAAGCAGTACCTTGCCAAAGAGCTAAGAACCTCTTTGATGTGGGTTTAAAAAGCATCTATTTTTATAAAAAGAAAAATTTGGAGAAACTTTTTACTGGACCTGGAACAAAATATTTTGACTTGGATACTTTGAGAAATATCTTCATATGACACCTTGTGAGCTTTTGAACTTTACAGGAAAGTTTGCAGTGGTTGAAATTTCTGGGGAGATTTATGATGTAAAAGATACCTTTTGAGATCTTTGTATTATCTTTAGATTATAGAATCAATGGCAGTGCTGGTTTCATTTGTAAAATCATCTGTGGGTCCCCCTGTCATCCTGGTTGTCACATGACTAGCTTTCCGATTTGATTTGGAAAACTGACAAAAATACAAAGGTTTATTCGCAAAAAACTGCATGCAAAATTATAATGTGGAGATAACTTAAAAGGTAAACGGGGGATAAAAATCAGTTCTTCCTAAAGGATTCCCTTCAGACAGAGCTCATGGTGTTTTGTGGTGTACCTACAATATATCATTAGACTGATTTTGTCTTAATGTCAACCAATAAGAGTTTTTACATACTTTGTATGAGAGATTGAGGACGAGCCAATCGGGGCAGCAGCTTAAGAAATATTAGTCTGGAGAATAGAACGGATTACTCCTGAGCTTTGAGCTATGTAAATAAGTCCTTTTTTATGTTGAGTATTTGGCAGACTTCTTTTGGTTCTAGTTTGGACTTCATCGGAAAGTGTGATATTCTATATATCGTTTTGTTTTTTCTTTTTATGGAGTATGTAAGGTATTCATTTTGGATATGAACCTTTTTTATTTTCAGTTTGCCTTCAGTTGAAATATTTGATTTGTTGTCCCATGGACTAGCATTACAGTGCATCAAATTTGTTGGTTGTTTGGTCTGTAGATAGTCTTGCTTCGTATAAAAAAAAAACAAAAAAAGGTATTAAGAAACTATAGACATATGTTTTGTTTTTTATATATAAACATTATAGATATATATTTATGTGGTAAAGAATGGATATAAACCACAGTTTTGAACTATTTGATTAGGTTTTTTTTTCATACTCATATATATACGTAATGCATATAACCTGTCTTTAAAATCGTAAAAAGGTGTATATTGCTTTATTCACTTTGGGGGAAGGTCAGTGAAGCAGTTCCATTTAACGATAGCAAAATTGGTTGCAAGAGTTTGACGAACACCATCTAAACTCATCTCGAACAAACAAATGGAGGCTAGTCGAGCCTTAGATGCACTGAATACTGCACCTGCATCCTGCTTGGTATTTAAACCAATTACTAGTCATGCTTCCCCTTAAATGAGCAGTGTGCTATGCATTATATAATTATCTTTGCAACTGCTTTTTCTTGTTTATCTATTCCTCCTTTGTGTTACTTGTAAAAGTTAAATTTAAGTCTAGATGAGTTGTGATACTTGCTGCTGTGGGGTAGAGGCTACATTGTTCATGCCTGGCCTGTCATTGTTGACAATATTTTCTTTTTTGGAACTTCTTCATGATTATTTGGTCTTGGCAAATTGTGCTGATGGTCCGGCATGAAACAATGTTGCCTCCCACCCCTCTTATCTCAATTCTTAATATGAGAATGATTATTTATTTGAAGTTGTATAGTCTGACTTGGTTCACAGCTTTTTTGGAATAGAATATCTTTTGTTGAGTATTTAAAAGGATGTACATGTTCTTTACTTTGTGTTTGGATACTTTGGATTTTTTTCCATGTTCAGTACATCAATAAATAAGTTGAAGGGCAATGCTGCTTTGTGAATGGATCCCATCTTTCCTTCCTGCAGGTTTTTTTAAACACAGTTGAAATGTCACTAACTTTTTTCCCACGATAGAGGAAATGAAGAAAACAAACCCATTTAATTCTTCTGTTTCAGAGTTGCCCCTTTTTTAAAGGAACAGTTTGACATTTTGAGAAATCATTTCACTTTCTGAATGTTGCATGACGAGGATCAATACCACTGTCTGTACAGTAAATATCAAGCTGCAGCCAGGAGACAGTAGCTTAGGAAGCAGGGGGAAACGGTGAGCCTTGCTCTGTCCAGTCTCAGTGCAATACCTGATTTATATAATCTCTTTGGTTTGAGTTGATGTGATCTCATACTCTTTGTTTAGTAGTAGCTAGTGTTTTTATGAATGAATGTGTTTGGTAGTCATGGCCCTGCTCGCTACACTTGTCAATTCTGTCTGCTGTCACTTGTTTGATTGTAGCTTGTCCCTTTTTTATTGCACAACGGCGTTGACGCTAAGGGAAGGAATAACAAATGCAGAGTATTTCCAATGCAGGTTTTTAAGCTTTCGCCCTCCGACGTCTGAAAAGATCTAATCTATCCTACCACAACAGATAATTAGGGCATAGTTCAGGTGCTGGCTTGAATGTGCTGTCACAAAGAGCAGCACAAGGCTTGGAGGAAGAAGCCTGATATAGAGTATTGATTTTCCTTTTTTTTTATTTTTTTTTATCTCATGCTCCACTTGAGGCCGACAGCCTCGCTGAAGATGAAATGGCCTGCTTTGAAGTGTGCTTCCCTACTGCGCAGCCACCTCACACTGCCCGACTGTCATTTTAGGGGCATTGCAAAGACGCAGATGGGAGCCGCTGAAGAAACCGCACTGCCTTTTTGTAAAGAAAGCTTTAAAGTTATCACTGTTTGGGTAGAGGGGGTCCAGCACGTCGCTCAGTTTAATGAAAACAATATTTATGGCATGCACAATCATGTAGTTATTTTAGCACTCTGTTTGGCTAGCGGAAGATAAGGAGGCTAATCTGTGGTGCTGCTTAAAAAGCTTTCAGAGTCTCTCCGATATTTACTGTTCCATTAGCCTGCATGTTAGACCAGAAGTAATCTTTCCTGACAGCAGTTTTTACTATGAAAGGAGTCATTTGCACAGTTTAAAAGCATTCCGCGCGTCTGTGTTAAGGTTGCGTAGCACTTCTCGGGTTTGCCGTGCCTCGCTGGAAAGGGATATTGATGCGAGGAGCTTTGGCTTGAGTGACGGCTTGTTTGTTTCTTATCTGGCATGTTTGAGGCTCTTCTCCCAGCTCGAAACTGGTCTTATCGTGGCAGACGAGTTGCGTGATTGGACGTTTCTCTCGCTCTGTGTTGCGATTACACGCCGCTAGTGAAAACAGGATTAGGCCTCGGCGGTTAATGGCCATCGCAGATGAGTTGGTGTGAGTTGATGTCACGTCCCTCTTAGTAGTTTGACGTAAAGAACCAGATTTCCTCCGGCGGCGCACTGAATCATCTGGGTTTTTTTTGACAGCTGCTCGAAAATTACTTTGACTTCATTCAGATCACAAATACAAGTACAAGAAGTACAAGGGACACAATGTTTGCTCTTTGCTTTGAAGAGGACACAGAGTTATATACTGAGCCACATCTCAGTGCTGCTATGCAAACGGCCAAAATATTAAACTGTGTTTTGATGGAAACTGCCAAATCAAAAACTAACCCAGGCTGCAAAGGAAGAAAAGGTCTTATTACCTTACCGTGGATCCGTCTGGTCTGTTTTAATGCAGTGGTTCCCAACTGTTTTTGTCAGATGTGTCCCACTGCCCTGTCAGATGAACTCAAGTGCCCTTTCAGCAACCTGCCATGGTCTTAAATGTGTTCATTTGAATTGATTGATTTTTTTTTTTTTTTTTTTTTTTAAACTGGATGTTATTCAGCACTATTATTGAAAAGTGAATATTATTACACTTTCACACAGTTTAAGTGTCAGTGTTTAGGTCGCTTTGGTCAAGTTCACATTTCAACTGCTGCCACTTTGAGCAGAGCGTCGCGGCGTCGCAGTTGTTGCACCGTCGCCTCGCAGAGACAGAAGGTTCCGAGTTCGAACCTCGGCTCTGTGTTCTCACCGTGTACCCCCACAATCCAAAGACATGCACTTCATAGGTTAATTGCTGACTAATTGCCCATAGGTGTGAGCGGTTGCTTGTCTCTGTGCGCCCTGCAATAGGCTGGCGACTTGTCCAGGGTGGTACCACTCGTGCCAGCCCCAACGTGACCCCGATGAAGATAAGCGGTTGCAAATAATGGATGGATGGACTCATTTTAACCAACTATATAAAATTTTCGAGGGCCGGGCTTTGAAGCCGAAGAACCGTAGTTTCACAGAATTGAATCCACTCGGCGCAATAACAGGAGTCTGGAAGAGCTGCACAATTAAATGACTGCATCCCAGTTCAAGTCAGTGGAGGGAACTAGTCGGTTGGAGTTGGTCGATCCAGGTAATTTTATTCCTGGCAATCCGACTGTACCCAGCTCTCCTTTAATATATCCAAGCTTAGACCTCTCTGCTCACTTGCCTAACTAGTTCACACACTATACTAAAGTAATTGCAACACATTGCATTTAGTTGTTACTGCTGACTGCAGAGATATATTTTTACATCAAACCGTAATTCAAGTACCTCCGCTTGGAAATAACTGGCCTAAGTAAAACCTAGTTGATGCTGCGTGTGCTATTTTTTTGCACTTTTTTTGCACATTGGTGGCATTTTCTAGGGTATGCCCTTGATGTACAGTAGCTGTAAAGTAATGTAGCTTTGACCAGCAGTTCCCACATGGCTGGTACATGGAGATTTGAGCTCCAGCAGTGTGTCCTCTATACATTTTCTCTTTGCCCTACCCTACATTCCAGTCTGTGTTAATGAAGAAAAGGGTCACGCAGATGGTCCCTTGATTATCATGCCACCCATTTGCAGCTCTCACCCTCATAACCACCCCGTGCACTCGCGAAACCTAACATACTGTAGCATGCTATGTAATGGGGCAGGAGATAAATAAAATATGCTTGTACACTGCGTCCAGAGCTGCTGATGTCAGCAGGCTCACGTAAACATATTTGCATATGGTCTGTCTGCTGATGTGATTTATGGCCCACCAGGTTTTCTATTACGCTCATTTATAATTTGCACCTACCGTCCTGTTCAGATACCGCAGCAGCGCTGAGACACAAAAGCCGTTTTCATCTCGCAGTTTTCTCTCCTATTGTCGTAGGTTGAGAGCTCGCATTCATGCACAGATAAACGGGATAATAGGAGTTTGTTAATGACAGGATGTTTGTACTTTGGTGCACAAAAGCGTCAAATCTGCATACTGACAAATTCATTGAAAAGGGACACTGTGGACTTTCATTCAAAGCTTTATTTTAAAAAAAAAACTGGACTTACTTGAGTTTGTAGGTCAAAGTTGAAATAAAGAATGCGTCATAAAACTGTCACACATTGATGTGTTTTTAGTGACGTAACTAACTTGAAATATTAACATGCTGAAGTTTCATTTTTGCCACTGCAACCGTCAGGATCAGAGGTGTTACCCACCCATTTGCCGATAAACCAGAGGCTTACATCTAGTTTAGCTCGGTACATCCTGTTACCGGGAGTTTTGTTTGCACGGTCCTCTGTGCTCCGTTGCTCATTGAGTATTTGTTCTCTGTTAGAACATTGTCTGTCATCCACCGATGAAAAGCATTTTAAATGAAAAGGCCTTTAAGCTGATTGGGGTGGAGTGGGTGAATAGTGGTCCTTTACGTGACTTGTATATGATCCTTTTAATGGCCCAGTGTCATGGATAATTCACAGGTAAATTCACAAGTACCTTCTCTTTTGTGTGAGGTTCATCCATTAAGCACGGCCTGAAATATTCTTTTTAACAAGCGGTTCCAAAAGGGTGAGAAATGTTGCACCGGTCTATTTAAGAGGATAAGTGGTGATCAATGGTCCTTGTTGATGGTGCATAAATTCAAATGAGTCAATTGCAGGCGCGAGTTGAAAACAGCAAAATGGAGTTGAAGTAGCATTCTTGTCTAGCTTGAAATTAATTAAATGTTGAAGTTCAAAGAAAAAAAGACCCTTTTTTATGCACCACATACAAAAATGTCGCTCTATCTCTGCTGCCGCTGACAGAAATGCTACTACACAGTGTAGTTTACACTGTTGAATGCTTCTCTTTTGCATCATATTTCCATTTTTCAGACATCAAAGACATTCGGCTCAGTATAGGACCTTGTTCTGCTGTCTTCCTATTTCTTGCAGTCCACGGTCAAACATGTTCAGTGATTGGATTTAAGTTCTTACATCACAAATGGTTGGTGCTTGGCTTCCTCCAGCCCTGTCAGATCAGCACTGACTCCCATCAACAAGGCGTCATCTATCTCCTCTAACAACTCCTAACAGGGCTCCATGTTATTCTCCCTATGAGGCCTTGGCACCTCCGTTCCATAATGAGGCAGCGAAGAAAAGGGGTGCAGATTAGAATAACAGCCTTAACTAATCCATAACAGGCCGATGAGGCGCCACGTTTGGGGGAGCCGTGTCATTTCTCATTTTGCAGCGCCATGGCAAAATCTCTCCTCTCGCTCAACCCCCACGCAAAACAAGCCCCAAGAATAGCGACTGTGGCAAGCCGCCGGCGCAAGGATGGCAATCAACAAAACATAGCTTCTTCCTTGTCTCTTTCTCTCTCTCCTCTCTTTTTTCTCAGCTCTCTGCCAATAGTCAGAGGAGAACAGAGAGGAAATCCATGCCTCTGACTGTTGACTTTGGAAATCAAAGATGAGTTTCATTTCAGAGGAAACTCCCGAGGACGCGAGCACCCATCTCGGGGACAGAGGCTGTTCTGCCAGTGATTGCTATCGATAAGTCTTGTTCTTTAGTGATGCTTTCTTGAAGCAGCAAGACTTTTCAGCTGATAGTTTTTGAGAATGGTTTTATTGGTCCAAGCTGAACTTGTTCACTAGAGGCCCCTGTTGGTCAAATTAATTTATAGCAGGCAGATTTACTATTTAGACATAAGGAAGAAACTATTCTATAGCACGAGTATTCAAAATAAGCTTTTCACAGAGATGTAGTTAATCTGAAAAGATTGACTTCTTGCTCAGGTCAGCTTCTACAGGGAAAATGCTAAAGTGTGTCCAACATGAAAGTCAGAAACACAGATGAAAGTGAAGTGAAGAAACAGATGGCTTTCCATCTGCCTATCAGCCTAAAATGGTGACTATTTGTTTAAAACAAGCTTTAAAATGTTCTTTTGTGATCAGTAAAAGCAAGCTACAGTACAGTGAAATAGCCAGAATTACAATATATGCAGATGATTCAATACAATTTCATTCATATATATATAGTGAACTGGAAAGGACCCAAAGTAGATCCTTGAGGAACTCCTTTGTGCTGACACAAGCTGTCTTCAAACTAGTTAATCAAAGCAAATAGAGCAAGGCCAAGCTTAAAGCTCACACTACCACAAACATTAGCTTGTGGTTGTTCTGTAGCAGTTGCATTATATAAATGTTAATTCTATAATTGTCTGATTTCTATTTTTATTACCACTAAAATGACTTTCCAATATGGTACTGATATCAATAAAATCCTAAACATTTTGTTAGCCATCAGTGAAAAATATAAAATTGTTAGAGCCACCACACTGATTTTCTCATCTGATATGTCATGAGCATTAGGTTCTCTCATTACAGCAGCACAGTCTGATGAGCTGCTGCATTTCTGGCCATTTTCTACCACTTGCACAGCAACTGCAGCACAATGATATGAATGACAATGGTGGGCAATGTGGAACACCTTCTGTACCTCCTGTAATTTAATTTCCTCTTTGACTGCAGCGGTGTTCGATAATGTTTCTTTCAGCAAATAGTAGGACAGTTTCCCCATTAGGCAAACATATTAGAATATAACTACATGCCCCTAAATGACCTTCCATTTCCTTTGCCTATATGTCATCCAGTGCGCCTTTCCCGCATGTAATTTTGGGCATGAAACAGAGAGACCAAAAGTATCTACGAGGACAGAGGGCACTCTTGACAGATTGCAACACCCCACTGTGCATGTTGATATATGCATGAGGCCTTGATGAAAGCTCAGCATGAGCACGCCTGTTTGTCCTCGAAGTGAGTTTCTGCGCTTCGCACATCTGAATGCATTTTGCATGTTTATGATGTGTCCATACGTTTATGCAGTGCGAGCTTTGCATCACTGGGTTTGCACGTGCGCTATAGGCAGACGGGCGGAGTAGCTGCCTGGCTGCATCACCAGCGTCTGTTCGTCTGTAATAAGGCCTGATTTAAGGTTGACCAGAGCACACCAGGGACAGTGCCTCGTCCCTCATTTCCTCTGCAGCCAGTGGAGATGAGATCTCCTCACAATATTTACCCAGGGAATAATGATGTTTGATTTGACTCTCTTCTGGGTGTGTCTCTGTGAGGGCTATTTTCATCCACTGCTGCCACTGAGAGAGAAAACAGACAGAAGCTATGTCCACAGGAGGAGGAGGAAAAAAAAGCCTCAGATCATTGTTTATGGATGATGCTAGGTCAGTGTATTTCTGTGCTCGGCCTTCAGAATGAAGAGCTGCTGTGTTGCACTGTTGGTAGCGTGACTCACACTCGGTTTCTTCATTTATTGAGTTCCTCTAAGATGCTCCAGAGCAACTGAGGTTGCATTCAGTGTAATGTTACATTTGAGATGCTCAACAATGAAAGGAAAAGTTGTTCCAAAGGCACAGAAAGCATGGACAAAGACACGGAAAAGAGCCTTGCACCTCTTAGAGAACAAGAAGACTGAAAGACTCCCAGATGTCTTTGTGGTTGTTTGATATGCTTATTTATTTAATTTGGTGATTCTACGTGTCTTTCACAGCGTGTATATTTCTGGTCGTGGTCATTTAAAACCTCTTTGCGGTCACTGTGAGTCTCTTTGAGGTTGGATTTCCTTTGTATCCCCTTTAGTAATTTGTACACGTGTTGCGTCTTTGTAGTCATTTAGAGTCTCTTTGTGGATAGTCTGGGTCTCTTAGTGGTTATGTTTCTGAATCCAGCCTTGTCTGCTTTGTAAAGCTCCAAATATGTCACATTGATTATTTTTGATTGGTTTACTAACGTGGATTCATTGGAATTATCTTGAATTAGAATTTGTGTGTTGTAGTGCAGACAGAAATTAAAAGACGACATAGTCTTTTAGGGCGTTATTAAACCATCTCTACTGCTAACGTACACTGAGGAAAACAGACTTATAGGGGAAAAAAAGGGAATGCTTACATCCTTAAACTAATTAGCTTTTCTAACAAACACTTTATTAAACTGTCCATTCTGATTGGAATTTATTATGTGCAGCGGCTATTCAAAGTGAAAATAGGGCTCAGAAATCCTCTGGGATCGTGGGTTGCATTTATCTACCTTTAGTTTCCTCGGCAGCTCAGCTTGAATGTTACAGAAACGCAGTGTAGTATTTACCTCATTACAGTCTGCGCTCTCTCTAAGGAGCGGAGTCATTTGCATGGCTGCTTGTCAGACCATGTTAATATTGACAAAGATTTGCATCCATTTTAATCACGCCACGTAAAAAGGTATACAAAGTTGTTTATGACTGCTCCAGCGCTGAGCAATAGGCACATTCTGTACTGCAGTGCACATTAAAAAAGATTGCACTTTGTTCCGAGGCAGCAATTGCAAATCACAGACGTCAGAGAGGTAGAGGAAAAATAGATGACTGCGATGGCAGTTTGAGTCTAACGAAAATGCATTTACATATTAAACCACACAGCAGCGTGTGGAGCGAGGCTCTATTTGAATTGCATGCTCCAGCCTGCCTCCTCTCAGCATAAGGAGTAGCAGGGGCCTTGCCGCTGTGACTGCAGTACCGTAAATTTGAAGTTGTTTACGGATGCTGCCATCTTGGTACGCTCCGGGAGGGAAACTTGGAGCGGGGCCATTTACCGGCAGCTTGATGAGAGTGCAGTGAGGCGAGTTAATTAATACAACATCCCTGGGCCCACAGGCTAGGCTGCAAAGCTAACCCAGGAGGGAGGAAGAGATAGAGAGAGGAGGACAGAGAAAGGGACAGAAGGAAGAACAAATCATGCGTGGGAATCATAGATGTATACAGAGAAGATTAAACCGTGAAGAGTCAGGTTATACTAACCAAGCGGCAACACAGAATGAAATCACAAGAGATGTACTGATACGGCTCTCGAATCAAATCCTAACACTGAGATCAAAATACATATTTCAAGATGGTCACATTGTCAAATAATGTGACTATAGAGGTACTTTGAGGTCGCTTTGAAAGAGACTTGGAAAGACTACACGATGAGCCCAGACCAATCTTGATGACTTGTCTGAAGAGTAATGTGTCAGGGATGGACAAAATATTCACATATCCAGTTACGGTTTTGTGAACTCGGGAAGGAGAGAAGTGTTCAGTATGTGTTCAGTGGGTGATGTGACACTATTTAAGTATCATGACTCATGACGATGATTGTTAAATGATCACAGGTCAATGACGTCAAACATCAGTGAAAGCCAAGTATTTTTGTCATGACACTGTGAGATGTGTCAGTCGCCCCATCCACTCTGACAAACCAGCAAGAATAAGACAAGCTGTTGTCTCCAATTTTAGTTCCCATCCAATGACAGTTTAAAGAATGGACCGAGCCTGAGTGGCGTCACCCGTAGGTTTCTGAAGCACTGAAAATATTGCTTCTTCTGCCTCCCGGCTAATCTACATATCAACAAAAACGTGACTCATTGGTGGACCTGTGGCGGGCTGAATGACGCCTGAATAAGCCATCTGTACTTACTTGTTTTAGCACTTCCACATTGACTTAATTTCCCAGCACCTGAGGTTGCAACTTGTTCCCACCATGCCTGTGTAGTCAGGCCATTGGCCTCACTATGAAGTAGTTACACAGTCAAAGCTGGACTGAATCCATAAGGGGGTACAGGATAACCCTGGAGTTTACCCTCTCAAACTACAAACTACAGCACGCAGAATGCTTTCTGCTGTGATGTTTGATGTAAAAACACATCTTCTACAGCCCTTACTGGAATAAGAATTCACCTCAAGGTAAAACGAGACTGACAGCAGAGTAGATTGCGCTCCACTGTGTAAAACTAAACAGTATCCAAGTCCAACCCACTCCAACATAAACCTGAAACAAATGGATCCATCGGCCTCCGTGACCTCTTAAACAAAGCGTAGAAAAGAGCAACTTTGGTTTCCTTTCCCCTGCAACCAATTTATGGTCAACTGTGAGCTAAGATGTTTTCAGCTATGGCACCGCAGTTGCCACTTTCCCTTAACTTTGCCTCAGTGAGAAAACTCTTGTCTGTTGAGCTCCATCAAACACGAGAAAAACTTGCCTGGAGATAGAGGAGTCCGTTGGGAGGTCCTCGCCTCCCCCTCTTATTCTTTCTCACTCCTTCTGTATCCATTTATTTTAGCTGCAAAAAAAAACAAAAAAACAACAACTTTGGGACCAAGGTTGTCAAACAACACCCCCACCCCACCCTCCCCCAGCTGAGGTATAGTCTACAGGAGAAAAAAAAAGCAAATAACAATCTGCAAACTCAGCTTTCCAAGAGTATTCTTTTATTGTTGTGCATAACAATGTATGTCTCACGTCTTAAAGAATAGCTCAGACTGGCCCGTGCTCTCCTATGCTACACAAAGATATCTCTCTCTTTTTTTTTTAACAATAAGCTCCCTCATTCATTGACTCGTTGTTTATCACGTTAGCAAATCAGCCAAATGACGGCAGCAAAATACTGTAAATAGCATGCCTGCCAGCAGACACAAAAGAGATAGGGGCTATAAATACCCTGAATAAATCCTCCTAATCAGGAAGCTGGAGAAGCATGAGTCGTGTTGATATAGGAAACTAGTGGCTGAATCCCATTTTTAAATGCTTTCGCCAGCTTTTCCTTTTTGGTTAATGTTTAGAATTCACTCAGTAATTACCATATTAAAATGCATGTAGGAGTCTGTGCAGTTGTGGTAGGGAAAGATAAGGCTGCAAGAGTAGGGAGGGGGAGAAAAAAAAAAGTCCACCGGAGGCCTATCAGTCAGGTTTGAATTGCTTTATAATTACTGAGATGTACATACATAATTTCCATCTAAAAATAATGCAAAGTTTCATTTCCCTCTCTCCCTTAATACTGTCGTGCGCGGGGGACACACACTCCCTCTCTCTCCCCCGAATGCATTAACTTAACCTCTTCCTGTATTAGTCGATGTGGTGCCATGTTAAGCACAGCGTAGCCTACTTTCTGCACAGCGTGAATGTTGCTCCCTCCCTGTTTTGGGATTGGAGAAGAATCCAAATTCTGACACATTGGGGTTGTATTCATGAATATGACATACTGTCGAACTAAAGTTCTTTTAACTTGTTGGAGTTTTATTTGCATAGATTCCTCATAAGTTTGAATCTTTTGTGGATGCTGACACTAAATTTTGTTATTTATTATATATACAGACAAAGTTGTTCACGCTGAACAGCTGGAACTGTCGGTATCGTTTGGCCTTAATTACACCGAACCAGGAGACTGCTGACAATTTAACAGGTTTTATGGTGGAGGTTTGGTGGTTCTTTGAATTTGTAGGCCAAGGGATGGGTTTTCTAAAACAGTTTGGGTCTGCCCTATTTTAGTCATTGCTATTATCAAGTGGAACAGGATTTAGAACATGTAAGACCGAGCTCACACAGATCTCTACTGTTGGGTCATTAATATTAATGTATTTAGTAACCTTTTGTTGCCTTTTTTTAAGAATTATTTTTTCAACATGAAAAAAAAACAGAATACCTTCATTACTAATATGTCAAGAAGGGCATTGTTCCCCTCGCTACAAGAGTTTCTTTTGGGTTGTTTCCAATATTTTACATGTTTTATACTACAACAAGTATACACATGAAGATCAGGGATAACCACTCAGAGGGTGAAAATAGTATGGATGATATAGCGATGTCAGTAATTGCAAACATTTCAATTAAATGGTTTGGTTTCATGGTCTCCAGACGATGAACCCTACAGACTTTTGTGATTCCTTGACTGTTCCTCTAGTGTCACTCAAGTGGCCATTTGTGGTATATCATCAGATCAAAATTTCAGTTTGTCAAGTACTGTGATGCTGCAAATGCTGCAATGCTAAAAAGAGTTATTCTCCTCGTGCTCACATTGTGTGCTTGCACTAATTTCTGCAGCTTTCTTTCACAATATGTGCTTGGACTCGAAAATCACATGCTTGTGCTCACATTTCTTCTTCTTGGACACACATTGCACACAAACATTTTCAGCAGGGGCTGGCTGAATTTGTGGCAGTGGCAGCTAATAGTGGCACTTCCAGTGGCATCCTGAGCTGCCACTGAACTACCAGCCAGATGCCAGTGTCAGGACCACCATCTGCCGTTGTCGGGAACGGCAGCTGCCGGTGTCGGGAGCGGCAGATGCCAGCGTTGGGAGCGGCAGCTGCCGTTGTTGAGTGGCAGATGCCAGCATCAGGAGCGGCAGATGCCGGTGTCGGGAGCGGCAGATGCCGGTGTCGGGAGTGGCAGCTGCCGGTGTCGAGTGGCAGATGCCGGCATCAGGAGCAGCAGATGCCGCCGTTGTCAAGTGGCAGATGCCAGTGTCAGGAGTGGCAGATGCCGTTGTCGGGAGCGGCAGATGCCGGCGTCGGGAGCGGCAGCTGCCGTTGTCGGGAGTGGCAGATGCCAGTGTCGGGAGCGGCAGATGCCGGCGTCGCGAGTGGCAGCTGCCGGTGTTGGGAGCGGCAGATGCCGCCGTTGTCAAGTGGCAGATGCCAGTGTCAGGAGCGGCAGCTGCCGTTGTTGAGTGGCAGATGCCTGTGCTGAGTGGCAGCTGCCGTTGTCAGGAGTGGCAGATGCCGGCGTCGGGAGCGGCAGCTGCCGTTGTCACGAGTGGCAGATGCCGGCGTCGGGAGCGGCAGCTGCCGGCGTCGGGAGTGGCAGCTGCCGGCGTCGGGAGCGGCAGCTGCCGGCGTCGCGAGCGGCAGATGCCGTTGTCGGGAGCGGCAGATGCCGGCGTCGGGAGCGGCAGATGCCGGCGTCACGAGTGGCAGCTGCCATTGTCGGGAGCGGCAGATGCCGGTGTCGGTAGTGGCAGCTGCCGGTGTCGAGTGGCAGATGCCGGCATCAGGAGCGGCAGATGCCGCCGTTGTCAAGTGGCAGATGCCAGCGTCGGGAGCGGCAGATGCCGGTGTCGGGAGCGGCAGATGCCGGTGTTGGGAGCGGCAGATGCCGGTGTCGGGAGCGGCAAATGCCGGTGTCGGTAGTGGCAGCTGCCGGTGTCGAGCGGCAGATGCCATTGTCGGGAGCAGCAGCTGCCGTTGTTGAGTGGCAGATGCCAGCATCAGGAGTGGCAGCTGCCGTTGTCAGGAGTGGCAGATGCCGGCGTCGGGAGTGGCAGCTGCCGTTGTCGAGCAGCATATCCCCGTGTCAAGAGTGACAGATTGCTTGAACTGCTGAATCTGCTGCTTTATTTCAAAATGTGTGCTTGGACTCAAAAATCACATGCTTAGCCTCACATTTCTTCTTACTAGACACAAACATTTCCAGCAGTGGCAAGCTCAATTCCTGGCAGTAGCAGCTAGTAACATCACTTCTGGTGGCATCCTGAGCTGCCACTGATCTGCTGTGGCAGCTGCCGGTGTCTGAGGAGCTGCTGCGAGTGGACTCTTTCTTGTTAATCTGTTGCTTTTACAAACCAGCTACCAACTTTAGGACTACCTCTTTGCAAACCCCTCTTGCAAGATTTGCAATGTCCTGTTCAGAACTAGCAATAAACACTGAAAAAGAAGGTTTTTATTTTTTTTATTTAGGCACAGTGTAACAGGATCTAATACAAAGAAAAAACAACAAACGCCAAAAAAAAAAAAAAATCTGGAATAGAATTATTCTTTAAAAAGCCTGTAGTCCACAAAAACATTAGCCTAGGAAAGGAAAGGACAGAAAGGAAAGGTTGCAGGTGGGATGTGCAACGACCGGCAGGTTCTCCTATGATGAAATATTGATGGCGCTGACTTTGATTCTGCAATAGGTACTTTTGATCCAGATCTGTCGTGGCAGAAGAGACACCCAACCCTCCCTCCCCTCCCCCATACTTCCTCAGGTGTATCACTGGTCTTTTCGCTTTCGAAAAATGCCATCCACCCTCCACCACCTTTGATCAAATGTGTAGACTTTGAGGAGGAACTTATAGAGATCAATGATGTGTATACAGGCAGGCGCATACCGTAGGTCTATAACTCAATATGTTGCAGTGGGCGCTGGATGAGCGCCAGTGACAGGGCTTTACAGTTAGTCAGTTGTTGACTTTTATTTATCAGGACCGCTGCCGCTTGTACAGTAATTGATGACTGAATCAAACGCAGTGTGGGAAAGTAAGCGCTGACTTCTTTGCTTTTTCAGCTGAACAGTGATCGTGTCTCTTTTCCCTCTCAGCACTCATCTGAAATTTAAATCCAATACTTCCAAAGTCGAGATGGAGGGGGGGGAAAAACAAGCTCTATTATTTAAAGAGACAGATTTCATTCACAAAAAACACTATAAATCCTGAGGCTACACTGTCAGCGTGTTCACATCTCTTGTTCAGCTCTTTGCAGATTTTGTAGATCACCCCAATGCATCTCTACATGCCTCCTCTCCTCTTTTATTCTCTCAGTAGACTCAAGAGCTCTTTTCTTTTGTCTGCCTACAATCTAGTGTGTGTGTGTGGAGTGGAGTATGATGTGTCCAGTGCAGCACTGCGTCCCTGAGTAATGGAGCAGAGAGCCATCTGTCTGTCTGGCCGGGCCATCCGTCCGCATCCTCCGATCCTATCAGTGTGTCTCACCTGCTAATGAAAAGCTAGCCGGTACTCCACTGCAGCCCTTAAAATGGATGACTTCCCTGCACAGCGGAGGCTGCCATGCACACTTGGCTCCCCCATCACTCTTCTTCTCCGTCTCTTTTCCTTCCCAACCCTCCCTGCGCCCATGCTAGCACTCAATTCTGACCTTTTTTTTTTTTTTTTTTTTTTGCTAAAAACGCCGCTTGTTTGATTTAAAGTCGGGGGACGTTAAATGATGGCAGTGTGAGCCAATACTAGCTGCTGCTAGCAAGCTAGCAAGGTTATGATCCACGGCCTCTTGTTTTCCTCTAAATGAAATTCCGCTATGTGTTCTGAAAGCTAAATTGGCTCCGCGTTGTTTACCCTATTGCTTAGAAGAATGCACTACTTACTTCTTCTTGTCCCCTCCCTGGAAACCTCTATTATGCAACACAAAAATAATAGCCCAGCCCGGCCACGCTATATGTTTGAAATGCAAAGCAGCGACGCAAAGACGGTACTTCGTTAATAATTGCCATAATTGTATAAGTATGTGGAAACTGCTACACAAAATGGAGCAATGACTATTATCAGGTTGATAACCAATAATTACTTACAAACTCTGTGCTCATTAAGCAGCTCCTGTGGAGAAACTGAGCTCAATATAGCCCTCCAGAATCCCCTCCCCTCGCCCACCAGGATCCCTCTGCTCTCAGTCTCCCTCTCGTTATATCCCAGTTTCTCTCTCCTCTTTCTTCAACCCGGTCTGCTTTTTATTCCATCTGTTATCCATGTTGCTCTGTTTCAATCACTTTCTATCTCCTCACTCAGGCCTGCTCTTCGTTGTCCCCCTTTTTTTTTTTTTTGGCCTTTCCATCCTTCTATCTGTGAGCGACTCCTTCCTTCCCTGCACACATTTTTTTTTGCTAAATCCCAACATCCTGTTTATTTATGTGCATGGCATGCTGCTCTCTACCTCCTTCCCTCCCCTTCCTCTCTCTCTGTTCTTTCTCTCCCTGAAAGATTAACCATCCCCTCTGCATCTCTTCTCATCTATCATCCTAATGGGGGCTACAAGAGGGAAAAAACAACAATTTGCTGAGAAGAGAAACAGCCACAGAAGGGCAAGAAAAGTGTTTGGATTGAACTGTTGATCAAGTTCCAGGCTGCCAATATTCACGTGATGCCGGTGGCACATGACCAGACTTATTCTTTTTACCAGCTGAAATGATCATCCACAAAGACCTGAACAATATCTATGCTTGGGTCCGAGGTGATCCCTCTGTGCCAAGCATGTACGTAGATGACGGTCATGTGTAAAAGTGGATTAATGAAAGATTTGAATGTTCTTGCAACACATGGAAAATACAAAATAGACCTGAAGATATACAGAGTCTTGTCCATTTCTGCATCAGTAAATCTGTGATCGACCTTGTGGTCTGCTGTGATGATGTGCATTCATTTTGAGGAACAGCTGACACCGACGACGTAGCCAGTTCAGTTCTTGCTTTTCAATGTTTGGTTGTCTGTGAACAAACCACATCCCTTTTGCAAACACTGCTGCAAAGGTTCACACTATTAGGTTTTATGCAGATTAGCTCCCAGTGCTGTAGATTGTTGTCGTATCCCTGCTGGTTACTTTCAGTTATAACCCCTGCTCCTATTTGTCAGTGTGGTTGGCTGTTTGTTGTCATAACTGATATTAGAAAGCATTTACTGTTAGTGGTTTTTCTTTCAAGTTATGACCATGTGGCATTGTTATAATTGTCCTTTATTGAATATGCCCCACATATTACGCAAAATTTAAACATGCCAATTTATTTCCTGGCTTCCCTGGCTCTGCACCTCCTCTCAGCCTCCACTCCTCCTGTAACCGGGAGAAGCCAACTGCGGGAGGGCCCTGGTAACCACATGCTATCACAGCTCGGCCTTCCAGCCTCCAACCGCGACACGCTTACACTCATCCACTCCACAGGGGAAGTGTTGAGCCTCGCTCGTCGACGTGAGAGCACAAACACAGAAACATTTACCCTCCACTACATAGGCAGTCCCACTCATACACCTCCCTCCCTCCCTCTGTTTCACATCTCTTTCTTCGCTCCTCCCATTGCTGTTTTTCTCCTCGCTCAGTTTGTCGCTCTCCTCCTCTCAACGCACACTTTTCCCTCAAGCCTGCTCCTGCTCTGTCATTTTTCCTGCTGTCTATCTGTGTAGCTTTCTCTCCTTCCTGTTATTATTAGTCTTTGTTCATCTGCATCTCTTAAGTTGACAATACGCTGCAGTATGCACTGTTTTGACATAGTGCACATTTTGATTTAATACCTCAGACTGTTATTAGACTTTGTTTTGTTGTTTTTCTGAAATATTGCAAAGAAAAATGAAAAAAAAACAGACTGTGTGGAAGAAGTCGCCCTAAGCTTCGAGGAAACCTTAATTAAGACACAGCTTTAAAGCCAGACTATGTAACTTTTGAAAGAAAAATAATAAATTCTGCCTCTCTTACGACTGAAAAGTAGAATTCACGAGGAATAAATGCAGCCTTGTTTATTTCAGGACTGTTCGCACATCGTCTCTGCTAGGTATTAGCATTAGCATTAAAGCCGTGCTAATCAGATTTTTTTTTTTTAATATTAACATTAGCATCTTTTGACTCATTGTTTTGGTCTTACGGCCCACAGTTTTATTTTGGTTCAGTCTCATCATCATCATTGTGTATGCTACATGCTAAGCCCCAAATAGCAGACAGACACAGTTAGCAATTAGCAGCTAAAGAGACAGGATCGGTGGAGACCAAAACAGAGATAAAAGGAGAGTAAGTGTTGCACGAGGTGGCCAAAAACACAGCTTCAAATAAATACTCCTGTTACTTTGCATCTGTTTGTTGCTAACCGCGTCATATTCACTCTGTCTTGCGTTTAAAGCTTGTTTTTGCTGCCCCCAAGTGGCCAAAAAAATGGAAGGAAAAAACTTAAATCCAAAGGATTTGATGACTTTTTACAAAAAATGTTGTTCTAAAGCTGGATTGAACTCTTTGGCTGTGAGATACAAATAAATCCGACTGACGAGCTGCTAAAGCAGCGAGGAGGAAAAACATCATCCCATAGACTTTCATATAAGAAACAAAACATGACAATGCTGATCAACATATTAGTCGCTTGAAACCTTCAGAGATAGAAACGGCTTTGTGTTGCTGTACAGTATAAGTGAGTGTAGGCCTGTATATACTGTATGTACTGTATTCTCACATACCAAACGCCTTTAGGTGTTGTTTACAAAGATTGTGTAGGCTAGAGGCTAACTGTGAAGCATCAGTATCGTGACTAAATAGACCGGAGTAAGTGTGGACGCGAGGGAGACGGATGTGACTGTCGCTTGTGACTCAATGCGAACACCCTTTTTTCTCTCTCCCTTCTCTGCCCTGAGGGTAAAACTGGCCTCCGTTCAAACAAGAAAGCTTGAAAAACAATCTCCAAAAGAGTGAAAGAGCGCTGGGTTGCAGTGGGCGTCAGTCAACCAGTCAGTCACTCACTAGTCAGTCAGTCAGGCAGGCGAAGGACCCGCTGCCTCCCGCTGCAGAGAACAGGTACCCTGAACTAGTTTCTACAAAGCTGAGTCGGAGATTTAATGCAATATAAAGCCTCTGGGCCCTTTTAGCAATTTGGAGTCAACACACAAATACGCCCACGCTCAACTGGAAAGACTTTCCATCCCTGCCCCTTCATGTGCAAATGTGCTGAATGGAGGTGTGTAAGTATGCGCTGAGCGCGTGCTCAGTTTCCCTACTGAATCCTTCCCACCACTCCATCCTTCCCTTTCCCGGCACATCAATGATCGGTGGGTTCAACGGTGCTAGCTTTGTTCCTTTTTCCTCCCCCCTTTTCCTTTTTTTTCCCCAAACAACTGTCCATTTAAACTGCAATCTTCCAACATGGCTCCCACCCACGCTGCGCGGGGTGAAGCGCGCGAGTGATTTAACACGCGATGATCATTCGGCAAAGCGAGACGCCGTCGATACCCCGCAGATTGTTCGCTTTGTGCGAGCAGGTTTTTATCCGAGGAAAAGTTCTTTCGCATGGTCACCATATGGCAGTGATGCAATATAAAGTTTTCTCCAGATGCCAGTAATGCAATATTAGACAGGAGTGCCGCTCTTGACACTGTCTGTGTGATTGGCAGCATTTCCAGCTGTTGGGGGAGTTTGGAGCCTGTGAAGGCTTTGTGTTTTTTTTTTTATGCTGACGTACAGCTTTGGCATCTGTTGCACATTTGAAACATTGAATGAGGGCGAGATTTAAAATATACAGCGATACTGTGAGATGAAGTGATGAATCAAAATGGGTTACAACACTTGTTTTTTTCCCCCGTCTTGCCGGTGGATCGGTTCCAGCGTTTGCCTTTCCGGGTGCAAGATAAACACGATTTTGCTGGATTAACACATCTCGTACCAGACATAATCCAAAGTCAAGTTTTATGTGAGTTTAGTTTGGAGAAGTTTTTTCTGAGGAATGTCTTTTGTACGACTTAGCTGACACCTTAAACAAACTTGACCATTATCCTGAAAAACCGAAGGCCGACGCAAATAGTAAGAATCGCCATCAAATGGGAAATGTGGATGTGAGCTGAAGCCAGATAAAAAAAAAACTGCAGTCCCTGGGCAACACGGCCTGAGGCTATTGCATTGCTAGCAGGCAAACAGCCACCCAGCTGCCCCAGCAGGGTAGAAATATATCAGGCGGCCTATTGGATACCTGACAGCTGATTTAGCTCCCCCTTAATGAGCAGAGGGCTCTGCTGCAGAAAACTCCACAATCTGTTACATAACAACATCATAAATAGCATACACAGTAAGAAGCAGACTGCTAACGTTGGCAGAATCTTGTGAAATCAAGACGTTATATTCAGTGCACAATGCATCACTAATAATAGTTGAAAGCGCGTAAATATTGTGAAAGTGTTTTGGGACTATAGAGAGAGAGACCACTCGTACATTAAGTGGGACAAAATTTCAAACCAACGTCTCACTGTGGGAATAACACAACACAAAAAAAAAGCATAACAAGGGTGAGTCCTGGTAGAGAGACAGTCCCTTTATTTGTGCTTTTGTATAAGCAGTCATTTTATACAGCAGTTACATTAGTAGCAATGTCACTATTCGACCATCTACGTGGTAATGTTGTTGAGGCTTAAGTGTAAATACAGCATACTGGAATACATGGCAGTGGAAACGGTACAATGTCTCTCAATACTCACATTGGTTCTTTCTGCTGATGTGAATCTACATTTACAGTTTACATTAAAAAAAAAAAAAAAAGAGGCTAAACAATTCGCTAAAGTGTAGCTTTCATCAAACAAGGCGTAAACGGTGCTCGTGTCTGGGACTATTTTGAGCTGCGGACTAATACGCCTTTGGCGGGGGGCTGACTTCAAACTATGCTGCTCATGTCGACGTGTTTTTTTTTGGAGCTCTATGCTAAGCTATGTAAAGCTATGGTAATACTTTGGTTGTTTTTTTGTTTTTATGTTGACGAATATCAGAGGACGTATTCTTTAAGAGTTAAGTAAGGCTGAAGAAAGTAGAAGGACACGGTCCCTTTCATTTTTGCTCTTGAGTGAGCAGTTATTTGACACAGCAGTAACATTAGCTGAAATGTCATTAGACCCTGTAACTGATCTAGCTCTACTTTGTTCATTCAATTATTTACAAAGTAATTCTGCTGGGATTCAAGTGTAAACGTATGGTGGCGGCATGTACTGGAATAAGGAATACTTGTGTACACTAAATCAGTCAATAAATGCTCTACTTATGTAACTATGTAGAGTAGCGCTGTAACAATCAATGAAAACTAAAGTTGTCTAGGAGCAGTGTTACTGAAAATCTGATTCTGACCTTAGCAAGACTTGCTTGGAAGTATATATGTTCTGACAACACAGATGTCAGAGGGGACCCTCAGGACCCCAGCCTGTCACCGCAGGCTAGCCAAGAGGGTTGGTGGGGGGAGCTAAATGAATCTAGGCTAGGCCAGTAAGGGAAGGGGTCACAGTTCACTGTGTATGCCCCGCTGCTTTAGCACCGGCTGACAGGCCACAGGAGTCTGAAAGTCCATGATGTACTGGCATTTGCTGGGCTCCTTCACCGATCGCAGGGCTGTCTCCGTTCCGCATGTCAGTGTGACCTAGAAAAGCACAAAGAAAGGAAAGTTAAGGTGGTGCGAGGAGAAGAGGCGTAGTTAGCCTGAGTCAAGAGCCATGCCAGTTTCCTCTCCCAAAGGGGGCTGATTGAAGATGCTGTCCTACCTCCTGTTTTAGTGATTTTCAAAACTTTTGTGAAGATACGGGATTCGCTACAAATGACAGAATTATGCCGAAAGTACAGCACCGGTGGAGTCGGTGGATCAAACATTATCGGGTCTTTCGTCAAATAAAATGATTGCGCTGCACACGGGGAGTTTCATCACCGCTCCCTCGCCCGCGATTCGGGAGTATTACGAGCCCCAAAGTGATGCTGTAACTGTGGGACACTGTGGCATTATGGGACATCGCCGCGCTGTCGTCCCCCCACGTGTGAACAGGACAGGCGAGGATGTGATTACCACTGTCAAGACTTTAATAGGCGACTTTGACGCCCTCTGCAAGAGAGCGGAAAGGAGAGAGAGAGAGAGAGAGAGAGAGAGAGAGAGAGAAAAAACCTCATTTTACTTCTAGGGGGTTTCCATAGCAACCCCTCACATCATACTGCACCCTGAACAGACGATCCCTCTGGCGAACAAAAGCACCTGGAGAGGGAGAGAGACGGGAACTTGACAGGTATTATTGTGCTGAAGTTTCAGGCTGGTACAAGTGGTGATTTGGTTTTGTCCCGTACTTGGATTAAAAATAGTCTTTTGTTATGTCACTTAGTATCTTGTTGCACAGAGATATTAAGTGGGCGTGTGTCACATGGTGAGACAAAGTGTTTTTCTGCGCGCGTCCGTATGATTATTGGTGATACAGTTTTGACTCGCAGGTGCCAGAGCAATAGATCAGTGTTGGGGGGGGGGGGGGGTTTTACTCATCATGCTTAGTATATCAGCCCGTAAAAACAGTTGCGTGTCCTCAGATGATCTCATGGTGATGTCAAGGTGGTTGTCTCGTCTTGGACAACTGGAAGGGCGGAGTTCGAAAGAGGTGGGTGTTGGGTTGCATTAGGGCTTTCAGATATAAAGGACCATACATCAGGATATCTTGACTTCTGCTGCATCGTTTTTTGCCCATTTCCTTCCCATCCTCTTAAAAAAGTCTTAAAGCGTAGCTTTGGTCTTCATTTCTATTCATTAAAATAACACTGCATTCACCAAAAGTCATTGCTGAAATCTGGGAACACGGGAGCATCTCCAAAGAGAAGCACAAAGGGTCAAGAAACACAACAGGTTGACAGGCTGTAAACAGGCTGAAAGCATAAATGTTGCTAATTATCTTCCAACTTTGGCTAACTTGTGGCTTTATTTCATTGCAAACAGCCTTAATGCGCATGTCTCTTGTCCTATTTAAGATTCTTAGCATTGGTAATCCATTCATAGATCTTGGTGAGTAAAAAATAGGAGAGGCCAATTCCGATCTGGAGCCACGGTTGCAGCTGAACTCATCGCTCACATGTAACAGTCACAGTCCAGCACTTTAAATTTAATTAATAACTGAAACAGTTGAGTTCACCCTTCCCTACAGACTCTGCACGCTGCTTGAATTTGGATTACCTCAATATCCACCACTGAAACAATACATCACTGGTCCCACTACTCGAGTATAAAGTGTGCTTCACCACTGAAAGAAAGAGCAGTACCCAAAGATGAGGTTCAGCATTTCAAATATAATGAGCGTCGACTTCTGACGAGCCTTCATTTATGCCGACTGCACACGGTTAGGGGGTTGTATCAAAGGAATTCAATTTAGTCTTTTCAAAGGGGGTCCCTGGATGGCATGAGCACATACATTCGCAAACGACATTTATTGGACTCTGATTTGAAGAAGGGGGCCAGGCAAAGAAAATAAGATGATTAAACGTGTTGCATTTTTAATTGAGCAAATTCGCAACGCAAACGCGCAAATGGTTCTCGTAAGCGCAGCTTGAAAGACTGAGGGGATACTGGGAAAATGGAGAGAGGAGCAGAAAAGGAGTAAGCTGCAGGATAATGCAACTGGAGCGACATTAACCATAAAACCAATGAAGACTGACAGAGGGGAGAAAGCCAGTCAGCTTCACTTGGCTTTGAACAAAACATTTTTTTTGCCAGGCTGCTGAGTGGGCCATGAGGACTGAACGTCTTTTACTGATTGACTGACTAATTCCCCATTGTTGGAATGCACATGCGCAGAGGGGGCGTGCGGAGAGCAGACTGGGCGAGAAGGCTTCAAATTGTCCCCGAAGAATGTGGTGAGAGGAGCTTCATTTGGCTGTTTTCTTTAGCTTTCCTTATGGAAATAAGCGGACTACATCCCTTTTTTTCTTACAGCTTGTATTTATTTCTGAGGTGGATTGTTAAAGTGTTTGGTTGTTGAGGGCTTCAAAACGTGTCACACATCAAAAGTATCTAAAAACCTCAGGGAAAGTCTCAGAGAAATGTTCTGTCCAGAGTAATGAGGGTATCATCGATGGACAAGTTGCTGAAATTCCTCAGTGCTGTGAGAATGGATATCAAAGTATCCTACCAAACCAGAACCAGGCTGTTATTTATACTTTTCCTTGATCTTCTGGTTAATGCAAGCTCAAAAGCGCCTCAACGTTGTCTTGATGTATTCAGCATAATGTCCATCTCTACAGCGCTAATTTCATCAGCGCTGGCTCTCCGCGATGGTGTTAAGCTACTCTAAATGGAACTCAAAGCTTTCCGTCCATAATTTTCACATAAAAGCTCTGCATCCTTCCCATCATATGTAGGCTTTCAGTGAGGAAAACATGACGGGTTGTTAATTTTGGAATATGAAAACATTTATTTCTGTTTAAAAAAAGCAAAACAACGCAGGAACTCAGGCTAGAAGAGTGGGAAGTATAACATGACTCGGTTGTTGCACTGATGGAATTAGAGCTGTGGAAATGGACTCGTCGTAGATTTACCCAATATTTATTTGTTTGCGACGGCGACGGCCCCTGGCTATTATTTGAGGCTTTCATATGAGAATTTACAGGATCTGCATGGCTGTAAGAATGCAGAGAATACTGTAAATCTTCAAAGAAAGAAAACAACCCAATGCATAGCAGGGATAAATGAAAGTATTTCTGTTAGAGACGAGAAGCACAGTGAAGCGATTGGTGAGTTTGCGGGAGGGAGTATGATACAGGGAACGGATGTTCTAGGCTACATTAAAGGCCTCATATGAGAGTTTACAGTGTTGACCTGATATTTTACCGTGAGGGTATCTGAAAAAGATTTGTGTTGCCTAACAACGTAGATCTCTGTGAATTGAAAGCCAGAAATCACAATCAAAGTCTAAAATGGCAACAACTGCCGTAATGAATCCTGCCGTAATGAATGAAACTGCCGTAATGAATCAGGGTCTGTGTCACATCTCTAATGAGCTGCGCAAATGGCTTCTTATCGTTCCCTCGTCCTCTACCGACGCCATCGACTCGTACGACGGCGCTCCCGCCAGTGTGAGTGTGTGTCTTTTGTGTGAAGCACTTACTGTAGTGCTGCGGGAACCTCCTTGCCAGCAGGGTTCTCCATTCTCGTACACCATCTGACTGTACTGGTTCTTTGGTGTTCCTGCCCACATCCCCCACTTCCTGAAAGACAAATGGTCACTTTGAATATTTTGATAGATGAAGCGCCAGTGGAAACAAAGTTTCTGTCTGTCAGTCAAGCCAAACAAATTATTTTACAAACACACACACACACACATATATATATATATATATATATTTAAACAACACTAGGTTGGCTTATTGAAACACACTTTCTAGCAGCAAAAATAAAAAGCTGGCAAGATGGCCGGTCTGGCAGTGCCCTCCTTTGGATCTTGGCACCGGCGCTCTTGCGTCCCCTCTCCTCTTCAACAATGGAGGGGAAATATTAATTACCATTTTGTCAGAGTTAATTCTGTGTGCAATAACACACGAGGGAAGGAGACGAGGAAAAAAAAAAAAAAAAACACACACACACGACGCTAGTGAAGCCCATCTCAAATGAGGTTGCTGCCTGCCCAGTGCTAGCTAATTACATTCTCACCAAACATTTGGAAAACCAAAGCAAACCGGGGTGCCAGTGGACGCTTTCCAACACAGCTCTCGGTACCGACAGATGCCATTTGATTACGCTTTCACCAGCTAACTTCCTGTGATCTTTTGTTGAACTCGAGCGGCGCCTTTGAGGTGCCGTCGACTGCAGTCGCGCTGCTGGTATAGTATTGATTTTTTGTAAAACACTGTAATCCCGTTAGGGAGGGAACTCTCTTATTCATTTGATGCATGGCTCATTGAAGACGTCTACTTAAAACGGGTCTGATCTCCTGCCTCGCGTAGGCTAGCAACTATTTTCTGCGCCTGCAAATAATCGAATCAATCTTTCGGCTTTTAGGGGGAACACGTCGAAACAGAAAGTCTGGAAGCCTCTTTTTCTTTCACTTTTTTTTTGGAACTCGCTTGTCAGTGTTGTTGTTAATCATTCTGGATAAAAAGCTATAAATTCTACGTATTGTTCTTTTAATGTGCCAAAGTGCTTTTCTCACCAGTGCCAGCCCTGTCACAAGTGTGCAACACTTGATCAATTCGCCTACATCGACCTTTCCACGGGGGATTAGAGTAACGAGAACTGCTCCGCTCTTTGAGCGCTGCTTTTAGCATTACGGAAACTAATCCGATATATTTCACGACCTGTTATGATATTTTTGTTGGCTGTGTAATTGAGCTCAATAGACTATTACACTTTTTATATCTGTTGTATTTTCTAAAGCTCAACATAAATCAATAGTTATTCTATAATTAATGTTTGCTTTACTTTTTTTCTCTACAACAAACAGAAGTAATTATGAATCTTAGATGACTATGACAGAATATATGTGGTGGTAGAAAAAAAACCTGTCCAACAAACAGACTTTCTTTCCACATTTTTTTCTCTAAATGTCGTTTTCTTCTTATTTGACCTTGATGAGGGCAAACATCAAGTTCTCTTTGATTTCAAAAAGCACTCTCCAGCTTTTCCAGATACATGGCTGTCTTCAGGTCCCCGAGTGCGGCTTTTCTCCCCGTCCATGATGTGCATGGCTTATTTAAGATGTCTGATCGGGTCAGGCAGAGGTGAATTGCTCACACAAGTGGAAGCCGGCTGGACCCGAGCGTCTCGCCTTTTTTTTTTCCCCCAGCCTGTTTGATTGGGTTTTAGCACTCTCTTAGTACCATGAGGCCCTCAAATGGATTGCTGTCAGGGCCAGCAGACGTGGCGGGCGGCGAAAGCGACAGCGCTCCGGCTCTCTGCTGCAGGTTGACCGGCGATCCCTTGCGCATCGCCTCCACGCCCCCCCCCCCCCCGTCTGCCGCACCCCTCCAACCCCAAGCGCCTCATTCCCTCGCCTCACCTTCGTTCACTTCCTTCCTTAATCTCCATTCCCGCTCCCTCCAGTGCCCCGGGAGGCAGCGTAGGCCACGTCAATTAGGTTTAAGTTATCCCTGAGAGTGAGCCAACACACTCGAGTCATTTGGAGTCACTGGAGTCAGAAGATGGGATCTTATTGACGGATCATTCCCCGTAATAATACCTACTTGCACTTGCCCATTTTTCTGCTGTTATCGCCAGACTCGTCCAAAGCTAGTTATTTACACCCCTGGAAAACATCGCATTGGGCCTTAATGCTTAATTTCATGGCACCGGGAGACAAAGATTACTCTACGTTAGTCTGACCCTGTGACTGACAGCGTGGCACGATCCGAATGTGCAAAACGGACCAACCTGCCTCAGTGACAGCTTCATTTTCTCATCCAATTCCAACCGTTTGGCTTTAAGCTGCGGCCATGACACACAGGATGCTCACATGCACGTAGCAGCAGGGCCAGTCTGCTTAAATTATCTGGGTTACTGTATGTACGTATGCATCCGCTGCACCTGTTTTCTGCAGCCAAGCAGGAAATCCTGTTGGCCTGCCCAGTAAAATGGGCTAACACCCAACTATCACTATTCAGATCTACAAGGGAAACGGGCACATTCCTGTCCAAAAAAATGAACATAATTAAAGTATGTGGATAGATTAAGAGTGGCAGCGGACGGTAATTTGCATTTAGTCTTTGTAGAAAATCCATTTCCAACCGCATGGAGTAAAGGGAGGGGCCACAAATGCATACTTCCCTTTAATGATTAATGATGAGAGACAAGGCTTCAAACCTCGAGAATCTGATTTACAGATACGCGGGTTGTGACTCATTCTTCAATCTGGCCTCCCCTAATGCCATAAAATGCACCTTCCATCAAAGATAAACGTGTAATAGCGGCATATCTAGGCAGCTAAACCTATTATCCATACATTTACTTTGCATCGGGGGGGGGTGAGATAGTGGGCCTCGGAGAACTCAGACACGTCTCTAACCGCACACATTAGGGAGTCACTCTCATTTAATTTTCTCTCTGAATCACTAAGGTGTGATTTCTATTGACACACGGAATAGCAGATGGAGTTGCGATTTAATTAGATCCAGTACCCACAAAAACACCATTAAAATCGCGGCTTCCGCTCGCCGAGTTCACTGTAAGACTAAATAAAGAATGGCGGAAATACTTAGTAATAATAATACTTTTTGCAACTTTCACGAGCAAACTGGTTTCAGAGTATTGTTTTGCTGGTTTTTAGAGCCTAATCCTCATTAAGAATAATTAGCATTAAAAAAAGAAGAAGAAGCTGATTAGCTTCCTTTTCATCTTCTGATAATGGCTTGAGCCGATATAAGCTCCTCTTATTTCTTTAAAACGATGCTGTCGCCGGCGATTCTGTTTCAAAACTTCATCGCGGCATTAATCCGTATGCCTCGAGTGATAAATCCCAAAGATCCGCGGCTAATCTCGCTCAACACTGAGGGGAGAGTTACCCCCTCTGATATAGCCACAAATCAACCTTTCAGAAGCAATTATCATTTAGACAACTCTACTCTGGTATTTAAACACCCCGCAGATACTAGGGAGGGAGGAGGGGAGGGGTGGAAATCTGGGCCAAAAGTGCATTTGTGCATGCCTTGATGTGTGTCTGTGTATGTTTGTGTGTGTGTGTTTTGAGACTCTGGGCCTTCACTGGAGAGAAAATGGATGAACAAAAACCACAGGGAGAAGAAAACAATGGTGGCCCCGTTCGGCACGTCTGTGGTTTTCTCTCAAGAAAGAAAAAAAAAACGGAATATAAATTTGCTCATTTGCCTTCAGTGCCGTTCGGCGTGTTCTGTAAGACGTTAGAAAGCTGACGTAAACTCCGCTCGAGCGTCATCACGACTGCTTCTCATGCACGGGAGCGAGCTGCCTGCGTGTATGCCTGCAAAGAATTATATTTCTGTTTTCACAACTTGTTTTTGCAAGCAGAGAGAGGCGCTTGTATCGACGCTGAGGCGACGAGGGCTTTTATTTATTATATATAAATACCCTATATTTAGATCTATATCTAATGCTTTATCATGTATCGACTGAAATGTGTCCATAGTGTCAACTCCTGACAGCTGCCATTGACTGCAGTGATCTGGCTATCATCAGCATCAATATTTGCTCATATTTCATTGAAATTTGGGTGATTTTGACTATTGTGTTTACAGCTGGTTGTGTAAAAGCTCGGATGGTGTGGATATCATCTGAATTAGCTGGATTATCTTGTAAGAAAACACATCACAGGCCGCTTTATCTTGAATTTATACCATTCAGCGCTTATCTGGAACTAAAATTAAAAGCAAATGAAGAAAAATAAAACAAAACATATCACCTTTTTTTAACATAAAGGAGCTGAAACATCACAAATGATACCCAGCTCTACGGGAACTATCATTAAGCTAGGTCCTTCAAATACACTCACACACATTCATTTGCAGCAACTGTCAACGTTTGCGCGTGCCAACTCAGCTTGAGATTACTTGTAAATACTTCTCCAACAACCAGCTCCTCATCCTGAATCCTAACCTGTGTTAAGACGGTGTAAAGTCTGTGCTTATTACCGTCACCTTCCCACTGTAGCATCCACTCATTAGCTGCCACCGCAATGAATTATACCTCACAGCTATGCTTTTCGCTGCTTTAACAAGGGGTCTGGAGCAGCAAGTTAGTCCCCTCACTATGCCGTTAATGCGCTAATCATTTACAGCATGAGACGCTGCGCTGCACTGGCAGGTAGGGAGAGCAATTTGGGAGCTGCTGGCTAATTTGGGTTCGGTGAAGCAGCGGTGCTACTAAGAAAAGAAAAGAAAAGAAAAAAGAAGCCCCGCTCTCATAGCCGAGCAGTGCCAGGCATCGCTAACCTCTGCCACTTGCGTAAGGTCACCAATCGGAGAGCAGCGGTTTTTGAGACGAGCCCAGACGCCGTCATTACCGTGCCAGTCACTGATGCTCCTACCACCCATTGTGCCCACCACCCCGATAAATAATTCATACGCATATGAACATGTGAAGGACACATGCTCAGCCAGGGCTTTCACTTCATGTGACTGATATATGAAAAGAGGGCATTTATATAGATATTCTTTTGTCGTTTGGGCTCCTTGCGGGGCACGCAGAGCAGGATTTAAATATATTATTACTTAATAATGTATGTGTGGATCTAAAAAAAAAAATCTTCAACAGGTCATCTATTGAAGTTGCAGGCAGTATCGTGACAATTTCCCTATGTACGGCGCGCTGACCCACATAATGACTCCGAATCAGCGAGCAACATCCGTGGCACATTTTGTTTTGCAACCGCCGCATAAACAGAACAACGAGGCCATTTCATGCGCGGCTACGGAGCGAAACTCGGGGTGCGTATTTTCATCAACACCTCCTGACAGACGTAAATCAGGGCTGATGTCAAACCCAAATCAGTATTCTGTTAACAGCTCACTTGTGCCTCATTAACGACAGGGCTAGATGTTGCCATGGCTACCCAGCAGAAAGGCCATCAGGGGTTCACAGTGTCAGCTCCCCCCGCTCTCCACTCCCCGCCACTTTAACCCTCTCGTCAGACACACAAGAGTCATTACCCTTTCGTCTTGATTGCCACATAAAGTGTGGGCTGTTCAGGGTTCAGGGACCATACAACAAACGCATTAGGAGCGCAAATATATAGGCGTTACGTTTTCCCGTATAAGCGCGAGGCGTTATATATAAATGAATTTCTGGATCTGACGGGCTGTCAGTGGCTGCACCGGTGCGCCATGCCATGCCACCTCTTGAAGCATTGGGCATTAGGCGGCTGCCATGTTCCCAGGTAAAGAGGGTCCCCTCTCTTCGCTAATGGCACTCTAGCGAATGACCTTGACAGCTTGAAAATGAGCGCATTAAGTAGAACACTTAAATGTATAATTATGCACTTGTTCCAGTGGAACTGTCACTGCTGTGTAGGTTAAATCATTATGGCTTAGATAAGATGAAAAATAAATAAATAAATAATAACGAACGTCTGTCAAAATAATTAAAGGAAAAGGGGAGCATCACTCCTCTCGTTAATAGAGCACATTCAAAAAAAAAAATGAGGCAAAGTGGCGGAGAAGAAAGCAACAAACGCAGCCATTAGTCATTTTAAGTCAAAAGACATGCGTGGAAATATGATGTGCTCGTTTTCAACATGACAGATTAATTAAAAATTAAATCAGGATGGCAAGATAATGTATATAATGTATTATGAACACTATGTTAAAACTTTCATGGAATGCTAATGTAAAATATGAATTCATAAGAGACAAAGACAAACCCAGTGAAACGCCAAAGTACACAAGTGGAAAATACAGCGTTCCTCAATCTTCAAAACAATCACAGTCCAATATGACAAGTCCTCAAAAAAGCGTCAAAATGTATCATCCGTCCATTTGATTTCACAACACTGTTCAGGATACAAAAGTAGGAATTAAAAAAAGTAGTTGTTCCAAAAATGTTGTTTACTTCTACTACTTCATACTTTATCAAATAAGAGGAAGTAAAGATGGTGATACATTTGTGTCAGCTAGAAAAATGGAATAGAACATTCAAAATCTCATTTGTTAAAAAAAACAAAAAACTGAATTTACTTAAATCTACTAGAACTTAGACCTTTGTGGTAATTGAAAAAAAAATGTAAGCATTCAACAAGTATTTCTATTTTTGGCCACCGTTGAGAAACATTATTTTCCTGTACGCTCTAGCCCACTTAAATGTCACCAGTTCGAGAGAATGATGACGAGCGCATGGGCGAATCAAGGGATGGCGACATGTTCAGACATGTTGGTAATAATAACAGAACAGAGGGGACCAAAAAGGGTGGCAGTTTTTAAATAGCAAAGATAGATATCACAGATATGAAAGGAAGTTATGATGGAGGTAATCGTGCATGGTGTTATGCTGGTAACTTTCTTAAGATCATGAAGGCTTCAACTGAGATTTCTTTCGAAATACATTAAAAATTTTGGAAAATAGTCGCTGAAAATGTGAATAGACTTTGAACGATATATTACTGAAATGTGGAGTTAGAAGTTAAAACAGTTTTTTTCTGTGGGCGGTCCTTAAAGGGTGGCTCGATGACACGCTGAGGCCACCCTGAGCATACCCCTGCACCCCGAGCAGACAGACAGAGATTAATTCATCTCAGAGTGTTTCAAAGTTAGTCATGTCATTTTCGGAACTCATCCGACACGTTTCAGTCACTTCAAAATGGCTGCTTGACTGCTCCCACGAGTGGGTGTGGCTTCAGCACAGTCAGTGGACACGCCCCCACAGTCCTCGAGCTGAGAATATTGCTCATTTACCCGATTTTGACACCTAATTTCATAAATTTGTCAATATTGTTAATCGTTCAAATTTGGCTGGGTGGTTAATAACACTTTCTTCTTTGGTCTGACATATCCACATATTTATTCTTACAGACTTTAAGATAAAGCGCTGTACTCATTCCTCTTAGAATATAGATGGAGGTGACCTGATCAGACCTGGATCTATCTCTATATATATCCATAGTCCTACTTAGCAATTAAGATGTTCGACATGCTTCCATTTCACTTTGCACTGATGATTCGGTACGTAAAATAACTTCTATTCCCCTGTGTAACAATGACACATCAAGTGAAATCGGCTCAACAAATTTCACTTTGTCTGCAGTTAAGTTTTGTTCTGTTCCTCTGACGTCCTCTTGTTCTTACTATTCATCCAAAACTGTTTGCTGACTCACGCCTCACCCATCAGTTAGTGGAAGCTGAAAAAAAATATTGTCGAATATCAACATTGTCAAAATGCCAGGAGACACGCTGGATTGTATTTTTAGCCTATGACTGCCGACCTTAAGTGAAGCTATTCTGCCAAAAGCTGTTGAAGCGTGTCATCCCCAAATTCAATCTCGTGTTGATGTTCAGTTTCTTTCTTATTTTCTAACCTGCTTGCGTTTGAGTAGTTTTACAGTAATAATCTTACAGCTCCCTTGTGATTGCCGTGCAATAAAAACGGCCACCTATCGGGATAATTAGCCACAGTACTTTTCGCCTATTTATACATGCGCAACCGCTGCAGAAAACTGCAAGCAGTAATTAATCTTAAAAGGAGAAGGGACGTAATGCATTTCCCATCAGAACTTCATTCCTTTTAATACTTTTAAAAAGACGTCGGACATTTCAGCTGCCCTCGCGAAAAATTGACTTATTGATCAAACTGACATATTTCCATATTACCATGGCCACAGACTAGTCTCTCCTTTCTCAGGCCTCCGCCAATAAATTTGCTCAGCTGGATCATTCAAGCCCCTTAAAAGACTTTGACAGCCTGGAGGCATTCACATCTCTGCACCTCTTTCTCTTAGCACCTGGGGATTCTTTTATTCTCTCTCTCGCTCTCTGTTACATTTTGGAGCTCTTTTATTTCGAGCGCTACAAGAACCGCATCGCGGCAAAACAATATAGGGTCACTAGCGCTTGGGTTGAAAGTGAGCTTGGCAGCAGGTGTGAGAAAATATTGTTAAGCTATGTTTGTATGTAGCTCAAAAAAGGCAGATCTGTAAACAGCGTGAGTGTGTCTACAGTGCGCTGCTACAAACAGCCAACCTATTTGTGTTTTCCACGGTGGCCAGCACATCCCACTCTCTCTGGGGTTGCTCTGCGCTGTCATTTCAACTGCCTGGCTCCATCGCAGTGGGCATACACAGTCATTCACTGTGGTTTCAATGTTGCTAGGCTACCTCACTTCTCCACTGTTTTCTGTTTGAAAATCTACTGTTCAATAAAGCAGTTCAAGGGAGACCTGTGGGTTTGAATACTGAGCGATATGAACCTGCAGGAGTAACTGACAACACTAATAGCCTTTTTTTTGTTTCACAATATCCATTTTTTCTTTTCTTTCCCTTGACTCCGTAGCACAGTAGCACTATCTGCGCCTACCTCTACAGCCCCATGCATCTGCTTCAGTCATAATATTCATACATCAGAACATTTATAACCATCTCTGGTTACATTTCCCTGTTTTAAAAGTGTACGAACTGAGTCATAACCGGAGCGATGAAAATCTTTCTTTTGTAGTCTTCCACTGTTCTTTTATGGTTATTCATATCCGCCCAGCAGTGTCTAGGAGTTATTATTATTCCTATTGTCTATCCTGTTTTTAGATTTGAATGTTGGGCGTGTTCCAAGCTTGGACTGTCAAACACAGTGTGTTTCCAAGGTTGAAGGGTGATTAAGCGAGGCGCTCGCCAAGGCTCTGCGCAATTTCAGCCGCTGCCTTTGTCTCCCTCTCTCTCCGCGTGCTCCCGATGATGACGAGTGCATTGCAGTTTGACCCCGGCACAAAGGAAAGGCCTGGCTCCTTGAACTTTGCAGGGTTACACACGCCGACCCCCTGACCCTAGCTGCGTGGCAACCTGATTTCCCTGGAGTACCGAAACAAAAACTCATTGGATGACCCCTCAACTGATCCCTTCTTCCTCCACAGCTACATTTAAATCATCCCACCCGCTTTCCAGAGGACAAAAGGCTTCATCTGAGTGCTCAGTGTTTCTATAGTTTGTACTTGTTTTCTCTGGCTACTATCTATAAAAGGTCCATACATTTATGTTTGACACTTTTCCTACATCTTTCTTGTTCTTGTCCGGACTGCTCCATATCATTGCCTCTGGAGCTATTTCCAAGCTAATTCAGAAAGGAGCCACATAAATATTTCAAAAGGCAACAGTGAAAGGTTATTATGGCCAGACGCTGTTGTGAGAGCATACTTTAAGGAGTTGTTTTTTTTTGTAGTCGCTGCTGTTGTTAGCAGGAAATGACTCAAACACTAAGCTAATTAATGGATCTTGACTTGTACTTCCTAGGGACTTGTGTTTTAAAAACTTAAATGGACCAGACTGATAGTGAGCTGTCCTGCTGCATGTATTTAAACGATTAGAGTCATTTAAAATGATTTTAAAAAATCTGGTAATATATTGGGTGATCACTGCTAACTGGAAGAAATTGCTACTGATGCCCCGTGTTATACACTTGATTGTATCGCCGCCGTATGAACCTGTTTAATGCTTGTAGTTGACTGCACACAGCGTGTTTCTGCCAAGGAGAATTTGAAACCAGACTTTACTTTGTTCTGTGCTTTGTCATCATTTTCACAACAGTGGTATAATGTCACTGCATTCAATTATGTTCGTGCAGTTTACCATAATGGTGTTATTGTTTCACTTAGATTGCTGGAAACAAGAAAAGCCTGTCACACTTTGCTTTTCCTGTCACATGTTTAATGTCACTTTAGTCCCCCCCCCCCCCCCCTTTTTTTTTTTTTATTAAAACTTTTATTTTCTTAAAACCTGGACTTTTGACCCATGAACAAAGCTGTACCATCAGCTATAGGTTGGAAAAGCACAAATAACCCTGTCACATATTAATAGACTGCAGCTTGTAAGCACCGTGATGAATAGCAGTAGACGTCCAGATGCCCATACACGTCGGCAGCAATGACAAAAAACCCGAACAATAGGAGTCACAAAGGTGAATTAGCAGTGTGTCAAAGTAACAGTAACATATGAAATCGCATGTGCAAGCCTGGAGCTAGTGCCAAGACGTTGTTAGCTTAGCTTAAAATAATCTGCAAGGTACCAAACCAAAAATCTTTGATTTTGGAGATAAAAACAAGATAAAAAGTATAAATTAGTGAGCTTTTAGAGCTGGTAGGTCATCTTTAATATTTAGTCATGCTAGCTGTTTCTTCCTGTTGCCTGCTAAGCTAAGCTAACCATATCATTCTAGGTCCATGTTTCAACCACATTTGAGGTTGAGTAGTATTCTTATCTCACTCTCAGCAAATGAATAACTGCAATTGCCAAACACCAATCTTCCTTTTGGTCCTCTTTAAGGGAACAGTCTGTGCAAACAGGCTAAAGAGATGCTGTCTGAACTGCTAATGCATTAGTTGTAAACTAGAATACTGTGCCGACAAGTGGGAAACGTATAGAGATAGATCAAATTCAAACCCAACAGAACTACTATGGCAAAGAGCACCAGAGGCCTCAAAAATGACCATCAAGTTGAACTGAGACTGTCTCGAAAACCACAAACAACAAACTTTCAGTATTAGCACACACTTCATTTGTGATACTCCAGCGAAACAAAGAGGCTTGTGGGAAATGAATGCGACATGCTGGTGACAAAGGGTGATAAATGTCCCGTTTCTATGTACAGTATGCGCAATATCTGTATGTGCCTTCCTTCAACAAAGTATAAAATCAATGCTTTCATGTTACGCAAGCTCATACCTCGCCAAACAGCACACACCCCGTATACGACAACTCATCATCAATTTACATGTGTGTGCGTTTGTTGGTCTTCTCAGGTGGACTGCATTTCGTAAAACCCGTGTTTGCTGTCCTGTCAGTTTACCCACCACGTCTGCCCCGGGTGGGGGTGGGTATGGGGGGACATTATGAAGATGGACGATGCTGTCACAGCGCGATGGTGTTTGTCGCAATGCAAGCATTTTCCTCTACTCTATTATCATTATCGTGGCTGATGTTATTGTTACAATGGCCATTCCAGGAAGCGGTTGAGCTGCTGAGACCGAAAGGCAGAAACCGCTAAATGGAAAACGGAGACATTGGAATTCAGGAGGTGAATATGACTTGTATAATATCTACATTTACAGATAATTGGGAGCATACAGTATGACTACTGTGCCTTATGAAATCTTTATGGCTGCGCGTGTGGCCACAATATAAGGGCAAGCAGCTACAAAAGAAAGTGTTCCCAAGCTGATTTATGGTTCCTTAAGAACATTTGTAAAGTTAATGGTCTAACGCCAACTATGCTGCAAAACCAAGCATGAAGGAAGGTTAGGACTCCGGGAACAATTTGAACTTTTATGAGGCTTGACACACTTCACAAACCGAGTGCCGGCCATGAGCGGTAATCAAAATTCAGCAGCAACACCCTCCATTTAATGCCGCAGAAAACGTAACATAACTAATCCAAATTAGTCGAAACGGTACGAGCGAGTATTAGCAGTGTCATCGGCGCGGCAGTCACAGTTCCCAGCTTCGCGCTTCCGTCGACAGGCCACACATGTTAACGCCGTTTCTCCTCCTCTCCCTCTCCTCCTCCTCACATGGTTGTCCTTTAGGATGCCGAAGCAGGTGTGATAAATGCCGCCGTTTAAATCAAAGCACTCCCCTCTCCCCCCTCGCCCCCTCTGGGGAGAAGGAGGATGCCTCCATGCAGATTGATATCAGGAGGCCCAGCCATATCCTGCAAGGGCTGACTGATGGTCTGTCTGGATAAAAAATGAACTTTATTCCCAGTGTGCGAGCTATGATTCATGTATCTCCCATCCCCCTCTTCCCCCAAAACCATTTCACATATACCTTCACTACACACTCTCTAGAAACAGTGTAGTACATCATATAGAGCCGCACGACCTGTCTACGCCAAAAAAAATAAAAACACACCAACAGTGTGTTCAACTATTATTACTTTTACATTAATGTGTTGAGCTGAATAAAAAAAAAATCCTTCTGGACTAGACGAGGTATCCATGTATCCAGCAACATCAGCCCAAACATTTCAAACATAAATATATATTTAAAATCATTCCCTCAAGTTCTGTTTGGCAGAGATTCCTTCCAAACAGAGTGACCAACTCACGAGTTGGATACGTGTCGGACCACTGGTTTCGTTTTGGTCCTTCTGCCCTTCCATACCATCATGAGTGACAGGCAGGCAGAATCGCTGGGGTCACATTACTCACAGTTAGCATTCTGTTCTTCCTCTTTCCTGCGCTAAAAAACATGGTGAAGCATTGCACTTTCCGCTCCAAAAGTGAGTGGGTAGTGTGGGAGGTGGCGGTGCAAAAAAGAACACAGCCCTGCTTCAGATTCCAATTAATTTGCCATCTGAAAGCAAAACTACATGTGCAGAAAGGGATAATTGCTAATAAATTATCTTTAACGTCTCACTTTCGACTGCCAAAAGAAGACAAGTCAAGCCTAATGGCATCGCATCTCAAAGGAGACAAAATGTTTTGACACTTTGTCGCGAATTTCCCGTGGTCATTTATGCCTTCATATTGTCTGGTCGCAAAACAAGTTGTTAGCCCGTGTGCCCGCTACAACCAAAACAGCACTGCAATTGAGTCCTCCTCTTTGAGGAGGAGTCGCGGCGGATCATAAAAGCTTTTTTGCGGAGAGGTGTCAATGTCGATGGAATAGCGTTTCCATAATTGCACCCTATAACAGTGTCGGATCACTGATGGTTAAGGCTAATGAGAGAGTGGAAAAGGACAGCGAGACGACATCCCGTAATTATCACCTCAAATCTAAAATTCAAAGAGGAGAAAAAGTAAAAAAACAAAACAAAAAAAAAAGGAAAACATCAGTTTGACATCTGATTTTTTTCCTTTATCTGTTTGACAGAGATGTTACAATTATGAGAAGGTGGGAAAAGGTTGCACGACGTCATTAGAGAAGCAAAACACAACTGAATGACAGCCGTTGTTTGAACTCAGTAGGTAGAAAGAAATCAAGGTCTGACCGAGGAACTTAGTCATTTTGCTGATTCCTTAGAGTCATTTCACTTCCAACCAGTTTCCCGACACTCCCGGGGAATAAAGCGAACATGTCTTGTGGCATCTAAATGTTCATTTCTGTGGCGACTGAGCGGCATCTTTCGTTGCGAAAAGGAATTTTGATACGCACCAATGTCCAGCAGTCGACACAGCCAATCCTGAGGGGATGGTAAAAGGCCGGAGCGTAATCCTTTCGATGAAATTGAAACCCTTCGAGGCCGAGGAAATACAACCCCGGCAGTATATGAAACTCACCCACTGTTTGTCATTGATCAAAAGGTATTAAAACTATAACAGAGATCTGTTAGCAACCAATTAAAGGTCGTATGAAGCCTAACAGAGATTGAATAAGATTAAAAAAAAAAAAAATCAATAGCACAAATATTGGACTTATGAGCGACGTAACAATGATTAAAGAGCTTTCATAAGAGTGTAGCAGTGGAATATGTTTCAGGTCCATCCATGAAATGAGAAATGCTGTCATGTGAGTTTATCTAATTGGTATAAATAAGAGACATTTAACTTCTCTGGGTGTATTCCACGATGAAAGCCGAAGGATAACAAAATGAATGTGGCTCCTTATTAGAAGCGCAAATATATTTCACCACTCAATATACTCCCAATGCTCTGCTGCAAATATTTAATTGTTTATATGTAGTGCATCTGGAATATCTCCTTTCTCTGACATACAGTGGCCTTTTCTTTTTGGGGGACTTTAACTACGGAGACAAAAGAGGAGGTAATTGAGGTACTTACCCTAATGAGACTTCAGTTCCTGTAATGCTCTTTTGAGTGACTTGATTGAACGGGCACAGGGTATAGGTATACCTGAGGAAAAAGAAAGCACAATGTCCATGATGAGAAAATTAGTTTTTAATCTATGGTGGTTTAACTTTTCCTCTCAACAGTTTGGTTTTCACGCTGTGTTCTGTTTCTTGCACGTGCGTCTTTCAGCTCATTGTTTCGGTTCAATGGCATGCAGCTCTTTTTAAACCATTTATATATATAATTAGCAAAATGTCTGTTAAGCGCAGTTAAAAAAAAAACAAGCAATCAATCCAGATGAAAAACAAAACTTACATTGCAGACAAGCAAATTATTGTGAAGACAGTAAAAGAGAGCTGTGAACAGTGAGACTGTCTATCCTAAGTGGTTACCTGCTGGGACAGAAGATTGACAAGGGGCTAGCCTGCCACCCACAGCTCTTCTACCAAAGGCAAAGAGGAGTCTAAAGGAGTTAGCAATTAACAGAGACCATCACAAATGTACTTGGTGGGGTTAATGTTGGAGAGCAGAGGCACAGAGGCACACCAGCTCCAGTAACAAACTGATCAAAGACGTTGATTTTGAAACCGACAGGTGAAAGGCAGTCGGGTTTCTTTCCTTGACATTTGAACCATTACACTGACGGTTATAAAAGAGCAGAGGATGCCCAGACAGCCACAACGAGAGGGAACGAGAGTGAACGAGTGCAGGGTGGAGGGGAATAGAAATGGCTGCGGCGTAAGTAGACGTGGGCCAGGAAGTGCGGGGGGGTGGGGATCAAACGCTGTATGAGAGAGAAGCAAGATGAAAGAAAAGAAAATGATGAACATCAGAGAAAGGGGGTTTAGTGGGAGAGAGGTAAGCGATTGGCTGCTGACTTCTTTTTGCACATGCGCGTGTTTGTGGATTGCTTGTGGAGACTTTCATTTAGGCATTTATCCTTTCATGTCTACTGTATGGTTTCGACCGGGATGTCTCTTCCCCCATCCACTAGACATAAAGGGAAGGAAAAATATGACAGAAGCATCTTTTTTGACTGCAGAGTAAACAGCATAGCTTACAGTAGAATTAAATGTGTCTCACCATGACTAAGCCTATAGAGAATAAAGCAATTTGATACTGCAACAAGTTTCCTGGGGTTTTTCTTAGACATCTCTTCTATGTTAGTTTATTCTCAAGATATTTTGTTTGCCATCACAGTAACGTTGGTCAGTCTGCCACTTTGGCCTAAACTGAAATCCTGTATTATATTCTATTATCACGTACAGACATTCATGCTCCCCTGAGGATGATTTCTATTTATTTTGATGAAACCCCTAATATGTTTCTGTTTCTACCACAAGGTTTCATGTATCCTATCTAAACATCTACTTGATTTATCGGCACAGAATTTTGTACATATGTTCATGGTCCCAGAAGATGAATCCTAATGGGTTTGGTGACCCTCCAAGATCCCTTTAGCCCCAGCACGAGGCTGCATTGTCATGAAATGTGTTGTTCCCCTCAGGGTGACCTCCTGGCCACCCTCATCAGGTCAAATTTGTTCACTGCTTTGGTTTATGACCAACTACTGGTGAAACAAACAATTATCTCAACCTCATTCCACAAACATCAATATGCAATTACCAAAACCATCTGAAATCCATGTCTTCATCTGTGCATGTTATATATTTAACTTTTCAACTAAGTTTAAGTAACAGTTTAAGTAAAATGTGGCCAGCTTCATAGTTAACTCTGACCTGGTCCTAAAATAACCACATAAAACATTTATTTCAGCCAAGGTTCATTAGCACAATGATCTTTTGACAGAGCTCCAGGAATAGACCATCAAAAAGCTTCAGCATATTCACAACGCTGCTGCTAGAGTTCACTACACTGGATTCCTTTCGGCCCCAAAATTAAATATCCTGCTAGTTTATAAATCAGTAGATGGAGTGCTCTAGTCATAATCATTAGTATATCATTAGTTAGTTATTATGTTAGTCTCTATTTCTATTTACTTTCTATATATCCGTAGAACTATTGTTGATCACTACAGTGTGGCTGTTGCCTAAACATATCATAATTAGGCAGACAAAAAATAATTGAAAAGAAACATTGGTCTTTTCTTGTGAAATAATTTAATTATTATTATTAAATTATTATGAATTAATTAGAATTGTCCCTTTTTTTTTTGTATAATCAAAATGAGCATGACAGTCATTGTCTATGTCTCTCTTTGAAACCTCAAGTACACTTTCTATTAAACAAGGGAACACAGTGGTACTGGATGTAGTTTTGATCAGGGAAAGATATTAGAAATATTCAAAAACTCGTTGTACTTTTAAAATGGCTTTTGAGTCAGTATGATTCATGCTACAGTAGAATTAATAAAATAAACACTTATATGGCCATAACAGAAGCAGATTATTACGTTTTCATGTAAAAGAAAAGTGCAAATGTTGTATCTAGCAATTCATAAGAAAATGGGGGAAATTTATCATAATACAATAATAATGAAGTGAAAATTTATTACATAAAGAGATGTTGCATGGTTTCCTCACAGCTGGCCTTGACTTCTTCAAGGACATTTGACGCCTTCAGTCAAAATTACATGACAAGTCAGCAGGACACCCACGCCTGAAGGACCAATGGAGACCTTACATAACCGTAGTGGAAACAGAATTCAGTGGTCCAAAATTTGAAAGTACGTGCAACAATTCCCCAACCAAATGCCAAATAAAACGACGTGGACTGTGCCAAATAGCCTCACACGCTAATAAAATAAATAAATCAGAATTCCCTCACGATGCTGGCTTTATTGTTCCTTATACAAGCCACTAGATTCATCAAGTTTGTAAAGCAGGTGTTCCAGCAACAACAAACATCCTCATCAGAGCCCAGAAACAGATGGCACCTGATAGACAGAAGTATAGCGAGGAAGGGGGAAAGAAAAAGGGGGTAACGGAGTGAAAAAGCAATAAAATGAGTCCCATAAGGGAGTGCCCCTCTATGTCTGAACCTCTCTTCCCCCTCTCTATCACCCTCTCTCTTACCCTCAAGGCAAAGCCATCCATTCCTGCCCACTTTTGCTGACACGCCAGCACTGCACATAAAAAAAAAAAAAAAAACCTAGGCTATTTGTGTGCGGGGGCACTGTGATCTGACCTTGGATGCTCGCCTCCATGTGGCAGCTTGTGAGAAAACAAAAGCAGGCAAGGCAACACAGAAAATGTGTCGCGGGTAAGGAGGAGAGATTAGAAATGCCCGAGCCCAACATGCGGACGGAGGTGCAGGTTGATTAGCTGTCTGTCTCCAAGACAGACACTTCACATTCTGCCGTCTCTGTTACATAAATGGAACACAGCAGAAAGGCCAAACGGGCACATTTATACAAACTCTGCCCAGCTATCCTTAGGAAATGAGCACAGTGTGACACAAAGGCAGAAATGTCCGCCGAGCTGGACGGGCGGTGCCAAAAAAAAAAAGCAAACTGACTGACAGCGATGGAAATATAAGACAAAGACAGAGGAAAGGGGAAAACAGAAGGATAAAAAGAAATAAAAGTGCGCAAAAGGGAGTGGGAGGGAATCAGAGTGTGCTGGTGGTGACGGCGAGCGTATGAATCACCAACTCAACAGGCCGCGAATCTGACAGTTGACGATGTGCAGTGAGAGGGAAACTGGGCGGGAGATGCGAAGGATAAGAAAGAGCGGAGCGAGGAGATAAAACTTGGTCGGTCACCGATTCAACCTTTGACAATAATTAGGAGGCTATGACGAGCAACAGATCAAAAATGACAACAGTGATCCTCCCATTTGGGTCCTGAACTAACACACCGCGTCTTCTCATTCAATCTGTCACAGTCTGACAATGCAGCTCCGACACTACCCATAACAAGTTGGTACCACTGTGTCAATCTTTGGCAGGTGTTCTGGGGCCTGAAGGTACACAGTTAGAGAATAAATATCTCAGATGCAACCACTTAGCCCCTCAGGCAGTATTTCATGCCTCACTGGATCAGACTACAGGCTTAGTTCACTGAGAACTCTGCTGATAGCTGGAGTGAAACCAGTTCTCAACCAAACACTTTCCAACTTAAGCTAATGAAGTTAGACAAACGTGAGGGAAACTGAGATTTGTGCGCTTCCTGCGCACGCTCGATTTTTGCCCCAGCGATAATATCCAACAATTAATTTGCTGAGTACAATGTTATTATGACAGATAGCTATTACAGTCCAACCACCCCCCAAAAAATGACTCAGGTTCTTATAAAATGCAATTATTCTTTAACAGTCCATTGTTAATTACAGATCTGACACAGGCACCCAACTGGTAGTCACTGGGGATCTATAGGAAGAGAAGACAAGAGATATGCGTATTTATTCCTCAGTCCACTGAGATCCAGTTAATAGAGGGAGAAGAAGAGAGACAGCAATTAAGCCCCTCTCCCACTAGACTGCTATGTGACGGCGTGGGTGGGGTTCATTGAGGGTGACACTGCAAACTGCTGCAACGTCAACACTGGCTAATTGGTTTGCAGGTAACGCTGCGTACACTCGGCTGGCGTGCCACAGGTCAGAGGTGATTCGGCGGAGTGACGTGGTTAATTGTTTAGCAGCAAACTTTAAATAAACACTGTTCATCTTGATAGCACGGAGCGATCTTGGAGCACACACTTAGATGTAGAGTGTGTTTGCACGCTGCCTAAAAGGTTTCACTCTTAGCAGGTTCATTGTTTTACCCAGTCGACTCATCCCGTTTTAACATATTTTGATATTTTCAGAAATTGAAACCTACATGTTGACTGTATGCATGTACTGGTACGGTATGTGAAGTGAGGTCATGTTTCAGTGCTGCTGATGAAAGAGCATCTGTGATATTGTTAGAAAGATGGAGCTAAAACATACCATAGAAACAGAAACAAATAAGCTTCTCTTCCTGTTGAACTATGAGTTACTGTGAGAGATAAAAATTAATTGCTTTAGCACCAGTGTACAAGGTGTTAAGCTTGCACAGAGTCACGTTATACAAATATACAATAAAATGCACTATGAAAATAAAACATTTAATTTGAATGAAGAATAAATTAAATGAAGAAAAAATACACAGTTCAAAAGTCAAAAAGTAGCTTAGCTTAGCACAAAGAGTTGAAACCAAGCAACGACCTCTATGGCTGTCAAGCAAGGCCAACACAAAGCGCAAAAAACTGCACTTCCGTAAATGGCCACTTGAGGCTGGCTACAGAACAAGTCTGCCAGATCCACCACAATCATCACAGCGCTACTTTAGAAACCTTTGGGTGACCGTGTTTTATACAGCCTATGGTTGAAACAGGCGGAAACAGCTAACCCAGTCTGGAGCCTTTATTGCTTGCTAACAGCCTCAAGATGATGACAAGATTCCAGGAAGTCACTGCGTCCAGCCAAGAAATAGTCCCACGCATATACTCTGGTAAAACCACAACCTGTTGTTTTTACACTTCGGATATTTTAAGAATTAAGCAAATGAGACATTACATGTTAAATGGTGAGCTTTTGAGGTGCAGACAGGCAGATTTTGTTTCCTCCAGCTGGCAGTTTCCCCCCCGGTTTCCTGTATGCGCTAAGCTACGCTAATCGGGTGCTTCCTGTAGGATCCATATTTGACAAACAGAAATGAAGAGTAGCATTGATCTTTTCATCAAACTTTCCAGCGAGGAAACAAATAAGAGCATTTGCCAAAGTGTTGAACTATTCCTTTAAGAGGTTTGGCAAACGTTTATTCAGTGCGAACACAGAGTAACCCAACAGTAAGTCGAGGATTTTCTGACTATCAAGTTCACTCACTCGAGCAGTTGTGAAGCTCATTTTCGCAGTCACATTCACATATTAAATCTTTAGACAGTCACACATTTTGTTTGGTGCAGATACCTAATAGTCCCTAACCCCCCCACCCCACCACCACCACAACCTGAATCAATAGTGAATCATCTGACCTGTTTGTAAAAGGCTGCAGGGTTGTCTAGTGCCCGTCTGTCCTTTAATCAGCACATCCGAGTTTAAGCCTCTGTGCCAACAAGTCTACACCTTGCTGAGGTGTCTCTAGTGCAGTTTACAGCTTTAACTACACCCCTGTCACTGGTTCTAACTAACAACAATACAATGACAAATGTGACTGTTACTATAAATGACTGTAATGCGCTCCCTGGCCTAACTACACTGACTGACCTAACAGAAAATAAACACCCCTTACTGTAAAAACCTGCATTGCACACTGGGCACCTGGAAAAAGGGCATTCCCTGGACTAAACTCTGATAAGTGCTGATGAGGTGAGTTTTTTTTAACTTGCAGAAACGCAGAGCCAGTGATGCCACAACATACATTTTTATTGTGCCCGTCCCTGGCTGTCCCTTTCCTGATCCTGCTGCCGATTTCACCGGTTTTAACGTTAGCTTGCAATGATTTTCTTTTATTTTACGGTGAATTGATATGACGTCGGGAAAAAAAAAAAAAAAAAAAAATCAGGGCAGCATTTATTTTCTGCGCTTACTGTTGGAAATATGGATGACTCAGTATTAATGCATTTTAAATGCCTTCGATCAAACTTTGTTAAACGCGTAATGTTGCAGTACTCAGCTCTTATCCAGCACGCACACAAGAGATACTCCTCCAGAAATAACATAAATCCCTTATATACATACACAATAAGAAAGGCGTGCAGTGTCCTTGCAGATCTAGAAGTCTTAACATGCAGAAGAGCACTATTACAATGTATGACATAATAAGCATACTCAGTTTTATTTCTCTCCATATATTACAACTAGAAAATGTTTGAATATGACTTTATTACACCAGTATACTAACAGTATTGTTCTAACTGCAGTACTTACTGTACTTTTATAATAAAGGGAGGTCTGTTCTTGTTTGAGAGAACAATTGCCTTGTGGTAGAACATATTTTTTTTTTCCAGGAGTGCATCTAATATAAGAGCACCTTCTGTAGAACATGAAGGTGGGAGTGAGGCACTTTGATTTATGTCTTGGTGGTGAAAAAGTTTCTGCAGTGTTTGGATCTCTTTCCTACAGTAAAAGCATAAAAGTGCAGCCATGACGAGAGTTTTACTTTTAGCAATCGAACGGTCAGCTCGCTCGGCCTCCAGCGCAATTACTGAATCCAATTGTGTAACTAAGGCTATTTCCATTTCCAGGACTCGTATATTTTCAAAAAGAGCATCACGATCATTGTAAGATTGGGTCGTTTCCATTCCTTTGACTTGATAATCAAGTTGAGAATTTGCCAGCAGCCCAAAGACCCAGTCGGTTCATCCATCTAGAGCCAGTTTAAAAGAAGACATACTCAAAGTGGACCATTTTTTAAGTTTACTTTCATTTTCCACATGGCGAACCACAAATGCAAGTCTGAATAAAAAAGCTGTACAGTGTTTTTACTATGCATCTGATTGAAGTTCACTTTCTAGACAGCTTATCATATTTTGAACCTGAAATTCTTTATGCATCTTCAATGCATAAGATATCATTTCATTTTATACCTTTTTTTTTTATCTTATTACACTTCATTTCTGTGAAACAACATGAAGAGGGAAGGTGAATGCACAGCAGAGACCTCTTTCTCACATAAATTACCCAGGAAGAGAGAGAGAGAGAAAAAATACGGAGCCAAAGAACCTCTCTCAAAAAGATGCCTCAATTTATATGCGAAAAATGGGAAACAAAACAAGTCAAACTTGAAGCCAATTTAGTTTTTTAGAGCCATCACTAAGGGCAATGAGGCAAATAGCCTCTGGCAGATCATTTAAAGCTGCATTCTCCCTGCCATCTCTCAAGATGTTACATTATTATTGCTGCTATTTTCTGCTCGAAATTGGTGGAGGTTGAGACGTGGACGATGATCGGCAGAAAGGGACAACAGCTGGTCTTTATGGCTGTTTCAAATGTCTGGAATGCTTTGGATTGGATGATGGATTTAAGTACTAAAACCCCATGTACATGCATACCTACATTTCTAATGTCTTTTATATTACGACTATTTGATGCAATTAAAATTAAAGTTAATACTTTTGAGGAGCCATCTTTAAATTTTTCAACTTAAAGGGATTCAGGGTTTCTAAATTGGGGTTGTATGAGTTATTAGAGTTATTATACTTATGCACAGTCAGTGCTCCCAAACTCCCAGTCTGGAAATGCAGACAGAAGTCCCAGCATAGAAGTAGAGCAAAGCACTGCTGTGGACGGGGTCAGCAGAAATATGTATTTTAGCTACATAAAAAAAAGACCCATCTAAAAAAATCCATATATCTGTTTAAGCCTACACTATAGTGAGCGTATTCTCACCACTTTACCTTGATGCCAGCCAGCCCTTTAACTTGGCACTATAGTGTCTCAACTGGGGAACTTGTGCATTCCTTTGCTTAAGCCCAACTTGTACTGTATGACATGAGTTGTAGATTTAACCTCATGCAACCCTACTTCAAAAAACCCAGTAGTATCACTTCAACATTGAGCTGTATCTGCTGTTTTGTACGTTGAACTTTTAAATACTGCAGTTTTCCAATGATTCCTACATGAAACAGATGTCATGAGTTTCTAATAGCCTTTGCGGGGAATCTGCGTGCAAGAAAAGAATCAGCTGTTTTATTCGTTGACAAGCCTAAAGAGATTTTTTCCCCACAAATGATTATCAATGATATATACACTCTCTCTATATGTGTGTGTCTGTATATATATATATATATATATATATGTATATATATATATATATATATATATATATATATATATATATATATATATATATATATATATATATATATATATATATATATATATATATATATATATATAACAGAATATAAAGGATCCAACTTAGGTGTGGATGAAGTTGGCTCAAAATAATATTTTACACTTCCCTTCTCAAAGGTGTAAAAAAACGGCTCTTAACACTAAAATGTGTTAGGCAATCTACTTCAACATAACTTAAGGTGATAATTAGAGTTCCCACATTAAAAGTGAAGAAGGAGAACTGAGCCAATAATCAGAGGCTTTGATACTTGGAGAGTGACTGTGAAACATCTGTTCTCACGGCACTCCGGCTTACTTAAAAAAAAAAAAAAGTTTCGCTTTTTGTACGGGCCGTGTTTAAAAGTGCAAAACTCTGAATGGAGCTTTCACCCCTCACGTGATTTTTTTTCACTTCACAGAAAAGGTGTGAAAACAGGGGGAGATTTTTAAAAAAATAGACAGCAGAGGTGGAACACATCACAAGGAGGATGTCCCAATCTCACTTTTTCTCCTGATGTCAATTCCAACACCAACAGAGTGAGGGGGAATGGCATTTTAGACAATATTATGCAATTTTAACTTTGTGGCCACAAAGTCATAAAGTCCATAAAGAAATGGTTTCCCAGAGGTTAGTGATGAAGAACTTGACTGCACAAAGCTCTGGCCTTATCGCTCAACACCACTGCCCGACCTCACTAATACTCTTGGAGCTGAATGGGAGCAAAAGCCTGCAGCCAGGTTCCATAATCTTGTGGAAACCTTTCCCAGAAGGGTGGAGGCGCTCAAAGCAGTAGCAGCAGCTCTACTGTCTTAGAGCGAGGTGTCCAACATTTAGTTTAGATGTTGCCATGTGGATATCAATGTTTAGATATCCACATGGTTTGGACAAGAGATTTTTGGCCACCAACTTTATGTGGAGATCCGTTGGGTAATTCTAGCAGTTTGACAAAATAATCATATCTCAAGGTCCTCTTACGAGTTCTTCCAAGGTCTTCGACCAAAAATACCAATGTTCCTCAGAAGACAGTTGTCATGGAGATAACCAATTTGATATACTGAAGTTACAAGATAACATCTCCATGACAAGTGAATACAAGTACAACTCCATCCCCTGATAAAGGCCATGAAATAAGTCAATACGCTGACCTTAAGTCAAGATTATTTTGTCAAACGACATGTTCTTTGAGATTTGGCAGACAGTATTCAATGTGGATTGGTCACAGTGGGCTAATACTGGCTCTTGTAATAAGATCAGTATAAAAGCCAATAAAAAAAAATACAGCATTTTGAATTTTGAACTTTTGAATGACTGTAATTTCCAAATGGAACATTTCCCTCCTACAGTTTTATCTTTTGACCCTGTGACGAACATTTGAACAATATAGTATGAATGTGTTTGTCTGGGTGAGAAGTTAACGTCAAATATTCTCTCTATAACTACCTATATTTTGATGTAATGAATTGATGGGGGTGATCCGTTTCAATAACTTGCTCCAGTTTGCACCAAACCGTGCCCACTCCTCAGAATACATATTAAATGGGTCAAACGCACGAGAAGTCTCAGCCCCATTTTCATGCAGAAAATGCTCGGGGTAACAGGTTAGTAGATCAGAACCATCACAGCTATGCTAATGGACTCACAAACTCTTCAGTAAATACAGACCTAAATGTCTCGCAGGGTGGCTCTTTTTACGGCTGATATAAAAGTATCTACAAATATGATTATTTGTACTGTGTGTATTATTACAGACAATGTATTAACTGGTAAAAACAAGACCACACTAGCCCGCTTTATCTAGACCGAAGATCCAACAAGTGGTGAACACCACTTTCCAGAAAATGAACAAAGGACTCAAACATTTCTGTGTGTAGGAAAATGATTATACTTTGACTGAAGTTCTTAGAGTTACTAAATTAGATCTTATTAGATTTGATCAAATTGGATAAACTCTGTTGATCTCACCAGGAAGTTGAGGTTGTCACAGCAGGAACCGTAAATGAGACACAGCAGTAAAACACTGATTAACACAAGGATTGTGATTTTCATACATAGAGACACTTTGTTGTCACTCTTTTGGCTTTTATTGTTTTTTACTTTATGCTTAACTCTCTCTGTTAAACTTATGGATGACTTCATTTAGGTACAGGTTCAAACCAAACCACGCAGCATTATTATTGCTATTTAAATCTTTGCACCAGTAATGGATTAAATTCATATGATTGACGTGAGTACATCTGGCAGCAGTGACGTTACAGTGACCTCTTTTGTTTTGTTTTTTGACTATAACTTGAAGATTTTCAAAATAATCATCGGCTCTGTTTGACCTCGTATACAAAGCTGGCAGCTATTTACATATTTAGATCAGCTTTCACTAATGAACTTATAGACTACCACATATTTTTCTTCATGGTATCATAATATTATCATGAAATATATAATGTTATATGATATTAGTATATCTCTGGGAGATATTTTGAGACATATGAGATACATTGGTTGTAAAACTTAAGACACCAAAAGGTGTTTTGGACGGTTATGTGCTCTCTAAATAAAGTGTAATGCCTGTGCAACAGCCAGCAATTGAAATTCTAACTTGAGCTCTCCAATGCTAACTATAACGAAAATAATAAAGATGATTAACTTGGCTGTGAATGATTTGACTCTGAATTTGAAACAGAAAGTCCTGGTGTGCGGCGACAAGCTGGGATAAACACAAAAAAAAAAGTTGACCCAGACTGTTCCAACACAACCAGCCCACAGACACTCTGCTCACTGCCCACTTCTCTGTCCATTAGGTTGGAAGCATAACAAAGACTGATGGGATGTAATGATTTTATGACCCCACCAGACACACATGGACTTACTGCCAGCCCACAGGTCTACTGGGCCGATGGAAAACTCATGCTACTTCAGATGGCCACCCCTGCTGTAGAATGGGCAGAATCTCCGCGTGCTTTCGGTTGCTTACAGGAAAGGACCGGCGTCTTGAAAGCCAAAGGCTTTGTTGAACCACATGAGCGTGAGGGAGGCGGTGATTCAACAGGGATTGTGACTGCGCTCCAGAAAAACTCATCCTATGTTTGTACTGTATGTGTTATTGTAGACAATGCATACAATATGGGTTAGACATGCAAATGCACCAAGTTCTACAAATAAATACCTCGCACCAGTTTAATAAATGAAACGGTTGTCCTTCCAAAGGACCTGTGGTCATTTCAATTCATCACAAACGAGAGCTTCAAGAACAGAATTAATACTCACTGCAGATCCAAAGGACTCATTTTGAGACAATAAAATCACAGGGATTCTTATTTTCAGGTGATTACACGCTAATATTGTATCCCGTTCCTGATAACAGATACTCCTAAATCTTACACACTGGACATTTAAAGTCTCTACGTGTATCCCAAAGGCCAATAATCCCATTAAAAGACCCAAACCAACAACTGATGGTACAGTCAAATTATGATACAGCTTCTTGTTGCATTGCACCAAATCCAAGACTAAAACTAGTCCCCAATAAATGCATGTTTCTCTTTCAGGAAAACATTTCTATCAATACATATTAATTGAGTTAAACTACACAAAATGAATGTTTTTAAAAATATTTATGTCATTAGTGGGCTGTGAGTCACAAAAAAAGGTAGGAAAGTTGCAAGTTATCAAGGGACGAGCTTACACATTGTTGGTTTTGGTCTATTCATGGGATTTGCTGACAATAAGAAAAGACACTCAGCAGCTTTATCTTTGAACAATGTCACAGTCTCCTTGACGCTATAGAACGCATATCTTAAGGCAGGTGGATGCAACGTCTCTGCCCCCTCTGCTGTTGACAAATGACCAAACGTGACCTTTTGAAGTTAATTAATTGCACGAGCGGCTCATTATGAGTAATGCTAAATTTCACGCTTTAATTTAACAACAGTGTCTGTGCCACATCTATCATAATTTGAGAGCTACTGTGTGTGACAAAGTGCTCATGCTCCGAGGCATGGATCTGCATAAACAGCTACTGCAGCACAACCACTTATTTTAACAACATAACATTCCAATTGTGGTTAAACCTTTCCGTGCCTTTCCGTCCCCTCGATAAACCCAGGCAAACAAGGTTTCCGTTTCATTTGTGTTAGCTTGTTTGCTTTCTGGCACTTACATCAAGTTCTAACAGCAAAAGGCCTTCACGTTGAAGCATTAACATTGAAAGCTAATTTAGTTTAATTATTTGTTCTCACTCCTAGTACATGGCAGATACTCTTAAGAATATTAGGCGGGGAGTTTACTGAAATGTTTCCATTTCTGACAAGTGCTCACCAGGCAGAAATAACTTCCTGTCTAAAGATACCAATAGTGCTGTCAACCCCCATTTGTAAGTAGACGGTATTCATGGCACAGCCCTTATGAAGTCCTACACACACATGGCTCTTCATTTCCATGTTGCTTGCAGTCAGCAGACACGTCTAGGACTCCACACCACCATCCTTGCATTGGTTTTATCCAATTTGAAACCGCTCCCTCCAGGCTATCCTGATGGAGTCTCTTTCTTCCCTAGAATAACCCAGTGCACCGCTAAGGCCATGTGATGTTCCACAGACAGTTGGAAGTGTCACTTGCGCTGCGTTATCCTTCTCTCTTCTCTGTCAAAGCTGAACCACAGTGGCGGGCATGACTCACTGAAGTGCTGTACTTTCTAATGACACGAGAGTGGAGGCTGAGTCAATCTGACCTGACAGTCTTGCATAAATCACGGCCCTTCGATTTAAGTTGCTTTGAGGAGTGTCAACAAATCCACAGGAGGAATATTAGACTCTGCTGTAGGTAGGGGCTCCGCCTCTGAGAACTCATTATGGGGTGTCTTCCTTCACGCTGTGCCAGGCTGTGTTGACTGAATTGCCAGGCTTATTTCTGATTCACTGGCAGAAGCCTGCGTTTGAAATTCCCATCTTGTGATAAGGGCCCACCGGCACCCTAAAGACCATTTCAGGGGAAATACATGGATTTTTAATGGATGAATTTTTGCAGGTGAGCTTCAATAGCTTGGATGTGATGTAATGTAGAATGGAGAAAAGGTGCAACAGAAGAATGGGAATAAATATTATTAAATGATAATGCAGCAAGAACAAGCTCCCTCTCTAAGCTTTTATTCATGTTGTTTATGGTCTTTAGAGAAACTGATGAGAAAGCAATGCGGAGTGTGCGACTACACAGCATTTAGCTTCTAATCTTGCCGTTAATCATTCCACTTGAAAGTGTTCAACAACAAAAGGCTGTTTCTTGCCCCTTTGAAATCAAAGCAATTATATATTTTTTTTCCCCTGGACAAACAAGGGAAGGCTTCGAGGCCCGGTTTGTTAAAGTGATTCACACCATCATGAGGGAAGGCAGGCGCAAGGCTGAAGAAATAACTCAACAAAGACGTGCAGAGAAAAGAATCCTCCTTCGCAAAGACAAAAGGAGAAATCTCCGCTGACACCCTCAGATAGAAATGAAACACACTTTCGGCGTTAACAAGTTTGGCCTGCAGTATATAAAAGTAAACAGGACCCATTCAGTTTCTCCGAATCTCCTAAAAAGCAATCAGCTCTTTCTATTTCCTTGCTCCATTAGGGCTGTCTAACACACTGAGCCGCTCCACACGTGTCACTGTCGTCAAATGATCTTAAACTGCTAGCATCTAAAACCTATTTTCCTGCCACACCCCACAGCGTCACCAGCTGAAATCCATTCATTGAAATAACCTATTAGTTATATTCCAGATAGACAGTGTTTCAGCTCAGCAAACTTTTATGGCTCCAGGCACTTTTCTCCAATATTGGCTTCCACTAGAAAAAAAAAAAAAAAAAGCAGGAGCAATTTAATCAAACGTGAGAGATCTAAACACCAGGGAGGGCGGATGTAAGATGATTTCAACCGATGATCAAGAAGCTGGAAAGAGAAGTGTGTGATTCTGTTCCATTATTGGAGAGGAACTGTAGCTCTGCTAGTTCTCGACTCGAGGGCATGGGAGGGAGTGCTATAGAAAGCCGTTGGTTTATGTGTCTGTCAATGTCATGTCTTCTCAGGATCACGGTTCAAGGCGAACAGCAAGGATAAAGGAGGGGGGCAGGGAGGGGAACTGGTACATTGCTGAGAGGGTGCTGGTAGGTCAAAGGACCTTCAACTGAGTTGATGCTGGTGGATATTGTGCTCTTCAGCGAGTTGAAGGATGAAAAGTAACATGGAGTGTATGATACCAAAAGGGCAGGTAAAGAGAGGTAACTGTGGAGTGGAAGGGTTTCTCTGCAAAAGAGGGTGAGAAATAAGCTGATAACTTGACACATCTTGTATGAATTCAATTCAACTTCTGGATTACATTTGTAGTTTGATTGAATTTTTTACAATTGTAAACGTAATAACAGCTAAATGTTGTAGTTTTTTATGTTATTGGCTGGCTTGTTTCCAAATTAGAGGCTCCCAAACGAGGCTGCTAACTCTTATGCATGAGCTCCGTGACTGTCATTCTGAAACTTTTTCATGACAAAGCAGAAGGAAAACTCGGGGGCATAACAAGATAGGGTGGTAGAGAAGCAGAGTTGGGATTAGGAAGGTGTCTCGAGCTGACCATAGCTGAACACTACAGAGTTGATCCTTCGGTTGGCAAGTTCATTTTAGGGTAGGTGAAACAGAGGAATCACATGCAGAGTTTATTGCAGAACTCCCAAAGAGACTGTCAACGTAGGTTTATGCATTCATTGATCGATATGTTCTGTATTCGAAAATACATCTTTTATTTTGGTGTTGCTTTTCCAAATAAATTCAATGACTTAAATGAAGACTCGAATCTCTTGATCTGGACTCACTAAAGTCTCTTGACTACTGACTGCACTCAATCATTAATAATAAATACCAGAAATGTAATAAGCGTTTCAGCAAAAAGCAACACATGTTTTCATGAATTCAGGCATCCAGGTTGAAACCTCTCAGCCATGCAATGACTCCAAAAATTCACTGGAATTCAGGAAACCGTTCATTTCTGAAATGAACAATTTTCTGAATCTCATCACCACGTGAAAGACATGGAAATAAAGCAGCAGGAATGTTCTTGTATTGCAGGGTAGAGCTAGTTAGCTCTAGTATTATAAAATAAGAAACAAATGTAATGATGAAAAAAAGACTTATTTTATTCTAATATTTCCCGGTTAGCTTAGCTTACATCCCTGTACAAGATATAATTGTTCTTATCTTCAAATCATATGTTTTTTCATTTTATTTAAACATTAGTCTTAAAGAATCACGATTAACTAATGTGTTCTGGAGTGTAAACATCCGAAGATCCAAAAAATAGCAGGAAAGAGCTGCTACTGTTAGCCAAAATTCTGCTAGCATCCAAGACCGGCTTCAACACACTGGGGAAAAACCACTGTTTTATTGTGAACCAGGCTTTAAATATCATCTTAAACGCCAAAACATAATTAGCTTCTGATAACCTGTTGGCTGAGTAACACTCAGATACCACCGTAGGTGGTAAGCTAGTTAGCCGTATATGCTAACACATAATGTTTAACCTATTTGTTATGAAAGACCAAAACAGCTAGCACACTCATGTGACGCATGAATGGCCATACATGCACTACTGCTGTGTTAGCCCAGTTTTACTTGTGTTTCTACCTGTGAATACCTACCCAAACTGTGAATATTGATTCTACATCATGACATTAACCAATGTCACAACCAACATGCAATATTGCTATATCACACCGTCTACAGTAAAAAGACTTTCCTGGCTCACGCACAAGATCTGCAACTTCCCTTTTTCACATTTTGCCTCCTAAATGGCAAACTAAGCAAACAAATCACACTGGTGTATGAGGGCATGGGAAAACCACTGATTCCAAGGATGTCTGAAAAATGTATTTGCAGTGCAGATCTCAGTGCAGATCTCGGATAATTTTCTTTCAAAACTGCAACCACCCACAGGCTTCTAAAGCTCCAGCTGGCAAGCAATCCTGAGGAGAACAGATTCTACCCCAGCAGGGGCCATAGGGATGCAGCGGGAGAGAGTAAAAGAAGCTCATTCTGTTGATTAAATTTAGTTGATTTAGCTGCTTGGCTTTCTCCAGGGTGACTTGGAGCTCACAAATTATCAACTTTAAATGGTGGATCTTTACTGAGACGCTTCACATTTGCTACAGATGGAATTTGTTTTAGTACAGTAGCTCAAAATAAGGTGGATTCCAGCCTCTGGTTAATATATTGATTTTATGAAGGTACTTTGAAACTTTTAACTTTTCTTTCCGGTTCTGGTTTTCATGGCTACCTGCAGTGCACAAGTAATGATTTCCATTATTTAACTATTAAGAGCTTGAACAATTCAGGACAAGATTGTCAAAACCATTAAGAGATTTTTTTTTTTTTGTCAGTGTGTGTGTCTGTTTTTTTTTTTATGCAACCACACATTTTCTGATTCGTTTCCACATTGATTCCAGACAAAATAAGGGATATAAATAAATAAATAAAAAAAAGAAATTAAAATGATGTCAATACTCACTCATATACTTTCAGCTTGTAACACTGGCTGTTCAAAAACAGAAACTCCCAATCTGTTCCATAGTCTATGGCTAGCTTCTTCCGGAGATCACTGAGGAAACCAAAACAAGCATTTTAGGACACAAGCACAGTTTAAGCCGTTGTTTTTAGATCAGGAAAATGAGTTATTACTGGTAATATAATGAGATGACAACTAACAGATACGTTTGAAGGCCTGACTCTCAAAAATAGACAGAAATTATACCAGTGTTCGAGGAAATGGCCTCATTATAAAATAAACTGTTTGACAATATGCCCAAACCTAAGTTATATAATACTTACAGTAGCACAAAAACTGCAACAAATGCTCCTTTTCAATCGAGAGAAACAAGTGTTGTGAATGCAGGCCCATTTGTTTAAGTCCCCACTGCTTTAATAACTTCTCGCTGTGCTGACGATGTAGCTTTGTTTTCCCTTTCTGCTTTAAGTGACTGACTTCTTGGATAGTGTGTTGATGAGTTGGCCCTTTAAGGTCCATTTCTATGCACCGTCTCCAATTATCTGAGCTGGTGAGGTCTGCTTTCCTTCACTAATCGCAAATAAGGAACTGAGCCCTATCTCTATAATGCCGCGCAGACCCTGATTTCCATATTCATAACCCAGAATTGCTAATGGGGTTAACAGATGTTTAGGCAGGGTGATTGTTTCGCTTGAGGTTGATAAGGTAGGGTGGAATACGGGGGGTGGTTCAGGGTCAGAGAAGCAATGCAGGTTGGTTAACTTGGTGTGCATGTGATTCTCTGCAGGGCAGAGGTCAGGAAATTCAAGCACAGAGCCAATTTTTTGTGGAAATTGCCCTTTACAGCATGTAGAAGGGATAAAAGGTGTGGACTAATGAGCAGGAGAGTTTGAATTTCATTCTAGTCCTAAGAGACAAATGCTCTAGCACATCTATATCTACAAACTGACGTGTGGTAGGGGGATGCTCTGACACACATACATGAGTCATCTCACCAGGAGCAATTGGAGCTAGGTGGACAATGAAGAAAGAGAGAAACTGAAGCCATGCCAGCTCCATTTTCCTCTGTTGCCCTAATGCAGGCATTTGTTTAGGGGGGGAAAAAATCTTGACCTTTTGGTAACTGCTAACTCCGTGGTTGGCTCTCCTACTGTAATGAACAGTTTGCAGGCCTAAGGGCCACAGCAGCTACTTATCAGCTATTGCTGGCTGGCTCGGAGCTCTGTGAAAACATCTGAGCGGGGAGCAAAAAGCATGAGATTCTCATCCGAACGTGCTCAGCTGCTGTGGCATGTGACTGTGTACTGTAACGTTAGGGAGGAAAGTGGAGGTTGAAGCTGGAGAATAAATGAAATGTCTTCCTATTTCAAAGATTAGCGCGCAGCATTCTGAGGCCGACTTATTCGGGGGACGGAAGAAATAAGTACATAACTAATTTGCTGTGAAAAGCGGTCATTTCCGTCCGTTAATACAAAATAATTACACAGTAATTTGTGCCGTGGCCATCTTTGAGTAAAAAATAATAAAAGAAAAAAGCTACAAAGACGTTTGGATAATTCATACCCACTGCTCTGCAGTGAAAGTTGGAATAGGCCTACAGACCAGAGCACAGTAGGCAACCAATGGCGTTTGTTTTTCTTCATTAAAATTAGCCTTAGGTATCACACAGTGCAAATTCATTACTGTGCAGCTTTCCTCTTTAGCACAGGAGGATGCAGTCTATTTTAAGTCCTGGTTGTATGCCATGCCACCCTGTTTACACTCGTGTAGCAGTGTAAGGAGCAAAAGCATCGTCCACGCGCGGTGAGAAACGCTGACGATTTAGCCGCAAATGCGTGACAATGGACGCTAACCTCGGCTTCCATTTCTTTGTTATCCTTCCCTTACCTTATTTCCATGTTGACTGTCTCATAGGCTTCTTCTACCTTCTTCAGATTGTTAGCCTCCCACTCTGCAGCTAGACAAAACAAAAAAGGTCAGACAAATTAACAATGCGGAGTTGTTGCATCTCAACAGCTGCGTGTTGCCAAACAGTGGGCTCTTAATATAGGCTGTTATATCTAGGACCAGGAGAGGAGCAAGGCTGAATATAAACAGAAGAGAAAAAAATCTTATTTCCAGGTGTGGTAAACTGCTGAAAGGCCTGCAAGATTATTAGTCTTTTCACACTGACAATTGTGTTAACTGAGACCGAGACAGAAACTAAGTCAGAGGCAGTGTGAGAGCAGCAGGGGTGGCCACAGCGATGATATGTTTGTCTCTGGGTCACACCGGCATGTTCCTAGTATGGCACACTGTCAGTTCTTTCAAGGTAAAAGGGAAGAGGACAGCATGGGCCTAGAAAGAACCCTCAGTGCACACTTGGGGGTTAGTTATGCATGATTAAGGGTGTGGTTATTTTGACTGACAGGTGAGTGTCTGGTCAGGTGGTGGCTTCTTTGAGCAACAAGGTGTCATTCAGCTCCACCCACGCTCCACACCTTTGCCCATTTTTGGAGTGACTGGAAGGCGGCAGAGGACTGGACTGCTAAGACGACGATGGCTAGAGCCACGCGATAACTCTCTGTTTGGCATGAGCTGTGAGCAAATCTTTTCATATTACGTTGTCGTCATTTAATAAGTTGTGAATATAATCATTGTATAGTGCAGCTTTAAGTGCTTTACCAGACCTATTTGTGGGTTTTGGGTTCTCGGTCTGGCAAAATGACAGATTTGAGGATTGAGGAAATTCTGAAGGGCCCTTTTTTTTTGGCCGTTTTCTCATTTTGGAGACTAAAAGATCACTGGATAAGTCATAAAGACAGATAATAGACAGTTTCATCTATAATGAAAATGATTTCTAGTTGGAGCCCCAGCTGGCACTATAAGCTTTCCAAGGAGTGCACTTCTAAAATCCATACTACACCCCAGATACTTTAATGTGAATTGATGTGACATGGGCATTCGTTGCCAGTGAGTTTCAGTCCTAGTCGGATCTTTATCAGGTCAGGCATCGACGGGAAAAGGCTGAGAGACAATAATATATACAATTTATCAAGCATACTGTATCAAACATGTCTTAAATATACAACAAATCTCCAAATAGATGTAAATTACATGAATAAAACATCAGAATAACGCACATGGCTTGGAGTCAGCGTGCATGCTTGTTGATATCTGATTGGTTATATGGATGTTTTATCCAGATAAGCTGACACAACGGGGCTAAACATAAACCAGAGAGGCTGGACCGCTGAATAAAAAAGAAAGGATGGCGGGAAAAAGAAGGGAAGAAAGGCTGAGCTTAATTGTCCAGTGCTGATGGACCTGGGGATTTACTGCGGATGGTGTTGTGGACAGGTTCATCTCCGTTGTCGAGGAAATTCTCACTGGGCGCCGTGGCAACAGAAAGGAATGTGTATGCGGTAAGGACTGTGTGGGAAGCTGTCACAGCCCTGGCCTGAATACCAATTAGCATGTTCCTTGCATGTGGTCTCAGCTGGTTGCCCATAAAGATACCCCCCACACAATTCCCCCGGCACCTATTTCTTGCCAAACCCAGTACAGATGTGGTGTGTCCAAGAGGCAAGCTGTGATTTCCCATGCTGTAATGGCTATTTTTGTAACACCAAGAAGGGGAGATCTGTCCCTAACTCACCCCCGATCCCCCTCAAACTCCTTCAGAAAATCAGTCACACACAAGAATGTTCTCCCCAGCCCTCTCTTGCATACTCTCAGATTCCCCTCTCTTGTCCTATTTCTCTCTCTCTCTCTTTCTCTTTCACACACATACACACACCAATCATCAGGCTCAGCAATGACAAAAGGAGACGCAGAATCCCAAGTGGGTGACATTTGACCCCCGTGAAGAAGCCCAGTCGTATATGGAGAGAGTGGTGACGGTAAGGCGGGGAGCTCAAGAGGGAGAAGGAGGACTGAGAGAGGCAGCCAGGCGTACAGAAGTACCCAGAGCAGGGAACACAGGGTGAGTAAAGCCTCTTGAATGGTCTCTGCACCAGTCAGGCTGACATAACCCAAGGCCGATGTACAGGATACCAAAAAGACCCCATGCTCATGACCTAATAACTGCAAGGATTAGATTATCCGTCATACGGTCAGTGGATGTCATGGCATGAATGAAGTGCCCGGGCATGTTTTTTTTATGTACTCGGTGTGCAAATTAAACCTAATTAACATAATGGCTCACTTCAACAATCAGACCCTGGTGCACAGCAAAAAATGCCTTTTAATCAATCATACAGAAAAAAAATACGTATGGAATATACAGGACAAACAATTGCAAGCTGAAGCTAAATTGACCAGCGGATGGAATTTTCCACTTCAGGAAGTATACTGTACTTCGCTTTTAGCACTAGACGCCATCGAGAGGGTTTCGAAATCACAGAGGCCGTGTACAAAAATAGCAAAAAAAAAAAAAAAAAAAAGAGGAGGAATACGCTGTATGGTATATGCCATTTTCCCGTCAGAAGTCTCCTGTGCATACACACCTCGAGTCGGACAGACCGGAGAAGCTCTGTTTACACACGAACGGATCAATAGGCAAGGCAATTTCTCTGCAGGTCTAAGAAAAGAAGCCGTACAATGTTCACCGTGGCGGTGCTTAAGAAAACAAGGGCAATGCAGGGAGACCACCCTTGGACCTCAAACTCATACAGGCAGCGGAAAAACCTTTAGCTAGATTACGTTGGCTACAGGCACATGTAGGAGTTTGCTCTGTTGTCTGTGAAAGCTCGCTCTTTAAAAGAAAGACGGCGTGCTCAAGCGTCTACGTCGCTTTCTGTTCGCTTTCCTTTCTAACCTCCGTTGTCCACCGCCATCTATCATCCCTTTTGTTCGTCTCATTTCGACTTCAACATTCTCCCCTCCTTCAATATTTTCAGCATGAACTCCTCAGAGTTTTCCTGTCACCCTCAACTCCCTCTCTTCTCTCCGGCTCCATTTTCTCTCTGTTTCCTTCGGTTTCTCTCCTCAAATGATGAACTTGTTCTGACTGCAGAGTGGTGGTGGTGGTGGGGGCTAAAATATAGGTTGTGGATTCCTGTAATGAAATGTTTATGGCAGGTTGGAACAATGAACAAGAGGCCTTTCAGATACTGTCAACAGGGCTGGTAATAGCATTAATAGGCACCTGCTAGCACCAAACACGACCGCCCAGAGGTGCAAATTACTCCTTTTTTCATCAAAGAAGCTATGTTATCAAAAATGAATTCAACAGGGGCAGCGTTTAGCTCAGTCGGTAGAGCAACCGAGCCCCTCCATGTGCGAAGGCTCAGTCCTCGCTGCGGAAGCCCAGGGTTCGAATCCGACCTGTGGCTCTTTCCCGTATGCCACTCCCCGTCTCTCTCTCACTCTCTTCAGCTGTCTCTATCAGAAATAAAGCTTGAAAGGGCCAAAAAAAATAATAGGAGAGGTGTTACACAAGAAAATAATTCATGTCTTGTCTGTAATCTCAAATAGATTGTGCTCAAAGGCAAAAGGATATAAAAAAAAAATGGAACAAACATGTAATTGAATCACAAAGTTACGTTTCTCTCTTCACCCACCCAAATCTCACAAATGATTCTCAAAACTGTAGCGCGGGCTGCCGGGAGTTGAGGAGAGGTCAATCTCGCCCCCTGCATAATCGCGGTGTTGGAGTGTCTGATTGTATTAGGGCTGAGTGAATAACAGTAGCTGGCAGAAATAGCATCATGTTTTGAACTATCAGTGCAATTCATAGCCCCGCGACTGACTCAGTTTCTATTCATTCTCCCACACTCTCCCGCAACTCTCTTCTACATCTACAGCGGTTCTGAAGGACAAGTGCGGCACCGCGTCGAGAACGTGCCGGAATCAAGAATGGGTCCATTCACCGTGCAGCTCTATGAAATTATACGAGCCAGTGCTGAGAATGGCTAGCAACAGTGACCACATGTGATTGGATTTTTTTTTTTTTTTTTTTTTAAGAATGCAGTCACATGTTTCAATTGTGGTGATGTGAAAAAGAGTCTGGTTATCTGGTAGACATGAATGCGTACGGTGGCTTCTTTGTGCTTGTTACTGACGATCACTCTGGCCTTCCCGGTCGTAACAGAAAAAAAGTGATTTGTCAGGAAGAAATGTCAGACATTTGCAATTTTCAGCTTCACAAATGTTTGGATATTCCACCTCTCTCTTTTTTTTATATTGATGTAAGTTTAATATTTTTCATTTCTGGACTCTCGATACAAAACAAGTAATTTGAAGCAGACGTCTTCTTGGGTTCTTGGGTTTTGCTAACCGTGATGGGAATATTCTTGCTGTTTTCTGCCATTTTTTCGACTAAACAATAATTGTATTCCTAAAAAACATAACCAAATACACCGACAGAATCACTCCTACATCTAAAGACTTAAAGGAAGAGTTTGACATTTTGGGACACAGTCTTCAGGCTTAGTCGAACTAACCTGTAACTGTTAGCCTGGCTGTGTCTGAAAGTACCGTCCACCTCCAAAGCTCCCTCACTAACACGCTCTGTCTTATTTGCTTCATCCAGTTGGGAAGGGTTTACTTACTTTGCAGTTGGCACTGGGTATGCCCACTTCAGTTGTGTTCTGCTAGCTGATTTTATTTGCTAGGATTGTGAAGGCATTACATAGTTGAATTTTCATGAGTGGATGAAGCAAGGAATAAGGAATACTCATAAATAAATACTGGCCCAAGGACGGGAAGGGGGGGGGTGGCTAGGATTCATTGCAAAAACCTCACCTCTTCTGCGGCTAGTGCTGATTTCATAATGATCTGAAGTTAAGCAGCAGATGTTAAGTGGCAATGTGCAAATATTACTGGCTAAAAAATACAAAAGCAGTCTTACATGTCTCTGTTTCTAACACAGGGCATTTGTCCTTTTGACAGGCTCCTTAAAAAAAAATAGTATACCCACTTCTCCAGGCACCACTACACCGCTGCTTTCATCTGTACCAAATCCAAAGTTGTGATTTTTAGCTGTAAGCAGCGATTTGCAAGGGAACCGGTAGAGTCAGTGCTCTTGGGCCAAGTAATATTTTGGCACATAACTCCCTGTAACACCCATCTACCTTCTTACAGAGCAAACCTAGCTGTTCACCCTAACCCCCCAGTCTTCGTGCCAGGCTAAGCTAACCAAACACCGACTGTAGGTTCGTGTTTAACTGACAGACCTGAGTGTGACATCAATCTTTTAATTAAGCTCTCGTCTGGAAAGCAAATAAGCGTAATGTCGCGCCAGTGCGACGCACTGTCCTGACAACTCAATGCGGCACTGCTGATGTTTTAAACCCAGTGAAACGCGTGACTTACCGAGATGAAGAGGTGTGAATATGCGATTAGAACAGCATACTGTTCACGTAATGGCGGCAAAACGCATGCAAATGCAGCAGTCAGAGTCAATTGCTCGCGTTATCCCCATGATTCGTAATCGCTGTTTAACATTTAAACAGAGCAGAGGGCCCAATGAACAGAATAAACAGTCTGCGCGGAGTGAGTTCGCTCTGCAACAACTGGGTGCTGTTTATGAATATGTATGATGTAACGAACGCCTAGGAGCTGACCTACTTCTGCGTCTCCTCTGCTCATGACTTGGTCCCCTTCCGGGGTAACTCTGTCATCTTGCAACATACTGTAATAGCAGGAAGGATGTGACTCTCATGTACAAATCAACGTGCTCTTGATAGTTTTTGCAAGCAACGATCACCGTCTGCTGAGGGAAAGCGCTCAATAGGTGGTCGCGCACCTGGAGGAACAATCTGGATCTGGCAAATACACGTGTGCTGCCGTGAGTTTTGGCGAGTTCCCGCCTAAATGTCGACGTCGGGATCAAAAACGTCCGTTTGCGTCGGTTCTAAAGGAGCCGCGTTAAAAAATAAACGACCCCGTGTTCGGATGTGCACTCCGGTGGTCATGTGACACGAACAGGGGAGATGTGGTACACGGAGTAAATGCGTGATGGACAAGTACAAACAGACAAAACAGAGAGCTCGACATAACTGGGGCTGCACGCTGGAGAGCGTTCGTCTGCACCATCTCATAAAATATCTTTATCTGGGACCATCTTGGTACGGTGCCAAACGCTGTTAGCTTCAGGAACTGGGAAAGAAAGAAAAAAAAAAATCTATTTCAGACAACATAAGAGACAGAAAGCTGGCAGCCACTCAAATCAGACTTCCAACATTTGATAAGTGAAAATGGGCTAATGTGGTGTATCCCTCGAACGTTTGCAATCCAACAAATTCCTCCTGTGGCCATCCGAGCGCACGAACGAGGGTGAAAGAGGGTGAGAGGCAAATCGTTTCAACCTCTCGACGGCTTAATGGAAGAAGAGGAAAAATGTACCGGTCGCTCATTCTCTAGCAACGGGAAGCTTGGTACACTTTTTCCCCACCCCGCTCCTTGCCCGACTCTCCCTTTGCTCCTACCGCGGAACCACCGCTCAAGGTGAGCACAATTATATCTCAAGGACGCATCGCCCTCAACTCGGGGTCAGAGGTCTTGCCGTCCAGCGCGTTAATGGCAAACCCCTCCTGCTTAACATTTCACATCTAATTTGGAAAGTGCTGAACAGAGGCTTTAATTAACATCAGCCCTTGCCAAGGTTTGTAACCTGCCAGAGCACCGATCCCTGTGCTCTCTTACACGCCGGAGCTCCGCTGCCTCACATGCCAATTCATTTGTTGAGTGCTGAGGTGCGTTGTCTTCGGGAAAAAAAAAAAAAAACTCCCCGAGCACCCCGATATGAACTGAGCGACATGTGGAGGCATTCATATGTGGGAGACAGATGTGGAGGAGTGCAATTTATGTAGAGAGCCGTCAGGGCAGCATTTTTGATGATGAGACGTCTGTTAAATAAGCAATCAATTTAAGTTTAGAGCGTTATACTGGATTAATTTTCATAACAAGGGTGTCTTAAAAAGATATTTCAGACTTTTAAAGTGAACCCTGCTTCAACAAAACCAATATGTACAAAGAACGCTGGACAGCACAGCTATAACTATGCTTGAATGAAGCAATATCCATTGAGTTATCCATCCATCACCTCTAACCTCTTATCCTCATCAGGGTCACGGTGGGGCTGACTTTAAAGCGACAGTCGCCAGTTTATCGCCAGCGCACACGGAGGCAAACAACCATTCACGCTCACATTCACACCTACGGCCAATCTAGAGTCGCCAATTAACCTGTTAAGTTCACGTCTTTGGGTTGTGGGAGGAAGCCGCCAGTGCACGGAGAGGAACCCAGGCAGACGCATTTGAAGTTCAAACTAGGAACCTTCTTGATGTGAGACGACAGCGCTAACCACTGCACCGTCAATTATTACATAAGTCTGTGCAGATGTTGGAAGGGTTCATTTCATTTCAACATGGGGTTTACCAGATGATATAGAAAGACAAGGTTTCGTAGCAGAAGTGGACCACGTTGGCTGAAGGCCACTCTAATCAGTGTCTTTTCTTTTAAGCCACCATGTACTAGTTAAAATGATCACAAGATGAGACATATCCGGATTAGTGGGGGGAAAAAACGTACGCAAATGGAAGAGTCACAAGGTTGAAAACGGATAATGAAAAGGCTTTAATTAAAGAAGTCTGTGCGATTATAAACTCGAGCAGCAAAAGTGAAGAGAATTACAGGATTCAGGTGATGTGGCAGCTCCACACCTCCATGAAGACGTGGCAGCAGATGGGGCAAAGCGTAGTCGACTGTCGCTTTGCGCCACTAGACTGATGGTGACACTCCACCTACTGCAGCACGCAGTGAGTCACCGAAATACAGAACAGGGAAAATCCTCGCCGCGCCTCTGCGCTTGCATGAGGATAGAGCTCATAAGCTAGAGCAACGACAAAATCCACTTCCTGAAACACATTTAACTGCCAGGATATGAGCACGGTATAAAAAGAAGGTTGCTCCTGAGGATTGGGAAAAGGGATCGAGAGTGGCAGTTAATCGGTGGCTCCGCTTGGAGTAAGTGGTTACTGGGCAGCTCAGGCTGCATCATGGACCAAACCAGCAGCGCTAGCACTGCGGATGCCGCGCGCTCTGCTAGAAACAGATGAGGTAGCACAAAGGACAGAGCCCCGACAAAAGCTAACACAGTCAGCTGTAGCTCAGCAGGGACCGACTGAAATTGGACCAGTGATGATAGCACCACGGACAGCACCGGTTTGCTCCATCTAAGTCAGCACCACGGAGAGCGCTTGCTGAGCAGGCACCGAGGAAAAATAGAGCCACACAGGGAAAAAAAAAAAAAAAGAAAAAAGGCTGGGCTAGTAACTCAGTGAGCTGCAGATCTGACACAACAATGCCAGTAAAGAGGTCCAGATTCAAGACAGTTCTCTAAATCCTGCTCAGTTTACACCGCGCCTGACCACAGGGCCTGAAAATTTGCGCCTGTATCCCACTGCCACTGGTTGTTTAGCTCAAAGTTTCGGGGTGGAGGGGGTGGGGGAAGTGATTCCTGCAGACACCGCTGCACTCTAAGCCTAGCTATGATAATGTCTCTCCAAATGGGGATCTTTTCAGGACATGTCAGGGAGGTGAAAGACTCGGAATCCGAGGGAAAGGGACAAACGCGCGCAAACATGCTGACATGCAAACGGCGGCGAGGAAACAACAAAGGACGCCTCTGAGCGCGACAGAGGTAGCTTGTAGAACAACAGAGAGTAAAGGGGGAAGGGTGGTATGGAGGAGGGGGGAAGGGAGGAGATAGTGTGTGTGTGTGTGCTAGTGTCAGCTGTTGTCGGACTAGACGGAACGTTATTGACTGGCTGATCTAAGCGGCGCTGCCATCAGCACAGCGAGGGCGCTGCTGAGCAGCAGTGACCCCGACCAGCTTCAGCAGTGCCCCTAGAGGAGGGGGGGGGGGGTTGGTGGAGACAAGCCTGGTGACCTATGGTCTTCCCACAGGCAACAGCTCTTTGTGAATATATATATTTATGTATGTGTGTGTGCGTGTGTGTGTGCTGACATACATCTCCACACTGCGTCAGTCTAATCGGGGGGAAAGAGGGAGAACGAAGTGTGAGTCAAGTCATCACGCTACGGCTGGCGATACACTCCGGGATAGCTCTCACTGGCCCTGGAGCGTAGCTCTTTATAGCAGGAGGCTTGGTTCGGAGACACACACTCGTAAACACACACACACGTACACAATAAAAGGATGCACCTGCATTTTAACCGACAGAGACATCGCCATACAGCACAGCCGAACTCTGGTGTTTTGCGTGATTCACATGCTTTCATCGTTTTCTCCATACATCTGTGGAGCTTTTTTTTTAAAAAACATATCAAACTGTGTGTGTTACAGTCCTTTTTCAAATTATACATGTGCTTTCAGCTTAACTATTCTATCTCCATTCCTCAAAGGGGCTTTTCATTTCTTTTTCTTTTTTTCCTCTCCTCACTACTTTTCAAGACAGATCCATCTGCCTCATTTACTTTTACAACCATCCTCAATCCCCACTGGGATGAGTGTGTTACCACCCTCTCTCCTGGCAGCGTCACAATTCTGATCAAAAGCTGCCCGTACGTGCGCCCATATGCGCGTCTGCGTGTGTGCAAGGGACGAGCGTGGACAAAACAAATGGCGAAGCCGACGCCGAACCCTCCCGTGTCAGTTAATTATTTCGTCGCAGGCTGAACACACAGCTTAAGACTTCGCTGAGGGCGATGCTTTGAGAAGGCACGCCGCTCCTTTAAATATTACTAGAACTAAAGGCGAGCCATGGCACTCCAACACTGATACAGCAGCCGCAGCCTGATGGCAATTATTTAGACGTCCACTTGCTAATTATAATAGAGGATGACAGGTGCCCAAAACAATTTGAGCGCAAACTGCCTGTGAGCTTCTGCGCGTGGTTGTCTCCCCGCTTATGGTTAGAGATAAAGATAGCCAAGCCAACGTCTCGTCAAACAAACGTCTCTCTTGCTTCTCGGCCGGGCTCGGCTGCACTTGATTCTTTCTGATGAGCACGTTGTTACTGAGATGCTGCGTGTTGGTGGTTTCACCAGTTACCGGGAGCTAATTGTAATAGAGCTGGGAGGTATGAACCAGACGGCAGAGGCGATTAAGGTACCTACTAAAATTATCTAACAAGCCTTGAATTGCGTAGACACCTCGTTTTTTTTTACATTTCTGTTGTAGCGGGACTAGAAACATAGTCTATATTAGTTATATAGTATATAAAAATATATATAGTTAGACTGACCTCCCCCTTTCCTTAAAAAATGTGTTTTGCTCATCGCTATTCCATTTAAATCTTTGACCTTCACTGTGCAGAGCGATGCAAGAGTTTGAATCTGTTGGGAGGAACTTTCTGTGTGCTCACCTTGAGCCCGAGACGAATTGGTACGTGCAGGGCTTATGACATCACACCTAGTTTGGAGCCGATCGCGGCACGGTACGCAGCTTAAACAGGCGTGATGTGGAGACTCGAAGCCTGGCGTGCAAACACACCGCGAAGTGGATGCAATTTTAAGAATATGTTACTAAATAATTGGACTTTTTGGATACATAACTATGATACTTTTGCCTTGAAACAGACTGTATAAATGTACAGAAGATACCCAGTGCCCACTGATTTGCATAAAAAGATGAGTCTTAACTCTTGTGGCGAAAAGGTCTGAACCTCCCTGCTTGCTCTTCTCCTGCCTCTTTTTCTTTCAGGCTGAGCCCTGATCACATGTGTCCTCCACTCATATCCCAAAAGCCATATCGCTGCCACACACCCAGCACCATTTTACATACATAAAAGACGCGCACGCAGACACACACACACACACACACTCTCACGCGGCTATCCACTCTACGAGCCGAGGCGAGACATCGAGACTTCCCACGGGACTGAGGAAAGTGGGGGGAGGAGCCAGTATCTACTGCTAGAGGCTATATCCAATCACCGAAATCAAGGCAGTTGACTGGTGAATAATGAATATAAATTGAATGCCCCTCGCGGGCGTCGCCGTGCGCGGCTGCAGTGAGTGGGAGAACGAGCTGATGCACAGCTGTTGATGTGATGGGGTGATTGTGGGGTGTGTTTATACACACTTAAGAGAGGGCCGTATTACTGTCTGTCTGTCTGTCATTTTGTCTGCTTCTCTCCTTTATTGCTTGTGTGTGTGTATCTGTGTGTGCTTCTCCGTGTCTGTGAATGAGGCCTATTGACATCCTCTACTGTGACCCTCTGACTCCTGACAACTCCAATCAGTAGGATGAGTGGGAGGCGAAGGGAGGGGGTGTGAGTCCACAGCGAGCGGTTATGATGAGCATGTGTGTGTGTGTGTCTACGGGAGGACTTGTGTGTGTGAGGAAGCAAGAGAGATAGAGAGGGATAGAGAGAGAGAGCTCTGCACGCACATTGTTGCAATCCGTGGACAAAAGTTGTCGAGAGGAGGCAAGAACGGCTGAATTTCATTTGATGATACAAGCAGTGTAACGTAAATGAAGACATATTGCAGTCATCGCAATGGTGACAGGTCTAGTTTTATTAAAAGTAGCAACAAAAGTGCAACACCTAAAAACAGCCTTTTATTCGTTTTAGTAGAAAAAGACTTGAATCAGTCCAAACATTGCTCAAGGCCTCCACCTGAAAAAAGAAAGAGAAAAGAGGCTCTATTTTCAATAAAGATCGCTCTGAGCGCAACATCCTACAAACATGTCACCTCCTATTAAGCTGACAATTATCTATTAGCACCATTGCCTGCGCTGGGGTTTGCGAGAGTCACATGCCAAACAGTGTGACCTGCCATTTTCTATCAACGAGGTCCAGATTTAGATTCCACATTAGTCCCTACACGATGCCAGGCGCCGGTGCGAATGAGAGAGGAGGAAAACCGTTGCACTTTGCTTAACACAAACACAGTCCCAGATGGTTTTCTTCTCCACCCCGAGAGGAGAGCGAACCCGACGCCGTTCGTGCGCGCGTATGTGTGATTTTTAACACACCCCCCAAAAGGAAGGAGGAAAAATAAATAAATAAACGAGATTCTGTCATCCTCTTTCAGCCAGTTGAGCCTCTTTGAGAATTCAGGCCCTTTTCCTGTTATCCTCACTAAGAGTTGTGCAAACAGCAGACACGGTCACGTCGAACGTGCAAATATTTCCTTTATTTTAGTTTGTTTGGAGGGAAAGTGCTGCGGTTATGGAAAGTGTAACATACAGTAAGCGCTCGCGTTGTCTGATCGCGGTCGAGACTCCCAGGTTTAACAACACTTATAGTTTGCAACCTCGCTGTCAGCTCTGTGATGCTAAAATGCTCTCATCATCGACGCTGATCAGTGTTGATGATGTTTAACATGTGTAATGTTTACCTTATCCACTCAGTATGCTAACCTTTGCTAATTAGCAATAAAGTGCAGCTAAAGCTGAAAAAAATGGAAGGGAATACATCTGTCATCATAATAATAATAATAAAGTAGTAGAAGAATGGTGAGTATCACTGTCAGTAGCTGGCACACTCGCTCATCCTCTGCATGTTAGCAGTGCAGCACTGTAGCAACAGCTTGCTAACCCACAACCTAGCTAAGGTTAGCTAAGTTGTATTACTTGCCGTGCCCACCTTTAAGGGATCAGTGAAGTTATTACAGTTCAAATGCGCCAGATTTTATGACAGTTCATCCAAAACACGAGACAAACATCAACCTCATTGCTCTGGAGGGAAAGTTATTAGGATTCATCCTCTGGGAACCATGAATGCTTCAACAAGTGGAAACTCTGACCAGCATTTGGTGCTAAAATAAAAGTCAGACGTTCAACAAAGTCATTAGGATTCATACTGCATACATAAACTTGCTGTTGAGATCATCCTCTGGGTGTCTATATTAAATTTATCAGTTTATGGTGAGACATTTCAGGCTGGACCAAAGTGACGGACTGACCATCAGACATCCATCCGAGCCACAGTGCTCTGGTAGCTCATAATTAATAATCAGAGCCACGCACTTCACTGAATGAAGTAGTATGGACGCAAACGGACATGTTTTCAATTTGCAGGGCAAACTGAGAATTCATGTAGCTTCATATTCTCAAATTTCTTTCACAGCTTAAAGGAAAAAAAAACATGTTAGCATGCCTGCTGAGCACACAAAAGCTGAGCACCCACACTGAGTAATGATTGAAAGGGCAACACAAGACTGAATGTGATTTATGCCTAATCTGGGCACTCCGTTTCATAAGGCTGTAACTGCACTTTCATTTCAGAGAGTAGTTTGCTACCCACAAGGAGCCCTGTAAAAACCGTGATATAGTAGAGGTACGTGGGACTTGTGGTGCACCCCCGGACTGCAGGTAGACCTGTTTCATTTTTTTTACAGGTGAAATTGAAGTGTGTTCCATTCCAGAGGTCCTCCGTGAGAGGTTTAATATATGTTTCATTGGCATGACATATCAGCCAATGATATGGCTTTCCTTTGTTTACAACCAAACATGAATTTTTCCGTTTTTTTTCTGCCAAGCAGTCCCCGGCTTTCAGCCACTCTTTTATAAGGACGTAAAAAGCGTCATATTATAAATTCCCTGGTCTATTATTACCTTTGCTGTAATGACACATCCCACACAGCCAGTGCCAAAAAGCTCCACTTGGGAACAGGCCCAAGGCACTATGTTACACCTTACTAACTACATTGTAGTGATTGAAATCTGAAAACCGAGTGCAAGACCTCGTTTTTCTTTTGCTCTGCATGTCACACTCCCCGCTTTCACACACACACACACACACTTGCATGCTCTCTATCTTCTGCTCTTTTATGCTTAAGAGTTCAAGGGCCACTCTGGGGTTGTCGATGGCTTCAAAAGCCCACTGAACATAATGAATTACGGGCTTAAGAATGTGATTCGCAAGTACACAATTATCTTGAAGAACTTTTGAAAAAAAGTTGTAGCCGCGTTGACCTTTAACATCACCAGACCATGTGGTTGTGAAACAAAGTAAAAGGACGGTAAACTAACAAAAATATATGTAATTAAAATGGGCCCACTGGTGCAGCTGCACCATTTGTAAAATGCTGTGTTACATTATTTGTTATTCCCCTACCTCCGCTATAGAATCTATTGCATCCGCACTAATTTCTCATTTAAGTATGTAAGATCATGTTTTGAAATATAATATCGGTGTGCTACGGTATCCCCATGGTGCCAGCGCAAGCAGCCACTGTAAAATGTGAAGTAATCAAGTCCTAGCTCTGCTCATGGGAGAACATTTAGCCCTTTAATACACACTAGTCTGAAAGACAACAGCATAAACAGCGCAGATATGATTGACTTGCCTAATCCAATTACATTAAGAAACCGTTGTTCATTTAAGATGTACATTAAGCTCCAATTTGAAGAATATTTTCTGATTAGCAGACAGCAACAAACAGACTAACTGTTGCGTCTGGTGATTTGTGCTGCATAACGTGATTCACGCGCTGTCAATCAACCTCGGCTCCTGGATGGAGGGACGCGCCATTGCCGTCGCGGCCGCCGCGGCCGCCCCGTGCAAATCGCGTGAAGGCGCGTCTTTCCGCGTGTGCTGTGCATATCGGCGCATAGAGCTCGTTCACGTTTGTTTATCCATAGTTGTATTTAACAGCCCTGACATTTACCAAAATTGATTTCCTTCACAGCCTTGCATTTGTTTGAACATACAACGGCGATGACTCTGTAATCCCATTTTAATTAGAAAGATGTAGCGGGCACGGTAAGCTCATGTGCTCTATTCCCCGCAGCGATGCCACACTGGCAAGGAATCAATCACCAAGGCACCGGTTGCCAGGGCAACGAACAGGGGGCTTCTGCACTACTGTCTAAGTGGTAAATGATTGCCGGTGTAACTCATTGGCGGATGTGAGGAGTTTTTATCTATCTCGCTGTCTCTCTCTCTCTCGCTCTCCCCCACCCCCCTCTCATTGCATATCCAGAGAGTTAATTAAAAGCAGCCGACATGAAATAAATCTAAATCTGAGTAGAAATGAAACATACAGTACAAATTGAATTCCCACGTCAAGGGGTTTGAGGTTGGGTGGATAGGTGTGTGTGTGTGTGTGTGCGGGGAGGAGGAGGGGTGGGGGAGGCGGCAGAAAGGCAATAGTAGTGAAAAATGAATATGCAGCATGAGAGAGGTGTGAAATGAAGAAAAACATACACATGCCTGCAGAGGCTGGTGAATGGGGAAAGGGAGGGAGGGGCGTGAGGGGGCAGGGGACGGCGTCAGCTTACACATTTCAGCCTTTTACCCGAAACTACTGAGCAAGGCGCCGTTTGAGCCGCAATCCGCTGCTTGTGCACCACGTTCACGCTCTACGACGAATGACGGGGAATACATAAACACTGGAGCTACGCTACAAAATGCGCATTCATACGGTTTGTATCTGCAAAACGTTGACTGCCAAGGTTTAGGATTGGTGATTGGTACAAATACACTGCATGTGGCTAAACAATGGTAGTCTAATATAAAGCAGAGGACTTCTAAGTGGGAGGCAGCCTTCCCCTGGGGGTCTCCAAACTATTTCAGGGAAGGCTCAGTGAATGGAAGTGAAAAAAAATATTACATTAAGTATCAAAAGGAGTTCACATAGGAGCCTAAATGTATATGATTTGGTCAAATAGACAGTTCAAGATAGAGGTTTTGAGGTTCTATTTTAGGCCTCTGCTCGAAAATGACATACCCCAAATTAATAGAGGGGGTTAGGGTCCCCCAAGCAGAGGGCGTAAGAGGTTAAGCCAGGCATTTATATGTAAGAGATGTCGTCAAACAGCAATATTAGGATGCCTCGGCTCCAGTTTCTACGCGTTAGGATATCATAATCACGATCCCATGAGCGTCCAGGAATTGAATGAAACTGAGACAGTAAATAAAGGGGGGGGGCGGGGTTAGGGTCCCATGTGAAGACTAAAACCAGCAATTAGTTCTTATTTTCCTATCTCCTGTCTGTGGCACTCAACTTCAAGCCCATTGGTCTCCTGCTGAGGATGTAATTGTATAAAAGCCCGTCTCAAATACAGTGTCCTTTTAAAATGCTTCCCAAAAACAGCTGAGCACTGCAGTCTGCAGCAAACATTACTAAAACTGCAGTAAATACTGGATTCTGTCAGTGCCAAAATCAGTATAATAAGTCACCCCCATTCCGATATTGGAGGTCTGGCTCAGAGGAAGTTATATCAGCTATATGATCGATTCATTGTTCATTTCATTCATTTTGAGCAGTGCCTGAGCATTCCTCAGTAGCACAGTCAGTAGCATTTATTCTGCACACATACATGTGTCGAGCCAGAAAGTTGAACATTAATGGGCACTTTGTTGGCCTGAGTTACTCTTATCAGCCACGGCGCTCACTGCCAGGATGTGTTCTGTACTCTGACAAGCAGCGCGCCAGTATTCTTCAAATCTAACCTTTTTTTTTTGTGAGAGCTGAACAAAATTGCAAAGTCACTCACGTATTACCGAAACTGTTATTCACAAAATATCACCGATTCGTGCAGGAGGGGAGTGGTGTGTGTGTGTGTGTGTGTGTTGGGGGGGGGGGGGGGGCTGTGAGTTCATGACTCAGCAGCGAAACACACACACACACACACAAAAGGTCAGCACTGAGATTTAACAAATAGGAATTTTCCCCCGAATGATGTACGGTTTCAAGAGAGAAAGGCGAGACGGGCTAAACAGACAGCCAGCCGCAGCTGAAGCAACAAGTCCGAGTTGCTGAGTGAGCCCTGAAGGGGTCCTTTACAGGCTCCTATCAGATGGCCTGCGCAGAAACCACAAAATGTGTGTGAAGATCTAATTCTGCCCGGTGCTGAAGATATTGTTGTTGAAATACTGGAGAGGGGGGCGAGACTGCTGGGGGAAGTTGATTCAACACACATCTCTGCACTACACAGCGGCCCGGAACAGGTTTTGTCATTTCAACATTTCAACTTTTGTAGGAGCTCATACATAACACAGATTTTGCATTCACAGTGAATACGAGCAAAGACAGCCAGTGCTGCACGACTGCTTGTTTATATTCAGTTTCACAATGAGGAGGATTTTGTGGGGGGAAAATCTACTACTGAGCATATCAACAAACCTCCAAGTACACCTCTCCCCAAACCTCCCTCTCCCTCTCCCTCTCCCTCTCCGTCTCTTCTACTGTAAATTGCAACGCAACCACTGCGACACTGTAGCTATAATAAATGTTTGCACATACATCTCCGCGGCTAGCCGTCTTCTTTTTAATTATGCCAAATCATCTTACGCTGACAAATGCTGAGCACTCTGTGTGGAGAAATATTCAACATAAGCTCTCACCATGCATCACACTGATGAAACTAGGTGAAGCCAAATAACATTATACAAATGTATTTATTCCCTATAGAGAGCGGCAGGATAGGAAAACACTGTAATAATGTGGAAAAATATTACACCTGCACGTCGGAGTCGACCTGTAAACGGTAAAAGATTTCGATGCATAATTGGCCTGTTGTTTTGGGAAAGTTGATTATTAGCTTTCCGAGATGAAAAGATTGACACCGGTCTCCTGTCTGCGGGTTAGTTGCAGAGAAGAGCTGAGTCAGGATGTGTTTGGCGGAGACGGCTAGCCTAGCTCTGTCAAAAGCGAGGAAATATCCCCACCAAGATGTTCAAGCCTGTCAGGGTGCCAAAAGTGGCCAGTGCGCAGAGGTTCTGGCACAATGTCAATCAATCAATTAGTCAATCAGGCGTAACTTGTATAGCACTTTTCATTATCACCTTTTAAGTTAAGTTTGGTTAAGCTCTGGTTTCCAGTAACTCTTGGAAGAAAATATCTGCCTCTTTAGCCGCTAAACGCTCTGCCACGTCCACCAGCTATTCCTTCAACTGTGTGTGCCTGCCAAAAAACAACACGAGACTGGACTAGGCAGCTAAACAATGAGGCGAAACTCACTAGGAAGCTCTGCAAACCCAAGGAGAGCTGCACATTCAGCCAATATATTTGGCCAATAATTGAATGAGGTATTAGTAAGTCATGTTATCTGTGCATTTAAAATTTGACTCACTTTAAAACGACAGTAAAAATGTATTTTCTGTGTCATTTAATCGCTCAGAAAAGGGGAGTTATATTTTCACTTGTCCACATGACGTCTCATGTCATCTCATGAAATGTGTCTGAGCATCACTCCTTCCTAATTCCGTCCGGTGAAAACAGCAGCATTGTGCAGCGCTTGAGATGTGTTGGGCCAAACCATGACTCTCCAACGAGCTCTTAGCGAAACAGAACACACACCACACTGGCCTGAGAACGAAAGTGGTGTGCACTCCAGCTAACTCAGGTTGTCCATCTGGCAGCAGGCACTGCCTGTCTATCCACTGGGATCATTCCTTCCTACTCTTCTGCCTCCCACTACTGTCTCTCCAATTAAAAGTTACACATCAGCCTCAAGTCTGAGCCAGACTTCCAGATGGTTGGAATGATAGAGCAAGCTTTTCTTCTGTTGCATTGTCAGTGGAGAAATCAGTTACCTGTGTGTCTATTTTCCAAAAGTGCTGTGCAGTTGGGTGGTTGGCGGATGCTTTGGGAATTGAGCCGAGTTCTTGTGCTTAGTTAAATCCCCAAACTCTGCTCTGTACTTTTAGACACAGCAGCATGAAACTGAGCAAGGAGCTGCAGATTTCAAATGTTAATACGGAGCTACGCTTTGTTCCTTGTTAGGTTTGATGAGATTGTTCATTTTTCACTTGTGGCGAGACATTACAGTGGCGTCTATGGTTGAGGTTTTTACAGTTTTAAGTATAGTTACCTTTGCTTTGTTTTAGCAAACATCATAAGACTTCATCACTTTCAGCTGCTCAGACTTGTGTCTGCTTTACGGAGACATTCAAACCTCTACTGAAATCTCAGAGAAATGTCAATTATAACTGCAATTTGGCGAGACGTAATTTAATTTGCACTTCTCCTGCGCTGTAAAGTAATCCATTAAACTACGAGGCAAAGGAATAAAGCGAGCAAAGACCTGAGCATTTCATGAAATGTTGGCTTACATATTAAATATTTGTCTGTGACAAGCTGACGTGGAAAATGATTTTGAAGACGCCGAGGGGTTCAAAACACAGACATCCATCCGACCATCTTTTAACGCTAGTTTATTTTCTGCTTAGCTCCGAGGCGCTGACATACATGAAGCCGTCAGTGACCCGAAGATCACAGGAAAGGCGTGTCAGCCTTTATTTTACCATCCCAGCATCTCGCGCATGTTATCCCACGTGCTTAAGTGGTGCTGACAGGTAAATCCTATGGCTGGGTATTTCTGCTGCTCTCGTGCTTCCTTGCGCTAGACTCTCTGGGTACGAACGACCGTCAAATCTCTCGAGATCCCAAGACTGCAGCACTAGCAGAGTATAGAAACCGACCTAAACAATCTGGGAGCGTAATCTTAAACATGGGTTGAGCGAAGACAGCGCAAAGACGAACGCATTGTCTTCATATGGCATCTCCTCAACGTAGCCATCGCCAAGCCCGGAGACGAGCGTCAGCACCAAATGTACCCTGCAATTAACACGGATACGATGTGGGAGACAACTTATGTTTTTTTTGTTTTTTTTAAAAATGCATCATTACAAGGCTGGCAACCACCTGTCTCCATGATGTGCTGTGCTTGAATTCTTTAATTCTTCAGTAAGCATGAGTTTTTGTTCCAATAAAATCTGACAGGCACATCTAATGATAAGAGTTTCTGCCAATAGCCCAGTTTTTCATAGCAACATGGGACTTTAGCAGAATTTCAGTTTCTTGAACTGCCTTTCAGTTGGCCGCTGCCAGGATAGACTTTAAGAGAACTTGAAAGCCTTGGATATCACTGTGTTAGAAAATGTATATGGTGCTGATTGCAACTAAAACATTATTAAAACTCTTCGCCAACAATGTGACATTCAATGAACTTTAAAGGATTGTGCACAGCGGCATCAGTTTTTCACTCTGCAACACTATTTCTATGTGAGCCCAACCGATCCAAGAAAAGGAAAACAGACATCTATCTATCATACAGTAAGGTCAAACCCTCGAGAGCCCAGAGGAAATGAGGTCAATTAGTAATTGAATAATGCCGATCTTTTGACCATTGCTTCCATTTTAGAGTCACAAATCAATACGAACCAAGGGTCACATTCGCCAGTGTCACCCCCTCAATGATCTCCAGGCAGGAAATGTGTCTAGTGTCGTCGCCTCCGTCAAGCTCATTACCTGCCAAATGTGGGTTGAAGGGTTGAACTGTGTGGGTGAGCCTCAAGTATATGCCCCTAATAAGTGCTATAGCAGCTTGGTGGGCAGTGGGGGAGAATACACGGTGATAATTGAAAGCATAATGGTCACTTACAGCATGTACAACCTCTGTGTTAAATATAGCCCGGCACATCATGATATCTCATATCATATAACTGGCTTTTACAATACACTCTGAGGATACATGAAGGTTCTGTTTGAAAGGGGTAATTGCACAAAGGATGTAAAAGTGAAAAGTTATTGGATTACTCTCTTACTTTACTGGATTAGATGTTATTTTCACTTGAAGCAGTGGCTCTTGTTTACGTTTGCATCTTACAAAACTGGCTTACTGACCAGGAAAATTAAACAACTGTCCCAGCTCCCGGAACCCCAGGGGCCTTGAAAGCCTCAGGTTTACTGTGTGTCATTTGACTTGTGGTAATTTGATTCATTGCATCGCATATTTGTTTGGGAACATGCACCACTAAAGCACAATATCAGCTCAATTTTAAGAGCCGTGGGGCAGGTGCTGCATCACTACCTAATTGTGAGTTGCCTTGTGTCCTAATCCACTGCAGCTATAGAACTTTAAGATTAAATGATACAGTACTTATATAGTGCACATCCCTAAAATAAGATTGTCTTGAATCACATTATTAAACCTGAAGTTGTTGACATGTACCAACCCTGAGACAATGTGGTATACCAGTGTATGAGAATTGGTTGGTTTCTGTCCCTCGCGGCAAAATATAATGAACTTGCCATGTGTCTGCTGTGTGCACTGTATTTGAAGGCCAAGCTGGGCTCATACCCTATGGAGGACTGGTGGTGGTGGTGGGGGTGGGGGGGTCAATATGGGTTATTTTTGCCTATGGGCCCACTTTGAGGTTAGTCAAGCCACGGGAATCTTTGCTAATATTTTTTAATTGGTGAAGACTGGAATTGCCTCCAGAGCACAAAGATTCCAAACACAATGACTGCAATTCAACTCCAACTGAATATAAAATGGCAGAAAATTGTGCCCAGTTATTATTAGTGCTCACATTTTCATGTTTAGGGGCTGCTTGAAAAAATTCAGCACAGCTTCACAATGCCTGTCTGAAACAAGTCTGAGAAAAGCTGGACCTGACTGTCTAAAAGTATTCAAAAATAGCTTTGACATTGAAAAAAATGATATACCGACTGTATCTGTAATAAGCCTTGAAGGAAATGGAATTTGGTTTGTACATTTTTCCCCTGAATTGCATCTAAATTTGGTATTTTGATGGTACTGAATGTTCTATTATGTTCTGCAAGAGCACAACCTTCTGAGCCGCAGAAAACTCTCCCAAATCATCTGATGGGAATTCTTACATTGCCAGTTGGAACAATACAAAGCAACATCTGACTCTTGATTTACTAAGCAGGAGTAGGTCTTCGGCAAATCTTTTCATATACCTGGAGTGCAAATCATAATGCAGTTGTGGATATCATTCTGGAGGAGGCAGCTTGCCTAAAAGGTGGAAGTATATATGTACACACACAACTGATTTCCCCCCCCCCCTCACACAGCTACAGACTAAACAATATTAACTGTATTTCCCGAACTGTCGTCACAGCATTGTAAATAACAGCCGTGTCAATTAAACTTTGCATTAACATTTACACTATCTAAACATGTTTGCATAGATACAGCGCGCTGAGCAGAAATGCTGACAGCTGGTATGAGAAAATAACTTGCAAGTATGAAATGATGTTAAAATGTCATATAAACCTTGGATACAAAGTCTCTGGGAACACATCTAGATTGAATAATCAATGTAACAATTTAACAGGCTTATTAATAAGCGGCGTGTTGCACGCCGGACCATTTTTGGGATATTTTTGAGTGAACAGATCGAAGAGACAGAAACAAAGGTCTTGTTTTTGAGCTTGCTCTCGCAGCAGTGCAATACGATTTCAGTAATTTAATGAACTGATCATTCACTCAACCGTTCCCCGAAACATCTAGTTCAGTCTGTCTAATCCGGGCATGGCCGACCTGACAAGCTGTGAATGCCGCGTGTTTAAATGACACACTCTGCATGTCAATTATCTGGAGGCTGGCGACGTTTTTCGTCGGCCTTTTTGTTAGGTGCGGGTAGAACCGTGGAACCGCTGAAGACCTCAGTTACCGTGGACTGTTTATGTGCCGCACAAGAATGGAAACTAACTAATGGGAGCAAGCCTTAATGAACGATCAGGCATGATTTGTATTACATTATTGCCATATCACTATACTAATACAAATTAATCTAAAGCATTGCGCTCGTTAGCTTGTTAACACCTCCAGTTCAAGTTCAAATGTGATATACTAGTGTACATGATTACAATATATATGGTCCAACTTTACATTTATATTTCTTCATATGTTACATACATACAGATCTGCTTCTACAGATCAGGAATTGTCTTAAAAGGAACATACGCAGCATTTTTTGTTAAAAATCTACAAACACAAATAAAAAATGACTGCACAGTTTAAAAAATATACAAAATTTTCAGAGTGTTGAGTGTTAATCTGTATCCTTACTAGCATTCAGACATAACCTGTATTTAAGCTAAGATTAGTATCACTGATTCAAGTATCAGTGTGCATTAGCATTAGCTTGTTGTTGTTCTTTAATGCCATAATGCTCCGCATGCTTTGCGCTGACAAAGAAGTAGAGAAAACACACGGCAAAATCGGGCTGATCATTGTTATCAAATAATTTCATACCGCAAATAGCTAATAACCACCTTTAAGTTATAGATGTTTTCAATGCCTGCCTCCTAGAAAAGCACAAAGACTTTGTTGTGCCAGCGCGCGGGTCAAAGCAAAGTCATTTATCTCTGTTGAGTTGGAAATTAACTTCTGCCTCCGAGCAATTCAACCCAGTAAGAACCCTGCTATGCTGCCGACCTCTCAGGCAACATGTGTGTGGCAAAAATAGCACGGTGGAGGGCGTATGACTCCAGCAGATTAGCATCATGTTGTTGATATGACACACATTCCCAGGAAAAATCATCCAGATGTTTAAGTTGCCGGATGGAGATTGGAAAAGGGAAGAACTCGGGTCATTCACGGGGCAACCGAGCGCAAGAGTGTGAAAATATTGCACACATGTCGAAAATCCAAGGGTGAAAATCACTGAACGCGGCACTCAATTTTAGAAGTAATAAGAATTCCTGTCGGCTTCCCTTCTAACGGAGCTAATTACATTGCAGTGGCTGTGCCTGTTTGAATAGATTTCCTCCACCAAAAAAAAAAAAAAAAAAGAGTTCCACTTTCAGAAGCAATGTGCGGTTTCTGTTTGAATGTTCTGCCCTTTCAGACAACCACAAATAAACCTAAAAGTGTGGCAAACGCTGTTAGCTTGTTAGCTCGTTAACACCTCCAGCTCAAGTTCAAATGTGATATACGAGTGTAAGTGATTATGATGCCAACTGTACACACACTAAAAGGTAGAAATAGGGTTAGGGTTAGGACTTCCTGTACTTCCTGAACCTCGTTCATGCCCGTCAAGCGGTATGTGCACAAAAAGGAAGTCACCAAATTGTTCAGTTTGGGCAGTTTTACACTGATGTGCATATGGTCCCTGTTCTGTCATATACTGTAGCCTGCTTATTCAGTTACATTCCTGCACCAGGTCTCATCGCTCAATGTTACAGCGAGAATAAGGTGACGGAAAAAGTGTTTTAAGAATGTAATTACAGAGTTTTGGGCATCAAAAAAAGTTGCACAGTGTAGCTTAAAGATATCACAAAGTTGTGCTCGCTTTTGTCTGCTCATCCACACACACACACAACGACTCGCGCGCCTGAAGAGATCAATTTTCTGAGCTCTGCTCTCTTTTGTGTGCGGCCTCAGAGATTCTGCTAGAGGGGATAATTGTTGTCTTCCATACACTCGCGCTTAGCTGTAGGGACTCACCTGGAAAAGTACATGCAATATAGTGCAGGGAAAATCAATTGTGCACAACAGCGCTAATTGGGCTCGCAGCTGAGAGTCAGCAAATGGCTGCAACCCAGACCCGTTTCGACAGAAGATGAAGGACAAAGAAAGTGGATGTGACTTGTAAGTACCGCGCGCGTCTTAGTCACCAATCAGACAAACAAACGCATGCAAATAGGATGCAGTTAGATTTATCTGCTTCTCACCTCAGCTTCGGTTCAAATTCTTTCCATTCAACACTGGACGGTAACCAAACATTTCATTTTGCTCCACCGTGTTGAATCAGATCTCCTGTGGTCGGAGGAAATCTTCTCACTCTTCCTACTTTAAGCAAACGGCATAGTAATACAGTAGCTTATCTACGAGTGCTGAAAACTGCTTGAAAGATACCGATTCATACATGTTAGTCAAACAATCATTGGATTTCCCCGTAGCCCTTCATATCACAGTAAAAACTCTTATCAGCTTACAACACCTTGGATTTTTTTCCTTTTTTTTTTGTGCACAGCTTCCAGTGATCCTAGCATACACGAGACAAGTATCCAAAGGCTAATGTTACTTTAATGTCTCTCAAAAAAAAAGCAGATAAAACTGAATAAATTTAATAAATCAGTTTCGGTAGTAGGTGTAGATGAGTACAACCGAGGACACGATAATGCAAATGGGGCATGACAACAGCAAAGGTAACATGATAATGAAGTCATTAAGTAGACCGCCACGTCTAAATGGCACGCCGTGTGTGTGTGTGTGACCGTTTGACCCAAAGGAAGAAAACAGATACAGAGAGCTATAGACGCATTAACCCATAACTCTCAACATAAGTCTGCATACGCTTTGTAAATATACTGTGCTGCTACTCATCATAACAGTGTGTGAGTATGTCTGCCACGGCTAATGCCAGTGTAATGCCGGAGATATACACAAGTTTCTTACTTATATACTTCCTTTCCTTCTTAATTCTTACAAGCCTGACACCATTCCATTTGCCATTATTGCAATCAGTTCGTCCACAAATTCTCAAGTTCAAGTCAAAACAAAGCGCTTTTAGTGAGTCGGTTTTCGAGCCATGACAAAGGCCTGAAATGAGTCACGCCGCAGACTACGTACGCCTCGTTTTTAGCCTAGCATTTGTCGTTAGCCTCGTTTGTTGGATCTGGCGTGTAGAGTTTTAGTAGTGCTAGCAACCTAGCTCCTCAAGCAGTCAGCATAAAACAAAGCAGTCACTGTAAACATCCATTTCCAGCCATGTTGGATTCAATTTAGACCTACCTGGAATATTTAGTTCTTCAATACAAGCATATCAAAATGAGTACGGAGAAGGAGAGACGATGACGCATCATACTTTAAAATAGAAAAGCGGTGTCCGATTTCTTAATCTGGGCAATTTATCATTAATTATAATGACTTGATGAGCAAAAGTTTGGTCTAAATATCCGACAGCATCACTGTTTTAAAAAGAAAGGAACACTTTAAAGCCGTCTTCTGTATTTACATACTATGTATTGCATATGACCCTTCACTGTTTACATCAACAAACCAGCCTTTCCAGAAGAGATTCTTAAGGTTTCTAAAGCTGTGAAACAACCGAGAAATTGTCCGACACCCTTCATTTCCTGATTCTAAGGAAAACCAGTGATTTAGTTGCTGGTGACTGCCTGAGTGAATGCACTGTAGGTTGGCTTCTATGGTTTGGATTGTTTCTCTCTCTCTCTCTCTCTCTCTCTTTCAGACTCTGAATCAGCAGGTCCCTTCGGTAAACAAGGCAGAGTGATTGTTGGATTTGCATATTCCTGAATAAATCATATTGCATTTCTGCGATAAGCAGTGCACTACTGTTTGGTAGCTTTTCCTCCTCCTTTTCTTCCTCCTCTCTTCTTTTCTACACCATTCACGCATGCTGCCACGAATTAACCCTGATCATGAGGGACCGCGGCGAGTGAGAAAAAGTGCTGCTCAAAATTCATGTTTTCGGCAGTAGGAAAAACCATGCCATTGGCCCCTGGTGGAGCTCAGACTGCCAACTACGTGGATGGTTAATCAGGCCTGATAATGATGCATGCCCATGTCCGCCACCAAGGACAAGGATGGCAGCCACGCTCAATGGTAGGAGATGAGGGGCAGAAAGACTGGGAGGGGAGGAGGTGGAGATTAAAGAGACTAAAGCTACAGAGGATTCAGAGAGTTGAAGAGATGGAGGTGGAGAGGAGAAAGAGGAAGATAAGTAGTGAAAAAAAAGGAGCGGAGAGGAGGAGGAGGACTCCCAGAGATGAGTCCATGAAGGAATGCAACAGAAGTCTGATCTTCTGGATGAGTTTGCTCAGTGTGGGTGCAAATTAGTATTTTGTGTGTGTGTGGATGTGTGTACATGTATGCAGCCAGGCAGGCATATGGACATGTGTGCATATTCACATTACTGTGTCTAATGGGGCTGGGGGATGTGGGTCTTAGTATGAACACATCTACACACTGTAGCCCCTTTTTAATTACACCCCTGGCATGCTAAAGAAGCGTCCAGGAAAAAAATTAAAGCGGCATGTAGGCCTCAGCCTCACCCGGCGCCCCCCACCGCCTCCCCACCTCCATCAGTTCAGCTGATGACTGCTTTTTTTTTTCCCCTCTCCCCCCTTATTCCCCTCGCTTCCTTAGGAGAATTGGGCTGGTGGTATTTTGGCTGTGAAAAGGAAACCATCGGACGGCAGGGGCATGAATATTCCAAATGACTAATGTTGCACATGCTTATTTTTGACATATCTGGCTTCCGCAGGGAAATAAAACACTTCTAATGCAGGGGGACCATCTGTTATCTGTTGCTGGTGTTTCAGAGCAGGCGGGCGCGCGCGCGCAAACACACGCGCGCTCGGCCGCGCACGCGCAGACACAAAGGGGAAGAAAAAAAAAAAACACACACACACGGGCAAACAGAGACACACGCGTGCGCACACACGGGCAGACAGCCCGACACATCCTCACACGCAGCGGGGAGGCGCGCGTTAGCGCATGTGTGCGAGACACACGCGCGCACACATGTACTAACAGCTGAACCCGTTGGGAGCATGCACAACAGACAGGCTCTAAACTCCTATACAAATTGAACACGCCTTTTTTTTTTTTTTTTTTTAATTCAGTGTGTTTGTCACATGCGCTGTAAATCTCGAGCTGTGCGGTGACAGGGAATGCACACACTTTTTTTTTTATGCTAGCCATAAATACCTGGGCCTGTCTCTTCGCAGCAGCTGGAGCGGGATAATATGCTTGTGGTGTGAAGGGGGACGGGGGGGGGGGGGATAAAAACTAGCTGCATCACCTTGAAAACAAAACATGAGACACACACAAACAGCCGGCTACACATCCACACACACACGCTAGGTGCACACTTGGATTTGTTTGTAAGTATGGCCAAAGGAATAGATATATGGTAAACAAAGCTCTCTTATGCATGGATAATCTGTTTGTTATTTCCAGACAAAAGCCAAGCTTCTAGGCATGCTTCTATTCAAGCTACAGAATATTCCGGATAGCTATATTTGCTGTGGAATTCCCTTTCAACGCCGCTGCGTGTACATTTCACAACCACGCATTATGTATTCATGATACGGCCGTACTGAATAATAAAAAAAAAAAAGAAGAAGAAGAAGAAACTAACCTAACAGACATAATTAACCTATTAACAACGATACCTTAAAGCTGCTATTTAGAATCTGGTGAGGTCTGACTTTGGCACCCCCTAGTGGTTTAAAATAAAATGACATCAGACGACAACCCTCAAAATTTCACCACGTTTTCTTGCTATAACCTGACAAAAATCAGCAAAACACAATGAAACGGGGGCGTTTGAGATTTGTTTCGTGCTTGATTTAAGCAAAAATATGTAATCCATGATGAAAGAGTTGACCGAATCGTGTTGAACCAGTGTCAGTCTGTTGCAAAATACTCTATGTATCGTTGCTTCGATACTGCTGCACTCCAAGCTCTGTGACCACAGCCATAATTAAGTTAACGCAACCTCATAAATAATATTACTTTTTATTTGCTGTAAGTTGTCCTGCAAAGTCGCAAGACACCTTTAGCAGCATGTCTGTGCGGCTCTAAATACGCCCCTAGGCGTTTTCATACCTCCAAAACGACACTATTATTATTGTTTTTTTGTTTTTTTTGGAGACTGGACCACACACTCCCTTAGGTAAGCTATTGTCGCCATGTGAAGTATGTGTGTTCCATCCTCAGCCCATATTTTGAGGGAAGCGCCATCACACACGCGTTCCAGTCGATCCATTGTGGGTGTGATAAAATCGTGTAGATGCGTAAAAACCTCTCAGCTTGTGTTAAAGGCATGCTGTGAGTAAAACGTGAGCTTTAGGTTAAAAAAAATAATAAAACATTTCAGTTCCAGAAGCAGTTCATTTAAAGTGATTTGGCCTGAAGGGGGTTTCATGTGAGGACCAGAGGAGCAGCGGACAGGACGGCGTGCAGGTTTAAGAACTTACCTTTGTCAACTGCCTTTAAGTGAGGATCTTCAGCCACAAGACCGCCTGGTGCTCCTTGTGCGTCTTTGATCTACAAGCACATAATGGAAACAGAGAGAGACAAAAAAAAAAAAAACAAGGTCACACATCTGTACACTTATTAGTCCTCGAGTATGACCCGCATTGATGTATAAAGCCACGACAAAAAAGTTTGCGTGTGCGCGCGCACGAGAGACAGCGATTTTCAAAAAAGATCATTTCAGCTCAAGTCCATGACTCTAATATGCACCTCCCAGCAGACACGTAAGACACTGTGCACTTGATGTTGCAAAATACAAGGTTGCTTTCTGTGCTCCGCGAGGCTCCCAGGAGTCTTTGAAAGGCGGTTTAATGATGAAAGACAACATGCCTGGATGCTAGCCTTCTGTTTTAGGTCACAGGGGAAAAAAGAAAAAAAAAAAAAAACAGTAAGAGCCAAAACAATTTTAGGTCTTTAATTTTCTTTTTAACATGCCACATTCATTTAGAGGGATCCAAGTCATGCTGTGCATCCTCACCTCGTGGTAGGTTTTAGGGAGATAATCGCTAAATCCTTCCTCGAGTAAATATTGCTGATTGCTAAGCTGTGGCGGTAAAATATTGATATACCGAACGTCAAAATATTGACATTTATCTCGAGCTGGGAATCTACCTGAGGTTAGAAAAAAAGAATGTGTGTTATATTCTGTTGTTGATGCTTGTAGGCACTGTATTATGATGTGTAAAAGAATAAAAAAATATTGTGCACAGCGTCAATTCTTTCCAGAGCGTTCATGATGCTGAGGGGGACTAAACATGACAAGATTCCCACATATGGGGGCCGAGGAAATATGAGTCTGATTTGAAGACTTGTCGCACGCTGCATGCTGACATTTTCTCTCTTTTTTTTTTTCTTCCCCCCCTTCGCTGGAAACCAGACTGTAAACTCAACTGTGCAAGTGAGAGATGTCGCCAAATGCAATGTGACTCACCTCCTCTGAGGAGAACAAAAACCTGCTTAAGATCGCTGTGACACCGCACGCAGTATTTGTGGTTCTGAATATTTTGACAGATTGGACTGAATGCGAATGTGAAAAATTGTCACGGCTAAAAAAAAAAAGAAAGAACGAAAGAAAACATGTCATTGAGTTACTGTGTTGGGAAATTCTTTTCGAGTAAATGTTACTCCCATGAAGCGTTTCTCGGTTTAGACATGTTGAGGGGAACTTCTACCGATCCGAAAATCATTTCTATTGACGCTGACTCTGTGTTGTTGTCCCTATAACATGCAGGTTGTAGTCATTAGGTCTGTCTCAGCAGGAAAACACACAAAGACTGAGATTATCTTGTTTCTTGTAATAGGTTTCAAGAGTAACCAACATGCATGACAAGTGGTAGGCGGTATACAAAATGAGGCATGCTGCTTCCGTTGTTTGCTTTAGTAATGGTATCTTTAACTACGTTTGACTTAAGTAGATAAAGCAGCAACGTCTGTGGCTGAGAAGTGAAGCCAAAAACTGTAGTTCCTCGAACGGCCACTTGAGGCTGGTTACAGAACAAGTCAATCTCCGTAGGCCTCTATGTTAAAATGTCCAACTTCACGGCAGAATTAAACATGTTTACAGCCTGGTTCAAAAAACTGTTTTGGTATCTATAGCTAATTTCATGACAACAATGTAATTAATCTGTTTAAATTATATCTTGGCTGCTTTGAATGACAGTTGGTTGCCGTTGCAGGTGGCTGATTTGAGCACACAGGTTTCATTCAGTCTGCTTCAGACGATGCACGTCTTGTCAAGGGATGTGGAGATTGATATCACTCTGCAAGACAGAAGTCCATTAGCTTAGCTTAGCATAAAGACTGGGAGCTAATAGCTAGCCTGGATAGCCTGGGGTTAAAGCTCCTGGAACTTTGACATGCCAGCATTTAATGAATTTTAATGAATGAAAGTGCAAACCATTTTACTGTTTGCCTTATTCAAATGAAACTATCTTTAACTACCAAAGTGAAAATGACTGTGCCAAATTACAAATAAAGACTAAATAAAAGGTTTGTTGGGGGAAAAAATATACTCAGCAGCAGATACACAACAAAACAGGTGAGGCTGGAAGCTTGGTGATATATGCACAGGGCTAGCAGGTAAACTGCCGCAGCTGACGAGCTAACTCATTAGCCGGTCCTGCCAGATCTAGCGCTCGTGTTAGGTGCAAAATGCTGACGGACAGTTAAAGAAGTCATTCGCTCATTATCTTGGCAAGAAAGTTTATTTAAATGACGTGTTTGTACCATCGACCACCGTCACATAACTGTCCGCTCTTTTGTGAAGATAATAATCCAGCAGAGGAACATTTGCACGGATTGACTTCACCTCTTTGACCAGACACTCTGACGGTGGCAATTTCAGTTGAATTAGCCGATTTGACTGTGAAGTTTCGCCATTTGAAAGCCTGGCGTGAACAGGTTTGTGCCTGCAAACGCACACGTAAAATACTTATGCAGTATGTATGAGGAGCTCTAAATAATCCATGACTTCTGGACATGGATACAGACCGACAACATATGGAGGAAGAGAAAAGCTGAAGGATATGTCCAGGTGGGTATGATTCTTATTCAGTATTTATACGCATACGGTCCATTTTGGTTATCAGTGGTTTTGATCCACTACAAAAGTAGTGCTATCCTCCTGACAATAGTCAACGCTCACCTCTCCACAGTAGCCTCAACAAGATAAGTCTCCTGCACGTATTGTTGCACTGGCAGAGGCAGAAATAATGGAAGCATCACTTCAAGCTCAGTCCTCTCGGCCTACCTATCTTTTCATGTCCACGTCACTCTCCAGTTCTTGTTTGTTTGTCTGAGAACGAGACACCGGGCGGAGTAAAGCCTTCGAGCGGCCACATGTGCCGCTTCAAGAATTCAGCCGGCGCGCTAAAACAGAGGCGCGCTCTTGAAAACTGTCTGCCTTTGAAGGATCTTTATTCTCTGTTCCCCAGCTGCTGGAGATGCGTGTAACGGCTTAGACATACAATGGGCGCACCGCGGGTATTTGTCCGCCGAGAGCCGGGCCCGCTGAATGAAAACAGGGGCACCACATAGACAGGAAGCGCCTAATTAATTGACAAGCAGATATTTTTGAATTTCTAATCATCAAACAGACTTCATTTTGTTCCCCCACCGCCATCCTCGCCAACCCGTCTTCCCATGCGACTTACTTAAGAGACTTATCTTATAAATACAGCCCTAATCAAAATAAATGACTAAAAGCTCTAAGGGAGTTGAAGGCTATACACATTTACATCAGAGGAACTGATGCAATTTAAATAGCTGCCTGTGCACTAACTTGAGGTTCAAATCACAGAGAATCCTAACTTATGTAATACTTGCAGTGTTTTGGTGTGTGTGTGTGTGTGTGTGTGTTTGTGTGTTGTTGCTCAGTTTGGCAGACCTATATTCATGACAGCCAAGTAGGAGAAACACGGCCTCCTTCTATGTGTGTGTTATGTTGAATTCCCTCAGCAGCATGCTCAGTCGGTGAGTGTGTCATATTTTACAGAGTGTTTCTTAATATTTAATGTGTCACATGCTTTTTGTCTCTTTAAACGCGCCTAACGCGCGTGCCGTCTCTGTCCGCGTTCATCCGCGTGCTATATTTCCCCGTACTTGCTGCTCCACCGTCTTGGGAAGACATTTCTAACAAATAACGTGAGGCGGTGACTGATTGTTGTACCTGGTCAGTGTTGTTTGGCTGAGGTGAAACTTAAAGATGGATGGATCCTCAGGTTTCCCACGAGCCAAAGTTGTGATGGATGTCGTCACCGCCGCAAAGCCTCAACGCGACGGATCGCGCGGTGTGGCCACATCTCTCAGCGTCTAATTCAAGCTGCTAGTGCGGCTTAAACTCTCAGCTTTCAGCTGAACTAAAGTCAGATTTTGGGTCTCGGTGTTCACGACACGGCCGATATCTCTGCTGAGGCACAGAGTTTAATGTGAAATGTGGCGGCCGCACAATGTTTGTAGAGCTCCTAGAACCTCCCCTGCCTTGTGACACTGTTGCTAATGCAAACTGAACTTGACTGTGACATTTGTGAAAACCTCTGCAGAGTTTAACTTTTGGACGGGAGCGCGGGGAGGCGGTGGGTCGATACAGACCCTGCGTAGACCTTTTCCACACTCTGGTTCTCGTAGCTCTTCGGCAAGAGAGGTTGTTTTTCGCGCTTTCCCGAACCAGCCCCGTATGGCTGCTTACCTGCCCAATGATTCGGGCAGCTGAAGTTACTTGGTTGTGATTAGACACGGAGTTCACAAAATTACAACACAAATCAACTTCGAGTAAAAAAAAAAAAGGGGGGGGGGGATAAACGGATCACAGAAATTTCACCGGGATTAACTGCTTTTGGTACAAAATGCTGCCGTCTGAAAACCTATAGGAAGCGAACAAATTGTGCAACTCCATCCTTGTCACTTCTCCCTTGTCACTGTGGATGTAACACTCCAGAGTTTGTTGCTCAATCTGCATCGCCTACAATGCTTTGAAAGTTCCCTCGTACCCTGTATGATAAAATATACTAAGTAAGTCCAAAGTTTTTTCTCTGTCATGCTGTATTCCGCCCCTTCTCCGTCAGACTTTTTGTACCAGTACAATGACCAAACTGATTATATTTCACATTATTCATTAGACGACAACAGATCCTTGGTGGCAGTTTGTGACTTCCCGATGAGGACAGTCTACCCACACAAACCCGAGACACCATTGACACTCCACAGAATCACAAATTAATGCTGAAATGTGCTTTGTTATTATCTAATTGTGGCAGAAAAGAACAGTATTTCAGATCAGAGGATTTGTCATTATTGAAAACCCAAAGTATTTTAAAAATCTATTATTATTGTATAACCGGCTAACCGTGCAGGATCTCATTATTCTATGAGTTTAATTAAAAACTGCATTCTTTTACCAGGCACGGAATTTTTTGCAGTCTGTTTTTCCGTCCCGGTTAAGTTGGCCGTGTTTGAGGATCTGATGCTGGCAGCATTTAAGAGCAGATCAAGGCGGCGCAGACAGTGTGTGGCGGTGTAACCGTGCATATGTGTGCCTGGGAGACGGCGTGTGTGCTCTGCGAGAGGTAAAATAATGACGGGCGAGAACGGATGGCTGGTGATGCTGCGACGGGGAAAGAGCGCCTCATATTTTGGGCCTCAGGCTGGGCAGCTGTGAGAAACTTCTTCCCTCTTATCCTCTCTTCCACTGGCACCCCCACCCTCCCCCCGCCTCCCACTACTCTTCCCTTCCCCTCTGTGGCACTGTTTAAACAGAGGACAAAGACGCCCTGAGTGGTTTTCCTTTTTTTCCGATCCCATACATGGCTGCCGGCGCTTTCCTCTTCTGTATCTCCAGCTCGCAGCCAGAGGAGTGACAGAGTGAGTCATGGTGGTTTTAACAAGTGAATCTTTTGATTAATTTTAATGGCACTTTCTAACGAAAATCTCCTTCCGCTAGGAGAGGAGCTTCCTGCCTGTTACATGTCGTCATGTTTTACTTTCGCGCGGGAGCCGAGATGAAGGAGACCGGGGGAAAAGATTACAGCGATATCCGCGGCGCAGTTTGCACCTTATACTGGATGAGTCACGTCTCCTGCAAAAATCATGTTTAGACTTTGAACAGCGCCGATACAGTCAAAAGGCTATCGGTGATGAATGCTGTGTTTTTCTGAGTAAGTGGGTATCTGTTTGAGAGAGCGCGTGGAGGTAGGAGAGAGAGGAGTGTGATGCCGGTTGGCATACGTGACTTTGAAAACTACAGTCAGCGGTAAATTCATGGACATATGGCAGATTTATGTGTGACTAAGTTTGATGAAAACACACAGTTTCATGAAAACGAGGAGCGCGCACACACACACGGCATCTTTTATACATCACTGGCACCCTCTGCTGCATCCCGGGACACCGGTTCATACAAGAGTAAGAGCCAATTAAAGTTCTTTAATCTAGAAAAATGACTGCGTTTCTCTTTATGTATGCGCGCGTGTTGGACGGCCATCAACGAGGGGGGGGGTAAAAAAGGGAAGCGGCAGCTTGCAGCGTCGCCGTCGCGCTTTCAGGTCATGCCAGTTGGCTTTCCCCAACGTGCGACAGCGGTGAGATCCAGACAGAGCAGGAACAAGGAAAAGAGCAGAAGGGGAGAGAACATGGCAGGCGAGGACTACCACTTCGACATCAAACGAATGTTGTCACAACAGAGCAGCCGAGCCGCCCCTGTTAACTGTGACACCGCTCAGCTGCTCGTCACGCTGAGCAAAAGCAAGGTGGAAACCTACTGTAAGTCAAGCAAGCGCGCTGTTTATTAAATAAGAGAGCGGGGGAGAGAGCGGCGATGCCTCGGCGGCGGTGGCGGCGGCAAAGTGAGCACACTGTAGTGTTGTCAAATCTTCGTAAGTAGCGTGGAAAGGCAGCATTTTCTCATCCCTCCATGAAATTGAATGTAGGAGAGGGAAATGAAGTGTGCCTTCCAATAACAGTAAAGGCAATCACTGAGGCTTGTACTCGAGAAATATGATATTGAGAGGCTGGCGCCGGAGTTTGAGTAGCACTGAAAGAAACAACAAAAGTGATTATTTGGTGGTCTTATTTTACGGTTGATGCAGCACATTTCGATAATGTGCAGCTGCGGGAAGGCTGAGGTCAGCTTAAAAAGGTAAAAGCAGATTGAATTGTTCTACATTACCGGAAAGTCACTCGAAGGGGTGACAATTCTGCTGCAAAGACAGCGCTCCCCTTCTGATCGTTAAATCTAATTATTAATGCGAACATCAAAAGTTGGCAAAAGAGGCGCAGTTGAGTTTTTCTGTGTGATCTCAAGAGCGTGTAATCGTATCATTAGGTGCTATGAATGTTGCAGTCTGTTCAAAAACAGATTTGTATCCATATGTTGGCATTTTAGCTTTAACGGTATCAGATGGAAGTTTGGAGAAAGAGCGAAGAACGATCAGCAGGCAGACTCCCTCCCGCCTGAAAAGAAATGTTTTCTGTGACAGAGGGAAAACGGGAGGGGAGTGTCAGGAAGACAGACCAAAAAAAGAAAGGCTGTCTCCTAGCGGACGCCGGCGTACGCTCCTGTCAGTCGTCATCGCGTGCCACTCTCCCTGCTCGACGCGGTGAAACTGAGGCAATGCGCCCCCATGAAATATTCACCAAAGTTGTCTTTGCTTAAAAAGAGAGGGGAGCGAGGGGGAGTAACAAATGTGCTGTGATAAAAAGATGGATGGAGAGTCCCCTAAATGCTCTTGATGTCAGGTTTGCTTAGGCCTGTTTACAGAGGGGGGTGGGGGTAGGACAGGGAGACTAGCAGGGGGTCCATTAAATGTTCACACAAATGTACCCCTAACAGCACGCCACTCTCTAGAGCAAAAGAGCCCCCAGTCTCCAAAAAAAAATTCAGCTGCACTCTAAAAATCCGAGCGTGTGCTTGTACTGCTGACGCCGTCGGCTCTCGCTTTTTCGGAAAAAATATTTTAGAGATGAAAGACAATTCCTTATTTTTATCGTTGAGGTGAACTTGCAGTTATTGGGGGTGAATTACAAAACACTGAATTCATTGGTTTCAACCATGACACACTCTGACATTTGCAACTATGAACTGAGCTGGGTGTTTATTGCTTTTCTAACCGGTGATATCTACTCGCAGATATCAATGTGCACACACTTTGACCACCGAGGCCAAGCGTGGTCTTTTTGTGCCCATAGGAAAGTGGAAACTATGATGGACACTTTCTTTGACGCTCAAAATGAAATGTAATGTGCGGGGCTTGGGCTTGGGCTTGGGTTGCACAAACCCTCCCCGTCTTCTCAAACGTTATTTACTGTAACTAAGGTCGGCAGTAGTCTGACAACCCTTTGACAAGGCAAGGCAGGGTAGGTTAGAGTCATATAAGATTAGAGAAAAGGCTGAATAATTAGCTTCTAATTAGGCTGTATGAAGGATGCGGTGATTCATTAGCATGTTTGCTCTGGAAACAGAAAAGATTGTCATGGCCGTTGCTTTCGTGACGGCTGCCGTTGCCGGGATGAAGTGCGGAATGAAAAAACGCCATTAGCCACGGCAGCTACTGTGCAAGGCTTCAGCGTAAGACAATCAGGCCTTTGTATCTGTGGGAAAAGGTCGAATCTGTCACCGGTCTTAATGTAGCACATTCTACAATACACTGCTTTTTTTTTATTTAGACATCTGAAGAAAATCAAAGAATAACGTAAGTGAACTGGACACACGGCTGGAATGGATGTGACAGACGTACGGAAACTGTGACGACCTCAAATGTCGTACTGATGTTTAAGTCTCAGCAAAGCTCAAAGATATGATAATAATATGATAAAGTTAAAGTTATAGTTATTTTTCTCAAATCGGGTTGTCGTTTTGCACAGAATTATGAATAAACCAACTCCTTCACACCAGCAGAACATAAAAAAAAAAGTGTACAATATGATAAAACGATAAAATATCCAACAAACAGTCGTAAAAGTAGCAGTAACGTCAAGGGCACGTACGCATCACACTCTGTACTGCATCGCACCTTTATAATAAGAGCTCTGAGTGCATTGAACATTCAGCCTATCCTCATCTGGAAAGCCAGAAAAGAGCTTTTATGTGCTCCAAATTGTCATATTTACAGCTGAAATTATTGTTCCAAGGATTTCCAAACAACCGTGCTTTTCAGCGCCTTTCATCGCGCACTTACATACTCTATAGATGTGGCTATAAATAAATAAAGTGCTGCCTGTATAGGCCTAAAAAAAGACGCAGGAGTTTGAACACCCACGTACCTTGCGGGTCATGTTTGGACACCTCTGTCAAAGCCTTCTTGCTTAACATGTGACTGGATAACAGTCAGAGAAAAGGTAATGATGTGGTTGAGAGAAAAGAGCGCTCAAGGTGTCTCAGAGGAAAGCAACCTTTTTTTTTTCTTTTTTTCTTTTTTTAATACGTACAGTTATTTCACCTATTTTCTAATCTTCGTGTTTGACCCCAGGAAGACTGGCGACTACTTTGTGGAAGCTAATAGGGATCCACATGAAGGCTGATCACATGCGCTAGGAGCTCCTGTAAGTCTTAAAACGGCAATCAACATTTTTGAAGCGTCTTAGATGCCCTTCACATCCATCTCACAGGACAGGTATGCCACTCCTTTGTTACTCCACTGATCTGTCTGATGTCAACAGGTTAGTCCTGATCAGGAGAACAACCTTAAGGACCATCATCTATGGCTATATTATATAATATATTTTATTTAACAGGAATGCATTGGGCATAGGTTTTTAAAGGGTTTCTATTCTCCAAACTGAGGTATCAAAAGGAAAGGTCATACTTCTTCAAGCGTGGTGCATATGTGCTGTTCAGCTGCTAGCGGAATGAGTGATGTGAAAACCAAGGGCTCTAAACCTTACAAAGGCAGCGCTGCATTTGGGATGACTTGCCATTTTATTTTTAAGACTTCCTTTGCTATGTCAGAGAAGAGAGCATTACAGTAATCAACCCTGCCAGCAATGAAAGGATCCACCTGTAACGGGAAAGGCATGACTCCTGCAATCATTCTAAAGTGGTATGAGGGGGGGAAAAAGTGGCACTTTTTGGGGATATTTCTAATGTGGGCGTCAAAATTCAAACCTGTGCTACTGCTAACAATAATAGTGCAAGTAAATAATTTCATTTCGAGTACACATGTGGTGTTTTCATGAAAAGATGAGGGGCAGGCGTGTTTTATGATTCACATTCTATGATGGAGCAAGCCTAAGAGAAGCCAGGCGCGTGATGAAATCTAATCTGAACCCCAATGTTTTTTCTTTTTTGTCTATGGAAATGACGAGCGTCTTATCGACAGAGAGGGTTATTTGAGCAGATCCTCGCCGTGGCTTAGCGAAGGGACTCAATCACTGCTGCCCAGCGATAGGCCTCACTTTCGTCGTCTCCCTCTCTCATCTTTCTATCTGGAGCAGCGGAAATGAAAGGATGGTATCTCGCGCTCTCTGCGTTCTCAGTTCAGGAGACAGAGAGAGACAGAGAGAGGGGGGGGGGGCACGGTCATTTTCTTTTAGGCCTTAGCTGTCAGGCGGTTTATAAACCTGTGCTCTGTATGAAATATGGGGGCAGTTTTAGCGACTCTAAATTAACACAGACTCAAGAAAGGAAGGTATTATGAGGTTATTTGTGTTCAGGCTGTCAAGATAGAATAGAACCGTGAGATAAATCGAATCACACTCTGGTAACTAGAGGAACATCATCACGTCGAGTCACCAAGGGCTACATTTAGACCTCTGAAGTAGTCGAGCTTTTGCAGATTTCGGGCAAAGGAATTTTTTCTAATTTTGTGCTTATCGTCTCCTTGTCTCTATATCTTTTCTGGGAGGGAGGATACCAGTGCTTTATTTCCCTATGTATATCTATCTAGTCATTGTTATTAAGTTGTTTTTAAGCAACCAGTGGAGAGGTTTTGGGTATAGGTCAAAGAAAAATGACACAGGGAAAGGCCATTACATTTCTTCCTCTGGGTACCAGATTTTATGGCAATCCATCCGATAGTTGTTGAGATATCTCAGTCTGGACCCAAGTTGTGGTCTAACTAACTGACCAACCAACCTACAGGCCAACACTGGCCTCTATAGAGCCATGCTGCTTGCATGGTTAACTGGATGGATATGGATACTTATTGCTACCAAGGTTCCAGCACCACCTATTTCACAAGGACAAGTCAATGAATCTTTCTGTCCCAGTTTCTGGTGTAACTAGGATCTAATCCAAGGAATAAAGTAATGAAGAAGTAAATGATGAAGGCATTTAGCTAGGAGAAATGAAAACAGAATGTAGTGTAAATGAAGAACGATGGAGCTTACCTTGACACTGTCTCCCTTTGTCAGGACGTCCCAGAGTGTGTGTCGAAACTTGGTGAGGTCCATCTGATGGCCACCTCCCAACAAAGCCTAGGGGGTAAGAGGTATGAGTCATTTTCAGATACTTTTTAATCGAAGTATGAAAAAAACACTTTGCCAGAATTCCTTTTATGGATTTTAGCTCGACCTTTAGCACAACCCAGTGCTATTACCATAATCAAGGAGCTACAGCACCTCCAAGTTTCATCACCACTCATCCACTGGATCCATCAAACAGAGCACAAGCAGTGAGCATTTACAATTCAATGTCACTCGCCGTTATTCTCAAGACTGGAACCCCACAGAGGTGCATACTGCTTATCTACACCCTCCATACAAACGACAGTCCAAGTCCACCCACCACTACCTTCTGCTTTAAATGTACAGACGGCATGGCCATCGTCACAGTGCTCTATCAATATTGCATATCCCACTTTGGCACATGGTGCAAAGATAACTCTCACCCTTATCATGTCTCAGAACCTAAAGAACTGCTCTTTAGCCCACTCAAAACACTGGTCCGCAAATCGCAGAAGTTGGCGTACACCTTCAGTTATCGTGGCGACCTCGGTTTTAATCAGTATACCAGTGACACGCAGAAGCATTGTTACCAGAGACTTGCAGCCATCTGTAAATTAAAGCACTTGTCCAATCCAATCTTCATTGAGCCACCTCTTCTACATGGTGCCATTTGTTTTTTCCCACATCCTTAAAGTCATCAATGTGAATACGCTCTTTAAAGATAGCTAGCAAAGTAATTGGTATTCCCACCCCAAACTTGTCTGATTGTATCACCTCATGAAGGTTTCACAAAGCACTCACAATCACACATGACCCAGATCAGTGCTCTAACCCCTTTCCTTCTGGGTCCAGGTATCTGCTATCAATGGGCAGAAAGCCTTATTTTAACATGAGTTAAGTTGCTCGAAATCCAGTCTGTGGTCTTGAAGAGAATCCATCGTTGTATTTATGTTGCGTGACAGCTGTAATGAAGTGTCCTGGGGTTTTATTTTTTTGTATTTTTTAACAATACTGCACGCCTCCTTGAGGAAAAATAAACTATCCATCTAACCAGGCAGTTGAAAACAATCAGTTATATAGTCAAACAGCATACAAAACACATTCAATGTGCAAATGCACTATATGGGCCCAACAATTGTCTAGAGCTCTGTATCTTTACAGGCACTCAACATAAAATGCTTTTTCTTCTGTCATAAATTCTTAATACAACCTAATACATGACCTGCACCACAAGTGTACACATCTCTTCAAATCATGTATACATTCTGACACATATCTTGGGATGCACACAATCTTGCATCTACTGCAGAGTGCCTTCTGGCCCCACAGGTACGGGCTTATAAAAAGTCCATTACATAACTGATAATAAACTGCACACCATCCATCTCCCATTCAGCTCACCTCCCAGTAATCCCCGCTGCCATATCTGCTTATCTATTCAAGTCACTCTCTCATTAAATCAGCTTTTACAGCCAAACGTAAGAAGTTTACTGCTTATAGAAGTCAAATACCATTAATCACGGAGAGGGCTGTAGTTATACGGATAAACTGCATGTTTTAATTCACTGGAGGACAAACACATCATTCCTCCTATCTGAATAAACTCCTGTAGAAAAAAAAGGAGGGGGGGAGAAATTGACAAACGAATTAATCTGCTGTCTTTTGCCTGCTGAAATGGAAGTCAGTGAGGCGGTACATACCAGTGGATAGCCATCAGTCACAAGACCTTGCGCGAGGCCCGAAAGAGCCGAACGCGATGCTGCTGCGCACTGGGAGGTAAAGGATGGGGACACGGGGATGGAAGGTGGTGCAGCTTTCAGTGTTTATTCATCTGAAACAGTGTCCCCTGGAAGCCATTTTGGCAGCGATGTATCACAGCAGGCACTGACCTTTAGATACTATGCACAATTAAGCTAAGCTAATAAACACGACTGCGGATCTGGACATTTGGACTGGAAGGCAGGTGCTGCGAAAAGTTCTTTTCTGCATAGGTAGTCTTTTTAAAAAGAAAATTGAAATGTGTTTGTCTGAACCGCATACAAATTACGCCGCGCGCGCTGAGAGGAAATGAGCTGAATGCTTTATTCGAGGCTGAGGTTCACAGTTTGTTATGCAGGGTTCAGTCTTTATCTTTTGTTACTGGTGACATGGGCTTTGTATCTTGAGGTTGACCTTTGTTGGGGGATAAACAAAATGATGGCTGTATAGTTAGATTCTATTGTGACTGAAGAGTAACTGAAATAATTAGTCGATTCACCTGAAAAATAAATGAAAAAGAAAAGTCAAAGACTCATGCTGGTTCCAGCTTCTCCTTTGAAAGGACTCTGAAAAGACTTTTCTCTTCGTTCACTTATGTTGAATTAAAAATGTCTTTTTTGAATTGTTGGTTGTAAAAAAAAAAACCAAACATGTTCAGAACTTTTACTCGGCATTTTTCACCATTATAGACTAAACTAAAAATCAATCAATCGTTTAAAATCAACCATAGTCCCGGCCCTGCACCGTAGGTTACTCTGGTTCTGTTCGGCTTAGCAGTTCACCCATCGAAATAATCATCTTGGCCAACAGTTTAAAAGCATAAAGAGGACGGGGGGGACCTTTTCCACTCTGTTGGTGTACAACTGTAACGAGCTTTGAGCCTGTCAATGTTAATTTAATGAAGTAGAAAAACAAAACTAAGTCTAGCTGACAACAAGGGAACACGGCGTTGTTTGCAGACCAAATTGCGGCAATCGTGAGTGAGGAAAAGAAAAAGAAAGAACTGTAACTTTAAGCGACGTTGCATATAAATCCTTGTGGTTATACTGCACATTAAGCATGTACTGTTTTTATTTGGCAGTGCAGTCTGTAAACTGTATCTTAACTTCAATTTCTGGAAGATTTGACTAACTGTTACGTGACGATTCTCCAACAGTTTTGACAAATGCGCTCTATAGTTGATTTAGTCAAACGAACACGGGGGCTGATAAAACAGTATGCAAAGATATTGCCTTGCAGAGAGAGAGAGGAAAGATCAAATAACATTGTTACATACTGCGTTATGTTATTTGATAGATCCAGCTGGTCCCAGAAGCACAGTTCTACAAATACCACTTATATCCACCTGGCAAGAGAATATTGGGTTTCTAGTCAGAGTTATGAAATGCATCACCTTGCAAATATGTGGAAACAGCACAAACAAAAAGATGAGACATTTATTACCATGAAGCCCACACAACTGAAAATATTACCACTCCCACGCAGTATTAAAGCACATACAGCATGTGTGCATACTGAATGTACGCAGGAAGTCACGTATGTAATAAAGCTGCCAGCTACTTATGTCGGTTTGCCTCATCTAAGCATCTCTGTCACTCAACTCGGGCTTTTAATCCTTTGCTCAGCCGAGCGCCCGGCGACGAATACAGGCGCAGAGCATGTTGTCCAGATAGAAAAGTACTCGCCGGTGATCCCCTTTCAGGCCCTTTGACAGATGAGGACGGAAACATCGACCAAAATAATAGAAGTCAGAGGCAGATTTCCCAAGGTAACGAGAACACTGGTCATCTTAGCTGATACTGAATGGTACATACAATCCCCGGAGTCCAGAGGTCCAATTTGAAGCCCAGATGGTTTTCACTGAAACCTTTCCTGGTAATTTCAGCCAGGACCCGTTTCTGGAACAAGCGAGTCTCAAATCTCAAGTTTAATTTGGCGATGGGAGATTATTCAGGCAAACCTGCAGCCGCTGCACTTTGTACCGCGTCCTTCTACTACACCACGGCGGTGGAAAACTAGATACCAGGCTATGGGAAATAGCTGTAGTCGTGTGAATGATAACGTTGAAATGTCCCACCAAATATTAACTTGTCAATAAAACAAGAAACGCATAATGACACCAGGCGACTGAGGGGAGAGACGTCAGGCTATTTGCTGACAACTTATTAAAATGGAACTGGTTTAAAGTGAGATTTTAACAAACTGAACGCATGTTTACAATAATTGGTACTTAAGCATTAATTGATACATCCCTGAAGCTGATAAGCCACATAATAATCTTGCAATGTACCAGCCTGATTAGGCCACCTGAGGCAAAGTAATTAGGTAGAAGCAAAATCAAAGTTAATACTGTTTTTGACTCACTTCACTTGTATCTGAGGAGGCATAGTCTTAAGGGAAATACTGATGCAGCTGAGCTTTCAGCTTATCCTTGTCATTTCTTTGCTTGTACACACCTTATGTTCTGTCAGTGGAGGTAGAATTCAGCGTTTTTAGACTGAACTTCAAAAGAGGCTTGGCTCGGGCAGTAGGAATAATCGCTTTTCAGGCAACAGCCTTACATATTCAATGGTTCCAGCTTCTCCAATGTGTGGTCTTGCTGCTTGTACGTGTTGTCTTGGACTATTAGTCAAACTAAACAAGTAAAAGTGAAGATAAGTACTGACGCATTGTAAACAATTTGTGGATTCATTAAAAACAGAATTTGAAAGGAACTGTACTTATTTTCCATCCAATAATGCAGCTATCCATCACATTATCACAGTGTTTCATTTTAGAAACATTCAATTGACCCCAGAAAATAAGAAGCATATATGGGGGGGGGGGGGGGCTAAATCTATAACCTAAGGTGTAAACATGTTATTTTCACAGCACATTAGCTCTAAGTCTACTAGAGCGGCAACGATAAGCGGCAATCAAATAATAGCTTTAGTAATTTCTTAAGCAAAAAAAAGCAATTTAACTGATTTCAGCTACTCTTATACCCTTATCTTCTCTTTTGCTGTCGCAAATAGTAATTAGTATGTGAAGCTAATTTAAGGATTTACTGTTTCATTATGTAATAAAACGTTTTGGGAAACATAATGCCACCTGGACTATCTCTTATATCAACATAGGGAACATTTGTATTGTATATAACAGCAGAATGTTGTCAGCCAAGACAAGGACAAATTTCTTTTTTTATGTTTTTCATATATTTGGGGTGATGTGGATGGATAATGGCATTTTTCACCATTTGCTTGACACTTACGGGCAATTAACAGAAAGATTAAAGTTTACACTGCAGAATAAAAACAACTTGAATGCTACAGAGCTGTATGTTTCCTAAATGACAAGTTGTCCCCGTGGCATTTATTTACCTGTGATAACTTGTCACCGTCGTCGGCTTTATCTTCATTTACAGAATGACACCAAGCATATTCCCGGCAAAGCTTGATTTCAGCTTTTAATGATCAGGTGTTGTTGTTAGATTCTTTAACCATGCTAATGAACAGTGCATTTTTTTCATCCCTTAGACAGATGGATCGATATATAGCATCGTATCAGTCTATATTTTGCTCAGTATCCGGACCCAGGGAACATTTCATAAAGGCCATAGGGTCGGCTTATCACGGAGCTAAATGCCAATGTAATTATTAGTGTCTGGAGATAGTGGAAAGGGAAGCACATCCTGCGGCAGTACACCATATTTAATTAATGAATGTCACTCTGTGGAGGGGAGCGAGGGGAGTGCGTGAGAAAAGAGAAAGAGGCGAGGAGGCAGGGAGTCAGAGTGACAACAATACTGATCCTGACTTAAGTGCACAGGCAACACAACCACACCGGGTACATGTGGAAATGCACTCTATGACAAACACAGCGGACTATTATACGAGCATGAGAACATGAGTATAATCAGGTTTAACCCTTGTTAGAAAACACGCAACTAAAGAGACACAGGAAAGTACAGCGAGTGATTTCAACCCTGTCTCCTGCAAATTATGTTCATAACCCTTCCCCCCTGCAGATAAACGCTAAGGCTGTGCTCTGTATTAGCCGCTATTTGTATCCAAACACAAAACACACCTCGCATAATATTTCCTGAAGTATTTCTCTGAATTATGTTTTCAGCTTTTAACTCTTTAACCAGCTGCCGCTCTCGGATGTTCGGTAAAACACAGACGCGCTCCGGCGCACAGAACTACCAACTGCGAGCGTGGGTGAAATGAGCTTTCTTCTTGCTTTTGGAAGCATTTGATGGCGGCTGATGACAAATATTCGGGGTGACAAACACCAACTTGAGGATCAGCATTTATCTTTCCCTAATCCTACAACACAAGTCCATCACACCTCCCCCTACAATGCTGCGCTTCATTGCAAAGGAACCTATACTAGGCGGCGGTAACGTTAGGATTGGAAAAACAAATTAGTATGGTACGATCATTTCTAGGAAGTGTTAAAATTGTTGTATTGGAGCGAGATTCTTGGGAGAAATTAATTATGGAATTCCGCTCTTCCCTGGGCGTCGCCTTTGATGCGACTGACAGCTTCATTAATTAGCTAGCCGGACTTGAAAGAATGGCGGTTCGTGGAATATATCATGAGTGTAGTTTGTCATTTAGCTGGATTCGCGCCCATAAAAAGCAGTTCCTGCAATTCCAAGTGACAGCAAACCATCATTGTCCACAAAGGAGATTTCAACCAGGCATCAAAACCACTGTTACAGGTGGACTAGGTTATGTTGAAGTCCACCCTAATGCTTTTTTCCTTTCCAGTCTAGCACTAGAACTGCGTATATTTCATTATACTAAGTATAAGCTTATTGGAGTTAGTTACAGCCTCGCCATACAATCAATGCATTGGATCTACAAGCCCAGACTATAGCCTGCCTCATCACTGCAGTAGGAATCCTGCTGATAAGCGCGCTCTTTTGTGCAAGAGACCAATGTGGATCTACAAAAAAAGAAGAAGAAACTGAACAGAATGTAAAAGAAATCTGCATACTAAAATAAATATCTCCTAGCATTTCATAGCATTTCGGCGTCCGATGCCAGTTCGACCCAAGTTTGCTGAAATAAATACAAAGACAAGAGAGAGGCGCACGCTCGTGCCACTGCTGCTCGGTGACGGAAGTCTGAGTCCTGTCCTACTTTGGTGAAGGTCAGAGGGGTCAGGTGTCCTGTCTCTTTGCTTTTCCTGCTGTCAGGGTGTATGCACACAACAGGCAGCTTGTCACACAGGACGCGAGCTTCCGCGATGCCGCCTCCACCCCCCCCCCCCGCGCTTTCTTTTTTTCGCTCCTTGCCCCACTCAAATCACAACCCCCTATCTCGAAGTGCTACTTGAGTCATGACTACACCTGGGACCCCTCTCGCCTCAGTGCCATTTCTGTCATTGGATCAGCTGCTGACTCCAGCCCCTGTATCCCCCTGTCTTTTGTTCTCTGCCCACGTATTAACTCTGAACTGCCTGGAGAAAAGAAAAGGAGTTGAGGCAGCTATGAAAAAAGAAAATAGATCAAGGTCCTGGAGAGCTGCAAAAAAAAAAAGATGATGTCTCTAACTGTTTCTTATGCAACAATTTCTATCCCTCTCACACATTTCTTCTGAAGGCGACACTCCTCGGCACACAGAAGTGGGTATTCTTGTTTGGAAACAATAGCAGGCGTGCTTCTGAGGCAACTGTTAAGCTATTGCAAAGCAGATGCTTTTTTCTCTCGCCAATCAATTTAACACCTACACCTCCCCTCTCCTCCTTCACGCTGGCTTTGGCTCATCAGTTTTAAATGGCACAAGGCTTTCTCGCATTGTTCTTTTGACTTACTCGGAGGACAAGAAATGTCTCTGCCGAAGTAACAGCCCTAACAAGCCTTAATCACCAATAGGTTGGGTCAGCACAGCGAGGCAAGAATAAAGCACTGCAAGAGAGGATATTAAAGAAAACAATAACAAATTGTTGCGGTATGTGAAGATTCGCCGCTTTCTTAGACTTTTGTGGAGGCAATTACAATTCAGGGAGTCTGTAAAAAACAGGATGAAGATTTGGAAACAATTTTTTTTTTTTACCCCTCCTCTGAATCTCGCACTAGACAGAATTGCGAGGGAAAAAGCCATCTGTGTCTGACTCTTATCCCTGGCTTCTCCGGAGCCTGGATGAGCCTGAGCCAGCAAATGTCAGTCGGATAAAGACCAAGCCTGACAGACAGACACAGGAGTTTTGTCATTCCGTGTGTCATCCCTTTGCTAGCAAGCCCAATCTTTGCCGGTCTCAAAAGCCCCGAGATGATGGGGGGGGGGCATTCTCAGGGTGAACGTCAGGTTGTGTAACTCCTCCAAGTGCCACAAAAGCTAAAAACGTTGAGGACGTGCACTATTCTGGTGCCCCTGCGGCCTTTGAGAGCTTTCATTATTGTCTTATGTGCTGTTGCGGGTGGTGGTGGTGGTGGTGGTGGGGGGGGGGGGTCACCATGGAAACACAAAACACATCAACTGTTTCTCCGCAAAGCACACGAGGTTCATCAGCGAGATTTCCAGGACTCACCGATCCGTCTGAAGTCTGATGTTTCTACATGAAATGCAGAATTCCTGCTAGTCATCTGTGACCAAACGCAGTTCAGGCTCCATTATTCGCAGGGTTTGCGGGGGCAGTAATGACCTCGGTGAGGGGCCGGGCAATAATTCAGTGTTATTGTTTAGTAGTACATTGATTATGTCATGTGATCTTTTAAATCTCAAGTTTCAAGTATTAGTTTAACATGGCTGAGGAGTTTTGTTTGACGTGTCGCTCAAGAGTCGAACAGAGTTTATTGCGTCGAACGTGAGTTTGATGTTTTAGGGTGGTTGTGCTTACACTTGCAATATCTCAATACATATATATGTATATCAATATTGGTGAACTAAATTCTCCTATTTTTCAACCCAGGTCATATTCTCATGAATGTGGCAAAGATCCCCATTCTGCAAATCTGGGGAACTGCTTTCTGTGTTTACTTTCTCTGTTTACTCAATTCAGAGACAAGAATTCCAAATGACTCATGTAAAATTTATTTGGCTTGCACTATGTTTTTTTTTTATTTTTTTTTTTTTAGCAGTTTTCAAATCTCTACAATGAAGTTGCAAAGTTAATATGATCCATAGCCAGAATCATGACAATAACCGGGCACGGATACGCCCACGTGCAGCGGCCGTGGGGTTTGAAGTTGTATGGGAGGACTGACCAAAACAGTGACAGCGGACGTGGTCGGTGTGGTTTCGGGGTAGGACTATAGTTGGATAATAACATAATAAGTTATGATCCTTAAAATGTTCATTAAAACCAAACACCCTTTTGGATACTATTCATAATCAACACATCTACAGAAATAGCCATTAAATGTACTTGTTTGAAATTTCCATTAAACATAGATACGGATGAAATGATGCAGCATGTGAGCATTACAATTTAATTCATCCATACTCGCCTTACTACTTACTAAATTAGCACTAGCCACCAGCCAAACGCTGGTCAAATATGCAAGTGGCCTGTAGATTTGGCCAAAAACAAAAAAAACTTCATTTTCAAACATCTTCTAATGCTGTTGCTTTGCATGCACAAGCTTGCATGTGACGAAACACGGAGGGGCTTTTAGTCTAAAGGAGTCACACTAAATGTATTTGTCGAGCCCTAACTGCAGTCATTTATCAAAAACGCACTCGACGACAGCCTGCGCGCTTTCAACTTCTCAGCGAGGTAACCAGCTCCTGGTACAGAGCTCTGCTGTGAGTGAAACTTGTCACAGACTGCAGCTGGAGTTTTTCTGACTGACAAACAACGCCGGCTGGTTTGGTCACACGGTTCCACCTCTGATGTATTTCTGGTAAAGTCACCGCTTGTTGTTACCACGAGTAACCAGAGGTGTCGCCATATCAACAAGGACTAACATCTTAAAGGTCCAGCGTATAAGATTTAGGGCAGAACTCTTTTTGTTGTTCTTAGAATACTTTCATATCCAACGCCGACGCCATGGGTGCTCTTTCAGAGTCCATGTCTCTACAGGAGCCTGCAATGGACACCTTAAACACACCATACATTCTCTTTTACAATAGGACGGACTGCAATCAACTCCACCATTTACTTCCACACACTGGTCCTTTAATATCATGCTACATCACCTTCCTCAACCATACAAAAATCAAGATGATCATCTACTTCTTGTCATTAGCATGAATTAGGAATAACCCCTCTAAAATGAAATATTGCAGGGCTTATCGCTGCTAAAACATCCTTTGTGTTCCTCCGTTGCGATATTAGATCAGTGATCAATGCATTCACCTGGGAGGCATAGATTGTCCCAGAGGAAGCCGATGTCTATTCTCTGCGGACGTCGCCTGGTAGCACAATGTGTACCTTGTTCCTGGGAGCTGCAGTTACACAGGTGCAACATCAATAGTATTTGTCAAGTGGTTAAAGCTGATAAGAATACAAATGATTGCCTTGAGCTCGCTTTAAGGTAGGTTTGTCAGTACATTTTGTGAGACAGACTTTTCAGCGGCGGAGTCAAAGGCGATGAAAACACAGCTGTGTGACTCAACTTTGTTAAGTCTCGTCTCATACGTCGCACTTTTTCTGACATTATTTCTCACATTTGAGGAGGAGCGGGGCGCTTGTGTAAACGGCATTTTGTCGAGAAACAAACTTTAAATGAGAACCGAGGAAAGAAAAAGTGGCAGGTAAACAGACGTCTAGATAAATGAGATGCCTCTTTATGAAAGACTGTCAAGACTCGTAGTAGCATAAAGCGATGCCTCTTCACTCTTCGCTCGCCTTTGACCTCCCGCTGGCTCCATTACCTGTGCCACCAGCGCGACCTCGGGCGCATCCAATCACGACGGTTACATAACAAAAGACGAGTGCGGGGGGAGATTAGAGGCGCGGGGGAAGAGGGCAAGGCGAGAGATTGAGGAGTGTCAGGTGTGCAGCCTGAAACAAACACGCGCGCAAAAAAAAAAAAAGAAGAAGAAGTCTTTCACAGTTCACAGCACGCCCAAATCATTCGTTGTACCCTTTCCTCCTCCTCCTGCTCCTCCTCCTCCTCCTCCCCTCGCTGTCCTCCTATCTCAAAAGAACATGACACATTACAGAATTTTTTAGCAGGTCAGTTTTCTCTACCTCAGCTCTACAAACCGCATATCACTCCACTTCTGGTTTCAGCCTGTCATTTCGCATTATATAACTTGAAAGCACTTCAGCCAGGAAGCAAAAACATGACGCGTGTGATGGGAGGTGATGAATGGTACTGTGGGGGGGGGGGCACAGACAACCCCCCCCCTTTTCCCACCCACCCCATCAGACCAGCTAGCCTCATATACCCTGAAGGCTTTTAACACGAGACCATAATCTTGTTGGAGTACAGAAAATGACATGCAAAACCCGTATATGGCTGCCGGTGTTTACTACCGCGACTCGCGCTCGCCGGCACGTAGCTAATTCTACCATCGAAGTTGCCGAGATCACACGGTGTAAGCCGCGCGTGCTTCACCTTAACTACGGTATAATCCACGTGCAATCACAGCGCGGCGTACACTGTGAAGCAACATCATGGCCTACATCCATACAGTCAGTTCAGTAAGAGTGGAATCCTAAGTACAGCTTAGGTCTGCAGATATCAAACTTCTAGGTTACTCTCAGTGACGCAAGAGCATACATTGCTCCAGAAAAAGACATTGAAAGTTAAATACAGACTGAAAAAAAAAAACAACCCTGCTCTTACAATGCCATCTAGGACTCTCCTAAGAACACACGCACTAAATCCTAGAATCACTGCAAGCTTACAAAACCTCCTTTACAAATGCATGGAAAAAAAAAAAGAGAGAGAGAGGAAATTCTCGGAGGCAGATGAGAATTGTTCCTTTTCCGAACGGGAGGCATCTCTCTCTTTTTCTGTGAGAGCGAGGCAGGAAAGCAGCACCAGAGGCCCAGCCCATGACAAAACAAAGAGATTAAATGACCTGTGAATGTGACTTTCCATTTTTCCATTAGCTCGCACTCAACTTAGGAGGCCTGCTGCCCCCTTCTGGAGGCTGACGAGACGCCACCGAGCAAGATGGCACACTGTGAAAGCCTTCCTTTCTGTTCTCGTGGCTGTGATGCGAATTATAACCTTACAATCTTTTGGGTTAATTAAATGTGCAACTGTTATAATGAGGTTTATATCCGGACTCTGGCAGTTTATGAACAGCGTTGTATGAGGTGTATATTGTGTACACCGCAACGTTTTTAAAAGCCTACGCGCTGATTCAATGTGTGCCACCAAATCTACGTCTTCATTACTGTCTTGGACATCTAGTGAAGATCTTAATTCTTGCCTTTGAGATTAAAAACAAGGAGCAGAAATCTGTCCTCTTGATCTAAAATACGAAAACAGAATGCTAATATGCCCCCCCCCCCCTCTCTCTGAAGTGAGATTTCAGTGTTGGCTAGGGCCAAATGTCAACCAGCCCAAACAGATGGTGTGAAGAGCCGGGCCGAGTGGCTGACCTTGGTTTGTTAGAGACAAGGGGTGGGAGGGCAACGCGAGACGCCGGGTGTTTTTTTTTTTTTTTTTTTTTTGGATTTTTTGTGTGTGTGAGTGAATGTTGTGAACATCAAGAGAGCTCAGTGTTGCTGCCAAGATAGAAAGGTGGAGTCACGTCAAGCCAGCTCGCTTTGCAGGTGCTTTCTGGCTCTGTGGGATGCTATCAGTCTGTCACTCTGACAGAAAATGTCAGCAGTGGATGGATAAATGGTGTAGCAAAGGTTTGTTACTGTTTATAACTGTAATCGTTATGTGGTAAATAATATTTTGACATTTCAAGATTGTTTGTTAGCAATTAATTTGTCCTTCTTTTTTTTTTTTTGGACTGGTTTAAACACCTATCACAATTTCCCAGAGCCGACATCGACATCTTCACTTTACTTACACAACAGTGCGCCTACGTCGTTATCATAGGTTTTTGATGATTGACAACGAATCGACTAATTGTTTCATTGCTAATTACATAGTCATGTGTATTCTGTGTTTTTGACATGGGTCCTTTTCTGAGATCATTTCGTTAAAAGTATCTTCGAGCGATCGGAGCGTGGAAACCACCCCGACCCCATCTGTTCATGAAGACCATGCGTTTTGGTCAAAAGCTCCAGAAAACGCTACAATAAAGTGAAACTGTTTTGTCAACTGCGCAACAATGAACTCTAAAGTCTGAATGAGAGCACAATGCAACTTCAGTGCAGTTTCCTTCCCTATCAAGCGCTGACAAATTGAGTATTTAGTCTTACTGGTGCTACACCAAACAGGGTTTCTTAAAAGGTAGTTATAGACGCCAAAGAGTTCATTATAATGAGATCTTTAAGGTTCTGTTTTTCCCCCTTTGTCCATGCACCACTACCTCCCAACTATACTGTCTTCATTCCTGCCTTGTTACAAACTAATGCCAGCTTCTCCTACTCTATATAAGAACCCCTGGGGTATAGCCAGTATTATTAAACTGTGAAACACGCAAGCTTTCTATAGCCAAAAGCATGCTGTTAATGGGGAATTCCCACCCTTTCATTCACCTACAGCAATGTTTTTCATCTACGTACTTTAAAAAAAAAAAAAAAACAAGTGACATTCCTCCATCTTTGCTCTTTTCTTATCAGCACAAAGAGGTGCTTGAACGCCAAAGGTTCATCAGGGGATTTGTTCATTTCACTCGTTCAAAAAAAAAACAAAAAAAAAAAACATATTCTATATTCGGTCTGTCTCTGTTTCTGGTAGACTGAGTTACAGGCTTTGAAGGGAGGCGGGTGGCTCGTAGGAGCGTAAGTGAAATTCACCACTGCACGAATGCCTATTTCTTGAGAGAAGGCAATTTCCTGCGGCTCTGTTCGCCAAGCACATAGCTACAGTCCGAGCATGGTCACACATCAGTGCCTGTGAGAATGCATTGTCCTATAGTTAATGCCAAAGAGAGGACGGTCCTCTCCTTGCAAGGTTTTGCCAAGAGCTGATTTAGTGCGAAGGCTTCGCCTCGAGTATTGAAATGATATCTCTCCGCGTGTCCATTTAACATACTGATAAAGACGACAACTCGACAAGAATGGTGCCATTTTTCCCGCCAATGTCAAGGCATTCTTCTTGGATACCTATGATTACCCTCTAAATGTGAGTGAACTTGAATCTACATTAACAGCGGTTTCTACAGGAATGGAGGGCCATAACATAATGATAGAATACCGAGGGAGCGCCACGTCAGAATATCCCTTTTCCCTCCCGAGTGGAGTGCCTCCTTTGATCATCAAATTGTTCTCCCGAAAATCCTCTCTGTTCTTGAATTATCTGGGCCGCTGAAGTGGAAACTGAATTTTCAGTGGAGGCCAAAGCTTCTTAAGAGCCAGGAAGAAGAAGAGGGAAACTAATAAAAAGGTGCGAAAATGACACAAATTGAATAAGCGTGCAAAATATATAAATATATATATATATACGGCCCTATCCCTGAGTGTGACGAGAGAAAAGTAATCAAGGTCTTCAGTGAGTACCGATGAGGAAATAACTCCTTTCCTGTCCACAAAACAGCGTGAAAGCCCAGTGTTCCCTCAACAACAGCCTCGGCCTGAAAGGATTTACACATATTTAGGGTACACGCTGGCTGTACGGTGACATAATTGCAATATTTAAGTCTCCAGAAAAAACATATCTCTGTGATAGAAAGGCCAAAGAGGCGTTAACAAAGAATTAATAGATGGTTACGAAGCTGAACCATTTATCTAAATCCCTCCCAGTACACAGAATTAACTCCTCGTACGGTAAAACTGTTGCTGCCCTTGGACCTTGATTAAGGTGCTAACACAGGGAGGCTTGTCAGTTCTAATGTAAATTGCCTGTTAAGTACTGTCAATGGCACCCTGTTTAATTTGCCCAGCTTGATCACCGTTTGTTGTGGTTGCAGTTAAGTACACATTTTCATATTCATGCATATTCATACCGATTCATCCTCCTCAGATGCAGCTGAATTCATTAGGAATGCCTCCCCGTTAGCCGGCAGAAACAACAAATGAGTGCTGATTTTTTTATTTTTTTATTCGTGAGCCTCTCGTGTTGGTTTCAGCTTCGTTGCTGCTTAGGTGGTTCTCCGCAACCGCCGCGTCCAAACAATTCCTCTTGTTAGACGTTTAGCAGCAGGTGAAATTGCCAAGCTAATGCAAGACACACTCCTAGCAGGGCGGAGGGCATTTCTACACCAACCATAAATACAGCTAACTTAATTTGTGAAAATGTTGAACATCTCTGTCAACACATTTTCAGCAATGTGACAACCTACTCACGAGCTGAACTTTTACTGCCCTGCAGTCGGAGAACCCAGCAGACGTTTTTTTATTTCTCTGTGCTCGTGTGTGTGTGTGTGTGTGATTGCGCATACCAATTGCATCTATCGTAGCAAAAAAGGGAACAGGCAGGAGTGGAGGAAAAAATTGAGCTCTAGCCATTTTGTTTACAGCCAGAGATTTTGATATCTGCTGCCTGGTAAGACGGAGGCTCAACAAGTTTAAAGTGAAACAGACAGCCGCATTCTCACACATTGCAGCTCTAGGGAAAAACACTGTTGGGAAACTGTGCTCGTCCTGTTCAGAATTCAAATGAATGTGGAAGGGACCCGGTTGTATGAGTGGAGAAAACGGCGGACCCAGACAGGCAGCCGACCCAAGCAGGATACAAATATCATGCATCTTGGATGTGGATCATTTTTAAATGTGAAATGTGCTAAAATACACGACGTGGCTATGTTGCTAATATTGGATATCTGACGCGGAGAACATATGGATTACGGCGCTAGCTTGGATTTGCAATTTTGATTTGATCTCGCGTCCACCGTTCCGGTACCTGTAGATACTCATTAGTGCACCCAAAGTGTATTAGTCTGCAAACTGTTCCCAACACATGTACTATTTACTCCTGTTTAATGATATAAGACCTGCGGGCCCAGCTGTTTTAGGAAATACCAGCCATCTTTAAAAAGATCTACTTGGCTAGAGTTAGATTGGTTTCACCCTTATCCTTTAAATGATCATCCCCTCTGATAGAAAAATGTGTAGTGTACAGTGTACATTGCCTGGCTACACGCTACTGGTTGTTTTTTTATTAGGGGGTGCATCAGAGTCAGGTAGGACATGGATTGAAGCCTTGCAAAACACTCAACCTCGAGTGAAGGCAATAGCCCCTCACCGCTCTGCCATTTTGGTATAAACTGTACGAGTAAAAGGCAACTTACCATCGCTTCATCCTCAGAGAGAATCCGCTCCTCGTCGTGGACAACCGCCACTTTAGCCTGGACTTCATCCACTGTTAGACTGTCGTGTTCACGGGAGAAACAAAACAAAAAGAAAACAGATGACAGCCGTGCAAGTTCGTATTTTTGTACAATGATGACGAATGTCCCAAGTCCCACACTAAAAAGGCCTTCACCACTTCAACCAAGACCAATATCTTGCTCAGGTTTATACTCCAGAGCGCCTGAAAACATTTGCATTGAACTTGCCCGAGAAGGACTTGAGGAAAACCTTGAGGTAATGAAATAAATATTTGGACCCAAAGCACGATGCTGTGGCTTCACAAAACATGGATTAAGGTGCCCAAGCTGTTCGGAGTTCTCAAAGTTATCAATGAACCGGTCGGTATTTCTGTTTTCCTCTGAAGAAACAGAAAGTTCCTCAGAAAAAGCAGCACTAGCTACTTGGCTGCAAACAAACTGGTGTTTAAATGGATATTTTTTTTTGTTTGAACTCATTTATTAGGTCACTTTGGGCTCAGTCAACCTAGCATTCACTCGGATTCTCCGAGTGGCACACGGCACAATCAAAAATGACACACACCACCCTCTTATCCTGGAACACTTGGCTCTTTTCTTCAGCCATTCTTCCCCGCTGGTGCCTTTCTTCCGGAGGCTCCACCTAAACTAACATTACTGAGCTGAGATAATGACTGCATAGCCAGGATCAATCCCGGGAGTCCATCAAAAGCGGAAGAGCAGGCAAACATACAAAGCGAATAGCTTGTTCCACTACAGAGGATCAATGCTCGGGGTAAGTGCTGGAGAAAAAACAATGACTTTCTCCATTGTGAGGCGGCAAAGAGGATGCGGCTCTAGAAACACGTGTGAAGGAAACTGGCTTTGGCCCCAATCACGGAGGCCATTTATACACACATATTGACCGTGGCATCGTAAAAGCAGGTGCTTTGTAATGTACACCTACAGTGGGTTTGACTGAAAGAGACAGTAATAAACATTAGGGAACTCACTCCCACACACACATACACTTATAATCCTGACAGAAAGGAGGGGATAAAAAGCACAACCTGTTCGTGGGCCTTTGGGAGGCTCCATCATGGTTCATTTCCTGAAGCAGTTGGTAGACTCTATTTATAGGCCAGCATACTGGTACCAGTTAATCCTGCACTGGGCTGCCAACTGCCTGCCAGCTGGCACAGAGGGTTGCGCTTGTGTGTGTGTGTGTGTGTGGTGGTGGTGGTTTGGGATGCAATAATGGTGAGGAAGTCCAGAAGCTACCTTAATGACCAATGTGGGGGGAGATTTTTTTTTTTGTTTCCCCATAGTACAAACTGATCGGGAGGAAACTTTCAGACTGAACCTCGACTAACTACATGTTCTAGATGTGTCTGTAGTGTCTGAAACCGCTAACCTACAAACCACAGGAATAAAAAACATCTCCACAGTTGTTAATATTTGTATTTAAATACAATTATGATTATAATCAGCTGCGTGTTAGCTTCTGACATATTCCTTTATGTGTTTCAGAGTGGATCTTTGTCATGAAGCAATCAGCAGTGGCTAAACGGACACAAAAATGAGATTAGTTCACAGTATAAATGAGAACAATTATCTGTAAATCTGCATTAAAGATAATTAGCAATTCCAATCGAGTGGATTAAGGACGGGGTAGTGTTTTGCTAAGTGTCATTAGGGGCAAAGCCAAGAGCTTTTTTGTACAAGATAAAGAGTCCGCAACGCGCATGCTAATCTGCCTCAAAGTCAGCAAACTGCCTGGCAGTGTGCAAGCATCAGGTACAGCAGTGACTTTGGACTTTGCATTTATCATAACGGAGACTAAATCGAGCTCGACACTTGGGCGCGTTGAGCTGCTGAGCCCTTCAGAAAAAAAAAAAAACGGTGATGTAGCATACATATACAAAGCCTCCACCTCCTGCTTTTTTATTCAAACAGGCATCAATACATGTCCTGCCTCAAGATGTCCGGCTCACCGGATCCCGTTGACTGACGGACTGAAACAATGGCTGTATAGAAATAAGCAGGCACTTGCAGATATTTCAGCTTAGTAATGTGTTTGTTTAAGCGCAGCCCCGTGGAGAGACACCGCTTGGGATGGAGGGGATAGAGTGGATGGATGGAGGCAGAGCTGGGGAGGGTAGGGGAAGGGGATTGGGGGGGGGGGGGGGGGCAGAAGGGCTGAATAATGGTACACATCCAGGCGCAGGAATGCATAAGTGGGCACATAGCGCTCCCTGGAAAAAAATCGCTGCACAAGCACTTCGTCCTTGATGCAGCCATATGTTTTATAGCGCTTTCAGTTTACTATGCCCAGCCCCGCTTCCTTTCCGGGAGAATATGCCCAGTTAGCTTAAGCAGTATTGATTTTTTTTTTTTTCCCTTTTCCCCCCCAGGCGTGGTGTGTGTGAAGGTGAGGGTGGGGATGGCGGTGGAGGAAAAGCATGAAGGGGACAGGCTCATTGGAGATCACGCGCTCTGTTTTTTTTCTGCAAGCCACCAGCAAATTTAAAGTATCTTGCCTGAAAGCAAAATGGATGCCATTCTCTTTAAAGCTGGCAGAGGTTAAACACTGCTCACGACAGCAAGTTAGTCAGCCTGGGTGGCTGAGGGAAAGCTGAAGGAGATTGGGTGGGTGGAGGAGGAGGGGGGGGTGACAAGTGTGTCTGTTGGGACTTGAAGATTAAACAATGCACATACGGCAATGAATTGCTTCTTGAAGTTTTGCTGAGGAACAAATAAGGAGTTTCGCGGGAAAGAGATGTGTGCGCTCAGCTCAGACTGATGAGACTTCGCTGCATCAGAAGTTGAGGTGGAACTAATGAGTTCGGTACATGCGCGTATTGATGTGAATTAGGTACTCGACGAACACCCATTTATCTTATAGCACGGGCGGGCCGCGAGATAAGCGCAAGCGCGAGAGCCAAAAACGCGAGTCATTATTTCAATCCAGCGTTGTGGATCTTCCTTAACGTACTCGTCTCTCGCGTTGTTTCCGTCTCGCTTTGCCGCGTTGGCGGCGCTTCTCTCGAGGAATGCGAGAATTACATTATTCCCCTCATCCTCACTGACAGAAAATATACTTTTTATTCTTTAAACGAAGCTACTTTTTCTTTCAGTGTCGCAGTGTCGTCTATAAAATAGTAAACACTTGCCCTGGAGGAGGTCATTTTTGTCTAATTAGCGGAGGGAAAGCACATTAATCAGCCGGGTTTGCCACTGAAACACCTCAAATAATAATTGAATTTAACATTCATATGAGGAGCTGCAGCATCCCTGGACAGCCCTACTTTCCGAGTTGCTGACTTGTACTTTGTAGTTTATTCTTGCAATGAGATTTAAAATGATTGGAGCACAAAATGTGCTACGGCTGTATTCATTTCACTAAACCTTGCTCATTTTGGCATCCGGTGGTTGAATTAGGCAGTTCAGCTGGAGAAGCACAATGTTCAAGGACGGCAGATCATGTGGTAGAAAAAAAAGGAAACATAAAGCTAGATTTGAAACCTTCAACCTTGTTCCTTTTTAATTTATTTTTTTATTTTTTTCCCCAACACTCCCCAGCCTTCATGCCCACTCTGGTACATTTTTAAAACGGCACAGTAGGAGGAGAAAAGCCCAAACTGGGAGCAAATACGCTTTAAGAATTTCTTTAGTATTGGATTTCATAGCAATTTAAATACTGTGACAGAAGCCTTTTCACCCTGGCAAGAGTAAAATCCTGAGGGAAAAACTGTTTCAGTATAAAAATATCAGTGGTGGCCTATCATCAAACTATTAATACATTTAATATTTCTATTTTATTCAGCATTTTAAACACCCCATAGCTTCTGGTGTTGTTAAAAATGAGCATGAAAACTATGATCAACACGTTAGTTACCTGCCGTCTTTATTGCTGTCCAGTAACTTGAAAATGCTGGTTATTGTGCTGTTCTGACGCCTGAGACCTAAAAAGAAAAAAAAACATATTTGGGGTTAATTCGAAATGACCTGATGTAAGCGATATTTCTTACTGTAAAGTTACGTTGGGTATTTCGCTCTTAAATCACCAATCAGCGCTATAGAGACGAATGCATGTGAATGCAAAGTGAGAGGCAGAGGGGAGGGATGGAGAAGAGGACTGAGCTGGAGTTGGATTTAAAAACATGGGGAGCGGGGCGGGCGATGGTGGTGGAGGTTTTTGGGCAATCAGGCAATGAGTCAGTCACGCTGCGCAAGAACATTTGGTTTCCCTGTAGGAAGGAGAAAAAAAAAAAAAAAAAAAAAAAAAAAGCATGTCAGAGTCCAGAATGCAATCAGGAGGCTTTGTGCTGCGACGGCTGCTATGACAGTGATTTCCCTCTTCTCCATTCATATTCGCAGGCAGATGAAAAGGAGACGCAAAAACTTCCTCGGCCCCCCTTTTCCAGCGAGCATGTGACCCCGACCGATTCATTCTGTGAATCGCATTCATTGGAGTGGGAGGGGAGAGGAAGTTCTCTTATGTTCGGCGCATAAGCGTCTCCCACATCATCAGCAGAACGGAGAATGTAGAAGGGGCAAAGTGATTGGCCCCTAAGTCTGGGGGAAAAGCACTTTACATAATGCTAATTGCGCATCCGCCGCAATTACCTTTCCTTACTAATTACAGAAAAGCTAACTGTGAAATTAGCATTTTTTTTTCCCCCCCGAGTGTACAGTAGAGCACCCGTTTTGTGTGTGTATGTGCTGTAGGGGTGTAGAAAAAATAGAAAAAAGATAAACCCCAGTTCATGAATGCAGCCTGAAATTCCATGCAATTTTTTTTTTTTATTTAATTTTAAAAAGATGCAAAATTTTGACTTGTCACCCACGACATGACTGCGACCGGGAGAAGCCAGATTCCTCCACCTCTGTTGTTGCTTCAGGATTTGCTTGATATTCTTCTGCCACTACACCCAGCATCTGTCATATTAGTGGCCTATTCTTTTGTTTGAACAGCTATTCCCAACCTAATGCTTGACATTCTCAACCCATCCTCTGGTCGCTCCGTCTCGCAAAAAATGAGTGCACAAAGGGGGAAGAGAAATGGTCTCATCCCTGCCTCGACGGCGGAGCCGCGGCTATGAAAAACAACCGTAAGGAGGATGGATGGAGTGGGGAGGAAAGGGAGGCAGAGGAGGAAAAAAGATGGAGTGGAGATGGGGGGGGTGGTAAAAAAGGTAAGAGGAAGGTTGGGGAGGGGGGGGCGGATGTGGAAAATAAGTGAGGAGAGAGTGGGAGGGTGGAGAAGAAGAAGAAAAAGAGAGAGAGCGACAGAACGGAGGTTTAAGACGTCGGTTCTTTAGGCCGATGGCACATATAGGGGGCTATGTTTACTAATGGACACCATCACTCATCCACCCATGTTGCCCTGGCGATAGCACAGCACACTCGTAAAATAAGAGAGGCACAAAGAGAACAGAGAAAATGGAACATATCAGCAGGAGACTGCAGATCTATGCCTCGGCTACAGACCATGTTATCCACACAGGCATTTCTTTATTATTGTACCCTCTGCACGCTGAAGGCTAAACACACACACACACACACACACTTTGCTTCCAGTATTAAGCAATATTTGCAGACAGGAAATTACCCCTTTCTCTGTGAAATGCTTTGAGATGGAAATAGATCAGAAGGCTGCACGCGTCGCGATGAACTTTTACTTTACAGGGAAGAAGAGACTTCGTAAACATGGAGACAGAATGTGCAAATAAGTGCTTTAACCTTAAAGGGTGCGTCGGAGGGGTTTTGCAGCATCGGATTCTGCGCTCAGAAAACGTCGCGCCACAATAGGAGCAGTGCGGCGTGCAAGATTAACGGCTTACTGATTTAAATGTGTTCATGTGCCTTTTTCTGATTTCATCTTGTTCTCTGGATACGTAGAAAACACAGATCATGAACTCAATTATATCCAGCAGCTGGCTTTAATGAATTCCCATCAAAACAATCTAGGTTTTATGCTATAGCATGGGACAGTGGATCAGAGTATGGGTGCCTGCCGTGAATGTCCCCACATGGTGACTTCCTTGATCTTTGTAATGGACTGTACCTATATTCCGAACACTCAAAGCTCTTTGTACACTACCCATCTCAGATTCATACAATGATGGCATTGGCTGGCATGCAAGGTGCCACCTGCTCATCAGCCTTTGGGAGCTAACCATTCACACGCATTCACAAAGCGACGGCACAGCCTGCAGGAGCAATTTAGGGTTCGGTATCTTGCCTGAGGACACATCGACATGCAAACAGGAGGGGGATAAGTAAAAGTAAAGGGCTCCGTAATAGTCTCAAGGTACTGCAAATAAACACCCATAATGTATTTTATTTGTTGTGGTAGGGAGAAATAGGAGGGTATCAACGTTACATTGGCACTGGATCTGTTGCATCTAGGTTACCTCAGAGGAGCTGAAATCCTCAGAGACAATGTGAGACAAATATTCTGCGGCTTCGCTGCGTGGATGCATGTTTCTTCATGCTGACATTTCTTCTTCCACACTGCCCTAATCCCTAATATACAAAAATATCCTCAAGCACAAGGTACAACTATGTGAAAAGTATCTCTTGTGGTAATATTTCAGTTTTATTACTGAATGGACTGTTTGGACAAGAGTGTCCCACTGACGTATCATGGTATTACTCTGAGTCTATAAAGGCAATGACTTTAGCTAACTAGGCAGCAGCTTTTTATTACGAGATATTGGTGCGAGTCCCACATTTAAGGCTTGCTAGTGAGTTCAAGTTGCATGTACTGCATCCTAAATGTGTCAGAGCAGCAGAGAGAAGCCAAAGCAAAAACAGCAAAGGTCTGGATTTTAAGAGAAGACGTAGATATACTGCAAAAACTGGAAACAGACCGCAAAAGTCCTGGCCAGACAGGTGTGAAACTCTCCCCAGTGCCAATAACCACCCTGAACAAACCCACCAGCTCCATCTACGTCAATTTGCGCGTTTAGATCTGATCCCAGAGTGGAAAGAATCGAGGTAACGAGGTTTAATTTTAAAGGCTTGCGATCAGATTTTGTTGTATTTATTCTGCGAGGACTCATTTAAAGTGTCACACCTTCTTATGCTACGATTAGTGCTCATGTGACTTCCTTGTTTATTTGCATCAAAACGTTATGGTCAGTCAAACAACACCATCTGGTAAGAACAAGGTGCTCTTCGTTTCGCGACGGTGTGCTCTTATGAATGGCTAATGACACAAACGATTCAAAAGAAGAGGGGAGACCTGCATACATATAAAATCACATCTCTGACGATGCAGTAATTACCACTTACACTCTTCTATGGGCCTGCCACTCCGTGGGAAATACGACTTTGACCTCGTCAGATCAGTCTGCGCGGCTGTATTGTTGGAAAAGCTACAACTCTGACATTAAAATGTAAATGTTGACAAGCAACACGATTGAGTTGTGACCACGTCCACTCATGTACCTTTGGAAATAAAAACACAAGTAGAAGGGAGGTGGTTTGAAACAGGGTCCACTAAATAAATCAGGTCAGCCACTGGATTAACGATGAACTCGAGAAAAGCCCCTCAAACTGTGGGTGAACTCCGAGCCAGTGTAGCTCTGCATATCGGGGCGTATCATTAAACAGAGTAACAGACTTTAAGTACGTCTCTATATGAGGGAATCATATCAAATCAACATCATCAGACAAGGAAGAGACCTCCATGTGAACCCGGAGCTTACCGGGGCTGGCATTAAAAAGGGTTTTTAAAAAACACATGATCAGTGTCCTTCCTGTGTAGCCGGGAACGGCGAAGTCTTTGTTATTCAATGAGGATTTAACCGCATTTCTAAGCACGCTTTGCAAAAATGCGACAGCAGCGTAAATATTGAGCCAGCTAATGAAGGACGCAGCTCCGTAATGCGGTCCTATCAATCGGTGGAAGCAAAACGCGCAATGTAACCTGAAAACAAAATAATCACGCGCATTATTTGTTGCAGTGCGTAATGGGATCACATTAGCGCTGCGGTTCCCCACAAAATATGGCACCTGCTCGGAGTCTTGTAAAAACATGAGAGAAAAAAAAAAAAGCTTTACAATCTTGGAACATCATTTTCCCATGCTAAATAAAATCACAGTGTAAAAACAATATCCAATATCCCCAGTTCTCCAAGTCCTGCAATTATTGTTTCATCATACCAAAAGGCATTGCACCATGAGAAACAGCAATTTTCTTCGAGGGTACAAATAACCCGGCCCTTTAAAACCCCTCAATAACCGCACGTGAAGCCCTGGAGACACGTTTGAGCGACAGCAGCAGTAAAGGGAAAGACTGTTAAGTTCTACTTTGCAGGCTCAGCTGCTTGTTCTTCTGGCTTTTCATTCCTATTTTGAGACAGCCTATTGACAGGTCATAAAGGGAGAGACAAGGCGCTCACGGTTTCTTTGTTGTGATGTTCCTATATTTAATTGAGATAACTCGATATTTGTCCTCGCGGGTCCTCTGTAGTTTGAGGATCTTTTAGGGCAACAGTTTTCAAGGTTTAATAAAAAAAAAAAAAAAATTATGTCCTGTGTGCTGTGGAAGTACTCTGAACGTACAGGTTAGGGGACATGCCATGTGGATTAGTGAGTGCATAACAGCTGGAAGGAGGTCTAAGGAAAGTGAAAGGCTCTTAAGTGTTGGTCCTTTAGCCTGACATTCATTTGACAGGCCATGATGGCAAAATTACATGATGTTAAAGAGTTAGAATAATAACACGGAGAAAACCGGGGCCATTTACTTAACGATATTTTGTGAGTTTTGAGGAGAAAACTTTCAAGACATGGGATTGAACACGGGTGTGATCTGACTGCATAAAATAAATAATAAATAAAATGTAATCTTGGCATGTATGAAACGCTTCTCGTAAGAATTTATGTCATTTAAACCTTTAGCGCGAGTGATCCGCAGCTGCTGCCGGGCACTTTGTCTTAACACGGCCATTAAAAAAAAAAAAAGTGTAGTAAATTTAAAACTGCTTAGGTTGCTCTCTTGGAACGTATTAAAAAAAAAACAAAACAACCTCAGGGCTGTGCGTCAGCCAGATCACATTTCAAATACAGTCGAACATAAAAGTTAAACATTGGGGAAAGACTTCTCGGTGACGACTTCACTTGTACGATCTCCTCTTTACTGCGTTTGATTTTCAACTCCGAGAATTGACTCAAAATGTGCCTGAAAGCCGTAACAACTTACCACCAGCAAGTCGTAACGGCAGAGCCATCGAGTGCTATAAAGTTGGCAGATTAATGCTGCAGAATTCAAATGGTGATCAACATGTAACGCCACGGGCGTCAGGCAGGAAAGAGGACAGATAAGTAGCCTTTAAATCAATGGCCGTTCAGCGCTCCGAAGCTACCCCACGCGTACAGAATGTCATCAGGAGAAAAGCCCTGATGGATAGTCAACATGGACAAGACATGCCAGCGCAAGCATAGGGGTGAAAAGTGGTGGCTGTTATGCTCTGAAGATGAGCAGTAATGGAAGTAAAGGATGACAGTCTTAAGAACATGTTGGGGGGTTGTGACGACGAGCAAAGGTCAGCTCGCGCAGTGGGACGTATGATGGATGCGTGCTCAGAGAAGCCAGAAAAGTCAAATGACCTTTAGTGCAATCAAAACTTTCACTCGAGGACCACTCTGACACGAGACGGGTAATCGGTTACCGGCGTTTGACGACGTCACGGGAAGAACGTGACAGCAAAGCGTTGGAAAGACAAATGGCGTTATCCTGAATACAGGTTTTTGTGTGATGCGTTTCGTTTGGTCCGCTGACACTAATTTACTTCCACCAATCTCTATCCCCTGCCTCACACACACACACACACACACAATGATTCTAAATCCTTGGACTTCAGTGCAAAATTGTTGAGCCCATTACCTTTCCCGCCCCACAACTTCATCTGTACATTCACACACACACGTCACTTAAATGCAGAGCCAGCCAGTGCTCGGAGCGATAAGGGAATTTTCCTGTGAGTCATGAGCAACTTCTCTCTGACGGTTTGAGGGACGTAAAAAAAAAAAAGAGAGCGAGCTGTGGGACTGCAATATGCTGTTGCTCAGCACTCCTCTCCTAGTCCATTTATTTCAATGGCACAGGGATCTGTATTTAACCCTTCTAGCTGTGTCTGAAGTTTCTCCCATTTGTCATCCTGACCATCTGGCCTGAGGCGCTAAGGTCAATTTCCTTTTGTTCAATGCAAGGCTGAGCTGAAATAAAATGGAAACTGCCCTATGGTCGCCGTAACAATGACCTAACTACGAACTCGAGCAATTCCGCCGACTGAATTGCTTTGAATGGACTCAAACCGAATCACGGGGGGTTAAAGGTTTCAAGACACTTACCGCTGTCCCCTGCTTCCAGTGCCTTTAATGTCTGCTCTTTGAGTTGGTCGGCCTCGTGTTTCTTCCTTCTGTGGTCTTCCAGTTTGATCTGTAGGTCCTCGGCTACTTGCTGAAGCTCTCTGAGCTGGGCCTGAAGAGAGACGATAAAGAGACAATCATAGTTCGAAAAAGCTTTTCCAGTTTACAGCGTGTCTGCAAGTAAGTGGCACAATCAAACTTTTCCTCCTGATATTATCCCTCATTTGTGGCACATATTGGCATAGAAAGCACAATCAATCATATTCTGATTTGGACCACTTAGAGATATGGTCCTATATCTGAAAAACGTCCAAAGGAACCAACGTATTTGTTTGTTATTAATCACTTCGAGACAGTTCAAGAGTCTTGTATTGGGTATTGACTACATAAAGCAGTCTAATAATTAAAAAGTATTGAAAAATGTCTTATTTAAGCCTTTCGTTGTAGATTTAGGACACGGTAGAGTTCCAGTTTGGAAAATGGAAACCATTTTAGAGCTAGCGTTGAGGCGACGACGTCAGTCCGTCACGTCTCAACAATGATTAAATCCTGTCAGGATGATTTGTATTCACTTCAGTGAGTCTTTGAATTTTCATCTTGCACCATCATTAGGTCAATTTTTTTTTTAATTTCACATATACGTGCTGCAAAAACTAAATATACTCCCACTTGCTCCAGTTGCACTTTGCGTTTAGTGCTAATTGGTAAGTGCTAAACACGGTAAACACGAGCATTGACAAGAGGATAACTCGCAGTGCGTAGTGCCTGCAATGACGTTAACAAACGATCAGGATTTAATTTGTCTCCGTTCTTATCCTCTCCTTTTATATTCTACGTTACGCATCTATACATCTGCCTCCGAACAACCAACCAGCTCATGTATATACAAAATTTGTCCTCCAGCACAATGGACTATTTAAATCTCTTGCGTCAGGAGGTGTTGCTGTCACACCATAAATGACAGCTTTTGACAACCAAGCATAACCTATCATCACTCTTTGTAATGGAGCAATTAATATGAAAGAGCAGAAGCCCCTTGTTTGTGTGCGGATGTGTGTGTGTGTGTGTGTGCGTGTCAATACTGCTTTCCAATCTCTCCTCGGAGACTCTCATAATGCAGTGATAGATTCTGCTCGGTTCGGATAGGGATGACTACCTTTCTAGGCCACGCTGCTTGTTTGGACATCTTCAGCTTGCCGCAGTGATTTATGGGCTCCATTTTGTGCGTGCACAAAAACATGTTTACTTGTGAAGAACGCCCATGTAAAAAGGTTCTCCCACCGCGTTAAAATACCAGGAACTCCACTGCCCATCGGTGTGTTCTGCCACGAGGCGTTTGAATGCACTGGAACATCGGAGCTCTAAGAAGAATATCTATTTAGCTGCATTGTAATCTGGAAAAATAAGCAATATTCCAAACGTGACAAGTGACAAAGATACTGTTTTATTCTTCTTTTTTGGGGGGTTTAGAAAGACCAAGGAGTGCTGATTCAATACACAGCGTTTGAGAGTTCTCCCTGCTGAGTTCAGCCTTGGAAAGCACCCTGGATTCCTCTGACATCCTCTGAAATCGTGACAAAATTCAGACAAAGCTAGGAAGAGGGGGGGAAAAAAGCTCTTAAAGAATTAAGGACTAGCAAAATGCCGTTCCCTGCTTTAAAAAAAAAAAAATGTACCCCGACGGCGGGCCAATCAACAGACAGATAATCACAAACCACCTCAGAGAGGATTTTATTGAGTACCAATTCGTTTGCAATTAACAGCAGCATTCCTCTTTCTGCTGCTTCCAGGGTGCGCAGTGCTGACGTGCTTACAGTCAGCTTTTATTGTGCTAAAGGTTTTTAATCTGATTTAAAAAAAAAAAAAAAAGTTTTCAAGCATCCTGTTCCAAAGTCTTCTTTAACCCTTGAACCTGCAGGAGGAGTTCGCTTCCGAGTCATTGTGTAAGGTTTCTGAGACGAGGCCCCCCCTGAGGAGACCCTGCCACATCAACGGAGAGACACCGAGAGGAACGGGATCACAATGTGCGGCTCGGCTCCGAGGGCTGGGTGACACTTCAGCCTCGATCTGCCAATCAGCCGCCACGGAAAAGAACATGGGGGGGGTTAGAAGAGAAAGAAGAGAGCAGGGTACACACTCCGACTGGCAAATTTATGACAAAAAGTGGCCTTCGGTTAAAATCTGTTCTCAGATAAGTGGTCTCTTTTTAACTGTATCTTCCATTACAAGCAACTGAAGTGTATTTTAAACAAGACTGACATTCCTGAAATACATTGTTTCCTCAACACCGACGGGTGCCGTAAAGTGCTTCGGAATACCTTGAAATAAAGTAATTTCTAACATAATCAAAGCACAGAATAACAGGATTGGCAAAGTTAGAGAACTGTGAAATGTGCTGCGGCAACATTTTCCAGCTGCCTTTGAGTCCTTCAGAATCCCAAGTACATTTTTTTTAAATGACCACTACGTGTTGAACAATATCCCGTGTTTATAATTTTCAATTTTCTATCAGGAATGCACAAAAAATATATTTTTATACGTGCTTTTAATGTGCAACATGCACCTAGACTTGACCATCTAACAGGGCAACTCGAACAGAGATAATGCATCAAGTAATGAGATCGCTGGAGCAGTAAATACAACTTACAAACATCTACAGAGATCCTAAGCTGCCAAATTTCATTTGCGCCAAACTCCAGGGCTCCGGTTTCTAATTTGGCCTAGTGCTTATTAAACTCGACGTGCAAATGGAGAGCTGAGCAAAAACTGAAGTAGGTTCAGCTCTGTAAAAAGGACACCTTGACTCAGAATGAGCTTGATGACACGGGTGCTTGTTTACTTGCCAACTTACCTCGCACCGTTTGCTCCTCGCCGCTTTGGAGTGACTGCAAATGAAGCATAGTTACCGCTGAAATCCCCTAAGAGATGCAGTTTATGTCAGGAGAAGAATGTGATGATGCTTGTGGGTGACAGGTGAAATTATAAACTAGAATTGTCTGGAGACGGGATCCATTTTTATCATACTGTAGAGATGGAGACGGAGAGGACACTCGCTGGAAAGCGGCATCAATTGATCGGCTGAGAGCGCGAGCGAGCCGGCGCTGCTTTGACAGCAAAACACTCCACGTCGGAAAAAGGAGCCGCGCAGCAGGCTGAGGCTGGCGTTCGGGAGCCGCACAGCAGACGCCTGTGGCAGCAGATGCCGCGAACACGCATGGTCAAAACAATATCATAGAGCACAAGCTGCTCATTTCGAGCAGGTATTCTCAGAGTGTAACACGTATAAAAGCAAATTAACCTCAACGTCCTTAACAATCAAGTGTGTTAGCCAGCGAGCCAGGTAATAACACTACAGTTACTGAGTGGCAGCATAAGTAGCCAAGGCGAAAAGTTAATTAAATCTACTGAGAATAACAGAAAAATATTTAAACACAGTAGGCAGAGGCACATTGATACATTTGTATGGGGGAGTGTTCTGTCGTAATTTGGAAAGGGATGAAAACAAAATCCAAAAATAAACCCACAAGCCGCAAAACAAAACTGCTGCTGCGTTTCACTGAATGCAGCGCAGCCGCGAATTAATGTAAGACGTACATAAGATCTTGTGCAGGCTACAGGACACGCTTTGCATCCCCGGGTGTGGAATATTTGCACCATACCAAACCAAAAGAAAGGTTTGACGCGTAAAGGACGCGGTCGCAAAGAGCCGGGAGAGGCTGAAAGAGGTCGTTAGCGGCGACTCAGAAAAACCTCGGCACAGGTGTGATCACCTAGGGATAGTTCTCTGCCTCATGTAAATTCACTACTATGAAAAAGAAGGTTTAGGAGTTTTAGAGTTATTGATCACTGTACAAACCTGATTTATAGTTTTACACCTGGAAACTCACCTTGAGTGACACTCCAAGGGTGTTTTGTTGTGTAGAAACCCACTCAAATTATTTAAAATTATGTATTTATTATGTATTTAAGTATATTTAAACTCTACTATTAGGGTGTTTCTGTGAGGTCGCCTGTTTTCCACTGACCTAGGGATTAACTTAAAGTATACAGGCCGCCACCGACTATACCTTGACAGCTATCCTCTGTTTCTACTTAGTGCCACACAGTAGCAGTTCCTCCAGCAGAATACAGTGTACCTGTTTCTCCCTCCAGAGCAGCACTCCCTCCTCAATCAGCTGCTGCTTCAGTTGCAAGCCCTCATCCAAGGTCCTCATCTGGCCTTCCACGTACGCTCTCTCTCTCTGTCCCAGATTCCTGGAGGAGAGGCGAGACACAGGATGCACAGTCCCATCATTACTGAGAAAACATCTGCCACCCCTGCCACGGTCAGCGAGATGGTGCAATCCAATTTTTTAAGGGCCCACAATGCAGCAGGAATCCAAATGGGAAAATAGAAGAGTAAATAAGAAGGGGGGGGGGGGGCGGCGATGCTGTGTGGCTGAACTAAATTGTTTTTGAAGTCTGGCAAACACAATATGAGTGTGGATCTTGTGAAAACATAATGAGATCTACTCTGCTTGTATGTGGGTTTGGGGCAAATGGCGGTGAATAAAATAACAGCGCGCTGTCAACAGAAGAAGCGGGTTACTGTATTAGAAGTTACATTTACACAGCGGGCTACATTCCGCTATTATAGCACGGTCAATCTTTGCGGTGCGGCTCAGAGAAGATGATAAATATGACCTGGCAGGAGCTTGCATTCTTATAAATATTAAAAATATATATATTTTTTTTATTTATGCCATCTATGCAGTGTGTTTTGTACCCCGTGGACACAAAATTTTGAGCATCAAAAACACCTCGGGATGGGGGTGAGAGCTGCATTTTTACAGTGTGATGATGTGTGAGTCAGACCAGTCTTTATCATGGATGAGCTCTTGAAAACAATATTGTGTTGCACATATAACATTACATGAGGAAGTTTAAAAAAAAAAAAAATCACAGTGACACCATGCCCCCTGGTGGCACAGTGGGTGAGTCACTATCAAATGAGTGCAGCAGGTGAGCTCCATCGCACTGACGCTGCGATAAACAGCTCTGTGCGAAAGACAACTCGGATCTAACAAGATCTGTGGGTGCCGCTTGATACAATTACCCAGTAAAAAAAAAAAAAAAAAAAATGGACTGGTTGGATATTTATTCCTTTAGCGGTGCGTGGGCCTCTGATGCCATATTCTGAATCAAAATCTGCATGTGTTATTTTCATAAATATTGAATCTCAGTTTTGATTCAACTGACCAGCAAGTGTTCTGGCAGCGCGCGTGGCTGTTGTATTCATCCGAAGCATCGCAGCAATCTGGCACGGGACACCGGAGAAACCGATCCAAAGCACATGCAAGAGAACAGAAGAGCATTCAGTATTATCAGCGTGGAGAGGTGAGCAACTGTGCCTTTATTATCAACAGTGGGATCAACACATGAGTCGGCAGAAATGGACACAGATTAAAGTTTTTTTTAAAAAAAACAACATAATCAGGCACTTTTGGAGCGTCATTCACTTTTGACCCTCAAAAAAATGAGATCAGATTTAGCGGCATAAACAGAATTACTACCAAAAAAAAACAGTAATAGTGTAATGAAAGTGGAGCTGCTCTGTCAAATGTCAGAACATTAATCAGCAGCCGCGAGCACGAGAATAAATTCAGCATTTCAATCATTTTTCCAGGAGAGAATGCAAAATACTCACTGCCGCTCCAGCTGTTCTCCAACAGGAAAAAAACAAGACATTCGAACACGTCATCTTGCGCCGTGGGGCAATTATCAGTTTTTGTGCTCTCAGGTTCTCATAGATCGTGGCTGCTGCTGTGGTCCTGCACAGCGTCCACTACATATATTATTAGTATCATTATTGCTACCATATCTTACAGTCTAAACTGATTTAGTGCTACGTAAATAAAACTGAATAAACACTTCATGACATGATTAAGATGAAAAAATAATCATTACATTGTGGAGAAATGGTTAAATATTTGGGAAAATGTTAATATTTGCTTCTTTGTACAGCGACAGGCGAGCCTGGCCAAAGATAAGTTGATCCAGACACTCGATCTTTGCGTCTGCGCATGATGTCTCTGTTTCAGAGAGATCAACCACTTATAAGATCAGCTGCAGGGTGCTCACACATGGCTTTCGCTCCGATGTTTAACCCAAGAGACTGGGCACGGTTTGACATTCCTCGACAATTATCCAGAACCCTACTGGTGACCAGTAGAGCGAAAGCTCTGTAGGCCAGAAAGAGAAACCAATAAAACACGCAGCAGAAGAGGAAGAAGCAACGACGTGTTAGCTATTAAGAGGCTCCATTCGAGGCAGGGGAGGTACGAGAGGACAGGTGGGAGTAGAATAAAGGACGGAGAAAAAAGAGGAAGGAAGCTTTGAAAAATTTGCCACTCTTGCCCTTTCATTCTTTATTCCTTCCTTTTTTTTTCACCCGGAATTCTTGCACACGAAAGAGCTGGCGACACAGACGAAATGTCGACAACGGAACGTATTGATTTCATCCAAAGTGGAGAGCTACAGGATCAGGCGCAGTGTGTGGAAGATATTACAGGAAGAATGGCGAAAGGCCTTGAGGGAAGGGGGGGGGGTGTTTTTTTCAAGGAAAACTGTGCGAGGAGAGTGATTTTGTGCATCGCCGGGAGTGTGTGTGTGTGTTAGAGAGCCATGTTTTTGTTTGCCATGTCTGCTTCACGGGTTTGTTTGTACAGCGAATGGGGTGACAGTTTGTACGCCGACATGTCAGCTTCTTGACATCGTGTAAAATAAAAATTAAAAAAACAAATTCCTGTCCATGTTTGAAAGAACACGACAACTTCTTACCTGATGGAAAAAAAGGGAGGTGAGCTATGCTGATTACAACCTCACGACTACCTGTGAAATTACTTCAGTTGCACGATGTTGGAGCAGATCTGCCACAAAAAAAAAAAAAAAAAAAACCTTTCCGCCAGCTCTCTGTGAACAAATAAGTCATCGCTGCAAGAATAAATCTGTTCGTCACCTTCAACACTCGCAGTGGTGCCCTTGTTGTCCTTGAAAAACGCTGAAGCTGAAAATATTGTTGATACGTTGCCTCACTTCAAAAGATTCTGCTAAGTTTATTAAAGTCACCTCTCGAGAGAGTTCTCTTTTTTTTTTTTTGCGTCCTATATAAAAAGCCTTACCACAGATGCCATCATTGACTCGCGATGATGGGATGTAGTGTGGGCGGAAACCCAGATTGGTGCAGTAGAATCGGCCACGAGGACAGGCTGAGGTGCCTACATGGGAGCAGGAGCAGAAGTCAGCACTGCATAATAAGCTAACTTTCAGCAGAACAACAAATCTAATAAAAAACTATTTATAGCTCGTGCACAGGGGCTGAAGCGAGTAACATATAGTATGTCCCGTTTCGACCTTTTTAAACGGGCACCCGTATGGATGATGCTTGAGGTCTGTTTTGTTTTTGTTGTGTTCAAAAAAAATTTTTTCACCTTTATAAGTGGCGAAACGGAGTGTGTGTGAATCCCTCAGAGACTCTTAAAGGACAGAAAGTGTATTGTTTTGGAAGTGAGCCAGCCTTTGCCTTAGCCTTAACTGCAGACTATGAACTCTGAATATGTAATAGAGTGTACTTTAAAAAGGCCAGAGCATTAAGACATATTGGTATGGTACACTGCATTTTGTAATCTAGTATTAACACTACCGCCAGGGGTCGTCGCAGATGGGTCAAATTTACCTGCCACGTGTAGAATGCATTGATTTTCAAGGTACAAGCAGCCAGTCAAGTCAAACCAGTGATTTAATAACGCTTATCTTTCCATGTTTTCTTAAATTGTGCAACTGTAGCCACCAAGCTAGAGCAGTTAAGTAACAATTATAGATCCAAGATGAAATGCCCTTCACTCAATACACTGAGATTTGTGTTCATGATTCTCTCTCAACGTATAATGTTTAACTAAATCCAATATCAAGAAAAAGTCTGAATCCAGCTGGCGCTTTTTGGGATGATGCTTTGTTTGATGCTGGTGACCTTTTTGCCTTTATGTTTCCCTGTTTCCCCTGCATCAGCTTCCAATATGCGATCAATCACCACGAAATCTTGATGTGTGCAGAGAATATCGCCAGCGTGCCCGATTTTGATTCACCCGCCTCTGACTTTCCCTGCCTCCTTTTGTCCGTAATGAGCAGAGACGTTCGCTGTGGTGCTTGTACTCGTGTTGCTCACAGTGGTAAGGGCTTGATTTGCCCAGTGTGGGAGGGCATTAACGGCAGATTATGTACTCCATGAACACGCACAGTGGACTTCGGCACCGTGAGTGTTTGCTCAGGCGGCGCAGTCTCGACCTGCCATGAGATAACTTCTGTTGTGATTTGGCGCCGCGTGATTAAAATTGAACTAAATGGCTCCTTCGGGCAGACTTGAACAAATCTGCGTCGTTTAATATGGCAGCAGTTTAGAAAGTCCCAATGGGGGCGGACAGCAAAGATCTGGCTTTGAGAGGCATGTCATCGGTTTATCTGACCGATGGTGCTTCAGCGTGAACTCGTCGCGAGGCGTCACCCTGAGTCGCCTGCGGTAGGTGGGCTAACTCTTTACCTGGTTCGTCGGAGCCATCTTCACAGTCGCAGTAGTCGTCGTTCACCTGCTCAAACGGGATGACTTTGGAGCCGTCGATGCACATGAAGGACTTCCTCTCCCTGTAGAAGCGCTTGTCTGTTACAGGACAGAAACATCACAGGTTGATGCAGCTTGGTGACCTTGAACCAGAAATGCAACCAAACAAAAGAGCAGACTTGGAACAACACTGTAACATTAATTTCACGACAAAGGCTCGCTGTTAGGTCACACAGCCTGTGAATAAATGCTACTGTAACCACTTTAAGGTCTGATATTACTGCTACAACCCTGAGCAAACTTTAGATGTTGTGTTTAGTTATTAGAAACCTTATGCAGTGATGACAGCTTCATAAAAAGCTGCGACATGTCGCCTGCGTCGAGGCTCTTCAAGTTATCCACAGGCATGAGGATAGCTACCTAGCCTTGAGCTAGCTACAAGGGGACATTGAACTTACAGGACGAAGATATTCCTCTGATTTTCCGCGAGTCTACGAAGCCACACCAACAGACAGCGGCGATAATAATGTGGAGACGCATGTCAGGTGTGAAGAATGTGAAACTGTGTCTCCCCTCCTGCCTCACAAAGAGCCGCTCAGAGGTGTTTCAAACATGATACACAGACAGGACACCCAACATTTAAAACTGGCCGTGCACTGGCTTCCTGAAACATGCGGTCTCGTGACTCCTCCGAGGCTTCCTATTGGTTTACATCCGAGCTGCATGTGGCTCTTTTAGCCAATCACGAGCGGAGAAAGAAATAAACACAAAAACGGACGAGAAGAATTTATTTTAAAGCTTTTTTATTATTATTATTATCTTTTTTGTTATCTAAAATAAACATGTTTTATATTTTCTAGTTTGGAAGAAGTGTGTCATCACTAAATATGGACTCGTCACCACTTTAGCACGGCAGGTAGTGACGACATTTCATCAAACGCACCAAGTTGTCCTAAAGTCAGAGGGGGAGTTTCCAGGGCAACCAAACCTGGACTGAGTCCTTTAATGCACTGTAACTTTGGCATCTCATTAACCCTCATGCTTCAGCTTTAAATGACAGTTGTATTACTTTATGTTATATTTATTAAACTTAAAATCAGGAGGATTTGATGATGTTTGGTTGTTTTGAGCAGAAGTTGTTTAAAAAAATTTTTTTTTTTTAAATTAATGACTTAATGACTTTTTTTCACAGTGTGCTGTTGATCTATTAGAAAAAAAAAATCACTGACTTACAAAAAAACGTGTCACATGCACTAATACAGCCCAAATATTGCCAGATAAAGAGGAAATAAATGCCCACATGGACAAAAATGTCCACAGTGACACATGGGGGTTGAATGTAACTCTAAAATGATCATCAACATTCACTACATTGTAGCATTTCGATGCTTGACTACAGTGTTTCATGCATAGCTTAGAATAATGAAAATATGAAGCACATATGTTTAGAAAGACTACAAATGGCTGCATGGCATGTTCGATGTGTGACTAAATGTGTGTTTAAAGGAGATGAGTTTTTTTGCGTGTGTGAAGCAGAGACAAAACACATAAAACAAGAGCAACGTTTGATGGCTTTATTAATATTAAAAACATCTTTACAACATGTACAGTCAAGTTTTGAAAGGAAATTGTCATAATGCAGAGTTCGAGGCATTTGAATGGCTCTTTAAAGGCAAATTTACAATATGATTCATAAAAAGCATCTTTAATGTGTTTAATTTGTCATTTTTCAGTGTTCAGTCGTGTGTAAAGACCTGTACTGCAGAGCGACTCCTTGCTCTGGAGGTAAGCGAGGTCTCGGATCATGCCCGGAAAGGAATACGAGTCCAGTGGTGGACGCAGTGGAAACACTGGCATCAGTCCGGATGTCATGTATGGAGACATAAAACCTGCGTTTGCAGAGGAGTAGGCCAGCCGCAGGGGGCTGACACTGAGACGAGGGCTGAGCCCGTACAGACTGCCTCCCCCGGCGGCCGTGGGTGGCATGTGGAGCGGGGAGAAGGCAGACTTGCTCCCCAGAGCACCGAGCGCTCCGGGCAGTTCGACAGAAGGCCTGAGTGCGCTTGCGTGAGACAAACTATCAGAGTCAATTTTGTTCTCTTTGGAGCTCAGGACCAGCTCGATGGATCTGACAATGTCGCCTTTGCACGTTCTCACCATAGACTCCAGGGTGTCCCGTTTCTGATGGGGGAAGATCTTGGCCATGATATCAGTGGGGTCCCGGTCCAGGCTCGGGAAGTCCTTTGGTTTCTCCAACTCGCCGCCTGACTCCGTATCCGAGGAGGAAAGCGACCTCTGTGGACTCTCCATGTGCTCGAACGCTGGAGGTGGACTCTCGGTGCCATCAGTGGATGAGGCCGTGTTGTCCTTGTTTGGAGACAGATCCTTCTTGTCGTTTGGAGAGGGGAGCCGGGGCGCAAAGAGGGGCCGGCCCATGAATCCATTATAAAAGTTGTACTTGCTCAGTTTGTCATCTAAAATGAGAGCAAAGGAATTGAGCATGTTTCTGTCTGGTAACTTTAATGTAACTCAAACTGCATACAAACTTAATATAATCATTTCCACTAATAAACAACTGAATTATATAATTCATTTCATTTTAAAGGTAATATTTTTTATTGTTAACTCACCGTCCTTTTGGTCCTCTGCTCCAAAAACATCAAAACTGGGAGCTGTTGGAGTGCTGCTGGAAGCTGCTGGCACCCCGGGCCCTAATGGTGACCCCCGAGGGTTCAATGTTTCCCCACCGATGCCCGAGCCAGGGTACATGAGCCTGAGCTCCCGGGCCTCGCTCTCCTCCTGCGCCTGCTGCCTCCTCAGCGCCACCTGCGCGGCCATTACGCGCTGCCTCTCCGCAATCAGAGTGCACTTGGCGCACACGCAGTCTCTCCAGCGACAGAAGCGCTTGTGGCCTTTGAGAGCCGAGACCACGCCGTGGTTCCTGCATCTGGCGCACTTCGGTGTGCGGGGGTATCCTCTCTCCAGCGCGGGGTTACAAGCCCGGAGGAAGAGAGGCGGTGGGCGCAGGAGGGAAGGGGGCACCTGCAAGCCACCGAGCGGGTTGGCGGTGGGCCCGGTCAGGCCAAGCGGTCTGATCCTGCTGTCCATTGCCGGGGGAGATGTGATTTCAAAGTCAGGCCGTCCAGTAAAGTTATTCAAGTGATGTGGCCTCCTTCCTGAGTGGCTGGCGTCTCTCAACTGCCGCTGGCACCCTCAACCAGCGCCTTAAGTGTCTCCCCTCCAGGTGGTTTGACATGAAATACAACACCCTGGTCACACCCCTTTCCGCTCCAGCCTCCTAAAACCCTATCATGTTTATTTGCATCACGGGTGAATTGTGGTCTAATCTGATGCAACTGAGCTTATATGCAGCTGAAGTCGGTGGCAAAAGTGAGGCCTGCCAAGACCAGACTTTAAATGCACTTTTAGAAACTGTGATTTGCAAGAAGACGACATTCAAATTCACATGAATTCATTTTGTTTTAAGATTCACCCCGTCCAAGATGCACCACTGGTGGATTTTCTTGAAATTCGTTTCAACAAAGCAGAAAGAAAAACATGTTGCCTCAGGTCAGCTAGATACAATGACCCCCTTTGGTCGCCCTACCGAGCAATGAATATTCACCATTAGGATGTTTTTTAACACAACAATGGCCTTAATAGCCACTAAAGCAACAGGTAATTATCTACCTGGTTATTCTGTTGAACAAATTACCTTGACAAAAGACCCCATCTGTCAACAAAAACCCTGCGAGATCCCCGGATAACTAATCACACCTTGTCACATGTTTCATTCATTTCTCTCCATTCTAACAGGGTCCAGTTACACGCAACAGATTGCCTTACCGTTATTACACGGAAAAAACTGCTTGAGCGTAATGTGACAAACACAGTGGCAGTCACCAAGGGAAACACATCGCTTGAACGCTGTCTGTGCTGCGTTTGCACACAAGGCCCCCGCGCCGTCCTCCTCGGCATTTGCATGATTCTTGCACAAAAAACGGCAACTAAAAATGTTAATATCGGTATCCTCGGCTATTAATCATCTGGAGATGTAAAAGTGAGACATCAGTGACTTCTCTTGGTCTCCCTGTAGTTCTGACTCCACTAGACTAGCTCTGAATAATGGATGCGGGTTAAAGAGGCAGCGGATGGAAGCACTCAACCCCCTTGTGGTGTTTTACAGAGATAATGAATCCCTGAAGGGCATCTCAGAGGAAGGTCTGCTACACTAGAGGCCAGAAAAATTGCTTATGGTATAATACACAATGATTTGATGCAGATGTAGCTATTATTAGGCGTATTACTACTTATCACAAGTGCAGACTGCTAGGTGTATCCACTTGTTGGTAAAGGAAGATCACTATTTTTGAAACCAAAACTTATGACTGATAGATGGCACTCTTTTTCCCCCCCCCCCACATCTTCTTCTCAGCCTGTCCTTAAAGTGATGGATCTTATCAGCCGCATACCTTGCCCCATTACAAGCAAACACGTGTTGTGTTTGGATTGCATTTTGTCGTAACAAAAGCGTCCCGATAATGACTCGCACACCCGAAAGAGGGTTTCGAGAAGCGAGTCTGCTATTTGCAGAAAGATGTTCCACAAGTTATGGGCCTGGATAGATAGGGGTTGGTACAGACTCACTCCAGCTGCGCAGGACATGCAGATAGTGAAATGCATCCATCAACAAAAGAAACGTGTGCGCTGAAAACACACAAATTCGGCCGCTATCATTTCATCCACTGTGGAGTGGAATTTGAGGTTTGGATTTCGTGGCTGGCGAGTTTATCCAGGCGCATTAAAGCTCCTCTCACCTGGATTTTTACGCACACCACTCGGGATTTTTATATACACCGGTTACAGCACTTTCTTGCAGGGAGGGCAGCTGCGAGCAGAATGGTTTGTGCAAATGCGTGTGTGTGTGTTGCTATGTATTGAGCTCTTAGAAAGGTTATGTTTCAGGCTTATTTCTAATTACCCAGCGGAGGAAAATGGGACATTAATAGCTGTTTTGGAAAAGCCTCTATAAATTGGATTACGGATAAAAGCTGTAGTGTTATATTTACTCATTTACTGCCTCTTCTGTTTGTATCTGGATCATAGGATTACTGACAAGGCCCTGGTTTGTTTAAAGAACCTTCAAACCGGATCAGTTTCACCTTGCGATAAAGGTCATCGCTCGACTTGCCCGCGCAACATTTGATCGCAATCTAATTTAAGAGAACAACTAGTGTACACTGCCGTTATCTCTGCATCGCGGCAAAACTTGCGCCTAGTTCCACTGTTTGCACAGATGAACTGCTTTTCCGTCGGCTTCTTCAACCTCGCCTCCTACACAGAGCGGAGGGATTAGCAGGGGCAAGCACAGTTAGAGTAGATATGGCTAGACAGTGTCTTAATTGTGTTCTTAACAGATCTGCTCATGTCAGATATGGCGTTTAATCACAGCACATGTGCCTCCTAGGACGGGGCTTTATCGCTGTGGCTTCTTATCTGAAGCAAGGTGGCTGCTAATCTAGTGCCAAATCTCGCAAAACCTGATTACGTCTCCCACTGTCATAGAGATGGAGAGAAGAAGGAGGAGGAGGAGGGGGGTAAGGAGGTAGAGCAGAGGAGCAGAAGCCCATCACTGAACAGTAAATCACGGCCTCTGGATTTATTTTTCTTTGACAGTGTCCCATAAAGGCATGTCGTGCATTCAGATTTCATCTTGCCACACTGTTAACCCAGAGAGGTCTTCACCTCACGAGTCTTCTGATGCACAATGGGTCCCGAATCAGATGATGTTATTGTTGCCAGCTCCCAATCACAGACGCTAAAAAGATCGCTTGACACGACTTTGACGTGGAAAGGCGTCTTAAGTTTCAAGGCTGCGGCATTGTTTCTGGCACCGCGGCGCTCGGGTTACAACAAATTTCCCTCTCTTTCAGCATGCGAAGCGTCTTGACCTTTGCCTGTTTACTTTCTCATCTGTCACTTCACACCCGTGTTGTTTAAGTGCCACACAGTAGCCTCCACTTCACCGCTGATGGATGAATGGCCACCGGTGAAGGCCATCAGGTCAAGTGAGTCCCTGCCCTGATTAACAATCATCTTAATTTCCCTTCGCATGAACTGAAGTCTCTCTCTATTTCTGTCTCTCATGTCACTGACACTTTGTGGTTTCAAAGCTTGGTGGAGAAAGGAAGACAACAGAGCGAGCTGATTTTGTGTTCCATGTGACGTGTGTGGCCTCAGCGGAGCAACTTTGCTTTTAGTGGAGCTTTCAAGACCGCTTCCTCTGTGTTTTTTTTTTTATTTATTTTCGTGCCAGGGGATGTTGACTGTTGCTGTGCTGTTGGACTTGGTGCGTCTGTTTACAACGCCTGGAGCACAAGTTACGCTTTTGCCAGCGTTCTACAGAAATATACTCACACATCTTTCTCCGGAGATCAGATTAGCAGCGTACTTTGAGGTGCAAAAATTCACGGCGATATTTTGTATGCATGGAGTTTTGTTCCACAGTAAGATCTCTGAGACGTTTGACAGAAAGGTGGCAAAAGTAATTCCATTACTCAGGATTGCAGGTGAATTATATGGATGATAACAGAGGTGACGAGCACGTTGACTTAAGAGCTTTTGAGGCATTTGGATTGAGTTCAGCTTTATATTTGTACACCACTAGATTCTAGACTTTTCATTATATTGCTTTCATTTGACAGCTATAGTTGCCACTGATTGCTTTTTATATGCAGGACATATGCTCAGATATTAGCATTAGTGCCAACATTTACCTGCCAAAATATAAATATGAATCATATTTACAGTTTGTATTTGTATTCACCGTAACCGCTTCATCTCCAGCAGCTTCCTTGGCCGCCATTTTCACAATGCTGGTGGTCACTCCCTACGTAGCCAAAATTGTGACCACTGGGCACTAGGAGTGTCCATACTCAACTTTTTGACAATTGTGAGTCTGTCCTGATACTCACGGTACACTGCTTTGCTAAGACTGACAGTGGGAACGCGCTCATGTACTCAAAATAGCAAATGGAAGTATGCAAGTATGCAAACTGAGACACAGCTCAGAAGATATATGAATATTAATGAATCATGAATGAATCATTGGGTGATGAATGAACTACTTTTGGCGTTTATACCTGATCATGCCTGCATTATTTAATTATTAATGACTGGAGGTTCGAGCAACAAACTTTAAACACAACAATGGCACATTATCACCTCATGGCTAATACATTAGCTAACAACACATTAGCAGATAATTGCCTTTTAACATTAGCTTTCATTTTAAGTCGCTTTTCTTAATGTAAGTGCCCCGCTAACTCTTCTTTTCGTTTCGTTTTGGCTCTCCCGGGGGACATTTGTTCATTTTAGCAGCTATGTTAGCTAGCTAGTTGCTAACTTTTTCTGTATGCTGTGCAGATGCAGAGCGCAGTGGGTTTATCAGAGCTTTTACACAGAAAAGAGCTGCCCGATGTGTCTGGAATGATGACACTGATTAGAGCGGTTGATTCAAAAAACCAAAACAGGGGCTGAAAGATGCTAAAACGCTTTTAGCTAGAACAAGGGAAACTATGTTATGTCGGGTGATCATATTTCTGTCTCCCCCTACCTCTTCTCAGTGTATGGAAATTCAAATAATAACTTTGTTGGACCTACAATTCACAGTGGAGTTGAGCAAATAATGCAACCCATGCAGGAAAGTAGTGGAACATCCATATTTCACTTATACACACACCTGTGCATTTGAATGGGATGAGTGGGACAATAGACTTTCTTCCTATTTCTTTCCTCTCCCTTCGGATTGCATATTCCACTATCTTCTGCCATCTCCTTCTCCCCCATTGAATAATCCTCAATTTACTCTCTTTCTCCTCTCACACCTTTATTGGTGGTCTGAGTCTGGTAGGTATCCATCAGGGCCCCTCACTTAGCCCTGCAATGCCTCAGTGCCAGCGAACAATGGTAGGCCAGAGACAGCCAAGTTTGCTCCTGAGTACTGGGTATATATGTGTATGTCTGTGTGTGTGGGCGTGGGGTGGGTAGGTGGGAAGGTGGGTTGTGTGTGAACCCATGTGTACCAGTTCTAATCATGCATATTACATCTGCATCAACACTGTGCATCTATAAGGAAATGCAGGCTTGCTTCTACATACTGGCTCATTGTGTGTGTTTGTGTGTGTATTTAAGTGTTTTAAGTGCTAATACGAGTGTGTGTGCATGAGCGGGGAGGGAGCTTTAGTACCTTGAAAGGTTCTGGTCAGGTGGCAGTGAATGCAACCTTCCCTGTCTAAACAGGCTAAGCTTGAACCTCAAAAGTTTCTAGTTCTGCACTCACTCTGGCTACGCTCTCTATTTGTTTCCTGTCAAAGATGCTTCTTTATTTAACGATACACTTGCAAGGAGAGCTTTGCAGCTCAACAATGCATAGCTCAGTGGCAGATGAGCACAACCCCCTGTGAAGGATTTGAAGAATCAGGTTTCTAAGTGTGTGTGTTTTTTTCATAAATACGTGACACTTGACAAGCATTAACAAGGAAATGGATGTGTTAATGATAGACACAACGTGGGAAAGAACTCTCTGTTTGTACTTTGCAAATATGAAAACGCACTTTGCACTGAAGCTTGAGCGAATATGTTAGAGGTAACAGAGAAATATGTTATTATAATAGATGTATAGATGTAAATGTATACATTTATATACAGCTAATGCTGTCATTATTCCAGATTTAATGCAATATGTTGGCTTGTCACTGAGATAACAAAGAACAGAAATAACTTTCTCCTTCCTCTTCTCCATCTCCTCATTCTCATATGCAAATAGGCAAATAATCAGACCTCCAAAGCGTTGTTTACAGGGTCTTGAGTGAGAGGATCTGTCGTCATCCTAATGGCAAAGGATTCTGGTTAATTTCTGTTTGCGGAAAAGATTTCCTCCAGCTGTGATGTCTTTAGGAGGCTGTAAAAATCTTCTGGGTAAACTAAATCTGATGTTGGCTCTTAGTTAGAAAGTGGCAGCAAAGAAGAAATTCAACTATTTTAATGTCATTGGAAATTATAATTTAAACTTGCATCGATACATTTTTGGGGGAATCTGGTCGCAGTGGAAGCCACAGTGGTATGTATTATATGTTATAGTTGTTATGTGTTTATTACACATCGCAGAGTAACATTAGAGTTCATTTGGAGATGTGTTTATGGCCAAGTCCTTCTTGTAACTCTGATTTGGCCTTTAATTCCTGAGAGCTGCTTAGTTTCACTATGTTTAACAACTAATTGCTAACTTAGTTGTGTGCAGTGAGCTTACGAGAGATTTTAACAACCGTATGGTGCTGTTGGAAAGCACTGAAGTCGGTTAAAACCAAAACAATGAGCTAAAAGACGCTAAACTGCACTATAAAGGTGAAAGTAACTAGAGAAGTATGTGATCATTTTCTGTGGGCTATAAGCAAATATCACTATCGGCAACCCTTTTCACATTTCAAGCAGTAATTTGACTCATTTCTAATATGAACACCATGATCATAGCAGCTTTATGGAGAAATCATGTATGAAAAAGTTTAAACTGTGAAAAAGATACATGTGCCAAACGTGGATTGTTATTAAAATTCCACTCTTTCGACACATCTGTGATTGTTAACTATTTCACTGTTGCAATACTAGGTCACAGTGAAATAATCTTAAACATGTTCAAGTGCAGAATGCCGTTGAGAACAAGACGACACACAAGGAAAGGGTGCAGGTGAAGCGTAAAGAAGGAAGAAGGAGGCGAGCGTGCTATCAGATGAACGCAGAGCACAGGTAGAGACATCAGCGCTGTACATCTCTGCCAGGGTGTTATGGGAAAATATTCTAGCCTTTCAGTTACAGACAATAACACCTTGGAAATTGTTAAACATTGTCTCTGATAGTAACTGGCATCTGCAAACAGATCAACTGTGAGTTGCTACTGAGATTAGAGGAAACATGAAACCACCTGAGAAGTGGAGGCATTAGAAGTGAGTTTGTGGACAAGGTGAAATCTACATTGTTCCCATTATATATGTTTGATTACAAATATGTTTTATTGCTTTAGATTCGACTGTAAAAATCTGACATTCGGACTATGTATTTAGAATATTCCTGTGCACCAAAATAAGGTCTGTGAAATCTATTCTCTGTGTACCAAAGATCAGACATGCTTCAAATGTTGCGGCACTGATTTTGAAACGCTGACCTAGCCCGACCTGCTATCTCTGCCCCGAGCATACCTGTGACTCCCCGTGAGCTCGCTTCATTTTTCACAGAGGAAAACCACTGAGGCGTGATAAATCTGTTACAGATGAACAGAAAGATCACAGCGCTTTCATTGTTTTTTTTTTTTCCTCATGTCCTTTATGTTCACATCTCGTGACCTTACTAATCACTCAGTCAGATGGAGGTGCGGAGAAGCACGTATGCTGCCGTCCAAAATGCCACACTTTCTTCACTGGAATAAAGAAATAAGATACCAGAGATAGAACTTACAAAAGAAAACATAAAATTGTTTGTAGACAGCTTTCTATGGAAGAGTATTAGCGCCAGGCATAAGGAATAGAGAGGAGGAAGCTTCTTCTTTTATTATTTTTCTGGGGGTTTATTGCATTTCAATAATAATTTAAATATCAGGAATAAAAGTGATTGTGATTGCGTGATTTCTTTTTATGATCAGATGCAAGATGCTGATTTTTGGCACAGTCTCTCCAAAGGCCTAATATGTATTAACTCGTTGGATTTATGTGCTAAAATGCAGTAAATTAAATAATTTCCTTCTGAAATTTGGCAAAAAAAAAGCCATTTTGTAAAGGTAGCAACATGTGCTAACACTAGGACTTTGATTAATTCTCAAACGTTCGACTTTAATCTTGAAAGGTCAACTTTATTCTCAACATTTTGACATGATTTTTTTCATGCCTGACCCAAAAACTCAACACTTACCAAGAACAAAATGCAAGCAATGCCAGATGACATCTAATTATATCAGGTATACAATATGACGCTGAATGAATCATTTCACCTATTCTTTACACCATTACCGTCAATGGAGCAACTCAAGGTTGGATTTTTTTTTTTTTTTTTTAAAAAGCAGCCAACATAAATTACACATGGTTATGAGATGACTAAATGAATCAGGGTGAGCCGGAAAAGTGAATCCAACAGGCTTCATTTTCATATTTTACCCTATAGAATAAACATTTTTTATTGGGAAGCAGAAGCAGGAGTCCGGGCAGCATAGCATCATTCCCAAGTGCTTCAATTCTGTAGTTATTATACCGGCTGTGTTTACAGGCCTGTAGCTACCCTTGAGGACACAAAGGTCATATCCTCAGAGTTTTTTTCCGAGGAATCTGGGGATTTTAACTGCAAAAATAACCCTACACCTCGACTGGTGGTATGACTCCAGTTGGGATTTATATGTACTTATGTGCACACGCCAATACTGCCTCATTCCAGCATTATATTATATTGTCAATAAATCTTTCACATTATCACTCATGCTTTATTTCCAGCAGATCAAATTCAAGAATCAATATTATACATTTGACTACTTTTAGGCTAAAAATAAAACCTGAAAATGAACACGTGGGTCGTATTTTCAATTCAGTTGAATTTTATTTATATAGCATCCAATCATAACAGAAGGTATCTCAAGATGCTGTCCATACAGAGCAGTTCTAGGCAGCACAACATGAGCAAACACTTGGCGACGATGGCAAGGGAAATGTCCTTCTTTCTTAATATTTCTCCACCCAAATTATATTCCTGCCAGCTGGGAAAGATTTGAAGCTGCTTACAGCACTTTCATGTTACAGGAGAAAATATACAGTAAATAGCACAATTAAAATGGTAAACTATCAATATCATTTTCAACAAATCCTTTTGTGTGGTGGATATGGGGGAGAGGTGGCACATTGGGGGACCTCAGTATCTCTGCAATCCTGCTCATGGCCCTGATTGTTTGCTGTTTGTTGTTGATTTAGAGCAAATCAATTTAGCACTTTCTTTCTTTATTTGGCATTATAAGGCATCACATGGGGTAGAGGAAAAGATTTGTTTCTTTCACATTTTGTACTGTTGGCACCAAACCATGGCAACATGCATCTACATGGACTGACACCTGGATACGGTTCAAAGCCTCTTGGGAACCACAGCCAGTCACAGAGACAGAGGAGCAGATAACAATACACAGTGCAGTCTATTCAGAACTATAGACTGCAAAATGCTGGCTGCATGCAGATTCAACTCAGATAAAGGAAAAACACAAAATAAAGTGCTGACCACAGGTGTGAACAAAGCACCGTTTTCTTGGGGGGATCTTTGGGGAACTTTTTGAAGATCTTACCCCTTCCCATCTACAAAACCCAAGATAAATGGGATCTGTTATCAGTTTAGATGTTGTATAATTGTACAACTGAAGTCCTAACATCAATGCGGGTTTAGATTCTAAGCCCTGCAACCTTAAGTTCACAGGATTCAGGGAATTTATCTGATCATGACGCCCTGAATAGCAAACACAGCTTATCATTACCATCGTTCACATTTTGGTTAAGTTCCTCTTCATGAAGCTTTAGAGAGTGTGAGAAAGTAAAGTTAAAACTAAGTTTTGATAAAAGGTACTTTTGTTATCATGACGTAGACCCAGTAAATCTGTGTTAATCAGTATAAATCTAGCAGGGTTATATATAGCAATCAACAGTCATGCTTTCGCGAGAATCTTCAGTGTTTAACAGGAAGGATTAAGCCATGAGGCATTTAACAGTCATCAGTGTTTCCTTTCAAACAATTCCTGCTATGTATTCGGGCTTTTTGTTCCAACAATAAAACAGGTTACGTCTTTATTTAAACTAGAACATGATTCCCCTTTAGCCAGTTTGTTGTTGAACTGAAAGTGCAAGATCACTGGAGTGGCTAAGATGCTTTTATGGATCATTAACCATGAGTACATGCTGGGTTTCAAGTGAACGGATTTACTGATATTAATAATAATGTACAATGAAGTGTCATCTGCAAACACTGGAACATTCAGCCCATAAACCATGGACTGAACCAATCAAATGAGATTAAAAAAAGTTGTAATGATGCCCATATCAATTTTTCTTGTGGCAGTGGTAGACCAGCCGCTGTTTCTTGTTAAACAAAGAAAGGTCTACCTTTATAGAGATCCTTTCCATAATTCTAAGTACGAGCCTGTCAGAGGCAAAAACGAGAACTTTAGTTGACATACTTTGTTGCTGTAAGTTGCTCCAAAGCAAACTCATGCAACACTGTTCCAAGTTCAAAAAATGTCGTCCTCATTAGTCACTTGGACGCAAAAACACAGGAAAATAGGGTCCAAGTTGAAAAGTACCAAAGATACCCTTTAACCAAAGTGACGTAGTAGTCTAAATTTAATCACAGGCAGGGCACAGGACATGAAACCTGTTTTTAGGTGTTGAAATTTGGCCCATTGTACATCCATCATCTACCCCAACCTCCTCCCTATGACTTCATTTCAAGAGCAAAAACCATTGCCAGTGATCGTAATCCATTTAATTATTACACTGGAATTATTACATTACATGCAATTACATTTCCTCCAAAGTGTTCTGCGATTGACAAGCCACTTACTCGTATATAAACTGTTACCAGAACATGCCTTTTCCTCAGCAAGACACACGGGGTCACAGCATGGTCAGATGTGGTGTTTGGAGGGCTTCTAATTTTGGGATCAGCGCTTAATGAGAGGACGAGAAAACAACCTGCTGGTGAGAACAAGGGGGACGGCCCAAGAGACGAGGCGGACGAGAAAAGGATACAAAGGACAGCTTAGAGGACCTCTGATGTCGCCCCAGCACCAGCAGAGTGGCTCATTGAAACTAAAGAGCCTCCGCTGTGTTGCTTTTGTCTGATTCTTGTCAGGCCTGTCCCTCTCCTATAATAATGAGTCCTTTGACAAGTGATTAACTTCATAGTCGCTCTTATTTATTTATTTTTTTCTTTTCCACGAGTGTTTGTTTTAATGGCAGGCATCGGTTTATCACCTTTTGAGTGACTTTTCCCATTAATACAGAAGGTGAGCGTAGATTACAATTAATTTAAAGAAACATTGTGAAAACATGGCCACGAGTGCTAAAATTCATTCACAGAAGAAATTAGACTAAACTCAATGTCCACTTACTATCTTTAATTGGAGAACTTTCAACCAAATCTCACAGAGATATGGAAGATCAGAGTGGATGATCTTACTTTTTGTCATTCTACATATTCTAACACTTTTGTCATACATTTTAAATCATTAAAACACCACCCGATCTAACACCACTCGAAGATTTATTGTAATTGGCCATTAGTCTATTAAGATAATAAGCTAACACATGTTTCCGCTTTTCCCTCTCAATGGGAGGATTTAGCTTTTCATCCTGAAATTTGACAAATTTGTCTCCCTTTCTTTTAAGACCTTGCTTTGATCCTCTCAGGTAGGCAGGGGGTACAGTAGTCCCTGAAGGGATGACCGCCCCCTGATGGGAGAATTGTTTTTACCCCAGCTGTGATTTACTTGTACTGCGACATCTAATTCCAAATACTATTTTGTCAAATCAATGCCTGGACTTTGTCTTATTAAGGCCAGCCTGGTTTCCTATACCAAGCAGGGTGCTTTAACCCCCCGATGAGGTAGGCAGGCTAAGGCTGCCCCCTCACAACAAAACAACACTCCACTCCACAGCAGCATGACACTTCCTCAGCCAGCAAATGAGATGAAAGCTTTAAAGCATGAAAATAGTGGTTTTGAAAAGCTTCTGAAGCCCCGCTACCCTGCTAGCGTGGAGTAAAGATGGGCTGTCCACCTGCAACAAAAGCAGGACACAACAGGGAAAAACATCAAAGTGTGATTTCGTGAAAGGAAAAAATACCTGTTTGGTAAAAGGTGCCCGCTGAGAAAAACGCAGGTGAATTTTCAAGTAATAGCATATTGTGGTTAAGTGCAACAGTTTATTTGTGTTTCTAACTTTTCCAAAACTGTGATACCCTTTCATTAGAGTGTTAAACAGACTTTCACCTCTTGCAATGATTTACTGCTTCATATCTGCTTGCAGCAACATCGCCACATATGAAAATTTTCAATTAGAGCTTAAAATTAGTTCTGATAAATGTAAACACCAGGAATTAAATTAGATCTTGAATAGATGTATAGTGATTTTGTCTATTTTCTGATGACTGACTTCTGCACACTACAGTATAAGGTAAAATAAAGCTGGAAAGGAGGACTGAAACAATATTATATTGGACCAAGAAAAGAAAATAATATTGATTTTGACATCTACAAAGCAAGCCAAAGCGATCCCGCCTCAAATATGTTGCTAAGAATAAAGCCATCCTGACAACAGCAGAGTTTTTGTTCTCTGTCCACAGGTGGATTTACCTGACTGTGTGCAATACGATCGCTCTTTGATCCAAGCAGAACTGCTAAGAAAAGAGGCTTAGGTGAAAAAGGTGTGAAATCCTTTAAACAAGGACCTTTTTGTGGTACTTTGAGCGTACAGCGTTCCCAAAAGAAACTTTCATTGCATCGGGGAAAGTCAGGACAGAAGAGAGAAAACTCAAGGTCAATCAAATAATAATATATGCATAAATGCATAAATGTATTTAGGCCAGTGGCTGAACATTAAAATGATTGAAGTGGTCGCATTTCAGCAGAACATAATGTAATCTGGTACGTGCACAAACTATTACGATGCTCTCTATGTTTCAGGTGAGCAACAAAGACACATAATCAAATTAAATACACAATTTCTTAAAGATATTCCAGCATGTACATAAAAGGTAGACAAGAGGGAACCTATAACAATTTGCCATTAAGAGAATGCCAATGGGAGGCCATCGCGTATGATCTGTGGAGTCTGTGGAGCCAAACATGACTGAAAGGCTTGCAACATGCAACACGATCAAATTTGCATTCGAGGAGCGAGCACCAGCAGCAGATTGTATTAAAGCCATCGCTATTTTAATGCTGGATATGTGAGCAAAGTGAGGAATTCAAACACGCCACGTTCACGATCCGACTGTGAAATTCCAAAGGTTTAGGATTAAACTGCCTGATGTAATCAGATGGTGCCATGCACATGGATGTTTATTGAATGAGCTGCAGTGGAGTGTGGGAGCACATTCCCTGGTTGAAGTAGTGTTAAGGCGTGTCAGATAACAACAATAAAACAATGCCAATCTTTAATAAGAATCTTTGACTTCAGCATTACCTAACATGCGACACCATCGCGGTTTGTTGCTCAAACCGCGGCTGAATATTGAACACGTCGTTCGAGGCAATGTTCACATAAGCACACGTGTCGTCAGTGGTCTCGATCATCTTCTGAATCAATTCCCTTGACCACTGATGAACAGTAATTGCCATCTGTCTCAATATGTGCAATGTCATGACTTGGCCATAAGCGTACAAAATGTGATTTTGAGTTTGAAGGCGACACATGCTCAAGAGATTCCAGTCTCATGAATAATTCACGGCTGCGAGAATAATGACGGCGGATAAAACTTTGTGTGAGTAATTGCGTAAGTAGACTCATCAGCATTAGGAGTGTGTGTGTGTGTGTGTGTGTGTGTTGAGTAAATCTCAGCATTTTCAACATCAAATGTGGCAAAATTATGCTGATGCACAATGAGAATACTAACAAGCAAATCACTCACAAACACTTCTTCTTCTTTTTTTTTTAAGCTCCCTCATATCCAAGCAACAATTGACTCATGCCACGTTTGACACGCATTGTGAGGAGATCTAAAAAAAAAAAAAAAACGTGAGAAAAGTTGTTCCACATTTATTATCCGTCGGCGAGTTTTAATTCACATTCTCAACTCCCAGCATGCCTATATTCCTTCCACCTGACTGTGCTCTTTGGTCGGCCCTCTGTGCCTAAGTGACCATATATTGGGCATCCATTCAGAGGCTCTGTTTTCTAGGTGATTGACTCTGAAAAACTTAGGTCGCCAATCCCCAAATGTTTCCCCTGTGTTTGAGGAAGGGTCGGCATTGTTGAGACCCCGGGAGCCCTGCCCGGTTGTATGCCTGTCATGCTGGGATTAAGAGTAGTGGGTGGAGCAGGATTTTAACAGGTGGAGAGATACCTCAGGAGCGGGATGGACTAGATCTGGTGGAGCTGAGCCAGCCTCCTGTCAGTCTTTAAAACCAAGGACATATAGTTCCCTCAGTGGATTTATACCTTTGCAATGTACTGTCACTTTATAATACAGCCTACAATTTACTCATGTTACTACCTTATATAACTCAGGTACCAATTAAATACTTTTACCAGTTGCTATGGGTACGTAGAGAGACTATAGACACAAAGGAAAAGGAAGTGTCAGGGTCCTCTATAAAATATGGTTTTCATCAGATTGACAACTAATAACTTATTAGGCATTTGGTTTTATTAATCCATGACTATGTGGGACATCAGCTGCACAGTAATCAGTACAAAGAATAAGATGGTAAGCTTTATCTCTTCTGCAGTATGTAAACATTTTAACTGTTCTATACATTGGTGTATTCTATAAATGATTCACAAGTCCATTTTTATTTTAAGATTTGTACCTTTTCTTTGGGCTTCATACCCAAAAACAAATACAGCATTGCTGTATCCCAGAATGGGTGAGTAGCCTATACTGCAGAACAGATTCAATATATATCTAATATGGTCTTCAGTGACCTCTCCATTTGAGATACATTTTTACCTCGTTGTGCCCCAGCAGTTTTGGTACCACAATCCATCACCATTTTCGATTATTTTTGTCTGTCTTTCTATTTCCAATTACTTTTATTTCCCAGAACTGGGCAGTGTAAAATATGTAAAGTCTAATTATTTTTTTCTTTCCTCTAAAATGGCCAGTTGTTAATCCCTTTTCCCCTTAGCCTTGTTTTCACCCACTTGAGTATCAGAAGGTGCTGATAAATATTCCAGCAGTACCTGATTCATACAACAAAATGATACTGTTTGTGTGAAATGTGACCCTATTTGGCCAGAAACAAAAGTACCTGAAATGAAAATGTTAACCTCATTGTGGCCCTGGAAAAACAGTTAAGGTTAAAAGTTATTTAAATGTATCCTGATGGGCATATGAATGGATGTATGGATGGCAGTCCATCCAACAGTTGGGCGATAGAAACATTTCACTTAAATCCACACATCTCAACATTAAAGTGTTGTTAGCTGAAAAGTCAGTGGACCACCAAAGTCATCGGGGTTCATCTTCTGGGAACCATGAACCATGTCTATACAACATTTTGTGTCACTTCATCCAATCGCTGTTGAGATATTTCACTCTGACTCAAACAGACAGACCATCCCGCAGTGCAACAAGTCGAAACATGGAAGCCTTTCCCCTTCATGCCCATCATGAACTATCTCTTTAAGTCAGCACTTGCTAGTCAAAATGAATCAGACAACAGATTTACAGACCATTACTCACCATTATTTCTGTTCTTTAGCGACGGATGAATGCTACACTTTTACCAACAAGACAAAATTTGTCAGTCTGCATCTTAGTTCATCTTTGGGGTCAGTGGCTGGCCAACTTATCAAGTCAGGCCTGTGCAGTTTGCAATGAAAATCATGTTTTCTTGGTAGCATTCAATGCAACAAAAGGTAGCGAAAAGGTAGAATGGCATCCATAAACGCATTATTTGAAATGAAATAAAGACAAGATGAGCTTTTACCCTCTCCAGAGGGTAAATTCTGAGGCTGCAGCAGCACATGCTTGGAAATAAGTCAAAAAAGAAGTCTATAAACTCAAAATAGAAACTATATAAGAGCAATTAAACTCAAAATTTCAAGGAGAGCAGTATATACGCAGCGCCCATGACCAGTGTTGTACTCCCTGAAGTCAAGCAGCAGAAGGTAGGTGACAATATGCAAATGCTACTGGCCCATTTTTGGGTGAGCTATATGCAAGAGTAGCCTTACATGTCACTGTTTATAACACGAGACGTTTATTCTTTTCCGGACGGGCTGATTTAAAGAATAATTTGGGGCATAAATTAAGTAGTATAACCATTTCTCCAGGCAACATGACACCACTGTTAGTGAGCGAGCTGCTGAAGTTTAATCAACAGCAGATAAAGATTATTCAGCGCAACCCATCCAAATGAATTCATCGCCTTAATGAGCTCCCTTCCCTTCTTCATATTTTAGAAGAAATGAGCAACGCCATGAGCAATGGCAGCGATCCCTTCATGCCTCAATGCGATTGGCTGCAGATAAGGACCACCACCCACATTAGCGCGCAGGTAATTATTTGGATTTCTGCGAGCAGGTGGTGATGGAAGCAGGAGTGTCCGTGATCAGACTCCAGAGTATCTCCAGATAAACATCGGGGGCTTTGAGACACACAGACACCAGCCCCTGCAACACTCACCGGGAGCCCCCATATCTCTACTCCAACCATGCAGCTATTACGCACAGCATGTTGTAAAAAAATAAATAAAAAATGTGGGATGGCAATATAGGCCAAGGGGCTGGTGAGAATACTTTACTCTACTCTGGGTTGTGCCTTGTACCAGCATGGGAATAAAGTGGTTCCTGTCAAATGTGACCAACAGCATTGATGGGAGGAAAGGGCAAAATTTAAAGTGTAATATAGGCGGCCTCATTTCTATAGACAGCCGAAATAGGACATGTTAAAACTGGGTGTAGAACTGAAAGCACAGATAGTGACAATAGAGTTTTACCTTTGGACAGAGCACTGATTGTTACTTTCCCATTTCCCCCCAGCTAGCTGTAGCTTGTAACATTAGCATTCATTCAAAGCCATGTGATCTGGCCACCTGGTGAATGAATATAAGACCAATTTACTTTCTCTGGTGAACTTCTGAGCTAATAGCTCTTTAGCTGCTCCACCCACTCTACTAACCAGGAGCTAACTTTGTCTCTCTTGCTGTTTGGTGCAGGGTGGTATAGCCTACAGTGTGTTTTTTCACCCATTCATGGATGGGTAGAGCGATGAAAGTGAATAAAAACAGTGTTGCTGTGGGCAGGAAAATTAGCTAAATGATGCATAAATGCCCCCCCTAAGAGGAGCTACAGAGCTGGGTGGTGGCTTTTGAAACTAAGAGCGGCACACATGCAAACTATTGAAGAAAATATGATCTGTGCAGCCTCAAATCTGAGATATTTTGGTCATGTTTAAGATAATTGAGTTTGGCAACTGAGGTTCAGCTGTTTAGCCTAGGGTGAGGCTAAAATTACTAGCATGATTTCTGCAATTGAATCATGCATGTACGATAAGAAGAGCAGGCTTTGCATGTTGCACAAATTTGTTCGTTTGGTTGCAAATGCACATAGTTTCTGTAGAGAATTTAGTTGGATCTGTAATTTTTCTCAAGTTTAGACAAAGCTACAATTTAAAAAATAAAAAAATGCAATACTAGGATACAGATAAGCGCTCTTACTTGCACATAAATTAAACTTGATAACAGCTTGCGATCAGTCTGGCCACTCAAGGAGCTGAAAAATTGTTGCTGTGACTTGTTGGCAGATGTTGGCAGATGTTGTACATACGTGCCATATCCATCTCCACCTTAATCATCTCATCTCCTCTCTCACTCAGGCAGGCTCTCGCTCTCTCCCTCTCTGGCTGTTGCTGCCTTTGTATGGAGGTTTCAAGTCATCGCAGATAAGGAGCGTTTTTCACACTGTTAATCAGATCGTCAGGACGATCTGCTCCCCTGCAACATGCATAGTTTGGCATGGTGTTTTCCTATGAGACATTCACCTCAGATCTAATCCCCCCTTAAGCTCTCCACTCCACTGGACTAATGGGATGTGGCAGGCAGCTGTGGATGAGTTACTATGGAAAGATTATGACTGTATGATGCAATGTTGGAGAAAGGGAGCATTCTGGCAAAATTGTCCGAAGAAGCATCTCGCTGTTTTACACGAGTCGTATCCCAACATTATATTCTTGCGGTTGATTTCCATTTTTCCATTTCCATTTAAACCTGATTAATCCAGAGAAAGTTTGCTTGTGTTTGCCTTTTCTTCTTCTTCCTCTTCTTCTTTGTCTAAGCGCAGCCTGCTTCATATTCATGCGTTTAAGCGAAGTTAAAGAATCAGCGCTTTGCTCAAAGGCACGACTCGACCACAAGGACACGACGCCGCGTGAAATCAATAGACCTCTGCTGACATCCTAAAACGAAGCACGGAACGGCGCGATGATACCTGTATATTACTGACAGAATATCGATCAAAAGTTTGAAACAACAAAAAGAAACAAAAAAAAAACACAGAATATGAGAATAGTTTTATCTTGGTAGCAAAAAGAAAAAAAAAAAAAGGAGAGCTTCAATTACCCAGGGATGTTTGAAAATGGCTCCTTCAGGGCACCAGTCCTCCATCTTGCCTGCAGTCATTAATTAGATCTAATCAACACCGCAGGGAAAAGTTACTGTCAAGACTAATTAGCCAAAATGGAGCTTCTGTAATGGGAAACAAATGAACAACAACAGTTAACTGTAGCAGGCTGCTCCATGCTTTATGACTCATTCAGTCTCAGCGGGAGAGATTTTTGGAGCAGCACCGTTCAGAATTATATTAGCACTTGATTACTGTTTTGAGGGAACGTCTGAATATTAGGCACGGTGGTTTTCAACGCTAGAGTCACGGCGGACGGGCGACGTATTTTCAGGTTTGTCGCTCTGCTGTAGTTAAAACGCAGTTCTTGTCGAGTTCTCCGACCCTTTTGCTTACGCGCTGCCCTCGCACAAACACACAAACACGCACACACTTCTGCCAGGTTGCCTATTGTGAGCGCCACGCAAGCTTCCCTCCAACCCCAGGCCTCAGAGGTCATGAGAAATGTTGACTTAATCCTTTTTCTTTTTCGTCCCCGCCACTACTTCTAAGAGTCAAGGCAGGGAGTAGGAGGAAAGAAAAAAAAAAGGGACCTTTGTTTCTCCCACAGCGCCGCGAACAAAAGGGGCTGGGATTGGGAAAAGCGTACACACACACCACCTGCAATTAAGAGCTTAGAGTTCGTCCTCTCAGCACAAAACACTCAGCGACCGAGGAGAGGAGAGGAAACGTCAAGATTAGGTGGGAAGTACTACGAGGGTATTAGAAAAACTTGTGAGAATGAAGACGTTTGTCACAGAATATTAATTACAGGATGCTGGAGGACAGTCACCTTATACCCCGTGGAAGAGTATTTGATAACTAGTGGCTATTGATGACAATTGAGCACTTTAACGACTCGGGGTGGAGGTTTGCATCACGGTCACACACATCATGAATAAGCCTCTGTTTGTTTGCCCATATGCTGGATTGAGTAATTAACATGCGGACATCTGCCGAGGAAGAGAAGATGTTAAGTTGTCACGAGAAGCGCAGAAACACTGATGACATTCAGTCCGTTTAATATACAGTAAAATGTCTCAGAAGCAGAATTGGAGGTGTCGGACTTTTGCGATGTGTGCCAGAAAGTTGCCTCCGCTGAAACATTTCAGTCAGCTGAACTTTACTGAAAATGCCAACTTCATTAAGACAAAATTGGGTCAAATGCACCGAGTGCAAATTAAAATCAGCAAAGGGAGATGAGATGATTGTAATTAACATCTCTTCAATCAAGCTGGAGTGTGGGAATTACGGCTTCATGTTTTACATTTATTGCTCAACTCCAGGGACCTTCTTAGGTGGTACAATATGACTTCTGCCATTTCAAAGGGCCGCGTACGTACAGGAATACAGATGCGCACCAGCATGTTTGTGTAAACATCATCAGCAGACATCTGTATATCATACGCTATATGATAATATATGTCTGCAAAGGATTGCGGTATACACGTATATCCCTGATGTCATGTCACCAAATATAATGACCACAAACTATCACATTTTGCAAAGATGTGGATAATCAGTGGAGCTGAAGCGGGCCAAATGGATGCTCAAACAAACCATCTGTAATGACATCTGGCAAGCGCCATCACTGTTAATTCTGCATAACTTCAAGTCTTCATTTAATTTGAATAGGTGAGTTTTTTTTGTACCGGGCTGTAAACATGTTGATTTCTGCTGTGGAGTTGGACATTTTAACATGGGGGCTTATGGAGACCGACGTGTTCCGTATCCAGCCTCAAGTGGCCGTTTGAGGAACTGCAGTTTTTGGCACTTTTTTTGACACAAAAATGCAACACATGCCTGTCGTGTTATCACTTTGAAGGAAGATCAAAATGTTGAATTTCATGCATATTTTCTGGTGATATAATAGCACATTTAGATTAGCCTGTAGCCTCATTATCCCAATGAAAACCTCGTTTAAGGCATCACGTAGGGACGTCTTTTTAACCTCCAACAAAGCATTAGTTTTAGATGAAGATGCAGCATCTCTCTGAGCCGCTGAATGTGGATGTCATTTTTAAACACAGCACCGCCTCCACACTCCTCTACTCCACACCTATAGACTCACTCAGCTTCATTACTGGAGATAATGACAAAACTCAGCACTGCATCTTATTTGATGCGGTCAGTTGGTTCCTAGCTGAGAGACGTAATAACCGCTAGTCTTTACTGTATTTATCTACAAAGCTCGTGTTGGGAAATAGCCATATTTTATCTCCTTTTTGCTGCTCTGGAACTCTGCTCCGTTGTGAACTGTGATAATTAGCTGATGCTTCAGGAACGCCGTAGCAAAAATAGATAAGGATGGTTTTCCCCGTTAGTGCCCTGCTTTTTGTTTTCTTGTCACATTGTTTTATTCATTTTTTTTTTCTTCAGTGTCACTTCTTGTGGCGCTCCACTGGCCTCTCCTCTAGCACCACCAACAGGCCAGAATGCGGGCAATTAAACATCAAAACTGAAGTCATATTCCCCAAAGGATGAACCTGTGTGCTCTCTCTTAATGATTTTATAGTGACTTTGACATCAGCAGCAATCTAATATGTGTCTTTTAACAAGTTCAGTCGTCATTTCTTTCTGTGAGCACATGCACATAAGTTTGTTTCAGTGGTCTGCCCCGGGTGTGGCAGTACATGGCGCCTGGTCCCGGATCATTAATAAACCTACACCTGAGCCATGCTGGTAGCCCTGGAGCAACCGAGGTCTTGTGGTGGGTGGCAGCCACCAGTCCCAGCAGAGGCTCTAGGATGTAGACTAAGTCAGGCGTGTAATCCTTCTCTCAGAGTTGGAACACACCGTCGACGCAGGAAAATAAATATGGAAGGGTTGAAGCGCTGAATGAGGGCGATAGGGGGAAAAGCTATTACCAAGAAGAGAGCCAACAATTAAGAGGAGGATTTGTTTTAAATTATTTCACAATTTTGTGGATTTTTTTCTTTTTAAAACATGGACTGGAAAGAGTTTTTTTTTTTTTTTTTTTTGTAAAACATTCTAATCATCAAACTCTGCAGAAAACGCAAAGGGTCTCAATAAAGTGCTGAATTTAAATCATTTCATTGTGGTGCTCCTCCAAACGCCAGAGCTCTCTACCAAATGGACCCGCGCAAAATTCCTCCATTTGACTGCATAAATCATCGTATTCACACATGCAGGATTTCAAGCTCCTACTTCGTTTGAGAAGATGTATTAACACCGCTCACATTCTGCCTTACGCTGGCACTCGCAAAGTGCTTTAGGTCACTCTTTCCTAATTTGAGTCAATTATCCCATTTCCCCTCTCTGAAACAGTGTTTCTCATTCAGCATAATGCACCGGCCATTTGTCAGCGCTGTGTCATGCACTCGCCTCGTCGCTATCCGCGTCCACTCTTGTCAGGGTGACTGAATGCTAGCTTTCTCCACTGTCTGGGCCTCATTTGAAATTCAAATATTGCCTCATTGCTGAGCCTCAATAATATTGACTTTCTCGTACTCTCCAGAGGCACCGGGGATATATTTAGGGCAGGATCGTGTCTTTTTCTTACAGTATGTCTTCTTACAGCATCTGGGGCTTTTCAGGACTGCAATCAGTTGCTGTTTTTGTGTTGCAAGTTTGGTCTGGCTTGATGGCGGTGGAGATCACCATCAAACTCCAACCAAACCTGATAGAACTCTGAGATTAAATCTTTGTTTTCAAATCAGTAGAATTTAACTTTAAAAGTCTAAAAGTCTATAAAGTTTGCCCCAAAAACTCAATAACCCAAATCTTAACTCTTAGTTTTTCACAGTATGAACAGTAGGAAGTGAAACGCACACTGCAGCTATGCCCGTGGTCCACTAGATGGAGCACTACAATCACTGAAAGGGTCTGATATCAACTCCTGTTGGTATTTTTTTCCTTATCTGACTTTTATATAATGATAATTTATAACTGTGTGGCAACGATGCATTCAGGGAACAGACGAGCATCGTGGGAATATACAGTATGGGTAATAGGCTGAATTTAAACTGCAGTAACAAATATATGTGCCGGAAATTATCCAGATTAGCTGTTTAAATGTTTGTCCTAGAAAATAGAGAGAAACACGCTGTTTCCCAGAGCCCTAGGGGATTTCTGTAAATCACTTTTATTGTCTGAGTGACAGTGCAAATCCGATAAGGATTACAGTTCCAGTTTACAAAAAAATCCAGAGAAGTTGAAACTATCAGACATGTTTAAGGCCCTGAAAATCTATTTTCTCAGTCAGTCTTCTTCTTTGTATGAACAAAAACATATTCTGCGAAAACTATTTTGGTCATTGCTCGTGAGAGATTTATGCAATTTCATTGGTCACACTGGGTGGGGCTCAACTGGGGAAAAAAAAAATGAACATGAACTTCAGTGCACCGGTCAAAGTTTAGTGACATTTGACTGAAAATGTGATGACAGTTCTAAATGTGCAGTGTTGTGCATTATGCAGAGCGTTTCATTCTTGATGACCTAAGGGTTTTTTTCCCCCAAACTTTAACTTTAATCGTGACTTATTTTATTATAATATTCGGTCATAGAGAAATGCATCTGCTTTCACAGGCTTTAAAGGACCAGCGTGCAGGATTTAGTGGCAAGAGGACCCACATCTTAATTCAATAATGATATCCACAATTCTGAAATTTGCCATTCTGCATAAAACTTTTGTTACTTTAGGCAGATTTTTGTGCTCAGAATTTTGTACTGTTTTAGTTTTGAATGCAGTACTTTTATTGTAGCAGAGTATCTCTGTGCTGCGGCAGCAGCAACTGACTTCCTCCATCACTGCAGGCAGACGAGCTTCTCTTGTTATTAAATATGAACATTGTTTCAACAGATTCTAGCGAGGATCACGGTCTCTTTTCACACCCGTGTGTGATGCAGTTTGCCATATTCATCAAGGTGATGATAAATAAAGAACACTCTGCAAAGAACACAGTGATAATTATCAATTAAAGCAGTGATTAGACTCCCGGTCTATATATATATATATATATATATATATATATATATATATATATATATATATATATATATGGTCTCCCACAGGGTTTTTTACTTGATATAAATGTCTACATGTGACACTAGTGTACACTGGAAGAGTGCCAGATGTGGTGTTAACGTTAATAAGTGTAATTGAGACCACTGGGACAACGTAATATGGAAAAAAAAAAAGGATCAATGGACTAATTATATGTTTAAAAACAGAGTCATTAGTGAGATTATGTACAGTGTGACATCAGAGTGTACCCTCACAACCCCAGAGACACAGAGAGAGTAACCTCTGCAGACTAAGGCATCGTCACCGGCAACACGGTGAGGATCGGCGCGCATGGGTGTGTTTATCTCTGTTGATAAAAAGCTGATGTATAAACCTGTAATTACTCTTAATTCGATTACGATACAGTCTGTAGTTCAAATCAGGTGGTGAGCTCACGGAGAGTCAAAGTGCACAGCTGTCTTTATTGACAGCAGTAAAAGGGAGTATAGTACAGGAGGCACAGGTATAATTAGACATAATCAACACAACGAGACAAATTACAAAACATCCCATTTATGTTATGTAACTGTAGGTCAATGCTAGGTTCTGATAAGGGCCTCTAAGAATACATGATGACAATGACACTTTCTATATAGGTCTATTATACTATTTACAGAAACTTAACACTTCCTACCATGAGCAAGCACTTGGTGACAGTGGCAAGGAAAAATATCTGTTATTCTATACTAAGTAGTGTGCATGCTGTGTCTTTAATGATTCAGCTTATTTATACCATCCATACCTTCCATAACCGCTTGTCCTGATCAGGGTCTTGGGGAGCTGGAGCTGGTACATCCCGGAGAAGTCACCAGCTCTTTCCATGTAAAACAGTGCAGATTCGATCAGTTGGCATTCCCATACGTGTAGTCAAATTCCAACTAAAGCCTGTGTTTACCATCTGTGTTTAACATCACAGTTAATGTTTCTTTGCCTATGTTTCTGAACATCGAGAGCTCATTAATCAGATAAATCGAGCACAGGAATCGGGCTTCCCAATATCTACACTCACCCGTGAATCCTAGTTTCAGTTCCACACGTGTTTTTAACCATGCAGCACGCGAGGGATATGGAAAAGGTAGCAGCGGCGTAAACTCTGATATCCATGGAGCTAAAACGTGATGTATGTGTTTCTTTATCTTTCTATAACATATTAGATTTACCTGTCACATTCCCAACCCGCTCCTCTGCTAATGCTGTTATATCAAATGTGAGTGGAAGTGGCTGAGTGTGAACAATGTGTTCAGTATTCTCTCACCGTCCATAATACTAGTTTTCCCCTTGAGAATGCAGCTATAATGGCCGTGTTGTTTAAGGACACAAGCTGAATTACAAATGCTTGTGTGTGTGTGTTTTATATACTTTATAGCCTTTTATTACAAATCAACTTGCAGTACATTTGGCAAACAATACTACAATCCAAGGGATCCATCTCTTTCTATTCATTTCTCTATGAAATAAAAATATGAGTGCGTGAAAGTTGAAAAACGTTCCCAACTCACTTTTCCCAGACTTTCAACTGTTTCACATGATCTTCAATAGCATCAGGTCAGGAATGTGCTTCCATGCGTAAAGGAATTTTTGGGAAATGCTCTCGTTCAATTGTTGAGCGTTAGACGAGAAGATTGACGCCACTCTCTCACGTTTGTGCAAATGGACAAAAGCCTATCAGGGGTTGAAAGCTTCACGATGTTAGGTTTGGTTGGCGTGGTTTTGTCAAAATTAAAACTGATTTGTGCTTAAACTACACCAAAGTAGTAACACTGACGAAATATAATGTAGGTTTGAGGGTCATGCGCCACACTTAAGCAAATTTCAAAACACTGTAAATTGATTTTCTTACTCGTACAGACATGGATGAAAACCACTGGCTGGTCTGGAATAGAAATAGTACATCAGAAAAACTGTACACTCAATCAAAATCTGTCAGATATTCTATAGACGGTAAGTACTACATGATTTAGGGTGTTACAACTTTGCAACACGTTGCTATGGTCGGCAAACTCTGGAAAGTTTCCACTCTTAGTGCTTTTTTCCTTTGTAAGCATTCCAGCTCAAGTTGTCACCGTCAAATAGCCCTTTACAACTTGGTTTTCATGCCAGGCACAAACAGGGCGACAGAGAAGAGACTGAGGAACAGAAAGGGGCTCAGTTGAGTGACTGCCATGGGTAGCCACACAAACAACCCACTCTTTTTTTTCTCTCTCTCTCTCTCTCTCATGCAGAACAATGCGACACTGTTTAACTGTGCCAGATTCACAGAGAGAAGTTGCCCTCCGGTTATTTATGAGTGTATCCTCGAGGTCGTGCAGCAATCGCCCTACATTTGACACAGTCTTTAAATGGCCACATCAGCAGACAGATAATCAGTGAGATAAAGCGGAGCATCTCCCATGCCAGCCCAGGGAAGGTGGGGTGGTGTGTTGTGTGTGAGAGTGCGTGTGTGTGTGTGTGTGTGTGTGTGTGTGAGTTGGTGGTGGTGGTGCGGGGGTTGATAGGGAGTAGGGAGGGGTGTGTATATAAATGGAGGCCAATGGGCATTCACAATCCCACGGTCTGCTAGTGCTTCATCACCAGCTGCCTTCGACCCCGGCAAGCCTGCAGTCATGGCGTTCAACGGAACCTGGAAGGTCGACCGCAACGAGAACTATGACAAATTCATGGAGCAAATGGGTGAGTGTGTTAGAGCTGCTATGTGTAGATCACACTGAGTGGGTTACTAAAGTCACACTGTGGCTTCAGCCAATTTTTCCCGCTACGTCTGGCCTCATGATCTAGTTTATGAGGGCAATGTGTGCAACTGTGTCATGTGTTTTCATACAGTTTGACATTGTGTTACCCGGCGCAGTGAGGTGTTGATAGTTTGAGGTGTTTATGGAGCCACCTTTAATAATAGCAGCGGCTAAATTAAGATCTTTTCGTAGACTTTGAACACGGTCCAACGCTCGAGAAGCAGGCTACGTCACAGCAACCATCCAATCCATCTTTTTTTTTTCCTCTGTTCAACAATTAAGGCATTAACATCATGAAGCGCAAGCTGGGAGAGCATGACAACCTAAAGGTCACCATCGAGCAGACGGGCGACAAGTTTCACATCAAAGAGTCCAGCACCTTCCGGACTAAGGACATTGACTTCACCCTGGGCGTCCAGTTCGACTACACCATGGCTGATGGCACTGAACTCTCAGTGAGTGCCCTCTAAAGTGTTTCGTACATTAATAAACCGACAGCAGCTGGTCCAGGTGCAGCAAGAAATGGCCTGCTCTAGGAAAATATGGTTTCTTTTTTAAGACTGATGGATTCATCGCTAATGGGGGAAAGTGTAAACCGAGCCAACGAAGTCCAATGCTGGGAGCGATGGAAAAATTCCAGTGAATAATTACTCTAGATGCTGGAATAAGAGTTAACTGAACACAGGAAAAAAAACTCATCAAAAATACAAAGACATACCGCCAATGATCACAATCACTAACTGTATATTTTTTAACCAGGGTATGTGGGAGATGGAGGGTGACGTGCTGAAAGGCAAATTCACCAGGAAAGACAACAGCAAGGTCCTGACCACCACTAGAGCTCTGGTGGGAGGAGAGCTCGTACAGGTCAGTAGGTCCAGGCGCATTTCGTCAATAATATGCAACGTGTTCGTTTTGTTTTGTTTCAATAAATGTTTCCACGACGTAACACGCCTCTCTCTTTAACCCCGTAGAGTTACAACTACGAGGGAGTGGACGCCAAGAGGATTTTCAAGAAGCAGTAACCTGGAGTCTGAAGTTCATGTTTTATTTTTACATAGATGACGTGATAGACTTGTGTGTTTTTTTTCTATTTCTAACAATAAGGCAAGGCTAAGTAAAGTGTATTGTTATGGGATTCTACTTCATATACCTCAAAAAATGTTGATTTTTTTTCTTCCCCAGAGTTTTATAAGTGGAATAGTTGCACGGAGCATTGCACTATAATTACATATGTGAAAACGTCCAGAAAACTAAATGTGTACCCAGAAACAAGTTAAGACCAAGATGCTATACTTGAATTTTGCTGTACAGGCAGGTAGGCGAATAAAATCAACAAAAAAGCACAGTATAAAAGGAAGATTAGCAACCATATGTCACCTTGTCAATCTGATGTGCCTTAGAAAGAATTTTAACACCCAGTGTCCAAGAAATCGCCAATAGATAGTTCAGGTTTTTTTTTTTTATTTCTGCTCCGGTTTTGAGATATTTGCCACCCTGATACAAAGAGGATGACTGAATATGATATGTGCTTCTCCCTGCATTGAAAAAAAAAGCCATTAAAAAAGTTCAACAGCAGCTCATCTCTCCAGGAACAATGCCCCAGTTACCCACGACAATCCACAGAACAAGCTGTCAACGGTTTTCGGAGGGCCTACTTCATCGGTACGACGTGGTTTCCAAAACTGTCCACTTGTTCGTGGATTATCCAAGGCAACGGGTGCATTGTTTCCAGAAATATGTGCGAGAGTTGAATTTCTCAAATGGCATTCTCGATGTCTTCCGCCTCCATTGCTTTGGGGTGGAGGCAAAAATCTTTGAGAGAGTAATATCTCAAATATCTCAAAACTTACCCTTCAGGGATGGACCACAGCTCACCTAAACTTGACTTCAAGTTACTGTTAACTGCCCGAGAACAGCAGCGTTTACTAGACCTCATCATTGTGATGAAAAGCAGCACAATAATGACGCCACATGACACATTAGACGTCGTCTTTAGACATGAGTTGATTTGCACTAATGGTTCTTACATGTAGTCTGGAACAATAAAGCTTTTTTTGTGTGTGTGTGTGTGTGTCTAACACTGGTGTTGTTCTTAACACACTGAAGCACAAAGATAATTTGTGCACCGCGTTAAATGTGAGTGACGTTTGATAAATGAGCTATGAAAGTCTCACAAACTTGCAAGTCATGTCGCCTCCGGGTCTGTGAGTCAAATGCTATCAGGTCATCGCGATGGAGCTCAAAGATCACGTCGTCTCGATTACATTTTATGCGTTTCGCAAACTTATAATCGCTGTCTGGATTAAGGGAGGGACGCTGAGTGAGTGTCACATTACTACAGCATTTCAGACTTGGGGCCGCATGGCATGACTGCAGTGTGATCACATGGTGACAGCAGGGCCTTGTGCTGTCATGTGGCCGGCCTCTGGCTGCTGTCCTCAGCATGAGATCTGCAAGACAGCGAGACGGAAAAACATGCAGGGGAAATGAGATTTTCTCACATGATGGGGCTGTTGAAATGTCGGCTAATGACATTCAATGAGCGTAAAAATTAGAAGGAAGGAAGCGTGGTTGCATCGAGCACCTCCGACCACAAGATGGCAGCCTGTGCCAACTAAAGAGCCTTGATGGTTCAATCTAAATGTCCTAATGGGTCCTCACTGAGTGCTTGTTCATCAGTTTGACAATTGAATTAGCTACTGTTCATGATGGGCTGTAGGCTATATTTAGTACTTATATAAAGAAGTACTCATACACAGTACTTCTGTGTTATGAAGAGGGCCAGTGCCAGAGCTAGAGCAGAGCATCATCAAGATACGGGAAGAGGTCACCAGAGATCATTTTTCATGCTATGTATTAGGGTGGATCAATAGTATGGGAGCCCATCTCTGGCAGAAGAAAATAGATGAAGAGTCTGTTTTCAAATCAAATAACTCCTGGTACTTATTAAATTTAAATTACGAGATAAAAAGTCAAACCTTTAGCATATTATTATTTTTAATCCCGAGTAAAATTTCACATTCTTTTCTTTTCCTGGCAGAAATATGCTTCCATGAAATGGGCTTGAGGTCGATATCCCAAGATGTATAAGAATATTTTCCATTATCAGTGTATATGTATTACAAAACATCACAATGTGATTCCCGTGTAACCTCAGCAGATGAAGGCCAATATTGAACGCCTGCCCAGCCACACAGTGGATACAGTCGGATTAACCAGAAAAGCCATTACAAAATTTAAAATCAGAAAATCTCATCCAAGCACAACTGATAATAATAAGAAAAAGTAGAGGTATTACATCCATCTATACCTGGAGACCCTCAGTTGATGCCTAGCGTCAATCGATCGCAGGCCCCCCCACCCGACCCCACCACCCCCACTGAGCCCTGAGTGGCACCTTCTTTCATGGAGGTATAAACCCGCTGCTCACAAGGCTAATCTCACAGAGGCAGGGATGCTTTGAACACTGGTTTGCCCCCGAACCCACCACGGGGGAGCGAAGTCCTCTGAGACCCCTCAGATGCTGCGAGGCTCGAGGCCTGTGAGCCTGCAGATTTTGGTGCAAAATAAAAAAAAAAATGGGTTGGTGGGTGTTGTTTCTCTCTTTCCATCTCCAAAGTTTTTACTTTCTCGCTTTCCAATTTTAAATGGGCAAAAGCTGCCATAATAATCCTGCGGTTAGTACAGATGCGTTTCCAGCCGACATCCTTTGCCTCCTCATTAGTGTGTAGAAACACTCTACACCCAGCGTACAATAATTATTACCAAAATCAGATGCTAATTCGGAGCATAATTAAGTGACATTGCCTTAAAATGAGCCAAACATCACGTTTAAGATTACTTTTTTTCTATATTAGGTTTCACAAAAACTTCTTGCAGAAAACAAATTAGTGAAGAGAAAGCACCTGTTCAAGTACTACTTTCAAGTACTACAAACCTGAGGTACTTTTAACATGTTCCACTACATTTCAGAGGGAAATATTGAATTTTTTACTAATTACTAAAAAATTATTATTCGTTTCACAATTGTACTTCCTTCTTACTTAACAACGGACATTTTCTCAAGCACTGAGTACAATTTTGAACTACGTGTACTTGAGTATTTCCATTTTATGCAGCTGTTTATAGAATATGACGCCTTATTATAGATGTAAAGTGCCCAAATGCATATTTAATAGCTCAAATCAGCTCCACCTTGACTTTGCCACTGAGTATTGCTTACATCAATGATAATAATCCAATAATATAATAATATAGCAGAGTACAATAGAGTACTTTTACTTTAATTTCAAATACTGGTTTGATTTTGGTCCTCTTTATGAATTCTGTAATGTATTTTCATAACCATTAGGTAGCGCTGTGGAGCTCCCTATTTTGTCAGAGAAAAGGCTTTGCTCTCTATGATGTCATCCTCAGTCAAGTTATCATATGACACACACCCTCTTTGTACACACACACACACACAGACACACCTCCATAATTATTGGATCTCAACTCAAATGATTAAAATAATGTTTCTGGAATCAGAAGAGTTGACCGTAGCTACATGGAATCAGTGAGAAACAGGGAAGTAGTGCGAGAGTTAGCCTTCAGTGTTTTGATTGCTGTGAGACTGAGGGAGCAGGGGCCCACCCAAGGGAGATGGAAGCTGTGGATGAGAGAGGAGGAGGAGGAGGAGGAAAAATAGTGCGAGGTGGACAGAGAAAAGACTGAGAGCGAGGACAGTGCAGGAGAAAAAAAGAAAGAAAGAAACACTCCTCGCCCTCATCCCCCCCCAGCTGTGAAATCAAATTCACTGACTCACTCTGAAGTCGTCAGCTTATCTCGAGGAGTAACGATCACAAAAGACACCAACGGCGCGGTGGGGAGTGTCAGGGCTTTTTGGTTGGGCAATCTTTCCAAGAAGACACAACCCCCTTTTGGCCAATCACTGTTTAGACAATGACTGTGCAGACCTTTGCAGAGACGTTCGCAGGCTGTTGAATGATGAGTCACCAGTTAGTCAGTGGTAAAGACTGTATCTGAGCCTCTTCAAATGCACGGCGCTGCACGGTTTTAGTGGCCCTCTGGAGTTAGCGGTTTCATTATTAGGAAAAGTATGTTGCTTCACAAATAACACAGACCAGATTCATTCATCCAAGGTCACTTCCACTTTGGCAACAACAATGATTGAATAATATTAGATCATCCAGATGTATAAATGCATGAGCCAAGGGCAAAACAAACAGAGCACGGAAGTAAAATGCTTCTTAACAAGGTAATGCTCTTAAATAACTTCCTATAGAAATACAGCCAACCTGGAGTGACGACCCAGGGGTCACAAGATGATAGTATAGGATTTTATGGTCTTTTTATAGTCCAGCCTTTATTAGAAACTGACAGGAAATTTCAGGAGACCATATAAAAATCATCTGGCAATCAGGAGATACCAAGATATTTTTGCTGCATAAAATTCTGCTTAATTTTGGCAATTAATCTAATTATTGGATGGATTGTCATTGAATTTGTGCAGATATTTGTGGTCACCAGAGGACACATCCCAACGATCCCATGACTTGTCATCTAGCACCACTAGCCAAAGGTTACTTACCAACGCGTTTACAGCATGGATTGGTGCAAGCAGACTTTACTAGTTCCCATCTTTGGTGACCAACCCGTCTCTCGTGTCCCCAATACAAGACGGTGGCATTTGCTGTTCAAAGTGAAACGTCTCCAACAATATTGGAAATTTGGTGCCAACATGTAGGTTCTCCACACGATGGATCACCATCAATCAATCAATCAAATACTTGCAAAATGAATGACATTCCCAGCAGCCTCGTGTGCACCAAAATATTAGCATGCTAACCCACAAAACCAAGATGTTTAGCATACTAAAAATATCACCTACACATCAGCATGTTCGCATTATTAAAGTACCCTTGAGTACGGCCTCAAAAGACACTATATTGGCTTGCAGACTATTTTCTAGTTACTTTGAAGACTTTGAACCCATTAAGACTCAAAAAATGCTCAAATAAAGCAACAAAAAAGGGAAATCATTGGTTTGACTGCTCACAATTCCTAAAACTATTCCATAAACCGCTCCTAATGGGTTACAAGTAGGCATTACTTCATTTTAATGGGGCAGTCAGAAGTCAAAGGCTTTGAAAACTGGAGCGTTAAATCAACAGACTGTAACACTGGCGTATGATGGCATACCACGGTTATTACAGTACACAGCGGTCAATGTTATACAGCTGTGAGCCGAGCAACACAGTTGACAGGGAGGTGAAAATAAAAAAAATGATGATCTGACGTTCGTGTGATGGATAAATCAAAAGCAGAGAAGTTTAATAATATAGTTCATTTCAATATTTTTGACCGTTCAGTGCAGAGGAAATCGAGGACCTTCGCCCGGCGTGCGGCAGCTGGACGAGGATGAGTGAAAGGCGACTGAAACACCTCTTTAATGGACTTGTCAAAGGGAGTAACACCATTACAAAGTGTTTCCAGTTGGGCGTATGCATGCAAGCACCCGGATGATTATGTCTCCGTGCCCCCATGCAGGCACACACAAGTACTTTTATCCCCCACTTTAGTCGGCTCTAATACCCCGTGTGTAACCCCCTCCGGGCATGGACAAGTGTGTGTCATGTGAGAAGCTGGTGCTTGCCACCTGGTGTGAGTGAGCAGACAGAGGAGAGTGGAGACAGCAAAGAGAGAAACTAAATTGGCTTTGGCCTCTGTCTCAGGAGTAACCAGCTCCCTGAGTTAGGTGGGCTATTCTTATAGAGGGCAGGGAGAGGTCTTCGGCTCCCATGGCACACAAACCACTTTATAGGATCCCACATCATGTTTTGATGGCCTCCTGGGATTGTGGGGGAGGTGTTATCCAGTGACAAGTGTGAGAGAGGGAGAGAGCTTCATGCACGTGGATTTCTTTGTGGGTAAAAGGCAACTGCGGCAAAGTGTAGCCAATCTTTTGAAACATGGAGCCCCAAAACTGACAAAAGGTACCAATTAGTAGGTTAAAAAAACAAGAAGAAATGCCCTTTTTTCTCATGCCTATATGATAATGAGATGGGAGTGTCCACGAACGTCCCCTACTAGCATTGGTGTGTATTTGTGTTCAACACTGGTGCGTAGGAGTGCGCACGGAGTATCAAATGGCTAATTAGTTTCAGTAAAAACACTGGTGGCGAAACAAACGCCGAGCGCGATCCTTCTTTTCCACTAGACCCACAAAATATCTCCATGATTTTTGGCACCGTTTGACAAATGTTAACTGCAGATGGCTTGGAACGGTGGTTCTTAATCTGGGGATCGGGGACACCCAAGAAAATTTTCAGGCACCACCAAATGGTGGTGGAGAATGAAAGAAAATATTGTGGGAAGCACAGCTCAGCGATGCCTTTAATGACATTCAACACAGTGGGCAAGATCTCAACACTGTTATAGACCATATATGTATGACTGCAGACACTGTGACTGAGTATTACTGTTCTTTTAGGCCGAAAGCCGACTGTTGGCTGTTAAGCTGCTATTACTTCAATCAATATAAAAATACTGATTAGTTGTTCTGTCTGCAGGCAAAGCAATGATCAGCTTTCATGTGTCGTGTGTTATATGACAGTGATCCTTGTCTCAGGCAGACAGCCAGTCGAGAACATCAACCTGATTCATTTGGAGGGGAGGTTCAAGCTCAAGCTGTTGTACCTTCCACTTTGAGGCTAGTTTTTTTTGCAAATCATCTTTGGGCCTGCGCAAATTAGCTCGGCTCGAGGAGGAAATACATGAATTTAAAGCATGCTTCAGGAATCATTACCACAATAACGCTCAGGAGGAAGAAGGAAGAAGAAGAAGAAGAAAAAAAACAAAACAACGAGAGCCATGAGAGCAGGGATGACGTCAATCTTTAATGGCAGATGCCCGAAATGTCTTCATTTAACAAACCTCTGCAATTCACTGAAATACAGTTTCTCCTTACAGCGGCTACATACATAAAGTACATAAATATCAACAGTACTGTATGCATTAGGAAAAAGGCAAAAAAAAAAAAAAAAAAAAAAGAAAAGAAGAAGAACACACACACATGCTATGAACATGCACAGAACACACAAGTACGCACATGGTATACTGAAACGAGATAGGAGTCTTTTTCTCATTGACAAAAGGAGGGATCATCATATTCATTTCCAGGAAACTTCTGTACCGTACTGCTGGCGAAAACACAAAAAGATCCATTCATTCAAAGAGCGTGTTTTTGTTTTTTTTTCCCCCTCCTCCTCTCTGAATTTCACAGTGAATTATGTAGGTAAAACAGTATTCATATATCAGGTACAAACACAAAAAGAAGCTCTAGAAAATTACCAAATGAATATACAATTAAACTTACAATAATACTTACAATGAATTATATGATGGGCGTCTTCTAACTTTAAAAACCCATAAAACGCACGCTCACACGCACACGCGCACACACGCGCACACCTTATAAATACTTGTTCTAATAAATTTGGTGCCACACCTGGCTTTAAAAAAATGTCTGTAAAAGCAAAAAACTGCTTCCGAAAAATCAGCTGATATTATGTGCATATTATTATTATTACTCATTACAAACACTGACTATATGATTCAACCACTCCAATATGATTGTACACACCTGGGCTAAACATGACAGAGATTTGTTTTTCTTACAGTATTTCATTTTTTTGGGTTTTTTTTTTTTTTTTTTTTGATTGTCACATCACTGTGAAATGTGACTTAGCCTCATCAGAAAAAAAGGACACGAATCACGCTTTGTTTTCGTAGGAACGCGACATGAACGATAATTTTGGCGTCGGGGTGTCACGGGAGACATGATCACTCGATGATATGTCAAACAGCAAAAAGGCGTTATTGCAGGCCCAAGAATACACAAGATTACAAAAGATTGTTGTTGTTTTGTTTTTTTTTTCCTTTTCTTTTCTTTTCCACTCCGATGATTAATAATATGTAAATTCAAACTTTACAAAAGCAGGTTGAATCACGTCGGCTCCCTAAAAATAGACAAAAGAGACAAATCGCTGAAAGTGAATGTCCTTTCAGATGCTGAGGCTCTTTTGGACTGACACCAAAGGAGACATGCAGCAAAAAATAATGTCATACTTCATAAGAAATCAGATTGAGGACTACAAAGCAGTCAAAAATGGAATAATTCCACTAGCCTAGATATCTCTCCAGTGTAAAAAAGAAAAATGCCTTTGGTCTTTTGTTTCTCTATACTGTGCTGCTGTCCTGCTACACAATGGAGTGAATTCCTTATTATAGCTGGTCTCAGTTTGCCATGTTATGCAGTCTCCCGGGTCGCGCTACCTTCAACCGGCGATGGCTTTTTCCTGTCAGTGCGTCTTTCAACACATCAAAGTACCTCAAACTGCAAAATTACGAGCTGGATCAAGTGTGGTTTTTTTTTTCTCCTCTCATTCACACTGACTGCTTAGTCGAAGCGAAGCGAAGGACCGAAGCGCTCGCCCCGTCGGGCGAAGGCGGCGCACAGAGACGCGCGCATGAGCAAACCTAAATCCACACAGTATGTAGAAAAGACGAGAGCAAACCGACGAGGACCGCTTTGGTATAGCAGGACGACTTGGCCATTTTACAGTGGCACAAAACAGGAAGGGCAAAAAAAAAAAAAAGTATGAAAGTTCCTCACACACTTTAGCACAACATGAACCAATCGAAGAGAACCATTTCAAACATTGTCTTGATTACAAAAATACTTTTTTGTATTTCTTTAAAATATCTAAAAATGTACAGCATTGTGTTTTTTTTTTCCTTTTTTTTGCAAAGTCATGCTTCAACATGTATTTAATAATCATAATAACATTAATATGAATGATATACAGAATAGTAATAATTATCGTCATATAATAACAACACCCGGCAGCGCTTTAGCCACGCTTCCATACGTCTGGCCTTGCAAAGATCCTGCATAAAGTTGCGTTTGCTCTCCTTTTTGGCGGGCTGTCTTTACTTTACTTGCATATACAGAATGCACAGCAAGAGACCGGCTCAACGTCAGACGGGGCGACGCAGTCGAACGGGTAAACAGAGGGTGCGCGTGTACGCGTCTCTGTCGCGCGCACGCCCGGGTACCTTTCGTGGCGGTGTCAGAGGAGGTGTAGCCAAAGCGCTGCCGGTTAATCACGAGTGTGTAACAGTATAAAAAAAAAAAGAGAAAAAAAAAAAGAAAAGGGAGTTGGAGGGACTTTGGGGAGGGTGAGGGTGCTCGATGTGTGATGGAGGCTGGGGTCTAGTATGTCCTGAGGCCCGTGAGGCTGCTGCTGCCTAAGAGAGAGAGAGAGAGAGAGAGATGCAAAAAATAAAAAAGGGGTGAGGTTGCTATGGTCACCGCACACGAACCTTGTACACTAATGAAAACACAGGGGAACGTGCAGAACAGTTGTAGGACACAAATCACACACACACACGCACATAAAGGTTGATGTGCACACTGACGCACGCACAAAATATGTCTCTTGTTTTCTCTCACTCGTCTTCGTGATGCCAAGACCACACATGCTCCGATACCACAAATTGTATTCAAAACATTTTCTGTTGAGCAAAAGTTGAAATGTACGCAGGTCGCTGCGGTTTGATGTGGCTACGTTCGTTTCGGCAGATGTCTTTGGCAGCCTCCGAACAAAACAGCTTTTTTTTTTCTCTCCACAGATCTACGCTTTAGACGCCGTGCCAGAAGGGAGGGGAGGTGAGATTTACACCTTTTTGTCCTCGCCTGTTGGGATCAACGGTCATGAACTCACCGACGGTAACGCTGCTCCGGGTGCTGGAGCCGGGGTCGGACCTCCTGGTTTCTAATTGGACACTAGAGGCAATCAGCAACGCCCGTCACAGCCGGCCACGGCCACCATCACACATCAGGAACCTGAGGACGCAAAGGGGAGAAGAGCTTTACCGACGAGCACAAAACAGCAAGATTTCTGGATCCTACACTTCCCACAATGCAACTCTATCTTCTATTAGATGCTGTGTCTGGTTATCGCCCACGCTTTTCAAACTTTACAACATCAGCTTGTAACGCAGGCTTTCTGTTAAATTCTCTCCAAGCCCACGACAAGATGACTCAGTGATGAAAAGTATTTTTCTCAGACTCAACAAATTATAAAAGTGTTTTCTTAAGAAGCGCAGCTCACCCTCTGTCTCGTAAACTGATTGGGACATGCTAGCTACCCGTTTTCACATCTTTTGCTACATGTTTCAAGCTCCAAGTCCAGCTGCGACAAACAGGATGTCAACTGACAACAGATTTAAATGCTCAAAGCACAACCATGTCTCCCATGATCCCTCTCCACCTCAACTCCACTCCACTACCCCCAGCAGACCGAAGAGAAAGGTCAACCCCTCAGACCCCCTTCACCCCTACCCCAGATGTATCACCAAAAATAGACATCTCTTGGAGACCGTGGTAACTCGGGTTCAGGAGGAGATGGGGGGGGCAGAATCTCTTTGGAACAATAAACAATTAGCAAACCAAACATGACCTTAAGAGGAAGGAAGGGAGAGACGGGCTGTTGCAGGCAACGAAGGGAGACGGGTTGGGAACTGTCCCCCCCCTCCCCGTTCTGAGAACAGTGCGTTTTCTGAAGGGGCACGGGTGGCCTAGCTAATGCCCTGTTGCGCGTTCAATCAAGGATGAGGGAATCGATGCGTTGTACAGCCGCTTGGCTAAGCTGATGCGACGCATACTTCCAGACCACCCTATTTGTTCTGGCTGAGACACCAAGGTTAAAGATTGGGTTGATCATTGAACACGTCTGCGCGGATTAGGGAAACGTTTAGTGATTTGCGGGCTTAATGTGCTACATCCAATAACCGGGCCCAGGCGCACAACGTGAGATAGGTAAACAAGTACTGTTTGAGAATGTGGGAGGCGACTCGATTTCTCATGAATGTGTGCATTGTTTCCCTTCAGCTAGGCACCATGTAGGAAATGCTCCCGTCTGTGTTATCAGTGATCATTGATCTCTGCAAATGAAGAGTGAGAAGAGACCCAACATTTGACAGTGCTTTGCTTTAGTTCCCCACCATCCGCCTCAGTCCATGTTTAACCTTGTTCAGTAATCACTAATATTTTATATGACGCCTAACCGGTTTCCCGACCATGCTGCTGTATTTTGGAAGGTTTGATGCATTTCCTGTCCATAGAGATTCCAGAAATGGAATATAATAAACATCACTATGTTTTTTTAGTAGTGAAAATAAGAATTGAATTTATGATTTACGCCTACAGGGGGAGCGGGTCCTCTTCCATGGAGTCCGCCATGTTGAACCGCCATGTGTCAACAAACCTTAGATTAGCTATAAGCCATCATAGCGTCGTTATGTTGTGGAAAACCCCTTCGGTAGGCGTTTCGCTTTGTAATGATGCTGTTATAAATGTTGGTATTCCTTTAATAATTCCTAAATAAACAAGTCGTTATATGGTCCAAGCAATCAAAGGATTTTTTCCACAATCTTACGAAAAAAGGCAATTTAGAAATCCATTACAAAGTGTGTTTTTGTTCTTATTTTTAAGAAGCTAGTTTCTCATATTTTCCTGACACATCTACATGATAGTAAACAGAATATTTTTTTATGGACTGTTCTTCCGGGTTTTGGAAGATTGTGATGTATTTTGAGGTATCTTTAATTATTCTGGCATTTGATAGAATCAAAAGTGAAAGTGGAAAGACTAATTGAAAGTGAAAATAGTTTGCACTCGCAGCCCCTCGCAAAATAAAACACATCTCAAACACGGCCCTCAGAAAACCGGTATCAGTTGTTACATTAGCGATGCAGTACAGTCACGGGTAGGTACAGTAGCTTCCCAAATCAAATCAAGCTGCACTCAAACTGCATCGCCATGCAGCGATAACGGACAGTTTACAAAAATCAATGCAGACTTGTTCATGGAGATGGATTACACAACATAAGTGTGTTTCTAGAGACTGAGAGAACTGATTTTCGTGTCAGAAGGAAAATAATGTCAAGCAATAACTGCCCATAGGAGCAATACGATGAGAAATGTGCAGCTTTGTAGCCCATATTCAAACACAGTCATTGACGATGTAGCATATACTCCATTTATATGTTAGGAGATTCAAATGCTCACATGCTCCTTTAAGATTTCTACCTGTGCAGCTTGGCCATGAAAGAGAGCCCCATCTGAAGCCCCTTTAATCCGGAGAAAAGCCTTTAGGCTCTGGCTGTGTTTCTCACATACCAGCAATAGCTGCTGGAGCTGGGTGGTGATGAACACAGCTGCTGACATGTATCCAGCTCCTGAGACCCGGTGCAGGGACGAGGCCACAGTGTAGCTATACTGTATGTGCGTGTGTGTGATGTGTCAGTAGGGGGTGAAGGAATAAAGTCCCACTTCCTTATTAGAAGGGGCCCCAGCTGGCCCCCTTGCTCTCCGGTGGGAGTTAGTCCAACATTGCACAGGAACCATTGGTTTTTGTCGGGCTATTGGCCAAAAAAACTCCTCAGGGCAGGCGGCCAGACTGCACACACACACACACATACACACACAAGCATGCATGATAGGGGTACACACACACACACCCCCACCATGTCTTGTCAGATGGAAAATCCGGATTACCTTTCCCTCCAGTTCACTAGCCATTAATGTCCACTATTAGGTTGTCTTTGGATGTAGCTCTGTGGCCAGAGCACGGACGTCAAATATAATTCAGCTTCACAAACATTCAGAAGAATGACCAGCCTTGAGCCTCCAGGGGTATGAAAATAAAAAAAACATAGAATGCAGTGTGTTTTTAAGAGGTCAACAGTGGGTAGCTCCCGGCGTCAACGTACACACGAAGTGGCAGCGTTGTAAATAAAGTTTTTAAAATGCCACTACCCTTGGCAGGCAGGATTGCCAGGTGATTACCAATCCATTCATGACTAAGGACCCCGGAACACTACCTCACTATCAGCTGTTCACGCACATTAAAGCCTCCCACGGCCACACACTTCCTGATACACATACTCTGGCGGTGAGTGGTCCGTGTCCGTCAGATGCCCAGACAACCACCGATCAGCCGCAAGCCCCTCAGGACTGCGGGGCCGTGAGCTTCTCTGGATTCCCATTGTCAAGGTTTGCTCACCAGACGCCTTCAGCATGAGTAACACTTCACAAAACGCTGCTTCTTTTTCGAAGGCACATGACCCGTCAATAGCAGACGGATTGTACAATAGTGGTGCAACACACACACAAAAAAAGGGCTTTATCTTCCCTTGTCTCGTAACCTCAGCTCAAGTTTATTCTTGTTGTCTCGCAGCTAAAAGTCTTTCATAAGCGCTGCGCCTGGTGGATTACATTGCACAAATAAGTAACCCCCCCCACACCCCTCCCCTCGCAGTCCACCTCAAGTCCTCTCGGATACTAGAGTGTGTCCATTGAACGGACAAGAGAGGCCAAAAAAAACACGAGCTCTGGTACATCTGAAATGTTTGTTTGCAGAGCTGCACAATGTCAGGGACAAACAAAGCGGCGAGGCTAGCTCCAAACTGACAGTCCACGGCGAGGAAGTGACCCGCGTTTCTTTTTTAATTATAGTCACAATGCAGATACAGCGAGCCACGGGTATCGTTAGATTTCTACTATGTAAACATACTTACTTAGGGAAAAAAAGGTTTTGCAGTGTGAATCAAGCTGACTTTTAGATAATGCTCTTGTGCAGTGTAATTTACACAGAATGTGGAAATTAAAGCATAAATTACAGAGTCGTTTTAATTTCCAAGGGTCAGTCCACCTAAATTACAAAAAAAAAAAAACTGCTTGAGTCACATCAGCACGTGGTCTGTGTTTTGGAAAGTGGTGCACGTATCCAAATATTCTAATATTCCTAGTTTCCTGCTTGGCCTACTTCTAAAACGACGGTGAAGAAGAGTGTATCTTACAAGTCTGACAGCAGCGAAGGAAAACAACCTCTTGCTGCCCTCATACTGTACGTTATCCCAAAGCCAGCGGTTGCTTCCATGGCTGGATATTATTCATTTAGAACAAGAGGCAGCCAGAAGAAATTTAGCAAAGGAAGAAAATGTTGAAATTTGAAATGGCAGAAAATTTGTGCGGATCTGTGCCGTATGGATCTTCTGTCCTGATGTTCCTCGGTTACTTCTGACGATGTCTAGTTCTGAATGAATTTGTTCAGGTCTTGAGATCTCCCTCTCTCTCTCTCTCTCTCTCTCTCTCTCTCGGTCTCCACCACAATTCAGTGGAGATGAATGGAATTAGTTTGCGGTGATAAAACAACAGTGACATCTCTTTCCAGAAACAGTGTTCCCGTTATTCTGGATAATCGGCAGACGTCACAGCGCGCAGTTTTCATCGGGACGCTATCTTCAGAATAAGTGCTGCACACAGCGAGGTCTGTTGTTTTCAAGGGTTACAGGGTCACTGTTTCTGGAAAGAAGAAGACATGGAGCTTCTGAAAATGTCTCCTCAGAAATCACACAACTGGACAAAAAAAAAAAATAAGCATGAAAACATACTAGGGGAAATTTGGATGAACTGAACCTCTTTGTTTGTGTGTGCTTGCCTGTGCGTGGCCTTATAATTGGGCATGTACGCCGCACACTACATAATTGGAGTGCGTTGCATATGTGTGTATCGGCTCCAGTGCCCTATAATTATCACAATATTCTGACTGGATATCTCAGCTCCACTTCAACCTCCACTGTGAGCCGGATGTGGGGCCTGTTGTTGTTTCATCGAGGGGCTAATATCCACTGGGGCAGCCTGACCGGCCAAATGACTTCCTCCTGTTTTGATAGGGGAGTAATTATTTCCTTCAAGCCCCTCCCTCCTCCACTCCCTTCCTCCTATACCCCCCAGACAGCGACGAAATCCCCAAAACATCAAATTACTCCAACAGCTTTTCTAACTCATGCAGTATGTTTCAGTCTCTGGAAAAAGAGTCGACTATGATGCAAGGTTACGAAAAAAGACAGTGCGGGACTAGCACCAATCAACAGCTTGATGAATGTTAGCCTCCATGCTACCATCGCCACCCACCCACCCACCCACTCTGCACGGACTCCCCAAGGGGGTCGAGAGAACATGTTTCTTCCTGTCCCGAGACATTGAAGGGAGGGTACTGGTGACAGCGCGACTGGCGCCGAGTGCAAACACACACGCGCACGCACACACACACACACATATATGCACAGACACAGTCGGCCAACACAGATACGCAGACTAGCAGGGGATTTGTTGTGCTTTGTGGTTTTGTTTTTCTGCAAGCACAACGGCGTTTAGTTCGCCTGAATCACAGAGCGAGCCGAGCACATGTGCTGTGCAGCTCGCGCACGGTTACCGTTGACTCATGCACTTATCAAAGCACTTATTAGAAGCCACTGTGTACTGTCTGCAGCTCCACGAAAATTCATTCATCTGTTATTTATTTTTTAAAAAGCCCCTTGTTAATCATTTTTTAATAAAGATTCATAAAAACGGCCCTTCCGGCAGTACCCAGGTACCTCAGCAGCTCATGGTGCATATTCCACATTTACGACCTTCTGGAGCATCACATCCTCCGTCTCCTTCTGTCCTGTCTTCTTTATAATTCTCCACTGTGTACTTTGTCATCATGCGGAAATGCCAAAAATGTCTTTGATATTAAAAGCTGTATTTCATCCTGCCAGAGTTCGACAAAATGACAGATACCCCCCAATATCTACTGTACAACATCAACATTATTATAGGACAATATTTGGTGTTTATTATGTGATGAAGTGAAAGCACGTGCACAGTGATAAACTTAGCCCTCACATACAAGTACAATAAATATCAGGCGTCCTTCCAGTAGATCTGTGGAAGCTCTAAGTTCCCACTGACGCTCCAAAAAAATGACTTAACGTGTGCAATTTGAAATATACAGAGCATTTTAGCCTCTTTCGGCTCATTGTTTTGGTTTTTCGGGCCTGCAAATTTAAAGTTGTTTCCATGCAAGCAGCCATTTTCATCCGAAACGCTCAGATACAACGCCAAATGACACCAAGTTAGCGACTGAGCTAACTATTAGCAGCTAAAGTACAAGATTAAAATAGCTGAAAGGGTTTGTATGTCGATGTGTGCTGCACCCTAGTGGCATATTTATTAAGGTGTAAGTGAAAATAGATGCATAAAAATGACAGTGACCATGATAATATTATCAAAAGCAGCTATATTAGCATTTTAGTCTTATTTGCTGGAATCTACCCTGTCAGGTTTATTAAGACATTAGCATCGCAACTCGTTGGTTATTCTGTTTGACTCTCTGTCTTTGATGCCTGAGATCAAGCGTCACATCAATGGGAAAAGTCGACCCTCTGTATCCTGTGACCTCGAGTGGGGAAAATAACAGCGTTCCCCTTTAAATCGCGTCTTTCATCTCTTATGATGATGTGCGAGGAGTGGCCGTGGCTTCGCTGACGCCGCTGGGGTTTTACGCCGCCACATTTACTTCCCCAAGGTTAATTTGTTTTGTGTTGGCGAGTTGTGTGCTCTCATTTGAAGTCAACTAGCAGAAACATGACTAATTAGTCGGTTAGTTTGACAGCTGGCTGGATGGACGTTTCCCTAACTTGCCACATGGATGGCGTAACACCCGGTCATATTCCTGACATATGTTTAGGAATATCTCCCCGCTTGTTTAAACCAAGTGTCATAACATTTACCGAAGTATTTTCACGTCCAAGCCCAACATACACTTCATCGTAGATCAGTGTGTGTGTGTTGTTACTCACACATACTTCAGCAGAACTGCCTGGACTTCCATCCCTGAGGAGTTCCATCTGCAGGTGGGAGCCAGCGAATCTAAACACACATAATAACAACATACGTCAACACACTCGCACAAATGCATACGGAAAAATACCTGACTATATACAATTTATGTTCATACAAAACGCATGTAATAATCAACTCATTGAGTAGCGTATATTTGGTAAAAGCCTGTTACCACGAGGAGTAAATTAGCAAGCAGCTGGTTAGCTTAGTTCACCATCGAGACTGGAAACATGGGGAGAAAGTTCTCTCCAAAGCCAACAAACTCAATGTACCAGCACTTCTGAAGATCAACAGTTAACTCAATATGTGTCATTTGTTATTTGTACCTAAACCAAAGTGCAAAAGCAACAATCTTTTGGAGGTGGGTGTGTGCCAGACTATATTTCAGCTTGGTGTTGTGACTTCCTGGAGTCTGTGCTGGTTGCCTCACTGTAACCAGGATTCTAGGAGGGCTAGCTGTTTATGCTAAGCTAGCAGCTGCTAACTGTAGCTGCATATTCACTAAACAGACATTTCTTTAAATATTTCAATACTGATTTTATTCCTGCTGTCGCATTTACTTTATTTTTGATCATTTGTCTTTAAAAGACTCTACTTCCAAAATTTTACTGTCGTCATGCAGATTTTATATTTCCACATAACTTGCAGAATAGTCCTCTTAAATGAAATTAACACGCCACACAACAGAGAGACGTACTGTTTTTCTAAGATCTATTGCTTTTCCCCGTTGATAATATTTGCTTGCAATCCAATAACATGACTATACTCACTAGATGACAGCAGCTGTTTAACCAGGAAGCCAGAAAGCTGAGCTCATGTTATCATAAATTTGATTAGATCATTTCATCTCGTGTGTGTGTGTGTGTCGTATTTATGCATATTTTTATGTCTCACATCACTTTTTACTCCGGGTGAGAAGAGGCATGTGAAAATGATAAACGTAACCCACAACCACCGACTGGAATCACAAAGCCAGATTGTCTTTGTGTGTTCAGTGTACGCTCGCCTGTCCGGCACATATGGAAAAATGCCAGCTAGGCAGATTCAACTTGCACTCATTTCAAATTCTGACATCATCTGAGCTTCAGCTTTAGTGTCTTAGCTCAGGGCCTTTATACTTAAATAACCTTCATATCTGCATTATATATGGAAATATACTCTATACGGCCTCTAGCAGAGATAAAAGAAAATTTGAGCTTAAAATAGAGCAAAGCGCTGAGAAATTGTTGCAAGCTTCAAACCAAAACAAAAATCCAGAAAACAGCACATCTAACTCTGTAATCTTATCTGGGTCAGGCAGCACCAAACGGGCTCCATGAGAAGAATTTCAAGAGATCAATAATAAACTCTTATGTGAACCCACAGTGGAGCTGTGCAGATTAGAGAACCTCAATAAACTGGATCACAGTTGGTTGAAAAAGGGGGGAGTTAATTAATGGAGTAGGTGATGGTCAAATGATGATGCAAACCTTTCAAACCACTCAGCCTTTCAGCTGTACGGGTGGTGCCGCTAAGTGAGATAAATAAAGTGGCATGAGATGAGTGTGTTATTAGTTGACGGGGGGAAAAAAATGCAAACAGTTGCGATGTTAAGCCCTGACAGATATCCCAATTTTATACCTTTCCTTGAATTCTTAAAGTAAAATAAGAATAAATATGCGTGTGTGAAGAAAGTGTTATTAACCACCCAGTGAAATTTGAATGATTAAGCGTGTCTGCTGAATGTGTGACATGAATTTAACTCTCTGCTAAGGATGCAGGGGTTTGCTCAGGGTGGCCTCAGCGTGTCATCGAGCCACCCTTTAAGGACCGCCCACAAAATCCTGGACTGAAAACTGGTGAAAAACTGTTTTAACCTCTAACTCTAACCCTAACCCTAACAGCAACTATTTTCCAACATATTTAATGTATTTTGTTATGTCGATTATTCATCTGTAATTTTGAGGATTAAAAAGCTAAGCTAACCCTATATACTGCAAATAATAAAAAATATAGAGTCTAAAACGTAGCAGACAGCATTAACTGGCCGTTCCAGCTCCTGCTCTTTAATCATGTAACTATTTGAATTGAGGAAATATCTCTTTTATCAGCAAACATGACCATTTTTCCTCCTCAAAAGTCAGTCCAAACCCATCCCTGCATCTCTGCGTACAGTTTAAGGGTATGGTGAGCAGCGAGATTAGTTTAGTTCAATTCCTGGATGTTAATGGGATCAGGTAGCAGCTCCTCTCAAGAGAAGGGTAAAACAGCACTACAAGTCAGCAGGAATGGACTGCACCCTGTGAATTAAATATTTATAAAGTCACTAATTTTCCCCGTCAATAAACAAATTCTGATCCACATCCTGCTTTTATGGAGCACATTCAGAGCAGATGAACATGACTATCGGGATTTCACAAAGGGCAGTTTAAGCTATAATGTGATAGTACTTTTTGTAAGAGCTGCCACCTGATCCTGGAGACTGTGTGTAGAGATGAGGACAAAAGCTTACATGTGTTTGTAAAAAAAAAACACAGGCTAATCCTGACATCCAAACTAGCCCTTTGACTGAGACAGGAGCTAATCAGAATATCTGTAAATCTGCAAATGACAGAGAATGGGCGGTGTGTGCTCTGAGAATGGCTGACAGCAGCAGCTGTTTGTGCGGTGGACTCGGGGGGGAAAAAGGTGACAGGCAGTGGTTGAGGTGGTGCTGATGGGGAGGAGAGAGAGAGAAGGAGGAGGGGGTGGGTTTGCAGGTTACCTGAGCGTGGAGCGAGGAGGGGTAGGTGAAAGCGGGTGGGAGGGCCGGCGACAGCTCCGCCGGGTACAGCGGGTATGACGCCCACACGTCTGGGCTGCTTGGATATAGAGCAGGCACTGTGAGCTCATCTGTGGAAAGAAGAAGAGGAGGAGTGGAGTGAGGAGAGTGGCCGGTGGATAAGTGAGTGGCTAGAGAGACAGGGTGGAGGTGGCGGCCGTATGGGTGGTCGTGGAGGTGCACTGCAGGTGAGCATCAGCTATCTGAAGTAGCTTCCTCTCATTCCTTTGAACCAACAAAAACGAGCACTGCTTAGCAACCGTAACTAGGCAGGGCAGGCCTGGAAAGTCTTGGATTTCTCAACATGCCAAAGCGGTATGCATTGGGATGCAGTAAGCACAGTAATACTTGGCAGTGTATTATCAATTTTGGAGGATGGTGTGAGATTCCAAGGCCAAAACTATAAAAGGTAAGCTACAACCATGAGCATGTCCGTCGACAATCTTACAATACAAACCGAGCTTTACTTCCAGCGCCAAGAAGCAGAGTAGTTTCTGGTGTCTGACATGTAAACACACACTGTTTAAAGAAATGGATATTCTGACTTCCCTGTTATCATAAACTGCATGAAGAGAACGCTTACACTCACTGAGGGGCAGGGCTTAGCAAAGAATCAAACACGCCTCCTGAAATCAGGATGAAATGAGAGGAAAACATCTCAGATGCGATGATGTACTCACTGAGTCGAGTAGAAAGTGGGGGGGGGGGAAGTGCACTAGTGAAAAGACGAGTGACAGTGCAGGATGGCACAGAGCAAAAACCAGCAGCTGGACGGAGAACCATTGGACATCCATACCGTTTTAAAAAGGAGTGTCTTCCCCGTGCTCTCTGCGTCTCGTGGTTATCACAGCATGATCAGACAAATGGCTGATTTAAGCATCTCTTATCAGGAAATGACAGCAATTCCTCTCTCGGTGATTACGTCATGGTTTCATTAATCGTTTCCTTCCATTTTCCACCACAGCCCCAAGTACACACCCATTTTCGAGTGAAAAAAAAAAAAGAAGATCCAAGATAAGAGCAGCTTGGTCATTTAGAAAAAATGTATGACCACAGCTGGCCTATGTTGAACCATCAATGGCTGAATCCTTAACTCCTTAGAAAAATATTTAACCAAAGGAGGAGGCGGGGTAGTACCGAGCTGAATTAGCAAATTCCAAAGACGCCTGGTGCTCAAAGGTCTTGATTCCAAATAATTACAGCAACGTCTGACAGTGAACATGCACTGTTTGCGAATCATTAATCTCGCAGGGGCTAGGTGTCATTTAGTGGGAGAACTCTAATGAAGTTAACCCGTGACAGAGGTGCAGAGAATCTGATTTCAAAGAAACACTTTGCGTGAATGCCTGGAAAGGATCCATCTTTGGTTACTGATCACTAAGAGAAATAAATCGAGCCTGTTCTCACTGACTGACAATCAGTGATGAACAAAGGCAACACCATTAAAAAACTTTTTAGTGATTAGCAGCCAAGTCAATCTCACATTTTTCATACAGTAACAGCTGAGGCGCAAACGCTCCTCTGCTAATGACAACAAATCCTGAATGGAAACAGCTGTCCGGTCGGCTCAAACAAGAGAAACAAACAGCCACAGGAAGCAGCAGCACATGCGAAAAAAAGTAAGACGAGCTCAGGGACCGACCGACCGAATGATCACAGTACTCACATGGGTCTCTGCCAATGAACTGTGGCCCGGGGCTCTGCTGGGATGGAGGGGGGTTGGGGGTGCCAACCAGCTTGTTCTTGGCCATCTTGGTGTTGGCCTTGGCGAACTCCAGCCGCAGGGTCTGGGGGATTTCTGGATCAAACCGGACCCCCTGAGATAAGAAGAAGATGTGTCAGCAAAAAATTTCCTAGACTGATTGTATACAGCTCTAGAATAGTTGGGACTAATTGATCAAGAAGCTTGCAGTTGATCATCCTTTTTATGATTTCGACTAAAGGTTGAAAGGTGTTTTTTATTTTTGAAATGGAATTAAAGTCTTGGTTGTAAAAATGTGTGTCGTCATTGAAGAATCGAAGTCTCTATACTCTTTTGACAGCTGTGACAGACATTGACAGCATCTCTGCAAAGTTTAAGAAGTATATTTTGTTTCACCAGTTTAAATTTTCTAGTTTTCTTGTGACTACATTCTCAATGTTTCAACACAGAAACACGAGTCTCCTGGATAATTGAAGTTTATTATAGGTAATTATTTCAGCCTTGTTTCTGACATGTTTTGCTTTTAGTCAGTTTAGTATGATGGATGGTTCTAAATACTATGATACCCATAATCCTCAGCTAAAGTTGCTATGATGAAGAAGCCAGTCACAGGCACTAATGGGAGTTAGGCATTATCTTTAGCTTTCAATCGCTAACTGTGCAAGTTATAAATGCTTCTTGGGAGTTGTAGGTAGCTAAGTTTTATGTACACAGACTTGTACTTTCATGGTTTATTATTAAACCAGGAGAATTCCATGCTCATTCAGGCCTTGGAAGGGGTCCAAGCACAAGTACCCTCACATTCTGTGCAGAAACTGAATGTTTCCAGATTTCTATACGCCTGAAATAACTTCTCCCTCATTACAGAACTATAAAAGCGGTCAACAAAACAGTGTGGTAAACACTTATTCAAAATGTCTGCTGATCTTTCCTTAATTTAGCGTGTAACTTCTTCTTAATAGGATGTTTGGTGGCAAGAAATCGAAAGAAACTTGCAGATGATCTATGATATCAATGTTTCAATTGTTTCATACGCTAACATGAGTATTCATTCACTTCCTGCAAGGAGTACTTGTCCCCAAATGCTGTTCCCAGCCAAATATGCAAGTGTAGAGTTTTCCTGGAAGGTGGCTCAAAGTCAACTCCTTAGGAGGCTCCTTTGTTAAGCACGACGAGGGTTCACCACATGATGACTCCTAACCATGTTACACATCATAACAGCAATGCTTTGCTTTAGCAACCGTGCCTGAAACAACCTGACACGATTAATTATTTTGTTCACCGCTGAAGCGGTGATGTTATAAATAAGAGCTTTGAATCAGTGATGAAGCAGACTAATTTAGGCCCGCTGATGCGTGTCTTCCACTTTTGCATTCTCAGCCGTGTTGTGTGTTGTTTAGATGTCCAACGGGACCTGGCTGAGCTCCGGAATTGTCACTTCATATACTTTTCATCTTTCAGCATTTTATGACTGAATTTATAGCTGTATTCCTGGCGGCGAGAGGACAAATTCAGTTGCTTAATCTTTGCAGCCTGCTGTAAACAGCTCACTGCGGATTAGATTGTTTTACTGGTACGACTCACGTGATGACGGGTGACACCCACAACTGAAAATCAGAACCTGATGACACGAACTTGGCAAGCGCATGATGTCATTTACACCACAGGCAGAGAAGCCACAAGGCCTTTGCTTTGCTCCCCAGTGAACTCTGTAACTGCAACTTAATATCATGACATCAAATCCGCCATTCGCCATGACAAACTGCAAGCATCACCGCTTAAAAGCGAGCCAAAAATTCTGCCAAATTCTTGAGATACCGATGCCAAAAGCCTTCTGACATACCGGCGCTCATGACAAGCCAAGTGAAAGGTTGTTTTTCTCTGCTACAGTTTGATCTACATCAAAAAAAACCTCCACGTGTGCAGTAGTCCAAATCATTTTTCTCCTCAATTACTTTTGCCTGAGGAAAAAATAAGGAATGTGACATAAACAAAGGTCTTCTTCATCTTAAAAACAAAGCGGCTATTTGTTTGCCTGCTGCGGACGCAACAAGGGCCAGGGAGAATTTCACCGGCAACAATAAGCACCCTCAAATTAACCTCGTTTTGATTGTCTGCGCAAGAGACACGGGGAAAACACGGAAGGTCAGATCAATGGAGGAGACGAGCAGTCAAGAGTGAAGTTCTCTGGAGCAAAGGAGTGAGAAGCTGCGTGGATGGTTTTCTCGGCTCGTCCCTGCAGGCTCGGGCAAAGCCGAGCCGAAACAAGTGAGGGATGACTCTTCTCATGAAGGGGAGGGAATTAACTAGGATTGCCTTGGCTCAGTGCGCTCGCAGCTTCTGCCAGTCGAGGCTGCAGAGGTATAATAAGGTACATAGATATAATGAGGCCTGAGCACATCTGAGTTTGAACCGGGCTGAATCTCTGCACCTCAAAGTTTCTCGTCCTCTTTGCGCCTGTGCATGCGTTGTTTTGCTGGCGACTGTAACCGTTGCAAGGGCACTTTCACGAGAGTCATGGGTTCTTTTAGGAGGAATATCCGCTCAGGGTTTAGTGGAGATACAACAGAGCTACAACAGGAAACAAATCCCCTCCTTCCCTCAGTTTTCTTCGCCCTTTCCCATATTTCAATATGCAGATAGATGTTTGCAAAAATGTTGGCTTATTTCCATATGACCCGCGGGACGTAGCTTTCCCCCGAAAAAAAAAACACAAGAGCGCTGTTCAATTCTCAGCCCCGCCGAGCGATTCTATGGAAACAGTCTGAATATTGTTGCCTCGTAAATAAGATGATAATTTTTATCCTTTCTTCAACTCTCTGCTCTGCCTTTGATGCGCGCCAATCGCTCAGCGATCTGAAAGTTGACAGACTCTGCACATGTCGTCACGGCCCCACTTTAGCGGGATGATACAACTGATCTTTTTCTGCGACAAACAACAACTTAAGACGAAACAGGAAAAAAGGGGGGGGGGCGGTGTATGTCGAGACAGGTTAAAAAAACAATGGCAAACCAAAGCTGTGTGAGAGCCGGTGTTCGTTACAGGCTATCTATACTGTTTCGAGAGAGCTGAATAAAACCCTGCGAGGATGGGCTCTGTTTCATATTTGAGTCCGCCTCATCAAGGCTTCCTACTGAGCTACGTTCTGAAATAAGTAAGATTAAAATTAAACCCTAGATCAGTATCTTCTATTTATGTGTGCGAGAAGAGCTAATTTTCCTCCTGACCTTGCAGGAGTGAAGCTTTAAGAGAAAGACTTTATTTACTCAAGCGAAAACATTCAGACAGACGGCATTTGGAGGAGCTATGATATGTTTGTCTTTACTTCACTTCACTTTTCTGGCTTTTTTCTTTCCCCCCCCACCCCGTGTGCGATAGAGAACGCAGGAATGTCTGGATTTCCCCGATACGAAATCTGCATTTGCACAGAAGGCACGAGAGAGAGAGAGAGAGAGAGAGAGAGAGAGAGAGAGAGAGAGAGAGATGCGATCCAGAGTCATCACAAGATATACAAGCGCTGAGCTGGTGCTGGAGAGGTGCACGAAGAGGGCATGACACTTACGTTCAAGGCATTCTTAGCAGCCTCCGCCTCTGATCGGCTGTCAAAGCTGACAAACCCCACTGGCTGGGGAGACAAGAAGACAGAACAAAAGAAAGAAACATGGTTTAAGGCAGAACACTGAGTCGGCATTTCTGTCTGAGTGACATAGACATGTTGTTCTTTTTTTATTATTATTTTATTTTATTCTCATATCATGCACAACCCCCACCCCTTCCCCTTTCTCTCCCTCGCTCTCTCTCTCTCTCTCTCTCTCTCTCTCTGTTTATAAAACTGTGGCGACAGAGAGATTGAGGGGGGGGGGGGGGAGAAAACCGAGGCTGGACGCTTACATTGTACAAGGAGAGTTCATCATTCGGCTCCCCAATGCCCAAATACGGGCAATGCGAGAGCGAGAAAGTGCATGTAAGAGTGAGCGCGGGAGAGAGGCAGAGAGGAGGGAGCTGAAAAAGGAGAAGAGATAGAGAAAGGGAGGTCTTGGGAATAAGTATTTAAGGTTAAAGGTGAGAATGGAAATGAAAGAAAGTGAGGCGGGAGGTGGAAATGCTTTTCAAGACCTCCGTGGACAGGCCTGTCAGTGGAAAAAAAACATAAAAACATGCAGCATATTCTTGTTCACATCTATCACACGGGTGCTTGTTTCATATTCCGGCAACGTCACCCTCGAACCTGTGCCTGCAATAGCAAGAGGTGAAAAAAGGGACGGAGGTTCGGTTGTCAGATTTCTAGCTGCTGTCGCACATACGAACAAAGAGCACGCATTTCTGAAGAGTATTTGGATGGGGATGTCGGGAGGAGGTGTGTGTGTGCGCGTGGGGGTGGTGGTTGGGAAGAAAAACGAAAAAAGCTCTAAACATGTTGCTCCCGTGGGGTTGCGCTGCTCCGTGTGATCTGGAAAAGCAGCGCAGGGTTATGGGAATTTTGAACAAGAAGAGAAAGGAGGGAGGAGGGAAGGGGAAGAAACATGCAAGAAAAAAAAGAAAAGAAAGAGGGACTAAGTGAAGACGTCAGGAGGAGGAAGCGTAACAGGAATATAAATAGAAAAGGTCTGAGATCTGGCTCTTGCTATATATGGAGATGGCTGTGTTCTCGGACCGGGAGGGAGAGCGAGATCGATTGATTTACATCACCGCTGTCATTAGCCGAGCGGAGCGTCAGGCTCAAAACAAAGACATGTCTGGGGAATGTTGCGTGGCACTTTGCGAGACCTGTGAGTGGCCACCGGTTGACTTTGCGCAAGATGGTAATTATTAAAGTATGAGCAAGGTGGAGAGGCGCAGAGAGAGAGAGGCCAAAGTGCACAAAGAGTTTGCTGAGTCTTTCACTTATTCATTAAACAAGCAGAACAAAAAGAGCAAAAACCTGCACAGACTACATTCTCCAGATTATGAAATTCAGACTCCCGCAGGTGAAGCGGAGGCCAGCGTAGCCTTTGGCTGAACCGTAAAAGCGCGAGTCACAGTTGCAGCTGCATTTTTTTCCCCCCCAATTCATCGATAAATCAGTGACATGTCAGCGATGAAAAAGGTCTTAGGTTGCACGTGGACGTCGCCACGGCCAGGCGAGAAGCGACGGCGCGGTGCAGATATTTGTTTTCTATCGTTGTAGACTGAATGTTTGGGGGGTTTGGACAAAATGAGTGCCGCGCGGGGGACTAACAATTGGCCGATCACCATCGTCGGTGGGACTAACAGTTTTTAAACTGTGCACTTGCACCAAGGAGGAATAATTACACCAATGGCAAGACGCCGCTGTGGAGGCCGTTCTAAATTGATCAAAAGCACCGGTCACTTTGAAACCCCTACTTTGTTTGCGCTCCACTCCGCATGGCTGCGCATCAGGCCAGATTTAAAATGACACGCGACTCAGGCACACCTTGGCGTCTAGTGATCGGTTAGGAAAAACCGAGCCGCCACCCCCCCCCCCCTTTGGAAATCGGTTAGAGCGGAGGCAGTGTCAGAGCGAAGATGGGAATGGAGTGTAACAAGTTGACAGTTTTCTCTGATATCGGGCAACATGTTGCACCATTTCCTGACATCTGACATTTTTATCGACAAATACAGGAAAGGAAATGGCATATTAATCGATAGGAAAACTCGCCGACTGCAGTCCGAGACAACCCGGTGAAGTGCAAGATATTGCAAGATATAAGTAAATTGCAATAGTTGCTAATTGACTTTTCGACAGTATGAAACCTCAGTGAAATAAAAAAGGGAAGCTATGTGCTCGGATTTTACTTGTTCTGAGAAAAGCTGACCACCAGAAAAAAACCCTTCCCTTTGTTCTTAGTTTTAGAGGTATTACACTTAGCACATTCAGTCTAAATCGTCCTAAACCCTTCTAATGAGCGTGTCACGTCTTTATGAGAAACAATGTAATGTGGTAATAAGTACACTGACATGAAGCTAAATTGCTTAACTCTAGATGTGGACACCTGCCAGCTGAGCTCATTTTCAGTCCTGCGGCCCTGGAGGCGAAAAACTCAGCCGTCACTACTGCTCTTGTCAAAACGCTCGCTTTGACACCTCAAAATTCTTTTCCCGTCTCCTTTTCCCATCCCCGCGCATCCCGCCGGAGTTGACTGTCTGTGACTACAAGCAGACTATCCGGCCGCCAAAGGCAAGTTGGTGCAACACTTTCTCCCTTCCCCTTTTTCTTTTTTTTCCCTCCCCCCTTTCAGGTACTTCCTTGCTAATCCTTCATAGTCAACAAGCCGATAACACCACAAAGGAGAGACAAAGAAATTAAAGGTGTTGATGAGCAAGAACTTGGGTAATGCAAACAGTGACAGCGCGGTGAGAGACTGACAGACGCCTTCATTCATTTGTTTCTTTGTAAACACAGTGTGTCTTGGAGCATACCTGTTTGGAAGTGAGTTTTATCAAGGAACCTTCATAGCCCTAAAAGAAAGAAAGAAACTGTTAGAACCGGGCGGGGGGGAAAAAATGTGTTTTATGTAAAGAACAAAACATTAAGGGGAGACAAATGTTGCATAGTAACACTTGCATTTAGCACAAAACTCTACCGCAAGGTCACCAGTGACCGAGCTCGGCTGCTCCACGAGTGAAAGCGCTCTTCTGAAGGCCACATGGGCCGACTGCGTCTTACCTGATTAATCAAGATTTTGCTGCTTTCAACACATGACATTTACTCCGAGTACATACCACGGGAATTATCTAAAGGAGAGATTAGATGCATAGCAATTGTCCCATTATTCACTTTAACCGCGCTGCCGCCGCACAGTTAAAGTGCATTATTCCAGGGCGACAGTCCAAAAAAGCTCGCTACATCTGCACGCATTCACCTGCCTTAAACTCCGGGACTCTTTGTGCCTGTGACAGAGCGAAGTTTCTGAGGTGAAGCAAATAGCTTTGTTTTTGTATTGCAGGCAGCGTGCCATTTTTCCATGAGGCACACACACACACACACACGCACGCACACACAAGCTTCCCATGGATCAAGATGTGATTGAACCTCAGCTTTAGGAACACAGACACTTGAACCTCGCGGGAGAGTTTCCATTGCCGTTTATTTCATCACCATTAATGGAGGTCCCATTGACTGCTGGAAAGAAAAGCTGCTAAGAATAGCAGCGGCCCATCCATTTAAAACATACAAACATACCTTAAATGGTCTGAACAGGAGATAGAGCTCCCGTGGCTTAATATCCAGTGGAAGCCCACTGACAAATAGCGTTCGGACCTGAGGAAGACAAGAAAGAGATCATGTATTTTTCATTAACCTCCACTGGTTATAAATAGCTACCTTGCATACCTGACAGTAACAGATGAGGTTATGAGGAAAAGGACACTGAACATGAGTTAAACAGTTCTTCAGGTTGGCTCGACGCTAAAAGATAGACTTTTCAAACACAGATAGGGGACGTCTTTCGGGCTCCGCAAACACGTCTCTCACACGCCCTATCACACACACCTTCCTACAGTGCGTGCATTGTGCTCTCCTGTGTAATCTACGGCCTGCTGTGTTTTATGGCAATCCTCCCTCGCAGCTCTAGCCTCTGTTTTACATTTGAACTTTTCAACTTCTCGCAGCTCGAGCTCGGGAATCGCAACGTATATGATAACCGAAGCAACAGCGACGACGGCAAAAAAATGTATTTGTTGTGGTCCGTAGCGAGTAAGAGAAGGTGGAAAAAACCACAGGGGGAGTAACATAAGAGTTCCTCGACATGTGCTTTCAGGCAAAGTTGCTGTTGTTGTTGTTCCCATTATGCGTGTTGACAGAGAGGAAAATGAACGCCGCGTGATCACGCCGCATGTACTGCACTCAAAGTTAGCAGTTTCAGGCTGGGGCGTCTATATTTTAGTGAGCAAATCACAATTTACTCTTCTTATTTTGAAGACGCTGTCCAAAGCCAAGATTTTTTAACTACGTTTGTCGCCTACGACCTCGGTGTCAACTCCGAGAGATGAAAAGGCACGGAGATTAAAAAAGGTAGATGACAAGTGAGAGAGAGAGAGACGATAGTGGGTGGTGGAGGATGAACTCATCCGATGAACTCTGTATGCGCCAGAGAAAAGGGGATACACTTGAAATATATTGCTTTGGAAACTATGGGGAGAATGTACTGCAGTAAAATGTGAAGTGTGGTGCAGTTGAGCAGCACATTTCCAAAGGCCTGCCACTCAAATGTCGAACAGAACTGTCTAATTAGAAGAGCAGATGTGCAAATACAGAACAAAACACCGTACGAGCTCAGAAAAAATGTCAAGCGGGCATTAGAATAGAGACTCTGCTGACCCGAATGGTTATTTTAAAGGAAATAAAACAACTCCAGCTCATCTGGCCCCCGTCAGAGGGCAACACCTTGCAGCACCCCTAGAGCTCGCTAATTAACGCGTCACCTTGTTTGTTTAATTTGTACAAAAGCGGAGGTGTAAGAAATGACACGTCGCGGTGTCAGCTAGCACTATGCGCGCGCGCTAACCGGCGAGAGTGGCATCAATCTTCTCGCCGAGCTCGCAGCAAATAAATTAAGAGGGGCATTTCCTCGAATTCGTGTTCCTATTCCGTGTGGCACCCCGGTTCAGTGCTTAAAATGGCTCAGAGCTTCGGGGGTTGCAATGCCGTGGGTACTGTGATGGAACACACGCGCGCACGCTTGGCAAAGTAAATTGGCCAAGGCTGTCAGCCTTTTTTTTTTTCATTCTTGCATACTTAAATGGGGACCAACAGCGAGCTCGCCGCCGTGTCTAAAAAGGCCCACGCCAACGGCAGCAGTCCTTTCAACCGGCGCAGACACATTAGCGCCGAGCGCAACACTTACTAAACACAGACATCGCAGAGCATCGAGACACAGGTGCCAGGACGTCTTGTCACAGCTCATGAATGCAGATCTGGTTACATTTTGGAGATGAAGAAACAGGGAAATTCTATTTGTTACATGTAATTGTGTAATTAAGCGCAGGAAAAAGCTGTTAACACTGGTATTTCTTACTATAAACCACAACATGTGTCTTCTACTAACAGGACAGCTTGTTTTCTTAGCGTTTCACCTCCCTTACGCTTGGGAAAATCCTCACTTTTTCCAATGAGGTGGTACTACGATAAGTGAGGTGGACGTGAAATGATGGATTATATAGATATCTTTTGGACGATTACATTACCCGAACGAAGACACGAATCACGCGTGGAATCATCACCTAATTAAAGTGGGCCTGGTACAAGAAAATAATTGCTTTAGCGCACAAGAGGCATCAAAATCAGACAAGAGCGTCAAACCGACTTCACCGTACACACCCACGTCGATACTGTGACAGAGGATTTGGAGGTGTAATTTAATTATTTACTCAATATTCAGATTCCATTTAAGGCCGAACGTGGAACAAAACTGTAGGTATGCAGTTACACGGAGCGCATTCAGCGCTCCCAGATTCATTAGATAGTAGATTCACAACTCGGGGGACAAAGGAACTGCTGAACTAACACTACACCTCATTCCCACATGTAACCTGATACGCACTGCTGATGCCAAAGGCAGAGCAACACACAAACACAGGAGCTTAGCAACTGAGGTGGTGGTGGGGTGGGTGGGGTGGGTGTGGGGGGGGAGCAAGAGCTGGAGAGTGCCAAACCGGCCATCCAGCCAACAAATCTCACCTCTGCGACTTTCTCACCTTCGTTCTTATCTTATCTTATTTTATCTGGGCTGAACCCTGCAGGGCCGTCGCTGGGTCCCGTCTCTGGCAATTCTGTTTAAACAAACTCTCTCCGAGGGGTCTCCTTGTTTGGAGTTACACGGGAACAAAGAGTCAGAACAGGATGGTATCAATCAGGCTTGAGCAAGGGCAGTCACAGACAGCTGTTGAGGCTGATAAAAACTAATAGTGCGGCGTTAAAAAGCGCAGTAAACACGCTGAAGCTCAAAGATTCAAAATCGTGTTGCTGAGTTGAACGGTGAGGACTAGACAGCAAAAGACCGGCGTCGAGACTGTGGGTCTAAAGCGTCTGCGCTTTCTTTGACGCTTTCACGGTTTCAGTGAACATCTTGTTAAAAGCAGCACATGACCACAAAACGATGCCAAGAAAACATCAGAGTCAAGAGATCTAACGTTGGACAGTGCGCTCGCCCCTTCTGTTCAGATGACAGATTTATATTTCACTTTTAAGTCTCTTTCTTTCACTTTGTGTGGATTAAAGTCAAAACTAGACATCAGAGTCACGATACAGAAAATGTACTCTCCAAATAAGGTTATTTTTGCACGACGATCATGCAGACTGCAGCCTTTTATCAAAGTGTACGTGTTGGCGCACATCTTAAGAAGATCCTATCTTTGATTTAACTCCTTTTTTTCAGCCATGGGGGTAATAGACACTTGAGAGCTACATAAGCTGCGCAAGTTAAGACAAACACGCAACAACAATGCTCAGAACAATGGGGCATTCTTGGCTGCGCGTCGAACCTCATTCCTGAGACTTCCTGACGTCAGCTGTTGTGATATATGATCGGCTCGCCGTGTGTCCGGTGTGTGGAGCTGACTGCAACACGCGCTGGATACGGGATGATTCACAGGCAAATGTGTCAACAGCTCTCTCTCCTGCAGACATCTGCTGTTGATTACAGTATCAGTCTTTATTTATGCTGCCTCGGGACCGGCTCGGAAAAAAAAGGCAAGGAAAGTTGTAAACGTGCTGCCACCAGGTAAAGTTGAAGCATCGGAGTTTCATGATGCAGTAAATTCAACTAAAGGTCAACGCAGGGGTTGAGCAGATTCTGCAGATCAGTAAAAAAAAAACAAAAAAAACAAAGATAAACCCTCTGACACTGCTTTATTGGGTTTTGGGAGCATTGTTTTATTGGTTCTTTGGGAGTCACATACCTACATTTCCATAGTGCTGAGTGGCCTGGTATAGGCCTTTGAATCATTGACCATTTATGGCGTGCTCACACACGCAAGCAGGCAGGCTTCGATCAAAAACAGCAGTCCCTACCTACCATAAGCCAGCTGAGTACTTCACAGCCGGCTACCAGTGTAGTTCCCTGGCAACGCCTTAGCGGTGCACAGCAGAGTGTGGAGCCCCGGGCCAAAAACATCAGATCTTATTAAGGCCACTTCTGCAGCGAGTCCCAGGGGATCAATGTACCTCTAATCAGAGATCCTTGACTCCACAAGCCCCGGATGAGGTCATCACCTATTGATACTCTATCATTGCACCTCGAAGGTTTGCCGGTGCCACCCTAAGGCTAGAAAAGGAGGAGTGAAGGGGGTTTGTGCTCATAACGGCAGCCAACAACTTGAGCGAGGTGTTATTTTAAAAGGATAACTTTGGTACTTTCTTATTTTGAGATTGTCTAGTTTCAATCTGACGTGACTCAAGTGCATAAATGAAAGTGATTTCTGAGATCTGGAAGCGAAGGCTGCCAACATCCAGAAGGCCGTAGTCATATTATCTCCAAACCACTTCATTTGAAAGTGAAAGTGAAAGTTAGCACATAAGAATGTCCAACAATTTCCAGCAAGTCTGCTGCAGGTTTACAGCAGAAATACGTTTACAGTCGCCTTTTATTTTCACCTCCAAAACGAGTTTGGCTAACTGGAAGTCACAGTGATATTGCTGTGCTGTGAGAAATCATCAATTAACAGCATGAGTGCAATACTATCAACAGAAACGATGTCCAAACAAAATAAGAACCAAGTTATAATAAACCGAAATTACCCCTTCAATGTGCCAGATGAGGGAGAAAAGGGATGATGCATTTCGCATTGAGCTAAAACATCTGGTGTAAAAATATCAGCTGCAGTTTTTTTATTTTTTTTCTGGCTTCACTAATGAAATGTCACGTAAAGGAAAACGTTTAGTTAGGCCCAGCAACCAAGAGACCAACCTTCCGCTGAACAGCCGCCCCATTATCAAATGTCGTGACGCTTTAATTAACAAAGGCAAAAGTGACAGCGCGAACGGCTCGATAGCTGGAACAATAACTGACCTCCATTCAAAAACCCGCGCCGAGGCAATTTGAAAATTTTTCTCCAGCACGGAGCGCAATTTGTCAGCCATAATAAAAGCTGCTTGATTTGTCTAATTAAATGACCTAGCAACTTATTAATGTGTCATTTCTATTCAGCTTGCGCCGTGGATTTATATAATGTGTTACACCTATTGCCTGAAATGCCTCATTATACTCTGTGTGACTTTCTCTGATATTTTCTCTGACTTTAATTGAGTGCTTTTTTGACCGTTCATTCTGGCTGAAATGAGGGACACGACCTTGGCGCGATGTTAGATGATTACTCTGTGTTTCTTTCTCCCTCCCCTCCTTTCCCGTGCTTGTGTGTGTGTGCGCGCGCGCTTATTTGACAGCAAAGTTAATAGATAGAGGTCCTTCGAGCCAGATGTAGCAGGACACGGCTCTAACCTTGAAGCCTTGAAAGGGACGCTACAGTAACCTATTGTAGCGTGTGCGTGTGCGTGCAACAACGCTGTGATTACCTGCATGTGAAATCAAAAAAAAAGCTTAGGCAGCTTTCATTGCACTCCCGCGCTTGTGTGTTGCTTTCAAAATGCGCACACGCGAGCCTTAGTTCACTGTGACCGAGCTGAAATCAAAGTCTACCCATAAGCCCCTGTGAGCTCAGGGCAAGTTGAGTTTTCTTGCATCAGTTGAGCGCTGCGTTATTAAAAAACAGTCTAACTGACAGACTCCCACACTCCTTTGCTATCTGAGTTGTCACTGCTCTGTGTTGGCATCGCTCTCCATCATCATCACATCATCAGGGTTTTTTTTTCTTTTCCCCTTTCTTCATCTTCCGTGTCGGAGAATGTGAAGAGTGAGAGACTGCAGGCCCCGAGAGGTGTCAAACGACCATAAATGGATGACTCCGTTTGTCTGTTAATCGCCGGGGTTCAACGGGTCAAGTTTCACGTTCGGGGTCAGAGGTCGCAGGTTAGGCCCGGGTTATTGTGCAGGTTAGGGGTCAACTGTGAGGTTTAGCACACTCCCGAGCTCCGAGAGGAAAGTTTCTTTGTTTTCTTATTCTTTCACAAGTGCTTTCGACCGACAATTACAGCTCAGTGAGGGTCTGTAAATGTTCCAACGGGTTAACCTTTAAAAGACATTTAAAACAAATGACCTAGGAAAACCAAGGGACTTCACTGCGTTTTTCCTCCTCTTGCCATTTTCCTCCTCTCTCCGTAACAGGTTCCTTTGTTTTTAATTGAACCTGGAAAAGAATACGCTAGAGTCTTAATGACAGTCATGTGCTCTTTCTTCCTTGCGAACCATTTTCGACCTCAACAAAAAAAAAAGAAAAAAGAAAGGCCTGAAGGTGTCGTGTGGACGACGCGCAGACGAGAAGGCCGACTCATTCGCAGATTGTCAGCCGCACATCAGTTTGACTCCTCGGCTGTCAGCTTAGAGTTCATCAAAATCTTTCATACTAGTTTTGCTCTCTTCTTCCTCTTATCTGATGAGACCGTGAGTGTACTTAACATTCCAAAGAGCTCATTAACGCGAACTAATCGGCCAAGTCCTCCTCGGCCCTCTTTGGACTCCCTTTGTTGCCGCCTGCCCGAGTGGACAAACTTAAACTGTTTGGCTTTGAGGTCGGGTGGGCAGAGGGTTAGAGTTTCTGGTGCAAGTGTAGGCAAAAACAACAGCAGATACTCAGTCATCCTCTACGTCTCTGTGAAGAGATCCAAGCCTACGGCTAATACTTTTCCTTTATGTGAGAGTGCAGATGTTCCTCTGTGTGTTTCAGGCTGATTATTTTGATATTAAAGAGTCAAAAGAGTGTCAAATAACGCCTTCCTTCAGTCTAGGGTGATATTTTTAAATGGCTGTTGTCAATTTACAATGTAAAACAGAGAAAATCAGCAGATATATGATGAAGTTTATACCCGTTGATCGACTTATCAATCACTTGGCTGACTTTTAGCGCTAAGTATAGTTGTTCAAGATCTGTTTTTTACTTAAAGCAAGACTGTGTCACTTTTGAAAGGGTGAATAACCCAACCTGGAGTTTTGCAGCTACAGCCTTAAATGGTCTGGTATGACCAGCAGCTTGTGGCAGCTAACGTTAGCTAGCAAATGTTTGCTAACTTTCTGGCCAGCTTACTTTTATCCAACAATTGCCACTCATGACAACAGTTTCACAAGCGTTACATAGTCCTGTGTTAAATGACTTGAAGGCCTCTCATTTGTATGAGTTTTAGCTTTATTTTTACACTAAGCTAATCAAATTATATCTTTAATTCTAAGTGGACTGATAAAATAGAGAGATAATCTTAAAAATTGCCCATAAAACAGCTTACATGTGACATTAGAGCAGTTAATCCATCCAATCCACCGACTTCACTAATTTTGATTTTGCTCCCACTTTTTTTTTAAGCTAATCTTGAGCGGTTTGGCCTCGGATGGTTAACTCTGACCGGCTCCCTCGTGTCTTCAGGGCTCTTTTCCATGACCATAAACGGCCCTTCTGTTCAGAGACCGCTGGGTCATGCTTTCAACGTATGGGGCGATAAGGGATAAGGAGTTTGTCTGCTGGGACTAAAATGGGCAAGAGCAAGAAAGAGAGCAGGATGAAAAAGAAAGGGAGTGGTAGGTAAGAGGAGAAGAAGAGTGGCAAATTATAAACAGTACCAGGGCGGAGGGAGGGAGGGAGGAAACAGCGAGAGAACAAGATAAAGAGAGGGAAGAAAAAGGGTGGGACAGAGGAAAGGAAGGAGGGAAGGAAACGGAGGGGAAGGGAGATAAAAGTGTAGACAGGGAGCGGGAGAGAGAAGGGGGGAGGAAAGATGGAGGGGGCGTCAGAGAAAAGAAATGAGATGAATGATGGAAATATTTAAGTGCACGGGACGTTAAAAAAAAGGGAGCGCGAAGGAGGGTTCAGAGAGGAGATACTGTATGGTGGATAATTATAGCTTGTGAGTAAGCAATATTAAGTAGAGGTGACAGAACAAGCATATAAATACAGTATGACAAAGCAAGACAAGATGGCTGACGCTGTCTCGCACGAGCTCACACTTCTTTCACTTGTGTCATTAATTTCAAAGCAAACTGAAAGTTGACAGCTAAGGCCTTTTAAGGAAAGAAGCACCATATAAGAGACTTTTAATAGTTTATACGTATATATATATAGCTGATACGTATGTGTAGTATATAGTTCTTTATCTCTGACTGTTTCCTTTTCTTCTCACATCAGTCTGGCAGGATCCTTTGCCAGCCGTTCCTGACGCTAAGCCTTGTTGTTGTCTTTTCAAATACCTCTTGTCGCACAGCTGACAAATGGCTAAGATAAGATGACAATTCCCGCCGCGCTTTTATAAATAAACTCCTACCTATCAGTCGGGTAGATGGAGCAGGGTTTTACTGTGTGTGAGAGAGAGCTTGTATAGAGCGTTTATATTTTTTTTTTATGTGATACTTTACAGTCTCAATCTGCAGTATATCATATAATGCCTGTGAGATGCTTTGCATGTTTTCCCTTTTGTCCTATCACGGCCACTTTACCCGCCCCCCTCTGATAACGTTTCATGTCACAGAGTGTTAATATATCCGGGTGCCCTTTTCATAGATACATGCACAAGTACGAACCACTGTGCCCACCACCCCTGTGCTACAGAGCGGCGTGGCGTCCCTCCGCTTCGCCGTGCTTCTCCAGCAGCACGGCCTCCCCACCTACATCTCTTCATGGAAAAGGTCACGCTGGCCACATGACCTGCTATTTGAAGAGGACCTGGTGGATACCCAAAGCAGGCCAAGCACAATCCAATTACACCCCAGGGAGATACGCCGCATTTGCTGAACTCTGCTTGAGTGATATTCTGTTTCTCTTTGGGCGCTTGTAAAGATCCACTTACAAGTTCATGGGCAGCCAGGAACTAAAATCAACAGATGTTTTACAAGGTTCAAACTCCCGCTGCGTTCGACTGTTGCATCCCGTTTTTACTGTGAATATGATTAGTATGAGTATGATTCAAGTAAAACATGTCTCGCTCTGCAGAGGAAACAATAAAAGTGTACTTTGTGTTCGCTCATTTGTCAAAAATCAGGTGCGGTTTGAGGTTGGACCTCCAAGGTTGAGGAGACTGGGCAGGTCTCAACTTAAATAAACAGGAGAGTTAGCTGGAGGGAAAATGACAGCGAGGAGGTTAAAAGTCAAGCATAGTCTGGCGACTTGATTAGCTGAGGATGCATTCCATGTACTCACAACCTGTACAGCGTGTCCTCACGTTCTCACTCTACCATCAATCCCTTTCTTCACTGATCCATTAACAAAAAGGCCTAATCTGACATAAATAAATGATTATTTTCATTACAGATTAAACCCGCTTTGTCTCAACTGTCAATTAAATGAACTGTTTGGTCTATAAATACTAAGAAAATAGTGACAAATTGGCCTTCTCCATTTCCTAGAGCCAAGGTGACTTCGTGTTGCTTGTTCTGTCCGACCCTTCAGACCAGAACACAAAGATATTTCATTAATAATGAGATAAAAGAGAGAAAAGCTGCAATCTGAGAACAAAATCTTTGGCGCTCTTTGCTTGATAGATGACTTAAATGATTAATTGATCATTAACATTTGGGCAGCAACTAATGAACACTGTCATTGTAGATTAATCCGCCGCATATGCGCTTGATTAATAGTTTTCTCTATAAAATAGAGATAAATTCCTACATTTATTATTGCCGAGAGCACATGGTGATGTCTTTGCATAGTTTCTCCAAACACTAATTCATAAACCAGATTTTCAATTTACATCACATGAAAGAGATCCAGTTTATCTATTCTCTAAATAGTTGTTGCCTAAGTTCTCTCGGTTGGCTAACTGGTAAATCATCTCATCATTTTGATGAAAAAATAAGCAAATGACATCTTGTCTCTCTTCACTTTCTTCATATTTAAGCGTGAAGAGAAGATTCACTCAAACAGATGCAATTCTTCTGTTAAAGCCATCATCAGTTCGCATTTTAGAAACAACCCCGCAGAACGTTCGCGAGTCCATACAAGGCATGGAAACCACAGCCGGTTTTCCGAAACGTATCTCTGACGGCGCGTCGGCTCGACTTCACCAGTGGCCGCTGAGTGCCACGGCATGTGAAAGCATCCAGAACACCTGATAATAAAGCTTATCAAACCAGCTCGCGAGATTAGATGCTGCCCGCGGGCCCGAAACCTGCATACCTCGTCTGCGGCAACGCCATGTTTGGTTGAGGGTCCGTCCGCGGGAGATAAACGTTTTAAGCATCGCCAGAGCTTTTGGCGTACAGCGACGATGCCGTGTGAGGTTGAGCAGTGAAGGGAGGCACGAGAAACCAAGGCTCGCTACGGCGATTTACTGGTGCGAATCAGTGATCCATTGAGTCGCATACTACAGTGCGCATGAGGGAACGGGTGGGGTAGGAGGGGGGGATGCCACTGTTGTTCAGCATGTGAGAGTCATACCAGCGAGGCTGTTAAACTTTGGCTCTCATAAGGTCATAGTTTATGGTTACTTTAGTGTTGTTAAGCGCAAAGCTGTTTGGCATTTAGTGCTTTTGTGATCTTTGTGAACGTTTCTGCGCCGGAGAGCGGAATGCAAACGGTGATAAAAGGAGTATATAAAGTTTGAGAGTTTGTCTCGTACTTATGTTCATCTCTACAAGGGGATAAACTCTACCGTCCATTCATCATGTGGAAAAAGTCAGCCTGGGGAATTAGTCGCATTATTCTCGGCGCGTTTTCGTGTGAATATGGACACCTGGCTGCAAACGTGCGTGTGTGTGTGTCTGGTACGGTCTCCCTAAAACTTGCTGCTCCCCTGCATGCAACACACGTCATTACACAAAAGACAAAGTGGTGCTGTCGAACCTTACGTTAATTCACCCGAGTAAATTTAAGTCTGGACGGCTTCCAAACATTCCCACAACCATTAGATTCCTCTGGCCATTACTCTCTCTGTCTCTCCGTCTGCCTTTTTACACAATGCGAGAGAGGACTCGTCCGGCCCTCCTGCTCTGTGGACGTCACTGAATTTTAAACTCGTTTTAGTGGGATGCAAGGGCAGAGATTTATCCGTCAAGCAAAGCACGACGGAATTAATTCTCGTCAAGGTTTCCCAGTGCCCGGGATGACACCTTAACATTGCTTATTTTGCCTACCAGAGAAGAAATGTTCAATTTAGAATAATAGAAAACAAGCAAATAGCAGCAAATCTGATTTTTGAGGAGCTAGAGCCTTCCGATGTTTGGCATCTCTGCTTGAAAAATGAGTTTAATGGTAAATAGCTGATCAAATAATCCCAATCGAATTGGTTCGGATCTAAAACAAAGCAGCCGGATGCCATTATGAGTCACGTACGAGCGAACAACTAGGAATTGATCAAGCTATTTTCTTGTCCTCGTTGGTTGAAATGATGAGATGATACCTCCTCCAGCTGAGACAAAGATATCGAGCTGTGAACTCTCAACAGCCACTGCGAGAAGACGCAAAAAGGGGAGTTCGGAAATGCTGCGGCACCGCACTGCGAGTACACAAGGTCACGAGGTGACTGAAGCCCTGAACGGAAACTTTCCATCAGGTTTCCAAGAAGTCGCGCTTTACCTCACCTCTGTCGTGCTACAGTAACTCTCTGCATCCACAGTAACCTCGACAGTGGACCAAATATGGTGATACACCAGCCTGCGTATGTTTGGCTATTCAGTTACAAAGTGACGAACAGCACGCTGAGCCTTAATCGAATTGCTCCAAGAGAAATATCAGACAGAATCTGATATACCTTTCTTACATCACTTTGGCCGTGGATGTGGGGAGCTCTGAAATAACAAATCTGTTGTTTGAAGAGAGACGCTTCCGTGCCAAAGAAAACCGCTCCACGCAAAGAGAGCGCCACTACAAACTTATTTACCAAGAGAGGGAGACATTATGGATCCGGATTGTGCAATGTTTACAGAGGAGGAGAGGAAGAGACCGGGGCCATTACGGAGCGTGTTTAGACAGAAAATACATTTTTCGCCCCGAAACTAAACGGATTACCTCACATTTTTCAGAGAAACGGCATCATTCTGGCGCGTTAAGATGCAATTATGTCATATTAGTAAACAGGCTGCTCTCGCTTAACAGGACTGCAGCAGGTCTGCGTTGCGGTGACTTATTGCCTACATGTTGCAGCAGCAGCAGTTGTTGGAAAACTAATTCGCCCCCCCCCTCCGGCTCAGAATTCCCTTTACTTACTAACCACTGCTGCTCTCCAGTGATGTGGGAAGTCCGGCTTTATGGTACAGTAAGCCAGAACTAACAACGCTTTAGCCCGTTGTCAGGTAACTTATTATTAGTGCTGGCTTCAGAGCTATTCAGGAACTACTTATTAGTGATTCATCAATTCAGTCCTGCCTTGTTCCTCATTTCCCCCCCTCCTCCTCTTTCAGTATTTGTTGTTTGTACTGTAAAATAAAATTAAAAAAAGGCATTAGCTTTGGATACAGCAGGAGAAGAAGGGGAGAGGAGGGATATATCTAGGCTATAAAATAGGTAACAGGTGCACTGTTTAGTGAAAGAATGATATGCTGCCTTTATGGAAAGCAGATGATAAATGTTGTGCAGGGAGTCTAAGAATATAACAGCGAGGCTTGCAACTTTTTACAAGGTAAAATAGCACAGAGAGAGAGTGTGTGTGTGTGTGTGTGTTTTGCAGGTTACACAGCTGCAGGAATGTAAGAAGGATATCACAGTACGTGGGTGGTGAAATACGTGTTTTATTTTAGAGGTTTATTAAGCTATGAAGGTGTCGGAGCGACCTAAAATTGAAACCGCCTCACCAGGTGAGGTCGGTGAGGTGCTCGGGGGGTGGGGGGTGCACGTACCTCCTCTTCGTGGTTGGTGAATTCGCTCTGCTCGTTCTCCTTCTCGATTTTGCTGTTATTCATTCTGAGGCGGACTCTTTTATCACGCTCGCTCGGGCTGTCTTCCTCTTCTTCTTCTTCTTCTCCTTCTTCTCCTTTGGTCGTCTTTCGTTTCTGCTTCGCTCCGCTCCTCTCCTCCAGGACTGATTTGAATGTTGAAAAAATTAAAAAAAAAAATAATAAAAGAAGAAGAAATAAAAAATTAAAAAAAGAAAAAAAAAGAAGAAGAAGCACCCAACCGACAGACAAAACAGTCCGCGTGCAGCCGGCTGTCCTACTGAGCGGAGCTCCCCAACACTACTTTGGCGACATTAATGATAATTTAATAATTATTGTTATTATTATTATTTTCTCGCAAAAGAGGGGAAAGTCAGCTGAGCCTTGCTTTTCTGTGCAGGCAGATTATTCCTCAGCATTCCCTGGAAAGCTTCTCCGGAGGCTCTCTTGTTGCTGTTCCCCAAATGAAATACAGTAAGTGTCCAATGGTTTGCGCCGCAGGCAAACTTCTCTCCTCATCTCCGCGTGAGGGAGGGAGGGATGGAGGGAGGGGTTTATGGGTGGGGTAAAAAAAAAAAAAAAAAAAAAGAGGGTGGGATGCGCCGTCCGTCTTTAACAAGTTTTATCAAGTGCTGCTGAGAGCCACAGTGGAAAATCGGTGTCAGTCACCCATTTGGACAAGATGGTGTTATGGGTATTATATTATGGGTGTTATTTAAGTCAATGCAACGTTCCTGTGATTGGTGAATTGGATGTTTGTGTTTTTAATCTCCCATGCACTTTTAATATGTGCTACTACACTAAAGTCCTCCAAGTCTCCAGTAATATCTCCAACCCCCCTTGTTATATGGATTTTTGTTTTATTTACTCAACTATACAATCCTATTTTATGAATTCATGTTTAAATGTTTGTCAGGACTCATTTTAGTGCACATTTATTCAGATGTTGGCTTAAAAATTCAAACACATTGAGTCTAAATTGCTGGATTTCTCTGCACACTGATCATATCAGGTCTATTGCTTCTGGTCAGGACCAACTTTCAGTGATAATAAATCAATACTGTATATCCATTATCTGTAACTGCTTGTCCTCATCGGGGTCACGGTGTGGCTGGAGCCCGTCCCGGCTGACTTTGGGTGAAAGGCGAGGAACAACCTGGACAAATCACCTGTATATATCAAATAAAAAAAAATTGACTCAGTTAAATCTATATTTTTTAAAAACAAGATTGCAAAATCAGTCCAGTACGTGACCTTAGTGTCTCATTTTGTTGTTTTTTCAACACTTCTGCTGCGATATGTGTAAAACACGTTGTAGCATGTGTGATTTATTGTATTTTGTGCTGGTTGTTGACTGTGTGTCTCCCCCATTGGCATGGAAGAACAAATACACAGTTTATTGATCACACTGTGAGATTAATACACTGCCTTTCATAAAGACTTAGTCTAAATTACACCTAAATTGCATTCGTCTGAGCCTGGTAAGATGATAAATTAGTCAAATTAGAAGAAATTACAGTTTGCCCTGATATGCATGACTCATATTGTAGTAGAGGGGTTTTGTAGTTATTAATTTTTGATTGTTTAATTGTTTGTGTTTCGCCAGCATCTTTCCTGTGAACGGAAAGTAATCTGACGCTCATTTTCCTATATGTTAACCCGACGGTTTGACTTTTGGCCAGGCTGCGTCACGTTTCGTCATCAATCTGGCACCACAAGATGTCCCGTCAGGAGTGTTTTCTTTCTTCCCTCTGTCTCAGCGTCATGAAACGTGGCACTCAGCACAATCCATCATGTGTAAAGACACACAAGGCAGTAGACGCAGACAATTATCAACCTGACTGTTTAATAAATTTCACGTGGTTCTTGGCTTATCATTTCAAGGCCCCGGAGTTATTTTGTGGTCTCGGGTGAATATTTCTCCTCATACATCACTGATACACCCTATTTCTGTCTGCCTAGATTTACAATAAACACGGCGAGGAGTGCATGTAAAGCTCATCTGGGGGCAACACCTGTAAATTACTCAAGATTTGAATATGATAACAAGTAAGCTGACTTAAGACTATTTGATTTATGAGGGGGAAACAGCCAAACCCTGGAGCTATGGAAGTGATGTCTCAACAACAGAAGAGATGAGCAAACACTAAAGAGTTTACTGGCACACCTATTATTGTCTACAGTGCAGGGTGCAAAACAGCCATAAAAGCAGCGTTCAGGTGACAAGGCAGCCTTGAACGCCCCCCCTTCCTGTTTCAAAACATTTATTTTGAGCAACTGCCTCACTTTGTATTTTCACGTTGGAAAAGTTCAAGAGCTGACAGTATCTCCGCGCGGCGGAGACTTTGACTATATGTTGCGTGACATTTATTGCACGGGACAGAAGCTCGCTTTTTTTTTTTTTTTTTATGACAGCCATTGCAGAAAACGGAGCGAGAGAGTGTTTTTTTTTTTTTTTTTTTGCTGAACTTGCACCTCAAAAGCAACAAAGGAAGGTAAAACAGTCATCGCGGATCGGTCTCAGAGATTTCTGCTCTTTCCCCCTCCCAGACTGTGTCTATATCAATTACACTGCATCTGAAGCATGCACAATGAAGAAAGGAAATGGCAGATTCTTTTTTTTTTATGCTGATGAGGAGCTGTTAGGGATGAGGAGCAAGGGGAGGAGGGTCCTGGAGTCTTTCGAAGCAGATAAAAATGGAAATGTTCCCCTTGCTGCTCAACACTCCTGTATCAAAGCTTCCTGCTGGAGTCTGGGGAGCAAGGAGGGGGAGGAGAGGTAGGAAAGGAGGAGGAGGAGAGGAGTCGGACTGGTGGAGAGGGAGGGGAGGGGAGATGTCCCAGCTGTGTTTGACAGGTCTCAGGGCTGAGCTGTGTGGTCTGATGCTCGGAGAGGGAGGGCTGCCCCCCCCCCCCCCCCCCCCCCCACACACACACACACACACACACACTCACACACACTCCTCACAAAACACACACACACACACAAGAGGGTTGGGGATGAGGAGCCGCTCGGAGACAGTCTGGTCACGGTGTCCTGGGTAACATGTCAGCAAGCTTTGACATGGTCCAGCCTTACATGAAGATATCTTTGTGTTATCAAGAGACTGCTGGTCTACGAAAATGCTGCAATGTTGGCTAAACTGGTCGAGGAAGACTTGTTATTTTAGTCTGAGTTGACAAGGAGACACACACTCACACAAAAAAGAGAGATAGCATAGCAGGAATAGTTTGAGGCGTTTTGAGAAGATGCCTCAGTATGCTAAACATAAAGCTACAGCCAGCAGCTAGTTATGTTAGCTTAGCATACAATAAGATAGCCTGGCCCTCCAAAATGAATGTGTTATATAACTGTACTGGTCCAAATAAAGGATGACCCCAATGACAGTATAAAGAATGGACAGAGCTTTGAAGCCTTTGAAGCCGAAAATATGCAACGCTGGCTGCCACCATGTTGGATGTACTGCTTCTTCTGCCTCCCGGGCTAAACGCGCAAAGACGTACATCATTGGCTGACCTAAGGCGGGCCGAATGACACCTGGTTGCACAAATAAGTCATCAGTGACGCCACCTACCTGTCAATCAAGCGGTCACACTGTCAGCCTTTGCATGGCAGTTGTCATGAATGGAGAATTTAACTATAGAGAAAACTGATGTCTGGACCAGGCTGTAAACATGTTGATTTCTGCTGTCAAATTGGCCATTTTAATTCGAGGGATTGCTGCTTTTAGCACTTCCGCGTTGGCTTCATTTCCCAGCACCGGAGGCTGCCGGTTGGATGACCCCAATTTTTTCAAACAGCTGATTTTGGAAGCAAGTAAACATTTTTAGACGAGAACGTTTGAGAAATGTTATCAGTCAAAACTCTGAACGGACGATAACCCTAATTCTTTGGGCTTTTTCTCCCATGAAAGTGACACATTTAATATTTAAGATTAATTTGAATGTCAATCCAGCCTTTGTGAAGTTTGTCCATTTGTTTTATAATCAGACTCCCCTGTCAGACTCTTGGACATGGTCAGATTTATCTGGCAGTAGCATTCGGAAGACAATTTTTAACTGATTTTTGAAATTATTTCCTCTGAAACACATTCAACAAGCTGCCAGAAACTATCTAGGTCACATTTGGCTAACTAACTAAAACTTTGAGAGCTGACTAACTGACTATAAACAGCCTAACCTAGCAAGATTAAGGCTTCGAAATTAATCAACATTCTCTGACGGGATGATGGTGATGGTAGGTGGATTTTGTTTAAGGACTGACCCACGTCTCCCAAGTCTTTATGCTAAGCTAAGCTAACTTGCTGGTTGTAGTCCCACATTCAGCATAAAGTTGCAGACACAAGGTACATCTCGCCAAAAAATAAGCACATTTCCAACAACCAAACTATTGCTTTAAGATCTTTTGTTACCCAGATAACAACTATTTCTGCTGAAACGTAGGAAGCATTGAAGATTGAGACGCAAATCAGATTATTCAATATTGTCTTCTGGATCGTTGACTCATGGCTAAAAGGCCAGCATGATACGAGGACCAAAACAACAATTTATCATGACATAATGCCGATGTATTGACCAGTGGTGGATCCCTGAGGGAGGATCCCTGTTGTTCTTACAGTCCGCTCAGTCAGATGACTCAAAGATGATGTGTCGTGTTATCTCTTCCTCTTTTCACCCTTGCTTTACATTCTTGCACCTCAGTATCAAAGCAAACTCACAGTCACTGTTCTCCACGGTTACTAACTCTCTCCAAAACAACCACAATTTTTCCAAAAAAAGAGAGAGAGAGAGAGGAAGAACAATGTTGCAATCTATCTTGAGGTTATCTGTAAAAACAAACGGGCCTGTAGACATGACAGCCGCTCTGGATTTGGCAGAGTAACACACTTCACCCTAGTGAGTGATGTGGGGTAAGTGGCTCTCATTGGGCTTCGAGCCAGACCATTCCATTCCTTTGACTTACTGATACGCAGTGTTCCTCCCTTATGTTTAGTGCCTCTTGATCTTCTTCTAAGATCACCAATGAGCAATTTGTGGTCAGATTGACCCACTCTAATTGGCCATCAGAGGCCTCATGCTCTCTTTTAGTTTGCACAAGCTTTCTTTGTAGCTTCTTCACAACCAAAGCTCTGTTTACTCAACCTCTCTGCAGCGTAAAAACCACATTAAATGACAATATTTAATTGTCTTTTCTCTCCTTCACACCCTTTCATGTGTTGTCTGCAGCATTTTCTTCCCTCAGGGATCCCATTTGCTGCAATAAAGTCTTCTACAGTTTAACAAGACTAAGTCTCTACAGCTGGGCTAACGTCAGCATGCTAACATTCTTGCTTTGACGATGTTAGCATGCTGCTGATGCTTTACGCCACTGTCAAAATAATAATTATAATGTAATACATTGCTTACATGGATGTTTATCTTGTTATGCCCCACTCTTTATTACCTTACCCGACATAAAAACATGAGCAATGCGCCACGCATTTGAATTAAACACTGATTTGTCTGTAAGTGTGTCAATCAATCAGTGCATTGTCAGAGCTGTTGCTAGCTTATGAGTCATGGGCTATGATGCTCGTGGCTATTTCTGACAGAACCTGTCAGTATGCTAACGGTTAGCTGTCATGCCAAAAAGGAAGTCTGTCTTTTCTAAAGCGCTCCAGGAGGCTTGCTACTTTGTGAAGTACCCCGTGGTTAAAGAAAAAAAATGCTGCATTTGTAGCTTCCATGGTGTTAAAAGGTGCACTTGGTAGGTGTGCTAAAGTCTGAAATAATCAAAAACACCTATGAGGTGTGCGTAAGCAGGTAGATGCACACATGCATAAACGTGCAGTCCATAGTTTGAAAATATGGTAACCCTATTTTAGTTTACAGTATTAGCTTGTTAGCATTCACAGTAAACACAAGTACACAAGTACAGCTGAGGCCAATGGGAATCTCATTAGTTTTGTAGGTGTATGTTTGGACAAGTACCTGATGATGGCACTACATAGAAAATGTCACCAAAGCTGAGGAGAACGTGAATATCTGTGCTAATTTTCAATCAGTCAACAGTTTTTGGGACATTTCACTCAAAATCACAAGTGTCAACATCATGGTGGTGCTAGAAGAAAAATCATTAGGGAGCCATGAAGATCTGTACAACATTTCATGGCAATAGTTGTTGAGATATTTCAATAAAAACAGAAATGACAACCTAGTTGTGGCTACAGAGAATAATTCAGGGGATCATACTTCATCCACCAGGGACCAGCATTGTCATAATCATTATGGGGACAATACTGGACCAACGGACGGACATAGCTGCTGTCCCTGGAGTCATGCCTGGCATGGCTAAACACTTCAGCTAAAACAAACCAGAAGTCTTAATTTAGTTCAGCCCAAAAAGTTTCCCTGTTTTATCGCTAAGACACTGTGCCGGAGTTGAGTGTGCACACACTATGTTATGCTCTGCTTACTGTCAATCACCAAACACCCACAGGAAGAAATGCAAGCCACTGCCAGGAAATAATCCCTCAAGAACGTGTCGCTTTACAAACTTTTGTGCCTTTTTTGTTTGGGGTGTCTTTGTTAGCCAGAAAAAAGGGAAAGCAAAACTAAAAAGATTAGGTTAATATTTCAAGAAGGCTAAAATTTACAAATTGGTGAGGCAGATGTCTGGAATAACTGTTGGTTTAAGTAAAATCATCTTTGTCATGAGTTGCTGCTGTTCTACATTATATTTCCTGTGTTGCACTGGCTCATAGGAAGAGAATGCGAGAGCTCTTGTGATTAACTAGGTTGCATTACTGAGTAGTGAGGTAGAACGTACATTTATCCTCAAGGGCACGGCAGGGTCGTCAGGTGCAGCCGTGTGTTAAATCTGACAAGCCACGAGAAGGAAATCTGCGCTGAACAAAAAAGACTCATGCAACTACCTTTCTGTCTTCTCATGTATGGAAAGACATGCTGTTGCGTCAAGGAACAGAAACGCAAGAACAAGGGACAAGTCTGTGTCGCTACACTATACGCTGTCATGGTTCAGTGGTCAGAGGAAGGATCGAGTAGAGAGAGCAGACACCACACTAAGTATGTCTCCTAGGCTTGAATTCCCAAATGTTGACACAGATCTTTGTAATGGACTATAATGTTCCCTTTGAATGCCGTTGAGTGGTCCTAAAACGTCTTAAAGCAGGTCAAAGGGAAGTACGTAAAGTTATATCTTCTCTTTTGTTGTGCAGTGGAACCAATAAAAGGTTAAACTAAAACCCGGCCCCTGAGGTCTTTGTCTTTCCCACTGCCTTTAATCTTTATTGAACAATGTGTGTGTAGAGAAAAAAAAGTTGATTTGCTTTCTGCAGCTTACTTTGAGCTGCAGAGCTCTGTGCATTGACCTTTACTTACGGGGAATTTAAATCTTCTACTGTCAGTTTGATACTGATCTGTAGCTTTTCTGTTTGCTACATCTTGTAATATTCTTGTCGAGGAAATGTGAAGCCACCATTTTATGTTATCTTGTTATGCAATAAAGAAAACAAGATTATCACAAATAGCATAGCTGACATACAGTAAATCTACATGTGTACTGCGCATACTGTATCCATTCCGGCCATGTATTGTATATATTGTGTACTAAACTGCATTTGATTTTACCACAGTCACCATGTAGACAAAACAGCACAAATGCAGGAAATGTAAGAGTTTACAGTCATGCTAGCTGCTAGCACAGTAGAGTATCTCACTGCTTTCATTGGCAAGACACGCCCTGTGTAGCATCCAAGTGCCTCTGATTGGCTAGTAGTAGTCATTGTTAATGAATTACCACATGCTTATGTAAATGCTAACACCTGCATGCTAACGTGCTCACAGCGGCAATGCTAAAGTATTAATGTTTAGCAGGAATACTGTTTTGCTAACAAGAGCTAAACAAGTGCAGCTGACGATGGCGGGAAGGTCGTTAGTTTTGCAGGGTTTGAACGTGTGTGCCATTCATTCAGTAGTTGTTGAGCTATTTCACTCAAAACCACAAATGTCAACCTCATGGTGGCACTAAAGGAAAAGTCAGGGGATCACCAAAGTCGTTAAGATTAATCCTCTGGGAATTATATGTAGATATATGTACCAAGATTAAACAGCTTTCCATTCAACGGTCCGGACCAAAACGGTGGACCAAACGACCGGCGCTACCATCCACGGAGCCACGCTGCTAGCATGGCTAAAAAGGTATGACATCCAGAGTTTCAGAGTCCCTGTTGTGATTAAATTAATTATTTCTGTGGGATTGCAATGGAAATCACTGCGGCCTATAGGTCACATTTCACTTTTCAAAGGTGGAGTGGACCTGGATGCAAAGGTCAGCTGTCAGAAAGCCTTTATCCTCTCAAACCAACTGGTGGCCTTTTTGACCATGACTGACTGCGGTGGACTATACCAACACTTGAACTGTATGTGCTGCTGTAAACACAGACCACAACAGTGCATCGAAGGGTAAGAGCTGATGTTGTTTTTCCCCCTTTTTTTTTTAATATAAAGTCACAGTTTGATGATGGTGGAGAAATGTGAGCTTATTTGTGTTTCGTTCGCATTTTCACAGCCGTCTCCTCGGTATCCACTTCTGTATTACAAACTAAAATCTCATGCTTCCTTCTTTGTTTTTGATAAGATATTATTGACTCTAAAGAGAATGCTGCATATTGTAGCAAAGGCCAAATATTGACTTGAGATAATGCTGTGAAAAGAGAAGCACATACCACCGAGATGTACAAAAGCCCGCTCTAACAAACGAGTTGAAGCAGGATAATTTGGTTTCACAACAGTACAGTAAGGGAGAGGTATAAATAACTGCTTCCAAATATAGAACAACATTTGAACTTCCTCTCAAATTCCTCCCATGAGTTGCTATCATCATAGCCATTTTGCTTCTCTTAAAACCCACCGCAGATATAAAGGCCACAGTTGCTCCCCCTCCTCCTCCTCTTCCTCCTCCATGAGGTCCTTGTCACTCCGCACATCCGTGCAACTGTGCCCAGCATCTGTCTTCCTTGTCATATTAAAGTAAACTGACGCTTTGGCAACACCCCAAAATAAAAATGATGGGGGTGAAAAAACAGAAGAAGTGAGAACAGAAAAGTGCCTAGACGTGGCCCCGGCTGCACTCCACTGCTGAAATAATTAGCCCCTGGTTGATACGGACTCCTTGTGGGACTCCACCGTGACATGTTCAAATGAGTATTGGCAGTGTGCGACACCAGCTGTGGGCCTCCTACAGGGATCTGCTGTACTGTACAGCGCCCTGCCCACCGAGCACGAGGCAAAGCCTCTAAAATCTCAGACGAGCGAGAGCGGCGGCCTTGAGCTTGTTTTACAGCTGCGAGACTTTGAAGGAAACAACTGTTAAATGTGACATCTGAACTTTGCGTCAGGTGTTTCAGGCGGTGAAGTGCTACCGAGTCCTCCACCACCCACGCGCACACACACATACATCGATCCACACCCACATCCGTAAGGCCGTGGCACAGATGGGAGCACCACCCAAGGGGGTCTGTCTGAGGAGGGGGCGCACAAGGGATTATACCAGCTCATGCAGCAGGAGAAATGCAAGTTGTAGCCACACCCGTGTCAATTACAATAAACCGGGCATTGTGTGGAATTCCCAGAGTACCCAGGGAACCAATTTGGCAACCCCTGATGGGAGGGCACAGGACTGGCAACACACCGAATCCAAGATGGGGACTACCACACCCAAAGTTATCTCTTTAGGCATCGCTTTTGCACAATTACAGTTTTTAAACGGCTCAACTTACAATGACAGTCACCAGCGTCATCCGTGGTGGGTATTTTTACCGCATACACTTGATTTACGACTATTTTTGTCACAAAAACATGCAAATGTAGATATTTTTAGTTGTATTATTAATAAACACTAGTTTAATTGGATACTTTATATCACCTGATGGAACAAAGCCTTCAGAGGGTGTACAGACAGTCGCTCAACAGTCCCCCCTAGTGGTCAAAAAACATAGAAGGAATACAAGCTTCCATGTAATCTTCATTAGTCTTTATTGCAGTATGTTTGTGTCTTTATTTAAACAATTATAAATATATATGAGTAAATGAAATTTGCAATTTCAGCTTCAAAATATATCATAAATATTCGATCTGAAAGCAAAAGTGTAAAACCAGAAATTGTCACGTGTTGAAGAATGATGGATTTCCTCATCGGCAGACCGTGCGACGGTCTTTCTCAGCGCCAGAGGTATTATACTAGACTCAGGAGATAACATGAATGTGTAAGACAAGTGCAAGTTGAGGGAATCTGAGTTGCAGGAGGTACAGTCCAGGTGCGTCTTTAGTTTCTCACAGGGGTGCTGTTTCCTTTGACCGTCTTCTTCAGGTGGTGATAGTTGGGCAGGATCTTCATGAGGAAGTCGAGCTGCAGAGTCTGAGGCTACAAGATAAAAACGATAATAATAATAAAAACAACATCCCCTGTTAAAATAAAACTTCATGACTCACGGGCAAAGACGAGCGTCGGCGGGGGGGGGGGGGGGGGGGGGGGGACTGACCTGTGGCTTTTCGCTCTGCACACGCCTGATGCAGTTTGAGCCGTACACCACCGTGTTCTCCGGCACGGCCTCACACGTGTTGACCTGGCAGCACGCGCCGATGATGCAGCCACTGGTCAGGATCACGTTTCTCCCAAGATCAGCTGAGATTTAATTATTATAAATATTATATAAAATATAATATGAAAATTAGGGTTACAGGACAATATGATGATCAACTGGCTGATTTTTTTTCATCAATGTGCTGATGTGCCTTCATTATTCGGGTATTAAATTAACCAATAACAACCATTCCTGAGAGGTTATTTCATCAATAAACTTCTCAGTTTGAGATATATAAAATTGCACACATCATAACAGAAGGTCTTCTCCTTGCTGCACACTCCTAATATGAATACAGTGAGTGATTTCAGCACTTACCTTTAGACTCGATCACATTGTTGTCTCCGATTTTCAAAGCTTGAGAGACTGTGGCAGAATCATTAAGGATTTAAACCTTTGAATTAGCATTTTAAAGGAGTAAACAGTCACTACAAACTATAACTGACTGATCTATCGGCTGATATACGAACGCAATATTTGCACACAGACGTTTTACAACTGATAATAAACTTATCAGTGCTCTCTGGTGGACACATATTGGCAAAACGGCTTTTCCAAATGAGCCCAAACGCATCTTAGGCATTTCTGTAGATGCATTTCTTGTCATATTTGCAATAAGCTGTCAGTTCATCAGTCTAGCACGAAGTTATTATTTGCAAAGGATACCACATCCAACCTCGAACACATTATTGGTCCCAATTGTCATGGTTTTTGGCTCAACTCCCTCTGTGTCTGGCATGATGTTCTCTGGATAACTACAGAAGCGAGACACGCAGATAAGATGGAGTGGAAGTGTAATGATCAAAAAGGGAAATTACAGTTGTAATACACACTCTACCTATTAATAATAAGCGCCTGCTCTTCTATTAGATTGCCCTCTCCAATGATGATAGGCCCTGCCTCTGCTATGATCCGTGCTTTGGGGTGGACAACTGTTCTAGCACCTGTGAAATTAAAGAAAACATAAATGATGCAGACAACAGCTGTATGGAAAACACAATATATGAAAATATGGCGCTGGTCATGAGGTTATTTCTCACCAATGGTCACATCTCCTCTTATTTCACTCTCAACACACACAACAGCTCCAGCTGCGATTTTAGCACTGAAAGAACAAGCACAGATCACGTTTACATATTCAAATCAATGACACTCTGCAACCATAAAGCAATTAAAGCATCTCTATAAATTACAGTCTAGCCGAGCTATAAATATGCGAGTGTCGCCATCGTTATTTTGCAGGATCATTACACGACAAGAAGAGATGGAAATGCTGAATGAAACGATGAAATCATCTGTTAATATAAAAAAAAGGGGGATTAAATGTGGCCGTCTACCTTTTCTGTGCCATGATTTGCTTGGCGTCTGACATCCCTGCGGTGATGAATTTCGATGATCGGCGATCGATTGTTGATCCTAGTTCAGAGTTTGAGCTCAGGGGTTGATTACGTCTGTCTGAGCGTGTCTCAGCCTGACTCTGCTGCCCTCTAGTGTAACTTCAAAGATACTGCAATGAACTAATGTTCAGCTCTATCTATCTATCTATCTATCTATCTATCTATCTATCTATCTATCTATCTATCTATCTAAGAGTAGCTACTCTTACTTTCTGCAATGTAACATGGCTTGTAACTAAATTTGAGGTACTCATACTTTACTTGAGTAATTACTTATCATGCCACTTTACACTTCTACTCCATTTCCGAGGGAATTATTGTTTTTTTCCCCCACTTCATTACATTTATCTGTCAGCAACTTTTCAAGACAACACGTGAACTTTATAAAATATTAAATTTTCTTATAAATTAAACTGCCCAACAACTACAACGCGGGACTTTTACTTGTAACAGAGTTTGTTTGTTTTTTGTTGGTATTCGGACTTTTAATAATCCGAATACTTCATATATAATATGATCTGGCAGATGTAGTCCATATTCTCTCCTGTTGCAGTGTCAGCGTGTCTCCTGCAGGGTGCACCAGCCACCAATGAACGTGATGGTACAATAAACCACATTTACACTAATTACACTTAATGTGGCCTTTGTGCTGCTGGAGGGGAACCATCAGTCTTTAATACACCTCTGCACGCCTGGATGTAAAGGTCTCGCGGTGGTAGCTTTAATATTTACTGAGTGAATGAGTTCATTGTCGTTTAATGGTGAGTCTGAACCTGCCTGACATCCAAACGCCTCGTCGATAGGAGTCAGCCAGAGAGTTTTCCCTTTGTTGCTAATTCTGGTCGCATAATCTCGTTTGAAACAGCTCTTCTAACCAATGGATTCCCTCCTAAATGAGATTTGAATTGTGTCAAGCCAACCAGAGTTCACCATGATGAAACAGGAAATTGAAGTCCTTTAAAGTAGCAATACTACAGTGTAAACATAATGAAAAGAGACACACAACAGCATTAAATATGTTTAAGGATTTATATGAATATTTATTATATAAGATTTATATAAACAGTTCACCTGCAGGTCTTTGGACTGTGGGAGGGGGGAAGCCCAGAGTATCCAGAGAGGCAGAGAGGGAACATGCAAAGTCTGCACAGAAATGCCCCAACCAGAGTTTCAAGCACCGAGGGCACAGTGCTAACCATTGTACCACCCTTAGATGAATTATTTAACTTCAAATTATGTTAGTTATGAATTTATTGATTTAAAATTTTAATCATTTATAGAGGGGCAGAACCGTGGTGCACTGTCGAACCTCAGCCGGGGCTGGAGTTTGCATGTTCTCCGCATGTGTGTGTGGGTTTCTCTCCGTGTACTCAGTCCAAAGGCATGCACTTAACAGGTTAATTAGTGCCTCTAAAGCGGCCATGGGTGGGAATATTATTAGATAGGATAGGTCCAGCTCCACCATGACCCTGATGAGGATAGGTGGTTACAGAAAATGGATGGATGGATGATAATGCATATGCTTGGAGGCATAATTGTAAGGATAAATCCTGATTTATGAGTTGATTTATATTTTGTAAAAATTTGATTTTGTAAAAAATCTAAATATGTGACGTCAGATAGTAGGGATAGTGAGTAAAAAGTACAAAATTACCAAAAAAAAGAAAAAAAAAGAAAGTGTAATCGGCTGCATGGCCTTTATTTTGAAACTCCCCAGCGGAAGTGCGTCCCCTCACTCCGCGTGCCTTGACGCGTCGGGTGAGTTTTGAAGGAGAGCGGCTCGTGTCTTCCGCCGCCGGACGGAAAAGTGAGCAGCGGACCAGAGCACCTGAGCCCGGCTGTCTTAATTAACGCCGCCGCCTCGTTTGAGCGCCTGACTCAGCCTCTTCGCATTATTATTTTTTTTTTAAAATATATCCTCGAAGTACTGTTAGTATGTAGATTTAAACGAGACAAAAGACAAAAAAAAAATGCCCTTTTCTTCAAACAGTGGATATTTTTCTCTGAATGGGAGTGAAGAAGCGCAGCCAGCTCGCGCGGCTCGGCGGAGTCTCGTGCGTTTAGCTCGTTTTGAACTTTGTGGAAGTATGTAACTGTGACGAAGGAGATTATAACATGGAGCAGTCGGCTACTCTCGACATAGAGACGCTGAAGGTAAGTTCACAAAAACCTAAAAGTGTCTTTTTTTAAATTTTAAATTAAATTTCGACTAAAACTTCAAAGTTTATCGACGGTTTTTGGGTCAGAATTTGTCACGAGCGCCTCGTTACGCAGCGGGAAAAGTGAGTTTTATTATTAACCCGGTTTTTAAGGTTTTTAAATGAATTATTTATCCGCATATTGTGTTTTATTCAGCGGTCCAAACTCGAGCTTGTCATGAGGGTCCTCCCTGCAACAGGTGCACCCCAGTTGTTCCATTAAATGAACCCCCAGCTAATTAAACATGAAGGTAAAGTGTCTCTCACTCTTGCAGCGGTTGCATCTCTCCCCCGGGCGGGAACATGATGATTAATCACCGCTGACCAGCGCTCAAACACCTCAGGAAAAGCCCCAGTCTGGAGTTCCTTACATATCTCACCACCCGCACCACACCACCTCATATTGTATGCATTCTCCTTCTTCAAGAAGCACAGTAATGTGACAGCCTATGAATATTCTGCCTGCATGGTTTCTCATTATCATTCCAGTCTAGCAGGGGGAGGCAGTAACCTCTGGGTACAGTATGTGCATCTCGTCTCTGTGCTGCAGTGCAAAAAAAAAAAAAAGAAGAGAGAGAGAAGAAGAAGCAGCTCCGTGTCAGAAACCCACACAACAGAGCCACTGTTTGGCTGTGCACTCAAGTCCATCCATTGGCCGGCTACACACACACACACACACATATAGGGCTCTGTGCTTATGGTTGGATCACGCTTATCAGTCAGGAAATCACTCCTGCACACACTGCCTCCGAGCTGATCCAGCACTTCAGTTTTTTTTTAGTGACAAGTCTGCAAGTTTCTGCCAATCTGTCACGTTTAATTCCACTGTGATCGAAGGGACAGCCTTTGTTTGTCTAGGCTGATATTATTTTTTTGTTGTTGTTGTTGTTGATAAGGCTCCGTTCAAGTCTGGCACTTCCCCTGATGAATGCAAATGAAGCCTATGGAGGAGGAGGAGGAGGGGGGGTGCTGTCCAAAATGTGGGGCCCCCGTCGGCTCCCCGCCGAGGATTTGCCGGGGATTAGCGGGGAAAGATAGTGTACTGTGGAGAAGTGTCTGTCTGTTTACATCGACGGCGAGGAGTGAACAGACGGAGCGCACTTAACGGCAGACCGAGCTCTTGACGTTAATGAATGATGCAAAGGTCAGAGGTGCAGCATGCCGATGAGGTTTGTAGTGTCATCAAAAGCGAGGCATGTAAGAGCAAAAGGAAATTCTCTCTGAAAATCCATCTTCAAACAGTCTGTGATGTTCAGCCTGTGCTCTGATTGAACAGCTGCGACCTTTTCTTTCCGCCAGGCCTTATTGGAGATCTTTGATCCCCCGGCCGGTCTCGTGCTTTCGGCGGGTTTACCTTGTTGTCTTGCAACAGAAGGAAGCGCGCCGCCATCCCTTTGCACAAAGGGCAACCCACGCGGCGAAGACGATGAAGCCATTGACGAGCTTGGCCGCTATTGTAACACCGCCAGAGATGATGGAGCCACAAAAATTGGATTTCACATCCAAGCGGAGCCGCTATTGACAGCAGCAGCCACGTGCGCATGCTTGATTGTAACATCAACCAAATGTGAAATGGTTACATCAATGCGCCGACTCGCACATTTGAGTAGTGTAATTGGCTTTGCCAGTTACAGCTGTGTGTTCGGGGGTTCTCTGTCTCTTTGATTGGGCTTTTTGTCAATCTGAAAAGCCCACAGAAGCTAAATAAATAGGTGCTTTAACACCGCATGTCAGGCTTGTAACACGATTGTGTCCATCCCTTGCTGCCTCAGCGATTGCGCAGCGTTCACATGCAGGAGGGATGAGTACAGGCTTTTACAGTCATTAGTGCGTCTCAAATGTTTTCTTACCTCCAGCTGAGGCGGCCCTGTGGGGCTCCCGTGGCACCGCTGAGTGAGAGAGCGCTCAGCGATTTGCTGATTAACATTATCAGGCATTAATAACGTCTCATTTTCTTTCATTAGAGGCTTCTCAGCTGCATTTTGCTGCCTCTGCAGCATGTCACTGTTTGATCAAAACAGCATGTAGAATATCACCCTCCACGCTAATTGGTGAAGATGAGGCGTGCTGGCAGTGGGAAGGGGGACTGCTGGGTAATTGCTGGCTTTGGCTGGATCCAGCTGTAGTCAAAGCTCCGAGGACCCCCTTCTCTCCCCCTCCTAGCAAAAAAGGAAAGTGACACAGATCTCAGCACAAACTTGAAAGGACTGATGAAGTAGCAGAAAGATAAATACGGCCGTGCATGAAATCCACAAGGACTCTTACAGCGGCGCTGTAAGAGATCTACAGAGATTTTATAGCTTACTGTACCTAAGAGGAGGAAGTTACAGTGTGGGTGTTTTTTCTATTAATAGATACTACATGTAATCAGGCCTGTAGGTGGTACACCAGCCGTAGCTTTGAGTAGATTTCAAACCCATCTGTTCGTGATAATCTGTTGACATTTGTCGTGAGCGTACTAGAACATATGTTGATAGTTTCATCACAGATAGAGCTGCACAACTGTGCAGAAACAAGCCTCTTTTTTTTGGATCAGGCCTGCAAACACTCAGAGTAATTGTTGGACTGGAAAAGGTGTTCTCATCTCAGTTGTTTCATTGGAGAGAAAAATGGTGTTTTTAGACTTTTTGTGATATGAAAGTTGTGCGAACATTCACGCGGCTGCTGCCAACCCCATCAGTGATATTATTTCAGTTTAAAGGGCCAGTGTGCAAGATTAAGTGGCAGTGAATTTGCTGATTTCAACCCCCTCGCCTCACCCTCTTCTTCCTAAAGTCAAACCTCTAGAGGCAGTGGCGATTTTAACTGTAGATCTGTAGATATAAAATGCTCATTCTAAGGATACACCAATGACACCGTGCATATTATATTCCATTCAGTACCGTATTCAGTAAATAAAAACTGTTTTTAGCCACAGGAGTCCAAAACACTAACCGTGATTACAAGTGTTGGACAAAATTAACCAAATACTGAACGATACATGAGCCTATTTTTCTTAATAAGGAACAGGATGCCCTTCACTTTCAAGCTTTGGCTACGGTCGAATAGTCAAAAAATTACCTCCTAATTCCTTTCCTAACCACTTTCCCTTGACCCTGTTGGAAAACCGTGGTCCACTTCCACTACGCTACGTCATTATGCGACGGTGGATGTTATTGACGTGACCTGTGGTAGAACTGCAAACTTCAGAAGATGGACTACAAAACACGGATCTGAGATACTTTTCCCTGTGCGCTCTTCATACAGGCTGTAATATATGACTTCGTTATCTCATTGAAATAATAAAAGAACATTGTACCCATAGTCTTAAATTATGTAACAGGATATAGGAACTTCAAGAGAAAAGCAAGCAACTAACCACTAGATACACATTAATCAGTAATGGCTTCAGGCACAGAAGTAAATAGTTTTATTTTCTTATCAAGTACACATTTTTCATCTGTAAGGAAAACTAATAAATCTGTAATTTATGTTGTAAAAAGTTCCTGATCAAGTTGTAATAATTCTCCGGCAGACAGTGATCTACTCTTCTTTCAGCATGTCTTGTGCTTCATGCTTCTTTTGGCTTGTGAAAGGCAAGGTAAAAAAAAAAAATCTGCCTCATTGTTTGGTGTGTGAGGATGTGATAAATGGTGTTAGACTCTATCTCACAGACACGATCTCATAAAAGCACTCCTGAAGTTTCTTTTGCGATATGTATGAGGACACATAATCATTTTTTAAGCTGATAATAGAGCCGTCCCAGACACAAGGCGATAGATAACTCACCCAGTCACTCTTCAGGAGTTTTTTGGACAGCATTTGTGGCTCCCAGCCTCGAGTCTCCGAAACAAGCCAGGTTTACTTTCACTTCTGTTTGATTTGAATCAGTGGTAAAGCTTAACTGTTTTTAACTAGAATCAACAAAATTATGAAGATTTAGTAGACTTAGATAAACACGTTGTTACCCCTTAGGTTAGTTTTGTGACGCCCAGGTTGGCAACCACAAATTAAACCAAATGAGTAACAACCTTACCATGTCAAGACTTTGAATTGGCTGTGATATCATTGACGATTCTGAGTTTATTTCAAATTACAGTATGAGTAAATTACCTGAGCGCTTCTCCCACAGTATTTTGTAACGACCAGGGTTGTTTGTGTAGTCCCTCTGCTGCTTGAACAATGCTCCTGCATTTAAAGTGTTAATTGTCGGGCCTACTAGAGCTGACATAAACTGATAAATGGGATTCAACATAGTGCGCCGCGCCTGCACAGCTTGCTTTGCAATCAGTAATTTGTTTCTTTAAAAGTCAAAGTTGTTTCTTGCCCCCGCCGCAGTTGGACATCTCCACGAGTCCGGTCCAGCGTGTTTGTGAGAGTCAGCTGTGACCGGCATGCTGAAATGACAGATTGACAAAATGCCAGCCGCTATGCACTCCTCCATTTGCTCTGTGAATTACGGAGCTTTAGGAGGCATGACTCGACCTGGGTAATATATGCATTAAAACTCTTGCAAAGAAATCACAGGATCCACTAGCGTTGGGAACAGTGAGGTTGCCATAGAAATTAGAAGTGCTGAAGTTTCCCCTAGCAACAGTGGATTGAAAATAGACTGAATCTGTCCAGCAGGGGCATGGCTGTAGGCAAAAAGACTTTTTTTTTCTCTTGGTGTTATTTAAATGTTTGTAGAAGTTTTGAGTTTCTCAGATTCCAGCGTCTCGCTGATGATCTGTAGTAAGGGTGCTTTGGCTGAATGCTGCATGTGAAGCGTCTTCAAACGTAGCGCAAAGTCCTGCCTGTAAAAACGCCTCCTGTGACACTCCGTTTAGAGTTTCTGTTCAGCCCCGGTGTAAGCACCTCTCATAATGCTCCTGTCCCTCAGCTGTGTCGCTGGTTAAATTGGAATCACTGACATTTCTAGGCCAGCGATATGGGTCATTTGTATTTGCTGCAAAGTCGCAACATCCATTTGTGAGACATCTGCCACCGCTGACCTGAACTGCTCATCCAAGGAAACAGTCACTTAAACAGTGGATTAAACTGCGAGCCGTTGGTAAAGCTATTGTAAGACGCCATGTTTAGCCTGTGCTGTTGTTCTTGTCCATTCATGCCGCTCCACGGAAGAGCGTCAAAGATTTTGAAATACCAGCTTATTGTGTTTTGATGCCTTTGTAAAAGACTAAAAGATTCTTCTGACTGATTGTAGTAATTATACTGTAGCGGTAATTATATGTAGTGTTCATTTTAATCATCACTTAATTATTAATTTATTAAATGACTCATTGTTTTGTCTATAAAATGGTAAGAAATCAACATTTTGGCATTAAATAGCGTTACCAGTGATACTAATTGAGGCTCAGTTCCACTTAGCGCAGCAGAGCCAGCGTGCACCGCAGCAGCACCCGGTCTCTGTTTGACCTGGATAGGACAGCACCTTAATTAATATCACTAGAAACACAGTGTGTTTACGGTTTCATGTGAAAATGGCTGCTGTGAAAAAGGTCCATTTCAATTACCCAGAATTCAAGGCAACCCATTCAAACGGCTTGTTTTATCCACGCAACAAACCAAAAGCCAAAATATTTAGTCTACTATCATCACACTCGACTTTTCATGAATTTATTAGTGAAGCACAATAATAACTGTGGGTTCTATGTTTGGAGAAGTGCTTAACCCTTTACAGCACAAAGTCCCAAGCCCCCGCATGGTGCACTTTTTGGTCGGTTTGGTGAAACCGGATGATATCTCATGGCAAAAGAAGTGTTTTCTCATTTTCCGTCTGATGTCTTCTGGCTCTGCCTCAGCCTTGTGATTTACAGAGCTAGTTAGCTCTGCTCAGTTATCTGGGAATCCTGAATAATTAATTAGTCAACCAGCACACAATTAATTGGTATCTATCTAGATAATGATCTGATCGTTTTTTCTCTTCCCTCTTCTGCAAGCAGACATGGCAAACACTGGCTGCTTCTCAAATATGTGAACTTGCTGCTTTTCTTCTTACATTATAGCAAATTAAATCACGTTTTAAAGGCTGCTGGCTGGACTAAAAACATTTGATGATGTTTGATGGGCATTTTTCACAGTTTCATGATTGTATTATAATTGTGAGTTGCAGACAAAAGACGCTCCAGGTGCTAAAAGTCTGAAGCGTTTTGGTGTTTCTATAAATCTTTTTAGTAGCTGATACACACAGTCCTCACAAAACCAAATCCAGTAACTGTGGTTTTATAATCGATACAATTCATCAACCGCTCACTCTTGTAAAAGATATTGATCCATTGCAACAATATTAAGCATCATCACAGGCTGAGATTCTGTTTTGCGGTTGTTTAAAACAGAAACACCGCGCAGCATTGGCAGCTATCTGAACCGCTGAAGCAAAGAGGAGCACAGGGCGAGGTTCCTTCCACTATTTAAATCTCGGTCAAGTAATTTGGTTTGTTTAGCTCGCTCAGACTCTTCACTTGCTCTGCCACAGTTAATGAGAGCCTGTCAGGAAAACATACAATCTAATGATCCCTGCCATCAGGGTCCTATGCTAATGACATGCTGAGTGTGAATAAAGCATGTGGGGCATGGATTCTGACTTGAGTTATGCATGCATTACACCTCAGGGGAAAACTGTGCGCAGGTGTGTCAATCAGATGTGTGTTTCACGCAATTAATGTGCATTATACTGGCAGGATAACTTAATAGTTTTAGGTGGGAGAAACCTTTAAATGTAATGAAACATTTTCTGGTCTGCACGAGCAGTTGCCTTGCTTTATTCATCGTCTATGTGAGAGTTTCGGATGGCGGAGCGCCTCAGTATGAATCCATCCCAACAACAGCTGAGCGGAGCAGTTCAGAGCCAGCCGGCCTCTCGCCCTGTGATGGGGGAGTTTCACACTGTCAGCCCCGCAGTCACGATCGGCTGGAGAAACAGCAACCGCTCGCCCTCGCCTGGGCGACCGCGCTTGACAGACATCTCTGATCTCAGATCAGCGCTCGCATGTTGCAAGCTCCTCAGCGGCTGCTGGCAGGCACTCCGTAACTCAGCCAGAGTGGAGAACATTTTTCTGGCACCAAATTGGTCCTTTGTCTCATAATCCACCTCCTGTTTTCATTAGTGCTGAGTGGAAGAAAAGCAGGCGGTAATTTGTTCCTAATGTGAAATTTCATAGCCGACTTTGGAGACGTCCTTTACGGAGCGCCTGTGGCAACCGTGTCCATTGGTTTCACATATTTTGCTGGACGTGGCTCCATAAAGCCCGCATAATGTATGTGGCACGTGAAATATTTCCCTGTGAAAGATTGATGGGCAGTAACGTTATAAAGATCACAGCCAGAGGGGAGCAGTAAACAGGTCGGCTGCAGGAAGCTGTCACTCACGCTGACTTTCTTTGTGAACGCAGGGATCCAGTTTGACAAGATGTCAACAAGTAATTAGCATTGTAAACAAAGCTGTGACATGTTATTAAATCGATACAAATGAATTTCTGTCGTAAAAGTGCATAAATTCCAGCAGAAATGTCAGGGACTCTGTTTTTCAGGGGTGTGACTTACATTAATCGCTAGGATTAGTTCATTAGTATCTAGATTTGGTTGCAGATTTGGGTTTGCACTTTACAAAGAGCTGTGAATGTGCTATTTAAGAGCTTTCCCACTTCAGGGCCAGGTACCGACAACTGATCGCTGACTTGTTATCGATGAATCTTGAGTGATGATCCTCCTTTCCTGCAGGGGAATGAAACACACAGCCTTTTGGGTTTGGGCACTCCGATTTGGTTTAATCTTTTAATAAAATAAAGTCACCCAAATGACCTTGTCTTTTAGGCTCAGAGCTTGATTAATTGCTCTGCTGCTGGCTCCATTTCTGAAAGTGTGTGGATCCGATGTACCCAGGTATGTCATTAGAGAAGCTGCAAACAACAGAGAGTAGTCATCTTCCCCCAAATAAACCTGCAACAAAAATTACACTTCCCTCTCACTCCATTTAATTACCGTGCATGGATGTTTCAGGCTGTAGTAATACCTCAGCTTACATTCATGCCGTGCTCTCAACCTTTTGTTCTTCATGTAGTAGCACCACTTTCAAAAACTGTACAATTACACAGCCATCCCTCAGCCTCCGAGTCAATTTTCAGTGGTGCATGCAAGTAATAACCACCTAGAATATGTGATTGCTTCTGTGGAGTGAATTTAATCTTGACAGCCAACTAACATAAAGGCTCCTGTGTTTGTTTGTTTGTTTGTTTTTTTTCCAGATTACCCAGGAGCAATTTATCCTCGCGTCCCAGTCCCTGCACCTCCAGCGACCAGGCTGCGATGCCGTGTACCCAGTGGGTCTGTACGGCTGGAGGAAAAGATGCCTCTACTTCTTCCTGCTGCTGCTCCTGGTCACCATGATAGTTAACCTGGCCCTCACTGTCTGGATCATAAAGGTCATGAATTTCTCAGTGGTGAGTGCAGAGTAGCGTCGACCAAAATAACTTTGCTTTCATTTCATTGGAATTCGTTTAAATGGAAGACAGTAAACAGGGTTCAAGCTGTACCCAGTTTGTGAAAGACTCAAATTGGACAAGCTGTCTAAAACCAACATTTCCAATTTTATAAAAAAATGGAGAAAAAGGAGAAAATTTAACAACATTTAAAAATCTGACAACTTTTGATGTTGGAACTAATCCACTGGAAGCAAAGAGGTGGTTCGTGTCTTCTTTTTCGTTTTTCTTTTTGCATACACACTACAGGAACACAAACAAACAAACCCAGAGGAAATTATATTCCCAATTATTGCTGACAAGTGTTAACAAACACTTTAGAGGCTGCTCGCCACCAAAGATGTTCAAGGAGAAATTAGTTTGCTAATATTTTGTGCGATGATCAGTTTGATAATTGCATCTAAACTCTTAACAAATACAACAACAGAAAACGCTTACACGAAGACTTCTACACTTACATAACATTTATTAAAATACAATCATGAGCTCGGCTCGGATCAGGAAATGAAATGGTGCTGGTTTAATATCAAATGAGAGAAAACAATTAGTGTACTGTGTTCTCGTGGATTTAAAATATAAAAAGAATAATAAATTGTAGATAATGTCGCACATTTAGACTCAAACTCAGCTGTGTTTAAAATATCATTGTCATATTTGCTAATTTTCTTGGTTTCTGTCTCAAAGGTTAAAGAAGAGTTTCACTGAAACTCATTGTACTTCAAGTTTAGTTTTCTTTTCTTTGTTTTGACCTTAATACAAAAAGCTTGAGTGGAAGAATTAATTCGAGCAGCCCCGCTTTAAAATGCATCACAGTCACCATCGCTCGCGTTGTGTGCTTCGTCTCATCTGGATTTGTTAAAGAATTAGAGAAGACTTGGCAGCAGGATCGGCTGACAGAGAACGTGTTAATCTCAAACGAAAACTAAACAGGCAGATGCTGCGAGCTCCTGTGACATTTCCAGGGACGGTGCACACAATTTACCATTTTGTCAACAAACTCGCGATGGCAGCATCCCCCCTCTGTGACGGATCCGTCCCCTGACTATTGCTATCACTCCTCTACTCCTTCGCCTCGCATCAATCTGTGTCATGAGTAAAAGACCTTATCAGTGCTGTTGGTGTCGCTCCAGAAAATGTACTTCGCTGCTCCCCATCTCTCAGGACTCAGGCAGCTCAATGAGGAAACACGTGCCAAACTACACCCCGTTGTATTGGTATTGTGGTCCGTTTTGAGCAGCTACAGGCATTAGAACATTGGTTCTCAGGTCCAAAAAGGCTTCCAGGCAACACCGTCTCACCATTTCTGGCGAGACAGGTATATGATCACCTATCTGGGGATGTCACACACAAACCTGATGACGGTTACTGCCCAAAAGCATTAGAGCTTAGACACCATTCATAACACTTATGATGGCAGGCCAAACTGTGAACTTGGAAACTTGGAACAAATGTCCTGAACTGTCAGGTAAAAATAACTTAACAGGGTACTAATTATTTACAAATGGAAGTAAACGATGGAGATATCTTGAGTTTAGTCACTAGTATAGGTCAAGCTAATGGCATCTTACACTCCTGCCCGGTAAGATGCTACTCAAATAGTTTAAACCGTAATGACGAGCGAGCGTCCGGATGGGAAAAACCATTTGAGTCGACCTCAACTTTGTAACTCATAGTCAGATATATGAGGAATTTCAGACATGAACTACAGACATGCCAACAAACAAAATGGCAAAATGGTTCTAGGTGTTGTCACGGTGATTCAGGAAGAGATTCAGGAAGAAACTAGAAAATAGTTTTTACATTTGAAGCTGAAATCATTTCTCAAAACTATTAATTGCTGCTATTGCTCTACATGTGACACGACAAAAGTAGTTAATTTAGGGTATTTATCTGGTGTGACTACAGGGGTACCACCTGATCTAACCACTGGAATAATGCACAGTCTCTCTCAAGTCAGACCGAGGGTTGTTTTTCTTGTGTGAAAGCACCCAATGCCCACATTAAAAAGTCCTCAGTGTTATTTTCTTTGACTTCAGAAACCTTCTCCCGAGCCACAAAAGACATTACACAGCTGTTTTTACAGGCTCATAACCAATAAACTGACCTTTTTATGTTTATCAGTGGAGTTGTGCTTTAAATGAGTCTCTTACTTTCATGTCCATGGCTTGAGTAATGTCTTTTGGCTAAGAAATCTGAGATCAAAGTAGAAATAAATTGTTATGTTAATGGCAATGTGTTCCTAGGATTTAGAGATTATGCAAAAAGACAACAAAAGGAACAGTGACTACATAATGTCTTTGGAAAGATAATTTATGTGCTTTAAACTCTTCCTGCACTGATAATTCCTGCTCAAAAACCAGACCCGTTCCAGGCACCTTGTTTCCTGTCTTTGTGGACATAATACAGTCAAAAGTACAAGTCGAGGAGTGTTGTCCTCAACATCAGTCATACAGGCTGCTCAAAAACTGCTCGCTAGGACAACAGTGTAACCTTGAATGTCTTTATTTTAAAACTTCACAAGCGAAAACTTCCCATTGTCATTTTTCCACCTCAGAAACATCTGTCAGATATATTTGTACCTATATCTGTTCGTTTCTGTCTTAACCGATGCCGAGGAACTCATGCAGGCCTTCAGCACGTCACGGCTGGACCGTTGTAACGCCCTCCTGTTTGTCCTGTCTCACACCTACTCGTCTGACTGCAGCTTGTACTGAACTCTTCACACCCACCACATCACGTCCACTTCAGCACCGCAGCGACTTTGACGTCTGACTGCTGACATGCAAAGAACTCCACCGCTGCCCCACCCACCTCCTCTGCTCCTCCTGACTTTGTCCTCCCGTCTACCTGCTCCCCCTCCAATCCTGGCTCTCTTACCATGTATGATGGAGCTGTCCTCACTGTCGCCTCCCGCCTCCATAATTCACTATCTCCATCCATTTGTGCTCCTAGCACTATGGACTCTTCTAACACATCCATCAGGGCCCATCTGTTCACACACATCCTCGCAAGGCTGCCCTCAAACTTCACTTTTTTTGCTCATCGTGGTGTGGCAAGGCATAACCTTGTCCAATTTCCACTGAATTTTCTACCAGCAAAATCAGAGCATGAAACATTTAAATGTGAGGTGACAAATACGAGCTGAAGTTTCAGAATCAGGCTTCATTTCATATTTTTTATAATAACGTGATGTGTTAGGATGGTGAGGGTTTCCAAATTTAACCAGTAGGATGCTGAGAAAAAGGCATTTGTGGTTGAAGAAAGTCAGGATTGTCGAGAAGTTGTGGTGACGCTTATTGGTTGACTTTTTCTAGATACAGACACACCAATGCGGCATGAGGTCCTGACTTAAGATGCAGAAAGTTAAGGGGATCTTTTAATAGTCACACACCCTTGTCTGTAACGTCGGCAAACATTTTGACTTGTCACAGCAGGAAAAAGCAGAAAATTTGTTAACAATAGTTCAGTTCTGAAAAAGTGTCCCAGTGAGCCAGCACAGTACCGGGACTCTAAAATTAGCTCACCTAAGTGGAGTACAGTCATTTTTAATGTTCGCAATTGTATCTCTGCGTTTCTGCTATTGCAAGCCAAAATGTCTGCTGTGAAAAGAGTCTATTGACATGGTTCACACGTTTGGAGAGCCGAAAACAGCTCACTGGTCAGACCGAAATGAAATAGGGAAAACTCTGTTCAGAAGTTATTAAAGGGCCATACAAGTGAGTTTTCACATTTTAGCTCAAATTACGTTCACCAAACATTACAGCTACTCCAGTTTCAAACTCTAAAGATTATTTTTTCCGCTGTCCACGCAGCCGTTGCCCCCCCCTCCGGTCATGTCTGTACAATATGAAAATGAATTAGCGGGCTCTTTAAACCTGATTGAGTCGTGGGATCCATTACAGTGAACATAAAGTCTGCACTAACTTTCCGAAAATCAATCTGCTCTTAAAGTGCAGAACCAGACTGCAATAAAACTTTAATAAAAGTCAGCAGGGACTTGATGCTCAGGGTGACAGATTATATAACTCAAGACAAGTTTAAAATGTCCGCAAAATGAATGAAAACCAATAGCTGCCTGGACCGGTGCTAAAAATACATCAGAAACTTGAGCTTCTGTTCTCAAATGGTTAGAAAATTATACACGATTTGTTGTAAAGGAGCTAAAACCCTATGGTATTGTTTTTTTAGTCAAATATTGTTATGCATATCCAATATATAATCCAGCTTTCTTATCCCTGATGTCAATTCTGATACGACCAATACAACAACAATACCCTGGAGGACAGGATCAGTGCATTCCTACTTTTAGCTCCTTTTTAGCTTTTTTAAAATCATCATTGCTCCTCTCACTACCAGTGCTAATAATAATCATTTAAACATCAGTACTAAGCCAGCTCAAGTAAATCTATGTGACCATCTGATACTTTCTTTTGTCATTTTCATGAGCCTCTTCAACATTCACATCCACAGCTGCCACATTAGCCTGGTTCTCCTCAGTCTGCCTGCCACTGCATTCAGCCTGTCACCCTGACACCGCTGAGTGTCTGTGGCATTGTCACCTCGATGTCATGTCCTACTTCTTCCCTGTCACTCAGCGCTGCCGCCTGCCCACCAGCCCCGTCTGGCATGCAGCAGCTCCTGCTCCAACTAATGCAGTTCAGCGAGAACAGGATTCAATATTTATGCGCTTGGAAAGCTGTAATTCCTTTTTTTTAATTAAGAATCAGGACAATCAGCACGGCTCCACGTGACACGAGTGATGTTTCTGATTATGTTTCAGGATGGAATGGGAAACCTCCATTTGAACCAGGATGGGATTCGCCTGGAGGGAGTCTCTGAGTTTCTCCTGCCTCTCTACGTGAACGAGATCCAGTCCAGAAGGGTAAGTTGCTCCAACAACTGGCCTGTTGATCAATACTCCGTGGCACCGATGATGAAGTAGGAATAACTACCATTGACTGAAGCGCGTGTGAAAAGCTCTTGCGTGGAAAGATCTCTCCAAAGCTGCGGACAAGCTGGTATCGATCTCGTAGTGTTGAGGAAGTGACGATCAATTCATTAACAACAAAGGCCAACTTCCCTCTGAGCTCTGACTTGACAATACTTTGATGTTACCTTTTTATATTTGCGCCTGGAAAGGGGAGATTACACACTCTGTCTGTCCTTTGCTCCTTACCTCTTCCTCATTTCCTGTCATCCTCCCAACAGCGCACTATCAGGGCCTCCCATCGGCAGGAGATGGGTAATGGGCTGCCTCTCTGCTCCTCTAAGGCCACATACAACCCAACAGGAGATTACAGACGATTACAGAGGGACCAGAGTCCCCCCACTGGATTTCCAATCAAGCCCACACGATAAATTCCCCTCTTCCACTTCCTCTCTTTCTCCTCTTTGATGTTCAGTAGATTAACCAGCACAGCTCCAGTGCAAAGTTGATCCAAATTTCCCTCTCCCACACGAATCACAGACGCTCAGTTGGATCATCCCCTTTTTCAGTGATTAGGCATGGTGCAGAAAGCAATTTCAAGCATTTTTTTTTTTTTTTTGAGGGACATCGATGGAGGAAGTAGCTCGATAGTGGGTACAATTTGCCACAGCGGATTGAGAAAGAACTTGGAATTGCCCACTCTTGGCCTTTGATGTTCTAGTTGGAGCTAAATGTTGATTTAAATATAACAGCTCCATGCTTAGCAATGGCAAACACCTCAAGGCCATAGCAGACGCCCAAGCCGAACATTAGACAAAGCCAATATTTCATTCCTCGGTGCAATACCACCTGCAGACATTTTTACTGTCTTGTTTTACAGACATGCTGTGCAGTGGCCCCCTTATCTACCGACTCCAGAGATATTTGCAGGACAAAAATCTCTGTGGGTCACTCTATTTCTCACCTGAGGAAATATGTCAAGCACTGCGAGGGCAGGGATTATGGTTATCCAATGAGTTTACACCACAGTGCACAGTGCTGTTCTTCAGTCAGATAACCACCATTGATCAATAAGCCATTACCACAAACAGCAATGACCTCTGTAGTGCACCACAGATATCTTAAAGTTAAATATGGTATGATATTTTTTTTACACATTTGCTGAGTCCAAGCTGCTGTTGAGGCTGAACAAGAAGTAGCTTTAGTTTTACTTCTCACGGATCAATTGGTGCTTTGAATTCTTCGTCAATGACTGAAGCCATAATCTGTGAATACCAAGTGGAAATGGCTCCCTCAGTGTGTTTTTTTTTTTTTGGCAGGGACTGTGATAGCTGGCAAGAAATTAGAGGCAAGTAGCCCCTGAAATCAGCACGCTCAGTTGCATGTTGTGATATGAGCGCTGGTAACTTTGCATCATGCGTTTGCAACGGTTGCAATCCCTGCCAAGTTTTAAAACACAAATGTGTTCTGTGGAGTTTTGCAGATATTTTTACAGGTCAGAATATAAAAACACGGAGGTTTCCCCACCTGGTCACCGCTCTTCTTATCTGCACAGGCAACTCTTGTATCATTGCTGCGGGCAATTATTTTGTATTTTCAATTCAATACGACTTTATTGCTGCACGGAGCAATAGTATGCATTAGTTTGCCAAGCATGTCAACAAATATACACACTAACTAAGGAACAAAGCTAAAAACAATCAAAGGCCAAGCTTGAAAATGTATTATTAAATAAATATTTAATGTAATGCATAACAGAAGCAATGAAAATACATTTGGTGATTCTGTAGCGCAGAGCATTGCTTGACATTTTTCGATACCAGTGGAAATATAAAATATGGAATGTTTCTTAAAGTAGCATCTAGTAGCAACCAACTGAATGTTGCTAGATTTACCTCACCGAGCACCCTTTCTGGAAAACGTGGCGGTGCCACATGGTGGATTATGTTTGAATCTGTAGATTTACTTTAAGGTAAAACACTTATGTCCAGGTGATATTATAAGGGAAACATATTCATCAGTATTATATTCCATTTCTGCCGATAGATCTTCTTAAATGTCACACACTGGACGTTTAAAGCTGTCCTAATCAAAGGTTTTGTATTAACAATGGATTAAATAACTACTCGTGACACACCCGCAGAGAATTATCGCCCCAACTCTGAAGTTTTTTTTAGCACCTTTCAGTGAATTGTTTTGGTTTTACGACCCACGGCTTTACAGCTTTGATTCATATTCACTGCCCTCATCAGCTTCATTTCCAGCAGCAGGCAGTTCTTTCCAGGGAGGAAAATTTTAGAACCCCCTGTACGGTACAAACCCAGCACTAGACAGCAGACATACAAAGTTATCGACGAGCTGGGACGGATAACTTCCCTCAGGAGTTGGTGGAGACCAAAACAGACTTAAAGAGAAAGTGAATATTGGACTTACAATTGCCAAGTGAACAGAAACAAGACTCCGAATGAATGCTAAGGTTGCTCCACATCTGCTGGCAATGTAAATGGACTGTTTTCCCCTATCCGCTTGACAAAGTGATTAGGGCTGCAACTAATGATTATTTTCTCATCATGTAATATTTTCCACACGATGGTGGCGAAGGGCAGCCTCCAGTGCTAGCGTTTAGCGTTGACGCTTAATATTTCCTGCCTGCTGTGCACCGCAGTGTGTGAACCCGGTTGGTCACCACTTGCCTCTCCAAACCTCTGGCACTGGAATTTTCAAGTGCAGAGCTGATTTCAAACACTTTGACAAAATTAGAGCTCTGTTTTTTCATGGACTCCTGCTCAAAGGTTCAAATGTAAATTGGGCTACAGACTCTCAATATTATGATAGTTTGAATATGGGTGACTAATGTTTGGCCTCTTTTTGCAGCAGCCTTCAGTTATACCTGTGCTGAGCTGTCAGTCAAATCTCGACAGGCACATGGATGGATGAATATTCGGCATATTATTTTTCCCCCACCCCGGGGGCTTCCCCTATGCATGGCTGTCTGTCTTTCCATCTATGTGCAGATGGCATAGCACATGCACACTTGAATTGTTATGGCAAAAAGAGGCTCATGTAGGACAACCTTAATATCAGATATTATTTGAAACCCAGTTTACACTTGAGGTTTCAAGCATATGATTGCCACACAAGAGCGCCGACTGCACGCGTGAAAGTCACAATACTACCATAATTTCAGGCATGTGAAATCAAGTCGACACTTGAAATTTCACCCATCTGAACGCGACAAAGTGGCTGTAATTTCATGCTCGAAATCTGTGTCCTACTTGAAATTATGGATGCAATGTTCCTCTGGCAGGTGAAATTTCGAGTGTTTGTGAAACCAAATGTTTCTCACCTCCTTTCACTTTCTTCCCACCGAAATTTCAAGCAGGGTGGGTCAAGTAATGTATGTTAAAGACATATTTGTCATTTGTGAGCCTTGAACATGGCTGTAGAACATTTCTGCTGCTGGCACTGGCGGAGTAATGGATTTTTTATGTTTCATGTTTAGTAATGTTTTTTTTTTTTGGCTTTGGCTCTGGAACATTTAATCTTTCTTCAACTTGATATGTTACTACACCACCAATGTTTAATTTCTTTTTTGTTTACAACTTCCAATTTTTGATTCTCTATTAGAAAGTTTTATCTTTTTTGGGGACTATTCTTCCCCAAAAAGTTCACTCCTTCTTGCACTGTTTTGATTTCTGGTAGACTTCCTTGAATGCTCGAATGAGACAAGTCTTGGGTTTAGCTCCAGATTTTTCACATGCATTAGGTTAATGTCTGCTGCCGCCGCTGCTTAAGGACAACGGAGGTCAAATTAGATTTGATTAGCAGCAGTGATATATTGAGTCCACTCAGATTTGTTGTTTTTAGAGTCTTGATGGATTCAAGTGAATTCTAATCATGGACAGTTGAGTATTTTATTTATGTTAAGGACTACAGGAGCTGATTTCACTGATTAGTTCCTCCGCTTTGCTTGAACGTGTTCAGAGAAAAAATCAGGTATTAGTGTTTAGCCTGCGGCCTTGGCTTTTGATTCGATTGGACATAGTTAAAACCCAGTGATGCAAACCGTAGGACATTAAGAGAGGCAGAAAGCCAGGGGTGTGTGTTACTACTAGATCTCAATTATCTGTAGTGGAATACCGGCATTTTTATGACCGGGTGACGTCAAGTCAGTGAAGCTGAAATCTGTTGCTTTATTGAAAAACATAAAAGCTAAATCATATTAAATCCACAGAAATTGTAAGAAATACTGCAATGAGCATAACGAATAAATATGCAGAGTTGTAATGGCACAAATGGCAGAGAAGAATTGGTAATTATCTTACCATTTAACACTTGATAGAACTCGTTATTTTGTTTTGTTTTGTAGTATGACACTCTTATTGCAGTTTGAAATCAAGTGGAAACTTAACTTTTAAATTTAACTCTGCCTCAGTCTGAAAAACAATGTGGTATAAGGCATCACATTGCCCAGATTCAGTTTATCAAATCTCTGCTGTTCAGACTGTTGGCTCTCGTTATTTTCCCCGGAGATCCTGACTAATCTATAAATAGCATCAGTTGCAGGTGTATCTTTATTGGGGTGAAACTTCTCCCTCACTGGATTTTTTTCCTGACTCGCATTGGAGATACATGACGATTGCAAGCACCAGTTCATATTCAAGTCTGCAGATGAGGGCTAAAGCCATCCACTTGTTTAAACCTCCCAGTTTAAAATCAAAGCTTTTTTTTTTTTTTTCTTTTTTTGCAACAGCAGCAGCAGCAGCAGCAGCAGCAGCAGCAGCAGTGCCTCAGAGATCTGAACATCCTTCAAACCCGGCTTGCTAGAACCAATTTAATTTGGCTAACAGTATTACACTGAAATACAGGGAGCTTTTAATATGAAAAATATTAAATATGCCTGAAAACATGTTCCAAAATAGGCTGTACCCAGCATGCGAAGAGCCTGCCTGCAAGATTTGATATTTGAATGAGGAAATTAAGACCTAATATGCGTACCTTTTTAACTTGCGACATGTTTTCTTCATTATATTTACTTGTTTAGCTCAGTATGCAAATTGGCCTCTCGCAGAACAATCAAATATAATTAAAATTTAAATATATTTATGCAAATATTTAGTTCGGATTACGGTTAAACCCTGAGCGCTTTATCTATGCTTTAAAGGTCTGCATTTTATTTTACACTCCATCGTAAGATGGTACCATCGCATGAGGTTGCTTTTTGAACTATTTAATCGAAGCAGTGCGCCGCGCTCTTCCTCCTGGCTGTGATGTTATTCATTGTATGCAGGGAAGCATCCTTTGCCTTACAGGAGCCATGGTAATTTTTCAGTCTGACGGGGCCCGCTGCACCTTCAACAACAGGCTCCATTTATGTGCATTCACTCTGATCTGCACTTGACCTTCCTCAACAGGCGCAGTGACTAAAAAGCCTTTTATGTGATCCAAAGAAGTGTTGAGGGAAGAGAGCAACAGTATCTCAGCCATGGCCCCGCAGGAAACAGTTTAAGACCTATAAACTCTTTAAAAGGATACTTCAAATCAAGAACTCAAATTTTCTTCATGATGCTGTGCTTCCCAGAGAAGTTCCATTCATGATGCGCATTTATATTGGGAAGAAGCAAGCAGAGAATAAAAATGAACCAAATGACCTCTCCAAAGTTACACACCGCATAAACTTGAGATAATCTGCTACAATTTGACGCCTCTTTTAGTAGAGCATGAAGTTAATCAAACCCATTAGACTGCACCACAGCATAATTATTAGCTCAAATGTGAAACTATAATCAAATGCTAATAAATGTCACTTTTAATTATAAATAATACAACAGAAAGGAACTATTAACATGAACGCCGGAGCATTGTGAGATATAAAGAGGTCGGGAATTCAAATCAACGACTTGTTCATCATTAGTATGTAAGTAAACTTGTTTGGTGTTTTTGTGTGGACTTCAACATTAGGTTCTAACAAATGCAAAAGATTGACAGTGACCTTTCTTGGGGAAAAAAAAGGGACACAAATTTAAAATGGATGAAGCTATTCCCTCAAAAGCGAGGCAGGATGGTGTGCAGTCAGTCGTGAGACAGGAGCACAAGGTATACGTTTGTTCTGTGAACTATGTCAAAGCTGCATTTATTAATGCTTTTATATTATTCAAATGACAGTCACACAACTCTGCAATTCTGTGTAGCTGTGCGGAGCGTTTTAGTGACTTTCAGCTCGTTGTTTTGGTTTTACAGACTACAACAAAGCTCTGATAAACCGTCTTTACCCTCGAGGTTGATTGATTCCTTTACCCAATTTGTGTCAATAAGATGTTTTTAAAGACGTTATCGAAGGAACATCACTCCTGTAGTCACCGACAGTTGCACAGCCTCCACCATTCAAGTGGGAAGCTACATGGCTGAAAAACCTGCGGCTCCCGGGCTCGACACTCCCTGGAGCCTACAGCAGCACACTGGCTAGATTACGGGAGGTAAAACTCTGTAGTTGTCAGAGAATCACTGAGCTTTTCTATTAGATGCAAGAGGCATTTATTTTTGCCAACAGTTGTATTTCTTAAACTGAGTATTTTTGTTTGCTTCCTGGGATCCCAAAGAGATTTTTTTTTTTGGTTGAGATAAGGACTGAAAAGTTGAACTGTAGATTTTATATTGAGTGTGTATAATACACTGTGGAGGACTTCACATTCCTGTGTTTTGTGCTTCTCGTTGTCTGCTGGTGCCTTTTTTGAAATATCTGTTTTTCTAGCATCCCATCATAATATTGTCTTCTAGGCTTCTTAGTTTTATATGCAGTTCCAGATTTATTTATTTAGGTATTTATTACTTTGACTTCAGCAGTTACCCAGTTTCTAATAAAGTCAAAGATTGGGGGCGGTAGGGTCATCGATTGATCTGCTTTTTCCTGCACCATCAGTCGATCTCTACTGTACACTGCCTTACCAGCACAGCTACACACAGCATCTAGATGGGGAACATAGTGGAGCATTTAAAAGTAGATTATTAGACTTGCTTTCAGAGACATGACTCCAAATAAATGCAAATTTGTGCAGTACCATATCTGCTGGATGTGTAAATACGAATTGTTTGCTAACAACTCAACTTTATAAGGTGTCAGTATGTCAGTGTTGTTTCCAGCTTTAGCACACAATTCCTGCTTCAATTCATGCTGTGTTGTAAGCAACCAAGAGTGCCAGAGAATGTATAAGTGTATTTCCATTTCCGGCGTGAACTATAATCATTGTTACACATTTAAGTTAGGCCACTCTCTCATCTGTGATTCTGATTTTGTTCCCAAGATACCACTCGCACCATGGAGCTTTGATCAGGTTTTGTGTTATTCTCATAAGTTTGTACTTATTCTAAAATCATCTGCAACCAAGCGAGAAAACAATATAATGTGCAGTCAAGCAGACGTGCACCTCACCTGCAACCAGAGATCTCAAGAATACTTTCAGCACCTTCTTTTCCAGAGTTACTACTGGACTTTGTACACCAACAGTGCTGTAAGCCTCCCACTCATACATACACTTACGGACCCTTAGAGTACTCTGGGTTTACTAGGTACCTCATAAAACTGCCACAGTTTACTGCAAACAATAACAATAAAGTCATTGTATTGCAAAAGAGTGGTATACAGTTCGATATTTTGTTATCTGAAGAAGAAAATATACCCCAGAAATTACTGATATCTTCTCAAAACAAAGCAACAGCTTGTATTTTAAAAGTGTCTCCATGTGTCATGAGCCGTTTTCAGTTTCACAGAATATTTTCGACAACCGAGTTAAGCCTTTTCAGCATGCACACAGCGACACACACGTGTGCCATCATTCAAATGTCAAACAGCTATAAACTTGCAAAATGCAAAACTGCCAGAAAGCAGAAGAGGTCCAGACTTAAAATGTCTGCAGAGAAGAAAGGATACACCTACGCCTGTCACTAGCGGAAAATACACATTTTCAGCTGAACCACTCGACCACCCCCTTTCTCCTCAAACTCTACCCACGCTTCATTACTCATCCTTGGATAATTTAGTTTTAATTTGTTCCATTTTAGCCTTAATGGAGTTTAATTCAGTGGTATTTAGGAAAGATTCCCCCTTTCTCAGTACAGTACAACCTGCTTTGCATTTACGCAGGTGTAGTCATACAGAATTTTAAGCCATGTCGTGACTTTCTCTCACTTAGTGAGAGGATTCAAAGAATCATTCTGGGTTCATACACCTTTCCTATTTTATACTTTTAGCAGTCATTTATTGGTATAATAAAATTGAACTCACCAAGTCAAGAAAGAAGTTCAGGTGGAAAGAAAAATGGTCCACTGACCCAGTACGTGTACTAAAGGCTAACACATAACGACAATGTTAAAAAATGTCAAGTGGTAAACATCCAGCACGGTTTACAGAGCAGCTTCCTGGTTTAACTTTCACCCTGTACTTCAAGCACTAGTAATTGATTTTCTGTTGAGCAGTCAGGGGGAGCAGAACAACCTGTAAATCAAAATGTTATACAACCAGCAAACACAGGGCAGCATTCATTTTTAGTTGTTTCTAGTCACCCAACCGATTAAATAAATATGAAATATTTACTCTCCTTTTACTTCTGTTTTGGTCTCCACCACGTCCTGTCGTGAAATATCTGGTTTACTGGCTGATAAATACTCCCCCATGACAGTTTTATCTTATCGGGTTTATCTGAGCTCTTCATTGAAAAAAGCAGAGCTTGGCTGAGAGTGTGAAACTGAAGTGAAAACAGTCGAACCAAAAGGTAACGAACAAACCAAAACAATGAGCTGAAAGATGCTAAAATGCTCCATAGAGCTGAGATGAAGTGCAGAGATGGGTCATAATTCTCTGGGAAGAATTGACCCTTTTTACATTACAGTCATTTTATCCATAGGTTAAATGATAATATATATAATAACATGTAATATTAACATAGTGATTAAAGCAGTTGTATGGGTGGTGCCCCTCTAGCCCACCTGGAGCCTTACTGCAGGGGCCCAGGTTTGATTGCATGTCTTCTGCTCTCTCTCCACTGAATTTTATAAAAATGACCAAAAAATATCTTTTTGAAAAAAGCCAGTGGCATCATGACAGAGAAAAGTAAGAGGAAAGTTCACCGAGTCAAGATATTCTCCCTTGTGCTAAAGGAATCCCCGATATAAGATCCTAGTATAACCTATTTATTTTTTCGTCTCTTGTTCTCCCTCTGTCTGTCCTCCTCCTTTCCATTCGTGCTTCCCCTAGGACAGCTTGTTGGTCTTACGGTCAGAAAAGAACGTAACGCTGAACGTCAGGAACGAGCAAGGCCAGCTGACCGGTCAGCTCACAGTGGGTAAGACATTTCTTTAAGATGATGAATCACATGTTTTTTGGGGGAGTTTATAGTTTTGCCCTTGTGTCATTTGGCTTAATTGTCTGGGTTTATTTACACGCAAGTTCAGCCTTTATTTCTCTTTCTATGAACAATTTATTTAAAAAATGATCTTTGATTAATCTGGCGCAGACTGTAAATTGCCTGATCAATCTTATTTTATTAATGACTTTAATCAAGATTAGCGCAGCAATTCATCTTTAAATTCTCTTTAATCGTCTCTGTGCCTTCAAAAAAGACTCTGTAGTTTCTTCCAGACACTAACCTTTGATGCACTTATTGAAAGGACAATGGATTCTTCTTATTATCTTCAAGTTCAACCATCAGTCAGTCCAGATTACCAAAGTCATTTACATGATTAATGACCACTGGAAAGCAAATGACCTGCTTATTAACATTAATAGCTATTGATCTTAGCCAACATAAGTTGAGAGTTGATGCTGATTTGACAAGACTGGTGATATGACACTTTTTGGTCACGCTTGACCTTCCTCTGAAAATTAGTGTCTGCTTTTGTAGAAAGTGCATTTTGTCTGAAATGAGATGAAACTTGGCGAGAATAATTAAATTCCCCAGCCGTCGCAGCCCGTGGATTAATGGAAGACGGAGGAGGAGAGCATGAGAAAGGGAGACGTTAAAAGTTTCTGCATGCACATCTGGAAAAACACCAAAGTCTGGAGAACCAGAATTAATATTCCTCACCAGCGGAACAGATTACTGATTTGGCTCCATCCATTGTAAAAGCATGGCTGATCCAGCTTTGTTAGCCGCCTTTCATTTGCAGAGCAAGCACTCTATGAGCAATCTGAAATACTGCGCAGTCTTACATGCCCAAACGCAGTTTCCTAAAGCTGATTTGCAGAGCCAGAAAAACACAAGACAACGTTTATTTGACAGCATCATTTACAAAAAGAACATCGTTGTTAACTTTGCAGACTAATAAAACTTTTTAGGTGGAGTTCTTCTCTTTTAATCCTTTTTAATTATAAAACTAAAATCCATGTTTAGTCCTGGAAGTGTTCATAAATTATTGAACAGTGCAGTAGAGCTAAGCAAATACAAACAGGCTGAATTCTCAGCTCGAGTCATATTTTCAGCACCTTATCTTATGTAGTTTTTATTGTTGAAAGCCAGAATCTCCAGCTAAACCATCTCTTAGTGTTGGGAAGTTTGAATCTTACGACTTGTTTGTCCCCTGGAGTAAAACAGACACATAAAACATCAATATATTGTCAACAGTGACTAAAACCATCCTTTTTGTAAGAAGTCACGACAACCAGACCAGCCAATGATACATTACGGACTACAACATCACAACATCACCAAGCTAACTGAGCAACAAGACCAAAGATTCATTAAAGCCGGCCTCTGCCGAGGGTCAGAATTTCTCCTGTGCAGGTTCTTCCTGGGAAGTTGACGTGACAAGCCAAGTTGACGGCTACGCCGGGATGCTGCATTGTTATGTATTAGGTAGCTGTCACGTGACAAAAGAAAGAACAATCAGTGTGAGTCGTGCGTACCGCTCATCCCACAGGCCCATAGCTGAGCCTCTACAGCTGTCACATAACTAATGAACGAGACACTCAAACTTGAGGACGCATAGTTGAGTCGCGGACTAATAATTCCTGTTTCCTGTCCTGACTGAGCTTATGCAGCTGCCGTGTGGCGAGGGAATCACTCAACAAATCACTCACTGGGGCTCCTCATTACTCCCCATTTCATGTAAAAGATTAATTCAAAGTTCCCCAACAGCACACCACTACCATTTCTGTCTTTGCAGGACCTGAGGCTGTGGAGGCCCAGTGTCAGAGGCTGGAGGTGCGGAGTAAAGACGGAGACAGGCTGCTGTTCACTGCAAATGAGGAGGAGGTCATCATGACCACTGAGAAGTTCACCGTCACAGGTAAAAGTGCTGTGATCTTCTGATGTCTGAGAAATGTAAAACAAACATTACAGCTTGGTAAAATTTCAATGCTAGCTCCTCTACAATATGTGACGTCTTTTTAAATTCATCTGTCAAACTTCTTAAATAATTTACTCTGGTAAAAGAACTTTGCAAAAATTAAATCTGGTATAAAAACTAAAATTTTGGTTATCTCATCGACTGTCAATCAGAGAACAAATTACGAAGACTTCCACACCAAATCTGCTTGCTTTGATGGCCTAAAAGCTGTCAGTCGAACTCTGGGGTGGACTCAGCAACACTGAGTAGCTAAACTGTTCAACTGACGCGTGCATCTGCACGCAAAGATTAAGAAGGAGTTAAGGCAGAGGTGTGTGTTTTGGCAGTTCCCCATTTAAAAAGTGAGTGAAAACGAAATACAGTGGCTACACAGTCAGTATCCCGTCATGATGCCAAGGCGAGTGACACCTCGTCTCCGTCCTGTAATTACTTGTCTGCCGTGACATGTGAGGTCCGGTTGCAGTCTTGACGAGAGCTCTTTGTGACACCAGACGAGATAAATATTTCTTTTTCCGGCGTTTGACTCGTCATTGTGGGAAAAGTTGCAGAGTTTGTTTGAACTGAACTTAACTGGTTCGCTATGAAAGCACCCATAGACAGGCTTTGACTCTCCGTACTTTTTTTGGTACAGACAGAAATGTGTCTGTAGCTCAGAGGTTTGATGCTAAGCCTTAGTCAACCTTGGCTGTAGTATTGTGAATTCTAAAATTACATTTCATCGGCAGGCTCAGAAGGCGCCGTGTTTGGACATTCGGTAGAAACTCCCCTGATCCAGGCGAGGGCTTCCGAAGACCTTAAGTAAGTTCATATTCATTGACTTTACAGAAATTCATTAAAGCTTAATGTCACATGTTCATATCCTGTTCAATTAAAATGAAGATCTTTAAATGATGATGATAAATGTTCCATGGCATTTCAAAGTCGATGTCTGCGCTGCGAGAACGCGTGGCAAGAACCATTATTCACCAATATCATTATTCTCAAGCACCCTCCTGTAAACTCAAGCATCTACTGGTTGGCTTGTTATCACACAAATTTAAAACTAGATCTGACCATTATATTCATTTCACAGCCCAGGGCTGAGCTAATTTGTTGGTTATTCTCTATAGCAGTCAGGAATTGATTAAAGCATCGAGAGAGCATGGAGAAAAGTGGGTGAGGTTGAGATGCTTATTAGATTCGTACACGCCCCGTGCATGTGATCCCCACTGCACTCCGCCTGAGGCTCCGAGGCCTGTGTCGGTCCATTAACGAGCTATAACGAGTTTGGTTTGTTGTCCACCTTACTGGTCCTGAAGGGAGGGCCGGGATCAAAGTTGGCAGAAAAAAGCAGTGTTCTGGCATCTAATTCCTCCAGAGTGAGGGGAATACTGATGAGGTTCACTTTAAAGCAAGCACACGTACACACACACACGCACACACACACACAGAGGACACACAGAGGCTCAGCTCAGGGGTGACCATCTGCAATGTGGTCAAAATCTTAACGAGAGGCAGCCTAACGGGGCACCGTTGAAGCTCAAAAGCTCCGACATGTTTGTTTCAAGTGGATTCTGATTTTCTTGCATTTAAATGCATAATTGAGCAAAGATGTTTAATTTACGCGTTCTCAGAGCTTGATTCTGCTTGTGTGGTTTAATTTAACACGTATTACATTTCCAAAAATCCATAATTTCTTCAGCAGCTTCCAAATGACCGGCTTCTTTCACTGAAATATTTCCAAACAAGCAGACGTACAAACTGTACTGAGTTTAAATAAATACTCCTTTTATCTAAACCCAATTTATTTTGCAAACATCAAGGATTTTTATATTTACTCAAACAAAAAAGCAAAACGGAGAAATAATGTAGGATATTAATGACATGAATTCAGACCTGATAACATTTGTTCTTAAGTTTTTGCTATTACACATTTTTTTTAATTCTTTTTATTTTGTTTAATTTGGCTAATTTAGCTGTGGGCAAAGTAAACAAGGACATCCTGACACACGTTAATATATCGTCATCAAAATGTTGTTGAAACAAGAATCAACAATATTTTGTCCAGTAAAGAGACGGTATCTTTTTTTCAGCTGAGTTGTTGTTTCTTGGCTATGAAGATGATTTTCTTTTAAACTTTCAAAATGTTATGTTACAAAAGTCTGAAGGTAAGACATCGTAGATTGGAAGTGTTTTGATTGAAATTCATGAGGTTGTAAACTCTAAATATTTGTGGTTTTAGAGGGCGACATCGCTTCCACACAAAGCTACACTAGGTCCGTCACATTCATCCTGCGTCGGTTAGACAAGTTGTATGATAATATCATTTTTTCTTCCAAAGCTGCTGTCATACTCAGTTTCAGATCAGAACTTGAAAAAGAAGCCTTCATCCATTGAGCTGCTGATAACCGCTGACAAATGAACCATTTTAGTTTTACTGTATTCAGTTTGGCCAGTGCTCCGCAACGTTTTTTGAATTATGACCCATTTAACTGAACTCCTCTTTCGACTACCGCTTGCCATCCATTCAACCAAAGAGTGATTTTCTTTGCTTTATTTCAGATTTTTTTTAGGGATTCACAAGAAATATAATACAGGAAAGTTTAAGAAAATAAGTTGCCAGTATGCTTCTTGAGGACTAACTTCAGATCAGGGGGACTGTGTCTGGATTCCTGAAACAATCTGACATCCACAGTCCAGCTTTAAGATGAGTTTGAACTTGCAACTCTTTGACCCATATTTAAATATCACATCTCCACCTTCGAGTGCGGTCACTCAGACTATAACTTTTGCCTTCCAACGCGATTGTACGGCACATCGTACAATCGTTTGTCCATGATTTCACCATCGCGAAGCAGTAAAATCTGAACCATCTGTGACAAGTCACTCTACCTGCACTGGTTGATTTTAATGGCACCATAGGAGACAGTTTTTCATTATAAGGCCAGACAGTAAATTATGAGCCAGAGTAGCGTGTTGATTGATCGCACGTGTAAATCTAATTTATCATCCAATACGATGACGACATACTGTATAATTGGGGTGACAGAATCATGAATGACTGACTCTTACTAAAATAAAAATTCTTGAGTGTAACGCAAACGTGGATCTCTTGGAGCACCGGCATCTTATTTTGCACGGTCATACTGTTTTTCCGCTGTGGGACTGTTCACACGTCCACCATCCTAAAAGTGAAATCCTCTTTGCAAACCACTCACCACCTGTTAGTAAACCTCTCTGGACAATACAGATACAACTTGGCGCACGTCCACGTCGCCCTTGTTTTCCTCATTAAAGAAATATCCTTCTCGTTGTGATGTGTTTCATTTCTCTGCAAGCCAACGGAAATCTGGGAGAAGAACAGAGCTGAGACGAAATCAAAGAAACCCACCTGAGATCTTTCTTTTCTTTGAAGCACCTGTTCTCCTCCCTGAGCGCGTCGTCTATGTACACTCACGCTCCTGTTTGTCTTCATTTGTCATCACCGTGCTGCTTGAATAACTGAATACACTGAGTCGAGTAATTCCATAGGCATTTAATTACATGTTTTACATTTTATATATTAAAGTTAGTCATGCATTTCATTGTCAATAAGTGCGTTTGGTTTTATCCATGTTTGTTTCAGTTTTCGCTTGTAGTTGCATTAAGCTTATAAAATGAAGGTACAGTTTATATTTCCACTGAAAATTTTTGGATAAAAAACAACTGACAGATAGTGAAGTAGAACTTACAGTTACAAAGGCGAAAACAAGAAATCCTTTCTACTGCTATGTACTTCAGCCAGGTGCTGGTCAATTATTTAGAGAGTTTCAAAAAAATAAAAAAACTGAGCTGGATAATATTTAAAAAAAAAAAAAAAAAACTGGCACAATCTTTTGAGAGGAAAATAACAGATACATCATACAGACACATTTATTTAAGAATAATTTGTGATGCTTAAAGTGAGTCTGAGGCAGAGTTTTAGTGCATGCCACCAAATATTATGATTTCTTCATAATGATGATGTTCAGTAATATACAGGGACTGTTACTTGAATGTAAGACTCGCTTGTGGAAACGCTTACTGTGCTGTTCAGTGTTGTCTGGATTTGAGCTTATAATTAGTAAAACAAAAAAATGCACATTTAAAGAAATTTTAAAGAAATCACAGAGAAACTTACACAAACGTCGCAGCAGTAAACTAGAATATTACGAGCATTTACATACACACAAAATGAAGCATGAAAAAATACCAAAACACGAAAATACAATAGAAGATAACTATGAATTAATTAAACAGAATCAAGTTTCTTGTGTCTGCAGATAGATCATTGTAGGGGTGCAACTAATGTGTACCATCTCCTCCGTTCATTAATCATCTAACCGCTTTATTACTTAGGCTTTAGTTAAGAGTCTAACTTATGCAAAGACCATCATTCAGAAAGTTAACAGTTAAATAGTGTGGCTTCTATTCCTCTTTGATTTTTCTTTTCTCCCAATCCTCTCAGTCAACAAAAACCAGGAAACATATTTAGGCATGGTGACTTGTGAATAATTGCATTTGTGCCGAGGAGCTATCTGAAACCGAAACCTTGATGTTGAGGTCTCGAAAACAAGGGCAGCGCTGTTATAAAGTGGATATAGTCCCGCTGAGGAGACGTGTCAGTTTGTCATGTCCCGCTCTCAGCTCTCACAGCTTCATTAGTTTTTAGTCATAGTTCTTGTCGGGGTCTGATCAGCTCCTTCACCTGACAGTCACCTCTGTAGTTCAGCCTCACTCGCAAAATACCCTCCAGTGCTGAGTTTTAATGACAAAAAAATCCAGATCGTTAATTGTGGGGATTCTGGCTCTGGGGATTCATGTTTTGACTGTGAAGCTGGCTGCCCACACACAGTGTGATAATGGTAGCAGCTTCCAACCAGAAATTGCAGGCCTAAAATATGAAAATATTTCTGTTAATTACATAATCGGATCATTTTGTATCTCCCTGTGGAGGATGGTGTAAATATAGTGATAGGAGTCTGGGTAAAGCTGCATAACATACATAGAACCACCAAATATTTCACTGTGGTACTGTCATCTGGTTTATTCACGTTCAGAGAGACTTTGTCTATTTTCTTGACATGTACAAGGAGGACAGATGGTACATGGATGTGTGATCAATTGCGGCAAAAAATCTCTAGGTCTCACTCGTGTCAAGAACAAACTTGTTTCCTGCACGCTGTAAATAAAGCGGCTCCTTAAAAAGCACATGGGGAAACTGAAGTGAGACATGTGTGACACTAAGAACCAATGACAGACCAGACAGGATTTGAAGGCTCGCTGCTCTCTTACAGTGCAGACATCACATGGTACATTTCCAGGCCCGGCATCAGACAGCAGGAAAAGCAGCTTTTCGTTTGATTTTCTCTGCAACTTTTTCCGCTACCGGAGCTCTCCTCCTCTTCTGGTTTAAAGTCTGTTTGCAGCGCGAGCAGCCACGTACGCCTCCCCCAGTTGATCCGAGCAGCTTTCGGGACAGTCTCTGCAGTAGCAGTGTCCACAAGAGAGTGACAGGTTCATTAAGAAGATAAAGGCAGAACAGAACAACTCTTCTTGGTCCCACTTAACTCTGGTCAGACTTTTCTCCCACCAATTTGGTGGGATTGAGATGTAGTGCAGTAGGAGTTTTGACTGCAGCAAAGAAATATGGCTGCTCTTTGTTATTGTCATCGTCTTATTTAGCCAAAGGAGAAATGTTTGGACAGCAGGGAACATTACATACGGGAAATAATTGGTTTAAAATGTCAGTATAAATAAACAACATCTATCATTGTTACGCAACGTTCAGGCTCTGTCACAACTCACTCTGACATACATCAGCTGCATCACATGGTTAAGTGGCCGGTAAAATGGAAATGATTATTTTCGGTATCGAATGATCTGCGGACTGCTTTCTCTAATTGTCTGTAAAATATCAGAAAATAATGCAGAATGTTCATCACAAGAGCCCACGGTCAAAAACAAGAAAGAGGAAAAAAGCTTTGAATTCTGATATTTGAGAAGAGGGAAAAAAGCAAAGAAAGAATGACTGAGGTAATTAACTGATTATCAAAACGTTTGCATCAACAGCCAAGGCCAAATCTAACAATTTTGTGTCATACCAACAGACTGTTAAATACTCATGAGGATTCAGCTTGTGCGTCTCTGTTGGCAATTAATGCTGGATGTACTTCACGTGTTTTGTTGTCATTTGATGTACGCAATTTTCTATCCTCTTCCCTAATGTATAAAGAATTAGTTCTAACATTTCTCTTGTTTTCTGTATCTTATATTTAAGTTTGAGTTATGTGTCATGCTGCTGCAAGATTCAGGTCGATAAAAAGGTCAAGGGTCAAAAACATGATTATTATTCAAGAGATTATATACTGATGAAAATATAGTCATGCATATTATGTGTAATTTCTGCCTATCCTTTAAATAGAGCCCTGTAAATCTGACACACAGGACAATAAACAGGTTAGTATTTTCAAATTTGATAAACTGAGAACTCAAAAATACTTTTATTTCACTTACACATCCAACTCTTCCATGTTAGACGCCAACATACTTGTACTTGATCTACAGACCACTCAAAGCACTTGTCACATTCACTCTTTCTCACACACACACACACACACACACATTCATACACTGGTGGCGGAGGCTGCCATGCAAGGTGCCAACTGCTCATCAGGAGCGGTACAGCGCTTCCTGTCCAAAAAGCTCCCACTGATACTAAGCTCACCCATACAGACACTGACATCACAGCCATCGGGAGCAATTTGGGGGTTGGTATCTTGCTCGAGGACACTTCGACTGGACTGGCAAACCGGATACCCTCGGTCTACCATCTGAGCAGTTGATAAATATAAAATGAAGGAATAAATATGGTAAAAAAAGAAGCTAAAAATAAGGAAACTTTGAATTAATGGAATGAACATAAAGATAGAAATTATAGATTAAGCCTTGTGGGAGAAAGTCTGAAGGTCCTTGCAGCTCCTATTCATTATTTATATATATCTATCTTTGTCAGTTGGTGTCATTGCAAAGGTGGTTTTATTCAGGCTCTGTATTTTGAGTCATGGCTTTCTATGCTTTGGTGCCACGTCAGCCAGATTTTGGAGATGTGGAACTATTGCTGCTGCGAGGCCCATTGAGAGACTGTATGTGATCGTGACATATAAAAATAAACTTGACTTTTACCTTTTGGAAATCTCCTCAGCCAGCAGAGTAGATATGCAGTATTTAAACCAACCTTATCCAGTATGATTTCAGCGACGGCCATCAGCACATTTGGTCCTGTACAGCTCGGTGACCTTTCCGCGGATGTAAAGGTCATCCCGAACACAGCAAGAAAAGCTGGTCAGGTTTTCCAGAGAATGGGAGAGCCTGTCGTCAAGATTCTCTACAACTACAAATGCCTCATAGGTTATCTGTAGTGAGGGCTTTATATATCTGCTAGAAGCCCTGGAATATTCTGGGTACAAAAAACTCCTCGGGTGGAGTTTTCTGTCTTTCTATAACTTCATCGGCCTCAAATCAAAGCTGCTACCTTAAGTTGATCTTAAGGTTTGTGGGACTTCACAGTTTTCTACTCATTTGTAATCTAACTGTAGATTATTGAGATGGTTCCTGGAAAGAGCCATGCAGTTTGAATACTGTCTCAATGAATTAGTCCCAACTGATGGTCAGTCAGTGGATAAAAGGTCAGATGAACACGCTGAAATGTCAGATTCGTCTGCAGGCGAGCATCCAGTTCAACAAAATATAAAGAGATACGTTAACAGATATGACTTCTCCAGATATAAGATCATCAGCTTATATTGTCACAGTACCACAGACAACTGGACACAGCATGAAATATCAGTATTTTTAGCTGAGGTTCAGAGTTCTTTATTGACAGCAGTTGAGAAAACAGCCATACTGCTGTGTAAAGGCTATTCCGAGGTTAAAACAGTTTTTCGCCAGTTTTCAGTCCAGGATTTTGTGGGCGGTCCTTAAAGGGTGGCTCGATGACACGCTGAGGTCACCCTGAACAGAAATAGAGATTAATTCATCTCTCAGAGTGTTTCAAAGTTAGTAAATTTTTTTCAGTCATGTGTTTCGTATATTTCCGTTTATATTAGTTTAACATTAACTTTAATTGTAATGTTCCCCACTCAGCAGTAAGGTGAAATTGGACTGTTGCAGCCTCAGAAATCAGACCATAAGCATTCTGTACATGAAAATGGCAGCCGTCTGAGATGGTTATAAAACCCGAGAGACATTTTTAATTTAATTTAATTCATTTAATGCTTTATTTTGGACTGTGTCGGAAACAAGCACTCTTGGAAATTGAGCACTTCGTCTTTTGGCAGAATTGCCCAAACTGTGTGTGTGTGTGTGCGTGTGTGTGTAGCTGGTGATGACAGAACTGCTTTGAATGGAGTGAGAATATCGCACACACACATCACATACCACTAACTTCTCACCGCACAGCTCGGTAAAAAATGTTTTAAATGGGCGTTTTAATGGATAATCACGGATGCTTGAGAAATAATTATTGAAACGTATGTCACCAAGGAGCCGCCGAACACAGATTCTCATGGCTCGCTAATGAACAGCTGCGGTTCAGGGGAAGGAATGGCATGATGTGATGTGATGCTACAGGAGATGGACTGAGGATGTTTTTAAAAATAGTATAATATACCTATTATGCTAATTTTCGGCTATGTGCAATAAATGACTGAATCCACTGTGAAAAAGCAAAAAACAACGAGCAGACATATTTCTTCTCTATTTCTACAGGTCTAGAGTGAGAAACAGTCCCAGGTCAAAGGCACATTTCACAGATCCTCTCTGAAGTGTATCTACTGAAAGCTGATTTAAAGTCAAAGGGGCTTTTCAAATGCAGATGAAATTCATTTGCTTTTCTTTCTTTCTCTCTTTCTTCCCCCCTCCCCTTATTCCAATAGCGCATAATCCGAAATGTGTGTCACTTTCAGAGGGTATGGAGATTTAAGCGATTTCAAGACGGCTCCTTAAAGTCTTCCATTTAAAATTCATTGAAAACAGATTTGGGGAAGATGAAGAGGGGGGGAATCAATTTGAAACGGTTATGAGTTATGAAAACAAATTCCACATTGATTGGCTCTCGTACTTATCTTTCCCCGTGTAAACAAATAGTCCACAGGAGGAAAATGCAAATTGCATTAGCCTCAGTGTTGCTGAAGGTCAAAATCAGCTGATACAATTATGGGCTGTTTAGGAGCCATACTGGATTAGAATAATGAGAAGAGCTGCTTGAACATGAACAGCAGCTTTAATATTCCAGAGGTGGTGAAGTCGTTGATGTAACTAACACCCAACATACATTTATGCAGCGAGAAATGTCAATAAGTTGGTTTGTTTTTGAGCAAATGTGAGATGTTTTGTCAGTTTGTATTCGCCTCTGTGCCTTAGGACTGTTTGTGAAACAATAATGCAGCTAAATTTCATCAAAAACAAGTAATTACACCGTGTTATTCATAAACTCTGAACTCAATAGCAACCAATTTAACCTTGAATGCATCTCTTATCTTCAGTTATTAAATCACACTGAACGGCAAAGTTGTAATAATGCAGACTTCCTCGAAGTTTAAACAGAAATAATCGGCGAGTTCGCGCACTAAGTCGCCGAGCCTGTGCTCGTTTATTTCTCATCAGGCTCGAGTCTCCAACACGGGCCCTGACCATGGAGGCTCCCAGAGGGGTGGAAGTGAGCGCTGCCAAGGGGCCGCTGAAGGTCAGCGGTCGAAAGGACCTACAGCTGGAGTCCACGGAGGGAGAGGTGAGGAAGTTAAAAGTCATGGAGTGGAAAGTTGTTCTTTGGTGCCCTTTATGTGTTTGTATCCTCTTTATTAGTTGTTATATTTTTATGACGAGACAGTGAGGGAGGTGTACGAGAGGAGATACATGTTCATGTTTTTCTTTCAAGGTTCCCTGTGGAGTCTAAATGTCAACAGAAGTTATGCATTCATTGAGCGTTTCTTAACAAACCATGCATCCTTGAAACATGTTGAATGCAATTCATTCTTATGGAATGCTACACATGAAACAGCAAACATTCATCGCTTTGCACGCTCCGGTCTGTGAAAAACTCTTCGAGGTGGCCTTATTAAAGTACAACAGGTCCACCTGGCCGCTCGTGGAAAAGGATTAAGACTTCACAGCTCCACGAGGCTGCACCCACGCAAGCGGCGCTTTGAGCTTCGAACATTGACGTGCTACAAAGCTAACACGCTGCTCTTTAGCAAGTATAATGTTCGCCGTCTTAGTTTATGTAAAAAATTTTACCTGATGGTGACACAGGATAAAAAAAAATGAAGGGATTTGCCAGAGTTCATCCTGAAGGGCACGTGAGTGTGTGAATGAGATTTCGTGGTAATCCATCCAAAGCGGTGGCGGGACGACAGACGAACGTTGCCGTCCCTGGAGCCGCGCCATTAGCATGGGTAAAAATGTTTTGTGTTCCAAGTCAAACTATTTAATAAAGAGATGGAGTTCTTCCTCCGCTGCTTATCTGAAGTCACCAGATCAGTGCTGCTGTATTTCACTCCACCTGTCACATTGTATTTACTGATTGCACCAGACTCATTTATCAGCTCCAGCTGGTGATACATCACTTCAGGGCACCTCTGGCGATGTTATTTGAATGACTTCCAGCATGCCTCTTGATTTTTTTTTTCTTTTCCTCCTAGATACTTTTCGACGCCAGCACCATTCAGCTGGGGAGCCTCCCACTCGGCATCTACACGGCGTCGCCTGCCCAGGCTTCCCAGGAACAGGCCGTCTACGAGGTGTGCGTCTGCCCCAGCGGCAAGATCTACCTCTCTCCTGCAGAGAGCAGCTCCACCTGCCAGGCCATGAGCAACATCTGCCTCTGGAGCTGACCTGGGAGCAGCGTCAGCGGTCGGGGACACCTTTTAACATCTGCTCGGGAGCCGCCGAGATCGAGACTCCTCCGTTGGTACATTTGATGGAGAGCGTAACGGAGAGGGAGCTGGAAATTCTTCACCGCCGGAGCTGTCTGACTTCAGATTAGCACAGGAGGATCCGAGTCCACCGCCTACAGTGGTCTGTTAGAGGTCAGGACTCTTGTACCGCTGACAGTGGCAGTCAGAGCAGCTCTCTGAAATCAGGAATATCACACACGAGCAGACACATTTCCACTACCTTACATTAGAGTCAGAGGACGCACCCTTTATTTTTCTACTTTTGGTTCATCGTAGAGTGTTTGGAAAGAATACACATGGAAAAAAAACACAGGTGCCTTCAGCTTTGAAAGAGGTCATATTGTGATGAATATTGAACCTGTCTGTGCAGTTAATTGAACCTGTCTGAGCTAGTTAACGGTTTTACAGTATGTGGTTGTGACGGTAGAAAGATAAGTAAGCACAATTCATGTCATGTTTTCCCCTAAAAAAAAATCTTTTTTTAAAATCTCAAAAGATATTTGAGTTTTTGTCCCACTGTGTCAGCAGCTGTTTCATTTGAAATTAAACACGTTTTTATGTGGAAGACGTCACACTCGAAGCTTAATTGTGATTAACAACATGCTGTTTTGTGACCGTTCACAGGACATCTCCGCTCGAAGGTAAATATTCGACCTTTTCTTCGTCACATTACAGAATAAGTTGAGATCAGAGTTCGTTTCCATTATTTCTGAGCACTTCTCGGCTATTCTGGCCTCACTCTTGACCTCGGACACAGCCGCCGAGGAACAGATCTCACCACGAGGTCCACTTAACGGCTACTCTGGAGAAGTACTTACAGTGCTCTGCTCACGGGGTTTAAAAGCTTATAAATGGCTACTAAATGGACCTTGTGGTTAGGGTGTTTTTTTCTATTAAAATAACAATATGAATAATTAAGTAAGAAAATATTCTAATTAATTACCTGCTGATAACTCCACCCAACGTGTGAACTGTACTTCTCCCCCAGGCAGCGTGGACTTTGAGACGAGAGGCTGGCTGACCTTGGCGCTACAGCTGAGAGCGAGGCAGGCAGCCATGTGTCAGCAGGCCTGCCGGTGTGCGAAAGCTTCGCTCCACTCCACTTCCTCATCCTCCATCATCGCCCTGCGGCAGAGACAGACCGGCTTGGTAAGAGCTACGATGGCATTCTAACAAGAGCTTAGCCGACCTGTCCGCTACCTGCTCACTGAGCCTAAGTGGCATTGTGATGTTTTTAATGCTTCAAAGACTTTTTTTATCTATATGTTGATGTGAAAATACGCCTGCATCATCGCCCTGAAGTGTTAATTGAACAAATAATTAATTGTATTTAATTTAAACTAAACCATTTCCTGTAAATCATGTGCAGAGCGTGCACACTGATGTCACTTTCCTATGATACAACACTTCTTAACAATTATGGCTGCCGTGAATAGGAATAATAATAATAAACTTTATTTATACAGCGCATTACGTGCTTGAAACAGCATCAGAACATTTCATATAATAAAATCAGTGGCAAAAGTAAAATACCACACAGCAACGGGAGATAAAAGAATAATAAAACAGAAAAGACGCGTGTGTGCTGTGACCCCACAAGAAAGAAGACCCAAAGATGTTTAGTTTAATACATTAGGAGGAATGCTGAGGAGATCTGAGCTGTAATAAGCTGTCTGAGAGTTAAATGAGATTATTAAGCAAAACAGAATCAGCACAACATTACAGAGCATTGCTGTGTTTAAATATATTAAAATTAGGACACAAAATCACTCACAAGTGTTGCACAGCTTTACTGTGGCCTCGGGGAAATCGCTCAGCATTCAGCGTGGCATCCAAAAAGTAAAGGAAATTCCTCAAACCTGCTTTCCACAGATGCTATCACCCGCTATATTTCATTATCCCCTCTCCCCCTGTAACAGTGACGTGCAGCTAATACAGGAAAGACGCTTCGGCGTTTCACCTGGTGCGGGAGAATGTTTAAGACTCGGGGTTGAGAACAGATATTATCGTGGCCTGCTCCTGCTGCTGCACAGTCACGGCCGGGTGCGCATCACAAGTTTTCCTGGCTTTAATTAAGCCCAAAGTTGGCATCAAAAAGCTGAGATCAGTGGCAGCGAGCACTGTGGCTGTTGTATTTTAATCTCATTTTCCAAAAGATCACGTGGAATGGCTCCGCAGCAGCAGGATATGATCAAGAATTACAAAACACATGATGCCAACTGATGGAATACTCATTAAAGCACGCTTTGAATCTGTATTTTACACGTCTGAGATTAAGCAGAGCCACTCTGACTCCAACTTGTTTGCCTCAACACGTCAACACACCAACGCTCAGACAAAAGACGGTGCTGCATATCTGCAACACTTGCAGGCTTTTTAGAGAGCAGCATCAAATCTCCAGACTAATAATTCACTCCCCGCTACACAAGCTCCATATTAAGCGAGCAGAATGACAGGTGAAAGGTGGCGTCGACTTGCAAAACTTCAATAATCAGTCCACATTAGGGAGTTGAATGTTGTTGCTGCTGGCTAAAGACCTCCATTTTTGCATTTCTGATCACGCTGAAGCATCCATTTCATTCCAACAGGCACCAGATGCTTAAGACCTCAGAGATCCTAGCTGTTTTGGATTCATGCCTTTAGATGCATACCGTTCTAAAAAAGTGAACGCGGATGATGTTTGGTCCTGATCCTGGAGGGACGAGGAGGTGCCAGCACTCAAATATGTATTCAGATTGTTTCGAGAGTTGGAGGCACAAGTTTGACACGATGCTCCGTGTGGAGAGGATCACACAGGAGTCGTTTCATTCATGAAAGAAGCTTTTCATATACAGATGAAAACCTCCCCACTGTGACGTAAAGTTAGGATGCCAGCCTTGTGTCCAGTAATACTTTGATGATATCCACAGATCATGGCTGCTGTTGCATCATCAAACAGGTAACTTTTTGCACATGTATCGAATGCAACTTATCTCGCTGTCTAAGAACCGGATCCTCTGCGTGTCATGTCCCAATTATAAACACAGCTGCGTCCTCTCTGCTGAGAGATAATGCAGGATATGTACAGCCGCCCCACATAATGAGATGAACTTTAAATTGAGGCTGCAGTGAAATGTCATTAGCAGAAAGCACACAGACTTACACTGTGGAGTATTAACCAGTGCTACTGTTCATTGCTTCAGTTTCACATTAAGCTGTGCATCACATTACTGTACAGCGGTCACCAAACTGCTTGTGCTGTTGTTTCAGATGCTGCAGAAGAAGTGAAGTGCACCCAGCTCAGTGCTCCATGACGGTATGTAAATCATGAAGTTGTGCTATAATAGGAACGTTCAGGAATTTTGTTTCCCTCCGCAATGCATATTTGGGAGTATTCTCCACTGTCTGTCCAATACTTAGCTTGTGCTGCCATCTATTGGCTCGAAGGTGTCAAGATCAGGAAAAAAAAAAATCAATCAACTCAAGTTCAAAGCTGGATTACTGCCTAGACAAAGAGGGCAAACGTCCCCAGGGACACTGAGCGCCTCAGGTCTACTGTGAGTGAGTTTGCCATGATTAAATTAATTTTGTTCAGAAATATGCAACACACTAATACATCAACTCAAATGTTAAGTAGCTCAAGGTGCTTTCAACTATAATCTTGAGGCCCTCAGCGCTCAGGTGGCACATATGTGCATAACATCCATTTTTTTCTAATATGTTCTTCTGCCTTTAAGACAAAATGTAATTAGAAGCTGCCGTGTGCCTTGTTTTCTGTACTTAAAGATAATCCGGTTCATAGTTCATCTGTATTCTGTGCCCCCCAACAGTTAAAGACCATGTTTAAATGATGAGGCAGGATATATGAACGTGAAATAATCTTTAATTCTTGGATTAAGAACTGCTCACTTTAAAACATTATCAGAAGCTCTTAAAATTCACCGACAACCCAACACAGTAATGGCCATATTTGGTACTACAGGCAGGAGGTATAAAAACATCATTGCTTTTACAACACCGCTTGCACGCACAATTTTATTAATCCAAAAATCTATATAGTGCGTCTCTGTGGTTTAATGCAGTTCACACAGTTAGAGAAAATAAAATACACTTTCTTTTCTGTTTGGGATCCAGTGATGACATACTCGGGTAAACCTGACTGTGCCCACTTAACACCACTTGGCAGCCATAAGTGGGGGGATAATTCATACACTTACATATCCTGTACTATCAGTGTTCAAATAAAGATGAAATAAAATAAAAAGAAAACATGAGTCTGGATAAAAGAACTAATGACATGCCACCCTGTTAGAAACCGCCGCTGAAGAAATTAAATATTTTAAAGTCATCTTATGGATGTAAAATGAACCATGAATGATTAAACAGCAAGTGTGCAACAATATAAGGCTTGTTTATAGCAAGCTTGTTTTAAAATGTGTAGTGAGTAGCTGAGATTCTGAAGGCCATAAATGTGAGGCTCTATCACTTTATTATTTTTCCCTTTAAAGCCATAATATGTAACTATGGTCAAAACCACAATAACGTATATTCTCAGTTTAGAAATAAAAAGTGAAATATGTAATTTGTGAACTGATTTTCTGTATACAGACATTTAAAATATTTGTCGGACAGGCTTTATAATCTTGGCATCAAGATGTTTTTGTGGCTAATACTGTACCTGAAATTGCCATCTTACATTAGCTGAACTATAAAAAGAGTTTAGATCAGAGGGATTCATTGCCAGACTTAATACTGTATTCCTCGTTCTGGAAAAGAAAACCATGTAAATACTAAGGTGTGATAAATGTGTATCTGACAGTGTAAATGATTCTGCTTTATTGAGGAGGATGTTTGGCCCCCGGGGCAGCTCGTAGGCATCTTGTTTCTTTCAATTCTTGTGGTTGCCTCTGTAGTCGGGGACGGGTCTATAAGGACGAACGGGTCTTCGGCTTCCAACTGCATTCCTCCCATCGACGTAATCGTTTTGCCTGTAACAAAGTGATTACATGTTAGTTTCCAGGTACATCTAGCTGGGACTGGTGCAGTGTAGGTGTGCTCCAACAGCTGACCTTTTGGTTTCGTTGAAACAAACGTTTGTCAGATTATAGCGTGGTTTGTTTTGGGTGCTGTGAAAGCTTTCAGCAGCATTGGACCGGACAGATCCGTCATCAAATTTAAAAAATAGCCCATCACAGATATTGGTACTGCTGTACTGAACTGATCAGACAGTCAACAGCAGTTCTGCAATGTCAGATCATCAAGACATCTTCAGGACCCGTGCGGGGAAATCAAACTCCATCAACTGACAGCAGGTCATGCAGCACTTGAAGAAATGCCTAACTAATTTATATGCATTATTAATATTATTAGACTGCAAATCAGCTGCATGTTCTGGATAATGACAAACTGGTAGAGACGGGTTGCAAAAGAGCAATGCTTCACCGTGTCATACACTTTTCATGAACTGCCTGGCTGAACTGCTTAATGTACACAGAGCAGGGCTACCATCAGACAGTGTTAACAGCTTTTGACAGTTTGATGTGGGGAAAGTCTCTGCGCTCACTTTCTGATGCCAAATGATTCAAAACAAATACACAAATTACTTCCCAAATATTAACAAGCAGCAGATGGAGGAAATAGGAGTTTTTGGAGTCATGCTGAAAGTCACAACACTCAAAAATACTGAGGGATCTGTCTGCGTTCAATGTACAGCTTTCACACCAGCATAAATGAACCATATTAACTGAACAGTCCTTCCGTCTTGAAGATTACAACGTCTTCAAGACTGATCAGTTTACAACGTCTTCAAGACTGATCAGTTCAATCAACACCAATGGAGGTGTTGATTGAACTGATCAGAGATGGAAGATAACGCTTGTGGTGTTGATCCATTAAAAGGAAAAGTGTTTGTTATTTAGCCTACACTCATCGTTGTAAATGGAGTAGACAAAATCATAGCTATAATCAACAAACACCTATAATCAGTATAATAGAATACAGCTGAAAAGCACCACAAACTGCCTCCAAGACAATCATTTAAATAAACACCTGTGAAACAGTTTGAGCCTGAACATTATATCATTCAAGTTGAGGATTCATTGCTGAACTTGTCAAATTGCCAGTTTATTAGGCACACCGTGATAAAGCCTAATGCAGCCTGAGCGTTGAACTATTTCTTAGTCACAGCCACTTCCTGGAGCTTGTCATCTTGAACCTTATCAGTCCAGAAGTACTGCGCAGACAGAGAAAATGGTGTTCAGCGAGAACTGATCACACTTTGTAACTCAGTAACTTTGGAGAGATCCAGTTTGACCCATTTCGGGCTGCTAAGATAAGATAAGCTAACTATCCCTCAATGACCGTCCTATAAACAGCCTTGTACTTGAAGCAAATGTGTGATACTGCTCCAAAAATAACAAATGATATGACTTATTGCAGACAGAAGAGTGGTGTGAATGTCCTTAAATAACTCCAGGAAAGAAAGCAAACATTGAACTATTACTAAAAAAACACTCACCCCGCATTCTCATCTTGCAGGTTGTGAGCTTTGAGGGCAGATTTGGAAATTCCCATACCATGAGGAATCCTGTCTGGATATCTCACAGCAATCCTGTTGCCGTGCAGCTCAGTGCCCTGACGGAGTGAACAGAGATCACAAAGAATCATTTTCTTATTCATAAAGATCAGTAGGTTTGAAGGAAGTGGAGAGCTACTCTCCGCTGTGTACAGACATAGGAGAGGGAGCAACAATTTCTTTGTCTTGGGACCAAATTCAAAGAGCAGATAGGACTCATGAGGAGTCAACAGGTGAGTGAGTTTCTAATAATAATGAAAATGTTACATGTTAGTTTAGATAATTACAAACTGGAGGCTGTTGTAGGGAGTACACTGGGAGGTGCAGTTCCAATTAAAACAAAATGGCAAGTGCAACTGTACATGGTGTGCAGTCAAGCATGCAGGGTGTACTTACATGAAAGCGTCGGATTGCTTCATCACAATACTCTTGTTTTGTAAAGTTAACAAAGGCACATCGTTTGTAAGTCAGACCCTTCACACTAAAGACGACTCCGGCCCTGCAAGAGAAGACTTGTGTGAGTAATCACTTCTTATGCAACTCGAGTATTTGATTACAAAGGCTGAATAACCAATAATAACCAATATGAAAATAAGAAATAGGTGTCACAAGAATAAACACTAAACCAATGTTCTCTTACTTGCTAAACAGGTTCGTTATCGCGGTCTCGGATACTGGGTTGATCAAGTTTCCAACCCAAACTGGAAACAGCTCCCTGTCGAGTGGAAAGATTGATTAACTGAACATGTTTCAAAGAAAATTAAGGTGATGGATCATGTGACACAACCTACGCAAAGATTCTGATTGTTATTCTGGGGACAAAAACACCATTATTCATAAAGTTTGAACCGCATTAAAGCATGCAATGATTTTCTGCTCTCTTAAAATATACTGTCCAATTAGACAGGAAGCAATACTAATAACCACAAGTATACCGTCTGTGGAGTACTTAATCGAGCATGTCCAATACAGGAACTGATCGAGTATCATCCAATCCCCCACATATAAACAGCAGACACACAGGAGAAGCATTATACAGCACCAAATCAAAGCTCTGTCAGCCCCAAGTATCACAAGAAGTAATGAACTGGATCTGCTGTCTGTGCTGTTATTGATGCATTACAAAGTTGTTACTAGAGCAAAGCAATATGGCCAGGAAAGAAGATTTTCTACAACATGCAACAAGACTAAAAGCATGATTGAAATATAATTTTTTAAGACAAAATGTGCAAAATATTCCAGTATTAATAAAACCATATGTACCACATACATGTTTGCCTTCATTGTACACACATGTTGACACAGAAAGCTAAGGACTGTCAGTTCCAGATGCTTGAGTATTGAGACATCCTGCAGGTGTGCTACTCAGCATGGCTGACTCAGATAATCTCATCAACAAACTGAAAGCGAGTCACGACAGTCCCATAAACTGCAGCAGGTGTGCATAAAGTGCAAGTAATCAGATCAGCTTACAAAATGTCTACACTTTGAATAATGCAGACACTTTACATTCAGTACATTACCAAGCCCTAGTTACCATGCTAAATTTTAAGTTGTGAGCTGTCACCATCTAACAGTTGACAGAGAATCAAAGTAAGCCCTAGAGACAGAGTGATTCTGAGTATTTTAAGTGTAGGGTGACAGTGTGGAAAATATTCATCTCTTTCAAACTATGTAAGCTTTTGTTTAAGCCATATTTGAATAAAACTTTGACATTTCAAACACTGCTGTGTGACTGAATCCATACTTACTGTGGCGTGGTATTGTCTTTGGTGGCACTCACGGCCTGGTTATGAGCAGGTTTTGGTTGACTCTTGACATTGGACATATTCTGGACTGGACCTAAAGGTTTGTTCTGAGGTGCTGTTTTTGGTGCATCCTGGGACTGGGAAGGAGCAACGTTGGTGTTGGCAGAAAGGACTGGAGAGACACCGCTGACATTTGCTACTTGAGTCGGTGGAAGTGTGCCAATTTGATTAGCTCCTGAACACAAAGACAAGTGTTTCAAATTGGCATTGTGACAGTATTACACAACCAATTCCATTTGGGCTTCCAGGAAACACAGGTAATCAACAACAAAAGAATTTTCATTTCGTCTGAAGCATGGCAGCACTTCTATCTAATCCTTTATATTAAAATCACAGCCAGGCAGACACTCACCTGGACGGTGGTGTAACTTGGACAGAACCTCTAGTGCTTTTTTTACAGTCCCATGAGTCGATAAAGCTTCTGAACTCTGCTCCAAAGTGAAACCATACTCCTGAAACAAACACAAGGCACTTCAGCTTTTAACGCCAAGTCTATTAATTAGTCTCCCGAGCTACTTCCCGCATTGATGACTACACACCAACACGTGTCTTCCTGTTACACACCATTAGTTGTATTATCTCCACCCGCTTCAGTTCCAGGGCAGCTTCTGCACATGAACTGTCCAGCTTGAGGACCTCCCTGAAGGCCTGTGCAGCCTCATCATACCTCTGCAGGAACAAAAAAAAAAAAAATGATGAGTTTTCACCACTTGCTACCTCGGGACTAAATCAGAGTTCAGGCTCATTGACTGTCATGCTGCTGGACTAATCAGCCCAGTTATTAATGTTTACAGCAACAGCTAGCCAAAACAGGTCTGAGTAAATAATGTGAGCCTCTGCCGCTCAATGACACTTGGAATTAATTCAACAAGGCCAAAGTGAGCAGAAGGTCACTCCAACCTGCAAAACTAAATCCTGAAAATAGATACAGCCACAAAAACTGGTGACAGGTTGATCATATTTAGTGGGGTTATGGTACAAACACATACATACATGTAATAGGAAGAAATGTAATTACTACAAAATTGTACTACATGGTGTGTTTTCAATAACTAAGCTATACTTTGCTTCAAATTAGGTAGTGCTGCTGCAGTCCACGGTCAGTAAACTACGTGGCACAACAGGTTACATATGGGCAGTGCAGATTTTATTGGAGACTTTTTACCTTTAGACCTGCCAAAGCTCTGCCCTTCCTAAATAGACCTTTAACCCAGCCTGGACAAATGCTGAGAGACAGCTCTGCATCAGTCAGCGCCTTCATATATTCTTGCATCTTTTCAAAACAGAAGGAACGATTGCCAAACAACCTGCAACGGAAATAACTGTTAAAACATTGCACAGAGAACAGCGGTGGTGTAAACACCATCAGAGAGAGTTACTTTGAATTAAATAAAAGAACATGTCCTTACTTATACTCTGTAGGGTTGTATTTAATTGCATCTGTGAAATACTTAATGGCCATATTAAAGTTTCCAGTACTTGCAAAACTATTTCCCAAATCTATGGAAGAAAAAAAGAGAAGAGTAAAATCTTATTTCTAGTTTACACATGAAAAAATAATATCTCTAAATAAATTATGATCAATCTGATTCTGAGTTAGTGTAGATGCAAGAAACTTACTTCCAAGATCAGTACTTATTTTTAGATGATCTTCAAAAGTGGTGCTGCTCGGGGCGGCAGACTTCTGTTCAGAGAGTGTGAGAGAAATGAGATGAGAAAACGTATCCCATGTACCAAAAAACTAAATCCGAGTAATCATTCCTGTATTATGGTTGAGAATCTGACAAAACACCTCACCTTTTCAACCTGCGGTTTTTCATTAGGTTTCTCAGGGACGGGTTTAGGTTCCTCTTTAACTGGGATCTTCTTTTTCTCCTTCCTCTCGGGTTTGGGCTTTTGTTCCAATTTCCGTCTGGCTATAAGAGCAGCGTTATTCACAAAACTACTTGTCATGTCCAGTTCCTTAAGAGAGAAAATAGTCATCAAGTGTTATTAATGTTGCCAACTGTGGATGAATGGCTAATATTATAAACTATATTAGAAATGGTCCTGGACCAGGTTATAAATGAAATACTGGAAGCCTGGAACATCTGCTTTCCATTATGTACAAGTCAGAGTATGTTTTAGAATAAGCTGAATACCTCGGGGTCGTCTGAGTCATTCTTGGAGTCACTATCATCATCGCTGGATTCATCTTCACTACTGTCTGTATCTTTTGCTGGAGCCAACTCTTTAACACTGGATTTGGATTTATCATTAACTGGTTTACTCTCCTCTGCTTTAGCTTGCTGTGTATCATCTTTTTCCTGGAAAACAGAAAAAACATGTTATGGGTGTGCACAGTGATTCATTTCCTTTTTGCAATACTTTACAAATGATGTTTCAAACAAATGATCAGTACCTCTTCATTTTTTACAGGGTTCTGTTTTTCCTTCTCCAACTTCTCAAGCCTTTTTCTTTCCTTCTGTTTCTGTTGGACAGAATACACACTGAAGTTTAAGTTTACACAATTTGACATTTACTATGAAACAAAATGAAATATATTTACCTGTTTCTTAATCCGCTTCTTCTCAGTCTTTCGTTTGCCTTTTTGTGCTTCTTGTAATAATCTGGCTCTTCTTTCAGCATCCTGCAAACAGCAGTGCACCAATTTCAACAATTTGAACTCTGGAGAGTTATGAAGTCATCTAACTTTCTTAAAGAAAGAAAGTGAACTTACGCTCTCCTTTGTCTGATCCTTTACAGATGGTGTGTGAGGAAAGTCTGAAGTGTAGCAATGAGGCTGAAGCTGATAACCAGAGCTGGATGACCTTGCATTGCTCCCGCTGAATCCTCTATCAGTACCACTGTTAGACAGCCTTTGGTTTCTACGGGAATTGTTACGACCATGTACCCAGTCGTCATATGCATCGAAATCTTCTGTAACCTCTTCAACATCATCACTGTAGTCCAGTTCGGCTAGGAAAGAGAACATCTCATTCACACAACTCATTTCTCAAACTGATTAATGGAGTAAAATAATAGGTAAGGCCTTACATTAAGCCAATGCGACGTCACAAATAAAACACTGATAATGTGATGATGATGTTCTTACCGAGAAGGCCAAGTCTGACTAGCCGTTGGAAATTAGGACGACCCTCGAACAGAACCCGATGCTGGACAGCAGAAAGAAATCGAAATGTCAGATCCATCAGATAAGCTCGGCACCTTCAGCCTGGGTACTTGAATTATCCCGTGTGTCAAAGCCAACGCTGACTGAGTGCGGCCTCGAATTGCAGTGAGTTTACAGACACTGAATCCCTGCATCCTTAAGTTTCACTTTCCTTTAGCCAGAATATGTCGACTCACCGGATCATCAGAGGAGAAGCTATTTTTTCCTCTCACTGGCAGTAAACAGTAAACAACGGGTAAGGCAAACAACTCCGCAGCGTAACTTGAAGTTGAGAACACCCCCTTTAACGTAGCTTGCTGCTGAGAGTCAATAACTACAGCGCGTCATCAGGAAACACCAGGTTTGTTTTCAAGGCAAGACAGCTAGAACTTTTCATATGCAATCATATGAGAGATAGTGTGATTTTTGATACTACTAACATCAAATCTGATGCTCTTTCATAGAGGTATGCATAAGAGCATGCAAAGCACCGGTCAGACTGCAGGCTGTGCAGCTGCGGAAGGTGGTGATGTCCCAGTCAGAGGGAAGATGGCGCTATCAGATGTAAACAATATTGCCTTCAACACAGGAAAGGAGGCTTTGCATAATGTGTTAGTTATGTATCCTGGTCAAAAAAACTCGTTTGAATGAATATTCAATGAGCTGCCGCATCCATGAACTCGCTTCTAACGTTAGGTCTAAACATGGCGATGGTTTTCCAACCAATGCCGAGCGTCAAGTTCCGTGTTGAAACGCCGTTTGTCTACTTGTTTCATATCGTGAGGAGCGACGCACACAGGGCATGTAAACAGGAAGTGTGGACGTGCCTCCGTTAAAGTATCCCGAGAACAAACATTAGTCAGCAGGACTGATTAGAATTAGGCCGGATAAACTCATTACAGCACTCAAAGCACAGGATACTCGACCTCTGCTGCTGCTACACTGAGCAATATCATATGTTCATACATCATCTGTCGCCGCCTTAAGTGCAAACAAACGCGAAGGCGTCGCTTTGGGACAATTAGGACAATTTAAAAGATGTACTTACCATCATTTGCATATGTGTAAACTCTGAAAAGGATAAAGACAAGCAAACAACCTATTAACGCTCAATAAAAACCAACATTTGGCAGTAACGTGTCTGTGTTTAGTTAGCCATAACTTCAAACTAGTACGAGCGAGTTAGCCTTTGTTGGCTAAAGTAGCCCACCAACTTCTGACAAAAGTCAAATTATGAACTTCCTTACCGTTAACGTCTTTAAATATATCCATGTTTAATCACACGTAGCCTCCCCTCGGCTTCGTATACTCGTTTATTCGACTTAATTTAGCGCAAACTTTCATTAACTTGTCGCCAATGTTAGCAACGCGCAAGTTTCGCGCGCGCTCAACTTCTTTCTCTCAGCGTCGCGCGTGCGGAAGAAACTTGCCTTTTATATAGCGCATGCGCACTGCGCACGCTCCCGCCCCCTCTCTCCCGGCAAAAGTCTCTGCCGCCTCCTGTCGGACGCATGCGCACACAGCTGCACTCTTTTACATGGAATTACATATACATTAACATTAAAAGGAATGAAAAAAGCCTTTTCCCGCTCTATTGCTTTATCAGTCCTGATCACATTGAGCATAAAGTGACATTCAAATTCAAGATCACATGAATTCTTTAATGCGTCATTATGTGTCAAATCATTAGCATCCACACATTCACATTTTTCCATCCAAGTACCATGTGCACTGTGTAATGTTTGCTTCTCTCTGAAGAGTCACATTTCTTGCATACCAGTAATTGCTGCACAGATGTTAAATTAGTAAATAAAATACAGGGAATGTTACGTTCAATGAATCCAACATAAGTCAGCATGTTTTATGTCAGTAAAAACAATCTGATCAAGCATATTTTCAAGTCAAGGTCGCTGCTGTGCATGTGCCTGTAGAGTTTACAAATTAAAATTATAATCTGATGCAAAGGTAATCTCAGGCTTTGCTCAAGTAGTAGTTAAAAATATTAGACCAGCCATGCAATTGCATAAAACAGGAGCTTTCAGTAACAAATATTTAGTAACTCGATTTAAAAATAAAAGTTTTGATAGCATGAACCGACTGCATACAATTTATAAAATATTATGATCACAACATGTGAGTGAAAGTGCAGCTGCAGTGCTAGCTCTCTTTTAACTCGCGAAGCGGCCATCTTTGGTCAAGTCATGAGAACTAACCTGGCCTTATCTCTTCGCCTTTGAGTTTAAAGGTCAACCCTGAGTCACAAACTCTCAAAGGCTTATCAGTTACCACATTTTTAAGTAAGTAACCGCAACAGAGCCTTCATTACATCCTGGATTTTGGTTAAAGTCTTTGAGAACAGAAGTAGGAAACTGACGTCAGTCTCTCCAGTGTAATTCTTCCATTATGGTTCTGCAGTTCTTCCAAGGCGTACAGAAAAGGCGATGAGTCTGTGGTAGAGAGAGCTGAAGAGGATGATGGCCCCTACCACCATACCACAGATGAAACTGAAGGCCCAGCGGGGGCCCAGGAGAGTATAGACCTGGGAGACGAAGACTGGGCCCAATGTCCGCGCCCCGCTCCCTGAGGCTGTCAACCATCCCATGTAAACGCCCTGCAGAACAGCAAACATCCACGATCTGGGTTTAAGTGGTTTAAAGCATACAAATTATTTCTATAACATCATCAGTCCTCATACCTGAGGTTTGGGTCCGAGGATTTTAGAATACAATGTGTAGGACATCACATTGCAGGCTGGGTATCCCACCCCGATGAGGATGTCAGATGAGATGTACTGGGCCAGGTGGATGGCAGGGGTATACTGGCACCAGGTCTGTTCATACGGGCAGCCTGTCGGCTCCAAAGAGCTGTTGGAGGCCAACGTGGCTTTTGATATCTCACTGACCAGAGAGTTGTTTTTGAGGTCTGTATTTTGAAAAGAAGAGCAGAACACGAGGACTTGAATTCTCAGGCACCAGACACCACTCCGCATGAATAATGACAGTAAAAATCTCAAATTACCAAACTGTGCATACCTGCCCACTGGATTTTAGGGTAATGATTTCCCCATGGAAGCAGAATGAAGAAACCACAGAATATAATGACCAAACCTGCAAGCAACACAGGACGATCCCCGACCCTGAAAGGACATAAATATTCTTCTTAATTAACTAAATTTATTGAAGCGGGAATATCCTAATTCATGCGTGAATGAGGGAGGGTACCTTTGAGAGGCCAGCTTTACAACTAGAAACACCAATATGGACTCAAATCCAATGCAGCAGATGATGATGCCGTTGTATAACACAGCTTCTTTCCTTGTCCAAGCAAACATGTCCATGGACAAAGGGGTGGCAATTCTAAAAAAAATGACAAAGATATACAAGTCAGATTTTCTTCTTTATCTTCATAGAGGCAGGGGTAAAATTTCAAAAGTGTCTTTTAGTAGTAGTCTGTACACGTACGTCTCAAAGACGGCAAAGATGAACATGACGATAAAGAAGAGGATGTTGGAAGTCAGGACAGCCACCTGATCGATGGTCTCCTCCGTTTCTTCGCTAATGTCAACTCGATCTACAGGAGAGAAAAGAAGATAATAAAGGCTTGAGCCAAAAACAAAGACTATCCTGCAACAACAGCCGACTTCTTCTTTGTTTGCACGCAATACCTGTTACAACAATCTTAATAAAAATTTGGTTTAACAAACAGGTAGCAGGACAGTTAATACCTTCTGATGTGTAGTTGATGGCTCGAATGAGCCTCCCATGGTCATCAACGCGGTGCTCTCTGTTGACAAGAATCACAACAGACATCTATGAATGGTTGTGGCGCAACAGTGTGGGTATCTTCCTTCATCTGATGTGCTCACATATTGAAATCTACAAGTAGACAGATTGTATATGAAAGCAGGGAACGCCTCACCTCAGCACCAAAATAACCAGCAGGATGTTGATGAGGCCAAAAAATGCAGCCAGAATCGCTGGAGTAGTGTACATGTTGAGCTGCAGGTCAATGATCTTAACTGTGACGCCATTCTCGCCAACGAATGACAGGCATGCCTGCAGAGCTGACATATACAAATATAATAAGTTTTGCGAATATTAACACAAACAAAGCTACAAAATTTCCATGGTTGCTTCTTTATCATCATGCACTACTTTCACATTACTGCTCTCTCTACTGGCCTGTATAGATAGAACATAAATCGCAGCATTACCTGGTCCCAGGATGAAACCCAGGGCCTGACACGCACTCATGTTAGCCATGGCACTGGTCCTCTCCTTTAGTGATGTAGCTCCAGCAACATAGGACCTCACCACAGCAACATTACCTGCCAAGAAAAGACCAAAGCTCATGTTGGGAGCTGTGTGACATGCAACAAGTGGCATGGCATTAAATGAGAAGGGCAGTTATTCAACAATATTCAGTTCCTCTCAAATCACCTGCTCCAAAGCCCACAAAGGTTCTGGCCATGAGTATGTGGATCTTGTTATTGGTTGTGGGCAGGTATGCGTAGGCATAGTAGATATTGGCTGACAGGTTGATGAAGATGGAGCACACCAGTGGCTCCCTGCGTGGCCGGTAGTTGGACCAAAGGCCAAAAAGGGGGGAGGCCACCATCTGACCGAGACTGTAGGCCGCCACCACCCATCCCAGGAAGGTGGCGTTGGCTGTATCATCAATCTATAAGAAACGTGTAAAGTGATATGAGCAGATATGAGACGTGCCGTACAGTTACTTTCACTTCCTGTTTACCCGGCCTTTGTACGTGCCTTAATTTGTATTAGTCAAGCCAACAACCTTTTACAAAGGAAATGGTAAGCCATACATACCCTTTGCAGATAGGGCCACAGTGATGTGATGACAATAGTGAAGCCTAAAAGGGGACATGAAACACAGATGACATGCCGTCCTGAACATTGTGTTATCAGTGATATTATATTACGAACAAGCCAGGCATTTATATACACTCACAAAACTAAGCAGACAAAAGGAAATAGTGATATTTTAGCCAGGTATGATTAAAAAAACGTGGTTCTGTATGGATCTCTGACTGGCCGGTTATGGATGAACATGTTTTGTTGATGCATTGTTCTCCATACGAGGATCATTAGCTATGACAGGTGGTTTAAGTTGCAGAAAACCTTCTCAGTTTCCATAATCATTATTCCACCTTAGCATGGCAGAGACTGCTTTTCACAGACATACACCACCTGTCCAAACCCCTGGGCATCCTCACCTATACTGCTGAGAAACATGGTGAAGTACATGACTCGGATGGACCTCCATCGACTCTTGTAGTCTTCATCCTGAGAGTCACAACTGTGGATGACAAGAAGAAGGCATTGCATCGCATTTTAACCCAAATGGTGAACGAGTTAGTGAGACTAGAGCCTCCTCAGCCTGCGTGGTAAACACAAGCCCCATGTGTTGAGCTTGCGGCGGCCACTGAACTCTGCACTTACCTGCTTGCATCATCACCGAGCAATGGGGTGGTTTCGTCAGAGTCAACAAGTTGAGACATTTTTTTGCGAGTTTAACCCGAAATATTAGGACCCTTCCAAGGACTTTGGAGATAGTGTTGCTAAGTCGCCATATAGCCGAGGGTCAGTGAACTACGCTGCTAACGCTAACCACAACTCTTCCGAGTAGCTCTGGAAAGCTAGTATAAGCTAATGTTAGCAACTCAAACTAACGCCGTACATTCTTACATACGCGTTAACCTAACTACGACCAAACCTTACTGTTAAGTGGAGTAGTTTCCAACTGACAGCGTGGTAAAAAATAACGACATAACGCCATAAAAAGCTCACAAACTGGACTATGATACCACAGACTTCACTCAGCCAGAGTTAAAACGGCAACATCCGGTATGGCTTTTTCAAAATAAAATAAATCAGGATTAAAATGAACTGATTTTTTTGCTTATTTTAACAGCGAGCGTTCATAACTTAGCAAACTAATTGAATTACATTACATTGTTACATTCTTAAGACCTATACCTTTAATTTTTTCAAGCGTGACCAACTTTGAGCATTTATTTTGAAGCTGTGTGGGATAACATCCGGGTGCTTTCACCTGGACCCAGCGTACTCACGTGAGAATCCACAAATTACATAAACACTGTCGCTCGTTACATCTTCCATTCATCGGTTTACAATAAAATCTATTATACACCAACCGTGTGCCAATTTATGAGCTTTGACACAGTGGAATTGCACTACAGTAAGTTCTTAAAGCAAAAAATAGGTTAAATTTAGGATCTGATGGTAAACAGTTCAAATTTCTCATGTAGACAAATGGGAAAATTAACTATATTAAACACATTACATGTGCGTGCGTTTACATTTCTTTGTCTTTTATTAATGTAGTACCTTTATTTTGGTGTTTGTATCACAAACATGACTATATTCTGAAATGGTCTTTAACCTCAGCCTGTTGGTGTTTGGACAATAAATACATACCAGAGGCAGGGACAATAATGATGGCCTCCACCATGTTGCAGAAGACAGACTCACCTGACCACACTGCACAACAGTAATCAGGTCCAGGATCATCCTCTATGCCAGCCTCGCCAATGATGATGATACCCACCGATCCAGCCCATCTATTACTCCCTTCTGTTAAATATTTCCTATTCAGGACAGTATGAGAGGTGCACTGATTAACAAGTACTTTGACCGTGCACTGTGGCTGTGCAGTCTGCTTCGTTAAGCTATGGTTCATTGCAGACATAGACAGTTGTAGGTCAGATAAGGTGGCACCAACTAATGCTGATTTTATATCTAAACAGAAACTACATATCATGATCTATCTATGATCATAAATGTAATAGATATGGAGAAAATACCTGGCTACTCTGTAAGTGAGGTAGCACACTCATTCTAATTTAACATAAATAACTCAAGCATCAAATGCCAAGAAGAAAAACTTGCTTCCAGCGGACAGCCCAGGATTCTACTGCAGGTGGTGCAAACAACTCACACCTGAACTCAAACCTGTAGGCTACGTTCAATCCAGGCTCCTCCTACTTCCTGCTCCTCCTCCAGATCTGCACTTCAGCAAAAGCATGAAAGTGAAAAACAATAGAAAGACATTGGTGGAGTTTGTAAATGTGTCTAGTTTCACCAGAGAGCTACAGAACAGCAGGTCCTATGTTATGTCTTCAGGCCTCTCCCTTCAGTTGTGTGAAGAATTCTAACATAAAGGGTAATACCCACTTCCTGGTCCCAAAGTCCCCTAAGTGCCCTGTGGGCACACTACCACATTACCATGCTGACTCAACCACCACAAAGTGCAGAGGGTACTAAAGGGATTTTTTTACAGAGTGAGAACGTTAAAGAAGAAATTCCAGTATGCTAAGTATATGGGCTGAGTCTCTATGCAAAGTCTGGCAGGCTGATGGCAGATGATGTGAACCTGCAGCTTATATATGTTATAAGATAAGATAAACTTTATTGATGCCACACTGGGGATATTCACAAATGTTATGTCAGCAGCAATGAGTCAACGGTTATCAGGGCCATAACATGGGCAGTACCAGTTTCATGGCAACCTGTGAGTATCGTGAAATTAAGAACAAATAGAAGATAGTCTTCATAACACTTCCACAGACAGACAACCAGGGGAATGTGAGCTGTGAGTCAGAAGGATGTAGTTTTTGATGAGACTGTAAAGATGTGATGATACAGCTTAATATTCAGTTTTAAGGGTAATCTTTCTGGCTTCGTAAGACATAATTTTTCTTTTTAGTGATAATTTTGACCTCATGGTGGCGCTAGATAAAATGTCAGAGGATAATAAATGGTACAATTCATCCTGAGGGGAGAACATTTTGAAGTAAATTTAAAAAATAACAAATATTTTTAAAAATCAAATAACGTTCTTTATTATTATTATTATTATTATTATTATTATTATTTAGTTAAAGTCAGTACATATTTTTTTTTTTTTTTTTTTTAATATAGTTCTTTTTTTATATAGTCTTCTACATTTTGTTTATCCATGTATTTATTTCATCATCTCATATTTCTTCATGTATTTGAACTCTCACACCACGCTCAGACATACTGATAAACATACAGTAACATACAGTGTGCGTTCATGAAGAAGTCAATCTGGATCATGGTAAGTTTTTTTGATTTTGGCACGTAAACATTCTTATGTATGCGTGTTTAAATGATCAAATGAACGAGGGGAAGACGTAAGTGCATTTGAGGTTTCCTGACGCTGACAGGCATGAGCTCTGATTGCAAATCGGGCATTTATTATAAGCGCGTCTCTGCAGCGACCTCCGAAAGTGAAAGTAAATCTTTCAAACACGACGCACCTAAGCTGCTCCCTTTGTGATCTCAAATCACGGAGAAGTTACACTTCAAAAGCCGGAAATGACTTCAAATCTGCACATCTAAATGTGATTTACGTTCATATTTGGGTCTGATTTGGCGTCTTCGCGGACCTAACCTCGAGCTTTTTGAAGGATATCTCGCCCCGAGTTTAGGATACAATGGGTAAGGCCGAGCATTCAGTGTACAGCATGTATCAACGAGGAAATATGTTTGAATCTGCTGTTATTAGAGCTGTGTTGATTCATGGCGTGAGGAGCAGGTGTTTGTGCGTCCTGACGTTACAGTTTGTTTAACGTGAATCGCCGGAGGATCATGATTTGTCCTCCTCCCATTTTTACAGCCACAGCCTTCCAGACTTTGCTGACGTACCTCGTGGCTGCTTTTTGTGTGTGTGCTGCTGCTCCTGGTAAGTCCACGTTTCCCCCCAGTCCTCATCTTCACACCTCTTTTTTGCTATGAAAATCTATTATTCTGCATTCTTATCTTCTGATCACATATTTATTCACCCTCTATTGTCATTTTTTTGTGTTATACTTACAAACTTTTCAACTAAACCATGTTAAGCCTTATTTGCATACAAGAGCTGTATGATTTTTTTCATTTAAACATATGCCGTAGCATCATAAAGGGGCACGTACACTTAAATAAATGCTGGAGAAGCTGCAAGACAAATTGGTAATTGGGATTTTATTTGAAGACCCAAATAATCACTTAATAATGTCTAAAACTTCACTTTTACTTTCCAGTCAGGTCATGGTTTAACCACAAAATCATGAGCAAACAGCTTCAAAGTTCATACTCACTACTGTATCTGCAAAAAATATTAGCTACCCGTTATCTACCTAAGCGGGCTACACACTGTCCGGTCTTGACTCGGTCTCTCCCCGTCTAGCTTTTGGTCTTGACTTGGTCCCGAACCCTCAAAGTCTTGGTCTTGTCCTGGTCTCGGTTTAGCTGGTCTTGACTACCACACTGCTTTTACAAATATTGCTGACGGCAACACTTTGAAAGTTATTACTTAATAACAAATACATGGAGCATTAGAGAGGTAATAATGCATCTTCACTTAGTACTTAACTACTAAATGGAATTTCTGTTAAAGGTCCAGTGTGTAAGATTTAGAAGGCTCTCTTTCCAGAATGTGGCAAAAAAAAAAAAAAGTATATAATATACATAATTAGATCTTACGGCATCAAATTTTCCCTACACCAGTGGTTCAGAAAATATTAGCCACTAATGGTGGTACTTTAGTGGCTGCTGAGTAGCCAACCTTATTCAGCTCTGGACAGCTGAGGGTTTGTGTAAAGGCAATTCTTTCAAAAGGTTTCTTTCAAAATACTTTAAATATGTTGGAAAATAGTTGCAGGTAACACGTGAAAAGACTTTGAACGATATATTACTGAAATATGGAGTTAGAGGTTAAAACAGTTTTTCACCAGTTCAGTCCAGGATTTTGTGGGCGGTCCTTAAAGGGTGGCTCGATGACACGCTGAGGCCACCCTGAGCAGAGAGATAGAGTCAATTCATCTCTCTCAGAGTGTTTCAGACATCTGATTTCATAAACTTGCTGTTATTTTTAATCACTCAAATTTGGCTGGGTGGTTAATAACACTTTCTTTGTTGGTCTGACAAACTTTATTCTGACTTTACTTGGACTCTCCTCCTGATCCACACTCATTGTAGCTCTGCTTACGATTTTCCCATCAGTTTAATTTATGACAAATCGGATTGATGTATGTGCATGTTTAAAGATGATGTATCAGGCTTACATTGAAACTAGATATATTAGAAGAAAGATTTCAGCAATATTATAGTTAGCTTAGTTTGGATGTTAGAAGTACTAATTTATTTTATTTATTTTTAAACTTTACTAATAACTTTCATGTTCCCTGTTTCACAGTTTCACAGCTTGGGGTTTTTACCCAGCCATCTGTCTCAGTACACAATGGCCACACAACCACATTACCATGCTGGCTCAGTCCGTCACAAAATGCAGAGGGTCTGGAAGTGCGTTGGTACCTTAAAGAACAATACGATTCACCGGTCATGCTTTACCGAGGAAAAAAGTTTGAGACTGCATTACAGAGTGCTTCATACGTGGGCCGGGTCTCATTTGGACAAAAGGATGCAGAGTCTAAAGGCCTGATGGCAGGTGATGTGAGCCTGATGCTGATAAATGCCACACTTCAGGATGCAGGAGAATACTTTTGTTATGTGACCAGTGATCAGGGTTATGACAGTGGAAGTGTCATGCTCACTGTGACTGGTGAGTATCATGACCAAAACAAAACCAAAGAATGATTTTAAAAAATGGCTTGTCCGCTTAATTAAATGTTTTTTTTTTTAATCTGCTTCCTCCTCCTAGAAACGGGAACAAGCCCTCTCATGTCACCAGTGTGGAAAGAAGACAACACGGTGAATGTGAGCTGTGAGTCTGAAGGCTGGCATCCAAAGCCCAGTGTGCGCTGGTCGGATCAACAAAAGGTTGTGACCCCAAAAAGTCTGAAGTACAGCACAGACTCTTCTGGTCTTGTGTCTGTCCACAGTTGGCTTCTGGTGTCCAAAAGCTCTGAGGTTTCCTGCTCAGTAAGTCTCTCTGGTGAAGAGACAAAGGAGGCACGCATGCGCCTGGAAAACCATCCTCAACCTGGTAAACAGGGTTAAGAGAATCATTTGCATGTGTGCCAAAGTTGAATTTTATTTGTTTATATTTTGTTTATTCTTTTGATCTGTGTAGCGTCTTCATCGTCTGGATGGGTGGCCTTCGCTGTCCTCCTAATAGCCGTGTTGGCTGCAGGCCTGGCTGGATTTCTGTACTTCAAAAAGAGAGGTAGATGTTTGGCCTGCTTCAAGAAATTCAGTAGCAAAAAGAAATTAAAAAAAATCATTAAAAACAAAATTAAAACCGTTCATGATGATTAAAATATGAGCACAGACACGAAATCAAAGCCTGAAAGTGTTCTTCCATGTTACAGGGAAGAAAACCAAAGAAGGAAGTGACGACGCTGAAGGTAAGAAGGAGCACTTCATTCATTATTCTTATGCAACATTACAGCTCCAGTGATTTAGTATGATATTTTAGTGTTAAAGATTTTAGAAATATATAGTATCATTTAATACCCTGTCACAAAGAAAGTAATCGTATAATAACAGAACCTATTGGTTAATCATTTTTGTATTTTTCCCCCAGAGAGACGGAAACTTTTACCAAAAGGTAAGAAGTAACACTGTTCATAAAACCAAAGCAAACTCTTTGACGTGTTCATTTTTTTGCTGACTTTAATAGAAACAGATATTTGTGTTGATATTAAATCTATTTTTATGTATTTTCTGTTACAGAAGAGATGCAGAAAATAGATCTGCCAGCAGCTAGGGAACATTACGGTAATCACATAAGAAATGTGTTTTATTGTAAAACACAGTTTAATCTTTCTTCATTTTGACCTTTTCTTATTTCATCCTAATGGTGTTTTCAATTTTCAACAGTAAATGTTACACTTGACCAGGCGGAAAATCCATATCTCAAAATCAGGGGTCTTAAAATGAGAGACACCAAGGATGTCGATTATCCCGATGGAAAGAATGTTACCGGTCTGACGGCTATCAGAGGAACACCTGGCTTCTCTTCTGGAAAAGGCTATTGGGAGGTTTCTATGTGGAAACCTGAAACAGGCATCAAACAGTCCTGGTGGCTGGGAGTTGCAAGTGATTCTGGTTACTTCCTGTTCCTGTCGTCTTCCCCTGACAGAGCCGATCCCTTTCAGTTTAACACTGATCCACATGTTTTTCTGCCTGTTTGTTCAAGACCGCAGACTGTTGGTGTGTATTTAGATTACGAACACGGAGAGCTTTCCTTTTATGATGTTCAAAATGAGAGTCTCATTGGATCTTTAAGAGCCAAGTTCACAGGTGAAGTTTTCCCACTTTTCAATCCTGGTAAAAACGACACAGCGCCTATGGAGATATTACACATGACAGGACAGGGTCAGTCCAGTGATGCGGAGAACATGAATTCAACGGTACAATAAATTAAATCGTAGTATCGTCAGTCACGAGTCCAGTAAGAGAATGAGATGAAAACATAAGGTTTTTGACTTTAATACCATTTCTATCCTGTGTTAAAGGGAAAAAGAGCACTGACCAACTGACAGGTGTGATCACCCAACTGTATACAAGTCTGTATATATGCTGATAGGTATACAAGCTCAAATCTTAGATAGACAAGATAGACAAAATATACACTTTTGTGAAGCTCATAACCATGTTTTTGTGTGTGTTTGTTTAATGTATACATTTTAGCTTGGAAATTTTGAGCTTGTACTTTGTGGTACTTAAAATAGCCTGACACTCATCTATATGGAAAATATGTAGTTCATTTACAACGGACACAGACAGCTGTTTTTTAACCTCACGTTTTTTTGTACTATCATTGTTTTTTTTTCTACTTTCAGACACTACTACTGCTACTTTCACTACTTTCCCCCTCATTTCAAGTCTTTGTGCTAAGCTAAGCTAAGCTGTTTCCTAGCTATCACTAAGTTCCTTAGTCGGACATAAACCGTATCTAGTTTTTACAGCAAAGTGTTTCTGAAACTGTTTTATATGTGAAATATTTCTATGCTATAATCACAGTGTCAGCTTAATTCATATGTAGGTGGACACAAGAAGCTACAACGGCAGCATGACTACAAGTGTGTACTTTGTGTGCATCTGAACTGAGGCAGCTCTACTTTTCAGTCCAAATTGGTTTGATATTTTGTATGTTTTATCCGATTTTGTGAACTTGTAGTGATGATGTGTAATGTAAAAAAAACAAATAAAAGTGTTTTGAATTAAATCAATCAATACGGGATCTTGTATTTTTATTTGTTATTTCTATTTTCTGTCAGTCTGTGTCCACAATGTAAAACTCACTTCATACTTTTCAAGTACTAAAAGTTTGGACACCAAAACCAAGAAATGACCTGACATTTCTAGCTGATTTTTAACCTCTCGTTTTTTGTATGCAATCAGTGTGGATTTGTTTCGTGCTAGCTGTTTCCCTCTCTTTCAAGTCTTCGTGCTAAGCTAAGCTATTTCTGCTAGCTATTAACACTACTAAGTAACTGTTAGCGGGACATACTGGCAACCTAGTTTTGCAGTGTTTCGAACCAATTAAGCTAAAGCTATTTTCTATAGCAAAGCTTATCTGTAAGATTTATTGAAATACATTAAGTGAAAATGCTATGTACACTAATTTAATTAATATTTTAATTCATTCACTAATTAAAATGATGATTAGAGGTGCTCATTTTGGTGCCAATGGCAGAATACTACTGTCAAACTCAAGCTGGTTGGTGTAATCTTAAATCTTCATGGTGCTGCATAAGGGACTGTGGGTGGACACAACAAGTTACAACATGAGTAAGACGACATTGTGTGCAGAGGCACGCGTTAGTCTTGACATCAGAACCGAGGCAGCTCTGCTTTCAAGTCACAATTAATTTCAGTTTTATTCTGTAAACTTCAGTGATGTTAAAATGTTAATAAAAAAACAAAAGTCAGCATTTCGAATAAACTCAATCAATATGGGATCTTGTATTTATTTGTTATTTCTTCTATTTTCTTTGTCAGTCTGTGTCCACAATGTAAAACTCACTTTACAATCCAGTTTAAGAAAACACAGCAAAATGTCATACACTTTAATAAGTACAGGTAGTATTTACACTATATACACCATAACACAATACTAACTTTGCCATCACTACTGTATACTTTTCATAGATTAAGAAGTATTTACATTGTGAATAAGACCATATGTAATAAACTTCTTTTTTTTTTTTTTTTTTTTTTTTTATTCTGATACGCAATAAATTCAAGTAGGCGTGCCTTGATACGTAATAGTCTGACTATGATCATGGTATAAGGGGTATGCAAGAACCACTTCACAGGTGCATCATGGTCCAACACTTCGAAGAATACTTCTTAAAACACTCGTCAGTTGGGGGCCACGGGGTAAGGGAGGGGTACAATGCCAGTCAATATCAAACACAAACTATACAAGTTCATACACGTCTCGGTCCTGAAGACATTTTTTAAAGTTCGGAACCATTGGTTTCTTCCTCCAAAGCTTTACATGTTCATGTTTGGTCATCAGCCCTCAGTGGAAGCAAACACTAGACCAAGGATCATTTGCTGTAGCGCATCCTGATGGTCTAAAGTGCATACTGCAACCCGGTGTCACTCCAGGAACCTTTGTTGCATGTCATCTTCCCTCTCCTATATGTCATACCGCCCTCTGCTGTCAACTATCTAAAAACAACAAAAATATGACATTAAAAATAATCTTAAAAAAAAGCATTCACTGTGTCTGAACTCATATTCACATTTTTAAGTACACCTTGTCCAACTGCTTAAAAATACATCTGGAAAACAGTCACTGGGCATCCAAAACACTGAGCATGAATGATTCCTAACTGGAGAAACCCATCTGTTCTCTTAGCTTAGTCAGTTTAATTACACTACTCACTTATAACGAGGAGTGATGAGACTAGGCACCTAAGTTCAGGTACCACACCCAGGAAAGAAATGAAAAAGAGAAGCTGCACTCCACCATGACCCAAGACTTTTCCTGTTCATTATGATTGCTGGTGGTTTATACATTATGATTTCTGTCCTCTCCCACATTGGTGTTTTTTTTTGCCCTAGCAGACCGACGCAGCGCTTTCCCTCCTGCCCTGCTTCTTCAGCAGCTGGATGCGGTTGTGGACGTAAAACTTGATGGCCCTCCAGTCTCGCTGGTTGCTCACTAGCATGGGGCAGAGTTCGAGGCAGCGCTCGCAGTCCGCCTTCGCGGGGACTCGCAGCTCCATGAGGTTTCTTTTGAGGTGAGTCTCCACGGCGACACGCTCCGCCTCGGACCAAGGCCGCTTCAGCACGCCGCGCTTCCCTGCGAGAAGAAGGAGGAGGTGTAACCAAGTGTAAATGAATGGAAATGGAACACACAGCACGTGACTCACAGATGGTTACCTGATTTGGGTGGGATACATCTCCTCTTGTGAACGTTGGGTATCGTTGGGCTGACTGGAGAAGGAATGGGTGCTCTCTTCTTCCGTGGCGGTCGCCCTGGTCCTTTCTTCTTCACCATCACCTCAGGTTTCTCCTTAACTTCCTCCTTTTCTTCCTCTGCCTCTGAATCTTCTGAAAACGAGTCTGCTGAGTTGCCTGACATTACTGTAGGACAGACGCACACAGAACAGAGTTAACCCAAATCAAATGACAAACACAAAATATCCGCAATATATGCCTGTGAAATGTTGGGATATAGCTGGTTAGCTATCTACAAGCACCTTTAAAGCTAACTATTTAACTTGATGATTTAATCTGTCCAGAATCCAAAGGGTAAAAAGGACACATTGTTGTTTTATGGGGGGTTATGAGCCAGACTGTTTCTTGGCCAGGGCACATTAACTTCCTGGAGTCTTCATTGGTTACATGGCAACTTCATGATGACAACCAGACTCCCGGAAATCGCTGGAGTGTTCCGGGCCAAAAAAAAAAAAAAAGTCGAGCAAATAACCCCACATAAAGTGTCAATTCACCAAAAATCATGCGCACAAAAGTAACATTTTCACATAGATAAAGTCATCCAGCAATGCAAACAGCTGCTGTTTCTGTGAGCATTTTACTATTTCCTACCTGATGTTACGCTGTTTTCAATTAGACATGGAGTATTCAACCAAATTCATACATCACTGTTTTTTATTTGAGCCCTTTAAAGTCCTTTAAAAGGCTTACCTTCTTGCAATACATATTAATAGTTTAACTTTAAAAATAATGCTGTTTCCATTAAAATGAAAACTATGGGCTGACATTTTCTATAATTCACAACAGATGTTGGGAGTTCAGCCTCCTTCTTTGAACCCGAACCTGCACTGAATTGAACGCTGCATGCCTGAAATACCTGATGTTGGCTCCGAGTAGCTTCAGTGTTTTCTACCGAAGACCATAAAAATACATGATGCAACTCCTTACCATCCAATTCGAGGCAGATGTGCTGCAGGCTCATTCCTCGGAAAAGCACGCCCTCCCTCTCTCCGTAGAGAACCACCCGGCCCACCCGACCCATCAGTGCTGGATCCCGCAGGATTGAGGAGCAGTTCTGGGTCACGTGGTACTCGCGTTCGAGGAAGTCCTCCAGCCGTTTGGTAGCTCCGCCCTGGCCCTCACCTTCTTCTAATAGTAGCAGTTGAGTAAGTATTGCTACCTGCCGCCTCACACGTGTTGCTGTCAGTGCTCCGGGGTTCTTAGCCCCGCTGGCTCGTGCCAGGTTTCTCAGAAGGTCTGTGCCCCGGAGAGGGGTTGCAGGAGAGTGGTAGGGTCGGGAAAAGACATAGGGACTCTCTGGGTCTACACCCACATTGGGGCTGGTTTGAAGGAGTAGGTCCAGGCAGGACTCACAGTGTGGTGGGAAAATAAGCGGCTGGATGCGGCCGCGTTTGCCCAAAACACCAGCCCTCGGGAGGTGACAGAGGACCTGGCGCTCAAAGGGGGACAGGAGGGTTTCCATGCCAGATGGGGAGCTGCTGCTGCTGCTGCTGGAGTTGGCCTGGGGGGTGGTACGGCTGCGGTAGTCCTGGATAGTGAGCTTGGCCACCTCACATTCCCGGTGGCGGTTGTAGAGGATGAGCAGGGAAAGGCTGGAATGGCAGAGCAGGCGCCAGGCCTCGGCAGAGTGAGGAGAACGGGTTAAAGAAAGGAAAGAGGAGTGCTGCTGGCGACGGAGGTAGAGGACCAAACAGGAGAGGGAGGAGAGCAGCGGAGACATGTGATGCCTGTGTGTTTTGGACAGAAAAGAGAGAGAAAAACAGCAGTTTAAATCAAAAAGCACCACCCAAATCCTCGCAATACATCACCAATACATATTTAAGTAACAATAAGACAACAAAGTGTTCAGAGATGCAAAAAAAAAAAAAGTCCAAAAAAAATCCAACCGCACCTCACAATCTCTCCATTTTTCTCCTCTGGTGCTTCATCTTCTCCTTCTCCGCTCAACTCCAGATCTTCATCTGGATCTACGTCTGGCTCTGGAGTTGGAGGTGGAACCAGCTCCTCTTGAGCTCTCGAGTTTTCCACCTCCACCTTTTGCTGCTCTTCATGCTTTTCTTTCTTCATCCTGCGACCCCTCCTAGGCGTAGACGGGGGAGGTGGTGACGGACTCTTCACCCGCGACACCATCGGGGTTGTGGGCCGTTTTGCAGCGGGCGGCGGTAAGCTGGGCCCCTTCTTGGTGGCCGCGGCCTGAGTCGAAGAAGGCGGCGAAAGCGAGAGGGAGAAGGAGACGGCGCCTGTGCTCGAGCGTGTAGCTGGCGATTCCTTCTCCCTGGAGAAGAGAGAGGGTGGGGCGGGGTTGGAGGCCGATGGCTGAGGGACAGCAAAGGAATGACTGTGAGGGGTGGCAGCGGAGGACGATGAGGGGTGAGGGTGTGGGGCACTGCCGTTTGAAGAACTGTGCATGTGCGCCAGCTCCATGGCTGTTCTGACCTCCGGCTGGTTGGCGTGGTGCTTCTCCAGGTGGCGTGCCAGAGAGCGATAGTGGCGGCCGCAGTACGGGCAGTGCTGCCGCCGGCTCACTGTGGCACCACTGGAGCTGCCGATGTTTATATTGATGTTGTTGTTGATGTTGGTGGTCGGGGGTGCCAGGGTGCCGACTGGGGGCTGGGACTGGGATCTGGCTGGAGGTGGCACAGGTGCCGGGCGGGAAAAGGATGAGCAGGGGCGGCCCGGTCCTCTTGCGGTGGTGGGTGCGGTTTTCTTCTTGGAATTAACCACCGCGGGCAGCTTGCGCTTCTTGCGCCGGCGGAGCATTCGACCCCTTATCTCCTCAATTTCCTCCTCTTCATCGTCGTCGTCGTCATCGTCGTCTTCCTCCTCTTCATCCTCCTCGCGGTCTGAGTCACTGGGCTCAGAGTGGGTGAGAGGGGAGGATGAAGGCGATAATGACCAGGAGGGGGTAAGGTAATCGGAAACGGAGAGGGACAGTGGGTGAGGGCCACCCTCTTCCTCCTGGTAAGAGATTTCAAATTAAAAACCACGTAAGCTCAACATGTAACTATATTAACAGGATCTACAAAGATCATCATCATCATTATTCATAGATCCTATTGAAGACAGGAACTCTTTAAGAAGAGGTCCCAAAAATAGAAGAGCTAAGATGGGCTGTAATGTTTTGCGATGGCCTGGGAGCATTGCTGCATCTTTCTCTGCCTCTTTTCCTGTCATCTCCAAACGATTACTATCTAATAATGGCATAAAATGTGAAAGAAATAATCAAACAACCCCCCCCTCAAATATATACGCTCACAAGTAAAGCGGTTTATTTGCTGGCGACCATTTTAACCTCCTAACTTTGGTGTGCATGTGACGAGCAGGATGGTGTATGTGGGATTAACTTAAAATAAACTACACTGCCCATGTTCCACTCCAACAGCGTAGCTCACTGTGTTTTGGACAATAATGCAGAGGAACCAGGTGACATAGACAAACTTGTTAGGATTAAAGATTCACTGTCGGTTTTGGTCTTTTCATGGGATTTGCCGACAAAAACAAAAACACATAACATCACCGCTTCTTGTCCACTTTATTCAAGCAAGTAGCTCACCATTGCGTTCTCGCCCCAGTCGGTCAGGCTGTAGTCCACTGTGATTTCCTCCCCTTTGGCGATATCTCGGATTGCTATGACAACTAACCGGACCTGGGTCCCGCAGTGAACTTCTCGAATCCTGCAGTTTGGCGGCGGGTGGAAGAGCACGGGTCCTCGCACACCGCTCGCTCCCTCCTCCCCCAACTCCGGCACGCTGCAAAACGTAATCTGACGTTAGCGAGATGCTAAGAAAGTATCCAAGCACAGTTGCCATGGCGAGGGTCCTCCTTACCAGAGCTGAGTGGGATCAGGCAGGTAGTAGGGACTGCCAGGCGGAGGGAGGCGGTCTTCTGCACCCTCTGGATACTGGCTGTCACCTGGGAGAGAGAAAGCACTGTTTAAATCTAGCACCAAATCTAACCTTATGTTTAAAAGATGGAAGGTGGCAATCCTTACTACAATACACTGCTAATTACAACATGGCACACTTGTTTCCCATAAGCACCAGAGTGGATAGGAACACAAACAGCAGGTGGCAGAATGTGTGTGTGTTTCTGTATATATACCGGGGCTGTAGCTGTGCTCCGACATGCTCTCCTCCTCCTCATCTTCTGTTACATACGCTCGGTCACACACCTTCACAGGTGTCCCCTTCCTCTTTCTCCCACACACGCGGCTGTAAAAGAAAAACAAAAGGAGAGCGTCGTTTAGCATAATTATACATTCCGGGGAAAGACGTGCGGATGATGATGAGCTTTTCATGTAAATACGCGAGCGGAGGGCAGGCGGAATGAGCCGAGCATTGCGATACACGTGGCGAAGCCAGTACGACCGCGTGTTCGCGTAACATTTCATTTAGGCGCGTGAGTCATCCCAAACAACAACAACGCGGCTTTGAAGCCGTCAAATGTTGACGGTGGCGGCGGTGGTGACGGCGGCGTATTCGCTGTTCTTCAACTTAAGAAAAATTGAAATGCCTTTGATTCGACTCGCAATCAAAACAAATACACTTTGGAACGGGAGGGCCAAGAAATACCTTTTAAATATATTACTCACTATTAGATGATTGAAACCAACCACCCCCTCTTCATACAATAAATGGATCTAGAAGGTCACATCACATATTTATTAAGGCTCCAAAAATCCATCTTTACTGAGCAGTGGAGTTCTGTCACGGCTTAATTAATACAATGAGATTGGTTAGCCTCCCTTTTTATCCCCTTTAGCACACGCTTCATACGACGCCGCACAGTATTTTAGTCTAAGTACTGTCTGCAGCTGGATAGAGGACGATGTGTATGCTACAATGTTGGTGAAAACTCACAAAAGGCACTTGGAAATTTGGATTCCCGCACAAGCTAAATATGGATTTGAGCTTTTAATTTGGAGCGTGGCCTGTTGATTCATGTTTTAATTAATCTAGTCTAGTGTGGAAAAACCCCAATCACAATTTCTGGCAGACATAAGAGACATTTGGAAAAATTGCACATACTGTTCAATTAACCCAAAAGATATGCATTTTGTCTGACATTTGAAAAGCTAGTAACATAAAATATTGACTATTTTTAAGTCATTAAATTAGCCAAGAATATATTTTCTGTCAATTAACTTATCAATTAATTATTTCTGCACTGTTTAGGTATACGTTTTTTTTGTTCGAGCACACTGGTGTCAGCTCATATTTTGTAGACCCCACAGCCGGACCACTAATGCCACCTTTGCCTGCCACAACTAAGAATATATACAGTAGCAGCACACGGTTGCATTAGGTGTGCCTGGAAATCCAGGTGATGTGCTTGATCGAGGGTCACGGTGAAGAAACAGACTTACTGAGAACACGCAGCTGGTGCACGGGCACTGATTTCTAATATCTCGGTTATGAATATCATTTTTTAATCCAAATATTGGGAAATGGCCCCACCCCTTTGTCCAATCACGTCAGACTGTACAAATGCATGCACACAGGACTGATTAGCACAACAAAGCGTGGCTAATTCACCGAGCACGGTGTCAGTCAACTGTTTTTCGGATGCATATTGTTCATGGTCAGCAACTTTGTTTACTCAAAGCCGAACGAGCCACGAGTCATGATCTGCACCAGCTGAGCAGCCCAACAGCGCTAAGAGCATAATGATTAGTAGCATTGGTGGTTTGGTGAATATTACGTCCCCGCAGTCTGCAGTGTGAGGAATATGACATGACAGGGATTATCGACAAGAGAGCAGATCACTGGTCGGCTCCGTACATAGCTGATGATTCCTGCTGGGTGCATGCTAACATTAATGCTAAACCACGGGCTAGCCCGTTAGCTTCCAGCGGCTAACGCTGAGACTTCAGTACTCCCCCCCCGTCAAAACATTAAAAATAAAAAGCTTGGCGGTTATATGGGGAGCTGGGCCGTTCGGGGGAAGACGAAGCCTCACGGGACGCAACAGCTGCAGCCAAAAAGCGGACAAAAAACACTTCCCCCCGCTGCGTTTTTCTGCAATATAACGCCGAAATCATGCACGCGAATAAAAGGCTCCTAACGTTAACCAAACAGCCGTGCACGCGAACATAGCGCGTGCGTCTCGGGCATTTTTTTTTTTTTTTTTTTTTTTTTTTAAGCTCACAAATCCCCCCCCGGTGAAAAGAATCCCGCGCGGCGACAAACCGGAGCCTCGCTGCGCCCTCACTCACCCCCTTGGCGGCGGCGGTTTGCTCCCATCCCCGTCGCTGTCGAGGGTCGGTGGTTCCCGGTAGTCAAAAGGCGACCGTACAGTCTCCGCCATTAGGACTCCCTTCCCTACCTCTCGCGCTCCGGTAGATTGCACAACGCGCATGTGCACAACATCCTTTGGGGTTCTAATGATAAAATGGGGTGCACTCACCTCTGGAGGGAAATGAAGACCAACAACCTCAATATTCAGTGTTAGTGGACGAACCGGTGCAAAATAAAGGGGGGGTAGCTTTTATATTATTGGTTTGAAATAAGGTAAAATAATTAGTTAGCCCTGGTGTTCTGTTTGCTTCACTCTTTCACAGCAGAACAACAAACTAAACACCGGGTTAACATATATTTAACTAGTCTTCTTAGTTAATTGAGGTCCCTCAATAAATAAATAATCAATGTATACTAGAGCTTACATGTATTATTGACTAAATGTCCTCTGTATCTGATACTTTATTATATATCATGGTGTATTATTGTATTAGTGCTAATACATCAATGAAAAATAGCATTTCACTATTATAGCTGGGCACGGAGGGGCTAGTTTTAACCACTTTATATACAGCTAGGTACTTTAGTCCAGTTTCTCCTAACCTAAATGTCTTGGGCTGTCTGACAGGATGAATCATTCATTCATGAGATGATTAATAAGTCTGGTAAGGAGATAAGGTCTAATCCTTGAAAGTGCCCCAGACTTAACCTTTTTTTTTTTTTTAATACAGTGGGTATCTGCGTCATATCTGCGATTGCAACATAACCTCTTCCAAATGTACAGTATGTGCTCATAACAGAGTTTCCTCAGACAAGGACATGCAGGACATGGCATTCTTTGTCCGAGAAGGATATTTTGGCAACAAAAGAAGCTCATATCATTTATTAAACATGAACATATTCCCCTGTTTGCTGTATAATTATGCTTTATGGTCATTTCTTCATTTTTTCACCTTCATTAAATAAGCAAGCTCAGTTACAAAGTGACAAAGGGAAGGGTTACAACGTCAATACATTTCTATAATAACCTCAGAAGAAACAAACATATCTGGTAACACTTTATTTCTGTCCGTAATTTTCTAATCCCGGAAAGAATGATTTAAATTGCTTCTAATTATAGGGGAAATGTTTGAGAGGAACTGCTCAATGATGCTCATTGTTATAATCACTCCTATTACATGTCTGTTACTTGCATGCTGTGCAATAAATAAAAGATTATTTTCCCTGTATGTTTATATAGCTCTTTCCAGGATACGTCTAGAGAAATTATAAGGAACGTGTGGACATCTAAAACAAAGGGTTACAAAATAATTAATGAGAAACGAATGGGTTGATTTTGCATCTATTATTCATTTTACACACAGAGCAGAGGGGTGTGAAAAACAATGCAAAGTAACGCTAAAGTCAACGATACATGGGTTAACACTGGGTTTTAATCTTTAATGCATATCCAGATATTCATCTTAGTGTTAAAAGAAGAGCACACCATGTCAGTTAGTCTGGAAGTAACAGCTTGTTTACTCAGAGTCAATATTACATCAGTTAAAGTGAAGTGAAGTGAAGTGAAGTTGTGGTGTAGACTGTTTGATACATTTGGCTACAGGCACTACAATCCTACTGTAAATCTAATCCAGTGGCCAAACGCACTTTTCTGCTTCTAAAGGGGGGCGTGACAGAAAAAAAAAAAGGTTATCGAAGAACCACGTCCCACATCTTGTAGTTCAAACTTGTGTTCAAACAGTGTAGCAGCACATTCAAGTATAACATCAGGAGAGAACTTGGCGACCAGAGCAGTAAACATGAAACTTAATCATCACAGACTGTGCCAAAAACAATAACCACAAACAACACAAGCATTCGGTCTATACAGGAACAACGTGGAAGTAGGAATCATGTAGATTAAATATGTTAATAAGGTGATACATTAAAAGCTAAGTGATCCATTAAAATACCAATTGGCTACAGATTCAGCTGCACATTCAGTCACAGTTTATCAGTCGTGTATTTTTGGCTACAGTCTAGCAGTTAGTATATTTTGGAGTGTTATGAACAGCAGATATTTAGTCATCAAAAAGGTAAAATCATTTAAATAAAATAAATTAGACATTGTATACAAAATAAGACATTCCTAAACAGTCTAACTCTGCCACGTCACAAAGCACACCAGCCTTTATACAGTTGAATGTCTGCGCTTGCTTATTAGTCAAAGGAAACAGCAACTGTGGCAAACTAGAGGTCATTTTAGCACTTGCTGTGGAAATACCAGCGTCTGGGAAAAACTCTCTATCGGGCTTTGTTAAAGGAGCTTAGCTGTGATTTTAGTTGAGCCGTAGATTTTTATTTTTTAACCTCTAGAGCCCACAGAGTGTATTCCACACCGCTTAATATTTAATTTGGAATAAATAAACGGGGAAGCTGGCTGTTAGTGTCGAGTGAGTTCATTCATATATGTAGGATTGAAACAAAGAATCTCAGATCTCTTCTGTTCCTCCTCTCTCTTTGTGTAAGACGTGGAGGGTCTTCGCAGCATGGTCAGCCCAGTGGATTAGCTCCAGAAACACTCGATACGTCCACACTTTAAGGCCAAAAACTCCTCCAGCGCCATCGGTTTCCTACACACAAGAGAGCAATTAACATCCACTGCCATTCATTATACCCAAAACACAGTACTAAAGAGTAACACATGGTGTTTAGTGGATGGGGGGAGGCTAAAGTAAGACATTGTTTGTGCTGTGGTCATACTTTCCGAGTAACTGTTCAGTTTCATTGATCTATGGTGAAAATCACTGAGAGGGGCACTCAAAGCAAGAGGAAAAATTAGCCTAAATCCAAGTTTCACAAAAGTAAATACAGTTAAACCTGCAATAACTGAGCAACAGACAGATACAGAGCAGCAATATCATTCGTTTGTAGTCGTGTTTGTGTCCACCTGATGAATATTAACATTTCTCTAAGCTCAGTTTTGGTCTCCACCACCACTTAAGAAGAAATACATGCCTCTTTAGCTGCTAAATTCACCTTTACATTCACTAAAAGGTCTGGAAACCAAAACAGTGAGCTGAAAGATGCTAAAACGCTCTGTGGAGATTTGAGCAACACCTTTCACATTAAATATAAACAGTTCATCCATCCACCGGTAATGTGAAAATACTGATCGGAGCAGCTTTCAACTCAATCAAAAGATTGTCTTGTATATCTAAGTGCTTAAGTTAATGATACGAATCTCTGTTCACAGCATTAGTCATATTCACATAAAAGCATTATTCACATAATACCGGGTTTAGTCACACCCTTGCTGCAGCTTTTCCATTTAATTATGTTATTAAGACATAATATGGGGCTCTCAGCTCGGAAACACCCTCCTCTCTGACAGATTTCATGTAGATGAGCTAATTATTGTCATATTATAATAAATGGATGTAACTGGCAAACGTAGGAGATAAAACTTAATTTCATGACGAAAAGCAGGATTCACTGGCCAACTGTGTGATGGTATAATAGACACACTTATGTATTATAACTCTATGTGGTACAGCTATGTACCTCAGTACACTGGTGGTCTGGGGTGACTTCCAGAGTCGTGTCCCCGGTCTCCGCCAGATCTTTGGTGCTGTGGAGCAAGTGCTCCAGCCGGAACCGAACGTTCTTCCTCATGGTCTCGTAGTCGCCCTCCAGCTCGCCCCATTCCTCTTCTTCCTTCACGATGACACAGTGGATGAGACCCAAACACTGCCGCAGAGCCGCATGCAGCAACTGCACCCGCTCCTCCAGGCTAGGCTCCTCCGAGTCGGGGGACAGGGACACGATGCGCCCGCCGTCTAGGGTGTGGTCAGCCAAGAAGGTCTCCCTCTCTTTCTGAAGGGGGCAAAGAAAAGAAGTGAAGCAGACAGATACATGGTGCTACTGCTGCCTCTAAATAAGGCTTTTAGATAAGTTACAAAATTAGCAGAAAGTGACAGCTGTATTGATTATATTGATCAATTAAATGGTGTCCTAAGAGGAAGAGCATGAGAGCAGGAAAAAAAAATCCAATACACTCTATCCATTAGATGCCCCAGGGAAAATGGAGGGGAGGTGAAGGGGGTAGAGGGGGGTGGGGGTGTCTTTTTAGTATGATTACACTCTGCACCATGGCATCACTTTCAAAAACACTCAAGTGCGTGCTGGCTTGAATGTTTTTGCACGCACGGTTAAAGTCAAACCCATGATTCAAACGCGACAGGTAGCTAGCCGTGTGAGTACAAAAACATGCTCGGTAAGTAACGGTAAAGGGGAGTGTGTCACGCCGCCTCAAACGACTCGTGTAAGCCGATAAACTCACGTATAGCTGGAGCAGATGAGTACACTCATGGTGCAGTAACCGGGCAAGAGCCACCGCTCTCCCCGTCTGCGACTGTCCGGGCACCGGCGTGTCCAGCACGGTTATCTGCCGCTGCTGCTCCTCCTGCTCTGCCATTTGCACTCCAGCCCTGTTTATATAGGTGGGTTAGCAGCGAGCTGGATGAACACCGAGCAGAGAAATACGTCCCCGGACCCCCCCACCCTCCGGGCCACCGCTCCTCAACGTCGTAAATGTTGGCACCGAACAAAAAATAAACAAAGAAACAAACAAACGTTTTGTTTGTTTGTTTTTTTTTCTCTAACGGGTTTGAACACGAACCGGAGAGCCCCGCGCACACCGCGAGTGTCAATGAAGCGTGTTTGTGTCGGCGTTCATGTTGGCACGCACGCAGACCAGAGGGGGATTTAATTGGTTCCGCAGTCCACACCGGCGTTTTTAGGGGGGCGCACACGGAGGACCTTTACCCACGTCACTATGTGGCCCACCCATCCGTTCACAAATAATAAAAAGTCTCTTTATTGGGAGTGTTTTCAGCCACTGCGAGCGAACACGAAGAGCCACAGCAAGTTTATGAATATCTTCTGACCAATAAAACACAGAGGAGCTGCTTTAATAAAGTATTTTATTTGTAGGTAGTCTGTTTTTTTTTATGTAAACATGAGATTTACAGCTGATACAGGAGTGTGTGTCAGGCACTGACTTCTATTTTTAAATCAACATGTTAATAAAGATGCGCATTTTTTTTAAAATTTAAAATTAAAATAAAATAAAACAAAACCCATATTTGTTTAGGCGACTTAAAACTGAAGACGAATGTTTAGTTGGTTCATCCCTATAAATAAAGATATAATATACAAGCATAAATTCTCCTTTCATTATCAGGTAGTATAGATTTAGACAAATATCTAGTAGAGGTCAATACATCTGCCAATATGAGCCTATTAGTCTGAGATAAACAGGTATCAGTCCATATGTGGGCAGATAAGAGTTCAGCAGACATGTCTGAGACATGTTTAAGGTGAAGTGTGTTGTCTTCATTACAGGATTTGCCCAACAGAGAGCACTGTAGAGTTTATTTTTACAAGGCTCTGTCCCAGAATGAGGGACTCCTCTTCTGCTCTTCTTCCTGAGATTTCTATCATTTATTTCCTGACAGAGGTTTTGGGGGAGTTGTTCCCTCTCTAAATCAAGGGTCTAAGGATAGAAAGTATTGCATGCTGTACAAATTGCAAAACCCCTCGAGGCAAATTAATATTGAACTAACCTGAGTGGAAATGTCTTGTATAGTTTTCCGGTCCTTTATTATTACTGTATTATGATCGTAATGTATACATCTGCTATACATCTGCTTCATGTTGCCATCAACCTGTCAATTAAATGGCTGAATCTGCATATTCACATCATATAGATGTTAATTAGTGTGCAATGTGTCAAGAATAATGCCGACTTCAGAACACAAGTTGTTTATTATAATTATTCTGAATACATTTTCTGATAAATTCAGATTGTGAGATTATGAGTGCTCAGTAGTAATGGCAGTGTACAGAGGTATATTTTTATTATCTAAGACTGCTTCAAAATAAAACTGCTGACAAAGACTATTTCCACCATAATACTGCTGCCTGCCTGCACACTCTTAAAGGCGCAGTCAGTGATTCTAATGCAATACACCTTTTATTAAATTCAGTGACCGTCTCTTCGCGGTCTGCTAGCTGTCCGCTCTGCGTGCATGCACCCAAGCACACACACCGAACACTACACCGGCCAATCAATAATAATCTATTCGCGCCCGTGCACATGACAGGGGGAAGGGCCACTGACGGTAAATCTGGCGTATGCTAACGTGCTGAACTCCACAACATTTGGCTCAAGTGTCAATAATCTCTGTCCAGAATCAGAATCAGTGACTCCACCTTCAACTATGAAAAATATTCAAGAATCAGATGAGGGAAGTGACACTGCTGAGATCCTGAAAAGTGAATATAACCAAATGAAGATGGACAGAGAGACATTTTAACAGCAAACAAGGGTCCCGCTTGTGTGTCACAACGTCGAAACTTACTGGGACCATGATGACAAGTCAGACTGTCTGCTGCATAAAAAGATCCACTGCCTCATTTTGCCTTTCAAAAACGACTTCTTTTAGATTTTGTCTGATTTATCGGAGTCTTCACTGAAAGCAAAACTATATAGATTTGAACAAACCAACAAAAAAAATATGAATACCTCAACATTCTTTAACACAAAGAACCTCATTTGGTTGTAGTTGATGCTCACAGTGCATTTCTTCCGTAACTTTCAAGTACATCGAAGCTTCTACAGTTAACCTCATTATGACAATGGCACTCATCCTAAAAAGATGCATATAAACAACATGATGAGTTGCTATGGAGACGTAAGTGTCATTTTTGACTTTCTTGTACAATATGTCTGTCGTTTTAATCTAAAAAAAAAAAAAAAAAAAAAATTAAAAACACATATATACAAACACAAGCCGCAACAAAGCCAGAAAGTTACAAAATATTCATTAAGTGGTAAAAGAAATGTTATTATGTAATCTGTTATATTATAAATTGTTCTACCTGATGTGAAGTAGCTCTCTGTAGCTTTGTTTTATGACTAATGTGTTAAACTCGTAAAGTCTATTATTTCGAGTATTTATAAAGTCAGCTTATGAACTTTTGACAGGTCCTTCAGTCTTTTGTTGCTTCAGCTTACTCTGCATAAAGTTCCCATTTTGAGGCCTCTAGATTAAACTATCTCTGTGAACCTCGGCACACTGCAACAGTATCTGTCTGTCTCCTTCCCTCTCCCAAACAATCCCCTCATCTTCTTTCCTCCTCTCCCCGCTACCCTCCCACATCATTTCCCCTACACCCTGATGACCGCTACCCACCACCACCCTGTCCCACAGCTCGCCCTCCCCAGGCAGCGGTGTCTCCTCTGGAGCCTCCCTGCCCCACTGCACGGCCTGCTGAGGAGCCAGGGAGGCTGCGGGGGCCAGCGTGGTGACGGAGCTCAGGGTGAGGAGTGTGCTCTGGGGATCTGTGGTGGACATGGGTGTGACAGTCGGAGTGAGGGCAGTGAGCTGGACGAGCTGGGCGTGGCTGGTGTTGGAGAGGAGAGCAGGCGCAGCGGGGGTGAGGTGGAGCAAGGTGGGGGTTTGCTGCTGATGTGCTACCTGCACCACAGGAGGAGTGGACAGCTGGAGGAACTGAGCCTGAGATACACCAATCTGTGTCTGTGGAGCGAGTGGGAGCACCACTTGCTGCATTGGAGTGAGCGCACCACTCGTCGCTTCCTGGCTCTCCTGACTGACAGCGGGCTGGTCAGGCTGAGTGAGCACTGGGACAGTCTCTGGGGTCGGGGTGGGACTGCTTATCACTGCACCGCCATTAGCTGCTAGGGCTTCAGCTATGAGCACCTCGGGGTGGCTCTTGGCCTTGTGGGCAACAACGGAGTCCTTTTTCTCAAACTTTTTGCTACAAATGGAGCAAGAAAACTGGTAGGAAGCCTCAGCGTCGTGCTTCTTCATGTGCCAGTTTAGGGAGGCCTTTTGACGGCAGGTGAAGCCGCAGATCTCACACCTGACACAAGAGGGAGACAAAGAACAGGTTACAGTCTGAATATAGTCTGGACGCTCGAGTCTTGTGGCAATTAAACTTCAATTTCACTGCAATTTAAAGAGGCGGAAAAGTATTTGGATAAGAAAGCTCATTTATAAATGATCTGAACAGGTTTCATGTAACTGAGCTCCGTTTAGTTGAGATAAATAGTGACAGGAAGGGTTTCACTAGCAAACAATGACTTCAAAGTTTGACGTGTTTGTCATATTTAATTTTAATAATGGACAGAAGCCAGACTTCCTCAGCTTTATATTTTTGAAATTCTTCTTCGTCCACAAGCAGAGATTGCCCTGCGCCACTGTGACTACTCACTGTATTGGCTTCTCTCCAGTGTGAATCATCCTGTGCACCGCCAGGTTATGAGAACTTTTGAAGGCTCGGGCACAGTACTCACAGATGTAGTCTCTTTGATCTGAAACGAAGAAGACGAAAAGCAATGAGCAAACCAGAGACCGAAAACCGGTTTTCGCAGCGCTGCTAGACATCTCAAGCTGCTCGGAAATTGTGGCATTATCATAATCAAATGCTAATTAAAATAAGGGACGGGTCCATCCGTGGCCCTCACGTCACCTGTGTGGTGTTTAGCGTGGCGCAACAGCTGCTTCTGCAGACGAAACAAGCGCCCACACGAGGGGTGATCGCACACGTACTTCTTCTTTAGCAAGTGCTGGTATTTTATGTGGTGCTGAAAGAGATGAGAGAAAATTAGTAAGGTACAACGCCAGTGATAATCCTTTGCTATTCTGATCGCTTCAGCGTTAACATCACTGGTTTCCACTGGTGGGGTTGTCAGGGTTACAGTTGACAAGATGGCAAACCTGTAGGTAGCGTGGGTGTGCCAAGACAGTACCACAGCCCTCCATTTCGCAGCGGACGTACTGCACTGGAGGCTTTTTCCTATGAAGACAGGAAAAGAGAGAAATTGTATAAATAGTCACATTCGATCCAAGCAGCAGCAGTCATCTCCAGTGAATAACGCAATCAAGATGGTTACCTCCGTTTTGGCAGGCGAGGGGCTTTGTCGTCTTTTTTACGTCTCCTAAAATGAAAACAGAAACTGAATTTTAAGTTTTAAACAGAACCCCAAACTTCCCCTTTTAGTACTGCGCCGTTTCTTTTTTAATTTAGGCTGGTATGATTTGATTACATAACACTAATAATGAGTTGAGGAAGGCCAAGAAGTCAGGAAACAACTCACCAAAGTAACGACACAGTTTCTAAATCACACAAATCATAGTTTTCTGCTGTTTGTTATGTACGTGTAAAAAACAGTTTCCTGGTGTGATATGATGACACTGATGTATCTGTGATAGGCCTGTATCTTGAATGTTGACCTTTTGACTATAGAACAATCTAAAAAAAGGAACATATGGTAGATTAACTGTAATTTGATATCATAAGCAGAATACGAGTCAGACTTGTCAGACGAAAAAACAGCCTGCATTAAAACATCGCAGGGCACACTTTGCTCACTTCCTGGGTGCCTCTGTGTTATCGGCCACTCCATCTTACCTGTGAAACACAATCTTGACCCTCGACCGTTCTTTTTTGACGTCATTTTCTTCTTCCTCCTTTTCCGACTCCTCTTTCTTCACCTCTTTTTGTGGTATTGTTGCCCCCCGCCTTGATTTTTCCCTAAGGAGTTCAGAGACAGAGCATTTCGTCACGTTGGAAGTTTTCATATTACGTAGCAATCATGATTAATACTCCGCAGCGAGCATACGTCTTTGTCTCGGGTTCATAGATGAGGTCATTCGGGTCATCTCTGAATGGAGGCTCCTCTTCGACAGCAGCGTCTGAATCTGCAACGCTAATACGGACATCGACATCATGAAATTCGACGAAATTCAGAGATCCAGTAGTTTCCCTGCTGCTCATTTAATAAGCTGTGCCCCACTCACTTGTCATCGCTTCCTTTTACAGCACCTGTTTCCTCTCCTGCAAAAACAGTAATAGTTCCAGATGATTGATTTGCAAACATTTACACAACACGTAGTAAAAAATAAATAAATAATGCATGCGGTACTTGTCTTACCACACGATGAAGCCTCCATCTCTGCTTCAGGCTTGCATGCTGTTGGTGGTTTGGTGCGCGAGGCTCGGGTCGGAGGTCTCGCTTTGTCCTTTCTAGATTTGGACAGCTTTGGCTCGAGAGAGTGTCTGGATGCTGAGGAAGTCGGAGTAGAAGTGAAAGATGTAAATAATTACGGGAACTAAGTTTCTCTTTATAAATTAAATTAATTTAAGTGTGTGTGTGTTTGTGTGTGACTTTACCTTTTTTGGCTGTAGACTTCTTTATCGCTGGCCTGTGTGAGAGAGTGTGCAAATGAAAATAAATCTCCCAAGAAGGTGTGAAGTGTGAATTAACTCCACAGCTGTCTGACAGTGAAGAAGAACAGGAAAACAAGAGCACAGACAGGGAAACCGTGCATTCAGCTCATTGTTTGGTTTCAGTATCTGGTAAACCTATAGCTTTAAGAAACCCCAGCGATATAACACACTTCCGACAATTACAGCTGCAGGCGTCCTCGTAGTGCAATCTCACAAGTGCTTCTTAAAAGTGATGCAGCTACCTTGTTGCAGTTTATTTGAATGTGACTTTGTGCACGCACTTACTGCACGACCGGTGCGTTTTTGGACCGTGCTCCCGCAGGTCTCCCGCGTCCACGCTGCACAGTTGTAGTTTTTTTCTTGCACGTAGCATCCTTGGGCTCACTAGTTCTGCCGGCTCCAGCTCCTCTGGACCGCAAAACGCGAGCAGAACCCCCGGTTGCACCCCGAGAGTCAGCGGTGATCACTGCGGTTTTCATGCGCCTTTTGCTTCCTCTTCTCCCGCTTGGCCGTTCAGTCGAGGCCGGGGATGATTTCGCGGCCTCCGCCGTGTCTCCGGTTGTCTCAAACCCAGGACGAGGGTTTGAAACCTCGTCTTCCTCCGTGTCCATTCCGCTTTTATTTAACTATTATGGCACTTACAGACTTTTGTTATTTATCAGTTATGAACATAGAAATTCAGGAACAACGTAACGCACAGGGCCCTGGTGGGACCAAGTTTTGTTAGCTCGGTCAACAGTAAGTTTTCAGTCGCCACACAAGCATTTAATTAACTACCTTATTAATGAAGTAAAGTTACGTTGCATGATGAATATAATTTAACAAACATTCAGCGCTATTTTCTTCTTAAAGCTATAGCAAACCTCATATTTCTTTGGCAGAGACTAGGCCTGTTTGGGATGCGTCTCCTTTAAGAGCTGCTGCTCGCGGATACGCCAGTACATCATGTTTGGACTCGCAGGCTTCCATACTGATTAACATGGTGGCTTATAGGAAATGTAGTTTTTACCAATGACTTTATTAAATAAGCGTTTCAGCCTCTTTGCACGTTAACCATTCGAAAAATATTAAACACGGCAAATAATGCTAATGATTTTCAAAATTATTTTATTAATTGATGTTGTTTTTATCTATTATACGGCATAAACTACAACAAAAACTCAACAGTGACTCATACACAAGAGAAATATTCATATTGACTCTTGTGCAAATGTGCATTGTGAAAAACCTGAATGGGGACAGTGCAATTATGCATTCATTATTATATCCATCAATCAAATCAGCAGCAGCTGATCATACTTATGTGTCACAAGTTATTCATTTAATAATAATTAAAGCGCTGCCATCCTATTAATGAGAACAGTGTATTAGGTGTGGTACAGACCGAGGAATGAAGATTTGAAGTGCCAGTGCTATGCAGTTGGCAAAAACCCTGAAACCACGGGACAGCTCCGCATTGTATTATTCACTGGAGAGACTGCACAAATGAACATTGTATGTGACAGTATATACAGGAAAAACTCTTGTTCTTTATTGCTGCATGCTGTTTCTGTACTTTTCAGTTCAATACATAACATCTTGCATGGCAAGACAGTACAACCAGAACATTAAATCAGGAGATAAAATATATTTATCCACACGTGCACAATAAAGATGAGAAATGTGAAAAGTCTTTGGTTATTAGACCCTGTTTTTATCTCTTCATATTCATAAGCGTTGGTGAATCCCCCTGATGGAGTACACACATTTAATGGATGAAGAGATTAGTGAAGACATGAAGCGTTTCCACACACTGAAATAATTTATCATCACCTACAGCAGACATTGCTTTCCAGTCTACTGATTTTCCTTCCTGTTGCTCGTCATCACTATAATAAGGACAGACGGGTGTAATGAGAACAGGAAGAACTAGTTTTGTACGCAAGCTAGTCACATCTTTTTAAGTCATATCTACGCTCATCACACACGGAAAATTCTTGCAAGATTTCATTGATGTTCATCAGTCGTCATGGGCGAAAGGTCAGTGTGGTGTTGAAGTTTTAAGATTCACAAGCGTTACATTCTTGGAACTAATTTGAGCTCCTGTGTCAGCTTATTCAAGTTGGTTCAGGTGTAGTAGTTCTACAAGATACAGGCACAGCCCTGTCAGTGCTTGTTTTGGAATTGACATGATATTACGTGTGTTTCCATCCACCTGTTTTATGCACATTTTCACTTTCAAATGCTCAACACAATCCTGAAATATAATATAAATATAATATATATATATTATATTTGATGGTCTGCATTTTTTTTTTTTGATTGATTGATTGAATGTTGTCCTGTGCTTCCTGCGAGGCGTTGACATATTATTTGAAATACCTGTTTGGTCATTCCCCACAGGTGCATTCAAAATTACATTAAATAAAAACCTATTATTTGGATGTCATCTGGTTTCACAAGTACTGGTAAATTACAAATGACAGAATTATTTAAAGAAGAACAAAACAGAAATCATCATCATCGTATGAAAAGCGCAATAATTATATTTTAACCATGTTCACTGTCTACCTCGTTATTTTCTGAAAGGGAAAAAGTTGAGTGGAATGGACAAATTTGATATTAAAATCCAGAAACAGGGAAGTTCCAGTCACATACAATGGCTACACTGTTCTTCAGCATGCTAATGAGCAAGCATGAAAAGAGTCCTGACCCTGGATCACAGGAAAGGAAGTCAGTTATTCTGTATTATATTTCTTATAATTAAGGCGAAAATCCACCATTTACAGGAGGCTCTACTGCATATGTGAAAAAAGGATGGCAAAGTTCTCCCATGTGCTCATGGCACATTCTCTGCTTTGGGTCGTCTATTTAATGTCTCTGTTTCTCGCAGCAGTGACAGTGTTTTATGTTGTTTTCCAGTTTCCCATGTGAATATCAGGTGTTTGGCATATATATATGTGACTGTACATGACACTAGTGCAGTTACCTTATGTACTTATATACATGTACTTACCCTATGTATGCTGCAGCTGACTGACCTGAACTCTCTGGTTCTTGTCTAACTATGTGCCCTGAAATATCTGGTAACTATACAACCTGTCCAACCTGTCTTGCGTATGTAAATCAGACTAAAAGGCATGGACAAAACTATGCAAGACATGTAGAACACAATGCTTAAAGCGCAAATAACAGGAGACAAAGATGCCTTGAATGTGTTGTTTTTTTTTTTTTGTCTTTGCTTTCGTACTAGATTGGTTTGCTGCTAATGGATAACCATCACTTCATCACCATGAACTGGGCTTTTTTCCTAAGCCTACTGGCAGGTGAGTCAGATTACATTCTATCAATTTGTCCCTGGCATGACTATACTTCTATATGTATAGCCCCACAAACATCTTTTTGGACATATTTATGGATATAGCATCTAAGCTTCAGCCCCCTGGGTGTTCATTTTTCATGGGAACAGATGACTGACATCTGACAAGTCAAAAAAAACGTCAAGGAGATATATGATTTCTCAGCAATGTATGTAATGTATGTATGTTTTCCTCTCACACAGCTGTCTGCCCACCTCACTTCATGCTGACAGCCACGACTGTGGTTCCTGAAATGAACTCAACAAACGTTTTAACCACAACACTAGAGATCAGCGAATCTTCAACAACTCCACATCTGTCGACACAAAAACCATGGACAACACCAACTCCATCCTTGGAATCAAATGCGTTTTCTTCAACTGGTGTAAAAACGTCCAGCACAGAGAATAAAGCCATGGGAGCTTCAGTATTGCCAGATGTATCTGAAGTCACCAAACAAATATCGGAACCAATGGAGGACAAAAATACCACATCAAAGATGAGTCAAAATATGACCACTGCCACTGAAGGAAAGCCTGTTTCCCACACTGTCCTTGTGACTGCCCCTGATGAATCTACCCAGACCAGTCCATCATCGGATAAAACCACAAGCCAGCCGACTTCAGAATTATTACTGGTGAACACTCCTCTGATGGACAGAGTTGCCCATACTCTGACAGAGTTTAGCTCACCTTTACCAGATTCAACTGTGATGGAAAAAGCAGTATCCAGTGAGACTCTATCAGCATCAGTGCATAAAACTCCAACACAGACCTTGGAAAATCCACACATCGTCTCATCTACACAAAAAACAGAGACAGAAGTGTCAGATTTAAACTCTAGCAATTCTAACAACATAAATGAGGTGGTTACATCACTTAATTCATCAACCCTACCTAGCATCAATGCCATAAATTCAGCATCTGCAACATCAGTTACTTATACATCAGCTGTTATACCAAGTGAAACAGTGACAGAGAAGACCACCCCAGAGAAAGCCATAAGTGAAGCCCAAGTTAACATACAGTCAACCTCAAACATTGTGACAGCAAAAACTGAACCAATAACCTTGGATACCTTAATAAGCAACAGATCGTTGGCTACACAATACATGCCATCCCCTGGAACTGAAGATTCCTCTTCCACAAAGCAAACATCTGCATCACCTGTAACTACATCACAAATGACACCTGATCGATCAACAAAGAGTAGAGCAATGGAATCAGAAACAACAAAGACTGTGGTAACGGCACTACAAACTACAGTGTCAGAATCAACACCATCAAAAATTATTTCAACCCAAACTACATCTTCTGTACCAATACCAGAACAAACAACGATTGATCAACTGAAAGGGAGTACATCAACACAAACTATAGCAACCGCACAATCAGCAACTCCAACAGCAACTACACCACCTGTAACAACCAAATCAGTGACTTCACAAATGTCAACATCAGCATCAACAACAAAAGAAGAATCCACAGCTGCAAAACAGAATACTAAATCAACAGCAAGTCACAGCACACCAACACAAACAGGAACTACAACAAGACAAACTACACAATCAAAATCTGTAGAAGCAGCGCTCACAACAATACCAAAACAATCTAGTGCACACACAACAGAATCAACAGCAACTAAAACTACAGTATCTGTGACAACACCACTACAGAGTACACCATCAGAATCAGGAACAACACCATCACATATTATTTCAACCCAAAGTACATCTTCTGTATCAACACAACAGCAAACTACAACTGGTGAATCAACAAAAAGTAAATCAACACAAACTACAGTAACCACACAATCAGCAACTACACCACCTGTAACAACTAAATCAGTGACTCCACAAATGTCAACATCACAATCAACAACAACAGAAGAATCCACAGCTGCAAAACAGAATACTAAATCAACAGCAAGTCACAGCACACCAACACAAACAGCATCTACAATAACACAAACTACACAATCAACATCTGTAGAAGCAGTGCTCCCAACAATACCAAAACAATCTAGTGCACACACAACAGAATCAGTAGCAACAAAAACTACAGTATCTGTGACAACACCACCACAAACTACAGAATCAGCAAAAACACCATCACAAATTATTTCAACGCAAAGTACATCTTCTGCAATTATATCACGTGAAACTACAACTGATCATTCAACAGAAAGTAGATCAACACAAACTACAGTAACCACACAATCACCAACTCCTGCAGCAACTACACAACCTGTAACAACTAAATCAGTGACTCCACAGATGTCAACATCAGCACCAACAACAAAAGAAGAATCCACAGCTGCAAAACAAAGTGCTAAATCAACAGCAAGTCACAGCACACCAACACAAACAGCATCTACAACAACACAAACTACACAATCAAAATCTGTAGAAGCAGCACTCACAACAATACCAACACAATCTAGTGCACACACAACAGAATCAATAGCAACAAAAACTACAGTATTTGTGACAACACCACCACAAACTACAGCCTCAGAATCAGCAACAACACCATCACAAATTACTTCAACCCAAACTACATCTTCTGTATCAACACAACAGCAAACTACAACTGATCAATCAACACAAACTACAGTAACCACACAATCAGCAACTACACCACGTGTAACAACTAAATCAGTGACTCCACAAACGTCAACATCACAATCAACAACAACAGAAAAATCCACAGCTGCAAAACAGGATACTAAATCAACAGCAAGTCACAGCACACCAACACAAACAGCATCTACAACAACACAAACTACACAATCAACATCTGTAGAAGCAGTGCTCCCAACAATACCAAAACAATCTAGTGCACACACAACAGAATCAGTAGCAACAAAAACTACAGTAACTGTGACAACACCACTACAGAGTACACCATCAGAATCAGCAAAAACACCATCACAAATTATTTCAACGCAAAGTACATCTTCTGCAATTATATCACGTGAAACTACAACTGATCATTCAACAGAAAGTAGATCAACACAAACTACATTAACCACACAATCACCAACTCCTGCAGCAACTACACAACCTGTAACAACTAAATCAGTGACTCCACAAATGTCAACATCAGCACCAACAACAAAAGAAGAATCCACAGCTGCAAAACAAAGTGCTAAATCAACAGCAAGTCACAGCACACCAACACAAACAGCATCTACAACAACACAAACTACACAATCAAAATCTGTAGAAGCAGCACTCACAACAATACCAACACAATCTAGTGCACACACAACAGAATCAATAGCACCAAAAACTACAGTATCTGTGACAACACCACTACAAACTACAGAATCAGCAACAACATCATCACAGATTATTTCAACCCAAACTACATCTTCTGTATCAACACAACAGCAAACTACAACTGATCAATCAACACAAACTACAGTAACCACACAATCAGCAACTACACCACGTGTAACAACTAAATCAGTGACTCCACAAATGTCAACATCACAATCAACAACAACAGAAAAATCCACAGCTGCAAAACAGAATACTAAATCAACAGCAAGTCACAGCACACCAACACAAACAGCATCTACAACAACACAAACTACACAATCAACATCTGTAGAAGCAGTGCTCCCAACAATACCAAAACAATCTAGTGCACACACAACAGAATCAGTAGCAACAAAAACTACAGTAACTGTGACAACACCACTACAGAGTACACCATCAGAATCAGGAACAACACCATCACATATTATTTCAACCCAGAGTACATCTTCTGTATCAACACAACAGCAAACTACAACTAGTGAATCAACAAAAAGTAAATCAACACAAACTACAGTAACCACACAATCAGCAACTACACCACCTGTAACAACTAAATCAGTGACTCCACAAATGTCAACATCACAATCAACAACAAAAGAAGAATCCACAGCTGCAAAACAGAATACTAAATCAACAGCAAGTCACAGCACACCAACACAAACAGGATCTACAACAACACAAACTACACAATCAACATCTGTAGAAGCAGTGCTCCCAACAATACCAAAACAATCTAGTGCACACACAACAGAATCAGTAGCAACAAAAACTACAGTAACTGTGACAACACCACTACAGAGTACACCATCAGAATCAGCAAAAACACCATCACAAATTATTTCAACGCAAAGTACATCTTCTGCAATTATATCACGTGAAACTACAACTGATCATTCAACAGAAAGTAGATCAACACAAACTACAGTAACCACACAATCACCAACTCCTGCAGCAACTACACAACCTGTAACAACTAAATCAGTGACTCCACAAATGTCAACATCAGCACCAACAACAAAAGAAGAATCCACAGCTGCAAAACAAAGTGCTAAATCAACAGCAAGTCACAGCACACCAACACAAACAGCATCTACAACAACACAAACTACACAATCAAAATCTGTAGAAGCAGCACTCACAACAATACCAACACAATCTAGTGCACACACAACAGAATCAATAGCACCAAAAACTACAGTATCTGTGACAACACCACTACAAACTACAGAATCAGCAACAACATCATCACAGATTATTTCAACCCAAACTACATCTTCTGTATCAACACAACAGCAAACTACAACTGGTGAATCAACAAAAAGTAAATCAACACAAACTACAGTAACCACAAAATCAGCAACTACACCACCTGTAACAACTAAATCAGTGACTCCACAAATGTCAACATCACAATCAACAACAAAAGAAGAATCCACAGCTGCAAAACAGAATACTAAATCAACAGCAAGTCACAGCACACCAACACAAACAGCATCTACAACAACACAAACTACACAATCAACATCTGTAGAAGCAGTGCTCCCAACAATACCAAAACAATCTAGTGCACACACAACAGAATCAACAGCAACAAAAACTACAGTATCTGTGACAACACCACCACAAACTACAGCCTCAGAATCAGCAAAAACACCATCACAAATTATTTCAACCCAAACTACATCTTCTGTATCAACACAACAGCAAACTACAACTGATCAATCAACACAAACTACAGTAACCACACAATCAGCAACTACACCACCTGTAACAACTAAATCAGTGACTCCACAAATGTCAACATCACAATCAACAACAAAAGAAGAATCCACAGCTGCAAAACAGAATACTAAATCAACAGCAAGTCACAGCACACCAACACAAACAGGATCTACAACAACACAAACTACACAATCAACATCTGTAGAAGCAGTGCTCCCAACAATACCAAAACAATCTAGTGCACACACAACAGAATCAGTAGCAACAAAAACTACAGTAACTGTGACAACACCACTACAGAGTACACCATCAGAATCAGCAAAAACACCATCACAAATTATTTCAACGCAAAGTACATCTTCTGCAATTATATCACGTGAAACTACAACTGATCATTCAACAGAAAGTAGATCAACACAAACTACAGTAACCACACAATCACCAACTCCTGCAGCAACTACACAACCTGTAACAACTAAATCAGTGACTCCACAAATGTCAACATCAGCACCAACAACAAAAGAAGAATCCACAGCTGCAAAACAAAGTGCTAAATCAACAGCAAGTCACAGCACACCAACACAAACAGCATCTACAACAACACAAACTACACAATCAAAATCTGTAGAAGCAGCACTCACAACAATACCAACACAATCTAGTGCACACACAACAGAATCAATAGCACCAAAAACTACAGTATCTGTGACAACACCACTACAAACTACAGAATCAGCAACAACATCATCACAGATTATTTCAACCCAAACTACATCTTCTGTATCAACACAACAGCAAACTACAACTGGTGAATCAACAAAAAGTAAATCAACACAAACTACAGTAACCACAAAATCAGCAACTACACCACCTGTAACAACTAAATCAGTGACTCCACAAATGTCAACATCACAATCAACAACAAAAGAAGAATCCACAGCTGCAAAACAGAATACTAAATCAACAGCAAGTCACAGCACACCAACACAAACAGCATCTACAACAACACAAACTACACAATCAACATCTGTAGAAGCAGTGCTCCCAACAATACCAAAACAATCTAGTGCACACACAACAGAATCAACAGCAACAAAAACTACAGTAACTGTGACAACACCACCACAAACTACAGCCTCAGAATCAGCAAAAACACCATCACAAATTATTTCAACCCAAACTACATCTTCTGTATCAACACAACAGCAAACTACAACTGATCAATCAACACAAACTACAGTAACCACACAATCAGCAACTACACCACGTGTAACAACTAAATCAGTGACTCCACAAATGTCAACATCACAATCAACAACAACAGAAAAATCCACAGCTGCAAAACAGAATACTAAATCAACAGCAAGTCACAGCACACCAACACAAACAGCATCTACAACAACACAAACTACACAATCAACATCTGTAGAAGCAGTGCTCCCAACAATACCAAAACAATCTAGTGCACACACAACAGAATCAGTAGCAACAAAAACTACAGTAACTGTGACAACACCACTACAGAGTACACCATCAGAATCAGGAACAACACCATCACATATTATTTCAACCCAGAGTACATCTTCTGTATCAACACAACAGCAAACTACAACTAGTGAATCAACAAAAAGTAAATCAACACAAACTACAGTAACCACACAATCAGCAACTACACCACCTGTAACAACTAAATCAGTGACTCCACAAATGTCAACATCACAATCAACAACAAAAGAAGAATCCACAGCTGCAAAACAGAATACTAAATCAACAGCAAGTCACAGCACACCAACACAAACAGGATCTACAACAACACAAACTACACAATCAACATCTGTAGAAGCAGTGCTCCCAACAATACCAAAACAATCTAGTGCACACACAACAGAATCAGTAGCAACAAAAACTACAGTAACTGTGACAACACCACTACAGAGTACACCATCAGAATCAGCAAAAACACCATCACAAATTATTTCAACGCAAAGTACATCTTCTGCAATTATATCACGTGAAACTACAACTGATCATTCAACAGAAAGTAGATCAACACAAACTACAGTAACCACACAATCACCAACTCCTGCAGCAACTACACAACCTGTAACAACTAAATCAGTGACTCCACAAATGTCAACATCAGCACCAACAACAAAAGAAGAATCCACAGCTGCAAAACAAAGTGCTAAATCAACAGCAAGTCACAGCACACCAACACAAACAGCATCTACAACAACACAAACTACACAATCAAAATCTGTAGAAGCAGCACTCACAACAATACCAACACAATCTAGTGCACACAGAACAGAATCAATAGCACCAAAAACTACAGTATCTGTGACAACACCACTACAAACTACAGAATCAGCAACAACATCATCACAGATTATTTCAACCCAAACTACATCTTCTGTATCAACACAACAGCAAACTACAACTGGTGAATCAACAAAAAGTAAATCAACACAAACTACAGTAACCACAAAATCAGCAACTACACCACCTGTAACAACTAAATCAGTGACTCCACAAATGTCAACATCACAATCAACAACAAAAGAAGAATCCACAGCTGCAAAACAGAATACTAAATCAACAGCAAGTCACAGCACACCAACACAAACAGCATCTACAACAACACAAACTACACAATCAACATCTGTAGAAGCAGTGCTCCCAACAATACCAAAACAATCTAGTGCACACACAACAGAATCAACAGCAACAAAAACTACAGTAACTGTGACAACACCACCACAAACTACAGCCTCAGAATCAGCAAAAACACCATCACAAATTATTTCAACCCAAACTACATCTTCTGTATCAACACAACAGCAAACTACAACTGATCAATCAACACAAACTACAGTAACCACACAATCAGCAACTACACCACCTGTAACAACTAAATCAGTGACTCCACAAATGTCAACATCACAATCAACAACAACAGAAAAATCCACAGCTGCAAAACAGAATACTGAATCAACAGCAAGTCACAGCACACCAACACAAACAGGAACTACAATAACACAAACTACACAATCAACATCTGTAGAAGCAGTGCTCCCAACAATACCAAAACAATCTAGTGCACACACAACAGAATCAGTAGCAACAAAAACTACAGTAACTGTGACAACACCACTACAGAGTACACCATCAGAATCAGGAACAACACCATCACATATTATTTCAACCCAAAGTACATCTTCTGTATCAACACAACAGCAAACTACAACTGGTGAATCAACAAAAAGTAAATCAACACAAACTACAGTAACCACACAATCAGCAACTACACCACCTGTAACAACTAAATCAGTGACTCCACAAATGTCAACATCACAATCAACAACAACAGAAGAATCCACAGCTGCAAAACAGAATACTAAATCAACAGCAAGTCACAGCACACCAACACAAACAGCATCTACAACAACACAAACTACACAATCAACATCTGTAGAAGCAGTGCTCCCAACAATACCAAAACAATCTAGTGCACACACAACAGAATCAACAGCAACAAAAACTACAGTATCTGTGACAACACCACCACAAACTACAGCCTCAGAATCAGCAAAAACACCATCACAAATTATTTCAACCCAAACTACATCTTCTGTATCAACACAACAGCAAACTACAACTGATCAATCAACACAAACTACAGTAACCACACAATCAGCAACTACACCACCTGTAACAACTAAATCAGTGACTCCACAAATGTCAACATCACAATCAACAACAACAGAAAAATCCACAGCTGCAAAACAGAATACTGAATCAACAGCAAGTCACAGCACACCAACACAAACAGGAACTACAATAACACAAACTACACAATCAACATCTGTAGAAGCAGTGCTCCCAACAATACCAAAACAATCTAGTGCACACACAACAGAATCAGTAGCAACAAAAACTACAGTAACTGTGACAACACCACTACAGAGTACACCATCAGAATCAGGAACAACACCATCACATATTATTTCAACCCAAAGTACATCTTCTGTATCAACACAACAGCAAACTACAACTGGTGAATCAACAAAAAGTAAATCAACACAAACTACAGTAACCACACAATCAGCAACTACACCACCTGTAACAACTAAATCAGTGACTCCACAAATGTCAACATCACAATCAACAACAACAGAAGAATCCACAGCTGCAAAACAGAATACTAAATCAACAGCAAGTCACAGCACACCAACACAAACAGGAACTACAATAACACAAACTACACAATCAACATCTGTAGAAGCAGTGCTCCCAACAATACCAAAACAATCTAGTGCACACACAACAGAATCAGTAGCAACAAAAACTACAGTAACTGTGACAACACCACTACAGAGTACACCATCAGAATCAGGAACAACACCATCACATATTATTTCAACCCAAAGTACATCTTCTGTATCAACACAACAGCAAACTACAACTGGTGAATCAACAAAAAGTAAATCAACACAAACTACAGTAACCACACAATCAGCAACTACACCACCTGTAACAACTAAATCAGTGACTCCACAAATGTCAACATCACAATCAACAACAACAGAAGAATCCACAGCTGCAAAACAGAATACTAAATCAACAGCAAGTCACAGCACACCAACACAAACAGCATCTACAATAACACAAACTACACAATCAACATCTGTAGAAGCAGTGCTCCCAACAATACCAAAACAATCTAGTGCACACACAACAGAATCAGTAGCAACAAAAACTACAGTATCTGTGACAACACCACCACAAACTACAGAATCAGCAAAAACACCATCACAAATTATTTCAACGCAAAGTACATCTTCTGCAATTATATCACGTGAAACTACAACTGATCAATCAACAGAAAGTAGATCAACACAAACTACAGTAACCACACAATCACCAACTCCTGCAGCAACTACACAACCTGTAACAACTAAATCAGTGACTCCACAAATGTCAACATCAGCACCAACAACAAAAGAAGAATCCACAGCTGCAAAACAAAGTGCTAAATCAACAGCAAGTCACAGCACACCAACACAAACAGCATCTACAACAACACAAACTACACAATCAAAATCTGTAGAAGCAGCGCTCACAACAATACCAACACAATCTAGTGCACACACAACAGAATCAATAGCAACAAAAACTACAGTATTTGTGACAACACCACCACAAACTACAGCCTCAGAATCAGCAACACCATCACAAATTACTTCAACCCAAACTACATCTTCTGTATCAACACAACAGCAAACTACAACTGATCAATCAACACAAACTACAGTAACCACACAATCAGCAACTACACCACGTGTAACAACTAAATCAGTGACTCCACAAACGTCAACATCACAATCAACAACAACAGAAAAATCCACAGCTGCAAAACAGGATACTAAATCAACAGCAAGTCACAGCACACCAACACAAACAGCATCTACAACAACACAAACTACACAATCAAAATCTGTAGAAGCAGCGCTCACAACAATACCAACACAATCTAGTGCACACACAACAGAATCAATAGCAACAAAAACTACAGTATTTGTGACAACACCACCACAAACTACAGCCTCAGAATCAGCAACAACACCATCACAAATTACTTCAACCCAAACTACATCTTCTGTATCAACACAACAGCAAACTACAACTGATCAATCAACACAAACTACAGTAACCACACAATCAGCAACTACACCACGTGTAACAACTAAATCAGTGACTCCACAAATGTCAACATCACAATCAACAACAACAGAAGAATCCACAGCTGCAAAACAGAATACTAAATCAACAGCAAGTCACAGCACACCAACACAAACAGCATCTACAACAACACAAACTACACAATCAACATCTGTAGAAGCAGTGCTCCCAACAATACCAAAACAATCTAGTGCACACACAACAGAATCAGTAGCAACAAAAACTACAGTAACTGTGACAACACCACTACAGAGTACACCATCAGAATCAGCAAAAACACCATCACAAATTATTTCAACGCAAAGTACATCTTCTGCAATTATATCACGTGAAACTACAACTGATCATTCAACAGAAAGTAGATCAACACAAACTACAGTAACCACACAATCACCAACTCCTGCAGCAACTACACAACCTGTAACAACTAAATCAGTGACTCCACAAATGTCAACATCAGCACCAACAACAAAAGAAGAATCCACAGCTGCAAAACAAAGTGCTAAATCAACAGCAAGTCACAGCACACCAACACAAACAGCATCTACAACAACACAAACTACACAATCAAAATCTGTAGAAGCAGCACTCACAACAATACCAACACAATCTAGTGCACACACAACAGAATCAATAGCACCAAAAACTACAGTATCTGTGACAACACCACTACAAACTACAGAATCAGCAACAACATCATCACAGATTATTTCAACCCAAACTACATCTTCTGTATCAACACAACAGCAAACTACAACTGGTGAATCAACAAAAAGTAAATCAACACAAACTACAGTAACCACAAAATCAGCAACTACACCACGTGTAACAACTAAATCAGTGACTCCACAAATGTCAACATCACAATCAACAACAAAAGAAGAATCCACAGCTGCAAAACAGAATACTAAATCAACAGCAAGTCACAGCACACCAACACAAACAGCATCTACAACAACACAAACTACACAATCAACATCTGTAGAAGCAGTGCTCCCAACAATACCAAAACAATCTAGTGCACACACAACAGAATCAACAGCAACAAAAACTACAGTATCTGTGACAACACCACCACAAACTACAGCCTCAGAATCAGCAAAAACACCATCACAAATTATTTCAACCCAAACTACATCTTCTGTATCAACACAACAGCAAACTACAACTGATCAATCAACACAAACTACAGTAACCACACAATCAGCAACTACACCACGTGTAACAACTAAATCAGTGACTCCACAAATGTCAACATCACAATCAACAACAACAGAAAAATCCACAGCTGCAAAACAGAATACTAAATCAACAGCAAGTCACAGCACACCAACACAAACAGCATCTACAACAACACAAACTACACAATCAAAATCTGTAGAAGCAGCGCTCACAACAATACCAACACAATCTAGTGCACACACAACAGAAAAAACACCAGAGGTTTCCACCAATTCGAGTCGTCTTCAGTCATTTTCCTCACAGCCATCAACCCTCAATCCTACCAATGGCAACAGAACACAGCAGAAGGTGGACCATACCTCTGTCCCTCCTAGAGGAAACGTAGTGTTTTTCAAAAATACCCCCAAAATTGCAGCTGTGAGGCCCCTTGTCTTTGATTACCCAACTGTGGTCCGGGTCACATTCACTGTTTCAAATACCACCATCAAGGAGCAACAGAAGACGCAACAAAACAATCAAACTACAGTATTTGTGACAACACCACCACAAAGTACAGCCTCAGAATCAGCAACAACACCATCACAAATTACTTCAACCCAAACTACATCTTCTGTATCAACACAACAGCAAACTACAACTGATCAATCAACACAAACTACAGTAACCACACAATCAGCAACTACACCACCTGTAACAACTAAATCAGTGACTCCACAAATGTCAACATCACAATCAACAACAACAGAAGAATCCACAGCTGCAAAACAGAATACTAAATCAACAGCAAGTCACAGCACACCAACACAAACAGCATCTACAACAACACAAACTACACAATCAAAATCTGTAGAAGCAGCGCTCACAATACCAACACAATCTAGTGCACACACAACAGAATCAACAGCAACTAAAACTACAGTATCTTTGACAACACCACCACAAACTACAGAATCAGCAAAAACACCATCACAAATTATTTCAACGCAAAGTACATCTTCTGCAATTATATCACGTGAAACTACAACTGATCAATCAACAGAAAGTAGATCAACACAAACTACAGTAACCACACAATCACCAACTCCTGCAGCAACTACACAACCTGTAACAACTAAATCAGTGACTCCACAAATGTCAACATCAGCACCAACAACAAAAGAAGAATCCACAGCTGCAAAACAAAGTGCTAAATCAACAGCAAGTCACAGCACACCAACACAAACAGCATCTACAACAACACAAACTACACAATCAAAATCTGTAGAAGCAGCACTCACAACAATACCAACACAATCTAGTGCACACACAACAGAATCAATAGCAACAAAAACTACAGTATTTGTGACAACACCACCACAAACTACAGCCTCAGAATCAGCAACAACACCATCACAAATTACATCAACCCAAACTACATCTTCTGTATCAACACAACAGCAAACTACAACTGATCAATCAACACAAACTACAGTAACCACACAATCAGCAACTACACCACCTGTAACAACTAAATCAGTGACTCCACAAATGTCAACATCACAATCAACAACAACAGAAGAATCCACAGCTGCAAAACAGAATACTAAATCAACAGCAAGTCACAGCACACCAACACAAACAGGATCTACAACAACACAAACTACACAATCAAAATCTGTACAAGCAGCTCTCACAACAATACCAACACAATCTAGTGCACACACAACAGAAAAAACACTAGAGGTTTCCACCAATTCGAGTCCTCTTCAGTCATTTTCCTCACAGCCATCAACCCTCAATCCTGCCTATGGCAACAGAACACAGCAGAAGGTGGACCATACCTCTGTCCCTCCTAGAGGAAACGTAGTGTTTTTCAAAAATACCCCCAAAATTGCAGCTGTGAGGCCCCTTGTCTTTGATTACCCAACTGTGGTCCGGGTCACATTCACTGTTTCAAATACCACCATCAAGGAGCAACAGAAGACGCAACAAAACAATCAAATTGAGGTAATTACAAACATTTTTAAGGAATTGTTTAGGAAGAGTTAGATGAGGTGATTGATAGCAATTTTATGTGTACAGTAAATATGAGAAAGACTGGCTGTTTCCTTTGGTCAGACCTAGACTCAGTCTTTCCCTCTGTTTCTAGTCTTTTTGGTCATCTTAACTATCTGGTTTCTTGCTGTTTCATATTTATTGTCCATATATATAAGTGGTAACAGTCTTTAACCCTTGATAGCTCTTAAGGAATATTCTTGGTGTATACATCCACATTTACAAACCATTACAAAATCCTGAATTGACAGTGTCAAGATCTTCTCTGCACTTATGAATCTCTCTTTGCATTTTATAGATTCCCACACCATAAGTGTGAATTAAACAATAAAGGCTCACCAGTCTGACTGATGATGAACTGAAAACATTCTTCAGTGAACCTACACCCTTCAGTGTATGCCTACAACAACAACAGCAACAGCGAGAGAAGTCTTTGTTCCTGGGCTGCACTGCCATTCCAGTTCACACAAAGTCTCGTGCGGCTTTGGTTGAACATACTGTCAAAATCAGCTTTGCACTGAGCAGACTCATTGATGACAGTGGATTAGGTTTGTCTGTTGAACTGAACTAACATCCAAGATCCTGGGCTGAATAGAATGACACAGCACCTCATCCACGGACTCCACTGAGTCAAACCATAAAATAATATATTCTATTAAACACTGAGGAGGCTCTGATTTCTGCTGTTTTACTTAAAGTGACTTGAACCTTTCTTTCACTGAGAACATAGCAGCATATCATGGCATAGCAACATAACAACCCCGCAGAGAGCATGCTGTAGCAGGTTTGATGCTAAATTCACGTTTATGAATGAAGAAAATGACTATATGACCACATGTTCCTGATATGACAAATCTGCACAAGTCTTGCCAGTTTAGAAATGTGTGACACACCATCTCTCTGCTTATTCACCATGAAGAAGCATCTGGAGCTTCTTCCAGCACTGTCTGTTTTCTTTATATAATCGTGCATAACTGTATTATGTGAGATTTTTTTTTTCAACAATGATCAGAATATAAAATCTTTGAAAAAAAATATTTTGTGTCTCTTGTGATGTTTTGTAATGTTGGTGGAAAGAGAGAGAGAGGGAGAGGCTGTCTCCTCAGTCTTTCTTACATCAGTGAATAAGATTTGTTCAGGACAAGAGATGGGAGTGTTGCATTGTTCATGCTACGTTAGACAACCAGTCTGACAATAGAGTTATTTTTAAGTGACAGTGCAGCTCTCATGACACAGTTGTCTGCGTCTGTAGTTTAGCATATTATTATTATAGTCCGTTTTTTGTTGCACCCTATTTTGTTGTTGTAACCTCTTGTTGTTGAACTCAAATCATTTTTTTTCCGACGTAGTGAAGTACTGGAGTGACGCATGACTTCTTCTTCTTCCTTGTGTTCTTAGGGTTGTTGACATCCTTATACTTGCATTACTGCCCCCTTGTGGCTTTACTCATCTACTGTCTCCTATCCTGGCTTCCACTTATCCAAGCCTCTGTAGACCTAAAATCATTGCCTCATGACTTCATGACTTTCTATATATATTTATTTCTTATTTGTGAATAATTTATTATCAAACTTGAGCTACTGTGACAGTTGAATTTCCCTGGTGTGGGATCCATCTTATCTTAAAGCCACGGGAGCTTCAGTAATGGCAAATATATCTGAAGTCAATCAACAAACCCCAGAGCCGATGGAGGACAAAAATGTCACGTCAAAATCAGAATATGACCGCTGCCACTGAAGTAAAACCTGTGGTAAACCAAAATTAACCTTTTATTCTCTATTTTATTATTATTTTATTCTTTATCCACAGAAGTGTGTCAGGATACACAACACAACTCATTTAGTCTTGACCACATTTAACTCCAGCCAACCTCTGACAATGATAGTTCATCTTTACTAGATTCGACTGTGATGGAAAAAGTGGTATCCGATGAGACCATGTCAACATCAGCATGTTATTCCAAAACTGACAACCATTGTAACACACATACTTTGTGTATTTATTTACAGAAATATTTCTGAGCGCAATGCCAGCCACACCTAAGGCTTTGGACGTCACAGCTCGAAATAAACCAACCAATCTGTCACATGTAATGAGAACCGATCCTATTGTAAATGCGTCATTTAAAAACAGAGACAGAGGAGTTAAATTTAAACTAGCAACAGTTCAAACAATCTAACTGAAGTCATCAAACTTCTACATCGACTGGAATGCAATCATATTCAGTTCCTATTCAGTATTCAGGAGCCTCTGATGTCTTATGCTGTATTATTTATTAGCACTTGATCAAGCAGAATTAGAGACATTCTCATAAAGCATCAGAAGTGCCTGAGTCGGTCTCACATTCTGCCCAACTCATGCTGGTGGATAGACTTTAAACCCCGAGATAACATCACAAACACTATATGCCCTGAATTAGGTAAAAGAGAATGCTTTTACCAAGGATGGTGTCTTCGTCAACATGATTAAGTCTGGAGACACAGATGTCTGTTTACACAGATTGGAATGTCAGTGGCAAGCTGTCTATTATGTCTAAGCATGCAGCACCAGAGTCCTTCGACCCTGACCACAACAGTGTTGAGATAGGACGGCCCCTGCTACTGCCAGCCAAAGACAAACAACTAATACTGCTGAGGACCTCAAGGCCCACATGCGGCTTCATGTAACCTTGTATAATATCTGTATGTTTGTGCTTTTATTGTATTCCATTTAAAAGTATGTATGTGTCACTCAGAACACTACAAGAATAGAAAATTCCATAACACCTATGAGCACAAAAGGTCGACAGACACCAACACAAACCAGTCCACCAATAACAGAATCATCAACAGCAGAGGTGACCACAGTTTTCTTCAGTCTTTGTTCATTTTTCCTCAGATGCATCAACCCCCCACCGTGCCAACCTGCCTCTCACCGTGGCAAGAAAATCTAATGCCTGTGAAATTTATGCCACGTTCCACCCTCAGCTAGTGTCCATCTGACAGTTCAATTATTTATTTTATTTATTTATGTGGCATCACTGAGGTTTTTCACACTCAGCGTTTGCTTAGCTCAGCTGTCCTTTGACGTTGTGCAGTGTTGACCCGACCTGTTAATTAGTTTAGATAGCTGTGAAGTGAACAGTGTACAGTCACAAATAGATTTATGACCTAAAAACATCATAAAAAAACAAGGGTTTTTAAAGTACGCTAGACACTGAATGGGATCCAAAAATAACACTACAAGTCCCACCCTTAAAAATCTTATGTGATAACAATCCTTTTTATCACATTTTTTTTCCCCTTGAGTTTGTTGATTTTACTTACTTAATCTTTCATGATCTCATTTAGCACAATCGGTGCTTATTTTTTCTTTCTCTGTTCAACTGTTCAACTTTTCGAATCTTTTAAAACCAACACAGTACCAAGATAATATTCATGCCAATATATGCTGTGTCGTGTTTTGTGTTTACGTTTCTTGTCTTCAGTTACATAAAGTGTAGTCACCCGTGATGGCACTGGTCCTAAATAAAGAAGTGCCAGCCATAAAAGTGTCATTAGCTTAATGTCAGAATTACTGGAAGTGACACTACCCGAGGGAGGCATCTTTGGGTTTAGTAACCAGTTGTGTAATAGATCTATTGTCCATAACTGGAATTCAGAAGGAAGGTATTTTTATGACAAGACAGGAAGAAAGACAACAAAAAGAAGGGTGTATACTAAGATCAAATCAAGAAACTGACAAAGGAATGTGTCACAGCCTATTTTTTCTGATTTATTGTCATTCAACATGTCTGAATAATATATCTATGAGTCACAGCATGCATTGGCAAAGGCTATATAAAGGCTTTAACAGATGAAGACTGCCACAAAAGGTGTCATATCTTCTATGTCACAAAGGTACAACGGATTAAGGAAATACTGATTGAATTTTTCCAAAAACTTTAAGAAATCAACACGCCATCAAAGAAGGCGATATTTCTAGTAACAACCTGTAGTATTTATTTCATCTTCTTCTATTTTGGGTAAGTTAATCTTTAAAATTTTATGTCTCTATACCTTTGTATTAAATAAAATGTAAACTGCACATTTGTTGCTGTTTTTTAAGCTCTAGCTCTAGTGGATTAAAATTTTAGATTTCTCAATGATTCTTTTGGAACAGATTTAAGGAATTGTTTGACACCATTTGGCAAGTAGGGTCTATATAGGGTCTATATATAAATATAAGTCATTTTGTGGCAAATTGTAATAACAACAATAATAGTAACTATAAAAACCCAAGTAGGATTGAAATATTGTTACTATTAAACTTGGCATGGGATGTGTATAATCAACCTATAGCAGCAGATGGCTTTCCCATGTGTAACTGGAGTTCCATCAGATGCCATAGCATGTTGTTAGAATGCAGGCATTACGCTTTTTCATTGATGCTATTCTCTCATAGCTTGGCACCACAGTGATGCCCTTATAATTACTCTCCTTTCACAAAATAATAGTTACCTTGAAGAGGTATGATGGTGTGTTATCACTGACCTAATAGAGACAGCAAATTTCTACCTAGTCTGTAGCTAAACATTTGAAAAGGAATGGGTGATAAAAGAAGCTAAGAAAAGAAAAGGAGAACAAGTGAAAAGGTGCCGTACAAGAGTAAATTTAGGACTGGCTTTTAGACTTGTCAAATATCAGATATGCTAGTATACAGTTATTGTCCTGTGACAAATCAGATGTTGGCTTTGTGTGCTTTTGGTTTTTATTCAACATAAAATATTTTCCAGATTAAGATTACTTTTAAGATCAAGCTAGGCTGCATTATAATTATGACACAAATTGCTGATTTTTACAAGTGTGAATTTAGAAGACCAAATTGCTATACCATTTGTATTACTATGCTATAATAACAATTCTAATATTGCAGTACAAATATTAATCGAACTTTTTTCATCTCCATTTTGAATTATGCTACTCCGAACTGTATTAGGATAAATCCCTTTCACTTTGACATTAAAAATGCAGTGTGGTTTCTTTTTGTAATTTCAAACTTAATATTTAGTCATTTCTAAACTTCTGGGTAACATCTTCAAGAAGAATGATTGCTATTAAGACAGCAAATTCTTAATGACACTTCTAATGACTAACATAAAAAATTAAAAATAGATCTTTTGAAAGATATTTGCTACTTCAATGTGTTTACTGAGGGTAGATAACTGTACTGTCAATTTTTGCAGTTTCCAAAGCAGAAAATGGACATTGGACGAATCATAGCAGTTTCTCTGATACTTACAGGTAAGTTACTGATAACTGTAATATAAAGTGAAGATGTTAACAGTGCTCTAAGAATGTGATTTTGAATGTTAGACATTGATGTGTTTGTTGCTAATACCATTACAGTTTATATTGCACCTGGTAAATTAGAAACAACCAGTCCGTCGACTACAACTGGTGCATCAACAACAACAGGTGCATCAACTACAGCAGGAGAATCAACAACAACAGGAGCATCAACTACAACTGGTGCATCGACTACAACCAGTGCATCAACAACAACCGGCGCATCAACAACAACTGCTGAATCAACAACAACCGGTGCATCAACTACAACCAGTGCATCAACAACAACTGGAGAATCCACGACAACAGGTGCATCAACAACAACTGCTGAATCCACAACAACCAGTGCATCAACTACAACCGATGTGTCAACTACAACCGGCGCATCAACAACAACTGGTGCATCAACAACAACCGGTGCATCAACTACAACCAGTGCATCAACAACAACTGGGGAATCCACAACAACAGGTGCATCAACTACAACGGGTGCATCGAGTACAACCAGTGCATCAACAACAACCGGTGCATCGACTACAACCAGTGCACCAACAACAACTGCTGAATCCACAACATCCAGCGCAACAACTACAACCGGTGCATCAACTACAACCAGTGCATCAACAACAACTGGAGAATCCACGACAACAGGTGCATCAACAACAACTGCTGAATCCACAACAACCAGTGCATCAACTACAACCGATGTGTCAACTACAACCGGCGCATCAACAACAAGTGGTGCATCAACAACAACCGGTGCATCAACTACAACCAGTGCATCAACAACAACTGGGGAATCCACAACAACAGGTGCATCAACTACAACCGGTGCATCGAGTACAACCAGTGCATCAACAACAACCGGTGCATCGACTACAACTGGTGCATCAACAACAACCGGCGCATCAACAACAACTGCTGAATCAACAACAACCGGTGCATCGACTACAACCAGTGCACCAACAACAACTGCTGAATCCACAACATCCAGCGCAACAACTACAACCGGTGCATCAACTACAACCAGTGCATCAACAACAACTGGAGAATCCACGACAACAGGTGCATCAACAACAACTGCTGAATCCACAACAACCAGTGCATCAACTACAACCGATGTGTCAACTACAACCGGCGCATCAACAACAACTGGTGCATCAACAACAACCGGTGCATCAACTACAACCAGTGCATCAACAACAACTGGGGAATCCACAACAACAGGTGCATCAACTACAACGGGTGCATCGAGTACAACCAGTGCATCAACAACAACCGGTGCATCGACTACAACCAGTGCACCAACAACAACTGCTGAATCCACAACATCCAGCGCAACAACTACAACCGGTGCATCAACTACAACCAGTGCATCAACAACAACTGGAGAATCCACGACAACAGGTGCATCAACAACAACTGCTGAATCCACAACAACCAGTGCATCAACTACAACCGATGTGTCAACTACAACCGGCGCATCAACAACAACTGGTGCATCAACAACAACCGGTGCATCAACTACAACCAGTGCATCAACAACAACTGGGGAATCCACAACAACAGGTGCATCAACTACAACCGGTGCATCGAGTACAACCAGTGCATCAACAACAACCGGTGCATCGACTACAACCAGCGCATCAACAACAACTGGCGCATCAACTACAACCGGTGCATCAACGACAACAGGAGAATCAACAACAACAGGTGCATCAACTACAGCTGGTGCATCGACTACAACCAGTGCATCAACAACAACAGGAGAATCAACAACAACAGGTGCATCAACAACAACTGCTGAATCCACTACAACCGGTGCATCGACTACAACCAGCCCGCCAACAACAACTGGCGCATCGACTACAATCAGCGCATCAACAACAACTGGCGCATCAACTACAACCGGTGCATCAACTACAACCAGTGCATCAACAACAACCGGTGCATCAACGACAACAGGAGAATCAACAACAACAGGTGCATCAACTACAACTGGTGCATCGACTACAACCAGTGCATCAACAACAACCAGTGCATCAACGACAACAGGAGAATCAACAACAACAGGTGCATCAACTACAACTGGTGCATCGACTACAACCAGTGCATCAACAACAACCGGCGCATCAACAACAACTGCTGAATCCACAACATCCAGCGCAACAACTACAACCGGTGCATCAACTACAACCAGTGCATCAACAACAACTGGAGAATCCACGACAACAGGTGCATCAACTACAACTGGTGCATCGACTACAACCAGTGCATCAACAACAACCGGCGCATCAACAACAACTGCTGAATCAACAACAACCGGTGCATCGACTACAACCAGTGCACCAACAATAACTGCTGAATCCACAACATCCAGCGCAACAACTACAACCGGTGCATCAACTACAACCAGTGCATCAACAACAACTGGAGAATCCACGACAACAGGTGCATCAACAACAACTGCTGAATCCACAACAACCAGTGCATCAACTACAACCGATGTGTCAACTACAACCGGCGCATCAACAACAACTGGTGCATCAACAACAACTGGGGAGTCCACAACAACCGGTGCATCAACTACAACCAGTGCATCAACAACAACTGGGGAATCCACAACAACAGGTGCATCAACTACAACCGGTGCATCGAGTACAACCAGTGCATCAACAACAACCGGTGCATCGACTACAACCAGCGCATCAACAACAACTGGCGCATCAACTACAACCGGTGCATCAACGACAACAGGAGAATCAACAACAACAGGTGCATCAACTACAGCTGGTGCATCGACTACAACCAGTGCATCAACAACAACAGGAGAATCAACAACAACAGGTGCATCAACAACAACTGCTGAATCCACTACAACCGGTGCATCGACTACAACCAGCCCGCCAACAACAACTGGCGCATCGACTACAATCAGCGCATCAACAACAACTGGCGCATCAACTACAACCGGTGCATCAACTACAACCAGTGCATCAACAACAACCGGTGCATCAACGACAACAGGAGAATCAACAACAACAGGTGCATCAACTACAACTGGTGCATCGACTACAACCAGTGCATCAACAACAACCGGTGCATCAACAACAACAGGTGCATCGACAACAACTGCTGAATCCACTACAACCGGCGCATCGACTACAACCAGCGCATCAACAACAACTGGCGCATCAACTACAACCAGTGCATCAACAACAACAGGAGAATCAACAACAACAGGTGCATCGACAACAACTGCTGAATCCACTACAACCGGTGCATCAACGACAACAGGAGAATCAACAACAACAGGTGCATCAACTACAGCTGGTGCATCGACTACAACCAGTGCATCAACAACAACAGGAGAATCAACAACAACAGGTGCATCAACAACAACTGCTGAATCCACTACAACCGGTGCATCGACTACAACCAGCCCGCCAACAACAACTGGCGCATCGACTACAATCAGCGCATCAACAACAACTGGCGCATCAACTACAACTGGTGCATCAACTACAACCAGTGCATCAACAACAACCGGTGCATCAACGACAACAGGAGAATCAACAACAACAGGTGCATCAACTACAACTGGTGCATCGACTACAACCAGTGCATCAACAACAACCGGTGCATCAACAACAACAGGTGCATCGACAACAACTGCTGAATCCACTACAACCGGCGCATCGACTACAACCAGCGCATCAACAACAACTGGCGCATCAACTACAACCAGTGCATCAACAACAACAGGAGAATCAACAACAACAGGTGCATCGACAACAACTGCTGAATCCACTACAACCGGTGCATCGACTACAACCAGCGCATCAACAACAACCGGCGCATCAACTACAACCGGTGCATCAACTACAACCGGTGCATCAACGACAACAGGAGAATCAACAACAACAGGTGCATCGACTACAACTGGTGCATCGACTACAACCAGTGCATCAACAACAACTGGGGAGTCCACAACAACCGGTGCATCAACTACAACCAGTGCATCAACAACAACTGGGGAATCCACAACAACAGGTGCATCAACAACAACTAGTGCATCGACTACAACCAGTGCATCGACTACAACCGGTGCATCAACAACAATCAGTACATCTACAACAACCAGTGCATCAACAACAACCGATGTGTCAACTTCAACCAGTGCATCAACAACAACCGGCGCATCAACAACAACTGGAGAATCAACAACAAATGGTGTGTCAACAACAACTGGTGAGTCCACAACAACCAGTGCATCAACAATAACAGGAGAATCAACAACAACAGGTGCATCAACTACAACCGGTGCATCAACAACAACAGTTGCATCGACAACAACTGCTGAATCCACTACAACCGGTGCATCGACTACAACCAGTGTGTCAACAACAACCGGCGCATCGACTACAACCAGTACATCAACAACAATTGGAGAATCAACAACAACTGGTGCATCAACAACAACAGGTGCATCGACAACAACTGGCGCATCAACAACAACAGGTGCATCGACCACAGCTGGTGCATCAACTACAACTGGCACATCGACTACAACAGGTGCATCAACAACAACTGCTGAATCCACAACAATTAGTGCATCAACAACAACCAGTGAATCAACAACAACTGGTGCATCGACTACAACTGGTGCATCAACAACAACCAGCGCATCAACTACAACTGGAGAATCAACAACATCTGGTGCATCAACTACAACCAGTGATTCAACAACAACTGGTGTATCGACTACAACCGATTCATTGACTACAACAGGTGCATCAACAACTGGTGAATCGACAACAACTGGTGTATCAACAACAACTGGTGGATCAACAACATCTGGTGCATCAACTACAACCAGTGTATTGACCACAACCAGCGCATCAACAGCAACCAGTGCATCAACAACAACTGAAGAATCCACAACAACCGGTGCATCAATAATAACTGTTGAATCAACAACAATTGGTGCATCACCAACAACTGGTGCATCAACTACAACTGGCGCATCGACAACAACTGGAGAATCCACAACAACTGGTGGATCAACAACAACTGGCGCATCAACAACAACAGGCGCATCGATCACAGCTGGTGCATCAACTACAACTGGCGCATCGACTACAACAGGTGCATCAACAACAACTGCTGAATCCACAACAATTAGTGCATCAACAACAACCAGTGAATCAACAACAACTGGTGCATCGACTACAACTGGTGCATCAACAACAACCGGCACATCAACTACAACTGGAGAATCAACAACATCTAGTGCATCAACTACAACCAGTGATTCAACAACAACTGGTGTATCGACTACAACCGATTCATTGACTACAACAGGTGCATCAACAACTGGTGAATCGACAACAACTGGTGTATCAACAACAACTGGTGGATCAACAACATCTGGTGCATCAACTACAACCAGTGTATTGACTACAACCAGCGCGTCAACAACAACTGGTGCATCAACAGCAACCAGTGCATCAACAACAACTGAAGAATCCACAACAACCGGTGCATCAACAACAACTGGTGCATCAATAATAACCGTTGAATCAACAACAACTGGCGCATCACCAACAACTGGTGCATCAACTACAACTGGCGCATCGACAACAACTGGAGAATCCACAACAACTGGTGGATCAACAACAACTGGCGCATCACCAGCAACTGGTGCATCAACTGCAACTGGTGGATCAACAACAACAGGTGCATCAACTACAATGGGTGCATCAACAACAACAACAATTAGTGGATCCACTGTAAGTGTAGGATCAACTACAGCAACTGAAGCTTCAACAACTAGTGCATCTATAGCTGGAGGTTCAACAACAATTAGTGGATCCACTGTAAGTGTAGGATCAACTACAACTAGCGCATCAACAACAACTGGTGGTTCAACAACAACTGGTGCATCAACTACAACTGGCGCATCGACAACAACTGGAGAATCCACAACAACTGGTGGATCAACAACAACTGGCGCATCGACTACAACAGGTGCATCAACAACAACTGCTGAATCCACAACAATTAGTGCATCAACAACAACCAGTGAATCAACAACAACTGGTGCATCGACTACAACTGGTGCATCAACAACAACCGGCGCATCAACTACAACTGGAGAATCAACAACATCTGATGCATCAAGTACAACCAGTGATTCAACAACAACTGGTGTATCGACTACAACCGATTCATTGACTACAACAGGTGCATCAACAACTGGTGAATCGACAACAACTGGTGTATCAACAACAACTGGTGGATCAACAACATCTGGTGCATCAACTACAACCAGTGTATTGACCACAACCAGCGCATCAACAACAACTGGTGCATCAACAGCAACCAGTGCATCAACAACAACTGAAGAATCCACAATAACCGGTGCATCAACAACAACTGGTGCATCAATAATAACCGTTGAATCAACAACAACTGGCGCATCACCAACAACGGGTGCATCAACTACAACTGGCGCATCGACAACAACTGGAGAATCCACAACAACTGGTGGATCAACAACAACTGGCGCATCAATAATAACCAGTGAATCAACAACTGGCGCATCACCAGCAACTGGTGCATCAACTGCAACTGGTGGATCAACAACAACAGGTGCATCAACTACAATGGGTGCATCAACAACAACAACAATTAGTGGATCCACTGTAAGTGTAGGATCAACTACAGCAACTGAAGCTTCAACAACTAGTGCATCTATAGCTGGAGGTTCAACAACAATTAGTGGATCCACTGTAAGTGTAGGATCAACCACAACTAGTGCATCAACAACAACTGGTGGTTCAACAACAACTGGAGGTTCAGCTACAACTGGACTATCAACAACCACACCTGCAACATCAACCGCTTCATCGACTGTTTACACTGTGTCAGCAGATTTACCAAGTGAACCTTTTACAGAGGACCTCAGAGACCGGAACAGCAACAGATTCAAACAGCTTGAAAGAGAATGTGTAATACCGGTGAGTAGAAATTGCTATTATGCTTGGATGCACTGGACATCAAATTTATTAATTCATAATAAATCATAAATAAAAATGAATTTCAGTGAAATTTGCATTCCTGTTTAATATATTTTAAGAAAGTTAGTGTTCTTGAAAGCTACTCAAAGTCTTTTAATGTTTCTTCTTGCAGTGTAATGTCATATACAGAAGAAGATTTGGAAGTCTATTTGATACCTGCTTCGTGAAGAGTTTCAGGTAAGAACACTTTTCTAACAGTGATTTACTGATATTGTATGCAGGATTATAGTATTGGTATTGCAACAGAATTGTCTCATATCATTGTTTGACACTTGTCTCATTTGGTTTAATGATACAGGCCTGTTGCTTCGAGGAACAGAGCAAATGGAACTCAAGTAGATCTGGACATTAGGTTCAATAAGACTGCTCTCCCTGCAGACTTGCCAGAGAATAGTGATGTTGCTCAAATATTAATAGATGATGTGCAAAGTCCCAACAGTACCTTCAATGTTTCCATAGATACCGGTACAGTCGTAACATCAGGTTAGTAACTATAACACAAAGGCATTACTTTATTAGTTTGTGAAACTGGCAGCAAACTTAATTTGACATTGACACAAATATTTACTGATTCCACAGCTGGTCCAAGGCCTGCAACTGATGTATCGACAACTACTACACCTGCAACTGCTGCTCCCACAACTGCTGCACCTGCAACTGCTGCACCGACAACTGCTGCGCCTGCAACTGCTGCACCTGCAACTGCTGCACCGACAACTGCTGCACCGACAACTGCTGCGCCTGCAACTGCTGCACCTGCAACTGCGGCACCCACAACTGTAGCACTCACAAAAATAAGAGTGTCTTTCAGATCTCGTACAAACACATTCACATCTGACTTGTCCAATCCAGCATCTGAAGCATTTAAAAGTCGAGCTTCACTGTTAAAGACACAGGTAAATTTTACTCTAAATTCTAAACTGAATTATAATATCAGAACAATATATGTGCAAAGGAAGAAATAAGGATATGGGAACAATTGGCCATGTTAGAGGGAAGGACAAATACATTTTACCCTAATGTCATTGTTTGCACGAAAGAAAGTTTCAGTTTGTTTTTGGCAATACAGAAAACACAATGAATATAACAAATAAAGCTACATACACCTCACTGCACAACACAGTGGAGTGTTTTGAAGCAAAAATAGAAGCTGAACATATTTAAATAAAAAAAAATCTCTGTTTCTGCAGCTTGAACCCATTTTCCAATCGGAATTCCCTTCCTCCTTCAGGTTCATAGAGGTGGTGTCATTCAGGTAATTTAAGACTCATCTTGTTACAATTAAAGAATAGTGGCCTGCATCTGATCTAAATATATATTAACATTGTTAATATACATAATGAACAATATGATTTGTTTCTCTTTCTGCAGAAATGGATCAATCATCAATGACCTCAACCTTAACTTTGAAGACACATTTGTTCCTAACAACACTCAGGTTGCGAGTGTTTTGCTGAGTGCGGCTTCAAACGTCACCGGCTTTGACATTGAGGGCAGCTCCATCACTGTGAACGGCATAAGTAAGCAATACTGAGTACTACATGATTAGAATGTTTCAAAAGTTAAAGAACTGTTTGTTAAAATAATGTTTTGTTTCATTTTCTCCTCACTTACAGCTTCAAGTGGAGTGAACCACAAGATCAGCCTCCTCACTGCATCCATCATGGTACTGTTGTCATGGCTACTGTCAAGCCAGCAATAGCATCAGTGCTCCATTTGAAATGAAATCAGAATATGACTGCTATCACTGGCATGAAATAAGATTTAGCATTTTTTTTTTCAAAGTCTTGTGCAGCTTTGGATAAACATACTATCAGACTTTTGCACTTTGCTTAGCTTTGCACTAAGTGGACTCTTTGATAACAGTGGATGAGGAAAGTCTGTAGAACTCACCATATTTCTATGTGGAAATTAGAGTCCAGGATCCTGGGCTGAACAGAATGACACAGCACCATGTCCACTGACTCCATTGAGTCAAACCATAAAATAACACATTATATTAAGCACTGAGAAGCCAGAAAATAAGCACCACTGTACTTTTAATGTCTTTTAAATGAATACATTTTTAATAAGGATACTGCTGTTACTTTTAACTTAACTCTGTAGTCCCCATATGCATTCAATATTCATGTGTAGGTTTTACTTGATTGCATAGCAGCATAACATGGCATAGCAACCTAATAATGCCACAGAGAGCATATTGTAGCATTACACTGCACAACCCAATGCATAAAAGGTTTATCAAGGGTCATTGCATACATGCCATGCTGTACTGTATATGTCAAAACATAAATAATAATTAATAATACAGATTTAGTTTACAGTGAAAAGTCAAATGTATTATAATGGATTATAATTTCTTGATGTGAGAGCAATGCCATAATCGGGGTACAACTTTTTCACAGAAAAAGCAGTTTGTGTTTATGCCTCTTTTATATTTTTGCATGTAGTGATTGGTGGGGTAGTATTTATTATGAATTTTATTTCAACCTTGTTCACCATGTATGTATTTATGAAGAAGCATCTATTCCTTCTTCCAGCATTGTCAGTTTTCCTATTTATGCAAAGTATTAATGTAATCATGTATAACTGTATTCTGTGAGATTTTTTTCTGTCAACAATGATCGGAATATAAAATCTTTGAAAAATGATGTTGTCTCTCTTGTGATGATTTCCCAATATGATGGACAAGGAGAAACAAGTTGGCCTCAGTCTTTGTTGTGAGAGTGAATCACATTTGTTCAGAATGAGAGAAACGGGGAGTGGCGCTGCACAAAGCAGACCAGGAAAGGCGTACACACGTTCCAAATAGCTTTCTTCCATCAGCCGCTTGTACAGCAAGTCCCTGACTCTGTCAAGCAACCTGGTCCTGGATGATGTATGTACACCTCAACCCTGCAAGTGAGCACTGACGTCAAATTTTGTTCCTCCACCAATAGTCTTCCACTCCTGTTGGTGCTAGATCCGGCCTCACCATGACTTCACCAGTTTACACTAAGCATCACGTCATCATTCCACAGGCTCGATCACATTTACAATAAAAATGTGTCAGTCAAATACATATAGACCTATTTAAGATCTATTTAAGTGGTATTTGCATAAGATTTTGGATGCTACAGACATAACATTGCTTTTTGTATATTTTCTAAATAGCTAGATTGGTAGTTGACCAAAGTCAGTCTCCCATGCTTAAATCCAACCTAATTTAATGCTGATAATCTAATTCTCTAAAAGACTTTAATAGATTCTGTCGTTACTACATATGTTTCATTTATTATTTCTTTCTTTGTGCCTTTGTTTTCACTGAAAGTTGAGAACAACAAATAACACTTTAAAAACTTTAAAATTACTTTTGACATAAGATCGTACTATGACTTTACCCATTATGTTATGAGCCAGCCACAGCAGTCAACTCAAACATTTCTCATGTTTCCCAGGTTGGACTTGCTCAATTACACATTAATATAACATTAAACATGTTGGACAATAAATAAAATTTCTGTTGGACTTGAATGGACAAAAGTATTAAAATATTTCACCTCGTCTGTCATAGGCAGTGATGTGGATTATGAAATGTTTTTGTGTCTTATTGTGAGCTGTCGTCTTAAGACGTCACAGACTTAACAACTAAAAGTGGCATTGTTGTGACAGAGCATACGCCCCATGTACAAAGGCTCAGTCCTTGGCGCGGCAAGGACTTCGATTCCGACCTGTGGCTTTTTCCCGCATGTCATTCCCCATCTCGCTCTCTCTCCACATTTCCTGTCACTCTTCAAGCTGTCTCTGTCAAATAATGTTAAAAAAAGGCAAAAAATATCTTTAAAATATGTTTTATTATTATTTTTATTATGTTATTTTTATATTAATTATATTATTAATTATTTTTATAATAATAATGCTGGGATGTATAAAAAAGTAAAAACGGGCATTTTTTAATGCCATACTTCATCATCATACTTCAATATTTTGGCCAGTATAATCATAAAAAAGGTTTAAGTGAAAAAAATCCATTTATGAATATGTTGTCATAAGTTATCACACCGGTTGAATGTGTCAGTGATTGTCCGAATGAACCAACAATACGGGGTGGATATATATACAGTATATTTGTGAGTCATCTAATTATAACCTGTCATTTCTGAAGTATTGAGACGTGTTATGCAATGACTCATAACAAGCTTTACAGAAGGAGCACGCTATTATGTTATTGAAATTTTGGGCTGGACTATTGTCTGTCAGAATTGGTAAAAAAATATGCAACTATCTTTTGTAAATTTTCTTCTTCAAATAAAAAGCAGAGTTTAAACAATATCAGCAAGATATATTGAAACTGCATATTAATTCAGTTTATTTCAGTTTAAACAATTAGTTTAAAGAACTACAAACATGTAATCTTAACATTTAACCAACTCCTCTGCCAGTGAATACAAAGAGGATATATAAATGAATTTGCATTACAGCCACTTCCAGCTTTGTACAAAGGTCAGAGTTAGAAAATACACTCACTCAACTTGTGAAACAAGGAACAGCAGTCCTAAGAAGTCGTAAAAAGCTGTGCCAACTGCAGAATACATATTTGTCCCATCTGAGATGGTTGAGGCTTTTGGAATGTAGTTTCACTGTCTGAGATCTCTATAGTGATGGCTCTTTGGCTCTGTCCAAAAGTCACTGCAGCTCAGGTACAGATAAAAATATTAATTGATTAATTAATTAATTATTATATAATTAAAATTGTCTTATATAATGCTGGGGTGTACCAAAAAAATTTTGGCCTTATTGTATCTATTGTTTTTCCATGGAAACAGGTACAACATGGTATCTGTTTATTAAATGTGTTCTCATGCCTTACCAGATCATACATACAACTGGGATGCTTACTCTCTGACGTGTCTACATGAACAATATCGTTATGTATTTTAACAATATTGATTTTAACAGTACTTATTTTATCGATTCCTTGTCATTCAATATGTTCATGCCATTATTATTAATATGCCGATATGTGTATACCACTCCTAAATCATGTTACTTATTTAATTTCTTGCCTTTCTTCTTGCTCTTAGTACTTTTCATAAGATGTCATACCGGTCAAGCTGGTTTTAACATTCATATTGTTGGAATGAATAGTGGAAGGAATGTCTTTGTACTGAGCCAATTCTGTATGTCACAACATTTGAGTCGCGTCATAGAAAAATAGTTTGATTATGATTATATAAACGTGAAGTGTTAGGCGGAGTGTCACAAGCGCTAAGAGGTTTGCAATATCACAGATGATGTGAACTGGATTCCATTAAAAGACGCTAAAATCAAAAACTACCACAAACCCTCTTGAGGAGGAGGAAAGAAGGAATTTGTAACTTTCTAATTTTGTTCATTTTGGGTAAGTCTATTTACACTTTTGCATATTTATACTGTAGGTGAAAGAGAATGAGAGAGCCAGTTTGTGTAGTTTTTTTTTATTATTTCAGTACATTCATTCACATTCATTTAATTAACTGTCCTTATTTATTGTACATGCTTACTTATTGTGCGTACTATTTAAATCCCCCCCATCTCAATCTTTTTTGAAACATTCTTGAACAGTTGGATTATACGCCTGTGTAGTTTTTCACAAAGTGGTGAACGTCACCCCGTCCTTCATTGGGAACAACTGGGGCTTTAGACAATTACCATATTAATACCTAATTATCCTATAATTGAAAAGACTATTACATGTAACTAATGAATCTGTTTACTTGTAAAATGTCCAGGCTGGTGTTTTTGGGACATTCCCCGACACTCCTAGTCTTTTGTTGTCCAGAGAAGTATTATATTATATCATATCATTTAGTTTTTATTTATGGTTCACACAGCATGTTTTCCAACTTTTTTTGGAATCAGGGTAGTATTGGTGTATTTTTTCAAAATGCCACATGTTGTGCAGTATTGCTGCTGTTTAAAATCTATATGGTGCAGCATATGGATTAGTATGAAGGGATACACGCTAAACTTAATTATTTGCATCATCAAACCCTTTGTCTTTTGATATTTTATAGAGTTACTTTTACACATTAGCTTTAGAGGTTCAAATAAAAATCATATAATCCAAAAAAAAGGTAAGGAATGTGACCATGTAAAATGCACGGTTAAACACACAGAACACAGGAAGTGATGTTATATTGTGATTAATGTAATTACTGTTGATGCATTTCCCATTTTAACATATTTGTTTAGCAGATGACTGTATTGCAAAGAGTGTTGACAATCCGCTTCTGTTAGTAAGTCTGTTTTGTTGTCTGTTTATTTCAAAGAAACACAAGATGGATGTCAGACAAATTGCATCCCTTTTCCTGTTTCTAACAGGTAAGTTGAATGATTCTGAGGCAGGATTCAAAGTGCCTTAATAAAATGGTGGTGGTTAAAAAAAAACAAAAACATACAAAACTTGCAGATATCAGGCTGTGGGAATAAGCCTGCTAGTGGCAAAGTATTTCAGTCAGAATTCTCCTCCTAATCTATTTAACATGAGAGAACATCACTGGAATTCCTTTTATACTTATTACATGTAAACAATTTGTGTTAGCTAAAAAAATTATGGTTGACCACTAAGCAGATATTAATGACGCAGGTGCCAAGTAGAATGACAGCAGAAAGAAGCAGAATGACATGAGAACACAACAGAGCTCTTGCTCATTAACATTATACACCTAGTCATAGTGGTTGAAACATATGTGACTAAAGATGTGTTCCTCAACCATAAAACCTGGAGTATTGGAAAGTCAAGGAAAATTCCCTCAGGTGTATAATAATTATATTTATTAATATTTAATAATAATTATATTACAGTCATATCAAGGACTGTATAGAGTTGTTATCAGGAAGACAGTAATGAGGTCAAAGCTATTAATAATTTGGAGTTTACTCATAAAATAATAAGAATTTTTGGTTGCTGTTTTGTTTCCGATCAGCCGCTACTGCCACAACAACTGCAGAACCAACAACTACTGCTGCTGCAACACCAACAACTGCAGTACCAACAACAACTGCAGTACCAACAACAACTGCAGTACCAACGACAACAGCTGCTGCAACAACAACTCCTGTTGCAACATCAACAACTGTAGAAACATCAAGTGCAGCACCAACAACTACTGCTGCTGCAACAACAACTGCAGTACCAACGACAACTGCAGAACCAACAACTGCTGCTACTACTGTAACGGCAACTCCTGTTGCAACTGCAACTACAACTGCGGCAACGACAGCAGCAACAACTGCAGTACCAACAACTACTGCTGCTGAAACAGCAACTGCAGAAACATCAACTGCGGCAACGACAGCAGTGACAACTGCAGTACCAACAACTACTGCTGCTGCAACAACAACTGCAGTACGAACAACAACAGCTGCTACTGCAACAACCATAGGACCAACAACTACTGCTGCTGCAACAACTACTGTTGCAACATCAACAACTGCGGCAACAACAGCAGCAACAACTGCAGTACCAACAACTACTGCTGTTGCAACAACAACTGCAGTACCAACAACTACTGCTGTTGCAACAACAACTGCAGTACCAACGACAACAGCTGCTACTGCAACAACCACAGGACCAACAACTATTGCTGCTACTGCAACAACAATTACTGTTGCAACATCAACAACTGCGGCAACAACAGCAGCAACAACTGCAGTACCAACAACTACTGCTGCTGCAACAACAACTGCAGTACCGATAACTAATGCTGCTGCAACAACAACTGCAGTACCAACGACAACAGCTGCTACTGCAACAACCACAGGACCAACAATTACTGCTGCTACTGCAACAACAACTACTGTTGCAACATCAACAACTGCGGCAACAACAGCAGCAACAACTGCAGTACCAACAACTACTGCTGCTGCAACAACAACTGCAGTACCGACAACTAATGCTGCTGCAACAACAACTGCAGTACCAACGACAAAAGCTGCTACTGCAACAACCACAGGACCAACAATTACTGCTGCTACTGCAACAACAACTACTGTTGCAACATCAACAACAGCTGCAACAACAGCAGCAACAACTGCAATACCAACAACGACAGAGGCTGCTACTACAACAACAACAACTGCAGTACCAACAACTACTACTGCTGCAACAACAACTGCGGCAACGACAGCAGTGACAACTGCAGTACCAACGACAACAGCTGCTACTGCAACAACCACAGGACCAACAACTACTGCTGCTATTGCAACAACAACTACTGTTGCAACATCAACAACTGCGGCAACAACAGCAGCAACAACTGCAGAAACATCAACTGCGGCAACAACAGCAGCGACAACTGCAGGACCAACAACTACTGCTGCTGCAACAACAACTGCAGAAACATCAACTGCGGCAACGACAGCAGCGACAACTGCAGTACCAACAACTACTGCTGCTGCAACAACAACTGCAGTACCAACGACAACAGCTGCTACTGCAACAACCACTGGACCAACAACTACTGCTGCTACTGCAACAACCACTGGACCAACAACTACTGCGGCAACGACAGCAGCAACAACTGAAGTACCGACAACTACTGCTGCTGCAACAACAACTGCAGTACCGACAACTACTGCTGCTGCAACAACAACCACAGTACCAACGACAACAGCTGCTACTGCAACAACCACAGGACCAACAACTACTGCTGCTACTGCAACAAAAAATGCTGTTGCAACATCAACAACTGCGGCAACAACAGCGGCAACAACTGCAGAAACATCACCTGCAGCAACGACAACAGCAACAACTGCAGTACCAACATCAACAACTGCGGCAACAACAGCAGCAACAACTGCAGTACCGACAACTACTGCTGCTGCAACAACAACTGCAGTACCAACAACAACTGCTGCTGCAACAACAACTGCAGAAACATCACCTGCAGCAACGACAACAGCGACAACTGCAGTACCAACAACTACTGCTGCTGCAACAACTGCAGTACCAACATCAACAACTGCGGCAACAACAGCAGCAACAACTGCAGTACCGACAACTACTGCTGCTGCAACAACAACTGCAGTACCAACAACTACTGCTGCTGCAACAACAACTGCAGAAACATCACCTGCAGCAACGACAACAGCGACAACTGCAGTACCAACAACTACTGCTGCTGCAGTACCAACGACTACTGCTGCTGCAACAACCACAGGACCAACAACTACTGCTGCTACTGCAACAACAACTACTGTTGCAACATCAACAACTGCGGCAACAACAGCAGCAACAACTGCAGTACCAACAACGACAGAAGCTGCTATTACAACAACTGCAGTACCAACAACTACTGCTGCTGCAACAACTACTGTTGCAACTACAACAACTGCGGCAACAACAGCAGCAACAACTGCAGTACCAACAACGACAGAGGCTGCTACTGCAACACCTGCAGGACCAACAACTACTGCTGCTGCAACAACAACTGCAGTACCAACGACAACTGCAGAACCGACAACTGCTGCTACTACTATAACGGCAACTCCTGTTGCAACTGCAACTACAACTGCGGCAACGACAGCAGCAACAACTGCAGGACCAACAACTACTACTGCTGCAACAACAACTGCAGAAACATCAACTGCGGCAACGACAGCAGCGACAACTGCAGTACCAACAACTACCGCTGCTGCAACAACAACTGCAGTACCAACGACAACAGCTGCTACTGCAACAACCACAGGACCAACAACTACTGCTGCTACTGCAACAACAACTACTGTTGCAACATCAACAACTGCGGCAACAAGAGCAGCAACAACTGCAGAAACATCAACTGCTGCAACGACAGCAGCAACAACTGCAGTACCAACAACTACTGCTGCTGCAACAACAACTGCAGTACCAACGACAACAGCTGCTACTGCAACAACCACAGGACCAACAACTACTGCTGCTACTGCTATAACAACTACTGTTGCAACTACAACAACTGCGGTAACAACAGCAGCAACAACTGCAGTACCAACAACAACAGAGACTGCTACTACAACAACAACTGCAGTACCAACAACTACTGCTACTGCAACAACAACTGCAGTACCAACGACAACAGCTGCCACTGCAACAACCACAGGACCAACAACTACTGCTGCTATTGCAACAACTACTGTTGCAACATCAACAACTGCGGCAACAACAGCAGCAACAACTGAAGTACCGACAACTACTGCTGCTGCAACAACAACTGCAGTACCGACAACTACTGCTGCTGCAACAACAACCACAGTACCAACGACAACAGCTGCTATTGCAACAACCACAGGACCAACAACTACTGCTGTTACTGCAACAAAAAATACTGTTGCAACATCAACAATTGCGGCGACAACAGCAGCAACAACTGCAGAAACAACTGCGGCAACGACAGCAGCGACAACTGCAGTACCAACGACTACTGCTGCTGCAACAACAACTGCAGTACCAACGACAACAGCTGCTATTGCAACAACCACAGGACCAGCAACTACTGCTGCTACTGCAACAACAACTACTGTTGCAACATCAACAACTGCGGCAACAACAGCAGCAACAACTGCAGAAACATCAACGACAGAGGCTGCTACTACAACAACAACTGCAGTACCAACAACTACTGCTGCTGCAACAACTACTGTTGCAACATCAACAACTGCGGCAAGAACAGCAGCAACAACTGAAGTACCGACAACTACTGCTGCTGCAACAACAACTGCAGTACCAACAACTACTGCTGCTGCAACAACAACTGCAGAAACATCAACTGCGGCAACGACAGCAGCGACAACTGCAGTACCAACAACTACTGCTGCTGCAACAACAACAGCTCCTACTGCAACAACCACAGGACCAACAACTAGTGCTGCTACTGCAACAACAACTACTGTTGCAACATCAACAACTGCGGCAACAACAGCAGCAACAACTGCAGTACCAACAACGACAGAAGCTGCTATTACAACAACAACAGCAGTACCAACAACTACTGCTGCTGCAACAACTACTGTTGCAACTACAACAACTGCGGCAACAACAGCAGCAACAACTGCAGTACCAACAACGACAGAGGCTCCTACTACAACAACAACTGCAGTACCAACAACTACTACTGCTGCAACAACAACTGCAGAAACATCAACTGCGGCAACGACAGCAGCGACAACTTCAGTACCAACAACTACCACTGCTGCAACAACAAGTGCAGTACCAACGACAACAGCTGCTACTGCAACAACCACAGGACCAGCAACTACTACTGCTACTGCAACAACAACTACTGTTGCAACATCAACAACTGCGGCAACAACAGCAGCAACAACTGCAGAAACATCAACTGCGGCAACGACAGCAGCGACAACTGCAGTACCAACAACTACTGCTGCTGCAACAACAACTGCAGAAACATCAACTGCGGCAACGACAGCAGTGACAACTGCAGTACCAATAACTACTGCTGCGGCAACAACCACAGGACCAACAACTAGTGCTGCTACTGCAACAACAACTACTGTTGCAACATCAACAACTGCGGCAACAACAGCAGCAACAACTGCAGTACCAACAACGACAGAAGCTGCTATTACAACAACTGCAGTACCAACAACTACTGCTGATGCAACAACTACTGTTGTAACTACAACAACTGCGGCAACAACAGCAGCAACAACTGCAGTACCAACAACGACAGAGGCTGCTACTACAACTGTAGGACTCACAAAAATAAGCCTGTCTTTCAGATCTCGTACAAGCACGTTTACACCTGACTTGTCCAATCCAGCATCTGAAGCATTTAAAAGTCGAGCTTCAATGTTAAAGACACAGGTAAGTTTTACCTTTAACATAAACCTCTAGCCTTCATTCAAAGAACTGAAATGTTATAATTACACTGTGGGTAAGGAGCAAGAAAACAAGATTATGGAGAACAAGGGAGTACTTTTAGATTACTGTACAGGGAAGTAAAGCCATTACCTTACTACAACCGACAATAGTTGTGGTGCTCTGCTACCTCAGTAATTTGTGTTTACAAAACTCATAATTTAATTTTCCTTTCATCTAAAATACTTGTAATAATTGTCACTTTCTTGTACCACATAGTTTAAAGACAAAGTATTTTATCGGTATAACAAAATCATGGGCTCTGCTAGAAAATGTTACCATCAATGTTATTGCCCAGCATTACTTTTCTGACTGCCTCCTTC